>CM026561.1:12671919-18219009 GCA_015143295.1 Tetracentron sinense
TTTTTTTTTGCTGGTGTCTTATCTTATTTATTTAATGTGGAAATAGGATTTCTTTTTGGTATTGCAGGATATTGAAAGAGAGAGGAGAAGGGAGAATCCCGAGGCAATGGAAGAGGATTGTCGAAGACGAAGTGGAGGAGATCAACAGCGGACCATTTGAGGAGTCGAGAAGTATGCTCGGAGGAGTGTGAGTGATGCCGACATACGCAAGTACAGGCGGTTTGCTCGACATTGCAGCAGTCAAGGGGGTTGGGACGGAATTACGGTTTCCAGAGGCAGGCACGTGCCACTGCATCTGACCCGTTTGCAGCTTCTGCTGGTGGGGTTCTGAGGAAGATGAACTATACAGTTAGATATTTTCCATTAGTAACATGACATTTATATGCTTGATGTTCCTGATGGAGGTAAAGCTCCATGGGATTGCTGAGCCCAAGGATTTGCGTTTGGAGGGGTCAGTGGATGATGGGGCAGTACTACTGTCTCCAGTTTTTAGGGTTGTTATTCATGTTTCTTTGAACAGATTAGAAGGTTGGTGGGCCTTCCCGAGTTCTTGCTTCCCTTCTACCAAACAATGTTGACAATCCAAAAGGATTTATTGGGATGCTTAAAGTTCAGTTATTGGATGTGGATAGTCTTTGGTTTTTAGTAGTTTGGCTTTCTTCAGAGTTACGAATGAGGGCTCAGATAATAGAACAGTATTTGGATGACATAATCATCTACTTAATGATTGTTTAGTATGTATGAGCCGAAATCATGGTGATGTTGCAGTTAATTTTGGCTGAGTTGGGACTGTTTGACTTTCATTTTCTAATTGATTGTGCTCTTAAAAAAATGGGTGGGGAAGGGAGAAAGAATGCACCAGGTTTCAATTTGATTTCTAATACCACCAATTTCATAAATAGGAGATAAATAAAATCCCATAGCAAATAGTAAATCCTAGCAAACCATCCAAATAGAATTACCTTTCCCAATATTGAGTTTGTTTCTAAAAATTGAGGCTTCTGGTGTTTGGTCTTGTAACGTGTCAGCTTTGGACTACAAACTCATCTTGTCATTTTCAAATCTCAGCTCTAACTAGTGAATGAGATACAACTAACTTCTACCAAAAGATGAAGCCAAGGAAAAGAGAGAAATCCAACTAAGCACTTGAAAGGTTAAAGGAAAAAGGGAAGTTGTATCCTCATGAGATGCAGGTTTTAGGCCTTACTTGGGGACATGGTTAGTCAGTGTAATCCAATTTGCTCTTCCCATTGATCTCAGCTAACCCATCTCATTTTGGATTGCCTTTCAGCTCTCACCAGCAATTTGGCTTGCTTCCTATACAAATTATTGCCCGAAAATAATATTAGATTTTGGAAAATAACCTGCTGGCCTTGGATCTTAAGATTTAGTTTGAATTGGCAGGAGCAAGCACCTGCCTACTGTGTCAGTCGCAGTGCGTTATGGGGTATTCCCCATATGGCCATATAGGTAGTCTAATCACATGAGTTGATATGATAGTTGAAATGCCCACCGTTTGACCTAACTTCAATGTTAGTCTCTCTAAGCCACTAATCAATGAACAAATTAATACTAATCCATTATCAAGTGAACATATACTAACACAGCTAACGGAGGTTGCGGCCTAACCGTATTTGCGATAAAAAAGAAAGAAAGAAAAGGTACAACTTAAAGTTTAAAACTAAACTAACGCCCAATTCAAATTTAGACTGACCCATTTATAGTTTATACTATCTGGGACCTCTAGGTCTGGGCTTATCCTTATCCATCCCATGGGTATCCCTAACTGAGTTTGGGTCAAAAATTTTGAACCCTTCTATCTTGAATTGGGCTTGGTCTTAAGTTCTATCATATCAGATTGGGCTTGAGCTGACAACGACTCCACCCTTTAACAACCTTGGCTATTTGCTTCTTGGGACAAGACATACCTATAGATTCCAAGCTATCATTTTCAATGTTCTCTCCGGTTAATTAACACAGTGTCATTACACTGGTCGGGCATCGCAATCCTTGCTTAGAACCCTGAGAACATTTAAATTTGAAACTCAAAGCAACCAAAATCATGCCATTTTTTAGAAAAAATTTGTATGGAAAAATGAAATGAGTAAGCATTAAATCCAGATAAAACATAGGAAGCTCATGAGAAGGATGTACTAAGAAATTGAAGGACTAAGCACTAAAACGAGAACACCCCGCCTCTTGCGCCAATGGTGGGGTGCGGCCTCTCTGTTGAGGGAGGTATGGGGATCCAATCCCCCTTGGGCGATGAGTCCACAAGAGCTCCAATCCCCAAACTAACCACTAACCATTCTAACATAGGTAAATGATATCCGAATTGAAACAAAAAAAAAAGCTCTAAATCGAAAAAAAAGATGGGAAGTTTATGAGAAAAGCACTTTATCCCTCCTTGGAGACATAGAGAGAGCTTACACATAGAGTCTTAATTATAATTTAAAAGTGTTTTTGTATACCAACTTATACATAACTTTTACTAGGAAGGAAGACTTACATCCACATCCCCAAGTGCCAAAACAGAAACCAGAAACCAAATACATAAATAATTCACTACATCATCATGGATTCCTAGACTTTCTGCCCAAAGAGCACGTAGTTGAACCACCCTGGATATGATAGTTCACATATCGACTCGGGCCAGAAGATGGCAGAATCCCTTTCGGCATACAGTTCTTAACCTCTCTTCCTTGGAAACATGTTGCTTGTGGTTCGATTTGGGTCGCAACGTCGCATAATCTTCAGATTCTGGTGCTAAAGGTCTTGCTGCCTCCGCTGCACAATAAGCGGGGAATTCTGGCCGTATAATGCTATCTCTGGAGGAGAGAACAACAGGAGACAGAGAAAAGCAGTGAAGAGAAGAGTAGTACTAGACATTTGTAATTGAATAGTGAGTGTTCTTGTGTTGATATTTTTGAAATTTTGTTTTGCAAGGTATATTAGAGAGATAGGGTTTATAAAGGTTTTGGAAATCTAAAGAGGTGATAAAAGGGGTGGTGATAAATAGGCTCGTGAGTAACAGCAATGTAGATATGAACACAGCTCATGTATAGCAAAGCAAGCATAGGAGGACTAGTATTCGTCGTGAATAATAGTTGTGAGGTGGCTTTTGACTAGGTGGGGTGGTGAGAAGATGCCCGTGCACTTCATTACTTTCTCCCATGTTTCTTCTCTTCTTCAAGTCAAATTCCTTAGATTTTTACTTCCTTAGTTTCACCAAAGTGCCCTTGGGAGTCCTAGTATTTGAAAAAAATTAATATCACTTATGGTCTGTTCTCTTACTATGATTTTAAATAGTCGGGAATAGTAGTGTCTCCGGATTTCAAAAGCACCAAATTAAAATACTCGCAAATTCAAATTATTTCCGACTTTGCTATCCCTTCAACAGGGGTTGAAAAAAAAAAAATAATTTCAAAAGAGAAACTTATAATTTGTACAATGTCATTGTCACATTGAGAAATTGGAAGTCTGTCTCGAGTTAGCATTTTTTCCGATGTTTTTTTTTATGCTAGTAAAATAGACCAAGTTTCCCAATTAATTTCCTTGGTTTCAATCAAACTACACGAAAATGCAAGAAAATTTGACTTTTATTGTAAAAAAGTGTACATCATAACCTAAGATGAGGTTTGTCAACTTTTTCTAAAGCAAGGGTATTTTAGGTAATTTAGTCTTAAACAAGCTATAATCAAGGATAAGGTAAGTTTAATTCTTTATCTCCTGTTTGATTGTCAAAAAAATTAGTGGAAAAAAATCGCAACTAAGCATAGAAATATAGAATTATAGAAACTAATTTTTCTTCTATAGTAGCACTTATTTTCTCAAAAAATAAAGAGGAGGTTATGGTCAATTTGTTTGGAAGAAAAGAAAAACGAGGAAACCACATTTTCATTTGTTCATTTCTCCATAATTAATAAGAGAACACGATAAGTGTCTTAAAAAAAAGTGATAGGCGTACATGAGATATGGATTTGTAAATCTAAGATGTACCTCATTAGTCCAAGCCCCCCTCTTAAATACTCACCTGGTGAGTATTTAAGGAGGGGCTTGGACCAATGAGGTCCAAGTAAGTATTTAAGAAGGGGCTTGGACCAATGAGATCTAGCCTTAGGCTTACAAATTAATCCATAGGTATGTTAACTATTTTCCAAGAAAATAACATATAGATTTTCTCTCAAACTGTGAAATTGCTATCCATTTAAGACCTAGAGGTTTCTTTTCTTTCTCGGCAACAACACAACACTGAGGGTCAAAAAACTCATCTTACCATCGCAACCCTAACCTTAAATTAAATTAAGTCCAAGAGCTGTGCTAGCCCTACTTTGCATTCCCTTAGCTAAGAAACAACACTTGTCTTGATTTTAAACACACAAAAAAAGGTCTTAATTTTAACCCAAAAAAAAAGGGGCAGTGATTAGCACACCCTGCATTAGAATAGGTAGTTTAATGCCATGGCCACATGTCCCTTTTAACACTCCTTTAACTATGGTTAAGCTTAAGAAAATTAAAGTAAATATTTTTATTTTTTGCTTTTTAAAAATCAATATTAGATTGCTTAACTATAGAAGTGAGTGAATCTTTAATTACAATTGATGAATGATAAAAAATGGGCATTGATCAATGAGGACTGTACATTGGACTAGATAGTCTAATATGGCAGTAAGTTAAAGTATTTCCCAAAAAATAACACCTCCTTAAAAAATGCAGAGTAGGGCTAGCACCTTCAATAATGTGAGTAAATATTTTTATCTTTTTTACTTTTTAAAAATCTAGATTGCTTAACTATAGGAGTAACTAGTGAGTGAATCTTTAACTACAATTGATGTGTGGTGAAAAGGGGGTCTTGACCAATGAAGACCGAACATTAGACTAGATAGTCTATTACGGCAGCAAGTTATTTTCCCCCCGAAAATAACAACTCTTTAAAAAATGCAGGGTAGGGCTAGCACCTTCAGTAATGTGAGTACGTAAAGTCAATGTGATCCAAGTCAACTATCATGCAACCAACTTGGAGGGTCTTGATTAAACCACCGCGAGGTGGTAGCTAACCAGTGTGGCCAACCCTATACGGACATGCTCTTTACACGTCATTTAATCTGCCTTCTCTTATGCTACCAGCAACAATTGTATAAGCCACCTACCAACAACTTTTTTGCTGATTATGATACGTGGCAAGATCCCAACAACTCTTCGAAATCTTTGAAGGAGGCTTGAGAAAGATACACGTGTAAATATCTTTTAAAGCAGATTGTCGAGGAATACCAAGTAAAAGTGTTACCTGATGAGTCATGAGTGTAGCCTATCTAGGAACTAAGGTAACCTCTATATGAATTAAAACAAGCGCCACTAGCTTTTACAGCACCGCTCAATAGAAACGGAAATGAATGAAGAGAGATAAGGCAAGGGTCTCGTAGAGAATTTTTTTTTCCCCATGGTCAAGTCTCACTCTCTTCACCAAATTATATTTGTTAAATTATGTAACAACAACACTATAATGCTAGCTCCATGACTTTCGGGAAGTATTTGATTAAGTCTCTTTATTTATTTGATGGTTACTAAAGTAGGGTTTAAATCCCCCACTGATGTGAGTGGAATTAGTAAATATGCATCTTCACACTGGGTGGGGTAGGGAGGTGTGGCCAGTGGTGGGGACCACTGAAGGGTGGCCCAGAGGTAGGACCCATTGAGAGGTCTTAATTGGATTGCATGGGCTATGTGATTTGGTATTTGATCTCACGCAGCATTTTCCTCTTTAATAAAAGGAGAAAATACATTTACACCCCTTGAAATTTGACGAAAATACACATAGACACCTCAGGTTTTAGAAAATATATTAGGTACCATACTTTTCAAAATATTGAAACTTACACCCCTTCCATCATTTGACCGTTAGTCAACTAATAGAATGATAATGTCATGAGATAAAATGATATGAATTACCCTATCAAAAATACCCTTTTTAAAGTTGTCATTTTCCATTTTTCTCATTTACCAAATTGTCCCTTCATTTTTTTCAATAAAATCAAATCCTCTAGGGTGACCACGTGTCCTTTTTGACACTCCTTGTGGTGGCCACATGTCCTTCTTGACACCCCTTGAAGTAGCCACATGTCCTTTTTGACACCCCTTGAGGTGGCCACGTGTCTTTTTTGACACCCCTTGAGGTGGCCACGTGTCCTTCTTGACACCCCTTGAGGTAGCCACATGTCCTTTTTGACACCCCTTAAATGGGGTTAGATTCACGCATCCTTATAGTTCATCCGGCCATCCTCGTTTTTTTTTCCTTGAATATTAATTCTTTTTTTAAAATTTAATAATTATTTTAAAGACTTTTTAAATATTAAAATATTTTTAAAAATAATTAATATTTAGAAAAAAAAACCAAGGATTGACGGGAGAACCCTAGGGGCGGGTGAATCTAACCCCATTTAAGGGTTGTCAAAAAGGACACGTGGCTACCTTAGGGTGTCAAAAAGGACACATGGCTACCTTAGGGTGTCAAAAAGGACACGGGTTCACCGGCCAATCCTTGGTTTTTTTTAAAAATATTTTAATATTAAAAAGACCTTAAAAATAGTTTTTAAATTAAAAAAAAGAATTAATATTGAAAAAAATAATTAATTAAAAAAAAAACCAAGGATAGGTGAATGAACCCTAGGGTTGAATCTTAACCACAATTAAGGGGTGTCAAAAGAGACACGTGGCTACTTCAAGGGGTGTCAAAAAGGACACGTGGCCACCCCTAGGGTTCACCTGCCCATCCTTGGTTTTTTTTTTCTAAATATTAATTATTCTAAAAATATTTTAATATTAAAAAGTCTTAAAAACAATTAATAAAATTTTAAAAAGTAATTAATATTTAGAAAAAAAAAAACAAGGATGGGCGGGTGAACCATAGGGATGGGTGAATCTAACCTCATTTAAAGAGTGTAAAAAAGGACATGTGGCCACCTCAAGGGGTGTCAAGAAGGACACGTGGCCACCTCAAGGGGTGTCAAAAAAGACACATGGCTACCTCAAGAGGTGTCAAGGACACGTGGCCACCTCAAGGGGTGTCAAAAAGGATATATGGACACCACAAGAGGTGTCAACAAGGACACGTGGTCACCTTAGAGGATTTGATTTCATTAAAAATAAATAGATAATTTGGTATATGAGAAAAATGAAAAATTACATTTTGTGAGAGGGTATTTTTGATAATTCATACTATTTTAACCCATGACATCATCATTCCATCAGTTCACTAAGGGTCAACTGATGGAAGGAGTGTTAGTGTCAATATTTTGAAAAGTAGGGATAAGTCAACTGATGAAAGAAGTGTTAGTGTCAATATTTTGAAAAGTAGGGATACTTAATGTATGTTTTGAAACCTAAGGGGTCTATGTGTATTTTCGTCAAACCTCAGGATGTAATGTAATTTCTCCTGAATTAAAAGAAGACTGCTACTTCAAAGCTCTGTTTTTTTTTACTCTCATGTGTAATACTAATACCTAGCTTTGCTTACCATCATTAGATTAAACAGACAAAATTTTCAAAAGGAAGAATTTATAGATCATACCCGTCCTCGAGATAAGGGGGAAAGTAGCGGCACATTTCGCTACTGCAGAGCTCGAAAGAGAACGATTCCCGTCTAACGGCCAATGACTGCATGCTCATTTTGTTGAAGTTGGAGCAACTTGAAATTCTATGACCCCCCCCCCTCCCCAAAGCAGTAAGAGCTTCACTGCCCATGCTAGCTTCAGACCGGCTGACTCTACTGACGTAGGTAAATGATATTGACTACCAAAAAAGCGAAAAAAAAAAGAAAAAAGCCTGAGACCACTGAGACCATGCATCTATGCACCGGATTTCAAGTGGGGTCCACGTTCACATGATAGGCCCCACCTGAAATCCTGTACACCGTTTCGGTGGTCTCGGCCCTTCTGCGGTCTCAAAAGCATTTCCTGTAGTGATCGTATTTCAATAGCCCCAAGGGCCAAGACCTCTCACGTCCTCCATACCTTGTTGCAATATATGTGATTCATAACATACATGCACAAATCCAAATGATGACAGTCATAGCCTGATAATTACACATCCTAAATCCTTTGATTTTCCCATAATACTATCCATTTCAAAAACAAAGAACTAAATCCATGACTAGAAAAGGAAATTGTAGTGCTCCATATCCTTTCTTTTCCATTTTCTCTCTAATGTATTTTGGGTTTTGGAGGGGGATAATGGGGTGCATGTCTAAAGACCATTAAAGTTATTTAATCCCATTACATGCCATGCTACTCTTTAAAAAGAAAAAGAGATCTTTCAAACCCAAACACATCTCATACTCATGAGCCCACTGCACTAAACAAGCTAACCATTTCTTATTCTGATAATATTTCTCTGTAAAAAAACAAGTCAACCCACCTCAAACTCTGGAAATAATTAAGGATCCCCCAATATTAAATCAGTTCTTTTTAATCATATCCAGTTGAAAACTTCCATTTGTTGATAATTCCAGTCCAGATAGAAGCATCACTAGTATCTTCCTATTGAATTGGTCAAACAATAGAATAAAAAGTAGATAAATCCGTTAATAGTTGAGAAGCTAGCTTCTTATCCCATAAGATTATTATTTCTTCATTATATATGGATATGAATAGATTCCAATTCATCTACACACCAATCTCTTCGAATCCCGCAAAAAAAAAAAAAAAACCGAACAGAAAGAAAATTAAAAACCCATATGTATAAGAACCTTATATTCATTTCACAACACTCAAGAGAGTAGAGACTACTACAGTATGTAAAGGTTAAAAGCAAGACACCCCAAATTCATTTTATTAGTACCCAATTTGATACTTCATATTTCATACCCAGTTTATGAATGAAGCATGAGATTTTTAGCTTGCACTTTCCCCATTATTGTACTAGACATGTGTTGGTGTGGAATTCGGCGGGGTCGGCGTAGAGGCGACCCGCCTGCCACGTTCAGATCGGCTGTTTTCAGCAAACTTGAGACTGCCTTGGTGCAACCCCTTCTGCTTCTCCTCTTCAGTCCACTCAGATCCATAGTAGTGTTCTTCGCTAGACTTCACGACGTCTTTCGAAGGGGGAAGGAACATGCTTCCCCACTGGGGAAAGTGCACCAATGTCACAGGTAGAGTGCAAGCTACAATCATGATCCCCATGAGAGAGAGCCCTGTGGAAGTGGAGTACCTAGAACTTGTGAAGAACAATAATTGGGTCAGCCCGGAGCCGAAATTCCCACCTGCGCCCGTTAGACCTGATATAATACCCAAGGATCGTCGGGAAATGAATGGGATGATGCCGAAGGTTGCTCCACATGCGGCCTGAGCGCCAATTGAGAAGAGGATCATTGCCAAGACGGAGATGGGAAGTGAGTTAGCACGGCCGAGCCAGATACAGAAGACCCCTCCTAGGGTCTGTAGGATCCAGACGTTCCAGAGCCTTCCCCTCATGCCGAACCTCTGGGCAGCTTTGTCCGAGAGGTATCCACCGAAGGGGCGAGCCACAAAATTGGCCATGCCAAAGGTAGCAGCGATAATCCCGGCGGTCTGCAGCTTGAGATCAAACCTGTTATATAGAAAATTGTTAGTTTCCAATTCAATTCTTACACTCATATATGATAAAATAGATGAGAGTAAGGAGACAAATTAACCTGTCGAAAAAATATTCTGCGATGACATTATCGGTGGATAGTTCTACACCCATGGAGTAGCCATAGAGGAGGACAAAGACCCATGTCCTATAGTTTGTGATGGCATACCATAGAATCTGAACAAGAAAAAAAAATGACTTAGACATATTTTTTTCCCAATCTTTGGAAAAATTAAGAGTGCCCAAGAAGGAGAGACAAAAAAATAAATAAATCAGATATGGATCATGAAGACCTAGTCTCCAAGAAAGTGAAGTTTGGGTAAAAAAAAAAAAACAAACCTTAGAAAACTTGTCTTTAGCAACATCTCCCTTCTTTTGTAGGGTACTAAGGTTCCCATCAGGCAAATCCTGGCCAAGGGTTAAGACAAGGATGCCCATGATCACATGAAGCCATCCGGGGATGAAGAAGGCGATCCGCCATGCGGTAAATGGGGTAGCCCCAATTCGACGGATTATGTCGTAAAGCAAGGGCATTATGAGTTGAGTGGCGCCACCACCCATGTTACCCCACCCGGCGGCGGTGCCATTAACAAGCCCAATGATCTTACCATTAAACATTGTGCTCATCCAGTACTGGCACGACACAAATGTCGCGAGGGAGAAGCCGATCATGAAGCGAACGGCTACATATCCCCCGGCGGAGGAGACAAATGACATGCAGAAGACAGTAGGGGCAGAGAGCATGATAAGGAATGCACAGCCGTATCGTGGGCCTAGAAGATCACACACGGCGCCCATGACTAGCCTAGAAAAGATACTTCCAGAGACGGAAGCAATTCCGGCATTGCCGATATCACCCTTCTTGAGGTTGAGGTTGTCCCGAATAATGGGGACTAGAGGAGCAGCAGCAAAGGTGGACACAAAACAAGTGAAGAAGGAAATCCATGAAAGGTGGAAGGTTCTCATGTGGGGGTTGGCAAAAGAGAAGAGCTTGAAGACCTTGGCCTTGTGCTCAGAATCGACAGGTAAGTCGAATTTAGCCGTGGTATCAGTCGGGACTATCGGCGAGGCAACCGAGAAGGCAAAGGTCTGTTCTCTGCCTGTGACTCCATGCATGGAGCTTCCTGGGGACCCCTCTATATCGGCCATTAATCCTTCACTAGAATTCGATCTTTAGAAGAAAAATAGAGATCGAAGACTACAATGTGTTAGTGATGAGGCGAAGAGGAGGTGTTGTGGTATTTATATTGGGTAGCCGTTGACATTGTAAGAAAAGCCAATGGAGATTCCCAACGGCTACATTTCTTAAACAAATTACAGATTAAGGAATCCATTACGCCACATCTCGTTATTGAACATGGAGGGCCTCAATGTATATCCCAAAGGATCACAAACCCTTTGTAATAGGGCCCATCAGCTAGTGAATTACGGTACTAACCTTGCTTTTTTTGTGCTAATTAACCAAGTTCAGCAGTCATTAATGAGGAAAAGGGGGGTTTGAGACCTTGATGATTGTCATCATGAACTGCTTTTTTTTTTTTTGTTTGTTTTTGGGTGATAAATCTCCCGCACCTCAAATGCTAGAATTGCGCGGGTATTCGATGATCCTAACCACATGATCTATCACATTTTTTCGAACGGTCACAACATCTGTCCAATGGATGGTTATGGTCATCTAATCAGGTGAGTGTTGGGCACAAGAATGGTGGGGTCTCAGTCTCACCATGAGATGAGCATCCTTAGGGAGCTTAATGCTATGTGTGGTTGTTGAGAAAATATGTGAAAACATAAAAAAGAAAAGAAGATTCTGGATTTGTAATACGATTTTTAGTTGTGCTTTGCCCAATTTTTTTTTCTTTTCCATGTTTTCACTTATTTTCTTGACAACCAAACATAGGGTAAGTGTTCTGTTTAACCTATTTTTGGAAGGATAAAGCTTATGATCAGATCGTATGGTCTCGGTCATAACCAAGACCGTCGTCCCTATTGGTAGGGGCATCTAACTTAACACTCACCGGCCACCTATTGAACCCCTTAAAAACCGATTCAGGTTATTTTCTGAATCACGTTATTTTGGATGAATCATAACAATTAACTGATTCATGTTAATTTAACTGAATCTATTAAAATAACGTGAATCATGTTATTTTGCTCGAAATGTTACTTGAATGAATCATAAAAATTAACTGATTTAAGTGAAATAACCTGAACCATGTTATTTTAAGTGATGTAGTTAAAATAACATGATTCAGGTTATTTAACCTGAATCACGTAATTTTATCTGAAAACAAAAAAGCTTTCACGGGATGAGTAGGTAGCCAAATTTTTTTGGCTGCCCTAAAATGCCGGCAAAACACGAATGATCTCGGTTAGGCCAAGACCATACGGTCTCCATAGATGCAATCTGGTTGGAAAAATATGGCCTTCGTATCCGCTTGTGAAAGATGGGCTTTTAACTCAACAAAGTTAAAAAAATATAAATATTGTTTTTTTTTTTTTTTTTTGATGGTTAGCTTAGGCATTGGAACTCTTGCAATTATACGCACGGGGGTGGGGGGGGGGGGGGGACTAGATCTCAAGACCTCCTCAAAAGAGAGGCCACACCCCACCACCGGCGCAAGAGGCGAGATGTAATTAAATATTGTTTAAACATGATAGGGAGTTTTCTTTTACTTCATTTCCTTCAATAAGTTTAAGATAGGGATTATTCTCTCTTCTTTTCTTTTTCATCCTAAAAAGGACTAGCAACTAAACCAGTTACTTCATGAATAGATAGTTTCATGAATAGATAGTTAGACATCTGCATGACCAGTCCTGTTGGCACCATGTTCCTATCTTGAGCTCCTTGACCGCAATTCGATGTGTATCACATAGCTGGTAATTGACTCTGAATATCATCTAATTGTTTGATCAAACGTTCGATACTTCTCAAAAACATTAATTCTCTAGTTCACTGTCATAATATTGTGATAAATTGAGGGTTTGGGTCATCTGTTCAAATCAATATTTGGGCAGATAACCTTATAAAATTAAGGAAATCCAATGTCTGCAAATGCGCGTGCGTACAGTATAGGTCGGTGCAATGGACGTCAATATGTATATTTCTTACTTGTATATTTGATTATTCTATGGCTAGCTCAAGGATGTTTTTGCCACAACTCAATTCCTGCAAGTCAAACAATGTCCACTTTGGCTGGATAACCTCTATTATCCTTCATTACTCTCTCACTTCCGTACTAATTTCAAACTTTATTTCATCTTATTAGGCGCCTCTTTCACATGCACCTCATATATAGGAGGTGCGTCTCGGGTCCTATTTTAATGTCTTGTGTCCCTATTTTGGCTCCTTTTAACTGTAGTCAGGATTCATTAACCTTCACCCATCTACCTTTATTTTTTAGTAAATTAAAATATAAAAATTTAACTATTGGGTTAAAACAACTTAACCCGAGTTCATGACAGGTGGAATGGGCGGCTTTGTGTGAGCCAGGAGCAATAGATGGCTCTTGCCAGTGGAGCAAACTATTACTCATATATATATATATATATATATACATAATGTTACATTCAATAATGTGCATCTAGCTCCAACTATTTCCCAGGTCAAATGAATCATCATTCTTATAAACAAATTGCATCCTCGATCTAGCGTTGATTTCTAGCCAGGATGATAGAGACAGAAACTATTTCATATAGCCCATCTTACCCTTTCGTCTGTTTCGAAAGTTTTTTTGGGTGTATTATTAAGATCGGTGACTAGGATTTGGAGTAGATGAAGAGGAGGAAACTGTTCTTAAAGGCCTTCTATATTCTATAACTGTAGGATATGATGGAAAGACTCCCATTGCCTTATCTGTTTTCTTATTATAAGGGGGCTTACTTTCTGATAAGGGCTCCGTTATAAGTCCTTGTCTCGATCAGATTGCTTGCTTGGACGAAGGATAGAGACGAATGTAGGGGAATTGATGACAAAAGAATTGGAAAAAACATAGATTTTAGTAGGTTTTTCAATGCTCTTTAAGGCATGTTTATCCCCATCTTTAAACTGACATGGGTCATTCTCAAAGTTTACGACGAGTTTAACTTCAGGATACAAAAAGCTCAGCTCAGCGAACCTCTGTGGTTACAAAACAATTTATATTATTGAAATCAGTCCTTGAACATAAATCATGAGCAGTGATTAGAGGACTTCCGTGTCCCGGTGTACCTTTTAACTATGGTCAAGCTTAACTGAAGTATGATTAATATATTTTTTTGTTCTAAAAATCAAGGGTGGATGGATGAACCTAGGGGTGAGTGAATCTTAACCACAGTTAGTGGATGTTAAAACACTTGGAAGAGGTTTTTTGTTATTTCACTATGCAATAATGTACATGACCTTTCTCAAGTTATATATAATTCTGGGAGGAAGTGTTACAGCAGTTAAAGGTTGCACCGAACACACCTGCTATAGTGCATACATCATATTATAGTTTATGATATATGAAACATTCTCTAATTATGTTGTATATGGCTATGTTGAATCTTAATACCAGGTTATGGCACATTGAAGTTGCGCTGGAGTTTTTATAAAGCTTAGGCTGCGATCAACATCGAGTCTAAACATTTTGGCTCACTCCTGTCCACCTTCGATCATATGGTAGGACTAAGGGGCGGGCAGGATTTTATTATTGGGGGTCATTGATTGAAAATGTTAGTATTAGAGTACGTTTGGCATCTCTAATTATAAGTTCTATTTGTCTTTTTTGTCTACGGCGGGTAGAGGTTTTATAATTTTAGACCGTTTGGATACCGTTTCTAAAGTCAGTGGCGAAAAGATAAAGGCTCAGGATCCTCTCGAGTTCAACTCGAGAGAATCTCTCGAGTTGGAACCCCTAGAGGTCGCCACGTGTTTCCTTTGACACCCTTTAACCATGGGTAAGGTTCACCCACTCTTAGGGTTTACTCACCCATCCTTGGTTTTTTTTTTTTATTAATTATTATTTTTAAAATTAAAAAAATATTTTTAATATTAAAAAACTCTAAAAACAGTTTTTTTAATTTAAAAAATAATAATTAATTAAAAAAAAAAACCAAGGATAGGTTAGTGAACCCTAGGGGTGGGTGAACCTTACCCATGGTTAAGGGGTGTCAAAGGAAACACGTGGCGACCTCTAGGGGTTCCAACTCGAGAGATTCTCTCGAGTTGAACTCGAGAGGATCCTGAGCCTTTATCTTTTCGCCACTGACTTTAGAAACGGTATCCAAACGATCTAAAATTATAAAACCTCTAAAACCACCCCTTGGAAAGTTTTTCAAAAAATTTAGGGGGGTCATGGCCCCTCCCAGCTTCTGGCTCCGCCCATGACTGGAACCCTACATAAGATGATAGAGAATACTGTTACAGGTGGAGCCCCAATTGGCTCATCAGAAGGGTACCATGAGACCAAACTATGACACATGAGATTGGGTTATATGAGTGAGAGAGCCATAATGAAGCTTCACAGTAGAAAGCTCCTATAAAGAATTAAGACCTGCAAACTATAGTTCTGTGAACACTGTGTGTTAGGGAAACAATCAAGAGTGAGGTTTAAGATCTCTTCACACTGCAGTGAGAGAATTCTGGATTATGTTCATTTAGATGTGTGGACTAGCTCTGGTGAAGTCCCTATCGAGATTTTTATATTATGTCACATTTATAGAGATTTCTCGAGAAAGTTTTGGATATACTACATGAGCAAAAGTCTGATGTATTCGACATTTTCAAGCAATGGAAGACCAGTGTTGAAAAACAGGCAGGAAAGTAGGTGAAGTGTATGAGATCAGACAATGGAATATAATATACATCTACAAAATTCAATAAATTCTGCAAAGATGAGGGTATTGTTCAAAACTTTACTACACCCAGAACTCTACAACAACTTGGAGTGATAGAGCGAAAGAACAGAATACTCCTAGAGAAAGTTCGGAGTACGAGGATCAATGTTGGATTGAAGAAAAACTTATGGGTAGAAACAATCAACACAACAAGGTTTTTGATCAACATATCACCTTCTACAGTAGTAGAATGGAGGATATCAGAAGAGATTTGGTCAGAAAAAACTTATGATTATCCGAAGGTTTGGTTGTCCAGCATATGTACATGTGACCACCTTTATATCATTATCCTTCATTACTCTCTCCCTTCCTTACTAATTTCAAATTCTATATCATCTTATTAGGCGCTTCTTTCACATGCACCTTTTATATCTATATATATATATATATGCCTCTAGCTCCAACTATTTCCTAGGTCAAATGAATCATGATTCTTATAAACAAATTGCATCCTCTAGCGTTGATTTCTTGCCATGATAGAGACAGAAACTATTTCATATAGCCCATCTTACCCTTTCGTCTGTTTCGAAAGTTTTTTTTGGGTGTATTATTAAGATCAGTGACGAGGATTTGGTGTAGATGAAGAGGAGGAAACTGTTCTTAAAGTCCTATATTCTATAACAGTAAGATATGATGGAGAGACTCTCATTACCTTATCTGTTTTCTTATTATAAGGGGGCTTACTTTCTGATAAGGGCTCCATTATAAGACCTTGTCTCGATCAGATTGCTTGCTTGGATGAAGGATAGAGACGAATGTTGGGGAATTAATGACAAAAGAATTGGAAAAAACATAGATTTTAGTAGGTTTTTCAATGCTCTTTAGGCATGTTTATCCCATCTTTAAACTGACATGGGTCATTCTCAAAGTTTACGTGGAGTTTAACTTCAGGATACAGAAAGCTCAGCTCAGCGAACCTATGTGGTTAAAAAACAATTATATTATTGAAATCAGTCCTTGAACATAAATCATGAGCAGTGATTAGCGGACTGCCGTCCCTTTTAACCCGCTTTTAACTATGGTCAAGCTTAACTAAATTATGATTAATATTTTTTTCCTTCTAAAAATCAAGGTTGGATGGATGAACCTAGGGGTGAGTGAATCTCAACCACAGTTAGTGGGTGGGTGTTAAACACTTGGAAGAGGTTTTTTGCTATTTCGCTATGCAATAATGTACATGACCTTTCTCAGGTTATAATTCTGGGAGGAAGTGTTACAGCAGTTAAAGGTTGCACCGAACACACCTGCCTGTTGTAGTGCATACATCATATTCTAGTTGGCTTCGAATTTGCTCTGATGGACGCCCAAGCGCTTCGCTCGGGCATCCACAAATGATGGGACATGTAACGTTTTAAAGGGGAGAAATATCAAGTGGGGAGAAAATGACGTGACTTCTCCCCCCAAATTATCGCCAGGTGGCCCATCATTTGTGGATGCCCTAGTGCTTATCTCTGGCGTCACGAGAGCCAAACTTTTGCTATTCTAGTTTAAGATATATAAAACATGTTCTAATTATGTTGTATATGGCTATGTTGAATCTTATAAATACCAGGTTATGGTACATTGAAGTTGCGCTGGAGCTTATATAAGCCTAGGCTGCGATCAACATCGTGCCTAAACATTTTGGCTCACTCCTGTCCACCTTGGATTGGACCACATCCTCCCGATGGTTGGACTTAGGGGTGGAATCAGGATTTTATTGTTGGGGGTCATTCATCCAAAATGTTAGTAATTGTTGATGAATTTTTTATAGAATGATTAAACAGATATAAAATATTTTAAATCTAGGGGATGGGGGTTTGGGGTGTAGTCCTGTAATTTTTTTTTGACAACTAAGTTTGTGAGTGTCATTTCATCCATAAGTTTCGTACATTTCCTACATGCAAATATTTTTTTTTCCTTTTTTTGCAGGGCAACTATCCTCTTGTCCTATGGCTATGCCATAATAAATAATTAAATAATAGAGTGTAAAAAGTAAATTTTATATGTAAAAGTTCAAACCCTTTTCCCATGCCCATTCCCTATTAAATAATTATATAATATATCATAATTTATTTTCAAAAATTAATGGAGGCATTTGCCGCTTTGTCCCATGACTATACCCCATAGGGTTAAATAATTTTCCCTCTACTTGTTGTTAAGATCCATTATCCCTTACGGTTAAAACATCTAACCTTGGTTATTAGAAGGAAAAAAAATTAATCACAAGAGTTAAATTTATTAACCAAAGTTCAAGGATAATTAAAGGGGCTTTGTGAGGGCGAGGACCTCCTTGCCCGAGAAGAGTATCATTATTATTGTTTTTTTTTTTTTTAAAGTTCAAGGGGCAGCTGCCCAAATACCCCATGATCACTATGCCTTGTGCTAATGCTTTGCAATTTTTTTAAAACATTGTTTGGCAAACGTTCAGAGGGAAAGTGCCCCCTTACCCCTGATTGGACTCTGGCTTCAAATTTCCTCACCAAGGACTAGGGGTTGTAAACGGATTGGATTTAGGCTGGATCTGGCTATATCTAAGTTCGATCCAATTAAAAATAAGGCAGATCCAAATTTTGAGATCCGTTGGATTCTGAATTGCTTAATTCAAATCCGATTATTTATTCAAGATTCGAACCCATCCAATTAATAACATCTTTTAAAAATTAATATTTTATTTAAAAAATCAATTTTTTTTAATGGATAATGCTGATATGAAACTTACTATATAAAGGAGACTTAAATCTTTAAGCTTTTGATGGTCAATAACAATTTTATATTAGTTAAGCTCTTCCAATTCAATGCAATGTGCTATAACTTCTTACCACTCTCCCATCCTCAAATTATGATACAATTACTTAGTCACATGTATATGTACCCTTCTATTAAGAAAAGATAACTCTCTATTATAACCATGAATTTAGAAAGCACATAAATTGTTGGTTTTTTGCCCTCTTTGCTCCATTTGGATGCATCTAAGGATCTCAACCTCATTTATTTATTTGGAAGCTCTTATACTGTCGGCCCATTGCACACCACCGCCTGTATGTGTTTGCAAGCCACCTCAAGCAGGAAAGTCACACTGCTTGAAATCGCACCGGTTGCTGATCCAATTCAGAGGGTTGCTATTTTATTCTTATTCCTCTTCACTTACCGGTGTGCTACTATTTTTTACTACTCGCCGGTGCCGTTGCCACGGTCACTTGCAATGGTAATATTACACCATTTTCATCTGGTTCATTTTATAGAGGAAGAAGAAGATATTTCTCAAAAAAAAAAAAATTCAGGATGTTAGGTGAGTCAATTCACCAAGCCCATAGAGGTCATTTTCAGCCTAATTTCAGGCTGAAGCCCGTTAGAGGCACATTTTTCTAGCCCACAAAGGCTCATCTTTATTGATCCATGCAGATCAATTTATCAAGTCCAAGAGGCTCATGTCTTTGGCCCATAGAGGCCCATTTCAAGTCTTTTTAAAGGCTGATTTTCTTGGTCCATAGGCCAATTTTCAGGCCTGTTAGAAGCCCCTTCTTCACGATATGACAACAAATCCAAGGTACTCAAATGTGGATGCATCATAGCACGCAATTTAAAGCAGCAAACATCATGACACGTAGATCAACCAAGCACACAATGAAGATCCAATGGTATCAAGTGGAGATCAAGATGTGTCAAGCGGATTTCTACTAGAGACAAACATGTGGAGATTTTTCAATCCCTATATGTTTGAGGGGGAATATTAGAGAATATAGAAGAGTATTGTAATAAGATGAATGCGATACACTATATCATCAAGTGTATATGTATCTCATCACAATATTAGATAAACATCAATCAATGGTAGATTAGATTTGATTAGGTTGATTTACTTTCCATAAAAGTTCATCTTGCTAAATCTATATAAACTCTAATAGGGTCAATGTTAATCATCCAAGAATTCTTAATAGAATCGGTTTCTCTTCGGGGTTTGGGGCTTTGTTCTGTTCCATGAGTTGAGTTGCAATTAGGGGTCAGGAGCTCATTCCAAGTAATTGTATCTTGCTGTTCAAAAACTTCAAATCTTCTCTAGCAGCGGTTGTTTATACGATTATAATTACTGATTTATAGTTGATATAGGAGGATAGTGTTTAACTTACGCAAATTTGAGGAAAAATCATTAAAACTGTACAAGACTGTTAATACGATCATTTCGTTTATCATTGTGTCCTTATAGTTTACGGCGGTCATAAGAGGCATTAACGGTACATAAGACTAATGAAGAGGTTAAAGTGAATTTGGGGCCTTCGGTAATTCTAAAATTAGAGTTTATTTGTTAATTTTTTTTATAAAAAAAATAAAAATAAGAGCTTATTCCAAAATGAAAGAAAGATTGTACCGCTAAATATTCAACATAATTTTTATTTTTTACTAAAATAAGGGTAAATTACATATGAGAACCTCTCTTATGGCAAAATGACATGTGCCTCTTTTTAAACAATTGCCTTAACCAGACCTAGCTTTCAAAATAATGGACAAAGAAGAACCTGTCATTTATTTCCGTTAACTATCAATGCCTTTTTCACTTAAATAACAAAAACACCCCCCAAGTGATTTCTTCTAAATAAAAAATATGTTCCCAAGTGATTTCTTTTGAAATGATAAAAACACCCCTAGCTGTAATCTGTAGGGCTGCTGGAGAAGTAGTAGTAGGCCAAAAAAATATTTTCTACCACAAACGGGGTTTCTAAATTTTGCATCTAATTGAATTGTCGGAATATGAAAATCTTTTTCATGAATTATAAGAATCCAACTCGTTGGACTTACACTTTATCATATCGTCAATTTCGTCGCATTCGCTCTTTTGAAGCTCTATCCAATTATCACCCATTGTCTCATTAAATATTTGATTGATTTCATATAATATATTCTCTTTCATATTAGAAACTTCAATCGCATACCACTCTTGCTTTTGTTTTTTAATTATGTGTTCTATGCGATCCAAGTCTTTTTCGTTATAGAGGTCGTAATTTTCCTCTTCTTCCACAGGAGAAAGATTCAAATATGGTAAAAAGTGAGTCCGATGAGTTGGGTTCGAGGTCGAGGTGGAAGGGTGGTTTGATTCTTTAGAAGAAGAATCATTATCACAAGCGGCAACATCGATGGGTGGAAAAAGAGGCGGAAGTCCTTCAAAAAGAGTAGATAATTGAGAATCATAACCAAACCCATTTGGGAAAGAAGGGAAAGCACAATAAGAAAAATGTGGTTTAAAAGAATTCTTCTCATATGGGTCAATCTTTTAAATCTGTTTTAATAATTTTTTTTGGGATTGTCCTAATAATCTGATCCCTCTGTGAAAATTTAGGAGCTCTGTTCTTATGTCGAAGCAATTATTGTTAAATATTTCTTTCATTTCTGTCTCGTGGGGTTTATGTTTCTTGCATAGAATTTCTGCTACTTGGATTAGATGCTTTTCAAGATTTTCTTTTGTCGTCATTTCAATTAATCTGCTGAAGAGGGTGTTCTTATTAGGACTGGATCTTGATCTCTGGCCTGTAATCATTTCAGTGATGGATTTTTGACAATGGATATTGAATCGGTTCATCTCTAACTTGGAAGGCAGGCCAGGACATTCGTGGGTATTGGGAGAAAATTGTTAAAAGTATTCACTGTTTTTGACGGGACCAATTAGGGATAGCAACAGGGTGGGTTTGGGCTGGGGCGCTCCCAACCAGACTCCGCCCTAATAAGAAACTCCTATCTCAAACCCATCCCAAAACCCAGGGTGGGGCAGGGTGCTTCTGATTTTTCAAAACACTTCTTAACCTCTCGTCCCGTCCAGTTAAGCATTAGATGGGCCAGGTCGGGATGATATTTCATATTCTATATCTTTACTATTATAATGGAAGAGGCAGTCGTACCTGAATTTTCCAAAATTCCAAAACTACCCTTACATAAAATAAAACTTTAATTTAATGTTTTATTTTAATTCCCAAACTACCATCATCTATCTATTTAAAGAATAGAATCACGATTGAATTCGGGGAGAGTTCAATCATGATTGAACTCGGGGAGAGTTCAATCGCACCCGCGGGTTAACACGTGCCCTTTTAACTCCTATATTAACTATGGTTAACTCCTTCCCCTCCCGCTAGTGTACTATAATGAGGAAAGATAAATTAGTAAAAAATCAAAAGCTAAGGTCAGAGCATTCCTAGCAGCCTCACCAAAATAACTTTTTTGGTGAGCCAAAAGGCTAAAAAGATGTTAAAATGAGACCAGTAGCCTCAACAGAATGAAGAAATCGGTTTGGTAAGTCTACAGTACTCACCAAAGTTAAATATTCTCACCCTTGGGCCCACACAAATAATAAAATAAGGTTTCTCTCTCTCCCTTTCTTTTTTGTGGTCCCACACAAACAATAAAATAATATTTTTCTCTCTCTTCCTTTTTCGTTTTCTCACACAAATGATAAAATATTGCTTCTCTCTCCTCTTTTTTTGGTTAAAATGGTGAGGCTGTTGGGAGTGTTTTAAAAAAGTGGCTCAGCAAAACCACTTTTTGTGGGGTTTGGCTATTTTGGTGAGTGAAATTTGCTGAGGCGGCTAGGAATGCTCTTTATTAGAGCTAGCAGCCTCATCAAATTAACTTTTTGGTTATTTTGGTAAGCCAAAACACTAAAGATATTAAAATGAGTCCCAGCAGCCTCAATAGAATAAAGAAATCGGTTTGGTGAGTCTACAGTTCTCACCAAGTTTGGTGAGTAATGTAGACTCACCAAAGTTAAATCTTTCTCACCCTTGGGCCCACACAAATAATAAAATAAGGTTTTTCTCTTTCCCTTTCTTTTTTGTGGTCCCACACAAACAATAAAATAATATTTCTCTCTCATTTCCTTTTTATTTTCCCACACAAATGATAAAATATTGCTTTTCTCTTCTCTTTTTTTGGTTAAAATGGTAAGGCTGTTGGGAGGGTTTTAAAAAAGTGGCTCACCAAAATCAGTTTTTGTGAGTTTTGGCTATTTTGGTGAGTGAAATTTGGTGAGGCTGGAATGCTCTGAGTGTTTCAGAGATGCCGAAGAACAAGGGATACCACCTGAACGAAGAAACGTGCTAGGAATGCTCTTAGGGTTTCAGAGATGCCGAAGAACAAGGGATACCACCTGAACGAAGAAACGAAACCCAGATCAATGACGAGAAAAGGGAAGAAAAATATCCCACAAATACCAAGTAAGGTAGCATTACACATACTTGCAGGTCTAAGAGAAGGGGTACTGGGGTCTCCTCCACTTTGGCAGCTAGAGAGAGACAAGACACGACAACGAGATGGGTCATCCATGGCTTGTCTCTCTCGAAGTAGATGCTTGAAATGAACCTATGGAAGTAGTTAACGGCAAGAACAACAGTGAGAGCAGAGAAGGCGTAGTGGGCATTGACCCTTAGCATCCATTCCACAGCCTCCCGACGAACCTCCGCGAGAGAAGTATCGATATCGAGGTTATTGTAGGTGGGGTGGGTCTGGTTTTCTTTACAAAAGAGAGAGAGAAGTTCCTCGTCTTCCCAAAACTCGTCCTGTCTAACAAAAATAGAGGGAAAAACAAGGGGTTTGTTTCACTGTTATTGTTTCACTGTTATTGCGTTCTCACTCTTTTTTTCTTCTTTAAAACCCTCTTCTTCTTCTTCCTCCCAGCTCCCTTCTTCTTCTTACAAACAGCTCTCCGTCCCCCCCCCCCCATTTATACGGTTTATAATTTAGGGGTTTTTTTTTATGAAAAAAAAATTATAAACGAGGGAAGAGCGGCCTAAACCCATTGCCGGACTCGGGTTTAACATCTCATTCCCAAACCCGCCCCTACCCCTTTTAAAAACTCCCCAAATCTAGGCGCTGGGCGGGGCGGGTTACCAACTAGCCCGGCCGTTGCCATCCCTAGTACCAATATATACCCAACAAAAAAAAATTATCGACATTTTAGTTTGAAAATACTGAAATTTTATAATGTTTCATCAAATTTTTAATGAAAATTTTGAAAATTTAGGATTTTATCTAAAAATAAAGTAACAAACTTTTGAAGTTACTGAGTTCTTCTTCTAAAAAGATAATGTGACATTGTTCTTAAATCCACCATTTGATGAAGTTTCGTGGTCCAAGTTTGATGCAGTTTTGTAAACATCATAGCCCCAACTGTAAAAGTTCTCCAAATTGTTTTTGACCATCCAAAAGAATAAGATATAGTTCAGATGGTTAAAAGAATGTCAAGTGAGACAGTTAGCTAGGATATTTATAGAGTTACCGTACACACTGGCCAAGGACTCAAACCGATTATTGCAATCTTTAGAGTATGAGAAAGAACAAGGCAACTCTCTAACAAGTTCAGTTCTGTCACTCAATTTCAATGACCCTCCCGATCCTCTAGCAGTCCAATCAGTTTCAAGGCAAATTCTGCTCCGGTACCAAGTGACTGTTGAATAAGTCCTCTATGTAGAACCTGTCAAATGGTGGGTTCATGCTGATAAATACAGCACAGATGGAGGTGCTTTTCTTGTTGAACATCTAAGCAAGACCTTATTCTTGAAATTTAGACTTTCCTCTTTGAGACTTGGTGAGAGTTATTAAGTTAACTATTTTTATTAGTTGCTTTGAAAATAGAAGAATGTTTTTAATTTCTAGTGATAATTTGTTGCTTAGAAAATGTAAGATATTTATTTTAGTCTAAATTTGGATTTGGGGTAGAACCTATAAATTAAGCATTGTAACTTGTCATTTGCAAGCCTTTTGAATAAAATTTAAAGTCTCATTTGATATATATATATATATAAGTTAGCTTTTATTTTCTATGTTTATGTACATCAAGAGCACACTTCTGTCTTGATTTTTAGTCACCTTCTTCATCTAGTTGATTTTATCCCAGTAAAATGGTAGACAGGCCTTGTTATAGGAGAACCATGGCTTCCAACAACATGTTGTAGTCCCATCTTCTCCGTTTCAATGAGAAGAATTATAATCAATGGAGCATTCAAATGAAGATGTTATAGATCACAAGATTTGTAGGTATTGTTGAGACCGGATTCATAGAGCCAGCGGATCAAGCGACTCTTACTCAGCAATAATCCAATGAGTTGAAAGAAAACCGCAAAAATGACAAGAAGACATTATTTTTATCTACCAAGCGGTGGATGAAGTTATCTTTGAAAGAATTTCATTGGTGACAACAGCAAAACAAACATGAGACACACTTTATGCACCATACAAAGGAGATGACAGTAAAAATGATAAGATTGCAAACTCTTAGAAGTGAATTTGATACATCAAGAATGAAAGATTCTGAAAGTATTGAAGAATTTTTTAATCGAGTTGTTTCACTTGTTAATCAATTACGAGTGAATGGTGAAAAGATTGAAGATCAAAGAATTGTTGAAAAAATTCTAAGAAGCTTGACTCGAAAGTTTGAATCTATTGTTGTTTTAATAGAAGAATCCAAAAATTTGTCTACACTATCAGTTGAGAGTTTATTGGATCACTTCAATCCCATGAACTTCAAATGAAGCAATATGACTCTTCTCTTCTTTAAAAAGCTTTTTAAACCCAACTCTTATTTCGATGGGGTTCTAGAGGAAGATGTTCTTATCATGGAAGAGGAGAGTAATGAAGGAAGGAACCATGAAAATGAAAATGAAAATGAATCTTTTTTTTCTTCTAGTCGTGGAAGAGGAAGATGCCGACCTTTGTCACAAGTTCAATGCTATCATTGTAAGAAATTTGGTCATACTATAAAATTTTATAGAAAAAATTGGCTAAAGAAAACAAGAAGGAATCAAGTTTCATGCATGAGAAAGATCAAAGTAAAGAAGATGACACTCTTTTTTTTGCATGTAATGTGCAAGAAGTTCCTCTTGATGAAGTTTGGTATCTTGATAATGGTTGTAGTAACCACATGACCAGAAACAAAGGTGTGTTTGTGAACTTGGATGAATCTATCCAAAGTGAAGTTAGAATGGGTGATGATAAGAGGCTTTCGGTGAAAGGAATAGATGATATTCTTGTCCAAACAAAGAAAGGCGTCAAGTGCATCTCCAATGTCTTTTTTGTTCCCGGACTCAAGCACAATCTCTTGAGTATTGGACAACTTTTATTGAAAAGACACAATGTCTATTTCAATGAAGATATATGTGAGATCAAAGACAAAGATAATACTCTCATAGCCAAGGTGAGGATGACAAAAGAAAAAAGTTTCCTTTAAAGTTTCAAACTCAAGTTCATCTTTGTTTCAACTATATTATCAAGGACGATTCATGGTTATGGCATCTCTGTTATGGGCGTTTGAGTTTCAAAGCTCTTTCTCTAATGAGAAATTGAAGAAGAATATTGTCAAAGGCAGGCCCAACATCGATCATCAAGATCAAGTTTGTGAATGATGTGCACTTGGAAAACATCATAGAGACTCTTTTCCGGTTGATAAATCTTGGAGAGCATCAAAGCCACTTGAGCTCATTCACTCGGATCTATGCGGACCTATGCATATGGCATCACTTGGAGGTAATCGTTATTTCCTTTAATTGATGATTATAGTAGGAAGACATGAGTTTACTTTTGTAAAGAAAAATCCGAGGTGTTTGGATACTTTAAAATTTTTAAGGCATTGGTTTAGAAGCAAAGTGACTTTATGTTGAAAACTTTACGTTCCAATCGTGGTGGAGAATATGCCTCATGAGTTTTGAGAATTTTATAAAATAAAATGACATCCGGCATCAACTCACTACTCGGTATACTCTTAAAAAAAATAGAGTTACCGAAAGGAAGAATAGAACCATTATGGAATTGGTTAGAAGCATGTTAAAGGCCAAAGAGTTCTCTAATTTGTTTTGGGTGGAAGCTGTTGCATGTGTCATTTATCTTTTGAATCGTGCATCATCCAAAAGTGTTCAAGATATGACTTCTCAAGAAGCTTGGAGTGGTCATAAACCAAGTGTTTGGACACTTGAGAATTTTGGAGCTTATTTTCATGTTCCGGATGAAAGAAGAAGCAAGTTGGATGATAAATCTGAAAAATGTATTCTTGTTGGCTATAGTAAAGTTTTGAAAGCATACAAGTTGTACAATCCCATCACCAAGAAAATCATAAGTAGGGATATGAAATTCAATGAAGATCATGAAGCTTGGAATTGTGATGGGAAACAAAAATAAGTTGATGGAAGAAAGCAACGGTGCTCAATGTAATGAACTTGGAAGAAATGAAGAAGATAGGACACCTCCAACTTCTCTATTTTCTTCTCTGTCGTCATCTTCATCATCTTCAAGTAGTCTTGACACACCTCTAAGAAAAATAAAAAGCATAGGAAAAATCTATGAAACTTCAAGAAGGATCTTGGATGAAGATGTAATAAATTTTGTTTTGTTTGTTTGCCGATGCTGATCCAATTAGTTTTGAAGAGGCATCTAAAGAAGAAAAATGAAAGTATGCAATGGATCAAGAAATTAAAGAAACAAGACTTGGGAGCTTGTGGAGCTTCCAAATGGGCAAAAATCAATTGGAGTGGAGTGAATCGATGTACATGATGAAGACAAAACAGAAATTACCATAAAAATCAAAAGCAACTGAAAACCTTATTGTGGGATCATGACATATAGGCAATGGAATGATCCAAAATTGAAGCAAAGATGACTCAGACTATTATGAACTGAGTCTTGACAATAGGAATTTCAAAACCAGACAATCTCTTTCTTCTGTATTACCAACACCCATCTGGTAAATTTCTCCTCAAGCAAGGTTGTCCCATATTTCAATTCTCGCTTGCTCTCTACACATGCGCTGGTGTGGAATTGGGTGGGGTTGGTGCAGAAACCACACGCCTGCCACGCTCCGATCGGCTGTTCTCGGCAAACCTGATGCTACCTTGGTGCAACCCCTTTTGCTTCTCCTCTTCAGTCCACTCAGCTCCATAGTAGTGTTCTTCGCTAGATTTCACGACGTCTTTGGAAGGGGGAAGGAACATGCTTCCCCACTGGGGAAAGTGCACCAGTGTCACAGGAAGAGTGCAAGCTACAATCATGATCCCCATGAGGGAGATCCCTGTCCCAGTAGAATACTTAGAGCTTGTGAAGAACAGCAATTGGGTCAGCCCGGACCCAAAGTTCCCACCAGCACCAGTAAGGCCGGATATTATACCGAGTGATCGCCGAGAAATGAATGGGATGATGCCAAAGGTAGCCCCACATGCAGCTTGAGCTCCAATGGAGAAGAGGATCATGGCGAAGATGGAGATGGGAAGTGAGTTAGCACGACCGAGCCAGATACAGAAGACCCCTCCTAGAGTCTGGAGGATCCAGAGGTTCCAGAGTCTGCCTCTCATGCCGAACCTACGTGCAAGTAGGTCTGACATGAATCCACCGAAGGGTCGAGCCACAATGTTGGCCATGCCAAATGTAGCTGCGATGATCCCAGCAGTTTGGAGCTTAAGATCAAACCTAATACATGGAAAATTAATTGTCAATTTCATTTAGTTCAAGTCCGTTACTTGTGAAAAACATTGGTGAGAAGAGAAAGAGATGAACCTGTCGAAGAAATACTCTGCGACGACATTGTCGATGGATAATTCTACACCCATTGAGTAACCATAGAGGAGGACGAAGACCCATGTCCTATAGTTTGTGATTGCATACCATAGCACCTGAAGAAGAAAAAATGTATTAGAGATATTATTTTTGAGATTCTGTCCTTGGAATATTTTTTTCTTCAAGAGATACTGTACCACCACTATTAATAAGTCAATTATAGAGGCCGGCATTAAAAATCTTAGACCAATAAAAGGAGTAATTAGTTGAATATCCTTTAAAACCATATATTTTATATGAGGAACACCAAACATACTCTCCCGCAATGGATAGTAATCTACAAATACTTAGTCAGTGGGTTATCCTGCTCTATTGTATATACGAGGAGTGCTAGCCCCAGCAGCATTTACTCCAGATTTCTCCGTAGATGCAATATGGGGCTAACACGTGGAGAAGTTTTATTATTTTAACAGTCTAAAAGGTGAAAGTAAGTAACTGTTGGACATTTGTAGAGCCCCAGTTGCATCTTTGGAAGATTTGTGACTGGGGCTAGCAAAAAACCTATGCGAGCAATAGTTTGCCCCATGATGGATGAGCAAATTATTGCTCCTCGCTCTCATAAAGCCCCTTCAACCGCCTATGAACCCTGATTTTTTAAACCCTTGTAATAATTTTTTTATTTTTTTAAAAACAAAGGCTAGATGTGGGAGCGAGTGAATCTTAACAACAATTAAAGAGAGTTAATAGGGGACATCAATTAAAGAGAGTGAATAGGGGACATGTGGCAGAAAAGGGATGGGGGGCGGGGGCGAGATAAACTGACCTTAGAGAACTTGTCTCTGGCAACATCTCCTTTCTTCTGTAGGGCGCTAAGGTTCCCATCAGGCAAGTCCTGGCCAAGGGTCAAGACCATGACGCCCATGATGATATGAAGCCATCCAGGGATGAAGAAAGCGATCCGCCACGCCGTAAATGGGGTGGCCCCAACTCGCCGGATTATGTCGTAAAGCAAGGGCATTATGAGTTGAGTGGCGCCACCACCCATGTTACCCCACCCGGCGGCAGTGCCATTAACAAGCCCAATGATCTTTCCATTGAACATTGTGCTCATCCAGTACTGGCACGACACAAATGTCGCAAGGGAGAAGCCGATCATGAACCGAACCGCGACATATCCCCCGGCCGAGGAGACAAAGGACATGCAGAATACAGTTGGGGCCGAAAGCATGATAAGGAAGGCACACCCATATCGAGGGCCAAGTAGATCACATACAGCTCCCATGACAAGCCTAGAGAAGATACTCCCGGAGACGGAGGCAATTCCGGCATTGCCGATATCACCTTTCTTGAGGTTGAGGTTGTCCCGTATGATGGGCACAAGGGGGGCAGCAGCAAAGGTGGACACAAAACAAGTGAAGAAGGAAATCCATGAAAGGTGGAAGGTTCTCATGTGGGGGTTGGCTAAGGAGAAGAGCTTGAAGACCTTAGACTTGTGCTCCGAGTCGACGGGTAAGGCGAATTTTGCGGTGGCGTCGGTCGGGACGGTCGGCGAGGCAACCGAGAAGGCAAAGGTCTGTTCTCTGCCTGTGACTCCATGCATGGAGCTTCCTGGGGAGCCCTCTACATCAGCCATTATATTGTTTCATGCTGTATCTCTAACAGAAGGAAGAAAAGAGGGTACTTAATTGGTATATAGTTATGAAGATCTCAAGCAAGTGTTGGTGTATGGAGGTAGAGGAGATGGGTTGTATATATATTAGGCAGCAGTTGACATTTGAAGAGACGATTGGAGATTCCAACGGTTGTAATCTGAATTTGGAAAGACAGAGAATCCTTGGCGCCGCATCTCATTATTTTAAAGTAATTAGGGGTCTCAGTGTATATTCTAAGGATCACATTGGCAAGTAGCAGTAGTGCAATTACCAAAATACGTACACTATGGTTTTGTTTAGTAAATTGGCTTGTATGAATCGGGAGATGGGTTTCTTTTCTTTAATACTACACCCCATTGTATCGTTTATTAAAGAATATAGAAGAGTATTGTAATAAGGTGAGTTAGATACACTACATCATTCAGGTGTATTTGATGCCGGAAAAATGGAGAAGAGAGGAAGTAACACAAGTGAAACTCAAATACATACTCGCCACCCATTGGAATCTACTAAGGGATAAGAGGTAATTCAGCTCGTCACCCTACGGAATCCACCAAAGGGATAAGAGCAAGAGAAACTAAGAAGAACTTCTAAGTAAAAAGCCAAAAGCTGAAACTTTCATTCAAATTATGAGATTCTTTTTTCAAGGTTAAGAGCTTATATAGGCATGAAACAACCCTCCAGCCATAAGTGAAGATTTAAAGACAATATTTCCCAAAAGAAACAACACAAGTTCCAAGCAACAATGGGAAAAAAATCTTGACTAAAGCTTAAATGAAAACTAACACTATTATGAGGGAATACGGAAATTAAAAAGACACTAAATATGACTTAGGATAGTAAAAATCACAACAAGTAATCTTCATGGAGATATGCTAGATCAAAAGACCATAACATGCTGATTTTCGGTATTGTAGGCAGCCTAAACACCTTTTAGTAAAATGACAATAACTTCTTCTAGGGAGCTCCAAATGACACACCTTTTGATGCGTTTGAAAGTAGACTCACAGAGTTTTCCAACCATGCATGACTTGTTGTGATTAATTCTGTAAGAAAATCAAATTTGATTGTAAAGTAACCCCAAAATTAGTGACTGTCTACCTCGTTCTAATTTCTGAAAAATGATCACTTAGGCTTGTGGGCCTAATTGGGTTGAGCTTGAGGAGTCTGGAGTGCTCCCGCGTCAGTATCTCATCACAATATTGAATTAACACCAATCAAGAATAGAATAAATTTGAATAGGTATAATTAGATTAGGATGAATCACATCCCATAAAGCTTACCTTGTTATATATCTCTATTTAAACCCACTTTGGGTTATTGTAATTCATCTAGGAATTTAGAATCAATTTCTTATTCATGGTATCAAAGCAGACGATCCATCGCTTCTATTGATATTTATTGTTTGATTATGTGTTTTTGACGGGTAGCATTGCCGCTGTCCGCCGGGACTGAAACATTCCTCCATTATCTTTCTTGTTTTCCTGCCATCAAAGTCACCATAGATGTGTTAGCATGATTGGTCTAGTATTTTTTTTTTTGTTAAACAAATTGATTGAATTGACTAGCTAGTTTGAATGATTACAACTGCTCATCATTAAGGATTAAATAGAGATCACATGACTCTCAAGACAGAAGCATATCACACCATAATCAAATCCTAATAAAATCTAATTCTAATTAAATCTAATATTTGATACTAATTTATTTGTGAGGAGATACACCAATAATGATGTAGAGTATCTCATTCACTTTATTATTATAAAACATTCTCTAATACTCCCCCTCAAACACATGAGGATCGTGATCTTCATGAGTTGAGTTTTACCACCAGTCGAGTACTCTTCACTCTTGATCTTTCTTGATTTGTTGATGAATAGTTAGAACATCCAACCGGCGGGTGGCGCCACTTACAGCCCGCCTGACCTAAACCCGTGAATCCTTCTTTTTTGTTTTTCTCTCTTTTACAACTAGAAGTGTTTGATATTGCTGCAAAATCATTCCACATTGTTGTTCACATGTAACTTTTTTTATTTTATTAATATGCTAGCCCGTTTTGCAACTGGTGCTTTGTTCAGCGTGGCCAGCAATTGTGGGGGAAGTTGGACAGCAAATGTGGGTGGAGGGAAAGCAACTTCGGCTACAGATGGTATACCACCTTCTTGATCAAGGAAGCTCTACCCAGCACTTGACCATGATGATCAAAACCACCTCCACATCAAGGAAGCTCTACCCAGCACTTGACCATGATGATCAAAACCGCCTCCACATCCAACTCTAAATCATCCCTAGCCATCCCCACATCACTACTCCAGGGACATGTCCTTCCATTGGAATCAAGAAAAGTTCATGATGGTGAACACTCTGTTTCAAATAGCACTCGATTGTCCCCATGGTTGACATTCCTCGCAAGCATCCATGCACCAATTGTAACACCAGCTCACTTCTTTGGAGAATTTATTGTGCCTACATGAAGCACAAACAATGCCGTTCAATGCTCCGTCTCTCGTCAAATCCAACAACTATTATGCGCAAGCTCACCAAAGAAGTTCTTATCTTTGGTAATCACCGTTGTTATTGTCTTATGTAAACAACATGTCACTCCGCACAGTCGCCGTTTGAAATCTCCATTGCACTTCTTGTTTCATGGAAAATTTTTTGTAGTTGAGTGAGTCATCACACCAAGCCCATAGAGGCCCCATTTCAAGACCATTGAATTTGAGGCTCCTACCCATTCAAGGCGCCTATTCCTGGCCCATAGAGGCTTATACTTCAAGTCCATAGAGACTATCGTTTTCAGGTCAATAGAGGCCACTTTCAGGCCCATTAGTGGCACTGTTTTTCAAGCCCATTTGAGTCATTTCTTTTAGGTTCATAGAAACCTTTCTTTTGGCCCATTAGAGGTCCATTTGGTTCAACCACATCATTCAGCAAACAAGTGATGACAGACTCAAACAAACAAGCAATGAAGATCAACGATGGCAAGTGGAAATAAAAAGGTGTCACGCAGACTTTTACTATCGGCAAACACATGGATCGAGATTTTTCCATCCCCATTTGTTTGAGGGGGAGTATTAGAGAATATAAAGGAGTATTGTAATAAGGTGTATGAGATACACTACATCATTCAAGTGTATCTCATCACAATATTGGATTAGCACCAATCAAAGATAGAATAGATTTGATTTGGTATGATTAGATTAGGATGACTTACTTTCCATAAAGCGTACCTTGTTATCTCTATTTAAACCTTATTTGGGTTATTGTAATTCATCTAAGAATTCTCAATAGAATCAATTTCTTCTTCCTAGTTTTGGGGTATATATTATAGATGACAAGAGGAGTGCTAGCCCTACTCTCAGTCAACCTCTACTCTCACTTTCCACCACCCACTTGTCCATTTTTCAATGATTAAAGCACTCTCTCACCAAAAAAGTGGACATGTGGTTGGTAGAGGGTGAGAGTATAGGTTGACTGAGAGTAGGGCTAGCGCTAGCGCTAGCGTTAGCATTCCTTCGTGATGGCAAATACTTGGGGCGTAGTCAAGCCAAGTTGGCTCGTAAGGCTTGGCATGATCAAGCCAAGTTCAAGCTAAAGTTTTTGACTCGATCAAGCCGAGATGAGCTTTTATTTGAGCTTGAAATTGTGTTCAACCAAGCTTGAGCCACCAAGTTGGCTTGTTTGAGGCTCAATTCGACTTGAGCTTGGCTTGGCTAAGCTTGAATATTATAACATTTAATTTATTTATATATTAATAAAATAATAATAAACATCTTTTTTAATAATAATATTATAATAATATTTTTTTAATGAATCAAGATCAAGCTCTCCATTTTCTTACCCTACACAGATAAATCAAGGCTACTTTTGGTAATTTACCTTAATGTAAAGACCCCTCTCAACCCCATGGCATACAAGTCAAAGAAAAGCAGGTTGGGATAGATGGCAAGCCAGCTTTTAATCCTATAATCCTATAATCCCTTTCAACTTGTTTCAAATTTTCAAACAATCAATCTCCTATTAGGCGTCTCTTCACCACACACCCACTATCTTGATACCTGTATTTCCTCCAATAATGAGCTTTCTCCCCAGCTATTTCTCAGGTCAAAGGAACACACTCATTTCTTACATAGTAATTGCAGACATATATACCCTTTTAGAATGAAAGGTTGATGGAGACTAATCACTTTTCATATCTTCTACTTACCCATCCTTTCGGATGTTCTGAGAGGTTTTTTTTTGTTAAGATGGAACTCAAGACAAGATGACTTAAGAGAAATATTCTCAAAAGCATATACTATTATGTAGGTTATAAGAGTGAATTGGGCCCTGAAAAAATGATTCAAAACAAGAAAATTTCGGGAGTCTCTCTTGAATTTTCTCTCATTATGAAAGCTCCTCTTTTATATTATAGGGTTCTTTCCTTTGAGGACCTTGCCATGATCAGCTTGATATCTCAGTAGGACAGAAGAGAAAAACAAATTTGGTGATATTGTTCATCTTGGCACTTCTCTCTTGTTACATGTATAAATCCAATGTAATGATATCCATGCTTGTTAAAGAATGCTTGATTAGAAGGGATTTGTTTATCATTATAGACAATAGGGTAATGGCTGGGAGTCTATGGAACCCACGATATTCCGATAAATTATCGGCTGGAACTGTGCGTAAGCATGTTACTTAGTAAACTGCCCTAACCTAATTATTTAGATTAAGTGATGTAAGCCGGGTTGCAGTGGTGTGAACCTGGTTCTCTTGGACATATGGCTGGACCAATCAACTTTGACTCATGGATTAGCCCATGAGTAACTCTTCATATGCTTGTGAGGAACCTTTATTGTTGTCCTAGTTTTTTGTTTATTTTCTTAGTTTTCTTTGGTGAGTTGCCTTAGAAAATGGGGATGTTATTAATGCTCGTCTGGAAACGTTCAGGCCTGAAACTGGCCATGGGGAAGTAATTTTGTAAGATATAAAGTTTTTTTTTTACTTCTCCAAGTTGGTGCTTGAAGATTAAACATTGGGGAGTTCTTTAACAGAACTCGTGTCTCCTTGGATTTTCTTTCGAAAACTTTTCTTTCCGGCTGCGATTGCATTAGTTGGTATCAGAGCACAACTATATTTTGGCCTCTCTTCTTCATCCTATCATGGCTCCGCGTAATCGAGGGCATGGAAGAAGTGCATCAGTTGCCGACACCGTAGTTGATGACCAGCAGGAAGAAATCGCTCAACTACGAAGGCAAGTTGAGGCTCTTACCTAGCGTTTAGCGCAAATTGAAACCCCAACCTATGATGATGATGATGGGTCAGAGGAGAATTTTGAAAACCCTTTTCATGACCGTGCTTCATTTCGAGAGCTGGCTGTTAAGGGTGCATTTAGATTTAAGGAATTGAGGAACAGAATTGTCAATTCCATCACATAATTTCAATTTCATCGTTTGGGACACGTTAATAATAGGGCGGAATTAGAATTTTCTAATTCCATAGAGAATTCAAGCAGTGATTTTAAAGGCAAATTCATGAGGTTCAATTCCATAGTAAAATGGTCTTATTTGATAATTCCATGTTGCTGTGAATTTAAAAACAAAAGAGAAGCCTGATGGTTTCATTTCTCCAGGAATTTAATAGTGCATACAAACGATAGAATTCTGAATTTCATGGAATTTAATTCAGTGAGTTTTAATTCCATGGAATTCAATTCTTTGGCTCAATTCCAAATCCATAAATCCAAAAGGGAAAATAGAAAGTGGGAAGATTGTAGATGGGATGGAGGATTCAAGATTGAAATCCCAGATTTCACTGGTGGGTTGCAAGCTAAGAGTTCATAGAATGGCTTATTACCACTGTTGAGCGTATACTTGATTTTAAAGACCCCAAATGATAAGAAGGTTAAGTTGGTAGCTTTAAGTTTTAAAGGCAGAGCACCTGCATGGAGGGAACAACTCTCATTAACAAAGCAGTGAAGAGGTAAGTCACAAATCACTAATTGGGAGAAAATGTGAGAAAATTTTCTGCCTTTCAACTATACACGTTTGTATCAGAGGTTGCAAAACCTTTGTCAAGAAACAAGTGTGTGAATGACTACACCAAAGAATTTTATCAATTAATTGCAAGGATTGATGTGAGTGAGAATGAAGAACAAAGAGTTGCATGTTACATTGGAGGATTGAGGCAGTCCATTCAAGATGTGCTCAATCTTCATACCCTATGGGCTGTTTCTAAAAGCTTTTCAGAGGGCTTTAGTTGTTGAAAGACAACAAAGTAGGGGTAGCATGTGTGCGGGTTTGTCTCAGAAATATAGAGAAAGAAATACTACAAGAAATACAACAATACAAGGCACAACTTCAGCCCAAAATCGAGCAGCCTCCCAAGGACCTCAAAGAGGGGGTCGTGCAACACCTATGGGTCGTCCAAATACCGTGTCACAAGTGGGAAATTCTCATAGCAGCAGATCCATTCCTTGTTTTAGATGTGGTGAATTGGGGCACCGATCTACAGAATGCAAAAAAAATATCAGCCGAGATAGAAGACAACTTCTAATTGATGAAGAAAATGAAGAGGAGGAAGAAGAGGCACAAGGAGAAGACATTGAAGAAGGAGAAGAAGATGCCATTGTGCAAGGAGATGTGGGAGTTTCACTAGTAATGAAAAATAATCTCCTCACCTCAAGGCATGAGACACACGAAGATTGGCTTCGCACCAACATATTCCACACAATGTGCACCATTGGTGGTCGAGTTTGCAAGCTTATCATTGATAGTTTCAGCTGTGAGATGGTGGTTTCGGAAGAGGTCGTAGAAAAATTGTAACTAAAAGTGGAAAAACATCCAAACCCATAAAAGCGTACATGGTTCAAGAAAGGAAATGAGGTAACCGCAAGTAAACGTTGCCTAATTTCAATTTCTATTGGCAATAGATATTTTGATGAGATCATGTGTGATGTGGTAACTATGGATGTATGTCATATCTTGTTGGGAAGGTCTTGGCAATATGACCATAAAGTAATTCATGATAGGTTTAAAAATACATACACTTTTTGGAAGAATGGCAAGAAAATCATTTTGGTTCCATCTAGGGAAGAGAATAAATCCAAATCTAGACAAGGAGAAGGTAGTAGTTTTCTCTCCATGGCTAAATTTGAAGAAGTGGCTGAAAGTAAAGTTTTTTATGCATTGGTGACTCGGTTTGAGTCCGTGGCTGAAGCCGTACCTCATGAAGTTCAACCTATTCTTGAAGAATTAGAAGATGTCATGCCAATAGACTTACCACAAGGCTTGCCTCCCATGAGAAACATACAACACCAAATAGATTTGGTCCCATGATCAAGTCTACCAAACAAAGCTCACTATAGGATTAGTCCTAAGGAGCATGAGGAGTTGAGTAGGCAAGTGAACGAATTACTAAAAATGGGTTACATTCGGGAGAGCATGAGTCCTTTGCAGTGCTCGCAGTAATTGTACCAAAGAAATATGGGTCATGGTGCATGTGTATAGATAGTCAGGCCATTAACAAAATCACCATCAAGTATCGCTTCCCCATTCCAAGGCTGGATGATATGTTGGACCAACTAGTGGGTGCAAAGATCTTTTCAAAGATTGACTTGAAAAGTGGATATCATCAAATCCGTATTTGTGAAGGATATGAGTGGAAGAAAACATTCAAGACTCGGGAATGATTATATGAATGACTAGTTATGCCATTTGGTTTGTCAAATGCACCAAGTACATTCATGAGTGATGAACCATGTGCTGAAATCATTTATCATCAAGTTTGTGGTAGTATATTTTGATGATATATTGATCTACAGTTCATCTCTTAACTTGCACAAACAACACCTTCGAAAAATTTTCACTACTCTTCGATAGGAGCAACTGTATGCCAACCATAACAAGTGTTCTTTTGTGACTAATAATGTGATTTTCTTGGGATATGGAGTATCTCCTATAGGTGTATGAGTAGATCAATCCAAAGTAAAGGCTATCCTTGATTGGCCAACAACTACTAGTGTGCATGATGTGCGCAGTTTTCATGGGTTAGCATCATTTTATTGGTGGTTCATACAGAATTTCAGCACCATTGTTGCACCCATCATGGATTGCATGAAGAAAGGTATTTTTCGATGGACGGCTGAAGTGGACGAGAGCTTCCACACTATCAAACAACATCTGTCCAAGGCTCCTATTCTTGCACTACCAAACTTCGAGAAGATGTTCGAAGTAGATTGTGATGCGTCGCAAGTTGGCATTGGTGTGGTCTTGAGTCAAGAGGGTAAACCAATGACATTCTTCAGTGAGAAACTCAATGGGGAAAGGCTTAGAATCTCCACATATGACATTGAATTCTATGCCGTCGTTCAGACATTAAGACATTGGTGGCACTATCTTATTCAAAGAGAGTTTTTTTTATACTTAGATCATGAGACATTGAAGTACTTAAACAACCAACAAAGTTTGAGTAGGAGACATGGCAAGTGGGCAAACTAATTGCAAGAGTTTGTGTTTACCTTGAAGCAATAGCCAGGAGTTCATAATCAAGTTGCAGATGTAGTAAGTAGAAGGTCCACTTTGCTCAGTACAATGCAAGTGCTTGTAATTGGGTTTGATACTTTTAAAGATCTTTATACGAAAGATGCATTATTTGGACATGTTGTGTAGGAAGTGGTTACAAGTAGTCGAGATGAGTATTCTCTTCATGATGGGTTTCTCTTTAAAGGAACTCAACTTTGTATTCCCAGCTGTTCATTAAGGGAGAAATTTATTAAAGAGTTGCATGGAGAAGGACATTTTGGCTGAGACAAAATTTTAGCTTTACTTGAGGTTAATTATTTTTGGCCCAAGTTAAAGTGGGATGTGGCAAGATATGTGGAAAGATGAAATACGTGCCAAGTGTCAAAAGGGGGAGCTACTAATGCCGGTTTGTACACCCCACTACCGGTTCCATCAGCCCCATGGACGGATGTAAGCATGGACTTCATTCTTGGATTACCCCGAACGCAATGAGGTATGGATTCAGTGTTTGTTGTAATGGATAGATTCTCCAAAATGGTTCATTTCTGCATGTAGAAAAACCATGGATGCGTCTAATATCACAAATCTTTATTTCAAGGAGATTGTTCGATTACATGGTGTTCCCCAATCAATTACTTCTGACTGGGACAAGAAAACTACCCACAAACCGATGGGCAGACAGAGGTGACTAATAGGAGTTTGGGAAACCTAATACGCAGCTTGGTGGGCAATAATGTGAAGTCCTGGGATCAGGTACTATCTCAAGCATAATTAGATTTCAACAGATCCAAAAACCGCACCACTCACTAGTTTCATAATTGTATGAGTTAATTGCTTAAATAAATGTACTTAAAGTTATACATAAATCCTAAGAGAGATTAATGTATTAAAATCTTGAGTTACAAACTCATTTAATTCACTCGATTTAGTGAATTTATGGAGATAAATTACACTAAATAAAAGAAGAACAAAAAGTAGCAAAAGAGTTTTTTTTTTTTAAAAAGGGGAAAACAACACCGGCGATCGATCGCCCAAAACGCCGGCTGGATGGCGGTTTTGCTCGTTTTCATGGGTTTTAAGTCCCTAGGGCTCCCAATGTTATAAATACCCCATTATACTCGTGGGTTAGGGTTTCTAAGGCCTTCTAAACTTAAAAGAGAGAAAAATAGAGAGTTTCTGAGAGATCAAAAGGGGAGGGAATTGTAGGAGTTCAAGGATTTGGCCAGAAAGAAAGGGAAAAGAGGCGTGAAGATCAAGGTAGAACCTATTTGCAAGCGATAGATCGTTGGGAGATGATCAAGTGAGGTAAATAACAGATCTAGTATTCAATATTTTGAATAGTTAACCTGAATAATGAATAAAAATGGATGAATCTAGGTAAAGATGTAAGAATATGTAGGATGTGAAGAACCCTAGTCTGCTCTTATATTATTGTTAATGGATTTGTTAAATAGGATGAGAAGAACCATATTTTGATTCCTACCTTGTTGTTGATGAATGAGTAAAATATGATTTTGAAGAACTAGATCTATGAATTCAGTTATTAATTTCCACGAGTAAAATAGGACGTGAAGAACCTATTTATGATGTTGTTTAATTATTCTTGACGGTTAAAATAGGATGTGAAGAACTAATTTATGATATCGTTTTATTATTCATTGATTGTTAAAATAGGATGTGAAGAACCCATTGATGATATTGCTTTATTATTATTGAATCGTTAAGGTAGGATGTGGAGAACTGTATATAATTAATTGTGATTCAATAAGGGTATTGGGAAAATTTATTGAAGTGTGTGGATTTATGAGGGGAATGGGGTGAATGAATGTAAATTGAATGGATGAATAATTGTGATATTGTATTGACACGTGAGTTTAATTTTATGTTTAAAATTCATGAAAATTATCATTGATGAAGAATATTATAATTAGGATGTTAATCTTAATTAAAACGAAAAATGAGACTTTGATATGTAAATTAGCTCGTGAATATTATAAACATTTGAATGACATCTCTAATGGTTGATTGTTGTATTATAGGAAATATGAAAGGTTGTGTGTTTCTGTTATATTCTTAATACATGATATACCTTTGGGTAAACGAACCTCTGATGAAAGTCAAACTGCCTAGGCCTAGTTAACATAGTGGTATAGGATGCTAGGGTGAGATGTCCTATGGCCCTTGACGGTTAGTCTTAGGTGCAATTTAAACAAGAGGTATATCATTATGCACTCACAAATGAAAAATATGCAAAAGTATGAATAAAGAATTAAAGACATTAATGAGATGTAAGTAAGACCAAAAGTAAAGTAAGAAAAGTTTGTAAGTAAGAAAGAAAGACACACAAAAGCGTTAATGTATGTTGTGTTGTGCACCACCAGATACCATCAGAAAGGATAAAATATATGTCAAAGTAAGTAAGCCGTCGTACCGGAAAATGTACTAAGTCATCCGTACCAGATAATGTACGAAGGGTGGTATCTCGGTAAAGTAAAGTATAGTAACCCATTTTCTTATACGGTAAGTTATTATAAATACATGTGAATGAGTATTGGTGTGATAATAATGTATGAAATATGAAAAGTAAGAAAAGAAAGAAAAGTATGAAAGTAAGAAAAGAAAGGAGGAAAAGAAAGAAAAAGAAAGAAAAAAAGAAAAAAAAGAAATTGACATAACGTATATGTTTATTTTTCGCACTCTAATTTTATATGTAAACTGATGCATGAATTGATGAAATGCATGTAATATGTTATTCTCTATATTCTTTATTATGATCTGTTATATACGCGGAGTAACTTGTTACTCAGCCGATGACTTTTGTTGTCGGCAGGTTCAGATTCAGGTTCATGTTTTGATATTTGTGCACCCCGACCGTGGGAAGAAGATGAATACTTCGAGGAACCGGAAGGTGATTATTCCGAGGAAGAACTGGATCTTGATCGTTGAACCTAGTTTAGAATTTAATTTGTTTGTGGTCAAATTTCAGGGAGACTTTGATTAACCTTATGGATATTTATGTTTAGTTTAGTTTGATGATGATCATGATAGAGGGTTAGTATTTGTTTTATTTCAGTTCCAGTCAATGATTATGAATTTAGTTGATGTTTTAATTGAAGAAAATTTTAAGTTCAGATTTTAGTATGCCTTTAAAGCTTATTAAATGGATTAAGTCAAGTAAATGACGTGCCAAGATCTCACATTCTCCCAGGTGGGGTTTTGGGGCGTGACAATTGTCTATGGAAGGAATCCCAACTACACATTGAATTTGATTCCCATTCCAAAATGGGAAAAACCAGCAGCAAAGCCAAAGACTTGGTGGAACAAATTCAATCTCTTCATGAACAGGTAAGGCAACAAATTGAGATAAGCAACAAGTACAAGACAACAACCAATAAGCACCGGTGGAGAGTCTTTTTGAGAAAGGTGATTTTGTATGGGTTGTCCTAAACAAAGACAAGTATCCAACTGGGGAGTACAACAAGTTGAGTGCAAAGAAGGTGGGTCCTTGTGAAGTCTTGGAAAAGATCAACGACAATGCATATCGGTTAAAGACAGGCTAGTAATATCTCAACATCGGTTGTCTTCAATGTTAAACATCTTACTCCATATTTTAGTGACTCATCTGGAAGCGGTGATGATTTGAACTCAAGGGCGAGTTCTCTCCCACCGAGAGCGACTAATGTAGGCTAGGTTACATTGGTGTGAACCTGGTTCTCTAGGACATATGGCTGGCCCAATCAACTTTGACACATGGGTTAGCCCATGAGTGACTATTCCTATGCTTGTGGAGAGCCTTTATTGCTGTCCTAGTTTTTTTAAAAATTTTCTTTGATGAGTTGCCTTGGAAAATGGGGATGTTATTAATGCTTGGATAGAAACGTTCCATACTCTTTTGTAAGGCCTGAAACCTGGACATGGGGAAGTAGTTTTGAGAGATAATTTTTTTTTTTTACTTCTCCAAGTTGGTGCTTGAAGATTAAACATTGGGGAGTTCTTTTAACAATAAGAACTCGTGTCTCCTTGGATTTTCCTTTGAAAACTTTTCTTTCTAGTTGCGATTGCATTAATTGGTATTAGAGCAAAGCTATTGTTTGGCTTCTCTTCTTCATCCTATCAGAGCTTCGCGTAACCGAGAGCGTGGAAGAAGTGCATCAGTTGCCGACACCATAAAAATAAGAAAGAAGTAGGGGAGTCTTTAATTAATTCATGTTATTTTGAAAATAATATTTTATATGTATTTTAAAAGTATTATTATATTAGCATTAACTGTATATAGGACATCGCTAAGCATAATTGGGTCAACCCAACTAACCCGACCCACAGCCTTGACCGGATTAGTGTCCATCTGGTTTTAAAACATTGCTTGCCACTGTCGTTGGAGTAAAAACTAAGTTCCACCGAGGTCGATCAATAGGGCTGTAAACGGAGTCGGATATTATCCGGATTCAAGTCAAATTCATATTTGAATAGTCTAATAATTATCCATCAGATCAAATTCAAATAGCAAAATACTATTCGTTTACTAATCGGAGCGGATACGAATAGTGGTGTTTCCGCTCCGCTAAATATCCAACTCATTAGTGTTAATATATAATAAATATTATTATATCTTTACCATAATAGAATTTGATTTTTTTAGGGTAATGTAATGCAAATTTGGTAATTGGATGAATAAATTCGAATATTATCTAAATTCAGTTATTGTAATCGGATGACATCTGAATTCTTATCCGAATTCGGTCGGTATAATCAGACGGATTCAAATAATATCTGAATTATATTCGATTGGATATTGCGGATACGGTGATGCGAGAGATAAAATTAAAATAAAGGCACAACGAATGGATGTCGGGAAGAGAGGTTGTTGTTCTCAAATTTTGCAGATTGATAATAAATATTTTAAAATTCATAACTCTATGCTCAAATATCAGACCGAGAAGCCGTCAGATGCGATAGAAAAGAAGTTTGAAGATCTACAACAACTATTTGGCGAAGATTTTCACGAATTTGGTGTTTAGGATGTAAAATTTGAGTTTTAATTTTGGCTATAAATTAAGTGACGAAAATTAGGGATATATTAGGTATTTTAAAATTTTGCTTTAACTTGTTTTAAAATTTGGGTGTTACATACAACTTAATTTAATCCAAATTAATGAATATAAAATCAAGAGTAAAAATAATATAATTGCAAGTACACAAGTGACACAATTGCTGTATCTGGTGAGGACATGGTCAAATCCACAAGGATTGATTATTGTTCAACAAGAATTAAGGAAACAAATTAGTGAGCGAAGAAAGAGCTCCAAAATCGATTTTTCACTCAATGACAATGGAGCAAAAATTACTAATAACTGTAAAGCAAGTAAAGAGGTCTAAGACTTTAGGAAAATCAACCTATCCCTACTTATGCTTAGATAAGGATGAAAACACATCTAGAATAAATAAAGATTTAATCTAGATGTAAAATAATAAGATAAAAGCAAACACCATTAATCCAGTTGAATAAAGAAATTAAAAAGCACTTTCTATTCAACTCTCAGGGATCAAAACATTCTATATATCATTCAATCGTATGAAATCAAAGAACATATAGAGAGAAACAATTAACCAAAATAGATAAAATTTATTCAATTAAAATAGCGAGTCTTCATCCCAATCATCCACATAAATCGAGACAAGCTTCAAATCCCTAACCTTAGAAGATTTTTAGCCAACCATTCTTGAGTTTATCATTCTCTTCAATGGATTGCTAAACATTACAATTAATCAAAACAGAAAACAAAACAAAACCAGAACAAAAATCTCTAAGAATGGAGAATGAGGGGGTTTCGAGAGCCAACACTAGCACCAGCGTGTATAGAAAGAGGGTGGTACGTCCGAATGACATGAGATTTATGTAGTTGCTGCTATTCCCTTTTTTTCTTTATTTGATTTTGATTTTCTCCTTTTTCCTAAAATAGAAACATCAATATAGCACACTTCTCCTTTCAAATTCGTCTTTGACCTTGGGCGTTGAGTATGACTTGGGTCTTGGGCCTTGGACTTTATCTTCTCCAATCCCGAGATTGGTCCGAGTTAAGATTCTTGCAAAAACCAATACCCGTAATAAGACTCTCTCAAGAAAGTTTTGCATGCGACCTTTCCGGGAACGTATGAATACGTGCACATATACTATTAATATTGATGGAAAACAGTTATGCAATTTTGAGAAGAAAATGCTAAACTTTAGTGTAAAAATGAAGATATAAGTCAAAGAAGTTTGATAATGCTTATTTAAATAAGGATAATATGTAAAATTAAGCACTTATTAACGAGTTTAAATTTGTTGCTTGATTATGAATATTTTTGAATTTTGTGTTGAACAGTAAGTTCAAGTACAAACCAAGGATATTAAGCTTGTTGATCTACCTTGCACCCGGGCTTGTTTACTGTGAGTCTACAAAAGGAGAGTGAGTTTATGGGCCACTCACATGTTGTCAATTCGAATGCTTTATAATTTGCTTTCTTTTAAGGTCCCTAGGACCATCTACTTTCATTTCTACCCACTCTTCATTACCCTTTGCGTCTTCAAACGAACTCGGTTCCCTAATCTCAGACACACAACACTGTGAGAACGACACATCGTCTGCAAAGTCGGCCTGCATATACTTCGGATTAGACTTCTTGATCCGCAAAGACCTTCTGAGACTTGGCTGAACTTGAAGGGGAAAGAGAAATCACTTTGGGCCCTTCAAAGAGATCACTTATCTTAGGTTCGCTATTCTGAGCCCAGTGCCTAAGATGAGGAGGGACCTACCTCTTTCAGCAAACTCTAAGTGGCGGTCAAGCTTTCTATCTATCAGGCCAAGGAGGCGCTTCCAAGACTGAGCCCTTTTTGGGTCTTGTCATTGCCGATCTTACTACTTGGATAATAGGGGATCCATAGTTGGTCGAAAGCAAGACACACCATGTCCTGTGAAGTCTCTGAAGAGGCACAACTAGATCTTTATATACCTAACCATGGTCCATGAATAGGATATGGATAAGGTTGTAGCTCTCTTCTTTCCTTTGGTAGTGGATCTTGCTGTTAGACGAAGAGCGGAGTGGAGCAAGGAAATGAGATTAGTTACCCTGCGCTATTCCTAAATAAGGCTACGGAACGTAGTGAGTGCTTCCCAGTTGTGGAGCGGGAAGGTAGCTCTTTCCCTGCTAGTGAACTAGTTCTTAAGTCCCCCTAAAAATGATCTTAGCTCATTCACCTTGGCACCAGACCGGGCTTGACGTCTAGTGGTTGGATCATATACTATCCGATCATCCTTCTTCCCGTGGCACCGATTCGTCATCTCCTTCCCCCTCCCAAAAGGTGCTCATCTAGACCGGATGAAAGCTCATCTCATGGATGCCCAAAATTCCCGTAGTCGAATATTCCTCTCGGGGCATCTCGGTTTAGGGTTTGGATGTTAATAAAAAAAAAATTGGTTGCTTGACTTCTAAATTAGTTTTTAGGGTTCCTTTTTATTATAAATAGTTGTGATAAGAGCATTCTTAAGGGACTTTGAATTATTGAATTAGAATTGATATTTGGCTTTTCTTTGAGTTCCTTTGTGAACTTTTGAGTTGCTTGGATTAGCACTTTGTAGGAAGATTTTTTCTAAGTTTACTCTAAGAGTCTGAAACTTCAATGGTAAACAAAGATTTATCCTTTTATTTTTATTTTTATAATGTAGGCTTGTCATACATTAGTTGGTATCAAAGCGAGGATTGACTTGGCGTGATCTGATTGTTAATTAGACTAGTTGATTCGTCATATTGATTGTAGAAAAATTGATTCAAGTTCTTGTTGAAAAGCATGTGGCCAAGATGTACATATATGATGAAATTGAGGAACTTGAGCTCCGGCAGCTGCAAACTCAAAATCTGTAACCTAAGCATGATAATGAAGATTATGCTTATGGACGTAAATCCAACGATTTGTTTTCATTTGAGTCGATTTCTTTCCATGAAAATTTGAAGCAAAAGAGACAGACAAGTTTCAAAGACCATAAGTACGACCTAGATGAAGTGCGGAGTGAATAAAATGAAGCAGAAGCTGAGAACAATAATGAAGTTGTAGTGATCAGTTGGTTAGCACCTCTCTTTTGAATTATCGGTTTGCAAAGATAACTCAGACAATTATAAACTGAGTCTACAATTGGAATTTCAAAACCAGAAAACCATTTTAATTTCTTCTGTATTACCAACACCCAATTGGTAAATTTCTCCTCAAACAAGGTTGTCCCATATTTCTATTCTTCATTGCTCTCTACACATGCCCTGGTGTGGAATTGGGTGGGGTTGGTGCAGAAACCACACGTCTGCCACGCTCCGATCGGCTGTTCTCGGCAAACCTGATGCTACCTTGGTGCAAACCCTTTTGCTTCTCTTCTTCAGTCCACTCAGCTCCATAGTAGTGTTCTTCGCTAGATTTCACGACGTCCTTGGAAGGGGGAAGGAACATGCTTCCCCACTGGGGAAAGTGCACCAGTGTCACAGGAAGAGTGCAAGCTACAATCATGATCCCCATGAGGGAGATCCCTGTACCAGTAGAATACTTTGAGCTTGTGAAGAACAGCAATTGGGTTAGCCCGGACCCAAAGTTCCCACCAGCACCAGTAAGGCCGGATATTATACCGAGTGATCGCCGAGAAATGAATGGGATGATGCCGAAGGTAGCCCCACATGCAGCTTGAGCACCAATGGAGAAGAGGATCATGGCGAAGATGGAGATGGGAAGTGAGTTAGCACGACCGAGCCAGATACAGAAGACCCCTCCTAGAGTCTGGAGGATCCAGAGGTTCCAGAGTCTGCCTCTCATGCCGAACCTACGTGCAAGTAGGTCTGACATGAATCCACCGAAGGGTCGAGCCGCAATGTTGGCCATGCCAAATGTAGCTGCGATGATCCCAGCAGTTTGGAGCTTAAGATCAAACCTAATACATGGAAAATTAATTGTCAATTTCAATTAGTTCAAGTCCATTACTTGTGAAAAAATTGGCGAGGAGAGAAAGTGATGAACCTGTCGAAGAAATATCCTGCGATGACATTGTCGATCGATAATTCTACACCCATCGAGTAACCATAGAGGAGGACAAAGACCCATGTCCTGTAGTTTGTGATTGCATACCATAGCACCTGAACAGGGAGAAAAAAATGGCTTAGAGATATTATTTTTGAGATTCTGTTCTTGGAATTTTTTTTTCAAGAGATACTGTACCACCACTATTAATAAGTCAATTATAGAGGCTGGCATTGAAAATCTTAGACCAATAAAAGAAGTAATTAAATAGTTGAATATATCAGATCCTTTAAAACCATATTTATATGAGGAACGCTAAAGATAACTTTCATGGGTTATCCTGCCCTTTTATATTTACTCTAATGTATGCACCTTCTTAACTAGGATTAAAATAAAAGCAATTGTTGAGCAATTGTTCGCTCCAAGGTCGAGGAGCGAATTATTGCTCCTCGCTCTCACATTGTCCCTTCAACTGCCCATGAACTCTGGTTAATTTATTTTTAAAACGCTTATAGTTAAATTATTTTATTTTTAATTTTATAAAATCAAAGGGTAGATGGGTGAATTCTAGGGGTGAGTGAATCTTAACCGTTAAAGAGAGGTTAATAGCTAGGGGACATGTGGCAGAACCTTCGCTCGTCGCTCTACGAGGCGATTATTTTCCTTAAAATAATTAGAGATTAACTATGAACAGGAGCTCCCTGAGTGGGTGAGTCACGCTTAAAGAAGCTACTAATTAGAAAGATCATAAGTTTGGGTGAGACAAACTGACCTTAGAGAACTTGTCTTTGGCAACATCTCCTTTCTTCTGTAAGGCCCTAAGGTTCCCATCAGGCAAGTCCTGGCCAAGGGTCAAGACCATGACGCCCATGATGATATGAAGCCATCCAGGGATGAAGAAAGCGATCCGCCACGCCGTAAATGGGGTGGCCCCAACTCGCCGGATTATGTCGTAAAGCAAGGGCATTATGAGTTGAGTGGCGCCACCACCCATGTTACCCCACCCGGCGGCAGTGCCATTAACAAGCCCAATGATCTTTCCATTGAACATTGTGCTCATCCAGTACTGGCACGACACAAATGTCGCAAGGGAGAAGCCGATCATGAACCGAACCGCGACATATCCCCCGGCCGAGGAGACAAAGGACATGCAGAATACAGTTGGGGCCGAGAGCATGATAAGGAAGGCACACCCATATCGAGGGCCAAGTAGATCACATACAGCTCCCATGACAAGCCTAGAGAAGATACTCCCGGAGACGGAGGCAATTCCGGCATTGCCGATATCACCTTTCTTGAGGTTGAGGTTGTCCCGTATGATGGGCACAAGGGGGGCAGCAGCAAAGGTGGACACAAAACAAGTGAAGAAGGAAATCCATGAAAGGTGGAAGGTTCTCATGTGGGGGTTGGCTAAGGAGAAGAGCTTGAAGACCTTAGACTTGTGCTCCGAGTCGACGGGTAAGGCGAATTTTGCGGTGGCGTCGGTCGGGACGGTCGGCGAGGCAACCGAGAAGGCAAAGGTCTGTTCTCTGCCTGTGACTCCATGCATGGAGCTTCCTGGGGAGCCCTCTACATCAGCCATTATATTGTTTCACGCTGTATCTCTAAAAGAAGGTAGAAAAGAGGGTACTAATTGGTATATAGTTATGAAGATCTCAAGCTTAAGTGTTGGTGTATTGAGGTAGAGGAGATGGGTTGTATATATATTAGGCAGCAGTTGACATTTGAAGAGACGATTGGAGATTCCAACGGTTGTAATCTGAATAAAGAAAGAGAAGGAATCCTTGGCGCCGCATCTCATTATTTTTAAAGTAATTAGGAGTCTCAATGTATATTCCAAGGATCACATTGGCAAGTAGGAATAGGGTCATTATTTTCAACTAAATTGACTTGTATGAATTGGGAGATGGATTCTTTTCTTTAATACTACACCTCTAGGTAGTTGTGGGGTAAGTATTATAGATGATAAATACTAGGGGTGTAGTCAAGCCAAGTTGGCTTGGAGGCGAGTTTTTGACTTGATCAAGCTGAACCGAGCTTTTATTTGAGCTTGAAATTGTGTTCAATCAAGCTCACGCCAAGCCAATTCGGCTTCCTTGAGGCTCAATTCAACTTGAGCTTGGCTCTTGAATATTATAACATATATTTATATATTGCTAAAATAATAATAAAATCACTTATAATAAAAATATTATTAATACTAATAAAATAATATTTTTGAATGAATCAGGCTGAAGATCGAGCTCGCTTGAATACAACCCAACTAAATACCACCTTGAAGCAAAAAAGACAAGAATTATTCAGTATTTTTTTTACCCTACACAGATAAATGAGGGGTCCTTTCCAATGGCATAAGTCAAAGAAAGGCACACTGCCTCTTGCGCCTGTGGTGGGGTGTGGCCTCTCTGTTGAGGGAGGTTTGGGGATCCAATTCCAAGGGTGATGAGTCCGCAAGAGCTCCAATCTCCCAAGCTAACCACTAACCATTGTTCTAACCACTAGTCGTAGTTAATTGATACCCTCAGCAAAAAAAAATAGCCAAAGGCAAGTTGGCCTTTAATCCTACAATCCCTTTCAACTTGGTTCAAATTTTCAAACAATTAATCTTCTATTAGGCGCCTCTTCACCCCACACCCTGTCTTTATACCTATATTTTCTCCAATAATGAGCTTTAATCTCCCCAACTATTTCTCAGGTCAAAGGAACACATTCATTTCTTACATAGTAATTGCAGACATATATACCCTTCTAGAATGGAAGGTTGATGGGGACAAATCAGTTTTCATATCTTTTACTTACCCACCCTTTCGGAAATTCTGAGAGGTTTTTGAGGGTTTTGTTAAGATGTAACTCAAGATAAGATGACTTGGATTTTGTGTCAATGATAGAGGAAGATAAATATTCTCAAAAGCATATACTATTTGTATGTAGATTATAAGGGTGAATTGGGCCCTGAAAACTGATTCAAAACAAGAATTTTGGAGAGTCTCTCTTATATTTTCCCTCTTTGTTAGAGCTCTTCTTTTATATTATAGGGCTTCCTTTAAGGACCTTGCAATGATCAGGTTGATATATGAGTAGGACAGAAGAGAAAGACAGACTTGGTGATTTTGTTCATGTTGGCACTTCTCTCTTGTTACATGTATAAATCCAATGTAATGATATCAAAGGTTGTTAAAGAAGGCTTAATTAGATGGGATTTGTATATCATTATAGACAACAGGGTCATGGCTGGGAAGACTGGAACCCACGACATTCCGATAAATAATCGGCTGGCACGGTGTGCGTAAGCATGTTACCTAGTAAACTGCCCTAATCCAATTATTTAGATTAAGTATACCAATATCGTTTAAGACATGTTAGAGATGGAACTTGGATCCATTGAAGACATGACACACCATGTCGTAGATTATCGTTTAATCGTTGTACCATCTAGAAATGAGGCGGAACAGCAAAACTGTGATTAAAGCATTTAACTTTCTGAGCTAGAGGTTACAGTTGTGGAAAAGAATTATGTTGTATACCTGAAAGAAATTTACTGAATTCTCCATAAAAATCACTTCATCAAAATCCATTTTAAGGTGTTTGATGTCATTGGGTCTCAACTTTATCCCAAAGACTAGGGGCCGTTGGCGTTAATTCCAGTGATTCTCTCATTTTAAAAATAATTTATTTTCAGAAGTGTTTTTTTTTTTCGAGAAGTTTTGAAAACAACTTTATCCCAAAGACTAGGTCACAGTTCCGGTTGACTTGTGAACTGGAGCCCTCACCGGGTGGGTTTGAACCCTCTATAGTTCAAAATATCTACTCTTGAAGGAACCAGTTCGAACCGCTTGACACGGCATGACCTATGTGACCCGTACGGTTTTCTTTGAACTGCTTGGGTCATGGCACAAGCCAAATATAAAATTTTCAAAATTTATAGTTCCTTGCTCACTCAAAAAAGAAAAAAGAACAAAAATTATAATGCCTCATATGTAAGCCCAAACTATGTATATAAGCTCTTAAGGAAAGCACACGATTGAAAATAGCATATTCAGTTAATAATTATTAAATACAGAACATAAAAAAATTAAGGATTTGAAAACAAAAGCCTACTGGGAGAAGGAATAACATTAAGAAAGAAGTAGGGGAGTCTTTAATTAATTCCTGTTATTTTGAAAATATATATATATATATATTAAAATTATTATTATATTAGCATTAACTGTAGATAGGACATCATTGAGCATAAATGGGTCAACCCAACTGACCTGACCTAACGCCTTTACCGGATTAGTGTCCATTTGGTTTTAAAACATTGCTTGTCACCGTCGATGGAGTAAAAACTGAGTTCCACATAGGTCGGCAGGGTGTAAACGGAGTCAGATATTATCCGGATCCAATTCGAATACGTATCTGAATAGTCAAATAATTATCCATATAAATATTCGTCAGATCAAATTCGGATAATAAAATACTATTTGTTTACTAATCGGAGTGGATACAGATAATGGTGTATCCGCTCCACTAAAAATTCGACCGATTAGTATTAATATATTGTTAATATTAATATTATATCCTTACAATAATACAATTTGATGTTTTTAGGGTATTGAACAGCAAATTTTGTCATGGGATGAGTAGATTCAAATATTTCGAATACTGTAACCGAATATTATCCGAATTTGGTTATTGTATTCAGACGAATTCAAATGATACTGACTTCTTATCCGAATTAATTCAATTGGTATAATCAGATGAATTCAAATAATATTCGCATTCGATCATATATGGTGGATATACAGTGATGCGGAAGATAAAATTCAAATAAAGGCACGACGAACGGCTGCTGGGAAGAGAAGTTGTTGTTTTTCAAATTTCATAGATCGATAATAAATGTTTAAAAATTCATAACTTTCTGCTCAAATATCAGACGGAGAAGCCGCTAGATGTGCTGGAAATAAAATTTCTTGATATACAACAACTATTTCACAAAAAATTTCAAAATTTTAGTGTTTAGGATGTCAAACTTGAGTTTTAAGTTTGGCTAGTTATTAAATTTGTGACGGAAATTAGGGGTAATTAGGTATTTTAAAACTCTGCTTTAACTTGGTTTAGAAGTTGGGTGTTACAACTTAATATAACCCAATTTAATGGATATAAAATCAAATGTAAAAATAATATACTTGCAATTGCACAATTGACACAATTGATGTATCTAGTGAGCACATGGTCGAATCCACAAGGATTGACTGTTGTGAAACAAGAATTAATTAAAGAAACGGATTAGAGAGAGAAGAAAGAGGTCCAAAATTAATTTTCCACTAAATGAGAATGAATCAAAAATTACTAATAACTGCAAAGCAAAAAAAGAGGTTTTAGGTTTTAGGAAAATCCACTTATCCCTCCTTATGCTTAGATTAGGATGAAAACACATTTAGAATTAAATAAAAATTTAATCTATATTGAAAATAATTCAATAAAAGTAAACACCATTAATCCAATTAAAAAAAGAAATTAAAAAAAAAACACTTTGTATTTGTAAGCACCCTATTTTTGCACCCCCTATTCCTCTTCCCACTTCTTCAAATGCTCCAAGGTTTACCCAAGGCCCAAGCCCATTTGGCCAAACTTGTACCCAAACAACTCAATCAAGCCCAATTACTTAATTCTATTACCCAAGCCCAAGTAGCCAAGCCTAATTACCCAATTGTCTTAGGCAAAACTCAATTGCTTTAGTGAAAGCCTAATTACCATAGCTCAAGCCCAATTGTCATAGCTAAAGTCCAATAACCATAACTCATGACCCATCTACTAACAACCCATGATCCATAAGATCTAGTCCACATACCCACATCCATTCAACCCATATCCAAGACCCAGTAACCCAAGTCCACTTTCCACTTTCCTACAAAAGACTTTTTATTTTTTCTTCAAACCCCAAATAGTCCCATTTTTATGTTTACACACCTTTTTGACCACCCAATCATCTCTCACCAAGTACACACCTTTTTGACTAACCAATCACTTTCCATACTCCCTTACACCTCTTACAACTCATTCTTACACCTCTTACAAAATAATTAATTCTCTTACACTCCTTTTGACCACCCAATCACTTCTCATCAAGTACATACCTTTTTGATTACCCAATCACCAACCACATCAATTTTGACCAACCAATTACCTCCATTCTTCTCACCCAACCCTCTATTAATCACCAAATTACCACAACCCCTTGAAACCTCTATAAATACAAGACTCTCACAAGCCATTTCTTCCACCTCTAAAATCCAAAGTGGAAACCCTAGCACTTCCTCCTCTCACCCCATTTATTTCTTTTTAGCCTTGAAGAAAGTTAGAAGAAGCCAAGGTTTAAAGTGTGTAGAGAATTCTAGGACTAAAAGCCTAGAGTTCTTCACTAACTCTCTTCCTTTGTGGACTCTAAAAACTCATCACCTCTTGGAGCATTGGAGAAGTAGTCTTGGAGGAGTAGGCACTCCTCCTTTTATTCTTTATCTTCTTCTTTACGTCATTTTTTTTTTTTGTAGTCTTCTTCTAGAATAAGTTGGGAAGACCTTTCTTTTCTCAAGCTTAGTTGGGTCTCTCTACACCAATCTAACGGTGTAGAGGGACCCCACCTCAAAAGAAAGGAGATGTCTTATTTTTTCTCTCGTGTAAATATTTATTTCTTTCATATGTACCTACTAGTGTGGATATGGGTAGGCCCATAGAGAGTGGAAGCTAAAGCTATACCTCTCTTTTTATTTTGTTTCTTCATTTTGATTCTAGTCCTCCTTCTAGAATCATTTGGGAAACTCATCATCACTCCAATTTTCATAGTTGAATCTCATTACATCATTCATAATGGTGTAAATGGACTGCATTAGAGAGGAGATGATGAGTTTTCATTTTATTCACTTGTCACTTTTTCATTTCTTTCTTTTTTCTTCATGTTCTATTTTGAATTGATAAATGATGACTTAAGGACCTAGGGACTTAAAGAGGACTTTATCCAAAATGCCTCATATCTTGTATTTGATTTATTATCAACATCAATCCAACAAAATAGGTGTTGGCAATAGACCATTTACTATTCACAATGCACACCCCTCTTTATGTCCTAAATATAATCTTTTAGCCTAACTTTTCCTTAGTCTTTCTCTTGAATTAAATTTGACTTTAGTTAAGTTTGTTAAAATCCCACCTATATGAAAATCCAAAAAAAAAAATGATAAAATCTCAAAATACCAAAAACATTATAAAATCTCAAAATACCAAAAAAATCTAAAAATACCAAAAGACCAAAAACATGCTTGCTAGATCTTGGTTAGCCTACTCAACAATGGTTAACACCCTTCTAACCGCGGTTATACTTAGACCTTGCACTTGACCAACCCGGTCAACTAAACCCTAGCCCCTAGGCTAGACCCTTGACCACCTTATGCACACACACACACCTTTAGCTTTGGCACGGGCTCATGTGCCAGAATTACGCTCGGTCTGATCTCACCCCAATGTGAGTACGTAGGCAACCCAACCCGGGTTCGACCCTAACCCATCTAGCTTTCTTTCTTTCTTGGATTAACATCTGATTAAACATTTAGACATTTTAATTAATATTGAGATTAAATTTGGCTTAAATTTAGGGAGTAGGTAACCATTGCAAAATGGGAGTCTTGGGGTGCCTAACACCTTCCCCAGGACTTAATCGAACCGCTTACCCTAACTCTAATAGACCATTTGCCTTATCCAAATCAATCCGGGACCTATCCCTAAGACTGAATAGGTGGCGACTCTTAGTTAAAAAACACAAATGTGAAAGTGGGTAGAAAAATCCATGCTCACAGTATTCAACTCACAAGGCATCAAAGCATTCCATATATCCTTCAATCATATGAAATCAAAGAAAATATATAGAGAAATAATTAATCAAAATAGATAAAATTTATGCAATTAAAGTAATGAGTCTTCATTCCAATCATCCACATAAATCGAGACAGACTTCAAATACCTAACCTTAGAAGGGTGTTTAGTCAACTATTGTTGATTTTATCATTCTCTTCAATGGATTGCTAAAAATTATAGTTAATCAACAAAGAAAACAAAACAAAACCATAAAAAACTAGTAGAAGAACAAAAAGGCGTCTAAGGAGGGAGTTTCGAGAGTCAGGGCTAGTACCAGAGTGTGCAGAGAGAGGGTGTAACGTCCGAATGACATGAGATATATGTAGTTGCTACTCTTCCTCTTTTCATCTTTATTTGATTTAGATTTTCTCATTTTTCTAAAATAGAAACATCAATATAACACCCTTCTCCTTTTTAGTTCAAGAGAGTTTCATCATTTTTATGCCAAAATCACATTCATCCATATCTTGCTAAGATTCTCCACCCATGTGTTAGAGAATCTTTCTCCACTTGATCTTGGGCTTTGTTCTTGGGCCTTTAGACTTTATCTTCTTCAACCCGAGAATGGTCCGAGTTAAGATTCTTATAAAAGCAAATACCCGTAATAAAGCTCACTCAAGAAGGTTTCGCATGCGACCTCTCCAGGCACGTATGAATACATGCACATATACTATTAAAATTTGTGTGGAAAAAGAATTATGAAATGTTGTGAAGAAATTACTCAACTTTAGTGTAAAAATGAAGAGGTAAGTCAAAGAAGCTTGATAATGCTTATTTAAATAAAGATAATTATGCAAAATTATCATTTAGATTAAATTAGTTGCTTGATTTCTAAATTAGTTTTTAGGGTTTCTTTTTATTATAAATAGTTAGTATAAGAGCATTGTAAGGGACTTTGAATTAATGAATTAGAATTGACCTTTTACTTTTCATTGATTTTTTTTTGTGAAGGATTAGCTCCTTACATGAGGGTTTTCTCTAAGTTTGTTGTAAGAAACTTAGATTTTGACGGTGATCGAAGATTTATGTTTTAAATTTTATTTTTATATTGTAGGCTTGTCCTACATTAGATGGTATCAAAGTGAGGATTGACCTAGCGTGATCCGATTGTTATACATGTTGATTTGTCATGATGATTGTACAAAAATAGATTCAAGATCTTGTTGAGAAACATGCAGCCAAGATGTATGAAGAAATTGAGCTCCGACATTTGCAACCTCAAAATCTGTAATCTAAGCATAATGATGAAGATTACGCTTGTGGATTTGAATCCAATGGTTTGTTTTCTTTTGAGTCGATTCTTTTTAATAAAGATTTGAAGCAAAAGAGACACACAAGTTTCAAAGATCATAAGTACGACCTAGATGAAGAGCAAAGTGAAGAAATTGTAGCAAAAGCTGAGAACAATAATGAAATTGTGGTGATAAGTTGTTCGGCACCTCTCTTTCGAATTATCAGTTTGTAAAGATAACTCAGACATTTATAAACTGAGTCTTTAGTACAATTGGAATTTCAAAACCAGACAGCTCCTTTCTTCTGTATTACCAACACCGATTTGGTAAATTCCTCCTCAAACAAGGTTGTATCCCATATCTCAATTCTTCATTGCTCTCTACACATGAGCTGGTGTGAAATTAGGTGGGGTTGGTGCAGAAACCACACGCCTGCCACGCTCCGATCGGCTGTTCTCGGCAAACCTGATGCTACCTTGGTGCAACCCCTTTTGCTTCTCCTCTTCAGTCCACTCAGCTCCATAGTAGTGTTCTTCGCTAGATTTCACGATGTCTTTCGAAGGGGGAAGGAACATGCTTCCCCACTGGGGAAAGTGCACCAGTGTCACAGGAAGAGTGCAAGCTACAATCATGATCCCCATGAGGGAGATCCCTGTCCCAGTAGAATACTTAGAGCTTGTGAAGAACAGCAATTGGGTCAGCCCGGACCCAAAGTTCCCACCAGCACCAGTAAGGCCGGATATTATACCGAGTGATCGCCGAGAAATGAATGGGATGATGCCAAAGGTAGCCCCACATGCAGCTTGAGCTCCAATGGAGAAGAGGATCATGGCGAAGATGGAGATGGGAAGTGAGTTAGCACGACCGAGCCAGATACAGAAGACCCCTCCTAGAGTCTGGAGGATCCAGAGGTTCCAGAGTCTGCCTCTCATGCCGAACCTACGTGCAAGTAGGTCTGACATGAATCCACCGAAGGGTCGAGCCACAATGTTGGCCATGCCAAATGTAGCTGCGATGATCCCAGCAGTTTGGAGCTTAAGATCAAACCTAATACATGGAAAATTAATTGTCAATTTCATTTAGTTCAAGTCCGTTACTTGTGAAAAACATTGGTGAGAAGAGAAAGAGATGAACCTGTCGAAGAAATACTCTGCGACGACATTGTCGATGGATAATTCTACACCCATTGAGTAACCATAGAGGAGGACGAAGACCCATGTCCTATAGTTTGTGATTGCATACCATAGCACCTGAAGAAGAAAAAATGTATTAGAGATATTATTTTTGAGATTCTGTCCTTGGAATATTTTTTTCTTCAAGAGATACTGTACCACCACTATTAATAAGTCAATTATAGAGGCCGGCATTGAAAATCTTAGACCAATAAAAGGAGTAATTAGTTGAATATATAGATCCTTTAAAACCATATATTTTATATGAGGAACGCTAAACATACTCTCCCGCAATGGATAGTAATCTACAAATACTTAGTGAGTGGGTTATCGTGCTCTATTGTATGTACGAGGAGTGCTAGCCCCAACAGCATCTACTCCAGATTTTCCATAGATGAAAAATGGGGCTAACACGTGGAGAAGTTTTATTATTTTAAAAGTTTAAAAAGTGAAAGTAAGTGAATGTTGGACATTTGTAGAGCCCCAGTTGGTTGCGTCTTTGGAAGATTTGTGACTGGGGCTAGCAAAATCCGCAATAGTTTGCCTCACTATCGATGAGCAAATTAATTATTGCCCCTCGCTCTCATAAAGCCCCTTCAACCACCTAGGAACCCTGATTTTTTAAGTAATAATTTTTTTTATTTTTTTAAAACAAAGAGTAGATGTGGGAGCCAGTGAATCTTAACAACAATTAAAGAGAGTTAATAGGGGACATCAATTAAAGAGAGTTAATAGGGGACATGTGGCAGAAAGGGATGGGGGCTGGGGGCGAGATAAACTGACCTTAGAGAACTGGTCTCTGGCAACATCTCCTTTCTTCTGTAGGGCGCTAAGGTTCCCATCAGGCAAGTCCTGGCCAAGGGTCAAGACCATGACGCCCATGATGATATGAAGCCAGCCAGGGATGAAGAAAGCGATCCGCCACGCCGTAAATGGGGTGGCCCCAACTCGCCGGATTATGTCGTAAAGCAAGGGCATTATGAGTTGAGTGGCGCCACCACCCATGTTACCCCACCCAGCGGCGGTGCCATTAACAAGCCCAATGATCTTACCATTGAACATTGTGCTCATCCAGTACTGGCACGACACAAATGTCGCGAGGGAGAAGCCGATCATGAACCGAACCGCGACATATCCCCCGGCCGAGGAGACAAAGGACATGCAGAATACAGTTGGGGCCGAGAGCATGATAAGGAAGGCACACCCATATCGAGGGCCAAGTAGATCACATACAGCTCCCATGACAAGCCTAGAGAAGATACTCCCGGAGACGGAGGCAATTCCGGCATTGCCGATATCACCTTTCTTGAGGTTGAGGTTGTCCCGTATGATGGGCACAAGGGGGGCAGCAGCAAAGGTGGACACAAAACAAGTGAAGAAGGAAATCCATGAAAGGTGGAAGGTTCTCATGTGGGGGTTGGCTAAGGAGAAGAGCTTGAAGACCTTAGACTTGTGCTCCGAGTCGACGGGTAAGGCGAATTTTGCGGTGGCGTCGGTCGGCACGGTCGGCGAGGCAACCGAGAAGGCAAAGGTCTGTTCTCTGCCTGTGACTCCATGCATGGAGCTTCCTGGGGAGCCCTCTACATCAGCCATTATATTGTTTCACGCTGTATCTCTAAAAGAAGGTAGAAAAGAGGGTACTAATTGGTGTATAGTTATGAAGATCTCAAGCTTAAATGTTGGTGAATTGAGGTAGAGGAGATGGGTTGTATATATATTAGGCAGCAGTTGACATTTGAAGAGACGATTGGAGATTCCAACGGTTGTAATCTGAATATAGAAAGAGAAGGAATCCTTGGCGCCGCATCTCATTATTTTTAAAGTAATTAGGAGTCTCAATGTATATTCCAAGGATCACATTGGCAAGTAGGAATAGGGTCATTATTTTCAACTAAATTGACTTGTATGAATTGGGAGATGGATTCTTTTCCTTAATACTACACCTCTAGGTAGTTGTGGGGTAAGTATTATAGATGATAAATACTAGGGGTGTAGTCAAGCCAAGTTGGCTTGGAGGCGAGTTTTTGACTTGATCAAGCTGAACCGAGCTTTTATTTGAGCTTGAAATTGTGTTCAATCAAGCTCACGCCAAGCCAATTCGGCTTCCTTGAGGCTCAATTCAACTTGAGCTTAGCTCTTGAATATTATAACATATATTTATATATTGCTAAAATAATAATAAAATCACTTATAATAAAAATATTATTAATACTAATAAAATAATATTTTTGAATGAATCAGGCTGAAGATCGAGCTCGCTTGAATACAACCCAACTAAATACCACCTTGAAGCAAAAAAGACAAGAATTATTCAGTATTTTTTTTACCCTACACAGATAAATGAGGGGTCCTTTTCAATGGCATAAGTCAAAGAAAGGCACACTGCCTCTTGCGCCTGTGGTGGGGTGTGGCCTCTCATTTGGGGATGCAATTCCAAGGGTGATGAGTCCGCAAGAGCTCCAAAATCCCAAGCTAACCACTAACCATTGTTCTAACCACTAGTCGTAGTTAATTGATACCCTCAGCAAAAAAAAATAGTCAAAGGCAAGTTGGCCTTTAATCCTACAATCCCTTTCAACTTGGTTCAAATTTTCAAACAATTAATCTTCTATTAGGCGCCTCTTCACCCCACACCCTGTCTTTATACCTATATTTTCTCCAATAATGAGCTTTAATCTCCCCAACTATTTCTCAGGTCAAAGGAACACATTCATTTCTTACATAGTAATTGCAGACATATATACCCTTCTAGAATGGAAGGTTGATGGGGACAAATCAGTTTTCATATCTTTTACTTACCCACCCTTTCGGAAATTCTGAGAGGTTTTTGAGGGTTTTGTTAAGATGTTACTCAAGATAAGATGACTTGGATTTTGTGTCAATGATAGAGGAAGATAAATATTCTCAAAAGCATATACTATTTGTATGTAGATTATAAGGGTGAATTGGGCCCTGAAAACTGATTCAAAACAAGAATTTTGGAGAGTCTCTCTTATATTTTCCCTCTTTGTTAGAGCTCTTCTTTTATATTATAGGGCTTCCTTTAAGGACCTTGCAATGATCAGGTTGATATATGAGTAGGACAGAAGAGAAAGACAGACTTGGTGATTTTGTTCATGTTGGCACTTCTCTCTTGTTACATGTATAAATCCAATGTAATGATATCAAAGGTTGTTAAAGAATGCTTAATTAGATGGGATTTGTATATCATTATAGACAACAGGGTCATTACTGGGAAGACTGGAACCCACGACATTCCGATAAATAATCGGCTGGCACGGTGTGCGTAAGCATGTTACCTAGTAAACTGCCCTAATCCAATTATTTAGATTAAGTATACCAATATCGTTTAAGACATGTTAGAGATGGAACTTGGATCCATTGAAGACATGACACACCATGTCGTAGATTATCGTTTAATCGTTGTACCATCTAGAAATGAGGCGGAACAGCAAAACTGTGATTAAAGCATTTAACTTTCTGAGCTAGAGGTTACAGTTGTGGAAAAGAATTATGTTGTATACCTGAAAGAAATTTACTGAATTCTCCATAAAAATCACTTCATCAAAATCCATTTTAAGGTGTTTGATGTCATTGGGTCTCAACTTTATCCCAAAGACTAGGGGCCGTTGGCGTTAATTCCAGTTATTCTCTCATTTTAAAAATAATTTATTTTCAGAAGTGTTTTTTTTTTTTCGAGAAGTTTTGAAAACAACTTTATCCCAAATACTAGGTCACAGTTCCGGTTGACTTGTGAACTGGAGCCCTCACCGGGTTGGTTTGAACCCTCTATAGTTCAAAATATCTACTCTTGAATGAACCAGTTCGAACCGCTTGACACGGCATGACCTATGTGACCCGTACGGTTTTCTTTGAACTGCTTGGGTCATGGCACAAGCCAAATATAAAATTTTCAAAATTTATAGTTCCTTGCTCACTCAAAAAAGAAAAAAGAACAAAAATTATAATGCCTCATATGTATATAAGCTCTTAAGGAAAGCACACGATTGAAAATAGCATATTCGGTTAATAATTATTAAATACAGAATATAAAAAAATTAAGGATTTGAAAACAAAAGCCTACTGGGAGAAGGAATAACATTAAGAAAGAAGTAGGGGAGTCTTTAATTAATTCCTGTTATTTTGAAAAAAAAAAAAAAAAAAAAAAAAAAAAAAAATATATATATATATATATATATATATATATATATATATATATATATATATATTAAAATTATTATTACATCATTGAGCATAATTGGGTCAACCCAACTGACCTGACCTAACGCCTTGACCGGATTAGAGTCCATTTGGTTTTAAAACATTGCTTGTCACCGTCGATGGAGTAAAAACTGAGTTCCACAGAGGTCGGCAGGGTGTAAACGGAGTTAGATATTATCCGGATCCAATTCGAATACGTATCTGAATAGTCAAATAATTATCCATATAAACATTGGTCAGATCAAATTCGGATAATAAAATACTATTCGTTTACTAATCGGAGTGGATACAGATAATGGTGTATCCGCTCCACTAAAAATCCGACCGATTAGTATTAATATATAGTTAATATTAATATTATATCCTTACAATAATACAATTTGATGTCTTTAGGGTATTGAATTGCAAATTTTGTAATGGGATGAGTAGATTCAAATATTTCGAATATTGTAACCGAATATTATCCGAATTTGGTTATTGTATTCAGACGAATTCAAATGATACTGAATTCTTATCCGAATTAATTCAGTTGAGTTGGTATAATCCGATGAATTCAAATTATATTCGCATTCGATCATATATGGCGGATATACGGTGATGCGGAAGATAAAATTCAAATAAAGGCACGACGAACGGCTGCTGGAAAGAGAAGTTGTTGTTTTTCAAATTTCATAGATTGATAATAAATGTTTAAAAATTCATAACTTTCTGCTCAAATATCAGACGGAGAAGCCGCTAGATGTGCTGGAAATAAAATTTCATGATATACAACAACTATTTCACAAAAAATTTCAAAATTTTAGTGTTTGGGATGTCAAACTTGAGTTTTAAGTTTGGCTAGTTATTAAATTTGTGACGGAAATTAGGGGTAATTAGGTATTTTAAAACTCTGCTTTAACTTGGTTTAGAAGTTGGGTGTTACAACTTAATATAACCCAATTTAATGGATATAAAATCAAATGTAAAAATAATATACTTGCAATTGTACAATTGACACAATTGATGTATCTAGTGAGCACATGGTCGAATCCACAGGGATTGACTGTTGTGAAACAAGAATTAATTAAAGAAACGGATAAGAGAGAGAAGAAAGAGGTCCAAAATTAATTTTCCACTAAATGAGAATGAATCAAAAATTACTAATAACTGCAAAGCAAAAAAAGATGTTTTAGGTTTTAGGAAAATTCACCTATCCCTCCTTATGCTTAGATTAGGATGAAAACACATTTAGAATTAAATAAAAATTTAATCTATATTGAAAATAATTCAATAAAAGTAAACACCATTAATCCAATTAAAAAAAGAAATTAAAAAAAAAGCACTTTGTATTCAACTCACAAGGCATCAAAGCATTCCATATATCATTCAATCATATGAAATCAAAGAAAATATATAGAGAAATCATTAATCAAAATAGATAAAATTTATGTAATTAAAGTAATGAGTCTTCATTCCAATCATCCACATAAATCGAGACAGACTTCAAATACCTAACCTTATAAGGGTGTTTAGTCAACTATTGTTGATTTTATCATTCTCTTCAATGGATTGCTAAAAATTATAGTTAATCAACAAAGAAAACAAAACAAAACCATTAAAAACTAGTAGAAGAACAAAAAGGCATCTAAGGAGGGAGTTTCGAGAGTCAGGGCTAGCACCAGAGTGTGCAGAGAGACGGTGTAACGTCCGAATGACATGAGATATATGTAGTTGCTACTCTTCCTCTTTTCATCTTTATTTGATTTAGATTTTCTCATTTTTCTAAAACAGAAACATCAATATAACACCCTTCTCCTTTTTAGTTCAAGAGAGTTTCATCATTTTTATGCCAAAATCACATCCATCCATATCTTGCTAAGATTCTTCACCCATGTGTTAGAGAATCTTTCTCCACTTGATCTTGGGCCTTTAGACTTTATCTTCTCCAACCTGAGAATAGTCCGAGTTAAGATTCTTATAAAAGCAAATACCTGTAATAAAGCTCACTCAAGAAGGTTTCACATGCGACCTCTCCAGGCACGTATGAATACATGCACATATACTATTAAAATTTGTGTGGAAAAAGAATTATGAAATGTTGTGAAGAAATTACTCAACTTTAGTGTAAAAATGAAGACGTAAGTCAAAGAAGCTTGATAATGCTTATTTAAATAAAGATAATTATGCAAAATTATCATTTAGATTAAATTAGTTGCTTGATTTCTAAATTAGTTTTTAGGGTTTCTTTTTATTATAAATTGTTGGTATAAGAGCATTGTAAGGGACTTTGAATCAATGAATTAGAATTGACCTTTTACTTTTCATTGATTTTTTTGTGTGAAGGATTAGCACCTTACATGAGGTTGTAAGAAACTTAGATTTTGACGGTGATCGAAGATTTATCTTTTAAATTTTATTTTTATATTGTAGGCTTGTCCTACATTAGATGGTATCAAAGTGAGGATTGACCTAGCGTGATCCGATTGTTATACATGTTGATTTGTCATGATAATTGTACAAAAATGGATTCAAGATCTTGTTGAGAAACATGCAGCCAAGATGTATGAAGAAATTGAGCTCCGACATTTGCAACCTCAAAATCTGTAATCTAAGCATGATGATGAAGATTACGCTTGTGGATTTGATCAATCCAATGGTTTGTTTTCTTTTGAGTCGATTCTTTTTAATAAAGATTTGAAGCAAAAGAGACACACAAGTTTCAAAGACCATAAGTACGACCTAGATGAAGAGCGAAGTGAAGAAATTGTAGCAAAAGCTGAGAACAATAATGAAATTGTGGTGATAAGTTGTTTGGCACCTCTCTTTCGAATTATCAGTTTGTAAAGATAACTCAGACATTTATAAACTGAGTCTTTAGTACAATTGGAATTTCAATACCAGACAGCCCCTTTCTTCTGTATTACCAACACCGATTTGGTAAATTCCTCCTCAAACAAGGTTGTATCCCATATCTCAATTCTTCATTGCTCTCTACACATAAGCTGGTGTGGAATTAGGTGGGGTTGGTGCAGAAACCACACGCCTGCCACGCTCCGATCGGCTGTTCTCGGCAAACCTGATGCTACCTTGGTGCAACCCCTTTTGCTTCTCCTCTTCAGTCCACTCAGCTCCATAGTAGTGTTCTTCGCTAGATTTCACGACATCTTTCGAAGGGGGAAGGAACATGCTTCCCCACTGGGGAAAGTGCACCAGTGTCACAGGAAGAGTGCAAGCTACAATCATGATCCCCATGAGGGAGATCCCTGTCCCAGTAGAATACTTTGAGCTTGTGAAGAACAGCAATTGGGTCAGCCCGGACCCAAAGTTCCCACCAGCACCAGTAAGGCCGGATATTATACCGAGCGATCGCCGAGAAATGAATGGGATGATGCCGAAGGTAGCCCCACATGCAGCTTGAGCACCAATGGAGAAGAGGATCATGGCGAAGATGGAGATGGGAAGTGAGTTGGCACGACCGAGCCAGATACAGAAGACCCCTCCTAGAGTCTGGAGGATCCAGAGGTTCCAGAGTCTGCCTCTCATGCCGAACCTACGTGCAAGTAGGTCTGACATGAATCCACCGAAGGGTCGAGCCGCAATGTTGGCCATGCCAAATGTAGCTGCGATGATCCCAGCAGTTTGGAGCTTAAGATCAAACCTAATACATGGAAAATTAATTGTCAATTTCATTTAGTTCAAGTCCATTACTTGTGAAAAAATTGGCGAGGAGAGAAAGGGATGAACCTGTCGAAGAAATATCCTGCGATGACATTGTCGATCGATAATTCTACACCCATCGAGTAACCATAGAGGAGGACAAAGACCCATGTCCTATAGTTTGTGATTGCATACCATAGCACCTGAACAAGATAGAGATATTATATGTTTTTCAGATTCTGTTTCTTGGTTTATTTTTCTTCAGGGATACTGTTCCTCCACTATTAATAAGTCAATTATAGAGAGCAATAAAGAAGTAAATAGTTGAATATATCAGATCTTTTAAATCATATGTATATGAGGAACGCTAAACATACTCTCCAGCAATCGGTAGTAGAACTAACTTGTAACTTATATAGTCAATTATCCTGCCCTCTTATGTATACACTCTATGTATGCACCTTCATAACTAGGATTAAAATAAGAGTAATAGTTCGCTCCACGGTTGATGAGTGAATTATTGCTCCTCGCTCTCATAAAGGCCCTTCAACTGGCATGAACTCTGGTTAAATATTTTTAACACAAGTAGTAAATTTTTTTTATTTTATAAAAACAAATGGTAGATGGATGAATTCTAGGGGTGAGTGTATCTTAACCACAATTAAAGGGAGTTAATCGGTGACATGTGGCTGAAAAGGGACCCGAGACACTTTCCTTCCTGTCTCTTCCTCCCTCAGTGGGTGAGTCACGCTTAAAGAAGCTACTAAGAAAGATCGTAAGTTTGGGTGAGAGAAACTGACCTTAGAGAACTTGTCTTTGGCAACATCTCCTTTCTTCTGTAAGGCCCTAAGGTTCCCATCAGGCAAGTCCTGGCCAAGGGTCAAGACCATGACGCCCATGATGATATGAAGCCAGCCAGGGATGAAGAAAGCGATCCGCCACGCCGTAAATGGGGTGGCCCCAACTCGCCGGATTATGTCGTAAAGCAAGGGCATTATGAGTTGAGTGGCGCCACCACCCATGTTACCCCACCCGGCGGCAGTGCCATTAACAAGCCCAATGATCTTTCCATTGAACATTGTGCTCATCCAGTACTGGCACGACACAAATGTCGCAAGGGAGAAGCCGATCATGAACCGAACCGCGACATATCCCCCGGCCGAGGAGACAAAGGACATGCAGAATACAGTAGGGGCAGAGAGCATGATAAGGAAGGCACACCCATATCGAGGGCCAAGTAGATCACATACAGCTCCCATGACAAGCCTAGAGAAGATACTCCCGGAGACGGAGGCAATTCCGGCATTGCCGATATCACCTTTCTTGAGGTTGAGGTTGTCCCGTATGATGGGCACAAGGGGGGCAGCAGCAAAGGTGGACACAAAACAAGTGAAGAAGGAAATCCATGAAAGGTGGAAGGTTCTCATGTGGGGGTTGGCTAAGGAGAAGAGCTTGAAGACCTTAGACTTGTGCTCCGAGTCGACGGGTAAGGCGAATTTTGCGGTGGCGTCGGTCGGCACGGTCGGCGAGGCAACCGAGAAGGCAAAGGTCTGTTCTCTGCCTGTGACTCCATGCATGGAGCTTCCTGGGGAGCCCTCTACATCAGCCATTATATTGTTTCACGCTGTATCTCTAAAAGAAGGTAGAAAAGAGGGTACTAATTGGTGTATAGTTATGAAGATCTCAAGCTTAAGTGTTGGTGAATTGAGGTAGAGGAGATGGGTTGTATATATATTAGGCAGCAGTTGACATTTGAAGAGACGATTGGAGATTCCAACGGTTGTAATCTGAATATAGAAAGAGAAGGAATCCTTGGCGCCGCATCTCATTATTTTTAAAGTAATTAGGGGTCTCAATGTATATTCCAAGGATCACATTGGCAAGTAGGAGTGGTGTAATTACCAAAATACAATGTGGTTTTGTTTGATAAATTGACTTGTATGACTTGGGAGATGGGTTTCTTTTCTTTAATCCTACACCCCTCTTTGTAGTTGTGGGGTAAGTATTATAAATGGTAAATACTAGGGGTTTAGTCAAGCCAAGCTGGCTCGATCAAGTAAAGTACAAGCTAAAGTTTTTGACTCGATCAAGCGGAGAGGAGCTTTTACTTGCGCTTGAGCTAGGCCTTGTTTAATTCCGCTTGTTTGAGGCTCAATTCGGCTTGAGCTTAACATGGCTTGCTCTGCTTGAATATTATTATTATATATTTATATATTAATAAGATAATAATAATATGAAAAACTCCTCTCAACTCAGTGGCATACAAGTCAAAGAAAGGCAAGTTGGGTGGATGGCAAGCCAGCCTTTAGTCCTATCACCCTTTCAACTTGGTTCAAATTTCAAACAATCTCCTACTAACCCTCTGTCTTGATACCTATATTTCCTCCAACAACGAGCTAGCTTTCTCCCCAGCTATTTCTCAGGTCAAAGAAACACATGATTCATTTCCTACATAGTAATTGCAGACATACCCATTTAGAATGGAAGGTTGAGGGAGACTAATTAGTCACTTTTCATATCTTCTACTTACCCCTTCGGATGTTCTGAGAGGTTTTTGAGGGTTTTGTTAAGATGTAACTCAAGACAAGATGACTTGGATTCTGTGTCAATAATAGAGGAAGAGAAATATTCTCAAAAGGATATACTATATATATGTAGATTATAAGGGTGATTTGGGCCCTGATAAAGTGATTCAAAACAATAAAATTTTGGAGTAACTCTCTTTATCTTTTCTCTCATTGTGAAACCTCCTCTCTTTTATATTATAGGATTTCCTGCCATGATCAGGTTGATTTATGAGTAGGACAGAAGAGAAAGACAGAGCTGGTGATTTCGTTCATCTTGGAACTTCTCTCTTGTTACATGTATAAATCAAATGTAATGATATCAATGTTTGTTAAATAATGCTTAATTAGATGGAATTTGTTTATCATGACAGACAGTAGGATAATGGCTCGGAGTCTCTAGAACCCACGACGTTCCGATGAATTAACGGCTATATATATATACATTTGTCGCATGGTACGTGCGTAAGCATGTTACCTAGTAAATTGCCCAGCCCAAATTTTAGATTATATACTAATATCCTTTAGGATATGTATGAGATGGAACTTGGATCCATCGAGGACATGACACACATCTAGACATGAGGCATAACAGTAGTTACTTTGTTTAAGCGCATTTTAAATTTCTGAATTAGACGTTACAGTTGTGGAAAGATATGTGTACCTGCAGAAGGAAATTTACTGAATTCTCCATTAAAATATACAACATCAAAAACCAGTTTAAAGTTTTTGATGTTGTTGAATTAGGCCTCAACATTAACCAAAAGACTAAGATTGATTAATGGTTTACATGCATTGCACTTTTACTCAATTGTGTTTGTATTAACAATAATCATGGGGTTTTCCATTCACATTCAACTAATTAATTCCCTATCTTAATGCGGGCAAGCGCTGTATTCTTGTCACTGTCGATGGAGTCAACTTTGAGTTCGACAGAGGTCGGTGTGGACATCCACTCAACCCCTTCATCGTGCCATGGGAGCCGCAAATCGTAGTTCAGCTTTTGATTCGTATTATTAGTTTTATAAAAGGATAATCAAATCGTGTGTCAAACTAATCACTCTTTTACGAGCAAGGATATATAAGTCTAATAATTCAGTTCGTGGAGTGACTGGGGGGGCTAGAAAGGCAGAGGACAAGTTTATTCCAGTTCCAACAGGTAGGACTTGCCGAAATACTTCATATCAACAGATATTTGGAATATTAATATCAATTTGATCAGTTTAAAATATGATTTGGTATATCAATTTCGATTTAATCAGTTTAAAATATGACTTGGATCTCTAAGGCACAAGCCGCCCTGCGTCCTTAATTGTGTGTTGGAGATACAATGCGAGTGCACCAGAAGAGAACTGGAGTTGGGTTGATATATTCTGTGCTACTCTAGAATCTTATGAATTAAGCATGGTACTCATGGAATGCCTTACCATGTGACTTCCCTTCTTCTTTTCGGGCATCAAAGCGGCTGATGCTAACCCATCGAAATACAGAAAGGGAATGTTTTCAAGATCAGGATTTGGAAGCATATGGCCACAGTAGGATGCTTTAGGGCATTTCCACCATTAAACTAATCCAATCGTGCAAAGCATTGTTCATGGAATTACCATCGAGATTCTTTGGACACTATACACAAAAGCCGGAGTCATTCTCCTGAGTGTCTAAATATTTCCTATAGATTTGCATGCGCATCAATGAGAGCCAACCTGATCCAATGACAGCAAGCAATTTACACACTTTTCTTTTTAATCATCCAAAAGATGCAATACATCAGAGGGGTAATTGTAATAACCTAATCTAATTGACATTGTGCTTTGGATATCTATACAAGAACTGTGACGAACGACATATAGCCTCACCATCTGAACTTTCCTCACATTCCACTGGAGGATTCCTGTTTATACATCTCAATTACACCATGCAAAGACCAAGAGACCTCATACCCAGTACTTGCTAAACAGAATATGGATAAAGAGATCTCTTTGTTATGTATGGTGAACCTACCCTTGTAATACTCTAGGGAAGCAGCAAGTACAAGTTGCAGCAGCTACAGTTTTGAAGCCCATAAAAAAAGAACCCAAGTTCATTAGCAGCTGTGAGACAATAAGTGAACTTTGCTGCTATCTACCAAGTAGGTTTCACAAATCTTCCCACCATAGTAAGCACTAAACAAACACTATTGAAGGTAATTTGTACCTCAAGTACTTGTCCTCCCATTTCTTTGAATTGGTTTGTAAAGCACAACTGTAACAAATTTTGAGTGGAACCGATGCGTGATCCCGAGCGCCACTACTGGTTGAGGGCTCTCTGTGCCCTCAATGTAGAGGTGGTTGAGGGTAACATTCTGGGGTAAAGGAAAGGTGCCAGAGGCATCTCTGCTTGCTGGGTGGCTTAGCAAGGTGTGTTGCAGGTGCGGAGGGACAATAGGTGGATCCCTTGCTTCATCTTTGTTCCCAGGGTAAGGGTTGTTGTAACTCGAATCGGGTGATTGCGGAACTTCGAATCCCGCCACGTTTACTTCATCCTGCATGAGGATTTCTGTTCAGGGCCATACAGTTTAGATCTAACCTAAAAATTTGGAATTAACTCACCAAGGTCTCGTGATATACTTGATCTTCACCACACATATTATCCATGCTGATATGGAGCAGAACTGGCTAACAATGCCAAATCATCAATAGAGGATGCTCTAAGATGTTGATGATCGTCTTTTCAAAATCCTGAAAAGACAATGATTTTTCTTCCATAAGCATTTGAAAACAACAATAAGTACTAGATTCATGGCACTAGTTGATGGAACCGGTTATATAATTATAGCATAAATCAGAAAGAACTGCATTTTAACTGGTAAGGACTCAAATACACCTATTTAAAATTCAAGAAAGATAATACCAAACCTTACCACCCCAAGACAATAAACTTTTCTGACCAGATTGGGGTTATACATAGGAAAACAGATAGCTTGTGAGGAACCTATTGATGGAATCCTGAGCTCACATAGTAAAACATAATATAAGCAACCAAAAGGTTAAACTATCAAGACATAATCACAGCTTAAACCTCACTGCATGGATTACAGGAACCACGGTAGCAAAATCTTCAAGACCAATTTAATGTGTTACGTTTTTTAATTATAAATTGCACTTTATTGCACATTCTTTGGGATCAAGACGTACTGTAGGACACAGCATGGGACTTTTGGGACTCTTGTATATTAGGGACTTTTGGGACAAAACATTCTTTAGGAATACTTCACTCATTATATTTTTGGCTTCTGTAATTTGCAATTTCAGAAACCCACAAGATGGTAAATGCTGGAGAGCTCTGGAACCAAAAGATTGCATCAGTGACAGATTAACCAAAGATGATTGCTCAGATGTACTAGCAGGATTTGGGTGCCATCAGGAAGGGCTTAGTCATAAATTGGCCATTTCCACCTGTCAAGAAAGTTGAGAAAAATACATGTAAAGTGGATAATTATCATTTCGGAAAATATATGTAAAGGGTATTTTGTCATTGCGGAAAACAAATGTGAGGTGTTTCCACTATATGAAAAAATACATGTTAAGGTGAGATATTTCCATCATTAGGAAAAACACATATGAGGGGTATATTTTCCGCTTGATAAAAACATGTAAGAGGGGCCTATATATACAGAACATATATACGATGAGTATTTTGACTATTTCTTTGAGAAAAAAAATGCAAACAAGGGTATATCCATTATTTGATAAAAATAAATGTAATAGGAAAGATATTTAAGATGAGTGTCCTTTTCCATTTGACAAAATACTCATGTAAGAGGGGCTATATATACAGAACCTCTCTCATGCAAATCATGTTTGTTACAACAAAAATTAGTAAATGCATGCAAGTTTCATGGATTTCAATTGAAATCCATGAATATTAGTTGATTTAGGTTATTATGAGTTAGCCCGTAATTCTATGTAGCTTAAGTAGTATGTTTCTACTTTCGACTCATATACTGCTTTATATTACATTATTTCTATATTGTTTACTTGGTATTGGCTCTAGAAGAATGTCGCTATTCATCTACTACCTTTTTTTTATTTTACGTGATTTTTTGGAATTCTTAAGAAAAACAGTCGAAACCAATACGTATCGTATCGGTTGGAACCTTACTGTCCCCGAAACCGAGTTTTTAATCCTTGCCCACAATTGTTTTTTACTTTTTTTTATCATATATATTCTCTTTTCCCCTCTCCCTCCATTGATGATGTGGATTTTCCATAATCTTGATTTCAAACCAAAGAATATTACATATCATTGCCACGCGATTTTTTATTATGACTTATGTTATCCTTTTTTTATACTGCCCACACACTTCTTTTTGGCATATAGTTATAGTAATACATATATATCAATAACTTATCCTAACTATTTGGGATCGGCAACATGAATCTTATTCAGCCATTCATTCTATCAAAAGCCTTAGTTTTGGTTGAAGCATGTACCATTAAATCTTTCTTCACTATCTTCATCTATTTTTTTTTTGCCCCCCCCCCCCCCCCTGCCATTTAAAGTTTTCAACTTGCACCAAATCACTCGGATATGCTATCATTGGTCTTCGTTGAAGATGTTAAAACCAGATCAGCCGACTCGTCTTTATTTTATTACCTATTGGAGCCATAGTAACAAAGTTCGGGCTTGACAATTATTTGGTGGGGGTTAAATTCAGAAAAATCAGCAAAATTGGGCAAATCCGGGAAAAAAATTAATAATTATAAAAAATGGGGCATGATACTAACTAATCATTTTAACAATCTAAATAGCTAAGCTACATAATAACTAGCAGATAATCAACAATAAAGTTCATAACATCATATCAATTTGAAAATTTTAAACTTTAGAGCTCTCCCGCATGGGGGTGGACTGGGTCTTCCCCTCTTCCTTTCACAACTTCTTATCTTGTTGGTCTTTGGTTAGTATGGATGGTGCTCGGGAAGCGATATGGTAGATTCTACCTGGAGCTATCTCTTGGATGATATGGGAAGAGCGTAATCTTTGAGTCTTTGAGGACTATCCATCATCCCTGTCTCGTATTTGTGCGCGTATTAGGTTGGTTGTTTTGGAATGGGCGGGGCTTCAAAGTGAGAACGAGGTGCTTCGGGAGATTTTGGGATGAGATTCGTGTATATCGTTCAGAGTTCATGATAGCCTCTTTTAGTTGCTTTTGAGTTTATTTCCTTGTAAACTCTAGCTGCTTGCGCTTTCATGCCTTTGTATTTTGGTCTTCCTTTTAATATATTTGGCGCATTTACCGATTAAAAAAACATCAAATTCATTTTTTTATTCATTCATCAAGACAAAATATCAACCATAAAATATGACAAAAGCAATTCAATTTCAACAATGAGTTGGCATGATGAAAATATAATAATGTAATGACAGAAGCAATTCAACAATGCAATGACATATTTATGAAAATATATTGTAATTTATAATTTCCAGAGAAATTATTTAAAATTTAAAATTGGTATGTCAAATTGCAGGTCTCTACATGCAGAATCTAGACAAAGAGAAGGCTAACAAGATTTTGGTATGAAGTAATACAATGACACAAGCAATTCAGTAATCCAATTCCAAATTTGGATGAAAAAATGCTAAGGACTGCTGAAATAAGTCTAACGTGCATGGATTTTGGAACAGTATGAGTTGGCAGCTGAAATTACTGATGAAGATGAAAAAGGGTATGTATGGGATGAGTTTATCAGGTTCACATCCAATTCATGTTATGATGCTTATGTTGTTGATGGTTGAAGGATTCTTCAGATCGTGAGAGTTGGATACTTGCAAAGAAGCTTGTAGGGGTGGAGCCACATGGGGCCCGGGGGGGGGTTGAAGCTCCCCCAAATCCCCCACAGCTTTCAATAAAAAAGATTTGTTGGGGGCATAGCATGGAGTAGGGGGGGAGCCGGGTGCGGAGTTGCTAAAGCCCCATGAAACTTTTGAGGAAAAAGAAGTTAAATTTATTCTTATATTATTTAATTTAAGAGGGCATAGGCGGCTACAAATAGACGAGATGGCCCACAAACTTGACCGTCAAAAAAATTTTCAGGGGCTGCACCCATAGCGTCCTTGAACCCCCACTCCCACATTGTTAGCCATCCTTGCAAGAAAATACTGGCTCCACCCCTGGTGCACTTCAGATTTGAGGCTACCTAGGAAATTCCAAATGCCAAGCAGAATTCAAAGAAGACAACTAAGGCTAAGGACTGTATAATGGTATTTGAGCTCAATGCTCACCTCATCTAAGTCACCGACTGCCCTAAGAAATCCTCCATTACTACATTTTATCAATTCTATTTTTCTTTTAGGAACTTCATAACTCAAAACAGAGAAACGTGTATTTACCACACCCTTCTAAGTTCTAAGGAGCAAAGATTATCAGACATTACAAAGAGACGGGTGGAAGAGAGATATTGAGAGAGAGATTACAGATGAGTTGTTGCCGGAGAGATTTCACCGGAGTGAATGCTTTGCCGGAGAGCTGAGAGTTGACGAGACGAGAGGTGGGGTGTGGGGTCTAGTGGAGCCGAGACGAGAGAGTTAAGGTATAGCGCCTCGTTTCATGCCCTAAACCCCTTTTTAGATTTTATACTAAATATTTTTTTTTTTAAAATTAAGAGCTAAACAATTCCCAAACTGGAGAACTATTCAGCAGTTCATGAATTGTTCGCGAACTGCCGAATAGTTCGCCGGTTCAGGAATTAATCGCCGTTTAATTCGGCAGACCCACCAAAATGAATAGTATATGAATTATACGCGAACTTTGTTACTAGGATTGGAGCTACTCTTACATGCTCTCAAATGCACTAATTTCTAATTTTATCATTCATAATAAATCTGCTCATTCAATGAATATGTTTTTTATATCGGAAATCGAAAGTGCATATAAATGAGAGCAACAAGCTAAGCATTACGACAAGAAATATAAGTGTGTAAACTCAAGAAGATAAGAAATCAACCGACAACCACAAAAACCCCACCCTGAGAAAGAGAGAAAAAGATATAACTAGAGCAACCCCACACATTCCTCAAGCCAATATCTCTCCCACCTCCTCCCCGACTCGCTAAATAGAACACCATTTAAGAATAAGCAAGCAGATGCGCCAACAAATGCATGAAATCGAGGAAGGAGAATTATTTATGGCCGCACAACATTCTGCAGCATAAAACATAGTTAGTTTTGGTGTTGTTTGATAAAATTTCCTTTCAGTATGAATATAATGCCTCAATCACATTGCACTCCAAATGCACATCTTTGAGTAACATCCTTCTCAATATCTCCATCCTTGTAAACAATTGAGAGAACACGTCTTTTGTAATGGGAAAAAATGCTTGATCTTCAAAACCTACACCACCATGAAGACATAGTCATTTCTCCATTGAGTTCTTGGAAACCAAATATGAGAAACCTATATTTGATGCATTTTTTGGTGAAGCTAGGACACCTAGTGTAGTACACAACCTAGTATTATAAGACAGACTTTAGAAGATTGACACTTATCCTCGTGTCTGGCCTGTTCCAGTTTTGACCGAAAATATTAATCCTCCACCAAGGCCAAGGCTTTGTCTTGTTCAAAATGGCTGTCTAAACCAACCCATGTATCCGGCTATAATATTCTAAGTGACCTCCCAAGGATGCACTCCTATTGTTCAACAATGGTCCCCCTGAAGAAACTAATTACACTTGGGCTACTAGTTTGTTGCGAGATCGAATCACATTCAATTGCGATTGAACTCTGGGAGAGTTTGATTGCACCCACAGGCCAACACTTGTCCCTTTTAACCCCTATTAACTATGGGTAAGATTCACTAAGCTATGGGGTTCAACAATATAACCTTGTTTTTTTTTTAATACTAACCCTAAGGGTTAAAAATTCTTAACCAGAGTTAAATTTTTGTTGAATATTTATTTACTTTGGTTTCACCCTTGGTTCCATATCTAGATTTGTTTCTTCATCTCTTCTCTTCTAACATATAAATATGCATTTCCTCTCTAAATCAGTAACGTAGCGAAACTTGTGAAAAGAGAAGAAGAACACTGTCTTCAACCCGAATAACCCTTGAATCCACAAGGAACCTTGAACCCAAAAGGAAATGAGAGAAATTCGAAATTCTATTGATAAAAACTGTGTTGCAATTGCTTACAAGAGTATTTATATACTCCTAAAAACCCTAATTCCCGAAATAGTAAAAATTACCAAAAATCCTAAATTGACTCAAAAGTCTTAAAAGAACTATTTAAGACTTTCTATAACAAAAACAGACTCAAAATATCTTAAAACAAAATTTGCCAAAAATAGAAAGTTTTCTCTAAAAAGTGAGATCCGGACCCTTAAACAGTCTTTTATAGGCTTTCCAATGGGCTTAACCGGCTTAGCTGGTTACCACGACGTTGGGCTCGTCCATATCTTCGATTTGAGTACTCGTGGGTTCTGAGACGACGTCCGGATCAAAAGTTATGGTTGTTTGAAGTTTAAGGTGCATATTTTGACTTCCGACTCACCTTAAACATATCTTGCCGCTCTAAGAAGTCGTTTGCCACTTGTTCTACATCAGTCCCCTCCACTTGAAGAAAACTCACCCTCGAGTTAATTGTTGAGGGGACAAGAGAGTCAGGTGCATAATACTCAAACATATCTTGGACATTCAATGTCCTTGAAATAGCCATGCCACTAGGAAGATCAACAACATAAGCATTGTCATTAATCTTCTTAATGATCTCATAGGGACATAGGGTCTAATCTTCTTATTCTTCAACTTATTGTATGTACCCACTGGAAAACGCTCATTCCTCAAGTGCACCATCACTTGATCACCCTCCTTGAAAATCTTTAAGCGATGATGTTTGTCCGCAGTTACCTTATACTTAGCATTAGACTCCTCAATCTTCTTTTTCACATCAGCATGTACGGAGGTAATTTGTTCAGCCATATTATTTGCAACAACACTCATACCCGATATCTTCGGCAATGGTACTAAATCCAAAGTATGCTTAGAAACCCACCTATAAATAATCTCAAATAATGCCTTCCCCATGGATCTATTGACTGTGTTATTGAAGGAAAACTCAACTTGAGCAATGACCAAGTCTCACTGTTTCGGCTTATCACTGGATAAACATTGTAGGATGTTGCCAAAAGTTTTGTTCACTGATTCTGTTTGGCCATCTGTTTGTGGGTGACACGTGCTACTGTACTGCAACGACGTGTTGAATCGCCTCCAAAGTGTCCGCCAAAAGTGTCTGAGAAACTTGCTATCACGATCAGAAGTAATTGTCTTAGGCACCCCATGCAAGCTCATATGTTGACCACTTCTTGCGTGCTTCACTCAACTTCTTGCTGTAGAAAGGGATTGGTTTGCCTTCTTGTAACAGTACGCCTCCAATTCCCACATACGAGGCATCGGTCTCCACTTGGAATAATTTTTCATAATTTAGCAAGGCTAAAACAGGGGCAAAAGTCAACCTTCTTTGATCAAAGCAAATCTCTGCTTAGCATCCTCTATCCATTGAAATTTTCCCTTCTTCATACATTCAGTAAGAGGTGCTGCAATGCTGCTGAAGTTTCTCACAAATCGTCGATAAAAGGTTGCAAGCCCATAAAAGTTGCGCACCTCATTAACATTCTTCGTGCAGGCCATTCTTTGATTGCTCTCACCTTCTCCTCATCTATCCGGATACCTTCATCACTCACCACATAGCCCAAGAACACAAGACTATTGGTCATAAAGCTGCACTTTTTCAGATATACAGGCTATTTGCTTTGAGGATAGTAAACACTTCCCACAGATGGGCAACATGCTCATCTTTTCTATGACTGTACACCAAGATATCATCGAAGTAAACCACCACAAATCGGCCAATGAAGGGTTTTAGCACCTGGTTCATCACCCTCATGAACGTGCTTGGTGCATTTGAAAAGCCAAATGGCATAACCATCCATTCATACAATCTTTAGTCTTAAATGTCATCTTGTCATCTTTCAATCATCACCCGATCTGATTCTGATCTAGTGGTACCCACTTTTTAGGTCCAACTTCGAAAACACCTTCGAACCCTCCAATATATCCAGCATGTCATCTAATCGAGGTATAGGAAACCTATATTTTATTGTAATTTTATTGATGGCCCTGCTATCTATGCACATCCTCCAACTTCCATCCTTCTTAGGTACAAGTAAGGCCGGGACAACACATGGACTCATGCTCTCCTTAGCCACACCCTTACGAATCAAATCCTCTACCTGACCCTGTAATATCTCATGTTCTATTGGGCCCATTCTGTAGTGAGGTAGATTGGGTAAATTGGCACCTGGAATCAGATCAAGATGGTGTTGAATGTCCCTCATAGGGGGCAGTCCATCAGGTAGCTCTTCTGGCATAACCTTCTTAAATTCTTCCATCAAAGGTTTCAATTTGATCGGAATACCCGTCGGTTTTGCATCTTCCCATTTTACCACTAAAGCATACATCTCCCTAGTCTCTTATGACTCTTTTACAATATCATTAACGATTAACAAAGATCACCCCTCCATTTGGGAAGCTTTGGGCCGATTCTCTGTTCTCATAGGGCCAAAGATAATTTTTCGACCATCCTTAACAAAAGTAAATGTATTTTTCTTGCCCTTGTGAGTAGAGTCAATATCGTACTGCCATGGCCTACTGAGTAACATGTGGCAGACATCCATGTCTACTACATCACAGATAACTTCGTCTTTATAATATTTTCCAAGAGAAAAAGGAATTTTGCATCTTTCAGTTACCTTAGTTTCGCCAACCTCTTTGAAAGGAGTGTTTTTCTGTCTTTAGCTGGAGCTTATCGACCATGATTCGGGACACAATATTCTCACTGCTACCCCCATCTATGATCAAGTCACATAGCCTTTGATTCACTGTACATCTGGTTCTGAATATATTGTCTTTGAGGATCAATTTCTTGCTTCGGTATATACATCAGCCTCCTTACGACCAATGCAAGTCCAGTGTCATCATAATGTGTCACTTCATCTGGTTCAGAGTTCCCTTCACCTTCATCATCATAATTTGGTTCACCATCGGCTTGACAATCCTCATCAATAGCAGCCGTCAAATTAGCCATCTGTCGCCGGAGACATTGGTTAGAGCGATGTCCAGGTTCTCTACACCTGTAGCATATATCACCCCTAGGTGGAGCATATGGATTGGGCTTCGGAGTTGCTGTTCCTACAACCTGTTTGGTTGTTGGTGCACCCTCTGGACCTCGATTTGGGAATGTTGGAGCGCAGGACTGATCTCTAAAAGGAGTTTTTCCTCGATTCTGTTCCATATTTTGTGATGGAACAAAGTTATTCGGTTTGTTACTTGTTTGATTTCTCATGCCTGGTCGGTCTAGTTGTACCCCGACCTTACTTGCTAATTGAACAACCTCATTAAGGGTATAAATTGGTAGCATAGAAATCCGATCTTGGATCGCTATACGTAATCCACCCGTAAACTTTGCAACTTGTTGCGATTCTGTCTCTGATAAATCATTACGTGTTGATAAACGATAAAAATCAACAGCATAATCCCGTACCATATGATTCCCTTGTCGGCAATTCTGGTACTGCTGGAACAATACCTGATCATAATCTGCAGCGAAGAATCGTGGTCGCAACAACTGTTTCATCCACTGCCATGTCCGTATTGGTGTCTTAGCTTGACGTGTTCGTGATAGTTGTAATTGTTCCCACCTAGCCGAAGCTCCTCCTTTATAGGCCACTAACTTGACTTTCTTCTCCTCAGAGATCTCCATATAGTCAAAGAACCGTTCGACTTCTAAAATCCAGTCAAGGAAGTCTTTGATGTGAAGCTGACCATTGAAGGAAGGTAGATCTACTTTAACACGAAAGTCTCGTTCTTGCATCACACCTCTTTGCATGCTATGTTGAAGGATGAGATCCTCAACCTCCTCATCACTGGACTCACCCTTATAATCCTGTCTACGATTTGGAATGAACCTTGGACCACGACCACGCTGATCACAGTTATTAGGTATAGTTCGTTCATCATTTCGGAATTGATTACGATCTAGAGCCTGTGTCAACTGGGTAATTGCATCTCGTATCTCCCGTTGAAAGTTCTCGAATGTCGCAACACTCACTAGTTGATCTCCATGAACACCGTCGTCGGAGTTAATATGACCCGATCTGTCGTTGGAAGCCATAGAATCGAGGTCAATCCTCGCTCTGATACCAACTAACGTAGCGAAACTTGTGAAAAGAAAAGAAGAACACCGTCTTCAACCCGAATAACCCTTAATCTGCAAGGAAAAGAGAGAAATTCGAAATTCTATTGATAAAAACTATGTTGCAATTACTTACAAGAGAGGGGCTATCACTAGATTGTAAATATCAACTTGAAGAAGAATGAGAGATTGCCTTCGGATAGGCTATGAGAGATTGCCTTCGGATAGAACAAGTTGCAAACGACTTCTTGGAGTGGCAAGATATGTTTAAGGTGAGTCGGAAGTCAAAATATGCACCTTAAACTTCAGAAGGCCATAACCTTTGATCCGACGTCGCCTCGGAACCCATGAGGACTCAAATCGAAGATATGGACGAGTCCAACATCGTGGTAACTAGCTACGCCAGTTAAGCCCATCAAAAAGCCTAGAAAAGACTGTTTAAGGGTCCGGATCTCACTTTTTAGAGAAAACTTTCTATTTTTGGTAAATTCTGTTTTAGGTCGTTTTAAGGTATTTTGAGTCCGTTTTTGTTTTAGAAAGTCTTAAATAGTTCTTTTAAGACTTTTGGTAGAGTTTGGGTCAATTTAGGATTTTTACTATTTTTGGTAATTTTTAATATTTCGGGAATTAGGGTCGGGCTGGGGGGAGGGTGATCTTGTTGATGGCTAAACTTTCGACACACAACCTAAGCATGTACATAACATATACTCATACATTCCTTGATACGTTCCTTCCATTAGCTCATTAACTTGTCAGCTTAACTATTTACGCTCCAATAAACTCATCCATTTAGCATTGTGATTCAAAAGAGAAGATCCTACGGTCACATCAATCTAATATTCATCATCGTCACATCAATCTAAGATTAGAGGTCCATTATGAAGGCATTCCCAATGATGACTCCTCTTTTTTGATAGGTAATTACGCAATGATATAAATATAGAACACAAAAAGTACAACAATCTGGATCAAATCAAAGGTTCACACAGAATATGAACCAAAGACCAAGCAAATAAAAGAGGAACTACTAAGCATATTATAATAAAAACACAATATATGAAGATGAATATGCTACTGAAGCTTATCTTTTTTTTTGGATGGTAACTGAAGCCTATCTAGCAGTCCCTCCTCCTCAAAACCTTTTTTTAAGGTGCACCAAGCTAGGAGTATTTTGTCGACGCTGATACAATCGACCCTATGAAGAAACAATGTCATCATCGTTCTTTCCAAAGGAACCATCCAATGGCACCTTGAAGCATTGCCCAAATCACCGATGTTGGACCCTCCATAGTGATCGAAAACCAATCTGATAAGGAACTCCGAAGGGATCCAGGAAAGATCCAGACGATACCCAATTGGCGAAGGAATTGACCCTAAATGGCATAAGCAAAAGGACATTGGAGAAGGAGGTGGTCAACCAACTCCAGGAGGTGGTCAACCAACTCCTTCGCCCCAAGATGACTCCTCTGGGAGGATCTACACAAATTGTCCAGTATCTTGAAAGTTTTGAACATAGTCACCCTAGAGAAAATGTGGTAGCTTCAGGCTCAATTGATACAACATTACACCAAATTGTACCTTTAAAGGGTTTTCCAAGAAGAGACCAAACATCTTTTGTCAACTAGCACTTTGTTTCCCTTCTTGAATCACAAGATTTTGTTTGTTAATCAACCACTCCAACTCCTGGTTCCTAATGGATTCTACAATAGCGCTATTAATATTACTGATAAAAAAATATCTCCTTCAATTTTAATACTTAATGGATATAATTATTGAATGAAGAATTCCATAGACTTGTTTTCCAAGTAGAGATTCTGATCTGTTATGCCCTAATAGGTGAAGACTGAAGAGTCTTTGAGTAAAATTTGGATCTTTAGTTCCTTAACCTAGCAATAATGCTAAAAGCATAGAGTAAGGGGCCATCTGGATGGAGCCCAAACGGAACTCTCTATTATTGAATAAGTGCAAACTGCACTCTCAGATTTTCTGCAACGGGAGAGCACCCACTTTACAACTTATAATCCACACAGCCACAAAAAGACACTGAAAACAGCATTGTTGCAAATTTGAGAGATTTTTGCTTTTCAGATGTCCTCCAGCTATTTTGATTTCTGTGATTTAAATGTTGAGTTCATCCAAATGATCCCTGATTATGTTTTTTTAAGATCCAAATGCTCCCTAACAATACTTCTTTATTTCTTTTTCCATTTATATTTCATGTGTGTGTATTAGGTAAATTTCACTATAAAATACGGTAACATCAGTTGTGTTTTTCATACACCAATATGACCATAACTCATGTTCTTGCTCTATCTAACCATCCGTCCAAAGCATGTTTTCCAAAATTCACATTGACGTCCAAATGATGACCTTCATGAGAAGGTTTATACACAATCTCCTCCACACTATAGCTTCCTAATGCTCATCTCATTTAAGGCCCGTGCAAGACTCAGCTCCTCACCCATGATATGAAATTTTTTTATTCTCATCTCATATTAGTAATCAACAAAGTACAACAACTCCATGATGTCTACTTCTCACTTAATATAATACAGTAGCCAAGATGATGCAAGCCAAGTAACATATCTACCATCTCTTTTTTTTATTCTCTGTTTTTTCAACCCCTGAGGGATAAATATAGTAATTGATGGACAAGGATTGCATAATCAGGAGATCCATAGGATATTCATGTTTTGGAATTTGCAATAACGTACAATGGGATCTTTTTCCCATTTGCCACTTATTGCACAAGAACGCATATTTCCAGTTCCGTAAGGTTCAGTATTCCCCTTTTGGATATTTGCATCAACAATGAGATATTCAGTAGGAGATTGGGAGTTATTTCTCTCCATAATCTTCTGGAGCTTTTCCTACCAAAATTGTATGTAAGATGGGATTAAACAAGTGATCTCAATTTTGCAATGTGTAGAACATGACGACTAGACGGAAGGCCCAATCCCTTCAATTCTATGAAACTTTAAAGTATTTTTTCCTCATATCCCATTGGCACACTATAATGAAGTTGTGTTGGATATTAAACAGCTGACTACATTATATTTTCAGAACAAGATATAGATTAAAAAAAAAAAAAAAATGAAAAGAGAATAATCAAATACAAAGACGAAAGGATTGATTTTGATATGCATCTTTGATGAAACATTTTTTTTTTTTTTTTGTAGAACCAAAATCTGTTCAGAGTTACAATGTACAAAAATCAGAGTAAAGGAACTGATACATACCAGAACATGTGCTGAAGATTACTTGTTCAATTCCAATCAACAGCTTCTCAATGCGACCCTCCTCGTCAAAACAAAGATGGGCATAAAAATGAAAATATATATCTGCACACTGAAAGCTTATCTGCAAAAATCATTCAAACCCAGATGAAATCAAACTCAAGTATTCAACTAATCAAAAAAATCAATGATACAGAGAAGCATCCAACACTTAAAACCCTACCCAGATGAAGAAAAATTTAAGAAAATCCAACAAAAATTTATAAAATTGCAAAAACCCTCTAATACCCCAAGGTCATAAAACCAGAAAAAAAAAAAGTTTGAAGAAATAAATCACATTGAACCAAAAAAAAAACATGGGGTTTCAAGATATCCATTTTATATGACCAAAACAGAAGACAAAAATGGATTTCAACTACCTCTTGAAGAACCACCAAAAAATGTCTTTAGCTTAGAAGAATTCGACCCAACATGATAAGATATCTTCCTCAAAAGCCTTGTCTTTTAAAATCAAAGAAACTCTTGAAGAATATAAAAGTTTCTGAGCTACAAACAAAAGTGCCGCGATTAAAGCAATACAGCAGCATGCAAAGTTTCAAGTTTAAACCCGCAGGTCCCGCACTTGTCTATTCTCAAATAACGTGACATATATGCCCTTACGCTTTAAACGAATTACAATCTTCTATTCTTTGTGAGAAATTCTTTGCCAATGCGTTTTTTTTCGGTGGAAAGACAAGCATCACGTGAAGATCGAATCACAGGCACCCACAGGTCAATACATGTCCTTTTTAACCTATATTAATCATGGTTAAGATTCACTAAACCTTAAGGTTCAACAATCTAACCTTGGTTTTTAGAAAATCGTTTTAAAACAAATTTAACCCTTAGGGTTAAAATTTCTCAACCCTAAGGTTAATCTTTTTATAATTTTTTTTTTGTAAAAACCAGATTAAAGAATATTAACCATTGTTAATAGAGCAATACTCACCTCCTCGAGCCGAGGAGGGGACTATTCCTCCTCACTCTCACAAACACTTGAAACTATGGTTAAAAAATTAACCACCTCTTATGGTTAATTTTTTTTTTTAATAATTTTTTCTAAAAACCAAGGATAGATGTGTGAACCCTAGAGGTGACTGAATCTTAACCATAGTTAATAGGAGAAAAAAGGGGACACGTGGCCCCAAAAAGAGAGGATGAGTCGGTAAGTCACCTCCTAGGCCCGAGGATGTGACTATTTTCCTTGTTAATAAGGGTTAAAATGACACGTGTTGACCTGTGAGTGCGATTGAACTCTCCCTAAGTTCAATCGTGATTGGCTGTGATTCAATCTCCATTACGTAATACGAGGGTTACAACTTCCAACAGGGCCTGAATAGAGATTACACCGAAATAGGAAGCTTGGGTAACGCAATCTGATAGGGCTTTTTACACCATGGGCCTCTCCCATGGTTGTGTGTCTTCCTTTGGGGAGGTGTGACTCGAGTTTGAGTTTTGTTGTGGCAGTTGAGCATTCAAAATGAGGGTTAACCCCTTAACCCCTAACCTAGATAGATAAATGATTAGAGCCTACCAAAAAAGGGTTTGTTGAGCCAGATTGTGAGAATAAGTATTTGCCTACAAAACTTAAATGTACCACCGTTGGTATGCAAGGATGGCATGTTCGGAGAACAAATCGTGAAGAAACCTCACCATTTTTTCGAGTCGGACCATAGTAACTAATATGAAGAATGCTAACTCTACTCTTAGTCAACCACTACTCTCAGCCTCCACCAATCACTTGTCTATTTTGCAATGATTAAAACACTCTCTTAGTGCAGAATGACATTTTGTAGATTTTTTAGTCCCACATGGATTAGCTTTGACTTGTCTGATGACTACTTGAAGCTCCTCCTATCGTATATAGAGTTAAGCCCTTTTGATGAGATGTGTTGATTCAGCCTTTTATAGTCTAGGGTGTGTGTGGTTGGCTGGTATGCGTGAGTTGTCTAATTTCTAAATATATATTTTTTTTTTTGCTAAAAACAAGGTTAAAAATATCAATTTAATATTGAAGCTTCTTAATCAGTTAAAAAGAAATCATAATAATTTATACAAAAAAGCAACAGAAAGGAGATCGGATCGACACATGGTTAAGATTTATTAATCCTTGGCCTCAACAATATAACATTGTTTTTTTTTTTTTTTTTTATATTTAACTCTGATTAATAATTTTTATTCTTAAGAGTTAATATTTTTAAATATTTTTCCTAAAAACCAAGGTTATATTGTTGAATCCCAAGAATTAATGAATCTTAATCACATTTAATAATTGTTAAAGGGACACATGTTGACCTGTAGATTCGATTGAACTCGAGAAGAGTTCAATCACAATTGACTATGATCCAATCTCATGTCTCAAACTTTTCATATCAATTTTAGGTAGCTTGGCATCAAATCTAGATGCTTATTTAACTAGGATTTTAGAATTAATTAAAAACAGGTGTAAGCAGAAAATGGTGAAGGGAGAAAGGTTATTACAGCTTTACCTGCCCTTGGCACCTTTTTTTTGGTTAAGGTAACAACACCAGAAGGCGGAGCTAAAGTCATGAGAAAGGAGACCACACACTAGCGCGCGCGCACACACACAAACACAACCACACACACCCTCAACCCTAATAAACTTCACCCAAACACTTCTCAAAACGGGTTGTCAGCACCCAATTTTTACACCCCCTTAACCGTAATTAATCATGGTTAGTCAAACCCTTAACCCTAGGTCAAAACCCTAGCCTAGACCCTGGGTAACCCTAGTCTAGACCTAAGCCTAACCCTAGGTAGCCCTAGCCTAATCCTAGCAAACCCTAGGTGGATCCAAGCCCCTAGAGCCCAAAACCTATAGGTAAACTAGCATGGGCCCAAAAATCATATCCATGCCTGAGTAGGGAGGCCTGGCCCTTAAAATTAAAAAAAAAACAGGGTGTCGGCATTCCCTCTACCAACACCTAGAATGCCTTTGCATTTGGTATTGGCAGTAAAACCACTACCAACACCCTTGTTTGCGTGTTTGCAGACCTATAACAGCCACCCTACACCACCTACCGCCCAGACCACTATCATGCCGCCTCCCCAAGCCTCTGAACCCCCCCTCAGACCCTCATTCCTCGCCTGAAACCGCCACCCACCACTGTCCTTATTCCATCCATGTCCCCTTCTTCCTCACATATAAAATCAACCCCACACCACTGTTAAGCCCGGCTAAAACACCCTAGAGAAACCCCTGACCAATTTCGAAGTTCCTATAGGCTTCAGACCACAAAAATCCCGTCAAAATCCGAAAGCAACACCCCTTTGCAGCAGCGCCACCATGGGCAGCCACCACCACCTCAGCCCACGTAGCGGGCATCCTATCCAGGTAGGGATACACCCTACCCCACTACTCCTATTTCTTTTAGGCCCCTGTAAACCCTTGGTCATTTCTAGGGGGTATTGGCCAGTTGTTAGTAGCTTAGGAGGGGTCCCTTGCCTCCTTCATAGGCAGTGGAACCCCCACAACCCACCACGCACTCCACCACTGTGCATAGACCACTCCCACCATCCACAAATCCCCTGAGGGGTCCTCAAGCCATGAGGAACCCCTCAGTTGCACTGTGGTGTAGCCCAACATTCAGTTTTTTTGCATTCTGAGTACAAACGATAATGGCGGTAGAATAACTACTGCCAGTTTTGGTGTTTTCTTTTGCAGGGGCTATAGGCCATGTGTGGTGAGGTCTTGGTCCATTCCAAGGCCTATTTTGGCTTCATGGGACTCCCCTCTAACTTCCGTGAGCATTCCAGGCTCATAGGGTTAGCTTAACTAGGGTTAATACAGGCTAAACCAAAATCTGTCCAGAATGTCGATGAATACTTCACCGACATTATGTTTTGCTTAAATCAGTGATATCAGGCCTACTGTTGGCCTATTTTTGGACCATGTCCATGACCCATTACAGGCTCAGGACACATGGTAATATTGTTAAATCCTGCCCTGGGCCCACCAGTCCACGTGTCACTCCCCTTGACCTCCCATTTTGTCACGCCTCAAAACCCATATACACAATGTAGCTCACATTTGTATATGTTCTCGAAGCGTGAACCTGGGACAAATCCCCAACATCCACACACATCATAACCACATTAAATATTTTCTAAAACATGAATCTAATATATTATACTTTATTTCACAAGATATCAAAACCTAAAAATCCACATGCAAGAAGAAATAGGAACTCTAAATCTCACAATCTATTTTTTTTTTTGGAACAAGATCATAATGAGTATTTATTTTCTACAACTACAAGTAATAAATACTACAAAACTATAGATTTAGAGAATAGGGTATTCACTTGCCTTAACCCTAAAGTTTTAGGGTTTCAAGAAGAGGGAAAAACCCAAATGGGTTTTGCTTCAAAATCTTGAGTTCCCTTGAGCAAGAACTCTAAGTCTTGAGACTTGAATCACCCTCCAAGCTTCAAAACCCCAACTCTTCTTCTTCCTCTTCCTTCTTCCCAAAGCTTCTCCTAGTTTAGGTTTTCTAAAATAATAAGAGATTTAGTAAACTTTAGCTTTTTATACTAAAACCCATTTTAAGTGTTTTTACCAAAATGCCCTCATTTCAAGTGTTTGGTTTCACTTAATGACAAACCCTTAGTATGTTATGCTCATCTTAAATAATTCCACCCAAGGTTATTTAAGTTTTCATAGCCAAACATTACACAAGAATATTACTAAAATACCCCTAGCTAGGAAATTACTAAAACACCCTTAGCATTCAAATTTAGAATTTTAGAATCGCTACACATTTGCAGCTCAAGTTTCTGTTCTAAAAAAACCAGGAGTGTTGACAGTTGCTTCACCGACACCCCCAATATGCATTGTATTGGGAGTGTCGGCAAAGCAATAGCCGACACTCTTTGTTTTATTGAAACAGAAGTCTGGCCCATAGCCCAGGCCTAAATTGAAGCCCATTGAGGCCCTGACATGTGGGCCAAGCCAATTTTGACCCCTACCCTTGCTTCTAACCGAGGTTAGTCCAACCCTGGTTAATTTTAACCCTAGTTAAGCTTGCCCTATGTAAATTCACATAAAATCATAAAAAATCCAAAAAAAATGGAAAACCTCAAAAGACTAAAAATATTGATTTTGTTATCCTCTTCTTGACCACACTTGGTTCCTAACCCTGGTTAACTCAATCCTAGGTAGTTAATCATGGTTAGTTTGCATATATCCTCAAAACCACATAAAATACCAAAAAAATATGAAAAATCCAAAAAGACTCACTAGATCGTATCTTAACTAGGGTTAGCCCCTAACCCTACTTACACCCCTCTAACTGCGGTTAGAATCAACCCTTGAGCACTTGACCACTCCGGTCAACTAAACCCCTAGCCTTCCGGGCTAGATTCTGACCACCATATGCACACACACACACTACCCCTAACCTTGGCACAAGCTTATGTGTCATAACTACGTTCGGTCTAATCTCACCCCGGTGAGTACGTAGGCAGTCCAACCCGAATTCAAACTTAGACATTTAGTTTTATATTTTCTTGAATTAGCACTTACTTTAATACCTTGGACATTTTAATCAATTTTGAGATTAAACGTTGGCTTAAATTTAGGAAGTAGGTAACAGTTATAAAACGGAGGTCCTAGGATGCCTAATACCTTCCCCAAGGCTTAATCGAACTGCTTGCCTTAACTCTGACGAGACTATTTGCCTTATCCAAACGAACTTACACCCGAGACCTATCCCTAAGAATGAATAGGTGGCAACTCTCAGTCAAAACAAAACCTTTGTGAGAGTAGGGTAAAAATTCATGCTCACACGGGTACCAACCATTTAAGACGTGATGGAACTTATTAGGGGATGAGAGCTCAGTTACACAACCGATGTGGGACTAAGACCTTAAGCTAGGTTTTTTTGGGCCCAAATCCAAAGCCAGGAAAGGGAGAGGAGAGAAACAACACCGCTACAATTTCCACTGTTTTCAACTTGCATCTATTTATAAAAATAGAAAAAATATATTTAAAAAAAAAACTTGCATCTATTTCAATTTCGGATCGTCTTTGGAAGCGGACAGAGAGAATGTCAGGAATGATAATTTATTATTTTTGATTTTATATTATAAACAAGGTTAGAAGTATCGAGTTCAATCGCACCCACAGGTCAATACGTGTCTCCTTAAACTCTAATTAACTATGGTTAAAATTAATTAACTTTTATGATAATCTAACCTTGAATTTTTGAAAAATATTAACCATAAGAGTTAAAATACCCTTGTGAGTAGGGGTGGCAATGGGCCGATTTTGGGCATGAATTTTGGCGATTTTTGAATGGGGTCAGGCCGGAAGCCTGACACATTGACAAAGGCTTTGAAGCCCGAATTCGACCGATTGCCACCCTATTTGTGAGTGAAAGTGAACTCAGGTCTTCGAATTGAATCGCAACTGGACAAGTCCAGATTCCGAAGTGTCAACTTATTAGGAGTCAATTCTTTTTACCCACCGTAAAAGAAAAAGCCCGAAACGTCTTGTCTATTAGCGTGTTGAGCACGGATTGGTACTACAGCTTTTTTCGTTACAAACAATTTGGGTCGAAATTTAAATCAGGCCCAAGCCCAGCCTACCAATAACTAAGGTTGTATTACTCTAGCCGCGGGATATTGCAGCCCATATGGATCTACCTCTTTGGTGTAGATGTATGGATCTACCTCATTCCTATGATTGACCATAGATTCATAACCATTCGAAAGATTCGAGCCCCTTGAGAATGTGGGAAGGAAGTAGTTGAGGGAGAAATTTTTATGTCCCACAAAAACTAGGGCTCTATTTGGGTTGGGCTTCTTCGGGCTTGGCCAAGCCCGGCTTGGCTCGGCTTGAAAAGGTTTGATCTAGGCCCAAAGCCCGGCTTGGCCCGAAATGAAGCTTGAAAGCTCAGCCAGAATTCAAAAGCCTGGCTCAAAGCTCGGCTTGGCTCGGCCCGAATTGATTCAAGCTCAAGCCGGGTTTGGTTTGGCTCGAGCTCGGCTTGAATACTTTTTTTTTAAAATTTATATATTTTATATTATTTATATATATAATAATGATATCTATAAATAATTTTTTTTAATAATATTCGAGCCAAGCCGTGTTCGGGCCGGGCTTCAAACCGGGCCAAGCTGCATAGGGGTTGACCCGAGCTCGGCTTTATTGAGTTTTCGGGCTGAGCCGCACCAACGGGCTCATCGGGCTTTGTGCAGCCCTAACAAAAACAGTGGTCTTCCTATTGTCCACTTTCCAATTGTTTTTCTTATTTTTAAATTAAAAGACAAAACAAAATGATAGGTCTACAAAAAGTATCATACTATTTTATCTTTTTGTACAAAAATTAGAGAGAGTGGACATTGCATTGCTCTAATATGGTAGCACTAGCACTATGGGAGTGGGGGCTGGCGGTCTCTCGCCAGCACCAACTGGAGATGATCCCGTGTCTAATGGCAATACACATTGGTCACGTGAATTGATTGTTGGGACTCGCAATCCGATTACTGGCTAAGATTTCATGGGCAAATAGTTGACCGGATCAAACAATTCCTAATCATTTAATATAATCAGCTTTCAAAAGAGTTGTAATGGATCATTAGGTTTTTCTTTTTTTGCAATGAGATCTCCACTTTGTACCCCTTAAATGGCTAACGTGAGTTACAATACATGAAATGCATACGTGGAGGAACCGGAAGAAAGCAAATTGAGTTGCAGAGTTTTTTGCTGCATCTCCGTTGCAGTTGATTCTTTATCCAAATAAATCACCCCCTCATCACCAATCCTTTTTGAGCCAAATTAAATCCCAAGAGAGTGTCCACTGGTTCCTTACACTAAAATAGATACTAGCCTTGCTAACTAGGATTGCAGCCTAGCCGTATATTGTTGAACAAAAAACGAAAGACTTAAATTTTGAATGCTGCAATGGAGTTTGAGGGTTCCTACAAAAATATCACATTAGTAAGGTAAGAGAGGCAAACATCCGCCCTCATATTTAGGCTTAAAAATTGGATACTGGTCAGGAAGTGACTTAGCTTATACACTAATTTTACCCAAAGATTAAAGTTTTTTAACCAGAGTTTGAAAAATACTTAACACACGTATTGAATTGTACCAAAAAGCAACATAACTTCTGACAGATGATCCGTGTATATTAGGAAATGAAAATAATCACCTCTCAGTGGAGGAGGTGATTTAGGGATCGGATTTGATCAGACCCTAGCTAAACCAAAATCATTCTGCGCACTCACAGAGCCCTTTAATGGCCCTTTCAAGTCTTGGTTAAAAATTTTAACTCCTATGATTAATTTTTTTTAAATATTTTTTCCTAAAAACTAAGGTTACATGATTGAATCTTAAGGGTTAGTGAATCTTAATCATAATTAAAAAGTGTTAAAAGTGACGAGTGTTGACCTATGGAATGAGGTGTTGACCTATGGGATGAGAAGCAGATGAAATCCATGTTAAGGTTTTTCTTATTAAATAAAAAAAATCATGTGGTCTGACGCAATCCTTAGTTTTCAAAACTCGGATTGTATTGCTGTCAATAGAGAATAGTAAGGTTAATGAGTCCCACTAAAGAGATGTGATCGAACTAGGACTCTTTAAGTGTTATTAAATCTAACAACATGGTCAGGGTTGGCGACCGTTAGATCTTTGGTGTGATCCCTCTTAGCCCTTGGTGTGAAAGCATCCAACTCAAAACCAATTGGCAATGACTGGAGAGGCCTTACATGTATATAAGGCCACAACTATTTCTCTATTTAGTCGATGTTGGATTAATTCTCTTACACGCCCCCTCACGTGCAGCCCTAATTCTAGGTCTGTCACGTGTGTCTTTTTTTTTGGGTCGTCAATCATGCAGCCTTTCTGTTTGGGTCTGTCATCGTGAGTGAGCATAATTTGGTCGTTGGGCCTTTTGAGCTCTGATACCATGTGAAAGCATCCAACTCAAAACCAATTGGCAATGAGTGGAGAGGCCTTACATGTATATAAGGCCACAATTATTTCTCTATTTAGTCGATGTTGGATTAATTCTCTTACACTTGGATCTTATGATGGATAGGGTTTCAAGGGTATATAAAGCAAATTGGGGTCCCTCTTTTCACTTACGTCATTAAGAAGCCCCATTGAATCAGACCTAAGGAGGAAAGAGAAGACTCCTCTCATCCTTCTCAAGCGCCGAGAAACCCAGCATTATACTGTGAAGGGAATAAGGAAATTCCAGCGAAAGGTATGAGATTATCAGTTTCAATCCTTATCTATTTTGATTATGAATTCTAGAAAATTTACCGAATGGTCTAAATCTACGATCAGAATAATATTGAATAAGTTTAAATTATTTATTTATTATTCTGAATCCCAACAATCCATTCCGGGTGATTTAGCCCCTTCTTTGTGCCACGTGTCCCTTTTTTTATTCTCTTTAACTATGGTTAAGATTCACAATTCTTATGTTTAAAGCATTTGTTTATATATATTTTTAAAAATCATAACAATTAAGACTTTTATAGGTCAAAAGTGCTTTGTGGGGACGAGGAGTAATAGTCCCTCTCGAAAAACCGATTGTGCATGTGTATGTCCTTTTGTTTGGATATATGCGATGTGACTGCGAAGATTAGCTTGATTTTATCTCGTGGATGTGGTAGGTATTTTGTCTTCCCGCTCTCTTCACGTGGGACATGATGCCCATGCGTACGCTTATATACATCCCTCCATTAGAATAGTGTCCTCCCATGTGAGGACTGATCGGATCTTGATCCGGATTTGATCCGATTAGACGGAATTATAATCCTATTATCGATCCAACCCTATTATAGATCTGTTGGATCGGATTTGTATCATATCCAAGATTTTGAATCCGATTATAATTAGATTGGATTTGGATCTATAATGATCCTATCCGATTAAAATCCGATATGATTAGATTATATATAATAATAATAATAATAATTAAAGTTTAAGGAATAAAGTTGTTGCTTTAATAATTGTAAAGTAATTGATTAAAGTAAGGTCATGTTGAAGCTTATTTGGGTTGAGGGTGTTGTGGTGTGTGTGCGCACGTGTGTGTGGTCTTTCTTCTCATGACTGTAGTTTCATCTTATGGTATTATTACCTTAACCAAAAAAACCTATCAATGGTCTTAGTAACACATCGGTTTTGTAACCGAGCTCCCATCTCCTTATAAGTTCCATAACATCTCAACCGGTTGATACCCGTTTTGAGGAGTGTTTGGGTAAAGCTTATTTGAGTTGAGGGGTGTGTGGTGTATGTTTATGTATGTGTGTGCGTGTGTGGTCTTCTTTAACTTTGCCTTGTGGTGTTATTACCTTAACCAAAAAACAAGTAAGATCATTTATCACAAGTCATCCGAGAAGAAGGGATATCTATTGGGGCCCACTGTAACCAAAGTTAAATTTCATTTGTTGATAATTTCATCACGTGCTGTACCATCATTACATGTGTACTAATGTATAAGTTTAAATTTTTCGCCAGACACTACTACATCTTACATCGTACAATGTTCATGATAATTTTTTTTTCAAACGTGGAGTCCTCTTCGGATGTGGCTCTATCCCATACTAGCGGGTGACACGTGCGATGCACTTGAGAGCAAAGGGAAGGAGTTAACTAGAGGAGTTAAAGGGCCACATGTTAACTTGCGGGTGCGATTGAACTCTCTCCAAGTTCAATCGTAATTGGTTGTGATTCTATTATTTAAAAAGATAAGGGGTAGTTTGAGAATTATAGTACCACATTAACACATTAAAGTAAAACATTAAATCAAAATTTTGTTTTATATAAGAGTAGTTTGAGAATTTTGGAAAAATCAAGCTACGCCTCCCTCTCGCATTATAATAGTAAAGATAATGGTAGCGCTAACTCAAAATTGATAATGTTCTTAGGCCTGTTCTTTTGGTGGAATTTTTAAACTTTAAGAACTTTCATTGTTTCATGTTTAATTTTATTTAATATATAAGACTATATTATTTCATAGAGGGCAGACGTTTAATAAAAATGAAACTTTTAAGTTCTACAATAATTATTGGATTTTTAAAATTCCATAGGTATGGAACTTCTAATTAAATTGAACTCGACAAATTCAAGATATTATCGAGTAAAAGGGTTAGAAACCCTCTCTCCTCTCTTCCCAAGACTCTTGCTTCTTGTTACAGAACATTAAAGTTCCGGACTTTTAAAAGTTCTATCTAAAGAACGGAACCTTTATAATTTCTTGTAAAATTTACATCAAATTTAAGTAATAATTCAAATTTTACATCAATTTAATGATATTAACTTGTCCTTTTTTTTTTAAAGCTATAGATCTACTCACTAATTACTAACTCACTAGGCCTAACCATAAACATTAGTTTTCATAAATAATAATAATAATAATAATTATAGGAGGAGATAAATGAGGCCTTGTAACCAGAACCTAAAAATGATTTTAAACTTAAGACTAATAAGTAAATAAATGATGCCTTAGTACCCAAATCAAACATTATATTAAACTTGTTTATTTATGATACTATACAGGTTAAATATATATGTCCCCAAACTTTAAAGGGGAATGTTACAGGTAATTGCTTATAAATAAATACGCCCACATATGTTTACACTTGAATTTTCTTTTACACATTATATAAATAAAATTGCCCATGTATACTATTACTTGAAATTATTTTTACTAGTTATTGTGCAACCAATTAAATCAATAATAGCAGATATACAAATAATGATTAAGTGTGAATACAAGTATTAATTAACGATTTGATTTGTAAGTACGTCTCTTTTAACGCCAACTAACTTTGGTTAAGATTCACTCATTTTCAAAGTTCATCCATTTAACTTTGGTTTTTTTTTTTAAAAAAAATAACCTTAAAATGATTAAGCTTAATTATGATTAAGGGAAAAGAAATGGACACATTATAGCCTAAAGAGGCATCTGTCAACGCGGACGAGTAAAGAATCACCTCCCTTGATTTAAAAGGACTTTCTTCTTAGTGAAATGTAAATATCGATCCTTCTCAATTATTAGAGATAAAATCCCAGGAAATACAACAAAATATCTTTATGAAATGTAAATATTCTTCTCAATTATTATGGACAAAATCCCCAGGAAATACAACAAAATATCTTTATGAAATGTGAATATTCTTCTCAATTATTATGGACAAAATCCCCAGGAAATACAACAAAATACATGCAGCACACAGATCAGATTTGTGTGGATATGGACCCCACTTCAGGTGGATGCTTGACGTAAGAAATCTGTAATACTTACTTGATTTGTCTTTTGGGCAATGCTAAGATCACTTTCTTTGAAACTCACTTTCTTAATGGATCAAACATGACCGTCTTCCATTAAGAAAATGACATGTGGTTTCCACTAACTCTCTCTCCAATTAAAAAAAAAAAGTGAGTCGTGAAAGAGTCTCTTCCACTCACGTTTTCATAAGGGCTGTGCTTGCACTAGAAAGAAGAAGAGAAATAGTTGCCGAATGCATGGTCTATAGGCTGCCATGTGTCTCTTTTAACACCTATAAATTGTGGTTAAGTTTCACTCACCTTTAAGATTTATTCATTTAACCTTAGTTTTTGAAAGTAAAATATAAATCTAATTAAGTTATTATTAAGTTTAAGCTCAGTTAAAGATAGACGAAATGTGAAGGCATTCAACTAAGTACTTAGTTGACTGTAGGGTCATGAGCTAATTAATCACTACTCAAAATAGAACGAGCAACAAGCTGCTATCTAAATTGACTTGGTATCTTCTCCAGTAGCATTGCATGTCCACCCCAAACGCTCGATCACCATGTACAATGTGTACGTCGTTTAAAGATTTATGTATGTTAATCAAAGTTTTGGTTGACGCATACAACGTTGTAAGGCATGCATGTAGATACATGACGCTTCAAGAGAGGAGAAATTTCATCCTAAGTGGATTACTGTTTACCATTGACTCCATGCCGAGTATGTAAGTCTTCTTCTTATTCTTTCAGTCAATGGGTCAGCTCAGTTAGTGAAGGGTACTTATGAGCGGTAGTAGGAGTAGAAGCAACCAATTGAGGATTAGATAAACCTACATAAATACTCTACCATGGTTAGGACACTCAAATCAATTCTCATATGAGCTCCCAATGGCTCATTCGAGAAGTGCTTTTCTTGCGTATTCTTGATGAACCAGCGTCTGACAATCTTCTTGCCAGTTGCTACTAGAGAAGATCCCATGTTATCTATATATATTAATGGTCATAGTACCATATTCGTAAAAATACTTCATGCATGTCAGCCTTGATGTTGTAATAAATATAACATATTGACTGATGTGGCATCATCTCCTCCACGGCAACAACGCAATAGCCAACATTATTGTTCATCCTTATTCATATATTTGGTACGGTCCTAGGGCTACAATACACCTTCTTATAATATGTTTTATTATTAGTATTATTAATAACAAGTATCACTTAATTTTTTATACCCAAACAAATATCACTTTTATAATAATTTTTTTTTATATAATTTTATAACCTTCTTATAGAGTATTTGAGTTTTAACATTTTATAAGCAAAATGTAAAATTGTAAGCAACTAATTATAATTTAAAAATCTAGATCTTTGTTCAAGGCTCCATTCCCTCGAGTAATGGTAGGGCAGTTGATAGGTCTATTATGTTTATCCCGCTTCTAATTCTGGCACTCGGCTCTCTAATTCATTAACTAAAGCTAAATTGAGTTGTGGCCTAACCGTACTTTGACTACCAAAGGAAAAAAAAAAATTAGATTGTCAAGAATTACTCATATAAATTGAGTTTTGCTAGCATGACTCACACAATCCTTAGGTTGAGATTGCGTCTTAGAATAATTCACTTTTTAATAGCAAGTATGACTTTATTTTATAAATTTCACATAATTATATAAATTTTGATAAAATTTTACGCCTTTAACATTTATCATCATATTGCAAATTTTTTATATAAAAAAAGTAGGTTTTTGACATTAAAACCCCTAAACCTCTCATGCCCTAGATTAGATTGTTCTAAGGCGATGTCTCATCCCTAGAACCACATAGTATGGTCTAAGAAAGCTTTATTCATATGAAATGAGTTTTAGAGAAAGACAGTGCGCATGATTCTAGGGCCGAGACCGTGTCTTCGAACAATTCTTTTTTTCATAGCAAGTATTACTTTATGTTATAAGTTTCTTACAATTTCATAAATTTATATAAAATATAAGACTTGAATATTTTATGAGGCAAATTGTAAACTTATAAGAAACTTATAATTTTAAAATCATAATACAATAAGTTGAAAAGAATGGTTTATTGATAGATTTTGGATGATTTACAATGACCTTACATAAAGTTTATACAGAGATAACAAGATCGACTTTATGAAAAGTACATCAACCTAATTTAATTTTAATCTTATCATACTTAATTAAATTTATTTTACATTAATTAATGCTAATCTAATATTGTGATGAGATGTACTTAAATGATGTAATTTATTTTCTTTTTTTAGTTAAATGACATTGAATGTCTCATTCACCATATTACAATACTCTTACAATATTCGTAATATAGGTTAGATTGTTTTAAGGACAGTCTAGTCCGAAGACAGGATAACTAATAGAGAAAGTTCAAATCCGTACGTTAGTCAGTTGGTTCGGGCTTGTAAGAGATTCCCAAAGTCTTAGAGATCAATTTTTCTGGGCTTATCTATGCACCTGATTTGCGGTTGGTTGCGTGCATCCAAAATGGACTAATCCTTTTTGTGAGGACTGAGACCTTACCAAAAAAAACCCAAAACAGAAAGATTACTGTTTCGAGGAGATGGCGATGTGTAACTGCGGCCATATTTGGACAGTAGATTCTACATCCAGCGAAGCATCAACCAATTAGAATGAAAAAACAAACAAAATAAAATAATTGATATTATAAAACAATAAAACCCACAACAAAAATTCACTACATATCTCTCTGACTGAGGGATCAAGGATCGAGTCCCTTCAAAGAGTGTGGTGGTTGATATGCCAAGAAAAAATAATCTGACAAGTCTTCTCTCTCTACTCTAAGGCCGTCTATATATGAGTTATCTTTCTTCACGTCTTTCTCTCTCTCTCTCGTAAGCATTGCGATTTGGTTGAAACGTGCCCGGAAAATTTGATTTACCGTGGGTTTCTCCCGGAATCTGGTTCTTTTTCTCTTTTTGATTCTGTTTCAAATAGTCACTACTTGTGAGCTTTTTTATCATACTTGTTATAGTTTTTCATCTTTGCTTATCTACCAGAGATGAGTTTAATCGCCAGAATTTGACATGGGTAGATCATAGAACATATGGGTTGGGTTCTCTTTTAAATGTTTGATTTGCCCGGAATCTAATCGGAGGAGGGTAACCCACAATTTCAAATCTGTGAATTACGGAAAGAAAGTGATTGGTCCTTTATTTTTCCGTGTTTTTGGTTTTTATTAATTTTTTGAGGATTATTTTTAAATGAATGGTTTTTTTTAGCATGGTAGATTCTTTCACGTCATCGATTTACGTTTCAAGTTTCAACCAATGGAAACACGCCACGTCAGTATGACCTGTGGTGTTTGAATGGGAATTCTTTTTTTTTTTATGTTCAGAGTGAAAGGGAAGATGAGTGACTGTACGTTAGTTCCAAAAAAAAAAAAAAATTGTACATGATTCTAAGTCCTAATTATTTTTTAATAAATATCTGGGATTTTTGAATTGAATCCCTGTATATTTTTTCCCTTCTCTTGAATTTTTCTTAAACTATAATCCCTTTTCATCGTGCATGGTTTGATTGACAGTCGTTGTTTGTGGATGTAGCATCATCAAGATTCACATGCAATGCCCTAAGCTAGTTCTGAGTATGAGAATCTTGATGATGCTGCATCGGCAATAAACGACTATATATATACAAGGTGAAATCAAGGGTTTGGAGGTGCTGACACCACGAACTTGTTCTTCCATTAATTTTGCATTGAACAAGGTGAGTTTTATTGGATCCTAAGCCTTTTTTTCTAATTTTTTTTTCTTTTGTGGGTACACTTTTGTGGGGATCCATTAATCGATTCTGTAGTTCTTTGATTCTTCCCCTAATTAAGCTGAATATTTTTGGGTTTTATTATTAATGTGCAGAGAACCAGAGAAGCTATCATCAAAGAAAGACACTGTTCAAATTAATAAGCTTATTGTGGATTGGGATGGTTGAGGTGGAGGTGGAGATGGAGATGGGAATTATATTAGTCTGGAGATGAACATCTGAGCAAAAAATGAGAAGAAAGTTGAAGGAAATTGAGCTTTTCTGTTAGCTTCTTGTTGGGTTCTGTATGCCATTTTGTATATTTTTCATGATAAAAACCTATATTTTACATGATAAAAACCTAAAATCTTTAGTGAAATTCTGATTCTCTTTATGAGCATTCTTACAACTGTTTTGTATGAGTAGATTGTTGAAACTTGGAACTCCTCTAGGAACTTTGAACGCAAATGATGGTGGGAATTGGAACATGTCGCGTTGTCAGTGACATGGTTGGGGGATGGGATTGATGTGGGACATGTGGTAATAAAAAAGAGGGAAGATATCAAATGGAGAGAAGTTTAAAAAACAAGGGAAAATAAAATGACTTTTCCCTATCGCCACATGTCCACATGTCGGACTAAAACCATCACATGATTTTGGTATGGTAATCGCCGGATCAAATCCCATCCCCATGGTTGGATGCTTTAACACTCATGACTCAGCACCCATCATTCATGCATGTTGGTGGACCAACCCTTAGGAGTGGATTTTTGAAACTTGTAACTCCTTTCAAACTTGAATGCAAATCATGTTGAGAACATGTCATGTTGTCAAGTCCACCTTGTTGTCGTTAGGAGTGGATTTTGAAACTTGGAACTCTGAAACTTGAAAGAGAACATGTCATGTTGTCACGTCCACCTTGTTGTGTTATTAGTAATAAGTACAGGACTCACACCCCGCCTCTTGCGTGAGTGGTAGGGGTGTGGCCTTCCAAGGAGAAGGTATGGGGAACCAATCCCCCCAGGGTATGAGCAGTAAGAGCTCCAATGTCTATGCTAACTTTTGGCTGACTGATTCTGCTCACGTAGGTAAATAATATCGACTATCCAAAAAAAAAAAGTACAAGACTCGGAATCCTCTAGATTTAAGTTATAAATAGACAACACAAAAGCCTTATTTTAGTGCATCTTTTTACTCTAATTAGAGTTAATTTTTTCTTCTAAAAAGCAAGGTTAGATGGTTGAACCCTAACCCTATGTTTGGTTATTAAGAAAATAAGTAAAAATACGGAAAAGAAAGAAAATTAGATAAAATACAACTAAAAATTGTATTAAAAATCTAAAATTTTCTTTTCTTTTCTTTTCCATGTTTTCATGAATTTTCTCAGAAACCAAACATAGCATAAGGGTTAGTGAATCTTATATAATCACAGTTAAGGGATATAAAAAGGGACATGTGTTTATCACTTCCAGTTATAACCGTAGAGAATTCCAAGTTAAATACAAAGAAGAAATGCACAAATTAGCTACTATTGATACTAGGATTGTACCAAAAAAAACAAGAAATATAATTAAATAAAGAGATTAACTATGAACAGGCTACTATTGATACTTGGATTGTACAAAAAAAAAAAAAAAAAAACAAGAAATATAATTAAATAAAAAGTTTAACTATGAAAAGGAGCTCCTCTTGAAAAGAGAACCGAGCAACCCAAAATTTGCCTTATGTCAAGGGTAGTTTGAGAATTACAAATATCAAGTAAGGGTATTTATATCAACTTAAAACTTTTATGTAATTCCCAATATACGCTGTCAAAGGCAAAATTTGGGTAACTCCAATTATATTTTTAACCAGAACTCCTATTCATACTTAAACTCTTAAATAAAGTATTTGTTATTAAAGTAAATCAGATAAATTGAGATGTGCTCAATGAGTTTTTCTTGGAAATAGTCACAGCCTTTCATTGTATAAGAGATAAGACATTTATTTTCGAGGATACAACTCAGCTCAGATTCAATCGGTCTTTTCCTACAAGCTTATACTGCTTGCTTGCTGAAAAATGATGGTACCCAACCTCATTTAAAATGCACGTTAAATTTGAAATTAAAATTTATTTAGTCTAGTCCCACATCCTAAATGATTTAATTAAATCTTTAATAAATTTCAGAGATATACTATTTATCAATATCATTAAATTGAATTAGGCTAGTTCCACATACTAAATGATATATTTAATTAAATCTTTAATAAATTCCAGACAGATAAAGTCTAATAGATTGATTCAAATCAATCTTAAGCGACCCCTAAGGCGACTCGGCGACTCTAGAACAAAGGACCTAAATTTGAATGTAAGATCCATAGAGGTTAACTGTTTATAAATTTATTAAAGGACTAAGGCTTTATATATAGAGTCAGTCTATGGGTACTCCCAAATATACTCCTTAATCCTAACCGTTTATAACCAATCACTAAGGGCCAAGATTTCAATTGGCTTATTTTGTCTTTTCTATTGCCACATTAGCTGAAATCCTAACCGTTTAATAATTGAGATAAACGGTTAGGATTAGGGAGTATATATGGGAGTACACTTTGGGAGTATCCCTGGACTAATTCTTATATATAATCTTGAATTTTGATAACTATGTGAGACTACACTAATTAAAAGAGGACAAAAACTAGGGGGAGAGCTAGTCTCATTTTAGAGACCTAGCTTCAAGTCTTCTCCATTACAAAGATTTAAGGTTTTAAATCAAATTTAGTAGGGACTAATTTGGAAATTATTTTCAAACCTAGGGATAAAAATAAATGTTAATAAAATAAAATCAATTTATTTAATTAAAAAAAAAATCATTTTCAACACACAGTTGATTTTCTTTAACAGTTATCACCCATCACTCGTGTTGGTGGACCACACCTGAGAGACATCTTTCAAAATGGTCCTTTGGGAAGTACTCTTTCTCTCTCTCTCTCTGAAATAAAAAATAAAAAGAATACTCTCTCTCCTTGCACCTCTTCAATAATGGCACCAAAAATATCACAAAATATCCTCAACCTTCAGACCATTGTTGCATTGGTATTTGTTTCTATGATAACAATCAGGACATATCTATTTTGAATTATGATTTGGAAATATGAGAATGGGAGGACAATCTTTTGCTTCACCATTTATGATAGAGATAATTCAAACATTGCAAGTTTATAGAAATCTGTGTACTTCAATCACTATCCACGACTTCCTTAAAAAAATGGGTTTAATATTGGGGGAATTACATAAATTTAATGAGTGCATGGGCTTCACCTAAGACTAATTCTATTTTTTTTCCTGTCCTACTCTTACCCTTAATCAGCATTAACCGAAGAAAAAAATAAAGCCACTGATTTCCAAAGAATAATTTATTTAGGTAGGATATGTGCCTTTGTATCTAATGTCTGCAGGTAAATAAGGGTGTACTGATTTACGCTAAGTTGCTCATATTGCATGTCTTTGATTCTTTCTCATACAGTAAAGTTAATCTACACATATTCACACACACATATATATATATAGAGAGAATGATTCTCTTCACCAGGACTAGTGAACTTGTTACCTTCACTAGACTTTTTTTTACCCTCGTGTATTAAATATTACTCTTTTAAATATAATAGTATTTTTATATTTTTATATGGCAACATATTACCTCTAACATATGCCTGAAAATTACTCTCGGGCATCACCTCTTTGAATGACGCATGGGAAACACTTAACTGGGAGAGGTGATACCATGCATGCCATTACAACATACACACCTCCCAGATCACCAAGTGTACTATTTGACACCCATTAATCGTGATTAAGATTCACTCACCCTAGGGTTAAATAATATAACCTTGGGTTTTCGAAAAAAAATATTAAAAAGAATTTAACCTTCCTTATGAATTACTCACTCATGTGGCTAATTTTTAAAAATATTTTTTCCTAAAAACTAAGGTTATATTATTTAGCCTTAGGGATGAGTGAATCTTAATCACAGTTAATGAGTGTCAAATAGTCAAAGAGGCGATGCCCGAAAGTAATTTTCGGGCATTTGCCAGGGATAATCCATTGCCTTTTTATATATATAGGACAAATTCATTAAATAAGTGAGACAAAAAGTACAAAAAAAAAATGAAACTGTATTTATTCTTTTATATATATATTATCTCCTTGTATATGTTCATACTACCATATAAGTGGAAAGACACAAAGGAATAATGTAAAATTTTCTCATTAGTTACAATGACATGACAAACTATCATAAACCAATCATCATATAAGTTAAGTTACTTGTGTGTATATATGAAACCTCCGTGTCTCAGTTTTTTTTTTGGTTGAATGTAACAACACCACAATGTGAAGCTATAGGCATTAGAAGGAAGACTACACAGGCACACACACATTCCCCATATAAGCTTCACCCAAACACTCCTCAAAACGGGTACCAACCGTTTTGAGGCATGATGGAACTTAATTGTCTCAGTTCATAGTGTCATATAAGTGTAAAGACATAGGGAATAGAATATTTTATTCATAAGTGACAAAGACAAAGTATCGTAAATCTTTCATATCATATAAGTTAAGCTGCTCATATTATATTCATCCCTAAACCCTTCAAATTAAAGGACAAAATTTTGTTGGCTGTATACATTAAATAAACTTAAATGGCCATGTGATAATTACAATAAAATTCCAGTAAATGTATTGATTCTCAGCGTTGCATCGGTAAACGATGGCGTATTTTCATTGTTGTTTTTTGTGGAAGCTGCTTTTGGATTAGCCATATTGATCTAATTCAAATATTAGGTGGAACTGGTCGCGGGCACATGCCACACAGATTAATCATGAAAGAATCTCCCATACGTAGCCATAAGAAAGAACAAAGCAAGGAGAGCCATGATATGATTCATCAAATGGAAACAAAAAACCTGCAAAATAATAACTTAAGAATCAAAGTTTTAACCTTCTTTATTCTTTAATAAACCATGCTTGTAACAAGGTTTCGATAAATATTAGGGGGGGGGGGGGGGGGGGGGGGGGGGCTCTGCTCAAAGTTCATGGCAGTGACATGACCCCTCTTTTTTGAGGGGTGTGTCATGTGGTTAAAGGCTTGAGTTAAGATTGAGGGTTGTGTGTGTGAATGTGGTGTGCGTGAGTGTGTGTGGTTAGTATATTATAAATAAATAAAAAACAGGGAGTTCTATCAATTGGTTTTAGCCCTAGTTATTAGCCTTTTTTTTTTTTTTTGTAATGAGGAACCCAAGCCCACCCTTCAGGTAGATAGGGTAAACCTTGGGTGCGTGCAAGGCCCCGCAACTCACATGGACCAATAAGCCTAAGGCCCATGAGAACCATGGAACTTTGTGCAGGTGACCCCAAGGGGATGACAAGAGTCGAACTTAGGACCTTCGCTTCTGAGGTGTGATCACTTGCCAACTGAGTTACCCCTTTGATTTGTCTGCACGCATCTCTGTTAATTTCATTGGGGACGTGGCGATACCTTACTTCTGGAAGGATTAGTGAACATCTCAATCCATGTCATATGGGGAGGTTGGAACAATGGAAGGAAGATGACTCCTACTTTCAAGGGGGTACTGACTCCTGGGTACATAGGGAATACTTTATACTCTCTAAAAGATCAATGAGAAGTTTGTTAAACTAAAGAAGAATTAAGAACAAAAGAGTCCTCAGAAAAATAATTAAGTGTTGATTGGCATTAACCTTCCAAATTTTTTTTTATAATGCATCGCTTTAACAAGATTCTGTGCATACCATGAAATTACAACATAGAAATCTTACCATGTAAATGTAGAAGAAAAAAAAAAAGTATTTGCACATAAACATATAATGCATGTGTTTCACATATGCATCCATGCCTTCACCAATATTGCCTTATCCTAACTATTTGGGGGGCGGCAACACGAAATTGTCTTTTATCATTCCAATTTATTTTGATCTTTGATTAGGGTGTGTTTTGCAGGGTCGCTTCTATTGCATAAACTTGAGTCAATGTATTGATATTCATAAACAATTTAAATACAAAGAGGAGCTCTTCACAGCGTTGAGCGGGGCTCCCCTTTTTGCATTATCACAGTGGCAAACTTATAATTATTTATGTTGCAAAATTACCCCAAATTCTTTCAGTAATTACAAACGTGTCATGCTTATAGTGTAAAAAGGGAGCTCTGCTTCAATGCAGTGAAGCAGAGCTCCGGCTCAATATTAATCTCATTCATAAAATAGGATTTGGCCACAGTGTTACATCGGCTACTAACCTAATATAACCATCTACTGGTCCCCTACGGTATGGGAGAAAGGAGTCATACGGACATAAAACCAGCATTACAACCTCTAAAAGAATGACGAGAATACCATAGCCAACAGTAGCAAAAGCACTCAACTGATAAACCATTGAGGTTAATGGCGAGGCCATGCAACGCTTATCAAAATGATGATCTGAATTTGTTCCAGGAAAATGTGATAGATTAGATTTCTTGGGGGTTATATTTGATTGAATTGTGGCATATATGAGAGATAATCCAAGTAGATCAACTGAATTATGGGACTTAAACTAAACTTAGGTTTAATTTATAATTAAATAAAAATAGTCATTGATGGAAAAAGGGGCAGATGTTCTCTCCATTTAATTATAACCAGACTCTTTGGCACCATGGAACCTGAGAGAATCTCAAGTCTATTAAGATAAGGTCTTTTATTTATCATTCCACTAATAAAAGTACAAAAAATATACCAAATTTTATGCGGATGTAATTGCCCTTGAACCTTACTTTATTTAGACCCGAAATAATTTTTAGGATCATACTTACTAGTATGTGGAACACAAGAGACCTATTAGTACGAATATAGTTAGAGGGCTACGCAGATCATATTGGTCGGTCATATCAAATAAATCTCTATTTCAAGTTATTATCCAGTTACATGTGTTTTTTTACAAAGTAAAAATTTTAATCATTCAAAAACTCTTTAAGGTTATCCAAATTTATTGAGATTAGAAATTTGAATAATGATCAAGTTTGGCGAAGTTGATTTTGACAGAGATGAGCTGCATCTTTTTTGGAAGGCTTTTTCTCAATTATGCAACAACAACGACAATAGAGAGCTTATGCTAGATCTTCTTCTATATTCAAGACAAAATTAGCTGTATTTTGATAAATTAAAGTACTACTATTAGGGGTGGGTGGGTTCTTTGGCTTTGGTTTCTTTAAAAGACATTGGACAACAGTGGCCCAAAGCTTGTAATAGTGGGTCCATCATATTTGGGGGTGGCTGGTGGACATGGTGCACGGGTTAGGGGTGGGGATGAATGTGAGGGCGTGGTGGTGGCGCTAGCAGTAAGGAGGCTTTTGGTGGGGGGTTGGTGGTAATGAGATTGGTCGCAATGAAAGTGGTGGTGATGGTGGCGGCTTTGTTGTGGTAGTGGGGTGATGGCAATGGAGGTAGTGGTGGTGTAGGTTGTGGTGGGGTGGTGGTAATGGGGGTGGTGGCGTAGATGCATCCTCTTTTTAGCAGCAATTCATGAATTCACTCATTTAAATTTATCTATTTATTTTTTTATTCAATTTTTGGTAAAAGTTTCCATAAAATTAAATCAGTTGATATATTTTGGGTACATGTACTTTTTTTTTTTTGGTCACTTTGGGTACATGTACTTTTTTTTTTGGTCATTTTGGGTACATGTACTTGTACTAGTATATATATTTATAATGCTAGGACACTTAGGCCGAGCCATATTAGGCCCAAGCGCAATCTTCACTCAACTTGATGCTTAAAATTGTGCCCAAACCCAATCTTGCCCCTGAAATGCTGGTCTAGCCCAATACTAACTCTGGCTGGACTAGGCCTGCAGCCCGGTCCAAAGTGCAGCATTAGCTCTATCATCTACAGCCATATTTTCTTCCACTTCATTTGGAGAGCCAGGCTGATTAGCTACTCAAATTGCCAAGGCTTCAGCTAGAATTAAGCTCCTACCATGTTCAGTCACCCTGGAATTGGATAGAGTAGAGCCATCCATTTGAATAACGGGCAATTGAAGACCCATTAGTCCTAGTACCCCATCACAGTTCAGCTTGATTCCACCCTAACTCCATGGGTTAAGTCTCCTTCTGTACCCTTATAAAGCACTACCTCCCTCTCTTTTAGAGAGGGTTGTGTGGTTGCGAAGTTACAATGGTGTGTGCTGCGTGTGATAGTGTGTTATGTTTACTTCTATTATTTTTTTAAAAAAAGTTATTGTTTAGTCTGGTACGAATAGATTTGGGTTCTAGATTTGGGTTCAAAATCTTGGGACGCATTAAATGGACAGACTTAAGAGGTCAACCAAAAAAACCAATTTGGCTTTGTTACCACGTGCCTTAGGGTGTTTTGGAATGGTTGGTTGAACTTACTCTTATGGCACTTTAGCAGCTACCTTAGGTCTCATTGTGTATGTTTAGAGAGTGTGTGTTAGTTACATGATATCATTTCAACCAAAACAAAAAGTCATCTGATGAGTTGATCATCCTAGGGGTGTGTTCAAGCTGAGCTGAGTTGAGCTAAGGTTTGCCTTAAACTTATTCAGGAATGCTAGAGTTCAAAAATCATGGCTTGAAGCTCGGGCTCAAATATAATGGACAAGCTTGAGCTCAAATTGATTTAAACTCAAACTCAAGCTTATGCAATAATAATAATAATATTAATAATTGTATTATTTTATATGATATCTATTATTATTTATAATTATATATAATAATATTCAAGTTGAATCAAGCTCAAGCTCATCAAGCCTAACCGAAACGAATCAAACAGATCCTAGTTTGAGCTAGACTTGTTCATAGTTTCAAGCTCATATAGAAATTCAGCTCGTCTTATCAAGCTGAAAACATCAATTTAAACTTGTCTCGAACAAGCCAAATTGAGCGAACAAGCAAGTTTGGATTGATTATGCGGGAATTTCGTCCACGCGTCAATAGCTCAGGTTGAATGTTAGAAGGATGCAAGTGTGATCATAGCTCACCTTTGTTGAAGCGGGTGTGGGCCCCTCCTATCAAAGTCCTCCGATGATCAAGTCAGTATACGTTTGAAGATGAGTATAAAGAATTAGCTTTGAATAGAGAATATCTTAAGGTATTTCATTTTTTAGTAAGACTTTCTCATTGATGAAGGGCCCCCTGCGGTAGAGATTCAGTCTTCGTCTCCGTCTTTTGTGCTCTTTCATCATCTTTCTCATTATTCTCCTTTTTTCTTTCTTCCATCCTCTTTTTTCTTATCTCTCGGTCTCCCCCCCCGGTCTTTTTCTTTGTGAGAGATCTGGAGTATTTATAGGCTTGAGTTTGGATGTCTCTATATGCTCATCAATGCTTATTCATGATCTTACCACTTGTTTTGTGATCATTACCAAATATGTCAGGCGAATCTTCCTTTATACATGTTGCACGTATAAGCTTACTTTCTTTGATACGTGTCACACGTGTAAACCTATATTTATATGCCCATTGATTATATGCCCCTAAATCATTACCTATTTGTATGTAGAGAGAGTATTATCGAGCAAGGAGCCCGTCTCGCCTCTCATCACCCGACACGTCTCTTTAGATTGTGATCAACTCTTTTTATTTGTGATCAATATTTTTAATCATAATTTTTTTCTAAAAACTAAGGTTAGAAACATTAATATGAGGTTAGAAAATCTTTTCCAAGGTTAAGTTTTTTTTTATTTTTTAAAAAAGACATGTTTTAGAGACGAGGGAGCCAATGGAGGCAGGGCACCCGCTCCACGTATTGTTTTTTCTTGTAAGTAATATAAGCATACATTACCCACTAGGGGTTGGTGCAGTTGGCTAACATTGCGGGTTTGTTCCTTGTAGTTGTGTATTCAACTCCCACTCCTTGACTTACATTAGTGTTCGTAGGGAAATTTCGAGTGGATTACTACGAACACTCGGGTTTGTGATACTTCTGTTATAAAAAAAAAAACATCCATTAAACAAGCTAAGGACAATCATGTAATAAGTAATAAACATAAGCACTTATTAGAAAGGCCTTGTTTGGTTACACTTCTTAGAAAAGTGATTTTTTAACTCCATTCTTTGTAAAATGTGATCCAATTAAAAGTATGATGACTTTCCTCAAAAACTAAAATCTTCCCTTTCAGTGAAAGTCAGTGAAATTCACCCCTACTAACTTTCCTTAAAAAAATTTATGCGTTAAATGAACAACAAATTACATGCAATTTTTATAAAGTTTAAATATCATGCGGAGCTCTGCATGAAAATTAATTCCTTTTTTATAACTCTTAACTTTCATAAAGTCAAGACACTCCAGAGGTAGAGTTCGAAGGCCTCACTCGGGCTACCACACATTTAGCACTATGTGGCTGGAGAAGTCATTTCATAAGCCATGATGGTGACTTCTTCATATACATCATTGACACATGGTGATAAAGTGATGAGATAAAAGGGGAGAAGTATCAAGTGGGGAGAAGTCAAAACCTAATGAGAAAATGAAATGACTAATCTCTCTTTTTTTGTTTTTTTGGCCCATATCGTTAAATGTACGGTGGCCCGAGACACTTTTCTGGTATCAGCCAAAGAGAATCCGAGACCGAGTTTTTTTTTTTTCGGTGAATCCGAGGCCGAGTTGTAACCTCTATTCTGGCTCTATTTATTTGTCCGATTGATAAACAAGTCTCCTCCGAGGGAGAAAATAAAAGTAAAAATCTTCATCTCTTTTCATTAATCTTAATAGATAGATCAACCCCGGTTCATCCCAAACCCACTTCGTTTTCCATTCGAACTTGCCTTCTTAGAATCTGCAATTCCTACACAGAAAGGTCGGAATTCTGGTGATTCGGGACAAAAAGGGGTTTTTGAGTTCTCAATTAGTTTTCTTATGTTTTTTCTTCAGAAAGAATCGATGAAGATCAAAAGATTTTTATCAATTCCTGTTTTATTGGTGTTACTCTTGATGGGTTTTGTTTACAACACGACAGTTTTCATTTTCATCGAAAATTGGTTGGGTTTGAAGAGCTCTTCCGGTATCTTGAACACCTTCATCTTCAGTTGTATTGCTTTCATGTGTGTCTTCTCCTTTTCTGCTTCTGTTCTCATGGATCCAGGATATGTCCCATCTACTTTCATTCCTGATATTGAAGACGGCGAGGTCTCGGATCAAGGTTCCAAGAAGAATGTAAGTTATTTTTGAAAAAAAGTTTCTCAATGCATAGAAAGATCACTAATTTCAGATATGTTGTTGTGTTTTCTCATTACTGCTAATGAAAGCCAGGGACGGGGAGGCCTACGTGGCAGCCCGGGAGCGATTTTAGGACGTTAGGTGGAGAGATTGAAACGGGTTTTCTCTATGGATCGTCTCTCTTAAGGGATGCAACTCTTCAATATTTTAGGGTTTTTTTAGGGGACGCAACTCTTCGATTTGGAGGCTATGCAACTCTTCGATTTGGGTGGACATGTAGGGCATGCAGCGAGAAAATGGGAAAGTAATTTAGGTTGAGTAGCGAGAAAATAGGAAAATAATTTAGGTTGAGTTCGGACTAACCTTTCCGGCCATGTCTCTTATTTTCCTATCCTTTTTTCCCTCTCTCATCCTTTTAATATCAAAGCCGCATGACTGCTTGGGGAGAGATATGTTGTTTGGGGAGTGAAATGCTCCTATTCAAGGTCTGTTTTCAACGAGGCCATGCACCCCTTGGGTACACACTCTTCAAATCAAAACGTTTAGGAACGTGTCCCCTTTCAAAGGGTTGCAACCCTTTGTAGTCCTCCACCTCATCCTATGGCTTCAAAGTGTTCCACTCCCACTTCTTCAAATCAAAACGTTGCACCCCTTTGTATTCCTCCATCTCTTTCTACGTTTTCAAAGCATCCCACCTCTTCAAAACATTGCATCTCTTAATACCTTTCCTTTAAATAAGGGTGTTAGAAGTCAAGTTACCCTCGCGTTTGCGTGCCATACCAACGATAAGGGTTACCGGATGCACCACCAACAACACCCTTCAAGATTCTATACCTGCTAAAAAATTGGCCTGGTTAGTTGGCATGGCATCATATTTTGGCATGGGCAGTTAGGTTGCGAATTTAGTTTCTCAGGTATACAATTTTGGGTATGATGAAGATCAAGAAAAATAATATAAGGTGTTTACATTCTTTAATCTCATTCTTTTATTATCAATGTGTAGTGTTGGAATTCAGTTCCAATGTTGTCCGCCATGAGGCTTGAAAATGGGTAAGCTTGCTGTGCTTTGTTATGCGATGGGTTCCGCTACTCTTATCTGTTTAGATATGGCAAACTACCCTTTGGTCTGCCTGATGGGTAAAACCAAGCCAATCTCTTCGTAGAAGAACATCACAGAATCACATGTTGGCTCAACAAAACTTTCGCCAACAAATCTTCAAAGTTGTACTTCAATTAATGACCCTATCATAATACTTTTTAATAAGGGCCAACAAAAATTTTACATTAAATCCGCTTTGTACTATGTTTTCCTTCTCCGTTGTGTTTATAATATTGCGAGACATTAGAGGAGTGGACTATCTTGGAGACAATGAAAAAATCGTTCAACTATGAGTTTTTTATTTGGGCCAATTGATCTGTCCGACTTTTATAATCTAGAATTAGTTTGCTAGGCCTGTTGGGTCTCACCAGGTTGAGTTTACTGACTATAGTATACATAAAACTTCCAAACATCTTACATTAAGTTCCTTATATAAATCATTTTTTTAGACAAAATTTCTGTACATATTTTCCCACTGTTTATGTATGTCATATTATTATAGTTTTTTTCTTTCGACATTTTTAGAGCATCACACAGGCTGCTTACTATGCCACAGGGTGGCTTGAGAGAGGTTCTAGGAGGTTGGGATAAGAGGGTGAGATAGAGGGGTGCTAGGAGGTAGAGAGAGAGATAGATAGAAAGCATGTGTATGGAGATGAGCAGGTAAGATGACTAAATATGGGAAAGGGAGAAAGAAAGTCATTTGTCTGATTAAAGAGTGAATTGTCCTTTTTTGATAAATTTGTTAAAAACATGCCTTTTATATATATATATATATCCTCTGTAAAACTATACCAAATTAAGGAAATTATTGTAAACACCCCAATTTTACACCCCTTTATCTCCTTACATACCTCTAAAATCCCTTTTAAAAATCCTTTTTTAAAACCCTCTTTTCATGTGCTTCGATTTCCGAGAAATGCCCCTTAGGTAAAAAACTGACCAAAATGCCCCTAGGGTGAAAAATGACCAAAATACCCCTGAAAAAGTGCTAAAAAGTTTTCATTTTGTTTAAAATGATTTCATAAAATTTTTGGTAAATTTTGGTTATTTTTGGAGTTAAATTGAACTTAAAACGGTTGAAATTGACCGAAATGCCCCTGGAGTGTAAATTGACCAAAACGCCCCTGAAAAGTTCTGAAAAATCCATGTTTTATCTGAAATATTATTTTGGATTTTACCAGTTCAATTTTGACTATTTTTGGGCTCAAAATGTGCTTAAGACTATAAAAACAGTTTTTTGCAAATAGGAGTATAAACAAAAAAACCAAAAAATCATTTTTTTGAAGGGCCAAACAGACCCTAAGGGGCAAGCTCGCCCTTTGAAAAGGCGCGGGACCATGTGGGCCCCACTTGCACTACAAATTTCATTTTTTATTATTTTATTTATTCACAATTAAATATATTAAAATCGCGCCGTTTAAAAAGGCGCGGATTTAAAAAAATATCTCGTCGACGCGTTGCCGACTCACTGTTCGCACCACTTTACTATTCATTAAAATATAATAAATCGCGCCCTTTAAAAAGGCGCGGGCACTATTCCGAGACCCTATAAATACCCCTCCTCCCTTCCTTCAAAAATCATTCATTCTCACCCCTCTTCCTTTGGTTTTTCGAGTACCACTTCCGAAATACCAACTTTTTTAGTTTTTTTGGAGAATCCCTCTTTGTCCGAAAGTTCGCCGTACTTTCGGGCAGGTAATCCCTCTATCCCTAATCTTGCTTTCAAGTTTTTTTGCTTTATTAAATTGCTTAGTTTCTAGTTTTGCTTTAATATCTAGTTTAGACTGCTTGCCTGTCGAACCTCTGCCCAAATTCCGGTTAAAATATAGCCTCGCCTAGTCGAACCCCTGCCCAAATTTTGGTTCAAATATAGCCTCGCCTAGTCGAACCTCTGCCCAAATTTTGGTTCAAATATAGCCTCGCCTAGTCGAACCCCTGCCCAAATCCTGGTTCAAAACTAGCACCGCCTAGTCGAACCTCTGCCCAAATCCCGGTTAAAAACTAGCACTGCCCAGTCGAACCTCTGCCCAAAATCCCAGTACAAAACTTGCCTTGCCTAGCCAAACCTCTGTCCGATTAAAGCCCTAGTTAAACCCAGTTAATCCCAGTCAACTCTAGTTAAATCCTAGTTAATCCCAGTTAAATCCAGTTAACCCCAGTTAAACCCTGTTAACCCTAGTTAATTTCAGTTAACTCTAGTTAAACCCTGATTAAGCCCTAGTTAACCCTAGGTAAACTCTAGTTAAACCCAATTTGATTCAAACCCTCGTCAGAGCCTCAGTTCAAAACCTGTTCAAATCCCTACCTCGCCTGGCTCCTCAGCACGAGCTTAAAAGGCCACCTGGCTCCTCAGCACGAGCTTAAAAGGCCACATCGCTCCTCAGCATGAGCTTAAAAGGCCACCTCGCTCCTCAAATAGGAGCAACAACCCTCAAACCTTTCAATCACCCACAAACCAGTCCAATCAAATCAAACCATCAACCCCTTTCCGGAACTACGTGTGGCTTGATTCCACTAACTGTGGATACGTAGGCAACCCTGATCGGGTTCAGCTCTCCCTAGGATAGAATCCCTATTCCGTTTCTACTCTCTCCATCTCAATTCATGTATTTCATTTAATATTACATTGCTCAGCATATAGATAAAATTGCAAGTTTCTTTATGGTTTCCTTTATTTGATTCAGACTTAGGGAGTAGGTAACCATCTTCGAATGGGAGTTTAGGGGTGCCTAACACCTTCCCCTAACTCAACTGAATCCCTTACCCTGACCTCTAATTTTCAGACTAAGCCTTATCCAACAATTTTAGGGACCTATTTCCCTCAGAACTAGATAGGTGGCGACTCACAACTCAATTACAATTTATCACTATTCCTTATTCGGATTTATCCTGATCGGGAAGTGAGGGTAAAATCCAGGTACTCACAGCTGGCGACTCTGCTGGGGACTCTGGTTTCGCAGACCAGTATTCAAACTAAAACCTAAGTCTCAATCAAATACCGGAAACCACATCAGAAATTTTCAGTTTCATCTATATGCTATTTCATTCATTATTATTAAAACCTCGGACATTTGTTTGCAAAACTTAGCAACATGCCTAGGGTTCCATTTTTATTCATTGCTTGATTTTGATTGATGCATTCATATTCATTGCATAGTAGAATAAAAACCATTCTCCTATCTAGCTGGATCCGGTAAGCTTACAATCGAGGGATGGTTATCCCCGATGCTGGAGCCCAAAGATCTGTGGAAAGTACTGGTTGTAGACCGAGAGATGGTTATCTCCGGTTAACGCAGCTGGTCTTTCCCACTTGCACCAATCATCCCTTTTTCAGGTATGTTCTATACCGGGGAGTCGCATATACGGTCAAGTGCTCCTCAACCTTATAGTCAAAACCCTGCATACACCAGCATGAGCATATAGACCATAGGTTCTGTGTGGGCATAAATTAGTAGTTACCCGTCAGGAGGGACAACCTCATTCCTATTTTTGCTACTAGTTTAGGCCGCTCCTACATCATTTATTAGATATAGGGACACTCGTGTCCCTATACCTAAACCAATTTGGAGCTTGTGTGAGCCCTGCTTGATTCTTATTGTAAATTACTTCATTCTTGAAGGTTTTCCATGTTTTTATATACATATATATACATTCATCTTAGGTTAGATATGTCTAAATTTTGTCCGCATCATGTAGATGGCAGGTCCTTTACGTTCTCATAACCTTGTCAATCTGCGGGAACGCCCAGGATGTGAATCTTCAGTATTATCAGTCATCTCCACCCTCACATCGGAGCAAAGAATGGTTTGGCAACAGGAGTACCATCTGGGGTACACTCTAGAGCTAAGCAGAATAAATCCAGACTGGCGCCTTCTTCAAGCTGCCATCCATTGTTGGGACGAAAGGACAATGACCTTCCATTTCGGTAAACAGGAGTTGTGTCCAACCTTGGAAGAGATCAGTCACATTTCGGGTCTTAACTTAGGAGAAGATATTGTGTTTCCACAACACCAAGGGAATTATAAGCGGACGCTGGCCAGGTTCCTCGAGGTAAGAGAAGACCAAGTGCTCAGAGGGGCAGAGGAGTCATATAGTAAATGCCCTTTGACCTACCTATTTTCCTTGTATGACCGGGACTGGGATTACACCGCCCCCAAAGTTAATGCGGGTAAATTAAATGCATTTACTTTGGCGGTAGTGGGTCAAGTCCTATTCCCCAAAGGGCCAAAACATGTAGAGGCCGTATTATGCAACGTCATCAGGCAAGTCCAGGAAAGAGCTACCCTTGTCCCAATGTTACTGGCTGAGCTTCTTCGAGACATTTCGTTCTGTTCCAGTCATCAGAAGGGGGCCTTCAACAGTTGTATCGCTCTTCTACACATCTGGTTAGTTGAGCACATCCCGAGTATTGCATCGCCCCCCACAAGGCCAATCCAGTTCAACAGCGTGGTTCTACAATTCTTGGTACAACGTCATAAGCCGGCTTCTACAAATGCAGAACTTTACCTTGCTCACCTCCAAACTTTGAAAGAAGATGACATCATATGGCGGCCCACCTGGATGCCTAGACAGATTCAGCCGCGCCTTAGCACAGTTCGACGTACTTGTATCATTCTAGCCGGGCTTTCAGGATCAGCACCTTATGCACCTCTCCGCGTTCTCCGACAGTTGGGGTATGCCCAGTTCATCCCTACCTGGGAACCCATGCACGAAGACTTCATCGACTTCAAGGGCACCTCAGAGCGTATGAGGCGGGAATTTGCATCAAGCTGGAGGCTCTCCCGCTGGCGGGAGGATGAAAATCTTGAATACTGTATGACTCCTCAGACGGTGGATGGCTATGATCAGTGGTTGATTTTAGAAGACCAGGCAAGCAGCATGCCAATACCCGTTGAGCTACCAACACCAGCGAGACCCCCGAGGCATGGCACCATACCAATTGCAGCAACCACTCGACCTTGGGTGGACACATTTCTACATGCCCGCATGAGTATCAAAGCCGAGGAAAAGGAGATCGCAGTAGCAAAAGCCCGACTGGCAGCAAAAGAGCGGAAGGTGAAGAAGTATGTGCACAAAGTCCGACATGAGGTAGGCCGTTTGATGCAAGAGAAGATTCAGGCTGAGCATTTTGCAGCTTCCCTGCAAAAAGTGGTCAAGCACCAAGCCAGGAGCAAGAAAGGTCTCAAGACTCGTCTCCAATTTGCACAAGAGCAGCTAGACATAGCCAGCGATGAGCTCAGTACCAAGATACGCCAGTATGTTCAGGGAACTCAGAATGCAGCAGAGACGATTGATATGCTGGAGGTTCACATCGAGGCCCTGAATCAGCAAATCATGCAGCTCGAGGGCGAGCCCCTACCACTGGAGTTTGACATTCCTCTTTGAAGGACCTGCTTAGGGTCATGGTCATGCACTCGCATCTGTTTTAAAAGCACTTTTGTTATGTACATAAACTAGTTCTTTTTTGAGTATGTAAGACACTTTTTGATAAAGTGCAGTTACATCTTGTATATAAACTACTGTATGAATAAAAACTCTTCTTGTCTCTCATAATGCGTCTTCATTATCAGTCATTTGTCGTATCTATCATGCGTCAACATATGACTCGATCTGTAACCGCAGCTCTCGCACGAGAAGCTCTTGCACAAGCTGCTACACCAGGAAGTTCATCAGAAGTCGAGATGAATCAAGGCGAATTCCTAGACCCTCAGGATCTAGAAGAGGAAACAACCCGCAACACCCAGGACATCATGGAAATCAAAGGCTCGATACATGATATCTTGGAAGCTCTTAGAACTCTCAATGCTACACGAACAAATGACCAACCTAGCTCGTCTGTTCCGCCAAATCAATCCGATCCATCTCCCCCTCCACTAAACCAATCAAACAAGATTCACCTCAAAGTTCAACCAGAATCCTCTTTCAACCCTAAACTAGACTTGGATGTTGATCAACATGACCAAGGTGAGGGAGAGATAAATCGACCCATATACTCTTTAGGACCACAGGTTCCTAATGCATCGGATCCCTCTTCTCTTTTCAAAGATCAGTTTCAAGAGATGCAAGAAGAAATCAAAAAATTGAAGGCAGTAGTACAAGATACTCCAGGTAAAGAGTTTGCGGACTTGGATTTCTATTCTAAGGTTGTAGTCCCCAAAAATTTTAAGATGCCCGATTTTGAGAAATATGATGGGAAGGGATGCCCTCATACCCACCTTCGGCTTTACTATACAGACATGTTGGAACATGGGGACAATGGCCCTCTGCTAATTCGGTGCTTTCAAAAGAGTCTGAAGGGGGCAGCCCTTGTATGGTTCACTTCCCTTGATATGGGACAATTCAAAACTTGGAAGGATCTAATCAGCGCATTCCTTAAGCAGTTTTCATTTAACATGGAGTTGCTACCTCAGAAGGGAGATTTAGAACAAATGACTCAGAAGAGTGATGAGTCATTCATGGAATATGCAGCCAGGTGGAGAGAGATGGCATCCAGGATGAAGATATCTCTGCCGGATGAAGAACTCATAGCTACATTCTTGGCAACACTCAGGCCACCTTATTCAACTCTCATGATAGCTCTACCAGCTACGGACTTTCCTAGTATTGCCAAGAGTGGAGTTAGAATTGAGACTGCTATTCGAAATGGCACCATTACTACCAATTTCAGTCAGTCGGCCACTCAGCAGCCAAGCACCAGTAACCGGAATATTTTCAGGAAAGATCAGAAGAAGAAAGAAGGAGAGGTACAAATGGTAGCACCAGTAGCACCAGTAGCACCAGCGGTGCCAGTACGGTTGCCCATAAATGCAACGCAACCACAGCCAGTAGCCCCGGCTCAGCCTAGTAACCTACCCCGCACTTTTGCACCTCAGCAAGTGCGAACACCGCCCAGAACTTTCACCCCTCTACCTTATCCTCTCAGCCAGCTGTTACCATTCCTTATACAAAAGGGAGTACTTTCACCCAGACCCCCAATGCCAGTACCCAATAACCCGGCAGCCAACTTTCATATGGACCAGCATTGCGCTTTCCATCAAGGTCCTGGACACCTTACTGATAGATGCTTTACTTTGAAGCATGCAATTCAAGATCTCCTCGACCAGAAAAAGATCGAGTTATCCCCAGGAAACACAAGCATTATTCAAAACGCAACTTTACCACATCACAATCAGGAAGTTTAATTCTTAGAGGAAGCAGAAAGAAACCCTGTGAGGTATATAACCCTCTTACCTCACTATCCAAAGAATCTCCAATTAAAACCCTTCTGATCTTCCAGTCCAAGAAGACGCACCTTACTTGAGACCATGCCAGGCCAATTGGCCATAAGCCCAGTCGACCTCATCAGCTAGTCCCTTAATTATCCCTTTCATCCCCCACCGGTCTATAACCTAGATCAAGAAAATATTACCCTCACTTCCTACCCAAACTGAGCGGGAGCATCGACCTTGCAAGCTCCCAGTGTCTGGGCTTAACCTATAATCCCTTTTCCATCGTGCTGGTTTGATTGACAGGTCGTGTTTTGGTATGTATATCATCAAAGATTCAAATGCAATGCCCTAAGCTAGTTCTGAGTATGAGAATCTTGAGCTGCTGCATCGGCATAAACCTTATAGATACAGGTGAATCAAGGTTTTGGAGGTGCGGACACCACGAACTTGTTCTTCCATTAATTTGCATTGACAAGGTGATTTTATTGGATCCGAAGCCTTTTTTCCTAATTTTTTTTTCTTTTGTGGGTACCTTTTGTGGATCCATATCGATTCTGTAGTTCTTGATTCTTCCCCTATAGCTGAAGTTTTTGGGTTTTATTATTAGGCATAAACCAGAGAACTATCATCAAGAAGACACTGTGCAAATTAATAGCTTCTTGTGGATTGTCTGGTTGAGGTGGAGGTGGATATGGAGTATGGGAATTATGTATTCTGAGATAACTCTGAGCAAAAATGCGAAGAAAGTTCTGAAGGAAATTGAGCTTTTCTGTTAGCTTCTTGTTGGTTTCTGTATGCCATTTTGTATATTTTTCATGATAAAAACCTATTCTTTTACATGATAAAACCTAAAATCTTTAGTGAAATTCTGATTCTCTTATGAGCATTCTTACAACTGTTTTTTATGAGTAGATTGTTGAAACTTGGAACTTCCTCTAGGAACTTTTTGAACGCAATGATGGTGGAATTGGAACATGTCGCGTTGTCAGTGACATGTTGGGGGATGGGATTGATGTGGGACATGTGGTAATAAAAAAGAGGGAAGATATCAAATGGAGAGAAGTTTAAAAAACAAGGGAAAATAAAATGACTTTTCCCTATCGCCACATGTCCACATGTCGGACTAAAACCATCACATGATTTTGGTATGGTAATCGCCGGATCAAATCCCATCCCCATGGTTGGATGCTTTAACACTCATGACTCAGCACCCATCATTCATGCATGTTGGTGGACCAACCCTTAGGAGTGGATTTTGAAACTTGTAACTCCTTTCAAACTTGAATGCAAATCATGTTGAGAACATGTCATGTTGTCAAGTCCACCTTGTTGTCGTTAGGAGTGGATTTTGAAACTTGGAACTCTGAAACTTGAAAGAGAACATGTCATGTTGTCACGTCCACCTTGTTGTGTTATTAGTAATAAGTACAGGACTCACACCCGCCTCTTGCGTGAGTGGTAGGGGTGTGGCCTTCCAAGGAGAAGGTATGGGGAACCAATCCCCCCAGGGTATGAGCAGTAAGAGCTCCAATGTCTATGCTAACTTTTGGCTGACTGATTCTGCTCACGTAGGTAAATAATATCGACTATCCAAAAAAAAAAAGTACAAGACTCGGAATCCTCTAGATTTAAGTTATAAATAGACAACACAAAGCCTTATTTTAGTGCATCTTTTTACTCTAATTAGAGTTAATTTTTCTTCTAAAAAGCAAGGTTAGATGGTTGAACCCTAACCCTATGTTGGTTATTAAGAAAATAAGTAAAAATACGGAAAAGAAAGAAAATTAGATAAAATACAACTAAAAATTGTATTAAAATCTAAAATTTCTTTTCTTTTCTTTTCCATGTTTTCATGAATTTTCTCAGAAACCAAACATAGCATAAGGGTTAGTGAATCTTATATAATCACAGTTAAGGGATATAAAAAGGGACATGTGTTTATCACTTCCAGTTATAACCGTAGAGAATTCCAAGTTAAATACAAAGAAGAAATGCACAAATTAGCTACTATTGATACTAGGATTGTACCAAAAAAAACAAGAAATATAATTAATAAAGAGATTAACTATGAACAGGCTACTATTGATACTAGGATTGTACAAAAAAAAACAAGAAATATAATTAAATAAAAAGTTTAACTATGAAAAGGAGCTCCTCTTGAAAAGAGAACCGAGCAACCCAAAATTTGCCTTATGTCAAGGGTAGTTTGAGAATTACAAATATCAAGTAAGGGTATTTATATCAACTTAAAACTTTTATGTAATTCCCAATATACGCTGTCAAAGGCAAAATTTGGGTAACTCCAATTATATTTTTAACCAGAACTCCTATTCATACTTAAACTCTTAAATAAAGTATTTGTTATTAAAGTAAATCAGATAAATTGAGATGTGCTCAATGAGTTTTTCTTGGAAATAGTCACAGCCTTTCATTGTATAAGAGATAAGACATTTATTTTCGAGGATACAACTCAGCTCAGATTCAATCGGTCTTTTCCTACAAGCTTATACTGCTTGCTTGCTGAAAAATGATGGTACCCAACCTCATTTAAAATGCACGTTAAATTTGAAATTAAAATTTATTTAGTCTAGTCCCACATCCTAAATGATTTAATTAAATCTTTAATAAATTTCAGAGATATACTATTTATCAATATCATTAAATTGAATTAGGCTAGTTCCACATACTAAATGATATATTTAATTAAATCTTTAATAAATTCCAGACAGATAAAGTCTAATAGATTGATTCAAATCAATCTTAAGCGACCCCTAAGGCGACTCAGCGACTCTAGAACAAAGGACCTAAATTTGAATGTAAGATCCATAGAGGTTAACTGTTTATAAATTTATTAAAGGACTAAGGCTTTATATATAGAGTCAGTCTATGGGTACTCCCAAATATACTCCTTAATCCTAACCGTTTATAACCAATCACTAAGGGCCAAGATTTCAATTGGCTTATTTTGTCTTTTCTATTGCCACATTAGCTGAAATCCTAACCGTTTAATAATTGAGATAAACGGTTAGGATTAGGGAGTATATATGGGAGTACACTTTGGGAGTATCCCTGGACTAATTCTTATATATAATCTTGAATTTTGATAACTATGTGAGACTACACTAATTAAAAGAGGACAAAAACTAGGGGGAGAGCTAGTCTCATTTTAGAGACCTAGCTTCAAGTCTTCTCCATTACAAAGATTTAAGGTTTTAAATCAAATTTAGTAGGGACTAATTTGGAAATTATTTTCAAACCTAGGGATAAAAATAAATGTTAATAAAATAAAATCAATTTATTTAATTAAAAAAAAAATCATTTTCAACACACAGTTGATTTTCTTTAACAGTTATCACCCATCACTCGTGTTGGTGGACCACACCTGAGAGACATCTTTCAAAATGGTCCTTTGGGAAGTACTCTTTCTCTCTCTCTCTCTGAAATAAAAAATAAAAAGAATACTCTCTCTCCTTGCACCTCTTCAATAATGGCACCAAAAATATCACAAAATATCCTCAACCTTCAGACCATTGTTGCATTGGTATTTGTTTCTATGATAACAATCAGGACATATCTATTTTGAATTATGATTTGGAAATATGAGAATGGGAGGACAATCTTTTGCTTCACCATTTATGATAGAGATAATTCAAACATTGCAAGTTTATAGAAATCTGTGTACTTCAATCACTATCCACGACTTCCTTAAAAAAATGGGTTTAATATTGGGGGAATTACATAAATTTAATGAGTGCATGGGCTTCACCTAAGACTAATTCTATTTTTTTTCCTGTCCTACTCTTACCCTTAATCAGCATTAACCGAAGAAAAAAATAAAGCCACTGATTTCCAAAGAATAATTTATTTAGGTAGGATATGTGCCTTTGTATCTAATGTCTGCAGGTAAATAAGGGTGTACTGATTTACGCTAAGTTGCTCATATTGCATGTCTTTGATTCTTTCTCATACAGTAAAGTTAATCTACACATATTCACACACACATATATATATAGAGAGAATGATTCTCTTCACCAGGACTAGTGAACTTGTTACCTTCACTAGACTTTTTTTTACCCTCGTGTATTAAATATTACTCTTTTAAATATAATAGTATTTTTATATTTTTATATGGCAACATATTACCTCTAACATATGCCTGAAAATTACTCTCGGGCATCACCTCTTTGAATGACGCATGGGAAACACTTAACTGGGAGAGGTGATACCATGCATGCCATTACAACATACACACCTCCCAGATCACCAAGTGTACTATTTGACACCCATTAATCGTGATTAAGATTCACTCACCCTAGGGTTAAATAATATAACCTTGGGTTTTCGAAAAAAAATATTAAAAAGAATTTAACCTTCCTTATGAATTACTCACTCATGTGGCTAATTTTTAAAAATATTTTTTCCTAAAAACTAAGGTTATATTATTTAGCCTTAGGGATGAGTGAATCTTAATCACAGTTAATGAGTGTCAAATAGTCAAAGAGGCGATGCCCGAAAGTAATTTTCGGGCATTTGCCAGGGATAATCCATTGCCTTTTTATATATATAGGACAAATTCATTAATAAGTGAGACAAAAAGTACAAAAAAAAATGAAACTGTATTTATTCTTTTATATATATATTATCTCCTTGTATATGTTCATACTACCATATAAGTGGAAAGACACAAAGGAATAATGTAAAATTTTCTCATTAGTTACAATGACATGACAAACTATCATAAACCAATCATCATATAAGTTAAGTTACTTGTGTGTATATATGAAACCTCCGTGTCTCAGTTTTTTTTTGGTTGAATGTAACAACACCACAATGTGAAGCTATAGGCATTAGAAGGAAGACTACACAGGCACACACACATTCCCCATATAAGCTTCACCCAAACACTCCTCAAAACGGGTACCAACCGTTTTGAGGCATGATGGAACTTAATTGTCTCAGTTCATAGTGTCATATAAGTGTAAAGACATAGGGAATAGAATATTTATTCATAAGTGACAAAGACAAAGTATCGTAAATCTTTCATATCATATAAGTTAAGCTGCTCATATTATATTCATCCCTAAACCCTTCAAATTAAAGGACAAAATTTTGTTGGCTGTATACATTAAATAAACTTAAATGGCCATGTGATAATTACAATAAAATTCCAGTAAATGTATTGATTCTCAGCGTTGCATCGGTAAACGATGGCGTATTTTCATTGTTGTTTTTTGTGGAAGCTGCTTTTGGATTAGCCATATTGATCTAATTCAAATATTAGGTGGAACTGGTCGCGGGCACATGCCACACAGATTAATCATGAAAGAATCTCCCATACGTAGCCATAAGAAAGAACAAAGCAAGGAGAGCCATGATATGATTCATCAAATGGAAACAAAAAACCTGCAAAATAATAACTTAAGAATCAAAGTTTTAACCTTCTTTATTCTTTAATAAACCATGCTTGTAACAAGGTTTCGATAAATATTAGGGGGGGGCTCTGCTCAAAGTTCATGGCAGTGACATGACCCCTCTTTTTTGAGGGGTGTGTCATGTGGTTAAAGGCTTGAGTTAAGATTGAGGGTTGTGTGTGTGAATGTGGTGTGCGTGAGTGTGTGTGGTTAGTATATTATAAATAAATAAAAAACAGGGAGTTCTATCAATTGGTTTTAGCCCTAGTTATTAGCCTTTTTTTTTTTTTTTGTAATGAGGAACCCAAGCCCACCCTTCAGGTAGATAGGGTAAACCTTGGGTGCGTGCAAGGCCCCGCAACTCACATGGACCAATAAGCCTAAGGCCCATGAGAACCATGGAACTTTGTGCAGGTGACCCCAAGGGGATGACAAGAGTCGAACTTAGGACCTTCGCTTCTGAGGTGTGATCACTTGCCAACTGAGTTACCCCTTTGATTTGTCTGCACGCATCTCTGTTAATTTCATTGGGGACGTGGCGATACCTTACTTCTGGAAGGATTAGTGAACATCTCAATCCATGTCATATGGGGAGGTTGGAACAATGGAAGGAAGATGACTCCTACTTTCAAGGGGGTACTGACTCCTGGGTACATAGGGAATACTTTATACTCTCTAAAAGATCAATGAGAAGTTTGTTAAACTAAAGAAGAATTAAGAACAAAAGAGTCCTCAGAAAAATAATTAAGTGTTGATTGGCATTAACCTTCCAAATTTTTTTTATAATGCATTGCTTTAACAAGATTCTGTGCATACCATGAAATTACAACATAGAAATCTTACCATGTAAATGTAGAAGAAAAAAAAAAAGTATTTGCACATAAACATATAATGCATGTGTTTCACATATGCATCCATGCCTTCACCAATATTGCCTTATCCTAACTATTTGGGGGGCGGCAACACGAAATTGTCTTTTATCATTCCAATTTATTTTGATCTTTGATTAGGGTGTGTTTTGCAGGGTCGCTTCTATTGCATAAACTTGAGTCAATGTATTGATATTCATAAACAATTTAAATACAAAGAGGAGCTCTTCACAGCGTTGAGCGGGGCTCCCCTTTTTGCATTATCACAGTGGCAAACTTATAATTATTTATGTTGCAAAATTACCCCAAATTCTTTCAGTAATTACAAACGTGTCATGCTTATAGTGTAAAAAGGGAGCTCTGCTTCAATGCAGTGAAGCAGAGCTCCGGCTCAATATTAATCTCATTCATAAAATAGGATTTGGCCACAGTGTTACATCGGCTACTAACCTAATATAACCATCTACTGGTCCCCTACGGTATGGGAGAAAGGAGTCATACGGACATAAAACCAGCATTACAACCTCTAAAAGAATGACGAGAATACCATAGCCAACAGTTGCAAAAGCACTCAACTGATAAACCATTGAGGTTAATGGCGAGGCCATGCAACGCTTATCAAAATGATGATCTGAATTTGTTCCAGGAAAATGTGATAGATTAGATTTCTTGGGGGTTATATTTGATTGAATTGTGGCATATATGAGAGATAATCCAAGTAGATCAACTGAATTATGGGACTTAAACTAAACTTAGGTTTAATTTATAATTAAATAAAAATAGTCATTGATGGAAAAAGGGGCAGATGTTCTCTCCATTTAATTATAACCAGACTCTTTGGCACCATGGAACCTGAGAGAATCTCAAGTCTATTAAGATAAGGTCTTTTATTTATCATTCCACTAATAAAAGTACAAAAAATATACCAAATTTTATGCGGATGTAATTGCCCTTGAACCTTACTTTATTTAGACCCGAAATAATTTTTAGGATCATACTTACTAGTATGTGGAACACGAGACCTATTAGTACCAATATAGTTAGAGGGCTACGCAGATCATATTGGTCGGTCATATCAAATAAATCTCTATTTCAAGTTATTATCCAGTTATATGTGTTTTTTTACAAAGTAAAAATTTTAATCATTCAAAAACTCTTTAAGGTTATCCAAATTTATTGAGATTAGAAATTTGAATAATGATCAAGTTTGGCGAAGTTGATTTTGACAGAGATGAGCTGCATCTTTTTTGGAAGGCTTTTTCTCAATTATGCAACAACAACAACAATAGAGAGCTTATGCTAGATCTTCTTCTATATTCAAGACAAAATTAGCTGTATTTTGATAAATTAAAGTACTACTATTAGGGGTGGGTGGGTTCTTTGGCTTTGGTTTCTTTAAAAGACATTGGACAACAGTGGCCCAAAGCTTGTAATAGTGGGTCCATCATATTTGGGGGTGGCTGGTGGACATGGTGCACGGGTTAGGGGTGGGGATGAATGTGAGGGCGTGGTGGTGGCGCTAGCAGTAAGGAGGCTTTTGGTGGGGGGTTGGTGGTAATGAGATTGGTCGCAATGAAAGTGGTGGTGATGGTGGCGGCTTTGTTGTGGTAGTGGGGTGATGGCAATGGAGGTAGTGGTGGTGTAGGTTGTGGTGGGGTGGTGGTAATGGGGGTGGTGGCGTAGATGCATCCTCTTTTTAGCAGCAATTCATGAATTCACTCATTTAAATTTATCTATTTATTTTTTTATTCAATTTTTGGTAAAAGTTTCCATAGAATTAAATCAGTTGATATATTTTGGGTACATGTACTTTTTTTTTTTTGGTCACTTTGGGTACATGTACTTTTTTTTTTGGTCATTTTGGGTACATGTACTTGTACTAGTATATATATTTATAATGCTAGGACACTCAGGCCGAGCCATATTAGGCCCAAGCGCAATCTTCACTCAACTTGATGCTTAAAATTGTGCCAAAACCCAATCTTGCCCCTGAAATGCTGGTCTGGCCCAATACTAACTCTGGCTGGACTAGGCCTGCAGCCCGGTCCAAAGTGCAGCATTAGCTCTATCATCTACAGCCATATTTTCTTCCACTTCATTTGGAGAGCCAGGTTGATTAGCTACTCAAATTGCCAAGGCTTCAGCTAGAATTAAGCTCCTACCATGTTCAGTCACCCTGGAATTGGATAGAGTAGAGCCATCCATTTGAATAACGGGCAATTGAAGACCCATTAGTCCTAGTACCCCATCACAGTTCAGCTTGACTCCACCCTAACTCCATGGGTTAAGTCTCCTTCTGTACCCTTATAAAGCACTACCTCCCTCTCTTTTAGAGAGGGTTGTGTGGTTGCGAAGTTACAATGGTGTGTGCTGCGTGTGATAGTGTGTTATGTTTACTTCTATTATTTTTTTAAAAAAAGTTATTGTTTACTCTGGTACGAATAGATTTGGGTTCAAAATCTTGGGACGTATTAAATGGACAGACTTAAGAGGTCAACCAAAAAAACCAATTTGGCTTTGTTACCACGTGCCTTAGGGTGTTTTGGAATGGTTGGTTGAACTTACTCTTATGGCACTTTAGCAGCTACCTTAGGTCTCATTGTGTGTGTTTAGAGAGTGTGTGTTAGTTACATGATATCATTTCAACCAAAACAAAAAGTCATCTGATGAGTTGATCATCCTAGGGGTGTGTTCAAGCTGAGCTGAGTTGAGCTAAGGTTTGCCTTAAACTTATTCAAGGAATGCTAGAGTTCAAAAATCATGGCTTGAAGCTCGGGCTCAAATATAATGGACAAGCTTGAGCTCAAATTGATTTAAACTCAAACTCAAGCTTATGCAATAATAGTAATAATATTAATAATTGTATTATTTTATATGATATCTATTATTATTTATAATTATATATAATAATATTCAAGTTGAATCAAGCTCAAGCTCATCAAGCCTAACCGAAACGAATCAAACAGATCCTAGTTTGAGCTAGACTTGTTCATAGTTTCAAGCTCATATAGAAATTCAGCTCGGCTTATCAAGCTGAAAACATCAATTTAAACTTGTCTCGAACAAGCCAAATTGAGCGAACAAGCAAGTTTGGATTGATTATGCGGGAATTTCGTTCACGCGTCAATAGCTCAGGTTGAATGTTAGAAGGATGCAAGTGTGATCATAGCTCACCTTTGTTGAAGCGAGTGTGGGCCCCTCCTATCAAAGTCCTCCGATGATCAAGTCAGTATACGTTTGAAGATGAGTATAAAGAATTAGCTTTGAATAGAGAATGTCTTTAAAGTATTTCATTTTTTAGTAAGACTTTCTCATTGATGAAGGGCCCCCTGCGGTAGAGATTCAGTCTTCGTCTCCGTCTTTTGTGCTCTTTCATCATCTTTCTCATTATTCTCCTTTTTTCTTTCTTCCATCCTCTTTTTTCTTATCTCTCGGTCTCCCCCCCCCCCCCTCCCCCCTCCCGCCTCCCGGTCTTTTTCTTTGTGAGAGATCTGGAGTATTTATAGGCTTGAGTTTGGATGTCTCTGTATGCTCATCAATGCTTATTCATGATCTTACCACTTGTTTTGTGATCATTACCAAATATGTCAGGCGAATCTTCCTTTATACGTGTTGCACGTATAAGCTTACTTTCTTTGATACGTGTCACACGTGTAAACCTACTTTCTTCAGGTCAATTCTGGACTGTTTGTGGGTTGAGATGACTATCATTAACTCCTAATTGTCAGAGTATAGAGATTGCCTCCTGATCACTTTGTCTTGAAAGTCGGTTTCGTCCTCTACATTAGTCTTATCCTTCATGTTAATATATCATACTCTACATTGGTATCGTCCTTCGACTACAAATACTGGTATCATGCCTCGACCACGAGCTACGACATTGTCCTGATGACGATGATTTCGGATACCGTTCTGACAATGACGATTCTGGACACCGTCCTGATGACGACAAATTCTGACATCATCCTTCGGAGCACAAATATTCTACTCGCCTTTGCCACACTTGTTCATTTTATGAATTTTTCCGGACACCGTCCTGATGACAACGAATTCTAACATCGTCCTCCGGAGCACGGATATTCTACTCTCCCTTGCTACACTTGCTCATTTTACGAATTTTATCCATTACAGATTATATATTTATATGCCCATTGATTATATGCGCCTAAATCATTACCTATTTGTATGTAGAGAGAGTATTATCGAGCAAGGAGCCCGTCTCGCCTCTCATCACCCGACACGTCTCTTTAGATTGTGATCAACTCTTTTTATTTGTGATTAATATTTTTAATCATAATTTTTTTCTAAAAACTAAAGTTAGAAACATTAATATGAGGTTAGAAAATCTTTTCCAAGGTTAAGTTTTTTTTTATTTTTAAAAAAAGACATGTTTTAGAGACGAGGGAGCCAATGGAGGCAAGGCACCCGCTCCACGTATTGTTTTTTCTTGTAAGTAATATAAACATACATTACCCACTAGGGGTTGGTGCAGTTGGCTAACATTGCGGGTTTGTTCCTTGTAGTTGTGTATTCAACTCCCACTCCTTGACTTACATTAGTGTTCGTAGGGAAATTTCGAGTGGATTGCTACGAACACTCGGGTTTGTGATACTTCTGTTATAAAAAAAAAAACATCCATTAAACAAGCTAAGGACAATCATGTAATAAGTAATAAACATAAGCACTTATTAGAAAGGCCTTGTTTGGTTAAACTTCTTAGAAAAGTGATTTTTTAACTCCATTCTTTGTAAAATGTGATCCAATTAAAAGTATAATGACTATCCTCAAAAACTAAAATCTTCCCTTTCAGTAAAAGTCAGTGAAATTCACCCCTACTAACTTTCCTTAAAAAATTTTATGCGTTAAATGAACAACAAATTACATGCAATTTTTATAAAGTTTAAATATCATGCGGAGCTCTACATGAAAATTAATCCCTTTTTTATAACTCTTAACTTTCATAAAGTCAAGACACTCCAGACGTAGAGTTCGAAGGCCTCATTCGGGCTACCACACATTTAGCACTATGTGGCTGGAGAAGTCATTTCATAAGCCATGATGGTGACTTCTTCATATACATCATTGACACATAGTGATAAAGTGATGAGATAAAAGGGGAGAGGTATCAAGTGGGGAGAAGTCAAAATCTAAAGAGAAAATGAAATGACTAATCTCTTTTTTTTTTTTTTTCTTTTTTGGCCCATATCGTTAAATGTATGGTGGCCCGAGACACTTTTCTGGTATCAGCCAAAGAGAATCCGAGACCGATTTTTTTTTTTTTTCGGTGAATCCGAGGCCCCTTATTCTGGCTCTATTTATTTGTCCGATTGATAAACAAGTCTCCTCCGAGGGAGAAAATAAAAGTAAAAATCTTCATCTCTTTTCATTAATCTTTATAGATAGATCAACCCCGGTTCATCCCAAACCCACTTCGTTTTCCATTCGAACTTGCCTTCTTAGAATCTGCAATTCCTACACAGAAAGGTCGGAATTCTGGTGATTCGGGACAAAAAGGGGTTTTTGAGTTCTCAATTAGTTTTCTTATGTTTTTTCTTCAGAAAGAATCGATGAAGATCAAAAGATTTTTATCAATTCCTGTTTTATTGGTGTTACTCTTGATGGGTTTTGTTTACAACACGACAGTTTTCATTTTCATCGAAAATTGGTTGGGTTTGAAGAGCTCTTCCGGTATCTTGAACACCTTCATCTTCAGTTGTATTGCTTTCATGTGTGTCTTCTCCTTTTCTGCTTCTGTTCTCATGGATCCAGGATATGTCCCATCTACTTTCATTCCTGATATTGAAGACGGCGAGGTCTCGGATCAAGGTTCCAAGAAGAATGTAAGTTATTTTTGAAAAAAAGTTTCTCAATGCATAGAAAGATCACTAATTTCAGATATGTTGTTGTGTTTTCTCATTACTACTAATGAAAGCCGGGGACGGGGAGGCCTACGTGGCGGCTCGGGAGTGATTTTAGGACGTTAGGTGGAGAGATTGAAACGGGTTTTCTCTATGGATCGTCTCTCTTAAGGGATGCAACTCTTCAATATTTTAGGGTTTTTTTAGGGGACGCAACTCTTCGATTTGGAGGCTATGCAACTCTTCAATTGGGGTGGACATGTAGGGCATGCAGCGAGAAAATGGGAAAGTAATTTAGGTTGAGTAGCGAGAAAATAGGAAAATAATTTAGGTTGAGTTCGGACTAACCTTTCCGGCCATGTCTCTTATTTTCCTATCCTTTTTTCCCTCTCTCATCCTTTTAATATCAAAGCCGCATGACTGCTTGGGGAGAGATATGTTGTTTGGGGAGTGAAATGCTCCTATTCAAGGTCTGTTTTCAACGAGGCCATGCACCCCTTGGGTACACACTCTTCAAATCAAAACGTTTAGGAACGTGTCCCCTTTCAAAGGGTTGCAACCCTTTGTAGTCCTCCACCTCATCCTACGGCTTCAAAGTGTTCCACTCCCACTTCTTCAAATCAAAACGTTGCACCCCTTTGTATTCCTCCATCTCTTTCTACGTTTTCAAAGCATCCCACCTCTTCAAAACATTGCATCTCTTAATACCTTTCCTTTAAATAAGGGTGTTAGAAGTCAAGTTACCCTCGCGTTTGCGTGCCATACCAACGATAAGGGTTACCGGATGCACCACCAACAACACCCTTCAAGATTCTATACCTGCTAAAAAATTGGCCTGGTTAGTTGGCATGGCATCATATTTTGGCATGGGCAGTTAGGTTGCGAATTTAGTTTCTCAGGTATACAATTTTGGGTATGATGAAGATCAAGAAAAATAATATAAGGTGTTTACATTCTTTAATCTCATTCTTTTATTATCAATGTGTAGTGTTGGAATTCAGTTCCAATGTTGTCCGCCATGAGGCTTGAAAATGGGTAAGCTTGCTGTGCTTTGTTATGCGATGGGTTCCGCTACTCTTATCTGTTTAGATATGGCAAACTACCCTTTGGTCTGCCTGATGGGTAAAACCAAGCCAATCTCTTCGTAGAAAAACATCACAGAATCACATGTTGGCTCAACAAAACTTTCGCCAACAAATCTTCAAAGTTGTACTTCAATTAATGACCCTATCATAATACTTTTTAATAAGGGCCAACAAAAATTTTACATTAAATCCGCTTTGTACTATGTTTTCCTTCTCCGTTGTGTTTATAATATTGCGAGACATTAGAGGAGTGGACTATCTTGGAGACAATGAAAAAATCGTTCAACTATGAGTTTTTTATTTGGGCCAATTGATCTGTCCGACTTTTATAATCTAGAATTAGTTTGCTAGGCCTGTTGGGTCTCACCAGGTTGAGTTTACTGACTGTAGTATACATAAAACTTCCAAACATCTTACATTAAGTTCCTTATATAAATCATTTTTTTAGACAAAATTTCTGTACATTTTTTCCCACTGTTTATGTATGTCATATTATTATAGTTTTTTTCTTTCGACATTTTTAGAGCATCACACAGGCTGCTTACTATGCCACAGGGTGGCTTGAGAGAGGTTCTAGGAGGTTGGGATAAGAGGGTGAGATAGAGGGGTGCTAGGAGGTAGAGAGAGAGATAGATAGAAAGCATGTGTATGGAGATGAGTAGGTAAGATGACTAAATATGGGAAAGGGAGAAAGAAAGCCATTTGTCTGATTAAAGAGTGAATTGTCATTTTTTGATAAATTTGTTAAAAGCATGCCTTTTATATATATATATATATCCTCTGTAAAACTATACCAAATTAAGGAAATTATAATAGAACAATATGATTGCTCTTCCACGGAAAACTATACCTTACAAATTACTAAGAAAACCACAACATGAAGAGGAGTCAAATGTCTACGGTTATAACCTAATTGGACTCGGGGGAGTCTGGTTAAGCCACTGACTTCGGCAAGTGTCCCTTTTGACAACCTATATCACCGCTAGGGTTCACCAACCTATATCACTATAATCAATATCATTTCATGTACTAACATTACTTTTTCTCTCTTAATTATATGGCATACGTTGTCTTCTTCATATCAAACGAGGAAAATTTCTTCTTAATGTTTCCTTCTACTGCCTTCAGTAATGCTTTGTGGTGTTGTTGAGTTAACCAAAAAAAAAATGAGGAAAATTTCTTATTAGTGCAGTCAAATTGCATAACATTACAAATAGGCTATGAGTGTCCCTTCTATTGATGATACAAATCAATTTAATAACACTCAATGTTGCAAACCCAGAATTCATGGGTTGGAGTGAAGATCCACTTTTGACATAATTCTATATATTATTTTCTTAGTAAACTATTTAATTTATTATTATAATTTTTTAATTTTCCCGTGCATCGCAAGGGTTCCTTGCTAGTTTTTGATGAAATGTAAGAAAAGATGCTTGAACATATTAGAAGTTGGGAAGAGTTACAATAGTTATAGGAAGAAATCTCTTGCCAAAATGATGCAAACAGTTACATAGAAGTAAACCCCCATAAATAATTGTTGATTTATGGAAATCAATAGAGAACTAAACCATAAGATAGAATCAGCACTATGCCTAAGTTATCCTCATGGGATCCTTTGCTCTTCGTCTCATGGTTGACACTTTGCTCAGGTTGGACAACTAACAGCAACTCATCTTGGCTGCTGTGAAGTTAGTGGCATTATTGATTTAAAAGTTCAAAATTTGATACATCACATTTACTAGAAAAAGAGAATAACTGAAAAATAGTGTTTCCCTAGAAATTAAGAGGATGTGATAATAAGGAGAGTCGTTATTGATGACTAGTCGTGAGACCTCTTAAGGTGATGAATGGGGCATTGTTAGGGAAATAGATGTAGAGGTTTGCACGGTGGAAAGGGCTCACTATGGAAAAATTATTTCATCAAAATATGGAGTGCTTTTTTGCAATTGTCCTACGAAATGTATGGTTAGCCGTGGAATTTGAGGGAGCCTAATGGACCGACCGTATGGTATAGGTATGCAGAGAGCCATTATGAAGATCGAAGTAGATTTTAACAGGCACATAAAATATAAGGTGGGTAAAGGTGAATTAAGTTTTGAGAGGATCTTTGGTTTGGGGAAAACACTCTTAGACAGGATTTCAAGATTGTTTTTCCTTTAGCAGTGGATAACAATTAACAAGTGTTTGGTTAGGCAATGCTTTGAGTTATGTGCTAATGAGATTGTTTGGAGTTTGGACACCGAGATAATGAGATTGTAGAGAGGGTTGAACGGTTGGGAGGTGGATGACCTTGTTAGGCTTTTGGGCTCCTCAATAGTTTGTGGCCTAACTCCAAGGTTAGCGATAGTAGGTGTGATCTAGGAATAATAAGGGTCTTTTCTCGTTTAAGTATTTCTACAATGTCTTAGAACTAGCCCTAGCCCCCTTTTTCTTTAGGGAAATGGAAAACGGACCCAGGGTCAGCTTAGAAGCTGGCCTCGTGATTTCAATGGTCCACGCCTCCTTTTTTTTATCACCCATCAATTGTGGTTAGATTCACTCACCACTTAGGGTTAAGCAATCTAACTATGGTTTTTAGAAAAACAAAATTATTAATTTTAATTTAATTAAACTTAACCATGGTTAAAGAGGTGATAAAAGGGACACGGGGACACTGCGGTCAGCTTAGAAGTTAGAAGAGGACCCCACTCAGGTCTCTTTTCTTTATCAGGTTGTCCAATATCGGATCTTTTCTTGTTTAAGTATTTGTACAATGTCTTAGAACTAGCCCTAGCCCCCTTTTTCTTTATCAGGTTGTCCAATATGTGGGTATTCTGCCTAAGATAGCTTCTTTTTTTTTTCCTGGGGACACCATCCTAGACCAAATTGATTAGCTTCAATCATTTGAAGAGTAAAGGGTGGAGGATGGATATTAGGTGCTTCCTATGCTTGGGACAACCATCGTGGATCAATTTCTACTGCATTTCCCCCACGTTAGAGGGTTTTGGGATAAGTGCTTGTCTTAACTTAGGGTTTAGTGGTCTCCTCTTTTGGCTTTCATAACCTTATCTCCAGCTAGACCATTCTTGATTTGGATGCATCGTTGTATGTGATTTGGCATATGATCCCTGCAACTATTTGTTGGGCAGTCTAGGAGGGTGAGGAATGAGAGAGTATTTGATGGCCTTTTTTTTATCAGTAATCAAGCCATCAATTTTATATATATAAAAAAGAAGCAAGGATACAAAGAAGTGCACAATGAGTGAACCAAGGAAAGCAAAACAAATAAAGCAAAAAAACAACATGTAAAGGATGTAATGGTAACCATAGCCAATGGCCCGCTAAACTAGGGATAGGGTGCCTCACAACAAAATAGCCCCCACTTCCTCTCCCAAAGGGGTAACAGACGACCAATCCACAATCATGCACCGAATATGGGCTAGTATGAGAGAGATGGGCGATGATGAATTGTCAAACGTGTGACAATTTTGTTCCTTCCAGACCCCCCACGATATAGCTCCAAGTAGCTTAGACCAAATCGCTTCCTTAGCCCCCACCATTGTCGTCAATTTCCAACCTGATAAGAAATTCAATAAGGAGGAAGGGAAGACCCACTCCACACCTAACCTAGTGAGGAAGAATGCTCAAATCTCGTAAACAACCGGACAATGCAAGGTCAAGCGATCAACCGTCGCTTCCACGGATAGGCACAAATAACAACGGTTTGCCAAATTCCACCCTTTGCTCTTTAGATGATCAATGGTAAGAATCTTATTTAGAGTTGCAAACCAGAGGAAGAAAGATACCCATTGATGGAACTTCTGTGAAGTGTGAACCAAATAGCTTTATGAGGAAAAGAGTGAACTGGTAATTGGTCAAGAGACTATAATGAGAATCTCACTGAAAACCAACTTTTGTTGCTCCTAGATCATAACCTACAATCTCTAAGCTGAGGGACGACAGATGAGGAACTCAGTTTCCACAAGAGGAATTAAAAGTCTTCAACCTCCCAATCATTTAGATTACGGCGCAGCCGGGGGCACCAAACAGACTCACCACCCACCCTCTCTACACAATGAGAGACTAATGCATCATTGTTAAGGGCACGGAGAAAGATGTTACCGAAGTCATCCTTAAGCCTCAACTGACCACATCATATATTTTCCAAAAGAAGGGTTTGGATCCATTTCCGACCTTGGTTATTCATCACCAATTATATTAGTTCTTGGTGTGAAGTCAAGGCGGATTTCGAGTCATTACCACTCTATTCCTATCTAAAATACTAAAACAGCTTGTGTGAGCCTCCATTTTCCCATTTCTTGGAATGCCAATAAACAAGAATCCAGAAAAGGGAAACATCTTGTATAAATATATCTTATCCATTATAAGTTCCGCTACTTGAGTACACAGTCCTTTATTTCACTGAAAGAACTTGAAAAAGTACTCAACCTCATGCCTCTGAGCAGACATATCAATGAGTTTTGGAAACCATTATCCCTGCAGGAAAATTGACGAGTAAGTCTATTAATGCACTCCATTAGAAGTTCCACTACTTGAGTACAGAGTCCTCTATTTCACCAAAAGAACTTGAAAAAGTACTCAATGTTCCAACTTCCAACCATCAAACATGATGGTGCACATTTAATTCTTTAGTATCTGTATGTAGATACTGTATTGAAGCATGAGTGTACTCTTTTATGGATCCAAATTTCTGATAAGTAAACTGTATGTAATTACTGTATCAAAGTATGAGCATACTTTTGATGGAGAGCTCCGTCTCAAGCTTTATGCAGAACACTCCCTTTTTGTGTCTGCAGAGGAGGCAGGGCTTGCAGTCAAATCAAGAAATCATTCGTGATGTGATTGTGGCCCCACCTCCTCTGCAGATTATTTTTTATTCAACTGCAAGCTCCACCTCCTTTGCAGACTATTATTAATTTGACTGCAAGCTCCACTTCCTCTACAAAATAAAAAGAGGAAGCTCCACATAACTCTTGAGATGTAGCTCCCGCTTAACTATAGACTTAAAAAGATTAAGAGAGCTCCATCTGGAGTCTGGACAGTAAGTTTCTGTTACATTGCTCATACCTCTTAAGCGTATGGGAAAAATAACGGATCATCCTCTAATCAATTCTCTAATATGGTCAATCACTTTGGAGTCTCCAAGAATAATCCTCTTATCCCCCATCCATTTTATTACATTCATTGAGTCACCTTCCACCTTCGACAGGTCTTTACTATTTTCCTCTAAGATGCGTAATCCTTGAAGGAGCACTTTGATTTCCACTTCACTCGAGTCCACCTATATAGAGGTGCAAAGGTGTCGAGAATGAGAGTTGCTAAATCAAATTAAGAAGTAACGAGTTCTTAGAAACTTATTGTGTTTAATACTATTACTGAGAGATAAAACGACGTTGGTGGTAATTATTTTGCCACCAGCTTTCCTAAGAGTGAAAAGGGAGTTGTTTTTGTTCGAAAAGGTAGTTTCTTAATTGGTGTTTAACAACTTCCTTAAGACATTTGGAACAATTTTCAAAAGGTTAATGGCAGTAATACGATTATAGGCACCGTGGAATTTAGCTTTAAAACCCTTTCAAAATACAAATCCTAGAATGACGCATGTCATTCTCTCATTGGCCAAAAATCATTTTCCCTTTTAAAAGCTATTTTAAGTCATACAAAGGCTAAATTTCATCTAAATTTTTATTTTTAATGAAAATAGGATAAAAGATACCTTTTTTTGGAATGTTAGGGCATTTTGATACCCTAAGTCGGGTCTGAGGAACTAGTTGTCCTTCCAATAATAGGTCATGGGCCCACTCATGAATGGTATAACCAGCGGTATACCTTCAAACCACAACCTTAAGCACATTCGAGCACTTTAATGCTCTCACTTGAGTCACAAGCTCGCATAACCGAGCTTCAGGGACTCTTGGAGACCTCTCTTGCGTGTGGCAAGTAGTGTAGGTCCTAAGGGGTGCTTACAATGGAGTGATTTCGTTTTAGCATGAGAGTGAAACTATTTGGAATCTACTAGAGGGAAGAGTGATTTTTTCCGATATTATGCCTCCTTAGGTAGCTTTTTTAGAATATATATATTTTTTTTGATCGATAAACCAAGCATATATAGAATAAAAAGATCGCAAGTCAGAGAGACGCAAAACACTTGGTTCATGAAGGCGTGAACCAAGACGCTAAGCAAAAGAAAAAAGAAAAACCATAACACCAAGCTAACCCCCACTAACAATACAACTTAGATGAACAACATGTCTAAGCTTAACCCTTCCTGCCTAACTGCAGACCACTCCACCGCCAAGGACCTAGCTCTAATGCAAATACGAGGAAGAGATGAGGAGGAGTTCTCAAAAACTCTCCTATTCCTCTCCTTCCAGATAGACCAAGCAATGGCTAAGCTTTTTTAGAATATATTAGATAGAACTAGAAGAGGGATGGCACTTGGCTGAGAGACGAGAAACAATGAAAGACGGTGAGAGAGAAGAGAGATGGTTGTGAGACCTTAGGAATCCTCAAAGCTCGAGAGAGAGTTGAGAGGGGGGAGCTTAGAGAGAGAGAGATGAGTGTGATGAGATATGTTGATGAGAGATAAAGGGGTGGAGAGTGTGAGATTGTAGCCTAAAGCAGTGGAGATCAGAGCCCCCTAGATGGGTCTCGGGGTTTATATAGTTTCTAAACCTACACAAAATAGCAATTTATAGATTTTAGAAAAGTGAAAATCTTTGGCCTCGTTTGGATGCATAGTTATTTTATATTTTCAAAAACTGGAAACAACCCATATTTTTCTCTGTTTTCAAATTTTTTAAAGCAAGAAACACATTTGGCATTACTAACTGTTGTTTTAATAAAATGAAAAACAGAAAGACACGTTTGGTGACCACATAACAACATAAAAAATAATTATAGAAAAACATTAATCTATTTACAGTTAAGGGTCCCAATCATTAATCCACTTAAGGGTTTATAATGAAAAACTATAAACAAAAATATTGTTTGGTGGTGATCGTGGTGGTGTGGTGTCATGGGGGTGGACAAGAGTCGTTGACAGAGGTGGAGCACTCTGTGTTTATTATTTCTAAAACAGAGGTAACAAGAATTTTCTATTACCTTGATTTTCAAAAATTTTGGTAATAGATTTTTTTTAAAAACATGCGTACCAAACATGTTTTATGCAAAAAATTCCAAATGTCTGTTTTTAAAAACAGAAAATAAAAGTGCAACCAACCGGGGCCTTAGTTGTTTTTTTTTTTTTGGAAAAATAAAAATTAGCTTTGGGACGGCTTTCTACTAAGATTACTAAGATCATAGGGCTTTCTCGCAATGGTTTACGAAAAGTCAAAAGCGGTAAAAGGGTTTTGTAAAAACTTAGGAAAGTAAATCTTTTAAAATAAGGGCCATGGGCAATTGGCTATGGATTATTAGTAGGTGGGTCATAGGTAATGGTTTATGGGTTTTGGGTTAGGATGCGTTTTGGTGGAGGATGCATGGGTATCATGGAAATAAAAATTGCTGAAACCGATACGAAATGGGCAATACGTATAGGTATCAATAGACCCCTGTACGATATTTATACCGATACGAAACAGGCGATACGTACAATTCATTAGTTATTTATGTATTAATTCATTGTATAATTGTAATTGTGTTTGCTACTTTGTCTTTGAATTGTTTCTCATGATTTAATATTTGGTAAATTTTGCTTTTTACAACTCATTTAATTTTTAAAAATTTAATTTGATTTCTTTTTTTTAAAGAAAAAATTATAGGTATCACCCGAAACTGATACGTATAGGTTTCAGTTGGGACCGATACATCCCCGAAACCGTATTTTAAATCCTTGATGGGTATAAGGTATGTTGGGTGTAGGAAAAATATGTATTGACCAATTTTAAAAACAGGATTGGGGTATTTTGGTCAGAAAATTCAGGGGTATTATGGTAATTTTGAGAAGGGTTTTTTTGTTATTTTTGAAAAAGAATGGAATACCTTTGGGGATCTCTTTCTCAAACTTAAGGTGGTCTTGTGGGCCTCACGGGGGTGCAAAGTTGGGTGCTTACAACTCTGATAAAAAAAACTCAACTATACTATAATATAAACAAATGAATGTCAAGTCTGAATATATCTGCCCCAATAACCTTGTGTTGGTGATCATATAAGCAATGTAAGGCTGGTTATCATTCTATACTGACTTCCCTTTTGGGCCGGTTGTGGGTGAGGAGGGATTCGAACCCCCAACACAGTGGTTCGTAGCTTGGGTGTCATATCTACTCACATTTGGATTTTTGATAATTTTATTGTGAAGCACGTTGAGTGCTAGAAAGTCTAGATTGTGGATCAAGTATGTCATATCTCTCAAATCTTGTCACTAGGTATGCATTTTTGAATACTGGTTAATAATTTCCATTAGGGTGTACATTCGAGACACTGTGATAAGTGTTGCAGACACAAGCCTCCAAGGGCCCATCATTGCCGGGTCTGCAGAAGTTGTGTGCTGAGGATGGTAAGTACCTTACTGCTTCTATTCTATTGCCAGTTTTGACCATGATTAATCTTTTGGTTCCTTTTTTCCGCTTGTAAGATGGGATGGTTAAGTTTGGTTTAAAACATTGGATGCAGGACCATCACTGTCTGTGGATAAACAATTGTGTTGGCTATTTGAACTATAAGTACTTTGTTATCCTCGTCTTATATGCAGCTATAGGTTCAATCTATTCTACAGTACGTTCAATTCAGTTCCTCCCTCATTTGTTTTAATATGTTATCAAGCTGCCACGAAAGAAAAAATATATTTGAAGCTTTTCCGGGTATTATTAGGTCATGATTATAAGTGGTGCGCTTCAAAAGGATTGGGAATCTAGTGGAGTACTACACACCAAATTTTGCTATGTAAGTTACGTAGTAGTTGCACTAATCAGCTACAACTGTTGTGTTGGATGTGTGGTTCCATGTGAAATGGCTCATCTACTGCCATGATCTGTATTTCGTCATTGGTGGATTTCTTTAAGGTGAGTATTTTAGTCAGGAAGGGATGATGGTGAATCCCTCCTCGTTTAACTTGCTGTACATGTAATACACATCCAAGGAGGTAGGGACCCAATATTCCATGTCCCTGGCCCAAAAAGTCTTACCAGATTTTAGGATTGTAATCATCAAATTTTGTATTCCTTTGGATTGTTAAGGCCGTATAATATATACAGTTCATTAAAAAAATCTAGAATTTGGATGGTTACAATCATATAATTTTTGGCCCACAAGATCTCTGTTTTGGAACTCATTGAATCATGTTTAAAACTTTGACTATATATATAAAAGGGTTCATTTGGATTCAGAGCAACTTCAAAAAATTTCAACATTTTGAAATTTCGACCAATTTTGGGTGGGGTATTGTACAAAATTTGCATTATTTTAAGAAATGTTATAATTATGGAATTTCATTCAATTTCAACCAGAATTGATACTGATGCCAAAATTGAGATTAGAACCTTGGTGCAAACCCTGGATGTATTTTGTATGTACAGCTGACAGCAAAGGTAGGGAGGAGAACACATAATTCCCATCATTCTGTCCCGACTTGAGTATTCCTCTGTATTTTGTGTTTTTCAATTGCTAGACAAAATTGAACAAACTTACCTACTTGATTGTAAGCAATCATGATTTTCAGGAGTTCTCTTATTGATACTTTTAGTTGACCTAGTTTGGGAAAACATCAATCTCAGAGTCTTGGACATGCCAACTCAATAAAACCATTCCCTCATCCATCTTATATATATATATATATATACTAGCGTATTGGATCTTAGAAATTGCTGATAACATTATTCATTTCAGATTACTTGCGGGTCAATTATGGTCGCCTTAAGCTTGACTTTTGGAACTCTCTTGGTTTGGCACATTTACCTCCTTAGTCATAATATGACAACCATAGAGGTGGGTTCGAAGTCTTCAACATTTGCTTGCAGCCTTGCACAAATGGGATGTTTCTTTTGTGGTTATTGATGTAGGTTTGTTGATGGGTTTTTTAACCAGTATTATGAAGGAATAAGAGCAATGTGGTTAGCTAGGAAATCTGGACAAAGGTATCGCCATCCTTTCAACCTTGGAGCTTACAAAAATATTGTATCGGTAACTCTCTCTCTCTCTGTTCTGAGCTCATAAATCATAATCTTAGGTGGCGTTTGGTAACACTAATCTAAATAGGGGAGCTTATTTGAAAATTGAGCTTATTTGGACTTTAGATTGTTAAGTTAAAAAGTTAATTGGATGTCTACATCTTTTTAAAGTATGGTTTTACCTCTAAAGAAAAAGTAGTTCATGTCTCCTTATTACTTTTGAGGTAAAACCTTTACTTCAAAAAGATCAAGACATCCAATTAACCTTCAACTTGACAATCTAAAGTCCAACTAAGCTTAAAAATAAGCTCTACCTATTTAGATTAGTGTTACTAAACACCACCTTATTTTACCTGTCTCACCTGTGGAAGATTAAGTTATTTCTATCAAAGATGGTCACTCAACTTCCTTCTATTCAGATATTGGGTCCAAACATGCTGAAATGGTTATGTCCCACAGCAGTTAGCCATCTCAAAGATGGAATGAGCTTTCCTACTTCACGTGACAGTTCATAACATTTTCTTTCTCCACGCAACCTGGATGAGACTTGAAAAAAAAAGAGCAAAACCACATTTGCTCTTTGGATTTCAAAGTGAGAACAAGAAAGAAAAAAAGAGCTACTCACTGGCGAAGACTACAGTTCTTTCTGGACAAGCTTGGCTAAGGTCTCAAATATAACTTTGTAAAATATGATTCACAAACACAAGCAGTCATGGCGGGGTTTATTAATAGAGAGAATTACTATTACCCTTTTATACCTTTCAAGAATGTCATGTTTTCGGCACAAGATCTTTCACTGCACATGAATTGCGATGAGAATTGTATATTTTAGTATTGTTGATTGTAATACACATGTCGGATATCTGTACTTAGTTGAGGTCTATCTGAAAATGCATGCTTTACACACTGCACATGGTGATGGTTGTGTAACAAATATTGTCTTCCTAATAGAGTAGAGGAAATCCTATCTTGTTACACATTTTTCCTTTTAGGTTATTGTCATATTATAAAGTTGGCACTTGCTGTTTGCTCTTCATTTCTGACTTGGTATTGCAGTATTCGGTTCCTAATGGGGTACATGTAAAGAGTATATTCTAGCATCAACTCAATGGAATGAATTTAACCCTCATCTTATTTTGCATGATTCTCTAAGTTAATCCACATTTACCATTTTGTACATCCCATCAGGCATAATCTTCTTTCCTATGTTTCCAATAAGTTATCTATAATTGCAAAGCAAGTCATTTTCTACTTGTGATCCAGGCAACCTTTTTTTTTTTTGTTTTTTGGTGGAAATGTTAGATAACACACACACACACCCCCTAAACTCACACACACAGCCAGACCACCTGGAGGTTTCTATTATAGGTCACAGCCATTATGTAGATAGTAAGCATACTTGTAAAGGCATAATTTTTTTTCTAAAACTCGAGTTAGAAAAGCTGAGGGGACTTGTGTTTCTATTGATGTGTGTGGTCCCCGGATATAGAAAATTTGTATATGGTTCGCGTACAGGATTTGCACCCATGGGCATGAGTGGATTGTGGATGAAATGGAAGCACTTTGAAAATGGGGCTTAGATGTGTGCAGGGAGTATCTATGAATGCGCTCTTTGAGATGGAAAGGAAAACAAGTAGAATGAGCAAAACCAAATCTTTAAGAGTGCTAGCCTCAGATGATTAATAATTTTTTTTCTCAAACTCTCACTACAGGAGTTGCTACCCCAATTAAGAAATTAATTTTCAAATGAAGAAGTTATGGTTTGTACTGGTTAAAATAAAATTTCAGTTGGCTTATAATGGTTAAAATAAAATTTCAAATGAGGAAGTTATGGCTTATACTGGTACTAGCGAGCCAGGGAAAATTGCTACCAAGAATTTGAAGTCTTGTGTCTGGGGTTAGCATTTTGCATTTCTCAAACTTTAGTGGCTTTGAATCACACTATTTTTTTTTTTTTTTTTAATGAGAGATATCATTTACCTACATTAGTAGAGTCAGCCGGTCAGAAGTTAGCTTGGGCAGTGGAGCTCTTGCGACTCATACCCAGGTGGGATTGGATTCCTAGACCTCCTGCATGGAAGGCCACACCCCTACCACTCAGGCAAGAGGCGGGGATGTAGAATCACAGTAGTTGACAACAAAAGAGTCATGAAAGAGTGGGATGACAATCAGAGAAGGTGAACGAGGAAGTTCAAGGCAGTAGTGGTAGTGGGAGCATTAGGGTTGGCTTGGGTCGGGTCAATCATCAGTTGACCCGTTGATAAGATGAAACCTCCTACCCTAACCAATGGCTTGGGTCGGATCAATCATCAGTTGACCCGTTTATAAGATGAAACCTCCTAGCCCTAAATCCTACCAGGATTACCTCCAGGCGGATAGTGGTATATCTGAATTCGTATTAATTATAAATTTGAATATCTGAATCCAAATAAATATTCGGTGGATAGTGAAATATGATATCCGTATCCAACTCCGATTAAAATATTCGAATTCGGATAGTATTCTGTTTTTTTTTTAAAAAAAAAGTTTAAAAATGTAAATTAATATCAAAAAAATGTAAAAATACATAAATTTTTATCTAAAAGTTATATTAATTTTATAAATTTAAAATGGGACCTGATTCTTTCCATGATCACGTACCCTTGGACGGAACACGCGCCTCTACACATATCCTATTCATCCCCCTTTTAACTGTGGTAAAGTTAATCACCTAAAGTTATTATTCTTTTTTTATTTTATTTTCTTCTAAAATTGAAAGGTTAGATGAATGAACTCCACAGGTTAGTAAATCTTAACCATAGTTAGTAGGTGTTCAAAGGAACATGTGGCGACTTGTAGAGTCTCTTTTAACTATGGTTAAACTTAACTAGCCTAAGGTTAATACTTTTGTATTTTAAAACCAAGGTTAGATGGATGAACCTAAAGGTGAGTGAATCTTAACCACAGTTAGTAGGTGTTAAAAGGGACACTTGGCGGCTTGTAGCACCCTTTTAACTATGGTTAAACTTAACTAACCTAAGGTTAATATATTTTTTATTCTAAAAACTAAGGTTAGATGGATGAACCCTAAGGGTGAGTGAATCTTAACCACAATTAGTGAGTATTAAAAAAGGCACAGTTAGTGGGTATTTAAAAAGACATGTGGCATACTGTAAACGTGCGGAAACAATCATTTCTCATTTAAAATATATTATTTATATATTATATAATCATCTGATATTTATCGGATCAGATATACCAGTATTTGAATTCGTATCCGATTATAAATGGATAGTAAAATTATCATCCGAATCCGCTCCGCCTTCAGATAATTATCCGACTAAACGGACTTGGATACGAATCGGATAATATTCGCATTCGTTTACAGCCCTATCTCGGGGTCTATGAGTCTCGAGATCTCAACCCAGGCCTGACCCAATTTTAAACTGTTTTAGGAGGAAACCCACGACCACCTCCCAAATCTAAAACCAAGTCAGCGGTTATGACAATGTTAATGGGTGGTAAGAACTTTCTAGTTTCTTCGAGGGAAACCGACTTCCTTGAGTTACTTCTAGGGTAACAAGCCTCTTTAAGATAAATCTCTTTTTGATTTCAATTCATTGATGTCATTTACAAAGCTACATATAAATAGGGAAGACTTATCCTCATAGTTACCCACTACCTCATCCTCATAACTACCTACTACCTCTAATTAACCCCTAACTCTAACCAACCACTAACTTTAACCAATCTTAACTCTAACTCTAGTCATGTAACATACCCTTCCCCTTACACAAATCTTGTCCTCAAGATTTAGACCATTTTTTTTACATAAACAAAAATCTCTGAGTAAAAATCAATCACTATTGGGCTTCCTTGTAGGGTGATTTTCACCTTCATACAACATCCTTGAATGAACTCGTCCCACCCCGGATTGTTTTGATTTCTGATTGATGGTTGTGTCTGGATTTGAACACTTTGAAACTCCTTCTTTTACTACATCTTCAACTCCATCTTGCACATTATTCTTGATTCCTTTTATTGCATCTTCAACTCTATCTTACACACCATTCTTAGCTGCATCTTCATCATCCACTATAGGTGTAAAAAATGTTTTAAATCCAATTTTGAGGGATGAAAATTTTGCTTTTATACCACTCAGATCATTAATAATAACTCTCAAATCTTCTCGAAGCTCCTTCCAAGTATAAGCGTTTATACTTTGAGAACGGATTGACCTGACTCTTGATATCAATTGTTATAAACTTTCTAGTTTCTTCGAGAGAAACCGACCTCCTTGAGTTACTTCGAGAGTAACAAACCACTTTGAGATAAATCTCTTTTTGATTTCATTTCAATGATGTCATTTACAGAACTACATGAAGTTTAAATAGGGAAGACTCATCCTCATAACTACCCACTACCTTATCCTCATACCCACTACCTCTAATTAACCCCTAACTCTAACTAACAACTAATTCTAACCAATCCTAACTCTAACCGACCACTAATTCTAACCAACTCTAACTCTAGTCACGTAAGAAATTGTCACCCAAAGGAGCAGAACACTAGGTGTGAGAGATTTTTTTAGGCATCATTTAGGTTAGTAGATGGTTAGAGTTAATTTAGGTCCGGACTCAAACCCAAGACCTCTACCCCCGAAGGGGATATACATCCTTGATCCCACTGGAGCATACGATATTTTTTTATTTTAGCATTTAAATAAAAGAAAATAAAGTAGGAAACTAGCTAAGGTGGTTGCCATTTCCCATTGCTCCTATGTAGGGCTGTCAGCTGGTCGGATTTTGTTCGGAAATGTCAAGATCCAAATCTGATCCAATTAAAAATTCAACAGATCTAAATTCGATGTAAGATACATCACATTTGGAATTGTCCAATCCGAATTCGAATCCAATTATAAATTCAAGATCTAAATTTGATTCAATTAATATTAATCTCTTTAAAACTCAATATTTTAATTAAAAAATATATTATGAATAATATTATAATGTCTTTATAAAGTTATATCTTTACTATTATAATGAGAGAGGCAGGCGTAGCCTGAATTTTCTGAAATTCCTAAACTACCCTTATATAAAACAAAACTTTAATTTAATGTTTTACTTTAATTCCCAAACTACCCTCATCTATGTATTTAAAGAATACAATCACAGTCAATCGTGATTGAACTCGGGGAGAGTTCAATCGCACCCGCAAGTTAACACGTGTCCCTTTTAACTCCTATTAACTGTGGTTAACTCTTTCCGATCGCTCTCACGTGCATCGCACGTTCCACCTGCTAGTTATTATATAATACTAGCAGGTGGCACGTGCGATGCACGTGAGAGCGAGGGGAAGGAGTTAACCACAATTAATAGGAGTTAAAATGGACACTTGTTAACCCGCGGGCGATTGAACTCTCCTTGAGTTGAATAGCGGGTGGCATGTGCGATGCACGTGAGAGCGAGGGGAAGAAGTTAATCACAACTAATAGGAGTTATAAGGGACACGTGTTAACCCACTGGTGCTAATCGAATCAAATCAAATTTTAATTGGATTGGATCGCTATAGATCCAAATCCAATCTAATTTTTATTGGATTCAACATTTCATAGTGGAATTTGATCTGACGGATTGGAACAAGAGTATCCAGGCTTCATAGAGCACGTAACTAAGGGACAAATCTTTTTATATATATATATATTCGTTCGTTCATTCAAGAGACGGATCTATATCTAATAGGATTAGGATCACGTCTAATCCAGTGTAATTAAAATCGGTCTGGACTGACTGGTTAAATCGGCAATCGGTTAGGTCGCCGGTTCCGAAACCTTTTCCCAAAACCAGTGTGTATTAAGAACCAGCCAAGAAAGGGGTAAACGATTATTTTATAATAAAGTATACAATCAAACTGGTGGAACCGGAAACCAGCAACTGCCGGTTCGATGCCCGGTCCGATCCTGAAATCATTGGTCTAATCATATCAAATTTGGATCCGAATCCGGATCCGGATCCGGACAAGATACGATCCATTGACAGGTACGCAAGGCGCGCGCGCGAAGTGCTCCACACCAGAACTCCTCTGCAGCGAGTTTTTATACGACGTGTGAACTTAGAAGAAAAAGAAAACAGAAAGAAGAAGAAGAAGAGAAGAAGAAGAAAGATGAACCCATCAACTCAAATGTCTGAAGAAATCCCAACTCTTCCTCCTCAGATCTCCTCCCAAAGCAACCCTTTTTTCCCACAACCAAACCCTAACCCTAACCCTAACCCTAACCCTAACCCTAACCTTATTCTGAATCCCCTTCTCTCATTTTCCATCACCGGAAAGCGAAAGCGAGGCAGGGCTCCTCGCAGACCCTCATCTCTCCAACTATACAACCAGGTATTTCAACTACCTCCTCTCTCTTATAGTAACTCTAACGGTAATAACGAACTCCCATCTTCTTCTTCTTCATCTCCTTCCATTAAACCACCCACTATTGAGAATTCGATTTCTTTAATTGCTACCCCTTCTGATATCTCTGAAGAAATCATCGTGATCAACAAAGATTCCACTGCTGAAGCTCTGACTGCCCTCTCTTCCGGCTTCCCTGCCGATTCCCTCACCGAAGAGGAAATCGAAGCTGGGGTTGTTTCGGTTATTGGTGGGATTGAACAGGTTAATTACATTTTAATTAGAAACCATATCCTCACTAGATGGCGAGAAAATGTATCAAATTGGTTAACCAAAGATGCGTTTATCCATTTGATTCCTTCTCATTGTTCTACCCTTTTGGATTCCGCTTTTAATTTTTTGCTTTCACATGGGTATGTTAATTTTGGGGTTGCCCCTGCAATTAAAGACAAGATTCCGGCTGAGGCGGTTAAGCCGAATGTAGTTGTCATTGGGGCGGGATTGGCTGGTTTGGCAGCTGCTAGGCAGTTAATGGCATTTGGGTTTAAGGTTGTTGTTCTAGAGGGTAGGAAACGAGCTGGTGGACGGGTCTATACCAAGAAAATGGAGGGTGGCAATAGGACTGCGGCCGCCGATTTGGGGGGTAGTGTTTTGACTGGTACTCTTGGAAACCCACTTGGGATTTTGGCTCGGCAATTGTTCTACTCTCTTCATAAGGTGAGAGATAAGTGCCCTCTTTATAGTTCCGATGGGAAGCCAGTTGACCCGGATATGGATTCGAAAGTGGAGACTGCATTTAATCGGCTTCTGGACAAGGCAAGCAGGCTTAGGCAGTTAATGGGGGAAGTTTCGGTGGATGTTTCCCTCGGAGCGGCTTTGGAGACCTTTTGGGAGGTGTATGGGGATGCGGTGAATGCTGAAGAGATGAACTTGTTTAACTGGCATCTTGCGAACTTGGAGTATGCCAATGCAGGTTTGCTATCCAGGCTCTCACTCGCATTCTGGGACCAGGATGACCCGTATGATATGGGAGGAGACCATTGCTTCTTGCCTGGAGGGAATGGGAGGCTTGTTCAGGCCTTGGCTGAGAACATGCCCATCCTTTATGAGAAAATTGTGCACACTATCCGATATGGTAGTGATGGAGTGCAGGTTATTGCGGGGAGCCAGGTTTTCGAGGGTGACATGGCACTGTGCACGGTTCCAGTTGGGGTCCTGAAGAGTGGTTCAATCAAGTTCATTCCAGAGTTACCTCAGAGAAAGCTTGACGGGATAAAGAGGTTGGGATTCGGGTTGTTAAATAAGGTCGCAATGCTGTTTCCCCACGTTTTCTGGGGCACAGAGCTTGACACCTTTGGGCATCTCTCAGATGATCCGAGCCGTCGTGGAGAGTTCTTTCTGTTTTATAGTTATGCAACTGTGGCTGGCGGCCCTCTCTTGATCGCTCTGGTAGCAGGAGAAGCCGCCCTTAAGTTTGAGAGCATGCCCCCTACTGATGCTGTGACTCATGTTCTTCAGATTCTTAAGGGTATGTTTCTCTTTCCATTTTTACCCAAAAATATAAATTGGGAGCCATTCGTGATTATGCTCATTCTGATGAAACACACCTGAACTAATCCGTGCAGGTATTTACGAGCCACAGGGAATTGATGTGCCGGAGCCCATCCAAACAGTCTGCACCAGGTGGGGTAGTGATCCCTTTAGTTTAGGTTCTTATTCTAATGTTGCAGTGGGGGCCTCGGGTGATGATTACGACATCCTAGCAGAAAATGTTGGAGACGGGAGGCTTTTCTTCGCAGGGGAGGCCACCACTAGACGATACCCTGCAACCATGCATGGGGCCTTCCTGACCGGGCTCAGAGAAGCTGCGAATATGGCCCACCATGCCAATGGTCGAGCCTTGCAGATTAAAGTTGAGAGGAGCCCATCGAAGGATGTGCATTCGTGTGCTTCCCTTCTGGCGGATTTATTCAGGGAGCCCGATCTAGAATTTGGGAGCTTTTCTGTTATTTTTGGTCGGAGGAGTTCTGATCCCAAGTCGACAGCCATTTTAAGGGTGACATTTAGTGCGCCTCGTAAAAAGAATAGTGAAGGATCAAAGCCAGATCAACAACACTCAAATAAATTACTTTTTCAGCAGCTCCATTCACATTTTAATCAGCAGCAACAGCTTCATGTCTACACCTTGTTATCAAGGCAACAGGCGCTTGAACTGAGCGAGGTGAGAGGGGGCGACGAGGCGAGGTTGAATTACCTTTGCGAAAAGCTTGGAGTGAAGCTGGTGGGGAGAAGAGGTTTGGGGTCTGCCGCCGATTCTGTTATTGCTTCCATCAAGGCTGAGAGGGGCAACCGTAGATCCACGTCAACTTCTTTAGCTCTTAGATCAGGTGAGTGATTTGTGCTTAACTAGATGTAGGGTTTTTTTAATATGAGATGTATTCCATATTAGAGCTGGGAGTAACTTTTTTACTGGGTCTTGGAACAGGAACATTGAAGCAGAAAGTGAGCACTTCCAAGCACACATTAGTCAGGTATGAGCTGGAGATCTTTAATAATTTTTTTTAAAAAAATGTTGAAACCCTCTAGTATTAATAAACCTAAATTGTATTTCCACAGAAGGGCTAAAGCAGTGGGCAACGGCAATGACTCGACACCCCCTCCTACCAGTTGAAACATGTTAAATGGTGGATTGTTAGCAAGAGGAAAATTGGAGCAGAGTTTCAGCACTTCCTGCACAAATTAATCGGGTATGACTGGATGATCTACAATTCAGTCTAACTGCTTTATCTATCTTCAATTTCTCTAATACTAATCAACATAAAGTTCAAATATTTTCGGAAGAGCAAAGGCAAAATGTGACAGTGATGGCAATGACAACCCTCATTCCAGTAGAAAGGTGAAACATGATAAATATCTCACATTTTGATGAATGCTATTCAGAAGTGGTAGTTGAGGTTGGTTTGATAAATCTGTGAGATCAGTGGACTTGCCGATGTTTTATTCAGATTACAAAATACACAGTACTGGTGAGGAAGTTGCAGAGTTGATTGAGGCAGTGTAAATTGTGGTTAAGGAGTAGAGTTCAAATTCCTGTTTGGATCCCCAGGATGAAAGAGAGAGAACAACTAAGCGTAGATGCGCAAAGCCAAAAATGTACATGGGCTATCTGGTGTAGCAAACTCATCTGTAATTGCAACATCACTAAGAATTGATTTTATCCATTTAACTTTTTAACTGCTATACAAATGATTTCCCACTTATATTTCTGCATATCTTGCTTGGTGGGGATTTTTTTGGGCACGTGCATGATTCTTATCCTTTCCTTTTGTAGGCTTCATAATAACTTTTCATCCTTGATAGATTAGATTGATCCCTGATGAGATCTATCCTTTGTTATTATTCTTTGTGTGTGAACTTATCATTCGTTTAACAAATAGGAACGTGTGAACTTATCATTCGTTTAACAAACAGGAACAAAAAACATTTGGAGGATTTCTCATATGATTACAGTCGTTAGCATGTAAATGAAGCAAGCCTCCATTCCAAAACTGAAATGGGGGGGGGGGGGGGGGGGGGGGGGGGGGGGGATGAACATGGATTTTCTCGACCCATACTCGAGTGTTTGATTTCATCCTAGGAAGCACGGATATTTTGAAAATGGAAACATACCCGTATTGCCGTATCGGATACGGCCACTCTAAGGTAGGTAAAACTTAGCTGTTTTTCATAATTTCTGCCGTATCTAAGTATTGCCGTACCCGTGCTTCCTAGATTGCATCTATAATAAGGGCTGGACATCGGAGGGGCGGCCTATCATATGTTGGCATTAAGAGTTTCAGCAATGCCTTTGTATGGGTCCTTTGTAATATGCCGTGTGATATTATTTATTACATTCTTTATCAAGAATATGTTGTGATATTGCAAGGCAAGTAACTGTATATGGGGGGTGTTTGTTTAGCTAATTTCATATGCATTGCAAGTAGTCCCCTTCTTGTATATGAGGAATAATCGACTTGAACTTCAACAAATCAACTTGCCCATAACACAGGATACCTAAAATCCTTTAGTTTGCTGCTACTTTTGCAACCGGTTAAATTGAATGATGATTTATGTTGGTTCTTTATGATCAGTTGCAAAATCAGATTAAATGATTCCAAGTGACAAGTGGATCAGTTAGAGCATTTAAGATATTATTATTCCCAGCAGTCCCCTGGTATATTAGGGTCTATTTGCAACCTCAAGCAGAGGAGCAGTATCCTCTGCGATTCTTTGAGCAGTATCCTTTGGATTTTTTTTGGGTTTTAAGGAATCATTTAACACAACGGCTGGTTAGTGAACGTCCCTAACTCTTGCTAACCCACTAAACCTATTAAATGATGCCCTTAAAATAAAAATAAAAATAAAAATAGGGTGAGTCACTCCTATCACATCACTACAACCAATCCAACAAGAGTTGTGCCCTAATTGCTCAGAGCGGGCAGCGAGAGAGGAATGAGGGAAATTTGAATGAGAGTGAAAGCGCCAGAGTGCCAAATTTAGTATGCAGTAACAGTTTGTTACTCCTTCACATTACTACGAGATTTTCTTTCAAACTTCCTGAATGAGGTTTGCAATTTTCAAGTTCAGACACTCATTTCTGAGCCTGTGGTCTGAATTTAGTAGCAACTGGGATACATGGGTCAGACCATATTTGAATAGAATCATCATTTCCTACAGCCCGTCTAATTCCTTCTAGCAATAATTTTCTTCCTTCTACGAGACTATTCCAGCCCAAGAGGGTTTGTACTTTGCAGGCTATAGCCATTACCTGCTTTAAGGAAGTTAGAACTTGGGTAGGTATATGCCCTTGAAAATTCTGCTCAAAGGGATGTAGGGTTCATAAGAATCATCCAGCCTTGCTTTGCTAGCAATGCCAAATTGAAGGAATGCATCTCTCTAAAACCTAATTTACCGTCCTCTTTGTTCCTACACAACTTTTTCCAACTAATTCAATGTATTTTCTTTTCTTTTTCTAGCCCACCAGAACCTTGCTAGCATGACCCTATTTTATATTTAAATTTGTGTTAACAATCAGCTATCTGTCCTTAAGCTATAAACCTCAACTTAATCGTTAAGGTGCATTTGGTAACTCTAAATAATTAAAGCTTATTCGGACCTTAGAGCATTTGATAACAGTCTAATTAAAGCTCTAAAAAAATTAGTAGAGGTTTTACCTCCAAAATAATAAGTAGACGGACTCCTTTTTTTCCTTTTGACTTTTTATCTCTAATGCATTTAGAGGATATTTCGTACAATATATAAAATTTTCTTAAAACTAGATTTTTACATCCTTAGTTCTTTAAAGAAATTTCAAATATACATTCATCCCTTATATTTCTCCATAAATTAGAGAATTCTCAGAGTTTTTTCGGTAAGCATTTTCAAACACTAAGGTGGCGTTTGGATAGGATATTTTTGGCCAAAAATCAATTATGATAAAATTGATTGTGTAGAAATTCCTGATTAAATAATCATTTTTTCAAATAATAGTGTTCCGAGAATACGAAGTTGAGACTCACTTACGTATTCTCAGAACACTATTATTTGACCATTAATTTCTACACAATCAATTTTACCAGAATTGATTTTTGGCCAAAAAAAAATCCAATCCAAACACCCCATAAGACATTAATCAAGAACGAGAAGAGTGGGACCCACTGACATGGCAGAATTGTAGTTGGGCTGAAGCCGTAGAAAAGAACGATTAGTATCGATCGAGCGGAGGCCAGGGAGCATAATTTGAAGTATATTGTTGAACACTCCGAGTCTACAGAATCATCAATAAAGGAAGTGGATATGGGTCAGAGTCCTGTCATAAACATCATCATATGACCCCTTAAGGCCTTACTGCTTCATTTGAGCTGCACATTTATAAGTAGAATATGCATTTGAATATACAACTTTACTAATCACCAATTTGTGTGCCAAATACTGACATTAACAGTAGTTAACAAACACTTGAAAAAGTCCCAGCGAGGAGTATCTGTGGCTGAATGTGGATTGTCATGGGAGATTTTTTAGGAGTGCAACCACAATCTGTCATGCAGCCTCTCTTCTCCGGCACCAAGCATCTCATCAACCTTCTCACCATCTCGAAAGAAATGGAAAGTAGGTGTGTAACGTATGTGCAGAGTAGTTTCTGGGCATTCATCGATATCTGCATATACAAATGAAAGCTTTGGGAAATTGTTACTCAACTTGCAGAATGTAGGAAGGATCTGGCTGCATACACGACACCTGAAAAGATGCACCGAAACTCACTTTTGGTACATATTGTCAAAACCCAATGTATCCTGCCTCATACTGAAAAGCACCAATTTTGAAAGCAGATTGCGATGTGAGATATTAAAAACTATTTTTTTAAAATAGCTAGCAAAATTGCTTTTTCTTGCTAACCAAGTGGAGCCTTTGTGAATTATAGAACAGCCAATTGATAGCCTATTTCACGGCTATGCTGTCTTGGCCTTGTCATATATCCCAACCTGTCGTTGAAGCGGGGTCAGCCGACCCCCTTGTACACAGCACCTTTGGTCCAGCATGCCAGTTCAATCAAATATAAATGTGCTTACAGCACTCAACAGCCAATATTTTATTATTTTGGTGAAGAAAGGAATTCTATTAGAGATGGAGAAAATTACATTTCCTGGAAGAAGACCTCTCTATAATGTCCTTGCATAGCACCAATAACTTTCTCCGGAAATCGTTTAACCAATCTTTTGCTCTAAGTCATGTACTGTCCGAGCCAATTCGTCTGCTACTCTATTGGACTCCCTATATGCATGAGTATTTTTACATGCTCCAAGTTGTTCCTGCAAATAAATGGGATGCCCTGAACCACTGCCCATAAATCTCCAAGGTGGGCTGATTTTACCTATTATTATATGATACTAGTAGCTGAGTCTGTTTCTGCTTAAATCCATAGGGACAAAGTCCCTACTCAATTGCTTACAGCACACCCTTTTGAATAGCCAGGTTTCTCGCCATCAGGATGTCCATACTGGGGAGGGGTGTTGCAAAAGCCGCCATGGGTTTGCCAATGTGAACTCTTAAAATGCCACCTGCTGCTGTTTTTCTGTTCTCTAACAGCTTCTTGAGCACTCAATAGCACAAAGTGCTGAATCTAATTTTAAAATGTTTAAAATTTGGTTCTTTAAGTTTTTAATATTAGCTTTTAGTCACTAAAAGTGTTTTGCTTTATTTCAAATAGATCCCTATATTAAATCAAAAGAATGATGTTTTTGTATTTGTTTGGTCTCCTTGTGAGACAAGTTCTTTTCACTTGTGTGTTTTGAAAACATAGTCCTACATCGGAAAAATAGAAGAAAGTTTCATTCTTTATAAATGTTTGAAAACTTTATTAGAGTGTAATCTTGTGGTGTAGGAGACTCCTTAAAGTGTAGAAGACTTCCATTTCCATTGACTTTAGACCATATCTTCAACCAGCGAGCGGCGTGCGCGTGCAAAGGGCAATGGGCGCTATGAGGTGCACTTTACACTTTGCACGTGTGCGTTATCCATGCAACCCATCGGTTGCAATTGGAGCGGTTAAATTCAATGAATCTGGACCGTGGGTAGTTAGGGTGATTATGGCCCAACGAAAAGGTGTTATATCACTTGAGACTCTATATAAGGAGGGGTTGAGAAGGCTCAAACCCACTAGACGAATTAGAGAGCACGGAAACTCTACCGAATTGCAGACAAAGCCCAGAACCAGAGATCCAGTCTGTTCAAAGAAAGAAGTCAGACCGTCCAAGGAGGAAGAAGACCTCCATACCCAGTTTAACCAGAGAAGGTCGAACCATAGGCCCGTTCGTTGTTCACATTGGACCAGATCCAATTGAACAGAACAGATTGTGATTCCATAAATGGTTAATCATAGATTGGTGCTACTTGTAGCCCAATCATGGTGGGAAGCCCGAAAGGTTTAGCCTTTGGTAGTCTATACGATTGACCCATTCGAACCACAGTCACAAGACTGCGTTTTTTTAAAAAAAAACTCAGCCAATAATGCGAAAAAAAATACGTTTAAAACGAATAATACGAAAAAAAAACGGATAATCTTGAAATTTTTGGGAATAAAGATTATGTAGATATTGACGACTTTGATGCTCTTTTGAGGGATTGATGAATATAAATGAGTGGTTTTATTAATATACGTATTTTAGTCTTGTTTTTAATCTTGATAATTGATGTTTTAATGAAATTTAATGCCTTGATGGAATGAATTTGATGTTAAAATAATGTTATGAACTTATTATTGTTGATTATAGTTACTCTTTTTATATATTATCTCACGAAATTGTTAGATATATTAATTAGTATTGTTACTAACATTTAAAATTATAAATTTTTTCTTCGTTTTTTTCCCGAATTTTTCCGTACTTGACCCTTGCCGAATTATTCCCGAACCCCAACTTTGTGACTATGATTCGAACAGATCAGTCTAACCGATTAGTTCTTAGATTGAACCAATTTGACAGATCGACATGAGATGGCTAAATCAGACTGCCTAATGTTGTCCTAATGGACCCCTCTAAGAGATAGTCTAACCGGTTGGTCTACGAACTAAACAAACTTGGCTGATTGAATTGAGATGGTCCAAACGGACTCAACTAATTGGATCATTCTAGTCCATATACTGTTATTCTGCCAAAATTATGGCAGAAAACTGTATGGTTGGCCTAGACTCTAGATTAAAATAGATTAATGATTTAATCGGTTTTATTAAGTTAAATAAAATGTATCTAACTTGTCATTTAATTGAATTTCAATTAAATGGTTGTTTTAATTAAACAAAGTGTTTAATTAATTGGATTGATTTCTAAAATGAATTTTTGGACTAAAAATCATGTTTCAATGTTTTAGATTAATTATTTTATTGAAATGAATTTTTCATAAACTCAATTAATCTATTGTAGGATTTTATTAATTTAATGGATTTTAAATTAATTATTCAGGCATACTCTAAAAGAGGTTTGGTGCACCACAATCCACCGAGTAGTACAAACTCGTAGGGATTGGTCAGTCGAATCTAAGTTGAGTTGCATCCTGGAGATATGGCTGCTTTTCCCTTGCACACGGGAGGCTTCGACTATCTTTAAGAAAGACTCTCTTTCGAGCGCCTCTCAACTTGCAGGATTCGGTTATATATATATATTTGCTATTCAATTGTTTATTTGTCTAACTTGTGTAGGGATTTATGAAGTAAATCCAACACAAAGCTCCTTGAGCACCATTGCGTGTCCCAAAGATCTCAATCATGGTGCAAAATGCCCAAAACCTTGCACATGAGGCTAACAGAACCGCAACCATTTATCTTTCCATCATATTAGCATTATGCGGCATCAGTTTGTGATCCCTTGAATTGACTAACTGACAACCTAGGCAACAACTCTGAAAATTTGCTATAAAATCAAGCTGGCCAGTCGAAAGTAAAGGCAATCACACAAAACACTAGCATTCACAATGAGTAACTGGTTTTACACGACTTATAGAAGGTTTTGAAACTCTTTCCTTAAAGCTCCATTCGGTTAGCAAGAAAGTGATACAAGACTTATATACATTGAGGCCCATCCCCTCAACTTCGTATGCCCTAAATTTTCACAGTTAATAAGCCAGAGGCCTTTGGTGATACTTTGTTTTTGAACAATTTTTCCATCTGGTTCACAGTTTAAATACAAGTGTTGTTATGTATTCCCAAAGTCCCGACACAATTGGACATCTATTTTTCTTCCCTTTCTTTTTTAAACTATCTGCCATCACCTCTACATTTTGAACAGAATCCTGTTTATTGGTATGAATTTTAGATCTAAACTTATATAATAAATGCTATACCTTTTACACCCAAATGAGCATCCTACCATGTCCATGTCCATGTCCATGTCCATGTTCATTAAATTCTCACATCAAACACCTTGTGCTCGCAATTCTGTTTCCCTATCTTATGCTTATCTTTATTATAAATATATCTTCTCATAACCGTGATGGGTAAGAGACATTTTCTTCAAACACCTTTATGGTATCAGAGCATGGCTCTTTTTAATTCTTCTGTCTTTGTTCCTTTCTTCATCGTTTTCTCCTATTGTGATCACAATGATGACTTCTCCCTCCAATCCGATCTTGTTGTGTCGCCCCTCTCTGTTACTTCTTCCTATTATCCTAATTTCCAAAGCATTACGTCTCTTGTCTCTGGTTGCCTTTACTGAATCAACTATTTTCTATAGCAAGGCCAGCTTCTTCCAATTTTTCACAATCAAGATCTATACAAGTATGTGGATGGATCTCTCCCACCTTCTCCAAAAATTTTAGAATCCAAATATGATGCCACGGATGTTGTCAATCCTGAATTTTTTACTTGGTACTGGATTGATCAGCTTCTTTTAAGTTGGCTTAAAGCAACATTGACCAAGCCCATTCTTGTTCAAGTAGTTCGCTTACCTACTTCCAGGAATGTCTGGGGTTCTCTTAAAACATCCTTTTGCATCACAGTCGCAGGCCCAAGTCATGCAACTCCACCCCAGACTCCAAACCGCCAAGAAAGGATCTTCCACCATTGTTGAGTATCTACAGCGCCTCAAAAATCTTGCAGACGCTCTTGCTGCTATTCAAAAACCGGTTAGTGATGAGGATCTTGTCCTATATACTCTTGGTGGTTTTGGCTTAGACTATGAGTCTTTTGTTACTTTCGTGTCTACTCGTGCTGTCCTTCTCACCTTCGCTGAGATCTATTCCTTGCTGCTCAATCATGAAAATTGACTCCAACATCTTCATCTCGCTCATACTGAGGCTCAATCACCCACGGGTCTTCTAGCACAATTCAGTCGTGTTAGTGGGTAAGGGACATATGGCTATCAATCCGGCCCTACGATGAGGGGGGCACCATGGCCCGCCCGCCCCTCGAAGCCCACAAAATAGAGGGTTTTTTTCTAGGGCCTGAGGACAGGACTGGGCCTGATTTTGAAAAGCCCCCTGACTTGAGGACCAGACTTGGTAAGACCTAGGCCCTGCCCTCCCTGACCTTCACTCATCTAATATATATATATATATATATACACGTTTGTGTGTGTAAGTATAATGGGGGATACTCTCCCTTCCTCACGTCTCCAAAACCCAAGTTCAATGGTATGCAAGTGGGGGTATGGTGGTAATTTCCATCAACCCCCTATATAAAATATCTTTAAGCTCCCTACTAAACTTACCCATTAACCCCACATTACTTCAGATGACAATTTGAATAGAGCAACTCTTGTGTGCGGTTTTTTACTACAATTTTATGAAGCTACAAATATATTTTCTGGAACTAAACACCTAACTATACAATTATTTCTAGGAGAAGTAGTTAAGATACATACCAAATTGATGGAGAATTTATTTGATGAAGATCAATTTATCAGGGATATGGTTATAAGAATGAATTAAAATTTTGATAAATATTGGCATAATTATAATTCAATTTTTGAAATTGCCATATTCTTTGATCCTCAACGTAAGCAATTATATTTAGAACACGTTCTAAGAAAATTATATATAACAAATGAGGTAGTAAGTAGGCGTAAAGAACAAGTTATTAGAAATCTTTATAAAAAGTATAATATAAAATTTGGTATGAGACATTCTCCTCAGACACCTTTATACTCTACAATAGAGAGTTAATGTTATGTACTCTTACTTAAACATAGATACTAATTAAAACTAACCTTTTATGGAATTTATGGGGAAAAAAGAAAAGAAAGAAAGAAGAAGAGGGTCAAAGAAGCCATGACATACCAAGATGCACCATAATTGATAACTGCCTGCAAATAGATTTCCGATGACATCGATAAGCTGAAGTTCATAAAAAGAATAAATAAATGCAATTAACAAAGAAAATGAAGAAACCCAATTCACTTCGGCACAAACCATTTGGCATGGAAACTAAACCAGTAACTGGGTACCTCTCAATCATTTTTCAGAAGCTATGATATTCTTGGAAATCTTAAATTGGGTCTCCAAAACCTCAGATTTTAAGTTTCTATTTTATTGTATCCACGGATTTTACTGGGTTAGGCTCTTATGTACCCAATTCAAACAAACCAAAAAAGAAAAGACCCCATTTATCTAGTTCTTTTTATTATTGATTTCTCAACCCCATCATGGTCAACTTCCAAAAAAAAAACCCCATCATGGTCCCAGAAAATCAAAAAAACAAGAAACTTAAAAACGATTCAAAGACACAGCCGATAAAAGTAACCATTACTTACAGGAGTCTTAGAAGACTTTATGTTATGCAGAATCTCTTCCAGATTTTGATCACTTGAAGCACTTCTCAGGTTCCCATGGTGATTAACTGGTAGATTCAATCCAGTTCCCTCTAAACCTTTCTTTGCTTTCTCTTCATTGCTGCTCAAACCAACTCCTCCCTCCATTTTTCCTTCTTACAAAATCCAACAATCTAGCATCAATGAAGGGTTTTGAGAGGGGATGTTATGAAGTAATTTTGCTATAAATGGATTGTGTGCATGCACTTAGCTAGTGCCAATCAGGATTGTCCAAAGTGGGAACCACCTGAATGTGGGTCCCATTCCTCAACGGGACAATTTGGTAATTTTGGTAGTTAATGATCCATGATTATCATATCAGAAAGTGTGCGTTTGTGGAGGATAAAGAAGAGCACACTATTATGGCTTCTGCGTTCCTTACACTTCAAAGCTTCTGCTATGGCTTCTCTCCAAATCGTTCTTCACGTTCTCTTCGGCTTCCAATATCTTCAAATTTCGCTACCCCTTCTGTAATTTCGCAGTCGCCGACATTTTCTTCAGCAAAAGATACCCTTCAGTTCAAACTCAAGCATTTCCCCAGAGCATCTGCTGAAGGTATGCTTTTCTTTTTTCAGTTTCTTGATTTTGGATTATTTGATCTGTGATTTCTGCTGTCTTGGATATATAAAAATGGGTTTTGATTGACCGAGTAGTATAGCTCTCACTCGTCTTGAATTTCGTGGTTTTGGATGTTTTCAATGTGAATTTTGGTTGAAGATAGAGTAAATTACTTTTTTTCCATATTGTTGCAAAAGAGGTTTCCAAAAAATTATAGTGTTGGGGTTAGTTCATTTTCATATTTATTTATTAGTGGGGTTAGTTCATAGAACACGTTTCTCAGGTTTTGAGTGATGTCCCACCTTTTGAAAAGAGACAGTAGAAGTGAAATCAACAACTGGAGTGGAGCCTGTAGCAATTGGTGTGGCTCATTGTTGCAATCTTGAGATTGAGCAGACATGATAATTGGATGAATGAAACAGTTTTAGATGGCATAGATTTATACCTCTCCTAGTTTCATGGGGCCCTTTTGCACTAGGGATGGTATGGACTTAGTTGGATAAGGTTTTCATACAACCCCATTGGCCTTTTGTAACTTGGTTTCATCTTCTATGGGAATTATTAAGCGAAAACTTTGGTGGAACCAACAGGTCAATATTGATCTTGCAGATTGTGAATTTATGTTATTAGTTTAGAATCTAAAACATAAGGAAATGCATATTCAAACCTATGTATTGTAGCATTTGCCTTGTACATCCAAAGGAGTTCTCAGCTTGAGCATTAAATTACTCGCTATTATGAAGTTATTCTTCTTATTTACTGCTGGAGTTCTGAGCTTGGATAAATTAATAGCTATGATTAAGTCATTCTTCTTATGTACTATTTCATTTTTTTGATGTGTTCATGGAGCTAGTTTTTGTTTTATAAAATTGCAGAAGGTCATTGGGAGTTAACTATTTGTTCTTTCCTTAGAAACCTTATACCCTTTGTTTTTTGTGTGTATGTAAATTTTGTTTGTTGTACCATGTTGCAGGAGTTCCTAGTGAGTTAATTGAAGACTCAAAGTTTGTTCCTATGAATGCTGATGATCCTAGATATGGTCCACCTGTAAGTTCCTATTAGCTCTATGTTGTCATGAACGTTTTCTATTTTTCGTCTTTTTTTTTATAATAATAATATCCTTCTTGCAGTTACACACAGTTCTTGTTGCATACACACACAGATGCATATATGGGGCTCTGAATATGTCAGCTTTATGAAATCATAAAGGGCCTAAAGATTCAAACTTTTTTTCTGGTACAGGCGTTATTGCTTTTGGGCTTTGAAGTGGAGGAAACAATGAAAGTAATTTCTAATTTTCCATTTATACACTTTTGTTATCCATACCTTCAATTGATATTTAAATAATCTATATCTACTTTTGTTGTGATTGGTAGGCCACATATTTTCATCTTCATATCCCAAATATTTTGTATTCCTTTGTAAAACTTGAAGCCATTATTAAAAGTTGTCGATCTGCTGTAACTTGTACGTGAGGTTCTAGGGGAAAGAGAGTGATCAATACTAATACTTATCTTGCAGAATGAACCAGTCACATTATTAAACTACAAGAAATGCCAAGTCCATCCGCTTTTATGCATGCCCAAAATTACTTGCCTTGTGGTGCTGAGACGTGGCTACCAGTTCTTAAAATTTACCTTGGGGCAATAGAGTGTGGTACTGGCCACGTGTTAGCAACACAGGGCGATTGAGAAAGTGAGTGAGGATAGCACCCCTGTTAATTGTTAACATCATATGGGTTAATTTGTTAGAGATGCTATTTATATGGTCAGGTTTAATTACTTATATGAAGGTTGTAAGGTTTTCCCATAAGTTACTATGCCTTAATATCTTTATAATGCAGATACAGCAGCTTCTGAAAGAGTTGGATGGTGAGTTTCTGAAGGTAACATTTAATGTATAATCATGTAAGGATATTTATGTCCATTTTCTTTTCTTTGTTCTTTTCCCTGAAGCAAAAGTTCTCTCCCTGGACAAATATTTGTCATATAAGAAGAAAACTCCAATATGGATCTACTTATCGAACTGTGTTATCAATTCTTAATTTGGGTTTAATTATTCATTTTATCATAGGTTATTCATTGTACTGAAGATATGATATCTCGTTCGCTTTGGGAAGCAATGCATACTGAGCAGCCCAATTTAAGAGCAGTGAAGGTTAAAAATTTTAGTGGCTTATACTTTCTGGTTCACTCATTGTTATATTTAATTTGCATCCTTCATTTACTTATCAAGGTCCATGTGAATGACAATGTCCGTTCATACCTTATTTTTGATAATCATGTTGTAGGAAAGATCAATGGTGATTGACAGTAGAAGTCATGTTCTTTTCATCATTTTCATGACATTATGTAAGAAAATGAGGTCAATCTATTATTTACCTCATTACTCGCTCACTTTGGGAAGTAATGCATACTCTGCAACCCAATTTGGAAGCAGTGAAGGTCAAAAAAAACTTAGTGGATTATACTTTCTGGTTCACTCTGTTATATTTCATTCGCAGTATTCATGTAGATACCAAGGTCCAAGTGAATAAAAAAGCTTTTCATGCCTTTTTTGTATAATCATGTTGTAGGAAAGATCTATGGTGATTGAGAGTAAAAATCATGATCTTTTCATCATTTTGATGCATGATTAAAAATAAATGAGGTAAATTCTATTGTTTACCTCATTACTTCAAAAATCATAATCCATGCCTCCCTTAAGAAGAGAAGGTGAATGTGTCTCCTCCCTTTCTGTCTTCTAGTTTGTTTCTTTATTTAGTAATCTGAACAATTTCAGTTGAACGAAGTACACCCATTAATGGTGTATGCTGTTGCCAAAATTGGTAAATCGAAGTCCATGTATTCTTAATAACCAGTACTTTTGAGGTGAGGTGCAAATTTGACCACGAAAAGATGCAATTGATGCATTTCAGCAGTTTAAAGGGAAGACCTTACTTCGCTATGTTTTCAGAAATAAAAGAAAGTTTTAGGGAGCTCATAAACTAGAGGATCTATCTCATATGTTTTAACCCCTCTTCATTTGTCTAAATGAAATTTGTGTATTGCTTTATGCAGATTGCAGAATCACTGCCGCGAATTTGTTTCTTATCTGGTCTTAGTGGGGAAGAGATGATGATGTTCATTGATGCATTTCCAGAAACTGGTATCAAACATTGTTAATTATAGCATCAAACTAATTACTAGTGACCCTCAGCATTTAGTTCTGAGGACATATGAATGGACCTGAGATCCGCCATTCACACTGTCACACACCAACTCATTGACATGGTCTGATTTAGTTGACGTTTATTGTATGGGTATTATCCAAAATATCAGACTGGATGTGGGGATCTTAACTTTCCAATCCAAAGCTAAAACTAGTTGGTCGAAAAAAAATTGATGTTACGGAAGAAGTTCGTAAATTTCAAGAGGTCCTTGGATTCTGCAATCCAGATCAATGAGTTGGTGAACCACTTGTATGCTATGGGTGTTGAGGTCCGTTGAGGATGATGAACCTCAGGTCCATTACGCTGCAGACTTTGATATGCATATGTATCATCTCTTGTTGAAATACTTGAAAACAGTTCTATTGGTTCTATACAGGATTGAAACCAGTTGTATTTGCAGCTCTTGTTCCTAACAGTGCGGGTAAACCACTACTAGAGGTGATGGAAGAAATCATGGGGGACCATGAAATGATGGTAAGCATCTGTGTCCTTTCTGGAATATCTATGGCATTCTCTGCAATCAACTGTCTATTGCATTGCTGTAACAATTTTATCTTCCATGCAGTCTGCAAAACAATCAGGCTCAACATAGGTACATTTGCGTAGAGACTTGAAGAATTGATAATCCAATTTCTGTCCCTGAGATCTTTGTGGTTGTACAATTTCAATTGCCAAAGGTGATCCGGCTTTCATTTCAGACAAGGTTTATCTACCTGTTATTGTAGAAAAAGGTTTAGAACTCAATGATTTGGCTGCTGGATAAGAAGTTTCAAAACTACCATCTTTGTTGCAATTACTAATATACCCTCTATACATACATTAAAAGTAAAAACCTAACTGAACAGTGTCATGTGGCATTGAGCAGTTATAACTGTTATTGTCTTTCTTTACTCATATTGTTGCTTGACGGCCCGTAAACGTCATGAGATCAACCACCACCACAAAAATAATCAAACTAAACCGCCTGCGTCATGGACCTCTATGACAAGTTTACATACGAATAGGGGAAATATAAAATGCATGCTTACTGTTCAATCCGAGGCCAGATAGGAGGAGACAACATCTTGGAATGCAATGCTTAATGGGTTTAAAATGGCAGGTATGATTGTTGGGTATGCTTGCAAGCAATTTGTGAAATCCTCAAACTTTTACAGAGAAATGTAGAGTTTTGGGCATAAGCCAGATCGAAAAACACTTTTAAGGGTGTCATCTGGTTTTGGATTTACAGGTGCACTGGATCATGGTGAGGTGACTGACTCATATACGGAAAAACAGAATGTAAAGGGGTAAGAAGTTGAGGTAGCCCTAATGGATATGTACTGTAAACGTGGGGGATCCTGAGAAAGTTTGGTGTTTCATGGGATGATTAACAAGTGTCTTTTGGGCTGGACTGCCATGATTGTTGGACTGTCCATGAATGGTCTTGCCAAGGATACTCTTGAATCCTTCTTTCAAATTCACATTCTTATACACTAGGAGATGAATCTGCTTCCCGATATTAGGATCATTTGTTGAGAATCGAGCAACAGAGCATCTACAGATCAACGACCCCTTCCAGCATACTCGTTTATCATATTTATGTTGGATTGGTAAGTATAGTACACGGTTCTATGAATTGTATTTTAGAATATAGCACTTCAGATCAACTGCACACAAATGGGAAAAATACATTCTCATGATTTTTGAGTGGAATTATCTTTACCAACTACCCAAGTTAAGACACCAAAGTATTTGGAGTCCTCATTTGATTTCACAGGAATATCTCAAACAGGGTTGTAAACATAAAAACACAAGCTGTTACAAGAGCAGAGAAGGAAACCATATAGTTATCGCTGCCCAGAAAAAACCATCTTCGGAACCACATAGAAGTGACGCAATGACATAAGAGGGCAGGCTAGCATAGTTGAGGCTATCACATGTCAGCTACACCGTCTTCAGCAAGTTTTCCCTGAGTCCACCTCTTCAGCATCTCTAATGCAGCTTTAGGCTGATCCATTGGGACCATGTGACCAGCATCGTGGACCTGTTTGTTGTTATACAAACCCAACGCTACTAAGTCAATATCAGCAATACTTATTGTTAGACAAAACAAATGCCACAGATAGACCATTACATTAATAAATGACATTTTTAAAGAGAGGGGAGGGGACCTTGAGGAAACTGAGAGGCCCATGGCTTTTCAACTGTCCTGCCTCTGAACCATTAACTAAAAATGGAACAGTCGGAGATGCTACAAACTCTTTCTGACCAGACCATTCCATGGCATGCACCCACCTTGAGTTCCCTGTCCAAGTACAAATACACGTTCAGATATGGATACGAGTAAGAAAATTATCTCTCTACAAGTAATTGGCGGGCAGAATAGGGTAGGGCATCCAGAACTTGTGTAACGATGGCCTTTCAATTGAATCTAAGAAACTTACCAAGCCAGTTGCATATGAGATCATACTCTCCGGCATATATGAGCAACTTGACTCCATCCTGAAGAAGAGCAGGAATACCCACTTCTAGATTCCTCATCCAGTCCATAAGCATGGCCTGGTATACAATAGGGCTACACGATACAAATTCTATATCCCCAACTCCAAGAGCATCCCTAACAGACTTCTGGTTCAGGAATTTCTCCATGTTCGAGAAGTCATAACAAAGGCTCCCCTCACACTTCTTTCTGATGTCATAGTACTGCAAAGTGGACATTATAAAGTGCTCATCAAAGTCAAAGGCATGCCTGTTCTTCCAACACCCAATGCATATATATATAAATCTCACCCAAAAGCAAAAGGATATATATATATATATAAATGCTTCCTTACATTTGTATCACCAGCAAGACCCATGATCTTATTGAATATTGTATTGCAAACAACATATGAAGCCATGCAAGAGGCTGTACCGTCGGTGCCTGAAACAAGGCTTCCGATATTAAACCACAAAAACATCGAATGCAGATAGATATATAAGAAAGATTACCACATGGTTGTTATTTTTCACCAGCTGCAAAAAGCTGGGCACTAAAAAGAGGGATGGGAACCATGAAGAGGGAAAATGAATAGAGGCAATCTTAGAATTAAGAAGACTTACCGCAAAGCTTTATTGCCATTTCACATACTGGAAGAACCTTGTTAATTCTCTTGTAATCAGCATCTTCAATTATTCCCATGTCCAATGCATAATCTGTGTATGCTTTGTACTGGATTGCAGGATCAGTAAGCCCATTGCCAATGGCAAAACCCTGTTGTACCAATTTCCAGTTATGTAAGTCCAAGAAAGCAAGCCAAAGCAACCAGATATAACTCTAAGATCAAGGTCGAGTTGGAGACAGACCTTTAGGTTTATATGAATTCCTTCTTTCGCTTTGTTTCCTCGGTGAACTCGAGCAGCGAAAGCAGGAATGTAGTGCCCAGCATATGATTCTCCAGTTATGTAAAAGTCGTTCTTTGCAAACTGAGGATGCTCCGCGAAAAATGCCTAACATCACAGAGAAGAAATCATTGATTTTCATACACTCGGATTCTTAATCTAATAAATTTCAATTATCTAACAAATATAATTTTTCATTTTGGATCCAGGTCAAAAGGAAATATCCAAAAATGGAATTTGATGGAGGCTTTAAGAGTAGAGGATCTGATTCTGATGAAAGCTACTTTATACAGATGCACTGGTTAAGAAAAAGGTTAAATGGAAAAGTAAAGAGTTTTGATTCAACACCACCAGCAAACAGCAAAGCAGAGTTTGGTCAACCACATTATAAGTCTGAGCAACAAGCTTTTTAGATTTGTATTGGAAGTACAAAGAGTTTCATATTTAGCACAATAAGGAGAAAGAAACAGACCTGCAAGAAGTCGTACAGATCATTACTAACACCCTCTTCATTGTGACGAATGTCATGCTTATCAGAGCTATAACTAAAACCAGTTCCAGTAGGCTGGTCAACATATAGAAGGTTTGAAGCCTGCAAAAACAATAACAATTATGTTAACTCTCGTATAAAGCAATCAAAATGCATTGTATGTTAGGGCATGCTCAATATTCTAAACAGACACCATATAATAAAAAGGAAAAACAGAAGTAACACAACTCTTATGCCTTGTAAAAGAATTCTACTTATGATGCACTAGAATCAAGTTATGCTCCACTGGATCTTGCTCCATATTCATTGTCACAGGAGGCTCGTAAAACTCCAAAGATAACAGTCTGTTAGACAGTATGATTGAACACAAAACTAGGGGTGTCAATGGGTAGGGTAAGGGTCATGTAAGACCTTCCCCTTACCTATTTATGATTTCTCACCTGCCTATATGGTAATTTTTTTTATTTGATAATGGAAGGTGTCCTAAACCATTCGAGGCAAGGACTAGTCCCTTCGGGTGTCCACACGGACCCACTCGGAATTTTTCCTACGGACACCAGGGTAAGTCAAGGAGTGGGGCTTGAACATACAACCATGGAGCAAACTCAGGATGCTAGCCAACTGCAAAATTTTCCTTTAACCTTATCCTATCGTGTAGGGTAAAGATTTCCAATTACCTATCGGGTAATTAGGTACTTAGGTAAAATAACCACCTCTTCTTTCCTGTTTTAAAGCAATTTACTCTAGGGTAATTGGGTAATCAAGTAAATAGTGGATTTCAAGTAAAACCTAAATTTATGTTAAATAAACAAATATATATATATACCTCATACGGTCATACCACAAACCCTTCTTTTTCATACATAACAACAAAATCATCAAACTACAAAATTAAAAAAAAAAATCTCAGCAAAATACGTCATCTCATAAAACTTAATTCGTCCATAAAGCAACAATATGATTTCATAAAAATTATCACATCCTGCCATCCATCCAGTCTAAACCACAAGGATGTAGCTAATCAGGATTAAGGAATATATGAGAACTTACCAAATACCCACAGATAATCGGGTAAAAAATGGTAGGGTAAAACCCTTTACCCATACCTTACCTATTTATAAATGGATAAAGATTCTATTGCATACCTATTTATCAATCGGATAAGAAATCTTTACACTTAACCTCCTAAGTCAAGTGGGGTAAGTCAGGTAATCGGGGTAAACTGTTAACCATTGACAGCACTACACATAACTGAGATTATTAAGATGTTTGAAGTCCGTTCTAAATTATAGTGAAGCAAACGACTGACACAATCACCATGGGACTCGCACTTGATATTCTAGGAAAACTTCTGATTTCAGGAAAGGAGAAAATTAGGATACTTCATTCTTTTACTTAGTGATCAAAGACAGTCAGTGGGATGTCACGGGAGCTGACGTGCCAGAAACTATCTGAAGTAGGTGAAATGTTGCGGGAATAGGTAACATGGAGAGCTGTTCCATATTCACTTACAAACATAAGCACATAGAAAGACTTGAAATAGTAATTTAGGTGAACAATCTATTTGAGGGCTGCATCCAAGGATTTTAGACTTTACACTTTGCTGATACTAGATAATAAACAACTAATTCGCTCAAATAGAGAGAGAAATCAAGATCCACTGATGAGGACTTCCATCACTGTCATAATTTTATAGTCTCGAATCACTTCGTGTGATTCATAGTATTCACAGAAAAGGAAATGATAGAATGACTAAGATATTCCACATGAAATTGTACGTTTTATTTGTACTCAAATGGATGTATGATCAAGGTATCACTTGCTGAGTTGCTTCCATGCAATATGGAAAGTTTGTCTTCATTCTATTCTACTGTATTCAGATTTTGTAGGAGGAAATATGAGATTAGCAATACTTAGGGAAATGTTAAAATTATTTAATTCACTGAGAGAGAATTATTGCTAAGGAAATTCGTGAACTGAACAGGGGTATTGTATCCTCAAGTAACTTTGAGATACCATTTCCCTTAACCAGGGGAAACAAAAAAATTATATGTATCGTCCGAAACCAATACCGAAACTGATACGTATAGGTTTTGGTTGGGACCGATACATCCCCCGAAACTGTATTTTTAATCCTTGAACTACTTTAAAAAAACCAATTTCCAAACATGAAAGTTCTTAATCTCATGAACAGCTCTTCGAATTTTGGATGTCGAGGGACAACCTATTGGTGCAGTTTATGAACTGTAAACCTCAAAAAAAGGAAATATTTCAGTTAAATTTCTTTACGACGAAGTTCGGTTTTATGTATCACATCCCTTGAACTGGAAACCAAAGAGAGGAGAGCAATCTGAAAAGAGCTTCTGTTTCATATTATCAACTATAGAGAGAAAGTAAGATGGATTTAATGGCTTTGAGAAGATTTGAGATACAGAGGAGATCAAAAATCAGAATTTAAGCAATATAAATTCAAGCAAGTCATGAACTCCACATAACAAACTACATTTTCTCAAACTGTAAGCCATTATTAACTATCATAAAGCGGGGAAAAAAAAAAGTGGGAATAAATAACTGCCATCTTGTAGCAATCATTATTATTAACTTAAGTAGGCCTAATTCCAACTCTATAAATTGAAAATGAAAATAAATAGAAATAACAATACCTTATCCCAACCGTAGTCATTCCACACAAGAGACAAGTTCTTTGCAATAGTAAAAGGCCCATTTTCATAGAAAACAGCCAATTCACTGCTACACCCTGGTCCTCCAGTCAACCAAATAACAACGGGGTCGTTCTTGTTGGTTCGCGATTCAAAGAAAAAGTAGAACATCCTGCAGATAGAAGATGACATAATTAGTAAAATTATGCATATGAAAACAATATTAGAACTTAGCAAACAATATCAGGGAAGCAATAGACTAATAAAAGTTCAAGTTCGAGAAAAGTAGAGGACACTGAAATGCTGTCCCTACAAGTTTTGGTTAAGCTACTCTGCCTAGAAAGTGTCAATAATCCACTTACATGGACATTAATTACCTTAAGTCATACCCATTACCCTAATAAGCTATAACAACTTAACAGGCATGATCATACACATTTAACACATTCATAACTATGCTAACACACCAACATGCATATTGAACATATACATAACCATATGTCCCTGAACAAGAATAGATAAGATTTCTTATCAATTATCATTTAAAACATTATCTGACAAGTACCCATTGCCCATAAACAAGGAATTTATGTGCAGTTGGCTAGCGTCCCGGGTTTGCTCCCTGTGGTCTGTGTGTTCAACTCCAACTCCTTGACTTACCCTGGTATTTGCAAGGAAAATTCCGAGTGGGTCGGTGCAGATACCCAAAGGGACTAGTCCTTGGCTCGAAGGCTTTGGGACACCCTCAATTACCCAAAAAGAAAAAGCAATATCCATGTAATTTAATTAACTAGCTAGTTCGCCACCATAACATCAGCGGAGCTGAGCGGAGCTGAAGTGCAAATTCACCAAATATATTCAAGAAATTTACATCAAACTTAAATGTAAACTACCAATCTTTCTACTCATGGATTAAAAATTTAAAAAAAAAAAATACAATTCTCCTTAATCCAACTTTCCCAAAATATAAGTTCAAATCCAGTAATACCCACTAAATCATTGAAATTTCAATCATTAAAAAAAAAAAAAAACCTACCCTCCATAAACCAGTAAATCTTATTACCCCTAGAAACCTATTAACTTCTTGGACTAATAGTTCTAGAGTTCCAGATTTACCTTGCAGCGTTCGAATGCTGAAGCTGATAGTACCCAGCATGGTGACCGAGGTCTTCGATAGAAACCCCAGAATCTGCAATATTAGGGAATTTGAAACGCTTCTCGACGATCTTCGGAGCGATTGAATGGTCACCAACGGCGACAGCATCTTTAGGGATCAAATTAAGCTCTCGGATTAACTTCTCTGCCTGTATTGCTGGGAAATTCGCGTCTGAAGGCAAGCGAAGATGGTCGGAAATCTTTGCAGAAGAGAAAGAAAATAGAAGAAGAAGAAGAAGAGAGAAAAGGAATAGAAAGAGATTTTTCTCCATCTAGTTTTGATCAAAGAAATGAGATTTTGGGGGAGATTTGAGAAATGAGAGAAGGTTTGGTGGGAGGATTTATAGGGTTTGAGAGAGTACCGACTTTGGAGGAAATGGCGGAAAGAAACGGTGGAGTGACAAATGTGAGAGTAAAGATAGCTTTGCCCTAGATAGAGACTAGAGAGAGAAAGCAATAGAGAGCTAACGTTCTTGGGCTTGTAGCTAAAGAAAGGAAGTATTATAGACGGGTTGTTGAAGAAAATGTTGCTTCGCTTCTAGTTCTCTCCCACGCGGGAGTAGGTAGTTACAAGTTGCGAGTCCCGGTCTGTTCTAGGGAGTTGCACAAGGACTTCTTGTAAAACACACGAGAGTCAGCCACGTAACCCCTGTGTAAGGGCATTTTAGTAAATAAATTATGACAATGATATAATTATTCTCCAAGGAAAATATTAGCTCTGGTAAACACCCTAGCTAAGCGTTCCGGCATCCACAAATGATTTTCATTTTCTCCCCATGATTTTGACTTCTCCCCCATTTGGTATATCTCCCCTTTAAAATGGCACAGGTCCCATCATCATTTGTGGATGCCGGAACGCTTAACAGTAGCTCGCTTCCACCAGAGCTAATCTTTTGCCTTCTCCCATGAAGCAAGCAATCTACGGTGGGTCCCCAGATTATGATGTAAAATCATAGAAGCCATAACTTTCTCCCACTGGTTTAGATGGATCAAAAGGACGGTGAGGATCTTCTAGGCAACCTTTTGGATATGATAGGACCCACTTGTTGGAAAGTCAAATAATAAGTGGATAAAATTCTCAATGCAGACTACAGAGTAGAGGATCAGGATGTGGTTAAAAGGTTGTCATCTCGCCACTCGCAGTCGTGAGCGTGACGCTTGCACATAAAGGAAAAGGAAATACCGTGTACTGTAGGACAAAGTAGTTAAGAGAGATATATGGCTTTTCCGGTGTGTGACTGAATCACCCAAAGCACAGAGTATTTGTGACCAGGCGTGTGGAAAATTGGAAGTTTCTGTGGCAGTTTAACAATGAAGATTGTTAACCCCTCCCCCCCCAAAAAAAATGAAAATTGAAAATAGGTGGCAAGTTCCAGATCCGATTCAAGTCTAAACGGTTTGTGAAGATGCCTCAGTTGCATACATCATATATTTTTGTTGCTTTTCCCATGTTGACACATCAAAAGCATGAAGAACTGAACTGCGGTAGCGAGAGCCAGGTAATAGCAAGCTAAGAAACGCCACCATTGAATCGGTTTGTCTGATTGTTGCTCAGTAGTTTACTAGCACACCCTGAATAGCCACTGATTGATGAACAGCTGAGAAGTGTGCAGTAAATGGTTAATGAAAGTTCACATATCAGATAGTCGAAAGAATTTAATCGCCATTTTGTTCTGATGGGATTTTTGACCGCGCTGTAATGGGCGTTTTGCGAAACTGCAATCTAATGGATTGGCTGATCTGGGTAAATGAAAAACTGTTTGAATAGAGCTGCAACTTCGCACCAGGCTGGCTCTGGAGCCTGGTCTATATAGAGTTAGCTGTTTATAATTAATATATGGTTTACGGACCAAAGCGTATGATGTGTAAAAGCTGGAACTGAACCTGTAAACTCACCAAAAGGGAAAATCAGATAAAAAAAATAAAGATTCATATGGGGGGATCCAGTAATTAGACTTTTCATCATCCAGATGATTGCAAAGATTGGATCTTTGTGATCATCCAAAATAAGTGAAGTTCTAACTTCAAACACACAAGATCTCCCAAGTAGGACTCATCCCTCTGCATAGGCAAACATGTGTTGTACAGGACAAGGGAATTTCATGTTAAAGGAAAAGTAACAATGACAATAGGAGGAACCTAGCAAAGATATAGCTAATAATTTGTGAATTTATTAGAAAGCTAGCAATGATATCGAGATTAATACATCGTCTTTTATTTTCCCCTTTTTCCAGAGGTAAGTGGGGTTCGAGACCTCTCATCCCAAACTGAGCAGCGAGCTCGATACAACTTTACACATGCTCTTCTTTACTACTGAAGGAAGTAGAAAGTGGAAGATGCAATTTAGGACCTCACTTTTGCAAGTCGTGCCCTTATCTCTTCTAGTTCTTCCTCATCGTCAGCGCCCTCAGCTATAGCTTCTTCCTGCAAAACTCACATAAGCAGTTTCTTCTTTAACTTCTAGCTAGACAGCATAAAGAATAATGGAATAGAATTGCAATGCACTTGTGTTGCATACCTCCTGAGCAGATTTTGAAGTCTGACCAGGTTGCTTTATTCTCTCTCTCCTGACCGCTTCTGGCAGCTGTGCGGCAGTCTCCCCTGCCAATTCAGTCAAGACCTTATCAACTTCTTCTTCAGTCTCCTCTTCTATATCTTCTGAATCCAATGCTGTGTCAACAGCATCATTCACCATCTCTTCAATCACCCCTGCCTAAAACCACAAGTTTGACCAGATAGTTATTTTCAAGCAAAGAAGTTGATATTACAGCCAACCACCATTAGTGTACCAATACTATAGTCTATACTGCAAGATTATTTGTATACTATTGGGGTTGTTCTCTTTATAAACCCCCCAGGCTTTGACATGCTTCTATTTTCCCCGTGTTTTTTTTTTCAATCCAAAAACTCATATATAATCAGGGGATATTTGTCATTAGGACTTTATGAATAGATTATTTACCTCCTTAACAAAACCATGTGTGATTAAAACAAATTCTCCCTCCCTCCATATTTGTCATTAGAACATTATGAATATATTATTTTACCCCCTTAACAAAACCATGGGTGATTAAAACAAAATCTCCCTCCCTCAAATTCTCCTCTCGTTCATTAATCTGGTATTGTCCAATTAATGATCAGTTTAGACTGAGGAGTTCGACTTAACCTATACTTCCACATCCCAAAACTAAATCAAGCTTTAAAGTTTTCTCTTTTCTTAACCTACCTGCAATGGCTTGAATATAAATCTTATAGCAGAAATTGCAAATTATTTCCAAATTTATCCACTTCACCTCTCATGACAAAACTTCCAGAAAGCATAGTATTCTCTTATGACCTCTATAAAACCATAGCAATAAGGGTCATAACCTCATTATTATGACTGCAGTGCGCATTGCCCTTTGCCAGTTTTAACTCTACAAAATTGCATAAAGGTGTACACTTAACAAATTGCAATGTCTCTCATTGTAGTGCAACAGATGCAATAGATTATGATATGTCTGAACGTATAATAGAGCGCAATAAGTGGGCATGGTGCCTAAGAAAATCTGATGTTAGCCTCTTTTTATATACATATAAGAATGTTAGTTTTGAATAAGTCATCAATTACAAGAAAATGTTACAATGTAAAGTTTTGAGAAAAACTCACTAAAAAAATATTTGAGATTATTTTAAGAAGTATAATAGTTATGAATTAGACACGTAATGGATTTGCTGGCAATGAAATCTGACCACCCATTACTGCAGGTGCATCGCACACCTACATACACCAAATCACAAACCAATTAGGGCGGTGAAGTTGTCACACAAGCCAAAGACACGTGCGGCTTGGTTGGCAACAGCTGGTTGTAGCCAAAATTACCACCAACATTAAATGTCGGTAGCTAAAATCACAATCATAGGTTGTAAACTTGGGTCTCTCCCAGCCAAATACCTAGGTCTCCCTTTGGGCGCCCCTTTCAAATTCAAATCGACCTATGACCCAGTCCTGGAAGGGAGGAAGGCATCCTACCTTTCCAAAGGGGGACGGCTTACCCTCCTCAAAAGTGTTTTGAACAACCTCCCACCTATTTCCTCTCCCTCCTCACCACCACCCTGCATCAGTCACCAAAAAAGTGGAAAGCATCCAAAAAAAATTTCTTTGGAATGAAATAGTGACAACCCACAAATACCATCTCGTTGATTGGAAAACTGTCTGCCTCCCAATTGAAATAGGCGGCTTGAATGTCAAAATGCTCTCCCTTTTCAACAAGGCCCTCTTGGGCAAATGGCTTTGCAGATATGGCCTCGATCGTGAAAATCTTTGGCGAAAGGTAATCACTTCCAAGTTCGGGGCTCCTTCCAACTGGAATCCCCCTACAGTCTGCAGTCCCCATGGCTCGGGTCTATGGAAAGGCATAATGTCAGACTGAGATTTTTTCTCTACCAACATCAACTTTCGAGTGGGTCGTGGAAACGAAGTTAGATTTTGGACCGACAACTGGTGTGGTCCCTCTACTCTTCGCAGTGAATTCAACTCTATTTGGCTCCTAGTAGCAAATAGATTTGCCTCAATAGAATTCTGTATCAAGTATCTCCCGAACTCCAAAGTTTGGTGTCCACGCCTGAGGCGCAATCTAAATGATTGGAAACTAGACATCCTCCAAAATCTCCTCACCCAACTTCACTAGATCCCCACCTTCAAAGATATTTGTCTATGGTCTAGAGACAAAAAAAAAAAGGACAATTCTCAGTGAGATCCATTTATCAGGCTTTGCTTTCCACCTCAGGCCAGCCTTTCCCTTATCGAGCGATTTGGAAAGTGAATTTGCCTCCCAAGGTATCCTTTTTCCGTTGGTTTGCAGTCCTAGATAAGATACTAACTTGAAACCACCTTAACCACCTTAAGAATAGAGGTGTCAGATGGCTACAGATACTTCATGTGCCTAGCTGTTGAGGAGTCGGTTGATCACTTCTTGTTTCATTGTCTTTATGCCCATAAGGTTTGGAGTTCTTTCCTCTCCCGTCTAGGAATCAGTTGGGTCTTTCCCTACTCCTTCCACGACGTCTTATCTTGTAAGTTCTCGGTATCGTTGGGAGAAAAGGGTTTCGACAGGGGCTCATTGATTCACGCAGGGGTGGTTTGGTCCCTTTGGAAAGAAGTCTATGAGAATTCTCGCTATCCAATTGCAAGAACTAGCCTACGGGCAGGCCATGATGGTGCTCCAAAAACAAACGAAGGAATTCAATTCTGTCATTGAAACCTCCCCTTTTTCAGTACTTGAGTAATCGAAGGGTCACGAACCACCGATCCCATCATGGAGAATTTTGATTTAGCATGGTTATATTTTTTGTTGTATTATCTTTTCGCTTATGTTTTGTACAACATGTTTTCTTCTTAGCTAGCTTCGGGCATGGGTTCACTCTCTAGTGATCCCTAGCCCCTCCCTATGTACTTCTTTATATATAATATCTGACATTACCAATCCAAAAACACACACACACACACAAGGCTATAAAGCCTTGCCATAAAATATAGCAGCAAGCCAATGGCTTACTGTCATTTAGCCACGACTAAAATAGTTGCAGCCATTAGCCCTCGCAGTGAAAACACATTGTAAGCCTATGGTTTGCAGCCACGAGTATGCAGCTAAAAAGTTGTGGATGCAATTAAGCCCGCAGCTAAAAAAAATGCAACCATTCTCTTCAAAAACCAGTGTTGTCAAGGCGTTTTTGATCCATAACCGACCAGGCGACTCCCTAGGCAGACGGATATTACTAGGACACCTAGGCACTATCTGTTCGCTTGGGTGGAGCCCATTTATAATACGTTTTAAATTGAGAAATAATAATTGATTAGTTATGTCATAAAAAATTATATATGTAAGATGAAAGGGACTCACTTGCTCTATGTTTCTCTCTTGTTTGGTTAGGGCGGGGGCTTAGAGTTGAGGAGGAGAAAGGTACTCCCCTCTATTTCTCCTCGCCCTCTCTCTCTCTCTATCATCCCTCCATGTTCTGTCTCTCACATCCTCTCTCTCTCTCTCTCTCTCTCTATATATATATAAATATATATATGGTTCCCTCTTGGTCATTCCCTCTCTCTAGATCCCTCTCTCTCTATATATATATATAATATATATGTCCCTCCATCCTTTGACAAACTTTATTTTACCATAGCTTTCAGATGAGTGCTTACACCTGGCCATCCCTATATCCCTTACTAACTGATGGTGGAATCATAGAAAAAATTGCAGAGCAGTTTGCAGCTCCCAGAGAACTCTTCATGCTTTAAATTCAACTTCATTGGCACTTTAATGTCGTCTACTTGTGGCCCATTTGGTCATTGATTTGGACAGTTCTGTGCTGAGGGTTAGACCTAGATTGAGCAGAAATATTACAGTATGTGAACAGACGTACCACTTCTTGAAACCAATGAGTTATTCAGTGGGACCATCTGAATTGAATTTCACCCTCCATTCCTAAATTGGAGGTGGTGTTAGGCAACATTGCTCTTGCCTATGTTGTAACCATTTGGGAATGCACCTAAGTCAATACCAAACACTCCTACATCCATTTAAATTGGAACTGCATAATGCCATCTTTTTGGTTTTCCCCAATCAATAAATTCCATGCTGCTTCAATGGAATGAATGTAATATACTTTATATCTGATTTTTTTTGTGAATTCCATGTTTGATGATGATGATGATGGTGATGGTGAATGATTGTAATATACTTAATATCTAGATTTTTTATTTTTTTGGATCTGGAGTTGAGGGCACAGTTTTTTTTTTTTGTTGGTATTATTATTCTTTTTATAATGAGTGATGATTGATACTTGAACTATCCCATGAACCATCAATTTTTGAAGTTGTTACTGATACTCTTTTGTTGATGGTGCAATATTTTTTTGGAGCATATCTCTTGATCTCTTATATTTATAAAGTTTGAAAGCTCTATGTTAAGATATGGGTGGTGTTTTTACTTTTTAATCTTTAAAAGCAGAATTCAAAATCAAAACCACCTTACATATTAGAAACTTTAAACAAATTATATATTTCTTATTAATGTAATATGTATGTATATAAATATTGCATATAATATAATAACATATATATATGTGTGTGTGTGTGTGTGTGTGTGTGTAGTTTAATTAATTTTATTGCCCGGGAGTCACCTAGGCAGCACCTCACCTAATCAGGCCTAAACGCCTGGGCATCACCCATTTAATTGAGAGCTGTAACTGTTTGAAACCAATGGGGAAATCAATGGGGCCATCTGAATTGAATTTTGCTCTCCATTCCTCAATTAAAAGTGGACAAGTGGTGTTAGGCAACATTTCCCTTGGCTGTGCTGTAGCCAATTTGGGAATGCATCTAAGTCAGTAAAAAACATCCCAAGATCATGTTCCATTTAAATCCGAACAGCATACAGCTATCCTTTTGCTTTTTCTACCAACAAATTCCATACTGCTTCAATGGAATTATCTGATTTTTTTTTGGGTAGAATTTCATGCTTGACGATGATGATGAATGAATATAATTTGGGCATCGCCTAGACGCGTTGTCTACACTGCCAAAAACAGGAGAGAAAGCTGCCAATTGCCCTCAACAGAGAGGGCACTTCCCTCATTTGTTGGCCCGCCAGAGGCAAACAATTGTCCACTGGACAGAGGAACTCCTCTCAAGAGAGGAGGCCCCATTTCCATTCGGCAAGATGAGGAAGAGGTGGGAGCTATGATGGGATGAGTCTTTTCTAGGCTTCCCCTTAGTAGCTTTTTGTTTTTCTTCTTTTTGTTATTTCCTTTTAGAGTTTACACTCTTGTAAACTCCCCCTAGCTGTAATGGTTCGCCTTTTGCTTTGATTTATATATATCTTGTTTATCGATCCAAATAAAAAATAAAAAGAGGAGGCCCCATAATGCCCCCAACGTGGGAAAGCAGTTGACTAACTCCCCAACTTTCTCTCATATAAAAGGGAGAGTTCTCAAGGAAACACTCTAAGAAGAGAGAACATACTAGAGCTCTACAAAAGTCAGAGAACTCACCAGCACGCATACAACAACCAAAAGATGGAGAGCATAAGGTAGGCCTCCCATGTTGGCCACCTCTCTTTCTCCCTTCAATTCTTCCTCTTTTTATCTTCTTTAAAAAGTCCTCCATGAGATGAGACACTTGTAAACCCACATGAGGAGAGGGAACTTCCTATTAATAAAAGATTCTTCTTATTACTTTTTTCTGTTTTCTCCTTATTCTTCGTAATCAGATGTTTTTCTCCTTGGAACGTAATTAGCCACCTAGATTTCTCCGGTCCAGTCCCCCACAAAAATAATCAACTTCACCCAAGTGGTGAAGGTCATTTAACACCAAAGTCCAGGTGTCTCATTCCTTTGAGCTGCTCGAAATTTGCATGTGCACGATTATCAAACTACTTTCTTCAACCAATTGTATTTTTTCTCTCTTTGATATATATGCATGCTGATTTAGTAATCAAAATATTAAACTACTTTCTTACATAAAATATTCATATTTCTATATTATTCATATATAAATAGAAATAAACTTTTGTTTTAATTTATTAATAAAAAATCCCAAAAACAAAACAAAATCAGCGATCATAGATTAACCATTGCATGTGTTTATAAGGTATTTTGATCATGAATTCCTATTTAAATACTAGGTTTAAATTGTTAGAATAACATTTTTACCCGATTACTTGTCAAAAAAATTGTTAGGATGACATATTTCAAGACATATAAATTCTTATATTTTGATCAATTAAAAGATATAAATATCATTATATACATAAATAAATCATTTTTAAAATGAGTAAGAAATCTCTTATGAAGAATTTTTTTTTGGGGGGTAATGGAGGGTGTCCCAAACCCTTTGAGGCAAGGACTAGTCCCTTCAGGTGTCCGCCTTGATATAATATTATTTTAACTAAAACGCCAATCATAAAAGTACTATCTAATATTAGTTCTATGGATATGATACGTCACGTACACAACATCTTACAAAGAAAGATGTTGTGTACATAATGTATCATATCATATATGTAGAAGTAATATTAGATAGTACTTTTATGACTGACGTTTTAGTTTAAAATAACATTTTTATTAAGAATGTAAGAAATTAGAAGATAAACAAGAAAAAGGAAAACACTATTATGGGTTTGTATATTCTTTTCCATATTTTTGTGTAGTAATAGAAAATATAAAAATGTGTTCGATTATGTGTAATTTTGACCTATAAAGTTCTAGAATCTAGACACACAACAGCTTATATCACTTGTTGTTATCTCACTTTTTCAATTTCAATTTGTTATTTTGGTTGTATAATGAGTTTGGAGTGTGTCTTGATGCTTAGTTTATAATTTTCTATAGTTTCATCTTAGATTTCCAACGTTCCTTAATGTTTCTAACATTTCCTATACTTCTACAGTGCTCCTTTAAACCTCTTCAAAATGTTTCCATTTTCTGAGTGACTGAAGTTTATAACCTTGTTCAGGACTGGGATTATATGTATAACAGAAACTAAGAATGCCAAAATTTGTCAACTGTTTACCATAATTCTTGACCCAGTGAAACGGAAGATGAAGGCTTTTTAGCTTGCCTAAAATGTCAAGCATGGCTCAAAAAAAAAGATGAGCCCAATCTAATGCTCAACGAAACTTAAAGTGCTGATAAATGATATACAAGAGAATGCAATATGATCCAACAGCTCGGTTGTTTCTCCCCCAAGTATAATTTGGTCATTTCTTTGACGTTATATTATCTCTAGTGTGCAGCTTACTAATCAAGGAGTTTTTCAGCTTGCTTCGGATAAAAATATTGAAAGGATGAGAAACAAAAATACCTTGGTCATTTCTTTGCTGAATTCTTGCATTGTGGCAGCCACTTCTGGAGCTTTCATGAGGTTATTGACAAGTTTCATGACCTCAGCACTCTTGGACATATGACCCACTGTACGAGAGATTGCTGCAATCCAAACCAAAAATATGAATACTGCACAAATTGAAAAAAATTAAAAAAAGAACCAAGGAGTATAAGTGATGAAAACAAATGATCTATCTGAAAACTAAGATATTCACAACATGAAAGAAATTGAGTGTCAATTACATAGACAAAACCAATATAGTTTCTCTGCATACACTTATTTCAGATGGTCCATATTACTTCTCAATACATGGGAATCATAATATAAAACAAACACAATACACAAGCAACCAATATGATCACGTCAAATATCCTCCAACTTAAATAGATCACTATAATATTGACCTATGCACTACCTCATGGCACTGAGACCTAGAGACCTAGAGATCCCATATTCCCACAGAAGATTTCTCTAAAACTATGGAATAGAGTTCATGACCTCATAGAGTTACAATGTATAATCTCTCTATCAAAATTAGTTTCAGGTCCTCCCAAGAATCAGAATGAAATCTCAAAATTTTTAAATTCCTTCACTGGAGAGTTTGTATAAGACCTAGCTGAAATTGGTCGAAATTTCAAAAGGTCAAAATCGAAATTAAATCCCGGATTTTGAGCAATATTTAAAATCTTAACACCAACAGAAATTGACAAGAAAGAAGGGCACAATAGTGAATGGACTTACATGCAAGGTCCCTATTCAGCTAGGAGGATGTCATCCATATAATTAAAGTTGGGTGACTAAAGTGGAGATGTGCTACCGATGTATTATAAGAATGAATGACTGATCTATTCCAATCAAATTAAAAGAAGAAAAAAAAATGTAAGACTAGCCATACTTTAGGAAGCAAATTGTTGTACTACCAAAAGGTAACATATTCATAAAATGAGTGTAGTCGAGAAGATGATATTGACATGGATGAGAGAGAAAGACTAGTGTTAAGGTCTAGGGTTTGAACTTTGAAGAGAAGAAGAAACTTAGAGAGAAAAGAAAAGAAGAGAAGAGAGTCCAACGTGTTGGGTTTGGACAGCTCCTTGGTATTTATTAATTATAAAGTCTGTATAATTATACTAATACTCTTAATCACCAATATGATAGCATAAGACACAGTGCACCATAATACGCTACACTAACACTCCCCCTCAAGCTAGAGCATAGATATCTTCCATGCCCAGCTTGCTACACATGACCAAGAAACGATTCTTCCCCAGCGCCTTTGTAAGCACATCACCAAGTTGATTTTCAGACTTAACAAATGGAGTACAAATCTTCTTACTCATCACACAATCCCTGACAAAGTGACAGTCAACTTCAATATGTTTTGTCCTCTCATGAAATACAGGGTTACTGGCTATGTAAATAGTTGCTTGATTATCACGTAACATCTCCATTGGTTTGTCAATCACAAAGCCAAGTTCTTGCATAAAGCTCTTTAGCCATAGCAACTCACATGCAGTATGAGTCATTGCTCTATATTCAGCATTTCAGTTTTAACACTAGATCTAGCAACTACATTCTGCTTTTTACTTTGCCATATTATTAGATTTCCTCCAATGAATGTGCAATAACCTGTAGTCGATCGTCTATCAGACTCAGAACAAGCCCAATCTGCATCGGAAGAACTCACAATATTTGAATTACCATTCTATCGATAAAACAAACCTCTCCCTGGGGAATGCTTTAGATACCTCACAATTCCGCATACAGCTTCCCAATGTATCTGTTTAGGGTTCTGCATATATTGGCTCACTACACCTACTGCAAACGTGATATCAGGTCGAGTAACAGTTGAGTAGATTAGCTTTCCAACAAGTCGCCTATATCTCTTGGGATCTTTAAATGATACACTATCACCACCACCCAATTTTACATTTGGATCCATTGGAGTGTCTGTTTGTTTTGAACCCAACATTTATGTCTCTGTCAATAAATCGGTCACATATTTACGTTGAGACAATACAAATCCTTTCTTGCTTCTCGCTACTTCAATGCCCAAGAAGTATCTTAATTGACCCAAATCCTTTGTCTGAAAATGTTGTTTTAGGTACTACTCACATCTTCAATACCCTGTGAATCACTCCCATAAATAATGATGTCGGCAACATAAACAATAAGAATAACAATCCCAGACTTTTGCCTATGAACAAAAACGGAGTGGTCTGCCTTCTACAAAATCCAAAAGAGAGAACAATATGGCTAAACTTATCGAACCATACATAAGGTGATTGCTTCAAGCCATAAATAGATTTCGTCAACCGACAAACCTTACCATACTCCCCCTGAGTAACAAACCCCGATGATTGCTCCATATAAACTTCTTCTTGAAGATCACCATGTAAGAAGGCATTTTTGATATCTAGTTGAAATAGAAGCCAATTCTGATTAATGGCAACAAAGATAAGGATATGTACAGAATTCAAGTGAGCCACAAGAGAGAAGGTTTCAAAATAATCCACACCATAAGTTTGGGTATAACCCTTGGCTACTAATCTCACCTTCAATCGTTCAAAGGTACCATCAGGCTGAAATTTGATAATAAATACTCATCGACAACCAACTCCTTCCTTATTAGCAGGTAAGGAGGTCAAGACCCAAGTATGATTGGAACACAAAGCATCCATTTCGTCTTCGTTAGCCTTGCGCCAACCAGGATGAGCAAGGGCCTCTTGGTAAGTCTTAAGAATGAACATAGATGATAAAGATAAAGCAAAACAACGATATGAGGAAGAAAGATGAGCAAATGAAACATAATTGCCAATAGAATATTGAGTACAGACAGGTTTATCTTTTCGGACAGCAATAGGCACATCAAGATCGATGGAAGGCTCAGAAACAATAGGTTGATCTCCTTCAGAAGCTAACGTATGGATAGAAGACGAAAAATCAGGACTTACCGCTTCACTAGCTTTTGTCCTACGTTTGTATACTCGAAGAGGTGTGGGAGATGTTTGGGGTGAAGTATCAGATTCAATAGAATGAAAGAAAATATTAGAATCCAAAGCACGCCCATCATCTGAAAAGTACGCAGTACTGTCAAAGAAGGTGACATCAGCACTGACAAAATGTTTGCGACCTAGGATCATAACAACGATACCCTTTTTGGGTACGAGTAACCAAGAAAAATACATTTGATAACACAAGGAGATAGCTTGTCCATCCCAGATCCTAACACTTGAACAAAACAGACACATCCAAAAACCCGAAGAGGAATATGATATAAGGATGAATTAGGGAAGATAACAGAATGAGGAGTTTGGTCATTCAAAATAGAAGAAGGCATACGATTGATCAAATAACAAGCAGTTAATACAGCATCTTCCCAAAAACCCTTTGGCACTTGCATATGGATCATCATAGATCTAGCAATGTCAAGAAGGTGTCTATTCTTTCTTTCAGCCACCCCATTTTGTTGTGGAGTGTGGGAATAAGAGGTCTGATAAAATGATCCCGTTATCATTACAAAACATGAAGATATCATGTTGCACATATTCTAAAGCATTATTTGAACGAAATACACATATATCTTTGCCAAACTGAACTGTTATTTCTTTGAAGAAAGATTTAAATACATGTGAGACTCCAGATCGATCCTTTAACAGGTACAACCAAGTCATTCTAGAATAATCATCCACAAAAGTAAGAAAATACTTGAAACCAAAGACGCTAGACACGCGACATGGACTCCAAACATCTGAATGAACCAATGAGAAAGGAGTACTACTCCGTTTCTCGACTCTATGACGAAAGACTGACCTGTGATGTTTTCCAAGTTCACAGGCCTCACATTCAAGAGTAGAAACTAAGGAAAGAGAGGGCATAAGTTGCTTCATCTTTGAAAGAGAAGGATGACCAAGGAGAAAGTGTCATTGAAGAGGGGTGACACTAGAGTGAAGGGCAGCAGCAAACCAACGAACATTACTATCAAGGTAGTAGAGTCCTTTGGATTCATGTCCCCCACCAATCGTCTTCTTCGTCAGGAGATCCTGAAATACACAAGAAGTTGGATAGAAAGTTATGGAACAATTTAAGGGCTTAGTAAGTTGACTAATAGATAAGAGGCTAACTGGAAAATTAGGGAGTTGTAAAACATTGGTCAACGAAAAAGAGGAAGTAGGGTGAACACTACCCTGACCAACAACAGTAGAGGTGGAACCATCAGCAAGTGCAACAGCGGGTATATTTATAGAATTAGTGATGGAAGAAAATAAAGAAGACTTACCAGTCATATGAGCGGATGCACCCGAATCAATAACCCAAGAAGGAGACTCAGATGCAAGAAGTGCAGAGTGAGCAAGAGTAGCAGAGGCAGTAGTAGAAGACATTGGATGAATAGATAGTTGTGGTGTTTGCTTCAGTAGTTTCTGGTATTCATCTTAAGACAAGACCACCGAATCCTGTGATTGAGTTCCTCCGACAGTTGATTGCATAGCCTCATCAATATCTAAATTTGTAGTCACTTGATTCGCCTGGCAAGTTTCCCAAACTTATCCCAACACTTCTCAGACATATGATTATTTCGGCCACAATGAACACACTATTGGGCTCCACGCCCTCTACCCCGGGCTCTCCATGAATCTCTACCACAACCACGAGAAGGACCTCCACGACCATGACCACTATTAAAGGAGATCAGTGCTGAATTTCCTTTCAAATCAGAGGAGAACTGAGTAGATGATTGTTCTTAGAATCCAATATGTTGAAGACGGGAGTATGTGTTACTCAATGAAGGCAACTTTTCATCGGCCAGGAGTTGGCTACGTACAGATTTGTAATCTGAATGTAAACTAGAAAGAAATTTGGCCACTCGAAATTCTTCTCTTTGGCGACGTTGTACTTCTAAGTCAGTAGAAAGGGGCTGATACAAATTTCGTTCTTCCCACATCCCCTTAAGAGCTCAATAATATTCACTCAAGTTCTTATCTCCTCATTGTAAATGAAGAATATTCTCATACAACTCATAAATACGAAAAATATTCTTGCCATAGGAATACATATCATGAACATTATCCCATATCTCCTTTGTTGTATCCAAAAGCATCACATTAGCCCTGACATGAGGCTCCATGCTATTCCATAACCAAGTCATAATGAGATAATTCTCTTTTAGCCAATCTTCATATTCCTCCTTGTCAAGCTTCGATGGAGGACTAGATGTTAAGATTTTCATTTAGCCCCAATGAATACCTTTATAGCTTGAGCCCAATGAGGATAATTTTTACCATTTAACTTAACTGAAGTAATTTGCATGCCCACAACATCAATGGACTGCTGGGATGTAGACTTTCCAACACTAAGAGTCGACATTCTCCAAAAAAAAAAAGTGGATGCAGAATTAAGCAAGGACAAAAGGGCAGTAGATTACACAAGCAAACACTTACAGATTTGGATCATAACTTCTATAAGGAATTTTATCAAACACCTATTGTATGCATAGTCAGAAGCATAAGTACCCCCAGCTGTATAATCAGAACAGAGAAGCTCAAAATAGGTCTGAACTGATACAAATAACAGTGCAGTAGCCTAGATATGGGCAGATACCAGAGGACGATGTATAGACATAGTTGTGGCACTTCCAAACAATGTTGTATAGAGAAAGATCTTCAGCCACAGGCCCAACGTAATTGGTCGGACAATAGTAGTAGGGTGCAACAGCTTCACAAAGTTCACATCCAACTACAGAAGACTCCACTGAGCAGTTGTATGCATATAACAAGCATACAATTCTTCAGAACAACCCTTTCTCGCTTGCCGATTGAAAGGGCAGGCTCACAGTAGAGGCATAGAGGCAGGACAGCATAACATTATGCTGCAGTAGGCATATACGAACTAAAAAAAATGGATGAAAGGGGGAAAAAAAACTAAAGAAAGATGAAAGAAAATAAAGAAGAAGAATAATAGATTTGTAAAAGAAAAGGAATCAAGAATGGATCAAGGCTTTGATACCATGTTAAGGTCTAGGGTTTGAAGAGAAGAAGAAACGTAGAGAGAAAAGAAAAGAAGAGAAGAGGGTCCAACGTGTAGGGTTTGGATAGTTCCTTGATATTTATTAATTATAAAGTCTAATTACACTAATACCCTTAATCACCAATATGATAGCATAAGACACAGTGCACCATAATACGCTACACTAACAACTAGAAAAAATAAGATCATACATGAACGCGCTCCAGAGATTTTAGGAATAGCTCCAATAGGTAATAATACAAGGGAGAGTCGATTGATGTGGTTTGGACATGTTCAATGAAATCCCACGCCGGAGCCCATAAGGAATGAGTTAGTGCAAGTTGAAGGCTCTAAAAGGATGATAAGGTTACGAAAGTTGTGGATACATATAGTGAGAAAATATTCAAAAACGCATGCTATAATCAAATATATGACTATTGATAAACTAGAATGGTGAAATCGGATTTGTGTTGCCGACCCCAAATAGCTGTGATAAGGCATTGACGATGAAAATGAAGAAGAATACTAATCACAATTAATAACCACATCTAACAAAGTCATAGGTAACAGCACCAACTGACCATATTTTAACAAAAAAAAAAGGTATCACTATCTTCTAGACTTTTTTTTTGAGAAATGGCCATAAATTATATTTTCATCTATAGTTACACAATACCACTTTATCACAAAATCTTCCACCATTCTTGAAGATCTTTAATTTCCCAAAAAAAAATCTAAAATAGCAAAATCTCAATAAAATTAAATATCAGACAACGAACTTTGACCTTTTAATTTGAAGTTTAATTCCTTTTGGTGAGAAGTACGAGATGTGTGTAGCATTGTTCTTTGAATGAGATGTAGTATGCAACATTAGCCTAGGAGTTCAGATATGTGAAGTTTCGTACCAACACTTTCTCCAATGTGCATTGATATAGAATTCAGTTGTGCCTTATTCTCATGAAGACGGTTCACAGCTTGTCTTGATCTCACAATTTCCTTAGCAAGTGCCTGGGATATATATTACAACAGGAAAAAAAGAAAGAAGTCGTAATATGAAACCATGTAGTAGATTATCCTTATGAACAGTAAACAGGGCCTAAGGAAGGTCATCTATCATCCTCATACCTGATGTGTGGCACATATGTAGAAGGGTGACCACTTTATTCATGTCCAACTACTTATGAGATCTCCTATGCCAAAAACTGACCTTGCGATTGTAACGATTTTTCAAAGGATCAAGTTCATTTTTTGGCATAGGAGTTCTCCTAGGTGAGAGTGAGAATGTGAAACCCATCAAAGTGGGGTATCCTGTCCCTTTGAACATGCATATGCACCACAAGCCCAAGGAAGGGCTGGCAATTCTTGATCCAACCTGCTGAACACCTGTAAACCAAACTCGACCTGATCCATTGCCAACCCTATGTGCCAGGATGAAGATGGCAGTCTTGACAGTCCTTAAGGTCGTGGGACCTTGGATATTGCCTAAAACTAAACATGAAATGACGAAAACAACGATAAAACATGCTCACATTACAGCACGTCAAGGTAGGAGGATGGCAACCGTCTTTAAGGTTATTATTTGGGAACCTAGTTTCTCTAAAATAAAACAATTAATAGAAAAATAACCATCTAGCACAAATAAATCAAAGTAAGCTAACATACTAGAACAGGTCAACAGGGTCGATACTCATGACTCAAAAGCAAAAGGTATAGGAGAATAAATACCAGAGTGCTGATTTGAATTACTCTCGTAGTGTGGCTAGTGCTTCCAACCAAAGATTGAGGTTTTACCAACATAAACTTTACTAGTTTACAAGCTCATACTTGCAGCAATGAGATGGACATGTGTTAATAAGCACGGACATATCCTGGTATATTTCTGAACCAGACCAATCATAAATTTTAGTAAGGAAATCAAGGTTCTATTAGAACACTCGAGGATAACTGGCCAAAGCCACCTACAGCTCAAAAAATACTGAACTTTATCTAAGCCATATCTTACTTGCCCACCCAATTCCCAGTCACAAAGCCCAAAATATGAGAAAGCCTGAAACCACCAATTTTGGAACAATAGAAACCATGCGTAGACGAAATTCAAGAGCAAAATCTGCAGATAGTTTGTCTGTTCTAAAGAAATGACCCAATTGAACGGTAACAGGCAAATCTTCCGACCTCAATGCATGTGCTAGAACAATTTAACTTTTCTTTCTAATTGGTATAGGTAATAATCTGAAAGATGAATCATTATATAATGAAATTCAACAAAAAATCAATAAAAATTATCTATATTCGAGTGAAGGAAATCCACATATGGGTTTTTCTACCTTTGCCGAGACCATGTCATTTCTCTTCGCAGCTTCTCTTATTGCTTTCTGTACACTTTTCTCTTCTCTCTGAACATCTGAAATGAAAATTACTCAAAACAAAAAACACCAAACCTGAAGAACCCATAAATCTAAATTTCAGATCCGTGAAAACCAAACATTACAATTACAGCCACTTAAAAATAAAAATATATAAAATAAAAAAGCTACAACCCCAGAAAATTCAATCAAATAATCGTCACTTTTTTTTAGGAAAGAAGACAAAATGGGGAATTGGGTTGTTGGAATTGGATCAAGAACTTGCCTCTGATTTGGCGTTCGATGTTGCGAGATTCTTGCCTGAGTCTTCTCTGCCAATCTCTCAATAGCTGTTGTGGGTTTGGTTTGGGTTTCAACATATTCTTTACTTTTTCCATCTCTCTCTATACCACAACCCTAAGAAGATCAAAAGAGGAAGATGATGAGTAAGAGGAATACCTCGAAGATCAAACAAGATCGCTTATGATCAAAGCTTCTCTTCGTTTTTGTTTTTCTGCAATGATCAAAACCCTTGTGAGATTATCTTCTTGGTTTTCCTTTCTAATCTTTTCAACAGGTGTAGTGTAAGCGTAACTTTCCTTCTCATTCACTAATTACTACTGGACTTCAAATTCTCTCTAGTTACAAGTCCGGTTATGCCTTGAGTTTGCCACGTGTCCCTATTGACACCTCTTAACTGTGGTCAAAACTTACCCACCCTTAGGGTTCAACTAGGGCTGTCAATGGGTCAGATTTGGACCGGATCTGCCTAGATCCGAATCCAATCCGACAGATCCAAATCCGATCCGAGATTCACCAGATCATAAATTAATCGATCTGAATCCGAGTCTAATGTATTTTTAAGATCTGAATCCGATCCGATCCGATCCGATTATGGTTAATTAAAAAAGAAAACTTTATTTTAATAATATAAAGATCTAATATTATCTTAATTAACTCTAATTAATGTTAATTTTTTTTTAAGTTAATACATATATAAAAAATCTATTAAATATATTTAAAATAATTTTTAAAAGTTAATATAATCGGATCGGATCACCCTATATCCAGAACTAATCGGATTTCACTGATCCATCCGAATCCGATCTGACGGATCACATATAGGGTCCAAAGTCCAGTTAATCAAATCGGATCCGAATCATGATTCGATCCATTGATAGCCCTAAGTTCACCCACCAATCCTTAGATTTTAGAAAAAAATATCCAATTTTATTTTTAACCCTGATTAAAATTCACAACACCTAGGGTTAAAAAAATTCAATAATTGTTTCTAAAATTTAAAGATAAGTAGGTGAACTTTGGGGGTGGATAAATCTTAACCACAGCTGAAGGATGCCCATAGAGACACATGGCAACCTAGTTACAACTTAAGAGAATTTCGAGTCGTACTAGAATGGGTGCATGGTGCCTAATTGATCCCAAAAAGTGTGTTGGGGACGTTTTGATCTGAGTCGATATTTTGTCATCCAAACGTGTTTTTTGGATTCTATTCTTAAGGTATTGTCAAGGTACGAAAAACACCCCCCTAATTTGACCGCATATTTTTAAGTTGCCCCGTGAATCATCTCGACTCTCTTCCACCGAAAGAAAATCCTCAAATCTCATTTATTTATACTAGCGGGTGGCACGTGTGATGCACGTGAGAGCGAGGGGAAGGGGTTAACCACAATTAAAAGGAGTTAAAAGGGACACGTGTTAACCCGGAGGTGTGATTGAACTCTCTCCGAGTTCAATCACGATTGGCTGTGATTCTCTTCTTTAAATAGATAGCTGAGCAAGGGGTAGTTTGGGATTTAAAGTAAAAACATAAAATGAAAGTTTTGTTTTACGTAAGGGTAGTTTGAGAATTTCTGAAAAATCAGGCTACCCTGCCTCACCCATTATAATAGTAAAGATAAATTTGATCAAAATAACATTTACCTTTGAATAAGCTTGGGCCAACTCTAGCTTGACTTGGCTTGAATTAAGTTCGAGCTCAAGTTGAGCTCTGTCAAGCATGTTCAAATTTAGCTAAAAATAAGCCAAGCCAAGCTCAGCTCAAATATGTATCTAGTCTTTAATAAACAGCCCTTAGGCCAACTCAATTATGACATTGGTACAACCATCCACGGGCCTAACTCTTAAGGACATAGGCCCAAGTTCATTTAACTATTTAACTAGACCGGTATGTGGACAAGCTCGACCCATTGGCACCCTAGTGGCAACCTTGAATGATAAGTGATAACTGCATAGAAGCAACAGCTTCTCTCCCCCTTTATTCCCATTGCCTCCTTCGGTGAGAAGTTCATTTACCTCCAAGCCACCTCGGCCAAAGGCCTTCTTGGGGGTGGCATAGCATCCTCCACGCTGGAACCTGGGTTCCGGCAATGACATTCCCATCTGCGATGTGGCCTGGATTCCACATGCATATTAGCTGATGTTTGTTCCTTTGTAGATGAATACCAAATATATATATATATATATAATGTCTGATTAAAAAAATAAACAAATGAGTTTTTATTTTTTTCGGTTAAAATAGTAGTTTAATTCATCGATAAAAAGAAAGTATAGGTAAATCCATTTCATAGGGGGCGAGGCCATCAGTTATAACTATCTGAAAGTATAGTAAACCTTCAAAGGATTTTGCTAGCCATAGTTGCAAATCTTCTTTTAAAGACGCAACTTGGTGGCTACAAATGTCAAACATTATCTTTTTTTTAATAATTTTTTTAATTTGTAAGAAATTATCAAAATCTCCACGTGTTACATATAGCTACTTTTGCGTCTATAGAAATGTTTGGAGTAAAAGCAATTGTGACTAGCACAATCGAGTCACCCCTTGGGTCTGGCTATGTGTGTTTAGAGAATGCGTCTTAGTTACATGATATTATTTCAACAAAAAAAAATCACCCCTTTACTAAAAATAAGGGAAGTCTTTCGCCTTAGGAACAATACAATCATTAATTCAAAAAATACCCCTCGTCGGCTTTTTCTTTATCTGTTTTTTTATCAGACATACCATTACAAAAATCTCTAAAACTTCCTTTTCGTATTTTTTTTTTTTATCAACATCAAGATTTCCATATTGTTTATTAGTTTATGCAGAAAATTGCATCGGATATGAATTGCTCAAGAACATTGACAAACAACAACAACAATGTTTAAATTTTATTTTAATTTTTGTATTTGGAGATGGAAAAACTTTTATTAACGTTCCTTAGAGTTTTTTTTTTGTCAAGACAACAACACCACGAGGCGAAGCTTTAGTCTTTAGAAAGAAACACACACGCCACATACAAACACCCAACTCAGCTTCACCCAACTTACTTCTCAAAACAAGTACACCGTATGAGGGTAAGTGGAATTTATGAGGTGGGGGAATTGAAGACATTTCTAATATTATATAATCCAAGATTAATTTTTTAAAAAAATGATAAGAAGACCAGCTGAAATATAGGAAGGGGAACAATTTCTCTTCACTTCCTCTACATTTTTCTCATTTTATTATTATTTTTCAAATGTCTGACCTAAATAATCAATTTTCCATGCAAATTAACCAAACATGCATATTTTATGCTGCTATTTTTCAACGAATATTTACCCGTAATAATCTTATAATAGATTATATGCTAAATAATCTTACCCCAAAAGTTGATTGTGGTTTTAGGAGTTTGATGGATGAGCCTAAGATTAATCTATTTTTTAAAGATGTATGAACTTTAACGAAGCAGCTTTTGTGATTGTGTTAATAAAACAATTTATGTTGTATTGATGTTCACTCTTGAAATTCTATCGTGGAGGCGGTATGACACGTGATCTGACAAACGAAAAAAACAAAGACTCAAAAGGAAAATAAAGTTAAAATATATCAGGCCTCTTCACTAGGTGAAAGTGCTTCCAAGCACCCTCAACCATCTCGGGCACGCCGCGACGTTGAAATCTCTTCGACAGGTGACAGTGCCTTCAGGCACCATCAACCATCCTGAGTGCACCACTACACTTAAAACATCTTTGATAGGTGACAGTGCCTAGCTCCAGGCGCCTTCAACCCTTTTGGGCTCGTCGTGATACTAAAACATCTTTGACGGGTGATGGTGCCTCTAGGTGCCCTCAACCCTTCTGGGGCACGTCGTGACGCTAAAACATCTTTGTCCCGATAGTACTTATAGGCACCCTCAACCCTTATGAGCGCGTCATGATGCTAAAACATTTTCGACATGTGATGTTGCCTCCAGGTGCCATCGACCCTTATGAGCTCCTTGTGAAGCTAATACATTTTCGACAGGCGAAGGTGCCTCTAGGCGCCCTTAACCCCTCTGGGTGTGCCGAACTTCTAAAAAGTTTATTTTTAATCAAACCACCCTCTTGTGGACCCTCGTGTCTCGAGAGTGTAATAACAAATTAGCAGTCATTAAAGCAGGTTAGCCTCAAACAAAATCCTTAACATGCGAGTATATGCACCTCGAGAGGATTAAAAAGGTAAAGTACTTGCAACTTCATGCCTTCACAATAACACTTGGCATCTGTGGGTCCTGAGACACCTCAAGCAAATAGGTGAGTGTCGCACCCCAAAATCCCACCTAGGTTAAAGTGAGACTTTGACACGTGATTTAATCATCATAACATCATGTTATAAAGCATTTAAAGCAATCTAAAATATGAACCTGAAAATTTTCTTCTTCAATTAACCATGATCAAATCTAATATCTCAAATTCAATTAAAACATAATAAATAATTCGAATCATCCATCATGATTCTCAACTATCAATCCAACCTAACCATAAATCCAAAATTAAATCTATTATAATATCTTACCCCAATTTAACTACTAATAATTTAATTCACAGAAAATGGCAAACAATCTAGATTTCATTCACCCTTGGGATAATCATTTGCTGGATATTCTCCTTCCTATTCGTACTCTTCCTCTTCCTAAGGTCCTAATATACAAATATCAAACCTAGAACTTGCCAACAACAAAGTCATTGACTGTGTAACAAGTTACTTCGCGTATATAAACTCATAACTAACTGTGAGCATGGATTTTTCTACCCACTTTCACATTTGTGGTTTGACTAAGAGTCGCCACCTATTCATTCTTAGGGATAGGTCCCGGATTGATTTGGATAAGGCAAATGGTATATTAGAGTTAGGGTAAGCGGTTCGATTAAGTCCTGGGGAAGGTGTTAGGCACCCCAAGACCCCCATTTTGCAATGGTTACCTACTCCCTAAATTTAAGTCAAATTTAATCTCAATATTAATTAAAATGTCTAAGCGTTTAGTCAAGTGCTAATCCAATAAAAAGGGAAAGCTAGATGACTAGGGTCGAACCCGGGTTGGGTTGCCTACGTACTCACATTGGGGTGAGATCAGACCGAGCGTAGTTCTGGCACATGAGCTCGTGCCAAGGCTAAGGGTGGTGTGTGTGTGCATAAGGTGGTCAAGGGTCTAGCCTAAGGGCTAGGGTTTAGTTGACCGGGTTGGTCAAGTGCAAGTTCTAGGTCTAACCGCGGTTAGAAATGTGTTAACCATGATTGAGTAGGCTAACCAAGATCTAGCAAGCATGTTTTTGGTCTTTTGGTATTTTTAGATTTTTTTGGTATTTTGAGATTTTGTAATGTTTTTGGTATTTTGAGATTTTATCATGTTCTTTTTTTTTTTGATTTTCATATAGGTGAGATTTTGGCAAACTTAACTAAAGTCAAATTTAATTCAAGAGAAAGACTAAGGAAAAGTTAAGCTAAAGGATTATTTTTAGGACATAAAGAGAGGTGTGCATTGTGAATAGTAAATGGTCTATTGCCAACACCTATTTTGTTGGATTGGTGTTGATAATAAATCAAATACCATTGTCTTTGATATGAGGTATTTTGGATTAAAGTCCTCTTTAAGTCTTTAGGTCCTTAAGTCATCATTTATCCATTCAAAATAGAACATGAAGAAAAAAGAAAGAAATGAAAAAGTGACAAGTGAAGAAAATGAAAACTCATCATCTCCTCTCTAATGTAGTCCCTTTACACCATTATAAATGATGTAATGAGATTCAACTATGAAAATTGGAGTGATGATGAGTTTCCCAAATGATTCTAGAAGAAGGACTAGAATCAAAATGAAGAAACAAAATAAAAAAGAGAGGTATAGCTTTAGCTTCCACTCTCTATGGGCCTACCCATATCCACACTAGTGGGTACATATGAAAGAAAGAAATATTTACATGAGAAAAAAAATAAGACATCTCCTTTCTTTTGAGGTGGGGTCCCTCTACACCATTAGATTGGTATAGAGAGACTCAAATAAACTTGAGAAAAGAAAGGTCTTCCCAAATTATTCTAGAAGAAGACTACAAAAAAAAAGATATGATGTAAAGAAGAAGATAAAGAATAAAAGGAGGAGTGCCTACTCCTCAAAGACTACTTCTTCAATGCTCCAAGAGGTGATGAGTTTTTAAAGTCCACAAAGGAAGAGAGTTAGTGAAGAACTCTAGGCTTTTACTCCTAGAATTCTCTACACACTCTAAACCTTGGCTTCTTCTAACTTTCTTCAAGGCTAAAAAGAAATAAAATGGGTGAAAGGAGGAAGAGCTAGGGTTTCCACTTGGGATTTTGGAGGTGGAAGAAGTGACTTGTGAGGGTCTTGTATTTATAGAGGTTTCAAGGGGTTGTGGCAATTTGGTGATTAATAGAGGGTTGGGTGAGAAGAAGGGAGGTGATTGGTTGGTCAAAATTGATGTGGTTGGTGATTGGGTAATCAAAAAGGTATGTACTTGATGAGAGGTGATTGGGTGGTCAAAAGGAGTGTAAGAGAATTAATTATTTTGTAAGAGGTGTAAGAATGAGTGTAAGAGGTGTAAGGGAGTATGAGAGGTGATTGGTTAGTCAAAAAGGTGTGTACTTGGTGAGAGATGATTGGGTGGTCAAAAAGGTGTGTAAACATAAAAATGGGACTATTTGGGGTTTGAAGAAAAAATAAAAGGTCTTTTGTAGGAAAGTGAAAAGTGGACTTAGGTTAGTGGGTCTTGGACATGGGTTGAATGGATGTGGGTATGTGGACTAGACCTTATGGATCATGGGTTGTTAGTAGATGGGTCATGGGTTATGGTTATTGGATTTTAACTATGGCAATTGGGCTTGGGCTATGGTAATTAGGCTTTCACTAAAGCAATTGAGTTTTGCCTAAGACAATCGGGTAATTAGGCTTGGCTACTTGGACTTGGGTAATGGAATTAAGTAATTGGGCTTGATTGAGTTGTTTGGGTACAAGTTTGGCCAAATGGGCTTGGGCTTGGGTAAACCTTGGAGCATTTGAAGAAGTGGGAAGAGGGATAGGGGGTGCAAAAATAGGGTGCTTACACTAACAATATAGCAACATTAATATAAAGCATAAATTATGATTTAACAATACATGTAAGCATATAAACAATTTAGAATGCGGAAGCATAATTTCAAATCAATTCTTATATGTGCTCATTTGTTCTTATCTTGCTTGTCTTTCTTGTTCGTGAATTTATCAAACAATATGCATTGTGTAATAACTTAAAATAACTCTACCATTTATATTGGATAAAGACTAACATATACTCTACTTACTAAGGTACCACATGATTTACACATTATCCGGTACATACGGTTTGTCTACATATTATCCGATGTATACAGTTTGTCTATACATTGTCCGGTGTATACGACTTATCTGCACATTATCCGATGCATACAGCTTGTTTTGCCTTAATCTTAGGCTTATTAGTACTTGGATAGTACAAAACTCAATCATACAGTCATGCTTGTATACTTGTATAATACTTATGATCTTGATTTTTTATCATGCTTGTACATATTTATTTTCATGAATGAGTGTGAGTGAAACAATGATAGTCATTGATTAAATCGCACCCAGAATTATTGGTCAATGGCTTTCGAAGGCTCATCATAACGGCTAACACCATCATGATAATACCATTAAGTCACACAACCATAATTCACGGTTTGATTTAACCAACATCTATCATCATGTAATTTGTCAGTCATACATCAGTTTAAGCATATAAAATTTCTCATAATTGATCAATACAAAAAAAATGTTCTACAAGGTTTCCAATAATAAAATACTTAAACAATTCTATTAATCATACATCAATTTTTGTTATATATAATTTTGATAAAATCTATCTCATAAAACTCTAATTTTATAACATATCACAAATTATAATCAAATTCATAATCATTCCATCAAATTCAGCCATCATCATTTCCTCTATTCTTCATCATACATATACTACAAAATCATTTTATTTCCCTTTGTTGATATACATAATAAGAATCATAAGGAAACATTTTTAAAAATCATAACTATATTTTATAAGAGATTTATATAACATAACATGCTTGATTTTGTTTTCTTAATTTAAATCAAACTATTTTTCATTATTTATATTAAAAATCATCATATTGGTAGGAAGGAATCTATATTTACCTCTCCCGATCATTTTCCTACGATCAAGTGCTTGCGAATGAGATCGATCTAAGTCTTTATGTCATTCTCCTTGCAAAACATTTGATTTCTCCTCTTAGATCTCTCAAAATAACATTTTCTATCTTTTAGGTTTAGAAAGCTTAAGAAATCCTCAACTCATAAACATAAGGATTATTTATAATGTTGGGGGTCCTACGGACTCAAAAATCGAAAAATTATAAAAACCCGAGAAAAATCGGCGTTTTGGGCGATCGATCACCACCGAGGGGCGATCGATCATCGCCAACAATCGATCGTCGCCAGTGACGATCGATCAGCTAGTGCATCGATCAACCATTTTTTTAAAAAAATCTTTTGTTACTTTTTGACTAACTTTATTTTCATGTAATTTATTCATTGAAAAAAAAATTAAATTAAATGATTTCTTTGGGTTTTAAAATTCATACGCTTTACATTAATTTTATAGGCTTAATTCCATTAAATTAAACACATTTTTCTATAAAATTTAATAAAACAGCACGAATGTTAAAAATGATAAATTTGGGGTTCTACAGTGAGGCACCTACAACAGGCTGGATTGTCTTGATATTAACAGTCGTTTATGGGTTACTGCACCTCAAGAATGGTAATGTTTGTCAATTGTGAGTTATTACACCTCGTGACATAGTAAATACTTGGGGGATAAAATAGGACTTGTAGTTTGGCGAGCATAGAGGATCGTTGACAAAGGCGGACGCCCTCTTGCGCATCCCAAGGCGGGATTACAAAGTGAGGAGTCGTTTGCGTTAACTCACCTAGTGTACGAAAAAAAGTAAATGTTGTTCAAGCCACTCGAGATAGTGACGCGAGAAATCCGGACTTGATAATATATATAACCGAAATATTTGGTATGGATAACATTAATTGATTTATTAATATTCGTCATTATCAAATATAAAACCGGTCTATAAATGGAGATCACTCTCAACTCTCAAAAACAAAAGAACTCTGGACTGATTTTGAATCAAGAACTCATCTTTTCCGGTCATCCTCAAACAAACCTTGGTATTCCTTTCTTCTAAGCATGCTCTATTGTCTCTTCTACTGTCAGTTATCTTTGCGAAACTACCCCAGTCAGTACGACCATTCTCAAGTTTAGGCTAACTCGGTGATCATCTTCTGAATCGCTTTTTTTGCGGTGCTCACCTAGCATTCCAACTCGGCACTCGTAATAATCCATCACTTACATGTTTTCTATTAAAAAAAATAAAATTTTCAATAAGAAACCAAATATGATTATCTTCTCAGTAATTATATTCCTTGATTGCATTTATCTTAATTATCTTATAACCAATCTTACCAAATGAGACTTAAAAAAAAATAAAAAATGTTAGCTGCTTGGTTGTCAACAAAACACAAGCAAGGAGAGGAAAAGAAAAAATATACAATAATATCTTTTAGAGATTAATTCTTTTGCCCCATGTAATGTAAAAAGGGACCTCCACATAATTATGAGCTTCCCTTGATACTTAAATTGTAATTTTTAATTCTGTTATTTCCTTCTCTTTTCTTGTACTTTCTTGCGAGTAAGAGGAACCTTAGATATAGCTGCGGATGCCACACAAACTTCGGATTGAGTAAGGAACTGGTGGACCATGATGCAGGTTGAGCCGCATGAGGTCTGGGGGCTGTAGCCCCTCTCAACTTTGATTAAAAAAAAAAGTGGTGTGGAGTGAGGGAAGAGACGGGTGTGGAGCTGCTAAAGCGCCTTGGACTTTTGAAGAAAACATTTAAATTTAGTTTTATATTATATTATTTAATTTAATAGCATAGGAGGATACAAACAAATGAAATGGTCCATACTACCACCGCCTCTTATTGACCAACCACCCTTTCATGCTTTGTACCTTTCAACCAACTGTTCTAAACCCGGTTTTAAGTAAAGAATGTGTTTAAATATGAAAGTGTTTAAATATGAAGGGGGGAGCTTGGTAGGAATTTCGGAAACTTAAGGCAAAACAAAAAATTATTTCCATTATTTGAAAATTTTCAAAAATGTTAAACTATGTTTGCTTTGGGAATCCCGAAAATCCTTTTACAAAAACTAAGAGGAAAAAAATGTGATACTAGTTCAGTCTCACACAATTCCTCCATTTTTTTGAAACATGGAATCGAAGCCCACCCATAGTACTAGGTAAAGCCTGAGCGCATGCAAGAACTCGCAGCCCATATGAATCGGTTAGTCTAAGGCCCATGAGAATCATGAAATCTTGTGCAGATGACACCAAGGGGATGATAAGAGTTGAACTTATAACCCCCATAATTTTCCCAAGCTCTCACCTGATACGACAAAAGTCGCAATTTTTAGTTGCTACCCAAGATTGGAGAACTGATATAAATTATTAATTTTTTAATTTTATTTTGAGGAGTGCTAGCCCATACACACCTAGTCAATTTTTTTTCACATATACAGGGTGAGTACAACACATGGTGGTGTATCTTGTATCTTTGGAAGACAGCGATTGGGATGACATTTCTTTTTTTATTTTTTAAAGTGCTGTACCTAAAAGACCATGACTTCTTTTGACATATTTATTAAATGAGTTTAATTTTCAGCCTTCACGGTGATGAAGCAGAGCTCTCATTTTCTCTTTTTTACACTTTGTAATTACTGAAAGTGGTAGGGGTAAGTTTACAATACACTTAATTATAAGACTGTCGTTATGCTAGTGTAAAAAGGGAACTCCACTCAACACGGTGAAGCTGAGCTCCTCTTTGTATTTAAATTGGAATGTTATTAAATAGGCATCATTTGCATTTTTATTATTAGAAACTAGCGGGTGGCACGTGCGATGCACGTGAGAGCGAGGGGAAGGAGTTAACCACAATTAATAGGAGTTAAAAGGGACATGTGTTAACCCGCAGGTGTGATTAAACTCTCCTCGAGTTCAATCACGATTAACTGTGATTTTATTCTTTAAATTGATATATAAGCAAGGGATAGTTTGGGAATTAAAGTAAAATATTAAATCAAAGTTTGGTTTTATATAAGGGTAGTTTGAGAATTTCGAAAAAATCAGGCTACGCCTGCCTCTCCCATTATAATAGTAAAGAAAGATGACATACTTTAACATATTTACCCTAAAAGGTAATATTAAAATACATACCTAATTTGGTAAAATAAAAATTTAAACAACCATGCCTTAAGAATGATATCTTTAGCTTAGGACGAAAAAACGGTACTCAACTTTTCAAAAACGAATCATGATAGCAACAATGTTAAGTATTGCAAATTAATTTATTTTTGTTTTTTTTGGTTGGGTTGCAAAATTTTAATTTATTTGTCAGAATAGTGCTAGCTCCAGTCCTCCGTAAGAGAAAAAGTGACAATTCCACGTGGTATATTAACATGTGGCGCTAAACTTTCTTCCTTTACCCTTCGTCCCTTTCCTCCATTCCGCTATATGTATATGTCCATTAGAATTAGAAATTCCGGATTTTCCCAAGCATTCCTCAGTTTCTCTCTCTAGACTCATGGCGGAGTCCTCTGCTCTCTGTTTTTCCACCTTTTCTTCATTCGCAACCATTTCTCGTCCCTCCTTTTCCTCTCTACCACCTTTCTCTTCCTCCGGAAAATTCTCATCTCTTCGTCCCCAGTCGTCTCGTCTCCTTCGATTCGGTTCCAAAGCTTCTGATTCACCTGATTTTCTTGGCGACGATTCCTTCGGTTTCTACCCCTGGGATTCCTCAATTGCCGACGGCGATGGCGGTAGGTCCTCCATTTTTTACGATCTCTTTCATTTTTCCTGGATTTTATCTACCTGGTGTGGGCTCGACGAGTTGCGTAATTTGATTTTCTTGCTTATGGATCTGTTATTGGAATCGGATTAATCAAATTCGAGACCCAGGAATGAGAAAACTTGATTTGTTTGCTCAAAAGTCGAGCCTTATGTTTGATCTATTTGCTTTTAATATACTTCATTCCCTAAAAAAATTAGGGCTTGGCGTGATTTGAAAGGTTGTATTAGTTTTTTACTTGATTGGCCTAATTTGAGGAACTTCTAATTTTTTTGTTATGGGTAAAACTCTAGGGCATAATTAAGGAAAGAAGATGAGACTGGAGTTATGCTCTTAGGGTTTCTTGTGTAGATCTGAGGAAATTTCTTTTTACAATGTGGTGTTAGAAGCTTGTTTAATGGCAAAACTCATTTGATCTATACTACCTGTAAGAAGACACAAAATTGTTTTCTAAAGGGAAGGAATGATGAGAATTCAAAAGGATTTATGTTACCTACATGGCTTCGATATATCTTTTTAATCTTCCACAACCTTTTATTTATCAGAAAATTAGAATGCTGAATTAGAGTGCAGACTGATTCATTTGTTATTGTTTAACAAAATTAGGCTCTAGAAATATTCATTTTTAAGATGACAAGGGCACTGAATGATTGGGTTGAAGATGCCGTAACATTCTAATGTGTTGCAAGCTATCCTTGGGTTCATTTTTTTTTATTGTCATGGGCACATTTTGTGATGCATATAATCCCTTATATCGTTAGTGGCATCAAGATCAGTTATGTGGCTAATATGAAGGGTTACTACAGTAGACCCTCTTGTAATTAATAACCTTGGTGGAAAAAAATTATATTAATTATAAGAGAATATTATATATAAGAACAACTATATTGGTCCATCAAAATTTTTTTCATAATTTCTTTTGAATGTATTGTATTTTCCATATAAACTTCATGTAGATACAAATGTATAAGGCTAGCACTCCAAAACTTTATACTATATATGATAATTTATTATACACCTAGCCAAAATATATAAAATAATTTTTATGATCCATATAAAGTGTTTATATGATCCATATAACTATGTATTAATATAGTATAAAAACATCTCTTATATTTAATAATATACTAGAACTTTCATAAAAAATTATTAAATAGCAAGTATAAGAGATTATTAATTATACACTACAGAACCAAGTTGGTCCCTTACAAATTTATTAATTATTAGAGATTATTAAGTTATAGAATATTAATTATAAGAGGGCCTACTGTATAGGGAAAGACAAATATGGCCCAAGTTTTATTCCTTTGCTGGCTCTACCTTCATCTTCAGTAGCTACACAGTTTTGTTACTGATCTAAGCTTGACCATCATAATGAATTAAACTATTATAGAGGATGCTGCGAAAACATTTTATACCGGCTGCCACCCGACGCAACTCTTCCCTTCCTATGGGCATGTGACCAGCAATGCAAATGCTAAAATTCAACACCCCTCCACTCCCTCCCTTTCAAAGCCTTTGGATGTGAATCCTATTTATCCCTTCACTTGCTATTCAAAAACTCATTATTTTAATGTGACAAAGAGCAGTTTGCATTATCCTCATCCTCTAATCTTAACTTGCATTTGTATCACTTCTTTCTATTGCAATTTGCAAATTGCAAGTTTACACGTCTTTTCTTCAAAAGGCTGTCTCTTGGCATGCTGACATCAAGCCATGAAAGAACATCGGGCCTGTATGCTGATACAGGAGTTAGGTAATTTTGTCCAATGTGTAATGAAGCAATGAGGTCGTTCTTAAATTCTCTTCAAATTCTCAATCAGTCCTTTTGAGCCAAAGCAACCATTAAATGCTTAATGCTCACTGGTATATGGCATGGACTACCAGAAGTGGTTGCTCTTGTGAGAGGCCTTTTTCCCTATATTATGTGGCCAAATATTTATTTTTTCCTTCCCACATTAATCGAAAAACATAAATTAATTAATCACCAATCCGACGAGAATAAAAAGTTAAAGCGTCTTTAATTTTCTGTTGTCCTGAACACACCATTATTGTGTGGTGTTTCTGAATTCTTTTTGATAAAATGAATGGATGTTTACAACTGGTTGGCTTCTCTGGGGAAGGGTTAGTTCTATACACGCTTGATGCTTTCTTAGGGACGTACTACTCGGCAATGTAGTATAGTTTCATTGATGTCACTTATCATTCATCACCGCATTCTATTTACCTTCCTAAATCTATCAGATGAGCATAACCTTTTGATCATGTGGATTTATATATGTCTAATGACCTAAATAGCCCCACTATATACCTAATATAACGTTGCCAGGGGTAGCAAAGCAATTGTATTGGGAGACCATTATGCCATAAATGATGCTATCTTTCCCAAATCCACTGGCTTATAACCTTGTACTATTATCCTAATCTTTAGCGGGGCAATCACATAAGTGGCCTTTATTTATATATTACTTTTTTCTTATTATGAATATTTGAAGGAAGTCCTGCACACATTGTGCCTACTAGTTTGCTTTTTCTTATGTGCAATTTACGTATCTTATTAGCATCACTTATCATTAATGATATGTTTCCTGGGACTGGAACGGATATAGAATGGGTATTGTGCATTTTTCTTTGTGTGGTATATCTGAAATCTTTTAGATAAAATGAATGGATGTTCAAACCTGGCTAGCCTCTCTTTAGTTCTATACACTCTTGATGCTTTCTTTGGGACTTTATACTCGGAAATTAAATATGTTAAATTGATATCACTTATCCTTCATGAGCACATTCTATTTACTTTCTTTATTCTATCAGAGGAGCATAACCTTTTATCATTGGATTTATAGCCCATTGATCTAAGTAGCCCTGCCATGTACCTAATATAACTGTGCTGGGTATCAAAGTGATTGTATTGGGAGACCATGATGCCATAAATAATGTTATCTTTCCCCAATCCACTGGCTTGTAACCTCGTACTATTACCCTAATCTATAGTGGGGCAATCAGTAAGTGGTCTTTATTGATATATTCCTTTTATTTCATTATGGATATTTGAAGGAAATCTTGCACACATTTTGCCAACTGATTTGCTTTTTCCCATGTACAATTTACTTATCCTATTAGCAATTTAGCATCAATTATCATTAACGATATGCTTCATGGGAACGGAACAAATATAGTATTGGTAATATGCATTTGGGTATGGCATATATGCTTAAAGATGAAGTGTCAAATTCAGGTTCAACATCCATTTCAAATGTCTTTAATAACATAAAGTGAGGTTTGTCTAATTGGTTATATGATAAAATGTCGGAGAAAGTTGTCTACACATTTTCATTGTATTTCTTCTTACTCAATGAAATTGTTGGTTTTATATGCATGGGTTTGCAGCTATCCAATGGATGCCTGAGGAGAGAGTCACACTTTTTACTGCTGATGGGCTCATTCAGATAGGAGGCTCCATGGTCCCTCGTCGTATCCATTCTTCAGATGTATGCAATTTTCATTTCCAATTTTTAAGATATTGTTGTCAAGCATCATTTCTTTTTATTTGCGTTTATGAAAAGGTTAGGATTATGTTTACCCCAAAACATCTTAGGAATCTTTGGTGTTTTTTGTGTTTTTGGTTATTTACTATTTGGAATGGCATCCTGTGTTTTGTGGATCAAAGGTTTTTCCCCAATTGTATCCAAATGACTTCAACATCACTCATTCAGGGTTCCTATTGCTCATCAGAATTGGCCCCCCCAAACTTGTTCTTAAAGATCCCTTGGATTTATAACTCAGTCTGTGTTTTACTCTTACTTTACCATGTGAATTCTTGAGTGTGAAAGAAATGCTCTTCCAAAATTGTTCTTTATTATCACTTGGATTTATTTGTGGTGGTGAGGGGGCATTTGGAGTTTGGACACCTAAATGATGTCATTTTGCAAATTTTCATTTTAAAATGTTCTGATTTAAGTTAAAAAATTTCAGAATAGACTTACTTGAGCTGTAGTTTAAAAATCAAATGAGTTCATTTCACCAAAACTCTGAAATGACCAGTCTACATGGCCAAGTTCTCTAGATTCTTGATCTCATAATTTGGAGCTTTAGTTAAAAAATCAAATGAGTTCCTTCGTCTTTTATTAAACTTAAAAAGAAAAAATTTGAAAATTAATACAATTTTAAATATGTGTCCAAATGCCCCTTACTCAGTTGACTACTATTTCTTATTCCCCATCTCATCTGTGTATTCAGTCCTTAGTATGTGGACTCTTGATTCTTGAGTCTATGATTCAGGCTCAGCTGAACACTTCTAAAATGTGCAGAAAAAGCAAGGGAGATCGGAGGCTTCTCAAAGATTTCAACGCATTCAGGAAAGTAATTACATGGATCCCAAGCAGGGACTATGTCTGGGTGCACTCTTTGATATTGCAGCAACAAATGTAAGGAATCATTATGCTTATTCTTTAAACCACTATTAGATCTTGTAAGTGTTTTGACTTACCTTACTGATAAAAAAAAAGTGTTTTGACTTGCCTTATACATATGGAATCGATCCTTCTAGGGGCTTGATATGGGCAGAAGACTCTGTATTTTTGGGTTTTGCCGTTCCATTGAGATGTTAAGTGATGTCGTGGAAGACACTGTCTTGGAGCATGGTGGGGAGGTATGCTGTTGCATAGCCATGCCTTATGGAATGACTTTGTTGTTACAATGTTGATTGCTGTAGATGTACTTTGTAACCCCTTTTTGATCTTGGTTTTTTGCTAGCTATATATATATATTTAGAACTTTCAAGTATTAAAAAAAAACTAACTTGCACATATGTCCAGAATAAAAAAAAAGTTGGTTGGATGTGTAATTTAAGTCCAAATGAGATTTTGAGGTGTATAAGTTAATGGAAAGCATTTATTATAACTAGATCATGCTCTAAAAAGTTTTGGAATTAGCTTTGCTGCTGATTTTTTAGCCATCAGGTTGCCGTTGCTCGAGTTACTTGATATTGTAGAATTAATTGGCTTCTTCAGATTGACTTTTTTTTTTAGAAGGCGCTTCAGATTGACTTTGTTAGCATATATGTGTCTTATCTCACTTAACATTTTAAATAATTGATGTGTACATATTAGAAGTGCATGTCTGGTGTATTTATGTAAATGGTTGGATGTATTTGTGTAGGGCGCTGCTATGAGCATGCCACATTTGTTAACTACGCACAAAACTTAAACTTATTAACTATGCACCATTAATAAAAGAAAAAAAAAAACCTCTGGTTTCAAAAGTCTCAGACAACAACAACAACAACAAATTCCTAACCCCTTTTCAAACCCGTAGTTCAGAAACCCTATCATACCTAATCCATGCCCTTACCATTACCATTGATTCACTTGCTGGAACCCTAAACTGGATGGAATCTCAGGCGAAAGTCATCCTTGAATTCTCTCCCTTCAAAAAGTGTCTCAAGATTTCTGTAGGAATCCTAAAAGATGGGATAAACTTGGGAGAGTAGAGGAAAGGATATGTAAGGATCTCAGATCGTTGATTAAAAATGAGAAATTGAATAGAAAAATTGAGAATATGGATTTTGTTAAAGGGAGATTCGGGCCTTTTGATCTCTATACAAGGGAGAGAGACTTTAAATCTACCTAAATTTATTCACCTACATAAATCAATTTATCAACCTTAAGTTGTGCTCTTGCCAACTGTGTCGTTACATTACACCCTCCATGAATTCAATCTTGTCCTCAAGGTTGAAGATGAAGTCCACTTGGATCCCTTGTCATGAGCATTTCCAACGGCTTGACTTCGAAACTATTGTCTCCCTTAATGGAAACCCTCCAAGAAATGATGCCTCCACATAATGCTGTCGAGAGAAAGAATTGTACGCTTTGTTGTTCCAATAATAGGACACTAAGCCGTCATTTTTTAGATGGAAGGAAGGTACAATCGATCTATCTGGAGCTTTTTGATAGAAATCCATGGCTTGCCTGGTCTCATTGTGTTTTGGATCTGGATCAATGTTGATTGAATGCATCTGCATATGTGCTGTATTTTTCACCACATCTCCTTTGCCTGCACATGCTTCAGTTGATGAATCAGACACCGATGAAGCTGGTTAATGTGTCATAGATGTTCGTTGAACCAAGAGCTTCTCAATGGAACCTTCCATCTTATCCATCCTCTTATGCATAGTTGCTATCATAGCTATAAGATCAGCAAGCTGAGATTACATTTTCATCATTGATTTTGCAGTCTTCTTCAACATCAACTAACAAGACTCCAAGAAGGAGTTCTGATACCAATTGTAATGATCCCGGCTCGTTACGTAATTAAAAACAATAAATTAAATTTAAAAAAAATTGAGAAGATGAATCCTGTTAAAGGAAGATTCGAACCTTTTGATCTCTGTATGAGGGAGATCGGTACCTCCTTGTTCATATACTACGAAATACAAACTATTAATTTCATGGTTATGGCATCTGACTCCAATTTATATTAATGTCTTACAGAGATTGCACTAGCAGGCATAGTCTATATTTAGATGCATTTTTTTTAGCATTATTATGAAGTAACTGAGATTTGTAAAGTTAGTCATATACATCTATAAGCAACAGAAATGGACATTTAGTGTGTGTGTGTTAGGTACATGATAACAGTTCACCCAAAAAAAAAAAAAGTGCACGGGTGAAGAACCACAGTGGTTGATTAAAAGAAAATAGAAAAATTCAAATAAACTCATATTTATTTGAAAGATGAATCCTGATTTATAGCTTAATGAGTAACGTGTAGAAGGATTCAGTACCAGAAATATTTTCTGGAAATTCCTGGGAGATTCACACCATATACCATACATTCTTGAAGGACTGACCATTGAGTGCATGGTTATGGCATGACATTTCAGTCCATTGCGTGATTGTGATCATTTTCTTTTTCTCATGTTCATGTAACTTGCTTTCGCTGAAAAAAATTGGCTTGAACTCCATTATTCTGAGGTCCAAATTCCATGATTTATGTATTACAAGGCTTATGATATTTCTATGACTCTGAGATGTTCCATTGATCTTAATTTAGGAATTCTATATTTTGTACTATCTCAGTTGATATGTAGATCTACTTGTTGACTTGTGGTTGGATTAAGTTAATTCAGAAAGGGAGTTACCACCCCACCCCCCACATACACATACACACAAAAAAATGATAATAATACAGAAACGAGAGAATTTCTATATTCAGTGTCAGCTTATTTATAGATTTGATATTCAGGTTGTAGCTGCAGAGAAGGCGAGCAAGGGAGGTTTACACGAAAAGCTAACCATGACAGTTGCTGTGCCACTACTATGGGGTGTTCCTCCTGCTTCTGAGACGCTCCACCTCGCTGTCCGGAGCGGCGGAGGGATTGTGGAGAAGGTCTATTGGCAGTGGGACTTTTTGTAAAAGAACAGTCACAAAGCTTCTTTCCTCTAACTCCCATTTGTGTATTCTGTACATAAAATTGTTGTATCTCTATGTACAAAACCCAAAAGTTGTATCCAATTCAAATATATTATTGGCAGCGTTGCTGCTATCCTCCCACTTGGTGTTATTATTTCATTAACCATTTTATTACTTTTTATTACTGCTTTGTTAATACTTTCTTTATTCTATATATGGCTCTTGATAGACTAAAATTACAAACATGATTTTTGTGAATAGTGCCATACAGTTTATAAATAGTGGATTCTCACATTGATCCCGAGTCCGAGCCTACCCCTGGTCTTTCCTGATGTGCGTGGTTTGCAGGATATTGCGTACATTGTCGGGGATTTGTTCTCATCCAAATGGGTGCACTGGCAAAAAAGGAAGTTTTTATTGGTATGTTTAATTAAATACATTGATATGCTATCTGAATCATGGATAGCTTGTTCCAAGCTACCCTTGTGGGATTGCTCGATTGGTAAAACAAGGAAAGGCGTGTCCTTTAAACAGGTGGAAAATATGCTAATCTGGAAATGACTCCCGTGTCTGTGCACCCAAACAACCCTTCTTGCGTTAGGGTCTTCGTTCACCATACGGCGTACGTTAGAAGAACCCAAGAAGCAATTTCTCTCATTCTCATTTCTCCTCATCACCTCCTCGACAACTCCTTGAGGCCAGCAATGGCGGCAGCAGCAGCAGTAGCTGCAGCATCAGTGGCATTATCGTCATTTCACATATCTTCGTCCGTCTTCTCAAAACCAAGTCTGAGTTGCAGGAACCTCAGAACTGTCCCTCTTATAAGGTCTTCGATTTCATCTCCTTCAACCGAATTCAACATCTCCTTCGGCTCCAGCACCAAAGAAACCCTAAAATCCAAACCAGTCTCAGAAGATTCACCAAAACCAGAGCGAAGTGTCCAATCTCCTTCCGTTCCGCTCTTAATTCCATGGATTGTTCGAGACGAGAATGGGAATCTCAAGCTCCAATCAACCCCACCGGCTCGGCTTCTCCACGCCATGGCCAACTCCAAAACAACATCTGCGACAAGTAAGAAGAAGAAGAAGCCAAGTTCTGCTACAGCGGTTGCTTTGACCTCGGAGCCGAAGCACTCGAAGGCGGCTCGGAGATTCTACAATCAGAATTATAGAGATCCGCCTCAGCGGATTAGTAAGGTTCTTGCTGCCGCCGGAGGTAAGAACTGAGTTCCTGTTTAAATTGACGTTTCACGAACTGAAATTTTACAGTTGGCACTTCCCCAAGAACTGGGGGTGTTTCATGTTTGGAGTGTTTTGGACAAAAAATCAACCTTGGCGAAAAACCTAATGCGGGAAATTGGGTTTTTGAAATTCATGGTTTTAGGCAATTCCTCGATTGGACAGTGCCAGATTGTGGATATCTGAAATTTACATCGAAACAGCCCTGGAATGTTTCTATTTTGAAATTGATTTTTGGTTTAGTTATTAGGAAATATGTCATGGTTTCTGGATTGTGTGGTTTTTGTTTATCAGTGGCATCGAGACGGAGCAGCGAAGAGCTTGTTTTTGATGGTCGGGTGACTGTTAATGGTTCTGTATGCAACACTCCTCAGGTCTCTAGTAAATTCTCCGTCTCTCATCTATTGCAGAATTAGTTAAGAGGCTATATGGACATAGGTTATTCTACTCTTGGTAGGAAGAGATTTATAGTTGCTGAATTTTTTCGTGTGTTAATTAGTGTGGTTGGGAATTGGGATAACTGCCAACAAAAATTGTTTGTGTGAAATTTTGGATGACATGGGGACTCACTTTAGAATCATGAAACTATGAAAGTAATATTTCTTGTGGTGATGTGTAGACTAGAGTTGATCCTGGGAGGGATATCATCTATGTCAATGGGAACCGCCTTTGTAAGAAGCTGCCCCCGAAGGTGTATTTTGCCCTGAACAAGCCAAAAGGGTTAGTTATCTTATTGATTCCTTCCCAATGCTCTTTTTGACTCTACCTTAGGTTTCAGCTTTACATGATTTGTGCATGTGGAGGAGTTAATGCTGGTAAACTTCGACAGGTACATTTGCTCAAGTGGGGAGAAAGAGTCTAAATCTGTGGTGTCTCTATTTGATGATTATCTGAAGAGTTGGGTGCGCGCAGATTGCAACTTAGGCCTTTCTAGTTGTTGTTTTTCACAAAATAATCGTATTAATAATTACAAGGGCATTGAAGACCCTATTCTCTGCCTTTTTGGCTATATAATAGGTTTCATTTTCAGGGTAAAATACATCCCGGGATACCAAAACCTCGCCTATTTACTGTTGGCCGTCTTGATGTTGCCACAGCAGGGTTGATTATTGTTACCAATGATGGTATGTATAGTGCTATATTTGAAATCGTGGATGTCCATAACATTAGATACATATGTTCCTTAATATTTAAATTTGGAATTGAATGGGGATTTCTGATGGAAATTGTTTAACGCTCTTTATGGTTATTTTAGGAGATTTTGCTCAAAGACTTTCACATCCTTCATCTGAGTTATCAAAGGAGTAAGGTTTCATTCACTATTTTCTTCTTCATTGCATTGGATCTTGCATATTCGACAATCAGAAAAAATGAATGTCTTTTGCGCTGGATGAAATCTGCTACTTAAGCTATTTGAGATGACACTTTTTTTGCTAGACAGAACTGATGATAATGTTGAATGCAGATGAATGGAATTTTGTAACAGCTCAATAATGCTATCTGCATTCTAACAATCAAGGTTACACTCTTTTCTGTATCCCGAGGACTTAATTTTTATTTTATTTTTTGATGGTAGATACATTGCAACTATAGATGGTACTGTCAATAAGCGGCATCTAATAGCCATCAACAAGGGCACAGTCATTGAAGGCATCCACTGCACCCCGGATTCTGTGGAGCTACTGCCACAACAGCCAGACGTATCAAGGCCTCGACTTCGCATTGTGGTACTTCACTATTTATTCAAGAGGAACTGTTTTAATGCTATTTACAGTACTGCCTCTTTATCCCTTTTCTTTTTCTATTTGCATCCAGTTTTGGATAACTGTATTCAAACTTCAAACTCTTTTTTTGTGAGTATCACTGTTACATATGATTGATCTTATTGCTTTCTGAATATGAAATTGCTGGGTCTCCCCAATTAGTAATATATTCTGGATCATATGTTTTGTTGCTGTGTCTGGGTTGGCTCAGAGTAAACAGAAGTAGGCCAGATGCCAGCATTTCTGGAGAATACATGAGTTTGAGTTAAATTTGAGAATTATTATTATTCATCAAGGAGAAAGAACAACTTAACTGCAAAGATAATTGCTTAATGAAAGAAAATCAAACTAGATCACAATATATATTTATTTGAATTTTTGAACTTGGTAAGCGCTTCCTTTTTCCGAAATAAGTTTGATCTTCTTGAATTTGCTATCTTACAAGCATTCAAATTTGTTTCCAAGTATGGGTTAAGTGACCCAAGTATAAAACTTGAAACTGAACCATGTAGCAGAATAGTGTATGAAAGCTTCAATGCTTGGAACAGATCATACTCTGTGTATTCTAAGCATTATGGCGATGCATAGGTGAAGGGGGGGTCTCTAGGAGTGGCATTGCCTAGGCGACCAAAATGTAATTTAGGATATAAATATATTGATAAAAATAAAGACTAAAACACAGAACTAAAACATATATAAGACCAAAATATCTCTGCAAAAAATCAATAGAATAGTTTGGACTTTGGAGAAAGTAAAGAGAGAGCCAAATGTAGGAAACCCAGACAATTTTTTTAAGTAAACAATCTTTTATTACATATATATTATATTGTGTGAGTCTTGGGCGCTTTGATCACTAGTGCTTTATAGCCTGTGTGAGTCTTGGGCGCTTTGTCACTAGTGCTTTATAGCCCAGAGACAAATCCTTGGCACTGCTAGGCGACTTTCTCTTACCGCCTAGATTCTGATTAGGTGATAGGGGTCCTGGCCAAGCAAGGCGGTGGCTTAAGTGTTGCTTAGGAGATATTTTGACTATACTGATCATACTACGTTCGATATTGTATTAATGAGGACTATTTACCAAGGAAATCCTTTTTATATATGCTGAAAGAGATTTGTTTTTGAAGCCATACGGACAATATTCTAAAATTAGATTGATGTTCATCTTTAAGTAATATTATGGATTAAAATGTCATCATCCAACCACTCTAGAGTCTGCATTCTCTCTTTTATTGAATAAGTAGTTTTTCCAGGATGTTGTTTTGTGTATTACTAAATTGTAAATCTTTTACCTGATATTTTAATACTAAGGACTGACATTTTCTGTTATAACCAGCAGTTTTATGCGTCCTGCCTTTCATTTTCTCATTAATGTACATTGAGTAATGTGTCATTCAATGGATGATGGCATGTATGCAAAACCTTTAACACATTGCTCTCCAGTTTTCATATTTGTGCTTAATTTCCCTTTCTAAGCTACTTTGGGTCATGTGACTGCATAGAACTGAACATGCTTTTTTAAAAAACTGAATCTTGATAGGTTCATGAAGGGAGAAATCATGAAGTTCGGGAACTTGTGAAAAATGCTGGACTTAAGGTCAGTTTCTGTTGATTGGTGGGAGCATCCATGCTTCCTGGAATGGAAAATTTTGGTGCTTCTGAGTTCTGATCTGTTTTAGATGCGTAGGACTAAAATATGCACAGTTAACTGTTATTATATCCAGATTTCTAATTTTTGTACATAATATCCACCTTTCTATTCCCCCCCCCCCCCCCGGCCCAAAAAAAAAAAAGTATTGTTTAATACCCCCTTAATTTGAACTAGTTATCAAATGTAATTTCATGATTTGTATGGTCACATCCATGCCAAAAGATGGATTGCAGCTATCAAGTTTGCTCATGATTGTGTAGCAGCATTGGGCTACCATTAGTTTGTCAATTGTCCATTAAACCTTTGGAAGACCTCCAACACTATTGTCAGCTAGTTGTACATCATTTGTATTTGGTTGCTTACATTTTTAATTCTGAATTGTTTTTTATGTTGGCTAATTCTGTTCCATTTCCTGCCAGATTTATTCATTAAAGCGTGTACGCATAGGTGGTTTCAGGCTTCCATCAGATCTCGGGTAATTGCACTACTTTTTTTTCCTGGAGGGTACATACTTTTTTGTTTTTCCTTTTTTCATAATCTCAATTGGAATGTGGAGTTTGATTTTCTTTTTTTCCTTTATTTTATTACACTGTTGGAATTTTTTTGATCGGTCTGTTGGAAATTGCAATAGAATGTAGTGTACTAAAATTGTATGTGACTTCCATTTTGCATGGATTATTCGCGCAACTAGCATAGCTATTGACATGATAATAACTAACATTGCAATGAAATGTTACCATTTGAGGAAACATGTTTCCATCTGCATATCTACCCCCCTTATGTTGTGAAATCAACGTTCACTTTTGGTCATTTACTTGTAGAGTTCCTCATTACATAATTCTCATATTGGTAGTGTAACATGTCTAATTTGTTGCTGGTGTTTTAAAAGGCATGAGAGGCTTACGCCTCAAGGTGAGGCTCAAGGAAAACGCCTTGAGGCTCAACCTTGAGGTTTAAATCTCACGAGGCTAACGCCATAAACTGCAAGGCTCACTTTTTATGTCTAAAACATGTGCCTTATACATTAATAAAAAATTGTTTTCTAGCCACATAATTGAGACTTGAACATTTAATATTTTTTTTAAAGGTGCATGTCTCATACATTAATCAAAAATAAGATTCTAGTTATATAACTAAGAATTAAACATTAAATTATAATTTATGTGCCTCATAATTTCTTTTATTGATAAAAGTAATTAATTAGTTTTTTACTAATCTAATTAGCATTTAATTTATTATATCTAATTCATGTAGGATTTTTAAAACCTTGTTGAATATATTTAACTCTAATTTCATGGTAAAATTGCAAATATTTGGAACCATTGGCTAACATTTGTAGTTGATGATTACTTTTTAATTGTTTGTTGGAATCCAAAATCAATCACATGATTGAACATTATCCAATTTTCAATATGTATATGAACAAAAAAATAAATCTAAATTTTAACTTAATGGTTGAATAACTTATTTATATATGCGTACACACATGCAAATATATATATATATATATACTAGTAAAGGTGCAGGTGCTTTGCACTTTTAATTTTTTCATTATTAATGATGAATAAATTGATTTTATAATATATTAGTGTATTTTATAGAATATATTTTACCAATTAAATTTAATTTGTTTTATTTAATATTAAAGAAGACTTACTAATAGCTAATTATTTACGAGTCCCACTTATAAATGTATAAAAAATAAGGACTCTTTCTAAAGTAGTCTATATTAATGTGTACTTCTTAACAATCACTTAAAAGAGTTCCATTAAAAAGGACATGCGTGCTAACCTTAGGGAAAGAAGAAACGGGTACCCGGTTCCTAACTTTCATCCCTTGGTTGGGACTGGATTTAAAAGGCAATAAGAATTTTTTTAACCATAAAAGGTGAAATAACCCACAAGTTTTTGCTGAAACGTTTCCAGAATAATCATCATCTTCTTCACTTTTTTCTTCCTGGAGAGTATCTTCCTAGAAGGACTGAAGAATATTGCCCAAATACACTGTAAGGAGACTGTACATCAGCAGTCAACGTCTTCACACCAAGAGGAAACAATGTTATAAAAATCTGCTTTTTGCATAATAATCCTCTCATCGTCATGTTTAAAGACATATTCAGATCCATTATTTTTTAAGAGGGCATTGGCTAGCTATGATTTAGTGAGTGCTGAGACAGTCCAAAGAGAAAAAAAGTTCACAAAAGCCAGGTATATACCCTTATTGCAGTGGCGCCACTAAGCACACCTGTGGAAATCTTCTTGTTGCTCCACATGAAAACATCAGCAACTGCACCAAAAGAACAAAGTGATGTAAGTTGGGGAGAGAGAAATTCTCAGAGATAATCCTAGCAGTTATCATGAAGCAAAAGGTAAACTTTTTAAGAACCGAACCCATTACCAGATTCAAAACCAATAATCATTATATGGAGATTTCAAGATATTTTAACTTCTAGAAATTCAATTGATAGAATCGCAATAACAATCCAAAGTAAAACAAGATCTAGATCACAAAAATAAACACAGACAAATCAAGGAACAAAGATTAATCTTCACCTTAGTAAAACTATATAAACGAATAAGAAATCAGAGAACTATGGTTTAGCACGAACTATGGCGGGGTCTCTCTAATAAAGAGTGATTAGAGAATTCAATCTAGATCTCTATATTAAATAGGATTCTTTTAATAAAGGAAAGAACGAATTCTAATTTAAATAGGTTTCTTTTATATTCTTAAATGTAGAGCAATACCATAGGTTATTAAGTTTAGCTTTAATTAAAGGGTATTTTAGTCCAAATAAAGTTTAGTATTGCTTGTACTTTTATTAGTAGAATGATATATATATATATATTAGCTTTAATAAATTTTGTAAATCTATTTGCAATATTTTTATTTATTAGTTATATTGAGGTAGCGTAATGTTTTCTTGTGAAGCTTAAACCTCATGCCTCGATGCTTATGCCTCACGCATCTTGAGGTCCCAACGCTACGCCCCACGCCTTCGCGTTTTAAAACATTGCTTGTTTGGAGGTCTCATCAGCAAAAACTTTAATGTATTTCTAGTATCCTTCACTTTCCTTGCTGCCATTCCTTGAAAAAAGATCTCTAAAGTCTAAACCTTAATACAATTCGCGCATATTGGATCAGCTATGTTCCGTCTTCATTGTCCCCCCAATATATTTTAGTGTCGATTTTCTCATTGGCAGTCGTTTCAGATAGTGTGGCTAAGAGAACAAGCTTTCTGGTAGTATTTTGAGGAACTTATCATTAGAGAAATTTGTAATCTAAATTAGACAAGTAAAAACTATTGTTCATCATCATCATCATTATCAATGCCTTATCCAACGTTTGGCAACAAGAATCCTGCTATTCTAGTCTATCTAAAGTCAGATTCTTCTGTTAAATCCTGTGATTTCATCTCTTTTCACTAACTCAACCCACATGCCTTTTGAATTCTTGTGGCTCATTTAGAGCCTTCAACTGGCATTAAGGCACTGCTTCTCACTGATATTCTCATTGTTCTTCATAATCATTGTACATGTCCAACTCTCATCTCTCCTTTTCTCCTATTGTGCCTCTTATAGATTCATAAATGTGTTTCTTATATTTCCTTTTTAGTCCTTCGATGTATCCATATGAATGGTCTCGTTTTAAGTTTTAACTGAGTTCATTTCGTGAAGATGTTTCTTGATTTCCCAACATTCTTCTACCATCTTGTATCCTGTCTTACTGTTGTCTAGTACCATTTTTTTCTCAAGTTTTGTTATGGTTCGGTCCTATAGCACATGCCCATTCAGATACTAGCTTTAATTCAATTAGTAACTTCCAGCTATCTCTCTCTCTCTCTCTCTCTCTCTCAAATATCCATTGGCAATCTTAAAGTAGCACTTCATCTCTATTCACGTCCTTACCAAAATTGCATTCTATATGCTTTGTCTTAGTCCGACTTATTTAAGACCCCTTGGATTCCAAGGCATCCCTTCATAGTTCTAACTTTGCATTTATCTGTCTCAAGTCACATCAACGAGCATGACGTCATTTGCAAATAACGTGCACAGGTGCTCAAGGGACTTCATCTTTGAACTGGGGCAGTTAATTTCGTCTCAAGTCACATCAACCAGCATGGCGTCATTTGCAAATGTCATGCACATGCTATGTTTGGTTGTCGAGAAAATAACTGAAAACATGGAAAAGAAAAGAAAATTTTGGATTTCTAATACAAATTTTAGTTGTGTTTTGTCCAATTTCTTTCCTTTTCCATTTTTTTTTACTTATTTTCTCAGCAACCAAACATAGCATAAGGGACTTCATCTTGAATTGATCAGTTAATTCATCGACAACCAATTTAAATGGATACATACATAGACTGACCTCTTCTTTAAATTCATTGTTACCTGAAACTCATTTGTTTCAACAGATTGTTCTCGGGCTAGTTAATATTTCATATATATTTCCTTAATTATGTCATATATTTGCTTCTAACTCCTTTTGTCTCCAACTCATATGTTTTTTTCCTAAGTGAATGAATGCCATGTAAAAATTTCACAAATTGTATGAAAAAAGGTAGTCTCAATTTGCGCTCCACTCTCTCCCATAATTTCATTTTATGATTCAACAAGCTTAATGACTAGTTTCACGATAGCTTTTGCAGCTTTGTATATTCTTTGTTCTTGGATAAACGTTGTATAATACTTCTCCATCCGTCTCTCATTTTTTAGTCTTCAAATTCTCATTGAATAGCTTAATCAGTCAGGATAATCCACTTTCTCCCATGCTTCTATAAAATATCATTAGGACCATGGCTTTCCTGTATTCATCCTACTATGATCTCACTTGAGTTAGCGTCTCTTCATATTCTGTAGGTTCCCCTCTTGGCTTGGTTTATTTTTTTTGAAGATGGCTTTTTCCCGTCACCTTTCCCATGCCATCCTTGGTTTCCTTAAAGGGCCTCTTCACTTACCTCTTGTAATTCATGTATGTGCACAAGCATAAATGACTGAATGTAAAAACAGAAAATATAGGCATATTCGTATCCATGAATATGGTACATATATATTCAAACAAGCATGCTGATGCGTGCATATATGGATAAGGAAAGAAAGGAGCATGCATGGATAAGGAAAGAAAGGAGCACTGCCTTGATTATGGGAACTATGTTAGCTGGCGTTAGTAGGTCTATCAAAGAGTCAATAATTAAGAGAGTCTTTAGGAGTTGCTGTTTTTATTGATAGGAGTTGCTATTTTTATGCATAGCAATTAGGAAAGTGTTTTTCTATTTAATTTGGTGCCATAGGAGGTGTTAGGCATTGAATACTTTTGTTATTGCTTATCTTAATAAGAGAAGGTTTCCCCCTTGAAGTGGGAATTGCTTTGTTTATTGTTTTCTTCTTCCTAGGGTCATACCACATGCATGCAACATTTATCCAGCATGTGAAGATACAGGATAGCATCAATTTGGGGCAAGATCAACTCTGATACCCACATTGACCATCGATCCATTTCTGGTCATCATCAAAGTCCATGTTGGGACCCATGTTGAAGATACAGGATAGCATCAATTTAGGTCGCTATAAGCTCATTTCACCAAGGACCTTATAGCGACCTAAAGTGGGTGGGTGAAAAACTGTGCTTATTGGGATAATTACCACTTCAAGCTGATAATATAACAACTTACATGTTTCGTGTGGAATTCATATATCCTTTCCCATTTCATGCATATTCCTTGTAGTTAGTATGCTCAATCCCCAGGAGATGGTCTAATTGTCTTGTTGTTTTCAGGCTTGGGAAGCATGTTGAACTAAAACAAGGTGATCTCAAGATGTTGGGTGGGATGAGTTGAAGAGTGAGTGAAGCTTGACCTCAGAAGAGGCGCATTTTGGCTTCTACTCCCTGCAAGTTAAGTCGGATTGACCACTCTTCTGTATCATCTTTATTGGGAGGATCATTTGCACCACTGTTTGTATTGCTATCTCCTTTTTAATAGATGATATGCTAGATGTGACCCATTTGATGTATGCCCCACCAGTGTGTAGGCTGTAGATGGGTCTCTTGAGTTGGGGACATAGGTAATCCCTTGTTCAAAACTAGGGTTTATATGTAACACAAAACAAAAGGCAAGCTGCCGTATCTTATTATTGAAAAAATGGAAATTTACTGTTTTATGAGACTACTAGAATTTTGAAGAAAGAAAATATTAATAGGGAACTTATGGTTGTGCTACCTTTTAACTTTTTCTTATATTTTATTATACGACTGATCTAACTGGTTACAAAAACAGAAGGAAAAATGTGCTCACACCAAAAAAAGAAAGAAAAAACTATCTTAATCCAATGCTAGTCTCTACTTTCATTCCTTTCAGGGTTATGTCTCTTCCCTTCCTAGGGTTAACGAGTCTCTGAGATGCAACAATGAAGCCGTTTCTGTTATGGATGGGCATGTTGCATTGCTAGAATTTGACACAAAACATGATTTGTTGTTATTAGGGTGTATTATCCTCTCTAGACACCAACAAACTTATAGGCTCAAAATTTTCTTTTTAGCTATCTGATATGTGAATACCGATATATATGGGCTTTTAGCAACAAAACCAATTGAGATTTTCGTTGATCATCTGTCTATTTTACACTACGCCGAGAGATGAAGCCAGGTTGTTGATTCAAGAACTATCCCAAACACAAAACTGCATCCATTCTCAAATGATCTCAATATAAGGGTGTGTTTGGTTGTACTTATAACTATATACCCCTTGGTTTTAGCTCTCTTAAAAGACAGGAAACCTAGCTCTTCCTAGAATACATTTGAAACCAAGAAGGCTCAAAAAATGCAAAAGCATGCATTCAGTCTGAGAAGTCATTGTGATCCTAACCAAACATGCCCCAAGTCTCCTACACTGAAATCTTTGATGCCCCTTCTACATGCAAACGCCCCAACCTCTTATCTATTGATCCTCGTTATATATTGAAAACATTGGAGTGCTAGAATGACTCGTAATCGCCCTTAAATTGGGTTTTCTTGTGGATTCCATCTAAAATCTGTCTTATTACCACCCTAGGAATTTTAGGTGCGAGTAGGATCCACTACTCGTGAGTGAATCTAGCAACCCACCCCCCCCCAAAAAAAAAAAAAACAAAAACAAAAAATAAAAGGAGAACAAGTGACACTTGGTAACAATGATTTTGCCTTATTATTAAAAAAACTCTGGATATCTGCAATTTTTTACTGATCTGTCATCATGTTATTGTTCCTTTGAAACCTTAGGGTTACAGAGACCATTGCTAGGAAGTTTCATTCAAGGAGAATAACTTAATATTTAATTGTTGTCAGTAGGTGCCACACCTTTGCACACCACTGGAGAAGACATTCCTAGAAAAACTTTACCCCATAGCTTTAATAAATCTATTTAAAATTATTTTATTAAACAATTGCTATAGCTGGCAAACCCAATTAGTCTAATCTAATTCCTATGAGATCCAAACAAAAGAAGTGAAGAGGTCAATGGAAACACATCCCAATATTTGTTTTATTTATTTTTATTTTTATTATTATTATTTTTGCACTAACAACCTAACAAAACCATCAACCAATCATATCTCAAGGGCATCAAATCCTGTGATCATACATTTTAGGAGCCCTTGGGCTGCTCCCCAATAAGGATTCTCTGTTATTGCAATGTAAGATGACTGAAACACCCTCTTTTGAATCTTGGTTCCCCAAGTGGGATTAATTTACCATTAATTAATTTTCAAATTAAGCTTTTGCTCGCCAAACCCCAAGTCCTATTCAAGGATTATCTTCGATCAAGACCCGGCGTGCGTGTTTCATCATGTGGATATTGGTTCTTAATGACAAAAAATCTTATGGCTAAACCGTGAATCAATCATATATCACTTTTATTTCATTTCCAAATCAAGTTTATCTTGAACCCCAAGTCCAAATCAGCGGCACCCTTTAGCAGAGGCTGGTGTTTAATTAGTAGACATCAATTATATCAGCCATCTAAATATATTATATATAGCCTACTTGATCCCTGTTAATCCTTATATTATAGTATTGGGTTTTTAAATAAGAGATTATTTTAAGAAGACTGGGATTATGATTAACAGTAAGTAATTTTTTAAGTTCTCTAGTCTACACCCGCTAAATCCAAAGTTGGCCATGGGCTTGTTCAATTTCAAATAAAGTAAGTAAATTAAAAAGTCGAAAATAAAGTTTAAATATGAAGAGCTATGCCTGATGAGAGGGGTATTTTGAGAATTATACAAAAAAATAATAGACAGAAATGCCCTTTTTAATTCCCAAAATGCCCTTTTAATCCCCAAAATAAATATCCATGTTATCATGTAGGAAAAAGCTTTTGAGACGGTACGATATATATCTACGGGAGATTGGACATCAAAATTCGAGATTTTAGGTTTTTGACAAAAAAGAAAACTTGAAGCATTTTTTTTCACGATCAAAATTCTAAAATCGTGAGTTTTAGTGTCCGGTCCAGCATGACGGGTGGGTCTTGCAGTGAAGACCCCTTCCGCCTTCACACTCCGTCCAGACCAACCATGGGTCTCATAAGCTTTTCCCTATCAGGATTGGTATCACATGAATCAATGCCCTTGAGTCGGTTCATATTGAAACTAAATAGCAATAGTCTCCTGGCGAGGAGGGACGAGGCTCTTCGCTCTCATAAAGCCCCTTTCAACTATTTAACAAGTTTTAACCCTCATGATTTTTTTTTTTCTTTTCAATAACCTAAGTTTAGATGCTTTAAACTCGAAGGTAGTAAATTTTAAGCACAAGAGACACGTGGCACAAAAGGGGAGGCGTAAATCACCTCCTCAAGCCGAGGAGGTGTTTATTTTCCAAACTAAAAAGAAAAAAGAAAAAAGAAAAGAAAAAGAAAGAAAGAAAACAGTGCATGCTTGGTTTTGATTCTTGAATGATGATGGCTTCTCTATTTTTCCATGACATTTATTTCTAGTGGTGCAGAGAAACCGTACGAATACAAGATCATTTTCCAAAAAGAAATGCACAAAGGAAAGTTTACCATGTACAGTCAAAAAGTGTTTTTCAAGCACAAACCCCTAGAAACTGATCGTGTGATCTCAATCTCCAATCCCACTTACTCTTCAAAATCTTCTGATTTTACTTACAGTCAGTATCAGTAGTACATCACCCTCTCTTGAGTCTTGCTTTCATCACTGAACAAGTTATTGCAGGCAATATTAGTGGCAGTAATTTGCTTAAACTCCTCAAAACCATACTCTAATGGAGTTTCTCCCCACAACCCACCATTTACCTTCTCAGTCCATCCATTAACCCCACCATTACCAAGCATGAATTTCTGGTTTTCTTCAACTCCATTGTAGAAATAACTCTGATCAAAGCCCATTTGTTCACCAATAGCACTACTACCACCACCATCAGAATTAGAACTGCAACTTGCTTCAGCTCCAAACATGAGGAGACCATCTTTCACTTGATAATGGTGCAAGGAACCCACAAAGGTGTCTTGGGCCTGAAGAGAAACAGTGTTGTTCAAGAGATTTGATGAGATTGAGATGGGTTCATGAAGGGCTGTGAGGGACTTAGTTGGGGTGTAATAAGTGTTACTGCCTTTGTATGATGATAGTGATTGTGATGATGCCCTTTGAAGAGATGGAAAGGGTTCTTGCAGAGGTTTTCTCTGAGATGAAGGAACCAGCCCCATGAGTTTCTTCTTGAGCTTGGTGTTCCAGTAGTTCTTGATATCATTGTCCGTCCTGCCTGGCAAGTGTGCAGCAATTATTGACCACCTGCAATTTGGTGGAATAAGTTCCATAAGAAGAAATAATTCATCTTATCTTAGAAAAACAGTAGGTGGATATTGATTATAAGAGATCTAAACTTGGCATGCTGCAGGTAGAATAATAATCTAAAAATAGTAGATTCTTGGAACCTGCAAGTTTTCCTCAAAATCACATCAAATGGTTGGCCTCTATTCTCTTCTTCTTCTTCCTTTTAAAAATTTTTTATTTTTTTTATTTTTATGAACTTTTAACAGCAGATGGAAAAGAAAATAAAGGAGACCCAGTTGAAAGTATTGATGATCAGGAACAAGAAGATCTGTAAAAACAAGTTAAGGACAAAAAAATGGAAATACTACCTGCTTCCAATGCTAGCAAAGAGGCCGCAGATTATCCTGTCTTCATCATCAGAGAATTCACCATGTTTAATGTTGGGCCTGAGATAGTTAAGCCACCTCAATCTGCAACTCTTTCCACATCTCTTCAAACCTGACACAAAAACCCATTCAAGACTACAAACAAAACAAGAACAACAATAGAATGAAAGACAAATGAAAACCATTTTCATGAAAAGGGTTCATTTCTCAAGGTAATCTTACCAGCTTTGTGTGGGAGAGCAATCCAATTCCCACCAGTACCATACTTCTCTATGAACTCCTTGAGCCTTGAGTCTTCTTCAGGTGCCCATGGCCCTTTCTTCACATTAGCCTTGTCACAACAAGGAGCCCTCCCCATTTCTCTCTCAACTCTTTTGATCTCCTTGGGTTTTTTGGGGAACCAAAGTTCTCTCCAAATGGGCGTTTGTTTGGAAGACCTAGGCTTGGGAGAGTATATTTATTGAGAGATTCAAAGGTCAAACGATAAGCCTGTCTAATTACAATCAGTTTCTAACCTCATTTTACTGAATAACTAAAAAGAACCTTCCATTGTAAATAAACCCAATCTAGCTTTGGAAACCCTATAGATATAACCTTACTTGTTTTCTTCTTTCTCTCCAAAGAATACAAAGTCTTGTAATTGTATATAGTGAGTTACAACAAGCAATTGAAAAGGATGGCTATGTGGGCACATTGTCAAAGGCCAAGTTATAGGTGAACTATTGTTACCTGGGGGCATCAAATTGGAACAGATACACAAATATAGGTGAACTGATTACATGATGCAAGGACCATTGTCTTGTAATGGTTCTTGGTCTCTAAGGTAGATGTGGTACAGATGGTGAGTGATGCAAATGGTCATCGCGACGGCCCCGTATCTAAAAATCGTCTGATCAGATGTTCCTAATTCTTCAATTAATCTATTTTTGGACTGTCGATGCATCGTAGCTAAGGAATTATACCACACATGGTCCTAAATTACACGTCAAAAGAGCGGTCCTGGCTGACCACTTAATGGGGCCCTGCTTGATAATGTAGACGAAAAATCATCCTAGAAATGATCCTAACCATCCTATGAGTTAACTTCTTAAGACTGTCAAATTAGTTAGGAAGATAATCAACTTTCTTTGAGTGAAAATGACATTGGGATCCCCTTTTTCAAAGTATATGAACCCTACACAAACTCAGGCATTTTCCTCACTTCTTGTAGAAAGGAAATCCACAAGATGAGGCCATTGGCTGTAACCCATATAGTCAATGAGGTCATGACCTGGGACTTAGCTTACTCAAATTGATGTAGGAGGATCTGTTCGCATAGACATGCCCTATAGAAGAACTATGAAATTAAATATTGACAGTTACTAAGAAGTGGGAGTAATTCCTCATAGGAACTCCGAGTGATCGGCGATGTCTACAAAGAAATGGGAGTAATTCCTCATATATAGGATTTTCCAATTGATCCGAATAAGGGATAATTATACTGAAATAAACATGAGTAGGGTAAGGAAATAAATTTCATGTTCATTGCGCTTGTCTTCTCTTCTTCTAATGTCATATTATTTGAGTAAGAGGCATAGATGGAGTTCCAACTGATGCTAGTGTGATTCCTGACATCAAAGTACCACCTGGTGCATTTCACTCCTGTTTAGCTGGTGGGCTCCTCTTAAATGGGTAAAAACTCAAGATTCATGCAAATTGGAAGATCCATTTTCTTAATAGCCATAGCTGTATCACACATTCGAGTTGATCGATAGACAGACCATATTTCTTGTATACTTTATGCGCATTTAAGTTAGTATTTTGACACTTAGAACCACATGATTCACCACTGATAGGCACTAAAATGCATTTGGACACTAGACGTCACGATACTATCATCTCAAATGACTTAGCTTTTGAAGGAGAAAGGAAGAGGTGAAATCAAGATTTTCAAGGGAGATACTATTAGGAATTATAGGTCTACAAGTCCCCATCTCTTTGAGTATTAAAGTTCTCAAAAATTAATTAAGACCTTGACCGATACGTTAATGATTCACATTATACCTACTAAGTAAGGAACACCGACTTCTAGCTAGAGGTGAGTGTGGTCCTCCTACCACAAAAAATTCCTAAAATTATCACTTGTAACATAATTGAATCCATTATTAAGAAAAAATTAGGGTCCATCTATTCCCTTTCAGTACTAACCTTAATCTGGTGATCATAAATGTGTTGTTGCTTGGCTGTGCAAGCCAACGACCATCTGCCATTCCATCGTCCAAACCCCATGCAAGAAACATTAACGACCAGATGATCTAGTATTCTTTTTCTCTCCATTTTTTCCAGTCAATACCCTTTACTTCACTTAATTTGCAATGTCTCCCACCTAATTCAACTGTAAATTTGACCTGTTCGATTTTTGAAATGTAAGATTAATGTTGGTGTAATTGGGCTAAATTCCTGCACACATAGCCACTTAGCAAATACAGACAGATAATAAATGCAGTTAAATAAACAATTAATTATGGTAGAGAATCGCTTCGCTGAGAGGCGCTACAAGAGAGTCTTTCTTGAAGATAGTCGAAGCCTCCCATGTGCAAGAGATATGACAGCTCTATCTCCGGGATACAACTCAGCTCGGATTCTCTCCGGTCTTCCCAACGAGTTTGCACTACTCGGTAGAAGACGGAGTACTAATCTTCCTTTAGGATGCCCTTCAAAATAAATATATAAATATATGCATATCCATTTAATTAGGGTTATCCAAATGTCCTAAAGTCCCATCGGATTTACAGTAAAAGATAATCTAATTAATTGGACAAAAGTCAAAATTACCATTCTACCCCTTAGGGTTTAAGGGTCTGTTTGGTTACAGGGTTAGGTCCACTCTGATTTGGTCTAATCCTGTTTTAACCTATTCCAGTTTAGGTATGCACCTATTCTGTTTGGTTACAGAATCTAGTTCTGTCCAGAATCAATTCTGCACAGAAACTGTTTCTGGTTTGGCCAGAATCAATTCTGTCTTAAGTCCCGTTTGTTTACAGATTTTAAGTTAATCCATTTTAACTTAATCCAAGTCTGTTTGGTGACAAGATTACACTTAATCTAATTTTATTAGTTCGGGTTATGTTTGGGTACAAGAACAGGCTTGTCCAGATTAACCCATTCCACAAGATACCCCTGATTGGGTCCATCATGTGGATATGGTAGGATCACCCGAAATCGGATGGTCACCAAGATGGTTTAGTCCATGACAGACTGATCCACTGTTCTACTCGATCTGGAATCCCAGATCGGGCATCTGAACAGTATGGACGGTTGAGAAGCCCGAAGGCATTCTGCAACCTCATCAGGAGCTGGACACACTATCCATTTCCTGGTATCCATGGATCTGGATCGATCCGGACAACCTGCTGGGTCTGGTTCTGGGTTCTGGGCCTCTGGATGATGGGTCAGGGTCACCATCTTCTCCATCGAGCTCAAGGACCACCATTAATGGAGAGCTCCAGGTTAGGGTCCTCCTAAGAGGTCCCTGGTACGGAGTCATCCTGATGGACCATGGCTACTCGGAGTAGACTGGACCAGGGTGCACCTACTCTGGTCTGGTGGCTCACTGGACTGTAGGCTCCGTGGTCTGGGCTCACGGATCAGGCTCACTGGTCTCTGTGCTCCGTGGTCTGGGCCACGGATCAGGCTAACTCCACGGATCAAGCTCTAGTCTGGCTCACTGGTCTGAGTTCCAACAACTCTCAGACCCTCCCCAAGCCTCTCTATATATAGAGGACCCAGGTCCCCTCGCATGCGCATGGGCTCAGCCACCTGGCTAGGCCCTCCTGCACCAGGCAGGCCACATGGCACACAAGGTCAGGCCTTGGTCAGAGCAACCCATCATGGGCCTGCACGCATGGGCCTGCGCCCACTGACCCAGGCACTCATTAGATCTGATGGATCTGATCCACCTGACACACCCATGTGTGTCCTCGGATCTCATACACCCAGATCCAACGGTCCAGATTAGACCTAGCCTGAGACTTGATCAGACGGCTCTGATCAACCACACCGATCATCCGATCAAGGTCAACCTAGATCTACGGTTGAGATTAGATCAACGGCTCAGATTTACTCAAAAGAAATAGCGACCCAAGCGACTCGCGACGATGCGCACGTGCGAAGTGCAAAGTGCGCCTCATAGCGCCCAAAGCCCTATGCCTGCACCGCACCCGCACCCGCACCCGAGCCCGAGCCCGTGCCGGTGCGTGTGCGTGTGCGCTCGCGCTCGCTGCGAGCGCAGCTCGCGCACCCTAGTTACTGTCTAAAGGAATTGGTGGGTCAAAGTCTACACCTCACTATTAGTTGTTGACAACTAAGCAACTAAGGGGGTAAATAAACTCTTTAGATTTTCTTTACTTTTCCGATGTGGGACTAAAGAACTAAGAGAAATGCACTAAAAGTGTGTTTTCTCTCTTTCAAGAGATTAAACACCCAACCTAAACAAAGATTAAATTAATGAGGGTTTTAGTCCATGATTAAAATCAAAACCCCGGATCCTAATGATCCGGTTTTTATTAATTTAAAATCAAAATCAACAATCCCCCACTTGATTTAAAATTAGTAAAGTAATTAAGAATTAAGTAAAACAAATTCGAGCATCCAAGAATATCCTGTGCATAGATGTAGGTGTCTTTCGACTTGAACCTACACTTAGTGCAAACAAATCAAGAAAGGCTAGAGAACCCAGTGGACTATGCCTTGAACTGCAGAACTCGTATTGACCAATCGGATTCGTCGCACACACATTCTTTTCAGAAGATATGTGTACTCATTCAGCTTAGCACTTTAACGTCCATGCCTTAACCCCGGTCTTACTGAGAGCTCTAGAGATTTAGCCAGAATCTCATTGAAGGTGACGAGCCTTCGACACTCAGAAAGGTGAGTCTATCAAGAGTGCTTCTGCACACTCCAGCCTTTTACAGGCCTATAGTTACTCATTAAGAGAATCCATTTAAATTCTCAACCTCAACGCAGAATTATCTATAGATCTACTTGTCTATAGACTTGCACTATTGACATCATCCTTAGGAAGGGACACAACTTGAAATGACATTTCATTTTATAGTGCATTTGTAGTTTCTTACAAGGTTCATTATTCCCATTGAACTTGAGAGACTCATCAGGTTGGGTTTGCACCTAGTTCAACTGCTCAACTGGCTTCAGTCCCATTCCTCTTGATGTCTTCATCACAAGGTCCGTGCCAAGGCCCTTGGACAAGGGGTCAGCCAAATTCTCTTTGGACTTCACATACTGGATTGTAATTTTTCCATCAGCAATCAGACCCCTAACATGGTTGTGCTTCAGGCGGATCTGTCTGGACTTGCCATTGTAGTTCTCACTGTATGCTTTGAGCATAGCCGCCTGGTTATCACAATAGATTGTGACTGCTGGCATTGGTGTCTCCCAGATTGGCACGTCAACTAGAATACTCTTGATCCATTCAGCTTCTTCTCCAGCTGACGATAGTGCAATGAACTCCGATTCCATGGTGGAATGAGTTATGCAAGTCTGCTTCTTGGACTTCCAGGAGATGGCTCCTCCTCCCATCGAGAAGATCCATGCAGTGACCGACTTTGATTCGTCTGGGCATGAATTCCATGTCGCGTCACTAAAACCTTCAAGCACGGCTGGTGATCTTCCGTAGTGCAGAGCATAGGACAATGTACCCTTCAGGTACCTCAGAATTCTGATCAATGCTACCCAGTGCAATCGACCAGGGTTACTGGTATATCTGCATAACATCCCCACTGCTTGAGCTATATCCGGCCTTGTGCAATGCATCGCATACATTAGACTGCCGATTATCTGCGAGTACTCCAGTTGAGAAACACCTCTGCCTTTATTCTTTGTTAGTTTAATACTTGAATCAACTGGCGTAGGAGCCAGAGTACAATCAAACTGATCGAACCTCCTGAGAATCTTTTCAATGTAGCTTGACTGAGAAAGCGCAATTCCTTCGTTGCTCCTAATAATCTTGATTCCAAGTATAACGTCTGCTTCGCCCATATCTTTCATATCAAAGTTAGACGATAGGAACTCCTTTGTGTTAACAACACTTTGATCATCTGTTCCGAATATAAGCATGTCGTCAACATATAAGCAAATTATCACCCCAGAGTTGTCTCTGAATTTGCTATATACACAGATATCACCACTGTTGACTTGATACCCATCAGCTAGAAGGCCACTTCTGAATTTATCATGCCACTGTTTTGGAGCTTGCTTCAATCCATATAATGATTTCAGAAGTTTGCAGACTTTCTTCTCATTCTTTGGCGAAACATATCTTTCAGGCTGATCCATGTATATTTCTTCTTCTAGATTGCCATTCAGGAATGCAGTTTTGACGTCCATCTGATGAATGATCAAATCCTTGATTGAGGCCAACGCAATCAACATCCTAATGGTGGTCAACCTAGCCACAGGGGCATAGGTGTCAAAATAATCAAAACCCATTCGCTGTCTGAAGCCCTTCTCAACCAGTCTAGCCTTGAACTTTTCTATGGATCCATCTTGTTTCAATTTCTTCTTGAAGATCCACTTGCACCCTACTGTCTTGTTTCCAGGAGGTAGGTCCACCAAGATCCAAGTGTTGTTAGAGTTGATAGAGTGCATCTCATCATCCATTGCCTCTTTCCAAAGATCTGCGTCTTTAGACATCATTGCTTCAGTGTAACTTGTTGGATCCTTCTCGATCAAACAAATATATTCAGGGCCAAAATCCTTTGGAATTCTTGGTCGAGTACTTCTTCTTGGTTCAGAAGGAACTGGGTCTTCAGGCTCTTTCCGCTTGGAACTGGATTCCGGTTGGTCCCCCACTACTTCTTGACTTCTCTTATATGAGAATACAGCTTCAAAGAATTCAGCACTAATAGCTTCCACAACCGAGTGTGGTGCTGGAGTTTCCAGATTTAGAAATCTATACGCTTTGCTTGACATTGAGTAGCCAATGAAGACACAGTCAGTACCTCTGGTTCCTACCTTGGGGATATTCAAGTTAGGCAATCTTACTTGGGTTAGAAAACCCCAAACCCTAAGGTACTGTAAGTTGAGTTTTCTTCCCTTCCACAATTCATATGGAATTGATTCTGCTTTCCGTTGAGGAACTCTGTTGAGAATGTGACAGGCTGATAAAAGTGCTTCAGCCCAAAGATTTGGTGGAGCACCAGAGCTAGTTAGCATGGTATTAACCATTTCTGTCAGAGTTCTGTTCTTTCTTTCTGCAACGCCATTTTGCTGTGGTGTGTACGGTGCAGTTGTCTCATGACGGATCCCGTTATCTTCACAAAATTTAACGAACTCTGAATCAAGATATTCGCCACCTCTGTCAGTTCTAAGTATCTTGATTCTAGCTTCCTGAAAATTCTCAACTTCTGACTTGAAAATCTTGAATTTCTCAAATGCTTCGTCTTTAGTTCGGATGAGGAAAACATGCGTGTATCGAGAGGCATCGTCGATAAAGGTGATAAAATATCTTTTCCCTCCTCTTGACTGTACACCAGTCATTTCACATATATCACTGTGAATAAGCTCGAGTAGCTTTGATTCTCTCTCTACACCCTTGAATGGAGGTCTCACAATTTTGCACTTACTGCAGGCAATACATTTTTCATGCTTATCACTGGATGCGTTAGCTATCAGTCCTTGATTGGTCATAGATTTTATTTTCTTGAAATTAATGTGACCTAGCCTACCATGCCATAGATCAAAGGACTCAGTGATATAAGCAGAAATAACTGGAGTTTCATTCATAGTGTTGAACTTGAACATTCCCGCTACAAGGTATCCCTTCCCGATAAATATCCCATTTTTGGTTACAACTACCTTGTCAGACTCAAAAACCAGCTTGTACCCGAGCTTGCCGATCAGGGCTGCCGAGACAAGGTTCTTACGGATATCAGGCACGTGCAGAACGTCATTCAGTTCAATAACGTTCCCGGAGGTAAACTTCAGCTTCACCACTCCCTTTCCTGCGACCTTTGATGACGAAGAGTTACCCATAAACATGTTCATTCCTTCCCCCACTAGTTCGTAGGAATTGAACATATTCTTGTCACTGCAGACGTGACGGGTGGCTCCAGTGTCAATCCACCACTCAGACTCTTCACCAATCATATTGGCCTCAGTCACCACTGCCACCATGTTGACATTGTTTCTCTTCTCTTCCTTTTTCACAAACTTCCTCTTCTTCTGAAAATTCACTCTCTTGTTAATTTTGCAGTTCTTGGCATAGTGCCCTATCTTACCACAAGAGTAACACTCTACATCCTTCTTGAAATTTCCGGTGTTAATATTGTTGCTATTGTTGTTGTTGTTGTTGCTGTTGCTGTTGTTGTACGGACCCTTCTTCTTCTCAAACTTCCCTGTCCTCTTAAACTCTTTCTTTCTCGGTTGAAACTTCTTTGATTGATGTGAATCAACCATATGAGCCTTAGCAGTCGGCTCCTCATTCTTGTCACGCTTTCTGCTTTCTTCTTCTACCCTGACATGGTGCAATAGGGTTTCAAGATTCCAGTCTTCCTTCTTGTGCATCAGCTTCGATCGATACTCCTTCCAGGATGAGGGAAGCTTGGTAATGATAGCGTTGACATGGAAGGTTTCATCCAAAACCATTCCAGCCGAGGTGACCGCATCTGCTATCTTTTGTAGCTCTTGTATCTGTTCCATTATGGTCTTTCTATCAACCATCTTAAATTCCAAGTAGTTGGCAACGTGGAATTTCTTTGTTCCAGACTCCTCTGCTAGGTAGACTAGCCTCAACACCTCCCACAAGTCTCTAGCTTGCTTGGTCTTCCTTGTGTGTTGTTCATACAACTGGTCCGACAGTGAGTTGAGGATGAGATTCCGAGCCGTATCATCATCATCAATCCACCTTTGCACTTGTGCAGTAGCGTAATCCAAATCTATTTCAGCGATGTCAGGATCTTCTGGAATTTTCGGACACTCCTCTGTGAGGACATGATCAACCTTTGATTGCTTTAAGAAAAACTTCATCCTCTGCTCCCAGCGGTAGAAGTTCTTTCCATCAAATCGGGGCATCGGCTCCGTCTGGTTCAGTCCTCGTATTTGCAAAGCAGCCATGGAGATAGACAATATCTTCAAATTGTTGGTGTAATTGGGCTAAATTCCTGCACACATAGTCACTTAGCAAATACAGACAGATAATAAATGCAGTTAAATAAACAATTAATTATGGTAGAGAATCGTTTCGCTGAGAGGCGCTACAAGAGAGTCTTTCTTGAAGATAGTCGAAGCCTCCCATGTGCAAGGGATATGACAGCTCTATCTCCGGGATACAACTCAGCTCGGATTCTCTCCGGTCTTCCCAACGAGTTTGCACTACTCGGTAGAAGACGGAGTACTAATCTTCCTTTAGGATGCCCTTCAAAATAAATATATAAATATATGCATATCCATTTAATTAGGGTTATCCAAATGTCCTAAAGTCCCATCGGATTTACAGTAAAAGATAATCTAATTAATTGGACAAAAGTCAAAATTACCATTCTACCCCTTAGGGTTTAAGGGTCTGTTTGGTTACAAGGTTAGGTCCACTCTGATTTGGTCTAATCCTGTTTTAACCTATTCCAGTTTAGGTATGCACCTATTCTGTTTGGTTACAGAATCTAGTTCTGTCCAGAATCAATTCTGCACAGAAACTGTTTCTGGTTTGGCCAGAATCAATTCTGTCTTAAGTCCCGTTTGTTTACAGATTTTAAGTTAATCCATTTTAACTTAATCCAAGTCTGTTTGGTGACAAGATTACACTTAATCTAATTTTATTAGTTCGGGTTATGTTTGGGTACAAGAACAGGCTTGTCCAGATTAACCCATTCCACAAGATACCCCTGATTGGGTCCATCATGTGGATATGGTAGGATCACCCGAAATCGGATGGTCACCAAGATGGTTCAGTCCATGACAGACTGATCCACTGTTCTACTCGATCTGGAATCCCAGATCGGGCATCTGAACAGTATGGACGGTTGAGAAGCCCGAAGGCATTCTGCAACCTCATCAGGAGCTGGACACACTGTCCATTTCCTGGTATCCATGGATCTGGATCGATCCGGACAACCTGCTGGGTCTGGTTCTGGGTTCTGGGCCTCTGGATGATGGGTCAGGGTCACCATCTTCTCCATCGAGCTCAAGGACCACCATTAATGGAGAGCTCCAGGTTAGGGTCCTCCTAAGAGGTCCCTGGTACGGAGTCATCCTGATGGACCATGGCTACTCGGAGTAGACTGGACCAGGGTGCACCTACTCTGGTCTGGTGGCTCACTGGACTGTAGGCTCCGTGGTCTGGGCTCACGGATCAGGCTTGCGTGTGCGCTCGCGCTAGCTGCGAGCGCAGCTCGCGCACCCTAGTTACCGTCTAAAGGAATTGGTGGGTCAAAGTCTACACCTCACTATTAGTTGTTGACAACTAAGCAACTAAGGGGGTAAATAAACTCTTTAGATTTTCTTTACTTTTCCGATGTGGGACTAAAGAACTAAGAGAAATGCACTAAAAGTGTGTTTTCTCTCTTTCAAGAGATTAAACACCCAACCTAAACAAAGATTAAATTAATGGAGGTTTTAGTCCATGATTAAAATCAAAACCCCGGATCCTAATGATCCGGTTTTTATTAATTTAAAACAATTTAAAATCAAAATCAACAATTAATTCATTATGTACTATGATATGATCAAGGGCTGTGAGCTATGATCGAGGGTAAATATCAGATTAACCATCGGAAATTTACTGAAAATGGAATTTGTATATAGTTTACCCTTTAATAAACCCAATTATTTCAATAAAATTTCATGCTGCAATATTGGGAATCATGTGTCTCAATTATATAGCAAAATCAAGGTTTATAAAGGCCGTCAAATTATTATAATACCCATCGATGACTCTAATCACCGATAAATTAAATAAGTACTTTTATAACTGTCTGTTCAGTGTAATTAATATTTTAGCAATGCTTATTTGACGTTAGATTGAACAATTCTACCTTTATTTGTGTAGGACTCTTTTCCATATGAATGACCACTATTTTTTTTTAAAAAATGGAAGCAAAACATGGACCTTGATTCCAAATGGAAGAAGTCCCTCCGGCAGAAACTTGCCAATTGGAGAGGTGGCAGAACAGGTGGACCTCATTTCTCCCTCCAAATCAGCTGCCACGTGTAAAAATGTTCACACTAGGAGTGCAATCGTTTGGAGAAGATCCTCCCCAATCTCGATTGAACTCGGGAGAGTTCAATTGCACTCACAAAGCCCTTTACCTCTTAGGGTTAAATTTTTTTTTTTGGATTTTTTATTCTAAAAAACAAGTTTAAATATATAAACCCCAAGGGCTAGTGAGTCTTAACCACAGTTAAAGGGAGTTAAAAGGGACACGTGTTGCCTTGTGGGTGCAATTGAACTCTCCACGATTGGATAGGATCTCATGCTCAAGCCTTTGTGTCTAAACAAGCTATCTATCAATGAAAAAGGGGAGGAGGGGTTGAAGAACAAGTCATCCTTGTAATGGTCATTATAATATTAACACTCACATAATGTTACACTATAAGGGCTCGGATAGCCCCCAAAAAATAAATAAAGATAAATTAAGCAAGCTTAAGAAAAGAAGCAGTATGTGAAAAGAGAATATCTTGGGTGGTTTGAGTTTTGTTTATGGAAAAAGGGAAACATAAACGAAAGCAATGATGTATTGTTGCAGAGATTCGTAGCTTGAAATTAACTTAATATTCTGATTCCAAAGAGATGTCTGGTACCTACTAAGACATGCATTTTCTCATTCACATTTTTCTACTTTAGTATCAAATGATTATATAAAATTGTCCCTTTTGACTTCTCTAACTTTGCAATGCAATCATTGTTTCAATTAAACCTTTTTCAAGTGACTCAAACTACCTAATCCTTTTGCCATCCAAGTCAAACCTCTACTCTATAGAGATTGCATAAGAGATATGATACAGTCAATTGCATCATATTTCAGCAATTAAAAAAAGAAAATTGCATCATAAAGAATGCAACAAATCATATCGCGGTTCACGCAACCCACTAACAAATTCATTAAACAGTGGAATACCTCTTGTATGGGCCATAATCCGGAAATCATATCGATCTCACAATCATGTGCTCATGATTTGTTCCCGAGCAGCTCCGCTCGTGAAGAGATTGTTTGAGCTTGTTTATCTAATAAACGAACCGAGCTCGAGCTTGATTACCGAACTAATTAATATGTATTTAAGTATGTTAAGTATCTATGATAATACACATGTTTGAGCATCGACTCATTTAAAGCTCAAGCTAATAATTGTGTTCACGAGTCGAGCTTGAGCACCCTTGTTACTTGTTACTGAACAAATTGAGCCTGCACATCCAACTTCCCGGATTGGTTACACCCCTACCTTCCCTCCCTAAAAAAATCTAAAAATCCAGCTGAATTGTGAACTAATTTAGTGCCAGCATTTCATAGTATATAGCCATGTATATGTATGTCTTTTACATTTTTTTAAAATCATTTTTACTAATAAAAATACAACGATATTTAAGATTTTTCAAAAAAAAAAAAAAATCTAATTTCTAATAAATTTCTTTTAAACGTTATTAACCTTATGTTATTTGATAAAACAATACATTGTTATGTACGTTAACCTTGTGTCTTATAAAGTAATTCTACTTAATCTTCTAAATATAATTATTTATGTAGTATCTTATTCTAAATTTATTAATTTATGAAATCCTAAGTAAACATAGACTTACATTTTTTTTTGTGCACTTCAGCTTCGAGAAAGTAGACAAATGGTGCCTCTTTTCATCACCTTGTCAAGGAAACAATTGTGGCTTATTATTATTGTCAGGAATCCTTTAATGATTTCAGTGAAAGATTTATGGTTAATTAGTAGGCTTGTGATATCTTATCTCATTAATATAATTAAACGTAAGGGACCATAACGGGCTTGTAAGACTACACCTGAATGGAAGTTTATTTATGTGCTGTGGGTCCGTAGCATAGGTCAATGGACATTACAGAAAACTCAAGTTCTTGAGTTTGATCAGGGAAATTATTTATACTTTTTTTTAAAAAAAAAAATCTGGTAAATGATTCGGTTTCTCTATTTTTTTTTTGTTCTTGAGTTTATTTATTAAAATTTTTTTTTTTTGGGGATAATTAAGATCTCTATTTGGATTGAGTAATTCACATAAAAAGGCAAATATTTAACCCAAATTAATTATTTTTTTTCATTTTAAAATCTTTCATTGCTTCACTCATTGTGTCTTTTATTTTATTTGATTTTGATTAACATGTTGGGTTTTCAAACTCAGTCAGCAATCTGATTTCTGTTGTTGGCTTTCACATTCAAATCCAGTCAGCAATTTCATTCACATTCAAACTCAACATCTAGGTTTTGAACTCTTTTCTGATTTCTTTAGTCGTTTTGCTCATAAAAGATTTATTCATAATTGATTTGATATTCCTCTTTCCCGTCAATTTCATGCGTGCATTTGGATGTATTAAGGTAATATGAAAACGCATGCATGTAATGATCGAATATGGAGCCTTTACAGAAGGGAATAAGCCTCAATATAATCTAAATCCAACTCTTTCTCTAGGAGCTTGACCAGAACACAAGAACTAAAAATAAATATATGAAAGTTGACTGAACTGGGTTCTATAAATCAAACCCTCTTTTGTGTCTTTTCTTCTTGCCTTGGAATCTCCAAATTTAAAATCATGAAAAGAGAATATTATTGATTCACATATATATGGAAAAGCTACGTAATACGTGAATTTGTAAACGAAAACACAAGACAAAAGTGGATGACAATTCTGTAATTATGGAGAGAGCTGATTTTACAAAACTATCACCAATTCCCTCCATAATTAAAGTATTGCCATCCACTATTGTCTTCTGTGACAATTTACAAATTTACTCATTGCGTGAACTGTAATAGTCCCCTCCTCGGCCGAGGAGAGTATTTACTGTTTCACCCTCTTTTTTGTGTCATGCATCCCATTTTTTTATTCCCTTTAACCAAGGTTAAGATTTACTAAACCTTAGAATTAAAAAATCTAACATTGGTTTTTAGAAAAAAAAGTTTAAAATTTAACTAAAGGTTAAAACTTGTTCTAGTTCAAAGGGGCTTTGGGCAAGGAGGAATTATTCCCTCCTTGGCCCGAGGAGGAGACTATATTGGTCTCTCTATATGTGCATGTGTGGGGACGGGTGGGGGGAATGGTTCTCAATAGCCCCACTTAATCTTGACATGTGGCCGATTGTTTGGTATTTAATCTTTGGATGTCAAGATGAATCCTATGAGATTGTGTTTTCCAATAGATCCACCTTGACATCCGAAAGTCAAATACAAAAATCATTGGCCAATGTTTTTTTTTTTTTTAGGAGCCCGATCAATATAACTCTTGTGCGGAAACCTCTTACGATAGAATCAATGACAATGAATAAATAATAATAGTAAACAAGAACACACACCACAAAACAAAATTTATGTAGTTCGGCCTAAATGCCTACGTATGTCAACGGTCAAATCACTCAAGTAATTTCACTAATCCAAGAGAAAATTACAAATAGAAGAGAAGAACTCACAATGAATATCAAACATAAATAAAGACCACAATGCTCTCTCACAGAAAAATCTTCTTATTCTCTAAACTCAAACCTTAGCTATGACAACCTTACAATTCCTGCTTACATTTTAGCCTACTAACTCTAATCCTCAAACCTCTCTTTTATAACCAAAAGAGACCCCAACACAAAGAGGAAATGAATCTCTAACAAAATAAGAGTTTCTCAAAAGAGAAAACTCTCCAAAACTGAAATAATGACTTTTCCGGAATTCAAAACATCGTGCCGCTGTTCCTTCCGCCACTCAGTGGCCAATCGATCGCTCAAGGCACCGATCGATCAATCAGTGGCCGATCAATCGCTCACTCCAGAATTCTAGCCATTTTTTTTTTCACAATAACTAGTATTAGTGAACCGCGCCGACTAAAGCATCTCACACACATATATCCCACAAATTGACGAGTGTCGTCGGTTGCATTGACCTGCAAGTGGACTAGGAAGGAGAGATGCATAATTTCAATTTTTCTAAATGGTTGGCAAACCAATTGAGAAAAAATTGGCAGGCTGTAACTCATTCATGAACTGTATAAACCATATGCTCGTAACAACTCCATCTCTCGCCATAATTACTGTACATGGTCATCCATCTAGAGAATCCACGTAACCTTGAATGTGACCTATCGTTAGGATCATCTCTGATTGGTGAGATTTTGGGAATTAAGGTTCCATGATCCAATTCCATGGACCAAATCCATGGAGGCAAATATGGGTCAAATAATTTCACGTGTCCACCAATCGAATGATTGAGATCATCCAATTCAAATGGATATACCATGATATGGATCCACGATCTATACCCACACATAGACTATTGGTAGCAAACTAGTTAATTGATTAGTGAATCATATTTTGACATTGACGACTAGGCTGTGTCACGCTAAGATAGCGAATGATGTAGAATAGGTTGCAGATGACTACCTAAAAGGATTAAATTAAAGTATTTTCAGCCAAAGGGAGCACTCTAGCTTTCTACCAGTGTAACTATGCACACCGTTATTAGAATCGCTATTATAATGTCGCTAGAAAGCTAACTACGAGTCCTAGCTATAAGGGTAAAATTTAAATTTTAAGTTAAATTTATTATTTTTAATAATTTGTTATCTTGCCTTTTTTTTTTTTTTTTTTAAGGATAAAGCTTCAGAGACCCTCTTAGGGCAGAGACCATGCTCTTAGAGCATGGTTTCGGTGGTCTCGGCCCTAAGGGGGTCTCACTAGTAAAGTCCTTTTTTTTTAAAAGCTGTGTAGGGTTTTAATAGTCCAATTTAGTTTTAAAAAACTCTTATTTTAAAGTCAATTACGTGTTTTACTAAGTTTCTAGATTTTAATATTTCTTAAAGGAGAATGATACTTTCCGCAGGCGCGTTCCGTTTGACAGAACATGCACGTGGAAACGGGATGCCAAGTGTCCTTTTTTAAACCTATAAACCGGGGTTAAGATTCACTCACCCCTAGGGTTTACCCATCTAACCTTGGTTTTTAAAGAAAAAAATATATTACCCTTAGGTTAGTTAACACTCATTAACTGTGGTTAAAATTCATTCACCCTTAGGGTTCATCTATCTAACCTTGGTTTTCAAAAAACAAAAAAAAGTTAACCTCAAGTTAGTTAATACTCATTAACTATGGTTAAGATTCACTTTTTTTTTTTTTTGGTATGGAGATATACGTTTAGGCCACAACGCCGGGTTAGGTGTTAGTATCTGTTCGATTAGTGGGCGGGTGGAGAGTATAAACAACTCCCACCCTCGCGGGAATTGAACCCCGGACGTCCCCCCTAAAGCAGGGGATACACTACCATTGGGCCAAAGCCCTGGCGTGTGGTTAAGATTTACTCACCCGTCTCCCCTAGGGCTCACTATCTAACCTTGTTTTTTGTAAAAAAATATTAACCTCGGATTAGTTAATATTCATTAATTGTGGTTAAGATTTACTCACCCCTAAAGTTCATTCATCTAACTTTGGTTTTTAGAAAAAAAAAAACTAATTAAGATTAACCATAATTAAAAGAGGGGAAAACAGAACATGTGACGGGCTGCAGGCGTTCCCTAGGTGGAACGCGTGCGCGCAAAGTATAGGACCCTTTCTTAAACATCACAGTTTTGTATAAGTTTATCTAGAAGGAAGTAAAGTCCAACTAGAATTCTACGGCTTCATTTAAGCTATAGTTGTGAAGAACTTTTAGACCATTATCAATTGAATTTCCTTGCTTTTATTTTAAGAAAGGAAACAATGATCTTCTCAATTTTTTAGACTTAAATTCTCGTTGTAACCGGAATTAAGTAGTCTGGTTACAACACAAAAGCCTTCTTTTAATTCTGATTAATAACTTTAATTTTAGAGTTAATTTTTTAAAAAAAAATCAAGACTAGATGGGTATACCCTAAGAATTAATAAATCTTAACTATGGTTAAAAGGCATTTAAAGGGATGCGTCTCGATTCGATTATAACAATAAAGAATTGAAAGTCATTTTAATTATAACATGCTTCAATTATGTCAAAAAACTTCAACCAATCCATGGAAGCTTTCCTGTCTAAGACCCCATGCAAGACCTCCCTCAAATGATGAACACACCATGAAATTTTTAATTAATATTATCATTTTTTTTCTGAATTAAAGTCAAGGGAGGGCGATGGGAGTATTCTAATTTAGATAAAACCGTGTTAATTATAAACTAATTAAAACTGGGATTGATATAGAGATAGTTTCGCTGTCGGAATGACGTCACGAGTTACGTACGTGCCAGTCAATGCGCGGGAAAATCGTAATTTGAAATCGAGCCTCTACTGGACGGTCGAAACGTGTCGGATCTCGACCACCAAATAGATCTGTTTTTTGATCTGTGGGCCCTCACACGAGAGGGGATGCCTCAACGTTTGGTGTCTGATCATGTTTTTCTGTGTGTTTATGATTTCCTTTACCTCAAACTCAGACTCCAAATCAATCAATCAATCATCTCATCTCATCAGATATACGGCCTTCGTCACTCTCTCGCAGTCTCGCTCTCTATCTCTAGCTTTGTTTTCAAAAGAGGGGTGATTAGGGGACCGTAGGATCGGTTTGGTTGCATGATACAATTTGACCACGAGGTCCTGAGCAAAATTTTCATTTTTTATTTTAAATTTATTTTTATAGCTGAAATTTAAATTCTACATAAGATGTTTAATAATAGCTTATTAAGTTATTATCATGATATTTCAATTGATTCGTCAGCTAACATAACCTTCATTTTCCTTTTGAAAATAATGAAATGTGTGACCTAATTATGTCATTTAACAAAAAAAACTGGCTTACTTTAATGTTTTTATTTTATATTTTTTTTACTAGACAATATTTATTTAAGGTTAGAAAATTAGGAGCATATTAATTGCCACACCAAAAGTCATTTCTATTTGGTGGAACTTTTAAATTCTATAACTTTCATTATTTCATATATTATTCTACTTAATGTATGAAATTTTATTATTTTATATATAGAGCACAAAAGTTCTACAAATATGAAACTTGTCTTCTCTAAAACAATAAAATTTTAGACATTAAGTAAAAAAATACATGAAACAATAGAAGTTTTATAGACTTTAAAATTCCACGAAAAGAACAGCCCCAAGGACTTAAACTAAATTCATTCCATATGAAGATACACTACAGGGGCAGGGAGGAAGATAACAAATGGAAAAAGTCTATATATGGGATGAACGGTCGGGATATCATATCAGGAATGAGTACAAGGGGTGATATCGATGTTGATGTGAAATTTGAATTAGGTTAAAGGGCATTGATTTCATGAAAAGACTCGAGACGACTATGGCAATGTGACCTGTATATCTAAATTTTCTTAAATTATTTGGATCCGCGTTAAATTAGTTATGGAAAAGACTGGCCTGTATATATACTGAAAAAGGAGTAATGTGTCGTATTCTTATTGGTGAGTGTGGCCCAAAAACAGATGTGGTATGTGGTTGTCTAAATTATGCGTGCCGAAGAAAGGCCATTTTCGAGAGTTGACTATTCATCCGGACCCATTTTGGATTGATTAAATTTATGTAATCAATAATCACTAATTAAGGAATGATGACTAATACAAGCAAGGCTATCAATGGATAAAATATTGATATGAATCCGATCCGAATCTGATCCGATTATAGATCCGTATGATCGAATACGGATCTGAGATCTTGAATCCGATTATAATTGGATCAGGTTTAGATCTATAGTAATCCGATCCAATTAGAATATATATAATAATTATATTTATATAATTTTATAAAGATACTCTAATAATAATTATAATTTTTTATTATTTTAATTGAAAAACAAAATTTTAGATATATTAATGTTAATCCGATCGGATTCGGATCTTGAATTAGTAATCGGATTCGGATTAGAGAATTCATAATCCGACGGATCTTGGATCGGATCCGGATCTATCAGATTCTTAATTTGATCGGATTTAGATCCAGGCAGATCCGAATCAAATCCGAGCCGTTGACAACCCTAAATACAAGGTCAATAGTTTCATCAGGTTGTCACTCCTTAAATCTTTTGAAAAGATCATTTAATGGTTTAATTCTAAGTGAGTGTTAGCATCTGACAAATCACCGAACATCAAGCACCATATATGAAATGCATAGGGTCCGCCACTTGATCACCCCACCTAAGAGATTTTTTATGGTCAAATGTGTTTTTTTTAGTAAGAGGTAATATAAATAACGCCTAATACATACACACAATCATAACTAAGATAGCCGCTAAGGTGCCCATAAGGTGAGTCCAAGCAACCACTCTAAAATTAAGAGCCTGACTAATAGAGGATTGATGACTCCTTATACACCCCTTGCGAAGTCACTGATGTGGGACTAAGAGGGAAAGTAATACCCAGCTGTAAACACAGATTTGTATTTTTTTGGGTAAGAGGTAATATAACTAATAACACACGCAATTAGACCTAAGGTAAAATGTATTTACAACTTGAAGATTCTTAACTATTTGATCTGTAGTATTTTGTTGGAAACTTCTGCTAATAGTTTTCCATATAGTTTTGTGATCATGTGGCCCTAGACGGTGAAAATAACCGCTGAATAAAATTATTTTATTTTCAAAAATATTCTTTGATCATCTTTTTCCTGGCTGTTCTTATCTGGTAGTTATGATCAAAACCTGTTTTACCAGTTAGACGACCTGTTACATTTTAATGAATGTGACTTAAAATCAGGCTTCTATTTTGGTTAGCAAGTTTCCTGTTATAGGATATATTTTAAATAGCAGAAGCTCTGCAGGCAGGGACTTGTCTTCCTTCGACAACCATAATGAAGAAATACTAAAAGAAAAAATAATTAAAAATGTTTACGTCGTCTTTGCAAGTGAATACATACACATTATCGTATCATTTTCGCAGCAGAACTTTTATGTTGAAAATGATTTTATTCATGGAGACCGTGATTGATTCGGAGATTAAGACGTCACAACCACTAGCTTAATGTAATAACATGGAAAATATGAGCATTTTAAACAAGTATAAGACCAAATTGATACTGTCAGCATGGATTTAGCCTTTACCAGAAGTCTGCAAGCTTTTTCTGGGCCCCACCGGCCCAAGACCTGGCCCACCCCAACTACATATTACACAACATTCATAAACCACTTCCAACTGTAGAAGAAAATTAATCATAGGATATAATATAATTTGTTTTTATATTACTTAGTTTATAGTTTTTGTAATGTAGCCCGGACCTGAGTTTGGGTTTGACAAGTCGGGCTCAGCCTTGACTCATAAAAGTTTGAATGTGCTGGATTTGGGCCCAATGGCTCAGGCTGAGCCAAACTAACTTCAACCAGCTGGCCAAATGTCCAGCCCTAATGCTAATAGTTCTTACCAGGTTTTAAGAGTGCTTATTTTATCTGCCTTGATTCTATTTAGGGGAGAGCAATAAGGGTAGGTGTGCCCTCGGGTGGGGTCGACCCGACCGGATCCAAACCCAACCCAATCAATGGGTGGGCTTTGGTTTTTGAAGGATAGAGGTAACATAGCTTGAGGCCATCTCTTGGGGTAGTAAATACAAGCTCATGTGCATTCTCTTTTATGCACATGTTTAATTGATTCATGTTGCCCACTAGGGAGTGTTTGGATGCAAAGATGCAATTTCTATTCCATTTTTTTTTCTTTTTATAATAGTTGTCTTGCTTGGTTAGCAATAGATAATGAAAGCAGGTGCTTAAAACTGGTTATTGATTGGGTTGATTAGGGAGAGTATGGTCATTTTTGCAAACACCAACGGAATTACGCCGCATCAGTAAAAGGTGCTGGCTGAGTGGCCGTTGATGGCGACATTTGCTGATGCTGTGCATTTTGGTTCACGCCTCGCGCAACAGCAAGCCATTGCTGATTTGAATTATAGTCCATGGAAGAACTTCAGAGCTCTAAAAAGGAAAGTGAGAATAAATTTTTGGAAAGGCTTACCTGCCCTTATGTCCAAACACGCCCTTATGGGATACGAATGTCCATAAAGCTGTGCATTGGGGCAACTTCTTGGACTTAGTGAATTTGTAGGCATCCATGTCATCAAGATTTAGGAACCACTAGATGCTTCATTTGTACGGGTATTGAATGAGTGGGCTTGGGCTTGATTTTGTTTTTTTTGAATAGGTCTGTCTATCCCATTTATGAAAGGGTTTAATGGCCCGTATTCGGCCCATTAACAATTTTATTTATATGTTTTTGTACATACGATTACCCCATGTTAGAGCAATCATGACGAAGAGTGAACAGTTTGGCTGCTAAACTCAAAAGGAATTAAAGGAAAAGAAAACTCACGAAAGGAAATGTGGAGAACACAACTCTCTATTTTGGACAACCAAACTAGAAACATCTCTCAAAGCCCATAATGGGTAAAACGGTATGGGTTGATTGGATCGGATGTTGATCCATTTATGCCCTTGATCTGGACCCCAGTCTGAATTCAAATTGGCTGCCCTGACCGTGACCGAAACCTGAAAACGGGGCGGGTGGGTTGAATTCTTCTGGGTGAAAATGGATTGTACCAGGTCTGGCTCTAGCTGTCTTCAAGCCACTTCAGAGTCAACATGATCACGACGGCTACACAATTGGAAAGGATTCGCGAGTGGGGTCAAGGACTGCCAATGGCATTTGATGGTGGCAGCATGGCACTGTCTCATTGGGCAATTCACAATGCCTGCGCTCAGGGACGGAGCCAGTATATTCTGGAAGGGGACTAACAATCCTAGTAATTATAATTGATGGTTTTGCGAAAAAAATGATTAGATTTTTGGTCCAGGGGTGTTGGGGTTCGAGGGCGTAGCCCCCGTTTTTTTTTTTAGGTCAAGTTTGGGCCCATTTGTAAAGAATGTATTTTCTTAAGTTAGGGGCCGTGCCCATTGTTATGCTCTATTAAATTAAATAATATAGTATAAAATATTTTTTTCCAAAAATTTAGGAAGACAATTGTCCTTTGTCTATGCCATGCCTCATTAAATTAAATAATATAGTGCAAATCCTCTCATCCCTGGCTCCGACCCTACCCCATGCCACGCCCCTTAGGGTGCATTCGCTTGACAAGAAAGTGAGGGAAAGGAAAAAAAATGTGTGTTTTTTTGCGTTTGGTTTGCAAGAAACACACTTTTATTTTCTTGTACTTTCTCAATTGTGACAAACTTTCTTCCATTTTTTGATGGTTATTTTACGAGAAAATTTTCGTTTTGTTTTTCTTTTCTTTCACCCACTTTCTCGCCAACCAAACGCACCCTTAGTATCAATGGTAAGAAAAAATCTCATGGGCTGTGCTGTTGGGCCTACTGAGAAGAGAATAGAGTTGTGTCGTGGTGTGGTGTGGTGTGGTGTGACAGATAACATATACATGACGTTGGTACTCTCATGGCTCACTGGAATTTGACTCGAATTCTATCTGAGGAAAAACTTCATTTAGGGTCTCTTCTTAAGGAGTTTTGGTAACACATAAATCTCTGCGCTTTCACTTAATGCAAGGCTTTGCAAGTGTCTTTTGACAATATTAATGTTCTTTTGGGCCTAAAAAAATCCAAGTCACTTTTGGTCGCTGCCTCTTAACAAAATCAATTTTTACCGTTGGAGATTTCAACTCTCACCAGTCACTATGTTTTGTGAAACTTGAAATCTCTCATTTTATTATTTCTGGGAAAATAAAATCTCAAAAAATGAGAAGCAAAAGAAAAATATAAAATTATGAATTTTCACCTCTAATTTCTGTGAAAAGAAAAGGGTCTTATATGATTATTCTCCTTGGATTAGAATTAATCCTATGTTTGGTTGCTGAGAAAATAAGTAAAAACATGGAAAAGAGTAAAAAATAGGACAAAACACAATAAGAAATTGTATTAGAAATCTATTTTTTTTTTCTTTTCCTATTTTCTCAGCAACCAAACATAGCATAAGGGTTGAATTTTAAAGGTTTTTTTTGAATCATGTCTTTGTGAAGACTAAGGCCTTAGTCAGTAAACCCAAATATGTCACGTGGCATCAAATAATGTAACGTGCAGACAACAGTTCCTGAGCACAAGATCCAGCATGGTCCTCAGGACCTTTGTCTGAACCTCGTTGCCAATCTGCACCGAACTGCACTGGATCCCATGCACCTACACCCATTTGGGTCTTCATTCACCAATAGTTTTTTTTTTAATCTCCTGGCCAAGGAGACCGTAAAAGATAACGAAAACCATACGTCCGAAACCGGCTCTATTATATAGTATTGTGGCCCATCAGAGGAAAAAAATTCATTGGCATTGCTTTGGTCATTAAACGGTGGGCTATCTATGGATCATTAAACTGGGGGTCATCACCCATGTATCGCTACATTTTAACAGTCCTCTGCTCTATATAAGGACATGGGTGACGTGAAATGCTTATGCATCACGTGTTCAGTGCATGTGGCACACGTTTGAAAAAAATCCATGAGGCATCGGATTTACTCTAGTGGAGCCCAAGTGGGATTTCGGGCACCCACAAATCAAAGGACATGTGGCGATAAAAAAAGGGAGAAGTCATTGTTAGAAGTTGCCATGAATTTTACCTGGATTCATTAAGATCCGTTGGTCTGGATGACCCGATTAATGGTGGGGTGTGGGGCCGAAATTTTGACCCACATATTGGTCCGACCCGTTTGGGGGCATTTTACCTATATTATCTTTATGTTGTAACCCTAATTATATAAATGTATTTTTTAGGGTTTATTTCAATAAATGGGAGAGTCGTTTTTGGGTGATGTGGGAAGAGGGTTTTCTGAGTGAGAGCATTGAAAAATCTTCTGTTGAATATAGTGATCGATCACCGTTGCCCGTGGACGTAGGTATATTGCCGAACCACGTAAATCATGTCTCTCTGTTTGTTTGTTTCTCTCTTCCGTTTGTTTCTTTCTTCTATTTAGGTCATGAATTTCAACCAACGACTGAAGATTAACAACGACAAAGAATATCTCAAAATAAGATTTATCTCGGGACACGAGGCAATCACTAAAGGTCCCGTGTGTGAAGTACATGGTTTAAAATCATAATTGTTTAAAAATTATAGAAAAGTGCTAGCCCAAGTCGCATTTACTCCAAATTTTTCATAGACACGAGAGTGGGCTAACACGTGGAGATCTTTCATATTATTACAGTTTTAAAAAGTAAAAATCAGATTATCTTTGACATGTGTAGCCACTCGGTTGTGTTTTTGGAAGATTTGTAATTGAGCTAGCAAAATTCAAAATTATAATTGCCAAACATGGGACAAATGAGACAAGGAAAGGAAATTTTTTCCAATCTAATTCTTCCTAAATTTTATATGATGAACCGACTCCTACTAGAAATATATATGGATATTACAATGAAGAGCAACCAACTCCCCTCCCCCATTTATTTTATTTATTTCTTTATCCTTTTTACTATTCCTTAGTATTTGAAGAAACCCTTCACTTCAAATTTCATTCTTTTCATGAAAAGCAGACATGAGATAATAAATTCAGTATTTCACTAAGATTTTGAATAGCTTGTCCCGAATTCAAGTTTATTTTGAGCAAACTAAGCCCCAATCAATGGAAAGTTATTCTAAGAACATCCGAATCAACAGACATCACAACAAAAGGTTAACAAATTGGCGAGAACAATTATTTTAAGAGCTTAACAATGAACATGAGCTCTAGTAGAAGGTTCAACTGGAGCAATCCAAAAATGCCCTAGGAAGGGGTATTTATGGAAAAAAAATTAGTTTTAAAAAGTACCTTTTCTTTGTTTAGAAATCCCAAATTACCACTACCCAAGGCTTTCTTTTTTGGGTTGCTTCGATTGAACAGTCAAGCGACGCTCCGGAGCTCCTGATCATAGTTGATCTGTTATTTTAATTGCCATTTGAGCTCTATAAAAGGGACAAGTGTGAAGAAAAGCTAAATCCAAATCCAGCATACTTTGGGGCTGTTTGGCATCAATTCTGGCGATTCTCTCATTCTAAAAAAGAATTAATTCTTATAAGTTTTGATTCTTATAACCAATTTTGTACTGAGGATGCATTTGGTAGCTGTCAGTTAAAATCAATTATGAAGAATATAAATAACAGAATTACGTTTGGATGAAAAAAAGAAAAAGAAAAAGAAAAAGAAAATAAAATAAAATAGTTTTAGGCATGAAATATGGCAATATTATCAACAGATATATAAGTATCATAAAATACCAATTTTTTAATTATGTCTCATCTATCTCATAAATTTTAATGCTTATCTCGTTCATTTTAAGTGCGTTTTTCAGAATTGATTCTGAAAAGTGATTTTTTTTTTCCCTAAAAATTGTGCCTAAAGTAGGACGATTCTCAAAATCGTTTCCTAAAAATGGTTTGTCAAACGCATTTAGACTATTTCTGTTCTTGGGATAAGAAAAATCATTCCCAAAGAACGATGCCAAATAGCCCCTTTGTTTCTCAGAAACCTGATTCTCACGCAATTTACCTCTTCGGGAGAGATCGAAGTTTAGTAACTTTAGTTCACCCTTTCGAAGAGGGCAAAAGGTTTACTCTTGTGGTCACAAGAGTATATCTCACTTGTGAGCACAAGATCAGTGGACAAAAAAAGGTCACCTCACCATAAGTCTTTTTTTTTTCCGTCTATTTTTTTATTTCTTTCCATTCAAATTCTTTTTTTCTTTTTTTCTTAATTTTTTTTGTCCATTGATCTTGTGCTCACAAGAGGGTTACTCTTGTGAGCAGAAGAGTAAACCTTTTGCCTTCCAAGAGGGACCTTTACTTTTTCAACATTACCTAATCTCGGAGAGACTGTAGTTTTGGTTTACCTCTTTTAGGAAAGACTTTACTTTATCAGCATTACTTCTTCCAGGAAAGACCGTAGCTCAATTTATTAATTTGATTTTACCAGCCTTCATAGCATAAGTCAAGCCATAGGGCCGAAAATGAGTAATAGCGGGCTTTTCCTGGGCCGAGTTTAGCCTCCAAGCCAACCCGGTCCCATGTGCATGGCACGAACGCTTGGTAACCATGCCACATAAGATTTTTTTTGGGTTGAAATGGTATTATGTAACTAACACACACCCTCTCTAAACACACACAAAGCTATGCACAATTTGTCATGTGCAGAGCTTTTGGGGGCAGCTTACTATGAAGTCCGATTATATCCTTGAGGTCACCACGTGTCCCTATTGACACCCCTTAATTGTGGTTAAGATTCAACCACTTGTAGGGTTCACTCACATATCTTTATTTTTTAGAAAAAAAATATCAATTTTTTTAACCCTGGTTAAAATTTACCAACTCCTAAAGTTAAAAAAATCTCAATATTTTTTTCTAGGTTGGTGAACCCTAAGAGTTGATGAATCTTAACCATGGACAAAGAGTGTCAATAAGGGGCATAACCAGACTCCAAAGAGTTCGGAGCTCTGCTTCACCCACGTTGAAGCGGAGCTCGCTTTTGTATTGATGTGATGGTAGTTCTGTAATTATGATAAAACAAAAATACCACTATTTTCTTCATAATTACAGAACTGCCACCAAACAAGTCATTGGAAAGAGGAGCTCGGCTTCACGAAGCTCGAAGTAGAGCTCCAGCTCATATCTAAAGGACTCATAATCTTCTCCGGATGTAACCTGTTTTGCCAAAACCGGTTACAACCCTGAGGTTGCCACGTGTTCCTTTTATATCCCTTAACTATGGTTAAGATTTACCTACTTATCATTCGTTTTTAGAAAAAAATGTTAATGAAAATCTAACCCTATGACTTAGTAAATTTTAATCACGGTTAATATGTTTTTTTTCTTCTAAAATCCAATGATTGGTGGTGAACTTAGGGGTGAGTAAATCTTAACTACAGTTAAGGGGTGTCAAAAGGGACATGTGGCCACTTCAAGGGCGTAACCGGTTTTGGAAAACTGGTTACAAGTGGTGAATATTACGAGTGTATTAACCGGAAAACTGGTTACAAGTGGTGAATATTACGAGTCTATTTAAAGACATGCGCTTCACCTATATGAGCATGCTTTTCATTTCTATTACCTAAAAGGACATGCTTTTGAGATATTCATTAAAAAAAAAGCTTGCTTTGCAATTTTATTACCTAAAAGGCTATGTTTTTGACATATTTACCCCGTAGCTATACATAGAAAATTACACTACGAGTAATATTGGAATACACACCTATGGTAATACTTTTCAAAACATGCCCTTCTAGGTAATATTTTTGACTTAAGTGTGACTAAACATACTTATCCCTTAGAAGATAATAAAGAAACGGACTTTGCTATTGAGGCCCCAAAGGGTCGAGACCACACCTAGACCTAGCTTGTGATGCATGGTTCTCAAAATTTTATTAAATCCGTATTTGAAATTTTGAAATCCGTACATGCACGGTCGGTGTGGTATCGGCCCTTGGTGGTCCTCCTAGCATTTTCGTAGAGGGACTTTGCTATCATAGGTTTAAAAAGGTTTAAAACTAACAAAATACAGGTTTTTGCTTGCTATCAAAGCTCTACTTCGGATCTTTCATCGCTAGCTTTCAAACGACATTTTCAACGAGCAGATCTCTGTCTCTAAGTCTCAGATTCAAAGACGCCTTTTTTGGGCGTCTGTTTATTTTTCTTTCTTCTTATTCGACGCTTTTAATCTCTTGAAAACCTTGCTTTATTGAGGATTTAATAATTGTTTCTGCTCTAGCATAAAAAGATTTCGTTAATCTCCGAGCTTTTGCGATAAAAACTTTCACCATCAAATCCGTGAATCCAGGTTTGTTGATGTCTTTTTCTTCCTTATGCCATTTTCAACTTTCTAATTTAGTTCAAGCTTCTTCTTTTGCTGTGTTATAATTAATACTGATTTGAGGATCATTTTTGCAGGCTTCAAGGCTATATTCAGACAAAGAAGGCTTCTAAAACAAGATCATCGTGCAGCTTGGGAGACTGAAGAGTTATCGGGGTTCAAACCTTAGATTTAGCTGTTCTTCATCCATTTATTTTTGGCAGAACTAGAAGAAAGGCCTCTTGGCTCTTGGAAAGATGAGAAATTCAGTTTCGGAACAGAGCTTCTACTACATTGAGAGTGAAGACGAAGAAAAGATATCTAACAAAGGTGGAGATGAAGGCAATGATTCTGATTCTTCTGATACTTCTTCGGTCGGAAGCCGCCATCAAAACTAACCTACTTCTTACAATACTACATGGCCACAAAGTTACAGGTACACCCCTGTTTTCTTCTCTTTTGTTCTGCACACCTGTTATCTAGGATCTAATTACCATGGTTGGATGCTTCGGTTTCTGCAATAATGTCCTATTTTTTTTTTTGAGTTTGTTGAAATTGAGATATCAATTATAACTACAGAGTTTGTTTTGCTGGAAAACATAAATAGTGACTAAATACTGAATTTTCACAACCTGGCTCAGTCTTCTATAATTTCATTACTATGTTTAGCGAATGGAATCAAATCTTCTACGGTGATAACTGGATTTGGCAAATCCGGTTATCACCCCTAGAGGTCGCCAAGTGTCTCCTTTGACACCCCTTAACCATGGGTAAGATTCACCTACCCCTAGGGTTCACCCACCCATCCTTGGTTTTTTTTTTTTAAATTAATTCTTTTTTAAAAAAATTTAAAAACTGTTTTTAGAGTTTTTTTAATTTTAAAAAAAGAAATAATATTTTTTAAAAAAAATCAAGGATGGGTGGGTGAACCTTACCCACAGTTAAGGGTGTCAAAGGAGACACGTGGCAATCTAATAACCGGTTATCACCGTAGATGATTTGGCTCCTTAGTGAATTACCTATGGAGTATGGAGCTCCGTATTTGTGCCACCTGTAGGGATGGGTAATCGAGCCAAGCCTAATAAATTGGCGTTGGATTTACTCTCATGAACACTGGAGGTGGGATTTCAGGCGTCCACAAATCAAAGGATACGTGGCCATAAAAAAAAAAAAAAGAGAAGTCATTTCAATTTCTTCTCATGATTGACTTGTGGCCATAAAAAAGAAGAGTAGAAGTCATTTCAATTTCTTCCCATGATTCTTTTCCCACTTTTGATTTGTAGACGCCTGAAATCCCACCTCGGGCGTCCGCCGGAGTAAATCCGATGCCCCAGTAAATGACCCGAGCTTTTAACAAACATCTACATTTTTCATTTCTTCAGGGTGTTCAAGCTTGGCTCGTTTATAAACGAGCCAAACCGAGCATGAGCATGAGCATGAGCATGAGCACGAGCCGAGCCGAGGTTCTAACAAGCTCAATTAAATATAACTAATAAAAAAACTTATAATATATGATTAATCTTTTTTTTTTCAAACTCTTTGATTGAAGTATTTAGATGGTATATTTATTTACATTATAAATTTTTTATATTTTTAATTTATATCTTTACTATTATAATGGGAGAGGCAGGCATAGCCTGAATTTTCCAAAATTCCTAAACTACCCTTATATAAAACAAAACTTTAATTTAATATTTTTCTTTAATTCTCAAACTACCCTCATCTACCTATTTAAATAATAGAATCATGGTCAAATGCGATTGAACTCGTGGGGAGAGTTCAATCGCACCTACGGGTTAATACGTGTCCCTTTTAACTCCTATTAACTGTGGTTAACTCCTTTTCCTCGTTCTCACGTGCATCGCACGTGCCACCCGTTAGTATATATATATATATATAATATTATTATTTATATTATATTATATTTTTTATGTTTTTAAATACAGTTATATATGTATTTAAACTAGCAAAGCTGTTAACAAGCCTAGTATGAAGGTGTTCAAGCTCGGCTTGTTTACTAAGTGAGCTTGGTTAAGCTTGCTTGCTAAGCCAACCAAGCCGAGATTTTATGGAGTCGAGCTCGGACATCTCGTGCCCACCCCAAGCCCCGTGTCCCCCGTTTTTACTTCCTATAATTGTGATTAAGATTTTTTAACTCTTCGGGTTGGTTAAAGCATCTAACCTTGGACTGGATTCAAAGGTGCTAAAAAAAATAGCTCAGGTTCGAAAAACCTTTGAATCTTGTGCTGACCGGTCGGTCTCGGTCTCGGTCTCTCCAAAGTAAAATCCTTCACCTTTTTTACTTATTTAAAATGCACTGTGATGGGCGTTTGGCATCACATTCATACTATTCCTATCAAGATATGAACGCAAACGCACTGCAATCGCAAAAACCGGGATTCCTCATCCTAAAGAAACAGTGATCCATATAATTTTGAATTTCGGTGGCCCATCCATATTTTTGAATAGTTAGTGAGTGGGATCATCATATTTTCTTTCTTCATTAATTTTTCAGGCAATCGATCGACATATACAGTAGCGTAGCATCTCCAAATATTGGGCTTCTGGGATCTCCAACATTGTCCAGACTAGGCAGTTCCTTCTTCTCCTCTTCACTTACAAGGAGACATACTCCCGAAATACTATCCTCCTTGGATAAGCCTTTCTTATCTACTCAGCAGCAGCAGCAGAGGAAGCCTTCTATAAGAAAAGCAGGCTCCGATCACAAACCCTCCAAGGTCTCACATGGGCTACCGCTTTCCGGTCAGTGCTCGTATGGACAGGCTGTGCTGAATGGTAAGTGATCAGGAGCTAGCCTAAGTTTATTCTATTAATCGTAGGTAGCTATTTGATTGGATGAATATGGAAACACAGGCATGAACGTTCTGTGCGGAGTAGGAATACTTTCGACTCCTTATGCAGCGAAGGAAGGAGGGTGGGGTGGGCTCGCTATTCTGTTTACTTTTGGAGTGCTCTCTTTCTACACTGGAATTCTCTTGCGCCGCTGCTTAGACAGCGAACCTGGCCTTCAAACATACCCTGACATAGGCCAGGCCGCATTTGGTACTGTGGGCCGTTTCGCCATCTCTGTAAGTCCTTTTTCCACTTGGGCGTGTCTAAAAATTTGAGACATTAATTTTGAGCCGTCAGTTGAAGAGGAGCTCCCCTATTTAAGGAAAAAGCTTCTGAGACCCTCCTTAGGGCCGACACCACCGAGACCGTGCTTTAAGAGCAAGAGATTTCAAGTGGGGCTACCATGTGAAATGGGCCCCACCTGAATCCCGTGCTCTTAGAGCACGGTCTGAGTGGTCTTGGCCCTAAAGGGGTCTCAATAGCAAAGTCCTTTACACTATGGCAATGACACGTTTGTAATTACTGATACTGTGTCAATTTCACAATACATGTAATTACAAGATTGCCAAGGTAACAATGTAAAAAGGAGACGCTAGTGAGAGCTCTTTTTTTGTATTTAAATTGAAAATTTTATTACTCTTGGTCTTTTTTTTTTTTGGGGAACTCAGGGTGTCCCCAACCCTGTGGGTCAGGACTAATCACCAAGAGTGTGACATGAGCCCGTAACCTGTCACACCAGGTAAGTCAGGGTAAACCCGTGCGGGGCTTGCTCCAAAGAGGAGTGAGAAATGGAACCCAAGACCTTCTACTCGGCCACAGAATATTTGATCCATGACTTGGATCCTATTTTAATTTTCAGAGATGGGATTACAATCAATTGCGATTGAATTCGAGAAAGTTCAATTTCACCCACAGGTCAACACGTGTCCATTTAATCTCTATTAACCATGGTTAAGATTCACTAATCTTTAAGGTTCATCAATATAACATTGGTTTTTAATATAAAAAAACACTAAGGGTCAAAAATTCTTGACCGAAATTGAATATTTTAAAAAAATATTACGTCTAAAAAGCAAGGTTATTGTTAAACTCTAAGGGTTAAGTGAATCTTAACTACAGTTAATAAGGGTTAAAAGGGACACATTTTGACGGTTGGGTGCGATTGAACGCAATTGACTGTAATTCAATCTCATTTTTTCAAGAGTTCATTACCACAGCTGGCTAACCTTTGAATAAAAGGATGAGGATCGGACTCTTGTTTCCCGGGCAACCAGCATAATTCCCTGAAATCGAAGATTATCACGCGGGTTAAAACGCCCGCTTAATGTTAGAATTGTAACCAAACACCCCGTCTGATCTTCCGTTTTCGACTCAAGAAGGAAGTTTCCTTTAGGAAGATAGTAAACGTACCCAGGTTCCCATTTTATAGGCTTTGGATTATCTCTGGTGAAGCCAGAAAGGGCTCTCGGGGTACCATACATTGTGCGACAGTTGGCATATAAATGAGGGAAAAAGATTAGCTCTGGTGGCTGCCCGAGCTAGGCGCTCGGGCATCCACAAACCATTAGGCAACGGGCATTTTTAAAGGGAAAAGATATCAAATGGGGAGAAGTCAAAATTAAGGGGAGACAATGAAATGACTTCTCACCTAAATTATCGCCATGTGCCCAATGTTTTGTGAATGCCCGAGCGCCTAGCTCGGGCAGCCACCAGAGCTAATCTTTTTTCATAAATGGGGGGAGAAGTCATTTCATTTTCTCCCCATTATTTTGACTTCTCCCCATTTGATATCTTTCCCCCTTATTCTCACACACTTATCGCCACATGTCTTATTATGGGTGGAGAAGTCAAAATCATGGGCCTATTCTATGAAACCCCCGAGTTAAGCCCTTCCAGGCTTCGGCAGAGACAATCCAAGGGCCATTTTATAACCGAAGAGCAAGTCTTCATTCGTCCACGCCTCAATTTTAAATACTTACCTACTGTGGTTAGTGTTCGCGTTAAGCAATCCAACCATGGCTCCTTTCTTTAATATGCTACAGCTCTGCTATGTGAACCTAGTGTATGATCATAGTTGTATCTTGACGCGAATCATGGCCTAGTAAGGATATTAGAGCCGACCAGGGAACCCGGAGCTTAGCTCGAGCAGGTGGCGGACCCCATTTTCTGACATTAAACTTGTCAGAATTTGAAACGAACCCTGTCTTCCTCGGGAAATCTAAAAAGAAATATAAGAGTGTATGGAGATGAACATGGCTGACGCTATCTTCTGTTTTTTGCATGTTATGGTTGCAGATAATTTTATACGTGGAATTGTATGTAAGTATATCTTGCCGAACTGAGTCAGTCGTCATTTTATGGTTTTTAACTTCTTCTGAAACCAAGCGTAGTTTTCTCGATAGAGAAGAGAAATGCTAGAGAGACCAGCTAGGTACAATAACGGTTAAATCCGACCTTTTTGATTAAGGGGTGCCCCACAACCCTGAGGCCAAAAAATTAACCAAAAAATCATATTAGATATGGGGTTGCCCTAAGCATGTTCTGGGGTGCCCCTTAATCGAAAAGAAAAAATGTCACAGGCCTGGTTTAACCCTTGCTCTCCAAACATTTTTCTTCTGGAGAAGTAGCCAAGGAGTCTGATTAATTGACCACCCTTTCATGGTGATTATGCCATTCTTCCTGAGTTTTAAAGTCTGTATTATCTTTGCTAGTACGGGCATAGACTGGATTATTCTAAACTAGAGGCCCAGTTTGTTCCCATAAATTGATGTTCTAAGGGAATCTGTCTACATTTCCTGATTATTATCTCTACTACAATATTACCAAGGTGACCAATCTGAATTTTGATCTCTTGCAGGCTTCTTGCGTTGAATATATAATTTTGGAGAGCGACAATTTATCCTCATTGTTCCCAAATGCGCATTTAAGCGTGGGCGGGTTTGAGTTGAATTCTTATCATCTCTTTGCCTTAATGACCACCCTTGCTGTTCTTCCTACTGTTTGGCTTCGAGACATTAGTGTTCTCAGTTACATTTCAGGTGAGACTTGTAATTTCTATGTCAAAAGCTAAGGTCATAGTCCAATTAGACCCTAAACAATTTACAAGATGACATGAAGGTACCTGCATTGCACCAAGTAAAGTTACCAGAGGTAGAAGTAAAAACTAGAAGCAAAGTAAAAGCGAGAAACGGGAAGCGTGACTCAAAAAAAAATCCTTAAAAAAGAGAAGTTAGAGATGAGATATCAGTGTCTCATACTCTTCATGTTAGTACTATTGGGTAACAATACTTTAAATTGTATCTTACATGAGATATTTGGATAGAAGTATGTGCCTTGGGTTCAAACTCAAGGAGACTTGCTCAGGGTCTATACCCTAGATTTGGGTTTATCTCATCACCTCCCCCATACATCGCCCCCTTTGACCACTTAATGAGTCGTGATGAAAGCGAGCTTCCTAATAAGTGAGAATGGAAATTAAACAAGTTTTCTGGGAAGCCAACAACCCACCTTCTACATAGCTTCCCTGCAACTATAGGACCAAGACCCACCATTCTACAGACAACAGTGAATTCGATCACAGTTACGGGTTATTGCCTTATCTTTGACAGTCTAGCTAGTGAAAATGGGGAATTATTCAGAAAACAATCAATAAACAGATGATCAAGACCAAACTGGATGACATAAAACAGCTTGCCCCTAAATTTGTGCTACTATACATCCTTTTCTGTGCGTATGGATGGTAAATTAAGATAGAAAAAGTGCACACCATCCGAAGGCCTAGACTTCTAAAACACATGAGTTCGTTTACATATGGAAATGGAACCACCTTTGTTTTGGGTCTGCCCGGGCCATAAAACTAGGTGCTATATGAACCCTTTGGGTGAACGTTGTTAAAAACTCTTTAAAATGTGAGTTTTAAAGTACTCTTCCTAACATGTTTTTTTTTTTAACATTCCAGCTGGTGGAGTTATTTCATCTGTATTGGCAGTTCTTTGCTTGTTTTGGGTAGGCCTGGTGGATCAGGTTGGCTTTCAAAACAAAGGGAGTACACTGAACCTCACAACCCTTCCTGTTGCCATTGGCCTCTATGGGTTCTGTTACTCAGGGCATGCTGTCTTTCCAAACATCTATACTTCAATGGCTAAACCAAACCAATACCCATCTGTCCTCATAACTTGGTAAATTGAAAGCTCTCAACCTTCTTATTTTCTGTTGAAATTTAGAACTCAAAATGGATTTCATTATACAAAATTTCTCTCCACTGAAGTATTTGTATGACAAGAGGCTGTGTTATTTTGGAATTTTTGTTTCTAAATTTTCATGACATTCTTTCTTTTAACTACAATGTCTTGCAGTTTTACTATTTGTACATTTATGTATGCTGGAGTTGCTCTGATGGGATACAAAATGTTTGGGAAATCAACGGCGTCGCAGTTCACTCTTAACATGCCCCAAAATCTGGTTGCTTCCAAAATTGCTGTGTGGACTACAGTATGAAACTAAAAGTCTCTCTATCTGTTTTTGGTTTCTAAGGCAATTATTTCCTCATAATGTGTGGACTGTAATTTTGTTTGGTTTGGACTAATTTTAGGTGCTTTGGCCTGCGTCCTCGACTCCTCCTAAATGAGCATCACATGCTTTTTTGATCATTAACCTGCAACCATTTATGAGAGCAAACTTGGTTTTCCCATTGGCTTATTATCGATGCACAGAGCTATCGTTGTAAAGAAACACATGTTAAAGAAATTTTTGAAAGAAAGGAGGAAATTTTTTGTGGACATAGCTTTAGAAACATTTGGAACATTTAGAGGATCAAATTTAGAACATTGATTCATGGTGCATGTTAGTATAGTTTCAGAATTTTGTGGTCTAACTCTAACTTGCTTCTTGGGTTTGTTCTGTGGCAGGTCATAAATCCATTCACAAAATATCCTTTTTTTTCCTATATCAACTTAAGGTTAATATATATTTCCAAAATCTAGTATATTTATATATATATATATATATTTTATTTTATTTTCTAAAAACCAATGTTAGATAGATGAACTCTAGGGGTGAGTGAATCTTAACCATAGTTAGTGGGTATTAAAAGGGACACATGGCACCTTATAGAGATCATTTAACTGTGGTTAAACATAATTAACCTAAGTTTAATATTTTTATTTTTTTTCTTAAAAGCATGTTAGATGAATTAATCCTAGAGGTGAGTGAATCTTAAGCACAATTAGTGGGTATTAAAGGGGACACGTGTCGGCTTGCAGAGCCCCTTTTAATTATGGTTAAGCATAATCAACCTAAGGCTTTATTTTTTTATTTTTCTAAAAATCAAGGTTAAATGGATGAATCCTAGGGGTGAGTGAATTTTAACCATAGTCAGTGGGCGTTAAAGGGGACACGTGGCGGCTTGTAGAGCTCCCTTTAATTGTGGTTAAGCATAAGCAACCTAAAGGTTTTTTTTTCTAAGAACCAAGGTTTGATGGATGAACCCTAGGGGAGAGTGAGTTTTACCCATAGTTAGTGGGTGTTAAAAGGGACATGTGGCGGCTTATAGTTCCTTTAACTGTGGTTAAACAAAATTAACCTAAGATTAATATTTTTTATTTTATTTTCTTATAACCAAGGTTAAATTAATGAATCCTAAGGATGCATGAAATCTTAACCACAATTAGTGGGTGTTAAAACGGACACATGGCGGCAGGGCCGGCCCGTCCATTAGGCCATCAAAGCCTTTGCTTTAGGCCCCATTAAAAAAAATAAAAATAATAATATTAAAAAGGCCCCATTTATACTTAATTTTTTTTAATAATATTAAAAAAATGTTTAAAAAACCCCATTTAGAATTTTCGCTTTAGGCCTCCAAATGGCTTGGGCCGGCCCTGCATGGCGGCTTGTAGAGCCCTCTTTAATCGCGGTTATTTTTTCCCTAAAACTAAGGTTAGATGGATAAACCCTAGGGGTGAGTAAATCTTAATCATAGTTAGTGGGTATTAAAAGGGACACGTGGCAGCTTGGGAGTTTATGTTAATATTCTTTGTTTGAGCTTTCAAACGTTAAAGACGTGTTTACTCAATCAAGTAATAGGAGTAAAATGGGAAAAAGGTAACTTTAGTTAACAGTGTTAATATTAAGAGTCTGACAGGGGAGGGCAGTATAATTTTAAAAACTAGAGGGGAGGTTTCTGAAATTTCACCAAACCTCAGGGGAGGTGAGTGTAATTTACCCTTTTACTTACGGAGATGCTCATGTGTATTTCTTTCGTAGCAAGCTACTACTGTTTTTTTGTTTTACTTGAAAAATTAGAGGCCCGTGTGTTGTATGTATAGAAAGACTAATAAAGAAGACATACTTAAACTTACCAATAGCAAATCACTACATTAATATCCAGATTGGTTGCCAAAAATCTGGTGTTCAAAAATAGAAAATACTCCAATTTAACTGAGAAATCAAGTATAGCTAATAAAAATATGTACCTCACAAGTAATACTTCTTTTGATGGATATAAATGCCTTCGGTTAGGATCCTGTAATTTATAAATATTTTTGACTTGTGTAGCAGAAGAAATACTAGCAAACACCCCGTGTGACGCACAGGAAATGAAAAGGTAATAGCAGAAAAAATATGAGAATTACAGATTTTTCAGACTTCTTTTATACCATTTTTTTTTGTTATATATGATCTTATAGAACTAGGTAATGTGAATGAAATTTCGGAAAAAAATAACAATTTAATTGAATTCATCCTTCCTATAACTTAATTATAACAACACATTATACTATCTAAGTTTGTTCATTTTAGTTTCATTCTTGTGGGTTGACTAAGAACACCGAAATTAGTGTTTTAAAATAATAAAAGTGAAAAATAAGAAAGAAAAATAGAGTGCAAAATTATCACCTCTAAAGTCAGGAGAGGTGATGAGCAAGTGCAAGTAGAGGTTGAGAGCTTGTGATATATCTACCTACATCTACGCATAGGGTCTAAAGAAGGGCAAAAAGAAGACCAAAGTTCCTTTTTCTATATAGGGACGCCAAGCAACTTCCAGAATTTTACATAAACTAGCAAAGGTTGCAAAATAGTGCTCCCTGAGCTGCCTATATCTATCTATAGCTCAAAACCACTCCTTTGTTGGTATTGAACATTAAAGCTTTGTTTTTTACGTAGATACTTTTCTATTTAGCCTATTAGTATTTCTATTACAGTATTACAATCATGGGATTGATCTCAACAGACAAAAAAAAACACCGAAGTCCATCTCGAGTACTCTACTTTGAGTTGGCCTAATAAATATTAGACATGCTAATGAGGGGACGTGAACTAATATTAGGTCCACCATGGGTGTTAATATTTGGTTTTTGAGTTGAGTAGTACTATTACTATTTAATTATTATAATTATTACTATTGTTTATAATAATTATGCAAAAAATCAGGTGCAAAAGTTAGAAACGGTCTCCTTAGTTCCAACACCAAATGATCTTACAATTCAGTTGACGAGATGAACAACATGCATGTTGTTCCGACGATCATGGGAAACAAAAGTCCAGAGTGGATCTTGCTCTAATATGCTATCTTTGATGAGCTTTGGAGCTAGATAAATAGGTTTGTTGTACTAGGAATTCTAAGTGTACGGATCTCCTTTTTTTATAATTGAATTTTGGTGGTATTGAATTGCTGTACACCAATTTAGGTATCAAGTGTCAACTTAATTTGATTATAAATACTGAGATAATTTGGTTGATATTGATGGTACATGCTTTAATACCCTTATACTGGTGCCACACCTGCTACCTCAGAAAATCAAGAGGTTCTTTATGGCTAATAGGGATTTATTCTAAGTTGACATGAGAATGTAAAAAGCTCAATACTGGTAGCTAATGTCTAGGTTTGTTTCAGTCACAGTGCTAACTTTTGGGCTGCAATTAAGCGTCTGAGACTTACTAGAGGACGGTTGGTTATTGCTATGTGTCTGTACGGATTAGACTTCACCTGGGTTTAAATAGTTCCTCGTTTGGCTTGCATAACTCATTTGGTTGTAGAATCCTGATGCGCCAAAAAAAGGTGCAGAATTCCACAAAAATGGCTTAACACGAGTCTACTAAGAAAGTACTTAGATCTCCATCCTTTGTCTAAGCCAGGCCTATGGACCGATACCTTGGCCTTAAAGCCTATCCATTCTAGCCGGAGTGGCTAGTCCTCTCCTTTGCAACCTTTGCTAGTTGGTTGAATCTAAATCCTGCTCTGCTATATCCTTTGAACTGGTTCTTGTTCGAAACCCCTACTTTCAAAAAGAGGTAGACATCCGATTAACCTTCAACTTAACAATTTAAAGTCCAAACTAAGCACAATTTTCAAATAAGCTCTACCTATTTAGATTAGTGTTACCAAACGCCACCTAACATTTTTTCCAGTTCACACAAACCAACTGAAAATGGTATTGACTAAAAAGTTCAAGGCAACATACTCAATTACACGCCTCACCTCATAAATCTTGGAAAGAACGTTCCCCTCTTCTCCATCTCCACAACCAAGAAAGCACCTCATGTGAACAGTATTACACATGCTTGCCAATGAAAAGCGGAGATCTTTATCAGCTCCAATCAACTTATATATGAACGGAAGCAATTTCAATACCTGCAATGCTATTCAAGCTATGGAACCCAATATGATGCACGATAATGGAAAAAGAAGGCCAAAAAGTAAGAAGAGGCGGCACTATATATATAAATTCAGAAGATGTAAAAATCAAAACAAATTACCAAACCCAATTACTAAAAAAGAGCTATACATGACCAGCTTCTATAGGGTTTTCTTTTCTTATCTAAGCTTCTGAACAGCCATATTTTTCATAGTATACCCATGTCTATGTTAAACGAGCATTGCTTTTATGAGACAGGTTTTGTTGGTTTACGTTTTCTGAATAAATAACGAAGAGTCAACAGCATCAACAAATTCAGTTGTCATTTCTCATTGGTTATAGTGTGAATATATCTATAAGTTGGATTTGTCAGTCTCCTCGCATCATCAAATGCTTAAATCATTTTGGAATAAGAGGCTCATTGCTTCCTTTTCGTTTATTAATATAATAGTTCACTCATTGCATATTAAAAAGATTCAAAAGAAATTTGATTATAGTTTAGTTTGAAAAAAAATATATGCCATTAACTGAGCGGAGGAAATCCAGTAAACTCAAGTGTATAAAAGATGAAACATATGAAAATTAATTTGCCATGGTCTGGATTGAAGACCAAGTTTTCCTTGTGGCAGCCATAAAGGTTAAGAGTTTAGAATTCTTCACCTTGACCACGAAGGGTGTTACATAGATTGCAAGGTGAATGAGATGCTAAACATGGTCTCCATTCCTTTCCCAGAGTGGCTAAGAGTGCAAGCATGTTGTAAGCACATAAATTACTGTCTTTCCTCCCCTCTCAACTCTAAGTGTCAGATAAGGTCTGAGAGTAAAGGAATAACACTAAATTTATTCTAAGAGTCGCAACCTACTTAGGGGAAGTAGGATCCCGAGATAAACCAAGATAAAGGGGCCTACGGAGATCCATTTAAGTCCTGGGGAAGGGGTTAGGCACCCCAGGACCCCCATATCATTAGGTCTAAGCTAAACATTTAAAATCACTTAAAATTTCCTAAACAATTAATAATTTGCTAATTAAGCACAATAAAGCATAAGTGGTGTAAAATTTCTATCCTAGGTTGGGGCCGAACCCTGGCTCGGGCTGCCTACTTATCCGGTTAGTTGGAATCAGACCCTAATAGTAGTTGGTGGCGACTGTTTTTATACTCGTTTCGGAGTGTGTGGTCACTTCCAACTCGTGCTTGAGTTGGGGGGTGCGGAATTGAGATTTATGAATCTCATTCCGGGAGTTGGTTGCGTAGCTAGGTGCTCATGGGGGGAGCGCTAGGGGGCGTTCATTTATTAGGGTAGATTTCTTCTTTTTCATTTTAGATTTTTTGAATGTTTTTGTTATTTTATATTTTTCGATTTTTTTTGTATTTTTTAATTTTGGCAAGTTTAACTAGTCAAGAACTAACCTAGGTGCCCAAGGTAGGCAAAAAAGAAAATAAGGCCTAACTGATTTAATTAACTTAAAGGCAAAGAGTGGGGCGGGACAACCGGCCTTAAACCAAAAAGGATATGGTTTAAATACGAAACCTGCTCTAGGTCCCAAGGGGGATAGACCAATGCCTTTGATTTATTTTTTTTATATTTTTTGATTTTTTTTTTGTAAGACTAACTAACAGGGTAGGCCAATTTTTTAGGGTTAAGAATCTACCTAAGTGCCCAGCGTAGGCAAAAAAGAAATAAGGCGCCTAAAACTAATTAATTAACGTAACGGCAAAGAGCGGGGGGCGAGACAACCGGGCCTTAACCCACAAACGGATTTGAGCTAGGATGTCCATTGGACAACTTACTACTACTTGGGTTTGCAAACTTACTTTTGAGCTATGACTGTGTTAGCAACTTATTTCTGAGTACATGTATCCTTAACACCAACTTACGGGGTTCGCATACTTACTTCTGAGCTAGTACTGATGTACCCTGACCACTACGTTCTTGTATTTTATTATCTCTTGGCTATGCTTACATTCGTGTTGAAATATATAAACCTTGGTTCAATTTTACTCTCGATCACAGGTTTAAGGGCCTCAGGAGTCCATCCTCCATTGACATTAACCATGATAAATCCTCAATACCCCAAAACCTGACCAAGCTTTTTCCTGAAGGCATATTACTCAGGGGATCTTACTTATTTCAAAAATTGTCATTGCAATTAAATTCCTATATTGTAATCTAACTCCAATATATCCGGTTCTTACATGAAACAATAATAGCATAGGTTCATGAATCCTACTTCTATAGATCATACATTATTTGTTTCTTCGCAACGTCAGCATCATAAATGGATCATTTCATCATACTTTGGTTTAGTAAGTCTATACATAAGGTAGTAACCGCTAAAATCCTCATTTATACAAAAATCTAGAAATTACCAATTTTCTGACTTTCTTATTTTGTTTTTGTCTTATTCGTGCTCTTAGTAGAGTCCTTAATTTTCCCTTTAAGTTTGTGTATATTTTACTATCGTAAGTGCAGGCGTAAACAATAGTTCTTTTTCGTTAAGATCATAAATTACGACTTAACAAACATAATTAAAGATTATTTTCATCAATTCTTAATTCATAATGACATCACATCAGTTTATCAACATTTTTTTTTTGCTGGAGTTATCATGTACCTACGTTAGTAATCTTGAATCGGTTAGGATGTTAGTTAGAATAAATATAGAATTAATCACACTAACATAAGTCCCTAATTTCATCAAAATTTATAATTATCATCCAAGTCATTCAATCCATCTAATTCAACTCTAGAAATACATCACTTCCATCACATACATTCACATGCCTCCAGAGTAATTCTCAATCCCCTTGTTCAACCATACAATATAATATTCACAAGGTTACACATCTTACTTAGGTTATTCACATCTTACTTTAATCATTCATGCGAATATTGCATAAGGAGTAATAAAAGTTCTTAGATATTCATTTATTCATTTTTTTTCCACATAAATCTCGTTCTTAAATTCCTTACCTTAGGTTAATATTCATTAAATTGAGAATTAGGAGAATTATTTACCTCTCTTGATCGCTTCCTTACGATCTTACGCTTCCGAATATGGCTCAATCTAAATCTTCAAGTCATTTTCCTTCTTTTCTGACTGAATTCTTGAAGTTTTTAGGTTTCTCCCTTTGGATCTCTTAGAGAACTCTATTATCTCTCTCTCTTTTAGGTTTAGGAAGCTCCTAGAACTCTAGACTCACGAAATAGAGACTATATATAGGGTTTTGAATTCTAAAAGGTTAAAAAGTCGGAAATCTGTGTTTTCTGGAAAAATCACCGCTTTCAGTGATCGATCAACCTTAGAGTGTCGACCGATCGGCGCCATTTTTTTTTTTTTGCAAGTCTTTTTCTACTTTTTTGTTAATTTCGATTTAATGCAATTAGATCTTCAAAACAAAGCTAAAAAATGGGCAAAATTATTGAGTTTGTACTTTTAGACTTTCCACATTAATTCTCACATGCATTCAAATTGGCCACTTTTTCTTTAAAACATTCATATAAATTGTATGAATGCCAATGAATTAAATTAGGGTCTCTACAGAGACAAATTTCTTTCAATCCCAATTAAAGATGAGAGTGATGCTTAACTGTTACAAGGTAAGAGACACATGCCTTTCAATCCCAATCAAAGAGGCTAGTAGTGTTTAATCGTTACAAGGTGTTGGGAGTTTCCCGTCATTGTTTAGGGGTAGGGTTTTTGTAAAAACAAACCCTATGTTTTCAGCTATTTGTAAATACTCCCTTGTGTTTTGTGATTTTGTATTTTGGTCTACTAACTTTTAAAACTTTTGCAAATCCACCCTTCCATCCAAAAGTTATGTAACAGAAGTTAATTTTTTTATGAAATGACCTTTTTAACCTTGTTAAATGGATTGGATGGAACGCACACCTTCATAGGTCACCATGTGTCCTATTTACCACCCTTTAACTAGGGTTAAGCTTAATTGATCAAAGGTTAATATTTTTTAAGAAAAATCTAAAAATCAAGGTTAGATGGATGAACCCTAAGGGTGAGTGCATCTTAACTATAGTTAGTGTGTTAAAATGGACACATGGCGGCTTGTAGGTCCCCTTTAATTGTGGTTAAGCATAATCAATCTAAGGTTGATATTTTATTTTATTTTTAAATCTAAAATCCAAGGTTAGATGCATGAACCCTAGGGGTGAGTGAATCTTAACCATAGTTGTTGGGAGTTAAAAAGGATATGTGGTGGCTTGTAGAGTATCCTTTAACTGTGATTAAGCATAATCAATCTAAGTTTAATAGTTTTTTTTCTTCTCAAAACTAAGGTTAGATGTGTGAACGCAAGGGGTGGGTGAATCTTCACCGCAGGTAGTAGGTGTTAAAAATGATATGTGGTGGTTTGTAGAGCACCCTTTAACTGTGGTTAAGCATAATCAATCTAAGCTTAGTATTTTGTTTTTTTCTTCTCAAAACTAAGGTTAGATGCATGAACGCAAGGGATGGGTGAATCTTCACCACTGGGTGTTAAAAATGATATGTGACGGCTTGTAGAGCCTCTTATAACTTTGGTTAAACTAAATCAACCTAAGGTTAATATTTTTTTATATTTTGTTCTAAAATTCAAGTTTGGATGCATGAACCATATGGGTAAGTGAATATTAACCATTGTTAGTGGGTGTTAAAAGGGACACATGTTAGCTTGTAGAGCCTCCTTTCATTGTGGTTAAGCATAATCAATATAAGTTAAAAAAAAAATTCTTTTAAAAACTAAGGTTAGATGCATGAACCTTAAGGGTGAATAAATATTAACCACTATTAGTGGGTGTTAAAAGGGACACACGATGGCTTGTAGAGCCCCCTTTAACAGTGGTTAAGTATAATCAACCTAAAATTAATATTTTTTTTCTCTAAAAACTGAGGTTAAATGGATGAATCCTCGGGGTGAGTGAATTTAACCATAGTTAGTAGGTTCCAAGGACTTCTCTTATGAAAAGTTTTATAAATGTCCTTAAAATAAATTTAAAAAGGGTAAAAAAGTAATTCATAAACTTCCGTTGGCTAACTTTTGGATGGAATGGTGGATTTGTAAAACTTTTAAAAGTTAGTGGGAAAACACAAGAGGGTATTTACAAATAGCTGAAAAGTTAGGGGGGTTTTATACAAAATTTTACAAAAAAAACCCCAATTGACCCCTTGGGGGGTATCCTTTCAATCCCAATTAAATTTGCTTAACCGTTAGGAATGAGAGGAGGTAACACTCTCACGACCCTTGGGCTCTTTAAAGTTTAAATCACTCCCCTAAATTTATATTAGGTGATGCTACGAGCACACCAATATTTGCTGACTATACACCAAATTTAAAATTCATATCATTAAATTATAACTACTCATCAAAAGAAAGAAAATAACATTAATACCCCTTCTCATTCTTTTCGTCTTGAACCTAACAAAACAAGGCTTTGTTTGATTTTTGTTCAGTTGTTAGCTGTAAAATAAATGTTTTGGAATGGAAGGAAAGTCTTGGTTTTGGAGAAGAAAACCCAAGAGATGAGAAGAGAGGAAAGCTATTGATCTTATTACTTTCTTGATAAGATTTTAGGAATTTTGTCTCTGTTATCTGCTATTATCTAACGAAGGCGTCAAGATCTCTTCTCCGACGTGTCCATCACTTTATTCACTGTCTGCCAAATACTCAACTCCACCACCTTGCTTCAGCCTCTGCGGCATTCCAAAGCATAAGAGCATCTCCAACCGTGCACTATAACTCTAAATATAGAGTTTTGGTTGAAAAATCCAACTCCAACCGTTCTTTATATTTAGAGGCTGGCCTCTATATTGCTACAGTGACCCTCTATATTTAGAGGGTGGGAGAGAAAATAGAGATGACCTTTATAACACTATTCATGCTCTTACAATACCATTTGTGTCCTCTATTTGTCTTTCAATCTTTGTTAAAATGCCGATTGTGTCATTTTACCTTATGACACCCCCTTAACCGTGGTTAAGATTCATCCACCCATTCTTGGTTTGTTTTAAATTTTTAAAATAAAAATTATTTTTAATATTAAAAAACTCTAAAAACAGTTTTTTTATTTTAAAAAACGAATTAATATTTAAAAAAAACCAAGGATGGGTAAGTGAATCTTAACCACGGTTAAGGGGTGTCAAAAGGGACACGTGGCGACTGTGGTTAAGATTAATTCATCCACCAATCCTTTTGGTTTTTTTAATAAAAATAAATAGTATTATAGAGTAGGAATAGTGATTTATAGTTTCTTCCCATAGGAGCAAATAACTTTAAAGTGGGGCCCATCTCCTCTAAATTTAGAGGAGATGCCGAAAGGGTGCAAATCCTGTCCAGTTATAACCGGATGTGGCACATCCGGTTATAACCCCTAGAGGTCGCCACGTGTCTCCTTTGACACCCCTTAACCGTGGTTAAGATTCACTTACCCATCCTTGGTTTTTTTTTTAATATTAATTCGTTTTTTAAAATTAAAAAACCAAAAATAGGTGGGTGAACCCTAGGGGTGGGTGAACCTTACCCACGGTTAAAAGGTGTCAAAGGAGACACGTGGCGACCTCTAGGGGTTATAACCGGATGTGCCACATCCGGTTATAACCGGAGAGGATTTGCCACCCGAAAGGGTGGAGAGATATAGAGTTTTGGGTTGGAGATGCTCTAAGTGGACCGACCAAGTTTAGGAAAAATGCCAATGGCAATCGTGCACAAGATAGCAGGTGGCCTGATCATTGAAGGCATCACAACCTTGCAGATATCGCAATGGTCTATATGGTAGTTGACGACCGTATTCTTCTAGTCCAACGCCACAACTTTAAGAGTGTAATAGAAACCATTACCCAAAGCTGCCAAGATTGTTGGGATCTTTGGTCTCCAGTCAAACGAAGAAGAAGAGGGTATTACTGTCCATTGTCTTTTCTTTTGGTGTATAAGTAGAAATTAAAATGGTATAAATTTGAATTTGGTGTATAGCCAGCGAATGTTGGTGTGCTCGTAGCAACACCCTTTATATTTATCTCTTTGTTTTTTTCTGTTTTTAAGCCCTTACATTCTCTTAAGCTTCCCCACTTGAGAAACTTGGCCTCCCTTATGATTCTGAGCGGGAGTTGAAATGTAAGAGTATGGAGTAGTCTATTAGAGAATATGGTAAGGTTTAGGAAGCAAGTAGAGTAAAATGTGAACATGTCTATGTCTATTTTCTGATTCTTTAATTTTCTTTCATATCTTTTATGTGTTTATGTTATAAGTCTAGATCTATGGTTAATACTAATTTTTTTTCCCCTTCCAGGCAAAGAGCAAATAATTTGTCTTCCCATCAACGTTTACAACAAGATCATAGGTGAAACGTGCTACCATCTAGGTGATGGGGTCAGTAGTGCTAACGGGAACCGGGCAATGGGAGTATCCATAATGCCACAACCTCAGACCAGATACAAATATGATACAAATATACGTGGGGAGCTAGATTATGAAAAAAAATACATTGTACAATGCTTTTCTTTTTCTTTAAATTGAGTTGTTTTCTTTTGCTTTTGATTTTTATCTGTTTTGAAAAGTAGGTTCAAAACACATGGGTATTCTCATTCCACAAGTACCATAGTGGATGCATGTCAAACAAATTAAATGTGCCATGAATCAGCCCATTAGTGTAAATGTGTCATGAATTATTTGGGCCGAGAGACTGTAAAGCCTTAGTTTTTTTATAATAATTTGATTGTTTTCAATTAACCTAAACTTTATCTCAATAGTCATTATTTACTTTGATTCAATTTATAATTACTAAATCATATTTACTTATATATAATATAAAAGCCTTATCCAAGAATATCATAAACTAAATTAGTATTATCAATTTATATATGATAATTTAACTAAAATTTTATTTTATATGCACTATTTTTTAATTTTCTTCCTTGATGCCGTGTATCACACGGGGTTTTTCTCACTCTATAACAAAAAAAAACTCATTTAAAGCTCTTCATTCCTCACTTTCTACAATTTCCGATCTCTTCATCTCATTAATAATAATCATTTGCCTCCCTCTCTTAAACCTTTATTGCCTCTTTATTTCCATGTCATTTATCTACCCTTGCAATCCTTGATTTTATACTTAAACCCTTCTACAAGCTTCCTCAATCGGGATTGAACGCTCTGGTGGAGAATTTATACTTGGTGTCGAGCTTAGTATAGCTTTTGAAGTCGTGTGTGTTGGCTGGAAATCTGGTTTGTGTGAAGTGTGTCAACGCCACGTGGAGCAATCAGACAGAGACCTTTAGACCCCTGGCATCAAGTCGGACAAAGTGATCCAGAGTGCGTTCACTTCGACCGTCTGGTCAGCTACTGTTGAAATGCATCGAATCAGGTGATTTAGAGAGGGGGGTTTGTCCTTCTATAATGAGATCTATTGTTTTCGATAACTTAAGGACTTTCCAAATTAACAGAGCAAAATATAATGTGATAATATTAGGTGTGAGTTTGTGGAAGATGAAGAAAATGATTAAACAACAGTGACAACTTACAAACTAGAATAAGTCAATACCAAAATATGGACTTACAGGGGTGACATCGATCATCGGTGGACATCAGCCCATTAAGTGGAGTGATTGTTTGGATAGCCTTTCTGGGTCGGGGTTCACGGATCGACCGACTGAGCCTCCACGCCCCTTTCTTCTTCCTCTTCTTTTTCCTTTTCCTTCTCCTTTTCTCTTGTTCGGTTTTCACGCACCACCACCACGCATCCCCTTTCTTCTCTCTCTCTCGATGGTTATTTATAGGCAGCTCCATATCTGCTTACTAATGGGCTGTTTGGATACAATTTTGTTTTTATTTTCTGCTTTTAAAATTTGGAAACGACTTTCTATTTTCAATTTTTTAAGTAGGAAACACATTTGGCAATACTAACTTTTATTTGTTTTAAAAAAAGGAAAACAAAAAAACATGTTTGGTAAATATGATTAAATAAGTTCAATTATGGTGGTGGTGATGGTGGGTGTAGTGTGGTGGTGGTGGTGGTGATGGTGTATGGTGTAGTGTAGTGTGGTGGTGGTGTGAAGGTGCATAGTGGGTGGTGGTGGATGGTGGCGTGGGGGGTGGTGGTGAGGTGTGGTGTGGTTGTGATGTGGTGGTGGTCATAGTGGTGGGTGGGTGGTGGTGATTGTGATGTGTTAGTGGTGGGTAGTGGTAGTATTGTGATTGTGGTTCTGAGTCGATGGATGGTGATGGGTCCATATTTTCTATTTTTGTTTCTGGTTTTCAAAAACGAAGGTAACCGAAAATGTTTGTTACTTTTGAAAATTTGTTACTAATTTTTTAAAACAGAAAGCTGAAATATGTTTATCAAACATGTTTTTGGTAAAAAAATTTCAAATTTTTGTTTTTAAAAACGGAAGATCAACCAAACGGGGCCTAAAATATCCTTTGGGATATTTTAATGATGAATGCTAGCCCTACTCTTAGTCAACCTATACTTTCAACCTACTCAAAGTGGACAAGTGATTGGTTATGGGTGAGAGTAAGGTTTGACTAAGAGTAGGGCTAGCACTCAGTGGGAACTTCCCACTTTTACCCTTTAGCAAATTTTATCCCCTACAACCTATATATATATGAACTCCAAGCATCACCTCCCCTCCTATCCCACCTATATAGAAACCATCTCAAGCACTCAGTGATGGAATCAAGAAGACTCCTCACCCAAATCTTGGTCCTCCTCATCTCAGGTTTGTTTTTCAGTTTTTCTTGAGATATGCCAAGGAAACCATGCCCAGTATGAAAAGGGTTAAATTAGGGGCGGGTGCACTTTTTTGGTCAGAGGATGCATGCGCCAGACATTCTTAGGACGTCTCAGGGTTTAGTACTTTACTGTGAGTTTCAAGGTTGCCCTAAACATGTCTCGGAGCATGCGCCCTCAAACGGAAAAGTTAGCATAGGGACGTATTTAATCCCTTTCGGTACCGTGCCAAAGTCCTTTTATTTTTTGGTGCGAGGATGCACGCGTTTAGGACGAGTTTTAGGTCGCCCTGAACAGGTCTCAGAGCATGCGCCCTCACACAGAAATTGTACCATAGGGACGTGTTTAATACTTTAATCCCTTTCGGTACCGTGCCAAAGTTCAATTTTTTTTTTTTTTTGGTTCAATGGGTGGAAAGACCCACAAACTAAATACAGAGCTGAAGGGTAGTAACCCTCATTACATCACATCATTTCTAGAAATGTTTAAGCATCAAGAGGTGGAGATTGAAAAAAAGTAACACTAGGAGGCCAGAATGGCTAAAGTTAGCAATCCAATCTGTAGTTTGGTTTCCTCTCGAAAAACTTGTTCAAGTTTGCACTCCTAAGATTTTTCTAGGACCCTTTACAAGCTTTAATGAGGGATCTATAGGGGTTAGAACTATCCAGGTCTTTAGTTACAAGAGTCACTACCGCACTAGAGTCAGTCTCAACAACAAGTCGTCTGCAGCCTTCAGACCAAGTCAGCGTTAACCCATGGTAGAGCGCCCAAAAATGCCAAAGTCCATTTATCGATTTGGCTAATGAAGTTTGGTTTTCACGATTGCTGTGTTAACAAATAGATTATTTGATTTTGTGATTTTAGGCGCCCACTCGGCAACATTCACATTCATAAACAACTGCCCAGACACGGTGTGGCCCGGTACATTGACGGGCGTCAGTAGGTCCCAATTGTCTTCAAGTGGGTTCGAGCTTGCAGCCGGTGCAACATACGCATTAAATGTCCCGGCTCCATGGTCTGGCCGGTTCTGGGGCCGATCACTCTGCTCCACCTCGGCTGGAAAATTCACATGTGGCACCGGAGATTGCGGTTCTGGTCAAATCACATGCAATGGAGCAGGAGCAATCCCACCATGCACCCTAGTTGAATTCACTCTAGCGGCTAATGCTGGTCAAGATTTCTATGATATAAGCCTCGTGGATGGCTACAACTTGCCTGTGTCTGTGACCCCACAAGGCGGATCCGGTTGTAACTTGACAAGCTGTCCCGCCAATGTGAATTCCGTTTGCCCGCCGGAGTTAAGCGTCACGGGGTCGGATGGGAGTGTCATTGCTTGTAAGAGCGCTTGCGAAGCGTTTAAGAATCCTAAGTATTGTTGCACCGGGGACTTTGGCTCTCCGTCGACATGCCCGCCAACGAATTATTCGATGATCTTCAAGAACCAGTGTCCTCAAGCTTATAGCTATGCCTATGATGATAATACAAGCACATTTACATGCTCCGGTGGTGCCAACTATCTCATCACCTTCTGTCCATGAGATAGCTAGTGATATTTTGTTTTTAAATATAAAAAAATAGTATGAGAAATAAAAATGGTCTCCTTCTGTCCATGAGATAGATAGTGGTATTTTGTTTTTAAATAAAAAAATAGTATGAGAAATAAAAATGGTTGGCTTAGTTCTGTTTATGGAAAACTATTAGATGGGCCTGATATACATCACCTTCAATGGATCTACATGTTTCTTGACCTTCCGATCAATGAATTGGCTATATGTGTGACCTGTAGGGTATGATAGGATTATTTCTCTCCTAAATTGATGCCCCACTAGATTACAGTATTGAATAATCAACTAGTAAGCAGCCCGTGCAATGCACCATTACTAAACTTCAATATGATGACAAATCAAAAAATTGAAAATAATATCAATGATATAAAAAATAAATATTTATAATCTTAAGGTGTTTCATAATTTTACAGCAAAAATTTCAAGTCATGCAAAAGTTAAATTATATATATTGATATTTAAAATGGAGGAAATTTTTTTTTTTTTTTAATTATTATGAGCATCAGTAAATCATATAACAACGGAAATTTACAACCGTCACTATAAATAATGATTATGTCCCTATTTATGCGTTATGCAGGATCTTTTCTAGTGCAGTTTTGACAGTTTGTACTATTTCCGACAGTTTATTATTAAATGGTGATGGTAATTAACCGTTGAAAATCATATATACCAACAGTTATATTACCGTGGCTGATTGTAAAACCACCAACAGAGAGAGATGGGAAACTTGTTGAACAAGGATCCACCACCGCCAATGGTGCATGCAACAAAGAGATAGAGAGAGAGAGGGGGGTTACCGAAGAGGAGAAGAACAAGTCAGCGGAGCAGACGGCAATGGTGACGGCAACACCGACAGCAACGGGGATGGCGTCCAACGACAGAGGGTTATGAGCGGAAGAATGGTTTTAAGGCGAGAGGAAATGATCGCGCAGAGTGTTTGGGGATTATAATTAAACACTTTTTAGTGATTGGTAATACTTGCATCACTAAAACTTGTACAAATATACCGATGATTTAATTACCTTTTCTAATGTTGTGGAAGTATAGTGACAGAAACATTACCGTTGGTATTTGGTAAATTAAATTGTTATGGTTTTCTAACCGTCACTACATTATAATGTCATCGATGATTGAAAATCCAAATTTATTTTTAAGAAATTAATCACTTATATAATTATTAGCGACTTAATACCACTGACGGCTAGATAACCGTTGGTATAACGGTTTTGTAGCGACAGAAATATTTCCGTAGCTAAAATTATGTCACTAAAAACCACTTTTTTTGTAGTGACTCCGAGTGTTCCTAATCAATTTAGATCGGGACTAGTCCCAAGGATGCGTGCAATCACCTGCAAATTAGGCACATCATGTGAATCCGAAAGGTGGACTGAAACTCGGGATCAATAGGATAACCCAACAGCCACCATGTCCCACCTCGTCCAAGTTAACAAAATGGAAGACTTAATATATAAACAAAGCAAAGGACAGATCTATGAGATTTGATCTATGTATCTCAAACTTTTGTGCGTACCCATTTGAAGAGCCCTATTTTTTTTTTTTTTGGTAGTATATGTATCCCTGCAGTTTGTTTGACTAGTTAATAAATACTAATTTTTCACCGACTAATTTTGATAAATCATATCTATATTAAAAATTTATTTTTTAAATTAAGGTTCCGTTTGTTTGCACATAAATGGTTTTACAACGTAAATCATTTACAAATGAGAAGGTTTTACAGTAAACAGTGAATTTTCTACTCAATTTTTAATATTTGGTTGCATTCATGAAAAATAAGGGAGAAAGTTTTTTATTAGAAAATAAAATATTAAAATTAAAAATTAAAAAGATTATGAATAAAGGTATTTTCGTAATTTTTTAAAATATTTTTAAAGAGGTTAGTATTTTACGGGAAAATGACTTACGAATTTTTAAAAATGTAAGTCAATTTCGGAAAAGTAATTCATTTTCCATAAAAAAAAATTTAGTTACGACGTACGAATAAACACGTATAATTGACATTTTTCACGGAATTAACTTGTTTTCTCCTATTTTACGTCGAAACAAATTGAATATTCGTTTTATCAATTGATTTGGTTGCATCCAGGAGGAGACAATGAAGAATTTGGATTTTGAGTGTTAGAAGATGGATCTAAGCATTGATTTGAACAAAAAAAAGTGGCATTTGAGTGTAAAACGGACAGGGAGATTTTTCTAAATGTTTCTTTTTTTTTTTGGAGCACAATGCAAGGTTTTTAATTTCGAAATTCTTGATGATTTCGGCCATCCAACCCACCGAAATCCCGAAAAATTGCGGGATTTCGGCGAAATTTTGAAATCCGAAATATTAATATTTTATTAATTTTATATATATTTTATTAATATATATATATTAAAAAAAAATATTTTATTGAAATTTTATATATTTATATAAATATTATTATTTTATTTTTAAAATTCATATATAAATTTTTGAAATTTCAGTAAAAATTTCGTAATATTTCAAAATTTAATTAAAAAAATAATTTAAAAAACTATTAAAAAATAAAAAAAATCAGATTTCGGTCGAAATTCCAAAATTTCACCTGAAATTTCGGCCGAAATCAGATTTTTGAAATAAACCTAATTTCGATGTCGTTGGGGTTGTCCAAAACCGAAATTTCAACCAAATTTTAAACCATAGCACAACGTGACATTTGAATATTTGATTGTAAAGCACAGCGGTCCTAAGAAGTTCCAAGTCACATTTCAAGCTGGAAAGGTTCGCTTACGTACGGAGTTAATATAGGACCCGTGATTGTAAGCATAGCTCCAAAGATGTTCCTATCATTTCAAGCTGGTAAAGGTTTCCTTACGTACGGAGTTAATAGAATACCCGAGTTGGATAGTTGAATTGAACATCTAATGGTGCCAAGGTGCATGAGGGTCAAAACAAAAGAAGTACAAATAATATGGGTGGAACGTTCCATTTCTAGAACCGCACCCTCTCAGCTCAATCGCATCAAAACACGGGTGAAATCAAAATCCACAAGGAAAATATTCACTCCTCGGTAGGAGACACAATGAGAGGCTATTTGGGTCCCTTTTTCATGCCACGTGTCCCAATTTAAACTTTCTTTAACTGTGGTTAAAGTTTACTAACCCTTAAGGTTTACCCATCCACCCTTTGTTTTTAGAAAAATAAATAAAAAATTTTCAACTAAGGGTTAAAAATTAACCTAAGTTCACAGTTGGACATCTTGGTGAGAGCTAGGAGCAATAGTTCGCTCTTCGCCAGGGGAGCGAACTATTGCTCAATCCACAATAGATGTGACATGCGACATGCCACTCTCACGACGAATTAGAAGGGTCATGTCCATATGGTTAAACTTGAGAGTGAAACATGGCAATAATGGTCTGTCTCTACAAACTATCGCTGGCCTATGGATACATGAGAAAATGTGTCAACTACGCAAATGAATTATATTTTTTTATCTATTTTATTATTATTTTTATTAAGAGGCATACTAAGCAAGGTTTTTCATTTCGAAATTCTCGACAATTTTGACCAGCCAACCTGAACCGAAATCGAGAAATATTGCAGGATTTCGACGAAATTTCAAATTTTCAAATATTAATATTTTATTAATTATATATATATACATATTAAAAAATAATATTTTAATAAAATTTTAAATGTTTATATAAATATTATTATTTTATTTTTAAAATTAATATATAAATTTTCAATAAAAATTTTTGAAATATTTTGGAATTTTAATAAAAAAAACTATTTAAAAATAAACAAATCAGATTTCGGCTGAAATCTTCGAAATCCAAAATTTTACCCGAAATTTCGACCAAAATCTGATATTCGAAATAAACCCAGTTTTGATGTCGTTGGGGTTGTCCGAAACCAAAATTTCAACGACATTTTAAACCTTGGTACTAAGTACTAACCCTATTCTTGGTCAAAAATCAACACATGTTAATATATATATATATATATGTGTGTGTGTGTGTGTATGTGTGTGCGCACTTTTTGACTAAAAATAAGGACAGATATTGGTCTTTGGTTTGAGGTAGGAAATGCCAAAAAGTTGGACCAGGGTTCTATTGTCAAAAGCTTGTAATTTAACACAATACTATAGACAATAAACAAACGCATGTTCATTCACTTCTTATAACAATTGCAATCACAAAACACCATTCAATAAATGAAGGACCAATATCTCAAGACATGGGATCTTTTCCAATACCAACTGGAGAGGAGACCATGAGCTTTCTCTCTCGATGAGCCACATGCCCAAGGGCTGAGCTTGGAATCTCTTGTAGGGGGGCTAACAATGGGGTTCGGGGGCGTAGTACCCCCAAAAAAAATTGAGGGTCAAGTTCATAAGGCATCGCATCTGTTGTGTCAGTTTGTAAAGAATTTATGTTTTCTCGAATGTTTAGTGGGCGGCTAGAGTCCTCTATAGCCCGGCTCTGCCCCTCTCCCATGGCCACACCCCTAATATTACTATGGTTTTTTTTTCAAAAGTTCAGGGAGGCCCATCTGGCTCCGCCCCTTCAAATGCCCCCATATGCATGTCTTTCAAGGTTGTGCACGCCAACCCAAGCCAACACTGGTATGGACGCATGTAACTGGCGATCTCCTCTCCAATTGTTATTGAGAAGATCCCAAGTCATATCCTAAAGCCCTCTAAAACCGTTACGTGCCCATCTTGCTGTTTGGAGGCTTTGGCCTCAATCATCTATCTATAATATAAAGAAATAAGTGTCACCTAACCCCGAATAAATAAATGTCACATAACCCCCTCTCTTTGCTCTCCAATCTTCAATCCCAGAAATCCTATGAATTTTATTTTAAAGATGCCACGTTTTTTGAATCTCAACCGTTAACCCTTTCTCTCACACGTACGTCTCCCTCTCAATTCAAAAATTATTAAAAAGATTTTAGGGGATACATACGTTTTTTTCACAATTCAAAAATCATTGGAAAGATTTTAAGAGATTGTGATAAGATAAATAGAGAATGTAGAGAGAGATTTTAGAGGATATTAATAAGGGATAAAGAGAGAGATAAGAAGAATAAAGAGAGAATATAGAGATAAATTTTAAGAGATTGTGATAAGACGGATAGAGAGATGTAGAGGTTTTTATTTTATTCACACCCGTGCATCACATGGGTCTCTACTAGTATATAATATGATTATTGATAAATTAAAGGTGTTGTTACACGCAGACCAGTAAATGCTGATTATACACCAACATACTAAAAGTTACAAAAATTGACCCCAAAAAAAAACCCTAATCTTCTTCCTCTCGCCAATCGGTAAAAACCCAAAACAACTGAAGCCGAAAGATATGTTTTTTCCTTTTTTTTGGTTCTTGCTGAACAAAGACAAAGATTACGAAGGCGATCCCTCAGTTGAAGCCAAAGAGGTTGTCCTTGAGGACAGTGACCTGGCCGAAGGTGGAGATTGAAGATGGTGAAGATGTCGGAATTGAAGTTATAGTCCGGTTGCTTGGGCATAGCATCAATTTCCGGTGAAGATATGTGTTGGATGATTGGAGCCAAGCACTCGTGGACGTGGATTTAAGTTAAACCCTTACCTAGGAATTTAATAGAACACCCGAGGTTCACAATTGAATTGAACATCTAATGGTGCCAAGGTGCACGAGGGTCAAAACAAAAAAGTACAAATAATATGGGTGGCACGTTCCATCTCTAGAACCGCAACCTCTCATCTCAAACGGATCAAGACATGGGATGAAATCAAAATCCACAAAGAAAATATTCACTCCTCGGTAAGAGACACAATGAGAGGATATTTGGGCCCTTTTTCATGCCACGTGTCCCAATTTAAACTCCCTATAACTGTGGTTAAGGTTCACTAACCCTAAAGGTTCACCCATCTACCCTTTGTTTTTAGAAAAATGAAATAAAAAAATTTGAACTAAGGATTAAAAATTAACCAAAATTAATGGCTGAGCATCTTTGTGAGTGCGAGGAGCAATAGTTCGCTCCTCGCCCGTGGAGCAAACTATTGCTCAATTCACAATAGATGTGACATGCCACATGCCTCTCTCACGACGAATTCGAAGAGTCGTGTACCACATAAGGTTAGACTTGAGAGTGAAACTTGGCAATAATGGTCTGTCACTACAAACTATCGCTAGCCAATAGATACATGAGAAAATGTGTCAACTTCGCAAATGAATTATATTTTTTATCTATTTTTTTATTATTATTAAGAGACGTACTAAGCAAGGTTTTTAATTACGAAATTCTCGACAATTTCGGCCAGCCAACCCAAACCCAAATCCCGAAATATTGCGGGCTTTCGGCGAAACTTCAAAATTCGAAATATTAATATTTTATTAATTATATATATATTTTATTAATATATATATTAAAAAATAATATTTTATTGAAATTTTATATATTTATATAAATATTATTATTTTATTTTTAAAATTAATATATAAATTTTTGAAATTTCAGTAAAAATTTCGAAATATTTCGGAATTTTAATTAAAAAAACAATAAAAAAAAACTATTTAAAAATTTAAAAAAAATCAGATTTCAGCCGAAATTCCGAAATCTTCGAAATCCGAAATTTCAGCCAAAATTTTTGAAATTTTGGCCGAAATCTGATTTTCGAAATAAATCTAGTTTTGATGTTGTTGGGGTTGTCCGAAACTGAAATTTCGCAAAATTTCAACGATATTTTAAATCTTGGTACTAAGTACTGACCCTATTCTCGGTCAAAAATCAACACATGTTTTTAAAAAAAAGATATATGCTTTTTGACTAAAACTAAGGATAGATATTTGTTTTTGGTTTGGGATAGGGAATGCCAAAAAGTTGGACCAGGTTCTGCTGTTAAAAGCTTGCAATTAACACAACGCTATAGACAATAAACAAACTCATGTTCATTCACTTCTTATAACAATTGCAACCACAAAACATCAATCAATAAATGAAGGACACTGTCGCAAATATCTTTAAGACATGGGATCTTTTCCAATATCAACAACAGAGGAGACCAAGAGCTTTCTCTCTCAATGGGCCACATGCCCAAGGGCGGAGTTTGGATTCTCTAGTAGGGGGGCTAACAATGGGGTTCAGGGGCTTAGCCCCCCCCAAAAAAAAAAAATTAAGGGTCAAGTTCATAAGGCATCGCATCTGTTGTGTCAGTTTGTAAAGAATATATTTTTTCCCAAATGTTTAGTGGGCTGCTAGAGTCCCCATCGCCCCGGCTCCGCCCCTCCCATGGCTACACCCCTAGTAATACTACAGTTTTTTTTTCAAAATTCCAGGGATGCCCATGTGGCTCTGCCCCTTCAAATGCCCCCATATGCATGTCTTTCAAGGCTGTGCATGCCAACCCAAGCCAACGCTGGTATGCACGCATGTCACTGGAGATCTCCTCTCCAATTGTTATTGAGAAGATCCCAAGCCATATCCTAAAGCCCTCTAAAACCACTATGTAACCTGTCAGCACCCTATTTTTACACCCCCTTAACCGTGGTTAATTATTTTAGCTATGGTCCAAACCCTAGATCAACCCTAGTTCCAAACCCTAGGTAAACCCTTAACCATAGGACTAAACCCTAGTTAAGACCCTAGTTAACCCTAAGCTTAACCCTAGGTAGTCCTAAACCCAAACCCTAGGTAGCCCTAGCCTAATCTTAGTAAGCCCTAGGTATACCCAAGGCCTAAGCCCATTTGACCAAACTTATACCTAGACAACTCAATCAAACCCAATTACCTAATTTTATTACCCAACCCAAGTAGTCAAGCCCAAATACCCAATCACCCAATTGCCTAAGCCAAAGCCTATTTCCATAGCCCAAGCCCAAATGTCATAGTCAAAGTCCAATAATCATAACTCATGACCCATCTACTAATAACCCATGATCCATAAGACCTAATCCACATATCCATATCCACCTACCCTATATCCTACAACTCATACCCATATAACTCATAGTTCACTCAACCCACCAACTCTCTTACACCTCTCTTACATCAACCCATACCTATATAACTCATAGTTCACTCAACCCACCAACTCTCTTACACCTCTCTTACACCCTATATCCTACAACTCATACTCATATAACTCATAGTTCACTCAACCCACCAACTCTCTTACACTTTCTTACACTCCTTACAACACCCAATCTATCAACTCACCTTACAACACTCAAGTCTTTACCCACTAGCTCCTTTTATCCCCCATGTAAAAGACACAACCCAACCTCTTAGTTTTCCTATAAATACCAATCCTTTAGCCCCTTAGATCCATCCCTCAAGACCCCTAGAAAGTTCTCACCCACTTATGTTTCTCTTGAGTTTGAAGAAGGGAGAAGAAACTAAGGTTTAGAGTTTGGAAAGAATTCTAAGACTAAAAGCTTAGAGTTCTTCACTAACTCTCTTCCTTTGTGGATTCTAAAACCTTACCCCTTGGAGCATTGAAGGAGAATTCTTGGAGGAGTAGGCACTCCTTCTTTCATTTTCTCTTCTTTTTTATTTTATTTTTTATTTGGTTCTCTCTTCTTGATCTCTCATTTCTCAAGCATAGTTGGGCCTCTCTACACCAATCTAATGGTGTAGAGGGACCCCATATCAAAGGCAAGGAGATGCCCCTTTTTTCTTTTCCTTTCCATGTACATATTTTCTTCTTTTTTATGTACCCACAAGTGTGGATATGGGTAGGCCCATAGAGAGTGGAAGCTAAAGCTATACCTCTCTTTTTCATTTTGTTTTCTTTTGAGATTCTAGTCCTTTTTCTAGAATTTTTTGTGAAAGCTCATCCCCTCCCTAATATTCTTTAGAGCAACATTACATCATTAATAATGGTGTAAATGAACCACCTTAAAAGGGAGATGATGAGTTTTCATTTTCTTTCATTTCTTTATTTTTCCTTCATGTTCTATGTTGAATGGGTAGGTGATGGTTTAAGGACTTAAGATAAATGATGGTATAAGGACTTAAAGAGGACATTCTTAAAAATGTTCCATACTAAAGACAATGGTATTTGATCTATTATCAACATCAATCCAACAAAATAGGTGTTGGTAATAGACCATTTACTATTCATAAGGCACATCCCTCTTTATGTCTTAAACTATAATCTTTTAGTCAAACTCTTGGACTAAATTTGACTTTAGTTAAGTTTGTCAAAACCTTACCTATATGAAAATTCAAAAACATGATAAAATCTCAAAATACCAAAACATGATAAAATCTCAAAACACCAAAAACATTCAAATATAACCAAAATATAAAAAACATTCAAATATCCCCAAAAATCTCAAAAAATATAAAAAATACAAAAAGACCAAAAAAAGACTTGTAGGACCTCCTTAGCTTTGGTTAGCTCATCTAACCATGGATAAATACCCTCTAACCGCAGTTAGACTTAACACTTGTGCACTTGACCTCCCCGATCAACTAAACCATAGCCTTCTAGGCTAGACCTTTTGACCATCCTATGCACACACACACTCCCCCTAGCCTCGGCACGGGCTCATGTGCCAGAACTACGCTCGGTCTGATCTCACCATGTGAGTACTTAGGCAACTCAACTCGGGTTCGACCCTAGCCATCTAACTTTCTATTTTTCTTCGATTAGCACTCACTTAAAAACTTTGGACATTTTAATTAAACTTTGAGATTATAATTGGCTTAAGTTTAGGGAGTAGGTAACCGTTATAAAACGGAGGTCTTGGGGTGCCTAATACCTTCCTCAGGACCTAATCGAACCGCTTACCCTAACTCTGATTAGACCATTTGTCTTATCCAAACAAACAAATACCCGGGACCTATCCCTAAGAATGAATAGGTGGCGACTCAAGTCAAAACATATAATTGTGAAAGTGGGTTGGAAAATCTCATGCTCACATAACCATCTTACTGTGTGGAGGCTTTGGCCTCAATCATCTATCTATAATATAAAGAAATAAGTGTCACCTAACCACCAATAAATAAGTGTCACCTAACCCTCTTTCTTTGCTCTCCAATCTTCATTCCCAGGAATCCTATGAATTCTATTTTAAAGATGTCACGTCTTTTGAATCTCAACCGTTAACTCTTTCTCTCACACACGTCTCTCTCTCAATTCAAAAATTATTGGAAAGATTTTAGGAGATACATAGGTTTTTTTCAACATTCAAAAATCATTAGAAAGATTTTAAGAGATTGTGATAAGATAAATAGAGAATGTAGAGAGAGATTTTAAGGAATTATGATAAGGGATAAAGAAAGAGAATGTAGAGATAAATTTTAAGATATTGTGATAAGAGGGATAGAGAGAGATGTAGAGATTTTTATTTTATTCACACTCGTGCATCGCCCAGGTCTCTACTAGTACATAATATGATTATTGATAAATTAAGGGTGTTGTTACACGCAAACCACAAAATGCTGATTATACACCATTATACTAAAAGTTATAGAAAATTACCACAAAAAAAAACCCCCTTATCTTCTTCCTCTCGTCTATCAGGAAAAACCTGAAAAAACTGATGCCGAAAGATATGTTTTTTCTTTTTTTTGGTTTTTGCGGGACAAAGACAAAGAGTACGAAGGCGATGCCTTAGCTGAGGCCAGAGAGGTTGTCCTTGAGGACAGTGACCTTGCCGAAGGTGGAGAAGATGGTGAAGATAAAGGAATTGAAGTTGTTGTCGGTTGCTCGGATATAGCGTCAATTTCTAGCGAAGATATGCGTTGGATGACTGGAGCCAAGCACTCGTGGACGTGGATTTAAGTTAGACCCTTACGTACAGAATTAATAGAAGACCCGAGTTGCACCGTTGAATTGAACATCTAATGGTGCCAAGGTGCACGAAAAAGAAGTAAAATTCTATGGGTGGAACGTTCCATCTCTAGAACCGCACCCTCTCATCTCAATCGCATCAAAGACACGGGATTAAATCAAAATGCACAAGGAAAATATTCACTCCTCGGTAGGAGACACAATGAGAGGCTATTTGGGTCCCTTTTTCGTGCCACGTGTCCCAATTTAAACTCCCTTTAACTATGGTTAAGGTTCACTAACCCTTAAGGTTCACCCATCTACACTTTGGTTTTGGAAAAATAAAATAAAAAAATTTCAACTAAGGGTTAAAAATTAACCTATGTTCACGGTTGGGCATCTTTGTGTGAGCGAGGAGCAATAGTTCGCTCCTCGCCCGTGGAGCCACAATAGATGTGGCAATAATGGTCTGTTGCTACAAACTATCGCTAGCCAATGGATACATGAGAAAATGTGTCAACTTCGCAAATGAATTATATTTTTTATCTATTTTTTTATTGTTATTACTAAGAGATGTACTAAGCAAGGTTTTTTATTTTGAAATTCTCGACAATTTCGTCCAGCAAACCCCAACCGAAATCCCGAAATATTGTGGGACTTCGGCGAAATTTCAAAATTCGAAATATTAATATTTTATTAATATATATATCTATTTAAAATAATAATATTTTATTAAAATTTTATATATTTATATAAATATTATTATTTTATTTTTAAAATTAATATTTAAATTTTCAAAATTTTGGTAAAAATTTCGAAATATTTCAAAATTTTAATTAAAAAACTATTTAAAAAGAAAAAAAAAATCAGATTTCGGCCGAAATCTTCGAAATTCGAATTTCACCCAAAATTTTTGAAATTTCAACCGAAATCTGATTTTCGAAATAAACCCAATTTTGATGTCGTTGGGATTGTCCGAAACTGTCGCGAAATTTTAAAACTTGGTACTAAGTACTAACCCTATTCTTGGTCAAAAATCAACACATGTTTAAAAAAAAAAAAGATATATGCTTTTTGTCTAAAAAAATATGGACAGATATTGGTTTTTGGTTTGGAGTAGGTAATGCCAAAAAGTTGGACCAGGGTTCTATTGTGTTAAAAGCTTGTAATTAACACAATACTGTAGACAATAAACAAACGCATGTTCATTCACTTCTTATAACAATTGCAACCACAAAACACCAATCAATAAATGAAGGACACTGTCACAAATATCTTAAGACATGGGATCTATAAACAAACGCATGTTCATTCACTTCTTATAACAATTGCAACCACAAAACACCATAAATGAAGGACACTGTCACAAATATCTTAAGACATGGGATCTATAAACAAACGCATGTTCATTCACTTCTTATAACAATTGCAACCACAAAACACCAATCAATAAATAAAGGACACTGTCACAAATATCTTAAGACATGGGATCTTTTCCAATACCAACTAGAGAGGAGACCACGAGCTCTCTCTCGATGGGCCACATGCCCAAGGGCGGAGCTTGGATTCTCTTGCAGGGGGGCTAACAATGATGTTCGGGGGCGTAGCCCCCCAAAAAAATTGAGGATCAAGTTTATAAGGCATCGTATCTATTGTGTCAGTTTGTAAAGAATATATTTTTTTCTCGGATGTTTAGTGGTCAGCTAGAGTCCCCTATCCCCCCCCCCCCCCCCCCCCCGGCTCCGCCCCTCTCCCATGGCTACACCCCTAATAATACCATAGTTATTTTTTCAAAATTTCTGGGAGGCCCATGTGGCTCCACCCTTTCAAATGCCCCTATATGCATGTCTTTCAAGGTTGTGCATGCCAACCCAAGCCAACACTGGTATGCACACATGTCACTAGCAATCTCTTCTCCAGTTGTTAATGAGAAGATCCCAAGCCATATCCTAAAGCCCTCTAAAACCACTATGTGTCCATCTTACTGTTTAGAGGCTTTGGCCTCAATCATCCATCCATAATATAAAGAAATAAGTGTCACCTAATCCCCAATAAATAAGTGTCACATAACCCTCTCTTTTTGCTCTTCAATCCCAGGAATCTTAAGATTTCTATTTTATGGATGTCACGTTTATTGAATTTCAACCGTTAACTCTTTCTCTCACACACGTCTCCCTCTCAATTCAAAAATTATTAAAGAGATTTTAGGGGGATATATACGTTTTTTTAACAATTCAAAAATCATTGAAAAGATTTTAGGAGATTGTGATAAGATAGGTAGAGAATATAGAGGGAGATTTTAGGAGATTATGATGAGGGAGAGATAAGAAGGATAGAGAGAGAATGTATTAATAAATTTTAAGAAATTGAGATAAGAGGGATAGAGAGAGATGTAGAGATTTTTATTTTATTCACACTCGTGCATCACGCGGGTCCCTACTAGTATATAATATGATTATTGATAAATTAAGGGTGTTGTTACAAGCAGACCACAAAATGCTGAAAAACACTTTATCTTCTTCCTCTCGCCTATCGGAAAATCCCAAAACAACTGATGCCGAAAGATATGTTTTTTCTTTTTTTTGGTTTTTGCGGGACAAAGACAAAGAGTACGAAGGCGATGCCTTAGCTGAGGCCAGAGAGGTTGTCCTTGAGGACAGTGACCTTGCCGAAGGTGGAGAAGATGGTGAAGATAAAGGAATTGAAGTTGTTGTCGGTTGCTCGGATATAGCGTCAATTTCTAGCCAAGATATGCGTTGGATGACTGGAGCCAAGCACTCGTGGACGTGGATTTAAGTTAAACCCTTAAATATAAAGACACCCCTTTTCTGGTTAAGATAAAACTGCAAATCAAAGGAGAAAAAGTAAAACCCACCTACTGTCTCGTTTCAAAACCAGTTAAAAATTCACAGACCCATCTTAGATCATCTCCTATCCTCTCAGAATCTTCTAAAAATTTACAGTGTACAGAACCCATCCTCACAATTCAATCTATTCAAACTCCACAACAACAAAGATGACTTGGGTTTTCACCAAAGACAAGTAATTTTCTACAGCTAGCAAGAAAATATACAGGTGAGATAGCAACAACCCTTGTGAGATCTCATGCTCAAGTGGGGAAGCCAAGACAGTAGTGATTGGGTTGGCAACAGATTCTGGGCGTAGGAAGAGCACCTTCATGAGGTGATTGACTGTTCGATAACGAACCAAGTTTTGGGACCGACCATTCTTGAACGAGATGAAAGGAAGAAGATAGGGGAATTATTGCCTTTTTTAATTTCTTTGGGTGTATAACTCACATATTGGTGTTTAGTCTAGGGCTGTCAATGGATCAGATCTGATCTGATTCGAATCTGATCTGATTGGACGGGATCCTAATCCTATTATAGATCTGTCAGATCCGAGATCTTGAATCCGATTATAATTGGATCGGGTTTTGATCTATATGATCCGATCCGATTAGATTATATATAACGCTAATAATATTTATATAATTTCACAAACATACTATAGTACTAATATTATTTTTTATTTTTTTTAATTAAAATGTTAATTTTTAGATACCTTAATGTTAATCGGATCAAATTCGGGTCGGATTCAGATCTTGGATTAGTAATCGGATTTGGATTCGGATTGGTTAATTCATGATCCGACGGATCTCTGATCGGATTCAGATCAGGATCTAAGCAGATCAGGTCCAAATCCGATCCGTTTACAGCCCTAGTTGAGCCAGCATATGGTAGCAGCACCCTAAATTAATTAGGCAAAGTCCAACCCAAGCCTAATCCTATTCTTAATGGGCTAAGAAAATCAAACCATGAATTCGGCCCATGGGATCCAAACTCTAAACCGTAACCCATGTAAACGAGGTGCTGGTTCACACATCAGAAAAGAAATTACCAGCCCTACTTACCTTTTTTTGGCACATGTCCATGACACTTGTTGTTTGTACTACTTTTGGTGGATCTGCACCCCAAAAATGACTGATTATGATTATTAGTTGTTGGACTGATTTTTATTTTTTTTTAATTTGGATCATCTCTGGTTGATGCTACTGAGGAGACCACCAGCATTACTCCGAAGGTGCCATGAACTCCATTTCGTGCTTACCAATGTGTTGGGTACACAAACCAAAGTCTTGGTAAGTATGTACAGGGCATGTTGCGTCTTCGGAGTGGGTACTAGCGGTCTCCTCATCAGCACCAACTGGAGAAGCTCCCATGTCTTTTTTTTTATATCTCGGGCCTCAACCCAAACTTTACTCCATAAAGGCCTATTCATGAAACCCAAGAGTTTTAGGGTTTAGGGTTATCATAGAACCACTGTCTACACTATATAGAGTCTATAGACAATGCAAGATACAGGATACTGACATGACAAGTTATAATCTGGCCCAAAACCACCAACCTAACAATTAGTTGGCCCATGGTCGCATCTAACTCCAAAGCTCAAGTACACCTGGAGCTCGGACCATTCCGATGTTTGTAATCTGTGGGACTTGTCCACACAAGGAACCTGGAGCTCGGACCATTCCGATTTTTGTAATCTGTGGGACTTGTCCACACAAGGAATTGGCCCATTTAGATGATTCTAAGTCCTAGCCATCTGATAATGTGATTGTTTAGGTTATCTTATGAGTGCCTTTCAACCTCTCTTAACTTTTGAAAAAAAAATTGTAGATCAATTCGATCCCCCGGTCCAATTGGGGGAAAAATGCTTACGAACGCTTGGATTTTAGAAAAGGTCACTTGGATTTCAAAAAATTGTAGATCTCTTGGATTTCAGAAAAGGCCGCTTGGATTTATCCATGGTTTATTCTTTATCTCTAAAATCCTATTTCTTAATTCAAATTTCTTTTGGATCCCACCAAAATAGGATGGGGGCAGGGGATTAGAGCACCTCCTATCTTATTTAACTTAAGAGGGCATAGGCAACCAAAGATAGACAGAGACGGCCCACGAACTTGGACCTCAAAAAAAAAAGGAGCCGTAGCCCCCGAATTCCCATACCCCACTGTTAGCCCCCCACGGGAAAATCGTGGCTCCGCCCTTGGTGCCTTCCTTATCATTGCATCAAAAATCCCCATTTTCAACACCCACCTCCTCTAAGTAGGAAGGTGTGCTCCTTAAAAAAAACTCTCAATGGATTGATAGAAATTCCCAATTGATCACCAACTAACATTAACAACTGGAATTAATAAATGATTCTTTGTACCAAAAGAAGAAGAAGAATATTCTTACTTTAACTGCTGGGTTGCAGGGTCTTGCATGAGCCCAAGGTCTACCCGGTCTACCCAAAGGGTGGGCTTCGAGTCGTTAATAAAAAAAATTGTGAATGGCCTTAGATTTATGTCAAGCACATATCCTTTGATTTAGGCCCTTTAAAACTATTCCGGTCAAGCCCATCTTTCTAATATAGAATGACTTGGGATCCTCTCTAGTTGTTGCTGGCGAGGATGCCAGTAATTCTCGGCGTCATATACCCTTGTGCACTTCAACTGAGACATGTGCACATAAACCAAGGTCTTGGTTGGCATGCACATGGGTATGTGGTTCTTCACAAGTGGCTGTTGGCGGTCTCCTCGCGAGCATCAACGAGAGGATCCTGTGTCATATAAAAATAAGGTAAAACTGAAACTGGTAGGGGACAGCATGTAGGACCATGCAGCGCGTGCCGAACATGATAATTGAAGTATTAAAGATTAATTGTAGGACCAAAACAAATATTTTGACAAAGAAGCCTTCATAAAAATGCCTCTTTTCCTTGAGAATGAATTGCACATGCAAACAAACCCATATCCAAGTGCAATTTGCTGAAAGACCTTACCAAACCTGTATTATACTTCTCACAAAGCTATTAATATGTATTATATTATCAATAATTGCCTTTTTATATTCAAATTCAATTAATCCAACGTCCTTAATAATGACCTAACGCGTATATAGGGGAAGCATATGTACACAGAGAAAAACTAGGGTGACGGCAGACCGGGGTAAAATGCACATTTTCTGCCCTAATTAGCACAATGTTTGCCCTAATAGGGCGAACTGTGTCATTTTTCATTTTATTATAATGTTGCCCAACTATCCCAATCACTACTTGAAAAACAGGGAATAAAAGTTGTGGTCCACTACATGACCCATGTAGCAACCCCTTTGTATCGAGGTACCAGATTAACAAGTGCAAACTGCCACGAATGCACACTCATATGCCTATATTAGATTGGGGGCACTTCTCCTGGTTTGCTCCAGTGTGCCCTCTTTGGGGGAGGATTCAGGTTCGAGTTTTGGATGTTATTTGGCCCCAAATGAAATGAAATCTCCCCCTATCCCTTCGTAAGATGTACCATTTCATGCCCAGCTTCTTCATACCCACACCCAAGCCGATGGCTTGGTTATCGGCTTGGTTAATTTCCTGCCACCCCACCGAGGGGTATGTCCTGTCTACGACTTTGACAGTCCATCACAGTAAGATTAATGAGGGTTATTTACATAATTGGACAAAAACAACAGTTAACTACAAGGGAGATTGCAAGAGATCTCTCACAATGCCACATAGAAAAAAATGAATTAGGTTTACATTCATTAATTTTTCAAAAGTCAGTATTGTCTTTTACTTATACTTTTTTTATAATAATAAATGTCAATCCTAATCTATTATTCTTGTGTGACATTGTGAAGAACTCTTTGGAGCTCATTATTGTTCATTGGACAACTACAAGAGTTGTTTACCCTTGGCAACTGAGATTACTAAAGACGAAATGCAATTACCTTTGGTAGCCTCTATTACTCCCAAAACTTTGGGAGTGCTAGCCCTATTGCACTCTCTTTTGGGGGGGGGGGAAAGAAAGACAAAAATTTTATGTAGGCAGATGTGAGGCCTAAAACAAAATGCTTGTGTTCTTGTCCCATAAGGGAGTGCAATGAGAGCGTGGCGAACAAAAGCTCGTACTTGCCCTTGTTGAATAGCCCATTTTGGGGAATAAGATGAAAGACTTTAGTAAGAGCATAATGGAGAAAGTAGGCTAGCACTCTCTCCAATCAGAACCTCCTATCTTAGGTGTCACTCATGCTCTGCTTCTCCAAACCTTGCTCCATAAAATTGGGAATCCAATTTCAATCTACTTAACTCATTCTACAAAGTGGGGTACACGGTTCTTCCTCTCGTAATGTCCACGGAATCGTTTTTCTTTTTTTGATTAAATAAAGACGAAGTTAAAACTTCCCATTGGCAGTAGATAGGAATTACAAAATTAAGTTTCAAATATACTACAGTTAGATAATTAAAATATAGGTTTAATGAAAATAGCTCAAAAAAATTACAGACTTGGAGACAAGAAGTTAAATCATAGGTTTACATCAACTTTGATAAATATGGTTTAAATTTCAAACGAGTTTTTGAGTAGAAGAAACATAAGTAATTGATAGATTAAACAACATAATCATATTCAACAAACTGCCAAATGTTAAAGAGCCAAGCACCATGGTAATTTTAAATATACACACACAGAGATATGTCTTGTCAAATATATAAACCAATATATATATATATATACACACGCTCCCAAAGCACCCTAGACCTTAAGGGTGCCTTCGTTTGCGGAGAAAGTGAGAGAAAGTAAATGAAAAGTGAGTTTTCTTATGTCCAGTGCAAGAAACAACTTACATTTTCTTGCACTTCTCTTATTGTTAGGATCGGATGATTAAGATGTTCCTAGCTATGCAATATTGAGTCACTTGTGCATGGTCCTATAGTTATAGAAACGAAAAATACATTGATCATCTGGTGAAGATCTCTTGCTTCGGGAGGCTGTAAAGCTCAGCCAACTATCCAAGCAGCTATGTATGAATAGCCTTGAGTCCTTGACCAAAGGGTACGTATTTGAGCAGATTGATAGCCATGCCCAAAAGTTGTTGCTAGATTTAATTTCAACTGATGAGAGATGGTTGCCCATTTGAAAACATCAACTCACGCGTGAATATTGACACAGAAAGAAGCTTTTATGCCATCTCTTAGGTCAACACGAAAGGTTATATTAGTATAAAATTGTAAAGTAAATGGGCATGGACATTTTTAACCATATCTTAGTTTATCTTAAATCTGTCATTATGCAAGGATTGTCCCATGTGGGATTGGTGAGATTTTAGGGAGGCTCTAAGTGGGGATGAATATAAGCTCATAGTTGACTCCTCTCTCTCTCTCTCTCTTCTCTCTCTCTCTCTCTCTCTCTCTCGTTTTGTTTGTTTGTAACCATCTCAATAAGAGACAGGAGACGAGATTTCTTATTCCCTAACACTTCTTCATTAGCAACCTTGTATGGAAGGGAGACAGAAAGTGAATTGGAGTGTAAATCTAGAACAACAAGTAGTACAAAAGAAAGTAGCTTGACCAAAGAAGGTTAAAAGATGATTTCAGGAGCGACTTCATGTTTCCAAAATGGATCACAAGGATTGCAAATGTATGGTGTGTCTGATGATATGGTTTCATCATCTCTTGAAGCAGGCTCAGGTGTGGAGACTCACTCCAGCTCAATCCTCTACAGTTTGTCAATTCTCAAAGATAAGGTTCATCAGGTGCAGTCCTTGGTCAGCGTGGTTATCTCCCCGGATCAAGGCCAATCTGAGTCTGTGACCGTCGCTATAGCAGGCATGGGCACTCTTATTCAAGAGATCATCGTCACGGCATCATCGATGATGTTCACCTATCAACAGATGGCTCTTGGTGCTGCCACTGTTAATACTAACAGCCATGAAGTGCACCAGCAGCGTGTTAAGGTTCCTGATCATGGTGGGTTATCTCAACCGGGTAGCAACCATGTGGTTCACACAGAAGAAGAAACTGGTCGAGGCTTCTTTCCAGGCGAATCTCTTGACTGGTATGGTGATAATTATAATAGTAATAACAACAATAATCTTAGTATTACCATTAACAATAGCAGCAACAATAATGAGTTCGAAGAGCGGGAATTGCCGCGTAGGGTCGAAAAGAACAAGGGATTACATGGTTCTTCGCCAACGAATTACGATATTATAGAGCTGGATGCTGCAGATCTATTGGCCAAGTACACACATTATTGCCATGTTTGTGGGAAAGGATTCAAGAGAGATGCAAATTTGAGGATGCACATGAGAGCTCACGGAGATGAGTACAAGTCTAGTTCTGCTCTAAGCAACCCCATGAAGAATAGTAGCAATGCAGTGGGATGTAAGGACTACTCGATGAAATTGCCTACGAAATATTCTTGTCCACATGAAGGGTGCAGGTGGAACAGGAGGCATGCCAAGTTCCAACCCTTGAAATCCATGATATGTGTGAAGAATCACTACAAGAGAAGCCATTGCCCCAAGATGTATGTTTGCAAAAGATGTAATCAGAAGCAGTTTTCGGTTCTATCGGATCTGCGGACTCATGAGAAGCACTGTGGGGATCTCAAGTGGCAGTGTTCATGCGGAACGACATTTTCGAGGAAGGATAAGCTTATGGGTCACATTTCTTTGTTCGCCGGCCACACCCCAGCAGGTAATTCTTTCATGAAACTAGGAAATATCGATCACCATGCCGTGCAAATGCAAGTAGACCACAGTTGAAGATGCAGTACTGGATCATCAAGACACGTGCCTGGGGTTTCCTTTTTATCATATGCTTTTACTCATAAATATATATATCTGAAGCCTCTTTCTGTTTATTGTACATTCAATCAAATGAGATGAACATTCGATACCAATGTAAACTTCATATGCTTTCTGAATACCCTAGGTACCTTCTCGAGTTTTAATGTAAGATATTCGAATCTGTATTGAACTGTTCACATCTTTTGTAGAGTTTTACCCAAACTGGCACCATCCGGGCTATGATTTTATACCAGTTTTAGTTCTCTCTTATGACTGCATGCGAGAATTCATGTCTGTGTTTGCGAAAATTAGTGTCTAAGTTGTTTCATATATATGCTTGAAATTCCTATAATTTGGCCTCTTGTCAAGAATCCAATTCTTACCAAATGGCTTTGGTCACCATTGGGTTATCTGAAACTGAATGCACATGGATAAAGCATTCATATCTGCGATAATTAATCGAAATCATTATGATATTTTTGTAGCAGCCCTTCACTCACATTATGGGACCTTCATTAAATCAGTTGCAGAATTTAGAACCCTTGCCGATGCTTTACTTTTTTTTGTAAAGATGGCAGTTTCACAGATACAATACTAGATTGGAGAGTGACTCTAAAGCATTGGTAGACTGTTTCAATGGCAATGTGGACCTGCCATGGCAAAGGGCTAGCTCAGTTGTGGTCTCATGTCATCAGAGAATCTATCCAGGTAGCAGATAGCCTCGCATATGAGGCTTGTAGACATTTTTAGCATTATGTCCAAGAACAGTAGATTGAAGTTGAGTGCAAATCAAAGGGTCCATTTTAGAGACTCGAATGGATTCCAAGTAGTGTCAATTTTACTTCACTTTCTCTCTAAAATTCTAAAATTCTCTTGAGAGAAAATTAAGGCATGAATGTCAAAAAAAATATGTCTTTTCAAAATTATCTTTCACAAATGTCGCATCATTAAGTATTTAAAATGTAAATATACATAAAAAAGTTTATTTTTACTTTCCTCACAAATTTCTTGCAAATCAAGCACGCACAAGAAATTTCCATTTTCTTTTCTTCTATCCCATTTCTTGTGAAACGAACACACCCCAAGTGGGCTTTGGAAGTCTCATCATTTGACAATATCTGTATTCTTTTGCCTCGAGTAAATTTATAGGAATTTACTTCAAGTGCAAGGCTAGCTATCGAGGAAGACACCAACATGCATAGAGAGAGACCTACATTGACTCATGGGGAAGATGACACAGAAAGTCGATAGTAGATGAAATAGTGTCTAGTCCCCGGTAGTTTAAACCGTATTTGTGCGATGTCGTGAGACAGGATGGGATCAGATGAGAGGAGAGGAGAACAAAGATACCAGAGGAAGAAATGAAGTTGGGAGGAGCCCTGAGTCATTTTTTTTTCAAGTTTTCTTCATAAAAAAAAAATTCACATGCATGAGATTTGAAGCCCTTGCATTTGGGTGGGAATTGAAAGTCCACATTTCATGGGTTATTAAGTAACTAGAGGATTGGAATTCTGAGAATTCTTAACAAAAGAACAATATTCGAACGGTCAATTCTCAGGAATTGTCAATTCCCACCGCCAATTCTCACAAAAAGACAAGGGAAGGAATGCTAGTTAAGAAATGTGGATGGAGTATTCTTAGATTTTTAGCCCCATCATATCCTCCCCTTGTTATTTTTGTAAAATATTCACCTTTTAAATTTAAATAGAATTCATATTTCAGATACAAACTTGAACGAACTGATTTAAGCTTGTAGAGTACATCAGGAATTTCAATTTTATCTTTTTATCATTTTGAGAAGAAGTTGAATTCTAATTTCATATTGATGTGGGATATTTTAAATTTCCAAATGTAATGTGGTTAGTTTTTTTTTATGTTTTTAAGTGTGTTTTCAATAGTCCATCAAATTTCTATTAAAACTTCCTCTCGTGTGTATAAGTAAGAGAGTTGGTAGAAGGATTAGAATTTGTTATCTATCCCTCCATGGCCCTTATGACTCATTAATGCTCAAACTTACGCACTTGCGCCATGCTGTGCCTTGCCAAATTGGGTGGGGTTGGGAATAAATTTTAATATTAACTTCATTTAAATATTCAGAAAGAGTCCAACCAATTTTTGATGTCTCTTGCCATCAGATATTGCCCTCATTTCAGCCATATTATTAGTCCAATATTAATTCTCGTAGAAAGACTGAAAAAAAAAATAACATATTACCCACCTCATTTCACAAAATACCCCCTCCTCCACTAGATCCTGGATTTCCCCTAGAGGTCACGTCCGTATTTAATTTAACCTAACCCGGAGAGGGGGATAACCACCTAGATATGATAGGACGCCGGATCTTCAGGATGAGCCATATGCTCAATAGTCTGCAAGCGGGCTCTTGCAGTGGCACTTGCGCTCATAACAAAGAATGAAGCCATTATGAGGGTTTTATTTGTAAGAAAGAAAAGAGAACCGTTTTCTGTGTATTGGGGAAGAAGGTTTGTGAGAGTTGTAAGATCTTCCTATTGAATTAGTGATCGATCACCGCTGCCCATGGACGCATGACTAAGAGCATTGAAAATCGACCCTATTTGAAGAAGCAATGCTTTAATAACCAGACCAAACCTCGAACCGCTTAGGCGACCGGTTCCCAGTTCGTCCGGTTCAACCGGCCGGTCCAGTTATCAAATCAAAGGTGCTACGAGTCATCTAAAAGGGTGCTACGAGTCATTCATATATTGGCATTTTGGCATGGTTACTCCTTTTAAGAAGCTACCCTAGAAAATCTATTCATATATTGGATGGCATGATTACTCATTTTATAAAGTTGCCCCTAGAGAGTCATTCATATATAAGCATCATTACTCTGTGTAAGAATCAGCCCCTAAGACTTCGAGATGTATTTCCTGTTTTTCAAGGAGAATGGAAAATGGAGAGTAGCAGTTTCTAGATGGCCGGGAATATAATCACAGGGAGAGCAACGGTTTCTGATAGCTCAGATGAGATTGTGTCTAATACTTCCAGACAATGACACATGCACTTAGGGCATGCGGGAGAGAAAGCTTTGCAAGGGTTGGTGAAGCAAGGATTGTTAAAAGGTGTCAAGACTGGTAAATTTGGATTTTGTGGACATTGCATTATGGGAAAGCAGACTAGAATCAAGTTTGGGACTGCAATTCATCGTACTCATGGAACTCTAGATTATGTTCACACAGATGTATGGAGACCTACCAAAGTTGCATATTTGGGAGGCAAACATTGGTTTATCATTTTTATTGATGATTTTTCAATGCAAGTTTGGGTGTACACAATGCGGCATAAAAGTGAAGTTCTAAATTATTCTTTAGTGGAAGAAAATAATCGAAACCCAGATTGGCAGAAAGATAAAATGGCTCAGGTCAAATAATGGTGGTGAATACAAGTCAGATCCATTCATGCAAGTATGTCAAGACGAGGGGATAGTTAGACACTTCACGGTAAGAGATACACAGCAACAGAATGGGGTGGCAGAACGCATGAACTGTACTTTACTGGAGAATGTGCGATGTATGTTGTCCAATGCTGGATTGGGCAAGGCTTTCTGAACTGAAGCAGTGACATATGCATGTCATCTCATCAACAAGAAAACTATATTTTAGGGTTTTAGCACAGGTGTAAAGGGATACAGGCTTTGATGTCCCGATGAAAAGACTTTTTTTTAAGCAGGGATGTTACTTTTGTGGAGTCTGAGATGTTAAATCAAATTAAGTAGAAGGATTCTCAGAATGAGGATATGAAAAATGGTTTGCAGCAGGTGGAGTTTGAGGCTCCGATGGTTCCAATGAAGATTGTTCAGATAGTCATTGGTCCTATAGGAGATTCAGGTGGTGAGGACTCAGACTCAATTGAGGAGGATGCTCCAGTTCAAGTGCCCCCACAGTAAACAAACTCTATTACAACCAATATACCTAGAAGAGAAGTTAGAAAACCTGTAAGATTTACTAACTTGATGACTTATGCACTTCCAGTAGTTGATGATGATGTTCCTCTTACTTACAGAGAAACCTTCAAAAATTCAAAAAATGTAGAATAGAAGAAGGGAATGGATGAGGAGATGGAGTCACTTTACAAAAATCAAACTTCGGAGTTAATCCAACTTCCAAAGGGAAATAAAACAATTGGTTGCAAGTGGGTATACACCAAGAAGGAAGATTCTTTAGGAAATGAAAGTGTGAGATTCAAGGCTAGAGTAGTGGCTAAAGGCTACGCACATAAGGAAGGGATAGATTACAATGAAGTCTTTTCTCTGATCGTTAAGCAACCATCTATTCGAATTTTGCTAGCTTTGGTTGCTCAATTTGATCTCGAGTTAGCACAACTCGACGTCAAAACTGCCTTCTTGCATGGTGATTTGGGGAAGGAAATATACATGTCTCAACCAGATGAGTACAAGGTTACTGGTAAAGAGAATTGGGCTTACGAACTGAGAAAGTCATTGTATGGTTTAAAATAATCTCCAAGGCAATGGTATAAGCGATTTGACCAATTTATGATGGAGCAAAAGTACACAAGAAGTTTGTTTGATCATTGTGTGTATTTTCGGAAGCTTCGTGATGGTTTCTTCATATATTTACTCTTATATGTAGATGACATACTCATTGCATCTAAAAGCAAGGTGGAGATAGACAGGTTGAAAACTCAATTGATGAATGAATTTGAAATTAAAGACCTTGGGAAAGCTAAGAAAATACTTGGTATGGAAATTAAAAGAGACAGAGCGAAGGGGAGAGTTTGTTTGTCACAGACACAGTATTTGACGAAAGTGCTACAGTGGTTTAGTATTGATGACAAAACAAAACTTGTAAGTATACATTTGGTCCCTCATTTCAAGCTTAGTGCTTTGATGTCTCCTCGCACAAGTGAGGGGCATAAGTATATGGCTCAAATTCCATATGCAAACGTATTTGGTGCTCTAATGTATGTTATGATGTGTACTAGAGCGGACATTTCACATGTTGTCAATATGGTGAGCATGTATATGCATGATCCAGGGAAACGACACTAGTTTGTAATAAAATAAATCTTACAATACATTCAGGGTACAATAGATGTTGGGTTGATATCTGATCCAGCTAAGATTCTTGGAAATGTGCTTGCTAAAAGGGATGATATGCTTAGTCAGCACGTGGTTGGATATGTGGATCCGGACTATGCTAGTGATTTGGATAAACACCAATTAACTACAGAATATGTCTTTACTCTTACTAGAGGACCGGTGAGTTGGAGATCGACATTACAGTCAACAGTTGCTTTGTCTACTACTGAGGCAAGGTACATGGCAGTGACAAAGGCTATTAAAGAGGTCATTTGGTTACATGGTTTGATTGAGGACTTGGAGATTGTTCAGGAGCTCATTGAGGTCTACTGTAACAGTCATAGTGCAATTTGTTTAGCAAAGAACCATGTTCATCATTCTTAAACAAAGCATATCAACATCCGTTTTCATTTTATTCGAGAAGTTGTGGATAAAGGTGACATTCTTCTTCAAAAGATTGGGACTGCAGATACTAAAGTGGTGATTGGGGTCAAGTTCAAGTACTATTTGGACTTAATGACTATCTCTCAGGTTTGAGCACCTTCGGGTGCATGGCGCCTAAGGGCACATTAATTTGGAGGTAGCGTGATTTGTTCATTTGTGTGTTTTGGATGGTTTGGCAGAATTCAAGTCAATGCGGAGATTTGTTGGAAGTTGTCATGAATTCTACCTGGATTCATAATGATCCGTTGGCAACCCGGATGACCAGAAATTTTGACCCAATTTAAGGTTCGACCTGCTTTTGGTATTTTATCCATATTTTCTCTTTATTGTAACTCTAATATAAAAAGGATGTTTTAGGGTTTTATTCGTAAGAAAGAAGAGATAACCGTTTTCTGGGTGTATTGGGGAAGAAGATTTGTGAGAGTTGTAAAATCTTCCTATTGAATTAGTGATCGATCATCGCTACCCGTGGACGTAGGCATCTTGCCGAACCACGTAAATCGTGTCTCTCTTGTGGTTTTTTTTTTTGCTTTCAATTTGTTTGATTTGTTTACTGTTTTTTGGATCTGTTTCACTATATATAGGGTTATCAAAGGGCCGAGATCAACCCTAACCCTACCCATCCCTATAAGAATAGGGCCCTAGCCCGACCCGAGCCCTTCAAGGGTCGGGGTTGATTGGGCCCTAGCCCTGTCCTCAAGGGCTAGGGTCGGGCAAGACCAAAGGGCTAGAAGAGAGCGGGATTTTGTTCAAAAAACCATTCAAATAGGTGATACAATCATACAGCATATTGAACTCGTGAGAAAATTTGCTATGAATTTCAAGAAAAATTGGTATATAAAGAGGTTTGGGTTGTGAAATTATGAATATACCCCATGTTAATATCATTAATGGGGGCTTTATTAGTAAATTTAGAACATAAATTAAGTATTCTTAAAGAGGGGATGGGCCGGGCAGGGGTCAACCCTAGCCCCCTATGGAAGAAGGGTTTTGGGCCCTACCCGGCCAAAGGGCCGGGCTTTGGCGAGTTTGGAAGGGCCGGATACCCTTTGCCTCAGGCTTTTTTGACAGACCTAACTACATTTGAACACTTTCGCACAATACACCAAAGTCTTCTTTGTCACCATATTACCACCCTACATGATCAGATCTAACAAGAGAGAATGATAAACCCTTCTCTCTTACAATCTGCTTATAATATAAACAATCAGGCATGTGATCTCTAGCCTAAGCATCTTTTATGCATGCATGTGTCACTCATTTCCTTTTCTATAGACATGTGAACCTTTTTTTTCTTTTTTCTTTTGACAGAAAAACATACAAACTAGATTCCAAAACGCTTCTATTAGTCATTCCTTTTAGAGTGAGAGCGAGTGTGTGGATTACTTATGGCACCTTAACGGTAACCAAACGTACGTCTTCCGGTGTGTTTTTTTTGTTTAGAGTCTTAATGATACCTTCAAAAACCAAAAAGAACGAGTACAATCATATAGATTACTACAAAAATGTCAGACAACTTGTCACAAAACTAATATTAAACAAAGAAGCCAAATCATCTACGGTGATAACCGGATTTGGCAAATCCGGTTATCACCCCAAGAGGTCTCCACGTGTCCCTTTTGACACCCCTTAATTGTAGTTAAGATTTACCCACCCCTAGGGTTCACCCACCCATCCTTGGGTTTTAGAAAAAAAATATTAATTCTTTTTTTTAACATATTTTAATATTGAAAAAGCCCTAAAAACAGTTTTTTATTTTTAAATGCTAACAGTGCCTGCCACAATTAAAGGCCATTCAATCCATGGCACATTGTCACGGTCAACTTTTTGATTTTGCGGAACAACCGTGCGGCGCCTCAATCATCCCATGATCTTGGCCAGCCTTACACCATTACACTATCCATCCATTGAACCGACCCAAAGTCTCATGCTACAATGCTACGACAAGGTACGACCAACTACTGAGTCCCATCCGCTAAGCTATACTCAGCTGGCTTACGCATCACTTTATCATGTCGCACCTGACACTCGTCCAATACATAAGGTTCCCGCGACACCGAGGTTCCATCTCATGCATCTCTCATAATGCTAAGGTTCCCCGATCAAGCCGAACATCCAACACAGCCCGATACTCTCGAACACGACTATCGGTCATCCCCCACGCATCGCGGATAGCGTAGGAGCATCACTGCCTCGTTTACCGAGCATTGAGGGCATAACACCCACAACACAATCCTCGGTCCTCTGACCGAGTATCCCAACCATACCTCGCGTCCCTCCTAGACGACCATGATGCATACCGCACACTTAAAGGTCATACTAGGATGAAACCTCTTGCCCGAAGGCTCTTGCGCAGTGCTAAGAAGTTTGTCTCCTTTGCACCATCCTTGGATGCTCCAACAACCATCCAAGGAGACTCCAAGATCCCCTTCAGGATCCTAGAGCTCGCCCCCAACTCCTTTGGGGTTGCTCATTAGGTGGCCCCAAATGTGCCACAAGAGAAGGTAGAGCTACACCCTTCTCCTCAAGGTGGATGATAAACTTTTCACCCTTTACCGAAAGGAAACATCACCATTACTGGTGGAGTCATACTGGTCTTTTACGGAACAATACTCTGAATATTCACAAACCGTCTGTACCATTATACTCGAATGGAGGAACTATCGGCCCTACTTCCAACATACCATGTGGGCCCTACAACACTCGCCCACATGTGTCCGACCAAGCACCAAACTCAAGCTTCACTCCATAACTCTTCGTGTGCACTTCGCCCAAACCATAGTACCCCGTACACAACATCCAGACACCTCCATGTCCCTTCACTTCGGTACCTTAACACTAAGGCACCAACCTTGCACGACGCTATGCTATCGCTTGCATAGTGCCTCGCCTATCTCCTAGGCACCGCATTGGCATCCTTTGCCCATACTTAGGCCATCCTGGCCCCGTATCACGGTCATGGTAGTGCTTGACAACTTTTGACCGTGACACTCTCCCCCACCTGATTAGGTCGATGTCCTCATCAACTCTCACCGAGTATTCATCAGCTCCATAACACAGCTTGCACACCTGCTCTTTCCTCAGATCAGGACTCACTTCTGATGGCCTAACATATTGATTACTGTCTCAGACTTCACATTCTCACGAATTTTGTCTGAAACATTCACCACATTTCGCCCAATTTCACACTGAACTTGGCCTTAGAGACTCTGTACACTGCCTTTGTCTTCAACATTTCTGTCTTCAACACGTTGCCCGAACTTCTGAGAGGGGTAATCTTCCTCGAATTTCTTCAAGTGCACATCTTCATGCGCATGTTTGGTCCTCCCAGGACCATCACTTGGCTGTCCCAAGCATTACGCTGACACTGATTGTCACCATGAACTTCGATCTCCGGTCTCACAACCCTGATCTTCAGCTTCCACTAGGCATTCAGCTGTCATTCACTTCACTCTCGAAGCTTCATCCACTGCAGTTCACTCCGTCGAACTACACTCAGCGTTCACCTTGAACATGAAGTACGCCACCCATGACGAGGCTCGCAAGCCAACCGGCATCTCATACGGTACTTCCTCCACAGTTTGCTTCCTTAGTTTGCGCATATGAGCATCGGCGTGTTGTCCCACTTCAACACTAAAGTCATCCCATAATAGCACTGACATTCACATCCTTTACCTAAAGTCACAAACACACCCAACGCATCCTCTGATGCAACACGGCCAGCAACCCTATACGTTACTCGAAAACGCAATAGCGTCCACTACGCCAAATCTCTGTGAAACTCTTCATTGGTGCATCACATCCCTGATGCACTAATCTTGTTTCTTCCATTCATTGGTGCAAAACCATTTTGCATGTCTTCCTTGGTTGTGTACTAATTCATTGGCACACTTCTCCTTGTGATTCTTGACTCAATCACTTGTGTTGAACTCAGTCCGTCGAGCTCAACTTCTCGTAGCCAACAACCTATGAAGTTTTCTGAAGCCACTGCATCATTTCAACCCTTAACAACTTGCCTCACTCTTGAGGACTTCCCTCATACTTCTGATATTCTGCCCGAGCGCTCCCCCACCCAAGCTTACATTGCATTCTGTATTCTTGTTGTGCCTCCGTAGCACCTCAACTCCTTGAGTACCCTGAGATAGCACTCATCCACTCCATTGCATCATCTCATACAATTGAGCTTTCAACCTTGACTAGAGTATTTGATTACTCAAGTCCTTGGCACCATGCCAACATAGTTGCGTGACTCTAGTACCTCGACATCCTTTGTCTTCAACTGAGAGAACACTTTACCTGATCTTTGCACCACTGTGCTATTTCACTACGTGTAGTCTTGATACGTCAACTCCTGAAGTCTTCATCTCGAACCAACACTGTGCTCCTTAAGTCCCAACACTGTCTTCACCCTGAGTACACATTTGATCTTGAATATTCCATCGACCACTATCCACTAGTAGCCTTGCTCCAACACACCACTGCATTAGAGACCAACCCCTATATAGTTGTCGGACTTCATCTCGATCCTGGACAAGTCTCTCCCGTAACAAGTCCACTCTCAAGAAGCCAACAAACTTTGAAGCCAGTAGCACTCCCACTACTCAGAACCACAGTAGAACAATGTGTGCATTCCAACCTGATCACCTGTTGCAAACTGTAGCTTCAGGTTCTCACGAGCAACCATGCTCTGATACCAACTGTCATGGTCAACGTTTTGATTTTGTGGAACAATCGTGCGGCGCCTCAATCATCCCATGATCTTGGCCAGCCTTACACCATTACACTATCCATCCATTGAACCGACCCAATGTCTCGTGCTACAATACTACGACAAGGTACGACCCACTATCGAGTCTCATCCGCTAAGCTATACTCAGCTGGCTTACGCGTCACTTCATCATGTCGCACCTGATACTCGTCCAACACATAAGGTTCCCGCATTACCGAGGTTCCGTCTCATGCATCTCTCATGATGCTAAGGTTCCCCGATCAAGCCGAACATCCAACACGGCCCGATACTCTCGAACACGACTATCTGTCATCCCCCACGCATCGCGGATAGCGTAGGAGCATCACTACCCCGTTTACCGAGCATTGAGGGCATAACGCCCACAACACAATCCTCGGTCCTCTGACCGAGTATCCCAACCATACCTCGCGTCCCTCCTAGACGACCATGATGCATACCGCACACTTAAAGGTCATACTAGGATGAAACCTCTTGCCCGAAGGCTCTTGCGCAATGCTAGGAAGTCCGTCTCCTTTGCACCGTCCTTGGATACTCCAACAACCATCCAAGGAGACTCCAAGATCCCCTTCAGGATCCTAGAGCCCGCCCCCAACTCCTTTGGGGTTGCTCATTAGGTGGCCCCAGATGTGCCACAAGGGAAGGTAGAGCTACACCCTTCTCCTCAAGGTGGATGATAAACCTTTCACCCTTTACCGGAAGGAAACATCACCATTGCTGGTGGAGTCATACTGGTCTTTTACGGAACAATACACTGAATATCCACAAACCGTTTGTACCATTATACTCGTATTAACTTTCTCTTCGAATGGAGGTACTATCGGCCCTACTTCCAACATACCATGTGGGCCCCACAACACTCGCCCACATCCCTTTACCGGAAGGAAACATCACCATTGCTGGTGGAGTCATACTGGTCTTTTACAGAACAATACACTGAATATCCACAAACCGTTTGTACCATTATACTCGTATTAACTTTCTCTTCGAATGGAGGTACTATCGGCCCTACTTCCAACATACCATGTGGGCCCCACAACACTCGCCCACATGTGTCCGACCAAGCACCAAACTCAAGCTTCACTTCATAACTCTTCGTGTGCACTTCACCCAAACCATAGTACCTCGTACACAACATCCAGACACCTCCATAACCCTTCACTTCGGTATCTCAACACTAAGGCACCAACTTTGCACGACGCTACGCTATTGCTTGCATAGTGCCTCGCCTATCACCTAGACACCACATTGGCATCCTTTGCCCATACTCAGGCCATCCCGGCCCCGTATCACGGTCATGGTAGTACTTGACAACTTTTGACCGTGACAACATGCCCAGATACATCCTTGCACAAGACAACAAAACAAAAGTCTAATTACTGGCTTTGATGAGAGAGAGGCTAAAACACACGACCAAATTGAGTAAATACTAAACTCCTTATTTCCCTATCATTTTCCGAAAAGGAAGTGAAACTGCTTCTAAGAAAGATTGCTGCCTTTTGCTTCTTGAAGAAAAGATGGAATTGCAGTTTCTATTTATTATCCATATCTCTGCTTCAAGGGGGGCAACTAAAGAAGAACTGATATTATTGAATTCTCAATATGATTAACAAAGATACCTAAGTAGGGTTTAAATAGATAATAATATATAGATAAATATAGAAACCAAACCAAACCATTCCAAATCTAATGCTAATCAAATCTCAATCACAATCTCATTCTAAATTCTAAATCCTTCCAATTGTGATAATGGTAATGATATGGTACATCTCATGCATATCATTATCATATATATACTCTATTACTCCCCCTCAAAATCTTGTAAATTTGAAAATATACGTGAGTTTGATATTCGATCAGGTACATAGCTTGCTAGTTATTCCAGTTTCGTTGCATATGAGAGTTGCCAATTGTCACTGTTGTTGATGTGTTGAATGGAGAGAGAATAATATGGGCTTCAATGGGTTAGACCACAATCAGTCAATGAAATGAGTGGACCTCAAATGGTCACGGCCTCAATGGGTCAAATTACCTCTTGGGCAATGAAATTGGCCTCTTTGGGCCAAATCCGACATCCGTGATCTTGCTATGGTCTCGCCAAAGGGGTCACGGGTCTACAAAAAAAAACCTCTATGGGCTTGAAAAGTGGATCCTAGTGATCTTGGCTTTGGTCTTGCCAAAGGAGTCACAGGTGGTGTCTATGGGCAAAAAAAAAAAGTGACTCTCTCTCTCTCATACATCCATGGAATGAGGACGAGGTGGTGGTTAAGCATTATATGTAAATACACTTCCTTTTGGTCGATGAGGTGGGGTCCAAGCGTTGAATGTGTGGTTGATGGAGACTAATTGTTGCTGAACAGGGATGATGGTGAAGAAGATTTACTAGAGGGCTGTTGTGCCGAGCATGTTGAAGAATGCTGCTATTCAATCGACTTCCTTCTTAGAAAAGGTAGCAGGTATGGCTGAAAGCATTCTACATTTGGTGAAGCTTGATAAGCAACGGTCTCATATTCTAATGTGGTATGAATGGCTTCTTGTCTAGTAGCACGTCAACAGTGATCCCGCACTAGTTGTTGTTGCTGCCAATCATTCCCCCCCCCCAAACAGCACTTTCATAGTTAGTCCATTGGAAGTGTTTGGAAGCGTAACATCTAATATGTTGAGGTGGACAACTGGCAACTCCCACCCAACCTATTGGATAAGGGAGTTAAGATCCACATCAGTGATCCGTAAAGAACAACCCATAAGAGGATATCATACATAATGATGGGGAGTTGATGGACAACCAAGAAAAGCTATTCAAACTAATGAATCTAACAGTGGGAAACGAAAGGATAAGAAAATAAGGATTCATGCCCAGCGGGTGGCAAGCCGCATTACCCGTCAGAAAATCAACAAGATTCAATTTCAAAGCAAGGCCCGATCGACCCGCTCTAATACCATGAAGAAAAACTATAAAGTGTTTGGAAACTCTATTCACACATAATAAGCTCTTAAAAATAAACTCTAAAGAATAAATTCTAAAGTTTTAGACCCAAAAAATAAGTTACACCCGTACTACTTATTTGTTTAGAGGTTTTTCCTCTACTCTTAAAATTTCTAGGTCTAATAAGCTTGTTATCAAACATTCTAAAACTCAAATAAGCTCTTATTATTTAGAGTTACCAAACGCCACCATTATTGAATTCTCAAGATGATTACAAAGAGACTCAAGTAGGGTTTAAATAAATAATAATATATATAAACAAAATCAAACAATTCCTAATCTATTGCTAATCAAATCTCAATCAAAATCTCATTCTATATCCAAATCCTTCCCATTTGTGATAATGGTAATGATATGGTGCATCTCATACATATATTACCATATATATACTTTATTAACAACACCCTTCTCCACAACACGAAAGCACAATGGGCTGGCGGCAGCACCGAAGTTATCAACGACAACCATCAAAAGTCATGAATTTATTTCATCAGCATTAAGTACCAGGCATATAACATCAGCATTAAGTATCAGGCATATACTTTTTAAAATAAAATAAAGTGTTTTTTTTTCAAAAAAAAAAAAATGATATGGCTGGTTCAAGATTTACAGAACCTCCATTAATGTCTTTCCGAGGAGGTAAAGGCCCGTTTGGCATCACTCCCAAGAAACAATTAATAAAAGTACAAGGAGTATACTAAACTTTATTTAAAGGTAAATATCCTTTAATTAAAAATATTAACTTCTTATTAGAAGGTATCTAATAAAAATATTAAGAGAAGTATAGTTTGTCTTATAATTCTTAGAAGTATTAAGTTGTTTATAATTTTAAAAAAATATCTTTTAACAGATATCTAATAACATAAGTACACATATAGAATCCAACTTATATTAGAAAGTATAATCCTACTTAATGGCTATCTCTAATTCACTAATTTAATAAATTACAGCGCTTGGTTTTTCTTGTACAAGTAATACGCATCTTTCTTCAACCACCATTACAATTGTTCTCCAAAACTTCCTCAACCATTACGGTTGTTTTCCAAGTTATATCTATTCTCCTGCAAGTCTTGCCTCTTCTTCCAATATTTCAACAGGTATGCATTCTAATACCAATCCAAACCTTGAACAAGAATTCTGAAATAATGTATGCAACTAAATTATATCAAACCACCTATAGATAATAGGAAAATGCACTTTATGGATTTTCTCCAATCTTCTTCAGAAAACTTCAAGATTACAGTTGGCTGAAACCCTCCGAGATTAAAGCGACTTGAGTGGGGTGTACAAGGGGCTCTTGGCTTGGGTTGGACTAATCTGAGAGGAAAGCAATATTGTACATGGTTTCTCAAGGTTTCTCTGAATAAAGAAGAAGTAATCGGATCTTGACCCGTGGATATAAGCAAGTTATTATTGAACCACGTTTTTTCTCTTGTGTGTATATTTGGTTTATTCTTTTCCGTCGGTATTATTCTATTATTTTCCCAATGAGATAAGATTTTCTTGTGAGTGTGTGGTGGGGGCAGGGGGGGACTAATGGGAGTGCTTTTAAAAATTGGAAATATATAACCGCATGTTTGATATGGTTTAGCATTGTATATACACACTTACACACTTATTATAAACACTTTTAAAAAAACTATTTAACTATGGTTAAGGATTTTTAACCAATAGTGTTAATATTCTTTTACAAAAGAATTTTAACCACAATTAATAGGGGTTAAAGGGGCCACGTGCTGACATGTGGGTGCGACTGAATATTAAAAATATTTTAATTACAATTTTTTTTAAAAAAATTATATGTTTTTTAAAATCTAATCGCCGAGCCAATCTTGAACATTCCACAAAAAACATTGGCTCGATAGAAGTTCGGCTCGAGTATCACTCCTACTCATTAGTGTTGTGGAAATAATAATAAAACAAGGACGAGTAAGAATAAATCAAGCACATGCCAAAAGAGAACACGAGAGATATACGTAGTTTAGCAATAACCTGCCTACGTCCACGGGTCAAGATTCGATTACCCCTTTATTCAAAGAAACCTTGAGGAATCAATACAATAGCACTCAACTCACCTTCTCAATAAAAACCCAAAAAAGAATTTCTATCCATTATCTCTTAAACCTTTCTCAAGCCATAAATTTTCTATCATCTGGCCTACCTCTTACTGTCAAAGCCTCTGATATTGAGTCTCTATGGACTTGTTGGTCCTTCTTCTGAGACTCATTATTCATCAAAGCATTTAATACATCATCAAATTTAATTTCATTTTTTACATACATTAAAGTAGTAGACAAATGTTCATAACTATTAGGGTAAAAAATTTAACAAACATAATGTCTTGTCCTCATCTTCTATTTTCACTTCAAGATTTGCAAATCAGCGAAAATATTATTGTAACTATTCAAATGCTCAGCGATAGAAGTACCTGATTTATACTGAAAACAGAAGAGTTTCTTCTTCATATAAAGCCGGTTTTCAATGCTCTTGATCATATAATTGTCTTGCAATTTTTTCCATAACTCCTTAGACCACAATGAAATTGAGAGTGATTTTAGTCCCTGTTATTTAGTGCAAAGTTCATATTGTTACTGTTTTTAAGCCATATTCAGATATTCTTGATAATCTATCAAGTCATGAACCTCAAATTCTTCTTAGTATATCAAACCACACATCTATTCATTAATTTCAGTTCGCTTCAACAAAGTGCTTACATGTAGCATAAAAACAATTAGTGCATTAAGCAAAAAAATACTCATCCATACATATAAAGAATGAGTACGCGAGTTTTAATAGATAATGGAAGGAATTCTCAGAATTTCACCCCGGCACAGTACACTACAAATTTAGATCCGACAAACTGATCGACATTTTAGAAGTTCAAAATTTACACAAAAAGCTAATAGTTACTGGTCTTACAATGCCTCTTTCAACCAGTCTGTTCATAGGAGCCTCCTGATACCCACCTCTTAACATTAAGGAAGTTCCCTACACTTAGTAGCCCATAATAAGTTATCTCAACAAAAGAGGTTCACATTTTTTTTCTGGCTTCCACCACCACAGATTTTAAATTTCACTAATTTATCAGGTGAGGAAAAGTTGTGGGCATCCCGAAATTCACCAATATGCGAGAGTAGGCCTGGTGTCAATGACCAAACTCCCAACAAAAATGAGGTGTCAATGACCAAACTCCCAACAAGAATGAAGTGAAACATCAAACTACAAATTCATATAGTAAGCCTTCATCACCTCTCAGAAGCGGAAGCGGCCTTCTGTATGATCATAGCCTCAGCTGTACGTATTGCTACCTGTGACCCCGTGATTGTCACTTTCCTGCCAAACAAGGTACCAAGGAACACAAATTAGACATACAAACAAACCAACCCGGCTACAGCCACCAAGCATCAAATTAGAAAGTGATGAGTAGCCCTCTTCTATACCTGTCAGATGTCCCAGACCTGAAATCACCACGGTCTGATATCTTTATTCTGGCCCCACTAACCTGCAAAAACAAGGTATCCTGTTCACTGTTCAGTGCTTACACAAAATTGTGGAGCCAAATAGAAAGCATTTCGCTATTACATGCCTGACTAATTTCCATTATATTCCTTCCACCACGACCAAGAACAACCCCAATATGCTCATCTGCAACGCCAATTGTCACCAAGTTGCCTCGATCTTCCTGAGAAACAATAGATGGCCTTGGATTAAGTACTGATCATGACACGAGACACTGAACAGAGGAAGCATGATTTTCCCAAACATTATTTAGAAACTGAAGGTCGGGCAACATTTTCAAGAAAAACAAACACCTGCAAGACAGGTAATTTGGTTAAAAACATCATAAGTTCTGAAACAGTGCCTCAAACCCTAAAAGTCCATTTGTTTTTGGTATGAAACAAGTCAAATTGTATCCTAATCACGAAAACCTGTTGTAGGCAACAAATAAATGAGGATTTCAAGAAATCAATATCATATTTGTATCAAGTTAAAGAACTCAATGATCTATGTTGTACAGTAGTGTTTGAATTGTAACATTTCTCAATAATAGGATCAGATTGCTAGACAGATTTCAAAGGACAGATCAATTCAGGCTAATATAGAGCATTAAATAGATGCAAAGCCAGTCAAGAGACTCAAGATGGATATTGAGTTTTTCTTTTTCTTGTTCTTCTTTTTATTATGTATGTGTATGTGTATGTGTATGTGTATGTGTACAAGTAAAAAAGCAAATTGAATAACTGGTTTCCCCAGATTGAGCTTGGTTTACCATTGTGAAAGATGAAACAATGCCCACATTTACCTCTGATTTTGCTTTCGTAAAACACAACCAGGCAAATTAGAGAAATTCATCAAGAAAGAGAAATCATACAAGGATCCAAACTCAGAACAGACTAAACATGAAGTCGATGCAAAGAATTGACCATATTAGAGAATGATGTGCCAATTAAGTAATAGTAAGTTGTTCAGCCTTACAATTCATCAGTCCAAAATAGCATCAATTTATTACTTTTCATAGAAAAAGAAAAAAATAATTAGTACTGTAAGCACCCCATTTTTACACCCCTGTATTCTCTCCAAGCTCCAGCCCAAGCCCATCAAGCCTAGCCTAGACCCAGCCTTAACCATGACTAAATCCTAACCCTGACCTAGGCCTCAGCCTAATCCTAACCCTGACCTAGGCCTAACCTAACCTTAACCCTTACCTAGCCCTAAAACTAAGCCCTAAACTTAACTATGGGCCCAACGCCCAGTTAAAATAAACCCAAGGCCTAAAAATCCACAACCAGATATCCTTTGGGCCATAACATGGGCCACTTGCCCAAACCAGACCCTAGGACCCGCAAATTTTCAAAATTTTGAAAATTCAAATAATGTCGGTAATGTTATTACCGACATTACCTTTTTTATGCAAAGCTACAGTGTCCCCGAGCAAAATCCTGTTTGCCCAGGCCCATTTCGAGAAATCCTCAGAAATGGCGGTAATTCCAGTGTGGCTCTGTAGAGGAATGACGGTACTAGCTTTACCGTCATCCCAATTGTCCTATGTAGAACAGTGTTGCACCCCTCCTAAGCCCCCAATTGACCTTCCAATGGTCTTATTCGACCTCACCTAACCTCCTTCGAATTACCTAAGTGTCATGACCCTCTAAAAATCTATAATACCTCACCCCTCCAAGCTTATCCTCATGCCAAAAACCCAGCCTAAGAACCCTGTAGAAATTGCAAGAAACCCAAGATTTCCAACCTCTTGGCCTAAGGAGTTTGCCTCAGGAGTTGAGTAAAACTTGAGGAGAAGCCTTGGCTCTCCTCCCTGTGTGGTCACTCACCCCTAGCCTCCACCATCGCCACCTTGAAGCTTCTAAATCGGTAGGACCTCCCCTTGCCTCTCCCCTTTTTTTTTTCTAGTAGGTGGTCCCTGGTCCATTTTTCCAAGGCCCTGAGCTTTACTATTCGCAGAAAGAAAGGGCCCCTATCTCATCCACGTATGGGATAGGGATCCCATGTATGTAGTAGGTAGTGTTTAATAGCTGGACGGGCTTCGAACTGGCTAGGCGACCGGTTCCCGGTTTGTCCGATTCGACTGGCCGGTTCGGCCGACCCGCACTGAAACCCCCAAAATAGCTCCTTTAGATACCCTATCATCTTCACTATTGGATCTTGGATCACCCACGATAATTAATTGACACCCTCAAAAATCATTTTTTTGTTTAGGTACAATGAATTGACACCTCAAAAAACTCATTGTTTACTTGTGTACGAAACATGAATGATGTGGTTTTGAAAATTGGTTGTGACAGAGAACTAGATGAGAGTGGTGGGTTCTGTCTTCTTCGCCCTAAGGCATCCCCTATTACCCTTGACCAGCCCAGACCCTCAGGCCCCCAAGCAATGCCCCAATCCTCGTAAAATCTGAAAAAAGACTTCGAATGTCGTACTGGATGTTACCGAAATTCTAAGGGTCTCTTTTATTTTGAGAAAACCCTACTATAGACCCCCGCTCTTGACCTCACCTGAAACCTGGGTTGAGACCCTAGGTAGCCTAAGGGTCCAAGGACCCTCTGGCACATCCCCTCACTTGTCCCCTTAGTTGCAATGTCATTTTCCACAGAACTGGAAATTGGCGGTAACTGAGATTACCACCAATTCCAGTAATGTTGACTTGGGCTTTACACCAGGGCCTAGACCGTGTAGGAGGCCAGTCTAGGCCCTCCAAGTGTCCTGGGCCCACTCAAAAACCTTGACTGTAACGGGGTTTTAAACTTAACCGGGTTAATGTACCCTAAAAAAAAAAAACAAAAAAAATCATGGTTAATTTTTGCCTTAACCTTGGTAAAATCTCAAAATCCAAAAATACAAAAATGCAAACCCACGACCGGCTTAAAGCTACTCTTGGGTATTTTCATTGAATCATGCTTAATATTTTCTTAACCATGGTTAACTCCCTTAGCCACTCTGGTGCAACCCTAGCCTCCTCAACCAAACCCCTAAGCTACTCTGGTGCGCACACACACACACTAACCCTGGTACAGGTCTAAGGTACAGCCTAAACTACACTCGGTTTGATCCCACCTCAACTGGTATGTAGGCAACCCAACCCGGGTTCAACCCTCGTCTAGGATTTTCTCCTTCTTGGGTTAGCATTAGTCTAAACACTTAAACATTTTCTTAATTTGATCTTATTTGGCTTATACCTAGGGAGGAGGTAACCGTCTTAGATGGGGGTCCCAAGATGCCTAACACCTTCCCTAGGGCTTAAAGGAATCACCTACCTAGACTTTGATAGAGACTCTCCGTCAACCAAGAGGCTCTCCGCATGCCCTGGCCCAGAAGGAAAGGCAGTAAAAATCCCGCGCTCAGAAGAAATGGAAACATAAATTTGTTCGATTTTTCTTGTCAAAGATGCCAAGTCTAAAATCTAGGGGTCTAAAGCTATTCCATTGGAATTAATGTTTGAACAGATCTCCTCCCGATATTTGATTCAATCAATCAGGTTACTTAAAGAAACTGATTTGAGGAGGAGTCTAGATCCAAATGTAACAATTATTGAGCCTACATCCTCTCAAGAATCCAGAATATCATACATCAAGTGCAAAGTAAAGGGGAGGAGAGAGGCAGTTCTAAGCACGAGGAACATAAATTTACGTTTCTATAGGTTTGAAATGGGATATTGCATTGAATGTGACAAGAAGATGACAAGAAATCAATTTAATCTTCTACCAATGTCCTCATCAATCAGCTGGCATATTGAACAGTCCAGACTCCAGAATATCAGAAATCACAAAGAAAGAGTGATGCAGTTCTAAGCAAAAGGGAAGTGAGGGAAAAATAACAAAATTAAGATTTTATAGTTTTTGGAGCATGCTATTGCTTAACAAACAAGAAGATGAAAAGAAGTCTGTTATATTGCATTTCATTCGTATTTCGTAGTACCTGCCTCACTTTCAAGATGGTCTAGAAGCGAACATGTATAATGGGAATCAAAATAGATTTGTACTTCAGGCATTTGATCTCCTGTCTCAATAAGAGGGTCATGGCAAAAAAGAACAAGTTCAAAAGCACGATCAATTCCTTTTTCCAAAATCCTGCAGGGCCCTTTCTGTATACCACAAATGGACCTACGAATGGGCAGAATAGTTTCAGGAAGCTAGAGTAAAAGGCGGCTGGGAAGCCCGCTTTAATCCACGTTCCATTTAGGTGCCTAGTTAGCACCATTATCGTCATGTAAGGCCAATCTAAGGTACGGCTGCCATAAGAAGTCCTCCAATGGAGAGAGAGGGCCACATCTTTCTCTTCATTTCCCAAGGATTTTTTCAACTCGCTTCCACTCGCTAGACTCCAGCTAACTTATGGGTAAAATCCTAGATACAAAAATGCAGGAGTTAGCAAATGACTTCTAAGAGATGTTATTACTGAATTGATTTTGTTAGCTACATCACCATGGGAATTTTAAAGAGCCCTAAAGGACGAATGAATAATTTATTCAAGGTATTCTCGGACCCATTCTTACCAATCGTTGTATGTCTTTTCTCAGACTTATCAATTCCATAAACCCAATGGAACACTTGGAAAGATTATTAATGTTCCGAGCTCAGAAGAACATAATGTACTTTATAAAGAAGCAGCGTGTATGCTCAAGTGGATTTTGTTAGAATCTGAGGAGGGTTCTAAAATCCTAATGTGCACAAATTATCCACTCACCAAGCCCAACAAGTGCCCGTACTGTGGTTGGTAGTCCGGTGCGGTATATATAGAGTTATCAACTATGAAGCTCGGGACACAAGTCGAGCAAAAAAAAATTATTGACGCGGACACTCTAGTATATTGGGGCCAGGATCTAAATACCAAAAAACACTAGGGGATAACAATGGAAATATATACTTTCCCAAATTCCAAATTCAATTGTGTGTATATATAATGAAATATAGAATTAAGAAATGATGCAAGCAACATAATCTCAATTATTTTAAATTATGGTCAATACGATTCATAACATGATTGTTCATTTCCCCTACCTGGCAGTAAAATGTTTGTTCTTTCTCGAAGTGACCAAATTCATATCTTTCTGTGCCATCTCTGTTTTCAGACAAGACCCAGTGCACTTTTTCAAAATCTGTTGGTTTGCTGTAAATGAGGGAAAAAAATGCTTCCGCGGCACCGGAGAAGCTTTCCTTGTGTTTTTGTGCACATTAAAATAAGTAGTTAGGGGAGGGAAATCATTGCCTGATGAATCGCCTTTTTGTGGACAATAACTTACAAAATAAATCCGTTGTCTTTTCCCATTAAATTATTAGGCTCTCTTCGCCAAAAAATGTCCATCTCCAAAAACCTCCACTACCACAACCCTCCAACACCAAAACGCACCACATACCGTCGTTGCCCACAACACAACCACGTCATTGCAACTGCAAAGCCACCACTACCACTGCCATCAACCCATTGAAACACCATTAACTACCACATCAACCACTGCGGCCCATTACCGACAACTCACCAAAAGGTTTGTTAAAGGCTATCGAGCACCAAGCAGTCACCTCGGCAAAAGACGACGTTACCGTCCTACAAGATGATTGCCCGCTTAGGCGGTTCCTATTAAAAACTGATATATGTAATACTTATTTGTTTAAGAGAATAAAACTCCTTTTTTAAAAACTGGCATGTCAATAAAAAAAAAAATGTCATTTTATATTCTTCTCAGTCTGTTCCCATATAATATGTTAGGGGTTTGTATCATATTCATAGTATTAAAACGCGGAGAGTAGAGTGTACCTCGAAACCGGCCGAGGAGGCAGGGGGGGGGGTTAGAGCTCGAGTTGAGGTTAAAACTCGATTTTTGGACACTGAAAAAGAGAGTAACGCCGCGACTCGCCCAAACCGCCCCGAGTTTTCGCATTTTAAAAAAAAAACAAAAAACACGTAAATTGCCTACCCGAAGTGAGGTAAAAATTATTTATTTTTTTTTCTTTTTTAACACACACACGTCACCCACCTCTTAAAGTACTAAATACAAAATTAAAGGGGTGTTTAGTATATATTGAGTTATATTATCTGACATTTTAGGCAACTGGTTTATCATTAATTTTGAAGGTATACCCTATATACAAGTTGTAGGCTGTCATGATTCGGCAAGTTTGCCCGAGTTGACGACGAACTCGGGAAAAAGTTTCTGAGTCGAGTAGGTTTTCGCAGGTTTTCAAAAACTAGTTTGTTATCCAACAAAAAAGAGTTTGCAGATCAGAAGAGAAAAAATAGAGACGTGTTACGGTGTCAGTATGTTTCCCTTTATGACAGTGTAACTAGGCCCAGTGGTTTTGCAGGGGCCAAGTGTGCAAGTTTAGATTCTTCGGCCGCTCAAGCTCTGAAATCTTAATATGGCGCCACGGACGTACATATTTTAAAATAATATAAGATATATATGAACGATACGATCACCAAACAATATAGGAAAAATATAGAATATAGCGAGGGGCTGGGACATCTATCCCCCAATTTTTTTTAAAAGATCGACCCCAAATTTAAAAGGAACAATATCAAGATAAGAGAATAAAGGAAGAAAACAATAGAGAGAGAGACATGTCCCCAACTAGATCTAATGGTGCCACAGCCTGGCTAGTAAGGGTTCTTGTCTATGTTGCCGAAAGGTGACAAACATTAACAAACAGTTTCAGACAATAGAATATAGATAGGGTATATATATCTATATATAGAATACGATGAATAAATGGTAATATAAATAGTACGACATACTTGAAGCAAGGATTAAAAATACGGTTTCAGAAATATACGGTCCCAACCGAAACTATACATTTCAGTTTCGGTATGGGTTTCCCGGGCTATAACTAATAAACATAATTAGTCATTTTTAGGGTACATATCCACCAAAAGTAGTCCATACGACCAGGGGCGGAGCCACATGGGGCCCAGGGGGGCTGAACTCAGATCAATGGAGCATGCAAATTTTGTAAGCGGTATAGAGAAGTTGAACAATACTAACTATGAGTATTGGAGATCCTGTTTGGAATCGTATTTACAGGGCCAAGATCTTTGGGAGGTGATGAATGGCGAAGATATTATCGCACCACCAAAAACTGAAGAGAATGCTGAGAAATTAAGGAAGTGGAAGATAAGGGCAGGCAAAGCTTTGTTCGTGTTGAAAGCTACAATTCAGAAAGAATTGCTCGAACATATTCGAGAGGCCAAGTCTCCGAATGAAGCGTGGGATGCGATATCCACACTTTTCACCAAATCTAATGATGCAAGGTTGCAATTGCTAGAGAACGAAATCAGTTCGGTATCTCAAGGAAGCATGTCGATTTCTCAATACTTTATGAAAGTAAAAGGAATCTGTCTTGAGATATCGCAACTTGATGAGGAGTCGAAAATTACAGATGCTCGTATGAGAAGGATTATCATTCGAGGTCTAAAGCCTGAGTACCATGGGTTTATGACAGCAATTCATGGATGACCGACTCAACCAACACTCTTGGAGCTTGAAAGCCTTCTAGCAAACCAGGAGAGTCTAGCAAAACAGATGGCTGGTCTTTCTACGAATGAGAAAGAAGAAGCCTTGTACACTGGTAAAAGTAAAAGGTCTTTTAATGACAGGAGAAAACAAAAGAATTCGAAGTATCAATCGAACTCGAATTCAAGGAAGAGCGAGGATAGTTTCAAGGAACGTGATTCTCAGGATCCTAGAACCAGAACGTGCTATAATTGCGGCAAGCCAGGTCACTTTGCCAGAAATTATCGAGCACCCAAGAAGAAGAAAGATGAAGGGAATGCAGCAACTTCAGAAGACCTACCACAGAAAATTGATGGTGAGGAAGAGGAGTGGAGTGCTTATTTGTCTATCACTGAAGAACAATCCGACGCACTCGGATTGACTACTACAGTTACCATGCCTACGAGCAATAATAATCGAATAGACTATTCTACTGATTGGATAGTTGATTCAGGTTGCTCAAATCACATGACTGGAGATGATCAAAAGTTTCTTTCAAAGAAACAATATAATGGCCAACGAGTAGTAGTGACAGCAAATAATGCGAGACTGCCAATCACTCATGTAGGTAGTGCTGTATGTGTACCAAAAGGAAGTGATGATTCAACAATGCTTCAAGGTGTATTCCATGTCCCAATGATGATGAAGAACCTGGTGTCTGTTTCTCAATTGGCGACATCTGGAAACACTGTAGTGTTCGGACCCGATGATGTGAAGATCTACAAAGAGATGCAGATCGAAGGTACTCCCATCATGCAAGGCAAAAGAATTGAATCTGTCTATGTTATATTAGCTGAGGCTGCTTATGTAGACAAGACTCGAAAGAGTGAAACAGCTGATTTGTGGCATGCTCGGCTTGCTCATGTTGGATTTGTCAAGTTAAAGGTTATGATGAAGAAGAACATGTTGAAAGGGCTTCCTGATCTGGAGATCCGAGATGATTCAGTATGTGCAGGATGTCAGGTTGGCAAGGCACATCAGCTTCCCTATACTGAGTCGAAGTTTCAAGCCAAGAAACCTCTTGAATTGGTGCATTCAGATGTGTTCGGTCCAGTGAAAGATGTTTCACTTGGAGGTATGAAATACATGCTCATATTCATCGACGATTACTCTCGATATACTTGGATTTACTTCCTAAAGGAGAAAGGGGAAGTACTCAACAAATTCAAGGATCTTAAGAGTAAGGTGGAAAAAGAGCTTGGACATAAGATAACATGTCTAAGATCGGACAACGGGGGAGGGTATACTTCAGAAGAGTTCAACAAGTATCTACAAGAGCATTGTATCCGAAGACAACTGACTTGTCCCTATACGCCACAACAGAATGGGGTCTCGGAGAGGAAGAACAGACATCTAGCCGAGACATGCAGGAGCCTGTTACATTCGAAAAACGTGCCAGCTCGTTTTTGGGCTGAATGCATGATGACTGCAAATCATGTTATTAATCGCCTACCACAACCAAAGCTCGAGTACCTTTCACCATTCCAGAAGCTGTACGAGATGAAGGCTACAGTAAGTCACTTTCGAGTATTTGGTTGTGTATGTTATGTATTTGTGCCTAACCATCTTCGTAGCAAGTTTGATAAGAAGGCGATCCGATGTATCTTTGTGGGATACGATTCGGAAAGGAAAGGTTGGAGGTGTATTGATCCAACTTCAGATCGAGTACATGTGTCGAGAAACGTTGTGTTCGATGAGTCATCATCATTGTGGTTAGTCGATCATGTCGATCTTCCAGTTGATCAAAAGTTTGAAGAGGAACTAGAAGAGGAGACTTCCAATCAGAAGACACTTGAACCAATTGTACAGGTTGATAAGGATGTGTCACAGATGACATCTAGTGCAAGCCCTTGGAAAACTGGAACTTATCAACAAACTGTTATAGAAGAAAATCGGCCCTCACAGCTTGAAGAGCCTGAACAAGAAGATGAGCATATCTTAAGGAGGTCACAACGAGTACCAAAGCCAAATCCAAAGTATGCAACTGAAAAGGCGAAACTGAAGAATGTGAATGCAGATCTAGCGCAAGTAATGATTGGCAAAGATTTGGTGATTGAAGAACCAAAGTCATTTGAAGAAGCTCGAGGAGTTCCTGAATGGGAGGAAGCTATGGCAGATGAGATTCAAGCCTTAAAGCAGAATGAGACTTGGAATCTAATACCAAAACCAGATGATGTAAAACCTATTTCTTGCAAATGGGTATATAAGATCAAGACCCGAAGAGATGGTTCAGTGAAGCGATTCAAGGCTCGATTAGTTGCCCGGGGTTTTTCACAACAGTATGGAATAGATTATGATGAGACTTTCAGTCCTGTGGCTAAGATAACAACAGTACGAGTTCTGATTGCTATCGTTGCTAGCAAGGATTGGAGGTTGTGGCAAATTGATGTGAAGAATGCATTTCTTCATGGTGAAATAGATCGAGAAATCTATATGGAGCAACCCAAGGGATTTGAAAATCCTCATTATCCTCAATATGCTTGCAAATTGAGAAATGCTCTATATGGGTTGAAGCAGGCTCCGAGAGCATAGTATGGAAAGATTGCTGAGTTTCTCACAATCAGTGGTTATATTCTAGCCCCAACTGATTCAAGTTTGTTTGTAAAATTTGTAGCAGACAAAGTTGCAGTTGTGTTAGTCTATGTTGATGATTTGATTATTACTGGAGATGATCTATAAGAAATTAAAAGAATCCGCATGAATCTTGGAATTCGATTTCACATGAAGGAACTTGGAGAGCTGAAGCACTTTCTCGGACTTGAGATAGATCGAAATAAATATGGAATATTTTTATGTCAACAAAAATATTCCAGTGACCTGTTGAAGCGGTTTGGAATGTTTGATTGTAAACCGATGGCTACACCGATGGATGTCAACACTAAAGTTCGTATAGATGAAGTTGAAGAACTTGAAGATTCTTGCATGTACAGGCAGTTAGTGGGAAGTTTGATCTACTTAACTCTAACTCGTCCTGATATCTCTCAAGCAGTAGGGGTCGTGAGCAGATTTATGCATAGTCCAAGAAAGCCACATCTTGAGATTGTTCGAAGAATTCTAAGATATGTAAAAGGAACAATGGATCATGGTGTTTGATATGGAAGAGCTGTCGAATGCAAAATTGTAGGATACTGTGATGCAGACTACGCAGGTGATCTCTCAACTCGAAGATCAACTACAGGCTATATGTTTAGTCTTGGTTCGGGTGCTATTTCTTGGTGCAGCAAAAGACAACCAACTGTGTCTTTGTCAACAACGGAAATAGAACATCGGGCTGCAGCTATGGCAGCACAAGAAAGTGCGTGGTTAATACAGTTAATGTTTGATTTGCATCAAACCACAAATTATGAGATCAGATTATATTGAGACAATGAAAGCGTAATTCGACTGGCAGAAAATCCAGTATTTCACGCTAGAACGAAGCATGTTGAAGTTCATCATCATTTTATTAGAGAAAAAGTGCTTCGAGGAGAAATTGATCTTATGCCAGTTAATACAAATGAGCAATTGGCGGACATATTCACGAAAGAGCTTTGTTCATCAAAATTCACAAAGTTCAGAGATGCACTTGGCGTCATTAGTAGAGATTTGGCGTTGAGGGGGAGTGTTAAGAGTCATCACCAAACTCTAACTTATCTATAAGATAAGTAGAGCCTTGAGTGGATATGGTTAAAATAGTTTATCTTAGTAGGAGTCTTTTATAGTTATCTTTTAGATAAGGTTAAAATAGTTTATCTTGATGAGAGTCTTTTATAGTTATCTTTTAGATAAGGTTAAAATAGTTTATCTTGATAGTTATCTTTTTGGAGTCTTTATCTTTACCTTATCTTATCTTATCTTTAAGTGTTTTGATTTCTATATATAGAGAGAGGTGAAAACGTGAGAGTGGTGGTGTGGCTGTTTTTGTTTATTCACTTTATCAATAAAGCTTTTTTGTCTTTTTCTTTCTTCTCTATTGTGAAACTTTGTTGCTTGATATTTATGCTTTGTACTTTAGAGAAAGTGCATAGTATTTTGGCAGATACATATTCAACAAGTGGTCCCAAACTCTAACTTATCCATAAGATAAGTAGAGCCTTGAGTGGATATGGTTAAAATAGTTTATCTTAGTAGGAGTCTTTTATAGTTATCTTTTAGATAAGGTTAAAATAGTTTATCTTGATGAGAGTCTTTTATAGTTATCTTTTAGATAAGGTTAAAATAGTTTATCTTGATAGTTATCTTTTAGGAGTCTTTATCTTTACCTTATCTTATCTTATCTTTAAGTGTTTTGATTTCTATATATAGAGAGAGGTGAAAACGTGAGAGTGGTGGTGTGACTGTTTTTGTTTATTCACTTTATCAATAAAGCCTTTTTGTCTTCTCCTCTCTTCTCTATTGTGAAACTTTGTTGCTTGATATTTATGCTTTGTACTTTAGAGAAAGTGCATAGTATTTTGGCGGATACATATTCAACAAGTTCGACTAGGGTGCATGGTGGGATTGCTCCTGCTCCATTGCATGCTATTTGACCAGAACCGCAATCTCCAGTGCCACACGTGAACCTTCCGGTCGAGGTGGAGCAAAGTGTACGGCCCCAGAACCGGCCAGTCCATGGAGCCGGGACATTTAATGAAGATGATGCACCGGTTGCAAGCTCAAACCCGGTTGAAGACAATTGGGATCCACCGCCGCCCGTCAATGTACCAGGCCACACCGTGTATGAGCATTTGTTTGTGAATGTGAATGCTGCCGAGTGGGCGCCTAAAATCACATGAAGAAAATATCTGTTTGGCACGGTTCCGAAAGGGATAAAACGAGTTCGAATCATAGCTAATTGTGATTTAAATTCAATCACATATGTGGCACACCACCATTGAAGAGCAAAATATTGGGAAAATTAAAATTAAATTGTTTTTGCTCTCCTGCAATAAGTAGTGTGCCACATATGTGATGGAATTTAATTACAAGTGGCTAAGATTGGAACTCAGGGTAAAACACGCCTCTATGGTACCTTTTCCCGTTTGAGGGCGCATGCTCCGAGGCATGTTTAGGGCGACCCTGAATTCAGGGTAAACCCTCCAGTGTCCTAAGCATGTCTCGCGCGTGCATTTTCAGACCAAAACGACTTTGGCACGGTACCATAAGGGATTAAACACGTCTCTATGGTACTTTTTTCCGTTTGAGGGTGCATGCTCCGTGACATGTTTAGGGCAACCCTAAAACCCTGAGATGTCCTGAACATGTCTCGTGTGTGCATCTCGGACAAAAAAGGTGCCTCCGGGCCTGATTTAACCTTTAAATATCGGGCATGGTTTCCCTAGCATTTCTCAAGAAAAGCTGAAAAATAAACCTGAGACGAGGAGGACCAAGATTTGGGTGAGGAGTCTTCTTGATTCCATCACTGAGTGCTTGAGATGGTTTCTATATGGGTGGGATAGGAGGGGAGGTGATGCTTGGAGTTCATATATATATGGGTTGTAGGGGATAAAATCTGCTAAAGGGTAAAAGTGGGAAGTTCCCACCGAGTGCTAGCTCTACTCTCAGTCAAACCTTATTCTCACCCACAACCAATCACTTGTCCACTTTGAGTAGGTTGAAAGTATAGGTTAATTGACAAAGAGTGGGGCTAGCATTCATCATTAAAATATCCCAAAGGATATTTTAGGCCTCATTTGGTTGATCTTCCGTAAACAAAAATTTGAAATTTTTTTACCACAAAAACATGTATGATAAACATATTTCAACTTTCTGTTTTAAAAAATTAGTAACAAATTTTCAAAAATAACAAACATTTTCTGTTACCTTTGTTTTTGAAAACCAAAAACAAAAATAGAAAACATAGACCCATCACCATCCATCTACCCACAACCACAACCACAACCACAATACTACTGACCACTACCACATCACCATTATCACCACCCACCCACCCACCCCCCACTATGACCACCACCACCACATCACCACCATACCTCACCACCACCACCATCCACCACCACCCACTATGCACCTTCACACCACCACTACACTACACCTCACACCAAAACCACCACCACCACCACCACCACACTACACCCACCATCACCACCACCATAATTGAACTTATTTAATCATATTTACCAAACATGTTTTTTTATTTTCCTTTTTTTAAAACAAGTAAAAGTTAGTAATGCCAAACGTGTTTCCTACTTAAAAAATTGAAAACAGAAAGTCGTTTCTAATTTTTAAAAGCAGAAAATAAAAACAGAATTGTATCCAAACGGCCCCTTAGTAAGTAGATATGGAGCTGCTTATAAATAACCACCGAGAGAGAGAGAAGAAAGGGGATGCGTGGTGGTGGTGCGTGAAAACCGAACAAGAGAAAAGGAAAAGGAAGGAGAAGGAAAAAGAAGAGGAAGAAGAAAGGGGCGTGGGCGCTTAGTCGGTCGATCCGTGAACCCCGACCTGGAAAGGCTATCCAAACAATCGCTCCACTTAATGGGCTGATGTCCACCGATGATCGATGTCACCACTGTAAGTCTATATTTTGGTATTGACTTATTCTAGTTTGTAAGTTGTCACTATTGTTTAATCATTTTCTTCATCTCCACAATCACACACCTAACATTATCACATTCTATTTTACTATGTTAATTTGGAAAGTCCTTCAGTTATCGAAAGCAATAGAACTCATTATAGAAGGACAACCTCCCCCCTTCTAAATCACCCGATTCAGTGCATTTCAACAGTAGCTGACCGGACGGTCGAAGTGAACACACTCTCGAGCACTTTATCCGACTTGATGCCAGGGGTCTAAAGGTCTCTGTCTGATTGCTCCACGTGACACTGACACACTCAACACAAACCAGATTTCCAGCCAAGATACACAACTTTAAAAGCTATACTAAGCTCGACGCCAAGTATAAATTCTCCACCAGAGCGTTCAATCCCCATTGAGGAAGCTTGTAGAAGGGTTTAAGTAGAAAATCAAGGATTGCAAGGGTAGATAAATGACATGGAAATAAAGAGGCAATAAAGGTTTAAGAGAGGGAGGCAAATGATTATTATTAATGAGATGAAGAGATCGGAAACGGTAGAAAGAGAGGATTGAAGAGCTTTAAATGAGTTTTTTTTTGTTTGTTTGTTTGTTATAGAGTGAGAAAAACCCCGTGTGATACATGACATCAAGGAAGAAAATTTAAAAATAGTGTATATAAAATAAAATTTTAGTTAAATTATCATATATAAATTGATAATACTAATTTAGTTTATGATATTCTTGGATAAGGCTTTTATATTATATATAAGTAAATATGATTTAGTAATTATAAATTGAATCAAAGTAAATAATGACTATTAAGATAAAGTTTAGGTTAATTGAAAACAATCAAATTATTATAAAAAAAAACTAAGGCTTTAGAGTATCTCGGCCCAAATAATTCATGACACATTTACACTAATGGGCTGATTCATGGCACATTTACACTAATTGAAGATATTTGTTTGACATGCATCCACTATGGTACTTGTGGAATGAGAATACCCTTGTGTTTTGAACCTACTTTTCAAAACAAGATAAAAATCAAAAGCAAAAGCAAAAGCAAAATAAAACAACTCAATTTAAAGAAAAAGAAAAGCATTGTACAATGTATTTTTTTTTCCATAATCTAGCTGCCCACGTATATTTGTATCTGGTCTGAGGTTGAGGCATTATGGATACTCCCATTGCCCGGTTCCCGTTAGCACTACTGACCCCATCACCATGATGGTAGCACGTTTCACCTATGATCTTGTTGTAAACGTTGATAGGGAAGACAAATTATTTGCTCTTTGCCTGGAAGGGGAAAAAAATTATGGGGAAGACAAATTATTTGCTCTTTGCCTGGAAGGGGAAAAAAATTAGTAGTAACCATAGATCTAGACTTATAACATAAACACATAAAAGATATGAAAGAAAATTAAAGAATCAGAAAATAGACATGTTCACATTTTATTCTACTTGCTTCCTAAACCTTAGCATATTCTCTATTTGACTACTCCATACTCTTACATTTCAACTCCCGCTCAGAATCATAAAGGAGGCCAAGTTTCTCAAGTGGGGAAGCTTAAGAGAATGTAAGGGCTTAAAAACAAAAAAACAAAGAGATAAATATAAAGGGTGGTGCTACTCACTGCTACGAGCACACCAACATTCGCTGACTATACACCAAATTCAAATTTATACCATTAATTTCTACTTACACACCAAAATAAAAGACAATGGACAGTAATATCCTCTTCTTCTTCGTTTGGCCGGAGACGAAAGATCCCAACAATCTTGGCAACTTTGGGTAATGGTTTCCATTACACTCTTATAGTTGTGGCGTTGGGCTAGAAGAATACCGTCGTCAACTACCATATAGACCATTGCGATATCTGCAAGGTTGTGATGCCTTCGATGATCAGGCCAGTTGCTATCTTGTGCACGAGTGGCATTTTTCCTAAACTAGGTCGGTCCACTTCTGCTTTCGAATGCCGCAGAGGCTGATGCAAGGTGGTGGAGTTGAGTATTTGGCAGACAGCGAATAAAGTGATTGTTGGGATTTAAACCACGTGTTTAATCCCTAAACCCTTCGGATCTTGAGAGACTATGAATCACAGAAATCACACAACAAATAGAAAAATTGCAGAGAAGAAAATAGAGACAAAACACACGGATATACGAGGTTCGGCAACGTGCCTACGTCCTCGGGAGCCACACCAATTCACTATATTGAAGATACAGAATACACAGAGTTTTTTTTTCTCTTCGAAAAATTACTGCCACTTCTCACACTCGTTAAACCTAAAAAATAAGCATACAACTATATGTTTAGGGTTAAACTGTAAAGCCAAAAATACCCCTGCAGGGCGCTGCCCCCCCTGCCACCCCCCCGGGTAATCTGCTAAAGGTTGTCTACATCCCAACAGTGATGGACACGTCGAAGAAGAGATCTTGACGCCCTCATTAGATAATAGTAGATAACAGAGACAAAATTCCTAAAATCTTATCAAGAAAGTAATAAGATCAATAGCTTTCCTCTCTTCTCATCTCTTGGGTTTTCTTCTCCAAAACCATGGCTTTCCTTCCTTCCAAAACAATTTATTTAACAGCTTACAACTGAACAAAAATCAAACAAAGCCTTGTTTTGTTTGGTTCAAGACGAGAAGAATGAGAAGGGGTATTAATCATGGTTCAAAAACCCAAAAATTCGACTCGACTCGAAAGTTAACCGGGTCGAGTAACTCGGAAAACTCGACTTGGTTTAACTCAGAATATATATGTCATAACTTGAAAAAACTGGGTTAAAAGAACTCAAAGTACATTGATTTTACTGCCTCAAACCTAAAAAGTAGGATTAATAGAACCCATAGAAGGTTGTTTTTGTGGACCCAAAAAATATGATGCAAAAAGCAGTGTGACATTCGAATTTAGGTTTTAAAAAAAATGATAAAAATATCCTTTTATGACTCGAAAAGCTCGGCTTGATTCGTCCGAGTCACTCGAGTAACTCGGTAAATAGTGTTTTCTTCGAGTTTTGAGGTTGACTCGATTCGAAATTCAGTCGAGTCGAGTAACTTGGCCAAGTTACTCGGGTGACTCGACGAGTTTTCGAACTATGGTATTAATGTTATTTTCTTTCTTTTGATGAATAATTATAATTTAATGATATGAATTTTAAATTTGGTGTATAGTCAGCAAATATTGGTGTGCTTGTAGCATCACCCAATATAAATTTAGGGGAGTGATTTAAACTTTAAAGAGGCCAAGAGTTGTGAGAGTCTATCTTCTCTCATTCCTAATGGTTAAGCAAAATTAATTGGGATTGAAAGGATACCCCCAAATGGTTTTTTGTAAAAAAACCCCTAACTTTTCAGTTATTTGTAAATACCCCCTTGTGTTTTGTGATTTTGTATTTTCCCCACTAACTTTTAACAGTATTACAAATCCACCATTCCATCCAAAAGTTTTTTTTTTTTTTGGTGATAGAAATTCTTAGTAGAGTCAGACTGTCAGTAGGGGTTAGATTGGGCAGTGGAGCTCTTGCTTACTCTTATCAGGGTGGGATTAGATCCTTAGACCTCTAACATGGGAAGGCCACACCCCTACCACTCACTCAAGAGGTGGGGGTGTCATTCCATCCAAAAGTTAGCCAACGGAAGTTTTTTTTTTTAATTATTTATGAATGACCTTTTTACCCTTTTAAAATTTATTTTAAGGACATTTGTAAAACTTTTCACAAGAGAAGTGCTTGGAACTTACTAACTATGGTTAAGATTCACTCACCCCGAGGATTTATCCATTTAACCTCAGTTTTTAGAGAAAAAAAAATTAATTTTAGGTTGATTATACTTAACCACGGTTAAAGGGAGCTCTACAAGCCATCATGTGTCCCTTTTAACACCCACTAACAGTGGTTAATATTCATTCACCCTTAGGGTTCATGCATCTAACCTTAGTTTTTAAAAGAAAAAAATATTAACTTTAAATTGATTATGCTTAACCACAGTTAAAGGAAGCTCTACAAGCTATCACGTGTCCCTTTTAACACCCACTAACAATGATTAATATTCACTTACTCATATGATTCATGTATCTAACTTTGAATTTTAGAACAAAATATAAAAAAATATTAACCTTAGGTTGATTTAGTTTAACCATAGTTATAAGAGGCTCTACAAGCCGTCACATATCATTTTTAACACCCAGTGGTGAAGATTCACCCATCCCTTGCGTTCATGCATCTAACCTTAGTTTTGAGAAGAAGAAAAAATATTAAGCTTAGATTGATTATGCTTAACCACAGTTAAAGGGTTGTCTACAAGCCACCACATATCCTTTTTAACATCCACTAATTGTGGTGCAGATTCACCCACCCCTTGTGTTCATGCATCTAACCTTAGTTTTGAGAAGAAAAAAACTATTAAACTTAGATTGATTATACTTAATCACAGTTAAAGGGTGCTCTACAAGCCACCACATATCCTTTTTAACACCCAACAACTGTGGTTAAGATTCACTCACCCCTAGGGTCCATGCATCTAACCTTGGATTTTAGAATTTTTTTTAAAAAAAATATTAACCTTAGATTGATTATGCTTAACCACAGTTAAAGGGGACCTACAAGCCGCCATGTGTCCATTTTAACACACTAACTGTAGTTAAGATTCACTCACCCTTAGGGTTCATCCATCTAACCTTGATTTTTAGATTTTTTTTATAAATATTAACCTTTGATTGATTAAGCTTAACCCTAGTTAAAAGGTGAAAAATAGGACACATGGTGACCTATGAAGGTGTGCGTTCGAACCAACCCATTTAACAAGGTTAAAAAGGTCATTTCATAAAAAAATTTAACTTTTGTTACATAACTTTTGGATGGAAGGGTGGATTTGCAAAAGTTTTAAAAGTTGGTGGACCATACAGAATCACAAAACACAAGGGAGTATTAAGAAATAGCTGAAAACATAGGTTTTTTTTTAATACAAAAACCCTACCGCAAAACAATGATGGGAAACTCCCAACACCTTGTAACGATTAGACATCACTAACCTCTTTAATTGGGATTGAAAGGCATGTGTCTCTTACCTTGTAACAGTTAAGCATCACTCTCATCTTTAATTGGGATTGAAAGAAATTTGTCTATGTAGAGACCCTAATTTAATTCATCGGCATTCATGCCATTTATATGAATTTTTTAAAGAAAAAATGTCCAATTTTAATGCATGTGAGAATTAATGTGGAATGTCTAGAAGTTGAAACTCAATTATTTTGCTCATTTTAGCTTTGTTTTGAAGATCTAATTGCATTAAATCGAAGCTAATAAAAAGTAGCAATAGAGTTTTTTTTTAAAAATGGTCGATCGGCACTTCAGGCTGATCGATCGTTGAAAGCAATGATTTTCCAGAAAACGCAGATTTCCGACTTTTTAACCTTTTTAGAGTTCCAAACCCTATATATAGCCTCTATTTCGTGAGTCTAGAATTCCAGGAGCCTCCTAAACCTAAAAGAGAGAGAGAGAATAGAGTTCTCTAAGAGATTCAAAGGGAGAAACCTAGAAACATCAAGAATTCAGTCAGAAAAGAAGGAAAACGACTAGGAGATCTAGATTGAGCCATATTCGGAAGTGTAAGATTATAAGGAAGCGATCAAGAGAGGCAAATAATTTCTCATAATTCTCAATTTAATGAATATTAACCTAAAGTAAGCAATTTAATAACGAGATCTGTGTGGAGAAAATGAATAAATATTCTCATGAATGATTAAAGTAGGATGTGAATAACCTAAGTAAGATGTGTAACCTTGTGAATATCGTATTTTATGCTCTAATAAGGGGATTGAGAATTACTCTGGAGGCATGTGAATGTATGTGATGGAAGTGATGTATTTCTGGAGTTGAATTGGATGGATTGAATGACTTGGATGATAATTATAAATTTTGATGAGTATTTTAGGGTTACTATCTTATGTATGAATTACTAAAAACCAAAGTATGATAAATGATCCATTATGATTCTGACGTGCGAAGAACCATGATAATGTATGTTCTATAGAAGTAGGATTCATGAACCTATGCTATTATTGTCATTGTAAGAACCTTGATCTATTGAAGTTTAGATTACAATATATGAAATTTATATGCATGACAATTGATAATTGATGTAAGATCTGCATGAGTAATATGCATTCAGGTAAATAAGCTTTGGTTAGGGTTTTGATGGCTTTAGGATTTTATCATGGTAATGTTAATTGTTATGATGGACTTCTGATGCCCTCAACCTGTGATCGAGAGTAAAATTTAACCGAGGTTTATTACTGTTTTCAACTACGATGTTATATGCATATGCACGATAAGATAATAAATACAAGAAAGTAAGTTGGTCAAGGGTACATCGTACCTAGCTTAGAAGTAAGTCCGCTAACCCAGTAAGTTGGCTAAGGGTTCATTGTACTTAGCTTAGAAATAAGTTCGCCAACAAAGTCCTAGCTCACAAGTAAGTTTGCCAACCCAGTAAGTTGGTCAATGGTACATCATACCTAGCTCAAAAGTAAGTTACCCAAGGATACTAGTCATCTAGCTCAAGGTAGGATCTCAAAAATAAGAAAAGTGAGATCTCAGAAAATAAGGAAAGTAAGCACAAATAAGATTTGTAACAAACTATGTTTCTGCACTCTGATTTATGTATGTATGACCTATTTTATGTATGTGAGTTGAATTGAACTGTTAACTGTATGCATGTTACTTTAATGGCATTGTTTATTATATATCCGGAGTGACTTTGTTACTTAGCCGATAATTTTATTATTAGCAGGTTCGGGACTTGCTAATTGTGTCACGGAGCCTTGGATTGAGGGAGATCCTGCAGGTGATCATCCCGAATAGGAACGAGATCTCGATTGATGGCTTTACTACTGATTTTGGTTTATTAGAAATTGTTCAAGTTCCAAAGAGATTATAATCGACTTATCACGGATTTGTGTTTCAATTTAATGGGGGTTTAAGAATTATGATGGATGGTTCAATTATTTATGTTCAGCTTAATTATAGAATTTAATTGAGGTATCAAATTTTATTCAATTGATGAAATTTTTAAATTCGGGTTTTAGCATGCTTTTAATGCTCATTAAATGGATTAAGTCAAGTAAGTTACGTGTCAAAGTTCCACATTCTCCTAGGTGGGATTTTGGGGACCGACAATCTCTCACCTTGTATCGGTTAAGCATGACTCTCATCTTTTGGCTAGGTAGCTGACCCTGTCAATTAGTCCGTTCTTGTAAGAGTGGGGGCATAATCTCTTCGCTTCTTAAATACTATGTCCCCCGCTTAATGGATAACTATTTGCTACCAATGGGGAATTCCTTCTCATCTAAAATTGAGGTGATTGGATTTGCACCAATGGAAACCATAAATTTCATACACAATATAAGTATATGATAGATCTTTTTATTTTGAATTGAGAAATGGACATGATAGATTTTTTTTCGATAATGGAAATTAAAAATTGTATGTCAATTTTGAACCACAGAAAGCCCTACTTGTGAACCTACCAACGCAGACCACTAACTGCATTCTAGAGTTAATGCAAGGCATATGTGGAAGTGAGCAACCAAGAATGAAGGTTGCGAACGATACACTTTATTTGCCACCTGGTCTAGTGGTGCTTCAACCACATAAATCAGGAATATAGAAAGAAGAATTCGATGAGAAAGATATAAATAATAATTTGCAAAAAAATAAAAATCTTAAATTTATCTAAGGCTGTCATGTGTCTCACAATCTCTAAGGCTGTCATGTGTCCACCCTACCTGCTCGGTTTTATAGTAAATAATAAGTCTCTAAAATATTGCTTAAAAATATGAAGCACAAAATTTTAGCATTTTTAACGTCTCATGCTTGCTCTAGTTCTTGGATGTATGTTTCCTTTGGGGAGAGAACTCAATTCAATTAAAGGCCCACCTTTTTGCACTAACTTAACTACTACGGTTGTGGCCTATCCGTATGACTTGCACAAGAAAATGAATATTTTAAATAATTGCTTGTAAATGTAAATAAGAAGTAAATTCTATGACAGTCTCCTTGCTCATTTATAATTCCAAAATTATCCCTTATGAGAGCCGTCGTCATTACAAACAAAAGAAAATAACCTAATCGCATATAAGAGTTTATGTTGAGTTTATGTATTTATTAAAAGTCTTAATATGAGCTGGAGCTATGCTTCACTATGTTTGAAGCAGAGCTCCTCTTTTGTATTGAAATGATGGCAGTTCTGTAATTACGAGAGAACAAAATATCACTATTTTCTTATAATTACAGAACTGCCACCAAACACTTCATTTCTCATAATATCTAGGCACAAATGTATTTTATAATCTTCCACAAATAACCATTACATTGAGTGGTTAAAACTTGAAAGGAGTGCTCCGCGGAGTGCTCACCTCAAGGCGGATTTGACACATCGTGGACCATGATGAATTAGAGAGGGATTATCTTTTATAAGAAACTAGTTGAAATACAAGTGCAAGGCACATGTTTTGTATTAAAATAATATTTATATTATTATATAATATAAAATAATTACTTATGGACAATTGAGACTCATAGCAGATATAGGTTCTTTTATTACCAAGGCTAATATGGTCAACCTATTGAATGGTCGGATGATGTAATATTGTGAGTGGGAATAGTGTGAAGAACGTCCAAGTTTTATTGAGCATACAAAGAGGATACATAAATAGAAAAAAAGAGTATTATGAGAGAAACTTGGGTTTGGGGATAACTACTATATAAGTATAGGCAAAGGGTTTTATGGGAAAGAATATAGAAGCAAATGGTATTATAGAAAAGATACATATTGGTGCAATAAACGGTTTTGGGATACTGGTGGTATATAAATAAAGAAAATAGAATTATGGATAGATTATATAAAACAAAGTGCATTGTGAGAAAGAAAAATGTGAGATTTGGGATATAGCTAGTATATAAGCAATGGGTATTATAGGAAAGAAAATGATATTATGGTAAAGAACATATAGAAGCAAAGGTATTATGGGAAAGAAAAATGTGGGTTTTGAGATACAACTAGTATATAAGTAGACGCCATGGATATTGTGGGAAAGGAAAATATTGGTTGACACATACTTCTCCCTCTTTTTTCATCATCAAAAGGGTTATATGAGAAAAAAAATGATATTATGGGAAAGAATATATAGAAATAAAGGGTGTTATAGGAAACAATATACATAAGCAAATGATATTATAGGAAAGAAAAATGTCAGTTTTGAGTACACCTATATAGGTAGAAGCCGACACCAACTTCTCCCTCTTTTATCATTCGGTATAAAAAATGGTATTATAAAAAAATATTATGGAAAGAATATATAGAAGAAAATTGTATTATGGGAAATGAAAAAAGAATGTGGGTTTTGAGATACAATTGGTATATAATTAGAAGTATTATGTGAAAAAAAATTGGTTGATAGACATAAGGGTATTATGTAAAAAAATTGGTTGATACTACATTTCCAACTTTTATCATATGGTATATATAACTATTTGGAGTGACTAACTATGAATAGGAGCTCGGTTGAACAGATAACAAGAGCAATCCACAAAAAGCCTTTGGGCAGTGGTAGTTTGGTAATTACGAATACAAAAAAGGGTATTTTTTTTAAAAAATAATTCTCAAAATACCCTTGCTAAAGGCTTTTTTTGAGTGGCTCTGGTTATCCATTCAATTGGAGCTATTAAACTGTTGGAATTAAAACTTAGTGCCTCCATATTTTATGCATTATTTGTAGGCATGCCATCAATTTTTCCTAAGGAGCTTCTACGATGTAATTTAATCATTCAGAACAAGCTCATCTAAGTAGAAATGAAATGGCATGTGAGATCTTAGTGTTTGAAATTTCCTATACTGAGTGTCGCACCAACTCTGAAACCTTGATTTACATTTTGAGAGATTCTTTTTCAAAATTGGCTCCCATAAAATTGGGTGTGCGGTTCCAATCTAAGTCGCGCTTTGGTTTATCTGATTAGATTTTCTTTAAGAAAATAAACATCTTTTCTTTCTATGCTATAAAACTATATTAATATATACAAAACATTCATTGATATAATCGGAAGAAGTAGATGTTATGTTATTGGAATTGTTCAAACGATACAAGCCACTTATCTTGGTTCCCCATACAAGGATTCAATCATGTTTTCTAATGAATACTTAGGGGAACGAAAATGGACTTCAAAGTTTTTTTTCTCTTTTTAATTTAGATGTGGTACATATAACGGATTTTGCCTCATTCCGAGCATGTAGAATGATATTGGCATTGTGAATATTTATGAATGATTAAACAAAACTCATGAATTTCCCATCTGGGGTAGCGTTTCTCAGTGGTAAGCAATCTGAAACTATTTCATTTTCTTTTTTTTCTAGTTCTTTTCTGAATTAAAATTTCATTTTCTGAGACTACTCTCTTATTTCATTCTCATGTCATTAAAGAGCAAAATTGGTCCATTTCTAGCAGGCCTACGAATATAGAGTTAACATCTAAACATAAAGAAATAACTGAATTTATGGTTCTACATGCAATAATGTGATACACAAAAATAAAAATTTACACTCCATGCAGTTCGATTGAATTGAGCAATTAAACAAGTTCTGAAAGTAAAGATAGACAGTTGGGAAGGAAGAGAGGAACCTCGAGGATGAAGAAGACGATGAGTAAGGTGATTACCAGCATTGGAGACGAAACATGAAGATTAGGAGCAGAGGATAATGGAGAAGTGCCACTTTGGTATGTAATCAATCAGCTGTTCTTTCTCTCTTCTTCTTCTTATTCTTCATTTCTTCCTCACCGTTGCTAACAATTGAGGTAGAGATTTCCAGAATTTTGCAGAGAGCGAGAGGTGAGAAGTGAGACTAAAAAAATCCTTAGGAAATGAGAAGCGAGAAATAGATATAGGTTTCTCATTTCCATTATATTAGGATGGCTAGTCATACCTTCAAATTTATCTTACATGAGATATTTTGGAGAAGTAGGTGTCATACAGCCTATGTCATAGGCTTTAGACTCAAGTATATCCCATTACTTTCTAGACATATGGGTCTCTTTGACTACTAAATGGTACTTGATGGAAGCAAGTCTGTCCCACCTTGTACATAGCTTCCTGGCAACTATGGATCAAACATATGACCAAAGTTTTAACCATATATATATATATATATTGTGTGTGTGCTTTCAGTTATATATATGTGTGTGTGTGTGCGCGCGCGTGCGCGCTTTTTCAGCTGCTAGCTTGCCACATGGTGCAAATGGTGATTGATCTCGAGCGTTGATTTCATGTGCCCATATTGGGGCATGAAGGTCAAATATCAGAATGATTGGATGACCATCGCCATAAATGCCGTTTTGATGAACAGTTGTCCAAAAAATTTCTTATTTTATCTGCAACACATTGGGCAGTGAGATCATCCTCAATTGATGAGATTTCTAGCATGGTTTGTCCTATGAAGCCAACAATCTTGATAGTGACCCCCTACTTATGTGGTAGCTACACAAAGCACATAATTATTTTCTAGATTTACAAGGAAACAATTTTCCTGGTGAACCCAGGTATATCATATGTGAAGCCTCTTATATTGTGGTTAAAATCCCGATATAAAGTTATTATCGTATTGTTTGCAACTCGACTTGTATGAGGAACAAGTCCACTCACCCCTGTCCTTCCAGATTTTCAGTAAGATTTTTCAACTTTCGTACTTTCAGATGAGTTTACTTTCGATTTTCTTCAGACTCAAGCAGGTATCTCATGATATATATATACCATGTTGCATGGAACTCTTTGAGACAGCAGGCGAGTTTCTTGTCAATACATGTGGATATAGATTTGGATAGAAACTCGGCTGTTGTGTCTTATAGCAACAAAAGTCCATGCCTTGAACTCAGATATGGACTCGGATTAGGATATGACTCCCTTGACACCAATGAATTATAAGCGATTATTAGACAAAAAGAAGCATAGAACATATATAATTAGCATCATTTTCAGCAAATTCTTTCTAACTCTCACTACTAGAAAAAAAAATCAATAAGAAAAAGGAAAAGGGGGAGGGGGGGGGGGGGGGGGGGGGGGGGCCACTGACCCATTGCTTTCAACATGAAAAACAAAATAGAGAGGGAATAGGAGTGGTGTAACCATTGCTCCCTCCAATAGAAAAGGAAGGGCACACACACACACATATATATATATATAAAGAGAGAGAGAGAGAGAGAGAGAGAGAGGAAAAACTGGTCCCCTAGCATAACAAACGGGGAAAAGAGAGAAAAGAAGAACCAACAATTACTCAACACAAAGAAACGAGAGAGAGAGAGCCTATTGGCTCCTGCAACAGAAAGATCAACCAGGACAAAGGCAAATAGAGAGAAGGAGAGGAGCTTGAGGGAGGGATCATCCAAGAGAAAAAGTTAAAAAGAAGAAGAAAGAGAGACAACATGTTTTAGTTGTTTCTTTTATTAGAAAATTTAGATTTTGAATTATTAGCCTCTTTGGGATAGAATGAACAATTTAGAGTTATTATACGTTCATTTCTTCATTCGCTTGTTTAGAGTTATTGATTTTTTTTTTATAAAATAATATTCATTTAACATTAATATCTGTTAAACATAACTTGTTTAGTACTTAGCACCTGACAGACAATGAGACTAATCATATAATGTATCATTATAGTTATTTCTTAAATCCTTAATATGCATTCAGTTTGACCTTTGAATTAAAATCTTTATTTATAGATGTATTATTTACTTAGTGTTATTTACAATAGTTTTGCTTTGCATATTTAATTTATTTCTTTTCTCTCTTTCATAGTATTATTCATATGAAATTTGAAGTACAATAGTATTTAAAATTAAAATCAAAATATCCTCCTGTGTCCTCGAATCCTTTTTTATTTGGAGTTTGACACCCTTACTCGAGTTTGACTCCGACGCCCATATGTGTGTGATTTTCTAAGACTGACTTCTTCAATTCTATGTAGGAACTTAGTACGACAAAAATGTGATATTACTAGGAGGTTGGATTTTGGATACCTCCAAGATAGTAGCATGGGCTAAAACAACTTGGCAAATGCTCACATTTTTGTCAATGTGGGCCCAGGTATCAATATCAATTCAGGCCTCGATATATAGACCATAGTTCAGAGACAAAAATGGAGAATTCTCCAACCAAAATATATTTTTTTATCCCAATTTTCTCCAAATCTATATAGTCTTCTCCTAGATCACTAGTAGGTATGCTTCCCAGAGGAGAGAATTCGAGAATCCATGCATGCATACCTCTTTTAGTAAGCTTTGGTTTTATGTAAAAATGGTAAATTTTCACCCTGCTCTGTAGAGGTGAGACATACAAAGGACCCATGGGGGATGGATTTTTCTTCTAAGAATCGCTCAAACAGTAAGAGCATATTGGGCAATGCCCAATCCACTCATCAACAAGCAATAATCTATATTCTTCATTAATCAATCACTCCTCATATTGGCATTGTGAATATTTATGAATGATTAAACAAAACTCATAAATTTCTCATCTTGGGTAGCGTTTCTCAATGCTAAGCAATCTGAAACTATTTCCTCTTTTTATTTATTTATTTTTTTGTGAATTAAATTTTCATTCTCTGAGACTACTATCATCTCATTCTCATGTCATTAAAAAGCAAAATTGGTCCCTTTCCAGCTGGTCTACGAATACAGCCGTAACATCTAAACAAAAAGAAATAACTGAATTTGCATTTCTGCAAGCTATAATGTGATTCAGAAAAAACACAAATTTGCATTTCATGCAATTCGATTGAATTGAAAAATTAAACAGGTTCTGAAAGCAAAGATAGGCAGTTAGGAAGGACGAGAGGAACCCTGAGGATGAAGAAGGAGATTACCAGCATTTGAGACGAAACACGAAGATTAGGAGCAGAGGAAAATGGAGAAGTGCCTCTTTGTTATGTAATCAATCTTCGTTTTTGGAAACCCTAAACACAGGTGAAGATATGGCGTTTCCGGAGAAAAGGGAGAATCAATTCCAGTTGGGACGGGCCTCGAAGATAGTATGAGGGTGGGCCTAATGGCATAATGAACTCCGATTTGGGCTGTCTACAAAAGCCCATTTTTTTCTTAGGACCTTTTAGTTACATGTTGTAGAATTGGGCCTTTGTTGTTTGGTCCAATGGGCCTTTGTATAATGATGCCATGATGTTTATTATTAACGGTATGGTCGTATGGGTCCAAACTGGGCTAGAAGCAAAAGTGATTCCCTGTAGATTATTTAGAAAGATGGGCTTGGTCGCAATATTTTCAGAGAAATGCTACTAAGACCCCTTTAGGGCCGAGACCACTGAGACTGTGCTCTAAGAGCACGGGATTTCAGGTGGGGCCTACCATGTAAAATGGCCCCCACTTGAATCCCGTGCTCTTAGAGCATGGTCTCGGTGGTCTCGGTAGCAAAGTCCATATTTTAAAGGGCCTAAATCAAAGGATATGTGCTTGACATAAATCTAAGACCTTTTTTTTTTGTTAACGACAGGCCCACCCTTGGGTCGACTGGGTAAACCTTGGGCGCATGCAAGCCCCCGCAACCCAGCGGTTGGAATGGGGGAATATTCTTCTTCTTCTTTTGGTACAAAGAATCATTTATTAACTCTAGTTGTTAGTGTTAGTTGGTTAATTGGGAATTTCTGTCAATCTATTGAGAGTTTTTGTTTTTTTGAGGGGCACACCTTCCTAGTTAGAGGAGGTGGGTGTTGAAAGTGGAGATTTTTGATGCAATGATAAGGAAAGCACCAAGGGCGGAACCATGATTTTCTCGTGGGGGCTAACAATGGGATGTGGGGGTTCGGGGGCTACGCCTCCTTTATTTTTTTTGAGGCCAACTTCGTGGGCCATCTCAGTCTATTTTTGTCTATGCCCTCTTAAATTAAATAAGATAGAAGGTGCTCTAATCCCCCCTAGAGCTTTTCCAGACATTTGTGATTCGTGGTCTAATTAGATAACAAGTTGCTTCCAACATATGAGTTGCTAAAAGTAAAATTGGAGCCCCCCCGAGCCCAGCTTTTCCAGACATTCGGGGTGGTCCCTCCCTTGCTCACTACAAAATTTTTCCAAAAGTTAAGGGAGGCTGGAAGGCACTCATAAGTTAACCTAAGCCAGCACATTATCAGATGGCTAGGACTTATAATCATCTAAATTGGGCCGATTCCTTGTGTGGACAAGTTTCATAGATTACAAACATCGGAATGGTTACTTGATCTTTGGAGTCAGATGCAACCATGGGCCAACTAATTGTTAGGTCGGTGGTTTTGGGCCAGACTATAACTTGTTATGCCAGTATCCGTATCTTGCATTGTCTATAGGCTATATAGAGTGTAGACAGTGGTGCTAGTGAGGGGACTGCCAATACCCACTCCGATTACGTCACATGCCCTGTACACACTTATCAAGACTTTGGTTTGTGTACCCAAAACCTTGGTAAGCACACAATGGAGTACATAGCACCTTCGGAGTAGTGCTGGTGGTCTCCTCGCTAGCATCAACTAGAGAAGATCCTAATTAAAAAAAAAAAAAAAAACTCAGTCCAACAACTAATAAACATAATCAGTCATTTTTGGGGTGCAGATCCACCAAAAGTAGTCCATACGACCAAGGGTAGAGTCACATGGGGCCTAGGGGCTGAAGGCCCCCCCCAACTTTGAAATAAAATACTGTAGAGTGTTAAGATGGGCATAGCTTAGGAGCCGGGGCGAAGCCGGGTTGCAATTGGGAGCTTTAAACCCCCGGCGAACTTTTGAGGAGAAAAAAAATAAAAATAAATTTATACTTATATTATTTAATTTAAGAGGATGTAGGCATGATAATTGTTTTGTTTAAGTTGGCCTAGCCATGAGAAAGTGAACAACTGTCCCTAACCATGGGTGGAGCCACATGGGGCCCGGGGGGCTGAAGCCCCCCTGAAATTTTGGGGAAAAAAAAATTCTTTATTACATTCATAATGGTGTAGCCTGGGAGAGGGGTGGAACCGGGGAAGACGGGGTTCTAATCCCCGTAAACTTAAAAAAAACATTTTCTTTACAAATAAATACATACAAACTCAATGGCCCATGAACTTGGCCCTCCAAAAAAAAAATTTGGGGACTACGCCCCCAAAACCCCAATGTTAGCCCCCTGCAAGAGAATCCTGACTCCGCCCATGCATACGATAATAGAGTCATGGATAGGTAAGCTAAAAAAAGGTAAGTATGAGGTGGCAATTTCTTTTCTGACGTGTGAACCAACACCGTTTACATGGGTTAGGGTTTAGAGTTTGGATCCCATGGACCGAGTTCATGGTTTGGTTTTCTTAACACATTAAGAATTGATTTTGGCTTGGGTTGGACTTTGGCTAATTAATTTATCAATAATCATATTATATATGACTGAGGCCAAAGCCTCCAAATAGTAAGATGGGTAGGTAGCAAGTTCTAGAGGGCTTTATAGGGTATGATTGTGGCAATTTTAGGAGGTGTTCGTGTATCACCCAACCAAATGGGCAATACATGCTATCACTCAAATAGTAAGATAGGCATGTAGCGGTTCTAGAGGGCTTTAGGATATGATTGTGGCAATTTTAGGAGGTGTTCGTGTATCACCCAACCAAATGGGCTATACATGCTATCACTCAAATAGTAAGATGGGCATGTAGCGGTTCTAGAGGGCTTTAGGATATGATTGTGACAATCTTAGGAGGTGTTTGTGTATCACCCAAAATAAATATGCAATGCATGTTATCACTTCCCCACTTAAATGCCTTCTCACACGTCATGCAAAGAGTGGTGCCCTAGCGTAATTCTCGGGCATCTATCAGAAACGATGTCATCTTGATCATTCTTTGTAGTGAGAAAACTTCAATCCAGTGTGCAACGGAGTTCCTCTTGTGGGGGTGCGGCTATTAATTAAATTTAGGAAAATTTGAAAGAGCAAAAAAGAAAAGAAAATGTGGTGTACTCATAAAATCTTGGGGTGCGCCTAACACCACCCTTAATTTATCAATAGTCATATTATATATGATTGAGGCCAAAGCCTCCAAACAGTAAAATGGGCACGTAGCGGTTCTAGACGGCTTTAGGATATGATTTGGGATCTTCTCCAGTGGAGAGGAGACCGCCAGTGACATGCGTCCATACCAGTGCTGGCTTAGGTTGGCGTGCAGCCTTGAAAGGCATGCATATGGGGGCATGTGCAGGGCCGAACCACATGGGGCCCATGGGTTAAAGCCTCTCTGAATTAAAAAAAAAAAAACTATACTATTATGGGAGAGGGGCGGAGCCGGGGAATGGGGGGACTCTAGCTGCCCCTAAACATCCGAGAAAAAAATATATTCTTTACAAACTGACACAAACAAATGTGATGGCCCATGAACTTGGTATTCAAATTTTTTTTTTGGGGTTACGCCCCTGAACCCCATTGTTAGCCCCCCCCCCCCCCCCCCCCTCCCTTACAAGAGAATCCTAGCTCCGCCCTTGGGCATGTGGCACATCGAGAGACTAACCCCATTGTTAGCCCCTGCAAGAGAATCCTAGCTCCGCCCTTGGGCATTTGGTACATCGAGAGAGAAAGGTCGTGGTCTCCTCTCCAGTTGGTATTGGAAAAGATTCATGTCTTAAGATATTTATGACAGATGTTCTTCATTTATTGATTGGTGTTTTGTGGTTGCAATTGTTATAAGAAGTCAATGAACGGGGGTTTGTTTATTGTCTATGGTACTGTCTTAGTTACAAGCTTTTAACAAGAGAGCCCTGGCCCAATTTTTTTGGCAGTCCCTACCCCAAACCAAAAACCAGTATCTGTCTTTGTTTTCAGCCAAAAAACTCTATATCTTTTCTTTTAACATGTGTTGATTTTTAACTGAGAGTAGGATTAGCACGTCTCTTAATAATAATACAAAAATTTAGATAAAAAGCATAATTCCATTGTGGAGCTGAAACATTTTCTTATGTATCCATAGGAACACACATGGTAAGCCAACACATACATGCACACCTTATGAGACTGAGCCTAATACATCCTTTTAAAAGGGCCTATCGAATTTGATCCATGAATCTAAAAACTAGTGAGAATTATTGATTTCTCAATATATCTCTAGGATTGGAATTGATGTCACTCTTGATAGGACTTCCCATGTGGGACTAATTGGTTATTGTCGATAGTTTGTAGCCACCCACGACCATTGTTAGCCACCCACGACCATTGTTACGAAGTTTCACTCTCAAGTCTGACCATATGGTGCACGACTCTTTTAATTCATCGTGGCAGGGGCATACCGCATGTCACGGCTATTGTGGATTTTGAGATCATCCCGTGTTGAGAGGAGAAGAGTGCGGTTCTAGAGATGGAACGGTCCGCCCATATTATTTTGAATACTGAGAAGAGGACCCGGGGTTCTCTTCTAAGCTGACCGCAGTGTCCTCATAGTGTCCTCATGTCCCTTTTAAAACCTTTTAAACCATGATTAAGTTAATTAAATTAAAATTAATAATTTTATTTTTATTTTTCTAAAAACCATGATTAGATTGCTTAACCCTAGGGGGTGAGTGAATCCCAACCACAGTTGATGGGTGGTAAAAAGGGGGTGTGGGCCAATGAGATCCCAGGGTGAGTTTCTAAGATGAACATGGGGTCGTTTTCCATTTCCCTATTATTTTAATTTCTTTTGTTTTGACCCTTCCTCTATTTCTCTCTCATAAATTTCAAAATCTCTCTCCTACAGATGTTAAAGCATGTGCGACTTGGCACCATTGGATGTTCAATTAAATAGTCCAGCTCGGGTCTTCTATTAACTCCGTGAGTTTCCAGCTTGAAATGTGAAGTAACATCTTAGGAGGACCACTATGCTTACAATCAAATGCCACGTTGTGCTCAAATCAACATTTAGAAAAATTTCCCTGACTGTTTTACACTTAAATATTAATGCCACTTCTTTGTAAAAACTTTCAATCCATCTTCGAGCACTCAAAATCCAAATCCTTCATTGTCATGCAACCAAATCAATTAATAAAATGAATCATAATTTAAAACATATATTTTTTTTAATGTAAATATCATTTATTGAAAGAGAAATACTAGCACTAATCTCAGTCAAACTCTACTCTCAGTCTCTACCAATCACTTGTCCATTCTTGATGAGAGAGAGTGCTTTGACCATCATAACTGATTTGAAAATGGATAAGTGATTGGTGGAGGCTGAGAATAGAGTTTGACCGAGAGTAGGGAAAGCACGCCTCTTATTGAAATTAGTAGGTGAAAAATTAGTATCTATTAACCGGTCAAGCAAACTGCAGGAATATACACACTACCAAATATTAAAAGGGCTCTTCAAACGGCTACGCACAAAAGTTTGAGATACATGGATCAAATCTCAAACATCTGTCCTTAATTTGCTCTGTTTATTAAGTCTTCCATTTTGTTAACTCGTACGAGGTGAGACGTGGTGGCTGTTGAGTTACCCTATTGATCCCGAGTTTGAGTTCACCTTTCATATTCACACTATGTGCGTAGTTTGCATGGGATTGCGTGCATCCTTAGGACTGGTTCCGATCTAAATGAATTGGGAACACTCGGAGTTAACAAAATAATAATAATAATAATTCTTCAATTTCCAAACATCAATATAATATAACTTTTGCAGGACTTGAAATTCTGCTGTAAAGTTATGAGACACCTTAAGATTATAAATATTTATTTTTTATTTCATTGTTATTATTTGGGTAAATTATAATTACCTCCCCTAAGATTTGGTGAAATTGTAGAGACCTCCCCTCTAGTTTCTAAAATAACACTGCCCTCCCTTATGTTTCGATTGTGAGTAATAAATTCCTCCCGTTAATATGCACTAACGTGGATGAACTTTGATGATGTTTTAAATGCCCAAATTACCATTGAAAACATTAAGGCAATGCGGGTATAATGATGGCTAAGTTGAAGTAATTACGATGAATTTTGGGCTATCGCCCATCCAAGAGGTGGTCCAGCAAGTAAGCCATGTGTACTTACATTATGGAGAACATAGGTGGTTAGATGAGAATCTGGTAAAAGATGATACATACTATAAAGAGATGGACAGGACTAGCAGAAAAGAAAGGACTAGGAAGGAAGGAAACAATATCTACAATCTTCGGGAAAAAAAAAATCTACAAAGGTCATTTTGCAAGTTGATGTTGTTTTTGACGTTGGGTTGAGAATAGGGGTGTATTCGAGCTGAGCTGAGCGGAGCTGAGCCGAGCCAATCTTGGCCAAGTTTGAGCTTGCTCGAATATGTTTGAGCTCGGCTTGAGCTTGGCTTGAACTTGATTCAAGCTTGAATTATTGGGCTTGAGCTTGGCTTGAGCAAGCTTGATCGAGCTCCGTTCAAGCTCAGACTTTATTCAAGCCGAGCCGAGCTTGGGTCGACTCAAGCTTGATTCACGAAATTATTTTATTTAATTTTACATAGTTTTAATTAAAGTGTTTAATATAAATTATAATACATAAAACAACAGAAAATTAATTAATGCATTCATATCCGAAAACAATATTTGGGAGTTGCCCTTTGGTCTCAAGAGTAGAGAGTTAGATCTGAGTTTCTACTTCAACATTTTTGTTGTTATTATTATTATTTCTTAATCTTATTTATTAAAAATTAACAATTATTACAATTTATAGTAAATAAAGTTTAAAATATTATTTTTTATTAATAAAATAACATTATTAAAAATATTGTGTATATATATATATCGAGTTGAGTCGAGCTTTGCTAAAACTTGTGAGGTGTGTTGAGGAGAGATGGTTTTTTTGTATGAAAACGAAACAAAGTGTTTTAACTTAACAACTGGGGTAAAATCGTAAAAATATATATTACTGTTAACGGTGTTAACTTGACCAACCTGGCAGGAGAGGTCTGTGTTATTTTAGAAACTAGAAGGGAGGTCTCTCCAATTTTACCAATACTTAGGAGAGTTAATTATAGTTTATCCTTATCATTTTCAATATTTTCATTTGTCGTCATATTGAAGTTTATGTTGGAAAATTGACCCGATAAGTGATTTACCATATGTTGGTGAATGAGAATTGACCCGATAAAGAAACTCGGAGTGCGACCTGCTTGACCCGGAAAATAAGCAAACGGGAAATTTTTTTTGACCCAAATAGATATGGGTATGGATATGGATTTTGGGTTTGGACGGTTAACATCAAATAGTGTCCGTTGGTGTTTCAAACCTTCAAAAATAAACTGTTTTTTCAGTCCGTTTTTGTGCCTCTTCCGAACAGGCACAAGGGAGTCTATGTAATAGACTCCCATTCCTTCATTCAAAGCATCAAATTTTGAAATATCATTCTGAATATCTCTCTCTCTCTCTCTTTTTACCATTGATGTTCGAGTACAAACATTGGTCGAGTTCGCTGAGTTTTAAAGATTGGAGTACTACTTCTTCTTAACTGTAATCCGTTTTATCTTGGGAAACGATTACTCATCAACCTTGAGTACCGAGATGGAGTAAATTCGTCTTAAGGAAACTGTGTTACACAGGGCTCGAATTTTCCATTATTTCTCATCATTCTTATTGTTCTACGAATTTCGTAAGTACATTATTGTTTTAATTTCCTTATTACTTTCATTAATTATATTCTAGATTATATAGAACAACAGTTTATTGGTGCATGAATTGTAGGGGCTGCTTACTAGTTGATGATTATACTGTAATCTAGCGGTGCATCAATTGAGGAGAGAAATGATCCTACCATACCCTACACGTCACACATATAGCCAATTCATTGATAGGAAGGTCAAGAAACAAGAAACATGTAGATCCATTGAAGGTGATGTATATCAGGTCCATCTAATAGTTTTCCATAAACACAACTAAGCCAACCATTTTTATTCCTCGGGCTATTTTTTTTATTTAAAAACAAAATACCACTATCTATCTCATGGACAGAAGGTGATGAGATAGTTGGCACCACCGGACACAACTAAGCCAACCATTTTTATTTCTCATACTATTTTTTTTTACTTAAAAACAAAATGTCACTAGCTATCTCATGGGCAGAAGGTGATGAGATAGTTGGCACCACCGGAGCATGTAAATGTGCTTGATTTATCATCATAGGCATAGCTATAAGCTTGAGGACACTGGTTCTTGAAGATCATCGAATAATTCGTTGGCGGGCATGTTGCCTCAGTGTTAAAGGCCCCCGTGCAACAATACTGAGGTTCGTTAAACGCTAGGCAAGCGCTCTTACAAGCAATGACACTCCCATCCGACCCCTTCACGCTTAACTCCGCCGGGCAAACGGAGTAAACATTGGCGGAACAGCTTGTCGAGCTGCAACCTGATCCACCCTGTGGGGTCACAGACATGGGTAAGTTGAAGCCATCCACGAGGCTTATATCATAGAAATCTTGACCAGCATTAGCCGCTAGAGTGTGTTCGACTAGGGTGCATGGTGGGATTGCTCCTGCTCCGTTGCATGCGATTTGTCCCGAACCGCAATCTCCGGTGCCACACGTGAACCTTCCGTTCGAGGTGGAGCAAAGTGTTCGGCCCCAGAACCGGCCAGACCATGGAGCCGGGACATTTAATGAAGATGATGCACCGGTTGCAAGCTCAAACCCGGTTGAATACAATTGGGACCCACCTCCGGCCGTCAATGTAGCAGGCCACACCGTGTATGAGCATTTGTTTGTGAACGTGAAATTTGCCGAGTGGGCGCCTAAAATCACAAGAAGAAAATATCTCTTTGTTAGTGAAAACCGAAGTTCAGTTGTCAAACGAAAAATGGACTTATTTTTTTGCTTGGTCCTCCTCATTTATCTACCTAGGTTAGGTTAGGTGGTTAGCACTTATGGTGGCCGTCAACTGCCACACCAAACCAAGACTCGAAAGGGATAAAACACGTCCCTATGGTACCTTTTCCCGTTTGAGGGCGCATGGTCCGAGACATGTTTAGGGCGACCCTGAATTCAGGGTAAACCCTCAGATGTCCTAAGCGGACTCAGACTTGGCAAAGCCTGCTGGTATGAGGCAACCACCAAATTGGGGACATGTGGGTTGAGATGTCCCCATGATTTTGACTTCTCCATTCATTATATGACACATGACATTAAAGTGGTGAGATGACTTGGAGAGATATCAAGTGGAGAAGTGGAGAGAAGTAAAAATCATGTAGAAAATTAAATGACTTCTTCCATTTTTATCACCACATGTCCCCTATTTGGTGGTCGTCCAAGACCACCTTTCTGGCTTTGCTAGAGAGAATCCGAGGCCTAGTGGTCGTCACTGTTAGAAGGGACCTTTAGCGGTGGCCAATATCTGCCGCTAATTATATTTTTCCAGCAGATTTTGTCAACCTATAGCAGCAGCCGTCGGCCCCAACTAAATGTTTCCCACAATTTTCGTGCCAAAAAAGGCAATGAATTGACTTATAGCGTTGGCCGCTGCTAAAGCCGCCTTTTTTAAAAACAAATTAATTTTATTTCTTGTTCATTACAAACTAATTTATTTCTTGTCCAAATGGTGTAATGAAACATTATCTCATAACAAGTCACCATGCACAGGGCGGAGCCAGGATTTTTCTAGTAGTAGGGGTACATGATGGTTGATAGGAATGGTAGTAATTGTTGATGTATTTGTGAAAAATTATTAGGTGGTATCAAATATTCTGAGTCTAGGAGATGGGGGTTCCGGGGCATAGCCTCCGGATTTTTTTTGACTAAAATTTTGGGTCATTTCGTCAACACACAACGTACATATCTTACGGGTATTATTTCTCCTTGTTTATTCGACAACTATCCCCTTACCCCATAGCTATGCCCCATTAAATATCATGATATAAAAAATATATTTGTTTTCACTAGTTTAGCGAACGTTACCCTCCTTACCTCATAGCAATACCTATTAAATATGTAAATAATATAGTATACTTTTTTTAGGGATAACTTTCCCTTATCATAATTATGCCCAATAAAATAATTAAATAAATAAAAATTCTTTTTTAGTTAAAGGAATAGCACCTGCATGGAGAGCAGATCACACACACAGTCAATTGTAATTGAACTCGAGGAGAATTCAATTGTAATGATAGGAATATACCATTAGTTTTTATAATAAAAAAATAATATAAATATTTAAAAAAAAAATTTAAATTTTAGAGTTAATACTTATTTTAAATAAGGTTATATTGTTGAACCCTAAGAGTTAGAGAATCTTAACCACAGTTGATAAGAGGTTAAAAGGGACATGTGTTGATGTATAGGTGCAATTGAACTCTCTCCAGGCTCAATCACAATTGAGCGATCCAATCTAATAGCATGTCCCCCATTCCCATGGTTATGCTTAAAACAATGGTAAAAAAAAATAATCAAAAGTTGAGTGGGGGCACGTGCCCCCACTTGGCTCCGCCCCTGACCATGCACATCTTCTTGATTCTTTAATAACACATTATAACATTTCTTACATGAACACAAGATCTTGTCATCAAAACTTGTACGAGCAAATGCATAATTCGAAAAATCTTCAACTCTGTCTTGATATCCAAGGCTCGCACTATCCTTCCGCATCCAACTTTTATCCATCGACTTATCCCCTTCACGATAACGTCACATTTCAGCCAAAATCATAACTAATTCGTCTTATCAAATGATAAATAACCCACTTATCACACAATGTTTATTGAACAAGTGATCTAAGGATGAATGCATGTTTAAATATGAACTAGAAGCAAAAAAATATCCAACAAATACAATTCAAAAAATAAACCAACATATCATTCTACTAAGTTATGAAAACATTTCCGAAGAAGTGAAGAATCCATATTTGAATACACAAACACCTCGCCAAGAAAAAATAAAGCAATAAAGAAGCACACTACCAATATTGGTCTAAGAATCAGCTTTAATAACTTGACAATATTGGATATAAAAAAAAAATATCATAACAATTTGCTCGGATGACCATAAAGGCCCTAACAAAATCAGGACTGATAACTCTCCTTGCAGCCGGAGATATAAGTCATAAATAACCGATAAACAGAAATATACATCTAAATATCTAGAAACCCACTTCTAATTGGTAGTAAGAACACAAGAAAGACAATTGAGAAGAAACCAAGATCAAAACTAGAAACAACCCAAAAGACTATATAATTTCATTTAACTAAAAATAAAAATTAATTGTGGAATCCTTATTTCTAGTGAGTGAATATGGGGTACAACCCAAATTGTGCTCTTTGTGAAAGAAAGTCACATTTCAAATGGATAAATGGTGGCCTATTAGAGGGTACAACCCGAAGTGGGTTTAGTTGGATTGGAGGCCTAGCCAAGCCCAGCTCTATGATCAAAATCACATGGCTCAACCCAAGCAGACCATTAACCCTAGGTGCTCATTTTTCAATCCGTCAAAATCAGGTTGGGTTCTTAAAATATAGAAAAAAAAAACGTGGAGATGAGTAGGGTCTTGTTTTTTGCTTTTATGTTTTGGTAGGGTTATGCTTAGATTACAATATCCAATAACCATTTTAGTGGACTATAACCAAATCAACAGAATGATATTATTTGCAAGGAACAAACATAATGGCACAAAAGGGGAACAACTAAGACCCTTCTTCTCAAAGAGATCTATAGATAAGAATGAAAATATTGACAAGTGGAAGTAATGCATCAAACAAAATCTCCATTTTCTTGTTTGTATGGAACTAACCTCCGAAAAGAAAGCAATAGAAAGAAGTTATTACAAAAAAATGACAATGAAAGAAAGCATTAGAAAGAAATTGGAGAAAATACATTTACACGCCCTGAAATTTGATGAAAAATACACATAGACCCCCATTTTCTGGTCTAAGTAACAATACCACAAGGGAAAGCTACAAGTAATAGACCCCCTCCCTCAGTTTTCAAAAAATACATTAACTTTTTAAGATAATGGTTTTTAAGATAATGGCACTTAGACCCCTCCATTAGTTGACCGTTAAGTCAACTCACAGAAAAGAAATGCTATGCTGATGTATGATGATGAAGTATATAAAATTTCAAAATTGTCCCTCTAATTTTCAGAAAACACTATTCTTACTCCAAAACACTATTTATTTAATATCTAAAAATCCGGTTCTCACCCATGAGGTCGCCACGTGCCCCTTATGAAATCTCTTAGCCGTGGTTAAGATTCACACACCCATCCTTTTTAAAAAAAAATATTAATTCTTTTTTGAAAGTTAAAAAAAACTTCAGAGTTTTTTTAATATTAAAATCAGATTTTTAATATCACCCCTTGAGGTTGCCATGTGTCCATGACACCCCTAAACCGTGGTTAAGATTCACCCACCCATCCTTGGTTTGGTTTTTTAAATATTAATTCTTTTTTGAAAATTAAAAAAAAAACATTAGAGATTTTTTAATATTAAAAACAGTTTTTTAATACCACCCCTTGAGGTCGCCACATGTCCCTTTTGACACCCCCTCAATCGTGGTTAAGATTCTATTTATTTAATATCTAAAAATCTGGTTCTCACCCATGAGGTCCCCACGTGTCCCTTATGAAACCTCTTAACCATGGTTAAGATTCACTCACTCATCCTTGTTTTTTTTAAATATTAATTCTTTTTTAAAAATTAAAAAAAAATAAGAGTTTTTTTAATATTAAAATCAAAATTTTAATATCACCCATTTAGGTCACCACGTGTCCGTTTTGACACCCCTAAACCGTGGTTAAGATTCACCCACCCATCCTTGGTTTGCTTTTTTTAATATTAATTATTTTTTGAAAAAAAAAATAAAATTAGAGGTTTTTTAATATTAAAAACAGTTTTTTAATATCACCCCTTGAGGTCGCCACATGTCCCTTTTGACACCCCTTAATCGTGGTTAAGATTCCCCGACCCATCCTTGGCTTTTTAAAACAAATATTAATTCATTTTTGAAAATGAAAAAAAATATTGTTTTTATATCATCCCTTGAGGTCGTCACGTGTCCCTTTGGACACCCCTTAACCGTGGTTAAGATTCACCCACCTATCCTTGTTTTTTTTTACAAATTAATTTTTTTTGAAAATAAAAAAAAAATAGAGTTTTTTAATATTAAAAACGGTTTTTTAATATCACCCCTTGAGATCACCACGTGTCCTTTTTGACACCCCTTAATCGTGGTTAAGATTCATCTACCCATCATTGGTTTCTTTTTTCTAAATATTAATTCATTTTTGAAAATTAAGGTGTGAACCTTAACCACGGTAAAGGGGTGTCAAAAGGGACACGTGGCGACCTCAAGGGGTGAAGGTTAAGGGGTGTCAAAAGGGACACGGGGCACCTCAAGTGGTGATATTAAATAACTGTTTTTAATATTAAAAAACTAAGGCTCCGTTTGGTTGCACTTCTGTTTTCTTTTCTGTTCTCTATTTTTAAAAACAAAAATTTGAAAATTTTTACACAAAGCATGCTTGGTAAACATGTTTTGGTTTTTGATTTTTAAAAATTAATAGTAAAATTTTTGATAATCAAGATAACATAAAATTTCTGGTACCTCTATTTTTGGAAACAAGAAACAAAAACAAAACCACCATGCACCACCATTCTAACACCATCACTGCTCCACCACCAACACCACTCCACCACCACCACCACAACCACTCCACCACCTCCACCTCCACCTCCACCTCCACCTCCAATGCCACCAATACCACTCAAACCACCACCAACGCCACTAACACCACTCAACCACCACCAACATCACCACCACTCACCACCCATCACCACCACTCCACCACCACCAACGCCACCAACACCACTCAACCACCACCAAAATCACCACCACTCCACTACTCACCACCCATCACCACCACTCACCACCACCACCACAACCACTCCACCGCCACCAACACCACTCAACCACCACCAACATCACCACTACCACCAACGCCACCACCACCGCTTAACCCCCCCCACCCCCCCCCCCCCCATCACCACCACCCACCACCACTCACTACCACTAATCACCACCACCACCACCACCACTCACCACTCCACCACCACTCACTACCACCACCACCACAACCACTCCACCACCAACATCATCACCATCACCACCACCACCACCACCACCACCACCATCATCATGGATTGGAATTGCTTACTCATTATTATATTCATCATATTTCCCAAACGTGTTTTTTTATTTTTTAAGACAATTAATAGTTAGTAATGCTAAACATATTTTCTACTTAAAAAATTTAAAAACAGAAACTTATTTTCAGTTTTAGAAAACAGAAAACAAAAACAAAAAAAAGGAAGTGTATCCAAATGGTCCCTAAATTTTTTTTTTTAAATTTTCAAAAATGAATTAATATTTTTTTTTAAAAGCCAAGGATGGGTGGGTGAATCTTAACCACGGTTAAAGGGTGTCAAAAAGGACATGTGGCGACTTCAAGGGGTGATATTAAAAACCTGTTTTTAATATTTAAAAAACTATTTTTTAAAATTTAAAAAAAAAATTAATTAGTAAAAAAAACAAGGATAGGTAGGTAAATCTTAACCACGGTTAAGGGGTATCAAAAGGGACACGTGACGACCTCAAGGGGTGATATTAAAAAACTCTATTTTTTTTTAATTTTTAAAAATGAATTAATATTTTTTTTAAAAGCCAAGGATGGGTGGGTGAATCTTAACCACGGTTAAGGGGTGTCAAAAGGGACTGGTGGCAACCTCAAGGGGTGGTATTAAAAAACTGTTTTTAATATTAAAAAAACTCTAATTTTTTAAAAAAGAATTAATATTAAAAAAAAACCAAGGATGGTTGGGTGAATCTTAACCACAGTTTAGGGGTGTCAAAAGGGACACGTGGCAACCTCATGGGTGAGAATAAGATTTTTTAATATTAAATAAATAGTGTTTTGGAGTAAGAATAGTGTTTTCTGAAAATTAGAGGTGTAATTTTGAAATTTTATATACTTCATTACACGACATCAGCATACATCAATATTTCAGTGAGTTGACTAAAGGTCAACTGATGAACGGGTCAAAATGCCATTATTTTAAAAAGTAAAGGTACTTAATGTATATTTTGAAAAATAGGGGTCTATGTGTATTTTTGTCAAACCCCCGGGGGGTTGTAAATGTATTTTCTCCAAAGAAATTTTTACAAAGAATGACAATGAAAGAAGGGCATAGAAAGAAATTTTTACACAAAATGACAATGAGATAAAATCATGGAAACAAAAATAGGTCACTAAAATAAAAAGAAATGAAATAATCAAAGAAAGATAAGAGAGTTCCGCTTCTCCTTGAGGAATAGAAAAGACATACCTCCTCTGTAGACTTTTTAAGTGAAGAAAAAAGACTGCATATGCCACTCAACTACCCTCATCACCATTCATCTCTTCCAAAGTTTTATTGAGGAATGGAAAAGATTCAAAAAGATAAGAAAGCACCGAATCAACACAAGATAACCAACATTTTTTTTTAAGGAGCAGCAAGAATAGGATCCTTAGGGAGAATAATAAAAAAAAAAAACAGAGTTCAAACTGTTTGAAAGAGAATTAAGACATATAGAACAACAATTTCAACCTTTAAAAAAAGGAGAGGAGAGAAACTAGGGGAAAAAAATAGAGAACCAATCACCTAAACCTTTCACCTCCTGCAATTTTCTACTACCCCACGTCCCCACCTACACTTAAACGATGGTACATTGATCAGCAGAAGCATCCAAACTCCTCCATCTTCTTCCTCGCCCTCCTCTCCTCCATCCGCACTGTCTTCCCTAATTTCTTCTCCCTCTCTCTTATGAGGAGAAGGAAAGGATAGGAAAACTAAAGAAGAAGAGGACGATATGGGAATTGGGAGGGTCTCAAAAATCCAAATGAGGAAGTTATCAGATTGCGAGATGAACAGAATATGCAGATGAACAGAATAGTATTTGCAGATGAACAAAATATGTATATGTACTGAAAGAAAACTGGAAACAGAGTCTAAATTTGCAACCATTATATTAATGTCAATCAGCTCACTCCATCAAAACTTCCATTTCCCCCAAACCCCCGAATTGAAACCACATGAGCTTACAGAAACCCTAATTATTCGATATAGATCTAGAAGATATACCCAAAATAAATAAATTTGGGAGCAAAATCAAAACCTAGAATCAAATGAACACAAAATAGAGTACGTGAAGACCTGCAAATGCCGATTTAAAATCCAATACTGAAAACCTTTTATCAATCTTCCCTCTGAACCCTGCAGGAAAAAACGAGCCTCAAAAACCATACAACAAACAGATATATAGAAAATGGACTCTGGCACGGTACCAAAAGGGATTAAACACGTCTCTATGGTACTTTTTTCTACGCTCCAGGACATGTTTAGGGCGACCCTAAAACCCAGAGTAAACCCTGAGATGTCCTAAACATGTCTCGTGCGTGCATCCTCGGACGAAAAAGGTGCCTTAGGGCCTGATTTAACCCTATTCATATCGGGCATGGTTTACCTAACATTTCTCAAGAAAAACTGAACAACAAACCTGAGACGAGGAAGACCAAGATTAGGGTGAGCTGTCTTCTTGACTCCATCGCTTAGTGCTTGAGATGGTTTCTATATGGGTGGGATCGGAGGAAGACCAACAAACCTGATTTAACCCTATTCGTCGTCGTCGTCGTCGTCGTCGTCGTCGTCATCTTTTCTTTATTATTATTATAATACTAGCAAACACCGTGCGCTGCACGGATAGTAACATTGACATGGGTGAAGGAAAAGATAAAGAAAAATAGATAGTTTTTAATAATCAATGAGTCCGGAGGGCTCAATTGCATTCAAAAAGCCCCTTTTAATCCTGGTTAAGAAATTTTAACTCCTAGGGTTAATTTTAAAAAAATATTTTTTTCTAAAAAATAAGGTTAAATTGTTGAATGTTAAGGGTTTGTGATTCTTAATCACAGTTAAGGATGATTAAAAGGTACACATGTTGCCCTGTGGGTGCAATTTTTTTAGTTGGAAAGTGCAATTGAACTTGGGGGAATTCAATTGTGATTGAAAATGATCCCAAATTCAATTGATCTCTCTAGAGAAAATTATAAGACTGAAAGCAAATCTTCTCGGTAGAAACCATCTCATGGTAAGTTTGCACCTGTGTACCTTTATGTTGGTATACCCATTTAATACATTCAATTCCTCGAAGAAGAATGAGGGTTGTAAAGATTTAACTTACCCATCCCACGAGAGTGAACGGGCGTGATGAGAAGAAAACCAAAAAAAAAGTCTAACTCGTCTACACCACCAGGTTGAAATCATCTCTTACCGTACTAACTAAAGTCACCAATCATTTTATTTCATTTTCCATCAGTGTGCATATTTATCAAAGCAACTACTACCGAGTTTTACATCATGATCTTAATCTCAAAAATACTGAGGTAAGATTCCAAGGTCTCACATTTTGCATGGACCAAAGATTCACTCATGATATACACCTTAAAATCAAGTTGGGTATTCCTTTTCATTTTGAATCCATGGCAATGTAAGGTAGATAAAGTTCATCATCAATTGCTCCGTGAAATTAGTGGTGCCTTGTCAAGAAATAAATTAATGGTTCAGTTTCAACATAGCAAAGAGGCACAATAATAGCACTGACAAATTATTTCATTCTAGAAACCTATAACCATACACATTTTAATCAATGCACTAATTATTCACATTTTTCACTGGTACAGCAGCCAACCTCACATTGTCTTAGTAAGGTAATTTGGTGTGCTCAAATCCTTATGCTCCAAAGATGTGAACACAACATGTATTATAACTTCCTTTGATACACTTGAAAAGAGATGTGTCAACATGTACTAAGCTATTTGCATCCCAAATTTTAGCACACCGGGCATAGTTCAACACGACCCTTTCTATGGATGCAGATTTTCATAGGCCCACAGCTTCAATTGAAGAGCTCGAATCCATATACTCATGTTATCTGCAAATCCATTTTCTATGGCAAATGCCTTTAGACAAAACTCCAATACAGAAGAAATTAAGATGATGATACCATAAACACATGACATAATATCATAGATGAAACTACTCACAATTGAAAAGTGATCTAGGGTAGAGGTTTTAAGTATCCAAAACAATCTAGTATTAATTTGGTAACAAACATTGAAGAGAAGTTAATTACTAATCTTGTTTGTGAAGCCGTTATCAAATATTATGCCACGTGTTAAAACATAGAAATTATAAGAGATATCATTGTTATCATAGTTTTCAACAAACATGGAAGAGAAGTTAATTACTAATCATGTTTGTGAAGCCATTATCTAATAGTATGCCACGTGTTAAAACATAAAAAGATAAAAAATATATCATCGTTATCTTAGTTTTCATCAAGCTTAAAGTAATCTTGGGTCCCAAATCACTTGCTCATGTCGAGTGTTTTATGATATTAAAGACCAAACTTTGCAATCATTAAAATCATCTTAGCAGATAAAGCTCATGTTCCTGAATTTGAAATCCATAAATGTTGCTGAGGGACTAGCGCATTACCTGTTCATCCTAGAAAAATTATTAAAGATGGGGAGGAAATAAAATTCTGGTAACACATGTACATCTGTCCTGTAATCGATGACCGTCATCACAATCATCAATTGCAATTATACTCTTCAACAATCCTGTGGCCAATGGATCATACAATTAGGAAGCTTTAACATTTAGGAAATTTCTAAATTTTCTTTTCATCTCTAGATATAATATCAATCACCATGAGAACATTCAGAGCATCATATACTCTCCGCCTAATGTTTTTCTCATCATATTGCTTGCTGTCAAGAGAACCCTCAAATTATTTACTTTTACTTTACCATCTTAAAAGTCAAGTGTAATGAACGGCTGGCAATGGGGCTTCTTACCTATCCTGTTTGTATGATAGCAACGAATTATTCAATTAGTTGCTCGAGATAACTCTCTTTCAATCCTATACAAAGAAAGTAGTAGAATAACTGCAGCGAAAAAATATGCAAACGATTGTAAACTACGGACATGCCAATAGAGACGCAACATAAGAGATTTTCTTAAGGATAGGTAAAGCATAGACTAATGAAATGTCATATGCACAAAGAGCTATGACGTAAGGGCCCAAGTAGCATGCAGAATCAACAAAGAGAAAAGTAGTTTATGGTTGTGTTTCATGTATAAGTATAAATCCATTCTAGAAGATCATTTGTAATAACAGATCCTAGAAAACATAAGATGCATACTCTCTCGGTCTCTTGTGAGTCGGAGAAAAAAGTTTGGACAGTAGAACATATTAAGCCTTAGTCAAAGTATAGAAGGATGTAAGATGAGTAAGCTGTTCAAAATTGAGACACATTTTAAATCTAACAAAAATCCAGCAAGACCAGTAATAAGCAACACATAATAGTCCAATAATACAAAAATTAACAGGGGCAAAACACCAAATTTTGTGTAATGTGACAACAAATTGACTTTTGAACTTAAAACAACTATGTCGATGCATTCAATAGCATCAGATGATTCAGAGTGAGGAAGTAGGCAAGTGGTTCAAAACAGTTCTAAGGGGGTTGCAAGTAATGACAATAAAACTATTTATTGGTAGAAACCTAAGATATTACACGATTGAGTCAATTAATGGTCTGATTGTACTCATTGTACTGATAAGCGGTTGCAAGTAAGCAGAGTATCATCAAGATGCAACTCCTTTCATTTCCTTTATTTATTAATTTATTGGATGAGCTGATGCAATCAATATCAGAGTCAGGTTGAAGTACTTCAGTCCCTTTACTATTGCCACATTGCTTGACATACTTGATCACTAAGTAGAGAATGAGGCAACATGTTGAATTCCATATATCAGCAAATTGCCCCTGGCAACAAACACGAAAAGGCATTACATAAAAAGATAATCTAGTTTGTGGAGTTTTATCTGTCTATGCATTACATGAAATAGGGGTAGTACTGCTTATGCTAATGTTGTTTTTCTTCTTTATCTGAGATGCAAGCGTAACTGTCTGATGGAGTAGGAAAGAGATAGGGACTCTAGGCATATGGTTTACTCACCTACAAATGGGTCTTAATTCAAACATACTTTGAAGGATAAAAATGTCAATAAAGTGGCATTGTTCTAAGATGACAGAGGCGTCTCAATAAAGTGGCATTGCTCCATTGTGGGTACCTTGCGGTAATAGCATAAGCATGTATTTCTTGAATGGCAGATAAAAATATGTCTTATCCAACTATCAAATTGCCATCATCAAGACTGCATGGTATCAGCCTCACATGTTTTGTTATTGTTGGTGTATGGTTAGATATGCAAGGAGATCATCTTTGTTAAACTACTATGGCGGGTATCAACTTCTCAATGTGGGGTCTGAACCAAACTTCTAATACCCAAAGGTTCAAATGCATGTTGTTAACTGAAAAACCATTTCATCGGGCTGATAGGAATATATCTTACCTGGTCGGGAGATGCAAGACTATTGCTAGGATCTGCAAATTCAAACACAGGTTCATCTGCAACCTAGAAAGTACTTTAACTACTCAAATATAGGCATAAAGACTTACATGACATCACAAGAAAGTTGGTACTGGAAATAAGAAATAGAATATGATAGCTGGATGTAAAGAAATCAGTTTAATGGATGTTCATGTTTTTCCGTAAGACTTAGTTCCCCTCTCAAGATCAGTGCAAGACATGGTTTAAAAAATTATAGTTTATTAGTTGGTTTGTGATTGAGATTATGTTGGGGTCAAAACCATAACATTGTTGATACCCCTTTCCAGATCATTGTTACATTTTTTTCCCTATAAATATTGGTTACATGTGAGATGTTTAACTGAGAGAACTTATAGTGCTAGGTTTTCAACGAAGATACCCATCGACAAATTGAAAAAAAAACTTAGTATCTATTATAGGAGGCAGCTTGAAGTGGTGCTAGGTAATTAATTGTCTTATCTAGTAAAACCATCGACTGAATTACCCAAAATACTTCGAACTGCATATATGTCAAAGTGTTCAGTCCCAAAAATGGAAGAGAAGAATATTCTAGATAATAATCAAAGGTGGATGCCGCTCTCCAAAATTGGATTTTTCGTATCTCAAATCTGAATTCACAGCTGGTTATGAATGCTGGAATTTACAGATTACACCAAATTTGCACTGGCCCATTTTCACATAGTAGGAGCACTGGTGCAACTGTGCAAGTAATCTGTTTAGGAGCACACTCCGGACTTTGTTCCAATAATATAAAATATTATAAGCTGGAGAAAAAAGTGAAGGAATTCAAACCAGCTGTAGTGGGTATCCATAATAATTCAGTGACACATAGCTAACTGATCCAGCTCCGTGTCTTGGATAGTGGTTCTTGCAGGAAGCACCGAATTTGTAAGTTCCAGTCTTCAAAAAATACTACACAATTTGCAACAATAAAATAATTCTTATTGAAAGGAACTTACCCTACTCATAGAATAGGTAATCCAAGTAGGAAAAAGTTGCTTGCAAACTTTCCATTATTCCACATCGGCTGATAGCAAGCACTTGGAAATTATCAATATTTGAAAAATCAACAACAATTCTAGACAATGGAATACCTGGAATACAGGTTGGCCCACCGCTCTTGGTACTCCCCACCTCGGGGTCTAGCCGCTCCCAGTTGGCCTGTTCTCATTTAAGAATTTTTGGGTACGTAAATCTTTGTTTCAATAACTAAAAATTACAATTTTTTTAAAGGAATTTAGGAGTCCCATGATTTTGACATCAACCTAACAACATAAAAAAGCTCAATATCAATGAATGTTGTCTTGTTATAGCAATTCCATTCACTTCCTGACTCCCACTCTCGGCTCTTGCACAGAAAAAAATTATATGGCCCCATTGACTCACTGGGTATCCACATTGAGTGCAAAATTAAACCAAGATAAGTAAAACAAAGTTATCAACTTCTAAAAAAATATAGAAAGAAATCATAAAGAAAAGAAATAAAAATTCTACTCAAACAATACAACTATAGAACCCCAAAACAAAGTTATAGTTGAATTAAAAAAAAGAGAGAATATAGATTAACATGCTTGAAGAAAGTCTTTTAAAACAAATAAAAAAGAAAAAAAATGAGATAACCTTTGCAATGACAAAGGAATAAAACTTGAATTACCGATTAAAAAAAAGAATAAAGCTTGACATCTCTTAACTGTAGATATCGGTGATCCACAGTTATGAATGATGAAGAAGTAGATATTTCAAATCGGATCATGAAGCGTAATAAGCACTATTTTAAGTAATAATGCTTTCATGTTTTTATTACTATGAACCTTTGCAAAAACAAAAATGGTTGTGGCTATTTATTACAGTACTCGAGTTTGAATTATAGTAGTTGACACTATTGTTACATGTAATTGAGTTAAAGTAGGTTTTGAGAAAGTCATATATAAAAATTAGTTAGACACTGTATAATTTAGTTAGACACTATTATTTTATGCAATTGAGTTAAAGTAGGTTCTGAGAAACTCATTAAAAATTTACTTAACTGAGACTGAAGATGTATTTTATAAGCTAGATTCAATGAAATGAGAAGCAAAATAAATGCCCACAAGACTGGTGACTTGAATTAAGTCAATAATCCAAATACCATTTCTAAAATGTTGCTGCAAATCCAAGTCCATGCTAAAAAGGATTTACTTAATGAAAGAAGGGGAAAAAGTATTACTTTTCCTTGCTCTATATCTCTGCATCTAACCTTTTTAGATTGCAAATCGTCCTAGCGATCCTATTTTATGTAAGGTAAGGAATAAAACTGAAAAAATAGAAGAAGAAGACTTAGGGGCTGGATTAAATAAACTTCAGATTCATCATTGAATATAGGAAAAAAAATCAAAAGGCTCAACCGGGTATCTCAAAGAATCAATACCTGAACACTATGATGCATTAATCCTTCGATTTGAACCCCACCGACTGATGCAGGGCTGTAATATTGGGTCCTTCTGGCAGAAACCTCGCCCAGAATTTCTCCCTTAAAGAAAGTATAATCTTAATTTTAGGATAACTTGTTAAACTATATACAAATCAATCTTAAGATTCAACACAGCGGAAATGGGAAACGAAACTACATGAAGAACATTAAAGAGATCCCATGATCCCATCTACATACCCATCACCATATTGCAGAAATACGCCCACGATCCTACAAATTTATTAATCGACAGATCTTCAAAAGAAGAGTAATCAAGTCATCAATTTGTTAACATTTGTACGATTTAGGATGGCCTGGCGAACAGGGGATGTGGAACCAAGTGTGGTGGGTATCTGGGTATTGGTACAAACTATAAAATAAATACAAATGTACATACATAGATCAATGGATAGGTAATAAAGAGAGTAGAAAGGAGGAAAGAGGAGAGACCTGACTTCAGGGTTGATGCAAATGTTGTGCACCAGGGAAAATCTGCAGATTCCTACAGCAACCCCAACGGCCGCAAACAGAGGATAAACCTAATCACACATATTATACAGCACAGAGTATCAGATCTAGCTCCCCTCAAAAACAGGAAAAACCCTAACAATAGATCACTTTTCTAGCCGAGAGAAAGAGCGAGATGGGTTTGAAAATCTATGAGAATCTACAAAAAGAGGGGTTAGTTACAAACCTCAGGCCTGAGCCATCGACTGAGGCATGCTTCACAGAGGAGGGAAGTTGGGGAGATAAATGAGGGGAGAGACGTGCTATGGATGGCGTAGAGAGAAGGGAAGATGTATCTAAACATTTTTTCATTAATGAAGGGAAAGAAGAAACCGAGAAGAAGGGCACAGGAGAAGAACCATGAAGAAGAGGAAAGGGCGAAGAAGAAGAAAGGGCCAGATTAAAGGAACCAAATTGGATTCGGGTTAGGAATTTCGTGTATGGGAACTGTGAAGAAAAAAGGCCGAAGAAGAAGAAAGGAACCAAATCGGATTCGGGTTAGGTATTCCGTGTGTGGTCCACATTAGTATAATAAATAGATACAGCTACGTGGCATCAAGTTGGAGTTGAATTCGAGGATCCTAAAGGCATCCACATGGACACCAACAGCTGATAGGAGCATTAAGATGAGATCTTTATTATATTTTCTTTACTATTATAATGCGAGGATCATACTTAGATGATTTTCCGAAATTCTCAAACTACCTTTACATAAAAACATACCCCTTGTCTTTGATTTAATGTTTTATTTTAATTCCCAAACTAACCCTCTATCTATTTAGGATCACAGCCAATCACGATTGAACTCGAGGAGAGTAGGAGAGTTCAATCACACCCACGAGTAAACAAGTGTTCTTTTTAACTCCTATTAACCGTGGTTAACTCCCACTCGCTCACGTGCATCACACGTGCCACTAGTGAGTTCAATCGCACCTGTGGGTTAACACGTGTCCCTTTTAACTCTTATTAACTATGGTTAACTCCTTCCCCTCGCTCTCACGTGCATCGCACGTGCCACCCGCTAGTTATTATAATATGAGAGGCACAAGTGTAGATGATTTTTCCAAAATTCTCATACTGCCCTTATATGAAAACAAAATTTTGATTTAATGTTTTGCTTTAATTCCCAAACTACCCCTTACCTTTGATTTAATTTCCAAACTACCCCTTGCTCATCTATCTATTTAGAATCACGGCCAATTGCGATTGAACTCGGGGAGAGTTCAATTGCACTTGCAGGTAAAAACATGTCATTTTTAACTCCTATTAACTGTGGTTAACTCCTTCCCCTCGTTCTCACGTGCATAGTTAGTAAATTCGCGTATTACACGTGAATTACACACGAATAATACTTATAACGAATTATACGTATAATTCATCCATATTAATCAAAGCAAAGTAAATGTTTGCGAATTTTTTAAGTAAGACGAATCATACGTGAATTATTTGCGAATCGTTCACGACTTATTCGCGAATAATATATATGTATATATACAAACCCGTAAGATAAATCCCAAATCCTCTTTCTTCCTTCTTGTATGTGCATGTAACTCTCTTTCTTTTTATTTCTTTCTTTTTCTCAATCTCTATCCTTAATCTCTATCTCATTGGCCACAATGTCGTTAATAATCATCAGCCACCTGTCATGAGTCACTCATTAGTCATTACTTAGTCCCCTCATTTTTTCTCGATTTCTTTCCCTCCCTAAATCTCAAACCCTAACTATTTCACAATCATCACTTATCACAATGACACAGCCAACCGCCAGTAGTTGAGGACCAAGTATCTGAGTTTATAGTATTGTCAACACCAATAACTACTACTCTCCCTTCCAAGAGCAACTCTCTCTCTTTCTCTCTTAATCTCCCATCTCCCTTCCAAGTTCGACTCTCTCTCTAATTCTTCAATTGCACTTCTTATTTTCATTTTCTGTAATATGAGGTAAAGATTTAATGCATTCTCTTAGAAATTTTATGTGTAATTGTATATATTTAGACGAATTTTTCAACAAATTATTAAGTATTGGCCCGAATTATATTCGAATTAATTCGGTATCGTACTTTTGACGTCCTGCGTTTTTTTTGCCGAATTTTTAATCGAACTATTGAATGCAAATTCTGAATTATACTCGAATAATTTCTGTATCGAATTTTTACCGTACGCCGAATTGCTAACTATGCTCACGTGCATCGCACGTGCCACTAGTGAGTTCAATCACACCCACGGGTTAACACGTGTCCCTTTTAACTCCTATTAACTATGGTTAACTCCTTCCCCTTGCTCTCACGTGCATCGCACGTGCCACCCGCTAGTTAATTATAATGGGAGAGGCAGGCGTAGCCTGAATTTTCTGAAATTCCTAAACTACCCTTATATAAAACAAAACCTTAATTTAATATTTTACTTTAATTTCCAAACTACCCTCATCTATCTATTTAAAGAATAGAATCACAGTCAATCACGATTGAACTCGGAGAGAGTTCAATTGCACTCATGGGTTAACACGTGTCCTTTTTGACTCCTATTAATTGTGGTTAATTCCTTCTTCTCGCTCTCACGTCCATCACACGTGCCACCCGCTAGTATATATATATAAGTGAAATGAAGGTCCAGATTAGGAAAAGAGGCACTTTGTTCTAGTCTTACATGTAATTCGAAATCGTTATATGGATGATTTTTCTCAGTTTTTCAACGACACAATAGTGTATCTTACCAAAGAAAAAACATCTCGGGTATATTTTTGAGATTAATTTTGAGCTGGAGCTCTACTTCACGGCATTGAGGCAGAGGTCCCTAACACTATGACCATGACATGTTTTTAATTATCTATCCCCTTACTAAAAAATGCGTACGTCAACGACTAAGCTTGACTTTCGTCGAACCTTCATATACCTAAAATACCCTTAGCTGTTTAGCATAACAAATGAAACACCGAGTTCCCTCTGTTTTGTTTTATTCTCCCATCTTTAATCTTTCGGTTACAACAGCTAAACATACCACAACATCCCATGCGTCCCGATCAGAACGATCAATTCATCATCTCACTCAAATCGTTCAGTTTGTTTTCTCAATGGTTGTTCTTCCAAACCCTAACATTGATTTTGATCTAATGGTCAATATTGATTCTTTCAATTCTCCAATTCTGCGATCTTGTGCTTGACAAAGGTCAATATCAATTCTTTCAATTCTCCAATTATAGCAGACAAAAGATGAAAAAAAAAACACTTCTACTCCTGTGTTCGACAATCGATTGAAGAAACTAGCTAAGACAAGTCATTTCTCTTAAGTTTAGTAAGAAATTCCTAACCCCCAATACCATTGCTCTTTCCTATTCTGCAATCTTCAGAAGAGAAGGACTCTCTAGTTTGTGATAGGAGCGGCGTACTGTCAGGTGGTTAAAGGCAAGTGTGATCCTCCTGTTCCTCTTTCCCTAATTCATCTTTATTAGATTAAGTTTGCCCAATCTCACTTATGCTCCATGCATGAGCTAAGTTTCAAAAATAATATAAAAAAAAATCTCCAAAATATTCTGATAATCAAAAAATTTCAAAAACATTCACATAAGTAAAAAAAAAAAATCAAATTAAATTATGTTCAAGAACTACGAGAGGCTTGATTCCGTTTTTGGCGGATATGTAGGCAACCCTAACAGGTGTAGCCCCCATACCTAAAACCCTTAGGTAGGTTTTATTTTCCATTCTTATTTTCTCGTTGTAATATTCTCTCTCATTATGAATAAATGAATGTAATTTTCCCCTAAGATTTTTCCTCATATTAGCTTAGGTCTAAGAAGTAAGTAACCATCTCTTGATGGAAGTTAAGGGTGCCTGACACCTTCTCCTAACCTAAGCGAATTACTTGTCTAAAGAATCTCATAATGTGCCTTATCCAATCAATATGAAAGGGTCTTATTGCCCTAAAAATAAAATAGGTGTCGACTCTCAATTAGGAGGTTTAGTGTTATTATGTTCTCTCATAGGAAGGAATGGTGGTAAATTTCCACCGCTCACATCCTGCATTCTCTATAGACTCTATACAATGTAGACAATGGTGCTATGATAACCCCAAATCCTAAAACTCTTGGGTTTCATGAATAGGCCCTTATGGAGGAAAGCATTGGGTCGAGGCCCAAGATATAAAAAAGGACGAGATCTTCTCCAGTTAGTGTTGGTGAGGAGACTACCAACACCCACTCCGAAGATGCCATGTGTCCTATACACAGTTACCAAAACTTTGGTTAGCATGTGTACCCAACACCTTGGTAAGCATGGAACGGAGTACGTGGCACCTTCGAAGTGGTGCTGGTGGTCTCCTCGCTAGCACCAACTAGAGAAGATCCTAAGTAAAAAAAAAAAACTCAAATCTAACAATTAATAATCATAATCAATCATTTTTGGGGTGCAGATCGATCCACCAAAATTAGTCCATACGACAATAGCGTCATGGACAGATAAGGTAAGTAGGGGAGGTAATTTATTTTCTGACGTGTGAACCCGCACCTCGTTTACATGGGTTAGGGTTTAGAGTTTGGATCCCAAGGACCAAGTTCATGGTTTAGTTTTCTTAGCCCATTAAGAATTGGATTGGGCTTGGGTTGGACTTTGCCTAATTAATTTATCAATAATCATATTATATATGATTGAGGCCAAAGCCTCCAACTAGTAAGATGGGCACGTAATGGTTCTAGAGGGCTTTAGGATATGACTTGGGATGCTTGTTCCTGAAATTTTTTTAAAAAAAAAAACTATAGTATTATTAGGGGTGTAGCCATGGGTGAGGGGCGGAGCCGGGGGATAGGGACTCTAGCTGCCCCTAAACATCCGAGAAAAATATATTCTTTACAAATAGATGCGATGACTGATGAACTTGGCCCCTCAACTTTTTTGAGGGGCGTAGCCCCGAACCCCATTGTTAGCCCCCCTGTAAGAGCATCATAGCTCCGCCCTTGGGCATTTGATACATCATGAGAGATACTCTAAAAACAGTTTTTTAATTTTAAAAAAAGAATTAAAAAAAAAAAATCAAGGATGGGAGGGTGAACCCTAGGGGTGGGTGAATCTTACCCACGGTTAAGGGGTGTTAAAGGAGACACGTGGTGAACCTCTAGGGGTGATAACCGGATTTTCCAAATCCGGTTATCATCGTAGAGGATTTGACTCCTATAATTTTTATTTCTTTTGTTTTGTCCCTCCTTTTTTTCTCTCACAAATTTCAAAATATTTGTCCCTACAGATTTTAAGCATGTGTGCCTTGGCACAATTGGATGTTCAATTCAACAATCCAACTCTTTTCTTGGACGCATTAGTCCTTGATTTATGCTTTTATGTGCACAAATCCTTCAAGAATTTGGAGTAAGCTGGAATTTGCTTGATTGCATCAAGAAGAGGTAGATTTATCTTAACCTGTTTGAAGACCTCAATCATGTCTTCCATTTTTGCTCCCTTTTTACCAAAGGGTGATGAATCATTCAAACAAGTTGGATACGGGGCTTTAGGCATGTAGGGTGCCTCAGGAATGGGAACTACAGTGGAATAAGGACCTTGATCTTCTTATTGGTATCCATTCCCTCGCCCTCATTGTCAGAAGATCCTACATTGGGCTTTTCTTTCTTACCCGAATTCTCCCTAACCTTATCTTCAACTACTTTCCCACTCCTTAAGGTTGTCACGGCCTGAACTTGTTCATGATTTGTCTCATTGACCTGAATGATACCTTTGAGATTACTCACAGGTTGACTTAGAAGAGTTCCTTCCACTCTCCTATTGATAGCATTAGCAAGTTGTCCCATTTGGGACTCAAGCTTTTGAATGGATTGAGAGTATGAGTTAAGCAATTGGGTATTGTTTTCCAAGCCTTTTAGAGCATTCAATACCTTTTCCTCAAAAGATGGATTTCTTTGATTAAAGTTAGGAGAAGCTGGTTGTTGAAATTGTTGGGGTTGGTAATTGGATTGATTTTAAAGGCCGATTGAAAGACCTTTGAGGTTGGGAAAAATTATTCCCTTGAGTTTGAGGTTGCCATGAAAAATTAGAATGATTCCTCCAACCCGGGTTATAAGTGTTTGAGTAAGGATCTTTATTGCATTCATAGTGGTGTAGCCTGGGAGAGGGGTGGAACCGGGGAAGACGGCGTTCTAACCCCCGTAAACTAAAATAAAAACATTTTTCTTTACAAACAGACTCAATGGCCCATGAACTTGGCCCTCCAAAAAAAAAATTTCGGGGACTACGCCCCCAAACCCCCAATGTTAGCCTCCTGCAAGAGAATCCTGGCTCTGCCCATGCATATGACAATAGCGTCATGGATAGGTAAGCCAAAAAAAGGTAAGTATGAGGTGGCAATTTCTTTTCTGATGTGTGAACCAACACCGTTTACATGGGTTAGGGTTTAGAGTTTGGATCCCATGGGCCGAGTTCATGGTTTGGTTTTCTTAACACATTAAGAATTGATTTTGGCTTGGGTTGGACTTTGGCTAATTAATTTATCAATAATCATATTATATATGACTAAGGCCAAAGCCTCCAAATAGTAAGATGGGTACGTAGCGGTTCTAGAAGGCTTTAGGATATGAACCAAATGTTCGATACATGCTATCACTCCAAATAGTAAGATGGGCACGTAGCAGTTCTAGAGGGTTTTAGGATATGATCGTGACAATCTTAGGAGGTGTTCGTGTATCACCCAACCAAATGTGCAACACATTCTATCACTTCCTTACTTAAATACCTTCCCATACGTCATGCAAAGAGTGGTGTCCTAATGTAATTCTTGGGCATCTGTCAGAAACGATGTCATCCTGATCACTTTTTATAGTGAGAAAACTTCAATCCAGTGTGCAACGGATTTCCTCTTGTGGGGGTGCAACTATTAAATTTAGGAAAATTTGAAAGAGCAAAAAAGAAAAGAAAATGTGGTGTACTCATAAAATCTTGGGGTGCACCTAACACCACCCTTAATTTAGCAATAATCATATTATATATGATTGAGGCCAAAGCCTCCGAACAATAAGATGGGCATGCAGCGGTTCTGGACGGCTTTAGGATATGATTTGGGATCTTCTCTAGTGGAGAGAGACTGCCAGTGACATGCGTCTATACCAGTACTGGCTTGCGTTTGGCGTGCACAGCCTGGAAAGGCATGCATATGGGGGCATGTGCAGGGGCCGAACCACATGGGGTCCATGTGGTTAAAGCCTCCCTGGAATTTAAAAAAAAAAAACCATACTATTATGGGAGAGGGGCGGAGCTGGGGGATGGGAGGACCTAGCCGCCCCTAAACATCTGAAAAAAAATATATTCTTTACAAACTGACAAAAACAGATATGATGGCCCATGAACTTGGTCCTCAAAATTTTTTTGGGGTTACGCCCCCGAACCCCATTGTTAGCCCCCCCCCCCTCCTACAAGAGAATCCTAGCTCCGCCCTTGGGCATGTGGCACATCGAGAGATTAACCCTATTATTAGCCCTTGCAAGAGAATCCTAGCTCTGCCCTTGGGCATGTGGTACATCGAGAGAGAAAGCTCGTGGTCTCCTCTCCAGTTGGTATTGGAAAAGATCCATGTCTTAAGATATTTGTGACAGATGTTCTTCATTTATTGATTGGTGTTTTGTGGTTGCAATTGTTATAAGAAGTCAATGAACGGGGGTTTGTTTATTGTCTATAGTACTGTCTTAGTTACAAGCCTTTAACAAGAGAGCCCTGGCCCAATTTTTTTGGCGGTCCCTTCTCCAAACCAAAAACCAGTATCTGTCTTTGTTTTCAGCCAAAAAAAACTATATATCTTTCCTTTTAACATATGTTGATTTTTAACTGAGAGTAGGATTAGCACGTCTCTTAATAACAATACAAAAATTTAGATAAAAAGTGTAATTCCATTGTGGAGCTGACACATTTTCTTATGTATCCATAGGAATACACATGGCATGCCAACACATACATGCACACCTTATGAGACTGAGCCTAATACAACCCTTCAAAAGGGCCGATCGAACCATGAATCTAAAAATTAGTGAGAATTATTGATCTCTCAATTCGAAGATCCAAGGTGAATTGATGTAAGTCTTGATAGGAGAGAGGAGCCTTATAAGGGGAAGGAAGTCTACATCGACTTCCGATGTGGGACTAATTGGTTATTGTCGATAGTTTGTAGCCACCCACGACCATTGTTAGCCACCCACGACCCTTGTTACGAAGTTTCACTCTCAAGTCTGACCATATGGTGCACAACTCTTTTAATTCATCGTGAGAGGGGCATACCGCATGTCACGGCTATTGTGGATTTTGAGATCATCCCGTGTTGCGAGGAGAAGAGTGCGGTTCCAGAGATGGAACGGTCCACCCATATTATTTTGAATACTGTGAAGAGAACCCAGGGTTCTCTTCTAAGCTGACCGCAGTGTCCTCATGTCCCTTTTAAAACCTTTTAAACAATGATTAAGTTAATTAAATTAAAATTAATAATTTGTTTTTTTATTTTTCTAAAAACCATGATTAGATTGCTTAACGCTAGGGGTGAGTGAATCCCAATCACAGTTGATGGGTGGTAAAAAGGGGGCATGGGCCAACAAGATCCCAGGGTGAGTTTCTAAGATGAACATGGGATCGTTTTCCATTTCCCTATTATTTTTATTTCTTTTGTTTTGATCCTTCCTCTATTTTTCTCTCATAATTTTCAAAATCTCTCTCCTACAGATTTTAAAGCATGTGCGACTTAGCACCATTGAATTTTCAATTAAACAGTCCAGCTCGGGTCTTCTATTAACTCCGTTATTGAGGGAACCTTTCCAGCTTGAAATGTGAAGGAACATCCTAGGAGGACCACTATGCTTACAATCAAATGTCACTTTGTGCTCAAATCAACATTTAGAAAAATTTCCCTGACCGTTTTACACTTAAATGCCACTTCTTTGTTCAAATCAATGCTTAAAAAAATTTCAATCCATCTCCGAGCACTCAAAATCCAAATCCTTCATTGTCCTCCTCAATGCAACCAAATCAATTAATAAAATGAATCATAATTTAAAGCATATATATTTTAGTGTAAATATCAATTATCGAAATTAGTAGGTGAAAAATTAGTATCTATTAACTGGTCAAGCAAACTGCAGGATACACAGACTACTAAATATTAAAAGGGCTCTTCAAATGGGTACGCACAAAAGTTTGAGATACATAGATCAAATCTCAAACATCTGTCCTTAATTTGCTTTGTTTATTAAGTCTTCCATTTTGTTAACTCTTACGAGGTGAGACATGGTGGCTGTTGGGTTATCCTATTGATCCCGAGTTGAGTCCACCTTTCATATTCACCTTATGTGCGTAGTTTGCATGGGATTGCGTGCATCCTTAGGACTAGTTCCGATCTAAATGGATTGGGAACACTCGGAGTTAACAAAATAATAATAATAATAATTCTTCCATTTCCAAACATCAATATAATATAACTTTTGCATGACTTGAAATTTTGCTCTAAAGTTATGAAACACCTTAAGATTATAAATATTTATTTTTTAATTCATTGTTATTATTTGGGTAAATTACAATTACCTCCCCTGAGGATTGGTGAAATTGTAGAGACCTCCCCTCTAGTTTCTAAAATAACACTGCCCTCCCCTATGTTTCGATTGTGAGTAATAAATTCCTCCTGCACTAACGTGGATGAACTTTGATGATGTTTTAACTGCCCAAATTACCCTTGAAAACATTAAGGCAATGCGGGTATAGTGATGGCTAAGTTGATGTAATTAGGATGAATTTTGGGCTATCGCCGATCCAAGAGGTGGTCCAGCAAGTAAGCCATGTGTACTTACACTATGGAGAACATGGGTGGTTAGATGAGAATCTGGTAAACGATGGCATATACAATAAAGAGATGGACAACGTGACATTTTGAGCATAGAGACATTTTGGGCTATCGCCGATCAAAATTCATCCCTAGTCGGCAGGGTAGGGACTTCCCTACCCCTCTTGTCTTATATTTTGAGCATTTATGTGAACCCCTGGTCCAAGATCCAGGGGGCTTAGCTCAGCAGTAGCAGTGTAGGAGGGGTTCCCTGCCTCCCTCATAGGTAGTGGAATCTCATTGAACCTCCCACACTTCACACACCATCCACAAACTCTTGCCACACCTCCACTAGCATGATGAGGGGTCCTCAGTTCATGAGGAACCCCCTAGTTGCATCATGGAACAGGCCAGCAACTAGTTTTTTTTTAGAAATCCAGTAATGGCAGTAGAATAACTACCGCCATTCTGGACATCTTCTTTTGCAGGGGCTGTAGGCCAAGTTTGGTGAGGCCCTGGTTCAATCCAGTGCCTGATTCGTATTCCTGGGGCACTCCTCTATCATCCCTGAGCTTTCCAAGCTTCAGGGACTAGCTTAACCAGGGTTAAATTGCATCAAAAGAGAAATTGCCCAGAATGTCGGTAATCCCATTACTGTGACTTTTTAAAACAGTGACTTAAGGGCCTTCGTGGGCCTAAGTTGAGCTGAGCCAAGGGCCCATACCAGGCCCAGGATACATGTCAACCTCTCTATATCTTCCCCTGGGCTCACTAGTCCACATGTCATCAGCCTTAAGCCCCTCCATAGCCTGCTCAGTTGCTGTTCCTGTAATACAGGAATGTTGGCATTTAGCTTACTGACATTCCCAATATGAACTATATTGGGAATGACGGTAAATTAAATGGCGTCATTCCCTGTATTACTTGAACAGTAGCCTTGCACAAGGCCTAGGATCAATCCAGGCCCACTTAGACCCTGCCTTGTCTGCTTGACCCATTTTGACCTTGACCATATCTTAATTGGGGTTAGTTCAACCCCAGTTAAGTTTTAACCTTGGTTAAGTCTCCCGTTTGTAAATTCACATAAAATCATAAAAAAAATAGAAAAAGCTCAAAAAGACAAAAATTGACTTGCTAGCTTTGTTTAACCCCTCAACCATGGTTAACTCAATCCGATTAGGTTAACCATGGTTAAATCTCCCTATCTTGCTAAATACCTATAAAAATCCAAAAAAATAGAAAAATCATAAAAATCCAAAAGAGACCCACTAGGCCTTTTCTTAACTGTGGTTAGTCCCTAACTATAGCCATACAATTCTAACCGCGGTTAGACTCACCCTTGAGCACTTGACCTCCCCGGTCAACCAAACCCTAGTCATCCGGGCTAGACCCTTGACCACCCTATGCACATACACACTACCCCTTGGCCTTGGCACGGGTTCATGTGCCAGAACTACGCTCAGTCTGATCTCATCTTGTGAGTACGTAGGCAATCCAACTCGGATTCGACCCTAGCCATCTAGATTTCTCTTTTTCTTGGATTAACATTCACTTAAACACTTTGACATTTTAATTAATATTGAGATTACACTTTGGCTTAAATTTAAGGAGTAGGTAACCGTTACAAAACGGGGGTTCTAGGGTGCCTAACACCTTCTCCGGGGCTTAATCGAACCGCTTACCCTAATCTCTGATAGATCATTTGCATTATCCAAATCTATCCGGGACCTATCCCTTAGAATGAATAGGTGACAACTCTAAAATCAAACAAACCATTGTGAAATTGGGGTGGAAAAAGTCTCATGCGCACAATAGCCATAGGGCAAGGGGACAACTGCTACTGTAAACAAGGAAAAACAATACTTGTAGGATATTTACAAAATATAGTGATGAAATCACATAGAAATTTATACGAAAAATTCTCCATTCAACACTCTAAAAATCTCTTAGAGAAACTCTTGCCTTGGTGAAAATATTCTTTTGTTTTGGGGAAAGATCTATTCCTTTGGTGCAGAAATCCTTGAGCTTTAAAGAAAACGTTAGCTTTCACATCTTGTCTCAGTAGAATCTTTACCCCTAAAAGTCATTCCTCTTAAGTTTAGTAAGATATTCCTAACCCCCAATACCATTGCGTGCTCTTTCCTACTCGGAGATCTTTGGAAGAGAAGGAGGCTTTGGTTTGTGATAGGAGCGACATACCGTCTGGTGGTTAGAGGTAAGTGTCATCCTCCTTTACCTCTTTCCCTCATTTTTATTAGCTTAAGTTTGCCCAATCTCACTTATGCTCCATGCATGAGCCTAAGCTTCTAAAATAATAATAAAAAATCTCAAATATTCCGATAATAAAAAAAAATAAACATTCACATAATAAAAAAAAAATCAAATTAAAGTATGCACAAGAACTACGGGAGGCTTGATTCCGTTTTTGGCGGATATGTAGGCAACCCTAACAGGTGTAGCCCCCATACCTAAAACCCTTAGGTAGGTTTTCCTTCTTATTCTTATTTGCTTGTTGTAATGTTCTCTCTCATTATGAATGAATGAATGAACTTTTCCCCCAAGATTTTTCTTCATATTACCTTAGGTCTAAGAAGTAGGTAACCATCTCTTGATGAAGGTTAGGGATGTTTGAGACCTTCCCCTAACCTAAGCGAATCACTTTCCTAAAAAATCTCATATTATGCCTTATCCAACAAATACGAAAGGGTCCTATTTCCCAAAAAATAAAATAGGTAGCGACTCTCAATTAGGAGATTTAGCGTTATTATGTTCGATCTCTCATAGGATGGAATGGCGGTAAATTTCCACCTCTCACATTTTGCATTCTCTATAAACTCTATACAGTGTAGACAATGGTCCTATGATAACCCCAAACCCTAAAACTCTTGGGTTTCATGAATAGGCCCTTATGGAGGAAAGCATTGGGTCGAGGCCCAATATTTAAAATAAAAAAAAAACAATGGATCTTCTCCAATTGGTGCTGGTGAGGAGACTACCAGCACCCACTCCTAAGATGCCATGTGTCCTATACACATTTATCAATACTTTGGTTTGTGCGCCCAACATACAATGGAGTACGTGGCATCTTCGGAGTGGTGTTGGTGGTCTCTTCGCTAGCACCAACTGGAGAAGATCCTAAGTCAAAAAAAGAAAAAGAAAAACTCAAATCTAACAACTAATAATCATAATGAGTCATTTTTGAAGTGCAGGTCCACCACAAGTAGTCCATACTACAATAGCGTCATGGACGGGTAAGGTAAGTAGGAGTGGTAATTTCTTTTCCGACCTGTGAACCAGCACCTCGTTTACATGGGCTAGGACTTAGGGTTTGGATCCCACGGCCGAGTTCATGGTTTGGTTTTCTTAGCCCATTAAGAATTGGATTGTGCTTGGGTTGGACTTTGCCTAATTAATTTATTAATAATCATATTATATATGATTGTGGCCAAAGCCTCCAAATAGTAAGATGGGCACGTAGCGGTTCTAGAGGGCTTTGGGATATGACTTGGGATCCTCTCCAGTTGTTACTGGAGAGGAGAACTGACATGCTTCCATACTAGTGCTGGCTTGGGTTGGCATGCACAACCTTGAAAGGCATGCATGTGGGGGCATGTGAGGGGCGGAGCCACATGGGGCCCATGGGGTTAAAGCCTCCCTGAAATTTTGAGAAAAAAAACTACAGTATTAATAGGGGTGTAGCCATGGGAGAGGGGTGGAGCTAGGCGATGGGGGACTCTAGCTGCCCCTAAACATCCAAGAAAGATATATTCTTTACAAACTGACACAAACAGATGCGATGACTCATGAACTCGGCCCTTAATTTTTTTTGATAACCCTCCTTGCAAGAGAATCCTAGCTCCGCCCTTGAGTATGTGGTACATCGAGAGAGAAATTCGTGGTCTCCTCTTCAATTGGTATTGGATAAGATCTCAGTCTTAAGATATTTGTGACAAGTGTCCATCATTTATTGATTGATTGGTGTCTTGTGGTTGCAATTGTGGGAGGAAGTCAATGAACACACGTTTGTTTACTGTCTATAGTACATTGTTAGTTATAAGCTTTTAACAATAGTGTCCTGCTAGTCTAACTTCTTGACATTCCCTGCTCCAAACCAAAAAACCTAGTTTCTGTCCTTATTTTCAGTCAAGAAGAAATATAACTTTCCTTAACATATGTTGATTTTTAACTGAGAGTAGGGTTTGTACGTCTCTTAATAAATAAAAAAAATTAGATAAAAAGTGTAATTCAATTGTGAAGCTGACACGTTTCTTATGTATCTATAGGCTATTGATAGTTTGTAACCACGGCCAATGTCGCGAAGTTTCACTCTCAAGTCTGACCATATGGTACACGACTCTTCTAATTCATCGTGAGAGGGGCATGCCGCATGTCACGGCTATTGTGGTTCCAGAAATTCATTTTTAAATAGTTAAGTACCATGAAATTCATTTTTAAACCTAAGGCACCACGTTATTGGTAGGTCATTACTCTATTTTTATTTTTTGTGTTTTGACCCTCCCTCTTGTTTTACTCTCTCACCAATTTCAAAATCTGTCCTTCAAATTTAATCATGTGGCGACTAGGCACCATTGGATGCTCAATTAAACGGTCCAACTCGAGTATGCTATTAACTTAACTCCGTGACGGAACCTTTCCAGCTTGAAATGTGGCAGGAACATCTTAGGAGGCACCACTATGCTTACAATCAAATGTCACTTTGTGCTCAATTCAACATTTTGAAAAATCTGTGTGTCCGTCTTACACCCAAATGCCACTTTTTTTGTTCAAATCAATGCTTAGAAAAACTTTCAATCCATCTTCGAGCACTCCAAATCCAAACCCTTCATCGTCCTCCTCGATGCTACCAAATCAATTAATAAAATAAAGAGAAATGCTAGTGAGACCGCAAAGGGCCAAGACCACACTGAAACCATGCATGTGATGAGCGGATCTCAAAAAAATAAAATCAGATTTATGAAAATTTTGATATCCGCTTATTACATGTGCGATCTCGATATGGTCTCGGCCCTTTACGGTCTCAATAGTAAAGTCCTGAAAAAAATCTTAATTTAAAACATACATTTTTTTAGTGTAGATATAATTTATCAAAATTAGTAGGTGAAAAATTAGTATCTATTAACTGGTCAAACAAACTGCTGGATACAAAAAATACCAAATAAAAAAAGGGCTCTTCAAATGGGTACGCACAAAAGTTTGAGATTCATAGATCAAATCTCAAACACCTGTCATTAATTTGTTGTGTTTATTAAGTCTTCCAATTTGTTAACTTGTATGAGGTGAGACGTGGTGGCTGTTGGGTTATCCTATTGATCCCGAGTTTGAGTTTGCCTTTCAGATTCACCTTATGTGCGTAGTTTGGAAGTGATTGCACGCATTCTTGGGACTAGTCCCGATCTAAATGGATTGGGAACACTCGAAATTAACAAAATAATAATAATAATAATAATTCCTCCATTTCCAAACATCAATATAATATAATTTTTGCATGACTTGATATTTTTGTTGTAAGGTTATGAAACACCTTAAGATTATAAATATTTATTTTTTACATCATTGTTATTATTTGGGTAAATTATAGTTACCTCCCCTGAAGTTTGGTGAAATTGCAGTGATCTCCTCTCTAGTTTCTAAAATAACACTGTCCTTCCCTGTGTTTCGATTGTGAGTAACAAATTCTCCTTTTGATGCAGGGGGAGATCAAATTCAAATAAAGCATGACGAACAGATGTCGGGATGACAAGTCGTTGTTTTCAAAATTTTTTACAGATTGACAATAAAAAATAAAAAATTCATAACTTTCTGCTCAAATATCAGATCGAGAATCCGACAGAAGCGCTAAAAAGAATATTTTGAGATCTACAATAGCCATTTCACAAAGATTTTCAAGATTTTTGTGTGTAGGATGCAAAATCAAAATTTATTTTTGGCTATAAAATTAGGGATGAATTTTGCTTTAAGTTATTTCAGAAGTATGGTTTAAATTAGTTGTTCAGTTTCTAAATTAGTTTTTAGGATTTCTTTTTATTATAAATAGTTGTCATTTGGCATTGTTAAGTAACTTTTGAATTGTTGAATTAGAATTGACCATTGACTTTTCTTTGGATTCCTTTGTGAACGTTTAAGTTGTTTGGATTAGCACCTTGCATGAGAGTTTTTTCTAAGTTTTCTCCAAGAAACTTAGACTTCACTAGTGATTGAAAATTTATCTTTTTTACCCTCCATATTATAAGATTGTCCTACATCAGTTGATATCAGAGCGAGGATTGACCTAGCGTGATCCGATTGTTAGACAAGTTGATTCGTTATGATGACTGTAGAAAAATTGATTCAAGATCTTGTTGAAAAAGCATGCAGACAGGATTTATGAAGAACTTGAAAAACTCGAGTGTCAGGATTTACAGACTCAAACTCTACAACCTAAGTATGATGATGGATTATGCTTATGGTTGTGAGTCTGACGGTTTATTTTCTTGTGAATCGATTTCTTTGAATGAAAGTTTAAAGCAAGAGATGCACACAAGTTCTAAAGATTATAAATATGATTTAGATGAAGACCAGAGTGAAGAAAATGAAGCAGAAACTGAAAAACAATAATGAAGTTGTGATTTAGAATAAAGAAGTAATCAATTGGCCTTTCAAATTGTTGATATGCATCACCTACCCATGAAGAAGACCACCTTAAAGAAAACTAAAATACAAACTTAAGGTCGAGTTTTTTTTCAACCAGGGAAGAATGATGCGTGAGACCAAATTCAAATAAAAGCACGACGAACGGATGCTGTCAAGAGAGGTCATTGGTTTTCAAATTTTGCAGATTGACAATAAAGATTCAAAAATTCATAATTTTTTGCTCAAATATTAAATCGAGAATCTGTCAATGTGTTGGAAAGAAAATTTCGAGATCTACAATAGCTATTTCACAAATAATTTAAAGATTTTTGTGTGAAGGATGCCAAAATCAAGTTTTATTTTTGGCTATAAAATTAGGGATATATTAGGTATTTTGAACATTTGCTTTAGGTTGTTTTAGAAGTAGGGTTTAAATTAGTTGTTTAGCTTCTAAATTAGTTTTTAGGATTTCTTTTTATTATAAATAATTATCATAGGGCATTGTTAAGTAACTTCTGAATTATTGAATTAGAATTGACCATTGACTTTTCTTTGGATTCCTTTGTAAACTTTGGGTTGTTTGGATTAACACAAATGAGAGTTTTTTTTAAGTTTTCTCTAAGAAACTTAGACTTCTCTCGAAAATTTATCTTTTTTACCCTCCATACTGTAGGATTGTCCTACTTCAGTTGATATCAAAGCGAGGATTGATCTGGCATGATCCGATTGTTAAACAAGTTGATTTGTTATGATGATTGTAGAAAAATTGATTCAAAATCTTGTTGAATTAGCATGCAGGCAAGATGTATGAAGAACTTGAGCGCCAGTATATACAAACTCAAACTCTGCAACCTAAGTATGATGATGAAGATTATGCTTATGGATGTGAGTCTGACGATTTATTTTCTTTTGAGACGATTTTTTTGAATAAAAGTTTAAAGCAAGAGATGTACACAAGTTCCAAAGAATATAAAGAAAATGAAGCAGAAACTAAGAACAATAATGAAGTTGTGATTTAGAATAAAGAAGTGATCAATTGACCTGCACCTCCCTTTCGAATTGTTGATTTGCATCAAAATTGAGTTTTATTTTTGGCTATAAAATTAGTTACGAAATTAGGGATATATTAGGTATTTTGAAATTTTGTTTTAAGTTGTTTTAGAAGTAGGGTCTAAATTAGTTGTTTAACTTTTAAATTAGTTTTTAGGGTTTCTTTTTATTATAAATAATTGTCATAGGAGCATTGTTAAGCAACTTTGTGTGAGCATGGATTTTTTTCCCATTCTCACAAAGGTTTGTTTGACTGAGAGTCGCCACCTATTCATTCTTAAGAATAGGTCCTGGGTATTTGTTCATTTGGATAAGGCAAATAGTCTATCAGAGATAGGGTAAGTGGTTTTATTAAGCCCCGGGGAAGGTGTTAGGCATCATAGGGCTCCCGTTTAAAACAGTACCTACTTCCTAAACTTAAGTCAATTTTAATCTCAAAGCTTAAAGAAAATGTCCAAGTATTTAAGATAAAGCTAATCAAAGAAATATAGAAAGCTAGATGTCTAGTGTTGAACCCGAGTAGGGTTGCCTACGTACTCACAAGGTGAGATCAGACATAGCATAGTTCTGGCACATGAGCCAGTGCCAAGACTAGGGGTAGTGTGAGTGTGTGCATAGGGTGGTTAAGGGTCTAGCCCGGAGGGCTAGGGTTTGGTTGACTGGGGAGGTCAAGTGCGTAAGGGTAAAGTCTAACCGTGGTTAGAAGGGTGTAACTAGGGTTAGGGACTAACCCTAGTTAAGAGATAACCTAGTGAGTCTTTCCTTTTTGGATTTTTGGATTTTTTATATTTTTTGGTATTTTATGTGAATATTGGCTAAGTTAACCATGGTTAAGGGCTAAATAATGTTATAATGAAGTTAACTAGTCATTTTTTGACTTTTTTGAGTTTTTCTATTTTTTGGTACATTTTTTTATTTTATGTGGATTATCAAATGAGAATAGCTTAACTAGGGTTAAAATCTAACCAGGGTTGAACTAACCCCGACTAGAACATGGTCATGGCCCAAAATGGGCTTGGCATACGTGGCAGGGGTCAATGGGCCTCTGGTTGGGCCTGGGCCTTGGGCCAGGGCCACTGTTCAAGGATACAGGGAATGGCGGTAAATTAAAGGTAAGTGTGATCCTCCTCTTCCTCTTTCCATTTCATCTTTATTACCTTAAGTTTGCCCAATCTCACTTATGTTCCATGCATGAGGTAAGTTTCTAAAATAATAAAAAAAATCTCAAAAATATTCAAATAATCAAAAATTTTCAAAAGCATTCACATAGTAAAAAATAAAAATTAAATTAAAGTATGCTCAAGAACTACGGGAGGCTTGATTTTGTTTTTGGCGGATATGTAGGCAACCCTAACAGGTGTAGCCCCATACCTAGAACCCTTAGGCAGGTTTTCTTTTTCGTTCTTATTTTCTCGTTGTAATATTCTCTCTCATTATGAATGAATGAATGTAATTTTCTTCCTAGATTTTTCTTCATATTAACTTAGGTCTAAGAAGTAAGTAACTATCTCTTGATAGAAGTTAGGGGTGCCTGACACCTTCTCCTAACCTAAGTGAATCACTTACCTAAAGAATCTCTTAATGTGCCTTATCCAACCAATATGAAAGGGTATTATTTCCCCCAAAATAAAATAGGTGACGGCTCTCAATTAGGAGGTTTAGCATTATTACGTTCTCTCATAGGGCGGAATGGCGGTACATTTCGACCGCTCACATCCTGCATTCTTTATAGACTCTATACAGTGTCGACAATGGTGCTATGATAACCCCAAACCCTAAAACTCTTGGGTTTCATGAATAGGCTCTTATGTAGGAAAGTATTGGGTTGAGGCCGATAAAATAAAATAAAAAAAGCGAGATCTTCTCCAGTTGGTGTTGGTGAGGAGACTACTAGCACCCACTCCGAAGATGGCATGCGTCCTATACACAGTTACCAAGACTTTGGTTTGCATGTGTACCCAACACCTTGAAAAGGAAGGAATGGAGTATGTGGCACCTTTGGAGTAGTGTTGGTGGTCTCCTCGCTAGCACCAACTAGAGAAGATCCTAAGTGTAAAAGAAAAAAACTCAAATCTAACAACTAATAATCATAATCAGTCATTTTTGGGATGCAGATCGATCCACCAAAATTAGTCCATACGACAATAGCATTATGGATAGATAAAGTAAGTAGGGGAGGTAATTTCTTTTCTGATGTGTGAACCAGTACCTCATTTACATAGGTTAGGGTTTAGAGTTTGGATCCCAGCAGCCGAGTTCATGGTTTGGTTTTCTTAGCCCATTAAGAATAGGATTGGACTTGTGTGGACTTTGCCTGATTAATTTATCAATAATCATATTATATCTGATAGAGGCAAAGCCTCCAAATAGTAAGATGGACACGTAGCAGTTCTAGAGGGCTTTAGGATATGCAAAGCCTCCAAATAGTAAGATGGACACGTAGCAGTTCTAGAGGGCTTTAGGATATGACTTGGGTTCTTCTCCAATAACAAATGGACAAATGGAGAGGAGACCAACAGTGATATACCTCAATACTAGTGCTGGCTTGGGTTGGCGTGCACAACCCAAATGGGGACATGTGCATTGACGGAGCCACATGGGGCCCATGGGTTTAAAGCCTCCCTCAAATTTTGAAAAAAAAAAAACTATAGTATTATTAGAGGTGTAACCATGGGTGAGGGGCGTAGCCGGGGGATGGGGGACTCTAGTTGCCCCTAAACATCCGAAAATTCTTTACAAACAGATGTGATGGCTCATGAACTTGGCCCTCAACTTTTTTGGAGGGCCTATGCCCCTGAACCCTATTGTTAACCCCCCTCAAGAGAATCCTAGTTCCGCCCATCAAAAGAGAAAGCTCGTGGTCTCCTCTCCGGTTGGTATTGGAAAAGATCTCATGTCTTAAGATATTTGTGACAGGTGTCCTTCATTTATTGATTGGTTTTTTTGTGGTTGCAATTGTTATAAGAAGTCAATGGACAAGCTTTTGTTTATTGTCTATAGTACTGTGCTAGTTACAAGCTTTTGATAATAGAGCCCAACTAGTCCAACTTTTTGGCATTTCCTACTCTAATTCAAAAACCATATATGTCCTTATTTTTAGTCAAAAAAAAATATATCTTTCCTTTAACATGTGTTGATTTTTAATTGAGAGTAGGATTAATAATCTCTTAATAAATTAAAAAATGTAGATAAATATGGTAATTTAATTATGAAGCTTTCTTATGTATCCATATGCGGCTATGGTACACGACTCTTCTAATTTCCCATCTGGGGTAGCATTTCTCAATGGTAAGCAATCTGAAACTATATTCTCTTTTTTATTTTTGGAATTAAATTTTCATTCTTAGAGACTACTCTCATCTACTTCTCATGTCATTAAAGAGAAAAATTGCAAAATTGGTCCATTTCCAGCTGGCCTACAAATACAGGGTTAACATGTAAACATAAAAAATAAAAAAAAACTGAATTTGCGGTTCTGCAAGCGATAATGTGATACAGAAAAACACAATTTTGCATTCCATGCAATTCGATTGAATTGAGCAATTAACAGGATCCAACGAAACTCCGATTTTTTTCTTAGGATCTTTTAGTTACACTAATTAGGATTGCACGTGCAGATTTAAAAGCATGTTAACAAATTATGTAATGTAAGAATTAAGTATTTTACTATAATATACTATACATATCATTCTACTAATAAGAGTATAAGGAGTTTACTAAACTTTATAGGGACCTAATTACCCTTAACCTTATTCTATCAATTTAATTACCTTATTCTATCAATTTCATATGATTTTCATCTATATCCTTTTCTTTTCTTCCAAAACTATAGGTTTCTACGTTTTTCATTTTTTTTTTTTGGAAATTACCTCTTTCTCTAGACCTCTCCCAATTCTATGTTTTTCATTTTTTTTGGGACTCTTTCTATAGACCTCTCCCTCTAATATTGAAGAGTCCTACATGGTCACTCATCCTTCTCTATAAAGAGGCAATAGGATCCAACGAAACTCCCTCTTCCATCTCAAAACTTTATATGGACCTAATTACCCTCAACCTTATTCTATCAATTTAATAACCTTATTCTATCAATTTAATATGATTTTCATGTATATCATTTTCTTTTCCTCCAAAACCATAGGTTTGTTTTTTTTTGTGGGAATTCCCTCTTTCTCTAGACCTCTCCTGATTCTGTGTTTTTCATTTTTTTGGACACTTTTTATAGACCCCTCCCTCTAATATTGAAAAGTCCTACATGACACTCATCATTTTCTATAAAGAGGCAATAGGATCCAATGAAACTCCCTCTTCCATCTCAGAACTTTATATGGACCTAATTTCTCTTTTAACCTTATTCTATCAATTTAAAATGATTTTCATGTATATATTTTTATTTTCCTCTAAAACCATGCATTACGTTTTCAGCCAAAAAAACTATATATCTTTCCTTTTAACATATGCTGATTTTTAACTGAGAGTAGGATTAGCACGTCTCTAATAATAATACAAAAATTTAGATAAAAAGTGTAATTCCGTTGTGGAGCTGACACATTTTCTTATGTATCCATAGGAACAGACATGGTATGCCAACACATACATGCACACCTTATGAGACTGAGCCTAATACAACCCTTCAAAAGGGCCTATCGAACCATGAATCTAAAAAATATTGAGAATTATTGATCTCTCAATATATCTCTCAATTCGAAGATCCAGGAGGAATTGATGTAACTCTTGATAGGAGAGAGGAGCCTTATAAGGGGAAGGAGGTCTACATCGACTTCTGATGTGGGACTAATTGTCGATAGTTTGTAGCCACCCACGACCATTGTTAGCCACCCACGACCCTTGCTACGAAGTTTCACTCTCAAGTCTGACCATATGGTGCACGACTCTTTTAATTCATCGTGAGAGGGGCATACCGCATGTCACGGCTATTGAGGATTTTGAGATCATCCCGTGTTGAGAGGAGAAGAGTGCGGTTCTAGAGATGGAACGGTCCACCCATATTATTTTGAATACTGAGAAGAGAACCCAGGGTTCTCTTCTAAGCTGACCGCAGTGTCCTCATGTCCCTTTTAAAACCTTTTAAACCATGATTAAGTTAATTAAATTAAAATTAATAATTTTTTTTATTTTTCTAAAAACCATGATTAGATTGCTTAACCCTAGGGGGTGAGTGAATCCCAACCACAGTTGATGGGTGGTAAAAAGGGGGAATGGGCCAATGAGATCCCGGGGTGAGTTTCTAAGATGAACATGGGGTCGATTTCCATTTCCCTATTATTTTTATTTCTTTTGTTTTGACCCTTCCTCTATTTTTCTCTCATAAATTTCAAAATCTCTCTCCTACAGATTTTAAAGCATGTGAGACTTAGCACCATTGGATGTTCAATTAAACAGTCCAGCTCGGGTCTTCAATTAACTCCGTGAGTGAGGGAACCTTTCCAGCTTGAAATGTGAAGGAACATCCTAGGAGGACCACTATGCTTACAATCAAATGTCACTTTGTGCTCAAATCAACATTTAGAAAAATTTCCCTGACCGTTTTACACTTAAATGCCACTTCTTTGTTCAAATCAATGCTTAAAAAAATTTTCAATCCATCTTCGAGCACTCAAAATCCAAATCCTTCATTGTCCTCCTCAATGCAACCAAATCAATTAATAAAATGAATCATAATTTAAAGCATATATATTTTAGTGTAAATATCATTTATCGAAATTAGTAGGTGAAAAATTAGTATCTATTAACTGGTCAAGCAAACTGCAGGATACACAGACTACCAAATATTAAAAGGGCTCTTCAAATGGGTACGCACAAAAGTTTGAGATACATAGATCAAATCTCAAACATCTGTCCTTAATTTGCTGTGTTTATTAAGTCTTCCATTTTGTTAACTCATACTAGGTGAGACGTGGTGGCTGTTGGGCTATCCTATTGATCCAGAGTTTGAGTCCACCTTTCATATTCACCTTATGTGCGTAGTTTGCATGGGATTGCGCGCATCCTTAGGACTAGTTCCGATCTAAATGGATTGGGAACACTCGGAGTTAACCAAATAATAATAATAATAATTCTTCCATTTCCAAACATCAATATAATATAACTTTTGCATGACTTGAAATTTTGCTCTAAAGTTATGAAACACCTTAAGATTATAAATATTTATTTTTTAATTCATTTGTATTATTTGGGTAAATTACAATTACCTCCCCTGAGGTTTGGTGAAATTGTAGAGACCTCCCCTCTAGTTTCTAAAATAACACTGCCCTCCCCTATGTTTCGATTGTGAGTAATAAATTCCTCCTGTTAATATGCACTAACGTGGATGAACTTTGATGATGTTTTAAATGCCCAAATTACCCTTGAAAACATTAAGGCAATGCAGGTATAGTGATGGCTAAGTTGATGTAATTACGATGAATTTTGGGCTATCGCCGATCCAAGAGGTGGTCCAGCAAGTAAGCCATGTGTACTTACACTATGGAGAACATAGGTGGTTAGATGAGAATCTGGTAAAAGATGGCATATACAATAAAGAGATGGACAGGACTAGCAGATAAGAAAAGAAAGGACTGGGAAGGAAGGAAACGATATCTACAATCTTCGGAGAAAAAAAATCTACAAAGGTCATATTGCAAGTTGATGTTGTTTTTGACGTTGGGGGTGAGAATAGGGGTGTATTCAAGCTGAGTTGAGCTGAGCTGATCTTGGCCAAGTTTGAGCTTGCTTGAACATGTTTGAGCTCGGCTTGAGCTTGGCTTGAACTTGATTCAAGCTTGAATTATTGGGCTTGATCTTGGCTTGAACAAGCTTGATCGAGCACGAGCTCCGTTCAAGCTCAAACTTTATTCAAGCCGAGCCGAGCCAAGCTTGGGTCGACTCAAGCTTGATTCACGAAATTATTTTATTTTATTTTACATGGTTTTAATTAAAGTGTTTAATATAAATTATAACACATGAAACAACATAAAATTAATGCATTCATATCCGAAAATAACATTATTAAAAATATTGTGTATTTATATATCGAGCTGAGTCGAGCTTTGCTGAAACTTGTGACGTGTGTTGAGGAGAGATGGTTTTTTTGTATGAAAATGAAACAAAGTGTTTTAACTTACAACTGGGGTAAAATCGTAAAAACATATTTACCGTTAATGGTGTTAACTTGACCAACCTGACAGAAGAGATCTGTGTTATTTTAGAAACTAGAAGGGAGGTCTCTCCAATTTTACCATTACTTAGGGTTGTTAACTGTAATTTACCCTTATCATTTTTAATATTTTCATTTGTCATCATATTGAAGTTTATTGGTGCATGCGTTGTAGGGGGCTGCTTACTAGTTGATTATTATACTGTAATCTAGCGGTGCATCAATTGAGGAGAGAAATGATCCTACCATACCCTACACGTCACACATATAGCCAATTCATTGATAGGAAGGTCAAGAAACAAGAAACATGTACATCCATTGAAGGTGATGTATGTCAGGTCCATCTAATAGTTATCCATAAGCACAACTAAGCCAACCATTTTTATTCCTCGTACTATTTTTTTTATTTAAAAACAAAATACCACAATCTATCTCATGGACAGAAGGTGATGAGATAGTTGGCACCACCGGACACAACTAAGCCAACCATTTTTATTTACTTAAAAACAAAATGTCACTAGCTATCTCATGGGCAGAAGGTGATGAGATAGTTGGCACCACCGGAGCATGTAAATGTGCTTGATTTATCATCATAGGCATAGCTATAAGCTTGAGGACACTGGTTCTTGAAGATCATCGAATAATTCGTTGGCGGGCATGTTGCCTCAGTGTTAAAGTCCCCGGTGCAACAATACTGAGGTTCGTTAAACGCTAGGCAAGCGCTCTTACAAGCAATGACACTCCCATCCGACCCCTTCACGCTTAACTCCGCCGGGCAAACGGAGTTCACATTGGCGGAACAGCTTGTCGAGCTGCAACCTGATCCACCCTGTGGGGTCACAGACATGGGTAAGTTGAAGCCATCCACGAGGCTTATATCATAGAAATCTTGACCAGCATTAGCCGCTAGAGTGTGTTCGACTAGGGTGCATGGTGGGATTGCTCCTGCTCCGTTGCATGCGATTTGACCCGAACCGCAATCTCCGGTGCCACACGTGAACCTTCCGTTCGAGGTGGAGCAAAGTGTTCGGCCCCAGAACCGGCCAGACCATGGAGCCGGGACATTTAATGAAGATGATGCACCGGATGCAAGCTCAAACCCGGTTGAAGACAATTGGGACCCACCGCCGCCCGTCAATGTACCGGGCCACACCGTGTATGAGCATTTGTTTGTGAACGTGAATGTTGCCGAGTGGGCGCCTAAAATCACAAGAAGAAAATATCTCTTTGTTAGTGAGAACCAAGGTTCATTTGTCAAACAAAAAATGGACTTTGGCACGGTACTGAAAGGGATAAAACACGTCCCTATGGTACCATTTCCCGTATGAGGGCGCATGCTCCGAGACATGTTTAGGGCGACCCTGAAAATCAGGGTAAACCCTGAAATGCCCTAAGTATGTCCGGCGCGTGCATCCTCAAACAAAAAAAAAAGGACTCTGGCATGGTATCAAAAGGGATTAAACACGTCCCTATGGTACTTTTTCCGTTTGAGGGTGCATGCTCCGAGACATGTTTAGGGCGACCGTATAACTCAGAGTAAACCCTGAGATGTCTGAAACATGTCTCGTGCATGCATCCTCCGACAAAAAAGTGCATCTGCGGCCTGATTTAACCCTTTTCGTATCGGGCATGGTTTCCCTTGCATTTCTCAAGAAAAACTAAATAACAAACCTGAGACGAGGAGGACCAAGATAAGGGTGAGGAGTCTTCTTGATTCCATCACTGAGTGCTTGAGATGGTTTATATTTGGGTGGGATAGGAAGGGAGGTGATGCTTGGAGTTCATATATATAGGTGAAATGAAGGTTAGTTTAGGAAAAGAGACACCCTGGTCTAGTCATACATTTAATTCTAATTCGTTGTATGGTAGATTTTTCTCAGTTTTCCAACGACACGGCAAGATATCTTACCAAAGAAAAGTGAAGTGATTTAAAACTCTCGATAGTACCTAGTATCGAGAGCTGCACCCTTGAATTTTCATTCTAACGGTTTCAAGCATTAAGTGGGGCCATCATTCAAAACATGTGAGGAAGGGGTGTAAATGAGCCGAGCTAAGCCGAGCTGGCCACTGCTCGGGCTCGGCTTATTGGAATTTTACAGATGCTCAGGCTCGGTTCGGCACAACTTGTTGAAATTTTACAGAAGCTCAGGCTCTGCTCGGCTCGTCCACAAATCGTTGAGCTCGAGTTCGGCTTGGCTCGGTAATATTTTTTTTTTTAAATACATTGATAAACATTAAATTCAAAAAAAAAATATTAAGGGCATTTTTTTTTTGGGATGTCATGTGACTCACATGAAAGCTTGAGTTAAAACTTAAAACGGAAATAATTATGTTAATGTATACTGAATATATTTTACAAAAAAAAAGGTATACTAAATATAAAATATAAATTTAACTTTTAAAGGATATTATTATAAAATTAATCGAGTCGAGCCGAGCTGAGTCACCTATTGTTCAGGCTCGGCTCATTTATTTTTTGAGCTCACTTTTAAGGCTAGGCTCGGCTCGGCTCAACGAGCCCAAAGTAAAAGCTCAGGATCAGTTTATTTCGAGTTGAGCCGAGCTGGCTCAGCTCGTTGACACCCCTAATGTGAGGACATGGAACCATTGAATTTTCAATCCAATGGTCCAGCTCTGGATAGTACTATCGAGAGTTTTTTTTTTTTTTTTTTAAATCATTTTCCAAGGAAAAAACATCTCAGGGTATATTTTTGATATTAATTTTGAGCCGGAGCTCTACTTCACGACATTGAAGTAGAGGTCCCTAACACTATGGCCATGACATGTTTGTAATTATTACTTAAAGAGGCTGGGGCAGTTTTGCAACACAACATAAATACAAGATTGCCACCATGATAGTGTAAAAAGGGACCAAATCGTCTGTGTTATTTGGTGTGACCTTCCCTATGTTCTTGAAGGTTCAAAGGCCAAGATCTCTTGCCGTATACAGATTTAACAGTTGTAACCAATTGTATAGGAGATCCTGGCCTTTAAATGCCAAGAATACAGGGAAGGCCACACCAAATAACACAGATGATTTGGTTCCATGTAAAAAAGGGAGCCCTGCTCAATGCCGTGAAGCAAAGCTTCTCTTTGTATTTAAACGATATTTGTTTCTCTTCCAATAACATTATTTAAGGGTAGATGTTTTGACTCTTCAACAAAATCTCACATCTCACGCAAGGGACTTCCCTAGATTCTCTACAGCAGCTTTGGTTCATATATAAAGGCCCTATGTGTGTGTAGAAATGTGATATTTAATTGACTAGCTTTTCTTCGGGAAGAGAGAAGTCATATTGTAAAACTATTTAAAAGTGCGTGGGCTAGTTTACTTTGGGGAAATATTAGCCCAGACACGGACTTCCAAACTCTAATTGAGGTTGGACACGTATACTTTCCCTAATCCTTACTACCTTTATCGCTGAAAAAAATTGTTTTTTTTACTTGTTGAAAGTGTAGCAACGACATGTGTTGCTCCCAGTGAGAGTTTGACACTCCTCTTTTCTTTACCAAGAGAGGGGAGTAATATTGTAAGATAATTGCCAGTTGGATATTATTGAAGTAATTGGGCTTCGCTATTGAGTTAGAACGAACAGTATTGTCAACTATCATCAACTTTTCCTGAAAATCTTAATTAGTTTAGCATTAACCTTTGGGTTAATACTTTTTTTAACTAGAGTTTTAGAATTCATTAAAGAGATGATTATTTTTTTATTTGTTACGTGGTCCACTCACAGAAAATGATGAATGATCTCTCTAGCTGATTTAATCTCAGTTAAAATAATTAATATTGGTCATCATCCGTTAATTTGAAAAAACTAAACCATATAAGATCGACTAGGATGTTAGTTGGTTTCAGTAGGCATAGGAAACCAATTCCCTAATTAAGGCACAAGTAAGGAGCATTAATACCCCCAGGCTATAAATACAGTTCTAGATGCCGTATCATTTTTTCATTGGAAGTGTGGCCTGTTATTGACTTAAACACTTTGACAAATTCTTTCTTGCAGATTTTGACACGTAGATGTTCTTTCCTCCAATAGGTTTAAGTCACGTAATGAATGTTATGAAAAAGGCGTGTTGGAGGTGGATGGAGATCCCCGAGTTCAATCACATCCACAGTTAAACATGTGTACCTTTTAACCCTCATTAACTGTGGTTAAGATTTACTAACTTTTAGGGTTCAACAATATACCTTTAATTTTTTTAAAAATTAACCATAAGGGTTAAAAATCCTTAACTATAGTTTACTATTTTTTTTTTTTACATTTTACTAAAAACTAAGGTTATATTGTTGAACCCCAATGGTTAGTAAATCTTAATAACAATTAATAGAGGTTAAAAAGGGACACATGTTGGCCCGTGGGTGTGATTAAACTCTCCTCGAGTTCAATCACAATTGGTTGTGATTCAATCTCAGGTTAGTGCCCCTCAGCTTTTGAATTTTTTTTATAGAAAATATAGTTTACTAAGGATTTAAAATCCTCTACAGTTATAACCGGACTCCTTGGAGTTGGTCACAACCCACAGGTCAACACATGTCCTTTTTAATACCTCTTGATTGTGATTATTTAATAGGGCATTGTCATTGGACAAGAGGGCAACTGCTCCTATTTTTACACCCCCCTTTAACCATGGTTAATTGACTTAAACATGGTTAGTCCAGCCTAACCTTAAGTCAACCTCACCTAAACCCTAGGACAACCCTAGTCTAAACCCTAGGACTAAACCTTAGTTAAGCCTAAACCCTAGGTAGCCCTAAGCCAAACCCTAGGTAATCCTAGCTAACCCTAGTTCAAACCCTAGGTGAACCCAAGCCCTTAAGGCCAAAAGCCAATAAGAAACCAAGCTTGGGCCCAAACATAGGCCCAAAAACCAAATCCAGCCTTGGGGGAAGGCCTTGGCCCTGTAAAAATTCAAACTTCATAGGGTCGGTAGTCCATCTACCGACATTATTTTTTAGTCTCTTTTGTTAATGGCGGTAGATGATCTACCGCCATTATCAACAATTGCCTGTTTGCAGGCCTGCAGCCACCCCCTGCACCACTTACCACTCCAGGCCGCCATGATCCTTCACCCACGCCTCTGAACTCCCCTCAGACCCCCTCCATGCGTCTGAAAACCTCACCCATACTTGTCCTAATCCCCACCACGTCCTCACCTCCTCTCCCCTATAAAAATCAGGCTCCCCTCTCATTCAAACCCATGCCAAAAACCCCGTAGGGAATCCGTGATAGTCTTCAAACTCCCCAGAAGCTCCAGCCCTCCCAAAATCTTTCAAAAATCTGGAGGATCAACCTTTGTTGCAGCGCACCACTGCGGAACCACCGCTTGCCACTGCATGTGCAAGCAAGTCGGCAGGGTAGGGACTTCCCTACCCCTCTTGTCTTATATTTTGAGCATTTATGTGAACCCCTGGTCCAAGATCCAGGGGGCTTAGCTCAGCAGTAGCAGTGTAGGAGGGGTTCCCTGCCTCCCTCATAGGTAGTGGAATCCCATTGAACCTCCCACACTTCACACACCATCCACAGACTCTTGCCACACCTCCACTAGCATGATGAGGGGTCCTCAGTTCATGAGGAACCCCCTGGTTGCATCATGGAACAGGCCAGCAACTAGTTTTTTTTTAGAAATCCAGTAATGGCAGTAGAATAACTACCGCCATTCTGGACATCTTCTTTTGCAGGGGCTGTAGGCCAAGTTTGGTGAGGCCCTGGTTCAATCCAGTGCCTGATTCGTATTCCTGGGGCACTCCTCTATCATCCCTGAGCTTTCCAAGCTTCAGGGACTAGCTTAACCAGGGTTAAATCGCATCAAAAGAGAAATTGCCCAGAATGTCGGTAATCCCATTACTGTGACTTTTTAAAACAGTGACTTAAGGGCCTTCGTGGGCCTAAGTTGAGCTGAGCCAAGGGCCCATACCAGGCCCAGGATACATGTCAACCTCTCTATATCTTCCCCTGGGCCCACTAGTCCACGTGTCATCAGCCTTAAGCCCCTCCATAGCCTGCTCAGTTGCTGTTCCTGTAATACAGGAATGTTGGCATTTAGCTTACTGACATTCCCAATATGAACTATATTGGGAATGACGGTAAATTAAATGGCGTCATTCCCTGTATTACTTGAACAGTAGCCTTGCACAAGGCCTAGGATCAATCCAGGCCCACTTAGACCCTGCCTCGTCTGCTTGACCCATTTTGACCTTGACCATATCTTAACTGGGGTTAGTTCAACCCCAGTTAAGTTTTAACCTTGGTTAAGTCTCCCGTTTGTAAATTCACATAAAATCATAAAAAAATAGAAAAAGCTCAAAAAGACAAAAATTGACTTGCTAGCTTTGTTTAACCCCTCAACCATGGTTAACTCAATCCGATTAGGTTAACCATGGTTAAATCTCCCTATCTTGCTAAATACCTATAAAAATCCAAAAAAATAGAAAAATCATAAAAATCCAAAAGAGACCCACTAGGCCTTTTCTTAACTGTGGTTAGTCCCTAACTATAGCCATACATTTCTAACCGCGGTTAGACTCACCCTTGAGCACTTGACCTCCCCGGTCAACCAAACCCTAGCCATCCGGGCTAGACCCTTGACCACCCTATGCACATACACACTACCCCTTGGCCTTGGCACGGGTTCATGTGCCAGAACTACGCTCAGTCTGATCTCACCTTGTGAGTACGTAGGCAATCCAACTCGGATTCGACCCTAGCCATCTAGATTTCTCTTTTTCTTGGATTAGCATTCACTTAAACACTTTGACATTTTAATTAATATTGAGATTACACTTTGGCTTAAATTTAGGGAGTAGGTAACCGTTACAAAACGGGGGTTCTAGGGTGCCTAACACCTTCTCCGGGGCTTAATCGAACCGCTTACCCTAATCTCTGATAGATCATTTGCATTATCCAAATCTATCCGGGACCTATCCCTTAGAATGAATAGGTGACAACTCTAAAATCAAACAAACCATTGTGAAATTGGGGTGGAAAAAGTCTCATGCGCACAATAGCCATAGGGCAAGGGGACAACTGCTCCTGTAAACAAGGAGAAACAATACTTGTAGGATATTTACAAAATATAGTGATGAAATCACACAGAAATTTATACGAAAAATTCTCCATTCAACACTCTAAAAATCTCTTAGAGAAACTCTTGCCTTGGTGAAAATATTCTTTTGTTTTGGTGAAAGATCTATTCCTTTGGTGCAGAAATCCTTGAGCTTTAAAGAAAACGTTAGCTTTCACATCTTGTCTCAGTAGAATCTTTACCCCTAAAAGTCATTCCTCTTAAGTTTAGTAAGATATTCCTAACCCCCAATACCATTGCGTGCTCTTTCCCACTCGGAGATCTTTGGAAGAGAAAGAGGCTTTGGTTTGTGATAGGAGCGACATACCGTCTGGTGGTTAGAGGTAAGTGTCATCCTCCTTTACCTCTTTCCCTCATTTTTATTAGCTTAAGTTTGCCCAATCTCACTTATGCTCCATGCATGAGCCTAAGCTTCTAAAATAATAATAAAAAATCTCAAATATTCCGATAATAAAAAAAAAATAAACATTCACATAATAAAAAAAAAATCAAATTAAAGTATGCACAAGAACTACGGGAGGCTTGATTCCGTTTTTGGTGGATATGTAGGCAACCCTAACAAGTGTAGCCCCCATACCTAAAAACCTTAGGTAGGTTTTCCTTCTTATTCTTATTTGCTTGTTGTAATGTTCTCTCTCATTATGAATGGATGAATGAAGTTTTCCCCCAAGATTTTTTTTCATATTACCTTAGGTCTAAGAAGTAGGTAACCATCTCTTGATGAAGGTTAGGGATGTTTGACACCTTCCCCTAACCTAAGCGAATCACTTTCCTAAAAAATCTCATAATATGCCTTATCCAACAAATACGAAAGGGTCCTATTTCCCCAAAAATAAAATAGGTAGCGACTCTCAATTAGGAGATTTAGCGTTATTATGTTCGATCTCTCATAGGATGGAATGGCGGTAAATTTCCACCTCTCACATCTTGCATTCTCTATAAACTCTATACAGTGTAGACAATGGTCCTATGATAACCCCAAACCCTAAAACTCTTGGGTTTCATGAATAGGCCCTTATGGAGGAAAGCATTGGGTCGAGGCTCAATATTTAAAATAAAAAAAAACAATGGATCTTCTCCAATTGGTGCTGGTGAGGAGACTACCAGCACCCACTCCTAAGATGCCATGTGTCCTATACACATTTATCAATACTTTGGTTTGTGTACCCAACATACAATGGAGTACGTGGCATCTTCGGAGTGGTGTTGGTGGTCTCTTCGCTAGCACCAACTGGAGAAGATCCTAAGTCAAAAAAAGAAAAAGAAAAACTCAAATCTAACAACTAATAATCATAATGAGTCATTTTTGAAGTGCAGATCCACCACAAGTAGTCCATACGACAATAGCGTCATGGACGGGTAAGGTAAGTAGGAGTGGTAATTTCTTTTCCGACCTGTGAACCAGCACCTGGTTTACATGGGCTAGGACTTAGGGTTTGGATCCCACGGCCGAGTTCATGGTTTGGTTTTCTTAGCCCATTAAGAATTGGATTGTGCTTGGGTTGGACTTTGCCTAATTAATTTATTAATAATCATATTATATATGATTGTGGCCAAAGCCTCCAAATAGTAAGATGGGCACGTAGCGGTTCTAGAGGGCTTTGGGATATGACTTGGGATCCTCTCCAGTTGTTACTGGAGAGGAGACTGTCAGTGACATGCTTCCATACTAGTGCTGGCTTGGGTTGGCATGCACAACCTTGAAAGGCATGCATGTGGGGGCATGTGAGGGGCGGAGCCACATGGGGCCCATGGGGTTAAAGCCTCCCTGAAATTTTGAGAAAAAAAACTATAGTATTAATAGGGGTGTAGCCATGGGAGAGGGGCGGAGCTAGGCGATGGGGGACTCTAGCTGCCCCTAAACATCCAAGAAAGATATATTCTTTACAAACTGACACAAACAGATGCGATGACTCATGAACTCGGCCCTTAATTTTTTTTGATAACCCTCCTTGCAAGAGAATCCTAGCTCCGCCCTTGAGTATGTGGTACATCGAGAGAGAAATTCGTGGTCTCCTCTTCAATTGGTATTGGATAAGATCTCATGTCTTAAGATATTTGTGACAAGTGTCCTTCATTTATTGATTGGTGTCTTGTGGTTGCAATTGTGGGAGGAAGTCAATGAACACACGTTTGTTTACTGTCTATAGTACATTGTTAGTTATAAGCTTTTAACAATAGTGTCCTGCTAGTCTAACTTCTTGACATTCCCTGCTCCAAACCAAAAAACCAAGTTTCTGTCCTTATTTTCAGTCAAGAAGAAATATATCTTTCCTTAACATATGTTGATTTTTAACTGAGAGTAGGGTTTGTACGTCTCTTAATAAATAAAAAAAATTAGATAAAAAGTGTAATTCAATTGTGAAGCTGACACGTTTCTTATGTATCTATAGGCTATTGATAGTTTGTAACCACGGCCAATGTTGCGAAGTTTCACTCTCAAGTCTGACCATATGGTACACGACTCTTCTAATTCATCGTGAGAGGGGCATGCCGCATGTCACGGCTATTGTGGTTCTAGAGATGGAACGTTCCACCCATATTATTTTTATGGGAAATAGTTAAGGTACCATGAAATCCATTTTTAAACCTAAGGCACCACGTTATTGGTAGGTCATTACTCTATTTTTATTTTTTGTGTTTTGACCCTCCCTCTTGTTTTACTCTCTCACCAATTTCAAAATCTGTCCTTCAAATTTAATCATGTCGCGACTTGGCACCATTGGATGCTCAATTAAACGGTCCAACTCGAGTCTGCTATTAACTTAACTCCGTGAGGGAACCTTTCCAGCTTGAAATGTGGCAGGAACATCTTAGGAGGCACCACTATGCTTACAATCAAATGTCACTTTGTGCTCAATTCAACATTTTGAAAAATCTGTGTGTCCGTCTTACACCCAAATGCCACTTTTTTTGTTCAAATCAATGCTTAGAAAAACTTTCAATCCATCTTCGAGCACTCCAAATCCAAACCCTTCATCGTCCTCCTCGATGCTACCAAATCAATTAATAAAATAAAGAGAAATGCTAGTGAGACCGCAAAGGGCCGAGACCACACTGAAACCATGCATGTGATGAGCGGATCTCAAAAAAATAAAATCAGATTTATGAAAATTTTGATATCCGCTTATTACATGTGCGATCTCGATGTGGTCTCGGCCCTTTACGGTCTCAATAGTAAAGTCCTAAAACAAATCTTAATTTAAAACATACATTTTTTTAGTGTAGATATCATTTATCAAAATTAGTAGGTGAAAAATTAGTATCTATTAACTGGTCAAACAAACTGCAGGATACACAAAATACCAAATAAAAAAAGGGCTCTTCAAATGGGTACGCACAAAAGTTTGAGATTCATAGATCAAATCTCAAACACCTGTCCTTAATTTGTTGTGTTTATTAAGTCTTCCATTTTGTTAACTTGTATGAGGTGAGACGTGGTGGCTGTTGGGTTATCCTATTGATCCCGAGTTTGAGTCTGCCTTTCAGATTCACCTTATGTGCGTAGTTTGCAAGTGATTGCACGCATTCTTGGGACTAGTCCCGATCTAAATGGATTGGGAACACTCGAAATTAACAAAATAATAATAATAATAATAATTCCTCCATTTCCAAACATCAATATAATATAATTTTTGCATGACTTGATATTTTTGTTGTAAGGTTATGAAACACCTTAAGATTATAAATATTTATTTTTTACATCATTGTTATTATTTGGGTAAATTATAGTTACCTCCCCTGAAGTTTGGTGAAATTGCAGAGATCTCCTCTCTAGTTTCTAAAATAACACTGTCCTTCCCTGTGTTTCGATTGTGAGTAACAAATTCTCCTTTTGATGCAGGGAGAGATCAAATTCAAATAAAGCATGACGAACAGATGTCGGGATGACAAGTTGTTGTTTTTCAAATTTTTTACAGATTGACAATAAAAAATCAAAAATTCATAACTTTCTGCTCAAATATCAGATCGAGAATCCGACAGAAGCGCTAGAAAGAAAATTTTGAGATCTACAATAGCTATTTCACAAAGATTTTCAAGATTTTTGTGTGTAGGATGCAAAATCAAATTTTATTTTTGGCTATAAAATTAGGGATGAATTTTGCTTTAAGTTATTTCAGAAGTATGGTTTAAATTAGTTGTTCAGTTTCTAAATTAGTTTTTAGGATTTCTTTTTATTATAAATAGTTGTCATATGGCATTGTTAAGTAACTTTTGAATTGTTGAATTAGAATTGACCATTGACTTTTCTTTGGATTCCTTTGTGAACGTTTAAGTTGTTTGGATTAGCACCTTGCATGAGAGTTTTTTCTAAGTTTTCTCCAAGAAACTTAGACTTCACTAGTGATTGAAAATTTATCTTTTTTACCCTCCATATTATAAGATTGTCCTACATCAGTTGATATCAGAGCGAGGATTGACCTAGCGTGATCCGATTGTTAGACAAGTTGATTCGTTATGATGACTGTAGAAAAATTGATTCAAGATCTTGTTGAAAAGCATGCAGACAGGATTTATGAAGAACTTGAAGAACTCGAGTGTCAGGATTTATAGACTCAAACTCTACAACCTAAGTATGATGATGGATTATGCTTATGGTTGTGAGTCTGACGGTTTATTTTCTTGTGAATCGATTTCTTTGAATGAAAGTTTAAAGCAAGAGATGCACACAAGTTCTAAAGATTATAAATATGATTTAGATGAAGACCAGAGTGAAGAAAATGAAGCAGAAACTGAAAAACAATAATGAAGTTGTGATTTAGAATAAAGAAGTAATCAATTGGCCTGCACCTTCCTTTCAAATTGTTGATATGCATCACCTACCCATGAAGAAGACCACCCTAAAGAAAACTAAAATACAAACTTAAGGTCGAGTTTTTTTTCAACTAGGGAAGAATGATGCGTGAGATCAAATTCAAATAAAAGCATGACGAACGGATGCTGTCAAGAGAGGTAATTGGTTTTCAAATTTTGCAGATTGACAATAAAGATTCAAAAATTCATAATTTTTTGCTCAAATATTAAATCGAGAATCTGTCAATGTGTTGGAAAGAAAATTTCGAGATCTACAATAGCTATTTCACAAATAATTTAAAGATTTTTGTGTGAAGGATGCCAAAATCAAGTTTTATTTTTGGCTATAAAATTAGGGATATATTAGGTATTTTGAACATTTGCTTTAGGTTGTTTTAGAAGTAGGGTTTAAATTAGTTGTTTAGCTTCTAAATTAGTTTTTAGGATTTCTTTTTATTATAAATAATTATCATAGGGCATTGTTAAGTAACTTCTGAATTATTGAATTAGAATTGACCATTGACTTTTCTTTGGATTCCTTTGTAAACTTTTGGGTTGTTTGGATTAACACAAATGAGAGTTTTTTTTAAGTTTTCTCTAAGAAACTTAGACTTCTCTCGAAAATTTATCTTTTTTACCCTCCATACCGTAGGATTGTCCTACTTCAGTTGATATCAAAGCGAGGATTGATCTGGCATGATCCGATTGTTAAACAAGTTGATTTGTTATGATGATTGTAGAAAAATTGATTCAAAATCTTGTTGAATTAGCATGCAGGCAAGATGTATGAAGAACTTGAGCGCCGGTATATACAAACTCAAACTCTGCAACCTAAGTATGATGATGAAGATTATGCTTATGGATGTGAGTCTGACGATTTATTTTCTTTTGAGACGATTTTTTTGAATAAAAGTTTAAAGCAAGAGATGTACACAAGTTCCAAAGAATATAAAGAAAATGAAGCAGAAACTAAGAACAATAATGAAGTTGTGATTTAGAATAAAGAAGTGATCAATTGACCTGCACCTCCCTTTCGAATTGTTGATTTGCATCAAAATTGAGTTTTATTTTTGGCTATAAAATTAGTTACGAAATTAGGGATATATTAGGTATTTTGAAATTTTGTTTTAAGTTGTTTTAGAAGTAGGGTCTAAATTAGTTGTTTAACTTTTAAATTAGTTTTTAGGGTTTCTTTTATTATAAATAATTGTCATAGGAGCATTGTTAAGCAACTTTGTGTGAGCATGGATTTTTTTCCCACTCTCACAAAGGTTTGTTTGACTGAGAGTCGCCACCTATTCATTCTTAAGAATAGGTCCTGGGTATTTGTTCATTTGGATAAGGCAAATAGTCTATCAGAGATAGGGTAAGTGGTTCGATTAAGCCCCGGGGAAGGTGTTAGGCATCATAGGGCTCCCGTTTAAAACAGTACCTACTTCCTAAACTTAAGTCAATTTTAATCTCAAAGCTTAAAGAAAATGTCCAAGTATTTAAGATAAAGCTAATCCAAGAAATATAGAAAGCTAGATGTCTAGGGTCGAACCCGAGTAGGGTTGCCTACGTACTCACAAGGTGAGATCAGACAGAGCATAGTTCTGGCACATGAGCCAGTGCCAAGACTAGGGGTAGTGTGAGTGTGTGCATAGGGTGGTTAAGGGTCTAGCCCGGAGGGCTAGGGTTTGGTTGACTGGGGAGGTCAAGTGCGTAAGGGTAAAGTCTAACCGCGGTTAGAAGGGTGTAACTAGGGTTAGGGACTAACCCTAGTTAAGAGATAACCTAGTGAGTCTTTTCTTTTTGGATTTTTGGATTTTTTATATTTTTTGGTATTTTATGTGAATATTGGCTAAGTTAACCATGGTTAAGGGCTAAATAATGTTATAATGAAGTTAACTAGTCATTTTTTGACTTTTTTGAGTTTTTCTATTTTTTGGTACATTTTTTTATTTTATGTGGATTATCAAATGAGAATAGCTTAACTAGGGTTAAAATCTAACCAGGGTTGAACTAACCCCGACTAGAACATGGTCATGGCCCAAAATGGGCTTGGCATACGTGGCAGGGGTCAATGGGCCTTTGGTTGGGCCTGGGCCTTGGGCCTGGGCCTTGGGCCAGGGCCACTGTTCAAGGATACAGGGAATGGCGGTAAATTAAAGGTAAGTGTGATCCTCCTCTTCCTCTTTCCATTTCATCTTTATTACCTTAAGTTTGCCCAATCTCACTTATGTTCCATGCATGAGGTAAGTTTCTAAAATAATAAAAAAAATCTCAAAAATATTCAAATAATCAAAAATTTTCAAAAGCATTCACATAGTAAAAAATAAAAATTAAATTAAAGTATGCTCAAGAACTACGGGAGGCTTGATTTTGTTTTTGGCGGATATGTAGGCAACCCTAACAGGTGTAGCCCCATACCTAGAACCCTTAGGCAGGTTTTCTTTTTCGTTCTTATTTTCTCGTTGTAATATTCTCTCTCATTATGAATGAATGAATGAATGTAATTTTCTTCCAAGATTTTTCTTCATATTAACTTAGGTCTAAGAAGTAAGTAACTATCTCTTGATAGAAGTTAGGGGTGCCTGACACCTTCTCCTAACCTAAGTGAATCACTTACCTAAAGAATCTCTTAATGTGCCTTATCCAACCAATATGAAAGGGTATTATTTCCCCCAAAATAAAATAGGTGACGGCTCTCAATTAGGAGGTTTAGCATTATTACGTTCTCTCATAGGGCGGAATGGCGGTACATTTCGACCGCTCACATCCTGCATTCTTTATAGACTCTATACAGTGTCGACAATGGTGCTATGATAACCCCAAACCCTAAAACTCTTGGGTTTCATGAATAGGCTCTTATGTAGGAAAGTATTGGGTTGAGGCCGATAAAAAAAAAAAAAAAAAAGCGAGATCTTCTCCAGTTGGTGTTGGTGAGGAGACTACTAGCACCCACTCCGAAGATGGCATGCGTCCTATACACAGTTACCAAGACTTTGGTTTGCATGTGTACCCAACACCTTGAAAAGGAAGGAATGGAGTATGTGGCACCTTTGGAGTAGTGTTGGTGGTCTCCTCGCTAGCACCAACTAGAGAAGATCCTAAGTGTAAAAGAAAAAAACTCAAATCTAACAACTAATAATCATAATCAGTCATTTTTGGGATGCAGATCGATCCACCAAAATTAGTCCATACGACAATAGCATTATGGATAGATAAGGTAAGTAGGGGAGGTAATTTCTTTTCTGATGTGTGAACCAGTACCTCATTTACATAGGTTAGGGTTTAGAGTTTGGATCCCAGGGGCCGAGTTCATGGTTTGGTTTTCTTAGCCCATTAAGAATAGGATTGGACTTGTGTGGACTTTGCCTAATTAATTTATCAATAATCATATTATATCTGATAGAGGCAAAGCCTCCAAATAGTAAGATGGACACGTAGCAGGTCTAAAGGGCTTTAGGATATGACTTGGGTTCTTCTCCAGTAACAAATGGAGAGGAGACCAACAGTGATATACCTCAATACTAGTGCTGGCTTGGGTTGGCATGCACAACCCATATGGGGACATGTGCATTGATGGAGCCACATGGGGCCCATGGGGTGTAACCATGGGTGAGGGGCGTAGCCGGGGGATGGGGAGCTCTAGTTGCCCCTAAACATCCGAGAATTCTTTACAAACAGATGTGATGGCTCATGAACTTGGCCCTCAACTTTTTTGGGGGGGCTACGCCCCTGAACCCTATTGTTAACCCCCCTCAAGAGAATCATAGTTCTGCCCATCAAAAGAGAAAGCTCGTGGTCTCCTCTCCAGTTGGTATTGGAAAAGATCTCATGTCTTAAGATATTTGTGACAGGTGTCCTTCATTTATTGATTGGTTTTTTTGTGGTTGCAATTGTTATAAGAAGTCAATGGACAAGCTTTTGTTTATTGTCTATAGTACTGTGCTAGTTACAAGCTTTTAACAATAGAGCCCAACTAGTCCAACTTTTGGGCATTCCCTACTCTAACTCAAAAACCAATATATGTCCTTATTTTCAGTCAAAAAGAAATATATCTTTCCTTTAACATGTGTTGATTTTTAATTGAGAGTAGGGTTAATAATCTCTTAATAAATTAAAAAATGTAGATAAATATGGGAATTCAATTATGAAGCTTTCTTATGTTTTCATAGGCGGCTATTGATAATTTGTAGCCACGATCATTGTTGCGAAGTTTCACTCACAAGTCTGAACATATGGTACACGACTCTTCTAATTCATCGTGACAGGGCATGCCGCATGACACTAGTCTGCAGTTTGTTTTCTCTCACAAATTTCCAAATTCTTGGTCCTACAGATTGTCCTACAGAATTTAAGCCTTTGCGCCTTATTTCCAAATTCTTGGTGTGAGCACGAGATTTTGCGGTCCGCCCACGTAACAGCAAAGATTGGCTTTTAGAGTCGCCACTTATTCATTCTTAGGGATAGGTCCCGGGTAAGCAATTGTTTGGATAAGGCAAAAGGTCTATCAAAGATTAGGGTAAGTGGTTCGATTAAGCCTTGAGGAAGGTGTTAGGCACCCCAAGACCCCCATTTAAGAAATGGTTACCTACTCCCTATAGTTAAGCCAAGTTTAATCTCAAAATTAATTAAATGCTTAAGTGCTTAATGAAATGTTAATCCAAAAAATAAGCAAAGCAAGCTAGACTAGGGGTTGTCTAGACTGGGGTCGAATCCGAGTTGGATTGCCTACGTACTCACATAGGGGTGAGATCAGACCGAGCGTAGTTCTGGCACATGAGCCCGTGCCAAGGCTAGGGGTGTGTGTGTGTGCAAGGTGGTCAAGGGTCTAGCCCGGAGGCTAGGTTTGACTTACCGAGTTGGTCAAGTGCAAAGTAGAGTCTAACCGCAGTTAGAAAAGTGTTAACCATGGTTAGAGGGCCTAACCATGGTTAAGAAAGCAAGCAAGCAAGCAAGATTGATGTTTTTTGGTGTTTTGCATTTTTATGGATTTTTAGGGATTTTTCCATATTTTTTGTGGGGTTAAGTAGTGCTTAACCATGGTTAAATGTTAACCGGGGGTCATTTTAACCATGGTTAAGGGTCAAGGTCAGTCAAGGATGGGCCCAAAGGGTATGGCAGGGCCTAGAGTGGCCTCCCACCAGGTTTGGGCCCTTCACAAAGCCCGAAATCAAGAAATTCCAAAATGGAGGTAATCGGATTACCTCCATTTCAGTAATATTTTAACCAGAGTTTGTGGGTGATTAACTAGGGTTAGGGATCACCCCTGGGTAAAACAAAAGCAAGGTTAGAAAGCTGGGAGTGCCATCTTTCAAATGGTATAGGTCTCAGCCTCTGGATATGCCAGGTGTGGGCCCTACAGGGACTCAAAGTCAGGTAAAAATTAGTCTGTAATGTAGGCATTTGAACTGCCGACACTATGGACAGTATTTTAACCCATGTTTAGGGGTCTGCTAACCATGGTTAGGCATGGCCCCTAAACCTGAAATTTTACAGGGAGCTAGGGAAGATCAAGAGCTTTCCAACAAGCCTGGGGTGGACCCCAGAGGACTTGGCATGTGGGCCCCACAGGCGCCCGAAGTCAGTACCAAAATAAACTCATTATGTCGGTAAATCAAATGGGGACAAAGAGTTTTTAGGCTATTTTGAGCATGTCGGTAAACCAAATGGGGACAAAGAGTTTTTACGCTATTTTGGGCATGTCGGTAAACCAAATGGGGACATTAAGCTTTTAGCCCAATTTTGTGTGGTCGGCAATTATTCTGCCGACCATTAGCAGATTTTTTCAAAAACCGATTTTTGCCCACTGGCTTTGAACCAAAAGGGGTCTAAAGGTTCTCTCATGGCTTGAGGGACCCTCAGACCCTATGGGAGGCTTCCATGCACAATAGGTGAAGTGTTGCACCCGAACTTAGCCTCTAGGGAGTTCCCTACACCTATGGTGAAGGTGGGGGACCCCTATCCTCGGCTGTAGCAACCATACAATTGAAGGGAAAGCAAAAAGGGGACCCCTGGATCAGGACCAGGGGTCCCTTACAGTAGGAGCAGCAAAAAGGAGGGGTGAGGGATGATCCCTACCCTTGGACGGTCGGTTGAGGTGGAGCCAAGGTGGTGGCGGTGTCCGGGACTGGCCTAGGACGGCCTAATGATACTGAAGGAGGGTTCAAACAAGTCCTAGTTACTGGATGAGCTCGGACAGGGGTTTGATGCAAATGGAAAAGCTTGGATTTTGCATGGGGATGGCTTGGGATTTATAGGAGAGGAAGGAGGACGCCCAAGGGCATTTAGGGTATTTAGGGAAGGTCCAGGGACCAATGGGGGAGGTCCCAAGCCTCTGGTGGTGCTGCAGTGGAGCCTGCACACGCTAAACCTGGAAACACGATAATATCGGTAAACTAAATGGGGACATTAAGTTTTTAGGCTAAAAACTTAATGTCGGTAATTCGATTGGGGACATTACCGATTTCATGCTATTTCGGGCCAAACCCAAATCCACTTGGGTCAAAAGGGTTGTGGGCAGCCATTTAGGGCAATTCCCGCCCATTTTGGATTTAGGGTTTGTGGGTCCCACCCATGTGCTCCTCATGGGTTGAGGTGGGCCCAAGTGTGGGCCCTAAAGGCTATGGGCTTTGGTCTAGGGCTCTCCTAGGGTTTGTCCTAGTGTAATGGGCCTTGAGCCCAAAGCTTAGGGGGGAGATTCTAAGGTTTTAGGGGTTGTCCTAAGGTTTCACTAGGGTTCGTCCTAGGGCTTAGGGGGGTGTAAAAATGGGGTGCTTACACTTGGTCCTACTGATTTTAAGCATTTGTGCCTTGGCACCATTGGATGTTCAATTCAACAATCCAACTCGGTCTGCTAGGTTCAACTCGGGTCTGCTCGGTCAAACAAACTGCAGGGACACACACTACCAAAGAAAAAAGAAGCCAAATCCTCTACGGTACAAATCCGTTTATCACCCCTTGAGGTAGCCACGTGTCCCTTTTGACACCCTTTAACTGTGGTTAAGATTCTCCCACCCCTAAGGTTCACCCACCCATTCTTGTTTTTTTTTTTTTTAAATATTAATTCTTTTTTTAAAACTATAAAACTGTTTTAAAGGTTTTTTTAACATTAAAATATTTTTAAGAAATAATTAATATTTTTTTATAAAAAAATAAGAATGGGTGGTTGAATCTTAACTTCAGTTAAGGGATGCCGTTCTAGGACCAAGTTTATGGGTCATCTAGTTTCTTTGTCTATTTGTAAAGAATATATTTTGAGCAGTGATTAGCAGACCTTGGGGTCCACTGCTTAACTTACCACTGTGTCCTCGTGTCCCTTTTAACACTCATTTAACCCTAATTAACCTTAACTAAATTGAAGTTAAGATTTTTTTTTTTTTTTTTCTTAAAAACAAGGTTGGAATAGTTAAGGATGAGTGAATCTTAACCACAGTTGGTGAGTGTTAAATAGTGGGATGTGGACCAATCAGAACCGGCCATTTTGTTAAATGATGGAAACCGCCAGTAAGTCAAGCATTTTTATTTATTTTGTTTTTAAAGTTAGGGCAACCCCTGCTCTCTTCCCATACATACCCCTCTTAAATTAAATAATATAAGTAAAATTTATTAGTTTTTTCTTCTCAAAAGTTGGGGGGGCTTAGAGCTCCACCGTACCCGGCTTCACCCTTGCTCTTAGGCTGGCCACGTGGAAACCATACCAAAAAAAAAATTCCAAAGAAGCCCCCCGGTGCCCCATGTGGCTCCGCCCCTGGTAATATCATACAAAGGACCCATGGCCCATGGGGGATGGACTTGTCATCTAAGTATGGCTCAAACGGTAAGAGCATATGGGGCAATGCTCAGTCCACTCATAAACAAACAATTATCTATATTCTGCATCAATCAACCACTCCTCATATTGGCATTGTGAATATTTATGATTGATTAAACAAAACTCATGAATTTCCCATCTGGGGTAGCATTTCTCAATGGTAAGCAATCTGAAACTATATTCTCTTTTTTATTTTTGGAATTAAATTTTCATTCTTAGAGGCTACTCTCATCTACTTCTCATGTCATTAAAGAGAAAAATTGCAAAATTGGTCCATTTCCAGCTGGCCTACAAATGCAGGGTTAACATGTAAACATAAAAAAAAAAATAACTGAATTTGCGGTTCTGCAAGCGATAATGTGATACAGAAAAAAACAATTTTGCATTCCATGCAATTCGATTGAATTGAGCAATTAACAGGATCCAACGAAACTCCGATTTTTTTCTTAGGATCTTTTAGTTACACTAATTAGGATTGCACGTGCAGATTTAAAAGCATGTTAACAAATTATGTAATGTAAGAATTAAGTATTTTACTATAATATACTATACATATCATTCTACTAATAAAAGTATAAGGAGTATACTAAACTTTATAGGGACCTAATTACCCTTAACCTTATTCTATCAATTTAATTAACTTATTCTATCAATTTAATATGATTTTCATCTATATCCTTTTCTTTTCTTCCAAAACTATAGGTTTCTACGTTTTTCTTTCTTTTTTTTTGGAAATTACCTCTTTCTCTAGACCTCTCCGATTCTATGTTTCTCATTCTTTTTTTTTGGAACTCTTTCTATAGACCTTTTTTTTTTTTTTTTGGTAGGAAACTAATAATTTATTCAAATAAAGGAACGTTGTACATGGGCCTGGAGGTTATAACCTCTACCATAAAAGATCAGATTTTCCTTGGTACATATTCCAGTTTGAAAAAACTTTGATGCCTCCACATTTGCTATTTTTGCAAGATTGTGAGCTTCTGAATTTTGAGATCTATGCACCCACGAAATAGAGGAATTTGAGAAATTTCTCCATAAAATTTTGATGTCTTCAAAGATTGACTTGATATCCCAATGAGGGGGCCCTGCATCCTCACAAATAGCATGCATAATAGATTGAGAGTCACCTTCGAGGATGAACTTATTCCAATTATTTTGGAGGCAGAGCATCAACCCTAGAAAAACCGCTTTTGCCTCAGCTTGTCTCGCATTGCTAGGGCAGATGGGAAAACAAAACGAGGCAACACACCTGCCAGTATGAGTCCGAGCCAGCCCACCCACGCTTGATATGGAGCCATCCGCAGAAGAAGACCCATCCACATTAATCTTCAACCAACCACTCGGAGGGGCGATCCATTGAAAATTATTTGAATCAGCTTCTGGAGGTCTAGACATTGAAGAAGTGAAGATATCTGAAGCCGGGTTAGCATTTTGAGCGGAAGAGACTAACTCCAGAGCATACACATTTGCTCTCTCAACTGTATTGCGAGGATCAGGTTTGGATTTCTCAAAAATAAACTTATTTCTAGTTTTCCAGATCATCCACAGCACACAAATAATTCTTATAGTTGCCTCAAAATTATTAGCCTTAAACATATTTCCTTTCGACCACCGGTCCCACCACTTCTCCATAGATACGACATTGCCCTTTTCACTATGATAGCTAATTGATGATCCAAACCATACATATCTTGCAAGCTCACATTCGAGGAAAAGATGAACTCCAGACTCGAGTTCATTTCCACACATTTTGCAAACCGGGTCAACATCAATATTCCTCCTTTTAAGATTTTCCCCTACTGCCAGAATATCTGAAATACACCTCCACATGAATAAAAGCAATTTAGGAGGAAGCGGGATCTTCCATAATGAACTCCATCTTGAGTCCTGGATATTATCTGTGGATGAGGATGCATTTTTTAGTCTCCAAGGGTCATTCATGGTAGTCAAATGATAAGCAGATTTTACACTAAAAACTCCCTTGGGTTCAAAGTGTCATACCCATGAATCTCTTACACCAAGGACACTAGGTTGAATCTCTCATATATTCTTTCTCTCTATGCTGGAAAATAAATTGCAGATAAGTTCAGTTTTCCATTGTTTTGAAATAGGGTCAAGAAAATGAGAGACTCTATTGAAAAGGCACCCCTCTGGTTTTGGGGATACGGCTAGAAAATGAGGCATATTTGGTAGCCAAGGATCTTTCCAAGGATCAATTGAGAAGCCCGAACCGACCTGTCGCCGGATACCAAGCTTGAGAAGGTCCAGCCCATAAAGGATGCTTTTCCAGCCCCAGGATTCTCTGTAACAACTTCTAGCATGCATAAAATCATTGTTAGGAAAATAGAGAGACTTTAAAATTCTGCTCCACAAGAGGTTTGGCATGAGAGTCAATCTCCAAGCTTGTTTTGCTAGCAGAGCCTGGTTGAAGAAAGCCATATTTCTGAAACCAAGACCCCCAGCAGATTTGGAATATCACATTTTTCTCCAGCTTCGCCAATGGATTCGACTTTCCTCCTCTTTTGGACCCCACCAATACTGAGATATCGCTGAATTAATAAAGTCGAACCATTTAGATGTTATTTTGAAACAGCTCATAGCATAACAAGGAATAGATTGAGCCACTGCTTTGATCAATATAGCTCTCCCAGCTTGTGATAAAAGAGAACCTTTCCATCCTTTGATTTTAGAGAGTATCCTTTCCTTTAGATACCCAAATAATTTTGTTTTTGATCTTCCGAACATTGTTGGTAGACCCAAATTTTTGTCTGGAGGGGTTAGAGATGGAATATTCAGATGGGCTGACAGAGATAATCTTTTCGCTTCTGGAGTATTACTACTGAAGGTGATTCCTGATTTTTGAAAATTAATGGCTTGCCCTGATGCTTTGCAATAACAATCAAGAATCTCCATAAGGTGATTGCATTCATCTAGCTCTGCATTTAGAAAAAGAAAACTGTCATCTGCAAAAAGAAGATGAGAGAGAGGAGGAGCTGTTCTGGCCACTTTAATACCACTCAATAGACTACAGTCTAAGGAATGTCTGATCATCGAAGATAGAGCTTCAGTACACATGATGAATAAATATGGGGATAAAGGATCCCCTTGTCGAAGCCCTCTGGAAGGATAAATGTTACCGACAGGCTCTCCATTAATGAGAACAGAAAAAGAAACAGTCTTCACACACTGCATAATAAGTTGCCTCCATCTTGCACAAAACCCCATTTTTTCCATCACCCTTTCAAGAAAAGACCATTCCAGCCGGTCATAGGCTTTACTCATATCAAGCTTCATTGCGAGTTGATGTTTTCCCCCATGTTTGAGTCTTTTTAGATAGTGAAAGATCTCGTGAGCTATAAGAACGTTGTCAGTAATATTGAAGAGTCATGTATGGATACTCATCCTTGTCTATAAAGAGGCAATAGGATCCAACGAAACTCCCTCTTCCATCTCAAAACTTTATATGGACCTAATTACCCTCAACCTTATTCTATCAATTTAATAACCTTATTCTATCAATTTAATATGATTTCATGTATATCATTTTCTTTTCCTCCAAAACCATAGGTTTCTACGTTTTTCATTTTTTTGGGAATTCCCACTTTCTTTCTCTAGACCTCTCCTGATTCTATGTATTTCGTTTATTTGGGACTCTTTTTATAGATCCCTCCCTCTAATATTGAAAAGTCCTACATGACACTCATCATTTTCTATAAAGAGGCAATAGGATCCAATGAAACTCCCTCTTCCATCTCAGAACTTTATATGGACCTAATTTCTCTTTTAACCTTATTCTATCAATTTAAAATGATTTTCATGTATATATTTTTATTTTCCCCTAAAACCATGTTATAAGAAGTCAATGAACTTTATATGGATCCAACGAACCCCGTTGTTAGCCCCCCCCCCCCCCCCCCCCCCCTACAAGAGAATCCTAGCTCCGCCCTTGGGCATGTGGCACATCGAGAGACTAACCCTATTGTTAGCCCTTGCAAGAGAATCCTAGCTCTGCCCTTAGGCATGTAGTACATCGAGAGAGAAAGCTCGTGGTCTCCTCTCCAGTTGGTGTTGGAAAAGATCCATGTCTTAAGATATTTGTGGCAGATGTTCTTCATTTATTGATTGGTGTTTTGTGGTTGCAATTGTTATAAGAAGTCAATGAACGGGGGTTTGTTATTGTCTATAGTACTGTCTTAGTTACAAGCTTTTAACAAGAGAGCCCTGGCCCAATTTTTTTGGCGGTCCCTTCTCCAAACCAAAAACCAGTATCTGTCTTTGTTTTCAGCCAAAAAAACTATATATCTTTCCTTTTAACATATGTTGATTTTTAACTGAGAGTAGGATTAGCACGTCTCTAATAATAATACAAAAATTTAGATAAAAGTGTAATTCCATTGTGGAGCTGACACATATTCTTATGTATCCATAGGAACACACATGGTATGCCAACACATACATGCACACCTTATGAGACTGAGCCTAATACAACCCTTCAAAAGGGCCTATCGAACCATGAATCTAAAAAATATTGAGAATTATTGATCTCTCAATATATCTCTCAATTCGAAGATCCAGGAGGAATTGATGTAACTCTTGATAGGAGAGAGGAGCCTTATAAGGGGAAGGAGGTCTACATCGACTTCTGATGTGGGACTAATTGATTATTGTCGATAGTTTGTAGCCACCCACGACCCTTGCTACGAAGTTTCACTCTCAAGTCTGACCATATGGTGCACGACTCTTTTAATTCATCGTGAGAGGGGCATACCGCATGTCACGGCTATTGTGGATTTTGAGATCATCCCGTGTTGAGAGGAGAAGAGTGCGGTTCTAGAGATGGAACGGTCCACCCATATTATTTTGAATACTGAGAAGAGAACCCAGGGTTCTCTTATAAGCTGACCGCAGTGTCCTCATGTCCCTTTTAAAACCTTTTAAACCATGATTAAGTTAATTAAATTAAAATTAATAATTTTTTTTATTTTTCTAAAAACCATGATTAGATTGCTTAACCCTAGGGGGTGAGTGAATCCCAACCACAGTTGATGGGTGGTAAAAAGGGGGAATGGGCCAATGAGATCCCGGGGTGAGTTTCTAAGATGAACATGGGGTCGTTTTCCATTTCCCTATTATTTTTATTTCTTTTGTTTTGACCCTTCCTCTATTTTTCTCTCATAAATTTCAAAATCTCTCTCCTACAGATTTTAAAGCATGTGAGACTTAGCACCATTGGATGTTCAATTAAACAGTCCAGCTCGGGTCTTCAATTAACTCCGCGAGTGAGGGAACCTTTCCAGCTTGAAATGTGAAGGAACATCCTAGGAGGACCACTATGCTTACAATCAAATGTCACTTTGTGCTCAAATCAACATTTAGAAAAATTTCCCTGACCGTTTTACACTTAAATGCCACTTCTTTGTTCAAATCAATGCTTAAAAAAATTTTCAATCCATCTTCGAGCACTCAAAATCCAAATCCTTCATTGTCCTCCTCAATGCAACCAAATCAATTAATAAAATGAATCATAATTTAAAGCATATATATTTTAGTGTAAATATCATTTATCGAAATTAGTAGGTGAAAAATTAGTATGTCTTAACTGGTCAAGCAAACTGCAGGATACACAGACTACCAAATATTAAAAGGGCTCTTCAAATGGGTACGCACAAAAGTTTGAGATACATAGATCAAATCTCAAACATCTGTCCTTAATTTGCTGTGTTTATTAAGTCTTCCATTTTGTTAACTCATACTAGGTGAGACGTGGTGGCTGTTGGGCTATCCTATTGATCCCGAGTTTGAGTCCACCTTTCATATTCACCTTATGTGCGTAGTTTGCATGGGATTGCGCGCATCCTTAGGACTAGTTCCGATCTAAATGGATTGGGAACACTCGGAGTTAACAAAATAATAATAATAATAATTCTTCCATTTCCAAACATCAATATAATATAACTTTTGCATGACTTGAAATTTTGCTCTAAAGTTATGAAACACCTTAAAATTATAAATATTTATTTTTTAATTCATTGTTATTATTTGGGTAAATTACAATTACCTCCCCTGAGGTTTGGTGAAATTGTAGAGACCTCCCCTCTAGTTTCTAAAATAACACTGCCCTCCCTTATGTTTCGATTGTGAGTAATAAATTCCTCCTGTTAATATGCACTAACGTGGACGAACTTTGATGATGTTTTAAATGCCCAAATTACCCTTGAAAACATTAAGGCAATGCAGGTAGAGTGATGGCTAAGTTGATGTAATTACGATGAATTTTGGGCTATCGCCGATCCAAGAGGTGGTCCAACAAGTAAGCCATGTGTACTTACACTATGGAGAACATAGGTGGTTAGATGAGAATCTGGTAAAAGATGGCATATACAATAAAGAGATGGACAGGACTAGCAGAAAAGAAAAGAAAGGACTGGGAAGGAAGGAAACGAACGATATCTACAATCTTCGGAAAAAAAAAATCTACAAAGGTCATATTGCAAGTTGATGTTGTTTTTGACGTTGGGGGTGAGAATAGGGGTGTATTCGAGCTGAGTTGAGCTGAGCCGATCTTGGCCAAGTTTGAGCTTGCTTGAACATGTTTGAGCTCGGCTTGAGCTTGGCTTGAACTTGATTCAAGCTTGAATTATTGGGCTTGATCTTGGCTTGAACAAGCTTGATCGAGCACGAGCTCCGTTCAAGCCCAAACTTTATTCAAGCCGAGCCGAGCCAAGCTTGGGTCGACTCAAGCTTGATTCACGAAATTATTTTATTTAATTTTACATGGTTTTAATAAAAGTGTTTAATATAAATTATAACACATGAAACAACATAAAATTAATGCATTCATATCCGAAAATAACATTATTAAAAATATTGTGTATTTATATATCGAGCTGAGTCGAGCTTTGCTGAAACTTGTGACGTGTGCTGAGGAGAGATGGTTTTTTTGTATGAAAATGAAACAAAGTATTTTAACTTACAACTGGGGTAAAATCATAAAAACATATTTACCGTTAATGGTGTTAACTGGACCAACCTGACAGAAGAGATCTGTGTTATTTTAGAAACTAGAAGGGAGGTCTTACTTAGGGTTGTTAACTGTAATTTACCCTTATCATTTTTAATATTTTCATTTGTCATCATATTGAAGTTTATTGGTGCATGCGTTGTAGGGGCCTGCTTACTAGTTGATTATTTTACTGTAATCTAGCGGTGCATCAATTGAGGAGAGAAATGATCCTACCATACCCTACACGTCACACATATAGCCAATTCATTGATAGGAAGGTCAAGAAACAAGAAACATGTACATCCATTGAAGGTGATGTATGTCAGGTCCATCTAATAGTTATCCATAAACACAACTAAGCCAACCATTTTTATTCCTCGTACTATTTTTTTTATTTAAAAACAAAATACCACAATCTATCTCATGGACAGAAGGTGATGAGATAGTTGGCACCACCGGACACAACTAAGCCAAGCATTTTTATTTACTTAAAAACAAAATGTCACTAGCTATCTCATGGGCAGAAGGTGATGAGATAGTTGGCACCACCGGAGCATGTAAATGTGCTTGATTTATCATCATAGGCATAGCTATAAGCTTGAGGACACTGGTTCTTGAAGATCATCGAATAATTCGTCGGCGGGCATGTTTCCGGAGTGTCAAAGTCCCCGGTGCAACAATACTGAGGTTCGTTAAACGCTAGGCAAGCGCTCTTACAAGCAATGACACTCCCATCCGACCCCTTCACGCTTAACTCCGCCGGGCAAACGGAGTTCACATTGGCGGAACAGCTTGTCGAGCTGCAACCTGATCCACCCTGTGGGGTCACAGACATGGGTAAGTTGAAGCCATCCACGAGGCTTATATCATAGAAATCTTGACCAGCATTAGCCGCTAGAGTGTGTTCGACTAGGGTGCATGGTGGGATTGCTCCTGCTCCGTTGCATGCGATTTGTCCCGAACCGCAATCTCCGGTGCCACACGTGAACCTTCCGTTCGAGGTGGAGCAAAGTGTTCGGCCCCAGAACCGGCCAGACCATGGAGCCGGGACATTTAATGAAGATGATGCACCGGATGCAAGCTCAAACCCGGTTGAAGACAATTGGGACCCACCGCCGCCCGTCAATGTACCGGGCCACACCGTGTATGAGCATTTGTTTGTGAACGTGAATGTTGCCGAGTGGGCGCCTAAAATCACAAGAAGAAAATATCTCTTTGTTAGTGAGAACCAAGGTTCATTTGTCAAACAAAAAATGGACTTTGGCACGGTACTGAAAGGGATAAAACACGTCCCTATGGTACCATTTCCCGTATGAGGGCGCATGCTCCGAGACATGTTTAGGGCGTCCCTGAAAATCAGGGTAAACCCTGAAATGTCCTAAGTATGTCTGGCGCGTGCATCCTCGGACAAAAAAAAAGGGACTCTGGCATGGTATCAAAAGGGATTAACCACGTCCCTATGGTACTTTTTCCGTTTGAGGGCGCATGCTCCGAGACATGTTTAGGGCGACCGTATAACTCAGAGTAAACCCTGAGATGTCTGAAACATGTCTCGTTCATGCATCCTCCGACAAAAAAAGTGCATCTGGGCCTGATTTAACCCTTTTCGTATCGGTCATGGTTTCCCTTGCATTTCTCAAGAAAAACTAAATAACAAACCTGAGACGAGGAGGACCAAGATAAGGGTGAGGAGTCTTCTTGATTCCATCACTGAGTGCTTGAGATGGTTTATATTTGGGTGGGATAGGAAGGGAGGTGATGCTTGGAGTTCATATATATAGGTGAAATGAAGGTTAGTTTAGGAAAAGAGACACCCTGGTCTAGTCATACATTTAATTTAATTCGTTGTATGGTAGATTTTTCTCAGTTTTCCATCGACACGGCAAGATATCTTACCAAAGAAAAGTGAAGTGATTTAAAACTCTCGATAGTACCTAGTATCGAGAGCTGCACCCTTGAATTTTCATTCTAACGGTTTCAAGCATTAAGTGGGGCCATCATTCAAAACATGTGAGGAAGGGGTGTAAACGAGCCGAGCTGGCCACTGCTCGGGCTCAGCTTATTGGAATTTTACAGATGCTCAGGCTCGGTTCGGCACAACTTGTTGAAATTTTACAAAGCTCAGGCTCTGCTCGGCTCGTCCACAAATCGTTGAGCTCGAGTTCGGCTTGGCTCGGTAATATTTTTTTTTTTAAATACATTGATAAACATTAAATTCAAAAAAAAGTATTAAGGGCATTTTTTTTTTTTGGGATGCCATGTGACTCACATGAAAGCTTGAGTTAAAACTTAAAACGGAAATAATTATGTTAATGTATACTAAATATATTTTACAAAAAAAAAAGGTATACTAAATATAAAATATAAATTTAACTTTTAAAGGGTATTATTATAAAATTAATCGAGTCGAGCCGAGCTGAGTCACCTATTGTTCTGGCTCGACTCATTTATTTTTTGAGCTCACTTTTAAGGCTAGGCTCGGCTCGGCTCAACGAGCCCAAAGTAAAAGCACAGGCTCGGTTTATTTCGAGTTGAGCCGAGCTGGTTCAGCTCGTTGACACCCCTAATGTGAGGACATGGAACCATTGAATTTTCAATCCAATGGTTCAGCTCTGGATAGTACTATCGAGAGTTTTTTTTTTAAAAATCATTTTCCAAGGAAAAAACATCTCAGGGTATATTTTTGATATTAATTTTGAGCCGGAGCTCTACTTCACGACATTGAAGTAGAGGTCCCTAACACTATGGCCATGACATGTTTGTAATTATTACTTAAAGAGGTTGGGGCAGTTTTGCAACACAACATAAATACAAGATTGCCACCATGATAGTGTAAAAAGGGACCAAATCGTCTGTGTTATTTGGTGTGACCTTCCCTATGTTCTTGAAGGTTCAAAGGCCAAGATCTCTTGCCGTATACAGATTTAACAGTTGTAACCAATTGTACAGGAGATCCTGGCCTTTAAATGCCAAGAATACAAGGCCACACCAAATAACACAGATGATTTGGTTCCATGTAAAAAAGGGAGCCCTGCTAAATGCCGTGAAGCAAAGCTTCTCTTTGTATTTAAACGATATTTGTTTTACTCTTCCAATAACATTATTTAAGGGTAGATGTTTTGACTCTTCAACAAAATCTCACATCTCACGCAAGGGACTTCCCTAGATTCTCTACAGCAGCTTTGGTTCATATATAAAGGCCCTATGCGTGTGTAGAAATGTGATATTTAATTGACTAGCTTTTCTTCGGGAAGAGAGAAGTCATATTGTAAAAGAGTAGTGATTAGCGTACCCATGGTGGCCAATTGCCGTAGGTTAGCAATTGGCCACCATGGGTCCGTTAACTATTTTTCATTGTAAAACTATTTAAAAGTGCGTGGGCTAGTTTACTTTGGGGAAATATTAGCCCAGACACGGACTTCCAAACTCTAATTGAGGTTGGACACGTATACTTTCCCTAATCCTTACTACCTTTATCGCTGAAAAAAATTGTTTTTTTTACTTGTTAAAAGTGTAGCAACGACATGTGTTGCTCCCAGTGAGAGTTTGACACTCCTCTTTTCTTTACCAAGAGAGGGGAGTAATATTGTAAGATAATTGCCAGTTGGATATTATTGAAGTAATTGGGCTTCGCTATTGAGTTAGAACGAACAGTATTGTCAACTATCATCAACTTTTCCTGAAAATCTTTATTAGTTTAGCATTAACCTTTGGGTTAATACTTTTTTTAACTAGAGTTTTAGAATTCATTAAAGAGATGATTATTTTTTTATTTGTTACGTGGTCCACTCACAGAAAATGATGAATGATCTCTTTAGCTGATTTAATCTCAGTTAAAATAATTAATATTGGTCATCATCCATTAATTTGAAAAAACTAAACCATATAGGATCAACTAGGATGTTAGTTGGTTTCAGTAGGCATAGGAAACCAATTCCGTAATTAAGGCACAAGTAAGGAGCATTAATACCCCCAGGCTATAAATACAGTTCTAGATGCCGTATCATTTTTTCAGTGGAAGTGTGGCCTGTTATTGACTTAAACACTTTGACAAATTCTTTCTTGCAGATTTTGACACGTAGATGTTCTTTCCTCCAATAGGTTTAAGTCACGTAATGAATGTTATGAAAAAGGCGTGTTGGAGGTGGATGGAGATCCCCGAGTTCAATCACATCCACAGTTAAACATGTGTACCTTTTAACCCTCATTAACTGTGGTTAAGATTTACTAACTTTTAGGGTTCAACAATATACCTTTAATTTTTTAAAAAATTAACCATAAGGGTTAAAAATCTTTAACTATAGTTTACTATTTTTTTTTTTTACATTTTACTAAAAACTAAGGTTATATTGTTGAACCCCAAGGGTTAGTAAATCTTAATAACAATTAATAGAGGTTAAAAAGGGACACATGGTGGCCCGTGGGTGTGATTAAACTCTCCTCGAGTTCAATCACAATTGGTTGTGATTCAATCTCAGGTTAGTGCCCCTCAGCTTTTGAATTTTTTTTATAGAAAATATAGTTTACTAAGGATTTAAAAGCCTCTACAGTTATAACAGGACTCCTTGGAGTTGGTCACAACCCACAGGTCAACACATGTCCTTTTTAATACCTCTTGATTGTGATTATTTAATAGGGCATTGTCATTGGACAAGAGGGCAACTGCTCCTATTTTTACACCCCCCTTTAACCATGGTTAATTGACTTAAACATGGTTAGTCCAGCCTAACCTTAAGTCAACCTCACCTAAACCCTAGGACAACCCTAGTCTAAACCCTATGACTAAATCTTAGTTAAGCCTAAACCCTAGGTAGCCCTAAGCCAAACCCTAGGTAATCCTAGCCAACCCTAGTTCAAACCCTAGGTGAACCCAAGCCCTTTGGACCAAAAGCCAATAAGAAACCAAGCTTGGGCCCAAACATAGGCCCAAAAACCAAATCCAGCCTTGGGGGAAGGCCTTGGCCTTGTAAAAATTCAAACTTCATAGGGTCGGTAGTCCATCTATCGAATTTTTTAGTCTCTTTTGTTAATGGCGGTAGATGATCTACCGCCATTATCAACAATTGCCTGTTTGCAGGCCTGCAGCCACCCCCTGCACCACTTACCACTCCAGGCCGCCATGATCCTTCACCCACGCCTCTGAGCTCCCCTCAGACCCCCTCCATGTGTCTGAAAACCTCACCCATACTTGTCCTAATCCCCACCACGTCCTCACCTCCTCTCCCCTATAAAAATCAGGCTCCCCTCTCATTCAAACCCATGCCAAAAACCCTGTAGGGAATCCGTGATAGTCTTCAAACTCCCCAGAAGCTCCAGCCCTCCCAAAATCTTTCAAAAATCTGGAGGATCAACCTTTGTTGCAACGCACCACTGCGGAACCACCGCTTGCCACTGCATGTGCAAGCAAGTCGGCAGGGTAGGGACTTCCCTACCCCTCTTGTCTTATATTTTAAAGGATGAGGTGTGACTCTCAACTAAGGATGGAAATAGAAGGAGGATAATTAATAAAATTTGCAGGGACTCATGCCATATAGATTAAAAGAGCCTCTAATGAGTCATTTAGGTTGATATTTGATTTCCTAACATACGCTACTCTTACCAGAAACTCACAGCGGGTGATAGCCCCGAGTCATGAGCTTTGACATGAGCTTTAGCGAGCTCCGAGCCAGTAAGTGTTGACATCCGGGGAGCATTAACACTTGCTTCCCTGGCGGTTTGTTCGCCCATCGATGGCCGAGTGAGTTCAATGGCTAGAGGCCTCAATGGTACAATCAGGTGGAAGAATACCGTGCGCGCCCATACAGGGGCGTCCCCTTTATCTCTCTTATTTGTGCACGGTAATGTAGAACAGATCATGATAAAGCTAAGATAAATAGCTTCTTTACGTTCTATGGCCTGCAACAGACGAATTACAGAGTTGGTGTAGCCTGTTAGGGGAAGATTGATGATCAACTTTCTTTTGAGTGTTTAATATTCAATCTCATATGGGTTTGTGGTTACTCGTCAAGGTCATTATGATGCCTTTGATCTCTTGTCTCGATGAGTTTCTCTTTTGATGACCGATTCCGCGGGGGCCGTATATCTCAGGATCGATTTACCTCTTCAAAGTGCCATTCCTGTAACCATTTATACATTTTTTAAATGCGGATACAATTCAATCAGGCCGAATTGGGCGCGAAAACCCTTTTGTAAACGTGCTGGCTGAATCATTCAAAAATTCCGGTATATGTATATATATATAATTATTGCTGTCAAAGATCTTAAGTGTTCAATCCGATAGCCCATGCTTATTGAATGGCAATCCAAATCATATTTAGATAGTCATTAAGTTCTTCGTTTATAATTGTACATAGAGTGGACGTTCCACTTGCTACATATCCGAATGTTCGAACCAATTAAATTGGTAGCATAGTTTTAAATAACCAAATCGCCCTATTTTAAGGCCTTTACCAACTAGTTGGCTCTAATGGTATTCCGCCTTCCATCCCAGATGTTTTGTATTTCCTCACCTATTTATAAATAACCCTATTAAAACCCCAAGTCCCTAAGCAATCAGCACTTGCTCATGCTACTTGGACACCCCAGCCTGTTGTCTTTGGCCGAAGTAATCGCTCCAAGACAGGCACGTTGGATTGGATCGGCTTCGGTGGGAGGTATAAATCTCCAGCCCCAATAAGTTACAAAGGTCTTCCTCCTCTTCAACATGCCCCGAGGTAAAAAAAAAAAAAAGCCGACCCAATACTAAAAAGTCTCATTTTTGTTTGTATTGATTCTTATCTATTACATTTTTTTTCTTTTTTTGAAAATGGGTTTTGTTCCTAATTTGGATTTGTATTCTTTTGATTGTTAGTGTTCTTCCATTTTGTGTTTTCTTTTTTTGATTCCTTCCCTGCACTGTATGTCATCAATCTCTTAGTGTTAGGGGTTGTATTTGAAAAGTTGGCTCAAATTGAAAACATGGTGATTGTCAACGATCGATCGCAGCTGGAGCAATCGATCGGTCACTAAGTGGCTGATCAGTCCGTTTTGTTGTTTTGGACACTCCTATTCCGAGTGGGATACTTTCTATTTGTCTAGGATTATTATTTAGGCCTATAAATAGGTTCTTATAGGTCTAGGGTTTGATATGAGAATGTGAGCTTAGGGTTTCCAGGGAGAGGGGGCTGCTCTCAGGGAGAATCCTGGGAGTTCTCATGGAGAGTGAGAGAAAATAGAAAGGGTTTAAGCATACTAGGGCTTGGGAAAATGTTGAAGTGATGTTAGATAGAGATTCTTTTTAGGGTTTCATTGAGAAGGTGACTTGAGTGAGTATACAAAGGGCTCTGGGCTTAGGTTGAGATGAATTTGAGAGGAGAACATATTGTACTAAGTTTTTTGAGGTTTTTTTTAATAAAGAAGAGTAATCAGATCTTAACCCGTGGACGTATGCAGATTATTGCTAAACCACGTATATCTCTTGTGTATCCCCTTTTGTGCTTGATAATTTATTAGGTATTATTCTATTATTGGCCCTGTAAATACGATTCCAAACAGGATCTCCAATACTCATAGTTAGTATTGTTCAACTTCTCTATACCGCTTACAAAATTTGCATGCTCCATTGATCTGAGTTCAGCCCCCCTGGGCCCCATGTGGCTCCGCCCCTGGTCGTATGGACTACTTTTGGTGGATATGTACCCTAAAAATGACTAATTATGTTTATTAGTTGTTGGACTGAGTTTTTTTTTTTTTTTTTGAATTAGGATCTTCTCTAGTTAATGCTAGCAAGGAGACCACCAGCACTACTCTGAAGGTACCATGTACTCCATTGCGTGCTTACCAAGGTTTGGGTACACAAACCAAAGTCTTCGTAAGTGTGTATGATCGTCAGTCAATCTTAAATTATTCCTTTTTAGTAATAATTCTGTAGAATAGTACTAGTAAGGGTATCGTTCATCTGAGGACTGCGCTGGTTTCGTTGCCTTTTATTCAGATTAATTTTAAACTAATAAGATGGGTAATTGAATTTTGCTTGATTAAACTAAAACAATTAATTAACTAATTAAAAGGGATTTCTAAATTAAACTAAAAAAAATTAGATTTTAAAATCCTTTTAGAGAGAAAATCTAGGGTTTTCAAATCCACCACTAACCTAATAACCCGCCCCTAATTTGAATTTATCCTAACCTCTTAAATTGCAAACATTCTAGTTAGAGTAACAGCACGTCTCCTCTTAACTAATCTAGAAAAGTTCAAGGGATCAAACCCTAGGCATATCGTATCTTCGGTTAGCACGAATGATATACACTAATCTACGGTTGTATAATCATTCGTCTTCCCTTAACATAAAATATCTTAGGACTTGGTCTCTCGATATTTTAAAACCATTGCATAAAACCTATGTTTAAATTCTAACGAAAATTAACACAAGTGATTTCAATTCCAATTTCATAAAACCTAAGACAAGGTTGAGAATTCCATTGAAATCGAATATAAATCAATAAATCCGGTTGTTGAAACAACCCTCTAATTATGCAATCAATGTCTTACAACTAAGAAATAAAAAATAAAACAAAATAAAACGACACAGTTACTTGGCTAGGGTTTCATCGAAACCCTAGAGTGGAAATTAGTTCATCGCGAGAGAGGAATGTAACATCTTCATAGACAAAGTTGTAGCACTTCTCTTCATGGCTTCCTTGATGTCTGGAGCTTCTCTTCTTCAGATCCAAAAATCTCTACAAAATTCTCTGATAATGATAGAATCTCTACAAGGAATCTCTCATTTTATAGAGAAAGAGAGAAAGATAGAGTCCTTATACAATAAGGACTTCTAATTTCTCTACAACTCTTCTTTTCTCTACAAAGTTTGGGCCTTAAAGAATAGTCAAATTGGGCCCAAAATGAAACTTTTATGTAATTAACCCAAAACGCAGGAAGGGTGATTTGATCTTTTCTTCTTCACTTTTGCTCCTAAGATCCTTCTAAACCATCCATATTAAGCTCTATTTCTCGGATGAACCTGTAACAAATGTAAACAACCAAGTAGCATAAAATAATACAAATAATTACTCTAAAGGATTTAACAAGTTAAGTTTAAGGTGCTTTTATGTATAACATTTAGCACTGATCAGTGTACACGGCATGTGACATTTTCGGAGTGGGTACTGGCGGTCCCCTCACCAGCACTAACTGGAGAAGATCCCACATCTTTTTTTTATATATATCTTGGGCCTCGACCCAATGCTTTCCTCCATAAAGCCCTATTCGTGAAACCTAAGAGTTTTAGGGTTTAGGGTTATCATAGCACCATTGTCTACACTGTATATAGAGTCTATAGACAATGCAAGATACTGGATATTGACATAACAAGTTATAGTCTGGCCCAAGACCACCAACCTAACAAATAGTTGGCCCATGGTTGCATCTGACTCCAAAGCTCAAGTAACCATTCCGATGTTTGTAATCTGTGAAACTTGTCGACACAAGGAATCGGCCCAATTTAGATGATTCTAAGTCCTAGCCATCTGATAATGTGCTTTTTTAGGTTAACTTATGAGTGCATTCCAGCCTCCCTTAACTTTTGAAAAAAATGTGTAGTGTATCAACGAGAGCGAGGGAGGGGGCCGCCCTGAATGTCTGGAAAAGCTCAGGTGGGCTCGAATTTTACTTTTAGCAACTCATATATTGGAAGCAACATGTTTTCTAATTAGACCACGAATTATAAATGTCTGGAAAAGCTCTAGGGGGGATTAGTGCACCTTCTATCTTATTTAATTTAAGAGGGCATAGACAAAAATAGACCGAGATGGCCCACGAACTTGGCCCTCAAACAAATAAAAAGGAGGCATAGTCCCCAAACTCCCACATCCCATTGTTAGCCCCCACGAGAAAATCGTAGTTCCGCCCTTGGTGCCTTCCTTATCATTGCATCAAAAATCCCCACTTTCAACACCCGCCTCCTCTAACTAGGAAGGTGTGCCCCTAAAATAAAAAAAACTCTCAATAGATTGATAGAAATTCCCAATTAACCAATTAACACTAACAACTGGAGTTAATAAATGATTCTTTGTACCAAAAGAAGAAGAAGAATATTCCCCCATTTCAACTGCTGGGTTGTGGGGTCTTGCATGTGCCCAAGGTTTACCCAGTCGACCCGATGGTGGGCTTGTCGTTAACAAAAAAAAAATGCCTTAGATTTATGTCAAGCACATATCCTTTGATTTAGACCCTTTAAAATATGGACTTTGCTACTGAGACCCCTTTAGGGCCGAGACCACCGAGACTGTGCTCTAAGAGCACAGGATTCAAGTGGGGGTCATTTCATATGGTAGGCCTCACCTGAAATCCAGTGCTCTTAGAGCACGGTCTCGGTGGTCTCGGCCCTAATGGGGTCTCAGTAGCATTTCCCTTAAAATATTGTGACCAAGCCCATCTTTCTAAATAATCTCCAGGGAATCACTTTTGCTTCTAGCCCAGTTTGGACCCATATGGTCATACCGTTAACAGTAAACTTCGTGGCATCATTATACAAAGGCCCATTGGACCAAACAAGAAAGGCCCAATTCTACAACATGTAACTAAAAGGTCCTAAGAAAAAAAATGGGCTTTTGTAGACAGCCCAAATCGGAGATCATTATGCCATTAGGCCCACACTCATACTATTTTCGAGGCCCATCCCACTAGAATTGATTCCCCTTTTCTCCAGAAACACCATATCTTCATCTGTGTTTAGGGTTTCCCTTTCTCTCTCTGCAAAATTTAGGAAACCTCTACCTCAATTGTCAGCCATGGTGAGGAAGAAAACGAAGAATAAGAAGAAGAGAGAGAAAGAACAGAAGATTGATTACATACCAAAGTGGCACTTCTCCATTTTCCTCTGCTCCTAATCTTCGTGTTTCGTTTCCAATTCTGGTAATCACCTTCTTCATCCTCGAGGTTCCTCTCTTCCTTCCTAACTGCCTATCTTTGCTTTCAGAACCTGTTTAATTTTTCAATTCAATCGAATTGCATGAAATGCAAATTTGTGTTTTTCTGTATCACATTATTGCTTGCAGAACTGCAAATTCAGTTATTTCTTTTTGTTTAGATGTTAACGCTGTATTCGTAGACTAGCTAGAAAAGGGACCAATTTTTCTTTTTAATGACATGGTCACATGCGAATGAGATGATAGTAGTCTCAGAGAATGAAAATTTAATTCACAAAAAATAAATAATAAATAGATAAAATAAAGAGGAAATAGTTTCATATTGCTTACCATTGAGAATCACTACCCAAGATGGGAAATTTATGAGTTTTGGTTGATCATTCATAAATATTCACAATGCCAATAGGAGGAGTGATTGATTAATGAAGAATATAGATTATTGCTTGTTGATGAGTGGATTGGGCTTTGCCCAATATGCTCTTACTGTCTGATCGATTCTTAGAAGAAAATTCCATCCCCCATGAGTCCATTGTATGTCTCACCATAGCTGTATCCTCTACAGAGAAGAGCGAAAATTTACCATTTTTACATAAAACCAAAGCTTACTAAAAGAGGTATGCATGCATGGATTCTCAAATTCTCTCCTCTGGGAAGCATACCTACTAGTGATCTAGGAGAAGACTATATAGATTTGGAGAAAATAGGGATAAAAAAAAATATTTTGGTCGGGAGAATTCTCCATTTTGTGTCTCTGAACTATGATCTATATATCAAGGCCTGGATTGATATTGATACCTAGGCCAACATTCACAAAAATGTGAGCATTTGCCAAGTTGTTTTAGCCCATACTACTATTCTTGGAGGTATCCAAAATCCAACCTCCTAGTAATATCACATTTTTGCGTACTAATTTCCTGTAGTTCTAAATTAATCAGAATATAATTAATGAAAGTATTAAGGAAACTAAAACAATAATGAACTCACGGAATTTGCATAATAGCAAAATAATGAGAAAGAATGGAAAATCCGAGCCCTGTGTATCATAGTTTCCTTAAGACGAATTTACTCCCTCTCGGTACTCAAGGTTGTTGAGTAATCGTCTCCCAAGATAGAACAGATTACAGTTAAGAAGAAGTAGTACTCCAATCTTCAAAACTCAGCGAACTCGACCAATGTTTGTACTTGAACATCAATGCAAGGAAAAAGAGAGAGAGAGAATTTTTAAAGCTATATTATTTTCTTCTATCGTTTGAATGGAGGAATAGATGTCTAATTAATAGACTTTCTTGTGTCTAATTCGAACTAAGGTGGCTGTTCACAAGAGGCACAAAAACGAACTAAAAAAACAGTTTTTGGAGGTTTGAAACACCAACAGACACGATTTGTGATCGATCGTCCAAACCCAGATCCATACCCGTACCCTGATCCAAATACGGGTCGCAATTCGGGTTTTAAAAACCCACACATTGCCTTTTTCGGGTCAAGCGGGTCACACTTCGGGTTTCTTTGTCGGGTCAATTTCTCATTCACCAACACATGGTAAATCCCTTATCGGGTCAATTTTATCCAACAGTTCCTACATAGAATTGAAGAAGTCAGTCTTAGAAAATCACACACACATATGGGTGTCCGAGTCAAACTCGAGTAAGGGTGTCAAACTCCCAAAAAAAAAAGGATTCGAGGACATAGGAGGATATTTTGATTTTAATTTTAATACTATTGTATTTCAAATTTTAGATGAATAATACTATGAAAGAGAGAAAAGAAATAAATTAAATATGCAAAGCAAAATTATTGTAAATAACACTAAGTAAATAATACATCTGTAAATAAGGATTTCAATTCAAAAGTCAAACTGAATGCATATTAAGGATTTAAGAAATAACTATAATGATACATTATATGATTAGTCTCATAGTCTGTCAAGTGCTAAGTACTAAACAAGTTATGTTTAGCAGATATTAATGTTAAAGAATATTATTTTATAAAAAAAAATCATGTATTATAGTTCATCAAGCATATAAATAACAAATGAGTTAAAGCGAATGAAGAAATGAACATGTAATAACTCTAAATTGTTCATTCTATCCCAAAGAGGATAATAATTCAAAATCTAAATTTTCTAATAAAAGAAACAACTAAAACATGTTGTCTCTCTTTCTTCTTCTTTTTAACTTTTTCTCTTGGATGATCCCTCCCTCAAGCTCCTCTCCTTCTCTCTATTTGCCTTTTGTCATGGTTGATCTTTCTGTTGCAAGAGCCAATTGGCTCTCTCTCTCGTTTCTTTGTGTTGAGTAATTGTTGGTTCCTCCTTTCTCTCTTTTCCCTGTTTGTTATGCTAAGGGACCAGTTATTCCTCTCTCTCTCTCTCTCTCCCTCTCTTTTTATATATACTAGCGGAATGCACGTGCGATGCACGTGAGTGTACAGTACTAATTAATGTAAAATAGTAGACGAATTAACAAGCTTAAAAAACATGAATTTAATGTGTTTGACATTCAATGCAACAGCTGAACTTTAATATGTACTCTAATGGGAAAAAAAATTTGATTTCTAGTACAGAACATATATATATTTATATGTGTGTGTGTGTGTGCCCTTCCTTTTCTATTGGAGGGAGCGATGGTTACTCCACTACTATTCCCTCTCTATTTCGTTTTTCATGTTGAAGGGTCAATGGTCCCCCCCCCCCCCCTTCCTTTTTCCTATTCATTTTTTTTTTCTAGTAGTGAGAGTTAGAAAGAATTTGCTGAAAATTATGCTAATTATATATTGTTATATGCTTCTTTTTGTCTAATAATCACTTATAATTCATTGGTGTCAAGGGAGTGGTATCCTAATCCGAGTCCATATCTGAGTTCAAGGCATGGACTTTTGTTACTATAAGACACAACAGCCGAGTTTCTATCCAAGTCTATATCCACATGTATTGACAAGAAACTCGCCTGCTGTCTCAAAGAGTTCCGTGCAACATGGTATATATATATATCATGAGATACCTGCTTGAGTCTGAAGAAAATCGAAAGTAAACCCATCTAAAAGTACGAAAGTTGAAAAATCTTACTGAAAATCTGGAAGGACATGGCTGAGTGGACTTGTTCCTCATACAAGTCGAGTTGCAAACAATACGATAATAACTTTATATCGGGATTTTAACCACAATATAAGAGGCTTCATATATGATATACCTGGGTTCACTAGGAAAATTGTTTCCTTGTAAATCTAGAAAATAATTATGTGCTTTGTGTAGCTACCACATAAGTAGGGGGGGTCACTATCCAGATTGTTGGCTTCATAGGACAAACCATGCTAGAAATCTCATCAATTGAGGATGATCTCACCGCCCAGTGTATTGCAGACAAAATAAGAAATTGTTTGGACAACTGTTCATCAAAACGGCATTTATGGCGATGGTCATCCAATCATTCTGATATTTGACCTTCATGCCCTAATATTGGCACATGAAATCAACGCTCGAGATCAATCACCATCTGCACCATGTGGCAGGCTAGCAGCTGAAAGCGCGCACACACACACACACACACACATATAGCTGAAAGCGCGCGTGCACACACACACACACACACATATATATATATATATATATATATGGTTAAAACTTTGGTGATATGTTTGATCCATAGTTGACAGGAAGCTATGTACAAGGTGGGACAGACTCGCTTTCATCAATTACCATTTAGTAGTCAAAGAGGCCTATATATCTAGAAAGTAATGGGAAATACTTGAGTCTAAAGCCTATGACATAGATCTAAGCAAGTATCATTAGATTGAAACCTAAAGCTGTATGACACCTACTTCTCCAAAATATCTCATGTACGATAAATTTTAAGGTATGACTGGTCATCCTAATATAATGGGAATGAGACACCTATATCTATTTCTCGCTTCTCATTTCTTAAGGATTTTTTGAGTCTTACTTCCTGCCTCTCACTCTCTGCAAAATTCTGGAAATCTCTACCTCAATTGTCAGCAACGGTGAGGAAGAAATGAAGAATAAGAAGAAGAAGAAGAAGAGAGAAAGAACAGCTGATTGATTACATACCAAAGTGGTACTTCTCCATTATCCTCTGCTCCTAATCTTCATGTTTCATCTCCAATGCTGGTAATCACCTTACTCGTTGTCTTCTTCATCCTCAAGGTTCCTCTCTTCCTTCCCAACTACCTATCTTTACTTTCAGAACTTGTTTAATTGCTCAATTCAATCGAATTGCATGGAGTGTAAATTTGTATTTTTCTGTATCACATTATTGCTTGTAGAACCATAAATTCAGTTATTTCTTTATGTTTAGATGTTAACTCTGTATTCGTAGGCCTGCTAGAAATGGACCAATTTTGCTCTTTAATGACATGAGAATGAAATAAGAGAGTAGTCTAAGAAAATGAAATTTTAATTCAAAAAAGAACTAGAAAAAAAGGAAAAAGAAATAGTTTCAGATTGCTTACCACTGAGAAACGCTACCCCAGATGGGAAATTCATGAGTTCTGTTTAATCATTCATAAATATTCATAAAGCCAATCATTCTACATGCTTGGAATGAGGCAAAATCCATTATATGTACCACATCTTTATTAAAAAGAGAAAAAAAACATTGAAGTCCATTTTCGTTCCCCTAAGTATTCATTAGAAAACATGATTGAATTCTTGTCTGGGGAACCAAGATAAGTGGCTTGTCGTTTGAACACTTCCAATAACATAACATCTACTTCTTCCGATTATATCAATGAATGTTTTGTATATATTAATATAGTTTTATAGCATAGAAAGAAAAGATGCTTATTTTCTTAAAGAAAATCTAATCAGATAAACCAAAGCACGACTTAGATTGGAACCCCACACCCAATTTTATAGGACCCAATTTTGAAAAAGAATCTCTCAAATTGTAAAATCAAGGTTTCAGAGTTGGTGCGACACTCAGTATAGGAAATTTCAAACACTAAGATCTCACATGCCATTTCATTTCTACTCAGATGAGCTTTTTCTGAATGATAAAATAACATTGTAGAAGCTCCTCAGGAAAAATTGATGGCATGCCTACAAATAATGCATAACATATGGAGGCACTAAGTTTTAATTCCAACAGTTTAATAGCTCCGGTTAAATGGATAAACGGAGCGACTCAAAAAAAGCCTTTAGCAAGGGTATTTTGAGAATTATTTTTAAAAAATACCCTTTTTTGTATTCGTAATTACCAAACTACCACTGCCCAAAGGCTTTTTGTGGATTGCTCTTGTTATCTGTTCAACCAGAGCTCCTATTCATAGTTAGTCTCTTCAAATAGTTATATATACCATATGATAAAAGTTGGAGAATTTAGTATCAACCAATTTTTTTACATAATACCCTTGGCTTCTACTTATATACCAATTGTATCTCAAAACCCACATTCTTTTTTCATTTCCCATAATACTCTTTCCTTCTATATATTCTTTCCATAATACTTTTTTATAATACCATTTTTTATACCATATGATAAAAGAGGGAGAAGTTGGAGTCGGCTTCTACCTATATAGGTGTATTTCAAAACTAACATTTTTCTTTCCTATAATATCATTTGCTTACGTATATTGTTTCCTATAATACCCTTTATTTCTATATATTCTTTCCCATAATATCATTTTTTTTCTCATACAACCCTTTTGATGATGAAAAAAGAGGGACAAGTAGGTGTCAACCAATATTTTCCTTTCCCACAATATCCATGGCTTCTACTTATATACTAGCTGTATCCCAAAACCCACATTTTTCTTTCCCATAATACCTTTGCTTCTATATGTTCTTTTCCATAATATCATTTTCTTTCCTATAATACCCTATGCTTATATACTAGTTATATCCCAAATCTCACATTTTTCTTTCTCACAATGCACTTTGCTTTTATATAATCTATCCATAATTCTATTTTCTTTACTTATATACCACTAGTATCCCAAAACCTTTTATTGCACCAATATTTATCTTTTCTATAATGCCATTTGCATATTCTTTCCCATAAAACCCTTTGCCTATACTTATTTAGTAGTTGTATCCCCAAACCCACACTTTCTCTCATAATACTCTTTTCTTCTATTTATATATACTCTTTGTATGCTCAATAAAACTTTGGACGTTCGTCACACTATTCCCACTCACAATATTACATCATCCGACCATTCAATAGGTTGACCATATTAGCCTTGGTAATAAAAGAACCTATCTGCTATGAATCTCAATTGCCCATAAATAATTATTTTATATTATATAATAATATAAATATTATTTTTAATACAAAACATGTGCCTTGCACTTGTATTTCAACTAGTTACTTATAAAAGATAATCCCTCTCTAATTCATCATGGTCCACGATATGTGTCAAATCCGTCCTGAGGTGAGCACTCGTTTCAAGTTTTAACCACTCAATGTAATGGTTATTTGTGGAAGATTATAAAATACAACTGTGCCTAGATATTATGAGAAATGAAGTGTTTGGTGGCAGTTCTGTAATTATGAGAAAATAGTGATATTTGGTTCTCTCGTAATTACAGAACTCCCATCATTTCAATACAAAAGAGGAGCTCTGCTTCAAACATAGTGAAGCATAGTTCCGGCTCATATTAAAGACTCATAATTAATACATCCAACTCTTATATGAGATTAGGTTATTTTCTTTTGTTTGTAATGATGACGGCTCTCATAAGGGATGATTTTGGAATTATAAATGAGCAAAGAGATTATCATAGAATTTACTTCTTATTTACATTTACAAGCAATTATTTAAAATATTCATTTTCTTGTGCAATTCATACGGATAGGCCACAACTCCAGTTAATAGTTCAGTTAATGCAAAGGTGGGCCTCTCAAATTGAAATGAGTTCTCTCCCCGAAGGAAACATACATCCAAGAACTAGAGCAAGCATGAGACGTTAAAAATATTCTATTTAAGAGCTAACATTTTGTGCTTCATATTTTTAAGCAATATTTTAGAGACTTATTATTTACTATGAAACCGAGCAGGTTGGGTGGACACATGACAGCCTTAGAGATTGTGAGACACATGACAGCCTTGGATAAATTTAAGATATTTTTTTTTTGCAAATTATTATTTATATCTTTCTCATCGAATTCTTCTTTCTATATTCCTGATTTATGTGGTCGAAACACCCCTAGACCAGGTGGCAAATAAAGTTTATCGTTCACGGCCTTCATTCCTGGTTGCTCACTTCCACATTTGTCTTTCATTAACTCTTGAATGCAGTTAGTGGTCTGCGTTGGTAAGTTCACAAGTAGGGCTTTCTGTGGTTCAAAATTGACTTACAATTTTTAATTTCCATTATCGAAAAAAAATTCTATCATGTTCATTTCTCAATTCAAAATAAAAAGATCTATCATATACTTCTATTGTGTATGAAATATATGGTTTCCATTGGTGCAAATCCAATCACCTCAATTTTAGATGAGAAGGAATTCCCCATTGGTAGGAAATAGTTATCTATTAAGTGGGGGACATAGTATTTAAAAAGCGAAGAGATTATGCCCCCACTCTTACAAGAACGGACTAATTAACAGGGTCAGCTACCTAGCCAAAAGATGAGAGTCATGCTTAACCATTACAAGGTGAGAGGCTGTCGCATCCCAAAATCTCACCTAGGAGAATGTGGAACTTTGACACGTGACTTACTTGACTTAATCCATTCAATGAGCAATAAAAGCATACTAAAACCCGAATTTAAAATTTTTATCAATTGAATAACATTTGATACCTCAATTAAATTCTGTAATTAAACTGAACATAAATAATCTGAACCATTCATCATGATTCTTAAACCCCCATTAAATTGAAATACAAATCCGTAATAAGTCGATTATAATCTCTTTGGATCTTGAACAATTTCTACTAAACCAAAATCAGTAAGGCCATCGATCGAGATCTCGTTCCTATTCGGGATGATCACTTACAGGATCTTCCTCTACGTGCTCCTCTTCAATCCAAGGCTCCGTGACACAATTAACAAGTCCTGAACCTGCCGATAATAAAATTATCGGTTGAGTAACAAAGTCACTCCGTGTATATAATAAACAATGTCAAGAAAGTAACATGCATACAGTTAATAGTTCAATTCAACTTACATACATAAAATAGGTCATACATACATAAATCAGAGAGCGGAAACATATCTCTTTACAAATCATATTTGTGCTTACTTTCCTTATTTTTTGAGATCTTACTTTTTAAGATCTCACTTTTCTTATTTTTGAGATCTTATCTTGAGCCAGATGACTAGTACCCTTGGGTACTTACTTTTGAGCTAGGTACGATGTACCATTGACCAACTTACTGGGTTTGCAAACTTACTTTTGAGCTAGGACTGTGTTAGCAAACTTATTTCTGAGTACAATGTACCCTTAACCAACTTACTGGGTTAGCGGACTTACTTCTGAGCTAGGTACGATGTACCCTCGACCAACTTACTTTCTTGTATTTATTATCTCATTGTGCATATGCATATAATATCGTGGTTGAAAATAGTAATAAACCTCGGTTAAATTTTCCTCTCAATCAGCGGTCAAGGGCATCAGGAGTCCATCATAACAATTGACATTACCATGATAAAATCCTAAAGACACCAAAACCCTAACCAAAGCTTATTTACCTGAATGTATATTACTCATGCAGATCTTACATTATTTAAAAATTGGCATGCATATAAATTCCATATATTGTAATCTAAACATCAATAGATCAGGGTTCTTACAATGACAATAATAGCATAGGTTCATGAATCCTATTTCTATAGATCATACATTATTATGGTTCTTCGCACATCAAAATCATAATGGATCATTCATCATACTTTGGTTTTAAGTAATTTATACATAAGGTAGTAACCCTAAAATCCTCATTTATACAAAAATCTAGAAATTACCAATTTTCTGACTTTCTTATTTTGTTTTTGTCTTATTCGTGCTCTTAGTAGAGTCCTTAATTTTCCCTTTATGTTTGTGTATATTTTACTATCGTAAGTGCAGGCGTAAACAATAGTTCTTTTTCGTTAAGATCATAAATTACGACTTAACAAATATAATTAAAGATTATTTTCATCAATTCTTAATTCATAATGACGTCACATCAGTTTATCAACATTTTTTTTTTGCTGGAGTTATCATGTACCTACGTTAGTAATCTTGAATCGGTTAGGATGTTAGTTAGAATAAATATAGAATTAATCACACTAACATAAGTCCCTAATTTCATCAAAATTTATAATTATCATCCAAGTCATTCAATCCATCCAATTCAACTCTAGAAATACATCGCTTCCATCACATACATTCACATGCCTCCAGAGTAATTCTCAATCCCCTTGTTCAAGCATAAAATATAATATTCACAAGGTTACACATCTTACTTAAGTTATTCACATCTTACTTTAATCATTCATGTAAATATTGCATAAGGAGTAATAAAAGTTCTTAGATATTCATTAATTCATTTTTTCCACATAAATCTCGTTCTTAAATTCCTTACTTTAGGTTAATATTCATTAAATTGAGATTTAGGAGAATTATTTACCTCTCTTGATCGCTTCCTTACGATCTTACGCTTCCGAATATGGCTCAATCTAAATCTTCAAGTCATTTTCCTTCTTTTCTGACTGAATTCTTGAAGTTTCTAGGTTTCTCCCTTTGGATCTCTTAGAGAACTCTATTATCTCTCTCTCTTTTAGGTTTAGGAAGCTCCTAGAACTCTAGACTCACGAAATAGAGGCTATATATAGGGTTTGGAATTCTAAAAAGGTTAAAAAGTCGGAAATCTGTGTTTTCTGAAAAAATCACCGCTTTCAGTGATCGATCGGCCTTAGAGTGTCGACCGATCGGCGCCATTTTTCTTTTTTTTAAGTCTTTTGTTACTTTTTTGTTAACTTCGATTTAATGCAATTAGATCTTCAAAACAAAGCTAAAATGGGCAAAATTATTGAGTTTGTACCTCTAGACTTTCCACATTAATTCTCACATGCATTCAAATTGGCCTCTTTTTCTTTAAAAAATTCATATAAATGGTATGAATGCCAATGAATTAAATTAGGGTCTCTACATAGACAAATTTCTTTCAATCCCAATTAAAGATGAGAGTGATGCTTAACTGTTACAAGGTAAGAGACACATGCCTTTCAATCCCAATTAAAGAGGCTAGTAGTGTTTAATCGTTACAAGGTGTTGGGAGCTTCCCGTCATTGTTTAGGGGTAGGGTTTTTGTAAAAACAAACCCTATGTTTTCAGCTATTTGTAAATACTCCCTTGTGTTTTGTGATTTTGTATTTTGGTCCACTAACTTTTAAAACTTTTGCAAATCCACCCTTTCATCCAAAAGTTATGTAACAGAAGTTAATTTTTTATGAAATGACCTTTTTAACCTTGTTAAATGGATTGGATGGAACGCACACCTTCATAGGTCACCATGTGTCCTATTTACCACCCTTTAACTAGGGTTAAGCTTAATCGATCAAAGGTTAATATTTTTTAAGAAAAATCTAAAAATCAAGGTTAGATGGATGAACCCTAAGGGTGAGTGCATCTTAACTATAGTTAGTGTGTTAAAATGGACACATGGCGGCTTGTAGGTCCCCTTTAACTGTGGTTAAGCATAATCAATCTAAGGTTGATATTTTATTTTATTTTTAAATCTAAAATCCAAGGTTAGATGCATGAACCCTAGGGGTGAGTGAATCTTAACCACAGTTGTTAGGAGTTAAAAAGGATATGTGGTGGCTTGTAGAGTACCTTTTAACTGTGATTAAGCATAATCAATCTAAGGTTGATATTTTATTTTATTTTTAAATCTAAAATCCAAGGTTAGATGCATGAACCCTAGGGGTGAGTGAATCTTAACCACAGTTGTTGGGAGTTAAAAAGGATATGTGGTGGCTTGTAGAGTACCCTTTAACTGTGATTAAGCATAATCAATCTAAGCTTAATAGTTTTTTTTCTTCTCAAAACTAAGGTTAGATGCGTGAACGCAAGGGGTGGGTGAATCTTCACCGCAGTTAGTGGGTGTTAAAAATGATATGTGGTGGCTTGTACAGCACCCTTTAACTGTGGTTAAGCATAATCAATCTAAGCTTAGTATTTTTTTTTTTCTTCTCAAAACTAAGGTTAGATGCATGAACGCAAGGGATGGGTGAATCTTCACCACTGGGTGTTAAAAATGATATGTGACGGCTTATAGAGCCTCTTATAACTTTGGTTAAACTAAATCAACCTAAGGTTAATATTTTTTTATATTTTGTTCTAAAATTCAAGTTTGGATGCATGAATAATATGGGTAATTGAATATTAACCATTGTTAGTGGGTGTTAAAAGGGACACATGTTAGCTTGTAGAGCCTCCTTTCATTGTGGTTAAGCATAATCAATATAAAGTTAAAAAAAAAATTCTTTTAAAAACTAAGGTTAGATGCATGAACCTTAAGGGTGAATGAATATTAACCACTATTAGTGGGTGTTAAAAAAGGGACACGATGGCTTGTTGGGCGCCCTTTAACAGTGGTTAAGTATAATCAACCTAAAATTAATATTTTTTTTCTCTAAAAACTGAGGTTAAATGGATGAATCCTCGGGGTGAGTGAATCTTAACCATAGTTAGTAGGTTCCAAGGACTTTTCTTGTGAAAAGTTTTACAAATGTCCTTAAAATAAATTTAAAAAGGGTAAAAAAGTAATTCATAAACTTCCGTTGGCTAACTTTTGGATGGAATGGTGGATTTGTAAAACTTTAAAAGTTAGTGGGAAAACACAAGGGGGTATTTACAAATAGCTGAAAAGTTAGGGGGGTTTTTTACAAAAAAAAACCCCAATTGACCCCTTGGGGGTAATCCTTTCAATCCCAATTAAATTTGCTTAACCGTTAGGAATGAGAGGAGGTAACACTCTCACGACCCTTGGGCTCTTTAAAGTTTAAATCACTCCCCTAAATTTATATTAGGTGATGCTACGAGCACACCAATATTTGCTGACTATACATCAAATTTAAAATTCATATCATTAAATTATAACTACTCATCAAAAGAAAGAAAATAACATTAATACCCCTTCTCATTCTTTTCGTCTTGAACCTAACAAAACAAGGCTTTGTTTGATTTTTGTTCAGTTGTTAGCTGTAAAATAAATGTTTTGGAATGGAAGGAAAGCCTTGGTTGTAAAATAAATGTTTTGGAGAAGAAAACCCAAGAGATTAGAAGAGAGGAAAGCTATTGATCTTATTACTTTCATGATAAGATTTTTGAAATTTTGTCTCTGTTATCTACTATTATCTAACGAAGGCGTCAAGATCTCTTCTCCGACGTGTCCATCACTTTATTCACTGTCTGCCAAATACTCAACTCCACCACCTTGCTTCAGCCTCTGCGGCATTCCAAAGCATAAGAGCATCTCCAACCGTGCTCTATAACTCTAAATATAGGGTTTTGGTTGAAAAATCCTACTCCAACCGTGCTTTATATTTAGAGGCTAGCCTCTATATTGCTACAGTCACCCTCTATATTTAGAGGGTGGGAGAGAAAATAGAGATCACCTTTATAACACTATTCATGCTCTTACAATACCATTTGTGTCCTCTATTTGTTTTTCAATCTTTGTTAAAATGCCGATTGTGTCCTTTTACCTTATGACACCCCCTTAACCGTGGTTAAGATTCATCCACCCATTCTTGGTTTGTTTTAAATTTTTAAAATTAAAAATCATTTTTAATATTAAAAAACTCTAAAAACAGTTTTTTAATTTTAAAAAACGAATTAATATTAAAAAAAAAAACCAAGGATGGGTAAGTGAATCTTAACCACGGTTAAGGGGTGTCAAAAGGGACACGTGGCGACTGTGGTTAAGATTAATTCATCCACCAATCCTTTTGGTTTTTTTAATAAAAATAAATAGTGTTATAGAGTAGGAATAGTGATTTATAGTTTCTTCCCATAGGAGCAAATAACTTTAAAGTGGGGCCCATCTCCTCTAAATTTAGAGGAGATGCCAAAATAGAGAATAGATATAGAGTTTTGGGTTGGAGATGCTCTAAGTGGACCGACCAAGTTTAGGAAAAATGCCAATGGCAATCGTGCACAAGATAGCAGGTGGCCTGATCATTGAAGGCATCACAACCTTGCAGATATCGCAATGGTCTATATGGTAGTTGACGACCGTATTCTTCTAGTCCAACGCCACAACTTTAAGAGTGTAATGGAAACCATTACCCAAAGCTGCCAAGATTGTTGGGATCTTTGGTCTCCAGCCAAACGAAGAAGAAGAGGGTATTACTGTCCATTGTCTTTTATTTTGGTGTAAGTAGAAATTAAAATGGTATAAATTTGAATTTGGTGTATAGCCAGCGAATGTTGGTGTGCTCGCAGCAACACCCTTTATATTTATCTCTTTGTTTTTTTCTGTTTTTAAGCCCTTACATTCTCTTAAGCTTCCCCCACTTGAGAAACTTGGCCTCCCTTATGATTCTGAGCGGGAGTTGAAATGTAAGAGTACGGAGTAGTCTATTAGAGAATATGGTAAGGTTTAGGAAGCAAGTAGAGTAAAATGTGAACATGTCTATGTCTATTTTCTGATTCTTTAATTTTCTTTCATATCTTTTATGTGTTTATGTTATAAGTCTAGATCTATGGTTAATACTAATTTTTTTTCCCCTTCCAGGCAAAGAGCAGATAATTTGTCTTCCCATCAACGTTTACAACAAGATCATAGGTGAAACGTGCTACCATCTAGGTGATGGGGTCAGTAGTGCTAACGGGAACCGGGCAATGGGAGTATCCATAATGCCACAACCTCAGACCAGATACAAATATGATACAAATATACGTGGGGAGCTAGATTATGAAAAAAAATACATTGTACAATGCTTTTCTTTTTCTTTAAATTGAGTTGTTTTCTTTTGCTTTTGATTTTTATCTTGTTTTGAAAAGTAGGTTCAAAACACATGGGTATTCTCATTCCACAAGTACCATAGTGGATGCATGTCAAACAAATTAAATGTGCCATGAATCAGCCCATTAGTGTAAATGTGTCATGAATTATTTGGGCCGAGAGACTGTAAAGCCTTTGTTTTTTTATAATAATTTGATTGTTTTCAATTAACCTAAACTTTATCTCAATAGTCATTATTTACTTTGATTCAATTTATAATTACTAAATCATATTTACTTATATATAATATAAAAGCCTTATCCAAGAATATCATAAACTAAATTAGTATTATCAATTTATATATGATAATTTAACTAAAATTTTATTTTATATGCACTATTTTTTAATTTTCTTCCTTGATGCCGTGTATCACACGGGGTTTTTCTCACTCTATAACAAAAAAAAACTCATTTAAAGCTCTTCATTCCTCACTTTCTACCATTTCCGATCTCTTCATCTCATTAATAATAATCATTTGCCTCCCTCTCTTAAACCTTTATTGCCTCTTTATTTCCATGTCATTTATCTACCCTTGCAATCCTTGATTTTATACTTAAACCCTTCTACAAGCTTCCTCAATCGGGATTGAACGCTCTGGTGGAGAATTTATACTTGGTGTCGAGCTTAGTATAGCTTTTGAAGTCGTGTGTGTTGGCTGGAAATCTGGTTTGTGTTAAGTGTGTCAACGCCACGTGGAGCAATCAGACAGAGACCTTTAGACCCCTGGCATCAAGTCGGACAACGTGATCGAGAGTGCGTTCACTTCGACCGTCTAGTCAGCTACTGTTGAAATGCATCGAATCAGGTGATTTAGAGAGGGGGGTTTGTTCTTCTATAATGAGTTCTATTGTTTTCGATAACTTAAGGACTTTCCAAATTAACAGACCAAAATATAATGTGATAATATTAGGTGTGAGTTTGTGGAAGATGAAGAAAATGATTAAACAACAGTGACAACTTACAAACTAGAATAAGTCAATACCAAAATATGGACTTACAGGGGTGACATCGATCATCGATGGACATCAGCCCATTAAGTGGAGTGATTGTTTGGATAGCCTTTCTGGGTCGGGGTTCACGGATCGACCGACTGAGCCCCCACGCCCCTTTCTTCTTCCTCTTCTTTTTCCTTCTCCTTCCTTTTCCTTCTCCTTTTCTCTTGTTCGGTTTTCACGCACCACCACCACCACGCATCCCCTTTCTTCTCTCTCTCTCGATGGTTATTTATAGGCAGCTCCATATCTGCTTACTAATGGGCTGTTTGGATACGATTTTGTTTTTATTTTCTGCTTTTAAAATTTGGAAACGACTTTGTATTTTCAATTTTTTAAGTAGGAAACACATTTGGCAATACTAACTTTTATTTGTTTTAAAAAAAGGAAAACAAAAAAACATGTTTGGTAAATATGATTAAATAAGTTCAATTATGGTGGTGGTGATGGTGGGTGTAGTGTGGTGGTGGTGGTGGTGGTGATGGTGTATGGTGTAGTGTAGTGTGGTGGTGGTGTGAAGGTGCATAGTGGGTGGTGGTGGATGGTGGCGTGGGGGGTGGTGGTGAGGTGTGGTGTGGTTGTGATGTGGTGGTGGTCATAGTGGTGGGTGGATGGTGGTGATGGTGATGTGGTAGTGGTGGGTAGTATTGTGATTGTGGTTCTGAGTCGATGGATGGTGATGGGTCCATATTTTCTATTTTTGTTTCTAGTTTTCAAAAACGAAGGTAACCGAAAATGGTTGTTACTTTTGAAAATTTGTTACTAATTTTTTAAAACAGAAAGCTGAAATACGTTTATCAAACATGTTTTTGGTAAAAAAATTTCAAACTTTTGTTTTTAAAAACGGAAGATCAACCAAACGGGGCCTAAAATATCCTTTGGGATATTTTAATGATGAATGCTAGCCCTACACTTAGTCAACCTATACTTTCAACCTACTCAAAGTGGACAAGTGATTGGTCATGGATGAGAGTAAGGTTTGACTAAGAGTAGGGCTAGCACTCAGTGGGAACTTCCCACTTTTACCCTTTAGCAAATTTTATCCCCTACAACCTATATATATATGAACTCCAAGCATCACCTCCCCTCCTATCCCACCCATATAGAAACCATCTCAAGCACTCAGTGATGGAATCAAGAAGACTCCTCACCCAAATCTTGGTCCTCCTCATCTCAGGTTTGTTTTTCAGTTTTTCTTGAGATATGCTAAGGAAACCATGCCCAGTATGAAAAGGGTTAAATTAGGGGCGGGTGCACTTTTTTGGTCAGAGGATGCATGCGCCAGACATTCTTAGGACGTCTCAGGGTTTAGAACTTTACTGTGAGTTTCAAGGTTGCCCTAAACATGTCTCGGAGCATGCGCCCTCAAACGGAAAAGTTAGCATAGGGACGTATTTAATCCCTTTCGGTACCGTGCCAAAGTCCTTTTTTTTTTGGTGCGAGGATGCACGCGTTTAGGACGAGTTTTAGGTCGCCCTGAACAGGTCTCAGAGCATGCGCCCTCACATAGAAATTGTACCATAGGGACGTGTTTAATACTTTAATCCCTTTCGGTACCGTGCCAAAGTCCACCTTTTTTTTTTTTTTTGGTTCAATGGGTGGAAAGACCCACAAACTAAATACAGAGCTGAAGGGTAGTAACCCTCATTACATCACATCATTTCTAGAAATGTTTAAGCATCAGGAGGTGGAGATTGAAAAAAAGTAACACTAGGAGGCCAGAATGGCTAAAGTTAGCAATCCGTTTGGTTTCCTCTCGAAAAACTTGTTCAAGTTTGCACTCCCAAGATTTTTCTAGGGACCCTTTACAAGCTTTAATGAGGGATCTATAGGGGTTAGAACTATCCAGGTCTTTAGTTACAAGAGTCACTACCGCACTAGAGTCAGTCTCAACAACAAGTCGTCTGCAGACCAAGTCAGCGTTAACCCATGGTAGAGCGCCCAAAAATGCCAAAGTCCATTTATCGATTTGGCTAATGAACTTTGGTTTTCACGATTGCTGTGTTAACAAATAGATTATTTGATTTTGTGATTTTAGGCGCCCACTCGGCAACATTCACATTCATAAACAACTGCCCAGACACGGTGTGGCCCGGTACATTGACGGGCGTCAGTAGGTCCCAATTGTCTTCAAGTGGGTTCGAGCTTGCAGCCGGTGCAACATACGCATTAAATGTCCCGGCTCCATGGTCTGGCCGGTTCTGGGGCCGATCACTCTGCTCCACCTCGGCTGGAAAATTCACATGTGGCACCGGAGATTGCGGTTCTGGTCAAATCACATGCAATGGAGCAGGAGCAATCCCACCATGCACCCTAGTTGAATTCACTCTAGCGGCTAATGCTGGTCAAGATTTCTATGATATAAGCCTCGTGGATGGCTACAACTTGCCTGTGTCTGTGACCCCACAAGGCGGATCCGGTTGTAACTCGACAAGCTGTCCCGCCAATGTGAATTCCGTTTGCCCGCCGGAGTTAAGCGTCACGGGGTCGGATGGGAGTGTCATTGCTTGTAAGAGCGCTTGCGAAGCGTTTAAGAATCCTAAGTATTGTTGCACCGGGGACTTTGGCTCTCCGTCGACATGCCCGCCAACGAATTATTCGATGATCTTCAAGAACCAGTGTCCTCAAGCTTATAGCTATGCCTATGATGATAATACAAGCACATTTACATGCTCCGGTGGTGCCAACTATCTCATCACCTTCTGTCCATGAGATAGCTAGTGATATTTTGTTTTTAAATATAAAAAAATAGTATGAGAAATAAAAATGGTCTCCTACTGTCCACGAGATAGATAGTGGTATTTTGTTTTTAAATAAAAAAATAGTATGAGAAATAAAAATGGTTGGCTTAGTTCTGTTTATGGAAAACTATTAGATGGGCATGATATACATCACCTTCAATGGATCTACATGTTTCTTAACCTTCCGATCAATGAATTGGCTATATGTGTGACCTGTAGGGTATGATAGGATTATTTCTCTCCTAAATTGATGCCCCACTAGATCACAGTATTGAATAATCAACTAGTAAGCAGCCCGTGCAATGCACCATTACTAAACTTCAATATGATGACAAATCAAAAAATTGAAAATAATATCAATGATATAAAAAATAAATATTTATAATCTTAAGGTGTTTCATAACTTTACAGCAAAAATTTCAAGTCATGCAAAAGTTAAATTATATATATTGATATTTAAAATGGAGAAATTTTTTTTTTTTTTTTAATTATTATGAGCATCAGTAAATCATATAGCAACGGAAATTTACAACCGTCGCTATAAATAATGATTATGTCCCTATTTATGCATTATGCAGGATCTTTTCTAGTGCAGTTTTGACAGTTTGTACTATTTCCGACAGTTTATTATTAAATGGTGACGGTAATTAACCGTTCAAAATCATATATACCGACAGTTATATTACCGTGGCTGATTGTAAAACCACCAACAGAGAGAGATGGGAAACTTGTTGAACAAGGATCCACCACCGCCAATGGTGCATGCAACAAAGAGATAGAGAGAGAGAGGGGGGTTACCGAAGAGGAGAAGAACAAGTCAGCGGAGCAGACGGCAACACCGACAGCAACGGGGATGGCGTCCAACGACAGAGGGTTATGAGCGGGAGAATGGTTTTAAGGCGAGAGGAAATGATCGTGCAGAGTGTTTGGGGATTATAATTAAACACTTTTTAGTGATTGGTAATACTTCCATCACTAAAACTTGTACAAATATACCGATGATTTAATTACCTTTTCTAATGTTGTGGAAGTATAGGGACAGAAACATTACCGTTGGTATTTGGTAAATTAAATTGTTATGGTTTTCTAACCGTCACTACATTATAATGTCATCGGTGATTGAAAAGCCAAATTTATTTTTAAGAAATTAATCACTTATATAATTATTAGCGACATAATACCACTGACGGCTAGATAACCGTCGGTATAACGGTTTTGTAGCGACAGAAATATTTCCGTAGCTAAAATTATGTCACTAAAAACCACTTTTCTTGTAGTGACTCCGGGTGTTCCTAATCAATTTAGATCGGGACTAGTCCCAAGTATGCGTGCAATCACCTGCAAATTAGGCACATCATGTGAATCCGAAAGGTGGACTGAAACTCGGGATCAATAGGATAACCCAACAGCCACCATGTCTCACCTCGTCCAAGTTAACAAAATGGAAGACTTAATATATAAACAAAGCAAAGGACAGATCTATGAGATTTGATCTGTGTATCTCAAACTTTTGTGCGTACCCATTTGAAGAGCCCTATTTTTTTTTTTTTTGGTAGTATGTGTATCCCTGCATTTGTATAACTAGTTAATAAATACTAATTTTTCACCTACTAATTTTGATAAATCATATCTATATTAAAAATATATTTTTTAAATTAAGGTTCAGTTTGCTTGCACGTAAATGGTTTTACAAAGTAAATCATTTACAAATGAAAAGGTTTTACAGTAAACAGTGAATTTTCTACTCAATTTTTAATGTTTGGTTGCATTCATGAAAAATAAGGGAGAAAGTTTTTATTAGAAAATAAAATATTAAAATTAAAAAGATTATGAATAAAGGTATTTTTGTAATTTTTTAAAATATTTTTAAAGAGGTTAGTATTTTACGGGAAAATGACTTACGAATTTTTAAAAATGTAAGTCAATTTCGGAAAAGTAATTCATTTTCCATAAAAAAAATTTAGTTACGAAGTAGGAATAAACACGTATAATTGACATTTTTCACGGAATTAACTTGTTTTCTCCTATTTTACGTCGAAGCAAATTGAATATTCGTTTTATTAATTGATTTGGTTGCATCCAGGAGGAGACAATGAAGAAATTGGATTTTGAGTGCTGGAAGATGGATCTAAGCATTGATTTGAACAAAAAAAGTGGCATTTGAGTGTAAAACGGACAGGGAGATTTTTCTAAATGTTTCCTTTTTTTTTGGAGCACAATGCAAGGTTTTTAATTTCGAAATTCTCGATGATTTTGGCCATCCAACCCACCGAAATCCCGAAAAATTGCGGGATTTCGGCGAAATTTTGAAATCTGAAATATTAATATTTTATTAATTTTATATATATTTTATTAATATATATATATATATATATATTAAAAAAATAATATTTTATTGAAATTTTATATATTTATATAAATATTATTATTTTATTTTTAAAATTCATATATAAATTTTTGAAATTTCAGTAAAAATTTCGTAATATTTCAAAATTTTAATAAAAAAAATAATTTAAAAAACTATTAAAAAATAAAAAAAATCAGATTTCGGTCGAAATTCCAAAATTTCACCTGAAATTTCCGAAATTTCGGCCGAAATCAGATTTTTGAAATAAACCCAGTTTCGATGTCGTTGGGGTTGTCCAAAACTGAAATTTCAACGAAATTTTAAACCATTGGCAAAACGTGACATTTGAATATTTGATTGTAAAGCATAGCGGTCCTAAGAAGTTCCAAGTCACATTTCAAGCTGGAAAGGTTCCTTTAAGTAAGGAGTTAATATAAGACCCGTGATTGTAAGCATAGCTCCAAAGATGTTCCTCACATTTCAAGCTGGTAAAGGTTTCCTTACGTACGGAGTTAATAGAATACCCGAGTTGGACAGTTTAATTGAACATCTAATGATGCCAAGGTGCATGAGGGTCAAAACAAAAGAAGTACAAATAATATGGGTGGGAGAGGCTATTTGGGTCCCTTTTTCATGCCACATGTCCCAATTTAAACTTCCTTTAACTGTGGTTAAGGTTTACTAACCCTTGAGGTTCACCCATCTACCCTTTGTTTTTAGAAAAATAAAATAACAAATTTTCAACTAAGGGTTAAAAATTAACCTAAGTTCACAGCTGGACATCTTGGTGAGAGCTAGGAGCAATAGTTCGCACTTCGCCAGTGGAGCGAACTATTGCTCAATCCACAATAGATGTGACATGCGACATGCCACTCTCACGACGAATTAGAAGAGTCGTGTCCATATGGTTAAACTTGAGAGTGAAACATGGCAATAATGGTCTGTCTCTACAAACTATCGCTACCCTATGGATACATGAGAAAATGTGTCAACTACGCAAATGAATTATATTTTTTATCTATTTTATTATTATTATTATTAAGAGGCATACTAAGCAAGGTTTTTCATTTCGAAATTCTCGACAATTTGGACCAGCCAACCTGAACCGAAATCGAGAAATATTGCAGGATTTCGGTGAAATTTCGAAATTTGAAATATTAATATTTTATTAATTATATATATATACATATTAAAAAATAATATTTTAATAAAATTTTAAATGTTTATATAAATATTATTATTTTATTTTTAAAATTAATATATAAATTTTCAAAATTTTCAATAAAAATTTTTGAAATATTTCTGAATTTTAATAAAAAAAAAAAACAATTAAAAAAACTATTTAAAAATAAAAAAATCAGATTTCAGCTGAAATCTTCGAAATCCAAAATTTTACCCGAAATTTCGACCAAAATCTGATATTCGAAATAAACCCAGTTTTGATGTTGTTGGGGTTGTCCGAAACCGAAATTTCAACGACATTTTAAACCTTGGTACTAAGTACTAACCCTATACTTGGTCAAAAATCAACACATGTTAATATATATATATGTGTGTGTGTGTGTATGTATGTGCGCACTTTTTGACTAAAAATAAGGACAGATATTGGTCTTTGGTTTGCGATAGGGAATGCCAAAAAGTTGGACCAGGGTTCTATTGTCAAAAGCTTGTAATTTAACACAATACTATAGACAATAAACAAACGCATGTTCATTCACTTCTTATAACAATTGCAACCACAAAACACCATTCAATAAATGAAGGACCAAATATCTTAAGACAAGGGATCTTTTCCAATACCAACTGGAGAGGAGACCATGAGCTTTCTCTCTCGATGAGCCACATGCCCAAGGGCGGAGCTTGGAATCTCTTGTAGGGGGGCTAACAATGGGGTTCGGGGGCGTAGTACCCCCAAAAAAAATTGAGGGTCAAGTTCATAAGGCATCGCATCTGTTGTGTCAGTTTGTAAAGAATTTATGTTTTCTCAAATGTTTAGTGGGCAGCTAGAGTCCTCTATAGCCCAGCTCCGCCCCTCTCCCATGGCTACACCCCTAATATTACTATAGTTTTTTTTTTTCAAAAGTTCGGGAGGCCCATGTGGCTCCGCTCCTTCAAATGCCCCCATATGCATGTCTTTCAAGGTTGTGCACGCCAACCCAAGCCAACACTGGTATGGACGCATGTCACTGGCGATCTCTTCTCCAATTGTTACTGAGAAGATCCCAAGTCATATCCTAAAGCCCTCTAAAACCGCTACGTGCCCATCTTGCTGTTTGGAGGCTTTGGCCTCAATCATCTATCTATAATATAAAGAAATAAATGTCACCTAACCCAGAATAAATAAATGTCACATAATCCCCTCTCTTTGCTCTGCAATCTTCAATCGCAGAAATCCTATGAATTTTATTTTAAAGATGCCACGTTTTTTGAATCTCAACCGTTAATTCTTTCTCTCACACGTACGTCTCCCTCTCAATTCAGAAATTATTGAAAAGATTTTAGGGGATACATACGTTTTTTTCACTATTCAAAAATCATTGGAAAGTTTTAAGAGATTGTGATAAGATAAATAGAGAATGTAGAGAGAGATTTTAGAGGATTATGACAAGGGATAAAGAGAGAGATAAGAAGAATAAAGAGATAATGCAGAGATAAATTTTAAGAGATTGTGATAAGACGGATAGAGAGAGATGTAGAGATTTTTATTTTATTCACACCCGTGCATCGCATAGGTCTCTACTAGTATATAATATGATTATTGATAAATTAAAGGTATTGTTACACGCAGACCAGTAAATGCTGATTATACACCAACATACTAAAAGTTACAAAAATTGACCCCAAAAAAAAACCCTTATCTTCTTCCTCTCGCCAATAGGAAAAAACCCAAAACAACTGAAGCCGAAAGATATGTTTTTTTCTTTCTTTTGGTTCTTGCGGAGCAAAGACAAAGAGTACGAAGGCGATGCCTCAGTTGAAGCCAGAGAGGTTGTCCTTGAGGACAGTGACCTGGCCGAAGGTGGAGATTGAAGACGGTGAAGATGTCGGAATTGAAGTTATAGTCCGGTTGCTTGGGCATAGCGTCAATTTCCGGTGAAGATATGCGTTGGATGAATGGAGCCAAGCACTCGTGGACGTGGATTTAAGTTAAACCCTTACCTAGGAATTTAATAGAAGACCTGAGGTTGACAGTTGACTTGAACATCTAATGGTGCCAAGGTGCACGAGGGTCAAAACAAAAAAGTACGGGTGGCACGTTCCATCTCTAGAACCGCAACCTCTCATCTCAAACGGATCAAGACACGGGATGAAATCAAAATCCACAAAGAAAATATTCACTCCTCGGAAAGAGACACAATGAGAGGCTATTTGGGCCCTTTTTCATGCCACGTGTCCCAATTTAAACTCCCTATAATTGTGGTTAAGGTTCACTAACCCTAAAGGTTCACCCATCTACCCTTTGTTTCTAGAAAAATGAAATAAAAAAATTTGAACTAAGGGATAAAAATTAACCAAAGCTAATGGCTGAGCATCTTTGCGAGTGCGAGGAGCAATAGTTTGCTCCTCGCCCATGGAGCAAACTATTGCTCAATTCACAATAGATGTGACATGCCACATGCCTCTTTCACGACGAATTCGAAGAGTCGTGTACCATAAGGTTAGACTTGAGAGTGAAACTTGGCAATAATGGTCTGTCGCTACAAACTATCGCTAGCCAATAGATACATGAGAAAATGTGTCAACTTCGCAAATGAATTATATTTTTTATCTATTTTTTTATTATTATTAAAAGACGTACTAAGCAAGGTTTTTAATTACGAAATTCTCAACAATTTCGGCCAGCCAACCCAAACCCAAATCCCAAAATATTGCGGGCTTTCGACGAAACTTCGAAATTCGAAATATTAATATTTTATTAATTATATATATTTTTTATTAATATATATATTTAAAAAAAAAATTTATTGAAATTTTATATATTTATATAAATATTTTTATTTTATTTTTAAAATTAATATATAAATTTTTGAAATTTCAGTAAAAATTTCGAAATATTTCGGAATTTTAATTAAAAAAACAATAAAAAAAAACTATTTAAAAATTAAAAAAAATCAGATTTCAGCCGAAATTCTGAAATCTTCGAAATCCGAAATTTCAGCCGAAATTTTTGAAATTTTGGCCGAAATCTGATTTTCGAAATAAATCTAGTTTTGATGTCGTTGGAGTTGTCCGAAACTGAAATTTCGCAAAATTTCAACGATATTTTAAATCTTGGCACTAAGTACTGACCCTATTCTCGGTCAAAAATCAACACATGTTTTTAAAAAAAAGATCTATGCTTTTTGACTAAAACTACGGATAGATATTTGTTTTTGGTTTGATACAGGGAATGCCAAAAAGTTGGACCAGGTTCTGTTGTTAAAAGCTTGTAATTAACACAACACTATAGACAATAAACAAACGCATGTTCATTCACTTCTTATAACAATTGCAACCACAAAACATCAATCAATAAATGAAGGACACTGTCGCAAATATCTTTAAGACATGGGATCTTTTCCAATACCAACAACAGAGGAGACCAAGAGCTTTCTCTCTCAATGAGCCACATGCCCAAGGGCAGAGTTTGGATTCTCTAGTAGGGGGGCTAACAATGGGGGTCCCCCCCCCCCCCCCCCCCGGCAAAAAAAAAAAATTAAGGGTCAAGTTCGTAAGGCATCGAATCTGTTGTGTTTGTTTGTAAAGAATATATTTTTTCTCAAATGTTTAGCGGGCTGCTAGAGTCCCCATCGCCCCGGCTCCGCCCCTCCCATGGCTACACCCCTAGTAATACTACAGTTTTTTTTTCAAAATTTCAGGGATGCCCATGTGGCTCCGCCCCTTCAAATGCCCCCATATGCATGTCTTTCAAGGTTGTGCATGCCAACCCAAGCCAACACTGGTATGCACGCATGTCACTGGCGATCTCCTCTCCGATTGTTATTGAGAAGATCCCAAGCCATATCCTAAAGCCCTCTAAAACCACTATGTAACCATCTTACTGTGTGGAGGCTTTGGCCTCAATCATCTATCTATAATATAAAGAAATAAGTGTCACCTAACCACCAATAAATAAGTGTCACCTAACCCTCTCTCTTTGCTCTCCAATCTTCATTCCCAGGAATCCTATGAATTCTATTTTAAAGATACCACGTCTTTTGAATCTCAACCGTTAACTCTTTCTCCCACACACGTCTCTCTCTCAATTCAAAAATTATTAGAAAGATTTTAAGGGATACATAGGTTTTTTTCACAATTCAAAAATCATTAGAAAGATTTTAAGAGATTGTGATAAGATAAATAGAGAATGTAGAGAGAGATTTTAAGGGATTATGATAAGGGATAAAGAAAGAGAATGTAGAGATAAATTTTAAGAGATTGTGATAAGAGAGATAGAGAGAGATGTAGAGATTTTTATTTTATTCACACTCGTGCATCGCCCAGGTCTCTACTAGTACATAATATGATTATTGATAAATTAAGGGTGTTGTTACACACAAACCACAAAAATGCTGATTATACACCATTATACTAAAAGTTATAGAAAATTACCACAAAAAAAAACCCCCCTTATCTTCTTCCTCTTGTCTATCAGGAAAAACCTGAAAAAACTGATGCCGAAAGATATGTTTTTTCTTTTTTTTGGTTTTTGCGGGACAAAGACAAAGAGTACGAAGGCGATGCCTTAGCTGAGGCCAGAGAGGTTGTCCTTGAGGACAGTGACCTTGCCGAAGGTGGAGAAGATGGTGAAGATAAAGGAATTGAAGTTGTAGTCCGGTTGCTCAGATATAGCGTCAATTTCCGGCGAAGATATGCGTTGGATGACTGGAGCCAAGCACTCGTGGAATTGGATTTAAGTTAGACCCTTACGTACAGAATTAATAGAAGACCCGAGTTGGACCGTTGAATTGAACATCTAATGGTGCCAAGGTGCACGAAAAAAAAGTAAAATACTATGGGTGGAACGTTCCATCTCTAGAACCGCACCCTCTCATCTCAATCGCATCAAAGACATGGGATTAAATCAAAATGCACAAGGAACATATTCACTCCTCGGTAGGAGACACAATGAGAGGCTATTTGGGTCCCTTTTTCGTGCCACGTGTCCCAATTTAAACTCCCTTTAACTATGGTTAAGGTTCACTAACCCTTAAGGTTCACCCATCTACACTTTGTTTTTGGAAAAATAAAATAAAAAAATTTCAACTAAGGGTTAAAAATTAACCTATGTTCACTGCTGGGCATCTTTGTGTGAGCGAGGAGCAATAGTTCACTCCTCGCCCGTGGAGCCACTATAGATGTGGCAATAATGGTCTGTCGCTACAAACTATCGCTAGCCAATGGATACATGAGAAAATGTGTCAACTTCGCAAATGAATTATATTTTTTATCTATTTTTTTATTGTTATTACTAAGAGATGTACTAAGCAAGGTTTTTAATTTTGAAATTCTCGACAATTTCGTCCAGCAAACCCCAACCGAAATCCCGAAATATTGCGGGACTTCGGCGAAATTTCAAATTTTGAAATATTAATATTTTATTAATATATATATCTATTTAAAAAAATAATATTTTATTAAAATTTTATATATTTATATAAATATTATTATTTTATTTTTAAAATTAATATTTAAATTTTCAAAATTTTGGTAAAAATTTCGAAATATTTCAAAATTTTAATTAAAAACTATTTAAAAAGAAAAAAAAATCAGATTTCGGCTGAAATTCCGAAATCTTCGAAATTCGAATTTCACCCGAAATTTTTGAAATTTCAGCCGAAATCTGATTTTCGAAATAAACCCAATTTTGATGTCGTTGGGGTTGTCCGAAACTGTCGCGAAATTTTAAAACTTGGTAATAAGTACTAACCCTATTCTTGGTCAAAAATCAACACATGTTTAAAAAAATAAAGATATATGCTTTTTGTCTAAAAATAAGGATAGATATTGGTTTTTGGTTTGGAGTAGGTAATGCCAAAAAGTTGGACCAGGGTTCTATTGTTAAAAGCTTGTAATTAACACAATACCGTAGACAATAAACAAACGCATGTTCATTCACTTCTTATAACAATTGCAACCACAAAACACCAATAAATGAAGGACACTGTCACAAATATCTTAAGACATGGGATCTTTTCCAATACCAACTAGAGAGGAGACCACGAGCTCTCTCTCGATGGGCCACATGCCCAAGGGCGGAGCTTGGATTCTCTTGCAAGGGGGCTAACAATGATGTTCGGGGGCGTAGCCCCCCAAAAAAATTGAGGATCAAGTTCATAAGGCATCGTATCTACTGTGTCAGTTTGTAAAGAATATATTTTTTTCTCGGATGTTTAGTGGTCAGCTAGAGTCCCCTATCCCCCCCGGCTCCGCCCCTCTCCCATGGCTACACCCCTAATAATACCATAGTTATTTTTTCAAAATTTCTGGGAGGCCCATGTGGCTCCACCCTTTCAAATGCCCCTATATGCATGTCTTTCAAGGTTGTGCATGCCAACCCAAGCCAACACTGGTATGCACACATGTCACTAGCAATCTCTTCTCCAGTTGTTAATGAGAAGATCCCAAGCCATATCCTAAAGCCCTCTAAAACCACTATGTGCTCATCTTACTGTTTAGAGGCTTTGGCCTCAATCATCCATCCATAATATAAAGAAATAAGTGTCACCTAATCCCCAATAAATAAGTGTCACCTAACCCTCTCTTTTTGCTCTTCAATCTTCAATCGCAGGAATCTTAAGATTTCTATTTTATGGCTGTCACGTTTATTGAATCTCAACCGTTAACTCTTTCTCTCACACACGTCTCCCTCTCAATTCAAAAATTATTGAAGAGATTTTAGGGGATACATACGTTTTTTTAACAATTCAAAAATCATTGGAAAGATTTTAGGAGATTGTGATAAGATAGGTAGAGAATATAGAGGGAGATTTTAGGGGATTATGATGAGGGAGAGATAAGAAGGATAGAGAGAGAATATAGTGATAAATTTTAAGAAATTGAGATAAGAGGTATAGAGAGAGATGTAGAGATTTTTATTTTATTCACACTCGTGCATCACGCGAGTCTCTACTAGTATATAATATGATTATTAATAAATTAAGGGTGTTGTTACAAGCAGACCACAAAATGCTGAAAAACACTTTATCTTCTTCCTCTCGCCTATCGGAAAATCCCAAAACAACTTATGCCGAAAGATACGTTTTTTATTTTTTTTGGTTCTTGCGAGAGAAAGACAAAGAGTACGAAGGCGATGCCTCAGCTGAGGCCAGAGAGGTTGTCCTTGAGGACAGTGACCTTGCCAAAGGTGGAGAAGTTGGTGAAGATGTCGTAATTGAAGTTGTAGTCCGATTGCTTGGGTATAGCTTCAATTTCCGGTGAAGATATGCGTTGGATGACTGGAACCAAGCACTCGTGGACGTGGATTTAAGTTAAACCCTTAAATATAAAGACACCCCTTTTCTGGTTAAGATAAAACTGCAAATCAAAGGAGAAAAAGTAAAACCCACCTACTGTCTCGTTTCAAAACCAGTTAAAAATTCACAGACCCATCTTAGATCATCTCCTATCCTCTCAGAATCTTCTAAAAATTTACAGTGTACAGAACCCATCCTCACAATTCAATCTATTCAAACTCCACAACAACAAAGATGACTTGGGTTTTCACCAAAGACAAGTAATTTTCTACAGCTAGCAAGAAAATATACAGGTGAGATAGCAACAACCCTTGTGAGATCTCATGCTCAAGTGGGGAAGCCAAGACAGTAGTGATTGGGTTGGCAACAGATTCTGGGCGTAGGAAGAGCACCTTCATGAGGTGATTGACCAAACAGAGAAGATGAAAGCCCCTGATTATGTTTTGGGCTTGTTCGATAACGAACCAAGTTTGGGGACCGACCATTCTTGAACGAGATGAAAGGAAGAAGATAGGGGAATTATTGCCTTTTTTAATTTCTTTGGGTGTATAACTCACATATTGGTGTTTAGTCTAGGGCTGTCAATGGATCGGATCTGATCTGATTCGAATCTGATCTGATTCGACGGGATCCTAATCCTATTATAGATCTGTCAGATCCGAGATCTTGAATCCGATTATAATTGGATCGGGTTTTGATCTATATGATCCGATCCGATTAGATTATATATAACGCTAATAATATTTATATAATTTCACAAACATACTATAGTACTAATATTATTTTTTATTTTTTTTAATTAAAATGTTAATTTTTAGATACCTTAATGTTAATCGGATCAAATTCGGGTCGGATTCAGATCTTGGATTAGTAATCGGATTTGGATTCGGATTGGTTAATTCATGATCCGACGGATCTCTGATCGGATTCAGATCAGGATATAAGCAGAACAGGTCCAAATCCGATCCGTTTACAGCCCTAGTTGAGCCAGCATATGGTAGCAGCACCCTAAATTAATTAGGCAAAGTCCAACCCAAGCCTAATCCTATTCTTAATGGGCTAAGAAAATCAAACCATGAATTCGGCCCATGGGATCCAAACTCTAAACCGTAACCCATGTAAACGAGGTGCTGGTTCACACGTCAGAAAAGAAATTACCAGCCCTACTTACCTTTTTTTGGCACATGTCCATGACACTTGTTGTATGTACTACTTTTGGTGGATCTGCACCCCAAAGATGATTGATTATGATTATTAGTTGTTGGACTGATTTTATTTTATTTTTTTAATTTGGATCATCTCTGGTTGATGCTACTAAGGAGACCACCAGCATTACTCCGAAGGTGCCATGAACTCCATTTCGTGCTTACCAATGTGTTGGGTACACAAACCAAAGTCTTGGTAAGTATGTACAGGGCATGTTGCGTCTTCGGAGTGGGTACTAGCGGTCTCCTCATCAGCACCAACCGGAGAAGCTCCCATGTCTTTTTTTTTATATCTTGGGCCTCAACCCAAACTTTACTCCATAAAGGCCTATTCATGAAACCCAAGAGTTTTAGGGTTTAGGGTTATCATAGAACCACTGTCTACACTATATAGAGTCTATAGACAATGCAAGATACAGGATACTGACATAACAAGTTATAATCTGGCCCAAAACCACCAACCTAACAATTAGTTGGCCCATGGTCGCATCTAACTCCAAAGCTCAAGTACACCTGGAGCTCGGACCATTCCGATGTTTGTAATCTGTGGGACTTGTCCACACAAGGAACCTGGAGCTCGGACCATTCCGATGTTTGTAATCTGTGGGACTTGTCCACACAAGGAATTGGCCCATTTAGATGATTCTAAGTCCTAGCCATCCGATAATGTGCTTGTTTAGGTTATCTTATGAGTGCCTTTCAACCTCCCTTAACTTTTGAAAAAAAAATTTGTAGATCAATTCGATCCCCCGGTCCAATTAGGGGAAAAATGCTTACGAACGCTTGGATTTAGAAAAGGTCACTTGGATTTCAAAAAATTGTAGATCTCTTGGATTTCAGAAAAGGCCGCTTGGATTTATCCATGGTTTATTCTTTATCTCTAAAATCCTATTTCTTAATTCAAATTTCTTTTGGATCCCACCAAAATAGGATGGGGGCAGGGGATTAGAGCACCTCCTATCTTATTTAACTTAAGAGGGCATAGGCAACCAAAGATAGACAGAGACGGCCCACGAACTTGGACCTCAAAAAAAAAGGAGCCGTAGCCCCCGAATTCCCATACCCCACTGTTAGCCCCCCACGGGAAAATTGTGGCTCCGCCCTTGGTGCCTTCCTTATCATTGCATCAAAAATCCCCACTTTCAACACCCACCTCCTCTAAGTAGGAAGGTGTGCTCCTAAAAAAAAAACTCTCAATGGATTGATAGAAATTCCCAATTGATCACCAACTAACATTAACAACTGGAATTAATAAATGATTCTTTGTACCAAAAGAAGAAGAAGAATATTCTTACTTTAACTGCTGGGTTGCAGGGTCTTGCATGAGCCCAAGGTCTACCCGGACTACCCAAAGGGTGGGCTTCGAGTCGTTAGTAAAAAAAATTGTGAATGGCCTTAGATTTATGTCAAGCACATATCCTTTGATTTAGGCCCTTTAAAACTATTCCGGTCAAGCCCATCTTTCTAATATAGAATGACTTGGGATCCTCTCTAGTTGTTGCTGGCGAGGATGCCAGCAATTCTCGGCGTCATATACCCTTGTGCACTTCAACTGAGACATGTGCACATAAACCAAGGTCTTGGTTGGCATGCACAGGGGTATGTGGTTCTTCACAAGTGGCTGTTGGCGGTCTCCTCGCGAGCATCAACTGGAGAGGATCCTGTGTCATATAAAAATAAGGTAAAACTGAAACTGGTAGGGGACAGCATGTAGGACCATGCAGCGCGTGCCGAACATGATAATTGAAGTATTAAAGATTAATTGTAGGACCAAAACAAATATTTTGACAAAGAAGCCTTCATAAAAATGCCCTCTTTTCCTTGAGAATGAATTGCACATGCAAACAAACCCATATCCAAGTGCAATTTGCTGAAAGACCTTACCAAACCTGTATTATACTTCTCACAAAGCTATTAATATGTATTATATTATCAATAATTGCCTTTTTATATTCAAATTCAATTAATCGAACGTCCTTAATAATGACCTAACGCGTATTTAGGGGAAGCATATGTAGACAGAGAAAAACTAGGGTAACGGCGGACCGGGGTAAAATGCACATTTTCTGCCCTAATTAGCACAATGTTTGCCCTAATAGGGCGAACTGTGTCATTTTTCATTTTATTATAATGTTGCCCAACTATCCCACTCACTACTTGAAAAACAGGGAATAAAAGTTGTGGTCCACTACATGACCCATGTAGCAACCCCTTTGTATCGAGGTACCAGATTAACAAGTGCAAACTGCCACGAATGCACACTCATATGCCTATATTAGATTGGGGGCACTTCTCCTGGTTTGCTCCAGTGTGTCCTCTTTGGGGGAGGATTCACGTTCGAGTTTTAGATGTTATTTGGCCCCAAATGAAATGAAGTCTCCGCCTATCTCTTCGTAAGATGTACCATTTCATGCCCAGCTTCTTCATACCCACACCCAAGCCGATGGCTTGGTTATCGGCTTGGTTAATTTCCTGCCACCCCACCGAGGGGTATGTCCTGTCTACGACTTTGACAGTCCATCACAGTAAGATTAAGTGAGGGTTATTTACATAATTGGACAAAAACAACAGTTAACTACAAGGGAGATTGCAAGAGATCTCTCACAATGCCACATAGAAAAAAGTGAATTAGGTTCACATTCATTAATTTTTCAAAAGTCAGTGATGTCTTTTACTTGTACTTTTTTTATAATAATAAATGTCAACCCTAATCTATTATTCTTGTGTGGCATTGTGAAGAACTCTTTGTAGCTCATTATTGTTCATTGGACAACTACAAGAGTTGTTTACCCTTGCTGGGAACTGAGATTACTAAAGACGAAATGCAATTACCTTTGGTAGCCTCTATTACTCCCAAAACTTTGGGAGTGCTAGCCCTACTCTCCCCCTATTGCACTCTCTTTTGGGGGGGGGGGGGGTAAGAAAGACAAAAATTTTATGTAGGCAGATGTGAGGCCTAAAACAAAATGTTTGTGTTCTTGTCCCATAAGGGAGTGCAATGAGAGCGTGGCTAACAAAAGCTCGTACTTGCCCTTGTTGAATAGCCCATTTTGCGCAATAAGATGAAAGACTTTAGTAAGAGCATAATTGAGAAAGTAGGCTAGCACTCTCTCCAATCAGAACCTCCTATCTTAGGTGTCACTCATGCTCTGCTTCTCCAAACCTTGCTCCATAAAATTGGGAATCCAATTTCAATCTACTTAACTCATTCTACAAAGTGGGGTACACGGTTCTTCCTCTCGTAATGTCCACGGAATCGTTTTTCTTTTTTTGATTAAATAAAGACGAAGTTAAAACTTCCCATTGGCAGTAGATAGGAATTACAAAATTAAGTTTCAAATATACTACAGTTAGATAATTAAAATATAGGTTTAATGAAAATAGCTCAAAAAAATTACAGACTTGGAGACAAGAAGTTAAATCATAGGTTTACATCAACTTTGATAAATATGGTTTAAATTTCAAACGAGTTTTTGAGTAGAAGAAACATAAGTAATTGATAGATTAAACAACATAATCATATTCAACAAACTGCCAAATGTTAAAGAGCGAAGCACCATGGTAATTTTAAATATACACACACAGAGATATGTCTTGTCAAATATATAAACCAATATATATCTATACACACGCTCCCAAAGCACCCTAGACCTTAAGGGTGCCTTCGTTTGCGGAGAAAGTGAGAGAAAGTAAAAGAAAAGTGAGTTTTCTTGTGTCCAGTGCAAGAAACAACTTACATTTTCTTGCACTTCTCTTATTGTTAGGATCGGATGATTAAGATGTTCCTAGCTATGCAATATTGAGTCACTTGTGCATGGTCCTATAGAGATAGAAACGAAAAATACATTGATCATCTGGTGAAGATCTCTTGCTTCGGGAGGCTGTAAAGCTCAGCCAACTATCCAAGCAGCTATGTATGAATAGCCTTGAGTCCTTGACCAAAGGGTACGTATTTGAGCAGATTGATAGCCATGCCCAAAAGTTGTTGCTAGATTTAATTTCAACTGATGAGAGATGGTTGCCCATTTGAAAACATCAACTCACGCGTGAATATTGACACAGAAAGAAGCTTTTATGCCATCTCTTAGGTCAACACGAAAGGTTATATTAGTATAAAATTGTAAAGTAAATGGGCATGGACATTTTTAACCATATCTTAGTTTATCTTAAATCTGTCATTATGCAAGGATTGTCCCATGTGGGATTGGTGAGATTTTAGGGAGGCTCTAAGTGGGGATGAATATAAGCTCATAGTTGACTCCTCTCTCTCTCTCTCTCTCTCTCTCTCTCTCTCTCTCTCTCTCTCTCTCTCTCTCTCTCTCTCTCTCTCTCTCTCTCTTTTGTTTTGTTTGTTTGTAACCATCTCAATAAGAGACAGGAGACGAGATTTCTTATTCCCTAACACTTCTTCATTAGCAACCTTGTATGGAAGGGAGACAGAAAGTGAATTGGAGTGCAAATCTAGAACAACAAATAGTACAAAAGAAAGTAGCTTGACCAAAGAAGGTTAAAAGATGATTTCAGGAGCGACTTCATGTTTCCAAAATGGATCACAAGGATTGCAAATGTATGGTGTGTCTGATGATATGGTTTCATCATCTCTTGAAGCAGGCTCAGGTGTGGAGACTCACTCCAGCTCAATCCTCTACAGTTTGTCAATTCTCAAAGATAAGGTTCATCAGGTGCAGTCCTTGGTCAGCGTGGTTATCTCCCCGGATCAAGGCCAATCTGAGTCTGTGACCGTCGCTATAGCAGGCATGGGCACTCTTATTCAAGAGATCATCGTCACGGCATCATCGATGATGTTCACCTATCAACAGATGGCTCTTGGTGCTGCCACTGTTAATACTAACAGCCATGAAGTGCACCAGCAGCGTGTTAAGGTTCCTGATCATGGTGGGTTATCTCAACCGGGTAGCAACCATGTGGTTCACACAGAAGAAGAAACTGGTCGAGGCTTCTTTCCAGGCGAATCTCTTGACTGGTATGGTGATAATTATAATAGTAATAACAACAATAATCTTAGTATTACCATTAACAATAGCAGCAACAATAATGAGTTCGAAGAGCGGGAATTGCCGCGTAGGGTCGAAAAGAACAAGGGATTACATGGTTCTTCGCCAACGAATTACGATATTATAGAGCTGGATGCTGCAGATCTATTGGCCAAGTACACACATTATTGCCATGTTTGTGGGAAAGGATTCAAGAGAGATGCAAATTTGAGGATGCACATGAGAGCTCACGGAGATGAGTACAAGTCTAGTTCTGCTCTAAGCAACCCCATGAAGAATAGTAGCAATGCAGTGGGATGTAAGGACTACTCGATGAAATTGCCTACGAAATATTCTTGTCCACATGAAGGGTGCAGGTGGAACAGGAGGCATGCCAAGTTCCAACCCTTGAAATCCATGATATGTGTGAAGAATCACTACAAGAGAAGCCATTGCCCCAAGATGTATGTTTGCAAAAGATGTAATCAGAAGCAGTTTTCGGTTCTATCGGATCTGCGGACTCATGAGAAGCACTGTGGGGATCTCAAGTGGCAGTGTTCATGCGGAACGACATTTTCGAGGAAGGATAAGCTTATGGGTCACATTTCTTTGTTCGCCGGCCACACCCCAGCAGGTAATTCTTTCATGAAACTAGGAAATATTGATCACCATGCCGTGCAAATGCAAGTAGACCACAGTTGAAGATGCAGTACTGGATCATCAAGACACGTGCCTGGGGTTTCCTTTTTATCATATGCTTTTACTCATAAATATATATATCTGAAGCCTCTTTCTGTTTTTTGTACATTCAATCAAATGAGATGAACATTCGATACCAATGTAAACTTCATATGCTTTCTGAATACCCTAGGTACCTTCTCGAGTTTTAATGTAAGATATTCGAATCTGTATTGAACTGTTCACATCTTTTGTAGAGTTTTACCCAAACTGGCACCATCCGGGCTATGATTTTATACCAGTTTTAGTTCTCTCTTATGACTGCATGCGAGAATTCATGTCTGTGTTTGCGAAAATTAGTGTCTGAGTTGTTTCATATATATGCTTGAAATTCCTATAATTTGGCCTCTTGTCAAGAATCCAATTCTTACCAAATGGCTTTGGTCACCATTGGGTTATCTGAAACTGAATGCACATGGATAGTGCATTCATATCTGCCATAATTAATCGAAATCATTATGATATTTTTGTAGCAGCCCTTCACTCACATTATGGGACCTTCATTAAATCAGTTGCAGAATTTAGAACCCTTGCAGATGGTTTACTTTTTTTTGTAAAGATGGCAGTTTCACAGATACAATACTAGATTGGAGAGTGACTCTAAAGCATTGGTAGACTGTTTCAATGGCAATGTGGACCTGCCATGGCAAAGGGCTAGCTCAGTTGTGGTCTCATGTCATCAGAGAATCTATCCAGGTAGCAGATAGCCTCGCATATGAGGCTTGTAGACATTTTTAGCATTATGTCCAAGAACAGTAGATTGAAGTTGAGTGCAAATCAAAGGGTCCATTTTAGAGACTCGAATGGATTCCAAGTAGTGTCAATTTTACTTCACTTTCTCTCAAAAATTCTAAAATTCTCTTGAGAGAAAATTAAGGCATGAATGTCAAAAAAAAAGTCTTTTCAAAATTATCTTTCACAAATGTCGCATCATTAAGTATTTAAAATGTAAATATACATAAAAAAAGTTTATTTTTACTTTCCTCACAAATTTCTTGCAAATCAAACACGCACAAGAAATTTCCATTTTCTTTTCTTCTATCCCATTTCTTGTGAAACGAACACACCCCAAGTGGGCTTTGGAAGTCTCATCATTTGACAATATCTGTATTCTTTTGCCTCGAGTAAATTTATAGGAATTTACTTCAAGTGCAAGGCTAGCTATCTAGGAAGACACCAACATGCATAGAGAGAGACCTACATTGACTCATGGGGAAGATGACACAGAAAGTCGATAGTAGATGAAATAGTGTCTAGTCCCCGGTAGTTTAAACCGTATTTGTGCGATGTCGTGAGACAGGATGGGATCAGATGAGAGGAGAGGAGAACAAAGATACCAGAGGAAGAAATGAAGTTGGGAGGAGCCCTGAGTCATTTTTTTTTCAAGTTTTCTTCATAAAAAAAAATTCACATGCATGAGATTTGAAGCCCTTGCATTTGGGTGGGAATTGAAAGTCCACATTTCATGGGTTATTAAGTAACTAGAGGATTGGAATTCTGAGAATTCTTAACAAAAGAACAATATTCGAACGGTCAATTCTCAGGAATTGTCAATTCCCACCGCCAATTCCACAAAAAGACAAGGGAAGGAATGCTAGTTAAGAAATGTGGATGGAGTATTCTTAGATTTTTAGCCCCATCATATCCTCCCCTTGTTATTTTTGTAAAATATTCACCTTTTAAATTTAAATAGAATTCATATTTCAGATACAAACTTGAACGAACTGATTTAAGCTTGTAGAGTACATCAGGAATTTCAATTTTATCTTTTTATCATTTTGAGAAGAAGTTGAATTCTAATTTCATATTGATGTGGGATATTTTAAATTTCCAAATGTAATGTGGTTAGTTTTTTTTTATGTTTTTAAGTGTGTTTTCAATAGTCCATCAAAATTTCTATTAAAACTTCCTCTCGTGTGTATAAGTAAGAGAGTTGGTAGAAGGATTAGAATTTGTTATCTATCCCTCCATGGCCCTTATGACTCATTAATGCTCAAACTTACGCACTTGCGCCATGCTGTGCCTTGCCAAATTGGGTGGGGTTGGGAATACATTTTAATATTAACTTCATTTAAATATTCAGAAAGAGTCCAACCAATTTTTGATGTCTCTTGCCATCAGATATTGCCCTCATTTCAGCCATATTATTAGTCCAATATTAATTCTCGTAGAAAGACTGAAAAAAAAAATAACATATTACCCACCTCATTTCACATAATACCCCCTCCTCCACTAGATCCTGGATTTCCCCTAGAGGTCACGTCCGTATTTAATTTAACCTAACCCGGAGAGGGGGATAACCACCTAGATATGATAGGACGCCGGATCTTCAGGATGAGCCATATGCTCAATAGTCTGCAAGCGGGCTCTTGCAGTGGCACTTGCGCTCATAACAAAGAATGAAGCCATTATGAGGGTTTTATTTGTAAGAAACAAAAAGAACCATTTTCTGTGTATTGGGCAAGAAGGTTTGTGAGAGTTGTAAGATCTTCCTATTGAGTTAGTGATCGATCACCGCTGCCCATGGACGCATGACTAAGAGCATTGAAAATCGACCCTATTTGAAGAAGCAATGTTTTAATAACCAGACCAAACCTCGAACCGCTTAGGCGACCGGTTCCCAGTTCGTCCGGTTCAACCGGCCGGTCCAGTTATCAAATCAAAGGTGCTACGAGTCATCTAAAAGGGTTCTACGAGTCATTCATATATTGGCATTTTGGCATGGTTACTCCTTTTAAGAAGCTACCCTAGAAAATCTATTCATATATTGGCTGGCATGATTACTCATTTTATAAAGTTGCCCCTAGAGAGTCATTCATATATAGGCATCATTACTCTGTGTAAGAATCAACCCCTAAGACTTCGAGATGTATTTCCTGTTTTTCAAGGAGAATGGAAAATGGAGAGTAGCAGTTTCTAGATGGCCGGGAATTTAATCACAAGGAGAGCAGCGGTTTCTGATAGCTCAGATGAGATTGTGTCTAATACTTCCAGACAATGACACATGCACTTAGGGCATGCGGGAGAGAAAGCTTTGCAAGGGTTGGTGAAGCAAGGATTGTTAAAAGGTGTCAAGACTGGTAAATTTGGATTTTGTGGACATTACATTATGGGAAAGCAGACTAGAATCAAGTTTGGGACTGCAATTCATCGTACTCATGGAACTCTAGATTATGTTCACACAGATGTATGGAGACCTACCAAAGTTGCATATTTGGGAGGCAAACATTGGTTTATCATTTTTATTGATGATTTTTCAATGCAAGTTTGGGTGTACACAATGCGGCATAAAAGTGAAGTTCTAAATTATTCTTTAGTGGAAGAAAATAATCGAAACCCAGATTGGCAGAAAGATAAAATGGCTCAGGTCAAATAATGGTGGTGAATACAAGTCAGATCCATTCATGCAAGTATGTCAGGACGAGGGGATAGTTAGACACTTCATGGTAAGAGATACACAGCAACAGAATGGGGTGGTAGAACGCATGAACTGTACTTTACTGGAGAATGTGCGATGTATGTTGTCCAATGCTGGATTGGGCAAGGCTTTCTGAACTGAAGCAGTGACATATGCATGTCATCTCATCAACAAGAAAACTATATTTTAGGGTTTTAGCACAGGTGTAAAGGGATACAGGCTTTGATGTCCCGATGAAAAGACTTTTTTTTAAGCAGGGATTTTACTTTTGTGGAGTCTGAGATGTTAAATCAAATTAAGCAGAAGGATTCTCAGAATGAGGATATGAAAAATGGTTTGCAGCAGGTGGAGTTTGAGGCTCCGATGGTTCTGTCAGCACCCTATTTTTACACCCCCCTTAACCGTGGTTAATTAATTTAGCTATGGTCCAAACCCTAGATCAACCCTAGTTCCAAACCCTAGGTAAACCCTTAACCATAGGACTAAACTCTAGTTAAGACCCTAGTTAACCCTAAGCTTAACCCTAGGTAGTCCTAAACTCAAACCCTAGGTAGCCCTAGCCTAACCTTAGTAAGCCCTAGGTACACCCAAGGCCCAAGCCCATTTGACCAAACTTATACCTAGACAACTCAATCAAACCCAATTACCTAATTTCATTACCCAACCCAAGTAGTCAAGCCCAAATATCCAATCACCCAATTGCCTAAGCCAAAGCCTATTTCCATAGCCCAAGCCCAAATGTCATAGTCAAAATCCAATAATCATAACCCATGACCCATCTACTAATAACCCATGATCCATAAGACCTAATCCACATATCCATATCCACCTACCCTATATCCTACAACCCATACCCATATAACCCATAGTTCACTCAACCCACCAACTCTCTTACACCTCTCTTACACCAACCCATACCCATATAACTCATAGTTCACTCAACCCATCAACTCTCTTACACCCTATATCCTAGAACCCATACCCATATAACTCATAGTTCACTCAACCCACCAACTCTCTTACACCTCTCTTACACCCCTTACAATACTCAACCATCAACTCTCTTACACTCCTTACAACACTCAATCTATCAACTCACCTTACAACACTCAAGTCTTTACCCACTAGCTCCTTTTATCCCTCATGTAAAAGACACAACCCAACCTCTTAGTTTTCCTATAAATATCAATCCCTTAGCTCCTTAGATCCATCCCTCAAGACCCCTAGAAGGTTCCCACCCACTTGTGTTTCTCTTGAGTTTGAAGAATGGAGAAGAAACTAAGGTTTAGAGTTTGGAAAGAATTCTAAAACTTAAAGCTTAGAGTTCTTCACTAACTCTCTTCCTTTGTGGATTCTAAAACCCTACCCCTTGGAGCATTGAAGGAGAATTCTTGGAGGAGTAGGCACTCCTTCTTTCATTTTCTCTTCTTTTTTATCTTTTTTTTTATTTGGTTCTCTTCTTGATCTCTCATTTCTCAAGCATAGTTGGGCCTCTCTACACCAATCTAATGGTGTAGAGGGACCTCATATCAAAGGCAAGGAGATGCTCTTTTTTTTCTTTTCCTTTCCATGTACATATTTTCTTCTTTTTTATGTACCCACAAGTGTGGATATGGGTAGGCCCATAGAGAGTGGAAGCTAAAGCTATACCTCTCTTTTTCATTTTGTTTCATTTTAAGATTCTAGTCCTCTTTCTAGAATTTTTTGTGAAAGCTCATCCCCTCCCTAACATTCTTTAGAGCAACATTACATCATTAATAATGGTGTAAATGAACCACCTTAAAAGGGAGAGGATGAGTTTTCATTTTCTTTCATTTCTTTATTTTTCCTTCATGTTCTATGTTGAATGGGTAGGTGATGGTTTAAGGACTTAAGATAAATGATGGTGTAAGGACTTAAAGAGGACATTCTTAAAAATGTTTCATACTAAAGACAATGGTATTTGATCTATTATCAACATCAATCCAACAAAATAGGTGTTGGTAATAGACCATTTACTATTCATAAGGCACATCCCTCTTTATGTTTTAAACTATAATCTTTTAGCCAAACTCTTGGACTAAATTTGACTTTAGTTAAGTTTGTCAAAACCTTACTTATATGAAAATTCAAAAACATGATAAAATCTCAAAATACCAAAAACATGATAAAATCTCAAAACACCAAAAACATTCAAATATAACCAAAATATTAAAAACATTCAAATATCCCCAAAAATCTCAAAAAATATAAAAAATACAAAAAGACCAAAAAGAGACTTGTGGGACCTCCTTAGCTTTGGTTAGCTCATCTAACCATGGATAAATACCCTCTAACCGCGGTTAGACTTAACACTTGTGCACTTGACCTCCCCGGTCAACTAAACCATAGCCTTCTAGGCTAGACCCTTTGACCATCCTATGCACACACACACTCCCCCCTAGCCTCGGCACGGGCTCATGTGCCAGAACTACGCTCGGTCTGATCTCACATGTGAGTACGTAGGCAACCCAACTCGGGTTCGACCCTAGCCATCTAGCTTTCTATTTTTCTTGGATTAGCACTCACTTAAAAACTTTGGACATTCTAATTAAACTTTGAGATTATAATTGGCTTAAGTTTAAGGAGTAGGTAACCGTTATAAAACGGAGGTCTTGGGGTGCCTAACACCTTCCTCAGGGCTTAATCGAACCACTTACCCTAACTCTGATTAGACCATTTGCCTTATCCAAACAAACAAATACCCGGGACCTATCCCTAAGAATGAATAGGTGGCGACTCAAGTCAAAACATATAATTGTGAAAGTGGGTAGGAAGATCCCATGCTCACAGGTTCCAATGAAGATTGTTCAGATAGTCATTGGTCCTATAGGAGATTCAGGTGGTGAGGACTCAGACTCAATTGAGGAGGATGCTCCAGTTCAAGTGCCCCCACAGTAAACAAACTCTATTACAACCAATATACCTAGAAGAGAAGTTAGAAAACCTTTAAGATTTACTAACTTGATGACTTATGCACTTCCAGTAGTTGATGATGATGTTCCTCTTACTTACAGAGAAACCTTCAAAAATTCAAAAAATGTATAATAGAAGAATGGAATGGATGAGGAGATGGAGTCACTTTACAAAAATCAAACTTCGGAGTTAATCCAACTTCCAAAGGGAAATAAAACAATTGGTTGCAAGTGGGTATACACCAAGAAGGAAGATTCTTTAGGAAATGAAAGTGTGAGATTCAAGGCTAGAGTAGTGGCTAAAGGCTACGCACATAAGGAAGGGATAGATTACAATGAAGTCTTTTCTCTGATTGTTAAGCAATCATCTATTCGAATTTTGCTAGCTTTGGTTGCTTAATTTGATCTCGAGTTAGCACAACTCGACGTCAAAACTGCCTTCTTGCATGGTGATTTGGGGAAGGAAATATACATGTCTCAACCAGATGGGTACAAGGTTACTGGTAAAGAGAATTGGGCTTACGAACTGAGAAAGTCATTGTATGGTTTAAAATAATCTCCAAGGCAATGGTATAAGCGATTTGACCAATTTATGATGGAGCAAAAGTACACAAGAAGTTTGTTTGATCATTGTGTGTATTTTCAGAAGCTTCGTGATGGTTTCTTCATATATTTACTCTTATATGTGACATACTCATTGCATCTAAAAGCAAGGTGGAGATAGACAGGTTGAAAACTCAATTGATGAATGAATTTGAAATTAAGGACCTTGGGGAAGCTAAGAAAATACTTGGTATGGAAATTAAAAGAGACAGAGCGAAGGGGAGAGTTTGTTTGTCACAGACACAGTATTTGACGAAAGTGCTACAATGGTTTAGTATTGATGACAAAACAAAACTTGTAAGTATACATTTGGTCCCTCATTTCAAGCTTAGTGCTTTGATGTCTCCTCGCACCAGTGAGGGGCATAATTATATGGCTCAAATTCCATATGCAAACGCAATTGGTGCTCTAATGTATGCTATGATGTGTACTAGAGCGGACATTTCACATGTTGTCAATATGGTGAGCATGTATATGCATGATCCAGGGAAAGGATACTAGTTTGTAATAAAATAAATCTTACAATACATTCAGGGTACAACAGATGTTGGGTTGATATCTGATCCAGCTAAGATTCTTGGAAATGTGCTTGCTAAAAGGAATGATATGCTTAGTCAGCACGTGGTTGGATATTTGGATCCAGACTATGCTAGTGATTTGGATAAACACCAATTAACTACAGAATATGTCTTTACTCTTACTAGAGGACCGGTGAGTTGGAGATCGACATTACAGTCAACAGTTGCTTTGTCTACTACTGAGGCAAGGTACATGGCAGTGACAAAGGCTATTAAAGAGGTCATTTGGTTACATGGTTTGATTGAGGACTTGGAGATTGTTCAGGAGCTCATTGAGGTCTACTGTAACAGTCATAGTGCAATTTGTTTAGCAAAGAACCATGTTCATCATTCTTAAACAAAGCATATCAACATCCGTTTTCATTTTATTCGAGAAGTTGTGGATAAAGGTGACATTCTTCTTCAAAAGATTGGGACTGCAAATAACCCTGCAGATACTAAAGTGGTGATTGGGGTTAAGTTCAAGTACTATTTGGACTTAATCACTATCTCTCAGGTTTGAGCACCTTCGGGTGCATGGCGCCTAAGGGCACATTAATTTGGAGGTAGCGTGATTTGTTCATTTGTGTGTTTTGGATGGTTTGGCAGAATTCAAGTCAATGCGGAGATTTGTTGGAAGTTGTCATGAATTCTACCTGGATTCATAATGATCCGTTGGCAACCCGGATGACCAGAAATTTTGACCCAATTTAAGGTTCAACCTGTTTTTGGTATTTTATCCATATTTTCTCTTTATTATAACTCTAATATAAAAAGGATGTTTTAGGGTTTTATTCGTAAGAAAGAAGAGATGACCGTTTTCTGGGTGTATTGGGGAAGAAGATTTGTGAGAGTTGTAAAATCTTCCTATTGAATTAGTGATCGATCATCGCTACCCGTGGACGTAGGCATCTTGCCGAACCACGTAAATCGTGTCTCTCTTGTGGTTTTTTTTTTTGCTTTCAATTTGTTTGATTTGTTTACTGTTTTTTGGATCTGTTTCACTATATATAGGGTTATCAAAGGGCCGAGATCAACCCTAACCCTACCCATCCCTATAAGAATAGGGCCCTAGCCCGACCCGAGCCCTTCAAGGGTCGGGGTTGATTGGGCCCTAGCCCTGCCCTCAAGGGCTAGGGTCGGGTCGAGCAAGACCAAAGGGCTAGAAGAGAGCGGGATTTTGTTCAAAAAACCATTCAAATAGGTGATACAATCATACAGCATATTGAACTCGTGAGAAAATTTGCGATGAATTTCAAGAAAAATTGGTATATAAAGAGGTTTGGGTTGTGAAATTATGAATATACCCCATGTTAATATCATTAATGGGGGCTATATTAGTAAATTTAGAACATAAATTAAGTATTCTTAAAGAGGGGATGGGCCGGGCAGGGGTCAACCCTAGCCCCCTATGGAAGAAGGGTTTTGGGCCCTACCCGGCCAAAGGGCCGGGCTTTGGCGAGTTTGGAAGGGCCGGATACCCTTTGCCTCAGGCTTTTTTGACAGACCTAACTACATTTGAACACTTTCGCACAATACACCAAAGTCTTCTTTCTCACCATATTACCACCCTACATGATCAGATCTAACAAGAGAGAATGATAAACCCTTCTCTCTTACAATCTGCTTATAATATAAACAATCAGGCATGTGATCTCTAGCCTAAGCATCTTTTATGCATGCATGTGTCACTCATTTCCTTTTCTATAGACATGTGAACCTTTTTTTTCTTTTTTCTTTTGACAGAAAAACATACAAACTAGATTCCAAAACGCTTCTATTAGTCATTCCTTTTAGAGTGAGAGCGAGTGTGTGGATTACTTATGGCACCTTAACGGTAACCAAACGTACGTCTTCCGGTGTGTTTTTTTTGTTTAGAGTCTTAATGATACCTTCAAAAACCAAAAAGAACGAGTACAATCATATAGATTACTACAAAAATGTCAGACAACTTGTCACAAAACTAATATTAAACAAAGAAGCCAAATCATCTACGGTGATAACCGGATTTGGCAAATCCGGTTATCACCCCAAGAGGTCTCCACGTGTCCCTTTTGACACCCCTTAATTGTAGTTAAGATTTACCCACCCCTAGGGTTCACCCACCCATCCTTGGGTTTTAGAAAAAAAATATTAATTCTTTTTTTTAACATATTTTAATATTGAAAAAGCCCTAAAAACAGTTTTTTATTTTTAAATGCTAGCAGTGTCTGCCACAATTAAAGGCCATTCAATCCATGGCACATTGTCACGGTCAACTTTTTGATTTTGCGGAACAACCGTGCGGTGCCTCAATCATCCCATGATCTTGGCCAGCCTTACACCATTACACTATCCATCCATTGAACCGACCCAAAGTCTCGTGCTACAATGCTACGACAAGGTACGACCAACTACCGAGTCCCATCCGCTAAGCTATACTCAGCTGACTTACGCATCACTTTATCATGTCGCACCTGACACTCGTCCAATACATAAGGTTCCCGCGACACCGAGGTTCCATCTCATGCATCTCTCATGATGCTAAGGTTCCCCGATCAAGCCGAACATCCAACACGGCCCGATACTCTCGAACACGACTATCGGTCATCCCCCACGCATTGCGGATAGCGTAGGAGCATCACTGCCTCGTTTACCGAGCATTGAGGGCATAACACCCACAACACAATCCTCAGTCCTCTGACCGAGTATCCCAACCATACCTCGCGTCCCACCTAGACGACTATGATGCATACCGCACACTTAAAGGTCATACTAGGATGAAACCTCTTGCCCGAAGGCTCTTGCGCAGTGCTAAGAAGTCTGTCTCCTTTGCACCATCCTTGGATGCTCCAACAACCATCCAAGGAGACTCCAAGATCCCCTTCAGGATCCTAGAGCCCGTCCCCAACTCCTTTGGGGTTGCTCATTAGGTGGCCCCAAATGTGCCACAAGAGAAGGTAGAGCTACACCCTTCTCCTCAAGGTGGATGATAAACTTTTCACCCTTTACCGAAAGGAAACATCACCATTACTGGTGGAGTCATACTGGTCTTTTACGGAACAATACTCTGAATATCCACAAACCGTCTGTACCATTATACTCGAATGGAGAAACTATCGGCCCTACTTCCAACATACCATGTGGGCCCTACAACACTCGCCCACATGTGTCCGACCAAGCACCAAACTCAAGCTTCACTCCATAACTCTTCGTGTGCACTTCACCCAAACCATAGTACCCCGTACACAACATCCAGACACCTCCATGTCCCTTCACTTCGGTACCTTAACACTAAGGCACCAACCTTGCACGACGCTATGCTATCGCTTGCATAGTACCTCGCCTATCTCCTAGGCACCGCATTGGCATCCTTTGCCCATACTTAGGCCATCCTGGCCCCGTATCACGGTCATGGTAGTGCTTGACAACTTTTGACCGTGACACTCTCCCCCACCTGATTAGGTCGATGTTCTCATCAACTCTCACCGAGTATTCATCAGCTCCATAACATAGCTTGCACACCTGCTCCTTCCTCAGATCAAGACTCACTTCTGATGGCCTAACATATTGATTACTGTCTCAGACTTCACATTCTCACAAATTTTGTCTGAAACATTCACCACATTTCGCCCAATTTCACACTGAACTTGGCCTTAGAGACTCTGTACACTGCCTTTGTCTTCAACATTTCTGTCTTCAACACGTTGCCCGAACTTCTGAGAGGGGTAATCTTCCTCGAATTTCTTCAAGTGCACATCTCTATGCGCATGTTTGGTCCTCCCAGGACCATCACTTGGCTGTCCCAAGCATTACGCTGACACTAATTGTCACCATGAACTTCGATCTCCGGTCTCACAACCCTGATCTTCAGCTTCCACTAGGCATTCAGCTGTCATTCACTTCACTCTTGAAGCTTCATCCACTGCAGTTCACTCCGTCGAACTACACTCAGCGTTCACCTTGAACATGAAGTACGCCACCCATGACGAGGCTCGCAAGCCAACTGGCATCTCATACGGTACTTCCTCCGCAGTTTGCTTCCTTAGTTTACGCATATGAGCATCGGCGTGTTGTCCCACTTCAACACTAAAGTCATCCCATAATATCACCGACATTCAAATCCTTTACCTAAAGTCACAAACACACCCAACGCATCCTCTGATGCAACACGGCCAGCAACCCTATACATTACTCGAAAACGCAATAGCGTCCACTACGCCAAATCTCTGTGAAACTCTCCATTGGTGCATCACATCCCTGATGCACTAATCTAGTTTCTTCCATTCATTGGTGCAAAACCATTTTGCATGTCTTCCTTGGTTGTGTACTAATTCATTGGCACACTTCTCCTTGTGATTCTTGACTCAATTACTTGTGTTGAACTCAGTCCGTCGAGCTCAACTTCTCGTAGCCAACAACCTATGAAGTATTCTGAAGCCACTGCATCATTTCAACCCTTAACAACTTGCCTCACTCTTGAGGACTTCCCTCATACTTCTGATATTCTGCCCGAGTGCTCCTCCACCCAAGCTTACATTGCATTCTGTATTCTTGTTGTGCCTCCGTAGCACCTCAACTCCTTGAGTACCCTGAGATAGCACTCATCCACTCCATTGCATCCTCTCATACAATTGAGCTTTCAACCTTGACTAGAGTATTTGATTACTCAAGTCCTTGGCACCATGCCAACATAGTTGCGTGACTCTAGTACCTCGACATCCTTTGTCTTCAACTGAGAGAACACTTTACCTGATCTTTGCACCACTGTGCTATTTCACTACGTGTAGTCTTGATACGTCAACTCCTGGAGTCTTCATCTCGAACCAACACTGTGCTCCTTAAGTCCCAACACTGTCTTCACCCTGAGTACACATTTGATCTTGAATATTCCATCGACCACTATCCACTAGTAGCCTTGCTCCAACACACCACTGCATTAGAGACCAACCCCTATATAGTTGTCGGACTTCATCTCGATCCTGGACAAGTCTCTCCCGTAACAAGTCCACTCTCAAGAAGCCAACAAACTCTGTAGCCAGTAGCACTCCCACTACTCGGAACCACAGTAGAACAATGTGTGCATTCCAACCTGATCACCTGTTGCAAACTGTAGCTTCAGGTTCTCACGAGCAACCATGCTCTGATACCAACTGTCATGGTCAACTTTTTGATTTTGTGGAACAACCGTGCGGCGCCTCAATCATCCCATGATCTTGGCCAGCCTTACACCATTACACTATCCATCCATTGAACCGACCCAATGTCTCGTGCTACAATACTACGACAAGGTACGACCCACTATCGAGTCTCATCCGCTAAGCTATACTCAGCTGGCTTACGCGTCACTTCATCGTGTCGCACCTGACACTCGTCCAACACATAAGGTTCCCGCATCACCGTGGTTCCGTCTCATGCATCTCTCATGATGCTAAGGTTCCCCGATCAAGCCGAACATCCAACACGGCCCGATACTCTCGAACACGAATATCGGTCATCCCCCACGCATCGCGGATAGCGTAGAAGCATCACTACCCCGTTTACCGAGCATTGAGGGTATAACGCCCACAACACAATCCTCGGTCCTCTGACCGAGTATCCCAACCATACCTCGCGTCCCTCCTAGACGACCATGATGCATACCGCACACTTGAAGGCCATACTAGGATGAAACCTCTTGCCCGAAGGCTCTTGCGCAATGCTAGGAAATCCGTCTCCTTTGCACCGTCCTTGGATGCTCCAACAACCATCCAAGGAGACTCCAAGATCCCCTTCAGGATCCTAGAGCCCGCCCCCAACTCCTTTGGGGTTGCTCATTAGGTGGCCCCAGATGTGCCACAAGGGAAGGTAGAGCTACACCCTTCTCCTCAAGGTGGATGATAAACCTTTCACCCTTTACCGGAAGGAAACATCACCATTGCTGGTGGAGTCACACTGGTCTTTTACGGAACAATACACTGAATATCCACAAACCGTTTGTACCATTATACTCGTATTAACTTTCTCTTCGAATGGAGGTACTATCGGCCCTACTTCCAACATACCATGTGGGCCCCACAACACTCGCCCACATGTGTCCGACCAAGCACCAAACTCAAGCTTCACTTCATAACTCTTCGTGTGCACTTCACCCAAACCATAGTACCTCGTACACAACATCCAGACACCTCCATGTCCCTTCACTTCGGTATCTCAACACTAAGGCACCAACTTTGCACGACGCTACGCTATTGCTTGCATAGTGCCTCACCTATCTCCTAGACACCACATTGGCATCCTTTGCCCATGCTCAGGCCATCCCGGCCCCGTATCACGGTCATGGTAGTACTTGACAACCTTTGACCATGACAACATGCCCAGATACATCCTTGCACAAGACAACAAAACAAAAGTCTAATTACTGGCTTTGATGAGAGAGAGGCTAAAACACACGACCAAATTGAGTAAATACTAAACTCCTAATTTCCCTATCATTTTCCGAAAAGGAAGTGAAACTGCTTCTAAGAAAGATTGTTGCCTTTTGCTTCTTGAAGAAAAGATGGAATTGCAGTTTCTATTTATTATCCATATCTCTGCTTCAAGGGGGGCAACTGAAGAAAAACTAATATTATTGAATTCTCAATATGATTAACAAAGATACCTAAGTAGGGTTTAAATAGATAATAATATATAGATAAATATAGAAACCAAACCAAACCATTCCAAATCTAATGCTAATCAAATCTCAATCACAATCTCATTCTAAATTCTAAATTCTAAATCCTTCCAATTGTGATAATGGTAATGATATGGTACATCTCATGCATATCATTATCATATATATACTCTATTACTCCCCCTCAAAATCTTGTAAATTTGAAAATATACGTGAGTTTGATATTCGATCAGGTACATAGCTTGCTAGTTATTCCAGTTTCGTTGCATATGAGAGTTGCCAATTGTCACTGTTGTTGATGTGTTGAATGGAGAGAGAATAATATGGGCTTCAATGGGTTAGACCACAATCAGTCAATGAAATGAGTGGACCTCAAATGGTCACGGCCTCAATGGGTCAAATTACCTCTTGGGCAATGAAATTGGCCTCTTTGGGCCAAATCCGACATCCGTGATCTTGCTATGGTCTCGCCAAAGGGGTCACGGGTCTACAAAAAAAAACCTCTATGGGCTTGAAAAGTGGATCCTAGTGATCTTGGCTTTGGTCTTGCCAAAGGAGTCACAGGTGGTGTCTATGGGCAAAAAAAAAAAAAGTGACTCTCTCTCTCTCTCATACATCCATGGAATGAGGACGAGGTGGTGGTTAAGCATTTTATGTAAACACACTTCCTTTGGTAGATGAGGTGGGGTCCAAGCGTTGAATGTGTGGTTGATGGAGACTAGTTGTTGCTGAACAGGGATGATGGTGAAGAAGATTTACTAGAGGGCTGTTGTGCCGAGCATGTTGAAGAATGCTGCTATTCAATCGACTTCCTTCTTAGAAAAGGTAGCAGGTATGGCTGAAAGCATTCTACATTTGGTGAAGCTTGATAAGCAACGGTCTCATATTCTAATGTGGTATGAATAGATTAAGAAAATGGCTTCTTGTCTTGTAGCACGTCAACAGTGATCCCGCACTAGTTGTTGTTGCTGCCAATCATTCCCCCCCAAACAGCACTTTCATAGTTAGTCCATTGGAAGTGTTTGGAAGCATAACATCTAATATGTTGAGGTGGACAACTGGCAACTCCCACCCAACCATATTGGATAAGGGAGTTAAGATCCACATCAGTGATCCGTAAAGAACAACCCATAAGAGGATATCATACATAATGATGAAGAGTTGATGGACAACCAAGAAAAGCTATTCAAACTATTGAGAATGAATCTAACAGTGGGAAACGAAAGGATAAGAAAATAAGGATTCATGCCCAGCGGGTGGCAAGCGGCATTACCCGTCGGAAAATCAACAAGATTCAATTTCAAAGCAAGGCCCAATCGACCCACTCTAATACCATGAAGAAAAACTATAATGTGTTTGGAAACTCTATTCACACATAATAAGCTCTTAAAAATAAACTCTAAAGAATAAATTCTAAAGTTTTAGACCCAAAAAATAAGTTACACCCGTGCTACTTATTTGTTTAGAGGTTTTTCCCGTACTCTTAAAATTTCTAGGTCTAATAAGCTTGTTATCAAACATTCTAAAACCCAAATAAGCTCTAAAACTCAAATAAGCTCTTATTATTTAGAGTTACCAAACGCCACCATTATTGAATTCTCAAGATGATTACAAAGAGACTCAAGTAGGGTTTAAATAAATAATAATATATATAAACAAAATCAAACAATTCCTAAACTATTGCTAATCAAATCTCAATCAAAATCTCATTCTATATCTAAATCCTTCCAATTTGTGATAATGGTAATGATATGGTGCATCTCATACATATCATTACCATATATATACTTTATTAACAACACCGTTCTCCACAACACGAAAGCACAATGGGCTGGCGGCAGCACCGAAGTTATCGAGCAGCAACGACAACCATCAAAAGTCATGAATTTATTTCATCAGCATTAAGTACCAGGCATATAACATCAGCATTAAGTATCAGGCATATACTTTTTAAAATAAAATAAAGTGTTTTTTTTTCAAAAAAAAAAAAATGATATGGCTGGTTCAAGATTGACAGAACCTCCATTAATGTCTTTCCGAGGAGGTAAGGGCCCGTTTGGCATCACTCCCAAGAAACAATTAATAAAAGTACAAGGAGTATACTAAACTTTATTTAGACGTAAATATCCTTTAATTAAAAATATTAACTTCTTATTAGAAGGTATCTAATAAAAATATTAAGAGAAGTATAGTTTGTCTTATAATTCTTAGAAGTATTAAGTTGTTTATAATTTTAAAAAAATATCTTTTAACAGATATCTAATAACATAAGTACACATATAGAATCTAACTTATATTAGAAAGTATAATCCTACTTAATGACCATCTCTAATTCACTAATTTAATAAATTACAGCGCTTGGTTTTTCTTGTACAAGTAATACGCATCTTTCTTCAACCACCATTACAATTGTTCTCCAAAACTTCCTCAACCATTACGGTTGTTTTCCAAGTTATATCTATTCTCCTGCAAGTCTTGCCTCTTCTTCCAATATTTCAACAGGTATGCATTCTAATACCAATCCAAACCTTGAACAAGAATTCTGAAATAATGTATGCAACTAAATTATATCAAACAACCTATAGATAATAGGAAAATGCACTTTATGGATTTTCTCCGATCTTCTTCAGAAAACTTCAAGATTACAGTTGGCTGAAACCCTCCGAGATTAAAGCGACTTGAGTGGGGTGTACAAGGGGCTCTTGGCTTGGGTTGGACTAATCTGAGAGGAAAGCAATATTGTACTGGGTTTCTCAAGGTTTCTCTGAATAAAGAAGAAGTAATCGGATCTTGACCCGTGGATATAAGCAAGTTATTATTGAACCACGTTTTTTCTCTTGTGTGTATATTTGGTTTATTCTTTTCCGTTGGTATTATTCTGTTATTTTCCTAATGAGATAAGATTTTCTTGTGAGTGTGTGGTGGGGGCAGGGGGGGACTAATGGGAGTGCTTTTAAAAATTGGAAATATATAACCGCATGTTTGATATGGTTTAGCATTGTATATACACACTTACACACTTATTATAAACACTTTTAAAAAAACTATTTAACTATGGTTAAGGATTTTTAACCAATAGTGTTAATATTTTTTTACAAAAGAATTTTAACCACAATTAATAGGGGTTAAAGGGGCCACGTGCTCACATGTGGGTGCCCGACTGAATATTAAAAATATTTTAATTACAATTTTTTTAAAAAAAATTATATGTTTTTTAAAATCTAATCGCCGAGCCAATCTTGAACATTCCACAAAAAACATTGGCTCGATAGAAGTTCGGCTCGAGTATCACTCCTACTCATTAGTGTTGTGGAAATAATAATAAAACAAGGACGAGTAAGAATAAATCAAGCACATGCCAAAAGAGAACACGAGAGATATACGTAGTTTAGCAATAACCTGCCTACGTCCACGGGTCAAGATTCGATTACCCCTTTATTCAAAGAAACCTTGAGGAATCAATACAATAGCACTCAACTCACCTTCTCAATAAAAACCCAAAAAAGAATTTCTATCCATTATCTCTTAAACCTTTCTCAAGCCATAAATTTTCTATCATCTGGCCTACCTCTTACTGTCAAAGCCTCTGATATTGAGTCTCTATGGACTTGTTGGTCCTTCTTCTGAGACTCATTATTCATCAAAGCATTTAATACATCATCAAATTTAATTTCATTTTTTACATACATTAAAGTAGTAGACAAATGTTCATAACTATTAGGGTAAAAAATTTAACAAACATAATGTCTTGTCCTCATCTTCTATTTTCACTTCAAGATTTGCAAATCAGCGAGAATATTATTGTAACTATTCAAATGCTCAGCGATAGAAGTACCTGATTTATACTGAAAACAGAAGAGTTTCTTCTTCATATAAAGCCGGTTTTCAATGCTCTTGATCATATAATTGTCTTGCAATTTTTTCCATAACTCCTTAGACCACAATGAAATTGAGAGTGATTTTAGTCCCTGTTATTTAGTGCAAAGTTCATATTGTTACTGTTTTTAAGCCATATTCAGATATTCTTGATAATCTATCAAGTCATGAACCTCAAATTCTTCTTAGTATATCAAACCACACATCTATTCATTAATTTCAGTTCGCTTCAACAAAGTGCTTACATGTAGGCATAAAAACAATTAGTGCATTAAGCAAAAAATACTCATCCATACATATAAAGAATGAGTACGCGAGTTTTAATAGATAATGGAAGGAATTCTCAGAATTTCACCCCGGCACAGTATACTACAAATTTAGATCCGACAAACTGATCGACATTTTAGAAGTTCAAAATTTACACAAAAAGCTAATAGTTACTGGTCTTACAATGCCTCTTTCAACCAGTCTGTTCATAGGAGCCTCCTGATACCCACCTCTTAACATTAAGGAAGTTCCCTACACTTAGTAGCCCATAATAAGTTATCTCAACAAAAGAGGTTCACATTTTTTTTCTGGCTTCCACCACCACAGATTTTAAATTTCACTAATTTATCAGGTGAGGAAAAGCTGTGGGCATCCCAAAATTCACCAATATGCGAGAGTAGGCCTGGTGTCAATGACCAAACTCCCAACAAAAATGAGGTGTCAATGACCAAACTCCCAACAAGAATGAAGTGAAACATCAAACTACAAATTCATATAGTAAGCCTTCATCACCTCTCAGAAGCGGAAGCGGCCTTCTGTATGATCATAGCCTCAGCTGTACGTATTGCTACCTGTGACCCCGTGATTGTCACTTTCCTGCCAAACAAGGTACCAAGGAAACACAAATTAGACATACAAACAAACCAACCCGGCTACAGCCACCAAGCATCAAATTAGAAAGTGATGAGTAGCCCTCTTCTATACCTGTCAGATGTCCCAGACCTGAAATCACCACGGTCTGATATCTTTATTCTGGCCCCACTAACCTGCAAAAACAAGGTATCCTGTTCACTGTTCAGTGCTTACACAAAATTGTGGAGCCAAATAGAAAGCATTTCGCTATTACATGCCTGACTAATTTCCATTATATTCCTTCCACCACGACCAAGAACAACCCCAATATGCTCATCTGCAACGCCAATTGTCACCAAGTTGCCTCGATCTTCCTGAGAAACAATAGATGGCCTTGGATTAAGTACTGATCATGACACGAGACACTGAACAGAGGAAGCATGATTTTCCCAAACATTATTTAGAAACTGAAGGTCGGGCAACATTTTCAAGAAAAACAAACACCTGCAAGACAGGTAATTTGGTTAAAAACATCATAAGTTCTGAAACAGTGCCTCAAACCCTAAAAGTCCATTTGTTTTTGGTATGAAACAAGTCAAATTGTATCCTAATCAAGAAAACCTGTTGTAGGCAACAAATAAATGAGGATTTCAAGAAATCAATATCATATTTGTATCAAGTTAAAGAACTCAATGATCTATGTTGTACAGTAGTGTTTGAATTGTAACATTTCTCAATAATAGGATCAGATTGCTAGACAGATTTCAAAGGACAGATCAATTCAGGCTAATATAGAGCATTAAATAGATGCAAAGCCAGTCAAGAGACTCAAGATGGATATTGAGTTTTTCTTTTTCTTGTTCTTCTTTTTATTATGTATGTGTATGTGTACAAGTAAAAAAGCAAATTGAATAACTGGTTTCCCCAGATTGAGCTTGGTTTACCATTGTGAAAGATGAAACAATGCCCACATTTACCTCTGATTTTGCTTTCGTAAAACACAACCAGGCAAATTAGAGAAATTCATCAAGAAAGAGAAATCATACAAGGATCCAAACTCAGAACAGACTAAACATGAAGTTGATGCAAAGAATTGACCATATTAGAGAATGATGTGCCAATTAAGTAATAGTAAGTTGTTCAGCCTTACAATTCATCAGTCCAAAATAGCATCAATTTATTACTTTTCATAGAAAAAGAAAAAAATAATTAGTACTGTAAGCACCCCATTTTTACACCCCTGTATTCTCTCCAAGCTCCAGCCCAAGCCCATCAAGCCTAGCCTAGACCCAGCCTTAACCATGACTAAATCCTAACCCTGACCTAGGCCTCACCCTAATCCTAACCCTGACCTAGGCCTAACCTAACCTTAACCCTGACCTAGCCCTAAAACTAAGCCCTAAACTTAACTATGGGCCCAACGCCCAGTTAAAATAAACCCAAGGCCTAAAAATCCACAACCAGATATCCTTTGGGCCATAACATGAGCCACTTGCCCAAACCAGACCCTGGGACCCGCAAATTTTCAAAATTTTGAAAATTCAAATAATGTCGGTAATGTTATTACCGACATTACCTTTTTTATGCAAAGCTACAGTGTCCCCGGGCAAACTCCTGTTTGCCCAAGCCCATTTCGAGAAATCCTCAGAAATGGCGGTAATTCCAGTGTGGCTCTGTAGAGGAATGACGGTACTAGCTTTACCGTCATCCCAATTGTCCTGTGTAGAACAGTGTTGCACCCCTCCTAAGCCCCCAATTGACCTTCCAATGGTCTTATTCGACCTCACCTAACCTCCTTCGAATTACCTAAGTGTCATGACCCTCTAAAAATCTATAAATACCTCACCCCTCCAAGCTTAATCCTCATGCCAAAAACCCAGCCTAAGAACCCTGTAGAAATTGCAAGAAACCCAAGATTTCCAACCTCTTGGCCTAAGGAGTTGCCTCAGGAGTTGAGTAGAACTTGAGGAGAAGCCTTGGCTCTCCTCCCTGTGTGGTCACTCACCCCTAGCCTCCACCATCGCCACCTTGAAGCTTCTAAATCGGTAGGACCTCCCCTTGCCTCTCCCCTTTTTTTTTTCTAGTAGGTGTCCCTGGTCCATTTCCAAGGACCTGAGCTTTACTATTCGCAGAAAGAAAAGGGCCCCTATCTCATCCACGTATGGGATAGGGATCCCATGTATGTAGTAGGTAGTGTTTTAATAGCTGGACCGGGCTTCGAACTGGCTAGGCGACCGGTTCCCGGTTTGTCCGATTCGACTGGCCGGTTCGGCCGACCCGCACTGAAACCCCCAAAATAGCTCCTTTAGATACCCTATCATCTTCACTATTGGATCTTGGATCACCACGATAATTAATTGACACCTCAAAAATCATTTTTTGTTTAGGTACAATGAATTGACAACTCAAAACTCATTGTTTACTTGTGTACGAAACATGAATGATGTGGTTTGAAAATTGGTTGTGACAGAGAACTAGATGAGAGTGGTGGGTTCTGTCTTCTTCGCCCTAAGGCATCCCCTATTACCCTTGACCAGCCCAGACCCTCAGGCCCCCAAGCAATGCCCAAAATCTCGTAAAATCTGAAAAAGACTTCGAATGTCGGTACTGGATTTACCGACATTCTAAGGTCTCTTTTATTTTGAGAAAAACCCTACTATAGACCCCGCTCTTGACCTCACCTGAAACCTGGGTTGAGACCCTAAGGTAGCCTAAGGGTCCAAGGACCCTCTGGCACATCCCCTCACTTGTCCCCTTAGTTGCAATGTCATTTTCCACAGAACTGGAATTGGCGGTACTGAGATTACCACCAATTCCAGATAATGTTGACTTGGGCTTTACACAGGGCCTAGACCGTGTAGGAGGCCAGTCTAGGCCCTCCAAGTGTCCCTGGGCCCACTCAAACCTTGGACTTTAACTGGGGTTAAACTTAACCCTGATTAATTTACCCTTAATCATGGTTAATTTTCCTTAACCTTGGTAAAATCTGAAAAATCCAAAAAATACAAAAATGCAAAACCAGACTTAAAGCTACTCTTGGGTATTTTCTTAATCATGCTTAATATTTTCTTAACCATGGTTAACTCCCTTAGCCACTCTGGTGCAACCCTAGCCTCCTCAACCAAACCCCTAAGCTACTCTGGTGCGCACACACACACACTAACCCTGGTACAGGTCTAAGGTACAGCCTAAACTACACTCGGTTTCAACTGGTATGTAGGCAACCCAACCCGGGTTCAACCCTCGTCCAGGATTTTCTCCTTCTTGGGTTAGCATTAGTCTAAACACTTAAACATTTTCTTAATTTGATCTTATTTGGCTTATACCTAGAGAGGAGGTAACCGTCTTAGATGGGGGTCCCAAGATGCCTAACACCTTCCCTAGGGCTTAAAGGAATCACCTACCTAGACTTTGATAGAGACCATAGGTCCCTATCCATCCACCCAGGTCCTAATTCCCCTAAATAAATAGGTGGCGACTCTCAGTCAACCAAGAGGCTCTCCGCATGCCCTGGCCCAGAAGGAAAGGCAGTAAAAATCCCGCGCTCAGAAGAAATGGAAACATAAATTTGTTCGATTTTTCTTGTCAAAGATGCCAAGTCTAAAATCTAGGGGTCTAAAGCTATTCCATTGGAATTAATGTTTGAACAGATCTCCTCCCGATATTTGATTCAATCAATCAGGTTACTTAAAGAAACTGATTTGAGGAGGAGTCTAGATCCAAATGTAACAATTATTGAGCCTACATCCTCTCAAGAATCCAGAATATCATAAATTTGCAAAGTAAAGGGGAGAGAGGCAGTTCTAAGCACGAGGAACATAAATTTAGTTTCTATAGGTTTGAAATGGGATATTGCATTGAATGTGACAAGAAGATGACAAGAAATCAATGTTATCTTCTACCAATGTCCTCTCAATCAGCTGGCATATTGAACAGTCCAGACTCCAGAATATCAGAAATTCACAAAGAAAAGAGTTGATGCAGTTCTAAGCAAAAGGAAGTGAGGAAAATAACAAAATTAAGATTTTATAGTTTTGGAGCATGCTATTGCTTAAAACAAGAAGATGAAAAGAAGTCATTGTTATATTGCATTTCATTCGTATTTCGTAGTACCTGACTCTAATGTTCAAGATGGTCTAGAAGCAGAACATGTATAATGGAATCAAATAGATTTGTACTTCAGGCATTTGATCTCCTGTCTCAATAAGAGGGGTCATGGAAAGAACAAGTTCAAAAGCACGATCAATTCCTTTTTCAAATCCTGCAGGGCCCTTCCTGTATACCACAAATGACCTACGAATGGGCAGAATAGTTTCAAGGAAGCTATGTAAAGGGTGTGAAGCCCGCTTTAATCACGTTCCATTTAGGTGCCTAGTTCTCACATATATCTCATGTAAGGCAAAATCTAAGGTACGGCTGCCCATAATAATATAATGGGAGAGAGGTGCACACATCTCGCTTCTCATTTCCCAAGGATTTTTTAACCTCGCTTCCCACTTCTCGCTCCAGTAACTTATGGGTAAAATCCTAGAACAAAAATGAGAGGTAGCAAATGAACTTCTAAGAGATTTATATTGACTGCATTGATTTAGTTAGCTACATCACCATGGAATTTAAAGAGCCTAAAGGAGCATGAATAATTTATTCAGTTATTTCTCGGCACACCATTCTTACCAACGTTGTATGTCTTTTCTCAGCCTTCTCAATTCCAAAACCAATGGCAACTTGGACAGATTATAATGTTCCAGATGCTCTAGAAGAACATAATGTACTTTATAAAGAAGCAGGTGTATGCTTCAAGTTGAATTGTAGAATCTGAGAGGTCTAAAATCCTAATGTGCACCAATATCCACACTCACCAAGCCCACAAGTGCCCGTACTGTTGGTTGGTAGTCCGGGTATCATATCGAGTTATCAACTATGACGCTGACACAGCCGATCAAAAAAAAATTATGACGCTGACACATCTAGTATATTTGGCCAGATCTAAATAACAAAACACCTATGGGATCACAACTGGAAATTATATTTCCAAAATTCCAAATTCAATTGTGTGTATATATAATGAAATATAGAATTAAGAATGATGCAAGCAATATAATCTCCAATTATTTTAAATTATTGGTCAATAGATTCATAACATGATTGTTCCTTTCTATGGCAGTAAAATGTTTGTTCTTTTCTGAAGCATACCAAATTCATTCTTTATGTTCCATCTCTGTTTTCAGACAAGACATTTCACTTTTCAACTCTGTTTGTTTGCATGTAAATGAGCGGAAAATAAATGCTTTCCGCGGCAGGAGCCGCTTTCCTTGTGTTTTTTTGCACATAAAATAAGTTAGTTAGGAAATCATTTCATGATGAATGCAGCCTTTTTGTGGAAAATAACTTACAAAATAAAATCCCGTTGTCATTTTCCCATTAAATTATTAGGCTCTCTTCTTCAACAAATGTCCCTCTCCCAAACACCTCCACTACCACAACCTCCACCACCAAAACCGCCACCAACACCACCGTCGTTGCCACCAACACCACCGTCATTGCCACTGCCACCGCCACCACTACCACTGCCATCACCATTGTCACCACCATAACTACCATCAACACTGCTGCCATTACCACCTCCACCACCATGGTTGTTAAAGGCATCGCGCCTCAAGCAGTCACCTAGGCAACGAGACGCTCTACTGTGCCAAGATGATTGCCCGCTTAGGCGGTCATTATTAAAAATCTGATATATGTAATATTATTATTGTTTAAGAGAATAAAACTCATTTTTTAAAAATGGCATTGTCAATAAAAAAAAAAATGTCATTTTATATTCTTCTCATGTCTTTTGCCCATATAATATGTTAGGGTTTGTATCATATTCATAGTATTAAAACTCGGCGAGTCGACTCGAAACTCGGCCGAGTCGGCCAGGTTTCGAGTCGAGTCTGAGGTAAAACTCGATTTTGACACTGAAAACCGAGTAACTCGCCGCGACTCGCCCTAACTCGCCCGAGTTTTCGCATTTTAAAAAAAAAACAAAAAATCAAGTAAATTGCCTACCCGATTGACTAAATTATATTTTTTTCTTTTTTTAACACAACTCACCCACTCTTAAGTATAAATACAAAATAAAATGGGGGTGTTTAGTATATATTGATTTATATATCTCATTTTAGGCATGGTTTATCATTAATTTTGAATGTATACCATATATACAAGTTTTAGGTGTCATTATTCGGCCAAGTTTTGCCCGAGTTGACTCTACTCGGCAAGTTTCTGAGTCGAGTCGGGTTTTCGGGTTTTAAAACACTAGTTTGTATATCCAACAAAAAAAGAGTTTGCAGATAGAAGAGAAAAAATAAGAGATTGTACGGTGTCAAGTATGTTTCCCTTATGCCAGTGTTACCTAGGCACGTGGTGCAGGTGCCAAGTGTGCAAGAGTTTAGAGATCTTCGGCACGGCAAGCTCTGGAAATCTTAATATGGCGCCACGGACGTACATATTTTTAAAAATAATTATATATATATATATGAAGATACTATAACTCAAAAATATAGAGAAAATAATAGAATATAGAGAGGGGGGGACCATCTATCCCCAATTTTTTTTTAAAAGTATATACCCAAATTATAAGAAAATACTCATATAGAGAATAAAGAGAAGAAAACAATAGAGAGAGAGACATGTCCCAATAGATCATCATTGGTGCCACCGCTCTCTTAGTAAGTGTTCTTCTATGTTGCCGAAAAGGCTACAAAACTTAACAAAAAGTTCCTAACAATCTAATATATATATATATATATATATATATATATATATATATATATATATATTGTAATATTAAATAGTACGACATACTTGAAGCAAGGATTAAAAATACGGTTTCAGAAAATATATCGGTCCCAACCGAAACCTATACATTTCAGTTTCGGTATGGGTTTCGGGCTATACATATAAGATTTTTTTAATAAAAAAACGTAAATTAAATTTAAAAAAAATCAAATGAGTTATAGGAATCAAATTTACTAAATATAAAGTCATGGGAAGTGACTCAAAGAGAAAATAGCAAACAAAATTACAATTTGACAATGAATTAAAATATAAATAACTAAAAATCAATACGTATCAACCGTTTCATATCAGTATAAATATCGTATGGGGAGCTACCAAAACATATACGTATCCTCTGTTTCGTATCGGTTTCGGCGATTTTTATTTCCATGACTTGAAGCGACATGTGTCAAACCATAATATAGACGTCACCATGGCACGGTATAGGCATGTACCAAGGAGTGTCATGTCGTGTCACGGAGTGTCGTGTCGTGCCAAGGTGTCGGCACGCCAAAATTTGGAAAAACTGAAGTGCCTAAGTAACACTACCTCCTACTAATTTGTCCTCTCTTTCGCTCAATTGGTGGACCAATTGGTTACTCTTTCTCTCTCTCCTTCTGTGTGGGTGGACCATATGGTCCCCCTCTTATTTTTGCATGGTTGTTAAAGGCGTCAACTAAGGGTGGTTGCCTAGGCGACCAAGTACGCAACTGGGCCCAACCCAATAACAAAAAAAGGCCTTTAAATGTCCCAAAATTCCTCTAGTTCAAAGCTCTCATAAACCCCTCTTTAAAGGAGTCTTTTATAACTTAAATAAGTGTACACCTCATAATTATAAATGTTTTACTTATTATATTCTTTATTACTTTTTTGGGCATAACCGAGAAGAAGAAAAAAGAAAAGATACGGCCTCTTCCTCTCCTCCTTTTCTCTCTCTCCCTCCTTTGTTCTGCAATCACAGTTGACTATCGGGCTATTATGTTTTTTATTAAATCCCACCCCCTCCCCCCCTCCCCCTCCCCCCCCCCGGTTCTCTCTCTCTCTCTCTCTCTCTCTCTCTGCAATCACTGTAGACTGTTGTTTTTTTCTAATTTTTATCCCCCACAATCCCTATCTCTCCCCCATTTCGATAGTCATTGTAGATTGTTTTTTGTTATGTTTTTTTTATTCCTAAGACTTGAATCCTCCTTTATTATTCCTAGAACTATCTTCAATGATTGTTATATCAAAGTGCATCTTGACAATGGAGATTTTGCAATTCATATGAATTGCAAGGCCCTTTGTTCAAGGAAATGCCGTATATACAGATCACGTATTAGAGAGTCATCAGGAGACGCCTCAGGCGTTCATGGAGCCTCTCTCCTCAAGTCTCTTTGACAACCATGTCCACCACTACCCACAACCAGCATAACCATTCACCACTCCCATCACCACCGCCTCCACATCCGCTATCGCCGCCGCCTCCACCACCAATGCCACACTTCCACCACCATCATCTTCATGGCAGTAAAATAAACCAATTTTCCAATTTATTTTCAAGAATGCAACCAAACAATAGAAAATCAATGAAAAATGTATATTTTACCGTATAAGCTTTTACACAGTAAATGATTTTACATTGCAAAACCATTTACATGCAAACAAATGGAGTCTTCAATGTAGAAGACTTACAGGCAGGAGAATGAAAGACTTCAGCTGAGATTGAATCACTTAAAAGGCTCAAAAATCATTCCATATGGACCAACATATATGTAAGGCCAAATACAAACAGGTTCACTAATATGCTGGTTCAGGTGAAGCATTGAAAATACACTCTAGACTCTAAAGGGTGATCTCATTTGGAAAACAATGACCCCCGTGGCCCCATGGTCAAATGTTCAATAACTTCCCTAGCAAACCCATATAAAATCTAGTGAAGCAATGTTTATACAGTACTCATATTATGCTGAAAATCTAGTTAAGCATGTACAGTCAGCAAGAATTATGTCTACACTAAAGCTGAAACAGGTAAAGAATGAACGAACCTTGTTATTCTGAAATTTTCCTCCAGTGCCATTTGGTCCAAAGTTTACTGCATTGTATGTTACTGTTCCAACAGAAGGAAGCACACATGTATATGGAATACCGTGAAAACCGGAGAAGTTAATATCTAAAAGTTCAAATTGAAAAGAAAAAAAAAAAAAAACAAAGCATTAACTTTTACAACAATATTTCCGCCGTAATAAAATATCAGCAACCATATAGAAGTGTTATATATGATTCCTGAGTGTTCTTTTGCCACCAAATGGATATAAATGGCAATGTTAAAAAAATACAACTTCATTGATGATCTACTTTGTCAAACTTTTCATTTTTAGTTTGAAAAATTAATATAAAACATATGAAATGTATAATGTCTAAGGATCCATTTGGATTGCAGGAATTGAAGCATCCTTGAGAATTCCAAAGCATAGGCAATGAAATATCTATGAATTGGAAAGCCTATGTATTGAAAATTGAAATGCTATTGTCTGGTTGAAACTAAAATTGGCTGGAGGCTCTAAATTTCAAGTTCACTATTTGGTTGCCTAAAATTTCTTTTGATAATTGATTTGTATGTTTACGTATATGAGAAAGATAATTATTTGTTAAGTAATCATATGAATGGGTTGGGATGCAATAGATTGGATCCAATATCCAAACAAGTTCCAATATATAGAATAGGGGGTCCTTGTACAAGTAAAAACATTCATATAATATTTTTTTATATTCAAGGTTATAAATTTTATAGATTAACAAATTTGTTTTCAATCTTAAAAACTGTCTAATAAACTTCTTCACTATTGTAGAACCGAAGTGTAGTCATCTTCCTTTTAAAATCTGCACATAACCCTGCCTTGTAACGAGACATGATTCGTCACTCTTCTTCGCCGACCTGGCAACAACCAATGAGATCACTGAACCTCTCTGTATAATCTTCAATAGACATGGTTCCCTGTTTCAACTGAATTAACTGCTCAACACATAAACTTCATAGTCAAGCGGAAGTTGTTTCTCTTGCAATTTCAACTTCATCTCCTCCCAGTGAGAAATTGGAGGTTGATTATATCTATATAAGTGAACTAAATACTATGCCACCACACATTTGCTAGTCCTTTCAGCTTCATCTTGGTGAATCGCACCGTATTATCATCAGACATACCGTACCAATCAAAATAATCTTCCATTGCAGTAAACCAACCAAAAAAGATTTAAATCCAGTTTTCCAGTGAAATCTGGTACATCCAGTTCCCCTTCTCCATGATGCCATTGGCTAATGGTTCCCCATATCTAGCCTACTCAATCATTCTCTAATATGCATCTGGAATGTGTTCAGGCTCATCTGGGTTAAATCTTTCACCATGGTTCTCAGTCATAGGATGAGTCTCAGATCCCTAATAATTTTTAACCTCCCAGACTCGATCCAAATAAGCCTGAGTATTAATAAGAGTAGCCTGATCCTTGAGGTTATCTCTTTTTCTATCAATTTGTTGTAACAAATCATCTCATTGTCGATCAATCAGATGACCACGAAAAAATCCACTAAGTCTAGTAGTCATGATCTCAAAAGGCCCAACTTGCACAAACCATTTACCAAAGGCTCTGATACCAAAATTAATGCAGCCCATGGAAGTTAGGGCTTATCCACATTTTATTTACTTTCAGATAATTATTAGGGATTTCTCAAATGACATTTTAGGGCTATTTAAATGCAGAATCTAAAATTTGCCCATCAATAGTAATCCCAAAGAACAATTCCCTAATATAAGATCTTCAATAAGAGTATCAAATAACCCCAAAATTTATTTTTGGCCGAAATACAGTGCTTTTTTCAATTTGAGAAAAATTCAATAATTCTTCAATATGATTAAATCAACCCACAATATATTAACTAGAAGGGATTCTAGGGTGACCGAAATAAACCTCAACTAGAATTAGGTTTCAAAATTGACAATTTTGAAATTTGAGTATTTCGGCGATTTAATTTGAATATTAGAGAAATCAAAATAGTTGATTTTCTCAATAATTCGAATAACAGAGATCAAGGTCTCATCAAAATAAGATAAAATGTAATTTAGAGGGAAAAACAAAGCAACAAATAAATGAAATAATTAAACACTTTATTTGAAATATGGAATAGTGTTAGACGAGTCCACGCCTAAGCCTGTCAATAGAGTCAGATAGTCCAAATTTGTATCCAATTAGGTGGATAATTATCCTATTATCTATCTGCAGATCAGATTTGGATATCAAATTACATATCCATTAATATTCAGAGCGGATACAGATTTACCGCTTCACTAATTAACTGACTGATTAGTACTATTAATATAATGTATTTCACATGACATAAACGCCCTTTATACAATTATAAACCGTTACTAAAATTTTAGGTAACATTGTAATTTCTTTACCTATATGAGGATATTAAAGTAAATTTACCATCTAATATATATACCCTCTTAGGCTCTTACAAAAAAACCTAACCTATCCGGTGTCTCTTCCTCTCGTCTCCTCTCCTCTCTCTAAACGGCTCAGCCCTTCTCTCCTCATCTGCTAGTAGTCAAGAGTATGGATGTCAATGTGCCGGGCCCAATTATTAGTTGAGTTGGGCTTGGGCTTGGAGTCTAAAACCCATGGCCCATTTTAGTAGGGTGCTAACCGAGCTTGGCCCAACTAACCTGGCCTGATTAGGCACGTTTAGTTCATAGGCAAAATTTTACACAATTTTTAGGTGGGCTGGCCAGGACCGGCCTGATTAGGCCCAATTAATAAGTGGGCTGGCCCGGCCCATTTATTAATTGAGCCAAGTAGGGTAACCCGGCACATTTAGACCTCTAGTCAAGAGCCCAAGCCCTAGACACCTCTGCTGCTCTGCAGAAATCCCATTTGATGCTTTCCCCTTCAATATCTTCAAATTCACCTCTTTGACAACTCCCTTCAACAATCCTGAGATCATAATCTTCTTCTAATCACTTTGCCATCAAAATTCCACCACATCTTTTGACAATCAGAAATTGCAAAGCCGACAACAAGCATTATTTACATCCACGTTATTGAAGACGTCACCGACAAGGTTCGAGAAGAGTTCATGAGTAGTTTCTAGGTTTAGATGTTTCCTTTTGTTTATTTTCTTTTTTTATAAGTAATTGTGAGAGAAGTGTTTTATTTGATAAAGGGATTATGAGAGTGGTGATTCATAAATTGTATTTGCTTTCATGGAAGAGGTTTACAGGAAAATGTTGATTTTATTAACTTAACTCATGCTATGTTTCCTGTATTAGCTATGTTTACGTGAGATGAGAGGTTACGTTTGGATATTATTCGAAGTCAATTATATCATTCGGTTAAATTCAGATTTTATCCGAATTCGAGTATTCGTATTCGATTATCGTAATCGGACGAATTCGGAAAATATCTGAATTTGAGTATTTAATCAAATTAAATTTTGATTTCCTAATTTTAGTATCCACTGGATATCAGAGCAAATTCGGATAATTGGAAATATTAAACGCATCAAATTAGGATATAGCACTAGCCACTCCGAATTCGCTCCGTTGACAGCCCTATCCACGCCCTTGGTTCAATCTCACGATCTCCTCGGAAAATAAGAAGGATCAAACCCTCAACAAGTTCAACACTAGAAACATTAGAACAGAAAACTTCTGCAAAGTATTCTTTAAATTTCATAATTACTCTATACGGAGTATTCGTTTCAATGGAAAACGCAAGAAAGTCTTCCACTTTTTTGGTGTTCGTTTCACAAGAATAACCAATTTTCTATGGAAAGTGGATTTCCTAATAGTGTCAATTTTCCTTCACTTTTTATCAAAAAATTTCTGATGCAAAGAAAGGTCGTTTTGAGAGAAAACTAAGGCACTGATGTCAAGAAAAATATCTTTCCAAAATTACACTTCACAAATGTCACATCATTAAGTATTTAACATGTAAATATTCACATAACTGACGGGCATTTTAGGAAAGAATTTTTTTTATTTTTCCTTTCCCTCCAAATTTCTTGCAAACCAAAACACACAAGAAAATTCCCTTTTCATTTCTTTCTTTTCTGTTTACTTCTTTTGTTTTCTTCTATCTCGTTTCTTGTGAAATGGTAAAGAAGAAAATTACATATTTATCAGGAAAGGGAATAAAGTTTTACCCTAATTGGACTCTAACTCAACTTTAGTAACAAGTAACTTCTAAAACAACTCAAACTCTATTAACATAGACTATAGACAATACCTTATTTCTAATAACAACTCACTAAATACTAAACGACCGAAATATTTCAAACAAAATTAACCTTAAGAAATTTACAAAAATTGGTTGTAATTACGAAACTGCTAATTATATGGAAGATTTTTTAAATCTCTCAAAAGGGTAGGAGTTTACACCTTATAGGGGCCGCCCCTTGTGGTTGGGTGAACCCTAGCGGGATGGGTCCATGTGGGCCCCACTTGATTTTGGACCTTTCCTTTTTATGGGGATCAGCCATGAAAGGTGTATTTTCACAAGAAGAAGATTAGGTGAAATGCAAGCGGGGCCCACATGGACCCACCTTAGTCCAACCAGCCAAACCGCAAGCTAGGAGACCACTTCGGAACTTCCCAAGTGGTACAGCACCCCATGGCTCCAGTCGGGCGATTAGTTACGGAGATATGCCAAATTTCCTTCTTAGGGGTATTTTGATAGATTTTGGTTTTACAGGATTTCCAGAATTTTCAGCAACTAGTAATTGATTTACTTTCCTATTAGAATTAGAAAGTTAATAGAAACGAGTCATATTGACTTATTCTATTAACATTACTGATTACAGTTAGATTGTTATTAGGACTAGTAGTTTCCTTATTCTAGTTTATTTCTAATTACGGTTTTAGGTTTTCTTTCTCTATAAATAGGTATGACTCATAGAGGAATAAAATAGAATAGCATATATTTATTGAAGAAAATTCTGCAGAGAATTCCCCTCCAAGATTTCTAATGCTGAATTAGAAAAGAAGTTTACTTCTAATCTTCAAGAAAAGGTCTTTGATTTCTGCAGAGAATTCCCCTCCATCCATCAATCGAGGTAATTTTACTTCGCCTTTTTCATGTCTATCATTCTAGTTTAGTTAATCATAGCCTACTAGTTGATCTTATTGAATCATTAGATTGTTCCATTGTTGATTTTTCAAGAAAGTCAATTTCCCTTATAACCGAAATCTGCAAATTAATATAAATCAATTTTTGAAACCCTAATGCTTAGGGTTGATTTTGAACAGCATATTAATAGGGGATTTGAGTTGTTTTGATTAAATTGTTTGATATTCCAAGGGATTAAGATTTTACCAAAAAAATGGATGGGAGAAAACCCTACAATACTGAAATTTGGGATGATTGCGGATTTGTTGATTTACTTGGTATTGAAGTGGGATTGAGTTTGAATATTGGACTTGATAATTGAAGGGTTTATTCTGCACTTTCGTACCCTAGATTATAGTTAACTTGAAGTTAATTGTTTGGTAATTAATTAAACCTCAACTACACTGGGCAGTCTGGGCTACATCACTTTTCTTCTGAAAAAGTCTTGAATTGGTTTTCTCCTAGACCTTGATTCCCATCAGGAAGCCTGGCAGCAACACTTCTCAGTGTCAATCTGCTTCTTCCTTAGGTACTCAAGTCACCTATGATGGTTCCTTATATCATCCACCAACCACCAATCATAACCTATCCATTCGTAAAGAGCAATATCTTGTAGTTCAAAAGCACATAGAAGCTGTTGAGACTTTCAGTTCCTCTCTAATGAGTTAACCTGATCAGAATCTCGAGAGAGACATCTAAAACCTAGTCTGACTATAATGACCTTGTTAAAAAAGTGATTGCTATATGGTAATAATAGCACTGAACAAAGAATGAAAGAGATACGCATATAAAGTAATGCCCCAAGTCCTTGCATCCATGCCTAAACAGAAAAACCAGCAAGGATGACATAAACCAATATAGTTTATAACAAATTCTTTTAAGTACCAAGGAAATATGTTTAATTATATAGATATAGAACACATATTTATACTTCAGAGTCTGATGAGTATCATTGATTTCCAAAATCAGAATTTGGCACAAGATAAATCGTAATAATGTATTTTTTTTTATCGGTGACTAATGTATCTTTCTTTGTATTTCACATTTTGTTAAAGCTCGTTCATATATGTCAATAAAGTTTGGGATATGACTAGAGAGGGCGACCATTCATATGTTGCATCACGGAAAGTGGAACAATAGCAGTTCAAAAAAGATAACCTTGCTACTTTGTAGTCCATATATTAAAGTTAGCGGCTATATGAAAGATCCTAGAGGAAAGTCTAACAAAACTATAATTGCAGATCTATTCCTCTAGTTTCATAATAAATAAGTTGTTCTGCTTAGAACAAACTACAAATGATTTCTTACCCTTTTGCAGTGCAGAAACCATATAACCTGTGATGCTGAAAACCATACTGAAGTTAACAACATAGTAAATGGCAAAAGAAAAAAATATAGTGCACCGATGAAAATCCTTGCAAGCATAAGTTAATGTGTAAACAACCAACAAAATTAAGCAGGCACAAAAAGCTCAAGTATTGCATACAGAATCTGATAGAAAACAGAAAAACGGATTGGATTAATTTAAGCTAATTTATAAAGCCACACCTGCATATGAAAATGGAACATTCATTGACTGTGAGTAATGAACATCTTCTGTCAGTTTTGACAAAATCAAAAAGATTGCCCTCATCTCTTCCTCTAGAGACCCTGTCAGTGTCACTAGTCTATCATTCAACCCAGTATAATTATTGTCCTGAGGGGATATCTTGATGCCAGCTTGGGAATCTTCAATAAATGACCTGCTCAAAGGCATACCTAGATGTCAGTAGTTGCCAATAAATGCTGGATGTTGTTTGAAAGTTTTTAGGCAAAAAAAAAAAAAGTGGCAAATAGTCGATCTTCCAAACAAAATATATAAGAAATTGTTTACACCTTCCTATGAAATATAATCGATTCTATTGTTCTACATTTTCGAAAGGGAAAATTGTGCATTAACCCTGTTAATTGTCCACCCCCTCTTGCACCTCATCAATTGGTCAAATGGCCAATTAAACCTCTGTATCAAAAATTTTACGTTACAATCTAAGTAGGAAAATGCACCAATCAACTAAGACAGCCAAAATTCTCAAAGCACTAAACAATTTCTCATCTTTGTAAATTTTAGAATGAGAAACCCAAACACTCGGTTGTTGCTCATGTTTTTCTCACTGAAGAAAAGAGGTTTCAACTGCACAAAATCAATTCTAGATATTCTTCTTGTCCAGAGTCTTGAAAAAATAAACTGGCATTTTCCAAATTTAAACATCATCTGAAGGATGAATAATTATATTCGGAATAGAACTCAAAACTTGCATTAAATGGATCATAAAAAAATTTATGAGCGACAATACCAATACTTTTGCTCCAATTTCCACAAATATTTCTAGTCACACACTAAGTCGAGAATATCCCTCATAGGAACCCAGCCTGTTCAAGGATTAGCAATATTAACTTTGATCCCAGCCACTGCCGCACCACCCCACATCCATTCCCTTGCTGTCCCTTCATCCTACAGCCATCCCCAGCTCTTCCTATTACTGCCGCCTGTCTCCCCAGCCCTGTCTATCACTACCGCAGCCCACACCCAATCCCCCAAGTCTGCCACAGCCCCTTCCCCTGCTGTTCCAGCATATTTGCAGGCTTCCCTTGCTGTTCCAGACTGCCACAGGTTCCTTCTGATGTTCCCGCTTAACAGCAATCTTCCAACAGCCCCTAAAACTGTTGTCACAGTCTCTTATTCCATTCCCATTGCCAATACAACCTTCCCACAATTTCAAAATCCTAAAACATCAGAGTCCCAAAACCTAATTCAATTCCAAACCCTAAAACAATAACATTCCATAACCCTATATATCCCTTGAAAACCCTAAAATCGGTTTAAAAAATCTACATTCAAATCCCCTTTGCAGTTTGCAGTCTTCACAAACGACAATCCTTGACTTATACTGGGGCAGCATAGAATTGAGCAGGCTAGTTGTCAAGGCGACAAACCCCATGGATGCCTGAGGCACCTGATGAACTTTTTATAGAATAAATCACCCCCAATATGAGATCTATGTATGATGAATTTCCTTGAATAAAAGGTCTGCAATTCATATAAATTGCAAAATCTTCATTGTGCACTTTGTTAGAACCATCCTTGGAGACAGTTCTAGGAATAATAAATGTAGATTTCAAGTGTTGAGAATAAAAAACGGAAAAAAAAGTTTATAATGTCTACCGAAGGGGGGAGAGAGGGATAAAAAACAAAAGCAGTCGAGGAGAGAGAAATGAGGGAAAGTGTAGGACTGAATAAAAAATAGAAAAATAGTCTGACAGTCAATGTGAAGCCGACAAGGGAGACAGAAAATGGGGGAGAGAGGAAGAGATCATACCTCTTACTCTCCTTCTTTCTTCCTTCTTCTCAATTATATTTAAGAAAAGTAATAAAAATATATATAATAAGTAAAATATAAAATTGTGAGACCTACACTTATATTTAAAAAAAAAACCCTGTAAATATATGTTTATGAGAATTTTGGGAGTCCTAGACTGAATTTGGGGCAGTTAAAGGTCTGGTATAGGGCCGCTTGAGCCCAATTGTATACTTGGTCGCCTAGGCAAAAACTTTAACAACCATTCAAAAAACATATGTGGACCATATGGTCCACCCACAAACAGGGAGAGAGACTAATTGGTCTACCCATTGAGTGAAAAAGAGGACATATTAATATAATGGAAATATACTTGACTGTGTTCGTCTCTTCTTTCTTCTTCTATTTGCAAATATTTTTTTATTAGATATATACACTCTTTTTTAAACATATTCTATGGTAAAAAACATGAGAAATATAAAAAATTGTGTACCTTTTTGTTTACTGAACTACCATATTCAAATAAAATAAATTTTATATCTTTAAGCAATAATAATATTATATATATATATATAAGATTTTTAATAATGAGACTGCCTAGGCGGCTAATCGCTTGAGCCTAGTTGAGCACCTGGTCGCCTAGGCAACCACCTGAGGCGCTTGAGGCGACGCCTTTAACAACTATGTGAGCAGCCATGACCCAACCGTAAAATTGTCACTTTCCCAGACTTCTTGGGATGGCTTATCCAAGGATGGCTCTTTCTTTGAACCAGTGATATAGTCAAGCTTTCTTCGGCTTCCAATGAACATTATGGCCGATTGAGACCATGCTAGATAATGTTTCCATCAAGTCCAACAATAGTCATCATCATTCCTAGGTGGTCATTGTGACCACTTCCGTGAATGAGTCCTTTGTGACTACTGCTAGTCATACTACTTGAGGTTTCATCATTCAAGTTGACTTCAATGAATTAAATAAATAGAAAGACAGATTCCTGGTAAAACCTGATCTCAGGAGAGAAATATTCATGCAACAGCAAGGGGACTTGTCATCTTCGATATCTTTAGCAAGATTAGGGTTAGGATTAATATGGCAAAACAGATCTTAACCATGCTCTGACAACATGTTATTTCACATGGTTTATTTGATTAAAGAGAAGAAAAAGTGAGGGGAAAAATGAAGAATACGTGAGATAGACAAGAGAGGGAGATGAATACAAGAAACAGAAAGAGAGAGAGAGAGAGATCACATCTCATTCCTCTTATTTTAGTCACTTAATAAGTGAAGAATACAAAATGCTAAAACTGCCCATAATGTCAATGAACAACATAAGTAACTCCCACGTGCAAATTTTCAGATTCTCAACAGAAAGGAACATGACAACTACAAATGCTCTATAATTTTAGGGACAGGAAAAGTTCAAGTTGTCAAAAGCTTTTGTTATCAGTAATTCTCACAACCTTTGAAGCAAAATCGTGTAACTACCAAATGTTTTAAAGACAGAGAATGCAGAAAACAAATTTCATACTTTATAGTAGCCCCTCCCTTCCCAATTATGCCACCACAAGAGCTATTTGGAACAATAAGCCTCACTTTTGATCTTGGGTCAACTTCGTCACCATCTTCACCACGAATCTGATCAGTGCAAGAAAAACTTGTATATCAATTTATATTCTCAAATACATAGAATGAAAGCTACACGTTAAAGCTTACCTCAGTATGTAATTTAGCAAGAATAAGTTCCATCGCACTAATTATTTCATCAAATGCTCCCGATATCATGATTATCCTATCCGATGTTCCAGGAAAAAATTCATGATTGTGTGACAATTGAATACGTGATCCAGATTTTGACTGAAATTCTGTAATGGTTGAGCCACCCTTTCCAATGACAGAACCAGCTGCTGCATTTGATACAAGGAATCTAATGTATGTAGATTTCTCCTTATCATCTGACAAGAGCAAGCATGACATGGGCAAGTAATTAGCATTAAGAAATAAGTTGGCATGTATATATGTGTGCATGCATGCATATATATATATATATACACACACGTACGTGTGTGTTAGTGTGTGTGTACTGGAGAGAGAGAGAGAGAATTTTTTACAAAAAAAAATGCAATGAAAAAAGCAATTGTTAGAGCAATTCAGAAAAAGGAGTAAACTAAATTGTTTCCTAATTTCCTTTATACCAACTCAAATCCAAATGCAGCAGCCCATAAGCATAATGAGCTCCCTCTTGTCCACATATCGTCAGGAGGCCAATAGAGTGGCTAAATTTTTGTCACCAGTGTTGTTAAAATGTCACCTAGGCAACGTCTAGGCCACTGCCTCTCCTAGACAGGGCCTACATCGCCTACATGGCTACATCATGATCTAGGCAGGCACTTAATAAATTGTATATAGTTTGAACAGAACAAATAAATTATGGTTGCCTAGTCATCGCCTCACCTAAGGAATCCCCTATCACCTAGGCGTTGCCTGGACGCTTTGACTACACTGACTGTCACTAAAAATTTATATTAAGGACAATTTAACTCTCTATCTCCCTAGTGCATATCCTTAAACCTTGTCATCTTCTTTTTAATAAGTTATCACGATATGCAGAGGACACATCATATAACTCCTTAAAAGACCACTGAAAAAAAAAAGACATGGAAGCATACGACTGCTGTTTTGAAAAGTAATCATACATATGACGCAAAATTTACTCTTGTATTTCCCAGTATTAATAAACTAAAATTCAATTTGAAAAATAATGTATGCATCAGTAAGAGCAAACGAATCTATAACCAATGCAAAAGACAATTTTGTGGCACATCTACTGATACACCATAAAGAAATTATGATATAACCAGCTGTTGTTTCACATTTGAAGTCCCAAACTGTTGAAGTCCCAAACTGAAGTACTGTAAATGGAGCTTCATAAATTTAAGGAAAATGAGTGCAAGCTACTATTCACAACCCCCTTATAGTAACTATATCCGATGAGGATGTCACCATAATTTCGAGCAATTTCTTAATTCTTATCTTATGATCTCAACAATAACAAACCCACAGACGTGGAAGTCACTGGAAACTCATGGGACAGCACGTTCTCACTTTCATTAATTTCCATACAAGCTCTCCAATAGGGACAGTAAAATGCTCCAAAGGAATGAAACTGCCACTTCTTTCATGGTTTTCACATGAGAGGAAGTGGATGCCTACTGCCTAGATGGAATGCAATTGCAGAATAGAAACGCGTAGCCAACCCCAAATAGATGGGGTAAGACTCAATGATGATGACGTAAGATTCGGCAGAAATCCCAATATGTGATTTGCATTTCCCGTCTTCATGTTCATTCGAAATTACATACTCAGCACGTAATTTTAATTTAATTGGCTTCCAATCCATTATGAGGCAACACAACATCACCAATAACTTATAATTTGCATTGAAGAGAAAACCTTGCCAGACCAGTTATTCCTGGAAACAAAGCTGACTCTTAAAAGGTTTATAAGGAAAAGAGTAGCATATTCTGTGTCCAAACTTTAACATAGTAGTTTAGGAAAAGCACAGCTTTCATCACTTAAAACCTTAAAGTGGAAAATGAGCTACTAAATAGAGAATAAATCTATAAAATCAAACCATGCAATGGTAATGATGTAATAGTGATATTCTGGACCAAGAAGAGAATCACAACTTCACAAGTGGGAGATAAGTTAAGCCAACTTGAACTTTTTAAAATGTCAACTAATAGATTAATTACGCATATATGTATCGAGATTCAGACCAAATGAAAATTGATTCATTAACGGGAAATAAAAAATAAAAAAATATCCTGAAAAACTTCAAATCGAAATGCAGCAGAAAAATCTTAAAGATTGATCCATTGGATGAAAAAAGATGCTCCATAACATAAGAAGCACTCACCATGGTCGTTATTTTTTTTGATCGGTAATCAAAATAAGCTACATTAATAAAGGGGAGGGAATACAAAGCATGAGAGCATAACAAAGCAAGAGTTTACAAGCAAATAAATTCAAGAACAATAATAGAACATTCATGTCCGATTAACCCAAGAACTCCAGCCACTCAGGCTTACTCCAACACCTCCCTTAGCTCCCTCCCAGTGCATCGAAGACTCGCCCATTCCAATGCAACCGAACGAATGCAGGCCCGAAGGCTGGGAGGGGACAAAGATGAGTTCTCGAAGATTTCTCTCTTTCCATATCATCCAAGATATGGCTCCGGGGAGAATCGACCAAATTACCTCCTGAGTAACAACCACATTGACCGAAGACCAACAAGATAAGAAGTTTTGAAAGGACGAGGGAAAGACCCAATCCACACCCATACAGGAAAGGAGATAGCCTCATATACCAAACACAAAAGGACATCGCAAGAGGAAATGGTCCACGGTCTCCTCCACTTGGAGGCACATTATAAACCCTAACCCTAATTTGACATCCTAATTCTAAACCCCAAATTAAACCCTAAACCCTTACCCCAACCTTTAAACCCTCATATAAATCTTAACCCTAATTTTAATATTCTAATTCAAAACCCTAAACCCAAACCTAATTCTAGTTCTAAACCATAATTCTAAGTTATAAGGCTAACCCTAATTTTAATATTAAAAATTCAAGAATCTAAACCCTAACCACTGACACCTAACCAAAACTCTAACCCTGACCTATTTAGTTTAGTTTGTATAGATTATGTCTTTACTATAAACATCATATGACCATACATGACCCAAAAACTTTTCGTTTTCTACAACTTATATCCCTTGAAAATGACATTAACAAACGGAATTCATAACCACTCCACCTCTAGCAAGGGCATATGACAATTCTGCTCATTATAGCTGAACCTGCTAGATCTAAGACTCTAAAGAACACAAACTCTAAGCATTCAAGCAGAGCTGCATTTGGCATGCTCTCATTTCCAACACAACCGTTTAACCCGAATTCCTTGAACACGGCAAAAGTATTACTTTTCTTCCTATAAAGTTTAGAATCCACATTTCTCATCCAAATTCGCATGGTTGGTTTCAATAAACTATAGGACAGAATTAGAACAAGATTTGTTGAATGATTTTTCAATTGCTTTCTATTGATAGTATGTGGTTACATTTATAGAGAAAACTAAAAGAGAGTTTGTTACATTTGATTACACTTGTGCAGAGATGATTGGGCTAGCATTTAACTAAACTCATGTAACTCTTAGTAGTTGAGATAAGATAGGGATGATCTTAATCTTTATCTCTGATAAACCTTTATCTCTAAATTCAATCTTTATCTATATCTTTATCTCTAAATTCAATCTTTATCTATATCTTTATCTTTGATACGCCCCCTCAAGTGAGGCATCTTGTCAAGGAGGCTAAGCTTGTCAAGCAAAAGTTGGAACCGTGGAGTAGATAAGGGCTTTGTAAGAATGTCAACTATTTGATCTTTGGTAGAGATGTAGCGGACTGCAAGATCGCCTTTGGCTACTTTATCACGAACAAAATGGAATGCAATCTCCCCATGTTTCATACGGTTATGGAAAACCGGGTTTGTCGTGAGATAAGTGGCACCAATATTGTCACACCATAGGGTTGGACAAGTCCTATGACCATGAAGTTCGGAAAGTAGAGACTGTAACCATGTGAACTCCGCAGTGGCATCGGCTAATGCGCGGTATTCAACCTCGGTGCTAGATCGAGCGACAGCACATTGCTTTTTAGAGGACCAAGAAACAATGTTCGGCCCCATGAAGATGGCATATCCGCCCGTTGATTTCCGGTCATTGGGGCAGCCTACCCAATCGGCATCGGAGTATGCAGATAATGTAAAGTTTTAAGAGCGATGAATTGGTAAGCACACTTGAATGTTGTCCTTGAGATAGCGAAGGATTCTTATACCGGCTTCATCAACTTCCAACATCTCCACTACCCCTAACCCACCTCTCATAATTCAACCTGCACCACGAGTAGCGACTAGCCCCGATGTAGTCAAGGCGTCTAAGCGATGCCTAAGTGATTAGGCCTGGCTAGGCGAGGCGCTACCTAGGCAACACCCAGGCGATGCCTAGGCGATAAAAAAATTAAATTATATTTATATGTAATATTAGTATATACACATTATATAAATAATAGATACACAATTAGTTTGAAGTTTTCTAACTTTTAAGGTGATTTTGAGTGTTGACTTTGGATGTTGCTTTTAAAGTTTAAATGCACCACCTATATCTAAGATAGTGTTTTTAGACTTTAAAAGAGGGTTTTAAAATTGGGTTTAAAATGGGAAATGTTTAACTTAAAGCCGCCGCATTCCACTATAGAGGAATGTGCGGTCCTCATTGGTCCATGTACCCCTTTTTAACACCCATCAGTTGCGGTTAAGATTCACTCACCCCTAGGGTTAAGCAATCTAACCATAGTTTTTGAAAAAAAATATATATTATCCTTAATTTTCTTAAGCTTAACCATAGTTAAAGGGGTATTAAAAGGGACACGTGGACACAACATTTGACTACATAATCAAATGTGTGGTGAGCTAATCATTACCTCATTTAAAATATGGTTTAAAAGAAGGTTTTAAATGAGTTTTTAAAATAGTATTTTAAAGGAGGATTGAAAAGAGGGTTTTAAAATAGGTTTTAGAAGAAATTCTGAATGGACCACCTAGGCGACCCGCCTAGCACCTAGATGCCTAGGCGTCGCCTAGGCGACATCCAGTGACTTTCACCCGCCTAGAGGGGCACCTAGGCGGTTGAGGCCCAAAAACGCCTAGGCGACGCCTTGACTACACTGACTGGTCCTCCATTCACTTCACCACACCATAACTCACCTCCCACCGAACCACCCACTTCACCTCTCCAACCTAATAGTTCATCTACCCCTACCTCTCAAGCACAACCCAACTCAAATCCTCATGACTCACCACCCCAGTGTTTTAAAACCCGAAAACTCGACTCGACTCGGAAACTTGCCGAGTAGAGTCAACTCAGAAACTCGGGCAAAACTCGTCCGAGTAATGACACCTAAAACTCGGACATATATAATATTTTTCTAATAATATATATGGTATAGATTCAAAATTAATGATAAACCATGCCTAAAATAAGATATATAATTCAATATATATTAAACATCCCCCTTTTGTTTTGTATTTATACTTAAAAATGAGTGGGGTGTGTCAAAAAAAGAAAAAAAACATAATTTAGTCAATCGGATAGGCAGTTTATTCAATTTTTAGTTTAAAAAAAAATTGCAAAAACTCGGGCGAGTCGGGGCAAGTCGGAGCGAGTTTTCGACAAAACCGAGTTTTCCTCGAAACTCGACTCGAAACCTGGCCGAGCCGAGTCGACTCGGCCGAGTTTCGAGTCGACTCGGCGAGTTTTAAAACTATGCACCACCCAATATCCAACCAGAGGCCACACCAATTCCCATCCATGACAACACCCAAACTATTATTCCTCTCACCCTTATCATGCCCCAACGTGAACACCAAATGATCACTCGAACCTAAGATGGAACCCGGAAACCCAAAATTCTCACCTTGGCCACCAAATATCCATTATCCCAATGCCTCCTTACCACTAAAGAATATGAGATCATCCCTACCTGTGCAACTAAAGCCGCTAAACACCCCCTTTGGAGAGTTGCGATGACTGAAGAATTCAATTCTTTACTCAAGAATGGAACTTGGACTTTGCAAACACCCAATTCCAACTCCAATATTGTTGGGTGTAAATGGATTTTCCGTATTAAAAAGAACGTTGATGGCACTCTGGAACGCTACAAAGCTCGTCTTGTAGCTAAAGGTTTCAATCAACAAGAAGGAATTGATTACAGTGAAACCTTTAGCCCAATCGTCAAGCCCGTCACTATTCGCATCGTACTTTGCCTCGCCAATGGACATGGCTGGCCAATTCGCCAATTAGACGTCAACAATGCCTTCTTGCACGATACACTACATGAAGAAGTATATATGAAACAGCCATCGGGGTTTGTCGATCTACATTTCCCACACCATGTAGCAAATTATGGAAGTCACTCTACAGCCTAAAACAGGCTCCTAGGGCATGGTTCGCTCGGCTCAGTACATTTCTTATAAATCATGGCTACACTGCCTCGCAGACAAATATCTCCCTTTTCATTCACTCAGATTCCACTTCGATCACATACATTCTAGTTTATGTAGATGATCTGATTATAACAGGGAGCTCTCCGGATCCTCACTTCTTTAATTCAATAGCTAGGCCATGAATTTGCAATCAAAGATCTAGGCTACTTGAATCTTTTCTTGGGTATTGAGGTCATTCACACGCAGGATTGAGAGTAGGAATAGAACCATCAGCATGTATAAGGAACCGAGGACATGGTGTTGAGCCGTCAACATAATCAAGGACTTGGTGACCACGTAGTTGAGGAAGGACCTGTGATATCCACATGTGATAGTTGTCATCGGCGAGCTTGGAGGTAATGGACGTGGAATGGGAGGAGGAGGAGGGAAAAAGGGGCTTGGTGGTGGTGGGCTCGGAGATGGTGGAGGTTTCACTCATGGTTGCCGAAAAAAGAAGTTGGCTAAGATCTTTACAACTCTGATACCATATTCAAGGTTCTGAATGTCGATATCGCTCGACATGTCGAGTCACGGAAAAAAGATATATCAAAGATATATCGTTTATCGGTGATTTTTGGAAAAATGACAAAAAAAAATATGAGGAAAAACATGGAATTTTGCAATGATAGTTCAGGAAATGTTAAAATAAATGCTAATACACCTTTTAGGATAAAAACATTTAAAAAACAACAACGTATATAAGAGATGCAATAAGAAGAGAGGAAAGATGTGCACTGACAAGTGACGATATTGAATTCTTGATTCATGTAAATCTGAAATAAGTTATATTTTTAAAAAATCAATACTTTTTTAATACAACTCATGATTAAAAATATTTTATATTTTTAACAGATTAATAATTTGTTTTACTTTTAATGTTATTAAATAATATATTTAAGTAGTATTTAGAAATTTTGTATATTATTTTTTAGTTAAATAAGTTATATTATTTTGTCAATGTTACTAAGTATGCTATTTAGAATCATTAGCAATTAATAATAATAGAAGAACATTATTAAATTCATAACTAAATAAAATATCCATGAATTGCATGTATAATCCTTAAAATAAAAAGTCTTATATTAAATTTTAATATCTCTTTTGAAAATATTTTTAAAAAGCCCTTATGAGCTTAAGATATTTTTTAATGAGATTATGAGAGTGACCCTAGCGTTACCATTGTTAGGTTAAAACAATTAAATGAAGTATGTTTAATGACATTGTGGGAGTGACCTTAGCATTACCCATATTAGGTTAAAACAATTAAAGAAGGGACGTAATCTTCTCCAGTTGTAACCGGTTTTGCCAAAACCGGTTACACCCCTGAGGTGGCCACATGTTCCTTTTGACACATTTTAAATGTGGTTAAGATTCATTCACACCTATGGTTCATTAACCTACCATTAGTTTTTAGAAAAAATAATAAAATAATGTATTAACCGTGGTTAAAATTCATTACCTCCTAGGGCTAAAAAAAATTTAATATTTTTTTCTAAAACCCACAGATAGGTTGGTGAACCCTCGGAGTGAGTGAATCTTAACCATAGTTAAAGGGTGTAAGAAGGGACATGTGACCACCTCGGGAGTGCAACCGGTTTTGGCAAAAACCGGTTACAACGGGAGAAGATTACGAGTCATTAAAGAAATATGATTAATGACATTATCGAGTGACCCTAGCATTACCCTTGCTGGGGTTAAAACATAAGAGAGCCCAAGCCCTCATTCTCAATCGATCAAAACATACGGGAAAAAAAAAAAAAAAAAGCAAGAAGCAAGGGCGAGAGGTAGAGCTCGGAAAGGGGAAGGGTAAAGGGGATAACCAGATAAGTTGACGTATGGATTTTGCTATTGGTGAAGGGTACAAACCTACAAACACGGCGACAGCGACGGCAAGAGGTATGTACCCTCTTGCCTCTTCTTCCTCCTCCTTTTTTCTCTACTCTCAACCTTCTTTCCTTTTTTTTTTCTAAATCAAATATTCAAGAGATTGTTTGAATTGCATGATGTTGGAATTTTCACATTTAAAGACGAGCAAAAATTGGGGAAAAGGTTCGCATTCACGGTTTCTGTCGAAATCGGTGAGATATCGACGATAAATCATTGATGTCGGCGATAATCGTCAATATCTACCGACATCATGTAAAAATATTTGTTCATCGTATAGATACATCGGTGGTGACCGATATCGAAAAATATCAGCAATATATTGTCGATATTATTGAAATTTTGAACCTTGAGCATATTAGAACAAGATATGTTGAATGATTTTTCAATTGCTTTCTATTGATAGTATGTGGTTACATTTATAGAGAAAACTAAAAGATAGTTTGTTACATTTGATTACACTTGTGCAGAGATGATTGTTGGGCCAGCATTTAACTGAACCCATGTAACTCTTAGTAGTTGAGATAAGATAGGGATGATCTTAATCTTTATCTCCGATAAACCTTTATCTCTAAATTCAATCTTTATCTATATCTTTATCTTTGATAGACAGAGACTCTCATTTGTCAAATTCAACTACATCAAAACAATAAGGAACTGCATGAATACTACGACGTAATCAATAAGAAATAATATAGCATGCAATCAATTATCTTATCGCATAGTGAGTTCTCATCCAATATGACAAAATGTAGGGCTTCACCGATCAAAATAATGGTAATATGTTACAAAAAAATAATTAATTAATTAAATAGCTGCTGAAAATGGCATTGTAAAACTGTTTATTCCAGTATATAAACTTCTAAAAGAAAAACAAACTAATATAATCAACAAATTTCAATTTAGGGCATTCTAGTAGGAGACCCATGCCCTTGCTTAGAGAAACCAGGTCAGGGGCATAGATCTCCATGAGAGCAATGCGCAGGTTAGCAAGATTCGGTTTGCAGATGCCTCACCTGAGATGGGAGATTTGAGGATTGCGGATCGCTTAGGTGGAGCCTCGGGAGAAGAAATATAAGACGACTCGGGTGACTCCATTGTTTCTGTTTGCCTTCTCAAAGAGCAAAGGTGCAGATAGAGTAATATATCAGGAACACTCGCAATGTCCGAAAAGCGTATGAAAGAAAGACACAGAGAGAGAGAGAGAGAAAATGCAACGTTCTTCTCAAATCTCAATTGAAGATAGAATAGATGTACGTACGTACGTAGGTATTGTTTGCAGAGGTTTTACGTTTCTTCTGCTTGGGTGAGCAATAGCAGCGCGTCCTGTGCTGTTGTTTGCTGAGGAATCCTCGCCTCTTGTATTTATTTCTTGGTTTTTAGATGTAACAAATACAAGCCAAATTTCTCTACCAAAAACAAATAAAAATTGCAAGCCTAATTGCACCCCGAAACAATAACGCAAGTCATCCGTTCATGGGTTTGGGTTAGATAGTTAGCATTTGAAACTGAACCAATTGAAACATCACAATTCATTAGAATGGATTTCGGACCACTCTCACGTTGTTGGTATATACACTGCGACTAGTACAAGCAAGGTGTCAAGTCTTTCAAATCACGATCTTCCTCTCTAGTATCCAAGCAATGGACGACCCTGTCAATGGACGACCCATGTTTTGTTCAAGCCCGGTCCTCACTTGTAAGAGTGAGCGCCTAACCTGACCCAAGCCCTCCTGTTAGGGTCATGGGGTTTAACAAATGTCATGACCGTGATAATGGGTCAGGGTAGCCTAGACAAGGGCAAGCAATGCCTAGTTAGGTTATAGGCGATGCACAGTGTAAGCGCTAGCGAAATATAGTGCAAGATTAGTGTCTTGGTGTTGGGATACCGTATTGCTTAATAGATAAGTATTACCTGGAGTTTGATGGGACACGAAGTGTCTTGATTACATGACACATTCGTGTCGTGTAATCAAATACAAATAAGATAATTATTTGAGTAAATAGATTTGAATGCGAATCAGATACAAATAATCACTAGATATTTGGGTCATCTAATCATTTGAATAATTTATGTAAAATAAGTCCAAAACACACTTCCCTCTTGAAAAACATAAACCATACAAAAGAGGAAGCTTAAAAACATAACTTCACTTTGCAAGGGTGAAAAATATCGTGCTTACAAGCGAGGGTGAAAAATATCGTGTTTACAAGTCTATGCAATGGACATAGATATTTGGCAGCACACCTTCCCATTTGAGCTACAAATAGGGGTGTCAATAGGCCAAGCTGATACATGCTACAATCTATCTCAACCTAATTGCATGGTTGGGTGAGCTTGGGCTTAGAGGCTTAGGCATTGGTACTGTTAGACTGGCTTCTGACCGGGTTTGGCCCGATTGGAAAACTCGCCCAAAACAACATTTATTTATTCTTTATTCCCCTGGAGTCCCATCATGTTCATAAACAAGTTCAGTTGCACTTGGGGTGGTGAGATCTGAATCAGTCTCATTAGCACCACTAGCTACACACGACAGGTAGGGTTGTCAATCTAGCACTAATACAAGCTTAAAAGGGTACCCGACCGGACCATCAAAGGCATGCAAAATTGGGCACTTTTTTTATCATGCCGGCCCAAGTGGCCCTCTTAAAAATTCAGCCCGTTCACATGAGGGTTGGACTTGGGCAACATTTTTTAAAGCCCGGTTTGCCCTCTTTATCTCTCTCTCTCTCTCTCTCTCTCTCTCTCTATATATATATATATTTATATATAATATTGTATATCTTATCTATTATTATAATGAGAGAAACGGAGTTAAAAAGTTGGTTGATTTTTTTCTAATATTTTTAATGAGTCCCAATTTTATGGTATCTTACTGGTGAACATAGTTAGTAAGGCGAATTATTAAATTTTTCCTATTTTGTCTATAAATCCCTATAAAAAAAAATTAATATATTATGTTATCTTATTTTACATGAGAAAAATTAATAGGGATATTGAAGTAATATCAACTACAACTAACAATAATTCCTCTATATCTCCACCATTCCCTCAAATCTTTATCTTTATCTTCTCTCATACTCCTTCTTTGGTCTCTCTCAATGAAGAGGCACACCCTCTCTACGTAATAATTAATTTTCAAGAGGAAAAGTTGGCTTTTTGGTTCTCAAAATGTCTCTTTCTATACTAACATCTCTCTCACAATTTTTTTTAATCTAAAAAATTCATCAAGTTTCTATACTCAAAAAAAAAAATATATATATATATATATATATTTCAAAATGTCCTCACTAGGATCCCTCTTCCCAACCTCTCCCCCCTTCCCTTCTTTCTCACTTGCATTGCAAGTGCTGCCCACTTGTTTAATTTAACTTTAAATTACCTATATGCATTATCCAATGGAATATAGATTGAGGCATGATAGTAATTTTGCTATAATTTTTTTATTTTTTATATTAGTTGTACTTTATTTATTTAATAATAAATTGATTAATGTTGTAAGATAATTATTTGTATCTGTATGATATTCGAAAGTTAGTTTGGGAAGGAGGGCCAAAGCTCCATCTTGCTTCCCAGTAAGCTTCATTCATAAGACTTTGGTGTCTTTGGTTTTCTAGTTTATCCAGCTTCTGGCTCTAGAAAGGCTTCCCCCCTTCCTTTCTAGCTCCTTTTTGCCTCATTAGCTCAGTCGGTGCTCACTCCTTCTCCTCCCCTCACAGAACCTCCCCTACCCTCCTTTCTCAACCTAGCTGAATCTCCTCTCTTCGCATCTCTGTCTTTCCATGGCTTCAACCTCCTCATCCACAACAAACTCACAAAGCGATGAGGTATCTCGTATAATAGCGGGCATACAACACCAGCTACCCCTCCCCTCAACTAAACTGATCTCGATGGAAGATGAATGACTTGTTAACAGCACGAAAGAGTGTGAACCGAGCCTCATAGGGAAAGTGCTCAATGACTGCAGCACTAACAGAGCAGCAGCAAAGACCACATTCAAACAAATATGGCTCACTCAACTCCATTTCCAAATCTTGGACTTGCATGCAAATCTTTTCTAGTTCAAGTTCCAACAAGAACTGGACCTCCAGCGAGTTCTCACACAACAACCCTAGGCGTTCAATAACCACGCATTTCTCTTACAAAGATGGCAACCAGAAAACTATCCTTCATACATGATATTTTTTGAGCTCCCACTATGGGTTCAAATACATGGGCTTCCACTAGAGTACATGACCCCACGTGTGGGGGACCACCTAGGGAGAGAACTGGGGGTGGTGATTGATGTCGATCCACCCAGATGGGGACAATTGTGGGGCAGGTTCATTCGAGTAAGAGTCATCCTTAACACTAGACGGCCACTCCGAAGTCACCTCATGATCAAACTTAAGACCAAAGAACCGAAACGGATCGACCTCCGCTACAAACACCTCCCTAACTTCTACTTCTTCTGCGGCATCATAGGCCACGATCAACGCCATTATCCGACGCAGTGGAACCCAACCTCTCCGAGAAGCTCACAATTTGAGTTTGGCCATCACATCCAAGCTGAAGAGAGCCCTCAGAGAGCCCGTGATCCGTCTAACAACCACAACCATGAAGCGGTAATCCATCCCGTTCATGTTACTCTTGGAAGCCCTACTGGTCCTACTGGTGAAGTTGTTCAGAGACCTCTGCCCAACCAGATTATGCCTCTTCTACACGGTGAATCTATCGGAGAAGCTGATCGGAGCCACTCATCCGTAGAGGTTGTTCCCTTGCCAGAAACATAATCGAGGCAGCTCTCCCAAGGTATGGATTGGACGGTACATGACCATCTACCCCTCTGACCCCTATCAAGAGATTAGCATGAAATCAACAGGTGTCAGGGAGACACCAAATACACCGAGAGACCATTCTCCACTAGCAAAAGGAAGCCTCATCTCAAAAGACCTCTTCTGGCAAACCTCACCTACCACGCACACCTCCCAATTTCTATCAGAACCTGATATCTCCACTACTACAGTACCCACAGAGCATCCAAATCCTGACCAGCAGCCCCATGAGGCTGACTTAACAATCAATGGGCATGGAACCTCCAACCTCGTCCCAGTTGAGAAAAAAGTCAAACAAGGCCCAATTGCCTCGAAGCCTAAGCCTGTAGAAAAGACGCAGAGCAAGGCCCATGTCCTTAAACCAAATAACCCCTGTACCGAATCTAGCCCATCTCACCCAATAGCCAGATCCACACTCAAAGCCTCCCCAACTCCTAAGCAGGGGACACCCATAGGACTTTATCACCCCTACTCCCCATGTGCTCCACAATTTCAGAATCCAAACCCTCAGATCAAAGATCCAAAATCTCCTCAAACCCACCTCTTCGTTTCTACAGTTCCAGATGAAAACAAGGCGGCTGAGAAGGGGCAATTGCCAGTGACGAAATTAAGATTCTGAGTTAGAACTATCAAGGCTTGGGGCAGGGCCGGACAGTTCGACACCTTCGGGATCTTAATCGCCGCCATCATCCCTCCCTCATTTTCTTAATGGAAACAAAGCAGCACGGACCATATCTCGATAAAATAAGGAGGTCTCTCCAAATGGAACACATTTTCACAGTTGATCCTATAGGACTGGCAGGAGGCCTAGCTGTCCTTTGGACGGACGACATCGTGGTGACTACCACGCATAGTGACAGCAACTGAATTGACACCACCATCCAGTCCATAAGTAACGATTTCACATGGCGATCCTCTTTCATCTACGGTCCAAATGACAACCATGAGCGCTATCAACTTTGGGATCATATAGCCTCGGAAGGGGAAAACCGATACACCTCGTGGATAATGATCGAAGATTTCAACGATATCTTGATACCAACAGAGAAGGAAGGAGGTCACCTATGAGAACCCCATCAGATGATCCATTTTCAGTCTATGGTCTCCCAAGCTCGATTCATCGGCCTTCTCACTCAAGGTCCCCTGTACACATGGTGTAATAGAAGGACCAGTGGTGAATTCATCCAAGCTTGGCTTGATCGAGCCTTTGCAAACCCAAAGTGGTCAACTAATTTTCTAGATACCTTGGTTCTACACCTGGATGATATTGGATCTAATCACATACTCATTTTGCTTGCTATAGACCTGATCTCTGTGTCAAAAAGGAAGTCGTTTCGATATGAAGCAATGTTTACCTCTCACTAGTCCTATAAACAAACCATCGAAGAAGCTTGGACTCAATCTTGCCACAGATCCGCAATGTTGTCGCTCACTCAACGTATTCTCCATTGCCAGCGGACCTTGAGAAGATGGAATAGAGAGACTTTTGGTCATCTTTAGGACCGGATAAAACAACTCAAACAAGACTTGGCTACCCTACGCATGCACCCCAAACAGACAAGCTATTTTGGATTAGGAAAACCATATTATCAGTGACCTCGATGCGGCGTTCAAGGAGGAGGAAACTTTCTGGGCTCAAAAGTCGCGGGTTAAATGGCTTACCATGGGAGATAAAAATACTGCCTTCTTTCATCAATCCACTCTTCATTGGCGTTGTCTAAATCGGATAACCCATCTCCACAATCATGGAGATAATTGGATCTATGACAGTAACCATCTACAAAACCACATCATCGATCACTTCTCCCAACTCTTCACAACCTCTAAACCCAACCCTGCTGAATCCATCCTCCTCCACATGCCTTCTCGAGTGACCGATACCACGAATGCGTCCCTCTCTCAGGAGTTTACAATCCAAGAAGTCCATGCTACAGTTTTCCAAATTGGAGATCTTAAAGCTCTAGGGCCAGACGGTTTCTATCAATCCAATTGGGTCATCGTGGGTCCCCAAGTGAGTGAAGCAGCGCTTAGTTTCCTTAACGGAGGTTTCTTTCTCCGTGAGCTCAACCATACCTTCATCACCCTCATCCCCAAAGCAAAAAAACCCCAACACATCACTGAATTTCGCCCTATCAGCCTTTGTAATGTTAGCTTCAAAATCATAGCCAAAGTCCTATCCAATCACCTAAAGCTCATCACGCCTTCTATCATATCCCATGAACAATCAATGTTTGTCTCAGGTCGACAGATAACAGGTAATATTCTTCTGGCACATGAGGTATTTCATTTCCTTAAAAAGCAGGGACAGAAAAGCAAATACCAGGTCGAGGTGAAATTAGACATGAGCAAAGCATACGATAGAATCGAATAGTCCTTCCTTGATCAGGTGATGCAAAGGCTTGGATTCAATAACCAGTGGCGTTAGCTGATTATGCAATGTGTGAGTACGGTGTCGTATTCTAACTTGATCAATGGTGAGCCTCACAGATTCATCATACCTACACGAGGCCTTTGACAGGGTGACCCTTTGTCCCCTTATCTGGTGACTTTACTTGACCAATTTTGCAAAGCCTCGGATCAACAGATAAATTTCCATAAGTCGGTCATATCCTTTAGCTCGAATACTCTGGGTCGCTTTAGGAAGATCATCACGAGGGCCATGCATATTCGGCTCGTGCAGGCTCTGCAACATTATCTCGGCCTTCCTACGGAATTCCCCAGATCCAAAGTGCAAGTCTTTCATTATTGAAGCAGCGAATCCTTAGCAAACTCCAAGGATGGAAGGGTTCTCTACTCACCCAAGTTGGTCGAAGTGTGTTAATTAAGAGTGTGGCCCAAGCGATTCCTTCCTTCTCCATGAGCTGTTTTAAATTTCCAAAATTATGGATGCGAGCAGTCAACGCAGCAGTTGCAAATTTTTGGCAGGGGCAGCAAAATCGGAACATCGAATCCATTTGCACAGCTGGGAAAGCCTGTGTAATTCCAAAAGCACTGGCGGCATGGGATTTCGGGACCTTGCCCATTTTAACCAAGCTTGTTAGCAAAGCAAGCATGGCGCCTGATCCAACAACCCACAACTTTATGGACTCGCATCTTGAAAGGTATTCACTATCCAAAAACCTCCCTATTGCAGGCCCCGAATGGCCATTGCCCCTCTTGGGGATGACATAGCATCCTCCATGGTCGAGACCTTTTGGCTTGTGGCATTCGGTGGAGAGTAGGCACATGCACCAATATAGATATTTAGAGTGATCCTTGGGTACCCTCGCTTCATCGGTTCCGGTTAATCTCTCCTTGCCCCAATCCCACGCCCATCTCAAAGGTAGCCCAGCTAGTGGATCCCATTTCAGGAAATTGGAACTCTACTCTCCTTCACCAATTATTCCTCCCAGTTGAGACCCAAGCAATTAAATTGATAGACCCAAGCAGATCAAACCAACCGGATCAACTGCTATGACACTTCACCACGACTGGGAAGTTTCTGGTAAAATCAACATACCATCTCACAAAAACCTCCAGCCTTTCAAACCGAAACCAAGCTAGCTCCTCGACCTCATTTGTCTCACACCCACTTTGGAAATGTATTTGGAAATTGCCAATACCTCCTAAACTCCAGACCTTCATTTGGAGATGTTGTAACGAGTCTCTTGTTGTGGCCACTGCTCTCAAGACTAAGGGAATTCAAATCGACCAACAGCGCCCCCTATGTGGCACAACTTCGGAGACCATACACCACCTTTTCTTCCACTGTACCTTCGCTCGTAGCCTTTGGTTCGGGTCCTCTCTAGCTAGCTGCCTCCCCAACCCTTTCCCCACTTTGTTTTGTGTATGGTGGACTGCTTGGTCTGCCACCTTGGAATTTGACCACAATAATTTCGGCACCACTATTCAAATTATATCCCTGATCTGGGGAATTTGGAAAACCCGAAATGCCTGGGTGTTTGGAGAAGCTAAACCGTGTGCATCACAGACCATGACCTTGGCTCTATCCTTCGCTTGCTCCCTGCAGAATACTTCATAATCCACTCCCCTCCACCCCCCACGAGCAGTGCTTCCCCAACCTGAGTCGTGCCCCCCCCTCCCCCCCTTCTTTGGATGGCTGAAATTCAATTTCGATGGTTTGTGAAAAGAGCTCTTCAACTCAGCGGGAGCATATATCATCATCTATGACCACACAGGTTTTGTTCTTTTTAGCAACTCTTTCTCGCTGGATGCGGGCAGTACCAGAAGTGCGGAGGCCAAAGCCCTATACCTATGCTTCTTTATTGCTCAAAGCAAAGGGTGGTCTCATTTCATTGTTGAGAGAGACACAAGTGAGCTCATCTCCTTTAATGCTGGACAGACCAAGGACATCCACTGGGAAGTAAGGACCCTGATGGAGGACACTAAGGTCTTATGGTCTCGATTTCCCTGGGCCAAAATCCAAGTTGTTAAAAGAGAGGAAAATTCCGAAGCTCATAACCTAGCTAAACGGGCTCGCATTTGGCGAGAGACAGGAGTTCGAGGTCCTCTATCCCGCTGCCAATTTTCTTAGCTTTTTGATCCGGGTGAATCCGGTTGTTTTGTTTCAAGCTTCTCAGCTCAATATCTTCATGTAACCTCTCATCCTATTAATGTTTTATAAGCTGTTTTGTTTCGAAAACACAAAAAAGTATGTGATTGATTTTATTTTCATTTAAATTAGAAATAACTTAATCCTTAGACATGACAATTTTTTACATATTCTTGGAAGCTAGGCTCGACCAAAGCCTTGCCCGTGAAGGTAGGGTGAACCTGAACAGATCCAATGGAAACGGCAGGTCCCCCTCGGCCCTCTCTCCTCCCTTTAACAAAATAAAAATAAAAAGGCTCAGGATCCTCTCGAGTTCAAACCGGGGAGACTCTCTCTGGCTTGAACCCCTAGAGGTCGCCACGTGTCTCCTTTGACACCCCTTAACCATGGGTAAGGTTCACCCATCCATCCACCATCTTTGGTTTTTTTTTTAAAAATTATTAATTCTTTTTTTAAAATTAAAAACTATTTTTAATATTAAAAAAACTCTAAACACAGTTTTTTTAATTTTAAAAATAATAATTAATTTATTAAAAAAAACCCAAGGATGGGTGGGTGAACCTTAATGCTATTGTCGAGAAAATAAGTGAAAACATGAAAAAGAAAAGAAAATTTCGAATTTCTAATAAAATTCTTACTTGTGTTTTGTCTAATTTTTTTTTTCTTCTAAATTTTCACTTATTTTCTAAGCAACCAAACATAGGATAAGGGTAGGTGAACCTTACCCATAATTAAGGGGTGTCAAAGGAGACACGTGGCAACCTCTAGGGGTTCAAACCGCCGGTTTGAACTCGAGAGGATCCTGAGCCAAATAAAAATAATGGGGCAAAAATTCGATTTCAAAATTATCGCCATAAATAGTTTCGCTTCCGGCTACACCAACTAAACTAGCCACAAATTAATCTACATCGTTCATTATCCGTTTCGCAATCGACGGTTAGGACTATCGATCGGCGTCAATCTTACACGCCCAATCGGAACTCATTGCCTAACCAGTATATAAACAAACCCCATCTCATCTTCATCGCACAGTCCTCTCTATCTCCTCCTCCATTTTCGTATATATCGTTCACAGTTCTTTTTCAACACCTTCAAAGCTCTCTAATGGCGCCAGCTAAGGCAGAGAAAAAGCCCGCCGAGAAGAAGCCGGCAGAGGAGAAGAAGGCGGAGAAAGCTCCGGTGGCTGAGAAGAAGCCCAAGGCGGAGAAGAAGCTCCCGAAGGAGGCGGCTTCCACAGACAAGAAGAAGAAGAAGCGGTCGAAGAAGAGCGTCGAGACCTACAAGATCTACATCTTCAAGGTCTTGAAGCAAGTTCATCCTGACATCGGTATCTCCAGCAAGGCTATGGGGATCATGAACAGCTTCATCAACGATATCTTTGAGAAGCTCGCTCAGGAGTCTTCGAAGCTTGCCAGGTACAACAAGAAACCGACCATCACTTCCAGGGAGATTCAAACTGCTGTTCGTTTGGTTTTGCCGGGAGAACTTGCAAAGCATGCCGTCTCTGAGGGTACCAAGGCGGTTACTAAGTTCACCAGCTCTTAGGGTTCGGTAGATCAGGGTTTTAGCGTTTTCTACTTTTTAGATTTTGTCTGCCGTTAGGGTTTTTATGGCTGTTCTGTATTGGGATTAGGGTTTCTGATGTAAAGGAAAGGTTTTTCTTTGGTAATTTTCTCCTCCTGTATTTTCTCAGATGTAATACAACTTTATTTGTACTTAGTAGCAAATTTCTTCTCATTTTTTCCCTCTGAAATGCCTGGAAAGTTCATTGCTTTTCAGTTCTGCGTAACAAATCTGTTGTAGATTCATTTTCAGAACATTATTTTAGCAAATTCTTGGCCATAAAGTGAATGCCTTCCTAAAATCCCTGGAATTTTGATCAACTGCCGTTTTTCGAGATCTTAATAATAATAAGCGCCAATTAGCGAGATGGCCCTTCAAATTTATCGCCATTCGCTTCGTCATCTCAAAGCAGGTTAGAAATTATTACTCCCTATACTCTGTTCGTGCGCTATATCTCCATATGCTTCTTTGCAATCATATCTTTAACCACATCTGCTTTCTCACTTGTAAGTTTAAAGCCAGACATCATTGAAGCATTTCTTGCATTAAATCTGCTATCTGGTTGACCTTGATCTTGAAGGCTTAATATCCATTTATTTGTTGCAGATGAGTATTTGGGCTTACATGCATGCCAGTATGTGTTGGATACTGAGCGGGTTATGTTTCAGCTTCAAGTTCTTTGCTTTTGAAGCCTGCCCGGCTTTTTTCCTGCAAGGTATCTTCTTCTTGTGCTTTATTTTTCTTTCATTAGTTATTTTTGGAGTTAATGTCTTCTACTTTGTATGTGATACCCATTTGCTCGACTGAAGACTGGTTGCAGCTGGAGGGTTCACCAATTTTGGATGTGCAGAATGGATAATTTAATGGTACGGATTTCGTTTCTCTTTTTGGTCTTTATAAAATTTAACGTATACGAATTAGATGGATTAGTTGCGTTCTGTTAATGTGAATAAAACATCCTTTGATATGTTTTTCGTTGCTAAAACAAGAGTGGGATTATTTGAATGCAATCAGAAATTGATGTAAATGACTTGTTGATGGGATTTAAAGGATCTATAATTCATGCTTCATTCAAGTATGTTTTGCTCCAATCCTTGGAAAAACTTGTCCGGATTAGAAAATCTTAATCTTTGGTTCTGCTTTAGTTATTAGCAATGGAATATAAGAACTTTATTTGTGATGGTAAAATCCATGAGTCCTTGGAGTGCTTAGTGGGGTTCTTAGGACTCTACTATAAACTATCCTTTTGTACAGTGTACTTTAAACCCAACCAGAATCTTGACCACCTAGACCTGAGGATTATTTGGACCAAGTTATTTTTGAATTTATAGTCTCTTGAGTTTCAACCGAGTGTCATAAGCTGCAGGTTTTAGCACAGGAACAGAATGAGTAGTGTGCAGAAACACAATTCTTGAGAACAATCTTTGTGGAATTACCATCCTTATAATGCGTGTTCGAATTTGTAGTAAATTATAAACTTGCAGTTATATGTTATTTCGAGTCTGACCTTTTGGGTGATTGTAGCAGAATGGAAGTGGTTGTGAATGTTTAGAATGTAGTTAGACAGGTTTATTTGGAACAGTCACCATAGTAACCAAGTTGGAGCTTGGGAATTATTTGACGGAAATTATTTGGCTGGAGAGAAACTCAAAAAAATGGGTAAAATTCGGGACAAAATCGGGCAAAATAAGAAAATATAATAAATAAGATTGCTACTTGTGAAAAATTATAAACAAATATATCTTATATATATATATATATTTTGGGTCTTAAAAGTTGTGAATTTTTCAAGTCACAAATACGTTTTGAATTAATTGTTCGACGTAAAAGTCGTGAATTATTTGCGACCTTTTGAAAAAGTTGGATAAATTTGTTATTATCCTCGTGTCTACCATGTCTACCATCTCAATTGTTTTGGTACTTGAGTGTATTGTATCGGTCACCTCAAAAATCGATACGTATTGATGTGCACAATATTCTAGACCATCGGAGTAGTAGAAAATATGTATGAATTCAATTTGATGACTGCTCAAGTGTGTAAAGCAAGTAAACACCTATGAAAGATATGGTTACTAACTGTTTACCCACTCACCCTTATTATTTTCAAATAGGTAATATGTGTTCATAATATTATGAAAAAGGAAGCAACAAAAGGTTCACGAAAAGTGAACACCAAAAGCGGAGGCACAAAACCCAGAGCAACCCCCACAGAAGTACAAACACCCCAACCCCTCACTAAGAGAGGAGTTGAGCTTGTCATGAAAAAGTTGGTAATTTTCTATTGACGACCATGATTTTGTAATTTATAACTTCCATTTATCATTGAAAGTCGGATATTTGGGAAAAGTTGACATTTTTATTAACTCTATGTTTGGTTGCCTAGAAAATAAGTGAAAATTTATGAAATTGGACAATACCAACTAAGAATTGTATTAAAAATCCAAAATTTTCTTTTCTATGTTTTCACATTTTTTTTCGTGACCAAACATACAATGTTGTGGATCTTTCTATTCATACCCAAATGAACTGGTTGGAGATACATGCATGATGCATGTAGGGAGGGCAACAGGTCGTGTTAATTGGGTAACCCATCCCGTTCCTATTGGGGTGGGTTTGGGAGTGGAAGGTTAAACTAACTCGGGTTCGGGCTGGAAATGGGTTTAAGCAGCCCGCCCCGCCTCATATATAATGTGAAAGTACTATTTTACCTGTAAATTAGTCCTAAAATTCCCTAAATATATGGCTTATAAAATAATATATTGCCTTGATCTGCCCTGACTAGTGTTTAATGGGGATGGGCTGGGGTGGAGATGGGGTTAATAAATGATAAATCGGCCCTGACTTGGCCTGCCCCATTCTGATCTGGAATGGGAATGGGAATGGGAATGGGGTAGGAGTCTTCCCATTATGGGCGGGGTAGGGTTGTGGGCACCCCGGACCAAACCAGACCCATTGCCATCCCTACATGCATGAGGAGAATCACACAACTTTCTCTATAAGCAAGCTTTTGATGCACCAATAGTGTGTCTCAGGCTCTCAGCTTGAGAAATTTGAGAAAATAACATCTGTTGGTTATAGTTTCTTGTTAATGATCATCTGTATTTTATGATGGGAAGACTTATTATATATTTCTACTAAGCGCAATTATTTTGATCATGTTTGGGCAGGAACAAATTTGATCGATCCCTGACCTTGGGGTGTTCCTACTTCTGTAGTCTGTACTGAACTGCTTATACTACATTTTGATTTCTAACTCCATACTATCGACTTTATGCTATAAACCCTATTGAGTATTGACTGTTTGATGATTATTCAGCTTGTAAAGGATTTGATTACCTAGGATGGGCTTCTGGTGACCCCTCGAGGCAGCTCTTCTCTTGGAACACGACAGATTTGGGAGTGCAGGAAACCCACCCAACTCTTGTTGCCATGGTCTTGAATCCATAGACTTTATTGGTTGTCTTTACATCCCTATATGTACTGTGATAGAGTGAGTTTTTCTGTGTTTACCAGGATGCAATTTCTACTGTTTCCTTGCTTCTTTTATTCCCAAAAGGAACATAGAGTTAAATTAATTGAAAAAAAGATAATAAACCTCCTTCCTCTAGCTGTAATGGGTATGCACTATGCAGCACAAGCTAACAGTTACAGTTAATTATTCTTCCAATCTTTGTTGATGTTTTTTTTTGGTCATTATGATATTGCGAATTCTTAATGAATTTTCAATAAATTATTGTTATCTTTGTGTAGAAGTTCATGAACTTTGTGTCAGTGCAGGTGGTTCCCCCCACCCTGGGCTCCCCAAATATCAAAGTAGGGGAAATTGATTTCCCTACTCCAGGAGGAAACTCAAAACCAAATATTCGACCTTGCGTTATTCCCCAGCCTTCGGTTAAGGTGTGGACCAGTCAAGATCAAGTAGTTACGAGCAAGAAGATTTTCCAAAGGAAGTTCACCCATTTAGGATACATAATACATTCTCTTTTTTGAGACACAAGCACACACACATTGATCATAAGACTGCAGTTGGTTACACTTTGGAGGGTTGATCATATTAGAGATAATCTTAGAGAATCAATAAAGTGGTCTAATAAGGTGAGATGAGCTACACTGTATTTCATCATTAGGTAGATTTGGATTTGGATTTGATTTAATTAGAATAGGTAAGATTAGATTTGATATTGTTTCTATCCTGAGATGAAGTAATTATCTATAAATCTTTTATGAGGTCATTGTAAATTCAAGAGTTCTTAATAAAACAGTTTGTTCACATGGTATCAGGGTGATAAGGATCAGATCTTAAATTTAGTTTTTTATTTTATTCTTGAATTTTCAGTCAGAGTAGCCATACCATACTAACGTCTAACTTTTTGGTCAACTGTCACTATATATCTTTCTTTTGAATCTCCACCAAACTGTGGATCAAATGGTTATGATCTCCCAACAGAGTAAGTAATCTTTGGTATTCTAATTGGATAAAGCTTCTGAGACCCTTTAGGGCCGAGACCACAGAGATCATGCTCTAAGAGCATGGGATTTCAGGTGGGGCCTGCCATGTTAAATGGGCCCCACCTGAAATCCAATGCTCTTAGAGGCATGGTCTCGGTCTCGGTGGTCTTAGCCCTAAGGGGGTCTCAGAAGCTTTATCCATTCTAATTAGACCCCAATAGCTCAAGTGGCACATTCACAAGCATGTGATGGCCTTAACAGCAACAATGAAAAAGATTAAACAAATTCTTCAGAGTAAATACATTTCATCATATACATTGAAATTAACAAGTTGACCCATTTAGGATACAAATTTTCTCCATCTGTTTGGAGTGAAATTTGAGGGGAAAATAAAATTTCTCCCCAAAAGAATCCTCCCAATGGCCAAAACAAGGGCAAACAGAGTAGTATTGGGGAATTATTTCCTGCAAAAATTCATGCTCCTACACTTCAAATTCAAATAGTTTTGTGCACCTTTTATCCCTCCAAACAAACGGAATGGGTTTCTTAATTTTCAGGGGAGAGACCAGTAATTTTTCCGAAAACTCAAGGTGTGTTTGGATTTGTGGAATTATAAAGGTTATCTTACAATTCTAAATCCATTCTTTGGTGCATATTACAAAGGGAGATGCTATTGAGACCGCAAAGGGCCAAGACCATACCGAGAACACACATGTGATGAGCGGATCTCAAAAAAATAAAATCAGATTTATGAAAATTTTGAGATCCGTTTATTACATGAGCGGTCTCGATGGGGTCAATGTGGTCTCGGCCTTTGCGGTCTTAGTAGCAAAGTCCTAATATAAAAAGGTGAAGTTTGAATTCTCTAATTCCATAAAGAATTAAAATAGTGATTTGAAGTATAAAATTTGTGGAATCCAAATCCACAGTGGAAGGGTCTTTATTTGAAAAATCAAGGGTATATTGGAATTGAAAAAGAAGCCCCTTTTTTTTTTTTTTTTTGGGTTTTTGTTTTCGGGTTCAAGAAGCTCGACGTGCCTTCTCTTCTCTTGTTCTCCCATTCTGTCTCTTCGTCCTTCGTTCTGCCATTTTGTCTCTTCGTCCTTCAACCTTCGCCAGATAAATCCAATGCCAGACGTCGAGATAGATGAAGTTAATGTGATATGGTTTTTCTTTCTTTTTCTCCCCCTTTTTCCTTTGTCCTATGAGGGTTTTTACTTCTCGCCTTCCCATTCTCTCTTCTCCAAAAACCCTAAGAAGAAAGAGAGATACCCCCCATCAACAAGGTGATCGATCGTAGATCTCGACAATCTCCACCTTAAACCCAGTCGTCGGAATCTGCAGTCGGGTCTTAGAACACTGTTGCGCAAGGAAGGGGTGGTAGGGATGCATATTTAATTTGTTTGATGAGGACTTGAAGCAGAGGCCTGAGCTGAATTGCGATTGGGAATTCTCTATCCTAATATAACCAAGTAGTATGAGATCAACTTCTTAGATTCAGCTCTGGTAGCAAAGAAGAGGCCCAAGGCGAAGAAGAAGCTCCCAAAAGAGGTGACCTCCACAGACAAGACGAAGAAGAAGTGATCGAAGAAGATCTACATTTTCGAGGTCTTGAAGCAAATTCATCCAGACATTGGTATCTCCAGTAAGGTTATGGGGATTATGAACAACTTCATCAATGATATCTTTGAGAAGCTCGGTCAGGAATCTTCGAAGCTTGCGAGTTACAACAAGAAGCCGACGATCACGTCCAGGGAGATCCAAATTGCTGTTCGCTTGGTTTTGCCAGGAGAACTTGCAAAGCATGCCGTTTTTGAGGGGACCAAGGCGGTTCCTTAGAGCATCTCCAACCCAAAAATCTATCTCTCTCCTTGAGGAGATGGGGCTCACTTTAAAGTTATTTGCTCTGATGGGAAGAAACTCTATACCACTATTCCTACTCTAAAATTAAGGGGTGCATACCTTTGAGGTTGACACGTATCCCTTTTGACACCCCTTAATTTATCCACCCATCATAGGTTTTTTTTTAATATTAAAAATAATTTTTTTAATTTTTAAAAATAATTAATATTAAAAAAATCAAGGATGGGTGAGTGAATCTTAACCTCGGTTAAGGGGTGTCAAAAGATAGAAGGACACAAAGATTGAAAGACAAAAAGAGGACACAACTGGTATTGTAAGAACATGAATAGTGTTATAGAGGGCATTTCCATTTTCTCTCTCAACCTCTAAATATAGAGGCTCACTGTAGCAATATAGAGGCCGGCCTCTAAATATAGAGCTCGGTTGGAGTTGGAAAAACTCTATATTTAGAGTTATAGAGCCCGGTTGGAGATGCTCTAAGTGCACCAGTACTTAGGGTTTGACAGATTAGGATTTTTTTATGTTTCTCTAAAGTTGGGGGTTTATGTAATTTAGGATTCTAATATGAAGTCTCATCATCGACTGCTCTTCTGGATGTAAAGAAAAGCTATTTCTTTGTTAATTTTCTTTTCTTTCCCTTTGTAATTTCATTCCAGGTAATGAATTACGTTGTTAGTAGAGAATTCCCTTTTAAAGTTCGATTACTTTTTAGTTTTGTAAATTAAAGTTGATGTAAATCTGCACTTGATCAATTAGACTGGTGCATTTTAGCAAGAACTCAAGATGTTGATGTTGAAAGAAACCTGTTTTTGGATCGATCATTATAGTTTTGAGGTCTTTCGCTCAGGCACTTTCTAGTAGTATCCCTTTTCAATGGTTGTTACTACACCTCTTGGATTATGGGATGATGCGGTAGTATCTATTTTGTTTTCTTCTAAACCATGGATTCTCAATTAGTAATAGTATTTTTTTTTTGTCAACGTGAGGTAGGGGTGCACACAGTTCGGTACGGTACGGTTCGATTCTCAGAATTTTTGGGACTGAACCGATGAACCTTGGTTTTAAAAAAACCAACGTAGAACCGAACCGTAGAGCCTCGGTTTGGAAAAAAACCAACACGGGATCAAATCGTAGAGCCTCTGTTCGGTTGTACCTACGGGTTTATAATTTGCTCATAATGTCAATGAATCTAATAGTTCACAATCTCAATATACTAAAACTAAAACTCAAATCTCATCAATGAACAAAAATAATCACCAATTAAAACAGATTAAATTGGAACAAAGAGAGGAAGGTGGAGGCGGAAGGGATATTAGGGTTAGGTTCCACAAAAAAGAATATTTATAAGACCTAGAACCGGTTCGGTTCTCATACGGTTTTCGGCTTCACATTCGGTTCTTAGTTCGGTTCGGTTCGCAGTTCCACATTCGGTTCGGTTCTCGATTCGGTTTCAAATTGGAACAAACTAGTACCGAACCACAGAAAATCGGTTTAAGTCAAATAGGACCCAAAACCGAACTGTGCATTAAAAAAAACCGAACCAAACTGGACCACGGTGGTCGGTTCGGTCCGGTTCACGGTTTGACCTGTACCCATGTGCACCCCTAACGTGGGGTATCTGGAGCTCAAAACTATGACTAATCCCCATGTATTGCCATTCCCTCCCCCTGACAACCGATAACGTGAGTTCGCCCAGACTTGATCTCGAGACCTTCGGGTCTACAGCTCATCTTCCGACCACTGGGCTACACCCCCAGAGGGTAATTAGCCATAGTAGTTGAGATATTGTAATTGCCGTGAATGTCGTGTTCTACCTAAACATTCTAGCAAATCCCTTTGTAAAAAAAATCTACAATGCACCTGTTGACCACCCCGTCAGCTAGAGGGTCTAGATTTTTAATTGTCAATTAACGAGTTGGCCCACTATTTTTGTCAGAATTTGCTTATTCATCTTAGAGCAATTTTTAAACATTAATGTTTGCCAGAGTAAAGATTAGAGTGCATTAGATAAATCTATCTATCTTTCCTTCTTTCCGAGTAGGCAGTTAGCAAAAAAACTTCCACTTTCAAGTAAGGATGGGCTTTTGCGGAGATTACTGTGTGGGCAACCGGGAACCCTCTGATTACGCTGGTCCGACTGAGGGTTTGATGATAAGCCTGATGTCCAAGTTTGTTCTTTAAGAGCTCGATGGAAAAAGCAAGTGAACTGTGGTAAGATAGTGTCATCCCCCGAAATCTCGATACATAATATACCTTATATATGTATAGGTTTTCGAAGCGTGAACCTGACACAAACCCCAATAATGAATGCATTTTATAAACATTAAACCATTTCAAATGTATAACATGACGAGTTTAACGATAATGTTTAAACAAAAGTAAAGTGTAACTAAGTTTTCAACAAGTTTCATCTCTACAGTTGCTCACTCTCTAAAAGTGGCTAACAAAATGTTTTTCACGTTTCACAGCTCCTCAAGAGCTCCTAATGACCTTCAGGTCACTCCTAAAATATGACAACATAGCAAGGGTGAGCACGGATCTTAGCAAGATGAACACACATAACACATGCAACAATCATACGTCATTATTATATTTTTATTCAATATGAAAATCATGATAACACAAGTCAATTCATTTTCTTGAATTTGATTTACATAGTCCACATCAGGCGGCCCTCGACAACATCTCTGAAATAACACCTTATTCCTTTATAGCAGCCCCCTTAGCATCGCCTCACGACATGATTAAAGATCTTACACCTATTCATCTTTTGGTGGCCTTTTGTAGCCCCTCACGGATACCGATGAAATCACACACCTGTACCTACTGTTGGTGACCATTGGCAGACCTCAAGAATATCGATGGAATTGTATGCCGTCCACCCCAAGTTAAGTCTCCTATTAGTCTAACAATTATAATAGTGTAACATAAATAAATGTATTATATCTTTCCCCCTATGACCTCCCATACTACTCATAACAAGACCGATCTAACTCAAGTTATTAACCAATATAAGCTAGCTAAATCCTTCCCGCTATAGCTTTATAGCGTCATATATTACCATAGCAAGACGAGTCTAACAAAGCTGGTTAAGATCTACACATTTTAAGAAGTTCACTAAAGCATGCACAACAGTTAATCATCATGAAGTATAACACGGATATGAGATTGTGACAAGGGAAATGAAATAGAGATAAAACATGAATATTAATTAAGAAAATAAGAAAAAATATAGTTTTGATAGAAGAGATCTAACATGTATAATCCTAAACGTGCATAATCTCTAAGTTTCATTTCAAAATAGTCATTTAATCAAAATCTAAGCCTCACGAGCACTCAAATCCTCCAAGTTCCATTCCTTTCTTCCATACTTCATTTCTAAACATCCATACACTCAATATCAACATTAACACATTCATATAACCTGAATTCATAGATTTATGATGTGTTTCACATGATTCAATCTTAGAAATCTAAGGTTTCAAGAAAATGAAGAATCCTAAAATCTCTCGATCCATTCTAATTAAACCTAGAACATTTATGAACATTTATTTCACCAAATACAATTATAAATACTACACTACAATGCATTTAATAGACAAAGAGAGTGTTCACTTGTCTCAACCTTAAAATTTTAGGGTTTCAAGAATATAGAAAATCCCCACATGAGTTTGTTTCGAGATCTTGAGCTCCCTTAATCAAGAACTTCAAATCTTGAGCCTTGAATCACCTTCTTAAGCTCTCAAACCCTAGCTTCCTCTTTTCTTTTATTCCAAAAAATTTCTCTCTAGTTTATGTTTTTTTAAAAAGAAAGAGAGATTAGGTCTATCTCTATCTATTTATACCAAAACTCTCTTATTGTGCTTTTAACTAATTATCCTTGCTAATTGTATTTGGTCATAAGCCAAAGTTAAACCCTTAAGTGTTTTATGCTATTATTTAATTATTCTATCCAAGGTTATTAAATTTTCATGACTAAACAACACATTGGGATATTATTAAAATACCCCTAGTAAGGAAATTATGAGAATACCCTTAATGTTTAAATTAGAATTTCAGAATCGCTACACATAGGGAAGAGAAAGAGAACCCCCTCCTCTCATCAAGGGAAAGATGGTTAAAGATAAGAACGGTTAGGGAATGGCCTGAAATGGCAATACATGAGAAACATCTTAAATTCGAATTGTTTTTGTATCTATTTTTTTTTTTTTTTGCCGTTTCTTGTATTGTTGACCATGTAACGACACCATCTCCATTGGCCATGTACTGAGCATATGAATAAAAATCAAGTGATTCCTCTCTCATTGTCATGAGGCTGATCTATTTAGAATGCAATAAATGAAGTGTAGGTATTGTAACCTTGGGGTAATTCATATAAATTTATCTTGTAGATTAAAGGATTAAATCATTCATCCTGGTTTGCCTAATGACTTACTATAATGGGATGGACGTTCAAGTAATTTAAATCGACCTATTAGGCTCTAGAAAATATAGTGAATGACCCTCCCTATGTAAGAAAACTTTTACTATGAGAGAATTTTATATTAGAATTTAACCTGAAACCTCCTAGTCCCACGCATCCTACCTAGCTGACTCAAAAATCCTCAACCATGTATATAAATTCACATTTAGGTCTATAAATTGGGGGAGAGGGTTAAGAAAGTTTTTTACATCTCCAATCAACAAATCATATCTCTCTTCTTTTGGTCCGACTTGATCTCTTTAATTTTTATTATTATGTGTACGTCGCGACTCTTGTCTTAGAGGAAAAAACTTACCATTGGTTTGTAAAATATATGCGTCACATATAAAATGTTAAAACCCATTTCTTTTTTCTGTGTTTAAAAATTTCTACATTCAAATTCTGAAAATAAAAAAAAATTTGTTTCATATAAAATATATTGCTTAAACTATTTAAAAATTATTATAAGGCAAGGTCTCGATTAACTTTAAAGAAGCTAAGACGCCTTATGACCTCGTAGTTCTCCTAGTAAAGTCCTAGATATTTTGGCTTCATTGACACTATATCCTTGAGACAAATCTTGATAGTCAGGTTGATTTAACTGTTTATTAGAAAATAATTTCATTCAAATGTTTGTGATTGCTTAAAAAGTTTGCTTGTGATTTATTATTTCAGATTCAACCATTCATCAAAATAAAAAATTCATATTCATATGATCATGGATCGAACCACAAGCTCACTAAGTCAGAAAGCCAGCCATTTAGGCTGTGCAGGTTCAACCCCACCAGGGTCGGTATTCATTACAACAAGTGCAGGCTAGCCTAGGGCTAACTTCTCCGCCTTCTTCTCCTCCCGCTCTCTCTTTTTTGAGAGGGTGTGTGGGTGCAATGACCTTGTGGTTCGGGAGAGTGTGTTTGGGTGAGTGTAGGGGTGTCAACTGGCTGGTTTTGGGCTGGCTTCTCCTCCCTTTTTTTTTTTTTTTGTGTGTTTTTTGGAGAGGGTGTGGGTGCAAGAAACTTGTGGTTTGGGCGTGTGTGTGTTTGGGTGGGTGTAGGGGTGTCGACGGGCTGAGTTTGAGCTAGTCCAGTCTGGCCTTGACTAAGCCCAATTAATAAACAGACTGGGCTGGGCCAATCCATTGAGGCGAACCGATTGAGCCAGGCTGACCCATGTAAAAAATCACGTGCAATTTTTGCCTATAAATTAAACCGGCCTAATCTGGCTGGGTTAATCAGGCTAAGCCCAGTTAGAAGCCTACCAAAACGGGTCACGGGCTTTAGACTCAAGGTCCAAGCCCAACCCAATTAAAAATCTGGCCGAGCCGGGAGGACGGGCTTGCGGGCCGACCCGACCCATTGAAACCCCTAGGTGAGTGTGTAATTGTGTTTTAAATTTTTTTTTAAAAAAACCCTAGCCCAGGGCCCACTCGTTCACCTTTTCTCAACAACCGCAAACAATCAAAAAAAGAGGTTGAGATTTCAGTCTCATAATTTCTATCACAAAAACTTTCACCTCCATCTACCCCGCTAAACCACAAACGAATCTCTACCGTTCATCATCTATTTCCAAAATCGACCGTTATGGCTATCGATCCGCGTCAATATCAACTATCCAATAAAAACTCATTTCACTAACCACTATATAAAGAAACCTCATTCACACTCAACTTACAAAACCAAAAGTAGTTTGGAACCCAATCTCTCCCATTTCGTACATCGTTTACAGTTAGTTTTCAAAACCTCGAAATACCTCTAATGGCGCCGACAAAGGCAGAGAAGAAGCCCGCAGAGAAGAAGCCGGCAGAGGAGAAGAAGGCGGAGAAAGCTCCGGTGGCTGAGAAGAAGCCCAAGGCGGAGAAGAAGCTTCCAAAGGAAGCGGCCTCCACAGACAAGAAGAAGAAGAAGCGGTCGAAGAAGAGCGTCGAGACGTACAAGATCTACATCTTTAAGGTCTTGAAGCAAGTTCATCCTGACATCGGTATCTCCAGCAAGGCTATGGGGATCATGAACAGCTTCATCAACGATATTTTTGAGAAGCTCGCTCAGGAATCTTCAAAGCTTGCCAGGTACAACAAGAAGCCGACCATCACTTCCAGGGAGATTCAAACTGCTGTTCGTTTGGTGTTGCCGGGAGAACTTGCAAAGCATGCCGTCTCTGAGGGTACCAAGGCGGTCACTAAGTTCACCAGCTCTTAGGGTTTGGTAGATCAGGGTTTTAGCGTTTTCTACTTTTTAGATTTTCTCTGAAGTTAGGTTTTTTTTTTTAGGTAATTCGCATCGTTTACTGTTCTGTACTGCTATTAGGGTTTTTAATGTAAAGAAAAGTTTTTCTTTGGTAATTTTCTCCTCCTGTATTTTCTCAGGTATAATAAAACGTTACTTGTATTTTGTAGCAATTTTCTTCTCATTTTTCCTTCTGAAATGTCTGGAAAATTCATTGGCTTTTGGGAAAGCTGATGGCACTTCACATCAGTTCTGCGTAACGAATCTGTTGTAGATTCATTTTCAAAGCCTCATTTTAGCAAAATCTTGGCCATGAAGTGAATGTTTTCCTAAAAACCCTAGAATTTTGATCAACTGCCGTTGTTCGAGATCTAATATTAAGTGCGAATTAGCAAGATGGCCCATCAAATTTATTGGCATTCGCTTCGTCACCTCAAAGCAGGTTAGAAATTATTACTCCCCCATACTCTGTCCGTGCGCCATATGCTTCTTTGCAGTCATATACTTAACCACATCTGCTTTTTCTACTCACCTGTTCAAAGCCAGACATCTTTGAAGCATTTCTTGCATTAAATCTGCTCTCTGGTTGATCTTGAAGTCTTACTATTCGTTTGTTTGTTGCAGTTGAGTACATGGGCTTACTTGTTTCCCCCCCAAAAAAAAAGTATATGGGCTTGCTTGCAAGCCAGTATGTGTTGGATACTGAGCGGGTTATCTTTACAGCTTCAAGTTCTTTGCTTTTGAAGTCTGCCCCGGCTCTTTTCCTGCAAAGGTATCTTCTTCTTGTGCTTTATTTTTCTTTCTTTAGTTACCTTTGTGGTTAATGTCTTCTATTTTTGTATGTGATGCTCATTTGCTCGTCTGAAGACTGGTTGCAGCTGGAGGGTTCACCAATTTTGGATGTGCAGAATGGATAATTTAATGGTACGGATTTCGTTTCTCTTTTTGGTCTTTATAATATTTAACGTAAAAGAATTAGATGGATTAGTTGCGTTCTGTTAATGTGAATAAAACATTCCTTGATATGTTTTTGGTTGCCCCTTGCTCCATGGCTATGCACTGCTAAATAATATGATATAAAAGATATATTTGTTTTCAATAGTTTAGGTCTCATGACTATACCTATGAAATATTAAATAAAATAGTATAATTTTTAAAGGGACAACTGCCCCTTACCCGGCCAATAAAATAATTAAACAACTTAGTATAAAATATATTTTTTTTAAAAGTTCAATGAGACTTGCATGTTTATCGGATGACAGTCAATAGCGATTGAACTCAGGGAGAGTTCAATTGCACCCATAGGTCAACATGTATCCATTTTAACCTCTATTAATTGTGGTTAAGATTTACTAACTCTTGAGATTCAATCATTAATAGATCCTTGGTTTTCGGAAGAAATATCTAACTTTGGTTAGGAGTTTTAATCTTAGGGTTAATATTTTTTTATTAATTTTTTAAAAAGTTAGGTTATATTGTTGAATGAACCTCAAGAGTTGGTGAATATTAAACACAGTTAACAAGGACATGTGTTGATGTGTTGACTTGTGAGTGTGATTGGATTTTCCCCAAGTTGAATTGCAATTGAGTGATCCGATCAAACCTGCATGTTCCATTTCCATGGCCATACCTTAAAGAAAGAAAGGAAAAACAATGCACAAATTCAGTGGGGGCATGTGCTCCCACAGACCCCCCCACCTGGCTCTGGCTCTGCCTCTGCTTGGTGGGGTTCTTAGGGTTCTACTCTAAACTATCCGTTTGTACACTTGCACAAATTCAGTGGGGGCATGTGCCCCCCACCTGGCTCAGCCCCTGCTTAGTGGGGTTCTTAGGGCTCTGCTCTAAACTATCCGTTTGTACAGTGTACTTTAAACCCAATCAGAATCTTGACCACCTAGACCCAAGGAGTATCTGGACCGAGTTATTTTGAATTTATAGTTTCTTGAGTTTCAACTGAGTTTCCTAACTCACAGATTTTAGTAGAGGAACAAAATGAGAGTTTATTTTTGCAGAAATACAAAATTCTTGAGAAAAATCTTTGTAGAATTACCATCCTTATAATGCGTGCGTTCAAATTTATAGTAATTACAAACTTGCAGTTATATGCATTGTTATCAAAAACCGGATCAGATTGGACCGGCCGATTGAACTGGAAAAACCGGGAACTGGCCCCCTCACCATTTCCCAAATCCCCAAAAACCGGATCTCATTAAGAACCAGCCAGAACGGGGTAAAAATGGTAAAAAATTAATATTATTTTTAATAAAAAAGGACACGGTTGAACCGGGAACCGGTTCGACGATTGGTTCGGTTATGAAATCATTGGTTATATGTTATTTCGTGTCTTGCTCCAAAATCCTATCTTGGGCGAATGAGACTTTGGACTCGTAACACATGTAAAATCTTATCTTACCAGCATACCGGGCATACCAAAATACGAGACTTAAAATTTCTCCTTAACATTATTAATAAATCCAATCGATAATCAATATAATCATCATCCATGACAGGTGACCAACTTAAGCATAAATAGTCCGAATCATTGATCATGATCTCAATTCCTTTAAAATTTAAACCTAGATAGCATCAATTTAAAATCTATTACAACTCTTTAAAACAATCAAATAATTATTGGATCAATAATAAGCATAGTGATCTAGATCAATCTCTTTCTTGGTAAGCACTTTTGGGGTTATTTGAAATACTATCTCACAATTCAATGTTCTGTGAATTGCTCTGGACCTAAACCCGTTGACATCAAAAGTTCGATTGAGCAACGGAGCAATGGAATGCTCAATAAATATAAAGTCTAGCTAACAATATATAATATCATATTTTGTCATACTTTACATATAATTTACATGGTCCGTGTACGGAAAACATGGGAGCATATCATCATTTATGACATGTTGAGACTTATAACTTGTGTAGATTTGCGACTCATGCATGTACATGTCAGTTCTTGTCAGATGTATGAATATCTTGTCAGAAACTCAAATATCTTGTCAGATACATGAACTTGTGCGGACTTACCATGTAAATGTAATTGTGTAGACTTACCATGCGGTGAACTTGTACCAGAGTGTCATGATCAAATTTTTTTGTAGGTTGTTCCTTAGATTCCGATCTCTCACCATTGAAATCCCACCCTAGCGTCCCATACCACGATTGTAACAACCTCAAAATCTTACCTTAACCAAAATAGGGACTTTGGAATCGCTACATTTCTTAAACCTGCTTAAAATTCCATGACATCCAAGGTATATTACACGAGTCTCCAAAATAAGAGTAATAAAATTCGATTTAAACCAAACCATCCTGTACAAGCTTAAGGTCAACATAAATATAACCCACTAATATCAAGGTACTCCAACAACTTGTAAAACTTCGATGCAACATCAAAACTGAAACCAAAATATCATAAGTCTATTACTTACATCCCTTAAAACAACTGAAACAAACCTACTAGTAAGGAAAACTATCTAGATCTCTAGCTCCCTCGGAGAAAAGGTCCCCTTCCTCCTCAACGCTATAGGTCTCTTCAACCCAAGGCTCAACCACAGGCTCTGGCTCTACACCTGTCAAGACAACAGTCTGACTGAGTACAAAAGCACTTGGTGTAAATAAAATCCACTCATCAACATAGTATACCTGCACTTAGTTAGAACCATATCCAATAACATAATCAGAGTGCGGAAGAACTTGTGCTCATATACATCATATCATCATCTTGACTCGTGTACTTGTGGGAACCTTAGACTTAAGAGACAACATACTTATGAGATGCTTATGCATATGAGACCACGTGTTTGTGAGATAATTATGTTTATGCACTTATTCAAATCATATACTTATTCAGATCCTTCATTGGACTTATTCAGTATGACAGGCAAATGCAATGCTTACGAGTCTTGAGCAATTTATTCAGAATATATACTTATTCAGATCACTCATTGGGCTTATTCAAAATATCAGGCATATGTAATGCTTATGTTTGTGGTCCACATGTGTGACTTGTGAGACTCTTATCTTAACATACATGTGCGTTTGTACATAAGTGTCGTAATTAACATTCGAGTCGGTCGCTTAGATTCTGATCTCTTACCATGGAAACTCTACTATACTGTCCTATATCAATAAGTAATGGATTATCCGAATATCAATTACCATGTAAAATAATTATACATAGTTTAACAAACAATCACATATAACTATCTTATAATGATTCTTAACATAATTCATAATCGAATTCCAATAATTCCCCAGTGTTATATTAATATTTATCATTTCAAGCATTTCATCAAACACCTTAGATACATACTTTATGAATACATTGCCTTTTCATATTTCTTACATTCCACCATTCCATAATCTATCCATATAACCCAACACAATCCACATCTATACATTCATCCCATCCTTCATAGAAATTCCCATCCTCTATATATTCCATCCATAATAGTTCATAGAATTCCAATCCACATTCACAGATCCATTTCTATATAAATAAATCATAATCCATATTTCATATTCTACAATCTCTCATAAACATGATAATATTCCATTATTTCTATCTTAAACAATTTTAAACACATAAATTCATAATAAGGTTGAGTTGGATAGTATATCAACCTTAGGGATCTTTCTCTTGGATCCAAATCGTTCCTAAGATGATTTGAGGTTGATATCCAAGCTTTCCTTCCTTTTTAAGAAAAACCTTTTTTTTCTAAGCAATTTCTCTCTCAAAACCCTAGGTTTCTTCTCATCCTTTGCTAAATTAGGTTAAAAATGGTTTAGAATCCTAAAACCCTTGAAATAGAACCCCTATTTATAGCCTAGGAGTTCAAAACCTTGAAATCTGCAACTAAAAAAAGAAACTGGGCGCGATTGCGATCGATCGCACTTATGGTGCGATAGATCGCATTTAGACCTGAAAGAAAACTTCAAAAACTCGCTTGAATGCGATCGATCACACTTACATTGCGATAGATCGTAACCCCCTGATTCTGATTGATTTTCCTCAATTTTAGTATTTTGGCCCTAACTTTTGGCTCGCTTATCAGATTTTGACTATTAAACTTGCACTCCTTGATTTCAATCGACTTTTCCTCTATTTTAGTATTTTGGCCATAACTTTTGATTCGCTTATCAGATTTTGATAATTCAACTTGCGTTGAACTCGTCTTTGAAAGGGGAATAATTTTGCCTCTAATTGACAAATCCTAATTCTGAGTTTTTAATGATCTAAAAGGGCTCTAAAGCTGATTGATTTGGAATTTCAGTAGACAAAACATTGGAAAACCGACTTTTGACTTCGCTTAAACTCAGAATTTGGAAAAATATTAAACATTAACATCAAAGAGGATTCTAATACCTTTTTAATAGTTCAAAAATTACTCGATTGTGATAAGCGGTGACAAAACTAAAGCTTCCTAAAGTTGAGGGGTATGTTACGGCATCTCTCTTCTTACAATTTTGATTAAGCCTTGATGACATTACACCAATTAGATATAAATACATAAGCATAAAACATGATAAAAGACTAAATTACCCTTATTAAACAAAAAAAAACAAATAATTTAGATTCGGGTCACTACAACGATGGTAAGGAATCTAGGTTAAAAGATCATCTTCTAAGTATGTCTATCCGAATTTCAATCGTCATACATGCATAGATACTTATTATTTATCATTCATGTAAGGTATTACATTCAATCATATTTAACACAATTCATCATGTTGTATCACAATCATTATCATCAATTCGATCATAACCTGACATATATCCATTCCTCAATATTCAATCACACTTGCGTTAAACTCTAAAATCACCTATCATCATATAACCATTCGTATAATCATCTTCAATGAACTTGACAACATATCATAGCGTACATTCATCAATCCAAGCTAATCTTGAATCTCATACCATTATCATCATGCAAAATCATCTATTCAAATCATGCTTGTCAATTTGAACACATACTTAATCATATCTTAGATAATACTTGACATTATCTTATAATAATTGTTAACAAAACAATATATCAAATCTTATAATAATTGTTAACAAAACAATATATCAAACCTTTCACGATCGCTTCCCTATAATCAATCGCTTGCGAAAGTCCTTGGATCTTGATCTACAAGCTTTCCTTTTCCAAGCAATTCCCTTTACAAAATCCTAGGTCGAACTCTCTCTGGGATTTCTATAATTCTTAGAATGTTTAAAACCCACGAGTTAGTATAGACCCTAGAGTTCTAACACTTATTAATTCTTGGAATCCTATTTAAAAAAGAAGTTTCTGGGAAAAATACACCACGGGCGGTCGACTGGTGGTGAGGGGCGGTCCACCGGTTTGTTGGTTGGTCGACCGGTGGGTTTTCTCCTCTTTGCCATTTTCTCAATACATTTATTTCTTCAGTGCGGGTCTTGAGGGGGGGGGGGGGGGGTCGACCAGTGGACCTTTCTTTAATTTTATCTTAGTTGTTTTTCTTCACTTAAGCACTTGGGCAACTTCACATAAGATTATTATTGACTTACGAAACATCAACGACTGTAATTTGACACAAATACCTAGATGATCATTCAATTTGACACAAATATCAATACATGAAAGTTTGGAGTTCTACATTTCGCGTCTGACCTTTTTGGTGATTGGAGCAAAATGGAAGTGGTCATGAATGTTTAGAATGTAGTTATACAGGTTTATTTGGAACAGTCACCATAGTCATTAAGTTGGAGTTTGAGAATTATTTGGCCAGTGAGAAACTTGAAAAATGGGTAAAATTCGGAATAAAATCGGGCAAAATAAAAAATAAGATTACTATTTGTGAAAAATTATAAACAGATGTATCTTATCTATTAGATTTTCATTTGGGACTTAAAAGTTGAGTTTTCCGAAAGTCAAAAATACTTTTTGAATTAATGTTCGCCTAAAAAGTCCTGAATTATTCATGACTTTTTGAAAAAGTTGGATAAGTTTGTTATTATCTTTGTGTGTCTACCATTTCAATTTTTTTGGTACATAGAGTGTATCGTATCGGTCACCTCAAAAACCGATACGCTCAATGTTTCAGACCATGGGAGTATATATGTATTCAATTTGATTACTTCTCAAGTGTGTAAAGCAAGTAAACACCCATGGAAGATCTGGCTACTAACTGTTTACCCACCCACCCACCCTCCATTTTTTCCTTTCAAAAAGGTAGAATGTGTTCCTAAGATTATGAAAAAGGAAGCAACAAAAGGTTCACGAAAAGTGAACACCAAAAGCAGAGGATCAAAACCCAGAGCAGCCCCCACAGAAGTACAAACACCCCCAACCCCTCACTAAGAGAGGAGTTGGGCTTGTCATGAAAGTTGGTAATTTTCTGTTGACTACCATGATTTGGTAATTTTTAACTTCCATTTATCATTGAGATATTTGGGAAAAGTTAATATTTTTATTAACCCTATGTTTGGTTATTGAGAAATTAAATGTAAAGAGAGAAAAAGAAAATTTGGACAAAACCAACTAAGAATTGTATTAAAAATCCAAAATTTCCATTTTTTTTTTAAAATTTTATGTTTTCACTATTTTCTCGGCAACCAAATATAAGTGAAAAATGTTGGGGATCTTTCTATTCATACCCAAATGAACTGGTTGGAGATACATGCATGTAGGGATGGCAACGGGCCGGGCCGGGCCGGGCCGGGTTAATCGGATAACCCACCCTGCCCCTATTGGGACGGATGTGGGGTGCTCTTAAATGGGGTAAGGGCGGGTTTGACAATGGAATGTTAAACCCAACTCCCCCTCGATTAGTAACGGGATGAGTCAGGGACAGGGTTAAGAAGGCTTTTGAAAAATTCGCCTCGCCTCGCACTGACTTGGGTTTGGGACGGGAACGAGATAGGAATCTTCCCATTAGGGGCGGGGTAGGATTGGGGGTGCCCCAAACCAAACCTGACCGTTGCCATCCCTACATGCATGAGGAGAATGACACAGCTTTCTCTATAAGCAAGAGCAAGCTTTTGATGCACCAATAGTGTGTCTCAGCTTGAGAAATCTGAGAAAATGACTTCTGTTAGTTGTAGTTTCTTATTAATGATCATCTGTATTTTATGATGGGAAGACTTGTTATATATTTCTATTATGCGCAACTATTTTGATCATGTTTGGGCTGGGACAAACTTGATTGATCCCTGACCTTGGGGTGTTCCTACTTCTGTAGTCTGTACTTTGTACTGAACTGCTTATACTACATTTTGATTTCTAACTCCACACTAGCGAATTTATGCTATAAACTCTATTAAGTATCGACTCTTTGATGATTATTCAGCTTGTAAAGGATAACCTAGCATGGACTTATGGTGACGCCTCGAGGCAGCCTCTTCTCTTGGAACAGGTCAGATTTGAGAGTGCAGGAAACCTCTATCACCCAACTCTTGTTGCCATGGTCTTGAATCCATTGACTTTATTAGTTGTCTTTACATCTTTAATGTACTGTTATAGATAGTGTGAGTTTTTCTGTGTTCACCAGGATGCAATTTCTACTGTTTCCTTGCTTCTTTTATTCCCAAAAAGGAACATAGAGTTAATAAATTAATTGAAAAAAAAGATAATAACGTCCTTCGTCTTGCGGTAATGGCCAATGGGCATGCAGCACAAGCTAACAATCACAGATGGTTACTCTTCCAATCTTTGTGGATGTCTTTTTGGTCATTATGATATTGTGAATTCTTAATGAACTTTTAATAAATTATTGTTGTCATTCTGTAGAGGTTCATGAACTTCTCAAATAAATTATTTGTGTCAGTGCAGGTGGTTCCCCACCCTGGGCTCCCCAAATACAAAGTAGGGGAAATTGACTTCCTTACTTCAGGAGGAAACTCAAAACCACATATTCGACCTTGTGTTATTCCCCAGCCTTCGGTTAAGGTGTGGACCAATCAAGATCAAGTAGATACAAGCTAGAGCATGAAGATTTTCCGAAGGAAGTTCACCAATTCAAGATACATAATACATTCCCTTTTTGACACAATCTCACACACACACATTCATTATGAGACTGCAGTGGGTTACACCTTGTGGGTTGATCATATTAAAGATGATCTTAGAGAATCAATAGAGTGGTGTAATAAGGTGGGATAAGCTTCTCTAGGTAGATTTGGATTTAGATTTGATTTAATTAGATGAGGTAAGATTTGATAAAGTTTCTATCTTGAGATGATGTAAGATCTATATAAACCCTTTATGGGGTCATTGTAAATGATTCAGAATGATCAAGATTCAAGAATTCTCAATAAAATAGTTTGTTCACAGGGTCTCAGCCGATCTTAATTTGAGTTATTTCTTTTAATCTAATTTTTCAATCAGAGTAGCCATAATAATGTCTTACTTTTCTTGTGAACTGTCACTATATTTCTTTCTTTTGATTCTCCACCAAACTGTGGATCAAATGGTTCTAATCTCCCAACAGGGTAATCTTGGGTGTTCTAATTAGACCCTCAATTAGGGTTGTCAATGGATTGGATCAGTCGTACTTTGGACCCTATATGTGATCTGTCGGATCGGATCGATGGAATCCGATTATAATCGGATCTGGACATAGGGTGGTACGATCTGATTGAAATCCAATCTGATTATAATAACATTTTTTAAATCATTTTAAATATATTCTTTAGATTTCCTATATCCAAATATTAATTTTAAAAAAATTAACATTAATTAAGGTACAGTTAGATTTTTATATTATTAAAATATCATTTTTTTTAATTTTTAAAATTAACCTTAATCTGATTGGATATTACAAATATAATTGGATTCGGATCCTCGATTAATTCATGATCTGATGGATCTCGGATTTGTCGGATTCTTAATCTGATCGGATCTAGGCAGATCCGGTCGGATTGCAGATCCACCTGTTGACAGCCTTACCCCCAATAGCTCAAGGGGCGCATTCACAAGCATGTGATGGCCTTATACTGCAACAATGAAAAAGAATAAACAAAGATTTCAGAGTAGATACATTTCGTCATATACAAATTAAGAAGTTCACCCATTTGGGATACACTATACAGCAACAATGAAAAAGAATAAACAAATTTTCAGAGTAGATACATTTCGTCATATACATTGAAATTAAGAAGTTCACCCACTTGGGATACAAATTTTCTGCATCTGTTTGGAGTGAAATTTGAGTTAGGAAAAGAAAATGCCCCCCTAAAATAAATCCTCCCAATGGCCCACTACAAGGGCAAACATAATAGCATTGGGGAATTATTTCCTGCAAAAATTCATGCTCCTACACTTCAAATTCCTGGAAAATAGTTTCATGCACCTATTATCCCTCCAAACAAATGGACAGGGTTTCTTAATTTTCAGGGGAGATATCCACAATTTTTTAGAAACCTCAAGGTGTGTTTGGATTTGTGCAATTGGAGTGTGGAATTATCAATTCCATCTTACAATTTCTAAATCCATTGTTTGGTGCACATTATAAAAAGGTGGAATTAGAATTCTCTAATTCCATAAGGAATTAAAATATTGATTTGACTCCTCTGCAAAGGAGGGGTCTTATTTGAAAAATTCAGGGTATCATAGAATTGGGAAAAAATAAAAGCCTGACATTTTCTTCTCTCGTTCTCCCTTTCTTTCTCTTCGTGGAATTGGGGTGTGGAATTCCAAGGTGTGTTTGGATTTGTGGAATTATAAATTCCATCTCACAATTTCTAAATCTATTGTTTGCTCCACATTATAAGAAGGTGGACTCTAATTCCATAAGGAATTAAAATATTGATTTGACTCCTCCGTCATTGGAGGGGTCTTATTTGACAAATCCAGGGTATCATAGAATTGACAAAGAAAAAAAAAGGCCTGACCATAGAATTGACAAAAAAAAGAACATAGAATTGAAGAAAAAAAAAGCGTGATGTTTTCTTCTCTCGTTCTCCCATTCTTTCTTTTCGTCCTTCAACCTTCGCTAGAGAAATCCAAGTAGTATGGGATCGACTTCTTAGATTTAGCTGGAGTTGGTGGTAATAATTTGGTGGTGGGTTTTATTACTGTCTTGCTGTTTCAGAATAAATGATCCAGTTTTATCTCTTCTGAGAATGATTCAGGTTCTGTGTTTATGGCCTTACCTCTTGTTGTGAATTTGATCCATGATGAATAACATGTCATTGGAATGTGCTTTTATGCGTTGGATTCAAACTGTAATATTAAGGGGCTAAGAACAAGAGTAAGAATTTCCCATCAAGCTATCTGAATCTAACGGTTACGAATCTGCATATAAATAAAATAAAAAAGACACAAAAGAAACCACTATCTATTGATATGACCACTTCAAGAGGGCCTAACCTCATGGATGCCGCTTCAAGGGGACAAAACCTCCTTACAAGACTCATATTTCTCATTTTTTAACCCTAAACACCTACACCCTTATTTATAGACTAACTTCAAACCTTACAAGGAAAGCCATATAATACAAATCCTAAGAAAACTTAATCAAAATATCAACCAATTCTCTTAATTTATTTCCTACAACATAGGGTCCTAACATTCCATCTCCCTTGAAAGAACTTTGTCCTCAAGGTTTAGAAACACCTTAATCTTTAGATTCTCACGTAGAAGCAATGAAAATAGATGTCGTTGGATAAAATTGACCATTTCGAGGGAATCTTCCTCCTAATAACCACTTTGAGGGGGTTTTCTTCTGACCTTTAGCCTTTACAACATCAATCCTTTATTGAAACCCACGACCTTCAGCCCGGGAAAGTGCTCTGATACCAATTGTTACAAACCTGTATATAAATAAAATAAAAAAGATGCAAAAGAAACCACTATCTATTGATATGGCCACTTCAAGGGAGCCTAACCTCATGGATGCCACTTCGAGGGGACAAAGCCTCCTTACAAGCATAGTTATCAAGTACGGGTATAATACGATAATGATACATTTGAAAAGTACGGGTGTTATATGAAAAAGACACAACAAAAGTATGGAAAAATTAAAAAATAATTATAAATAAATAAAAATTATGATGTTAACTAATAACAATCATTTAATGCAAAATATGTGTTTAACACGGCAAAAGAATGACACAAATACGCGTATTGTACGCGTTTAATACGGGTATAACATGTAACACATCAAAAGTAAGGAGTTTTAAACGGCGACCCCCTCTAAAAGTATTACGCGGGTATGCTTACAAGACTCATATTTCTTCTTTTTTAAACCTTAACATCTTGACCCTTAATTATAGACTAACTTCAATCTTTACAAGGAAACCCATATAATTCAAATCCTAAGAAAACCTAATCAAAATTACAACCAAATCTCTTAATTTATTTCCGACTAAATAGGGTCCTAACATTCTAATGATACGAACCCATGGGTAGAACTCACCCTTGAAAACCGGCTTACAAGGGAAGGGTGCCCAAGAGTTTATATACACAAGGCCAAACCCATTCTTAACCGATGTGGGACAATTGAGATCCTAACATACTACTACGCTCTGCAGGTGACGTTCACGGTGGCTTACACTATGAGGCAGGGCACTTCTCAGGGACCTTGTTCCCGTAGCCCTCCCAAGGTAGCCCTTTCCGAGACTGCGACTATAGAACCACAACCCATATTACATTCGAGCCCATACTGACGTGGTGCCGGCTCTGATACCAAATGATATGAATCCATGGGCAGAACTCACCCTTGAAAACCGGTTTGTAAGGGAAGGGTGCACAAGAACTTATATACACAAGGCCAAGCCCATTCTTAACTGATGTAGGACAATTGAGATCCTTACACTACTAACATGATGATTTCAGATAAAATTTTTGGAAGCCAATGAATTGGAGTCATCCAATGGGGGGAAGGTGAGCAATATTTCTTAAAAAAACGTATAGATATGCTGGAGAAGCTCATCGTAATGCTTACCCTACTGATGTTTGAAAAATGTCAACAAGCTAAACACAATAAAGTACCTTAAATATGTTGACCAAGACGTAAGGCCGTAAGGGACTATAAACAGATTGAATTTACAGCTCATAATTGAAGTTTAATCTTATCCTTCCGTCTAAATGTCTAAAGAATAAACAATTTGGACCTTGAACTTAAAAGGTCTAAAAGGAAACAAGAAACCAATGTTTTCACATTCCATGAAATTTTGAATAAATGTTTATTTATCCAAAACTGTGGAATTGAGAATTTTGTTATTCAATTCCATCTATTCAGTAGTGCATCCAAATGATAAAATTTTAGACTCTAAGAAATTTAATTATGTGGAATTCAATTTATTGGGTAAAATCGAATTCTAGTAATGCTTCCAAATGATTGAATTTTAGACCCTATGAAATTGAATTATGTGAAATTCAATTCATTGGGTCAAATCGAATTCCATAAATCCAATTCCTCTACTTTGACCCAAAAAGAAAATACAATGAACCTTACTTCCTGACACTGACCGATACATGTACTACAATTGGAAAATAATCCGATCCTCTTGGGGTGCCGTGAAGTGCATGTCTGGCCTCCTGTTGTCACGTGTTCTCAGTTTAACTCTCTTTAACTACTACTAGCAGAATGCACGTGCGATGCACGTGAGTGAACAGTATTTTTTAAAGCAAAAAAGATGTAAACACTGACATGATGAGAAATATTGATTTGAGTAAATTTGAAATGCTAAAACATCTTGAATCTTGTTTTAATGATATGCTAGTGTCAAACATTTTAATGATATGCTTGTGTATAACATAGTAATAAATCTTAAATTCAATATAATTAATAGTATTTAACCTTATTATTAGAAGGTAAGAGAAGACCCAACCCAATGTAATTCTTGTGAATACTATCATATTGCTAGATGTAAGCACTCAATTTTTACATCCTGCTCATCTAAACCATGGGCTCAAGGCCTTTGTTTAAGTCCAAAACTCTAAAAATGGATAAAACCCTATTTTTGGGCTCAAGCATGGGACCACTAAGTCAAATCTAAGGTGGGACCTACTTTACTTTTTAAAATTCAATTTTTTTAAGGCAAAACACTTTTGGCTTTCCCCACACATGTGGTGGTTTAGCCCAAAAGGGAAAAAAACAAACAAACAAAAAAAGAGTTTTTTTTTTTACCAAAAAAAAAAAAAAAAAAAAACAAAAAAAGAAGGTTTTTTTTAAATCTAAAAAAAAAAAAAAAAAAACAAACAAAAAAAAAGAAGTTTTTTTTTACCAAAAAAAAAAAAAAGAAGAAGGTTTTTTAGGTCTAAAAAAAAAAAACAAACAAAAAAAAAAGTTTTTTACCAAACAAAAGATTAATAAATTAAAAAAAATAAATAAAAAATAAAAAATTGGAAGGGGTGTGATTGGGCACCAACCCCATGTGGCAGGGCCCACAAGTGGGTTGGGCCCAATTCAAACAAACCGTAACAAAGCAAACAAAAAAAAAGAATAAAAAAAAAAAAAAAAAACAAAAAATAATAATAAAAAATTAAATTTAAAAAAACAAAGAAAAAAAGTGAGGGGGTTTGATTGGGCACCAACCCCATGTGGCAAGGCCCACATATGGATTGGGCCCAATCCAATCAACCGGACACAACAACAACAAAAAAAAAAAAAAAAAAAAAAAAAAATCTTTAAAATAGCCTGCTACTGTTCATTGTCTTCTCCAAGAGGACAATGACAGTTAGCTGCCCCTGATCTCTGCCACTGTGTTCGCCTGGCCCTCCAGCCTTGATCCCCACGCCTAGGTACCCTCAACCCCATTCTTATCCTTCCCATCTCACTCTCTTTCTTCTTCTACAAAAACCACACGAAGTCACTGTTCATGGGAGCTTCAAAAAAAAAAAAAAAATTTCAGTCGTTCCATCTCGCCATTCCAGCCCATATAATCCACCCTTCTAACTCATACGTGCCCTTACTAGCCACCACAACCCTTGCTCCATCGCGTGCAGCCCCCTTCTCCTCACCGTAGCCACCGTGTGCAGAGGATTTTCTCTAAAAAAATTTACAGCAAGCTTCCCTCCTTCAGCCAGCCACCCACGCCCCACCTGAACCCCTGAAACTTCATTTTAGGCCATCCCGGATCTTCCTCGGACCACTCTTATTTCTCTCAGCCCCATCACAACTAGGGGCGGAGCCAGGAATCTCTTGCAGGGGGGGCTACCGAAATTTTTTTTTGAGTGCCAAGTTCGTGGGTCAGTACATTTGTCTGTATCCGTTTAAAAGAATATATATATATTTTTGAAGTTTTAGGGGGGCTAGAGTCCCCGTCGCCCCGGCACCGCCCCTTTCCCGGCTGCACCCCTAGTTTTACAAAAGGGGGGTTTTGTTTTCCAAAATTTCAGGGGGGGCTAGAGTCCCCGTCGCCCCGGCACTGCCCCTTTTCCAAGGCTGCACCCCTAGTTTTACAAAAGGGGGGTTTTGTTTTCCAAAATTTCAGGGGGGGCTTCAGCCCCCCCTGGGCCCCATGTGGCTCCGCCCCTGATCACAACCCCCCTACCGAGTTCAATCGTCACCTGTAGTCGCCAGCCCGAACTCGCCACTGCCGCAGCCAAGCCGAGGGTATACACCCCCTTTCCGTGCTATCTCCTTGGTCCTTAACATTGTAAGGGACCCCTGGTCCCATTCCAGGGGTCACCATTTTTTTTTTTTTTTTTTTTCAGTAGTTCAAAAAAAAAAAGCGTGAACAGGGTGGTTTTTTTTCGAGGTGTGGCCACAGGCACCACCACCCCCCACCGTGGCAAGACTCTTGGAGGTCTGGGGGGTCCTCAATTCATGAGCAATCCCCCTGGACCCCCTGTTTGACACCCAAACAGCCCCCCACAAGTTTTTTTCAAACAAAAATTCTGGAAAAGCAGTTTCGGGCAGCCACCTGTAACTGCGGTTTAACCCAGGTTAGATCGGGCCTTGGTCGAAAGCAAGGCCATGGTTAGACTCCCCCCACTTCAGGCTACCCCTCTGTAAATTTTCAGCCCCTTAGTCGCACGTTAACCATGGTTAAATTGACCCCAAAGTGGGGTTGACAGTGTGCAGAAATGGCGAAATAGGTGACTTTGGGCCTCTGTGGGGCCCACATCCAGCCTCCCATTGGGCCCTACAAGGGTCCAAATTGTTCTCCTCATAGCAGACTTCGCGACCATGTCCTCGGATCCCTCGGGGGTTGAGCCAATCAGCGGCAAAATCACCGCAAAGTTTGAAAACAAATCTGTTTGGTGGAAATCGTCATTTTATGTGGTGTTTTTCGGGGCAACTTTGGGCCACTGTGGGGTCCACATACGACATCCCCTTGGGTCCCACAAGGGCCCAAATTGTTTCCCACATATCATGAATTTAACCATGATTAAATTCATGTTAACTATGGTTCAAAATTTGATGGAAATTTTGAGTTTTTTGTAATTTCTGACATTTGTGGGGGCCCAAACCGGGTAGGAGGCCAGTCTAGGTCCTGCCATTGATCCTAGGCCCACTTTTGCTTCAGTCGGCCCCTTAACCATGGTTAAACTTACCTGTGGTTAACATTTAACCATGATTAAGCGGCCCATGACCTAGCAAAAATTCTGGAAAAATCATCAAAAAATCATAAATATTACATGGAATCCAGAAATGTCTTAAATTGCATTTTTTGTTTTGGTTAAGACCCCTAATCAGAGTCAACCCCATTTTTTGACCCTTAACTATGATCAAAAAATCCTTAACCGGAAAAAATATGAAAAAATGTTCAAAAAATCCAAAATATTAGGAGAAACCCAAAAGTGGTCTCACTTGGCCATTTAACCATAGTTAGAACGCTTAACCATGGTTAATCATCCTTTTAACCCCGATTAGCAACCCTAACCCTTGGTTAAAATATCATTGGGCCTACCGGGCCTAATCTTGGCCTACCGGACTAAACTCTAGCCTACCGGGCTCACCCTTGGCCTACCGGGCCCAATCTCGGCCTAACAGGCCCAAACTAGCCTATCGGGCTTCACCCTCGGCCTACCGGGCCCAACCCTAGTCTATCGGACTTACCTTAGGCCTACTGGGCCCAATACCAAGCACTTGACCAACTCGGTCAACCACCCCTAGCCTCCCGGCTAGACCCTAAGCCATCCTTGGTGCACACACACATACACCCCTAGCCTTGACATGAGCTCATGTGCCAGAACTACGCTCGGTCTGATCTCACCCATATGTGAGTACGTAGGCAGCCCAACCCGGGTTCGACCCTAGTCTAGGATTATCTTATTCTTAGATTAGCATTATCTTAAATACTTAAGGCATTTGATTAAATCTGAGATTAATTTGGCTTAACCCTAGCAAGTAGGGAACCACTGAAAGTGGAAGTGCCGGGGTGCCTAACCCCTTCCCCGGACTTAACCGAACCTCTTACCCTGATCTCTGATCACAGACCAAGACCTTATCCAAATCCTGGGGACTTATCCCTTCCGAATAAATAGGTGATGACTCTATACTACCCCGTGAGATGCAAACCAGGGTTTCCCCGAAACCCGCGCTCACATTAGACTAACAAAATAAACATACATAATATGACAAACGATCCTCTTAGTATTATTGACACTTAATCTTGTTCAATAGAATCCATTAAAAATAAAAGAGTGGTAGGATATAAAAGACATGAATAAAATGAAACATTGGTGATAAAGAACGCGATTTAATTCGTTAAATGTAGAGCTAAAGATACGATATATACATATGAAAACATCAACGTACAAAAATATTCGCCATCACTAACTATATGGAGAATCGTCTGAATGATGAGACACCTGATCGATTAAAAAAATAAAAAGTAAACATTATAATAATCTATTGAAATAATTAATATTTATGAAACACAATACTCGTAGTAGAGACATATGTACCGTTGTGTAATTTTGCAACCCAATGGTTTGGAGACGCAATTGCATTAATTTCCGAGCCAACATTGTTGAAAGATCGTTTGGCTTAATGTGCAAAAAAATTGGGGTCCCATTTGTCCTTTTTAGCCAATCATGAGAGGTTATTGAAATTTTATTATTAGCAAGTAAATGCCCATAATATGTTGGTCGTGCATGTTTGATTGGTGGTTCGGTGACATCATCCGCATCTCTGCATCTCTTTCTTGAAATATTGCACTTGGTGTCCTTATAATTGTTTCCTGTTGGTTAAATGAGAAGAGCATTAATATCTCATTTTAAAATATACATTATAATTTAAAATGTCTTATAAAAAAATTTAATACCTTTGTCATGTAAGTAAAACCTCCTTATATACAACGTTTTTTGTATAAGTCTGGAATCTGTCTTGAAGAGTTCCATTTCTAACCAAAATTTTGGTGTTTTCCCTTGAAATTCCTCTTGATAATGCTATATACAATTGACCGTGACTGAAAACATGTTGCAGAAGATATATTCCAATATGAGGAATGGTTTGTCCTTGTGACTTGTTAATTGTTAGCGCAAAACTCAACCTTATTGAGAATTGTTTTCTTTTCAGAATGAAAGACAACTGTATATTTTCTGAAGGTTTGAGGGGAATGCGGGGCAAAAAAACTCTTGTTCCACGATGTAAGCCTGTAGCAATTTCTGCATCAATAAGATTTATTTGAAATCCACGGCATAAGAGCCGAATTCCGTTGCACAAACCAGATTGTGGATCAAGATTTCTAAGTAAAATAATAGACGCTCCTAGTTTGAGAGTCAATTTATGAGGGGGCAATCTACCGGGAGCAATAGAGTTTAAAAACTCTTGTTGATACAAATTTTGTGTGTCATCTTCAACTGTATCAAATAAGTAGTAAATGACTTCATTTCCAGGAAACATTATGATGATTTTGTCATTGAGCATGTCGACACATTCATTTGTTAGAGTCAAAATTGCCCTGCTAACCATATAATCTCGATCAATTGCATTTTGTTGTAGGTTTGGAAAAAATTTTGGTATTAAGTTTGTAATAGAGTCTGCATTTGTGTTTCTAATAACTATATGAGTCGGTAATTTTATCATATCTTCATCTATACATGGTTCATCTCCATTACCAATTCGGAGTAAGAAATTTGAGTAGTTTGAATCTTTGCGCGCTCACATATTATCTTTTAGACTGATGACTTGAACATGTTGCCAAATGTGTGATTTTACTATGTATGTATCAATAGTTTCTGCACATATGCCATGAGTAACAACATGTAGAACTTGATGGAAGTCACCTCCTAAAACAAACACTTTTCCTCCAAATGGTAGAGCATTGCCTATAATATCCTTTAATGTCCTGTCTAATGCTTCAAATGCATGACGATGTGTCATGGTAGCCTCATCCTAGATGAAAATGCTGGCTTGTCGTAATAATTCTGCAACTTTAGATTGTTTGGTAATGGTACACATAGATAATGAATCCAAACGTATTGGTATCTTGAATCTTGAATGTGCAGTACGACCGCCCGGTATTAAAGTAGCAGCTATCCCCGATGTTGCAGTAGCTATTGTAATTTTTCTAGATTTTCTAATAGAAGCTAAACAGTGCACGATATAGAAATGTCTTTCAAATTCCACCAGGACCATCAATGAAGTAGACCGTGCCTTGATTTCTATCAACAGAATCCATTATTGTATTGAATGCAATTTTTTGCTCTGCATTTAATTTATCAATTGTAGCAAGATCCTCATCAGGTATATTCATAGAGAGCTCGACATCTATTAGGTTAGATGTTGGTATGTTGGATACAAAATCAGCATCCACTTGAGGAAGTTCAAAATCTGATAACAATCTATTATGTTGCATGAGAAGATCTTTGAGAAGTTTGTTGGTACGAAATCTCTCCAAATTTGTAGAACTTGTTGGATAATCTTTAGACATGTAGTTCTGAAACTCCTCCCACAATTCAGATACCTTCATTGGAGTACAATATACTAAGATGGTGACAAACAATTGACGTAAAGAATTTAGCAATTTGGAATTAACTGCTTCATAGAGACACTCTCTGATGTCATTATCACTTTTAAGCAAACCTCGTTGTTCAGCAACTTGTTTAAAAATTTGATAATGAATTCCATTATAATCCAACAAATCATCAAAAGATGTTAGACCTCTGACATGATTGATGAGTAACCTTAGAAAATATCGATCGCATTCCATTGGTGAAATTGCATACAATCTTCCTATAAGACGTATTTCAATTCTTCTTCTCTTCCAAAGCTTCTCTCTTGCTATCTAACGATATTTCCTGGAAATTCAAGATATAAGTAGCTTTGCGCTTCAATGTCTGTTGCATTTATAGCAAAAAATTCTGTCAACATTGTTTTTAAAATATGATCGTCAGCCAACACATCTAGAAGATATTGATGACTGTAATACCTAACTTGTTGTTTATTCGGCAAATGAATTTTTAAAGGCTCAACTGAAAGGTAAATTCGATGTAACTGAAAATTTAACATTCTCCAAAGCAATTCAGGAGCACAAATCCACCGAGCATCGACAAATTGAGAAATTTCATTATCACGATAACTGTCTGATACTTCCATTGATACACGATCTGGGCCTTTGTATATATACTTATACAGGTACTTAACAGATTTAATGCTAACACATATTTCAACATTACATTATACAAAGGCCTAGATCGTGTATCAATGGAAGTATCACACGACTATCGTGATGATGAAATTTCTCAATTTGTCGATGCTCGGTGGATACGTGCTCCTGAATCTCTTTGGAGAATGTTAAATTTTCAGTTACATCGAATTTACCCTTCAGTTGAGCCTTTACAAATTCATTTACCGAATAAACAACAAGTTAGGTATTACAGTCATCAATACCTTCCAGATGTGCTGACTGACGATCATATTTTAAAAACAATGTTGACATAATTTTTTTCTACAAATGCAACAGACATTGAAGCGCGAAGCTACTTATATCATGAATTTCCAGAAAAATATCGTTGGATAGCAAGGGAGAAGCTTTGGAGGAGAAAAAGAAATGAGATACGTGTTATAGGAAGATTGTATACAGTTTCACCAATGGAAGACGATCGATATTTTCTAAGGTTACTCCTTAATCATGTTAGAGGTCCAACATCTTTTGATGATTTGTTAGATTATAATGGAATTCATTATCAAACTTTTAAACAAGTTGCTGAACAACGAGGTTTGCTTGAAAGTGATAATGACATCAGAGAGTGCCTCCATGAAGCAGTTAATTCCAAATTGCTAAATTCTTTACGTCGATTGTTTGTCACCATCTTAGTATATTGTACTCCAACGAAGGTATCTGAATTGTGGGAGGAGTTTCAGAACTACATGTCTAAAGATTATCCAACAAGTTCTACAAATTCGGAGAGATTTCGTACCAACAAACTTCTCAAAAATCTTCTTATGCAACATAGTAGATTGTTATCAGATTTTGAACTTCCTCAAGTGGATGCTGATTTTGTATCCAATATACCAATATCTAACCTAATAGATGTCGAGCTCTCTATGAATATACCTGATGAGGATCTTGCTGCAATTGATAAATTAAATGCAGAGCAAAAAATTGCATTCAATACAATAATGGATTCTGTTGGTAGAAATCAAGGCACAGTCTACTTCATTGATGGTCCTAGTGGAACTGGAAAGACATTTCTATATCGTGCACTGTTAGCTTCTATTAGAAAATCTAGAAAATTTACAATAGCTACTGCAACATCTGGGATAGCTGCTACTTTAATACCGGACGGTCGTACTGCACATTCAAGATTCAAGATACCAATACGTTTGGATTCATCATCTATGTGTAACATTACCAAACAATTTGAAGTTACAGAATTATTACGACAAGCCAACATTTTCATCTGGGATAAGGCTACCATGACACATCGCCATGCATTTGAAGTATTAGACAGGACATTAAAGGATATTATAGGCAATGCTCTACCATTTGGAGGAAAAGTGTTTGTTTTACGATGTGACTTCCATCAAGTTCTACCTGTTGTTATGCATGACACACGTGCAGAAACTATTGATGCATGCATAGTAAAATCGCACATTTGGCAACATGTTCAAGTCATTAGTCTAAAAGATAATATGAGAGCGTGCAAAGATCCAAACTACTCAAATTTCTTATTCCGAATTGGTAATGGAGATGAGCCATATATAGATGAAGATATGATAAAATTACCGACTGATATAGTTATTGGAAACACAAATACAGACTCTATTACAAACTTAATATCAAAAGTTTTTCCAAACCTGCAAAAAAATGCAATTGATCCGGATTATATGGTTAGCAGGGCAATTTTGACTCTAACAAATGAATGTGTTGATATGCTCAATGACAAAATCATCAATATGTTTCCTGGAAATGAAATCATTTACTATTCATTTGATACAGCTGAAGATGACATTCAAAATTTGTATCAACAAGAGTTTTTAAACTCTATTGGTCTCGGTGGATTGCCCCCTCATAAATTGACTCTCAAACTAGGAGCATCTATTATTCTACTTAGAAATCTTGATCCACAATTTGGTTTGTGCAACGGAACTCGACTCTTGTGCTGTGGATTTCAAATAAATCTTATTGATGCAGAGATTGCTACAGGCTTACATCGTGGAACAAGAGTTTTTTTGCCCCGCATTCCCCTCAAGCCTTCAGAAAATATACAGTTGCCTTTCATTCTGAAAAGAAAACAATTCCTAATAAAGTTGAGTTTTGCGCTAACAATTAACAAGTCACAAGGACAAACCATTCCTCATGTTGGAATATATCTTCTGCAACATGTTTTCTGTCACGGTCAATTGTATGTGGCATTATCAAGAGAAATTTCAAGGGAAAACACCAAAATTTTGATTAGAAATAGAACACTTCAAGACAGATTTGAGACTTATACAAAAAACGTTGTATATAAGGAGGTTTTACTTACATGACAAAAGTATTAAATTTTTTTATAAGACATTTTAAATTATAATGTATATTTTAAAACGAGATATTAATGCTCTTCTCATTTAACCAACAGGAAACAATTATAAGGACACCAATTGCAATATTTCACGAAAGAGATGCAGAGATGCGGATGATGTCACCGAACCACCATTCAAACATGCACGACCAACATATTATGGGCATTTACTTACTAATAATAAAATTTCAATAACCTCTCATGATTGGCTAAAAAGGACAAAGGGGACCTCAATTTTTTTACACATTAAGCCAAACGATCTTTCAACAATGTTGGCTCGGAAATTAATGCAATTGCGTCTCTAAACCATTGGGTTGCAAAATTACACAACGGTACATATGTCTCTACTATGAGTATTGTGTTTCATAAATATTAATTATTTCAATAGATTATTATAATGTTTACTTTTTATTTTGTTAATCGATCAGGTGTCTCATCATTCAGACGATTCTCCATATATTTGGTGATGGCGAATATTTCTGTACGTTGATGTTTTCATATGTATATATCGTATCTTTAGCTCTACATTTAACGAATTAAATTGTGTTTTTTATCACCAATGTTTCATTTTATTTATGTCTTTTATATCCTACCACTCTTTTATTTTTAATGGATGCTATTGAACAAGATTGAGTGTCAATAATACTAAGAGGATCGTTTGTCATATTATGTATGTTTATTTTGTTAGTCTAGCAATATGATAGTATTCACAAGAATTACATTGGGTTGGGTATTCTTCTCTTACCTTCTAATAATAAGGTTAAATACTATTAATTATATTGAATTTAAGATTTATTACTATGTTAAACACTAGCATATCATTAAAATGTTAGACACTAGCATATGATTAAAACAAGATTCAAGATGTTTTAGCATTTCAAATTTACTCAAATCAATATTTCTCATCATGTCAGTGTCTATATCTTTTTTGCTTTAAAAAAAACTGTTAACTCACGTGCATCGCACGTGCATTCTGCTAGTATGAGAGTAATTGTAGAGATATATTTTTAGAGAACGCTATCAGCCCTTCTCCCATCATAATAGTAGAGATTAAGATTCACTAAGCTTTAAAGTTAACGAATCTAACCTTGTTTTTTTTTTATAAAAAAATTTAACCACAGGGGTTAAAACTTCTTAATCAAAGTTCAAGGGGTTTAGGACAAGCCGAGCTTTTATTGAGCCGGGAATTTTTTGTGAGTGTTAAAGCTCGGGCTCAGCTTGTTTATAAATGGGGAAATGGAGTTTGTGCTTAATTAAAATATAATTAATTTTAAAAATGTATAATATATATTAAAAAATAACCTCTTAATTTAAGTATTTAGATAATATATTTACATAAATTATTATTATTTTTAATATTTCTATTATTAGTTTTTTTAATGATTTTAATATATATATATGAGCGAAGCTTTTAATCAGTTGTGCAATGGTATTCAAAATCGGCTCATTTACTAAACGAGCTTTAAAATGGTGTTCAAGCTTGTTTGCTAAGCTAGTTGGGCCGAGCTTTTATCGAAAAGCTCGTGCCCTGTGCCCACCCCTAGCTTTGAGAGTGCAATACACTCATTCCGCAGTCCGCTACTCGATATGAGCATCAAAGAACAATAATCAGCTGCAATGGACATAGGAAACATAGGTTGAGTAAAAAACAAAAGGGTAGGCAAGCTTATACTTTCAAACAATAATTAATGCCAACCCTAAGTCTATTTTTTCTATGTGGCACTGCGAGAAGGTCCATTATACAATAAGAGTAATACCATGTAAATTGTAATAGAGAATGATTATCATATAAAAATGGTTATCACAATTCACAAGATTGAGTGCAGCCCTAATTTCAACCATTCAATTTCCTCTATTCCTTTGGATGCTAGAAGATTTTACAATAATTATGCTCCGTTTTTTTTTTTTGACGTAAAATAGGGGAAAATAAATCAATTCCATGGAAAATGTTAATTTTGTGTGTTTGTTTGTACGTAAAATATTTCGTCGGTAAAATGTTTTATGGATAAGGAACCACTTTTCCGGAAAATGACTTACATTTCAGAAACTTGTAAGTCATTTTTTCGCAAAATACTAACTTCTTTAAAAATATTTAAAAAACTACAAAAATACCCTTATTCATATATATTTTTTATATTTTATTATTTTTCTATTTTATTTTATTTTTATTTTTATTTATTTATTTGTTTGATTTTTCCATTTTCTTCATTAAAATCTTCCGCCTTATTTTCAAGAATACAACCAAACAACAAAAACTGAGTGAAAAATTCACATTTTACTGTAAATGCTTTTCCTTTGTAAATGATTTGTCATAGAACTATTTTCCTGTAAACAAACGGAGCATAAGAGTTCCGGATAAAAGTCGAGAGCCCGGATTAGGCCCTTGAAGCATCAAAATCATCCATTGACTGGAATTAGAGAAATGATTATCACAAGATTGATTTGAGGGCGAAAGGGAGAGGTTTCAAAAACTGCGTTATGTGCCGCAAATTCAAATTTTGTGGCATCCATTTCTTTTTATGGGTATTACAAGTAGGGTTAGTGGGTTAGAGAGCCTATTATTAAAAGTTAGGCCAAATGGTGGACATATCAATTACCACAAAACATACACTATCATAGAAATGAATGCCAGATGACTCATATGAAAAGTGCATAGACTGCCATTGAACTTCCTTAGGCTAACATAGCCCATGCTTGCAGAGCAAATTCAGTAACGAAAAGTTGAATTTACAATCGGGGAGGGCAAGAAGGTTGGGGACTTGGTGAAGATAGAAGAGAAAGCAGGCCACCACCTAACTCCAAATAAGGGGCTGGTGGGTGTGTTTTAGCCAGGCCTTACTAGTTAGGCAGGCAGAACAATGAAAAAGGTTCAAACCCCCCAATTACGACATTCCTTTTCTACTACTTCAAACCTCAGACTGCACTGGTTATTACTGAGAGATGCAATCTCACTTCTTCTTAACGCAGAAAGGCTGAGAGGCAATATTCCGTTTTGTGGGTACTAACTACTAACAAGAACAGATCCAGTGGAGATTGGGTGAAACCTGTAGGTCTAGGTCCCTTATTTGGTTATATTCGAGATTGCTTTATCAACTCACGAGGGTTTACACACCTGTCCATTGGCAGTGTGTAGTTTTTCCACTGGGTGGTCTGGGATAAACTCTCAGGTATTGGTGTGACAAAGTGTATTCCTCCTAGGGTGGTTTGAGATCAATTCCCACAAACTAGTGTGACAACCAAATCAATTCTCATAAATTGGAATTGGTGTGACAGTGTATATCCTACTTGGGTGATCTAGGATCCATTCTCACCAGGGTTTTCTGACTGCATCAAATCTGTTTTAAGATCAATTAGGCTCCATTCTTTTGGTGGAACTTTTAGGTCTAAAACTTTCATTGTTTCATGCCTACTTTTACTTGATGCCTAATTTTACCTTATGTCTAGAACTATATTATTTCATAGGGTTCAAAAGTTTTACAAATATGAAATTTTCAAGTTCCACCAAAATTTTTGGATATTTTAAGTTCCATAGATGTAGAACATCTAATTAAATTGAACTCGATAAATTTGAGATAACATAAATTAAAATGGTTAGAAATCCTCTCCCCTTTCTTCCCATACTCTTGCCTCTAATTCTAAAATATTAAGCCTCTTGTTCTAAAACATTAATGTTCCGGACTTTTAAAAGTTCCACCAAAAGAACATATCTGTACTAAAAATTTGAGATGTGGAATTATTGCAAATTCCCGACTTGTCCACAACCCCCTTATTTTAAAACATTAATGTTCCAGACTTTTAAAATTCCACCAAAAGAACATATCTGTACTAAACATTTGAGCATGTGGAATTATTGCAAATTCCTGACGTGCTCACAATACCCTTGTTCTAAATGTTCTGGACTTTTAAAAAATTCCACCAAAAGAATATATCTGTACCAAACATTTGAGCATGTGGAATTATTGCAAATCCCTGACGTGTCCACAATCCCCATTCTTCACTCCAAAAGAAAATAGAAAGAAAAACAAAAACCAAGAACATGACCATCCATCCCTCAATCTATGGTCTACCCCTCGATTCATATTCCAGAGTCCAGAGGAGATTACTCAACTATCTCATGGAGTACAATTTGGGCAACAGACTGTTCATAACCAGGATGTATCTGAATGCTAAATTTTCTAGAATTGAAAGGTCAAGTCAAATTCCACATCGTTGGATTGCAGGCAAGTCATTCTAGACTGTAGGATGTAATGGTCAGACTAAGTCTAAGTCAAAGTATGCACTAAAATCCAACACGTAAGCCAGTCAAGCTCAAAAAGACTTGAGAGTGAATCCTCGCTGCTTTATAATTGGTTCTGAACTCTACTCATCCATTAATCCAAACCCAACCTAACCTAACCTGCAATGAATTCACAAAATCTTCACTTCGTTTTCATTCCTTTAATGGCCCAAGGCCATACAATCCCCATGATAGACATGGCCAGACTCTTTGCAGAGCGAGGTGTGATCGTCACCGTTGTTACCACACCTTTGAATGCCTCGCGATTCAAGACCATCATTGACCGTGCCAAAGAATCCGGGCTTTCAATCCGACTTCACCAACTCCGGTTTCCATGCCGAGAAGTTGGCCTCCCTGAGGGATGTGAGAGCCTTGATATCGTTCCTTCACGTGACCTGCTCAAAAATTTCTTAAAAGCAGTTAGTATGCTGCAACAACCATTAGAGCAATTCCTCCAAGAACAACAACCTTCACCAAGCTGCATAATTTCAGACAGGGGCCTCTATTGGACATCTGAAACAGCTCGCAAGCTGCAGATACCAAGGCTTATTTTCCATGGGATGTGTTGCCTCGCTCTGCTGTGCTCCCATAATGTACGGCATTATTGTGCTCATCAGATGGCCACCACCGACTCAGAACCCTTTCTAGTGCCAGGCCTACCCGATCAAATAGAGATAACAAGAACCCAGCTACCAGGAACCTTTGTTTCTTCCCCAGACTTGGACGACTTCCATGACAAAGTAAGAGAGGCTGAAGTAATGGCATATGGGGTAGTGGTTAATAGTTTCAAGGAGTTGGAGCTTGGATACTTTGAGGAGTATGAGAGGGCAATACAGAAGAAGGTATGGTGCATTGGGCCATTGTCTCTCTGTAACAAGGATAATTTGGATAAGTTTGAGAGAGGTAACAAAGGGCCAATTGATAAGAATCAGTGTTTGAGTTGGCTTGATTCGATGAAGCAGAATTCTGTTATCTATGCTTGTCTTGGTAGTCAGTGTCGCCTAGTCCCTTCACAATTGATAGAACTCGGGTTGGGACTGGAAGCATCAGGCTGGCCATTCATTTGGGTGATAAAAACAGAGGACAGATTTTCAGAATTAGAAAAATGGTTTTTGGAGGAGGGATACGAGGAGAGGATCAAAGGGAGGGGCCTTCTAATTAAGGGTTGGGCGCCACAGGTTCTGATACTGTCGCACCCAGCAATAAGAGGGTTCTTAACGCATTGCGGTTGGAACTCAGCACTAGAAGGGGTGTGTGCAGGTGTGCCAATGATAACATGGCCTCTTTTTGCGGAACAGTTCTTTAATGAGAAGTTAGTTGTACAAGTTCTCAGGATTGGAGTCCGTGTTGGGGTCGAGGTCCCTGTTAGGTGGGGGGATGAAGAGAAGGTTGGAGTGTTGGTGAAGAGGGAAGAGGTTGTGAAGGCTATAGAACAACTAATGGATGAGGGAGAAGAAGGAGAAGGGAGAAGAAAGAGAGCAAGAGAGCTTGGAGAGAGAACAACAAAGGCAATGGAAGATGGAGGATCTTCTTACTTCAATCTGTCACTCTTGATTCAAGATATTATGCAACAGGCCAATCAGAAACAATTCACCTAAGGTAAAAGTATGAAGGAAACACATCTCTAGGCTCTGAAGATGTGTTTCCTTTATGCCCGGTGCATGTTGATGGAGGGGTCTGCACATGCCCGGGGCATTAGTCAGGGTGCTCTAAAAGGCCCAGATACCCTCATTACAATAAGCCATGTTGAAATAAGAAGATCATCCATCTTCCATTGTCCTTGTTGCCATCTCTCTAAGCTCTCTTTCGTTTAGAGGGTTCTATTTCTGTTTTTTCACCCCCTAGTTTGTGTTTGTAAACTCTGTTTTTGTTTTGTTTATTGCTGTTCCTTATTAGTGATATTGTATCTTGCTTCATTTTATGAATGATATGAGATTTACCAATATAAAAAATAAATTGAATTTGATCTTAGAATCTTAATGGTTCAACCAGTCTGCTACTTTTGAATGGTTGCTCAACTTGTAGACTATCACAAAAGAGTATGGTTAAGATTGTGCACTTGTTCTGATTTTTATATTTTTAGGTATCACAAATGTAAAACTATTCTACATATGAGAAGGGTATTACACATAAATGTATGATGGCAGTAAGGTGATTAGAGTTCCTCACAAAATAAATCACCTCTTTGGGTAAGTGCCATTGTCGGGACTCCAGTTTCTGTCAGGCCCTCAGAAAGTTGGCTGGGGTGATGAGTGAATCACAGGTTTCATCCTTGATGTCCTGGATGAAAAACAAGCCATTAAGAAAGATATACTGAGGAAGAAGCTTCTTGCAATAGAATAGAAATTAGGCAACTGATAACGACGATGATTACATTAAAGAAAAAGAAAAGTACAAAATATGCCAATGGTAAATATACAGCCTTTTATCTTGTGAAGCATAAAACAGCCTATAAACTTCATGGTGGTAGTAAACGTCGCATGCATTGATTGGGACAACCGGCATTTGATAAGTCTCATATATTTTCCCGGCTGCCCCTACTTTTCTCAGCAGCCCCTACTTGTCGGTGAGCATGATTAGAGTTTGGACCCTAGTTACCAAAGCGAAAAGCGGAAATGAGAAGCAATGCAAAAATGAGAAGCGGGAAGTGATGATAAAAAAATCCTTAGAAAATGAGAAGCGAGAAATGAGATATATACGCCTTATTCCCATTATATTAGGATGAGTGGATGACCAGCCATACATTTGATTTTATCTTACAAGAGATATTTGTGAAAAATTTGGTGCCTTAGGTTTCAATCAAACAATACTTGCTCAAGATCTACACTCTAGAATTTAGACTCAAGTCCATCTAATCACTTCTATATATCCCCCTTTATCCCTATATGAGGCATGATGAAAGTGAGCCTGAGAAACGAGCTTCGGAAGAAGCAAGCATCCCATCTTGTACATAGCTTGCTTGCAACTATGGGTTGGACAATCAGTCTTGAAGTTGAGATTTACTGGTCAGGTTTTCAAATGAATTTGTAGCTAATCAACCAGTGAAACCCACCGATGCCTATTCTACGAGATTCTTTATCCCTTCCTTACCATTGTAATCCTTTGTGCACCCATTTTTTCCTTTATTTGGTTTATTATTTCATAAGTTTCGAACAAACAAGGTTGTTTCCCAGAAAATTCTACTCGTGTGTTTGAATTACCCGGGCCCATTTACATCAGGTAGACCTAATATTCTCCCCATGTAATTTGTGAAATTAAAGACCTGCAATTGTTTAACTCCCTCATCTAAGGTAAAAAAAAGAAGAAAAATATCTATTTCTAAATTTTTCATCATATACAAATGGAAAAATAAAAATATTCAGACCCTTGATCAAAATTAACTCCCCCATCTAATGGAAAAAAGAAGAAAAAAAAATATATTTCTAAATTTCTCCTCTAGAAATGGAAAAATAAAAAAATTTCAGACCCTTGACCAAAATTTTCACTTCCCTAAATGGCAGGTCTATTCTATCATATTCTTTACCCCTTCTTTACCATTATAAAACCATATGCAGCCTTTCATTCCTCTATTTGATTTAATATTTCGTAAGTTTCGGACAAAGAAGGTTGTTGCCCAGAAAATTCTCCTCGTGTGCTTGAATTACCCCGACCCATTTACATCAGGTAGACCGAATATCCTAAAGTAATTAATGAGATTAGAGACCTACAATTGTTTAACTCTCCTGCCTGAGAGTAAAAAAAGAAGAAGAAAAAAAGATAAATCTCATTTATAATTCGCGACACATTGAAAGAGCTCGATGCTCTCAAGCTCAATGCTTGGGATATGGTATCACCCACAACTAAAAAGAAAAGTAGAAATGGATAAAACTATCAAGACGAGGTCAATCAAATGAAGAGGTCAACTGCTACAATCCCTGGATATGATGCACGTCTTAGCAATTTCGAGCTTCTTCCTATATATGATTTCTATAGAGCCACCATGGTCAATCATTATTTACTCGCACAACTCAAGACACTAACATTCGTTATACATGTGGATGACATTTCGTCATGTGCGGTAAATCGTAATGACCAAACAAAGAACACATGAAGATTCGAGATATTTGGTTATCTAGAAAATAAAAGTCAGAGCAGTTAAGAGGCATCCATTGTACAAGATACACAGAGATAGCCAAAGAAGAATAGATATCAATTTACTATTATGTTCAAGTTTCCTTGTTTACCAATTTTATCCCAACACAGTGAAAAAAAATTAACGATGCTAGTAAGGCTGTCAATGGATCGGATCAAGATTCGGATCAGATCCGACCAATCCTAATCCTATTGTAGATTTGCCAGATCTCAGATCAGATACAAAACTGAGATCTTGAATCCGGTTATAGTTGGATCGAATTTGGATCTACAACGATCTAATTAGATTACATTATATAATAACAATAACAATAACAATAATAATAATCTCTATATACCTTTGCAAATATATTACTGTACTACCCACACAACTTTTGAAATTAAAGTATTAATTTTTAAAAATATTAACATTAAGTGGATCAAATTCAAATCTTGAATAGATAATCGGATTCGGATTCGAATTAAACAATTCAGAATCCAATGAGTTTCGGATAAGTCGGATTTTGATCGGATTGAATTCAGATAGCCAAATTCGTTCCGGATCCGATCCATTTACAACCATGATGCTAGAGTCCAAAAACATTAGGAAAAAATGATACAAATCCATGGTTTTAAAGATGGAAGAGAAAAAATCGTGATAGTAATATATAATTTTTGCAAGAGCCACTTGGATGTACCACACTTTTGGACTTCGGGTTTGGGATTCTAGCAAAATCTCCCACATAGAATAAATCACAAAATTTTTAACAAAATCCAACATTTCACGAGTATTTCAACCACACATGGGCCGAAGACAAAAGATTTGGTTTCAGTGGGCGAGTTAGCAAAAGACCAAAAGTTTAAAATTGATATAACCATGAAAATAAAATTGCTGAAACTGATACACATCACTCGATACTTACCGTTTTTGGTAGAGACTTGTACGTTGCTATTACTGATACGTTTGAAATAATGGATGAATATGACTCGTCTAAAACCAATATGTATCAGTATGGCTCAGCCGATACGTATTAGTTTCATAGGACTTGTTCGACGTCTCTCTTATAGAAAAAATGATTGATAAATATTGTCCGATTCGTATTAGTAGGACTCGGCCAATACGAATTGGTATCACCCGATACGTTTAATTTGAAGAAAAAAAATACCGAGTTATAATTATCATCCTATACGTATCGATGATACGTAACGATATCAGTTGAACCATTATGTATCTTGAATATTCCAAAACCTATATTTTAATCATTGGACATAACTCAATACTTACAAATTTTCTATGGCTCACTCATATTGCTTAAGTATTGAGTTGCATAGGCACCAAAAACTTCGACACAATACCCCCATACCCATACAGAGTGAGTAAGAGCAACTTGAAGGCTCTTAAAGGGTGAGAGAAAGCCAAAAAGGTCGTGGATGGAAATAGTAAGGTTAGATTTGATAGCATACTTTGACTGAAGTTATGGCTTATGATAGAACAATATCCGTGTTTCCGATCTCAAATAATTAGGGTAAGGCATTGGGCTTGTGAAAAAGAAGAAGAAGAAAATCCAAGTTTAATTTCTGTTCCTACATTGTGTATAAAAGATGAAGGTAATCTTCAGTGTTTTTAAGACTTTTTTTTTTACCTGTTATTCCTTCCATCTCACACAAGTCAGTCTATTTTTCACAAAAGAAAAAATCAGTATTCAAATTATCAAGAAAAAAAAATCACTATTCCCAAATTTTGCATTTTCATGGTCAAACTACCTAACCAATAGGCCACATGTCCCAGGATTGATAGAATGCGTCAAATCAAGCCCTATACCTGTTTAGGATCGTAACATACTAACACGCTTCTGCAGCTGATGTCCTTGGTGGCAGGCAGCCCTTTTCCCTTCTTAGGACGGCTCATACTCTGCTCCTAGGTAGCCCTCTCAGTGGCGGCTCTCACTCTGGTGGCGGGCAGGCGGGTGGGCAGCCCTTTTCTATACCTTTTGAGATGGCTCTGCTCCAAGTAGTCCTTTCCATGACTCGAAATAGCCCTATATCAATTTAGAAACGTAACATAATAATAGAGATCCTTGCAATCTGTCCCAAGATTAGCGCAATCTATCCCAAGATTAATGCAATCACCAGCTCATATAGCACTGTGTAAATTGCAATCAAATCTCCTATAATCTGTCCTTTTCAATTTCTGTATTATTCCTAATATATCTCCTTTTCCATTAATGTAATCTTTGTAACTGATACAGAAAGTTTATTATAAATATGACTACACAGTGTCTCTCTTCTCACGTTGAGATTGAGAGAAAAACAAACCCTGTTATAGTTTGTTTTACATAAGACCACAAACACATAATTTCATGCGATAATAATTACCGGAATAATCTCAAATTCCGAGGGGTCTTGTGTTCGACTCCATTTTACTCTCCACCAATTCCAATACCAACAAAACCTAAAAGAGGATGGCTATTCAATTATAGAGCATTTGTTATTTGAGGGGGAAAAATACCGGAAAGGACACACGTCAGCTGCAACTGTTCACCTCTGGTTTACTGGTAGAAGGTAGAAGTTGAAGGGTGTGATACCCTGACCTGTACTCCGATGATAAAGTAAGTAGATGAAGAAGATGATGAACAGTAAAGAAAATAGGAGCACTGAAAAATATGTCTATCTTTCGATCCCTGTAACACTGAAATTCTCGGGGTATTTATAGGTTAACCTTGGTATGGCCATAGATGACCATAGATGTCCATACCACGTGCCCTGCACTCATTACCAAATATGTCAGTAAAATCTACCACCTGTTGCATCACACGTGAAAGCCTACGATTAGTTCAGTCGGTTGAGTCTGACAGCACACAGAAGTGACCTGCATTAAATGCCGAGGCAGTGCTTTCGGCCCACTTGTCAGAACAATCGATCACCTCCTGATTATCTCCTCCTGCGAGTCGGTCTCGTTGTTGACTCGAGCTCGAGTACGTTGTATATGTCTTAAAATATGACCTGGACATCCTTATCTGAAGCACGACGGGTTCGTTGTTCAATGAACACTGAAAACGTTGTCGAGAATACAACGTCTACGTTGTGCACAAGACAACGGATACGTTGTCGAAACCACAACGAGAGCGTTGTTTCGCAAGACCACGGATACGTCTTAATTTGTACAACGTGTACGCTATGCATCAGATACTGTGTATCCTTTTATTTTAAGCACGTGACTCAAACACACGTCCACGTGTCACTTTCATGCACAAAACAACAAAAGCCAGCTCGTTCCCCAACGTTAAACAGTTTTTACGAATTTTATCCCTTACATTATTTGTTTTAAAATTACTAGAAACGAAAGAAAAACAGGGTATTGCATGAAGAAAACAAACCCTAAAACAATAAATTAGAGATCCATTAGAAGATAATTGAAAGAAAAAGTAGTTACCTCAGATTCGAAGTGATTCCTACTTGCAGACGAAACCCTAGAAATCGAGTTAGTGGAAGTTGATTCAAGAACAGTGGAAGTTGATTCAAGAACCGAGGAAGTTGATTTTGGAGGCGGCTATATTTTCTTTGCGTGCCAATTCGGGCAATGGTTTTTCTCCATGGAACCAAATCGGGGGAGTCCACGTGTCGCTTTTGACTTCCTTTAATTGTGGTTAAGACTACCACAACTAAAACAGTCAAAAGTGACATGTCCGAACCCCAGCAGCATAGCCGGACTCCCGGAATCGGTTATAACCTTTTAGAGGATTTTGATTTTTTTTTTTTTTTAAAGGCAAGTGATTTAAAACCCTCCATAGTAAGTACTATCGTGAGCCAAGGCCACAAGATTTAAATTCTAACGGTGCAAACACTATTATAGGGCCCACCATTTAAGGAAAGAATAAATAGCGGCCATTTGATTTTCAAACGTGTGGCTGTGCTCTCGATAGTACTTACTAGCGAGAGTTTTCAATCACTTCCCTTTTCCAAATTCTTAGTGCCTATCATTTCACATGATAGGTCTAACCTGAAATCTCGTGGTTTATTGTAGTTCATAACTTGGAATGTAGTAGTACCTAGATGTCCCAACAATACCTGCTGCGTTGGCCTTTGTTGACCACCAGTTGAGCTGCTTGATATCTGGGGCTGGGTCTAGGTGATTCATATTTGTGGGGTTTGGAGTAAATAAGAAAAGCTTGTTTCCTTACAACGAACTGAATCTATGACTTTCACTATCCTTCTATTCCATCCATCGTGTATGAATTTTGAATTGAGAACCTTTACAGGGCAAAATAACGGACTCTTGCATCGAATGGATATCGTGTGGTCACTTATACAATTACTGCAAAACCAAGACTACTCTGCAGTTGGTCGACACAGGATATCGTGTCTCTTTTAATTCTTATTATTATATGGTTAAGATTCATTAACCCTTACCATATGTTTGGTTGCCAAGAAAATAAATGAAAATATGAAAAAGAAAATAAAATTGGAAAAGGCTCAACTAAGAATTGTATTAGAAATTCAAAAATTTCTTTTCTTTTTCATGTTTTCACCTATATTCTCGACAACCAAACATAGCATTAACGTTCAAAAATCTAACCTTCTGTTAATATTTTTTCTATAAACCTAAGTTAGATTATTGAACCTTAAGAATCAGTAAATCTTAACCACAATTAATAGGGGTTTAAAAGGTACACGTGTTGGCTTGTGTCCATTGTGGGTGCTATTGAAATTGACTCTGATTTGATCTCTAAGGCGGAGCTTTGCTTCAAAGTGTGTGACCAGAGCTCCTTTTAGTGTAAAGTGGGTGAGAATCTTGTAATTAGGAGGAGAATACTTTTGTAAAACTGCCACACCTGATACCTCTCTCGCTAATTATAATATTGCCATAATTTACTAGGACTGTAATCGACCTGGGTTTGGCCTTGCTCCCGCTTGAAAGAGTTTACTCGAGGTTCGAAGCTCGGCTTGGTCGAAATGGTGCTCAAAAAATCGGCTCGAAGCTTGGTCCAAATTCATAAAGCTTGGCTTGAAGCTCCCGAATTGATTCAAGCTCGAGTCAGGCTTGGCTTGGCTCGAGCTCAGCTTAAATATTTTTTTTAAAAAAAATTTAAATATAATAATAATATTTTATATTATTTATATATGTAATAATGATATATAAATAATATTTTTATTATTTTTATTTTTTAAAATAATATTCGAGCTGAGTTGAGTTGAGCTCGGGCCGAATCGAGCAGGGTTTTGAGCTTTGAGCTTTGAGCTGGGCTGAATCAAACAAGCCTTGGCTTGAAAATATTTCAAACTTGAAAACTCGGCTCGGCTTGACCCAAACGAACCTAAAATCAAGCTTGAGCTTGGCTTGATCGGGCCGAGCCAAGCAACCAAGCTAGGCCGGCTTGTGTACACCCCTATTGCTTACACGTTAAAAAGGGATCTCCAACGTCATATTTTGTCTCAAGTAGTAATGACTTTTCTACAACAAACATCAGTGCCTTATTCCAATTATTATGATTATTATTATTATTTTTTGATCGCCGATGAGGGGTCAGTGGTTAGTAGGTTAGTAGGGTTATTTACCTTTCAACTGAAGTGCACACCAGTGGACTGGAACCGCGAGAGTGTGGTCAGAGACGCACACAACCAAAGGGACAAACCTTAGCTTCCCATTCCAATTATTTAGGGTAGGTAACACAATTCTTTTTCATTAAGTCTAAGTCAATGATAGATCAGAAATCATTTTGATATGATAAAGCTAAGTTCCCAAGTTTTCAGAAGCCTAACACAACTCTAGCTCTTTATCTTTTTCTTATAGAAAACCATCCGGTGAGGAATAGGGATTAGGCAAAACCACATCTCCTATTCTCAGCCAAAAAAGGCATTGGCAGAGTTGAATTAATCATTTTTTTTTAGGGCAAAGTAGCCCTACACTCAAACATTTCCTATTCTCAGCCAAACACCAACCCTTGTTAAAGCAAGGAAAGATGTTCGTTTTTGGGTGAGTAAGAATGCCTGAGAGTAAGGTTAGCACAACCCTATTTTTCTAATGTTAGTAGTGGAGGAATTAGGTTAATAACTCAGTACCTTTTCCAAAGTTCTTGGTATTATGTTACACATGATATCTTGAACCCCATCTTTCTCAATATCACTTGGAAATTCAGATAATTCGAATGCAGTTGTAAATGGGTTCATATCTTTCACATTTGTCATTTAGGATGTTCTTTCTAGTAACAAAGTTTCAATGTAATTTGGATTCCCATGGCGGGAAAATTAATCAAATGCTTGCTTCGTGGTAAACTGGTAATCAAATGCAGTTGTAAATGGGTTCAGCCGAAACTAACAGTAGATTCTCTAATTTCGGACTAAGGGGCAAGAACTGTTGACGTTGGGTGTGGCTTGAATGCCACTCCCCCAGATATGGAACCATATCCTCTGTTTTCTACACTGTGGCCTTCCCTGTGGCCAGGCGTGTTTGATGGCCAAGATCACTTGCCTTGTACGGACAACACATTGTAAACAGCTTTCCAAGCGATCTTGGCCTTTAAACAACCTGGCACAGGGAAGGCCACATACCCCATATTAGTATTTAATTGTTTTCTTTTAGGAAACTACTTTTTTTGTCTTAGTCTTTGACTTAGAAAACCCTAAGAAATTAGGTTTTGAGTAATAATAGTATTTTTGAATATTTTGTGTGCAAAAAGAGGACAAGAAAAGTGTGTAAAAGCTTTTAGGGCTTTCTTAGAGCATAGGGTTTTCTTCTTGGTTGTTCTAATTTTTGTAATCATTTCCATTATCAGTTAAAATTTTTATTTATTTATTTTTATTATTATCATTTTTGCATGTGGAAATAGCCATTGATGTGGTGAACCACATAAATCTTGGCTTGTGAGGTGTTCTTTCTTTTTTATATTTTATAATTATTTTTCTTGATACTTTTTACATAGTTGTTGATCTCGATTATCGCATTTCCTTACAACAATTGATATCAAAGCTTGAGTTTTGAATTTGAGATGACATCAAAGGATTTGAGTTCCAAATTTGAAGTTGAAAAATTTGATTGAAGGAATAATTTCAGGTTATGGCAAATCAAGGTTCGTGAATTGTTAATTTAACAGGGTTTGCATAAGGCATTGAAAGGGAAGACTAGTAAGCCTGCTAATTTGAAAGATGAAAGATTGTGAGGATTTCAATTTGAGGGCTATGAGTGTAATCTTTGTTTGATCATAAATGAGGAGTGGGCTGAATTTTTTTGGAAAAGTTAGAGAACCATTATATGACGAAGCCGCTCACTAGTAAGTTGTACCTCAAGCAACGATTATTTACTTTTCAGATGGTAGGGGAGGTATGAAATTTTTTGATAATTTAAGTGAATTTAATAAATTTGTTGCTCAATTAATAAGTATTGATGTGAAACTTGAAGATGAGGACAAAGCCCTACTCATATTATCTACTTTATCTTATTCATTTAAGCATCTCGTTAAGATGTTACTCTATGAAAATGATATTATTAGTTTATAGGATGTTACTACAACTCTTTGCTCATATGAGTTGAGAAAGAGTGCATAGTAGTAAAAGCCATAAAAATAATTTATTGGAAAATGGGAAGATAATGGGTAAGTTTCTTGAAATTAATGAAAGATTTTAGGTCGGGGTCAACATCACTTAAAGGTGTTGAGTACTTTATTTGTCATTAGAATGAGCACATAATCTGAGATTGCCCCAAACTTAAAGAAAAATATGCTTAACGGGAGAAAAATAGAGAATCAATCATCTACTGCAGTCAGTGTAGTAAACGATACTTCTAATAATTCAGATGTCGATGACATGGTCCTTTAAGTTATTTCAACTATTGCGAGTTTTCGAGATAAATGTATCGTGTATGTCCCTTTCGAGATTGGTTTGCTCCCTATAATAAAATTGTTGATAGTGTGGATAATGATATAACATGTAAGATTCGTGGGATATGCAGTCAGAATGCATGATTGTGTTGTAATGATTTTGACAGATGTGATGCATTTTTCAGATTTGAAGAGGAATTTGATTTCTTGGAGTACTTTAGATTCTAAGGTGTGTGTGTATACAACACAAGGTGAAGTGCTTAGATGTTCGAAATGAGGTTTTGGTTGTGATGATAAGTGAAAAAATCAAGAATTTGTATGTGTTGCGGGGTAACATAATTTCAGGTGGAGCATTCAAGGTGAAGAAAGCTTCTTGTATTTATGATCCTAGCTTGGTACATGATGTGCGAGTTTTGGTTAGCAAACAAAGTTTGCATTCGGATATGAATTTTTGTGAGTATTTGGTGTTCGGATTTAAGGATCCTATGGAGATGGAGTTAGGGACTCCTCACAATAGGGTGTGAATTTATCCTAAGACTGTTAGTTGTGTGAAAGAATTAGTGTAGAGAAGTTTAAGCGCGGCTTGGATTTAATCAATTTTTGTCGAGGTTAATTTTATACTCTTCAGGGTGTGGTGGCGAAAGGATCGTAGTGGATCATGAGATATTCGTGAAATTTAAGCCAATGTGGAAATTCCTGACATGCGGTGTAACCTGAATGCCAATGGGCCCCACGATATATACCCAATTTAGTGTTTTTGTAATTTCCTTTCCGTCTTTGACTCGGAGGGAATTGGGTTTTGGGTATAAATAGTATTTTTAGAGATCTTTCAGGTTTTCTTAGAGCTTGGAGTTTTCTTTTTAGTTCCTGTCATTTTTGTAATCTTCTCAATTACTAGTGAAGACTTTTTGATCGTTTTTGCCGGTGGACGTAGCCATTAGTGTGGTAAACCACGTATATCTTGTCTTTTGAGATGTTCTTTCTTTTGTATATTTATTATTATTTTTCTTGATATTTTCAGCATTATTGTTGATCCTGATTATCTCGTTTCCTTACAACAAGGCAGGCTATCAAAGAGAGCATGAGATTCGGCTGAGACAGAAGAGGAGTTGCTGTAAATTATAATGATAGGGACTGGGATACTGTTCTTCTTTTGGTTTCTGAGAATCTACCATTGGCATCCCTCTTGTTAACTAGATTTTATAATTAAATACTATAAGTACTTTCATCCGACTCTAAGAACAAGCTCGTTTAGGTGATGAAACAAGCCTAGGAGCAGGAATATGTCCTACAGCAATCTCAATGGTTATAGTTCAGAGGATTGTTTGCTGTTGCAAGATAGGCAGTCTTATAAGCCTTTTCACAATGCTTTCTATGCTATTTATGGGTTATTTAGCTGTCTGTCTTCAAGACTAATCCCAGTTATGATGATTGAAAACTGATGGATAGTGAGGATGGAAGCAACCTCTCCAAGTAGGTGTGCTTGAGTTTTCACTTTGATGCCAACTCAATTAATATTCTTTTGAATCCTTTATGGCTGGAGCAGTGTTGTCAGAACCGCACCGGACATCGAACTGGTAGAGTGACCGGTTCCTGTTCCACCAGTCCTGTTCAACCGTGTACTTTTTGCCAAAAAAACTAATTTTTTTTTTCATTTTCCCTATTCTGACCGGTTCTCAACCGGTTCTACCGGTTTTAGCCAATTCTGACCGGTTTTGGCTGATTTTGAAAGAGTCCCGATTTTGAGGGTTTTGGGAACTGGCGAGGGAGCCGGTTCCACCGTCAGGTCCGGTTATGACAACACTGGGCTGGAAAATTGATCTGATGAAGCCTTCAGCTATAGTCAACTGATCGGACTATTTAAATCTCCCTGAAAGAACTCTTAGGTAGCGTTCACAATAGTCTAAAAAGAAGGAGTTACTTTTTAAAGTAGAGGTTTTTACCCCTAAAATCTCTAAAATGTAGACATGCAATTAACATTCAACTTGAAAATTTTAAATTCCAACTAAGCATAATTTTCAAATAAGCACTTTTTTTTAGACTAGTGTTTCCAATCGCGACCCTAGCTTCAACCTCATAAGAATTAATATGACTTGGATGATGGATTACATTAGGCCTTTGAATTTCAGGAGTCTGCTACTATCTTTAGATATAGAACCTCGGGAACTGCAACACTGAAACACCCCCACCACTTCCAGAAGAGAAGGAGGCAGATTGAGACTTAATAACGCTTGACACTTTGCACTTTATCATAGTTAGGAAATTTGAGTGACTTTGTCAACGTTTCTAACAAGATTAATTCTTACATCATGAATTTCAAGTCTTATAATTCATTTTGCTAATTCATTTTGCTGCATTTGAAGTCATTCAGGAATTGCAACCCAAGCGATGAAAAACACAAAACGTCTATTTCTCAAAAGAAAATGCATATTATCCAATGACAACTAGCAAAGTACCAGACTTTATAAGTCTCCTCATACAAACGTACCCTTATAGACGATTTAGGCCAGCAGCCTCAAAATCGAGAGACTGAGTTAAGGCCAACCAAGAAAAAAAATCATGTCTCCCTATCAAATATTTCAAAGAAAGCAATTCCTGGCAAGGACATGATGCCTTGGTTATTCGGTTTATGACATATAAGATGGTGTGGCACGCATTGAACTCTGCAGAAGATCCTCCACTTTCAAATTTTCTGCGGTTCAAACATCCTACAACCACTGCTTGGATCCATCAAAGATGATTGGTAGCAGATCTCTTGTAGATCAATCACTTATTGGATGTGAATTCATCAAAAGTACTCCATGCTCGACTCATTATTAATTACAGTATAAAAAGATTGAAAAGGAAAATATAGATATGAGAATAGGAGCTCCCAATTTTATAACAAAAAGCAGTCTGGCATATGTGTTCATTCATGGGAGTTGTGACAATCCAAAGAAAGGGAAATGCATGTAACTATCCCCTATTCCCCTGCATTTGTCTTCTATTGACTCATCTATCTACGGTTACATGATTCCTAGAAAAAGCAAATGCTAGCAGTAGTAGTATACCAAAAACCCATGCTCCGAAAAGAAGAGTGCTTGGGTAGATATACTATGCTCTTTTTCTCTCTTCAAAATCTGGTAGCATTATTGTAAACCTAAGAGTGGATCCTCGAGTATTATCCTCTCTCACTCACAGCATGGCACCACCAGTCCTCTGTCAGCAATACTAAGACACATGGCACAACACCGTAAAGGATCCCATGTGTAAACCAAAACCCTTGCTCCTAAAAGAAGAGCAACTGAAGAGATACTTTTTTCAACATCTGGCATATTAACAACACTTCAAATTTCTGAACAATACGAGAATTTTCAAAATTACCTACCTTATAGTTCAAAATAAGATATATTTGAAGGTATTATACAAATATAATTTTTTTTGGTAAGGAAAATGTGCTACTGGAGTTTATACACATATTAGTAGAATAACCCCCTTGATAGAAAAGTAAGAAAATCCTCAATTTTCACCATTCTATTGAAGCATTTGTCAAACCTTTTAGAGGTCACCATCTCTATTCACATTCTTTTCAATCTTTCTATCACCAGACTATAATTTGCACAATTTCACTCTTTACCAGTACAATCATTAGTCTTTGATGATCAAGCTCATCTCTGATCTTCTCTTTCCTAGTCTTTTCCACTCAAAAATCTCAAACTCACCAAAGTTCTAAAAGTTTATTAACATGGATCTTGATGCATTGATTCCTCAACATACATCTAAAATTTCAAATTCAATTAAGAGGTGAAAATCCTCTCATGTTTGACTTTGGTGGTCCACTACCCCTGACACTGCCCTAAGGCCCTAAGGCCCCTAATCCTTAAACTGTGGTACTCTTTCTTTTATTCTAAATACAGTTAACTAATGTAATAAATAATGAATATAAATTAAAAAAAATTACAAAAAAGAAACCAGGGGGTGGAGGAACCCAAAACCCTGATATTGCAATCTTCAAATAGAAAAACCAGAACAAAAAAATTAGAAAAGAGCAACAAAATCATTCAAAAATTATGGCCATTTTTTCCACATCATATAACAGAACAATCAGAAATAAATAAACCCGAACGTATGCAATAACAACACTATCTTGAAATTTAAGAGTGAGAAACATCATCAACCCTGTTGAGGGAAAAACAAGAAACCAACAATAAATCCAACATTGAAGAGAGTTGCAGTACCAACAACACTATCAGCAAATCCAAACACGTCACAAATCTAAAACCCTAATTTCAATTTTTTTAAAACTTCTTTTCTAGATGAAAAGAGAGATATATAAAGATGGGTATTGAAGAAACTAGAGTTATTTTCACTTGGCTAGAATTTGTTGCTGGGATGCTTGGTTCTCCTGCTGCTGCTGATAGTTCAGAGGCCTCCTGAAGAGCATGATGTGTGGCTCAGGACGATGGACCGCGTAGTGAACCCATCCACGGCTTTGCTGGACCCCAATCGCTCTCCATTCGTTCTGAAACCAAATCACAGAGATAGGGTTCTTTAATTGTTCAACTTTTTTCTGTTAAAACTGTAGAAAATCGAAAACCCTAATGAGATCTGCTTTTACTTACTTCGGAGAGAAGCCGATTCTTTGGAAGCAGTTTCGCAACTTCGGAAGGCAGAACAACGTGCCTGTAAGGTGAAAGAAGAAGACATATTTCAAATTAGAATCGAAACAAGGAGCAAGCAAAAGATGGGTATTCTTAAAATTAAAAGCAAATGATCTAGATTTGGGGATTTCGTTACCTGAATTCGTATGTGTCATCGAAGTACTTCTCAGAGTACTGGATCTGACCCATAATCTCTGTTATTGATCTTTTTCAGAAAGGGGAAACAAGAAAAATCAGTAGAGTGATCGTTTTCCGATTAATCTGCAAAGGAAACTAGAGATGAAAACAGAAATCCCGCAAAGCCGATATGTAATCGAGAAGATCTAACGATTCTTGAAGCAGGAGAATACCCCTGAGAGAGAGAGAGAGAGAGTCTGTGTATAATGTATATGAAAGAGAAGACAAAATAAAAAATTAAAGGGTTGGTACCAAGTGAAGAAAATCGGCGTGGCATTCTCCTATTCGTTGATCAAAAGAATCTTCAAAATTTAAATCGGGGTCATTGATGACGTGTTAGATACCAAGTTGATGATCATCAAATGAAGGGGTAACGGTAATCTTATATCCAACGACTGAGATGATCTTAAAGTCATCCCACCGACAGTTTGGTGGTTGTTTAAAAAAAATTGCCGCCTAATCCAATGAAAAGTGAGTTAAGGAAATTTATCTGAACGTGCCCATGGCCCATGGGACTTGACATCAACCCTAATAATTATTAGGAAGATGTGGGGCGGATGTTGTATTGGTGTAAGATTTTTCAAAACCTAAATTAAGTCTACCTCATGATAGGGATATATTAGCCATATTCAAGTAATAGTGAGTTTAAGATTAATTAAATAATAATAAACCTTGAAGGGGTGGACTAGTGGTTCCCGGGACTTAACCCTCATGAAGTGGAAGGTCAGGTTTTGACTTCTCACTCTCCTTCGGGGCCAGCCCAACACGGGAATTTCCTGGATTTACCTAGTGTGGCAGGTTGTGGGCTCTCGTTGCTTCCTCGGGGATTAGTCTTGACCCAAAAGGTTGGGACACCTTGAGTTAACAAATAAAATAATAGTTTAACTATGAATGGGGGCATATTGATTTCTCTGGCTAGAGCTCTCAAAATTAACCTGGGTAAATATAAAAGAGGTGTGCTAGCATAAAGCAAATCATATGTGTTCTTCCCTGTGATCACGAGTGTTTAAAGGTCAGAATCAACTCACTTGTATGGATTTAACTACTCTACACAATAGATCTTGACCTTCAAACATGGAAGCAAATGGTCTGTGTTCTTCCTTGGGTTCTTTCCAGTGGCCCTGAGTGTTTGAAGGCTAGGATCTAAAATCGGTTGTACAAATTTAACAAATGTAAACAGTTGTATAAGAGATCCTAGCTATCAGACACCCTGAACATAAAAAACCTAGGGATGAGCACAAACGATTTATTCCTTCAAACACCCATGCCACACGAAAGAACCCAAGGTAGAACACATATGATTGGTTTCGTGTTAGCCCTACTCTCATGCAATCCCTTTTTAGCCAAAAACCAATATATGTTAAAGAATAGGAGTTAGTTCTTGACAGAAGGCAATGACACTTGTTGGTCTCAATATAAAATTATATAGACTTGTCCTTTCATTATTTTAATATTTACCAAAAACCTTATCCCAAAATGTGTTTTGGGAACTCCGGTAATCCACATAAATCTAGAGCTTCCATTCATAGTTAAACTCAAGAAATAGTAGAAGTTTTAATTAAAAAATTTAAATTTTCTTGATTTACGGTAATGAAGACTATAAACATAACCCTATAATTATGCAAATGGTTCCAACTTTAAACTCAGTTTCTGATGTAGCCTGTGAAATTCCATTGTGCCCAAAGAGCTAAAGAGAATCGGTGTTGAAGGTTGTATGCTTTAATTTGTTCGTGTTTGACACATTTAAATTCAACTACTCCCTAACAACAATGATAGGTAGGCGAATTTTTTCAGAAGGTTAGGGATACTTTGATACTTTCATATTTTGTTATGTAACCCTAATACTATTTAGTATAGGGATGAGCCACTACTATTGTTTATTAGCTCGTAATTCTGTAATTTTCTCTTGTTCCAGATCGTTATGAAATCTTGGCGACTCCGTAGACGTACCTCTACTTGAAAGAACCATGCACGTAAATTTGGTTTTCTTGTGTGTGTTTGTATTATCTTTTTTTGTTTATTTTTCGGATCTCACATTCTTGTTTAGGGTTTATTCCCTAACAAACAATGGTTTTTTTTTTAGGTTGAAGTGATATCATGTAACATACTCTCTAACAACAATGGTTGGCACAAGTAAATATAATTATTATATTAATTCTTATATGCGGCTTAAAATAATCCCAATTACAAATTCTTAGAATATGTTTTTTTTTTGTTGTGTATTTTTAAACATAAAAACCATCTTTTACTTCTCAAGCAATTTATACACGCTCCTACAAAAAATAGTAACTACCCCACCCTGTATCTAGTATAGCTTAAACTACAAGACTCCATTATTTTCTATACTGCTCAAGATTGCTGCATGAATCAGTATGTCTGAATGAATTCTCCATGTCATCGGTGGCTATCGGGAGGATCGGATGGACTGTTTCCGCGAGGAAGAAGCCATTCGTTCCCTTCAATGTACGAAATATCCATGTATAGGGCTGCTTCAGATTGACGGAGTTGTTTACTGTACAAGGCCCTAAAAGTGTAGTTTGCTCCTGGTCCTATGCACTTGTACTCGCCGAAGAAGATGGTCCTGTAAAACATGTATACTAAAACAATCACAACTTCTAAAAAATGAATTTCCAAGGGAAGTTAAGGGGAGAGTAGGTGTAGATAGCAATTAGGGATCAACAAAAGACTGGTCTCTAGAGGGATCTCTCCAGTCATTCCATCCATCTGAAGCTATGTTATTGGACATGAATGTTTTGGCGAAGACAACAGTAGCATAAGCACCCCAAGCTCTTCCAAGCCACACCCTTCCTGATCCACCAATTGTACAGTTCACAAAGGAAAACCCCGTTTTCTCATTTATGGACGACCTTCCTTGAGCTGTAATGGCTCCACTGATCCCCATTGAAACTTGCTTTGCTATTGAATTAATATTGCAGTCCTGTTTATAAACAAAATGTTCAATATAGCTTTCATCAATCTAATTAGTACTCTTTGTATGAATGAACATGGAATGCTACAAGATAGTATGTGTGTTTGAATTTGAATTAGTTAATTGAGATATGGTTGGGACTTAGCCTATTATGTTTGTTTGGGTAGGGGGGGGGAGGGAAATACATTTACACCCCTAAGGTTTGATTAAAATACACATAGACCCCCTCGGTTTAAGAAAATACATTAACTACCCCTACTTTTTAAAATATTGACACTAACACACTTTCCAACCATTAGTCAACCTATAAAATGATGATGTCATGGGCTAAAATTGTATGAATTACCAAAAATACCCTCTCTAAAGTTGTCCTTTTCGATTTTTCTTATTTATGAAATTCTCTTCTTTTTTGAATGAAATCAAATCATCTAGGGTGATTACTCCTTTTTGACACCCCTTGTGGTGGCCACATTTCCTTTTTGACACCCAGGTGGCCATGTGTCCTTCTTTACACCCCTTGAGGTAGCCACGTGTCCTTTTTGACACCCCTTAATTGGGGTTAGATTCACCCACCCCTACGGTTCACTCGCCCATCCTTGGTTTTTTTTTTCTTAAATATTAATTTCTTTTTAAAAATTTAATAATTGTTTTTAAGACTTTTTTAATATTAAAATATTTAAAAAATAATTAATATTTAGAAGAAAAAAACCAAGGATGGGCAGGTGAACCCTAGGGGTGGGTGAATCTAACCCCATTTAAGGGGTGTCAAAAAGGACATGTGGCCACCTCAAGGGTTCACCCGCCAACCCTTGTTATTGTTTAAAAATATTTTAATAGTAAGAAAGCGTTAAAAACAATTTTTAAATTTAGCAAAAAGAATTAATATTAAAAAAAAGAATTAATCTAAAAAAAAAACTAAGGATGGGTGAGTAAACTTTAGGGGTGGGTGAATCTTAACCACAATTAAGGGGTGTCAAAAGGGACACGTGGCTACTTCAAGGAGTGTCAAAAAGGACATGTGGCCACTCCTAGGGTTCACCCGCCCATCCTTGGCTTTTTTTTTTTTTTTTTCTAAATATTAATTATTTTTTAAAATATTATAATATTTAAAAAGTCTTAAAAACAATTATTAAAATTTTAAAAAGAATTAATATTTAAAAAAAAAAAAAAAACCAAGAATAAGTGAGTGAACCATTGGGGTGGGTGAATCCAACATCATTTAAGGGATGTCAAAAAGGACACATGGCTACCTCAAGGGGTGTCAAGAAGGACACGTGGCCACCTCAAAGGGGTGTCAAGAAGGACATGTGGCCACCTCAAGGGGTGTCAAAAAAGACACGAGGTCACTCTAAGGAATTTGATTTCATTCAAAAAAGAAGGGACAATTTCATAAATAAGAAAAATAGAAATTGGCAACTCTAGAGAGGGTAATTTTGATATTTCATATCATTTTAACCCATGACATCATCATTCCATCAGGGGTCAATTGATGGAAGCCATGTTAATGTCAATATTTTGAAAAATAAGGATAGTTGATGTATTTTCTGAAACTTGAGGATTCTACGTGTATTTTAGTCAAACCTCGCCTCACGGGGTGTAAATGTAGTTTCCCCATTTTAAAGGGAAGGATCTTTCAGCCTAAATACCTCGTAGAGTGATCTAGCATTTCCGAAGATGAAATCGATGGATCCTTGGATGAAACATTCTCTAAAATAGTGTCTCCCTCGATCATCATGAAGCGTGTCTTGGGCACCATAAAATCCGCAACCGTAAAATGCCGCTTGGTCACCTGCAATCCTGAGTGCCACTGCTTGCCCACCAACTTCGCCAGGAGATGCCGGACGAGCTGAATTCTTCTCCAAAAAAATAAAAAAAGGTTTATCATCACATAATCAGTGGGAGTCATTTCTAAATCGAATTCAAATAATTATAAACCTGTATATGATCACTATACAGTCAAGTACACTACCTGAAAGCTAATATTGTAAGCTGTGAAGTTGGAGAAGAAATTAGCTACTGAAGAGCTGTAGACTGTCCCTCCTGTAGAGTTTGCGGTGTCGTTCCAAGTAATGGTTGTGTTGAGATATCCTTGACCTTGGAGTATCAAATTCATCTTGTTAGCGCCCAAAACTACCTTCTCCCTGATACCAAATGTACATTAGCATACATATTATTGTCGAAAATTGGTTACCATGCATTATTGTTTCATATATGTTATGTTTCTCATTAGATTATATGGGTGGCATTTATCTCTTCCAGTACATATTAGCGTTCAAATTCATGCTTACACAGTAACGCCGAATGGGTCAAGCACGATTCAAGACCCGAGTTGAGCTTTGATCTCAAAACACCAACTGGATCGATAACCACATTGACTTCTCTACACCCTCTCACTGTCTTACCTCAATCAAGTTAGATCTAAGGTCACATGAACTGTTACAATGGGAAATTGTGAACAAGAAAAATGGTCTTTAAACTCATAATAATAGTAGTACGACCACTCGATTAAGAAATAATTAAAATGATAAAGCAAAAATCTGTTAAATCCAACATATATAACTAATTAAGATTAGAATTTATGACCTGTAAACTCCTGAACCAATTAAGATAAGGGTCCTAGTAGGGCTATAATCAGGAACAGCATCTACTGCCTTCTGCACACTACTGAATTTCCCACATCCCTTCATATCAACTGTGAAGACCATGCTAACATTATAATCGGACGCGATTCTAGACTTCCATTTGGCCTTGTCGCACTTTTTCTTACTTTTCCTCCCACGACGGTGGCGCGCAATGGGATTAAGGAGAGAGAGGAACTCATCTATGCCACTTTGCTTCACCACCCTATTGATACTATCAAGTTGAAGGCTATTTTGAGTTCTAGTGGTACTAATAATAGAGGAAGAATGGATGGTACTGAGAGCAAGTAGAAGAGAAAATAGTGCAATTGCAAAGGCAGAAATCCAAAAGAAGAGGTTTGTTTTGTTTCTCATGGTTGAGGTGTTGGGTGGAGTGAGGTCCTCCTGTTTTATTTGTGTGGGAGGATTGAGTGGTGATTACAGCTTCTGCTTAAAAGTAAGTGGGGGGTGGCGTGGTGGAGAGAGAGAGTAGTGGAGATTGGAGGTTACACACGCTATGCAAGAAAAAGAGAGATCTTGGTCATGATGAAAGCGGTGATAGTGCCTAGTGTGTGTTTTGCTGGTATTGTGGCAATGCTTAGACTTTTCTACAACAAGGTGATAGCCGGTGGGAATATGGCCTACGTAGGTGATGCTAACTTGCAGCGTGGGCGTAGCGCGCAGATTCGTTTATTGCGCGATACAGCAATATAGCCGTGAATCCCACATTTCAGACAGTGGGCCAGTGGTCGATCGCATGGTGGGTCTGAATCTGATGATAGTAACCATCTGAATTGGGGTCTCAATGGGCCGGGCTTTGGATTGGGCTGCTATCTTTTATTAGGCCCAATCCGTTTACAAGAGATTTTTGAGCCCAAATCAGCTTGTTGACACCCTACATCTGAATTGGTAGTTTGGCACATAAACTATGAGAAGTGGGTTCCTTTTTTTATTATCTTATTTTATTTTATTTTATGGGTTAAAGAGGTAGTCTAAATTCTAAAAACACACATCGGACCTAAGGTAACCACTAGGGTTGCATAAGGGTAAACCCGAGAAGTGGGTTTCTTGCTATTTTTCCCCCAATTTCACAGCGCAAGTGATTGTCGACTTATTACCATGAAGACCTGAAGGATCAGTGGAAGGATCTTAGAATAGTAATAACTTGTACAACATTTGAGTAAGAGGGCCTCTATCTCCCAATTTGGAGGAGGCCATGAGAAGAGCCTTATCCTTTACCAGTGACTATCAATAATTAAATTTGTGTTATGTAACCTGACCCAATTATAAACGAGTTGTGAAAACAAAATGCAAAACCTAACCCACGGGTTCAATTCTAACCTCGCATTAGCCTCTAATTTACAGGTTGCATTTGGTCAGACTTTTCAATTGACTTTTCATTTTAAGAAATCAAAAATCACGTTTGGTTAGCCACTCATCAATGACTTCTAGTGGAAGTCCAAAGTTAATGAAAGTCGAAAATCTCACTTCCTCAATAAGCAAGTGTGGGTTGCTTCCTCGGGAAGCCATGTTTCCCATTCCCGCGGGAAGCTGATGGAAAGATGGTTGTTTATGACAATATTTTTTATTTAAAAAGTTAAGGCCCCGTTTGGTTGCACTTCCATTTTGTGTTTTTTGTTTTTAAAAACAAAATTTTACACAATACGTTTCACGCCCCAAAACCCCACCTAGGAGGATGTGAGATCTAGGCACGTGACTCACTTAATAATCATCTTATTAGCAGCAATTAAGACACACTAAAATTGTGAACCTAAATTTTTTTTCTTCAATTAATGACATCAACTAAATGCATAATCCAAATCAATAACCAAAAGTAATAAAATCTTTAATCATCCATCATGATCATAATCATCAAACTAAACTGAAACATAAGTGTCTATGATGTCAATAAAAAGTCGTCCTGAATTCTTCAACTACTAATGAAATAACTTTAGTAATAGGGCCATCAATCAAGGTCCCTTTCTTCCTCGGGATAGTCACCTTCGGGTTACTCGATATACTCCTCTTCTTCTCAAGTTCCGGGTGCACAGATGTCAAAACCTGAAACTGCAGTCATCGGCTGAGTAACGAGTTATTCCCCGTATATAACAGAACATAATAAACAATATAAAGAATAACAATTGCATACATTCCATCACTTCATACATCCGTTTACATATAAAATCAGAGTGCGGAAAATAAAAATGTTCATTATGTCAATTTCTTTCTTTCTTTCTTTGTCTTTATTTTTCTTCATTCTTTTCATACTTTCTCACATTTCTTTCTTTTCTTACCTTTCATATTTCATACGTTATCATTACACCAATTCTCATTCACATGCATTTGTAATAACTTAAAATACCGCTTTACCGTATAAGGAAATGAGTTACTATACTTTACTTTACCGAGATACCACCATTCGTGCATTATCCGGTACGGACGGCTTAGTACATTTTCCGGTACGACGGCTTACTTACTTTGACATATATCTCGCCATTTCTGATGGTATCCGGTGGTGCACAACACAACATATATTATCGTTTTCGTGTGTCTTTTTATTTTCTTATTTTCATATTTTTCTTACTTTACTTTTAGGCTTACTTAACATCTCATTCATGTCTTTAATTCTTTTTCTTACTTTTACAGATTTTTCATTCGGGAGTACACAATGACATACCTCTTGTTTAAATTGCACCTAAGACTAACCGTCAAGGGTCATAGGACATCTCATCATAGTGTCCCATACCACTATATTAATCAGGCCTAGGCAAGCTCGACTTTCATCAAATGTTCATTTACCCAATAGTATATCATGTATTAAAAATATAATAGAAACATACAATTTATTGTATTTTTTATAATACTACAATCAAACATTACCGATGCTATTAAAATATTCTTAATTTACGAGCTAACTTACATATCGAAATCTCCTTTTCGTTTTAATTAAGGTTAACGTCTTAATTAGCATGTCTTTATTTAATAATAATTTTCCTGGTTTTAAATATAAAATCAAGCTCACATATTGTTAAAATATCACAAATTAAATCATCCATTCAATTCCATCTCATCCATTATCTCATCCTCCTCATAACTCCACATACTTCAAATAATTTTCCCAATCCCCATGTTGAATAATAAATAAATCCTACATAATTCTTCACATCTTAACATAATAATTCCGTGATAATAAAATAATATCTGCAATAAGTTCTTCACATCCTATTTTAACATTTCAATAATAAATAAATTATATCATCAATAGATTCTTTACATCAAATTAATGAATAATAAAACTATATAACAACTGGGTTATTTACATCCTAATTTACTCATTCACTAGTGATAAATTATAGTCATAATTACAGCTCTTCACATCCTAGTTTAATCATCCAGGAACCATAAACTGAAAACTAAAAATCTAGTTCTTCACATCCTATTTTATCATCCATAAATAATCAAATATAGTTCTTCACCTCCTATGTTAATCATTCAATAACAGAGATTATAATCATGGTTTTTCATATCCTATTTTTATCCATCAAAATAACGAGACAATATCTTCACTAAGTTCTTCACATCTTAATTTAACCATTAAGAATAAATAAACAATTTCATAAATGGGTTCTTCACATCCTATTTTAACAGATCACCCATAATGAACAAAAATCATAAACATATTCATGAATCCTACCTATCTTTACATATTTCCTTTGGTTTACTCCTTTTTATTCATTATTTTAGGATAACTATTCAAAATATTGGATATTAGATCTGTTATTTACCTCATTTGATCATCTCCCTACGATCTATTGCTTGTGAAACAGGGTTCTACCTTGATCTTCACACCTCTTTTCCCCTTCTCTGACCGAATCTTTGAACTCTTACAGTTTCTCTCTTTTTGATTTCTCAAAAACTCATCCTTTTAGGTTTAGAAGGCTTTAGAAACCCTAACCCACGAGTATAAGGGGGTATTTATACATTGGGAGCCCTAGGGACTCAAAAACCACGAAAACTCGCGCAGCCCATTGCCAAACGGCGTTTTGGGTGATCGATTGCCCGCCAGCGGCGATCGATTGCCCGCCAGCGGCGATCGATCTCCGGCGCCGGAAATATATTTATTTATTTTTTTAAAACTTTTTTTTTGCTACTTTTTGTTCTTCTTTTATTTAGTGCAATTTATTTCCACAAATTCACTAAATCGAGTGAGTTAAATGAGTTTTGTGATTCGATATTTTAATGCATTGATTTCTCATGGGATTCACACATCATTTTAAGTACATTTATTTAGGAAATTAACTCACATGATTATGAAATTAGTGAATTAAATGCGGGTCATTACAACACGTTTGATAAAGATGTTTCTGTTTTTAAAAATTAGTAACAAATTTTTTGAAAATCAAGGTAATAGAAAATTTTTTGTCAGCACCCCATTTTAACTATGATTAATTAACTTAACCATGGTTAACTTGGCTTAACCCTAGGTCTAACCCTAGGCATACCCTAAGCTAGAAACCCCTTTAGGCTCTAGGCCCATTTAGCATTTCAATAAAAAAAAAAGAAAAAGAAACAAGGCCCATGACCTTTTAGGGTTTTAGGATGGGACCCATCTAAAAAAAAATTTTAATTAAGAAAAAAAAAAAGTTTCGAAATATTGGGCGCCAACCCCATGTGGCAAGGCCAACATGCGTTGGCCCACACATGTGGGGGTTGGGCCCTAAAGTGGAAACTCAAAAAAACAACAACAAAAAAATAAATTCAAAATCGGTTTGGCACTATTCATCTTCTTCTCCAAACCAAGCGTACACCAACAGGCGTACCTGCCCCTGCGTCCTCTTGCCCCTGCCCCTTCTCTGATCCCTCCTGCCTTGTCCCCCACACCTAGGGTGACCGTTAGCCTTATCCTCACCTCCCCATCTCCTACTTAAACACCATCACAGCCACCGTTGAAAAGTGGGGATCTGCAAAAAAAAAAAAACAAAAAAATTTACAGCCCACCTCCACTCTTCTCTAGCTTTGATCATCTTTCAAAGCAGATCCTAAACTTTCCCCAGAACTCCCCTAAACTTGCTTCCATCCTACACCATCTACCATCACCCCACCTCCACGGTCCAGAGAGTTTTTCAAAAAAAAATAAAATCTGTCAGCCATACACAGCACCCCTCATCCATTTTGGAATACTCCACACCTCACCTAGTACTCCCCTAGCACCATTGAGACAACTCGGTAGGGGGTATACACTCACCCCTCCCCTACTTTTTTTTTCTTTTTTCTTTCCTGTTATTAGCTTTGTAAGGGACCCCTGGTCCCATCCCAGGGGTCCCATTTTGCTTCTATTTGTATTTTTCAGTAGCAAGATAGGCCAAGGATAGGGAACCTACTCCATCTTCTTCATAGATGGGGGGGAGTTTCCCCTTGAGGCAACTCGGGTTCACCACCCCCATAGCACCACAGAGCCCCCACGGGGTCTGGGGGGTCCTCAGTCAATGAGGAAACCCCCTGGACCTTCCTTGGTAAAGCACCACAGCCACAAAAGGATTTCAGAAAAATTTTCAAAAAAAAAATCTGTTTCGGCCACCCACCTGTAACCCCACTTTAACCCTGGTTAGGTTGGGCCCTGGTCAAGACCAGGGCCATGGTTAGACTCCCCACACTTCGGGCTACCCCCCTGTGCTATTTCGGCCCCTAACTCCGCTGTTAACCATAGTTAAATCGACCCCAAAGTGGGGTCGACAGTGTGTAACACAGTTCAACGGGGTAACTTTGAACCTCTGTGGGGCCCACATCCGACCTCCTCTTGGGTCTCACAAATGCCCAAATTGTTTCCCAGATGGTAGGCTTCGCAACGGTTGTCTCGGATCTCCCGGGATTGAGCCAAACCGCAGTTAAATCTGTGCAAACTTTGACAAAAATCTGTTTGGTTTTTTTAAATCGTCATTTTATGTGATGTTCAACTAGGCCATTTTGGGCCTCTGTGGAGCCCACCCACGACCACATTTTGGGCCCAATCAAAGGCCCAAATTGTTCCCTGTATAGTAGGATTCGTAACCATAGTCTCGGTTTTCCCTGGGTTAGCCTCTAACCACAGTTAACGGCGTGCTAACCATGGTTAAAAATATGTTTGACAATTTGGTTTTTTGGCAATTTTAGACCTTTGTGAGGGTCCAGACCAGGTAGGAGGCCAGTCTAGGCGCTGCCATGGACCCTGGCCTTCTTGTGACCAAACTGGACCCTTAACTATTGTTCAATCCACCTATGGTTAAAATTTAACCATGGTTAAGTAGCCCTTGTTCCAAAAATTCTGGAAAATTGATCAAAAAATCATAAATATTTATTGGATTCTAGAATGGGCTTCCATGATCAATTTTACCATGATTAGGACCCCTAACCATAGTCAACCCCACCTTGGGATCGAGCCGGACCCTTAACCATGGTTAAAAAATTCCTAATCAGGAAAAATCTGAAAAAATGACAGAAAAATCTGAAATATTCCAAAAAGCCTAAAGTGGTCTCTTGTGGCAATTTTTTCCATGTCTAGTCCCTTTAACTGGAGTTAACTTAACTTCAGTTGATTTTTAACCATGGTTAAGATGCTTGACCATTTGAAAAATCCCTAAAAATACAAAAAAAATCAAAAAATATAAGAAGATAAAAAACATGCTTGTTAGGACTTATGAACCTTGGTTAGCCTCTAACCATGGTTAACTTCCCTCTAACTGCGGTTAGACCCGACCTTGCACTTGACCAACCCGGTCAATTAAACCCTAGCCTCCCGGCTAGACCCTTGACCACCCTATGCACACACACACCCCCCTAGCCTTGGCACGAGCTCATGTGCCAGAACTACGTTCGGTCTGATCTCACTATGTGAGTATGTAGGCAACCTAACTCGAGTTCGACCCTAGCTTATCTAGCTTTCTATCTTTTTTGAATTAACATTTGTTTAAAAAACTTAGACATTTTAATTAATATTGAGATTAAATTTGGCTTAAATTTAGGGAGTAGGTAATCATTGTAAAATGGGGGTCCTGAGGTGCCTAACACCTTCCCCAGGACTTAATCGAATCGCTTACCCGAATCTCTATTTAGATCATTTGCCTTATCCAAATCAATCCGGGACTTATCCCTTAGAATGAATAGGTGGCGACTCACAGTCAAACCATAAATGTGAAAGTGAGTAGGAAATTTCCCATGCTCACATTTTTGTTAGCTCCATTTTTGGAAACAAAAAACAAAAACAGAACCATCATCACACACCACCACACCACCCACCACACCACCACAAGCGCACCACCACCACCACTCACCACTCCTCTTACCACCACCACACCACCGCCACCTCTAACAACAACACCACCACACCATTGACCAACCACCGCCACCATTTCATCACCCACCACCACCACCACCACCACCACCACCACTCCTCTATCACCACAATCACACCACCACCACACCACTCCACCACCTACCACCCACCACCACCACCACACAAAGACCACCATCACTCCACGACCACCACAACCACCACAACACCACCACTCCAGCTCCACCACATCACCACTCACCACTACCACTTCCAGTACCAATCCACACACCACCACCACCACCACCACCACCACTCCACCACCACACACCACCACCACTTATGGATTGAAATAGTTTACTCATTATGTTCATTATATTTTCCAATCGCCTTTTTTATTTTTCTAACGGATTGTATTGTCAAACATATTTTCCACTTAAAAGATTTGAAATCAGAAATTTATTTTTAGTTTTAAAAATCAAAAAATAAAAATAGAAAAAGAAAAGTGTATCCAAATGGGCTAAGCTTTCAAATCAGTTTATAAAAGCATCTATTGCCCTGACACTAGTGATTCACGTACAGGTTGCTTTCCATGACCCTGGTCTACTTTTTAAGATCTCGTCAAGCTTGCCAACATCTCATTGCAGCCAATTGCAATTGAGCTCAGGGAGAGTTCAAGTGCACCCTAGACCAACACGTGTCCCTTCTAATCTCTATTAACTATGATTAAGATTTATTAATCTTGGGGGTTTATTTATATAACTTTGGCTTTTAGAAAAAAATTATTAAAAAATCTAATCTTAAGAATTAAAAATTCTTAACTAGAGTTAATATTTTTTTAAATATTTTATTCTAAAAATCAAGAGTATATAGTTGAACTCCAAGAATTAGTGAATCTTAATTACAATTAATCGAGATTAAAAAAGACACATGTTGATCTGTGGGCACGATTGAATCCTCTCGAAGTTCAATAGCAATTGGTTAGGATGAGATCTCTGTCCCTTATATAAAAGGAATAGTGATTAGAGGATTGCGCATTCCCTTATGCAGGGGACTGCTATATCCCCGTATCTCTTTTACCCTCTTTTCATTATGGTTAAGCTTAAATAAATTAAGGGTGTAGGAATAACTTTTTAAAAGTATAAACCAATCAATATTTTTGATTTATTAATTTATAAGAGTAATTTTTCACATATGCAAATCAAACATAAATTATTTTCAAAATGCCTTTTGCAGACTTCTTTTACAGACTTCTCTAAGAGTTGCTTCCTCCGAACTAATTCCTGAGAAGTTCTTTTCTTCTCAGACAAGTTTAACAGAACAAGGCCAACAAACTGTTAGTGGATCAATTGATGCTGGATAGCCCCTTGCCTGAGCCTTTAATTTGCAACAATATCATCTTTGTAAGGCAGATTCCCCGTGTTTTTATCATATTTAATACACCGCTAAATCACAATGTTGAGATCCTTTAAGTGGGCATGATCATGTTTTGTTGGGTATGATCAATTCAATAATTTTTTTTAAAAAAAACGTTGGCCGTTTAAAATGGTTTCACGACTTCTGATCATGAGCTGGGGATCCTCTGTGATATGACAAGAGTGGCCTACTAATGGAATAACTTGGTGGTAAGGCAAGAGGCTTGCTTTAACTAAAGAATAACTTTTTACTGATCAATTTTATCTATTGGTTTTACAATTTTCAAGTGAAGCCAAAGTTGCACCAAATTCTTAGAACCAATTTACATCAAATTTTATTGTATATTTTATATATGAGCACTGATTTGGGCGGATTTGGCTTTGCTCCACGTGTCCTTTTTAATCCCTTTTCTTAACCTTAGTTAAGCTTAACAAAAATTAACCTAAGAGGGGTTGGACTAGTGGCCAAGACTACGCCTCAAGAAGCAGAGTTGGTGCCCACCCTTTGGGATTTATTATGGCTTTCCTGGCTGTGTAGTATAAGGGGATCTACATGACCCGAGAGACTTAGTCGGGTGGTCTAGAAGGCTCGGATACCCTTGTTCCCCAAAGAAAGTTTAACTAAAATTAAGATTAATATATATTTTTAAAACCAAGCTTGGATGGGTGAATTAACCTTAGGAGTGAGTGAATATTCTGAACCACAATTCATGGGTGTTAAAAAAGGGGTGTGGACCAATAGGGACGGACATTCGGCTACAAAGCCGAATGAACATTTATATATATATATATATATATATATATATATATATATATATATATATTATAGAGAGATATTCTAATGGGGGGCACTCACTAGAAGTTCAAGTGAGCAACCCCTCTAGAATAATTGCACGTGACAATTTATTTTTAAACTATCCGATAGTTGGATGTTAAGATGAATTCTTTAAGAAAAACATCATATTATCAGTCAAATCATACGTTTTAGACCATTTAATTCAATTGATAGTTTGTCAACATTAACCCATAGGGTTGACTATCCTACCTAGCCTATAGAAATTCATAATTTTCAACCGTTAATCAGTGACCTAAAAATGAAAAATGGCTGATAGACATGATTTTTTTTTGCCCTTTCTCAAAGGACTCATCTTAACATCTAACTTGTCAAGTTATTAAGGAATGCTCATTACATGTTCTAGTGGGCCGCTCACTAAAAAGTGACGTGTCTCTCAAGAGACCCACTTTAACATTTAATTGATCGGATTCAAAAACAAACTGCCACATGTCATCCTTTTAGAAGGGAGCTTACTAAAACTTCTTAGTTAGCGTGCCGCCTATTAGAACCCATCTATATATATATATATATATATATATATAAGAGGAGTGCTAGACCCACTCTTAGGGCATTCCTACTTTCAACCTAAGCCAACCGCATGATCATTTTCAATGTTAAAACCTTATAATTATGAAAAAATTTATACTTAGATAGTGAAAATAGATAAATAGTTGACTTATGCTAAAAGTAGGAATGCCCTGAGAATAGGGCTAGCACTCCTCTATATATAATCGTGGTTCCAATGGGCCGCACTCGGTAGAGAACCTCTTGTAATCGGCCACTCCCCCCTCTTCGAGAAATATGACATGTTGCATGTTTTTTTTTAAATTCTGAGGTTAATGTGGTCCATTGGGAGATCCGTCGTCTGATCGGGAATTTTTTTAGCTTCGGCCGCTTTATTAGACACATTACCTTCGGAAAGAGTAAGGGAGATTTTATGGAACAAAGGAACTTCGGCCACTTTATTAGACCGACATTTTGCCAACTCATTTTCAAACTCGCACTAAAGCCCTTCCTCGTACGATATTCTTTCTGGGGGGAATGTTACCTCAGATTTTTTTCTTCTCACTTTCTTTAAGGAGCCGACACATACACCTATTCTTCCCGGCTGCTTTTGTAGCCGGTTAAAGCGTATCTACCTTGCTAATTTATGCTCCACCCCCTTCTTAATTTATTATTTGTAAAAGATATCCTCAAATGGTACATCCAAATCCAAATCCAAATCAAAGACTGGGGACACATGATAAATAAACTCTCTCTTGCTATCTAGACACAAGGAGATCTGATCACAAGCCAATTGTGATTGAACAGGGGAGGTTGCAGTTCAATCGCACCCACAAGTCATCACGTGTGCCTGTTAATTCCTATTAATTGTGGTCAAGATTCACTAATCTTAAGGGTTAAATAATCTAACCTTGATTTTTAGAAAAAAATATTATTTTTTAAATTCTAACTAAAATTTTGTATACTTAAGATTAATATTATTTTAATATTTATTTTAAAAAACTAATGCTAAATTGTTGAACCCTAAGGGTTAACGAATCTTAATCACATTTAATAGGGGTTAACAAGAAACCATGATCCGTGAAAGAATCTCTTTTAGTGAATTTGTGGCAATTTAAATTGTGTAAGCTTAGTAAGTGTAGCCCTTGAAAAAAAAATCCTTTGGGCCAACCCCAAATGATCAACGTGGGTCAAGCAATCTGACCTTGGGTATTAGAAGAAAAAAAAAACCAAAAATATTAACTTTAATTTAGTTAAGTTTAATAAGGGTTAAATGAGTATTAAAAAGGACACGAGGACACAACGGGACTTAAGTAGTGTACCCTGGGTTGGTTAAGCAATCCGACCTTAGGTTTTATAAGAAAAAAAACAAATATCTTAACTTTAATTTAGTTAAGCTTAACCCAAGTTAAATGAGTATTAAAAAGGACACGAGGACACAACGGTGACTTAAGCGGTAGATCCCAGGTTGGTTAAGCAATTCGACCTTGGGTTTTAGAAGAAAAAAAACTCAAAAATCTTAACTTAAATTTAGTTAAGCTTAATCAGAGTTAAATGAGTATTAAAAAGGACACGGGGACACAACGATGACTTAAGCAGCGGACCCGGGTTGGTTAAGCAATCCAACCTTGGGTTTTAAAAAAAAAAAAAAAAAAAACAAAAATCTTAACTTTAATTTAGTTAAGCTTAACCAGAGTTAAATGAATATTAAAAAGGACACGAAAACACAACGATAACTTAAGCAGCGGACCTTGGGTCCTCTAATCACTGCTTAAGCAGCTGACACAGTTTGGTGACTGCCTCAACCCCAACCCCACCTGCAACCCCCCCCCCCCCCCCCCCCCCCCCCCCCATGGGTCCACTGCTTATCTTACCCAAGTGCCCTCGTGTTCTTTTTAAGACTCCTTTAACCCTCGTTAAGTGTTCTTTTTAAGACTCCTTTAACCCTCGTTAAGCTTAAGAAAATTGAAGTACAGATTTTGGTTTTTTTTCCCTTTTAAAAACCAAGGTTGGATTGCTTAATCCTAGGGGGAGTGAATGTTAACCATAGTTGGTATTTGTTTAAAATAATGCGTGGACCAATAAGGACTGCCATTTCATTACAAAATGAAAACCTGGGTCCATTAAGTATTTTCCAAAAATTATATATGGGAAAGTGGAAACAGTTGGTAGTGCCGCAGTAGGTAGCGAGGGGAGAGAGTGAGAGAAGGCCTCGAATTCTCTCTAGCGAAGCCAAAAAGACTCCTCTCGGGCAACCACAAAATATGGGACATGTGGCTAGAGAAGTCATTTCATGGGCCCCATGATTTTGATTTCTCCACACATTATTTGACACATGACTTCTCCAGCCACATGTCGCCTATTTTGTGGTTGCCCTCGGAGAAAATTGAATGACTTCTAGATCTCCTCTTTTTATCCCCACATATCCTCTGATTTGTGGTTGCCAAGACCACCTTTATGGCTTGGTTAGAGACAATCCCAGGCCGGAAGGAATAAGAGAGAACAAAGAATGAGAAAATCTTCAATCCGTACTCTACTTGGATATTTTTACAAAATACAAACTAATGAAGATTATTTTCTTAAATATGCATGAACGAAGCTTTAACCGGTGAGAGAATAGGAGATAAAAAGAGAAAAACTTAAGTCTCTGCAACAGTAAACGTGATTGGTTTTTTGTATAACCTACAAACTAATGAAGGGGTTTTCTTAAATATTCATGATGAAAGCTGCAAAAACAGCTGGTAAAAATAGCTTGACGTGTCGGATTCACAGACAAAATGAGAAAGTTTGGAAACTGGGGCAAGCATTCCCCTCTTTCTGTTTTTGTAATTTGGACTTTACACTACTTTCTCGTATCACGCATTCTCAAATTTCGTCCTATAAAACACCACTTAATATGGCCAACCTCCTTGATCATAATACCAGTAATTCAGCGCCATGGCTAGTCCGTCGTCGTCGGCGACCATGCAAGCAATCCCATCAAGCCGGTGGAGACTGTCAAATTGCATACCCATCACTATACTATTCTCAGTTCTTCTTTTTTGTCTCTCAGTATTCATCGTTTGGCTTGTAATCCGGCCAAAAGGCCTCGTCTACACCATAGAAGACGGCTCAGTCCACGGCTTCGACTTGAAGAACAACCACCTCAATGCCACCTTCGACTTCATCTTAAGGTCATACAATCATAATAGAAAAGTTTCTGTGAACTATGACTCCATTAAGGTGTCTGTATCTTATGAGGGTGAGACCATTGCATCCGATTTTTTTGAGCCCTTCTTCCAACCCCATCGTAATGTTACTCGGTTTGAGGTGAAACCCGTGGCTCGATCTGTTTCGTTAATGGAGTTTGTGGCTAGAGATCTAAGGCTCGAGAAATCATCAGGAAAGGTCAGGTTAGCTGTCGAAGTGAAGGCGAGGATAGGTTTCAAGGTGGGGGTCTGGAATTCGGCGCATCGCACCCTAAGGGTCTTATGTTCACCTGTGGTGGTGTTCGTCTCTTCGTCGGAGAAGGCCGACCGAACTTTCTGCAACACTGATATTTGAATGTCTCAAAGCTTGATTTCCTTTTTTTGGGTTGATTCATTGAAAGTATTGGCTTCGATTTTCTTGGGTTGGCTGTCAGCCCGGTTGATGAAGATCCCAAGCGGTGCTTTAATGCTTTTGTATTAGCAGTTGGGTTTGTACTTAAAATTTAAACATTATGTGTTTGACTTTGAAGCTTGAAATCGGAAAAATTCATAAAAAGAATGGGGTAAAATGTAAATTTCTCACTCTAACAGATTCTAACAATTTAGTCGACATAAGCCCATTTGGGCTATGTGCTGGCTCTCTTGAGTGTTGTTTGACAGGTGACCTTATCATGACTACACAAGTCATGATTACTCCAAATACCTATAAATAAGCATGAATCTCTAGAGAAAGAAGGATGGTGCGGAAGGCAAGAGAGAAAGTAAAGAAAGAGAAAAGAAAAATAAGAAGAAGGAGAACTGAGAAGCTTGAGTCGTTCACACCTCAACCCTGAAGAGCTATGCAGATAGTCGCTCACTTGATTCTCTCATCTTCATTTAATGTTCTCCAGCCACTTGATGCTCTCCACGGCCTCACAATCGATTATGGCCACAGGATGCTCTCTCAAATCGGCCATGTCCGCCTGATGTTTTCTATGAATGGTACCCTTACACTTTGTCAATATCTGATGTTTTATGTTTATCTACTTGGTGAAATGTTAAGGTCACACTGTCACTTGTACGACCTCGCAATTGATCATCTATTGAGTGCATGCATACTTGAACTTGTGTCTGACGCTATGAACTGTACTTGAGCTCGTTGTGCGCTGTGAGCTGTACTTGAGCTCGTTATCTGATGTGAATTGTACCCGAGCTTGTTGTCCGCTGTGAGCTGTACCCGAGCACATTGTCCGTTATCAACTGTACCTGAGCTACGTTGTCTGAACGTTGTCTGAGCTTTGTCCGATGTACGTTGTTTGAACGTTGTCCGAGCTACGTTGTCTGAACATTGTCTGAGCTACGTCCTCCGTTGTCAATTGCTCCCGAGCTGAGTCCTTTGTGTCATCCGAGTTACGTCTGTTGTGCCTCCCGAGCTGAGTCCTTTGTGCCTCCCTAGGAATGCTCTTTAACATCTTCCCATGCATTACTTTCACATACATCACTTTCTCATGGAACATTTTTTTTTTTGAGATTAACTATGAACAAGGGAGCCCCGGTTGAACAGTCAACCGGAGCAACCCCAAATTTGCCTCAGGAAGTAGTATTTTGGTGATTAAGAACGTAAAGAAGGGTATTTTTTAACAGTAAATTTGTTCAATAAATATGCCTTCCCAAGGTAAATTTTGAGTTTTTCTATTCAACTAGAGCCCCTGGTAATAGTTAAGATTTTGCTAGCCCTAGTCGCAAATCTTCTAAAGACGCAAATGGACCCGTACAAATGGCAAACATACTTTGACTTTTGCTTTTTAAATTGTTAAAATAATGAAACATTTTCAAGTGTTAGGGTGACGAGACAACAAACGGGAATAGCAGTCCTCGAATAGTTTTTTTTTGGTACAATCCAAGCATGAAAGTCTAGCATTGGAAGCTTGGTTAAGGGTGACGAGGCAACAAACGGGAACCTCCCTCCTAGTGAGGGGACACACTACTTGGGCTAACACCATGGCACGTTCTCATGCAATACTTTAACATTAACTATTTTTGGATGCAAGAGAAAGAATCTCATACACTCAAGTACCGAACCAAATCATCTGTTTTCTTCCTTGGGTTCTTCCCGGTGGCAAGGGTGTTTGAAGGCCACGGTTACTTGTACAGTTATTAAATCCTTACAAGACAAGTGATCTTGGCCTTTAAACACCCCTGGTTTGGGAAGGCCACATATGATATGGTTCTATTCTTCCCTATGGTCTAGTGTTTGAAGGCCATGATCTCTTGTAAACCTTTTTTTTTATAGTTGTTAAATTTGTACAGTGCTATTTGATCATGGCCTTCCCTAAGTACACAGTAATATTCAACAATGGAGGAGTGCTAGCCCTACTCTTAATCAATCCATACTCTTACCCTCTACTAACCATTTGTCCATTTTTGGATGAGATAGTGCTATAGTGTTGTAGAATGGATAGGTGATGGTGGCGTAATAACAATGTGTGCCCAAGACGCCTCGGGACTCGATTCTTAGTCTAAGGCCAAGCCCATTGGAACATGAGTCTTGTGCTAGGCGTATCTGTTGTTTGAAAATCGAAACCACTCCGAATCTATTTATGGCAAAAGTCTTCAATTCAGATAATGGTCAAGAGCCGTGTTACACCTACCCGCGGCAAAAAAACCAACACCTGTTAAAGTGACAGGTGTTGGATTTTAGCTTTTTGGCTAATGCCTGAGAGTAGGGCTAGCACGCCTCATGGCCAAGTTGCTTATGTACACAGACCTAGACCTTAAGCTTGAATCAAACCCAACACTCGTCTTTTATGTGCCACCTTAACACAAATCAAAGCAGACAATGTGGACTTTAAAAGGTCTACGAAGAATTTCTTTTTTGCTTTTACTTTTTTTCCTTTTTCAATGCAAGAGAGAGTATTCCATGCGCCCAAGTAGACCCTAATATTCAACAACAAAGCAGGCTACCCAAGGTGCAAGCGGAGCCAATGTTAGGGCTGTCAATGTGCTGGGGTAGGAACTTGCAAGGGTCAGCCCAAGCTTGGCCTAGGCCCTCACAGGGCCTGAACTGGCTAGGCCCAAGCCCTAAGCTCAAGGTCAGTGTTAGGCTCGGAAAGAAGATAAATAAATTTTTTTTGTCATAATATTTATTTTTACATAATTTTAAACCACCACCAGCTACAGTTCTCCCTCAGCGATTTGGCGGTTGGGCCCTCTCGGTTGATGCCCTCAAAACCCCCATACCTTAACCAAAGAAAAAAGAGCCCCATATCCCTTGGGCCAGTGGTGGGGTGTGGACTCTCTGTTGAGGGAGGTCTAGGGTTCCAATCTCCCGTGATGAGTTCACAAGAGCTCCAATCCTCAAGCTAACAACTAATTGTCAAACAAAAAAGATTCGAACTTCCCTCTGTCCGGTTCCCCGGAAATCAAACGTAGGTAAATGATATCCGAATGAAATGGAAAAACGAAAAAAAGACCCATAGAATGGAATATTTGGGTCTTCTCACCCATTACAAGTAAAGTGATAGGTTGTACGCGAATATCAAGCATGTGAAGTTGAAGTTTCACAGGAAATGTGTCTAATTCATCTTGAAGTCATAGATTCTAATTTCCTCTACCGGTCACAGGTATATAATGCAGCTCCATGGAAAGCTTTCAAACTTACCACGTCATTCAATCTCCTCCCACTTTCAGGAGTTTTTGCTAGCAAAATTTAAGTTGGATGTCATTATTAGGGAATTGGTGTTCAATATAATTGTGAGCATGAGAAGTTTTCTACCCACTTTCACATTTGATGGTTTGACTAAGAGTCGCCACCTATTCATTTTTAGGGATAGGTCCCGGGATTTGGATAAGGTAAATGGTCCATTCAGAATTAGGATAAGTGGTTCGATTAAGTCCTGGGAAAAGTGTTAGACACCCTACGACCCCATTTTACAATGGTTACCTACTCCCTAAATTTAAGCAAATTTAATCTCAATATTAATTAAGATGCTTAAGTGTTTAATCAAATGTTAATCCAAGAAAGAGAGAAAGTTAGATGGCTAGGGTCGAACCCGGGTTGGGTTGCCTACGTACTCACATTGGGGTGAAATCAGACCGAGCGTAGTTCTGGCACATGAGTCTGTGCCAAGGCTAAGGGTGTGTGTGTGTGTGCATCAGGTGGTCAATGGTCTAGCTAAGGGCTAGGGTTTAGTTGACCAGGTTAGTCAAGTGTAAGGTTTAGATCTAACCGTGGTTAGAAAGGTGTTAACCATGGTTAGGTAGGCTAACCAAAGTCAAGAAAGCCTAGCAAGCATGTTTTTGGTCTTTTTGTATTTTTAGATTTTTTTGATATTTTGAAATTTTATAATATTTTTGGTATTTCGAGATTTTATCATGTTTTTGGATTTTCATATAGGTAGGATTTTGGCAAACTTAACTAAAGTCAAATTTAATTCAAGAAAAAGATTAAGGAAAAGTTAGACTAAAAGATTATATTTAGGACATAAAGAGGGGTGTGCATTATGAATAGTAAATGGTCTATTATCAATACCAAATTTGTTGGATTGGTGTTGATAATAGATCAAATACCATTGTCTATGGTATGAGGCATTTTGGATAATATCCTCTTTAAGTTCATAAATCATCATTTACCTATTCGAAATAGAACATGAAGGAAAAAGAAAGAAATGAAAAAAAGTGACAAGTGGAGAAAATGAAAACTCATTATCTCCTCTCTAATGTAGTCCATTTACACCATTATGAATGATGTAATGAGACTCTAAATATGAAAATTTGAGTGATGAGGAGTTTCCCAAATGATTCTAGATGAAAAGACTAGAATCTAAATGAAGAAACAAAATACAAAGAGAAGTATAGCTTTAGCTTCCATTCTCTATAGGCCTACCCATATCTACACTAGTGGGTACATAGAAAAAAAAAAAATTTACATGAAAGAAAAAGAAAAACATCTTTTTTCTTTTGAGGCGGAGTCTCTCTACACCATTAGATTGGTGTAGAGAGACCCAACTAGACTTGAGAAGAGAGGGGTCTTCCCAAATGGTTCTAGAAAAAGACTAGAGTTATGGCAATTGGGCTTGATCTATGGTAATTAGGCTTCTGATAAAGCAATTTAGCTTTGGCTAAGACAATTAGGTAATTAGGCTTGACTACTTGGGCTTGGGTAATGGAATTAAGTAATTGGGCTTGATTGAGTTGTTTGGGTACAAGTTTGGCAAAATGGGCTTGGGCCTTAGGTAAAAATTGAAGCATTTAAAGAAGCGGGAAGAGGGATAGGGGGTGCAAAAATAGGGTGCTTACAGCTGCCCCTCTTTGTCAGAGGGTGCGGGCAAGCGAACGAGACAAAGACTGAAATCACCACTATTTTTGCATCTTAAAACCTGCAAAACTTAGGAAAATATAAAAAATGAGAATGAACTAATTTGAAACTAAGTAAAGTTTGCCAAGATAAAATATGGAGTGCTGGAGATGATGGTGAATGTATGATTGTTGAGAGGAGTAAACACGTGTCCGCTTCAACGGAGATGAAGTGATGGTTGATCACATAACCATTTCACCGGAGATGCGATGAAGGTTGATCACACAACCATTCTACCGGAGATGAGGTGAATGTTGATCACACAACCATCTACCAGAGATGAGGTGAAGGTTGATCACACAACTATTTCATCAGAGATGAGGTGAATGTTGATCACACAACAATTTCACCGAATATGAGGTGAATGTTGATCATACAATCATTTCACCGGAGATGAGGTGAAGGTTGATCACACAATCATTTCACCGGAAATGAGGTGAAGGTTGATCACACAGCCATTTCATCGGAGATGAGGTGAAGGTTGATCACACAACTATTTCACCAGAAATGAGGTGAAGGTTGATCACACAACCATTTCACCGGAGATGAGGTGAATGTTGATCATACAATTATTTCACCGGAGATGAGGTGAATGTTGATCACACAACCATTTCACCGGAGATGAGGTGAAAGTTGATCACACAACCATTTCACCAGAAATGAGGTGAAGGTTGATCACACAACCATTTCACCGGAGATGAGGTGAAGGTTGATCACACAAAACCATTTCACCGGAGATGAGGTGAAGGTTGATCACACAAAACCATTTAACCGGAGATGAGGTGAAGGTTGATCACACAACCATTTCACCGGAAATGAGGTGAGGGTTGATCACACAACCATTTCACCGGAGATGAGGTGAAGGTTGATCACACAATTATTTCACTAGAGGTGAGGTGATGGTTGATCACATAACCATCCACCAAAAATGAGGCAACGCAATGATGTGTGTAGGATTAGCGTCACTGGAGGTTGTAAACGATATCCGGTCACACAACCATATCCGCATACTCATTGATTAATGAGCTAAAAGAGCAAGATGAAAGGTGGTAAGTGCAAGACTAACATCACTGGAGGCCTCAACTGGCACCGGTCACACGACCGTGTCAATATACTCATTGATTAGTGAGCTAGCCGAACAGAACTGGGGAATGATGGATGCAAAATAGTGCAGACAACCACCCGATTGTCTCGTTGAGGTAGGATGCAAGATAGTGCAGACAACCACCCAATTGTCTCACTGGGGTAGGATGCAAGATAGTGCAGAAAACCGCTTGATTGTCTCATTGAAAGAGAAAAGTAGGGTAATGTAGACAACTGTCCGATTGTCTCACTGGTGAGTAGTATAAGATAGTGTTTAGGAACTAGAAGGAGTTCCAGAGATAATGAAAGCAAGTTTGTGAAGCAAGATGATTTGAACATGAGGAATGAGAGCGGTGACCCTGAGTCTTCACACGAATCTTTGCCTCTTTGCACATATAGAGTCTGATGGACCTGAATTGACCCCTGACCAGGCTGATCTGATTGTTGGTACATTCCCTCAGGGTATACCGATCTACTTCAAATATCTGTGTCATCCAGAATGGTCTGCTGACTTTGCCTTACCCTGGTTCCAGTGTTTTTCTTGCACCAGTGAGAGTGAACAGTCGACTTTGAGTTGACTCTACTAGGGGTTGAAACTTAACTAATTACTGATGAGAACAACTTGTTAAAAAGATTGATGGGTTGACTGACAAAATGACACGAATGACTTGTTAAAAAGACAACTGAGCTGACTGACAAGTGGTGTGGTGGACTGACAATTGACTAGTGAACTGTATACAATGAAATTGACTGTTTGTACTTTGAAAAGTGTGTCTGAGATTGCTTGTAGTGGGAGACCTAACTAGGTTCCTTAGCCTACAGGTAGGGATGATTAAGCTGTAGTTGATCGTGATGCTTGATCATTAGATATCGAAGCTTGTATTGGTTTATCTTTCCCTTTTTTGCCCCTGGACCCTTGCGGGTTTTCACCAAGACTGGGTTGTACTTTTTAATCTTTATCCATTTTTTGCCCCTGGGCCTTTTTAGATTTTTGCCAGGACTGGGTTCACGTAATTTTTGCCCAATAGCAGGATTAATGATTCCTTATTATGCCCGTGAATTTTGCAGTTTGATTTACCCCCTTTTTTTTTGCTCTTAGGCCCTTGCGGGTTTTCACCAGGACTAGGATACAAGCTTTTCATTTTCTCATTCTTCTGCTCTTGAACTCTCTTTAATAGTTCTCTATTCTTCTCTTATCATTACTTGTCGGGAAATGGAGATGAATGCTTTTGACCATTGATACTCAAGTCCTTTCAGGGATCAAGGAGGGCTTAAGGTTTAGGACGAAACGTGATTTGGCTAAAAACGAGATAAGACTCAAAGTTTCTGTTTCAGCAAAAGTAGGGCACCCTATGATACTTGTTCATTGTTGGTATAGAACCAGCTTATGCATTTTGTCCTTTGATGAAACTTTGTTTCGTTTTTTGACCAAGTACTTTTTTTTGGCACAAGGTTGCCCTGTATTGTGAACATTTGCTGGTGTTATGACCGAATCTGATTTCAGGCTGCTACGTACCCAAATAGGGATCAGGTCAAGACGTAGTTCGGCTAAAAAGTCACTTGATGTTGTACTGGTTGTTCTTCTTTTGCATTATTCTTTGACTTTCATAGGATCCCCTTTTATGAGTTTTGTAAGATAGACTATTGGGCTCAAAGGTCTAACTAGCGGATATATATAGCATGGGTAATCGAAGTATTAAAAGGGGTATCAACGGATAGCCTCCTATCATTTCCTTAATTGGTCAAGAACATGTATGATCATTGCTTCGTTCTTTATCTTAGTTGATGGATATTTGATGGCTCAAAGAGGTCTTCAATTCTTGTATTTTTTTTTTTTTAAAGGTTTGTTCAATCTCAGGAGGGTATCCGTTAATTTGAGTGATCCACCTTTGTCAAATTGTTCCTTACAGGTATTAGAAACTAGTTCAGTTCCCAATCAAGTATCTTAGAGCACAAAGGGAATTTGATTTTAAAAAGTCATTTCATTAAGATATTATCAGGTGAACAGACTCGACTCGACTTGACAAAAGACAATTGAGACAAGGGTCATTGGCCACTGACCTGAATACACAGCAACTGAAGTAAGAGACACTAACCACTGACTAATTGGACTGATAATAAAGAGACTGACATGGGCCACTGTGGCCAACTGCAAGACAAAAAAGAAGAGATAGAAATGAACAATGATATATTACCAAAAAGAGAACTGCTCAAAGTTTGACTGTAGATACTGGCTGAAGCGCCTTAACTTCCAGGCGTAGCATGATTGGGTAAAGAGACCTGAGTGATGTCAACATTCCCCGGTGCAAAGCAAATTGCATCTATCTCTAACAGGTCCTGGATAGCATGTTTGAAATTATAGCATCGATCCGTAGGATGCCCTGGTGACTGGTGATATTCGCAATGCTGATCCAGCCTATATCCTTTCGGGAGAACCGCTGGTGAAGGTTGGGGATCCGTCAGGGTGATTAATTTCTTGTTCAACAAGAATGGGAGGAGTGCTGTCAAGGAGTATGGGATCAAAGTGAATGCCCGATTTTTTTTTTGTTCAAATGTCATCTGATGAAAGATGAGTTTTCTTTGATTCTGTTGAGCTTGTTGAGGCTGCCGCGACTGCGGTAGCTGCCGAGGTTGTTGAGGGAGGTTAGAGATTTGAATGGCTGCGACCATTTGCCCATCATTTTCTCTTCTTCTATTATCTTTTTTGAGAGGTAAGGGAGCACGGGAAGAGGATGAACCATTTGATCCTTGGAACATGTCGAATTCCCCTATGTCATCCGTTGTTGCCTCAATCCGGGTGCCACATTTGGCCATAGTGCTAAAATTGGATATGGGTTGCGCCGCCAAGAGAGTCTTGAGTGGATGCTTAAGGGTACGGAGAAAGGTCGTCACTTGTTCCTCTTCCGGTAAAGGGGTGCTCATTTTTCCAGTCATTTCTCTCCACCGAACAGAGTATTCGATGAAAGTTTTATTATCCCTTTGAGTCATTTTTTCCAGGTCTACCCTCTGTGAGACTAGATCAACATTGTAGGAATATTTAGTTAGGAATGTCTCGCACAGACCTTCCCAAGTTCAGACTTTGTTAGGATCCACTTTATTAAACCACTGCAGGGCTGAACCTTTCAAACTCTTCTGGAATAACTATACCAACAGTTTGTCATGATGTTCCAATTGGAACAGTTCTCCATGGTAAACTCTTAAGTGCGTCTCGGGACATCCCTTCCAGTTGTACCTCTCAAAAATCAGGTATTTTAAAATCTCGAAGCAATTGAATCTCTGGGTGCATGCACATGTCCCTGAAATCTGCAGATTTACGAGTTCTATGAACTGTCCTCACTAGCTCTTCCAACTTCTCAATTCTTTCTCTGTAAGCATCAGGAATTTGTGTTGAACTGGAAGATATGTGAGCAGACCTGGTATGAGGTTCATTGCCAGCTCTGGCTTCTTCCTCCTCAAACTGGTCTATGATGGGTGGTGTGATGCGGAGATTGGGTTGTGGTTGAACCAGTGGAGGTGGTATATTGAAAGTGAATTCTGGCGGTGGATGACTAGGAGGTGGAGGGATGTTGAGGGTATGCAGTTGTGGTGGTTGAACAGGTAGTGGGGTGTTGATGACAGGTGACAGAGGGATAATATGTGGCGGATTGGTTTGTGATGGGCCGGGCACATCGGCCGATTGAGGATTTGAGGAGGAGAGAGCATGTGTTATGGCCCGCATAAAATCATGCAAAATATTTTTCAGCTCTTCTAAGCTCTGGGCATTCTTAACTATTCTTTCCTCAAGATTCGAGGTTTGCAGCTGTTGTGATGTCGGTGTATCAGGATCAGTCTCACGTCCGTCCACTAATTGATCCATACTGTACAGCTTGGTCAGGTATCAACTAGTGGTGCTTTTCAAGTATATGCTAGACTCAGGGTCTGCTCCCTGAAATGATTGAAATGTACAGAGTAAGAATCAGAATAGGTAAGAGCGGAGGAAGACTGGAAAGCATGCAGATGACCTACATGGTCTAATTGACATAGGGACAATGTCCCTAGTCTGGAAGCTTAGAATGACATGCAAGAGGGATGATTTTTGATTTTTTGATTTTTTTTTTTGATTTTTTTTGTTTTGAATAAGGTATGACATGACATGTGTGACCCGATAGGGTAGGCGGAGAGAATTCCGTTCTACTAACCTGAGTTGTTGGTAGTCAGGGTCTACTGGGCCAAAGTTGAAGCGGGTTAATGGGCTCACCCATTGTAACTTAGGATTTGAACTTCACATGTATGTCTGGAGACAGGGTATGATGTATTTTATTACAATCACAACAAAAGGCTCAGTACATGCCTCATGAATGAGTGTTTATCTGGATAGAGTACCCTGATATTCAACATTGGTTGGGGGAGAGGTATTAAGTACAAGTAAGTTAGGGTTTAGAGTATCCCTCCAGGTGGGCTGCTTGTAGACTATACCTTAGTTTAAGCTATATGTATGCATGCAGGGGTAATGCAGGGTGTTCCTGAAGGATGGAGGGATCACTTAACACCATATATGTGACTCCCCGGTATAGAACATACCTGAGACGATTGGTGTAAGCGAGAGCGTTCAGAATCTTTCCCTGAGGGTAGTCACCTAGCAGGAGTAATTTCGTAGACCTCCAAGATTGTTAAGCCACTGTTACTGAGGATAGTCATCCAACAGCTGTGAGCATAATAAGCCTGTTTAATGGGTATTGGGTTGTTACACTAGTATGTTATGCATGTGTTATGCATGAAATGCACTGTACAATAAACACCCAAAAGATTATAAAGAATTAACAATGAATTATATACTTAGGTATTTCAATTAATTTTGAGATTATTTTGCTTAAGTTTAGGTTCTAGCTTGAACCTTGTCCCCAGCTGAGTCGCCAGAGCTGTGAGCATGAGAAATTTTCTACCCACCTTCACATTTGATGGTTTGACTAAGAGTCGCCACCTATTCATTCTTAGGGATAGGTCCCGGGATTTGGATAAGGCAAATGGTCCATTCAGAGTTAGAGTAAGTGGTTCGATTAAGTCCTGGGGAAGGTGTTAGGCACCATAGGACTCCCATTTTGTAATGGTTACCTACTCCCTAAATTTAAGCTAATTTAATCTCAATATTAATTAATATGCCTAAGTGTTTAATCAAATGTTAATCCAAGAAAGAGAGAAAGTTAGATGGTTAGGGTCGAACTTGGGTTGTGTTGCCTACGTACTCACATTGGGGTGAGATCAGACCGAGCGTAGTTCTGACACATGAGCCAAGGCTAAGGGTGTGTGTGTATGTGTGCATAAGGTGGTCAATGGTCTAGCCAAGGGCTAGAGTTTAGTTGACCGGTTTGGTTAAGTGTAGGTTTAGGTTTAACCGTAATTAGAAAGGTGTTAACCATGGTTAGGTAGGCTAACCAAGGTCAAGAAAGCCTAGCAAGCATGTTTTTGGTCTTTTTGTATTTTTAGATTTTTTTTGATATTTTATAATGTTTTTGATATTTTGAGATTTTATCATGTTTTTGGATTTTCATATAGGTAGGATTTTGGCAAACTTAACTAAAGTCAAATTTAATCCAAGAAAAAGATTAAGGAAAAGTTAAGCTAAAATATTATATTTAGGACATAAAGAGGGGTGTGCATTATAAATAGTAAATGGTCTATTATCAATACCAAATTTGTTGGATTGGTGTTGATAATAGATCAAATACCATTGTCTATGGTTTGAGGCATTTTGGATAATATTCTCTTTAAGTTCATAAATCATCATTTACCTATTCAAAATAGAACATGAAGGAAAAAGAAAGAAATGAAAAAAAGTGACAAGTGGAGAAAATGAAAACTCATCATCTCCTCTCTAATGTAGTCCATTTACACCATTATGAATGATGTAATGAGACTCTAAATATGAAAATTTGAGTGATGATGAGTTTTCCAAATGATTCTAAATGAATGACTAGAATTTAAATGAAGAAACAAAATACAAAGAGAGGTATAGCTTTAGCTTCCATTCTCTATGGGCCTACCCATATCCACACTAGTGGGTACATAGAAAATAAAAAAAATATTTAGATGAAAGAAAAAGAAAAGTCTCTTTTCTTTTGAGGTGAGGTCCCTCTACACCATTAGATTGGTGTAGAGAGACCCAACTAAACTTGAGAAGAGAGAGGTCTTCCCAAATGGTTCTAGAAAAAGACTAAAAATAAAAAAAACAAGTAAAGAAGATGATGAAGAATAAATGGAGGAGTACCTACTTCTCAAAGACTTCTTTTCTAATGCTCCAAGAGGTGAGAGATTTTTAGAGTCCACAAAGGAAGAGAGTTAGTGAAGAACTCTAGACTTTTAGTCTTAGAATTCTCTACACATTCTAAACCTTGGCTTCTTCTAGCTTTTTTCAAGGCTAAAAAGAAATATAAGGGGTGAGATAAGGAAAAGTTAGAGTTTCCACTTTAGATTTTGGAGGTGAAAGAAATGGCTTGTGAGGGTCTTGTATTTATAGAGTTTTCAAGGGGTTGTGACAATTTGGTAATTAATAGAGAGTTGGGTGAGAAGAAGGGAGGTGATTAGTTGGTCAAAATGGATGTGGTTGGGTAATAAAAAAGTTATGTTCTTGATGAGAGGTGATTGGGTAGTCAAAAGGAGTGTAAGAGAATTAATTGTTTCGTAAGAGGTGTAAGAATGAGTTGTAAAAGGTGTAAGAGAGTAAGGGAGGTGATTAATTAGTCAAAAATGTGTGTACTTGGTGAGAGATGATTGAGTGGTCAAAAAGATGTATAAACACAAAAATGAGGCTTTTTGGGGTTTGAAGAAAAAATAAAAGGTCTTTTGTAGGAAAGTAGAAAGTGGGCTTGAGTTTGTGGGTCTTGGATATGGGTTGAATGGATGTGGGTATGTGGACTAGATCTTATGGATCATGGGTTGTTAGTAGAAGGGTCATGGGTTATGGTTATTGGACTTTAGTTATGGTAATTGGGCTTGAGCTATGATAATTAGGCTTTTGCTAAAGCAATTGAGCTTTGGCTAAGACAATTAGGTAATTAGGCTTGACTACTTGGGCTTGGGTAATTGAATTAAGTAATTGAGCTTGATTGAGTTGTTTGGGTACAAGTTTGGCAAAATGGGCTTGGGCCTTAGGTAAACTTTGAAGCATTTGAAGAAGCGGGAAGAGGGATAGAGGGTGCAAAATTAGGGTGCTTACAATAATAAGGTAAATGAGATGCATTGCATCAATACTAAGTTTATCGGGTCACAATCTTAAATTTAGTATTGATAAGCTATGATCAAATAAAGAGCGGAATAGATTGATTTAATTTATATTAAACTATCTTGTTATATGTATACTAGCAGGTGGCACGTGCGATGCACGTGAGAGCGAGGAGAAGGAATTAACCACAATTAATAGGAGTTGAAAGGGACACGTGTTAACCTGCAGGTGCGATTGAACTCTCCCCGAGTTCAATCGTGATTGGCTGTGATTCTATTATTTAAATAGATAGATGAGCAAAGGGTAGTTTGGGAATTAAAGTAAAACATTAAATTAAAGTTTTGTTTTATATAAGGGTAATTTGAGAATTTCATAAAAATTAGGCTACGCCTACCTCTCGCATTATAATAGTAAAGATACATCAATTTGATCAACATCAATAAAATCAATTTATTTCATGATATCAAGATAGAAAAAAAGATTTATTGAGAATAACTTGGATGATTTATGATGAGTGTTTATATAGATATTACACATTTCAAGATAGAAACTCTATCAAATCTAATCTTAATCAAATCAAACTAATTGATCATAATCATTTTCAAAATTTAAATCTAAATAGATATGTTTGTATCTCATCTCACCTTATTATACCACTTTGCATTCTCAAAACTATTTCTATTAATTAGAGCCAGTCGATTAGCCCTTGCTTTGATTTGCTTATCACATCTTAATTTAGGCGGGTGGCATTGTTGCTGCCCATCCGGCATGAAAGTAATTTTATTTTTCTTCTTATTGTCTTACATATCTGCGTAACCCTCATTTTGGAGGAAGAACATATTTGTTACCACCGTCCTTTTTTCCTTTCGCTTTGGCTTTCCTATGGCTCTCTTTTGTCTTCTTATGCTTTTCTCGCATACACATAGGATAACATGCATGGTAGCTTTCAGTGTTATCCAAGCGCTAATTGAGAACAATTTTTCTTAGCCGTTGAAAGTTGAAACCCAATCTCATCTTACTTGGAGGCCTTTCTCTTGGCCCAGAGTATTTACCTTTTAAGTACTCTATATGAAATCCTTCTTCAAATTCATTGAGGCAACTTCTCATGCCAATACAGACTACTATTTCAGACTTATTGATGCCTATTTCAAGTCTCTAAAAGTTGATTTTCTTGGTTCATTGATGCCCGTCAAGCCCATTAGTGACACTGCTTTTCAAGCCCAGACACTTATTTGAGGTCCATAGAAACCTTTATTTAATTAGTAGAGGCCTTTTCTTTTGATCCATTAGAGACTCATTTGACTCGATCACATCCATCAACAAGTAAGGATTAGGACACTCACTCAAGCATATAATGAAGATCTAAAGGTCTCAGGTAAACTTATATTAGATTAGCATTAGTCTAAGATTTAACAAGATATGATTAGGTAACAATTAGAATAGATTGATTTACTTTTCATTAAACTCTCATGTTTTATATATATATATATATACTATTACTATATGTTGGTAAGTTCCACGTGGCATATCTCAACATTCTCTTAATTTGATCATTTACTTAATAAGAATTAATAATTAAAATAACTATTTTTTGTAAATTAAATAATAAAACTTCTGTTTAATTAAATATAAAATTTGTTAATTAAAATCAATATGTTTTCTAAATTAAATAATAAGACTTCTATTTAATTTTTTATTCATTTATGGTGAGAAAATATTTAATGTTTTTGATGAAAATCAAAACTCATGCTTCTATTTGCTTTCCGAATCAATTGAAATTCTCGGGTTCTCAAAATCTGAGTTAATTAAATTTTTTTATTACTCCCGACACTTTATAACTTATCGTACGTTAGACATTTAGTTTAATAAACTGTTTGCATAAATATCTTCTTTTTATATTTTTCGTGTTTGAATTATAACACGATATAGTATAATTTATAATGTTCTTTAATATTTTTTTAAATTTTCATCCCTTGTATCGCACAGGGTATTTGCTAGTATCTATACAAATTATTTGGAGTAATTGTAAATCAATTAATCAACATCAACAATTTATGTCTGTCATCTCATTGGAAAACAAACGGTAGCTGGCACGGTCATGCCGACAATACTCACGTACCAAATCAGGAGGAATCACAACTGTATAGGAAACTCCACCGTGTGGAACATGCGCTTCCTGTAGCAAGTGAGATTATGGTATCTTCTCATTGGGAAGAGAATCATTTCTTAGCTAATTGCGTCGCAATGTGAGACAGTAGAATCCTAACCTATCTCCCAGTCGCCATCTCGGAAAGGGAAGCAACATATTCCGTTGGCCAGAAGTTGACACCAGCAACATTGAAGCCATATTCTGAGGTCTAATTGACATGGACCCATGATATCCGGATAGTTATTGTCACATTCTCATCTTCAACTCTATCAACAACTTAGGATACCAATCTCATCTCACTACCCTAAATTCAAGTATGTAAAGTGTAGTGCTATTTCTAGTCCAAAGCCACCATTTCTGACCACTTATCCTATTATCTTAGACCCACACCATCATGAAACTTCAATGATGCAGTGGGTGATGAACAAATAATTTTCTGGCTTCTAGGAGATTGGAATCTTGCTAAAACCCTAGAGGTTTACATGAGGGAGAGGAGACAATGTACATGGACAGCCAGGAAATGAATGAATGATAACCTACCAATGCCATTGTCTCTATGCTAACAGACACATATGAACCATGACCCTTGTACTGCTCATACCTAATCCCAATTATCTTTTTCAGGAATTTCTCTCTCTTTCTTCTTATTTGTAACAACTAACACCTATAATTGCTACATCTGATTGATTTTTTGCTTTCTTTTCGGTCTCGGATCTTGCGCAAATCCAAATGAAAGTGCTCCATTGTTTAAGGCACATTGGAACTGTTAATCATCAGTTTGAAAAAGTCACATATAGACGGCTAGCTCGAACATAATCAGGATTCATGAATGGGATTTGGCAAAAGTCTACATGGGTTGCTAAACCGACATAACCTGGCCTCCTCTTCATCCTTAGTTTGGGACCCATAATAACGCTTGACAGACATTTGATAATACTTAAAATAAGAGCTTATTGACTTATTCTATTAAATTAAGCTCTTATCTTTACTATTATAAAGCAACATGGAGGTGTAGTCTGATTTTTCTAAAATTCCTAAACTATCCTTATCTTTATCTTCTTTATCTTTACTATTATAATGCGAGAGGGAGGCGTATCCTGATTTTTCTAAAATTCCTAAACTACTCTTATATAAAACAAATCTTTAATTTAAAGTTACTGTAATTCTCAAACTATCCTTTATCTATTTAAAGAATATAATCACAACCAATTGCGATTGAACTCTCGCACGTGACACCCGCAAGTTAACATGTGTCCCTTTTAACTCCTATTAACTGTGGTTAACTCCTTCCCCTCGCTCTCACGTGCATTGCACGTGCCACTAGCGAGTTCAATCGAGTGTCATTAACTCCTTCCCCTAGCTCTCACGTGCATCACACATGTCACCCGCTAGTTTACTAATAAGACTACTTGATAATATTTTAGTGATGTCTAAATATCTTAGCAATAAGTGATTTTATCACTTATTGAATAAGCAATCTAAAACTATTTTTTGAAAAAGAATTTATTTTACTTATACGGATTGATTTTTGCACTATTCTATCATTATAAATAACTTTTAATTTTAAAATTTTAATTAGAAAACACTTATTGGATAAGTTTTGTCAAACACTCTCATTATTGTCAAAATAATCACAAATGGGGTAAGGTTTTCTTAATTTTCATCAAATAGGCTGATCATGCGTCATTATATGCTCTAACTAGATTAGAAGCAGTAGTAGGTGTAATTGAGCCCGGCTGAGTAGTAGGGTGTCCAAACTTACTCGTTAAGTAATAAGGGTTGTCAAGCTTGCCTCGAGCGTCACCATTCTTGTTCAAGCTCAGGTCATGGACATATCTATTAGGTCAATCTTAGCTTGGCTTGGTTCGGCTCGAGCCGGCTACCTATTGTACTATTTTAGAGATTTTTTTATTGATAAAAAATTAAAACATATGATGTCTTTTCTTAAATACTTCACATACTTAAATACATATAATAAATACCTAACTTAATAATTAACTTAACATACTTGAATAAATATAAATGATACATTACTTTATAACTATATGTATAAATTTAAGGGTAGAACCAAGGGCAAGATGGGCAGCTGTCCCCCGAAATTTTGAAAAAAAAAACTTTATACTATGTTATTTAATTATTTAACGGGGCATAACGGTAGGACAAAGTGCCAACTACGCCCTAGACGTACCAGAAGAAATAATATCCATAGGATACATAATGTACAAATGAGATAGCCCATGAACTTGGTCCTCAAAAAATTTCCTCGAGAGCTATGCCCCAAACTCCCACGAAGGTTGGAACCTCCACAGCCCTCCAAACCCAAAATATGTTTTACCCCCACAAAGCCATCAACAATTACTAATATTATTAATTGCCCTTTACAAGAAAATCTTGGTTTTACCCTTATTATTTATTTATATCTTCTCTACTATTATAATGAGATAAGCTGGGTTAAAAAGTTGGTTTTTTTTTTTTTTTTTCTAATATTCCTAATGAGTCCGAGTCCCAATTTTATGGTATCTTACTGTGAATATAGTTAGTAAAGTGAAATTTATATATTTTTCTTATTTTATCTATAATTCCATATAAAAAAAATTAAGATATTATGTTATTTTATTTTACATGGGAAAAGTTAGTAGGGGTATTGAAGTAGTATCAACTACAACTAACAATAATCCCTTTATATTTCCATGATTCCCTTCAATCTTTATCCTTATCTTCTCTCATTCTCCCTCCTTGGTCTCTCTCAACGTGAGGTACACCCTCTCTATGTGGTAACTACTTTTCAACAGAAAAAGTAGGGTTTTTTGTTCTCATAATGTCCATTTCCATACTAATGTGTCCCTCACAATTTTTTTTTTTTTTTGTATTTAAAAAGTCTCTCTATACTCAATATATATATATATTCAAAATGCCCTCACTAGGATCCCTCATCCTAGTCTCTCTCTCCCTTTCCCCTCTCTCTCATGTGCATTGCACATGCCGCCCACTAGTATATATAATAATACTTAAACAAAATGAGCATTTAATAAGTTAAGTACATGCATTTTCGAGTTTGACTCACTAACAAAATAAGCTCAAACAGTCAAACTCAATTTATTTATTAGATAAATAGGCTCAAATGAGCTCTTAATAAGCAACCTCGAACAGTTGGTGATTAACTCATTCATTTAGGAGTTCTAATTTGTAAAGCATAGGCTCAAATAAATGAGTCCCTCCGTGGGTACTTCCAAATATACTCCCTAATTTTAACAGTTTATTACTAATTATTAAGACCAAGATTTGAATTGATTTATTTTATCTTTTCTAATATGATATCAGTTCTAATATTAACTATTTAATAATTGAGATAAACTGTTAAGATTTGAAAGTATATTTTAAAATACAGTTTACTAATTCCAAATAAGTTACTGAAATGTAGTGGATAGGTTAGTGATTTTCTCACAAAGGGCACATCTCACGGCATTGACGGAAGCAACAAACCTTCCTTGTCACGATCTTCGTGTTTTCTTTTAGAGGAATGCTACCCAGTCTTACAATTTGAATGATTTCCACATGCGCAAGCTTAATGCGGCCACGTGTTACAGCTGCTTTTATAACTAGTGAAGACAAGAGACTTTTACTTTTTACTTTATCATCCCTTATTTTTTATTTAATTACAAATACCCCACCTATGCATACGTCTCATTCCGATCTATTCTGACACCATGTTAAAATAGAAATCACATCATAGCGAATTGAGATTAGATTGAACTCGGGAGAGTTCAATCATACCTGCAAGTCAACACGTGTCCTATTAATCTGTATTAACCATCTCCATGTGTCCCTTTTAATACCCCTTTAACTATGATTAAGCTTAATCAAATTAAAGTAATTTAAAAAAAAAAAAAAAACTAAGATTAGATTACTTAATCCTATGAGTGAATGAATGACATGAACCAATAAAGATGACTACATGGTCAAATATGCATACTATTTATGTTGTTCCTTAAAAAATATTTTAATTAAGGAGATGATAGAATGCATGCATACGATTACGTTGGTGAGTGAATTATAATTATGGTTAAAATTTCCGAAGGGTTAGGTTTAACTATCTAACCTTGTTATTTAAATTCCTTTTTAAAAAAAACTTAACCTTAGGGTTAAAATTTCTTAATCTTAAGATATTTTTTATGGTTAGATTGTTGAACCTTAAGGATTAGGTATTTTTAACCACAATTAATAAGAGTTTAAAAGGACATGTGTTGACTTGTGGGCTCACGATTGGTTGTGATTCGAACTCCTTTTGTACCCGTTTACATATGCATTGGATTTCTGGGGGCATAGCATCTTTGCCCCAACACATGCCTTTAACTAAAGAGGTGATAGCATGTATACAAACATTCTCTTAGGCGGTACATGCACACTTTCATAGCTCACCACGTGTCCTATTTTGCACTTAATTAATCGTGGTTAGATTCATTCACTCCTATGATTAAATAATTTAACTTTAGTTTTTAGAAAAAAAAATTAAAGTTTCTTAACCTTAGTTATGATTCACTCACCAATGGAACATATGCATGCATTCTATGATCTCCTTAATTAAAATATCATTGAGGGAACAACATAAAGAGTTTGCATATTTGACTATGTAGTTAAATGTAGGGTCTTCATTGGTCCATGCCCTCTTCTTAACATCCATCAACTTATGTTAAGATTCGCTCACTCCTATGGTTAAACAATCTAACCTTAGTTTTCTTTTAAAAGAAACAAAAAATAAAAAATAATTACTTTAATTTTCATAAGCTTAACCATAGTTAAAAGGGACACATGGACACGGGTAATAAGGATTAATAGGATACGTGTTGACTTGCAGATATGATTGAACTCTTTCCCGGGTTCAATCTCAATTGGCTTTGATGTGATCTCCATTTTAACATAATGACAAAATAGTTCGAAAAGGGACGTGTGCATTAGTGGTGTCAATGAGCTGAGCTGACCATTGCTCAGGCTCGGCTTGTTGGATTTTGATGTTGCTTAGATTTGGCTCGAGCTCGAAAAGGTCAGATCAGGCTCGGCTCGTCCACAAATCATCGAGCTCGAGCTGACTCGTTAAACTCTAATTTTTTTTTAAAAATAATATAGTGGGAATGATATTTTAATAGTTAAATGGTAGGGTATAAAGAAAATGGGAAGATAAAAGGGGTTTTTCCCAAATTGCCCCTCTAGTATAGAGTTTTTCCCTAAATACCCACGTTTTGAAAACCCTTCTCTAAATGCCCCCACACACATGTGCATCCATTCACACATGGAAACTTTTCCCATTTTATCCAAATCATTTGAAGAAAAAGACTTTGGGTATCCCTACCCCATTTCCGATGAGAACTTCTTTCTCACCCTATTTCAGGCGAGAGATCTTTGTTCCAAGAGCGTTCTTTTCATATTCTTTTCGTGAAAGAATGTCATTAACCGAAAAATAATCCTCATTTTTGGGTTTCTTGTGTTTTAAAAAAAATGAATTAAAAAAAATCATTGTATGTATGATGATTAATCCATGAAAAAATATTTATAATCATTACATTTATGGTTCAAAACCTTAAATTTAATGTTATATATGTATTTACATGTATATTTTTTTCGTTTTCTATGACTTACGGTCGTGTTTCCAAGGTTGAAGACGATTGTATCGATCGAGTCGATATATTTTGTATTAGGTCGCTACATGAAATGTACTAGGTTGATATATGTATCAATCTAGTGTATTTTGTATTAGGTCGTTACAATCGATACATGAAATGCACTAGGTCGATACATAAAATGTACTAGGTCGATACATATATCAACCTAGTGCATTTTGTATTAGGTTGCTACAGTCGATACATAAAATGTACTAAGTCGATACATGTATCAATTTAGTGCATTTTATATTAGGTCGTTACAGTCCATACATGAAATGCACTAGGTCGATATATGTATCAACCTAATGCATTTTGTATTAGGTCGCTATAGTCGATACATAAAATGCACTAGGTTGATATATGAAATGTATTAGGTTGATACATGTATCAACCTAGTGCATTTTTGTATTAGGTCGCTACAGTCGATACATAAAATGCACTAGATGTATCGACCTAGTGCATTTTGTATTAGGTCGCTACAGTCGATACATAAAATGCACTAAGTTAATATATGAAATGCATTAGGTTGATACATGTATCAATCTAGTGCATTTTTGTATTAGGTCGCTACAGTCGATATATAAAATGCACTAGGTCGATATATGTATTAATCTAATGCATTTTTTATTAGATCGCTACAGTCGATACATGAAATGCACTAGGTCGATACATGAAATGCATTAGGTTAATATATGTATCAACCTAATGCATTTTTGTATTAGGTCGCTATGTCGATACATAAAATGCACTAGGTCGATACATGTATCAATCTAAGTGCATTTTGTATTAAGTCGCTACAGTCAATACATGAAATGTATTAGGTCAATACATGAAATGCATTAGGTTGATATATGTATCAATCTAGTGCATTTTTGTATTAGGTCGCTATAGTTGATACATAAAATACACTAGGTCGATACATGAAATGCACTAGGTTGATACATGTATCAATCTAGTGTATTTTGTATTAGGTCGATATAATCGATACATGAAATGCACTAGGTCGATACATAAAATGCACTAGGTCGATACATGTCTCAACCTAGTGCATTTTTGTACTAAGTCACTATAGTCGATACATAAAATGTACTAGCCTTGCACGCAAAAAATTTCGGAAAAAATCAGATTTTTGTGATTTTTTCATCTTTTTTTTTTTTTTTTCAAAACCATTATAGATGGTAATGAAGGGGTATTTTGAAGATGAGGGGGAATGAGGGAGCTTCTTTCATCTCATCCATGTACGTAAATCCTTTTTTTTCTTCTTCTTCTTTCAAAACCACTGGAGGGTCATTTAAGACTTTTCATAAATGTTGAATTATGGAAAATGAATCATAAGGGCATTTAGAGAAGAGTTTTCAAAACGTGGGTATATTGGAAAGAACCCCATACTAGATGGACAATCTGGAAAAAACTCCAAGATAAAATAGTGCTTTCACTAACCTGATGAACATTTTATGTTCTTAATTTAAAAAACTTATTGATTTTCTTATACTTGTAATGGAAAACTCAATATTGGCATGAGTATAACAGTACATGGATATTAATTGAATGAGTCGAGCGAGCTGAGCTACCACTTACTCGAGCTCGGCTCGTTATCTAAACGAATTCACTCACTCACTCGGCTCGGCTCGATGAGCTTTTTAATCTTACTCAATCTCAGTTTGTTTCGAGCTGAGTTGAGTCGAGCTGGCTCAGCTCATTGACAGTCCTAGTTTGCATAGGTGGGGGTATTTGTTATTTAATAAAAAATAAAGTATGATAAAGTAAAAAAGAGAAAGTCTCACCAGTTGTAAAAGAACAGGTTACAACTGAAACACATGGCGGCATAGGTTTGCGTATGTGGAAAAAATTCAAATTGTGAGACTGGGTAGCATTCCTCTTTCTTTTATTCTTCTCTTAAATGGAAAAGCCACCCTTATGTGTGAGGAGTGGACGCGGTATGTTGCCACGCTAGTGCAGTGGTGCGTGTTCTTCATGAGGGGGCATATCGTTCTTAGCATGATGAGTAGCTCTGGATGACACGTGTACATGTACCATTTGGAAGACGACAACATCATCTAATTGGTCTTGGTTTACACTTTTTATTTTTATTTTTACTATTATAATGTGAGAGGGAGGCATGATTTTTCTGAAATTCCCAAACTACCCTTATAATCTTTGATTAAATATTTTACTTTAATGTGTTAATGTTTTAGTGTAACTTCCAAACTACCATTTATCTATTTAAATAATAGAATAACAGGCTCACATCCAATTGCGATTGAACTCGGGGAGAGTTCAATCACACCCACGGGTTAACAAGTGTCCTGTTTAACTCCTATTAACTGTGGTTAACTCCTTCCCCGCGCTCTCACGTGCATTGCACGTGCCACCCGCTAATGAAAATAATAATAGAGTTAACCTCTTATTTAACTCTAATAATATAATAACTTTTCAGTTTAAATATGAAGCGGAGCTCTTCATCATGCGGAGCTCCCTTTTAAAACTATATGGGGACAAATGTGTAATTATCAATAATTACATATTTGACCCCATATATTGTAAAAAGGAGCTCCGTATGATGCAGAGAGCTCTGCATGAAAATTAATCTCATAAATTTTTTTGGTTGCGTAATAGCAATTATTCAAAACCCTCTTAACAGTCTATGCGGAAAAATTTGGATGTTTGGTGCGAGGGATAGCAATGATTCAAAATCCTCTTACCATCAAAGCTGAAAATTTTGGATGTTTGGTGCGAGGGAAGTGACTGGTGCGCCCATATCTTGATAAGTGCATCACTCACGCTAAAGACAAAATTGCCCTCCCTAATGAAGTATTGATACACACCATAGACTTGTTCTAGTGGTTGTGATACCCTTTGGGGAGGTGTGACTCGTGTTCGAGTCTTGGTGTGGTTGTTGACACCCACCATGAGTGCTAACCCTTAACCTAGGTATATAAATGATTAAGACCAAGCAAAAAAAGAATAAAGTATCGATAATTTATTAGGCCAATATTTAGAATGTTCTGAGTGCAAATTTGTCTATGAGTACTCCCACTTCACCCCTCTTTTTTAGGGTATGTATTTAAAGGCTTGAGTTGAGAATATAAGGGTTGTGTCCTTGTGTTGTGAGTGTGTGAGTGTGTTGATGTGTTACCAAAAGAAAAAAAAATTGTCAATGAAATGCTCAATCAGTCCCCTTTTTGTTTTGCCTTATCATTTATCTATTGATATAGTATCAATCATCAATTAGTCGTTAGTGGTGAAGAGTGAAACCCTTGCAATGAGTGATTTGCAAGAGAAATAGATCCCACGATCTCTCTAATATGAGAGGTCACACCATAGTTCATGCTATTAGATCAAGCAGCAGTGGTGTGTATTTCTTGTTTGGCAACCTACTATATTGATATCACTTATCTATTGTTACGGGTGAAACTTGACAACAATGTTTTTTTTTTAGCACGAAGGCTAAAAAAACCCTCAAATAAGTTTTATTTATGGAGATTGATATGACTAGTTTGACTCAAGTGAGCCTGAGATTAGCTTGAGCGAGACAGTTGACTTGAGTGAGAATATTCTTTTGGTTCAAGCGTGAATTCCGTTCATAAATAATTGAGCATTGCGGAAGACAAACCAGTAGCCATCTCGCTCGAGTGAGATTAAGATTGGCTTGAACGAAAATAACCTTAGCTCGAGCGAGTATCGCGGGATCAGTTTTAGTAATTCTATTTTTAGCCCTGTTTGAATACTTGTATTTAAGATACTTTGAGATTAGGATTTATCATTTCATCTAATCACTGTGAGAGGTTTTTTTAATAGAAATAAAGAACTTTGTATTGCTTTCATTTGCTTTTGCCTTTGAGCTTAGTGAAGTGTGAATTCATGGACGTAAGCATCATTGGCCGAACTACGTAAATCTAGTGTTGTGTTATTTGATTTGCATCTTGATTCACGTTTTTTCTGTTTTTATTCTTTCGGTTATCGTATTGTAGGTTTTTATGCGATTCTCAACAATAAAATGTCGGACATAATACAAAAAAAAGTCATATATGATATTTTAAAGGAGAATGATACTTAGCAGAACGCACACGCCTTGACATGTGCCAAGTGTCCTTTTTTACACCGCGCACGGCTTGACATGTGCCAAGTGTCCTTTTTTACACCGAGAAATTGGGGTTAAGATTCACTCAACCCTAGGGTTCACCCATCTAACCTTGGTTTTTAGAAAATAAATATTAACCTCATGTTAGTGAACACTTATTAACTGTTGTTAAGATTCACTCACCCTAGGGTTCATTCATCTAACCTTGTTTTTTAGAGAAAAAAATATATTAACCTCATGTTAGTTAACACTTATTAACTGTGGTTAAGATTCACTCACCCCAGGGTTCATCCGTCTAACCTTAGTTTTAGAAAAAAATATTTACCTTAGGTTAGTTTACACTCATTAATTGTGGTTAAGATTGACTCACCCTTAGGGTTCATCCATCTAACTTTGGTTTTTAGAAAAAAAAAATGCAATAACCAGTTAAGCTTAACCACAGTTAAAAGAGAGGGAAAAAGACATGTGGCGGGTTGTAGGCGCGCAAGCATTCCCAAGGTGGAACGCGAGCACGCAAAGTATGAGATCCCTATTGTAAATTATTAAAAGTGAATGTGACTTATTTAATAGTGTTAGTTGATAATTTTTTTAATGTAGGGACAACTTATTGATCCTTCGCAGCCTTAGGCTAAAAATCATTGTTACCAAGTTTCGCTCTTAATATCAATAGTTATTGTTAGTAGGATAGTAAACCATCATATCACTTGAACAATAGGAAACTTCTACATCTATCATATAAGGAGGGGGGTACACCCAACATCCTCGCTAGTACGGTGTGAAGGATAATCTACTGGCAGTGAAAAGTATAAGAGTTTAAATATGAATAAGAGCTCGGATTCAAGAAAAGTATAAGAGTTTAAATATGAACAAGAGCTCGGATTCAAGAGATGGATAGAGCTTACCATTTTAGTAGAAAATATGTTGGTTAACATCCGAAAAAAAAAAATATGTTGGTAGTTTTGTAATTGTTGAGTCAGTTTGCCTGGACTTTCCAAATTTACAAGGGTTTATAGTTGAAATTGGGGACCTCCAATTATGTGTTCAAGACTTCAGAGTGACCATACCATGACGCCAAATTATATGATCACTCTATCATTGGCTTCTCCCTAATCTAGTTTAGATATGTATGTTCAAATTTATTTATTTATTGGTGGGCATCATCTTTTAGCGGCTTAATAATTAGTTATTACAAGATTGCCGCTTCACTACACGGCAAACTCAAGTCCTAGCCTCCCAAAAGGGGAGTATGCTACTTGTGGTCCATGCCGCGCTCAATTATTTCTAATCAAATATCAAGCCTATAAAGAATGCTATAATGCGTTTAATAAATGCTTTAATTTGTCTTACCCAGAATCTGTTTTAGGCAGTATGACCAAACAAGCCCTTCTCTTGTTTCAACATCAGCACTGAAAAGACCAAGCCAACAACGCACCCAAATAGCGTAAGAGTAAGACAACGGCTTGAACCTTTTGGTGGTCGATCCAGCAACAAACCAGTCTTCAAGAATAGTTCGATTCTTCTTTGGAAGGGACCCTTTTGTAGGGAGAGATCTTGCATCTTAAATCTTCGAGCTATTAATCTAACAATGACATGATTGACTATATAGGCGTAATTCCTTCCACTATCTGTGCACAACTGATTTTTCCATTGATTCAGATCCTCCAGTTCACCGTTAGTATTGATTGGCAGAACCGCAGCAGGCCTGGGGCATCGTTGATATATCTTTTCTATCGGATCACGAGTTCAATTGCACCTACAGGCCAACACGTGTCCTTGTTAACCCCTATTAATTGTGGTTAAGATTCACGAATCCTTAGAATTCAGTAATCTAACCTTGGTTTTTTTTTAAAAATAATAATAATAAATACTTTTTAACTCTTGTTAAGAACTTTTAACTCTTAGGATTGATATTTTTTTCTTTTAAGAATTAATGATAAATTGTTGAACTCTAAAAGTTAATGAATCTTAATTATAATTAATAGGGGTTAACAGGAACACGTGTTGACCTGTGAGTGCGATTGAACTCTCCCCAAGTTCAATTTCGATTGGCTGTGATTTGATCTCTCATAATATTTGGTTCAATTAAATTTGAATACTATTATAAAATACAGAAGAGTTAGAACAATTTTTTTATTTGTTTTAATTTTTTTTCTAAAATCCTAATGATTATCACCTCTTAACCACATTTAATTAAAATATGAAAAGTGTTACATCAATCCCTTAATTATTGTGTTAAAAATAAAGAGAAGTGCTAGCCCTACTCTCAGGTTTAGCCAACTTCTTGTCTAATTTTTATGTTAAAGCACAAAAAGGCTCAAGGTCATGTTTTAGGAGAAAAATTGGCTCAGGTTGAGAGTTGGAAAAGCTTAGAATATGGTAACGCTTCTCAAAAATAATAAATTTTGAAAAATGGTTGTTATTGTTAGTAAATTTGCAAAGATGAATTTTTTATCAATTGGACTTACCATGGGCTTGTCCCATGGTTGTGTATCTCCCTTCGGGGAGGTGTGATTAGAGTTTGAGTTTTGAATTTTTGTGTGGCCGTTGACGCCTACCATGAATAGTAACCCTAGTTAAATGATTAGGGCCTACCAAAAAACAAAAAAAAAACAATTTACTCGACTTTTCTTCATCGGTTCAACCTCTTTCTAAACCTTGACCATCCTATGCAAAGAAACGAGGGTCATGCTGAGATTTCACAAACAGAAATCAATTAAACAAGATACGTTATAATACTTAGGGACGTATTCTTCTCCAGTTGTAACAACCGGTTTTGCCAAAACGCCCATGAGGTGGTCATATGTCTCTTTTGACACCTCTTAACTATGGTTAAGATTCAATCACCCCTAAGCTTCATCTACCTATTCTTGGTTTTTAGAAAAAAATAATAAATTTTTTTGTTAACTGTGGTTAAAATTTACCAACTCCTAGGGTTAATTTTTTTAAAATATTTTTTCTAAAAACCAAAGAGAAGTATGTGAACCCTAGGGGTAGATAAATCTTAACCACAGTTAAGGGGTGTAAAAAGGGACATGTGGTGGCCAGAGGGTTGTAACCGGTTTTGCCCAAAACCGGTTACAACTGGAGAAGATCACCAGTCTGATACTTACTTAATTAATTAATTAGTTTTAGTTGGTAATTGCGTAACTTTCTTACTGTTCCACGCGGCGCTTCGAGATGGTTTTCCGTAAATATGACGTGGAAGTCAAAGAAAAAAAAAAACACAGAAGAAATGCAATGAAAAGAAAAGACAAAGACTGTGTTTCCGTTTTGTAATTCTTCTCTCCGGCGCTCCTCTCATTCCTACCCCTTGGGATTTGGGATTTGCGATTTGCGATCGGCATTCGGCGCTTCTCTCTTTCACAATTTTTAATTTTTATATTATCTTTAAAAAAATTGAAAAACAAAGTCTTCGTTCCTCTTCCTTGTATTTATATTTACACGTCGTTCCTTCTTCTGTTCTCGCGAAGTCTTTCTGTTTTTATCTGCAAAGTTAGGGTTTTGTTTCTTAGACCACGAAGAAAGAACAGAGATCCAAAAGGTACGTTTGATTCCTCTCTTGATCTTTTTTGTCCTCGAATTGATTTCTTCTCTGCTTTTTGGGTTGATAGATTCCATCGAATTGACTCCTGAGTTTGATTTCTATCTGGATTAGGTCAATAGTCCATTAAAAAATCGAATAATATCTCGATTTTGTTCTGGTTAGGGCAGTGTCTTAGCGTAATTTGGATGAACTTCAATGTAGATTTTAGGATTTCCTTCTCTTTCATTAAGAAATTGAATAGCTTTAACGTTGGATCATTCGCAAGTTGTGTGCTTTAGTTGCTTGATCTTTGTTTTTAGGCATTAAAGGGGAGGGTTCAATGTTATTAGTCGGGTCGTAGGGGGATAGGTGGTAATTTACAGTTTTAGGTTGGGGTTGGAGGTGAAAGAACATGACGGATTTCCAACCGCTGCAACAGAAGCAGGAAAGAAATGATGTCCAATTCCAGAGAGGATTGGAGGAATTGATGCGGGGTCATTTGGACGATTGTATGTCATTGGCTTCCTGTAGCTCTACTCGCGATCAGGAGGATGACAATGATGAGGGTGATCAGCTCGTACGCAGGAGGCGACGGTCAGATCTGGAAGGGGATGACCTGGCAGAGTCTTCCGCGGCAAGGAGGCGACACTCTCGAATATTGAGTAGGTGGGCTGCACGGCAGGCCCAGGAGATGTTCACCACAATTGAGAGGCGGAATCGTGAGTCTGAACTAATGGCACTTGCTGGCTTGCACACTGTTTCCATGCTTGATTCTTCTTTCCTGAGGGAGTCACAATCTCCAACTTCAAGACGGCAGGGGGTTGTCGAGAGACCGAGCACCCAAGCATCCTCTCTCCTGCAAATGTGGCGGGAGCTAGAGGATGAGCACATTCTCAATCGTGCGCGAGAGAGATTGAGGCAACAAAGGAGTGTGGAGTCCAATACGAATCTCTCGAGCACAAACATGTCCGATATACGGGAGAGCGAACACCTGGGTAGCTCAGAGGATGTGAGTGAGAGTGAAAATGAGTATGTAGCATGGTCCCAAGGTCAAATAGAGTCACAGAATGAAAATGGAGAACATAACAATTCTAGCCGGGAGCAGTCTCCTGATATCGGGGAAGTCGAAAGGGAGAGGGTGAGGCAAATTGCTCGCGGATGGATGGATAGTGGCGTAAGTGATAATGCCTCTAATGTTTATCCAAGGAACAACAATCCGAGGGCAGAATGGCTCGGTGAAACTGAGCGTGAGAGGGTGAGACTAGTGAGGGAGTGGGTCCAAATGACAAGTCAGCAGAGAAGCCCTTCTGATGGCAGAAGGGAAGAACAAGCTGCTGGACTTGATGCTCAAGTTGATCGAGTTCGCGATGAGCTGGTTGTGGACCATGATGAAGGTCAATCCGAGCATATCCCGAGGGACATACTAAGATTACGCGGTAGACAGGCTGTCCTTGATTTGCTTGTGAGGATTGAAAGGGAAAGGCAGAGGGAACTCCAGGGTTTGTTGGAGCATCGAGCAGTGTCAGACTTTGCTCATCGCAACCGCATTCAGGTCAGTTGCTTATTTTTTTGTAATTGTATGTTTCTGTTCTCCTTTTGTGCCGTTCTTAAAGCCTTAAACACAAATATTATCTTACTATATGTGTACAGATAAAATGCTGTGAATTATAGTCTTAGGAATTGGAAGTTAGCACCAACCACTTGGGATTGGGTGGGAACTAGTGAACTACCCCTCTTGGGTCATGGTGTTGAGTGTGGTTTTTGGTATATTATTTGGGACATTTTTTTTGGGGTGGTCTGGGGCAGTTTTGGAAGTGCTTTAGGGTTGGTGTGGTAGGATCTAAATATATATTAGGTGTATTCAAGATACTTATTAAACGTGTTTTATTATGCTTGCATAATTTTATGCCAGATTTGCATCATGGTACTTAAATTCATACATATAAATTTATATGTTATAAAATCCATTAAAACCTACACAATATAAATATATTTATATATAAATAAATATATGTTTTTATATCGTGTAGATTTTAGTAGATTTATGAGAGTTATTTCGTTTTCAATGTGCAAGTTAGAATCAATATTTTTAAACGCTAAGGTTTGAGATGAGCATTCCGGTTGCCCAAAGCATGTAATAACTAGAAAAAATGGAAAAGAAGAAAATTTTATATATAAAAAAATTATAGCAACATAATGACAATTCATCTAGTGTAATCAGAAACATCCCAGCGTCACCTAGGTGATGGCTAGGTGATGAAAATGTAATTTATTTAGTGAAGTTATAAAAATCAAATGTAAAATAAAGATCTAAAAATAGAAATAAAGCATAAATAAGGCCGCAATGTCTTTGCAAAAAATAAAGAGTACACTCTATTACCACAATGAAGTAATAAATGCAAGCAAATATGAAAAGGTAAAACAGTTTAGACTTATTAGCTTAGTGCCAAAAAGGAAAAAAAATATTGAGAGATGATTCGACTTTCTCATTTGATAGAGAGAGCGAAACGCGGCTAGGCAAAGTTCTCCAAAACCCTTGGCATTTTTTGTTCAATTCTTCATACTTCTTTTTGGTAGGGAACCTTTTGTACCCACTTATATTCAGTGAAATAATTTTTCTTATTCAATTATTTTGTAAATAATGTTTAACTTTGTGGGTTTGAGTGTCCGCCTTTGCCACTCGCGGTTTAGTGCTTGTCGAATAACGCCTAGGTTACACTAGGCGATTGTTTCTTAACCATGGTTTTAAAATTAGATTTCATGAGAAATTCACAAGCATGGGAAAACAAAAATTTGACCTTAGTTAATATTTTTTTCCCTAAAAACCAAGATTAGATTATTGAACCCTAAGGGTTAGTGAATTTTAACCACAGTTAATAGAAGTTAACAAGGACATGTATTGAGCTGTGGGTGCGATTGAACTCTCACCCAATTTAATTGCGATTGGTTGTGATTCGATCTTATCAGACGATTGTACACTGTTGCATACTCCTGAAATAACGTTGGAACTTATCTGCTGAAACATGTGCTACGACTCCCATTGATGGATAAAGGTAATGGATTGTGGTCACTTTAACCTCCACATGAGGCTGCACATATCCACCATAACCATATTCACATGGATCATATCCAAAAGTATAGTCTGTAGCTATGCCCATGCTCTGGATGGTCGTATCCCATATGGTACCCATAACTTTGTCTATGGGAGTCCAAAGTTTAGGATTGCGTGTCAATGTTGGATGAACTATCTCACGTGGGTGCCATATGCCACCTGGAAACTCAGAAAGTTCATCAGTCCCAAATCTCTCGATAATGCCAGCTCCTCTTCACGGCTCACCCCTCGCTGCTTATGACGAGAAAACTTCATAGTCGGTTGTGGCTGCAACGTTGGTGAACGTGAAGATGGGGAATTGTGATTTGGGTCCTAAGTGGCGTGATCGAATGACATTTAACTTGTGAATTGGCTCAAAGGCCTCTAAGTGTGACTTTGAGTCCGTTGACGGGTTAGGTTAGCATCAGGGCTATGCCACTGGCGAAAAATGTGGGGTGCCACCATATGCCGCTTGGAATGTAGGCAACTTGAGTTTTTCTTAATTTCCCATTCACAGTGTTCATCTATTCCTCTCCTCACCCCCTCTTCTTCATTTCTGTATAGAATCCTCGATTTTAGGTATTCACTTATAGAAGTTTTTTAAATGAATGATTTGTTGATATGGCCCACATGTTAATTTATTTCCTGTACATGTGCTATTGTTACTCACAAGTTAGTACTCAACATCAAGAGCATTTCCATCTACATTTTGTGCTATGATGCTGTATAATTTGTATACTATGTTATTTGTATCTAGACATTATAATGTCTTCCTATGAAGCATGGGGAACTAATGCTTGCATTTATAACTATGTCGATCTAATACTGTATCATTTCCAGTCATTACTCAGAGGTAGATTCTTGCGAAATGAAAGACCTACTGAGGATGAGAGACCACCTTCAATGGCGGCAAACGAATTAGGTCAGTTAAGGCAACGACATACTGTATCTGGTTTAAGGTATGTGCTTGTTTTATTATCTATAACAAAGAATGTGTTCTTTTGTATTAAGTTTTTTCTGTATTATGTTTTCTTGGTTATCATTAAGTGTATTCCTTTTCTAGTTTTGTCTTAGCAGCCTCTATTATCAGGGGTAGTTTTATGGAAGAAAAATATGTACTGGGAACTTGTGTGTTTTGGAAATGAGCAGGAACTTCATTTTGTTGATTGACCCTTGTCATACTAGAACAGTGGCGGACCATCCTTTTTTACTCCTACGTACCTCTGATTCAGCTTTGGTGGAAATTAAAAAAATAGGGGACCTAGACAGCTAAAGGATAACTTCCTCAATGTAATCATCTATAAATTGACTCTAGAGTTGTGGGATTTTATAGACAATTTGATTACCGATCGGAAGAGTAATAAAAGAGGCACTGATGTGAGCTTTGCAAATTTATTTCCGAAGAGAATTCATTCAGTGATAAATCAGATATGCACTTGGTTACTCATTACATACAGTTGCGAATAAAGATTTGAGTATGGACTCCAATGAGTTAATTAGAATTATTAGTTAAAAAACCAAAATTTTCAAAAAGTAAAAGAAACCAAAGAGCACATAGATCAAAGAATGTATGGTTTTTTATTTTATTTTTATGATTATTATTTCCAAATTAAAAATTGCTCTTTAATTATGAAAATATTTTCTATTTAATAACATTTTTTTTAAAAAGGAATAAGTTAGGAAAACTCATATGAACATAAATGCATGCCTATATTATGTATCTTGTCTTTACAATTGGCAATTAGATAGCACTTTTTTGACTTAAAGTTTAGTTTCAAATAATATTTTAATTAAAATATTTTGATATTTGGTAATTCACAAAATATAGAAAACATTATGATGAAACCCTTATTTTTTGTTCCTCCATAGGTAGTGTTTCTTGCTAATAATAGTAACTACAAATGTGTTGGAATATCATGTCTACATTATGGAAGATAACTTCAAGCCCCATTGTATGAATTTGTTGTGTGTTATTATGCAATATGTCATTTTTTGGTTTGTATTGCTTTGTAAGCTATTTATTATTTACTATTTTATATGTAACTTTGACTTTTAGAATTTCAAACATGTGTCAGCTTGCCACTTTTTACAGATCATACTTGTCCTGTTCCAAATGTTCTTTCATTTTTTCCATGTCCAGGGAAACAAAGTTTATACGAAGTCTAAAATTTTGATTTTAAGCAACACTTCTATTACTGTTTTAACCTGGAGACCAAGATTTCTGCTCTATATTCCCAGATGAGATGATGGAGAGCACAATGAAGTACTCTATCTCAGAAACTATTTCATTTGATTCAATGCTTCAAATCATATCTGAACTAGGGGTGTAGTTTCTTACTGTTCTAAGTAAGATTGGCTTATCAATCCCATATTTCAATGACGAAGTATACTTATCTATTAATAAAATTCTGGGTCCAGTGCTGTAAAAGCTCCAAACAATTTTTGGTAGTATGAGGCCCCACCTTGGTTAATGTGGAAGTTTGCAGGCTAAGTGGAAAGGTGTTAGAGACCATATTCTTTCAAACTTGCAACAAATCCTTATAGGAAATGTTTATGGGTGTTTGGTAACACTATTGGAGCCATGGTTCAAAAACCCGAGAACTCGACTCGACTCGAAAGTTAGCTGGGTCGAGTAACTCGGAAAACTCGAAAAAAACTCGACTCGGTCCAACTCGGAATATATATGTAATAACTTGAAAACTTTGGACTAAAAGAACTCAAAGTAAGATGGTTTTACAGAGTTACTCGACTGAGTCACCCGAGTAACTCGGCAAATAGTGTCTCCTTCGAGTTTTGAGGTGACTCGACTCGAAATTCAACCGAGTCGAGTAACTCGGCCGAGTTACTCGAGTGACTCGCCGAGTTTTCGAACTATGATTGGAGCTGTGGGCTGATGGTCTTGAGACAGAATATGAGAAAGTTGATTGCTTCGAAATTGAACTCACCAACTACTTGAAGATAGAAATATGCCCTTGAGCCTCTTCCCAGCACTAGGCTTAGAATCTGATGGTATGAGAATCCATTTTTTTAGAAAATATCTAAGATGGTTTGTAACACTTCTAATAAAGTTAATGAATTTCCTGAGTAGGTGTGGACTGGGTCTTCCCTTCTTCCTTTCACAACTATCTTTTTGGTCTCTGGTTAGTGTGGATAGTGCTCGGGAGGCTATTTGGTTGGTTCCTCCTGAAACTATTTTGCGGTTGATCGATTTGGTTAGAGAGAAACAAGAGAGTATTTGAGGATTCTCTCTCTCTTTTCATCCTGCATATGCTCACATATTAGAATGATGTTCTAGTCTGCGAGTTGGGGATTGACCTAGGAGAAGTACTGGATTGAGATTCCACCTTGTTTTGTTTATTTTTTTGGCTGTCTTTGCTTTCGGTCTAAGGGATCTCTTTATGTCTTTTGTTTCTTTTTAGTCCGAGTTTACGCGCTTGTAAACTCTTTACCTAATGTAGTGCTGTATTTTTGTTTCATTTTTATAATATACTTGTTGATTACCAATAAAAAAGGGAAAGTTAAATCGTAATTTCCATTGGAATATTTTGGCTATGCCCCCATTTAGGATTATTTGGATTGTTTTCCTTAGTGCCTTGTTTGGGCTCTTACTTCTTATTATAGAGATGCCCTTCCATCCATTTTTTTTTATCAATGGCCTTTCTGTTCATGTTCTAGAGGGCTTTTGAATCCTCCAACAATTGCTTGTTGAAACATCCATTTGAATCTCTGGAGAACTAGAAATGTAGTTGGAGATATAACTCTGATTGAATTTTGTTGCTCTATCCTTTGAAGAAAGTACGGCCTTTGAATTTCCAATGCCTTGTATAAACTTTCACTTCATGATATACTGTCAATGATCTAAGCATGTAGGTATTCTTTTGGTAATTGAATGCATTTATCATTCTAACCTTCATTAGTCCTTTAATGCTTTCATGATTGTGAATTCTCTTTGCCCAATGAGAGGATGATATGCCTTTGCTGAATCCTATTCATCTTTGCAATTTGGAACATTTTGGAAAGAGCACAGCCCTAGGATTGTCAAGGTTTAACTATTGTAGGGCTACATGAGTTATAAAAGGAATCAATATGGAAGATTTAGAACACAGTGACATTTAGCCATGTTACAGGCCTTGCTTTGGATGCATCTTATCGGCTCAATGTGAACAGATGGATGGTATGCTTTAGAGCCTACATCCTTTCAGCTTTCGAAATTCGACTTTGACAGGAACTGGAAACTCCGTCAGGAAAAGTGTCAATTTAGGGTAACAAGGCCTCAATGAATATCCTCACTTGATTGAGGGAGGTGAAATTTAGTTACGTTACAGCCATGCTTGGGAGGCATCTTAAAGATCCAATGTGCACAGATGGATGGTATGTTATAGAGCATGCATCCTTTCAGCTAGTGAAACATGACTTTGACAGGAACTGCAAACGTCTGCCAGGAAAGTGTAACTTTAGGGCCACTTGATTGAAGGGAGGGACCTTACCTGCTGGACTGGACACCAAGTTCCATGAAATCTAATTCTTTCCTTGTGCTTAAGGAGATGAGCAGGTCACATCCAGAATGTGATATTAAAATTTAAAGTGGATAGATATTTGCAGCTTGTGAAACTCAACTACTGTTAGACAGGAACTACACAATCTCCGTCAAGAAATTTCAATTTAGGACCACAAGGGACTCCATGAGTGCCCTCAATTGAAGGGAGGATCTTGCTTAGACTGGACACTAAATTCCATAGAATATAATAATGAGATGAGCGGACACATTTAGAATGCTGGAAATACTTACTGCTTTGCCATTGAATGAATACTTCAATAATTTTGTTAGATGCTTAGATAAAACAAACATTTTTTTTCTTTCCACTTTGTTGTCCCTCAAAAGGGTTCTTTATCTAGACTGTTATGATATTGCCATTTTAAATGTTGGATATTGACTGTGATTGAGCGATTCCATTAAATTATACCTATAATATTGATTTTATTTGTTTCCTTTTATTGTGAATTAGAGTTGTAATTGTGTTTTTTTTTAATGACATGACACAATGACAAACCCCTTTCTCAATCAGGGAAGGATTCCGCTCCAGATTAGAGAATATTGTCCGTGGTCAAGTAAGCAGCCATTCTGATACCTTATCTAACAATAACATCAATGGTTCTAGAAGTGAACAAGCTCAAACAAACACTTTACAGGAAGTCCTAAATGAAAACCATGACCAATCTCAACCTAGGAGTCAGGAAAGTGACATCAACCAGTTGTCGGATCAGACAGGAGACGAAGAAGATACTGCTGCTGTTGAAAGTATAGTTTGGCAAGAACCTCCTACTCAAGGAGGGGATTGGCAGGAACAAGTTACGGAAGGTGAGAGAAGAGACTGGCAACAGACAACCAATGTGGAGTTTAATGAATGGCGAGATGGAACTGGAGAAGACATGGGTAGAAACTGGCAAGAAAATACAGCAAATAATTGGCCCCAGGAAACTCCAGGAAATGAAATTGGAGAAAATGATCATCTGCAAGAAGCACACGAGGTGTGGCATGGGGATGGCTCTCAGGAGGATGTGGAAAATTGGTCAGAAGGAACATCTGATCATCTAAGAACTCGACGTGCTGTTCCCATTAGAAGGGTCAATAGATTCCACCCACCTGATGATGATAATGTGTACAGTATGGAACTCAGGGAACTCCTAAGCAGGTATTGATCGTAGTTTCTGAAGGCCTTCTCTTATTCTGTTTTATGTGTTGAGTTGTTTAGTCCTCAATGGTCACATGTTAATGGTTTTGGTGATGTGTTTAATTGATTTTTTTCCCATATTGTAGGAGAAGTGTCTCTAATCTTCTTCGCAGTGGTTTCCGTGAGAGTTTAGACCAATTGATACAGTCATACGTGGAAAGGCAGGGTCATGCTCCAATTGATTGGGATCTGCATAGAACATTGCCTACTCCTGCTTCACAGGAGCAAGATCAGGAGCAGAGAGATGATCAGAATGAGGATCAGCTGGATGCTGTTGGCAGACCTCCACTTGTGCTACCTTCTCCACCAGTTCCCCCACCACAACCGCTTTGGCACCAGGAGCTACATCATGCTAATTGGCCTCGACACAACATACATCGTTCTGAAATTGTGCGCAATCTTTTCTCTCTAACACTTGAACTTATAATCCTTATAGCACATATGTGTATATTAAACTTTAAATTTGATGACTCCTATTTCCTTACGGGGTTGCATGTTTGTGTCAGGCATGGGTTACTTTTTTAACATTTTTATAACATGAATAAGTCGTTTTAATTTCATAGTGCGAACATATAAAGGAATATGACAGCTGAGAATTGAGATTCCAGAGCATGAACAACTTTTACTTTTGTCATGGACAAGTCTAGGGTATCAGTCTTGTATCATCATTACTTAGCTGGGATGGCTGGCCTGTTGATTGGATTGCAGGACCCCTTGATTAATTTGACATTTGGGCCGTATTACAGTCCGTGAGACATCCCATGAAGGTCCTGATTGATGAGGTAGCTACCCTGGTTGTAGGAGGGGTAATTTTTGCAATCCTCTCTGCTGTATGCATGACTGCACCAAAGTTCATCCCTTGCTTACAGTCCATCCTGGAGTATTTTATTTCATTTTCAAATTAAAACGTTTGTGATACCTCTTTTGATTGGCGAAGTTAGTTTAGGCCCCTTGTCAACCAACATGAGGTAAAGAGGGATTGTTGGTATTCAATAATGTCTAATTGATCATACATAAAAAGCGTCATGCCTTCTATTTATTTTTTTGATTTTGACTTGAGACCTGTCAATGTGAACCTCTTTTCTTGTATTTTGTGTCCCTTTTTTTTTCAGTTTGAACTGAATGCTGGTGCTGGTTTGGAGCAGGAGTGGGAGATCATTAATGATTTGAGGGCTGACATGGCTAGGCTTCAGCAGGGGATGAGCCACATGCAGAGGATGTTAGAAGCCTGCATGGATATGCAACTGGAGTTGCAGCGCTCGGTTAGGCAGGAAGTCTCTGCAGCTTTGAATCGGTCAGCTAGTGAACAAGGTCTGAGTACAATTTCGAGTCAATCATCCTTGAGACTTCTCGGTTTTCTAAAAAAGAATATGCTCTTGAAAGGAAATTACTACTCCTATTGAGGACTCCCTATTCTCTTATAGTTTGATGGGTTACTGTATAATGATCTTTGATCCTTTAACTTAATTAATTTAGAGGTTTTCATGCTGTCATCAGTTGTTCCCCACTCCCCCAGCTTTTTTTTTCTTTATCTTTTTTCCTCCTTTTGATTTTAATTTTAAAATACTTGATTTATTACAGGGGTGGGAGTGGAGTCATCTGAGGATGGATCTAAATGGGGTCATGTGAGGAAAGGAACTTGCTGTGTCTGTTGTGATAGTCATATTGATTCGTTACTGTACAGGTAAATCTGCATATCTGTGCACCTTTCTCCAATATTAACTTGGCATGTGTAGTTCAATTACACTATATGATGTGTGTATTTTATCTTTTACCTTTTCTTTTTGTAGATGTGGACACATGTGCACTTGTTCAAAATGTGCAAACGAGTTGGTTCGAGACCGAGGAAAGTGTCCATTGTGCCGTGCACCGATTGTTGAGGTGATCAGAGCTTATTCCATACTGTAAAAAGAGAAGAAAGAATAAAGAAAAAAAAGGAAGGAAAAAAAGGAACGATAAGAAGTAAGAGCCTTTTCTGTTGTTACTTTCTAGGCTCTTCCAGTTTCTTATCTGTACATTTTTTGGTTATTCTTGCCGCAGTTGTTCTGGTTATGTGGAGCATAATGAAATGTAAGATGGAATAACAAATGGCATCATCAATTCATCATTCATCTCTCAATAAAAGTGTTTAGTGGAAGATTCTCAACTTTTCGTGACAATTTGCTACTGTATTTTCAGATAAATTTTCATTTTCATTACTCTTTTTTTTATAAAAAAAGTGGATTACTAATCCCGGAAAACTACCAGCTAAAATCCAATTGACAAACACTGTTAAACTTGATTACCTTACTGGTGGTGATCTTTCTTCCAGAGGTCTAAAAGCTGTCTAGACTCCTCATCTTGATAGTTTCTTGAGAAATACCCCTCTTGCCTTGAATGAATAAGTTGTGGCAGATGAAACTGTGATCGAACGAGATATGCCATATATCTCACTTAAGAAGCTCAGAAATCACTGGTAAGGCCACTATTAAAGAAGCTTGTAAAGAAACTCTGTTGACAAAGGGGAATTTAGCTGGGCATAACATCATTTTCATCTTTGTACTATGTCATTCCCGCAAATTTATAAACAAAAAGGTAAATAAAGAGTCAATAATGGTGTTATGCCAAATATCAAAGAAAGCTTAGGCTATAGAAGAAATGATAGAGAATTCTGGGGGCTTACGTAACTGGGACCCCATGAGCTTCAGAATCTGGTGTCTTGCGAATTTATGGTCGAGTTTGGAAACCTTATCCACTTTTACATTTCCACCGTGTATCTTTATCTCATTAAGTTAACAATTACTAGGTTAGGTTTTCTCCTCTTGAATGAGTGTACCTTTAATTTCTGCATCCCGTTTCTCAAGTGACTTCCAGCTCTCCATTGAAATGGCTCTCTAGTCGTCTCTGTTCCGTTTCTCAAGTGGCTTCTCAGCTCTCTTTGAAACTGAAAAGAGTGTGAGAATATGTTGGAGGATTTTCTTGTCTCTGCTTAAGAATCTTCCTGCTGTCCTGCGGAAGCTTATCTCATTATCACCCGTTCGCTCCCTACGTTAATATTTACTATGTATTCTCGTTATTTCAAACAACTTTCTAGAGCTTTGTGGAGAGGTGTGACAAATAAATTCACAAAAAAAAAAAAAAAAAAACCTAGAGAATGGCATATCCGGTGAGAATATAATGGTGCACTTTAGGGGCGTTTGGCATCAATTCTGGTGATTCTCTCATTCTGAAAAAAAAAAGAAAAAAAAAAAAGGTTTTGATTCTTAAAATAAATTTTATCATGGCATTTGTCAACTGTCAAATTATGAAGAAAGGAAAACAATAGAATTACATGCAGATAAAAAAAAAAAGAATTATATACTTTAATATTCATCTAACACATTTAAAAGTGTCATAAAATTTTATTATGTACTCTGTCTATCTTTTCATTTTCACGTTTATCTCTTTTGCTTTAAGCGTGTTCTCAGAATTAATTAGGAGGAACACATTTTTTTTTGTTCCACTAAAATTGTGCCAAAAACAGAATGATTTTTAAAATTATCCCCTAAAAATAAGTTGCCAAATGTGTTTATGCCGTTTCCGAGATAAAGAAAATTGTTCCTGAAGAACGATGCCGAATGACACCTAATACACTTAAGTTAGATCTTAGTTTAAGAAAATAAATTAGAAAACAACAAAGTATAAGAACACTTTTTTCAAACTGTTTTTACTAAGCATTTAGGTGGCAATGGAAACTTTGTAATTGGTGGTGGGTTTAACGATGTACCGAACAATGAATACATCACATACTCATGAAACTTAAATTAAAAATTAATAAGATAAAACAGGCAACAAGAAAGACAAGGAACATCTGCCTATAGTCTTGTACATAATATAAAGATTTTTTGAGTATAAGTTTCAGAAAACTTCTGTGAAATTAACATTAACAGTAAATAAAGGGAGGTGTAACAGGAATGAAGGGTTCATGTGATGTAGGGCTGATCTAAGCCAGTAATCTGCTTAAGTTAGGTCTAAGTTCAAATTCTCCTAAATATCCAGTCCAAGCTTGGCTTGTAACAAGAACAACATGAAAAGTAAAACCATAATCAGTACATCACTTCTTAGTCCGGTGCTTCTTCTTATGCATTTAAAGCTAGGTTCATCCCTTACCTAAGGTTCATGTCAGTTCACTGAAATGCCAAGGTGGCCATTAAGGTCTGGTTTCAGACAGATCTCTAGAAGTCATCCTTAATGTACAGTTACAAAGGACGGATCAACGACCAAATTTCAAGTGTCTCACTTGAGCGTGAGACAGGGGTGTGAAATAAGTGGTGAGATTTCACCACTTACAAGGCCTTAGGTAGATTGTATGTTTACTATTTTTTTATCTCTCAAATTCAAACATATTTCCCAAGAAATAATTACAACTAGATACTACTAAGGGATAAATAATTTTTTTTCCCTGTCTTTCTATTTCTCAGATAAATCTGCAGTTTTTTTTTTTTTTTTGAATGACTCCAATTGTAGCAAAAAGAGGTTGACAACCACTTCAAAGCGGTAATTACAAAGATCTTTCACCTTCACAGATAAGGTGATTCTGGAGACGCATGGAACTGCTACAAAATTAAATTTGCAGCTTGATGAATAGGTGGATTGTAAACAAGCAGGAAAAGTTTAATGTTGATTTATAAGAAAATATATCATATTTCCACTCTCTCACGTGCAGCATCCACTAATAATAATTCAAGGCAATGGATCCTACCTGCAAAGCTCTACATAAAATGGACCTTTTTGAAAATGATTGGCTACTTTATAAATATTTAATTGTAATTATTTATTTACATTAAAATTAATTAAATAACTTTGTAGAACAAAAAGGGAAGGATCGTTGAAAAAGTAGAATAAAACAATGGATTTCATGGCTTAATTTATGTGATTCTAGTTCTGTTTCTAATCTTCCAAAAGGTGATTATCTAGACAATTATTAGCAAGGTAATTTCGATTCATATATCTTTAATTCACTAACAAATTCATTATTCAGGTGAACATAAAGAACATGGAATCCTGAATATGTATGAAAAATGGATGTGGAACAGGTAACTTTTTTGGTGAATGAAAGTAGTGTTTTTTCCTCATAATTAATAGTTACTCTAAGACTGGTGATCATCTCCAGTTGTTAAACTTCACCTACCTCTAGGGTTCACCCTCCTATTTTTGATTTTTGGAAAAAATATTTTAAAAAATTAACCTTGGGATTTGGTAAATTTTAACCACGGTTAACAATTTTTATTTTTTTTTCTAAAAACCAAGAATAGTTGGGTGAACCTTAGGGGTGAATGAATCTTAACCATAGTTAAGAGGTGTCAAAAGGGACATGTGGCCACCTCAGGGGCGTAACCGGTTTTGGCAAAACCGGTTACAACTGTAGAAGAATACGACTCTTACTCTAAATTCTAAAAAGTGTTCAAATATATTAACTCTCAATTTAGACTGACTTATATTTACTAAAAACCCTTTGCTTGACTAACTAGATGAATTTTCTTTTTGATAAGTAATTAGCACTTTATTAAAATGAAACGAAAAAACAGTAACAAAGATAGAGAGAAACAGAGTTTTTATAAGCACGTAACGGAAAATAAAATAACTATAGTTTAGGATACAGATGACCCCTTATCTATACTGTAGCAAGAAACCCTCCAAGAAACAACAGTCGCACTAGTACAGTAGGCCCTCTTATAAATAATATTTTATAACTTAATAATCTCTAATAATTAAAAAATTTGTAAGGAACCATCTTGGTTCTATAGTGTATAATTAATAATCTCTTATACTTGCTATTTAATAATTTTTTAAAGAAAGTTCTAGTATATTATTAATTATAAGAAAGATTTTTATACTATATAAATACATAGTTATATGAATCTTATAAACACTTAATGATAGTTTAGTTACCAAGAAGAGAAAGGGATAAAATAATTTTAGATATTTTGGCTATTTATAATAAGTTATCATATACGTAGTATAAAATTATAGATTTTTTAGAAACAAAAACTAAGAAAACCATTGTTTGAGGACTTCAAAATAATTAACCAAAATTAAAGGGAGAATCCCACAAAAAGCAGAGTTCAAAAATAATTTTGTCTCTTCCCAAAATAAATGATTTTCTTATTTTCTTTGAAAAATAGGTTAACTTTATCAATTTGAAATTATCATATAGCCTTATACATTTATATCTACATGAAGCTAATATGAAAAATACAATACATTCAAAAGAAATTAAGAAAAGAAAATTTTTGATGAATCAATATAGTGATTCTTATATATAATATTATCTTATAATTAATATAATTTCTTTCCACCAAGGTTATTAATTACAAGAGAGTCTACTGTTTCTCACCCAAATCCTCTCATACCCTCCGAATAGAACATCACTTTAGGATTAACCGGCTAATACATGAACAAACACGGGATAAGGAAGAAGGGAATCTTTAGACACTCTTTTGTTCCTCGCATTCCAAGCCATCCACGAAATAGTCCTAGGTAGAACTCACCACATCGCCTCCCAAGATATATGAAATTGGTGCTTGACCCATGGGTTCGCCACTTATCTTACACTGTGTCCTCGTGTCTCTTTTAACACCCCTTTAACCCTGGTTAAGCTTAAGAAAATTAAAGCTAAGATTTTATTTTATTTTTTTTCCCTCAAAACCAAGGTTGGATTGCTTAACCCTAGAGGTAAATGAATTTTAACCACAGTGGGTGAGTAATTAAAAAGAGGAGTACTGCTAGCCCCAGTCGCATTTACTCCAATTTTTTCACAGATGCAAGATTGAGGGTAACATGTGGAGATGTTTCATATTTTAACAGTTAAAAAATGCAAATCAGAGAATGTTTTGACATTTTCCAGTTGCATCTTTGGAAGATTTGCGATGGGGCTAGCAAAATCTATTGTCTATGGAAGATTTACGATTGGAGCTAGCAAAATTCATTTAAAAATGGGGTTGGAATACAAGTCATTTAGTTACATAATGGAAACCAGGTTCGTTAAGGATTTTCCTAAAAATATTGGAATGCCATTTCAGTATTCCGTCCTATCTTGCAAAGACTGTTTTCCCGTTTTTAATGCCCAACCGTCTGACACCGTAATATTTGCTTTCTCAAAAAGTTTTTCTTATGAGGATTTGTTGTATTTAGTTTAAGAACTTGTTTAAAAGTTCAGCAAAAAAAGAAAGTAAGTATTTAGTTTGAGAACTTGTTTAAAAGTTCAGCAAAAAGTGATTTTTTTTAGACTAAAAGATTTGTTTATCAATTTTTTTGAAATCTCTGATTTTCTCTAATATCTTAACAATTTTGTCCCATATAAAATTAAAAGCAATAATTTTATTATAAACATATTTAAGACATATATTCATGAAAATTAATTTATAGAACAAAGAACTACAGTAGCGAAAATTCTTACATCATTTCTTCATCAAACACCATTTCTTCTTTCAATTTGAAGCTCAATAGTTTTAAGGCTTTTATGATGAAATTCAGGCAATAAGTGGTTAGTATATATTTATAAATGAGCAGTGATAACTGATAAGCGGATCCATGAGTCCGTTTTATATCTTACCCCATATCCTCCTCGTGTCCCTTTTAACACCCATTTAACCCTGGTTAAGCTTAACAAAATTAAAAATAAGATTTTGGTTTTTTGTTTTTGTTTTTTTGAAAAACCATGGTAGGATTGCTTAACCCTAAGGGTGAGTGAATCTTAACCACAGTAGGTGAGTATTTAAAATTGGGGCATTGACCAATGAGGACCGGCCATTCTGTTACAAAATGGGAACCACAAGTACGTTAACTATTTTCCTTTATAAATCATATAAAAAAGAATTTTGCTAGCCCCAGTCTCAAATCTTTCAAAGACGCGACTTGGTGGCTACAAACAATGTTTTAAAACCAGGACTGGAATACTGGGTCGAACCAGTTAACCCGGGACCCGGTAATCTTAATGGATTGGATTGACCTTTTAATAGGTTGAATGTCAAAACCGGAGTGACAACCGTCTGAACCGAAGTGACCAAGTCAACCTGAGCGGTTTTTGTTGAATCGTCCTATTCATGTAAAAAGATCATTTTGACTAATTCATCTTAAAACATAATATATTAAACCAAATTAGGGATTTTAAAATAAAAACCCTAAAGAAAAAAGAAAGGACATATAGAAAAGATAAGAGATTGAAGATGGAAAGAACTCAAGTCAAAGTAGGTATAGAGGAGATAAATACATGCTTTTTTTCTATTTATTTGAATGGTTTGTATATATTTTTTACTTGATTGAAATTTCAAATAGTAATCTTATATTTTAATAGTTTATAATAGGATTTTTCCATTAATTCCAAGAGGTGTTTCCTCTCGAAAGGAGATAGAAAGGGATGAATCTCATGAATCACCCCAAAAAATGGGTTTTTTAATAGGGTTTTCCCATTAATCTACATGTTAGTTTATTTGTTATTTAAGTTATGTATTATTTTAATCTCTTACATCACCTAAAAAAAATGCCTCTTGAAATCTTTTAATATAAAAAAAACATGAAATAATATTATATATTTTATGACATTATTTAATGTCATTGGGTCAATCCTAATTGATCCGACGGTCCGATCGATTTGGACCAACCTGCCCCTTGACCAGGTTAGTGTCTGGCACGGGGGTTCTGAAACATTGGCTACCTTGGGTCTCCAAAAAAAAAAAAAAAGGAGTCAATGCCACTGTGGGTGGCACTCCTCTCTCTCTTTCTATATATATATATAAATTACTTAATGCGGAATTCTATAAAATATTCTTGAAAGAGGAGCCAGAGCTTTTACAAAATAAATCTATTGCCTGTAGTCCAACCTAAACCCAAATCCATCCTAAAATGCAAGAGAAATGCTAACTATACTCTTAGGATTCAACAAGTTTTCATACTCCCTCCTTTTGAAACAATAATATTATATATTTTATGACATTATTTAATGGAATTGGGGAACAGAATTGCCAATTCTATCATACAATTCCTTAGAATTTTCTAATTCTATAGAGAATTTAAGCAATGATTTTAAAGACAAATTTATAAGATTCAATTCCATAGTAAAATGGTCATATTTGACAAATCCACGTTGCTGTGAAATTTAAAAACAAAAGAGAAGCTTGATGGTTTCATTTCTCCTGGAATTTAATAGTACATCCAAATGATAGAATTCTGAATTTCGTGGAATTTAATTCAGTAGGTTTTAATTCCATGGAATTCAATTCTTTGACTCAATTCCAATTCCATAATTTCTTTTATCTAGAATTCAAATATGATGCGGAACTCTACATATAAATTTATGCAGCTCTCTTTTTTCGGTATAAATATATGGTGGCAATTTTTTTTGGTTCGGATATCATTTACCTGCCTTTTGTAATTAAGTGAGAAGTATTTTTGAAATACTACTCCACTGTGAGCCACCATATGTTATATTGTAAATGGAGAGCTATAAGCAGGAGCGGAGCCACATGGGGCCAAGGGGCTTCAGCCCCACCTGGAATTTGGGGGGGAAAATTCGTATTAACATTAATACCCGCAGCATAATTCTGATTCATATATCTTAAATGTATTAAAATATTCATCATTCTGATGAAAACATAATGATACCCTGCCTCTTGCTCCAGTGGTGGGGTGTTGGTTGAATAAGGTTTTATCAGCTTTGTTTTTATGTTTCCTTCTTCTTCTTTCTCTATCTCTCAAATCCTAATGTCTAATAACTTTACAAACTAAACAACCTGTGTTACCTCTATCAAGTGAGAGGTCTTGGGATCTAATCCCCTGAGTGTTGAGTTGCAAGAGATCCAACCCTGAAGCTAACCACTAACTGTAGGTAAATGACATCCAAAGCAAAAAAATAAAAAAAAATAATGAATATTGAGTCTTGAATATGTATGACAAGAAAATGTCTCATTTTAATTGGCGACAAAGCCACTTGCCGGACTGAAGGAATTCATTCATGAGCAGCTTTCCCGACAGCTAAAAGCGCCCATCCATCTGGTCTAATCGAAGGGCAAGAGATATTGATGATTATCCCAAGGAGGCTTACCACTCAATTTCCCCTTCCCCTTGCTTATCTTAGTGCTTTCTCCCCTCAGAATGGATACTGTACAAGAGAGGTATGCCGTTTTATAGTCGTCCCCTACCTATCCGTACTTGTGTTTGAGGGAGCCCGCATCATTGCAGAGTTTGAGCTTTATCAAACTGATGTGTCTTTCTGCAGCCGTGTAGCCAGGTTCACCTGCCCAATGCCAAAGATACGAAGAGCTAGCCTTCTTCGATGAAGAAAGATATATATGGGATTCATTGATAAGGATGGCTCGATCTCTCCACCCCTATCTCACAGAAGGCCGATTATCTTCACGAAAAACCACTTTAATGTGGTTTCAAACAACTCCACCACTCCAGGCCAGTAGGTCAGGTAAGAATCTCCTCTAGCTCGGTTGAGTATATCATAGCTGACCGCACCATGGGCTAGCCCATACACCCACTGCATGAGCCCGGAGCATAGAAAAAGCAGCAAGCTATCAAGAAAGGAGGGCACTCATTTCCTTATGAAACTAAGAGCCCATCAAGGACGGGAATCCCCTCACCGAGAGATAGGAAGAGCGGACTATTATAATACAAAAGAAGTACCGTACCCTACCCCCGAACCAGCAGCTTTCGCGCCAAGCAAGACCGCTTGTATATAAGGTAGTAAGGGCCTAAGGGACTTGGAGTTTTTCAGCTGGATCGTCGCACTCGCTGGAATTCACACGTAGAATCAGAATCCCCCATTCCAACTCACTTATATGTAAGCACTCAACGGCTTGCCTTTCTTTTAGTCAGGTCAGGGAATGAGAATCATTCTGCTTTATCCAATAAACCCCTCCGGCCGAAGACTAGTGGTAGGTGGTCCCGCGGAGCTTTCGGAAAAGCCGGCCCCCCTATCACTTAAAAGCGGCGCTCACGTTTTTTGGCTCACGTTTTTTGGCTCCCTCCGAATCTACTTTTTTGAGTATCTTATCCCTCCGCCTTAGACCCCCCTGCTCGCTCTTCCTTCTGCTTCCCTTTCTCTCCCTCCCAGCCTAACTGCCCGGCAGACTGGATTCTACAGAGCTGACCTTCGATTTGCGCTTTCATTTTGATTGAGATCCTATGAAGCCAGCTCATGAACTTTGCCAGTCGAATGGGCGGAACCTGACTCATCTTTCGCCTTGCATAACGTAAGGAAGACAGCCGGCCTAAGAGAGAGAAAGAAAAGCCAGTTAGTCGATGGTGTGGAAACACTTCCTGATGTCGAATTCCAAAAACCAGCGAGCGTTTTGCGTGAGCGTCATAAACTTTCTTTTTGGATTTTGCAGTATGGACGGTGCAAGAACAAGAATCCGCGGCTTTGTTGTTGTTGCAGCGGTGGCGGTGCTGCTGCTCTTTCTCGCCCTCCTGCCTACTACTAATAAGGGCGTAGAGTTTCTAAGTGAAGGCAAGCTTCCCATTCCGGAAATCAAGGAAGATGAAATGCCAGAAAGCCTCCAGGGTTTTCTCGTTTTCATATTTCCGTAGGTGATGACAGAAAGCCGATGTGGTTCCTCATGAAAATGGATTGGTTATCCATAAAGATAAAGAAAGTTTTCTTGTAGTTCCGCTTCTTGCTCTAAAAATGAGAGAATTCGAACACGCCGCGTTTTACTGGGAAGGATCGAACCATGGGAACGAATCTACAGGAACTTCTCCATGCCCCTTTTAGATAATAGTGGTTGGTCCACCAGAATACCTAGGTCGCAAGGCAAGGGAGGACGGAACTTCACAACCTTACAAAACGTATCTCTTTGGCCCATGATGTCTATGACATGGAATTCCACTGGGATAGTCATTCTACTATAAAGCAAGAGCAACAGCCATACTATAAAGCACATCAGCCCTTAGATAGAGTTCCGACCGCACACAGACCCGCCCGTATGAAACCCCCTCATGCCTTAAGGGGGGGGGATGAGGTGAGAGTATCTTATCCTCGACTCGGATTCTCCTTCATTGTTACTTGTTTGTGACTTTTTTGGTAAATAAAAGAAGTTTCTTTTTTATTTTTCTCATAATTTTACATATAATATATGCTCTTCTAACATGGGCTAAAAAATATAAGCTCTCAATTTTGACAATTGCATATTAGCTCTCAATTTAAACTGATTCATATTTGCTAGAAATCTTTGGCTTGATTAACTTTGGGTGACTTTTTACTATCCCTTCTTATTTTTTAAAGGTGTTTGTCCAATTATAGTTCACAACCATCCAATAATATTTAGTTTCAAAGAAAATTTTTACTTGATGCTTTATCTGACCAAATTTTTAAAGATTTGGACAAATTGATGAAAGAGATTCACGCACACCTTGCCATTTGTAGACAGCAACATCATCATCAAGTCATGTTTACTTCATACCATTCCACTTCTTAGCAATTAGAGTTGGTCCTAACCAATAGCATTATTCTGATTCTCTACCATCATCCTCACCAGCCTTACAATGTCGCAGCACAGTACTACATCACTCTCACTCTTTAAATTATGGCAATAGTGCTACATACAACATAACTTCTTATACTGACACCAAAGAGAATCTGGCAAATCTTTTGTGGATTCAGCATCTATATAATAACAACAATGATAATAGGCTGGTACCATAAGCCCCTTAAGTTTATGATGAGATATCTTTATTCTTTCAAACGATTGCTGATAGACAATAATACTAAAGAAGAAATATGAAACAAAAATACACTATAGCCAACTTGTAGGGTTGCTTCCATTTATCGGTTACGTGTTATTATGTTGCAATGAGAGCCGACTCCACATGTATTCTAGGTGCAAGTGTATGTAGTTATATTAGTCACTTTTATGTCATTTTAAGATAAGCCGGAGATATTTAATTAACCCAAAATATTATTGAAATCTTCGATTTTCTCTAATATCTTAGTAATTTTGTAGACTAAACCAACTAATTTATTATCAATACTTATATCATAAATAACTCAATTAGCAATACCTCTCTTCAATTTTCTTATTGCCCTGTATTAATACTTATTATTATTATTTTTAAAAAACAATAAAACTCGTCGGAGTCAATAGATAGTGGGGCCAGAAGAAAAACGGGTTAGGTATGTTGGGGCGGGTCAGGGTCAGTTGAGCCTTGACGAATGAATAGTCCTTCGACCCAGATACCACCCATATGTAAAATGGATAACAGAGCCAACCCAAATTTAACACAATAGGAAGGCTAACCTTAATGGCTTCCATTCTTGCATCATTTCTAGATCAAACACCATTTCTTCTCTTCGATTTGAAGCTCAAGAGTTTGAGGGCTTTTATGATGAAATTCAGGCAATAAGTGTATAATATTTCTTATATCATATAAAAAAACATGAGTTAATCATCATATCAATGTGAGGAAGAAGTCATGATTTTCACTGATACATGTAAATAGGTAGCAGAAATATGGCATGATCCCGTATTGCCCACAATCATAATTAAATTAATTAAAAATAGTATAATATCATATAAAAATATGGGTTAATCATCATATCAATGTGAGGAAGAAGTCATGACTTTATCACTGATACATGTATATAGGCAGCAGAAACATGGCATGATCCCGTTTTGCCCACAATCATAATTAAGTTAATTAAATAAATAAATAACCAGAACGTTCCCAGCTAGCAGCTTAATTTTAGTTATTTTTCAGTGAACTACGTGTGGGTACTTATACACAAGGACTCGAGCCCAAACGGGGAGTATGCTACTTGCTATCTGAGCAGATAGGCATTCGCAAATGTATAATGTATTCACTTTAGTAATTAAATCTTCAATATTTTTATAATGATTGTGACCTAGATCTTATGTAGCTTTTGGAATACTTTGGCGTCACTAAAATTACATGAAATTTAATCAAATTCTAATAGATAGAAAAAAAAAAAAAACCGAGGAATTATAATTAAAAAAAGAACTATGCTCCAATAAAAACTCAAAATAACTCTAATGTATTACTGTTAATATTACAAGTGAACAATATTGCAGCAAGGTGTTATGCACTTCATTTAACATATACAGCTGATAATAATCAGTAACTGTTGGAAAAAAGTAGGCTTCAAGAGAACAAGGAAGCCTGAGGCATATATTATGTTCATCCATCGCTATGCATTCATGCTGTTAAGAACTGCCTATGGTTTTCTTAGGTCTGACTTGGACAGATCTTCATGCTGTTAAGAACTGCCTATTGTTTTCTTAGGTCTGACTTGGACAGATCTCTAGCAGTCATCTCAAGTTTTAGAGTGGACAACGATGGATATTTCATGTACATTAATTCCTCGTTAGTGTTAGTAGGACGATCAATTTACCTGTAACTGGGATAAAGAACTGAAAATTTGCATTTTCTTTTATTGCTGTAATTACATAGAACTATGACATTTTTAGCAGAGGCTAACATTTCGTCGATTCCAAACCTTACTGTTTTATTTTTACAAGCAGCCTCCCCCGGCTAACAATTTTGTGTCTTTCCCATTATTTCTTCTCTTCAATATGAATGAGAATTGGGAATTGTGATATAATGAAAAGACTAGTGCAAAAATGTACCTGAGAGTGGGAGAAAGGAAAAGTCACCAGGAAAAAGAAGCTCATGAGAACCACCTCTTTCCACTATTGACAGACTTGAGCTTCATTACAAGCTCCTCACGCTGAGCTTCTAACTCTGCGTATCTGAGGCTCATTTCAAAGTACCGCTCGCGAATGTCTCTCAACTCTGCCTCGAGTGATGATGTCTTGTGCTCATATCCTTCTTTCTTCACTGCTTCACCTTCAGACGTCAATTTCTTCGGAACATCTGCATCGCGGTTTTCCCCCTCAGACAACAACCTGCACATTAAACAGGGTGACATTTCTTCATTCACATTGAATTACTACATGCCCTATAGCATATACTACTTTCCATGGATTTCAGTTTTTCCCCTGCCAGAGGTGTGTAAAATTGGTTGAACAAATAAATATTATAGTAAGGACACTATTAGAGTAGGATTTGTAGTAGTTGAGATTTTCACCAAAGCCAACAAAATTCATGTATATTCTGTTCCAGATACGCCTAAATTGGTGCATCCAACTCTTGGAAACCATATATGCATCCTGATAAAATGGTTACGAGGAACAGGGAAGGATCTAATGGCATACAAGGAATGCAAAAGGAAACATATCCTGTTGATAGATAAATTACGCTTATTCTACCAACCAGCCACAAGCCTAAACGGAGGGCATTATGTTTAAGAAAATGCAATAGATGATGCTGTTTAGAAGTCGGAACATGTTCCTTTTGTACCCACCTATTAAGCTGAATTTTGTACATGTTATTTGCTTCCAAAGCATCAGCAAGTTCACTCTCAAGCAACTGGATCTTTGACACTGGTTCAATTCCGGTAACTTGAGGACACCCATTTTGCATGTGATAATTGGAATCATCCTGATTAAAATAAAATAAAGAGCAAGGAGAAGTTAGAAAATGTTAATTGTTATCACCCATATTGAAAATTTTTCTTTTGTAAAGCAAACACCATTGTGCAGAAGAAAATGCCCATCCACGTTAGATCATGGAAGTTACTAGACGTCTAGATTGCACTATTAGCTCCACAGACAAAATAGAATGCACTGAAAATAATGTAACATGTATAACCTCTTTTTGATATTGCTCGCTTTCTAGATTCTGTTGACTTTTTGAAAGTTCTTGTAATTTATATGTCTTCATAGATGCCTCGCTTCTATTTTTGCCGTGTTGATTGCTATTGTTTTCCATATCATTCTGTCAAATCAGAAACTGAAGTTAGAAATAGAAACTTTCTGCTCTATGTTGAGTCTAATAACATCACATTAATATGAAGAAGAATAGCTCTATGTTGAATCTAATAACATCACATTAATATGAAGAAGAAGAAGAATAGCCGAGACTAACCTCTGACAGATTTAGGTCTTCATGGATACGAACAACATCGGTAGTGGATTCAGAAAAACCAGGAAATTTGTTACTGCTGGACTGGCTTCGGCCATGTTTTTCTTTTTTATTCAGTTTCACTTCATCCTCAAGGGCTTGAGCTCTCTCCAAGCATTCAACTTTCTCCTCCTCAAGATTTTGTATCTTCCGTTGCAACTGGCTATTTGCTCTCTTAACCCGGCTAAGCTCATTTTTCAGCTCAGCATCCTGAGAACACAATGCCTCTCTTGCAGTTAAATCACCCTCCATCCGCAGAAGCTTTTCTTCCAGGGAAACTCTAGTACGTCTGCAGTCCTCTAATTCAGACACGGCCTTCTGCATGCTGGAAATTTTCTCTACGAATGAAATTCTCTCTGCCTTCAATTCTTCAGAGTCTTCAGATAATACCTGCAGTGAGGCTTCCAGTTTTTCCTTTTCAAACTCGGTCACATTGAGTAAGCTCTTAAGAGCCAAAACTTCATCCTGAAGATGTGCTATTTTCTGCAATTGAACCTTCAGACTAGCAGTTTCTTCGACTAGTTGTTGCCTTTCATATTCAGAAGCGGTAAGTTTTAGTTCAAGCCCGTTCACAGTGCCTTCAAATTTCTCTTCACTAGATTTGACATCCTCCAACAACCTCATCAATTTTTCACGGTCAGCCATAAGCAGTTCCTGGTTTTGTATGGAAGCAGCAATCTCACCCATCAGCCCTTGTACCTTTGCTCCAGATTCGGTTTGGAGGGTATACAGCTTGTTCTCGGACGATTTGAATTTAGCTTGCGCTTCTTGGAGAGCAGTTTCCAGTTTGGCTTTATCCACACGTAAATTAGATACTTCAAATACTGCATTTGAAGCTATTCTCTCTCTTTCACCATGAGTTGCAGATAACTGCTCAGTGAGGTGTGCTACCTCTCTTTGAAGGTTTTCAACTTCAACTTTCTCCAAGTACATCTGATTTAACAAGCCCTCCACCAGAAGAAGTTTCTCTTTATGTTCCTTGTTCTCGTGAAGGAGTGCATCTAGTTCTGAAGTTAGGAATTTATCTTTTGAGGCAATATCTTCCCGCATTGAAGAAAGTTTTGCTTCTAAAAGTTCAACTCTTTTAGAGCAATCAGAGAAACTTTTTTGTGATTCCTTCAGTTCGGCCTCCAAGTGCATTCCTCGCTCATGCAACTCCAGCTTTTGCTTCCTTAACTCGCCATTTGATTTCTGAAGATAACTACATTCTTCAATGAGACTTTCAGCCGTAGCTTCTAGTTTTGGATTTGCTTTCTTCAGAAACTCACACTCTTCTTGAGTTTCAGACCACCGCTTTTGCATGTCCTGTAATTTTTGTTTCAGATCCACTTTTTGAGTTTCCATCTCAAGTCCCAGTCTTCTGATCTCGTCCCTGAAATTCATAGCAAGAGATTTGGAGTTCTCAAGTTCCAATCGACTTGACTCCCTCTCATCCGTCAAATACCTTAATTGAGCTTCCAAGCCAGAGATGCGTTCAGATAATTGTATGTTTTCTTCTTCCAGCTCGGACAAATGGAGCTCTAGTTCACCTTTGCCACTTTCAAGCTCTGATGATTTCCTTTCAAGTGTCTTGTTGGCAGAAACATGGAAATCCACACTGCTACTAAGCACAATCAGATCATTTCGTAAACCATCCAAGCTTTTAGAGTTGATACTACTTTCTCTTAGCACAATTTCCATGTTTTCCTCCAGATGGCTTTTCTCTTTTTGGAGATTGGAAACCTGGGCTTCTAATTCTCCTTGAAAATGTCTTAGAGCCTCCATCTCATCTTCTTTCAACGACAAGTTTGCTTCCAGTTTCATCTTCAAACTATTGAGTTCTTGAATTGACAGATGAAGAGTATTTTCCTTCAATTTGTAGTCTTCTAACTTCTTTTGATATTCAGCAATGTTTGTGTCCCGCTCCCTGATCTCCACTTCACTACTTTTAAGTACATCTTCACACTCAAGAACCCTAGCTTCCAATAATTTGTTTAGCCCAACTAAATAGTTTAAGATAGCTTCAGCCTGCTCTTTTTGGTTGGTCACATCTGTACTGTTCAAATTAGCTAAATTATCAAGATAATATTCACATTCAGTATTTACATGAGAGCAAATATTGTACCATGGCTTCTTTACATGTGCTAAAGCCATTTGAAGCTCCTTGAATAATTCAGAAAATATTTCACCCATTTCTACCAAAGTATGTGATTCAGAATTTTCAAATCCTGTACAGGCAAGTTCATCCCTGTCAATTTCTTTTTCTTGGTAGAATTTCAACTGTTGTTTCAATGCAACAATCTTTACTGTTTTATCTTCTTCAACTTGACTTTCAAGGTGTTTAGCATCAAGATTACAAGCTTTATCCTTACACGATTCCAACTGAAGCTCCAGATCAGTACACTTAGTTTCAAGATCTATTAATTTGAATTGTAAGCTGTCAGTGGCAACTCCTTCACTAATAATTTCCTTCTTCCTCAGCTCCTGTTCCAGTTGGTATATATGGGCTTTAAGTTTACCCACTTCAGACTCAGAAGTACAGGTAGACATATTAGCTGGAGGCACATTTGATGAAAAATTGAAAGATGTGCTTCCTGTCAGGAGTTCCTTTTTTGATTCTTTGAGCTTAAATATAAGCTCCAGGTTTTCTTCTGTAAGCTCATCGCAATCCCTCTCTAGCTCCTGTATTTTAGCTTTTGAGGCTTCAATTTCTCTGACCAGATTGGGATCACCTCCATTGACAAACCCCATTTCCTCTGCACTTCGAGCTTTTAGAGAGTGGGATAACTTCGCTTCCAAACTGAAGACTTCTTCCTCTTTAGCAAATAGCTTACGCCTCCATTCTGCCTCTATATCCAACAGAGCTTGGTTTTTCAGGTTCTGTTCAATCTTGATCTCCTTTTTTTTTTCCTCCAGGGCTTTTTCCAGATATTGCACAGTAGCCTGCAAATTATTTTGTGATTCCTTCAAGTTTAGCAGCTGGAGTGCCAAGTTCCTGTTATTTTCTGCTCCTAACTGTTCGTGAAAATTTTGTAATGTGTTTTCAACATCACTACCTTCCCAATCAGCAGAGGTTTTTCTAGTCTTCTCAGATGTGTCTTCTTTTGTTGAATTTAAATCCCAATTGTATTCATTTCCATGGCTATAGTTTTCCATATCACTAAATTTTGATTTTAGAGCTGAAAAACTGTCTATCTCCAATTTCTGCTTTTCTATGGTCTCTTCTAATTCCTGAAGAATGGCAACAAGCTCAATATTTGATTCTTGAGACTTCTTCAGCTGTAGACCCAAATTAGCATTGGATTCCTGCTGAAATTTGATTTCATCTTCCATATCACTAAATTTTGATTTTTGAGCTGAAAAACTGTCTAGCTCCAATTTCTGCTTTTCTATGGTCTCTTCTAATTCCTGAAGAATAGAAACAAGCTCAATATTTGATTCTTGAATCTTCTTCAGCTGTAGATCCAAATTAGCATTGGATTCCTGCTGAAATTTGATCTCATCTTCCAATTCCTTTTGAATATGGGCCATGCCTCTGGCTTGAAACTTTGAATTCTCTGTGGCTCTTTGTTTCACCACTGATTCCTCCAACAATATTTTCAGTTGTTCGAGTTCCTGCTTCAAACCATCACGTTCTTTGTATACTGCTAAAAGCTCCATATCCAAATTTGCCTGGTTTCTTGACTGGTCGGAAAATTCCTTCCTCAGAATTTCCAAATCAAGCATTAGCTTCCGAGCATTTCTCTCCCACATCCTAGCTTCTGCACGAAGCTCCTCAATTGTATCTTCAGCAGCTTCCAGATGGTCTTTAGAAGAACCAGCATTCCTCAAAGAAGATGTTGCAATAACATGTGAAGAACTTTTCCCAAACTCTTGCCTCTGGTTCTGAAGATGGCTGCCTGTACCCGATATCCTTGAGTTATATGATAAGTGATTTGATCTAGGACGATCATCAAAAAGATAGGTACCATAAGGTGCACCATTTTGGGAGCCATTCGAATCTTGTCTTCCTATCAGATTGTACCCGTCCCCATTTAAGTTGTTTGTAGGTGAAAATTTTGCCCTGCCTATGGAACCCTCCACTGAATCAGAGCTATGTCGTGAACCTGATGCTGAGAAACTTGTGTCCTGCAGTGACGAGGAGGTTTTGTTAGTTACATGGGGAGAAATCTAAAGCTAAATGTAGAGTAACCACCCCAACCTAAGAATATTAATCAGCCTATGCAAACCAAATATAAGATGGCCAATTGCAATGGACTGCGGCTCTAAACAAGATTCTCAAGTAGAGAATGGCTAATTGCTGTTTTTTGTGCCTCCACGCAGAAGAATCAGTAGATCACATGCTTTTGCATTGCCCTATTGCGTTTGGTATATGAGGGCAATTTGTCTCTTGTTTGAGAAGGCGTTGGGTCTTCCTTTCCTCCTTCCAGAACTTTTTATCTTGTTGGCCCCTAGTGAGTTGGGATAGTGCTTGGGAGGCAATTTGGTCAATCTTGCCAAGGTCCATTTCGTGGATGATTTGAATAGAGAGGAATAAGAGACTATTTGATGAATCACCCTCTCCTGTACCGCATGTTTGTACACGTATCAAACATCTGATCTTAGAGTGGTGCTCTATTCGGCAAATGGGAGCGAATATGGGTGATCAATTAGGGTGAGAATCACCCCGAGGTCCGGTTTGTTGCCCTGGCTCTGCACAGGGGATTTTATTTTTTTAGTTGATAGTTTAGAACTCTTATGTTTCAAATATAAATCCCAGTTAACTCTCTTTCTACCCTTCTTGTTGTTGCTGCAATTCCTTTAATACAATTTGATATTCACCGATAAAAAAAAAATGATCAGATAAATTGTGGGCCTACATACAACAGCCACATGGCTACCAAGATCTTCATCAACCTAAATACACCGCAATATAAAATAGCCATAAAAAATAATCACTGGGATCTTAGTCTAATAACTTACATATTGTTTGGACTAGCGTTTTAAAAGGCGTGTGAGGCTTACGTCTCAATACTCGTCATGAAGTGAGGCTCAAGGGAAACACTTTGAGGCTCAACCATGAGGCTTAAATCCCATGAGGCTCATAGCTCAAAGTGTGAGGCTCACATGAGGCACACGCCTCACACCTTGAGGCTCGTTTTATGTTTGTGGTGTACTCTTCATACATTAACGAAAAATAGGGTTCTAGCCACATAATTGAACTTAAATGTCATTTTTTTATTGAAAAAAATTGTTATTTAGCACTGAAAATGATGATGATGATATTTGTTTCACCTAACACTTAATTTATTATGTTTTACATATTTAAGGATTTTAAAACCCTTTGAGTCTAATTCACACAAATATTCCTTGTAGATGTTGCAAAGATTTGGAGCCATTAGCCTACAATTTAGTTCACAACTTCTTTTGCAATTTTTGCTAAAATTCTAAATCCGCCACATGAATTGAATGATTGAACATCATTTTCAATAGGTATATGAACAAAAATATAAATCTAAAATTTCAGCATTTGTATATAATCTTTCACTAATTTTTTCGGATTTTTTTACATTTCTCATATTTTATTTATTTGTTGAAATATGGGAGTGTGAGGCTTAAGCCTCACGCCTCACGCATCTTGAGGTCCTAAGCCTTGCCTCACACCTTCACATTTTAAAACACTGGTTTGGACATGTACACAATAGAGTGCAATGGACTATTCCATAATTGTAAGAATAGACTATGGTACACAGTACACTGTATCTAAATTGCTTGGTTTTAGCTATTGTGAGCATAGTTACCAAGTCGGAGTTCGGGAATTAATTGTTTAGGGAAAATGTTGGCAAAAATTGAGAAAATTCATAAATAAATCGAGAAAATGTCGGGCAAGTTTTGAAAAATAAAAAAATAAGATTAATAATTATGGAAAATTATAAAAGAGTATAATTCATACATTACATATTTATTCGGTATTTTTTTTTAAAAATCGTGAATAATTCAAAAGGTCGCAATTTTTTCCAAATTTTGGTAATAACTCGTGAATTAAACCTTTGACCAAAAAGTCGCTTATTATTTGAGACTTTTTAAAAAAATCCAAGAACTTTGTTACTTTTGATTATGAGGAGCATAACCATGGCATTAGAGGCATCCGTGAGAGTTGAGAAGCAAATTTTGTAAACAGCAACTTGGCTCTACCAAATATTTTCTGGGATGGAGATCAGCATATGAAGCTTGGATCACCATTTCACTTTGTATGTACATGACCTCATTAATTCCTTCAAGTTGCTAGAGCTTTAAGGAAAACACAAGACTATATATATACAAATATTATGGGATAAATTTTCTAGTTCATGCACAACCAGGAAAGGAACTATTTTGATAGGCTATGTATGCCATAAACTAGGTTTTCCAGTCTGGGTCCGAGCCTGTAGCCAAGTCGTTGACATACTGCATTGCATCAATGAGATTGTGGGTTTGGGGAAAAAATCATGTCTATGTTATGGTTCATGATAGCCTAGCGTAACAGCTGGCACAAGAGGGGGCCACATAATATTCCATAAATTGCAATATCCAGCCATCGCATGGCTGAATGTCATACCCAAAGCAGTATTTCAGGAGTTCCCAAATAGCTTTTTAGATTCAAATGGAACCTGGAGAAACTTTCGAAACAATTTTCTATGGTTGATAAGGTGGATCATTATACACTTTTTTACATTCACATCATGTCGGAAGGGTTAAGCATAAGAAACATAATTCTGAACGACCACATGGATGATTGCAGATAGAAATGCAACAGTTTAAAGTTTAAGTGAGAGAGCAGTGCAACTCATTATAGTAAGAAATGTAACCACACCCTACTCACAAGTTCTCCTGGATGCGAGGTACTGCTCAAATGGTTACTTGAGGAAGATTCAATACTCCGAGTGAATGAGTTATCAGACCCATCTGACTTGTTGTCCATGTCATCACAATCTGCAGTCAGATCTTCCACATGGGAATTTAAGCCTTTCCGTTGTTCATCCCTAAAAAATGTGCAGTAACACTCCACAATCAAGTGAATACTTGGAGTTCTACAATAAGAGCACAAAAATTCCACTGCAAACTGCAAACCTGGGTCTTGTTCTTGGAGTTAAGCACTGAATCTTGACCTACAAATCAGACAGACAAGCAATATCCATGTAACTGATGGATTAACGACCACGAACTGCATGTTTCAAGACAAAAGCATATGCTAAGTCGAGATTTAACCATGAAATCAGCATACATACAAGATAATGGCAGAAGGAAGTGAATGGAATAATTGATTTCCTGTGAAAGAAGTATAGAAGAAAGATATTAACTCCGTATCTTCATACATCCAGATGTGGATGTGGACAAGGATAATTACCACCATTCCGAATTAGGAAGAGTCCTAGAACGGAATAATGCTAAACGACCAAAACAAAGTCGCCACTTATTAAGTTCGGAGGGAAAATAAGATCCCTAAATCTAATGGATAAAGCAAAGTCTAAAAAGTAAGATCTTGGTGAGAGATTCGGTTAGGTTAGGGGAAGGTGTGAGGCACCCCTAAACCTCCATCAAATGATGGTTACCTACTCCCTAAATCTAAACCAGAACAAATAAAACCAATGGAAAATTATATGCCATTAACATGCTTAAGTAGAGGGAAATGTCAAACATAAAATCATGCCCAAATAACAACAAATCATGGGGATAAACAATGAGTAAAGAAAGACCTAACTAAAATCCTAAACTAGAGGGGATGAACCCAAGAGGGTTTCCTACGTATCCGCATGGATAGAATAAACGTAGTTCAAAGCATGCTTACCAATTCAATTATTAGATTTTTTGATTTTTTGGGTTGTTTTTAATGGCTTAAGCTGTTTAAGCGCTTGCAAAGTTGGAGCGTGGGGGATAGGCAAGCTTAACTAGGGAAAGGTCCAGGGTCTGAAAAACTTTAGGAGCATGAGGAACACCCAAAAGAGTAGCTCACAAGCTGCCCAAAACAGTGGGATGGTGCTGTTTTAAGCACTGTCTGTATTGGCGGTGGAGCTTCTGCCGCCAATCTCTCAATAGTGCAATCTGGAGATGGCGGTAGAGGCTCTGCCGCCAATGCAGAGCAGTGTTAAAACAAGGACTCCCACGAATTGGGTTTGGGCCAAATAAGGCTAAACCAGATTCCAGAGAGTCTGAGGGGGAGAAACAACCAAAAAGCAATTTGCAATTCCTAGTGCAGAAGGGAAAGTGCACTGTTTTGGGCACAGTCCCTGTTTGGCTGTAGATGTGCTACCACCAACACCCACAGTAACTAAAACTAGGGTGGCGATAGAGCATCTGTCACCAAATCAACACAGTATTTAGAACAACAACTGTTCTGGATAGTACTCATTTTGGGGCCCTTGGCTCACCTCCTGCCTCCTGGTCCATGTTCCCCCCCCCCCAATACCAGGGGTAAATAAAAAAGGGATAGTGCGAAAAGAAAAGGGTAAAGGCTCCTACCATTCCTTCAAAAATAGTGTAGGGGGGCCTACTACTTTGAAGAAAGGGTAGGACCTCTACCACTAAACCAAGCTCTACCAAAGATGCAAGGAAATGAATTGAACTGGAAAGCAAGTAAAGCAAGGAACTAGGAAGCAACTAGAAAGCAAAGAATTAAATAAAACTAGAAAACAAGGGTAATGGTTGAATGGAAAGACTAAGGTTAAGGGGATCCAACTTTGAGTATGGTTGGATACTTCCTACTCCTTCACTCATCCTCTTCTTCTCTAAGGCTCCAAAAGGAAAGGAGAACTAGAACAAGGAAGGACTAGCCCAGAGGGTGCCTAGTAATGACTTAATTCCTCAATGGACTTATCTCAAAGCCTTAAGCTTCTTCCAAAGTTCCAATGGATCCAAAAGTTAGATATTTCCAAGTTGAGTCCAATGGGTTGGAGGAGGGGCTTATATAGAAAGGGAATCAGAGGAGAAATCCTTCCATTTCCAATGTGGGACTAAACTTGGTTTTGGGGTATATTAGTCTTTTGAGGACATGAAGGGGATTTGTTAACATGAAACATTATGAGGGTTGGCGGTGTTTTCAGTCCAAGAAAGAGGTTTTCCAAGAGGGAAACTGTTGGTAGGTGCCAGGTGGGACTATCTCAGGGTGGCGGTAAATGGTCTACTGCCCATTGCAAAATCCCTCTATTTTAGGTTTGCTGGTGAACCCTCTACAGCCAACTAACCATGTTTTGTGGAAGCCAGCCAACTCTTGTCCAGTATCCATTCTGAGGGAAGCCAGCACTATGTACTGTTCCGGAATTGCTCCCATGCACATAAAGCAAGTCTATGACATGGTTGTGTGGCTGACTTTTGGTACGGTTCATCATTTGGCGGTAGTTGGTTTATAGACAAAACTAAATAAACAAGGATGTCCCTCTGGCGGTAATGCCTCCTCTGCCAAAACCAAATGTGCCTGTATTGCCTTCTATTGCCTTCTGGTTGTGGAGACTGGAGACAGTGGCACCTAACAGGGATTTCAGAACAGTCTGCAATTCCTCCTCTCCTTAGGTTTTGGGACTTGGGTAAAGTCCTGGGGTTTAGGTAGGGGGTCTTGAGCCTAGGTACGGTATTTAGTGGGGTGGTTTCTTAGAGATTCAGAGGAGCAAGGGTCCAACATGGGTACAAATATGGGGTGCTTACAATGGACAATAGAGCTGTGAGGTCTCTCATCAGTCATTATCCAAGTAACAAAAAACGATGTTTTTTTCAAAAATTCACGTTTTATTCGCAAATTCTTGGATTGCCGAAGCATTCGGCGCTTAAATCGAGTTTTTTTTAAAACGCTGGTTTTACGAATTATTCGCGTTTTTTTTACGAGTTATTCCCGAATTTCCCAAATTATTCACAAAAATTACTTATTTTGTATATATTTTAATCAAATTGTTCCGTATATTTTTATAATTATTAATTTACTTTTTTTTTCCCCGAATTTTCCGAACTTGATCCCTTCCGAATTATTCCCGAACCCCGACTTTGTCACTATGGTCATTATAAAGTCGTCACTATTTTTTCAGTTAAAACTTTACTCAACAGCTACTTGCTTCCTCAAGCTATAGAGGTAGCTGAAGTATTTTCAATAATATGTTTCCCTACATTCAGCCCAGGTTCTATAAGTAGCTATAGTAATACCATTATTATGTTTTCTTACATTCTTCTTCTCTATTCTTATAAAGGTCATACATATATAGATACTTTGTCCATTTTGTTGTCTCCTATATAAAATCCTTGTTGACAGGTATTAGAAGAACACAGCACCAATTTTTTCTGCATCTTTCCTAGTTCTACCTAGTCATTTTCACTGCATAAAAGTGGTTCAAGGTGTCTCCCATTTCATTTTGAATAATTAATGAAAGGCTCTTGGCCTTTTATAACTTTCTCATTTTTGAGACAATTCTTCCCATATTCCGACTTAAAATCCAAAAGACCCTTCCAAGTTATTTCCAGTCCTCTGTCGTCAGGTGAGGAGGTCATTGTCTCAGCTCCCAACCCATATGTGAAATATTCCAAGTGCCACAAGTCAAACGATGACCAAAACACTTTTTCAAATATGATCTTTTGTGTGGAAATGTGATTATGGGGAAGATGGTAACGTGAAAACAGAGAAAATGAAGAGAGACAGAACAAACACAACATAAGTATTAAAGTGGTTTGTCATGTTAGTGACTACGTCCACAGGAAAAGACAATGCGAGAATTTCCACTATATGCAATGATTTCATAATAAAAAGATATAACTAGCCTGCAAACCAGGACTAATATAGACTTATAGAGTCCCACACCCCTGAATAGAAAGTCCTAGTGCTAGTCCAAGGAGAAAGCCCCAATACAGAAGTTTCACCCATTTTAGTGACTATATGATTTCTAAAGGCTCCATCAGCAGTGACAGTGAGGGATACCTTTGGGCCCCTTAAATTTAATTGTGGGCCATATGGATAAGAATTCATGTCACAAATACAACACGATCTCCTTACCAACATGAACAGATTAATTGAGTAAGATCTTATTTACATTAAACTTTTTTTTAATGATATTCCATTTGTATGGGAGCTCCAAGGAAGCTGACCATAACCTGACAATAAAGGAAATGCCGATTCATGTGACAGTGAGATTCATTACCTAACTAACAAATGACAAAATCTTCTTAGATCAACTTGATCTTGTTCTAGGTTCCAACAGTTTTACTATATACAGTTTTGTTCTGATTTTAGAAAGTCTTTCAACGGGATCAATTCATGCAGACTGCTCAATCCTTCTAAGGGTAGACCTTCCTAAGCTGTTCATATCAACTTTCTATTTCCCTAGAGGTTTTAAATTGGTAAGGGAATTCTGATCACCAGTAGTAATGATGATGTCGTCATCAAAGTATGTCAAAGGTAGAAGTTTGCCAGTACATCCACAAGCAAGCACCCAAGCTTATGTTCAATCATTTTTTGCACAGTGAACATCAAATTGACATATGTTGATCAAAGCCCACTGATAGAGATATCTTCCACTCTTTTCAAAAGCTAGATCTGCACCTCTCGATCTTGAGGAGGTAGGGTCTTTAGAAACCTAGAATTTATCCTTATCATTTACATCTTGAATGTAATTTTCATTTTCTTATAAATATACTAATCAATGGTTACTTGCATCTCTTACTCATTCATGTAAATTATACTGGTCTAAGGGAACCTTATAATGAATCAACTCTTCTCATCCTCCCATCTTTCAGCATTATTGACACTTGGTGAGAATATATGCAGAGGTATCGGTAATTTGGTATTACTTATATATATTTTTGTCTTTCCTAATAAACCACACATATTAAGATATAATTAGGGGTTATAGTGTTATACTCGGAAGCAAATGTGTAGATTAAAAGTATAACATAATTTTCAAAATCTGTGCTACAGCACCACAAAAACCAGTAATGCCATTCATGAATATAGACACTCATAAACAAACACGAGGAAACTAAGATTTATAAATGACTCACTTGTAATATTGTCCCATGATTGCATTTTTTCAGTGGCAATAAAACAGGAACAGAAGTTCTTGAACTCATGTAGCCTGTCAGATTAACTGCAGCCTCTCCAAGGAAACCAGATCTAGCTGATCCCTGGAATAATCATGTCATGTGGAATTGTACCCGTTAGTCAACTTAATCTTTCTTTAGGAGGAAAAAGTGAGGAAAAGTATTAAGTGAGAATAAATGATGTGCAAGCAAACAGAGCTGATCAAATTTACTATTCTAATAATAACAACAACAATAAAAATAAAATTAATAAAATATAATACTAATAACAGTAATAGTAATAATTAAAGTTTATAAGTGAGCAATATAGGCATCATACCATAGCAATGACAAGCTTGAAGAAAGAATCTTCGATCACTTTCGAAGTGTCAACTTGTGAAACCCATATAGATTCTGACAGAGTCTCTGTCCATTGACAAGTTCCATCCCTGACCGATGCTTTGCTCGACTTGGCGATTGTTTTCCCAGTTTCCACAGAGATAATAGACACAAAAAGCTTGTCCCATCCTTTTGGTACCTGCTATCACAAAATTAGCAAGCAAGAACTGTATGACCAGCAAATTAGTTTTTTTTTTTGGGTAACGGAGGGTGTCCCAAACCCTTCGAGGCAAGGACTAGTCCCTTCAGTATTGACCCACTTGGAATTTTCCCTACGGACACCAAGGTAAGTCAAGGAATGGGAGTTGAACACACAACCACAGGGAGCAAACCCGGGATGCTAGCCAACTGCACCAACCCCTTACGAGCATGGCATCTGCAGGGACTTGTGCAGAACCATACAAAAGGTGAGATCAAAGCATTAAGAGGAAAATATGTCACACAAAATATGACAGAGATTCTGTAAAACTATTGATCCACTCAACAGTTTATTATAGTTTCAACCCTCAAGGGCGAAATATTGGTCATATTAAACACTACAACATAGCAAAGTTTTAAATGTTGATATTGAGGGAGATAAGATATCATAGTTTAAGGGATGTTTCACAAGATATTATCGAAATGACGCTTTTTGCCATTCAAGGGAAACTGGGAAATATTAAGAGAAATGTTTCAGTGAAACTACATATAATGTTAAAGACATTAACGAACAATTACGATTACCAAAAAAAAATAGCCAAAAATAATAATGTACATAAGAGATGCAATTTTAAGGGGCAAAGATACGCATTGATGGAAATGCATGATAGTTTGATATTAATATAACACACATTGTTTCATACATCTAATAATCATAAAAGATAACAATATTAACTCAAACAACTACATAGGTATTCACTTTACACCAAGAACAACAATCAGATCCACATGGACTTGCAAGGAGGCTCAAAATTTTCGTTTTGTCCTGACCAGGAGTGCTACAATAATGATTCTCTAAATGACTACAATATTGTGTTTTGTTTATAAATAAGGATACCATGCTGATACTCACGAACATATATCACTGCATATTCCAAAAAAACTCGTCCCACGTGTTTTACACCTAAACGAATCTCCCCAAATGTTGGTTTATTTGGGTTGAACAACCCAAATCCAACTGATTTTGGTAAGGAATTGATGAATACCAATAAATACATCCCTCAATTTCCCATTTGTTGGTCGACATCTCGAAATGTCAACCTCCATATTGCATTTTATATTCTGTTTTAAACTAATTTATTGTCGATATATTGTGATATTAGCGATAAGTTGTGATCAATCGACGATAAATTGGTGATATAATGTACAAATATAATACTCTTTTGTAAAAATATTAACAAGCAAAATACTGAAGTAACGAAGAAAAGACACGCAGATTTACATGGTTCAGCAATATGCCTACGTCCACGGCCACGAGAGATCCTTCAATATTTTATGTGAAAAACGAATTTACAAAATCTCTCATCTCCTTTCTCTTTTTGTCGGAATAATCAAACCCTAATGCAAAACGCAGTTAAATACCATGTACAATGACATAAAATTACAAAATTGGCATTCACGTCCAAACTGATGATCAACCAGAATGCAAGGCACAATCATAATATCTTTAGTAGTCATATAGCTACCTGTGATGCGACAATATATCGGCCAATATATCAAAACTAATGCAGATATTTAAAAGCATGTGAAGAGTCACTCTCCTGCAATTAAGGCTCACTTTTTGGCCTTCTTAATGAAAAGGAACAAGAAAAAATTTACAACGGCTTAACTACTTGAAGACCATGTGATCTTACACCAAATCAGAAACACGAACAGAAAATAGAACATAAAAGGCTATGATGGTGGTCAATACACATCCTGAAGAGAAATTACTTGATAAACGTCCCAATTTATAAACATGCTTGGTGGGTTGAATAGGGATTTCACTTGCTGAAATCCCTATTCAATTCAGTATTGAATATGCTCCCTTGTCAACAATATACTCCAAATCCTGCTCAACAATATTGTTCAAAATTTCCTAGGGGGGCTGTTTCAATCTATCCAATTCAGTATCTATATTCATGTTCTCTGTAGATAAAGCTGGCTCCTACAAGGCTAAATGTACTTCCTTGTTTTAAAAGCGCTTATGCCAGTCTTGAACAACCATACTGTATTAAGACTCAAAGTTATTAGACAGCCAGCCTAAACAAAGGACCGACTTGAGAAATTATTTTTTTTTGGTTCGATTGAGAAAGTTCTAATATTTTTCTCTTCCAAACTACAAACAAACAGGCCAGCTAGTGGGTTAGTTAACTACCCGTACCCAGAATAGTTACAACAGATGCAGACAATTGTATCATATTCAAGTAACATGCCTCGCAGATCATGCTTCTCAAATGGCGATGCGACTTGAATAAATTATTTTGACTCAACATGCTTGCAGCATCTTATGTACTGTCTACAGAATCGGGGTAATCCACAGCTTATATGAATTCACTGTCATTTTCCCTTATTGGTCCATAATACTAGACCAAGTGTTAGTATATGACCCCTATTACTTGCAGTGTGCATCCAATGTCACCAAGTCACATGGAAGAGATACCAAGATCGAAGTGCTGATGATTTATGAAAGAAATAAAAACAAAAAGAAAACCCTCCTCCTGTGGCACAAAACTGAGTGGGGGGATATTGCCTGAGCTAAATAGCTTCTATAAGGATTCTTTCATCCCAACCATGCAAAGCTAGTGTAATTGTTTTTTTTTTGGTAACGGAGGGTGTCCCAACCCTGACAAGGAAGGACTAAATACTAATCCCTTCGGATGCACGCAATCACCCGCAAACCACATGCATCCGGTAAGCCCGGGAGGAGTTGAACTCGAGACCTTGGGGATCTCTCCTAAGACCCGAACCAGCTACCCATGCGGTTCAACTAGCTAGTGTAATTGTTATCAGGCATCATACTGAAATTTCATTTCATCACAGTAAAGGGATTGGATTATGAGTTCTGAAAAACTAAAATTTTCTTGTTATTCACCCTTTTCCCTGTCCCTAGATATTCTTGTGTAATTCAAGGTTCTATACCTCTTTAATCTATATTACACTTGAGATTTCATTTCTTCATAGCAAAAGGGATTGGATCATGAGTTGCCACAAACAGCAATTTTCTTATTATTCTTCTTTTTCTCTTTCCATGAATGATATTATGTAATTCAAGGTTCTATGCCTCTCCAATCTTTTCTTGTAGATAAATTTCAAAAATAAGTTTTGTTCACTTGATTAGCGGAGGATGTTTAAGTGTTGCCTCAGTACTCAAATTCACAACATCTAAAGTTTCATTTCATGAAGAATGACGAATTTAAAGGGGGGAAATAAAACAGAAAAGAAACGAACTTCTTGAAAGTTAACTTTAATTAAAAACAGGGGAAAAAGGAAACGAGATCAACTGGTCAAACAGTACAATTGGAGACCGTACTGTAACTTTATAGAGATTGGAAAGCAGAGAAAGAGAAAATCCATGAAAATATTTAGAGAGAGAGAGATAGGAACCTGAAGGGCTTGAAAGCTAGAGAACTTGAAATCGATCCTCTCCCCTGATTTATCTTGCTTGTGCCTATTCAACCTGAACATTTTCTCTCTCTCAATTTCTTTCAAATTTCAGAAAAGCACCACCACTTCTATCTTCAACGCCACCACCTAGAGAGAGAGAGAGAGGTATAGAAAGGAAACGGAGAGAGTGAGCGTTAGCTGGCCATTGATGGGGTGTTATTGTATATCCTTGGCGTTTTGTCTTCCATTGAGAAAGAGAGAGATTGGCCGACTCTGATGAATTATGAATGAATGTCTCCCCTCGGTGCATGATAGCATCATCATCTTTTCCTGTTCGAGTGTCACGCGCTTCTAAAGGGGCTGTATAATTTTGTTTAATCATGATCCATGTGTCCGCTTATTGTCAGTAAAAGCGCGTGACGTTAAATTCCTCCACAAAAAGACGTATCTTCTCTTTTCTTATTTTTCAGTTCATGTCCCATTAAATTTTGAGAAATGCTAATTGAATCTATGGTCTTAGGGAAATGGGAGACCATTTTCTTGCATATTCAATTATAAGACTTCAAAAATCATAAAATACCCTTGAGGTTTCCTTATGTTAAAAAAAACAATTATTTTAATTAAATCAGATTATTTTATTTCAGTTAAGTTACTATAATATTGATTTAAAGCATTTTATTTTAACAGAAAAAATGTTTCAGATGAACAAGTAATTGGAAATAAAATCAGTTGGGAATGGACGTGTGCAGGGTACGCTTCTTCCCATGGTTAGGTATCCTTTTGAGGACAGAATGAGTTGTGGGTTCATGCTTTTCGTACCTTGTGTGCGTGTGTTGCGGGCTATGTGTATGCCTTGTCTATTTTAGTGAAAAAAAAAAAATCTATTATTTTACCTTTCGTGCCGTGTGCGTATGTTCTGGACTGAGTGTGCATTGTGTATTTGGGTCTTTCAAATATCAAATAAAAGTCATAATCAACAAAAATATATCAAATAAAAGTAACCGGAAATTTTTGACCTCACAACCCATTCCCTATATTAACTATGATTAAGCTTTAAAAAATTAAAGTAAATATTTTTATTTTGTTTCCAAAAACTAAGGTTAAATTACTGCACACTACTAAGAGTGAGTAAATCTTAATCACAATTAATGAGTCTTAAAAAAGAGGACATTGACCAATGAGAATCTCAAATTTATTTTTATAATTTTAATTTTTTGTTAACGAAAAATGTTCCAAAACCTTTGAGCCAATGACTAGACCCGTTGGATATCCGAATCTACCTACGAATATCAGGGTAAGTCGAAAAGTGAGAACTGAACACTTAACTACAAGGAGCAAACTCAAGACGCTAGTCATCTGCACCAACTCCTGATATTGCACATTTTGTTACATAGTTAAATGCGACGGTAAGTTAAAACATTTTTTTCATTTTTGTATGTACAATTAGGGGTGGTTAACAAACCATGCTGCTGGTGAACAACTTGAACTTGAATTATTAAAAGCTCACTCGAGCATTTTTATTTAATAAACAAGTCGAGCCTTAACTAGATTTTCAAGCTTGTTGAATTAACGAGTCAAGCTTGAGCACACATGTACTCGGCTCAATAAAAGCTTAGCTCAATTTTATATATATATATATATATATATACACACTTACTAATTTAAAATATTTAAAATATACTTATTTCATTTAAATACTAAAATTAAGTGTATTTCTTATATGCCTATTAAAGATTAATAATATATTATTTATTTTATATCCAATGAACCTGGCTCATGAACTCTATTTGAGCTCAACTCGAGTTTGTTTATGATCGCTCGAACTTTTTTATTTAATAAACAAAGTTAGGCTTGGGCTTATTTTTAATATTGTTTAATAAACAATCAAATATAACACACGACGGCTCAACTCGACTTGATAACACTCCTATTACGATGAGGTTGAATCACAGCCAATCACAATTGAACTTGGGAAGAGTTCAATCGCACCCACACCCATAGGTCAACATGTGTCATCTTAACCCTATTAACCATGGTTAAGATTTCTCAATCCTTAAGGTTCAACCATCTAAGCTTGTTTTTTATTAAAAAAAATAAAAATTAATCTTAGGGTTAAGAAAATTAATCCTAATGTTAACTTTTTTTAGAAATCATTTCTAAAAATCAACTTTCGATTGTTGAATCCTAAGGGTTAGTGATTCTTAACCATGATTAATAGAGGTTTTTTAGAAGGACACATGTTGACATGTGGGTGCGATGTTGTGATTCAATCTCTATTACAATACCATTAGTAGGGATGGCAACAGGCGGTTTGGTCGTGGCACCCTCAACCCTAGCCCCGCCCTAATGGCAAGACTCCTATCTCGTTCCCATCCCAAAACTGAGGCGTAACGGGACAAGGCGGGTCGGTTCCAATTTATCAAAATCCTTCTTAACCTTGTCCGGTCCCGTTAAACATTAATCAGGTTGGGGTGGGGACGGCCTAAATCTATCCCCAACCCAAACCCGAGTCAGATTTAACTCTTTATTCCCAAACCACCCCTATCCCATTTAAGAACTCCCCAAACCCATTCCAATAGAGTTGAGGTGGGACGGGTTATCCGATTAACTCGGCCGTTGCCATCCCTAACCATTAGTATATCTCCGTTGCCATCCCAAAACCATTAGCATACCTCTGGAATTTTAGGAATTAAAATCGCCCAACTCAGGGGCTTCTCCAGTTCTCCTCGCGACGCCATTCACGTGGGAACTCGTTTTGTTAAAGTACGCCCAACTCAAGAGGCATCTCCTCGCGATGCCATCCTCATGTCGCTGTACCACTATGCTTTTTTTGACTTTCTTTTATTCTTTGGGCCGTTTGTAATGGACAATACTCACCTCTTCAGTAGGCGATGCCATCCTCGCCTCGCTGTACCACTATGCTTTTTTGACTTTTGGGTTGGGGCCGTTTTTAATGGAAAATACTCATCTCCTTGGTCTGTGACGTGAGGAGTGCGTCTCGTCTACTTTTTAATGCCACGTGTCCTTTTGTAAACTCTATTTAATTGTGGTAAATATTCGCTCATCTTTTAAGTTTCACCTATCTACCTTAATTTTTAGGAAAATAAAATAAAATTTAATCGTAAGAGTTAAAAACAGTTAACTAGAGTTCATTGCAATTGAGTTTGCTATGTGAGCAATAGTACCTCCTGGCTCCTGGCCAGTGGAGCTAACTATTGTTCGTTTTTAATACGTTCTTAACAGTTTTCAACCATTTCTGACATCTTCAGTCAGGAAAAATGCTCATAAATAAAGCGGGCCGGTACAGCGACCTATGGTTCCAGATCTAGATCAATATTCTCCATCCGATTAGAGATTCTAATCAAGATCAGACGGTTATATCTCCAATCAGTTTCGACTAATGCCCCAGTCAAAATGTTGTCCACCTATTGAGTGGTTTTGATGGTTGATCCGATTACCCGTCAAGGAACCATTTTCCTTCCCACTTTTGTAAATTTTCTTGTACTACAGCAGAATGGGATTTGGTTTGGTCCACTCTCTACCGGCCGTAATGTGTTCCTTAAGGTTCATACATCTAACTTTGATTTTTACAAACCTTAGGAGTTTTTTTTTTTTTTTTTTTTGGGGGGGGGGGGGGGGGGGGTTGTGTGTGTGTGTTTAAAAGGCATGCATTCAAAAATTAAAGGGACGTTTGTACAGTAGGAGTGGCACAAGAAATGTCTCTTATACTATCATTGGGAGCAATTCTGAGTTTGGGGGGGGGGGGGGGGGGGGGGGGGGTTGTGTGTGTGTGTTTAAAAGGCATGCATTCAAAAATTAAAGGGACGTGTGTACAGTAGGAGTGGCACAAGAAATGTCTCTTATACTATCATTGGGAGCAATCTGAGTTTCCCTGAGCATTGGCTGCCTCGTTCGCCTGTCCATAGGTGAAGCGGAAGATGGCAAAACCACAAAGGCTTCTCAGAATCCGGATGTCTCCCAGGATGGTTTGAATTTCCCAATGGACTTGAACAGAAGAACCATTAAGGCAATCAATAACTTCTTTCGAATCAGATTCAAACAATAACTTGATCCTAGCTATTAGATAAGGCAACATGCAGGCCCAGACGGATGCTCTCAGCCTCGGCCAGATGGGCAGATCCTCTACATAATGGTTTGGAGATTAAGCTGAGGCAATTACCCAAGTGGTTCCTCGCAATGATATCAGCCCAAGAAGCCATACCATAGGGGAGCGCCGAGCCATCCACATTGATTTTAATCCAATTAATCGTGATCCAGAGGCAGCACTACAAGCTTTGATGGGGAGAGTCTAGAGTCCCAGGACTATGTTGGAATGATTAGCATCATCACCATCAAGTAGAGAAAGAACAATTGAAAGAACTAACGATGGCTTGTGTGGCTTCTCATGTGTTCATCTTGCTTCTGTTCGATGGGGACTAGTAGGGTTTGTTATGTTGGGATTCAAGAATAATAATGTTAAAACAAAACAAGATTATTCAAATCTTGGATCTAGACCATGCGATCAATTTTTCTAGATTTCATAATCAAAAGCAAACAAGGATTGAAATAGTTAATCTCATACCTTTCGCTGGAATTTCCCTATTCCCTTCACGGTGTGATGCTGTGTTTCTCGGCGTTGAGAGGGATGAGAGAGTCTTCTCTTTTCTCCTTAGGTCTGATTCAATGGGGCTTCAAATTGACGTAAGAGAAAAGAGGGACCCCCTTTTTGCTTTATATACCCTTGGAACCTTACCCATCATAAGATCCAAGGGTTAAGAGGGATCACACCAAAGATCTAACGGTCGCCAACCCTGACCATGCTGTTAGCTTTAATAACACTTAAAGAGTCCCTATTTGATCACATCTCTTTAGTGGGACTCATTATCCTTAACATTCTCTATTGACAGCAATACAATCCGAGTTTTGAAAACTAAGGATTGCGCCAGACTACATAGGTTTTTATTTAATAAGAAAAACCCTAACAATCTCCCACTTGGTCCAAGCAATCCTTAAATAAAATAAAATGACTTTTCGGATTGAACAACCTTAAAAACATGAGTGGCCACTCTTTTAATTTTGAAAAACATTGCTGTCGAGAATTAAGTGTTCTTTAACTGTCACTTTGATTCAAAAGCACCACTAACGGTGATCATGGAAGCATTTAGCATCTACTAGTGTTCATTTACTATGATACAAGTCACTCCATGGTCAAACAGCTAGTAATACTAATGTTTCAGAGCGGTTCTTTATGGTGGCAAGGTATGGTGTGATATGGACTATACACAACCTTATGTGATCAAAATGTATACGTCCAAATATTGTCCACGCTACATGCATTTAAGCATATGCATGTCATTCTGATACTTTACGGCAACCGCCATGTGAAGTCCATCACCTTGTATCCAGAATGAAGGCCTCAAACGTGGTGCCCAACCATGTTCAGCCCAATCAACTTGAGAGCTTTGTGCGAGGCTCTCGGGCAAACCTGACATCAATGACATCCGTCATGTGAAGTTCATCACTTGATGTCTTTACCTTTTGCACGTGCATTCAAATACATAACTTACAAACCTGCTCCCACTGACCTTAACATATATCCATCAATCCAAGTAGATTACTACTTTAAGTTTATCATCCAAATTGTCACAAGAGTCACAATTACCTAGAGAAAATCTAATAAAATTAACAAACATACACAACAAGAATGATATAAAATATAAGTCTAAGGTCAGCTAATAAAGATCATCCACTAATATATTACTACCAACTGTCTAAAAAATATGTCTGATTGAGAGTGTACTCCCCTCAAGGATAAAATTAAACTGTATCCAATCCAATAATATCTCGCCTAAACAACGGCACAATGAAAATAACATCTAATAGTAAAAACCATAAACAAAGTCTAATACTAATTAGCAAGTTCCAATAGCCTCTAATACTGTTGGTGTAGAGTTCTTCAAAAATCAGCAGCTCATTAGCCTTGGCGCTTCGCCGATGAATGAACTCCTTTGTTCTTCCTGCACCAATCCTTATATTTGAAACAGTTTCTTTTCATGTGACATTTCCCCTTGCAGAAGAAACACTCAATCTGCTCTAGTTCCTCAGTATTATCATTTCCCTGAAATTGATGTCCCGAACTCTGTCCTAAATTATGACCTGAACTCTGTCCTGAATTTTGTCCTTACCAGAAATTCTGTGAATTAGAATTCTTGAACCCTTTATTCTTAAAATTCTTCTTACTACCAGAATTCACAGCCAAGTTTGCATACTCGGCTTTCCCACACTTCATGCGCTCTTCCTCACTAACACACACAGCTATCAGTTCATGCAGGTCCCACTTCCTATCCTGTGCACTATAATTAACCTTAAAAGCATCAAATGATTCAGGAAGTGAGGCTACAGCCAAATGCACCATGAGGTCATCCTCAATTGTCAACCCAAGCTCTCTAAGAGAGATAATTAACTTAGATATCTTCAAGATGTGCTCCCGAACATTTCCAGCACCATCATACTTCAATGAAATCAGCTGAGTCAAACAACTATACTGACGAGACCTAACAGATCCCATAAATTGTTTCTTGATAGTCTCAAAAAGAACCTTAGCAGTATCAGCAGCAGGAATACCACCTCTGATGGCTTCTTGAACAGAAGCCCTAATGATCATCATGGCCATCCTATTGGCCTTCTCCCATTTCGAATACAAAGACTTATCTGAATCTGAAGACTCAGCAGTGGGAGTAACCGGCTTTTCCTCCAGTAGGACAAAGTCGTAATCAAGGCAACCCAGAACTATATCTAGCTGCATCTTCCAAGAACTATAGTTTGAACCATTCAGAGGCTCAATCCCAGTCAAATGTTTCTGAACAACAGACCCATCCATATCTGAAAATGTCAATGTTTTACTATGTTATGGTATGTCTAACAAATTATTGCACAAATTATAATAATTTACTTTATACTTGTCATTATATAACTTTATTTAAGCTTTATGATTCTAATCCGGTCTTGGGGTTAAGCCGGATAGCTAAAGTGGTTTACTTTAAAATTGCTTACTTCCACTTTACGGGACAGGTGGGCGCATCATCTAATCACACATTTGGGCAAGAGATTTCGACATGCAATTCACCCCCCAATTGGCGACAACAGTCGCGCACAGAACTGATCTATCACGTATTGGATTGATTAGGACACTTCCACACCTTTGGGAAAGAGGGTTATCATTCTCTCACCGCCACGCACAAATCATTCTGTCCCACTCAGTCTACAAGAAGTCCCTAGATACCTTTGGGCAAGACTAATTATTCAATGTAGGTGAGTGCAAACTCGCGATCTTAAAGAGATTGAAATCCCTAAATTCGAATAATCATAACCTCCATAGGACGGTCACCTTTGGGCAAGACAATCTAACCTACTTTGGTTATGACCATTCGAATGAACGCCTTACAGATCAAACCTAAACCCCATAGGATGATCTAACTTTAATTCCTGATATTAATTTTGGGTAAAAGCATCAAGTTTTTTCTTTATTTAATGTCAAAACCATAAGAAAATAATATTCATGCACTAAAACAGCTCTTTACAATGCTCAGAAGTCTAAATGGACCCCAAAAACGGAATCAGAACATCTAAAAACTTCAGGGAAGGTCGGACACTCTCCCTAGACGTGTCCCGTGGACGTGTCACGCGCAGGGGACACTCCCTGCAAGTGTCAAGCGCGCCTCACGCGCAGGTAGTGCGCGCCACGCGCTGGATGTGCGCTGCACGCGCGCGGGTACTGCCACTCACGTGCGGTTTCTGTTATTCACGCGCTGGTCTGCGCATCACGCGCACGCAGCTTGACAGTCTTACGCGGTCCGGTCCAGGTTCCGCTCGGTTCGGTTCAGTCAGCGATCCTGTTCGGCTTAGCTCCCAGTCCGGTCGAACCGGTTCGGTCAACATGAACCGGATCGGATCTCATTCGGTTCGGGTCATACCCATATGGATCGGGTCGGTTCAAACCCATTCGGGCCTATGTTCGGGTTTCAGGGTCGGTATCTGTATATGGGTCGGATCGGCCCAAAGCATTCGGTTCCGGATCAATTTATTCGGTTCGGTTTATGGATCGGATCACAGGGTCGGGTGACCCTCGTGACTCTATCTCCCTCACCCGAAAACAGTTTATTTATTTATTTTTATTTTTGTATTTCCAAACCCTAAACCGTTTACTGTTTCCCTCATATTGGGGGCTCTACCAGCCACCTCTCCGACTGCCGCCGGTGCCAAACTGACGGCCACCCTCCGGCGAGAAAAACCTCACCGCCGGTGATCCATTCCGGCGACAGACGGCGGCGGAATCGCCGTCCAACTGAAAACGGTGAAAACTTTTTTTTTTTTTTTTTTTTAATTCGGAAACACAAAAATTGATTATCAAATCCGAAAATCAATTTCTTTATCTTATTTACCTTTAAATTTATATTTCTCAATTTCCTTTAATCCGAATCACAAGAAAATTGATTACTTAAATCCGAAAATAAAACCCTACTTAGATTTGATTATTAAGAAAAATTAATCACAAGGTCAACCCTGTGCTTTGATACCAATTGTTGGGATTCAAGAATAATAATGTTAAAACAAAACAAGATTATTCAAATCCTGGATCTAGACCATACGATCAATTTTTCTAGATTTCATAATCAAAAGCAAACAAGGATTGAAATGGTTAATCTCATACATTTCGTTGAAATTTCCCTATTCCCTTCACGGTGTGATGCTGTGTTTCTCGGCGTTGAGAGGGATGAGAGAGTCTTCTCTTTTCTCCTTAGGTCTGATTCAATGGGGCTTCAAATTGACGTAAGAGAAAAGAGGGACCTCCTCTTTGCTTTATATACCCTTGGAACCTTACCCATCATAAGATCCAAGGGTTAAGAGGGATCACACCAAAGATCTAACAGTCGCCAACCCTTACCATGCTGTTAGCTTTAATAACACTTAAAGAGTCCCTGTTTGATCATATCTCTTTAGTGGGACCCATTTTCCTTAACATTCTCTATTGACAGCAATACAATCCGAGTTTTGAAAACTGAGGATTGCGCCAGACCACATAGGTTTTTATTTAATAAGAAAAACCCTAACAATTTACCCCTACCAGAGTACAAATACACAAAGATGGTGTGGTGCTCTCTTGCTAACAAAATACAGAAAAGGCGATCAGGAAAGAGGACCACCTCCTTCTTGATTCTATAATAGTCTCATGCATCCACGCTCCCCCGCCTACTATTATATGGAGACATCCCACTCAAATTAAAGACAATTTTATGAGACAATGATAAGACCAGCCATGTTTTATGGATCAGAATGTTAGGCTACTACATTATGTTAGGCTACTACATTCCGATTTTTATCTGCTTCACTTTTTGTCCACTAATTCTACTTTGATTACCAATGTTTTTTCTTTCTTTTTTTAAATCTTGCAGACTTTACTAATATCCTATCTCGTTTTGTTGATAAAGATACTAAATGTTCTTATACCCGATTGTAATTTCTCTTTTTGTGTTAAATGACTTTTTTTCTTTTTTTAAAAATGCAGCCGAGATCATGAAGACGTGAAGAGAAGTGAGTTAAAAGAGAATAAAAATTAAGATTAGAAATAGGTGTATTTGAAATGATTTTAGAGTTGCTCCAATATATAATGAAATTGAAAAGAGTTGATTGAGATAATTTGAATAGCTTTAGTGAAAAAAAAAAAAAAAAGAGCAAATTTTTGTAAGTCATAAGCTTTAAAAAGATGGGGGGAGGGCAAAAATTATATGAATAAAGTAAGGGAAAGAAAGATTTGATAAAACACCTCGTGAAGTTATGACTTGCAATAAAATGAAATGATTGAACATAATTCATGTTACCCAAGGCAGTAGCATGTTGATGAATTAGGTCAGAGTTACATAAGATTGATTGAATAGACAATAGAATATAGAGTGCACATGGGGGAATGATGGAGTAGTAGTTGTGTTGGATTCAATTTCTGCTTCCCCCTTTTCTATTTTCTATTTATAAATTTGAATAATTTGGAGCCTTTTCAGCTACATGGGGGTTGTTAATTGGATGAATTTACAGACAATGAGAGGTCCATCCTAAGCTAAGAAGCACGGATACTTTGAAAATGGAAACGTATCCGTATCGTCGTACCTGTATTGATGTATCATTTACGGCACTCTAAGGTAAAACTTAACTATTTTTCTGTCGTATTGCCGTACCCGTATCGTATCACCATATCAAAGTATCTCCGTACCCATGCTTCCTAGATCTTAAGACAGGCTGCTGCTACACAAGGAGACACGTGCTCGAGATACGAAGGGACACCTGGATTGCGAGTTGCATATCCTGCATTGATCTAGGAATGACGCGGTCACTCACACACACAAATGCATGATGCAATGGCAATGGGGATCAAAAGACTCTGAGATGGTCATGATGAAGTATCCGCCTTCTAGCATGGCCCATTTGGGTAGCATCAGCATGCTCGCAATTGATCAATGGCTGTAGGCCCACTCATTTGCCTTGTCATTAATGGGCCAATAATAGTGGTCAAAGGTCCAGGATATACATTATGGACCAGAAAATAAGTGCCGCATAGGTATAGATATTGGAGGGAGAAGTCTTTGATAAATCTAAAACGTTGATCTAACCTCATGGCCCAAAATCCAATGGTTGAGAAGGCCCTAGCGTTCTAGTATAGTGCCACAACTAGATTGCATTCGGGGCGGAGCCAGGGCGACACGTCCCCCCTCCCCCCTCAAGTTTTGAAAAAAAAAAAAATTTTGGGAATTGATGGGGGCACTGTGCTGAACTTTTGAAAAAAAAATTATAGTTTAATAACACATAACGACAAGGTATGAGGTTATGTTGTTTAATAATTCAATAGGGCATAGTAATGGGATAAGAGACATCAACATCTTGCACTTTTGAAAAAAAATTATATTATATTATATTATTTAATTATTTAATAGTGCATAGCCATGGGACAAAGGGCAACTGCTCCCGGTACTTTTAAAAACAAAATACAATTTTGTATACTATTTTAATTAGTTATTTAAAAGAGCACAACTATGGGGTAAGGGAATAGATGTCCCCTAAAACAAGGACAAACAATACCTATAAATGTATACAAAATGTATGGACGATATGGACCACAAACTTAGTCGTCAATTTTTTCGGGGGACTAGGCTTTGAAACCTCAGTTTTCATAGACTCCAAAATATTTCATACTTACCTAATCATTGTCTCCAAATCCATCAATAATCACTAATATTTTCAATTAACCATCGCTTGCCCCTACAAAGAAATCTGAGTTTCGCCTAATTGCACTCAAGTTAAGCTAACTCGAACCTCAAGCTAAACTCAACCTAACATTTCTCAAGCCAAACTCAAGTCATAACCTACTCAACCTAACATTTCTCACGCCAAACTCAAGTCATACCCCTTGTTTGATTCGGCTAAAAGCTTAGAGAACTTTTTAGCTTGAGTTTGACTAAGCTTGAAATATTATATATATATATATACTAGCGAACACCCCGTACGATGCACGGGGACAAAATTTAACACCAAAATTTTTTTATAAGAAAGACAAATAAGAAAATGTAACTTTAAAAATACACTCAACACTGGAGTAATAAAAGTAACATGCAGAGGAAGTAATATATATAGAATTAAAATCCTATATCAGAGCTATAGAATTAAAATCTTAGGTCTAGATATATAAAAGTAAAACTCATAACCAACTAACTGGAAAATTGCAAGCTGCTGGTGAAGGAGTTAAAGTTCATTACAATAAGGAAGTGATGATTAGAAAATTAACAAATTACTTCTGTACCTATACTTTGATTGTATGATTTCCTGTAGTTAGCCTGGTCATTCTCTCACTCTCTCTCCTAATGCTGTCATTGATAAAAGCCATAACCAGGGGATGGTTTGGTGAGGCATATTTCATTATGGTCAGGGTGCAACTACCTACCTTTGGGGTTTTTATATGGATGGATAAGAAATAAGTATCCTTGTTTACTCTACATATAACAATTTATAGTGCCGGGAGGAAGCACTTTGAAAAGTGTTTGTGAATTCTATTTATTGGCAAGGTTTTTATTTATTCATTATTTTTTGCAGGATTTGTGCATCAGGGATCTGCCAAATGAATTCTGTTTGGCTGAGTGAAATTATGGATCTCAGATTCAAATGTAGCTAAACAACGACCCAACATTGTTGAAGAGAAAAGAAAGATGCAATCCTAGTCAACTTGAACTAATAAATATATGCAAACTTGTTTATCTGAGCTGTATTTTTTTCTGTGTACTTACTAATAGTACTGCATTTTCCCTGAGCCTGCCTTTGATATTATGCTCATACATAATCAAAGTATAGGTAACGAAGAAGACCATGCAGATTAGAAGAGTTTTGGGTATCTCTTTTCTTTTAATATCTTTATTTGTTGCAGACAATGATGTACAGTTATCTAAAAAAGAAAACTGTTGGTGAAGGAGTTAAAGTTCATTACAATAGGGAAGTGAAGATTAGAAAACTAAACAAATTACATTTGAGAGATACCTAGGTGGAAAAAAATCCCATTACTGATAACTTTCAGGAAATAGACCATTTGGGTTGTCTACAAATTCCCTCTTCCGTTCTTTGCCTAGAGGTGCTCCGACCATGAACTCTCATAAGGCTAAAAGCATAGAGGAAGCTTGTGTCAGTAATTGATTTACTAATTATCTAGTACTACAATGTAGGGATTTTTAGGGAGGCCAAAAGCTTCTGATTGATATAAGAAGACTTAAATCCCTACTGGAAAGAAGTTATGCTTTGATCTAACGGGAGGGGAGCTGGTCATTGGGAATTCAGATTAGAGAGGAGTGTCTAGTGATAGTTGGGAAGGTGAATTCACAAACAGGCTCATATGGTATAAACCAAGCTTATGTTAACCATGCTTCTTCTTTTTTTTTGTGTTAAAACCAAAAAAAAAAAAGGGTCACAGGGTCAAGGGTCACATTTAAAACTGTGACCTCACAGTTGCCACATAAAGCTGTTCATTTCAACTCAGGTCTTGACTTACTACATGGATCTCTTGAAGAGTAACAACTATTTAAGAAATGAGTCTAAGCAACACCAAAATCAAAACTTTCTTAAAGAGTGACAGTGAAAATGAGGATAAGTCAGCAAAACAAAATAAACAATGTTAGAAAAGAGTGAGAGCTTACTTGGAAACCAATCCAAATAACCAGTCATCAAATCCCTACCATTTTCATAAACCATATTTACATTCCTCTGACAACTTGTGTCAAACCTTAAATCTGCTACAGACAAAAAGCAGGGAAAAAAATGAGTTTAACTACAAACAGGAGTGTTGGATTTCAGGAGCTCCTAAAACACAAAGGCATCATACATCCATATGATGTAATTGCATGTGGCAAAACCCTGTTATTGTAAATTGGGAATCATCAGACTTCAGTCGCTTGAGAATGAGTTAACTGGACTCAATTAATATGTTATGGATTCAGCCAAGTCACATGTAGTTATCAAATTGGGTCACTATGGAATCCGTATAATCAAATAAGTCACAATTTGGCTGAGATTCTAAATTTGATTCAAAGAAGTAAAACAGTACCAAAATGTTGAAACTTGTTAAAAATTCACCCACACAAACACATTAATTACGTGTAATGCTTCAACCGAATGAAATGTTGAAGCTATTTCAAAGTTTTTTCTTCCATGTACTATATGGACAAGCTCTCATATAATACAGAAACTGTTTAGTGTGGTTTTGAGTCCTAGTGAGCTTGAGCTTTGCATTGACCACTGTATATGCATATCCGAGGTGGATGATCCTCTCTCACAGTCGTGTCACTATGTACAGTTGTGAGTGTATCATATGATTAAATAATTTTTCGACAAAAGAGTATAAATTCTTGTTTGTTTTTTCATACTAATAATTGAGGCTGTGGTGTGCTCCTTATTCTTCCAAAGTGAGTATCCAAGTTGGGGATCACATCTATTAGAAAAGAAATTAAGGTAATCAAACCCCAAAATCCCTAAAATGCAGTATATGGAGGGTCCCAAAGTGCTCTAAATTAATATACTTCAAGTCTGGAAAAAGAATACCAAAATCCAAAAAATCAATTAATGGAGAGAAAGCAGAGGTATTAAGTTTTCAGAAAATGAAGAAAATACTTAAAAAAAAAAAAAAAAACTTACCTTGGTGTAATGAAGATGTTGTCATGCTGGTATCTCTGGCAGAAAATGGGGCAACGAAACAGATTATCGCAGCTTATATACTTGAGCTTCAATTAGCTGCTTGGGGAAGATGGATATTTATCAGGGGGGATGAATGAGGGAGAGAGAAAGGGATATTCGTTGGGGGAGACGAGACGAATAGAGAGATAATGACAACGTTGGGGAAAGAATTTAGAGAGAGAGAGAGAGAGAAGGTGAGACGAATCGGAGGAGGTGGGGTGCTTTGTTGGGAGGGAGAAGACAGAGAGAGGAGAAGAAGAGCCTCACTTTGATTTTGTTATTGAGGGTAATGACTTTAGACAATAAATGGTAGAGAAAAGAGGTGCCGGTTGCCATTAAATAAGGGGATATGTTACTATTAAAAGTAAACCAAGAGACGAAGTATCATTTTATTGAACGGGAAGCCATTTAATTTTGGGGAGAACAGGTGACACGTGGCATCAATATGAGGCTCAAATAGAAGATTGTGAAGGGTACCATGTGGATACCAACAGCTATATAGTAGTAGTAAGATATGGGAAATGCTAAGGACCACTAATGACTGGTCTCTTATGAAAAGACTAAATTATCCGTACCTTTAGTGAATTTTGGTAGTTAATGCACGGATAAAAATGTCTTGATGGTCGTTACCAAGTTCATCCATTAAGATAATACTAACAAAAGATTGTTGAGATTAAGAGAAAAAAACCATTATACGCTATAAACTAAGGACTCTTCTCTTATTTTTCATATGAATATATAAATTTTATATAATGTTTAGTATTGTAATTTAAAAATAAATATTTTTATTATAATTATGTAAAATTATCAAAATATCGTTACGAATCAAAGCTTCAACCAATCTAAACTCAACTCGACTTAAATCAAGTTTGAATTCAAGTTCGAATTCGATCAGGATCAAGTTTATTCAAGCCAATCTCAGGCACAAGCTTGAATGTTAATATTCAAATCAAGCTTGCTCAAGGCAAACTTGGGCTTGGCTAACCTCGACTCAGCTCATATCTAACCACAACTACCACATTATCATGGTCTTTAAAACGACAAAGACAAGGGTATTTTTGTCAACTCACAACCAAATTGATAGGATTCACCGCGAAGCCGCGAGTGAGTTTTCTAGAGAGAAAAAGGCTTCTAAAATGTGAGATAAGATGAGATATATCACATATATACTGTTATATTTACACAAGTAGAAGAAAGCGATGCATGTTAGCGTGGACGCGTCCTCTCACACGTGTGCAACGCAACAACCCAAACTCACGGTCACCGTGTCAGAAGCTGGAGCTCCTCTGCAACACCATCCTCTCTCCTAAGCTCGAACAGCTACTCGCCCTCCTCATCATACCAGATAACACTTGTATCTCTATCGACGTGTCCCCACATCCCACCGTTGATCCTTCCTCCACCACACTCAAACACGAGCCCACCTTGGCGAACAGCTGGGTCGAACGACAGAGAGGACACGAACCATGAGAAGAGAACCACATGTCGATACAGGGCGGATGGAAAACATGCCTGCAGTAAGGAATCATCTTAACGGTCTCCTTCTCTTCAAATTCCGTAAGACAAACCACGCAATCGAAGGGCTCTTTGGCATTTCCGTCGTAAGAGAATAAGGGCAGAGACCCAACAATTGAAGGGTCGAGGCCGCGTCTTGACGGAATCAACGACGACGACGACGACGATGAAGAAGTTCTTCGTTGTTGAGTTCGACGGTGAGAGACGTCGACGGCGTTATCTTCGGCGAAACGGCGGACGTAAACGGAGAAGAAACCCATGAAGAAGAGAGCGGTGAGGAGTACCAAGACGGTTAAAGCCATGGAGGAGTCGAAAGTTGAAGTGGGGTTGAAGGGTTTTCTAGCCGTTGAGGGTGGTGGTAGAGGTGTTATTGGGTGGTAGTCGAGAGAGAGAGAGGGTGATGCGGTTGTCGGCGTTGCGTCTTCGTCCAGTAATTTGCGGTTGTGGGGCTTCATTGATTTTTTGAGATTGTTCTTGATTTTCTCTCTTTCTCTCTCTCTCTGTTTTGAATTTGATTGCAGGTGAAGCAGAGCAAGAGCGAGAGTGGGCTTTTTGTTTAAAAAATGGAATTTGTGGAAGAGAGGAGGTGGTGAGTTGGGGTGTGGGCAGAGCCCAGAGGATAGAAGAGGCGGTTGGATATGAGAAGGATGATTGATGACGGACCGTCTGTGGTGGGCCACACTCGCAAATTGTGATTAAAACGCTGCTGGATTTGGACAAGGCACGAAACTTACCTCTGGGTTTTGGATTCGTCTTTAAAGAAAGAAAGAGTAGAGACAGTAGACAAACCATCCTTTTAAGACTTATGTAGATGCTACTTCGGTGTATCATAAGAGGTCCGGTTAGATAATCTGACCCCTCCAATTCGCATACTTTTGTAATTGTAAGCCAATAGCCATACACTTGGCGAGGAGTGGGACTAAATCTCAGTCAACTGCACAAAAGGACTATTAAACGCTAACTGCTAGGGTCTCCACTCATACCATATTTGCCACTAGAAGTCTCTCTAATTCTATTTTTTTTTTTTTTTTTTTGTTAAGAGGTAAAGTAAGACCTAAACACAAACAAAGTCAGACCTTAGGTAAAGTAGCATAAGTTAAACCCACTCAATCACTTTTAAAAGGCCTGACTAATGAAGGATTGAATATATAATTCTATTTCTATTTGAAATATAATTCAGATAGGCCCTAACCATATTTTTTTTTTAGTCTAATATGGTTAGGTTGCAATCCTATGCAACCCTAATTAGGGTTGGTAAGGCCACTGGGCTTAAAAGCAGGTTAAATATGATGAGTCTATCAACCACCACACCTACTATTTAAGGGAATGAAACCCCGAACACCATGCCCTACGGCGGGCCAGTGTTTCCCATGACAGAGTTACCATATTTCAAATCTACTTGTGGATAGAGTTGAGGCTTAACTACTATACCAGAAACCATAGATGATGCGGATATGGTTGTGAATTTGCAGGGAAATTGGGTTGGTAAATAATTAAATATTGTATTGCCCTTACGGCCGTTTCCTAGATGGGTAAGACAGTGGTAGGATGGGTCGGCCACAGCGAGTTTAATTGAGAATGACAAACCAGTCCTCATCCTCCTCCTCCTAAAGTCGGCCATGTTCCTTTGTAGATTGCGTGAACTTCTTTTTCATCAATCTATATCTTAACCCGATCAAAAGCACATTCTGGACCCGGTGATGTCGCTGTTGCCAATTTTTAGCCTAATTGGAGGATTAGGACTCCCTCTGGCCCAGCCACTCCAACTTGCCACGTATCTTTTTAACTTCATTTAACTATAGTTAAGATTTACTAAATTTTAAGGATTAAAGAATCTAACCTTGTTTTTAAAAGAAAAAATTTTAACTATCAGACTTGAAGGGTGTTGTTAGAGGCCGAGTTAAAGAAAGGGCCAGAGTAAATCCACTTCATCGTGCCGATACCATTTTATGGCATCTGCCGGGGACAATCCATGCCTGCTGAAAATTGGTGACTCCTCCAAAAGCATGTCAGGTGACATCAAAACGCATGGCACATAAGCAGCAATGCTTATGTGCCCTGTATATAATATCCATCATATATATATATATAATTGGATTATACTTGCATTTGGTGGACTAGATTACATGATATACCCCCACGGCCCCATCACATTTATATCAGTTGTTCTTTCAGCAATGACTTTATTATATTAATATGTTAGCTGATGAGTCTAATCACTGGCAATATTATTGTAATACTCCTAAGTCCTACCAACTAGACTGTTTAAAAACCACTAGACATCTGTTCTTTCAGTCCTCAGCTTCTCTCTCACTTTTCTTTGTAGATATTGTCTCCGGCACCAGAGAAGCATATCTTCCTTTAATTTTATGTTATAACTTCTACAAATATCTCATAATCCCTTTGTTTAAGTTAGAATTTTAGTCCATTGAAAGGGCACTAAGCTTGCCTGCCGACATCTCTGAAATGCTAAACTTTGTATTTACCATGAGCGATTCAGTGTTGATCCAATCGAACATTGTTACCAGTACTAAGTTCACAATCCTCGGTCGCACTCAATTTTAGATGACCCCTACAAGAGCATGCCCAATAAAAATACAGATGGAACTTAATTTATGGTTAGTGGCGGCAAAAAAATTCCTCTGCAACTCACTTTAATCACAGTACTCATCGTCTATAATAATGTCTTAAGGAGGGCATTCAAGTCTCCAACTCTTCATATCCGACTCTATGCTATCTCTATAATTAATTGATTGAAACACTCAAACTCTCAAATTGTGCAGCTTTCCACCTAATTTTCAGTCAGCAGATTGTGTGTGTGCGGGAGAGCGTGTGTAAGCGATTGGATGGATTTAGTGGAACAAGATCAGCTGAGTATGGACAAAGATTCAAAAAAAGGATAAAGAGAATGATAGCATTGACGAAGCCCATTTCTTTCGATATTGTACAGTACAACAACACTTACATATGGAAATATTAGTACAGATTTACAAGGACTTACCTAGAAGATGAAGCAAATGCAGGTTGGGAGTTTCGTTGACTCAGTTTCATGTACAAACCCTGCAACAATAGCACCCATTCAGGACACATCTCAACATAAAATCCTGCATCATTCATGTGCACAGACAATACATAAATTCAAGGATCCAGTTGGTTAAAAAAAACAAAAATTTCTCGATTTTTTTATTCCAATATATAAATCCAAAGCAGGATTTGTGCATCCAGCTCCAAATAGTTGGATGAGGCTTGAAAGATAAAAGACAAATGCATGACATAAGCAAATGCAGGTTACTATGATACATAAGCATGCCCAGCATACCCCACATCGACACGGTATGATTCTGATACTGGTACTGGGTACTCTATATAATTTTTTTGTTTTCCATTGTAGGCTAAATGGTTTCACGATGTAAATCGTTTACAAAGGAAAGTTTTTACAGTAAAAGATGAATTTTCTACTCATTTTTTATTGTTTGCTTGCATTCTTGAAAATAGGGCATATATATATATATATAAATTTTTTTATAAAAATATAAAATATATTTAAAGAGGCAGGCATTTTACGAGAAAATGACTTCGAGTTTTTGAAATGTAAGTCATTTTCCGCAAAAGTGGTTCCTTTTCTGTTTAAAATTTTACTCACGAAAGATTTTACGTGCAAACAAACACATAAATGACATTTTCTACGGAATTGATTTTTTTTCCCCTATTTTACATTGAAACAAACGGAGCAGTACTGTCAATTATATTCTTAACTCTGATAGTTTCCTTACCTTTTTCCCTAACCAAAATTATAAACCACAAACTTTTACAAATTATACTCTAAGAAACGTTATAATATTCTTCCGTCTGAATATTATATCTGGCATTTTGTTAGTTGTTACTAAGGCAACTACTTGTTAGTAAGGGATATGGATACTTGTATACATATCCCTTTCCTGAAGTTAAAAAGAAACTGTATCCTTGGTTCCTGTATCAGTGTATGTATTTGTATCCATATTTCAGCCTATGTGATTTGTGGATGAACATGCATGCAAAAACAGAGAAAATATTACATTTGTTGTATGTATAGTCGCTCCGGTAGTCATGCTAATGTTCTGATCAGGAACCAGCTCAAAGTTCATACACTGCAGAAAAATTGTAAGAGCAACAATTGCTTCCAGCAAAGCAAACTGATCCCCAACACACTTTCTGGGCCCTCCACTGAATGGAATAAATCTACAGTATAAGTTCTCCCAAGTCAGAATCCAACTAATGTTAAACAGGATAGATAAATGCTAAGCATAAATCAATGAACTGTTCAGGAGGAGGAGAGACTCCACAATTATATTTTGGGTAATGGGTCCATGGAAAGTTACAAATGCATACCTGAAATCAGTGTTTGTCTCATTAGGGATTGGTTCTTCCAAGTCGAATCTTTCCGGCACAAACTCTTCTGCCCTCTCCCAGACCTTGGACAACACAACCATAGAAGCAGAATGAACATTTCACATGCCGAAGACATGAACAGAAGTTACACCTCACATTCCTAGTTCTTAATATGGTCAGAGTCCAAAATTTTTCTTCACTTATTGACCAAGGGAAATTGATTTGAATTAGTTAATCCAAGTTTTTTTTTTACTGCGACTTTGGTAAGATTTTTCCACGAATTGTAGCATGTGTACGAAAAGCACCAAGTTGATGCACCATCTGTTACTAAACTTATTCCCATCCGATGATGCAATCCTTTTTGGAGCAAAGTGGTATAGCATGGGTAATTCCCAAATCTTTCTAGGACCTTGTAAGAGGATGGACAACAAGTGTGTTCCAGCGCCAAGATAAGGTCCTACTGAGGATGATTTCTTACCCCATCAGTTTGACTGTTAGTAAGGAGATTGAAAAAACGTATTTTTGAGAAGTTTGATTCGTCCCATCAGTAGTGTTACCTAGGCACGTGGTACGGGTGCCAAGTGTTCAGGTGTCTAGGAGTGTTCAGCACTGCAAGCTCTGAAAATCCCAATACGGTGACACGGATGTACAACTTTTTTAAATGATTACATATATATATATATATCATTCTACTAATAAAAGTACAAGGAGTATACTAAGCTTTAAGTTGACCAAAATATCCTTTAATTTAATTTATTTTATAAATAACTTAGGGTATATCAAACTTTAATTTCGTTCAATACATAAGGGAAGTCTTTGATCTCTTATAAAAATAATAATAAAAAGAGGTATAATTTGTTTATAACTCATCACCTCTTCATGCAATATTTGGATAATTCCTAGGATACAAGAAGTTTGTTCATAATTCCTAGGATAATTACGTGCAATCTCTTCTCCACAAGAAGTTCTTGGTATTCCCCCTTCTCCTTCATAATATGTAGAGCAAACCTTTCTCCACAACACTTCTTGTATTTGAAAAAAGATCAAACCTATATTTCTAATGTTCTTGAGACAATCACAAGTTGGTTAAGCACTTCTAGAAGATCTTGCTTCACACTGATACAGTTGAGTCATTGGTTCAACCATTCTTGAAGATCTTGCTTTAAACTGATGATTAAGGTGAGTCATTCTTTATTTTAATTTTTTTTTATAATTTTATGTTTGAATGCTCATATGTTTTTATGAAATCGTTTAAAATCTGGTTACTTCTAATATGATAATGTTTAGCTTAGTTATTAAATCTGATTTTATGCTAAGTTTTAGATAATAATTAGATTAGTTATTAATCTTATTTTTAGATAGTTATTAGATTAATATTAAAATTAATCTGACCAGTTTCATGAACCGCTAGGCTCAGATATTGTCCAACTACAATGGTGTCTGTAATACTTAACTGCTTCATTTTCCCAAGAAGAGATATTAAGGAGCAACCCTTGAGGACAGAAAGTTGTGGTAGACAACTCCCCGGTAATCAACACATGCACATTACTTAAACGAGAAAGCAAGCTGTGGTATGGGTACAGTTTCCTCATCTCAATGGAAACTATCCCTACAATTAAGGAAGGATAGATACAATAAAAGATAAGGATCATATCAACTATGGTAGTAGAGTCCTACACGAGACTTCCCCTGTGTTGCATGTGCTTGGTGTGACATACTAACATGTGGTGACTCTTGAGAGTTCCCACACGTATCTTCATGATGTGCCTCCATAAGAACAACTCCCCAATAATCAACACAAGCACATGTCATGAAGTAGCTACAACAGCAAGGAAACTATATTTACAAATTATGGTGTGTCATCTGCTCTTAACCAAAATCATATTCACTTTTCCTTCCTTCTTTATACAACATAAAGGGTTTTGCTGGCTCCACTCCCCCCCTTGGTTATAGGGTTAGTGAGAGAGAGGGGTGGGTTTCCCCTCTCCCACGTCTCTCTCCTTCAAACCTCCTAGGATTCTAATTTAATTAGGATGGAAAGCTATGAACACGTCTCTCTCCTTCAAAACCACCACTACTAGGATTCATTATCTTTGTGGGCCCCATAAGCACAAGGAAAATTTTGATATAAAAAGGATTCTATTAAAACTTGGTTTTTAAGTCTTAGTAATGCTCACTCACGTTAGATTTACTCTTATTAACTATGCAACACAAGTAATCTCTTTGTTGTATTATATTGTTTTCATGCAGGAAATGCCTCTTACAGCTCTCGACCTAGAGAGATCCACCTCCTGTCCTGCTTTACAACTCTCAACCAGGAGATAGATCTCTTACTAAATCTCCTTCCCTGCATGGTAACTATCTGCTATTGGGTATTATAGTGATGGCTTTTAGAAACATCCTCATCTTCTTTGAATTGCTTAAAAAAATACTATGAACGGTGAGTATGTTGCTGGAGACTTAGAAGGACTATAATTATTATATTATTATATATATAATTATATTAGTAGAGAGTTAGAAGGATTCTAACTCCACTATTAGGTATATACGTGAGTATGTGGTTAGAGAGTTAGAAGGATTTTAATTGTTATATGAAAATTTATCTTAGTAGAGAGTTAGAAGGACTCTAATTCTATATTATTATTAGAATAATAATATATTAGTAGTAGAGAAGAGGGCTGTCATGAAGAGAGGTGCTGCTACGCCACTGCTCTAGACCCAAAAGAAGAGAAGCAAAGAGGGGAGAGAGACTACTGTAGATTTATTCTCAGGCAATTCAATCAAATCCTCTTTTATTACGACTCCTATTTTATTATGTCTTCATGTTTTAGGGTATGTGGACGAGTTGTTATTATTATATGTAAGGACTCTCTATTAGCAAAGACTTGGAAATACTCTATTAGAAAGTCCTCACTTATATTAAGTGATTATATTTTTTTTAGACTCATAATCTTCTCCAGTTGTAACCGGTTTTTGCCAAAACCGGTTACGTTCCCGAGGTGACCACGTGTCCCTGTTTACACCCTTTAACTTTGGTTAAGATTCACCCATCTATCTTTGGTTTTTAGAAAAAAATATTAAAAAATTTTAACCCTAGGAGGTAATGAATTTTAACCACGGTTAATAAATTATTTTTTTTAAAAATCAATGATAGGTGAGTGAACCCTAGGGATGAGTGAATCTGAACCACAATTAAAATGTGTCAAAAGGGACATGTGGCCACCACAGAGATGTAACCGACTTTGGCAAAACCGGTTACAACAGGAGATGATTACGTCCCTTTTTTTATTATCAAGTCATCGAATTGGACTCTTGCGACTCTTGTGGAAGCTAGAGGAATTGGAGGAATGGACGGTGGGGATAGGAGTGATGCCCAATAATAGAGTGGGAGATTAGATTTTGTAACTGTAAGGGGAAAAACTAGTAAAATAAGCAAGTCTTGCGATGATGAATACAAAATTCGGGCCAATGAGGATGGATCAGTGTAGTCAAGGCGTCGCCTAGGAGATTTTGGGCCTGCGTCGCCTAGGCACCCCTCTAGGCGAGCGATCTTAGTAAAAAAAAATTTTATTTTTTTTTTGCTTAAAAGAATCCAAAATATCTTAATAAATAAATAAAAATTAAAAAAACATGTAATGAAGAAGTAATAAGATTTTAAATCGTTTTTTTCACTAAAAATATCTATCGCACGGTCAATCGTAAGGGGGCTCTTCCTAATATTATATATGGACAGTGACACAAATTTGGGTATTTGGCTCAAATTTTGACGTGTTTAATACTTCACTATGTCAACATGTCTTTGGTTATGTGATGAATGATTGTAATAGACTTTTTATTTTATATTTTTGTGGAATGTAGGTGTGGAGTTTTGGTCTTTTGGATGTTATATATAATAATATATATACGTGATATATATATAATTATATATATTTATATTAAATTTATGGCCTAGGCAACACCTCGCCTAGCCAGGGCTAATCGCCTAGGCATCGCTTAGACGCCTTGACTACACTGGGACGGATACGGAATTCGTGCCCAAGTCAAGGAAAGACCCGTGCCCGTTTGGAGGACGAAAATCTCAGGAGCGATCTATTATTTAAAGTACTCATGAGTTAGGTAATGATCTCTGACTTCACATTAAATGTTGGTTACTTTGAACCGCTTTCGCCCCGAACCGACCTGAGAAGGAGTAAACATGCATTTATGATAGAATATTTGTCTGACATAAACGAAATGATTGAATTAGATGCATGGTCATCTACGAACATGGATGGACATACGAATCTTAGTCTATAAATACTCGAAGAGACTCAGTGAACAAGGATCGACACTTTCTCCATAAACCAACCCATATTTCTCAAAGTCTAGAGTAAAGGCCCTAACTCAAACACTCCTGACCTTCATCTACATTTACTTTCTGCACTTCATCTTCTTCCTGTACTGACTTAAGCATCAGAGTGTCTTGACAGGGCAAATGGCCTCTCCTCAGCAAACGACGACCTCTGGTACGACCTTCTTCCTTCTACCAGTCAACCAGTTCAACACATCAGCGACACATGGAGCTTCCGGAAATTTCCATCACGGTAACAAATTGAAGAAGCTTCAAGATGGAATGCAGCATGTGAACACCCTTTAGAAATTGAAGTAAACGGGTATATATGCCCAAGAAATTCATTAGCAAAAGTTGAGAAAGATCATGGGTAGGATTGGTATAAGATTCCACTAGCATGTTCCGGTGTGGTAGAAGATGTGATGCTAAGTTGAGGTGGAACCCCAATTGAACTTTGATCCAATTTTGAAGTATATGAGGTGAGTTAATACTTTTTGATTGTTCATAGATTTAATGATAGATTATGGAGACTGTTGGAGAAGTTCTATGTTATTACCTCTCAAAAATCAAAAAGTTATCTCCTATGTCTACGAGAAGAGAGGTTTGTGAACAAGTTATCTATCAATTTTGAGAGGGCTGCAATTTATATAGGCATCTATTTGGAAAAGGTATACACTATTAGTGTTATCTCATACTATCTATTTAAGAAATATATATTTTTATTTTATTAGTAAAATATTAATACGTGCAAAGCACGTGCTCCTTTACTATTATATATATATATATATATATATATTATAACTCAAATTTATAAAAAAAAATACTAATAATAATAATAAAAAGGGGGGGGATCACCAGTCCCCATTTTTTTTAAAAAAAGTATATACCTAAGTTTTAAAAAATACTCATATAAGAAGTAGAAATGAGCAACAAGAGAGAGAAAAGAAGAGAGAGATGTACATATTGATCGTTATTGTTTCCACTGCTCTCCTAATAAAATTTCGTCTATGTTTCCAAAAAAGCAACACAATTTGACAAAAATGTCCTTACAATTATATTTTTAAAATGGCACAGTATACTTGAAGCACCATGTGTTTAATCATAATGTTGATGTCACCATGACATGGTATAGGCACGTACCAAAGAGTGTCGTATCGTGCCATAAAGTGTTGTGTCCAAGTGTCGGCACGATAAAATTTGGGAAAACTGAAGTGCCTAGGTAACACTGCCCATTAGTAGTTAAGAGGATTGTGTTGTTGCTATATATTTGTCGGGCTCTTAGGAACAATCTCGTACAGTTTTGGGCTATCTATGTTTCCATTAGATGACGCTTTTGGATATGAGGTTCACCCCTTTTCGCAATGAGGTTGCCTTTACTTTTATACATATATATATGAGAGAGAGAGAGAGAGAGAGAGAGAGAGGAAAACACTAATTACCGACAGGTTTCTTAAGCAGGTCATCATAAAAAGCATCCCAATTATGGAGATCACGTTTCACCCGTTGTAATAAAGGAAAATTTGGGCTACAAAGTGTAAGGCTTTACCTGTGAGGAGTGATGGATATTATACACTGAAATCATTATATCTTGACCAGCATTAACCGGGTAATTTCCTGGGAGCACGTCAGCAACTTGAGCTCGCCTTATCAAGACCTACAAATTTTGAATTAGAGAACCCTTAGGAACAGTGTCAACAGGAAAAGAAAATGTCTTACCATTTACTCAAATAGAAGGAAAAAAGTTGCGACCTACAGGTGGATGCGGATAGAGACGCATTGACTCATTTATGCAACGTGTCAAGTATTTAAGCTCTTTTATATCCTCATAGGTAGGAGGCCTTCCCTGTAGAACTCTGTCAACTTCTTCTTGTGCTCTCGTCAAAGAGGATATATCCTGCAAGAAATTAATAAGAAACAATAGATAGTTATACCTATGTCAACAGTACTGATTTCCGGAATCACATTGGAATTTATTATTTATTTGATAACCTGGTTTACGAAGTGATTTGGTCCAGACTGGAGGCTCTAAAAGAGCGAGCATAAATCTGAACAGAAAAAAAGAAAATTTGGAAATACACACACTTAACTTAAAAGTTGGCTCTAGGTTAGTTTGGAATGGCGGAACAGGATTCATGTCACCAATCCCAAATATAAATAGAGAAAAGGCATGTGCATGACCGATGCATGTGTGCATGTATAAGCAGAACTTTGAGCACTACAACAATTTTCTTGCTAAGACCTTCCACTGTAAATACAGGGCCTGCATGTAACCATATGATTTCACAAACTCCTCTGGACTAAATAACAATTCTAGTACAAAGTTAAAAACCTTAAATACCTACTGCCTATTTCCAACATTCTCAAGAAACTAAAATTACAACTATGGTCCGTTCTTTTTCTGAGACTTATAAAGCTTGCACTTTACACTTCGTCATAGTAGTTGGTAGGAAATTTGAGTCACTTTGTCAATGTTTTTAACAAGATGAATTCTTACCATCATGAGATTTCAAGTCTTACAATTTTTTATAAGATTTGAAATCATTCGTTTTGCTGTATTTAAAGTCTTACGGGAACTGCAACCCAATAGATGAAATGCATTGATACATCTAGTTCTCAAAATAAAATGCATATTGTCCATTGACAACTTGAAAAGTGCCGGACTTTACAAATCTCCACAAAAGAACGGACCCCTAAAGGTAAATAGTATGCCTGCCATTGATAAATAAGTCCATAGTGGCATACATACATAGGTTGGTAGCGAACTAGATCTGATGAGTGAGGTAAGTTCCTCTTGGTAAATATCAAATGATTGTGGCCAAAATGAAGAATAGTGGCCCATTTTACAGTTTGATGTTGCTTTCACAACTGCAACTTACGAATTTTGACTTTATTTTCCAACACTAAGAACTATCAACATCTTTTTTCATTGAGCAAGAAATTTTTTAAAAAAAATTATCTGAGAAAAATGCAAATAGTAGTGATACCTTACTTAGAAGATATAATGTCCATGTCAGGACTGAACCAGTGGTCTCATGGCCAGCAACTAACATTGACAAAAGGTCATCGCGTAATTGTACACTTGAAACCTAAAATATACAGAACCATCACATTATATACTGAAAAAGCAAAGCAAAAACTATGAACATATTAGAAAACCCAACATTTGATCAAGTTCAGACTAAACCAGTTTTTAAACAAGTCATGGAAAATGAAGTCCAACGTAGAAGTCAGATATATAAAGATTAGTCTATCTTCTTGGACTATTTCAATCAGTTCAAGAATAAGAAAGCTTTGATAGGCTAAAGAACAAATGATACCTTTACACTCATTACGAGTTCATAATATAAACATAAAGCATAATTTTAGCATGTATGTCCACACACACACACACACACACACATGCACATGGCTTTTATGTGCACTTCTATATGCTGTAACACTGTATCTTCACGAATTTAATATTTGCAATGAAACAAATACGTGTATATACATGTAAATGTAAACACATTCAAGTCCATTACAATAAACAAAATATTATATGTGTGTGTGTGTGTGTGTGTGTGTGTGTGTGACATTTATTCATGAAGCTTAGATGTCGTTAGCAACCAACAGGACCATCAAATAAGGAGGCTCGCACCACTATCACATAGATTACAAGTTTTTTCTTTTACCGATGCCAAGCTGTGTCAGAATACAGATTTTATGGTAGAGGTGTAGAAGGTAAATCAATTGAGCTAGGGGCTAGAGCCAACACAAAGCAGATATTTTTCAATGAATGCTGAGAAAATTGTTTGGTCTATATGGATGAATTGATAAAGACAGGCAGACACTTGTAATATATGGGCCACAGTCAAATCTAAGGGATTTCTTCAAGAACATTTATTATTTCTGTATATACCCATAAACACTATAGCATAAGCAGTATCAATGCCTACTCTCAGCACAAATTAACTAATAGTTATCTCCATCTTTAACTATTTCTGCCAAGCAGACTGCACCTCCAAGTCAGAGCATTTGATCCCACATAAAAATTTTCAGTGTTTAAGTGATGACATCAAAGAAAAGAAAAGGATGATATCAAAGAGAATTGACAGACCTCTTCTCTGCTAGCAAGCAAGAAGCGAAGAATACTTGGATCCGCATCATTTATATACTCCTCCCCATCAATCTGTTCACCCTCAGCTTCCACAATCTCTTTGCACTTTGCAATAAGTTCTTCAACAGATCTTCTGATCACTGTAACTGCTTTTTCTGCTTTTATTTGTCTGGGGATTATCTTACACAAAGCTTTTACCTGCAACATGAACACAAAATAACCTAGGTGGAATTATCATCAACATTACAATAAAAGAGGAGCCGAAGTAAGAACCTGCCTTCCAATATGGTAAAAGATCAGTTGAGCGAGCCTCTGCCTCTTTTAATGCAGTGTAAACTGCATCAATAACAGGACTATCCGCATTGAGTGAATCAAAATTGTAGTTGAACACCGAAAGACCTATAACATCCAGAGTTAATTGAGAAAATTTTGCCTCCATGTTCACCGCAGCACCAGTGAGTGCATCTGGTTTAAGCTTCTCTACCAACCTCTCGGCACATTTGCAGAATACCCTATCAACTATTACAGACAAGTACTTCTTGTGAAGAGATGGAACCACAGCCCTACGCCTCGCCTATCACAAATCAGATTTTGATGGTGAGAAGTGAGAACAACAATAAATTAACACAAGAAGTTTCGTTATGGATTATCATAGCCTTAAATTGGGTCAAAATGATTCTTAATCTCAACAAAGCCAATTTGGCACTCAATCTACTTTGAAACAATAAAGCCGACTTTCAAGTAGACTCAACAAATGAGACCCATCAAGATCATTTGGGTCAATCAATTTTTTGGGTTGATTCAACAAGTAATATCAAACCAAATAAAACAAGTAATATCAAGTATCGACTAAATCAGGTTTTTGTTGATTGCACTAGATATTTGATCTAATCGTTTCAATTTGGTCAAATATTCAAGTAGATTAAACAAACTTTGAACAAAATCCAGTAATCATAAGTCACCAACCCTGGAAGGCTTCAAAAGAGCAAAATCCTTGTCATTACACCAACCAGTAGATTGGCTTGCTTAAAAATTAGCACCATATCACTCAGCCAAATGTAGAATGACTCAACATCGATTATGAGTCACAGATTTAGGGGCATTTCGCTTAGAGAATTTTAATAATCAACTGCTTATAATTGATTACGGCCGAAATAATTGTGTTTGGTTACAGACTAAAATAATTATTATACATAATCGACAATCAGTTTTGATGATTCTAATCGATGAAATTATACTTTAAAAAATCGATTATTATTTAATCACTCCCTACCATTTCCCCTTCCATTCTTCTCACTTTCCCTTCTCCTATTCTCTCTTAATATTTTCCTGTTTTTATTCGCTTCTTCTTTTCTTTTGTTGGATGTCTGGCATAAGTAGTAGATGTTTCCAGCAAGTTAACCAAAAAGGTATATTTTATACAGCTAGTATATATTCACTGGTTATAGCTCAATGACTATAATCTTATGTCCTAAATGATCTTATCCAAACGCCCCCTTGGAAATTCAATTCCAATTATCTAAAATTCTACTATCACTGCAAATTAATATGACTCTACATGAATTTTTGTGAAATTTCAATAATTAGGAAGAGAGGTAGGGAATTACCATCCAAAGTGGGCCTTCAGCAATGGCGAAGCCGGATCCGAACAAGAACTCAGAGACCTCAGAGACAAGTCCCTTAGAATATTTCCCATAGTTTCTCAAAACATGCTTCGCAATTGCAGGGTCACTGACTACCACAAAATTACGAGGCCCTGCCGCAAGACGGTAAATGGGACCATAATCATTCATCCATTTGAACAATGGGAGGAAAAGGGCACCACCCAGAAGCTCAGACACATCGTCCAGCTTAGCATTGGCTATGGGTATCCCTGAATCGTCACGGCCTATGCTTAGGGAACTGGTTAGGGAAGTTAGCCAATCTGGGCTTACCCATGAGCCATTGCTGCTCGGTTTCTTCTTTTTAGTAGAATCTCTATCAAAGGAGGATTTGATGGAGAGAAAATGAGGTGGATTTCTTGAACAGAGATTGATGGGTTTGTGAATTTGAAAGTGTTGTTGGTTAGGGTTTGTGAGAGAAGAGAGAGTAGTGAGAGAGACTGAAGAAACCATTTTTGAGTTGAAAACTAATATAGGGTTTTAGTTAGTTTAGGTTGCAGTCTCTCTCTCTCTCTCTCTCTCTCTCTTTCTCTCACCATAGTTGATCTTTTGTTGGTGGTGAAATCTTTAAGGCAGGTTTGTGTGCTGTGGATTGGCTTAGATTTTTGGGATTTTTCCCTTATTGCTTGCTCCTATGGGCTTGGGCTTCTACCTGAATATCCACAATTTGAAAACTCTTCTCTAAATGCCCCTATACATTATTTTCTCTTATTGTGAATTTATGTAAAGTCTAATATACCCCTCCACTACCTTCAAGCCTTAAACAATGCCTTAAACAATGAAGGCATCAACTTTTCACAACAATAAACTTTTTTCTGACGTATGTGCATGGGAAAAACCTTCTGCGTGCATTATCCTGAAAAATATTCCGGTGAACTCCAATCTCAAGTGATTCATTTTTCGTGAATCCAATTCTGGCGAACTCCAAAGTCACTGGTTTTGTGTGATATTCATTAACCAAAACCTAGAAATGTATGTTTTGATTTCTTAATCTATAGACCTTGATTAACTTCTTCATAATATTATATGAGGTCTTGAGTAATCTAAGGAGCCTTTAAATGGAGTTTTTCTCTAGTCATGTTGCCGGTAAAACAGTTTTAGGAACGAAAGGGAACGAAGGGACGAAGCCGGTCGGTATCGGTTCAGGGTCGATACATGTTTTCAAATTGTATCGACCTGGTTGATACATTTTGCTTGAGAAGTCGAAGCAAATGGTCTTGGTCCATGTCGATGCAATTGATACAATATAGCATCAACCATTTGATAATTTGCATCGACCATTTGGTATTTTGCAATGACCATATGCTCATGTACACTCTATCGATCCTGTCACTTTCATGCATCGACTCTTTGGTGATTTGTAACGACCATTTGCAAATTTGCATTCGACCCTTAGGTTTTTTCTTGGACCATGAACACTGCTTTGCATCGACCCTTTGGTGATTTGCAATGACCCATTGGTAATTGGCATCGACCCTTAGGTTTTTTCTTGGACCATGAACACTGCAACGACCCTTTACTTATGTGCATCGACCTTTTGCATATTTGCATAGACCTTTTGGTTCTTTGCATTGATCCTTTGGTTATTTATTGGGGTCATGTACACTGCAACGACCATTTACCTATGTGCATCGACCATTTGGTGATTTGCAACGACCCTTTTGGTAATTGGCACCGACCCTTAGGTTTTTTCTTGGACCATGAACACTGCAACGATCCTTTACCTATGTGCATCAACCTTTTGCATATTTGCATCGACCCTTTGGTATCTTGCATCGATCATTTGGTTATTTGTTGGACCATGTACACTGCAATGACCTTTTACCTATGTGCATTGACCATTTGCATATTTGCATCGACCCTTTAGTACTTTGCATCGACCATTTGGTTATTTGTTGGGGTCATGTATACTGCAACGACCTTTTACCTATTTGTATCGACTCTTTGATAATTTGTATCAACCCTTTGGTATTTTACAACGACCCTATGCTCATGTACACTGTATCGACCCTGTTACTTCCATGCATCGACTCTTTGGTGATTTGTAATGACCCTTTGCAAATTTGCATCGACCCTTAGGTTTTTATTTGGACCATGAACACTGCAATGACTCTTTACCTATGTGCATCGACCCTTTAGTGATTTGCAACGACTCATTGGTAATTGGCATCGACCCTTAGGTTTTTTCTTGGACCATGAACACTGCAACGACCATTTACCTATGTGCATCGACCATTTGCATATTTGCATCGACCCTTTGGTATCTTACATCAACCATTTGGTAATTTGCATCAACTCTTAGGTTATTTCTTGGACCATGTACACTGCAACGACCATTTACCTATGGGAATTAACCATTTGCTTATTTGCACAACTCATTCATTTGGCTCTTATCTAACTAATCAATATTATGTTTCTTATAGACAATGGTGCCAAAAGTATCACTAATTTGTTGCTACGATGGAAAATGGGTTGTGAAAAGTGGTGGACTAATGGAAAATGGAGCACAAGTGGAACGACTCAGTGTGTACTAGTGGATAGCAGTATTACACACGAGGAGCTCTTATGTAAAGCTTATTGACTTAACAATTCCAAACCGTGCAAGTGCGATATCACTTTAAGGTCATTTTTTCCTTCGTCAAACCCAATTCCACCAATCGAAATTACCAACGATGAATCTTTGTCAACCTTTCTTTACATAGTTATGGAACGAAAAGATATTTACCTTCCCTTGTACATATCGAAGGAGGAAAGAAGGAAGCCTTTTTCAAATGAAGAGTATGTTCCCAACGAAGTATCTAGAGAACATGTGTACAACCAAGAGTATGTTCTCATCGAAGTTTGCAAAGAACATGTGTACAATCAAGATTACGTTCCTAATGAAGTTGCTAGAGAACATTTATCCAAGCAAAATGATTGTTTCAAGCAAAAGAATGTCTCTATTGAAGTTATTGGAGGATTGGATTTTGATTTTGAGTGCAATACGGATAGGCTGACTAATATAAAAGAAGACAATTTCCATATAAAGGATCTTGTTGGCATTCATGATGGTGTAGAAGAGGGCGCTTCTAGAGATAACATCAATTCTATAGATGAATCTATGAGTAATGTATTCTCAAGTGATGATGATGTTGTAGACAAGAGCCCTTCGATAGTTGACATCAATTCTATAGATGATGCTATGAGTAATGCATTCTCAAGTTATGATGAACATTCACTTACCGTGATCCCAACATATGCAGATCTTGATACACAAGTCACCGTAAACGACTTCTCTAGCTTCAGGTAGATTATTGTCTTTATAACTCTACTAAGAAAACTTTTTCGAATTTTAGATTCTAATATGACTACTTCTATATTGTTTTGTAGCCATGATAGTCCTCCCCTCATCCCAGAGATGCATAATAAGAACACAACAAATAATTCTATTGAGAAGACACAGTATGAGGATATGTCGGTGCACAATGAAGGCTCGGATGTTGAATGTATGTTGCAAGATAAGACAGTAGTCAAACTTGGTCAATGTTTTAAAGACAAGAAGTTACTGCAAAGGTGTATTCATAAGTGTGCAATGCGTAAGAACTTTCAATTCAAGGTAATACGTTCGGATACACAATGATACACATTAAAGTGTCATGTTCAAAATTGCAAATGACGACTACATGCATCAAGAGTTAATGGTTCTGGCTAATTCAAGATAAAGAGCTACGCTGCGATACACTCTTGTCAGGCACCGACTGGGGAAGATAATGTGCAAGTAAGAAGCTGGGTGTTACAACTTAATTTAATCCAAATTAATGGACATAAAATCAAGAGTAAAAATAATATACTTGCAAGTGCACAAGTGACACAGTTGATGTATCTGGTGAGCATAGGGTCGAATCCACAGGGATTGACTATTGTGCAACAAGAATTAAGGAAACGAAATCTAAAGAGAAGAGAGATTTAAAATCGGTTTTCCACTCAATGAGAATGGAGCAAAAATCACTGATAACTGTAAAGCAATGAAAAAAAGGTCTAAGGCTTCAGGAAAATCCATCTATCCCTCCTTATGCTTAGATTTGGATGAAAACACATCTAGAATTAAATAAAGATTTAATCTAGATGGAAAATTATACGATAAAACCACTGACCATTAACTTCAATTGAATAATTAGATAAATTTGACGAGTACTTTGTATCTAACTCACAGGGGATCCAAGCATTCCATATATCAATAGATCATATGAAATCAAAGAGCATATAGAGAAGAACAATTAACCAAAATAAGAACTATTCAATTAAAATTAATGATCAAACCATCCACATCATCCACATAAATCGGAAAAAGGTTTCAAATCCCTAACCTTAGAAAGGTGTTTAGCCCACCATGATTGGAGTTGTCATCCTCCTTAATCGTGTTCCAAACACTACAATAAAATAACTCAAAAAAAAACTAAAAGAAGAAGAGAGAATGAGAAAAGATCAGAGAGCCCCAAAAGTCTCTCACTTTAGGTTTCTATAGACTAAAGGGAAGAAGAGAAGAGAAAGAAAAACAAAAGAGAAACTTCTAATTCCAAAATTCCAACCAAAATTGCACTTCCCTCCTCTTGATGACATGTTTTGGCCCCTTAAACGTCCGAATTAGGAGATCTGCATGAAATACATTTTTGTTTCCCTTTAAGTCTTCTTTCCAAAACATCAAACCTTGCCTTAATCTGAATTTTGAGTCAAAAGTTATGTCCAAATTAGTAAGTACTGTCCAGATTAGGTGGGAATCCGGGAAATCCTCATTCTTTGTTTGGGATTGGTTGCTAAATAATAGCACTCCTCTAGCCATCCACGAAATTTCTTGCTTTTCTTGTAGATTTAGTTGGCCTCCATTAAGCTCCTTGCTTGAATTCTAAAATCCATCAAAAATAAAGAGTTCTTGTGACCAAAATAGGCTTTCTCCTTTTTTCTGAAATAGAAACATCAATATAGCACATTTCTTCTTTCTAATTCAAGAGAGTTCCACCCTTTTTATGCCAAAATCATATTAATCCATATCCTCCTAAGATTCTCCAGCCATGTTGTAGAATCTTTCTATACTTGGTCTTGGGCTTTGACTCTTTGACTTGAGACTTGGCTTCTTGGACTTTTGGCTTGGGCTTTGCTCTTGGGCTTTGACTCTTTTAGATATTTGAGTTGAACATGGGCTATTTGAAACTTTGGACTTCTTGAATCTCGAGAGTAGTCTGGGGTTAGGATTCCTACAAAAAATAAATACACGTAATAAGTCTCTCTTAAAAATATTTTGCAAGCGGCCTTCTAAGACATGTATGAATACATGCAAATGTATCATGAAAATTAAGAGAAAGAGGACAACGCAATGGTGATGAGAGAATACACCACTTTACGTATAAAAATGAAGATATAAACCAAAGAAGTATGATAATGCTTATTTAAATGGGGATAATTAAGCAAAATTAAGCACTTATCACTGGGTGTTGAGCGAGTATGTTCTATCACATATTGAGGGGCATGATGTGTATAAGTCAAGACAGATTGTAAATGATATATGGCGCGAGTTCGGGATCAAACCCAGTTACAAGAAAGCGTGAAAATCTCGAGAAATTGCAATACAGAAACTTAGAGGATCATTCGACACATCATATGCGGATCTCCCTGCTTATTTCCACGAGCTTGAGAAGCGCAACCCGGGTACAGTAACTGCAATGCATTCAGATCCAGTGACTGAGGTGTTTAGTTCTGCTTTTTAGGCGATCGGTGTGGTACTTACTACTTTTCGAACTTGTTGCCGAAAAGTGTTAACCCTCGACGCCACACATTTGAAAGGAAAGCATAAGGAGATACTATTTGTCGCAGTGGCTCTTGATGAGAACAATAACCTCATACCTATCGCATTTGGACTGGATGAGTAGGAAAGCCATGAGGCATGGGAATGATTTTTAATTCATCTCAAACAAGCACTAGGGCCCACTGGAGGATTTAGTGATTATTTTGGATAGACAACCATTGTTGTTAAGCAAAGTTCCTCAAGTATTCCCCAATGCATTTCATGCCTATTGTGCGTATCACATTTCAATGAACATGCATAAGCTTTGTAAAGATGAGAGTGTCAAGACTTTCAGACGGTCTAAGTTTCGCGAGTTCATGGCCATTATTTCTCAGACGAATCAACAAACATATGAATTTTTAAACGGGATTCTGAGGTAAAAATGGGCAAATGCTTACTCCCCGGTCAAGAGATATGAAATTGTGACGTCTAATATAGCGGAGAGTGTTAATAGCTTATTCAAAGAGGCAAGAGAATACCCGGTTATAACATTAGTAGAGGCCACACGTGATATAACTCAAAATTTTTATTTTACTCGACGAAAGGAATGGTTAGAGTGACCCTCAAGGTTGACTAAAAATGTCGAAGATAAAATGAAGAAGGATTTTCAGAAATGACGAGGTAGACGTGTTGACGGTATCAATGATCATGAATTCAGAGTCAATGGAGAAGAACATAGGGAGTTGGTCAATCTACTTCAGAGGTCATGTACTTGTGGTAAATTCAACGTGACGGGGTGGTCGTGCGAGCATGCTCTTGCTGCATGTTCAAAATATCACATTGATAAATAAGAATATGTTGATCGATATTACACAACGGAATGTGCACGAATGGCTTATGAGGGGTCGATTTACCCGGTACCGGATAAATGTGATTGGGAGACACCGGACACACTGCTTCTGGTATGTGAGAAGATAAAGCCACCAAGATACGGTCGGAGTAACGGAATTGTGAAATATGATAGATGTAAACAAACAGGGCACAATAGATAGAATTGTACTCGACCAATTGGGCAACAAGAGTAGAGTAATTGTAAATTTGGACAAAAAAGTTGTAAATTTGGACAAAGAAGTTGTAATTTTGGACAAAAAAGATATAATTTTGAAAGAAAAAGTTATCATTTTGTACAAAAAAGTTGTATATTTGGACAAAAAAGATGTAATTTTGAAAGAAAAAGTTCATCATTTTCGGAAAAAAATTGAAATTTTGGACAAAACATTATGTATTGACTCTGTCATTTTAAGTGTATCGACGTAGTGCAATGAATGTAGCGACCTGCATCGATCGCATACGTTAGCCACTACCAGTTGGAACTTGTATCGACCCTGTTCCCTAAAGTGTATCGACCTAGTGCAATGAATGTAGCGACCTGCATCGACCGCATAAGTTAGCCACTGCCAGTTGGAACCTGTATCGACCCTGTTCCCCAAAGTGTATTGACCCTGCATAATTTGCATCGACCGCATAAGTTAGCCACAATCATTTGGAACTTGTATCGACCTTGTTCCCTAAAGTGTATCAACCCTGCATAATTTGCATCGACCTGCATTGACCGCGTAAGTTAGCCACTGCCAGTTGGAACCTGTATTGACCCTGTTCCCTAAAGTGTATCGACCCTGTATAAAAAAAGTGTATCAACCCTGAATTTCTTTATAGGTTGCGCATAACAGTGGACTTATGGATGTGTGTCAACCTGTTTTCAGCCTATTTTGAACACATCATAAATACAAAAAATTATATCAACATGTGAACTCCATGGAACCTCAACAATTTTGTAGTTAAAAATTCAACAGAATATAACATTTTAATAGTTTTTACACGACACTTCATACAAAGAATCTCAACAGTTCACATTACACGAAAAGGAGCATATCCACTCTCTCACAACATAAATTCACCTGGACAACATACATACAAGCTCCCTCCCTCCCTCTCCTATATAGTAGCCTTGCCCTTCATGAGATCATACGCAATACGATACCGGCACTTTGGAATATCCCTCTGATGGAATGTAGGATATAAATCAGCACATAAGAAGTCGATGTATTTCACAACAAATATCTCGCAGTCATGAACATTTTCTTGCATAGGAATAGTGTCAGGATTCATCACTTCAAACTCCCATTCCTTTTCTTCTAATGCCTGCTCATCCCCGCGGTGCTGAATAGTAGTGGGATCCCCTCTTTCAAAGTTGCTACTTCAATATCATACCTATCCAGTAGATCATCTTTATAGTAGGGGTCCCATATAAACACCTGTCTTTCCGGAGGCTCAAGAACAAACAGTATCTAGTGGATTCCTTGTGGCCAATCTCCTTCTTGCTCCCTTATTAAGTAGGGAAGGTAGACACGCTTAGAACACCACATGAAATCAGCTGGTGACTTGAGTACCGTGGGGATCAAGGAGGCGTTGTCCGGATTGGGGTTTGCTCTATATCTTCTTAGCAGACTGATACCTAATGTATCAGGGGATTCTATTTGCATATTTTGAAAAAGTGAAACCTGCTGTAGGAAAAACAAGGTCAACACATTATATATGTTTGAACTCAAATTTAAAACATATTATAGTTTGATGGTTAACATTCTGTAAACAACTCCGATGCAAAAAAAAACATTTCTGGGTGAATAAGTCGGGTTAGCGCACATGCCTCTCGGATAATAAAAGCATGTAGGCATCCATTTCCTGGAAACATTAAAGTATGTTAGTGCATAGTGTAATATGCGAATTTTAAAATAAAAGATACGTAAGATTTCTCTCCATTACCCAATTCCCGAACCAGCAAGTAGGGGATGACACTTCATGCACAACCTTCGGAGTGATGAACAAGTTACCAACAGTATTGCATCTGGGCTGTTCACCATCCTTCTTCTTACGAAGTTTGGCAAACTCCATCATCTCTCTACGTTCGACTTCGGATATATATCTAAGTAGATCCAAAATTGGCTCTTTCGTGGACGCCTTTTCCTTAGCGGCTTTCTCCTTCCGCACATTATACCAGGGAGACCGCATCCACTGAGAGTCAAATCGGACCCTCTTCGCCTTTTGAGGCAGTGCTGCATGGGCTGTCAACTCTATAGTCATGGGCGACTCTACACTGACTGGTGTAGCAAAATGTACTGGTGTAGCGTCAAAAACTTTCTGCAAACATAATTGTATAGGTCAAATCAGTAAGAAACATAATGTATTTAGTGTAAAACAATTGTGCAAATCACATACCTCATTATATTGTACATCAAAAGTTGAGACTGTAGTCTCCTCAGGGGGGTGTAGTGGACTTTGTTCGACCGACCTTTGTCTTTCTTTGATAGACGTGGCCGATGCGCTTCCTAAAGGGATCGTGATCCTGCGCTGCAAATACAGATATTAGTTTAACATTTTCAAAATAAAATACATTTTAAAGTTATAAATTTCAAAATAAAATCCAGTACTTACCTTGCATACTTCCTCCTTCAACTCTCTAACCTCCTTACTCAACCGACTAACCTCCCCATGGAGAGTGTTTACCGTCGCCTGAAGGCGATTTTCGCTCGCACAAATAGTTTCATCAATGTGAAGCTTCAGCTGGTCCAAAAGGCTAGTATCAAAAGTACTATCCCTTCGTGCCTTTTTCCTCTTCTTGGTAAGAGGGGAAGTTGTCACATCTACCTCTTCCTCTGCCTCCTCTTCCTCCCCGTCCTCGTCCTCCTCCTCCTCCTCATCACTGTCTTTCTTCTCCTTATCTTTTTTCTCATCCACATTCTTTTTAGGAGGAAGGACCCGCTCTTTGTGGACTGGCGAGTCCAACCATCCAAGTCGGGTGAGTACGTCAACTACTGCTGGCTCTTCCATCTCCCTTTGAGTGGGCACGAGGGGTGGTAGAACCTCATTCTACAAGAATAAGTAAAAAACTTGGTTACATCGGTAATGTAAGAAACACTAATATTTAATGTAGTAAATAATGAAATAAACACTTACATCATCTGAAGTCATTAACACCCTTCGGGCATCCTCATATTTGATGTAGGTGGTGATCTTCCAGTGTAGGAACCGAGGAAATGTATCGGGCCTCACCGAGATGGGATCCGAATGGGACTTGATACCCTGCCCCCATCTCGCGAATGCAGGAATACGTTCCAGTACCCAAACCTGTTATAATAAAGCAATTAAGTCATAAACTATGAAAAAACAATTAAGTATAAAAACTATAATGATAAACTATAATTTTATTACATGGAATGCAAAGGAGCAGCTGTAAATGTTGTATCTGTAGCTGCCAATGGAAAGTGCAGACTCCAAAGATGCCTTCAACTTTTTGTATCCAAATACTCCCCATGGATAACTATTGAAGGTTGGAAGGTCTTCCACTAAAGCCCATCATCTCTCATCTACACAGGCGGTGGAGACCTTTGCATCGAAAAAACTCTGAACAAAAAGTACCAAACCTAGCTGCACGACTTGCATATTATACTTCTCCCCAAACCCCTGGATCTTCTTCAACAAATCTTTCTTATTGATTTCCCCGGGCTTTCTTTTGGGGAACATCCTCTTCCTAAGTTTCTGCTCCCCCACTTCAATATCATGGGAGGTAACAGGAGTGGATCTAAGGCCCATGGCTAGGGCAAAATCCAACTCTCTAAATTTCATCAAGACCCCCCCAATCTCGAAACTCCATATCTCCTACATGGTGTTGGAGAAAGAAGTGAGCCACCATACCACAAAAAGTGAATGTTTGTTGCTCCGTCAAAACCCCAAAAACCTGCTCATTCCATAAAGTCATTCTATTTGACACATTCTCAAAATTCTGTTTCATCTCCTACCAAAAAGCTTGAGTGCATCTAGAAGTAGGCTGACCCTCCCTATTAATAAGAGGGACTAAGGATTTATACTTGACATTTTCATGGATTTTTCTACCCATTGTTGGCTTGGTTGGGCTCTTTGTTGCCTTGCTTGGGCTCTTCTGAACTTTTGGATTTGCAACACCCTTCTTCACTAAACTTTTCTTCGCCATCCTACAAAAAGGAAAAAAAGAAACAAGAATAAAACAAAATTTTTGTCAACTGGCCGATACAGTAACTCAGAGTCGATGAATTTTGCTTGTATGGTCGATACAGTAAGTCAGAGTCGATGCATTTAGATTGTATGGTCGATATAACTGGTCGATACAATAAGTCAGGGTCGATGCAGAAAAATGCATGGAGTCGATGCATTTAGCTTCTATGGTCGATACAAGTATCAACTTGTACAGCAAGTCAGGGTCAATACTTATTGTACAGGGTCGATACATTTGCACAAATGAGTCGATACATTAAACGGGATAGGGTCGATACAAGTTTTCAAGGGCAGTAGCTAAGTAACGAGGTTGAGGTCGATACACTTTATGCATAGTTGATACACTACAAGGGAAAGGGTCGATACATTTTCAAATGATCAGTACCGAACTTAGGAGGTCGATGCAGGTCGATACAATTAATGAAGGGTCGATACACTCAAAAGGACAGGGTCGATACTCATTCAACTGGTAGTAGCTAACTTATGAGGTCGATGCGGGTCGATACATCCATTGCACTAGGTCGATGCATATGTATCGACCGTCATCTTCAACCTCCGGAAACGTATGTTTCGACCTATTAACATCGACCCTTCGCATATATGTTTGCAAATCACTTTTAAAGGTTGTTTTTTGAGAAAACTGATTCAGTTTCATATGAGGGAAACCCTAATTCAAGGTTTTCATAGGATTTTATAATCCAAAGTTTCAAAACCGAAATCCTTCAAAAAAAAAATAGCTACTGTATTGACTCTCCTTTTTACAAATGAAATTCTTTCAATTTGAATTAAACACATACCTTTTACACCCAATGGAGCTTTGTGGAATCGCTTCGCGAAGGTTTTGGGGGAAGATGAAATCACCACATACCTCCAATACGGTTTTCGGTCAGGTGAAGTACTCGAACAGCTTCGTCGGTTTAGAGGAATGGCTATGGAGCACTCGAAACAGACGGAGGAAGAGGATGAAGATGCACTCGAAACAGACGGAGGAAGAGGATGATGAGCAGTCGCTCCTTTCCCTCTTGTTTTTGAGTTGGGGACATATATGTCATAAAGAAATAGAAGAAGAGTATGAAGGAGAGAAAAAAAAATTCACATGTGCGAATGAACGCACATGTGTGTGGGGGCATTTAGAGAAGGGTTTTCAAATTGTGGATATTTAGGGAAGAAGCCCATATTAGAGGGGCAATCATGGAAAAACCCCTAGATTTTTCTGTAACTTAAAACGGGATTTCATACAGGGGGAATGGGATGGTTTGGGTTGGGCAGTACCCGGGTCGGGTCGAACCTAGACAAGCAAAGACACCTTTATTCAAACGCGATCTATGAAAAGGGATAACCCAAACAACCCAACCCGTTCGCCGAAAAAAAAAATCCTAAACCTAACTCAATCAACTAACCCCTCAACGTTAACCTACCCAGCGTGCTAACCCTTTTTAAAAAAATGAATAAGTTGTTTATATTTTTTAATTGCAATACTAAGGTGGTATGGGTTGGGTTAGTTTCGGGTTGGATGATTACCCCCAACCCGAATCAAAAAATGATTTAAAAAATCAATTTCGAATCCATCCCAATAAAATAGCCCAAAACCCCGAAGCCAAAAAAAAAAACACAAGCCTTTATTAAATGGAAAATAGTCACCTCTTTTCTTGTCACATGGCCTTTTTTTTTTTTTTTTTTTGTACCCCTTTTAATTTCGGTTAAGATTCACTCATCCTTAGGGTTCACCTATCTATCCTTAATTTAAAAAAGTAATAATAATACTTTTTAATTACAGGATTAAAAAATTTTTAACACAAGTTATTGGCAGTTTGAAGGGCCCTTGGTGAGAGCGAGGAGCAATAATTTGTTCCTTGCACATGGAGCGAACTATTGCTCTTATTAAATAGTGGGATTCCTGCAATATAAATATTTTATGAAACAATTAAAATATCCTTATCAAACACATATTTTCAAAGTTCTAATTATCTTATGAACCAAAGCTTATGGTTAAATTCTTATTTTTAAATATTGTAATTTATTTTTATTTTCATTCTCTTACCTTTGATTTTAGGGAAAACTACCTAAATGACCAAAGGGTCTATCCCGAGTACATAAATGACTTATAACCTCAAAGTGTGAAAACAACTACATGTGGGAGGATTTTATTATCTTTGATTTTTATTATCCCTTAAACATTGAGTAAAAAATCAAAGCTTCGAAACCACAATCATGTTCGGTGTCTCCCTCTCTTACAAGGTTAAATGTCTCCCTCTTTACTATGTGATAGATTAACTTAGAAGACTAGGATTAATTTTGATTTCAAACAAGAGATGACAAAACAAAATAATAATAAAAAATTCAGCCTCTATTAGGGTTCTAAACAAAAACATTAGACAATAATTTTCTATCAGTTTTGTCTTTTTCTTAATTTTTTTCCTCTCGTCTTATTCCCTTAATTACATGGATTCTCTCTTTAACATGCACCATATTTGTCCATTTAATGGCCTCCTTATTCCATTTCATGGATAGTGATTCAAGATAGTAAAAGTTTTGGGTGCGATTTGTTTGGAGTAATGGGAGATTGGTGGGGAAGGGAAGGAGATGCAGGGCACCCATGTGTCCAGTTTGCTCGTTGTAGTGATCAATTCTCCACTGCATACATCCTGCAGTTGATCAATGCTCTACTGCATACAAAAATTTCTAAACAATGCTCCAATCTCAATTTTTTTTTTGTTAAAGGAACAACACCACCTAACTCACACACACGATCAGACCTAAGGTTGCCACTAAGGTGTCCCTTGCTCAATTGGCGTAGGTATGAAAAGAGTTCCAACTGTCACGTGATTATCACTGGCATTTTTTTTTTTGGAACTCGAGGAGTCCCCAACCCTCCCTGAAGGTGCAACGTGAGCCTGCAACCCACAACACCAAGTCAGTCGGGGTAAACCCGTGCGGGATTGGTCCCAAAGGGGGAGTGAGAAATGGAACCCAAGACCTCCCACTTGGGGAACGGCCAGGAACCACTAGTCCACTCCTTTGGGGTTTTATTATCACCGGCACCTTATTACACATATCAATCAGCCCCTAAAGGGGTCCTATTCGTAAAAGACAGAGATGGCTTCCCTGCCTTGTACAAGATTGTGTGTTGGGTTCTTTCTTGATCATGATTGTGGTCGGGATTTTTGGTTTTTAACTCAATGTCTAAGGGCATATGAGTCCAAAGAAAATAGCATCTTAAACATGTAGTTGTTGTCACATGTGAGGGTTATAAAAGTTTAAGTTAAATTGTCAAAGGCTATTTATGTAGTAAAGATAGACCTGAGGTCATTTAGGTAGTTTTTCTTTGATTTTAACTGTTGCGAAGAAGGGCATGCTATGGAAGCTCGGATCCTCAACCCCATTCCTGTAGAAGAATCCTTGCCTGTAAAAAATTTTCAGTGCTAATCTAAGTAAATGATACCTTTCAAACCAAAAAAAAAAAAAAAAAAGGGCATAATAACTTATATTGATTAGTATTTAAAACGAAAATCATTACTTATTTTCATCAAGTTACGTAAAAAGCTAAATAAGTGGTGTGACACATAACGATTTTAGAGGGATTTGAGGTGATAGAAATAAGAGAGATAGATAGTGTAGAGATGAATCGATCCAAATCATTACAACCCTTGATCCATGATCTTTCTTTAATTCATCATAGCTTCCTAAAGCATTGCAACTAATTGTCTTTCCCATATACCCCTTTACAAAGCGTCATAATTAGCAATGATCCTTGATTTATATTAATTTTAGGGGAATGCTACCCCAATTTTTTTTCCCACTTTCTCTCTAGTGCCGACATGTTTCGTATATTTTTCCGACTGCTTTTTCAGTCGGTTAAAGCTTAACAGCACTGTATATTTGAGCTCTCCCCCCTTTCTTAATTTAAATTTATAAATAAATAAAAAACCTTAAAAAGGGCTACATCAAAATAAAGAGTTCTAGAACTCCAACCGATACACGCATACACACTTCTCTGTCATTCTACTGCTCCCGCTCCCCAGAGTATTCAAGTTATGCTTCCGCCACCTTTTTTCTTGCGAAAGTCTCCCTCAACTGTGTATGCTTCTGCCTCTCCCTTTTTTGGTTGAATGTAACAACACTATAAGGTGAAGCTACAGGCATTAGAAGGAAGACTACATACACTCATGCGCACACACATTCCACAAACAACCTCAACCGATATAAGCTTCAGCCAAATACTCCTCAAAACAGGTTAACCGTTTGAGGCGTGATGGAACTTATAAGGGTAAGAGGGCTCGGTTACAGAACCGATGTGGGACTAAGACCATGGTTTGATTTTTTTGGTTGAAGGTAACAACACCACAAGGTGAAGCTACAGGCATTAGTAATACAGCATCCCAAAGATCCCCCTCATCGATTGCCCCATGCTTCATTTTTTCTTATCCTTGAAGTTTTAGTGGCTTTACCATCCGCACACTTTCTTCTCTACTACTTTTGCTTCCCTGTTTAAGTTTTATTTTCTTTCAATGTTAACAACCCATAAGCATTTCGTTGTTATCTGATCACTAAGAGTATTGCTTTAGACTTGATTTTGTAAACAAAATAAATATTAAATAAATAAATTATTTTGTAAATAAAGAGAAACTATTAGGCATTTCGGGTATCTTGTAAGCAAAAGTAATATTTAAAAAATTATTCTCAACTCCCACATTTTGAGAGTTGAGTTCTCCTCAAAACTTTGCCAAGCTTAATAATTTCTTTAGACCTGGACTGATTCATTACCATCAGATCGTAGGACCGACATTTGGCCAAACATTTTTTATCCTCAAAAGTTCAAAGGGGGCTAGAGCTTCCCGTCCTCTGACTCTACCCCTTCTCCTGTCCCCTTGATACTAAAAAAGAAAAAAAAATCAAAGTTGGGAGGCACTGAAGCCCTCCTGGGCCCCATGTGGCTCTCCCCTAAGCCTAGTAGCCAAAGGACGAACCATAAACTCAGAAGTCTCGAGGTCAATTTTGGACTCCCCTCAATATCGGATGCATGCATGGGTTGGAGGTTTATCTATGCATCACGTGAGATTAGTCTGAGTCTGGCCAGGATACCCACATTTACTGAAAAAAAAAATACTCCTACCTAACCCTAAAACTAATTCAAATTAAGGAATATCCCAAAACCAATGGATGTAGTAAGTATCTTATTTTATTTTGTTTGGTTCTTTTTTGTTCCTTTGTCCTTAAAAAGATTTTTGTTTGGTCAAATTTTGTTCTTATTAATTTCAAATTAATATTGTGAGTACAGATTTCGTCCACCCGGTGTTTGACCGAGAGTTGCCATCTATTCATTCTTGGGGATAGGTCTCGGAATATTTCAGATTAGATTAAGAGTAGTGGTCTTGATTAGATTCCGGTTAAGAGGTTCGATTAGGTCTCGGGGAAGATGTTAGACATCCCGAGGCCCCAATTTTACAATGGTTATCTACTCCCCAGGTATAAGTTAGATTAAGTCCAAAGTTAATTAAATGCCTAAGTGTTTAGAATATATTAATCTAAGAAAAAAAAGAAAATTCTAACTAGGGTCGAACCCGGATTGAGTTGCCTACATACTCACGGGGTAAGATCAGACCGAGTGTAGTTCTGGCACATGAGCCCGTGCCGAGTCTAGGGGAGTGTGTGTGTGCGTACCGAGGTGGCTAGGGATTAGTCCGGGGACTAAGGTTTAATTGACCGTAGTGGTCAAGTGCACGGTTGTAGGGTTTGGGCCCGAAGGCTAGGATTTAAGCCCGGAGGCTAAGTTTTGATTTAACCATGGTTAGGGTTGGTTAACCCTAGTTAGAAAAAGTCTAGGAATGACCAAAGTATGATTTTACATATTTTGTATATTTGAATTTTGTGTTATTTTTGGTCTTTTAAACATTTTTTATTTTTTTTAGATTTTTGGATGGTAATTTAGTTTAAAGTCACATTTCACTCAAGAGAAAGTTAATGAAAAGTTAGACTAAATAATCATATTTGAGACATAAAGAGGAGTGTTTGCATTAATGATAGTAGATGGTCTATTGTCAATACCTATTTTTTGGATTGATATTGACAATAAACCAAATACAATTCCCTTGGTATAAGGCATCTTGGACATTCTCTTTTAAGTCCTTAAACCATCATTAATTCTCCACGATAGAAGATTAAAGAATAAGAAGGGAAGAAAAGAGAAGACGAGTAAAGAAATTTAAAATTCATCATCTCCCTTTTAATGTGGTCCATTTACACCATTATAAATGATGTAATGTGACCGATGTAATGGAGGCCTATGAAGTTTAGAGAGAGGATGAACTTTCATAAAGAATTCTAGAAAGAGGACTAGATCCCAATATATAAACAAAATAAAAAAGAGAGGTATAACTTTAGCTTCCACTCTCTATGAACCTACCCATATCCACACTTGTGGGTACATACATTAAAAAAAAAAAATGTACATGAAAAGGAAAAGAAAAGACATTTCCTCGCTATTGAGACGAGGTTCCTCTACATTATTAGATTGGTGTAGAGGAGCCCAACTATACTTGAGAAAGAGGTCTCTCTAAATGACTCTAGAAAGTACTAGAAACCAAGAAAAGAAAAATAAAAATAAGATTAAAAAAAGATGAAAGAAATGTCTACTCCACCAATGCTCCAAGAGATAAAGATTTTTTATAGTCCATAAAGGAGAAGAGTTAGTGAATAACTTTAAGCTTTTAGTCTTATAATTCTCTTCTAACTCTAAACCTTAGTTTCTTCAAGCTCAAAAGAGAAACAAGTGGGTGAGAGCTTTCCTGGGGGGTCATGAGAGATGTCTCTATGGGGCTAAGAAATGGGTATTTATAGGAAAATTAAAGAGTTGGGGTATGTCTTTTACATGGAGAGTAAAAAGAATTAATGGGTAAAGACTTAAGTGTTGTAAGATGAGTTGATGGGTTGAGAGTTGTAAGAAATATAAGAGAGTTGCAAGAGGTACAAGAGAGTTGATGGGTTGAGTGTTGAAAGAAGATTGTAAGAGATATAAGAGAGTTGATGAGTTGAGTGTTGTCAAAGAGTTGCAAGAGAGTTGATGGATTGAGTGAACTATGAGTTATATGAGTATGAGTTGTTGAATGTAGTTTAGGTGGGTGTGGGTATGTAGATTGGGTTGTTAGTACATAGGTCATGAGTCATGAGTCATGGGTCATGGGCTTGAGTATGTCTATTGGACTTTGATGAAATGTTTAAGCCCAAAAGAAATAAGTTTTAAACTTGGACAATTTTGTTGGGCTCTAAGTAGTTGGATATAGATTTGATCTAGGGAGGCTTGACCTAGGGTTAAATTAGATTTAATGTTAGAGTTTGACCTAGGATTAGGTTAAGTTAATTATGATTAAGATTATTAACCATGATTAAGAAAATAGTGTAAAAATTAGGTGCTTACAAATATTATCATACAAATTTGTTTTCTTTTGACATTTTCGTGCTAATTTGTTTTCTTTTGGCATTTTTGTGCATAGCATGATGTTTCTTACTTAGTTTATATTTATTAATAAATATTTATAATTATGTATTTAATACATTTATTAAATTAATTAAATTGAAATGTTATTATCTCCAAAATATATTAAGTTAAATATTTTTATTTTGGTGCAACTTTTATTTTCCGTTTATTGAATAGCACCCAATTTTTCACTTTTCCCACAATAAGTGATAGTAGAAGCAAAAAGGTAATAATGAAGAAGGGTGGGTATTTAAGGGAAAACGGTTTCCTAATTCTCTAAACAGAAAGTGTCACACTCGGTTTGAGTGTTTCCTCGAATTAAAATCTGTCTTTTAAATTCTCTATCCATCTTCCCCTCGAACGGTCCCACGTCTCTCTCTGTATATTTATCTCCATTCCCCTCTATGAATTATGATCTGCTCTCAGAGACTCAAGAAAAGATGGAAATATTCATTGGGGGGTTTTCTGATAGACATGAAGAAAGGCGATAGCAGCGAAGAAAAAAAGCTCTGGTGCAGGTTTTCTTCTCAGAAGAGATTTAGGTAACCCATCTCTCTCTATCTTTCGTTAAAATATCAGATGATTTAGGGTTTGAAAAAGAACAAAAATGAGGTGGGTTTCAATAGACTATATCAGAAATTTCAGGAAGATGTGTATGGTTATCAGTACAGTTTTTTCTACTTTATTTGCTGTTTTTTTTTTTCGATTTCCCGAATACAATTAAATGGAGATATAACTATGCTTTGCATTCTGGAGGTGATTTCAGTTTGGGTTTGGCTGTACGATTGCAAAAAAAAAAGAAAAGGCTAAAGTCTACGAAAATGGGTGGGTGAACCTTACCCACGGTTAAGGGGTGTCAAAGGAGACAAGTGGTGACCTCTAGGGGTGGTAACCGGATTTGCCAAATCCGGTGATAACCAGAGATGATTTGGCTCCCTAAACCAAACTCGGTGTTTGGAAGTCTGACCCAAGTTCAACACTTGGTACACGGTACACCTTTTGGAAGACAAGAATACCCATGCCTTTTGGTAGAATTTACGACTAAAACTCCTCATGTCATGTACGTCTAAAGTTTTCGGGGCCTTTGTAGAAGAAAAGAAGCAGCAGCCATTCTCCCCCCCCCCCCCGACCTTGAGATTTCATGAAAATTTGGGGTTATTCTTGTCTTTTAATGTTGATCTCCAATCTGCTACGTTAGTCTCCGAGTTTTCAGCGACTCTTAAGCATGGCCTACACAACAGATGTATAGGTTTGGAATGGGTCCCACAACTCCCACCAAGGAAAGGAACATAGTCAGTGTAGACCTGATTAGGAAAATAGTCAGTGGGACCCAACCCTTCATGTGTGATTATGAGTTGGTATGCCTGACTGGTATCCCTCGTTAGTGTCCGCACTGACCCAGAAGTTTTCGTACGGGACGTTAGCCAACTCCGCCAACCCCTGGCACCGGATGGGTGTATGATACTATATCATGCTAGAGCTTGTGTGCATATGTAATGTTCATCAATCTAAAATCTGAATTGTCCAATCCGTGGCCCACTTCTTTTGATGAGTCAATTCCTTGAATCTGGACCTGTCAAAAGCTTCTAAGTTCTAACATTGGAAGGATTAGCATTTTGGTTTGCATGATGTATAGAAGTACATGAAGAGGTCCCTTATGCCACCTTAGCGGCTACCTTAGCTTTGGTTGTGTGCGTGTTTAGAGAGTGTGATATCATTTCAAAAAAAAAAAATATAAAAAAAATAAAATAAAATAAAATAAAATAAAAGGGGTATATGAAGAAGTTATTTATCGGATGCCAAGATAATCATTGCCTTTGTAAGTTGACTTCTAGAAGATCTGCCTCTCATGAGTAGGTTGGCCTAATTGATGGTAATGTGTATTCCAATTCCATGCTAGTAATGGTGTATGCAGAGAGTTGGTTCCACAATACTCGGTGTAGGGCTATCGATCCGACCGTCTGATGAGGGGCTTGCCCCTCCGAAGCTCACAAAATATAGACCTTATTTTTTTCCCGAAGACCCTGAGGGTAGAGTCAGATCTGGCAAGACCTAGGCCTTATCTTGATAGAATCAAGAAAAGATATTTCTTGATAATTGGATGATTTACATTGACCCTAAATAGGGTTTATATAGATTTAACTGGATGGACTTTTATGGAAATTAAATCAACCTAATCTAATCATACCTAATCAAATCTAATTTACCATTGATTGATGCTAATCTAATATTGTGATGAGATATACTTGATGATGTAGTATATCTCATTCACCTTATTACAATGCTTCTCTTTATTCTCTAATAGGTTCGACCCTTCTCAATTCCCACACTTGTTTTATATATATATATATACAGGAGATATGACATAGTGTCCCTTCCACAAGTCTCCAAGACCCAAGTTCAAAAGTAAGGGTATGATAGTAAGTTCGACTAATTTTTATTATAAATTATCTTCAAGCCCCCTATTAACCTAACCCATTAACCCCACATACTTACGTCTCTCTCTCTCTCAGGTTACTGGTTAAAGTTTTTGGCTCTCCCCTTATCTCTTAACTCTCTTTCTCCCATCTCTCACATGTTAGAGTTCTCCCTTATCTCCCAAATACGATAAGATCAGAGCTCTCTCACTCATCTCTCAAGTCTCACATCTTTCACAAACTCATCTCTAACCTGATTTTTGTGGTAGATTAGTAAAATACAAACCAAACATTGTCTTATTAAAATATCCTAGTTTGGTTGGACTAACATAATTATAATCTAATTTTTCAAATTGTTATAATCTTTGATCCTCAACGTAAGCAATTAACTTAGAATATGTTTAAAAAAAATTATATATAACAAATGAAGTAGTAAGTGCGGATCAATCAATTAGAAGTATTAAAAATATTTTTAAACATATAATATAAAATTTGATATTCCAACACAACGTCAAGTGCGAAAAACGTTGTTGCAACAAGTTTTAAAAAAATGAGAATAAATTTTTTAAAGGTTTGAAGAAAAAATTAATCAAACTTCTAATACAGAATTATAATCAGAGTTAGATTGGCACTTAGAAGAATCAAGAGATAAGTCTTCAGACTTTGATATATTGCTTTGGTGGAAATTTAATTCAACAAATTATTACATTTTATCGATGATGGCTTCATACATTTTAGTGATTTCAATTTTAACAGTTGCTTTTAAGTCTGCATTTAATACAAACTTGTAGTCATGGGAGTGTCAAATAGCTTCTCATTCTAGATCTATTTGTGATCAACCAATGGTGAAACTTGTTATAACAGGTTCGACAAATCTAGAGAAATAAGAAAATGAGAAATCAAGCAATCACACAAGGGAAACAAGATATATGTGGTTCGGCAAGGTGCTTATGTCACGGGAGAAAACGGCAAGAAATCTACTAAGAATACGGGAGAAAAATAGTGTATACAAGCTTTCTTAAAACCCTCGAAAAACCTCTTCATCCCATCCTCAAAGAAAACCCTTTATATATTTAGGGTTACAATGAGAAGACAAAACGGGTCGGAAATACGGGTCAAAATTTCGGTACAAACTTGGTCGAGTCACTCTCACATTCACATGAATTCATATCTCGTACTGCCTTTTTTTAACCAAGGAATTCAAAATTTGATTTATGGCGTTTCTCTTTGCAGGGGTTGAAGTGAAACTAGTAGTTTCTTAGAAGGCTGTGTGGGTGCAATGGGCTTGAATGCTACAATGGGACATCCATGCCTGGCTCCGATGAAAGCAACATGTAATGTAGTCTTCCAAGGCGACACTACTCTCTATTTCGCACACTCTCTCACGATTTTGTAAATATGACTTGTGGTCCTACTCACACGAGGTCTCACTTTTCTTCTAAAACCATTGAGAGTCCAAGACAGCTCGCGTGGTTGTAGAGGTAGTTGTAGATTCCTTTCCTCTATATATTGTTGGGTAAAAGTCAATTGGATAAAATTTCACTTTACATACATTTCACTCTGTTGCTTTGTCCTCGAAATTCCAAGTTTTCGTGGGCAGTCCCAAAAAGATTGTAATTTACTAATTTTGATATGTCTATGGCCATTGTATATCACTGTGTTTTGGTGCCATGAGAACTCCAACATAGGCCATTGAATAAATATCATGCATAGAACATATCCATAATATAAGCAGGTACAATTCTAATTTGGATGGAGAACTTACCTTTTCCCTTCTTTTGGCAGGGAGAATTTTACTTGGGCCATCAGCTCTGAGTTGTAACAAAAGCTATCGACATGCAGTTTTTCCAGCTAGGAGCGTCATGCTTGACACTCTAGCCAAGCTTGGCCTCCTCTTGTTTCTCTTCGGTGTAGGTGTATTCTATCACAAGGGAATGTAAAATTTCCCAACTAGCGCAAATATATGTTTATGGCGTATACAAAGATTGGCTTAACAATTGCATGATCTATATTGCCGGGTAAGTACTGCGCAAATACTGGGATTCGGCAGAGCCACCTCTGAGGAACCACCCTATTTAACTGTGTCGTCATGAATCTGCCCAGAATTCCAGATAGGAGTACCATTGGAAGTCCAACCAACCAAGCCTTACCAATGGGAGTTTAGTTCATCAACTTGTGTGTATGTTTTTTGGCTTTAAAACTCATACCTCTAGAAAGACATGCAAAATGTTCGGAAGAAGAAGCAACCAAACCATTTTAGAGCTGAAGAAATAGCAAATCAATGTTGTTGGTCTACTTATTCATAGTCAAAGTGGTCCATCCTCAGAAGCTACTAATCCAAATCAGAATTTAGACTATAAAAAAATTGAAAGCAGAGAAACCAATCAGTTAAGACTTCAAATCTCTCCGTCCCAGGCAACCCTTTTTTTGGAGGTAAAGCTGGTAGGTCCAACGATTACTGTATATAATACTGTTGTATGACCAGAACTGATGCTGTTGTTGAGATCTGGAGACGTCAACAAGCTTACTACTGGGACCAATTCAAGGCACTCAGTCCGCACCGACTAAAGTCTCGAACAGCGGTAATGGTTGCTGCAGCATTTCTAACTACCCTCTCTTCATACTTGATTGAACTATCATTGGGGAGTTTTTGCTTGAATTCAGCCAAGAATTCAGTCATCAATCGAGCTTGCTTTGGTGTTGAAGTTCCCATTTAGATCGATCATGACAATCTCTCTAGCTGGCTCAGGATCCATTTAGAAGTGAAGAGCAATCAGGCTCATACAGGATGCTCAGCCTTGCGAGAAACATAAGCGAGGGCCTTAATGTTGGCAAAGACAAAAATATATTCTCAGTTTTCTTGCAAGTTCTAATGATAATCTAAAGCTATTGTCATCCAACCAGTAATACATGTAGCCATATCTTAGATCGACCATGGTCCCAAAACCATACTAACTGCATGATCCTTCCAATTAGGTGCTTGATTTGGACTGTCAATGGAGCTATGTGCTATATGATAGAGTTCATTGTTAAGATAATATCATGGTGCCTTGTGTAAATACAAAGTTGCATTTCTATCTATTGGAAGGTAGTATGGGTCTTCACATCTACCAAATGAAGTATATTTACTTCATTACTACTCTTTATAGATCAAGAGAGTGAACGGCCTACTACAGTTTCTTTTTTCGGCTGTGTGCTGCAATTTGCTCTATTTCAACTTACGACTTCATTATTTTTCATCTATCTTTGCAAGTATTGAATGATCAAACATTTGCAATCATGGTTCTTGTGGCTCTTTTCACAACCTTCATCACCATGCCTCTGGTTATGGCAGTATATAAGCCAGGGAAAAGGGTTAGTACAGCCGATTACAAGCACAGGTCAATAGAGAGGAAATATCAAACACTCAACTTCATATTTTGGCCTGTTTCCACAGTACAAGAAAAATCCCAACGATGATCAATCTGATTGAGGCTTCCTGTGGAACTGAGCGGCGGGAAGGACTGTGCGTCTATGCCATGTATCTCATGGAGCTGTTTGAGATGTCCTCGGCAATTCTCATGGTACACAGGGTGAGAAAGAAGGAGCTACCCTTTTGTAACAAGGGGCAACGGCCGGACTTGCAATGGGTCCTCAAGCATCACCATGCTCAGTTGGAATCATCATTGACCGTGGCCTTGGCCATCCTGGTATTAGCACTTCTTAATGGATCCTGAGCCAGCTGTAGAGATTGTCAAGATCGATCTGAATGGGGACTCAAACACCAAAGCATGCTCGATTGATGATGAATTCCTGGCTGAATTCAGGAAAACCCCCCAATGATAGTTCAATCAAGTATGAAGAGAGTGTAGTTGGAAATGTTGCAGCAATCATTGCCGTTGTTCGAGACTTTAGTTGGTGCAGTCTATTCCTAGTGGGTCGAATGCATGAGGGAGAGGTGGCAGAAGCTATGAATGGAAGGACTGAGTGCCTTGAATTTGTTCCAGTAGGAAGCTTGTTGATGTCTCCAGAATTCTCCACGCATCAGTTCTGGTCATACAGAATATTATAGACGGTCATTGTCGAACCTACCAGCTTTACCTCCGGAGGAAGGATTGACTGGGAGAGATTCAGAATCTAATGATTTCTGATTTCCTTGGTTTTTTGATGTCTAAATTCTGATTTGGATTAGTGGCTAAATGACATTGCATTCTTATTGCAAAGTATATGAATCCAATTTTTCTGAACTTTCCTTTAAATGAAAATTGTAAGAGGATCTCCAATGCAGTGCTATTTCTTGTTCTATTGCTATAATATAGCATTGGGATGAAAAAAATTGGCTTCAATGGTAGCATTTGACACACCCTTTGACTCATTGACTTTTGTTGGTTATTTACTTTTTTGTCCTCCAACGGTTATTTTATTTTTTTTACCCTTTTACCCTCCAATCCTTGGTTTTTAGAAAAAAAAATATTAATTCTATTTTAAAATAGTTTTAGGGGTGGATGAACCCTAGAGGTGAGTGAATCTTAACCACAGTTAAGGGGTGTCCAAAGGGACACATGGCGATATCATGGGTTGTGATTGTGAAAAAAATGGAATTGGCACAACAAATTTGGCATAGACCATTGGAACAGGTTGTGCCAAATATGACATTTTGGCACTGCAGCAGTGTCAAATTTGGAATTGGCACATCCAATTTGGCACACAGCATTAGAGATGCTCTAAACATCATTTGCTAAACATACCTCTGTACCATCCATCTGTTACTGGAGATTCAGATGTACTTACCACACATCAAATTCTTATTGGGGATTATGTGGAGATCTTTGTGATGAGGTCTGTAATGGAACTGCCTGTAATCTTTACTAGAGATGGTTCCCAAAAGGCAAGTACATGAGATACAATCAAACCTAACAAATTATCTAAATGATGGTAGATCCTTACCAGGCCCTTTTCATGAATTTCAGTACCCAAAGTCGCCAAATAACAGTGTAATTCATATCGAAATTCACCATCCTTCCTCTATATAATACAAACATTACTAGATTGCAGTGGGAAGAAGGGGATCTATAGATTGAGAATTCTTTTGGTTTCCTCTCAAACATGATAGAATCCAATAAAGAATCCCTGCAGCGAAGAAGCTGAAGAACCAAGCATTGTTGTAAATGCCAACAAATGAATCAGGAATTGAAGTTAGGATTCCAACCTTTTGAAGGAAGCCCGGGATGACAGGCAAAATCCCAATAACCAGAGCCACCATTGCTGCCAGATTGTACCCTCCCGTATAGTAGTAAGCGCCACGAGGATTCATTGAGTACAAAGCATTGACATCTATATTTGTGTGACGGAGAAGGTAGTAATCAGCCAGAATTATCCCCCCAATTGGACCAAGTAATGCAGAGTAGCCGACGAGCCAAGTATACACAAAACTCTCACTTGAATGGAGAAGCCTCCAAGGCTGACAAACAATTCCCAACAAAGCTGTCAGGAGAGCTCCTCTTTTGAAGTTGAACTTGGATGGACTCAGATTAACAAGGGCATTGGCCGGGGCCACAACATTGGCGGCAATGTTGGTTGTGATGATCGCGAGGCTGATCCCAAAAATGGCGAGGATCATTGTGGTGAATCCACCAATCTGCCCCAGAAGCTGAATTGGACTGGAAATTACACGGCCGAAGATTACTCCAGTAGAAGAGGTTACTGCTAGTCCGACGAATGTGAATGCCCCCATGAAGATGGGAAGCCCAGCCTGACCCACAATCTGATCAGTCTGGCTCTTAGCGTAGCGAGTGAAATCAGGTATATTAAGCGCAAGAGTGGCCCAAAAGCTTATGTTCGCGGTGAGTGAGGGAAAGAAGAGGGACCAGAATTCAGAACTGGACAGGCGAGAAGATAAGGAGAGCATGTGACCGAAGCCACCAGCTTTGACATAAGCCCAAGCAAGAAGGCAAGATGTGAGTACAATGAGAATGGGAGCTGAGTACTTCTCGAGCTCTCGAATCCCATCAATTCCCTTCCAAACAATGGTCAATTGGGCTAACCAGAAGGCAATGAAACAAGCGAATTCGAGCGGCGAAGTTCCAAGCCAAGGCAGGGATTGAGCAAATGAGGTTTCTTTAATGTATGATGGTAAAAGAATAAAAATTGCTTCACCTCCAATCCATGTCTCAATGCCATACCAGCCACATCCCACCAAAGCTCGGAGGAGAGTCGGAATATGGGCACCCCTGATGCCGAAAGCCAACCGAGCAAGGACCGGAAATGAGATGCCGTAACGGGTCCCTGGGTGTCCTGTGAGGATTAGAGGGACTAAGAGGATGATATTGGCAGCGACGACAGTGGCAATTCCTTGCCACCATGCCATACCCAGATCCACAAGGCTGCCGGCGAGGTAGTAGGATGGCACACCCACCACCAGACCCACCCAGAGACTGGCCATTTCCCATCCTGAAAAGGTCCGTTGTTCGGGCGTCGTCGGCTTAAGATCATCATTGATAAGGGCAGCATCTGCTTCAAACTCATTGAATTCAATTTGGGAACTAGATTTGGCTTGTCTTGATGCCATAATTGAAGAAGAATAAGAACATTTTCTATGTGGGAAAAGGGGGTATTGGTGATGGGTGGTAGTTAATTTGGTAATTGGGAAGAGAGGAGGAGTAAGGGGAAGAAAGGGTTTTGTTTTTGGAGAAATTGCAGAGATGGGGGAGAGGAGATGGAAGGAGAGACAATTGGATACCATGATTCCCCCAAAGATTCAAATGTGAAAGGAATCTATGAAGGATAGAAAGTGAGTGGTGGCCTGGTACTTGGTAGGGTTAATGTCACCTTTTTTTTTTTTTTTTTTATTTGAGGGAAGGTGGAGTATGTGACGTTGTCTTGGATCCTGAGCTAAAATGTCTCACAAGGAAGCTTCTCTCCCATCACTAAAGGTTGAAGATTGAATATTCTGTTAAATTAATGAATGACAACGAAGACACCTACGAGGACACGGCATCTTGATATAATGTAATATTTATTTTTATATGGAGGAGATCTGGGCCATCTGGCATCTTGACCCACTGCTTGCTCTGGTGGTGGTGTGGCCCTCGCCAGACCAAAATCGTCTGGTCCACTCAAAGGGCCCCTTTAACTGCCATTTTAACCGGAGTTAAGAAATTTGACTCTTGTGGTTAAATATTTTCAATTTTTTTTAAATAAAAAAAATCATGGTTACATGATTGAACCCTGAGAGTTGGTGACTCTTAATCACAGATAAGGGGTGTGACCAAATCTAATCCCATCCTCATGGGATGACTCAGTTTTGAACAGTTTTGCATTAGGAATTGCGGGTCACTGTTTTTAAGGCCACTCAATGGCCAAGTTAGAAACGCACATTTCCACTTAACTGTTCAATTATACAACATTCTCTCGACTATTACCATCTCATAATCCTGTCATTTGTAGTAGGAAAGTGATAAAAAAAAAAAAACTCTTGATAGTACCTACTATCAAGCGATAGTAGCTGGACCGTTGGATTAAAAATCTAATGATTCCATGTCTGCACATTTTTTAAATGATGGTCCCTACTTAATGCTTGACACCGATTGAAATTCCAATGGTCCAGCTCTCGATAGTAGGTTCAATGAGAGTTTTAAATCTGAATGCCCTAGCGGGAACCACCCAAATTGGTGGGAGTGGGTCCACCATGAGATTTGATCGTTAATCAGTAACCACCGTCCATCCTTCAGCCCTTTTTTGTTTTTTTTTTTAAAAAGATCTACATATGACAAAGGATCGATAGCACCAAGCCAAATTCTTGCTACCTTAGGTAACTCCAATACCTTAACTATGTCCTCTGTCAGTCTATCTCGAACTCACGCATGAAAAGTATCTAATAACCGGCTGTCATAACACATCTCCAGGCTTCATAAAACCCAAGCTCTAAGCAAGGCCTTTAGATGGATGGTATTGGTATGTAATGGCGCAGCAAGAGTCAACACCCCAACCTGCAAAACTTCCCTTTAGCCCTCTAATGATCGCCATGGTTGGTATAATTTTCACAACTATGGCAATCATGATATTCCATTTTCTGGTCGCGAAATATTGTATACGGAGTCAGGCAACGGTCGATACACAACCTATCGCCAGATGCAAGGTCGAATCTGGGGTGGAGGAGATGGTCCTGGAGTCCATCCCAGTTCTTGCTTGCTGGAGCAAACAAGGTGGATTGTTTTGTGTGGCTGATCAGTGCGAATGTGCTGTATGCTTAGGCGAGTTAGAGGAAGGGGACGCAGTACGTTTGTTGCCTAGTTGTGGACATGCCTTCCTTATCCAGTGCATTGACAAATGGTTCCTATTGTTGCATCCATGTCTACTGGTTTGCCCATGCCTATAGTTATAGAGGTTGCCGAAGAAGACCCGGTTGACCTTCTACCTCAATTTCAATATGAGTCAAATATCCATCCATAAGATATATCTTTAGGCTATAAAACTGGCCGGTTGACCATATCTAGGACAAACTGAATAAGCACTCACATACTATATATCCTGTCTAAATTAAAATGGAACCAAGCTGCCCCCAACAATGAACTGATCATCATCCTTGATGTGGATCTAAACAAACTTAATTAATCACTTTATCTGTCCCTATTTGAGGAAATTCTACTTCCAAGGGAATCCAAAGTTTTCTTATGAATTGTATACTCATTCTTATTCTTTTTTAACCTAATTCTGATGTTTTAATATAACTACGTCAACATAATTACCTATCCCTTCTCTAGTTCATCTTTACCACGAATAATCTCAAAAAATAGTATTATACATGTTAAATAGTCTATCACTCAGATTTACATTTAAGGTAATAAATAATCCTCTTAAATGATTCAATTCAGTAAACTGATGCTAAATAACAATAACTACTCTTATAGAGCACTAGTGGGCGGCACGTGTGATGCACATGAGAGAGAGGGGAAGGGGAAAGACACTGGGGTAGAGGGACTCTAGTGAGAGCATTTTGGAAAAAAAAAAAATTAAGTAATGAGGGCCTATTGGATAAAAAAAAATTGTGACAGACACGTTAGTTATAGATGTATGAGACATTTTGAGAACTAAGGCTTTAGGGGCATTTTGAGTATAGAAAAGAAAGTAGACGGACGGGGCATTGGCGAGACCTTCTTTCAGAATGTTTTGCGAAGAGAGCGAGGAGTCCGGTTAGGCTACTGAGGTCGCCATGTGTCCCCTTTAACACACCTTAAATGTGATTAAAATTCATCTACTTATCCTTGATTTTAATTTTAAAAAAATATGAAAAAAAATTAAAGTCTAGTTTTAATCAGGGTTTAAAATAAATAATATTTTTTTAAAAAAAACCAAGGATAAGTGAGTGAACCTAGGGGTTGGTGAATATTAACCAAAGTTAGAGTCCAATTACGCCCTTGAAGTTGCCATATGTCTCTTTAAACACTCCTTAATTGTGGTTAATTTACGTACCCCTATAGTTTACCCACCTATCCTTGTTTTTTAGGAAAAAATATTAATTTTATTGAAACAGGTTAAAATTCACTAACTCTTAAGGTTAATTTTTTTTCCATATTTTTTCCTAAAAACCAAGGATAAGTGATTGAATCTTAGGGGTAGGTGAATCTTAACCACAATTAAAAAAAAATGTTAAAAGTGACACATGACGACCTTAGTAGCATAACTTGAGTCCAAAGAGTCCGGTTATAACCGTAGAGAATTTAAAATATATTATTTTATAGAAATCAAGGATAGGTGGGTGAATCCTAAGGGTGAATGAATTATAACCACAGTTAAAGAGTGTTAAAAGAGACACATAATGACCTCAGTAGCATAACCGAGCTCCAATAAGTCTCATTATAACCATAGAGAATTTCAAGAGATAGTATAGGAAATAAGCAAGATAAGTAAGGGGTGGTATAGGAATTAAGTAAAATATTCTATAGAACTTTCATATTAGTAATAGATGTAATCATTGTGATGTGTGTGTGAGTTTGCATGTGGTGTGTGTGCGCGTTTGCTTGGATGGTGTGAGTATTCCCTTGTCTTTGCCTTCGGTCATTGCCTTGTGGTATGATTGAGTATACCACAAAAAATTCATTGTGATGAGTCCGCAAGAGCTCAAATCCTCAGAGTAACCCTTAACCCCACTAATGTAGGCAAATGAAGCCAAAAAAAAGGGCATGTACTACTTGCAGATACTGAAGGCAGAGAAGAGGCTTGCCTTCGGAATTAAGGGTTGCTGTTTTTAACGGTTGAGGCCATTCAATAGCTAAATTAGGAACGCACCTTTCCACATTAACTGTTCGTTGGGCCTGATAAACACTTCCGCCACTGTTACCCTCCCTTATTTCCTGTCATTTATAATACAGCAATGCTAACCCCTTGAATTGAAATTACTTTGCTACTTGTTGATGCTGCACTTTGTAAGTGGTCATGAACCATATTAATTGACACGGCTTAGTTGCAGAAATTTCTACATCCGCCTGGTTTTACTTCCCAATGGTAACCGATTTACTTTTACTTGGCTGCTTAGTTGCAGAAATTTCTACAGAGAGTGAAGTTAGGTGATGGAGAGAGTTGTGAGAGAGATGGGAAGGAGAGATGAGCGTGAGAAAGAAGTACGGAGAGGAAGACTTCAAATTCTCTCAAGTTGTAACCCATTAGGTCTCCACGTGTCCTTATTGACACTTTTTAACTGTAGTTAAGATTCGCTCACACTTAGGATTTACCCACCTATTTTTGTTTTTAGAAAAAAAATAAAAAAATTTAATCGTGATTAAAATTCACTAACTCTTAGGATTAAAAAATTTCAATATTAAAGAAAAAAAAAACCAAGGATAGATGACTGCTTAACACAAAAATCTCCTAAAGAAGGATGTACGAACCGATCATGGCACTACACTCATCAAAAGAGTGTCAAAGAACGAGGACCTAACGCAGACAGTGATTGATGACCCCACATTGCAGTTGCCAGATCACACTAAGCCATTGGAAGCAGGGGTGGAGCCACATGGGGCCCGGGGGTTGAGCCCCACCTGAAATTTTGAGAAATTTTTTTTTACTGTCCTATTAGGGACGCAGCCTGGGAGATGGGCAGAGCTGGGTGGGACAGGGTGCTCTAGCCCCCCTAAACTTCCGAGAAAACGGACACCAATTGACACATGGCCCATGAACTTACCCTCAAAAAAAAATTCCAAGGGCCCGAACCCCCATTGTTAGCCCCCCTTGCAAAAGAATCCTGGCTCCTCCCCGAATTGGAAGTACACATGGATGCGACTCGTATATCGAGGGGCTATGCCATCAACCCTAAAAGTGGGTGAATCTTATCAAGGGTGAGTAAATTTTAATCACAGTTAAAGGTTGTCAATCAGGACAAGTGAAGACCTCATAGGCATAACCGGACTCCAAAGAATTTGGTTACAACTTGGAGACTTACGAGTAGGAAACAAAAGAGTAAGTAAGAGAGAGCTGAGCTGAATCAAATTAATTTTTTTTAAAAATTGTTTCCTAAATGAGATTAATATAAGGAAATAGTTAACGTACCCATGAAATCCATTTAGAAATCTAAGGCTGGACCTCATTGGTCCAGCACCCCACTCTTAAATACTCACTAAATGGATATCATGGTTACGCCTATCACTGCTCAATAATATATGTCGTTTCCTTTCTATCAACAACTAATGAGCTTATTGGATATATGTCAGATTGTAGTGGAATCTACAAGGATTCCTTGTAGAGGTCTCTAAAGGATCCCGACTCACTCCAATGGCAGTCTTTCCCAGACTTAAGGTGGTGGCAACAAGTGTGAAACCATCTACATGTTATAGGGTAGCAACACCTGGTGTTGCACCCACTCTACCTCTTTGAAAAAAAATTGACTTAACTGCTCTGGGCTAACACTCCTCTTTATAATATATATACTTATAGCCAAATAGGCACTGAATGATAGTACATGTTTACCTGGCGGGAACCACCTAGACAGATCTAATGGTTTAAGTTCATCTTGTCAAACTAACGTTTTGTGGGTCCAAAACAATGCCTACTCTCTCAACTTCTTGCCTAAGTTCAGCAAATATGGTGACCTTTTAGCTTTCGGAGTAGGACAGTGCAGGAAAGTTCCTACGCGAGCCCACATATGTCCATAAACACCCTGCACAAGGATTACGCGGCAGATTGCAATTGGTGTGAGTGGGCCCACCATAAGATTTGATAGCAAATCAGCAACCACCGTCCATCCTATTTCGGTCCTTCTTTTTAAAAAAAAGCCCACATATGACAAAGGATCGATAGCACCAAGCCCAGTTCCTGCTACCTTAGATAACTCCAATATCTTATTCATATCCCCTGTCAGTCTATCTTTAACTCACACATGAAAGGTATCTAATAATCGGCTTTCATAACACATCTCCAGGCTTCATAAAACCCAAGCTCTAAGTAAGTCCAGTAGATGATATGCAATGGAGGACCTAGAATCACCACCCCAATCTGCACTACTTCCCTTTAGCCCCCTAATGATCGCTATGGTTGGTATAGTCTCCACCACTCTAGCAATCATGGTATACCATTTTATTGTGACAATATATTGTATTAGGAGGCAGGCCATGATCAATGCGTCCTCGCAACCTATCCCTGGATGCCCGGTCGCAACCGGGGTGGACGAGAAGGTCCTCGAGTCCATCCCAATTCTTGCTTACTCGAGCAAGCGAGGCGGGTTGTTTCGTGTGGATCAAGGTGAATGTGCTGTATGCTTAGGCGAATTAGAGGAAGGGGACATGGTACGTTTGTTGCCTAGTTGTCAACATGCCTTCCATTTCCAGTGCATTGATGAATGGTTCATGTCACATTCGAGTTGCCCGATTTGCCGATCACCTATTGTTGCATCCATGGCTCCTGTTTTGTCGATGCCTATAGAGGTTGCCGAAGAAGACTCGATTGACCTTATAGCTCAATTTTGTGAACAAGGAGAAGTTGATGCTAAGGATTTGCCTGATTTGGATTTGCGAGAGGGGTCGAATGGTTTACTTCGCCATTGTGATTCTCTTATATTTGCTAGTAGGAGAAAACAACAACATTTGTCTAAGGATCTTAAGCGGTCCTTGTCCTTGGATTACTCTTATATTTCCATTAAGATACAAGGAGACCATGATAGAGATTCTTCCTCTTCTTCTTCAAATTGTGTTCTTCTTAAGCGGAGTAGTTCATACAAGGCACGATCCTTCAGGCGCCTGGGTCGTGCATCTTCAATGTTAATTAAGTCTTTCTCGCGATTGCGAAATGGTCATGGTCAGGAGGAGCGTAATGGACTCCTTCCCTATTGAGGCAATTTTTATTCATGTTAAGCTATGTTTAATAAATTGATATTGAATCATGCTAGACATAAAGCTTATAGGGGTATTGTATGGTATCAAACAAGCGCTAATAGCATGATCCGTCGCTCTGTTTGCGTTGTAAATCTGATGGGCGGTTAGCTGAATGTATGCATGGTGGCTGCATGTCCATTGAATGATTATAGTTGATAAGTGCAGTTTACATTTCTGTACCCTATAGGATCACATTGAGCATGACAAATCACATCATTTATGCCGCGAATCGTTCATATCGATGTGTATATGATCAAACAAACAGTAAGAGAGGAATATATATTTTTGGAGAAATCATTGTTCTTATCATTCAATCAGAGTAAACAGATATTCCCAGTGATTTTTTTTTAACGAGAATTCACTGTTCATCAGTCGCTGATCGATGCTAAGTTCAGCACTAGTCTTGCAAGGGCTAATCTCCCCATTAATTGTCCACCCATTCTTGTAGCATCTTCATAGGACTATCAATCTCCTCCTTTCTTAGTTCTTACTCTCTATTTTGGATGAATTGAGCTAATAAACTGTAAGGGATAAAATTTGTAAAATTAATTAAGTATTAGAGAACAAGCTAGCTTTTGTTGTTATGTTCACAAAAGAGTGACACGTGGATCACGTGATTAAAATAGAGGAATGACCCGTTGTCTGATGCACAACGTATTCGTTGCGTACTTCACAACGTACCCGTAATCTTGTGAACAACGTTTCCGATGTGCTCCTGACAACGATTCCGTTGTCTTATGCACAACGCATCCATTGTACTCTCGACAATGTTTCCGTTGTCTTATACACAACGAACCCGTTGGCTTCTGGATAAACATGTCAAAACTTTGTTTTAATGCATATACAATGAACCCGAGCTCGAGTCAACAATAAGACCGACTCGCAGGAGGAATTGATCAGAAGGTGATTGTTTTATTCTGACAAGTAGGTGAAAAGCACTGTCATGGCATTTAATGCTGGTCACTTCTGCGTACTGTCAAAAACAAACCGACTAAACTAATATTAGGCGCCCACGTGTGATACGTTAGGTAGTAGATTTGTCTGACATATTTGGTAATGAGTGTAGAGCACGTGGTATGGACATCTATAGTCATCCATGGGCATTCAGGGCTAAACTTATAAATACCCCGAGAAATTCAGTGCATAAAGACCAAGAAATCTCTACTTTTTCTCTCTCATTAGTTTCTGTGCTTATTACTATTCATCATCTTCTACATCTACTTACTTTGGCATCGGAGTACAGGTCAGAGCATCATAACCTTGAACTCCTACCTTCTACCAGTAAACCAGAGTACTTGTAGCAGCTACTGACACGTGTTCTTTCCGATAATTTTCCCTTTATAAACATACTATTGATGATATCTCAAACTAACCTATTTTTAAGTTATTATAAGTTCTATACTGACCAGACAATTGAGATATCGGAGAAAACTGAATTTTATAAAAAAAGTCTTGTAATTTCTTATCAATAAAATTAATTTTAAGTTTACATTTGATGTCATATTTGTTATTTTAATTTTTCTTTTAGAGATTAATTTTCAATCAGAGCTCTAGTTGAAAACGATTTTTAGAGCTCTCCATAAAAATATATCATTCTACTAATAAAAGTACAAGGAGTAACCTAAACTTTATATTGACATAATTAACCTTCACTTTACTTTTTTGTTGATAAAGTAAACATAATAAATAACAAGAAAAGTTTAGGACTAATTTTTATAGTGGATCTTAAGGATAGTGTGGTCATTACAAATTTCATTAATGGCATTCTATGTAAATAATGCGTAAATTAAAATTCTATTAATAGTATCCTACTTAAATTAGAATTTTATTTACGTACATACACATGTGATGAGAAAATTTCATTCTATTTAGTCTTTAGATATATATGTGAGTTTAGAAGGTTTGTTGTTCACAAATATCTCCTAATTAGCTAGGCAATCTCCATATCCTATGGAGGACTCTTAAGTGAAAGTCATCTTCTTCCTATTGAAGCCTGTTTATGGTGAAGATTTCTTTTAAGGGTTCCGGAAATTAAAAGCTCATTTTCTATCAAGTGCGTTAATGTGTTCTCCTCGCCTCCAAAATAGACTGCTTCGTACGACGACCTTATTGGGAATTCCGGTAATACTGATACGGAATCAAAAAGTTCATGCAGGTAGGGCTGCAAACTGATGCGGATATTATCCGTATCCGATTCACATCCGAATCCGTTTAGTCGGATATTTATCTGAATAGATATCCGGCGGAGCGAATTTGGATAGTAAATCACCATCCGTTTATAATTCGGATACGGATTCGGATAATGATACATTCGATCCAATAAATATCCGTCCGATTATATAATATATATAAATAATATATTTTAAATTTATAAAATTAATATTACCTTTAAAATATATATTTTAAATAAATATTTTTACATTTTTAAATATTAATTTATATTATTTTTGAAAGGAAAAAATCTCGTACACGCCACACGTCTATAGCTGCTTAGTTGGTAGAGGAATGTTAGCAAAACTCCACCTGTGAATGAGTCTGAGGTCACTGGGTATATGCACTTGAGGATGAGCTCTGGTGTTATGCTCTGGAGATTGTAGCTTAGGAGGCACAAAGAATATGGCTCAGACAACGTAGCTCTGACAACGTAGCTCGGATAAGGCACAGACAACGTAGCTTTGACAACGTAGCTCTGACAACGTAGCTCGGATAAGGCACAGATAACGTAGCTCTGACAACGTAGCTCTGACAACGTAACTCGGACAACGTAGCTCTGACAACGTAGCTCAGATAAGGCACAGACAACGTAGCTCTGACAACGTAACTCTGACAACGTAGCGCGGACAACGTAGCTCTGACAACGTAGCTCGGATAAGGCACAGATAACGTAGCTCGGATAAGGCACAGACAACGTAGCTCTGACAACGTAGCTCGGATAAAGCACAGACAACGTCTCTGATAACGTAACTCTGACAACATAGCTCGGACAACGTATACGTTGTGCATCAGACAACGGGTACGTTGTGCATCAGACAACGGATAACGAGTTCGGCACTATTCACAGCACAACGTGACAACGTATTCGGTACTATTCACAGCACAACGGACAACGGATTTGGCACTATTCACAACACAACGGACAACGGATTTGACACTATTCACAGCACAACAGACAACGGATTTGGCACTATTCATAGCACAACGGACAACGGATTTAACACTATTCATAGCACAACGGACAACGTATTCGGCACTATTCACATCGTCAGGCACAAGTTCAAGTGTGATTGCACTCAACAACTAATCAATTGCAAGGCCGTGCAAGTGGCAGTGTGACCATTCATGGAGAGCATTAGGCGGACATGACCTATTTGAGAGAATCTGGTGGCCATAATCGATTGTGAGCCCACAAAGAGTATCAAGTAGCCGGATAACACCAAAGGAAGATGAGAGAATCAGGTGAGTGGCCGCCTGCATAGCCCTTCGGGGTAGGGGTGTGAATGACTCAAGCTTCTCAGATCTCCTTCTTCCTCTTCTTCTTCTGCCCTTTCTCTTGCCTTCCGCCCCATCCTTCCATTCTTTCTGGTGATTCTTGCTTATTTATAGGCATTTGGAGTCATCATGACTTGTATAGTCATGATGAGGTCACCTGTCAGACAACACTCAAGTGAGCCAACACATAGCCCAAGTGGGCTTATGTCGGCTAAATTGTTAGAATTTGTTAGAGTGAGAAATTCCTATTTTACCCATTCTTTTTACTCATTTTTACTAATTTTATCCCTTACAATTTTAATATTTTTTAAAAATAATCGGATAATCCGGATTCGCATTTGAATCTGGATATTTTAATCGGAGTCGGATACAGATATCATATTTCACTATCTGCCGAATATTTATCCGGATATATAATCGGATACGAATTCGGATATACCAATATCGCTTCGTATCCGCTTCGTTTGTAGGCCTACATGCAAGAAGGGATCGGGGAAAAAGATAAAGATGTGTCTGATTTTAATGATTTGATAACAGGGTTTGGTGAGAACAGTCCTTTATGGGTATTTTTTTCTCTTGTATATCATGATTATGTCCCGGAATACGACGAGATCACATCCAAGTTGATCTGGGAGTGAAGAGACTAAGCTACATTCCAAACTCCTGTGGCTGGTGTGGCCACATGATATGGTGCATGAACTGTGTGTATGTATGTATGTATATATATATATGTATATATATATATATATATATATATATATATATATTCTTTTTCTTTTGTTTTTTTTTTTAATTTTTGGGGTCTTAGCACTCTTATATATAATTATTAGTTTTATAATAAATAATTATGTTTTATTAAAAAAAGTAATACGTGCAAAGCACGTGCACATTTACTAGTATATATATAATGATATAATAAAAGTACAAGGAGTAACCTAAACTTTATGCTGACCAAAATACCCTTTAATTTAATTTATTTTATAAATAACTTAGGGTATTCAAAGCTTTAAGAGATAAATTTTGTTAGTAAGACTCAATAAAAATTAATAGTTAAACGTTTATGTATTATTCGTAGGACTCTATTAGGAGAGACTTTGAAGGACTATTAAAGAGTCCTTACTCATCTATGTAGAGTTAAGAGATTTGATCCTTATAGTTAGGTAAGTGTTTTAAAGATTTGGGTGACTTTGAAGGACTATTAGAGAGTCCTTACTTATCTATGTAGAGTTAAGACATTTGATCCTTATCGTTAGGTAAGTGTTTTAAAAATTTAGGTTTTTTAATATGAAAGAATAACTTTGCTTTTGGACTCAGTGGGAAGGGTAAGAGACCTATAATTATCTCTTTATAGTTTCCTACTCCAATTAAGTTACTTGGAATTATGAGGATATGAATCTCAAAGTGGCGGACGACTATAAAGGTTTTGCTGATTTGGTTTGTGGATTAAGAGTTTTCGTGGAGCAGTTGAAGGCCAATAGTGGCAGCTTTGATGAGTATGTTCAACACATTAAGCATGTGATGTCGTTTCTGCTAGGTACAATGGTGGAATAGTACATGCTCTTACTTTGAAACTTGGGTTCGACTCGGAAATACTAGCTTTGAATTTTTTGGTTGATGCTTATGCAAAGGATGGCCTCATAGACAATGCACGGTCTTTGTTTATCGGACTACGATGCTGTTTGAGGAGCTCTTTTGGGCCCTTGTAGGGAGGCAGAAGGTTACTGCGCAATCGTAAGTTATAGTGGAGACCTTGATCCTCAATGGGCCTGCTACTTTCCATGGGCTAACAAAGGTGTGTCCTTGTGACTTTATTTTTCTTTTCCTTTTCTATTAGATAGTCCTTACTTTTAAGTGTTCTATCTTATGTAATTAGGTTGTTTGTTTATCTAATCATTAATAGTATTCTATATAAATGACGCTATAGGAGTGTTGTGTAGTACATTTTTTGCACTTTTGTTTCTTAACTATGACTTCTCTAAGATTTTTCTTTGTTTTATTATATTAAATTTGTATATTTATATTAATAGAAAATTAATACGTGCGAAGCACGTTCACATTTACTAGTAAATAAAAATGTCTTTATCTTATTTTTTATTTACCAAAATACCCTATTGATAGGCATGTTTAAGAGAGCTCCGGAAACATTGTCAACCATAGCTCCAGTTGACATTAATCTCTTCCTTCTTACCATTTTTCCCTGTTATCACAATCTCTTCGTAACTATTTTCACATTCCTTTATGGCCCAGAATTCTCTCAAGTTCAACTTGACAGAACTTCTCAAGTTTGAACCCCTAGAGATTGCCACATGTCTCCTTTGACACCCCTTAACCATGGGTAAGGTTCACCCACCCCATGGGTTCACTCACCCATCCTTGGTTTTTTTTTTATATTAATTATTATTTTTGAAATTAAAAAACTGTTTTAATATTAAAAAGCTCTAAAAACAGTTTTTTTAATTTCAAAAATAATAATTAATATAAATAAATAAAAAACCAAGGATGGGTGAGTGAACCCTAGGGGTGGGTGAACCTTACCCATGGTTAAGGGGTGTCAAAAGAGACACGTGGTGACCTCTAGGGGTTCAAACTTGAGAGATTCTCTCAAGTTGAACTTGAGAGAATCCTAACCCTTCTTTTATTCATCCCATACATCTAATTAAAAATAGCCGGGTTTGTGAATACGTATGATGAACATGTGTCGACTAACTCCATACTAGTAAGAATACATAAATTTAAGAAAAAGTTGTAACCTTAGTTGAAAAGGGAGACGGGTTGTACAAAGAATCTGGCCCGAGTATGTTAATCGGGCATCAACGAGAGGATTGGAAATCCATTGCTCTGTAGTTGGACTCTGGACTCTGCCTACATCAGTTGCGAATGCAACAGATTTTCTCAAGGGAATCCCAATTGTACAAGGACTCAAGGGAATCCCAATTGTACGAGGACTTCAAATCCAAGGATTGGTGGGTGAACACGGTTAATATTGAAAATCTTAACCGTGGTTAAGATTCACCCACCTTTAAAAATATTTTTTTTAATATTTCAAAATAGAATTAATATTTAAATCTTAACTGTGGTTAAGATTCACCCACCCTTAAAAATATTTTTTTTAATATTTCAAAATAAAATTAATATTTTTTTTTATAAAAACCAAGGATTGGTAGGTGAACCCTAAGATAAAATGGTAACAAATCAAATATGACCATTAGATGATAAAATGATATAAAAAAAAAGAACCGTGACAAAAAGGTAAATGCCCACGAAAAGTCATCCAAACAAAGAATATGCCAAAATTTGACATACCAGACCAGATTTCTATTCTCAATGCGATAATATAGCATTGAGACAGAATATAACACACAGTTGGAGATGCTCTTACTTGCACTTTTTTTTTAATTGGTTAAAATATCAAACATCTCCACGTATTATAACTACTCTTGCATTTGTGGAGACATTTGGAGTAAATGTGACTGTGCTAGCACTCCTTTTTCTTTTGTTTTTTTCAAACCAAAAAAAAAAAGCACTCATCTTTTTTTAAATATTTTTCCAAAAAAGGTAAAGTTAGATATTTAAGCTTAAAGTAAATCTTTACCACAATTAATGATTTTAAAGAGAACATGTGGCAAGTTTTGGAGGTGAAAATGTAACCACCCAACGGAATATGCAATCTATGATATCACTCCCATACTTAAAGGCTCGGGATTCTCTCGAGTTTGAACCCCTAGAGGTCACCACGTGTCTCCTTTGACACCCCTTAACCATGGGTAAGGTTCATCCACCCCTAGGGTTCACCCACACATCCTTGGTTTTTTTTTTTTATATATTTATTATTATTTTTTAAATTAAAAAAAATACTGTTTTTAGAGTTTTTTTAATATTAAAAAAAGTTTTTAATTTTAAAAAAAGAATTAATATTTTTTTAAAAAGAAAAAACCAAGGATGGATGGGTGAACCCTAGGGATAGGTGAACCTTACCTATGGTTAAGGGGTGTCAAAGGAGACACGTGGTGACTTCTAGGGGTTCAAACTCGAGGGATTCTCTCGAGTTCACCTCTAGGGGTTCAAACTCGAGAGGATCCGGAGCCATAGTTAAATGGCTTACCACAACATCGTGCAAAGATGAGAAGTTGAGAACTCAAACATCTGAGATAATCTGTTGCCGTAATGCAGCAATTAGGGACTTTGGGAGGGGCACGGAATTTCAGGTGACCCCATTTTCACATAGCCCCCACTTGGGATTCGTAATGGATAAAGCTACACTCTTAGACCGAGACCATACCCTAAGAGCAGATTTCAGCTTAGAGTCCACCATGTGAAATGAGCTTCACCTAAAATCCTGTGCCCTTACAACACATGGTCTTGGTCCTAAGAGGTTCTCAGTTGAGCTCCACCTAAAATCATGTGCTCTTACAGCACATGGTCTTGGTCGTAAGAGGTTCTCAGTAGGTCATAGTCGCCCCCTAGAAAAAATAAGTAGGGGTGCCAATGGGCTTGGTATGGGCTTAGAATTTAGTAATTTTTTAATAAGCTGGGCCCAAAGCCCACACAGCTTGCCACCCATAGAAAAAGAAAGCTGCTACAACTCCTTACAAACAAATGCTCCATAGTCCATAACCCATACATATCTACTCGACCTAGACGAAAGGCCATCTCCAAAACAAGGCCTTTGGTTTAAGGGATTTTGCTAGCCCCACTCCCCCCTTAGTATAAATACAACAGAAAACCCTACCACCAAAAACCAAACCAAAACAAACTCAACTGTAATAAATACAAAGATGTAGAGCTAGATTAGCAAGCAGCCGCACCACACTAGGACTTAGACCTTCCAGAGACGTTAGACATGTAGTTAGTGACGGCTTTGGTCCCCTCGGCAACAGCATGCTTCCCGAGCTCCCCAGGCAAAACCAAGCGAACAGCGCTTTGGATCTCTCTCGACGACAATGTCATTCTCTGGGTGTACTTGGACAGCCTTGCCGCTTCATCGGCCAACCTCTCGAACATGTCCTTCATGAAACCATTCAACACTCTCATGGCCTTCGACGATATACCCATCTCTGGATGCACCTGTTTCAACACCCTATACACATACCTCTTGTACTCCTCCCCACCTTCTTTTCTTCTGTTCCTACTACCCTTTTTCCGTCCTCTCTTCTTATCTTCTTTCTTTGAGGGTTCCAGCTCTTGTTTTAGAGGACTAGTGACTTTGTGGGGTTCTTCTTTATTTTCCTTCCCTTGTTCATGTTGGCCTTGTTTTTGGGCCTTAGAAGAGACTTGAACTACTTCTTCGAGGGTTTTCTCTTCAACTACAACTTTTATTGGTTTTTTGGGTGATACAATCAGCTTTTCTTTCTCTTTTTCTCCTTGGATAATTCGTTCCTTGCTCGCAACAGCTGCAACCTTCACGGTCTTTTCTACAACTTTCATTGTGGACTTCACCACAGTGCCCACCACCTTCCCTGAACGCTTTGGGGCCATTTGTTCTTCTTTTCAAACTCCCTGATTGTCTTTTCGTCGTTCAATAGAACATAACCAGACAGGTGAAAAACAACGAAGGAATAATGTGTTTTTTGTAATTATTATAATAGCAATTTGTTGTCTCTAGAGAAAGACACGTTTATGAAATGTGTCGAGCAGTTTCTGCTCTAAACGGCTACGTGGGGTTTAAGTAAATAAAGGTAAAGAGGTTTCTAGAGTAAAACTCTCTCTCTCTCTCTCTCTCTCTATTTGGACGGCCTGCATTCCACGATGCCCTGATGTCTATTTATAGATCTAGACCGTCGGATTGACACGAAAGTCGTCCAAATTAAAAGATCCTGGTCAGTTGATCAAATGCATTTTGTGAGTTGGATCATTTTTAGGCTCACTGGCCTCCTCACTGACTTTTTGTAGACGATGGATTCGGTTGATATGCGTGTGGAAGGCAGTGGGAACTGCCGAACTGGGAATGTTTGTCTGTATGTTTTACTATTCTTACCAAATTAAAGATGTTACTGGGCCGGCTTGAATGGTCCATGGTCAACCCTGACCTGGCTTAATACTTGGATTGGGCTGGGCTTGAGCCAGACACGTAAAAAAATGTGAACAATTTGGCCCCGAAAATCTAGGCTCAAACGGGACCCACCAGACCACACTTTGCTAATAAAGTAGGGTTGAACTGTAAGGCAATGGCAAGGCATTCTGCCATTGGCTCTTTGCAGGACATAGCTACGACGACTATTATAGGTAAGTCTGGTTCCACTTTTTAGTCCATGCTCCCTTTCTTACTCAGGAAATTAACCTTTGCATCCCAAAAAAAAAAAAAAAAATTCAACAAATTAACCTACTTAAGAATCACTTTGACGAAGAGAACAGCGGAGTCACCTCCCTGGTTGCCCGAGAGTGTATTCCCCATGGACCGGACTTGGTTTTGATTTGCAGCGAGGATTACAAAGGATCAATAACATACACCTCGTAAAAAGTGTCATAAATATTTATCAAAAAAAAGTTACATCTATTTTTTATTATTTAAAAAATGTGACACTTTTATTTATATGTAAAACGGTTAGTACCCGTTTTAAGGAGTGTTTGGATGATACTTATGTTAGGTTATAAGTATGGTTGTATGTGTGGTGTATGTATGTGAGTGAGTGTATAGGGTGTGTGTTTTCCTTTGTCTTGCCTTCAGCTATCGTCTTATGGCGTAGTTGAGTTAACCAAAAAAAAAACATACTAATAATTACAAAGACAATTGTTACCAAGTTTTAAACCCAAATGAATAGCCCAAGTATTAACAACATATGAGTAATGCTAAGCCTACTTTCTTTGCCATTCATTTATTTAGATAAGAAAGACTAGAAAAGCAAAATGATGGACCCACAAAGAGATGTCATTTTTTTTTGCCTCTTATCTAAAAAGTTTAAGACTATAGGCTTGTAGTACATGTGGAATAACTAAAAAATTTGGATAAAGCTTGTAAGACCTCCTTAAGGCATGGGCCACCGAGACCGTGCTATTAGAGCACGAAATTTCTGGTGGGGCCTATCATGTGAAATGCCCCACTTGAAATCCCATGATCTTAAAGCACGGTCTAGGTGATCTCGGCCCTAAGGGGGTCTCGGTAGCAAAGTCCAAAAAAATAAGGTGGACCCACTGACCATGTATCAACAGGCAAATTTTTTGTACGTACTTATGTGTACTTAGTCCTGACCAATTAAGTTAACAGGTTCCAAAGAAGGCCTCGGATTGTCTCTAGCCAAGCCAGAAAGGGCTTATCTGGGATTCAATACAATAGGTGACAAGTGGTGGAGAAGTCAAAATCATGGGGCCCATGATTTTGACTTCTCCACCCATTATAAGACATGTGGCGATAAGTGTATGAGAATAAGGGGGAGAGATATCATATGGGGAGAAGTCAAAATTATGAGGAGAAAATGGAATGACTTCTCCCCACTTTTTTGCCAACTGTCGCACATTGTATGGAACCCCAACAGGTTTTCTGGCTTCGCCAGAGACAATCCGAGGCCTCCAAGGAAATGTGCCCAAACTTGAAGATCCCCCTTCAAACTACTACGTGTATGTCGAGTAATTGGGTAAACGGGTATCCAACTATTCATGTACCCTACTAGACCTAGGCGCATGCAGTTTGCAATTTTTTATGTGTACCTGCTTGCTTCTTCATGAAGGAAAATTTCGCTCCCTCAGACTTCATCCGAGAACCACCCTGACTCATGAGGTGAGGTACACCTCGCCATCTGGGCTAGAGGGGCAGGTACAGTATTTCGATCCCCCCAATGACTGATGAAGAATTCGGTCCTTCAATGGTAAAAAGAATCAAGAGGAGTGCTAGACCTAGGCGCATGCAGTTTGCAATTTTTTTCCAAACTCACAATGTGGGAGCAACACGTGTCAGTGCTACTGCTTTAAATAAATAACTAGTAAAGAACTCGTGCGATGCACGAACAATATTGAGAGAAGAATGCAAATAATTATTTGGAAAATATAAATAATTATATGTAATCTAGAGTTCAAATAGGTGATATTATTGGGCATTAAAGTTCCCAAAACAAAATAAAAAACAAAAAATCTAACTATCCTACAATAATCTTTTCAACTTTCTCCTACGCAAATGCCCAACTTATAAGGTGCAAGACTTTTAGAATCCAAAAAATATAAAATAAAATAAAATAAAGAATAAGCAAGTACCACCACAAAAGTGATAGAGACTTAGAAATCTAAGTTATTCTAACAATAGATATTGCAACAATATAGATTGATCAAAATCAATACCATGTTTCAGAATTATAGCAAAATGAATGAGGCACCTCAATATACTACAGCTTGTACCAAAAAATGATTTTTTAATTAAAAAATCAAGAACTCTCTTTCATTCACAATTGTGCATGATCATTGTGTGTAGATTCATATGCTGGCTATCGAGAGGAGGAGAGATGAGTGTATTTCTAAAGATGCAACGTGAACATGTCATTTTGTGAAAGGAGAACAGTTGCATCTTATAGAATAGATAGAGGTAGCCCACAAACTCAATTAAAGGAGGGAGAGAAAGAGAGAGAGGGTGGAACGTTACAGACCACCTCTTCCATTCTCCCTTCAAGCGTTGCAAATATCAATCAATTAATGAAAGTTTCAAAAGTGGCTTACTTAAGTGGTTACGTTTCCATTAAAGGCTTGGCTAGAGAGGGGTGCATGGATAAAGAGGGGAGTAACATTATTAAACGCTTGGCTAGAACGATACATCCTAAAATACAGACCCCACTCCTTCTCTCTTTAATCATTGTAAAGAGTAATTAAGACATACGTTAATAATACCTAAAATTCCTCTAAAATTGCCATGTGTCTACAATCATCTCTTAGGCCGCCATGTGTCCACCCACCTGCTTAGGTTTGATAGTAAGTAATTTGCTCAAAAGAGAATAGGTTTAACATGAGGTAAAGGTAAAAGTAGCAACCTCATTGAGAGTTTGGAAGTCTACGTCTGGGGCTAAGTATTTCTCAAGAGTTAATACTTCCCACACCCATGGTCACCCAAAGTCATGACCCACGACTTCTTTAGTTTAGACCATCATATTAAGGGAAAATACCTAGAAGGCTAGATCTCCCTGATTATGGAAACCTAGCTTATAATCTCCTTAATTTACTACTAGTTACACTAAAAAAATCGTACAATAATATAGCGGACGAACACCCCCTCTCTTCTAGTTAGCATGGTGAGACCCCACTAGTAATAAGTCATAGGTTTAGGTGTTATGACAAGCAGGGGCGGAGTCAGGATTTTCTAGTAGTGGAGGCACCTGTGGTTGATTGAACATAGTGGCAATTGTTGATGGATTTTGTAGAGAAAGATGAGGAGAATATGAAATATTCCGTGTGTAACGACCCCAAAATCCTACAAGGCTAAAATACGACTTTGGAATCGTCACATTTCCTTAACCTGCTTAAAATTCATGCATACAAGGCATATTACACGAGTCTCTAAAAATGAGGATAATAAAATTCCGATTATAAAAAGTCAAGCAATCCTGTACAATGATAATCCACATATCATAACCCCTCATAAACGAAATAGTCTAAGACTATCAATATGGTAAAATAACTAAGAAACATCAACTAGAAGTCAAAAAGTCTGATATAAACATCTCTTCAAAAAAAAGGAATACTAAAACTAATCAATAGGGATACCTATCAATATCCCTAGCCTCCTCCTAAGGAAGTTCACCTTCTTTTCTCTCTTCGGCGTACACCTCCTTAATCAACGGCTCTTCTCCTAAACCTGAAGACAATGACAGGTCGACAGAGTATAGAATACTCAGTGGATAAACAAACTATCCACAACATAAAATAACATGAGTAATGATAATATCATAACTTAGCTCATCTATGTTTAATCATAATAGATTCACATAATATACGCATAATCAGAGTGCGAAGCATATAACATGTCACAACATCATCTTGACTTGTGTACTCGTGCAACTTTTATCCATGAACTTGACTTAACATATGCATAGACTCATACATGCATGATTCATAGTGTGTTTTCCCGACAATGCATAATCATAGTGTTTTGTCCCGACAACGCATAATTTATAATGTTCAACAACGCGTACAGTGGATGTTCATAATGGAGGATCATTATTTCATATCATAACATGAGTGCGACAACGCGTAGAGTAGATGTTCGTAGTGGGGGATCATTTTTCCATATCATAACATGAGTGCGACAACGCGTAGAGTAGATGTTCGTAGTGGGGGATGATTCTTTCGTGACAGAATTCGTAACATATTCGTGTCCAATACATGCATGCTTGTGAGACAAGTGAACTCATGAGACTTACATACTTATCATGCAAGTGTATGTGTGCTTGAGTATCGTGATTGGAATTCAAATAAATCATCTCATAGATTCTAATATTTCGTTAGGAAACTCCGCTAGGTTACATCTCCCTAGTTAGAGAATTTCCAACGTGGAGGATTTTCCTCTAAGGTTTGGCCTACCCGAATACCGATCACCATACAAGTAAATATGGCCTAATTTATCATAACAACAACAATATTTATTTTACTTAATTTCTTGATAATTCATAGCATCATACTAATATTTATCCTTCTTAGGAATTTCAACAACCTAAATATAATCCACATCCATACATTCATCCTATCCTCCATAGTATTTTCCTTCCTCCATTCAATCCATCCATAGTAAAAACCCATTTCCGTCTCTAACAAGCTTAATCCATACATAATTAGGGAAAACATGTACAATCTCCATTTCTAACATTTATATCATAGTGATACTCACAAAAATCATTAATTGGGTTGAGTTAGAGAGTTTATCGACCTTAGGAATCCTTCCCTTGGATCCAAATCGCTCCCAAGAAGCTTTGCGGAAGATCTCCAAGTTTTTCTTACAATATCCAAGTTATCTCCCTTCTTCTCTAAAAAATTTCTCCCTCAAAACCTTAGGTTTTCTCTCTCTTTTTGCCAAATTAGGTTAGAATGAATTAGAATACTCTAAAACCTCAAAATAGGACTACTATTTATAGTCCCACGGGTTAAAAACCCCAAAAACCGCGTCTTAAATGAGATAAGGTCATGTCCTGACGATCGATTATCAATATGGACGATCAATCGTCCAAATTCTTGAGGCTAAACCAATTTTTTGGGCTCCGGACGATCGATCATCGGATTATGACGATCGATCGTCAAAAACCTAATCAGCGGTCCAAAAATTACGTTTTGATCATAACTTTTAACTCGTTCATCGGATTTTGACGATTCAACTTGCGTTGGACTCGTCTTTCGAAGGGAAACAACTTTGGTGTTTTACAAAAATCCTAATTTTGAGTTTTTGAAGGTCTAAATTGACTCAAAAGCTGACTTATCTACACAAACATCGCAAAACCTACTTTTGACTTAGGTTAAACTAAAAATATGGAAAAACATTAAACATCAACCTCAAAGAGGGTTTCAATACCTTTCTAAAGGTTCAAAAATCACTCAATTCTGATAAACGGTGACTGAACTAGAGCTTCCTAAAGTTCAGGGTGTGTTAAGACTTCCCTCTTTGACCCTCGGGTTATTTCATACTCCATCTATCTAGATTCTAACACCTACTCTCATCTTATGATTTCACTCTCATATGTTCTAACCCACCTAGGTGATCATTGAACACACACTAACATGCATGAGAGGTCCCGACTTCCTTATGCCTTGCACATTAGCACTAACCACATGACTCCCAGAGTTCTACATACACACTTAGGATATTTTATACTCTATGATCTTAGATATTTAGAGTACTCAAATCCTCTTGGTTTAAACTCAACATACACCTACATCAAACCATCATTTCACTAAGAAACACCCAAGACTATACATAGAGGTTTTGACCTCTATAAGCACTATTCACTTAACACATAGAGTATGTTTCATACTCTTTGCTTGCTTCTCCAAAAACACCTCACACTCCTTGACTCATATACTAAACTCACAACAAACTCGGGCTATGAGAAAAAAACCCTCAAGATAACCAGTTATGCAAGAACGCACGCATGAAGACGCATTAAAGACTAAAATATCCCTGATAAACTAGGCAATGACCTGAAAAAGATTCGGGTCTCTACACCGTGTCTAGGGAGATGGGGGTTCAGGGGCATAACCCCTGAAAAAAAAATTGACAACTAAATTATCGAGCCGTTTCGTCTATATATATATTTGTACATATTATGAGTATTGTTTCTTCTTTTTTACAGGGAAGTTGTCTCATTGCCTCATAACTATGTCTAATTAAATAATTAAATTAAATGGTATAAAAGGAATATTTTGTCTTCAAAAGTTCAAGAGTTGTCCTCTTGCCCCACAACTATGTCATATTAAATAATATAGTATAGTTTTTTTAAGGGACAACTGCTCCATTGTCCAGTGAATTATGCCAAATTAAATATTTAAACAATTTAGTATAAAAAATATGAGTCTGGATCCTGTCTAATTGTGATTTAATTTAGACAATCTAATCACACTTACATAACCCCCTTTAATTTTGGTTAAGAACTTTAACCCTTACCCTATGTTTGGTTGTCGAGAAAATAAGTAAAAACATGGAAAAGAAAAGAAAATTAGACAAAACACAGCTAAAAATTGTATTAAAACTCTAAAATTTTCTTTTCTTTTCCATGTTTTCATCAATTTTCTAGGCAACCAAACATAGCGTTAAGGTTTCTTTTTTTCCCAAAAACAAAAGTTAGATTGTTAAACCCTAAGGGTTAGTAAATCTTAACCATGCATAGTTGTGAACCAACTCAAAACATAATTTTTTTTCAAAGTTTAGGGGACACCTGCCCCATTCCCAGAGATCAAATCATAGCTAATTGTGATTGAACTCAGGGAGAGTTCAATCGTAACCACATGTCAACACGTGTCTTTTTTAACCCATACTAACCATGGTTAAGATTCCCTAATCCTTAAGGTTCAACAATCTAACCTTTGTTTTTAGGGAAAAATATTTAAAAAAATTCAACCTTAGGGTTAAGAAATTTTTACCCTATGGTTAATTTTTTTTTTTTAAATGTCTAAAAATCAAGGTTATATTGTTGAACCTTAAGGGTTAGTAAATCTTAAGCATGGTTAATGAGGGTTAAAAAGGACACATGTTGACTAGTGGATGTGATTGAACTCTTCCTGAGTTCAATCGCAATTGGCTGTGATTAGATCTCACATTCCCAAACTATGCCCTAATTTTTTTTTTTTAAAAATATTAGTTTTTCAAATGTTGAGTGGGGGCACATGTCCCACAGGCCCCCACCTGACTCTGCCCCTGGTGGTAGAAGCGTCCACTAACCCTAAAAAATTATGTATGAACAAAATAAAAAAAAATTCTCATACTTCGTTTTTGTGTTTATGAGAAAGAGAGAGAGGTACATGCTTCTCTATCCAGCATGTAGGAAGAAGGCATGTAAGAAGAAGTAAAGAAAAGCTTACCTCATCATGTTTTGCATCTATGCTTAATAAGATTCTTTGCTTGTGAACAAACACTTTGATAGGTAACAGTGGCATCTCTTTCATCACAAGACAAGAAATCAGTAGTCATGTCCAGTTGAAGTACATAATGGTCGGTTTTAGATCTTCTCTTTTCTTTCACTTTCCCTTCATTTCTCTTTTTCCCAATTTTGTCTTCTATCTTTTCCTTTCGGCACAAAACGATAATACATCAACTAGGAAAAGAAATATACCTACGTATAAGAAAGGGGCTCTCAAGGATAGGATACTCTGTTAAGGCTACTCATTAAAGTGATACATATAACTGCTTTAACTGCTTGTTTTCTCTTCTTTATACCTTAGCAGTTTTCACTTCTTTATACCTTATTCTCTCTCTCTCTCTCTCTCTCTCTCTCTATGCCTATATTCGTTTCCAAAGTATGCTCTTTATTCCATCAAAATCAAGATAACAAGAGTAGCTTATGCTCTAAGCTCCTTCTAAAAGGCTTCTTCTCCCATGATTTCATCGCCATCTGAGCTTAAGCTGGCTCTAGGGGTAACATTTTCTCGGCCTGCCCGACCTTTTAACGGGTTAAAGTTGAACCCATAATCTGATCGGGTGCAGGTTTAGCTCCCCGAACCCGGCGAGGCACCGTACCTAGTTAATTTATAAATAATTGTATATCGTTATGGATTTTAACTATTAAGTTTCAAGATTAGTTGTGGTGTTCCTTGTGGAGTTAGTTTGGGGTTTTTCTCTTTTTCAACCCAATTAAAATGAGTCGAGTTTAATTTGGATCCGAACCAGATCCTTTACCACACCTAGTTGGTTTATGTACTGTTGCTTCACTTATAGTAATTTTTTCGATTTCTCAATCGAGAAAATAGTTGAAACGGAGAAAATAAAAATTTTGGTTTCTCTAATACAATTTTTACTTTAATTTTTCAAGTTTTCTATTTTTTTTCCTCTATTTTTACCTATTTTATCAGCCACCAGGCCAGCCCATCCATTAAGCCATCAAAGCCTTTGCTTTAGGCCCCATTAAATTAAATAAATTAAATTAAATAAAAAAATACCCCATTTAGAATATTAAAAAAACATAAAAGGCCTATTTAGAATATTAAAAAGGCCTTATTTATAGTCAATTTTTCTTTTAATAATATTAAAAAAATTTTAAAAAAAACTCATTTAAAATTTTCGCTTTAGGCCTCCAAATGGCTAGGACCAGCCATGTCGGCCACCAAATATGATGCGTCAATTAAGAAACTAAGCAAAAGATAGAAGATATTTCAATGGAAAAATTCTTCATGGATTTGGTAATGCATGGCCTCGTCACCCTCAATCGGTTGAAAACACGCACATCGAAGCAGTTTTGAACGTGCAGATGGCGATTGAAATGGCCAAGTACCTAACACTTTCTACATATTACTAGTACATAAGAAAATTTCATATTCAAGATCTAAACAAAAAAAATTGTCATTAAATTGGTATTGAAAGAGTCTTTAACCAAAATCTGCAAATGGGTATCTCTTGGATTAGTCATAGCCTGAAAATCTGACCACTGAGATGATCTTGAACCCCCCCCCCCCCAGTGGATACTTTCTATCCAGTAAGACAATCAAGCAATTCCACGACGATCAGGGGCAGAGCCAGGATTCCCTTGTAAGGGGGGTAACACTCCCAATTGTTTTTTTAGGGCCAAAGTTTAATGGATCATCACATTGCACCCGTTTCCCCCGCCCCCCAAGCTACAACCCTATTAGTGTCCTAGGTTTTTTTTTTTGTAATTTCAGGGGCCATCTGAATATTATAAAAATAAAAATAAAAATAAAATAAATTTTTTGTTGAATGCTGGAAATAAAATAAAAGTACAGCGATCCCCACGTTTCGTTGAATATTAATATATGACATAGTACACTGCATCATTTGTTAATCATTAATAAGCTCAAACCAAACATCTGATTATCTTCTGTCTCTCTTAAATGCTAAAAGATTATTGTGTTTAATTATTCTAGAGCCGTGTTAACCACTCAAACGTAAATGTCAAAACGAAATACCAATCAAAGTCTCATTATCTTCTCATAATTCACACCATTATACCAAAGCAATCAACCAACCTCATCTACCATTTTTTCTCTTATCTGCAAATGATCTCCTTCAACACATTAATATTCTTAATCTTCATATCTCTAAAACCAAGAAGAAAATCATACAACAAGATCAAATGGGTTTATATAAGAATAAACTGTACTACTAAATAAAGTGGCATACATGAAGGTGTATTAGATACATATTACAAGGAGGTACTTGAGCAGCACAAATCTAGATATAATTTGGAAAATTACAGAGAATTTCGTTCAATTGAACACCATCGCTTCTTGAATTTGCGCGATGTAACGCGAGGTAATTCGAAGTTCGATTGAAAGAATGACTCCACCTCTTCGCGATTCACAATTTCGAAGAATTGTAGCTCTGATAATTTTCTCTTACACAAAACTACCCGTTTGGGTTTTTGTGGCGCTGGTGGGCAGCTCCAAGCTCTGGGTATCTTGTGTTCATCAGACGTCGGTGTTCGGCACTCGTCTTCATCATCTGCTAACTGAATTGGTGCACCATCTTCCTTGGCAAAGCCTGAGGACTGTCTTTTTGGAACCTCGATGGGCTGTAATCGGATTTCTGGAGAACCGTGCTGGAATTTGAGATCTGTAGACATGAAGGTGAAGAGGCTGGAGACCAGAAATGAAGGGGAGGTGTATATGTGTGTGTGTTTGTGTCCTATATGAAGAGAAGAGTTGGGAGGCGTGCGTGAGAAGGTAATAGAGATAGAGATATAGAGAGAGAGAGAGAGAGAGAGAGTAGTCGTAGGTATTATTCTAATATTCTACTTTTCTTATCTTCTAAAATTCATCTGGGACTTCCTTCCTTATATGATCTGTTTCATGACTTTTACTTTTTTAGGACGAGCATGTAAAACGTAGTATTTACGTTAGAACTAGAAGGTAGTAAGTCTCATTGAATAGCTTTTTAACCTACGCACCCATGACCCATGGGACCATCTCTTTCTCTCTCTAGATCCCCCTAGCTCTCTCTCTCAACGACGTGCATAGGATACCATGTTGGGCTTTGAATACTTCCATCTACCAATTACTAAAAAAAAAAACTGTGATTGGGTTGGTTCACCAAATAAAATCTCTGATTGGATGCATCTTTGCACGTGAAGTGTCTGCTAACCGAATTCACGAAACCTAAAATAAAGAAAGAATTGCTTGGTTTTCACCGTTGACAAAAGATTAAACAAAAGGGGGTTTTAGGGGCTTTAGCTTAATTAGGTTTTTGGGCAACAACATTCTCATCACACCTCCTTTATTCCTCCTGTCATGCTTACCTCCGCAACCCCTCCTTTATTCCTCATAACACCATGTTTAGGAGGAAGTGTTTACAACACTCCTCTTGTTTTAGTGTCCTTTGTTTCTCTTTACAAGATGAATCAATCTTTAAAGAGAGTAATAAAAGAGTGTTTGATCTTGTTCTTTGACTGGAATCCCTAGCTTTCTTTGGAAGTGTTAGAAGCATGAGAGAATAAGATGGGGAAACCCAGTTTTCAGAGAGTATGAAACTAATTTCTATTTTTGCTTGCTCAAGGAGCTAGAGCCATATGTTTTAGTTGTAGAGTAACTGGGATAATGAGAATGTATATAGAGTTCATGGTTTTTGTACTTGGCACGCGAACACTACAAATGATATATAGGTGATGAAAGGGATTTAGTGAATAAGCACGTAAAAGCTGGTATGTCCTTGACTGGAACTTAGGGCTTCTCACATTGAAAGTTGGTTGGCTCTGAGCCTGCCACCGACTAAGAAGGCCTTCCCCTGGATGAACATGGGCTAGGCCAGTAGATTATATGTAGAAAAAAAGATATGGCAATGAAATAAACAGAAAAAATATTAACACGGTCAGCCAAAATACCCCCACTTCCATCCATATTTTACCCCCACTTCCACTTCCATATTTTATGTGATCATGCTAGAGACATAAACAGTCGGATAATTATAAGATGAGATCCTTAGGATAAGGAAATTCCTACTATTAATATTCTATTTCTTACTCTTAATTGAAGAAATCATTGAAAAATAAAATAGCATGTACAAAAATGAGTATTAACCCTAATAGAGATTGGTACGAGTCAAGTCTAGTTCGACTAGGTGCCTATTTTCGATAGAGATCTTTTCCTGAACAAAAATTGGCTACAAATTCTCTGAACAATAGTTAGTTGCAATGGGTCTTTTGCAGCGGCAGTTACAAAAGGTCCATCACAATGTCACGTTGGAAAAAATGGTTAAGCTTAGCTTTAATTAGCTTTTTAAAAGACAGTGAAGCCTTTTACTTGTACTTTTCTGACAATACTAAATTCTGACCTTAGCCTTTTTTTCTTATTTGGCATCACGAGGGATCTTTTGCAGCTGTTGGCTGCAGAGTCTCTTACAACTAACTATTATTCAAATTCTCTCTTTCTCATTTTCTACGTTTCTTAGAAAACCTAATCATAATGGTTTGTATACCTTATATATACAGACGTTAGATATTCAACTAACCTTAAAAAAATTCGACCCGCGGAGTTGAACCTGGTGTACAATCCAAAATGATGATCAACCAAATTACAAAGCAAATTCATGACTATATATATATATATATACACACGCCCACCTTCGGAATGCAAGTTAACCCATTAGTTGGGCACAAGGGCAACCAAGATTTTCTTGTAGGGGGGACAACATTGATAACGATAGTAATTGTTGATGGGACTTGTGGAGAATGATGAGGCGAGAACAAAATATTTTGGGTCAAAGGGGTAGCAAGGTTCGAGAGCATAGCCTTGGAAAAAAAATTGAGGACCAAGTTCATGGGCCATTTCGTCCTTTTTTAATTCTAAGCAGAAGAATCTGCTTCTCATACAAGGGGCAGATTGAGTCATCTCGCCTCTCACAAAGCCTCTTTAACTCTATTTAAACTCTAGCTAAGAAGTTTTAACACTAGTAGTTAATTTTTATTTTTTAAAATCAAGGTTAGTTTCTTTAATCCTAAAAGTTGGTAAATCTTAACTACAAATATTAAAGAGGGCTAATTTGAAGGAAGCGAAACTCAATAATCCACCCTCGAGGACCACTCTCTTTTTTAAAGTTAGAGGTAGCTGTTCCTAATTGCCCTTTGGCCTCTTAAACTAAATAATATAATTTAAAAATTATTATTATTATTTTTCAAAAGTTAAGAGGGCTATAATAAGTATATATTTTAAAAAAAATTCTAAAGCTCGGGAGCGACTGCCCCCTAGCTCCGCCCATGGTCGAGCAAATTAACCTTCGCCCTTGAACTATGACTCCAAATTTCCTCCGGCAATTGCCAGAGGAAAATATTTCCGAAATATTGGACACCAAGGTTGGGCAAAACTAGTTAAAGCTGTTTAACTAAAGATTAGAAAGACACATGGCACAATGGTAAGTATCAACGTGTGTTGATCTAGTAGCAAGTTTAGTGTTGGAGTCAAGTAAAATGTTCCGGCCTACCTATTAGGCTCGGGCTGACCCTAAAGCCAATTTTGGACTTGAATGAGCCGATAATCATATAGGCCCGCCCCAGTATGCCTCGGTCATCAATAGTTGGCCCATCGTGCTTAAGTTTATTTATACCAACGTTTTAAAAAGCGGATTAAACACTGACCCGTCAATGGGCGGGTCGATCAATATTGGTTAGACCGTTAGGTCAACCCGGATTGACCCAATGATGACGTGGAGTAATGCCATAAAAATATTTAATATTGATGTAATATTAAGAATATCTAACCCCTATTAGAAATTTTTATAAATACTTGTTAATTGATATGCATAGCTACTACAATTAATCTAAATATATTAAAAAATAATTCAAAATACTTTTACTTTCTTACCAAAATATTTTTAATAAAAAAACATCAAGATTTTATTTAAGAACATTAACTACTAAAATTTGGAATTGCTATTTAAACTAAAGTAAGAAAAAAATATGTAAACCCTGTAATCAATGCAAAAAGAGGAAACCTTTGCATATGTTCAGGGGCGGAGCCACATGGGCCCAGGGGGCTGAACCCCCCCCCCCCGAAATTTTAGAAAAAAAACAAGTACCTATACTACTAATAGTGGCTGAGCTGGGGAGAGTGGTGCAGCCGGGGCCTGGGAGCTCAAGCCCCCTCCTAAACTTCTGAGAAAAAACATATTCCTTACAAATGGGCAAAAACAAATGCAATAGCCAATGAACTAGGCTTTAAAAAAACCGGAGCTATGCCCCCAAACCCCATTGTTAGCCTCCCTTACAAGAGAATCCTGGCTCCACCCTTGCATATGTTTACATGCAAAGCTCCCTTAATAGTAAAACTCTTTTCCTGAGAAAGAGTAAAAAGACTTCGGGGCCGGCCCAAGCCATTTGGAGGCCTAAAGCGAGAATTCTAAATGAGATTTTTTTTAATTGGACTCGCTATAAAATGGGGCTCTTTTTTAAAATTAGGCATCGTTTAGGGTTTCTTTTCACTAAATGAGGTTCATAGAACCATCAAAGCCCACGCTTTGGGGCCTTCATTTTTTTGGGCCTAAAGCGCAGCCTTTGATGACTTAATGGACAGGCCTGCCTCAGTCTACTGTACATAACGTGAGTTTGTAAACATCCAGGCCTAAGTGGGCTCTCAAGCTCAAAAGGGATTACCTAGAAGTCAGTTTTAGGCCCAAACATATAGCTTTCATCACCCAAAGTTTCTGAAGCCCTGATCCAGCCACTCTAACTTGAGCTGGGCTGGACAGGCCTCAAGCCTGCCGACCCCAAGTTGCAGTCTAATAAGACCTTATATATAAAATTGGTTTTTGGTTAGCTTTTCAATATTTCAAGTTAAGTGAACATTAATATGGCGAACTAGAATTAATGGGACACATGAAGCAATGTTGTGAAAGCTAGAGAATGACTCAACGGCTTATACATGAGGAAATCTGAAATTATTGTTAGCCAATGGTTGAGATACTAGAATCCCTAGCTGTGTTTTTTTTTTTGGGAAGTTAAGCTGGGGTTAGGCAGACAGACCCCGACCAGTATATCAAAGACAAAGGGGATTACATGCGATGATATTTACAGCCAGATTGGTCCTTATCAATGAGAAGGGCCAGGGCTGGAGGGAAGTCCAAAGGAAATAGAAGCGAGAGTTTTCTAAAGTCCTGTGATTTTAGAATGCATATATTGTTCTTTTACTCAAAACGCCGGGATTTGAAAAACTCATGGCACTTTAAAAGCTCACCAAAATGGGTGGCTGAAGACTCAACCAAAAGGCCTGCACATTGGAACGTGCATCTTTACTAATGGGACCCCAAATAAAAACACGAACTCACCCAAAAAATAAATTATTTTATTAATTTATTCATATTTTTTAAAATTTTTATTTTTTGATGTTTATTTTTAAATTCAGTCACAAAGTCTCGAGTACAAAAGAACACAGGACATTAGATGCTAAGCTTATGAAAAACACGGATGTTGACTGTTCCAAAACTTCTAGTCTTTGAAAACGTGACAAGAGAACACAGCCTAAAAATGTTTAGGATTTTGCTAGCCCAAGTCATAAATCTTCCAAAGACACAACTGGGGACATACAAATGTCAAACAATCTTTGACTTTTGCATTTTAAACCATTACAATAATAAAATATCTCCAAGTGTTAGGCCCATCTTGCATCTATGGAAAATTTTGAAGTAAATGCGATTAGGGCTAGCACTCCTCAAGTTTAAATACAACATTTGTAATGACCCCAAATCCTACCTTGACCAAAATAGGACCTTAGGTCACCACATTTCTTAAACCTGCTTCAATCCCATGACATACAAGGCATACAACACGAGTCTCCAAAAATGAGATTAATAAAATTTCGATATATAAACAAACCATCCCTGCATAAGTTTGACACATATAAACATAACCCACCATGATAAAAATTCACAAAGTATAAACTCTAAACAACATCATCCTGAGCAACTTAAGTTTATTACAATCTTTACAAAAAGATAAAAGCAGACATAATAATATGGTCACTTATCCAACTCTTGAGCTTCCTCAACTGGAGGCTCATCTTCTTCTCTTTCTTCGAAGTATACCTCCTCAACCCATGGCTCGGTCGTGTACTCCTGCTCTATACCTACCGATAATAACAGGTCGACTGAATATTGAAAACATTCAGTAGATAAGCAGTCTAACCCGCAACATAATATCATTAGAACTTAATCAATAACATAATCATTTCGTAAACATATAATCAGAGTGCTTAAAAGCATGCAAGACATATCATATTTTCATCTTGACTCATGTAGACTTATAAATGTGAAAAGCTCTTAGACTTGATCTTACATGATGCATGTTCTTGTGAGCTTGCAAGATAACTCTTATAAGATTCCATGTCCCCATATCCCTTCCGCGGACCAATACTTATGAGCTTGTGAGATATTCCTTATGCATGCATGCTTGTGAAACATGTGAGACTCATGAGACTTATAAACTTACCATGCAAGTGAATGTGTGCTTGAGTGTCGCAATTGACGTTCGAGTTGGTCACCGCTCAGATTCCGATCTCCCACCATGGAAACTCCATTATACTGTCTAATATCATATAGTTAGAGAATTCCCGGTTTGGAAGACTTTCCTCTAAGTATTGGCCTACCCGAATACCAACCACCATTCAATATAAGTAGAGCATAGTTTAACATGAGAAGCATCATTAACATTTTAGCATAATTTAGCATGAGAAATCATATCCAACATTCTTAGCATATTTCATTCATTTCCAACATACATTTCTTACTTCAAACCCATTTCATTTCCATTCACACAGACGAACAAACACCTTTCCTCCAATTCATATAACTCATCTTCCATTAAAAACATACATCACCATAAGCTTACATACCAATCTCATCACCATCTATTCAAACCCCATCATCATTTCCCTTCCACCATTTCTAATAATTCATCAATTAGCAAAGCATAGAGTATACACCACTAATTCTTATAGTCTTAAACGCATGCCAAAACTCTCATTTCATAAATAAAATACCCTATTCATCATTATATACTCATTTCCATTAAAACCATGCAAGAAAACTATTAATCAAATATACTTAAACTTAAAGATTACTTAATAGAGTAAGTTAGACGGCATATTGACCTTTGTGATCCTTCTCTTAAATCCAAATCGTAAGATGAAGCTCCTTGAAGCTTTGGGGTTGATCTCCAAGTAAATCTTCTTCTTCTTCAAGTAAAACCCTTTTCCTCCAGGCCAAATCCTCTTGAAACCCTAGGTTTTCTCTCCCATTTTGCCAAATTAGTTTAGAAACCCCTTAGAGTCTAAAACCCTCGAATTAGAACCTCTATTTATAGCCTAGGGGTTAAAAACCCTGATTTTCGTAACTCTTTTAAAAAACCTGAATCGTGACTTGAGATCGTTCGTTATATTGGGCGATCGATTGTCCCTCGCCTGGCAATCGATCGTCACATCTATTGCGATCGATCGTCAAAGCAACAGAAGCTGACTAAATTTTCTGGTTCAAGACGATTGATCGTCATGTTAGTGCGATCGATCATCGCACAAAATAGGGGTTTGCCCAGGTTTCATATTCGGGACGATTGATCGTTAGTTCATCTGCGATCGATCGTCGGCTCTGATTTTTCACCTTATTAATACTTAAACATTTAAACCACACTACACTGCTTAGATGTAATTAAATATGCATAAAAACATAACAAAAGACTAAACTACCCTTATTAATTCTATTAAATGCATGAAATAAAGTTTGGGTCTCTACAACATTAGTGTGTGTTTCGAAACAGGGCCAATAAATTTATGATGTCCTTATTCGAAAACCGGAAAGTCTAAAAAGTCTTAATTACAACCATAGTCATGGAATAATATCTATCTAGCTGTACAAGTAGCAAGTTTCAAGGGTTGCGCCAACATTTAATGGTCTCAATTGGGAATATTTCACACCAAAATTACCCCTAGAAAGTATACGGGTTTAAATACCTAGGGGAGCTTTGCTTCAAACCATTTTTACGTAGCTCTCACTTCAATGAAAAACACTAGTAGCCTTCAATTATTGAAAAAGTGATAGTTTTAGAGAACTTCTAAAATTAATATTTAAAAAAAAATCTACTCTATCGGATCCTTTTGTTACTAATAACCTTGTCTAAGTTTTTTATTTGTTATCCAGAATTCAATTGTCGATGCATTACATTTTCTTATAGGAATTTATTTGTAAATATACATGGTTTTGGATAACATTATAAAATTCATTTATAAATACAAGATTCTTTTACTTTTTAATCTTTGTTGATGATGGACAATGATGCATTGACACGTGGAAAACATTTCCTAGTCAGACCAGATTTTGAACCAGTCAAAAGCCACGTGGATAAAATATTATGATGATTTAAAAGGTTTTATTATCTTAAAATATGTTTTGCTTAAAGAATAGACCTTGAGTCAATAGCGTATCAGATGCTCATTTATACTATTTTTTATGGTTTAACACTTTTAAATGTGATAAGCTTTTAGATACCTTGAAGTATGTCATGTTTGAGAATAAGATCCGAACTCCAAGCATGCTGATCAACTCACTACGCCTTCATAACCTGAATTAGTTCAAGTATTTCACAGATGATATGATCAAAGGAGCAGATTTTGATCAACTGATATGATAATCTTTCAAGACTCAGATAGAAAGCTCAAAAGCGGTATACTCCGTCAAGACTAAATTCATCTTTGGTAAGACTTCAGTAGAATTAGATTACTGAATGTTTTCTAACGCTATTATGATATCTTATTCTTCAAGACAGGTCTTGAATTAATGGCGTTGCGAGCTTATATTGATCAGAAGCTTGAAGGAGTCATACTTCATTGAGACGAAAAAGACGGTTACCAGTTCAGTCTCGTCTTTATAGGAATTCGATGGAATTAAATCACCATGTACCATATTGCCTTGTCAGAGGGTAAAGGTACTGATTACCTTCCTAGTGGGAATGGGCGTGTGTGTTCCCTCCATCTTCTATTTCAGCAAAGTATGGATTATTTCCTGAGCTGACAGTCAGGAGGGAATTCTGGGATGTATCTTGTCTCATTTCCTTGTGAGCTATTAGAGTAAAACGCGGTCTTCATAGTCTCATTCTCTTGTAGTAGATGATTGAGATCTGACCATGAATATCGTATCCACCCTGAGAATAGTGCCCTCGCCCAGCACTTATGATTTCTTTGGACAAGGTATCCCAAAGGCAAATGACTCGTCTTTGGTGTACGATGATTTATTTATATATATATATATATATATATATATATATATCTGGGGAAGGATTATGAGATGTGGTGTGGAGGGCTAGGAGCGAATTTGTTAAAGTAGATAAATACTTTGGGAAGTAGTTTACTCCTTGAACCTCTGAAGACCATATTTGAAAGTTGTTTAGGTCATAACATTCCAAAAGATTAAATCATAATTGAAAGTTGGTTATGGTGGTTTGGTGAGCTGGCAGCTCTTTCTTGATAAAACACATGGTACTTAACAAATAAGCTCTCTTTAACAGATGTAAGTTACCTTTAACGGATGTAAGTTACTTTTAATAGAATATAAGTTAGTTATTGAGAGAATGACTCCACTTAACAGAGGCATATGTTAGGGTTGGTTAGCTGTCACATCAGAGAATATTTCGATTATTAAATATATTTTCTCTATAAATAGGAGACCTGTAGATATTAAAAAATGAAGACTTTTCGGATCAAACGGGGGGTTCTGACTAAATTGAGTCTAAACTTTTTTGGAATTGGCTTTTAGAAAACTTTGCTGAAAAGTACTAAACCAGAAAGATTTTCAAGTGTTCTTGAGTGTTCTTCAAAAGAAAGGTTGTCAAGCTTATCAGTGGTCTTCATTGTCCCTCTTCTCTCCCTTCGATTACTTTCATATTTTCTTCCTCCTTCTCTTTATTCACTTTTTCAGGAAACCGAAGAGGTGCGAATGTAGCCAAACTGTTCCAAGCTTGTAAAACAACCCAGAGACACTAAATGAGGAGGTTGCTGATTATGAGTTGATGACAATCTGTTAATCCTACCGGGCAGATCTACAGTTGCAAACGAAGATCTGAAGATCCACTTCAGCAATCCAAATCCTCGGATTCAACAATCTTTTACGAAACAAAAGGGTAGATGGTCATTTTAATACAAAGTATATCTCTATGGCATGGAGCTTTGGGTACCCTTGGTTTAAGTATTTTAACTTATGGAAATATTCATTTGTGTAGATAGATAGATAGATAGATAGATATCAGAGTAAATGTCTTTAAAATATCATTAATTAGTATATAGTAGAAAATATTAATCATAATTAAACCATGATTCAAACTGGTTCCTTAATATTAAGGATTATTCGGAAGCTTATTAATTAGTTTAGGCTTTATTCTGAATAACTCTAAGGGTTGGTATAAATTATTGGAGGAGTGCTAGCGCCAGATGCACTAAGTCAATTTTTTTTCCACAGGAATAGTGTAGGTTCAACATGTTGTGTTGCTATCCTATAATAGAAGATGGACTAACACTTGTTGCCACCACATTGCATCTGGGGAAGCCTATGATTGACGCTAGCATTTTTGTAACTATTAATGCTTTTATCGAAAAGGAGATACATGTTGCCATCTCATTGGTTGTGTAGGCCTAGAACGAGCAATCTAAGAGGATTTGCATTTTGGCTAATGTGCTATTACATCAATGCTAGCTGTACATCGAGTTGGGTCAGGCCAAGGTTAGTTCGGCTTCACCTAGTCAATTTAGACTAGCCTCGGACTCAACCTGGGGCCAAGCAACCCAAACCCAACCCATCTTAGTTTTAGTGTGTTTGGAGATAGTGAGTTTGGAGAGAGAGAGAGAGAGAACAAACTCTTTGCACTTCTTCACTTCCCAAGCTCGAGACAATGAAAATAAATCAAATGGTTCATAAAACCATCTTCTTGATTTGAAAAACATTTTTTTTTTTTAAAGTGTACTACTCAAACACCCGAAATCCAACAAAGATTGAGATCAACTTAGATCTCTCTTCTTAAAGTTTTCTGGGTGATGGAGTAGAACAAAGTATTTTGTGTTTTAGGGTTTATTTATTCATTAATTTATCTAGTTTAGAAGGTGCAAAATTAGTATTTGTTAGCTAGTCAAATTGTGAAATTTTCAATTGTCACACCAACTTATGGAATCAATTCCAATGCACCCAAGTGGGGATACACACCGCCACTAAACCAATGGGCAGACACGGTTCACTATTGGAAAAACCGTGTGGTGAATGAGAAATTGACCCAACAAAAATACCTGATGTCGACCCGATTGACCCAACGAACAGTCGCAATTTTTTACCCGAATTTTGACACGAACCGACCCGAGTCTGGGTCGGGTCTGGGCTTGGGCTACATGGTGTATATTTGTATTGATTTAAATCCTGGGTTGGGTTTTAGTCGCTTTAATTTGTTCTTTTTGAATGGGTTTTCCATTGGTGTTTCAAACTTCCAATAACTGTTTTTCTTTCCATTTTTTGTGTCTTTTCCGAGCAGACACCTCTGTTCAAACAAACACAAGGAAGTTTATAAAGTAGACCTTCATTCCTGCATTCTTAAAAAACAATTTTTTTTTTAAATCTCTCTGTTAGCCTAAAGGTTACAACCTTACGTACACTTAATAATTTTGGTGATAATACAATAATGAAATGATCATTTGTGTTACTAATGTTTCCTTTGATTGTTTATGAAAAACAGTATACAAGAGCATTAGCCAACCATTCAAATCATTAAGCATGGAATTGTCATCCAAGTTGGAAAAAGAATCATTCAAGTAAAATTGAAGAAGCACAAAGCAATCAAAGTCAAAAAGAAGATACAATCATTCTTGAATATCAAGTTGAAGTTTATGCCAAATTTAATAAAAAGATGAATAAAGAAATCTTGGAAGATCTCAAAGTTGAAACCATCATAAAAGATCCAATATCAAGTTTGAAGACTCTCAAGAAGGTTTATAGTTTATTTTTCATTCCTTGAGAATGCCTAGGACTTATGTAAAAAGTCCTCAAAATTTTGATGTTAGAAAAGCTCACGAACTTAGACTGATCATAGGTCTTTTAAGACTAAATTGAAAATGATTTTAAGGACCTAAAAATATAATAATTATCTTGATAAAGATAAGGTAAAGACTTATAAATTTATTATTTTCATTAAGGTCAAGAAAAAATGATTTTATGCTGAAAATCATTCATCTAGTCGACTAGATCAACCATCCAATCAATTAGATGAAGACCAGGGTTTTATTCCGGCCATTGTGCTCATCCAGTTGACCAGATCACCATCCAATCGACTAGATGCTTCAGGATGAACATTAAATGCATAGTAACGGCTATTTTGCATTAAATGCTACTCCAACGGCCATAAATCTTTTGGGGCTATAAATTGAGTTCATTTATGAACTAGAAAGAACTCTTGAATCATTATTCATCAAAACATTGACTCACATCGATTCTCACCAACCTTAATCGATTCATTCTATTGAGAAAACCTAAAAATCTCAAATCTCTGTTTTGAGCTATTCAACTCCAACCTTTGAGAGATCTTAGAGTGATTCAAGTCAATCTTATTCAGCTCATATCAGGAACCAATTTCTGGATTGAAATCTATTTTATACAATTTGTATTGAAGAAATCAAGAATCGTGGATTCTTGTCCTTGAAGCATGGAGTTTTATAAAAATCAAGAGAAGACTGTTCTCTTGCATTGTTAAAGTCTGATCTTCACCCGGAAAAAGATTGTAAAGGTTTGGTCTTCACCTATAAGAAGATCGTGCGATAGTGTATCATGGTGAATCCTTGAACGGAAAAGTTTAAGGCAGGGACGTAAGCGGTAGTGTCGAACCTCGAAAATAATTTCTTGTGTTTGCTCTCTTTTACTCTTATCATTTCTTTATTATTGCATTAATTTAGAATTGGTAGTTTTCATTCACTTGATTAATTAGTTTAATTTAAATTCCGTAGAAAGGGATTAGGAAGAAATTTAAATTTGTCAAGACCCTTTACACCCCCTCCCTCTAGGGTCGAATACTTGGATAACACTCTCTCTATTCTGCAATATTATTGGTTCATGTACAAACATTGGTCGATTTGCTAGGTTCTGCAAATTGAAATGTTGCATCTCCAAAACTAAAATCCGTTATATTTTGGGAGACAATTACTTATCAACCTTGAGCACCGAGAGGAAGTAAATTCATCTTAAGGAAACTGTGATTCACATGATTCGGATTTGCTGTTTATTTCCTATTTATTTACTGTTTCAGTTTGTTGTTTATTCATTGAACAATTATAGTGAGTTCTTTATTTACTGTTTCAGTTTCCTTCTTCCTTTTATTGATACATCTATATTTTTTAATTATTTTCTGAATAATTAGGCAACAGTTCACTGTTCTAAAAGAGCCAAATAGTGTTTGTAAGAGACTGTGGTTTGAAAAATGTAAAGAAAATTTAGGATTTTCTTTTTTGTGCTTGTTTTGATATTATTCCATCCTAGGGTCTGAAATAGCATGACATGCTGAATCTAATTTAGCTGGGTCGGGGCTTGACGAAGGTTGGCCCAAAGACCAAACTCAACTTTGCTCCTAGATATGAGACTCAACCTAACTCGGCTACTAAATTCTTGGCCCAACTTGATGTTAACGTACGTGGTCGAGCGGGCTTGGGGCCTGGCTGCTAATGTTCACCCAAATCATTTCATAGGCATGCTAAGCACTTTTTTTTTTTTTACATTATTCTGAATAAAATAAAACAAAATTTGAGTTTTACTTGCTCTTGTATCGGAATCATTCATTGTCACATGCATTATCAACTGATGGAACTATGCTTTGATTAACAAAAACCTAATTCCAAACTCGAGGAAGTCGAAGATGAAAAGAAAGACAAAGAGGAAGAGTGCGATAAATTGTTAATGTTTATTGGTTGAGTTAACCCTACTATCACGCATGGGCGGAGCCACATGGAGCCTAGGGGCTGAGCCCCCCTCCCCACGTGGGAACTTTTGAGGAAAAACGAATAAGCTAAATTTATACTTAGATTATTTTTAAAAAATTTAGGTTAAGGTAACAACACTACACGGCGAAGCTATAGTCAAGAGCAAAGAAGATCACACACACGCACTCACTCACACACACAACTACTACACCCACAACCCAAATAAGCTTCACCCAAACACTCGTCAAAATAGGTACCAATCATTTGAGGCGTGATAGAACTTATAAGGGAGTGAAGGCTCGGATACACATCCAATGTGGGACTAAGACCTGAGCTAGGTTTTTTTGATTAAGGTAACAACACCACAAGGCGAAGCTATGGCATAGGCGGACACAAACCGAGGAGACGACCCACAAAATTAGTCTTAAAAAAAATTGGAGGCTATGCCCCGAACCCCACACCCTTTTTAACTCCCTAAAAGAAAATTCTAGCTCCACCCTGCTGTCACGTAACTAAAAGTGTACATAACAATTTTGATTGGGCTCCTCTGTACAGTAAAGAGAATTCAGAACAAACAAATAACTAAAGAATAAAAATAATATAAATTAAAGTATAAAAATCAAAAGAAGACATTAACAAAGAGTAATTTAGAAGTTAATGATCCAAATGTGCTGGCAAAGCCAGCTAGCTTCTTAAAATGGTAGATACAGCCATAGAAATTCAACCATGTGAAGGTTCACGGACTAGCTTCATGTTCCCTTACCAACCATAGAGAAAAGAAAAGCCATGATAGAGTCCTCCACAGGAGTACCTTCTCCCAAGGATACTAGACTGATTTCACAGTCATTCTGTGTTTTTTTTGGTAAGTTTGAACCAACTCCTAACCAAAAATCCATATTTGCTTGTTCAATCACAAAATGACTTTTTCTCACAAGTGGCGAGTAATGGTCTACTCTTCTCCTTCAAAAGAGGGGACCCTTGATAGTGGGTTGGTGGCAATATCTAATAGGCAAATACCGGTCACCACCATCTGTTTTAGTGCCACTTTACCCTAACTAGAGTCTAAAAGTGGGGATTGGATTTGGTCTGGCCCTGGCCCACTCACAAAGCCCTTTTAACTATCCTTTTAATCCTTGTTAAATTCTTTTAACACTTGCCCTTAATTTTTAAAAAATATTTTTTCTAAAATCCAAGGAAACATGGTTGAATCCTAAGGGTTAGTGAATCTCAACCACAGTTAAAAAAGTGTTAAAAGGAACACCTGTTGACCTGTGGGATGAGGGCCAGATGCTTTTGGTACGAAATCCATTCCCGTAAAAGTGACATCAACCCAACCTTGACAAATTTGCATTTGCCTTAATGCTATGTTTGATTGTCGAGAAAATAGGTGAAAATATGGAAAAGAAAAGAAAATTTTGAATTTCTAATACAATTTTTAGTTGAGTTTTGTCTCATTTTCTTTTCTTTTCCATGTTTTTACTTATTTTCTTGGCAACCAAACATAAGATAAAGGTACAACTTGAGATAATTTATACTTTGATAATGCCTTATCTATAAGGCGTTTCGAGTGCCATCATCTGGCTATACCCATGGCAGGCATATAATGGCCTAAAATAACGAATGCAGGGGAATGATAGTGCCAGTTTCTCTCTTCCCTACTTTTTCTAACAGGGGTCTTTATTAAAGCTTTTAGTAATAATATAAATATAACAGTAAGAGTGTAACCTACTGCACAAGCAGCCGGAAAAGTGAAGATAACGGGTCAATTCTTCTTCTTCCTTTTATTTTATTAGTACCATTGTTTTAGTCTAATATGAACCGGAGATCTGGTTCAAAAGTCATTCGGAGCCTCCTAAAATACCCTTAATGATAAGAGTACTTTGAAAAATATAAAATTTATTGACAAAAATACAGTCATTTAATTTTTATATTATAAAAAAAATGCCTTAGCTAGTCTTTTAGTCGTGCATTGAGAGGCTCTGAATAACTTTCGAATAGGGGTTTGTATTCATATTTAAAACTCATATCAAAACTCTTTATCTTTCTTTAACAAAAACTAATGATGGTATAGTGAGAAAAATTAAGTTGACAAAATTTTGAAGTACTAATATTTTAATATTTAAAAGCAGATGAGTTCTAGCCTCAAGTCGCATAAGTCACATTTTTCCAAAGTCTCACTGTTGATGCAACATGTGTGGCATTGTTATCTCTTCAAAAGGTTTAAAAAACAAAATTTCTCAAAAAAAAAAAGAATGATAGTTTATATTGATTCTCATGGTAATAGGTGACAACAGTTGCTACCACAATGATAGCTTGAAAATTTGTGACTATGGCTAGCATTTCTCTTTAAAGAAAAACAAAAAGAAGGCATATAATTAAGATTTGAAAAGTTTAATACCACACGCTTTTTAAAACTTTGGGATAAGATATTGATCAATGATGATTAGTGTAATCTCATTCCCGGATGAACCCAATTTTATTATTATAGATAGATATTGTCTATGTAGAAACTTCTTCGAATCACCCATTTTGGTGGATCCAAAACCATTCATATGTTCCGCAAGCATGAATATTCCTATTTAAATTTTGATATTTTGATGATTATCTCTTCTCTACTAATATAACGAGGATTCCTTTATTCAAAATGTTGATTGATATTTGCATTAATTTCACAAATGCCCTTTGACTTCTATCATACATTATCTCTACTAATATAAAGAAAATTCTTCTGTTCAAAATGTTAATTGATATTTACATTAATTTCACAAATACCCTTTGACTTCTATCATCTATTACTCTATTAATGAGAATGCTCATCTTAGAAACCTTAGACTAAATTTTTCTAAATTCCTAAATTACCCATATCATAATCATGTATATAAAACAAAAACTTCATTAAATATTTTGCCATTTTCTGTACTATCTTATTAATATATTTTAGACTTTTTAGACTTGATTGGAATTCTCTACAATTGTATACTCTTTAACTATGGTTAAGCTTCATCAAACCCTAGGTTTCACCCAATCTCGAGCTAACCTCAATTAAGGGGTGTCAAAAGAGACATGAAACCCTAGGTTCACCCATTTATTCTTCGTTTTTAGGAAAAAATATTAATTTTTTAAACTCTGCTTAAAATTCACTAACCCTTAAGGTTAATTTTTTTTTCATATTTATTTTTCTAAAACCAAAGATAGGTGGGTGAACCCTAGGGTGGGTGAATCTCAATCATAGTTAAGGGGTATCAAAAGAAACACATGACAACCTCAAGGGCGTAACTGGACTCCAATTATGGTTAAGATACACCCACCCAATGATGATAGTCAACAACTTTATAAGGACCATTGAAGTATATTTTTTTAGAGTGATAGCCCCAGTCGTACTAAGTCAATTTTTTTCAAAGACAACAAGTGGTGTTGCTATCTTATAACATGGAGATGGTTTGATATTTACTATCACCACATCCATCTTTGGAAGACTGCGACTAGGGTTAGCATTTCTAATTATTATTTTTTTTATAACTTTCTAAGCTAGCTCTAAATCAAACGGTTAAGATCCAAATTTTGTGATACGTTGGGATCCAGAAAGAGCATCATTCTAAATACTCTTCTCATCTCTTCAATTTCTTTCCATATAGCAAACGCCTCCACCATACAACTGAATATCTCATTTAGGGAGCGTTTGGTTTATATTAATTAAGGCAATTTAATCATGCTTTAGGAAAAGAAGGCGCTTGGATAGGGAAGCAAATCCCCTGTGATACTCACCGTGTTCTTCCATGTGGCCATGGGTGTTTTTAGACCATGATCTCTTGTTTTTTTAAAGATTTAACCACTTACAAAAGATCCTGACCTTCAAATAGTCTAGCAGACGATATGGTTCCCTTGGATAGTGGGAATGGATTTCCTCTAGCCCAACCTTTAATCACCCTTTTCGTCTTTTAACTCAGGTTAATAAGTTTGAACTCCTTTGAATTTCTAAAAACCAAGATTAAAAAAGTTAGTAAATCTTAACCAAATCCAAAGCGAGCTGGAGAGGTTGGGCCAGAGTACATAGAACACAGCCCAAACTTAGCGGTGCATTAACCAATGGATGTGTCAGGTGAGGTGCGCCCAAGCGGAGTTAGGTTTTTGCGTTCTCACAAAGTTTATCGAAATCCAAAATAGGCCCTTTCTTGGTGAGATCATAAATATCAACAAAGAAAAAGAAGAATTTGATTGGCTCTAGAAATATCCAAACAGTACAAATATAGAGAGATATTTTAAGAATGGGTGCAAATCCTCTCCAGTTATAACCGGATGTGGCACATCCGGTTATAACCCCTAGAGGTCGCCACGTGTCTCCTTTGACACCCCTTAACCGTGGGTAAGGTTCACCCACCCCTAGGGTTCACCCACCTATTTTTGGTTTTTTTTTTTAAATATTAATTCTATTTTTAAAATTAAAAAATTGTTTTTAATATTAAAAAACTTTAAAAACATATTTTTAATTTTAAAAATAGAATTAATATTTTTAAAAAAAAACCAAAGATAGGTGGGTGAACCCTAGGGGTGGGTGAACCTTATCCACGGTTAAGAGGTGTCAAAGGAGACACGAGGTGACCTCTAGGGGTTATAACCGGATGTGCCACATCCGGTTATAACTGGGTGAAATATCCAAACAGTACAAATATAGAGAGATATTTTAAGAATTTCAGATAGGGAGAGCCCTATAGACTAAGTTTAACGTCCCTTTCCTCACCGCATTCAAGCTACCTTCCTGTACGCAACATCCCCTTCCTTCTTTTGAAACCCTTTGTCTTTTCATATACGGTGATAACCTGATTTGGCAAATCCGGTTATCACCCCAGAGGTTGTCACGTGTCTTCTTTGACACCCCTTAACCGTGAGTACGGTTCACCCACCCCTAAGGTTCATCCACCCATCATTGATTTTTTTTTTTAATATTAATTTTTTTTTTTAAATTAAAAAACTGTTTTTAAATATTTAAAAAACTCTAAAAATAATTTTTTAATTTTTTTTTAAAAAAATTAGTATTTAAAAAAGAAAAACAAGGATGGTTGGGTGAACCCAAGGGGTGGGTGAATCTTACCCATGGTTAAGGGGTGTCAAAGGAGACACATGGCGACCTCTAGAGGTGATAACTGGATTTGCCGATTTGACTCCCAAAGGCTCCGTTCGTTTGGTAGAACTTCTAAAAGTTCGGAATATATTAATATTTTGAAACAGAGGCAAGAGTATGGAAGGATAGGAAAAAGGGTTTCTAACTCTTTTACATAGTGGTATCTCAGATTTATCAAGTTTAATTTAATTAGAAGTTTCACATGTATGAAACTTAAAAAATCTGAAATTGTTGGAACTTAAAATTTTCATATTTGTAAAACTTTTACACTCTATGAAATAATATAATTCTAGACATTAAGTAAAATTAAGTATGAAACAATGAAAGTTCTAGACTTTAAAAGTTCCACCAAAAGAATGAATCAAGCTCCGTTCTTTTTGTGGAACTTTTAAAGTCTAGAACTTTTATTGTTTCATGCCTAATTTTACTTAAATGTCTAAAACTATGTTATTCCATAGAGTGCAAAAGTTCTACAAGTATAGAACTTTTAAGTTCTACCAAAATATTTGGATTTTTTAAGTTCCATTGATGTGGAACTTCTAATTAATTTGAACTCCATAAATCTGAGATACCATTGTGTAAAAAGGTTAGAAACTCTCTCCCCTCTCATCCCAGACTCTTGCTTCTTGTTCCAAAATATTAATGTTCCGGATTTTAAATGTTTCACCAAAAGAACGGAAAAGAGAAATCTGACCCCCAAACTCAAACTTCCTAACTCTTGGTTGGGTCTTTAAAAAAAATTGTTCGTGAATCCTCTACAAAAGTAAGAAATTTGGCATTTTTTGTCTAATTTGATGTATAAAAAAAAAAAGGTAGCCAAATTAAAATTATGTTGACTGAAAAAAATTAGATTCAACATAAATTGGAAGAAATGAATTTCTTTGGGAGCTACTTTTTTTTTTCCCTCTACCCTATGTTTAGTTGCCAATAAAATAAGTAAAAACATGGAAAAGAAAAGAAAATTGGACAAAACACAACTAAAAACTGTATTGAAATCAAAAAATATATATATTTTCCATGTTTTCACCTATTTTCTCCACAACCAAACATAGCATTAGGAACTAAAGCATCTAGAAATTAGTTAATTAGAAAAATAGATGTAACCAAGAAAGAGATGCAGGATCCATCGAGGGTTGGTGTGCTATTCACTTCTCCTTATTGGTCACCCTTAGAAATTTATCCCTACTTATTTGATGCATGTGATTGGGGGTTTGCACGTATCTAGGAATTAATCGGGTGCCCTAAGAGGTATAGACACCCTCATCCCAAAAAAAAAAAAAAAAAAGATGCAAGCCCTAAGTAACCCCGCTAAATGGTGATAACATGGTAGATGTGAGGGAACAAAAAGGATAGCAATAACATGTTACACTCACAATGATAATTTAGAAACTTTCGAAATGTGCGTTTGGGACTAGAACTCCTCATCTTCAAATCTAATCAAAAGGGAAATGGAAAATGGATCACAGGGTCTAAATGGACCACCTAATTTAAAATTGACACGTTGCTGTGAAACTATTATTTTATTTTTAACTTTATTTCTCTTTTCCAATATGTTGAAATTTGATTGGTGTAGTCAGCTTGGTAAAGACCTTAAGGTAGGGCTATCAATGGATACGATCATGATCCGGATCCAATCCAATTAGCCGGACTTTGGAACCTATATGTGATCCGTCGGATGGGATTGGATCGATGGAATCCGATTATAATCAGATCGGATCCGGATATAAGATGATCCGATCCGACTATATTAACTTTTAAAAATCATTTTAAATATATTAAATAGATTTTTATGCATAAAATATTAATTAAAAAATTAACATTAATTAGAGTTAATTAAGATAATATTATATTTTTATATTATTAAAATAGAGTTTTTTAAATTAAAAAAAATTAACCTTAATTGGATTCGGATCGATTAATTAATGATCCAGATAATTAATCCAGAATATCTCGGATCATATTCAGATTTGTCGGATTCTTAATCGGATCACATCCCGTCCGAATCCGACCCGTTGACAGCCCTACCTTAAGTCCGCCCTACCTTAAGTCCTCTGTTCAGAACTCTAATAAAAAAAACCCACCTAACGCAGATCGCAAACAGACTCCAAAGAGTGTAACTAGCCTTTTTCTGACCAATCTCCTTCTCTGACTTTGCCGATTTCCAATACGTATTTATGTTAGTTTTTTTAGTTTTTAGTTTTTACTTCATTTCTGTATAAATTATAGTTTTATCATTAAGATTGAAGTTTCTGTTTATTGTATCCCTTTTCGGGCTTTTTTTTGTTGTGGATGGAAACAGAGAAGCTTCTTCTTGAATCTCTCTTTGTTTATTTATTCATTTAAAATTAAGGTATATTTCGATTTGTGAAGTGGGTTTTTAATTTTTCGCATTTCAAATGGAGAAATTTTTTCTTCTTGGTATCTCTGTTCTGGTCTTTCTTCCCCTGTTTCATGGAGGAATCACCATGGCTGCTGGAACCCTGGATGGATCCGAAGAATGGGGATACGTTCAAGTCAGACCCAGTAAGCCGATTGCTTCATAATTTCATTATTATTGATATAATTTTCCTTCATTTAATTGTTCTGAAACAGAACTTTAATTTTTTTTTTCGGTCTAATGTAGAAGCCCACATGTTCTGGTGGCTTTATAGAAGTCCATACAGAATTGAAGATCCTTTCAAGCCCTGGCCAATTATTCTTTGGTTGCAGGGGGGACCTGTGAGTATTAATATTCAAAATAAATAAACAAATATGAGAAACCCAGATGCTTACTTCTTTCTTATTTTAATCTCAATTTCTGAATTTGAATCTTTTTTGTTTTGAGTAATAGGGTGCTTCAGGAGTTGGGATTGGGAATTTTCAAGAGGTTGGGCCATTAGGCACTGATTTGAAGCCTCGAAATTCAACTTGGCTGCGAAAAGCTGATCTTCTGTTCGTGGTAAGAATGGAGCCATGCTTGCTTCCTTTTCTTTGGTTCTTTTCTGATGAATTTAGGGATGAAGTATAAATTTAGAACTTGAAAAAGAAAAAGTAACTTTTATGGGGATTTTCCCCTTTTCTTTTGTGATTTAGGATAACCCAGTTGGAACAGGATTCAGTTTTGTGGAGGATGAAAAGGTGGTGGTGAAAACTGATGAAGAAGCAGCCATTGATTTAACTACACTGTTGAAGGAGCTCTTCAATAAAAATGAGAGCCTCCAAAAAAGGCCTCTGTACATTGTAGCAGAGTCTTATGGAGGGAAATATGCTGTCACTCTTGGATTATCAGCTCTTAGAGCAATCAAATCTGGAGAATTAAAGCTTAAACTTGGAGGTAATCAAACAACTTAAGTGATCCATTTGGATTCTGTTCAATTTGATAGGATTATCTGTAATTCAAGTAATTGGTGTAGAATGATTTTGGGTATAAGAAGTATATTTTGTAGTAATCTAGATGAAACAATGATTACTGAAGTCGGGAATCGCCTCTGTAATTGAACTAACTCTGTCATTTTGATTCGTTCTTGGGGCGGCAGGAGTTGCTTTGGGAGATAGTTGGATTTCCCCGGAAGACTTTGTGGTGAGTAGTAGTCTTGTAATTGTCTAATTCCCCTGTTTTAATTGATCAAGTGTGTATATAACTATATATACTTCCCCTATTTATTTACTGTATTGAGATTTCCAATCTGAAAACTGCAGTTTTCATGGGGGCCTTTGCTCAAAGATGTATCACGGCTAGACAACAATGGCATGGAAAAGTCGAACAGGTTCAAATTTACATCTTCTTAAACAAAAAAATCGGTGGAAATTCAATTGCTGGATCAAATTCGAGTAATCTAACTTACCCATTTTATAAAATAGTCTAGCTCAACTGATTAAGCAACAACTTACTGATGGTCACTATGAAGATGCGACAAATTCTTGGATTGACCTCGAGAATGTGATTAGCGCCAACAGTAACTCTGTGGTATTTCTCTATCTCTGTCACTAATTATAATCACCCCTTTATGTTAGTTAATTGATCGTCCATCTCTTAAATTCAATAACAGTCTGAGAGTTTCCTAAACAATTGTTTTGGCATTGCAGGACTTCTACAATTTTCTGTTGGATTCAGGGATGGACCCAGTTTCCATGATAGCCACAGAATTATCTAAAGAAATAGCGATGAAGAGATACTCGAGATACCTCGATTTCATAAGGTCTTCTCCAGGAGGTGATGTTGATCTTGGTAGCTTGATGAATGGTGTCATTAGAAAGAAGCTAAAAATTATACCCGATAATGTGAAGTGAGTTTTTCCAACACTAAAACAAATTACATCCAAGACAAAATCAGAAATGTTTATTCTCTTGAGTTTTTTGAAGTACTTAAGTTTCTATAATTGAAGGATGGTTCTTATCATACTCTGTTGGGATCTTTACAGATGGGGAGGGCAGTCAGGGCTCGTTTTCTCAGGTCTAGTAGGCGATTTCATGAAGCCAAGAATAAACGAGGTAACATAGCATATAATCGGAAGTTTAGGAAGATTGATGATGGATAAGGCAGCCATTTTTTGAGAATCATGGGCATGGAAACCTTGATTAAGGAATATTTATACTTGGGTTGTCGGTCGTTAGTATGAGTCTGATAATTCATAATAGAGACATCATTGAAACACTAATAGACATTTTCCAACATAAGAATACCTAGGAAAGAAGAATTTGATAGAACATTGTTATTCTTTGATACGCCAAAATAGGTTTGTTTTTGCATCAAAGTAATGTAACTCTATATTATGAATCTGATTAATGTCTTATACCATAATCTTAGGTCATTTGAGAATTCTTTTTTCCTTTTACCTGAATAAGAGCAACAGTTTGGTGAAATTGCATCTAAAGATGGTCTGAAATAATTTGTGCAGGTTGATGAGCTCTTAGCCAATGGGGTTAATGTGACAGTATACAATGGGCAGGTAAGATTTCTCAAAACCCTATTAAAAAATCCACCACCATTCAATTCCATACTAGGATAATTACCAAAAAAAAAAATTAAATAATTCCATTTTAGGATAGGCCTTAAGAGGGGGTTGGATACTTGGATTCCCACTAGGAGTCTAGGACCACCCACTTGTATAACTATCTTTGGAGTTTGATGTTGAGTAGAAAGATTGATACAGTACTCGAACACAATGTATAGCTTTTTGTTTGACAATTTACCACTGTCCGATCACCATTCAACAATAAATGGATTGTAGGTGTCACATCTTCAGATCTTCTAGCTTGGTCTATAGTATTGAAATGGGTTGGTTGGTTATTGTAGCTTGATCTTATCTGTGCAACCAAGGGAACTGAAGCATGGGTTAAGAAACTCAAGTACTCTCTCTCTCTCTCTCTCTCTCTCCATTTTTCTTTATCTTCACCTAACCATAGAATAATGTTCACTTGCTTCTTTGATTGAAATAACTTTTTTTTCAGGTGGGGAGGACTGAAAACTTTCTTGAGCTTGGAAAGAAGTCCTCTTTATTGCGGGGATGATAATAAAATTACAAAAGGATTCACCAAGTCATACATGAATCTACATTTCTATTGGATTCTTGGGGCAGGCCACTTTGTAAGTTACATTTCGTCATCTTTTAACATTATCCATCTCTCAGTTCAGTGTTTGGACCAGATCCAGCCGGGGATCATTTAATATTCAACACTTTGGTCATGGCCCACCAAATCAGGCCTCTTTTGGAAAATCTCTTAAGGCTGTAATAAAGTGAATAGTAAAAACAAAACACTTTGGTCATGGCCCCCCCCCCCCAAAAAGTTGTTCAATCATTCTAATTTGGCTTGGGATCTTCTCGCTAGCTAGCAAGGAGACCGCTAGCACTAATCAGAAGGCGTCACCACACACTCTTTGCTCACTTACCGAGATATACACATACAAATTAATGTCCTTATTAATGTGTGTGACGTCTTCTGATTGGATGCTGGCAGTCTCCTCATCAACACCAACTGAAGAAGATCCTAAGTCTTTGAGGAGTGCTAGCCCCGATCGTATTTTCTCCAAATTTTTCCATAGATGCAAGAGGGGCCTAACACTGAGATATTTTATTATTTTAATGGTTTTAAAAAACAAAAATCAAACATTGTCTGACATTTGTATAGCCCCAGTTGCGTTTTTGGATGATTTGGGCTAGCAAAATCCTAACTCTTTCATTGACTATTAACGATTGACCTTTTTGGTGCTATTAGAGTATGATAGGGTTGAACTTTTCTTGTGCTATGAGTCAAATAATTAAGTGTTAGGATTAGGATAGATGTTACTAGAAAATGACACAATAAATCAAGCTGAATTTAATATTGACTCTTAATTATTTGAATTAAAAGATTAAGATTCTAGAGTATATTCGGGTATCCGTAAATTGGTTCACTACTAAAATACTTAATTTTCGTTAACCTTAATTAGTTAGTATTAATCGAATTTAGAAAAGAGTGTCAAAATGGCACGATTTGTACCCTTTTGATATGGGATTGCGCAAAGCGTGAATCTCCCACCCGGCAAAGGGTTTACTCTGGTGCTCACCAGAGTATCCCTCTGCTGAGCAACAGATCAAAGGACAAAAAAAACCACATCTATCTTAAGTCATTTTTTTTTTCCCGTCCTTTTTTTGACTTCTTTCCATTCAAATTTTTTTTTACTTTTTTCTTTTTTTTTGGTCCACCGATGTGTTGCTCACCAGAGGGACATATACTCTGATGAGCACCAGAGTTAACCCTTTGCCGGGTGGGAAATTCACGTTTTGCGAAATCTCATCTCAAAAGGGTACAAATTGTGCCATTTTGACACTCTTTTCTAAATTTGATTAATACTGACTAATTAAGGTTAACAAAAATTAAGTATTTTAGTGGTGAACCAATTTACATATACCCAAATATACTCTAAGACTCTTAATCTTTTAATTCAAATAATTAAGAGTCAATATTAAATTCACCTTGACTTATTGTGTCATTTTCTAGGAACATCTATCCTAATCCTAACACTTAATTATTTGACTCATAGCACAAGAAAAGTTCAACCCTATCATACTCTAATAATTTTTTGCTCACCAGAGGGAAAATTCAACGTGGACACATGTACTCACAGGAGCGTGTAAGTAGCTCTGCTGGGATTGCATTCCTGATTTTGTGCATTGCCAGACCAGGCATTTATGGTGAAAGTACTGTACGGCCAGAAAGTCAAAAAGAGCTTTGTCGTGATTTTTGGTGTTTCTGAAATTTAAAGTGTTTCTGAACTGGGCAGGTACCCGTTGATCAGCCCTGTGTTGCATTGAAGATGGTGGGTGCCATCACAGAGTCTCCAGTTGCCTCTTCCTAGCAAAAAAATAAAGCGAGACAGGGTAAATGGTAGAAAGGAAGGACGTAATGGAGCAAGATAATATGATAGATTGATACACAGTGAATAAATATTTCATCTTTTATTTTCTAATTTCCATTTTTCTTTTCAATTTATGGTGAAGAAAACAAAAAAAAAGGGTAAACCCAATAGGGGGAAGGGACTTTGAAGAAAATTAATGATTTGGAGATTATTGGAAAAATAATTATTTGTTGCAAGTTTAAGCCAAATCATATGTTTATTTTTCTATTTTCTCAGGTGTTATTTTAGAAAGCAAATCGTGTGAAGTTAATGCTTACCTAATTAAACACCATGGGCTTGTCCCAGTGATAGTGTCTCTCCCTTTGGGGAGGTGAGACTAGTGTTTGAGTTTTGGTGTAGCTGTTGATGCCCATAATGAGTGTTAACCCTGCTAACCCCCTAACCCCTAACTTAGGTAGATAAATGATTAGGACTAAGCAAAAAAAAAATGCTTACCTAATTAGATTTTTAAAATTAAAAACAGAAAAGATTTCATTTTTATTGGTTAACTAATGAAAATGGTCAGAGTATTTCACAAGGAAGATAGAAAAAGTTGAAAAGAAACTGTATTTTTGTAAAGAGCAATAATTCATGTCATGGGTAAGGAGCGGACTATTGCTCCTTGCCTCTCACAAAGCGAAGTATGGTTATAGAAAAAAAATTTAATTTTTTTCTTAAAACGAAGAATAGATACTTTAACCCAAAAGGTTAGTGAATCTTAATAACAGTTAAAGGAAGTTAAAAGGGGACATGTGGTGAGAAAAAAATGGGTGAGACGCATTTTCTGCTCTTTGAGACCGAAAAGTGAATTAATTTCTTTTTCAAGAAAAATTATTTCTGGATTCAAAGTATAATCATTTTAGTATTTAAGTATAAAATTAGCACATGAAACCATGTTGGTATTAGTAATTATAATATACCATATGAGAAATATAATTACATGCTAAAATGAAAGATTTATTTCAAAAGCTAAATACATGCATCATAATTATCTTAGAAGACAAATTTAAAACAATCTTGGGCTAGTTTATTCAATGGTAGATTTTTTATTTTTTTTTCTTATAGAAGGCCTTTTCAACAATTTCATATTGAATAGTTACATCCTACCTATCTTTATAATATTAGAGATATAATAATGATGTAGTGTATCATGACCAGTGGTCTTATTGTCTGATCACAAGTGATTTCAGAAATGAAAAAAAAATAAAAAAAATTAATGCATATAATATAACTCACTGAGAGCCATCAATCCCTAGACAAAGCTAAAACAATTTGCTTGATGGGCAATTATAGCTACAAACAAATTAAGCATAAGTAGGAAATCAATGCCAAATGTCTAAATCTCAAAGTCTAATCCCTTAAAATTAGGGCTGTCAATGGACGGGATCATGATCCGGATCCGATCCGAATCCGATCCGATTAGCCGGATTTTGGACCCTATATGTGATCCGTCGGATCGGATTCGGATCGGATCGGTGGAATCCGATTATAATCGGATCAGATCTGGATATAGGGTGATCCGATCCGATTAAAATCCGATCCGATAATAATAATAATTTTTAATTATTTTAAATATATTATTTAGATTTTCTATGTATAAAATATTAATTTTAAAAAAAATTAACATTAATTAGTATTAATTATGGTATTATTAGATTTTTTTTATTATTAAAATAGATTTTTTTTAAAAAAAAATAACCTTACTCGGATCGGATCGGATTCGGATTCGGATTCGGATTCGGATTCGGATTCGGATTCGGATTCGGATTCGGATTCGGATCGGTTACTTCATGATCCGACGGATCTCGGATCGGATTCGGATCAGTCGGATTCTTAATCGGATCGGATTCGGATCTAGGCAGATCCGATCCGTTGAAAGCCCTACTTGAAATTCACTAGTAGGCCCCCATCTCTTGATTTAGCACTGTGCCTACTAATTTATCAAAGGCTCCGTTTGTTTCAATGTTAAGACAGACCTTTTGGAGTGGTTGCTTGGACTTACCCTTATGGCACCTTAGCGGCTATCTTACCTTACGTTGGCTCAAAGTCTGAGTTTAGAGGGTGTATTAGGTAGGGCTGTCAATGGACCGGATCATGATCCGGATCCGATCCGAATCCGATCCGATTAGCCGGACTTTGGACCCTATATGTGATCCGTCGGATCGGATTCGGATCGGTTCGGTGGAATCCGATTATAATCGGATCGGATCTGGATATAGGGTGATCCGATCCGATTAAAATCCGATCCGATAATAATAATAATTTTTAATTATTTTAAATATATTATTTAGATTTTCTATGTATAAAATATTAATTTTTAAAAAAATTAACATTAATTAGTATTAATTAAGGTATTATTAGATTTTTTATTATTAAAATAGATTTTTTTTTTTTTTAAATAACCTTACTCGGATCGGATCGGATCGGATTCGGATCGGACGATATATAATCGGATCGGATTCGGATCGGTTACTTCATGATCCGGCGGATCTCGGATCGGATTCGGATCAGTCGGATTCTTAATCGGATCGGATTCGGATCTAGGCAGATCCGGTCCGAATCCGATCCATTGACAGCCCTAGTATTAGGTATATGGGAACCACGGAGAATATTAATTGTCTTTAAAAATTATATATATATATATATATATATGAAAAAGGATATTTTATATAGAATTCATTTATTTTCCCTTTTTTACATTAAAACAAATTGAGCAAAAGATGTAATAATTGAGAATGACCAACTTTAAATTGTTTTTTTTATGATGGAAATTCTTAGTAGAGTCAGTGGAGCTCTAGGTTAATCATACCCGGGTGGGATTAGATCCCTAGACCTCCTCCATTGTTAGTTGTTACCCACGGAAAATCAGTAACCTCAAGAATGTTGGCCTTGGAATTGTATGTGTTAGCCCTACTCTCATTCAATCCATACTCTCACTCTCCATCAACCATTTGTCCACTTTTTTTCAAGTGAGAGAGCTTTAGCTAACACTCCTGCTATTTTAGCCTTTAGGACGCAACATACACATGTGTAACATCCAATACGTGGGCCTCCGATTCTCTCTAGGAGAAGCCAAAAAAGTGGTCTCAGGCTACCACAATGTGTGCTACATGTGGTGGAGAAGTCATTTCATTGTCTCCCATGATTTTGACTTCTCCATGCATTATTCGACACGTGGTGATAAAATGGTGAGAAAAATGGGGAGAGATATCAAGTTAGGAGAAGTCAAAATCATAAGAGAAAATGAAATGACTTCTTCCCTTTTTATCTCCACATGTCGCAAAATGTGTGGTAGCCTGAAACACTATTCTAGCATCTCCTAGAGAGAATCTAAGGCCCAATAGGTGACATTCACATCGTACAAAGGCTTAAAAACTCTCTAAAATTGTCACGTGCCCCTCTTTCTGCTTGGGATCTTCTTCAGTTGGCACTCGCAAGGAGATCACCAACACCACTCCGAAGGTGCCATGTAAAGGAGTGCACATCTACCAAGGTGAGTTCACACATACCAATGCTCACATAAACATATGTGGGGCCTTTAAAGTGGGTGCTTGCAATCTCCTCGCCAGCATCAACTGGAGAAGATCCCATGTCTTTATATTATATAATGTGAGCCCTCTCATTAAAAATAAAAATGGCAGAGGTCTCTCCATACGATTTGCTTGAAATTAAGGCAATGCATATATATTTTTCAATTTTCTTTCGTTTATTGTTTCTATCGGAATCAGGCCCATTTTATTTGGGGCATTTTGAGATGGACACGTGAACTGGCCTATGATGTGGGGCCATGGTTTCATGATTCATCAACCAAAATGGCTCAATTGGTGCAATATCTATTTGGGCATGGCTCCAAAAGTTTATCAGATGTAAGGGTGGAAATTTCTGATCTGACCCGGCAATTCAACAAGTTAGGGTTGAGATTTTTTACTTGTATATATGTTGGGCTCGGGCGGGTATGGTTAGGGCTGTCAATGGACCGGATCATGATCCGGATCCGATCCGATTAGCCGGACTTTGGACCCTATATGTGATCCGTCGGATCGGATTCGGATCGGATCGGTGGAATCCGATTATAATCGGATCGGATCGGATCTGGATATAGGGTGATCCGATCCGATTAAAATCCGATCCGATAATAATAATAATTTTTAATTATTTTAAATATATTATTTAGATTTTCTATGTATAAAATATTAATTTTAAAAAAAATTAACATTAATTAGTATTAATTAAGGTATTATTAGATTTTTTATTATTAAAATAGATTTTTTTAAAAAAAATAACCTTACTCGGATCGGATCGGATTCGGATCGGACGATATATAATCGGATCGGATTCGGATCGGTTGCTTCATGATCCGACGGATCTCGGATCGAATTCGGATCAGTTGGATTCTTAATCGGATCGGATTCGGATCTAGGCAGATCCGGTCCGAATCCGATCCGTTGACAGCCCTAGGTATGGTGCCTAGGACTGCACATCATATTGGACAAGTCTCGATATTCATTTGAGCCCAACCCACCCCTTTAGATGAAGCCCAAACCCAGCCCATCATACTTTGTGTGAGTTTGGGCAAGACCCAAATTTGACAAGCCTGGTCTCTCGATGAGCTGAATTAAGATCGGTTCGTTCTATTGGAAAGCTTCCTCTAGTTTGGCTGAAGCTCTTGACACACTTTGAGTTCTAAATATTAAATAATGAAGTCGCTTTAGAAAAGGGAAAAAAAAACACATTAATAGTTGTATGTTGTTGATTTAAGCATTCAATATGTTATTGTGGAAAGTGATTTGAAGATCTCTGTCGACACATTAATGAGTATTATTGACTTGCCTTAGAGTGTTTGGTAGGCTGATAATATTGGAAAGATATTCAGAATATGAAAGATAAATGTGAATTTAATCTAGTTCTCTTTTAAAAAGAATAACATAGTTACATTTGAAGCATGTTGGAATCAACAAAACTTTACTTTTTTTTGGAAGTCACAGCATTGCCTAAGGAAATTCAAGGCATGATTGTGTTGGATAAATCAGGAATTGGTAATTTGAAATTTAATTTATTGTTTTGCTTATGAGTCCTTGTGTTTTTGAGGTTAGGTTCTATGCCCCCTTATTTGTATTCGTTTTTTTATTAATAAATTTGGTAACAGTCTATGCCAAACCCCCTCCCCTCTGTGTGGCTTTGAAAAAATAATTATTTAACAATAATTATTTATGGGGTTTAATTTCATAAAGAGGAGTGCTAGCCCCAGTCACATTTGCTCCAAATTTTTCCATTGGCGCAACTAGGGCCTAACACATGGAGATGTTTTCTTATTTTAACAATTTAAAAGTAAAACTCAGAGATTGGTTGACATTTGTAGTGCCCAGTTGCATCTGTGGAAGATTTGTGACTGGGGCTAGCAAAATTCTTTCATAAAATACCAGTTGGGTAAATATTTAGTCGTAAGGAGTTAATCTGACTAATTAAGAGTTAACAATCTTAATTATGATCAGAAAAATTAATCAATGAGAGTGATCGTTTTCCATAAAAAGGCTCACCGTCACACGTAAGAAAGCGAGTCGACATCTTTTCTAGCCTCTACAAGGATTCCTTGTAAGGGTATTTTGGAAGGCAACGCCGAGTCGTCGACGCAAGTTAAGGTGTTGTTCAGTTTTAATTAAAAATGCATCTCCACGTTCTGTTGGGTCGTATGGGCACTCCCAACTTGTCACATGTCCTCTTTTAACACCCGTTAATTTTGGTTAAGATTAGTTTGTCCCATGTTATCTTTAATCGTTCATTAATTGTGGTTAAGATTTACTCACCTTTATTGTTTAATTATTTAACTTTGATTTTTAGAAAAAAAAATATTTTAAAAATAAACCAGATGAGTTAGTGAATTATAATCAAAGTTAGTATTTATTTTCTAAGAACTAAGGGTAGATGGATGAACCTAAGGGGTGATTGAGTCTTAACCACAGTTAATAGGTGTCAAAGAGGAAACGTGGCGAACTGGGAAGGTGGTGTGCGTGTACCATCCAACAGGACATGGAGATGTAGAGATAGGATCATAACCAATTGCAATTGAATTCAAGAGAATTCAATTGCATGTGTGGCAAATTTAGAATGAGAGGAAAAGAGCAAGAAATGCAAATTCTGAATTTTTTCTCTTCCAATCAACAGCTGCCACCTATGCAATTGATTTCTCTTGATTTCAATTGCAATTGATTATGATCTTATTTCGGATAGATGCATGTTATCACCTCCTTAATAAAACACCTTTCCACGCGTAAGCTGAAAAGACTATATCCGATTTTAATACTCGACCATCTGTAGGGAAATCCGTTGCCATTTTCGAGGACTGGGATAATGGAGAGGCTGAAACTTAATCGGACACCTTTCCTTCTCTCTCCTTCTTTACGGATATTGTAAAGAAGGAGAGAGAAGATACCTATGTACCCACCATCATCATCATCATCATTATTATTATTATTATTATTATTATTATTATTATTATTTAGATATTTTTAAAGCTAGGGCCTAGGGTCGATCCATGTGCATTTGAGGTGGCCTAAGCTTTATTAGTTTAAGAGTTTCTTCCGGGAAAAATCTCATTGAATTGTTCAAATTATAGGATAGGAATCTCCCTTTCTTATAATTTATGAGGGGTGCTAACCTACAGTTCTCTCAGGACTTTCCTACTCTCACCCTTAGCCAACCACTTGTTTATGTTCGTCGTTAAAGCATTATAATGAGTTACAAAGTGTGTGCTTTAATGGTGAGAATGAATAGATGGTTAGTTACATGATATCATTTCAATCAAATAAACAAATTTGGCTTATTACTGCGTGCGTTAGGGTGTATCCCGGGTTTAATCCTACATCGGTTGGAAAGTGGACTTTGCATCGGTGTATAAGGGGCCATCAACCCACCATAAGACAGGCCCTTTTGGCTTGGACTTACCCTTATGACACCTTAACGACTACCTTAGGTTGGCTGTGTGTGTGTTTAGAGAGTGTGTGTGTTAGTTACATGATATCATTTCAACCAAAAGAATAGGTGGTTGGCTAAGGCTGAGACTAGGAAAAGCACGAGAATAGGGTAGCACTCCTCACATTTTATAAGTAGTATTGCTTGAAGTAGTAGCTCTAGTGGCAAAGGCGGGAATACCTATCTAAGGATTGGCGACTACAGACGATGAGTCTCAGTTCGAAAGGAATGGAAAGTTCATAACAATCTCTGTAAAGCACCTTGCATTTTAAAGCATATGAGTACGAGAGAAGTATGGTTAGAATTTAGATGAGCATGGTTAATTTGTGAACGCGCGTGTGGGGACACACACACTCGTTGTTTGTGTCCTCTGGATCCTAGCTCGTTAATTATGCTAAAAAAGAGAGAATTAATAGAGTACATGTATGGTTATGATATACATAATATAATTACCATCATCACAATTGGTAGAATATGGATTTAGAATGAGATTGGGATTGAGAATGAGATTTGATTAGTACTAGGTTAAGAATAGTTTAATTTAGTTTCTATATTTATCATATAGTATTATCTATTTAAACTCTAGTGGGGTCTCTTTATAATCATCTTGAAAATTCAATAAAATTAGTTTTTCTTAATTAATGAAATGTTGATTCAACCCTATTTTTGTCATGTTAAATTTGGTGTCTCTATTGTTGAATAGCTGTTCCGGTGGGTGGCACTTTGCCGCCCGTGGAGCCTGAATTTTTGGGTAGTGACCTCAACACTTTTAGGATTTAAGACACCACAGCACTGCCCAGTTGAAGTCTGCATCTTTCCGTCTCTCACGGATCCCTCTGTTTCACCTTTAGCCTTTTCTCGTCGTCTCACGTACACATGCACTCTCTCGTTTTAGTACTAGAACTCTTTCTTTTAAATTACTTTTTGATAATATTGAGTGACCACTATTATTCATCTTTGTTTTTATGTCATCTCATCAATCATCACCAACGGGTATCATTGCTATCGCCATTAGCCTATTATTGCTATTGATATGACATTGACATGGCTATGTTGTTCAGATTTTCTCACTCCATACGAGATTTCCTACTCCCGTCACTCACCATCCTCCATGCTCCATGTGCTTCTATTTTCTATCATCATCTCATTCTTACTCTTTCATCATCTCATTCGGTTTTATAATGACAACTCATATACAAACAAACAATGGTGAGGAAACATTCTGTGATAATGTTTGACAGGAAAAACTCAGTTAGAAAGGCCTAAGTAGGATCCACTTGCCGGCAAGGGCGGAGCCACATGAGGCCTAGGGGGCTAAAAGCCTACAACCCCCTGAAATTTTAGGGGGGAAAAAAAATCCTATAGAGGACTAATATGGGTGTAGCCTGGGAGAGGGGTCGGGAAACTCTAGCCTTTCCCCCCCCCCCCCCCCCTCTTAAAATTTGGAGGAAAGATATATTCCTTACAAACCGACACAAATAAACATGATGACCCATAAACTTAGCACTCAAAATAAATTCCATGGGCTACGCCCCGAACCCCCATTGTTAGCCCCCTGCCAGAGAATCCTGGCTCCGTCCCTGCTTGCGGGACCCGCCAAATTTTGTATTGAACATCACACACCTCCCAGCTACTTCAAAATCAATTTGCCGGCCTACTCCTCTTCAAAACCAGCTATCGGACCCCATGTAAGGTTCTCAATTGGGTTCGACGATTTTTCCAACAATGCAGCAAGTTTAATGGCTATCAGAGTTTGATCAAGGGAAGTGTAGTTATACAAAACGCTTTGCCACATCGATCATCATTCCAATGATGTAACCAAAAAAAAATTATTGTTGATTGTCTTGGAAAAAAAAAATGTCAATCTCAAAACTTTTTTTTGGCCTGTTTGAGCCCATATCAGGACCTGTAACCCTTTGGCAAGACTAGAGCGAAGATCATCAGATCCACTTTTCAGGCCCAAAGAGACCCTTTGAAGACTCGTGAACCCTTTGGCGAGACCATAGGCACAATCACGGATGTCATGTCAAATTTGGCCCAAATAGGCCAATTTCATTGCCCAATGGGCTATGCAGCCCATTAAGGCCCTGACTTAATAGAGTGCATGTATGGTTATGATGTGCATAAGATGCACAATATCATTACCATCATCACAACCGGAAAGATTTAGATTTAGAATGAGATTGGGACTGAGAATGAGAATGAGATTTAATTAGCACTAGATTAGGAATGGTTTAATTTAGTTGCTATATTTATCATATATTATTATCTATTTAAACCCTGGTGTATTCTCTTTGTAATCATCTTGAGAATTCAATAAAATCAGTTTCTCTTCAAGAATGAGGTCTCGATGGAGTAGAGGGGTGACATCGAGAATCAAGATCTTCAAACTCGTTCGTTAATTAAACGAGATCCAAATTAAGCTCAAGTTTCACTTGTTTATTATATAAACAAACTCATGCTTTAATAAATGAACTCATGGCAAGCAACCACTTTTCCATAAATACCCCATTTCGTAACCCTATGTTTGGTTGACGAGAAAATAAGTGAAAAGAAAGAAAAGAAAACCAATTTGGCTTTCTTTTATTTTTTTTTATGTTTTCACCTATTTTTCGGCAACCAAACATACCATAAGGGTATTTACATAGAAATATTAGTGCTAAAAAAAACCTTTTGCATTTATAATTTCCAAACTACCACTCCCAACGCTTTTTTATTTTTTTTTTGGGCTCTTCAACCGAAATCTAAATATGTATACCCCCTTTTTCGGTTAGGAAAAATACATTAGCCTTGCTTCCCTACTCTCCAGCAATCCCTCTTGTCAGCTAAAAACCAACACTTGTCCTTGTTATAGGGGTTGGTTTTTGGCTGAGAGTAAGGCTTGCCTAATAGTAGGGCTAGCAAGACTAATTTGAAATTTATTGGAAAAAAAAAATATTTATGCAAATATTTTTATGTAAGAGATTAATTATGAACAAGAGCTCCAATTGAAGAGTTAATCGGAGCATCCCAAAATATGCCCTTTTTTTTTGGGTAATACTTGAAAAGATTTAGTTGACAGAAAACCCTTTCTTTATTATTGTAATAACCAAACAACCATTACTATAAGGAACATTTTGGGATGCTCCGGTTATCTCTTCAACCGGAGCTCCTGTTCATAGTTAATCTCTTTCCGAAATGCCACTGTCAATGCATATTTTGGGGGAGCTCCGGTTCTCTCTTGAACCAGAGCTCCTGTTTATATTCAAGCTCTTCCAACATTAAGAAAATTATTTATACAATCTCATTTATTGGTTTTATCACCCAAAGTCCAAGGCTGTATTTTCTTATTGTTCTTGTTTGTTCCATCTTTTCAGTTTTTTCAGTTACAGACAGAAAGAGCGAAGCTTCCCATGTAATATTTCTTCATTATTTAATCTCCTTTTAAGTTTTAACATTTCATTTGATCTCTGAGGTGGGTTTGTGGTGTTGTTCTGACCACAGCAATGGAGAAAATTTCTCTTTTTCTTCTTCTCTCTCTTATGGTTTTCCTTCCCTGGTTTCATGAAAATTTCGCATTCGCGGCTGGAACCATAGACGGATCTGAACAATGGGGATATGTAGAAGTTCGACCCAGTACGTCAAAATCTTTCCTTTTTTCTGTTATATGTATTTTGATATACTCCAATGGAAGTTCTTATTTTTATGTTGGCTTTTCTTTTGTGTAATGTAGAAGCCCACTTGTTCTGGTGGCTTTATAAAAGTCCATATAGAGTTGAAGATCCCTCAAAACCCTGGCCAGTACTTTTGTGGCTCCAAGGAGGCCCTGTGAGTATTACTACTGTAACACACAAAGCATTGACATAGAGAATAGTATTTGGGAATTCACTGTATTTAGTCTAAAATCAATATTTATATCTGAATTCAGGGAGGTTCTGGAGTTGGATTTGGGAATTTCCTAGAGATAGGACCCTTGGATGGGAATTTGGAGCCCCGGAACTCGACCTGGCTTCGAAAAGCTGATCTCTTGTTTGTGGTAGACTTTGTGTATTGTTTTTCTTTTTTCTTGAATCCTTTAAATGAATTTAAGTATAAATAAGAAGTGAAAATATAATTTTTATTTTTATTTTCTTTCTTTTGTATTTAGGATAGTCCAGTTGGAACAGGATTCAGTTTTGTGGAGGACGAAAATCTGGCAGTTAAGACTGATGAAGAGTCAGCAACTGATTTAACTACCTTGTTGAAGGAGCTCTTCAATGGAAATGTGAGCCTCCAAAGTAGTCCTCTTTACATTGTGGCTGAGTCTTATGGAGGAAAGTTTGCTGTTACTCTTGGACTATCGGCTCTAAAAGCGATTGAAGCCGGGGAATTAAAGCTTAAACTTGGAGGTAATGGGGCATAATTTTTCTTCCTTAGTTGATAAATAATTTTGAAACCCCCATAGAAATCCATCTGGGACACTCTTGCAAATGTATAAATTCAAATTTCTCAGCATACTGATTAGTGATTTGTACTTATTAACCAATCAAAAATAAATAAATCCGCATATTAATCTACTAACTTTGTGCTTTTGTGTTGTTCTGAATACAGGAGTTGCTTTAGGAGATAGTTGGATAAGTCCAGAAGATTTTGTGGTGAGAAGTCTCTACAACTGCGAATCTGCCTATATCCCATCCTCTGTTTTTGCATGATCATATATTTCAATACTTCAATGGATTTCAGCTTTGGGTTCCAATAATTTAAGAAATTCATCCTTTTGCCTATCTTTAGATTTCTGATCTGGAATGCAGTTATCATGGGGACCTCTTCTAAAAGATGTTTCGCGGATCGACAACAATGGTTTGAACGAATCAAACAGGTCTGAGTGATACCAATTTTGAACGAAGATTCAATAAATAATTCGAGTATCTAACAAAACCCACTTCAAAAAACAGCGTAGCGCAAAAGATTAAGCAGCAACTTGCAGAAGGCCAGTATGAAGAGGCAACAGAATCGTGGAGTGTGCTTGAGGATATTATTTCCACCAGAAGCAATTATGTGGTACCTCTCTCTTTCTCTCCTTCTCTCTCTTATATTATATATATATAGCTACATCTGAATTGCAATGCAATTGTTAAGCTTTAAAAGCTTACTCAAGCATCTTGAGTGGCAGGACTTCTACAATTTCATGTTAGATGATGGAAACGGCCCTGTTACTATGACAGCCATGGAGGAATCAAAAGGATTAATGATGGACAAGTACTCAAGATATCTCGAATCTACAAGGTTTTCATCATCTGGTGATGACCTTACTAGCTTGATGAATGGCCCTATTAAAGAGAAGCTAAAGATTATTCCCATGAACGTAACGTGAGTTCTTTCACACTAAAAGAAATAAATAGCATATGGATGATGCATCTCACTTTTTCTTCTTCTTCTTTTCTTATATGTGTGTTGCAGATGGGGAGGCCAGTCTGATATTGTTTTCTCAGCCATGACAGGGGATTTCATGAAACCAAGGATCGAAGAGGTAAAAGCCTTATGTTCATGTCTCTATGCACTTCCATTCCACATAGATGGAATAAATTAGGTAGATAATATTACTAGCTCATTGTGTTCTCCAAGGAATATCTTACCTACCTCATTGTGTTCTCCAAGGAATATAAGTATATAGTTAACCTTCTTAGCATTTTTCAAGTGAGTTCCAACATTATTCTCATTACTGTTAACAAATCCAACACATAAACTACTGGGAAGGGTGGACGATTGGGAGGAGCTTTCCCCGTCTGAGGCCTACATGTTGGAACACATACAAGGAGGTGGTTGACTCACGGAACTTTACTGGGCACATTTAGTAATTGTCCTTGCAAAAGGGGATCAAGATGATCCTAATCATGCCATTATTAGATTTTTTTTGGATAGTCCTAATCACCTCATTATTAGATTCTTTTGGATAGTCGAGGAAAAAAAATGAACTGTCCAAAAGAACAAAGAACAACAAATGCACAGACTGAATTGTTATGATCATCCAATTCAGCCAACCTTATGGTGCCTCTGCATGTGTACGATGTCTACTATGTTACTTGAATCTGAAAAATAAAAAGCCTTATATATTGCATAGATGAACTTTTTCTTAATTCTTTTGATTTTAGAGGTTCTAGAATCTGTTTGTTTATCCATGGCCATTTAACACTTTCCGTAATATGCATCAGGTAGATGAGCTCCTAGCCAAAGGCGTGAATGTTACCATATACAATGGACAGGTACAAATTCCTTTGGCCATTTTCAATCAGTAGAGAAGGATACACAATGCACAAGCAAAATATGCATAATGAATGCACTTCATAAGTAGGGAATATACAATTATTAGCACAAAAAATTTAATAACAAATGTGAGGAAGATAAAGACTGAATTCAATAGTGTTCGGTGTCTTGATCTCTTTTTGTTTCTCCATCTCCTACCACTGAAATTGTTTGATTGGTGATGAATCTTATGGTAGGTTGATCTCATATGTGCAACCAAAGGAACAGAAGCATGGGTCGAAAAACTCAAGTAACACATCTTACTTACTCATTTCATCCATGAAACATTTGATATATCTACATTTGTAGTTATTAATTCAATTAACAAAAAATTTCAGGTGGGAAGATCTGAAAATTTTCTTGAGCATGGACCGAACTCCTCTCTACTGCGGAGAAGATGATACAGTTACGTTAGGGTTTGTGAAGTCTTACAAGAACCTCTATTTCTATTGGATTCTTGGGGCAGGCCACTTTGTAAGTCATCCATCATCATCACTCTCACAGTTTTAGCAGCATAAGCTTAGCCAACATAAATGATATACTCTGTTTTGAACTTGGAGTGAAGGCAGATAACATAATCTACTGTATCCCACTTTCAAACAGTGTGTTCATGAACCAAAGCAAGCATAAATTACTATAAACGACTTCAAGAAAAACTCAATTTCCTTTTAAGCTCACTAAAACTATGCTTTGTAGAATTATATTTGCAACCAAACATGCTCTTAGAGTCTGCCTACACAAGCTGGTTCTTTGCATAGCTTATGAGGCGGAGATATTGGAAACTTATTGTATATAGTATTTCACACATCTCCTTCAAAATTATGCAGGTACCCGTCGATCAGCCTTGTGTTTCTTTGCAGATGGTGGGTAACATTACTCAATCACCAAATTATTCTTCTTAGAGCAAAAATGCAGGAAATACCATAAGAAACTCATCAAGAAAAGGCGTGAAGTTTCAAGCTATTAATCAAAGATTACAAATTACAGCAAAGATAAATAATCGGGGGTGCAAGATCCAAGAAACAAATGTACTATTTATTTTTCTACCAAAAGGCAAATGTTCTATTCAATGACTTTTTCTTAATTTTCGTTTAGATTTTTATTACTTGTGAATAAAGAGAGTGTCTTAAGGAGAAATTAGTGAGACTATAACTAAAGAAATTCATTCCAAAGGTAAATGTTCTTCATGGCCATTACAATGACCATTAAAATGATATTGGTTCTACCTTTCTAAACCTTTGTGCCAGGTATTTGAATCCGACCAAGATATCAATAGAGCTATAACAATGGGGAACACCAATGGCTGATAACTCTATGCATTGGTAATAGTAGTTGTTACATCTGAGAGTGACAAAACCAGTTTGAGATCATTGAATGGGATGGTAGAAAATAATTTAATCAAAATGAAGGTTCTAAACTGAACTTCTAAAAGATCATTCGCGAAAATGTGAACTCTAATCAGCAGTAGCAACCCCAATGATGGGCTATTGTGAGATACATTCTATCAATCTCTTAGTGATGTAGTAGCCTTATGGCTAACTTCAGTAGGTCTACGACCAGATCTTTTCGCTTAATCAAACTTTCAGGTGGGACAGCTTGAAAATTTTATTGAGCTTGAGCTGAACTCCACAGTAGTGGAGAAGATGATACAGTTAAAAAAGGGTTCATGAAACCTATATTTCTATAGGATTTTTGGGGCAGGACACTTCGGAAGTAGTAGTCATTATCATCATCACTCTCAGTTATAGAGGCATATCTTGACTTGGAGTGAATGCATATAGGTACTGCATTCCCCTTTTAAAATGTGCTTTTGTACAATAGCAAGCTAAATTAGTGCAAACGACCTCGAGAAAGAACTTGGTTCCCCATGCTCATCAAAACTACATTGCAAGGGGTTATTTGCAACCAAGCATGCTCTTAGCATATCCCTGTATGAAACAAGTATTTTGCATAGGCTATGGCACGAAAATGATGAAGCATCAGCATGTGTTAGTGTTTATCACACGATCTTTTGTTTTCTTTTTTAACGCGTGTTAGTGTTTAAAGCATGATCTTTTGTTTTCTTTTTTAAAATTTTTTGCAGACACTCAGTTGATCAGCCTTGTACTTCTTTGCATATGTTGGGTGACATTATTCAATCACAATATCTTACTTCTTCGAAAATAAATGATAGAGATACCACAAGAAATGAGACATGAAAAAGAAAACATGAAATTTCAAGCTACTGATATATATATATATATATATATATAACTCTACAAATTACAGCAATGATAATAAGAGGGGGTGCAAGAATGGAAGATCCGCGAAACTAAGATACTACTTTGTGTACAAGGAAGGCAAATGCTCTCTTCAATGACTTTTTCTTTATTTTTCTTCTAAATTCTTCTTAGTTGTGAATAAAGAGTCTGTAAGGAGAAATTAGAGAGATTGTAACTAAAGAAAATTCCTTCCAAAAATTAATGTCCTACATGATCTTTATAGCGTCCATTATCTGCTTCCCTCAGCCTTCATGCCAGGTATTTGAATCCAACCAAGGTTTCAATAGTGTTATCAACGACAAAGAACACCAATGGTTGTTTAATGTTATGCAGAGCTAATAACAGATGTTACACTTGGGAGAGCCAAAACCAATTTGAGATTGGATCTTAAGACTGCTAAGATCGTAACGACTGAATTTTGAGCAGTAACAGTCCAAATGGATGGGCTAACATAAAAAAATCAGCCTCATTGATTTTGGATTGTTGCTCAAAAAGAAGCTTTTAAGGAGACATTTTCGATTTTCTGAATAATGTGATATCTAGTGTAAGCACCCCATTTTTGCACCCCCTATCCCTCTTCCTGCTTCTTCAAAGGCTCCAATGTTCACCTAAGGCCCAAGCCCATTTAGCCAAACTTCATTACCCCAAACTCAAGTAGTCAAGCTCAATTACCCAATTGCCTAAGTCAAAGCCTACTTACCATAGCCCAAGCCCAAATGTCACTGTCAAAGTCCAATAACCATAACTCATGACCCATCTACTAACAACCCATGATCCATAAAATATAGTCCACATATCCATATCCACCTAACCTATATCCTACAACTCATGCCCATATAACTCATAGTTCACTCAACCCATCAACTCTCTTACACCTCTTACAACTCTCTTACACCCCTTACAACACTCAATTCATCAACTCTCTTACACTCCTTACAACACTCAACCTATCAACTCACCTTACAACACTCAACTCTTTACCCACTAACTCTTTTTATCCCCCATGTAAAAGATACAACTCAACCTTTTAGTTTTCCTATAAATATCAATCCCTTAGCCCCTTAGAGAGATGCTCATTACCCATAAAAAGGCTCTCACCCACTTGTTGTTCCCTTGAGTTTGAAGAAGTGAGAAGAAACTAAGGTTTAGAGTTTGGAGAGAATTCTAAGACTAAAAGTTTAGAGTTCTTCACTAACTCTCCTCCTTTGTGGACTCTAAACAAAACTCTACCTCTTGGAGCATTAAAGAAGAATTCTTTGAGGATTAGGCATTTCTTCTTTTATCATATTCTCTTCTTTTTTATCTCATTTTTATTCGATTCTCTCTTCTTGGTCTCTCATCTCTCAAGCATAGTTGAGCCTCTCTACACCAATCTAATGGTATAGAGGGACCCCATCTCAAAAGCAAGGAGAGATCCCCATTATCCTTTTTATGTACATATATTTTTTTTTCTCTTTATGTACCCACAAATGTAGATATGGGTAGGCCCATAGAGAGTGGAAGCTAAAGCTATACCTCTCTTTTCATTTTGTTTCTTTTTGGGATTCTAGTATTCTTTCTAGAATTCTTTGTGAAAGTTCATCCCCTCTCTAACATTCATTAGAGCGATATTACATCATTTATAATGGTGTAAATGAACCACCTTAAAAGGGAGAAGATGAGTTTTCAATTTCTCTACTTGTTTCTTCTCTTCTTTTCTTCTTATTCTTCATGTTTTATTTTGAATGGGTAAAAGACGGTTTAAAATTTAAAAGAGGAGGATGATGTCCAAAATGTCTCATGCTAAGACAATTGTATTTGATTTATCATCAACACCAATCCAACAAAATAGGTGTTGGCAATAGACCATCTACTATTCATAATGCAAAGATCTCTCTTTATGTCCTAAATACAATCTTTTAGCTTAACCTCTTCTTGAAATTCTTTTGGGTTAAATTTGACTTTAGTTAAGTTTGCTAAAACCCTACCTATATGAAAATCCAAAAAAAAAATGATAAAAGCTAAAAATACCAAAAACATGATAAAATCTCAAAATACCAAAAACATTCAAATGTAACCAAAATACCAAAAACATTCAAATATCCTCAAAAATCCCAAAAAAATATAAGAAATACAAAAAGAGACTTGTAGGACCTCCTTAGCTTTGTTTAGCTCACCTAACCATGGTTAAATCTCCTCTAACCACGGTTAGACTTAACACTTGTACACTTGACCTCCCCGGTCAATCAACTCTAGCCCCCGGGCTAACCCCTAAGCCACCCTTATGCACATACACACACACCCTAGCCTTAGCACGGGTCCATGTGTCAAAACTACGCTCGATCTTATCTCACCTTGTGAGTACATAGGCAACCCTATCCGGATTCGACCCTAGTTAGCTTTCTATTTTTTTGGATTAGCATACTTTAAAAACTTAGGCATTTTCATTAATATTGACTTTAATTTTGGCTTAAATCTAGTAAGTAGGTAACCATTGTAAAATGGGGGTCCTAAGATGTCTAACACCTTCCTTGGGACTTAATTGAACTGCTTACCCTAACTCTAATCGAGATCATTACCCTTAAATTCAAACTCGGGATCTATCCCTAAGAATGAGTAGGTGGCGACTCTCAGTCAAACCAAGTGGGTAAAAAATCTATGCTCACATCTAGTTTGAGGCAAATCCAACTTCTGGTTGGAAACTTGAGAGACATGTAAGAGATCCCTGTCCAAGACTATGATCCTGGAATGGAAAATGGGTTACCTTGGGGAGTAAATCGTCTTAGAAGGACCTCTACCATTTTCTGTGAGTGGGGCTCAAATTAATCAATAAAATGAGATATTGTAACGACCCCAAATCCCACCTTGACCAAAATGGGACCTTAAGTCGCCACATTTCTTAAATCTGCTTAAATCTCATGACATACAAGGCATACTAACACGAGTCTCCAAAATAAAAATAATAAAATTCAATATAAAACCAAATCATCATGCACAAGTCTATGGTCAACATATATGTAACCCACCATAATCATAATAGTCTGATACCCAACTATAAAGTGATCAACTAAGCAACATCATCTAAAGTATGATATGTCTGATACAATAACTCCTCACGACTCAAAAGTAAAGGCCTAGTAATAAGGTCACTTGTCCAAGTCTCGCTCTCCCTCAGCAAAGGGATCACCTTCCTCCTCTACACCGTAAGCCTCCTCTACCAAAGGCTCAGCAACTAACTCGGGCTCCACACCTGCCAAGACAACAGTCTAGCCGAGTACAAAAGCACTCAGCGTATATAAAATTCAACTAACATCATAATATCCCTGCACTTAGTCAGTACCATAAACAATAGCATAATAACATAATCATAGTGCGAAAGAACATGTGCGTATATACATCATATCATCACTTTAACTCGTTTACTTGTGAGAAGCTTAGACTTATGAGATAACGTGCTTATGAGGTGCTTATGCTTATGAGACCACATGTTTATGAGTCTTTGAGCAGCTTATTCAGATCTCTCATCGGGCTTATTCAGATCCCTCATCGAGTGTATGCAATGCTTATGCTTTTGAGTCTTTGAACAACTTATTCAGATCTATGCACTTATTCAAATCTCTCATCGGGCTTATTCAGTCCTACCAAACGTATGCAATGCTTATACTTGTGATCAATGCGTGTGACTTAATTGTGAGACTCTAATCTTAACACATATGAGTTTGTGCATAAGTGTCGTAATTAACATTCGAATCAGGCATCCCTTAGATTCCAAATCTCCACCAAGAAACTCCGTCAGGTTACATCTCACTGGTTAGAGAATTCTTAACATGGAAGTCTTTCCTCTAAGCTTTGACATTCCCGAATATCGATTATCATACAACATAATTAGGGCATAATTTAACATAACAATCATGTATATCACTTTATCATAATTCATATCATTTTTCATAGTAGTTCCACAAATATCAACCTCTAAAATACTTCTCCTCCATCATATAAGTCCAACCTCTATTTGAACACCATCCACAACTATATAAACCCACAAAATCCATCCACATACATTCTCATCCTCCATTTCCTTCATTCATAATATTAAACATCACATAATATTTCATAGAAACCTCAATTTATATTCACAAAGCTATTTACATTCATAGTACACATAATCCATACTTCATTTCTCACAATATTACTATATCCATGTCAATAATCTAATATTTCTACCTTAATCAATCTTAAAACATGCATATAATCTTAATAGAGTTAAGTTGGATAGTATATCGACCTTAGAGATTGTTTTCTTCGATCCAAATTGCTCAATGAAGTCTTTGGGGACGATCTTCTAGCCAAAGTCTTCTTCTCCGGATGAAATCTTCCCTGTACAAGTTTCATCCCTTGTGTAAATCCCTAAATAGGTGTTGGCAAATTCCGTGATCATTAGATAGGTCATGTGAGTCGAGTCGTCGAGTCATGTTCCACTTGTCAGAAGAGAAGAGCTAAAGCTTAAAGAAGATTGAAGAAAGAGAAGAAAAAGCTCCTACTCTGGATCTAGACAGGTAATGGACTTAGAGACCCCTACCTAGGTTGGATTTGGCTTAGATAACTCTAAACATACCTAGGAGGATAGTTTTAAACCTAACAAAGTTGTTTGATCTCATTTGAATCAAATAAAAATGAAATGAATCATGGTTTGAAAACAATTCTGTCTCAACCGATCGCTCGGTATTGAGACCGATCGATCGGTGGCCTACCGAGCGATCGGTCATTTGGACCGAGCGATCGGTCATTTGGACCGAGCGATCCGTTTTGGACCGAGCGATCGGTAATGAGCACCGATCGATCAGTCCCCGTAAAAGGAATTTTTATTTTTCTGGATTTTTTTTTAAACCCTATATAAACAACTTTTTGGAGACCTAATTCGTGTCTTTGATATTTTTGAAAGAGTAGAGGTCTGAGAAACTCTTCTAGGGTTTTTCTTATTGCTTTTATTAGATCTTTGTTGATCCCTCCTCTTTCTTTGAGCCTAGAGAATGCAAGTATAGATCTAAACCTTTGATCTTGCATTGTGTGATCTCAGATCTGTATGAGATCCCTCTAGGGTTTGAAATTTCCTAAATTGATTCACAACCCTACACCTTGTGTGTGTGTCCGGTGTTTGATCCGGAGCCTTCGTGGAAGGAGGTCGATCGTGTGTGATCGTGGTTTTGAAGTAGCTTGAGAAGATTTGGTCGATGTGGAACCGAAGCTGCTACGGCGGAGATCGAACCTGCTGGTTCGTGGAAATCAAGAGTAAGAGTCTATACCTAGGAACGTCGTTTCTGTTTTGGTAAGGTCCTGTCTTGTACTTGATATCTTTTCATAGTGAAGTTTATTGCTGGACAAGGTCCCGTGGTTTTTTCCGTTAGGGTTTTCCACGTAAAAATCTTCTGTGTTTGATTTGTGTGGATTGTCTGATTGAATTGTTCATTGATTTCTAAACATATTAATTGAAAAATTAAAATTGGTTAGAAATTATTAGATAGACCTATTCACCCCCCCTCTAGGTCTTAGAGATCATTGATCTGGATAAATTTCACCTTGAAAACCCAAGGTTTTTTTCTCCCCTTTGCCAAATTGGGTAAAAAGTCTTAACGATATTCTAAACCCTCAAAAATGATGTTTTATTTATAGTCTTAGGGTTAAAAATCCTAAAAATTCGAACTTAACCCTTTTTTTTAAATATTACTGTGCGACTTCGTTCGAACAAATTTATATTCGTTTGAACAATTTTAAATTCGTTCTAACGAATCAGAGGCCTATAGAACGGAAATAGATGTTAGAACGTGCAACCAATTGAAAATCTCTGGCTTCGTTCGAACGAATCCATTTCCATTCGAACAAACCTGAGCCTTTAGAACAGAAATGCATGCTGAAATTGCAAAACTAATAAACCACTAGCTCCGTTCAAACGAATTTATATTCGTTCGAACGAAACCCCCCAGATTTGCTTATTTTCAACATTTTTCCATTTTCTATACCACTAGCTTAGACTTTTATACTTTTTAAACATTCCAAAGCATAAATCAAGATTAAACACCCATCAAACCCATTCATTGATATAAAATCATAACATACAATATAGTTTGACCATTTTATCCCTGATGAACCAAGAAAATTACATGAATGGAATTTGGGTCTCTACAGATACCTACCCCCTATGTCTCCCAATTTTTTTTCTTAAAAGTCTCTAATTTAATTAGAGCCGTACTCTCAGCCAAAAACCTAACTCATGTCCTTGATTTCAACAAAAAACCAATACTTGTGCTTGCTGTAATAAGTACTGTTTTTGGGTGAGTAGGGAATGCATTAGTAGGGCTAGTAGGCCTCATTAAATTAATATGAATTCTAGAATTAATGCTTAAATTTAAAATAAAATGTAGTTTAATATGGTCACTCAAAAAATAGTTAAGGTTGAGACATTTGCTCTCTTGTAGAGGGAGTCAGAAGATTTTGGATTTTCTCTGGCTAGGGAGTTAGAACATTTGCTCTCAAAAAATGGATCTCTCAAAAAATGGATCTTATAACACGCATTGGATCCAAAGAACAGAGGAGATAAACAAACCAACGAGATTACCATAATGTTCGTAATCTATCAAATTTTTGGATTGTGAAGAAGAAACAATTCAGTTGCCAAAACACTCCAACTATATTACCATAATCATTCCATATTCTGCTTTCTGGACTGTCGAGAAAATAATAGTGTCTGCCCAGCGATTGAATTTTTTTAGGGAGAGACCCACCCAATGATGGGTCCAACTCATGCATATAAAATAATAGTGTCTGCCCAGCAATTGAATTTTTTTAGGGAGAGACCCACCCAATGATGGGTCCAACTCATGCATATAAGCTGCCCAGGTAGGTAGTACAGCAGACTGTTATTTGGGTCTATCCAATGGGAGTCCCTAGATGTGCTGGTAAAAAATAGTTCAGTCTTGCATAATTGTGGTTGTTAATGCATTGGAATCAAGAACAGAACAAAGACAGGCCAACCACCAAAGATCAACAGATATTCTCATTAAAATTGCCTATGAAATTGTGTAGCGTATACAGTGATGAAAGAATACAGCTTCCGTAGTTCCTAAAGTGTATGTTTGAATAGTAAAAAAAATTCAATTTGCCTCAGAGCAAAACTATCTTCAGCCCTCCAATTGCCTGAAATAATCGAGTAAAATCTTTCAGTTGGTTGTGAGCTCCTTTTTGTGTCTCCTCTCAACTCCATTGGAGCACAAGTTTGAGAAAAATGAAAAGAATGTGAACCAAGTCTCTGTCTTTTTGCACTATCTTGGTGCTGTCAGAAAGAATTGAGCTTCTCTTCAATATGCATGAGCTTCTCTTCAATATGCATGAGCTTCATCTCCGGTAGGTCAATTACAAGTAAGTTCTGTTTCTGTGTTAAGAGAGAAGTGTTTGGTTAGAATAGATCTCTTGGATGAGCTTTTGAGTTTCCTATCATCCAAGTGGGTTCTGCTTGTACCCATGCTTCTGCCTTTCAAGTAATTTCTCTCGTGTTTTCCTCTTCTTCTCCATCTTCTGCCTATATCTTTCCTCCTTTTCCCTGTCATAAATCCCTTGCCAATGCACTTCCCCTGTTAACGGCCACAGCCATCTCTGACTCGGATAATCATTGTCATCTGTTGCCTCCGCCAGATCCTCATCCATACTCTTCAACAATGTAAAATTGAAGTACTTTGCCCACATGAATCCCTTTCGTTGTTCAAGTGGGTGCTGCTCTTTGAGAGAACCATAGAGTGGGTCCATGTAAACCATCCTTCGGGCACTGTGGTAAGCCCAAACATTGACCAGGAGTTCCAACATCCGGCAGTAACAGTGCTTTTTCTGTTGAACAAAAAAATATCCAAAACTTAAATCTACACTCTGTTCAGAACCTGAAATCAAGACTCTTCAGGCCCAAGCATCTTACCTCAGGCTCCGAGGAACCCAACAAGCATGTGTTGCTCGAATTGTTATTCAAGCTATCAAGTGAATCAACAAACATCCTGTGATTCAGTTATGAAAGCTGTTAATTCTATATGCAGAGCATACCATCAATCGTGACGCAGGGTTCAAGATACCTGTAACTTACCTTGAAAACATTACAAACTCTAGAAAGGATGGGGTCGGCATCACCCAGCTATGCAGGGTGGACCAGTGACCACCATCTTCTGGCATAGGGGGAAGAGCTTCTGCGTGTGGTGGTAAGGCATACATCCGACGGAAGGCATCTTCAAAAGCAGTTCTGCATTCATTTGGTAACAAATTAGAGTCATTCTATTCATTTGATGAACAAAATGTGTACCTTCGTCAAATTTAGAGTGAAAGAACTGACACAGTTTAAGATCTCAGAATATATTTCAGAAGGTATACCACACCCTATTGGGCATGTGCAATGTTTTTTTTTGTTGAGCTATAGGAGCATCTCTGTCATTTTGCAACACGGAAATGAAAAATTTTAGCAAATCAGGGGCATTCTTTATTTTCTCAGTTCTTTGGCTCGCCAAAGAACTGTGAGAATAGTGGATCTGGACCCGGATACAATGGAATGGAGAAATAGGTCTGGTGTAGCCAACTCCAAACAATTGTAATAAGACTTGAATAATGATGACAGAGCAACAGTAGGCTAACAAAATATTGACTTCTTATCAGTTGCAGCCACACTTAGCATTCCAAAAGGGGCCAAGTAGAGGCTTATAAGTCAGCAATGCAAGCACACCCTCCTCGCCCAACCATCCCCACACCAAGACATGCACGCACCCACGTAAACATCCAATCCATACCCCCTGAGCTCCCATGTGCAAACAGTTATGTAATTCCAACCAAATATTTGGCAAAATATACCTGCAGTTTCCTCCATTGAAGATATCGCACAGAGACCAAAAAGTAGGCACATCATTGCTTCCTGTAACTTCACTATGCATGTCCAACCGTGCCCAATAGTAGATTACATCTCCCTTAGTTTCTGACTGTATCATTTTTTCCAGTACATTTTCAGCTTCAATAGACAATGCAACCTGTTTTAGGAAGGGGAAAAAATAAAAGCGAAACGTGAAGTAATAAGTTGCAAGCTGCAAAACCCTCACTGAAGAAAATTTTCATATGGAAAGTTAGGTTTTGAAACAAGAAAAGGTAATAAGATGGATATGGACGCAGCTGCATATATGCAGAAGTAATATGACATTTTCTCATCAGATTGGAATTTTATTTTTTCCTAAATTTTGTTTTGGTCCATATGACACAAGCTCTAGAAAAATCAACTATGCATAGGCAATATAGTAATTGCAACCTCCAAAATAAGAGATACCTTACTTCCAGCAGCACGCCAGGACTGAAACCCAATCCAAGGTATCTTGTGAATGGTGTCCACCCTATTTGCAATAGAAAACATGCCTCCAAGCTCACACAGAAGATCCCTATAGTAGGTGTCATTCAGGAGGGGAAGCCTTCCAACTGCATCCACATCATCTGATCTTGATCTCCGTGCTCTTGTTGACTGAGGATTAAATGGTATGGTGGTGAGAACCATCAACAACGCAAGTTTAAATGCAAAAATTTTCATTGTCCATGCTTAGCCTTTGACTCATCTCAACAAAAAAGGGATTTCTTTTTTGGTACATTATGATTTCAAATGCTTATGCCGTGAAACTTAGATTAGGACATTTGGAAACATGCTATCCATAATACAACAGATAAAATGGAAATAAATTAATATTAATATAAGCAAGCAATAGAGAGTTTTAGAGCTCTTACCACAGCAAAAATAATGTGTCGGTGGAGGAGGAAGGAGGGTCTCCAGACATAAAATGTAAGTATTTAAAATAGTTATATGAGGACTTTTAAACACCCTAAGTATACCATAAATTCATAAAGATATATTTTGTTCTATTGGTAAATATATATGAATTTAAAACAAAGCAACAAGGAAGAGACAAAGGTCTTAAACTATGAATCATTTGAAGTTCTAGACAGAAAAAAAAATTCTTAAGCATGGAGGAGCAGACAAACTAAAGCTTTATACAAAGTCAAAAGTAAAGCATGTGATGTCAAAGCAAGGAACATTAAGTGAACCTTCACAGAGCTACACTTGGCATCTAGGCTCTAAAATTGAGAAGAGAAAGAAATAAAAAATGAAAGGACAGATGCAAAACACAATATCTAGAAATTCGGAGTCAAGAAAACTCACAAGACTTAGCCCACGGTATAGAGAACCATGGTGCAAGAATGTCGAGGCCCCAACTCCACTGTAAATCTCATAAATACATAATAGCTGGCCAATCCTTTCTAGCTCTCCTTCATCTCTTTCATTTGCTTCCAATTTTAGTTTTTCAGCTTTGCGTGCATTGCGGTATATCTCATCCCATGAACCTGAGGTTCTCTCCATCCTGTCTTCAAGCTACAGATCACGACATGATGCTCTACGTTAGCTCTGTTTCCAAAAACATAGAGAGAACGAGAAAAAGAGAAGACTTAAAAAAGTGCTATAGCAGCAAAAAAACCACCATACCTCCTCCATTTCTCGCCTCTCAAAATCTTCAGAAGTTTCTAGTTCCCTCAGAACATCCCAATCTAGCTGAGTGGGATATTCCTGCATCAGAATATCAGTTTCATTCTCCAGAATGCTCCTTGTATTATTGAGGCTAGCCAAATCTTCTTCTAGGGCATAAACAACACTGGATTTTCTCATGGAACTACTCATCTGATCAAAGTCCTTGTCACTGCCTCTCTGTTCCATTTCATTATTGAACAAATTCCATTCCCACACACCTTGTTGAAGCTGAGAAATAGGACCCGGGAGCAACGCATCTGATGGGAAATGGAGTACATTCTCTAGAAGCTTTGCATATCCAGCTATACATTTTAACGCCAGCATGTTTTTAGCAAGCAATCTTCCAGAGGAAGCAACTAAATGAGCAAATTTGGAGAGCTTCATGTCTGATATTAAAAGTGAGAAACCTCTCATTAACGTGTCAGTGTTATTTGTTTGGAAAAGTATCCCATGGACTCCATCAACAACCTGTAATTTCATAATTTTGTATACAAAAGTAAGAAATATGGTGGGAATTTGTGCTTCAGATAAAAAGGGACCAGGACGAGGTTAACTGGTCTAAACTCACATATTTTCTTATGATGGGAAGATCAGGAGCAAGAACAGGGATCCCAAAGGACATGGATCGGATCAGTAATGGAGGAAAACCTTGTTCCTCTTGGAAGGACCCATAGAGAACAACGTCAGCCATTAATAACACACTGTTCACATCACCATTCATGCCATAGTGCCTTATAGAACCATGAGGAAGTCCTAGACGTGATGCAACTTCCTGCAACAAAAGTATAAGGGATCAAAGCACACTTCAAAGACAATATAGTAAGCCCACAAGATTATTCCCCAAACAGCAGGTTCCATTATGATCAGATTATAAATAACATATAGGGTCATGGGAATCTGAACAAAAACTAAAATGGGAAATCATGTTCCTCATTAACCACAATCAGCAATTTCAAAGAATGACAATAATAAATACAAAAGGTATCGGCAGATACAGGATCGATAGAAGGTAGTGCCATGCCACTGTATCTCTCCCACCCAATAGGAACCCTTTCAGGGCCATTTAGGTGTGCTTATGACAATCAGAACCATAATTCTGACATCATCCTTCTCTAGTGTGACAACAGCATATATATAGGACTCTTTGGTAAGTTTTCTTCTCGGCCTGATGACAGTTGAGAAGCCTGACATGGCACCTGAATCATGGGACCAACTATTTAAAATGCGCACACAAATATTTGAACTGAGTTCTGGTATCCTTCTTAAGTCATGAAAGAGAACAAGGCAACATAACATGACAATTGGCATGAATAGGTATTGATGAGAATGACTATTGGTGACGGCTTCCTAGGAACAGTTCCATTCCATGAATGGGACTATCAAAATGAATAGCATAGTATGGATCGTGTATCAGTTAATTGGGCCCTGTCATTTGATGAAGAACTGATGTTTACAAAATCGAGAATGGATATGTTTAGAAATCCAGATCCTTCTCGTACTTGTAACTTTCACTAACTGGCACCAATCTAACCTTGGACTAATCTTCATAGTGGCATCGTCGACGTAGACAGAAAGTAACTGAGTTGAGAAGCATTTATGTCCCACACACCAACTGAAAATCACCAATTTCAAATTACAAATTTTCTTTGTTCTTTTTTTTCAATTTTTGCAATTCAGATGAGAACTGTAATGGAAATGATATTGACTCATTTAGATGCTTAGAGAGTTCCAAGCAATAATCCATGAGACATTCACATTTGTTTTATGATAAATCTTTTATTTATAATCTTTTTTAACTTCTTCAACAAAGTCAATTATACTGGTCTTCCACAAGAAATTCAAAGGATTGTAATTGAGTTCATGCTATTGGGGTTATATTATCATTTCAGATTGAGTTCATCCTTTTATAGTTCCTTTTGTGGTGTTGTATTAGATTCTTATTGTTTCTGATGACGGTGTCCTTTGGACATTCTTTTCTCCTTTATATTATGAATCATACTAACTAAGATTTCAGCAAACCAATGCTAAGGAGGTCCACCAAATCTGGTTGTTACTTAGATAATTGAAAGATATGTTTAGAGAGAAGAAGAAAATAACCATACAATATTTATTGACTTACACAACGCAAATGATAGAGTTCCTAGAGAATAAATCTGGTGAGTGGTGAGGAAAAAGGAGTTCTAAAAAATATATCAATATCAGTAGGACATGTATGAAGGAGTGGTAACTATTGTGAGAATAATTGGTGGTGAGACAAATGAGCTCCTTGAGACAATGTCTTCGTCAGGAATCAGCTAGCCCATGTCTTCTTAAATTAGTTTTGGATAAACTAACAGATAATATTCAAGTGGAGGTTCCTTAGTGCATATTAATTGCAGATGATGTGGGAGTCAACTCATCCGGTTGAGATCTTCCCAACTGGGAGAGAGTGATGCAGCCACATGATAACAATTACAAGGGTTGAAGGTGTAAATGAGATTGCCGAATTGCTGAAATTTACTATTCTAACTTCTAAGGAGAACCAACCCTTATTTTAGCTGTACTAATCATCTGGAAGAAGCTTTCAGCTACCTGTTCAACCCAGGTAGGCTTAGAATATCGAATTGCTGCCACTGTAAGTGTTATTCTCCGCATCATAAAGTTCTACTCATTAGAAAAAAATATATATTGAGAGAGAGATAAGAAAAGAATCAGGGGATGTGATATTTATATGAGAAAGCATACAAACTCTAATGCACCAATCAGTAGTTTAGTACCTGCAAAGCATCATTATATCCCTCTGTGGAGTTTCCACATAAGAAGACGAATTTAAATGATGCACCATCCTCTTTTCTCCTTGTAAATTTGATTAGTAGAGGTCCTATGGCATGCATGGCCACAGCATAATCCCAGGACAGCTCATTGTAGAAAAAAGAGCTTCCAACAACTAGAACCACCAGATCATCATTATGGAATCCATTGTCCTTCCTTAATTGATATTTGGAGTGGGACTTACTATAAATTTCTGCAGCCCACACATCCACTGGTGATCCAGGAATTACGAAGAAGTTTCCAGTGTCAAGCACAGTATATAACATCTGGCAAGGAAGCAAGATATTAATTGAGAAGCGGTATAAGAATGCCTCATACAGGGATAACAACCAATAGCATGTGTTAGTAATCAACGTTAAGTTATAAGATGGCACATTTACCGGCAGAGAAAAGTCTGGGAATACAACAACATCAGCCCTACTAAAATCCTTTCTCCAGTTGGAGACAATATTTTCCCAGCCCATCTCCTCATACACTGGAAGGCGCTTTGCAAGGATATCTTCTTGAATTATCCATATCAGTGGTACAGAACAAAATGGCTCCTGCATAAGGCTGCATACCATATAAACTCACTAACCATAGCATAAAGAATAAAGATAAATCATAGGAAATAATACAGTATCTGATGTCCAAAAAACAAAATAAAAAGGTTTTGCCACTAATAGTAATAGAAACTAGAAAGACAAGTCCACAATAATAGAAAAAAAAAATTGAATGTAAGAGAATGCATCTCAAACTAAAACAATGGGAGATAGATATTTTCTCATGTGCTTATATAGTTGGAAAGAGGGAAGAGGTGTGCAACTTTCAATAACCAACATATCTAGTTAATTGCCCCTGGATCTGAAATATTTGGTCTATTTCGTAGAAGTTAATTCTCAAACTGATTTCAGTATTACCGCTTTACCACTGTGCCTGAGGTTATGTGACAGAGTAGCGCCACCGAATAGGCAATCCAACAAGTCTATTCTCTACTCTATAATCAAGTATCAATTGGTGGCGAGACATAATATGAGGTCTTCGATGGTATCAGAAAAGCATTTGACGTCAGCAGCTTAGCAGAAATTCTTGAAACTTTCTGAAATAGCTCCTACCTTTCCCTACTTTGAAATTTTAAAGTTCTACATTAACTGATCTAATGAATTATCAACTGAAAACGAACGAGCCCTTCTAGACCTCGGTATCGTGGGCTTTCAACCCCATTGGCTGGCTCGACTTAAAACTTAAATTTAAGTAATAAGTAATAACAAATATATCCGTTTTATTACTGTGAGACAGAGGGTTCAGAAACTTTGTATCCACTATCTGGTAGTTTGTGATAGGTTTCAAAGTCCCTGTCTTTCGGCTCAAGCTTACTCTCTGGTGAATTTTTTTATACATTTTCTCATCCCAGAATCTTTTGTCCCTTATTTCTTTAAAATTTGACAGTATCTTTGGTAATTTGCAAGATAATAAGACTGTTTTATTTCTCAGCTTTCCTATTTTTATCTTTTTTTTTTTTTTTGATCGGTAAAAAAGATTCATATAAAAGAAAAGGGAGATAAAAGAATGAGATCATAAGAGCAAAAAGAAGGATAGGAAAAGTTTACAAGCGCATAAACTCAACCGATATATGACTCGGACAACCACACAACACTAGATCAGCACAACACCTCCCTCAAAGCTTCCATGTCATAATTTAAGCCTGCCCACTCCAACACCACCATACAGATCCGCACACAGAGACGCTCCACTGAAGAGGAGGAATCCTCAAAGACCATGAGATTCCTCTCCTTCCAAACCATCCATGATATTGCCCCCAGAAGCACCGCCCAAATCGCCTCCTTGGCCCCGTCTAGAGTCATCTTTGGTCAACCAGATAAAAAGTTCAGAAAGGACGAGGGAAAGACCCAATCTACCCCCACACGGGAAAGAAAGAAACTCATATCTCAAATACAATAGGACAGTGCAACAATAGATGATCTACATACTATTCCACTTGAAAGCACAAGAAGCATCGGTTAGCCATTCGCCATCCTCTACTCTGTAGATGGTCACATGTTAGAATTTTATCCAAAGCTGCATTCCATAGGAAAAAAGATACCTAAGATGGAATACCGGGATTCCACACAATCCAATGAGGAAACGGCTCAGTGGGAACATGATACAATGACTGAAGTAGCGATCTTACAAAAAACCGACCATGGTTGTCTCTCGACCAAATCCCGATATCCCTAATATCAGCACAAGGGAATATTGACACAACCTTCTCCAAAAGGCGAGTCATATCCTCAATTTCTCAATCATTCAAATCCCGACGCATACTTGGACACCACACCACCCCCTCCCTTAATCTCTTGTAAGAATCTCCAACTAATGTCTTCCTATCAGATGCTAACAAAAAAAAGATTACCAAAATCATCCTTCAGCCTAGTGTTCCCACACCACACATTCAACCAAAACTTGACCTCAGACCCCTCCCGACTCTAAACCGTGTGCGACAACACTAAATTAGCATTAGCCATAATACCCTTCCAAAGACTCTGACCGTGAGTACCCTTCACCTCTCTCAGAACCCAGCACAAAGATTCCCCATATTTGGCTATGATCACCGCACGTCACAAGCTATCCCTCTCCTTCCCGAATCTCCAAATTCATTTTTATTTACCTGCACTAGGGACTTAAGATTTAAGCCCTCGCTCTCTTTGGGCATGCACACTTGACTCCAGGTCACTAGATGGTAGTTAAACTTGTCCCCATGACCATTCCACGGGAACTCCCACTAGAGTCTCTCAATATAACTAGCCATGGAATGTGGAATCGTAAGGGTAGACATAAAATAAGTAGGCAAACTACTTAAGGTGCTTCGGATAAGTGTCAATTTCCCACCTTTAGATTAGCAAGAAGATTTCCACCTGGATAGACGTTTGGCTACCCAATCCAAAACAGGGGCCCAAACCTCTTTAGTTTTAAACTCGCACCCAAAGGCATACCTAAGTACACAGACGAGAGGGATCCCACAAAACAACCCAGACAGACTGCTAGCATATCTAAGTCTGGAACCGCCTCTACACTCACGATCTCGGACTTGCCCAAGTTAACTCGTAGCCCAGATACTTCGAACCACAAAAGAAGAAATTTGAGATAGAGAAGATTACCACTCTGGGCATGACAAAAGATTAGGGTATCATCGGCAAACTTAAGGTGGGTAATATGTAGCCCATTAGAACCAATCGAAAACCCGCCAAACACTCTCCCCTCGGCTCGCGATAGCATACGACTCAAGGCCTCTGAGACCACGACAAAAAGAAAGGGAGGAAGGGGATCTCCCTACCTTAAACTCCTTGAGCTAGGAAAATAACCCATGGGACTCCTGTTAAGGAGAATGGAGAACGACACTAATGACAAACAAAACCGCATCCAATTTCTCCACTGAGACCCAAAACCCATCCTACCTAGCACATAATCGAGGAAGTCCCAATTTACATACTCATAGGTCTTTTCCATATCTACATTACAAAGGAGCCCAGGGTCTTGGATTTGATTTGGGTGTCAATGCATTCATTTGCAATCAAAATCTCATCGATTATTTGACGCCCTCCAACAAACTCTCCCTGATTTAGAGAAATAATGGATGCCATTAACTCCTTTAAGCAGGTAGCCAAGACCTTAGATAAAATTTTGTACACTGCCAACCGAGCTAATGGGGCAAAAAATTTTGAGATCCACCGCACCATCCTTCTTTGGGATCAATAAAAGGAAAGTGCTATTGATCACTCTGTCAAAATGACCCCAATCATATAACTCCCTCATCACCTCCATAAGATCACATCCCTGACCCCACTATCTCCCAACAAGATCGATAGAATTCAATGGTAAATCCATCTGACCCAAGCACCTTATCCCCTGTTAAACTCCTAAGAACTCCAAGCACCTCCTCTATGGCTCTATCTCGAAAGGAGCTTCAAGTGTCCCCTTTTGGGCTAGAGACAGAACTTTGAAAGGTAATCCGTCCAATCGAGGACGCCAAATTTCAGATTCACGATATAGATCCCTATAATATGATATGAAGCTCTTTGCAATTTCGCCACTCGACTCCTTCCAACTCCCCTCCACCCTCAACTTGGAAATGACATTTCTCTTCCTGTGAAAATTGGTCCATCTCTAGAAAAATTTGGTGTTTCGCTCCCCCTCTTTAAGCCACCAAACTCTGGACTTTTGTCTCCAGCTTATTTATTCCATCTTAAGAAGAGAGACATATTCCAAACGTTTTGTCTCTCTTGCCCAAAGATCTGAAGGAGTGAGACCTCGGGATTCGTCTATGCTATCTAACTCATCAATCTCCCTTAAGAGCCGAGATAGCCGATTCTGAACATTCTCGAACACCTCTTTATTCCAAATTTGCAGCCTGACTTTGAGGGCCTTAAGTTTCAATCCAAACCTTGTACTGGCCGATCCCCAACCTTGATGGTGATTCCACACTTCAGCCACAAAATTCTTAAACCTCTTATCCTCAAGCCACATATTTTCAAAGCGAAACGAGCTAGGACCCCCGAATAGAAACCCCGACTCCAAGATAATAGGACGATGATCAAAGATGGGCCTAGGAAGGGATGACTGGATAGTATTCAGGAAATGAGATTCCCATGCAAGGTCAACTAAGAATCTGTCCAACCTACTCGCAATCAAATTAGACCCAGATTGGGACCATATGAACTGGGCCCCCCTCATCGAATAGTCCACTAAACCATGTCTAAAAATGAAAGCTCCAAACCGCCTCATCTTAGCCGAAATAGGACAGCCCCCTTTCTTTTCATGTGAAAACCGAATGCTATTGAAGTCTCCACCTAAGCACCACGGGGCCCCCCATCTCACACTAACATCATCTAATTCAACCTAGAGATCTGACCCGGCCGAACCACCTGATGGACCATACACCCTTGTGAACACCCATATAAAATCCTCCCCCACCATCCTACAGAGAATAGAGGTTGAGTAGGCCCCCACTTCGGAGTCCAGAACCTCCACCTTAGCCTTGTTCCAAAGCAGCAAGACCCCCCAAAAAACCCTAAGGACGGAAGAGCGAGTCATCCCAGATGAGGGCTACCCCACAAACCCCTAAGATGAAACTCCTGAGTGACTACTAACTTCGTTTCCTGAATGCATAGAATCAACGGTTTCTTTACTTTCACGATTTGCTTAATCGCCGCTCTCTTCAACACCTCGTTTTTTCTTCCTTATTTTCTCTCTCCACCTCTTCTCATTCCCTATTTTTTACCCTTCCCTGTTTTTTCTCTATTATGATAAGAAGAAAATTATGATATGAAGAACATTTGGGTGTTGTAGTGCTTGAGGATTCTCCTCCAACGCCAACGTCGTTCTGCCACGTGACTCATTATGTAGTTCAACGGAGAGGAGATTATCAAGTTTTAGGGGATATGTTTCCAATAGTAGATGGGATGTGATTCATGTCCATGCATAGCAAGCATGATACTCCCACGCACTAGATGCAGAAGGATAACTCAATGGATCAGAATCATCCTCCCTTCCAAGCTCTATACCTCTATTAATCAATTAGAAGTGGAGTCATCAATAGTCGAAACAGTTAGTCGGACGAAAAATGATCCCCACCCCTCCCTTGAGTTACCTTACCTTATTCCACAAAATGAGGCAACTTCTTTGTAAGTCATGCTACAAAAATTTCATACATAAGGAAACATTCTAATCCACAAACTAGTTTAAGAGATGTATCTAGTAAATATCCAATTTTTTGGGATCATCTCCTGGAAGAGCCCCTTTTGTTTTCTTAGTAAAATGTTTCACCATTTTTTGAAAAATGAAAAGGAGAGAAACTGGAACTTAAGACATAGATGTGATGTGTTAGGCACAACAACCCAGAAAAATGACACAGCAACATGGTGGTAAAGTAATGTGATAATATAGGAAGATACCTATAACCTACATAAAAAGCAGATAAGAAGCAGCTGCGCAAAGGTTTTTTGCCTCAATTGTTTCTTCGAAAATACTCTTGTTCACTTGAAGTAGCTATTGTATAAGATATTGCTTTCCCAAAAATGTCCCCACATAAGAAATTTATTTCTAAATCCATCCCTTATATAAGTAATTTCTGTCTTGTCCGCTCTCTTTCTTCCACATGCTCATACTTCTCCATGGCTCGAAGCATCAACACAGATACGTCAACTATCGACCGAAGTCCATTTTTTCGTTCACACCTTCTCTTTCTCCACGCGTGGTTCTTGGAAATACTCTACTCCATATCTCTCTTGTTAAATTCTTCTGCCCAGGAACCATTTTGAATATTTGCATTTGATGGATATGCATGTGTATGTATATATATATGTGTGTGTATGTGTGTGTGTGTATTGCTGATCTCTTTCTCTTTTGCTTTTTATTGTGTTCATTGTGATTTGTGTGTGCTAACCTCTTTTCCTTTTGCTTCTCTTCTTTTAGATCTAGCTCCTTAGTCTGAAAGTAAAATTGAGCAAATTATTAGTTTTCACTATTTCCTTTGGAAAGTAAGCTTATGGTTTTGCCGGCCCCTACGTAACTTAAATATGACCAAAATAATTGATAGTAAAGATATTTCCAATCCACTAACCCAAAAGAAGTATTTCACCCCCTATTTACAAAGCCATATAAGGAATATTTTTTTGGACACAAAATATACTCTGCTTATTCTTATGAAACTCAGAATGGCCACTAAGGATTATCGAAAAAAAAAACCACTAATTATTTATTACCAACATGATGGAAATACTTTGCTTAAAAGGAGGAAAAAAATTGCATGAGCAGGAAAAGAAAGAAATACTGGAATAGTTCATGATAAGGTATATGAATATATATAGACATACAGAACCACACAAACACTACACTTCATAGGTAAATAGTATAAGATACAAAGGACATGAATTTAAGGTTTTAATGTCTATATCTATGCATGTCAACACGTGTTTGATGTGGAAGTTCTTTTGGATAATAGATTAACGTACATAGTAGAATCGGTATGGTGAGAAGTAGGGGTGTCAACGGGGCGGGTTCGGGCCGGCCCGGGCCCAACTAGTCCCAATTAATAAACGAGTCAAGCCGGGTCGGACCACTTATTAATCGGGTCGGCCATCTAAAAAATCATTTGCAGTTTTTTGCCTATAAACTAAACAAGCCTAATTGGGTTATTCGGGTTAAACCTGGTTAGAAGCCTACCGAAACCGGCCACGGGATTTAAACTCAAAGCCCAAGCCAATTAATAATCGGGTCAGGCGGGCCTAGAGCGGGTCAGGTCGTGCCAGACGAGCTCGCGGCCCGGCCCGGCCCAGCCCATTGACACCCCTAGTGAGAAGTCGCCTTGCGAGTCTAGGGAGGATAGCAGACCTCATGGGTGGGTTTGTGAAAAGGAATAATGCGTGTCAGAGTCGTTTTCGAGTCACATTAAGTTCAAGGTAGCGTAGGGTCGGATGTCATATTTTGGAAGGATCTTTGGTGTGGAGCGTCTCGTCTAAAAGACAATTTTGTGAATCTTTTCATGTTAGCTCGTGACAGGAAATCTCTTGTTGCAAACCCATTTGAGTTGGTTTCTAATAAGGTCGTGTGATGCCCTAGCCTAAGGCAGAATCTGAACGACTGAGAGGTAGAGGATTTTCTTCGACTTATGAGGCGCCTTAGTGATTTCACACAGTGTATCCTGGAAAAGAATGCTAGAGTGTAGTCTATAGTTAACAACACTCGATTTTCAATGAGATCATTGCCACATTCGTTTAGATCAAGCCCACATTCTCCTTTTCCTTTTCGGCCTGTGTGGAATTCCGATATTCCATCCAATGTATCTTTCTTCTTCCTTTCGACTACGATTTTGCATAAAATACTCACATGTGACCATTTGATAAGCAAAGGTTGGGAGTTGAATATTTCAGATTGGGTATGTTCCATCCGAGGAGGTGTTATAAGCAAGATGGTTAAGGATGTGAAAGACAGATTATCTCAATGCAGTTAGAAAGGGGTCAATAATTCTTTGAAGAGAGATTTCTTGGAGTTCTGTCAAGTGGCAGGTGACAGTTAAATGGCATCATGTTATTCCCTTATGGGTGATTTGGAAACCTCCAGATTGGTTATTAAATGCTGAAAACAAATGGTTCAGTTTAGGAGGCTAGAGCTGACTATGGATGTATGAAGAGGCCATAGTAGGGTGACAAAGGTAGTTGAGGATACAGGCTGCAACCCTTCATCCATTTTTATTAATGGGCTGCAAGTGATAAGGACAAGAATGGAGGAAGCGAGCAGGCAAAAGACTAAGAAGTTGATGGAGATGTATCTAATCTGGTGGACTGTGTTAGCCGCGTGGTCACATGGCCGTGGGAAGCTTAGTTTGAGTTAAGAGAGATTGAGGCATTGGAACCAAATTTGTAAGTATAGGATTTTATCACACTTGAGAGAAGCTAATAGACTGATTTTTTTGGCTAGCTACTTTTTAAAGGAATTTTAGTTCTCTAAATGAGGTCATCATGTATCTAGAGTCTTTCCCTAGAGGACACGCAAAAATTATTCGAGAACATATAGAGGTGTGTAAATAAGCGTCAATAATTTTTTGTGAGACTGATGAAATCTTGTCAGGGTCCACCTAACCCCAGCTTTCCCCTCCCAAAAAGAACATAACGCCACAACTCATAGCAAATGTTAGGCAAGCTGAGAGGCAAGTACTTACTAATCCAAATAGCAAAAGCTTGAGAAAATTCTCCATAAAAAAACTCCGTGACATGTTTGAACTTTCGACTCGGTTATTTTCTATTACACAAAAATATTCTTCCCCAGTTCACAAATATGAGTATAGAATATCAATATTCCTTCGCGATCACCAAAGATCAATGCCTCTAATATTCCTCTTTATTGACTGAGCTAACATTACTTATGCAAATATAATAGCATCTTATGAAGCTCAGAGTTTCGTGCTCCATTTTTCTTTTTGCCAAACTGTTTGCATCCCATGATCTTACAATAAAGAAAATGGCAACTTAAAATAATAGACTAAATAGATTTTCAAACAAGTAAATACCTTGAAATTCCTTCTTTTGCTTCGAGAGAATCTACAATAACTCCTTCAAAACTGTAATAAATGAAAACAACATGAACTGTTTTGTATTAATTAACAAGACCAAATAAAACAAGTGTATGTCTGCTATAAAAAAAATTTGTCAATGTGTCATAACACATAACACTAAGGTGAAAGCCTCAATAAGAAGGTATCATGAGCTATATTTTTTATCATGTTTGTAACAGCCCGGATCTGATATTCCCTTGAAAAAAGTTGCTAACCAAAACAATTAAATGCAGTAATAAAATCAAATATTGATTATCCATCAAACCTACATTGACCAATCAACATGACCAAGTCTCTCAGGACTTAAAATAGAAAGTTGACCTCCTATTTGCTCCCACAGTGAATGTGCTTGGCCATCTTCTATTGCATAGAACTGCAGAATAATTATAGTGAAAGCAAATTAAGTTTGGAAGAATCAACAAAAATTATCTATGATTCCAAGGCATAACTTGCGGAAATTCTAGTATACAATATGTAGTATGTATGTAACATTTAACAAAAATACCCTTCATAGGTATAGTTAAGTAAATTTGTGGTGGAAATTTCATATTATTTATAACTACATCAACCTATAAAATAAGAAAATGCCAACACAAGGGCCTATCTGGGAAAATGAGCTCTGCAAGGAAAGCCTGCTAGTATAGAGAATAAAGGTATTAAATAATGCACATGAATGACATAGCAACTCACCTTAAGCACATATCCAAGTCCCTGTAGATTCTTCATCACAGTAAACAGCATCAATGAAAATGGATCTTTCTTCATGTTTCCTAAGATCTGAGATGCATGGATGCAAGGAACCATCAGTGTGCATAGTGAAAACCCCTTCCATATCCAAAAATTGCAGGAAAAATGATTTGTTGTGCAAAATATAGTAATGTATGTTGACAACACAACTAATCCTACATCTAATGATCGATTGACATTAAGTTTGGCCATGTTTATTTTGAAATCATGCCATTTTGACCTCAAGATTAGTTAATACACTATAAACAGCGCTGCATCTGTCATTGAGATAATAAGATCAATTCATACCCATATAAATGGGTACAAAGCTAACCTAGCATAAATTTCTCAAACATAGAGGCTTTAAATATGATAGTCTTATGAGTACCTTGCAATAATCCATATACTCATAAATGGATCAAATCTGGACCTTTATTACGTTATGGACAGCAATTTCTACACACAAAATATTTAAGAACAACAAATATATAGCCTCAGTCAAAATTTAATTGATAGTTAGTTACAATGGATTGGTTTCTATGATTGAGCATGCATCTGGCTATAGAGATGGGTTAGTGAAACCTAAAGCACTCCAAGTCAATGATTAAACTTTTGAAAATGTAAATAAGAAATTCATTGTCATCAGTGCCTTCTCCCAATGATTTGAGGGCAACACGAATAGTTTTTGCATATCCTCGAACTTTGTTGCACACCCAAAAAAAAAAAAAATTGCACATACCTAAGAGTGAAAAGTATGACTGACAGCACAGACTCGTTGCATACTATTCTTCATGCAGAAACTAAATAATCCAAGTTCATGCATACGACTGGGTAAATAATGAAACCTTCCCCATCATCTCAGATTCTTAACAATCAAGCATACTGAGAATTCAACTCAAGTTCTAAGTTCTAACCCTTATACTCAGGTTCCAAATGGATGTAAACACGTGACCACACAAAAAAAAAATCATAGTATCCTGGGAAGCAATAACAAGTATATAAATTGCAAACCAAAGATATAGAGACGTAAATTCGAATACTATATTCTGATGGACAGATCTAAAGGTAGAATTTTCATTCCCATTACTATGAACTTACAGAACCTATTCTCATTTGTATCCCATTACTATTCTCAATATATACCAGATTATAATGGTGTCACATTATTTATTCTACAAAATAATGCAACTGCAAAGCAAGAGGTAACTCATGCAACTGCCATCTAGTCCTACTGGTAGCAGGTAGTTGGAGCAATAAATGTAATAGTTAAAATCCCCGGCTCGTTTCTTTCATGATATATATTCTTTAGGATCTTCAACATTAGTCAATCCAATAGATTCTGCCTTTCTAAGGCCAATGCTTCAGGTGGTAATGATTCATCCCTAATTCTGAAAATTGTGCAAAAATAAAAAGTGCTTTAATTCTTTTTCTTTTTTTAAGGTAAAAACGCAGATGTGGAAAAAATATTTCTTGATAATAAAGATAACAAAAATCATGTTAAGAAAGAAAAACTTCAACCAGATCCAAATTTCATATAATTAAAGAAACTAGTAGTGTTGTTCATCACAAGGAACAGAATAAATTAAAGAACTCAACCAAATACTCACAATTGCAAGTCTAGGTGCACGAATGGCGATTCTGGCCTCTGTTCTCAACCGATCAAGACCATGTTGCTTTGTGAATCTATCCAACAACCTCGCCGGGATGAATTTCAGAGAACTTCCAAACTTCAATTCATCCCGAAGTGACCTACCTCTCTCTCCGCCCGGCCTGAAAATCATTGTCATGGAATTCTGCAACAGTATCGACGCCACAGCGAATACAACAACAGCAAAAAAAACTGCACCGTAGAACAGAGACGTTCCTTTTAATTGAAAACCCTTACGACCGCCTCGATTATGAAGAGAACGACCTCGCCATTGCCGATCCGACCGGCGATCTCTCTCATCTCCCTCTTCCCCGAGGTTTCTCTGGTTATCGGTGTGAGAGTTTCGCTTGAACAGGGATCGAACACGAAACCCTAGATCGCCACTTTCTTCCACCGGAGATATAACATCCGGACTCGAGTTTCTCCCCATCTGGTTCTTCTTATACTTCACAAGAAATTCAGCAAATCAAGAAAAGGTTCTGAAAGTGTTAATGGCGGGAGAGGCGTACGATAGAGACGACCCCCATGGAAAAATGCTCCCGAAGAAACTGTGACAGTCATAAGAGAGCTGAGTTCGTAGGCACGAATGAATGAATCTGATTTTCTCTGTACTCTTTTCTTAGTTATTATATATCTCCCATTATGATGAGATTTATCTTAGAGTCGTATTCTTCTCCGGTTCTAACCGGTTTTGCTAAAACCGGTTATGCCCTTGAGGTGACCACATGTCCATTTTCACACCACTTAACTGTGGTTAAGATTCACTCACCCCCAAGTTCACCTACCTATGCTTTGTTTCTATAAAAGAATTTAAAAAAAAAATAGTAAGTGTGGTTAAAATTCACCAATTCCTAAGGTTATTTTTTTTAATATTTTTTCTAAAAACCAAAGATAGGTAGGTGAATCCTAAGGTGGATGAATCTTAACTATAGTTAAGGAGTGTAAGAAGGGAAACGTGGCGACCACAGGGTTGTAACCGGTTTTGCGAAAAACTGGTTACAACTGGAGAAGATTACGAATGTTTATATTACTATCTATCCCTCTTGAAATTTACTAAATCACCTATTAGTCGGCGGGGGAGATTGAATACTGGATAAACCAGTGGAAGGACATTATGGTCATTCGGCTGTAACTCTATTTGGACGAAGACGGCGATTGTATGACACGCGCGGAGGTTGTTACATGTTAGCTGTCATGTGAAGAAAAATGAAATGGATGTGCTTGATGTAACCGTTTGATTATCACATGACTTGTCCATAATGGGGTAATCGCAAATAAGGAGTAAGGACCAGCCCCCACCCCAGGTGCTGATTTACTAAACCGGTTAGGGCATTCCTAGCTGCCTCACCAAAATAACTTTTTTGTTATTTTGGTGAGCCAAAAGACTAAAAAGGTGCTAAAACGACTCCCAACAGCTTCAACAAAATGAAGAAATCTCTTTGGTGAGTCTACAGTACTCACCAAGTTTGGTGAGTACTGTAGACTCACCAAAGTTAAATCTTCTCACCCTTGGGCCCACACAAATAATAAAATAAGGTTTCTCTCTCTCCCTTTCTTTTTTGTGGTCACACACAAACAATAAAATAATATTTTTCTCTTTCTTCCTTTTTCGTTTTCCCACACAAATGACAAAATATTGCTTCTCTCTCCTTTTGTTTTGGTTAAAATGGTGAGGCTGTTGGGAGTGTTTTAAAAAAGTGGCTCACCAAAACCACTTTTTATGGGTTTTGGCTATTTTGATGAGTGAAATTTGGTGAGGCGCTAGGAATGCTCTTATAAAAAAATTAAATGCCCAGCTAAAAATGAGACTGTCCTCGGGCAAATCAATAGATAGAGACTGCCCACTATATATACCTCTTGCACAATTGAGGTTTGAAAAGGGGAATAAGGCAGTTCATATAGGCAATTTCTTGTGGGGTTTCTTAGAAACTGTCATATACCTCATTGTCAAGGGTATTTAAAGAATCCCACCAAAAAACAAAAAAAGGGTATTTAAAGAAATTCTTGTGTGTCTTATTGTATTTTTACACTCTGGAACTACAAACAGGAGCTCTAACGGGAGTAGTTTTGAAATATGTCTTCTTATAAGAGTAGTTTTGAAATTATCTTTACTATTATAATGCGAGAGGCAGGTGTAGCCTGATTTTTTGAAATTTTTAAACTACCTTTATATAAAGCAAAACTTTGATTTAATATTTTACTTTAATTCCCAAACTACCCCTTGCTCATCTTTTTATTTAAAGAATAGAACCACAGCCAATCGTGATTGAACTCGGGAAGAGTTCAATTGCCCTTGAAGGTTAACACGTGTCCTTTTTAACTCTTATTTATTGGGGTTAACTCCTTCCCCTTGCTCTCATGTGCATCGCGCATGCTACCCGCCAGTAAGTATAAAAGAGAACTGAGTCATTTATTAATATTTTTATGCAATTTCTGAAATATCCTTAACGGCATATTTTGGGGGAGCTCTGTTTCAAGAGAGAATTGGAACTCTCGAAAATATGGTTTATTACCAGAGTAATTTGGAATTTATAAATAGAAAATAGAGGTGGTAATTTCATCATGGAATTATTTTTATGTAAATTTCAAAATCCCCCACTTAAACATATGAGCAATACCTTGCTTTTCGCTCTCACAAAGTCGCCCCTTCAACTGTTATAAAGTCGGGTTAAATTTTTTTTAACCCTATGGTTCAATTTAAAAAAAAAAAAACCAAGAATGGATGGGTGAACCCTAAGGTTGAGTGAATCTTAACCACAGTTAAAAAGAGGACACGTGACAAGAAAATGGGAGCCGAGACGCCCTTCTTGTGTCACCGACCGAGGGTGTTTATTTTCTTAAACATATTTTGGGAGCTCCAGTAATCTCTTAAATCACAAAAGCTCTAATTCAGGAGAGATTTGGTGATCCCCAAAATATGTCTTATTATTAGAGAAATTTGGGAATTATATGTGATGCCATTTGAGGAACTGTGTAACTATTTTTTTGGGAGCATCGTACGAATTATGTGATTTGCGTTCCTACAGAATGAATGGATGAAACATTAGACCACCTTTTGAAATTGAAGTGGTGTCTTTGTCGTAACCATATGGCCTTATCCCGACTTTTCTTCCAAAAAATTTGAATATGCCCAATCGCATGTGCCTAACAGAGGGAAGATACAACAATAGTAGATTGATTGGGCGTGATCCGATGGAGGGAAACACCGTGGATAAAACAAGCTTGGTGAATACAATGGCGATGGCCACCTACTATTGAGCTGTACCATTCAATTTTCAATCCAACGGTATCAAGCATTAAGTGGAGCCATCATTTACAGCAATGATGACTGACACCGTTAGATTGAAAATCCAACTGCCTAATTCTCAATAATAGATTCTATTGAGAGTTTTTAATTATTTAATTACTTTCCAATTTTTTGAGAAAAAACTGAGCACTCGTTTTCAGCGTAGTCCAATGACAGTACTTAAAGGGAAAGCTAATGTGTCCATGGAAGCTAATGTGTCCATGGTTCATGGAGGTGTGACAATGACCATAAATAAAGATGAAAGGGGCTTTGACTTGGTTGGACACCATACAATCCACGCGTAATACAATCCACGCGTAATGGATGGGTTAAGCAGCCAATGGAAGCACCAGAATAGTCAGATACTTCATGGGTAACCCAGTCAAGTCTGAAGAGCTGGTCTTGTTGGGAAAATCAACTCTGTGGTTGTAGAGGCTTGGGCCGGCCTATCACTCTCAATAAGAATGACCAACCCCCGTTGGAGTTTGTAGGTACTTTCATCATGACATCGAAATATCGTAACAATTGCTTCAAGAGTGTCCAATTTCGAAATTTCCTAAACAACTATTATATGTATTATATGACAATATAATGGGATGTGGGATGCTCCATGCCTTTTTATTTTTTTAGTCCATTTGACGTGTGGTTAAATTTTTTAAAATAATTTTTTTTACAAAAAACCAAGGTTAAATTACTTAACCTTAGGAGTGAGTGAATTTTAACCACTTTTAACAGGTGTTAAAAATGTTATGTGGCAAGTTGGGAAGTGTGCCCGCCCAACAGAACGTGTGCATGCATGCTATTGCCCCCTTTGTTAAACACTTTTCCATAGGTCGGGCAAACAAGTTATGTCCGAATATAATACTCGGGCATCTATTAGAAGAACGGCACACATATCTTGTGTGCCCCCTGTAATGGATAAAATTCGTAAAATGAGCAAGTATTACAAGAGCGAGTAGAATAATCGTCCTCGTGGAAGACGACTGAAGTTTCCGCACTCCATCTACGACATAAACTCGTGCTCCGAAGGACGGTGTCTGAATTCGTCGTCATCAAGACGGTGTCCGAATTTGTCGTCTCAGGACGATGTCGTAGCTCGTAATCAAGGCATGATATCAGTATTCGTACTTGAAGGTCAGAACCAATATAGAGGACGACATCAACTTGAAAGACGAGACTAACGTAGAGGACAGAACCGACTTTCAGAACAAAGTAATCAGGAGGCGATCTCTGTACTCTGACAATTAGGAGTTAATGATGGTCATCTCAGCCCACAAATAGTCCAAAACCGACCTAAAGAAAGTAGGCTTACACGTGTGGCACGTATCAAAGAAAATAGGCTTACACGTGCGGCACGTATCGAATAAAATAGGCTTACACGTGCAGCACGTATGAAAGAAGATTCGTCTGACATATTTGGTAATGACCACAAAGCAAGTAATAAGATCATGCATGAGCATTGATGAGCATGTAGAGGCATCCAAACTCAAGCCTATAAATACTCAAACCTCCCATAAGGTAAAGACTACTGAATCTCCACCATTCAGATCCTTCATTAAGGAGAAAATAATACCTGAAAAGCAAAGTCCTTAAGACATTCTCTTTCTTAAAGCTTGTTCTTGGCATCTCATCTTCTGCATATACTGACTTGATCGTCGGAGGACTTTGACAGGAGGGCCTCCACCCGCATCAACAAAGGCAAGTTATGATTATACTTGCATCCTTCTACCAGCCAACCTGAGCTAGTGACGCATGGATGATCCAAGAAATTCCCCCACAAAAATTGACGTCGTCTGTGGGAAACTCATAAACGATCCCACCGTCGTTCATATACGTTATTTGTTCATAGCAGATAGAGTTCCGAGGAAATGACTAGACTTACTGTCTCAGAAAATGGTCCAACTTCAAGACAAGTTCTTAATGGAAGGGATGCAATACAACATACATCTCGGTCACCTCCTCCTAAAGGGAGATATATTTCAGGCCAACCATGCCCTTGCGCTGTTGCAGCAGCAACAACAGTCGAAGTTGGCTCAATTAGTAAGAAACCGGTAGATGGACGCCTATGAGTATGACCTCTTCGTGTCTTAACTCGATCTCCCCATTGATCTGAGAGCTAATGCCTATTCTCCTCAAGAGCCAACATTGCATCCATCAAACCCAGACGATGCAAGGTAGAGCCAGGCGACCCGAGTCTCCGCATTATGGTACTCTAAAGAAAGACCTCACCAAGGCCAGACGTATGACATCGGCTTTGTTTCTCATCCCCTCCCAGAGGTTCGGGGGCACGGCAAGCATCTCCGTCAATACATAGCAACCCCGACAGAAGCAAGTTGTCCGAAGTAGAGACCACGGTAAGACTCCTTGGATGAGAAGGGTTCCCCGCGGTATGCGCGACGTAAGAAGATAGTCCATTTGAGTCAATCAGATCAACCAGATTGGCACCCGTATGAACTGAACAAAAGTCATAGTCAACATCAACAATAAGGGCGGCCGAACAGGCGTCATTTGAACGAGGCAATTAGACGACGGCGAGACGTCCATATCAAAGCCAGACTGACCAAGTCCTTAATAATTGTTCGTCAACCATAATGCAATCCGTGGTGAAGGAATCGTACATTGAGCAGGCCTCCTGAACAGTCATTGACATCACTGAAAGGCCCCGAGCTCCGAAGCACTATCATAAGTGTCGTGGTCATCTAACCAATCGATAAGAGTACTTTGATTGTCATGAAAAGCCTATGAAGTTGTCTCCTATGATTAAAGTAGTTCAAATAATACATGTGGCAAGGGGCATCAAGTAAGCTCTCACTGGCAACCGTGCTCATCGATTCAGGGAGCTTAGTAGGTATTCTGTATCTCTCTGCCTTTGCCCAAGTACAGTTAGACCACCCTTTGTTGGCCTCAGGATGAACTCCGTGGATTGGGTTCAATTGGTAGGTCGATGCAACCCTTTTGGAGAAGTCATCCTACCTGTCCAGGCCGGACCTATCGTCCTACAAATTTGATTCTTCGTCTTTGATGTTTCGTCCCCTCTCAACGCCATTCTTGATCAAAGACGAACGCACAAGATCAAATTTTTCCCATTGTCTGATTATTAAATGCTGAAGGTCCCCATATAAGACAGACTAATGGAGATTAGGGGAGAGCAACTAGCCTTCCAAAAATGGCAATTCACCATACCGAGCTTTTCTAAGTAAAGACAAACGGGAAGAGTAAATGAGACATCATCATGACTGCACAAGCCATGGTAACTTCAAAAGCCTATGAATAAGCTAGAATCATTGGAGAGAAATGGATGATGCCAAAGGCAAGAAAGAAAGTAAAGAAAGCTAGAAGAAGAGGAAGAAAGACTGGGGGGCATGAGTTGTTCATGCCCCAACCTCGAAGGATTAGGTCCACCTGTTGCTCTTTCAAATCTGCATCTACCTGATGTTCCCCACGAACAACGTCTTCAAGTGCCACGTCCCCAAAGATTCGTCCCCAAAGCACAATTCCTGAGCTCTTCTCCAGAACACGACTCTATAGCCCCGTCCTTAAAATGAACACATCCTCAGGTCTTCAAGCTACGTCCCCTAATGGTCATGCATGATGCTCTCGACCTATACCAACCTCCGACATCCGACTATGCTCTATTGAACGATCAATAGTCGCACGATAAGTATCTCTAGACTCTAATGCTCATATACTTATGTCTTATACTGACTTGTTCAACGAAGCGCCTATAGCAGGATGGATGACCACCCACCTTGCGAAAGACAAACTCGTGATGATTCGAGGACAAATCCGAGCTAAACCATGAATGAACCCATGTAGAATGTCACCTCCTTCGTCGAGCATACCGTATGACAAAAGTATAGAGGACGAATGCCCGCAGATGAATGTACAAGACCTAAATCATGCTACCCTCCACAAGTTCCACTAATTCTAGAAATTTTCCTTTACATGAATCATTAGTCGTAGCATACATCCATGTACGGAGATGCTTCTCCATCCTCTACATAGGACAGAGATGTTTCTCCATCCTCTAAATGAATTATCAAATGAAATATAAAAGGAAATATCGAAATCGTATAACGAATAAACTAACAAAAACAATGTTTGATGAATGCTCAATGAATTGTCAAACCCCAATGAACGATCTAAATGAATTATCAGATGAAATATCAAAGGAAATGTCAAAATCGTATAACGAATAAACTATCAAAAACAATGTCTGATAAATGCTCAATGAATTATCAAACCCCGATGAATGATCAATGAATTGTCAAACGAATATCCAATGCAATGTCTAATGAAAGCTCAATGAATTGTCTAAAAGCATGTCTCGAATTGAATGTCATGACTCTTTATATGAACGTGGTACTCACCACGGGACATAATCAAATGAAACGTCATTTGAACCAGGTATTCCCTTAACAAAGAATCCAAGGTTCAGCCTACGAAATTTTATCTGACTAAATTGCATTTGCGATGTATTGCCTTACTATATCTTCGTGCTTATGTCTCCGTGCTTATGTTTCTCATGCTTAAAGTTGTAATCTCGTGATCATGTTTCTGCTCTTGTGCTCGTCGCACTTGTAAAAGTAAGGTCAAATGTAAAGACAATATAAATGCAATGTGCAAAATTCAATGTAAAGGCAATATGTAAAGTTCAATGGAAAGAAGTAATATACAAAGAGGCGTTATATTCATAGAACATCCAAAAGATGGACGAGACGTTTACAAAAGAAAGAAAAATACAGAGGCCCATCCAAGCTAAATACGGTCATTACATAAAAAAAAAAGGATCGAAAATTTAAGACGGCAATCAAGTCTGCTTCACGAGACGATGAAAGGATGTGCCACAGGAAGCTCTTCAGGTCCAGACACAAACTCGATGGGAGCTGCACTAGGCTCAACAGGAGGCTCAAACCGTAGTGGTGCATGCTCGACAATGAGAGGGATTATCCATGGTTTGAAATTCATCATTCTCTGAGATGATGATGACATCAATCTTAGGAATCCTCAATCGATGCTTTGAAATTCAGAAAGTCTTCAGTTGCTCATCATAATCCTCTGCCATCTCCTTCTCCAGATCTCCAAGGACGGCACAAATAGTAGACACAAGCCAGCTTATGAAGTCGAGATCAAGAAAGATTACTAGAGCAAGAACTTATCAAATTCTTGAGAATAATCTGAAAATTGAAGAACAAAAAAGATTGCACTGATACTTAATCACAGAAAAGTTGAGTTTAGCAAAGTATCAGTATTGATGAAAATTGAAATGAAGAAAATGAAGTCAATCTCATCTTATGTATATACGAATCAACAAATGCCAAGATGGGAATACCATCCATCTCCATCGTACACAAGTATATGCGCAAGAGTACGATGACCATACGTAGAATATAAGTTGACATGCCAAAAGAAAATTTCAGCAGGATGAAATTGACCATCATCTTTACCATACACGTATGAAAAAAACTCAGGGATATGATCATCTTCCTCTATACTAGGCTAACCGTCACAAGTTTTTGCATGCTTCAAGTCTCGTAAGCAGTAATAATGACGACATGCCAACATTAAATGAGACACGACTGTTCGTCATGCATGTGGAACGGTTACATACAGCTGTCATGACAATCCATATGCTCATAAGGTCATGCAACGTTTTGTCATCCACAAGTGATCAGGTATTCTCTAACGTCAATATTCAATTAATTTATGATACTCCGAACGAACGTTCAAAGCATCGTAAAAGGACAAATTGTAATGAATAAAATTTGTAAAATGAGCAAGTGTTGCGAGAGTGAGTAGAATACTCATCCTCATGGAAGACGACTGAAGTTTCCATACTCCATCTACGACGTAAACTTGTGCTCTAAAGGATGGTATCCGAATTCGTCATCATCAGGACGGTGTCCGAATTCGTCGTCTCAGGATGCTGTCGTAGCTCGTAATCAAGGCATGATATCAGTATTCATAGTTGAAGATCAAAACCAATATAGAGGACGACATCAACATGAAGGACAAGACTAATATAGCGGACGGAATTGACTTTCAAGACAAAGTAATTAGGAGGCGATCTCTGTACTCTGACAATTAGGAGTTAATGATGGTCATCTCAACCCACAAACAGTTCAAAACCGACCTGAAGAAAGTAGGCTTACATGTGTGACACGTATCAAAGAAAGTAGGCTTACACGTGTGACACGTATAAAGGAAGATTCGTCTAACATATTTGGTAATAATCACAAAGCAAGTGATAAGATCATGCAAAAGCATTGATGAGCATGTAGAGACATCCAAACCCAAGCCTATAAATACCTAGACCTCCCATAAGGTAAAGACTACTAAATCTCCACCATTCGGATCCTTCATCAAGGAGAAAATCATACCCAAAAAACAAAGTCCTTAAGACATTCTCTTTCTTAAAGCTTGTTCTTGGCATCTCATCTTCTGCATATACTGACTTGATCGTCGGAGGACTTTGACAGAAGGAGCCCCCACCCGCATCAACAAAGACGAGCTATGATCATACTTGCATCCTTTTACCAGTCAACCTGAACTAGTGACGCGTGGATGATCCAAGAAATTCCCCTACACCCCCATTGATTAGAGCATCAAGTACACAAATCAAGTATATATTTGTAAAAACACCCAAAATGAATTTACCCTCACAACCTTGTATTTTTACTAACATGTTATCTATTAGTGAAACACCCAAGATTTTGATAGAAAAGTAAACAAACACAACAAAAATAATAAACAGAACACAAGAGATACATGGTTCGGCAAATAATCTACCTATGTCCACAGGCCAAAATCTGACTACGTCTTTCCTTATCAAAGAAATCTTGAGAAACCAGTACAAGTAACACTCTCCTCTTAGCTAGATTAAACCAAAACTCAAGCCTAGAGACCATGTTACACCCTGTGAGCACGGATTTCGGTTACTCACATTTGTTTTATGTTTTAGAGTCGTCACTTATTAATTCGGTTGGGATAAGTCTCAGGTAATAGATAAGGTCTTGGTCTGCTTAGAGTTCTGAGTAAGAGATTCGGTTAAATCCAGAGAAGGTGTTAGGCACCCCGGCACTTCCGTTTTACAACGGTCTTTACTTACTAGGTTTAAGTCAAATTAATGTCAATTATTAGTCAAATGCCTTAAATTTTAGTTTATACTAATCCAATAAGAGAAAAGCTAAAGTAGGGTCGAACCCAAGTTGGGTTGCATACGTACTCATATTGGGGTGAGATTAGACTGAGCGTAGTTCTGACACATGAGCCCGTGCCAAGGCTAGGGGAGTGTTGTGTGTGCACCAAAGATAGTTTAGCGTCTAGCCGGGAGGCTAGGGGTGATTGATCAGGTTGGTTAAGTGCTTGGTTATGTTTGATTGAGTCCGGTAGGCCAAAGGATAGTCCGATAGACTAGGGTTTGGGCCCGGTAAGCCAATGGTGCAAGCCCGGAGGCTAGGGTTTAGTCCTGTAGACTAAGGGTTGGGCCTAATAGGCCAAGATTAGGCCTGGTAGGCTTTAGATGGATCTGAATGTTAAGAGTCAGCCCGATGGCTTTGAGTTGGGTCCGGTAGGCCAAGGGTAAGCCCGGTAGGCTTAAGGTTAGACCCAGTAGGCCAAAAAAGGTTTAACCGTGGTTAGGGTTGTTAACCGGGGTTGAGCAAAGTCCAAAGTATGTTTATGGTCCTTAAGTATGAGTTGAACATTTTTAAGGATTTTTCCAAATTTTCCCAAGTTAAAAGGGGCTAACCATGATTAAGACATGAGTTTAGCCATGATTAATCCGGATAATCAAGGTTAGGCAAAGTATGGAATATAATTTGAACACTTATTGCCTTTTTGAATTTTTTCATGATTTTTAAAAATTTTTGAGGTTTAAATGGGCTTAACCATGGTTAAACCAATTGTTAACCATGGTTAAGTTCATCTAACTATGGTTAGGCATGAGCACACAATCCAAAAATGGTATTTTCCAAAATTTCCGAATATTTGGATTTTTAAGGACTTTTTGAGAATTTTCCATGGGGTTAGTCCAACTAACCATGGTTAACCCTTAACCACGGTTATGACAGAGGCAAGGCCTGAACATGCTCGGGATAGGGGTCAGGTCAGGTCTAATGGAGGTCTCCCATGGGCTATGGGCCACTGTGAGTCCCGAAAAACCTGCAAACTGGAATTGGCTGTAAATGCATTACTGCCAATTAGGATTCTTCACAAAACCAGATTGGCGACGAACGCTTTACCGCCAATTTCTGTATTTTTTAACCATAGTTTAGGGGTTTTAACTATAGTTAGGGGTGGAGTCAGGGGGTCCATAACCCATGATTTTGAAGCTCATGATGAGAGAAGTACCCTGCGCCTGTTGTGGGCCCTAGGAGAGGCCACGTGTGGGCCTGATATTGGTCCAAGGTCTGTTCACATTAAATATCAGAATGTCGATAATGTCATTACCGACACTCTGAGCATTTTTTAAACTCAAGCAACTAACCATGGTTAAGTTAAAGGGGAGGGTCTGTAAAACTTCAGTTAATCCAGGTGGGGTCCACAGGCCATGGGACTGCAAGCTCTCTGGGTGTCGGTACTGAGTTTACCGACACCCTGCATTTTTTCAGAAAATGACCACAGCCCTATGGGGCTGCTATGAGAGGCATACCAGGGATTCTCTCATGATGTGGAGGACCCCCAGAAGCTTCTGAGGCTACCCAAGATATGCTCTACCCTTAGAGGGGGTTTCCCACACCATGGAGAAGGTGGGAGAGCTCCCCACAGTGGGTGTGCCTACAAACTGAAAGAAGAAGGTCCCCTAAAATGGACCAGGGGCTCACACTGATGTCAAAGCAAATAAAAAGAGGGGTAGGGGAAGCCCTATCCTTTTAAAGTGTCGGTGATGGCTGGTGGTGGCGCTACCAGCACTGCTACAGGTGGTGGTGCTACACAGGCAAGATGGGAAGACCTGGGGTGCTCATTGAGGCTTCGTGGAACTCCTGGAAGTGCCTAGGGAAGGGCTTGGGGTTGGTAACCGAGCAGAGAGTCGAGGCAGGTGTTTGCAGCTGGTTTTTGGCCAATGGGGTGGTCTGCCATTTATAGGGAAAGCCAAGGGGGACACCCATGGCATTAGGACGAGGGTAGAAGGGTTACAGTTGGTCAGAGAGGGGTGTGCAGGTCGGAGAGGTGGTGGTGCAGGTGTGCCTGAGTCCGCAGGGGAGTGGGTGAGCTACTGGAAGCCGAAACTCAGGGTGTCGGTAATGTGATTACCGACATTCTCAAACAAGTGTAATTTGGGATGTCAGTAATCATATTACCGACACTAATGGATTTTGTCCAAAGGGCTTGACCCAGGCTACGCATGCGATACGGTTGAGGGTTTTTTGAATTTTATTGGGTCTGGGCTTGGGCCCAGACCAAGGATTGGACTCTTAGGGGATTAGGGCTCAAGCCCTAAGGGCTTAGGCTTAGCTAGGGCTTGACTAGGCTAGGGCTAGGCTACGGCTAGGCTAGGGCTAGGTACGGTTAGGGCAAGGCTAGGGTTGGGGCTAGGCTTACCTAGGGTTTATCTGGGGTTAGGGTCTAGCTACTAGGGTTTGTCCTAGGGTTAAAGGACTCGACTGAGGGTTTAACTATGGTTAAGAACTCTTAACCATGGTTAGGAGGGGCGTAAAAATTGGGTACTTACACACCCCTCTCAAGTCACCTTCTCAATGAACCCGAAGAATAATTTGTGTCTCCTTCCCTCTAACCTTTCTTCAATACCTAGAGTGCTTAATCACGTTTTATTGCTTCCACACTCAAAACCTAGACATATAAACACATATTTATAAGACTACATTAGAGTACCCAAATTTGTGTAACATGTCAAATCTGAGCTAAACAGTCTGTTTTGCGAAAATAGGTTGACCGACCTTGCAAACCGGTCGACCAAAAAGGCTACTGAACTTATGGCCTGAGTTTTGACTAAGCAAGGTCGACCAGATTGCAATTTCGGTTGACCGATTTCCCCCATGAATCCTCCTTCGCAAGATTGAGCCACGACTCAACAAATTTATATGCCAAGTTACAAACAAGCTCCTTTTTTTTTTTTTAGTTTGCATGTGGCGCTCATAGCCTGTTATTGTTAGTATTATTGATTGGGGCGATGGCCCTACTGCCACCCTTTTTTTTGGCTCGCGTGTGCCGTTAATAGCTTGTTATCGTTAGTATTATTGATTGGGGTGATGGCCCTACTGCCACGTTAGTCACTAAGGGGAATTCTCATTTAGATATTCCCTTGGAAATTGATCCTAGAACCTCATCTTTAGGAGTGATACATCTTTTCCCAATGCTCATTGAGTGGATGTTGCACGCTCTATGCCTTTCTCTCTACAGTAATATATTTCCACTTATAAAAAAAGGATTAGCAGAGTTAATCAATTATATGAGGTCCAAATTATCCAAATCTATTGTTTTTCAATTCTATTTTGTATTAGCAGAGTTAATCAATTATATGAGATCCAAATTACCAAAATCTAATATTTTTTTCTCTATCGCGGGTTAGGAGAGTTAATCAATTATATGAGGCCCAAATTATTCAAATCTAATGTTTTTCAATCCTATCTCAAATTGGACAGAATATTGCCTGCAACCTACTGATTTACAAGTTGTTGGAGTCCTTCATGGACTCGTCTAAAATTGACTAGTTCTTTCGGCCTAGGCTGGTCCGGCCAGATAGGTCTCAAGTTCTCACTCAGGTAGGCCGAGATCAGGAGATTGGTCTTGTTGGCTGGTTTCTGATATGACCCTTTAGGTCGGTCTGTTATGACAATCCACTCACCTGAACAATCAAAGTAGGTTACTCGCGGTATTTTTATTTTATTATTTTGTGAGCTCGTAAAAATGAATTTATGTTTTTTTTTGGTGGGAGTAAAATGAACTTCTATGGGGTTCTTTTTGTTATAGCCATCAATGAGCACATAGTCAAATCGGTTATTTATAGGTGAAAATCCTCTTCCTTTTTTTTTTTGCAGGTGAAAGTTCATAATCACCATTAAATGTCACACATGTGATTTAGAGAAGGGAAATAGCTTTATGTGAGCTGAAAATAACATGCAAATACGAAAACAGAGAGACAAAGAATGCATAGGATTTGCATGGTTCACCTCATGTAAGTTACATCCATGGAAAGTCGTCTTCTTTCACCAGTAAAAGGCAAAGAGTGTTACGACTCTATTTAGTAAGGAATAAATTAAGAAATTTAGTGAATAATTAAATTAGGTTTTCTTAAGATTTGATTTATATGAGTTTTCTTGTAATGGTTTAAGCTAGTCTATAAATAAGAGTTTAGGTATTTAGGGAGAAGAGAAGTATGAAAGTCTTGTAAGGAGGTTTTGCTCTCTCAATGTGACATCCATGGAAGTTAGGCTCCCTCCAAGTGATCATACCTATATAGATAGTAGTTTATTTTGTGTGTTTTTTAAAATTTTATTAATATGCATGTTCGTAACAAAGACATCAACAGGGAATTAGAAAATAACTCTCTTACATCCTCCCATACAAACTTGTTCTTTAAAAAAATAGGAAATCACATACCGAATATTATATTATATATTCTGCTAATGTCTTTGAAACACACGCCTAATACAACTAAAAAAACTAAAAGAAAAAAAAGTAGGCATTTTGAACAATATTCTGCATGGACAATGGGTCGTTCCCCTAATGACGATGCTAACCTGACTCTCAAAAAACTTAAAATTGTTATTTTGACATGTTGTAAAAATAACTCATTAAAGCAACAAATGTGGTCCCTTCATTATAGTTAATAGTATGGATTTTTAGAATATGACCAAGTGGCTTAGGAGAGTACGGGTCTATTTTCAGCTATAAGGAGATAGAGTGGTCCATCCAACATTCTGTCCATCTCACAGGCGACCCATTACATTGGCAAACTACATTACTACCCATCATCACGCTAGCTCATACCCTACGGTGTATTCCGTGTAGCCCTTATGAATAGCACCCATTAAAATCCGACTTTTCTTTCAAATAGAAAAACAAAAAAAAAACAAAACAAAAAGAAGTAAAAGAAGGGTGAGTAAGGTCTCGCTCATAGTCATTTTAGCATCAACCCAACTATAAACCTGAAGGGTTAGCCTACTGATCGAAGGACGAATTATATACCTGAAGGTCTCGAGATTAAATTTGTACTTTCTTTAATATCGGATGTATGGGCTGGGAGTTTGCTTATACATAACGTGTACTAGTCTGAGTCTAGCCCAGGATATCCACGTTTACCAACCATTCAAGGGCCCGAGGCTGACAAATTTGATCGCACCGACGTATTATTTTGGTCGAGCTGACAACACTTGTAAATGTTAAAAAGTATGTAGTATGGATAAGCATATTTGGTGTCTTCCTTTTATCCGATCCATCGAACAATTCTGATTTTGATGGTCTCGTCGGTGTCTTCGACTCCAATGGCCAGTTGACGATATCGACTTTGACAACTCACCAGATATTTGAGCTAAATGTTCACGTAGCCAATTTTGACTTTAACAACTCATTGGTTATTTTAATTTTGGTGATCCTGTCGTGGCTTCAACTCGGGTGACTGCTCTCGATGTCGTGTTTTTTGTTGTTGCTAGAAAGATAAAATTATTCTCAACATCCAAACCATTGTAATAATCAAATTACTTTGAAAAATAATTGTCTTTTTTTTTTAAAAAAAATTATAATTTCTTTTCATTACTTTCCAAGGTCTGTTGACACATACCTCGCCTCTTGTGCTAGGGGTGGGGTGTGGCCTTTCTATCGAGGGAGGTCTGAGATCCAATCCCCCTTAGGGTGACGAGTCTGCAAGAGCTCCAATCTCTCAAGCTTTGTGATAGGCTTTACTGGAAAGTCTTTATGTAATGGGGTTTTCTCACTTACTTTTCCTCGCTTCACATCCCATCAATGATAATCCTCTTCCTGGACAGTCCCTTTGATTCTATCTAATCCCACAAAAAGGATGGTCATATGGGTCTTATGAACTTTCCAACCTTTTCAATTTCGGCCCCCCACTTTAAAGGCAAGGTGTGGCCCTAAAAAATTGTTTTGAAAACAATACAACTAAATATGTTATAGCCCTAGAACTATTATTGTTATGATATACAGACATTATTTGACCTCTTTTTTTTTTTTTGATGAAATGATATCATGTAACCAACATACACTCTAAAATTTAACCTTTATTTCTGGCTAGGAACTATTTCAATAAATATATTTTGAGTAATGCAATAGATTATCTTCCAAGAAAGGGAAAAAAGAAAAAGAAGTAGAAAGAGAAATATCACCTGTATGAGTACGCACAATATTCTAAACCCACCCTCTAGCTAGGACTGTGAAGGTGTGCTCCTTATTAGGAGGAGATTCTTAGAGGGTGTTTAGTAACACTATTATTAAGTATTTATTTATAAAAATAAGTATTTATTTATAACTAAATTTGTTTGGGAAAAATAAATAAACAATAAGTAAAAGGGGTTAGGAGCCCCAAAAAGAACTTATTATAAGTAATTCCATACCTACTTACTATTAAGTGCTTATTTATAAAAAGCATTTATTAAACTTATAGAAGTGTTGCCACATGCCCTCTAGATTTTAATTCACAGATAGGGAACTCTTAGTGTGTGTTCGTTTGGTGAGTAAGTAAAGAAAAATAAAAGAAAACTTAGTTTTCTTGTACTTTTCTTGAGTTCGTGTGCAAAAAATATATTTTCATTTTTTTGCACTTTTTTTTTTTTGGTTAAGACTTACACTTTTTTAATAGTGACAAACTTTATCTCAAAAACTTTCTTTATCTTTTGGTGGTTATTTCGAGAGAAATTTTAAGTTTTTTTCCTTTTTCTTTCTACCACTTTCTCGTCAAACGAATGCACCCCTAATGAATTGATATAATTTACATCTTGGTGGCATGTGGCCAGGCATAAGATACTTTGCCACAATCTAATTTTTAAATAAATGGGCATTAAATTCATTTGAGTCTCTCAACACAACTCAATGGAGGTACACATTTATTTTCTCAATATCAACATCATTAAAAAAAAAAAAAAAAAAAAGGAAAAAATATCTTCAAACCATCTGAGGATAATAACTCTGCTATAAGGCCCACAACGCTATTTGCCTATCCAAGCCCGAATATAGGATTGTTCAAGATCCACAGGCAGTTTAATAAAACCCACCAAATCTTATGGAATGGAAAGCCCAACCCAGTCACCCATTACCAGGTAAATGCATTATGCACGAGACTACGTGAGTTTGTTCGCTCGCTCGCTCGCCGGGTCAGGCTAGAAATTGATTTTTGCTTTTAGACGGGTATGGATTAGGGCATGTTCATGAATTACTCGGGCTCGGCTTATTAAAAGCTCGGGTATTGTTCGTTTATATAGTAAATGAGCCGGGCTTGAACACATCCTCACTCGGTTTGATAAAAGCTCGGTTTGATATAATATATATATATATATATATATATTAACCTATTAAAATATACTTATTTCATTTAAATATTAAAATTAAATATATGTATTATATAAGGGGATTCACCTAAAAGGTCATACTTTACATGTTTATTACTTGAAAGGGCATGCTTTTAACATATCATTCTACTAATAAAAGTTCAAGGAGTAACCTAAACTTTATGTAGACATAATTAACCTTCATCTTATTTTATTATTGATAAAGTAAACATTATATTAATAAATAAAAAGAGAAGTTTAAGACTAATTTTTATAGTGATTCTTAAGGATAGTATGATCATTTAAAAATTTCATTAATGGCATTCTAAGTAAATAATGAATAAATAAATTTAAGAACGTTAGAGCCGTGGAGAGGGTTTCTTAAACCTAGTTCAAGCTTTTAATGATCCTAACATGTATAACATACAAGATTAAATAATAGAAGAACTCAACTATCCTTTGCTGAAAATTTCTCACCCAACCCCACAAAGGAACAAGCTCCAAGGACTTATGTGAGAATGAAGATGAAATAGATAATGTGAGAATGAGGAAGAAACTGATAAAAGAGGCTACGACTATGGCTATGGCTGTCGGGCTGCGGCAATCTTCCTCTCCAAACGGAAGAACAAACCCTACTCAAAGGCCAAACCCTACTCATGTCGTCCAAAACATGTACACTGTTGAGTGTTGCTTGCGGCTACCTCCTCTTTCCTCTTTCAATAGGAAAGTTATAAAACTCTGACTTTTGCTTCATTTTATAATTTAGGTTAAAAGGCTAAGATTGGTTCACTTTCAAACGAACGACCAAGATTAGTTTCTCTTAAAACCTAGCTACCTTTGATTAAGTGTACTCCTGACTTATGTATTAACCAATGGGTTTCACTCTCTTAAAACCTAGATCTCTTTAAACGAACAGCCAATATGGGTTTCACTCTCTAATGGGTCATATGTATTAACTAATAAATTAAATATATTTTGATTAAAATATATTTTAAATATGTCTTTATACTTAACTAATAAAATAAATATAATCAAATATATTTTAATAAGTTATATATATATATAATCGATCCGAACTTTTAACGAGCCGAGTGGAGGGGTGTTCAAGCTCAACTCGTTTACTAAACGAGTTCAAAAATAGTGTTCAAACTCAGTTCATTTACTAAATAAGCGAATGATACTCGAGCTTTTAATGAGCCGAGACTGAATAGTTCATGAGCACCAAGTCCGAACGATACTTGAGTCTTACAAGATTGTAATCTTCTAATTCAATAGGAAGGAAATTAGATCAGAGTATTCCTACCGGTTATTCTTTTCCAATTGGAGCTGAACCAAGCCCGAACCTGATGTGCTACCACCCGTAGGGTGAAAACTCTTTACTAAACCAGCCCACACAAAAAATTCCACATAGCAATTCACGATTAAGGCAAAGGTTTATGTCCATGCAAACACCCTAAAACTCTATTAGAAATAGTCATTGTTTTTTATACATTTATAAGTGAGACCCATAGATAATCAATTATTAGTAACTCTTTCCTAATGTTAAATTTAAATTTATATAAAAATTAAATTTAATTATTAAAATATATTCTATAAAATGTACTAAGACATTATAAAATTTATTAACATAAAAAGATTAACGGCTAATGAAAATATATTAAAAATTAAAGTCTAAAAAAAATCTTTAAAAAATTATACGTGCAAAGCACGTGCATCTTTACTAGTTTATCAAAAAAGACATATTTTGTATTTTTATTATCTAGTAGGGTATGCTTTTGACATATTAACCCCTTAGTCACAAATAAGGGTAATATTAGAGTACATACCTTATTTGGTAAAACTTTTCAAACCATGTCCTTTTAGGTGATATTTTTTATTTAGGGTGACTAATCGGTATATATTTTATATGATAAGAATATCATTTATATAATTATAATTTTATACTAAAATTTTAGTTATCACTGTGATTCTGTGATTTCTCTGTTAGGATGATAAAATTATTTTTTTACCTAATATAAATAGGTATATCCAATAAAACAAGTTGCTTATGAAATATTCGAGCTTAATTAGTAAAGCTTGAGCTCATTTACGTTCATGAACGTAAACGGGTCATGATTTCTCAGCTCCTTTATTAACAAACTTGAACACACCACTATCTATTGGGTTCGATATTACCCATAGTACATGGTAGTATAGTACTATTGACTATATTTCATTCGACATCCAGCGGAGAGAGAGAGAGAGAAAAGAAGAGGGGAGGGAAGGGAAGGGGATGACAGGTGGCACTCATAGTCCGTCACCATACTCTTGTTTTGTTGCAAATAAATATAAATCATCAAAAACCCGATAAGAGAAAAAAAAAAAAGAAAAAAAAAAGATCATGAAGCTAAATTATAGAGGCAAAAAGGGGCAGATCTTGTAATTATTCCTTCCTTCCCTCTCTGAAATCAGGAAGAAGAAGAAGAAGAAAGAAGAAGAAGAAGAAGAGGAGAAAAAGGAGAAGGTAGATTAGGAGACAAAAGAGGGCAGAAAATGGCCCCAAATCCCTCAGAGAATGGCGTCGATGGAGACGATGAAAGAGAAGAAGAGGAAGAAGACGAAGACGAAGATGAAGAAGAGGAAGAGGAAGCGGAGGAAGAGGAGGAGGACGAACCGAGGCTCAAGTACCAGAGGATGGGAGGGAGTATCCCTTCGCTTCTCTCCAACGATGCCTCCTCTTGTATCGCTGTTTCAGAGCGGATGATCGCTCTAGGCACTCACGATGGCACCGTTCACATCCTTGATTTCCTCGGAAATCAGGTAATCCCCTTTCGTTTCGTGTTTCATTTATTCTTGGTTTCTGTTTCATGATTTTTTTCTCCAATTATTTTTGCTTTTTATTAAGTAGAACAATGATAATAAACACTGATTTCCAGGTTTTGGAATTGGAAAGTCTAGCTGTGTTAAAATTATTATTTGTTTTTCTAATGAAAAATCTGATTGGGATACTAATTTTTATAATTTGAAGTCTCGAGGTAATTTTTTCATCACAGAACCTTGTTTTAGAAGCTATTGCATTGTGTCATTAGTTTAAACAACTAAACAATGAACAATTCCCAACATTTAAGTAATAGGGATCATCAACGCTTCAAATCGGAGTTTAGAGGTATAGAATAGAACATTAAAGACTTAAACCATGTAATGGAAAACCTAATTATTGCGTTTCTAGTTCAGTTACAATTAAATTATACTCTTTTTGAATCACGGAAATGGAAATAGATATTCTGGACTTCTAGGTATTTTTCTTTTTAAAATATATGATTGTGGTATTTTTCCCGCCAAATGAGCGAAAAAAATATTTGATAATTTTCCATAAAATTGTGGAAGATGAAACCTCATAATCCTAGCCATGAACGTATTACAGTGTCCACATGATTGTTTATTTCAGTTGTATGGATGGTGACAATGTGGAGGAGCATTTTGCTCGACGTCTGTATAGTTCTCTTAAGGCTGTGTTTGTTTGCATGGAAAATAGAAAAGAAAAGAAAACTTTTCCAACAGAATTATTTTCCAGGAAAATTTTTCCTGACCTTCTATTTTCTACTGTTTGGGTGGAAGGAAAAAAAGTCTAAGAAAACCATATGAAAATATTTTCTACTGTTTGGCTAAAAGGAAAAAAATTCAGAAAATCAGATGAAAATTTATTTTGTTTATGGATTGTTGGAATTTTTTTAAAGATATCTTGATTGATATAGCCTCTCAAAACCATGGATATAATATAGAGAAACCTCATAAGAGTCAATTAATGTCTACAATGGCGATCAAATCCCACATCTATGAACTGAAACACATGCATGCCTCCCCCCCATTTTCCTACTCCTCAAAAAGCTTCCATGAGTCACGACTAGGCAACGCCTCGCCTACGGAACCCCTATTGCCTAGTCGCCTTGACTATGCTGGTTCTTAGTTGTCCAATGCATATGCCCTTGGTCCAACCTGACAACAGAACTTATTAGTATGGGTTCTATCATAACAGAAATTAGAACAGCACAGTTGAGAATTTTCTAATACCTGGGACAAGATGACAAAAGTTTTTGCAGATAATCGGTTCTCTGAACACTGTACCTGCAGCAAGTGTAGATCATAGATGGTCCATCATGAATCAAACAGTGTGAAGCAAATGAATATGCAAAGTCTGGAAGAACTTCAAGATAAGTTCACTCACCATTCAAAATGTTCCTAATTAATAAATCAGATGAAGAAAACAGTCATGATGAACAACATCAAAGAAAAGTAAATGGTTATTATTAACCAAAACTCCAGACTAACCTAATTAGGCTTATCGGTGGGACTAATAGGAAAGATAAAATGAACAGATGGAGTGGGAGATGGGTATTGAATAAAAACTACCTCCAAAAAACGCACTAGCAGATCTCCTCTACTCTCTGTCAGGAAAGCCAACCTTCCTTCTTTTGTACAAACCAACCATGTCTCCCCACAAGCTCATCTCTCCCTCCCAATATCTCACAACCTTCCCACCATGATATTGCCTTTATAGGCCTTCAAACAACCCCACAAAAACACACCCATCAATCCTAACTCCACTAAATCACCAAAATTCAACTCAACAAAACTAAACTAAATTTTAACTCACCTGTTGTGATATTCATCTCTGTTGAACAATAGAAGAAATGGGTACAGTGGGTGAGTTTGCCAAACAAACTCTGCTATACACATAATTTTTTACTTCTCACCAAAGAGAGCTCTCTTGCTAGCAAATTTGAAATACCCAATTAGCTTTTTGATCTTATAAATACACTCAAACTTCAAAAAATTAAGCTAATATCAGCACCTTGAAAGAACAACCCAGTATCTTCTTTGGCCTCTCTGACTTGGACAAGATAAAAAATTAAATAATACACTGATTTACTAATTAAAATTGGACAAGAACTTACTTGTTTCATCCTGAGAAATTAGTAAAGTGGTCACAAGTTCCCTTCCATTTTTTCGGTGGAGGACCGAGTCCATCGTCCTTGAAGCTATCGGACTCCGGCGTGATTCCTAATACACCGATACCAGTTTTTTTTCATGCCCAAGTTAGTGCAGATGGGTGGTAGCAAGTAACACCAAGTATCATTTCTATAAATATAAAAAAAATTGGAAAGAAAATGACATAAAAATAAATCCCCTTCAAGTACCTGTATCTAGTAAACCCACAACCATGTTGCTCTCCATATTCAAATTCCTTCTTGTTGTTTAAGAAACCCAGTAAAGTCCCATGATTGTGTGGTATGGAGCTTGTGATACCGATTCGGAAAAACAGAAACCACACCATCCATGCCTATACAAAAGAAAATTAAAGAACTTTGTCAAATCCACATGTATGACATGAGTTTAATTTAAGTTGAAAGAAACATATTTAGATTGGTGTACACACAAGCCAATGTTTCAGCTTCATCGGCGGATAGTTTTGTTATCCCACGAATGCACTGAAGCTCTTCTTATAGCTATGAACAATGGACTCCTTAGCAGCAAGAAGACTGTTCAATATAAACACATTTAATGAGTTAAAAGACCTTTCTCATGAGCATGATCTTCGATGGAATTTAACCCACCTTCCTTTCAAGGTTGAGAGAACATCTCTATGTGTCTCAACTGCCACTTCTGCGATATCCGGATGGTCTCCCATGTAAACGATGTAGAAGTTCTAAATCATGTGTGACCAAATTTAATTAGCACCATGAAATCGAAGAATGCAATCTGAGTATAGAATTAATTAAAGAGAGGAGGAAATAACCTGAAAAACCATCTTCCCTTGAATCATCATAATCAAGCACTGGGTTTTCAATGGATTGTTGGGTAAACAAACTCTAAATTGCCTCCTCTAATTACAAAATAATTAGAAAAAATATGATTGAAATTTGGTGAATGTTCTTGGTTTAACATCAAAATTGGCTCAATCTTATAGTTAAAATTTTCTTATAAGTTTGTAGATATATATCTCAATAGATCTACTGGTTATGGATATTCGACAAAAAAGATTGTAAATAAAACATCAAAGGATCTTTTCATACTTGCAAGCCTTAACTAGTAATTGAATTACAATGAATAACCATCACATGAAATAATCTCAAAAAACAAATATTTCCAAGACAATAAATTACACGCATCATAACTAAATTGCAACAATCACACAAATTAAGCCACCATTAACACAAATGAAAAAAGATTTCGATTCTAATCACACATATTATACGCGTCATAACTAAATTGCAAAAATACTAAAATCTTCGCTAAAATGTTGAAATGAAAGAAGATTTTGATTCTAAAACAGAGATTCAGATTACTTGCAGATATTTTTAGGGCAGAGAAAGAAAATGAATTAGTTTTGACAATAACCTATCTTCCGACGATGCCGAAGATGAAATTATTGGTGTTCTTTTGAAAATCACCAATAACAGAACCCACAATTAAATTTTTTTTAAAGAAAATTAAACCCTAGATTTCAGATCTAGGTTGTGGTGGTGGGAGATTGAAGAGTGTAAAGAGTTTGAGATTCATACCTGCAAATCGTTCTTCTTGAGACGGTTTTGGATTCAGGGTGGTGGAGATGAAGAACAAGAGTCTGTGTCGAGAGAGTCGAGAGTCGAAAGGAGAACGCGAGGAAATAACTTCTCTCCATATTTGAAGGAAAAGTTTTCCTTCTTAAATAAGAGAAAATATTTACCCAGTAGAAAAGTTTTCCAATAGAAAATAGATTTTCCAAGTTGCCAAACACTAAAAAGATTTGTTTCCCTCTGGAAATAATTTCCTTCACCTGTTTTCCTGACAAACAAACAGAGCCCAAGGTTCTCAACTGAGATTTTGGATCTGATTTAGATGAAGAGGGAATAATAAGTAATTGGCAAAGGACAACCTTTTTTGAAATTCATGATTTAATTTTATTTTCAAATATTATTTGATACCATGATGAAAGATGGGGAAGATCGTATATTGGCAACTCTACTTTTTTCAAGGTGGATTCCCAAAGGGACTAACAATCCATATGGGTTGGGCTTGTGGAGAGCAATCCTCAACACTAAGGTAGATTTCGATTTTCGACTGACAAACTAGGTTCATCATAGGGAACGGGGAGTGGGTTAATTTCTGGCTGACTTATGGTGTGGCCCTAACGCTCAAACAAGATTTCGACTCGCTTTATTTGTTATCTCTTGACTGCCAAGGGTCGGTGACATCTTTGTTTGAGAGTAGGGGTGACAACATAGTTTGGGTCCTTAGATTTATGATGGCACAACAGGATTGGGAAGTGAGCTCGTTTATCAGTCTGTTGGGGCACCTAGAATCCGTAAAGCTAAACCTTAAGTCTAGGGATACTCGAGAGTGGTCCAGGGACACTAAAGGTCGGTTTTTAGTTAGATCCTTCTTGTAGACTTGTAGAAAGTACCATCACTTAGCTTTCCCTAGTAGAGTGGTGTGGCATGGGCATGCCATCCAAGGTATCCTTTTATCATCGAACAAATTTTTTGGATAAAATCTTGACAACTGAACATCTTCAAAGTAGAGGATGAAATCTTTTAAATCGATGTGTGTTGTGCCTCACAACGGAGAAATCGGTAGACCATTTACTCTTGCACTACCCTTTTGCGTATGTCCTATGGAGCTTCTTTCTCGTTCACCTTTTTCGTTATTCACTCTAGAGTTTCTTATCTTACTGGCAGTTGGGTTTGTTGGGTTCTTGTCTGGATCATTTATGGGCGCTTCTTCCAGGGGCTATTACCTGGTCCATTTGGAAAGAGCGTAATCGGTGGACTTTTGATGACACAGCTTAATCGGTTGACCGAATGACCAAGAGGACTTGTAAACTTCTTGGGGTCTGTGCTTCGATTAGGGGCACAACCAAAGGGTGGGAGCTGTTAGATTTTCCAGGCTAAAGGGAGTTTGTTTGTTGATTTTGTTGGTGGATTTTTGCATGTAGTTATTTTTCACGTAGTACGTGTAGTTCCCAATTCTCTTTAGTCCGGTTCACTCTTTGCGAATCTTTGTATTCTTGTTCTCCTTGATATATATGATGATGATTATGATTACACATAAAAGAAAAACTCTACCTTTTTCAATGAACAACTAATGATATGAGAATGGAGATGACTATATTGTCCCTGAAATCATACATAACATGGATGAATCATCAAACATTACCATAATCTGCAAAAAGTTACTCCACATAGCACACTATGAAGGGAATTTCTTTTCGTATTTTATTATTATTTGTAATTTTGTAATTAATGAGCTGCATGGATCACTCACTTCTGGGGCACTTGAGCACTTGAAGTTAAATTGTATAGTGACTCAAGCTTTGTCAAGGCTGATTGGGGCAGTTACAATTTAATTTATGGTAAGCGAACTTGCTTCGGATTCTGAAAAAGTACTTTGCGTTTCTTTTATGCAGGTCAAGGAATTCTCTGCTCACACTGCTACTGTCAATGACCTTAGCTTTGATACTGAAGGTGAATATGTTGGAAGCTGTTCAGATGATGGATATGTTGTAATAAACAGCCTTTTTACTGATGAAAGAATGAAGTTTGAGTATCATCGCCCCATGAAGGCCATTGCTCTAGATCCAGATTATTCAAGAAAATCATCACGAAGATTTGTTGCTGGCGGTTTAGCAGGTCATTTATATATGAACACAAAGAAATGGCTAGGCCATCGTGACCAGGTTCGTACAAGTTTTCTGAAATGTATTTTCTGTGGGAGGTAAAATGAATGCTAAATTTACAAGTTATACATTAGATTCCTGAATGATGGAAGTATGCCACTTTTCTTTCTAGGTTCTACATTCGGGTGAAGGTCCAATACATGCGGTTAAGTGGAGAACAAGTCTTATTGCATGGGCTAATGATACAGGTGTGAAAGTTTACGATACCTCCAATGATCAGCGCATCACATTTATCGAGAGGCCACGAGGAAGCCCACGCCCTGAGCTATTGCTCCCTCACTTAGTTTGGCAGGTCAGTAGAAAATTACTCATTTTTTCCTTGCTAAGACGCATACTAACTGTCATTTTAACCCATTTAGGATGATACTCTCTTGGTTATTGGCTGGGGAACATCTGTAAAAATTGCTGCAATTAGAACAAACCAATATAGTGGAGCCAACGGGACACAAAGGCATATATCCATATCCAGTACGAAGCTGGTGGATATTGTGGCATCTTTTCAAACCAGCTATTTCATTTCAGGAATCGCTCCCTATGGTGATGCTTTGGTTGTTCTAGCTTATATTCCAGACGAAGAGGATTGCAAGAAAGAATTTAATAGCACCGTTCAATCACGCCAGGTATGTTTTCCCTCATTTATATTTCATGAAGTACATCAACTCATATTTATGACATTGCACGTACTAATCCTTGATCTCGACTCATCACCAAGCTATCATTCAACCTCATTTAATTATTTTCTGGTCTAAATTTGTATTTCCTTCTGATTTACATGCATCTTTAGCTCATTATTCCTATCTTGCTTATCCACTGGGAATGTGTTTTTCATCTGAAATGATTTGAGTTCCATTTTCCTATTAGGACGAATACTGATGCATTGATGTACAAGACAAGAGTTCATGCTGTGTATTAATTAAACTTGTTTACAGTAGGCGCCTCTGATAGCTGTATTTGTAGACCTAAGAAATATTTCTTTGACTTGAACTCTTAAGCTCATTTTTATCGATAATGGTGCAAATTTTTTCTTCAATATATATATATATATATATATATATATATATTTGAAAGCAAAAAGTACCAAGAAAAACTATTGATCTCATTGAAGACTGAATTGGAACCTTTAAACATATTCCCTAATACCTAATATCTCTGTTTTATTGTTCATCCTAGAATATCCAGATGTGTTTGTTTGTGTATTTTACAAACTAGTGACTTGTGCAAATGTTTTCCTGCGTCATTTTCCCTTGAGATTCTGAGAATCATTTTTAATCATTTTTTTTTCTTATTAATAAAGCAAGTTCTGCTTTTTTATTTAAACACATTTCATACATATGCATGCTTGTGTTTTCATTTTTCACTTATTTGTGGAGTCTTTAGCCATTTTCTTATGCTAGATTTCATACCATTCTTGTCCTTGTGTCACACGAATCATTTATTGTTCCATTGCTATCCATTTCTGCTAGAAATCTTGATGTTATAGTTTCTTGGTCCTCACTTGCTTTCTGGATTAAATTTAAAGTATTATACTGCCTGCTCTCTATCCTTGTGAGGACCCTGACTGTTTTAATGGCGCAATGAGAAAGATATGAAGATAGTTTAACATGCATAAATATTTTTGAGCAGGGAACTGCACAAAGACCAGAAGTACGTATAGTCACTTGGAAAAATGATGAGCTTGCAACAGATGCACTTCCTGTAAACGGCTTTGAGCATTACAAGGCAAAGGACTATTCCCTTGCTCATGCTCCTTTCTCAGGTATCCATAACTCGCAATTTACACCAGGTCTGAACCATATGGTTTAAGTGTGTAGGTCGTCTATATTCAAATGGTCATAATGCTTATGCATTGAATGTAGGTAGCAGTTATGCAGGTGGTCAGTGGGCTGCTGGTGACGAACCTTTGTACTACATAGTATCTCCAAAGGATGTAGTTATTGCAAAGCCTAGGTTAGTATTGGATGTTACAAAATGACACACTGTGTTTCATGGCTTCTACAGTTCTACATAGCAATTTTTCCACATTGATAGTTCATAGTTGATTAATTGCACTGACAGTACATGCTCTGTATGTTCTGGTTATGAGGTATATTGTTATGCTTGCAACTTCTATTATGTTCTCGGCTTCTAGCATCAACCATCATGTCGCCTTTTAATTCATGTAGATGATTATTATGTCCCACAGGGTAATCTGTTTGACGTGTCTCCCAACTTTATGCCCTTGCTACAATAAAACATTTAATGTGGGTTCCTTAAAATGTCCATTGATCTATCCATATTTATTCGTCACCAATTAATATTAGAAGAATGAGCATCTCTTCCTGCTCTCTGAACTTTTAAACAAAATGCATGGTTTCAGTACATAATCCTTAAGTACAACTAATATTTCCTTCATAATCACCACGTGTCGTTGTGAATTTGCACAGAGTTAATTATAGGTCGTGCATGTGACTTTTTTCAGCCATTATCATCGTCCCAATGAAATGCGATCTAATTCGGTATGACTAACATTATGAACAAATTGAAGCATGGACATAAACAGTGCAGTGATCTGTTTTCAGATGCAGAATCTCCAGTTTTGATAATATTATGATCTTATACTAGGCTTCACTAGCCAGCTTTGTCCTCTACAACTGGATGCATATTTATGCCATCGGTATTGGCTTATACAGGGTGATTGGTGAATGCTCTTGGAGATGATATTCGACTTGACAGTAGAAACTGAAAAAGTTGGTAATGATTGGTGAATGCTCTTTAAGATGATATTCGAGTTGGCAGTAGAAACTGAATCTTGTTGGTATAGCATTGATTGTTTTAACTTTTAACTCAATCTTAGCATGAAAAATGAAAATACTGCAGTAGAAAAAATATTAAACCATGAAGAACAAGTATTCAAATTCTGGAACTTAAATTCAAATGAAAAGAATAATAGAAAGAAACGGAGGAAGGAGAAGAAAGAAAACTGGGAATGAGCCAATCGGTTGTCACACTCATGCATAATGTTTTATTAAGTGGTCAAATCTAGATTACATTAGCACTGATGTAGGAAAAGGCTAAAAGGGGTATCAAGATTGTCTGTGGGCTTAATTTTAGTATGTGAAAGAGTTGTATTTTGGAATTAATGACGAAGCAGAGCGCACTTCAAACTTGGATAACATTTTAGGCTGTGTTGTAGGAAAATGGCCTCTTATATATTCTGTCTCCCTCTTTGGTGCCAACCCCTGATCGTTAGGGATTTGGATCCTGTTATTGAGGAAGTGGGGAATAAATCGACTGCTTGGAAAGGAAATTATATTTCGTCATGGGGCAAGATTACCCCCATATAGTCTACCATGTCTAACGTACTAATTTGCTTGTATTTCTTTTCAAGGTCAAGGCTCAATCTTCTCCATCTGCTTTCTTTCCAAAAGCTGAGAAAAATCACTCTATACATAGAGAGAACGAACACATTCAAAGGTTAATAGCTCTTGAATATGGGTTTTGAATCAGTTTATCAATCTCTGTTGGAATGTATGATTGTTTTCTTTCCAATTGGGTTTGTGAAGAGGGCAAAAGAGAAAAACTTGAAGACGGTACCCAAAATAATGATTCCAACAAAGGGTTCTGGTGTGTGTTCTGACGAGAAGACACCAGCGAGTTCCTATCGGCATGAACTCATGCTTGTCTGATACTTTGATCTGTAGCTCAAAAGGGTTGCTCTCTTGTAGGTTTTCTTCCTTGTGGGCCTGTTTAGCATGAATGAACGGACCTAAAAAAGGTTGGTTCCTGCTTGAAAGCTTGCTGGAATTCGAGTTCGTTTACTAAGTGTTTTGTACCAGTGGTGCACAGAAAATGTATGTTTGTAGTGGAAAAAAAATCATTTGATCTTCATGAAATGGATGATAAAGAGTTTGTTTTGATTGAAATTACAGAGAGAGGGAGGAGGATGGCTACCGGAGGAAGCTATTAAATGGTTTAAGAATATCATTAGCGACTATATAGAAGAGGATTGAAGTTATATATTTAGAAAATTCAGAGGGATGCGTTGCTCACTAATAGGAGAGAAGAGAATCAATGCCAGAGGGGAGTTCATCGTGTTTAAGTCTGCCCAGGGTCAGCGAAATGGTGGAAGGATAATCATCCCAAAAGGCCTCATGTGGAGGTTGGAAGGCCTTTCAAGCTTCGCAACAGAGAACAGTAGGGTATCTCAATAAAGGCTACAGGGGCGGGGAGGATTATCTTACGAAAATGGAGCATATAAAGATGGTTCTGGTGATCATGGTTTAAAATACTTGTACGTACCAGCCAATACGTACTGGGTTTGGAGCTACCCAGTATGTGGTACGAAAGAAAACAAATTCTCTTGTATTGCCCCTATATCGGCCGTATCAGTACTGATACACACCGATATGGTTCGATATGCACCAATACGCTACCAATTCAGTACCCATATGCACTGGACAAACCCATTTCTCTTTCCATTTACATTAGAAGCCACGACATGGACCCGATATGCCCAACTTATTTACATATAAATATTTTTAAACTTTATTTTCAATTACTTAAGATATTTATTTGTAAATAAAGTTATATCCCCATTTGAATTCAATAAGAATTATCCTAAATCCAAATTCCTAAAGAATAAAAAGTCAACTTTCCAGTTCAAAACAAAAATCCGCTTTTTAAGGATTAGGTCAAAATTTCAACATTCAAAGGGTAAGGTATTTCTCAAATCTTAAAATTTCATAAATTCTTCTATATTAAAACATTAATAAAACTCAAAATTCCGGCAAAAAAAGTCTTATATTCAGTCTTCAAAAATATTTTCATCTACAGTGTCAAAAAATCAACAAGCAGAGTAACAATTCAACTTAAAAACTTACATTCAAGCTTATAATTTATGGCTGTAATTTATTACATATTTTTTTTTTTGGATCAATAACTCATTTTATTCAAACGAAAGGGAAAAAGCAGAGAAAGCAAAAAACCACCAAGTTTACAAGCGAGTAAACTCAGCTCATATCACTCTAAACAACATGAATCCTCCCCCAACATCTCTACATACAAGTCTGGATTTCCTCCCTAGTGCAATATAACCCAACCCACTCCATAACTACCAAGCGAATGCTATCACAAATCCTATGCACCGGAGAATGTTGGTCATCAAACAGTCGTCGGTTTCTCTCTTTCCATAACATCCACGAAATAGCCCCCGGGAGAACTCCCCAAATCCGCTCCCGAACTCCCGCTCCATGACCCCAAAACCAACTGTCAAGAAGATTACGAAAAGAGGAAGGAAACACCCAATCCACATTCATTCGGGAAAGGAAGAAGCTCCACACCTTCGACACCACTGGACAATGCACTAAGAGATGATCCACTGTCTCTTCTGCTTTGAGGCACATAAAACATCTATTCGCCATACTCCATCCTCGCTGCTTCAAATGGTCCCCAGTGAGAATTTTGTCCAACGAGGCTGTCCACAGGAAGAAAGAGACCTTAGAGGGTAAACCGTTATTCCACACCACTCTATGAGGGAAAGATCCTCCCAAAACTGGAGACAACGAACGATACAAAAGGCTAACTGAGAAGCGCCCATGACTACACCTCGACCATTTCCTACAATCCCTTAGCTCTGGGCACACGCCTGATGAAGTGATACGCTCCAAAAGCCGGGCGTAATCATCTATTTCCCAGTCATTTAGATCTCGACGCATCCTTGGGCACCAAACTATCCCCTCCGAACCTCTCTCATAAGAGTCTGCTACAAGAGCATTTTTGTCGGTAGAAAGAACATATAAGTTTCCAAAATCATCCTTGAGCCGCGTGGAACCTGACCAAATATCCGTCCAAAACTTAATCTCCGTACCTCTTCCCGCGCGGTAAGTGAAGAAAGGCACTACCAATCCTGCGGTAGCCATGATCCCCTTCCAAATCCCCGTACCATGCGGGCCCCCAACCTCCCGGGGGATCCAACAAGAAGTCTCCCCATACTTGGCCACTATCACGGCTCTCCACAGACTATCCCTTTCCTCCCCAAATCTCCACACCCATTTCCCTAGCAAGGCTTTATTCATTTTAATAAGCGACTTAAGATTCAGTCTCCCTTCTTCCTGTGGCTGACATAACTGTGTCCAAGCTACTAGGTGGTACTTCCTTCTATCATCTTTATCATTCCATAAAAACTCCCTTTGAATCCTTTCGATTTTGTAGGCTACCGATCGGGGAATAATGAGAGACGACAAAAAGTACGTTGGCATACTTTGTAACGTGCTTTGGATCAAGGTCAATTTCCCCCCTTTTGATAAGTAAGATGCCCTCCAACCTGTCAATCGTCGTGCAATGCGATCTAGCACTGGATTCCAAACTGATTTGGTCTTATAGTTTGCTCCCAACGGTAAGCCTAAGTAGACTGAGGGAAGGGATCCCACTCCACAACCTAGGCATATAGCAAGATGATTTAGAATAAGGACCTCCCCTACCGGCAAAATTTCAGATTTGGCAAAATTAACTCGCAGACCTGACACCACTGCAAAACACCCAAGAAGACATCTGATATGAAGAAGATCCCTTCTTGAAGCCCTACAGAATATGAGAGTATCATCAGCAAATTGTAGATGAGAGATCCTCAACCCAGTCTGACCAACCCGAAATCCTTCGAAAAGTATCCCTTCTGCTTTTGCTAACATACGACTCAAAGCTTCCGAAACAATGACAAACAAAAACGGGGATAGGGGGTCCCCTTGTCTCAACCCCCTGGAGGTAGGGAAAAACCCCACCGAACTTCCATTCAGCAAGATAGAAAAGGAAATCGACGAAATACATGACCACATCCACATCCTCCACTTATGCCCGAATCCCATCCTGCCTAGCAAGTAATTGAGAAACTCCCAATTGACGTGGTCATAGGCCTTCTCCATGTCCACCTTACAAAGGATGCCCAGACTTCTTTCGCGCTTTCGGGCATCAATACACTCGTTTGCCACCAGAAAGCCATCTTCAATTTGACGCCTTCCAACAAACGCACTCTGTTGAGGGGAGATAAGAGAATCCATAACTAACTTCAAGCGAGTGGCCAAAACCTTGGAGAGAATTTTGTACATACTACTCACAAGACTAATGGGCCGAAAGTCTTTGAGCTCCACCGCCCCTTCCTTTTTTGGAATCAAAGCAATGAACGTGTTGTTCATGACTCTATCAAACCGCCCCGTATCATAGAACTCCTGCATCACGTCCATGAAATCACGACCCACAATCTCCCAACAATCCCTGTAGAATTCAATGGAAAACCCATCTGGCCCTGGCGCCTTGTCGCTCGCCAAGCCCTTTAAAGCACCTAGCACCTCCTCTTCCTCAAAGGGAACTTCAAGGCCCGATCTTTGATCCAATGACAACCCGCCAAAAGAGAGACCATCCAATTTTGGGCGCCACCTCTCCCTCTCGCGATACATGCCCTTGAAGTAAGAGATTACCCTATCTTCTATCTCTCCCTTTTCCTCTATCCACAACCCATCCACCCTAATCTTGGAGATGAAATTCTTTTTACTCTTATAATTTGCCATTCTATGGAAATATTTCGTATTTCCATCACCCTCTTTGAGCCATCGAGTCCTTGCTTTTTGCTTCCAATTGATTTCTTCAAGCTTGAGGGTCGATATATACTCCATTCGCTTCTCTCTTTCCCTAGATTCTGTTAGGGACAGATCCCGCAACTCGGCCAAACCATCTAAGACTTCAATCTCCCTTAAGAGCCTGGATAGACGCACTTTTATGTTTCCAAAAACCTCCTTGTTCCAGATCTTAAGGCGCTCTTTCAAAGCTTTCAATTTTATCCCAAACCGAGTACTAGCTGATCCCCATCCGTGGTTTTGAGTCCACACCTCAGCCACGACGTCTCGGAACCGCTCATCCTTCAACCACATGTTCTCAAAGCGAAAAGGGCTGGGCCCCCCCAAAAACTGTCCCGATTCCAGCAGCAAAGGCACGTGGTCGGATATGGGTCTAGGGAGCGTTGATTGAATAGTGTTAGGAAAATGGTCCTCCCAAACTAGATCAAGTAAAAAACGATCGATTCGGCTTGCTAACCGGTCGTTACCCGCTTGAGACCAAGTAAAATGGGCTCCCCTCAAAGGATAGTCTATCAACCCATGACGAAAAATGAAGTCTCCAAATCTCCTCATCTTTGGAGTAATAGAACTGCCTCCTCTCCTGTCAGAGGATAAACGTATACTATTAAAGTCTCCTCCCAAACGCCAAGGTTTACCCCAGCGCCCACTGACATTCTCCAATTCTTCCCATAGCTCGAAGTCTTCCGAGCTTCCAACCGGCCCATACACCCCGGAAAAGACCCATTCAAAGTCCTCCCCAACCAAATGGCATAGCACAAAGATCGAAAAAGCCCCAACTTCTGACTCCAAAACTTCTACTCTCTCCTTATCCCACAATAACAGAATACCCCCAAAAGAACCCAAAGACGGCAGCTCAATCCACCCCGGGAGTTGGTTACCCCACATATCTCGGATATGATATTCTTGAGTGTGGGAGAGTTTTGTTTCCTGAATGCATAAAAACATCGGACGTTTTGAGTTGACATAACTTTTGATTGCAACCCTTTTCTCCAACTGCCCTAACCCTCTTATGTTCCAAGAAATTATGGAAAGGCTAGTCATCTAATCACTTGAGCTGCCCTCTTCACCTTCGGGCTAACTGACACCCCTTTTCTTCCGACGCGATCATAATTTATACTACATTCGAGACGCCGCTTCTCCCTTGCCGAGGCTCCTCGACGGCCAGCTTTAGTATCTAGATTGCATTGCCTATACTTGGCTAAGTGACTATTGTTTGTGTTTTCATAGCTGTTTATTAGTATGATGACCTTTTTTAAATTATAAAATTGTTAACTTTCATATGTATGGTTATAAATGTAGTTGGAGGCTTATATTTAGTTTGTTTTCAATCTAATATTTGCACTAAAAATGATTTTATGTAAGGTATTAAAGTTTTTCCTTGTGTATCCAAGAGTTTCTTAGCGTACCCTCATTTTTTTCGCCGTATTCATTTGATACGGTCCGATACGCTAATACATATCCTGTTTTGGACTTGCCGATATGTCGCCCGATACCGATATTTTGAACCATGCCGGTGAGGTTGGGGAGGAATGTGAAAGCTGTGACTAAGCCGATGGAAGGAATTACATTTCATGTAGAGAAGGTGGAAGGTTCCAAAAAAGTGGTGGTGGATTTAGATGTTGGGGCGTTAAAAAAATGAGCTGACATAGTCATATGTTCTATTGGAGGACCTGGAATGGAGGATGACTAGGAGGAAGTAGCTAGAATTATTAATCAGGTAATACTAGAGGCAAGCAATATAATCATGTATCCCTACGACAATCATTGAGTGATTTTTCATACAAATCTTAGGGCACAAATTACAAGCTTATGCGGACAGTCGGACACTGGCGCTTCCAACGGGGACAAGAAATTTTGTGTTTTTTTTTTCATAGATGGTGACTGGTGGCTAATAATCTCCTACACACGTCTACCCTTAGGGTCTGCCTTCAAAGATAAATCAATTCGGGATTCGGTGATTGACAAAGAGTGCAAAAGGTTAAAGGGCTGAAAATCCATATATCTTTCCAAAGGAGGCAAAGTTACTCTCCTCAAGAGCGTCCTAGGAAACCTACCAACAGACTTTCTTTCCTTCTTGACCATCCTTGCGTCCATGGCCAAAAGAATTGAGCACCTCCAAAATAACTTCCTCTAGAATGAAAAACTGGTCACTCGCAAACACCACCTAGTGAAACGGAACTTTGTGTGCCTCCCTTTAGATCTAGGTGGACTTGGCATCTGCCATTTCTCATTGGCCAATAAAGCCCTCTTAGGCAAGTGGCTTTGGAGGTTCATGATTGAAAGAGACAGCCTATGAAGGAGAGTGATCTCGCTGAAATACAAGAAGATCTCCAACTGGGAGCCTATTGGTGTCAGAGTCCCCCATGGAGTCGGTTTACGAGAGGGTGAGATTTTTTTTTTTCTAATTTTGTTCGCTTTCGAGTGGGTATAGGGAACAAAGTGAGATTCAGGTTGGACAAATAGTGCAAGGCCTCCCCATTAGGATGATTTTAGGTTGCTATGGTCTCTAGCATTGGATAGACATGCATACGTAGAATCTTGTGTCGAGTATCTAGCAAACTCTAGGGTTTGGTGCCCCAGGCTTAAGCAAAGCCTCAATGATTGGGAGATCCCATGTCTCCTCAACCTCTTGGATATAATCTAGTTTGTCCCCTCCTACCCCCAAGGTTCGTAATGTCGAAAATATCGGCGATATATCGCCGATATTTTTCGATATCGTTGAACACCGATGCATCGACACCCTGTTGAAATAGTTGAAATAAAAATACACGATATCGGTTTGTATCGCCGATATATCGTCGATATATCGACGATACAAACCCGAAATCGACCAAAAACAGATGAGGTCCCATCCAAATCAAAGATTCGGTCAGGGTTCTCATTTTTTTCGCATGCGCAAGCATCAATTCGAGAAAAAAAAAAAAAAACCAGTACTAACTAGTAACTACAGAAAACCCGTGAGTCCCATTCGATGTCTTTAAATTGTAAAAAACCTACATACCATTCACGATATAGTCGATATCTTGAGAGTTCGCACTCTGATTTAGTAGAAAAAAAAAAGGGAGGGGTTGATTTAGAAGAAAGAAGAAGGAAGAAGGAGGAAGGAGGAAGAAGAGGCCAGAGGGTACCCTTACCTGAGCCAGTCCACTGTCGCTGTCCACCGTCGCCGTCCAGCGTCGCCGTTGCTGTCGCCGTCGCCGTCGCCGTTGCCAAACGCCCAAACAGGTTCCTCCTTTCCCCCTCGGTTCCCCCTCTCTGCCGTGGTTTTTCTTTTCGTTCTCTCAGTCTCATCTCCTGTTAGTTTGTTACGATTGTGAATTTGTGATAAGCTTGAAACCCTTATAAGGGTTTGCTAAGCTCACTCCTTTAACTTAAAACTTAAAACCCTTATAAGGGTTTGCTAACTTCACTCACTCCTATTTTAAACTTAACACCTGGGTTTGCTAACTTCACTCACTCCGAATTAAAACTTAAAACCCTTATAAGGGTTATCTAACTCCACTCCTACGTAAAACTTAAAACCCTTTTAAGGGTTATCGAACTTTACTATTACTTTTTATTTTTATTTTTTTAAGGGCTTTATTTTTTCTATGAAACTAGCATTACCTTATAAACCCTTATAAAGGTTATTTAATTGTTAACGCATTTTTTTTTGTAAAAAAGTTATCATGTTAATATTAGGGATTTTAACCTAAAATTTAAAAGGTAATGCTAGTTTCACACTTTCACTCTCTTTGTAAATTATATGGAGGCTTTAATTTTAAAAAAGCATCACTATATTGAAATATAACAAAAAAATAATAATTTCCAGATAAAGATGTATCTCTAGCAAATTATGCCCATAAGACCATTGTACTAATATTAAAAAAATAATAATTTCTTAATAATATTTTATAAATTAAAAATAATTTATATGTAATATCTCTAACCTCATAAGGGCTTTTTAAAAATATAATAACACCTTGACTAATTAGTAATCACTTAGCTATTCTTTTTAGTATAAAAATTTAGCATGCTTTCACTAATCAGTAATCACTTTGATTAATAAGTTAATATACTTTTGCCCTACAAAAATTTATAAGTTAATATACTATTTTTATTACATAATCTTAAAAAATTATAAAACATACTATTTTGAAGACAAAAAAATTTAAAAACTAGTCTGCCATATTAGAAATTATATTATATGACAAAAAGTAATATGTTATAATCTTTTAAGATTTTAAAACTGGTCTTGATAAAGATGTATCTCTAACAAATTATGCTCATAAGATCATTTTAGTAGTATTAAAAAATTAATAATTTCTTAATAATATTTTATAGATTAAAAATAATTTATATGTAATATCTCTAACCTCATAAGGGCTTTTAAAAAATATAATAACACCTTGACTAATCAGTAATCATTTAGCTATTCTTTTTAGTACAAAAATTTAACATACTTTCACTAATCAGTAATCACTTTGATTAATAAGTTAACATACTTTTTACTATAAAAATTTATAAGTTAATATACTATTTTTATTACATAATTTTAAAAGATTATAAAACATACTATTTTGAAGACAAAAATTTTTTAAAACTGGTCTGCCATATTAGAAATTATATTATATGGCAAAAAGTAATATGTTATAATCTTTTAAGATTTTAAAACCGGTCTTGATAAAGATGTATCTCTAGCAAATTATGCTCATAAGACCATTTTAGTAGTATTAAAAAATTAATAATTTCTTAATAATATTTTATAGATTAAAAATAATTGATATGTAATATCTCTAACCTCATAAGGGCTTTTTAAAAATATAATAACACCTTGACTAATCAGTAATCACTTAGCTATTCTTTTTAGTACAAAAATTTAACATACTTTTACTAATCAGTAATCACTTTGATTAATAAGTTAACATACTTTTTAGTATAAAAATTTATAAGTTAATGTACTATTTTTATTACATAATTTTAAAAGATTATAAAACATACTATTTTGAAGACAAAAAAATATTAATACTGGTCTGCTATAATTTGTATATTTTTATTTAGTTATGATCAATGTTATAAATATATATATATATAACTATTGAAACTTGATTATGAGTGCACATTGCAAATAAGAGTTGATTATATCATGTGTTTAACTTTATTATATTTTTTAGTGATCCATTGTACAATATTTTTTATATTGTAAAAGAATTAGCCCAAGTAATTCCACCACTCTATAATTTGTAAAAGAAATAAGAATCTTTGTATTTTGTATTTTGACGAAGAAGTCTTGCTTGATGACATTAAGCTTGTAATCATCTAAACAACACTTAGTATACATAGATTACATTAAAATAAAAATTCTATATATTTAAAACTTAAACAGGAGTCCCGCACATTTAAATAAAAGTGCATCAACTTCTTTTTACATAATTACATCCACTTCATAGTCAAATAAAATTACATCCACTTCTTTTTACATAATTACATCAACTTCATAGTCAAATAAAATTACATCCATTTCTTTTTATATAATTACATCAACTTCATACTGAAATAAAATTATAGTCGTCTTCCTTTTTTCTTGATGCAGGATCTCCGATCAGTTAACCATCTCCTCTCTTTTCCATTGATTTTGTCCTGTAAAAACATTGAACTCATCAATTGCATATAAAAATAGATTGAGAAACTAAATTAAAATTCAATTACTTATCATATAGAAACAGTTTGAGAAATAAATTACATTTCAATTAGTTATCAACTGTAATGTGCATTCATAAGCTTTTCATATTCCTAAAACAATTAACATGGATAATCATTAAAAAAATCACGGGTTTTGGTGTTTGATTATATTATGTGTTTGACATTAATATTTATTGGTGATCCACTAGGAGATGGTACGGGACATAGGTTGGTCGCATGGCAAACAAATAGAAGGGAACAAGAATGGAGCAATATGTAATTATTGTGGCAAAAAAATAAGGAGCGGTGGAATTACCCGGTTAAAGTGGCATCTTGCCGGGGGTGATTCGAATGTGGCAGACTGTCCAAGTTGTCCGATGGAGGTCAGACAAGCTATGAAGGTTAACCTTACCATTGGGGCTAAGCAGAGACTGGAGCATGTAGCAGAGCAAAAGGCAATCCGTCAAGAAATAAGGTGTGGTCTACAGCCACCAGTAGATGTGGATGATGACGACGAAGATGATACTTTATACCCAATCGACTGTATTGGAGTTGACGAAAGGCTAGCATATCGACAGGGCTATCGTCAATCTATGCGCCAGCAGTGGGATAGAGATCAGGAGCGTTCATTTGCAGCTCGCATGCGGTCTGCCGATTTCAGAGGCAGTGTCGGAGCAGGACCATCTGGTTCGACTGGTAGGACATCTGATTTTGGGACTGGGACACAACCACATGGTATGTTTGGCCGCAGCCAAAGCATGAAAGTCCCGGATCTGCCACATGATTCATCTCTGTACAAAAGTCGAAATGCAAAACAGAAGCGGCTGAAGGAAATGTGGAGTGGGGGAAGTTTGGTGGAAGCGCTTGGAACAGCTGTATCCAAGTTTTTCATACATAGTCATATGCCTGCTAATGCCGCCTCAACCCCACAGTTTAAAAACATGATTCACGAGGCAGAACGGGTTGGGCCGGGGGTAGAGCCTCCTTCTCCATATGAGATTACAGGTAAATACTTAGACGCAGAGGAGAAGGAGATGAAAGACTATATTGACACTCTAAAGCCAACGTGGGAAAACTTTGGTGTCACTATTATGTGTGATGGTTGGACATGATCCACTAGGCTTTCGATCATCAACTTTATGGTGTACAGTCAGGGAATGACAATATTTTTAAAGTCCATTGATGCATCTGATAATATAAAGGATGCAAAATATATATATGACTTAATGAAGGATGTTGTAGAGGAAGTGAGAAAGAAAAATGTAGTCCAGGTGGTGACTGATAATGGGAGTGTCCCTTATACTGGACCTCTTGCGCAGCCCATTGCATAGACCTGATGTTACAGGCAATAGGAGAAAGGAAATCTGTGAAGGAGGTTATTGACGAGGCAAGAACGGTAACCAACTTCATATACAACCACAGTTGGGTTCTAGCAAAGATGAGGGCTTTGTGTGGTGGTGAAATAGTACGGCCAGGGGCGACGCGCTTCGCCACCAATTTTATTGCCTTAGAGAGTTTGTCCAAACATAAAATTGGACTAAAGGCATTATTCACTGGGACTGATTGGGCAGAATATGGACAAAGGCGCACTATTTTGGCAAAAAAAGTTGAGGACATTGTCCTTAATAACAAATTTTGGGACAAAGTGGATGATACGGCTGCCATACTAGAGCCTATTTACCGTGTCTTAAGGGTGATAGATACAGATAAGTGGCCGACTATGGGTTCTGTGTACGAATTAATGCGGGTAATGAAGTTGTCGATAAAGAATGTGTCCCCTCGTGGATACAAGTGGGTCCACAAGATTATCGATGCTCGTTGGGATAAGACAATGAAGCATCCCTTTCATGCTGCTGGTAATACTAATTGCATGCTTGTAATACTAATTGCATGTCGTATAATTTTCACATTTCAGCATATTATTTGAACCCAAAGTATCACTATAACCACAAATTGGGGAATCGGGATGACTTAATGAAAGCTGTTCACGACGTCTTCGAGACGTTGGACCCGAAGTGTAAGAGAAAGGGAGACTTCGGGAATGAGGTGAAATGTCTTTATCTCGTTAACTATAGCATATTTATGTGCATTATTGCATTCTAATATATTTTATCTAATTGGAACATGTTTTCTCAAAATCTATAGCTAGTACGCTTCAGGGATGCGCGGGGTAGCTTTGGAAGAACTGCTGCTAAGGAAGGAAGGTCTAGGATGACGCCGTGTGAGTAATTTCTTCTCAATAAAGTAATTATATGTTATTTCTCTACATCAAAATATATATAAAACTAATGGATAACATCATTTAATTGTCAGCTGATTGGTGGCAAATGTACGGAACCGACTGTCCGACCCTCAGAAAATTGGCGGCTCGCGTGTTAGCACAGACTGCTTCATCTTCAGCATGTGAGCGAAACTGGAGTACATTTGCCCTCATCCACACAAAGCAGCGGAACCGACTTGGCTACAAAAAGCTGCAAAAACTGGTCTTCTGTCACTATAATATGAAGTTGCGACTCAGGCAACTGCAGATTGACACTGGGAAGCAACCTGAGCAGGATCCTTTAGACCTGATGTTAATCGGTGCCACTGAGGATCAAGATAATCCACTTTCTGAGTGGGTTAAGGTTTCATCACTTGATGAAGATGATGGGCGTCCAAACGCAGTTATAGCTAGCGCGGCCATTGAGATGGGCATCGATGTAGAAAGGGTTATTGCTACAGAAGTGGGGTCTAGCACTAGCGGCAGCAGGAGCAGCTTTAGCACAGAATCATTTGATGAGATGATCAGAAGTCCAAAAGGTCCTGAGACTTCAAGTGCAAGAACCGCTGGGACAAGTAGATTGTCCAATAGTAATAGTGAGGGTGGTGATGAGTCTGATGACCATGATGAGAGTGACGGAGGCGGCGACAGTCCTGGGGATGGAGGTAACATCGGAGTTGAGCCAGAGCAGAGGCCTCTGAGCCCATTCACCGCAGAGGCTGACTTTGACCATGCCACACAGGACCAAGATCATGGTGCCCCACCTTCACATCCAGCAGAAAGCCAACCGATTCATTACGTCCCTCGTCGAGGAAGCCAGGGCAGGGGCAGGGGTCAGGGCAAGGGCAAGGGCAAGGGCAAAGAACGAGATGTGGGACACGATGCTTGGTTTGGGGGCACGGAACATTCGGGCTCTAGTTCCAGAGGGTCTCAACATACATGGTTCTCCAGCCATGACCAGGATACACAGTCACAGGCATCAGGCTCTCAAGAACATAGTTATTCAGATTCCACACAGGATCAATATCCTTATGGATATGTCTCAGGATATGAGCCACCTCCATATGAGTATGGAGGAGACAATTTCCAAATCCCAGTGCCTGTGGCAGTTGTGCCCAATCACCCACAGTATCCACCAATTGGCGTGTTACTACATCTTAGCCCAGATTACTACCAACATTATGTACATGAGTATACATCCATGTACCATAATGTGATGAGTTGGGCACAGTATTGTACGTATGTGGAGAATCAGCACTATAGCCAGCCAAGTCAAGACAGAGATGATGACATCGAACCTCCGCGTAACTCCTTCTGGTGGTGATTGTAGGTTTTTTGGTGAGTTGTATTATGTATTTTTGTATTATTATGAATCTTATAAATTATGAATTTATGATTGATCTGAGAAATGAATGAAACATGAATCAATCATACATTATTATCACTCGTTCACGCACATCTTTGCTCTCTTCTTATTGCATCTCTTGTATACATTGTTGTTTTTTTAAATGTTTTTATTCTAAAAGGTGTATTAACATCTATTTTAACATTTCCTGAATTTTCACTACAAAATTCCATATTTTGCCCTATTTTTTGTCATTTTTTCCAAAAATCACCGATAAACGATATATCTTCCGATATATCTTTTTTCCGCGGCTCCGACATGTCGAGCGATATCGACATATAGAACCTTGCCTACCCCTTCCTCAGGGATGTTCGCTTGTGGTATTGTGAGTGTTAGAAAATTTTCCTTTTAGTGTGGCCATGCACTATGGTCAATCCCTTTAACTGGTTATGACAGGTTCTCATTGTAATAGTAGTATTTTTTGCTAGTTGATGTAATTAGCAAGAAGATAATACACCTCTCTAATTAAGACATGATTATATTTTTAGAGAGCTCTAGTATCCTGATGGCTTCTCCATTGAATTTTATAGAGTGTGTTGGGACACTGTGGGGAGGGACTTATTAGCTGTCTTGCAGGAGCTTCATGAGTTAGGGTCTTTTGACAGGGCGATTAACAATACCTTTATGACCTTGATCCTAAAGAGGGTTGGGGCCCATGACTTGAAAGATTTTTGTTCGATCAGTCTGGTTTGTAGTACTTATAAAAGTTTAGCAAAAGTGTTGGCCAACCGTCTTAGAAGTGTCTTGGGATCCATTATATCCCCTAATCGAGGCGCCTTTGTTAGAGAGAGATAGATCCTAGATTGCATTCTTATTGCAAATGAATGTGTTGAAGAGTGTTTGAAATCTAATACCCCTGGCCTTGTTTGTAAGATCGACATGGAAAAGGCCTATGATAATGTCAATTGGGAGTGTCTCCTCTACGTGTTGGGACCGTTGGGTAGAATGGGATTTGGGTCTCGTTGGCGTTCGTGGATATTAGCATGTGTCTCTTCCGTCTCATTCTCGATCCTCCTCAATGGGAGCTCTAAAGGCTTTTTCCATAGTTCCAAAGGGTTAAGGCAGGGGGGCCCGTTGTCCCCGGCTTTATTCCTCATTGTTCAGAAACCTTGAGTTGAATGTTGGCCCGCGCAAATGGGCGGTTGCTTGAGGGTTTTTCCGTCGGCTGGGAGCGATTTAGTATTTCTCACCTTTAATTCACGGATGACACTTTAGTGTTATGTGGTGCATTTTGTTCCCAATTTATTAACCTCCAATGCATTCTGAGATGTTTCGAGGCTGTGTCAGGTCTCCGAGTTAATTGGGGTAAGAGTGAGATTGTGCCGGTCGGAGATATTCCTCATCTTGATCTCGTGGTTAGTTGCCTAGGCTGCATGAAAGGGTCTCTTCCCTCCTCCTACCTTGGCCTCCCGCTAGGGGCTTCTTTCAAATCCAAAGCTGTTTGGGCTCCGGTGCTAGATCGTATTTACTATTTCCTCGCGTCTTGCAAGATGGAAATCCTGCCTTCTCTCCAAATGTGGTAAGCTGACCCTTATCAAGAGTACTCTTAGGAGCCTTCCAACTTATTACCTCTCCACCCTAGTCATCTCTCGATCCATTGCCTTGCCCCTTGAGCGTCTCCAGCGTAATTTTCTTTGGCATGGGCGAGGTGACAAAAGTAAATATCATCTGGTAAAATGGAGCCAAATTTGCAAACTCCTAGTAGCAGGGGGCGTAAACATTGCTTCCCTTAGTGCGGTGAATAAGGCGCTATTAGTAAAATGGGTTTGGCGGTTCAATGAGGAGCGGGAGTCTCTGGCGGAAGGTGATTGTGGCCAAATATGGTCTTGCATCACCTTGATTACCCAGGGGGGTTAGAGGCCCCCACAGGGTGGGCTTGTGGAAAGGTATCATGGGTGTTGCTAAGTCTTTAGATCCCTTTGTTAGGTTCAATCTGGGCAACAGTGTTGACATCCTTTTTTGGCATGATATTTGGTATGGCCAGTTGAGGCTTAAAGATGACTTTGGATCTCTTTTTCCCTTGGTTCTACATCAAGGGGCGTATATCGCCGAGTGTGTGGAGCGAGTGGGTAATGGTTATGTCTGGTGTCCTAGGTTTAGGAGAGACCTAAATGACTGGGAAGTTGGAGACATGCAGAGGCTTTTGGCTCGATTGAGTTCCTACTCACCTCGATCTCAGATTAGTGATTGTTGGGTTTGTTCTCGAAGCAACAACAATCGATTTTTAGTGAGATCTCTCTTGCAGTCTTTTGATTCATCACCTTTGACCTCATTTCCTCATGCGATTGTGTGGGCTAACCATCAGGTTTCCACTAAGGTATCCTTTTTCCTCTGGTCCGCCACACTAAAAAAGGTTCTCACTACAGATCAGTTAAAGAGGTGATGGGTGAAGCTTCGCCAACCGTTGCTATCTGTGCTTGAATATAGAAGAAAGTGTGAACCATATGCTCCTTCATTGTCCGGTTGCATCGGGACTCTGGGCTTTTTTCTTGTCCCGATTGGGTGTGGAGTGGGTCTTTTCGTCCTCCCTTCTGAGCTTCTTATCTAGTTGGGATTTGATGACTTTGGTGTGTGCTAAAGAAACTATCTGGACCATTTTGCCCAGTGCGATCTCATGGGCTATCTGGAAAGAGAGGAATGGTCGTGTATTTGACAATTCCTCCTCTTCATATCATCATATCTTGTTGCGGGTGCGGCAGTCGATTATGGACTGGAGTTCAGCTTTACAGTTAGGTCAAAAAGTGAGGGATACCCTTTACCTTTGAGGAGGGAGTCAGCTGCCAGTGTTATTATGTTATTTTGTGCTGTTCTCCCTTCTTTCCCCTACTTTTGATATGTTGTTCTCTTTTCTTTTAGTTTACATCTCTATAACCAAATTTTCTTCTATCTAATATATTTGATTTACTGATAAAAAAAATATTGAAGAATCCTTAATGGGAAGGATTCCTTCAATGTCTATAAATAATGGGAATAAGGTCCCAATTCTCTCTCTCTAATTTTCCCATACAGAATACATACACCCATTGTGTGGTGAGGAACTAGAAAGAGGAGATGGTTGAAGACGTTGTGCGTTGACTGTATTCAAACCACTTCACTCGGCCCATTCGGATTGGCGTTATGGCTTTTAACCAAGGTAAGATGGTTAAACACATGTTCTTCATTATAAGGAAAACTTTCATGTATATGTGATGATAGATCTCTAATCTCTAATCTCTATTATGTTTAAGAGATTAATAAATCTATAATTTAGATTTACAGTGAGTTGTGACAACAAGGGTCAGTTCTCAATGAAATCTTTTTTACCAGGCTCTGCATCCTCACTAGGGTCCTCACTTCCCTTACAAATTAGTATGGAGGGTGAATCTGGCCCCCAAGGTATCCTTCTTTCTCTGGACGACAACTTTGACGAAGATTCTAACATGTAATCACCTTAGGAATAATAGGCGGAGGATGGCCAACAGATGTTTTATGTGCTTGAACTCGGAGGAGTTGGGTGACCATCTTCTGTTGCATTGTTCTTTTGCTTCAAAGGTTTTGAGTTATTTCCTTTCTTGTCTAGGGATCAATTGGGTTTTCCTTTGCTCCTTTCGGACCTTCTTATGCTGCCAGTTCTCGGTGAAGCTGGGGGTGGAGGGTTTAACAATGGAGTTCTACTTCGTGTAGCATTTCCTTGGTCACCTTGGAAGGAAAGGAACTCCATGGTCTTTGAATGATCTCCTTCCAAAGTATGCTTTAGAGCGGGTCAACTTCTATCTCAGTGGTGCTCTATCCAAGAGAATTTTGATTTAGCATGTTTATATTTCTTGTTGTAACTCTTCTTTTCTTTTCTAGTCTAGTTTCTCTCTTTTCAAGGTCCTAGGTTCACTCTATTGTGACCCCTCATCCTTTTCTTGTATCTCTCTTTCTATTTATACATATATCATCTCTTTTATCGATAAAAAGAAGTACTAAAGCATATTTATTTGTAAAATCTTCTTTTTAACATTTCAGTTTGCAATAGTGTCTGCACTTGGTTAGAACTCAATGCTAATCTAAGACCTCTCAAATTTTAATTTCTATGATACAGTTATAACTCAAATTATCATACAATTGGTACTCTAGTAGTGCTTGAGGGAGATCGTTATTTGATAGCAATGAAAAAAAATTGTGTCGTCATGTTGATTTTTTGAAAATATTATTTCAATTTAAAGATTGCAAAATTTATTTGATTTGGGAACCTAATGTAATTCTGATCTTCAGGGATGCCGAAGATCATATATCTTGGCTTCTTCAACATGGGTGGCATGAAAAAGCGTTAGCGGCAGTTGAAGCAGGACAGGGACGTAGTGAACTTCTTGACGAGGTAATTCAATTCATTAGGTTTGTTTTGTTCTTGTTATCATCTGAATGTCTAAGTAGGATAATTTGGTACACTTGGTAGATGTGGTTGATTATGGTTCTTTTGCAATTTATGGGTTGTAGTTAAAGTTAGTTGAATGGAATGGTCCTAGATAGAATGGGATGGTGGAACAAAATTTGTTTAACTGGCCCAAGTAGGCGGAACAAGGCTTTGATGATGATGATGAGTGGAAATTAATAGAAATGATTCATCGTTAGCAAAGTTTCAAGAGCAAGTTCGCTGATGTTGTCTGTGGTGTCAGCACAGACGCTTAGTTTATTTTCTTTATTTTTATTTTTTGTAGTCATTTATTGGCTGGTGTAAAGGCTTCGCAAGCAATCAGTTTTCCCTATGGAATTCCCATCAACATTTTAGTTTCTGTCTTTCAGATGTCCGCTGTAAAGGGGCTCTTTCCTCTCAAATACCTTTAAAAAAAAGTATTGAACTTCACTCTTTTCATTATTCCTATACACATTTCATATGTAGTTGTTAATGCTTGATCGAATAAGTAAAGACATAAGTTGGTAAGTCAAATTATAGACCAGTGTTTTAAAAGGAAAAGACGTGAAACAAGGCATTAGGACCTTCAGATTAATCCTCATGCTCCTTCATTTTTAAAATAAAATTAATTAGAAATTAGTGCTAAAAGATTCGAAAAAGTAATGAAATATTTATTCAGCTTGAAATATAAATTCATCAAAGAATTTTCTTTTTGACAACTGACTGAAAGCAAGATCATCCATGTTCATTGTATTGCTGTTGCAGCTTTTTGTTTGCTCGTTATCTTGTTTAGCCACTTATATGCTGGATAGGGATATTTTATTTCTATTTCGCTTGGGATAAATGACGAGAATTTTTTAAAGAAGCAAGAAGAATTTACAAGATGGGGGGAATGAGGAAATTCCCACAAAGCCTCAAAAAAAAGAAAAGAGAGCTAGCAGTTGCGATTGGCCATTTGACTCCAATCAGAAACAAAATTGCACTAGAGGTGTCAACAAACTCCGGGAGATGAGACGATCAATAACACAAGGTCCTTCCAATGGATGAACAAAGCCTAGGCAGCAAGGAATCAGATCCTTCAAAAATTCTGATGTTTCTTTCTTTCCATATCCCCTAGCAGATCGCAAAAGGAAGCATGCCCCAAAGGATGTTACCTCTATCACTAAACACCCCATTTGGACACTTTAGAAACACTTCACTCCCCTGTGTGGGGCTGCCCATGGAATTCCAAATAGGGAAAGATCAATAGCTCCAGATAGGCAGATACAATGACATTTGGTTACTTGTAGATCTGATGTACTTTATACCTAAAGACAAAATTAGGAGAAAATTTTCCAATGGATGTTTGCATCTATATCTTGGCAGGACATACCCTGCAGAAAACTCTTTTCTTACTGTGAGGAAATCTCATGATACCCAGGTCAATTACATACACATATTTCATAACTTAATGGTATGGAACAAGAGCCTAAGAAGAGCATATGCGCGAAAAAAAAAATCCCAGAATTAAGGATTTTCTCAATCCCACGGCATAATTATCGGGCATGAATATGGAGTTCAAACTGGAATTGAAGGAGGGATGGTTCCCCAAATTGGACTGTGGCGCTGGATAAGATTTTGACAATTGACTATCTTAATCACTGAGGAAGGATTTTTCCAAATAGATATGTTGTGTGCCAAATTCCCGTAGATCTTAATCATCCATTTATCCATTGAAAGGCAACTAGGATGGTGTGGAATCCTTTTTTTTTCGCATTTTGTTTGGGATGGGTGTACTTAGGGGAACTTAAGTGTGATTGGGGTGAGTGGCTAATAGTTGGAAAATTATCCATTATGTCATTTTCTGGGATGCGTGGAAGGAGCCTAATAGAAGGATCTTTCAGGATTCTGGCCAATATTTGCCATAGATATGTATGTACATTTGGTGGTTTCTTATTAAATTCATATCTAGTTTGAAGGAATTTCAGATATTGAAAGCCTGGATTTTGAGACGAATTGAAAGGATACCATTTTCGAAAATGATATTGTTTCATTTGTTCTTTGTTTTTTCTCGAGGGAAGCATTCCCTGCTATATTTTCATCTTTTTCATTGTACAAATTCAAGTTATAAAAAAACAGAATATTGCAGTTCCTCACTGCTTGGAACTAACATTGAAAAAATGATCTTTGCAAGTTAAATTTTGTTATTATGATTTAAGTTTTCACCTACATCGATTTTGAAGCACAGACGATGCTCTTTTCTCTTCTGGCAATTTTGCTTTTGTCATCCATTTTGGTACAAGTTATATGCAAGTTGAGGGGTTGCTGATAAGTTGGGTATATGTAATGTAGTGATATCTGTGTACTTTTGTGACCTTGATTTTTTTTCCTGGAAATTGGTAGAATATTTTCTTCTCCTAGACTAACTAATTGCCTTCAGAAATTCCATTTTTCAAATGCATGGTGAAATTAGCAATTTGCATTTTCACCAACATATTTTGTTTCAAGCTTCTTCTTGTCCTATATATATTCAGGTGGGATCAAGATACCTTGATCATTTGATAGTGGAAAGGAAATATGCTGAAGCTGCATCTTTGTGTCCCAAGTTGTTGCGTGGATCAGCTTCAGCATGGGAGAGGTACAGAACAGCCTTAGTTGTAAGTTGTAAATATCATGTAAATCTCGTGTTAATAACTGGATTGTCTCTCACAGATGGGTTTTCCACTTTGCTCATCTTCGTCAGCTTCCTGTCTTGGTTCCATACATACCAACGCAATTTCCAAGGCTGCGTGATACTGCATATGAGGTCTGTACTAGGACAAAAGTGTATGACAATTTTGCTCAGTCTTTAAATAAACTTTCTCAGATGTGCAAACTAAGGATTCAACTTGGCCGGTCTTGTTTGTCATGCTGCAGGTGGCTCTTGTAGCTCTGGCAACAAATCCATCTTTCCACAAGGATCTTTTGTCAACTGTTAAATCTTGGCCGCCTGTGATATATTCTGTCTTGCCTGTTATCTCGGCAATAGAACCTCAGCTTAATACTTCATCTATGACTGAGACACTAAAAGAGGTCAGGCTAAAGAAATTTTCATCTATTTTAGCTTTGTAATTTTTATTGGCCCCTACATGCCATGATTTTTTTCCTCACAATGATACCATCTTTTCGACGTCAGGCATTGGTGGAGTTGTATGTAATCAATGCACAGTATGAGAAAGCTCTCACATTATATGCTGATGTAAGTGCTCTATATGAACACACACACAAGTGCAGTCACTCCCTGAAAATTTACATGCTTTGTGCACTCACGTATATATATATATATATATATATATATATCTTTGTGTATGTATACTCTGATCGAGCAAGCGGGGGTATATATTCCATGCTTCAACACTGATTTGCTTTTTCCTTTTTCAGCTTATGAAGCCCGAGATATTCGACTTCATCGAAAAACATAACTTACATGATGCCATTCGTGACAAGGTATGGTAGTTCCAGATCAGGAGAAATTTCTCATAAAGCTGCTCAACTTTTTAAGAGATATAAGAAATTAATTGAAAACTAATGTTCTACACATCTTTATTTGAAAATTGTTGAATGCATTGGAATGCTTTTGCCCTCTTCTTCGAATCCCCGTCCCTTTGGCTTGCTACTCATCTTACAGCTAAGAGGTCAATTTTTAGAATTTCAGAAACCATAGTATACTCCAATTTTAAGGATTTTCCCAAAATTTGTTTGTTTACAATGACCTCTTTAACTTGTTTTATATATTATGTAATTCAAACAAAAGAAAGGTCTGTGTCTGTGAATGATGTATATCCTGTACTGTGTGGTACTTGAAATTTATCTGCTGCATTTGGTATTGATGTCTAAGATTTTATTCCTTACATAACTGTATTACTTTTCAATTATGTGCTCGCAGGTTGTCCAGCTGATGATACTGGATTGTAAACGTGCAGTCTCTTTACTGATCCAACACAAGGACTTAATTCCTCCACTTGAAGTTGTTTCCCAACTATTGGCTTCCAGCAATAAGTGTGATTCCAGATATTTCTTGCATTTATATCTGCATTCACTGTTTGAAACTAACCCACATACCGGCAAGGACTTCCATGATATGCAGGTATGTAGAAATACAGTATGCAGGCCACAGTCACTTTCACCAGCCTCGTGCTTTTTAAGGGCTTCCATTATCTTGAGCATTCAGTGGTTATGCAGTAAAAATACGTATTTCCATTTACAATAATGCCTTATTTTTATAGCTAGCTCCTAAATGTGAACTTTTCTAGACTGCCCCAACATTTGCAGTCGAGTAGCTCTTGGAATTGTGATCTCTCTTTATTAACAAATTTATTTTATTCACCTTAATCCCTTTATCAGTAAGGGCCCAAAATGACTTGAGCTACTCGAACAACAGCTCAGTCTTATTCATCAACATGAGGCTTATTGACTTGAGCCTTCATGAATATAATGAGTTTCATTTCCTCTGTCACTAAGCTATGCTTGAGAATCCATCCATAATTGCGCCACTGCAGGCTTGGAACTTCGCGGTGTTTCTGTTCTAATTTTTATTTTAGTTGGGACTCAGAATTGCTGCATTTTGAGATTCATTTTATTTAGTGAACACTAAATCCTGTTTCATAGAAAAATACTTCTATATTAAAAAGTTGGTCTTTGGAACCACGGGTGATGGTTATCCTTGATATAAGCTTTGTCATGGTCAAAGACAGCATGCGTTTTCACATTTGCATAGGAATTTCTACATTCCCTACCAAGACATTCCCAGCCCGATTGCATTTGTAGTTGCATCCAGAGCTGTATATTGGAGGTGCTTGAAAATAGTTTGAAGTGGTCAATGAGTTTTTGTTTTATAGGGTTCACTGGTTCAGGGTTTCAATCATATTAAAATCAATTCAATTGATTCACCATTTCTTGGTCACGCTTGAAAAGATCTCTAGATTAGTATTTCCAGGATCTGTGCTAGGGTTCCTCATTTATAATGCTTATCTTTTGACATTGTTCATTTGGATGCAACATGGTTTATAATCTTTATATATATATATATATATATACAGCCTGGATTGTCTAATAACTGAGCTATGTTTTATTTGACCGTGATAGGTAGAGCTTTATGCAGACTATGATCAAAAGATGCTACTTCCTTTTCTTCGTAGTAGTCAGCATTATACACTCGAGAAGGTTTGCATTGTAACTAGATAATCTAATGATAATCAAGTGTCAACCGCTAGTGACAATTAAATAATGAATTGAGAATTGAACCTCAGGCATATGAAATTTGCACAAGAGGAGATCTTTTAAGAGAGCAAGTTTTCATTCTTGGAAGGATGGGAAATTCAAAACAAGCTCTTGCTGTTATTATAAATAAATTAGAGGATATAGAAGAGGTATGTTCCCCCCCCCTTCCCTTTTTTTTTGTGGCTATTTTCATTTTTAAAGAGTTCTTCCTTCTGGCAAAAATTTCTCTTTTTTCCAGATTGCTAATCTGTATTTCTATATGCATGCTGAAGTTTGGGACTGATTGGTGAAGCATTGTCACTGTGTACAGGCTATAGAATTCGTGTCTACGCAGCATGATGATGAACTTTGGGAAGAACTAATTAAACAGTGTCTCCACAAACCTGAAATGGTACATAATAGACTCAATTTAGAGATTAAAGTGTTCATATGCATGCCACACTTTCTTTTGCAAATTTGCTTACAAATGCTACTGAAAAAGTTTGTTTACACATGCTTCCAACATTTGGCAGGTAGGCGTGTTGTTGGAGCACACTGTTGGAAATCTTGATCCACTTTATATTGTAAATATGGTGCCCAATGGCTTAAGGATACCGCGGTTAGTATGATTGCAATGATTTCTTTATTGCTTCTAGCTGCTCTTATTTCATGCCTCCTTATATTTTTAAATGGAAATCAATTAGGTTTCTTTGTTTAGTTCTTTTTTTTTCCCTTTTTGATAAGTTTGATTAATTCAAAGAAAAGTGTCAAGTCCTGTACAGAAATGAGCTATAAAATACGAAAAAAGATCAATAGTCCAAAATGGGCATGATTTAACCAGTGCCATGCATAGTTACAAAAAACTGCTTTTTTTTATTATAAAAAACCCGTTTAAAATGTGCATTAATACCCTACCGTTGAAAATGACATTTTAAATCCATTTTTTGAAAGATACGTGTATTATTAGTTTAAAAAGTGTTTAAAACGAATAATACAAAGAAACAAAAAACCGCTTTTAAATCGAATGATACGGATAATCTTGAAAAAAAATTTGGAATGAAGATTATGCAGATATTGAAGACTTTGATGACACTTTTGGGCGATTGATGAATATGAATGAGTGATTTTATTAATACGCGTATTATAGTCTTGTTTTTAATCTTCATAGTTGATGTTTTAATGAATTTTGATGCCTTGATGAAATGAATTGGATGTTAAAATGATGTTATGAACTTATTATTATTGATTATAGTTACTTTTTTTGTTTATTATCTACCAATTGTTAGATATATTAATTAGCATTGTTTCTAATTTTTATAATTATTAATTTTTTTCTCGGTTTTTTGCCCGAAGTTTTCCTGTATTTTCGAATTTTTCCGTACTCCCATGCCAAATTATTCCCGAACTCCAACTTTGTGACTATGGTGCCATAAACAAGGGAAACCTATTAATTAATGCAACAAGCCACCAATTTCTTCTTTCCAAATGCACCAGCACATCCCAAACGGAACTGTCATCCACGATATCCCGCTCCAACTCCTTAACGCTCCTTGCACTCAGCCGATAACTAAATCCATGAGCATTTTTTTGGGGTTGCCGATGCTACTCCACAATACCGAAGGAAACAAAATTCCAGATTTCACTCGAGATGTTGCAGTGGAGGAGAAGATGGTTCACCAACTCGTCTCGTGCCTTGCATATCAAGCAAATGTTGGGCAATGCTCATTTTCTACTAATTAGATGGTCCACTGTTAAGGCCTTATCGAGTGGCACCATTCACAAAAAGAAAGCTAAACTTAAATGGAATTGGAGTTCTCCAATGAAATTTGCTAGACTTGAACTGTCCCGCTGTTAATGAGAGCCCTAAAAAAGGATCAAGTAGGGAAAATAACATCCGTTTTTGAAACCTTGTCTGTACAAAGAACCTGCTGGAATGGCCATCTCTTCGAGTCTCAATAGAAGATACCAGCATGGATCTCGGAAGCCATGTGACCCTGTCCTCATTCCACGTCATACAGCTTTCCACTGAAATTCCTTTCTCTGCTGTCTGCCATGGGATGGATATCCAACCTCTTATTTACTTTCCGAATAGCCCTTCATCGCCTCATTTCCTCTTCCTTCATTTTTTTTTTCTCTTCAACACGCCCTATAACTTCCCATCTTTCTTCTACACCACTGACCTCATCTCCTGACTTTTTGCCGTCTTTGACGAAAAGTTCTTTATTCCTCATCCATGTGTCTATCAAGTATTTTAATCATTTTTAAGAGGTCCATCTTGTTTCTGGGCCTTTTATGAATTCTGTTCAATGCCATGTGCATTTCACTCCTTGCCTCCTTTCTCGTCTCCATTGATCAAGGGGAAGAGGCACTTGTTATTGGCATTTCTCACTTTATTCGCTCAGAATCTTCCACTGGACTGTTCCCTTTGTGTTCAGGTGATGAAAGGTTCTCAATTACCTCTCCACGAAAACAAAATGAATATTTCAATTGAATTATTTGTGTTTTTCATAGTGTAGTCAAGGTGTCGCCTAGGCGTTTTTGGGCCTCAACTGCCTAGGCGCCCCTCTAGGTGGGTGAAAGTCACTGGGCGACCGCTTACGCAGTCCATATAAAACCTCTTCTAAAACCTATTTTTAAACCCACCTTTAAAACCCTATTTTAAAAATCTCCTTTTAAACCCTATTTTAAAAGGGCAGTGATTAGCCCACGCATTTGACTATGTAGTCATATGTCATGTCCACGTGTCCCTTTTAATACCCCTTTAACTATGGTTAAGCTTAAGAAAATTAAGGTTAATATTAAAAAAACAAAAACAAAAACAAAAACAAAACTAAGGTTAGATTGCTTAACCCTAGGGGTGAGTGAATCTTAACTACAATTGATGGGTGTTAAAAAGGACATGGACCAATGAGGACAGCACATCCCACACATAGTAGAATGCGGCGGTAAGTTAAACATTTCCCATTTTAAAACCCTCTTTTAAAGTCTAAATGCACTATCTTAGGATATAGGTGGTGCATTTAAACTTTAAAAGCAACATCCAAAGTCAAGACTCAAAATCACCTTAAAAGTTAGAAAATTTCAAACTAATTAAATATCTATTCTTTATGTAATATGTCTATATATTAATATTACATATACATATATTTAATATATATAATTTAATTTTTTTTATCGCCTAGGCATCGCCTGGACGTCTTGACTACACTGGTTTTTCATTTAGATACCTACATCTTAGTGTGACAACTTTGCTAGTTGCTTCTTCGTGCACATTACTTTCTCTTCATTTTTCTCTCTTTTGAGCTATGTTTTGAAAACCGGTTCGGTTGGTTGAACCAGTAAAACCGGGAACCGGCCATTCAACGGTTCCTAAAACCCACCAAAATGGCCTGAGAACCGGGAATTGGCAGAACTGGCCGGTTCAACCGGAGAACCGGTGATAAAAACTAGTAAAAATCGGAAGAACCAGCCAGAAAAAGGGGGGAAAGGAAATTTTTTTTTTTTTAATAATAAAGAACTGGACCGGTTGAACCAAGCCAAACCGGGAACCAGCCACCCAGCCGGTTCAACCGCTAGTTCGGTTACGAAAACTTTGCTTTTGAGTTTTGTTGGTTAAATTGTCAATGATGGTTAGTTGGTTATATTACATGCTATACACTTAGAGAGAAACAGCGATATTCTTCACTATGCTATTTTAGACGCAATTAGAACTTCAAATATTTCTTAGATTTTGTTCCTCTTTAAACCGAGTGGAGAATACCGACGAATTATGGAAAATAGATTTTTGTTTTGCCTGTCAAATTCAGCAAAGCAAGAATTCTTGGGCATTAGTTATTTTCTGTTAGATCTATTGATATATTCTTCTCCTTGTGGGCTTTCAGATATTTCTTAGATTTTTTCCCTCTTTAAACTGAGTGGAGAATACCGTGGAATCATGGAAACAGTTTTTTTTTGCCTGTCAAATTCAGCAAAAAGCCAGAATTCCTGGACATCAGTTCTTTTCTGTTGGATCTATTCATAAATTCCTCTCTTTGTGGGCTTCTTTCAGGCTTAGGGATCGTCTAGTCAAAATCATTACAGATTACAGAACGGAGACTTCTCTCAGACACGGATGCAATGATATCCTCAAGGTACTCTTTATACTTTAAATTGTCACTGTAGCATCAGTTTGTTAGAAGACTAAGATATGCTTGCCCTTGTGTGATTTCTCCTGACTGGTATTTCTGTGAAACTGACAGGCCGACTGTGTTAACCTGTTGGTCAAGTACTACAAGGAAGCACGGCACGCAGTTTACTTGGGAAGTGGAGAAGATGAAGCACGAGCAAAGAGGGAAGACAATAGAGCTGCTCCGGCAACTGAGAAAGCTGCTAGCGTGAGAATGGTGGAGCTCAAGTCTAAAACCAGGGGTGGTGGAAGGTGTTGCATGTGCTTTGATCCCTTCTCCATTCAGAATGTATCTGTCATTATATTCTTTTGCTGCCACGCCTATCACATTTCTTGTCTCATGGACTCCACCAATTCTGTCAGTCGTAAGAGTGGGGTTCCAGCCACTTCCCGTGAGCCCGCTTCAGATTATGATTACTTTTACGGTGACAATAATGATGATGATGATGATGATGATATGGAGTCTGGTGCATCTCAGATGCGTTGTATTTTGTGCACTACAGCGGCTGGGTGAGTATATCTGTGTGGTGTGGGTTGAGTGTATGTGTGTGCCATTTGTCTCAGTTTTTTTTTCTGCCTTTATAGGCATTATTATTTGTATTTGTTTGTTTTTTAAAATTTGTTTATTAAAAGCCCTTCTTTTTGCCCTATATTCCAGCAATATTGCCAAAGCTCACTTCAAGATCCAACGATCTGGGGTCTGGCCTAACATGTTGGATTATAGCTTAACACCCTTGTTTTCACTTTTCTGTTTTAAATTTGTGATGACATGTGTATCAGGAATTCTAGATCCAACGATGACCCAAAAAAAAAAAAAGGGGTTGGATCTCTTTAGCTTTTATTATAGGGGAGAAACAAACTAGGCTTTTCTAGTAGTTGGAAGTTGAAACCTATTGCATAGAGTCATAGACTTATTAAGATAGATGATGGAATTTAGGTGGCGTTTGTTAACACTAGTTTAAAAAGAAGTCCTTATTTGAAAATTATGCTTAGTTGGACTTTAGATTGTTAAGTTAAATGTTGATTGCATGTCTCCATTTTAGAGATTTTAGGGGTTAAAACCTCTACTTTAAAAAGTAGGTATGGAGCTACTTTTTAAAGTAGAGGTTCTTACCCCTAAAATCTTTAAAATGTAAACATGCAATTAACCTTCAACTTAATAATCTAAAGTCCAACTAAGCATAATTTTCAAATAAGCACTTCTTTTTAGACTAGTGTTAACAAACGCCACCTTAAACTCTTTTAATTAAAAGCCCTAATTATACTTTAGTAATACCAAATAAATCACCACTGTTTGGACATAGCTAATACCCTAAACTGGAGAAGACTTAATCCGAGTTGTTGAGATTGAGCATTGTCCAAAAAAATTTACACCGATCCTGTGAGGTTTATTGCCAACTAATTCACCAAAGATGGACTCAGGTGAACCAACAGAGGCTGTTCGAGTCAATCGTGATGAATACCTTAATTTTAGTAGAGGCATTGAGACCTAAGGTTTTAGAATTGGGAAAAAAAAAGTCTTATTTTATAAGTTAATGAGGGCCCACTTATAACAAATGATGTAGGGTTCCCTTTAGACTATCTGCTCCTCACAATCTCCTCAAAGCCTTAATTTTGACTACAAGTGATGGAAGCTCCTCTCTCTTGACTGTTCTTCCTTCTTCAATCCATTTATCCAGGACAGGAACAATGGAAACCCTAGGGTGTCGACTCGATTGAATCCTCGTGAATAGAGAATCGAATGAAGGCAATCTTGAAGCTTCAGTCGAGAATAAAGAAAACCTAACCCTAACACTAAAACGAGAAGCCAGATTAATGGGAATGAGCCTACTCGAGCATACAAGCTTCATCCTCTCTCTCTCCCTCTCCGAGACTCCAGAGTCTAGACACTCAGTCCATTAACTCGGCACAGCTAATCTGCTATCCTAGTGGGGAGTTCAAGGTCCAAAAGTTCTTGTTGGGCCTATTTTGGGCCTCATCCTGGCCAGCGACTATTAGGGATACAGTCGAGCCGAGCTTGGACAAGCTTGAGCTTGGACAAAGCTTGAACATGCCTGAGCTTAATTGAGCTCCTGAGCTAGCATGAACCAATTTGATTGAGCTTGAGCTTTGTTCGTGCTTGAACAAGCCAAACTCACGTTGGCTCAAACTTGATTCACGAAATTTTTTAATTTAATTTTATATGATTTTAATAAAAGTATTTCTTATTTATTAAAATACAATATAATACAAAGTAAATCAATGGATTCATATACAAAATAATATTTTGGGTTGTCCTTCAATCCTAAGAATGGAGAGTCATCTTGTTCTTAATAACATTTCTTGTGTGCCTTGAACAGTAGACACCTACTTGCAAGGTTTGAAATCCCAACCGTTGAGATTTCGCAAAATCTTGGTTTTGGCTTTAATCTCATAAATTTATTTTTAAATTAATTTTTTGAATAAAAATCTGAGATATTCCAAAATTTTCATTTAAATTTCGTGAAATTTCAAAAACTAATTAATTTTTATTTAAAAAAATAAAATAATAATATTATATAAATATATTGAATTTTAATAAAATATTATTTCTGCCGAAATATTTCAAAATCACCAAAATATCATGAATATATTTAATTTAATAAAATTAAAATTCCTAAATTTAGTCAATAAATCAAAAAATTTCAAAATTTTGATTTGGATTGGAGGACTAAAATCGACAATATAACCAAAATTGCAAGCCTTGCTTACATGTAATTACAGTTCTTGTGTATCCTAGGACGTAGACACTGCTTATTGCTGTGGTATGATTATTTCGGATGGCTTCTCTAGTTATATTCTTCCTTTCAAAAGATCTACCTACTCATGAAATAAGTCTACCTGAATACTTAAAAAATTGCAGCCAAGTGTTGGGTAAAAGTGCACAGAAGCGATTGCTATCATGGGAGTTTTCTCAAGAAAATATAACAAACACACAATACTATAAGATATATCGTGATTCACCCTTTTAGGACTACGTCCACACTACAAACGGTCCAGATATACTTCCACTAATTAAATAATTAAAGAAAAGATTATAATAGAGAAGATAAACAATAATACACACTCAAGGACTCTACCACAACCCACAATTCTTTGTTCACTCTCTCAACCCAAATCTGACCTAAACCTGAATCATTTTGGGATAAAGGAAACACAAAACCAGAACTCTTCAAAACCGAACCAATACTCTCCACCATGAGAGCACACCGAGATAAAGCCGTGAGAACACTCTCATCTCTTGAGAGCTAACAATGGCTTTCCATGGGAGAGATAAAATTTAGGGTTATAATGCTTGATTAATTTATTCTTTTCTATGAGAGGTATATTTATACAAGTATATGAGTGTAGAGTAAACAACCTTTACAGACAACTAATTACAATGAAGCAAACTACTAATTACGGAATTAGTATCCATCTAATAGCTGTCTTAAAACTCCCCTTCAAGTTGGTAGATAGATGTCGCTCATGCCCAACTTGTCGAGATGGCTATAGAACGCTTGACTTGACACCGCCTTAGTGAGTACGTCCGTAAGCTGATCTTCCAATTGAATATAAGGAACTTCAATGAGCTTTGCTTCCAACTTCTCCTTAATAAAGTGTTTATCCACCTCAACATGTTTAGTCCGATCATGTTGACCTGGATTGTGGGCAATATCTTCCGATCGAATATGAGGAACTTAAATGAACTTTGCTTCCAACTTCTCCTTAATAAAGTGCTTATCCGCCTCAACATGTTTAGTCTGATCATGTTAAACTAGATTGTGGGCAATATCGCATGCTGCCTTGTTATCACAGTATAACCTTATTGGACTAACCGACTCGATTCGTAAATCTTGTATTAAATTTCTGATCCACAGTAACTCGCATACTTCCTTAGCCATTCCCCTGTATTCGGCTTTAGCACTGGATCTAGCTACTACTTTCTGTTTTTTACTTCGGCAAGTAATTAGATTCTCACCTACAAACGTGAAATATCCGGACGTAGAACGTCTATCATCTATTGACTCAGCCCAATCAGCATCAGTGTAACCTTCAATGTCCAAATTGTCTCATTTTGTAAACATAATTCCCTTTCCAGGGGATGACTTCAAGTAGCGCAATATACAAACTACAACATTCATATGTTCTTCACTAGGGGAGTGTATGAACTGACTGACGACACTTAACGCATAAGCCAAATTAGGTCTAGTATGTGCAAAAATACATCAATCTTCTCACTAGTCTTTGATAGCGTTCCTTGTTGGCAGGAACTTGATTCGGATGCAAACCCAATTTCAGATTTTCTTCCATAGGAGTGTTAATCGGGCTACAAGCTGTCCTACTAGTTTCCTTTAACAAATCTAAAGCATATTTTCGTTGAGAAAGAAAAATACATTTCTTTGACCTCGAAACTTCAATTCCTAGGAAATACTTTAATGGACCAAGATCCTTCATTTCGAACTCACGGGCAAGGTGATCCTGTAATGCTTTCTTCTCTTCCGAATCATTCCCAGTCACTACCATATCATCAACGCACACAATAAGAGCACTGATCTTTTCTTGATTATGCTTTAAGAAAAGAGTGTGATCCGAGTTACTTTGTCTGTATCCGAATGCTTTCATAGTCTTCATGAACCTTCCGAACCACGCTCTAGGGGATTGTTTCAAGCCATACAGGGACTTCCTCAACCTACACATTTGTTTGGTTTTTTCAGTTCGCATATTACATCCAGGAGGCAACTCTATATATACTTATTCTTGAAGATCTCCATACAGGAATACATTCTTCACATCAAACTGGTGTAATGGCCAATCAAGATTCGTAGCCAGAGATAATAGAATACGAAATGTGTTATTGGCCACTGGTGTGAACGTCTCTTCATAGTTAATTCCGTACGTTTGTGTATACTCTTTGGCAACAAGTCTGGTTTTGAATCTTTCGATAGTTCCATCGGCTTTATGTTTAATGGTGTATACCGACCTGCATCCAATGGGTTTCTTCCCTTCAGGTAACTCAACAATTTCCCATGTTGAGTTCTTTTGGAGAGCCTTCATTTCTTCATTCATTGCTTCCTTCCACTTGGGATCACTCAAAGCATCTTACACACTAAGGAATAGATACAACAGATAATTGATTTACAAATGATTCACCTTCCTTTGACAGTTTATGGTAAGATACAAAGTTACTCAAGGGATACTTAGCTTTGGAACTAAGAATAGGTTCATAGGTTACTCTAGGTATTCCTCTAGTGACTTGGTCAAGTAGCAATTTTATGTTGGGTTCAGAACTCACCTTGGATTCAGGAGTGTATTCAGCTTCGGCTTTAGAGGGCAATTGGTTAAGTGGTACAACTTGACAGGGGATCTCTAACACTTGTGGTATAGCTTCAAAAACCGATCGATCAGCCGCTCCTGGCCGATTGCTCGGTTCAGCGCGAAAATCTGGATTTTGCTTGAATGATTCAGAATGGACTTCGGCTTCACCACTGAGAGAATCCAAGGTGTCTAGGGGGTGATTTAGAGTCTGCACTTCTTCATTGCTCACTTCATTGCTATTCTCCCCCTAAAGTGGAGACTCGGGACCAGAGTAATACATTCCATCCTCATGAAAGGTGACGTCCAGAGTGATATATATTTTTCGAGAAAGGGGGTGATGACACCGATAGCCTTTCTGATGCAGGGCGTAGCCAATAAATACACATCGGAGAGCTCGAGGTTCCAATTTACTTCGTAAAGGCTTGTGAAGATGTACGAATGCTACACACCCAAAAACTTTAGGTGGAAAATTCGGCACTGTAGGGGCATTTATAGCTTCATGTGAAGTGTCCAGGGGGTCTGAAATTGTATAGAACTGGAAGGTAATCGGTTGATGAGGTAGGCCACAGCGGTGATAGCTTCACCCCAATAACTGGTGGGCATGTGAGCCCTGAACAGGGAAGCACGAACAACTTCAAGAAGATGACGATTCTTGCGCTCTACAACCCCATTTTGTTGAGGGATGTAGGGGCAAGTTGTTTGATGAGTAATACCATGCAAAAAAAAAAAAAGCAATACCATGCAGCTGCAGATATTGTTTAAAATCTTGATTAATGAATTTTCCACCATTATCAGTGCGAACAACCCGTATATGAGATTGATACTGAATGGCTATTGCCTTGTGAAATTTCTGAAAGAGAGAATTGACTTCACTTTTTGATTTCATTAAACAGATCAAAGTCATGCGAGTACAATCATCAATAAATGAAACACACCAACATGCACCACTCAGGGAAGGAATCTTTGCTGGATCACAGACATCAGAATGAATAACCATAAATGGTACTGGATTCATACTAATATGGTAGGAAACACGATAACTTTTAGCTAACTTACAAATGTCACACTTGACATCAGAAACATTCGACTGAACAAATAACTTCGGAAATAATTTTCTTAAATATCCAAAAGAAGCATGACCTAAATGCCGATGCCACAACCAAATTTCAGAATTCTGTAGATGCGCTAATCTATCAACTGAGAATGCTTGGGCCAACTGATTCGAACTTGTCGGCATCATATCAAGATGATAGAGCTTTCCCTTTCTAATACCATAACCAATTATCTTCCGAGTCCAGATGTCTTTAAAAACACAATGGTTAGGCCAAAAAATCACAATACAGAGCAGAGTGCAGGTTATTTGAGCAATAGACAACAAGTTATAGTTGATGGAAGGAACAACCAAAATAGAGTCCAAATTCAAATTCTTATTCAGTGTAATTGAATCTTCTCCAATCACAGGAGAGGGAGTACCATTAGCTATGGACACTATAGGTTATTTGGATAACTTCATAGACCGAATATGATTAATATCAAAGGTCATGTGATCTATAGCACCAGAATCAATAATCCATATACTATTTCTATTAGATGCAGAAACATTAAGAACCTTATCAGAGCAACCTGAAGTAGCAATCAAACTAGATGATTCAGTAACATCATCAAAGGCACGATGATTCAACTTTGAATTTCGTTTGCTCGGTGCTTTGGCAGGATCTCATCATTATGGATATCCAATTAACTCATAACAACATGACTTGCTATGTCCGTTTTCACCACAATGAGTACACAGGCGAGCCAACATGGCTGCTGAGGATTCGGGCGAGTATTTGGGTTGGTCGATGGTCATGGTTCAAGTGATGGTGGATTAAAGGTGGTATGGACGTACGACAGTGGTATGGAAGTCAAGTGATGGTGCTAAGCCACAAAGTTTGTCCCTTATTTAATCAAGGACAATAAGAAGAAACCAAAGGTTAATATCCAAAGGACAACAAGGTACTCAAAAGTAACCAAAGGTTAATATCCAAAGGACAAGGTACTCAAAAGTATCTTCCCAAGATTAATGGCCACAGGTACTCAAAAGTCAAAAAGAAACACATTTTTAGATATCCTCTTTAACCTTAGCAGAGACTGAAAAGATCTGGGCGGCAATGGTTTTTCCTTTTTTTTTGTTTTGTTTTAGATCTTTCTTTAACCTTGCAACAACTAAGAAGATCTGGGCGACAGAGGTTCTGGAAGAGATCCAAACAAGGTTCTGGGCGGCAATGGAGATCTGAGCGGCAGTGGCCGCTTTGATACCTGATCTGGGCGGTGTGGGCAGTAGCGGCAGTGGTGGTATGGGCGGCGGTGATTCGGTGGTGTCTGGGCAACAACAATGGTGTCATGGTTGTATGGGCGGCGGTAGTAACACCTTGCTCTGATATCAAGACAAAGTTTAGGGTTATAATGCTTGATTAATTTATTCTTTTCTATGAGAGGTATATTTATACAAGTATATAAGAGTGTAGAGCAAGCAACCTTTACAGGCAACTAATTACAATGAAGGAAACTACTAATTTCAGAATTACTAATTACGGAATTAATATCCATCTAATAGTTGTCTTAACAGGGAGATCTCCCATTCTCCATGGAAGCCCAACCCACACCTCACATCTTGCTTTCTCTCCTTCTTAAGGTTCTTACTCTCTGGGTTATCTCTATAAGCCTTCACCCTAGGCTTATTTATAGGCAAGAAATGAGTCCTAACCCTTTCAGAATTTCCCCAATATAGGAATTCCAACACAAAGCAACTTCCCAACGAAATAGGAGTTTCCAAAACCACTTAAAAAGTCCAGTCCGTCTAAATCTTGTCAATCGGCGATCGATCCCCCTCTCTAGATTCGAGCCAAAATCCCTACAAATCTCCACCTTGGCGAGAATCCTGTGAACACCCTTCGATGTGCCATCTCGCTTTCAGCAACATAAAATTTTCTTTAAATCTTGTGCAAACTCCACCGGTTTTACAAGAAAAACTCCACATCGAACAACGACTTCAAACGTTGTCATAAATCTCGCAACCCCAACAGCCTTACAAATCTCAAATCTGCAACCCCAAAACTCGAATACAAGCTCTGATACCAATTTGTTGGGTAAAAGTGCGCGGAAGCAATTACTATCATGGGGTATTCTCAAGAAAATATGACAAACACATAATACTACAAGATATATCGTGGTTCACCCTTTTAGGGCTACGTTCACACTACAAATGGTCTAGATATACTTTCACTAATTAAAGAGAAGATTACAAGAGAGAAGATAAACAAGAACACACACATTCAAGGACTCTACCACAACCCTTGAAAGGCTCTCACATAACCCACAAATCTTTGTTTACTCTCTCAACCCAAATCTGACCTAAACCCGAATCCTTTTAAGACAAAAGAAATACAAAGCCCGAACCCTTCAAAACTGAACCAACACTCTCCACCATGAGAGCACACCTAGATAAAGCCGCGAGAACACTCTCCTCTCTTGAGAGCTAACAAGGGCTTTCCATGAGAGATCTCCCGTTCTCCATGGAAGCCCAACCCATACCTCACATCTTGCTTTCTCTCCTTAAGGTTCTTACTATCTGGTTTATCTTTATAAGCCTTTACCTTAGGATTATTTATAGGCAAAGAATTATTCCTAATCCTTTTAGAATTTCTCCAATATAGGAATTCCAACACAAGGCAACTTCCCAACGAAATAGGAGTTTCCAAAAGCACTCAAAAAATCTAATCCGTCTTGTCGATCGCAGATCGATCCCCCTCTCTAGATTCGAGCCAAAATCCCCACATCAAGGACATCAAAAGCTATTATTTAAGGCAGCGGGGAAAACAGTCTGATACCTGAAAATTGGAAAGCTTGCATACGTCAATGCACTACTCGTTATAAGTTATTATTTGGGGGATGATACATGGATGTTTTAGGATTCATCCATTTACAACCTATTACACATTTTTTTTTTATCCCTGTCAGACAAATTCCCTTATTTATCTCTTGATCGATGCATTTATTACAGGACAAAGTAGAGCTACTAGTGCATGTAAAACCGGAGTCATAAGTGTGCCTCTATTTCTTTGGCCTCCGTTTGAAGCGGATGTAGTGCGCCCCAACTCCTTTGGCTTCAGCGTGAAGCGAGTGTACCAAGACTGGGGCATCTCAACTCCTCCAACCATGGTTTTTTTTGCTGCCAACTATGTCAAGCAACTGAGATATAGGCTCAAGCATCCATTTACAATTTTACAAGCTGTATTTATATAACCTTTGCTCTCTACTCGTGATCCTCTGGGTAAGCTTCAAGAAACCGTCTTATTGTGAGGCGTTCATCCTTTGAGAGATCAAAGTCATCACGAGTCAATCGCTTCTGCAGCTCTGCACTAATGCTGTTAGGATCATCATTGAAAACCTGTGAGAGACGAGCAAACAAGATGCTCCATTAAAGAAAGAATGGTAAGTCTGAGATTTAGAGCAAGGTTTAAAGACAGCCAAGTTGATGGGACTGAGCGAGAATATCTTTGTTTCAGTTGGCACAAGTCATAGACTAGAGGAGAGTCATGATCTGTTGATAAATACTCAATGACTCAACTGAATTATGGAGCTAGATGAGTCGAACTCCAGAACCAAGATTATAGCATTGCCTTAGAGAGTTAAATCTTACTTGGACGTAATTATTGACTTGACCGTCTTTGTTGGGAAACGTAACAAGTTCGTCTTTATTGCACGCCCATTCACCATCTATAATGTACTTGTACTCATAGCATCCATCCTGTTAGAGACAAGAGTAAGTAGTTCGGTTTCTTTCCACCTCTATGTACTTCCTGTAGAAGCAAAATTGCAAAACCAAGCAGTGACCTCTATTTTCTAAAGCTGTAGACTCCTTTATTAAGTAGGCCATAATGAGTTTTGTGTCGGTTTCTAGAATACAAGTGCATCCATGTTTGAAGTTTATAACCGTAGTTGAAGCTTCCTTTCCCTCAATTAATTAATTGATTATTTAATGATAAAATATACATTCTGCATTGTATTCTTTTCCACTGTTTGTTAGTCTTATTTTGTAGTGAAAATGTAATGCTATATATATATTTTTTAATCTCAAGGAACTAGGTCCCGTTGTTTAAGAAAACAAGCTGAACAAGATGAGGGATGTGTTTGTTCCTGAAAGCTTTATATCATAGTGAGCCACCTCATAGAAAATAGGAACTATGATCATGTAAATCGTAAACTTCATACAATCATTTGGTGTTATTAAGGATGCTGGACATATTAATTCTCACCAAACCCCTGAGGGTGAGAGAATAGTTTTCAGTACAAATGCAATTTAGATGTTTCAGTTTAGCACATAGACCTTTTAGCAAATGCTACCTCATAGAAAGCAGGAACTATTATCCTGTAAATGGTAAACCTGATGCAAGCATTTTATGTTATCAAGGACCCTGGACATATTCATTTCTGACACCAAAACCCTGAGGGTGAAAGAATAGTGGAAACTGTTTTTTCAGTACAAATGCATGTATTAGCAGAAAATGCTGTCACTCAGTGCTCACAGGAAATTCCTTAAAAGGGTGGCAAGGCTTTAAGAGTCAAAATACATGGAATTGTAGATTAAGCGAAAACCCAGAAAAAGGGGTGGCACAACTGTAAGAAGTAAACATAGAAATCTAGTTTCCTAAAAAAAAAAAAGGGCATAAATCAAGTCAGCTTCACAGGACCAAAAGATCAATGCAAGAGTAGACATTTTTTTTGGGAAATAGTAGACATTTTAAACAACAGGAAATATACTTACTAGCAATTCCCTCTCAAGAATCCATGAACCTTGTTCCTCAACAAACTTCAAAGGTATTCTCTACAAAAAGTAACACAAGAAAAAGTGTAAAAATGGATCACAAAAGAAGCATGAAACCAGATGGGTAGAGTTTCAACAAGTGTGCAGTGTGCCAATCTAACATCAGCTTATTTCCTTTTGGACTTCTTCAGACTGGTGAAAAATGTAGGATCAAAACCAAAATATGGGATTTTCGCCATTAACAAACATAGCAGGTCCTCATAGGAAGGACAAGCAGGCAGACTACTTGAAAGGGAATCGCCATTTACAAAATCAAATGATTACAAGAAAATAAGCCAGATTCTATCTTGGATGAAAATAGATCATGTGGGATAGAGCCAGTGTTTTAAATATGCGATATATTAGCTGAAATATCGGCATCTTGCAGGGGTCTGAAATATTTCTCAAAGGAAATATTTTTTACATCTTATTGCCAGTATATCATCAATATATCACTAGCATCGGATGTAAGGTTGAATTTCCTAATAGGAAACATCAAACTAAGAAATTGGATATATTGGCAGCTTTAGCCTTTATGCCTATAGGCAAGACTTCCATAAAAATACTGGAAAACCCAAGCTTAGATTCAGTCTATAGTATAAACATGCGGTCCATTTTCATTTCTAGAACAATGGGAGTATAAGGGCATACGAGAACAATGGGAGTTCTGCATGCAAACATCAGGGACCGGGATGACTCGGTGCTCAATACTTATAAGTTGGTGTGTAAGGGTCCCAAAAGTCATAATTCTACATTATGGCTCCTTGAGTAGTCTGGTAGAACATTTGACGCAACTTCTCCTTAATCACATTGAATGTGTTGAACTAATTCTTTATGTGATTTGACGCAACTTCTCCTATATCCCAACAACTTACTTGAATAGACTCTGATTTGTGAAACCCTATTAATTGTGTGTGGGAAAACTAACCATAACCATAATTTAAATTCAGAAATAGAAGCAACGAAAGCAGGTCCATCCATCAAAATGAAATTGAGATGTGTTTATTTGAAGTTTTGAAGCACTGAAAGGGAACTCACATGCTCTCCCTCATGGCACCAATGAAATATGACCCCTAACTTACCACTGTTAACAAATAACATTTGATTAAGCTGTTCAGGTCTTACAATATCATATAGAAGTATATTAGATGCTGAGGAGATCGATCAGGATTTTGGTTGAGATGGTCCATTGAGTTAGACTTTCAGAGGGGTAATATATATAGGGTTACATCCCATGAGAAAAGGTTCCTAGGGTCAGTAGAACTAGACCTAAGGCTTATGATCAGGGATTTGGGGTGTCTTTGAGAGGAAGGATTCAATCGGGAAAGGGAACAAAAAGAAAAAAGAAATGCAGGATGTTCACCATCTATACTAATTTGTTCTAGGTTATGATGATAGGTAAAGTCCAGGTTTCAAAGGTCTGGCCCTGATTAAAAACGAAGTCTAATTTTCCACTTCCCGCCTTTCTATCTGTCGAAACACAATACCAGGATAAGTACGGCCATGATCCCCAGATTGGTTCTTGGCATAGGGCAGAAAAGAAGAGAAAGAAGTACAGGTAGCTGCAAGGGAAGCTTTCCAGATGTTCTGGCTGGGAGTTGAAGCAAATGAGCCTATGCTTACAATCCAGAATTAAGAAAAGGGCTGGATATGCAACGAAAGATCTTATGCGGGTGTGTGCATTTGTCGGGTTAGGGAGGAGACAATTATCTACTAGTTTAACCATTTTACACTGTATGACATCTGGTTTACAATTCTTTCATAAGAATGAGAATTGTCATTGGTCCGGTGTGGCTTTATCAGTTGTGCAGATTCATGAATAAGATTCAGTCCCAGCTTAATAAGCCCACATGTGATTAAGAATATGAAGACATCCATTCAGTCTCTAGTAGCTAGTGCATCAATCTGGTAACCAGACTTGAAATGACCATGGAACTGGATATAGTACCCTGTGGAGACCTCTTACAGTCAAAATCAACGTAACAAAGACTAGTTTTTGAGTTTGGCTGTCAATATTGTGCTATACTCCAGTGTCAGACACATCAACACTTCCATTTAAAGATATCTTAATTTATCATTAAATATCTTATTTTATAATACAAACACCATTTATATAAGTTTGATGGATCATAATTTATCTAATTACATCCTATCTATATTTCGCACTTATACGAACAATATTATTTTGAGGATATATATATAACTCCGTATAAACTGTACAAATGTGAAGGCATTTGGGATTTGTCGAGTCAAGTGTGTTCCGCACTTTGCATTTACATCTGACTTTGATACACATGTCCATGTCTAAGTTACACGTGTCAACATAATGAATTAATGAGAACACATTTATTTACCTTTATATATTCTACAAGATATAGGACTGCTGATAGATCAGCTCTAGAACTGTAAAACTAAAGCATCCAGGATTGTTCTTAATGTCAATAGGTCCACAATATACATTGTCAATCTACTTCATAAAAGTTATTACCTGCCACCATCCAATATCAAGTCCAGAGATTTCCACAGAGGAGCAGTTGTAACCATCCCATGCCAAAGTGACAAGTTTCTTGGCAAGGCCTGTAACCTATAAATTGGATGATTATTAATCCAAGCATGATGAATGATTTATTTAAAACTAAATTAAAAAGGCCTTCATAGAAAAAGACTACCTTGCTTGAAATCTGGTGCTCTAAATTTTTTTTACACAAATAACACCCAACTATGCAAAAGACATCCAAAGCCCAGATTACAGAAGGGTACACACACACAAACAGGGAAAAAAAAAGGAAAGAAGGAAGAAAGACAAACAGTGTCAACAATACTTCAATTTTATTGTTCTCCAAATCAGTTACCTCTTATTTGAATGTAATAAGTTTGTACTGGTCATTTTCCTTCATAATCGTTCATTATGTTTTGAGTCCCTCACTTTAGGTCACTTATATAAATACAAAATATTCAACTTTGTACTAAAATTAAGGAAGTTGTGAGGAAAGAGCTATGACTCCACTGTTTCCTCAGGCCTCTATTCTTTTCTTTTCAATCATTCTTTTTCTCGTCTTTGGTGAAAGGTTATCATGTAACTAACACACACACACTAAACTCACACACACACAGCCAGACCTAAGGTAGCTGCAAAGGTGCCATAAGGGTAAGTCCAAGACTTTGCAGGGGTGTATAAGGGGCCATCAACCCTCCTTAAGTCTAGCCCTTTTGGAGTGGTTGCTTGGACTTACCATTCTTTTTCTTGTTTAAAACCTAACAATCTCTACTATGAATTCCCTACGAAGTCACAAGCATCGTTAATATCATGATTCACAGAAAAGTGGAAATCCAATTTGTACAGTATGCACAAAAGGTGAGCTGGGCCACTCCAAAGCAGGGGCTCCCGGTTGCATTTTTTACTTGGAATTGCAGATTCCAATAAGTTGGAGTAATTGAAATTATCTTAATAATTATTTCTTTTTGATAAGCAAAGATAATTATATTAATGAGGAGAAGGAAACACAAGTAAAAATGCCCAGATGCCTCCTCTCCCCTTTTTGCAAAGTTCATGTAATGTGTGAATTTCTGGAAGGATCATTGTCTCATTGCCAGAAGACCAAGACATCTTCAGAATCCCCTAGCAAAGAAATGTCCTAGAAAGGAGAGTGAAGCCTGTCCTCCCTGAGAGCCACCCACTCTTCCCAAGAGCCCTGCTCGCATCACATATTCTCAGCAATGCAATAGTCCTGCACCCTAGGCCTATTTATAGTCTCAAACCCCCATTCTAAACCAACTAGAAATTTTCACTTACTATATTCCCTCAAGGAAACCCCTAAAAAAGATACTCATAGAAATAGAAGTAGACCCAAAAAAGAAGGAAGTTGCTGGACCTCCCATAGATTACAAGTTGGGACATCTTGGAAATGAAAACCTTAACCAATGGTGTCTTCCTGTCTGTGCTGTATGATATATCGAAAATTTGGCCACCCTAAATCCTTGAATAAACAAACTATCAAAGAAATGAGAGAAATATAAAGTATAAACAGGAGTGGGTAGACGTAAGGACTTTCTGGCAAGAAGTAGGTCATACATAAATGAGTCATTGCAGTCATATGTTATAGGAAAGCCACATAATAGATCTCTCACTGGTGTCAAACACTTGGCTTATAAGCATTAATTCCTATGGGCTTTATTCCTATGGGCCTTGTCTTTATGTTATCTCTTATATACTGTATTGTGAGTCTACTATTAGTAGCTCTTATATACTAATAGTAGACCATTAGTAGAATATAAATAATAAAGTGTGTGAGAGAGATCATTAATCTCTCTCACTATTTTTTCCTAAGCCTAATCTCCTTCTCCTTCTACTTCTACTTCTACTTCCCCTCTCTCTCTCAAACCTTAAACTCTCAAACCCTAACTTCCAACCCTAATTACCTCACAAACTAAACCAACTTTAATGTCGTGTTTAAGACAAATCCAGGTATATCTTGGTATCAAAGGTTACCAACAAAGCACATACACCCTCCTTGACCTGACATTCTTTGCAAAATGAAGGCAGTGTTTGTTCATTTCAGAGATAAATGTAAAATGTTTTTATAAAAAGTTCAGAAATTTCTGAAGCTCAAATGCACTTTTGGATGGAAACTTAATAGAGCGATATCAAGTGAGATGTTCATATAGACTATAGTAAAGCATAAAGTCTAGTCACAAATTGGAAGCAATTCAAGGAGGGGAATAAGAAATCAAAAATTAAAACAATTAACGAGCAAACTTCAATAGTAATGTTCTTGAATGTTAAAACTGCCAATAATACAAAAAAAGAACAGCAGACTCACTATATCAGCGGTTGCACTCTTTATGCCATCCAGTTTGGGGAAGCACGAGCGTTTGCACTGCAAGAAAAAAGAAACACCGAGCTACTTGAGAGACATCTTTAAGATAAAAAAATCAAATTCCCTTTTTTGCAATATATAACTTTTCCAATTAAAGCAAGTTTATTAAACAAAAATATTTCCCTCAACAACATTGTTAGAGTTACTCGTAAAGATCATGAACATCATATTAATTGAGCCAAATTGATATGAACGTATTAAGTACAAATATTCCCAATATATATTTATCTGTAACATAATCATGAGCTCCTATTATGGGTCAAAGTATGTTATTTATAGTTTCTTATGAATTCACAAGCATGTTATTTTTTAAGTACATGGTGTGGCTTCATCATTTCGGAAAGAAGTCCAAGTCATGCATAAGTCCAGGCCATGGTCTGAGAAATCAATACATGAACTTAGACTCGACCAATTTGTTCGGTTTAGCGAAGATCGGATCAATGTTTTTTTAAATCGGTAATCAAAGATATATATTGTTAAGATTCAGTGATGAAGCATGATCTACAAAATTCACCAAGAAATGAACATAAAAGAACTACAAGAATGTAAAAACCAGTCTACTAACTACACAATCTAACTAAAGCAACCAGCCCATCATATTCCTTCACAGAAGTAGACCCCATAAGTCTTCAGTCTCTCTCTGAATAGAGCACCAGGAGAGAATTAAGACTGCTCCAATCTCGTTGGGGGCCAACGGAATAAGTAAGTCCTAAAAAGAGAAGGGAATGCCCAACATGCCCACAGCAGACCCAACTTGGAAATTTCAAATTAGAGTGTATCACTTAAGTTTGATTTTGCTGATGAAATAGCCATTCTTTTTTTTTTCTCTCAGTGACTGGTGCAATCCACGTCTAATATTGTGTGAGAAAATACTAACACAGATTGGATGAATATATTCTGCAACCTACTTGCATGAGTTTGAAATTCCCAGTCTATGATCTTACTTTATATATTTCACTTTATTTCTTATGTTTTTTTAAAATATAATTCTCATCCAAATTCATGAAGTGCAAAATGATAAGAATAACATGACTATGCCACATGCATGAAACTCTAGTCATAGTTTCAGTAATGTGCATAGTTGATCTTCACATATACTTCATCTCCTGTAAAATGTCCAATGGACAGCTCCACCTTATAAATAACCAAGAATATGTTTGATCAGGAGAAGAAATCATCAAATTAATGAGTAGTATTAAGAGTTACCTGTAGCAAACTGTGGGCTTCACTAAATTTATACCCTTGGACCCAGAACATGTATGCCAACTGTAGTTCATAAAGGCCTTCAGTACATTATTCACAGAAATTACTTTCAATAGACTCAATACATTGTGAAGGAAATTAGTAAGAGAAGCATTTGATGCCATGGAATAGATACAAAATTATGAGTTTTTTCCCCTTTCTGGATCAACATAACATTAGGTTTCCACAACTGACATACAAGGAAAAGATAGACCATGTCATATAAAAATTTCTACTGTTCTCTTGCATTTCAATTCTACTTTCACAATGGATCTAGCAGGTGAATTTTTATAGAGAGAATAAACTTAACCTCACTCTTAAGGATAAAAAAACTCTAATCACATATTCAAAAAAGTACACTGACTCAACTAGATCCCATTAGGACTAAAGTTCATGCAAGTACCCAAATTTTCTAAACCTGCGTATTTTATTTTGCAAAAATCTTGAGTTAACAGAAGCTTACCTTTAATGGTTATCCAAAGATCCTTCAAGTTTTCAGTTTCTTGAATGGGTTAGTTTCAAAAAATGATCCATCCTCTTGGAGAAGCAACTACCACATGTTGATCAGACTACTTATGATGCAGTCCCTACAAACACTAACGATGATTGATTGTCTTAGGAAGTTACAAATACTTCTCCCGAATCATCCATGAAAGTTCAGATGTGAATCTTAGTGAGGATCAGATCTTGATTGTTCCAGATTATCCAAACAAAAATCAAGAAGAACGTATATCAGTTGAAGCAGCGGCATAGGTGTTGATATTTTATGTGAAAAACAGCCCCATCCAACTGCTTGGCAAAATGTAGAGTTGGGAATGTCTACATTGGATGTGGATGTTTTTAACATTGAAAATGTTGAAATCCAAATTGTCCAACAAAGTGCTGATCACTTAGATACATAGTTGCCGGGAAGCTATGTACAAGGTGGGAAGCTCGCTTCCCAGGAAGCTCATTTCCTAAACTCGCTTCCTCGGACAAACTCGCTTCCTAGGAAGCTTGTTTCTTCGAATAGACTCTCTTTCTAAGAAGCTCGTTTCCATCACGTCTCATCAAATAGTCAAAGAGAGCTGAATGCGTGAAGTGATGTGGTAGACCACAATCTATAGCCTAGGGTGTAGACTCTAAGCAAGTATCGTCGGTTTGAAACCTAAGGTACCTACTTTTCTACAAAAATCTCATGTAAGATAAAATCAAAGGTATAACTACCCATAGATAACATCATGGGATTGAGGAACCTATATCTCATTTCTCGCTTCCCGTTTCCAAAGGTTTTTTTTGAGTCTCACTTCCCGCTTCTCGCTTTGGCTTTGCTTCTCGTTTTCGCTTCTCGCTCTGGTAACTATGCTTAGATAATACCGATCAGGAGATGCTAGATAATGTGGAGAGCACTGACGATGAAGATTGTGAAATAGAGTTTGCTACACCGATTGTCAAGAGGGGGATCTACGGACCAAAGAGGATCTTCAACCTCAAATGCAACTGCCGAAAGAACAATATTTCTTAAGGAAGACCAAAGAGGGAGGTTAAGACACCCAATCAATATAAGTAGTAAGTACTAAGTACATATTTTCTAAGGAGGAAAAACCAACAAGGAGTTCAAACCAGGTAGGGGCTGGACTGGATGGCAAGCCTATGGGCAAGCATAGGAACTTTTGCAACAATAAAATACGCAAATAGCATTTTATTTGTTCCCAAAAAAAGAAAAAGAAAAAAAAGAAACTACTACATGTTGATTCAAAATAAGTTCACTTTTTCAAGAGGATTCAAGTGGATTTGGCACTCATCAGTCATAGATGTGCAAAAGAGACATTGTAGCAATGTTTATAATTCTACGAGGTCCATACTCCTTGTTGAAGAAATCAACAAAATCAAATAAGATACTTCATGTTGTTTATTTATTTTGGAAACTTTCTTCTTCTGCAGGAATAACAAAAAAGCATCAAAATGCATAAACAAATAGATGATCACACATACATAATTATGCATTTAAGATGACCTGAGAAAGGAAGAAGCAGGTTATGTGCCCATTGCCTTGCACTGCAGGAAAGAGTTGTTTGGCGAAAGCATATGCATAAAGTATCAGCTTGTATAGATTACGTGAAATGATACAGAAGGCGTGGTCCCATTTGTTTGAAAAAAGAATACTGTAACCAATAGCCATTGACCTGTCTGTCACACTGGCGCATTGTCGGCAATGACATCAGAAAGTCTAGGTTCAAAATCGAATTAACAGCATCCCTAGTCTGATAGGACACAAGAGCTTGCAGCTTGACAAGGAATCAGATAGATATGAAACAAAAGAACCCAAAATGCTTCAGAACACACTTGAAAATGGATGTGAGTAGGCTGATCTCATCAATTTTTTTAAGATGTCACAAAATGACCCTGGCTGATCTATCATGTAAGACACTGTTACCCCATTGGCAGTGCAGAGTACTACGTTGCACTTGCGAAGCAAAAGCAGAAGCAAACAGATGAAGCTGGAGTAGCAGTCTCTGCAAACACATTTTGATAGTCGAGAAAAATGAGGCAGAGGTCCTCAAGTATAGGTCAATTTAGGTGGGACTTGAGAAGAGATCCGTAACACAATACCAATTTATGTTCTTTCATGAGTCCATTGAGAATAGAAATTCCATCACAATCATATTACAAATTTTGCAGCTCAAGAAAGATGATCTACTACTTATGGTGTATCTATTTCACAGCTCCATAATGGCATCATTACCTGATATTCTCACACACTGGTTTCTTGGGGAAATATCCAAGTCCAAAACTATGTAAAGGAGGAAAAGAAAGGATGAGATCTGGTTTCAATAAATACAAGAGAAGATAAGATAAATAATTTTTTTTCCTCGGAAAATGTCAGATTACTTGATGAGTACAAAATAGAATATCTTGGCGAACAGAATAAGAAAGATTGTGGTTAGAAACTAATTCAGATAAAAAGGGATTTCTGATGGATAGGCTGCCTGGCCTGAAAGGCAAAAAAAAAAGGTCTTTACAGAAAACCAGGATATGCTAGACTTTCAGAAGTAAATCGTCTCATCTAATCTAGAGATGCATAATCCTGGAGATGCAGAAAGTATGTTGTGCAATAAGAAAATACAGAGTATATAAAATAGAAGCGGGCAAATATTGATGACAAAACAACCAGAAATGCTGAAAATTAGTCTAAATAAGTGTGTCATATAAAAATGAGAATAAATAGAAGACATATGTTCTTCTAACATTCCTGTAATATATGAAAAGGCTCAAGAAGAACATGGAATTTAGTCATATAAGTTCACAACTCTAGGCTGCTGCAGAAACTAAACTGAGATGCCTACCGCTACAGAAGGAGCTCTTCCAAGTCCAGCAGTGCAATGTATGTAAGTTATACCTCCATTTCGATTTATGGCCTTGTATAACTTGCTCACCGCAGCTGGAAGCCTCATCCGCAAATCAAATGAATCAAAATCCCTGTTGCATCACATAGACTGCTGGATAAGGTTACAGAATGGGTGTAGATGAAAGAAGCAACACTGTAAATGGGAGCATTTAGTGAATACACAAAGCATGGTTGTTAAAGGCATTGCCTCATGCGGTCGCCTAGGCAACCAGGCGCTCTAAGCTGGACTCATGTGACTGCCCACCTAGGTGGCCATTATTAAAAATCTGATATATGCAATATTTTATTGTTTAAGGGTGTAAAAAAATCATTTTGTTTAAAGATGGTAATTACATGGTTGTTAGGGTTTGTATATCCAACAAAAAAGGGTTTGCAGATAGAAGAAAAAGATGAAAAAAAAAGACCATACGGTGTCAAGTATGTTTTCCTCATACTAACTTGGCCCTCTCTCGCTCAATGGGTGGAACAATTGGTCACTCTCTCATTTGTTTGTGGATGAATCATATGATCCTCCTCTATTTTTTGCAGAGTATTAAAGGCGTCGCCTAGGCGACTAGGTGCACAACTAGGCCCATGCGGCCTAATAACAAAACAAGGCTTGTAAATGCCCCAAAATCCATCTAAGGCCCTCAAAGCTCTTAGAAACCCCTCTTTAAGGGGTCTTTTATAATTTAAATACGTGCGGGCTTTATAATTATATATATTTTACTTAATGCATGCTTTTTTATTACTTTTATTGTGCATAACCGAGAAGAAGAAAGAAGAAAGGAGAAGAGGTACGACCTCTTCCTCTCTTCCCCCTCTTTTCTTTCTCTCTCTCTCTCCCCCTGTTCGACAGTCACAGTTGATTGTTAGGCTATGCTATTTTTTAAAAATGAATTTCATCCCTCATACCCCTCTTTCCCCACTTTCGATAGTCATTGTAGACTGTTTTTTGTTTCATTCTCAACACTTGAAATTTACCTTTATTATTCCTAGAATTGTTTCCAAGATTAATTGATTTAATTCTATCATAGTGTATCTTGAAAATGAAGATTTTGCAATTTATACAATTTGTTAGGCCCCTTATTCAAAAAAATTCAGCATATACAAATTTAATAGTGGTGGGATTTCTGCTGCAAGGAGTTCATCAAGCGACACCCCAAGCATCCATGGGGTTTGTCCCCTCAAGTCGCCTTGACAACCATGACGCAAAGCCCCTTTTATGTTTATGTCATGTTCGGAATTACCAATTACAAGTAATTTCTAGTGCCCAAAACAGACTATAATCAACTGCAGAAAGTTTTGTGATGCAACATAATGTATTTTATGATGGATCAATGGCAACTCCATCCGAGTAACTTGCAATCCACGAATAGTACTGTTCTAATCTATGGCCCAATAATGTTGAATGCAACAGATTCCAATAGTGATATAAAATTTTAATTAATGCATAAATGCATCGTTGACAAGGAAACAACTTCAAAAGTGCAAAGCAATCGAAAACTGAGTGCCACTACCACTTGTGTCAGTATGGATTGACATAGCAAAGATTATCAAAAATCAAGATCCCCGAATAAGTATATTATCAAAATAATCATTATTTTGGCATTCACATTTCACTCACCTTATTTCTGCACGCAAGTGCTGAATATTGTCACATGTTTTGGCATATTCTCGGATGGCACTGATATCAACCCCAAAGTATCTAGCAAAACTAGTAAAGGAATTAACTAACTGACGGTATCACCTTTCTCTAAACAGTGATCCAGAAAGCTCAATAGTTACCTGCTAACCAAAATAATCTTCCATCAGTTTGAAAATGAGAAGACGCAATAAACTACATTCTTTTCAAAAGTTCAACTGGATTTTTAAAGTAAAATTACTTGGGATACTCAAGGTCTGAATCTTGTTGTAAGCCAAAAAAAAAAACAGGTTCGAATGAGCAACAAACTACTTTTTTTTTTCAGAAACTTAAATGGATCTTTTAAAAGAAAATTGCTTGGGATACTCAAGGTCTGGATCTTGTTGTAAGCAAAAAATGGTTTTCACTCCAATGCTGCGAAGCTTGTCAACATCTTCAGGAGTCTGTGATTAAACGAAATCAAAGTCAGAAGATCAAACCATAAAAGAGAGAATTTATTCTATTTAAAAGTAGAAATGAGGATCACCTGCAGACATGACCCAACGATCAAGTCTGGACGGATGAAGTTGTAGTTCATTCCTAGTTCATGCCTATAGGTCAACACTGTATTCACTATTGGTTAGCTGAAACTGCAGGCACCAAACATAAGCAAAACCAAGAAAGGGAGGATAATTTTAATTGAAGAAGCTTCCATCAGTTAAGATGGGTTCCCTAACAGATAATGAATCATTCTATGCTGATTTCCAAAAAGATGAGACCTAGATTTGGGTGCAACATATCTCTAGCTGTTTTATAAGGAATGTGTCATACATATTCAATGAATGCGGCCATCAATCTGAACCATCCAAATGCTGGGCTAGTTCATGGATTGGCCGTAGAGTCAAAATTTCACCAATCAGAATGATCATGATCATTTTCTTAAGAGAAAATACTTAAAACATCAAAGAAAAATTAGGTCAGTATTTGGGAAGAAGTCCACTAACATTTGGATGGTCCAAGAAAATGTGCAAGCATACGACATGTAAGGAATATTCTCAACCATATTCCACTCACAGAACTCCAATGCTTCCTCCTACTTTAAAACCATATGACGAAATGCGATTGAATTTACCAGCACCAATAGCTTGTGTCATGTCATTACTATATATCTCACTTGATGTGGGACCAGAGAGTGCCTGGAGAAAACATTGTTTTACCAATTTAAAAGAACATTTATAAACAATCTATAATACAGAGACATTCAAAACAATCTCAAGCAACATAGTCATTACTAACTAATATTTTTACCCACAAGGAGTCGGTATGATATTTTTTGATCAGTAAACCATCAATATATATATAGGATAAAGAGAACTAGTACAATGCTAAGATCACAAGGTAGTGAACCAAAATACAAAGCCTACTAAAACAACACCTGGAAAAGCCCCTCAGATTAGGAAATGAATTCCCAACTCTTAGCAATCAGACCCGGCAGCACGCCAAGATAGAAGAAGTTGAAGATACCTCCTCCGAACACTTACTACTGATGAAACCTCGGTGTCAAAAACGTCTTTGTTTCACTCTTTCCAAATCAACCAATAGAGAGCCCCAGGGGTAGGAAGCAAGGCCCGTATCACTGATACCGAGACCTCCCAATTTACCGAAGTCCAATAGAATAAGAAGGCTTACAAGGATCTAGGGAAGGTCCAAGCAACCCCTAAGCAAGAAAAAAAGTAGTTCCAAATACCCGAAGCAAAGGGACAATGCAACAACAGGTGATCTGATCCACAGATTCCTCCTGCTTGAGGCACATAAAGCACCGGTTTGCCAACTACCACCCTTTATTTTGCAAATATCGCAAGTGAGGATCTTCTCCAATGCATGGAAATAAAAATCGTCAAAATTGATACGAAACGGGCGATACGTATAGGTATCGGTAGCCTCCTATACGATATTTATACTGATATGAAATGGACGATAACTATCGTTTATTAGTTATGCATGTTTTAATTCATTGCAGCCTCCTATACGATATTTATACTAATACGAAACGTTAGATAATTATTGTTTATTAGTTATGTATGTTTTAATTCATTGTAAAATTGTAATTGTGTTTGCTACTTTGTCTTTGAGTCGCTTCTCATGACTTTATATTTAGTAAATTTGGTTCCTATAATTCATTTGATTTAAAAAAAAAATTTCATTTGCTTTTTTTAAAAAAAAAATTAAGAAAAAGAAAAAATTATATGTATCACCTGAAACCGATACGTATAGGTTTCGGTTGGGACCGATATATCCCCGGAACCGTATTTTTAATCCTTCCCAAGCAAGGATTAAAAATTAAGTCTCGGGGGATGTATTGGTCCTTACCAAAACCTATATATATCAGTTTCGGTATCGGTTTCAGACAATACATTTAATTTCTTCTTTTTAAAGAAAAAATTCAATTAAATTTAAAAAAAAAACAAATGAGTTATTGAAACTAAATTTACCAAATATAAAGTCATGAGAAGTGATTCAAATACAAAGTAACAAACACCATTATAATTATACAGTGAATGAAAACATAAACAACTAATCAACGATATGTATCGCACGTTTTGTATCGGTATAATTATCGTATAGGGGGTTACCGAAACCTATACGTATCACCCGTTTCATATCGGTTTCAGCGATTTTTATTTCTCCATGATCCAAAGAGGCCGACCAAAGAAAGAAACATGCCTTTGAATGAACACCTGTTTCAAACAACCCAATAAGGAAATGAAGACCTATGATAAAGTCATAGAGCCTGAACAAATGACCATATTGAAAACTGACCCTTACCGTCCCTAGACAACAATCGATAATCTCTGCGGAAAAGAGATGACTAGTCATCAAGAGCCGATTAATTATACACAAAAATTCATCCAATTCCCAATCATTTAATGCCCATCTAAGGTTGGGGATCCACACTGGAGTGTTTCCCACCCAATCTAAGGAAGATGCCATGGAGGCATTCCTGTTAGATGCAATAGAAAACAAGAACCTGAATTCCTCCCCTAGAGAGAACTGCCCACACCAAACATCATTCCAGAAATTCACATCAAGACCATTACCCACTTTGAATCTAATGCCTTTTGAGAAATCTTACTCAGAATTCATGATGGCCTTCCATAAACTGCAACCATGCGGACCACCCTTCACAGCTTTGGGTTCCCAAACCAAAATCTCCCCGTGCCTAGATATTATTCAACTTCTGCAAAGACTATCCCTCTCCTCCCCGAAACGCCACAACCATTTGTCTAACAATGCCATATTGTCAATCCTCAAAGGTTTACCATTAAGACCCCCATATTTCTTCGGGCGGGTGACTTGCTGCCAAATGACTGAATGGTATTTTTGGACTCGGAGCAATCATTCCATAAGAATTCCCGTTGTAACCTTTTTAGCTTGAATGGTGAGGAGGGGGAGTAAATAAATTGGCAGGCTATTGAGGATGCTCTAGATCAAAGTGAGTCGACCATCCTTTGAAAGGTATACTGATTTCCAACCTGCCAATCTCTTGGCAACTCGGTTCACAACTGGATTCCAAACCGATTTAGCTTTGAAGCTAGAACCAAGGGGGAGTCCCTAGACCACAATCAATAACCACCTTAAGATAGCTATTTCATCAAGCCTATAGAATTGTTGTTTAGTTGAACTAATTGTTTTTCTCATGGATACTGACATTTCTTCCCTGGGTTATTTTCCCTTTTCTAATATGGAGAAATCTACAATGGGGCACCACCCTTTCTAGGACGAGACCTTTCCGTGTAAACATGGGTTGATCCAATAAGCATGGATCCACCTACAAGGGTCGGGGCCATGGCCCTCCCAAAATATTTGTAATTCCTATATGTTTTGGTATGATATAGTGGGCCCCTCAAATTTTTTAAATATTTTTTAGTGTACTTGGCCCCCCAAATTTTTTTTGTCTTATATATAGTGCCCCCCCCCCCCCCCCCCCCCCCCCCCCCTCTCCCCCTCCAATTTTTTTGTCATATATAGTGGGCCTTCCAATGGAGTCTGGTTATGCCCTTTAGGTCGCCACATGTCCCTATTGACACCCCTTTAACTATTGTTAAAATTCACCAACTCTTAGAGTTGACCTACTTATCCTTGGTTTTTAGAAAAAAATATTAAAATTTTTTAAACCTTAGGAGTTAATGAATTTTAACTAGGATTTGAAAAAAAATTGATATTTTTTTTTAAACCAAGGATAGGTGGGTGATTCTTAACCACTAATAAAGGGTATCAAGCTTATCTTTGGTTTTTAGAAAAAAATATAAAATTGTTTTTAACCTTAGGAGTTAGTTAATTTTAACTAGGGTTTAAAAAAAATTGATATTTAAAAAAAAAAACCAAGGATAGGTGGGTGAATCTTAACCACAGTTAGTGTTACTAAGTGAGTGGGCCCCAAAGTCATGTCTGAGTTCCCCCTCTGCCAATCCATTGGGAGTTCCCCTATCTGGGAATCGATCCTAGGAGGAGGCCAACAAGTTGAGTATATTCAAATGAATATAAATCCAATAAAATAATATACTCCAAAACTGTAATGTGAAAAACATAAAATTCAAGAAAAAAAAATAGAACAGTTATGATAAGCGGACTTATAAGAAAGGATTTGTTAGGTAATTATTATTATTTAGTTACTAGTAGAGACCCCGTGCGATGCACGGGTAATAATTTAAGAATATCTAAGATTAAATAATATTATTTATTTATTTAAATATTGAGTAACATATTTTAGGAATATTTAATAAATTTTATTTTTAATAATATAATTTTTTTATTTGATAAACATTATTATTTGTATTAATTAACTAATTTTATAATAATAATTTTTTATTATTTTAATAATATTTAATGGAAAATCATAGGTTTCTTAAAATTAAGCTTAAATTAATACACCTAAGAGTTGGAGATAAGAGAGGACTCTACAATAGTAGAGATAAAGAGGGCTCTAGGATGAGATAGTGGGTCCCAAACTTGCAAGATTTGGAGATAAGAGAGGACTCTACAATAGTAGAGATAGAGAGGGCTCTATGATAAGATAGTGGATCCCAAACCAGAAAGGTAGGAATTAAAGACAAAAGTCACATGTCATCTTTAAAATAGAATTTATAGGATTGGAGGGATTGAGGTTTGGAGAGCAGAGAGAAGTCTTATTTCTTTATCTACTACTATAATATAAGGAAATAAGACTTTTCTATTTACTCTCTAAACTTCAATCCCTCCAATCTCATAAGTTCTATTTTAGAAATGACATGTAGCTTTTCTCTTTAATCTCCACCGTTCAAATTTGGGACCCACTATTTCATCCTAGAGCCCTCTCTATCTCCACTATTGTAGACTCCTCTCTTATTTCCAACTCTTACAGGTTTGGGACTCACTATCTCATCCTAAAGCCCTATCTATCTCCACTATTGTAGAGTTCTCTCTTATCTCAAACTCTTGGGTGTATTAATTTAAGTTTTATACTAGGAAACTTATGCTTTTCCTATAAATGTTATTAAAATAATAATTAATTATATTATAAAATTAATTAATTAATACAAATAATAATGTATATCAAATAATAAAAAACTTGTAGTCTTAAAAATAAAATTTATCAAATATTCTTAAAATATATTACTTAATATTTAAATAAATAAATAATATTATTTTATTTTAGATATTCTTAATCAATTAGGAGAGTGAGTTGTGTATTTAGTGGGTCCTTAGGAATAGGAAACTTACTAGTTAGTTATGGTAATTGATTTGTTAGTGGCTTAGTGGTAGTCAGTTTAATTGGGTCTCTTGAATTTAAAGAAAGTTATGCAGTAAATAAAGGATATGAAGAATTTCTAACCTAGACTTCTGTAGAAGTCATTGGAGGTCCAGGCTTTCCCTCGAAGAAGAGCCAAAAGGAGGTTTCCGGTTCCCCTTGAAGAGAACCAAGTTCTAATTATCTTGATCTATTTCTTTATATTTCAAGAAGGCACGCATCAGGATTACTATAGGAAAATTTCTGTAATCATTCCCTAGATATATCCAACCAATAAAACCACAACATCGAATTCACAGAAATCAAGAAGAATAAATCCTTTTCTTAAAATTAAAGAAATCGAACCACATGTCATGAGAACTTACCACTAAAACCCCCACAAAAAAAACAAATCAAACCCAGAAATGAAGGCAAAGCGGCAAACTGATTCTGTTTGGTACAATTACAATAAATAATCGAGGATGAGAGAGGGTTAAAGGAAGGTTGAAGATCCAAATATTTCTTACGAACCTTCTTGGTCATTTTTCGACGAAGATTAGTAGTCTTCACCATACCCTGCAATTAATTTTTATAAATAAAAAAAAAAGATTTAGAAACAAAATTAATTGAAATTAGTATTCTAATGAGAGTATACATACATGTAGATTAACGAAGCTTGAAACCTTTTTTCCATGGCTTGTAAAAACTTGTTGAGGCAACAAAGAGGATCTGAAATCAAAGGAAACAATTTCCATTTTAGATTTAGAGGAGATTCGAGCGAATAACGAAAAACAGAAAGTAGAAAACAGTAAAAACGAAAAAAGATGTAGAAAAGGGGGAAGTAATTCGCCTGGGCAGGTTTTGAAGAGAGTTCATCTGAGCAAAAGGCAAAATAAAAATGTAGAATCTGAGGTGGAGAGAAGCAGCAGAGCTTTGGGGGAAAGAGTAGTGTAGACTTTTACAAGGAATCACAGAAAGGGTAGATGGCGTTAGAGGACAATGATTTTGTGGTGGGCCACAGCCTGACACAAAATTCTTATCACTCTCATCTCGAAAATGATATTTTATTTTTGTGTTTTTTTTAGAGCAATTATTCTGTGTATTTAGTCATACCCATCTATTGGTGTCTCTAAATCCACCATCGTCCAAGTATGCAGGGTTTCGTGGGACCAGATATTAGTGATGGACAAAGATGGGGTTTTCCCCTGATTACCCCTCAAGCTTGGAGTTGTTTCCTAAATACCCAAGTTTTGAAAACCCTTGAGGTGTTGTTACCTTAACAAAAAAAAAAAAAAGTTTTGAAAACCCTTCTCTTAATGCCCTCGCACAAATGTGAAAGTTTTCACGCACACAAACTTTTTCAATTTTTGACCATTTTATTTGAATCATTTGAAGAAAAGACATTTGACTTCCCTCAATTCCTCATAAACCATGGAGCTCTCTTCATTCCTTCTTAATATTGGAGCCCTTTCGTTGATTTAGCATAATCTTCCTACATTTCATTACCTATCATTTCGATTGAGATTTCTACAAGAGAGTTTCATTTTCGATAAAATAGTAACCACGATCGTGAGAGAACGTCATTAACTGAATAAAAACACCCATTTTGGATTAAGATCATTACATGTATTATTAACCTAAAGAAAAAAGTGTAATAATTGCATTTATAATTTTAACTCTTCAATTCCATATTAGATGATTTTACATGTGTTTTCTTATCAGTGTTTATGGTTTATAGTGTGCGGTTGATACTCAACAAGTTTAGTCGATACTTCATATTTAATACTAGTTATGTTCCAGGGTTAAATACGACATGTATCTATATGTATCGTTACTTGGTGTATCAACCACGTGTTTGGTATGTATCGATATGTACCGATATGCAACGATATATGTTGATATTCATCAATATGCATCGATATGGGTATTAAGAAGGTGTATCGACCACTTGTATCAACCGATATCGATCCTATATGCAAACTTCGTTACAATTCTGAAATTTTGTTAATATTTCATCTTACAAAAACACTCTTATTAAATATCTATTAAATGAGTAAGGAGCTTCGTGAGATGAGAAGATGAGGAAGGTGAGAAGTTTCTCTCATTTCATGCACGTACATAAATACCTCATTTCATCTTCTTCTTCTTAAGAAACTATTCTAAATGTTAGTGGTAGTGGAGGGGTATTTAAAACTTTTCATAAATATTGAATTATGAAAATTGCTCATAAGCCTCTTTAATAAAGAGTTTTTAAAAGTTGGGTAGTTTGAGAACATACCTAAACATAAGGGGCAATCAAGGAAAACCCACAACATAAATAGGTCTACCACCATCCATAATACATGAGTATGATAGTCATCTAACAATAAAATCCAAATTTACATGGAACCGATATGAATTTAAATTCATTTAAATTTTCATTTCACTTAAATAACATTAACTAAGTTAACACTTAAAGAAAGATATTTTGGGTATTTTAAAATGTTTAACCAATTGACAGTATCATTCATGAATGTCAGTGACGGTATACTAATGGAAAAGAGAATCTGGTACCAACAATTAAAGTAGAGGAGAGAGTAATGCAATTTCAGTAAAAAGATGGGAGATTTCTGTAATTTCACCAAACTTAAGGGAAGTCATTGTAATTTACCCATATTTTTTTAGGTCATCGATTTAAGGTATTTCAAAACTCACGATTATAACTGCAAGGAGTCCTCTTATAACCCAAGGTTAATGCGTTACCCTTTTAATATCTTTTAATTGTGGTTAAGATTCACTAACTTTTAGGATTCAACCATCTAACATTTGCTTCTAGAAAAAAAAATAATTAACTTGACACCAGAGTTACACCTATTGAGAAATTTAAGTAAAAAAAAAAATTAATATGGTGTGAAATGTGAATGTGTGAGCAATTGTTCGCTCACACATTAGGCTCAATAGCAAGATCTGTCTGCCCTTGATCTGATTAAAATTAGGCTCAATAGCTTCGTCTCAGACTCTCAAACGAGTTCCCATTCTCAAAGAGTAAGGGCACCATAGTCCAGCGAATTCACTCTCTACGAATATATTAGTGCATGAGCAATTGTTCGCTCCACAGACAGATCTTGCTCTCACAAAGCTGCCCTTCAACTGCCATGAATTCGGGTGTGTGTTTGTGTGCTATATACTATCAACAAAAAAGAGAAAAAACTGCCATGAATTCAGGTTTAAAAAAAATATTAACCCGGTGGTTAAAGTTTTTTATTTTTTTTAAAAATCAATGATAGATGGATGAACCCTAGAGATAAGTGAATCTTAATCACAGTTATAGGGAGTTAAAAGGGGGACACAGTCGCAAGAAAATGTGAGCCGAGACGCCCCTCCTCGCATCACCGACCAAGGAGGTGATTATTTTCAAGGACTCAAAATGGACAAGGTCTGTCTTCTCTTCTGGGGAGAAGGACGTAAGAAGTTGTCTTATGCCATGCGAAGGAGATCTCGTCACCGCACTTCCCCTTGCCCAAGACCACTGGGATGCATGCACATTCTCTGGCTGCTGGAGGATGGAAACCCATTGTATGGAGCTGGGATGAAGGGGGCCATTTTGGCTAAAATATGTAGCTTTCATGGAATGGTATGAAGAACTTCAATTATGTGGGATATTAAGAGAGAACTAAGTAGTAGTCATAAATATCATAATGAATACAAAAACACATTGACTAACTCACATGACCAAGATTACAGTTAGCCATTAATCCACAAGTTCAAAACTTCCATAGCCTCAACCAAACCTCTTGAAGAATAAAAGAAGACCATCTGTACAAGACCTACAAGCAAAGAAGAACCCGCCAAAGGTTACATGCGTATCATGCTACATGAATTCCAGTGTTTCTATGCTTGCTTGTGCATAACTTCCAACATAAATCAAGCATCGAACAGCCCTGGTGACATTAGTGAAGCTGGAGTTCATGACCGTGCCCTACAACAAACCAGCTGTCTTTAGAGCTGCTTCAAAATCCTTAGTGCTCTCCCATGACGGCACCTGCATACCATAAAAAAGTAAGAAAGTAGAGTCAGATCACACAGGGTGCTTCCATCTCTTCAATAAAAGTGATACAACATTATTTCAAAATATCAAGCTAGTCTTCACCTTCACATTGAAAAAAGAAAAGAAAAAGACATCACTCAGCAAGGACCTAAGATTACCTCTGCTACTTGATGCCCAAAATGCTTCTCAATCTTCTCCATGAGCCTACTGTCCCTATCACCACACAGCAAGTTGAAAACAGCTCCTGTGGACAAATGCAACCAATTGTAGTTGGTGTTAAAAGAGCTAGAGACAGAAAGACTAAGCATCCTCTAAAACGTTCATATACATTTGAGGTATATTGGTTTTCCAACACTTCATAGAAGCAAGAACACAGTTAAAGATTAAGAAACATTTGATATTATCAAATCAGACCTTACAACACTACAAATAATCTGATTTGAAACTCAGTTGCAATGTCTAGAAAACAATAAGATAGAAAGTCAGAATAAAATAACGAGAACTGATAGTTTGCGCACCCGCGTTCCACCCAGCGGAATGCGTGCGCGCCCACAGCCCAGCACATTCCCCCTTTTTACTTTTTTAAAATCATGATCAAGTCTAATTAACTTGAGGATAATATATTTATTTTTCTAAAAATTAAGGTTAAATGGATGAACTCTAGGGGTTAGTGAATCTTAACCACAGTTAATAAGAGTTAATTAACCTGAGGTTATTTTTCTATAAACCAAGGTTAGATGGATGAACCCTAAGGCCTAAGGGTGAGTAAATCTTAACCACGGTTAATGAGTGTTAACTAACTTAAGGTTAATTTTCTAAAAATCAAGGTTAGATTGATGAACCCTAAGAGCGAGTGAATCTTAACCACAATTCATAAATGTTAAAAGGGACACGTGGCATCCCGTGGAAGCATCCGCATTCCGTAGGGTGGAACGCGGGCGCACAAAATATCATTCTCCTAAAATAAACCGCCTATACTTTTAAAATATTATTTTTATAAAGAAATAATGACATTCAAACACAGCAAGAGTCCACATAATGTGCCACCATATATAAATTAGGATGCAACTCAAGGTGGGTATGGTTGGGTTAAGGGTCAGCCTAAGCCCAAAGAGCAGAACAGTATGTCCATGGCCACCCAACCCAACCCTACTTTCAAGTTTCAACCCAAGGAGCTTAGCCCAAGCCCAACCTAGGGGCTCACTTCCTCTGTAACAAAAAATTTCGTTTTTTTTTTTTTAAATTGCAAATTATTTGTGCATTTTTGGATTGCCGAATTATTCGTGAATTATTTGCAAATTTTCTGAATTATTCCCGAATTATTTTTCAAATTTGGCAAAAAACACTATTTATTTTGTATATTTTTTAATCAAATTGTTCGGTGTATTTATAAATTTATAAATTTTTTTGTTTTTCGTTTTTTTACCCGAATTTTTTCGAACTTGACCCCTGCCGAATTATTCCCGAAACCCTAACTTTGTCACTATGTTCATTTCTCAATCCTAGGCTCAACCAGGGTTGATGCGGGTTGAGTTCGGCCTGGTCAGACTGGGTTAAGTTGGGTCGGGTTAGGTCAGGTTTGCAACTAAATTTTTTGGCTAATACTAATATCATTAATGACTGAACATGTGGTACACAGACATAATGACTTGCCTTTCCAAACAGTCATTAAACTTTACGGTAGCCTGCAACCATTACAATAAAATTAATTATTTTAAAATCCTAACAAAAGTATAAGTAAATCCATCATCATCAAAGTATAACAACTCTAATATAAATCCTCTGTCATGCAATACAATAAGAATTCTAATAAGTAATAAGAGTTTCACTATTATTAAGAATTCTAATGCAATACAACTACTACTAATTAATACATTACATAGAGTTTAAAGATATAAAATTATAGTTCTTTCTTAATTACTTCATTAGAATTCAACTACTAATTAATACATTACATAGAGTCTAGATATTAGAAATATAAAATAAGACTTATTTCTTAATTATAATTCATAATCCTCCATGTTAAAGATAGTAATGGAGTGCTAAAGAGCATTCTCGAAATACTAAAATGAAATATATTAAATTCTCTTTAATTATATACTAAAGAGAGCAATTTGACAATGGATTTTTAAGATAAAAAATTTTCCCCCAAGTATTATATATATATATGTGTGTGTGTGCGTGGGGGGGGGGGGGGGTCTTTTCTCGATACAACAAAAATCCACATTATTAATTGCAACAACCTCATAAACCTGTATATCAAATGCATCTGCACTTGATCTACTCAATTCTAGCTGAAATAACGGGGAAAACAACTATTAGTGGAGAAAAATTGAAGTTATACCTTTGGGGAAAAAAGACAATGATGATATCAGACCGGTGGTATGGTTCAATGCCAGTTGTTGGATATTTAGCTTGTTAATGATAACGAGGAAAAATTCATCCAGAATGAGAGAGAATACAGAAACACCCCAGGAGGGGAAAGGAGACGAGAAAGATTACATCAGCATGACTGCACCGTTATAAAGAGCATCCCTAACAACCCCCTTTACTGAAATGATTGGCTGATATTAGAATCCATTATGCTAGCTGTTGCATATGATTACCATTTCAATGCCAGTTGTTGGATGTTTTGCTTGTTAATGTTATCGAGGTAAAATTTATCCAGAATGAGAGAGAATACAGAAACACTCTCAGACAGGAAAGGAAAGACAAAATAATAATATCGGCATGACTGCACTGCTATAAAGAGCACCCCTAACAACCCCCTTTATCCAAGTGATTGGACGATATTAGAATCCATTACGCTAGCTGTTGATTATGACAATAGTGATATTGAGGTGGTGTGATATCACCATACCACTGGGGTATTGGAGGCCTTTCCTTAGGGGAAAAAATGCAACTGCAAGGAAGTGGGTTCAAATGTGTATCAACACCGAAATGAGTGTTCACTCATATTCCACCTCAAGGCCTTTTTGGTCAATATAAAGCCAAATACAGTTGAGCTTTGTGGGTTATGGAACTCACTAGAACCATCTGAAACACATTGACATTCACAATAGAAATTAAAAGGGACCTCAATTTTATTACCGTGTTTTGTAACCATGCCACTCAAATTGACACGTGTTAGCAGATACCATAGTCCATAGCCCATAGGTCAACATTGCTCACTCATGCTTAAACAGTGTCCATAATGAGATGAGGAGATCAAGCGTAGAATTCACAACAGTTGCGATAAATGATAATATTCTGTAAATAATTTTCTCAGTCAAGATGAATAAGAATAGATTGATATCCTACTCTCAATTTAACAGAGGATTTTGGCCATTTTAATCAACATATAAAGACGCACATTGATTCCTCAATGATAAATTTAGAACACCAATATATAGATCAAATGAATAGAGGAACGATCTAAATTAAAAATCTTATCTAATATAATTAGAATCTAATTACTGTAATTAATCATTAGATTATATAATTATTTATTATAAAATATACAATTTTATTATAAATTATAAAATTAAATTTTTTATACTTGTGATTTATAATTCAAATTCAAATTTTGATTTTATTATATAGTATAATATTCAAATTATAAAATGAATTAATTCAAATTAAAAATTATGTATCACCAACATATGATGCAGAAGGGTACTGAGAACACATAACAAAGCAAGAGAATGATGCTTTTGATCACTTCAGTTATATGAGGTGAAGAGGAAGCAAAAATATGTATTCCAGCAAAAATCATATGCTAAACTACCAATAGTCGTATTTTAAAATCAAGAACTTACCCTTGCGGCCAAAACGCCCTGCCCTTCCAATCCTATGCAAGTACACCTCATAGTCAGGCTCGGATGGAGTTTCATATTTGACCGGAAGATCATAATTGACAACCAAATTAACCTTGAAATAGAAACTGCGTTAGGATCTAAACATCTTGAACACAAGCACGACAAATCATTAAAAACAATTGCAAAAGATCAGCACCTGTGATTGATCGAAACCTCGAGCAAGAAGATCAGTTGAGATGAGGACTTTAGTTAATCCATCTTTAAATTCCTTGACTATCTTGTCCCTGTCATCTTGCTTGAGAGCACCTTGAATAGTAGTGCATTCATAACCATAATCAACCAGTGCCTTGTGCAACATGCTGGCACTATTTCTTGTGCGGACGAATATAATTGTCTGCCCCAACTTTTGTCCTAATTCAAAAATTTTGTCCTTTATCACTAGTACCTTGGCATGTTCATCTGGACAGTTCACCTTGTACTGCTTGACTGCCTCCAGAGATAGTTCTTCTTTCTTTACAAACAATTGATTACCATCTTTAACCACCCTCGATACAAAATTTTTGACGATCTCGCTAAAAGTAGCAGAAAACAGAAGCACCTGGTAACAATGTGCAAAAGAAAGAACAATGAAATCAAACCTCTTTTTGGTTTAACTTTGAAATTTGAATATAAAACAAAACCCTTAATAAAGTCACTCCAAACCAAGTAACAATTTAAGAGATAAAAATGTACATACATATGTTATATAGATAATATATATAGCACAATGAATACATATTTTCAAGATTAATGGAAGACATTCTGATAAACAAAAATGCCATGCTTTTCTTTAGGCTCAATGATAGTGCTGGCTGAGGATGATATTTAAGTCAAGCGAGACAGTAGCGAACACCTTTATATACTTGAAACTAACATTGTTCCAGGTGTCTACTTTGAATGTAAAGTACTGAATTGTTTAATTTCAAAAATAGGCTAAGGTGTCTACTTTAGCAGTGTAGCGAAATGCATTAATACAATGTAGTGTCACCAAGGTTCTAAATGTCGATATCGCTCGACATGTCAAGCCGCGAAAAAAAGATATATCTCGTTTATTTGAAAAAATGGCAAAACATGGAATTTTGCAGTGAATCTTCAGGAAATGTTAAAATAGATGTTAATACCCTTGTTAGTTAAATAAGTTATATTATTTGGTCAATGTTCATATTACCAAGTACATTATTTAGAATTATTAACTATTAATAATTATAATAGAAAATTATTAAAATTCATAACTAAATAAAATATTCATGAATTTCATGTATAATCTTTAAAATAAAAAAAGGCTTATATTACAATTCTAATACAATTTTTTTTGATGTATAGTATAAATCAATATTAATTTTTGTCATTAGGTGTATAATATAATTTAGTGTATAATGTAAATCAATATTAGGCCTTATATTAAAAGTTTAATAGTTTTTTACATGACAATTAAAAAAGAATGTTTAATGATATAGGAGTGACCCCAGCATACCCTTGTTAGGGCTACTTAAGTTAAAACATAAGAGAAATATGTTTAATGACATAGGACTTGAAGTGACCCTAGCATACCCTTGTTAGGGTTACTTAGTGAAAACATAAGAGAATATGTTATTACATAGGGCTAGGAGTGACATTCGAATTCCCTTCTCAGGGACTTAGGGTTACTTAAGTTACAAAATAAGAGGCAAAGCCTCATCGTATTTGCTGATATCAATAGAACGCAGGAAAAAAAAAAGCTCAGACTGAGCTTGGAAAGGAAGAGAAGAGGGGAGAGGGGATAACCTCGACAGCAATGGTTACAACCCACGGGCCCATGGCGATGACGACAACCCACGGTGACGGCGACAACCCACGGTGAGAGGTATGTACCCTCTTGCCTCCCTCTTCTTCCCTCTTCTTTCTTCTCTATTTTCAACCATTTTTCCCTTCTTTTTTTAAAAAATAAAAGATTATGAAGGAGTGAGGACTGATTTCAGTCTGTGATTTTTCTTTTTTCTTTTGTTTTTTTGGATGATGTATGTGCATCTGTAAAAAAAAAAAAAAGATGGGGAAAACAGTTAATTTTTTACAGATTTGGTCGATATCTCCGATCTCGCCGATATCTCCCGACATGGGGTAATTTTTCCCCAACAGCGTATCTATACATCGGTGACCACTGATATCGAAAAATATCGGTGATATATCGCCGATATTATCGAAATTTCGAACCTTGCCAAGGACTACACTTCTTTCCAGGAGTAGGAGTGGTGGATGAGGAAAGTGCATATGCTAAGACAATAACAGATCTAGGATTTCTTGCGGTGTACAGTTATATGAGAAGAATTATTATTTTCTTCTGCTATTTGAGAAAACTAATGCTTTTTTAGTTAAGAGTGCTAGCCCTACTCTCAGTCAACCCATACTCTCACCTTCCCCCAACCATCTGTCCAAAATTGCAATGATTAAAGCACTCTCTCACTAAAAAAATGGGCAGGTGGTTGGTGGAGGGTGAGAGTATGTGTTGATTGACAGTATGGTTAGCATTCCTCTTCAGTTAAATATGTTTTTCAACACAGGGTGTTCACTGTTCAGTCCCCCGCTCATTTTTAAACTTACGTAATTTTGACTTTTTGGGCTATCAGCATTTGTGTTATGTTTATGTCTGCTTCTCATCCAAAAGATACTGTCTGGTAACATTTTTTTTGCACCTAATAATTTTATTCATTTTCTTTTGAACTACAGACTTGTATTGTTGATATAGTATAGGATGTAGAAAGTTAAAGGGAGAGTACTACCGATCAAACAAAATGTTAAGGAAGAGTATTCCCAAGAAACTAAAGGTCCCTATCATACCATTTTTGGCTATGCAATCTGCAACTCCTTGTCATTCCTTTAGATGTGTGAAAAAATTATAACCTACTGTCCAACTAACTTCCTAATATGGTTAATTACACTAGGCAAATGCATAGGATCAGGCAATCCACCCTTCGCCAGTGAATCGCAAGAGGACCCAAGAAATGGTTTTTAAACACTCCTAAAATGAGAGATTTGGACTCCCCTTTGATTGTTTGAAAACACTCCACCATTGCCAGCCTGGCCACAGATGGCCAAAGCACTACCATCGAAGTTAAGCTTGATCCTGCTCTTTGACATCTCCACGTAGAGCACTTCCTGCATTCCAGAGTACCACCCACAATATAATCGATCAGCCGCTTCGTAGATCTGAAATCTTGAAGTCACAAGTTTCTTTCAAAACAAGGACCAAGTTAATCAACAATCTCCATATACCACTGCACACTAATGGCAAGGGAGCTCTGACTTCAAGCATTCTTCTATTGTGTGTTTTCTAAATTCCTCAACAAAGGGCTAAAGGAAGGATTTTGCCTCTAGACCAAGAAATGCACACTAAGACAGGTTGGATCGAGCTAAGGTACTCAGTCTGTCTACTCTTGGGCCAGAAATCAGCCCAAGCATAGGGCCCAAGTCTAGCATAGTCAATTTTTTGCAATTCAGGCTGAGCCCGAACTTGACAAGTCTGAACTACGGATTGAAATAATAGAAATCAATACATAAATTATATAATAAACATACTACTTACATGTATATCATAGAATTATTTTTATCCTAGGGTTAGATTAGTTCTAGAATTTTGATATTACTTTTCCATATGAAGACTAAGTCTGCATCTATATACTATATACACATACATTTACATACTATAAATTAAATAAATCTACATGAGTTTAGGCTGGGCCTGGCCTTGAGCTTGGCCAATGTTAGCACGAACTCAACTTCATGCCTAAATTTGAGATCCGGCCCAAACCACACGTCTCCGTAAAACCCTTTTATTTTTATCCTAGGTTAAATTAGTCATAGAATTTTGATATTACTTTTCCATATGAAGACTAATTCTACATCTATATATTATATATACATACTATAAATTAAATACCCCTAAATGAGTTAAGGCTGGGTTGGCCTTGGGTTTGGCCAATGTTAGCACGAACTCAACTTCATGCCTAAATTTGAGATCCGGCCCAAAACACACATCTCAGTAAAACCCTGGCTCACCCCACCCTTAACTCGGGCTGGACAAATAAAAGATACACACATTGTTCATGGCACTGTTAACGAACAGTGCTATGAACATTGTTTGGGAGGAGGGGGGAATAGCCCCCAAGTATTTCTCACTCAATCTTTCTCTCTTCTCTTTTTTCTTCCCATATGTTTCTAGAATTTCAGACTCGCTAATTGGAATCAAAGCAAGAAGACAAGGCCTACGTTCCTTTTTTAATAGAGTGTTCGTGAACAATGCAGTAAATAGTGTTCGTGTATAGTGCCATGAACAATGTTTGTATCTTTTATTGGTCTAGATATTATCTATCGATTTGGAGCCAGGGTCCTGTTCCAAAGTCCCCGATGAGTAGAATAGTAAGTCGCTAAACTCTTCTCCCCCTAACAAAGAGTAGTAATTTCTTGCCTCAACTGATAAAAACTAGCAATATTCTAATGTTGGGAATAAATTCTAGTAACTTTATCCTAAATATCCTTCATTGTTCGGAGAAACAAGAAACCTCTATTAATGTGCGCATGGAGTTGAGTAGCATGACATCACCATAAGGTTTTCTTGCTCCCACTTGTCATATGACAGATCATCAATAGTAGGTTCCTTCAATTGACCATTCAAGTACTTTAGCTTCCCTCTCCCGCCGATATACATCTTAGCGGATTAAGACCATTCAAGGAAGTTAGTGTTGTCCAACTTCACATATGTGATTTGCACACTAGGGTTGTCACCATAACTACTTGTAATAGGATCAAACTGGAATTCTCATAACCTTAGAAGTCGCTTCAGACTTACCTTCAATTGACATTTTCTTACCCAAACCACACCCTTACAGCCTCTAAAAATATTGTAATCACTAGTCCAACAATCTAATTTTTTTCCTTAATAAAAAATAAAAATTAGACTAAAGAAAGGGTAGCAATACCTGTCCTGAGAAGTCTTCAAAATTCAATATACCTCCGGAGTAATAAAAGATACAAACACTGTTCACTGTAATGTTCACAACATTATTATTTATTCACTAACACTTTTCACAAACACTCCATTAAAAAAGAAATGTAGGCCTTGTTATCTTGCTCTAATATCAAGAGAGAAAGATTGAGCATGTGACACTTAAAAGAACAAAAACAAGTTTAATATTGATACAGTACAGATTATCATACATCTTATGCGTGGCCCTACTTACTACTTTCTTAGCTTCCTTCCGACAAAAGTCAACATCTTTTGAACGTTTTCCCATTTATAGTCCCAGTCCAAGCCTTGAAACAGAACCTCTTTTATTAATGGCCTTTTAAACCTCAGCAGCCCCTCACAAATTTTCTTAGATTGTGAATTTTCCCTCCTAAGAACCTATTTAGCCACCCTTTTCACTAATGACATGGAAGGTCATCAAATCAAGAAAATGATTCATACATGATTACCAGTGCAGGCATTATGAATGACTCCAACATACAATGAATTATTTAATTAAATTTGGACAAAGTTCAGACCAAAACAATCATAACACTAAAAATTTTAATCAAACTTATTTGATCAGAATGCTTCATGGCATTAAACAACACAGGAGGCTTGATATGCCTGATGGAATTCAGCAAGATGTTGTTACCCATTGATTTCAAGAAAGAAAAGATGAAAAGCTCCAATGGGCTGCTCAAATTACCACAGATGCTGAATTGATTAAGTAAAACATGAGCTCCACTAAAATCATGACATAATGAACTATACATAAAAAGAGAATAAGAATTAAGAAGAAAAGAAAAAGGCAGGAGCATAGACTAGCCTTATCAAATACCCCTTCATTTACAGTAGTAAGTAAGATTAACTTGATATTAGTGCAACAAACCTGGCAGTGTGCACTGTTTCTTTCAATATCCTTCATGATCCTTAAGGAATCGTCCTTAAAGCCGTCCTATGACAAAATAGCAGTGTTCGTAGTGAGCAACCAAGGAATTATGCATTAATAACATATCACCAAAGAAGAATAGAAGGTTACTCTAATATTATTCTCAAAATTATTAAAAGGGATTACCCTATTTCACCTTTTTAATAGGTAGTAGACCATATTATTATAACTACCTTAAGAAATGACCAAAACTTTAGGACCAATTATAACCAATTCACTAATATGACCCATACAGTCAGCAAGCCTTCAAGTTTCCAACAATTATAAGGTATCATCATAGTTGTTCAATGAATTTTCAAGAAGCTATTTTGGGGGTAAAATAGCTATTTAGATTTTTCCTTTTTCTTTCCCTGCCAGTTAGAAACTAGGTTCTGATCCATATTTGTTCAAGTTGTAATAAATTCTTTTTAAAGATAATCCAAAACTATGCTGCCATAAGGTTTTCAGTATTGCAATTTTTTAAAGCTATCAAATGAAATTAATCCCTAACTAATTTCTTGACCATGCAAAATGAATATTTACCCTTTTACCTTTACCTGAATGCCATCTCCAACTGACCTCCCATCCCTTCACTTTGTCATTCTTTCAATCAGTAATAATTAGTTTATTCCAAAATGAGAATGGGTACAAGATGAGAATTATTCCAAAAAGAGAATGGGTACAAGACGAGAAAAAGAAACGGAACTCCACCAGGGTCAAGTGGACTGTGGAGGAAAGTAAAGACAAAACAAATACAGCTGAAATCACCCCCTACTAACCAGTCACACCATGGGACACCCCATCTAACACTAACGTCCTCAAGCTCCTGCCAAAAATCCTCACTGTTCGCCCCCAGATGGCCCATACAGTCTAGAAAAAACTCCCTACAAACCCGTCCACCTGCGACCGACATAGGATGGAAAGAGAGTACGCACCGACTTCAAATTTCAATACCTTGATCTCCTCTCTGTCCCAAATTAACAGAAGACCCCCAGATGACCTTATCGACGAGATCTCTAACCAATCAACACAGGGTTTTCCCCACAATTTTAGGATATAGAAATCCTCAATGCGCACGTTTCATTTCCTGAATACAGAGGATTGATGGCCTTCTGGATATAACCATTTGTCAAATGGCCAATCTCGTGTCACTAAAACCTAAACGTCTAATATTCCATGAAATGAGACAATGACCCATCACTAACTCCTTTCCTTCACTTAGATTCTGAGTCTATAACCTTAGCCTCTTGCTTATTGTAGTTAATACTGCACTCCAAGTGCTGAAGGCCCTTCTCGGATCTCCTCGAATCACACAGAATATCACTCGGGCCTCTAGATGTCCCAGTATCCCCTTGCTCCTTCTCTAAACCCTGAAAGAGAACCCTTATCTCCTCCTCATTTCTATCAAAGGACAACCCCAGATATTTTCCTAGCTCCTCGATCTTCCCTCAAAAACCACTTTGACACCCCCACTCTTGCTATCCTCTATAACCAAGCCGAAACCTGCACTCAAGGTTCCTGAACCTCTGCTAGAGTTGAACCTGAGATCGCTGACTTTGGTCTACCCTTGTTAGCAATGAGATTTTTAGTTCCCTCAATATGGTTCAGACCCATCCACATCTACTTGTAAAAACTTGGATTCTTGTGGCCACACACAAAATAGAGTCTAAACTTTTAAAAAACAAAAGAAATTCCTTCTACCCTCCCTCTATCCAAATGAGAATGCCGGATAGGAGAGGTAGAAAAAAGGAGGGAAAGAGCGTACTTCTAAGTGCAAGGACGTTTGATAACTAAGCTCGTAATTGACCTCTACTACGGGACGTGGCTGCTCTGAGTTTGTAAGTCTCTCCCAACTCTTATCAAGAATAATCAGCTTCTTACCATTACTTTCGCAAAACAAGATGGACCACTAATGGTCGGAGCCCCACCCGGTCTATGGATGATATGGAGAATTTATGAGTGGAAGTGAGGAACCTCTGCTACCCCCGGTATGCTGTTGTCAATAATCTCTTCCCAAAATTACCCCCGGAATGGTCCCAGGATAGGGGACGCCAGACGCTGACCCTTTATGCCTCGAGCATTGAACCTTCAAGCTGAAAGCCAGCTCTTAAGAGCACCCCCTATAAAACTTCTGAATCGGATCTATGCTTGTTGGACCTGATCGACCACCTACCTCCCTTTTCCAGCCTGTAATTACCTAAGGTTCACTCTCGGCTCACCCCTGCCCTATCATGAGAAAGCTCGTCTAAAGATTCAGACAACAATCTTCAGAAAGATTTAGCACACAAAATATAGAAATACTAGACGAGCCGGAGACATCCCCATGCCACTTAGATTTTGCAATTGTTCTTGACACATTGGTATCGCTGAGATCTAACGAAGAAGGACTCTCATTTGCCTGAACCAAATCACTAGCTTGAAGTAAGGACTCTAGATTGCAACCCTGCCCTACTCTCCTATTGATCACACTTAAGAATTGAAGGGAACAAATTAAAGAGATCTATACTGATCGCCGGAGAACAACCCTCAAGGTTGATCATGATCGATCAACCTTGAGCCTTCAAAAGTTTGTTCTGACTCCACAAACACCTACTTTGCAATCTCCCTAAGCTGAGACCCAAGCCTAAAATTCACCAGATTCCAGCTCAGCTTCATATTGGCTAAGATGTTGGATAAACACATAACAACCATGGGAGAAAGAAGTAATCCATAAAATGGTTTTCAAAGACCAGGATCCTAAGCTGGATTTGGCACTGAATACGCCATTGATAAGAACATCTACGGGACAAAGAAAGTAGATAGATTCTAAGGAATTTAGCATGGCCAATGACAAGGGGATGTGGTTGGGGCTTCTCCCTAGAGAACAAAGTTTAAATTTTTGGAATTTCGTTTCAAAATTTCGACCAAATACGGCCAGTCTTGTAAAAAGTCAACAGTATCTTAGCCAAAACTTCCGAATATCATTCCGGGGTTGGCCAAGACCGAAAAAATTTCTGATCCAGAGTTTTAAAACCTCCGCTGATAGAATGTCTAAAATCTCCTGCCCCTAGTAACTTCTCAAAACATGACATTTAGAAGAAATGGAAAAATCCTAAAGGCTAAACTTATACATGATATATCTGGCCTTTTGTTGACATTAAGACTTGTGATCGCTGTCATTCTTACGACTAATAATTATATGGATCTCACAACATTCGACCTATAAATTCAGTTAGGCATGAATCTTCATTCCTCGTATCAGAATTGTGCAGAAGTTGGGGTTACCAATCAAAATGGAATCATGTAGTATCCATGAATATCAATAAAATGATAAAAACTAATAGCCTAAATGTACAGAATCTGCATAGAACAATATCCTTTCCAACTTTAATAGATAAGAGAATGCATGCGATATATATCATGCAGATACTTTGTAACATTTAATATGCCAACACGAATACACGGTCAGTAAGCAAACAGAATCATAGACAAAGTCATGAAAAACCCAGCCTACAAATACATTATAAAAACAGTAACAGTCAGGTGTAGAAGTGAATATATATATTTTCCAATTTCATCCTAAGAACAAAATTAATCAGATACAAATAAGTACCTCCGCCAACATGTGATCAGCCTCATCAAAAACAAGAATTTTCAAATCCCTTGTGCCCAGTTTCTTCGCGGACATCCACTTCTTCACAGTACCAGGAGTGCCTATCACTATTTGTGCAGTGATTGGTGCCCGCTTTGAAATCGGAATATAATTACTGCTATCCATGGGCACAGCACATTCAGAACTTATCCCCGTATACTTCCCCATCTTCCGAAGAACTTCCAAATTCTGCAACATTTCCTTCCTACAGTCAAAATCTAAAGTAACAAATATTTGAAGAAGAAAGAAAAAACATGAAAAGAGTACAAAAATAATAGTGAAATGTCGAAACCTGGATCGCCAATTCTCTTGTAGGGCAAATGCAAAGCGCCTGAGATACTTTCAGATTTGGATCGACACGACTCAACATTCCGAGAACAAAACAAGTAGTCTTGCCAGAACCATTGTGAGCTTGGGCAATCAGATCCTTAAACGGTGGAGTCAAGATCATCGGCAGGCTTATCGCCTGAATCTTACTAGGCCTCTCGAATTTCATCTCAACATATAACCCCTTCAACAACTCCGGCGACATATTCAACTCCTCGAAACTCGTTGCAGATGAATACATAGTATCTCCCGTCATGACCTAGATCAGATTAGAACTCAACCAATCAAAAAGTAAACTAAAAACCCTAATCCAAAAAGAAAGAAACAGAAAGAAAGATCTCTTACTGCTTTGATATTTGAATCTTCTGGTTCATCAAGAAACTCGTTAATCTTCTTGTTATCATCAATCTTTATCGCATCGATTTTCAGCTCCGAAGCCTTGTCTCCGGAATCCGGCAGAGATTTTAAATCTCCGATGACTTCGTCTTCTTCATCGCCCCAAGCACCTTTTACTTCCGGTGGTTTCAATTCCGGCGGGATCTCAGTTCCGGCGACGTTGTCGTTGTCCGCCATAGATTCAGTGAAGTGGTGTTTTGGCGATTCTTGGCGGTGCAGAGTCTGTAGACAGTATTGTTACAGCAGCGATCGAGTTTTCCTCAATTCCATAAATCCAAACGCACCCTTACCTTCCTAACAAAACTAACTTCTTAAACAATCAGCCCAAGTCCAAGCCCGACCCGGACCTGACCTCCGGCCCTACCTCCCCAACCCAACCCAAATGTCTTACAAATCTCAACTCAGCCACAGCACTCTTTCCTATTTCTTACCTAGATAGTCCTCTTGACCTTGAAATGGCCTCAGATTCTCTCTAGGAGATGTCAGAAAAGTGGTCTCGGATTACCACAATGTGTGCCACATGTGACGGAGAAGTCATTCATTGTCTCCCATGATTTTGATTTCTCCACACATTATGCAACATGTGGTGATAAAGAGGTGAGAAAATGGGGGAGAAATATCAAGTGAGGAGAAGTCAAAATCATGAAAGAAAATTAAATGACTTCTCCCTTTTTATCACCATATGTCGCATAATGCGTGATAGCTCGAGACCACTTTTCTGGCATCTGCCATAGAGAATCCGAGGCCCTTTGAAATAGCTTTCAAATCCATTTTTGATGGGTCCGACTATGGGTACTCCCAAATATACTCCCAAATCTACTCCCCATCCTAAATGTCCATATCTACGCACTAAGGGTTAGGATTATTGATGAGGTGGTGAGTTGAGCCACAATTTTTATTCTTTAATATCTATTATCTTTATTATTATAATGGGAGAGGCAGGAGTAGCCTGATTTTTCCAAAAATTCCCAAACTATCCTTACATAAAACAAAACTTTGATTTTATGTTTTACTTTAATTCCCAAACTACCCCTTGCTCATCTATCTATTTAAATAACAAAATCACAACCAATCGCGATTGAACTCGGGGAGAGTTCAATCACACCTCTAGGTTAACACGTGTTCCTTTTAACTCCTATTAACTGAGGTTAACTCCTTCCCCTCACTCTCACGTGCATCGCACGTGCCACCCGCTAGTACGTATAATTAGAAATCAACAAAAGAGAATAAGAAGAGATTACTTTATTAAATTTTACTAATTCCTAAGGTTAAAATAAATTTTCATTTTTTTTTTCTAAAAATCAAGGATAAGTGGGTGAATCCTAGGGATAGATGAATTTTAACCACAATTCAGGAGTGTTAAAAGGACACATGGTGATCTCAGTAACCTAACCGGAGTCTGGTACCGTAGAGAATTTCAAGTCCAATAGATAGATGAATGAGGATAGTATGGGAATTAAGTAAACATTCAATCAATTGTTTGTCTTATATAATATTATGATAAAGGCAGTTTGGGAATTATGAAAAAAATCAGTCTCCGATTTTAAGTGATGTTTTTTCATTATATATAAAAGAGGACGGCACGTGCGAGAGGGAATTTTAAAAAAAATTGTTTTAAAATTTCTTAAAAAGATAGAGTAGTGGGTTGAAACAACCTCATACTACATGTCCCTACTTTTTCTCTTGAAAAGTAGTTATAACGTAGAGAGGGTGTGCTTCTTCGTTGAGAGAGACCAAGGAGTAGGGCTGTCAACGGATCGGATTCGGACCGGATCTGCCTAGATCCGAATCCGATCCGATTAAGAATCCGACTGATCCGAATCCGATCCGAGATCCGTCGGATCATGAAGTAACCGATCCGAATCCAATCCGATTATATATCGTCCAATCCGAATCCGATCCGATCCGAGTAAGGTTATTTAAAAAAAAAAAAATCTATTTTAATAATAAAAAATCTAATAATACCTTAATTAATACTAATTAATGTTAATTTTTTTTAAAATTAATATTTTATACATAGAAAATCTAAATAATATATTTAAAATAATTAAAAATTATTATTATTATCGGATCGGATTTTAATCGGATCGGATCACCCTATATCCAGATCCGATCCGATTATAATCGGATTCCACCGATCCGATCCGAATCCGATCCGACGGATCACATATAGGGTCCAAAGTCCGGCTAATCGGATCGGATTCGGATCGGATCCGGATCATGATCCGGTCCATTGACAGCCCTACCAAAGAGGGAGCATGAGAGAATATAAAGATAAGGATTTGAGGGAATTGTGGAGATATAGAGGGATTATTGTTAGTTGTAGTTGATATTACTTCAATACTCCTACTAACTTTCCTCATGTAAAATTAGATAACATAATATTTTAAATTTTTTTTATATGCAGTTATGGACAAAATAAGAAATATAGAAAAACATTTACCCTTACTAACTATAAGATACCATAAAATTGGGACTCATTAGGAATATTAGAAAAAAAAAATCAATTAACTTTTTAACTTTGCTTCTCTTATTATAATAGTAGAAATAAAAAGAGGAAAAAGATATAAATTAAATAAAATGCTTTAGAACTCTTTAGTTGCTCATTTTGCTAAATTGCTTATAATGATAGTTTTCTTTTTTGATTTTGATAAATGTGGATATAAAGGCTCAGAACACATGCTATATACAGAAGGAAGGAAATTAACGTACCTAAGATATCTATATACAGATATAAACGTGGATATCTCAGGTACGCCCATCACTGCTCGGAATGGGAAATACCCTCGCCCCATAGTTGTCGTTAGTACTCACTTCTTAGGCTCTTAGCTGAATAAAAATAAATCCAAAAACATTTATATGTTTCCATTGGATTTTGTTCAGTGGTTATTTTTCATACTCCTTTAAGTCTCTTATCATCATACCGGAGCCTACTTAAAAAAAAAAAAAAAAAGTCCACTCAGTTGGAGAGGAAGGTTTGACAGACCTCTACATACTCATTAATCAACACGTACTGGGGGAACATAAACCTTACCCTTACAATGAATTGACACCCTTAATTATTCCTAATTCTTACATTTCTCGTACCTATTTGATCCGTAAAGTTTTTATTGAGTTCCAAGCTAAATTATTAGAAAAGTTATCTTTAAGTGATAATTTTCAGATGAAAAGATCGATCCTCAGAGGTAGAAACGAAAAGGCCTTCAGAGGTGATAATTTTATGTAAGGTTAGTAGGTTAGTAATTAAGTTAAGTAAATTAGTGAGTCTTTTAACCGCCTTGTGCCAAGGGATTCTGTAAGGGATAAAATTCGTTAAATTGATTGAGTGTTGAAGAACGAGCTAGTTTTCGTTGTTATGATAATCGATGGGTGACACGTGGATCACGAGGTTAAAATAGAGGAATGATCAGTTATCAGGTCTACAACATACCCGTTGTCTATTTCACAACGTGCTCGCTGTCTTGTATGCATCGTTCATGTTGTACTCTCGACAACGTATTCGTTGTCTTATGCACAACGTATCCATTGTCTTTAGGATAAGCGTATTAAATCTCTTTTTACGCATACACAACGGATCCGAGCTTGGGACAACAACGAGACCGACTTGCAGGAGGAAGTGGTCAGGAGACGATCGTTCCACTCTGACAGTAGGTGAAAAGTACAGTCTAGACATTTAATGCTAGTCATTTCGTTATGCTATCAGAATCAAACCGACCCAACTAATAGTAGGCGCCCACGTGTGACACATAAGATTCCAAATCTGCTTGACATATTTGGTAATGAGTATAGAGCACGTGGCATGGGCATCTATGGTCATCCATGGGTATCCGACTAAACCTATAAATACCCCAAGAGACCCAGTGTGTAAGGACCACGAAATTTCATCTCTTTCACTTTTATAATCTTCTGTGCTTCTTATTGTTCACCATCTTCTACGCCTACTTATTTTAGCATCGGAGTGCAGGTCAGGATGCAAACCCTCCACCTTCAACCTTCTACTAATAAACCAGCTGCTGACACGTGAACTCTCCGAAAAATTTCCACACAAACTCGAAACCAAGTTCTTCCCTATGGGGATACTCCTACCACTAGAGCAACAAGGCAGGGGTGTGTATTCCAGAAACTTAGAAACTGTGTTGTATGATAACTGATTAGCCCGTGTATTTGTCTAATGACAAAAGATTTTTATATTTATTAATTTCCCCGATTTTTTCCAAATTTTCACGAATTTTTCCAAACTTGACCCCTACCGAATTATTACCGAACCCTGACTTTGTCACTATTCTCAGAAAGGGGTTGCTCCGAGGGATCTACTCAATAGTCCTCCCTCAAACCTTGGTGGATCTTTATATCTTCTTCCACAAGAACATTCCTACACTATGGTGTCATTTTCTTCTCGGACCAAGGGAGTCTAAGGACCAAGACCGTATACGCTGGACAACTCTCTCTCTCTCTCTCTCTTCCCCCCTCTCTCTCTCTCTCTAAATGAGCTTTGCTGCTATTCTTGTGTCCTATTATGGACTCCACCATGCCACCCTTGACCTTCCAACTTGCTCCTCCTCCGTCAAAGCAACAAACACTGAGTTACCGTGCAGCTGGTCAAATTCAAGATTGGACAACTCATTGATAAAGATCTTTTTTTTATTAGAACTGTCTATATGGTCAAAACAAATTCATGAATGGATGCTAGGTGAAGAGCTTGTCGATGAAGGATCCTTTTCTAGGGGATCTATCAATCCGGGTTCTGATATGAAACCAAATACAATAGTTTCTTCGCCTACGGAAAAGCCTAGTTGAAGAGCCTAAAGATGGAGAGTATCGTCTTCTCCATTTATAATTCCTCAATGACAAACCTGTGGGTGTGAGTCTCTCATCCTACTCTGAGAATATGAATGCATCCAAACATGCCTATAATTTACAATATATTTTACACTTCTCTTACAAAAAAACACCTCTTGAAATTAGTGGAAAAAATTATTATAGATTATTAAAATTGAAATTATTATTTGAAATTTCAAACTAAAGTAAGATATATATATATATATATATATATATATATACACACACACGGGGGGAAATACATTTACATCCCCTGATGTTTGACTAAAATACACAGACCCCCTCAGGTTTCAGAAAAAACATTAACTACCCTATTTTTCAAAATATTAACACTAACACCCCTTTCATCAGTTGACCGTTAGTCAACTGATGGAATGATGATGTCATGGGTTAACATGGTATGAACTACCAAAAATACCCTCTCTAAAGTTGTCATTTTTTCATTTTTCTTATTTACGAAATTATCCCTTCTTTTTTGAATGAAATCAATTCCTCTAGAGTGACCACGTGTCCTTTTTGACACCCTTTGTGGTGGCCACATGTCCTTTTTGACACCCCTTTGAGGTGGTCACGTGTCCTTTTTGACACCCCTTGAGGTGGCCACGTGTCCTACTTGACACCCTTTGAGGTAGCCACGTGTCATTTTTGACACCTCTTAAATGGGGTTAGATTCACCCACCCCAATGGTTCACCCGCCATCCTTGGTTTTTTTTTTTTTTCTAAATATTAATTCTTTTTTAAAATTTTAATAATTGTTTTTAAGACTTTTTAAATATTAAAATATTTTTAAAAATAATTAATATTTAGAAAAAAAAAAACCAAGGATGGGCGGGTAAACTCTAGGGATGGCCACGTGTCCTTTTTGACACCCCTTGAAGTAGCCACGGGTCCCTTTTGACACCCCTAACTGTAGTTAAGATTCACCCACCCCTAGGGTTCACTCACCCATCCTTGGTTTTTTTTATATTAATTCTTTTTTTTTAATATTAATTATTATTTTTTAATTTAAAACAATTTTTAAGGCCTTTTTACTATTAAAATATTTTTAAACAATACCAAGGATTGGCGGGTGAACCCTTGAGGTGGCCACGTGTCCTTTTTGACACCCTTTAAATGGGGTTAGATTCATCCCCCCTAGGTTTTTTTTCTTCTAAATATTAATTATTTTTTAAATATTTTAATATTAAAAAAGTCTTAAAAACAATTATTAATTTTTTTTTAAAATATTAATATTTAAGGAAAAAAAAACCAATGATAGGCGAGTGAACCATAGGGGTGGGTGAATCTAACCCTAATTAAGGAGTGTCAAAAAGGACACGTGGCTACCTCAAGGGTTGTCAAGAAGGACACGTGGCCACCTCAAGGAGTGTCAAAAATGACACATGGCCACCTCAAAGGGGTATCAAAAAGGACACGTGGCCACCTCAAGGGGTGTCAAAAAGGACATGTGGCCACCACAAGGGGTGTCAAAAAGGACCTTGGTCACTCTAGAGGATTTGATTTCATTCAAAAAAGAAAGAACAATTTTGTAAATAAGAAAAATAAAAAATGACAACTTTAAAAAGGGCATTTTTGGTAGTTCATACCATTTTATCCCATGACATCATCATTCCATCAGTTGACCGTGATGGAAGGGGGTGTTAGTGTCAATATTTTGAAAAATAGGGATAGTTAATGTATTTTCTTAAACCTGAGGGGTCTATGTGTATTTTAGTCAAACCTCAAGGGGTGTAAATGTATTTTCCCTTACATACAATATACTTTGCACTTCTCCTGCAAGAAACACCTATTGAAATTAGTAGAAAAACTTATTATAAACTATTTAAAATGAAATTATTATTTGAAATTTCTAACTAAAGTAATATATATAAAAATCCTTCAAATCAAATGAATAAATTATTATTTTTTTGGTAATTAACTAATTAAAGGATCAATCCAAACCATTAAGGTTACTGGGTCCTAAGTTAACCGGTTCGACCCACCAATCCGGTCTGGGTTTTAAAACATTGGTTCTACCTGCTTGATTGTGCCAATTAGGCTATTTTGGGAGTTCGGATGGACTACAACGCTTGTTATTGCCCCCTTTATCTAAAAAAAATGGGTCTGCATTTAATAAGGATGGCCCCCCACATCAACGATGAGTGGGGCCCTCATTTTTCAGACACAAGGGGGCAACAGCGCAACAGCAAGCGCTGTTGCCCATCCAAACTCCTATTTTGGCCGGTTTTAAATTCTGGATGGTTTAAGGGACTTGGGGGACTGTAGGAGTGACCGGTTCCGAAAAACCGATTCAACCAATCCATCTGATCCATTCTTAAAACACTGATAGAAATAGTAGAAACACAAACTCTTTCAAGGAATTTGCATGCAACTAAAATTCAACACCTATATTTTGAGACATCAACACCTAGAATTATATAATACCAGACACTACGCACACACCTGTTACATCCACCCTCCACAAGGCATCAAATATTAGACGTTAACCCACTAATTTAGAACAGATACTAACATTACTAGCCGGGGTTAGGCCACTCTACTAATCGGGGTTGTGGCCTAATCGTATGACTTGTACCCAAAAAAAAAAGAAAACAGATACTAGACACCCCTCTTCAAACGATTGTGTTTAATGACCTCCTCCTACTCCTCCTCCACCCCCACCCCCACATCCACCTCCGCAACCACCACCATCACCTCCACCAGCACAACCACCTCCATCACCTCCGCCACCGCAACCACCTCTGCCATTGCCTTGTTTTTTCCTCCAACGTTTGTCAGAATTACCACCGCAAGAAAATATAACCATTGATATAATTGAGAGGGACATGGCGATCACGCAAAGCAAGAAGAACCTCCCCCCAGAAAATTGAAATGCAAGATTGCTGCCGCCTCTGAAGCCACCGTGAACATCAAAGTCTTTTGTCATGTTTCGATCACTGTGTTAAGGTCCCAACTTTAACGTGACTTTTTTTTGAGAGATATAAGAAATGAGAGAAGAGATAAGAGAATAAAGATTACTTTTCCTCCTTTCATTCATGGAATCTCTTACAATAAATAGAAGTTTGTAAACTAGCTAACTAAGGAAACAACTCATAACAACTATCCTATCAACATTAAAGGAAACTAATCCTAATAATTGGCTGTTTGACAACCAAGATCCTATGAGAGCATTATTCAAGACAGTAACATCTAATTCGAATTCCTAGTTGTGCATGCCACATCATCTCTTGTCACATAAGCATATGACTTTGGGGTCTCAACATTCCTTCCCTCTTGAAACACGGCTTGTCCTCAAGCTGAAAAATCAGGAAAGCGAGCACACAAATGTCATGATAATGTTTTTTCATCATCGCACTTCTCATCTTCATCGGGCCAGTCACCATCTATGAGTAACAACTGAGTTCTCTTGCATATATGGCCCGGTTTAAATTGCCTATCACAATTAAAACACAACCCCTTATCCTTTCGTTCTTTCATCTCAAGAGGAGTGAGGCGTCGGATTGGTGAAAGATTAGATGTGCTAGGAGGGAATGAAGTTGTGGTGAGGGTTGAAGTTGGTGGTTTGGAAGGATTGGCTAGTAGACCAATCTTCCGATTTGTAAGTTTTTCTTCATAGAGCCTTGGGACAGCTATCGTTTCAGAGAGTGTCTTTGGCTGATGTGCCTGCACCTCAATCTGCAATTCATCACGGAGGCCGCTGATGAAACAATCAAGAATTAAATCAGGTGGTCATCCATGTACTTGACAAGAGAGATCTTCAAATTTAGCCTGATACTCCCGAATTGATGAACCTTGATGGAGTTTTGTCAATGTGCCATTAATGTTTTCAAATGCCATTGGCCCAAATCATGCTAATACAGCATGTACCAACTCAGCCCATGTTGTGAGTGGCTTGTTTTTTAACTGTTCATTCAAACCACCACGAAGCTTCCTGTTCCAAATGAAAAGAAACTATAGTAATCTTTTGTTGCTCCTCAGTTTGATGATAGCAGAAAAAATGTTCTGATGGAGCAATCCAATCAAGTACAGCTTTGCCATGGAATTTTGAAAAATCTAAGCGAACCATCCATGTTTGAATTGGTGGACCAGTTGGTCGTGGCGCATCTCAATTGGTTGAATTTCCCGAACAGAGGGGTGAATCTCCTTTTGAAAAATCATCACGTTGCTGGAGGAGTGCTTGAAGGGAAACTTGAATGCCGCTCAAGTGAAGTTAGAGAGCACGATTCTGTTCTTCGACACTGGCGAATCGAACATTAACACATGTCTCCAATGCGCATTGTTGATCAGCCAATGTTGTAAATCGCTCCTCTATTTGCTCTTTAAGCACCTCAGCTTCAGAGAGGTTGGAGTCCTGGGAGGATGGATTTTTCGATTTTGGTCTCATTGAAATCGTGGGCTTTGATACCAGATGTTAAGGTCCCAACCTTAACGTGAGTTTTTTTTTTTTTAGAGATATAGCAAGTGAGAGAAGAGATGAGAATAGAGATAACTTTTCCTCATTTCATTCATGGAATTCCTTACAATAAATAGAAATTTGTAAACTAGCTAACTAAGGAAATAACTCATAACAATTATCTTATCAACATTAAAGGAAACTAATCCTAACAATTGGTTGTTTGACAACCAAGAAAAGATCTTACGAGATCATTATTCAAAACAGTAACATCTAATCCGAATTCCTAATTGTGCATGTCACATCATCTCTTGCCACATAAGCATATGACTTTGGGGGTCTCAACACACTGTTACTAGCTTACCTAGAGAGGTTATTGGAGCATTGCATTATTGATCTCTGAATAAAAATGTGGTTGAAATTTCGTTGCTTGCCACAAAAATCTGCTTTCGTGGAGCCCAATTACCTTGTGGCTACATCATGGACTTTGAATTCTAAGGTCGCTGTTATCAGACCATAATGTCTGTCTACCAAAGCACCATTATCAGGTTTGCTGGGTTCAGGCCCAGGCCAATCAGTAGCAGATTTAGCCTAGGTAAACATTGCCATGGATGGCCATTGACCCTACTTATTTCATTTTGTAGGTCCTTTCGCCCTAGTTTGCCTCTTTCTTTCTTTTTTCTTTTTCTTTTTCTTTTTGTAGTTTTTGATTGAGTTTATGAGTGTATGTTTGGAGTGTGAAACATGGCACACATATCCTGTGAGCCCCCACTACTATTAGGGCATGTTAGGAAGAACACAAGTTTTAAATGACAAATTTATCTTGTGGATTTTTACCAATATACCCATAATTAATTTGTAGAAACTTGAATCAATGGGGGCATAGAGGATCTATGTGCCATGTTGCACACACCAAATTTTTTACAGAACTCCGCATTTCAGCAAAATGCGATGACAACCTTATAATTATTAAGAGATTTCTAATTACAATGTCGCCGCCATGTTTACAACTTTACATTGAAATGGGGAACTCGCAGCTCCATATGTAAATTCTTTTGATTCTTGGTGCTCCAAAAACTAAGACAAATCAACTGTAATGATGTATTTTTTTGAGAGTAAGATATGGGATTAGGCAAGAGTAAGACCCTTCTCTAAACAATTAAGCAGGACCCCTACTACCCCTACCCCGACTTCTTATAACACATAAAAAAAGGTTTTAAATCAATCATGTATACAAGACTACAAGCATTGATTTGCATCAGCTAAACAAAACTTTAGAAAATGAATCTTTGGGGAATGGCACGGAAAGCTGGTCTTTTCAATTATGATTGCTCATCTCTTCAACATCGTGATACCCCCTAGACATGCCTCATCTAACACTCACCGTCCTCAAGTTCCGGTCAAAAAATTTCACTATTGGGCCCCAAATGGCCCATGTCCTCTAAAAACACTCCATATAAACCCGTCCTCAAGTTCTTGCCAAAAAAATTCACTATTCGGGCCCTAAATGGCCCATGCTCTGTAAAAACACTCCATATAAACCCGTCCACTTGCGACCGACATATGACAGAAAAAGAGTACTCACCAATTAACTTCATATTCTACCTCGATCTCCTCTCTAGCCCAAGGTCAATTTTGAGAAAGTGAGCAGTTAGTATCCAAGGTAAGGTCGGTTTGGCATTTCCCAACCCAAAGTATGGATGGCCCAACACACCCAGCCCAAGGTCAGGTTACCCCAACCCAAGTTGCGCACCTACGTGGGATCCAGTACACACCCTGGGAATAGCCCAGTGGTAGGTGTATCCCTTCCCTAAGAAGGAGGTTCCAGGTTCCATTCCCGAGAGGGTGAGACTGGGTTGCACTCTCCACCCGCCTTAAACTTAGAACTGATACAGACTTGCTAACCGGGGTTGCGGCCTAACCGTGTGTCTCATACCAAAAAAAAAATGTCTCTTGATGATGTAGCTACCAGATATCACTAATAACAGATAATAATTGATGTCTTCTAGCACCGAAAAAAGGATGCATGTATTTAGATATTAATAATGAGATTGTGTATAATAAGTATATATATAAATTTATATATTGTTTATTATTAGAGAATAACTATCAACTGGAGCTTGGTTGAACAGTTAAGTGGAGCAACCCAATAATTTCCTTGGGAAGAGATATTTATGAAAAAAATGTACTGTTAAAAAACACCCTTCTTTGTGTTTATAATTACCTATTACTATCCAAGGCAATTTTTGGGTTGCTCCGGTTGATAGTCAACCGGAGCTCCTATTCATAGTTAATCTCTCACTACAAGAAAGTTACCGACTAGTGACGGAAAATTAGAGACGAAAAATCTTTTCGTCTCTAATACATCACTTTTAGAGGCGGAAACTTGTTCTATCACTAATGTTCCATCTCTAATATTAAAAGACCATTAGAGACGGAAATATTTGTCTCTAATAGTAAAAGACCTTTAGAGACGGAATATTTCATCTCTAATGCTTATTTTGACATTTAATTCATTTTTAAAAATAAATTCATATTTAGAGAGAGATTTATTTTTGTCTTTAATAGTAAAAAACCATTAGAGGTGGAATATTTTTGTCTCTAATGCTTATTTTGACATTTAATTCATTTTTAAAAATAAATTCACCTCTAGACATGGATTTATTTCTGTCTCTAATAGTAAAAGATCATTAGTGACAGAAATAAATCCGTCTCTAATGCTTATTTTGAACTATTGAGTTTTTGCCCATAAAAACTTTGAGCGCAAAGTTTCCTCCCATACGCTCCTTTTTCTCGCTCTTTCTCTCTCTCTCTCGTTTTTGCGTATTTGCCGTAGAAGAGATGGGTCTATGTACCACTATGGCAGAGGACTTCTGGACCCCCCTCGAAAACCCGATCGAATTTCTGCGCCGGAGAAGAACCCTAATGTTGGAGTTTTCCCCAAGGGGTGTGAGTCTGAGACTAAGACTGAGACTGAGACTCTGTTTGGCTGAAAAAAGAAAATATCATAGCTTCAAACCTTTCTTTCTTCTTGAATCTCATCCAGTAGAAATATACAAAGAGGTCTTTTCTAGATCTCTAATTGTTCTTTTCTATCTTTGATTTCTTTTAGAATTTTTTAAGATTTTTGCTTTTGGATTATCATCAGGAGTTCCATGTACAGAGGAAGAACACATACTTTTCCTACTAGCCCTGCAGAAGGTAGGGAAAGGAGACTGGAAAGGAATTTCTAGAAACTTCATGAAGACTCGGATGCCAACACAGGTCACTAGCCATGCTCAGAAATATTTTCACCGGTGAAACAACCTCAATCGGAGACGCCGCAGATCCAGTCTCTTCGACATCACCACAGATCGATATGGTAATCTTCGATGATTTCTTTATGGCCGAGGGTACATGCATCACCACATATCTGGTCTCTCTCTATTTTTCCATCTCTCTCTCTCTTCAACCCATTCTCTCTCTCTCTATTGTTGTGAGTAAAATAAAATCGTGAGAAGCATAGTATCTTTGCTTGAGTGTTGTGAGTAGCACTGTATCATAACTCACAAGTCTTATATTATTGTGGTGTGAGAAACACAGGATCAAGTCTCTTGAGAGACTTTCCTAATTATCTTCGTTCTTCTCCTTCATCTTCCATAAGAACCCTTCTTCTCTTCCTATCCTCTTCTTCTTCTTAGCATGTTGATAACCCTCTAGTAGAGATTGATAGATAGAAATTCCAAGTGGATTGTAATTGTCAATTCATTATTTAGAAGTCATTTTGGTAATTCATTATTGGGAGAAGTTGGAGAACTCTAGAGGATTCAAAGGTACGAACCCTCATCTATTTCTTGGGTTTATTATTCCTATTAAATCAATTTCCTTTTTTATGATTAAGAGTCGTTGCTAATACGTTATGGGAGGCGTATTATCTTCTCCTTCCCGTCGAGATTCTTAAACGGATTTTCTATGAGTAATAATTTCTTTACAGGATGGTAAGTCTATAAATAAAAAGGCAACCTGTTCGTTCAAAAAATGTAAGAAAACATAAAAGAAAATCCAAATCTTCTCTTCTCCCTTACATTCAGTTTTCATAATTTTTATTTGGGCATTATCATCTTCCGGCGATTCATTGCCTTTGTTATTCGCGTGTGCACACTTAGCAAAGGGAAGGCAGTTGAATCCTGGAGACCGGGCACCATAAACTCAGCTGCACCAGAGATCATTCTCAATGGGGGCGAAATCGGTTTTAAGGACAATGGTTCATCACCACGCCTCTGCTTAATCCTAACTGATTACTTTCTTCTACAAAATTTTACAGATCTCTAATTGCGGGTTATTGCTACTGTTGGAGCAAAATCAGATTACAACAAGTGTTATTGTTGAACATTGTGGTGTTACAATAACCTACAGGTCTAATCAGTATTTGTTCTAATTCATAAGGTTATTGGGTTGCTTCTATTCATCGGAACATATCTCCGTTAGCATCTACAGAATATCTAATTATAATTATTCTTGTACTTTGGAAAGTCTAAGAATACCTTGTTGCCCCATAGTATTTGTGAATACATTTAAATTTCTCAACAATCTTAAAACCGAATCTTCGAGATGGATGCAGTCAGACCAAACCTTAGTCAGGATTTTGACAAACCTGAAATTTTCAATTGGTTGAATTACAAACGTTGGCAACAGAAGATGTTATTTTTCTTAGAAACAATAAATGTTGCCTACGTTTTATCTGATCCTAAACAATCTACTGATTTTGATGAACCGGCAAGATCCGCATATAATGAAAGATGGGATAGAAATGATTACTTGTGTAAAAATTATATGTCGAATGTTTTGTCAAATGAATTGTATGACGTTTATTGCAACTTGGAGCATGCTAATGATATTTGAGAAGCACTGAGAAAAAAGTATGTAACTAAAGAGGGTGGAAATAAAAAATATGCCGTAGGCAAAATTTTAAAATATAAGATGGTTGACGAGAAACTGTTCATACCTCAGGTTCATGACTCCCAACTCATTGTGAATGAGATTTTGAGGGAAGGTATGAAAATTGATGAGGCTTTTCAGGTAGCAACTCTAATTGAGAAGTTGTCTCCCTCGTGGAAAGAGTACAAAAACTCTTTAAAATACAAGAGGAAGGACTTGTCTTTGGAAGACTTGGTAGTCCATATTCGGATTGAGAAGAAGAACCGAAATAGGGATAAATTAGAAAAGGCCAAGGAAATAACTTCCAAGGCTAATTTGATTGAAACTAAGTCTGAGAAAAAATTTAAGGGAAAGAAAGCAGTTAAGAAATTTGGAAACAAGTTCAAAGGAAATAATTCCAATACCTTTAAGAAAACGGGAGATTGCTTTGTATATGGGAAACCAGGGCATCATGCAGCTAACTGTAAGTTCAGGAAGAAAGACATAAACTACTCAAGACCTCAGGCAAACCTGACTGAATCTGAAGTGATTGCAACCGTTGTGTTTGAAGTTTATTTTGTCAACAAAGCAAAGGACTGGCTAGTGGACACCGGGGCCACCAAGCACATCTGCAGTGACTAAGTAGTTTTTACTACCTACGAGTCTGTAAGAAATGGAGAACAAGTGCTTATAGGGAATTCACTTTCCTCACCTGTTATTGGCAAAGGAAATGTGTTTCTTAAGCTTACTTCTGGGAAAACTCTTGCTTTGCAAGATGTCCTGCATGTACCAGAATTCAAGCGGAATTTAATTTCTGGATCCTTAGAGCCTGTTTGGTTCGGATTATGTTGGGCGATTTAATCGTCTAAAATCGATTTCCTCCTAATCACCCGACCATAATCGCGTTTGGTTTGTTTGGCGAAACGATTAAGCCCCACAGTGATTGGTGTTAAAAGCGTTGTTTCCCGAATCGGTCGAAGCGGTGATTATTTGGATGGGAGAGAATACGACTTGTATTCCGATTGTGCGGGGTGATTCTGACGGAAACAAGATTCGGGATTTAAAACCCCCCAAACCCTCTTCAATGTTCACTTTCTAAAAGGAGAAGACACAGAACGTTGGTGTGCAACCATCCGAGAAGACACCGTCTGCGTACAGGTACGCCTATCAAGCTCATCCTCTTCTTCTTCTTCTTCTTCTTACCAGAGCATGTTACCTTTGCTATAGTTTGTTTTTTTTGTTACTTTAGAACAGAGTATGTGCTTTGAGATAAATCCAAGCGAATGAGTTTTACCCACCGTGGATGGATTATGGTTGAACCATTAGAACCCCTTCAATATTGAATCTACTTATTACTCAGTTTACTGGATTTGTTCTTCATAAATCTTTGTCTGAACACAAAACTGAAAAGCATGAAGTACTTGGTTGAAAATAGCAGAAACCTAGAACAAATTCCAACTCCCAAAATATGATATTTTTGCCTTAAATCCATGATGTAACTAATGAGGGGCAATTTTCTCTTGATTTGTTTTTCCCCTTTCCTCCCCATTCCCACTTCCTACAGCTTCTCAATACAGGAAGAGGTATGTTTCAGGTTGAGCACACGTGCTTAGGATACGTGTGTCTTAATATTTGTTGGGCACTCTTTTAAGTATGGCCCAGGATTCTCTCAAGTTCAACTTGAGAGAATCTCTTAAGTTGGAACCCCTAGAGGTCACCACGTGTCACCTTTGACACCCATTAACCATGGGTAAGGTTCACCCTCCCCTAGGGTTCACTCACCCATCCTTGGTTTTTTTTTAAATATTAATTATAATTTTTTAAATTAAAAAACTGTTTTTAATATTAAAAAAGTCTAAAAACAGTTTTTTTTAATTTAAAAAAATAATAATTAATATTAAAAAAAAAAAACCAAGGATGGGTGAGTGAACCCTAGGGGTGGGTGAACCTTACCTATGGTTAAGGGGTGTCAAAGGAGACACATGGCGACCTCTAGGGGTTCCAACTTGAGAGATTCTCTCAAGTTAAACTTGAGAGAATCCTAAGCCAGGTTGTATACCCACCACCATGAGGAAAAGACAAAAGTCACAAAACTATTTGGTTGTTAATGGGTCCACAGTCCACACCAATATCTTTTGAGGAGTTCTAGCCCAATGTTACTTGGTTGGCTCGGTTTAAATTTGGGTTCGTAGTTCGCCCCTCTAAAGTGAAATTATATGTATGACATTTTATTATTATATTCAAAGTAGGGACTTATGATACTTTTATGGTAACAATTGTTTACAAGTAGGGTCTTTTTTGTTCAATTTCAAGGGATGGATAACATTTTCAGAATTTCAGATTAGTAATCAGTTTTATGTTAGGATGATCTAAACACAATTATTTTGCATATAATCGATTTCTTGCAAATAATCGATTATAGACAGGATACTCCCAAACAGGATTATTTATAACAGTACTTTCAACAGACAGCGATTATTCATGACAGCGCTTTCTGTATAATCAATTGTGACTGCAATAATCTGAACCAAACGGGCCCTTACTCAACAAAGTGGGTATCAAGTTAGTGTTTGAGTCAGACAAGTTAATTTTAACTCGTAATAGGACTTTTGTGGGGAAAGAGTATTGTAGCAATGATCTTTTTATTTTGAATGTAATGACTGAATCAATCAATAAAGCTAGTACCTCTTCTGCTTATATTGTGGAACCTCTTGATACTTGACATGGTAGACTAGGTCATGTGAATGTATCTTACATTAAAAAAAATGAAACAATTAGGATTAATTCATGAATTATCAAATTCAGATTTTAATAAATGTGAAATTTGTATCGAATCAAAATTTGTTAAGAAAACTTTTAAAATCATGGAAAGACAAATAAAATTATTAGGTTTAATACATTGTGATCTAGGAGATCTTAAAAATACCATGTCTAGAGGAGGTAAAAAATACTACATAACCTTTGTATATATTTCGAGGTTCTAAAAAATTTACTTATTAAGAAGTAAAGATGAAGCTTTAGAAATGTTTGTTAAATACAAAACTGAAGTGGAAAATTAAACTGAAAAGAAAATGAAAAGAATTCGAACAGATCGAGGTGGAGAATATGAGTCTCATCTCTTTAGAGAATTCTGTGAATCTCATGGAATTATTCATGAAAACTACTGCACCATATTCAACTGAACAAAATGGTGTAGCAGAAAGAAACTTTGATAAAATAGCAAATGCTATGATTAGTAGTTTAGGTCTACCCTCTAACATGTGGGGGGAAGCAATTCTATCTGCATGTTATATACATAATAAAATACCTCATAGAAAACTGGTATGACACCATATGAGTTATGGAAAGGTTTTAAACCAAATCTTAAATACCTCAAAGTGTGGGGGTGTTTGGCTAAAGTAAGAACACTAGAAATTAATAAAAGAAAAATAGGTCCCAAGACTTCAGACTGTGTATTTATTGGATATACAGAAAATAGTGCAGCCTATAGATTTCTAGTCTTAAAATCAAAAGATAATGTGTTAGATGCTAACACTATTATAGAAGCTAGAGATGCTGAATTTTTAGAAAATATATTTCCTATGAAAGCTAAGCTTAGTGTAGTTCCTTTGGAACAAGATAATTTTACATCCATTAATCAAAGTAAAATTTTAAAACTAAAAAAAATAGAAGAAAACTTGGAACCAAGAAAAAGTAAAAGAGCTAGAAAAGAGTCTAGTTTTGGACCAGACTTTATTACATATTTCTTAGTTGAAGATGATCCTTTAAGTTATAAGTATGCCTTATCATCTCCAGATGCAGCATTCTGGAGAGAGGCAATAAAAGAAGAACTTGAGTTAATTATGATTAACCAGACATGAGAATTAGTCAATCTTCCTCTTGGTTCAAAAACAATTGGTTGCAAGTGGGTTTTTAAAAAGAAATTAAAAACAGATGGTTCTATAGACAAGTTTAAGGCCAGTTTAGTAGCTAAAGGATACAAACAAAAGGAATGTGTAGATTTCTTTGATACTTATTCTCCAATAACAAGAATATCTACTATTAGAGTCCAAATAGCTACTGCGTCAATTTATAATTTGATAATCCATCAAATGGATGTTAAAACTGCATTTTTAAATGGCGAATTAGAATAAGAAATTTATATGGATCAACCAGAGGGATATATAATTCATGGTCAAGAACATAAGGTCTGTAAACTTACAAGGTCTTTATATGGACTAAAACAATCACCTAAGCAGTGGAATAAGAAATTTGATAAAGTCTTATTAACAAATGACTATGTTGTTAATAATTCTGATAGGTGTGTGAATAGTAAGTTTATAAATAAAGTTGATGTAATTATATGTCTATATGTAGACGATATGTTAATATTTGGAACGAACATAAAAGTTGTTAATTCAACAAAGAAATTTATATCTTCTCATTTCGAAATGAAAGACATGGGAGAAGCATACGTAATTTTGAGAATTAAGATATCTAAGACATCTGAGGGTCTTATATTATTTCAATCCCAGTATATAGAGAAAATTTTAAAGAAATTTGGTCAGTATGAAAATGTTCCTATAAAAATTCCTTACAACTCTAGTATACATTTAAGTAAGAATGTGGGTGATAGTGTATCACAATTAGAATACTCTAAATTCATAGGAAGTTTAATGTTCTTAATGAACTGCACCAGACCAGATATTGCATATGCAGTAGGAAGGTTGAGTAGATATACTCATAACCTTGGTCAAGATCATTGGACCGCTTTAATTAGGGTCCTCAAATATTTTAAAGGAACAATTGGTTTTGGCCTACACTTTGTAGGATTTCCTGCTGTATTAGAAGGGTACACAAATGCTAACTGGATCTCAGATTCTGATGAGACTAAATCCACAAGTGGATATGTATTTACTATAGGTGGAGCAACAGTCTCTTGGAAATCTACCAAGCAAACATGCACAGTTCGATCCACTATGGAATCAGAATTTATTGCCTTAGAGAAGGCAGGAGTAGAAGCCGAATAACTTAAAAATCTGTTATCAGATATACCATTGTGAACTAAACCAATACCTGCAATTTCATTGCATTGTGACTGTCAAACTACTATAGCTCGAGCTAAAAACAAAATATATAATGGTAAAAATAGGCACATATGCCTAAGACATAACATTGTGAAGCAGCTAATTGGAGATGGAGTCATAGCATTAGACTTCATAAGATCTGAAAAGAATTTGGCAGATCCACTAATTAAAGGGCTAGCTAGAAAGTTAGTGAATGAGACATCGAGGGGGATGGGGCTTAAGCCTATTACATGAATGGAAGTGATAGAAACCTAACCTGTGTGAATGGAGATCCCAGGAAGTAGTTTCAATGGGTAAAAACAAGTCACTGGACCATTCGATTGAGAGCACTATCAAATTTAATAGTCCCTCCCTATGGTGTAGATAGTGCTAACTATAATTGTGTGAGGTTGAGTTAAACTCTTAATCTATCAATATCATTTATAGGTGATGTGTCTAGTTACAGTACACACTTGATGGATTCACTTATGTGAGTGTAGAAGTGGGGCCGCTTCTTATGAGAATTTAGACAAAATTCTCTAGAGCACTCATGAATATCCAGGTAAGGCGCACGACCGAAATGTGCCAAATCATTAGAACTCGCCTGATGATCTAAATAGAGTGTGTGTGGTAAATTTAGCTGTTTTACATCAAAAGTATGTGGTTTGGAATATTAATTCACCAAATACTTGTAAATCCTAATTTATTTACACTAAGTATTGATTCAAAGTCCAAAAGATATCAATAAAATCGTGAGAAGTACTGTAGTATCTTTGCTTGAGTGTTGTGAGTAGCACTGTATCATAACTCACAAGTCTTATATTATTGTGGTGTGAGAAACACAGAATCAAGTCTCTTGAGAGACTTTCCTAATTATCTTCGTTCTTCTCCTTCATCTTCCATAAGAACCCTTCTTCTCTTCCTATCCTCTTCTTCTTCTTAGCATGTTGATAACCCTCTAGTAGAGATTGATAGATAGAAATTCCAAGTGGATTGTAACTGTCAATTGATTTTTTAGAAGTTGTTTTGGCAACTCATTATTGGGAGAAGTTGGAGAACTCTAGAGGATTCAAAGGTACGAACCCTCCTCTATTTCTTGGGTTTATTATTATTTCCTATTAAATCAATTTCATTTTTTATGATTAAGAGTTGTTGCTAATATGTTATGAGAGGCATATTATCTTCTCCTTCCCGTTGAGATTCTTAAACGGATTTTCTATGGGTAATAATTTCTTTACAGGATGGTAAGTCTATAAATAAAAAGGCAACCTGCTCGTTCAAAAAATGTAAGAAAACAGAAAAGAAAATCCAGATCTTCTCTTCTCCCTTACACTCAGTTTTTATAATTTTTATTTGGGCATTATCATCTTCCGGCGAGTTCATTGCCTTTGCTATTCGCGTGTGCACGCTTAGCAAATGGAAGGCGGTTGAATCTTGGAGACCGGGCGCCATAAACTCAACTGCAAGAGAGATCATTCTCAATGGGGGCGAAATCGGTTTTAAGGACAGTGGTTAATCACCACGTCTCAGCTTAATCCTAACCGATTACTTTCTTCTATAGAATTTTACAGATCTCTAATTGCGGGTTACTGCTACTGTTGGAGCAAAATCAGATTACAACAAGTGGTATCGTTGAACATTGCGGTGTTAAAATAACCTACAGGTCAAATCAGTATTTGTTCTAATTCATAAGGTTATTGGGTTGCTTCTATTCATCGGAACATATCTCTATTAGCATCTACAAAATACTTGATTATAGTTATTCCTGTACTTTGGAAAGTCTAAGAATACCTTGCTGTCCCATAGTATTTGTGAATACATTTAAATTTCTCAACATCTACTCTGCTCTCTCTCTCTCTCTCTCTTTGATTCTCTCTCTCTCACACACACTAGAGGGAAGAAAGAGATGACTAATATTTTTTTAAAATAATCAGTTTTAGAGACGGAAATATTTTAGTCCCTAAAAGTAAAATACTTTTAGAAACAGAAATAATTCATCTCTAATACTCTAAACCATTATTGACGCGAGCATTCGCCACGGAATAGAGACGGACAATATTTTCGTTTCTAATACTCTTTAGTGACGGAAAAACGATTATTAGAGAATGAAATTTTCCGTCGCTAGTCGGTAGCTTTCTTGTAGTGTCTTATTATTATAAATGTCTCACACTAATCATTATAGTCTATCCAAAGGATTGTCTTTGATTAAAGCATGTGTAATCAAATATTTTCTTACATAACTCACTTCTTCTCAACATCTTCATCTCTACTATGCCCATCCTATAGTGAGCGAAAGTAGTAAAAAGCAAAATTTTATGTCAATAATAAGAATTTTTTGGTATTAAAAATTCACCTATGCATTTTTTTTAATACAGTTAGGTGCAACCCAGTTAGTAATGTTTGTATATCTGTATATGTTCATTGCTCTTTCCTATTTCTAGACAAAAACAAAAAACAAAAATGATCGGTCTACCAAAACGTGTCATACTATTTTGTTTTTTTATACAAAAATTGGGGAGAGTGGACAACCGAAAAATGGACATAGCATTGCTCTTGGTTAGAAATGTCTAGTTTTTAGTTGGCCAAACTGTAGCCTTTTTAAGTGACACATTAATACGTGAGAATCAATCACAAACCACCCAAGCACAGGTTAGACACTGCCACTAGCTTGTACCAATTGGCAAGTGTGTTTTTCACCTTTGCATGACATTTTGGGAACAGCACAAACTAAGAAAATATATTTTATGGTGTTCTTTCAAAGATACAGACAGGTGGTTTTCGTCTGCACACTTTCGTAATTCTACCAGGAATCTTTGTAACGCCGTGCAAAAGGTCCCAACTCCATAAAAACAAAAGCACAATTAACTCTCTAAAGAACACACAGGGCCTTGTCCCATGGTAGTGTAGTTTGTACATACTCTCCACTCACCCATTAACTGAACAAATACTAACACCTAACCGGCGTTGCGGCCTAAACATATATCTCGAACCAAAAAAACAAACAAAAACAAAAAATAACTCTCTAAAGATATTCATATGCAACTGAACTTCAAATATGGGTTAAAAAGATACATCTCTACTTGCAAAAAATTTGGCCATCTCTTGTCCATTTCTTTTGCTGAGACTTGTTATTAGGAAGTTTGACTCACTTTGTAAGGTTCTAACAAAACTAATTCTTGTTTTCAAGTCTTTATCTTTTCTTTTTTTTAATGTAATTTGAAATCATTTATTTTGTTACGTTTGAAGACGGACGAGAATTGCAATCCAAGAGATAAAAAAAACATAATACATCTAGTTCTCATAAGAAAATACATATTATCAAATCAATTTGACAAAACTTACAATTTTATAAGTCTCAATAAAAGAAGGACCCTTATTAGAATTTAAAAATAGTAAAAGAATCTGTTCTAGGCGTAGCAACTTAAAGGAAAACAAGCTCTTCAATCTCTTGACACGATGTTGTGCAACAACGACCTAACCACCTCCACCACCTCCACCTCCGCAACCAGCACCACCGCCACCACAACCAGCACCACCGCCGCCACAACCAGCACCGGCATCTCCACCACCACCACCATCACAGCCACCGCCACCAATATCGAAGCATGTACAGAAACCAAAGTCGCAACCAGGGTCAGTGTAACTCCCTCTTTTTTTCTTTTTCGCATCTTTCGCACGAATTGCCTCAGGGGTATCACCACAAGCAAATATAACCATTGATATAATTGAGAGGGACATAACAACCACGCAAATCAAGAATAGCGTCCCCCCTGCAGAAAATTGAAATACAGAATCGCTGCTGCCTCCGCCTCCGCCATCAAAATCTCTTGCCATATTTTGATCACTTTTACTAGCGATGATTGAACACGTTTATATAGAGATTATCGGAGTATATCATTATTAATCTTACTCGCTTTCTTGTGCCTACAACATGCGTGGACTTGGAATTAGTTGGTTGACATTTCGTTGCTTGCAAGAACAATCGATCTGTTTTGATGAAGTGTATCTAGCGATATCCATGGCTACTCAAAGCTCTTCTTCCACGAAGATTCAGACAAAACCCGTGTTTCCACAACATGGACTTTGAATTCTAAGATAGTTGTTACCAGACCATAATATCTGTCTACCACAATCTCTTATAGATGGTATATGGGACCATTAACTTGTTTGGCCGTCGTGGCAGTGGGATATTCAATTTCAACTTGTATATCTGAAGTAAGTAAGAGAAAACCGGATCCTTGTGTAAAATGAAATGGAGATTCAAATCTTAGGTGTGAAAAATGAACTAAAGACTCGGTATGTCTTTTAAGAACAATGATATTTTTAAGGTTCTAGTGGAATTGATCCGGTAAAGGGGTGGAACTTTCGTGGAATATTGATATGATAGTTAAAGACATAAGAAAGCTATGTAATGGTCAATTTGGAAAGGTCATTGCAAGACCCACCCTGGAGCAGGGATGAAAGCCGGCCTTAGTGATCATACACTTCAAATGAGAGTTTTTTCAAAATAGTTTTGAATTTTAAACAAATTTTTTTTTGGCTAAAAAAAATTAAGTCAAAATTCAAGGCCTATTTTGAGAAAAGTCCTTACTTGAAGCCTATTTTTTAAAAAGAAAATCCTTATTAACAGTCATGGGTCCAAGTCTGCTTGAGTAAACATTGGGCTCTGAAAGGGTTTTTCAGGTTGAGCCTAGAATACATTTTAGATGTGGCGAAAGCCTTACCTCAAGGTAGGAAATAGTAGGGCTGTAGACGGAGCGGATATTGATATATCCGAATTCGTATTCGATTATATATCCGGATATCTGAATCCGAATAAATATCCGGCAGATAGTGAAATATGATATCCGTATTCGACTCTGATTTAAATATTTGGATTCAAATAGTATTCGAATTATCTGATTAAATTTTTAAAAAATCAAAAAATATAAATTAATATTTTAAAAATGTAAAAATATATAAATTTTTATTTAAAAAATATATTTTAAAGGTTATATTAATTTTATAAATTTAAAATATATTATTTATATATATTATATAATCGGACATATATTTATCGGATCGGATATAACAGTATGCGAATCTGTATCCGATTATAAACGGATAGTATTTTACTATTCGAATCCGCTCCGTGGGATACCTATCCGGATAATTATCCAACTAAACGGATTCGGATACGAATCAGATACAGATAATATCCACATCCGTTTACAACCCTAGGAAATGGGATTAGCTTTGTATTTATCATTGATTAAGCTTAGGCAAACATTGCCATGAATGGCCAATGGCCCTACTTAATTATATCCTTTTGTAGGTCTTTTCTCCCTAGTTTACCTTTTTCTTGGCGGTTGTTTGTTTTTCTGTAATTTATATATATATATATGTGAGATAGAGCTTCGCTTGAAGAAGATATTTTGATGAAACTCCCCATTTCAACAAAAATACAATGGCAATCTTGTAAATATTTAATTTTTAAAAATTAATACTAGGGATACTTATTGGGATGGGATGACATGGTTCGTCACTGACAAAGCAAACGGAAGGACATGATAGAATTCATAGTCACTTCCCCTAAGCGAGCTCAGGCCCAACTAATCGGATTACTTTGCCCTAGGGAAGAAACAGAGTGAGTGAGACATCCGACCTATTCATGACTACCCATCGCTCAACCTATATTTTATTTTTTGTACTATAATGTTGCCGCCATGTTTATGTTGAAATGGGGAGCTCGGCGGCTTCATATTTAAACTCTTTTTGATTTTTGGTGCCCCAAAACTAAGACAAATCAACAGTATGATATGATATATTTTTACTACAATGTTGCCGCCATGTTAGATATATTTTTACTACATGCTGTACGGAAAATCCCTCTCCCCAGTCACCCTCATGAAGATCGGATTCTATGGCACCATACCAATTCGGGCCAATTTTCGGTGAGATCGGCTTACCATCATCTCCTTTCTCTTAACTCAATGGGAAGGGCGAATACTCCTAGCTCGTCCTCGGTAGTGCACCCCAAATGTTGGAGGACGCTGTGGCACCTTCCCATTCCTCCCAAGGTTGCTTGGTTTGTTTGGCGGTACTTGCAAAATGCTGTAGCAGTGAATGCTAACATAGTTAGAAAAAGGATCCCGATTGATTCATTATGTCTATTATGTGGTCAAAGGGAGGAATCGTTGGTGCATATTATGGTGGATTGTGAGGTGGCTCGAGCGTTATGGTGGAGTTCTCCTTTAGCAGCTAGAACTGATTTCAAGAAGTTCTTTTCTATTAATGATTGGTGGGATTATTGGGTTTCTACCCCTTTAGATAAGCCAGACAAGGTGAGAGTCCTTTCGCTGATTGCAAGTTTGGTTTGGCAGATTTGGAAGGCTCGAAATGAGCTTAAGTTTAGCCGCACGCTCCCTTCCCCTTTGAGAATAGTTACTTATGCAGTGCGGTTAGTGGATGATTGTATGGAATCCGCTCTGACCAAGGCTTTGAACCACTCCAATTTTGTATCGGCAGTAGGGGAGGAGATCTCAGTTCCAGTGGATGGGACTCAGCATTGGATGGTCATCGCTTTTGACGGGGCATCGGTGTCTAATGGAACGATGGCTGGGGTTGGAGTTGTGGCTCGGCTCGTAGTGGAGCTATTTTGTGTGGCCAAATGCAAGGTATGTTAGGCGGTTATCCTCTTGTGGCTGAGGCTCTCGCCCTTCGTGCTGCCACCGAGCTGGCTCTTTCCCAACAATGGTCCTCGGTCTGTTTCCATTCGGATACGCGCTCTCTAGTGGTACAGATTTCATCCCCTACTTGTTCCTTATCTGCGGAAATTGTTCCTATTGTCAATGACATTCAGCATAATTTAGCCATCTTCTCGCGTAGCGTGGTGCAGCATATCCCCAGGCGTCAAAATGATTTTGCACATAATGTTGCTGCCTGGGCTTTAGAATTAAGTTCCGGGGGTTGTTTTTCTGTTAGGCATTTATCAGATATGGAATGTCGCCGTCTCATTGCCGAGCGGGGCCCTAGACCCCCGTAGGGTTTTTTGTATGTGTGTAAAAAAAAAGTTAGTGTTTGATTCTTGGTGCTCCCTATCTAACACTAACGTCCTCAAACTCCTACCAATAATTTTCACCATTCGCCCCCTAAATGGTGCATAGAAAAAAAAACACCATACAAGCCGTCTACCTGCGACATATGATGGAAAGAGAGTACGCACCAACTTCAGATTCTAGCTCGATCTCCGCTGGCCCAAAGTCAATTTTGAGAAAGTGAGCAATTAGTATCAAGGTAAGGTCGGGCTGGCATTTCCCAACCCAAAGTATGGATGGCCCAACACACCAAGCCCAATGTCAGGTCAGGATCGGGTTACCACAAGCCAGTTGCACCCCTACGTGGTGGGATCGAGTCTAGGTCGCTCGAGGATGTACCAAGCAGATATCACTATTAACGAATAACAGCTAATAAATGATATCTTGTAGCACACTACAAAAAATATGATGCCTGGATATTAATAGAGATTAATTTTCAGCCGGAGCTCTGCTACACAGTGATGAAGTGGAGCTCTCCTTTTTACACTAAGGCCATGGCATGTGTGTAATTATTAAAAGTGGTAAGGGTAATTTTTCAATACACGTAATTATAAGATTGTCATCGTTATAGTGTAAAAAGGGGAGCTCCGCTCAACGCGGTGAAGCAGAGCTCCTCTTTTTATTTAATTTCATATTAATAATGAATTGTGTGTATTTAATACATATACATATACCAAAAAAAAAGGTAAGTTATTGAACACTCTACAAAGCATGAGAGAAGATATAAACAGACAGACTATAAGAAAAGATTTGATAACACAATGCTTAACCGAAGATATGTTTTTGGATAGATTATAATAAAGATTGATAATTAAATACATATCTTCGGTTATATTTATATACATATTTTTAGTTAAGCATTGTGTTATCAAATCTTTTCTTATAGTCTGTCTGTTTATATCTTCTCTCATGCTTTGTAGAGTGTTCAATAACTTACTTTTTTTTTTTTTGGAAAACTCAATCATACCACAAGGCAATGACTGAAGGCAAAGACAAGGGAATACTCACACCACCCAAGCAAACACACACACACAATAACTTACTTAACTCACTTCTTATCAACATTTTCTTGGAGCAATGAATTTTTTCTTGGGGGGCAAGAAACATTTTTTTTTTAGGCAATGAGTCCAGCAAAGCTATTATTTAAATAAAATTAATTGAATTTTTAATTTTTTATATGTTATATATAAGGAAAATTATTTCTTTTGGCAGAATGCGCGGGCCTCTACAGCTGCCCCGTGTCCCTTTTTAACACACACTAACTTTGGTGAAGAATCACTCACCCTAAGGTTCATTTATCTAACCTTGGTTTAAAAAAAATATATAAACCTAAAGTTAATCAAGCTTAACCACAATTAAAAGAGGATCTACTAGTTGCCATGTGTCCCTTTTAACACCCACTAACTGGTTAAGATTCACTCACCCCTAAGATTAATCTTTGTTTTTAGAAGAAGAAAAAATATTAACCTTAATTTGATTAAACTTAACCATAGCTAAAAGGAGATGGACGGAGTGCACGTAGAATTTTTTCTTTTTTTTTTGGAGCGGGGGGGAGCATTAACTCATAATTTGGGGGGTCACTATATGTAAAATTTTGATACTATGTGCTTTTTCAAAAAACAATCTACCTAATATAAAAAGGATTTCCCAAAAATAAAAAAAAAATGGAGGGGGGAGAGGGGTGAGACATGGCCCTTCTCTGCCCCCTGGCTCCGCCCTGTTCATCTCTACTATGCCCTTTGGATGGATGAATTTGTCATTTTGTGGCCATTCAACATTTTACTTCATGAAGAGTATTGGTCTTATTATAATCCTATAAAATTTTATTTTTATTTTGATATATATACATAAGTGACCCAAACACTTCAGAAATACTTTAGCCACCAAGCTCTTATTTCATAGTCATCACATAGTCATGAACTAGACAATATGATGCTTAAAATCAAAGGGTTTTTTTTTCTTCCCGTAAAACCCAATTAAAATTTTTATGAAATGACAAAACTTGCAAAGTTCTAGACTAAGAACGGACCCTTATTGGAATTTTTTTTTTTTTTTTTTTGTGGTGTCAACCCTTATTGGAACTTAATAGTAAAAGAATATGTTTTAGGCCTAACTAGTTAAAGGAAAACAAGCACTTCAATCTATTGACATGATTGTGTTTAAGAACTACTTAACTACCTCCTCAACCACCGCCACAATAACTGCCACCGCCACCATCGCAGCCACAACAGCCAACTTCAGTACTGTAATCACGGCCTTTACGACGTTTGCCAGAGTCATCACCACAAGCAAATATAACCATTGATATAACTGAGAGGGACATAACAACCATGCAAATCAAGAATAGCCTCCCCCCAGAAAATTGAAATACAGTATCGCTGCTGCCGCCTCCGACGAGAACATCAAAGTCTCTTGCCATATTCCGATCACTTTTACTAGCTTTACCTACAGAAGAGAAGATTGAACGTTTATATATAGGTTATTGGAGGATTGCATTATTAATCTTAGTTGCTTGCTTGTGCCTACAACATGGACTTTGAATTATTTGGTTGGCATTTCGTTGCGTGCCACAAGAATCTGTTTTGAATGAAGCTTATTTAAATTGTGCCTCCAACATGGACTTTGAATTCTAAGATTGTCGTTACCATACCATAATATCTGCCTACCAAAATATCTTATCGATATAGATAGTTACCCAAAAAAAAATATCTTATAGATGATAGAATGGTACGATTAACTGGTTTGGCGGATATTCCATTTTAAATTGTCAGAAGTAAGAGAAAACGGAATCCTAATTTTATACGAAATGAACTCTAATCTTAGGTGTCAAAAATGAACTAACTGTCTATAGGCCTCTTTTTTTGGTGGAACTTTTGAATGTCCGGAACATTAATATTCCAGAACAAGAGGCAAGAGTTTGGGAGGTCAGGGAGACGGTTTCAATCCCTCTACACAAATTTATCGAATTCAATTTAATTAGAAGTTTCACATATTTATAGAATTTAAAAAATCCAAAAAAAATTGTGAAACTTAAAAGTTCCACATTTGTGAAACTTTTACACCTATGAAATAATATAGTTCTAAACATTAAGTAAAATTAGGCATGAAACAATAAAAGTTCTGGACTTTAAAAATCCCACCAAAAGAGCGGAGCCTTATAGCTACAAGAAGAATGATACCACAAAGGTGCTGGTGGAATTGATCCGGGAAAGGGTAAAACTTTCTTGGACTGTTGATATGATAGAGACATAAGAAAGCTATGTGATGCTCATTTTCTAAAGGTGATTATCTCTCATGCATACGGGAGAGGGAGCTTGACTGCACGACTCACCGTTGAGCAAGGACAAAATTAAAGTCGGCCTTAGTGATCAAAATGTGGCAGATTTTCTATCAAAAGAAGGCTACAAACAGGAAGGTATCGTGTTTGGTACGACCATTTTCCTAAAGAGATGCGACTACGGGTATGGTATGGGAGGATTTCATTGAAAAGGCTAGCTCGGGCTCATTGTTTAAGCTCGCTTTGATATTGGCTTTGACTTTGAGAGAGAGAGATTATCGGCATTAACATTATTAGGGTTTTTTTTTCCTAAAATAGGCTTGAAATGAGAGAGTTTTTTGAGACCCCCCATTAGGGCCGAGATTGCCAAAACCATGCTCTAAGAGCATAGGAATTTCAGGTGGGGCCTACCATGTGAAATGGGCTCCACCTGAAATCCATGCTCTTAGAACGTGGTCTCGGCCCTAATGGGGTCACTGTAGCAAAATCCTTTTTTAAAATAGCTATTGAATTTTTAACTTACCCTTTTTAGGCTTGGACTTTTTACCATATTAAAAAAGGATAAAGCTTATGAGATCTTCCAGGGTCGAGACCGTCCCACCCAACACGGTTTCAAAAGTGTAGGGCTGTATTCGGGCTGGGCTTGGCCTAGCCCGGCTCGGCTTAGCTTGAATTAGTTTGATCGAGGCCCGAAGCCTGGCTCGGCCCGAAATCATGATCGATTTGCGGCCCGAAGCTCGGCCCGAAAAAAAAAACTTTGCTTGAAGCCCGGCTCGGCCCGAATTGATTCAAGCTCAAGCCGGGCTTGGCTTGGCTCAAGCTCGGCTTGAATCCCTTTTTTTTTTTAATAATAAAATTTTATATTATTTATATATATAATAATGATATATATAAATAATATATATATATATATATATATATATTTTTTTTAATAATATTTGAGCCGAGCCCAGTTCGGGCCGGGCCAAACCTCAATCGAGCCGGGCTTCAAACCGGGCCGAGCCGCACAAGGGTGGGCTTGAGCTTGGCTTAAATTAGCTTTCGGGTTTTTTTTTGGCTTGGCTTGTTCGAGCCCAAAATTTCGGGCCGAGCCGGGCCGAGCCGAGCCACACCAACAGGCCAATCAGGCTTTGTGCTGCCCTACAAAAGTGTTAAGAAAAAGAAAACTGCTCGGGACTCGTGTTGGACCTTCTTCTCTATAGGTGTGTATCTCTAAGCTTTATTAAGCTATACGTTGTAAGTATTCCCTTATATATTAAAGCTTGTTTTTATGTGTATTTAATATATTTTGTTCATGCTTGTTTAGCTTACCCTTTCTTATCTCCCCAATAATGGTATTACATACGTATAAACACGGATTGTCTATTATCGCCATTATCTATTAAAGCTAGTTTATGTGTATTTAATATCTTTTGTTTATGCTTGTTTAGCTACGTGTATACCGGGTCACAGGACGATCTTAATAACAAAATCTATTTAAAAAAGTGAAAATTATGAAAAAGTCAAAGCTGTAAAAGTTAATTTAAGAATTCAAAGCCTATTTTAAGAAAACTTCTTGCTTGAAGCCTATTGTAAGAAAAAAAATTCTTATTAACCGGTGTGGGTTCAAGTCGGCTTGAGTACGACATGGGCTCTAAAAAGGGTTTTTCGGATTGGGCCTATTGTCACAGTCAACTTTTTGATTTGGCGGAACAACCGTACGGCACCTCGATCATCCCATGATCTCAGTCAGTGATTCATCATTCATTCATCGAACTGACCCAATGTCTCGTGCTATGATGCGACAACAAGGTACGACCCATTATCAAGTCTCATATGCTAAGTTACACTCAGCTAGCTTATGCATTACTTTATTGTGTCGCGCCCGACACCCGTCAAACACATAAGGCTAACACGTCACGGAGGTCCCGTCTCGCGCATCTTGCATGTCGTTGAGGCTCCCCGTTCAATTCGAACATCAAACACGGCCTGATACTCTTGAACACGACTATCGGTCATCCTCACGCATCACGGATAACTTAGGAGCATCACTGCCCCGTTCACCGAGCATTGAGGGCATAACGCCCACAATGTAATCCTCGGTCTATGACCGAGTATCCCAATGATACTTCGCATCACTCCTAGATGATCATGATGCATAACGCATGCTTAAGGCCGAACTAGGTTGGAACCTCTAGCTTGGAGGCTCCGCGCAATGTTAGGAAGTCCATCTCTTTTGCATCGTCTTTGGATGCTCTAACAACCATCCAAGTAGACTCCAAGATTCCCTTTAGGATCCTAGAGCCCGCCCTCAACTCCTTTGGGGTTGCTCATTAAGTGACCTTAGATGTGCCATAAGGGAATGTCAAGCTACACCCTTCTCCTCAAGGTGGATGTTACACATTTAGCCTATTTCCAGAATGAAACATCCTATGTGCTGGTGGAGTCATACTGGCCTTTTTTCGGAGCAATACATTGAAACTCCACAAACCGTCTGTACCATTGAACTCGTATCAACTTTCTCTTCGAATGAAGGTATTATCGATCCTACTTCCAACATGCCATGTGAGTCCCACAACACTTGCCCACATGTGTCCGATCAAACGCCAAACTCAAGCTACACCCTACAAATCTTCATGTGCACTTCACCCAAACCACAATACCTTATACACAACATCAAGATATCTTTATGTCCCTTCACTATAGTACCTCAACACCAAGGCATCAACCTTGCACCACGCTACAGTATCGCTTGCATAGTGCATCGCCTATCTCCTAAGCACGACATTGGCATAGCTTGCCCATGCTCGTGTCATCCCGGCTCATTATCACGGTCATGACACTACTTAACCACTTTGACCGTAACACTATGCCAAATACATTTTAGATGTGGCGAAAGCCTACCTCATGGTAGGATTGGCTTTGTATTTATTTATACCGATTTAGCTTAGGCAAACATTGTCATGGATGACCAATACCCTACTTATTTCCCTTTGTATGTCCTTTCTCCGTAGTTTGCCTCTTTTCTTCGTAGTTTTCTCTTTCTTTGTAATTTTTGATTGAGTGTAAATATGAGATAGGGCTTCGCTTGAAAATATTTTAATACAGTGGCAACTTGGTAACCAGTGGTTCCTAGGTCTTTTCTCCAAGTGGGAGGTCCTAGGTTCCATTTCTCACTCCCCCTTTGGGGCCAGCTCCGCACGGGTTTTACCTGGACTAACCTGGTGTGGCAGGTTGCGGGCTCACATCGCACCCTCGGGGATTAGCCCTGACCATAGTTAGTAATTCGGCATACGGTAAAAATTTGGTATGGAAATTATTCGAGTATAATTCGGAATAGTCATTCAATTATTCGATTAAAAATTGGGCCAAAAAAAAGGCAGAATGTCAAAAGTGCAGTACGAAAATAATTTGAGTATAATTTAGGTTAACACTCAATATATTCGTTGAAAAATTCGTCTAAATATATAAACTTGCGTATATAAAATTTATAAATTGCATTAAATCTTTAACTTTACATTGTAGAAAATGAAGAAAAAATAAGTGCAGTCGAAGATTGAGAGAGGGAGAGAATCGCATTTGGAAATGAAATTGATATGTGACGATCATTGGCATTGAAAATGTTGTATAACAAAGACTCAATACTCGACTATTGGCAGCCGCAGCGCTATTGTGATAAGTGATGACCATGAAATAATTAGGATTAGAGATTTAAGAAGAAAAAGAGATCGAGAAAAAATTGATCATTTTCTCTCGATTTCTTTCTCTCGTTCAATCTATAACCTTAAGTCTCTATCTCATTGTTCACAACGTCACTGAAAGCCGTCAGCCACCAATCCGAAGAGTGCTTCAGGACTGGTGGCCAACGACTTTCAGTGACGTTGTAACCAATGAGATAGAGACTTAAGGTTATACATTGAGCGAGAGAAAGAAATCGAAAGAAAATGAGTTAAATGCGAGTGAGAAAGAAGAAAGAGAGTTTAGAAATTTAACTTTAAAAAAAAAAATTATAGGTATTATTCGTGAATAAGTCGCAAACGATTTGTGAATAAATCGTGAATGATTCATTTTGTTTTAAAAATTCGTGAATGATTTTGTATCTTTGAATAATACGGATGAATTATATGTTTTATTCGTGTATAATTCACGTATAATTCACGAATTTACTAACTATGGTCCTGACCCAAAGGGTTGGGGACACCCCGAGTTCCAAAAAAAAATGAAAATAAAAGGGTATTGAAATTTTTTTAAATTAATACTTGGGATACTTACAAGCCATTCATGACTATCCATCGCTCAACTTATATTTCATTTTCTATACCACAATGTTGCCGCCATGTTTACATTGAGATGGGAGCTCCGGGGCTTCATATTTAAACTCTTTTGATTCTTGGTGCTCCCAAAACTAAGACAAATCAACAGTAATGATATCATATATTTTTTGTGAGTAAGATATGGGATTAGGCAAGAATAAGACCCTTTTTAAAAAACAATTAGGTAGGACCCCTACTGGTTTTACCGGTTATAATAACAAAGAAAAGGTTTATACACAATAACTATCGGTCATTCCCACGCATCACAGATAGCTTAGGAGTATCACTACCCCGTTCACCGAGCATTGAGGGCATGTCGTCCACAACGCAATCCTCGGTCCATGACCGAGTATCCCAACCATATTTCGCATCACTCTTAGACGACCATGATGCATAACGTAGGCTTAAGGCCGAACTAGGTTGGAACATCTAGCTTAGAGGCTCCGCGCAGTGCTAGGAAGTTCATCTCCTTTGCACCGTCCTTGTATGCTCCAACAACCATCCAAGTAGACTCCAAAATACCCTTTACGATCCTAGAGCCTACCCGTTAACTCCTTTGGGGTTGCTCATTAAGTGACCTTAGATGTGCCACAAGGAAAGGTCGAGCTACGCCCTTCTCCTGAAGGTGAATGCTAAATATTTAGCTCATTTCCAGAAAGAAACATCCTATGTGCTGGTAGAGTCATACTGGTCTTTTTCGGAGCAATACATCGAAACTCCACAAACCGTCTATACTATTGAACTCGTATAAACTTTCTCTTCGAATGAAGGTACTATCGATCCTACTTCCAACATGCCATGTGCTCCCACAACACTTGCTCACATATGTCCAATCAAACACTAAGCACAAGCTACACCCCACAAATCTTCATGTGCACTTCACCCAAACCACAATACCTCGTACACAACATCGAGACGCTTTTATGTCCTTTCACTACAGTACCTCAACACCAAGGCACCAACCTTGCATTACGCTACGCTATCACTTGCATAGTGCATCGCCTATCTCCTATGCACGGCATTGGCTTAGCTTGCCCATGCTTGGGTCATCACGGTCATGACACTACTTAACCACTTTGACTGTAACACTATGCTAAAAACATTTTAGATGTGGCGAAAAGTCTACCTCATGGTAGGATTGGCTTTGTATTTATTTATACTGATTTAGCTTAGGCAAACATTGTCATGGATGGCTATTACCCTACTTATTTCCTTTTGTATGTCCTTTCTCCCTAATTTACCTCTTTTCTTGGCTGTTGTCTCTTTCTTTGTAATTTTTGATTGAGTGTAAATATGAGATAGAGCTTCGCTTGAAAATATTTTGACAGAACTCCTCCTTTCAAAAAAATACAATGGTAACCTTATAACCTGTGGTTCTTGGGCCTTTTCTCCAAGTGGGAGGTCCTGGGTTCCATTTCTCACTCTCCCTTTGGGGCCAGCCCGCATGGGTTTTACCCGGACTAACCTGGTGTGCCGGGTTGCGGGCTCACATCCCACCCTCAGGGATTAGTCCTGACTATAGTTAGTAATTCAGCATACGGTAAAATTCGGTATGGAAATTGTTCGAGTATAATTCGGAATAGTCATTCAATTATTCGATTAAAAATTAGGCCTAAGAAAGGCAAAACGTCAAAAGTGCAGTACAGAAATAATTCGAGTATAATTCGGCCAACACTCAATATATTCATTGAAAATTTCGTCTAAATATATAATCTTGCATATATAAAATTTATAAATTGCATTAAATCTATAACTTTACAATGTAGAAAAAATAAGTGCAGTCGAAGATTGAGAGAGAAAGAGAGAGGGAGAGAATCATATTTGGAAATGAGATTGATATGTGACAGTCGTTGGCGTTGAAAATGTTGAATAATTGAAGACTCAATACTCGACTATTGGCAACCGCAGTGTCATTCTGATAAGTGACGACGGTGAAATAGTTAGGATTAGAGATTTAAGAAGAACAAGAGATTGAGAAAAAATTGATCATTTTCTCTCAATTTGTTTCTTTCGTTCAATCTATAACCTTAAGTCTCTATCTCATTGGTCACAACGTCACTGAAAGCCATCAACCACCAGTCCTGAAGCACTCTCCGGCTACTATTCTATCTCCTCATGACTGGTGGTTGATGGCTTTCAGTGACGTTGTGACCAATGAGATAGAGACTTAAGGTTATAGATTGAGTGAGAGAAAATGAGTTAAATGCGAGTGAGAAAGATAGTTTTAAAAATTAACTTTAAAAAAAAAAAGATTTAATTTATAGGTATTATTCGTGAATAAGTTGCAAACGATTCGCGAATAAATCGTGAACGATTCGTTTTGTTTTAAAAATTCGTGAATGATTTTATATATTTGAATAATACGAATGAATTATACATTTTATTTATGTATAATTCACATATAATTCATGAATTTACTAACTATGGTCCTGACCAAAAGGGTTGGGGACACCCCGAGTTCCAAAAAAAAATTAAAAATTAAAGGGTATTGAGATTTTTTTTAAATTAATACTCGGGATACTTATTGAGCATGGGATGATATGGTTCGTCACTGACCGATCCAACGAAAGGACAAGGTAGAATTCATAGTTACTTCCCTTAAGCAAACTCAGGCCCCGACTAATCGGATTACTTCACCCTAGGGAAGAAACAGAGCGAATGTGACATACAAGCCATTCATGACTATCCATCGCTCAACCTATATTTCATTTTCTATACCACAATGTTGCCGCCATGTTTACATTGAGATGGGAGCTCCGGGGCTTCATATTTAAACTCTTTTGATTCTTGGTGCTCCCAAAACTAAGACAAATCAACAGTAATGATATCATATATTTTTTGTGAGTAAGATATGGGATTAGGCAAGAATAAGACCCTTTTTTAAAACAATTAGGTAGGACCCCTGCTGGTTTTACCGGTTATAATAACAAAGAAAAGGTTTATACACAATAACTTTTAAAAAGGAGTCGTTGGGAAATGGCACCGAAAGCTTGTATTGCACTAATGATGAGAGACCCTCTTATGTACTTATAACAAATAAACAAGGGCACACTATAATAACTAGAACTTGGAACATGTTTAGCCTTCTATTAATTATCAAATTAAATAAAGTTAAAGGCAGTTTCGTTTTTTATTCGGACGACCAATCGCACATTGACTAGAAGTTATAGTCAGTCACCTCGCCGATTGAGGGACATCTTGGACATATTTGCCTTAGTATGCTGAAATGCTTGGGCTAGACCCTAAAATTGTCATCCACAACCTTAATATCAAATCAGAAGTTAAGCCCATCAAGCAAGGGCAACGATACTTTCATCCACTCCTCATGAAGAAGATTGAGAAGGATGTGGATTTCATAAGAGAATAGAAACATTCCATCTTTATCATACTTTTTAATCATCCAAAATAATTAGTTCATAAAAAATAGAGTTTACAACTTAACTCCTTCAGTTTTTACTTTTTCCATTTACCTTCTACTGTTAGATGATACCTCATCAGACGACTGTAAGGAAGTCGGTTGCTTATCAATTTTTTTTTTGAAGAATGATAAAGAAATTCAACGAGATTTTTTATTGGATCATGAATCCAATTGTTGACGTGTGTTAAATCAATCTCTAGACCGTCCGATCAGACAGATTAATGATCATTATCATGTTACCCGCATTCAATTACATGAGGATGATTCGATCATTGAAAGAAATTAGGGACGTTGTTAACCTCCTTTTTAAAGTTGGGAGATTTAGCAACCCCATATCTAATAGTATAGATCTGATGTATGCAGTGAGTAATTTATAAAGATAAAGAATGCTGAGCATATTCTCACAATCTATAGTCTCATTTTATTTTATTTTTAGATCATAAACAAATGACTTTGTGTCAACTCACTTATAAGCCTCACACTTATTCATTATTTTATTATATAAAAGGTGAAAATAGAGATTGTGAGAGCATGCTTATCATTTTTCTTTATTACAAGGTTAAGTTTATCGCCACTCATCAATTGTCTATCAAAGTGATTTTAAAATTCTCCATTATAGGTATTATCTAGAGTTGGGCCGTCTGAAAATCCAACAACACCAAATATCAAGTGGATACCATCATTTAATATGTGCGCGCCTTGGCACGGTTAGATTTTCAACTGGGCAGCCAATTCTCTAAAATACTACTATAGAGAGTTTTAAATCATTTTCCTTTTTTACATATTAAGATTGCTAACTTTACTCTTACAATGTCTAATCTCACATTTGTAGTTTTTTTACTTACTATATATGTATATGTATTCAAACTTTCACTTTCTTGTTTGAGGGTTTAGTGTAACCTATCTTTTAGGACTTTATTCAAGCTGTGCTTGGCCAAGCCCAGCTTGGCTTGAAAGGGTTTGTTCTAGGCCCTAACCCGGCTCGACCCGAAGCTTAGCCCGAATTCAAAAGCTTGGCTCGAAGCTCGGTTCGGCCATTCAAGCTTGAGTCGGGTTTGGCTTGGCTCGAGCTCGGCTTGAATACTTTAATAAGTAATAATAATCTTTTATATTATTTATGTATGTAATAATGATATATATAAATATTATTTTTATTTTTTTAATAACATTTGAGCCGAGCTGAGCTCAGGCCGAACCAAGCCTTAATCGAGTCGGGCCGAATCAAATAGGGGTTGGCCCAAACTCGGCTTGATTAAATTTTCAAGCTTTTTTTTAGGCTCGTCTCGGCCGAATTGAACCTAAAATTCGAGCCGATCTCGGGTCGAGCCGAACCACACAAACAGGCCGATCGGGCTTTGTGCAGCCCTACTATCTTGCAAAAAAAAGTCAGCATAAGTTGGTGAGGAGACTTGGGCATTTCTTAAGCATAAGTCATATACCCCTAATTTACTCAAATCAATCTAATCCTGCATACTTTTTCAAACCAAAAGAAGTCATATGGTAGTTTACGACTGGGGATTGTAGACTTGTGACCCTGATATACAAAATTACTAAATGGATGATCACGACCATTTTGTTAATTCAATCCTTTGGACGGCAGGAAATAACTGATGACGAAGAAAAGAAATTGAAGAGATAAAAGTCCACAAATCAGATGGTTAAGCCGTCCCATCGATAATCAACCTCTAAGATTTCCCCGACGCGCTATTGGGTGATGCCAGCGTCAAGCTCACTTAATGAGAGTGCCATACAAACATAATAAATAGGGGATGCACTCTCCCTTTTTTTTCCAGTGCATTGAGCGCAATACTTGTTTAAATGACCGAGAAGCTTCGTCGCCTATGACCAATTCAAAATACGTCTTGTATCCGTTATCGACTGGTGGAGGTGTTGATGCCTACCTACATGGCATCTAAGGCCAATTGTTTATGTCATTAGTGTTTGACAATTTAATAATTTTATTGGATTTGATTTAAATATATTTTTAGGGAGACTAATCAAATTGCTCATGACTTGCCAATATCGGTCACCATGTAATTTCCATGTAAGTGGTGAAAGTATTTGGAGAAGAGACTTTTTCAATTGATGTATATTCTATTTGTCTTAGGCTTTATTTGTCTTTTGACTAAGGTATAATTATAATTTACCAGAAAATTAACAAGCAGGCCTCAGCTTGCTGAGATCGAATCAAAGCAATCGTTAATTGCTAGTTCAATCGCACCCACACAAGTCAACACATGTCCCTGTTAACTCATATTAACTGTGATTAAGATTTAGGGTTTAATAATCCAACCTTGGTTTTTAGGAAAAATATCTAACTCTGGTTAAAAACTTTCAACCCTTAGAATTAATTTTTTTAAATATTTTTTCCAAAACACAAGGTTAAATTGTTGAACCTTAAGGGTTAGTGAATCTTAATCACAGTTAATTTTGATTAACATGAACATGTGTTAACTTGTGGGTGCAATTGAATTTTTACTTAAATTCAATCATGATTGTCTATGATTCGATTTCTAACTTGCTACATACCTGGGGAAAAAATTTATTTCATAGGACTTGATCCTATGACCAATGTCATGAAAGGGGCACACCTTACCACCTGCACCTAGGTTATAAGAGGAGGTGTGAAAAGAGTGTAGGATTCACAAAACTTGCAAGGGATAATGCAAAATGAAATGGACAGTCGAACAGTAGAAGGAAAAAAAATTATTGCTCCAAACTTTTTTTTTCCTTTCCCAAAATGGTATCTTGGAAAGAAATTGCAATTAAAAAAGAAGTGGAGATTATTTTATATTCCCGTTTGAGATTTAGCCTAAAATACTTTAATACTTAATTAATAGTCACTTTCTTTCAATAAAAGAAGCTACTCCTTACTAAAATGAGTTCTAAGCTGCTGGCTGATAAAAAACAGCTTTCTGAAAGTGCATTATACTTCAAGCCCTATAATACGCATAGGTGCGCACCAGACGTGAATTCCTGTAGTGGTATACGGTATACCGCATGCGTAATGCGCACTACTTGTGGTTTTTTTGGTGCTGCTTCGAGTTGGTCGTTGTCTGAAATCAAATCCATCTTTTTATCTTTTCTGGCAAAACAATAAAAAAGCGTACACTTGTCAAACAAAGAAGAGACAGACGTGGCGTCTATATCACGTTCATAACATTTGTGTTATTTAGATAAACTTTAGGGGCATTTGAAATGAGAGGGCACTTTGCTTTTGTCAAGCTTCCAAATGTCCAGCTTAGAAATACAAAGAGGTAATTTAGGATCGACGCGTCCTCTCCAGGCATAATGAGACACGTGTCATTTAATTGAGGTTAAAAAGTGTTAATCTACAGGTTACACTTCTAATCTTGCTTTTTAAATAATTGATGTCATCCTCCGTGTAAAACCCAGACTTTAAAAACGTGCCACGGACAAACTAAAATGCGCTTAGTGAGGACAGGCCGATTAAAGGAATTTTTTTCCCGGTACCAATGAAACTTATCTTCTCTTTATCTTTATTCAATTTATTTTTGTAGTGCATAAATAAATATATTGCTTAGACTTAAAAATTATTTTTCTAGATTCTAAAAAAAAATGACGAGAGAAAGTTGCTTTCCCCTCTACTTCGATCATGAAATAAAAGTCTCTTGTCAACTTGTCGTGGTCTTCCTATGAAATCCACGCGTGATTTGCAAACCCTTAAATTTATTTTGCATTATTTATTTTTAAAAAAAAGTCTCATCTCTATAATCTTGATATTATGACTTCCATTTTTATTGTGGCTTCCATTGAAACATAAATGTTTTTATTTTTGTTGGCTCGAATAATATTTTACAGCATTAACTTTCACGGTCGTTGAAAAATTCTTTGTCCACTTAACATGCATCGTTTTTAACTCTTATCAACTATGGTTAAAATTCATTAATTCTTAAGGTTCAAAAATTTAACATTAATGTTTAGAAAAAAATATTATAACTCTTAAGATCAATATTTTTTTTAAACGTTAAGTTTATATTGTTGAACTTTAAGGGTTAGAAAATTTTAATTAATAGGTTTTTTTTAAGGATACGTGTTGGTCGTTGTATGGACGCAATATCAAATTTATATAAATGGTTTTTTTGTTTTGTAGAAATTATTGTTTAAGGATTATAGAAAGGTGGCAAATCCTCTCCGGCACATCCGGTTATAACCCCTAGAGGTCGCCACGTGTCTCCTTTGACACCTCTTAACCGTAGGTAAGGTTCACCCACCCCTAGGGTTCACCCACCTATTTTTGGCTTTTTAAAAAAAAATATTAATTCTATTTTTAAAATTAAAAATATGTTTTTAAAGTTTTTTTAATATTAAAAACAATTTTTTAATTTTAAAAATAGAATTAATATTTTTTTAAAAAAAACCAAAAATAGGTGGGTGAACCTTACCCACGGTTAAGGGGTGTCAAATGAGACACGTGGCGACCTCCAGGGGTTATAACCGGATGTGCCACATCCGGTTATAACTGGAGAGGATTTGCACCCTTATAGAAAAGGATAAACGAAAAAGGTGAGAGGAAGGCGTGTGCTACTGGCTAGTACGCACCGGGCGTAGGTTAGAAATAAAAACAAGATGTACGAAGAAAACATATATATCAACGCAATCCAATTTGAACTTAGTGTTGTCGTCTCTCCCTCTCTCTCTCCTTGAAAGATGCAGAAAGGCAACAAGCACCTCGATTCTCGCCTCTGAATTCTCTGAATTTCTTTATTCTTTCTTTCTCTGTTGTTGTCCCGAGAGAGAGAGAGAGAGGGTACCAGAGCAAAAGGAAATGCCGGCGTTTTTTCATTTTGCCTTTCTGATCTTGACTTTCTTAGCCGTCATGTTGCCCGCGGCAATGGTGTCTTGTGCTTTCCCGGCGAGTCTCACGCTCGAGAGAGCTTTTCCGTTGAACCAGAGAGTCGAATTGAGCGAGCTCAGAGCTCGGGACAGGGCAAGGCATGGCCGAATCTTGCAGGGTTCTAATGGCGTCGTCGATTTTCCCGTTGATGGTTCCTCTGATCCCTACCTTGTCGGGTAATTAGGATTATATTGGTATTTGAATTTCTTTTATTATTTTGATTTTCTGTTGTTTGTAGGTTGTGGATATATGGGTTTACTACACGTTGTCTTTTTTCCCGAACGTATGTTGTTTTTCTCTTATTCGTTTATTGGGTTTGGAAATTGGGATTGATGGGTATTGGTTTTTTTTTTGTTCTTTATTTAGTGAATTGTTGGCTATGTGGGTATAATCCTTTTTTTTTTCATTTGGGTCCATGAATTTGATGGGTATTTGGTGTTCTTGTTTCTTCTCTTTGTGTTTAATTGAAATCATTTGGGTCCATGAATTTGTTGGGTATTTGGTGTTTTTGTTTCTTCTCTTTGTGTTTGATTGGAATTAATGGGTATTTTTTGTTTTGAGTAGATTGTTTTTTATTTTCTGGGATTTATTGGTTTCAAAGTATCTAGTAATTTCATGTTGATTTTATTATTGTTTTTGTTTTTCATTTTCTGGGTTTTTTTGGTTCAATTTAGGCTTTATTTTACAAGAGTGCAATTGGGCTCTCCTCCAAGAGACTTCTATGTGCAGATTGATACTGGAAGTGACCTCTTGTGGGTCTCTTGCAATTCCTGCAATGGTTGTCCCAAATCTAGCGGACTCAAAGTAAATCTCCTTTCCTTAACATTATAATTTTATTGAGTTTGTAGAAACAAGAGGATGTAATTTACAGCTGAAATATTGCTTAAACTGTTTTGGATTTACAGATTGAGCTCAATAGCTTTGACCCTTCAAGCTCATCGACAGCTTCATTGGTCTCTTGTTCGGACGAAATGTGTACTTTAGCAGTTCAAACTTCAGATTCTCAGTGTTCTGCCGAGAATAATCAATGTGCTTACTCGTTCCAATACGGAGATGGCAGTGGAACAACGGGTTATTATGTATCAGACATGTTGTATTTTGACACAATTCTCGGAGAGTCTATGACTGCAAATTCTTCATCTTCCATTGTTTTTGGGTGAGTTATCATGATTTCGCCAAGACAGAATTTTTATTTATATTTGGTTTGTTGGTTGGTTGGTACTCAGTCTGGGATGTTGGTGTTTGAAACAGGTGTAGTAACTATCAGTCTGGGGACTTGACCAAAACAGATAGAGCAGTGGATGGGATTTTTGGGTTTGGGCAACAGGGCCTGTCAGTCATTTCGCAACTGTCTTCACGAGGAGTAACACCAAAAGTGTTCTCACATTGCTTGAAAGGAGGGAGCAATGGTGGGGGTATATTGGTTCTTGGTGAGATTGTGGAGCCAAGTATTGTTTATAGTCCGCTTGTTCCATCACAGTAAGTTCTCTTTCCAAGGAAACTGTTATATTATTTTTGCAATTTGAACTTCTCACGGAGATTTTGTTTATACTGGGAAATAATCTGCACTATACAATTAGGTTTTTATTGGATATATATGCACCGGTTACAGTTTTTATTTATTTTATGTTAAATATTTTATTTAGGACCACGTAGTACAGTTCAAATTTATTTCTTATATCTACGCCACAAGGATCCAGGACTAGATAGCTCTTCTGATCTTAAGAGCTTGTTTTGATAGCAAATATGTTATTGAACCATGCATGATAGGAAAAACAAAATTGATTCTCTGCCATGAGGCTTCATAGGTCATTGAGATTGTTTTTGTTCCACTATTTCAGCACTGTATTACATGCTTATGTAGTAGATTTTGGACACGGCAGATAGGTTTTGGTATGACATGAAGTTAATACTTGACCATCCTTTTTTGGCAGCCTGCTTAGTGTCGATGATTAAATATAATGGGTGTACGCCAACCCATAGCTTCAAACTCTTCTTTATAGAAATTATGTAATCTTGAGGAGGAAAATGCCTTTAGGGAGAAAAACCTCTGCTCAAGTGGTAATTTATTTAATAATATCCAGTTATCTATTATAGAACCTTTGGGTTTAATCTCGTATACTCTATTTGAGTCATTGATTTTTTAATTGTTTGTGCATGTACTATATGAAGGAGTAATGCTAGTCCCAGATGCAGAATTTAAAAAAAAAATCCAAACTCTCAACATCAAGCAATAGAGGTTGCTTTTGCAACCGGTTGAAGCAATAATCTTAAAAGAATGATAAGTTGTTGTTTTAACTGGTTGTAAAGCCTTGAAGGGTTTGGGACACCGTCCGTTACCCAACAAAATGGGTAACTGGTTACAATAACAACCCGTGTCACTTTATGGGGTGAGCGTTTGGAACTCTGCATCTGGCACTAACATTCCTCTTAAATGGAGTGTCATGTCTCGTTCGAACTAGGACAAAGGTCGTTCTAAAGTGAGATCTTTCTACCAGTCTTATTCTTATCATGTTAGCTCATACCTCCTTTCTTTATTGGGTGATATTCCATCTAGGAGGGTAGAGAATGGCATATAGGTGCTACATTGTTTGGTAGAGGAGTAATCTGTTGACTAACTGTTGCTTCACTGCCCGTTTGCTAGATGGATTTTGAGCTAATTCCTATCCCTTTTAAGGGTCTCATGGGTATTTCTTGATAAATTTTTAGATTTCTTCTCTAGTTGGGTCATGCGAGATTTAGTCGTCCTGAGGTTCATAATGTGGTATTAGTATATGCTTCCCAGTGCTGTCTGTTGGGGTGTGGGTGGAAATAATAGAAGGGTCGTCAACAACCTTTCCTGTCCAAAAGAGGGTTTGGTTGCATTTCACCAAGCTCTTGCTTGGTGTTCAATTAGGGAGGACTGGATCTTTCATCTTCTTTCCCAATGTTTAGGGTTATGTTACTTTGAGGGGTTTTCATGCTGTTGTCTTCTTTGTTTCATTGCTTCGTGAACCTTTTCATGTATGCTGATTTTGTTTATATCTACTGATTTACCGATCCTATATATATATATATATATATATATATATACCCTTGCCTTAACATAATTCATTTTTCCTGGTCATGGTTGGTGTTCAATTAAGGAGGACTGGATCTTTCATCTTCTTTCCCACTGTTGAGGGGTGTGTTGCTTTGAGGGGTTTTCATGCTGTTGTCTTCTTTGTTTCATAGATTTGTGAACCTTTTAATGTATGCTTATTTTGTTTGTATCTACTGATTTACCGAATATATATATATATATATATTAATCAGGCTCTTTTGGAGTGGTTGCTTGGATTCACCCTTATAGCACCTTAGCAGTTACCTTAGGTTTGATTGTGTATGTTAGGTGTTATATTACCTCTTACCAAAAAAAACAAGACCATGAGATTTGGCCAAAAATCTTGGTGCTATGTACCTACGAGACTTGTGAAGTACAAAATTTTGAGAAACCCACCACCAGATTTGCTTGAGGAAGCACTTTAAAATAAATACAGAATTACAGAGAATGTGCAAGGAGCAAGTGTCCCATAGTAACAAAATGACAAGTTGTGAAGTCAATGAAAAAAAGAGTCAATGTGTAATCAATTTATAATCTTAAGGTGCTTAATTATTTCCCAACAGGGAATTACATCCATATCACATACCTAGTATAGGGCCTCCTTGTTTGCATTCGGCTCGTGTGGTGCTTTCAAGGATACCAAATTGATAAGCATTGATCAGATTGAAAGAAAGAGAGCAAGAAACACACAAACGGCCACAACGTTACCACATTGAAGTAGATCTGAAACCGGCTGAAGCTACTTTCGTAGAAGAAAGCAGTGGCTGTCTTGATTGTAGGAGACAAAGGGCTGCTTGTTTTGTTTTGAGAGTCTCTTTCAATAAATATAGGATTCTTCCCTAATATGTAGAGTCATAAACCAACTCTCCATTCCGAGAGACTCACTTTTTATAAAAATAGGACTCTTCCCTAATATGGTACAATCCTAAACCAACTCTCTTTTAATAATGGGCCCCACATAATATTAAATAGTGACTTAATTAAAGTTTGGTTATACTCAAAGTTATGTATTAAATAAACGAAATTAAAGGGTATTTATGTCCAAGTAAAGTTTTGCATACTCCTTGTACTTTTATTAGTAGAATGATAAATATATCATAGTTCAAAAACCCGAAAACTCGACTCGACCCGAAAGTTAGCCGGGTCGAGTAAGTCGGAAAACTCGAAAAAAAATCGACTCGGTCCAACTCGGAATATATATGTAATAACTTAAAAATTTTGGGTTAAAAGAACTCAAAGTACGTTGGTTTTACAGCTTCAAACAACAAAATTAGGTTTAACAAAACCCATAGTAAGTTGTCTTTGTAGACCCTAAAAAATATGATGCAAAAATAGTGTGACATTTTAGTTTAGGTTTTAAAAAATGATAAAAATACCCTTCTATGACTCGACCTAGTATGGAGAGTCGAAAAACTCGGCTAGAATCGATCGAGTCACCTGAGTAACTCGGTAAATAGTGTCTCCTTCGAGTTTTGAGGCGACTCGACTCGAAATTCAGCCGAGTCGAGTAACTCGGCCAAGTTACTCGGGTGACTCGCTGAGTTTTCGAACTATGAAATATATATATATATATATATATATATATATATATATATATATATATATATATTATGTATTAAATAAACGAAATTAAAGGGTATTTATGTCCAAGTAAAGTTTTGCATACTCCTTGTACTTTTATTAGTAGAATGATATATATATATATATATACCATTGCCTTAACAATATTCTTTTTTCCTAGTCATGGTCTTCTGTGTTAATGCACCTTCTTATTGTGTATGAGTCATGCTTACATACATGACAATCTTGCTGTCGAACATTTTTTTCAGTTTCCACTAGATCAATAGCTGTTAGTTTTCAGGGTAGTCTGGTTCTTGTCTATTTACATATGAAAATGAAGATCCGAAACACGGTACTCATTCTGCAGTAAATTTGATTGCTTTCTGTCTCCAACCTTTCAGGCCTCATTATAATTTGAATATGCAGAGCATTGCTGTCAATGGGCAAATATTGCCCATTGATCCGGCAGTGTTTGCAACATCAAGCAACCAAGGAACCATAGTTGATTCTGGAACAACTCTGGCATACCTTGCAGGAGAAGCTTATGATATTTTTGTCAATGCCGTAAGTTATAGTGTTACAATTTCGCAGCCTTTTTATTTTTATACCCTTTGAAATATTTTACGGGGTATCGTAAGCAATGTGAATCACTTCTTTTATTAGAGGTACGTAGGTTGACCCCACAACTAGTCTCCACTTTATTAGAGGTACATAGGTTGACCCCACAACTAGTGTTCACTTTGTGGAGAAGTTTCTCTAGTAAAAGAAGCATGACTTAACCTATGTGGGGACAGGTGGGAAGTACTAGCAACAAGCTTTTTACTGTCTTCTATAGTAAGGAATTTGGTAGGGAAAAAAAAGATCAGTATATTTGAAATTTGATTTTCTTGTTGTCTCTGCAGATAACTGCTGCTGTTTCACAATCTGTAACTCCTCTGCACTCGGATGGGAACCACTGTTATATCATCTCCGGCAGGTCTTTTTTCTAGAATAATCATCGAAGTTTTATCTTATTGGCATGCTCGGCCTTTGCTAGTGACTCTCACTTATTAGCTGATTACTTTTTCATCTGATATCCATGTGTGTGCTGTATTCAGTGTTGATGAGATATTTCCTCCAGTTAGTTTAAACTTCGAGGGTAGTGCATCTATGATATTAAAACCTGGGGAGTACCTTCTACTAATGGGTTCTTCCGTGAGTTGTTCAACTTCCTCCTTTCGCTTTTAATTTTTAATTTTTCCAATACTTGTGAAATAGATGAGATTCTTATTTTTAGCCAGTCGCATGAGTGAAATAATTATTTATGCTATTGACAATCCTTAACTGTAAAGATCAACTTTGTTCATACAGGCTGGTACTTCGAGGTGGTGCATCGGCTTTCAGAGAGTTCAGGATCAAGGGATAACAATTTTAGGAGGTTTGAACTCTGGACAATGGGCTTCTTTATTATTTATATATCTTTTGCAGTCAAAGTACTTATGTACACTGGTCATGCACATACTGCATGCTCCATAAATATATTTTTGGAGCAATAAGGTTTATTTATCACCTATGCATATCCATTCTTACTTTCCATTTAAAATATATATGTTATGTAGTTTGGGAAGATCATATAGTTGTGGATGGTGGATGCATGTGCATATGTAGAATTTCATGCATTCTGTTAAAGTTATCATTGAGCAAAGGTGGTGTGTGAATGTGAATATAATCATATATAACAGAACTGAATTGTATGCTCATGTAGACTATGTTGCATCGATACTGCAAAAAGCCAATTCTTGCTAGTTGCATCTCCGAATACTAAATGGAAGGACACGTTAATTTTTCTTCGTTGGCTCATGCATGATGTAGTGGGCATGTATAAATTAAAGTCGAACTATAGTACTCAGTAGCGTTTCGAGAATTAGTATGAAATATATCTTTGAGCTACATAGGGCACATCTCCGAAAAAGTTGTTCATTATATAAAGTTGATCTTGTAACTCACACTGTTTGTCTGGCTTCTCTAGCAGAGTATACATAGCGGAAATACCTCTAACTAATACCTCCCTGTGATGAAATGAAGAATATTTGTGGACGCCCAGTATCAGACACAAATGCAACGCCACTTCCTATGTCTAAATCTTTATATACAGATAAAAAACAAAAGAATTACCAAGAAATATACAATACCCTGTGGTACATTATATATGATCAGGGCACCTGGCTCGCAGTCTGATTTTCCTATGAACTTGCAGTGAGTAGTAGATATTGACATAGATAGGGTTAAGATAAAAGAACTCTTCCTGGTTTGTTGCACCAAAGAATTGTTGCCTCTACTACAAGTCTATACTAATGATGTCCAAAAACCTCACAAGCCAAGCCTTAGGAGATTACTCAACCCATAGGGAATAACGTTGGTGATTTAAATACTTTTGAAGATATGGGATTACAAAATTACTAGAATCGAGCTTTGTGAGATTTGTTGAGATCTGTTGATTTATAAATTCAACAAATCTGCCAACCGTATCTTCATATCTCTTTTGTGGATATATTAACTTCCCCAAATTTCCATGACAAAATGCTTCCAAAGTTCCACTTCCTACTCGATTGAAAATCTTTTCTTAGGTGTGCTCTTGATTGCGACCTTCTCCATGCTACCTTTTCTCAAATTATTTTTCCTTTGTTCAACCCTGGACAATTTCTACATCCACAGTCATGGACAAATAGTGTCTAGTCAAATTGTTTAAAATCGATTCATATAGCACACTACGGATTTTTGGAATAAAAAATAAAGATTGACAAAGTCTGAGTGATGGGAAATGCATAATTAATAATAATTAATACTAGCACCTGAAAGTGTGAATACACCTGTGATTAAGCCTGACTGAAGAGAAAAATATTGATTTCTTATTTTTGCAGACCTTGTTCTTAAAGATAAGATCTTTATTTATGATCTGGTTCGGCAACGCATTGGATGGGCTAACTATGATTGTAAGTTTAACGATTCTACACAAGTCCTTTAGGTTTTCTTGCATGAAGATTTCTCACAAGTAGGTTTGCCCTTTGTTTGTAACAACATTCAGGTTCATTGGCCGTGAATGTATCTGCAACTTCTGGTAAGGACCAATTCATTAACGCAGGACAGCTGAGTGTGAGCAGTTCATCACGGGATGGGCTCTACAAGCTGATACCTGCCATCGTTGCGGCATTCATTGTGCATATCTCAGTGTTTGGTGGGTTCCTACTTTTGTAATCTCGAGTGTAAAATCCCATTCTTTGCCCCATGTATATTGTCCTGCCCAATTTTTATTTATAGCGATCAGTGGGGCCTTATAATATTATTTGAATTGCAACATGTTGCTGTTTCCTTTGCAATATAATTGGGATCTGATTCTGATTGACACAGAATATTTTCTTCTCTTCTTCTCTGTCAGGAGTTCTCTATCTCGAGCTTTGCCAGCATTGTAAATTATCTTTGTATAGGATTATAGGGCTGACAACAGAAAAACTTGTGACTTCTCCACTGTCCTAATTAAGATTGCTGGTGTAGTTGCATTGTTTGGAAGCATTTTATGCTTTTTGCATTGGTGTTCTTGTTCTTTTCTATTCAGATGAGATAATAATAAAGTGAATGGACTTATAGCAGTAACCAAACAACCCCCTAAGTGATGAGACTTTTATACACATTCTTTCTAAACTCTTCTTGGGCCGGAACTGGGCCTTGCCCAACCCAGCACATAGTTAGACAGCCTGTTCCATTCATCCGAATCCGATCCAAAGAATCCGACAGATCCGAATCCGACAAATCCGGATCCGATCCGAATCCAATTACTAATTCAAGATCCAAATCTGATCTGAATTGATTCGATTAACATTAATACATCTAAAAAAGTATATTTTAATTTTAGATTGCGTTGGGATTTGTGTTGGATTTGACCTAAAGAATTGAATTCTATAGAATTGAAATTCATTGAATTGAATTCAACATAATTATGAATTCTGCCATTTTGATGCACTACTAATTAGATGGAATTTAGATGAATAAAAATTATGCAAAATAATTTGAATACAATAACAAGAATATATAATTATGCAAGTAATGTATTTATTAAATTTAAATATTAGTTTAATTTACAATCATATATATGTATTAAATTACTATATATTAAATTTAAATATTATTATAACATAGCTATTATTTTATGTATTAAATTATTATTTACATAAGATATTTAGTAAATATTAAATGAAAGTTTAAAAATCTAATTTGAATATAATAATAATAAGGGTATATAATTATATAAGTAATATATTTATTAATATTACAATTTATAATAATTATTCATTGTTTTAAATTATTATTTATTAAATATAAATATTACTATTAGTATTATTTATACTATTATTTAGTAATTTATAATAATTATTACTATTCATTATAATAAATTATTAAATTTAAATATTATTATATATTATAATTATTTTGTGTATTACATTAGTATTTACATAAGATAATTAGTAAATATTAAATGAAAGTTTGAAATTCTAATTTAAATATAATAATAAGGACATATAATTATATAAGTGATATATTTATTAAAATAATAATTTATAATTATTATTTTATGTGTTCAATTTTTATTTACGCAAAATAATAATAATTAAAATATTTAATTATATTAAATTATTATTTATTAAATATAAATATTATTATTATTATTTATAATTTTATTTATTAATTTATAATTTTTATTATTTATGATAGTAAAATATTATTTATTAAATTTATATATCATTATAAATTATTATATTTATTAATATATAATTATTATTATTTAATATAGTAATTTATTATTTACCTAATTTAATTATTATTATAAATTATAGTTATAATTATTTATGTATTAAATTATTATTTATTTTATTCGCACATTAGATAGCTGGAGAGAGATTTTCATAATGTTTTGTCTTTCTCTCAATTTTGTAACAGTGTGGAATTGTCAAATAATACCTCTCAATAAGGATTATAATTACGTTTATTTAGCCTATGAAATCACTAGTTCAATTATGCGTGGAATTGACGATTCAAATTCCATTCTTTTTTATAGTACAAGCCAAATGACATAATTGGAATTCAAGAACGGAATTGTCAATTTCGTCCACCAATTCCACAAATTCAAGCATACCCTTAAAAAAATTAAGATTAGTACTGCAGTATTTTGGAAAAATTATAGAAATATCATTATTATTATATATATTTTAATCGGATAGAAGTACTATAAATCCAAACCCGATCCGATTATAATTAGATTCAAGATCTCCTATCCGACGAATCTATAATAGGATTAGGATCCCGTCTAATTGGATCGGATTTAGATCAAGATCCGATCCATTGATAGCCCTACCTTCAAACTCCTTTATTTGGAACGATCTACCATATGGGGTCCATACCATAACTTCAACTAAATATTTAAGCAAAAGGTATTGAACATTCCCAACATAAAATGACCCTTTTTGATGAAATACTATTATTGATCAATTATACAAATTGTCTTACTCAAACACCATTTTAAAACCACGCTTGCAAAGCAATATAGCAAAGATGAGGTTTTCCTGGTGTTGGGACATGCAGGAATCTTGATGAGGAGGATACTATGGTTGTCAACGGGCCAGATTTAGATCGGATCTACCTAGATCCGAATCTGATCCGAGATCCGTCAGATCACGAATTAATCAAACCGAATCTGATTATATTTGTAAGATTTGAATCCGATCCGATTAAGGTTAATTAAAAAAAAAACTCTATTTTAATAATATAAAAATCTAATAGTACCTTAATTAACTCTATTTAATGTTTTTTTTTTAATTAATACTTTATGCATAGAAAATCTATGTAATATGTTTAATGATTAAAAAAAGTTATTATAATCGGATCACCCTATATCCGGATTTGATCCGATTATAATTGGATTCCACTGATCCAATCCGATGGATTACATATAGGGTCCAAAGTCTAGCTAATGATCCATTGACAACCCTAGAAGCTGGGGTGGAGCTAGGAATTTTTCATTAGGGGGCTGAAATACACATATAAATAAAAGAATTGATTTGAGGGTATGGAACTTGGGGGTTCGAGGGCATAGCCCCCAAGAAATTTTTTTTTGGGGTAGTATTTTTATTTTGAGAATTTTTTTCCGAGTAATGTCCTTGAGGTCACCATGTGTCCCTATTGATACCCCTTTACTATGGTTAAGATTCACTCAACTATCCTTGGTTTTTTTTTTTATATATAAAAAAAAAATTTCAAAACCTAGCTAAAATTCACTAAGTCCTAAGGTTATTTTAATTTTTTTTCTTCTAAAAACTAAGGATAAGTGGGTGAATTTCAACCATAGTTAAGGTGTGTCAATAGGGACATGTGGCGACCTAAAGGGCATAACCGGACTCCATTGGAGGGCCCACTATATATATGACAAAAAAATTGGGGGACCATTACATATATAAGACAATAATTTTGGGAGGGTCAAGTATACAAAAAAAAAATTTAATTGAGGGGCCCACCACTTTAGATATTATGTATTTTCTTAAAAATTGAACTTACAATATAAAGAACTTTTAAAAAAATTGGTTGGCTATGGCCCTCCTCGCCCCATAGCCGCACGTGCGACGCACATGAGAGAGGGAAGAGGGAGAGAAAATGGAAAGAGATACCCTAATGAGACTCATATGATGTATATGTGAGATGTGGGATGTGGGAAAGTATGAAAGATAGAGAAGATATAAGCATAAGGGTAATTTTGTCAAAAGTGATTATAATAGTTGAGATATAAGGGTAATTTGTCAATAGTGATTATATAATAGAGATATAAGGGTAATTTTTTCAAAAGTGATTATAATAGTAGAGATATAAGGGTAATTTGTCAATAGTGATTATATGATAGAGATATAAGGGTATTTTTATATTTTCATTATTATAATAGTAGAGAAATAAGTGAAATGATAATTTTGCCAATAAGAACAAAATTCAATCATCACTTTAGTAGAGAAGATAAGTGAAAGGGTAATTTTGTCAATAGTGACAAAATTTAATCAGTATGTTTAGGGTCCTAGTCTCATTATAATAGTAAAGAAGATAAGTGTAATGACTAATTTTATCAATTGTTACCAAATTTAATTAACATTTTAGTATAGAAAATAGTGTAAGGGTAAATTTAGGTGTTGCTACAAGCACACCATACTAAAAAAAATTTAGGCTTTTAGTAGCGAACCTTTTAGTGATGGTTTTAGAAAACCCCCACTAAAGTAAATAATTATTCTTTATACCAGCGGTGGTTAATAAAAAAAAATCCTCTAAAGGGGTGACTTAGGTTTTCAAAAAACCCCTCCTAAAAATGGATCATCACTCTTTTGACCGGTGGTTAATAGAAAAAACCCCTCTAAAGGGGTGACTTTTAGCGGCGGTTTTCAGAAAATCCCCGTTGAAAGTCCAATATTTAGTTTTACTGGCGGTTAATAAAACTTTTAGCGGTGGTTTGTAGTGGTAGTTTTAAACCGCCGCTAAAAGTCTAAAATTTTATGGTGACTATCACCACCACCACTTTCCATTCAACCTAAGAAACAAATTTCAAGGATCCCAATAGGGATTCTAACCGATAAAAAAAAGAATAAAAAAATATGAAAGTTTGTCGTTTGGAAATTGATGCCAAATGAAGAACAGAGAAAAAGCAGAGCTTTGTCGTTATTTGAAAAATCAACAAATACTAGAAGAATTCAAAGATTTGAACCGTAGTTACATATCAAAATAATAACTTCATCAATCTCCAAACCACTAATGAGGTTGCTAACATTTTCAGCCGAAAATGAAAGAAAAAGATGGTTTGTAGAAGTAATTTGAAGTTTAGTATCCAATTAATAAATATTGGTGTACTCGTAGCAGCACCCTAAATTTATCAATAATGACAAAATCCAATCAACTTTTTAGTAGATAATTGTAAGGATAATTTTGTCATCAGTGACATTTTTTTTTTTTTGGGGGGTGAGAGATACGCGGTTAGGCCGCAACCCCAATTAGTAGGTTAGTATATGTTCTAAGTCATGGGCGGGTGGAGATGACAACACTCACACCCTCTCGGGAGTGGAACCTGAATGAATGGAGTGGTGACTAGCACACACTAAATTCAATCAACATTTGGGGGCACCCTATTCTTGTTATAGTATAGAATATTGTTATAGTATAGAGTAGATGAGATAAGTTAAAGGGTAATTTTGTTAATAAATTTAAGGGCCCATTCTCTATATATGGAAAAAAAAACATATAGTTAAAACAAATAACAAAATATAGAGTATATATTATGTATATAATTTTATTAGATAGACATAGTAAATATTTTTATTTATTTTTAACTAAGAAAAATATTTTATTCTGCCGAGTAGAAAATATCATAATAAATTTGTTATATTGTTCTTTATATTACATCACCCGTTTTAGGGTAAAGGATGAGGATGATTGATTTCAGGGTCTTGATTTCAGGGTCTATATCCAGTGGGCTGTATAGAATTTGTTTTGTTTTTACTATTGTTTAGGCCCTCCCCTCCCTGCCGTTTGACACTCCCCCTTTGCCACTCTCTAACCCCTTTGGCCTTTTCCATCTAAAAAGTAAGAGCTGACCACCCAATTAAATTTCAACAATTCTTTAAAAAAAAAATTAACTCTAGGGTTTGTTTGGTTGGCAAGAAAATATAGAAAAGAAAATTTTGAATTTTTAATACAATTCTTAATTGGGTTTTGTCCAATTTTCTCTTTTTTTTCTCTATTTTCACTTATTTTATCAATAATTTTAACATAGGGTAACGGTTATAATTTCTTAACCACTTGTTGCCTTCTACGGCATTGGAAACCTTGTGTTTGTAAGAGTTTGTAGGGATGGTGGTCGCTCAATTTAAACAAACAATTTTATAATTAACTAGCGGAAGGCACGTGCGATGCATGTAAGTGTACAATCCATACGATTATTGTAAAATATCAAACCAAATGATAAATAAATTTAAATTCATGCCAACCCAAACTCTATGGTATGTTGTGAGCTTAGCTTGGATTGCAAAGTTAGGCTTGAGATTTTAAACCTTGGACTGAGCTCATGCTAGCCCCAACTTGAGCAGCCTTGTCTAACTGCCACCCATACATTCATAATGGAGCTCTATATCCAGTCTGTTGGCTTTGTAAAGACCAAGGAAAGTGTGTACTGGTGTAAACATGTAAGCCCAAATATAAAACCGGAGCAACCAATAGGTGAAACATAGGTGGCCCTGCCCAATATCCTTTGTGGGAATTTCCGGGGTACACAAACACACAAAATTATGGTCATATAATGCAAAATACCTCATCTTCCCATTTAAAAAAACAATGCAAACTATCTACTACATTTATAGTAGGCCATCTAGTTTCTAATACCCATGCCATTTTGGTTTTCCATTTAGAAACCATAACTACATTATGTAATTATTATAGTATTGCAGGTGAAAATGAAAGAGTGGATAGCCTTATGGCTTGGAGTGTGTGAGTGTGTGTATGTGGCTACCAGTGTGTGTGTTATGTTATTAAAAAAAAAAAAAATGAAAGGATGGGATCCACTATTCGATTTATAGACTTTTCCTCACACCATTTATCAGAAGTTGACCTAAGCAGATTATCACAACCAATTGCAATTAAGATTGGGGAGAGTTCAATCGAACCCACAGGTCAACACGTGTCAATTTTAACCCCTATTAACCGTAGTTAAGATTCATTAACTCTTATTCTTTAACAATCTAACCTTGTTTTTTAGAATATATATAAAAAAAAAATTAACCTTATGGTTAAGAAAATTTTATATTTCTAATTTTGCATTTAAAAAATATTTTTCACATTTTCTTAATATATTTTATTTTATATATTTATTTAAATAACCCGGACCTTTTTAAAAATGACGGTTATGTCCCTATCTTCAATTTACACCCAACATGCTACATAGTAGCGTTTCAGAATAGAGCAATAGTCCTCTCGTCGGCCGAGGGGACTATTCCTCCTTGCTCTCACGTAGCGGATCCTTGAACTCCCATTAACTCAGGTTAGTTTTTTTGACCTTTTAGTTAATTTGTTTTATTTTATTTTATTTTTCTAAAACCAAATGAATCTTAACCACAGTTAAATGGGGTTAGAAGGGGACACATGGCAAGAAAATGGGAGCCGAGATGCCCCTCCTTGCGTCACCGACTGAGGAGGTGATTATTTTCCTTCAGGATATATATTTTTATTATATTTGTTCTATCAAAAAAACTCAACCAATGGGTTTCTGATTTTGTTGTGTTTTTCTTAAAAACCAGGGTTAGATTGTTGTACCCATAAGATTAATGAATAATAACCACGGCTAATAGTGGTTAGAAGAGACAACTGTTACCTTGTGGGTACAATTGAACACTCCCGGAGTTCAATTGTGATTGGATGTGATTCGATCTAGATTATCTGCCACTCCATAGAAATTTCCGTACTTCAGCCTTGAGATGTTGTTCTTATCTGGATGAAGTTGCAAAGCTGCACAGAAAACAATCATGGAGAAGAAAGCAAACTATAAATATTATTCCACTTAGAGAAACCTACCAAGTTTACGGTATTGCTTCCGAATAATATCTATCTCTGCATCTTGTTTCACCTGTTAAACCCAACAAAAAGAAAACTAGAAAAAATAGAAATAAAAACCCTAAAAAAAGAGGACTTAAAATTAAAATTCAGGAAGCAAAACGTACTCGAAGAAGAAGATAACGGTCAATGAACGGCGATTTCATTGGGTAGCATTGACGACTGTGAGGATGAAGATGGATTTACAGAAGTGCAAACGTGAGAAAGGTGACTCTTTACAGGTAGTTGCAACAGTTTGTAAACCTTAAAAACAAATTGTCTTTAAATGTTCTAATAATGTAATGTTTGGAGTTTAGACTGTTGTTTCGATGAATGAAAGTAGGAGACGTGCATGTAACTGTGTAGGAAAGTGGGAGACGTGTAGGAAGGGAACTGGAGAAAAGGAACTGTAATAGGGAAAGTGAGGAGACGTGGGCATTAAACAATTGGGGGAGTTATAGTGGTATTACCTTAATACCCTTTAAATAACTAATTCCATGTAGAATAGGGTAACAGAACAGGGATGTTATAGGCGCCAAAGAAAAAATATCAACCAACCAAATCTATCCCACATTCTCTCATTATTATAGTAGAGACACAATTAATGGTAGGATTTGATAGTCATTAAAGAAAAAGATCAAACTTTTGACCCTACCATTCTCTTTATAATAGTAGAGATGTATTGATTAAACAAACAATTTTGTTTTGTTGCTAATTGATATTTTCTGGGTTTACTTTTAAGACTTGTAATTCTCTATTGTTATAACCAGACTTGGGGAGTCCGGTTATGCCTTTGAGGTTGCCACGTGTCCCTTTTGACACATTCACCCAACCCTAGGGTTCAATTAATCCCAAGAGTTAAAGAATTTTAACCAAGGTTAAAAAATAATAATTTTTTTACAAACCAACGATATATGGAGGGGTGAGTAAATCTAACCAAAGTTAAGGTTGTCAAAAGGGACACATGGCGACCTCATGGGCGTAACTAGACTCCCCCAAGTCTGGTTATAACCGTAGAGGATTATGTCTCTACTTTTAATTGGATCTTGATTACAAATTTACAATGTTTTGTTATGGAATTTGTATATTAGGTTGTAGATTTCTTGATTTATCAATAAAGAATATAAATGCATTATTCTTTTTTCTTGGGTGGAATCTGTTCTTCTACATTCTTCTTCTTGAAATATTGATTACAAGTTGGTATAGATTGAACGAACCTTTTTGTTGTTGTTTCATTGTCATTTGATTGTAATGCTAGTTCTTTGTTTCCTCGTGAGAGTGGAAGCTGTTCTTCTTCAAATTGTTTGGTTTAACTGGATTCAATATTTCTTAATTGGTTTCTTTACGATAGATTGTCAATGGTTTATAGGCAGGAAATAATAGTTGCCCTTTACTTTTTTTTCTTGTGAGAGTGGAACCCTCCTACACTCTTTTTGAGAAGTAATTCAGGATATCAAATGAAGCTCAATGGTTTGAGGAACATGTAAATGTTGCTACTGAGAAGCTCAATGGTTTCAATACTTAAATCAGCATCCTTTGTCTACTCTCCGAGTAAAGAGGAATAACAAATCACTCTTCATACCTCTTACAACCTTCTTGTACAAAAAACAAAAACAACTGGTTTTCCTATCCTCCGTTAGTTATCTCTCAAAGTCTTGAACATGTTAATAGATTTTGAATGTATTCTTACAGTTAATAGGATTAAAACTAGTCAAATTTGATGCATTGATGACTTCTTTTAATGCAATCTTATTAACTTTTCTTGAAAATTTCTACAAAGTTGATATATGACAGCAAATAAAATGACCGCTGATCCGAATGCGAATGCTAGGGAGAATAGGATGCAAAGCAAGGCACTAAAAATATTTTTAATTCTTATGCATGCAAGCAGATGTAATTTTTTTTAATGCGGTTATCATTTAACTACGTTAGCAGGTTAGTACGGTAAGATGTTAGCTTGGGCAGTGGAGCTTTTGCACAACTCGTACCGGGGCGATTGGATCCCCAGACCTTCCTCCATTGAAGGCCACACCCCTACGTCTCACGCAAGAGGCAGGGGTACAACTTATTCTTGGTCTTCTTGTAATATACATTATTGAAATATGAAACTATATATCCTCACTTTATTATAGTTTCACTATCCTAGTGTGCGTGTGTTCAATACTCTTGCCTACGTATATTTTCTTATTATCTTTGGATACTTTTGGTGTTATAATTAGGAAATGAAGTTTTTGAAGTGAGTTTCATAAATTTGGCTACAGATACATGAGTCGGTCTATGGGTACTCACAAGAGATACTCCCAAATATACTCCCTAATCCTAACTCTTTATTTGGGCTAGGATTTGAGTTGACTTATTTTGTTTTTTCTAATGACATCAGCTCTAATCCTAAGTACCATTTAATAATTGAGATAAAAGGTTAGGATTTGAGAGTATATTTGGGAGTACACTTGGGAGCATAGTAACAAAGTTGAGATTCGAGAATTATTCGGCAGAGGTTAAGTTCGAAAAAAAAGGAAAAAAATTGGTAAATTCGGGAAAATAAAAATGAATAATTATTAAAAAAAAAATAAGAATGTGATATCAACTAACCTGTCTATCAATCTGGATGTATTGACATCTCTTACTATATTAGGCATTTATCCTAATACCTAAAAAATAAGCGTTATGTACACTCGCAAACTCAAGAAGAAAATTACATGAGGCTTAAGCAGACTTTATGTAATTTAAGAGAAAAGAATAATCTAAATTATATGTTTGTAAATGCAAATCAGATTATATTAGCAATTCAAAAATGTGTAGAAACGAGAAAAATAATAATCTGAATAGATAAGATTAGAAAACAATATATGAGTGTATTTATTTGACATAACATAGTTATTTAGCAAAATATAGAAATAGCTCAGAATAAATAACACAAATCATATTTTTTCTTAGTTTGGTTGAAATTCAATAAACTAACAAGCGTGCAAAATCATCTTGTTTCTCTCAATTAATTGAATGTAATCAAAATCTTAAAATAACCAACTCCGATAGAGTTTTCTTCTTCTTCTATCAGTTGACGACTTCAGTTAAATGGAGATTTCTTAGTGTGAAACAAGTCTCGGTTTTTAGTAATAATTCTATTGCTAATAGAAAGTATATTTAACCCTTATTCTTATTTTAGAATTTCTAATAAACATGAACAAATAATTTGTGAGAGATCTTCTTTCAGAATAAGTTCGGCATAAATTGTTAGTTCAGGAATTATTCGCGACTAATTTGTTAGTTCGGGAATTATTCTTCAGTTCGGGAAAAACCAGCATTTTTAAACGTTATCCCTTAAAAAATGAATAGTTCGGAAACAATTCGGGAATTATTTGAAAACTTTGTTACTAGGCTTGGGAGTACTAGACTAGTTCTAGATACATATTGTATAAACTACAAACATTTCTTTTGTACAAGTATTTTACTTGGTGGTAGAGGACGGTTCTTTTTATGACTTACTTTCTATAAAAGTGGTTTTAATTTATTGGGTCTTTAGGAAATGTTTGATCCCTAGCTTAGACTTCTTGGTCTACACTTTACAGATAAGTTTCTAAACCACACTAAAACTAGAAAGTGGCGCATCCTATTAATGTATTGAATTAATTTATTCTTTTTTTTTAAAATTAATTAATTAATTAATAGTGGAATAATATGAGCTTGAACGGGATATGAAGCGATGATTAACTTAGGATGGAGCTACATGCACTCCAACTTTTACTGTTATACACCAAATTTGAGAGAAAATCAATTAGACATAAAATAAAAATTAAAAAGACAAAATTGCCTTCTTCTCCTTCTTACTCTTTCCTCACTGATAGTGAATGATGAATGAGTTTCCAAGTTACCAATCACCATATATTTAATAGAATAGCATCCAATTCATAGGGGTAAGTATTTAAAAAGCAGTGGTTTAATTTAGTTCTCTTGATTGGCCACATGTATAGTTCCCAAGGGACTTGGGTTCTCCCCAGCAGTTGTTGGCGAGGTGGAGGCACCAAATACTACTGTGCACATCAACCAAGGCGCTATGTATGCAAACCAAAGTCTTTGTTGCGTGCACGGGGGTATTGGCGGTCTCCTCTCCAGCAACTACTGGAGAGGATCTTGTGTCATTCCCACGTTTTTGTGGCAGACATGCACTGGAACAGAAAGATGTTTCATTGATGCAACTGAAGGCACTTTTGAGCCTACTAGCAACAGTAGCAACATCACTAAAAGGCTTGCAGTGGAGGCTGTTTGTTAGATTTTTTTGTCAAGGAGTTCAAGACTATATCTCTTTCACCAGAATTAGGGTCTAAGTTTTTATTTTCTATAGTTTAGAGTCTAGAGAAGTTGTTAGAATAAACAAAAACCAAAATGATTTTTTCTTAGTTAATATTGTATACTAGTAATGAAATTTGGATTATCAATCAATTAAGTTGGTTTGCTGCTATTTTTTTTTGGAGTTGTGGAGCATTTCTATTTCCAACAATGGTCTAATCAATTGACTTAACTATGGCTCGTCCAAACCAGACAGTCCAACTCATGTTGTATGTTCTTTCCCTTTGGGTGTGTTCGTTTGCCGAGAAGGTGAGGGAAAGTAAAAGAAAAGAGTGAGTTTTCTTGTATTTTTCGTGTTTGATGTGCAAGAAACACATGTTCATTTTCTTGCATTTTTTCGATACTTTCTCCCAATAACTTTATCCGTCTTTTGATGGTTGTTTTGAAAAAATAATCTAAGTTTATTTTCCTTTCCTTTCCTTTTCTTTCATTTCTTTTATTCACTTTCACACCAATGGAACACACCCTTTGGGACTAAAGTAGGAATCAAATCATGAGTGGAACTATCTCATAGGAGTGTGCCTATATGACACCTTTCTGTTTTTCCTTTTGTCAAAAGGGAAATCATTTGAACCATTTTGTTTTCTAGATCCAGTCTTGCCCATTCAAGTGAGATTATCATAATCATCAACATAAAAACATGGTATGGCCATCTAGTTTACATGAGATTATTTATTAATGGGAAATGCGAAATGGACCGTGCCATCTCATTGGTCCACACATTTTTAGTACCTATTAACTGTGGTTAAGAGTCACTTACCCCTAAGATTCATCAATCTAACCTTGGTTTTTAGAAAAAAAATAAACTAAAATATTAATCATAATTTAATTAAGCTTAACCATGATTAAAAAAGGGTTGAAAGGGACAAGTGAACATTGCGGTCGACAAGGAAGAGGACCTTGCAGTCCACTTCACAGGACTCTTTATTAATCAGTTCTTAATCAGTTTGGGTAGGGGTATCAACGGGCAAGTTGACTAGGCCTGATTAAATGGGCTGGGCTGGCTGGCTCATTTATTAATTGGGCGGTTCAGACTTAGGCCAAGCGTGCCAAAGGATTCGGGATGAAAATATGCTAAGAGCATTCTCACCAAAATAGCCAAAACTCACTTTTTTCTACTTTCGCTATCCATTTTTTTAAAACACTCCCAGCAGCCTCATCAATTTAACAAAAAAAAAAGAGAGAAAGAAATATTATTTTATTATTTGTGTGGGAAAACAACAAAGGAAATGAGAGAGAAATATTATTTTATTATTTATGTAGGACCACAATAAAGGAAGGGAGAGAGAGAAACCTTATTTTATTATCTGTGTGGGACCACAATAAAGGAAGAGAAAGAAAGATTTAACTTTGGTGAGTGTACAGTACTCACCAAACCGAAATCTTTATTCTGATGAGACTGCTGAGGACCATTTGGGCATTTTTTAGTGTTTTGGCTCACCTAAGAGCATTCCTAGCAACCTCACCAAAAATTTTTTTTGGTTATTTTGGTGAGCCAAAACACTAAAAATGTCAAAATGGGTCCTCAACAGCCTCATCTGTATAAAGATTTCGGTTTGGTGAATAATAAAATAATGTTTCTCTCCCTTATTTTTTGTTAAATTGGTGAGACTGTCGGGAGTGTTACACAAAAATGGATAGCCAAACTAGAAAAAAGTGAGTTTTGGCTATTTTGGTGAGGAAAATTTGGTGAGGCTGCCGGAATGCTCTAAGGATGGTTAATTCTATGGAAGAAGTATCTTTTACAAGGTACAACTAGCAATTCCTATTTCTCAATTGATTTTACAATGAAGATAATCCCTTTTTAACCGTGGTTAAGATTTACTAACTTAGGGATTAAATATTTTTTCCCTTGAAAAACTCAGGTTGGTTTCATCTTAAGGATTAGTAAATCTTAATCACAATTAAAGAGAGTCAAAAGGGACACGTGGTAAGCTTGGAGAGGTGTGCGCAACAAAAACAATCCTTCCCTAAAAAATCGTTTTGGTGAAATTTCATCCCAAATTACGAAATCTCAAAGACATGGGATCACAGCCAAGTGGGATTGAACTTGGGGAGAGTTGCATAGCACCCAGAGGCCAACATGTGTCCCTTTTAACCCCTATAGAATTGTAGTTAAGATTCAAAAATAATAATAAAATTATCCTAAGGGTTAAAAATTCTTAGCCAAAGTTAAATATTTTTTAATTTTTATTTTCTAAAAACTAAGGTTATATTATTGAGCCTCGTTAGCGAATCTTAACCACAGTTAATAGGGGTTAAAAGGGACACATGTTGGGCTTATGGGTGCAATTCAACATTCCCCGAGTTCAATCACAACTCGTTGTGACCCTATCTTTTTTTTTTGGCTGCAGTAATCATTTAACTACAGTAGTAGGTTAGAACAATCAGAAGTTAGCTTGGGCAGTGGAGTTCTTGCAACTCGTATCTAAGAAGATTGGATCCCAGACCTTCCTCCACTGGAGGCCACACCCCTACCACTCATGCAAGAGGCCATCAACGGATTTTGAAAGTTCCCTTTCGCTCAAATCACCCACTTTTTTTATTTGTTGATTTTGGATATCATTTACCTATGTTAGCACATGGTTAATGGTTAGCTTGGGGATTGGAGCTCTTGTGACTCATCCCGAGATCAAATCAAAGTCAATCAGGATTGAATCCAGGGAGAGTTCAATCACACCCATAGGCCAACATGTGTCCCTTTTAACTCCAATTAACCATGGTGAAGATTCACTAACTCTTAGGTTCTATAACATAACCTTTGTTCTAAAAACCAAGTTATGTTTATTGAATCTTAAGCGTTAATGAATCTTAACCACGGTTAATATGAATTAAAAGGAACACGTGTTGACTTGTGGGTGCATGCGATTAAACTTCTCTTCGCCCAGGAAATTGGATCCCGAGGCTCCCAAATTTCGGTCCATAAAGAACCTTGACATCCACTGTGACAGCATACCGTATATGACTATACTCTCAGTTGAAGCACAGGTTCCTTTCTCTTTCCGTCTGGTCCTAAGAGAAGAAGGCTGGATAGATTCAAAATTAGGGATTCAGCTGTGGATTCGAACCACGATTTTCTCAAAACCATCTTCCCGAACTGAAGAACAGAACCCTTTCTCTTCCTCCCATTCTTCGCCTCTTCTTTATCGGAATGCCCCGATCCCTGTGAGCGTACAGGAATCAACAACATACAATTCTAAGCAATTGAGCACGAAATAGGGAAGCAGAGAAGCAGTAGTAGCAGGAGAGAAGATTCTTCTAGAAGAAGGAGAAGAAGATCGGAAGACGAATCAGAATCAGGTTCTGAAGACGAGAGTGACGGTTCTTCGCCCAGGAAGAGAAGAGGCAGCAGCAGCCGAGGGAGGCGGAGGAGCTCCTCTCGAAACGACGATTCTGATTCTGCAAGCAGCGATGATAGGCATAGTAAAAAGAAGAAGTCTTCACGGGATATTAGTGAAGAAAAAATAGCAGAGTATCTCGCTAAGAAAGCGCAGAAAAAAGTATGAGTGCTCTTGTATTGATTTCATGATTTGGGTTTTTGTCTATGTTCATTTGCCTTTTAGGGTTCATGTCTCTCTGATTATTCTTTCTTGTTTTGCTTTGAGTCTTAGGCATTGAGTGTTGCGAAGAAGCTAAAGTCACAGAAGGTTTCGGGTTATTCCAATGACTCAAATCCCTTTGGGGATTCCAATCTCAATGAGAAGTGAGTCTATCTCCATGGGTGAAATTGTTTTCTATTTCGTTTTTTGTTTCCTTTTAAAAAAGTTAGTCCTATTGCTGCAAATACTTTTCTTGCTCGCAAATGTGGTCTCTATCTGGTTTCTTTGAGGCTGCATTTGGTTTAAATTATTCATTACATGAACACTTATGCAGGAAATCCCTCAATAGGCTAGAAAAACAATTTAATCACCTAAGTAAACTAAATCAAACACGGGCTTAATGTCAAATAAATCAGGAATAGCAGATTATAACTGTGAATGCCTTTTCTTCTTGTTATAACTTATAAGGGTTGTTATGTTTCATTAGATCTCTTTGAAGAAGGTTATTTATGTACTGTTACAAACAGAAGTTCCTAAAGCAAGGCATTCCAATGTCTCAGTATAATTTTTAGAGTGATAGTCGCCAAGCATTGGGAGTCTTATGTTTGGACCCCCGGGAGGTTAAAGGCTCTCATGGGGTGGGGTTGTGGAAAGGAATCATGGCTGTGGCGAAGTGTTTGTCACCCTTCATTAGATTCAAGGTGGGTAATGGGATAGAGATCCGATTTTGGAAAGATTTATGGTACGGGTCTGAATGCTTAAAGGATGTGTTTGAGAACTTATTCCTGTTATCTTTAGACAAAGATGCATCAATGTCAGAATGTTACAAGGGGAGGAACAACGAGGTAGTTTGGTGCCTCAAATTGAGGCGAGATTTGAATGACCGGGAAATCTAAGGTTTCCTACGTCTATTGCAAAATCTTGGGACTTCTCATCCTAGGTCACAATATACGGATACAAGGATTTGGTTTAGGGATCACAATGGTCTAAGAAGTTCTCGATGAGATCACTACTACAGTCTCTCGAGTTAGCCCCCCCTTACACTCTTTTCCTCATAAGTCTGTGTGGAACCCCAAAATTCTATCAAAAGTAGCATTCTTCCTTTGGACAACGACTCTGAATAAGGCTCTCATGAGTGACAATCTGGGAAAAGGGAGGGTGGTCGATAGCTAACCGCTGTTTCATGTGCCTTCTTGCGGAAGAGTCGGTAGATAATTTGCTATTGCATTGTTCTGTTGCTTGTGGAATTTGGGAACACTTCCTTTCCCGATTAGGAGTAGTTTGGGCCTTTCATGCTTCCTTCCAAAACTAATTATCTTACTAGTTTCTAGTAGGTACGGATAGTGCTTGCGAGGTGATCTGGTTAGTCCTATCTGCTATCTGGGGCCATCTCATGGTCTATATGGAAAAAAGGGACCTAAGAGCTTTTGAGAACTCTCCCTCCTCTTTGCCTCGGATTTATGCACGGATTAGACTCTTAACCAGTGTTACCTAGTTCGCTACCTACAAAAACGAACCACGAACCACGAACCAGTTCGCTGTTCGGTTCATTTGGGTTCGTGAAAATGAGCGAACCCGCTACTTGAACCCAAGAGCTTTGGTTTGACGAACTTTTTATTCGGGTTTGACGAATTTGTTCTTTAAGTTTAGCGAACTTATACTTTTGAGTTCGGCAAATTTGTCTTCTGGGTTAGCGAACCGGCAAAACCTATGTTTAATTTTTTTTTTTAAAAATAAATATTTATTTACATGGATAAAATATGCATGTATTAATATTATATATGCAAACCAAACTAAAAAACCTAAGTGAACCGAGAAACGAACTGTTTCTTTGTACCCATAGCGAATTGGGTTCACTCTAGAGTCACGAATTGCGAACCCGAATTCAAACTGAGCGAATTGATGAACCAGGAAACATTGCTCTTAACCTTGGAATGACTGTCCATTCATCACAGGTCGTTGGATCTTGGGGAGTTCCTTGGATGAAGAGTGGGATCTAACGTTAATTTCTAGTTTTTCATTTTTGGGTACCTTGTAGTAGACAACTTTTGTCAGTATGCATGTGTTTTTAGCTGTTCTTCTCCTTCCTCCCTTGGGTTTACTACTCAGTAACCTTGGGGTTTTTAGTTACATTTGTAATCCCTTAGCCGATATATATATATAATCCCTTGTTTAACGATAAAAAAAATTAACATGAGAACTTTGACCATAAAAGACTATTACAAAAGATAAGATCATCTATGGGGACCAATCACCCTAAATTAAAAAATGCGTTGGCATATTATTACAATGTTTTCTTAGTTGTATTCTAATCGATCTACCTATCCAAAATGTGCAATTTTAACACAAAAGGTATATGAGTGGAGACAAGTTTTTAAGGGGGCGGTTTTTTTTTTTAAAATAATTAAGAAATTCTTATGTCCTATCTTTTAACTTCGCCATCCATTAAAGGAAAATCTATGTTTTCCTTTCCAGTTGAGGGATGTGGGTTGTGCTCCTTTGCCTATTTATTTTAAGACAAAGATGCATTTACCGTCGTCTCTTCCTCTGTTTATAATTCATATTGACAGAGGGTCAGTTTTTGATATTCCGCAGCTGGCTGCAATTCAATCGAAGAGAACCTTGTCGAATCCCTAGAAATCTCTGGCGATCTAACTTAATTTTTTTTTTTGTTTTATATCCCTATTTTCTCTTTCTCTGTGTGATTGAAAGCTGTAAAGTACCCTTTTTTGTGGTCCTATCTGAATTTTCTTGAAGATTTATAGAGATTGAAGGAACTTTTTTCTTGATTGGTAAAGCAAGCTATATATAAATAAACAAAAGCAATAATCTACGTGAAGATTCACAGGAGAGTAACCACAGATAAAAGACAAAGAAAAAAGAATACAATTAGCTAACTAGAAGCCACTAAATGTATACTAGTAAAGTAAACACCATCCTCCCGAGGACCGTTGTTCTCCAATGGCCCACTTGCGAATCATCTTCCACGCAAAGTGCAGATAAACCTTACATTACATCTTGCCATAGGCAGTCCCTGTATCAAGGCCAAGAATTCTGTATGGGTTGAAGTTGTTGAACGGCACAAATCCACCTGTCGTTTAATGTCATTTTATTACTTTATAAAAAAAGAAAAGAAAGAAAGTAATCATATGATGCATTCATATATTGCTTGCACTACACACCATAAAATTTGGGTCTTCAGGTTGCCCCCGAGTAATAAAGAGGCCTCTTACTCTTGTATGATGTCTCCTTATTTTTCTGCACCCCTACCCGCACAATTTAGTATAAAGTTAATGACCAAGAGAAAAATGAAAGCCAGATCAAAGTAGGGGGTTCACCATCACAACAATCAAGTAATCAATAATCAAAATAGTGGGTCCTACTATTATAGTTAGCAACAAAAAGTAATTGCCAAAAAATAAAAAACAAATGCATTCGAATCAAAGGCCAAAGGTAAAAAATTAGTAGCAAATGGTCCCACTCTCCCTCTCTCTAGTCTCCACTGACAGTGACAGAAAAAAAACAATTACACATAGAAAAGAATAAGTTTTAGTCATGCGTCACGGGCTTCGGCTGTTACATCATGGTAACATCATTATGTAGCGGTTTTGGCCAGACCCGTTATGCATGCCAAAGCCATTTTTTAAACTTTGAATGGTATGCTATGCGGATCGCTTTTCTTGTGTTCTAGGAGTAAATGCTGGTCTAATCCCACAATGGATGCAGTGATTGGTTTTCAAAATAATTGTGTTAATGCCAGCATCCTTTTGGATATTTATAGTATTTTGAAGGCAGTCTTTGGCTATTCATTTGTGACCCTTTCAGGATTTTTCTACGTTACGGTTCTACTTTCAAAGGTCTGCATTTCATTACGCATCCATTTTGCCGTTGTCTGTTATGGTAATTCCTTATGTGCAATTCAAGTCCTGATTGAAATTTTGGAGTATTTAGTTTCTACATCCTTATCCTCCTGCTCCAAGTCAATCTGGCTTCATATCCTACCAGAGTTTGCTGTTTTTGGATTGCATTCATGTGTTCCGAAGGGCAAATTTTTTCTAGTGATGGGCTTGATTTAATAAACTAACAAAATTAGGTATTTTGTTGTTCACATGTTCACTTTGCATGGTGTTACAGGTTTGTGTGGCGAAAAAAGATAGAACGTGATGTCATTCAAGGCCTACCACTTGACATGCTTTCAGTCAAAGCTGAGAAAAAGAGACAGAAGGAGAGGATGGTATATTGTTAGTGGATGATTACTGTCTGTTTATTGTCTACTTACTTTATGTATTATATTTTTCTTTTCTAATTGTATCGTCAAGTTTCATATAGTCTATAGCTATAAACTCGTGAACATCTGTTTTGCACAAATGTTTTTTGGTGCATCACACACAGATGTATCTATATAGATTTTTAAAGTATAAAAAAAGCATCTGTGATGCACAAATTAAAGAACAAATACCCTTGTTCACTGCAGTCATGGTGTCCATGGAGTAGGTTGGAAACCACAAGGGATCCTTCATAGGAGATCTATGGCAAAAGCCGATCACATGTGATGATTATAACCACCAAATGTAATCTCGTTCTTCTGATCAACAAATAAATTGTTGAAGCCCCACAAAAAATGTAATAGAGTGGATGATTACTTATACGAGTTGGCATTTGAGAGAGGGTCATGTAAATGGTGACATCTAAGCCCTTATGTGCATAGTAGTATAGGACAATCCTGATGTTTCCAAGGTAAAATTTTTTAAGAATAAAAGGAACAAAGAAACTAATTAAGAGGAGGAAGGGGCAAGGGACAAATGGAGAAAGCCTTATGAAATAGAGGTTCGTGTTGGCTCCTTATTCTTTGGGGAATTACATAGATGGAAGAATGCAAAGAGAGAGCGATGCCAGTTGGGTTTGGCCTCCTCATTCACGTGGATACACAAATGGGAGATTTATCCAGGCATTATTAAATAACTGATATTATTTGATGGATTCATATTGACTTTCTGAGTAAATGTTATCTCTTTATTATGCTTCATGTTGATGAATTGATTGTACTTGACAATCTTAACTTTTTATTGTGACATTCCATGATTTTTTATATCACTTAGGCTGTGTTCTTTTCCTGGGTTATTGAGGTGGATTTTATTAAGTCCCGGTATTTGAATAATCTACGTTGTTTTTTTTCCAAAATTTCCGGGACATCAAACACCCATGGAACTTAAAGCCACAGCAAAACCAGGACTTCAATGTCCCAACCTATTTGTCCAAGCTTTTAAAAACCGAGCTCGCGGGTTTTAAATTGATCAACACTCAATAAAATTGAAAAACAAAACTCATCTTCCTCCCGTTCTCATCTCATCTCCCCTCCCAAGTCCCAACAAAAACAAAAGGGTTAAGGTTGTTTGCCGTCACCAGAGTTCGTCGATGTTGGATTTGCGTTAAGGTTGATTCTTCGTCCCTCATTTTTTTTTTTCCAGTTTTTGATCATTATGCTGGAGAAGATTTCGCCGTCGTTGGATTTTTTTTTTTCAATCGGGGGTGAAGCCATAGAAATCTCGTATTTGCAGGCAACCCCATTTAATTTTGTCAACTATAAGCTAGGGTTTTGGGATGTATTATTCTTCTTCGTCTGTTTTGTATGATCACTCTTTTTCTTCATCTGTTTTGTATGATCACTCTTTTTCTTCATCTGTTTTGTATGATCACAAACTATGCCTGTCTGTTTTGTACGATCACCTTCTTCTTCATCTGTTTTATATGATGGCAAACTATGCCATGATCTCAACCATGTTGGTATTCAATGCCATTCTACATATTCCTTCTCCACACACAGGGACAAGCAATTTAGCTGCTATCCAACTGTACAAACTAATGCCATTCAGAAACCATGCCATGGTCTCAAGAATCTCAACTATGTTGATATTCAATGCCATTCTTCCTTGCTGAGTTTCAGTTTTCTTTTTTCTCTTTAAGGCCTTGTCCTCTTTTTCTGAGTTTACATACTATATCTGTTATATTATGTATTTTTTTATAGAAATTATTTTGTGTACTTTATTCCTCATTTATAACATACTTGGTGATTGCTGATTAAGTTTTTTTTTAGCAAACTTGGATCAAATTTGGGTTGAGCCATTGGAACCCTTGTCAACCACATTCTTATCAAAGTACTAGTGATGATTTATACATATCACAACTCCCTACTGTCCAAAAACTAGTGTATATTGATTACAATTTATTCAGAACTCTCACTTAGAATATCTGAAATTCATGACTTTTTATTTGTTGAGGTCAAAACTTTAAACATACTACCGTATATTTTTTTAAATTTTATCTTGGGTGGCCCATGAATTCTACCAATCAGACAGCTCTATATAGCCTGATGTATCATGTATGAACATCTTTCCCCTGTCATTGACCTGATTTCTTTTCTTTTTTTTAGCTCTAGATATCAGGAATGTAAATAGACATAGATATCATCACCTCTCTTCCAGGATTTGCGGTTTGAATATTTATTTACGCATGTTCCTCAAGTAACCCCAAGACTTTTTATTGTATAGACTATAGAGTCAGGCTAGGTTGCAGTAATGTTGAATTTACAGCAGAGATAAGGTTGATTTGTAAACCCATAAAGCTAAGTTGAATTGTAGGGGATAGAGTTGTTACATTCAGCCCAGCGTCTACCATAAACCTCAACAAACATAGTTAGTGAAATGGTTCAATGTCTGTCTTATCTTTCCCCAATCTTGTTCTGTCTTCTTTCTCTTAGCCCAATCAATAGCTCTGCAAAATTCCTTTAGCAAAGAACTAAAGGAAGATGATAAGGATGGCCAAAAGAGCAGAAGGGTTGTTGATGCAGACATCCATAAGTCCAAGGAATTTCAAGTTTACCAAAGGAGAAAGAAGAAAAAGAAGACCCCATGTCACTTTGGATAGATGACATGGGGCATTGAAGACCTTATATGCACACAGAGCATTAGGAAGGCCCCACATTGGGAAGGTGTGCATATAGGATGATTTAGCAGGTTCTATTTAGTTAGGAGAGGCCCAATGAGCTGGATTAGTATTTAGGAGGAGTACTTTATTAGTTATGTTATTAGTTTGGGCTATTATAGTCTTTTTATTATGTTTTGGATATTTTGGTCTTTTTACAATTAGGGCTTCACCTATTTAAAGCCCCCTTTTGCTGTAAACTTTTAGTTAATGAAAGAGAAAGAAAGAAAAACCTACTTTTGGGTATTCTCCAGTGATTGGAAATTGGTGTGATGCCATGAGAGTGATTCCCTAAAGCTCTAAGGTAGGTTTTTCAGATTTTCCTCTCTTCTTCTCCATCCTTTCTCTTTATTTTCTGTTTTTTTTTTGAAACCCTAGCCTTCCCTGCCCAGATCCTCACTGCCACAGCCTTTTCCTGTTGCCCCTGCATAGCCACAGCCCTCCTAGCCACTATACATCACTGTTGCAGCCATGCAGGTCTCCACCTTGCTGCCACAGGCTTCCTACAACCTTCTTACAGTTCTATACCTTGGTCTCTGCTGTCACAACCCCTTCTACACCTGTTCCCCTTGCTGCCACAGCCACCTACGGGCTTTCCTTTTCAACCGCATACCTATACCAGGCCTTTCCTTGCTGTTATAGCCTACCCCCAGTCTTTCCCTGCAATCACAGCCTAGTCCAGGTTTCCCATAGTGCTTCTACAGCCCTATATTTAACCCGATTGCAGATTCAACATTCCTGTAATTTCAGAACTTTAAGATATTCAATTCCCAAACCATAAACACTAAGAATCCTGAAACTGTAATCTCATACAGCCCTTTGAAACCCTAGATAAGGTTGAAAATCTACATTGAATTGAAAGCTAATCCCTAAGCTCTTGGAATCATAGAATTCCATTAACCCTTGCTTATATAACTGAGGGTCATTATTGTAGGTTTGTGGTATGACCTTGAATCTTCCTAAAATTGCTTTCTTGAAATTTCTGGATAATTAATTGTGATAAGATTGCTGATATATAATTTTCATTATTATTGTTAAATCAATCTTGATCTCAGCTCATTAGATTTTAGGTCATTGCATAGTCCTACATCAGTTGTACTGACATTGTACAACAATACTTGCTTGGCCAAATCCCAGGCCCTTTGAAACCAATACTCGCAATTAATATAGATGTTTCTTCAAAGATCAAACATTGGAGTGATTTGATTAATATGAATTCTCACTTTAGTAGGTTTTTGTTTTATGCATCTCAATTTGTGTACAAAATAGATAAAATAAAAATTAACTTCTCAAAGTCCTAACAAATTTGTCTTGTGTGAAAAGAACAACGAACTTCAAAGTCTTGGGCATTCACACACAGTCCCGAGTACAAAGAATACAAAACTTCAGATGTCTGAGCTTGTGAAAGGCCTGGATTTTGCATCTCCTGGGGCTTTGAAAGTCCCTAGCCTGTGATGTTCCAACAAAAAACATAGCCTTAACCTATTTGGCAAGTCAAGGCTTTTGTGGCACATTATAGCATCAAGGTCAAATGGTCAATTGAGAGCACCATAGATCAATTTAGGCACGCTTTCATAAAAAAAAATAATTGAGGAAACTACTAATTAAGCTTTTGTTGCTATTATGCTTCATAATTCTTATTGATGTTTGCAATTAAAACGAACTTGATTTACGAACTTACAATGTATCCCAATAACAGAGGAGTTGAGGAATTCGACCGTAGGTTTTGATGGATTGATTGATCATCGTAGGCTTGTAGCAAGTTGTCTATGATGATGCTCTTGGTGGTATGATCCAACTTGTAGTTATGCTCTTACTTGGTCATCTGGTTTTCAGTGCACCAAAGACCTTTAAAAGCACTAGTGAAGAGTTTTCTAGTACAGTCTGAGTAGTTCTCTAGTACATTTACAGGATTAGTGGTGGGGAGAATGAAAAAGGGCTCGCAAGCTGGAGGAAGAGTTATCTCGCTCTAGGAGGCAAGCTTACACAAAACAAATCGCACTCACCAGTCCCATATTTTACATGTCCCTGTTCAAGATGTGGGCTTCGATTATAAATTGATTAGGAAAGATAGAAGGTGACTAGTTTTGGAATGGGAGAGGACAAAAGGAATTTATAACTGGTAAGGTGGGCTGCATTTGTCGCCCCAAGGACTTTAAGGTTAGGCTTTAAGACACTGAGGATCATAAATATGGTTCTTCTGGCCTTTTAAAGACTGGGAAGTGAACGCCTTTATTAGAATCTTGTCTCATCTAGAGTCTGTCATCCCTATCCCTTCTTCTAAGAATAGCCGAATTCGGTCTAGAGACAACAAAAGTCGATTTACTTTGAGATCCTTTATTTGGGCGAGGCATCCTAGGCCCTCTACACATTTTCCTTATTGGGTTGTGTGCCATCCTGGTATGCCATCCAAGATATCCTTTTTTCTATAGACAACTTATCTTCTCGACAAGATCCTTACTTGTAATCATCTCCAAAGTAGAGGTTGGAATTTAGTGATTGTTGTGTACCGTGTTTGGTAGCGGAGGAAAAAGTAGATCATTTGCTCTTACACTGCCCTTTTTCGTTTAATCTGTGGAACCATTTTCTCATTCAACTCGGAGTCAAATGGGTCTTTCCACGTTCTTTCCTGGGCTTCTTATCTTGTTGGCATTTGGCCTTGCCGGGTTCTCTGTTGGATGCTTCTTCTTGGTCTTGGTCCATTTGGAAAGAGAGAAACAAACTAATTTTTGAAAACTCATCTTTATCCCTGGATAAGATTAGGCAGCAGACTCGAAACCTTCTACTTGTCTAGACCTCAATCAAGGACAATTTTGAAGAATTGGGGGTTTCAAGCCTTCTTGCTTAATTTGGGTTATATATAATGTTGCAGGAGTTTCGGACTTCATTTGTTTTAGTATTTGGCATGTTACAGTCCCTTTTTAGCCTTGCTCCTTTTGTATTTTCTCTTGCTTTTAATGAAATTCTTATTATGTATATATATAGGGGGTTGATAACGTTCACGCAAGGGCGTGAACGTTATCAAGTTCACGCAGGTCAAATTTGAGGGGTGCTTTCGTTATTAAGAGGGCCATGAAGGGTAGTCTTGTAAACATGGAAAAAATTGATTTTAGACAAATATCCAACATTTGTGAAATATTTACAAAATTGCCATCAACTTCCTCTTTTGTGAGAATGTTAACGTTCACATGCTTGCGTGAATGTAACATTGCCATATATATATATATATATATATATAATTAATAGGTGGTCTTTTTAAATCTAAAGGCATAACAATTAACACCCATAGACTGATAGATTCCAAGGTCTTAACTGAGTTTTTTTTCATATAATCTGTCATTTCAACAATTTCTATGTTGCTTTAATTCAGACTGCTCTTTGTAAGCATTGGATCCATGCCATGCAATCTTGTATATATTTGAGACTATTTACTTCAGTTTCATGTTTCTTCTACAATGTTCTATGGGTGATGCTTGATAGCGTATCACTCAAGCTTGATCTTCTTCAATGTCAGATTTTAGTGTAATTCAATTACATAATTCAGGCAGAAATTGAAAAAGTGAAAAAGAGAAGGGAGGAAAGGGCAATGGAAAAGGCACAGCACGAGGAGGAAATGGTTAGTTTTATTCTATGACATTTCATGATTTTTCTTGTAGATCTATTGGGGGACAAAAGTCACAGAATTGGATTGCAGATTATTCATGGGAAAGTTAATTTATATTTCTTTCTTCATTTTCTCTCAGATTGCAATTTTCAACTAAGATATAAATTATTTTGGGAGAAATTACCAAGTTTATTCCTTTTCGCAGGCAATGTTGGCTAGAGAACGTGCTAGGGCTGAGTTCCAAGACTGGGAGAAGAAAGAAGAAGAGGTATGAAGCTGAAATATCCCCAACATTCCTATTCCCTACCCTCATTTTTTTTCCATGCGTAATACCAATGCATCAGTTGCTAACACGTTGAACCTACAGTTTCATTTTGATCAAAGCAAAATTAGGTCAGAGATTAGACTGCGTGAGGGACGTACAAAACCCATTGATATTCTCTCCAAGCAGCTTAATGGTTCAGACGATTTTGATATTGAAATAAATGAACCATACATGGTCTTCAAGGTAAATTTCCCTCTTTGTTCTGGAATTCTGAACATTGCATGATAGGAATAGGATAGCTCATGTTTTTATATAATTTTTTGAATTTTTCTTTCTTGTTATGCATGACACTGGCTCAAGCTTGACACCAATTGTGCAGAGCAAAATAATAAATAATTTTTTTAGCTCACAAGTTAAGCATTCTTTATACTCTAGGGAAAAAATTGTCGTGTCCTGAATTGTGTTGTTTTCCACTGCTTCCACTAGCAGGCCATTGGGAATCGTATGACATGATTATGTTTTATTAGCTTTATGAAAATTTATCTTCCACACATTGTTATATTCAATGATAAGTTCCACTTCTGTGATAGGATATTGTGCTTCTGTATGCCTTCCGCTAACCTCCTAGTAGATGACTAGGCTAATGATTCATTGCAGATGAAGCTATAAGTTTGTACTTCTTTCATAAGGACAGTTTTGGCATGTTTAGAGAACTGCAGTCTCAGCTTCTATTATGTGCATATTTAGAATGAAAATTATGAAGTTTTGGCACGTGACCCAATTTTTTATGTTATTTATATTTTCCTCATCTTTTTTTTTTTCTTGGATCAAAGAAAGGGGATTGACGACTAATTTGTATCGATATAAAAATGATGATTGATTCACAAGTGTAACAATTTTTCTTCTTAAAGCAGCAGTCCTGTTCTGAATAATGTAGTAATCAGTAATTGGAATTTGGAACCCTAAATGGCTATTGTTGATTATGCATGCTGTCACTGTAAGGGTTGTCTCATGAGATTGGGACCTACCCTTGGGGATTACCCTGTAGCTTGTCAAAGAGATTAGCTCTTCCCAAATTCAGTTTTAAGGTGGGTAGTGGGTCAGAGATTAGGTTTTAGAAGGATGTATAGTGTGGTTCCACAAAACTCCAGGACGCCTTTGGTAACTTATTCTTGTTAGCAGGGGATAGGGATGCTTTAGTAGGGGATTATTTTGAGACGAGTGGTGTGGGGTCCAAAGTTGGAGAGGGGTTTGATTTACTCAACTAGAGTCAAGTTTATTTCCCATAATGAGGCCTCTAACGACAATGAACTCAATCCTGTCAGATTCTCTTGGCTTTTTAAAATTTTTATGTGTGTGTTCTCTTTGTCTCTTGTTCCATCTGACTCTTTAGTCATGCAACTGAATTAATGAAGTGTTCTCAATTGAGTAATGCATTGTTTAAGTTTCTAAAGTCTTCAGTTTATGCTGAATCATTTTGCAATCAGTCTGATGTAACTAGTCAAATGTATCTATATTTGTCTGTATTGCTCATTGATTCGCTTGGCTTTAATCTTCAGTTTATGCTGAGCTATTTTGCAATCAGTATGCTGTAATAAGTCAAATTTATCTTCTATCTGCCCATGCCAGTAGTCAATTCAATGTCTGTTCTGTAAAAGCGATCTTTTACATCTATTTTTTTCAGTGATGATTAAGCTTTCATATTTTATTCCTGATTATGTACATTAACATATATGTATTTTTTTTTATTAACATTTGAGATGTGTACAACAGGGTTTGACAGTAAGAGAAATGGAAGAGCTTCGTTACGACATAAAAATGCATCTGGATTTGGACAGGGCAACACCAACACATATAGAGTTTTGGGAGGTATGATTCATTTCCCTTGTCCATACAAGTATTCAATGGCCTTATGTGGTCCTTGATAGGTTATTTATATCTTTATGAAACTAAATCACTTGGTTGAATCCATCTAATATCATTGATATTCAACAAGTGCACGTTTTTTTTCCAAATCCTTTTATTTTTTTGGTTGCATTCCATAAGTGAAGAATTGAAACTCGTAAGCAAGGTTGTAAATAACGGTTTTGGTGTATAAAGGGTTTGGTTGAAACCATTACGTAACGGTTTCCGATGTTACAGCCAAAACGCGTATCATACACACTTTTTTGGGATTTTTTTCTGGAAGAATTAAAATATCCAAAAAAAAAAGGTGTGGGAAAATGTTTTAAAAAATAATTAATAACATTAAATGTATATTATGCATAAATATGATTATTTATCAAATTTAATTAACGCAATGAGGTAAAAATGAGATTACATAACCAAAATGATCATAGATTCATGGGTTTCAATCTTCCTAATGTTGATTAACTAATAAACATTCATTGAAAAAAGTTGAGAAATCTAATCTCGTAAAACAATATATATATTTTTCTCAGAAGTGGGTTTTGAAGTTTTGTTTTGTCGATTTGTAGTGTAATTTTGGTCTTTGACCCAAAAAAATGGAGTGGCTGTTTTTTGCTTCTAGAGGAGGAAGAAAGTCATGAAAGTTCGATAGAAATAAGTTAGACTGGATGTTATGTTACCGATAATCATGTATATATGGGTGTGTGTGTGTGTGTGTGTGTGTGTGTATAGCATGGAACATCACGTCACGATAGGGATGTAAATAATTGAACTAGGTATCGTTTGAGCTCGGCTTGAGCTCAATTCGAACTCTGGAAGGCTAGTTCGAGCTTGGCTTGTCCACAAGTTATCGAGCTCAACTCGGTTCAACTTGATACCAAACCAACTTCGCAATTGAGGTCAAGACTTGACTCGATTCTTAAGAGAAAGAAGAACAAAGAGAAATGAGAATGGAGTAAAGGGAGATCGGTAAAATTATTGTTATTTTTTCAAAAACATTACAGTTTAGCTGAATTATTCAATATTGGCGTCCTCCTCCATCAAAAGTAAAGCGAAGGAACAAAAGAATCAAATAACAGATATATAGAGGAGATTAGAAATTACGTGTTTGATATGAATGCTGAATTTCTTGAGCTTGAGAGTGTGGGTAATAAGTAGCTTTTGAAAGGAATGCTGAGTCGAATGGTTTCAGATTTGGCCTTGGGGCAAAGTCTGAACCAAAAAATACAGCAATTACAGCTACATACTAAAAATTACTGAAGGGAAAGAGAGTGACAGGTTCTGGTGCACCGGTTTTTAAGCAATGGTGGCTGATAATTGAGCGGTGGTTGGTGGTGGTGTTTGTGAAGCCGTGACCATGTGAGAGATGGTGACTGAGCTTGAGCGTGAGCAGCGATGGCTGTTTGTGGTGGCCATGACCGAGAAACGGAGAGAGTGGGCTAGCAAAATCCTTTATTGGTGGCTAGTGGTGGTGTGCTTGAGCGTGACTGCGTTAGAGATAGTGGCTGCCGCTTGTGGTGATACCCTTAGGCTTAGGTTTAACAGAGAGATGAGAATAAGAGACGGGAGAGAGAGAGAGAGAGAGAGAGAGAGAGAGAGAGATGAGAATAGGGTTAGGCAACCTTTAGTATATATAGGGTGGGTTGTGAAATTACAAACATAACCATACTAATACTGTTAATAGGGTTATATTTGTAGTTTTATAAAGATATATCAACCTGTTATATATGCTACTTATGGTGTATAGTAAAAGGAGTAGGGTTGGGTTTGGACTGGCCAGGCAGGAGGGTGCCCTTGCTCAGTTGCTCGCCCTATTCTTAAAGGTTTCTGGGAAGGGTTTGGCCGGGTTGGGCCGGGTATCCTTGGACTTAGGCTTTTTGATGCCCCTAGGGTTTGGGAATAATACCGGGGGGGGGGTCTAGTTTGGAAAAAAAAAGGGACAAAGTCGGGAAAAAAAGGAAACAAATAAAAATAATTATAAAGAGAATGTATCATGATACCAACCATAATTAGTAAGTCAGAATTCGAGAATTATTCGTCTAAGAAAAATTTCGATAAATTGACAAATTTTGGAAAATTCCAAAATATATCTGTAAAACATCGAGCAAGATTTGAAAAAATATATTAAATAAGATTACTGATTATTAAATTATAAACAAACATATTTCATACAGTTGATTTTTTAAAAAAAATTCATGAAGAATTCGGGAAATTTGTGACTTTTTGAGAAGGAAATGATTTTTTCAAAAAGTCGTGAATAGTTCGGGAATTAATCCTTCAACCAAAAGTTCGGGTATTATTCGGGAATTTTTGAAAAAATCGGAGAACTTTGTTACTAGGGTATTAACTATTTAGAAGGTGAATTCGGTCTCGATCTATAATTGGAATGGGAAGGGGTGCTCCCTATATTGGCTATCATCCTCATTTTCCTTGTCTCTTCCTCTTGTGCTGGATTTCAATCTAGGCTGGTGCCGGCTTTTGATCTGAAAGGAATGCTTCATGCTTTATAGTGTAACACTATGAAAGTCTAATTAGGACTCCCGTGTTTCACCCTATGCCTTTGTTATACTTTCTCTCCTGTAGCCTGTAGGTAGGCCTCGATCCCGATCTGCTGTGTCATAAAGTGCCTATGGATCTGAATCATCTGGCATTGAGTCAATAACTATTAGCTGGCCATTCACGGGTCAGATTCAAATGCCTACTCTAAAACATTACTTGTTGGTCCAACATCAAATTTTCAGAGTCGTTAATACTCTGGCATTGACTTCATCACATACCATGCTTTATAGAGGTAGGTGTTGTTAGCTGAAGGTCTAAAGCGGTTTAGAGAAAGTTCATAAAAATGCCATATGATTTTGAACAAGTTTGCATCGGTGTAGTCAAAACATCACTAAGCAATGCCTAGGCGACTGCTTCGCCTATCTGGGGCATTTAGCATCTACAGGGGTCTAGGTAGGCACTCATTAAGATTGCAGTCCCTAGTGACACCTAGGCGCATTGATTGGGGTTGAAGCATTTGCAGTGTAGGTGGTTGCTCACGACCTGCATAAAGTTATACATGACATACAAAATAAGTAAATATATAGATAAATGTTTTTCTGAATTTCAAATGCCTTCATGATTTAAAAAATCACTGAAATAGATACGTATCAAGCGATATGTATCGGCATCGGTTGAACCCGATACCCGAAACTGTACCAATACAGGTTTTTTGGGACAAAATTAGGACGCTGCCAAAACCGTTATGTAGCGTCCGAGTCCTATGATACATAACGGTTTCGGCCGACTCTTTTGAGATAAAAGGGTTCTGTAAGCCTTTAAAAAAACCCCAAAAACACTCTCTTTTGTTTCTTTCTTCCTCCCTAACCATTCTAAGCCCTAAAACCTAAATTCCTTTTGATTTTTGGTAATTGAAAACTTGATTTGGGGTTTAAATAATGAGTCAGCCAGTAATTTTATGTGGCTTTAGCACTTAATGTGATTTTTTAGAATTTCTAGAACGAAACCGATACAGTCGAAACTGATACGTATCGGTTTCGTTCAGGATCGTTACGGTCCCCAAAATCGAGTTTTTTTAATCCTTGGGTGCTATAGAACAAGGTTCGAAAAAACGGTTTCGGCCACCGTAACGGTATTGGCGGAAACCGTTACGGTACGCCGTTACGGAATCATATCGGCCGTTACGCTATTTTCCCCCTTTTTTTGCTTAAAAAAATAAAAAAAATTCCAATAAATAGAAAAAAATAATAAAAATGCAATAAATGAGTAAAAACATACTTCTAAAGCCAATATGAAACTTAAAATGTAAAAATAATGAAATTAGATGGGTTGAGAGTTTCGAGACTCCAGATTCTGATAGGGAGATACAAATATACAATGATAAATACAGATACAGTCATAACTCATAACTCATACACATTTGCTAAGCCTAATTGCTAAAGCCACATAGAATTACGGGCTGACTCATCATCATCATCATCATCATCATCATTTCTATTTGGTTGAACGTAAGGCTGGTGGTAGAGACTTTCATAGTGTTGAGCTTGGGCTTGGGCTTGGGCATAGTCGTGTGGGAATCCGCTGAAAAGATCCTGTGGTTGATAGTACTGCTGGCCCTGCTGGGGATACGTGGGAGGGTATCCATAACTATAAGCTCTATACTGATACTCGGGAAACAAACCATACTCTTCCATGTAGTCCGAAGAAGTCGAATATTGTTCAGCGGCTTCAACCTCAGGTTCCTGAACCTCTCTCCCCCTACTTGCATTAGGACTCCCTTGAATCTCAGCTTCAGTCCAATCGACATCTTGCCCTTGACCAGCATCTACATCATAAATAACTGCTGTAGCTCCTGCATCTCCACCTTTATCACCACTAGGTCCACTACTAGTACTACTAGTAGATGAGAACTCATGCCCTTCTCCTCCCGCTGACCCTTCACAAACCTCCTTAATGGTTGCTGGTAATCGTGTTGATGCCTTGCCTTTTCCTTTTCTGGCTCTATTTATAGTTGTAGTCTCTGAAGTAGGGGTAGCAGTAGGTGGTTGTATGTCTGTGCCTGTGGTGGCACCTACTGCGGCCCTCAACTCTTCATTGATTGCATCTATATGTCATTCAAGGAAAGATACATTGGTTAGAACCGGTGTTTCTATTTCACGCAACCATGGCTCCAGGGGATTATTATCGGCAAAAATATAATCCAAATTGATTGGATCATAAAAATCATCGTCATGCTCTCTCCTCGTTAGATGACGTGCACGCAATCTCATATTGTAGTGGACAAATACTAATTTGTCCAACTTCTCGGAAGTGAGCCTATTCCGTGGCTTCGTGTGAATCAATGAGAATGTGCTCCAGTTTCTTTCACTCCCAGATGAAGAGCAAGTCTGACTTAGGATCCTCATTTAAATTTTTCTAAGATCTGGAGCATCCTCGCCATATGTACCCCATCATTCGCTTGAAAAATGAAAATATCATAAAGTTTAGTTCAGTCATAATTTTATAACTAAAAAGTCATAATCCAATTTTTTCTGCCTTTGCCCAAAATGTATTCTGTTCGGAAATGATGATTTGAGTTATCTGCTTAGGCAAGCCCTCTTCACGAGCGTACCTAGATTCCACAAATTTCTCAGAAGTAAACATCTGTAGTAATTGTGCCTTATATCGCACAATACTCTCGAGGGCAATATAGTTTGTGGCAAATCTGGTAATGCCTGGCCGTAGCAAGTCTCTGCCACCCGTAAACTCCCTCATAACCGCCACCATCCAGTTGTGGTTATAGATACAACCACTAATCTTTCTAGCTTTATTAACTATTGCCTCTACTGAAGGTAGCTTACCTATATCCTCCAGAAGTAAGTCTATGCAATGTGCTGCGCATGGAGACCAATATAGATGTTTCCGCTTCTTCATTAATTTCTTCCCAGCTGCCTTATAAGCAGTTTCATTATCGGTGACTATTTGAATTATGTACTTCTCACCGACTTCTTCAACAACTTTATCCATCAATTGAAATAAGAACTTATGGTCTTTTACTTGTCCAGACACATCTACGACTTATGGAATATAGTACTTTGTCCATTGTATACCATAAAGTTCACAATTGATTTTCGAGTAAGGCCACTCCATCCATCACACATCAGAGTGCACCCCTATTCCTCCTAAGATCTCTGAAACTTTTGAATATAAAGCCTCAAGTCTTGAACTTCTTCATCCAAATATCTTCCTCCAATCTCGTAAGAACTAGGTCCTTTAACCCCTGGACCTGCCGTTGCTATAGCATCTATCATAGCTTGGAAGTAAAAGGAGGTCGCCGCATTAGGAGGGATGCGATTCCAATGGAAAAATCGTGCAATTGCCTTGCCCACTTTTGCCCTTATCCCCTTATCAAAACTGGACTTCACACTAGACTGAGTGGCAGTCTCAGGTCGCATTAAGAAAGGGTCAATAGAACCTCGACCACTCCTTCCTCTAACACCACGCGAACTCTCACCAGGTACTCGTGAGCTTGAAGACTTGGGTAAATGTGATAGACGGCTTGCTGGTGGCTGCTTTGATGATGATGACCCTCCAGAATCAAAACGTCTCCCAGTAGCAGCAGTAAATCGTCGACTAGCCTCATCTGAGTGAAAGCTATCCATGCTGGTCCTCAAACCTGCGTCTAAAATAGCTTCATCATCAAGTGTCTGTTCCGCTACATCAATATCTTCTTCTTCATCATCTGAACCTCTGTCCATGTTAGCTATTCTCTCAGTAATTTTTCTTTTCTGAGCTTTAGCTGCTTGAGCATCATTCAAATGATCTTTCATCATAATACAGATCTCTTCCGGAACTGCAGTACACTCTGCTACATCACCTGCTTTGTGAGCCAAATGCTCATTGAATCTTGTAATCCCCCCAGTAATTGCTCTGGAGCAATAATTACATTTGATCTTATGCCTATTATCCCTTATTCTCTGCCCAAACTCCCAACCAATGTGTGCGTCATTTCTCTTTTTCGGCATTATGTAGGGTATTCAATAAGTACTCTAAGAATACCCAAATCTGCAAGAAATACTAACATTTTCTAACATTTAATAATATTTCAAATACTAATATTTTTTAACATTTAATAATATTCCGAAAAAAATGCTATCATTTTCTAACATTTAAATACTATCATTTTCTAACATTTAATAATATTCCGAAATAAATATTATCATGTTCTAACATTTACTAACATTTCATAATATTCTGAAATAAATACCATCATTTTCTAACATTTAAATACTATCATTTTCTAACATCCAAAATAAACTAACATATTCTAATAATTAATAATATTCCGAAAAAAATAGTAACATATTTTATTTCTAAGTTCTAACATTTAATAATATTCCGAACAAAATACTAATATTTTCTAACATTTAATAATATTCCGAAATAAATACTATCATTTTCTAACATTTCATAATATCTCGAAATAAATACTATCATTTTCTAACATTTAAATACTATCATTTTCTAACAATTAAATACTATCATTTTCTAACATCCAAAATAAACTAACATATTCTAATAATTAATAATATTCCGAAAAAAAATAGTAACATATTCTATTTCTAAGTTCTAACATTTAATAATATTCCAAACAAAATACTAATATTTTCTAACATTTAATAATATTCCGAAATAAATACTATCATTTTCTAACATTTAAATACTATCATTTTCTAACATTTCATAATATTCCGAAATAAATACTATCATTTTCTAACATTTAAATACTATCATTTTCTAACATCCAAAATAAACTAACATATTCTAATAATTAATAATATTCCGAAAAAAAATTGTAACATATTCTATTTCTAAGTTCTAACATTTAATAATATTCCGAACAAAATACTAATATTTTCTAACATTTAATAATATTCCGAAATAAATACTACCATTTTCTAACATTTAATAATATTCCGAAATAAATACTATCATTTTCTAACATTTAAATACTATCATTTTCTAACATTTCATAATATTCCGAAATAAATACTATCATTTTCTAACATTTAAATACTATCATTTTCTAACATCCAAAATAAACTAACATATTCTAATAATTAATAATATTCCGAAAAAAAATAGTAACATATTCTATTTCTAAGTTATAACATTTAATAATATTCCAAATAAAATATTAATATTTTCTAACATTTAATAATATTCCGAAATAAATACTATCATTTTCTAACATTTAAATACTATCATTTTCTAATATTTCATAATCTCCCGAAATAAATACTATCATTTTCAAACATTTAAATACTAACTTTTCATAATATTCCGAAATAAATAATTTTCTAACATTGCATAATATTCCGAAATAAATACTAACATTAACATTTAATAATATTCCAAAAAAAATACTAACTTTTTCTAACAATTCATAATATTCTTAAAAAAATACTAATATTTAATAATTACTAATACTAACATTTGGTGTTTCAAAAAAAGAAGAAGAGAGGAATACCGAATAGGCGAATACGAGAAATTGAGAGAAGAAGGGTAGCCAAGACCAAGTGAGTATGAAAGATTGAGTGAGTCGTGACTCGTGACTCGTGAGAGGCCGAGAGGGAATGAAGTCGAAGTGTCGAACACTCGAACTATGAAGGATTGAGTGAGTCGTGAGAGGCCGAGATGGTTTAATTTATAATATAAGAAATTTGAGTGTAAGTCTGGAACTCTGTATGTGTATGATCAATGATGACACTTTGAAGTTTGAAACTTTGAAACTTTGAAGTTTGAAATGAAGACCAAAAGGTCCAAAACACCTGCAAAGCTGCTGCAAAGTGAAAAAACAAAGTAAGAAAAAATAAAAAACTGCAAAAGCCAAATGCCAAAAGCTGCAAAGCATATTCCCCTAACGTAACGGCTGTAACGGGTGTAACGGCTGTTATGTAACGGTAACGGCCGTTACGCGAGTTGCACGTGCAGAAGTATGTAGCGTAACAGTTTCGGGTAATGGGTACTGTCGAAACCGTTACGTAACGGTTTCGGCGTTTTTTAAAACCATGCTATAGAAGCTGTCCTTCATAGAAAAGAAAATGAAGAAAGAATTGCCGAGGTTTGAGGAACTTTCCCTAGCCTCATTTGTCTCTCTTTGTCAAAGAAAAAGGAGAATAGAAGCATCTCCGTATCTATCGCAGTTTTTTTGGGGAATTATGCTCTTTATTTTTTGCAATGACATCTGGTCTTACCTATACTTTATATGTAGTTTTTATCTTAATTTTCCATAAGATAATATCTTAATTTTTAAAAATTTAATGCAGAATATAGTTTTGGTTGCCTAGGCACACCTAAGCAATGCCTTGGACCCGCATCACCTTGGGAATCCCTATTGAGTATCGCTTAGGTATCGATTACACTTTGACTACACTCGGTTACAGTTGCATTTGATCTCCTAAATTGTAAGTTCCACACTGACATTTAATGAACAATAATTTTGGTTGCCTAGGCATCTCCTAAGTAACGCATCACCTGAAAACCCCTTCACCTTGGCATTGCCTGGACACTTTGACTAAACTCGTTTATAGTTGCATTTGATCTCCCAAATTGTTAGTGTCTTGAAAAAATAATGCATGCACATTACAGTAGTGACAGTTTATTCACTGCATTGTATGTCCATTCACAGAATTGGAGGAAATGAACTTACGGTGTGGCCTCCAGCTTTTTAGAAAAAGAGCTGGTGTTCGACGCCTATATGGTTGAAGCACCATGGCTTGTGTAGAAATTAGAATGTGAGACATGGTGGACATGATAAATTAAACTAAGCTTCATCTTGACATTGAGCCGAAGGCCATTGCTTGAAAATTAGAATTGGACGTTAAAATTTTAAGGGAAACCTGACCCCTTAATGCCTCCTCTTTCCATCGAGATCCTTGCTGATGTCAACTTTTCTACCTTCCATATTTTATATAAGATGTTCATCTTCCATCATTGGTAGATAGCACCGACCAAAGGACTGGGTCTCATGTGTAATGTGTTACTGTTGAAGGAAGTCCTTATCCCCAAATTTTGTGCTGCTGTACTGGATTTTAAGTATTTTGACAAAACAATGTAGTGATGCATTTACTTCAACAGGCGCTTATGGCAGTTTGTGACTGGGAGCTAACTGAAGCTCGGAAAAAGGATGCACTAGATAGAGCTAGGGTACGTGGCGAGGAGCCACCTGCTGAGTTGCTTGCCGAAGGTAGGGGATTGCATTCGAGTATTGAAGCAGATGTCAAGAACCTCTTGGAAAAGAAAACTTACAAAGAATTAGAGGTATTACAGTCCAACATTGTATCACAGATGCATTCTGGTGAGGCCAAGGTAGTTGAGTACTGGGAGGCTATTCTTAAACGTCTTCAGATATACAAGGCAAAGGTACACAGTACTCCATTTTCTTGAATGTTTTTTTTTAAATCGGTAAAAGCAATTTCATTAATGAAGGAAAAGGGACAAATTACAAATAGTGAATCACAAAAAGCCAAAGAGAAAAAAGAAACTAACTACTAACAAAAGCACAACAAAACAAAACACACAGAACAACACCACACTCCTCGGCTACCACTAGGAGATAAACCACATCAGCTTTGACTGTTAATTCACAACTTTGATGCTATGTTATCATTTAATTGCTGCAATCACAGGCTTGTCTCAAGGAAATTCACTCTAATCTGCTGCATAAGCATCTTCAACGCCTGGAGCAACCTTTGGAGAGTGAATATAACTTGGAAACAGATCATGGTTCAGAGCCTAAAGAGGAGGATACTGTGCATGATGTGCCAGGTGTATATTTTTCATCCTTAATGTGATCCATGCTGGTTTGGTTTTGATATAAACTGCATTTAGAATGTTTAGCTGATAATTCTTTTGTGTATAGATATTGAAGCATACTCTCCTGAACTCATATTGAATGAAGAGACGCATGAGCCTGAAGAAGAGCTTGGATCTTTCTCACCAGAGCTGTTTCATGATGATGAGAGTGAAGAAGCAATTGACCCTGAAGAGGACAGGGTTATGCTGGTAATGTACCTAAGCGGTTTTCTTTTGTTACCTATTTACAGATAGTGAGCTAATTGGATTAGGTCTGCAGTTCACTGCCTTGAATCCCAGTGTGCCACCTACTAGTAGAGAATGAAATCCGAGGACCCAATCTTTCGGAGCCAATGCATATTGACAGCATATGTTTGTGTCAGGGCACTCTTTAACTGCCATTTGATCTTTCCGTGTCTTAGAAGTCTTTTGATATAATTTATGATCAACTTATGATGACTACTAACGAATTGCGATATTTAACAGGAACGGAAACGTGTGGCTGTGTTAGAAGAACAACAAAGACGGCTTCAAGAAGCAATGGCTTCAAGGCCAATTCCCTCAGAAGATAACCTGGAGCTGAAGGCCATGAAAGCTATGGGAGCCATGGAGGAAGGGGATGCAGTATTTGGCTCTGGAGCTGAAGTAAACTTGGATTCGCAGGTGTCTTAAACTTGTCCATTCTTATCTTTGTCACCACTTTGTTTCATTATCTTATATTTGGCTAATTATATTGTTGTGGATGCAGGTATACTGGTGGCATGACAAATACCGTCCTAGAAAACCAAAGTATTTCAATCGTGTTCACACTGGGTATGAGTGGAACAAATATAACCAAACCCACTATGATCACGACAATCCACCTCCGAAGATCGTGCAAGGCTACAAATTTAATATCTTTTATCCAGACCTTGTGGACAAAACAAAGGCTCCAGTGTATACTATAGAAAAGGATGGGAGCAGCGGTGAGACGTGTTTTATAAGATTTCATGCTGGGCCTCCTTATGAGGATATTGTAAGTCTTGCTTGATCTTCTAACTTTCTTAGCCTCTTCATCTGCTACATGAATTTCTTATGAACAGTAGAATTATATTACTCAAAGTTGCTCCCTTCAATTCGCTATACAGGCTTTCCGGATTGTGAACAAAGAATGGGAATATTCCCACAAGAAGGGTTTCAAGTGCACTTTTGAACGTGGCATACTGCATGTATATTTCAATTTCAAGCGCTACCGTTACCGCAGGTGATACATGGCTTACTTTGTTCTCGTGAGCAGCTGTATGAAATAAGTGAACCCGAGCCAAAATGGTGTATGTTGGTTTCAGCCTCTGGTCTGAAGCGTTTGGATTGGATTTTATTAGCTAAAAATCAAATTTTGATAAAATAGATTTTGTAAAATAAATTGTCAAATAATTATTTTTTCAAATAATAGTGTTTGGGGAATAAGAAGTTGAGTCTATCATCTTCGTATTTCCCAAACACTATTATTTGAAAAAGTGATTATTTCACAATTAATTTTACAAAATCAATTTTATCAGAATTGATTTTTGGCTAATAAAATCCAATCCAAACGCCACCTTAGAGCGTGGCCTGACTTTTCACAGTTGATGCCCCAAATAATTTTAAGATCCTTCTATGCTCGAGGATAAGCTCTCATGCAATAGTTGTGCGGGAAATTGAATTAATAGCCAGAAAAGTTATTAAAGTGCCTCGATTATGCTAAACCAAATGCTGAATTCAGAGAAAATGTTCATCTTGTTGCGCATTAGAGTCAAATTGTATATACCTTTCAAAACGGTCATGTTAAACATTAGGATCAAATATGTTTAGGGATTGGTAAACTATGGTATGTTAAACCCATCAAGGGACCTTTTTAAATTTATATACGAAAATGTTCATATTACGATAAGGGAAAGAATACAAAAAGGAGTTCCAAGAGCGGGAGCGAACTCCTGGAGCTCTAGTGAGATAGTTACAAACATGTACAGTCAGAAGATGCTGATGTCGATTACGATTGCACTATGGCAGATAGTGGCCGAATTGTGAGCAGCAATACTCTTCGGCTAATGAACAAGGATGATCTTGAATGCACGAGTAAGAAGAGCACAAATAGCACCTTCAAAATCACTGACATGTTGAGGTATATAACGATTATAGATTTACTAGTTCCAATTTTTTTTCTAAAATTGAAAAAAAGAGGCAGAAATGTTGGATAATGGGTCAAGTCCCAGCACAGATGATCACTTGAACAAACAATTTTTTTCCTAGAAGATATTTGATACCTCCCACGTATGTAACACACTTTGGTGGAGCTCTTGATAATAAGACATGGGGATGAGAGCCTTTATTAGCCTTCTAAACCCGGCAATCTGTGACTAAAGACAGTAAGGAAAATTTGAAGTGTTTTTGGCTCACATAAGAGACCAAGCAAAAAAAAGAGACCAAGCAGCAATTAAAACCAAAATCATGAGGGTTTTAGTCTTCATTAAAGCCCAAAATTTGGCTTGATCAAACCTAGTTTTAAGATTTAAAAATTAATTTAAATCACTCTAACAAGAAATTACCATGCCACAACAATAATTTTCGTTCTCATACATTATAAAAAGGACAAGACCAATATTACAAGCTATCTGTTTCCAACAATTTTTTCAAAGTAATGGAAAGTAGCCTTAGTAGTTAAGGTTCTTATGCTGCCTTTATTCTTTCATTTCAGTAACTTTGTCTCTGGTTACCTCTAAATGAAGCTTCTTCTTTCATCTCATGGCTCCATAGAATTGGTCGGATATGTTTAGAAATGGGGACACCATTTCTTGTATTTTTTCCTTTTTAAGTCTCAGTGGTAACCATAAACGAAGATAGGCTTGAAGAGGGATCATAAATGGTGAAGTTGTGTATCCCTGCATTAGGGGTGATCAGAGTTTCACTCCATTCTGGCCACCGTTTGGCCCGGCTTCCTGATAGGTTTGTAACACAGCTAATCGCAGTTGCAGCCTAATCTTGTGTCATGTACCAAAAATAAAAATATAGTAAACATCTCTTTGTTTTTTCTTCATTGTTAGTGAACAGACCGAATGTAATTACAAATGGTGTTGTCCTGCCTCAACAGGATTCCGACCGGAAGGTTCTAGTTTGATCATAGCTTAACCCATTGAAGTACATTAAGTAAGAAGTAAGAAGATCTAAGAATTTTAACAAGTAGAAAATATCACAAGACCTTTATACAATTCATGTTCATGCACTGGAACATGACTTCCTTGCAGGGTGATGTTCTTCTACTGCCCCATCTGAAACAGAGAGCCTTCCAGTGCGCTTATTTTGATGCCTCTCCTCATCCCATGGCCTTTTGCATTTCTCACTTGCATTCCCATCCACCCATTTTCTAATCTTGTGAAGCAACCTTGGCCTTTTCGGACAAGCGTGCCTAATAGTCGTGACGCCCAAGCAAGACTCGCCATGCTCTGAAACTGCTAAACTATCTGAATTGTAATCCAGACCACATTCTCTCTTTTCTTCATTTCCTTCATATTCAACTGTCAGTTGGCCTTTCTTCTCCTCTAGATTGTGTTTCTGTTCTTGATTCTTCATTAGCTCGTGTCTTAAGCATGCGTTGCTCCATCGTAAGTAAATCAATTCCTTGACTTCTGCTGCCCGATCCTTTTGGAGCTGTTCTAGTTCAGTTAGCAGGTGACTGTAATCCTCCTTTGCTGTTTCTTCTGCTTTGGTCTGCGAAAGGGAAATCTTAGAACAGGTAGATAATTATAATCAGTAAAATTTAATGTTGAGATCCACTATTCAATGTATCCCATTGGAAGATTGCCTCAGTCGAATGATCGGAACCATCTTTTTCATCACTCATACTGATTCTAGATTGTTTGTCATAAATTTCTGTCCTAATGGTTTTATAGATAGAATCATCAAGTGAGTGGATATCTGGCCTAGCCATGGCCAGTTTTTCGCGGCAATGCAATCTACCAAATGGGTCTTTTTACAGTTCATATGAACATAAAAGAAGAAATATGTTACCTCTGATGCAGCAGATATTTCTGCCAACTCTGGTTTCTCCACAATTTCTTTCTTCTCCTCCTGCAGTTGATCCACAATTATCCTTAGCTCACTAATTTCATCATTTAATTCCTTGATAACATGTTCCCTCCTTTCCAACTCTTCGTGACTTCTTGAAACCTCTGTTTCTTTAGCTTGAATTTTTGAAGCCTGTTGTCTAAGTACACGAGAATTCTCTCTAGTCATTCTCAAAAGCTTCTTTACCTTCCTTCGAAGTAACCTGTTATCCGATATTGCAGACTTGAGCTGCTCTGCAATTTTGAAATATTCTATTACCAGTGCCTCGACTCTCCGATTCTCAGCTTCCATGGATAAGACCTCCAGACCCAAGTACTCAACATGTGCTATCTCCAATAACATGATGTTTCTAAGCTCCATAAGAATCAATTCCCGTTCTTTCAAACCACAGTAGTGTAGAAACCGCATCTCAAGCTCCCATTCTCTCTCTTGAAGAGCATCAACCCGACATCGTAGGCCTAAAATCTCTTCTTCCAAATCAGGTCTATCCCGAATTCGCAAACTTTCTACCACACAAGTGATCTGGGTATCTGTTATGATCTGTTCTTCTCCTTCCTCACCATGTAGAAATGTTGAATTGAGGCTATGAAAGCTCTCTTGATCCATAAACTCATCTTGACAATTGGTTTCAAGGGAACTTTCTTGGTTTTCTTGTGTGGAAGCTTTCCGAAGTGATTTTCTTCTAGTTGTGATCATAGAATAGATTAAACCAGCCACAGAAAGAGCCAAAGGGATACCAGCTTTGAGGAATATGGGCTTCATGAACTCAGCTTTTCTTCCTGTACTCTCCATATTGAAGAACAACTTTTTCTGCAATTTGGGTTTGGTTGGTTTGATGATCAAATGGAAGTTCACAATATGGATTTGTTGTTTGTTCTTAATGATCTTTAAATGACTCCAATATAAGGCTGTGATAATTGAGATTCTTTGGCTTTCCTTTGTTTAGAGGGAGAGTGGAATGTTGCTTTTCGACCCCTCCCTGGCCCCTACGCCACCTTATTCTTTTCACTCTCCTCGTTTTTGGAATCTGACTCCTTATTTGGTTCTTGTATCATCTTGCCACATTGACGAGGTCTTGATATGTGATACAGGCGATTCGATCGCCACCGTCCAAATGCTGGACCCGTATTGATCAACAATAAGTCAAAGTCTACTCTTTGGACAACTCCTACCCATCTGATTAAGCGTAAAATATAGATAAAAATGACAAAATTTTGAAATCAATGACTACATATTGACAAAGAAATGCATTTTTCATCCTCTGTCCGGATTGTCCAAAATTGTAGGATCCTAACCGTTCGTGAAGGCTTTCTGTGTTGTTCGCGCTGTGAGCTTACACGCAAAAAGTGGAGAATCAAATTATTGTGTAGGGATCTTTTTGTAAAGTTGAATAAATTTTGGATTTTGCTAGCCCCAGTCGCAAATCTTCCAGAGACGCAACTAGGGCCATACAAATGGCAAACTTTGTTTGACTTTTGTAGTTTAAACTATTAAAAAAAGGAAACACCTCCAAGTGTTAGGCCTATCTTGCGTCTAAGGAATGAATTGGAGTTAATGCGACTGGTGCTAGCACTCCTCATAAATTTTAGATGAAAATGGGCGATTAATTGTTAACGCAATTGGGCTAGCCTTCTCTTTATAAATACTAGTGGGCTGATGAGAGAGGGAAGAGAAAGAGTGAGAAGAAAGACTCTAGTAAGACCATGTGATGTAATTGTGAGAGAGAAAATATAAGTATAAATGTAATTTTGTTAATAGTGATTATAATAGTAGAGATAGAGAAAATATAAGTGTAGGGGTAAATTTGTTATTCTTATTATAATAATAGAGAAAATCAAAGTAAGGATAATTTTGTAATTAGTGACAAAATTCAATTAAAGTTAGTTGAGAAGATAAGTGTAAATGTAATTTGTCAATAGTAATAAAATTCAATCAATGTTTCTAAGGGTTCTATTAGTATGGGCAATCATATCTTAGATTTTATTTTACATGAAATATTTGTATAGAAATATATGTATTAAGTTCCAATTTAACAATATTTAATGAAGGTCTATACCTTAGGGTTTAAATTCGGGCTTACCCATCACTTCCAACATATATAGCCCCGTTTGACAACTCAATGTGACATGATATAAGTGAATTTGAGAATGAAAATAATCACCTCATCGGTCGGTGATGCGAGCAGGTGCGTCTCGGCTCCCCTTTTCTTGCCATGTGTCCCCCTTTTAACTCTATTTAATCATGGTTAAGATTCAGTCACTCCTAGGGTTCACACGTCTACCCTTGGATTTTAGAAAAATAAAATAAAATTTTTTAATCACAGGGTTAAAAAACTTTAACCCGAGTTCATGTTTAATTCAAGGGGTGGTCATGTGAGAGCGAGGAGCGATAGTTCTCTCCTCGCCCATGGACAAAACTTGCTTATTTGAGAAATGAGTTTGTTGGAAAACGAGCAACCCATCTTGTACATCGGTTCTCTACAACTATGCTTCCAAGTATACTCTCAAATCATAATCCTTTAATTCTAATAATTATGGGTCAAGATTAGAGCTAATATGTTTTTTTTTTAAATGATAAAAAAATGTCAAATCTAATTTTGACCCTTAATTATTTGAATTAAAGTATGCAGAAATATATTTGGGAATACCCATAGAATGATTTATACTAAGAAACGGGCTAGGCATATGAAGTTTGGGGCCTTTATTAGGCTGAGGGGTTCCTTTCCAGAAGAAATAACAAAGAGTGTAAAGAGAGAAAAGCAAGAAAGATGTCACTAGAGAATAATTTTGGCTCACTGACACCTCAAATGTGAGAAGTGAACAAGAAACAAGGAGTAAGAGAGAAAGTCAGAGAATAAGAATTTTATTGTCTTGATAGATATAACATTAAACTCGAATGGGGAGAGAATAAATATTTTTAGGTTATGTAGACATACCCTCGGATCCGTGATAGACCCCAATATATGATATTGACAATGAGAATAGGATGCCAACGGATACAAATATTAACAAATATTATTCGTATCTCTGAATTTGTTTGCTTGAATAATTATGTGAAAATATATTTGGGGGAACAAATTTGAATATTATTTTTACTATCTATTATTTATAATCAAATATAAATTCAGATATTGATATATCTATTTCAATAAATATTCGATCGAATATATAATATATTATAAATTTATATGGCTAAAATAACCTTATTAATATGTGATTTTTACATAATCTAGGATATATTATGTTGCTATTTCTAATATAAATCAGAATAAAATGTAATTTTTCATTTTAAAAATAAATTTTATATTTTTTACATTTTTCATTTCTTTTTAATTTTTAAAAATAACAGATAATTCAGATATTATCCAAATTCAAATATGTTAATCGGAGTTGGATACAAATATCCTATCTCACTATATGTAGGATATTTAATCGAATAAATATAATATGATACGAATTAGGATATGCCACTATCAGTTTTGAATTTACTTAGTTTTAAACTCTAAATGAGAGAGAAAGAGAGGTGAGAGGTACGAGATAGGGGTGTGTGCATGTGTGTAGGGGAGGAGCCAAGGGCAGTTGCCCTCTTGAACTTTTAAAAAATATATATTTATTAGAGTAAAACCATGGGGGAAGGGGGGCAACTAAACTTTAGAAGAAACAAATTATACTGTCTGAGGAGAAATTTCCGATCTCCAGGTGGAAAGCCGGTGGGTCTTTTGCTCTGGTTTTTTCGGTCTCTTACTCTTAGCCTAATTCTCAGTTAGGTTTTTAATCTGTTGCTACTGTCTCTAGCTCTCTCCCTAATCCTCAGTTCAGTGTCCCTCTCTTCTCTGAGCTTTCCCTCTCTTCTCTGATAGACTATCTTTTTCTTCCCCACTATGGAAACTCAACTCACCGAGTCCAATAACTCTGGTCCGTCGGTGGAGGGACTCGAAGTGGAAGTAATGCATAAACTCACCATCTCGGATCTCACAGAGGCCATCGAAGTTGACCCGGCGTTCGTTGTTGCTGGGAAGGCGGCGTTGCAGAACAGCATTATTGGAAGGTTTCTAGCAGATAGACCTCTCAACATGGCGGCAGCGATAAAGACCACCATTAAGGCGTGGCGCTCACCATCTCTGGTTACTCCCACGGAGTTGGCAAACGAGTTTATTAGTTTCAAATTTGTTTCAGATGAAGATAGAAGAAGAGTGTTAGATAGCCAGCCGTGGTGTTTTAATGGCCATCCGCTTCTCATGGTCCCATGGACGCCGGATATTTTGTTATCAAAGTTGAACCTCTTCATTCTACCGGTGTGGGTTCAGGTTCACGGTCTACCTCCTGAATATTTCACACCTGAAGTTGGGGAAGTGGTCGCAAGTAAACTAGGTGTATTGATCGAGTCTGATATTCCGGCACCGGTATTGACCAGAGGAAAATTCATGCGTCTTCGTGTTCAGATGGATATACGCTCCCCGTTGCGGCCATTTGTGATGCTTCGTCTATTGTCGGGTATTCGGGCACCATTTGCATTGAGTTTTGAGAGATTGCCGATGGTTTGTTACGGGTGTGGTTGCATGGGATATGACGAAAAGAGGTGCACCGAGCTAAGGGGCCCAAACTTGCCAGCTATGGAGGAACAAATATCTGAAATGTTTGGTCCATGGTTGAGGGCGGAGCTTTTCAACCCCCTTTCTTGGCCGATTCCCGATCTTCTGAAACGGAGAGGGGTGTAGCTTTCGAGTCCGGCATGCCCCACTCCAGCGGGTGGGACGGAGGCACCCATTACCAGAACAGAACCGAGTCCAAGAACGGAGATGGAGGTTGAAGATGACCCAGCTGGCAACTCATCCGGCATACAGGAGACAAGATAGCAGAATATTCTGACATTTGAGGACTTGGCAGCATCAACGACCATGGAAGAGGCGACGTGTGTCGAACACATGATTAGCTCTCGGGATCCATCGGCTCTCATTCGGAAGGTGCCTGACGGGAAAAGGAGTCCTGCCCCCATTACCAAAAAAGTTGTTATCTTGTACACTCCGTACCTCTGCCAGTGCAGGTTTGCCTCTCACCTGTCCCACTACTATTACCGATCCTCGGACCGTTGCTGCCACGTCAACCGTCCCCAACCAGAAGCAACCCCTGTCCATATCGCATAGTGTATCGGCGGTTGGTTGCTTGGGCCCACTACTACACCAAACAAGCCCTTCATATCTAAAGGCCTGGTCTGAGCCACTAGTCATTAAGGAAATGTCCCACACGATCCCAACACCCAGTCCCATGTCCAGGTCCGATCCAATGGTAATTAAAAACCATCTTCCAATAAATACGAGCTCTACTTATAGGCCCAACACCACAGCTGAGCCCCCAAGGGATTCATGCAATCAAGCCACGATCAGTTTGGGGATGGACCTGACTCACACACCCACCCAGCAAAATGCTATAGCCGAAGGATCTCCAATGGTTAAGGAGTGCAGTATCAACTTTGAAGGGGCGGCTGCTAGGAAGCAGTCCCCCCGTTCCCAATGAAAATCCTAGCCTGGAACTGTCAGGGGATAGGACGACCCCGGACAGTCCACATGTTGAAGGAGCACATCCTTCGCTATCGTCCTAACATCGTTTTCCTCATGGAAACGAAGAATAAAAAGGAGAAGTTAGTTTGTCTTACAAAAAAAGTTCTCATGGATCTTGTATATACGGTGGAACCGGTGGGGTTCTCTGGAGGTTTGGCTGTTATGTGTCAACCGGGAATTCAGATTCAATTTTCGACTGGTAGTCCCAATTTAGTTGAAGCGGATGTCCAGGATTTGCATAAGGGGTGTTCGTGGGCTTTATCTATGGTGTATGGCCCTAATGAGTATCATCTGCGGAAACAACTTTGGCAGTATCTCGAGCAATCTGGGAGGAACATACAGAAGCCGTGGTTGTGTGTTGGAGACTTTAATGATATCCTCAGTGCAAGTGAGAAGAAAGGGGGTTTGGTGACCAGGCCTTTTAGTATGAGGCCTTTCCAACAGATGATGTGTGGAGGACACCTTTTGGACCTTGGAGCTCACGGTCCTTTTTTCACCTGGACCAACCGAAGAAGCGGAATGCATCTAATCTCAGCTCGTTTAGATCGTGCTGTTGCTAATCAAGAGTGGAGGGCTATTTACTCAGATACAGTGGTTTTAACCTTGCCAGCTATAGGGTCTGACCACTGTCCGCTAATGATTGGGGAGGTTGATCGAGGGATGAGGAGAAAAAAAGTGTTTCGGTATGAAGAAATGTGGGATTCTCACCAAGATTGCAAGGAAATTATCCGATCGGCATGGACTCAGCCGTGTGCCGGGTCTCAAATGTACCGGTTATGCAGGAGGATACGAAATTGTCGTCAGGTGCTCATTGAATGGAACAGAGATACTTTCGGCAATACACAGTGTCGACTACAGGCCATAACTAAGCAAATTTCAGAGATTCAGGCAAACCCTCAATACGATAATCCCCAACCTTTGACTCAATTGTTAACTAGAGAACTGGACAGGGTATTGGAACAGGAGGAAGCTAGGTGGCGGCAGAAGTCTCGAGCATCATGGCTAAACCTGGGGGACAGAAATGCTCGTTTTTTCCATGTTGCGACCATCCAAAGGAGGCACCGGAATAGAATGTTGGCCATTTGGAATGAGGAGGGAGTCTGGCTCTCAGAAGAAGGAGATATTGAACAACATGTTATCAATCACTTTCGTGATGTGTATACCTCTTCTAATCCAACAGGTATTCAGGAAATCCTGGAGGAGGTACAGCCACAGATCACTGCTCAAATGAATGAAGATCTTTGTCACGCAGTCACTGCAGAGGAGATTAAGTTGACTATGTTCCAAATTGGCCCCCTTAAAGCGCCTGGCCCGGATGGTATGTCTGGCATTTTTTATCAAAAGCATTGGGCTATGGTTGGACAGGATGTTTGTGTGGGGGTCTCCGAATTTTTTCAGACAGGCTTTTTGCTCAAACAAACTAATCATTCTCATATTGTGCTTATCCCCAAGGTGTCGCATCCTGAAAATCTGAACCAATTTCGACCCATCAGTTTATGCAACGTTATCTATAAAGTTATCTAAAAAATTCTTGTCAATAGAATGCGGGTATAACTCCATGATATTATCAACCCGGCTCAATCCACTTTTGTTAGTGGGCGGCAAATATCGGATAATATATTATTGGCTCATGAAGTTTGTCATTTCTTGAAACGGAAAAAGAGAGGGGCGGATAGAAGAATGGCTATTAAGCTTGATTTGAATAAAGCATATGACAGTGTGGAATGGCCGTTCTTGTTTGTGATGTTGGCTAAGCTGGGCTTTTGTGCGAAATGGATATCTTTAGTCAAACAATGTGTCACAACGGCCTCATTTGCTGTTATTTTAAATGGCGAGCCTAAGGGGTATATTCAGCCTCAACGAGGACTTCGGCAGGGGGATCCGATCTCCCCTTACCTATTCCTCTTATGTGCGGAAGCCTTTTCTTGTCTTCTATCAAAGGCTCATCATGATCTTCATCTTAGCGATATTCACCTTGCTAGAGGTGCCCCCTCCTTATCCCACTTACTGTTTGCAGATGATTGCCTTGTGTTCACTCGGGCCAATCTGGAAGAGCCTCACTATCTAATGGAACTCTTGGAAAATTTCAGGATTGCGATGGGGCAGCGGGTCAATTTTGGAAAATCTGGTGTGATTTTTAGCAACAATACCCCACCTCGGTTTCGGAGGATGATTGGTAAAATTCTTCGAATCAAGTCCATTTTACCTCCGGCGAAGTATCTTGGGCTGTCAACTAATTTTGGGAAATCGAAAACCCAGCTTTTTGAACATTTAAAGCATCGTATTCTTTCTCGGATGCAAGGGTGGCGAGGGTCTCTTTTATCTCAGGCGGGGAGGGGGGTTCTCATCCGATCAGTTGTTCAAGCAATCCCAGCTTTTTCCATGAGTTGTTTCAAGCTTCCGCAACGATTGATAAATGAGCTAAATTCTTACATTGCGAAATTTTGGTGGAGTCAAGAAGATAGCAGAAAAATTCATTGGGTTAAGAGGGAGAATCTGTGTCTTCCAAAAGACAAAGGGGGTCTGGGGTTCAGGGATCTTCAATCTTTTAATTTGGCCCTATTGGCAAAGCAGGGATGGCGCCTTATTCAAGAACCGAACACTCTTTGGGCAACTGTGGTGAAAGCGATCTATTTTCCAAGGTGTTCCTTTATGGAGGCAGTGGTGGGGAGTCGTCTTTCATGGGGATGGAGGAGTGTTCTAGCTGGAAGGGAGCTGTTGAAGAAAGGTATTAGATGGCAGGTGGGGTCGGGGACTTCTATCCGAATTGCAATGGACCCTTGGGTGCCCAATATGCCTAATTGTTTGCCCCAATTTCGCAGCCCTCCCAGCCTAGATAATACACTGGTTAGTGGTCTATTCAATAGCCACAATGGAGGTTGGAACCTTGAGTTGCTGCAGAGTTTGTTTTCGGCACAGACTATTATGGAAATTCGGAAAATTCCAACCAGTAGGTGTCAGGTGGACGACCGTATTATATGGAACCTCTCAAAATCCGGGAAATTTTCCGTTGCTTCGGCGGCACACTTGGCTGAGTCGCAGAAAAATAGTAGGCACCCTTCGTCGAGTGCTATCATGTCGGAGATCGATTCAGTAAGTTGGAAGAATTTATGGCGTCTCAGGATTCCTCATAAACTCCAGGTCTTTCTGTGGCGGCTCTGCCACAATGCATTACCAGTGGCGTCCAATCTTCTAAAACGTAAGGTAGTGGTGGAGGAGTGGTGCCCCTTATGTCGAGTGGAAATTGAGACGGCCACTCATTTGTTTCTAGAGTGTCCCTGTGCTCGCAGCGTGTGGTTTGGGTCATCTTTATCTCTTCGACTACCTCCTCGCTCAGTTGACTCTATCCAAGGGTGGTGGAATCGGTGGGGACATCATCCAGACTTTCTATCCCCAGAACTCTCACTGGGGGCTCAAATTGCGACCCTGTTATGGGGTATTTGGAAGATTAGGAACTCTGCTGTTTTTGAACAAGCTCCCCCTAATCCTAGTGGTGCAATTCAGCAAGCCAAGATTTTGTTTGAAGAAATTTTAGGAAACCGAATTTCCACTCCCTTTGTGCGCAAGCCTGTTCATCAACCTTGGGTCTCTCCTCGGGAAGGGTGGACAAAAATTAATGTAGATGGCGCAGCACTCCCTAGTGGTATTGCAGCGGGCGTAGGGGCTGTGGCAAGGAACCACCATGGTCTGATTCTTCGTCGTCAGTGCAAGGCGCTGTTGGGCGGGTCGTCTTGTACAGCTGAGGCAGAAGCTTTGCGTGAGGGTGTTCTCATGGTCATTCGACATGGATGGGCTCAAACAGTAGTGGAGTCGGATTCCAAGGAGTTGGTTAACGCCTTAAATGGTATAGCTCCAATAGCTCATGGTGAAGTTCATCCTATCTTGGAGGATATCCAAATTCTGAGGCGGCAATGTGCAGATCTATCTTTCTCCTTTGTGTATAGGGAGGCTAATTCCATGGCCCATGATTTGGCCCAGCGGGCCTTAACTGTTAGTTTGCGCCGTCCCTTAGAAGGGAACTCGGTGTCTCAGGATGTTTTGCGGGACAGTTCGGGTGTATCTTCTTCCGTTGTTTAATTCAGTTATCTACTTATCAAAAAAAAAAACTTTAGAAGAAACAAATTATATAAATTATATTGTGTTGTTTAATTATTTAACAGGGTATAAACATGATGTAGGGGTTGTTGCATAGTTGTAGAGCCAAGGGCAGCTGTCCTAAAGCTATCAATTTGGGCCTCCAATGAGGAGGACTGACGGACCACCCATCCGAAGCCCACAAAATAGAGTGTTTTTTTTTTCTTTCGGGGGGGGGGGGATTGTCAATTTAATAAACCTCATAGTATCTACAATTCCGTAGAATAGTGACTAGTATGGAGTGTCGAATCACATAAGATTATGTTGGTTTCGTTACTTTTTTCTTGATATTATTTCTAAGTCAATTGGTAACAAGATTGTTTGATTCTAACATAAAATCTAACAAATTCTGTTTTAACTAATTAAATTAAGAGTTTTTGGTGATATATTAGTGAAAGAAGATCTAGGGTGTTTGAATCCATCACTGGCTTTATAATTAAATCCACATGCATTCATTTAAGTCTTTCAAGCGTAAACAATAGAGATAAAATCAACTACAAGTCTCAACTCGTCAAAACAATAATGATTCGAGGGATCAAACTCTAGACATCCTATCTTCGGTTAGCACGAGTGATACACACAAAATTAGGGTTGTGAAATAACTCGTCTTCCCTAAGTATAAAATATCATATAATTTAATTCTCTGACAATAATACCATTGCATAAAATCTATGCTAATAATCACAGAAAGATGATATGAATGATTTTAATCTCAACACAATAAAATCTAAGACAAGGATAATATCATATTGAAATCAATTATAAACTTTAATAAATTGGTTGAAAAACAATCCTCTGATTATTCAATCATTATTTACAAAAAGAAGAAAACCTACATAAAGTACAAGAGATATAATTACTTGGCTAGAGTTTCATCTAAACCCTAGAAAAAGAGATCAGTTTATGCTGAGGGCAAATGACACCACTTTCGACGAGGAACACGAAGAACGCGAAGAACCCATCCTCCAATCTTTGCAGATCTCCAAAGTCTTTTCTATTCAAAATCCCCAAAATTCAGAAATCTTTTATGAGAGTATTACTTTCTTATTTATAGAGAAGATGAGACATTGCTGATGAGACATTGCTAATTTGGCTTTAGAAACTCTCAAAAATGACCAAAAACGGATTTTCGCGCAACTCAAAAAAATAGAGCAGATTAGCGTCGCCCGATCGATCAGCCTAGGGTGGTTGGTCGATCGGTCAGGGGCGATTTTCGTTCTTTCTTCTCCTATGTTATCCTTGGCTCGGATCTCTGCTCGGTTGATGTTCATATAAATCTCTTTAGCTTGTAATTCCTCAATTTAGTCTTCTTTTCATCGCGTGAACCTGAAAACACTAAACACACTCAGGTGCATAAATGTTATTTAATTATTTAACCTTGCATAGCTATAGGGGCAAAGCGAACAACAACCCCTGTAAACAACTAGAAACAATACCCGTAGGATATGTAGTCTCAAAAAAAATTGAGGAACAAGTTTGTGGGTCATCTTGTCCATACATTCATACATATCTTACGGGGTATTGTTTCTCCTTGTTTATGGGGTAGTTGTCCCTTTATCCCTTGGCCCAAGAACTTGGTTCTCAAATGTTTTTTACAGTGAGAGAAATAGATAGAGGGGAGGGGAGGGGAGGGATATATAACTTTTTGGCATCACACATTTGAGGTCCAATATTTACCTCAATGGTGTTAAAGAGAACAAAGAGAGAGATAACAATTTTTCTTTGTAAGTAAGGGTTTTTTTTTGGTAACTCGGGGTGTCCCCAACCCTTCGGGTCAGGACTAATCCTCAAGGGTAACCTGCAACACCAGGAAAGTCTGGGAAAATCCTGTGCGGGACTGGCCCCAAAGGAGAGTGAGAAGTCGAACCCAAGACCTTCCGCTTCATGAGGCTTAAGTCCCCGGAACTATTGGTCCACTCCTTCAAGATTTATTGCACTCTCTCTATTATTGTTATTATTATTTTTGTCTTGTTGTTTCATAAAGATTTTAATTAGTGGGGTTTGTTACACATTAATCAGTTTCTTAATCTCTTTCCTTTGCATCACACGAGAATTGGCCTAGTATAAAACCATGTGAGAGATTAGACCTTGATTCATAACATTTATTTAAGAGAATATATTTTTCGTTTTTTCATTTTTCTAATTCAAATTGTAAATGCACGCAATAATTTTACTATAAAACAACACTAAAACGACTAATCAGATATGCTTCCCACATAGTGTTACTAACAGGGACAGAGCCAGGATTTTCTAGTAGTAGCGGCCTTTCATTCCCTTGTTTCGTCGTGGCACCCCCCCCCCCCCCCACAAGCACCCCCCAGCGAAGGGGGGGGGGGGGGACCAGAAAACCGATATATGGAAAGTTAAGAAATCATCATATAATAATCGAGAAATTGCAATAGAAAAGAAAAAAGGGAGGTTTGTGATGATTTTGAAATCTTTTCTACTAGGTAATCTATTATCCTTATGCATGAAGATAATCAATTCGGTCGTTGTGGTCGGACTCTATTATGGATTTCTGACTACATTCTCCATAGGGCCCTCTTATCTCTTCCTTCTCCGAGTTCGGGTTATGGAAGAAGGAACTGAGAAGAAGGTATCAGCAACAACTGGTTTTATTACAGGACAGCTCATGATGTTCATATCGATCTATTATGCGCCTCTGCATCTAGCATTGGGTAGACCTCATACAATAACTGTCCTAGCTCTACCGTATCTTTTGTTTCATTTCTTCTGGAACAATCACAAAAACTTTTTTTATTATGGATCTACTACCAGAAATTCAATGCCTAATCTATAATTTTTTCTTTACTTGGATCCTAGGCGCAAGTCTTTATATTCCTTTAGATAACCTCCAGATTCTTAAAATAAAGCAAGTATCGACAGTCCTAATCCTTTTCCTCTGCTTTTGCTAGGGAAGAGTTCGGCGAGTTATATCAGCAGAACAGAATAAGGGATTCCAAGTCTTTTGTTGATTAGGCGACACCCGGATTTGAACTGGGGAAAAAGGATTTGCAGTCCCCCGCCTTACCACTCGGCCATGCCGCCAAAACGATACGAAATAGATAAAAAGATTCCCTTTTGGGGGTGTTATTGAACTTTTTTTTATTTATTATTATTTATTATTATTATATTATTGTAATTGTATTGTTATTGGATTTTTATCTTGAATCCTGTTTTCCTTGTCCCTTTCCTAAAACAAATCCCTCCTTTTTAGGATTGGATCCAGTTAATTCCCTTCGATTAATTGTATAGTATCTCAAAACACACAACGCCTATTATTTGATAAGACCGCTCTTAGAAACATGAAAAAAAAACCAAACCGAAATAGTTCGGAGCCGAGCTCCAACTACTTCTTCGTAAGTGAGGTGAGGTACTTCTTTCGGTTTGAATAGGGGGTGACCCTTTTTTTGTTTGAAGTCGCAGTTTAGGTATAGCTTGCCGAGTATAACTTTGTCTATACCGTTTCTGCAGTGGTTGTCTTTACTCAGCTGTCACAGCAATTTCGGAATCCACACCCCCGAAGGCATATGAATACCAAACAAATCCCTCTAATGTGTCACGTTCCCTCCCTTTCTTCGATTCTGGTCCCCCCATCTCCATACCAAAGAGTCGTACAATTATGACAGGCTTCTTTAGCACAGGTACAGGAAACTCCAGCCACTACAACAACATATCAAAAAAGGGGAGTTATCACCAAATTCACTTATCGGGCATCCATTCAATACAGGTAGCCTACCTAATTATAGAATAGAGTACTAGCTTCGTGAGACTTCCCCAAGACCATTCCCCGAGAGAACTTTTTCTTCTAAATAGCCTTCCCGGAAAGCTGTTCCTTGCCCTTTTGCTCGAGCAAGATAAGGCATACGCTTTCTCCCTTATTGCCTTGAGGCGTACCCACACTACTTGGTAATCAGTGAATTCCTATCAAGTTGAGAATCATCTTACTGGTTTTGGTGGAATGGGAGCCCCATCTAGTCATTAATGCTATACCCATAATCTGTACACCCCAGGATAGGTGCACCTCCAGTAGAGGCATCGTAATGTAGAAGTGTGGATTGCATTTGTTGGAAGTCGAATGCTTTTTGAGTCATCACAAAGATTCATGTTCAGTCAGGTAGGCGGGCAGAGAAGGCACTTCCGGGCAAAGCCGAAAGGAGTAGATCCATCTCTCTTTTCGCATTACTTCTCTCTTCTCCATTTGAGACTTGCCACAGGATTTAGTGGTAGAGGCGGGAAGGCTATACTCCAGTCGAGATATTCTTGGTTTTGTGAATCTTTTGAATATCTAAATAAATAGAAAATGCATTTCTTCTTGAGCGTATGCCATCAGTGAAGGTATCTTGCTGGTGTTCTACCTTTGCGTAGTCTCGGTCCACAGTGGGGCACCAATGGTTGATTGAAAATAGTAATAATTGGTAATGAATTTATGGAGGAAGATTATGTGGGTACAAAATATTCTAGTTCTAGGGGGACGGAGTTCGGGGGCGTAGCCCCCGTAAGAAAAAAAATTGATGAATAAGTTCTTGGGCCGTTTCGTCCATATATTTTGTACATATCTTGTAAGTATTATTTCTCTTTGTTTACAGGACAACTGCCCCTCCTGCCCCTTGTCTCATGATTATACCCAGATAAATAATTAAATGAAATGATATAAAAGATATATTTTGTTTTTAAAAGTTCAGGAGACAGATGCCCCCTTGCCCCCACAGGTATGCCATTTTAAATAATGAGGAATGTTTAACTTACCGCCGCATTTGACTATGTAGTCAAATGGGCGGTCCTCATTGATCCATGCCTTCCTTTTTAACACCCCTCAACTGTGGTTAAGATTCACTCACTCTTAGGGTTAAGCAATCTAACCTTAGTTTTAAAAAATAACCTTAATTTTTTAAAGCTTAACTGTAGTTAAAAGGGGTGTAAAAAGGGACATGTGGACACGACATTTGACTACATAGTCAAATGTGTGGTGGACTAATCACTCCCCTTAAATAATATTGTATAATTTTGTAAGTGAATAATTGCCCATTTTCTCATAATTATGTCCAATTAAATATTTAAACAATTTAACATACAAATAACAAATCCAGATACTGTCAATTGCAATTGAACTCAAGAGGGTTCAATCACACTCACATAACCCCCTTTTAACTCTAGTTAAGAACTTTTAACCTTTAAGGTTAATTTTTTTTCTAAAAACAAATGTTAGAATATTGAACCCTAAGGGTTAGTAAATCTTAATTATAGTTAATGGAGGTTAAGATGGACATGTGTTGACTTCTGTGTGCGATTGAACTCTGGGAGAGTTCAATGGTGGTTGCATATGATCCTACCCAAAAAAAAAAAAGAAGCTAATCTTTCAAAGTTGAGTGGGGGCACGTGCCCCCATAGACCCCCACTGGCTCTGCCTGCCCACTTACTAAATCTGTCTTTCTATTAATTTGTGAAAGCAGAATATAGTATTATTATTTACTTGTGATTAGTTTCCCATTAGATATTTTATAGTCGTTGTACTAACTTAAATTATTTAAGAGGACTCTTGCTTCTTACTACCCTCCTGGGTAGATATTTCAATCCTAATGAACCATAGGAATTGAACTTATTTTTAATTTCATAAAGGTTGTAATTCTTACAAATTCGGGGCGTCCAAATATCTGAATTGGAATTCATATCTCATATTTCCAATTTCGACCCATCAATTTCTATCGTCCAAACGAGCCCATAGTAATATTGGGTCCCTGTAATACCTTTGGTAAATTTTGTAATACCTTCAGTAATATATGTCCTATTAAATATATTTTAAGAGTATTAACCCAAAGATTAATGTTAACTTGTTTAGTTTTTTAGAAAATAAATAAATAAATCAAAAGTTATTCAATTTGTTTGTATTTTATAATAATATCCAAGGATATGGAGTCTTAGTTTAAATGATATGTAATGGTCAAATTTTAAAAAAATAATAACAAAAAACTTGAAAGAACCAGAAAATATTTTCAATTGTGGCTTGAAAATTTCTGCAATTCGATTCAAGTTTACCTTGCTTTGTAACCTCATATTAGGGGCATATGGGTCCAAAGAATATGAAATTTCCACAAATATAACTGTTTTCACATGTGGGGGGTTTAAAAAAGTGAAGTTAAAATTTCAAAGGTTACTTATGTACTTAAGATAGACCCTAGGGTCATTTAGGTAGTTTTCCCTTAAAAAAAATTGAAAACAGAAAATCGTTTTTAATTTTTTAAAATAGAAAATTTAAAATGTATCCAAACGGCCCCTTAATGTTTTTCTTTGATTAGGAAAATGAGGAAGTACATAAAAAAAAAAAAAAAGGTTTCTTGAAATCGATGAGGAGATAGATGAAATCATAAGACGATATAATATAATATTCAAAGGAATCACACCCCTGCCTCTTGCGTGCGTGGTAGGGGTGTGACCTTCAATGGAGTGGGATCGGGGGATCTAATCCCCCCCAAGGGTATGAGTTGCAAAAGCTCCAATGCCCAAGCTAACATATGACATACTAACCGTACTAACATAGATAAATGATGCTTACACCAAAAAAAAAAAAAAGAAAAAAGAGGAATCTAAGCAAATTTGATTCACTTTATTTTTAACCTAATAATTAGGGGTATATGGTTCCAAAAAAAATAGAATTCCAACACATGTGGCTACTTTCACATGTGAGGTTTAAAAAGTTAAAGTTAAATTGTCAAAAGTCACATATGTGCTAAAGAAAGATCATAGGGTCATTTATTTAGATAGTTTTCCCTATACATTTAAGACCTACACAACAAGGAGCAATTACTGTCCGAATCATATTCAATTACAAATATTAAAGCACACCATCATGAATCAAAATCCCTTTTATAAATATCGAAGGACAGCCATTAAGCAAAGCTTTTACAGTTTACTAACTATTATTAGTTCAGATATATATTATTTTTTTAATTTTCTCATTTTTCATTCGATCTTGGATCTGTTAGTTCATAACTTCACATATATTATTATTTTATTTCCTTTCGTGCTTTAGTTGGATGTATTTTTCTAATTAAAGTGTCAACTATGATTGGCTTTCCTTTTTACCTTCTTCTGTTAGTTAGTTGGATGTATTTTTCTAATTAAAGTATCTACTCTGACCACTTTCCTATTACATTTTGTTTTGTCGCAACAAGTGGAGAGCAGATGAGCAGCAGCCCTTGTTGTAATTCATTGAAGTTACGGACGCAAGTTATTGTCCCACTCGGGAAAAAAATTTAACATAGGGACTGATAACTCGAGCGAGAGGGTATACCTTGCTATATGAGCTACGGCCTACGAGGGACAAGTTTCTTTTATGTTAGTGTGGAGAGTGTTCATTTCTTGGACTCTAGTTGTCACATATATTCACTTCATGGGACTCGATCCTGGTCACTCTTGTGAGAGAGGCATACCATAAACGAATTTGTTTATGGTATCAGAGCTACATTGGTATAGTTTCTTTATCTCAATGGAAACTATCCCTACAATTAAGGAATGATAGATATAATAAATATTCACTAGTGGGCACGTAAGAGAGAGAGACAGAAAGGGGAGAAAGACTGGGAAAAGGGATCCTAGTGAGGGCATTTTGAATTAAAAAAAAATATATTTTAGATATAGAAACTTAGGGACTTTTAGATTAAAAAAAAATTGTGAGGGACATGCTAGTATAAAAATTGACATTATGAGAATGAAAATGTCCTATTTTTTCTCTTGAAAAGTAGTTACCACATTGAGAAGGTGTGCCTCCTCCTTGAGAGAGACCAAGGAGGGAGCATAAGAGAAGATAAGGATAAAGATTTGAGAGAATCGTGGAGATATAGATGAATTATTGTTAGTTGTAGTTAATATTATTTCAATACCCTACTAAATTTTCTCATGTAAAAGAAGATAACATAATATTTTAATTTTTTTTATATGGATTTATGGACAAAATAAGAAAAATATAAAAAATTCACCGTATTAACTAAGATACCATAAAATTGGGACTCATTAGGAATATTAGAAAAAAATCAACTAACTTGTTAACCTCGCTTCTCTCAATATAATAGTAGAGATATGACGATAAGGATCATATCAACTCTAGTTGAGTCCTACACGAGACTTCCCCTGTGTTGCATGTATTTGGTGTGATATGTGGTGACTCTCCAGAGTCCCCACACGTGTCTGGATGATGTGCTTTTATACTCCCCCTCAAATAGGGTCGAGGTGAGGGCTAGAGACCTAGTTTGGCTCGCAATGTACGAATGCATGTCGCGGAGGCTTAGTGAAGATGTTTGCCATTTGATTATCAAAAGAGATGAAAAGGTGACTAGTGATCCTAGGGCTACTTTCTCTTGAACAAAGTGGTAATTAATCTCAATATGTTTTGTCTTGGCGTGAAATATGGTATTGATTGTCATATAGAAGACTGACACATTTTCACATAATAATGGAGGTTGAGACAAGTGTAGACGGACATCACGCAAAATGAAGGATATCCAAGTAAGTTCAGTGGTGGTCGATGCAAGAGCACGATATTCTGTCTCCGTACTTAATCTTGCTATTGTTGGTTGGTTTTTGGCACTTTAGGAAATGCAATTATCACCTAGATAGATACAATACCAATACACCAGTTGTGACCGAGTGATTGGACATCCTGTCCAATCAGCATCTAAATATCCATGCACCACCATAGGATTTTGTGAGAGAAGGTGAAAGCCATGATCAATAGTCCCATGAATGTACCTGAGTAAAGGCTAGTCCTTTCGGGTGTCCGCATCGACAAACTCAAAATTTTTCCTACAGACAACAAGTAAGTCGGGGAGTGGGAGTTGAACACGGAATCATAAGAAGCAAACCCGGAATGCTATCCAACTGCACCAACTCTATGAACTTGTATATTACCGAGTCCCAATCTTTTGTAGAGGCCTAACATTTATTATCAACAAATTAACATACAACTTATCATAAATTGGATCAATTACAAACAAGTTGAAAAGTCATTTCGAAGTTCACCTCACAAAAAGTTGCATCCCAAGGAGTTGATAGGTTTAGGGTAAAAGAATGTCCCTTGCTTTTAGGGATTACTATATGGACCCATTTCTCTTTCAAGCAATGAACCTAAATGCATTTCTCAGATACCATTCACGTGACTCATCACACACTTAATTTTGGGATGGGATTTGGTCTTACTCTAGCAAGACCAAAACCATCTTGTATATGTACAATGTCTGACATGTGGCGATAAAAGGGAGAAGTCATTTCATTTTTCTCCCCTTTTTTTGACTTCTCTCCCTTTGATATCTTCTCCCCTTTTTATCGCCACATGTCGCAAGCTCACCAAGAGCAAGATGGTTTTGGTCTTGCTAAAGCAAGACCAAATCCCATCCCTTAATTTTTGGGTCGTAGACGTGGGCCCATGAATTAAGGCCTTGGACCCTAACTGGTATTAATTAGATATTATTTTTGCTTTCAAGAAAACCACTAGGTGTGGGATTTTATCATTGGCGAAATTGGGAAACAAGGCAACCTGAGTGCCCTTGTACCTTTGTCGTTAGCTTTTGTTGCACATCCCTATTTCCACTTGCCTTTCTTTTATATAAGAATTTTCTCGTGTGTTTTTAGTCCACGTGTTTTGCAATTCTATTTGTGCACAAGGGTGGAGAAATGCTAGCCCTCCGGGAAAACTTTGATGGTTTTTTTTTTTTTTTTTTGTAAAAAACCCCCTATGTTTTCTGCCATTTGTAAATCCCCCTTGTGTTTTCTGATTTTGTATTATGGTCCACTAACTTTTAAAATTTTTGCAAATTCACCCTTTCATCTAAAAGCTATGTAATAGAAGTTAATTTTTAATGAAATGACTTTTTTAACCTTGTTAAATGGGTTGGATGGAACACACACCTTCATAGGTTACGTGTCCTATTTATCACCTTTTAACTAGGGTTAAGGTTAATCAATCAAAGGTTAATATTTTTTTTTAAATATCTAAAAATCAAGGTTAGATGGATGAACCCTAAGGGTTAGTGAATCTTAACTACAGTTAGTGTGTTAAAATGGACACATGATGGTTTGTAGGTCTCCTTTAACTGTGGTTAAGCATAATCAATTCAAGGTTAAATTTTTACAATTTTTTTTTCTAAAATCCAAGAACCCTAAGGGTGAGTGAATATTAACCACTAATGGTGGGTGTTAAAATGGACACGTGGCGGCTTGTAATGCCTCCTTTAATTATAGTTAAGCATAATCAATCCAAGGTTAATTTTTTTTTCTTCTCAAAACCAATGTTAGATGCATGAACCAAAGGGGTGAATGAATCTTAACCACATTTACTGGGTGTTAAAAAGAATATGTGGTGGCTTGCAGAGCACCTTTTAATTGTGGTTAAGCATGATTAATCTAAGCTTAATATTTCTCAAAACTAAGGTTAGATGCATGAACGCAAGGGGTGAGTGAATCTTCACCACAGTTAGTAGGTGTTAAAAATGATATGTGAGGGCTTGTAGAGCCCCTTTTAATTATGGTTAAATATAATCAACCTAAGGTTAATATTTTTTTATAATTTTTTCTAAATATAATCACTTACCCGTAGGGTTCGAGCATCTAACCTTGAATTTTAGAACAAATTATAAAAAAAAATATTAACCATAGGTTGATTATATTTAACCATAATTTTAAGGGGCTCTGCAAGTCATCACATATCCTTTTTAACACCCACTAACTGTGGTGATGATTCACCCACCCCTTGCGTTCATGCATAACCTTAGTTTTGAGAAATATTAAGCTTAGATTAATTATGCTTAACCACAGTTAAAGGGTGCTCTACAAGCCACCACATGTCCTTTTTAATGCCTAGTAATTGTGATTAAGATTCACTCACCCCTTTGGTTCATGCATCTAACCTTGGTTTTGAGAAGAAAAAAATATTAACCTTGGATTGATTATGTTTAACCATAATTAAAGGAGGCATTACAAGCCGCCACGTGTCCTTTTTAACACCCACTATTAGTGATTATTTACCTAACCCTAGGGTTCATGCATCTAACCTTGGATTTTAGAAAAAAAATTAACCTTAGATTGATTATGCTTAACCACAATTACAGGAGACCTATAGGCCACCATGTGTCTATTTTAACACACTAACTGTAGTTAAAAATTCACTCACCCTTAGGGTTCATCCATCTAACCTTGATTTTTAGATATTTTTTTATAAAATATTAACCCTTTGATTGATTAACCTTAACCCTAGTTAAAGGGTGATAAATAGGGTCATCCAACCCATTTAACAAGGTTAAAAAAGTCATTTCAATAAAAAATTAACTTCCGTTACATTGTTTTAGATGGAAGGGTGGATTTGCAAAAGTTTTAAAAGTCAATGGATCATAATACAAAATCAAAAAACACAAGGGGTATTTACAAATAACTAAAAACATAGGGGTTTTTTTTATTAAAAAACCCAACTTCGAATTTCTAAATGTGGTAGGGTCATGTGTCGGTGCAGGGGCGGAGCCAAGGGGGGGGGGGGGGGGCCTGGGGGCACGTGCCCCCTAAACTTTTGGGGAAAACTTTTTTTTATATATATAACAGCATTTGGGGTAGAGACAGCCAATTGTGATTGAATTTAGCGAGAGTTCAATCGCATGTCAACATGTATCCCCTTTAAACCCTATTAACCAGGGTTAAGATTCTCTAACTCTTAGTGTTCAATAATTTAACCTTAGTTTTTTTTTAATATTAAAAAGATATTTAACTCTGGTTAGAAATTTTTTAACACTTAGGGTTAATATTTTTTTTTTAAATACTAAGGTTAGATTAGTGAACACTAAGGGTTACAGAATCTTAACCATAGTTAATAAGGGTTAATGGGGACATGTGTTGACCTGCGAATGTGATTGAACTCTCCTTGAACTTAAAAAAATATATTATATTAGTTAATAGGGCATAGTCACTGCGTAAGAGACCCGAGAGGAATTTATTGTAAGGGGCGCACACAAATGGTTGATGAAAAATATTAGTAATTATTGATAAATTTGTGAAAAATGATGAAAATAATTACGAAATAGTTTTGGTCTATGGGTTCGGGTCGTAACTCCCTTTTTCTTTTCTATGACCAAGTACGTGGTTCATTTTGTTGCTAAGTTTCGTACATATTCTATAAATATTATTTCTCCTTATTTACGAGACTATTGTCTCTTTACCTATGGCTAGGTCCCGTTAAATAAATAACATAATATAAAAAAAATTTTGATTTTAAAAGATTAGTAATATAATATATATTTTCAAAAGTTCAAAAGACATTTTGCCCTTGTCTCATGATTATACCATATTAAATAATTAAACAATATAGAATAAATTATATATATATATATATATATATATATACTAATATTATATGCTAGTTGGTTCCACGTGGCATCTCTCAACATTCTTCATTCTCTATTCAGGTTGAGGACATGTGGCAGTTGACATGGCTGCTTATGTGACAATTATTATTTAATTTTTTCCTTCTCATATTAATCTCCTGTATTAATGAGTCTATTATTGATTACCATTAATTGCATGAAAGGATACCCACGTCCTCCTACTAACTTGTCCGTTACTAACACCACATCAGAACAAGTAAACCCATGACAACCATCTTCTACGTTACATACCTCCTATTACACACCTTTTCATCTCTCCCTATGCCTTCATTATATCTAATTCACTATTCTTCTTCTTCTCCTTAATCACCTCCATGATTTTTCGCCTCTTAGGTTGTGGTAATGCACTTCCAAGAAAATATGCACCCATGTGGCAGTGAGTCTTACAATAGAATATCCATATAGAAGATCCAATCAAACGAGGCAATCCTCAGCGCTACATGCAGGCTGCAACACTCTATGCAAACCATCATCAATAGCACCATGTGAATGAGAGAGCTGTTTTGTTTATTTGCTTTTGGACGTTTGGGCTGGGACAAAGGTATGAGCATATTTTACTCGGGATTCAATGGTGGGGGAGGTGGTGGGACAAGCAGTGGCGCTGAGGTGAGGTATGATGTCTATTTTGAAATTATCTACGGGAGCGGTGCACCTCCTTCACCCTAGACGGCCATGTTTTTGAATTTTTTACTTCTTATCTATTTGGGTCATTATCATTTCTACTAAACAAGTTGATGTAATATTATAAAACTAAAAGATAATCTAAGAAATTTTTTATTACATTTCTAGATCCCTCCCTCTTGTTCAGTATGCACCTCTTGTCACCCATGATGGTCGAACTACTGTGATCTACTATGACCGTACCATCAAAGGGCAACCCGGGACCGTTTAATCTCTCCAAATAATTTCAAGGTTCTGATCATGCATCAAGTTTGTTACCAGGCCAGCCATTTGGTTGGCTTCGCGATACGTTATTGGATGTGCACCCAGTTGCATTCTCAGATTTTGGTTCTCAATCTACATCCGGAAGGACCACATTCACTTTAGATTTTGGTATCCACAATCTACATGGGGGCTTCCATTGAATAATAACTTTGGAGTCTTCTTGGACTAATAAAATTTTCTATCTGACTATAGCCAAGCGTAATCAGATGGACATAGCTCATGCAAATGGAGGGGTATGTCTTTGAACTCTTACTTTTTATTGAAGATTTTCATTTGATGATACATAATAAAATTAATAACAGTAAGAACCTCCCTATCTTCACCATTGGTTTCATGTTGAAGTAACAATGTACAAACAAAAGGGTTTCTCATGCAATTGGCATCTCTACTTTATCCCTTTCATTAATGGTTTCGTTGAGATTTTAAGAATAGGATAATGATTCATAGAAATGTGAGGATACTATAATGACAAGTATGTGATAAGAAGCACGTACTTATTTTGAGGATGTCTAAAATTGGATTTTTTTTTGGAGGGTATTTGTTTTCTTTCATTGAGGTAATCAATTTTTGTCTCTAATTCTCTTCTCTTATTTGTTTGCCTTCAGTGTTTTTTTATTTCTTTCGTATTATTTTTCTTTATTCTTATGTGCTAAATGAAGCATGAGGCCCTGAACTGAATCACTAAAACTATTTCAATAAAAGGCTATTTGGCTGAACTAAGTCAGATTTCTTTTGACTTTAGCTTTGGGTTTGTTAGAGGCCCTTAAGTTATGCTGGGTGTTTAAGTTTATTCTGTTTTTGATTAATTATTTCTGCTAAATCAAGCGAGTAGAGAATCCATATTGCTATACATTTAATCAAACTTTGTTCCTAAGTCTTTTCTATTATTTTTTCATTTTTGTTTCTTTATTTTTTTATATTTTTTAATAATATGTGCTAAATAAAAATTGAATCACTAGAAGTATATAGCTTTTGCTTGAACAAACTCCGATTTTTATTAACTTTAGCTTTTTGGCATGTTTGATTCCTTCCATCCATGACTCGTGTTTCGATATATATTTTTTTTATTCCTAGCTATTTAAAATACAATTCACTTCATGAAAGTAGGTAATATTTTCTTTTTTTCTTTTTCACAATTATCAATCTTAAATAAAATATATTTGGCTCTACAAATATTTTCTTAAAGTTGTGTTTGTCTTTTTCTATGACACCCATTCATGACTACATTTCGTAGGTTGAGAAACTTTAAATAAGACATACATATGTTGAGGTTCTTGACTCTTCCTTCTAAATGGAGTATATTTGATTTTCTTGTGGCCGTTGATATGCTAAAATGTAATTTTATTGAGTGGTTTCTAGATTTAAATTAGGGACTTCCATGGAAACAAATTGATTCTTAAAATATATAAAAGGCATCCATCTACGTGTTACTTTATAATGGTATTATTAAATCATTGAGTTCTAGATAATATCTAAATCCCTCTTCAGTAAATATTAATTACTGCTAGAAGATGTTGATTAAAAAAATTCGGACAACATTTTTGTAATTGTGTGTTTGGATGTTGGAAAAAAGGCAAATTTTAACTCAATTTATTTGAAATTTGTTCTTACCACGTGCAACCAACGTTGCCACGAGTTCATTTGTTATATCTATTTATATTCTATCATTCTTAATGTTTTAAACTACCACACCCGTGCATCGCACGGGATTTTTGCTAGTATATATATATATATAAAAGTTCAATGACAACTTTCCCTTCGCCATGGCTTAATTATAAGTTTTTCAAAAGTTTAGGAAGACAGGTGCCCGCCCCCATGCATGCCTCATGTTATGCCACACACATTCTAAAAAATAACAAAATCATAAATATTTTTGGCATCACGTTCTAGTTACAGGATGATTGGGAATAAAAAAAGCATGAGGGGGTATTTTGGTATCAAATTCTTGTTACGGGATGTGTTGGAATAAAAATAAATTACGAGTGATATATGAGGGGGGTGCTTTTGAGAATAATAAAATCATGAGTGATATATTGGGTATCAAAATCTTGGAAATAAAAAAATTATGAGGGGATGCTTTTGAGTATCAAATTCTTATTACAGGACGTGTTGCGAATTAAAAAAAATAAAATCATGGGGGGGTAATTTTGGTATCAAATTCTTGTTAGGGGACATGTTTGAAACAAAAAGGTCATGAGGGGTATTTTGATATCAAAATCTTGTTAGGGACTTGTTTGGAATAAAAACAACCATGAAGAATTATTGTGAGGGGTATTTTTGGTATCAAAATTTTGTTAGAGGATGTGTTTGGAATAAAAACAATCATAAGGGCCATTTTTGGAATCCAATTTTTGGATGAGCAATTTTGTTTTCTTTGTGATTGTGTGCAATTTTATATATAGTATATATAGATACAATTTAATTAAATATAAATGTAATTTAGTATATTTATAAGGTACAATTCACTAAATATGAGAGAAAAGAATAAGAAAAGTCAAAGTATACTTCCTTAACCAAAAAAAAGTATACTTCTCTTTCTTGTATTAATGATGGTTTCTTGTGAAAAGATTAAACTATCTTCTAATTTTAGTGAATTTAGATAATTAGTAGAAAAATAAAAATGTATTGACTGACTTAATGTTAACAACACCCTTTTATACTATATTGTTTAATTATTTAAGAGCATAACCTTTAAGACAAGAGATTAGCTAGCCGTAAACAAGGAGAAATAATACATGTAAGATATGTGCACTATGTATAAGTGAGATGACCTAGGAACTTGATCGTCAAATTTATTCCATAGCTCCCGAACCATTAATTTCCCTAGATCCAGAATATTTTGTACCCGCTTAATCATTCTTCACAAATCCATCAACAATTATTAATACTTTCAATCATCATCACTCGTCACTTACGAAAATCATGGTTCTATCCTCGCCTAAGAGTAGGGCTAACATTCCTCTTAAAAAAATTTATTTTCTTAACCTATTGATGGTAACAATGACTAAGATCGAGAGTTTGGAAAATATTTGAATTTTGCATCCTAGCACTCCTCTCTGGTTTGAAGAGTCGTCGGAGCATATTGCTACAAAAACAAAACAACGTATTAATTTGTCACATAGCTCTAACACTGTTGATTAAAACATCGATCCAAATCAGATGCAACATCACCCAACTCTCATTTCTTGCCATTGTTGTAACTCGTAAAGCACTTAATTGAACCCAAATTGAGACACGACAACTCCCACTCCGTCGGTAAGTAAAAACCTTTGCAAGTTGGTGGTCTCCTCACCAGCACCAACTAGAGAAGATCCTGAAAGTCATAAGGAATACAAGCGTTGTCAGACGCTTAAAGACACATTAAGTGTCCTTGCAAGATCCTTTGCAAGATATTGTACATGTCCCCTATTTTGTGGTTGCCCGAGACTAGCTTCACCAAAGACAATCCAAGACCCTCTTATTCAGAGTTAACCTTTAATAATTCAATTTCCAGGCCTTGGATTGTCTCTAGCGAAGCCAAAAACCCTTGTCTCAGGTAACCATAGAATAGGGGAAATTTTGAACAAGAGTTAAATATTTTCTAAAAACCAAGCTTATATTATTGAACCCCAAGGGTTAGTAAATCTTGACCATAGTTAATTGAACATGTTCTCATACCTTTGGATCTAACAATTAAGCTTATCCAACACTTAGGATCCACATTAAAAAAATCCAATAAGCATGTTGGCATGGATGTGGTACCTGTGATGTATATGCCTCGAAACCTGAATCAAGAAGTTAAAGACTTGTGCTTTGAGACATAAGGTAAAACAAATATCATATGAAAGATAGCCTATATTTGTAGATTATACCACATACATGAGTTACAAATACAGTCAATCGTTCAAAAGATAGACACCGTTCAAAGGGGAAGACAGCCTCTTAACCCCCAATTCCCATAAGCATAAATTTTTTTCTTCCTAATCAAATCATGCTAGAAATCATACATGAATTTCTCAATTCAATTTATTGCTACCATAAACATTAAACTTTACGGTACATATCATTGGTATCATTCAACAAGAAAAATTCAAATAACTCCATTTATCCCATGAGTACAATTCATGTAAGAGAGGAATAAATGGAGAAATAAAACGAAGTTCTGCTCATGGGCACAAAAAGAAGATGGCAGAGTATAAAGTATGTTTTTTGATTGTCACAAAGTGTGTACCTTAGATAACCCAAGTTTCTGTTACTGCCATGTGATAATGATGTGGATCAATAGTGTCTCTACCGTAGCCCATTAAGCTACAACATTGGTTGTAGCCCATCCTCTCTCCTGATTGCTCAATTCTGTAAAGTTGATGGCGGCTGTCTAAAACCTCATTTTCTCCCGCACCTATCAAAAGCTTTATAAAACCAAAACCCAACATCTCCCCTGCTCTGCGAAGCAGCACAGCAGCGACACCTCTCTCTCTCTCTCTCGCTGTCTAAATGGAAGGTCTCTCTCTCACCCCTTCGCACGTGCCTCTGATACGCCCCACACGCGTGAAACCATCCATTCCATTTCCCTGCAAGAGAGCCTCCAATGAGGGAAAACCCAAGAGGAGCACGCTTTTCATCGCTGCTACAGTTGCGAAAGGAACGGCTGAGATCTCTCAGAAACCCTCCACTGTTACTTCTCGCGAAAATCCTCTGCAGAGCTCTGTAACTCCTCCTTTGAAAAGGGTCTCGCCTGAGTCCTTACAGTACGAAAGCGGTTACCTCGGCGCCGTACCGGACAACACGTCGGCGCCGGCCGGAGATGGAGGTCCCAATGCCATGGATTACCTGACCAATATACTTTCTTCCAAGGTCTATGATGTCGCTATCGAGTCGCCATTGCAGCTCGCGCCGAAGCTGTCCGAGAGGCTCGGCGTTCAAGTTTGGCTTAAGAGGGAGGATTTGCAACCTGTGAGACTTCTTATTATCTTATCTAATTTCTGTAAATTATTGTTTTTTTCGAGTTGTTTTATTTATTTATTTATTAATATTTACTGATACAATGTGGGAAGTTTTCGATCTTTTTGCATTTCATGAAGAATCCATTTAGGTTTTTGCAGAATTTGATATGAGTTTTAATATTAATGGTGAAAATGTGGTATTTTTGTTTGTCGTTTAAGTTTTCTGTAATTTTCTTTATTGAGATTGCTTTAGTTGGGAAGAATTGGAGTGGAGTTTATGCATAAATAGGGAATGTAAGTGTTAGATTATCTCGACAATGATGTTGCTGAATGGTGATGATGGGGTGAGTAGGTTTTTTCGTTCAAGCTGCGAGGAGCTTACAATATGATGGCCAAGCTTGCAAGGGAAGAGTTGGACAATGGGGTTATCTGTTCATCAGCTGGAAACCATGCTCAAGGGGTCGCATTGTCGGCCAAGAAATTAGGTTGCAATGCTGTGATCGTTATGCCAGTTACTACGCCAGAAATCAAGGTTCTATATTTGTTCTGAACTTTGTTGATTATCTTAAATTGCAATCTTTTAATTTTGAATTGTGTGTTTTGTTCAGTGGAAGTCGGTTGAGAAGTTAGGTGCAACAGTTGTTCTTGTGGGGGATTCCTACGATGAAGCGCAAGGTTATGCTAAACAAAGGGCCGAAGCGGAAGGTCGCACATTTATACCTCCTTTTGATCATCCAGATGTCATTATGGGGCAGGGAACAATTGGGATGGAGATTGTGCGGCAAATGAAAGGTTCATTGCATGCAATCTTTGTGCCTGTGGGAGGTGGCGGGCTAATAGCTGGAATTGCCTCTTATGTTAAGAGGGTTTGCCCTGAGGTTTGTAAGTTGCTGTGTATGATCGTCATCTTCTCTTCTTTCTTTATTTTTAAAAAAGAATTTGAGTTCACATTTCTTAAAAGTTAAATCATATAAATACCTAACTAGAATACCTTAACAATTATTATTTTTCTATTACTGAACAAATAATCGTGTTAATGTTGGAGCTTGACAATGTTTCGCGTACATTTGTACTTTTTTGAAATTTGCATCTTGTTATTTTAAATTTATATAGGGGTGTTTTTGCTCGACATTTACTGGTTCACTAAGAATTCGTAGGAACTTGACTCTAATCTGATTGAGACTGTTTCTTAAGAGCACTGATATTTTATATCCTTTATGCAGGTGAAGATCATTGGAGTGGAACCTTCTGATGCAAATGCAATGGCACTATCATTACATCATGGGCAGAGAATCATGCTAGATCAGGTGGGAGGTTTTGCAGATGGTGTAGCTGTGAAAGTGGTCGGTGAAGAAACTTTTCGCTTGTGCAGGGAATTGATAGATGGAGTGGTTCTTGTTAGCCGTGATGCTATTTGTGCCTCAATAAAGGTGAGGTTCTTTTCATGTTTTAGTTTAAATTGTTGGTGCTTCTCTTTAGGGCATTGGGATGAAGTGTTAATTAAGAATGACATCTAGGAGATACCCCAATGCGACTAGTTCCATTATCTTGGATAGAGTATGCACAAGTGAGGAGAGAACGAGAAGTTTCCCATAGAATTACCATATAAAAGAGTGATTGCTAAAATGAAGATGTGTTTCAGGATTACTCTATGGGCTATGTATACCTAAAACCTACCAAATTTAAAAGGAACATTTTTATAAGACAACAAAGTAACTATGACGATCAACAAACATCAAACATGAAATGTCAAGTTTATATATTAGCCATAGTTGAGATGAGAACATTGAGATGGATGAGTGGAAGAAAAAACTAGCAAGGACAAAATTAGAAATGAACGCATGAGAGCGAACATAGGAGTATAGCCCATATAGACGATAAAATAAGGGAGAGCTGATTGAGATGGTTTGGCAATGTGCAACGAAGACCTATGATGTACTAGCAAAAGTTCTAGTACATGTTGAGGGCTCTAAAAGGTCAAAGGGACGACTAAAAATGGCATGGATGGAAGTAATGAAAGTTCTAGTGTGATAGTACTAGCGATAGCGAAAGTTCTGGATAGGCTTGGACTTAGGGTAAGGCAACTCTTATTAGCTTGGGGCTCTACTAGTGGGAGGCAAAGGAGTTGGAGCCTTGGAGGGCCATATGTGATTTTTATGTAGTTGGAAACTATACTAGTCTCTGTGTATCATGTAACTATAGTTGTCTTGTTACTCTTTTTTGTGTTCACTTTCTTGTGAACTCTATCGCTTTATATTCTCTGTTTTTCATCTATGTTGTTGATTCTCTGCTTACCGATAAAAAAAATGCATTAGATTTGTCCCTCATAGTACTCCAGGAAATGTAATGAACAACATAATACTAGATGAAATGCGTCTTTTATGTGTACCTGTATTTCCTTTTTTGTGGTTGGGGATTAATATACAAGGTTTTAAAACTCAGTTTTGGGTTGTGTAAGGGTGTAGCCCGAAACCGTTAGGTAGCATATGCTATGGTCCGAAACAATCCGAAATGTAATGGTTGGTTCTTTTTTTGGGAAAGAATTCAAAAGAAACAAGATCTACTGATTAAATGCATAATCCAGCATAATATAACAATTTCCAAGTTTAATTTACACAAAGATATAACTTACTTCTCTTCATTGTTGTTTCACATCAGTAGATAACATGTTCACGAGGAGAACTATAGAAGCACACATAACAGACTAAACAAAAGTGGCAAAGTTAAGCAATGAATTATCTAAAGTGACACAGAATAACGAGCTAACATAATTTGATCGAAAAAATAAGCAATGAATTATCTAAAGTGACACAGAATAACGAGCTAACATAATTTGATCGAAAAAATGAAAAACTTACCAAATCCCAAATCGGTTTCTCGTGTTCTTGGGGTTCAAAGCTTTGGTTCGAAGGTTGAACCTTCATGTATATATTTGGATCAACAAAAATAAAAAGAAGTATTGGTTTTAGTTATCAAAGGGGAAGGAAGAGAGAAGAGGGAAAAATGTATTTTTTAGGGTTTTAAAAACCCATTTATACTGAAAAATTATGGACCGTTTTGTAATGCTTGTAAAAACCGTCATGTAATGGTATTATGAGCATTACGCAGTTTTAGCCGCATGTAATGTTATGGATACTACCGAAACAGTTACGCAACGGCTGTAACGTAATGGTTTCGGCCATTTCTAAAACCATGATTAATGTATGTATGTTTATGACCGAGCTTTCTCAAGGGATTCCCATGCCAGGGTAATCAAATATGTCATGTCGGAAGGGTAACCCAACAAAACGCCACTAGGTTGAGGAAGTGCGTATCATCTTAGCTACCTCACAATAGATAAGGAGGTGGTTTATCAATTCCTCATGTTTTCCAAACATTATACACATGTGAGGGAAGAGAATCTTTGTTCTTTCTCTATTTCATGAAACAATTGTTAGTTTTCTTGACTACTGCTCCACCAACAATTTTGATGTTAGGAGTAACAGTTATATTCCCTGTCTTCTTATGTGGAAACAACAAAGGGCAGGTGGGACCAAAATTTTGAAGAAAAAAAAAAGACTTGGAAGAAAACAAGCCCCTAGGTTCGAGGGTCCAAACTCCAAATTCTCACCATTATCACAAATGTAATAGATAAAAAAAGACGCGAATTCCTCTATGTTGACCTCTTTTAAGCTCTTTTAGGAATCTAAGATTTCAAGAGAGGTCATGGGGGGAAGAGGAGGGCAAAGTGTAAATGAGAAAGTTTATAGACAATGCTAGTCATAGAGTTGAAGAAGAACTTAATAAAATGGATTGCTACCCCACTAATGATCTCCCTAAATCTTATCCTAATGGCCCAATCCAACATATATTGAATGTAAGGGAGAGAAAAGAAGTAATGGAGATTACTAATGGCTTTCAAAGGACTTTGGGGCAAGCATTTAATAATATATCCTACTGCCTAGAGAACTACGTTTTTTTACATAAATGCCTTGAAGAAAAATGATAATATATCCTCCAGTCAAGTTTTCCCTGCAACTTTTCTATTGCGATGTGTGTTAGTACCATTACAAAAATTGGAGTGGGGTGGCTAAAGTAGATATGTGCTTCTATAGTGCTAGGTGATAGATGCATTCCGATAAACTTAAAACGGAAAATTTTATTAGGCAATGTGAAGACTAGCTATGCATTATGGAGTATAGTGTTGGGCGACCAAGAAGCAACATATTCATAGAATGTGTAGTTGGGATGAGAACGTTAAGATGATGAGTGGAAAGATTAGGAAAGATAATTGTCAGAAATGAGTGCATCTGAGAGAATTTAGGGGTAACTTTAATAGGTGATAAAATAAAGGTACCGAATGAGATGATTTGGACAGATGAAAGAGATATCAATGATGACACAAGTGAGAAGAAGTGAGTTGGTGTAGGTTGAATGCACTATAAGGATGATAAGATGGACAAAAAATGATGTAGATGAAGATTGTTCAAAAAGATTTGATAGCGCATGCTTTGACCAAGTCGTGACTTTTAACAGATGGAATGGGCTAAATATGATATTAGTTGCTGACCCCAAATATGATGATGATGATTCGCCAGTTTTTTTTATTGTTTTTTTTTTTATGTTCCTTTATTTTTTACTGAATTAATTATAATTGCTTGGCAACTTATGTCATTAATCCATTATGGAGATTCGGTTTTTGGATTTGGCTGAATTTGCAAATTTCGTATCAACTTAGGATTTCAAGTTGACTTCTAAAACTATAATCAGTGAATGAGGTGTTGAATCTAGTTTTAGTTGTAGAATTAGGGGTGTATCCAAACCGAGCTAGCTTGAAGTTCGGCTTGGCTCGGCCTGAAAAACCCGGCTTGAGCTCGAAAAATTTTTGAGTTTGAAAATGTATTCAAGCGGAGCTCGAGCCAAGGCCTGTTTGATTCGGCTCGGCCTGAGTGAGGCTTGGTTCATATATATATATATATTTCATTATTATATATATAAGTAATATAATTATTATACATGTAAATAATATAATTATTATATATTTATATATATAATAAAAATATAATTATTTTTATTTAAAAATTATTTTTTAATAATTCAATTTGAGCTCAAGCCAAGCTCGACTCAAGCCTAACCGAGCAGATTCGAGCCGAGCTCGAACATAGATGAAAAAATTTCAAACTGAGCCAAGCTCGAGCATAGATGAAAATATTTCAAACCGAGCCAAGCAGGGTCAAGCCAGGCTCGAATACACCCCGATGTAGAATCCTTCTAACATGAGGTTGTCTCAACTAGCAAAGTAAAGGGTATTTGAAATCACTTTTCCAAATATCAACTTTCTTTTTGGTCACTGCAAACAATATTCTACTAAATTTATATTTGAAGATCTCCTTGTTGGATTTTCTAGGCTTTGTTGTGGCAGAATCCTGTTTTGGCAGCTAAAATTTAGAAGCAGCTGAGTAGGTTTTATTTAAATGACATTCTAATCATGTAAGTTATTAGTGTTTATTATTTGCATGAATTTGGGTAAGTATATGACATTGTCTAGCTCATCTAGGGGGGAAATGCCCTGTTTGGGCCCTACAAATTGAAAAAGCCTCAAAATAGGACCCTTTGGGGGGATTTATTTTTGTAGGTCCCTACATGTGTGGGCTATAGGTGAAAAGACAAAATTGCCCCTCCTTCAACAACTCTATACTTCATTTTTTTCCAAATGAGAAAATCTATGTTCACGCTCGTAAGAAGAAGAAGAAGAAGAAGAATTGGGTTGCCCTAGTTTAATCGTTAGTTTTCTCTTCTTCTTTTTTAAAGAAAGCAACGAACTTGGAATGGTTGAAGTGGAGTGAACTAAAGATAAAGAAGACGAATGTTCGATCCTAGACAAAATGTGTCGAGACCGGAATAAATACATACCTCTAACGGGTTTCATGCATGTTGGGTGGAGATGAATCATCGAACTCTTCTTCTTCCTCGAAATGGTTGAAGTGGAGTGCACAATATTGATATATCGAGCTTTATTCTCGATATATCTGTAAAATCTCGATTTATTGACATAAAAACCATAAAGTCGATTATTTTTAATATCAGAATTTTTTTTTAGATATATCAAATTTTTTTCCTTTCGATATAGAAAGAATTTTTTTTTGATATATTGAGAAAATTTTTTTTATACATTAAAAAAATCGACTTTATAGTTTTTAAGTCAATAAACGAGCTATTATAGATATATCGATACTGTGCAGTGTGCATTCCACTTTATATTCACTTCACTTCACTTCAACCATTTCGAGTTCGTTGTTTTCCAAAAAAAAAAAAAAAAAAACCAACAAAAACTGAGCAACCCACTACTTCTTACGACCATGAACATGTATTTTCTCCTTTGGAAAACAATGGAGTAATAAAGTTGTTAAAGGAGGGACAATTTTGTCTTTTTACCTATAGCTTACACACGTGCACTTAGCTCGCACATGCAGAGAGACCTACAAAAATAAATCCCCAAAAAGGGGTCCTATTTAAGTCTTTTGTAGGGCCCAAACAGGGCATTTTCCCCATCTAGGGTGGTCTCAAATGCATCTTGTGTAGGGGTGTTATCTAACCGAGCCGAGTAGTGGTGTGTTCAAGCTTGTTCGTTAATTAAAAAGCTTGAAAATCAAGCTTGAGCTTGGCTGGTTTATTAAATAAACAAGCTTGAGCTTTAACAAACGAGCTCAAGCAGTTCCCCGGTAGCTTGGTTCATTGGGTATAGCTGTTTATATTAGGTTAAAATTTTTCTTTATTATTATAGGTAAAGAAATTGCAGTGTTAACTAAAATTTTATTATGAATTTATAATCCAATAAAGGATATTCTTATCATGTAAAATACATTATATACTATAATTCTTTACTAGTATATAATAAATATACTTAATTTTGATATGTAAATGAAATAAGTATATTTTAAATATTTCAGTATGTTAAGTATAGATATAATCGAACTGAGTTTTAACGATCTGAGTACCTTTGTGCTCAAGCTTTGCTCATTAATTAAACGAGCTTGAAAATCTAGTTCGGGCTTGGCTTGTTTATTAAATAAACAAGCTCAAGCGAGCTTTTAACGAGCCAAGCTCGAGCTGTTCACGAGCAATATGGTTTGGTAACCACTCCTAATCTCGCATTAGCGAACTTCAATATCAATTTCTCAGGGAAACACTCACTTATGCGGCTATGCCTAGAGGCATCTTGTCTCAGCCCTATAACTTGTTCCTAAAAGAAATAGCAAAGATGAATTTCATCACTTAGCTTAGGTGTATGCTTGCTTGCATATAATATTAGCACATATCCATATAGGAATTACTTTTTTATTATTAGTAACAAAAGAATTTTGTAATAATATATAAATAATGTATAATTTTAAGGGAAATACATTCGCCACAAAAATAAAGTAAAATGATATATCTTAATACATGATAAAAATCAGTTCTCCCCAAATCCCTATCAGTGATCTCCTCCCACAGGCCACATGCAAGTGAAGTCTGTCGGCCTAAAATTTTTAAATACTCCTAAGATTGAGGTCCAGTCAATTAAAAAACTATACAAATCTCCGGTGGGGAAGGCTCTTGTCTTTAAATAATTATATCATCTTATTTTGCTCTTCCTCTACTCCTCACTCAGTCCTCAGCAAAGAGCATATTCCTCTAGGAACAGTGTCGACTAATGCCATCAAAATCATGAGGGAACCTAGGCATTAGATTTGGTTGCTCATTTAGGCACCTAAACGCTTGCCTGGTGACTTGGATGAGCCTTTATTTCGGGAATTTGCCATTTATTAGAATATAGCATTTCTGATAAACCCTTGCGAGAAGTCTTAAGAAGCCTTTATATAAATAAATAAATAAAAGGATAAATGCTTTAAAACATCAAGGTTTTAGAATATTTTAGAACAATATAAGAAGTGAGATAAACGTGGCTTACGTCATTCGATTGCCTGGATGAAAACTGCAGCTAGGGATCCGCCAGCTTACCAAGGCAAGCACTTGAATACCCAGGCAAGCACCTAGTTCAGTTTTGCCTAGACAGTCTACTGCCTACCCTCGGAAATTAGCCTGGTCACATATGCGACTCCCTTTAACAGTATTGCTCTTGACCATCTTACCTAATTTAAGTGGTGTTAAGTGCAATGAGCTGATTACTTGTCAAATGCAACTCTAATTCAAAGCACGATGACTTGATTCTTTTTCCTAATGTGTCTGACTGACCTTTTTCAAGTATGGAGTTACTAAATTTGTGGTTGTCAGGTCTTTCTTTGGATAGAATGGACAATGCTACACATTCTTGGATATTACAATGTAAAATACTCTATTTATAAAAGTAGTGCTCCCATTGCAGGACATGTTTGAGGAGAAAAGGAGCATTCTAGAACCAGCAGGGGCTCTAGCCTTGGCTGGAGCAGAAGCATACTGCAGGTATTATGGCCTCAAGGGTGAAGGTGTTGTAGCCATAACCAGTGGGGCAAACATGAACTTCGATAGATTGCGGTTGGTAACTGAACTTGCGGATGTTGGTAGGCAGCGGGAGGCTGTCCTCGCAACTTTTATGCCAGAGGAGCCTGGGAACATCAGACGGTTTTGTGAACTGGTATGTTACTAAAATATTTATTATCAACTTTGAAAGTGAACGATCTTTATCTTTCGAGGTCTGAGCTAAAGATCATCTTTGTTTTGGTAGGTGGGTCCAATGAATATCACCGAGTTCAAATATAGATATGATGCTCGTAAAGAAGAAGCTCTTGTTCTGTACAGGCAAGCACTTCTTTATCAATAAAAAAGGAAACATTAAATCTTTCTGGCAACACTCACTTCTATGTAAACTGTCTTTTCCAGTATATTTGTGTCTGTTTCTATTGGTTCTTAATGAAGGAGCTCTTAATTATCTAGCTACCTTTTTGCTAAATATTCATATCTTAACTTTAGAATTTTAGAAAATGTCATTAAGTAATTCACATCTTAGTTTAGTATTATTTTAAGAAGGGAAGAATGAGTCACCTACTCGTTTCACATCTCTCTTTTTTTCCGGGTTGTTTGCAGTGTTGGTCTTCATACAGTTTCTGAACTCAGAGCAATGGTGGAGCGGATGGAATCTTCCCAGCTTCGAACTATCAATCTGACAAATAATGATTTGGCCAAAGATCATCTGCGGCATTTGGTAACCATCTTAACTAACTGAATTCTCCTTGTTTTCCATGTGATAAGGCATAATTTATTTAATTTGTGATGCACCTGTTCAGGTGATACTTATTTTGCAATTGCATAAAACAGTTTACCCGGTCATATAATGTACCTTCACTGTGACAATCAACAATGTTTCACATATCAACTACTCATTTTTTTTTCCCTATTATTATTAATAGTGGATGAAACAAATCGAGTTGGATTTTCATTTTATTTGGGAGAAGATCTCTTCTAAAGTGATCCACACTGCTTATGTGAAAACTGAGAATCAGCAGGGGTGTTCACCAAGGTTCTTGCTAAACAAAAATTGTACATGATTGATGCCTATGTGAGGGAACCGAGAGAAGTTTTTATTACTAACACTGATGTCATGTATCAAACTATCACGATGTAGTTTACTTGTAATACTCCTCAAGCTTTTTGTTTTGGATAATTATTCACTTACAAGTAATCATGTTGAGGGTGGAGGTTGTGAGTTAAGACTAGCTTTCCTTTTCTTTTTCTCTTCTTCCTTCCTCCCTTTTCTTTCTTGCTTTAGTTTTTTTATTTGCAATTCTACAAACATCACTTATGCACATTTCAAAAACTAAAGGATAACTTGGAAAATTTTGTAAAGAGGTCTTGTTTTCAATAAAATGATAATCGACCTCAATATCTTTAGTGATGTAGTTTATAGTTACTTTTGTAACACGAGTGTCATTTATTTTTACTGTATGCTAGTTTACTTTAAGACTCCTCCGGTAAGGGGTTCTGTTTTCTCTTTCTAAATTTGCTCAAGTAAAGTATTTAATGGGGCTAGCCGTCAACTGACTATAGTATCTCTTTTCTTCTCTTCTCTTCTCTCCTTTTCCTTTTTTTCTCTATAGCTTTTATGCAATTCTACTGATGTGAGTCATGTTCATGCAAATTTGAAAAGCATTAAAGGATCTATTAACAAGAAATTAGGAAGTAGATTTAAAGGTGAAGAAGTAATAACTTTTAAACGTAATTAAGCAATACCATATTTGATCCTTGACAAACAATTAATGGGCAAATCAACCTTGGTTTTTCCCTTTCCTTCCCTCCTATGTGAGTGTATGCTTGTAAGCGACTAAGCATACGTGGTTTGCTTGTAGCTCAATTATGGTTATGATTTCACTTTGTTCTGGATATGTTTCAGATGGGTGGCCGATCAAATGTTCAAAATGAGCTTCTTTGTCGGTTTGTCTTCCCAGAAAGACCAGGTGCTCTGGTGAAATTCTTGGATGCCTTCAGCCCACGCTGGAATATTAGCTTGTTCCATTATCGTGGACAGGTTGGCATGTAAAACCTTTGTGTTCATAAGTTGTTGATTTCTCTGCTGTTAAGGAGCATAAGAACCCGAGAAATGTTATTTTCTTTCATTTTGTTCATGTTGTTTGGAATCTGGTTTTCGTGAAGCACAACACACTGTCTGATTGTTGATGTTCTTTTCTCCTTGTTTTTTTTTCTTGACAGGGGGAATCTGGTGCTAATGTATTGGTGGGGATCCAAGTTGCAAATGCTGAGCTGGATGAGTTCCAGGACCGTGCCAACAGTCTTGGATTTGATTACACAGTCGAGACGAGTAATGCAGCCTTCCTGCTATTGATGCAGTAAGTGGAGCCAGCTCGTGTTTTCAGCTTAGATTCATAATGCGATTAGTCCGGCTGCTTTGTTTACTCTAACCAGCTTTCACTGCTAAGCTTAAGGGGACCCTCAAGAGGGAAAGTAATGGGCCTCCTAAGGTCTTTATCTAGTTGAGAGAGGGGATGTATGCTTTTTTTTTTCTCTGTACTTCCCCTGTTTTTCTCTTCATTTGTAATTTATTTGGTTGGGGTTTTCTTTGGTTTCCATGATTAGAAGTGCGTTTCAATAACTGTTGCATCAGAGATTTGAACCAGTGTTTGATCTTTTATGTAACCTATGGCTGTTAAGTAAGGGCACTATGGGTTGTACTCTTCTGTAATTGGAACTTTTCTTGTTAGTGTACTTGTTAGTATTAATGCATATATTGAAACTATGATTAGGTAAGATGTCCATAACGTTGCACGTAAAATATAGATGTAATACTTTTAGTACTGGTCTCCAGTGTTCATGTGATACATAATATGCTTATTGCTACAGTTCATTCAGTGTATGGGCGCCCAAAGTCCAACCTAATCAGTTGATAATAACCATCCAATACAATTCATTCGGCCATTTTCTTAACTGTTGTAAACATCTTATAATGCAGATGACCTGTTGGTACAGTCATTTTTTTAAAAATAACTTTACGATCCATGATGTATAATTTGTTACCATAGAGTTGGAAGTTCCTACACTTTGATCAACACAAGCAGCAGGTAAGTAATATTTGGATAGGAAAGTATGAGTGTCTTTGCAGTGTGTGTTAAAAGAATCTTAGTTAACTCATATGAGTTAGAATAGCAAATACTGATATGGTTCTGTGCAATTCTCTTTAGATAAAAGATTTAAGTGGAAGAATTTTAAATAAATGATTTCTTGTTTTTATCATCTTCCTGTATTGCCTAAGGTTTACTGTGGAGGTTAACAGCAATAGAACTTCACCATTTTTCATATTACATATTGAATATAATTTATTGAAAATTTATAATATGTTGGAAAATAAGCATAATTAGAAAATACTAACATGTTTTATGATTCCTAAAATGGCATTGTAACGGAATTAGTAGATTGGTTTTCAGTATATACACCATAACAGAAGAGCTGAAAACTTTTGTAATGATGTCAATTAATTGCCCTTGTGGATTTTGGGGTTTGTCATTCAATGTTCTGGAGTTCTTCAGGAGTGGCAAATGTTGCAGATGTAGAGAACATTTTTATCGAAAAAACGCATTTTGGGTACTTTTCAACGTAATGCATGATATATTGTCAATGGTGTGACAAAAACAGCAAAATTTTGCACATGGATTGTGTATGCAGAGAAGGGTAAGATTGTGGTCTCTTTTGACTCAGAATCTCAAAATGGCAATATCATTTTTCCCTTCTAGCATGTTTCTGCTTCCCAACTCCCCTCGCAATGAATGTAATCTTATTCTTTGAGTGATTTCAAGCAGATCAACTGTGCTATCACGTGAAGGTTTTGGTACTCGGCAGGTAAGATCACTTGGCATTGAGTATTATTCCCCTTCAGATTCTAGAGCAGATTTCCTATTGAAGAATTAAAGATGAATACTCTGAATATCAATTTTGGTGGCCCAAGTCACCATTAATTCTTTTATTTTTATTTTTATTTTTATTTAGGGTTGGGTTTGGTGCATCCAACATTTGATGACTACACTCCATTAAAAAATTCTTATATATATATATATATATATATTATGTTTCTCACATTTTTATATATGCACCCCAATCCTTACTCTCTCCTTCAAACCGACTTCTTCTCCAATTGCCATGGCCTCTCCATGGTCTATTCGCCACACTCCATTCACCAACATTCTCTCATGTTGTCAGTTTTTAGTTTGACATTTTTTTTTGAGATTTTATTTATTCCGTTGAAAATTATTAATATAATTCCTCATATGCCGATTAATCTTTGTTTGATCCATAGGTGTTGAGAATTCAGTTACTTTGAAATTTTTTTACTATTTCAGGTCTTCTTTCTATTAAGCTAGTAAAATTGATCAAAATATGAGGAAAAAGGAGATAGTTAGTATTGAAATTTTTTCAAACTACCCCATTAAGTTTGCAATGTACATTTTAACAAACAAAAAAAAATGGCAATTTACATCAATGGCTCACCTCTTAAAAAGTACCTACTTCATAAATATTACTGATGAGGCAGTTCTAACCCTTTAACTGATGAGGCAGCTTACGGGATCCCTCTTGGGGTTCTGAATCGAGTAATGTAACTGTTCCTTCCCCGGTCTCTTTGGTCCCTTTCTCGTAATATATTGTCCTCTCAACCCAAAAAAGAAAAAAACCCCTTTAATTAAGCAGGTAGTATACTCTTATAATTAACAAACAGGGGTTGGGCTGCTGGCCAGGACCACACCTCAGGAAGCGGAGGTCCTGAGTTCAAATCCCCTCCCTTTGTTGGCCACCCTCAGGGATTAATCTTGACTTACCTAGTGTGTGTGGATTGAGGGGTGTTGCACATGCCTGAGGGATTAGTCGGGTGCTCTAAGAGGCCTGGACACACTCGTTACCTAAAAAAAGAAAAAGTATACTCTTATAATTAAATAGGTATGAAGTTTGGTGTATAGTTATATATCTTATAAGTTGGGATCCTCAGCATATATAGGGTTTGTGTGTGTAGGGTGGTGGGTGGAATCAGCATGCTAAGGTTTTTTTTTTAATGACTCCAGCCATTTGGATTGGGACTAATACCCGATGATGTGCACAATATCTCGCAAACCACACACATCAGGAAAGACAGGGGGCAGGCTCGAACGCAGGAGCAATGGAAGCATCCCATTGCCTTTGATCCAGCGCCCTACACAATTGACGGGTGAATACTGGTTGGGCTGAACCAAAACTATTAAAAATAAATAGTGGTTCGTCCCATTGCACTTACAATGACTTCTTGAATCCTAATCCAACCAGTTGGTGGACTGTCTCGTGGATCAGGACCATCCAATGACTCAAAAGTCAAAAAATCGCACTGAATGGCTACTTGTTCCCTTAACGTACACTATTGGATTTGGTGGATGCCCTTTAATAACTATGGATTAGCACTGAGATTAGGAGAAAGGGAACATCATTTGGAAGAGAAAGTTGAAACCTTAGGATGTATTTGGCACCCACCAAATATCCTAATAGTGTTAAGGGAACAAGAAACCAACAACAGTAACTCATTACCCACCAGGAAGGTAAGATAAAAAAATAAGTAAAAATACATAAAAATCCTTATATGAATATATTTCTTGAAAAGGGGTTTCTGATTGTGATTGGAGCTGAAATGTTAGAAGGGCACACAAAACAAACCACAAAGGTCAATTAACTATACTCTGCAGAGTAACTGATGGTTGCAGCTGTGCTTAAACACAAGTATCAGTCTCTATTTCTCTCTCCCATAGAAAGAAAAATAAATGATTTCTACATAGAGGTTGAATTACTATGTATTGTATTATCATTTAATGCAAGGTTAGGAATTTGAAATCAATTGAAGAAAATATATACTATCAAAATATCACAGACTGTCTAATAAACTGACACTTTGAATTATATTGTTGAGAATACTACTGCAGATCTAAGATAAATCCACATATCACTTGCCCCATCCTTAGACCAAAATTGACCTATCTGATTCTTTTGGATTGTCAGATCGACCAATGTAGCGAACGGACTAGATCATGGGTAGAATGGTTGCGTCTCAAACTTATTTCGTCACGACGCCGCATCGCCTTCTATGGGTTGTTTCTCATACTTGTGAATGTAGAAAACTATCCTTGATATTAGTTGACCAATTTGGTTTTGCTGAGATAAGGAGGGTGTCTTAGAACTTAGAACAGCCAGAACATACTTGTTCAAAACACGCCACACTTGTGTTGGGGTGTTGCATTATGTATAATGTTAAAGGCTACTGAAACCACCACCCTTTTTTTTTTCCCTGTTTTCCTCTGAAATGTCTGACTTTAACTAAAGCCTAATCACCTCCTCAAAAGAAAATCTCAAACGTGGACAAATTAAAATACTTTTTGTAAGGTTAAAGGTGAGAAATCACTGGTTTTAAGGGCTGCTAAACGTGCCCTCCTTAGCTGGAAATGAGCAGGTTTCTTGGAAAACTAGCTTCACAACTAGTTATTGCACTGTAACCACCATTTATAACATCTCCCCCTTCTTAAATTCCCTCCTCACCTGCCTCCCACCTTCATTCACTGACCTCTCCTTGGGGTAGAAAGCATAGTAAGTTTTCTTGTTGAGAACTAGTGTTGGAAAGATGGAATTTTCAAGCTCTCTCTTGGGTAGTTTTCTTCTTTTTTGGGTGTTCTCTGTGGCCCATGGACAGCCTCTTGTTCCTGCACTATGCGTCTTTGGGGACTCTGTTGTTGATGTGGGCAACAATAATCACCTCTATACTATTGTCAAGGCAAACTTCCCTCCTTATGGAAGAGACTTTGTCTCACACTCACCAACAGGAAGGTTCTGCAATGGAAAGCTAGCCACAGATTTCACTGGTAATATATCTCAAGAACCCATTTCTTCTTCTTCTTTTCTCTCTCTCTCTCACTCTCTCTTCTGATCTCTTCTCTAATGGGTGTGTATTGTTCGATTCTTCTAAACACAGCTGAGAATCTTGGCTTCACTACTTACCCACCAGCTTACCTTAGCCCAGAAGCCAAAGGGAAGACCCTCTTGACAGGAGTTAACTTTGCTTCTGGTGCTTCTGGTTATTACGACAGGACAGCACAATTATATGTAAGTAATGATAGGAAACCCTCTCTCTCTCTCTCTCTAGAATACAAATGCATTTATATTAAGATTCATTATAAACAGTAATATGTTTGGATTTTGTTGTTATGTTGTAGCATGCCATTTCATTGACACAGCAGCTGGGGTACTACAAGGAGTACCAAACAAAAGTTGTCAAGATTGTAGGGAAATCCAAAGCCATCTCCATCTTCTCTGGTGCAGTCTACATTGTTAGTGCTGGGAGCAGTGACTTTGTTCAAAACTACTACATTAATCCTCTCCTCTACAAAGCCTACACACCTGATCAATTCTCAGACATTCTCATTCAATCCTTCTCAGCTTTCATTCAGGTATCTACTTGATCATATATTGTATATTATATATACTACAATACACACTATACTGCCCTGCATTATGGCTTACCTTACAATAGTATATCATACTGTGCACTAGTATACTATACTGTTATATTATATTCATAACAAATATATATATATATATATCTGTGTCTGAAAATATAATCCAATCTATAGATCAATTGGGGTTGAAGGTTCCATTGACTTGATTTGAAGTGTTCTAACATTGGTAGCAACATGTTATGACAGAATCTATATCGATTGGGAGCAAGAAAGATTGGAGTGACAACGCTGCCGCCAATCGGATGTTTGCCAGCGGCCATCACCCTATTCAGTTCCGATAGCAACCAGTGTGTGGTGAAGTTAAACCGAGACGCGGTGTCATTCAATAATAAGCTAAATACCACATCTCAAGCCTTGCAGAATAAGCTCTCTGGTCTCAACCTCGTAGTCTTCGACATCTACCAGCCTCTCTTGGACCTCATCACCAAGCCTACTGATAGTGGTACACATATACTTCTCTACTACATTAAATTGTAAGCTGTTAATTAGGCCTAGGAGATTGGATCTACTCAACAAGCACCCATCCAAAAGAGAAAAAAAAACTAGTACTACAGTACCTCGCTATTTCATGTCTGATCTGTGGTATTGATGATTTTACAGGATTCTTCGAGGCAAGGAAGGCTTGTTGCGGGACGGGGACACTAGAGACGTCATATCTGTGTAACGCGAAGTCGGTCGGAACATGCAGCAATGCTACAGAGTACGTGTTTTGGGACGGATTCCATCCATCTGAGGCCACGAACAAGATTTTAGCTGATGATCTCCTTGTTCAGGGCATCTCTCTCCTTTCCTAAGCAACACTACCTCACATTTAAACATTTCTCCACTATCCTGTCCCATTGCTCTTAGTCTTCTTACATACATTACAATTAGCTATTAAGCAGAAATACATGCATAGGTTGTTCGGAGTGGTTTGAGTTGTTGAGAATTTGGTTATCTAGCTAACTGGTGTGAAGTGATGATATCTATGTCCTTTGGTGAATGTTTAGAGGGTCTCTTGGAACTTTTTTTCCATTTATGGAAATTTGTTTATGTTGATTCTCGTATTAATAAGATTATAATGGTTGCATTATCAGTGCTTTATTTATCAGTATGTGTTAGGTAAGTTGTTGAACAAATTTCTCTTTGGTCACACTGTTTAGATTAATTTTTGGAGGATAAATCAAAGTTTGGGGGGGATTTTAGGTGTTTAATTAAACCTAAAATTCCATTAAAACACAAAAAGCAAGGCCTTTTGCGGGGATTAAAATTTGTAACTTTGAACCAATTACATAGGGAAATGCTTAACTTACCATGCATTTGCACTATGTAATAAAATGCAGCCGATCCTCATTGGTCCCTGACCCCTATTTAACATCCATTAATTGTGGTTAAGATTCACTCACCCTAAGGGTTCATCCATTTAACCTAGAAAAAAATTTATTAACTTCAAGTTGGTTAAACTTAACCACATTTAAAGGGGATAAAATGGGAAGGCATTTGATTATGTACTCAAATCCGGGGTGGGCTAATCACTACTCAATTACATATGATATACCCAACCTTTAATTATGACTAGATACTTAGGTCCTAAGGCTTTGTTTGTTTGGAGGCAAAATGCTCCTCTTTGTTGTTTTTCAAACTTGAAATAAAATTAGACAATTGTTTGTAGTAAAAAGCTCATCACTTTGCATAGAATTCTGTAAGTGCTGATACGACACTTCTAAAAAAAGGTAGAGATAAGAGGCATAGAGAGAATGTAGAAGTATTAATCCATGAGAGGGATTTTAGGGGATTGTGATAATAGGGATGGAGAGAGTAGAGATGTATTGGATTTTATTTTTTTAATTAAAACTTCTAATATATTTATTTTTATATACACTAGCAGAAACCTTGTGCGATGCCCGGGTGTGAATTAAAAAAATAAAAAAAAATTAGAACTAACAACCCATATGGCAAACATTATGGAATTGTTAAGATTTAATTTTAAAAAATAAAATCAATTAAATAAGTCTCTCCACTCTCTCTTTGTCCCTCTTATCACAATCTCCTAAAATCTCTCTCATCGATTGCCTATCACAATCCCCTAAATTCCCTTCCATGGATTAATACTCTCTACATTCTCTCTATCCTTTTTATCACAATCCCCTAAAATCTTTCCAGTGGATCAACACATTTCTATAGTCTCTCTATCCCTCTTATCAGTTATCACTATTCCCTAAAATCCCTTTTATCAGTGCACCAATTCCCCTCCAAACAAACGCAGCAGCCTAAGGTAATTTGATGAGAAAGATGTCAGTTTTAACTTGCCTTGTTAGGACCCGTTAATTGTAAGTTAGGACACACCATGGGACTACCCCAGTGGTAGTGTATCCCTTCATTTGGAGGGTGAATCTAGGATCGAGTCCCGCATGTGGGCGTTGTTCATTTCCCCACACTTGTGTTGAGCAGATACTAACCCCTAGACTATGCAAAAAAAAAAATGTAAGTTAGGTATCTCTTTCCACCATTAAGTTTCTGTTTGTTTGGCTTTCCAAGTTTATGCTTGTTCTCAAGCTGATTAATAAATAATCGCAAGTAAACTTGATGGCCATACCATGTTTTAAGGTCATGAAAAAACTCACTTTAAAGAGCAAGACTGGATCTCGGAAAACATAGGTTCAAATTATTTTCTAAAAATAAAGGAAAAACAGAAAATTGAGGTATCATATGGAAGATAGTTCCACTCATTTGATTTCTCCTTTAGTTCCAAACGTAAAGAACAAGTCCAAACCAGACCACCTGGGTCGGACTGTCTGGTTTAGACGAGCCAAAGTTCAACCAATTGAGGGAATCATTACACCATTGTTGGAAATAGAAATGCTCTACAAGGAGTTTGGATGGCCCATTTGTTTCTTACAAAAAATGGGGCCCATATCTTTTGATTCCCAGTTTACCCCTGTTGAATGTGGGCCCCCCTATGTAAGATACACAGGGGCAACAGCGCAACAGCGCAAGCTGTTGCCCATCCGAACTCGATTAATTAAGAAAAAACCAAGTTGGTTTTTGTTTCTTCTTTTAACCAATATCTCTAGCCGAGACTATTCTCAACCAATTTCTTTAGACTCTTAACTGCAAAAAAAAAATAAAAAAATCTAAGAAAATTAAGATCAAAGAAGCAAAAAATCCTAACAGACGGCCTCCACTGCTAGCCTTTTTGTTGATGTTGTCACAATGTCTAGGCCCAAAAGTTGCTTCAGAGACATCAACGGAACAACTTTCTTTTCCAATGAATTCCTGCCACACACAAAAATTTAAGAATGTAATATTAGGAAATCACGTTTCCTATACTAAATTGGGTAATAATAGTTATTTAATTTAATGGGCTGAAATCAAGTGGTCTAATTTTGGTAAGCCCATAGACTGCTCGAATTGATATGGGCTAATTGAGTAGATACCGATTTTGTTTTAATTAGGGGATTATGGGAACCTTACTTAAGCAATATATAAAGACCCTTTCGGTTATGGTCCTCGATACACCAAATTATAACATAGTTTCCCTTCTCCCCATCTGGAGGAGAGACGACGGTCCCATTGAGGAACTAAGGTGATTTGGTTGAAGAAGATCACAAACCACCCACCCGTTCGTTTTCATCCGTTCATGATTGATTGTCGTAGTATTTCCGCAATGATAGGCGATCATTCATAATGGATCCAGGTATCTCACCCGAATCCATAAATCCTTAATAATCTGGCATGATGTAAATCCTAGGATTCTTGATATACTGTTCTAGAATGTTTGCATCTAGAATTTTGTTTATGGCTTTCGGTATGATTTAATTCTATCAAGTGGTATCAAAGCCACCGTCGTTGTTAGATTATTAGGATTTATGAATATTCTGTTCGTATGGTGTTTGGATTATTTTTCTTGAATAGAATATTTATGTTTTGTGTGAAATTCTGGAATTTTTTGTTTTGGACTTTGTCTGCATATTATGTTCATATTCTGGAATTTTGGATCAATTTTTGGCTTCGTTTGTGCCATTCGAAGTCGCCATTGGCGATTAGGCGCCGGGCATATTTTTTTTTATTTTAAAAATTGACATGGATACCAGGAACACTTGGAAGTTTCAAAATTGCCTTAATATTTTTTATCCTGCATAAATCTTAGTATCTTGTGTTTGGATTTTATAACATTTTCATTCGTTTCTTGAATTTTGGTTGTGTTTTTTTAATTTTGGATACAATTAGTCTAGTATTTTCAATTAAATTGATTGAAGCAACATGTTGCCAAAGTAACATCTGTTGTGAAGATTAATTTGATTGAAAATACATAGATGGTTCTGCGAGTTATTTATACGAACTGTGCTCGACCCAAAAGAAGACACAGTTTGGCCAAATAACAACGCGCCTGCGATGATAAATGTGTGACGATTATAAAGACTTTTTCATGTGAACAACGGTCGGTCCAAAGAAAGGTTGTTGTTTGACAGAACTGATTGTCAGTATTTGATCATTGCACTAAGAGTACCACTTACAGTTAATTTCTCTGTCCAAAGTCTAGGAATTAATATTGTGCTAGGTATCATAAGATGGGTCCTCAATTTGGATTATTTGTTCATGTCTTATTTTATTTTTATGACATGCTTGTTAATGTGAGTGTGCTTGTTTATTTTGTTCTCTATCCAGTTTCTGTTGCTACTGCTATGAGTGTTTCTGCCCAAGTCAGCAACATCCCAATGCTGAGTGGGATGAACTTCAAAGTCTGGAAAGAAATTGTGGAGATTGTCCTCGGTTGTATGGATTTGGATCTTGCACTTCGGTCGAATCAATCCATTGCTACTCCGGAAAAACCCAATGAGGTTAAAATTAAAAAGTGGGATCGATCTAACCGAATGTGCTTGATGATCATGAAACACTCCATTTCGGAAGCGTTTCGGGGCTCTATTACTGAGAGCAAGAGCGCTAAGAAGTTCCTGGAAGAAATTCAGCAATATTTGCCAAGAACGAAAATTCGGAGGCGAGTAACCTTTTGGCTAAAGTCGTCGCGATGAAGTATAAGGGCAAAGGAAACATAAGGGAGTACATCATGGAGATGTCTCATCTCGCATCAAAACTCAAGTCGCTTAAGTTGGAGCTGTCTAAGGACTTACTTGTGCACTTGGTTTTGATTTCTTTTCCTGCACATTTTGGGTAATTCAAAGTGAGTTATAACACTCAGAAGGACAAATGGTCCCTCAATGAGCTTATATCTCACTGTGTGCAAGAAGAAGAGACGCAGCAGCGAGATAAGACTGAGAGTGCTCACTTGCCCTCAACCTCTCAGAACGAGAAAAAGAAAAGAGCTAAGGTTACTGCGGAAGGATCTTCTCAGCAGAAGAAACAAAAGAAGCGGGATGAGGAGTTTATATGCTACTTCTGCAAGAAGTTGAGGCACATGAAAAAGGAGTGTTCCAAGTACGTGCCTGGTGTGTAAGAATACTTGGTGGATAGATTCTGGTGCTACTACTCACATAAGTATGCTCATGCAGGGTTGCCTGTGGAGCCGAACGCCAAGTGATGCTGAAAGATTCATCTTTGTGGGCGACGACAATAAAGTTGTAGTGGAGACTATAGAGACTTTCAAATTACAATTGAAAACTGGGTTTTATTTGGATTTGTTTGAGACATTTGTTGCACCGTCTTTTAGACGGAATTTAATTTCTATTTCTAGTTTGGACAAATCAGGATTTCTTGTTCTTTTGGAAATAATAAAGTTAGTCTCTATCAAAATTCAAATTTTATTGGTTCTGGTTCTTTAATTGATAATCTGTATATGCTTGATACTGTTAGTTCCTACAACGAAATACTGCAAATAAGTTCACGTGGTACAAAATGAAAATTAAGTGAGAATTCCGCCAACTTATGGCACAAGAGTTTAGGTCATATCTCTAAGCAGAGAATTCAGAGGCTTGTGTCAGATGGAATTCTTGAACCCCTAGATTTGACAAACTTTCAAGTCTGTGTTGAGTGCATCAAGGGGAAACGAACAAACGTTAGAAAATTAGGTGCCGAGAGAGCAACAGATGTCTTAGAACTCATACATACTGATATCTGTGGTCCATTCCCTATAGCTTTATGGAATGGACAACAGTACTTCATTACATTCATAGACCATTGCTCTAGGTTCGGTTACCTATATTTGATACATGAGAAGTCGCAATCCCTAGATGTTTTCAAATCTTTCAAAGCTGAAGTTGAACTTCAACTTAGAAAGAAAATTAAGGCTGTCAAATTGGACCGTGGTGGTGAGTACTACGGGAGGTATGACAGATCAGGAGAACAGCGTCTAGGACCCTTCATAATTTTCCTCAATGAGTGTGGAATTGTTCCGCAATACACCATGTCAGGCAACCCCAGCATGAACGGTGTTGCTGAGCGACAAAACCGAACTCTTAAGGATATGGTAAGGAGTATGATTAGTCATTCCTCCTTGCCAGAGTCACTTTGGGGAGAAGCTTTGAAGACCGTAGTGTACATCCTTAACAGGGTACTGAGCAAAGCAGTTGCCAAAACCCCCCATGAGCTTTGGAGAGGCAAGAAGCCTAGCATCAAGCACTTACACATTTGGGGTTGTCCAGCTGAGGCACGACCTTATAGGCCACACGAAAGAAAACTGGACTCAAGGATGGTTAGCTCTATTTCGTTGGTTACGCTAAACGCTCTCGGGGCTACAAGTTTTACGATCCCACATCAAGATCCTTATTTGAAACGGGAAATGCGAGATTCTTTGAGGATGTTGAGTTTGGGGGGGGGGGGGGGGGGGGAAAAAACAAAAGGAATGTTGTCTTTGAAGAAGAATATGCTGTTGACGGTGATCAGGTCTTCATACTTATTGTTGTTCAAGACACGGTTCCGACACTAGATAAAAATGTTCAGGCTCCTATTCCTGACATTGTTCCAGACCAAGACAACAATGAGATTCTTCCTCAAACACCACCTATAGAACAAACTCAACAACCTCAAGAAGTGCCATTAAGGAGATCCACTAGGGAGAGGAGAAGTGCGATTCTAGATGACTATATCATCTTTCTCCAAGAACATAAGGATGACGTTGGTTTAACAGAGGATGACCCGATCAACTTCTGTCAAGCCATGCGCAGTTCTAACTCTCAGAAGTGGATTGATGCCATGAAGGATGAGATGAAGTCTATGAAAGACAATGACGTTTGGGATCTCGTTGAGTTACCTGAAGGTGCGAAACCCATTGGTTGTAAATGGATATTTAAAACCAAGAGGGATTCGAAGGGTAATGTCGAGAGATATAAGGCTTGTCTAGTCGCCAAAGGCTTTACTCAGAAGGAAGGCATAGACTACAAAGAGACTTTCTCTCTGGTATCTTCGAAAGACTCTTTTAGAACTGTAATAGTACTGGTGGCTCATTTTGATCTAGAGCTGCATCAGATGGATGTCAAGATTGTGTTTCTCAATAGAGACATTGACGAGACGATTTATATGGTACAGTCAGAAAAATTTGTATCGGGAGATCCAAAGTCTTTGGTCTGCAAGTTGAAGAAATCCATCTATGCTCTCAACAGTCTTCCCATCAATGGTATCACAAGTTCTATCAAGTCATCACCTCGTACGGTTTTGAGGCGAATGTCATTGATGACTGTGTATATCACAAGTTCAGTGGGAGTAAATATATCTTCCTGGTATTATATGTAGATGACATTCTACTTGCTAGCAGTGATGTAGGCTTGCTGCACGAAACCAAGAAATTTCTGACGAAGAAATTAGAGATGAAAGATCTTGGTGACGCCTCTTTTGTATTAGGTATTCAGATACTGGGAAATTGTTCTCGAGGTATCCTTGGGTTGTTACAAAAGAGCTATATCGATAAGGTTCTGAGTAGATTCGGCATGAAAGATAGTAAACCAAGAGACACACCCGTGGCTAAAGGAGACAAGTTTAGTCTCAAACAGTGTCCTAATAATGATCTTGAAAGGAAAGAGATGCAGAAGATTCCCTATGCGTTAGTAGTAGGGAGTTTAATGTACGCTCAAGTTTATACTTGTCTTGACATAGGATTTATAGTGGGAGTTTTGGACAGATATTTGAATGATCCATGTATGCAGCATTGGAAGGCAGACAAACGCGTGATGCATTATTTGAGGAGTACAAAAGACTACATGCTCACTTATTGGAGATTAGACAGTTTAGAGATCATCGGGTTCTCTGACTCCGATTTTGCGGGACGCCAGTATAGCAGGCGCTCTACCTTAGGCTACATCTTTATGTTGGTTGGAGGAGCTATATCATGGAAGTCTGCTAAGCAGACTCTCATAGCTTCTTCAACCATGGCTGCGGAGTTCATTGCCTGTTATGAGGCATCCAACCATGGGATATGACTGCAAAACGTTGTCACTGGGCTGCATGTGGTAGATGGCATTGACAGGCCATTGAAGATTTACTGTGACAATAACTCAGCGGTGCTTTACTTAAACAATAGCAGGAGCTCGACGAAGTCGAAGTTTGTCGACATCAAGTTTCTAGTTGTTAAAGAGAGAGTTCAGGATAGGCCGATTTTCATAGAACATATAGGAACAAATTCTATGCTAGCAAAACCCATTGACCAAGGGCTTAACGCCTAAGGTTTTTCATGAGCACACTGCTCACATGGGTATTATTTCTGATAATACCTTGGTTTAGTGGGAGTCATTTTTATGTTCTATATGTTTTACTTTAGACATTGAATTGTTTAGTTTTCTGCAGAATAAAGTTGATGGTTTATGATTCTATTTCTGAGCTTACTTATGTTTCCTATGTGCAATGTTTGCATTGCATTAAGGACTTCAGATTGATCTCACTAAAGACTAAAGAAGGACCAGTTGGAAATAGGCATGTGTGAGATCACATTGCATGTAATTTCCATGCTACTCATCCATATTTAATCAATGTCATTGAGTGTATTAGTGTGGTGATCATCATGGTTTAGTCACGACTGTATTGTGATAAAAGCCGCGGTGATTCCATTGCTAATATATGAGATGGACCAGATTGTTGAAGGAGAAGTCTAAGGATAAATAGCATACAGATGGGCGCCTAAGGAATTTTGTGATGTAATTGTTTCAGGAATAATATGTAGCCCAAGTGGGAGATTGTTAGGAAATCACGTTTCCTATACTAAATTGGGCAACATATTATTTTGTTTATTCAATTATATTAGCTATTTAATTTAATGGGCTGAAATCAAGTGGTCTAATTTTGGTAAGCCCGTAGACTGCTCGAATTGATATGAGCTAACTGAGTAGATACTAATTTTGTTCTAATTAGGAGATTATCGGAACCCTAATTAAGCAATATATAAATACCCTTTCGGTTATGGTCCCCGATACACCAAATTATAACATAGTTTCCTTTCTCCCCATCTGGAAGAGAGACGACGGTCCCATTGAGGAACTAAGGCAATTTGGTTGAGGAAGATTACAAACCACCCACCCATTTGTGTTCATCCGTTCATGATCGATTGTCGTAGTATTTCCGCAACGGTAGGCGATCGTTCATAATGGATCCAGGTATCTCACCCGAATCCATAAATCCTTAATAATCTTGCATGATGTAAATCCTAGGATTCTTGATACACTGTTCTAGAATGTTTGCATCTAGAATTTGTTTATGACTTTCGGTATGATTTAATTCTATCATGTAATGTATATAATTGTTTAATAAACCGGCCAGTGTAAATAAACATTAAGAAAATTAAAAGATAAATTACCTTTTGGATGGTAGATAAACTGTTTTTAGCAGTGCAGCTACCTTCCTTGAAGGATCCACAGGTACCTTGTGGATCTCCGAAGCTAGCGAAACGAATATCTGAAATGGTTTGACCTCCATGGCATGATAATTCTAATTTGTTTCCTTCATACACATTCCCACATGCTGATCCAACAGTGACAGTCTGGAAGTTTACTAGAGATGGGTTAATACCCATCTCCTCAAACAAAACCAAAGTGTTTGTTCCATTAATCTGAAGGAAAGAGCGAGGAACATGGTACCTGATAATTTTAATAAAATTTATTAGAAAAAAAATGATAAATACTCTATAATTTTTCATAAAATTAATACATTATTAGAAGGGGTTTGTCTCACCAAATCTGAGAGGGTTGACCACAATTTGTCACACACTTGTTATTATCATACGCTCTGCGGAAGTTGCATGTGTCAGCGCAGCCATCCTCATCGGCGAGGAAGCTCGGCCAAAATCGCCCAATGCTCTCCCCATTGACCCCAAGCATGTTCTTTACCCATCCCTTCCAAGTTAAGCACAACAGGATCTGTTCCCCAAGGAGAATTGAAGGTAGTCTGAAGATAAAGAGATGTTCTAAAATTAGTTTTTTTATTTTAAACTTGTACATAACAATTTGAATTTAGATAATATAAGAATTTGAAATGTAGATAGAGAAGGGTACCAAATTAAATTACCTTGTACCATGTCATTGGCTTGTTTATTGGAAGATGTAGGTCTTTCCACCTCAAACCATGCCTTGATTCAATGCTGTAAGTTGCTTCTCCTCACCATTCAAACCAACCTTATATACCCATTTGTTTGAAATGATATATTCGTCATCCCTTCTATGCCCGACCAACTCAACCAGGCCAACAATTCCAGCTTGTACCAGATCAAACTTAGCTCCATAATTCTATTCACCAAAATTAAGGTATGATAATTAGAACAAGAATTTAAGTTTGAGTTCGAAAAACTTTCACTAAAATAATATAATTAATGTTAATATACCTTCAATCCAACAGTGACGCTAAGCAATGTAATTTGGTTCCTCCCTGGCTTCATCTTCGCTTCTTTCTCAAACACAAAGCTAGATATTCCATCTTTGGACCATTGAGATAATAGTTTAAATAAATAAATAAGTTATAAGATGAGAGAACAAAATGTAGATACTTTCCAAATTAAGTTAAAATTTGTAATTAAAAAAATAAAATTTAAATACCTAGGTATTTTCCATTAACGTAAGCATGAAGCACAGGCCCTGTAGTATTTACTTTTAGAGTCATCTCCTTGCCGCAATTGAGATCGTTCCCATCAATATGAACTATAATATACAATAAAAAAAATCAAATTACATTATAGTAAATTGATCATAAACACACAAAAAATGAAGATACTTACCTTGTCATATACCACAAGTAATCACTAGCATCATTAGCTACGGCCTTCTGTTCCATAAAGTTGATTTGTAGCAATGGGTCCCTTACCATGAAGAACAGTATCTTTGATGATCTCAGACCTCCATACCCATTTGAGGCTGATAGGTTCATTTTCACTCTATTTATTTTCTTTACCATCACTGAAGTTTGAGTGTTAACCTACAAATAATAATTAAGTAAAGATAAACAAGTATTAATTTATCAAACTTAAAATTATTATTTAGGTATCCATATATGATACTACTACACATAATAATATCAAAAAGAAGGAATTAATACCCTAGCCGTATTGTAGACTTCCTTCTTGCAATCAGGAAGAATAGTGACTGACCAAGCAGGAACAGTATACTGATTGCCCTGGAATGTAATGTTACCATCAGAAGTCCAGTTCGCGTTACCGAAGAAGCAACTTGATGTTTCATTTAAGGTGTAGACCGTCACCTTCAAAAAAAAAAACTTAAATATAATTAGCACATACTAATCAAGCTTTTTGAAAAAATATATATTATAAATACAATGACCAAAAAAAAATATGAATATAAACCCACTGAAACTGAATTTCCATAATCAATAGTATTCACATCTCCATGGGTGAGAATCTTCTCCATTGATTTAAGAATGAGATGGAGCTCCTTAAGATGTCCCCATTTGGGTTGATTTAAATTACCTACATATATTTTATTTATAATAAAATGATCAAAATACTTCTATTGCATTCTAAGTAATTAATAAATGAGGGATTTGAATACCATATTCATCAAGGGGTGCATCATAATCATAAGATGTCGCAATGTATGGACGTCTGGCTGTCCTCCCGAAGTTAGTACCGCCGTGGTACTGAAACCATAACAGTATACGAGTGAATTGCAAACATATATATATATATATATATATATATGACACAAAATAATATGTACTGTATTTTTTGTTTATAGTTAGATATACTAACCATATAGTAGTTTTGGAATGTGCCACCAACTTGGAAGAACCGCCCAACCGCAAAAGCGACATCCTCAGCAGTTCTATGTGGGTCTTTACTACCCCAACCCTTAAACCTGAAAAAACAACAATTTTGTATTTAATTGCAACTAATTTTAATCAAAAGAATAAACAGAAAATAATAATAAGAACCCACCAGCCAGTCCAATTCGCAGTCCACATCTTTGGACTATTAGGGTTGTTAGGCGTGAAGGAATCATAGTACCACCCATTGCATGTGTTAATCTGTTTAAAAATATAAGGCAAGATTCATCTTAAATTTAGTTTATTAAGAAATTAAACTTAAAAATATATATTAATTAATAAAATGGTACCATTGGCTGAGGAGCATCATTTTCTTGGCACATAATCCACGGGACACCAATATCCAGAGACTCCGCCGTATTAGCACACCAATTAAGGTAAGTTTTTCCCACATCTCCATATGATGAGATTACATTCCCATATTCATTCTCAATCTTTTTTACATTACACAAATTATAACATTAGTAATTAATTAACATATATTAAATAAAATGCTAACAATTATAAGTAAAATAATACAAACCTGAGCAATGATTATGGGTCCTCCTTGTGAGGCAAATAACTTCTCTTGTTTTGCCATATCCACAATCAAGGTTGTGAAGTTTTTCATTTCATTCTAAAATTATAGATAAATAAATGGTACTTGAAAATTTTGTAAAAAATAACAAAACAAATAATTAAACTAATATAATTACCATAAAAACGGCATTTGCTGTTCTAAACTCAACATTGGGCATGTTATGCAACCACACCGGAAATCCTCTAATTAAAAGACAAATATAATATGTTAAATCAATTACGCTATGTTTGGTTGTCGAGAAAATGGATGAAAAAATGAAAAAGAAAAGAAATTTTTTGATTTCTAATACAATTTTTAGTTATAATTTGTCCAATTTTCTTTTCTTTTCCATGTTTTTACATATTTTCTCGGCAGCCAAACATAGGGTTGGTAAAATATAATAAGTAAATATGTTAAATAAGAACTATATGGGGATATATAGCTACCTGGAATATGTAACATATTTTCTATTCAATTAAAAAGACATCAATTTATTCAAATAATATAAAAAAAATAAAAATCCTGACGACGATGATGCTCGTGGGCATTCCAGAAAACATAAGTCTCAATTGCATCCACCTTCCTTCGCCTTCTTAATCAAATCTGGCCACATCTAAAACCCAAGTAAAAATCAATAACATAACTAATATTATTTTTTTCTAACAAATTATCCTATAAATCTACACAAATTTGTATGAAAGTTAAGTTTTTGCCTGGGGAGAATGGATCGAACCAGACAATAATACTCTCCTTTCTCCATTATCTTTATAGCTCTTCCTTCGAAAGAAACATCAGTAGCCAAGGAAGACAAACAAGAACATAAGAAACCCAAACAAACAAAGAAAAACTCAAAGAAGCCATGGAATCTCTAGTGAAAGAGAAGAACGTAAAAGAAAAAGGTGTATTAAGCATACCATTACTTATAGAAAATGTACTTAATGAAATGGATAACAAACAAACTTCATGGAAATGAGATTTGGATAATGAGGGAAATGACGTTTATTCTTACGATTCTAATTACTATTATTAAGTCTAAAAAAAATTAATCGACAGTACATGTAATTTGGTAGTATTAACCAATCATGATCGTTGAATTGATATATGGCGGGGCTATAAAAGATGGACTATCAAATAAACGGTTTGGATTGAATTTTTGTGGTTCATCTTTATCTTTACTATTATAATGGGAGAGGCAGGCGTAGCCTGATTTTTCCAAAATTCCAAAACAACCCTTGTATAAAACAAAGATTTGATTTCATGATTTATTTTAATTCCCAAACTACCCCTTGCTTATCTATCCATTTAAAGAATAGAATCACAGTCAATCCCCGAGTGACGAGTTAACACGTGTCTTTTTTTAACTCCTATTAACTGTGGTTAACTCCTACCCCTCACTCTCACGTGCATCGCACGGGCCACCCGCTAGTACACAATGTATTTACACTTAATTAATTACATTGTATCAAGACTAGGGTAAGATGTTCAGTTTACTTTATCTCTACCATAATCCATACGAAATTTTCTGCATTGGATTACAGCTACAGCTACGTGAAGGAGTTTTTTTTAATTTTAATCTAAGTTGTTCCTCGAGACAGAAATGGGTTATGGGTCGGTATAGCTCCTGACCCATTAAAATATTCGGACTTAGATACATTCCTGTTTGTGCATAGAGTTTGTATCAACTCTACCCCGGAATAAAAAGATAGGTTAGAGGGTTGGGTAGCGAAGACTTCTGTATGGCAGGGTTTCTTCCCTGGGACACGGACGTGGGGGCCCAAAAGGATCATTGTAGCCCAAAGGTTACAGTGGACAAGCTATTGGCCTATCCCACTTTTTAATACTCACCAATTGTGGTTAAGATTCACTCACCCCTAATGTCAAGCAACGCAATTAGGGTTGTTAAAAGAGTGTTAAAAGGGACATGAGGACACGGTGGTACGTTAGATAACTACCCAGGGTACGCTAATCACTTTTTTTTTTAAAAACTTATTGAAGAGAAAGGGGTAGCAACACCACGGGTTGTATCCACTTTGCGCTTGGCAAAAATTTGACTTGAGCGACTAGGCCAACACTCCTCATATTTAAATATTTTTTTTGAAAGACATGTTGTAGGAAAAGAGGGTCTCTGTTGCTAATCCATACTCGCCCAAAAAGGTGCACGTGTGAGAAGAAATAAGGTGACATGGACCAAGGGTGTGTGTGGGTGCAATGGCCTTGTGGCCTGGCGTTTGTGTGTTTGCATGGTTGTGTTGAGGATATAGTGTTCGTTTTATTTTCGTGAAACCAAAAAAAAAAGTGAAATGGACTTGTGAACTGTACACGTGGCCAGTTAAGAGAACTAAATCAAGCCAATGCTTTTTATCAAATATCAATGGCCATAGAGAGCCTGTCATTAGCAGTTGGTTAAGATTAACTGTGATAAGGCTTCTCTCCCTAACTCCTCTGCTGTTGGTTGTGTCTGTGTTGCTCATGAACATACTATGGCGGGACCAGGAAGTTTTCCCGGGGGAATATACGTCTAAAAAAAATTAATGAATTTAAGGGTATGGAGCTTGGGGGTTCGGGGGCATGGCCCTAAGAAAAAAAATTGGGTAACTTTTTTTTTTTTTGAGAAATTCTTTTATCCGGTTATGCCCTTGAGGTTGCCACATATCCCTATTTGATACCCCTTAACTGTGGCTAAGATTCACCCACCCATAAGGTTCACCCACCTATGACCTATCCTTGGTTTTTAAAAAAATATCAATATATTTTTAAACCGAGTTAAAATTCACTAACACTTACCCTATGTTTGGTTGCTGAGAAAATAAGTAAAAACATGGAAAAGAAAAGAAAATTGGAGAAACACAACTAAAATTTGTATTAGAAATCCAAAATTTTCTTTTCTTTTCCATGTTTTCACCTATTTTCTTGGCAACCAATCATAACATTAAGGTTAGAAAATTTTCAATATTTTTTTCTAAAACCAATCATAAGTATGTGAACCCCAAGAGTAGGTGGATTTTAACCAAAGTTAAGGGGTGTCAATAGGGACATGTGGCGATCTCAAGGACATAACCGGACTCTGTTGAGGGGCCCACTATATATATGACAAAAAATTACGGGGGGGAAAAAAATTTGGGGGGTGGGGGGGAGATGCTCCACTAATTGAGGCTGTGGTCAAAGGCGGAGCCACATGGGGCCAGGGCCCCCCCTGAAATTTTGAAGGAAAAAAAAAAGCAATAGTTTGTTCACTACTCTCATGTGCAGCCGTCCGTTCAACTGCTTGGGTTAAATTTTTTAACCCTCTTGTTAAAATTTTTTATTTTGTTTTTCTAAAAACCAAAGATAGATGGTTGAACCCTAAAAAAATTTATATGTTAATTATCCATCACTATGTCCTTTTAAAAAAAATATATAATTTCTTTCCAATAGTTTAGGAGTGGCTGCATTTTTTTTTTTTTTTTTTTAATTTCGGAGAGTAGTTGCTCCTTGCACATGACTATGCCTATTAAAATATAATTTTTTTAGCTTTCAAAAGTTCACGGCAGTTGCCCCCTAGGGCTACCCCTGGTCCAATACAAGGTCAGCTATGGTAAATAACTTCTTTGATTTGAGTCATTTAAGGATCTCAAATCCCTTTTACGAATTTTTTCTATTCTCAACCATACCAAATCTAATATAGTAAAGTTTAACTTACTAGGGAATATATGTGGAGTATTATAATAATGTGAATGAGATACATCAAATCATTCATGTGTCTCTTATCACAATATTGGATTAGTATCAATCAAGGATTTGATTAGATTAGGTTTCTATCTCGAGATCAATGTAATTTCTATATAAACCCTAAGTACCTTTTTTACTTTGGTTGTCGTCACTTTTTTCTTCTCTGTCCTTATCTTTAAACTTTGTAACCCCCTTCTCTTATTACGGTACTGTTAAGGAGATCTCACTCTAATTTGGTGCAATGCATTGTAGGGCTGCATCCATTGTCCCCTTTTATCATCTTCCTAGTTAAGGAGATCTCACTCTAATAATGTGAATGAGATTTTTCAAGGGTGGTGCTACGCGCACTCCAACTTTTGATGAATATACACCATAAGTGAATTTTTGTATAAAAAGACGATAATACCCTTCGTATTGTCTTCTTCCTTTTTCTCATTTTCTACCAACTAGGCAACCCCTCTCATCATCTGGAAAACCGCCTAAGATGATTATAGTATACATAATCTTGTTTTCTCATGAAATTAAGAGAGACTTTTGAAAGAATATAGTATACATAATCTCACTTTCTCGTTTTCTCTTTGGGTAGCTTCCATTTCATGAGCCTAGAGAGCCTCACGCATAAAGGAGGCGTAAATGTGTAGAGGAGAAGAATTTTGATTACAAAACTCCACTCATGTGTCCTGAACTGAAAATGGAGTTACCAATGATAGGTGCTTGACCAAAAGAATTTTGTATGAGCAACGGCAACAGTAATTGGAGTTTCAGGCGTGGATATAGAACTCAAGTTTACAGTTGCAGACCGGAAGTGTGACTGCCATGGAAGCTTTAATTACAAAACTAGATGCTCTCAATTATTTTCTGTTGTGCAAGATTCTGAAGCAATTCATCCAATTGAAGTATTCTGTTGAACCCCATATTGGGACCCTCTTGTACTCTTCTCTACGAAACACTTCACCTTCTATTTTTCTCTACCATGATCCTACTATTACCACAACTAGTAGACAACTAGTAGAGAGAGAGAGATTTTGGGATTGGAAATAGAATTTAGGAGTAGATGGGTTGGGGTGTGGAGACCGGGAGGTTGCCAGGGTTTGGCCAGTAAAATCATGAGACAGGAGGTTTGCCAGGATAGGAGATCAATAAGGAAAAAGATGGCTAAAGGGTATAATTGTCTTATTATTCCCTAAATTGTGTTTTTTCCGCTTATGGTGTATATTCATCAATTATTGGGGTGCGGGTAACACCACCCTTTTTCAATCCCCATATATTTGATGAGGAGTATTAGGGAGTATTAGGAAATATATGAGGAGTATTGTAATAATGTGAGTGAAATACATCAAATCATTTAAGTGTATCTCATCAAAATATTGGATTAGCATCAATCAATATTTGATTAGATTAGGTTTCTATCTTGAGGTCAATGTAGTCTCTATATAACCCCTATTAGAGGTAATTGTAATCATCCAAGATTATTCTCAATAAATCAATTTCATTAAAAAAAAATCAAAATAGACGACCATGATAAAAAAGAGATTTATTGAGAATAACTTAAATGATTACAATGACCTCTAATAGAGTTTATATATTGATCATATTGACCTCAATATATGAACCTAATCTAATCAAATTCTTGATTGATGTTAATTCAATATTGTCTATGAGATAATGAGATCTTGTATATCTCATAGATATTATATCATTATTTTCCTAACATAATACTTCCCTAATAGAACTTAGGTTAAAATTGAGCCCTTGAGTTGAACATTGATTAGGTATCTAGGTTTGAAGGTTAAGTTAAGAATGCTAGAATTTTTTTTCTCTGGGTTTGACTTGGGTTGGCCTCGAACCCGATTCAACCCACCCAAGTTGCTTTGTTATCTCTCGTATACTCACAACTAGGGTCATAAGAACGGATCGGTTTATATTTTAATTAAATTTAATTAGATTTAAGTTACAGCTGGATTTGATTTGAAACTGGTTGGACCTTGAAATTGTCGATCGTAGATCAAATCCAATTATTTATTTAAGAATCGTGATTCAAAACTAGTCCAATTAATGTACAATTATTTTTAAAAAATTTAATAGATCTTTTTTATGACAACATTAAAATAAAATAAAATGACAAATAGCACTTCTTAAAGCCCAGCTCCATTAGCTCTAAAGGCAGCAAGATTCAACTTGCTTCTTTGCGACAGACATCACATGAACGATATATAAGCTAAGCTAACAAGCCACTCTTTTAGGCCCCCTTCCCTTTAAAAATATATTTTTTAAAAATGAGAATTTTCTCTATAAAACCTAAAAGATGTACATAAATGTCTTGACAATTCAATAAAATAAAATAAAAAGTTATAATCTATTATATATAATCATGAATCTATTCAAATGTAATAATATAAGTGGATTCAAAATTTCTTATCTGAATCTGAACCGATCCAATCCGACAGGTTTATGTCCGATAGGTTTATGTTGATCATATAGAACAGGCATACATTAGTGGCAAATGGATACCCCCAATAAATATATATATATATACTAGTGGATGGCACATGCGAGTGAGAGCTGGGGAAGGAGTTAACCACAATTAATAGGAGTTAAAAGGGACACGTGTTAACCTACGGATACGATTGAACTCTCCCCGAGTTCAATCACGATTGACTATGATTCTATTATTTAAATAGATAAATGAGTAAGGGTAGTTTGGGAATCAAAGTAAAACATAAAATCAACATTTTGTTTTATCTAAGGGTAGTTTGAGAATTTCAAAAAATTCAGGCTACACCTGCCTCTCCCATTATAATAGTAAATATATATATATATATATATATATATATATATAGGGAAGGAATCCGCGGACATATGGAAAAAAACATATAAACTCACATATGACTACATCCATCCAATCAAAGGATGTAACAGACACCCTTCTACTAAACTTTATAACTCCTAAGGGCATTAAAGGAAATTTTAATTTCCTTTTAAAAGACCCACGTTTTCTCTCATTCGCATGTGAGTTGGATAATGGAGACGACTAAGAGTTATTTTCTTGTTTGATTTGATAATGTTACTTGACGTGTTCTACTCTTGTAGTTCCTTGGATTAAATTAATGCGACTAAGTATCTAATACTTGCTTATCGTGGTTTCTATTTTTAAATTTTCGTTGTACTTTATGTGTTCAGCAGTGATTCATATATTCAAAACAACACAACATGCAAATATGTATACAATTGCCTCAAATAAAGATGCAGCAAGAACTTAAAGATGAATTTTGTGTTGAAGTAATTTTTAATTTCTACCTAAGGTTGTCCCTAGATGTTGATATCTATTATCTTAAGAAATCTGCTATATGAGTTAGAAGTCAGTTTATATATAATCTAATTAATTAATAATAGTGAGTAATTTCTATTAGTAAGAACCCTTATTAGACTACTTCAAATTAACAACATTGGGTCCTACCACCCTAATGATATAATCTTGATTAAGAATTATAAATATAAATTATGATTAATATCAATTAAACTAATACTTATCCATGAGAAGAAAGTTGGGTCTCATTAATAAGACCTATCAATAGATTCCCCCGATCAATACGTAAGAATCCTAATTGGAATTTCACACACTCTGAAACTCTACATGATTAAAAAATATATATATACTAATATGAATTACATAGGAAAATATTAGTTTAAAATAAAGGCATCAACATGAAACATTTAAAACAATTTAATAACCATGAGTAACTAATAATAATATTTTTTTTAATGCCTATTGATAATATAATATTATAGTTAATAAAAATTAATAATAATAATTTTTATCTTCAAATATTTATCGATTATATAATATTATAATTACTTAAAAATAATAGTATTATCATAATTTTTTTAAAAAATAATATGTGCAAACCACGTGCAATTTTACTATATATATATATCATTCTACTAATAAAAGTAGAAGGAGTAACCTAAACTTTATTTGGACTAAAATATCCTTTAATTTAAAATATTAGCTTATTAACCTATGGTATTGGTTAGAAATTTAGTACTTTTAATTAACTAGTAAAAATGTACGTGCATTGCACGGAAACTTTGTTATAATTATTTTTAAAAAAAATTCTCATATAAAAGAAAATATACTCCTTGATAATTTAATAATGAATATTTAATGAATTTTAAATATTTTTGTGCCTTTTAAACAATTTTTGTTTTAATCTAACAGGAGATGTAACAATTCTGAATTTATCTTTTTATTATAAAGTTTTTATGATAAAATAATATTATTTCTTCATGATATTAATATTTATTATTTTATATGTATTTTTTTCAATGATAAAAATTAACTTTGAGCAATAATATTGCTACTACATAAACAACATATATCATAAGAGGGATACAATTAAATAATTTAACGTTTGATGATAATTAAAATTTAGAATAAGCAAGAGATCATATAGAACCACAAAAAATGTGAGAAACTGTTACTTAAAGTCAATTGATCCCAGTGGCAAAGTGTAAGTCCCTTGCTTCGGTGGACTGGATCGAATTCCATGAGAGGGTTCATTGTTTAGACTCGATACTAACTCAATACTGATCAAACCTGAGCAGATTCTTTAAATCATGATCAGTACATTAAAGAAAAGACTCGAAATTCTCTACGGTTATAACCGGACCCTTTAGAGTGTGATATTCTTTAAATCAAATAGTTTTGGGGTCTTACAATTCTTTTTTATTAAATATTTTAGGTATTATATATTCTAGTAAATATTATAGTAGATTAAAATTTGGAAAAATCATAATTGGTTTATTATGAAAACTAAACCTATAATATATAATAAAAAAGAATTGTAAGTGCCCAAAATTAGGTGATTTGAAGGCTAGAATCAAGTGGTCTAAGTAGCTAGGTTCCACCAACTCTCTCCTGTTTCTTGTTTTCCGTTTTCTCAATAATTCTTGATTCAACTAACAATTAAATAAATTAACTCTAAAAGTTAACCAGAGTTAAAAGAGAGAAAAATTATCTCTAAAAGGTTAACCAGAGTTAAAAGAGAGAGGGCAAACAAAGGAACATGTTACATGCCTCCATGAAGAAGTTGCGGAGATGAGTAACATGAATACCGGCTCCATCACCAGTGTTTGTTTCACGGCCACAAGCACCTATATGGGACATCTATACCAACATCTCACCTACATCTGTCACCTGCAAACAAAAGAGCAACACAGAAAGAAACAATCAAGAAGTCCATAAAGCAACTACAAATAAATTTCAAATTTTGAAGAGTCGTCTCAAGTCTCTAATCTCTCCCCCTCAAACCTCCTCTCCTACGTCTGTCTTAAATTGTGTGTGCCTTAAATAGAGACTTTTAAGAAGTTTACCAGCATCAAAACTTTTAACTACTTTAAAAAGTTCATCTACTAATGACTTTCTAATTGACCATTATTACGTATTAACTCTCACCTAAGTGTAAGGATTTAAACTATATAGGAAACTATCCAAGGATAGATATGCTATGATGTCGGTCCATGATTTGTTTATGCTAATAGTAGCATGTAAGACTCCTACGTCTCTTGACTAATAGAGTCCTCAATAACAAGTATACTTTGTTTACGTCTCTACTAATAGAGTCCTTCTCGATAACAACACAGATATATACCTTGGCCAATTATATTTGCACTAATTAAAGTTTGGTTATAATTTAACTTTTTTATTAAATAAGGGTATTTATGTCCAAGTAAAGTTTAGGTTACTCCTTGTACTTTTATTAGTAGAATGATATGTAGGACCCACAATAAAAATTAATAATAAACGTGCCTCTCTTTGTTATTATTAATGGTAAGGACTCTTTATTAGTAGAGACTTTAAAAGACTCTATTAGAAAATCTTATCTTATCTGATTTATTGGTAAGGACTCTTTATTAGTAGGGACTTTAAAAGACTCAAATCCTTATCTTAAATGATTTATTGGTAAAGACTCTTTATTAGTAAAGACTTTGAAGGATTTTATTATAAAGTCTTTTACTTATGTTATGTAATTTCTGAATTTTTTTGGGTTGATTGAGCATCACATGGTATTGAGGATGCAAGGATATTCTGGGTACCAGGGTCGCTCTGAACACGTACCAACTATTTTGAGGAAGTATTTGACTCTTTTAAGATTGATATATCCAAGTGATCTCCTCTCCATCACCTTGCAAAGGTTACCATAAGGTACTTTCTTCACTTGAGTCTTTGGGAAAAAATAATATTATTTCTAGAGAAGGTAAACATTTTCTCATGTTCTTAAAACACACCTTTTGGTTTCTTGCTTTTGGTTGTCATCTTGTATATTCTAGCATTACTTAGAGAGTTGTACGAACTAATTAGACGTACTTTATGTTGTAAAATATGAGTATGGAGCCAAAATGTCACTTGTATTCACCTTACTTGTATGCGAAGTAGCATAGTACAAATTGTAGAAGAACCGGTTGGAAGAAAAGGAAGCGTAGATAACAATTTTATTTATTATATGTAGTTATTACGTAGAATTCTAATTATTAAGTAACTTTGCTATATGTCTACATAGAATTACAATATTAAATATATATTAAAAAAAATGGTGCATGCCTATTATTAAGGATTCTATTAGAGAAAATCTTCATAAAAAACTTTATAATTATTATTGGTAAGGAGTCTCTATTAGAGATTTAGAAGGACTATATTAGAAAATTCTTTTTTTAATGTCCTATTTTTTTTAGGGATCATACAATTATAAATAATAATAATATTAATTTTTAATTTAATTATATTATATTTTTTATTAATAAAAATTTTGATACGTGCAAAGCACATGCACTTTTACTAATAAATATATATATATATATATATATATATATATATGTGTGTGTGTGTGTGTGATGCAAGTCTAGTTAAAGGAAGTATGCTCGAAAGTCCCAAGTCAATATAAAAAAAATTTGCTTCATAGAAACATGTACCCATCTTTTGTTTGTTTTGATAAATAGTCCTTGCATGAATGAAGGTACTTTAAAATACACCCCGCCTTTTGCGCTAGTGGTGGGGTGTGGCCTTTTTGTTGAGGGAGGTGTGGGGATCCATTCCCCCCATGTGACGAGTCCGCAAGAGTTTTATTCTCCCAAGCTAATCACTAATCATTGTTTTTACTACTAACCATAGTTAAATGACACCCAAAAAAAAAAGTCATTTAATGTGCCTATAATATTCTAAAGAAGCCAAGTCCTCTATGATGATAACCAGATTTGGCAAATCTGTTTATCACCCTTTGAGGTAGCCACGTGATCCTTTTGATACCTTTTAACTGTGGTTAAGACTCACCCATACCTAAGGTTCACCCACCTATTCCTGGTTTATTTTTTAAAAATATTAATTTTAAAAAAAAAAAGAATTAATATTTTTTAGAAAAAACAAAAGGATAGATGGGTGAACACTAGGGGTGGGTGAATCTTAACTTCAATTAAAGAGTGTCAAAAGGGACATGTGGCGACAAAGGGTGATAACCGGATTTGAGGATTTGGCTTCCAATTGAAAAGTGTGGCAAAGACGAAGTATACGCTACAACCACTTTTTTAAGAGGAATGCTAGCTATATTCTTAGTCAACTCATACTCTCACTTTTCACGAACCACTTGTCCACTCTTTTAGGAAAAATGACCGAGAGTAGGGTTGCACTCCTACTTTTTAAAAGTCATTTGCTTTAATTATGGGTGGTATAAGAAAAATGAGGGTATGCTTAGAGGTGGCACCGTGGCACGCCTCATGTATCAAAGAATGGACACGCACATTAAAAAGTAAGATTCCTTAATTTCCCCATACCGAAAAACAAACACCATCGTGTACGTTACGTTTCAATACATACGGCCTTCGAAACACCAAACCCCGAGAAACGGCTGGAGCGATGATCACCGGTTGGGAACCCATTCTCTTGAGTTACCCGTTGCGTCGATCCGCTGACACGTAATTCTAGACTTTCAAGGCCACCGCAAGACCCGGGTGCGACACCATTCGCCTCTCCGGTCTCCACGGTGTCTGATTTGAAACGTTCTCTATTTTGCGACATAAATATAGAGGTTTTTTTTTTTTTTTGGGGAAACTCAAGGTGTCACCAACTCTCTTTGGGTGCGACGAGAGCCCACAACCCGCCTGTAGAACCTTAAAATTTCTCAATTTTACATAAAGGTCTTTATACACCTGTAAAATTATACAAAAAGCTAAAATCGCTTTAAAAAGTCCTACACATTTAAATTGGGCCTAATGACAAGGCATGAGCCTCCTACTGCTCGGCTCTAGACACGAAGTAGAAAGCCTATATACCAAAAACCCAAGTTCAAATCTAAATGAGTCATACTCGATAAATGAGTTGATCCGTCAACACAATAAACTTGAGTATGGACTCAATACCTAAGAAAATGGGTGAGACTCATCAAAGTCTCCTAAGTCCCTTAAACCACTAAATGGAGTGAGACTCTTGGAATCTTTATCTCTAAATGGATAAACCTCATCAAAGTCTTCTAAATCTCTTAAACCACTAAACGCAGTGAGACTCTTGAAATCCTTATCTCTAAAATTCTATAAATAAGACTCAAAGCTAGAGATTTGAGAAGGATTTCAGAGGAAGAAAAAGAAGAGAAATCAGAAGAAATCATCAAGCCTTCAGAAAAAAGAAGTTAAAGCATTATAGAGAAGACAAAGTTGCAAAGAAACCAGTTCTCCTCCAGAATCACTTTCTAGCCGATCAAGCGCGAAACTCTGAAGAAATGAAAAGTTACATCAACACCTTCAAAGAAGATCAAGATCACGTCTCGGCCCTCATCTTTTACTTTAGAAAATTCTGATCGTTAATCAGAAAATTTTTGAAAGTTGTACTAAATTCTAAATAAATAAATATTTTGTTCATCTATTATTTTATCAGCAAAATTTTGTATAGACACCACCATCCCAAGTAAGAGAATAGAGGTTTAACTTTTGAGGAAGAGAATCGTTCTCTTTTTTTTGGGAAATAGTTAACGGACCCATAGATTCTATTTTCAAACCTAAGGCATCCACCAATGGGTGGATGCCTTAGGTTTGCAAACCGGAGTCCATGGGTCCGCCTATCACTACTCCTTTTTTTTTGGAAGATGAAAGTAGTTTTGGAAATCATTTATTTCGGTGGCTAAGGAGGGAAGGGTGGTTTAATTTTTATGGAAGAGAAAGAAACGTTCTCTTTCTTGGAAGATGAAAGGAGTTTTGGAAATCAACTACTTGGGAGATGAAAAGTTATTTCGTTGGGAGAGACAACTAAGAGAATGGAGGTTTAACTTTTGAGGAAGAGAAACATTCTCTTTTTTTTGGGAAATAGTTAACGGACCCATGGATTCTATTTGCAAACTTAAGGTATCCACCACCGGAGTCCATGGGTCCGCCAATCACTACTCCTATTTTTTTTGGAAGATGAAAGTAGTTTTGGAAATCATTTATTTCGGTGGGAGAGAGAGATGCAGTGGGGTGACTGAATTGGAATACAAAACCAAAATAGGGATGTCATTAGTAAGAGAGAGTTTTTAATTTTCAGGAAGAAGAGGGGAATTTGCTGAAAAATGAATCAAGGGAAGTAAGAGTCTTAAAGAGAGAAACTCTCTTGGGAACTAAAGGGTTTTAAATGAGATTTATCTTGAGGGAAAAGAGAAACCGATTGATATCTTGACTTTTCTTTTGCCACATGTCGCATCCTTACTGGTTATGATGTGGCATCATCGAGAAGAAAAAGGAGATCAATGAAGACTGCCACATCATCATCCTATTTCTTTAGTATATAGTATAGATAACACAAACTAAAAGACCTTCGTTTCATGCTAAAAGACCTTCGTTTCATGAGACATAAGTCATAAATCTTTACTATTATAATGAGAGAATGAGGGATAGTGTTACTTGAATTTTTCTGACCAAAACACTCAAATTATGTTATCCTTTTATAACACCTATTACTAACATAAATGCAAATAACTAAGGGTATTAAAATACTTTTCAGCATAATTAACACAAATAGGAATTCATGTTATCTCCTCTCTCTCAACTCAAACAACACACGTTTCCTTCTTTCCCTCCAACCTCGCTAACCATCCCAACTCCCCTCTTTTTTCTCTCTCTAACTACCATACCCTATCCGTTTCCATAATATTAGAGTTTAGATAGACATCATAAATGGTTAGCAATCGCATATAAACCTTATTTTTCTTCACGATTCTCAGATTTTCCATTCATTGCCACTAATTTCACAAATAGTAAAGAAGAAGAGATCGTGAGGAACTTTCTCCTTCACACCTTGCAAATATAGTTGAGTTTTATTTTTTAAAATTTTGTCTTGGTTTTTAGTTTTATGAAAAATTCTCCCTGGGACTTTCCATTAAATGGCACTCTTTTAGCGACTAATTCCTCCTTTTGTTACCTGTTGGTGACAAAGTTCTCATTGGCAGTGGTGCACATAGAACCATTTATGTTCTTTAGGGTAATATATTGTTCCTGAATTGTGTGTTAGGAGTTACATGTCCCCTTCAATGGAGGTGTCTTCCACTCTGTGGTCATCATTTAGCCGGTAGGAGAATGCTTGCAAATTATGGTTATTTCTTAAATAATAACTTTTTTCTTTTTTTTAGAGTTGGGAGAAAATAGTGGATTGGTACTAGGATAGAGATTGATGAGAGAGTTTTAAAGTTAGAACCGTGCTTCTTGAGGAAGTAGTAGATTCAGATTTTGGCAAGTCAGCTTTTGGGCCTTTTTTAGCAACCAAATTATAGGATTTGTATTTCTTTTTGCACGTATTAGTCTCTTTATATTAGTTGGTTTGATAAATAATCAATTTTAGGACCATTGGATTGATATCCCAAGGTTTATATTTGTTTTTGTTTTTTTTCCCATACGTTACACTAGAATTCAATTATTTTTATTTTTTTGAATGCCAAATTCATGAGATTCATGATTTTCATTCTTGTCGCTCTGTCTATTATTTTGGGGACTCGATCTATTATTTTGCATTGTATACTTACGTGCATCGCACATGCCATATGCTAGTATATATAAATATATATAGAGTATTGCAGCTGCATTGAGAACAATGCATGGGCCACGTACACATTTGGTGAACCTGAAGAGGTGTTATTAAAGAGGGAGACTCTAGCAAATGATGCAGTAGAGCGGCTATTATCACGGGCTATAATCATAGTCTCCATTTAGAAGGTTAAGAATCATGACGGTCTATATTTGCCCCTCTTAAATGGGACCGTAGGATTAAAATACAATAGAAATTGAACCTCAGGTCCAAATTACTAAAAATACCCTTCCCATAGCTGAATTTGCAAAATCCTAGCACAGTAGATCAGTAGATGATATGACTTCAGAAGAAAAACTCGGCAGTTCTCTCATCTCTCTCTTCTCTCAAGTGTCCGACACGTGGTTTGTCCGGATCTCCTGCATTTAAAAGGGGTTATCTTAATGAGATGTCATCAAATATCACGAGGACGGATACCCTTTTAAAACATGGCATGTTGGCAGTTTTGTAGTAACGACCTTATTCGAGGGCTAATTTGCATATATAACATAATATTTAATTAATTTAAGATAGGTGTAATCGGGTCGGGCGGGCCGGCCAGTTTTGAAGACTACCGAATTTCCCCCAGGTGATTAATGGCATAAGTCCAAAGTCCCTCAAATTTCTGTCATATATATATTGTGGCCCCTTCCCAACCCCACCCCAACCCAATTTTTTTGTCATTTATAGTAGGCCTTCCAATAGAATCTGGTTATGTCCTTTACGTCGTCACATTTCCCTATTGACACCCCCTTAATTATGGTTAAAATTCACTTACTCTTAAGATTCATCTACTTATCTTTGCTTTTTAGAAAAAAAAATATAAATTTTTAAAAAAAACTTTAGGAGTTAATGATTTTTAACTAGGGATTAAAAAATAATTGATATTTTAAAAAAAAAACCAATGATAGGTGGGTGAATCTTAACCACAGTTAAGGGTATCAAACTTATCTTTGGTTTGTAGAAAAAAAAATTAATTTTTTTAACGTTAGGAGTTGATGACTTTTAAATAAGGTTTGAAAATAAATTGATATTTAAAAAAAAATAACCATGGATAGGTGGATGAATCTTAACCACAGTTAAGGGGTATCAATAGGAACACATGGCGACCTCAAGGACATTACCGGAAAAATTCTCAAAATAAAAGAATTGCCCAAAAAAAAATTCTGAGCTCCGCCCGTCTATGATTCTAGATCCTGCACCTCTCCGGGATGATCCTGGCGAACTTACGCTTCCAGGACTTTTTGATAAAGAGAAGGATATATCAATCATTTAAAAAGGAAACTAACTACAATGGGTGGGACCAAAGGGAAGAGAAACATTAGCTTGGAAAGTGGGGCAGCGTAGCCTTCACGAAAAGAGCGGTGGGGGAAGGATAGAGATGGAATTTTGAGAATTTGCATGAGGAAGTCAGAATCAGGGTGCCAAACAAGAAGACGTTTGGCGTGGATACACTACACAACGATTTATTACCAAATTTTCTTCTTCCAAAACCAAACTATCTTCTGCTCTAACTAAGAGAGAGAGAGAGAGAGCGCTTCAGATAGATCTAGAGATTATTTTATAGATTTTTAGAGAGAGAGAGAGAGAGGATGGGGGATTGTAAGAAGAAGCAGGCTTGTTGTTCATCTTCAGCTCTGAAACTTCTGTTGGTTGTAGTAGTTCCGTTGATTTTAGTATCTGGGTTTGCTTGTAGAACCAGTTGGGTTTCTTTCTCATCATATTATCCATGGCTATTGACAGCTGCTACTCCTCCTCCTCCTCCTTCTATTACTACTACTACTATGGTGGAGAAGACTGTTTCATCTACAAAAGAAAAGCATCAGGATTTGCATGCAAGAGTGGTTGGTGTTCATCATATTGAAGAAGCTCTCTCCCATGCTTCTTCTTTCTTTAATCGCTCTTCTTCTCTGCAAATCCCACAACCCGTAAGACTTTCTGCTCTCTCTCTCTCTCGCCAAGTCCGAATTGGGGAATTAGTGGGCCACGCCAGATATCTTGGTGGTCCAGAAGATCTGTGACAAGAGATGAAAGAGCGAGTCAAACAAAGAGAAGAAAAGAAATTTGGAAAACATACAACTAAGATTGTATTAGGAAAACCTTCCAAAACAAAAAAAGATTGTATTAGGAAAATTAAAATTTTCTTTGTGTCCACCTTTTTTTTTTCTTGTTAAGGAATTTTGAAAAACAAAAATTTATTTTGAAAATATCTTTATAATAAAATCAGAGAACTTTATTGTCCTCTCTCATATTGTTATTTTTCTTTTCAGTTTAAATATCTTTGTGTTCGAGATGTGATGGGTAAGTACTGAATTTTATTTTTATACAACATAATTTCGTTTAGTTTGGGATGGTAAATTTCAGGGGAGATTGAATTATTTGCTTTTTCATTTAAATTATGTCCTTTTTAGTTATGTTTTGAATTTAGTCATCATTTATAAATTCTGCAGGATGAGAGAAAGCAAGAGAGTTTAAAAGGTTCCATTAATGGATCTAATGTGGTTCCTGTCACAAGAACGATATTGCCAAGAAGTTATAGTAAATTAGAAAGGCTTGAAGCAGGTCTCACCAGAGCTAGAGCTAAAATTAAAGAAGTTATTCAAAATGGTAATCGAATACTCGACACTGATTTTGTCCCACAAGGTCCTATGTATTGGAACTCCAATGCCTTCCACAGGTACTCTCTTTTGAACACTGATATATTATGTGTGTGTTTAGGTGTTACTTTAACAAAAACCAAATAAAAAAGCAAAATCCGCTTAGCGGCTGGGCGTTATTGTCCCCCAATTAGTCACATTTGTTGGGTACTAGACTCCGCATGGGTGTATAAGGGTCTAACATCCCTCCATTAGTCAGGCCTAAAGCTACTGTTTTCTACATTGAATATTGGGAAAAAAAATTCTCAAGGAATTCAAATCAATTTTTCATACACAATAAGCATTGAGCTTATCTCTTGGTGCTCAATCTCACAGATCAGTGCTTGTTTGCAATTACAGGAGTTATTTGGAAATGGAAAAACAGTTTAAGATCTTCATCTATGAAGAAGGAGAACCGCCATTGTTCCATAATGGTCCTTGCAAGAGCATATACTCCATGGAGGGAAATTTTATTCATAAGATGGAGATGGATCACCGGTTTCGGACCCGAGATCCGGACAAAGCTCACGCCTATTTCCTTCCCTTCAGTGTTGCAATGATGGTTCAATTCGTCTATGTGCCCAACTCCAATGATTTCAAACCTATAAAACTAACTGTTAGAGATTATGTCAGCATCATTGCCAGGAAATACCCATACTGGAATAGAAGCCTTGGAGCTGATCATTTCATGCTTTCTTGCCATGATTGGGTAAGATACTACTGCTTGATTTATTATTATTTTCCCTGATATAGGTTGGAGGCTGGAAGAAAGCCTACTCCCATACCTGTGCCATGCCAATTGCACTGAGCTGGTATGATGGGTCCAACTTGGGAGGCCAACATCTTCTTTGCTAGATGATCCTAGTCATTCCTCATGAATAGTTCTCCAATGGGGTCATGTAGTGTTTAGGGGTGGGCAAGAGCCATTCGAACTCAAGCTCGCCTTGATAAAAGCTAGGCTCGGCTTGGTTTGCTTAGCAAACAAGCTTGAACACCGTTTTGAAGCTCGTTTACTATGAGCCGAACCTGAACACCTTTGTACTCTAATCGATAAAAGCTCTGCTCATTTATATATATATATATATATGGGAAATGCTTTTGAGACCGCATAAGGGCGAGACCCCGAGACCTCGCGCACATGCGTGGGATTTCAGGTGGGCCCACCATGTGATGATGGGCCTCACCTGAAATCTCGCACACATGCGCGAGGTCTCGGCCCTAATGCGGTCTTAGTAGCAAAGTCCTATATATATATATTAAAAAAAAAAAAAAATTAATGTATATAAAGATATAATCTAGATACTTCAATTAAAAAGTTATTTTTTAAAAGTAATCATTTTTTAAAAATAATTATATTTTAATTAGGCTCGTTAAAAGCAATTTCTCCATTTATAAACAAGTTGAGCAGAGATTGAACACCCTAAAAAAATGCCCTGTTCGTTAGGGTCGATACCCACCCCTACTAGTGTTGCATGGATGCTTGTGAATGTGCATGATGAGTGCCTGCGTCGGCAAGAACAGGCGCTTACAACTTGTATTGTTGTCCTACCTTTGAGTATTAATTTGTTGTTCCTTACAGGGGCCAGAAACATCTTCTTCTGTTCCTCTTTTATACAAAAACTCCATCCGGGTTCTCTGTAACGCAAATACCTCCGAAGGATTCAACCCCTCCAAGGATGCTTCATTCCCAGAAATCAATCTCAGAACAGGTCAAACCAATGGCTTGATTGGTGGGCCATCTCCATCCCGCCGTCCAATCCTGGCTTTCTTTGCTGGAGGGCTGCACGGCCCCATTCGACCCCTGCTGCTGGAACACTGGAAGAACAAGGACGAAGACATACAGGTCCATCAGTACCTCCCGAAAGGGCTATCCTACTACGACATGATGAGAAAAAGTAAGTATTGCATTTGCCCAAGTGGGTATGAAGTTGCAAGCCCAAGGATTGTGGAGGCAATATACACTGGGTGTGTTCCAGTGTTGATTTCAGACCATTATGTGCCTCCCTTTAGTGATGTTCTGAATTGGAAGTCCTTTTCTGTTGAGGTACCGGCAAGTGAAATCCCCAACCTGAAAAGAATTTTAATGGGAATATCCCAAAGGCAGTATATAAGAATGCAAAGGAGGGGGGTTCAGGTAAGGAGGCATTTTGAGGTGAACTCGCCGCCGAAAAGGTTCGATGTTTTCCACATGATTGTTCATTCGATCTGGCTTAGAAGATTGAATGTTCGCATCCATGACTGACTGACAATGGCATATAGGCCATAGAAAATGTAAGAAAGTGGGAAAGAAACTGTTGGGTGGAAAATGTATCTGTCTATGTTGATGTAAAATTGTATGATTTCAGTCTCTGTATATTGTCTAATGTTCAAATAATCTAACTTGAAACGCTTGCTGGTACTAGATCATGGATAACTAAGAAGTTTTATGAGTTTCTAACAAGTTCCAAGGAAGAAGTTTTCTATAGAAACAAGCCCCCTGATGAAGTATGGATTGTCATTTTAATGATCATAGAATGGCATTCCGATAATAAAAGAAAGGTACAAAGTATTTCATCCTGGTACGCCTTCGAAAGCAATATCAAATCAAGGTTACAAAAATGGAAGCTTGTTATAGCATTAGTTATCTCTTACCAAATCCTTTTCTAAATACGTCAGTCTTTTGAGATTTCCTCCAGCTTATACTCCCGACTCCTGGGCTGGTTGTAATGGTAAGGTAAAGAAGAGGCGACTGATCAATTTAACCACAGAGAAATAAGGCAGGCAAATGATACCCAAAATCTGGATTGAAATACCCGATGGTTAAACCACAACAAATTGAGCATGATTGCATAGCCTCTGGTGTAAAAGAACCTTTTGAAAGAGAACATAAATATTGCATAGATATACGTGATTCACCCGGTATAAGCTATGTCTATGGAGAGATTACCTGATCTTCATTAATAATTAAAGTAAAGAGCTACAATGGTGTCTAGCCTCTCAAACAATCTATTTCTCAAAGAAAACCTTTTGCTTCATCTCTCAAACTCTAATACGAAGTGTCTCTTCATAAAAGGGAAAAACTCGGAATAAAAAAAATTAATCCTGCGTCCACCGATCGATTGGTAAGTGAGTGGCCGATCGCTGCTACCATCAATCGATCCACCACTCACTAGCCAATCAATCACTGAACCCTGCATGTCAGAATTTTAAGAGAATTCCAACATTGTCATTTATTAGGAGCATATTTAATAAGAGGAGTGCTAGACTCGTCGCATTTACTCCAAACTTTCCATAGACACAAGATGGGCCTCACACGTGGTGATGTTTCATTATTTCAATTGTTTAAAAAGTAACAGTCAGAGAATGTTTAACATTCGTAGCACCCCAGTGGTGTCTTTGGAGGATTTGTAACTGGGGGCTAGCAAAATCCATTTAATAAAGAGCAATAATCCTCTCCTTGTTGCTCCTCACCCTCACAAAATCCCTTTAAATACCCTTGAAACGTGGTTAACAAGTTTTAACCCATGTGGTTTAAAAATATTAATTTTTTCTTCTGAAAACCAAGGTTGAATGTTTTAATACTAAAAGAGAGTGAATCTTAAGCACAGTTAAAAAGACTTCAAATTTTTTTTTTTTTAAAAGCACATGGCGAGAAAAGGAGGGACGAGATGCCTTCCTTCGCTCCACCAGCGAGAACGTGATTATTTTCCTTTAATAAAAGCCACCAAAGAGAGCCATGTAAGTGAGGAATTGGTCTGATCATGATCAAACCACTCTTTTATGTTGAAGTTTAGCTCAAATCAAGAGGGGGCGATTGATCGCCGGTGGGCGATAGATCGCCCCAAGTGGGGATCGATCGCCCGTGGCGCCGTTTGACGGCCCGAGTGCGTAATTTTCTTCCGAAAATTGTTATTTTAAGTTTATTATGCTTTCTATTAGTCTAGGTCTCTTGTTTAGGCCTATACATAGGGGATTATGAGTCTAGGGTTTGTATCTAATCATCTTGAAATGATCAAGGGAATGCTTTTGCATTGAGAGTGAGAGATAATAGAAAGGATTAAAGCATACTAAGGCTTGAGAAAGGTTTAAGGGAGGATAGATAAAGATTCGTCTTAGGGTTTTCATAAAGAAGGTGAGTTGAGTGCTTTTGCACTGGTTCCTCAAGGTTTCTGTGAATAAAGAAGTGATCGGATCTTGACCCATGGACGTAGGCAGGTTGTTGCCGAACCACGTATATCTCTTGTGTTATTTTGTGTATGTGTTTTTAGTTTATTCTTTTCCATCTGATTATTTCTATTGTTGCTTTTCCTACAACAAATTGGTATCAGAACTTCGGGTTAATTATTTTTCAATGGCTTTGAAAAATTCTGGGCAATTGTCCCTGGAGAAGTTTGACGGAAAAGGGAGTTTCAATCTGTGGTAAAGGAGGATAAATGATGTCCTAGTTCAACTAGGTCTCGCAATGGTATTGAAGGGGGATTCCGGTAAACCAGAAAAGATGCCTGATGCAGATTGGGAAGTTATTGAGGCGAGAGCAGTCAGCACAATACGCTTCTGTCTTGTAGATAACGTGATGTATAGCGTTATGGATGAGGAATCGGCACTGGATCTTTGGAAGAAGTTGAAAACGCTCTATATCGGAAAGAGCCTTACCAATAGATTATAATTGAAAAAAGAGTTCAATACCTTAAAGATGGAGGATGATGCAGATCTCATGGAGCACATTAATGTGTTCAACCAGATCTTGAATTAACTGCAGAAAGTTGGTGTCAATGTGGATGAAGAAGACCGGGCCATGGGGCTTCTTATATCACTTTCAGACTCATATGATCACTTGGTGACAACCCTCATGTATGGCAAGAAGACACTACTGATGGAGGAGGTCACGGCTGCTCCACTCTCTTACGAGATTAGGCGGAAGTCATCATATGATGGAAATAATCATGTCATGGTTGCTCGGGGAGGAGGAAAGGACTTGAAGAGAGGATCTGAAAAAGGCAGGGACAGATTCAAATCCAAGGGAAAAGGCGGGGTCCAGTACTATCATTGCAAAGAATTAGGGCACTTCAAAAGGGAGTGTCAGACGCGTGCTGATGGGAAGAGGAATTCTTCCGGAGGAGATTCTTCGGCGGCAATTGCAACGGACAATGAGGAATACATTAGAGATGTTTTCACTGTCTCCAAAGGTATGGACAATTCTTCTGGTGAGTGGATTTTAGATTCAGGAGCTTCATTTCATATTTGTTCAAATATGAAATTTTTTGATACATTCCAAAAAGGGACAGGAAAAGTATTCCTGAGTGATGGATCTAAATGTGAAATCACGGGGTTTGGTAATGTAAAGATAAAAATGTTTGATGGAATTATTCGGACTTTGGGAGGAGTAGCTTGTGTCCCTAAGTTACGAAGGAATTTAATATCCCTCAAGCAATTAGACTCCAACGGTTGTTGCTACACGGTTGCAGGTGAAGTTATCAAAATAAAGTAGGAAAAATAGGGTTGCTTAGTTTAGATGAAGAGGAAGAAGTGTGGTGGTTTTTATCTCCTGGAGGGGAATACGGTGATAAGTGGAGCTACTACAAAGTCTGCATGAAAACGAAAACCTGATGTTGTGTAGAGGGTAGAAAACTCATCTAAAGTTTCTTTTGTAGTCAATGCAAAAATGCGTATTCCGGTAGGTTTTCGTAAGGGTGGAGATGGTGATGATGTGCCTTTGACGAAGAGGATGGGTTCATATCCTCATCCGGGATTTTTCTAGATTAGAGAATGAGATTTCAGGCTACACATGGGTTTTGACCATGTTTTATTGAATCCAGTGGAGTGCTTTCCGGGGTTGGATTCGAGGGTGTGTGTAGTTGGTGGGTCTCTTTCGCAAATAGTGCAAAGGCAGGCAAGGTCAAAGCAGGTGTTTGCGATATTTGCAAACGGGTTTGCAGTAATTACAAACGAGTGTTTCAAAATTTTAGGAGAGATTTTGGTTCGAGGTGGAGGTGCTCACCGGACGTGAGCAATTTGGTGTTCTATCTTGAAAATTTGTTTGATGATTAGCAAATCGGCTCTTTTGGTTGCGGAGGTGTCGTGGAATTTTCATCAAATGTGGAGATTGTTGAAGTTTGGCTCAAATCAAGAGGGGATGATCGATTGCCTAACAAGGGGGATCGATCGTCGGTGGGCGATAGATCGCCCCAAGTGGGGATCAATCGCCCGTGGCTCCGTTTGACGGCCTGAGTACATGGTTTTCTTCCGAAAATTGCTATTTTAAGTGTATTATGCTTTGGGAAACCCCTATTCTGATTGAGGGACTTTCTATTTGTCTAGATATCTTGTTTAGGCCAATTTTTTTTAAATAGGGGATTATGGGTCTAGGGTTTGTATCTAATCATCTTGAAAGGATCAGGGGAATGCTTTTGCATTGAAAGTGGGAGATAAAAGAAAAGGTTAAAGTATATTAGGGCTTGGGAAAGATTTAAGGATAGATAGGGATTCTTCTTTGGGTTTTCATAGAGAAGGTGAGTTGAGTGCTTTTGTACTGGTTCCTCAAGGTTTCTGTGAATAAAGAAGTTATTGGATCTTGACCTGTGGACGTAGGCAGGTTGTTGCCGAACCACGTATATATCTTGTGTTCCTTTGTGTGTGTGTTTTTAGTTTATTCTTTTCCGTCTGGTTATTTCTATTGTTGTTTTTCCTACAACATTTTACAGTGTCAAAAAAACCATGACTGAGTGCACTGTGAAATTTACATCAACAAGTGATTTCATGAGCTAACAGCAACAGCTGAATACCCTGCCATAAAGTCTCCAAAATTCTAAGCTTGGACTTACTCATACATGTATGTAGTGGCTTGACAAACCAGTGTGCACTTTAAAAGAGTTTCTCCTGCACACTGTATGCTTGCACTGGGATTTGAAAACTCATTTTTTGATGCTGAATACTTTGATCAGTTCTAAAAGCATCAAGCAAATCTTGAAAATTTTTTAAAAACCCGAACCGACTTCTTAATCAATGGAAAAATAAATATAGATCTTAATGAGAAGTCAGTAATCATCTATTGAGGAACAAACAGAAATCTTGAAGGTGACCGTAACTTCTCAGAAATTTGATTTTCTAAAAGTTCCACTCAGGTGAATAATTAGATAACAGTGAAGCATATCCCTGAGAATCATGAATCGGGTTGATAAAAAAATTCATTATATTGCAATTCCGTGAATCTTAATTAATGCCTATGCAAAAATATCTGATGATAGCATTTAGAAAGCAACAGTTACAAATCTCTTGAGAAATACCTAATTTCTCGCGAAAAATATCTAAAGTTTAAAACTCCATTTTTATCGTGATATTTTAAAAGTCTCGTGAGAAATACAATTTTCTCTTTTTATCTAATGAATATCCCGATATTTTAAAATATCGCGAAAAATACTCAATAATGTTGGTTTGATAAATTTATGATATTTATTACCATTTCTTGTAATTTTAATTATTGTCGAGATTTAGGTGAGAAATACCAAAAAAAAAAACTCCAAATTTAAAAATCTCCTGAGAACCGAGAACGAAATTTGTAACTCTGAAAAGTAGTAGATGTACCCCAGAGGAAAATATCATGAATTTATATGATATTTATCACCAAGTACAGATCGTTTAACAAAAGGGGAATGCTAGTTTCAGATCCCTATTTCACTCATTTAATTTAATCTTGAGGGCTTTAAGTTAAGGCCAAATTTAGTGCTAGCAGGCCCCCAAACTCCAGCCATTAACTCCTCCAATCCGTCGTCCTCATGAATATACATATTTTCAAATCTAAAAGGAATGGGGTTCAACAATATGACCTTGGTTTTTAGAAAAATATTTAACTCTAGTTAAGAAATTTTAACCCTTATGGTTAATATTTCTTTTTAAAAACTAAAGTTATATTCTTAAAACTGGTTAGTGAGTCTTAACCAGGTTAAGAGGGGCTAGAAGGGACACGTGTTAGCCTGTGGGTGCGATTGAACTCTCCTTGAATCGCAATTGGTTGTGATTCGATCTCAATGTGTGAGGGGTGTTAATGTATGTGAGGAGAGATGAGGGAAGGTTTTGAAAGAAGGGGTGGCAATCGGGTGGGACTGGTTAGCCCAAGCTCAACTCAAAGTTTAAAACCATAGACCAAGCTCAACCCTGCACAAATCTCAACCGGAGCACCCTAGCCCAAGCTCAGCTCACAAATAATATCGGACTTCGGGCCGAGTATGAGCTGACCCAATGTAAGCAGAGTGTGGGCCGAGTTTGGGTTCAGTTCGAGCTAGCCCAAATTAAGTAGCTTGTGTTGAGTTTTTTCATTGTTACTCGTTAACTCTCCCTTAAACACCTACCTTGTTTAGTAAACAAATTTCTAGTACAGTAAAATCAAGCAATCACTGTTCTTAGTACCTAATTCGTTTAACTAGTAATAAGTTCTTGGAGGAATTTGTTCAAAGCAAAAGAATTGGTTTTGAAACCCTTGATAAACAAGGTTAGGTTTTAAATTTTTTTTTAAAAAAAAAAAAAACTATACTAGTAACATTTTTAGATAACAAACACAAAAATAATTTCTCCATATAAAGGACATCAATTCTAATTGAATGAGAATGAGATTAGGTCGTAGGCATTCTCTATTTATATATACTCTAAATAAAAAAATATCTCTAGTTGGGGTCGGGTTGAGCTAAGGGCAACCCAAGCTCGGCCCAATATTCCTATATTATTTATCAAACTCAACTCAGCCCAAAATAAGGAAGACTCGACCCACCCAAATTGTGGCTGCACAATTGGGCTTTGGGCCAACCCAGCCAGCTCAATTGTCACCCCTATCTAAAAGAGAACAGTAACGTGTGTGAAGAGAGATGAAGAGTGGGTCCCACTTATTGATAAGAGGAGATATGTTGATGATACTTAAGGAGTCTTACGTTGCATCATAATAGGGGAATGGAGGGCCAGACGAAAACAATCTTGTCCTCGTTCCACATGTCAACACGTGCCCCTTTAAAACCTTGGGGTTCAGAGTTTGGATGGGCAACGGTGCTGGTTGTTGTTGCCCGGTTGTGTCTCAAAAATCAAGTGGGGCCTCGTCTATTGATGTGGGGCCTATCTTGGTGAATGTTGGGCCCCTAATTTTGAGACACAACGGGGCAACACTGCGACAGCAAGTGTTGTTGCCCATCCAAACTCTGGGGTTTATCTATGTAACCTTAGTTTTAAGAAAAAAATTTAATCATAGTTAAAAAATTATAACCACGGTTTGAAGGCAGTTGAAGGGACTCAATTAGTGCGCCAGACAGTTTTGGTCTGGCGAGGGCTTGACCAAATCTGATCCCTCGTATTAAATACTTGACACATATGCTTGACCAAATCTAATCCCTCGAATCATATTAAATAATAGATACATGTGTGGCATCGATAAAAACACACAAAATGTAAATGTGTTATATAGTAGTAGTAAGATGTTAAACCAAACCAATCTTCTTCTCTAACTTTTTATTTTTTTTGGTAAACTCAGTAACACCACAAGGTGAATACTGAAGGCAAATAAAGGAAAATACACACACCCCACATGCAAACACACACACTCATGCAGACAGACTACACAAGCAGTCCTTATAAGCTTCACCCAAGAGCTTCCCAGAACGGATACCAACCGTTTGGGACGCTATGGAACTTATAAGGACATCCGTGCCCGGAATCTTCTTCTCTAACTAAGAGAGAGAATATCAGATAATAGATTTTGAGAGAGAGAGAGAGAGAGATGAAGAGTGGGTCTCACTTGTTGATAAGAGGAGATATGTTCATGTGGCTTAAGTACTCTTAACGAACGTTGCATCATAACAGGGGGAATGGATTTCGTCCGGCCCTCATTTCACAGGTCAACATGTGTCCCTTTTAACACCTTTTAACTATGATTAAGATTCACTAATTCTTATTAGGTTCATCCATGTAACCTTAGTTTTTAAAAAAAATATTAAAAAATATGTAATCATTGGAGTTAAAACTTGTACCCTTGTAACCAGGGTTTGAAGGGGCAGTTAAAGGGGCTCTATAAGTGGGCCAGACGGTTTTGGTCTGGCGAGTCTGCTGTCTCATATTAAATAATAGATCATACATACGTGGCATCTACAGGAACACACATACTGCGTTATGGCCTTGGCTTGTGTTATATATTCGGGCAGCCACCAGAGGCAATCTTTTTCCTATATAGTAGTAAGATGTTCTTCGTTCTTCCAAAACCAAATTATCTTCTGCTCAGAGAGAGAGAGAGAGAGAGAGAAAGAGCTTCATATAGAGCTAGAAAATATCAGATAAAAGTTTCTTTTATAGATATCTAGAGAGAGAGAGAGAGAGAGAGAGAGAGAATGGGGGATTCTAAGAAGAAGCATACTTGTTGTTCATCTTCATCTCTGAAACTTCTGTTGGCTGTAGTTCCGTTGATTTTAGTATCTGGGTTTGCTTGTAGAATGGATCCAATGACCTCCAGTTGGGTTTCTTTCTCATCATATTATCCATGGCCATGGACAGCCGCTATTCCTTCTTCTTCTTCTTCTTCTTCTAATGCAACTTCTATTACTACTACTACTACTATGGTGGAGAAAACTGTTTCATCTACAAAAGGCAGTACTGAAAAGCATCAGGATTTGCATGCAAGAGTGGTTGGTGTTCATCAATTTGAAGAAGCTCTCTCCAATGCTTCTTCTTTCTTTAATCGCTCTTCTTCGCTGCAAATCCTACAACTCGTAAGACCTCTCTCTCTCTCTCTCTCTCCACACAGCCGCCAAGTCCAAGTCTCTCTCTCTCTCTCCACACAGCCGCCAAGTCCAAGTCGGGGGATTAGCGGCCCATGTTTGGTTGCAGAGAAGAGAGGGGAAAGCAAAGGAAATTTTTTTTTTTTTGGAAAACGTACAATTAAGAATTGTACCGGGGGAAATTCACCTATAGGAAAAACAATATATATAGGAAAAACAATAAATTAAAAGAATTAAAAAAATTACTAATTAAACATAAATAATTCATATACTAGATATGTGTTTGTGACTTTTAGAAAAAGGATTTTGCTGCCGTAGTCACTGGCGGCTACTATTGTCAAACATTATCTATTTTGGATTTTTTTAACTGTTAAAAATATAAATGTCTCCACGTGTTGGCTCTTGCGTATGTGAAAAATTTTGGAGTAAATAAGACTAGGGCAGTACTCCTCTTAGTAAGTAAAAGGGACATATTCTTCTTCCAGTTGTAACCAGTTTTGCCTAAACTAGTTACACCCCGAGGTGGCCACATGTCTCTTTTGACACCTCTTAACTATGGTTAAGATCCACTCGTCCTTAAAATTCACCCACTTATTCTTGGTTTTTAAAAAATTTATTAATTTTTTTTATTAACTGTAGTTAAAATTTACCAACTCCTAGGATTAATTTTTTAAAAATATTTTTTCTAAAAACTAAAGTGAGGTGGGAACCCTAGGAGTAGGTGAATCTTAACCACAGTTAAGAGGTATAAAAAGGGACATGTGGTGACCACAGGATTGTAACCGGTTTTGCCCTAAACCGGTTACAACCGGAGAAGATCACCGGTCTAAGTAAAGGGAATGGATAAATCACTAAATTTGCAATGCAATTTTTTAAAAAAAATTGCCAATATTTTATGAATTAATGGTTTTGACAAAAAAAGTTGCAAATTACTCAAAATTTCTTTTAAAAATTGGAGAACTTTGTAGTCCCTCTGTCGTTCATATTTTTGTTTACTATTTTATTTTTTATTTTTTGTGTTGGAGTTGTGATGGGTAAGTACTGAATTTTAATTCAGGGGAGATTGAATTATTTGCTTATTCATTTAAATTTTGTCCTTTCAAATTATGATTTTAAATTATTATTATTTTTTTGGTCGGAAGTTATGGTTTGAATTTAGTCTCTGGAGTTTGATCATTTATAAGTTCTGCAGGATAAGAGAAAGCAAGAGAGTTTAAGAAGTTCCATTAATGGATCTCATGTTGTTCCTGTGCCAAGAACAATTTTGCTGAGAAGATATAGTAAATTAGAAAGGCTTGAAGCAGGTCTTACCAGAGCTAGATCTAAAATTAGAGAAGCTATTCAAAATGGTAAGCCAACACTAGACACTGATTTTGTCCCAGAAGGTTCCATGTATTGGAACTCCAATGCCTTCCACAGGTACCCTTTTGAGCACTGATATATTCTACTCTACCTGTCAAAAGTTACTGTTTTCTACTGTGAATATTGGGGAAAAAATGATAGAAATTCTCAAGAAATTCAAGCATGGAGCTTCTCTCTTGGTGCTCAATCTCACATATATCAGTGCTTGTTTGCAATTACAGGAGCTATTTGGAAATGGAAAAAAAGTTTAAGATCTTCATCTATGAAGAAGGAGAACCACCAGTGTTCCACAATGGTCCTTGCAAGAGCATATACTCAATGGAGGGAAATTTCATTAATAAAATGGAGATGGATCACCGGTTTCGGACCCGAAATCCGGACAAAGCCCATGCCTATTTCCTTCCCTTCAGCGTTGTAATGATGGTTCAATTCGTATATGTGCCCAACTCCCATGATTTCAAACCCATAAAACAAACTGTTAGAGATTATGTCAGCATCATCGCCAGAAAATACCCATATTGGAATAGAAGCCTTGGAGCTGATCATTTCATGCTTTCTTGCCACGATTGGGTAAGATACTACTGCTTAGCAAACAACCTTGAACACCGTTTTGAAGAAGCTAGAAGCTCGTTTACTACGAGCCGACCTTGAACACCATTGTACTCAGCTCGTTAAAAGCTCTGCTCCTGCTCCTGCTCATTTATATATTTAACAAAAATTAAAAAATAATGTACGTAACTATATAATCTAGACTTTTTTTTTTAAGTAATCACTTATTAAACATATTTTTGAAACCATTTATATTTTAATTAAGCTCGTTAAAAGCAATTTCTCCATTTATAAACGAGCTGAGCCGAGCTTAAAAAATGCCCGGCTCAATAAAAGGTTGGTTTGTTAGGCTCTCGATACCCACTCCTATAGTGTTGCATGGGTGCTTGTGAATGTGCATGATGAGTGCCGCTTCAGCAAGAACAGGCGCTTTCAACTTGTATTGTTGTCCTTACTTTTCAGTATTAATTTGTTGTTTCTTACAGGGACCAGAAACATCTTCTTCTGTTCCTCTTTTATTCAAAAACTCCATCCGGGCTCTCTGTAATGCAAATACCTCCGAAGGATTCAACCCCTCCAAAGATGCTTCCATCCCAGAAATCAATCTCAGAACGGGTCAAACCAGTGGCTTAATTGGTGGGCCATCTCCATCCCGCCGTCCAATCCTGGCTTTCTTTGCTGGAGGGCTGCACGGCCCAATTCGACCCCTGCTGCTGGAACACTGGAAGAACAAGGATGAAGACATACAGGTCCATCAGTACCTTCCCAAAGGGCTATCCTACTACGACATGATGAGAAAAAGTAAGTACTGCATTTGCCCAAGTGGGTATGAAGTTGCAAGCCCAAGGATTGTGGAGGCAATATACACTGGGTGTGTTCCAGTATTGATTTCAGACCATTATGTGCCTCCCTTTAGTGATGTTCTGAATTGATAGTCCTTTTCTGTTGAGGTACCAGTAAGTGAGATCCCTAACCTGAAAAGAATTTTAATGGGTATATCTCAAAGGCAATATATAAGAATGCAAAAGAGGGGGGTTCAGGTAAGGAGGCATTTCGAGGTGAACTCCCCTCCGAAAAGATTTGATGTTTACCACATGATTGTTCATTCGATCTGGCTTAGAAGATTGAATTTTCGCATCCATGTGCAAGAATAATCGGCCATAGAAAATGCAAGAAAGTGGGAAGGAAGCTGTTAGGTGGAAAGAAGAAACAACAACCATAAGGTATCTTTCTATGCTGATGTAAAATTGTATGATTTCAGTCTGTTATATTGCTCTGACGGTTAACGATAAGTTATAGCTTGATTATTGATATCATGAGATGGGTCAAGGTACCAATAACTGATGAACGAGAGTAGGGGCTATGCCAAAAGTCGGTAAAAACCACGGTAAAAATCGTGGCTTTCGATCATAAACCATGGTTTCTGACTGGCTTTTTCCGTCATGATTTCTCTAACTGTTTTTGTAAACAACGGATTAAGACAATGGTAAAAGGTCGGCTAAAACGACGGTCGGAAACCGCGGTTTATGTACCAATAAACCACGGTCGATTACGTAAATTAACTTTTTAACAAAAACAAGAGTCTTCTTTGACCGTGGTTGGTCCAACGGTCAAAAAACGTGATTTATGTACTAATAAACCATGGTACGTATCCGTTTTTATTTATCATAAACAACATGCTTAAACCGTCGTTTTAGAATTTTCTTAACACAAACAATGGTCTTTGACCGAGGTTTTTCTAAATAATTTAAAAAAAAAAAAAAAGCAACCAAGCGGCACCTGCACATGTATTATCTTTCAATAAATTTAACACTCACCCTCCACAGTACATAAGTAACATTAAATCATCAATTCAAATACCCTACAAACACATTACATTTCAAAAACATAATCATTACTTCAAACATTCAACCATCATAATATATTTTAAGTCCAAACTTGTTAGTCATGTACATCCAAAAATGATGAGAAATAAATTATCAAGTAATGAATTAAAAAAGTAAAATTACACGAGAAAAATCAAAGAAATTGTGTAAAAGGTTTGAGTCAAGTAATAATATTCTCGGGTGTAATATCTTCAAGTGTTTCTTCTCTTTCATACAAATTTGAATATATATCATAAACTTCATCTACGATGATGCTACAAGAATCGGCAGATGGTGTTGCATCTCTATTGATGTGTCCGAGTGCAACAGTCTTCCTCTTGAAATTCACCAATAAACAACGTGAGGATCTTAGGTCAACAAGAGACTCGGGGAGAACTGAAGAATATTGCTTTACTGACAAACATTAAAATTATATTATGTGAGACACTTTACAAAATGTTAATCATTAACAAAAACATTAAAATTAATGTCCTAAACTACCCTGTCATAAATTAAATGAATCAACCATATAAGCAGAATAAAAAATTTCATTTATTTCAACATAATCAACACTAGCTATGAACAACCCTCTCAAGGCATAGCCTTCTCCAACATACTTCCCTTTCCTAAAGAGAATAAACTTATTGGACTCAAATACTAACTTAAAATCATGTTTTACTAATAAGCTGGCTGATACAAGATTTTTTCCGACTTCAAGAACATGTAAGACATCATTCAAAGTAACTGTCTTTCCAGAAATGAAGTCCAATTCCACTTTTTCATGTCCTTCAATCTTAGTCGGAGAAGAATTTCTCATGTAAAGACTTTGATCTTCTTATGCCTTTTCATAGGAGGAAAACATGGAATGGTTGTTGCTTACATGTCTAGTAGCACTTGTTTCATGTGCCTTCAAGTGAAAGAATCGATGGACTGTCAACTTTTGTATTATCCTATCGCGGGTGAGATTTGGGCGTTTTTTCTCTCTCTCTCTCTACTCAAATAGGAGTAAAATGGGTATTCCCTTCTTCCTTTCAAAGCATCTTATTCTGCTAGTTCTTGGTAAGTGCGGATGGGACGCGAAATGCAATTCGGTCGGTCGTTCCAAGTGTTATAAGTTGGTCTCTCTGGAAAGAAAAAAGCAAGAGAGTTTTTTAGGACTCTCTCTTCGTCCACTTGTATCCTCTCTCGAATCCACCTGCTTGTTCTTGAATGGTGTTTCTTAGTTGTTTTATTCTTTCACTTTTCCTACTCTTTTACTTTTTGAGTTTACACACTTGTAAATTCCATCTAAATGTAATGGTTCGCCTTTTGCTTGTTTTATATATGTTTGGATTATCGATCAAAAAAATGTAAAATAAAAGTTTATTTGTTTAACATGCAACTCTCAATCATAAGATTATGATGCCAAGAAAGGACATCAATAGAAAGGAAATGGGAAAAGATAAGACTCTAGTAGCACCAATTCTGCATTACTTTGATGAAGAACAGGAATTATTTTAATTAAATAGGGATTTAAAAGTGAGGAAGAAATGGGGGAATTCTACCCCTGAGAGGCATGACAATGCCTAGCATCAAGTGGTAGAAGTTTCTACTTTCTATATTAAAGAGAGATTATAGAGATGGGATCAACTGTAGTTGAGATGTCAAATAACGAATTAGAAATACAAAACCAGCATTTGACCCCATCACCTTATTAGAATGATGATGGCATCAATATAGATAGCTAGACCAAGAACGGCTACTGGTTTTTAAAGAAATAGAAACGGCTATCAAATGACATAGTAGATTTGCATGGTCCTAATCAGTCCCATAAATGGGCAAATTTCACAAAGGCAACACGCCATTACTGTTGTAATCGAAGTGCCCAATAGCTTAAGTTGGGCACAAGTTCCAGAATGATGAATTCACCATTAAACGATTTTAATAAGGAGATCCCCACTTCAAACATAAATGAATGAGGCTGACCAGTAGCTATACATTTTTTTTTTATCCTGACCAGGGGATGTCTAAGACTATCCAACTGGAGACTGTACAGAGTCGAATGACATTAAGATCAAATTGGGAGTGCAGCATAGTTAAATAGATGACGAAGAACACAAAATTGAAAAGGGTATCTGTGTTTTTGAAAGAGAAAGAGATAAAACCCTAGTTTCATAACTGTCTGGGACCAACTGAAATGAGTCTCTTCGAAAACAGAGCAACAGGCCATTAGAGGGTTTAAAGCTGTTTGTTTAGCTCGGAAGGGTAGGGTGGTGTGCTGGTGCTAGCCTGCTAGGTATTCTTCTTCTACTGCTGCCTATGATGATTTTGTCACAAGTGATTGGGGCTGTCTAACAGTGGCCGCAAGGGTGGTTAACGAACCATATTGCTCGTGAACTGGCTCATTAAAATTTAATTCCCTCGAGCTTCTTTAGTTATTTAACAAACTAAGTCAATCACAAGATAGGTTTTTAAGAGCCGAGTTTGTGTGACACAATTTAGAGTTTTTTTTTTTTTTTTTGGTGGGGGGGACACGGTTTAGGCCGCAACCCCGATTAGTATCCGTTCTAAGTTAAGGGGGTAGAGACACGGTTTAGGTCGCAACCCCGATTAATATCCGTTCTAAGTTAAGGGCGGGTGAAGAGCACAACACTCAAAAGCCTCTCGGGAATGGATCCCGGAAAGCACAACCTACCACTAGGCTAATCATAGGGTGACTCGCTAAAAATTTGGCTCGATTTTATATTTGTAAAGAGTTAGTAAAATTTTAAATGCTTTGATTATGTACAAATTAACAAAGATTAAAGTATAGATAGAGGAATAAATATCATGTTTATTAAATATAAATAAGCAAACTAACCCTTTTTGTCAGTATATATATATATATATATATATTTACTATATTAAAAAATTAAAATATACTTACTTCATTTAAATATTAAAATTTAAGTATATTTATTATATATTAATAATATATAATCTATTTTAAATGATAGGCATACACTTTATACAATTATAAATTTAAACTAATATTTTAGTTAACACTGTAATTTTTTTACTTAAGATAAAGTAAATTTTTTACCTAATATCAATGAACCAAGCAGCTCACAAACTGCTCGACATTGACTCGAGTTCGTTTACTTAAATCTCAAGCTTATTTATTTAATAAACAAGTCAAGATTAACTTGATTTTCAAGCTCGTTTAATAGCAAACAAGCTTGAATACTACTCAACTCAGCTTGATAATGGCCCTAGCTAATTATGGACTATGTCTTATCATGCTTGACTAGCTCTCACCTACATAGGCCAGCCCTATCTCATTCCTAGCCCTTCGAGAATTTGAGCTGGTTAACACGAGCAATACCTGCAAGGACCATGGGCAAAGTAGGGTAGGGCTATTAATGGAACGGACCGAGATTCAATCCTATATGATTAGATTGGATCTTGATTCTATTATAGATTCATTGGATTATACACATACACACATTAGCAGACTTGGATCTTGATTCTATTAGACGATTAAAATATAATTCGAGTATATATATACACATACACACATTAGTAGACTTGCATAATTGGAAACACATTTTACCTTGAGAGAAATGAAACAAGCCAAAAATTTTCAAGCTATTTTGCCTTATACCTATTACCTTGAAAACCAGTATAAATCATCAAATAGCAATACTTTGTTCCACCGGTGAGGAGTGAACTATTGCTCCTCACTCTCACAAAGCCCCTTCAATGGCCATGAACTCTGGTTAAATATTTTTTAATAATTTTGTTCTAAAACTAATGGTAGATAGGTGAACTGTAGGGGTGAGTGAATCTTAGCCGCAATTAAAAAGGGGACACATGACAGAAAAAGGGGCCCCAAGACACCTTCCTCACGTCGTCGTCGATCGAGGAGGTGATTATTTTCCATCAAAAAATATCTTTTTGAAAAGTTTGTTTTTTTTTAACCGGTTAAAAGGGTCGCCACGTGTTTGCACCCATAGTAATTTAGAAAATATATTGAATTGTCGGGTGAGGCTAGCACTCCTCCTTTACCTTTTATACAAAAGAGATTCATCTGGTGAGACGTACGTTGTTAACTTTCCAGAAACCATTGGTAGGAGGCAATAGCCGAGTGGCAGAAGCGAAAGCTATCAAGTTAGGAATCCAAGCTGCAATTGCACATAGATGACAACAAGTGATAATAGAATCTGACTCAAAGGAGATTATAGACTTCCACAACGGGGTATCTGATGATCATCAATAAGACATCATGGCGGTTATCCATGACATCCAGGCTATGTGACAACAAGGGGGAATATGCAGTTTGCTTTCATCAATAGGCAGGGAAATGTAACAGCCCATGACGAAGCCCACGGGGCCTTATATGAGAGCCTTTATAGGAATGGGTCTAACACTGTCAACCTTTTCACTCATCTTCCCTCACAGGGGGAGATTCGAAATTTCTATGTTTCATCTCAAGTATATGATCAATGAAATTTCTTAAATACCAACGAAAAAAAAAAACAATGAACTGGAGATCCGGTTAAAGTGAGCAACCAAAAAATTGCGGAAGTATAGTTTGATAAATTTGAAACAGTATATACCCTTCCCATGACAAAATTTTCAATTGGAGCCGGAGCTCCTTCTACAGTTATTTTTTGGACTTCGCTACTGAGACCCCATTAGGACAGAGACCACCGAGACTATGCTCTTAGAGAATTGGATTTCAGGTGGGGCTCATTTCACATGGTAGGCTCCACCTGAAATCCCATGCTCTTAGAGCATGGTCTCGGTGGTCTCGGCCCAAATGGGGTCTCAGAAGCTATATCCTTATTTTTTTAATATATAAAAAACAAAAAACTTGCAATCCTCTATTTTTATAATCAAACTCAGGGAGTTGGTCACGCCCGTGAGTTCACCACGTGTCTTTTTTGACACCCCTTAATTATGATTAAGATTCACCCCCTTACCCTTAGTTTTTAGAAAAAAATTAACTTTAAGAGTTAGTGAACTTTAGTCCGGGTTAAAAAATAATATTTTTTCTTAAAATTAAGGATACGTGGGTGGTACCCTAGGGTTGGGTGAATCTTAACGACGGTTAAGGCTTGTCAAAAGGGACACGTGACTACCTCAGGGTGTAACCGGACTCCCCTGTGTCCAACAGGTTATAACTGTAGACAGGGGCGGAGCCATAAAAAATTCCCTATATTGTTCATGGGGGGTGTAGCCTGGGAGGAGGAGGAGTCAGGGAAGACGGGGCTCTAGCTAAGCTCTTGAAATAATTTTTTTTCTTTTTAAACGGATACAATCATAGGGGAACCCATGACCTTGGCTCTCAATTTTTTTTATATTTAATTTTTAGAGGCATAGCCCCGAACCCCATTGTTAGCCCCCTCCCTACAAGAGAATCCTGGCTCCCCCCGACCGTAGAGGACTACAAGTCCAAAAAAAAAAATTTAGAGGTTTTTACTCGGTAAACCAAACGTAACCAACAGTTAGAAAGGTTTAAGCTTGGGGTTAAGTTAGCTTAGTTGAGAAGCTCCACAGCCATCACAGTCGATCCACAGATGCCACGTGTACAGATAACGGAAGGTAACCACATCATACGGTGTGCCAACAAGATCACCTTAACGTGGCTGATGGTTAACAGGTGGAGAGCTTTCATCATCTCCCATCCATGCACTGTGTCCTCATTCCATTCATCTTGCATGGGTAGACAACGTGTCACCCTCATCAGCACCGACCATCAACCGTTACGTGTCCTACAACAATATTAGAAGGACACGCGGCATATCTCCAAATACAGCACCCACGTTTCTCCTACAAGAATCTCGAACTCTCTCTTTCCCTCACCTTCTGGTTCTTTTATAAAAAAAACTGACCAAAAACCCAATATATAAGCAGATAAACAGTAACCAAATTCACACCTGAAAGCGTGTTCGTAATCAGTATCTGAGAAGGAGAGATTTCGTTGAGAATTCTAAGGCTATAATGGCATCGAGAGAAGATAGATTAGAGCGAGCTGAGGCTGCTGCGAAAGAAGCGGCGTCGGAGCTCAGGGACGCGAAGAGAGAGCGAGAGTACGAAGAAGAAGCCAAGACGCAGCACCAGGAACAGCGACCTGGTGGGGTGCTTGGGACCATCTTGAAGGCCGTCACAGGCAGGACTCAAGACGAGGGCAATAATACGAGAGAAAGTGCCGAAGATCGAGCGAGGGAGACTAAAGATTCAATGGCTGGAAAGACAAGTGAAACTAAAGACGCAGCTTCAGAGAAAACTCGTGGGGTCATGGATTCTTCCACTGGTAAGGCTCAGGAAGTGAAGGAGAAGGTGGGAGAGACGAAGGACTTGACTCTCTCGAAGGTGGGTCAGTACAGGGATTCTGCTGCTGAAAAGGCGAGGGAAGCTGCTGAGAAAGCGAAGGAGACGAAGGACTCAACACTGTCCAAGGTGGGTGAGTACAAGGATTCTGCTGCAGAGAAAGCGAGAGAGGCTGCTGAGAAGGCGAAGGAGAAGGCAAGCGAAACAAAAGACTCGACCATGTCGAAGACAGGTGAGTACAAGGATAGTGCTGCTGAGAAGGCGAGGGAGACGAAGGACTCGACCATGTCGAAGGCGGGTGAGTACAAGGACACTAGTGTTGAGAAGGCAAAGGAAGGAAAAGATGTGACCGTTGGCAAGATTACAGAGCTCAAGGAATCTGCTGCGGATGCTGCTCGACGGGCCATGGAATTCTTGTCCGGTAAAAAAGAAGAGACAAAGCAACAGGCTGCCGAAACTGGGGAAGCTGCCAAGGTAACTAATTAATCTTTAATGCATGCACCCTTGTTTTGTTGTTGTTGTTGATGTTGATGTTGATGTTGGTGGTGAATAATCTAAGTACTACAGTACTAATGGGGTGTTTTTTTTGCAGGAGAAGTTGACGGAAACGGAAGAGTCGGCTAGGAGAAGAATGGAAGAGCTGCACTTGAAAGACAAGGAGAGAGAATATGATGAAGAAGCTAAGAAAGCGGAGCTGGAAAGGGATGTTGCAAGTGACAGGTGAGTTTGAAGGAGGATTTTTGCAATTTCAATGGTGCATATATGGTACTGGCACTGTGTGTTAAGTAATTGTAGGTTATTTTGGTGGATGATTAGGGGAATTGAAGGAGGAAGGAGCAACATACTGATGAGTTCAATCGGGAGCGTAACGGAGGCGATAAAGGAGAAGTTGACGCAGCCGAAAGATAAGGTAGAGGAGACACGAAAGGAACGCTGTGATGGAGAGGAGGTAGTGGTGGATGTTGATGAGGGTGTAGCGCGTGTGGACCGTCATGGGAAGATGTGATATTATATATGTGGAGGTAGTTTGTTACTTGTGAAGAAGTTGAAGTTGGGTGGTGTTTTTTTGCTTGTGTTTCGTTGGTTTATATGGAGTTCAAAGGAGTAGCCCCTGGCTCTTTAATTTTCATTATACCCTGGAGTAAACACATTAGCAACAGAAGCACAACTGGAGTAAACACATTACCAGTCTTCATTATATGGTTTTAAGATATGACTAGAGTTTCAATACTCTTGTTCATGTTCGATCTGTAAGAAATTGCGCTGCATCGATTGTGGCTCTTTGGGTAAAATTTAGATATATAGTTCCGCAATCCCCAATTATTGCTCCCCTCACTCGTATATCGTCTATGTGCTCTAGTAATTTCTACCGGGTGGGAGAGGAGAGAAGTGAGAAGCATGATAAGCATTCTCTTATCACAATCCTTACTCTGAAGTATCATATCTTCAAAACCCAAGGGTCGGGTTTGGGCCGGGGCGCTCCTACCCATTTCCGTTCAAAACCCAAGGGTCGGATCGGTTCGGGTCGGTTTTTTAAAACACTTCCTAGTTCTTACCCGTCCAGTCCCCATAAGCATTAGGCCGATACCCATTTGCTTAGGGGGTTGAGAGTATTTCATTTCGGGAAGTGATTTAAAACTCTATTCCCGATTTAAAACTCTCAATAGTGATACATAATATTGAGAGTTGGACCATTGGATTCAAGATCCGATGCTTTCAAGCATTAAGAGGCGCCTTCATTTAAAGCACGTGAAAGCATGGAACCATTGGATATTAAATCATACTGTCCAACTCACTTTCTATTTCATAATATAAGTAATATATTGCAGGGTTGAGACTATATTTAAAATAGAGCAATAGTCACCTCCTAGTACCTCCTCGCTCTCACAAACCCTTTGCACTATGGTTAACAAATAATTCCTATGGTTAATTTATTTTTTTTATATTTTTTCTAAAAACCAAGGGTAGATGTGTGAACTCTGAGGTGACTGAATCTTAACCATAGTTAATAGAAGTAAAAAGTGGAAGTAAAAAGTGGACACGTGACCCCAAACGGAGGGACGAGATAGTAACTCACCTCCTCGGGGACGAGATAGTAACTCACCTCCTCAGCCCGAGGAGGTGACTATTCACCTCCTCGCCCGAGGAGGTAACTATTTTCCTTAAAAATATAAGTAATATATTGAAGGTAGGGGCTCGTTGCCGAGGAATTGACTATTTTCCTTAAAAATATAAGTAATATATTGAAGGTAGGGGTGTCAACGAGCTGGGCGTTGCATTGGATTTTTGTTTTGATGTTGCTCAGGCTCAACGTTGGATTTTTGATGTTGCTCAGGCTCAACTCGAGCTAGAAAAGGTCAGTTCGGGCTCGGCTCATCCACAAATTATTGAGTTCAGCTTATCTATAAATCATCGAGTAAAAGGTCAGTTCGGGCTCAGCTCATCCACAAATTATCGAGTTCGGCTTATCTACAAATCATCGAGTTCGAGCCTGCTCACTAAGCTCTAATTTAAAAAAAAAAAAAATTGTAGTGGAATGATATTCTAATAATTAAGGAATTAAATGGTGGGGTACAAAGAAAAGGGGAAGATAAATTCACTAACTTGATGAACATTTCATACTCTTAATTTAAAAAACTTATTTCATTTCCTTATACTTTCTAATGTAAAACTCAATATTGGCAAGGTTATAATTGTACATGGGTATTTATTAAATTAGTCGAGCTCGAGTAAGAGTTACTCGAGCTCAGCTCGTTATCTAAACGAGCTCACTCGACTCGGCTCGATGTGCTTTTTAATCCTGCTCAAGTTCGGCTCATTTCAAGCCGAGTCGAGCTGGCTCAGCTCATTAACAACCCTAATTGAAGGGGTGGACCAGTGGCTCACTCTCCCTCTCCCTTTGAGGCCAACCTTTCCGTTTCTCACTCTCCCTTTGAGGCCAACCCCGCACGGACTGGACTTACTTTTTGTGGTGGGTTGCAGGCTCACCTCGCACCCTCGAGGATTAGTGGGTTGCGGGCTCACATTGGGACCTGGATTTACTTGGTGTGGCGGGTTGCCGGCTCACATCACACCCTCAAGGAATAGTGGGTTGTGGCCCGACTTACTTGGTGTGGCGAGTTGCGAGCTCACGTTGCACCCTCAAGGATTAGTGTGTTGCGGGCTCACGTTGTGGGCTCACAACCTCAAGGATTAGTTCCAACCCAAAGGGTTGGGACACCCAAGTTCCAAAATATATATATATAGGAGTTTGCTAGAAGTCACGCAATGCGTGACCTTTAAGAAAGTTCACGCAGGCTAAATTGAATGTCATTTATGGTAATTGATAGCAATAATAAAGGGCAATCTTGGAAAAATGATCATTAATTGATTTTATTAAAATGCCATAGAGTTGGCATTAATTATGAGAATGTCATTTTATCCTTTGCAATTTTTGTAAGCGTGAAGGATATGGATGTCCCGCATTGCGTTACTTCTTGCACATCCTATATAAATATATATCATTTAGGTAATTTTAGGATTAAACTAAGAATAAAATGGTGATTTCACAATGGAGTAGGGCTCCGAACCCGACTCAGGTACCCAAACTTACCTCCCTAAACCCGGGCGGGGCGGGGCGGGGCGGGTTATTATCCCTCACCCTTCTACATAAAATGTGGGGCCATGCACAAAATAACGGTGAGATTAGAAACAAGGAACCTCCTCGGTCGGTGACGGTGATGCATATCGGTTGCCCTTTTATTGCTACGTGTCCCTTTTCTTAGTCTCTTTAGTTGTGGTCAATCCTTTTATTGTTATGTGTCCCTTGTCTGGTGTCTTTAACTATGGTCAATACTTGCTACCCTTTTATCGCTACATGTTCTTTTTCTTACATCTCTTTAATTGTGGTTAAGATTCACTAATATCTCCGGTTCACCATCTAATCTTGGGTAATCTTAGGTTTTAGAAAAATAATTTAACCATAGGGTTAAACCCAAGTTCATGGCAGTTGAGGGGTGGCTAGAGTTTTAACCATAGTGTTAAACCTAAGTTCATGGTGGTTGAGGGGCGGCTTCGTGAGACTTAGGAGCAATAGTCCTCTTTTGTGAGAGGGAGGAGCAATAGTTTGTTCATGTCAATGAAGAGGCCATATATAGATTATCCTTAAATCTCTTTAATTATGGTTAAGATTCACTAATTTCTCCATTTACCATCTATTCTTGGATTTTAGAAAATATATTAAAAACAATTTAACCATACTTGGATTTTAGAAAAATATATTAAAAACAATTTAACCATAGGGTTAAACCCAAGTTCATGGCAGTTGAGGGGTGGCTAGGGTTTTAGAAAAATATATTTTAAAAAATTTAATTAAACCCAAGTTCATGGTAGTTGAGGGGCAGCTTCGTGAGAGCTAAGGAGCAATAGTCCTCTTTGTTTGTTAAGAGGGAGGAACAATAGTTAGCTCATGTCAATGAACGGGCCATATATAGATTATTCTTAAATCTCTTTAATTGTGGTTAAGATTCACTAATTTATCCGATTCATCATCTATTCTTGGGTTTTAGAAAAATATATTTAAAAAAATTTAACCATAGGATTAAACCAGAGTTCATGGTAGTTAAGGGGCGGCTTCCCGAGAGCTAGGAGGAATAGTCCTCTTTGTGAGAGGGAGGAGCAACAGTTCGCTCTTGTCAATGAACAGGCCATGTATAAGTTATTTTGGGCCGTGATTAGCGGACAACACATTTGACACCCGACCACACATTTGACACACAAGTCAAATGCCATCTCTCTTAACCTTTTTTTTATCACTCTTTTAACTTAACTATGATTAAGTTTAAGAAAATTAAGGGTAATATTTTAATTTATCCTTTTTTTTAAATTAAGGTTAGATTGCTTAACCTTAGGAGTGAGAGAATCCTAATCATAGCTGATGTGTGGTAAAAAGGGGCACCAATGAGGACTATATTAATTTTAAAAACTTAACTTTGCTTATGATTTACTTCCCATATAGTTAATTTTAAAAACTTAAATTTGGAGAGATTAATGAATTTCAACCACAGTTAATTAATGTCAAATGGGACATGTAGCGAGCTTGAGAGGGGAGGTGTGCGTTAGGGTTGTACCCGGCCCTGCCCTCCAAAGCCTTTTGAAGCCCTGCCCTTCCTAGCCCTTGGGCTGAGCAGGGTTCAAAATCCGGAAGTCCTGCTTCTACATGGCTGGGTTAGGGTTCACCCCAGCCCTGCCCTTCTCCTTAGTTGCTATACGGTAGTTAAGGTCTATAAACCATAAAAGTATATATATATATATATTATATTTATGAAATTACTCATTTCACCATTTCAAACGGTTTAATAGTATAGTTAAATGAGTAATTTCATATGATCATCGTTATAAAACTCCTCGACACTCGTTACGAACCCTAACCTTAATCTCGTATGCGAAATAACTTCTTCCTACTTAGAACATTTTGATATATAAATTTTGTTTTTATATAGTTTTACTTTGTTTTATTCTATTATGTATGTTTGTCATTGACAAGGAAAAAAAAAATTAACTTTGTCATTGTTTTTTTTGTTGCAATGTCGGTCTCAAGCTCGGATAAAAGAGGAGGGCATCAATTTCCATGTTAGGTTGATAGTCAATGTAGAAAAAAAATCTCGTTATCTCAAATCACAAAAAAAATCCCGCTCTTTCTTTTGGCCCTTTGGCCCTGCCTTGGCCCTTGAGGGCAAAGCTAGGGCCCAATCAATCCCGGCCCTTGAAGAGTTAGGGCTGAGCTAGGGCCCTACTCTTATAGGGAAGGGTAGGGCTAGGGTTGACCCCGGCCCTGCCCTTTGACAACCCTAGTGTGCGCGTATCACCCAACCCAAATGTGCAATGTGTAATGTATGCTATCACTTCCCTAATTAAATACGAATCACAGCCAATTGGATTTTGAGAGAGTTCAATCGCACCCATAAGTCACCACGTGTCCCTGTTAATCCCGGTTAATCATGGTTAAAATTCATTAACCTTTAGGGTTCAACAATCTAACCTTAGTTTTTAGAAAAAAATATTTAAAAAAATAGTAACCCTAAGGGTTACAAATTCTTAAATAGAGTTAAGAGTTTTTTTAAAGGTTTTTTTCTAAAACCCAAAGTTAGATAATTAAACACTAAGGGTTAGTGAATCTTAACCACAAGTAACTGGGATTAACAGGGATTCATGGTGACTTGTGGGCGCAATTGAAGTCTCCCCGAATTCAATCGGTTGTGATTCGATCTCACCTTGTAGGCGTGCTAGTTAGTGCCCGAATGTAATACCATTCTCGGGCATCTGCCTTTTTGATATTTGATCCGATCAGCTCTTTGCTTTACTTGCCCAAATGTCAGAATCGCAACGTCACTAGAATCTTTTGTATCCTCTTCCGGGTCCGTACAGGCTACGAGACAGAGAGGGAGAAGCTATACGAACCACAAGAATCTGAGCGGATGGATGGATTTCATTTTCGGCAATGCAATTAGATAAACTAATTTGCAAATCAATAATATTTAAGGTTATCCTAAAGAAGATCTAAGATCTACCATTCCAGCATAGAAAAAAAAGCTCGTTCTAGTCATCAGACTCGCCACTACTACATGAGCGAGAGAGAAGAACGAATCAGGAACTCGAGAGATGTCTTCATCTCCCTCATATCTCCAATTCTCCATTTGTTCTTCGTCTCCCGAATCTCCATTTCCTTTCTTCTCGGAGCTCGCCAATTCCCGCGTCTTTCGATCGTCATGCCCACAATCTCTTCATATTTCTCTGCGGAAGAGCTACTGCTCTGTGTTTCCGATCATTAATGCAAGGTCCTCGTCGAGAATCAAGAGCTTCTCGAATTCCACTGAGGAGAGATGGAGCGACGAAGAAACCCTAAGTAGCGAAGAAGACGATGAATCCAAGAACATTGGACAGGTTGAGTACCGGAATTCCGACGATGAAGATGATCAATCTCCTTCAGTCACGGCGACTTCTTTCCCCTTATCGAAGAGGCCTGCGGCTTCCCCTACCGATTCCATCTCTCTCGGAATTAGGGAGCCGGTTTATGAGGTATCTTTGCTTTCCTTTTTCCTGATTTTTTTTTTTGGGGGTGACTATTTCTAGCATGAGTTGTTACTAATCTTGTATTTTTTAAAATTGATTGGGATTCTGATTGTTGAATTGGCTTACTTGATATCTATTATAGGTCCATGGGCCTCCCAAATTACTGGAAAGATCTTAGAATTTTTTTGTGATATACTCATTTTTTTGACTGATTTACAAGCTTATGATATTTGGTCATTTTATTGCTATTAGATATAATGAGTGATCTGCATGAATGTAGATATTGGAATTCTTTTAAAAATTATGCAATTAAATGTGGTAAATATATGTAGTCAAACTCAAGTCAATGCAAGAGAGTGGCTTGATAAATGTACTGGATGTCTGGTGTGACTTGATACATGTATCCTCAATGTCTATTGAAATGTGGTTCTTAATGTCTTAAGGAATCACTATCTAAGACCATTTGGGACATACCCATGTGGAAGTGTGATTCTCGATTTTTTTGCTATGAAGAACAGCATATTTTGTTTTACTGTGCATTTAATTTCTATTTCAATCACTGGCATCAGTAGCCAATAGGCTGGAAAAACTTCAATGAGTTTTCGGGTTGAAGTAGATAGGTATTGACAAGAATTACCATTAGTTGATTCCGGAGTTTGGATGTTGCACAAGCTAAAAAAATGAGAGAGGAAGAATTCTTCCAGGGACACGAGTATGGTCCGTTTAGGATCAATAAGGACCAGTTTGGAGATGGGTATTTATAGTAAGTATAAGAGTACGGCTGGTACGGAGGTCAACTTGGGCTGATGGTAGAGAGTTTCCTATGCGTTCTCCAGTTGCATTTCAGGGAATATTTCTCTTTTTTATTTGGACAAGTAATATTGCTTTTATAAATATTCAAAAAATTATTACAAGCATAAGAGACTTTTCTTTCTAATGGATTTTCTTCCAAAGTTATGCTTGAACATCGCTATAATGTTATTCTTTTTCTTTTTAGGTGGTCGAAGTAAAGTCAGATGGGATATTGTCTACCAGAAAAATTAATAGGCGGCAGTTATTGAAGTCAAGTGGTGAGAAATAAATACCCTGCATTTGGCATTGTTATGACAGTCGAGTTCGTATAGTGTTCAAAATTATGCTATTACTTTTATATGATATAGCACTTGAATTTCCTGATTACAATGAACTTACTATGATATTCCTTAGCCTATCTTCATCAGGAGTTTAATTTTTCATTATAGTTTAATGCATTACTTCCTCCTCTTTAATGGGCCATATTACAAATGAATGCTTTGGAATTTAGAAGAGCTTTTGCAATGGTTATGTGTTTTCCTTCATCTTCTGGTTTTATTCTGATGAGGTCTTCAACATCAGGTCTTCGTCCTCGAGATATCCGGAGCGTTGATCCATCATTGTGGTTGACAAACTCAATGCCTTCTTTGCTGGTAGTGTGACAACTTGTCTTTTGTTGTTGGTTAGGTAGATTGATATTGTTTACTTAGTTTTGTGTTCTTTGGGTTTGTATTAGATGTGTGTACTAAATATTCTCCCTATGTGTACTTCCACTCATTGTAGAAATTGAGGAATAGAAATGGTTTTAGAATGTGGCTTGAGAACAGGCTTATAATTGGATACTCGAACTTTTCAGAAGCTCAGTAGTGTACAGAAAATGCTTATAGCTTTATTTTGTTTGTATGGTTTCTTTTTATAGATATGATGCATAGCATATTCAACCACATATCTATATCCGAGTCTCTAGAAGGTGCAAATTCCAAATCTAACTCCTTCATGTGTGCCAAAGAATTCCTGCAATCTTATTCTAAGAAATAATCATTGGCTTGGATTGCTTGCCGTAATAATGAGTACTCTTCCTTATGTCCATAATATAAGAACATGCCCTGCAGTTTTTATTTTTTGCCTTTTTATATGTGGAACATTGAAGATGAAACTATGACATTTTCGGGCCTATACTAGTTAGGGCTTTGCTTGTGGCATTTTAATTAAGATTTGGGTGACCATTTTTAAAACGGGAGTGAGAGGTTAATTGATTTTTTACTTTGCAAAAAGCAAAGGTATGTGTTTACACTTTTTTAATCATTGTTGTGGAAGTCTTAGTCCTATGTATGCTTCTTTTTCCTCTTAAGAAAAATTAAAAATTTTTTTAAAAAAAATCCTTTTGTCCTTCAGTATGTGTGTGTGGGTCAGGAGGGATTAATTCCACTTAGATTCCCACTAGGTGTGTCAATGGGTCGGGATTGGCCATGTTACCCAGGCCAAGGCAGCACTGTGTCGGTCTGGGCCTAGCCTTGAATTACTTTTCTCAACTCCAGCCTGGCCATCCCCAACTTTGGGCTGATGAGTGCCAGTCCGGGCCTGGCCTTAAATAACTTTCTGGACCTGCAGCTTGGCTCACACTGGCCAAGCCCAGTGCTGTTACTGCATTATATTACTTTTGGCCCTAAAAATATACTAATAACATTATATAATTTATAACTAACATGTAATATTAATATATCATACTCATATGTGTTATGATAACAAAATAGATATGTGAAAACCTAGAGTAACGTAATAATAGCCTAAAGTAACTTATAATATATATATATATATATATATATATATATATATATATATATATATATATATGTATGTATGTATGTATGTATGGATGTGTGTGTGTACAAATTTGTGATGTTCTACATTATGTATAACCTGGTGAGCCGGGCTGGGTTAAGATGAGTCAAATCCTGGACCAGTCAAAAATTCGTTCATCCTGGAAATCACCGCACAGCCCGGACTTTCAGGCTGCTAGGCTTGGGGCCAGGCAGGCTAATTCCACCCCTTGTTTCCACTTAATTATACATTTTAAAAGTTAAAAATACAGTATTTGGGTGTCCATGTTTTTTCTCCATTCTTTGTTCATCATCCCAATTTCACTTGAAACTTGAAAGTCTAACCTTCTCATAGGATCTTCACTATTGTAATAAATGTGTTTCTTCTCAGATAATTTTTTAGTGTTCTTGAAGTAGAAATGAGTTTATCCATGAATTATAACCGTAGGAAACATATAAAATGTTACCGAGATTCAATTTGTTTTCAAATATTTCATTCTGCCTACAATAGTACAATGGATAATAGGAACACCTTAATTAGTTCACCAAAATTTATATAATAGTTTACACAAATTTTCTTTGTGATTCATCTGCTAGGTCCGAGAGCATGCCATTCTATTAAATCTTGGCTCGTTACGGGCAATCGCGATGCAAGAGCGTGTCCTTATATTTGATTATAATCGGTAATCTTTCAATTCCAGAGTGCTGCCACATTTCTGGTTCTATTAGCTTTTATTGTTTGGTTTCACATGGTTTTAGAATGAACTAACTAAGTTAAGCTTGTTGCATATGTTGAACATCCACAGTAAAGGAGGAAAAGCTTTTCTGGATTCATTGTTGCCTCGCTTAAACCCAAAAAACAACAATGGAGGGCCATCAATGCCATTTGAGATTGAGGTGAGTCCTGTATATCAAGGTAACATCTGATGTAATTACTTTGGTAGCTGCATTTTTCTTTTATCCAACTATTACATTCAGTCAAGTCTGATACATGTCTCAAATCTGCATCTAAGCTATTTGTTTGCTGCTGTCTTAGGGAGTTACTAATCCTGAGAAATATGTTTGCTCTGTGAATTTCTGAGGTTGCACTGGAGTTTTTTTATGTGTATTTCTGATGCTTTGGGCTTTGTTCTTATATTGGATATTATGATGCGGAAGTTGCTATTGAAGTTTCTTATATTATAGTGTTACTATCTCATTTAGAAGCTCTTTTCAAGGTTTAATGCCACTAGAAAATTTTCTGCCCTTATCTTTGATTTGGAAGAACTGACATGGCTTCATATTTCCACAATTTGCTACAATGAACTCCATATTTAGCAAAGTCCTTCTACAATGTTCAGTTTGAAAATTTCTCAGTGGATTGCAAATTCCATTTTTTACTGCAGTTCTTTTTTTCAATAAAGATTGCACGGTATTTGTTTTCCATGTAGAGGTATTTTATTAGTTATATAGCTTGGATTCTTTAGCATATCTGATATTTATCCTCTGTTTCCCTCTCATGACAAATTTATCATTCATTTTGACAGTGCTTGCATTGTTTCATATTTGTTACCATTTCAAATCTAATCCATTTCTTTTTTCCATGATCTCCTTACATCATTTTCTGTCTGAAACAATAATTTAATTATTTATAGAAATTTTCATTAGGTAGCAAATATTGCCTTTTCATTTCTTGATGTACGTCGCTCTTTTTATTATCTCTGCTGGTTCTTCTTTGTTTTAATTGAAGCTCGAAACTCATCTTGGCTGAGTGGCTACCTTAATGCCTTCCAATCAAAATCAACTCCAATCTGGCTAATTATGAAATGTATTATCTTGTGGAAAAAAAATCGCTGAAACCGATATGAAACCGGCGATACGTATAGGTTCCGGTACTCCTCTACGAAATTTATATTGATACGAAATGGGCGATACGTATCGTTTATTAGTTATTTATGTTTTCATTCATTGTGTGATTGTAATTGTGTTAGAACTTAGTCTTTAAGTCGCTTCTCATGACTTTATATTTGATAAATTTGGTTCTTATAACTCATTTGATTTTTTAAAATTTAATTTGATTTTTTTTAAAAGAAAAAAAATTTATGTATCATCCGAAACCGATACTTATAGGTTTCGGTTGGGACCGATACATCCCCCCAAAACCGTATTTTTAATCCTCATTATCTATGCCCCTGCATGAAAATAATGAACTACAAACTTGGAGATGTCATTATGTCATTGCCACCTCTATCATTGATAGTATTGTTCATGCAAATAAAAAGTGGATATAGTGGCTGTTGCATTGCTCTGTATCAATTTGTACATGTGCTTCATATGATTACAATTTACAAGGCTCGAGTGATAGCACTCAACTGTAAAGCCCCCCTACATTTTTGTACCATAGTTCTAAGAAATAGTTTTTTCACTGATGAACTTATAATGTGGTATTTTAGGTTGTTGAAGCTGCTTTGCTTTCACGAATACAGCGTTTGGAGCAGAAATTAATGGATTTGGAACCCCGTGTGAGTATGGGAACATAGTGAGTATGTCTTTGTTCCTTTTTTTTTGCAGATCTGTTGTGAAATTGTATCTAATAATTGTCATTGACCAAAATCTACACCTCCAAGAAAAAAGGTGGTGGTCAGAATGCATTGTTTGTTTCATCTGTTGGGGTTTATTTACTTTTTAAGAGAATTCAGTATTTTCTTTTTGGTTTTGAAATGGATATCACCAAGCCTATTTTGATGGAAAAGGAAAAAAAAAGGAAAGAAAAGGTAATGGGGGCAGTGGTGGTGGTAGTGGGTGGAGGTGGGCTGGCGGCAACAGTGGTACTGGAGGCGGGTGGTGGTGGTAGTTCATAGTTGGGAATTGGGATTTGGGACAAGGCATGAAGTTGGATATTTTCTCTCTATTTTCTATCCAAAAATCCAAGCTTTTAGAAGGAAACTGAAATCCGCACTTTGGAAGAAAATTAGGGGCTGATTTTCCCCCATTTTTCTTTTCCACAAAAAATTTCTTTGTAACCAAACTCTGAAAAGTTGGATTTTTTTCCACTTTTATTTTCCATGCCCTATTTTCTAGGGAATCAAACAGGAGTAAAGAAAAATGCTTTCTGTATGTGATTTATTTGTTCTCCATTGTTACTAAAATCTTACGATTAATCCTATGATTTTCATTCAAATTTTATGTTTCACTATTTGAATCTCAAGTTCTCAATTCTTGTCAAAATCATATGATTTGAATTGGGATCAATTGTCACTGTTTCAATAATCCTATGTTTTTTTTACCAGTGTTTTAAAAGGCAAAAATGTGAGGCAAAGAGTCAAGAGTCAAGACCTCCATATGTGTGAGGCGTAATCCTCGAGGCATGAGGCTTAAGCCCCTCACAAAAGCCTCATGCTCCCTCATTTTCAAATGAAAATTAAATTAGAAATGAGAAAATTTGGAAAAAATTCAGAAAAGGCAATGTGTGTACTCATGGGAGAAACTATATAATTGATTCAACCACTGTATGAAAAGAAAAAAATTAAGAGAGTCAAGAAAAGGCTGCAGTTAAGATTCATTTTATTGTTAATATACATTTTGAAAGACAATGGTCCAATGTCCAATTCATTTGATGGATTCTGGATTCCAAGAAGCAGTTTTGAAGAAGGCATGAACTACATAAAGTGAGCATGAAGGCATAAGGTATGCGCCTCATGTGACTTCAAGGTATGAGCCTCATGGAATTTGATTAGAAAGAGATTTATTGAGAATTCTTGAGTGATTACAATGACTCCTCATTGAGGATTACATAGAGATCAAATGAGTCTCAACATAGAAACATAATCACATCATAATCAAATCAAATCTAATATTTGATACTATTTTAATTGATCAAAAAAATATATACATTTGATACTATTCTATTTCAAATTCAAATCTACCTAGAGATGAGATGAGATATGGTGTATCTCATCTCACCTTATTACACCACTCTGTATTCTCTAAACTTATCTTTAATAATACCCTCTAGCAATTGCATGATCATTTGAAAAGAATCTTGCAATTGTTACAAACAAAAAAGTAGTCCGCGATCATTGAGCTTTCATGAAAAGTCGCTGGAAAATCCACTTGTACATATTGGTGGTCACCGTCAGTCTGTGAAATCCATCATTGTCGTATCCCGTTCATTAGAGTCTGTCAGAGCGGTGGTCCACTAGAGCAAACTGTCATGATCTCTCCCAATAACACATAAAAAAAGCCGGGCAGTCGTTTGAAGGGAAAAAAAAAGAACTCGGAGGTATTAATGATAGAGAGATTTCAACTAGAGTTCGTGATGGTTATAGCTTTAGGGGAAAAAAAAGGTTTAAACCGGACAAGCGCCGAAAAACAAGATTAAAAGAAAGAAAAAATTCAAAATAAGGTCCGATCGACCCGCTCTGATACCATGATAAGAAAGAGATTTATTGAGACTTCTTGAGTGATTACAATGACTCCTCATTGAGGACTATATAGAGATCATATGAGTCTCAACATAGATATATAATCACATCATAATCAAATCAAATCCTAATCAAATCTAAAATTTGATACTATTCTATTTCAAATTCAAATCTACCTATGGATGAGATGAGATACAGTGTATCTCATCTCATCTTATTACACCATTCTGTATTCTCTAAACTTATCTCTAATAGTATTTAAGCCTCAAAGCTCACCTCGAGGTGTAAGCTTCAAACACCTTTTAAAGCACGGTTCTTGATAGATTTTTGCTTTAATATAAATGCATATCACTTACATTCCTAGATTTTTCACACAGTTCAAAATCTTTTTTTGATTGGTACACTGTCCAGAATCTTGAAGTGGTTTCAGATATGACCATACAAAAGAAAAGCTTCTCTTAGTACATTCACAAGACACTAGGAGTAAATGGGCTCTGCATGGGCCCTCTAAAGAAGGGATGTGCCTTTATTGGTCTTCTAACAACTTAACTCGGACTTGTACAAGAGGTACTAAGCATTCAACTCATTCAAGGTGTAGAGTTCATTGGACCCGAGGAAATTGATGCTGTTAGATATCCTCGTGAACCTAAGGACTTACTGACACTAGCCTTGGAAGAAATTCCCATGACAATCCAGTCGGATATGTAGGTTAGCCAATGAGAAGCTGAGTATTAGGTTTCCATAAATTGTATGAATTTCCTATTTTTTTATGTTGAATAAGGCTTTATGGGCTTTATTCCTATGGGTCTTGTTTTTATGTTATCTTATATACTGTATTGTGGAACTACTATTAGTAGCTCTTATATACTAATAGTAGACCATTAGTAGAATATAAATAATAAAGTGTGTGGAGAGACCATTAATCTCTCTCACTATTTTTCTCTAAACCTAATCTCCTTCACCTTCTTCTTCTTCTCTTTCTCAAACCTTAACTTCTAACCCTAATAACCTCATAAACTAAACCAACTTGGTATCAAAGCTAAATGGAAGATCGAAGAGACGAATTCAGAGGAGTGCTAACGTTAGCATGACGTCATGTTGACTCAGTCTATATGGTATGGAGTGTCAGAATGCGTCAGAATTTTTTTATCATTCCATGTGATAGATCATAATTTTATGAGAATTTTGGTTATTTTTTGAGAAATTTCTGAGCTTCGAAGATGTACTTTTTCTAAGTTTTCGTAAAAAAATAGGAAAAAATTCAGATCTATTTTTTAGATTGTGCGGTTGATTTAGAAGTTTTTTGAGGACTCAAACCTATTGTGTTTGATCCATATGATAAATATTGACGGATTGAAACAATTTTCATGAAGATCAGAGAAGTATTGAATGTCCAGCGAAGGTTTTTCACCCCCATAATTGCCTCTATTTTTTTTCCAAGTGTTGGGGCCCTTTTTTGTTACTTGAAAATTGGTATATGGCTGGTGGGGACTATTCTATGGATTTCTATTATCCTGAACATTGTTAGGTTGTTGTCGGGTTGCTGTTTTTGGTGTTTTTTACTATTCTACCTATTGCGGAGGTACTTTTAGGTGTTTTTTGAGTTGTGGAACCTCAGCTTGTTGCTGGTTTTTTCAAGATTAGTACTCTCTTCGGGTTGATTTGTGTAAAACAACCTTGTGACATTAATGATGGATGAATCTGAGATTAGTCGGTCCTCTTGTGTCACTGTACAGGGTGAAGGGAGTATTGGGGTTACTGCTAGTGATGCACCAAACCTCTATATTACTACAATGAAGTTAGATGGGACAAATTTTCGTGCTTGGTCTGAATCTGCGATGTTGTTTTTTAAAGGCAAGAGGAAGATAGGATAATTAAAAGGTACTTATCTCCACTCCCAAGTCTACAGATCCAACCTATGCCAAGTGAGAGACTGAGAATACAGTTGTCATGTCATGAATTCTCCACTTTATGCAACCAGACATCAGTAGTGCTTACCTATTCCTTCCTTCTGTCAAAGCTATATGGGATGTCGTGACATAGACCTATTTTGAGATAGGGGGTACAGCCCGTGTTTATGAGTTGCGTCAGAGTATCTCACAACTCAAGCAGAGGGATATGTCTTCTCACCTATTACTCTACTCTTCATCGTCTCTAAGAAGAACTAGATCACTATCAAACCTTTCAGGCTAAGTGTCTTGAGGATGCGGCTGCTTATACATAATTGATTGAACATAATCGGGTGTTTGAGCTACTCGCAAGGCTGAATATGGACCATGAACAAGTCAAGGTTCAAATACTTTGCAAAGACCCGGTCCCACCTCCTAATGAGGTCTATGCATACTTACATCGTGAGAAGTGTCGTCGGAGTGCTATGCTCCCTCCTCCCATTATTGATAGATCTGCACTAGCCTCCTCATTCCAGTGGGGAGGCAGTAGTGGTGGTTGTGGCTGAGGTGGTCATTTTGGATATTTAGGACATTCTACTGATGATCGAGACAAACTTAAATGTGACCACTATGGGCGCACACGTCATACAAAAGACACTTGTTGGGATCTACATGGTCATCCACCCCCACGAGGTCCTGATGGTGAACAAGGAGACAGGAATAGAAGACCTGGAGGGGTTCGAATGCAAACTCTATTACATCCACAACCCCAGTATCTACTACTTTACCTCCATCTGATCGCCTTCACCTATCTTGAGATGAGATCTATGCCTTCCGCCGTTTTATGTCCCAGTTGGAGACACTGAGTATCGCCAATGCTGCCTCAATCCCTTACTCAGGTAGCTCAGCCTCGACTCTCAGTGCATCTGTTTCCGATCATAGTCGCTCCTGGATCATTGATTCAGGAGCATCTGATCATATGACTGGTATGTCTTCCTTTTTTTCATCTTACTTCAATGATTCTGGTAGACACAAAGTTAAAGTTACGGATGGTATTTTATCATCCATTACGGGTAAGAGGAGTGTTGATGTTACACTCTGTATGTCTCTTTCCTCTGTTCTTCATGTTCCTAAGTTCACCTTGAATCTTTTATCCGGTAGTCATATTACCAAATCATTGAACTGTAGTGTCACTTTCTTTAGTGGTAATAAATGTAATTCACCATTTTCTCTCGTGTATTCTGATGTGTAGGAATCATCTCCTGTTACTTCATCGTATGGTTTTAAGTATGTTGTTACTTTTGTGGATCGTACTACATGAGTGTATATGTTGAAATCTAAGAGTGAAGTTGACACTGTTTTTCATTCTTTTCATACAATGATTGCCACTCAGTTTAACGCCTCCATTAAAGTCCTTCATTCAGATAATGGGGGGAATATATGTCTGCTAGTTTGGCTGCATTTTTTGATTCCCATGGTATCATTAATTAGACTTCTTGTGATGGCACACCTCAATAAAATGGTGTGGTTGAGCGAAAAAATAGACATCTATTGGAAGTCATTCGCTCGCTTATGCTTGCTATGAATATGCCTAAACTTTTCTGGTCTGACGCCATTTTGACTGCTGCTTTCTTAATCAATCGGATGTCTTCTCAGATTTTGGAGTTCCAATCTCCTGTTTCGCTGTTATCCCCTTCCACTCCTTTGTTTCCAGTGGCCCCACGGATTTTTGGATGCATTTGATTTATGCATATTGCTCGTTCTGCTCGCATAAAGCTTGATCCTAAGGTTCTTCGATGTATCTTTCTTGGGCATGTTCCTCATCAGAAGGGGTATAAATGTTATCATCCTCCTTCTCGTCGGTCCTTCGTATCTATGGATGTCATCATTTTTGAGTCCACTCCATATTTTTTTGCCAATGAGACATCTCTTCGGGGGGAGAACATTAATGAAGAGATATCTTCTCTTCTCATTCCTATTTTCTCCTTTGACAGTGAATGTATACTGGGAGAGTGTGAACATATTGTCAAAAAATTGTAGGTATACAAGAGAAGGCAGAAAGAACCTCATGAGCTCCACTAAGAGACCTCTTCTGATCCAGGTAACATTTTTTTTCATTCTAGTCCTAATATTGTTGAGTTTGAAATTCCTATTGCTCTCAGAAAAGGCAAGTAGAACATGTACTCAGCATCCTATCTCTAATATTATATCTTACTATGCCTTGTCTTCTTTGTATCGCTCGTTTGTCTTGGTTTTGTCTTATTTTTCTGTCCCTTGCAGTTTAGCAGATGCACTGTCTCAATCAGAATGGAAACAGGATATGAAAGAAGAGATGTGTGCAATCGAAAAAAATAGTACCTGGGATATGGTCAACCTACCAAGAGAGAAGAGGCCGGTTGGATGTAGGTGGGTGTTTACAGTAAAACACCGCTCGGATGACTTAGTTGAGAGATACAAAGCTTGCTTGATTGCAAAATGGTATACTCAGACGTACGACATAGATTATCAGGAGACATTTACTCCAGTTGCAAAAATGAACTTATTGAAAATCCTCTTTTCTCTTGCAGTCAATCAGAAATGGCTATTGTTTCAGCTCGATGTGAAGAATGCATTTCTTCAAAATGATTTAGAGGAAGAGGTGTATATGATACCTCCTCCTGGGTTCAAATGCTCCTCAGATGAAGGGAAGGTGTGTAAGCTAAAGAAGGCTTTATATGCACTGAAACAGTCCCCCAAAGCATGGTTTGAGCATTTTCGCAATGCTATGACGAAGAATGGTTACAGACAAAGTCAAACAGACCACACATTGTTTCTCAAGCGATCATGCCAGAAAGTGACTGTCTTGATTGTTTATGTAGATAACATTGTTATAATAGGTGATGATTTGGATGAGATAAAATCTCTGAAGGGTAAGTTAGCAAATGAATTGAAATCAAAGATCTAGGTCTTCTAAAGTTTTTCCTTGGAATTGACCGGCTGGTCGAACCGGTGGAATTGGGAACCGACCCCCTCGCCGGTTATCAAAACCCCCAAAATCGAAACTAATTAAAAACCGGCCTTTTTTTAGAGAACCGGCCGGTTGAACCGGTAACCGGTGGAACCGGCGGCCGATTACTGTAACCAGCCAATAGGTCGGAAAATTTTTTAAAAATAGGGGATAGTGTTCTTGAGGCTTCTCTTCTTTGTATTTCCTCTTTTTCTATAGCTCAAATGAACCTAAAATAAAATTTAAAAAGAGAGAGAGAGAGAGAGAGTTCCTCTTCTCTGTAGCTCAAAAAATAATAATAAAAGAGAGAGAGAGAGAAAGTTCCTCACTGCAAGACATCTCGTCGGCGTACACCTCGTTTGTCTTGGCTTTGTCTTATGTTTCTGTCCCTCACAGTTTAGCAGATGCACTGTCTCAACCAGAATGGAAGCAGGCTATGGAAAAAGAGATGCGTGCAATCGAAAAAAATAGTACCTGAGATATAGTCAACCTACCAAGAGGGAAGAAGCCGGTTGGATGTAGGTGGGTGTTTACAGTAAAGCACTGCTCGGATGACTCAGTTGAGAGATACAAAGCTCGCTTGGTTGCAAAGGGGTATACTCAGACGTACGACATAGATTATCAAGAGACATGTGCTCCAGTTGCAAAAATGAACTTAGTGAAAATCCTCTTCTCTCTTGCAGTCAATCAGAATTGGCTATTGTTTTAACTTGATGTGAAGAAAGCATTTCTTCACGGTAATTTAGAAGAAGAGGTGTATATGATACCTCCTCCTGGGTTCAAATGCCCCTCAGATGAAGGGAAGGTGTGTAAGCAAAAGAAAGTTTTGTATGGACTGAAGCAGTCCCCCAGATCATGGTTTGAGCATTTTTGCAATGCTATGGTGAAGAATGGTTACAGACAAAGTCAAACAGACCACACATCGTTTCTCAAGCGGTCATACCAGAAAGTGACTGTCTTGATTGTTTCTGTGGCTGACATTGTTGTAACAGGTGATGATTTGGATGAGATAGAATCTCTGAAGGGTAAGTTAGCAAAGGAATTTGAGATCAAAGATCTAGGTCTTCTAAAGTGTTTCCTTGGAATTGAAGTTGTCAGATCCAGTGTTGTCAGAACCGGACCAAACCAGCCGGTCGAACCGATGGATACGGGAACCGGCCCCCTCGCCGATTATCAAAACCCCCAAAATCGGAACTAATTAAAAGCATGCCTTTTTTAGAGAACCGGCAATTGAACTGATAACTGGTGAAACTGGCGACCGATTACCATAACCGGCCAATAGGTCGGAAAATTAAAAAAAATAGGGGATAATGTTCTTGAGGCTTCTCTTCTTTGCATTTCCTCTTTTTCTATAGCTCAAATGAACCTAAAAGAAAATTTAAAAGAGAGAGAGAGAGAGTTCCTCTTCTCTGTAGCTCAAAAAAAAAAAAAAAAAAGAGAGAGAGAGAGAGAGTTCCTCACTACAAGACATCTCGTCGGCGTACATCTCGTTTGTCTTGGCTTTGTCTTATGTTTCTATCCCTCGCAGTTTAGCAAATGCACTGTCTCAATTAGAATGGAAACAAGCTATGGAAGAAGAGATGTGTGCAATCGAAAAAAATAGTACCTGGGATATGGTCAACCTACCCAGAGGGAAGAGACTGGTTAGATGTAGGTGGGTGTTTACAGTAAAACACCGCTCGGATGAGACAGTTGAGAGATACAAAACTCGCTTGGTTGTAAAGAGATATACTCAGACATACGACATAGATTATCAAGAGACATTTTCTCCAGTTGCAAAAATGAAATTAGTGAAAATCCTCTTTTCTCTTGCAGTCAATCAAAATTGGCTATTGTTTCAGCTTGATGTGAAGAATGCATTTCTTCACGGTGATTTAGAGGAAGAGGTGTGTATATGATACCTCCTCCTCGGTTCAAATGCCCCTCAGATGAAGGGAAGATGTGTAAGCTAAAGAAGGCTTTGTATGGACTGAAGCAGTCCCCCAGAGCATGGTTTGAGCGTTTTTGCAATGCTATGGTGAAGAATGGTTACAAACAAAGTCAAACAGACCACACATTGTTTCTCAAGCGGTCATGCCAGAAAGTGACTGTCTTGATTGTTTATGTGGATGACATTGTTGTAACAGGTGATGATTTGGATGAGATAGAATCTCTGAAGGGTAAGTTAGCAAAGGATTTTGAGATCAAAGATCTAGGTCTTCTAAAGTGTTTCCTTGGAATTGAAGTTGTCAGATCCAGTGTTGTGAAAACCGGACCAGACCGGCCGGTCGAACCGGTGGAACCAGGAACCGGCTCCCTCGTCGATCATCAAAACCCCAAAAATCGGAACTAATTGAAAACCGACCTTTTTTTAGAGAACTGGCGGTTGAACCGGTAACCAGTGGAACCGGCGGCCGATTAGAAAATAAAAAAATATATAGGGGATAATGTTTTTGAGGCTTCTCTTCTTTGTATTTCCTCTTTTTCTTTAGCTCAAATGAACCTAAAATAAAATTTTAAAGAGAGAGAGAAAGAGAGAGAGTTCCTCTTCTCTGTAGCTCAAAAAAATAATAATAATAAAAGAGAGAGAGAGCTTCTAGTGTACGCCGACAAGATGTCTTGCAATGAGGAAGGTTCCTCAGTTCCTCTCTAGTTTTGGCAAAGGTGGTATTGGTGTTGAAGATTAGAGAAATGGTTTTGCTGCCATTCTCTCCTTTGGAAAAAAGTACCAAGGGTTTTTCTTTAGTGACAAGACAAGACTAAAATTAGTTGTCCCCTTTTTTAAACAGTGGTTTGATTGATTGGTGATAAGATTGGGTGAATGAATCAGCCAATTACGATTGAACTCAAGTTCAATCGCACCCACAAGTCTACAGCAAGGCATGAACGGCATTAAGGGTCCGTTCGGTGTGGTTTTTACGAACCGGCCAAACTGGGAACCGGTTCAACGACCACTCCGGTTTTTAAAACATTGGTCAGATCTAAAAATGGCATATTTGTCTCTCAGCGCAAGTATGTACTTGGCCTACTGGAGGATACAGGTATGATAGGTTGTAAGCTATGTGATACACTTATAGACCCTAATCATAAACTCAGTGAAGCTAATGGGAAACATCTACTAGATGATGCAAGGTACAAAGACTTGTTGGCAGACTTATTTATTTGTCCCTTACCAGGCCAGACATTGCTTATGTTATTAGTGTAATTAGCCAATTCATGCATTTCACCAACTACTGGCCACCTGGAGACAGTGAATCGGATCCTCTACTACTTAAAGTCATCTCATGGGACGGGTTTGTTGTGTACCTGTAATGGTAACTTAAGGGTTGAACCTACACTGATGTAGATTGGGCTCTCAGTTTCTGATAGACGCTCTACTTCTGGGTATTGCACCATGGTTGGAGTTAACCTTGTAACATGGATAAGTAAGAAACATAATGTAGTTGTTAGATCCAGTGCAAAGTCAAAGTTTAGAGTCATGGCACACGGTGTGTGTGAACTGCTTTGACTCCGATTACTCCCGAGTGAGATTGGGCCTCCTACTGAAGGTCTCATAAGCTTATATTGTGATAATAAAGCCACTATTAGTATTGCTCATAATCCAATGCAGTATGACAAAACGAAACATGTTGAAGTAGATCGTCATTTCATCAAGGAGAAGTTGAAGGAGGGGTATATTTTTGCACCCTGTTTGTGAAGTCAAAAGATCAACTGGTTGATGTGTTGACTAAGGGTCTTAGTGGTACTCAATTCCGAAATATTGTTGGCAAATTGGGCATGAGTGATATCTACGCACCAACTTGAGAGGGAGTATTGAATAAGGCTTTATGGTCCTTATTCCTATGGGCCTCTTCTTTATGTTATCTCTTATATACTGTATTGTGGGACTATTATTAGTAGCTCTTATGAACTAATAATAGACCATTAGTGGAGTATAAATAATAAAGCATGTGAGAGAGATCATTAATCTCTCTCACTATTTTTCCCTAAACCTAATCTTCTTCACCTTGTTCTTCTTCTTCTTCTCTCTCAAACCTTAACTTCTAACCCTAATAACCTCACAAACTAAACCAACTTTATATGGAGTTTCTATTTTTGGTCTAGGGAAGCTAAGGAATTCCTCTTTTCTTGTAGAGTTCTAATTTAGGTGTTTGATTAGTACACTAGAGTTTCTACTGTTTGAGTCCTAGTCTAAGTTAGGCGTAATTTAAAATTATAAGTTTATTGGGTTTGTTTTCGCTTAAAAAAAACTAGAAGTAGGAAAGGTTTCCATATACCTGAAGAAGATTTCTTTTTGGTGCTTTTGTGTGCTGTGACAGTAGCATTTGAAAGTTTGAATAGTAGTAGCGTTTCTATTGTTTGAGTCCTAGTCTAAGACTATAAGGAGCTGTTAGAAATTAGAAGTTTATTCAGTTTGTTTTCTCTTAAAAAATTAGAAGTAGGAAAGGTTGCCATATGCCCCCTTTTTGTACTCTATAAACTCGAAGAAGGTTCATTTTTCTGCTTTTTTGTGCTGTGACAGTAGTGAGACTCCTCTGTTTCCTTGTGGTTTGTACGACTCCAATAACAGGTGTTCAGATTGGTGGTGACTATAATTGCATGGAATCTATGTTCAAGGTGGGAATCTCTTCCCGAACTCCTTTCCATCATGTCTCATTTAGTCGTCAAAGAGGATTATGTAATATGTATGTAGGAAGTGATGGGATAAACGGCCAGGTAAGATATAGACCTTGAGCAAGTATCATTGGATTGGAACCTTCTTGGTAAATAATTTGATGGAATATAGAGTGCCTTTATGGCTAGTAATGTAAACCTTACACGAATATCAATAGATTAAATATTTTTTCACAGGATTTTAATATTATTATTTTTAGTCCAAACCAAGAACAGAAGATTCAAATAGGATTGTTTCTATACAAAGTTCATTATTACCTAAGGCACCTAGTTCTCCATACATATCTTATGTAAGGCAAAATTTATGGTATGGCTGCCCATGATAATATAATGGGATTAAGGCGGCTCATATCTCATATCTCGCTTCTTGTTTCCAAGTATTTGTCGAGCCTCGCTTCCCGATTCTTGTTTTCACTTTTTTCTATGGTACGATGTGAGACTCCACTTAATCTCTCCCTTAGGTTGTGTTACTCAGCCCTTCCTATTCACTTCCCTTTTTCTGTTATGGACTATTAAGACTCCCTTTATTTACTTTGTTTTCGGATCTGAGATACTGTCTCCTGTTCTGTTAAGTTCTAATTCCATCATAACCCTTATATTTTCCACTCGACTGCACTTAAGTGTTACTGTCCTTTATATAATCTTTTAGTCCTATATCTAATTATTGCCACTTATTTCCCTAAATCTCAGCTACAAAAATTCTATGAGGACCATTTCATGGGAAACAAGAAGCGAGGGAAATGAGGTTCTCATGGGAAATGAGAAGTGATAAATAGATATTGAGTTATTGACCATCTCACTCCGACTAGATTTTAAGCCATATCTTAGACTTTGCCTTACCTGAGATATAATTTGAAAAAATAGGTGCCTTAGAATATGGTGGACCTTGCATTAAAAATAATGATTTGAATCTTTTGTTCCCGACTTGGCATAAAATAATGTAGATGATAAAATTAATATTAAAATATTTAATCTAATGGTATTCACCTTGGGTTTGCATTATTGATTGTAGAGGTTCACTGTATACTATCAATCCTGTACCAACTACCAAGAAGGTTCCAATCCAACGATACATGCTCAAGGTCTACACCATAAGCTATAGATTTGGGTCAATCCCATCACATCTCACACATACATAGCCCTCTTTGACCGCTAAATGGAACATGTTGGAAGCAAGGTTCATAGGAAGCGAGTCTGGAAAGCGAGATTCGTGGGAAAAGATCTTCCCACCATGTCCATAGTTTCTGTGCAACTATGCTCGTAAGACCTATTCTATAACCTAACATGGAAAGTCTGCATGTATTCTCAAGTTGGTAGACCTGCCCTAATTAGAGTTTCTCCTAAAAAAATGAAGCTCTTTTTCAATATATTGAGATACATTTCTGCTTGTCATTGAGTTGGGAAGTTGACGCCTGACGGTGGTTTGTAATATTTTGTTTATGTTATCTCCTTATGCGTTTCTTTACTTCAAGTTGCATCTCCTTTTTGCCCTTCAAGTTGCATCTCCTTTTTGCCCTTCAGGTTGTAGCTTTACTTGAAGTTTTACCCAACCGATTGACTGCTGACATATTGGAGCAACTTCGCCTCAGTAAACAAACCCTTGTATGGTGTGATGATGTTTTTGTTGTAAATTACCCTCTAACCTTTGAATTTGGTGGCATCAAGTAATACTCGAATCTTTAAACTTTTGTATGGAAGGTTGAATTGGATTCAAGGGCAGGGGCTCTCAAACAGATGCTGCTTGATCTTCTAGAAGATCCCCATGAAATACGCCGTATATGTATCATGGGAAGAAACTGTACAATTAAGAAAGGAAATAATGACATGGAATGCTCTCTTCCTACGGAAAAGCATATCGCTGAGGGTAAATTATGTAACAAATTTTTTCCAGTTCTTCATTCACAGTGATCGTGATTTCTACTCGGGAATAATGCAAATGTTTATTAAATTTATATATTGAGGTTTGGTTTTGGTTTTGGTTTTGCATTTGATTTTGTTGTTTGCAGAAGAGGAGGAAGAAATTGAAATGCTCTTGGAAAACTATCTTCAAAGGTTATGTCTTGGTCCTATATCGAATGCATATCAAACCAAAGTTACCAAATTTGGTATAGAAAGCTAGATTGTTATAGTAGATATTGTGTTTTCATTTGATTTATGTACATGTAGATTTTGTTAGTAGTATTTTGTTCTTTGTTCATCCTCTTTTTGCCATTTCTTTTCTCATTCAAAGATTAAATGTCTTTTTATGACATTGTAGAAAGTTATGTACCTTGGAAAGAGGTATATATGTTCCTTTCAAACACAGCAAAAGACACTGATAATCTGACAAGTCCATAAATATTAATTGATTGTACTGAAATATTCGAACTGTATATTAGTCATACATAAAATGTGTTTTGAGTAAAATGACCAAAGGAATGTGAAATACGTCAAAGCTATATGTTGCCCAAGTAATAAATTAAAAGGAGCAAAGCAAAATTAAAATTTTGCTCTACCAATCCTGCCTCGTGTATCTGAAGCTTCTCTTCACACATGCCCAATGTGGCATTGTTGTTCTAAATGAGCATCCTTGTTACATAAATCCATGTTGAGTTCTACATATCTTAATACAGGGGTGTATTGGATTCAGATTCTTTGTTTCTTGTATAATTAGTTTTTATTTACCTTTTCAGTGAGTCCTTGGTAGAAATTGTTTCTTATGTGTGTGATCCTCTTCAACATGATAGTATGTAAAATTGATAATAATTATTTCTCTACTTTTAGAAGAACATTCTAAATGAATACTGCTCTGAAAAATGTGAGTGAGTGCTAAATAGATGCATGGAGAGACTCCATTGTATGTGTAGAGTGTAGACACCCAATTGTGCATAACCAAAGTCCCCTTTTAGCTCCAAGTACCAAAAGATTGACTCAACAAAAGAGATCCGAACTCCAAACGGTTGTGGCCGAAATCCAAGTCTATACCTGAAACCACTGTTACAAATCTCCCGAGAAACACCAAATTTCTCCCGAGAAAAACATCTAAAGTTTAAAACTCCGTTTTTAAAAAAAAAAATGGAGTTTTTTGTTGTAGAGATTACCAAAATTTAGGCGAGAAATACCCGAAAAAAAATTAGATTTGGAAATTTTCCGAGAAAAACTTTGGCAAATAAAAACCCGAGAACGAGATTTGTAACACTGCCTGAAACCAACCAAGAACTGAGAGGGGGAGTTGCCTTTTATTTTCAAAGCCTTGTTATTTCCCCATTTGAAACGGCGCAGAGCTTAAAAATCATGCCATTTTAAACGGCGATGATTTTTATTTCGCCTTTTAAAATGGCGAAGTTATGTTTACCCTAGTTTCAAATTTTGGTTTGCGCGTAACAACTCAGTGCAGTGTTTAAATGTGGGAAGAAACGCTTTCGCCGTTTAAGGGTGAAAATTCTTTTTATATATTGTATTCTGCTCAAGCCAATCACCTCATGCTACCTCATTTAGGGGTTTTGGGATCCTTTTAGTCCCACATCGACCAAAAACGTGAAAGCCCTATTTGTTCACCATTATGAAATGCCTCCATACCCCATTCTCAATGGATCTTTGGAAAACCCTGGAAACTTGAAAACCCATGGACTTTTGAACCTTTAGAACTCTTCAAATTTGAAGCTTGGAAAACTTTGAAGCTAAGCAACCTTGGAGGACTTTGCACACCTTTGCATCCATCCCTCTTGTGGAAACCCTAGTCTTAGCCTTAGTTCAACCTTGGAGAAACCCTAGACCCCTTGAGCACTTCGGAGACCCTTACCTTTTGAGGAAACCTAGGAGCATTGTTTGTGAAGGCCTTAAAGAACCAAGGCTATACCGGGGGAAACCTAGTTTGGGAGGAGTTTGGATCCAATTTTGTTGTCCATCTTAGGTGCTTGGAGCGCGGGAATCATTGGAGAGCAATCAACGAAAGGTTTGCAATAAGGCCTTTTTAATCCTTAATTTCTAGTTAGTTATTTTGAGTTCTTCTTCTACCAATCCAAGATCTTTTCTTCCTTCACTTTTCGATTGTAGTCTGTTGTCCAAATGGTTGAGAAAAATTTGAAACCGGATGAAGGAAAGTGTTTGAAAAAAAAAGTCTTCAAGTTCCCTTTTCTTTATTGTCCCTTTTTTATTTAAATTTATTTTCTTCCTTCCCCTTGTGTATGCGAGGCCTCTCTCGAATCGGTAGAGGAAAAAGTTGGTCTTCACCAATTTAGTGGAAGTGATTTATAGCCCTAGTAGAGAGAATCACCAAAAATGGGTCGAGGGGGGTTCATTTTAATCTCAAAATAAAAATAATAATAAGAAAATAAAGTAGAGAGGGAACGCCTTGATTCGGCCGAGGATAGGCGCATTCTAATCTTGAAGGCTAAAAAGAGAAAATTTAATTGGTGATCCTTTTAAGATTAATTTATAATTAAAAAAATTTAGAATAATGTAGAAGAATTAAAGGCAACCGTCAATGTCATTCGACGGATGATTTGGGGTGCTTAACACCTTCCCCAGTTCATAACGAAACCCCTGAATCCCTAACTCTTGGTTTTCGGACCACGAGATCATTATTTGCTGACCAATCACATCGGGAACATTTGATTGGTGGCAGCTCTAAAAATCTCATATTCTCACTAGGGCGAATGCACTAGTGTGGGGGTGAGATCCTCAGGCCGGCTATCGCACAGTATGTAGAATTTTTGTGAAGACTGACATCATCTAGGATGTGTCCGACAGAGAATATTGCTTCAAAATGATCCAAATAAATATCTAGCTAACTAGCAAAATATGAAAGTGCAATCTAGTTGAGCTATTCTAGTATGTTTGATTTGATCTTACTTTCTCACGGTGAAGGAAACCTAAACATGTGAATTACACAAAATGTGATAATACCCTGAAATGACAAATAGAGAAAACAACTAATTACAAACTCATGTGTGTGCCTTCAATATGACACTGTGTGTGGCAAATAACAATTGATTGCTTAAGAACGAGTTTGGTAACATTTACTTTCTAGCCTCTCACAAGCATTGCATGGTAACATATTGTTATTAGAATAGGGATGTCTAGTTTTGTGGCTGCCAAAGTTGAGAAGGGAATTAAATGATTGGGAGTTAGAGGACTTCTTAAGGATATTGAGGATTCTATCTTCGATTTAGCCAAATCCTCTTACCAACAATGGTCAGATTTGGTTTAGGGATATCAAGGAAACCATTCTATTTGACCTTGAGTGACAGAGCTAGTACTTTTTCTTTGTAGAGTAGTGTGGAATCTTGATATTCTATCTAAGATTCCGTTCTTCTTCTATACAATCTTCCTAGAGAAAATTCTCACATTCAACCATTTGAAGAGTAGGGATTGGAAACTGGCTAATAGATGCTTTATGTGTATGGCCGAGAAGAAATCTGTGGATCATATGTTTATCTATTGCCCTCTAATTAGCTAGATTTGGGGACACTTCCTATCCCACCTGGGGGGATGTTGTGAGTTTTTCCTTCTACTTTCAAGGTCCTAATCATTAGTTAGTTCTTGAGAGAAGTAGATGATGACCTTAGAGTAATTTTGAGGCTCTTCCCAAGAGCCATTTATTGGGGCGTGTGGAATGAGAGGAATAGACAGGATAAGAGAAATAGAAGGGTAGATGTTAACAATTTTTGTCCATTTGAAAAGATCGATCTAGACATCTCCACTATGTAATTGTCCTAGTGCTCGATTAGAAGAGACAGTGATGAGCTAGAGTCATCGTCCTTTTGTGTTCATGCTTCGTGTTAAATCTCTGTTGGTTTTTCTTTTGTTGTTGTTTTCTCTAGCTCACCTATCAGTGAACCTCTTTTGTACTTCAATTAAATTTAAGCTATTGATCTATTTACTGATCATAAAAATAAAATAATTTTTATTTTTTTCTTTAACTAAAAATTGATTCATATATATTTGAAATTCTGAAAATCATGATGAATTGATTAGTCAATGATTGTGGTAGATCATCCATAGACTTGTTCACACATTTGTTTCTATTACTTAGCTAAATCATCATCTTCATCAATGCCTTCTCCCATATATTACTTAGGTAAATAGTAATACAAAAAATAATAATAATAATAATTTTTCTCTTGCAATATTATATTTATTTAGAATTTAGAAGAAAAAAAAATCAAATTGGTGTTAGTTCATGGATGTGGTAGCTCAACCATAGAGTTTACCGATATATTAATCTTCGTCCTAGATTCAATTTGGAATAAAAACCCAAAAGTGTGGAGAAATCCCTAATTTTCAGCAAAAGCCGGTTGTAAATCCATGTATTTTGCAATGAAATCCATAATTCTACTAATTTAGCTTGCAAAGCACCATTTATTCACTTCTTTCATAACCAGAGGATGGAAGATCCACATGTTTTCAAAACAAAAAGGAGAAGGGTCCTTACAAATAACCTAATGGTCAAAGCGGCCTTGGAAGGGCTTCTTGAGAAAGCCCATTGAACTTCTTTTACCATTCCAGAAAACTGAGGAATCTATCAAGCTCGCCACAAATTGGGTCATCTTGCATATTCGACCTTGTTAATTTGATGTTATGGAGAGGGTTGACTTCCTTTGGATTAGGTCCTAACTTGTGGTCATCTTCAGCACGTTTGGATAAGGTCTTAGCTTGTGATCATCTTCATAGCTGATGTTGGAGTTTAGCCAATTGGTATGTGATGTAACATGCTGAGGGGAAATTAGTGGATCACTTGCTCTTGCATTGTCCTTATGTTGTTGGCATCTGGAGTTTATTCTTTCCCCAATTAAGATTGGTTTAGGTCTTTCCTAGATTATTTCCGGACTTCTTATCTTGTTGGTCTTCGCTTTCCTCCCAGGTGTTATTTCTTGGTCTATTTGGAATCAGAAGGATTGGTGTATTTTATAGGATTCTGATCTTACTATGGCTCATCTTTGTGGAAGGATTCGTCTCCGTATTCTCTCTTGGTGTTCTATCAGGAGAGACTTGGTGATTATGGGAGTAGTTTCTTTATTTTCAACTTAGGTATTTTCTGTTTCGTGTTAGTTTTTTTTGCTGTTCTGAGAGTCCATGTTCTATTGCTTTGTTTGGTCTTGAGACTCCCTTTGGTTCACTCTTTGTGAACCCTTGTTTCTTGTTTCTTTTTATGTTTCTCATTTCATTTGAATGATATTATCCGTTCTGATCTGCCATGAAATTGGGGGTCTCGTGTTGACTCCCTTTGCCTCATTCTCAACTTTGTTTGGTATTGTTACAAATTTTTTTTTTTTGGAACGAGGGTATCTGGGCCTCTTGGAGCACCCGACTAAGTCCCTCGGGTTGTGCAGATCCCCTTTAACCACACAACTGGTTAAGCCAGGATAAATCCTGAAGTGTGGCCAACAAGGAGAATGGACTCGAACTCCTAGAAATCACAATGCACCACTTGATTGTTATCGGGCTTGATCTGCCGTGAAATTGGAGGCCTTGTAAATTATTCCATTCTAATTAGGCGGCCTCCATATGTACATCAAGAAAGATGTGGATGAAGTTTCTGATTTTAAATTCTCACAAGAAAATTTACACTTGTACAAAGGAAATTGTTTAATATTCAAGATTATTATTGCTTAATAGCATAATAAACACTTCCAGCAAGTTATTATTTAGTTGTAGCATTCAAGATATGTCTGTTGCAATGAAATAGCTGGTGTGAGCAGCAGTGTTGAACATTATTAATATTAGAACTTTAGAAGTATTTTACCGAGACTAGTCTGATTACTCTTGCAGATGTGAATCTTGTCATGGTCAAGCAGAAAGACTTCTTGATTCTGCAAGAGAAATGGAAGATTCTATTGCTGTCAACTTAAGGTTTGGAAATATTTCTCAGTATTTACATTTGTTTTTGAGGATGTCACTTTAAGGTGGCGTTTGTTAACACTAGTCTAAAAAGAAGTGCTTATTTGAAAATTATGCTTAGCTGGACTTTAGATTGTTAAGTTGAAGGTTAATTGTATGTCTACATTTTAGAGATTTTAGGGGTAAAAACCTATACTTTAAAAAGTAGCTCCATACCTACTTTTTAAAGTAGAAGTTTTTACCCCTAAAATCTCTAAAATGCAGACATACAATTAACCTTCAACTTAACAATCTAAAGTCCAGCTAAGCATAATTTTCAAATAAGCACTTCTTTTTAGACTAGTGTTAACAAACGCCACCTAAATCTTATTCTTACATTAATTGGTCAACCTCGGCAAATTTGTTCAAAAAAACTCAGAGATGGATTAGTGTAGCTCCCAGAAAGCAAATGATTTTGAGATAATTTCTATGGCATTTGGCTGTTAAGATTGGTTTAGGCAAGATGCCAACCAGAATCAATCAATTCACAAAAAGTAGAAACATGTATATTTACTACAATCAGAATCCTCATCAATAATTCTTGAGAGAGTGCTAAGGTAATTCACTAGGATTCAGCATAATATCTTCATCAATCATCACTTTTACAAAATGAATCTAAGAAATCAGCAATGCTGTTGTGCATGCACTATATTTCAAAAACAAAAACCCTGCATGTGGTGGTGGATCTCCCAAAGAGTTTTCTTAGCTTTTCACACCAGGCAATGTTTCTTCCAATACAATAACTAGCTGCCTTTGAGTCGGCTGCAGTTAACAGATTGGAGATGTTCCTTTGTAGACACAAGATCAAAACTTGTTTTTGGCAGTCAGCCCAGTTAGCAGAATAATTAACTTTTGACCTCTAGGAGTAGGCGGATAAGCTACAATAGCTTCTCCTTCGTGATCTTAAAAAATAGCACCATGCCCAGAGAAGGGTCTCTTATTGAACAATCTGAGTTGAGAATGAAGCAACTAGCTGATGGTTTAAGCCATGCACACAATCTTGTTTCTTTGCTCACTAGTGATTGATTGATTGATTGTACTGAAGTCTTAGATTCTAATACCCATGAAAGAAACAATACATCTTTAAGCACACAAAAACTCTCAAGTAAAACAAGAAGTGATAAAAAATTTTCATGGAAAATCTGTTGAAGCGATACTTTCTGTTAATTTGTTTTTTGTAAAATTTGAGTCGATGTCATAGCTTTATAAGTGGTGAACCATCTTTTTTTTCCTTTTTTGCTGTTTGTCAGCTCAAGGAGGCTTGAGGTCAGCAGAGTGGAACTGCTTCTCCAGGTCGGAACATTTTGTGTAGCAGTTGGTGCTCTAGTAGCAGGTAATTTCTTCTTACAGGGCGCCAATAACTCTTGAGGTGTCTGTCATCTTTAATATTGTAGAATGCTGTCCACTGTCCACTTGTAGAGTGAGCACTTTAATATTGTTTAATGCTATCCACTTGTATAGTGAGTTCCTGTTGTTTCTCAATTAATTGGTGATTTATACTACTCGATTTATGTCTTTAAGGCATTTATTTGCACAATGAGAACATCACCTAGTAGTTCAGTCCAATAAGGTCTTCATTCAGAACTCTTATGTAGTAGTGCTCAAAGAATTAATGAAAGAGGAAACCAGGGTGTTCGCCACTAGGAAATGCTAATTGTCTAGTGACACAAACGCATTTCCAATCACATTCGAGTCACTTAAATACAGGTCGCATATTTCTGTGGCCAACACCATAGTTTATTACTTTTTTAATAGTAATATCCTCTTATCTCTTGAATTGTGATTCCAAATCATTCAGAAGAAATCTGCGTCAACATCTTCTAAAAGACATCATGCTGGACCTATATCTTTCTTCAAGTTTTCCAGGCAGATCTCAATTTCTGCTCATTATTTCATAGAAGCGTCCGATTTTAGTATTGTGGAATTCACTCATGTTGTCGTCAACCGATTTTAGTATTTTCCAGGCAGATATTATAAACGAAATTATGCTTATGTCCATATCAAGCCCTTGGTTTCCTGATTGCAGGTATATTTGGTATGAATTTGAAGTCCTATCTTGAAGAACATTTGGTATGGTCTCTTGATTCTCTAATAAATTTTTCATCACTTGGTCCTCTGAAAATACTAACCCTGCTTGAATGCCAGAAAAGAATCTGCTATCTTTTGCCCCATGCTTTCCTGAGTGGTGATACACTGTATTGGTCATGTTACCTCTACCTATCCTTTTACTTTGATGCAGTTTGCATTTTGGCTAACAACAGCCGGGATAATTGTTGGTGGTGTTGCTGCATTTTTTCTTTTGTATTCTTATCTCAAGGCAAGGAGAATATTATAAGCTTTTTGAGTGATTCAAAGGTGAGTAATATCCTATGCACAAGTATTGTTCATTACATTTATTACCTGATGGTCATCCTACTTGTTTACAGGTACTAAGAACATCCGGGACACGATCAAATGGGGCAAATACCACAAATACCACGTACAAATCATAAATTTTTTCCTTTGTACGAATGCCTAGATTATGAGTTTGTGTCTAACGACAGGATTTGTAGTTGAACGAAGTATGATCCTATGTCGGTACTCATATGTGCCAACAACTAAGCAAGCTGGTGCTCCATCAACTGCTCTGCATGAGTGTTCTTTGTAAAACTTTCAGAATAATAAAATTGAAGTATGCTTTTCAAATCATCAATGCTTGTTTTACCTCTCTGCTTGGGTTGATGATGGAGTACCAAAGGTCCCAGCTTTTTCTGTCTGCCATCGAAGAACTAAGTCGCTGCATCATCACCATTGATAGATTCATGCACGAAAATAGTATAGTAAGCAGGGTTACGCCCACCATTTACCAGGTCCAGATCTCATTACAATGAAAACTGATCATCAGACCTCTCTGACAACCAGCTTAGATCCCTTTCAAGTTGGATCACCATGCATGAGACCAGGGAGAGCTCATCTGAGCAGCTCAGAAACTGGACTGAGCCTTGAAGCAAGCTCATTTAGTTAAATGACTCGAATCCGGTCAAGGTGAGCTCAGTTAATTTATCTACTAGTATGGGTTTCAAATCCTAGACGCAAGGTCAGCTTGGTAGGCCAATACAACTTTCTATTAAGCCACCTTAGGAGAAAATGGGATACTCATGTAGCCGGTTACTTTTAAGTATTATTTGCTTTTTAATCTATTTTTATATCTGGCATTAAAACCCACGGTTGAAAAGTATCTCACTGACCGTGCACCAATCAGATTGGGTAGTCTGCTTGCGGTCGGTTGCCGCATGTCAGCATTTGATGAATCAGGAATGAGATTGCAGAAAAGCTAACTTCAGTGCTAATTGGCTTGCCAATTTTAGTGGGTTTCATGGACCGTGTTTGAGGGTGAATGATTCTGTTCCCGTTGGTTTGAGTTCTTTGCTTTTTTATGATGTTTCAGGGGCTGCAAGGCCGAGGGATGTCCTTGTGTAACGGGCCTCATTAACCAAAAAAAAGAAAAAAAAAATGACTATTTTTAACAGTTGCCCCATCATAATGTTCTTATTTCGTTATTAAAATTTACAGTTACCCCATCAATCACCACCCCCACTCCTCTCAAAGACTCCATCCACTTGTTTTCATTAATAATATTGAACTAGCAACTTATAATTTAAAGCTTTAGTTAATTTATCTTTGATATCTTTTTTTAAAATTAAATAAATAAGCAGTAATTTTTTTTAAATAGTCAATGAGAATTAATAAATTTGTTTAAGGAGTAAAGATATCCTTAGTTCATTTATAATAAGCATTAATTTAATTAAATAATAACTTCAAGTTGATTAAAAGTAGTTTTTTTAATTTTTCTATTTACAATTAATATTTTATTCATTTATAATTAGTAAATGTTTTCCAAAATTAATCTTATGTAGTAAATAAAAATATTCAATGCAGGTAAATCGTAATTAATATTATTTGGAGATAGATAATGCTCCACAAATAAGTAAGGCCATTAATATAAAAATATATATATATCAGCAATGTTTTAAAAATTAAACCTGACCTCAGGGACGAGTTGATCCAAATTGGTCTGGGTTAAAATATAATTAATGCTAATGAAATAATAATTAGAAAATTTTAAAATACGGTAAAAATATTTTTCCTAAAAATAATGCCAAGCAATTATAAACTTCAATCTCATTTACTTTCTTCATGTGTCATATTAGGATTAGGGTTTGGCTTACTCTACAACCTTTATTTTTCTTTTTCTACATTGCATTTAGTACTTAGCACTTAATATCTTACTTTCAATCTCAGGCTCAGGGAGAGTTCAATCGCTCCCACAGGTCAACACGTGTCCCCTTTAACCCTTATTAGCCATGATTAAGATTCTCTAATCCTTAGTGTTCAATAATCTAACCTATGTTTTCTGAAAAAAAATATTAACCTTAGGAGTTAAAAATTCTTAACCAGAGTTAAATATTTTTATAATATCTTTTCGAAATAACTAAGTTTAGATTATTAAACATTACGGGTTAGAGAGATTCTAACCATGGTTAATAGCGGTTATAGGGGACACGTGTTGACCTATGGGAGCGATTGAACTCTCCCTGAATTCAATCACGATTGGCTGTGATTCGATCTCCCCTTTATATGTCTAATTTGGGTTTATATGTATATGGCTTTTGCAGTGACTCAAATGGTTAAATAAACATGCTCAGGTCAAATGGGTCATGTTAGTCAGGAAATAGAACTAGTTCATCCCTGATTAGCCGTTTTACCCATGGAAGATTCGAACCAGATCAGTGAGAGGTGTCTTGGGTTAACTAGTTTGACAGAGTTAGTCTAAGTTTTAAAACATTGTTTATTAGTCATGAATTATATATACTATCTTATTTTTAAATAATATAAAATTAGTATTGTCAAGTAAAAAATTACTTTTTGATAATAATTATAAATGCAAATAAAATTTGACAATAATGATTTTTATAACCTAGGGTTACAAAAGATTAATGAAATACTACAGACAAGAAAAAAAAATATTAAATATCCACGCTTATAAAAAAATGTCACATCTATTTTTATTATTTAAAAGTTTAGTTTCTAACCCCAGAGTGTGTAGCCCAGTTGTCACTTGGACGTACCGTAAACTCAGAGGTCTCAAGTTCGATCCCTAGCTCCCCTCACTAATGGTTACATGAGCATGGGGTGGGGGTATTCCCTATATAGCCCGTGAGACTAGTATGAGCTTTCAAGGCTCAGGATATCCACGGTTATTAAAAAAAAAAAAAAGTTTAGTTTCTAATATATTTTTTTTGTCAGAGTTGTCCAGTCTTTAGCCGACTAATCCCCTCCACGTTGAAGGGTCACCGCCCATCACATACAAGTGGTCGTGGTTTCTCAAGGTATATTTCTTTTAATATTTTTTATAATTTTGTTGCACAGTATCATTTTTTTTTTTTTTTATGTCACACGGTTAGGCCACAAATTAGTTTAATTGGTATATATGTTTTAGTTAGCGAGTGGCCTATCAACACTACACTTTTTCGGGTAGAAATCCGATCACTGGTCTCCTCGATGTTGAAGAATTCGGCTATGCCATATAAGCATAAGCAAGAAGGCATGTGTAATTTACCTAGTTTGTTTGGGCCTTGGCTTGCCTCTGGCGAAGCCAGAAAGGGCTTATCTCGGGGTTCCATAGAATAGGTGACATGTGGTGGACCCATGATTTTGACTTCTCCACACACAAATGGACATGTGACGAGAAGTGTGTGAGAATAAGGGGAAGAGATATCAAATGGGGAGAAGTCAAAAATCATGGTGAGAAAATAAATGACTTCTCCCCATTTTGCTGCCAGCTGCCGCACAATGTATGGAACCCCGAGAGCCCTCGCCAGAGACAATCCGAGGCCGTTTGTAAATAGAGTGCTTCTAAAAAAATAAAAATAAAAAACCCTAGTGCAAGCCACGTCACCGGGACTGTCCAATGTGTGATTTGGCTTGTGAGTTTATTAGTGGGAAGACCGTTTCTATTTTTGCATAAACAAATAAAATAGGCAATGTTTGTACACTTTTCTTATATCCATTTTTTTTTAATAAGATAAGAAGACAAAAAAAATTGAGTTTTTATTTATGGGGTCTACCATTTCTTTTATATGTTTTTATTCAAAAAATGAAAAAATGAGTGAAAAAAAAAGTGGACTGAGCATTATCTAAATAAAATATAAGAATATCAAGCATCATGTCACAATCCCTACTCACATTTTTAAACTAATAAAACAAGAGTCAGTTTATGGGTACTCCCAAATATAGTCTTAAATTCTACTCGTTTGTGGATAACCACTAAAGGTCAGGATGAAGGTTGAGGTGACACTTTTGAAAATAAATGAGGTCAAGTCACATATTTTTATTCTAATTGCGACCCTTAATTGTTTGAATTAAAGAGTTAAAATTCAGAACTAGAGATTATACTTGGGAGTACCTATTGACTAACTCATAATAAAAATACTTCGTGTTACACTTACAACTTGTATGTAGTCAAACGGAATCATTTATTTTATGTGTTTGGGAGTAGGTATTTGGAGAGTATTAGGGCTGTCAAAGGACCAGGACAGGGTAGGGCCTAAGTCTTACCGGGGCTAGCCCTCATTAAATAGAGTGGGGCCCTAATTCAGACCTAACCCATGGAGGGCCTTAACTAGTTGGACCAAGCTCTACCCTCAACGGTCATGGCCGAAAGAATAAAAAAAATATCATGCTTTAGCAATTTTCTTTCTACATTTATTACCAACCTGATACAACCCTCATTCATTATTTGGAGTTGGGACCAACAATGTTTTAGTACTGTTACAATTATCTTTTTCCAATTATTACCATTAAAATGTTAGTACTAGTACTGTCATATTAAAAAAAGATTACAACTTACAAGTTGTAACATTACAAGATTCTAGGAAGAACCTACTATATTAGCCAATACACACAATAACTCTTAACCTCCCATAATTTTTTTTAATTAAAAAAAAGTTACAAGTTACTATGTTAGAAAGATTCTAGAAAAATAACTATAGTGTTACTTTCATAATTTGTTATATATACACACAATAAGACTTAAGTCTCTTTTGATAAGTTTTATGTTATTATATTATACTAATGGATGACACATGCCATTCATGTGAGTGTACAACCCTAATGAGTACAAAATGGTAGATAAAATAAAAAGTTGAAAATCATGAATTCAATAAAAGGGATTTTGATAGATATAATATGAACGTGCCTATGGAGACAGCTACTTCCCAGCCCTAACTGAGACTGTCTGCGTCTTGCCGGCACTCTAGGGCGACCAAAAAAATTGACTACCAACTACCTACTCATCTTGTGAAAGCTTTTTCATTTTCAAGTTAAATAGCGTTATTCAGGTTAAAACACCTAAATCATATTATTTTAACTACATCACTTAAAATAACATGATTCATGTTATTTCACTTAAATCAGTTAATTTTTATGATTCACTCAAATAACATAACTTGATTTCAAACAAAATAACATTATTCACATTATTTTAATTAAATTAGTTAATTTGTATGATTCACCAAAAAATTATTTGATTCACGTTATGTTCATCAAAAATAACGTGATTCATGTTATTTTAACTGATCCAGTTAAAATAACTTGAATCAATTTTTATGGGATCAATAGGTGGCCCGTGAGTATCAAGTTAGACGCCCTCACCAACAGGGATGGTCTCGGTTAAGACCGAGACCACAATCTCCGAAGCTTATCCTATACATATAGGGTGCAAAAACCCAATGTACCTTCTCCACACCCTAATCAATAGGTGTACCCACATTTAATAATCTACAATATCCTTCAATGCCCCCTCTCTACATGGAAATAAATAATAGGGTGTATCAATTATTCAATTATGCTACATATGCTCCATACCGAATCTTAAGGGTTAGAATGTACCGAATAACACACAAATTTCTCTTATATCTCACCACTCTCTAGCATCTATTACCCCCAGTCCAACTCTCTCTCCTTCTCTTCCTATTATTCCCTCTTTCTATATGGGGGTCATCTCGCAACGCCATCTATCTCTTTATCTCTCTCGCACCATTTCATCTCAACCACCCACATATCTCTCTCTCTCTCTCTCTCTCTCTCTCTCTCATCCCACCACCACCCTCTATGTACACTCTCTAACTACACTTGCTATCACATATATTAAAAACCAGCATCACCTTCGTCTCTACGTTACCCAAATCTCAATCTCATTGGGTTTAAAGAGCATGAAGCACCCAAATCTCACTCGTCACTATCCCTTATTTATCCAACTCCACACTCACAAAGCCACACCCAGTCACCTGCCCCACTCACCCTCTCTTACCAGCTACCTTCCTTCTCTCACCTCATCCCTTTATCTCTAACAAAGTGGTTCTTTGGACTTTGGAGATGACTGTAAAGTTGTAATCCAAACATTCCGAAAGAGAAACACATAGATGAACCATTCTATTTTCTCTTAAATTTAGATGATCAACAAAATTTGAAATGTTTGTTGAATCTTGTTAGAGAAAAAATATATAATAACGCGCGTGCACATGTCGCGCCACTTTTAAGTCCTATTAAATTTGGTTAAGATTCACTATCTCTTAAGGCTAAATAATCTAACCTTAGTATAATAAAAGAAAATAAATTTATAAACTCTTAAGATTAATTTATCAAACCTTAGTATTTAAAAAATCTGCAACAAGTCAACACGTGTCATTTTTAACTCCCATTATATGTTGTTTCACTAACTATTTAGGTTACACGCCAGGGGTTTGTCCCAATGGTAGTGTATCCCCTGCTTTAGGGGGGAGGTCCGGGGTTCAATTCCCGTGAGGGTGGGAGTCGTTTATACTCTCCACCCACACCCACTAACCGAACAGATACTAACACCTAACCCGGCGTTGCGGCCTAAACGTATATCTTGAACCAAAAAAAATAAAAAAAACTATTTAGGTTAAATAATCTTACCTTAGTGTCTAGAAGAAATTTTTTTTTTTAAATGTTAAGGTTAAATAATCTAATGATAGTATTTAGGAAAAAATATTGATTTTTTGCATCCACACGTCAACACGTTGCACTTTTAACTCCCTTTATATGTGGTTAAGATTCATTAACCCTTAAGGTTAAATAACCTTACACTAGTTTTTAGGGAAAAATTTAAAAAAAATTATGTCCCTAAGGATTAAAAATTCGTAATCATAGTTAAATGTAGTTAAGATTCACTACTGATTACGTAAATTAAAGTTGGTATATTTGGAAGAAAAATATTAGAAAAAACTCATAAGTTTAGATAACCTAAACTTAGTATTTTGAACAAAAATTAGTAAAAAAAACATGCATCCACAGGTTTACACAATACACTTGTAACTCCCATCATATATGGTTAAGATTCACTAACCCTTAAAATTTAAATAATCGTAGATTAGTTTTTACAAAAAAAAGTATTGAAAAAGCTTGAGCGCAAGGAATAAACTTCTAAATCATAGTTAAATATTAAATTTATTAACCATAATTAAAACGTAAATTAAATGGGATTTGTGGGTGCGATTGAATGCGGGAGAGTGCAATGGTAACTAGACAGGATCATCAGGACTCCATCGAGAATCATACGTTACTTTCCAAGAAGACAGATATCTAAATGGTGACCTGAAATGTATCTCAGAATCTTTTACAGATTTTTTTACTGGATCTCAAGCTCTAGTTTCCGGACCAAACATACCTTTGTCCCGGATCAAACCCACTGCCGCAAGTCAAACTTCTTGAAAAAAAAAAAACAATAAGATTAAATGAAGTAATAAATAGGCCAAATTACATTAGCTTTTTGTTCAATTTCTAGTGAAGTCAAATTCTCATAATTACGAGTTAAGGGATGGGTCCCTAGCCTTTGATTTCCACATAAGTGCGAGTTAAGGGGATGGGTCCTTAAGTCTCTGATTTTCACATAAACGACAAGACAAGGATAAAGACCCTCTTGAGCCTCTATTCTGATTAATTGGATGGAAATGTGCGCCGAAATAACAGCCCTAGAGAGTATGGTTAGCATTTATTATTTTATTTTTTTGGTTGGCTATCTATGTCAGAGATTAGGGTATCTATGTCAGAGGTTAGGGGGTTAGAACTCGAGGGTGGGCGCTCAACGGCCGGCAAAAGGTTTACCTCACCAGAGTATTCCTATGGTGAACAGCATATCAATGGACAAAAAAGTCCCACCTCACTCGGAAGTCATTTTTTTTTTCCCGTCTTTTTTTGACTTCTTCCCATTTGACTTTTTTTTCCTTATTTTCTGGACCATTGATCTGCTGCTCACCAAAGGGATACTCTGGTGAGCAACAGAGTAAACCTTTTGCCTCAACGGCCACCCAAGACTCGAACACGAGTCTCTTCTCCCCAAATCCCCAAGGGAAATACACTAGGCGTGTTATGGCTAGCATTCAATAAGTGAAATAAAAAAAAAAATGAAACAAGAGGCACACGCACATTAGTGGCAAGAGACGGAGCCAAGGGTTGCCAGAGAGGGGAAGCAAGCAAGGAAGGGAGGTGCTATCATGAGCCTATCAGCATCCGCTATCTTATCCTTCACCCCTTCCTTCCACCAGTCAAGAATTTCAGTTCTACGCCGACACACCAAGCTTCCTTCCTCGCCTGATTTCCTTAATGTCCGGCGATCCTGGCCCACACATCTCTATTCCTTCAACACCACCCCATGCGCATTACAGCATTTCCATGCCCAACACGGCGCACTTTTACAGGATGCTGGTGCCACGGCGCTCGTTATGGCCGGCGCTTACGCTCTCGTTCTCGCATTCGATAATCTAACCAACCGAAACCTAATCGAACAGGTCTCTGAATTTTGTTCCCCCATTTTGGATTCATCTCTAGTTCTATTCTATGCATATTGAAAAATGTTTAATTAATTTACTAAGAAAATCGAACTTTCATTGTTAGTTAATTATCCTAGTGTCGAGGACTTGTAACAAAATTTTTGGGAAAAAAAATTCAAAAAAGAAGGAAATAAGCGATTTTTCGTGCTATTTGCTGATGCAGATCTTGTGGGGGTCCTTTTTTTTCCCCCCCCTAAAGATGTGTACCATGTACTCTACAATAAAATTGGAACTGTAGGAATGGATTGTAAAAATTAGGGGGTGATGCCCACCATTTGATATGCCTCATCTAGGAGATTTACGCCCGAAATTGTTATGATAGAATAATTAAATGATTGATAGTTGATTCCATTTGCCACATTTTCTCTAAGGGGATACAAAATATTTGATCATTTGATTCGGAGTCTTGTACTCTGCTTTTCTTGTTCTAATATAATGCTGATTACCTGTATTAATTGAAAAAAAAAAAAAAGAATGTCTTCAATTAGTTTAGTTTTTGAGTAATCCTAGAGTGCTTTGGCAAATCATGATGCAGCATCCCCACAAAAGCTCTAGTTATTTTAAGATTTTCTGTGTCTGTATTTTTATTTCTGTGGTATGAATTTTGTTATTTCCTATGGGTTGGACATTATTGGCACATGTAAAATTTACAGGTAAAAGAAGTTGACCATGTAAAGAATTTCTCAATAAATTGTGTTAGAACTTAGAAGTAGGTTGATCAGGTTCTCCCAGGCAATTGGAGCAGCACAAACCGAGCAGTATGAGAGATAATGCTAATTGTTTGTGATCATGATTATTGTGCACTTCAAAATGATTTTTCTTTTTTGTGAAGGGATAATGTTTTTTGATTGCTTCATGTACGTTTTTTGTCATATATTTTCTGAAATGGAAAAATCTCGTACATGCCACACGTCTGTAACTGCTCAGCTGGTAGAGGAATGATAGCACAACTCCACCTGTGAATGAGTCTGAGGGGGCGGGTGTGCACCCTGAAATAAGCTCCGATGATAAAGTCAGTATAAGGCACAAGCACAGTATAAGGCACATAATAGTATAAAGATACTTATCGTGAGGCCACTGGGTATATGCACTTGAGGACGAGCTCTGGTGTTATGCTCTGGAGATTGTAGCTCAGGAGGCACAAAGAATATGGCTCAGACAACGTAGCTCTGATAACGTGGCTCGTAGAAGGCACAAACAACGTAGCTCTGACAAGGCACCGACAACGTAGCTCAGATAAGGCACAAACAACGTAGCTCGGATAAGGCACAGACAACATAGCTCTGACAACGTAGCTCAGATAAGGCACAGACAACGTAGCTCTAGCTCGGATGACATAGCTCAGACAACGTAGCTCGGATAGGGCACCGACAACGTAGCACTGATAACGTAGCTCTGACAATGTAGCTCTGACTCGGATAACGTAGCTCTGACAACGTAGCTCAGATAAGGCACCGACAACGTAGCTCTGATAAGGCATCGACAACGTAGCTCAGACTCGGATAACATAGCTCTAGCAACGTATACGTTGTGCATCCATTGTGCATCAAACAACGGGTACGTTGTGCAGCAGACAACGTGTACGTTGTACAGCTCACGACGGGTACGTTGTACATCAGACAACGGGCACGTTGTACATCAGACAACGGGCACGTTGCACAACTCACAACGGACAATGAGCTCAGCACTACTCACAACACAACGTGACAACATATGCGGCACCATTCACAGCACAACGTATTCGGCACTATTCACAGCACAACGTGACAACGGATTCAGCACCATTCACAGCTCAAATAACGCTACAACGGGTTCAACACCATTCACAGCGTCAGGCACTAGTTCAAGTGTGATTGCACTCAACTGCTAATCAATTGCAAGGCCGTGCAAGTGGCAGTGTGACCGTTTAGGGAGAGCATCAGGTGGACATGGCCTATTTGAAAGAATCTAGTGGCCATAAACACTTGTGAGGCCATAAAGAGCATCAAGTAGCTGGATAACACCAAAAGAAGATGAGAGAATCAGGTGAGTGGCCGTCTGCACAGCACTTCGAGGTAGGGGTGTGAATGACTCAAGCTTCTCAGATCTCCCTCTTCCTCTTCCTCTTCCTCTTCCTCTTCCTCTTCTGCCCTTTCTCTCCTCTCTTGCCTTTCGCACCATTCATCCCTTCTTTCTGGTGATTCTTGCTTATTTATAGGCATTTAGAGTCATCATGACTGGTGTAGTCATGATGAGGTCACCTGCCAGACAACACTCAAGTGAGCCAGCACATAGCCCAGGTGGGCTTATGTCGGCTAAATTGTTAGAATTTGCTAGAATGAGAAATCCTTATTTTATCCCTTCTTTTTACTCCTTTTTACGAATTTTATCCGTTACATTTTCTTCAAAATCTGCAAGTTGGAAGCGTTATCTCAGTGGATTCAAGCTAAGTGTTGGAAACTTGTGAGTTCAAGATTTAAAGGCCTTGTTAAGTTTAAGATGGGTGAAAAAACTTTTGTTGACTTTTGAAAACTGCCCAAGTTTTTCATACAAGGAAAAAGGGAAAAAAAGAAGAATTTGCACAAGGTTTTAAAGTTTCATTTAAATGACTGAGAATTATCCTGTAGGCAGTATCGTGATTATCCAACATGAGGCCAGAGTCATGTGACGTGAGAATATGATGTCTTTTAATTGAAAGGAGGTCGGCTTTGTGGTGAAAGCAAAAGTGCAAGTGAGAGTTTCACTGAAGAAAAAGTTTATTATACTTGGAAATTTTGTATGTAGGGTAGGTTATTTAATTGAATCATCCATTAAACTAAGTTGTGGGAGCAAATGTGTGCAATGATTCATGTGTGAGTGTGTTGCACTTGCATCTTATTTCGGGTTAAGTGACACCAAAATTTTTCAAAAATAAGATTTTTTTTAAGGTGTCGTGCTATACTTTAGGCATTCAGATTTCGCAGGTTGATTGTTAATGTTATAAACAATCGCAAGTTTGATTTTTTCCAATATAGTGATTAGAGGAATTGGTTAGTCAGGGGCTAAGGTTATGTTTGAAAAGTGTAATGAGTGAAAAAGATGTCCTAAACAATGTTTTAAAAGTCGCTCCGAATCGACCATATGGACCGGTTGACCCAGGTTCCAGCCTCATCAATGGGGCAATTTGATCATTAGGCCAAGTGGTTTTCAAATCCGGAAGAAACGGGTATAAATCATTCAATTTTCGGAGGAAATTGCTCGAACCAAGGAGGATTTTGTCGAATCTTCTGGGTCACTCCACAGAGAAAGAGAGAGGGAGGGAGGGAGGGAGGTCGCCTGTGTCACCGTTGTTGGCATCTTCGAGTTGATCTCTAAATACATAAGAGAGATAAGAGGATTAGAGAACTTTGAGGGTGCAGATTTGAAGAGGGGAAAGAGATATGAGAAAAAGGTTGGAGAGAAAGGGAGAGGTTTATGCCGCCCTTTTTAAGGGTGCAGATTTGAAGAGGGGAAAGAGATTTGAGAAAAAGGTTGGAGAGAAAGGGAGAGGTTTATGCCGCCCTTACCGGAAGAGTTATATCTCTATTGTTGACGGAGTTCTCTGTGGGAATGTTGCACTGTTGAGAGAGAGAGAGAGAGAGGGTCTCTTTTGGTAAACAAAAAAAGAGAGATTTCACTAATTCGTATGATTATATGCATATACTTTATATAAGAGGGTCTTGAATCTTGATTGACTCGATTCAACCCTATGGCTTGAATTAGTTTGTAGCAATTCATTAATTAATCTGAAAATGTGTCTGGTCTGGGTTTAAGATATTGGTCCTAAATGAGGCATAACTGAACACTCTGGTGTTAAGTGGCATGTGTTCAAAAAACTTGCTATAGATAATTCTGAAAAATGCTGCGTAGGCTAAGCCCTGTCAGGGTAGGGGTTGACTGGGCGAAAAGTGCCGTTTCATGTGTCTTAGCGCGGTGCCCTTAGATGGAAAGACATGTGAAAAAGCATTTTATCGCTGTCAGCCCCTTAATTTAATCAGTCCTGATCTCCTTAGCAAAGCACAATGGTTATCCCAATAGTTGCCTTCAGGTTGAGGTGAGCTTCTTGTTTGAGGGTTGGGTAGAGTTTAGCCTTTAGGGCTTTATTATATATACTTAAAAGGATAATTTTGGGAGACTTTCTTTACACTAATTTTAGTTGAGACTTCAATAGGGATAAGGGCATTTAACAGAGTTCTGGAAAACCCTTGTGCTAAAATTTTACTTGGAGTAGCAAAAAGGGGTAAAAGTGTAGTTGTAGTGATAAAGCTTGTAAATAGAGTGTTCTATTTTGCAGCAAGGAACTTTGAAAGGTAATTTTGAGATTTGGAGTGTTGAAAGTAGAATGATAATTGAAACTTGAAAGTGGCAAAGCTATAATAAGAAAGGACAGTGGCTTAGGTAACCTTAAGCCCAAAGTATGGTTAAAGGCTCAATAATAATGACTTGGACTGGTCAATTTTTTTGATTTTGGAACATAAACAAACACCTTTCACTTCCAAATGAGCTTATCATTTTTTTTAAAAAAACAAAGAAAGCAAAATTCTCCCAAACTTGGGCTATCAGTTTCTGAAAAGCATACCAGTTTAGTAATCTTCACCATTTAGAAACCTTAATGCACATTGGACAATATATCCTCTACAGGAGAATCATTGCGATTTTTCTTAGAAACCATTGGAGACTCCTTTGATTTTTCTTCCACATAAGAAAAAGAATTCACATAGAAGGATATTTTGTTCATTTTGAAAGATAAAATTTGTAAGTTTCTTTTAAGTGGGCAAAATACGCTCTCATTCAGATCAGCACATCTCCCTCATTTCAACTATATTGTTGTAACAATTCATTCTCTCCTGTTTAGAGCAGAATTTGAGCAGAAAACTGGTTCATGTATTGTCTGGGTTGCTCTTCCTCTGCTCTTGGCCAATTTTTAGGTACCCTTCTCTATTTCAATTCTATTGCTGTTTATAATGTGTCTCTTATATACAGTAGTTTAAATTTTCTTCAACTACTCCGGCTGATCGTTTAAATCCTAGAATAGCACCATGAGGGAGGCTCGCTACTTTGCTGCTTTGGTTCCTCTACTGAATTGCATAAGGCTTGTCATCAATGGCCTCTCACTATCTACTGACGAAGGTCTTGTGAAATCTGTTACAAGAGAGGGGAACCCTGAGTAATTTCTCCAATCACCATCATAAAGTTGCCCCTATCTTTCTTCTCAATACACGTGAAATTATTTGTAATGTAGCTTGAACATGTTCTTTTTTGCAGTGAATTGCTTAGAGGTCCTCTCTATTATGTCCTGGTATTGATTTTATGTGCTACCATCTTCTGGCGCGAGTCTCCGATTGGGATGATCTCATTGGCTATGATGTGTGGCGGAGATGGTTACACCTCTTCTACCCTTTTGAAATCCAGTGCTTTTTACGCCCTTTCGGTTATTCCCTTCTGACTTGGTGTTTTACAGGTGTTGCCGATATCATGGGTAGAAGATATGGAGTGCTAAAGATTCCTTATAATCAACAGAAGAGTTGGGCCGGTAGTATCTCCATGTTTGTATTCGGTTTCTTGATTTCCGTTGGGTAGGTTTTTGATTTCTGATCTCACCCAACTAAAATGTAGAATAAAAGGTTGGATTGTTCCATACAGATTTTGACCTTGATGTGTCTTGCTGTTTTGGAAAATGGGTTTTCTGCATTACAGAATGCTCTACTACTACTCAACTCTGGGGTACTTCCAGTTGGATTGGGCATGGACAGTGGAAAGGGTAGCTTTGGTATCCTTGGTAGCAACAATTGTGGAGTCCCTTCCAATTACAGATATATTAGATGATAATCTCTCTGTTCCTTTATCAAGCATGTTAATGGCATTTCTATTTTTCGGTTACCAGTATCCTTCTCGGTAATCGTCTGTAATTGTCACATTTATTATTATCGTTGTTAATATTGTTATTGTTGTTATTATTTTAGAATTTTAGTTGGTTGTGTGGTTCCTTGAATGCTCTATAAATAGTTACTACTGTAGTTTCTTTAATTGTTTACAAACTAGTCAAATGTGTAAGCTTCTGTTTACGTCCTTGGAATCTATTAAAATGTACGACTGGAAGCACAAGATATATGAAGTAGATTTATTAATGAGAGCATGTAAACAGTACATATATATCACTTCTATCTGTTTCAAGATTGTTTTTAATTTTTCATCTTTTTTTTCTGAGTGGGCATGTGGGGTCAGGGGTGGTTAGTAAATTAGAAGTGGTGGCACCTTTCTGATTCTCTGAACTGTATCTAATTTCTGATGGTAATCTGCAGAGAGCTTGATCAATGCACAGAGAAATGAAAATAATCACTGGAAAAATAACGGCTGACATGCTTTGGTTGATTTGCTGGAAAAATCGCTTGTATGTACACACATACACGGATTAAGAGGGTCTTGAGATATTGAGTCCCGACCCGACCCTCGGGCTCTTGAAAGGAAACTAAAAGGCAGGCTTTGGAGGTTTAGGTATCCTCACCAAGGGTTGGATTAATGATCCAGATAATCCGCATATGTTTCAGCATATCAATAACAATTTGAGCAAAAGAACTGCTACTTATCAAGAAGTGCTTAATCTGCTTGAGAGAGAGATTGATCTCTCCTTATTTTCTTGGTTCATCTTCATTGGTTGAGGAATACCTTCAGACGGGGCTTGGGAGACACCATTCAACGGGTATCCCTCATCATTAAACGAATAGTGTAAACGAACGGAAATAGGGTTGTGGGAACAGTGTTGACCTAACCGGGACCTGAACCCGACCCACCTATAGGGACTGAGCACCTTGCTACACCAGCCACGATCCATCAGGTCTTCTGATCCAGAAATGAGCTTTTGATGCACATTAGCGTAACTAAATCAGCACACAATTTGAGAAAGAAACTGAGTCTTGATCCAATTTAGTCCAGAAACTATCTGTCATCTTGTCATCTAACCCGACCGAGTTAATGAAAAATTTAAAAAAAAAAAAAAAAAAGATCTCCAGTTTGGCTAACCTCAGTCAATGATTAGGAATACCTACTACCCAAGCGAAGCACAAAGTGCCTCCATTCTGGATTTCTACCTAGTGTTCCCAACAATAGACAGTTCTCTGTCAAGGCATAACCTGTAAGACATTTCTAACACCCAACTAGAATGGCAACACAAACAATCCTATTTCAGGTCTGCATCTTTTGTCAAAGAAAAGAGTTTATTCCCAGAAAGCTTCAAAATCCAACTTTGAGTTTGATACCTTTGCATGACAGGTTAAACAACCATATCATGCTCTGATCATATCAAATTGTGGGGAATAGAGTGATGTAAAGACAAATTCGCATCCTCAATTCCATAAGACATGGCAACCAGTGAACAGTGAACATTAAGAGAATATAAGACACATGGTAACCAGTGAACAGTGAACATTAAGAGAAGATAAACAGGCAAACAGGTATGAAACATAGATGTCCCAAGATGCAGGAGAAAGTACACAGCCCACCAGCCCTCGCAAACACACACACACACACCCCTTAAAGAGATGTAAGAATAGCATCTACGAAATGTATAAATAGTATCTATTTCCAGTAGAGGTATGTGATACATGAAACCCTACAAAACAAAGACAAATATAGATGTACAACAAACGCCAAATTTGACCTGTTGTACATAGAGGGAAAGGCGAACACTGTCCCAGAGCACGTGCTGATATGGGAATTCTTCCACAATCTGAGCATCTACGTGGTCTGAGCAACTCTCCAGTTCTCATCCGCACTAGAACAAAATAGTTTCCAGGTCACACCCACCCACAACACATTATGGATCTCTAATCAATAGGGGAAGCGATCATTCCTCGCAAGAATGCAAGCCGTTCTTGGACAAAGATGTGGGGAAAAAATATAAGGCATGAGGAAACGTAAACCATAACACTACCTAGACGTATTAGTTATGGTTGCCTTGGTGGGTTTACTGCTAGGTTGAGGATCTTTGACCGGCTTCGAAGCTCCATCAATGGCAATGTTCCCCACTCCCACCTCCATTTCCTCCCTCGCATCCTTCTCCCTCTTCCCAGAAATACCACCATCTGCAGCCTGGGTTTGAATAGGAGGGATGGAAGGTTCAAGAAGCCGAGGACCTGCACTGATCCATGGATGAAGAAGGCATTGAGCAGCTGTCGGCCGCTTTTCAGGGACAAAATCCAGTATGGGAAGCAGGAAATCAGCCATGTCAATTGCATCTTGCTCACTGAAATCGTACTTCTCTTTGAGTACCTTGTTAAGGGGCCAGAAACGCAAGCGACGGATGTGCCTCAAATCCCCATACCTGTTGAAGAAGTCCCGGGAATAGCGGCCACCTAATGCAATCTGAGAGGAAAATTTGTCGATCAATTGAAAATTAAAAGCAAATATCTAAGTGGATGTCTTGCAGGATGGCAGGGATAACGCACTTACCTTGCGAGGCATCATTCCAAGAAGCTCCATCATCAGCGCCAAATGGTCCTGTAGGCAGAAAAAGGTTAACAGTAAGTCAACTGTGCTCGACTCTTTAACAGAAGACTTGATTTACAGTGTTGATATTAACTCGGATGCATGATGTAGGTTGGTTACCCACAAAAATGAAAAACCACCATATTCAAAAGGAAGAAAGCTACAGAAACCTTTCATATAACTCTGTAATTAATTTTCATGATAAACCACAAAAATGAAAACCCCTTGTTTATTCACCACCAATATAGTAATATAAATCTGTAATTAATTTTATTTTTATGAATAGCAAAAAATTTATTGAGAAAAAGAAGAATTTAAAGACCGGGAATGAGGTTATTCCCCTTAAAAGATTACAATATTAGTAGTCAAAAACTATGACTCCATATATACAAAAAGCCGTATGTATTCACATATGCAAATTCTTACAGAGCCCCCGCCTAATTTCTGAAGTCCCACTGGATCAAGGCGCACAATTGAGGAATGAAAGTTTCAATCCCATCAAAAGTCTTTCTGTTCCTCTCCAAATATCCCAAGTAATAATGGGAGGCAACATGGCCCAAGGAGAGATGGAGTCATATATTTTTTGTAGAGTTCTAAAAAACAGGGACGAAAGGCAACATGGCCCAAATCTGTAATTACAAAGCAGGCAACATCTCTATAAAAGAGTTTTAACCCTTTTAAGTAAAAACAGATAGAATGCTGTTAATTGCGAAGGCATTTCAAGTAACCCTGACCTCTCATCTTTACTGCATACAATTTATCAAAGAGATGCTAAGGTATATCAGGGTTTAACAATGTTCAATTTATTAAAAACCCTTCTCATGAAAGAGACCCCTTTTCTCCATTTGGAGTTGTCAGGGATGTTCGACATCCATTTCTGCTCTTCTGCTTGAGGTTATCTAGTAGGGACAGCAGGAATCCTAATTGGCAAAAGGAATACACCAAGGATCTTTTTCCCTTCTTTAGCAAAATAATTATGAATAAGGGCCACTAAACATACCTAAAATGGATATTCATACTTGTCTCCCCTATTTTGCTTCTTCAGTAAGATGGTCCAGGTCTCAAAGACTCGAATCCAAGCTACACTTATCTATTGTATTGACAGAAACCCATTCAAAGAGGATGATTATAGGTTGATAAAAACATAACAATTCCTTGTATTAATGATTTGTGGTTCATGTATTCAACTGTAAATTATGAATCCTTCACAAATTGTACTATTTTTTATATAATACAAGGAAATAACAGAATATGTAATAACATACATAATGGTTAATGGGTGTGATTTATCTCATTATCTTGCATGGTTTAAAACACGACATGTTTCCTAAGAAACACTTCCATTTCAAACTCTTCATTTGGGTACTGACACGAAACATACCTGTATAGCTTACAAAATCGACATGGTAAACTTTGGTGACAATGGCTCGGCTTTCATTAATGATGAACGATATCTATTTGAAGTGTAAACAGTACAAGTTTCGACATCATGTTTTAGTAGTTTCGATAACGCTCTGGTAATATCGACCGAGACATTATAAAACATTTATATATCTTGCATGACTTCGGTTGACATGAACTAAATTCAACTGATTTCATATGTTTTTGCTGAGAAAACTTTATTTTTTCCACAAGTCAATTTCTCTCATTTTCTTAAATCAATTACTACATTAGAGGGTTCTAAACTTACTTTTAGACTTTAAGTATTTCAGCTCCAAAATTTTGCATAAAAACACCCATAGATGCATCAAATTCATGCATATCCATATATTTTAGAGATTCAAACTAGATTTGTAAATAAAATTCATGAAAAACTAAGAAAACTCGAATTCTACTAAATTTTACCCCAAGCTTCAATGTTTCTATTTGAATATTAATTAAATGCACCCGATCTAACTATCGGATTATTCTTTTTTTCCGAGCAGAAATTATTTTTTTAATTTTTAATTTCAAAATTAATTAGGGATATTTTTGTTATACGTACTATACTAATTTAAGAAACATGTAAGTTATATCTACATGTTTGTACATTAGTTGATTAGTGCTATTATTCTTGAACCAGGTTACAAGTTGGGTGGTAATTTTTTTGAAAAATATTTAATTACTTTTGAGTGTTATATTTGATATACCTATTATTTATAAATGTATTATCATATAAATACTCATTTATGTGCACATTGGCTTTACATAATGGGTCTTGGGTGGACTAGAGTAGAGAAGAGAAGGGCCATTAAGATCTCCAAGGTGTGCATGAGTAAGGGGCATAGCCAAGTAAGGTTAGCATCAGAGGTGAACACACTACTGCAAAGAAAGTCAAGCAGGTCTTTTGAGTGAGGTGCCAAGGAGCGAAGCCGCTTTACCGAGTTTACGAGGTGAAGGAGAGATAACTTTCTTTAGTTCTCCGCTTCAATAGACAGTGCATGTTACTTCGCATGATTGATGATTCTTATACTAGATATTATACATGCTTCTATTTTGTGTAATTATTGATGTGTATATATGCTTAGTTATTCATTCTTAAAGTTTCATTTTAGATTTTCAATGTTTCTTTAATATTTCCAGCATTTTCTTAATTTTTACAGTGCTTCCTTAGTCATCCTTAAACTTTTTTGAAACGTTTCCACTTACCTAATGACCGAAGTTTACACCGACACCAAAATTTTGATACCATGCCATTGTGTAGTAAAAACATACATGACCCTACTTACACAAGGTAGTGATCTTAATATAAAAGCTTTCTATTAAAAAAACTCTCTAGAATGAGAGTGGCGATAAAAGGAAATATCATCTAGTTGATTGAAATCAAATTTGTACTCCATTGAGTGATGGGGGTCTTGACCTCATTCTAACTAGTAAAGTAAATAATGGGGGTCTCAACCTCATTCTAACTAGTAAAGTAAATAAGACTCTCTTGGGCAAATGAGTTTGGAGGTTCAATGAAGAGCGTGAGAGTCTGTGGCGGAAGGCGATTGTCGCTAAATATGGGAAACTCTCTTGTTGGAGGCCGAATGGGGTGCAAGGATCACATGGATTGGTCTTTGGAAAGGAATCATGTGGCTAAGCTATTAGACCGCTACATTAGGTTTAAGGTAGGGAATGAAATTGAAATCCACTTTTGGAAAGATATTTAGTATGGTCAATCCATGCTTAAGGATGACTTTGAGAACATCTTCCTCCTTGCTCTAAACAAAGCAACCTTAGTAGCTGGTTTTGTTGAGAGGAGGAGTGAGTCATTTTGGTGCCCTCGCTTGCGACGGGATCTAAACGATTGGGAAGTTGAGGACTTACAATGTCTTTTGATTCGGTTGAGCTCCTCTCCCTCTACTACCCAAGTTAGAGATTATAGGATGTGATCAAGAAGCAACAATGGTTGATTTTTAGTGAGATCATTCTTACAGTCCTTAGTCTGTTTACCTACGCATTCTTTTCCTCATACCATAGGCATCCCATCAAATGTATCTTTCTACTTATGGTCTGCAACTCTGAACAAAATTCTTACTACTGATCACTAAAAGAGCAGAGATTGGAGTATGACAAATCATTGCTACTTGTGCCTGATTGAAGAAGAGACAGCAGATCACTTGACTCTACATTGTTCGGTTGTTTTTGAGATTTTGACTTTCTTCATGTCTCGGTTAGGTGTGGAGTGGGTCTTCCCACTCTCATTCCTAAGCTTCTTATCAAGTTAGCAATTGTCAACACTGGCGGGGGCCAAGGAAGCAATTTGGATTATGCTACTTGGAGCTATCTCTTGGGGCATTTGGAAAGAGATGAATAGACGCGTCTTTGACAACTCTTCTAACCCTCATATTTTAGCAGATGAATAGACGCGTCTTTGACAACTCTTCTAACCCTCATATTTTAGCTCGTATTTGGCGCTTGCTTGTGGAATGGTCCTCCATTAGTTAGTTGGGAGGGGAAGTGGAAGATATTTTGTTGTGAGGATATCCATTCATATTTTCTTTTGTCTTGTTTACTTTCTGTATTTCCTTTTTGTTGGAACCTTTTAGTTCATCCCTCTATAAATTGTTCTTCTTATCCTTCACTATGTTAATTAATATAATCAATACTTACCAATAAAAAAAAAAGGAAAGAACTTCAAACCTATAGAAAATGTAATTATATTGTGCGGAACTAGGAGAATAGAGAGATATTCAGTGAGACCCAAACAGCGCATATCTGCTTTTTTTTTATCAGTAAAATCAAATATATAAATAGATCAAAGATGAAACAACAGTTTACAAAGAGGTAAGCTGAAAGAAACAGCGGCATATGGGCTTTTTGGGGAAGGATTCAAAAACAATAGAAATAAAAATAGAACTAGCATAGTTCCAAAAACCCTCTACCTCATTCAAAAGATACTAATTGTAAAACTCAATCATTCTAGAAAGCCCTCTGTTGCATTTCTAACCCTCACTCGCATAGTTGGACTGACTTTCCGCCTCGTACCTAAGATCCTATCTACAATCAATCATTTTAGAAAGGCCCCCCTTCCTATCTCCCCTACATGAGATTATCCACAAGTCTCCCACGAAAATGAACTCTCCATGGAAAATCTGGAAATTTGAACTTGATCCGCCCAATATGAGAAGCACCTTTGATAGTATTTGAAGAGAAAAGATCCAAAGTAAACTTTTTCAACTAGCACAAAGGGAAAACAAAGAGCATGTCAAAATTTACATATGACAAATGAGCTGGAGGCTGGAACCGCACATGATTCAGAAACCCACAGTTTTTATTAACTTGGCTTTTCTGCATACCTATCTATATATATGTGTGTGTGTGTGTGCGCACGCACGTGTATAGTGCATATCTATAAACTAACTTAACTTGGCTTTTATGGATTTATCTATAAATTTCTATCATGTGATTGTGACAAGTCATAAATCTCTGTCTTTATGATCCAAAATTTCATTGTCAAGACACTAAAGTCAAGTCACTCTGGTAAAAAGGGATTTTTTGTTTTCTTCTCAAATTTTTTTAAGAAAAAACTTCGCAATCTCCTCTCTCTCTCTCTCTCTCTCTCTATATATATATATATATATATATAATGGTTACAAGCTACCAAAAGGTTTAATGACTTTGTTTGGTAAGCCAAGTCATTAGGTCCAAAGTCGCATGTTTATAGTTTACAATTTCAGGATAACAAGGCTTAATTATACAAGGACAACTCGATCTAGCCCAACCAAACCCGCATCAACCCGAGGGGTTGAGAAATGAGCTTTGGATTGGACTTGGGTTAGGCACCTAGGGTTGAAAGTAGGGTTGGGTTGGGGCCGTTGGGCAATAGGCAACTATTTGCCATTAGGGTTGGGCTTGGGTTGCCGCCTAACTCGGCCCAACCCACCCAAGTTGCACCCCTAATTCTCCTACAACCAAACACATCCTAATCCAAAACCCATAAACCATCAACTAACAACCCATATTTGAAAACCCAAATTTTTTAATAATAAATCCTCTATTTTTGTTTTTGTTTTGGGAAATCCCTTTCTTTTTATTTAATAAAATAATCTTGTTTAACTTATACTTATATTTTTATTACTAAACCATTAACTTCCTTTTTCTCTGTCAAAGTCTATTAAAAGGGAGCCCACCACCTCACGGTTCTCTCCCCCATCTCTCTTATTCACTCTCACATCTCACCGTGTAGAGGACAAGGGGCACCCTCTCTTTTGGCTCTCCCATGCATGGCTACAGAATACAGATACCTCTCCACCTCATGCTCACTCTCTCAGCCTCACAACCATATCATCAACTCAAAGGGAATCTTGGCTGCCCCCTTCTTCTTTGTTACTAGAAGAAGAATGTCTGACTACAAGTCCAGCCAGTCAAACTCCAACAACTTCTGTACTAGTACATGTGATTTGACACCTTTCTTTGCATGCTGCAAGTCACAAAATCTCTGTAGAGCATTAAAAGCTCCCAATAAGGCATTCTGAGTCTCTTTTTCAGATCTCTACGCCTTGAAGGACCATCAGCGAAGTCAGTGGTTCTTCTTATTCTCTATGACCCCTGTGGATGGTATTTGTGAAGCATCCTATTAATCCGGGTAATGTTTTCATCATCTTTCCTCTGCTAAATCCTTTTATCTCATCGACGTTTTGGGGCATCACAATCTGAATTTTAGTTGGCTGTTGGGACTGCTTTACAGCCATTTATTTGGTGGACGTTAGGTTATTTTAATCCTTCTTTTTTGGCCTTTGTGATACTGTTCTAGAAATCACACTCGAAGATGTTTTTATGATATCAATGTCTTTCAGACTGAAAATGGTCCATGTTTGAGGGTGACTTTAGATCGTTTCAAACCTCAGCTATTTAGAGTTCATGCAGATTTTGGGTTTCCTTTGGATTTTTATAATCATTGATTATGGTAGATTTGAATTGTCACAGATTTTTTAGATTTGGATTAGCATAAGTTCAAAGTTCCTTTAGATTAGGGGTGGAGCTAGGAATAAATTGTAGGGGGGGCACATTTGGTTTAAGGAATGGGGGTTCGGGGGCTGAGCCCCCGGAAAAAAAATTTAATGAATCCGCCCCCCGAAAAAAAGTTTTAACGAATAAGTTTGTGGGTCATTTTATCCCCCCGAAAAAAAAATTTAACGAATAAATTTGCTGGTCATTTCATCCCCTGAAAAAAAAATTAACAAATAAGTTTGTTGGTCAATTTATCCATACATTTTGTACATATCCTACACGTATTGTTTCCCCTTGTTTTTGGGAGCAGTTGTCCTATCCTACATGTATTGTTTCTCCTTGTTTACGAGAGCAGTTGTCCTATCCTACACATATTGCTTCTCCTTGTTTACGGGAGCAGTTGTCCCCTTGCCTTGTGGCGATGCCCTATCAAATAATATAATTTAATTTTTTTGAAAATTTCAGGAGCGTCCACCTGTTCAATGACTATTCCCTATTAAATAATTAAACAAAATAGTTTTTTTTTTTTTTTTTTGAAAATCCAATGGGACAGCTACCCCATGACTGATTACGGTTATAACCAAACTCCTTGGAGTCCGTTACAACACAAAACTCTTTTAACTCTATTTAACAACTTTAACCTTTAGAGTTAATTATTTTCTTCTGAAAACCAAAGTTATGTAGTTGTTGAACCCTACGGGTTAGTGAATCTTAATTGCAATCAAGAGATACTAAAAGAGACATGTGATGACTTGTGGGTTGTAACCAACTCCAAGGAGTCTGGTTATTGTTACAGAGATAATTTAGGATATTATGGGATTTGATTTGTAATATTTTAGGGATGTTTTCCTTTATATCTAGATTGTATATAGCAGATAATTAGGCTGTAAATAATGTTGGAAATACTTACCTTGTATAGCATTTAAATAGCCTGGCAACAACTATGTAAATCTGGCAACAACCATGTAAATCTCTTCTATATATAATGAAAGCAAACCCTATGGAAAGGGTATTCAGACCAATTTGTCATGGTATCAAAGCCCCGATTCTGATATTCATCTCTATGGTCTTAATCCTTTGTGTGCGACAGGAAGAAATTTTTTTCTTCCTCTTGGTCTGTCGGTCCTTTCTGTGGTGACTCATTCTGTGGGTTTACTGTTCTGTGGCAGTCAACCTCCACTGTGGTGGTGTTTGTTTTTTGTAGTGGTTGAGTGGTGTTCGACCTTCTCTGTGGAGGCCGTTGCTCTATCTCTGGGCAGTTCTTCTCTTTCTTGGTGCTTGCTTTGTGGTGGTTAGGTTGCTGTGGGACCATCAACTCTCTATGTGGCAGACGGCAGTTTCTGTGGCGGTTGCGAGGTGCTCGGCTCCTTTTGGTTGACATCGGTGCTGGGTGCACCTTCTTCTCTACGTGATATCGGACCTATCGGCACTCTGGTTTGCTGATTCTTTTGTGCTGGGCAGGTATCATTACTTGGGCTTCTTTCTTGTGGGCTTATTTTGGTGTTACCTGGGCTTCATTGCTGTTGGTCATCTGTTTATTTTTTTGCCGAGACTACCTGAGCTTATTTGGTTGGATATATTCCTGTTTTCTATGTGACTTTCATCATGTCTATTGAGAATACTATTGTTCGCTTTACTGGAAAGAATTTTCCTACGTGGGAATTTCAATTTAAGATGTTTTTGAAAGGGAAAGATTTATCAAATCATATTGATAGTTTTGCTAAGGTTCCCACTAATGAAAATGAACTTGCTCAATGGGAGGTCAAGGATGCTAAGGTGATCTCTTGGCTGTTGGGGATGATCGAGTCTCACCTTGTGACCAATCTTCGTTGTTTTACTACGGCTCAGGCTATGTGGGATTATCTCCACCGTATTTACCACCAAGATCACAGTGCTCGGAAGTTCCAATTGGAGTTGGAAATTAGTAATTCCAGTCAAGGTAATTTACCTATGAACAATTTTATTCTGGTTTTATTAATCTTTGGAGCGAGTATTCAGCTATTGTTCATGCTAAGGTTCCCCCTGCGGCACTCGCGGCTCTTCAAGCGGTTCATGCTGAGAGTCAACGCGATCAGTTTTTGATGAAGCTTTGACCTAAATTTGAGCCTGTTCGAGCCGGTTTATTGAACCGTAATCCAGTTCCTTCTTTGGATACTTGTTTGGGAGAGTTATTGCATAAAAAAATAACAGTTATCCACTCAGATGGGAATGACTTCTGAGAAGGTCTTTTCTGAGGCTGTGAATGTAGCCTATGCAGCACAAGGGAGAGGGAGGAACAAGTTGCAGTGTTTCAGTTACAAGGAGTTTGGTCATATTGCTCGCAACTGTCCTAAGAAAGTTTGTAACTACTGCAAGAAAGAGGGCCATATCATCAAAGATTGTTGGGTGCGGCCTCAAAATCGCCAATCCCAAGCTTTTCAAGCTGCTGTTCAGTCTTCTTCTTCTTCTGTGCCACCCACTATAAGCTCTGATTCATCTGTTCTCACACTAGCAATGGTCCAACAGATGATTGTGTCTGCTTTTACGGCCTTAGGCCTGCAAGGTACGGATACTAACTCAACTTCTTGGATTGTTGATTCGGGCGCTTCTAATCATGACTGGTAATACAACGGGTCTCCATGGTGTTCGCAAGTATAGAGGCACGCAAAATATTCAGATTGCTGATGGCAGTACTCTTCCTATTACTGTTGTTGGTAATTTGGGCTCTTCATTTCACAATGTTTTTGTCTCTCCTGGATTGTCTACCAATTTGATTTCCGTTGGACAACTGGTAGATAATAATTGTGATGTTCATTTTTCTCGTGGTGGTTGTCTTGTGCAGGATCAAGTGTCGGGGACGGTGATCGCAAAGGGGCCTAAAGTGGGACGTTTATTTCCCTTATAGTTTTCTATTCCTAATGTTGTTTCTTTTGCTTGTACGGCTACTGCCAATAATAATGAAGTCTAGCATAAGAAATTAGGTCATCCTAATTCTGTTGTTTTGGCTCATCTTATGAAACATGGTTTTTTGGTCAATAAAGATTTTTTTTCTTCTTCTCCTGTATCTTTTGATTGTGCTACTTTTCGTCTTGGTAAAAGTAAAACTTTACCTTTTCCTGTGCATGGTAGTCGTGTGTTTTTAATTGCTTTGAGATTGTGCATACTGATGTTTGGGGTGTGAGTCCTGTTATTTCTCATGGTCAGTATCGTTATTTTGTGACGTTTATCGATGATTATAGTCGATTCACTTGGATATATTTTCTCCGTTCTAAAGCTGAAGTGTTTTTTGTCTTTCAATACTTTGTTGCACTTGTCGAGACACAGTTCCGTACTTGTATCAAAACTTTACGCTCCGACTCAGGGGGGAGTACATGTCTCATTCTTTTCAGACTTTTCTTCAGCAAAAGGGGATCATTTCCCAGCTTTCTTGTCCTTATACTCAACAAAATGGAGTAGCTGAGCGTAAGAATCGTCATCTATTAGATGTCGTCCGTACTTTGTTGATTGATTCTTCTGTACCTTCTAAGTTCTGGGTAGAAGCTTTATCTACTACTGTCTATTTGATCAATCGTTTGCCTACTGTCACTCTAGATTATGATTCTCCCTATTTTCGATTATTTGGCATATCTCCTGAGTATCAATCCTTTCATACTTTTGGGTGTGTTTGTTTTGTTCATCTGCCACCTGTTGAGCGTCACAAGCTTGCTGCCCAGTCTGTCACGTGTGCCTTTATGAGATATAGTCCTAATCAGAAAGGATTTGTTTGCTATTATGCTCATGCAAACAAATTCCGGATCTCACGGAATGTGATTTTCTTCGAAAATCAATATTTCTTTCAGTCTCAGGTTGTTTCTGATTCTCCTATTACTCTTCTTCCCGCTTTTGATGATGTGCCTTCTTCTATTGAGCGATTTAAACCAGGTGTGGTGTATCATCACCGTCTTCCCACTTCTTCACCGCCCCTTCCAAACACTGATCTGTCATCTGATTCTGCGGTTCCTATACCTCGGTGCTCCACCCGGGTTACACATCCACCGAATAGGTATGGTTTTCCTCATACCTCGCTTGCTGCCACTCTCAACACTGTTTCTGTTCCTCACTCTTATACCCAGGCAGTCACCCAAACATGTTGGCAGCAGGCCATGCAAGAAGAAATCCAAGCTCTTCAAGACGATCACACTTGGGATCTTGTGACTTGTCCCCCTAGTGTCAAACCTATTGGTTGTAAATGGGTGTACTCAGTCAAGTTTCGATCTGATGGCTCACTGGACAGATATAAGGCCCGTCTCGTGGCTCTTGGGAACCGGCAAGAGTATGAAGAGACATTTGCACCTGTTGCCAAAATGACTATTGTGCGAACTATCTTGGCACTTGCTGCGTCGCAAGGGTGGTCTCTCCGACAAATGGATGTGAAAAATGCTTTTTTACATGAGGATTTGAAGGAAGAAATCTATATGTCCCCACCTCCCAGCATGTTTGCTACACCTTCCTCAGAGGTTTGTCGGCTACGCCGATCCTTGTATGGACTGAAACAGGCCCCGCGTGCATGGTGATAAATTTCGCTCGACCCTGCTTGCTTTTCATTTTACTCAAAGCCAATTTGATTCCTCTCTTTTTCTTCGCAAGACTTCTGCAAGCATTGTATTGCTTCTGGTATATGTTGATGACATTGTGATTACTGGCTCTGATACTGAGTTAATTCAGCAATTACAACAACATCTGAAGGCCTCTTTTCACATGAAAGATCTTGGTCCCCTACAGTACTTTCTTGGCCTTGAGGTGCAGATTACTCCGACTGGTACGTTGTTACACCAGCACAAATACACGCAGGAAGTGATTTCATTGGCTGGTCTCCAATCGGGTAACTCTGTTCTTACTCCCTTGGAGGTCAATTTTAAATTTCGTCAGAGGAAGGCGAGCTTCTATCAGATCCATCCTTGTATCGGCAGCTTGTTGGGAGTTTGAACTACTTGACGATTACTCATACTGACATTTCTTTTGTTGTGCAGCAGGTCAGTCAATTTATGCAGGCCCCCCGACATCTACATTTAGCCACTGTCCGCCACATTATCTGATATCTGAAGGGCACCTCTACACGCAGGTTGTTCTTTCCTAAGGAATCTTCCTTACAGTTGGTGGGGTATAGTGATGCTGATTGGGCCGGATGTGCGGATACTCGTCGCTCTGTTACTGGCTGGTGCATTTTCTTAAGCAATGCACTCATTTCTTGGAAGAGTAAGAAGCAAGAAAGGGTTTCCAAGTCCTCCACTGAGTCTGAGTATCGTGCTATGTCTTCTGCATGCTCTGAGATCACATGGCTTCGTGGGTTATTGGGTGAACTTGGTTTTCCTCAGCTTCATCCCACCCCTCTTCATGCTGATAATACCAGTGCTATTCAGATCGCCGCTAATCCTACCTTCCATGAGCGTACGAAACATATCGAAGTCGATTGCCATTCCATACGTGAATCCTTTGACAAACATGTGATTACTCTTCCTCACATTTCCACCGAACTTCAAACTGCCGACATATTCACTAAAGCTCTTTCTCGGCACCGGCATCAGTTCTTGGTTGACAAATTGATGCTTCTTGATCTACCATCATCAATTTGAGGGGGGATGTTACAGAGATAATTTAGGATATTATGGGATTTGATTTGTACTATTTTAAGGATGTTTTCCTTTATATCTAGATTGTATATAGCAGATAATTAGGCTGTAAATAACGTTGGAAATACTTAAATCTCTTCTATATATAATGAAAGCAAACCCTATGGAAAGGGTATTCAGACCAATTTGTCATTTATAACAGTAGAGGATTCTAAATCCTTAAATAAACTATATTTCTTATAAAAAAAATTCAAAAGCTGAGGAGCACCACCTGAGATCGAATCACAACCAATCACGATTGAACTCGAGGCACGTGTCCCTTTTAACCCTATTAACTATGGTTAAGATTTATTAACCCTTTGGGTTCAACAATATAATCTTAGTTTGTAAAAAAAATATTAAACTCTAGTTAAGGATTTTTAACCCTTAGGGGTAAACTTTTTTTTAAAAACTAAAGTTATATTATTGAACCCCAAAGGTTAGTGAATCTTGACCACAGTAAATAGGGGTTAAAATGGACATTTGTTGGCATGTGGGTGCGAATGAACTCTCCCCGAGTTCAATTGCAATTGGCTGTGGTCAGATTTCCATCCACCTCCATGCCTAAGCTAGACAATATACAATACATATTTAAAATATTTTTTTAAAAAAAAAATTTCAAAATTTTAGGAGGGGCACGTGCCCCCCCTTGGCTCCGCCCCTGCTTTAGATGTGTGATAATTCCAGATTGTCATAAACCTCAGTTTCTTTTAGATTATTGATATTCCACTATCATGGAGTTCAGAATGTTGCCAATTTCAGATTATCATGAACTTGGGGTTCTTTTCTTTTTTTTTCTTTTTTTTTTAATTATGGATTTGGGCGATTGCTAGTTTAGATTTCTTAGATTGCTATTAATTTCTAATTATTATGAATTAGATTAGTTTTAGAATGGTAATGGTTATTAATGACCATTAACTATGGTTGATCATGGTTCTCCTAAATTATCATTAGATTTTGAGTTATTTCCGTGCTGGGCCATCTTAGCCATATTAAAAAATGCTGAAACTACAGCTACATGCATACTTTCATGGTTCGTCTAGATTGATTCCATAACCTAGTGTTTTTCTTTTTCATTATCCAACGCTCCATACCTGCATGAGTCTAAACTACTTCAGGTCATTAAAAATTTTAAAAAATACAATAGTAATAATAATAATAATATTTGCTTGTGTGCTTGCTTGCTTGCTTGCTTGCATGTTTGAACTATATTGGTCTAATTCTCATCTCATAGGATCGTAGGCAATGCTCACAAGTGTGACCCCTTTTATTAGAAACTATTTTTTTCCCTTTAACATGTTTGATTTTTATTTTTTATTGTATGATAAATTGCTATACTTAAATTTGAAATGTTTATAATTCGACTTGATGCATTATTGAAACTTGAAAGTTGCCTAATGATATTTTTCTAATTTGAAAGCTTGTAACTAACTTGAATTGACTATTTATTTATCATTTTTTTCCATTTTTAAGAATGATTCAATAATAGCATTTTTTTTTTGATCGGTAAGCAAGCATAATATATAAATAGAGCAAAACACATGGTACATGAAATCATCTATGGCATAGTTCATGATCGTGAACCAATGCGAGAGACTAACAAACAAACAAGTAGAGATCGCCCAACTAGACCCAAAAATAAACCCCTGCGACACACCAGGTCAAGCAAACAACAAGTCTAGTCTCTCCATCTCGTGCCTTACTGATCCCCATTCCAAAGCCAAAGAATAATAGCATGTTTGACTACCAAAAAAGCATGTTTTAATTTAAGAATTATAACTTGATTTCCAATTTAGTGTAAGGTGGGTTTAGTAAATAAGTAATCACATTTAGCGGGTGTCTTGAGGGTGCCCAACACCTTCCTTTAGCTTACCGATAAAAAAACATTTTCCCTTAGCTCAATCAAATCTCTTACCCAAATCTCTATTTTTGACCACTTGCTTTAACCATCATTAGATTTAATGTTCCTATTCTCCCTCACCTAGAATAGTTGCGACTCCGCGTTGCAATGATTTTTCATTTTCCTAATTAGGGTTTTCCCGAATTGTAATGGTGTTAAATCTCATGTCCACAAGTATGAACTAATATCCACTAACCATTCCCTTTTGGCGTAAACAATTCATCCTCAATGATTGATCTTCCTGGAAACTTCTTTTGAAAGGCTTGATCTTGATCTCGGCTTCAGTGGCAATGAAAGCTCCAACCATGCCATAGAAAACTCTACAATCGTTCCCCTTTATCATTTTGGAATAATTCTCCCGTAAAGTTTTTACTGCTGCATCAATGAAGCGCATCAAAAAGTGAAGCTCAACCAATTTCTAGTCTTTTCCAATAGAAAATGAGAGGGTGAGTTTATTATTATATATAACTTCTTTCCAGTTTTCTGCAATTCATCAAAGCTAATCCATTGAATAATAAGACTTCCATTTTTTCCATTATCATCAGCCCTGACAGTCCAAAAAATGTCATAGTCTTCATTATGTTACACCACAGAGCTTTCCTACTCCTCACTCCTAAAAAAAAAAAAAGGTCTGGGAAGCACCTTACACTACTGATCACAAACTATCAAACTCTTCTTACTCAGTTCTTCGGGTACTTCAATTGTGATTTTCATATTTATATCATCAATAAAAAATTTAATACTCATTGAGAATGAATGTCCAACCGAATAACCACCAACCAATGTCGCTACATAGCTTCTAAAGAGAACTCTCCAACCCTTCAAAAAATATTTGATTTTTTCTTTTCAACCACAACATAGAGCAAAGGGAATCATCTTCCAAACAATCAAGCCCCTTTTTCTCCATAGGGGCGTTTAGGCCTTCCAAGGAAAGTCTCCCGAGCCCAAAACAACCCAAACAATGATATAAAACAACTCTAGACAAGACAATACTTTGGGGAGTGAATTAGGAAGTGGTTTACGTCACCCTCTTCTGAATTACACATGTTACACATATTCATAATAGCCATGCCACGATTTCTTAAGTGATAGACTGTAAAAAATTTGTCCACTATTTCCGCTAAATAAATTCTTTCACTTTCTTTTTTTCTTTTTCTTTATGAGTGGGGAGTAGGAAAGCTCTGTGGTGTAACATAATGAAGACTATGATATCTTTTGGACTGTCAGGACTGATGATAATGGAAAAAATGGAAGTCTTATTATTCAATGGATTAGCTTTGATGAATTACAGAAAACTGGAAAGAAGTTATATATAATTCCCACCCTCTCATTTTCTATTGGAAAAGGCCAGAAATTGGTTGCTCGAAGCTTCACTTTTTGATGCGCTTCATTGATGCAGCAGATGGAAAACACCCTTTCAAATTGAGAATTTGATTAGTACCTCATAGTCCTTCTCAAGTAATGCACTATAAAAAGCTGTTATAGAAAACACCCTTTCAAATTTCCCTTCCATCTTTGATGGTCGTCCCTATCATGTTTGATGTAAGACCCCAATTTTGCACCCCTTTATCTCCTTACATACCTCTAAAATCCCTTTTAAAAATCCTTTTTTAAACCCTCTTTCCACGTGCTTCAATTTCCGAGAAATGCCCCTTAGGTAAAAAACTGACCAAAATGCCCCTAGGGTGAAAAATGACCAAAATACCCCTGAAAAAGTGCTAAAAAGTTTTCATTTTGTTTAAAATGATTTCATAAAATTTTTGGTAAATTTTGGCTATTTTTGGAGTTAAATTAAACTTAAAACGGTTGAAATTGACCGAAATGCCCCTGGAGTGTAAATTGACCAAAACGCCCCTGAAAAGTTCTGAAAAATCCACGTTTTATCTGAAATATTATTCTGGATTTTACCAGTTCAATTTGGACTATTTTTGGGCTCAAAATGCGCTTAAGACGATAAAAACAGTTTTTCGGCAAATAGGAGTATAAACAAAAAACCCAAAAAATCAGTTTTTTGAAAGGCCAAACAGGCCCTAAGGGGCAAGCTCGCCCTTTTAAAAGGCGCGGGACCATGTCGGCCCCTCTTCCATGGCAAACTTCATTTTTTATTATTATTTTTGTTCACAATTAAATATATTAAAATCTCGCCGTTTAAAAAGGCGCGGATTTAAAAATACCCCGTCGACGCGTTGCCGACTCACTGTTCGCACCGCTTTACTATTCATTAAAATATAATAAATCGCGCCCTTTAAAAAGGCGCGGGCACTACTCCGAGACCCTATAAATACCCCTCCTCCCTTCCTTCAAAAATCATCCATTTTTCACTCCTCTCCTTGGTTTTTCAAGTTCCACTTCCGAAACACCAAATTTTTTTAGTTTTTTTGGAGAATCCTTCTTTGTCCGAAAGTTTGCCGTACTTTCGGGCAGGTAATCCCTCTATCCCTAATCTTGCTTTCAAGTTTTTTTGCTTTATTAAATTGCTTAGTTTCTAGTTTTGCTTTAATATCTAGTTTAGACTGCTTGCCTGTCGAACCTCTGCCCAAATTTCGGTTCAAATATAGCATCGCCTAGTCGAACCTCTACCCAAATTCCGGTTCAAATATAGCCTCGCCTAGTCGAACCCCTGCCCAAATTCTGGTTCAAATATAGCCTCGCCTAGTCGAACCCCTGCCCAAATTCCGGTTCAAATATAGCCTCGCCTAGTCGAACCCCTGCCCAAATTCCGGTTCAAATATAGTCTCGCCTAGTCGAACCTCTGCCCAAATTCCGGTTCAAATATAGCCTCGCCTAGTCGAACCTCTGCCCAAATTCCGGTTCAAATATAGCCTCGCCTAGTCGAACCTCTGCCCAAATCCCGGTTCAAATATAGTCTCGCCTAGTCAAACCTCTGCCCAAATCCCAGTTAAAATATAGCCTCGCCTAGTCAAACCTTTGCCCAAATCCCGGTTAAAAACTAGCGCTGCCTAGTCGAACCTCTGCCCAAAATCCCAGTTCAAAACTTGCCTTGCCTAGCCAAACCTCTGTCCGATTAAAGCCCTAGTTAAACCCAGTTAATCCCAGTCAACTCTAGTTAAATCCTAGTTAATCCCAGTTAAACCCAGTTAATCCCAGTTAATCCCAGTTAAACTCAGTTAATCCCAGTTAATCCCAGTTAAACCCAGTTAACCCTAGTTAACTCCAGTTAATCCCAGTTAAACCCAGTTAACCCTAGTTAATTCCCGTTAACTCTAGTTAAACCCTGATTAAGCCCTAGTTAACCCTAGGTAAACCCTAGTTAAACTCTAGTTAAACCCAATCTATTCAAACCCTCGTCAGAGCCTCAGTTCAAAACCTGTTCAAATCCCTACCTCCCCAGGCTCCTCAGCACGAGCTTAAAAGGCCACCTCGCTCCTCAGCACGAGCTTAAAAGGCCACATCGCTCATCAGCACGAGCTTAAAAGGCCACCTCGCTCCTCAAATAGGAGCAACAACTCTCAAACCTTTCAATCACCCACAAACCAGTCCAATCAAATCAAACCATCAACTCCTTTCCGGAACTACGTGTGGCTTGATTCCACTAACTGTGGATACGTAGGCAACCCTGATCGGGTTCAGCTCCCCTAAGATAGAATCCTTATTCCATTTCTACCATATCCCTCTCAATTCATTTATTTCAGTCAATATTACATTGCTCAGCATATAGATCAAATTGCAAGTTTCTTATACGGTTTCCTTTATTTGATTCAGACTTAGAGAGTAGGTAACCATCTCCGGATGGGAGTTTAGGGGTGCCTAACACCTTCCCCTAACTCAAATGAATCCCTTACCCTGACCTCTGATTTCTAGACCATGCCTTATCCAACAAATTCAGAGACCTATTTCCCTCAGAATTAGATAGGTGGCGACTCACAACTCAATTACAATTTATCACTATTCCTTATTGGGATTTATCCTGATCGGGAAGGGAAGGTAAAATCCAGGTACTCACATTTGACTTAAGTTTCCTTCCACTCTTGAGGAGAAGACATTTTGTTATCTCCTTAGCTTTGAGATGTCTATAAAAGACTAGGCACCAATTGATCTCCACATTTCTGTTTTCAAAGAGCATACCAAAAGTTCCTTCTCAGGGACTAATCTATACAAGCTCGAGCATATGTCAAATGACTTGGCGAACGCACACCAATCATCCTCCTAAAACCCCAGCTTTTGCTTCCCCTTACTACAACAAAGCTTAAATGCTCCAAAAACTAGTCATGATCCTACATCAGCCCCTTCTAGGGCTGTCAATGGATTCAAATAGTATCCGAATTCAATCCAAGTTCGAATCTAGTTAGGAATATAATTATATAGTTAGTTATCCAGCGGATCAAATTCGGATATTATTGTGCATATTTGTTTATAATTGGAGCAGATTCGAAAAGTGGTATATCTGCTGATTCTGCTTCAATAAAATATCCGACTTATATAAATATACATAATATACTTTACAAGACAAATCTGCACTTGTACTAAATAATCTATTTTTAAAGTTATCAACATAATCTTAAAATATATGAGGACAAAATTGTAATTGCAAATGACTATAAAAACTATTATAATCTCATAATCTGAAACCCTAGTTAAGTTTCTTCCCTCTTCTCTTCGACAGACCCAAGCGTCCCCAAACCTCTCCTTTCTTCCTCTTTGGCAGACTCAAGAATCCTCAAACCTCTAATCTCTTCCTCTTTGGCAGACTCAAGCGTCCTCAAACCTATCCTCTCTTCCTCTTCGATAGACACAAGCTTCCTCAAACCCTAGTTAACACTTAGCAGCAAGCTAGCTGTGATGGGAGATGGCGACTCCTGCAGTCCTGCTCTTGCTTCCTCTGTTCAAACTTCAGACTTGGAGTCTGGAGCTTGGAGTATTGGTTGGACCCTAGGAGCCGACTGCCAGCAGGCCCAACCCTCCCATTTCGACCTAACCTTAGTTAGCAGGGACAACGAGAAACTTCATTCATCTCATATCTTTCCCCTTTTTTAGCAATTGCAATCTTGAAAGAAAATAAAGCTCTAATTTCTGAGTGCATGGTGAAAGAGATCGCAAAAGCTACCAAGGATGCAGCCACTGAGGTAAGCTAATTCCTTCCCTGATTTTGTTTTTCAAAATGTAAAAATTAAAAAAAAAAAAAACAAAAAATTTAATGAATTTGGGTTGCATTTGTGTGTTTGATGGAAGGTTGTGAGGTCTAGGGATCTAGTGTCATTGTGCGGAAGGAGTTAGGATTCTGGGAGAATGGAAGTTCCTGATGTTTGATAGTTTTCCTGGGAGAGGACCATATATAAGGTATTTTTCTCTCTTCCTCTTCTCCTTTTTTTTTTTTTTGAAACATGTCTTGAATCATTTTTCCTTTTTTTTCTTATTATTTTTTTTTTTAATTTAGTAAAGTAGTTGAATAATTTGTATATATCTGAATTCAAATATTTTAATCCAAGTCTAAAGTCAAATAGGGTAATTGAATCGAATTCGGATATATAATTACCCGGTTCGAAATCGCTCTGTTTCTAGCCCTACCTTACACACCTCAACCTCATGCAATGAAAAAACATGCTGAGTCCAAGAATCTGTTGGAGACGCCAAACTTGGTCTTGATTACTCTTATCCAGAGAGCATTATCTTCTTTATTAAATTTCCACAGCCACATGCCCAGCAGAGCCCTATTCATATAGTTGCGCCTTCTGAAGCCCAGGCCCACGGAATCCTTTAAGTGATATATCCAACCCCATTTACACAAATGAAATTTCTCTCAGCTCCCAGAGATTTATTACAGTTTCTTTAAGTGCTTTGCTATAGAGGCAGGCATCTAAAATAGAGACATGTAGAAAATCAAAAAGCTAGCAAGGGCACTCTTTATGAGGATAATCCTGCCACCTAGGTAAAGTTAGCTTTTCTTTCAACAAGCAAATCTTCTCTCTGTTTTCTGAATCAATGTCCAGATTGATTTTTATATGGATCTTGCCCCTAGCGGAGGCCAAGATACTTGCTCTGTAGCTTCCCGAAAATGCGAGTGCAGACAGCAAACAGCCCGTCTAAATCCTCTCCAACTCCTATCAACATTCTCTTTTTCAAATTTATGAACCATCCTGCAGAGCACAACTCAATAAATAGCACGTATTTCATGTGTATCTCAATGGTAGATTTAAAAACCTCACGAATTGACGTGGGTTACGAGTGTGGTTCTGGCTGTATTGACCACATCTTTTGGTGTCACTGGTTATTCCTTACCTCAGGATCAAATTGGTTATTGGGCAGTAACACCTGGTCCTTAGAAGCATCTAGGAATATCAGAACTGAAAATGGGGACTACATGGATAGGGATGTAGGACGCCAGCCTCTTTCCTCTTTACAACTGGACTGAAAATGAAAAATTTTAGATACCCCTTGCTTCTAAAATAAACTAAAAACATCTAATTACTAACACAACACTTCAATTAAAAACCAATAATAACTTCTAGAAAGACTTCTCAGCGGTTTAGAGTAGTAATTAATTAAGGAAGTTCAAAATGTGGAACCTGTCCAAGAATCAAGTTTAAAAAGTTTGAAATCTCTAATTATATGGGCAATATCTCCCTCCTTATGAAGAATGGAGCTACGACATTGGAACTCGGTTTGGATCTCGTGGGCATCAATTGAGCTGAGATATTTTGCACTTACTAAAGTTGCATTTAAAACCCTTAGATTCTAAGGTATATCTTCCAAATTCTAATTTTGTAATTACCCCCTCTCTATTCCCATCAACCAACACCACATCGTCTTTCAATAACGTACACTAAGGAACCTCTTCTTGAATATGTGTCAATTCATCCAAAACCAATATAAAAGATATTACTCATTATTGACCCTTGATGTAAACATTTTACTAGGAACGCGTGTCACATAAAAATGAAGTCTAAATAATAAATATCATACATATTGTCCAAAAAGTAATAATAAATAGACCATATCCTTGATTATCTATATCAGAAGTCACTGGTGGCGACTCTCGGGGTCCAACTGAACAGGCGACAATATAAACATTGATCATCCAAGACAAAGACCATCGATTTGGGTGGTCAAAATATGCTAATTTGAAGTAACTGAACACCACAAGAACAATTGCTCCTATAGAAATGTTAAATTTGAGTCCTTCCAAGTATTAAGTTTTGTTGCAAGAAAATTTCCTGGAGAATATACCGTAACTTATGAAAACATCATGCAATAAAAATACTAAGAAAAACCCCAATGAAATTTTAGGTGATGAAACATTTAAAGGAATCCCTTACAAGAGCAGGAAAGACAGCAGATGTAGAACAATAGTACAATACACGTTGAACATAATGCAGGATAAAACGATCAAAATTTAGAAAGAGCAATGCATCCGTACCTCATCTCTATCGAAGTTGTCACCACTGTGAGGATCAAAGAGAACATCACCAGTTGCCAGCTCGAAACAAATGCAAGCGAAGGACCATAGGTCTGCTGGTGTTGAGTATTTAGATCCGAGGAGAACCTCTGGACACCTGTACTGCCTAGTCTGGATATCACTCGTAAACTGTTTATACGTCCAACAGGCATTCCCAAAATCAACCAATTTGCACTTAACGTCAACCGATGTCAACAGCTTTTGTCTTGTGGAACGACTTCCTCTCCTATGACCCTGATTTTCTTGCCGTGCATCCTTTTTTCCATCAACGTTGACTGAGCTACTGTTGCTGACAGAATTACTGGGCTGGTCTTCCACGGAATCTGCATTTGATTTTGCATCCTGTGTAGAATCTACCGCACTAGATGTTTTGGAATCCAGCTCAGTTTCCTCAGAAGCTTCCTTCCCCGCACAACCCTGAGCTGCCCGCTTAGCCTTTCTTCGAATCTTCTTCTTCTGGTTCTTCGTCAAATCCCCATTCAAACTCTTCGCGTCTTTCATGGACCCAGACTCAATAGTTTTATCTTTGCTAATAGAAAGGATGAGAGGAGCACCTGATTTCCTAGGATCTTTAGACGGGTCTATCGTGGACAATAGCAAAATATTCTCCGGCTTCAAATCGGTGTGTATAATGGAGAGCTGACGATGCAAGTAATCCAAACCCACCAACACATGGAAACAAATTTCCTTAACCATGTGGAGAGGTATTCCGCGGTAATCCGCATACTTGATAAGTGTCAAAAGATTATCTCCCAAGTACTCAAAAACCATACAGACATGCTGCCCATTTGGCCCCGAGTGCTTAAAATGATCCAAAAGCTTGACCACACACTTGGTGTCATCTGAGTCGCCCTCGGCAATCTGTTTGAGGATGGTTATTTCATCCAGAGCCGCCTCAGTGTAGTGCTGAGCGCTCTTCTGGACTTTCAAAGCTACAAATCTCTACAGTGTTTATGCAGAGCAAAAGATCACCATACAAACAAAGAATCTCACCGTCTAATGCATTACAAGAATTCAAATAACAAAAGATTGTCTTAAAGGGGGTATTTTTCTACATCAAATCACAAGAATAAGAAGAAGATAATCGGGTATGGAGAGATGTACCGAGTTTCGAGTGTCCCAAGCGAGCCAGACAGTGGAGAAATGGCCCCAGCCGAGCTTGCTCTGCACGATGTAGCAGCCGCCCTTGAACGTATCTCCGATTCGAACAGCATGGTAACCTCCTCGCCTGTAATCCTCCGTTCCCTCGTCTTCTGATGTGTAATCGCTGCTCTCGCTCCCATCCTCCTTTCGATTGTCCTCCATCAAAGAACCCCCCCAAAAAACAACAATGGCAACCCGATTATGCCGTGTTCTTCTTAAATCCGAATGCGAAACCTCGATCTAACCGGATTCAGAAGCTTTTGATTCTGAAAAAAAACTAGGGTTTTCTTTCAGGAAAAGAGGAAGAACTTGTATGTATTCTATATTTATTTCCTGGTGAATATTTATTTAAAAATAATAATAATAAACCTAGTTGTGGATTTTTGTGAGAATGAGAGAAAGTTTCTGGAATTTATTCCAGAAAGTTGTCTTGCCGGGAAATTAAAGAAATAAAAATGGGGAAGAAAATGACAGGTCGAGAGAAAGAGGGTTTAATGTTTGTCAAGACAGAGCAGTTGCAATGATGGCTGGTTCTTGCCTCTCCTTCTTACAAATTCTTTCCTTTAATAAGAAAGTTATCATGGTGTCCAAGCATAATTAATCTTGTCTCTAAATAATCTTATTAGGGTTGTACTCAAGCCCACTAAGCTCCTCGGCTCAACTTAGCTCAGCCCGTTTAAGCCAATCACAAGCTGGTATTTTAGGTTCAAACTAATGTTTTCATAACCGGACTGGTCGTTGAACCGGTTGGGCGGCCGGTTCCTGGTTTGACTGGTATGGTTCGACTATGTCTTTTTTTATTAAAAAATAATGTTTTCTCATTTTTATCCGGTTCTAACTAGTTCTGACCAAGTTCTGATTTTAGGGGTTTTGGGAACTAGTGAGGAGGCTGGTTCCGACTTTTCCAATTCGACAAACCAATTCAATCCGGTTTTGATAACACTAGTTTAAACAAATTAAGCAAAAGTTTTTATTTGAGTTTGAATGTTTAAACAAGTCAAGCTCAAGCTAGACCTTGTTTGATTTGCTTGACTCATTTTTGGGCTCAATTCGATTGAGTTCGGCTCGGCTAGAATTAATATATAATTTCAATTCCTTTTTTTGGTATACTCAATAACACCACAAGGTGATTACTGAAGGCAAGAAAGGAACACGCACACTACACACGCAGTCACACACCACTATGGAACTTATAATATCAATTCCATTGATATTATATATATATATATATAATATTTTGTAATAATGCTATTTAAATAATATAAAAGAATAAATTTACCTTTCTTTATTATACATTATAGTAATTTTTAATAAATAAAATTTTAAAATAAATAACAATTAATTTAAAAAGTTAAAAGCAAAAACATTGATCCTAACTCTTATCTACTCTCGGGATTTTATTATACATTATAGTAATTTTTAATAAATAAATTTTTAAAATAAATAACAATTAATTTAAAAAGTTAAAAGCAAAAACATTGATCCTAACTCTTATCTACTCTCGGGATTGAAAGACTACACCCCCAATCTTATTTTTATATGAATAATAGTTTTTATAGTTTATTGTATTATAATTTAATAATAAACACATCTATTAAAATTAAAGAAAATAATTATGTGAATTAGGTTGAGTCAACCCTAACTCGGCTCGAATAAAATTCGAACTCGAACAAAGCTTGAGCTCGATTTAGAATGTTCAAGTTAAGCTCAAGTCTAAACATTCAAATCAAGCTCAAGTCAAGCTTAAGCTTAAGTTTAAGCTTGACCCGATTAAGAATGTTCATGTTAAGCTCAAGTCTAAACATTCAAATCAAGCTCAAGCCAAGCTTAAGCTTTGACAAAGCTCGACTTGTTTACACCACCACTCTGATCTTTCTTGAGGAAAAAAAATGCCTTGTAAATATAACAACCATGCAGGGGTATTCCCGAAGCCGGAACAGGACCAGTTCTTCCTTTATACAAATTCTTTGACATCAATGAAGTTACTTCTTTTAAAAACCAAAACAAAAAACTAAAGAGCTTTTCTGGTGTACATGACATGAGATACTTGCACATTAGATGAGTAAATGAGTCCATCTAATTGAATGAAGTCAAAAGTCAATATGATCAGATGGTATCAACCATGTGATTGATTAAATTCTTGAAAATGTATAGAGACCTCAATTGGAGCTAGACGATATAGTCGGGACGTAATCCCTGAACCCCCTTAAGTGGGACTACATAGTAATTTCGACTAGAGGATTGTTTAGTCCTGCATATTGAACCTGCACCCCCCACTAATTCCCAAAGATGCCTGCACATCGGGACAGATCCGGAGGCGGGCTCTAACTCGGGATCAATGGGAGCATCTCATTGCCTTTGAACCACCACCACACACACCGTGCAGGTCATCCGACCGCATGTTACGATTTCTTCGATCGTGCCGAAATTAGTATATGCAATGAATGGCCAGTGGTTTGATTCCCATCATCAGGCTCATCAAATGGTGGGCCCAGACTCCAGAGTCCAGACCATGACTGTGGGCCATAGTAATCTGTATATTGTATTTAAAGATGGTCAATTACCTCGCTTGTACTCAATAAGTAGACGTTTGAATTACTTCTCATTATTAATCATCTCCCTGAACTGCCTGCAAGAAGGGATCATTATCACCATTCAATTGGTGGTGGCCCACTGATTGAATGGTTTTGTGTATACCCAAATGAGGCTGGGCCCATTGAGGATAATGGATCAACTAAATTAAAGGAAAAGGAAATGAATATGAAAGAAAATGGAAATGTATTATTGGACCCAACCCAACCACCAGTAGCAGGTGAGGTCCCTTCCATCACCTATGAGGAAAAACGGGGTGGGCCCTATCATTCTTCAAAAGTTCCATTAGTTAAGACAGCCCAACACACACTAAGGTGTGCCCCTAATTTGATGGAGGGTTTTGGTCTTGAGTCCCACAAGAGAGAATTAGTCTGTTTGAAGGAGCTTCACCCTACTTCTCAACACTAACACTATTAATAACTGACTATGCATTTAAACTGGAAAAAAGATCCAATCTAAGACCAACCCTCTATCTACGATGGTGAAGGTCTGCCCCTTTTTAGGATGAGGTTCGGAGTTCAAATCCTATAAAAAAAAACTTTCAATAAATTGATAGAAGAGGCCTTGCTTGATGTGAGAGGAGTATATGATGACAATGCAATAGTTGTCATTGATCAAGACGGCAATTCAAAAGGAACTCGAGTTTTTGGTGTGATCACCCGGGAGGAATTGAGATAGCTGAATTTCACTAGCTCCTGAGGTATTATAAGATGAGACCATGATATAGTAGGCTATATGAAATAGATTCATTAGTAGATTGTGTCTCAGAATATACATAAGTACTAAGTGAATACCAAAAAGAAAGGACCCCATTTGCAATTGAATCAGCGAGACCTCGTCTGGCTTCTGTGAACATCTTTAACAAAGGAGAGAAATGATTGTTTCCACACACATCTTAGTCAATATTATTGCTAATGACTTTCAAGGGAGAGACTTGAATTGAAAGTTCACTTTAAAACCATCATTGCCCAGAGAATAACTCGCCCGCTTTAATGCTATTGCACCATCTGTCCGCAAAAGTTTAAACTACGAAGGCCAGTTTCTTCTAAAACTCAAGTTTGATCAACATTAATTTAATCTCAGAAATGTTGATAAAAATCTAGAGTTTATTGAAAAGCCCTACAACTTTCCAGCCCACTTTGCTCCCAGATGAGATCATTCTTTAAACGTATGTTGTTGAGCCATCCAGGCCTTGAACGAACCACAAAACCAAGTCTCAAGCCATTTGGACATTTTGACCACCATCAACTTTGGAAATAATGCAATGGGCAAGAAATTCAAATTTCAAACAATTCATAAGGTTAGAATAAGTCCAACTGAGAGACCCTTCACTTGGACACCATACTAACCATCTAATTAAATGGTCAATAGCCCAAGTTGAAAGTTTGCTAGGTTCAGAGCAGTAGGCCCTCCTACCATATTTTAGGTGATAACACTATAGACCCTCAAAATGCCCTAACCACATTTGTCAATAAAACTTCAAAATGTTAAAATGCCCTAATGATTTCTGCTAGTCAATATTAACTTTTCAAGACAAAAACTGGAAATTAAAATAATGAAAATCACATATCAGAAGAAAATGCAACATAGTTATGCCACCAAAGATTGTCAAAAAATTACGATTATCGGACACAATTCTGCAAAACTTTACAAAATCTCTGTAACTCAACCAATGTCTTAAGGTTTACAAGGTATTGAGCTGGTTCCGTCAACCAACTGCTTTGACGAAGAAGCGTCATGCTTAATCCGAGTTTCAGTAAGGATAAAAATAAAAAAAGGATTGAAGGAAGGTGAAAAACCCCTTTCAAAGTGCCTCCTTGAGCTGGAAGGACCTAGATATTGCCCTGGCCCTATCATATTCATTGAGATCAACCAGCATTTTCTTCAACCGACGGGCAAGTCCACTAGTCTCACTCACACCCGACACGTGCTTCTTCTCCAGCATCTTTCCTAGTGTTAGCACGTAATCCACCACAGGTTGCAACTTAAGGCTGCACAAAAAAAGGAATTCTTTTAACGTTCCACTGGAGCTTGGAGATTGTGTGAAATCATAGAGAGTCAAATGATCATTTAATTGATAATCTGGGACAGCTTAGGCTAAAGAGGAAGAGAACCAAAAGCCAATAATGTAATAATCCTTTTAACAAGATACAAACTCTTCATATGATTGCTGCCGGTAGCTTGGCAGGCCAAAATGGTTCAGAGGGCATAAAAAAATTAATAAAAAAATCAAATCAAAGATGTCCACAAACAACTGGTGAAAAAATTTCAGTTAGCAAACAGCAGTATAAATATAAGTTCCCTCGTCCAATGTTGCCACAAAAAGATCTCAGCCCCCACAATGGGTTTGATCCTAGCTTGCAAGCTTAAAAATCAATGAGCCTATATAAGTGCAACTCTAGAAATGAACATATGGTGCATATATATTGCTTAGCTGTATTTAGTCCATGCCCCTCGAACTGTTAACTGCATTCTCATCATTTCTGACTTGTGACATATGCATGCTTTAACAGAATATGACGCTAGCGAAAAAAAAGTAGCCGAATTGCCGCCACCAACCCCAAATCCTTGGATAAGACACTAATGATGATGACCACAATGAACTACTTATGCAATTCTAGTCACACCAAGAGATCCTGATCTTTTTTCAGGCTCTCATTTCCCTTCTCATTTTTTTGCAATGCACAGACATGTGGCGATTCATATGTTTCAGGAATACAAGCACCATATGCAGGTTTCACTGCAAGAGAAAATTGTTGTGCGCTCCCCATATACTAACATACTCGAACAGGCATCATGCCAGACTGCAGAATGATACCATTCATAGCTAAAAGCCAACATTAATACAGATCAAGTAGACAGGCTTGTGGCCGAATGACTGGAAACCTAATCGGAAAGAGACAACAAAAATTACGACTTGCTCAATATATATATATGAGAGAGAGAGAGAGAGAGAAACTGAAACAAAGCCCTCATTGTTCATTATGTCGGCACTCAACTCAATAAAATTTAACAAATATCAGAAACAGTTTGAAGCTCATGCTTCATTTGTTTAGATGTAAAATAGGAGAAAATAAATCAATTATGTGGAAAATGTCATTTATGCGTATTTGTTTGCACATAAAATCGTTCGCAAGTAAAATGTTTTACGGAAAAGGAACCACTTTTGCGGAAAATGACTTACATTTCAAAAAATCGTAAGTCATTTTCTAGGTAAAACCCTCGTCTCTTTTAAGTATATTTTAATATTACAAAAATACCCCTATTCACATTTTTATTTATTTTATTTCTCTTTCCTTAAAAAAATTGGCTTATTATGAAAAATGCAACCAAACAACAAAAAATAGTAGAAAATTCATCTTTTACCGTAAAAGCTTTTCCTTCGTAAAAAAGATTTTCCTTCGTAAATGATTTATATCATAAAACCATTTTGGGAAATGAGAGTTCTTTTTTTCTTTTGTATTTATCCACTTCTTTATCATTATATTAATCTTCATTACCAAACAGAAAGAAACAAAAGTAAAATCATCCATGATATAATAGACTTTAAAAGGAAAATAAAGAGAATATATATATATATATATATATATATATATATATATATATTAATGCTAACTAAACTGTCAAGTTCAAATGCAAAAAATGCCTTCAGATGCTATTAAGAAGCACTAGAGGCAGCAAGCATATAAGAATCTCAAAATAGACAACATAACTTGGGCCACACACACAGCATATAAGAATCTTAAAATAGACAGCATAACTTGGGCCACACACACACAAAATAAGGCAGAGCACAAATTGATCATAAGGAGCACCAGAGATAGCAACAAGCATATAAGAATCTCAAAATAAACAACATAACTTGGGTCATGCATGACCATCCCGTGTACTATCTGCACTCTTAGAAACCTTCCCACGTACTATCTTATCTGCCCTAACCATTCCGCGGGGCTTAGCTCGATCACTGGAACGTCTTCAGAGGGAGTTCTTGAAGAATGGTAAAGGGGGGACGTCACGTTATCATTTGGTAGAATGGGATCAGGTGTGCCGACCCCCACAAAGCGGTGGCCTCAATCTCAAACCATTAGTTTCCATCACTAAGGCACTGCTAGAGAAATGGGTGTGGAGGTTTGGGGAGGAGAGAGAGAGCCTATGGCGAAAGGTGGTAGTCAACTCATGGTCAATCGTCGAGTTGGAGTCCTAGGCAGGTTAGGGGTCCCCACGGGATGGGATTGTCGAAAGGCATCATGGCAGTGGCTGGTTTACTGGCCTCGTTCACCTCATTTAGAGTGGGGGGTGGGACGGAGATACATTTCTAGCAGGATATTTGGTGTGGCAAGAGTAGCTTACGATCTAGGTTTGCCAACATTTTTAGTCTATCGCTAGACAAATCAGTGTCAGTAGCGGATTGCTTTGAGTGGTCCAATGACAAGGGGGTTTGGTGTCTGCATTTGAGGCAACCGTTGAACGATTGGGAAATTGAAGAATTCTGTTTGATCCTACAAACCTTAAGACCCTATGTCCCTCGGCTCAGTAGATCCGATTCACGGATTTGGACTAGAGATAACAATGGTCGGTTCTCTGTGAGATCATTGCTACAATCTTTTAAGTTGCCCTTGCCATACTTTTTCCCCAACAAGTCGGTGTGGAACCTCAGAATTCCTTTAAAAGTAGCTTTCTACTGCAGCTCTGGATAGGATTCTCACATGTGATAATTTGAAAAAACGAGAGTGGATGATGGCAAACCAATGCTATTTGTGCTTGCTCGCGCAAGAGTCGGTGGATCATTTGTTATTACATTGTCCCGTTGCTATTGAGATTTAGGGTTACTTTCTTGCTCGGGTAGGATAGAATGGGTCTTCCCTAACTCCTTTCGGAACATTTTATCTAGTTGGCATCGAGTTAGTGCGGATAGCGACCTCACGGCAATATCGTCTATACTACCGGGAGCGATAGCCTGGGCATGTACTGCCGAGAGCAATAGCCTGGGCAATATGGAAGGAGAAGAATGCTAAAGTGTTCGAGAATTCCCCTTCTTCGATCCCCCGCATCTGTGCACGTATAAGGCAATCAATTTTGGAATGGTTGTCCATTTGGCTCACATCGACAAGTCTGGGTGGACTGATCTAATTACCATAGTATTGTAGTTTCTTCGTTGATTTTGCTCTATTGTAGTTTAGTCTTAGGGCTTTACGGTGGGTGGTTACTCCTCGTATCCTCCACCTTATGCTTTTGTACTTTGCTTTGACGTTTTTATTTATATATCTCTATTGATTACCGATCAAAAAAATAATTTAGAGCATCATGACTTCACCCAACTTATCTCAGTGAGCAAGCTAATGTATAAAGTATAAAGGCAATTCCATGAGTGAAGAGTGCACTAGTGCTGATTAATAAATTGCTAATCTAAAGCAAGAAAACAACATATCATTCAACTCAAATAATGGACTGAAAGGATGCCATAGTTTACAACTAGAAACACTTTCAAAAGATAATGGTATACTGTTGCATTTGAATCGGCAACGATTGATGATCCTATCACATTTTCAAAACTTCATGGTACAAAAGAATGGCATCAAGCGATAATACAAACTTTCACAATTAGAGGAATAGTTAAACATGTAAAATCGTTTATAAAAAATACTTGTACCTGCGCTCCCCTGTGACACTTGGACCTGTCCAAACCCCAGATAATGATGCAATGATCCTCTCAGTCCTAGTAAATGCATCATGAATATTTGGTGTAATGCTTCGCACGTGGGGCAGAATTTTTCCATTTAAAAGCTCATCAAGAGCAAGCTGCTCTAGAACTGGCAATGCAAGGATATCTTTCCATAAGCAGATATTTCTCAGCAAACGAACAGACATGCCAAATCGATATGCTGCAACTCGTGCCGCATTGGGGACAGCCTTTATCAGAAGTGTGCTCCACGTTGGAACCTATGAATTGGAAATGATAGACAAAATAATATCAAGGAAAATGTTGAAATAAATTCACGCACATATAATTAATTGTGTATGTGTACACTTGCAGATAACAGGGGTTAAATTAGTAAGGTAACGTACAATAAGATTGGCAACAGCATCAGCTAGACGGGCATGAATAGCAGCCAACAGTTCCCGAAGAGCCTCACTTGAAGCTGGAACATAGTTAAGAACCAAATTTGTAGCAGAAATTGCATTCTTTGTCCCCCTGATACTAAGCATATCCCAGCAGTGAGCAATTTCATGATGCAAAATGGGAAGTGCAACCTTTTCCACTAATCCGGGAACAATGTTAGCATCAGCATCGTCTGGGTTGAAGTCGCTTCCAGTTTCCAATAAACCATAATTAAACAGCAGTGAATGCCTGCAAGTGCAAAGAAATAAAGAGCAAGGATAAAATAAGTGTGTGTATGTGTGCATACCAATCATCATACATGAAAGAAAAGATCTATTGAATGTTGTATCCTGCTTCTTTGCATGGGTATCATGCGCCTATGCCATTTATATATCATAGAGAGTATAGACTCAAGCAAATTGTAACTACTGTATAGACTTCTTACATATTTTATTCTGACTTCCAAAGAATGATAAATAACATATCGATATAGTCATTCTTCAGGTAGATCCCCAAGGTGGAAAATATTGAACGGAGACTTCCCCTCTTCTTCACCTGCACCTGCAGAGCTATGTCGTCTAGAGGTCCTACTATTTGAGGTCTATGAAACTCAAGAATTTGAGCTCCCTTAAATAGAAAGCACTAGAAACTGTAATTACATACCACTTCATATCATTGAAATCTGCATCTTCGTAAAGTGGGTCCCATTTTAGAAGCTCCAGTCTCACATATGGTGAGAAAATAGCAGGTACACTTAGTGACATATAAGCATCGCGGTAGCTGGATGAATAATGTTTCTTCCATCTTTCAAACCTTTCTTTGACAACAGATAATTGGGAATATTCCTCAGCCGCATCACTGAATATTTGTTCAGCAGTCTGAAGCAACATATCACGGTTAGACTGGTACACTGAACTTTCACTATCGCTCTCATCAGTGCTCGATTCTCCCTCTATGCTGTGATAGGCATTATCATCTCCAACAGATGACATTCTCTTTGATTCAGATCTAGCTTTTCTACGTTTTCGAGCCTCAGCCCTCCTCATCATATCCATGCGTTTCTGTATGTTCATGTCTCTACCAAATTCATCAAGCTGAATTGGTAGATTTGATTGTTCTCTTGCCACAGCAGATGCAGCCTGTGCGGCAGTTGTGGCAGCGGCAACCATTGCTGAACTACCACCACCTTTACTGAAAACCGACATTGCTGCACTCACAGCGGCTTCTACTTCTATCATTTCATCAGCATTATCAGCCACTCTTCTTTCTAAGATAGCTGATGCACGTTCTTCATGAAGTTTCTGCATTTGCTCTTCAAGTTCCTCTATGAAAGGAGCCTTATGCTAAAAGGAGAACAGTTAACATATACATTAGAACAGTTTTTTATAAGCAATGTCTTGTTTATAGGTACTTGAGGCAACAAAAAGGCAACAGAACAGAACAAAAATCAGAGAGAAAAATAGAAATTTTAAAAAAAAAGTGTCAAGTACGGAGAAAGCATAATAACAAACAAGCATTATTTAAGTGCGTTGGACTGGCGTTTTAATACGGAGAAGTCAGCGTTGTGGAGGCGGGTTATTAAAGATAAATTTGGGGTTTGTCAGGGAGATTGGGATCCGAAGCCAGTGAGGAGGAGGTCTTCAAGGGTGGGAGTTTGGAAAGGGGTTATGACGACTATGGTTTTGATTAAGGAGTTTTTGAAATTTAGGGTTGGGAAGGGGAGCATGGTGCGGTTTTGGGAAGATGACTGGTTGGGGGATGGGATGTTGTGTCGGAAATTTCCAAATCTTTATAGGTTGGTGTTGAGGAGAGAGGTGGCGGTGAAGAAGTGCTATGAAGTGCAAGATGGAGCGGTTAGATGGGGGCCGCGGTTTCGGAGGGATAATTTTGGGGAAAGGGAATTGGGTGAATGGTTGGAGCTGCAAAGACTTCTCACAGCTTGTGTGATTCATCCAGATATGGAAGACAGAAGAAGATGGATAGAGGGTGCGGAGGATGAGTTCTCTACAGCCCATTGCTATTTAGAGTTGTGGAAGAAAGAAGGGGGGGAGGAGGGGAGGCACACCCTCGCATTTAAGAAGATCTGGAATTTGCGGATACCTTCAAAGGTTCAGGCTTTTCTTTGGGCAGCTTCATTAAATAAAGTGCTTACGATCGATCATTTAACGCATAGGGGAATGGCCATTCCCAATAGATGTCCGATGTGCAGGCAGGATGTGGAAAATGTTCCGCATCTTTTCCTCCACTGTTCGCAAGTGCAGGTAGCGTGGAATCATTATTTGGGCCTTTTTGGGTTGAGTTGGGTCTTGCAAGGGGATCTGGGGGAAGTTCTGTTGGGGTGGCCGAAATGTGTGTTCAGCAGGAAGGGGAACGAGGTTTGAAAGATGCTTTCGGTGGCGATTTGTTGGGGTTTATGGAAGGAACGAAATAAAAGAATTTTTGAAGACAAGGAAGACTCGTTGCCAAAGGTCATTCTCAAGACAGGGTGGTCGTTATATTCGTGATCCTCCGTGTTAGCAGATTTTAAGAAAGTTCATTGTTCTGTGTTTTTGTATAGCTGGTCAAGTTTGTTATCTTGAAGCTCTTCGGTTTCTCTTGGCGATGCTCCTCGCATCATTTGTAAATTTCCTTTTACTTTATTAAATTTCTCGTTATCCATCAAAAAAAAAAATGCAACTCATTTATGGTAAATTGGTAACCACAACATGTATACGCTATTATATTGTGCATTTAATAAGTCATAGAGGTTTCTGGTTGAAGGAGAGTTCAGATCCAAGTCTCTGTCAGACAAAAGGAGCTTATGAAGATCGCTCATCAGAAATAGGCCATCGAAGTGTAAGAAGTTTAAAGTTTTAAAAGGTATTTGTCTTGGGCAGTAATTGATTTTAGTAAGTCAAAGATGGAATTTGAGTCCAAGTAGGAAATACTAAAAATTGCTATCCAACACCTCCATTTGAAATCAATTGCTCTCTTACAATTCAAATGAATGACGTTTATTTTGCCTGCAATTACTGCTATAGAGTTGTTGATTCCTCTCCACTGAAGTGCCAACAAAAGAATGTTTCTCTCCTGTGTTGATTACTTGAGAAAGTCTCTCCAAACCGTAAGTGCTGATTCATATAGGCCTTTTCTCATCAGTACTACAAGATCGTATATTACACTAAATAGGCCTATCCTGTATAGCCTAACTCTAGTCATATACTTCCTCAATTCTCAAGCTTTAGTCTATTTTCCTTTCATCCTTGGATTATTTTTGGACTATCCAACGTCAAACCCCAAAATTCATCAATATTCACCAAAAGCTTTTAGAACTTTCGGTACACCCCTATGGTTCTTGCATAAGCACTTCATGACACTTTTACACGCATTGTGTAATGAAATTTATGGGGAGTTTCAGGACGAAGAAGCGATTGTTATTTAGACATCTCTCTAGTGGCCAATTTTTTCATCATTCATTGCTGATTATAAGAGCAGAGCCTCCTTTCTGTTACTTAGTATGAAGAACCTTTCAACATTATCATTGTCATGGAGTTGTTTAATTTTCCTCCACAAGGAGGTAACAACACTTAATTAAATTCCCAGATCTTGCAGGTCTTTCATGAGATTGTCGTCTCTTTCTCCTTCGTGGAAATGGCACAACAGTAGTTCCTAGAATTGCATTTCCACATGCTTACCTGGGCATCCCCATAGCATGTCTGATCTCACTTGACAGTATTTGTAACCTGGGGAAGACATTGTCTCTTCTTTCTGAGATCATGTTTTCACTCCACCTTTCCATTGAGAGTTTTGCTATAATTTGATTAAGGACTCCTAGCATTCACTACTCTACAAAGCTCAAAGACCTACCAAAATGAAAAGCTTGTGGCATGTTCAAGGGAACTCCAAATCCACATTTATGTTTTGTAATGATCAAAAAGAGTTATCTAGTATCCATGAAGTCAAGATGGAGAAAAATCTCTCCTATTTTATTTTATTTTTATGATAAATGGCAATAATTGTAATGATAATAAAAGAGTTTTACATGTATAAGCAGAAGTTTAGATTCCACCTCCCCCTCTCAAAAATAAATATATCAAGAGTTAGAGAATACAAGCTGACTTCATCTTTACATAAATTCAGAATTGCAGCTACCTGAAAAGTCCTGCTGGGTTGCCAACAAACTGCATATGCTCCACTCTACAGAAGAGCATAAATTCGGTAAAGAAGTCTTGGAAGCCTAAAATAATTCTTCAATTTCTTCCATCTAGATGCCCCAACAAAATGTGAAAGGCAAAATCCTCCAAAGGATTTGCCCTTTTCCAAAAGGACCTTTAGGCTAGTCAAAGAGAGCCCCACTTGCCTTGTTTTGAGATGACCGTGACAGCTCAGATAAGGAAAAGAAGAAACTCTAAGCACACCACGTAACAGTGAAAAAGGAGGTTATTCTCACCCTCTTAGTTCTTTCTGTACATACAACATCAGTTTGGGATCAATATGCCACTGTTTCTGAGGTAGCCTACGGTTGGGAGCTTATCCAGGATCGCCGTTCATATGAAAGCTCTTACCTTAGGAGGAACTGGGCCTTCAAGATCTTCCCAAATTGAGGATTATTGACAAGTTTTCCTTGTCCAAAAGCATGTTGTAAAGTCCTTAATTGTGAACAACCCCTATAGGTTTCCTTTCCAAATATAGTGGTCTTCCCTATCCCGTTTCATTGAGCCACTTCTTTGAAAAGATCACTAACCAAGGCCTCCCTAGCTGTGGCTATTGGCTAGTCTGTAAAATTTCGGGCAAATATCACAAAAACTAGTTGTCTTCCAAAAATCAGACTCTATCAGCATTACCCATGGCCATCCCAGTCTGCCCTAAAATTGCTCTTGAACTTGCATGATCCCTTTTGACCCCCCCTACTTCATACAAGCCAGAGACTCACTTGGCAACCCATTTTCTCCTAACAGCCATTACCCAACAATGCTTTGTTCATACAATGCAACCTCTTGAAGCCCAGTCCCACACATTCCTTTAAGCGGCATGGCCATTCCCACCAAACCAGGTGAAACATCCTCCTGTCTCCTATGTCATTCCAAAGGAAATCGCTGTGGAGCTTTCTAAGGTGCCTAGCAAGTAGCAACCGAGGGCATCTTGAAGATGGATGTGTTCAAAATCGAAAAACTAGCTAATGGCGCTTTTCATGAGCACCATTCTCCCCCTTGAAGACAAATAATAATTCTTTCAATAGAAGTCTTTTCTCCACCTTCTCTATAAATATGCTGTGAGTGATGATTATATGTGGTGTTATGTATAAAGTGCAGTTATCACACTTATTAGATAGTTAAATCATTTCATCTGTTTTATGATATTCTACCATCTTGGACCTTTAATTAGTTCTCTAGAGTGAAAGAGCATGATTTCTATCTTGATTCGTAAAATTTGTAGCGAGAAAAACTCTCTTTAAGAGGAGTGGTTCTTGATTTTTGCTCATTTTACTAGTTATTAACACATTTTACTTTAACCTTTCGTTAGCTCAACTAACAGGGATGTGATTGTAATCCCACGCATGAGGTTGAAATATCCCGTGGTACGATAGTAGAAATTTTGGCTCTTAATTTATTTCCTCCAGTGCACTTAACATGGTTCTGAAGCTTTTTGGAAGCCATCATCTGTAATTTCATCAATTGTTTGCGTAAAGAACGGCCTCAAATTGATATCGGTGCAGAACAATGAAACCTTAAGGATCCACTTCCGAAGAAGCAAGTCGCCAAACTGTACCCGTTTGGCCAAACTGTCGACATCACCACCTTGAGTCGGGCATAGAACTTTTAGATGTCCTTGTACTATGGTCATCTCTCCAATTTTTTGGACATGTTCATGGTATTTTTTAGAAGGCCTGAAGCCAAAACACAAAATTCCAGTTTTCTGTATGAAGGATAATTTATTAGTTGCAACTGTGACAATGCAAAACATTTCTTATTTTTTTCTCCAAAAAAAGTCCAGTGTTTTTTTTCTTTTTCTGATCGGTAAGTCCAGTGTAATTTTCTCTCAGCCCAATGAGAACAGGGGAAGTTTTGAGTCTTTTGACACTAGTTGTCTTAAATGTGTACCTCCCTCTATTATGAAGATTTCTCTTAAATTGTGTAGTTCAAGATTTTGGTGGTTGTTTGTGACTCTTGATGATTTATCTGAATATCATCAAGAGCTTTCCTATATTGTAAATTGGGCAAAGGCAGGAGAAATTTTGTTAGATAACTTTGTAGTTAATCCAAAAGAAGATAGGACATAGGTCCCAAATCAGTAACACGGCATACTGCAATAAAGCTGATCCTTACTACTCTATGTCATTCATGGATAAATGTTTTAAGGGCAATATGTACATATTTATAGAATCATGGGAATACGGGATATAGTGTCCTTTACTTTCTAACTGTTTCAAAAGTTCCAAACCAATTTGATTTAAGCATCAAGATTTTAAGACCTGATAATGGTGTAGAATACCTCTCCAAGGATCAGGAGTCTCATGCACTGGGAAATAGTTATAATTTGATGGCAATTCGGAATCTTTCATATTTTTCATCAGAAGATGTGATTATCAATCACCATTAACAAGGTTTTGGTCCTTTTGGATTGTAGTTAAGAAAGATAAAGTTATTCCTACATCAACAATGAGGACATATGGTCTCAATACTAGCTTACTCAACTTTGATAGCCTTACACCAGATGACGCGAAGGGTATGAATGGACTGGTGGACTGGCCCACTGCCCAGCCCAATCTGGGATGGGCTTCATGTTAGAGCTCAATTAAAAATCAGACCACTCAGGCTTGCCCAGTTTGTTGACTCTCTCTAGCTTGTTTTGTAAGACAGCTGACACCAGAAAGTAAGGCTTTTTTGTCTATTTATATTTATATAAGTGACAGCTGACAGCCTGACACCAACAGCTTTTCTTATAAGAGACTTTTTGTTTATTTTAATAAGAGACAGCTTACAGCCTGACAGTGTCAGCCTTACTAGTGCACTTATGTGTATGGAGCATTAGTCTTTTGCTCAAACAATAGGACTTTCTGTTTAATATATGTCATGCTGACACCAAGAAAATAAAGGCTAGTTTTTTTAAGGAAAAAAAAGTACAGAGGCATTGGTGTACCGGCCCAGCCCGGGCTCGGGCCTAATGACATGGCCTGGTTAATAACTGGGACATTCCAGGCCAGGCCCATTGACACTCCTAGATGTGAGCAAGATTTCCAAAATCAGAAACCATTATCATAAGTTCATAAATATACTGTAATGTGAGATTTGGTGCTTGTATTTCGTAGTTTGTGGTTTGTTAGTCCAAATTTTTTCAAGCACTTTAATTTGCACTCTCAAGCAATTTCAATACATTGTGTCCCCTGTAGCTTTTGAGTTGTGAGTCTTGTGACTGCATTTAATCTACTTGTAATACAAGTAGAAAGGGAATCAAAATTGGCTCAAAACTTGAAACCAGTGCATTTCTGAAAAATCCTAAACTGGATTTTTCAAGTGATTTGATTGGAGCTTTTCAGATTGCTATTTGTGCCATTGCTATATTATTGCTTTTCTAATTGTTTGGAAATAGACCGACTCGGGAAAAAAAATCGTATTGAGTCTATTGACTGAACCAAATCTTGAGCCAATTCAGAGACGGGCACTTTTGGAGTCCAGGTAGAGTTTCAATTTCTCAAAGCTTGTTATACGCAGGTGTTTGGGTGATAATTTTGTCATGATAGGCAAGTATCTGCAACTCAAGAATCACATGAAAATTTTTGGCATAAAAGACCTTGGCCAATTTAAATTTCTCTCTTCAATAATGAAATCTAGAACGAAAGAGGAATGTTTTCCACCTATTTCTCTTGGATAAATTGGAATATCAACAGCTAACTGAGTTCCAGGCGCTGAAAAGACCAAAGGCACTTAGAAAACTAAAGAATAGAATTGAGGGTCCTTCTATGTTTTGAGGCTTGAAGGATGTCAATAATTTCATCATCGACCAGACACGCTTATCACACTCAGACAAGTAAGATCATGAGCACTCCTAAAAACTTGAACAGGACATTATGTTTAAAGTGCATGCAATTTCAACATGAAATTCTATGTACTATATCATGAAAGTTGAAGGGATATTCTAACCAAAAAAAATAAAAGAAAAGTTGAAGGGATACAGTTTTTGCAGCCATATCTTTCAGCAATAAAAAAGACCAACTATACTAACCAAAAAAATACTAATAAAATATTACAGTTGTCTATAAAATTATATATGAAATATCAAGATGCAATGAAGTAGAGAATCAGAAAAATGTACACTAAAAGAAATTAGATGACTCCATCATACCTGTAAAAAGTCACATATAACGGAAACAAAGTCACGAAGCTTTTGCATAAAGATGAACTTCTCACCAGCGGTTGATAGAGACTTTTCGAGAGCAGTGATATTCAATAGTGATGCAGACAAATTCTCGTCAGTCCTAGTCATCGATGACATGGTTCTGCCATGGGATTCCTACGAAGAAGAAATATTAAGAACAGGGTTAGATTATAAACCCATTCAATTAATTTTTTTGAAAAACTATTCAACATATTGTGCATGTATTAGTTTCCTTAATTTTCACATAATGTGAAGATTTTGACTTTCATTGTTTGCAACAATTCTACTCTCACACCAAAAGAGAACAATTTTACTCCCACATTTTAAGCTAGATATATACAATAGCTAAAGTTAAAGCTTCACATGCAGCAAATTAACTTTTATTGTATCAAAAGCACTGGAAAAATAAGATCTTTTCTTGTGCCTATATTCAGATTGTCCTCCATAAAACGCCTTGATATTGTAAAGTTTATAAAGAGGGAACTGCTGATTCTCCATATGGTAATCACCAATGCCTTATCAGAATTTTAAATTAACAAATATGTGGCCCTTGATGAAAAAGAGGTCGGTAGAGCCCATAGTTACCTAAATTGCTAGATCACCTACTGAATTGCCGACGGGTTCAAAATGAACCCTTTTTTTATTGGTAAATAGAGATGCATATATGAATAAGGAATGTACAATGAAGGATCACAAGGTAATGTACCTAGATTTTAAATTTTAAAAAAAGATGTGCCAACCATACTCTGAGGCATTCCTTACTTTCAGCCAAATATCAACACCTATTAAAGCAAGAATAGGCTAAAAAAAGTTTTAAAAAACACTTTTTAAAAGGGCCTATGTCCAAGGTATTTGTTTTTCCTTTTTAATAGGTGATTAAGCAGAGAGGACTATTAATATCCTTGTTATAAATTACCATATTTTAAATATAAATTTTGTGTATTTATATGGGTTAGTGGCACTGGTTTGGATTAAGAGTCCATTGGCTAATTTGGATTTTCCTTTTCAACCCGTGAGCATATTTGTCTATAATATATTAATAGATAATGCTAGGTTCACTTTCTTTTTCATCGATTTTTTCTTTTTTAAATAAGGAAAAAAACTATGAACCAATTTTAAAAAACTGTCAGATTTTTTTAATTTTCCTTTTTAAAAAAATAAATGAGAAAAAAGTCGAAATAGCATTCACCTATATTAATATTCTAACAGAAATCTTATCCGACCTAATGTCACCCACCCAATATGAGTAGGAGGCACCGAGGGAAGTTCAATCCACACCGTGTGGGTTAGGTAATTTGGTGAATGGATAAGCACATTCCATTAACTATTCTGCTTATTCTTCCTTTTCTAAAAGTGATAAGCACATTAGGTGAAGAAAATTTGAATTCCTTATGGGATGATTACCATAAGAAAGTGAACAAAACTTCTTCCTTTTCTAAAAGTGATAATCACATTAGATGAAGATCATTTGAATTCCTTATGGGATGATTACCAAAAGAAATTGAACAAGACTCATCTTTGCAGATGAGCCTGCTGTTCTCCTTCCAGAGAAGCAAATGGATCAACAATATTCGACCTATAACGCCAGAAGCTTCAACATTCCCTACATTTGATGGAGAACATCTTGGTTTTCTCAGTCCTTAGAAGCTGACTCTCCTAACAGCAAGTCCATCACTGCCAGCTCAACTCCGTTTATTATCTCATAAAACAGTTTACTGGCCATGCTTCTGTTAACCATGTTGTCCAAAACATAGCAACAAATACAAGCATTATTTTCTGTTGTTGACACATGCTGAAATGCAATTGAATGTTAAGAAGTTTTCTAAAGATATCAGAAGATTGGAACTACTTATTCTCTTTGCCCATTTTCAACATCTTTTCAATTTGACCTGAAAAATCCAAGATAAAGCCATGATGCTAAGTTGCTAACCATCTAATCTACTGCAGTCCTTTTGACACTTGGAGAGTGCAGACTGCAGATTTCAGCAGTGGCTTGATCCTGCTGGGCCCAATAGTGGTACCACTTGGTTAATTGCAGGATATACGGTTTAGCTCCAGGGGGAAAGAGTCATAGTTAATGCCCACTGATTTAAACAAACGTTGAGGATAGTTCTGATTCGCTCTTAGTTTATCAGTCATAGGGTTTGAGGTTGCTAGAAGCTGATAATGCTATAGTTGCTCGCAGCAGAAACGTTAGGAGACAGAGATCAGACAGGTCGTCTCTGAGAAGTTATCAAGGTCACCATAGTACCAATGTACCATACCTTTCTCAACCCATTCCAAATTGTGCAGCAGAGAAGGAATAAAAAAATACAGTGAATGGCAAAAGAAGAACTTTTACTGATAAGATAGTCTGGGTCATTCAATCGGCACAATTTTTGGCCTAGGTGATATAGATGCAAGTATGCAACCTATCAAGCTTGGATCCAACCCCTTCCATGTGTGAGCATCTTTTTCTTTTGATATATGTGATCGTTTCATGTGTGACAGCATGAGCATTTTTTTTAATTTTGATATGTAACTTAAGTTAATAAGGAAATGCATGGAGGTGAGGTATAAGTATTTTTTTCTTTTATCAATAAGCAAGCAATTATATAAGAGGCAAGAGATTACAGCAACTAATAAAATGGGAACAAAAAGTGTGGAGAGTTTACAAGGGAGTAAACTTAGAAGCACTAATAATATTATACGAACTACGCAAAAGAGGGCAAACCCTATGCGAAGACCATGCAATAAAGCGCACTTTCCACTCAAGTATGCTTTTCAACCTAAGATGTCACCCACACCCACCCCTTCTTGTCAATTCAGACACCACAGAAATATCAAATATCAGATTCTCAAGCAAACGCGTGGAACCGGAGAGGATGAATCTTCAAAGTAAGACCGCCCAAATAGCCCCTCGAGCATTGTCCCGGCACGCAAACAACCAACACGGTAAAAAGTTTTGAAAGGAGGAAGAGGAGACCCCGTCCACTCCCAGACGAGAGAGAAAATGACCCGAAATTTGAAACGCAATTGAGCAGTGAAATTAGGGATGCAAATGGATCAGATTTAGATTGCATTTGTCTAGATCCGATTCCGATCCGAGATCCATCGAATTCTAAATTGTACAATCTGAATCCAATTATTTATTCAATATCTGAATCTGATCCAATTAATATTAATATATCTAAAAAATAATATTTTAATTTAAAAAAATGTGATTAATATATTTATAAAGTTATATAGATATTATTATTATTATATTTATAATGTTATATAGATAAAAACTCGGCGAAACCGATATGCATCGGTTTCGGTTACACCCGGGTCCCGAAACCGTGCATTTACCTATGTTTTCCGGAAAAAAATAAGACTCGCCCGAAACCGTTACGTATCGGGCGAGTCCTACGATGCTTAACGGTTTCGTCATAGGACTCGTTCAACGTTTTATCATTTAAAGGGATTCCGAAAATCCCAAAACACATCCAAAAACGCCTCTTTCCTTCCTCTCTTCTTCTCTGCCCATTCTTCCCCTTTTACCTAAAATCATCTTGATTTTTGTTTATTAACAACTTGATTTGGAGTTTGAATCATCGATTCGAAGGAATCCACGTCAAGTTCTTCATTTCGGGAAGAACTCAATTTGAGAGCTACATCAGGTAAGTTTTCTCAATTTTACTCAAATCATGTTTATTTCAACCAAAACTAACTAAATGGATGTGAGTTTCAAGGATTCTGCTTGAAATCCATGAAAAATTAGTTATTTATTTGATTTAGGTTGTTAGGGTTTCATTTTTTTAGTTGATCTCTACTTTTTTAAACTAAATAACCCTTTCTACTTATTTTTTTGGGTATCTTCATATATTGGATTTGGGATTAAAGATTAATACGTTGATATTGTTATTTTTAGTAGTATTGTATATTTTTTAATGTAATTTTATTGTTGTTTAAATAACTATTTGTACTATAAAATGTTGTTAAAAAACTATTAGAAATTTAAAATATTGTTTTATCATTGTTTTGATAATTTTATCATGTCTTCTTTTTAATTTATATGTACAAATGCAATGTAAGGATTTATAATATTAACTTGTGTTCACTTGTTAGTGTTATTTGTTAAATAAAATTGTTGACCTTGTTATTTACCTTATTTTTGCAGATTAAAATCTTCATATGCGATCACTTGAGAAATAGAGGGTGGAGGATGGCTTCAAGCGGAAGATTCGGTAGATCACCTTCTCTTACGTTGTCTTGTAGATTGTGAGATTTGGAGCTTCTTTCTATCCTAATTGGATGTGGAGTAGGTCTTTCCTCCTCTTTTCACAACTTCTTATCTTGCTAGGACTTGGTAAGCAGGGATGGCTAAGGTTGGTCATCTAGCGGGTTTTGCTGGGTGTTATAGCGTCGTCCATCTAGAAAGAACGGAATAAGAGAGTCTTTGAGAACTCGAACTCACCTCCCCATAGATTATGCTCTATAATTTTCTCATTGGTAATGGAGTGGGTTTCTTCTAGATAGGTGGGGGTGAACATGGGCTTACTCCTAGCCTGAGTTTGTTTTGGGGTCGCGTCTCCGTAGCAAGGGACTTCCATGGGTGTCTTGTTTTATTTTCGTTCTCCCATCTTTTGGTTCACTATCTTGTGAACTTTTGTCCTTTACTGACACTGTAATTCTTTTTTTATATTCATAAATTTACCTAGTTTATCGATTAAAAAAAACCATTTTGTAACAATCAGTGCGTGCTTGTTAGAATGTCAGCAAGAGTGAGGAGGCATGACATCCCACATCTGGTGGCATCACGGGCAGACATATCAAAACAGTAAGTAGAAGTTTTTTTGTAACTACTACTACATAATATACAAAGTTGCAGAATGAACCGCATGATGCAACACATAACAGGGGAGATCGAGATGTTGTAGATTGCCCAGACGTCTCATAACATATTAGACAGGCCATACAGGAGCATCTAGCTGGCATGAGGCATCGTGATATTATTGGGACATCAGCTACTGCTTGCTGGTGCTGGGAATGGGATCCCAGGGAATGTGAGTGGGAAGACCTTTTGTGCATACAGCACCGTGGGAGGTTATCTTCCAGTTCCAGATGAGGAAAATCTTGAGGATGCTACTGACTACCGAAAGCCTTGAGGTTGAGTAGGAAGTAGCCAACATTGAGAATCTAGGCAAGCAAAGTTCATCAACTCATATGAGAAAGATCCCCTTTTAGTTTTAGAGGAGTATAATTGTATAAGGAGGGTGAAGATCTCCCCTTGTATATGCCGATAATATAGTTTTGTGTGACTTTTGTGTAAGACTTTTAAGTATTTTTGACACTTTTAACTTTTATTCCTTTGTTTATATAACTTCTCTTGGTACTTGTTAATTGTTATGTATAAAATACCATACACCACTACTGGCATGTCTTTTCTCCATTTCAAATAAATCTCTCTCATGTAACTTATTTTTATTAGAATGTTTTGATCCCTAAGGGTGTATTATGTTTTAACATTTCTAGAAATTTCAACGAAAATTTTTATGTTTTTTCAATTTTATATTTTTTAATTTCACAAATTAAAAAAGGAAATTTTCCATAATTCGGTGCGGAATATCGATAATTCAGCCAAAACTTCCCGCCAATTGAATTTTTAAACCTTAACCGCGTGTATCAAAGAGCAGCAATTACTACAACTTAACAGTTTACCTCACACTGACACCTAACAGACTACTTTATTGATGTATTAGAGATTGTAAAATTACCATGAAAACTGTGTTTGTTAACCCCTTTGGCTCTTAGATAGCATGACACTGAAGTATAGAGAATTTTTACAAATCTCACTATATATTCTCATGTCTCCATAATTATGTAACCCTATAGCTTGAGCCTCTTCTTTCAATAAAGAAATCCCAAACATACATTTAGGAAATGGATGGAAAAAAGAGACTTCTCAAAGGTACTCACCTGAAAGAACATATAGGAAAATTCATCCCTGGGACTAGCCAATAGCATTGATAATTAACGGAGAAAAAAGGTTTCAAATTAACTATGTTTAAGGACCAATGCAGTTTCATGAGTTTCTTGTAATGAGAAAAAACAGTTTGGAATTGCAATTTCAAGTTTCAAACTGGCTAGGATAACAGAATCACATACCTTGAGTCTCCTCACACTCTCTTGCAAAGCTTGGGTAGCAAGCTCAGCCTGTTGAGGAATCGACATCGCCTCCACACTACATGATACTCCAGCAACCCCTCCAATGCTCGGACCACCGGACCCACTTGGCGCCGACAAATATGCAGTCACGGAATAATCAAATTGTTGTTGCTGGACAGGTTGAACTACAGGAACACTACTACTCACTCGACCCGAACCATCATCCATCCTTTTCCCCAATCCCTTCCGAAACTGCTCTTCTTCCCAAATCTTATCCTCCTCATCTTCATCATCCACCACTCCAAACTCCCCATCTTTTCTGAAACCAGCCTCCACACCCCTCCCATCAACACTCTCAAAAACACCCTTTTTCCCACTATCAGTCTTGTCCCCGAGCAAAGCTATCCGTCCCTGAAACTCTGGCTCTTCATCACTCAACCCCTCCGCCGCCCCATGATTACTCCCCCCATCTAAAGAAATATAATCAGGCGCGGCTGCTCGCGATTTTCGGAGCCGTTCTCTCTTAGCCCTAATTGCATTAATCATATCTTGATCAGGAATCAAAGACCCAGAAACATCTCTACTTTTCCCAATTCCCATTGTCGCTAAACGATTCTCTGCCTCATCCTTATCCCTCTTAAAGACACTATCTTTTGCTTCTGCTTCTTCTTCGAATTCTTCACTTTCTCTCGCATTCTCTCCAATTTTCTTCTCGTCGACGGTGGAAACAGCCTTGACGAGGCCTTTCAAGACGACGACGGTTCTGGGGGGAGGTTTATATTCAGGCGGAGGCTGTCGGGAGCCGGCGAGTGTGCGCGTGTTCTTCTGAAGCTCCCGGAGTTTCTCCTTGGTATACTCGCCGGCTTGGGATTGAACATTGGAAGGAAGTGAATGAGATGAGGATGAAACACGGTCCTTCGTGGCGGTAATCTTGTGAGACGATGAGGATTTGGTGATACGAGAAGAGGGTTTTTCTCTATCGGATGATAGGGGTTTTGCTGTTGGACGAGATGGGGGCTCGTCTTCGTCGTCGGCGAAGCTGAGGAGCTTTGGGGCTTGGTGATGCTGCTTCTTTGGCTTTGTGGCTGCGTCCTTCGACAAGGATTTTCCAGTGCCGGTGCCGGTGCCGGTGTCGTCGGCATTAGCGGCGTCGTCGTGTTCGGCCCGCCGGCGGAAGTTCTTCGCTCTGCTGCTCATTTTTTGGAGGGATTTTTTTCTTGTGTCTCGGTTTGAGCTTTGGTTTTGAGGAGGGCAAATGATCTGGTTTTTTAACAACTATTTGGGCTAAGTACGTGCTAAGGCACGTGCATAACTCCTGTTGAGAAGGTGATTATAGAATCGAATGCAAAAGAAATCATAAATCACCTTTCTGGCAGCTCAGTTCTTCTCCGCTGAGAGATTTACTCGATCATGGCAGACAATAAGAGGTTAAAGAGTCGGTGTATGGCTCCGTTTTGATGCAATTCACCAATCCTCGTGAATGTATCAGCCCATAATATGGCTCTGGTTTGATGCAATTCACCAATCGCAAAGCAAATGTAGAAGCTCATAATATGGCTCATATGACTGTAAATGTGAGTCTCAAGTTTGTCACATACTCACAATGTTACCTGGTTCGTCGGTTCCTCGGATTCGGGTTCGGGTTCGCAATTCGCTACTCTAGAGGGAACCGATTCGTTAGGAGTAGGATGAGACAATTCATTTGCTTGGTTCGCTTATATAATATTAATAAATATTATATATTTATATTTGTTAACCGTCTAAAAAAATACATTATAAATACTTATTTTTAAAAAGTATTAAAAATAGGTTATTTAAAACAAAACATTAAAAAAATAGGTTTTATGGCCGGTTCGTGAACCCAGAAAACATGTGTTGCCCCGAACTCGCGCCTTAGGGAATCAATTAGTTCAGAGACGTGCGCCCCGTAATCATTATCAAGCAGCAAAAGACCTTGCTCGACAAAATTGTAGTAAAATTTTCAATTTTTCTTATTAACTTATATAAGCAATAACAACTGGTCATCACAATAACTCATAATACGTAAATACATTACATTTACTTGTTACAGTGATCCTTATAAGTCGCAAACGTCTTATCGGGACCTTCTATTCTCTAGACAGCAGCATCATAATCTGCTGACATAAAATGTTAAGCAGGATACACATCTGATCGCCAACAAATTCATCCGACCTGCCAAGAAAAGAAACACATCTGACATACTAGGGACACACCTCTGACTACCAGGAAACACCTGACCACCAAAAACTACTAGGAACACATCTGACTCATCACATCTTATCAAGAACACATCAGACACATCACTCTATCCGACATTACACCTCTGACATAATACCTTTGTCAGAAAACACATCTGATAACCAGGATACACATCTGATCGTCAGGATACACATCTAATTGCCAGAAAACTCATCCGACCTACTAGGAAAATCACATATGACATGCTAGGGACACACCTCTAACTAGCATGAACACCTTTAACAATATAACATTGCCAAGCAAAACACCTCTGACAGTACCCATGTCAGACAAAACACTTCTAACATAAATCTTGTCAGACATAACACATCTAACATCAAATCCTGTCAGACTCAACACATCTAACATCAAATCTTGTCAAACACAACACCTCTGATAAGACATTGCTTAATCTAACCTCTATTGGAATGTACCTGCCCCTACTAAACATCATTCCTTAAGACAACCACCATATATCATCACAACCTCTGTTAGGTGCATACCCGCCGACAAAGTTCAATGCCCCCTCAAGGTAACATTCTTGAGTTTATAAACTCAATACATCTCTGGGTCCCAATACAACCTTGGGTCCATAGATACAATGTCACCCTAACTCTCCCGACTATCAGTCATGGAAGAACCTCGACTCTTAACAAACAACATCTCTCCAGACCTAGTCAAAGAGGGATCACAAACCGCGTTTAACACATGTTAGGTTTTCTAACCATAGGAAATTCTCAATTAATTCAATCCTTACTTGAGTAATTGAACCAGTTGAATCTCATGCCCGTGGACCAAGTATGAGGGTCTATCGTTCCGTTGTGGACCATTACCTGGTCGATGGACCCTTCTATCCCCTTAACTAGTGTCAAAATAATCATTACATCATCCAAGGGTTACATCACAACACAAAACAGAGCCCAAACAGGCTTCCTATCCTCCGATCGCGACTGTGATCCAAATTCCAAACTGGTAGCATCTGCGATCAATCGTCCAAGTTCAGGACAACCCTAGGATATCTGCATGTCTACAATTGATCGCCCAGACAGGGTTGATCGATCGTGGAGCCTAAATTCTAAGTTGTTTTACCTGGAACCAAGGTCTGTGCACCTCTACTTATTTTTCACGCATCCCCACACTTCATATTGAGTCTCTGGCCCTTTTTCCTTTCACACAAATCATTCCACATAAAATATAGCGTGATAACATAGAAAATAGAGGAGAGGGAAAATGATTTACCTTCTACGCACATATGGAGGCTCCAAATGGCGATGCAAACGTTGCGGATGCGTCTGGGGCGTTGAGAAACCCCAAGATAGTACCTCCCCTCTCTAACTTCTCCCTTCTCTCTAACTTTCTTCACTTTCTCTCTCTAACCTACTCTCTCTTGCTCTAAAATTTCCCATGTAGGGGGAGGGGAGTGTTCTGGTCATGAGAGAAAAATGAGGGGGAGGGGAGGGGAGGGGCTTTATATAGGTAATGAAAGTGGTGAGGTGGCTAGTGATGTCATGGGTGATGTCATCACGATGATGTCACGTTCATTGACCATTTGTCCATTTTACCAGAATCTCGTTAATCCTTTGGTTTTTTGACGTACAGGGACCGTAACTTCGCGAGCCAACACGTGACGGTACCAATATGGCAGGTAATCATACTAGGGGCAATCTGACTCTCGTTGCGCTAATTTTGAGGAAAAATATCGAGGCTTGCGTAAACACTAAGTACTGAAGAAAATTCAAAACCCACAAATTTCCTGATTTTTTGTACTGAACATGTCGCGGTTTCGCGGTTCGACGTACAATAAGACCGTGGCGACAGGCAGTCGTCCCGATAGCCAACCGGTACACGGTGTGCAAGTTTTGAAGGAAAATACTAGATTTTACTGGTAAATATTGAGTACCAACACAAATTCAAATTCCACGGATTTTTCTAGTTTTTTTATGTACTAGGCCCCACAGTTTCACGAATCGATGCGTGACAGAGCCGACACGATAGGTAGTCATATAGATAGCAGACCAATACAAAGTGTGAGATTTTCAGGGAAAAACACTGGTTTTTATCGGTGAACACCAAGTACCGACACAAATTCAAATCCTGCGAATTCCCTGGGTTTTGGGTACAAGACGTGTCGCTGTTTTGCGAACCGACGCGTGACAGGACTGACATGATGGGTGGTCGTCCAGGTAGTGGACCGACATGCAGTAAAGGATATCGGGTGGGTATCTCTTATTTTACCGATAATTATCGAACACCGAATCCGATATACCAAAACCCACGGTTATACCCAAACACTTTCCCGAGGTTTTACGGATTCTAATTAGGGAAATTGACACCTTAATATTTATAATTATTAATCTTTAATTATCTATATTTTATTAAAGGTCATCCTGGCCCCAATATTTTATTCTAAAAATCCGGGTCGTTACATTATCCCTTCCTTATAAAAATTTCGTCATCGAAATTTGATCAACTTGTATCTCAACATTAGAGGGTACCCAATATAGCACTTTAATGTCCTCATACCACCAATTTCACCTTAAGGGGTATGAGAGTTCTACACAATCTATCAGTATTTAATCCTCAACGTTTCAACTTTTTTGGAAAATGTTTCTCATCTAGTGATGGATTGTAATTTGTTTTACTAATATAACTTATATGCATTCAAACACTTTACAAAACATATCAATAATATATTTAGATAGTTTAGTCTTTACATATTTAACAGAGGATGGCAATACAAAACATAGATCATTACAGTGCCCACTATGACAAAACACAAGTGTCTAAAGTCTATCTCTAATTATGTCCTCATTGTGCTGAACTTCTTCCTGTGAAATTGTGAAAACATGACCTTTTTTGACCTCGCCTGACTTTTGCTTCAAATCTAGGCAACCCCTTTTGATGTGACCCGGCTTGCCACATTGATAGCAAACCCTAGCTTTGTAGGCTTTAGTTCGCTGGTCTCGATTATCATGCTCAAAATTTGAAATTTTCGCTCTTTCCGAAGCATTTCCTTTATTAAAATTGTCCAATTTTCTCTTCTGGTTGTTGTCCTCTCTATTCTCTTTTTCCCACGACCTTTCAACTAGTCTCTTTTTTTTTTACTGCCAATGATTCTTCTATTTCTCTATTCACCTTTTCAATTCTCAAAGCTCTGTCTAGAATTTATGAGAATGAGGTAAACCTTTGAACTACCAGTTTTCCTTTGATTGTTGGTTTCAATTCATCCTTGAACTTGTCAACTCTCTATTGTCCATCCTCAACAAGTCTAGTTGCAAATCGGAAGAATTGATTGAATTTATGTTCATATTCCCTGACTGACATATTGCCTTGGGTTAGCTAAAAGAATTTCATCTCCTTTGTCTTCCTCATTGAGACCAAAAAATACTTCTCGTAGACTAATTCCACAGACTTTCCCCAAGAGATATGTTTTTGATCTTCTGAAGTTGTCATCTCGACGGTCGTCCACCAATGTTCAGCCTCTCCTAACAACATGAATATTGCAAGTTTTGTTTTAGCCTCTTCTGGGCATGCCATTGTCCAAAAGATCTTCTCAAGCTCTCGAATCCAGTTTTCAACCACTAACGGATCGATGACATCAGAGAACGAGTTCGGTCTAAATCTCCTAAACTTCTCAAGTCTACTATCGTTCCATTGTTCTTGTTATGAGTTAATGGGAACACGGTTACCACTCTGTTGCCGTTGGATCAATTCTGCTAGAGTAGTGATGGCCTCGAATGCTTCGACCAGAGTATTGTCAGGTGCTCGTCTCGACGGCATCGTATTCCTATTACGAAAATAACAATACCTTATTATCTCACAATAGGACATCAGAAACCTAATTCATCAAAAGATCATCCAAAATATCTCAACAATTTATCTTACTTAGTTTAATCATGCTTAATACCCCTCAAGCATAATAATATTATCTCGTACACTCTCCTGGAGATGATCTATATCGTCAGCGTTTGTCCTTAATACAAAAAAAATACAATTTCAAGTCCTTAACGGATTCGAAATCGTAGTTGTATGCTACAACTAAACGTGTCTAATATCCAATTAGACCTTCTATTTAATATGATTTTTTTATGATGGTTATTGCTTTATCTCTGATACCAATTGCGGCGCCCCGAACCCATGAGTCATGCGCCCGGTCGTCATTACCACGCAGTGGAAGACTTTGTCCGCCAAAATTGCGGGAAATTTTTAACTTTTCCTATGAACTTACATAAGCAATAACAATTGGTCATCATAATAACCTATCATAAGCAAATGCATTACTTTTACTTGTTACAGTGGTCCTTATAAGCCTCAAACGTCTTGTCAAGACCTTCTATTCTCTAGACAACAACATCATGATCTGTTGACATAAAACGTTAAGCAGTATACACATCTGATTGTCAGGATATACACATCTGATCGCCAGGATATACATCTGATAACCAGGAAACTCATCCGACCTGCTAGGGAAAGAAAACATCTGGCATGCCAGAGACACACCTCTGACTACCAAGAAACACCTGACCATCAGAAAACACCTGTCTACCAGGAAACACTTGACCACCTGAAAACAGCTCACTACCAGGAACACATTTGACTCGTCACTCTGCCAGGCATAACACCTCTGATATAATACTCATGTTAGGAAACACATCTGATAACCAAGATACACATCTGATCGTTAGGAAACCCATCTGACATGCCAGGAAAATCATATATGACATGTCAAGGACACACCTCCGACTACCAGGAAATACATGACTACCAAGAACACCTCTAATAATATAACACCGTCAGGCAAAACACTTCTAACAGTACCCATGTTAGGCAAAACACTGCTGACATCAAATCATGTCAGGCACAACACATCTGACATCAAATACTGTCAAACATAACACATTTGACATCAAATCCTACCAGACACAACACATCTGACATCAAATCCTGTCAGACACAACACCTCTGACAGTACATCGCTCAATCTAACCTCTATTGGGATGTACTTGCACATCATTCCCCAAGGCAACCATCATATATCATCACAATATATGTTGGGTGCATACCCGCCGACACATGTCAATGCTCCCTCAAGGTAACAACCTAGAGTTCGTAAACTCAATACATCTCTGGGTCCGTAAACCCAATACAACCTTGTGTATATAGATGCAATGTCACCATAACTCTCCCGACTATCAGTCATGGAGGAACCCTGACTCTTAACAAACACTGCCTCTTCATACCTAGTCAAAGAGGGACCACATACAACGTTTAACATGTGTTAGGATTTCTAACCGTAGGAAATCCCCAATTAATCAAAATCTTGCTAGAATAATTGAACTAGTTGGGTCTCACACCTGTGGACCAAGTCCAAGGGTAAACCATTCTGGTGTGAAACATTACCTAGTCGATGGACCCTTCCATCGCCTTAACATGTGTAAAAATAATCATTACATCATCCAAGGGTTGCATCACAACACATAACGGAGCCCAAACAGGCTTCTCGGAGGATTTGATCACGATTGCAATCCAAATTCCAAATTGGTCACACCTGCAATCGATCGCCTATACAAGGACAATCGTTCGCCCATGGTTCAGGACAACCCCAGGTTATCTGCAGGTCTGCGATCGATCGCCCAGACAGGGTTGATCGATCACCCATCGATCGTCGAGCCTGAATTTCGAGTTGTTTTACCCATAGCCAAGGTCTACGCACCTCTACTCGTTTTTACATGCATCCCCACAATTCATATCGGGTTTCCGACCTTTTTTCCATCGCATCCATCACACACAAACCATTCCACATAAATTATAGTGTGATAACAGGGAAGAGAGAGGAGAGGAAAGGGATTTTACCTTTTACGCACGTATGGAGGCTTTGAATGGCGGTGCGGACGTTACGAATGCATTCAGGGCGTCACAAAACAAATTCGCTGAACTCAAAGTATAAGTTCGTCGAACTTAAAGAACAAATTCGTTAAACCTAAACAAAAATTTCATTGAACACGAACAAAAAGTTTGCCAAACCAAAGCTATTGGGTTTGGGTAGCAGGTTTCGCTCATTTTCACGAACTCAAACGAACCAAACCACGAACTGGTTCACTCCAAACCAGTTCACGGTTCGTACTAGTAGGTAGCGAACTAGGTAACACTAGTCTATCCTTTCTTTATATGTCTTTTTGTCCCTAATTTTCCCCTACTTACTATAGTTCTAATTATTCAAAAAATAATTAAAGAATTTAGATGTATCAGTAAAAGGAATGAGAAAACTGAAACAGTAAATAAAGAACTCACTGTATTTGTACTGAGAATTAACAGCAAACTGAAACTGGAAATAGACAGCAAATCCGAGCCATGTGAATCACAGTTTCCTTAAGACAAATTTGATCACTCTCGATATTCAAGGTTGATGAGTAATTGTCTCCCAAGATAGAACAAATTTCGGTTCTGGAGATGCATCACTTCAATCTACAGAACCCAGCAAACCGACTAATGTTTGTACTCGAACCATAGTTAGTAAAATCACGAATAATTTGCGAGTTAATCGCGAATAGAACGTGTGATACATTTAACGTATCGTTCGGCTGAATAATTCAATCATTCGGATTTGTACGGCAAATGTCGAAATCATTCGAATTAGTTGCGACTTTTACGCGAATGTTAAACGAATATATTATTAAAAAAATACAATGATGTTCAGACTTTAGAGCACATCACAAAAGATTTGAAATCCAATCCGTAGAGACACAGAGCAATAGGTTTCTTGGTATTACTTTATTTTTGACGTAAGTCATTAATAATGATGACCTTTTGTTGTAGCTACGCATAGATGTGTCAACCTTGAGATTGGATCACGGTCGATTGTGATTGAACTCTCACTGAGTTCAATTGCACCCATAAGTCACCATGTATCTCTTTTAATACTTATTAATTGGGGTTAAGATTCACTAATTCTTTGGATTCCACAATCTTTAGAAAAAAATATTAAGGGTGTTGTTAGGCGCACCCCACTTTTTGATGATTGCACACCATTAGTAAAAATTACTTACTACATACCATTATATTTCTAAAATTACTTATACACCCCAAAAACAAAAAAAAAAGCACTAAATTTTATAATTGCACGCCAATCACAATTTTAAGCCAGACCAACTAGCATAATGGGTTGATCCTTTATATAATGGACCATGCAAACTCCCTCGCTCGAGAGAGTAGAAAATTTGAATAGTATTCAGTTGCAGTCAATTATCTTCTCAAATCTCTTCCAGCATCGTAAGACTTAATTCTGATGGCGACACTCTTACATGGACATGCAGCATGTAACGACCCCAAATCCTACCTTGACCAAAATAAGATCTTGGGTCGCCACATTTCTTAAACTAGTTTATATCCCATAACATACAAGGCATACAACACGAGTCTCCAAAATGAGAGTAATAAAATTTCGATATATAAAACCAAACCATCTTGTTCATGTCTATGGTCAACATAAGCATAACCACCATAAACAAAATAGTCTGATACTCAACTATAAAGTAATCTAATAAACAACATCATCTAAAGGTCTATGACAAGACTCCTCACAACTCAAAAGTAAATGCCTAGTGATAAGGCCGCCTGTCCAAATCTCGCTCTCCCTCAGCAAAGGGATCAATATCCTCCTTTAAGTCATAAACCTTCTCCACCCAAGGCTCACCTACAAACTCGGGCTCTACACATGTCAAGACAAAAGTCTGGCTAAGTACAAAAGCACTTAGTGTATATAAAATCCAACCAACAATATAGTATCTATGCACTTAGTTAGAATCATAACTAATAGCATAATAACATAATCAGATTGCGGAAGAAAATGTGCTCATATACATCATATCATCACTTCTTGTATACTTGTGAAAATCTTAGACTTAGGAGACAACATGCTTATGAGATGTTTATGCTTATGAGACCACGTGCTTATGAGATGCTTATGAGTATTTAAGCAGCTTATTCGGATCTCTTATTGGAAGTATGAAATGTTTATGCTTATAAGTAGCTGAATCAGATCTATACACGTATTCAGATCCCTCATTAAGCTTATTCAGTCTATCAGGTGCATGCAATGTTTATGCTTGTGGTCCATATGTGTGACTTGTGAGACTCTTATCTTAACACGCATGTGGGTTTGTGCATAAGTATCATAATTAACATTCGAAGCGATCATCCCTTAGATTTCAATCATCCGCTAAGAAACTATCCCAGGTTACATCTCCCTGGTTAAAGAATTCTCAACATGGAGGTTTTTCCTCTAAAATCTGGCATTCCCGAACATTGATTACCATACAACATAACTATGACATAATTTAACATAACAATCACATATATGTATTACCTTATCATAGTTCATAGTAATTTCACAAACATCAATCTTTAACAATACTCATCCTCCATCGTATATACCATTCCTCCATTTATACACACTCTACCAACCATATAAACCATGAATCCATCCACATACATTCTCATCCTCCATTTGTACACAATTTAATAACCATATAAAACCATAAATCTATCCATATACATTCTCATCCTCCAATCGGATAGTAGCTCGAGCATTATAGATGGTCTTGAGAGTAGTTACATTAGTATGATCCTTTTTTCTTGATAGGTCGAAGGACATCATGTGGATTGATGCCTCCACGAGACATGTCTTTCAAATAAAAATTATGCTCTATGTCAAGTTTTATGGCAAAAGAATGTCCTTCCAAATACAAATACCTTTCATGATTGTGAATTTCACAAATAATTTTAATTTGTCAATGCACTCTTAAGTCTTGAGGAAGAAGCTGATTACTTCAAGCTGCTGCAAGAGTACAAAGTCGTTTTTGCATGGAATTACAAGGACATGCCCGGGCTTGATCCCAAAGTAGCAATCCATCACCTAGTTGTCAAACATGGTGTTTGCCCCATCAAGCAAGCTCAGCCTCGCTATCGACTTGAACTGGTTCCACAGATTGAGGTTGAAGTTAATAAGCTGATCGAAGCTGATTTCATCCGATAAGTGAAGTATCAAAGTTGGATTGCAAGCATTGTCTCAGTCAAGAAGAAGAATGGAGAAATTTGGGTATACGTAGACTTCCGTGACCTGAATAATGCATGTCCAAAAGATGACTTTTCATTGTCGATCACGGAGCTCATGGTTGATGCTACAACAGGACACGAAGTCTTATCCTTTATGGATGGTTCATCTGGTTACAACCAAATTTGTATGGATCCAAAGGATGAAGAACTCGCAGCCTTTCGTACACCAAAGGGGATTTACTGCTATAAAGTGATGTCGTTTGGACTAAAAATGCTAGTGCCACTTATCAACGTGCTATGCAAAAGATTTTTGATGATGTTCTGCACACAAAGGTTGAATGCTACGTCGATGACTTAGTGGTAAAATAAAAAAGGAGAGCGGATCATCTTCAAAGAATTCGTGACATTTTCATCATACTTCGAAGGTACCAATTAAAGATAAACCCTTTAAAGTGTGCATTCGGGGTCACTTCAGGAAAATTCCTTGAGTTTGTTGTCCGACATCACGGTATAAAGATTCATCAAGCCAAAATCGATGTCATCCACAATATGCCAGAACCTAAGAACATTCACGAGCTTAAAGGCCTCCAAGGTCGTCTCGCCTACATCCGGAGGTTCATCTCAAACCTAACAGGGCGGTGTCACCCCTTCAACAAGTTGATGAAGAAATATGCATTGTTCAAATGGGATGATGCTTGCAAGAAAGCTTTGAAAAGTATCAAAGAGTATCTCCTCAAGGCACCGGTCTTGGCAGCCCCTATCCCCAACAAACCACTGATTCTTTACATCAGTGCACATGAGTAGTCATTGGGAGCATTATTAGCACAAGAGAACCTTGATGGCAAAAAGAATACGCTCTACTACCTGAGCCAAACTCTAGTGGGGGCAGAATTAAACTATTCACTCATAGAGAAGATGTGTCTTGCTCTTATCTTCGCCACAAAGAAGTTGAGGCACTATATGCTGTCACACACAGTCCGACTTATCTCTCAGGTCAATCCGCTTAAATACATAATGACGAGACTGGTTTTCTCGGGAAGGCTCGCCAAATGGGCACTTCTCATGTCAGAATTTGAGATCGTTTACATCACTCAGAAAGCAGTAAATGGACAAGCGTTAGCTGACTTCCTCGCAGATCATCCAATCCCAACAAATTGGGAATTGTCTCAAGACTTGCCCGATGAAGGGATCTTCTACACTGATGTAATACCATCATGGAAGATGTTTTTTGACGATGCTACAAAAAGGAATGCAGCAGGAGCAGGAGTCGTCTTTATAACTCCACAAGATGAAGTCCTTCCATTTACCTTCACTTTAGCAGAGCTATGTTCAAGCAATGTGGCCGAGTATCAATCCCTCATAATTGGATTGGAATTAACCTGAGATATGCAGTTGTATCAGCTCAATGTGTATGGAGACTCAAAGCTCTTCATCAACTAGCTCTTGAAAAAGTACGACGTCCTCAAGCCCAATCTAATCCCCTACTATTTCTATGTTGCTGAGCTCATAAGTCAGTTCGAAGACATCACTATGTTTCATGTGTCAAGAAACGAGAATAAACAAGCTGATGCTTTGGCCAACCTTGCAGCAACTTTAGTTGTACTTGAAGAAGAAGTGACGACGGTTCCTGTCTGTCGGAGATGGGTCATCTCTCACTTGATCCACCATGACATCGCTCAACAAGCAACAAATTTCATCGAAGTGTTCGAGATTGAGATTGAAGATTGGAGACAACCTCTCATTGAATACCTTCAGCATGAAAAATTGCCGAATGATCTCAAACACAAGATTGAAATTCGTCGTCGTGCACCCCGATTCCTATACTTCAACAATGAGCTAGATCGTCGCTCCTTTAATGACATCTTGATGAGATGTCTTGGAAATAATGAAGCTAGAGAGGCCCTTGAAGAAACTCTTTCAGGTATCTGTGGTGCTCATCAATCATGACCAAAGTTGCATGATCGCTTAAAGAGAATGAGATACTATTGGCCAATCATGGTGAAAAACTCGCTCGAGTATGCCAAAAGATGTCATGCATGTCAAAACCAGGGAGACTTCATTCACCAACCACCCGAGCTGCTTCACCCAATAGTAGCATCTTAGCCCTTTGACAATTGGGGATTTGATGTTGTTGGGCCACTCCCGAAGTCTTCCAAACACACCTCTACATCCTTGCTGCAACAGACTACTTCTCCAAATGGGCAGAAGCAATCCCTCTCAAAGAAGTCAAGAAAGAGACGGTTTTGGACTTCATAAAAAATAATATTGTCTTCCACTATGGGGTCCCCCGTTACATAGTAACGGATAACGGGAAACCATTCAAGAATGACTTGATGGATGAATTTTGTGCGAAGTTCGAAATCAAACAAAGATGCTCTACAATGTACAATGCACCAGCAAACGGACTCGTAGAAGCTTTCAATAAAATCTTTTGCAAACTCCTTGAGAAGGTTGTTACCAAGTCAAAAAATGATTGGCATGAACGGATTGGTGAAGCACTTTGGACATACCGGACTTGATAACGCAATCCTACACAAGCCACACCTTACTCGCTTGTTTATGGAGTCGAAGTAATACTTCCATTGGAATGCCAAATTCCGACACTACGGATTGGTGACTTGATCCTTGCAGTTCGAAGACCCATCATCCTCTCACATCGGTCTAGAGAGAAATTTGATCCAAAGTGGGATGGACCGCATATGGTGGAAGAAGTCTATACCAACGGCGATTACCTTCTTTCAACACCCGATGGAGTTCGTCTTGGTCCTATCAACGACAAGTTCATCAAGCAGTACTATCCATGATAGAACAATACTCCTCGATACGAGCCTAAAGTGTCCACAACGCTCCTTGCCGCATGAGCTTAAAATGCATGTCACTCTTGGCTTATTCAACTAAAATTGTAAAAGGTTCAATGATTCTTGCTCGCTAGACTGAAAATCCGAAAGGGAAGTCTAGGTGAAACTTAGAGCACAAAAAAAAAAAAACAATCGAACTATGTTAAAGCTTGATCTCACATCGAGTACGTAGGCAGCCTGTAAAGTTACATCAGGTTCAGCTACCATTTAAAAAAAATAAAAATCATCAAATAACTTTATAACAGAACATGAGAAACAATACCTTTCATGGACATGGAGTCAATTGCTTCAGGTGCGCTACAAGATGTCGTATTCCTAGCATCCGGATGACGAACAAGTCTTTGCCTCCGCTCAACCTCCAAAGGTCATCTTCTAGTTCCTCTAACGAAGCAACATTTGGAAGGCGAGGAAAACTCTCTCTCTACAGAAGTCTCAGTATCCACATGACCCATCAATGGGGTTAGGGTCCTGAAAATTGCAAAAGTTCTTCTCAGACTTTGATGACGTTTTACTTGCAACATCTGGAAGACTCAAAGACTTGGAAGCATCCCTTTGCTGCCAACTATCATCGTGACGGGAGAAAAACTTAAAAACTGGGAGATTTGGAAGTCGACCTGGTACTGGACTGCGCTTCGGAAGGATACCAGAGGACATAGTCATTGGCATCCTGGCCTACGTAGACCTTGCTGAAATCGTCATCGTGACAGGAGAACAACTTAGAAACTAGGAGATCTGGAAATTGACCTGAAGTCCTTTCGGAAGCACTTCCAACTTCGGTGTCATCTTCTCACGTGTCACTTCTCGCACCTTCCATGTTTCATTCACTGGCTCGTGTATGATTAAGTGCAATTCTTCTAGCACACCGTCCCGAGACTGTAATTTTACTCGCATGTTTAGAAAACGAATCAAAGTCCCGTTCCGAACTAGATCGTCAGCAACAGCTATCCACCTATCTTGAAGAAGACGTTCATCAACAACCCTATGGTCAGTATCTTGGGAGGCATCAACAAAAGACATCTCTCTGCAAAACAAAGACAGAAAATAGGAAAGTTGTTCAAAATCTCCAATTTTTCTACAAATTTTACACTATAGTGAATTAGAAACCATTAAAAAAAATAACACGCAAACACATACAAATTTTGAAAAAAAAATACAAAGGGGGTAAAAACGAGAAAAAAAAAATCAAAAAAAAATCTCACAAAAACTACACAAAAAAAAAAAAAATCACAAAAAAAAAAGGATAGAGAACACGCTAAAACCCCAACCCCACTAAAAAGGCTATAAAAGGCACACAAAAAAAGAATAAACACGGACAAAAATACAAAAAAATAAATAAGTAAAAAAAGGCGGCCCAGCCGCGACGACGCCTAGGCTACCCTCCTCGCCGACCTTTTCTGAACATCAAATCAATCATGATCTTGTTTAAATAAAAAAACTTAAAAAACAAATCAATCATTACTCCTTTGACTGTCAATCCATTACATCACCTAAATTACCATCAAATCCTTAAGGGTCAAAAACAAGACAAAGAAAAAAAAACATATAAATCAAATGACCTATGATTGTCTCTGGCGAAGCCAGAAAGTGCTTATCTCGGGTTCGATAGAATGGGAACAAGTGGTGCACAAGTCAAAATCATGTAGCTTATGATTTTGATTTCTCTATCCATAATAAGACATGTGGTGATAAGTGTGTGAGAATAAAGAGGGGAGATATCAAATGGGAAAAAGTCAAAATAATGGGGAGAAAATAAAATGACTTCTTCTCGTTTATCTGCCAACTGCCGCATAATGTATGGAACCCCAAGAGCCCTTTCTGCCTTTGCTAGAGACAATGAGGCCAAATCAACTCAACCAAAGCAGCAAAGCAAAAACAAAAAAAAGCAGAAGCCACCCCGTGACAGGGTCTGACACCCAGGCTGCCCATGATTCTTGTCTTTGTTGTTAGAAAATAAGCAAGTGAGCCAACCAGACTAAACCAAAAACAATTGCCACACAACCTTCACAATCTGTACACTTTGAAACGCCACCGGAATTTATTTTTTTTTGTTTTATTGGTTTCTAGTATTTGAGGGCTTGCAAAACGCAGGGTCCTCTAATGTTCAAGTAAACCTACAAGAACAAGAAAAAAAAAATATCTAAGTTCATTAGTGTGAGTTCACTTGCCATTTATAAGGGAAGTAAACAGATTCCTTATCCTACAAGGAATACGATTTTCCAAATAAAAGAATTCAAACCCAACTCAACCACTAAATCATCAAAATTAAATTCAAGTTAAACACTAAATCAAGGGTTACGCTAATGTCACTCATGAGTTTCATCGTTATATCTTTGAAGGGACAATTTGTAGAACCCTAAAATTTATTAATTTTACACAAAGGTCCCTACACACCCGTAAAATTGTACAAAAAGCTTAAAATCATTTTAAAAGTCCTACATATTTAAATTGAGCTTAATGACAAGACATGAGCCTCTTACGGCTTGGGTATGAGCACAAAGTAGAAAACCCATAAATCCAAAACTCAAGTCCAAATTCAAATGGATCACACACTCAACAAATAGGTCGATTCGTCAACAAGGTAAACCTGAGTATGAACTCAATACCCAAGAAAATATGTGAGACTCATCAAAATCTCCTAAATCCCTTAAATCATTAAATGGAGTGAGACTCTTGGAATCCTTATCTCTAAATGGAGTGAGACTCTTAGAATTCTTATCTCTAAATAAGTGAGACTCATCAAAATATCATAAGTCCTTTAAACCATTAAATGGAGTGAGACTCTTGGGATCCTTATCTTTAAAAGTCTATAAATAAGACCCAAAGGTAGAGATTGAGTGAAGAATTCAGAAGAAGAAAAAGAAGAGAATTCAGAAGAAATCATCAAGCCTTTAGAAAAAAGAAATCAAAGTATTCCAGAGAAGACAAAGCTGCAAAGAAGCCAGTTCTCCTCTAAAATCACTTTTTAGCCGATTAAACGCGAAACTCGGAATAAAAGAAAAGCTACATCAACACCTTCAAAAAAGATCGAGATCACACTTCGACATTCATCTTCTACTTTAGAAAATTTTGATTGTTAATCAAAGGATTTTTTAGAGTTGTACCAATTTCTAAATAAATAAATAAATATTTTAGCCATTCATTATTTCATATACGAAATTTTGTGTCAACAATGTTCTTTGTAAATAACCAAAAGCAATCCAAGGTACAGGGCGTGTGTGTTTGGATGTGTTCTTTGTGAATAACCCAAGAAACCAAGCAATCCAAGATGGTACATGCGTGAGTGTTTAAAAAAGAAAAAAAATCATCGAAGATGTACCAAGTTGGGTGTATTTACCTTCCTCAAGCATCAAGCAAATTAAGGATGCTTACATAAGATGCAATTGAACTCTCAAATGAAATCAATCCGTATGCTCGAAAGAAATCTGCAAAAGAAGTCTGTAGAGAGGAAGAAGAAAACGGCGCCAAAAAAAGTGGGGTGCAGCTATAAACTTTAGGGAAACTGAATGGGAGGAAGAAAAAGGAAATGATGGGGTGTAGTCTAAAAAAAAGTGGGGTGCACCTAGCACCACTCTTCAAATATCCATTGTCAATGAGCCAAGCCGGTAAAGGACTAGGCCTGATTCATGCCAATTACAATCGAGCATTATATGTAGTCCCAATTGTAGCTTATATATAGGGACGGGCCTAATTACTAAGAGAGATGAGATGGGCTGAGCTTGAGCCAACTCATCCCTTTTCAGGGGGGAGGGTATCCCCTGGTAGCACGTGGGGATTAGTCGTAATCTTGAGCTCCAGATACCTCACGTTAATTAAAAAAAAAAATCTCATATATCATAAAGTAATCTATAACTGGGTGGGCTAGTTTTAGGGTTGACAGGTTGAGATTGATGAAAAACCTTTCTCAGAAAACATGGCAGTACAACAAGAACCTCTTATTATCTTTTGTTTTTTTTTAAGATCAAGGAAACAAAAGCTAAGGTTGTGTTTAGATAAACTTCTGAATTGACTTATACTAAATTTTGGCTCTGCATAAGTCAAAAGTCACAAAAATTGCATTTGGTTTGATGTACATTTTTTTTACTTTCCTAAAAGTTAGAAGCCAATAGAAGTAAAAAAAAAAAAAAAGGCTTTTAAAGGGGAACTGGTAGTGGTGACTTTCATGGGAAGTCAAGGTTTTGACTTCCATAAGAAGTCATCACACAATCGCACTGATTCATATGTTTCACAATGAATGGGAGGTTGAAAAGTAGCTTATTGCGCTCGCAAACCTCTCTTTTGCTTTTAAAATATATTCCATGGACTTTTCCAGAAATTACTTATTTCAAAAGTTTTCCGAGAGACGTCCTATTCTTATAAACATTTATCCAAAAAAGACCTAATTCAACTTGGGATTGTCTACAAAAAAAACACTTTTCTCCGCATAGGGAAAAGAAGATTAAAATGCCTACATTTTCATTAGAGAGAGAGAGAGAGAGCCCAACTTATTGATTTATATATAGGCCACACTTTAGTATATTACTGCACTCTTATGACACCTTATTTCATGGCTAGTAATGATAAATCATATACTAGTTGGCAGCACATGCGATTCACGTGAGAGAGGGGGAAGGGGAGAGAGATTGGAAAGTGGGAATCTAATAAGGGTATTTTGGAAAAAAAGAAGAAGAATATTTTAGGTATAGAAACTTGAGGGACATTTTAGATATAAAAAAATTGTGAGGGACACGTTAATTATAGAATATGACATAGGGACGTTTTGAGAACCAACAAACTTTAGGGGCATTTTGGATATAACAAAAAAAGGGGGCGGGTAGGGCCATGGCAAAACATTCTTCTTTTGGAGCATTTTGCTAAGAGAGCGAGGAGTCCGGTTATGCCACTGAAGTCGCCATGTGTCCCTTTTAACACTCTTTAACCGTAGTTAAGATTCACTCACCCCTAGGGTTCACCCACTTATCCTTAGTTTCTAGAGTTAATGAATTTTAACCAACGTTTAAAAAAAATTAATATTTTTTCTAAAAATCAAAGATAGGTGGGTGAACCATACGGGTGGGTAAATCTTAACCACAATTAAAGAGTGTTAAAAGGGACACATTGCAACCTCAGTGGCGTAACTGGACTCTTAAGTGAATTTGGAAAAAATAGTACGTTCTTAGGGAGGGCATATATAAGAAAATAAGATAAGGGAAATGGAAAACGGACCCTAAGGTCAGCTTAGAAGCTAACCCAATGACCTCATTGGTCCACACCCCTTTTTTACCACCCATCAATTGTGGTTAACTCCCTAAGGTTAACCAATCTAACCATGGTTTTTAGAAAAAAAAAACAAAAAACAAAATTATGAATTTTAATTTAATTTAACTTAACCATAGTTAAACATGGGTTAAAAGGGACACGATACAATTGGGTCCGCTTAGAAGTGGAAGACCCATAAGATAATAGAAGGGGTAACATTGGAATTTAGTAAAAAAAAATTTTATCTTATCATTAGTAATAGAAGGGGTAGTATTGGAATTTAGTAAAAAAAATAATCAACTTTTTTAACACTTTGATTGTAAAAGGCAAATTTGGAATTAATAAAAATTTCAGTTGACATTTTGAACAGGGCATCGGCATTATAATAGTAGAGATAATGCTAAAAAACTGTTTTATAAATGGGCGATTTAATTTGCAGGCCACGATACTCATGTTTGGTTTTCCAGAAACGTGTGAAAGTGAAGATTTTTTTTATAAATGCATCTAATTATTATTTGGGAAACCAAAATTCTATTTTTTAAAAATATGTTTTTACCTATTATTTCAACCAAAATTTTATTTTATTGTCCATGTTTTTACCTATTATTTCAGGTAACCAAACCGGGTTAGTGTGTATTTATTGTTTGGTAATGACCACAAACTTGGTATAAACAAAAATGATCATCAAATTCCAAGTGCTTCTATAAGTACGCAGAGAAGTTGAAAATGTCTCTTATCTCAGTGATACTTCATTAAATATAGAGTGATAGGTGTACGGGGAAATGGATTTCCAAACTTAAGGTTGAACCTCATTGGTCCATGCCCTCCCCTCTTAAATACTCACCGACTGTAGTGACATGGATCGGGATGAAAAATCCTCTCATTTTCATCCATGAAATACCTATTATTTGGATATACCAAGAGAGATGTACGGTCTAATGAGGCCAGTACGAAATATTAACTCATGGGTGGGGCAAGCTCTTTTATTCTGGAGCATGTGGTTTAATTCGATGCAAAGCGAAGAACCTTACCAGGGCTTGACATGTCTCGAATCCTCTTGAAAGAGAGGGGTGCCTTCGGGAACGCGGACACAGGTAATGCATGGCTATCGTCAGCTCGTGCTGTAAGGTGTTAGGTTAAGTCCCGCAACGAGTATTTAAGAGGGGGAGGTGCATGGACCAATGAGGTCTAGCATTAGGTTTGGAAATCCATTTCCAAAGTATGTTAACTATTATCCTTAGATATACGATCAAAAGTCAAAACCTTTGCAGCTATTTTCTTACCAACTCCAATTGTTTCTGTCCAAAAAGGGTTTTTTGAAGAGATCCAAAGAGGATACTTAACAAGTTAATTGGAATATATTATAGAAATCAATATTATAATTAACATTCACAGTAAAGGCAATATAAAATGATGATTTACAGTGATGGGATCATTTACAAAAGAAAACCCATGAACTGTTCTATATCGATAATGGAAAGCAACACTTTACCATTATTGTGAATCAAATACTGTTTTGCCAAGCCACAAATAATTGCATGAAAATTAAGAATAATCAACACCAAGATTTACGTGAAAAATCCTTCAAATAAGGGAAAAAACACGGGACACTACCGAAAAATCCATTAAGCAATAGTAGAAATACACAATGGTTTGATTTAACGTAGCTCGATGATCTACCAACAAGAAAAATAAGAAACACAGGAAGAACTAAAAAAATAGAGCACATGACACATATAAGGTTATGTTATGCGAGGTACACCATATCACCACCACATCACAATTAATGGAAGGATTTAGATTGAGATTGTAATTGAGATTTGATTATCATTAAATTAGGAATAGTTTGATTCCGTTACTATATTTATTGTTATTGTTATCTATATAGACCTCATTTGGGTGTCTCTATAATCATCTCGAGTTTTTAATAAAATCACTCTCTTCATTGTATAAGAGCGGGTCAATCCCATGCTTCAGTTCGCTTATCTTTGGTCTCTCTCTTGTTGAATAGCCATGCCAACGGGCGACATAGTGCCACCCGTCGGGCCTAGATTTTTTTCCTCAGACATTTACTTCTAGCATTTAACGTCACCGCAGTGTTGTCGTCTCTCCATATAACTTCCTCTCTGGGTCCCACTCCTTCACCTTGATCCTTCTCTATCTCTCACTTATATATATTACACTCATTTTGTGTCTTACTCATGATAGAGAGGAGAAAATATCTCTCTGTCAAGTTTCAACAATGGAAGTCTTTCTTCCATTCTCTTCCTTTATCCATATATATTACACTCATTTTGTGTCTTACTCATGATGGAGAAAATATCTATCTGTGAAGTTTCAACAATGGAAGTCTTTCTTCCATTCTTTTCCTTTATCCATCCATGTAGTTGGCTCAGCTTCACATATCTCTTCCTTAATAACTTCTGACCTCACGACATAATCATCGACCCCCAAAGGGGAGCACCAATGCTCGTTAGTTTGAGCTTCTTTTTGCTTGGATATGATAAAGCATGATGGGCTTTGGGATATATAATGTATATCAATGGCACCGTATAAATCATCATGAATAGCATGTGCTCTCTACACAATGACCATGAATTTGCTAAGTGTGAGATTTGCATCATGTTCAGTAGACCTGTTACCTACTGTTATTGCTGCCCAAGCCTGCTTCCACAAGCCGCTATTTTTCTCCACCAAAATCTGTTGATGATGGAAAATGATAAGTTGACACGTGGAAGTTTACTAGTCAGATCAGAATTTGACCTAGTCAGAAGCCAAGTGGATAGAAGTTACGATGATCCGAAAAGTTTTATTACTTTAAAGTATTTAAGATTGATAGTGTATCATATACTCATTTTATATTGTTTTATGGTTTTCTGCTTTCCGAAAGCTTAATAAGCCTTCAGAGCTTAATTACTAACGCCTTTTCTGGCCTAAGTATTCTTTTACAGATACTGGGATAAACTTTTAGATTTGGGTAAATAGCTCAAATGATTTGAAAGGTTCAGATACCTCAAAGTATGCCACATTCGAGAATAAGATTCGGATTTCAGGCATGCTGATCAAACTCACTACACCTTTATGATCTGAAGTGGCTGAGTACTCAACAGATGATCTTGTCAAAAGAGCAAATTTTGACTAATTGATAGGCTTTCAACATTTGATAGAAAGCTCAAAAGGCGGCCTACTCAGTCAAGACCAGATTTATCATTGGTAAGATTTCAGTAGAATCAGATTACTGAATGTTTTATAACGCGGTTATCATATTCTATTCTTCAAGACAAGTCTTGAATCAATGGCGTTACGAGCTTATGCTGATCAAAAGCTCAAAGGAGTCATACTCCGTTGAGACGAAAAGACGGTTACCAGTTCAGCCTTGTCTTCATAGGGATTCGATGGAATCAGATTGTCATGTACCCTATTGTCTTGTCAGGGGGTAAAGGTACTGATTACATTCCTCATGAGAATGGGCGTGTGTGTTCCCCCCATATCTTATTCCAACAAAGTATTGATTACTTCGTAGGCTGACAAGTAGGAGGAAATTCTGGGATATATCTTGCCCCATTTGCCTGTGGACTATTGGAGGAAAACGATGTCTCCATAGTCTCATTCTCTTGTACTAGATGATTGAGGCCTGACGGTAGATATCGTATCCGCCCTGAGAATAATGTCTTCAACCAGCACTTATGATTTCTCTAGACAAGGTATCCCAAAGGCTTATAACCCGCCTTTGGTGTATGATGATTTATATATATATATATATATATTATATCTGGGGGAAAGATTATGAGATGTGGTTTAGAGGGCTAGGAGGGAATTTCTAAAAGAAGATAAACTCATTCTTTAAGTAGTTTAATCTTTTAACCTTTGAAGAATGTATCTAAAGTATTGTTTGGGTCATAACAGTATAAAAGATTAAGTCATAACTGAAAGTCAGTTATGATGGTTTGATGGGCTGACAACTCTTTGTAAGCATCTTGTTTTTGCACCCCCTATCCATCTTCCCGCTTCTTCAAATGCTTCAAGGTTTATCCAAGGCCCAAGCCCATTTGGCCAAACTTATACCCAAATAACTCAATCAAGCCTAATTACTTAATTCCATTACCGAAGCCCAAGTAGTCAAGCCTAATTACCCAATTGTCTTAGCCAAAGCTCAATTGCTTTAGTGAAAGCCTAATTACCATAGTCCAAGCCCAATTGTCATAACTAAAGTCCAATAACCCATGACCCATCTACTAACAACTCTTGATCCATAAAATCTAGTACACATACCCACATCCATTCAACTCATATCCAAAACCTACAAACCCAAGCCTACTTTCCACTTTCCTACAAAAAACCTTTTATTTTTTCTTTAAATCCCAAATAACCCTATTTTTGTGTTTACAGACCTTTTTGACCACTCAATCATCTCTCACTAAGTATACACCTTTATGACTAACCAATCATCTCCCTTATTCTCTTACACATATTACAACTCATTCTTACACCTCTTACAAAATAATTAATTCTCTTACACTCCTTTTGATCACTCAATCACCTCTCATCAAGTACATACATTTTTTACTACCTAATCACCAACCACATCCATTTTAACCAACCAATCACCTCCCTTCTTCTCACACAACCCTCTATTAATTACCAAATTGTCATAACCCCTTGAAAACTCTATAAATATAAGACCCTCACAAGCTATTTCTTTCATCTCAAAAATCCCAAGTGGAAACTCTAGCTTTTCTTAATCTCAACCCTTATATTTTTTTTAGTCTTGAAGAAAATTAGAAGAAGCTGAAGTTTAGAGTGTGTAGAGAATTCTAGAAGCCTAGAGTTTTTCACTAACTCTCTTCCTTTGTGGACTCTAAAAACCCTTCACATTTTGGAGCATTGGAAAAGAAATCATGGAGGAGTAGGCACTCCTCCCTTTATTCTTAATCTTCTTCTTTACTTTATATTTATTTTTTATTTTTTTTTAGAATCGTTTGGGAAGACTTCTCTCTTCTCAAGTTTAGTTGGGTCTCTCTACACCAATCTAATGGTGTAGAGGAACCCCACCTCAAAAGAAACGAGAGATCATTCTTTTTTTTCCTTTCATGTAAATATTTCTTTCTTTTCTATGTACCCACTAATGTGGATATGGGTAGATGGAAGCTAAAGCTATACCTCTCTTTTGATTTTGTTTCTTCATTTAGATTCTAGTCATTCTTTTAGAATCATTTGGAAAACTCATCATCACTCAAATTTTCATATTTAAAGTCTCATTACATCATTCATAATGGAGTAAAGGGACTACATTAGAGAGGAGATGATGAGTTTTCATTTTCTCCACTTATCATTTTTTTCATTTCTTTCCTTTTCTTTCATGATTCTATTTTAAATGGATAAATGATGATTTATGCACTTAAAGATGACATTATCCAAAATGTCTCATACCAAAGATAATGGTATTTGATCTATTATCAACATCAATCTAACAAAATAGGTATTGACAATAGACCATTTACTATTCATAATACACGCCCCTCTTTATATCCTAAATATAATATTTTAACCTAACTTTTCCTTAATCTTTCTCTTGGATTAAATTTGACTTTAGTTAAGTTTGCCAAAATCCTACCTATATGAAAATCCAAAAAAACATGATAAAATCTCAAAATACCAAAAACATTATAAAATCTCAAAATATCAAAAAAATCTAAAAATACAAAAAGACCAAAAACATGATTGCTAGGCTTTCTTGACTTTGGTTAGCTTATCTAGCCATGGTTAACACCCTTCTAACCGCGGTTAGACCTAAACCTTGCACTTGACCAACTCGGTCAACTAAACCTTAGCCCTTGACTAGACCCCTGACCACCCTATGCACACACACACGCACCCTTAGCCTTGATACGGGCTCATGTGCCAGAACTACGCTCGGTTTGATCTCACCCCAATGTGAGTATGTAGGCAACCCAATCCGGGTTCGACCTTAACCCATTTAGCTTTATATCTTTTTTGGATTAGTATTCGATTAAACACTTCGACATTTTAACTAATTTTGAGATAAAATTGGCTTAAATTTAGGGAGTAGGTAAACCATTTATAAAATGGGGGTCCTGGTGTGCCTAACACCTTCCCCGGGGCTTAATCGAACCACTTACTCTAACTCTAATAGACCATTTGTCTTATCCAAATAAATCATTTGACCTATCCCTTAGAATGAATAGGTGGCGACTCTCAGTCAAACCATAAAACGTGAAAATTGGTAGGAAAATCGCATGCTCACATTCGTTTCTTGAAATAACACATGATGTTTAACAGATAGGCTCCCTTTAATGGATGTCAATTACTTTTAACATAATACATTCATTTGCTAACAAATAGGCTCCCTTTAATAGATGTCAATTACTTTTAGCAAAATATATATTAGTTACTAACAAAATGACTCCACTTAACAGAAAGACAGTTGTCATACGTCAGAATCAGTTAGATGTCACGTCAAGGAATATTTTTGATATATTATTATTAATTAAAAATAATTTTCTTTATAAATAGAAAAGGATTAGTAGGAATGAGGTATCGGATCAGATCTGATTTTGACCAGTACTCTTGGATCTTTCTGGAGAAAAAAACCTTGAGAGAAGAGTTTCCGTTTTCTGATATTTCAGATATTCTTGAGTGTTTTGAATGAGAAAGGTTGTCAAACTAATCAATATTCTTCATTGTTCCTTCTTCTCTCCCTTGGATCACTTCTATATTTTCTTCTCTCTTCTTCTCTTGTTTTACCCTTTTAGGAAACCAAAGAAGGACAGTTAACAAGAAGTGTAGCTGAACTCCTTTGGTTTGCACACTGATGACCTAGAAATACTCGAGGTGGAGCTTGAATATGATACTTCAGTCACCGAAGACTTGAAGACCTATCCTAATTAGCAAGCTTCCGAATCCTCAGTTTCAACAAAATCTAGCATCATTGCAAGCCGCCCATCACTGCCATGACATGGGACCAACTTCAATCACCACGTTTGACCCCTCCATTGCAGCCATTGTTATATTTCTTTGGGTTTGGGGTTATGGAAAACCTTCTTCCATTTCCTTTGATTCATTAAAGAAGAAAAGCTCGTGGGCTTCTCGAAACGGCAACCCCTTCCTCTCTTTCCCGGGTTCAACAAAGACTCATCTTATATTCCATTAAATCCAACTTTCATCGTCATTCAAAGGATGTATCTAGAAAAAATCTTGTTAATTATGTTGAAAAAAAGAAGAAGAGAGAGCGAAAAAGAGCAAGGCTCGTTTTTTTTTTCCAACCCATAGAGGTCCATATCTGTGACCCTTTGGCAAGACCAGAGCCAAGATCATCAGGCTCCACTTTTCAAGCCCAAAGAGGCCCTTTTGAAGACCCGTGACCCCTTTGGCAAGGCCATAGGCAAGATCACAAATGTCGTATTTGGCCCAAAGAGGCCCATTTCATTGCCCAAGGGGTAATTCGGCCCATTGAGGCCTTGACCCTTTAAGGTCCACTCCTTTTATTGAACAATCGCGGTCAGGCCCATTGAGGCTCGTTTTCTTCTCTCTCCATACAACACATCAACATCGATGATGGTTGGCAACTCCTATCTGCAATAATAATGAAATCTACAACAACGTTGGAATGGCTAACGAGCTACATTACCTGATCAAGTATAACCTCACGCATATTTTTCAAATATACATGAGTTTAAGGGGGAGTAATAGAGCACATAACACATATATGGTTATGTTATGCGAGATACACCATAGCACCACCACATCATTCTCGTTATTGTTATCTATATAAATCCCACTTGGGTGTCTTTATAATCATCTTGAGAATTCAATAAAATCACTTTCTCTTCACTCAGACGGAACAAACTTCCTACCCTAAATACAATGTTTGAGAATTTATGCATTTTAGACATGTGTGGGCTCACTCCACAAGGGGATAGATATTCCCAATAACTAGGAATTGCAATACCTTGTAATCTTGTACATGTTATAGGGTTTTGAGCATGTTTTTAAGATTAAAAAAAAAAGGACTTCATTTTGTGCACATATATTGGTGAACAAAGTCATCTCTTTAGAAAACAAGCTAGTAAATTTCAAGTATAAGACTCTACCTATAAGCTTCCATTGTATTCATTAGTATATATTATTGAGCTCTTATGTTATGTGACGGATGGCTCAATTCTGATGGGAAAAGATTGGTTATATATTATATTTTATCTATTATCGGAGTAATCTATCTCTTATACCGTAAGTAATATAACACATTAAATAAGTTTTTTTCTTCAAGTCGGACCAGGCTTCAAGCCACCAAAGCCTGATTAATGTGGGTATTTTGAGTATGGGATTAACCATCGTGCTTAAATATTTTCAGGCTAAAATCAAATTTTTTTACCGGATATAATAATAATATTTTCAGGCTAAAACTAATATAATGATAATAAAATTTAAATATTCATACCTACATGTGAGGTTCCTTTGATTCAAAGTTAAGTGTCTACTCTACCTATTGGGTTGAAGGTTTTTATTCTCTCATCTGTTTTGGCAGCTAGGAGGAAGTTCTTGCTTCTTCCGTATGTAAGTATATGAGTGATAATTGGGACCGACGATCTATATATGAAAGCTTTAGAATACTAATCCCATCCAGGATTCTAAGCTTACAGAAAATTGATCGTGCTCCCTTAACGGTACCACGCATTTTAAGTGTACCAAAACCTATAAATATGATCAATTTTATTATATGACTCAATATGGTACACTCTAGTTAACCAAAGAAGGCATATCCAAAGTTTTCACTAAAACAACAAATCTTTTTATTATTGAAAAGACCATATACTGATAAGTTTTAGTGTACTCCCACTCATAGTTACCAAGTTATGGTTCATGAATTACTTGTTTAGGGAAAAGTTATTTTTTTGGGCAAAACTTGATAAATAAATCAAGATGAAAAAAAAATTAAATTAGATTATTAATTATGCAAATTATAAACTAATAAATTTCATATATTAAATATTTATTCGAGACTTTTTCAAAAAGTAATGAATAATTCGTGTTTAAATTGTAAAATTTGTGACTTCTTGAAAAAGTTGTTATTTTTTTCAAAAATAGCAAATACTTTGTGAATTAATCGTTTGACGAAAAAGTCAAGTGTTATTCACGGCTTTTTGAAAAAATTGGCGAACTTTGTAACTATACTCCCACTTAGTTTGTAATTATCTCAATCTCTTTAAAAAAATTGCTTCAAATGACTATCCTGAACAAGGGTAAAGTCACACCAGCCATGTATTGGGCGTTGTTAGGCCATTGGTGTGAGAGTAGGCAACATTTAAAATGACTAGTCATTTTGGTTGGCAAGCGCTCCATGACGACCTCGGGGGTTGAGACAGATTCATGGTGTGTGGGATAGAAAGGGTGGATCTCCTGACGATGGCGTCAAGGATTTAGGCAGGGGAGTCTTCACGCGCGTACGTTTACTCCCACACCAGCCAGATACTGGGCGTTGCCAGACCATTAGTGTAGGAGTAAGCAACATCTAAAGTGACTAGTCATTTTGGCTAGCAAGCGCTCCGTGACATTAAGGCTAACTATCGTAAAAGCCTGTTGTGATATGGGCATAATCTGATTTTCTAATATTTTGGGCCAAACTAAGGCACCAGCAAACACAAAACAAAGATCATAGCAAGCGTAAAGCTAACATGGAAGATACTCAAAATCTCTCCCCATCTTCCCATATAGTAATAACATCTATTATTACCGATACTAAACTAAGAGAATGAAGCCCCCACTGAAATTTGAAAATAAAAAACCCTGTACTACTATGAGGGGCGGAGTGGGGGCGGGGGTGGGGGGCTCTAGCCACCTTTGAACTTTTGAGAAAAAAAAAGCTTTACAAATGGACATAAACAAACATGATGACCCATGAACTTGACTCTAAAAAAAAATTGAGGGCTACACCCTTAAACCCCCATTGTTAGCCCCCCCTGCAAGAGAATCATGGCTCCGCCCTTGATCCCATATAAAAATATTTTTTAAAAATAAAATGAGTACCCACTATTTGAAAAAATATATTCATGGTCAATATTGAGTAAACACCCTTATCAATATAGACTTAGTTTAAAAAGACTACTAATATGAATAAGAGATTAACTAAATTAAACAATTTATCGATATGACATTGCCCATGGTCACAAAAGTACTAGAACCATTCATCATTTTCAAGCCTATTAATAAGCATAATGAATATGAAATCTACGTACAATCACTAGTGATCAAGCATGGTTATTTAATGTTGGTCATCACTCAATACAAATTAAAGGTTTTTAGTGGCGGTTGGAAACCGCCACCAAATGTTGCCAAAACTGCCGTTACAAGATACCACAACGGTTAATTAAACCGCTGATGAAAGCCTTGTCGGGAAAGGATTTAGCGGCGGTTTAATAAAACCACTGTGGAAGCTCTTAACTTTCACTGGTGGTTCTGTGTACCTTTTACTGACAGTTCATAAAGGGTAATAACGTCAATTTGGTATAATTTATGACGACAGTTTATATCTGCCAATAAAGAGGAAATATAAATAAATAAAATCTAATTTGTTACGATGGTTTAAAACCGCCTCTGAAAGTAATTAAAAATTATTATAATTTATATTCTTTAGCGGCGGTTTAAATCGACGCCGACGACCTTCAATAAAAAAAATTATTCCTTAATTTTTCTATTAAATATTTGTTTTCCTGTATTTTTTGTACCTATAAGCAGTAATAATAGTGAACAACAATCTATAAAACTACAATAGTCAATCAAATCTTAAAAGAAACAATATGTATACATACAGGCCTCAAGTAAAATATTTTACAATAAAAAAAACTACAGAAATCCTATATAGAGAGGACGCCTCTGGGAACTGGGTCCAAATTTTGAAAAATATGTGCTACCGACTCTCACCTATGAAGACATGCAAGATAGTGCAATTTATTATTAGATGGTAAAAATGTTAAAATATTTTAGTTACACTTAATTATAATAATATTAATGTAAAAAAAACTTAAGTGTACTTAAACCTGAATTCTTTCAGTTTAGCCTAAAACTAAAATTGCGTGACAAATTCTAATCAGGACTTGGTTTTTGATGTGGTCTCTTTTGACACGTGTATTTCAATATAGCATAAGTGTAGGAATTAGTTTCGAGGTATTCGGAGCTTGTTTTCCCGATTTGGGTACCGATGAGCCCGGATTCCTTGATTTGTAATAACAGTTTATCCTAAACCTAAAATTGTGCACCAAATTCCAACCAAGACTCGGTTTCTGATACGGTCTCTTCTAACACATGTATTTCAATATAACCTAAGTCTGAGAATTGGTTTCGAAGTATTCAGAGTTCATTTGTCCGATTTGAGCAACGAGGAGCTTGAATTCTTTCAGTTTAGCCTAATTTGAAAACTACGCGCCAGATTCTATCGGGACTCAATTTTTGATGTGGTCTATTCTGACATGTGTATTTTAATATAACCTAAGTGCGAGAATTGGTTTCGAGGTATTCTGAGTTTGTTTGCCTGATTTGGGCACCAATGAGCCCAAATTCCTTCATTTGCAATAACAATTTAGCCTAAACCTAAAACTACGCGCCGATTCCTAACAGGAATCGATTTTTGATGCGGTCTCTTCTAACACATGTATTTCAATATAACCTAAGTATGAAAAGTAGTTGCAAGGTATTCAAAGCTCGTTTGCCTGATTTGGGCAATAAGGAGCCCGGATTATTTTAGTTTAGCCTAAACCTAAAACTGCGCACCAAATTCTAACCAAGACTCGATTTTTTATGCGATCTCCTCTAACACATGTATTTCAATATAACCTAAGTCTGAGAATTGGTTTCGAGGTATTCAGAACTCGTTTACTCGATTTGGGCACCGAGGAGTCCGAATCTTCCATTTGCAATAACAGTTTAGCCTAAACCTAAAACTACATCTCAATTCCTAATCGAGACTCGATTTTTGATGCAGTCTGTTATAACACGTGTGATTAGTGCTAATTATTATACATTTATGCACCTCAAACTACACTTGTTATTTCCTTAGAGTTCACTTTGAAAGTGTTTTACAGTACTTAGTTATTTTTGTTTATTTAAGGTTTATGCGATGAAAAGAATGTTACTTTTGTTTATTTAAGGTTTATGCGATGAAAAGAAGGCAAAATTAAAGATTTACGAACTTCAAAGACTTAGAAAAACCTCAACCATGAGAAGAACAAAAGAAAGAAGAAAGAAAGAACAAACCATAGGAAAAATAAAGCTGCGATCGATCGTGATACACAAGGCGATCGAATGCATGTCTAAAATAAGGATGATCGATGTCAAAATAACTGGCAATCAATCGCCTGAAAAAACAGTAGTTGCTTGAGAATTCCCAGACACATGCGATCGATCGCCAATCGTAGTAATTTTCTATGATTGTACCCATTTGTAGTGATTTTCTATGATTGTCTCTATGGATATTGTGCAATGATATTTAATGTTTAAGGATTTGAACTGTAGAATGATTTATGCTTACTAAAGAAGAATAGTTCCACAACCCTAGTTTAGTGTGGACTTTTCGTGCTAACCAAAGATAGATCATCACTGGGGTTTGATGACTTGATTTATCCTCTTGAATTTGAGTTGAGACGTGTCCTCGCACTCAATTTGATTGTTTACATATTATAAGACCTTGAATGAATGCATAAGAGGTTAGTTGTAGATTCAAACACCCTAGATACTCTCTCCTTAATATCACAAAAAACTCAGTAGTTCATTCCATTAATTAAAAGTCACAAGTTTAATATTTGTTTTAGTTTAATATGATTCAAATTAACTTTTATTACCCATTAATTTAAAATTAATCTTAAGAACAATGCAACGAAACCAGCGCAATCCTCTGTGGTTTGATACTCTTACTAGTCACTATTCTACATAATTTGTGCTAATATGAGATATAATAAATTGAAATGACCAATTTTTGGCACCATTACCGGGGATTGTTGGAATGGTTTGGTTTAATTTTACAGATTAAGTCTACGGTAATCATATCTAAAAATTACAAAAATATTTTCCTTTTTATTTAACTTCGAATACCTTTGTTTTGCAGGTACCAAATTGCTTGAATCGAAGAATTACCAAGCTTCAGGATAACAAGGGAGCAATTGGCCTACACGGCAAAAGTTTGCTTAAATTCAATTATGAAAAAGCAGAAGAGCATTGTTAGTATTCACTTTCTTTGAGTGGATATTTATTTTTTCTTGTAAATTGGTGTTGGTCAAACATATAGTATTTCTTTAGGGGGTATGCACGGTAAAAGATTCTGTAATCTTGAGCTATTACTCATTGATACAGAGTTAGGGCGTACTACTAGGTTCCTTAAGGCTTCGGCCCTATTCAATTCTAACCCAGAAGCTAAGGCTTCGGATCGATTCAATTCTAACCTATAAGCTATTCCTTTCCCTATAATGGCGGAAGAACATGATCCAATCAAATCCTTGAAGGAGTACTTTACTCATTTTACACATTCATCTCCCTCATGCATCTAGCTGCCGAAAACTACGACAACCCACTTTGAAGTAAAGTACAACATTATTCAAATGATACCATCATACTTGGACTAAATAATGAAGACCCTTATAAACACTTGGATGAATTTCATGAAATCTGCACAACCTTCAAGTTACAGAATTTCACAAATGATGCCTTGAGATTGCACCTCTTTCCATTCTCTCTCATTGACAAAGCCACATATTGACTTAATTCTTTAGAGACCAATTCTATCAATTGTACATACAATTGTTTAGATACTAATAATTTCTAATTCGGTACTTAATAAAAAAATTCTATACAAAGGTATCTTGATAATTAATGGTTCGCATAATTCTGGAATCATTTTCATTTGGAATTTTCAAGGCTTCTGAGGGTTGAGAGTGTGTGGTGTGTAGGGTGTGTGTGTGGGTGTGTGAGTGAGTGTGTGGGTGTGTGTGTGTTTCCTTGCTTTGATTGCAGCATTCACCTTGTGGTGTAGTTGCCTTAACCAAAAAAAAAAAGTCTTCTGACGTAGTTGACCATTTGACCATCTTTTCCTATGAAATTTTCAAATGGTGTTGCACATCGTGATTGACAATTTAATCTCTCTTAGACGCAAAGACAGGTTAGAATTTGTTGTTGATGTGGTTCACTCATTATTAGAGATGAAGGACCCATGCACATTCATAGGTCACACTTCTAGAGAACTACCCCATGCCCGAGTTTTGTCATGGTCCAATCCGTTCTCGAATTAAGGAGATAAGACCACTGGCAGGGCGGAATCACCCCCCCTCCCCCCATATCTTGACATTTGAATTCAATTCCTACATTTTAATTCAACTCCTATCCATAATGGATGATATTATATTTCTAAGTCCTGCTTCATTCGTTTATATGTCTAAAATATAATTAAGATAGTTTATGTGCACAAAACCAGTATATAATCTAAAACGAAGGTTTGGCGACTGTTACTAGATATAAATGTGAGCACTTTCAAGTTTTAGACTTACACTACCAAAAAGTTTTTCACCCTTTTCTTATGAGATGATTAATGGTTCCCGTAATTCTGGAATCATTTCAATTTGGAATTTTCAAGGCTTCTGAGGGTTGAGAGTGTGTGGTGTATAGGGTGTGTGTGTAGGTGTGTGAGTGAGTGTGTGGGTGTGTGTTTCCTTGCTTTAATTGCAGCTTTCACCTTGTGGTGTAGTTGCCTTAACAAAAAAACAAAGGTCTTCTGACGTAGTTGACCATCTTTTCCTCTGGAATGTTCAAATGGTGTCGCTCATCGTGACCGACAATTTAATCCCTATTAGACGCAAAGACAGGTTAGAATTTGTTGTCGATGTGGTTCACTCATTATTAGAGATGAGGAACCCATGCACATTCATAGCTCACGCTTCTAGAGAACTGCCCCATTCCCGAGTTTTGTCATGGTCCAATCCGTTCTCGAATTAAGGAGATAAGACCACTGGCAGGGCGGAATCACCCCCCCTCCCCCCCTTCCCCTATCTTGACATTTTAATTCAATTCCTACATTTTAATTCAAGTCCTATCCATAATGGATGATATTATATTTCTAAGTCCTGCTTCATTCATTTATATGTCTAAAATATAATTAAGATAGTTTGTGTGCACAAAACCAGTATATAATCTAAAACGAAGGTTTGACGACTGTTACTAGATATAAATGTGAGCACTTTCAAGTTTTAGACTTATACTACCAAAAAGTTTTTCACCATTTTCTTAAGAGATGATTAATGGTTTGCGTAATTCTGGAATCATTTTCATTTGGAATTTTCAAGGCTTCTGAGGGTTGAGAGTGTGTGGTGTGTAGGGTGTGTGTGTGGGTGTGTGAGTGTGTGGTTGTGTGTTTCCTTGCTTTGACTGCAGCTTTCACCTTGTGGTGTAGTTGCCTTAACCAAAAAAAAAAAAGTCTTCTGACTCCTCTGGAATGTTCAACTGGTGTCGCACATTGTGACTGACAATTTAATCCATCTTTGACGCAAAGACTGGTTATAATTTGTTGTCGATGTGGTTCACTCATTATTAGAGATGAAGGACCCACACACATGCATAGCTCACACTTCTAGAGAACTGCCCCATGCCCAAGTTTTGTCATGGTTCAATCCATTCTCGAATTAAGGAGATAAGACCACTGGCAGGGGCGGAATCACCCCCCCCCCCCCCCCTATCTTGACATTTTAATTCAATTCCTACATTTTAATTCAACTCCTATCCATAATGAATGATATTATATTTCTAAGTCTTGCTTCATTCATTTATATGTCTAAAATATAATTAAGATAGTTTGTGTGCACAAAACCAGTATATAATCTAAAACGAAGGTTTGACAACTGTTACTAGATATAAATGTGAGCACTTTCAAGTTTTAGACTTACACTACCAAAAAGTTTTTCACCCTCTTCTTATGAGATGATTAATGGTTCGCTTAATTCTGGAATCATTTTCATTTGGAATTTTCAAGGCTTATGAGGGTTGAGAGTGTGTGGTGTGTAGGGTGCGTGTGTGGGTGGGTGTGTGAGTGAGTGTGTGGATGTGTGTTTCCTTCCTTTGATTGTAGCTTTCACCTGGTGTAGTTGCCTTAACAAAAAAAAAAAAAAGTCTTCTAACTTTGTTGACCATCTTTTCCTCTGGAATGTTCAAATGGTGTCGCACATCGTGACTGACAATTTAATCCCTCTTAGACGCAAAGACAGGTTAGAATTTTTTGTCGATGTGGTTCACTCATTATTAGAGATGAAGGACCCACACACATTTATAGCTCACGCTTCTAGAGAACTGCCCCATGCCCGAAGTTTTGTCATGGTTCAATCTGTTCTCGAATTAAGGAGATAAGACCACTGGCAGGGGCGGAATCACCCCCCCCCCCCCTATCTTGACATTTTAATTCAACTCCTATCCATAATGGATGATATTATATTTCTAAGTCCTACTTCATTCGTTTATATGTCTAAAATATAATTAAGATAGTTTGTATGCACAAAACCAATATATAATCTAAAACGAAGGTTTGGTGATTATTACTAGACCTAAATGTGAGCACTTTCAAGTTTTAGACTTGCACAGCCAAAGTTTTTTTCACCCGTTTCTTATGAGATGATTAATGGTTCACGTAATTCTGGAATCATTTTTATTTGGAATTTTCAAGTCTTTTTGAAATGTTCAAATGGTATCGCACATCGTGGTTGACCATTGAATCCCTCTTAGACGCAAAAACAGGTTCGAATTTGTTGTCGATGTGGTTCACTCATTATTAGAGATGAAGGACCCATGCACCTTCATGGCTCATGCTTCTAGAGAACTACCCCCATGCCTTCTCGAATTAAGGAGATAAGACCAATGGCGGGTGCGGAGTCTCCCCCCACCCCAAAATTTTGAAATCCCATCATTTTCTAGTACTATATAATGGGACCCACATATTTTTTAAGTTCTATTTACATAGTGGCCCCCCCAAATTTTTAGTCTTAATTTTATAATTGTCCATTAAGGAGATAAGACCACTGACAAGGGCGGAGTCTCCTCCCACCCCAAAATTTTGAAATCCCATCATTTTCTAGTACTATATAATGGGACCCACATATTTTTTAAGTTTTATTTACATAGTGACCTCCACAAAATTTTAGTCTTAATTTTATAATAGCCCCTCCAAACTTTTAGTATTATTTTTATAAGGAGCCAAATCATCTCCGCCCCTAGAGGTTACCACATGTCTCCTTTGACACCCCTTAACTGTGGGTAAGGTTCACCCACCCATTTTTGGGTTTTTTTAAAAAGAATTAAAATATTGTTTTTCGTATTAAAAAAACTCTAAAAATAGTTTTTTAATTTTAAAAAAAGAATTAATATTTAAAAACAAAAAACAAAAATGGGTGGATGAACCCTAGGGGTGGGTGAACCTTACCCACAGTTAAGGGGTGTCAAAGGAGACACGTGGTGACCTCTAGGGGTGATAACCGGATTTACCAAATCCGGTTATCACCGGAGATGATTTGACTCCTTTTATAATAGTCCCCCCAAATTTGTTAATTTTATTTTTATAGTGGTCCCAATTGTTGTGAATTTCACCTTTTAGTAAGTGGGTAGAACTGAAATCCTATTACATAGGGAGATAGGATCACTACCAATTACGGTTGAACTCGTTCAATCGCACCCACACCCCCAAGCCATCACATGACCCCTTTTAACTCTAGGTAACTATGCTTAAAATTTACCAACACTTAGGATTCATCAATATAATCTTTGTTTTTAAAAAGAAATGGTAAAAAATATTAACACTACCAAAGTTAAAATATTTAATATTTTTTTCTAATATATTGTTGAATCCCATGGCACAGTTAATTGAGGTTAAAAGGGACAAGTGTAGGCTCTATCCAAAAAAAAATTATAAATATTTTATAGGATAAATTACACTCACCTCTCCTGAGGTTTGGTGAAATTTCAGAAACCTCTCCTCTAGTTTCTGAAATTACACTGCCCCCCCTGTCAGACTCTTAATATTAACACTGCTAACTAAAATTATCATTTTCCCATTTTACCCCTATTACTTGATTGATGAAACACGTCTTTACCGTTTGAAAGCTCAACCAAAGAAAAACATAAACTCCAAAGCCGCCATGTATCCCTTTTAATACCCACTAACTATGATTAAGATTTACTCACCCCTAAGGTTTATCCATCTAACTTTAGTTTTAGGAAAAAATATAACCTTAGGTTGATTATGCTTAACCACAATTAAAGGGGGCTCTACAAGCCGCCATGTGTCCCCTTTAATACCCACTAATTGTGCTTAAGGTTCACTCACTCCTAGGATTAATCCATCTAACCTTGCTTTTAAGAAAAAAATAAAAATATTAACCTTAGGTTAATTATGTTTAATCACAGTTAAAAGATCTCTATAAGTCACCATGTGTCCCTTTTAATACCCACTAACTATGGTTAAGATTCACTCACCCCTAGAGTTCATCAATCTAACATTGGTTTTTAGAAAAAAAAAAAATATATATATATATATATATATACTTGATTTTGGAAATATATATTAACCTTAAGTTGATATTATTAACCTTGGTTAGAAAACAATTATCATTTATTTTATTGAATTAACTAATCTTGCGTTGAAAAATGGTAATTTAGGCATTTTAAAAAATTTAAATGATGACATCATCAAAGTCTATCCATCAAGTAACGGTAAACTTAAGGGAATGAGGTATATGTTACAACAACCAAAGTTGAGGAGAGGGCAATGTAATTTCAGAAACTAGATAAGAGGTTTCTAAAATTTCACCAAACCTCAAGGGAGGTGACTGTAATTTACCCTATTTTATATGTATAATATAAAAAAAATTACAAATTATAGTTAATTTTATTTATAAAATGGCTCTATCCCAAAAAAAATTTATGGGGGACTATGCCCCCGAATCCCCACCCCACAATATTTCATGGCAATTAATTTTTTTAAAGAATCCCCACCCCACAATATTTCGTGTCAATTAATTTTTTTAATACATATACATTAGCCCCCAAAGAAAATTTCCTGCCTCCGCCCTAGAAGACCACAAACAGTTGCAATTAAACGTAAGAGAGTTCAATTGCATTGGATGAGAAATGGGTGGTGTTATGTGCACACCAATATTTGATGACTGTACCCAATTTAATAATTTTCGTATATTTTAAAGTTCGTTATATTTTTACATGTGCACCCCATTTCTACTTCTTTTATTTTTCAACCTGACTTCTTATCTATTCGTCATCACCTCTCTATGGTCTCAATTAGTCATCGTTTATCCATTAACCAAAATTTTATTCTATTCTCAGTTTTTAGTTTGACAATTTTTTAATTTAATATTTTACTCATTTTATTAAAAATTAATTATATAATTTCTCATATGTCTTTGATTTTCTTTGCTTAATCGATAGCTATTGAAAATTTAATTATTTGTTTGACAACTTTTGATTATTTGAAGTTTCCATTATTTATGTAAGAGAATTTGATAAAAATAAGAGAAAAAAATTGATCAATAGTATAGAAAATTTTGTACACCACCATAGTGTACTTGCATAGATTATTACCCGTGAATTGTAAATGAGAAATTCAAACTCTTTAATTAAGCAAGTGGTGATTGCATTATTTATTCTTCGGTACAGTGCCTCTCAAATTAGTGACCAAAAAAGAAAAAGGGACTCAAATTAAAGTGAAGTTAGCATTATCTTCTATTCTTATAAGGAGAATGATTTTTTGCGCAGGTGCGTTCGCACACTTTCATGGGATGCCATGTGTCCCTTTTATCTTTCATTTAACTGTCGTTAAAATTCGCTCACTCCTAGGGTTCATCATTTGGCTTTTAGAAAAATAATTTTAGGTCAGTTAATACTCATTAACTGTGGTTAAGATTCACTCACCCTTAGAGTTCATCCATCTAACCTTAGTTTTTAGAAAAATAACCCAAGTTAGTTAATACTCATTAACGGTGGTTAAGATTCACTCACTCCTAGGGTTCATCCATCTAACTTTGGTTTTTTTAAAAATAACCTCAAGTTAGTTAACACTCATTAACTGTGGTTAAGATTCACTCACCCCTAAGATTCATTCATCTAACCTTAGTTTTTTTTTAAAATAATCATATTAGTTGAACTTAATCGTAATTAAAAAGTTTGAAAATGGATGTGGGGTGGGTTGTGGGCACGTACACGTTCAAGTGGGTGGAACATGTGCGTGCAGAGTAACACTACCCTTATTATAATTAAAAAATTTAAAGTTTGGTGTGTAACTATAAATTTTATAAGTATTTATTTATTTATTTTGGTGTGCAATTAAAATTTTAATAAACTAATGGTGTGCAGTCATCAATTTTAAAAATTGGGGTGCAGTCATCAAATATTGGTGTGCACATAACACCACTCTGATGATATTTTTTTTTGAATTTCCCGCTTATTTGTATTTTCATTCAATCCACATGTGACACATAAACAATTGAACCCTCTTCAATTGACTATGATCCTATCTCTGAATTAAGTTTTTTTGTTTTTTTTTTGGAGGGCCCCACAGGGACCGGATATCATTTACCTACGTCAGTAGAGTCCGTCGGTTAGAAGTTAGCTAAGGCAGTGGAGCTCTTGCAACTCTTATCCTAGGGGGGATTAGATCCTTAGACCTCCACCTTTGGAAGGCCGCACCCTTAACCACTCACGCAAGAGGCGGGGTGTTTATATCAGAATTAAGTTAAATGCTGCAAATGTCGTGCACTTATAAAGAGATCAATGATCCACACACCTTGGTAGCTTGAGTTGGGAACATGTTCAATCGCGATTGAACTTGGGAATCACACCCACTAGTTAAAGCGTGTCCCTTTTTAACTGTTTTTAACTATGGTAAAAAAATTCTAATCCTTATGATTAAAGAATCTAACCTTACTTATTAGGATTTTCTTAAATAAAAATGCTAACTTATGTTTTGTTGCGAGAAAATAAGTGAAAATGATAAGAAAAAAGAAAAGAAAATTTGAAAAAAACTCAACTAAGCACTATTTTAAAAATCAAATATTTTCTTTCATTCTCAGCATTTTCACTTATTTTCTCAATCTTGTGTGACTGGTAGGGGTGTGGCCTTCCATGGGGAGGTCTAGGGATCTAATCTCCTTGAGGTATGAGTTGCAAGAGCTCCAATGCCAGCAACTGTACTAATTGTACTAACGTAGGTAAACGACGACTCTGCCAAGAAAACAAAACAAACATTTCTTTAAGGTTAAAACTTCTAAACCAAAGTTAAAGCATAGTATGATTTGTGGGTGCGCCGAGTTCAATCGCAATTGGACAGAATTCAGTCTGATTGTCGTGTGTCGAGTTTTGACATGCTTGACCATTCAATCCGTTCTACACACCAAGGAGAGATTAGAATTAAGTAAATACATCCAAGAATTTATAAGAAAATAATTCCACGGTGTGATGGCTATCCAATCGTCTACCACATGAATTTTATTGCTTGGACCATTCCAAACGACGTGTCCTTATCATTTCACATGTAACAGGCCTGAGGTCATGCACATGGTTCTTTTCGTTGGCCACTGTGGGGGCATTGATGCGAGGGTTGGTTTGATTCTTAGCGTTAGGAATTTGAGTGATCCATTTTAAATAGTAACCAAATCCACTACAGTTATAACCAGATTTTGAAAACCCGGTTATGCCCTGAGATCATCACGTGTTCCTTTTGACACCTTTAAATTGTGGTTTAGATTCACCCACCCTTAGGGTTAATCCACACATCCTTGATTTTTCGTAAATAATATTTAATATTAAAAATATTTATAAAAAAATTAATATTTTTTTCTTCTAAAAGCCAATTATGGGTGGATGAATCCTTGGAGTGTGTGAATCTTAACTACAATTAAGGGTGTCAAAAGGGACATGTGGAAACCTCATGTTATAACTGGATTTCCGAAATAACTGTAGAGGATTTGGTTCCTTTTAAATAAACTTCAACAAATAGAATAAATCTTGCTTCATGTCTAGGGAATTAGGTCGAGTAACGACACAGTAACCTTGATTTGAACCCAATTTCTTTAATAATCTCTCAACCCTAACAAACAAATAAATAAATATTTAAAATATTTATATTGGAATTCATAAATGACATAATTTTAATATAATATATACATAATTACCGTTTTTTTTTTTGGAAGGTACATAATTACAGTTAATGAACTAGTTTTCAACTTTTCATGACGTGCCGGGTTGGTGAGCTCAATTTTGGCTGCGTTTTGACTTTTGACACGTCAATCGTCTAGAACCTGCCAGGCTTGGCGTAGATTTGGTTTTAGAGGCCCATGGTTTTGAATTCAATTTGGATTTCTCAACCAATTTAATTCAGTCAAAGTTGGGTTATGTAATTTGGACGTGAAAGTATATATATTATATATTGTTTATATAAAGAGTGCTAGCCCGAACGTTCCATAGACAAAATTCAAAAATTTCCCAACTCTCGTAATGGGTGTGCCATTTGGTATTGCTTTCCTACCAACAAGTAAACAAAATAATATTTTCAAATGACTAAGTTACGATTTATATAGTTTCTTGAGGTAAATAGGAAAAATAACGACATTTGTTACCATTGCATTGAGTATTTGAATTTCTGCGAGAAAGAAAATGAAGAGAGAGTGGAAAAAGGTATCCAGTGAAACCCATTAATGCATGTGTTAAAGAGGAAACATGGGAGAAAAAATGTAAGTCATATAGGGATTGAAAACACATAAAGAGTGAGAGAAAAAATAAGATTAAATAATTGAATGAATTAATTCGATCTAAAGAGATTGAAGTTAATAAATTTGAAATAACTTTAATACTCTTAAAATTCTATTAACTAAATAATAATAATAATAATAAAGTAATACAATATTTGATTTTATTGTCATAATAAAAAAAAAACAAGTCAATTAATACACATACCCTCATTCATTCATTATAATAATAGATTTTTATTAAATGTCAATATATTTGAAGATACACAATTACTTACTTGAGCAAATTGTTATATGCGCGTGGTTTCATGTTATGGGCCCTTTCTTGGATTAAGTTGAGGTTGTTCAACAAACACATAAAGAGGGTAATGAATACCAAAATAAAAAAACAAAGAAAAAAAGAGGGTCGGGTAATGGCCGAGGTTAGTAATGCAAACGGAATCCGCCTGACCCGCCCTGACTGCTGCCACACCAAGAGCCCTTTGTATAGCCCGGATGAGAAAACCCAATCAAAACGGCCGGGTGGTAATGCCATGCGGCTAGACGAGGGAACCAAATCCTTTTTGTTCTTCTCTAGGTTCTTTACCATGCTTAAGTGCTTAAATGCCAAGATCTCTTATATAATTGTTAAATTCGTACAAATAATTTGATCATTAATGATCATAGGGATAAAAAAGAGTAGTGATAGGCATACCTGAGATATGTATTTACAAACTTAAGGTTGGACCTCATTGGTCCAAACTCCCCTCTTAAATACTCACCAATTAGGGCTTGGATCAATGAGATCCAATCTTAAGTTTGTAAATACATATCTCATATACGTTAACTATTTTCCTTTTTAGGAAAGAACGCAGATGATTTGCTTTCCTACACGAGATGGATAAGAAATAATTATAGTCGAGCTCCAGCCTACCCGCCCTACCCAATTGAAACCGACCCCGTATTGACCTGAGAGACTGAGACCTACCTTGGATGCAATGAGACAGCTGAACCCCCCTACCCCAATTAATTATTCCCTCTATTAAATGACAGATATCGGAAACAGTATCATTTATAATAATAAGTCTCGGAAATGCCCAGCCATTTATTTTAATTTTTATACTTGTCACAAGCTTAGGTTGCAACCATGTTGCAGTTTGATTAGTACCTGTCCTAGTTATTTAGTTATTGAGCAACACCCTGCCGCTTGCTCCAATGCTAGTGTGTGACAAGGGATCTATTTCTAATGAGTAGTAGTGATAGGCGGACCCCTGGATCCCATTTGCTAACCTAAGGCATCCACCAATAAGTGGATGCCTGATACGTTAACTATTTTCCATTTCCAATAGGTCACGACTTGCAAGTAGTCTATTGCACTAATCCTAATCCCACTATGAATGCTACTAAAAAAAAGTAAATGATATCGCAAAAATAGAAGTGGGTATATCAACTGTTACACAAATTTTAAGGGACTTTTTTTGGTGTAGGCATCATTCATCTATGTTAGTAGAGTCCGTATGTAAAAATTGGGGACTGATATGAAATTCGTACCTCTATCATCAAGAATGGTTCATAATAATAGTAAAAACACACAATTCCTTAGCAAAATTAGAAGAGAAAATAGACAAGAGGAATAGTGGTTTTACCTCTTCTATGGAAAAGTACACTTCGAATAATAAAAAGGATGTTGGAAATGAAATCAGCACGTTGAAAAATTCCCAGGTAGCGACGAACTCTCGCTAAATCTACTTTCTCTCTCTAGCTTGTCCTTTCTCTCTTTGCTCTCTCTCTAAAACTCATGTAAGTTCTTTGTTAGATGTTAGCTTGGGCATTGGAGCTCTTGCAACTCATACCATTGGGGGGATTGGATCCCTTGACCTCCCTCCATTAACGGACTTATTCATATGGTATCATATCCTTCGTGTTCTTCCCTGTGGCTAGGATATTTAAAGGCCAAGATTACTTGTACGGCTATATCTGTACAAGACAAGTGATCTTGGCCTTTAAACGCCCCTAACCACAAGGAAGGTCATTGGTAAGAACACAGACTATATGGTTCCCATTCCTACTCTTCTCTATGTGATCGCTATTAAAATAGCTTTTTTCGCTACAATTTATGATACCCCACTCATTTTATTAGGGACCTTTCCCCGAACCCATATGTGTTTCGTAAGTCTTATTGTAACAATTTGTCTATAATCATACCCACACATAATTTTCCACCACAACGTGCATGTCGTGTTGATAGATAATGTTGGCGTTGAAACCAGTGTTGTCAGAATTGGACCGGGCATCGAACTGGTAGAGTGGCAAGTTCCCGGTTCTACCGTGTACCTTTTGCAATTTTTTTTTTTTCTTCATTTTTTCCTAATTTTTCCTCAAGTCTGACCGGTTTCGACCTGTTCTACCTGTTTTGGTCGGTTCTTAAAGAATACTGGTTTTGGGAACCGACGAGGGATCCGGTTCCCGGTTCCACCGGTTCGACCGACCGATCCAATCCGGTTCTGACAACAGTGGTTGAAACACGCTTACATACATTTCCGGTTGAATGAGATATAACCATGCCCATAGCCATTTTCTTTGATATGGACAACCCAATTAGATATGTCCCACCAAATCAGATGGACACCCCTGCCTCTTGCGTGAGTGGTAGGAGTGTGACCTTCCATGGGGAAGGTCTGGGATATAATCCCCTTGGGGTAAGGGTTGCAAGAGCCTCTATGCCCCCAGCTAACTACTGACTCTACTATGCCGATATCAAAAAAATAAAAATAAAATCAGATGGCATGGACCCACCATTCCCCCCCAAAAAAAAAAAAAAAAAAAAACTATGACACCAACTCCACTATACCTTTAGTCAATTCAAACACAAAGCCCCACACACAAACACGGGAAAAAGGTTGGGTTTTCGGAGTTGGAATCGAGCCAGTTTTGGACCGGGTAAGAATAACATCAACCCGAATCTAACCTCCCTCAACCACACCTCGAGAACCCAACTTCCCAAGTACTTTCTATGCTTGTTCACTAAGTTTTAAACCCAAGACCTGACCCCACTTATGAGCGAAACCCTTAACCACCCCACCCAGACTCTGACCTCACTCAACAATACAAATTAAAGTTAGCTTAATACTCTCTATTATTCACAAAACAACAAATACACGATTTTGGAACGAGGGCAACCACTCCCCTCTATTCTTAAGTAAATCCAATTACCAATATACGTTTGATGAAGTAACGTTTACGCTGAACCACGGCCCGCGTTTTGCATCTATCGCGTTTTTTTTTTTTTGGCGGGACTAATTTGTTAACTAACTATGTCAGGGGTAGGACTGTCAGCAGCCACACCAAGGACTCGAACACGAGTCTTCCCTCCCCAAATGGGAGATACACTACCACTGGGTCAAACCCATGGTGTGTATCGCGTTTTCACTTCCCCGGCGAGAATATATATATATTATATAAAGAACACATAAAAAAAAGGCAGAGAAAAAGAGAGAGAGAGAGAGAGAGAGAGAGATTCAGTGCGCGGCATTTGTACCTTTCCCTAGTAAGAACGTTCCTCAAATGCTTACTAATTTTAATCTTGACCTTTGGTGGGTTCGTGGACGACTAGGAGTAGGAGCCATCGGAGATGCAAATCGCATATAATATCGACGAGGCGAGGGCTTGGTGGAGTTTGGAGGTAGAAGTCTGTTATGGGTTCGAGTCCCGTTGTGGGGAGTAGTAATAGCAGCAGCAGCAGCAGTTGCTGCGATATGAGTCTCAAGTGCTGGTGTAGATGGAGATGGGGTCACTGCTTTCTTTCTGCAACTTTTCTCTTCTTTCTTGCCTCTTTTGCTGTGTTTGGATCTGTCGCCACTCTTTACGCTTGGCTTGCTTTCTCCCCTTATGACCGTCCCGTTCTCTCCTCTCTCGCTTGCCAAGAAGACAATGAGGGTTCCTGGTCGATTGGTGTTTTTTATGGGGACTCTCCGTTTTCTCTGAAGCCCATCGAGACTGTGAGTCGATTAAAAAAAAATTATAATTTTTTTTTTTTTTTTTTGAATTTTTAGTTTAGTTTTGATACTGGGTTTTGAGATTGAGTTTGGTGGGTGATTCTTGTTATTTTGATGGCTAACTTTGGCTTGGAATTGGAATTGGAAACAGAAGAATGTGTGGAAAAATAGTGGCGCAGCATGGCCGGTTGCAAACCCTGTTGTTACCTGTGCTTCGGCTTCGGATGCTCGATTTTCTAGTAATTTTGTTGCTGATCCTTTTCTCTATGTTCAGGTACTTTTTTTTTTTTTTTAAACCTTATATTTTATTTTAAAAAATTATCTTTCTTTTTTGTATATGTCTTTTTGTTTATGTACTCAGTTTTTTTTTTTTAATATTATCTTTTTGTTTATGTATTCAGTTGTTGTAACTGTTTAGTTAGTGGCTTGGAACTGGTTTCCTTATTTTATTTTGATTTAGTAAAATTTTGATGGAATTTACATCATTGATGGAGGTTGGAACTGGTTAGGATTGCAATCTTTCTTCTTTTTCCTGCAGTATATGAATTGTAAGTATTATCACATACCCATGCAAGTGGAAAATGTTTTTCAGTTTAAAGGACCGATGGATGTATTATAGATGGAAAATCTTTGAAGTTAAGACGGCACTGGAATGATTGAGAAATTGATGACTTAGGTTGGTTTTTTGAGCTTCTTAGTTGTTCCTACCTGAGTCCTTAGGGATTGGCCTCTAAAATTTGTTCTAGATGCAACAATGGTCAATTCTCATTGAGATCACTGCTACAGTCATTTGGGCCATAATCTTCTGATCCATTTTCTTATAGGATTGTGTGGAATCCCCATATTCCCTCTAATGTTTTTTTTTTTTCTTATGGAATGTTTCTTTGAATAAGATTTTCACTTGTGACCACTTGAGAAATAAAGGGTGAAGGATGGTTAACCGTTGTTTTTTTTTGTGCCTTAATGCGAAATAGACAATGGATCTTATGCTATTTCATTGTTCTATTGTGTTTGAAATTTGAGGGTATTTCCTCTCCCGAGTAGGTGTTGATTGAGTCTTCCTTCTTCTTTTCACAACTTTTTATCTTGTGGCATCTAGTTCGTGTGGATAGTGCTCGGAGGCTATTTGGTTGGTTCTTATTGGAGTCATTTCATGGTCGATTTAGTTAAAGAGAAACAAGAGAGTATTTGAGAACTCTTCCTCTCTTTCGTCCCGCATATTTTCACATTGTAGAATGCTTGTCTTAGAATATGTTCCATTCAACAAGTTAAAGAGGACCCTGGGCGAAGTATCGGATTGAGCTTTCGTATTGTATTGTTTTAATTTGTTCAATTTTTTTGTCTGTCTTTGCTTTTAGTCCAGGGGTTCTTTTTATGTCTTTTGTTTCTTTATTTCCTGAGTTACGTGCTTGTAAACTCTATACTTTTTGTATTTTTGCTTTGCCTTTATTATATAATCATTGCTTATCAAAAAAAATTATCTACTAGTGCAACCCAGTGGGTTGTTACGAATTAACCCGCTTTGAGGAGTGTAATCGGTTCTCCAGATATAGCATGACTAGCCTTCTGGTTTTGATATTACCATTCTACTTTTATATAGAGAAGTTCAAGGTCATTCATCAATAAAAAATAATACCAGTTTCTAAGTCGCTAAATTTTTTAAAGTTTTGAAGGGAAACTGGCTGGGTATATATATATTTTTATGGTTGGATATATTCTTTCTTATGGCTGTTAATGGGGCCTTCATAAAGTTCTTTTGTTTTGCTGATTGGGAAACATGCCCAACTCCGAGCATCTCTTACTTCAAAAGTTTTTCTCCGTAGCCAATTCTTACTGTTTAGACATGGACTTCAGGATATTAAGCATGACTAGCTGTATTGTGAAGGTCTCGTAAATTGTAATGCTGAAACGACAATGGGAGTATGGGTTTGACATTTGGTTCAACTGGGATCGTCTAAGATGTTGCATGCACTTGAGGTTAAGAAAAAATTATAAGCATGCACAAACACTCGGTGGGTAGTTATTAGCAGGGGCGGAGCCAGGGCGGGGGGTGGCCATGGCCCCCCCAATTTTTTTGTAAATCCTTATTAGTGTAGTATGAATAGTGGGCCCCTCAATTAATTAAATTTTTTTTTTTTGTATACTTGGTCCGCCCCCCCAATTTTTTTGTCATATATATAGTGGGCCCCCCAATGGAGTCCTCTTATGCCCTTGAGATTGCCACATGTCCCTATTGACACCCTTTAATTATGGTTAAAATTCACACAATCTCAGGGTTCACCTACTTATCCTTGGTTTTTAGAAAAAAATATTTAAATAATTTTAACTTTAGGAGTTAGTGAATTTTAAACTAGGGTTCGAAAATAAATTTGATATTTAAAAAAAAAACCAAGGATAGGTGGGTGAGGGGGTATTAATAGGGACACATGGCGGCCTCAAAGGCATTACCGGGGAAAAAAAATTCTCAAAATAAAAAAACTACCCCAAAATTTTTTTTCTCGGGGGCTTTGCCCCCGAACCCCCAAATTCCATATTCTCAATTCAAATTTTTTTTATACATGTATTTTGCCCCCCCTCCCCGAATGAAAAATTCCTAGCTCCACCCCTAGTTATTAGACCATGCAAAATGAGTCCAGATGCAATACTTAAAGAAAGCGCTCTTTTTTTGACTTTTGGTATGAAAGTCTTTTGACTCAGATTTTATAGTAACAATTACCTAAATATTCAACTGAAGCCAGAAATACAAACCGTTATTTGATGGTCGGTCCTGTCTAAGTTACTATTGTATCAATTTATATGTCCATTGTTGCGATTAAAGTTGTAGGTTGGTGTCTCACTTTGCGAACACCTAAAATATTCTTCCACATCGTCTTGTAACATTTACCTGTAATATCTGCCCAACAAACATTTGTCTTGTAATATTCTTTTGCACTTTTATGGTACCGATCATTAAAAAAAAATCTTTTGTACTTCTTGAAGCCTTAGGCGTTAACTATATATATATATATATTTTTTTTTTCCGTCATTCCAGTGAGAAGTAACATGGGTTGCTATATGACAAGTGGAAAAAATCTAAATAGGTTTCTAGGCTTTAAATTCTTTATCCTACATTGAGAAATCCAATTTTATTAGTTTCCTCTTTTTTGGAAAAATTATACTCACCTTCTCATTTTAGGTGATACATAATGCTTATTGATGGGATTTGGAAGTCAAGACTCAGGTCTTATTAAGGAGAGACCTATTAGAGAAATAATTCTCTAGAATGTTCTAGAGTACATTCAAGATATCTTCATATTGAGTTCTTCTAATGCTCAAATAGTATTAAGAGGTGGCTCTGTAAACTAGGTGTGATTATTTTGAGCCTATATATTTTACTTATTATTTGATTCTGAAATTCCCAAATGCCTTTTAGTCCTTTTGCTACCAAATTGTTCACTCAGTAATAGTAGGCTAGTAGCATAAGCTTTATCTTTTAACTTTTGAGGCAACTTCATCTTAGGTTTCAACTTTCAAGTAAAGACTTGTAAACTAGAATGATGGGGAGAATGGATTTTAGAATGTGACTAGTGTTCTACTTTTGGTTCAGAAGGCATTGGGTTGCTTCACATATCATCACCATTTGAGGGCTCACTAAAGTTAGTAGAGGAATTCAAAGATTACCAAAAGCCCTCTTGGTCAAATCTGATTGATTGAGGGTACACATGCACAGCCAGAGGAGAGTCATGAGCAGGAGAGGCATGATACTGTATTTACAGAGGAATAGTACTTTGACCATGTCATCCATCCCCAGGACACTAGTCATGGTGCGCGTATGCCCTCTCGTGGTCATGAGAGCCAAATGTACGAGCAACAGTGGAGTGGTAGTGGGCGACAGGTTGAGTGAGGCATGGATGACATGATGCATTGGCGGATAAAGTGAGTGTCGACGAGCGTTGTCATCGTGATAGTGGCTATGGATATGAGAGTGCATCTAAGTCCTCATATGGTTATGATGTCTAGTCCTACTTATTTGGAGCTTATGATCATGATGCTCAGTCCTAGACATCGAGTGACAGGTATGGACAAATTTCTCAACTCTCGGGTTTACAACAAACGTACATACTCAAGTACCAGGTCACATACCACGTTTACATGAGTTGACCACAATATTGTCATCATGTCCGGTTCACTTTAACGCATCACTCAATTAGTTCTTGAGCTCGCAGAGTATGAGCCGACGCGAAATTCAATATGGTATTGAGCTTGTATTATGCATGTAATTTACTTTATGGTTGTAAGTCTATATTTTTTTAATGTATTTTATCTAATGTAAGGCTTTAATATCTAAATTGTATTGCCTATACTTGGCAAAGTGACTATTGTTTGTGTTTTGATACCTGTTTATTAGTATGTTCGCCTTTTTTAACTTATAAAATTCTCAAGTCTCGTATGTATGGTTATAAATGTAGTTGAGAGATTTCATTTAGTTTATTTTTAGCTTATATTTGCATTAAAAAAAATTTATGCAAAGTATCAAAGGTTTTTCATCCGTATCGAAGTGTTTTTTAGTGTATCATAATTTTTTCCGGCATCTCGGCGGGTATCGAACCGATACTCCGATATGTAATCTATAATTGACTTACGGATACTCATACTGATATTGATATTTTGTACCATGGATGAGAGGTGCTGCATAGGCAAGTCATAGAGCTGGTAGAAAATGCACTGGTTAGTTAAAGTATATCACTTTGCGTGGTGCCTATCCTATTGACTCTAAAGAAGGATGAGTTATCCACATGTGTGTTGATAGTTAAGCTATCGACATTATTGGTTTCTAATCTCCTGAATTAAAGACATGCTCTATATGTTGCAAGACTCAACAACTTGTACAATCAATCACACATCTTCAAGGCTCTCTTCCACTCATCTCGTGGATCAAAGAAACAACGGCGTATTTTCCTATAAATAGATGGAGAACCTTAATTATGAGCCAAGCGAAAGCATTTAGAAGAGTGTCTCCAACACTTGCGGAGCATTTGCCAAGCTTTGAGACAAGAGTTGCTATATCTTAACCTGAAGAAATACAACTTTATGATTGATAGGGTACCTTTTCCGGGTTATGTAGTCTTTGCGAATCATCAACATTGACGAGGACAAAGTCAAGGCCATCCATGCTAGTTACCCACTACCTGATACTGGGGATTCATTCTATTCCTAGATTATGAGGCCCTGAAATACGTCATTTGTAAAAATCCATCTCAGCAAGGCATCATCTTTCCAATAGTACAATTTTTTAATCCATCACAAGGCAGGTGCACAAAATTGCCCTAGTGATATTGTTATTTGTTGTAATTGTTGATCCTCCCTATGCGATCCTGCCCATCAGGGCCTACCTTCCAATTTTTCTAACCTTGGTACAAGGTTGACACTGGCAAGGGTATTAGGGCATGTAGAGTTATAGGAACCTTGCTTTATGAATATTTAGTAAGGGCTCATGTAGTGCACTTTTCTCATGTTGCATGATTATTTGCAAGGGCATCTCTTTCCTGGGTTACGATAAAAGCTTACCAATTCTTGGCTTGCTGGGGAATATGGGATGAGGGATAGCTTTCTACAAATGTTACATTTTAGGCATACTTAGTGGTCAAGTGTGTTACAGGAAAAATCTGTTTTCCACTGTTCTGGAACGAGAATACACTCATCCTCTGAATCTCTCCCTTATCCTACAACCCAATACGCCCTTCAAAATTTCTATTCTCTTAGTTATTGAGATTATATGGTTACTCTGGGTGGCTGTGTGTGGATTTACAGACCTGGTGACTGTTATTTTGTTGTGTAGATGTTGATTGCACAAGTGGTAATTCCGAGGATTGAGATTAAATTGCATCCTTGTCACATGCTTCTCAACACAGACATGCTCTATCTATGCATGCCACTTAAAAGAGCATTGTAGAGGATACTCTTCTGCTGAGTGTGAAATAATTGGTGCATGCTTCGAAGCATATGCTTAATCCCTACCTCCATCTCAAAGCAACTAGTTGGGGTTTTCCTATAGCTGTTTACATTGTGGAGGATACCCCCACCTTTTTCTCAATTAATTACTACTCATACCACTGGAAGTTGGATTTCAGCACTCTGAACTCTGAACCTCTTTAAAACAGATTTTAATGGCAATCGCCAGTTGAATCATCTTTTGCACAACTGAAGAATATGGGTTTAGATTTGAGGAAAACTTTAGATGGAGAGTGCAGCTTATAAGTCCTATATATGGGGTTTTTGATACATAAGTTTGAGTTTTTAAATGGGGCTGAAAGAAAATTCATTATATGTCTTTAGTTATTACTTCCTGACCAAGTCTAAAAATTGATTGAGTAGGTGTCTAGGTGATTAGGAAGCTCTAAAGTATTGGCAATGACCGCAATGTTCTTCACAATGAAGTTGCCATTTGGTTGTAATTTAGAACGGCTCTTATGGTCTTCCTTTCTTTTCCATTTTTATTATAATTATGAAAGGAATTTGATCCCTAATTGAAGTCAACTCCCCAGGACCCATTTCATCATTTCCATGTAATATATCTATTCTGAAGTGGGAGTTTACTAGTTTTAGTCAACTACATCCTCTGTGTTGTAGTTTTGAAATAGTTTTCTCTTTTCTCACTGGGAAGTCAATCATTCTGCTCCCTTGCTTTGTGAAGGATGTTGGTCGGAATCCGTCAGCTTTCTCTTTTATCTTTGTGAAATGAGAACTTAAAGAATCATCACTATTTTATGCAATAGTTACATGTAATGTAACCTCTTAGCGTGCTTATTTTGTCTTATTTGCTTAAGTACTCTACATTAGTAAGTATCAAGAAAATGGTTGCAAGGGGAAACTATCGTTTTAATGGTCATATCAACTGATTTTTTCTTGATAGGCTGGTAAACATGTAGTTTTCAATTATTTCTCCTTAACGCGGTAAATGTGCTAGGATCAGGATATCTTTGAGGATTCCTTTAGAAGCTTGGAACATGGGTTTTGGGATCAGTGGGGAGTCTGGACGAAGCATGCTATGAGTATGTCTCCTCTATGGTGAATGGGTGCCTGACAAGATATTTCAATAGCTCTCGGTATGGTGTGTGCAAAGCTGAAGATGTGGCTTTAGAAGGTTTATTTATTTATTTTTGATCGATAAACCAAGTAAATATATAAAATGAAAGCATCACAAGTACAAAGGAGCGGAAAGCGCATAGTTCATGATATCGTGAACAAGTGCGAAGAACGAAAGAGGAAAAACAGAGAGAAAAACAGCGAGTCAGCGACCACCCTGCTAACCCCCGACTAGAAGCCCCCAACTACAATACCAATTAGGCGAACAACAAGCCTAATCTCACCTCTTCCTGCCTTGCTGAGATCCACTCCACCACCATAGCCCTGGTTCTAACACAAATATGGGAAAGAGAGGAGGGAGAGTTCTCGAAAACTCGCATATTCCTCTCCTTCCAGATAGACCAGGCTATGATACCTGGCAACAACTTCCACACTGCAACTCTTGATCCTTCTTCACTGCCCAAATCCCAGAAGGATAAGAAGTTGTGAAAAGACGAGGGAAAAACCCAGGCTACTCCCATGCGGGAAAGAAAGAAACTCCAAATCTCACGAGCTAAAGGGCAATGCAAGAGAAGGTGATCAACCGACTCTTCCGCTTGGAAGCACATAAAACAACGATTAACCATCCTTCACCCTCGACTTTTCAAGTGATCACATGTGAGAATTTTATTCAAAACTGCATTCCATAGGAAAAAAGATACTTTAGATGGAATACCTGGATTCCACACAACCCTATGTGGAAAGGGGACGGACGGACCAGCTCCAAGAAGTTGAACTAGAGATCTCACTGAAAAACGACTCTTGTTGTCTCCAGACCAATCTCTACAATCCTGGCCCTGAGAAATCGCATTGAGGGGCCCTAGACGCTCTAACAGCCTGCCAAACTCAGCTATTTCCCAATCATTTAAACCTCTTCTCAACTTGGGGCACCACACCCCCCCGTTGCTTCTATCAATGTAATCCCCAACTGTCGCCTTCCTATCTAAGGCTAACCGAAATATAGTGGCATAGTCATCCTAGAGCTTCGAGTACTCATTCCACACATCCTTCCAGAAACTTACCTCAAACCCATCACCTATTTGGAACTTGAAGAAAGGCATATCTCTCACTTCAGTTGAAGGTCTGCATATCTCTCACTTCCGTTGATTCTCTGTGATGCATTGCACCAGCAAGTTGGGCATCTTAGATGTCTGCTTAGGTGCTTTGAGCAGCTTCTGTTTTAGATTGAATTTTCAGAAAAGTGAGATGTACGGTGTATGAGAGGTTCCTAATTTAAAGTTTTCTATTGTGCTGGGACCTGAGGGTGCAGGATCAGCAATTTTGCCTCCTCATATTGGGGGCTGAATATGGGGGCTAGCTTTAGAGACAAATCGATGTGGGATATGACGGTATAGTGAGTCAATAGAACGTTGGTAGCATGGAAGGCTCAATATCTCTCAAAAGGTGGTGTACCTACCCTCACAAAGAGTATCTCTCAAGTATGCCTACTTATTTTTTGTCCTTGTTGACCATCCCAAGGACTTTGGCAAAGATTTTGGGGAGAATGCAAAGAAATTTATTATGAAATGATTAAAGGAAGCTAGGAAATACCACTTGGTTAAATGAAAAGGTGTCTGTCGGCCCATTTGGGAATTGGGTCTTGGTAATTGACCTTTTAGTTGATATGGGTAGAGTGGTACTAGGAAAATGGTTATGGAGGTTTGGGTAAGAGAGGGATAGTCTATGAAGAAAGGTGATAGTTGTCAAGTTTGGTTTGACCTTGGACTGTGAACCGAAGGATGTTAGATCTTCTCATGGGATTAGTCCGTGTAAAGAAATTATCACGGGCAGTGAGGACTTTTGCAAAAACAGTAGGTTCAAAATCAGCTATAGAGAGGAATTCAAATTTTGGGAGGATTTATGTTGTGGAACAGTTCCATAAAAAAATATTTTGGGAATATCTACTCTATTGCCTCAGATAAGCATGGAATGGTAGCTTCATGTTATGAAATGTAAAATGCCGAGGCTTTATGGTTACTCAAGTTGAGGAGGGGGTGAATGATTAGAAAATGGAGGACATCATTAGGTTACTGAGCTGCTTTTTTTGCTTTGAAGACAAATCCTTATGCTAGAGATGCTAGAATCTGGTCGAAAGGTAGCAAGGACTGTCTCACTGTGAGACCATTCTATCAGTCCTTGGGCGAATTCCTAGCCTTTCTATTCCTTGCAAAGTGGCGTGGAATCCTAGTATTCCTTCTAAAGTAAGCTTCTTTATTAGGACTGTCTTTCTGGACAAACTTATCACTCTAGATCACTCTACCCCACATTTTATTTTGGTCTATATACCTGATCTTCCTCATACAACTGAGATAGAAAGACATTGCGGCCTTTCTAATCTCTTCATCTCTTTCCCGCCACTGATCCCCCATTTTTAGTCTAGAGATCGTATTGACATTCCTTCGGAAATTCGCTACCTTATGACTGAATCTGGTATTGCGGTCACTCACATTGTAGGAGGTGGAGGTAATCATTCTCCAGGATTTATCTCGCTGCCGATTTTCGACTCTAGCAGACTTGCCTCTTCTACAATGTCAAAGACTCTTATGCGTTCTAGCAGGTTTTTCTTCTTCCCTCCAATGTCTCCAAAGTCCTCTTGTTTTGAGCGCCTTTAATTTCAATCCAAATATGATGCTCTCCACCCCCTAGAAGTTGGAAGAAGACCAGACTTCCTCCACTATGAAAAACTCTGGGTGTTAGAACTACATATTCTCAAATTTAAAAGGTCTAACCGTCTAGGGTTCGTATGCGCCTACATTCCGAGTCAAGGGTAATGGGAGTATCATCAGATGTTCACCTCTGAAGAGCAGATTGGTTTACATCAGGAAATTTCTCTTCCCAATCAAGACTTATAAGAAACCGATCAAGCTTACTCAAGGATGGAGAATCTTGGAAATTAGACCATGTGAATGTAGCTCCATCAACAGGCCAATCGATGAGGCCATGGCGAAAATAAATTCATCCACTACCCTTATGTGGCCAACAAATGTTATATGTGCATGGCTTACAAAAAATCAGTAGATCACCTTCTTGTGCAGTATCCCCTGGTCAGAGGGGGGTGTCGTGGACCTTTCCTCGCAGTTTCAACTTTCAAGGATTTAATATCTAGTTGGTTCTCGAGGGATGATTGTCCAGAGTGTGTTTTGGGGTCTTCTCCTTGGAGCTATCTGTTAGTTGGTGTGGGAGGACATGAATAGGACTTTCGACAACACATCTGTCCTAATTGCAAAATCTAGTTGGCTATTATCGATTAAAAAAATGTTTGCTATTTCTAATTGGATTTTGTTTTGGTGCTTGATTACGACAAGTTTTGACGAGCTTGGGAAAGAGCAAATGGAAATTGGTATAGCACACAAGAATGCCACTTCCATTGGTTAAAAGACTTTTCCCAATGTTCTTCTTTAAGCATTTTCCATGAATTCTCGTGCATGTTTACCATGCGTTCCTTGAGCATTTCTCATTTTTTTAAGGAAAGTTAAGGTTCATTTTCAAACAGATTACTCGAAAATGCAAATTCCATTAGGAAATGTGTTGCCCCGAAATTACGTGGAAACTCAAAAATCCAAGAGCTCAAAATAAATTTTGGAATAAAGAAAGGATTGTAAAATTTGAATCAAGTTTTCTTGGCCTGAATTCTTGAATCAAGCACATTAATGGACCAAGCTTTCTTTGACTGTATAAATTGAATGCATATAAATATTAGGATAAACATGGAAGGTGCAAGCCTGGAGAAAAAAAAGTTTCTTGTAATATTTTTGACAAGGTAATTTCATTGACAAAAAGGGGGAATCCCCAATCTCAGTGCCTCTAGATAAACAAAGGCTATTTATCGACATTAAAATGGGGATTGGCATGCAATATGGCTTTCCAGTTAGAGGCTAAAAAAGGCAAACAGTCCCCTTAAAGTGTCCATTGAACTATACTTGTCTTCAAAGAAAGAATATTTCTCTCTTTCCAAATATTCCATGTAATGGCGAATGGAAGCAATCTCCAGAGTCCTTCATTGGAAATCAAAAAGCGTTAGTCCACCAACTTTCTAATAGCTCCGAGGGAATCTGGGGACTTGGTAGTGTACCAACACGATCAAATTCCTTGGGCAAAGCAAGTACATATTTGGTATATTTTTCCTATTAATGAGGTGGCTCACAGTGAGAATCTTGTCTAAGGTGGTTGTCTGACTGGAAGTTGGTTTGTAAATCCAAACTGGGTGGTCTAGGTTCAAGACATTTTAAGCTACGAATAAGGCTCTATTAGGAAACTGTTTGTGGAATTTTGGTGTTGAACATGGCCTCTTAAGGAAAAAATCATCAAAAGTAAATACAACACTAGGTATTCTGGTTGGGTAATCGATGAAGTCATCTCTATCACCAACCTTTACAACAACATCCTACAATGCATCCAATTCAAGGTGGGGCCAGGGGAGATAGAATTTGAATCCAAACTGGGTGGTCTAGGTTCAAGACATTTTAAGCTACGAATAAGGCTCTATTAGGAAACTGTTTGTGGAAATTTGGTGTTGAGCACATCCTCTTAAGGAAAAAACCATCAAAAGGAAATGCAACACTGGGTATTCTGGTTGGGTAATCAATGAAGTTGTCTCTATTACCAATCTTTACAACAACTTCCTACAACGCATCCAATTCAAGGCAGGGCCAGGGGACATAGAATTGGTAATTGCGGCAATATATCCGGATTGAGATTTGAGAGTCACCTTCGTCAAGCCTTTCCATCCCTCTCTTTGAGATGTCGAACATGGAGGTGTTGGTTGTTAATTGTTACAAGATGATTGCAACAATATTATTTGGCACCCCAAAAAAGGAAGAAACTTGATAATTGCGAGTCTGATATATTATATAGCCTCTCATCTTTCCAGTTTAGAAAACTGGAGAATCCAAAGCTAAACACGTGTGGATATGGGATACTAAAGGCACTATCCTGATGCATTCCTTCTTATTGTCTTTTGGACGATGAAACCTCTTCCTTTTCGGCCCAAATGATTTCTGGTACTGCGGTTCTGTTAATGGTCACATTCTTTCTCTGCTTCCAGATGATATTTCATGACATCGTGTTTGTGATCCCAAAGAAAATTCTGGAATAGCTTTTCGAGACAAACTGCAACATAAGGTGGAATGGTAAAAAGGAAAAGCAAGTATGTTATGGGAGGCTAGAGAGAGTCCTACAGATTAACATAACTTGCCATCTCTTGGTAAGTAACCTTGCATCCAAGCGTCAAGTCTCATCTTGAATTTTTTTACTACTGTATCTGAAGTAGCTTTGGACAGATGATTGGCACCCAAAGGCAGGCTGAAGTAGGAATCTGGAAATTGATCCACTTTGCAGTTTAAAGCCCCCACCAGATATCCTATATTTTCAACCTCGCCAACTGCATAAACTCCGTTCATTTGAAAGTTGATTCATAGACCGAAGACTCCTCACAACAACGAAGGGAATATACAAAATATCTCAAGTGCTCATGGCTGGCCTTACAAAAGATCACATTATCTGCGAACTTGAGATTTTCACCTCATACAGCTACTCTTTCATTTCTTCTGGAGTTATTGGATCAATTTCCTCATTCGAGAATCTCCTCCCTTCTTCCACTCTATCCTAAAGAGTAACTAGGACTAATTCTGTCACATTTACATGTTCCAATTAAATGAGTGACCATTTTTCCATACACCCTATCTGAAAAGCCTTCTATGACTCAGTCTTCTCATCTGTGAGTTAATTTGCTCAAACCCTACACCACCGTGATGACGCGAAGGGGTGAGAGTGGGTCTCTTAGGTTGCTAGATGGATATACCTTTGAAGCTTATAAAGAAACCAGCTGGAGATTCATTGGTAGGAATTGAATATCCAGAGATACATACTTAGATCCAGCTTGTCCAACCTAGCACGCCATTCTCATGAGCATACAGTCTTAAGAATCTCTAATTGACATGACGTCATGACCATATACATTATACTTTGATCCAACTCTTCGGGGTTAATGTGATAAAATTCGCAGTATCAATATACCTTTTTTGATAGAATTTATTCATAACCAACATAAAATCCTTTCAAATGATGCACCGACATCTCTTGTAGAAACTAGAAAGCTAAGGAAAAGTGGCTTGACCCAGGAGCCTTATCACAACTAAGTTCACCAATGCTTTGAGGACTTCCGATCAGTTCTCTATCCAATCACAGAGCTCTTGTGTGATATGATTGATGGATAGATGGGCAAGAAGAGGACAAAAGCAACAATGCTTTGTACAAAGATTTCTGTTGTAGCTTAGGGGGTGTTTGGCATCGTTCCGAATGAGAAACTAATTTTGAAAATGGAACACTCTGGATTTTTTTTTGGAATGGATATAGCTGCAGCACCCTAGTTGAATTTGATGGTCTGTATCACCATGTTCTGCTCCTTACATCGGTTAGTCGTGCAGACAAGCGTGGCTTGAGTTGAAAATTCTTTAATGAGTTGGTCCATAGTGAATCGCCCGGGTGTGGATCAAAAGTAAACTCACGAAATTTCTTTCCATGGATCTAATCTATTTTTGCTAAGATCATCCTCATAGAATTTTCAGCTTTTAATCTTAAATAGAATTGAAATAATATAAAATAAAAAATGTTATACCTCCGATCGACAACATACTAGATCTTCTTCTATTGTTCACAAGCCACCAAAGAAAGATAATGATAAATCTTTTGATTTCATTAAGCCTTTTAGGGTTTCAAGATCAAATTTTGATCCCAAAAAAGAAGCATATCCAAGTTAGATCTAATAAGAAAGCATGTCCAAGAGAGGGAGAGAATTGTACGACCAAGAAGGGGGAGAACACCTACGTATTCTTTTCTCTAAGGGGAGAAGTCTACGTACAATAATCTCTCTTTTAATTCTTGATTCTCACTTTTGCTTGGAGAACACTTATGTATTCTTTTCTCTAAGGGGAGAAGTCTACGTACGATAATCTCTCTTTTAATTCTTGATTCTTACTTTTGCTTCTCAAGCAAGATTCCTATGTTAAATTGATAGAATAAAAAAAAATTAGGATTAATTTTATCCTAATTAATTAAGCGAGAGACTAGTTGGATTCTTAAATTACTTCTTACTTCTCAAGCAAGACTTATTTATTAAATAGATTAAATCAAATTAGAATTATATAATTAATTAAATACATAATCCAATTAGGAATCTTAAAAGTCTGTTAGTGAAAGTCAACCGTTTTCTCTCGCAAGTCGCATCTCTTAGTTACACACCTACTTTGGCTTGAAACCCATAAATGTGATTTTAATAATGATCAAATAATAATAAATATGCACTAGGAAATCTTTAAGTGTGGGATCTTTAGGGTTCTCATTACGTTAAGTGTGGGACTCACTAGACTCATTTTAGAGTCCTAGGGTAACTAGGAAACCTTTTCCAAAAATTTTGTTAGTGTTATTGAATTTAACTAGGAACCCTCTCCGTAATTAAAGAAAGGAGATCCCTAATAATCACATTAATTATTATTTGATAATTATAAGATCACATTTAAGAGTTTCAACCCAAAGTAGACGATGTGTAACTAAGAGATGAGAGAGAGAGAGAGAGAGATGTTGATTTTCTCTAACAAGTGTTACAAATCTCGTTCTCGGGTTTTTATCGGCCGAAGTTTTTCTTGGGAGAGTTTCAAATCTGATTTTTTTTTTGGGTATTTCTCGCCTAAATCTCGGCAATGATTAAAAAAATATATTAAAATTACAGAAAATAGCAATAAATATCACCAAATTATAAATTTATAAAACCAACAACATGGTGTATTTCTCACGATATTTTTAAAATCTTGGTTAAATTTATTGGATAAAAAGAGAAAATTATATTTATCACAAGATTTTTAAAATATCATAATAAAAGCAGAGTTTTAAACTTTAGATATTTTTCTTAGAAGAAATTGGTTATTTCTCGGGAGATTTGTAACAATGTCTCTAACAACTTTCAAGATTCCTAATTGCATTATGTATTTAATTAAATAAAATTCTAATTTGATTCAATCTATTTAATAGACGAGTCTTGCTTGAGAAGCAAGACATGTAATTCAAGAATCCAACTAGTCCTTCTCTATTAATTAATTAGGATAAGGTTAATCTTAATTAAATTCTTGTTGAGTTCATCTATTTAATATAGGAGTCTTGCTTGAGAAGTAAGAGTGAGAATCAAGAATTAAAAGAGATTATTGTGCGTATACTTCTCCCATTGGAGAAAAGAATATGTAGATTTTCTCCCCCCTTCTTGGCCGTATGATTCTCTCCCTCTCTCTTGGACGCGAGACCTCTCTTGGATCTTGGTTGGATGTGATCCTCTTTTCGATCTTGGTTGGACGTGCTTCCTTCTCGGATCTAGCTTGGATGTGCTTCTTTTCGTTGATCAAGATTTGATCTTGAAACCTTAAAAGGCTTAAAGAAATTAATCAAGAGATTCACCATCCTTTTTCTTTGGTAGCTTGTGAACAATAGAAGGAGATTGCTATCAATAGAAGACTTAACATTTTGGAAGCTAAGTGAGGTATACCATTCTTGATCTTATGTTATTTTAATTCTAGATTAAATATGACAAATTATAGAATATGAGGATGATCTTGGCAAAAATAGTTTAGATCCATGTAAAGAAATTTTTTTTGTGTTTACTTGGTCTATAGATCGTGTGAACTTTCAGTGAGCTTAAAACCTGTTTTTTTTTATCGGTAAGTAGCAGATATATTCATATAAAGGAAAGAAGAAACAACAGTTTACAGGTAGATAAACTGAAGGGGAAAAGCATAAAAGAAAGTACAGAAATAAAAAGCAAAAGGAGTCCGGTAGATTCTGTTATGGAGAATAGAAATAACAAAATTTTGTTTGGAGGAAAAAAATTCACACTGTTGTACTACAACTGATTTTTTTTGAACATTGGTTTTGGGAAGAACACCTAGACATGCACACAATTAGACCTAAGGTTACCACTAAAGAGCCATAAGGGTAAACCCACTCAACCACTCCAAAAGGGCCTGACTTATGGAGGGCTGTTAGTCCCTTATACACCTCTATGAAGTTAATTATCCACCCGATGTGGGACTAAACAAGGGAGGGTAACACCCAACTGCTCAGCTACAGCTGAAAGAAATAATAGAAAAATGCTAAGCATACTCTCACAATCCCTACTCACCCTTTTTAGATAATAAAACAAATGATTTTGTGTGATCCAGGCCATCCAACATATAGGCCACTCTCAGATGAGTTAATAATTGGCAATGACATTCCCTGACTAGGGATTGGGATCATCAGGGAGCTTTCAATCCATTTCAAGGCTTGCATTTCTAACAGAGACCAAATGGATGAAGAGATCTTAAAAGAGGGGAAATCTTCTACATGTTTGTGCATCTTTAGTGATGAAATATGAGTGGAATAGGTGAGTGAGGGGGCTTATAAAGAGCTCTTCAACAATGGAGTTATAGAGAGGGAGAGAGGTACTATATATATCTAGAGAGAGAAAACAAAGAGAGATGGGGCTTACGTTGCCGTCATAGAGAGGTGCCTTTCTGCGAGATTTGGGGATGTCGAGCGCTGTCCGTGCGTCCAGATCTGTGTAGAGCCGAAGAGAAGCCCTCACTAGAACGATGAGAGCCTTTTGTCATGGAAAAGGATTTCGTTGGGCTTAAACAACCGTAAAGCTTTTCGTGGTTTCGTCGTTCCATTCCCAGAAGACAACTTTTTTTTGTTCCAAAAAAATATTTCTAGAATTCCAGAAATGCATCATGCCAAACACATTCTTGGATCAAAACGGAAAATCGTTCCCCATGAACGATGCCAAACACCCCCTTAGTGTGCCCTTTTGGAAGAATCTTGTAAAGGGAATAAAGGAATTTACAAGTGGATAAAATTTTGGATTTTGGCACCAACATATCTCCTTCACCCAGGCTACTTTTATTTGACATTTTTTTCAAGTTGTCCTCCGAGATAAAATGAAAGTTTTAAAATACAAGTTGTAGTTTTTTTTGTTTGCTGGGGTATACAAGTTATAGTTATTGGTATCTTTTTAACGTGATTTGTGATTTATTTCCTCTTTTATGATAAATGTTGATGCATGTGAGAGAATATCTTAGTTTGGTATAGATGGGCTAACAATATTTGGCTTCAACAAGGAAGTGAATAACAAGAAGGATGCTGTAGCTACAGTCTAATTTAATCTTTACAAAAATAAATTAGATAAAGAAACAACATATGGAAGAAAAATATTATCTTAAAATAGGAATATACTTACAATATGCTTCTCTTATCTTTCTTCTTTTTCTTTCGTTGATTGGAAAATGAATACAATTAAAGAAGAAAAAATGGGAATTAGTGGATATCCTTTCCCATATACAAAGAGGGCCTAGGGATATGCTATCACGCAAAAATATGCGTGTGATGCAACCATTCACTAGCTTCTGTGCATGGCCAGCATGTTCTTGCAAGTCACGTGGAAAAGTGATCTGCAAATTACAACTACTTCTCCACGTGTCATTCAAGGGCATGAGATAAACTGGCCATAGTGCCATGCTCATTAAATGCACGTGATGCTAGCACTCCACAAAGGGCCTAAGAACCCATGCTTTAGCAAATCAAATAGATCTTTAGCACCTCCATTTTCTTATTTATCCTCTTCTTATCATCTGTGCATTTTTTTTTCTCTTTCTTCTTTTTCCTATTTTCTCCGGTCACGATCTTTTCTCTTCTTTCATATGTTTCCTCCCTTTTCCCTTGCTCCTCTCTAAATCATTGAATTTGTAAATCCTTTTTTTTTTTGAAAGATTGTCTGAAGCTTGATATCTTTTTAAGTATTGTTCACTGATTTTTCTGCAATTTCAAAACAGTACTACAGGTTGTAGGATCTAAATTTGAAAGGGTGATAGTTCTTTTTCTGTATAAGATAGAATGTTTCTTAACTAAAAGATCATTAGGTGAGAAAATCCCCTATATAAGGCGTGCCTATTTACTCCATCAATATCTGAGTTAGCAATCTCTAAAATTGAGCTGTACAAAAATAGACTTTTCCTTAGATATGTCTTCAAGTTGATCCAATGAAATTGCTTGCTGTCATGGACCTTTGAGGAATCTTGAGCTCAAGCTAAGACTTAGGAACAATTGCTTTCCACCTCTTAACTTGCCTTCAAAGAAAGAGTCAAAGATCTTAGTGCCTTTCTGAGCGAGGATCACCACTTCTATCAAATCTCTATTGCCAATGGCCCAGAAAGAGCTCAACACTGCTGCTGTCATTCCGTATAATCCCTCCAACACCTGCCCCACAGGGATTACTACTGAGATCCCAGAAAATCTGGGCTTAAAGCCATCACTTGGGTGAAAAATGAAGAGCTGAACATGTATGGGTTGATACAGAAAAAAGACTATATAAACATGCCAATTTAGAGTTTATCAAAGTAAAATGAGTGGAATCTTTGGCTTATTTAAGTTAATTGCGTCCTATCTTGGATGTTGCTGATTCGATAGTCAGTTCGTTTGTGTTTCAAGATGCCTAGTTATCGGCATACATTAATTCTGTCAACTCCTATGCTAATGCACTGGAACCTTGCTTCAACTTTCTTATATCATACCCAAATTCAATGAAGACAATCACATGTATTCATTAATATTAATATGCTCTGGACAGGCCAAAATCCATTAACTCCATTATATGCATCTGTTTGTTCCCCTATTATCAACCTTGTTATAAGCTTTCTCGTAGTTGATTTGAAAGAGAAGGGTGCTAGCAGAATCAGTGGTAGCTGACATTTATATTAAGGAGCTTGCTTTTATGCCCATATGTTAAACTCCAAAGCAGAGGCATGCATGTTTGAATGTGAGAAATTTTTGTTAAATTATTACCAAATAATTATATAACTCCTTTTTCAGTCCAAATCTGTATAATATCTGATCTGATATTTACTTTCACAAGTACCTAATTTAATCCTTGAGTTTTTGCTATTCTCAATGGACTTTCTCAATGCCTTTTGTGACAATTTATATTGGCATTTTGATTTAGGGGGATACTCTATATCTATTTTATGAAACCAAGAATTCAGTCACTTTGCAAGGAGATATTGGTGTTGCAAAAAGCATTGATAAGGGTGCAACATGGCAGCATTTGGGCATTGCTTTAGATGAGGATTGGCATCTCTCTTATCCATATGTATTCAACCACCTTGGCCAAGTAAGATCAACTCCTTGTGTATGTTCGTATTCAATGCTTTGCTGTTTTAGAGTCAATGGTGCTTCTACTCTTTCAGTCTGAAGTTTTATTTGATCACTTTCAATTCTTGATTCCTGTAGTGATGAATTTGTGTCTTAACAGATATACATGATGCCTGAGAGCAGTCAAAAAGGGGAACTCCGTCTTTATCGGGCACTTAAATTCCCTCTGCAATGGGCACTGGAAAAGGTTATCATGAAAAAACCCCTTGTAGATTCGTTTGTCATAAACCATGATGGAAAATATTGGCTCTTCGGCTCCGATCATACTGGTTTTGGCACCAAGAAGAATGGGGAACTGGAAATCTGGTATAGTAGCTCACCTCTTGGTCCTTGGAAACCCCACAAACAGAACCCCATTTATAATACAAAAAAGAGCTTGGGTGCTCGGAACGGAGGTAGGCCATTTCTATATAATGGAAACCTCTATCGCATGGGTCAAGACTGCGGTGAAACATATGGGCGGCGAGTGCTTGCCTTCAAGGTGGAGACTCTTACCAAGGATGAGTACAAGGAAGTTGAAGTTCCGCTAGGCATAGAGGAGCCTAAGAAGGGCCGGAATGCTTGGAATGGTGCTCGTTACCATCACCTGGATGTGCAAAAGCTAAGCTCTGGTGAGTGGATTGGGGTGATGGATGGAGATCGGGTTCCTTCCGGAGACTCTGTTTATAGATTTATGCTAGGCTCTGCTGCGGTTACTGCGGTGGCTGCACTAATTATATTAGTGGGACTATTGCTGGGAGCTGTGAAGTGCATTGTCCCCCTCAGCTGGTGTCCTCATAGCTCAGGAAAGAGAAGTGACGCCTTTTCATCATGGGAGCGTTCGCATCTGTTGTATTCCAAGCTGAGACGGTTCTGTAGCCGCTTGAACAGAACAAGTTTATTTATCAGAGGCCGGATGAAGCCAAACACTTGTGGTGGAAGATTGGTTCTCACTTTAATATTTGTTACAGGGATGGCACTAATGTGCACAGGGGTTAGATATATCTATGGAGGCAATGGTGCAGAAGAAGCATACCCATGGAATGGTAGCTATTCTCAGTTCACATTACTAACGATGACTTATGATGCTCGGTTGTGGAATTTGAAAATGTATGTGAAACATTACTCAAGGTGTTCATCAGTGGGGGAGATTGTTGTGGTGTGGAACAGAGGGCAACCTCCTAAACCGAGTGACTTGGATTCTGTGGTGCCTGTTAGGATCAGAGTAGAGAAGCAGAACTCGTTGAATAATCGGTTCAAGGTAGACCCTTTGATAAAAAATCGGGCTGTTCTTGAGCTAGATGATGACATTATGATGACGTGTGACGATGTTGAACGAGGGTTCAAGGTATGGCGTGAGCACCCGGATAGGATAGTAGGATTCTATCCGCGACTCATCGACGGAAGCCCCTTGAAGTACAGAGACGAGAAATATGCCCGTACACGGCGAGGGTATAACATGGTATTAACGGGGGCGGCATTCATCGACAGTAAGGTGGCATTTGAGAGGTACTGGAGTGAGGAAGCTAAGGCAGGGAGAGAAGTGGTGGATAAGTACTTCAACTGTGAGGACGTGCTTCTGAATTTCTTGTATGCAAATGCAAGCTCATCTAAGGCTGTTGAGTATGTAAAACCTGCGTGGGCTATCGACACATCAAAATTCTCTGGGGCAGCAATCAGCCGAAACACAAAGGTGCATTACCAGATAAGAAGTGATTGCCTTCTCAAGTTCTCAGAGATGTATGGAAGTTTGGCTAATCGGAAGTGGGAATTTGATGGCAGGAAGGACGGTTGGGATGTATAGGAGGAAAGATTCTAACAACAGGTCACTTATCACCTCTTTCATTTTCTTCTTTTCCTTTGTGTTCTTGCTGTTTTTTTTTTTGTAAACTTTTTTTCTTATATAGGGGGTTGTCTTGGGAGGCATCAATAGCTTTGGTTAGTCAGGTGTACATGAATGTTACTTCTTTTATTTCTTTCTAGTTTTTTTTTTTTTTTCTCTTTTTGGGGGCGGAGGGTCATGTGGATTTAGATGAAAATATTGGTTGTTTTGTGGATACTAGCATCCTTGGAACAGAAAAAAAGATGACATGTTATTTATTGAACTGTTGATGTGCTTTCTTATTTATCTGAAACTGGTTTGTAGATGTTCTAGTATATATTTACACTGACAATTCATGTTCCACTCTAAAGATGGATAAGTGCACCTAAAAATCAGAGCCTAGAGACCTAGTTGCTGGCAAGAGATAGAGATAAAGAGGCAACGGTGGATAGTTGCTTGTGCACATGAGCATGTGATTCGTTTAAAATATACTTCTATGTCCTTAATATTTTTTTATTAAATGCATTTTACGTCCATAATACTTTCTGCAAATGCCTATTTTTTTGTTGTTGTTTTTTTTCATTCCACTGCAAATGCTTATTCTATTCATTCCATACCTCTCAAAGTGCTTATTATGTATGATTTTTTACCAAACAAGATATAAGAAGTAAGAGTTTTTTTTTTAATTAATTTTTTTTTTCAAACCAATTCATTAAATTAAATAGATTATTGTAAAACAAGACCTAAGATAAACACATTTGCTTATTTTTATTTTTTTTATATCTAATCTAAATAACTCTGGTTAGATTGTAAGAGTTGCGGCCAAATGCCAAATAACTATTTTCTACCCACACAAGAATTTCCTTTTCCCATTTATTAATTAATTGGAAAATGGTTTTATTACTTTGCGTTTGGAACTTTGGAAAATAGTTTTATTAATTTATTTTTTTTGCAAATAAAGTAATATGATAAACAAAACTACTGTATATGAAAATCGAATAAGGCCTCAAACCAGGCCTCAGACCAGAGATCCTATTTACTTTCTCCTTGGAGGGATGGGAACTATGCACTTTTTCGATGTGCATCAAAATCCGAAAAACAAATAAAATAAAATGTTTCGAGTAAAGAAATATGTTAAGACTCGAAGGGAAAAAAAGAAAGAAAAAAAAAAGGCACCACCCAAGTGATTTTTAAGGGTGTATTCGAGCCAAGCTTGACCATGTTTCGGCTTGGATTGAACATGCATGGTTTGAGCTTGATTGAAGCTCGAATGTTTAGGAGGCTTGAACTTGGCTTGAACAAGTTTGATTGAGCTTAAGCTTCTTTCGAGCTCGAACTTTATTCAAGCCGAGCTGAGCTTGGGTTGGCTCAAGCTTGATTCACCAAATTATTTTGTTTAATTCTACATGATTTTAAGAAAATGATTATTCACAAGAGCTAGTACCTCGATACAAAGAGTAGAGAGTTAGATCGACATTATGTTTTTAATTTCTTAACTTCTATTGTTGTTATTCTCTCTTAAATTTATTTATTAAAAATCTATTATAACCTATAATAAAAAAGTTTAAAATATTATTTTGTATTAATACAAGTAACATTAGGTTTTTTGTGTGAAAAACCTCCACTTTTCAGCTATTTGTAAATGCCCCCTTACTTTCGTGATTTTGTATTATGCCCCACTAACTTTTAAGTCTTTTGCAAATCCACCATTTTATATATAACTTAGGTGGAGTTTGGTAACACTAATCTAATAAGCTCTAAATAGGTAGAGATTATTTGAAAATTGTGATTAGTTGGACTTTAGATTGTTAAGTTGAAGGTTAATTGCATGTCTACATCTTTTTGAAGTAGGGGTTTTACCTCTTATTAAAAAAGTTGTTATGAGATACTTTTTTAATAAGAGGTAAAACCTTACTTCAAAAAGATTTTTTTTTTTGGGAAGGTAATCTGGGGTTTGGCGGATCCCGACCAGATATATTGAAGGAAAACGATTACAACCTTAGATACATTTTCCCAGACTTGTCTTCCTCGAGAATACTCAGGAGCTCCCCATGAACTTCTGACGGAGGAAAGAAAGGACTAGAGGTAACAAGACAGTTTGGCAAGCCAATCTGCCGCTCTATTAGATTCTCACCAGACATGAGTAATGCTGCAAGATTCGAATGAATCAATCAAAATCAATGCCTCGCGATGTTCATTCCTCTATCTCCAAGGTGGTGCAGGTTTAGAGTTGAGGGAGTCATCACCCATTTAGAGTCATAGTAGACTAGCAACCGAACTGCCCCAAGGTCACGAGCCATGGCAAACCCACGAATAATGCCTTTTATCTCAAGAACGTCAATGGCCTCCGGAGCCCAACCTTCAGCGAAAGCAGCGAGAGAATTTCCCAAGTGGCCCTAAGAACACCACCGAAGCCCGCAACATGCCCACAAAGAGACTCATCTAAATTTAAGGCTCAAGAACCTACAGGAGGGGGGCACCACGAACAACTTTTCCCCTCATTGATAAAATAATTAGTGGTTAAGCCCCAATTATCAAAGAAGGCACGGTTGCTTGGACTATCTTCAACACGAGGCTTGGAGAAAGCAAACCTATTACGGGTGTCATTCTGAATTGAGAGAGAGACAGCAGCAACATCTCGGGATTGGTTTTTGAAAATCTTATTATTCCTCTATCGCCGCAAGTGGTAGATATTGGCATTGATCCCAACTTTCTTCACACTTTGAACGATTCCCTCGCCTTTAAACGATGATATTATCAAAGAGACTTCGTGATCCCAATCCAATATCCTATGGGTGCTGTACCCACAATAGGAAAGAATGTTTGTCCAAATAGCTTTGGATAGAGAACAATCAAAGAATAGGTGCCGAATGTTCTCCGGAGAGTTTCGACAAAGAACACAACAAGATGAAGGGATGATTGCGTGCCTTACCAAGGTGTCTTGAGTTTGCAGGCCTTCTGAGAGAGCCAGCCAAGTGATCAAACTATGACGAGGAATATTCTTAGTGAACCAAACTAAATCAGTCAAAGGGACAAGAGGCTTGCTAGTACGCAAAGCTTGCCAAAACGATCTGAGACTGAAAAGGCCAGAGGTAGAAGGCTTTCAGATAATAGAATCTTCAAACTGAGTGGAGTAAGAGGGAAAGGTTGGTAGCTCGTTCCATACCTCAATAAGCTCAACAGAACGTATAGGAGGAGGGTCCCATCTGGCAATCCCAATCAAAAGCGAAACTGAAGCTAAACGCGGAAGGCCAGAATCAAATTGCAGCCTAAAGCCAAACCATTCCTGGAGAATACCCATAGGATGCCAAGGATCGAACCAGAGAGAGGTGGCCCTGCCATTCCCAATAGAATGAAAAATCATATCAATGGCCATAGAACGAAGATTGAGAATATTTCTCCAAGACCAGGAACAGGTAGAAGGAGCTTTCATAGTACAGAAATGATTATTCTTGATGATATTAGAGTACATCCAATCAACCCATAAGTTTTTTTTTTGGGATGTGATCGCCCAAGTTTGCTTTAATATGGTTGCCGAGTTCTAGTTAGTCAGACAAGAGAGAGACCAAAGATAAGAGAACTGAAGCAAGTGAGAGACCTGCTCTGATACCATGAAGAGAGTGATTTTATTGAATTCTCGAGATGATTACAGAGACACCAAATGGGGTTTATATAGATATCAATAACAATAAATATAGAAATGGAATCAAACTATTCCTAATTTAATGCTAATCAAATCTCAATTACAATATCAATCTAAATCCTTCCATTAATTGTGATGTGGTGGTGATATGGTGTATCTCGCATAACATAACCTCGTATGTGTCATGTGCTCTATTTTTGAGTTCATCCCGTGTTTCTTATTTTTCTTGTTGGTAGATCATCGAGCTACGTTAAATCAAATTGAGAAAAACCATTGTGTATTTCTACTATTGCTTAGTGGATTTTTCGGTAGTGTCCCGTGTTTTTTCCCTTATTTGAAGGATTTTTCACGTAAATCTTGGTGCTGATTATTCTTAATTTTCATGCAATTTTTTTGTAGCTTGGCATCCTAAACACTATTTGATTCACAATAATGGTAAAGTGTTACTTTCCATTATCGATATAGAACAGTTCATGGGGTTTCTTTTGTAAATGACCCCATCACTGTAAATCATCATTTTATATTGCCTTTACTGTGAATGTGAATTATAATATTGATTTTTATAATATATTCCAATTAACTTGGTAATTATCCTCTTTTGATCTCTTAAAAACCCTTTTTTGGATAGAAACAATTGGATTTGGTAAAAAAATAGTTGCAAAGGCTTTGACTTTTGAATCGTATATCTAAGGAAAATAATTAACGTACCTGGGAAATGGATTTCCAAACCTAAGGCTGGACCTCTCGAGTGGTGCAGATTCGAGACCAGCTAACAGTTGACGATTTCTTGCTCTCAACAGATCCACCCCAAAGAAACCTGAAACAAATTTGCTCGATGGACTTACAAATTTTCTTAGGAAGAATGAAACAACTTGTCCAATAGACATGGGAGCTCATGAGGACAGCTTTAATGAGCTCAAGTCTAACATCATAGGATAACAATTTGCCTTTCCAGGCCTCGACTTTGTTGAGCATACGATCTAGTAGAGGTTGGCAATCCACTGCTTTTAGGTTACGAGAAGTTAAAGGTAACCCAAGATATTTCACTGGCAGCTATCCTTCTGAAAAGCGAAGGATGTTAGTAATACTTCTCTTGATATTGGTGGAGGTGCCTGCAAAAAAAATCTCATATTTGTCCAAGTTTGGTTGCATTCCCGACTAAAAATAGAACCTCTGAAGAACAACCAAGAAATTAGAAGCGGAGTTCATATTAGCTTTAATGAAAACAAATAAGTCATCAGCAAAGCAAAGGTGAACAACTAAGAGATTAGAAGCAGAGTCCATATCAGCTTTAATGAAAACAAATAAGTCATCAACAAAGCAAAGGTGAGAAACTAGAGGTTTAGCACATTTAAAGTGAGGAGAGAGCTCCAGACGAGACGGCGTTGTCAAGCATGGCTGAAAGGCCTTCCATGGCTAAGACAAACAGAAAGAGGATAAAGGATCCCCCTGTCGGAGGCTTCTAGTTCTCTCGAAGAATCCCTCAGGCGAACCATTGACATTGATGGAGAATTCCGGCATGGGGATGCAATCTTTGATCCAATTAATCAGGATAGGAGGAAAATTCATAGCTGATAGAATAGTTACGATGTATTCCCAATTTATCGAGTCGAAGGCTTTCCGGATATCAATTTTAATTGCACATCTTGGTGGGCCTCTATCTCTGTGGTAGTTCCAAACAATTTCATGCGCAAGAAGAATGTTATCCGATATGTTACGGCCAAAGACGAAGGCTGATTGGTTACACCGAACCAAATCTGGTATAATACTACAAATTCTGTTGGCAAGAACCTTAGAAATGCATTCACAGATCACGTTGTAGAGCGAAATAGGGCGGTAATCCGCAAAGGAGGACGGTTTTGCAACCTTAGGAATAAGAGTGATCAGAGTGGCGTTGATATCTTTGAGCATTTGACCAGACCTGAAGAAAGAGAGCACTACAGAGAGCACATCGTTTCCTACTGTATCCCAACAGACTTTGAAGGAGTGAGAAGTGAAGTCATCCGGTCCAGGAGAGCTGTCGCTGTCTATAGCAAAGAGGGCTTCTTTGATTTCGTCTCTATCAACCTCTCGGCAAAGAGAGGAAGGGTGCAAATCACTGACATGATTAAGGAGGGGCAGCTCGTCTATAGTCACAGGAAAGGACCCGGATTGTGGAGCAAGGAGATCATTGAAGAAGTAAACAGCTTAAGCCTTAATCAAATCTTCCTCATCAATTCTAGTGTTGTTCTTGTCGGATATGGCGATAATGCGATTGAATGATCTTTGAGTCACAACATTTCGGTGAAAGAAGGCATTATTCTGGGCACCAAGGCTCAGCCATTTAATTTTAGCCTTTTGACGAACTTCAGATTCTTCGGATCTAGCAAGACTAACAAAAGAGGCCATCACTCGTCTCTCTGTCTCAGCCAAAGTACAGTCAAGGGGATTAACACAGAGAGCTGATTGGGGCATCTTCAAGCTCATTGTGAGCTAACGCCACTTTGGATTGTTTTTTATTTGGAAGGTAAGTTGGGGTTAGGCAGACCCTGACCAAATATATTGATGAAGAGCAATTACAATCGGAAGTAAATTTTTCCTGACTTGTCCTCACAAATGATGTCTTGAAGGCATTGAGGGATATCAGGAGGAGAGAAAGAAACTTGACAAATAGTAGTACAAAATTTGACAAGCCAATCAAAACTGAGACAATGGTTGGGGATTGATCCGAAACTCCTGGGGCGCAAAACTCAGCCTCAGAGGCTAAGAAAAGATTATATCACACCACTGGCTGTTGATGAGAGCTCTATCCAACTTACATTGAATCTGAGCTAAGCCTTGAGATCAATTGAACCAAGTGCACCAAAATGTCAGATCAAAAACATCAATAGCGTCGAGGCAGTCGCTAAAAGCAAGGCAATCACGAAAGCGGACCCCTGCACCTCCAATTCTTTCACTTTGATTACGGACCTCATTAAACTCACCGAGAATGATCCTAGGACCAGAAATGATGGCAGAGAAAAGGCCTGTTTGGCATCACTCCGAAGGAACAATTCTCTATTCCCTAGGAATAGAAACTGCGCGTCTATTCCTAGGGAATAGAGAATTGTTCCTTAGGAGTGATAACCAACGGACCCTTAACTTAACAAATACTGCCATAGAACCCTCCTTCCCCCGACCCAGTTAGATGCATTAGACAAAGGAGGCAACGAAAGAGACTTGAGAAATAAGGTCCAAAACAGAACAGTAGTGAATAACCTGGTCGGTGCTATGTAGGACCGAGACCCTTGATCTTCCAAGGGTCCCTCTCACATCACCCATAAAGAGCAGAATTGTAATTATGGGTGAAGTCCCAAGCCCTACTGTTGGAGGAACGAAATCACAGTAACCCCAAGAGCGATAACTTTTGCTTAGAAATCAAATTCCAGACTTCGGCTTGCTTAAGCGAAGAATTGACTTAGACATGCAATTAACCCTTCCACTTAACAATGTATAGTCCAACTAAGCACAATTTTCAAATAATCTCTCTCTACCTATCTAGAACTTATTAGATTAGTGTTATCAAACTCGACCTTAGTTAACAGGTCTAAATTTTTTTTTTTAAATGATCATTTTAATCAAATTTTTTTTTAAAACATTTTAATTTTATTTCAAGGAGATTTGAAATGACGTCTGGGTAGCATAATACGAAATCACAAAAGGCAAGGGGTATATACAAATAGCTGAAAAGATAGAGGGTTTTCAAATGTGTATATATAATATTTTGAGCCAAGTGGAGCTCAATTCGAACTGAGCCCTAAATGAGCCGAACTTCTAGTCGAGCTGAATCAAATAGGTTTTGGCTTAAGCTTGGCTTGTTTATACATTCGAGCTCAAATAAAAGATTGGATTGATTTGCTTGAGCCTCAAATAGCTTGAGCTTGGCTTAAATGAGCTGAGCTGACTCGAGCAACTAGCTTGGCTTGAGTGCGCCCTAGTGATTTTAATGTGTTTCAATAGTTGAGAAATGTGTTTAAGCCTCATAGGGAATTTAGGCATTTTTCTGTACAGGAAGTGTTATTTTTTTTTGTTTAACTCAACTACATCACAAGGTGAAGCTGAAGGCAAGACAAAGGAAACACACACCACAAGCACTCACTCACACACACCACAAACATCTCAGCCCTTTAAGCATCACCCAAGCACTCTTCAAAACGGGTACCAACCGTTTGAGGCGTGATGACACTTATAAGGGGATGAGAGCTTGGATACAAATCCAATGTGGGACTAAAGACTGGTTTTTTTGGTTAACTCAACTACACCACAAGGTGAAGCTGAAGGCAAGATAAAGGAAACACACACCACACGCACTCACTCCCACACACCACACATACACCACAAACACTCTCAGCCCTTATAAGCATCACCCAAGCACTCATCAAAACGGGTACCAACTGTTTGAGGCGTGATGACACTTATAAAGAGTGATTTTGGGCTCCGGATTTATTATCATGGTGATCCAACCGAAGAGGGCAATGGGTACTCCTAAAGGAACTGTTTGGGGGTTTCACGGCCGGACTTATCGAACCGGCCGAACCGGGACCAGGACCGGCCGCCCACCCGGTTCGAAGTCCAGTTCGGTTATTAAAACATTACTCATAAACACCTTTTAGCTCAGTAAGAAAGTATTTTTTCCAAAATTTACAAGGGAATAGGCAAAAAAATAGGCAAAAGAATCTTTGAATCATAAAGTGATATAATAATTGAATGGGCCATTGCCAATGACAAAATTGAATGGTTAATTCTAAGTTTTTGTTTGATTTACACATTATATTTCCATCAAATGTCAAGGAGAAGGGAACCTATATGCCATTAGCTTCACATGGATGCAACTTTTTGGTGTCATGGGCTCCCGAAGAGATCAACCATCTGTTGCTCAAATGGTTCGGTAGTATCCCCTCTCATGAGGGTGGTCCTGAGATTCGAGTCGTCTTAGAGAAATAAGGCCTCTCTCAGGAGGGTTATCCTGGGATTCAAGTCTTAGAGATCCCAGTCTCACTTGGAGTCAATGGGTCTGGAAAAACGATGCGGAGAAAACCTTAAAGAAGAAATGGTAAATTACATTAATCTACGCCGGAGGTTTGATGAAATTTCAAAAACCTCTCCTATTGTTTATGTAAATACATTGTCCTCCCCTCAACTTCAGTTGCCGGTAACATATGCCCACTTCTGTTAGTTTGCAATGTCATCATTTAAATATTTTAAAATGTCTAAATTATATTTCTTAAATACAAAGTCAATTAATACAATAAAATAAATGATAATAGAATTTGTAAGTATAAACTTAAGGTGAATATATATTTCCAAAACCAAAGTTAACACTTAACCGTATCAACTTAACGTGAATATTTTTTTTCTTCTAAAAACCATTGTTAGATAGATGAACTTTACTCCCCCACCTCTTACGTGAGTGGTAGTAGGGGTGTGGCCTTCCAAGGGTGAGGTTTGGGGATCTAATCCCCCAAAGGGGTAAGAGTTGCAAGAGCTCCACTGCCCCAACTAACTTCTGACCGGCCGACTCTACTCATGTAGGTAAATGATATCTGGTTCCTGTGGGGCCTTAAAAAAAGAGATATATGAACTCTAGGGGCGAGTGTATCTTAACCATAATTAGTGGGTATTAAAAGAGATATGTTGCGGCTTATATAGACCAGTTAATTGTAATTAAACAAAATTAACCTAAGGTTAATATTTTTTTATTTTTTTCTTAAAACCAAGGTTAGATAGATGAATCCTAGGGGAGCGTAAATTTTAACCACAATTAGTGGGTGTTTAAAGAGACACATGGCGACTTGTAGAGTCGCCTTTAATTGTGGTTAAGCATAATCAACCTAAAGTTTTTTTTTTCTTTCTAAAAACCAAGGTTAGATGGATGAACCTTAGGAGTGAGTGAATCTTAATCATAGTTCATGGGTGTTCAAAGAGACACATGACAGCTTGTAGGGCCCTTTTAACTATGGTTATACATAATCAACCTAAGATTGATATTATTTATTTATTTATTATAAAAACCTTAGAAAAATTTCCATTTTCTTTGTTACGTTCCGGTTGAATGTTTGAGACGTTTATGTTTTTATTTGGTGGAGCTTTCAAACCAAGCTGTAACGAAGTCTTTCCTTAAGCAATGAATGTAAAATTGTAAAAGAGTATCTTTTGTTAACAACGTTAACTTGATGAACTTGATAGGGAAGGGTAGTGTAACTTCATAACTAAGAGGGGAGGTTTCAAGGGGTATAATTTACCACGAAGAAAGGAATGCCACATATCCATGACGATTGACGACACGGAATAGCACCAAACCCAGAAGCACTTAATACTTGTACAATGCATAGTGGAGAGCTAGCCACAATATTCCTCTTATCCAGTTTCTCTTCCAGGGGAACAAGATTGTGTGGGATGATAAGTTCCATCACAAAATTTTTCTTTTTATCTTTCTTGACATTAAAAGAGTGCTTGCAACAGAGGAGACTAAGGTTAGCATAAATGCAGGTGCTATATATATATACATATATACTAGCGGGTGGCATGTGGGATGCACGTGAGAGCAAGGGGAAGGAGTTAAAAGCACCCGATTGAACTTGCTAGTGGCACGTGCAATGCACGTGAGAGCGAGGGGAAGGAGTTACCACAGTTAATAGGAATTAAAAGGGGCACATGTTAACCCACGGGTGTGATTGAACTCTCCGCGAGGTCAATCGCAATTGGCTGTGATTCTAAATAGATAGATGGCAAGGGTAGTTTAGGAATTAAAGTAAAGCATTAAATCAAATGCAAGGGTAGATTAGGAATTAAAGTAAAACAATAAATCATTATTTTGTTTTTATATAAGGGTAATTTGAGAATTTCAGAAAAATCATCTACGCATGCCTCTCGTATTATAATAGTAAAGAAGATATATATATCTTTACTATTATAATGGGAGAGGCAGGCGTAGCCTAAATTTTCCGAAATTCCTAAACTACCTTTATATAAAACAAAACTTTAATTTAATGTTTTACTTTAATTCTCAAACTACCCTCATCTATCTATTTAAAGAATAGAATCACAGTCAATCGTGATGGAACTCGGGGAGAGTTCAATCGAACCCACAGATTAACACATGTCTCTTTTAACTCATATTAACCGTGGTTAACTCCTTCCCCTCGCTCTCACGTGCATCGCACGTGCCACCCACTAGTGTATATATATATATAAGAAAATAGAAAAAGAAACTGCAGACCACCGAATTGCAAATAGACATAGTAAACTGTTACTTAGAAAAAAAACTTTATTTATCTCTCCAATGTATTTTGGAGTGATTAACTTTGAAAGAGGACTTTAGAATTCTTTTTCTTTTTATATACAAAGCATCAATTATTTAAGGCTAATAATTAAGTTAGTAACTTTTTGTGGCTCCCATAGGGACCTTTTCTTTTCGAACCAGGCTATGCAATACTAGACTACTGTCACAGTGTTACGGTGCGTGAATACAAGTATTTCAACCAGGCAAGCGCTCTCGAAGGCTTCGGATTTTCTTTAGCAGACGTGGAGGGAAGTCCACACATCATTGGACATGTGGCAATAAAATAAGAGATAAGTCATTTCATTTTCTCCATATGATTTTAACTTTTCCCCCACTAGATATCTCTCTCCTTTTTTTCACCATATGTCCATTGATGTGTACACCTGATCGCACACATCGGGAGTGAAACTCGGGTGTTGTCCCAGGATAAGGTCCATAAGGATAAGTCAGTCATTCATGACTTCAGATCTTAAGTTAGTAAATTGGAGGGCATATGTTTAGGGTGTGTGTGTTACATGATAACTCTTTTTGGTTGAACATAATAACACCCCCCACACCCCACACATACACCAACACACCACTTACTTCCTGAAGCTTCACTCAAGTGAATCTCAAAACAGGTACTAACCGTTTGAAGCCCGATACTTTATGAGGGAAAGTGGTTGGATGAACACATCCCAGGTGGCACCAAAGACTCACCTTGATTGATTTTTTTGGTTGAACACAATTACACCACAAGGTAATTGAATGGAAAACACACACACCTGTTAGTGTTAGTGACTGTTACATGATAACTTTACTTAAAATTAAAAAAAAAAGGCGTTTAAGCACGTAAAACCAAAAGACTCGAAACACAAACATGAGTATGTCCCAATTTGAGTGTGCCTTCTCTTTGGAATGGGTTTTGCGATCGAATCTCAAGAGGTGCATGGGATCGAATCTCAAGAGGTGCAGATGCCCGGGTATTGCATTGGGGCACGCCTATTTGGCCAACGCGTGGAAAGGGCTTATACTTATGGGGAGGTGATAGCATACATCTACACATACCATTGAGCGGTACACATTCACCTCCACCTCCATAGATCGTCACTTGTCCTCTTTGACTCCCATTAACTGTGGTTAAGATTCACTCACCCCTAAGGTTTAATAATCTAACTTGGTTTTTAAAAATTATTTTTTATAAAAAAAAATTAACTTTGGTTATGATTCACTCACTGATGTGGTTAATTCTTAATTTCTTCTTTTTTAAATTTTTTTAGAAGAAAAAAAAAACCGGTCTCCCATTTAAACACTCACCAACTGTGGTTAAGATTGACTCACTCCTAAGGTTAAGAAATCCAACCTTGGTTTTCCAAAGAAAAAAAATTCAAAATCTTAACTTTAATTTAGTTAAGCTTAGTCAGGGTTAAAGGGGTGTTAAAAGGGAGTAAGATAAGCAGAGACCCGGGGTCCGCTAATCACTGCTCTTTCCATAACTGTATCTTGAAAAAAAAATAAAAAATCATTCCATCCCAGGTGGGATGATCCAGGCTCAATAATATCGGAAAACCCGGTCTCCCTTCTAATATTAGAAAAAAAAGAATTTACGGAGAGAACTGAAAAGTAGAAGGAATTGGAACCACTCCCATTCCTATACTTTCTGGTTTCTCGTATGGAATGGAAGCAAAAATGCATAAGCAGCAAACAAACTTTTTTCTAGAGTTGGAAAATGAGCTCTATCCTTCAATCCCTTTTTCTGGGTTTTGAAATCATGGGAAAATAAGGCTGGAAAAGTTGCAGAAAGAAAACCATCTGTTTTTTTTCCTTCTGGGGTTTGGAAAAAATGGAATCTTGAGTTTTCGACTGTCTGAAACAGGTTCTCTTCTCTTGTTTCGAGAAGAGAGAGAGAGGTATGTATAGATTTATTAGAGTTTAGAGAGAGAGAGAGAGAGAGAGAGAGAGAGAGATGTTGGCGTGGGTTGGTGGTGAAGAGGAGATATGATGGAGAAGGAATTCGATACTAAGCTTCGTTTTCAGAACAACCCTTCTAATGCAGGAAGCGTCCAGCGATCTAAGAGCTTCGCTTTCAGAGCCCCTCAAGAGCAATTTACCGTTCACGACTTCGAATTGGGCAAGATCTATGGTGTCGGTTCCTATTCCAAGGTTCTTTCTCTTTCCTTTTCCTGCTTTGGTTACGTTCATTTTAAATTTATGGGTATTGATTGATTGTTTGATGACGATGATGAAATACGCTGTTTGATTTTTTTATTTATTTTTAAACTTTATTAGTTTCTTCCAAATTATGGTTCTTCAACAACAAAATTCGTTCTTTAACAAATACAATTGGGTCTGAATTGAAGGAGAAATCTGTATTTGGAGGGCTTTGATTTGCCTAATGATTTTGGTTGGTTTACAATCAATTTGTGGATGAAGAGAGCTTCTGCGTGTAATGCCATAGTTTATATACTATATGAAATTCACAAATAGTTTTGAAGATTCCAGATTGAAAAAATAACAATTCTCTTTTAAGGACATCTTTAGGTGAGGGACCTTTATTTCTGTCCCTATAGCAACTATGCCTTTCCCAATGGGGGAATGAAGTTTAAGTAATAGAAGGAAAGGGGATGGAAGGAATCAAGCAGGAATTCTGTAGCTTGATGTATATTGCTGTCCCAGGTCAGGTGGTATTTGAGGTCTGTCCAACTAGGCATTGTTAGGAAGTATTTTGTTTTCTGGTTTGATGAGTGTTTCGTACTTTAATTGAGGCTATAGGGATTTTGGATTTGCAGCAATTCATTCTCAAGGCTGCTAAGCATTAAGGGAAAGTCACTTGTTATGCTGAAATGGGCTTTGAGAGAGGGTACATGGTTCTGGGAATTTTTTTCTCCTTCTTATTCCTGATGAATTCTTGGATTTTGGTATTCATTTTAAGCATGTATTCAGCTAGGATTATGTCAGGGGGTGTTCAAAGAATGTCAGGGGGTGTTCAAAGAATGTCGAGCAATGTTGTGATTGTTCTTCTAGAAGATTAATAATGAGAGAGGTAGATTGAAGAAGTATGGCTGGCTATACATAGGGAGAATCTAGCTTATACTGCTGTATGGTCCCAGATTGGTAGTTTGTGACCAGTAACCCTGCACGATAATGTGTGATCTACATGCATATGGAACTCTTTTTTCTCTTTTGTCCTCAGTGAATAACTTTGACTTGATTCGTGGTGCATAAAAATATAATTGTCATTTTGTTTGAAACCCTTTTCTCGGCCCCTTTTTAAGAAATGCGCTGCTGCCTGAATTCCAAAATTTGAAGATGCTCTAGATCAACTATATTTTTTACTATATAATCAGGTTGTTTACCCATCTGATAGTAAATCTTTTGGTTGCTTGATGCCCCTAATGAATTTCTATGTATTTCTGCCTGACAATTCTTTTTTGTGTGCATTCTGGAAGCAATTTTATTTGATGCCAAAAGATGTCATTACCCAAATTGTCCTAGATTCAGTATGAATGTATTTAGGTACACATAAACTGACGAGTTCCATGTTTTCCATTCTTCAGTAATATGTAGCAGTAGGACACTTCTTATGAGTTATGGCCTATGGGTATTATGTTAGAGAAATACGTAGGACACGTCTTCTGAGTTTTCTCCCTCATTTTTGGAGAATCTTAGTACCTTCTAATTATTGTATGCAATGCTTTTGTTTTCTTTTATATCGTTTTTTTTTTTCTTTTTTCTTTTTGAGTAATTTCAGATGTGTTATGTCTGTTATAACATTAATGATGGGCCAGAAATAATAATTGAGCTTCAGTTCTTGTTAGAAGTCCATGTTTGGTTTGTTGTTAACCGTGTAAATGTAATGTGTCATACCATTGGAAGCACTTAAATGCATGAAGTATTTGATTCGTATTTGCAGTTTGTTGAGTATGGTATTATTGATTACTTGATATTGTTTTCTTTTGAATTCCAAAAAAAAAACAGGTTGTGAGGGCAAAGAAGAAGGACACAGGAAATGTGTACGCTTTGAAGATTATGGACAAAAAATTCATCACAAAAGAAAATAAATCATCGTATGTGAAGTTGGAACGTATCGTACTTGATCAGTTGGATCATCCTGGCATTATCCGGCTATTTTTTACATTTCAAGACGCATGTTCCTTGTGTGGGTATTCATGTTTAGTTATCATCAGTATTTTAATGTTCTCTATGCTTGCTTTGTCCTCCACTACTTCCCCTGTGGACTGTTGCGATGTTTCCCTAGTTTCAAAAGAATCTGAGTTTTTTTTAAAAATAATTATGATTTTATATGTTTGTCTGTTTTGCCCAGTTGGGTTTATTTTCTGACATGGTCTTATTGATTTTTCCATGAAGACATGGCACTTGAATCTTGTGAAGGTGGGGAACTTTTTGATCAAATAACCAGGGTAAGTAAACTTCAAATACTCTGGAGCATATGGTTCTTTCTTGTGATGTGGTGCCTGCTTATGACTCCCAGTTAATTTGTGGGGTTGTAGAAAGGCCGCCTATCAGAGGATGAAGCTCGATTCTATGCAGCAGAAGTTGTAGATGCTCTTGAATATATTCATGGATTAGGATTGATCCATCGAGATATTAAGGTGTACTTCCGGATACATGCATGTCCTGTTTCACTGGCATGTCAAACATGCTAACAATTTGTTTAATAACAGCCAGAGAACTTGCTACTTAATGCAGAAGGAGATATTAAAATTGCTGATTTTGGTAGTGTAAAGGCTATGCAGGATAGCCGAATCACTGTCCTCCCAAATGCAACGTCAGGTAATATTACTGTAGTATGAAGAGAAAATTATTTGCTGAGATAGATGAATGATAGGTTATGCTGTTTCTTTTGTGCTCTATCCAGATGATAAAGCTTGCACTTTTGTGGGAACAGCTGCATATGTTCCACCAGAAGTCCTTAATTCATCTCCAGCAACTTTTGGGTAAGGAATACTATAGGGGAGATGTAAACTAATATCCGGCATTGGTTCACTGTAGCAACATGAATGAAACATTAACGTAGCCTGTACAAATTTGTAAATTTCTATAATTATTTGTGAATGCAAAGGGGTATAAGAAAATCCATCATGCTCCTTTAAGGATGTACGGTCAGAGAGGTTTAAATATTTTGGTTTATATACTACTAATTTTATGCTCCAATCTTCTCTTTATCATTTCTTGTGATTAACATATATGTTCGTTTGTATATATACTGAAACAGTAATGACCTCTGGGCACTCGGCTGCACTTTATATCAGATGCTTTCAGGAACTTCTCCCTTCAAAGATGCAAGTGAGTGGCTCGTTTTTCAGAAAATTATAGCCAGAGATATCAGATTTCCGGATTACTTTTCAGAAGCAGCAAAAGATCTTATTGATAAGTTGTTGGTAAGGCACAACTTACCTGCAGATTAGCTTCAGTTTCAGTATAAACTTGCTGCTAGGTTTTCTTCAACTCCTCCTTTTCTTAAATAATCTATTGCATCATCTGTTTTTACAAAGTTTGCACTCCAAACAGAACCTTGACCATTTCTTCTCCAAAGGATGGCATATTTGCCTAATTGTTGCAGACAACATGCTGTGATAAGCATTTGTCATTCACTTCCTGAGTATATCATTTGCACCCCTAACTTAATTGTGGGAGTTGGCTTTCCTACTCTAGCTTCAAGGACGTTTTTCAAACTGAACCTTGACCATTTCTCGTAGTTCTCCATGGAGAAATGCATTTTTCACATCTAACTGATGTAGGGGCCACTAGTGGTTCGCAGCTAAAGACAAGAGAACTCGTATGAAGTTCATTTTAGCAACCAGTTCAAATGTTTCCGTATAGTCTATCCCGTATGTCTGAGTATATCCCTTAGTACCAGTCTTGCCTTGTATCTCTCAATGAATTCATCTGCCTTATGTTTCACGGTGAACACCCATTTGCAACCTACAGTTCTCTTTCCCTTGGGTAACTCAACCATTTCTCATGTACCATTCTTGACCAGAGCTCTCATTTCTTCCATCATCACATTGCACCACCTAGGATTGGAGACAGCCTCCTGAAACTTGGAAGGTAAGGACATAGAAGAAACAGAGGACAAGAAAGCCGAATAGGAGGGTGACAGAGATGCATATGACTATATGAGATAAAGTTAAAGATAGGATGAATCGTACACTGACGCTTCTCTTTGCGTATGACAATGAAAGCGGTATCATTATCAATATCAGGAACAGAAACAGGAATCACAGAGAATAGTGGAGCAATATTATCTAGTTCAGAGGAATCAGAGTTGGGAGGTGGTCGTAACACAGTGGTCCCCTCCTTTTCGCATCTGGTATAAACCTGTAGGTCTTTCTTAGCAATAGTCTCAATAAGAACAATATAATGAATAACATCAGGAACCAATGCCGGAAGTGGAACTGAAGACAGACTCTCTTCCAACAATTGACTATGCTCCTCCTGAATAGAGGTAGAGGAACGAAGAAAAAATGGGATACTCTCAAAAAAAGTGATGTACATGGTAACGAACTATTTCCCAGACACAGGATCAAAACACCGATATCCCTTTTGTTTAGAGGAATACTCCAAGAGGACACCGTGAATGGATTTTGGATCCAATTTGGTTCGATTAGGACCCAAAATATGAATGAAGCAGACACAACCAAAAACACGAGGGGGAACAATAAACAGAGGCTGGTCTGGACAAAATTGTTGATAAGGGAACTTCAACTGCAGGACCCGAGATGGCATGCGATTAATCAAATATGTGGAGGTGTGCACTGCTTCGGCCCTAAACTTCTTCGGAACATTCATTCCGGTCAGTAAGCTTCTAGCCACTTCTAAAAGATGACGGTTCTTATGTTTGGCCACCCCGTTTTGTTGAGGGGTATAAGGGCTTGTGCTTTGATGGATCATACTGTGCTCTGTCAAATATTGCCTTAAATCACTCTTAAGGTATTCCTTTGCATTATCGAAGCGGAAATTTTAATCTGCATCTCAAATTGAGTCAAAACCATCTTGTGAAACTTCTTGATGAGGTCCGGGACTTCATCAAGTAAATCCAGGTATGACGAGAGAAGTCATCCACAAAAGAAATAAAATATCGATAACCAACCGTGCACAGACAAAGTAGGGGTAGGACTCCAGACATCAGAATGAATCAGCTGAAAAGGAGACACTTTTATTCATACTTGAAGATAGAGCAGATCTACAATGTTTTGAGAGTTCACACACTTCACACTGTAGACTATGACCAGGAACAAATTTAAACAGGTCCGGAAAGACCAACTTTAAAGATTTAAAAGACAAATGACTTAAACGATTGTGCTACAATCTAAGTTAGACATCATTATTACTACTATTAAGATTACTACTAATCTGTAATGTTGAAGGAGAGTCAACCATGTCTAGGAGGTAGAGGTCATCTGTCTCACGACCATTCCCATTCATTTTCCTCATCATCAAGTCCTGAAACACACAATGAGTGGGAAAAAAGGTCACATAACAGTTAAAATTTTTGGTCAAACTACTAATTTGTGGATAAATTGAGAACATGAAGAACAGATGACAGAGATAGGGCATCAGTTAGTTTGATGTCAACCTCTGCCAAAGATAATGGAAAAGGATCAATCAGTAACTCTGACTTTATCTCTTCCAGATAGGAGACTATATGAAGAAAACATAGTACATACGCTAGTCATATAATCTGATGCACTTGAATCAATAATTCAGGTTGGGATGGACTGGGAATGAGAAATGAAATTAGTAGATGCATGAGTATCTGACTGAGCAAAAGAAGTGGAGACAGAAGAACCTTCCATCTGACTCAAGAGGCGGCAGAGACAATCAATATTTGCATTAGAGAATTTCTCGGAGGAAGATGGTCCGGTGGGAGATGCTGCGATTGGGTTACCCAAGTTAGGAGGCATGAAGGTTGTAGTGTTGCCTCTAGGGGTGCCCATTTGTTGTCCGGGATGGGAAAATTTGGAGGGCCGGCCAATAAGATCCCAACAAGTTTCCCGGGTGTGTCTAGTCTTCTCACAATGCTCACATTTCAACTTAACTTTGTCATCAGGAGGCCTATTCTTTCGAGGAGGGTATTTCCCACCCTGTGGAGCACTAGAAGATGTGGCAAGGGCGAGATGATCACTGGTCGGAGGAGTTACCATCTTTTTCCTGCAATCCTCACCTTGGACCAGTGAATAAACTTGGTCCAAGGAAGAAAGCTCATCCTTCCCTAAAATCTGAATCCGGGTGACTTCAAAGTCCGGATTCAAACCCGCCAAGAAGTCAAAAATTATGTTCTTTTCCACCTGTTTACTGTGCCGGTCTTTGTCTTTATCAGTGTCCCACCGGATGACCTGAAAGTGGTCCAACTCTTCCCAAAGACCTTGAAGAGTGGAGTAGTAGTTAGATAGACTTTTCTCCCCCTGACGAAGAGTAGCGATCTCTTGCCTCAACTGGTACACCCTGACAATGTTCTGTCATTGGGAATAGGTTCGAGTTGCCTTATCCCAGATCTCTTTCATTGTCCGAAGAAATAAGAAATCTCTACTAACCGATGGTTGTATGGAATTCAGCAGCCATGACATAAGTACATAACCATAAGGTTCTCTTGCTCCCACTTGTCATGTCTTGGCCTCAGTAGTCGGTTCTTTCACACGACCGGTCAAGTACCTTAACTGCCCTCTTCCACTGATATACATCTTAGTGGACTAAAACCACTCAAGGTAGTTGGTGCCATCCAACTTAATGGTTGTGATTAGTGCACCAGGATTATCACCAAACCTACTGGTGACCGGTGTAATGATCAGATTGCTTGGAACCTTTGATGTCGCATCAGATACTCCTTCTGACACACCATCATTGGCTATTGTTGGCATCTTTGTATTCCAAACAAATGAATAGCAAGAGGTAAAAAATCTGTTTTGCACAAAACAACCCCAACCATAGAGTAAACAGCCACAAAACTACTCAAATTCCAAGGAGAAAACCTTTATTACATTAGAAAATACCAAAGTTACACTCCATTATGGCAGCCAGCCATTATTTATCCCAAACAAAGCGATATATTGAAATCAGAAGCAAAAGATGGCCTATGGCCACACTCATGATATTCCCACGTGAAGTCGTGGATACTAAAGTGTTCAAAAAAAACTTCAAATCTGCTCCAAAACGATTGAAATCATTTCTATTAGAGAGAAGGAAATTTCGACCCAAATACAACTATCTCAGGGTTTCAGAAACACCCAAAAGCTTCGCACCAATCATTGAACTAAATCTGCCCTGTTTTTGAATTTCTTAAAAAAATCATCTAGAGAACACAGTTACAGGTGCCAAAAAACTCACCATAAAATTCAATTAATGCCAAGGTATCATGCGGCATGCTCATCTTCCATGACCATGAAAAATAGCTTATGAGCACTGTTCATGTACTATTCACAGCATTATTCATCATGCACTATTCACGAACTATTCACAAACACTATTCATGAAAACTCCATAAAGGGGGGGGGGGGGGGGACGCAGGTTTTTCTTCCTGCTCTGATACCAACTTGAAGATGAAACCTAGAAGAGAAAAAGGTGAAAGAGAGAGAGGAAGAGGACGTGTTGGGGAAAAAACGTGATTAGAGAGATTTCTCTCTAATCTCTAATCCTTTTATATTACAATAACCCTAATAAGCCTATTACAAATATACCCTTAATGAGAGATCCAGTGTATCACACATACATAACTAATCATATCTCAACAACTTATAACCGCTTATGCCAGGATTATGACCAAATAATAGTGTTTGGTTCGATCTGTCATAAGCAATTGTGAAATAACTGATTATCTTAATAACCGGTGATTCAATAATCTCACTAAGGGGTGATTATATCGCTTATCGACAGGATGCTAATCAAACAAGATTATTCACGACAACTATTAGTGTAATCAATTACAATAATCGAACCAAATGAGGCCTAAATTTATTTTCTTTGTCTCTCCATTTCAGCCATGTTGGTAATTAGTTGCTGGTTGTCCTTCAAATTTTGCGATCAATACTTAAACTCTAGCCAGTATTACTTGTAAAATCTTGCTGACTTATTCGTTCATAAATATCTTCTCAGCATTATTGTGCTCTCCTTTTTAATTTCTTTTTGGAAATGAACATATGGATGATGTATTCTTTTAAGATATGCTGTATATAGGCTGCTGTAATCATGTTATAGCTGGTTTGGTTAACTTATTTCTTCTTGTGTAATCTCTTATGAGTTACAACCCCCACCCTTTTTTGAGTATGAGTGCTAGTTCTTCTAAACCCTTTTAGCTAGTTCTATAAATTCTTTTATTTAATTTGTTAATGGCATGAAAATGAAATATAAGTGGAATTCAGATTACAATATCCGCATAATTCGGTGCTTTCCAGTTGTCTGTAGAACAGAAATCTGTAGGGCTTAAAGAATGTATAAACATCCGAGGAAACACAATCAAGGTGGACTTGCACCTGCCAAAAGTTGAGCCCCAGATGTGTCTTGCGCCCGCCGAAAGTTGAGCCACAAATGTGTCTTTCGTCCTATTACCCATTAACTCTTCCTTAACTTTACAAAGACTGATTTCTAACCTTTCTATGGGGCTGATCAATGTGAATTCCAACCTCCTTGGCGCATCGTCGATTTCTGTGTTGCGCAATGTTGGTTTCTGTGTTTGTATGTCTTTTTTGGTAGGTTGATTTGTATTTTATTTAACTTTCACCTTAACTTTCGACAAACTTGCTTACTTTTCTGTAGTTTGTATACCATGCTTAGATTTATGATTGCTTCTATTCCCTGATGATTATGTGTATTGATCGTATTTCTTTATTGTAATGAAATCATGTCATGATTTTCTTTTTCCACACCTAAATATGAAAAAAAATTGACCTCTTTAAAAATTGCATAACGTTGGCCTTTAATCAGCCATGCAATTCCAATGCAGGATATAGATCCCAGCAAAAGGCCAGGTGCTGGATCTGATGGTTATGCTGCACTCAAGATGCATCGTTTCTTTAAGGGAGTTAACTGGAAAAATTTAAGGGGGAATTCCCCTCCCAAACTTGCTTTGGGATCGAATGTAGGATACTCTGTTTTTTAACTGTTATTATAGGAAGTAATGCAACTTTTCCTTATTGAACTTTATGGTCCCAAAGTGATAATTTAAATGGTACATCTTAATTCTTTATGGATAGACGGGCGAAAGTTATGATGTTAAAGATTCTGCATGGAACCTATCGAATATTGGAGATGGTTCAGTCAGATGCGGGATTGGTGGTGCCACATCATCTTCTGAAGCATCTGGCCATGTAACTAGGCTTGCTTCAATCGACTCTTTTGATTCAAAATGGTATTGGTTGAACACCTTCATATCATGTTTGGCATTAATCAACTGCTTCCTATTAGAAAACATTTTCAGAATGGAACTTTCTTAGCTAAAAACTTCATGGAGATTCTGTTTGTGTATGGTTGACATGCTTCTATAATTAGTCTTAACATCTCGGAGTTGTAACTTGGTCAAAAGAGATGGATCAAGCTCGATCTGATAAGTAGGCAGTCCACCTCAGTTGATCTTAATCCTGTTCGTTGTATTCTTTCACTTATATTTTTACATTAGTTGAACTAATTTCCCATTGCATGGATCTCAAGACTCACTAAAGTGGTGGGATGGTGGAGCTTGATCTTTCGATGGATCAAATAATTTCTCAAGTTACTCTATCGGGAACTAGGGGAGTGGGGATCTTTTAGTTTTCTATCATCTTTTATATTTGCTAGGTCACTTTGTGAATGTTTAATCTGCTTGTTTATAAACAGGCACCAATTTCTGGAACCTGGGGAATCTGTTCTTATGATCTCGATGGTGAAGAAATTAAAGAAACTAACAAACAAGAAGGTGCAGCTTATCCTCACCAACAAACCAAAGTTGATTTGTTTGGACCCTTCGAAGCTGATGGTCAAAGGGAACATAATCTGGTCCAACAACCCCAGTGACCTCAATATCCAAGTATCCAGTTCTTCACATTTCAAGATTTGCACGGTATGCCTTCCCATTCCTATCTTCTTCCTTTGTATTTATTTATCCCATCTCTGAATTTGGTTTTCTGCAATGTTTCAGCCAAAGAAGGTAAGGTCGTTCGAGGATGCAAAACAAAGAGCATGGCAATGGAAGAAGGCAATTGAGGGACTCCAAAACCGGTGATCCCTTTTCATGGTTTCTGAAACAAGTTCTTTATGATATTAAGACGAGCATGGAGATCCTAAAGGATTGGATGCTCGATAATTTTTTATTTAAAGGAAGAGAATTGAGTTGCGGCACTGGCATTTTCAAGGTGCCCGCCTTTCCCCTTCCACACACCTTTTCTTTTTGCTATGGATCTAAGTGTGTAACAAGGCTTTGTGGCTCATTTTAATGCATTGTAAGAACTCTGCAAATATGGTACCAACATGAGATTTCCGTATCCTATAGGATTGCGAGTTGATATGTAAGATTACATATTTGTTTACTGTGTAGTAAAAGCTACCAGCCATTAATAAAAATTCATTTCCAGGACCAGTGTATGCGAGTCTATATATATATATATATATATATATATATAAATTTGTAGCCAGTTGTGTTCCACTTGTGGAGTGATTCTATTGTGCATTGGATCTGCATTGGACCCCGATATTTTTTCAACAGTATAAACCTGGATCTAGGGAGGATAACACGATGTTGCTGCAACTGTGTGATGACCGGGATTGGAGCTTTCATTGATACCAGTGCCCATATTGATGAAATGACCAACCTTGGTTGATGCACCAAATAGACTGGAATACAAAAGTTAGCTTATGCTCCATTACATACAGGGGAGCTTTTGATGGAGGTCTTTTATGAATCCCATACTTTGTTCCAGGCTTCCAGCCATGCAAGAGTGAATGATCCATTCCCCAGCAGATCATGGATTTATCATTTGGTCCCGGATGGGCAGCGAATCGTCCACTCAACAGGTCAGTGTACATCATTCTGGTTCGCTATAGCATGAAATTTGTATCTGTCTGGGCTGTCTTAATAACATGTTTAATCAATCTTTTTAAAAAGAGCGGCTATGTCTATAAACTTGCATCTGGACTGGAGGGTGGAAGCAGCCATACTATCCATTTCTGTATTTGTATGCTCTGGACAGAACCATTCTGTCTGCTTTGCTAGGAGATCGATCACCGGGATTGGAATTGGTCATAACAGATTAATGTAACCATACAATCTGCATTTTTCAACATCTTTATCAAAATATTTTCTTCCCCCCATCCTTTTTTTTTTAATGAACTTCGTCTCATCCTTAGAAATCCGATAGATTGAGATACATTGAGCAGTGGAGCTGTAAGGGGGTGAAGTTTGAATCTTAAACCTCTCAGACTCAGCTAGATCTTTGTCTACCCAACTCTAATTTTCACCATTAGAGATGCTAAATTTTTCAACAAATCCATAGTTTTCTTGGATCTTATATAGGATGTGCTCTACAGCTCTTGCTAAGCCAATACTAGCATGAACATATGTGCTCAAACAAGAGATTGCGTCGCCATTTGCCAAGCCAGTATGGCAGACGCAATCAGCCAGCTTTGGCCAGTAGATATTGAATAGATCAAATCTATGCTTGCCATTGGTTGAGTGTGATTGGCACCATCGCTTAACCCTGGGTGAAGTCCCGGGAGGATGTGATGTTGGAAAATCCACCCGACCACTAACCTTAAACAGATACTAACCTTACCAACTAGGGTTGCGGCCTAACCGTATATCAATCACGCAAAAGAAAAAAAACAAAAGATTCTCATCTTCATGAAACGTGAAGAGTATGAGCTGAAACATGTGGGTAGACAAGCAAACAAGGTGGCTTATTTCTTATCTACTTTTTTTTTTTTTGTAATTAACAATGTAAATCCAAAATGTAAATTGTATGTATTACCTCGTGAGGCTCCTATTAGGTTATCCAATATTTTATATTGAAGAATGCTAACCGTAATTATAAAAAAATGCTAACCTTAAGCAATTACACGTGTCAATTACTACAACAAATTTGATGAAGATATAGCTCTGGATACATTAAAATGGCAATTTCAAAATTTCTCATCGATCCTAATAGTTGGGATCCGGGATAAGGTGCTTGAAAAGAAGAAGATATTTGGTATGAAATTCAACAAGAGTTTGTAGCCAGGACCATGTGAACGGTCTTAGGGTTGCTACGTCGCTTTTGAATAATTCATGTTTTTTTTTTCAATAATAACTAGTAATTTATTTATAATAGTTTCATGATTTTATAAGTTACATACAAAATTTAAGTGAGACTATTATTTACAATTTCAAAATCCTAATTTTTTTCATGCCCTAATCCCGTTTATTTTATTTTTGGTTAAGGTAGAGGCTCCGGGTTTCATGACCCTTGTACTTCATAAAATTTTGTAATAATTTTGTAATCGATACTCTTCCCTTTTCAAGGCAAGAGTACAAAAATTTTGTGGGCCATAACTACCCACACAAAATCTTTGCTTCTTGCCTCTAAAAGGGGAGAGTGCAATAAATAAAAGAGTTAGGTTCAATGTCTTACAATTTTTTTCTCTTATGGGAGACTATTATTGCATTAAATAATGCTTCTAAGATTACACTTACGGTGCGAAGCTGAAAACTCTATAGTACCTGTTGTTGATAGTTGGATTTAAGTTCATATGGTGTCAAGCATTAAGTAAGACCATCATTTAAAACATGTTTTAATCACTTTCCGTCCAAAAATATATACATATAAGTAAGTCATGTGTAAGTCTACGGGACCGAGGTATTCTCTCAAAAATATTCTCAAATTCTAACCCTTTAATTATTGAATTAAAGGATCAAAATTAAATAAGAGTGGATTCAAGAGTAATTCTTCAAGAGTATTTGAGTGTATTGACTCATAAGTCATAATAAAGGTGTTTTCTAGATTTTCAAATAAAAATAGAATTAGACTGCGATACTCCAAAGTGTACTTGCTCCTAAATCTTGGCCCTTAAATTCAATTATTAAATGGTTAAGATTAGAACCGACATAACATTAAAAAGAGAAACTAAATTAAGCCAAATCTTGACCTTAGTAATTAACTATAGAGGATTAAGATTTGAAAGTATAATTCACTTCACCTCGTCCTCACAAAGCCTTTAACTGTTCTTAAACTTTGATTAACAAATTTTTATCAAAGTGCTTAGTTTTTTTTTTCCCTTCTAAATAAAGAGAGTAAATTTTTATCACAGTTAAAGGAAGTTAAATTGAAATGTGGCGAAAAGAGGAAGCGGGATCTATTTCACCCTATTAGCCTCAAAGAGGGGATTATAATCCATGCAAATAATCTTTACTATTATAATGCGAGAGGCAGGTAGCCTATTTTTTCAAAATTCTCAAACTACCCTTACAACAAAAGTTTAATTTAATGTTTAAATTTAATTCTCAAACTACCCCATGCTCATCTATCTATTTATCGAACAGGATCACAGCCAATCGCGATTGAACTCGAGGAGAGTTCAATCGCACCTACGGATTAACATGTGTCCTTTTTAATTCTTATTAACTGTGGTTAACTCCTCCCTCTCGTTCTCACGTGCATCACACGTGTCACCCGCTAGTCTTTACTATAATAATGTGAGAGGCAGGCGTCGCTTGATTTTTCCGAAATTCCTAAACTACCCTCATATAAAACAAAACTTTGATTTAATATTTTACTTTAATTCCCAAACTACCCCTTATACATTTATTTAAATAATTGAATCACAGCCCATCGTGATTGAACTCGGGGAGAGTTCAATACAATCACACCCACGGGTTAACACGTGTCCCTTTTAACTCCTATATTAACTGTGATTAACTCCTTCCCCTCGCTCTCACGTGCATCGCACGTGCCACCCGCTAGTTAAATAAAGCGCTATTTATTTCTGGGACTATAATTTACATTCGTCTACTTTTTAGGACTTTTGTTCTGCCTCGAGCTAGGGTTTCTGCGAGGAAAGGAGTGGAAGAGCAACGCAGCCATGGTTTTGAAGTACGCTTCCATTTCTTAGCTTTCCGAAGCCATTATCTAAATTTTTTTATAAAAGATTATGTCTAATTTTCATGAATGAGTTTCTAGATGTTTTCCTGCGATTATCTTCTGTGGAATCTCATTTCTTAGCTTTCCCAAGTCATTATCTTTTTGATTTTTTGGGAAAAAGATTGTTTAATTTCCATGAATGAGTTTCTAGATGTTTCTCTCTCACATGGTTTCGGGTGGTTTCCTGTTCTGATTATGAAATAGTTTGGATGAAGATAAGAATTTGGAGAAATCGATTAGATTCGTGTTAGGTTTAGGGCATTCCTCACTTAGGGGCAGATCTAGGGTTTAAAACCCCTTATGATAGCCTTCCAAAAAAGCTAGCAGGCCTAGAACTTCTGTGCTAAAAAAAAAGAAGCGATTTTGTATTTATAGGTAGAAATCTTAGTTGATTAAACTGAGTTCTGTCTTCAATCAGACACTTAATAGACTTTATTTCTGAGGTCCTAATGCCTTGCTTCACGCCTTAGCCTTTTAAAATACTGGAGGTTAGCATTTGTGATACTCTGCAATGGTGGGAAACATTATAGATATGGGCAATCAAACTGATGGGGAATCTCTTTGTTTCGTCATTGATAATAAAATCTCTTTGGGATGTTATATTGTTGAAGTCATTTCAATTAGCTAATCAAAATCATTTGATTTGTTGAATTCCTCTAAATGGTCAAATGAGAGGGTTGCCTACCTCATATTTGAAACCCCACTCTCCAAAAGAATACTTCTGCTTGACTGGATGCCTGGATGGATCATCTGAAAACTCCAATTTTGACCACAGATAATTCAAGAGATTGCCATTGGTTGGAAGAAGATCCCTTGTGAAACTCACAATGTGGTGCTTTTTTTTTTTCAAATGTGATCCTGGGACCTCCTAGTTCTCAAATGCTCTGGACAATACTTATCATATCACTTATTGTAATGGAGCCATGTTCTCCTCTGAATTCTTCCACGTCAATGATTCTCGATTCATTCCCCCTCATTTAACTTATTCATGGTGATTTTTGGTGTATATCCATCACAATAATTTGAGAAAGACCAATACATGTACCTGTCAGTTTAGTTACTTGCATTTTAAAATTTATTATATGTTTTGTTGGTGCAGTCTATGAAGAAAAAGAAAAGATGTAAAATAACAATAAAACTGGGTTTTGGCCTTTTAGGTCTCCGTCTAGAACTCCATGATGCATATAAGAATACTACTATAGTACTATGGTAATGAAAAATAATGATTTTGTCCAAATACCCGCGTAGACGATCTTCATTACATTGAGAAGTGTTGTGTTTATGTTGCATGTTGGAAACTTGTCTCTTAGTTTAGTTTCATGGTGAGCAGAATATATGATCAGACGAATGTCTGCATGATTATGTCTCATATATTCTCCTTGCTGTGCGCTGCTCTCATTGCTAAAAAAAAAAGATAAAATTTTAATCAGAAAACCAATTTTGCCTGCATTCTCAATTGCCAAATCTTGGACTTGGCACTTAATTTTTGTATTTCAGGACTGAACTCTGCCGCTTCAGTGGTGCCAAGATATATCCTGGTAGGGGTATCAGATTTGTTCGTTCGGATTCTCAGGTAAATTATTGAGCTTAACTTGATTTGTGTCTCAGATGATTTCAAAACCACTTCATTATTTCATTCTTTTCTTTTAGGGGATGGGGGTGTCATTTTCTATATTGTTTTCATTATTATATATTGAAACTGAATTTGCGTTCTTGGTTGTTCAATTTAGGTCTTCCTGTTTGCCAATTCAAAATGCAAGAGGTACTTCCACAACCGACTGAAGCCTTCAAAGCTTACTTGGACGGCCATGTACAGAAAGCAACATAAGAAGGTAATTAACTTTTGAAATGGCAGGTTTTCTATTTTATCTTTAGTTTTCTAAATTTTCGAACAAAGTCTCCCATTCTTGCTGGTCTAAAGCTAGTCACTAATCAAATCTACTTGTTTGTGTAACACAATTACAGGACATCGCTGCAGAGGCTGTAAAGAAGAGGCGTCGTGCCACCAAGAAGCCTTACTCTAGGTCCATAGTGGGTGCTACCTTGGAGGTTATCCAGAAGAGGAGAACTGAGAAGGCAGAAGTTCGAGATGCTGCCCGTGAGGCTGCTCTCCGGTAGGGTTACTTTCCTATAATTTTTCCTGGTGGAGTCTACTAACTCCTAGCAGTCTGTTAGATGTTTCATCTTGAAATTTACTGCTTTTTCATATTTTTGCTGGCTGAATACTTTATGTATTCGACAGTGAAATTAAGGAGAGGATCAAGAAAACCAAGGATGAAAAGAAGGCAAAGAAAGCAGAAGTGATGGCAAAGGTTCAAAAGACTCAAAGCAAGGGTAGCATGACCAAGGGAGCTGCACCAAAGGGCCCCAAACTTGGGGGTGGTGGTGGAAAGCGCTGAGCTGCAAGCTTCTTCCCTTTTCCTTCTGTGTTGTGCAGGTAGTAGGGAGTACTATGGAAGTTTTTCATTTTGAATGCGTCGTAGGGCCTTGTTAGCCAAATTGTTTTTTCGGATATTTCTCTTTTATTTTGCTGGTGGGTTGAACAGTATTATGATGGCTTTTTAACTTCTGATATAACCAGGGAAATGTCTTTTACTCATACTATAACTGTTGGATTACTTTAAAATGAATTATGAGAGCTTTGATAAAGCATCGTCACACATTGATTGAACCACAGGTCAATATGCATTAGATTTATTTTATTTTATGTTATTTTATTTTATTTGTGGTAGTAGTAAATATGCATTGAATTTTGATGCTGGAAAATAGGCGTTAATAACATTAGATATTGAAAATCTGCATGTGCTTATAAACTTTTAATTTTAAGGCAGAACCCTCCTAGGAATCCTTTTTCACCAAAGTAGGATGATTATAACCATCTGATAGATAGACCCTTTCTGTTGACTGCTCGTGTTGATCTAACAACCAAGTAACATAATCCAAACCAAGGTCAACTCTGCAATAACGAAACCTCGTCTTCCCTGCAATAATGATACACTTGTCTTCCTTATGTCAAAAGTGTAAAACGAATATCTAAAACCCAATTGAAGAAAATTGAGATTTAAACCAAGTATCAAGAAGCACATAACTCCAAGATTTAAACCATGTATCAAGAAGCACATAACTCCACTTCGAAATTGATAGGGAAAAATTAAAATACAAGCACACCAAATTTGGCCTCCCTGTGGCTGTTTTTCTGAAACCCAAAGACCCTAGTCCCCAAAACAAAACACCAAATGAAATTGTATGACCCTCTGAAACTATCCCACTGGAGTTTGGGCAGCCCACACTTTCACTAGCACTGGCAGTAGATGAATGTAGCATTCTGCATTGCCCTATACCACAACAATAATAACAAATGATATAGCTTGGTACTAGCAAATGGCTATATAAATTATATGTACATATAACTGATACTCTCCTTCAATTAGGTACAAACAGCCGCTCATGCTATTAAAACTCCTTTTGGCTGAAAGAGGGACCTTTTGGATGTGCCATAAAACTTGTCATTAACTTTTCCCAAACTGTGTTCCGAGTATAGTGCGCCTGGACAAAGCTGGTTTGCGCTCTGTAAATGGTAGAGCCAAAAGATGATTGTTTAAATATATATTCTGGGTCCTATTTCATTTTGCATTATCTGCCTGCGACCATCCAAACAACCATCAAGTTTCAGTTCATTTTTAGGAGTACTGTACATATTTTAAACACAGTAGGAAGTTATAGCAGAAATACTGTTTCCAGAGATGTCATGATAATCCATGAAAAATAGAGTTACCCAATCTTTGAGCCCTTGAGTGGGTTATGTAATGGCCTTCAGGCTTGTTATCTTTAATTTTAAATTAGTTGGATTACCGGAAAAAAAAAAAGTACAATACTCTGGGAGTATTTCCACTGAATTAGTTTTTTTTTTTTTATCAGTAAAGATCAGCATCATATATATAACTAGTAGGCTTGGCACATGCAAGGCACGTGCTGCCTATGTTTCCTAATAAAAAAGAAATAAAAAATGTTTCCTAATAAAAAAGAAATAAAAAAATAAAAACAAGAAGTTTCGCAGTTCCTCCTATGAAACAAAACACAAAATAGCTTTCTTAGTTCCTACAAATGTTCGACCCTACCTTTTTTGTTTTTTGGTAGGTAAAATATTAGACTAATATATCTAAAAAACAACAAACAACAAATTGGGAATGATCTTTGCCCAAATTACATATAGGTATTCATTCCAGCAATCCACATCCCATACATAATCAATTTTTTCTCCGAAATGGGTTTTTTAGTATACAAAACTCTTTCCTGTAAAAACAAAAATAGAAAAAGTGGAAGAAAAAAACTGTGTTATAACTTAGAACACAATTCCCACAGTTTTTCTTAAATTATCACGAACTCTGTCATCAAAACCACATGGGTTTCGATCCATCTCCAAAGAATATACATAAAAAAAAGTAACACAATTGTTTTATAGAAATAAAAGCAGAATGAAGCAATAGATATAAAAAAAATCATTCTAAAATCAATACAGAGGAGTCAAGGAAAAAAACTAGATTGGGAACTTACATCTCATTTGAAAGAAGAATCATGATGGAGCCCAAATTTTTCATCTATCAAGCAAACGAACCAGACAAAAAACCCTAGAAACATCCAAGATCATCTCTCTAACGTCATCAGTATGGAGGAAAAAAAAAAAGGTAAAAGAACAGTGTAGTCAAGGCGTCGCCTAGGCATAATCGCCTAGGCGCCCCTCTAGGCGGGTGAAAGTCACTGGTGACGCCTAGGCATAGAGGTGTTAGGCGGTCCATACAAAATTTCTTCTATAAACCTATTTTAAAACCCTTTTTTCAACCTTCCTTTAAAACCTTATTTTTAAAAATGCTCTTTTAAACCATATTTTAAAAGGGCAGTGATTAGCCCACCATGCATTTGACTATGTAGTCAAATGTTGTGTCCACATGTCACTTTGATTACCCCTTTAACTATGGTTAAGCTTAAGAAAATTAAGGTTAATATATATATATATATATATTTCAAAAACTAAGGTTAGATTGCTTAACCCTAGGGGTGAGTGAATTTTAACCACAACTGATGAGTGTTAAAAAGGGAGACATGGACTAATGCGGACCGCACATTCCACTACAATGGAATGCGGCATTAAGTTAAACATTTTCTATTTTAAAACCCCCTTTTAAAACCATCATTTAAACTCTTAGACCCTATTTCAAAGTATTTTTTTAAAGTCTAAAAGCACTATCTTAGATATAGGTGATGCATTTAAACTTTAAAAGCAACATCCAAAGTTAATACTCCAAATCACCTTAAAAGTTAGAAAACTTCAAACTAATTATATATCTATTATTTACGTAATATGTGTATATATTAATATTATAGATACATATATTTAATATATATAAATATAATTTTATTATTTTTATCGCCTAGGCAACGCTTCGCCTAACCAGGCCTAATTGCCTAAGCATCACTTGGATGCCTTGACTACACTGCAAAAGAGTCTGGTCTCGTTGGTAGGGCAGTGAAATGGAATCATGGAGGTAGTGGGAAGGATAAGAAGGTTAGTAATTGTGTTCCTCATTTGAACCACTGTTTTGGAAATAGTAAAAGTATGTTTAGCAAACATGTACATATTGTTTCTGAAGGTTTTTCAGACAAATGTTTAACAACAATTAGTAATGTTAAAGGAAAAAGTAAGAATGTTAATAGAGATTTTTGATGAGGGTATTTGGAGAAGAAAAGTTATACAATAGTAAGTAGCTTCTACACTCTTTTTATAAGGGTATAGATATAGATAATAAGAAGGGAGAGCATACATAGCTGGGTTTTCAAATAGTAAACTAAGAGAAAGACAAGCAAAATGACAAAAGATAAGAGTCAAAGTGATACAATGGCTAAAAGACAATCAAGGTGTGAAGGTGACCCCCCATGGGTCCCCCTCAGCTCCCCGAGCTGAGCCCTAGATTGAGACTAGATGATGCACCAGCCCCTGATGCAGGAAGACGTCATGGAAGAGCCCTCGGATACTAGCATGTTTCTCTGCTTCTAGAGGGACCAAGCAATTGCCCCTAGGAGGAGAGACCATACTGTCCCCGCTGGCGGCGAAAGCGCCACTAATAGCCAATAAGATAAGAAGCTCCGAAAGGAGCTGGGAAGACCTAGGGGATGTCTAGGTGTGCAAGGAAATTGGACAAAACCTCTCTCGCCACCGGACAATGAAGCAATAGGTGATCCATGGACTCCTCAGCTGAAAGACACATGTAACATCTGTTTGCTAGAGCCCAACCTCTATGCATGAGGTGATCGGTAGTCAAGATTTTGTCTAATACTGCAGTCCATAAGAAGAAAGATACTTTGGATGGAATCGCCGGGAACAAAATAACTTGATGAGGAAAAGGTAGCAAAGGTTTAGGACGCAACCCTTGTTGTCTAAGAACCAAACTTGACTATCCCTGACGGAAAAGGAAGGGCTAACCTACAACACATGGGCCAATAGTTCCACAAGGTTCGGGACCGCCCAGTCGAAAAGATTCCGTCGTAGTATAGGTTCCCAAACCAGAACCTCTCCTTACTAGTCCAAGTATTCTACAACAGAGGCGTTTTTGTTGGACTCAAGGAGAAAGAGGTTACCGAATGACTCTCGGAGAGTGGCCTGACCACACTAGCGATCATTCCAGAAACTGACCTGATCTCCATTGCCCACCCGAAGGGGAGTATGAGAGGAGAACTCCTCCCAGACTCACAAAATAAGCTTCCAGACCCCGACTCCCATAGGGCCCTATCTTAGGGCGCCATCTATTAACCGAGCCGTGCCTGGCTTACTATCACCTCCTTCCACAAACTCTCCTCCTCCTCACTGAAACGCTAAAGCCACTTCCCCAAGAGAGCCTTGTTCACCTTTGCAAGAAGGATAGAGGGGGATGTTAAGCTACTCATTGATCTTAGGGAGAGAAATAATTTTCCAATCCACTAAGTGGTACTTCCGGATAGCCATCTTATCATTCTAAAGAAAGTCCCGTTGAATTAGTAATGCCAACTTGTGGATTGGAATGGGAAGGAAAGAGGTGTTGAACTCGTATGCCTTCCTCGAAATCCCAAAGTAGTATTCGACTTCAGATATGCATGCAGCTCACAAGGGCTCTACATAGCAAAGGATGTAGGAGTTTCTCTCTCTCTCTCTCTAAAAACCCTAGGCCTCAGCAACATTATGTACTCCTTTCTCTCTCATTAAAATTCTCTCATTAAAAACCTTAGGTTTCACCAACATTATATACTTGGGGCCTCCTCTTTTTTCTTTATTTTTTGGTGATGGAAATTCTTAGTATAGTTAGACTGTCAGTAGTGGTTAGCTTGGGTAGTGGAGCTCTTGCTTACTCATACCCGGGCGGGATTAGATCCCTAGACCTCCTCCATTGAAGGCCATGCCCCTACCACTCGCGTAAGAAGTGGGGGTATCTTGGCCTGCTCAACACTTGCCATATCCTTGCCATCTGACAGGCTGCAAGTACGAAAGTAATATCTCAAATGATATGTATATTTGGAGTGTTGACCATTAGTTCGTTTAGCACCATGAAATCTCGCCCGAAATGAGCTTGAATCGGTATCTTGTTTAGGGATAAACCCTACTAAGGAAAGGATGAGATATAGCATTAACTCCACTTGTTGGTATCCGTTGGGACGCATGCTTGGCTAAGAGTTCTAACTGCTCTGTGGTTCTACAACTTCCAGAACTGAAACAAAAGAATTGGATGAACGCCCTACAACTTCAATGGGTGAGCTCCTTGACTGAACAAAAAGCAAATCTTTCTTCCAGTGGCATGCATTTATCATCGATATTTTTTCATTTGGATTGGACGAGCGTCCTATTATCAATAGCAATAGTTTGAATTGGGATTCCACACCAGGCAATACCTCAGCACCATTTATTAATCAGCAGTTATCCGCTCTGCACTTGGCTACCCAGCGTTTACCGTGGGCACGATAACTGGTACACCAAAGGTGCGTCCTTCCCGGTCCTCTCGTACTAGGGAAAGGTCCTCTCAATGCTCTAACACCCACACCGGATATGGACCGAACTGTCTCGCAAGACATCTCAGAGAATTTCCTTGTTCGGTCGTTTCCGTCCTTCAGTTCTTGAGAAGATCAGGAATTCTCTCTTTCTTTCGGGAAGGGCTAAAGGCTGCAACATCTCCTTCCAATCGAGAGAGCTAATCCTACTAGCTACCTACGTCGGTAGTCATATGTGGTGCTGGGTTACAGATTAAAGAATTCGCTACAAGCAGATCCCCTCCTCTCTCTGTGCTCTGTTACTCACTCGCTTGTTCACTTACGCCAAGCAGGCTCTTCTTCTTCTTTGGTAGTTTGTTCCTAGATCGCTTTTCCTTGCTTAGATCTAACCTCTTTTATGACTATTAAAGGATATGTGAGATGCCTTAACCTCTATCCTTTTCTACACGGAACTGGCAATAGAATCTCAATGGAGGCTATCCCGAGATGCTCCTATTATCAGATATCTACTAGCGACCCTATTTCACACTCTCTTCTCCAACCAAAGCTCTCATTATTCCCATGTCAAAGGCTTTTTGGGGTTGACAACCAGAGCTCCTTTTCATAGTTAATCTGTTAATTAATAATAATCGAGTGGGACGCATTCGGCTGTCTAGTTGAATGCACAGTTTTCAGGTTGCCATGTGTTCCTTGTAACACCCACTAATTGTGGTTTAAGAATTTTTTTTTTTTTTTGGTAATAAGATAACTATCTCTAGGGTTCATCCATTTAACCTTGGTTTTTAGAAAGAAAAATATATATAATCATTGTTCTAATCAATTGGTAAGGTGGATATCTTGTAATTGTTGGAAATTTCTGCGCATCTCATTCTAGTGTTTAGTAGATGGATTTAGGCCTTCAAGTGTGTGGGTGTTACCTGCATTATTTTAGTAAATATAAAATATCAAGGAGTAATTTTAAATGATCCTTATCGTGTAAAAACTAAGAACATTTCTTTAGATGAAATATATATCTACTAAAATAAGTGCATTTTTATAGAAACACCCATCACAACTGGCCACTATAGTGTTTTTGTATATTACAGAAGGTGCATTTTGAATAAGACTGAACTCTAAATTCGCGTCGATGCGTGAATTATGGCCATACTTCACTCAGTCTACGCTCAAAATTCTCGTTAGAAGGATGATGATGATGATGAGGTGAAGAAGAATTCCTGGAACTGATAAAGGTTACCATGGTAAGGAAGCAAACTCGTATATGGGCTAGCAAAGTTGAAATAGTCCATAAACAACATAGCAGGCTTAAGAATAAGTAGGCAGTGCACCCCAGTAAGGCAGCAATAAGGCTGGATTATAGTCATCCAAATTGAAAAGATAGTTGCATTCAGCAATCTGATTGTAATTTGTTCCCTGTGACTTATTAGAGCTGCAAACTACAACTGGCGTGCTTTCAACGGTCTCTTCACCGGAGAATTCTGCAAAACCTGTGGAGATTATTTGATTCTTCGCCTCTCCGCCGGAGAATTCTGCAAAACCCGCGGAGATTATTTGATTCTTCGCCTCTCGCTCATCGAGCTCAGCTTTCAGCTTCATAACCTACTCAAGTACAACAGAACTAAATAAGAAAACTATGAGCAGATACATGCAGTAGTGAACTCATATACATTTTCAAATAATTAATTATTCAAATTAATAAAAGAAATTGAAAACAGAAAAACTACTCTTTAACAGGGATATGTATTTCTATGTACGTTTGTGCATGGGGCTGACCTCCTCATGGAGCTTCTGCTTCTCCCTAGAGATGACATGAAATTCCCGTTTAAGCTCATCATATAAGAGCTCGAGCTGCTTGGCCTTCCACCTAGCACGCCGGTTTTGGAACCAGACGGCGACTTGACGAGGAGGAAGACCGAGCTCTGTAGCCAACCTGAGCTTCCTCTCAGGTTCCAGCTTTATCTCATCCTGAAAACTCCTCTCCAACAGCTCTGCCTGATCATATGTCAACCGCTTCTTCCTGTCTCCATTACTCTTATTAATGGCCTGACCCACCGGCTCCGTTGATCGGCATTTCAGCTCCACGCCTAATAAGAAACAAAATCAAAATTAAGACAACCAATTAAAAGAAAGTGAGAGCCAAGTAGGGGAAGCAAAGCAGAGCCTTACCCACCTGGGTATTGATCATTGTGGTCATGGTTGTATAGGAAGGTAAAGGGGTGTTCTCCTCCTGCTTGAGAACCAAAGGTTCTGAGGTTGCTGTTGCAGGCCATAATTGCCTTTGTTCTCTTCTAGCTACTTAAAACCAACACAAGAACTATTCTTAATATATATATCTTTATCTTTTCTTTATATATTATAATGGGAGAGGCAGGCGTAGCCTGAATTTTCCAAAATTCCTAAACTACCCTTATATAAAACAAAACTTTAATTTAATGTTTTACTTTAATTCCCAAACTACCCTCACCTATTTATTTAAAGAATAAAATGACAGTCAATCGCGATTGAACTCGGGGAGAGTTCAATCGCACCCGCGGGTTAACACATGTCCCTTTTAATTCTTATTAACTGTGGTTAACTCCTTCCCCTCGCTCTCACGTGTGCATCGTGCTATTATAATGCGAGAGGCAGCTGTAGATGATTTTTCTGAAATTCCCATACTACCCTTATATAAAAACAAAACTTTGATTTAATGTTTGCTTTAATTCCCAAACTATCCCTTGACTTTGATTTAATTTCCAAACTACCCTTGCTCATCTATCTATTTTGAATCACAGCCGATCGCAATTGAACTCAGGGAGAGTTCAATCGCACCCACAAGTTAACACGTGACCCTTTTAACTTCTATTAACTGTGGTTAACTCCTTCCCCTCGCTCTTACGTGCATTGCACGTGCCACTAGTGAGTTCAATTACACCCGTGGGTTAACACGTGTCCCTTTTAACTTAATTATTGTTAACTCCTTCCCCTCGCTCTCACGTGCATTGCACGTGCCACCCGCTAGTTACTATTATAATGGGAGAGGCAGGTGTAGATGATTTTTCCGAAATTCCCATACTATCCTTATATAAAAACAAAAAAAGTTTGATATAATGTTTTGCTTTAAAACCCAAACTACCCCTTGCCTTTGATTTAATTTCCAAACTACCCCTTGCTCATCTATCTATTTATAGAATCACAGCCAATCGCGATTGAACTCGGGAGAGTTCAATCGCACCCGTGGGTTAACACGTGTCCCTATTAACTCCTATTAACTGTGGTTAACTCCTTCCCCTCCCTCTCACGTGTATCACACGTGCCACTAGCAAGTTCAATCGCACCCGCGGGTTAACATGTGTCCCTTTTAACTCCTGTTAACTACGGTTAACTCCTTCCCCTCGCTATCACGTGCAACGCACGTGCCACCCGCTACTATATATAGAGAAAGAGAGAGAAAAAGGAAGTTTCTCTTTGCAGTTTTTGCACTCGAAAGAGAGGAAAGCGAGAGTGTCGGGTGCGTGTTGGAAGGAGAAGGTCGGAAGGAGAAAGAGACATTCAAATGTCAGCATCGATCCGGTCTGGTCCCCAGGACCACCGCCCCTTCGGAGCTGACAATGTCCTCCTCCTTTTCCTTCTCACGCCTAGTACTCATCAGTCCTACTGCTCACTTTCTCCTCTCTCTCTCTCTAACTAGCCAGGTCCATAAACTTACGTATGGGGTCCATGGGGAGGTGAGCAAATGAATAATGGACTTTACTAACCATACACTCATTTTCATACTCTCACCCCTTTTTTTTTTTTTAGGGTGGTGTTACGCGCACCCCAAATTTTGATGAAAAATGGCCAAATAGTTGGCTCAAGCTGAGAATAGGAATGCCCTGAGAGTGGAGCTAGCACTCCTCATTAAACAAATGATGACCTTGTTCGGGCCCTCACAAGTGAGGTAAGGTTTAGGTTGAGAGTAGGAAAGTATGAGAGTAGGGCTAGCACTCCTCATCCAAAAGAGTACGGAATAGCATCCCTCGTGAACAATATAGGTTGCCTTAACCTGCAATTTTTTCTGCATCAGAATTCAGAGGACACGAAAATTAGAGAACCTTCTCTCCCTCGCATGGTTTGTTTGAATCGCATTGAATGGGGGATCAGAGACATTGTAGGAAAATGAACTAACATCACCTTGCTAGCCGACCATCCAATCCGAATGGTATGGTGGTTAGATACTTTCAACTCAACCAAAATGCTATGACAATGAGATACTCGCACGCCTGAGGCTGGGCCTCGGGCGGCCATTCATCACCTGCCATGTGGTGCGGCCATTCATCACCTGCCATGTGGTGATAAAAATGAGATAAAAAGGGGGAGAGATATCAACCCGGGAGAAGTCAAAAAACAGGGGAGAAAAATGCCGGATGATGAGTCTGTTTGTTTTAAAAATAGGTTAAAAAACAAATAGTACTTAAAAGTAACCGGTTACATTACTAACATATTTTTTCTTGACCACTTGATCCAAGAGAAAGTAGTGTTCATATGCGACCAAAAAAACTTACTTTTAAAGAAAGGTACTCAATTTAAAGAAATGAAACCAAAGTTGTACCAAGGATCTTCATTTCTAGACCATATGGTATAATTACAATCACAAATATTGCTATATTAAATATATATATATATAGGTGCAAGATAGGAGAATTATGTTTCCAATCGACTCCTGCAGCTATTAGATTAAACTCGGATGAGTCGACCTGGAGATTGGAAGCTCCTCCACATGCTCTGTACGCCGAGCTCCAACTATTTCTTTCATCTGCTGACGAGAGCTGCTCGTGCTGCGAATGTGCATGGTTTCTTGTAGACCAAGAAACCAGTTACTGAGAGCTGAGCAACAACTAGGTGGTCCTCCACTGCCATGGAAAGCATCAGTCACATTGATTCTACTGAATACATGCATGCTCTATGCAGACAGTGTGGATACCTTTTGTGAAGTTCTTCCTCAGATGTAATTTGTAATTCTGCTTTTCTACTTTCTTCTCCCTTTCGAGAGCTCCTTCTGCATTCCCTACTTTTTCTTCTATCAAGTATTATTTCGCGTTACCGACTTAAAATAAATGAGTGCTTTATGTTCACTCTCATCGATACCATCACTAGGAATTTTGTAAGGTTTATATATACTTGTGTGCCAAAGAAGGGTCAGGTCAGGTCTATGTATAGTTCTGTATGTATGAAACCTCATCTAAATCAGATCAGATAAAGCTATAGACATTCAAATGGCATATAGTAAAATTCTCCAGTGGGGATTAAAATCTAGAGATGATCATTCAGGTGTTTTCTTCAGATGCCAAGATTTCGGATTTGCATACGCACCATTGTATGCATATTAAAGCCAAAATATATTGGATTCTGATAGTGAATGTCTTGAAATGAAACTCTTGCCTAAAATGAGAAAAGAAACTAAAAGAGGAGATCCCAAATCACAAATAAAGAAAAATCAGAGAAATTAAGTGTGGTTATGGTAGAATTATGATAGAAGTGAATTTTTGTAGAGAGCAAGCGGTTTAGAAGGGATAGTGTGATTTTAGGCCGAATTGCTCCTAACAGAATGTTCAGAGGTGCACTCTGTGTGCCACTTTGAAGGGGGTTATTGATCCCCTGAAAAAGGCCAAGTCAATTCCATCAACTCCTAGCTTAGGTGTTCATGCTCAGATAGCAGAGTCGAGTCCATTATCTACGTATTAACGACTTCAACATAACTAATTCACTTCAGAAAGGAGAGACAAACAATCCCAAGTCTTTCTAGAACTAAAAGCACAAATGAATGCACTAACACTGGTTTTGAAGAGACGCAACAAAAAACAATAGTACCATAAATCCATTTCATTAGATATGAAACCCTTAATAGAGAGAGCACCTGTGGCAAAAGCATGGAAACCAAAGCATATTCTATTCATCTTATCTGCAAAGGTATAACAAGAAACAAAACTGGATTAAATACAGATAAGTAGAAACTACAGAACCATCATGGATACGTACATCTTCCAAACACCCATAAGACGACATCATCTCAATACCAAATGACTTCACAAGTACGAGCTGTATCACACACCCCAATCAGGGGCTTCTGGGATCATCGAACTACACTATACAATAAATCCAAAGCTGTTTGTTGCCACTTCAAAACCTCTCTTTTTCTGTTCTCTCAAATCACGAGGAATAATATATACTGAATCTACACAAAGCCCGCCTTTAAAATGCGTACAATCAATCTGTTTCATGGAATATTTAACTTCTGTCACAGGTTCTGAGTCATTGACAGTGAATTCACCGACTTTATATTCTATCCAGCACCCACGTTTGAGGTTGCCAATTGCATCATCTTTTTCTGAATCATCCAAATAGCAGTCACATGATGCTTGCTGACCATCTGAAGTAGACAGTTCAAATCGTACGGGCTTTATATCCCAACCATGGGTGTGCTCGAAACTACATGCTCGCCGTCCTAGTCTTCTGAAAAATCTTCCAAGGTGAAGCCTGAATGATAGAGTGTACACACCAGCAGGAAAAGGGAACTTGATCACCCCATCTACTTCAAACCACCATATCTGCTGCAAATATGCTACCGTATGGAACCTGCAAACAGAGAGCAATACAACAGGTGCAGTGTCAAGTTGTGTACATGAGCATTAAGTATTTGTCCCAACTATTATAACTGTCACAGTCAATAGATTCAGTGACATAAGATCGAGTAAGAGAAAATTAAAAACAGTGAAGAATTTCAGAACAATACCTTTGCTTAATCCCTAGCTTGTTTTACTCCTAGTAACTAATAATGATCAGGAGATGTAACAAATACAAAATAAATAAATAAAGCAGGGTTGAATGAGAAAAAATAAAAAATAAACTTCTAGGTATAATGAAGGATGGGAGACCTGGTGCTTTTTAAAACATGTTCATATGAAATGTCCAAATAGTTCTATGAAATGTCCAAATAATTCTAAATCTCGTTTTTTACTTGTCCCAGGCTCAGTACTTCGTCGGTTCGAATTCGGGTTCGCAGTTCACAATTCGCTACTCTAGAGGGAACCAGGTTCGCTAGGGGTAGGATCAGGAGATGTAACAAATACAAAATTAAAAAAAGCAGGGTTGAATGAGAAAAAATAAAAAATAAACTTCTAGGTATAATGAAGGATGGGAGACCTGGTGCTTTTTAAAACATGTTCATATGAAATGTCCAAATAATTCAAAATCTCGCCTTTTACTTGTCCCAGGCTTAGTACTTCGTTGGTTCGAATTAGGGTTCAACCACCTAACCTTGGTTTACAGAAGAAAAAAAATAATCTCTAAAGGTTAAAGTTGTTAATTAGAGTTAAAAAACTTTTGTGTTCTAAGTTCTAACCAAACTCCAAGGAGTTTGGTTATATTCGTAGAGGATTAGTCATGGGGCAGCTGTCCCATTGAATTTTCGAAACAAAAAAAATCTTTTAACTATTTTATTTTATTATTTAATAGGGCAAAGTCATTGGGCAAGGGGCAACTGCTTCAGTAAACAAGAAAAAACAATACCTATAAGATATGTACAAACTGTATGGATAAAATGACCCACAAACTTAGTCATCAAAAAAAACAATTCGGGACTCTGCCCTCGAATCCCGTCCCTTAAACCAAATGTCCCCCCCCCCCCCCTACAGTAAATTCTTGGCTCCGCCCCTGGGTAGGATGAGACAATTCGCATAGGTTCTTCAGTTTAGTTCACTTGCTTGGTTTGCTTATATATATATAACCATTTACCATCATAATACATATAAATAAAATATATACATGTAACTATTTACCATCATCATACTTGAGATTTGCTTAAATATATTTTAAGCATGTAAATAAATATGTTATAAATACTTACTTTTAAAAACCATTTAAAAAGTCTTTTTATGAGTGGTTCATATCATGAACCTAAAAGAAAAATTCACCGAACCCAAAGAAAAAATCGCTGAACCCAAAGAGAAAATCGTCAAACCGGAGCCATAGAGTACGATAACAGGGTTCGCTAATTTATACAAATCGAAACGAACCGTACCACGAATCGGTTTGCAGTTCGGCATAGTAGGCAGCGAATCAGGTAACCCTGGTCAAGACCGCGGCATGTCCACATAATGAACATCAATCTCTCAACATTCAATGGAGGTGAAATATTAATTGTGGCTTGGTTGTGCAAATTACAACTTACTAAATGCTACTTATAAATTGAACAAACGGCAAAAGCAGCTAATACAATCCACACTAGGAGATTCCTGCATAGGTATTCAATGCACCGTATAGAACCTTAAAGTGTTCTCTAAAAGAAAGCAAATGAAGAAGACAAACAGTGACAAAGAACAAGCAACTTTACTACCAAATATAAATAGATAAAGTGGCTAGTGCTCCTAATACCTGATACATCTAACAAAATATACCAGCAACTATTCAAAACGTTTCCCTGCAATTGAGAATTTCTATATTGACATCATACAAGGAAAAGAAAGAAAACAGAAACAAATCTCACTCGACACTATCAGTTCAACTATCATATGATATCATTGGGCTTAACAGATAATTTAACAAAACCATTCACTTCCATGATTTTTTTTTCCAAAAGTGCATCTATCACTTTGTTGTGTACTTAATTAACGGTTGTTTTTTTATGACAGAGCTATGAATGGCACGAATGAAGAACTAATAATATTGCCCACATTTCTGAAAAGGGGATAAATTTATTATGTATTTATGACCTAAAATTTTAATGCTGTCATTCATGTTCCAGATTCCATTTTAACAATCTCTATACCATCAAATCTAATCTAAAGACGCAGCATACATCTATTTTGATGATTGCTAATGATCCAATAAGATAAAATTTCCCAGAAAATATAAGAGAACTAGATCATTTCAGCAAGTCTTCAATAACCTGAAGTTGATTCTAGGTATACTGACAATCAAAAAATAATTCATACCACGGAGAGCACGGTGTCAATCCTGGCTTGCTGCCTCGATAAATCCAGTTAAAGCAACTTAGTCTTCTAGCAAAAATACTGTTCAAGATCCCAAGGTTTAGAATCATCAAATCTGGTTGCACAACTGCTGCACCTCAAGTCTGTTTCCTTCCCAAAATTTTTACAGAAAGCTTTAAAAACTTGTTTGTAGTTCAAATGAAAGATTGCAAGTTTCGGAAATACAAAGTTTCTAATGTATAATTAACATAGATTTTTCCAATAATGGGTGGATCTGTGAGCATATCTTCTTTTACAGCAAATAACAATAATTCAAAAATATAGTTTCTTCAACAAATCTGAACGAGAAGACTCTTCATCAGCATTTACATTATTATGGCTTCCATATCCTTTGATTAACAGATCAATCATCCCATTCTCGATAATCATTCAGATTAAAGAACCGATATGGTGCCTAATCTTATGATGCAAAAGCATTTGATTCGATATTTACAAGTTTTAGAACTGAAGAGATACAAATTAACATTTGACATTTAAAAAGAAAAATACTGTAAGAAATAAAATTTTAATTTCAGAAAGATGCAACTATAGATGGCTTCCTCTACATTCCGATATTCATAGTTGTTAATAATTTATGTACTGGATAGGTAACAGTAAATTTTACACATTTAAAATAGCCAAAGACACAGAGTTTCAGATGTAAATAAGTAAAAAAATTAATAGATTTAACGTCCCCTCCTTCCGCATTTAAATGTTTCGTCAACAACCAGGATCAATTACTATTTGCTGATCCCAAATTCAATTACTATTTGCTGATCCCACTTGTCGAAACCATGGAGAGCTATCAGAAGGCAGATGGGCTGATTGATCATTCCTTTGGGCCGGTGGTTGGGCCTGTAGCGTTAAGGTCCAACGCGTCTCCTGACCCTTCAGGATCTGAGTATCCCAGGCCGATAGTATATGGCCCAGCGGGTTTTGAAGTCAATCCGGCAGGTCATGAGCCATTTACAGATCATGACCCGTCTCTCCTCGACCCGATCTTTGAGAGATTAGGTCTCTCTTCTACGGTTCGTCCTCGTCAACAGAAGGGGAGAAAGGAGGGTTTATTGCAGGGAGCTCAGCAGGGGAATCAGGGAGCTAGTGCTTCTTCGCCGAGGGTTGGTTTCTGAGCAGGATGGTGGTTTGAGTGGTAGGTTGCAAAGGTCGAGCTCTCCGGGGTTGTTGCGGGTGGATATGGCTCAGAGGGAGCAGGAAGGAGGGGTCGAGGTGTCACCAGGTAGGGTCCTTCCCGATCAGCCGTTTGCAGTTGTCACCCTTGCTCATATCTCTGACTCCCCCTTGGATGCTCTTGTCGGCTACGATTCTAGCCCCTATTCGATGTCAATTTCAGATGCGGGTTCTTGTCTCTCTCCGTGGAGCGAGGCCTATGGGTCAAAGCGTGATAAATCCGATGGGATGGTCAGTTGTAGTCCGATAGATTTGGTGGTGTCGAGTCATGGCCAGGATGTTGTTGGTGTCTTGGTCACTGCTCATGAAACTCAAGTGGAGGACAACCATTTGTCTCTGGTCGAAGTGGTGGGTGGAGAATCTACGGCTCAGTCTGGGGATGCCTGTGTGGACACGTTTCGGAACCGAGCATCTTCTTCTGCGACGGAAGAAGCGTCAGGGGAAGGGAGAGAGAGTCCACCTCTTCCTGAGTCGATCCAGACTCTGAGGCAGATTTCACTGCAATCCGTCCCTGAGGTTAGTGATAGTCCTATTCGCTCTACATATTCTCATGTTCCTGGTACGGGAGAAGGTATCACTCCCTCAAAAGAGGCTGCGGTCGGTGGCGAAATTCTACAGGCTGGTGAGGTCTCTTTTATGCTTCAAGAAGTGAGGTGTCTAATCTTATTGCTGGCCAGTCTGGCTTGCCTGTGGCAGAGGACGGATCTCATTTGAGGGGAGTTAATATTTTGGGTTTCCAGTGTCGCAATGGAGGCCTGAACCCTGTCGTCGGAGACCTTGAGCCAAGGATCGCTGGTTCGTCTCGGGGTTGTGTAGGGGAGGGATCGGTTGGGTTATCTCCCATTTCTTTGTTGGAAGTTGGGCGGGCGGATCCAGAGTGGACTGTGGACAAATTGGAGGAGTTTGGCAGATTTCTGGGTTTGTCTTATGTTGGCAAGGAGAAAGAAGTCCGTGAGTTGTTTAGATCGCTAGTTGTGAAGTCGAGTAGGACTGATTTCCAAGTGGTGCACGAGGAGCTAGGGGGAGGAAAGAAGCAAACGCCGAGGGAGGTCAGAAGGTTGGTAAGTGGGATTAATTATGATAACCATGGTAGGGGAGGTAGTAGGTCCCGGACATGCAAAGGGAGAGGGCCATCAGATGGTGTATAATGTCGCTTCGTCTCTTGTCTTGGAATATTCGAGGTTTAGGGTCTATGGAAAAAAGATGTGCGGTTAAATCTGCAGTTTCTCTATACAGGCCAGCGGTTGTTTGTCTTCAGGAAACAAAAATAGCTGTGATGACGGATGTTATAGCTCGGGATTGTTGGGGAGCAGACCCCGGATGGCGAGTTGTTCCTGCTTTGGGCCATGTAGGGGGCATTCTCATGTTATGGGATAAGGGAGAGGTAGAAGTGGTGGAGGAAGAGTTCGGGGTGTTTTCTTTATCGCTTCTTTGTCGCTTTATTAAGTCAGACTTCCGGTGGGTGGTTTTAGGATTTTATGGCCCAACTTGCCCAAAGGAACAGAAGGATTTTTGGTTGGAATTAGATAACATCAGTGCTCATTGGGGAGCTCCGTGGTGTATTGGAGGGGATTTTAACTATGTGCGCTTCAATAATGAGAAATCTAATGAGGGGGCAGTTATCCCGAATATGAGGCGGTTTAGGAAGTTTATTTTCAGGCAGAAGTTGATGGAATTTCCTCTGAAGGGGGCTTCTTACACTTGGTCCAATTTTCAGAGTCCCCCTTCCCTAAGCAGGATTGATAGGTTTTTTGCTAGCCCAAATTGGGAGGTCAGATTCCCGAATGCTTCTCTCTTAGCGCTTCCCAGGCCGGTATTTGATCATATCCCTCTCCTGTTGGAGTTTGAGATGGGCAAGGGAGGGCCTAAGCCGTTCAAATTTGAGAACATGTGGTTTCAACACTCAGATTTCCTGTCAGTGGTTAAAGAGGCATGGGATTCTTCTGAGGCTTGGGGTTCGTGGAGTACCATTTTCGAGCTTAGATTGAAGGCGGTCAAACATAAGCTTAAGATTTGGAACAAGCAAGTGTTTGGGTTACTTCCTGAGAAGAAAAAAAATTTATTGAAGGAAATTTCAGCATTGGACTTGAAGGAAGAGACCTCCAATTTGTTTGAGTCTGAGAGTAAGCAGAGAGATGCTTTGAGGGAGGAGTTCCAACAATTGTTAAAAAGGGAGAAAATTAGTTGGAAACAAAAGTCTCGTGTTAGATGGCTAAAAGAGGGAGACTAAAATACGAGGTTTTTCCATCGGATGGCTACTATGCTTCATAAAGCGAACAAAATGGTTAGCCTTCAGATTGGGGACAAGACTTAGGACAATGATACGGAGATGGGAGGGGCAGTGGCGGAGTATTATGGTTCGTTGTATGAAGAAAAGTTTGCGTTTAGGCCTTTGTTAGACGGGTTGTCGTTTGCGAACTTATCTGAAGAGATGAGTAGGCAGTTAGAAAGGCCGTTCTCAGAATTGGAGGTGCAGTCGGTAATTTTAGGTATGGCAGGGGACAAAGCCCCTAGGCCAGATGGTTTTTCGATTGAATTTTACAAGAGGTGTTGGGCGATAATTGGGTAGGATCTGATGAAGGTATTCCTGGAGTTTTTTCAGTCGAATTCATTTGATCAGGTGCTGAATTATTCCTTCATTGCCTTGATTCCCAAGGTGCCTGGGGCCCTTGATATTAGAGATTATCGCCCTATTAGCCTTCTTGGGAGTGTGTATAAAATAATTTCGAAGGTGTTGACAATTAGGCTTAGTCAGGTGATTGGGCAATTGATTTCGCCGGAACAGAGTGCCTTTATGGGAGGGAGGTAAATTTTGGATGGGATCCTAATTGCTAACGAAGTTGTGGATGAGCATCCGAAGAAGGGAGACCCAAGTATTATTTGCAAGATTGATATGGAGAAGGCTTACGATCACGTGAATTGGAGATTTTTGGATTATATCTTTAGTCTGATGGGGTTTGGGCCTAACTGACGCGCTTGGATGAGGTGTTGCTATTCTTCTCCATCCTTTTCAGTGCTTATTAATGGTTCTCCCTATGACTTTTTTAAAAGCTCAAGGGGGTTGCGTCAAGGTGATCCTCTTTCCCCTCTTCTTTTTATTATGGTAACGGAAGGTCTTAGTAGAATTAGTAGAATGATCAGGAAGGCATTAGAGGCGGTGTGGGGAGGTTTTGTGGTGGGAAACCCCTCACTTCAGATTTCGCATCTGCAATTTGCGAATGATATTTTGCTCTTTTGCGGGGCATCGGATAGGCACATTATTCATATCGGTTATCTACTTCGGTGTTTTGAAGCTGTCTCCGGGATAAAAATCAATTTTCAGAAGAGCATGATTTTTGCCGTTGGGGAGGTGCCTAATTTGTAGATGTTGGCTAATTGTCTCGGCTGTAAGACCGGCAGGCTCCCGACTAAGTATTTAGGTCTCCCTTTGGTGGCATCGTTCAAAGCGAAGTTGGTTTGGGAGCCTATTTTTGAGCGCTTTCATAAAAGATTATCGGGGTGGAAAGCTTCGCTGCTTTCCAAAGGAGGTAGATTCATTTTATTGAAGAGTATCCTTGGCAGTTTACCAACGTATTTCCTCTCTCTTTTCAGAATTCCCGCTTCTATTGCTTCTATGTTGGAAAAGCTGCAAAGTAACTTTCTTTGTAATGAGAAGGTAGTGATTAAGAAGCTTCATTTGGTAAAGTGGAAGTGGGTCTATCGTTCTAAAGAGAGTGGGGGTCTCAACATTTGGCCATTGAAGGTAGTAAATGAGGCGTTATTGGGGAAGTGGCTTTGGCGGTTTGGGGCGGAGGGCGATAGTTTGTGGAGAAGGGTTATTGTGGCGCGGCATGGCTTTAGAGATCGGTGGGAGCCAAGGCAACCGAGAGACCCTCATGGAGTATGCCTTTGGAAAGGTATTGTGGCGGATTGGGCCGAGTTTGTTAAGCACACTCGTCTCGTGATTGGGGACGGGGCATATATTAAATTTTGGTGTTATCCGTGGTGTGGGCCTTCCCCTTTGAAGCAAATTTTCAGATCTATCTTTTTAATTTCCTTAGATCAATTAGCATCAGTGGCAGACATGTATGTAAGGAGAGCGGGTTTATGTGGTTTGGAGCCCCTCTTTCAGCCACCTGTTGAATGATTGGGAAGTTCAAGATTTCGCCAACATGTTATCCTTGTTAGAGTCGGTGAGCATTGTTGAATCTGTAAGGGATCGCCGGGTTTGGGCCAGCAATTCGAATGGGCGGTTCTCTGTGAAAGCTTTTCTGCGGGTAGCTAACCCGGGATCCCATGCAGAGTTCCCCCGCCGGTTGGTTTGGTTTAATTGGGTGCCCTCAAAGGTCTCCTTTTTCCTTTGGTCTGCTTTCTTGGATAAGATCTTAACTCTCGACAATTTGAGAAAGTGAGGTTGGAGTCTTCCTAACTGCTGTTGTTTGTGTTTGATGGAGGAGGAATCAGTTGATCATTTGTTGTTGCACTGTCCGTTTGCGAGGATGATTTGGTTGTATTTCCTATCTCAGTAAGGGATTGTTTGGGTGTTCCCCTCGTCCTTTCAGGCGTTATTATTCTGTTGGCTCTCCGTATCGTTGGATAGTCTGATTGATCTTATATGGGCTTTTCTTCCAGGGGTGGTCTTGTGGTCTTTGTAGAAAGAGCGGAATAAGAGGGTGTTCGAGAACTCTTCGTTGCCGTTGGAGAGAGTGTGCTCTCAGTCGCGTGCTTTATTGCGGGATTGGGTTTCCGTTAAATCTCACTTGGTAGAGATAGGATTTGATGAGATTATATCTTAGTGTTATCAGGGGAGGGTTTAAGCACTATTTTGTGTTGTGTTTTTTTTTGTTTTTTCAGTTGCTAGTTTTTTGTTGTTAGCTTTGTTTCGTGGTGATTCATTTTTTGTGAATCTCCCTTCTTTTTAATGAAATTTGATTTTACCGATTAAAAAAAAAACACATAGTTGAAGATGATAAAATGACTAAGAGCAGTGGACCAATGCATTAACAGGAAATATGAAATCATCAAGCAATTTTCACCATAAGTTGAAACCCAACAAGATCAGTCTAAGGTCTTAACTAAGCTGAGGTCAGATAAGGAAAGGGTCCAAATAGTATTACAGAAAAACCCACATGCTCTTGAAGCATTGGATAGTCAACTAGAGAAAGTACGAGTCTTTGTTCTAGAGGTGAATCCACCGGTGATAGTCAAATTTTCTTGGTAGAAACTGAACTTAGTGGTTTTTATTTTTCAATCAGTGTTTTTTTCTTCCCCAGTTCTTAACCCCAAAAGTTTGAGGCAATAAACAGTTGGAAATTAATATACAGTCCATCAATTCAAGAATCAATTAGTTCCTATAGGATGGGGCTCGTTATAAAGGGATCGAATGGCTGAGCAATACAGGAGTAACAAAATTACATATATTGTGAGTAGGTGTATTTTTGTTTTCCAAAGAAACAAATATTAATGATTAAGGCATAGGACTAATTAAATTGCATAGCATCCATGAGAAGTTGAATGACCAAGTCAACTTCTACATTTCATGGCCTAAGAGACAAGTTAATCCAAAAAGTGAGCAAAGATCTTTAAAAAAAAAAACAATAATAGAGAAGAATTGTATTAATATAAAAGAAAATGTACAGAAAAGGGGGAAAGCATTCCCCAAAGAACAAAGAAGAAACCAGTTGGATTACAAGTCCATATTTTCACCCCAAGTGACATGGTTCCAACTCATCTTAAGATCCATGAATTCTTTTAGATGCCCATTCCATAAAAAAAATCACCAACGTCAGAGCAATCCCTTTCAATAGTCAGGATGAAGTCCTCAAATATCTTCCTATCTTGTTTTTTCCAGATCCCCCCCATGCCACACACACAACAAAGAGCAAAACAGTGCATCTTCTGAAGTACTCCGCATTGTCCTTTGAATGGATAACTAGCAGGAGAAAGAAAATCCTTAATCTCTTTTGGAAAAGCCCACACCATGCCAACACTCCAAGAGTAATAGGTAGAAGCTCCAAAATAGAGTAACAAAGTCACAATGGATGCAGAGATGATTGGGATTTTCTTTGTGAACCTTTTTTTTTTTATTAATAACTCATTTTATTAAGAAGAGGAAGGAACAACACACTAAAAGGAGAAGAAACAAGAGGCCACCGAGTTTACAAGTAAACTCAGCCCTTACCAAATAAAAAAGCGAAAATCTCCCCCCAAGGACCTACCAAACTAATACAAAATATCTTGTATTTCCTCCCTAGTATGATGCAAGCCTACCCACTCCAATACTGCCAAATGGATACAATCACATAACTGGGGCACTGAAGAAAACACATCTTCAAACGCTCTCCGATTTCTCTCCTTCCTAAGAATCCATGCGATAGCCCCAGGAAGAACTCCCCAAATCTCCTCCCAAACTCTCATTCCTTTTTCCCTATACCAACACTGAAGGAGGTGACAGAAAGATGAAGGGAACACCCAAACCACTCTCATACGGGATAAAAAAAAACTCCACACCTCCGACACTACTGGACAATGCAGCAGAAGGTGATCCACTGTCTCTCCTGCCTGAAGGCACATGAAACATCTGTTAGCTAAACTCTATCCTCGATGTTGCAAATGATCCCCCATTAGAATTTTATCCAAATAAGTTGTCCAAAGAAAGAAGGAAACCTTGGAGGGTATTCCGGGATTCCACACCATTCTATGAGAAAAAGAGCCTCCTGGTATAGGAACCAGCGTCTTAAACAACAGCCTTACGGAAAAACGCCCATGGCTCCTCCTAGACTACAACCTGCGATCCCTGATCTCTGGGCATACCACGGACGAAGATAATCGCTCCATAAGTTAGGAGAAATCGCTTATTTCCCAATCATTAAGATCTCTACGCATCCTTGGGCACCAAACGACTCCCACTTGTCCTTTCTCGTAACAGTCCTCTACAAGAGCATCCATGTCGGTAGAGAGAACAAATAAATTTCCAAAATCGTCCTTGAGGCTCGTTGTTCCTAACCAAATATCCTTCCAAAATCTTATCCCCGATCCTCGTCCCGCTTTATAAGTGAACAAAGGCACGACCAAGCCAGCGTTAGCCATGATCCATTTCCAAAGCCCCACGCCGTGGATTCCCCTAACCTCCTAGGGAATCCATTGAGACACCTCCCCATACTTGGCCACTATCACAGCCCGTCACAAACTTTCCCTATCCTCGCCGAATCTCCACACCCACTTCCCTAGCAAAGCTTTATTCATTAGAATGAGCGGCTTGATATTCAACCCCTCATCTTCCTTGGGCCGGCACACCTTGGACCAAGCTACTAGATGATACTTCCCTCTATCCTCTTTATCATTCCAAAGAAACTCTCTCTGAAGCCTCTCTATGGTGTAAGCTACAGATCTAGGAATGGTGAGAGACGACATATAGTACGTTGGGAGGCTCTGCAAAGTGCTCCGGATCAAAATCAATTTCCCCCCCCTTTGGATAAATAGTATGCCCTCTATCCTGACAACCTTCTTGCAATATGGTCTACTACTGGGTTCCAAACTGATTTCGCTTTAAGGTTTGCTCCCAAAGGCATTCCAAGAAACACAGAAGGGAAAGACCCTACTCCACATCCTAGACACAAGGTAAGGTGGCTTAGGATAGGGACCTCCCCCACCTTCAGGATTTCGGATTTTGCTAAATTGACTCTAAGGCCTGACACCACTTCAAAGCATCTTAATATACATCTGATATGAAGAAGATCCCTTCTCGAAGCTCGGCAAAATATGAAAGTATCATCCACAAATTAGAGGTGGGAAATCCTCAATCCTGACTGTCCAACCCGAAAGCCTTCAAAAAGAATCCTCTCTGCTTTTGTCAACATTCGACTCAAAGCTTCCGTGACAATGACAAAAAGAAAAGGGGATAGGGGATCCCCTTGTCTCAAACCCCTAGAGCTAGGGAAATACCCCACCGAGCTACCATTCAACATGATAGAGAATGACACGGACAATATACAATTCTTCATCCACAACCTCCACTTCGGCCCGAATCCCATCCTTCCTAGAATGTACAGAAGGAAATCCCAGTTCACATGATCGTAGGCCTTCTCCATGTCCACCTTGCAAAGGATGCCTGGATTCCTGTCTCTCTTCCTAGAATCGATGCATTCATTCGCAACAAGAATTTCATCTATAATTTGGCGTCCACCAACAAAAGTACTCTGGTAAGGGGATATGAGGGAGTTCATGACTGCCTTGAGACGAGTTGTCAGAACCTTTGAGAGGATTTTATACATGCTACTCACAAGACTAATGGGCCGAAAGTCCTTGAGCTCCTCTGCCCCGTCTTTCTTTGGTTGCACAAAATTCATCTATTCAGCATCACCATCCCGCATGTCTTACTAAAAATAACAATCCAAGTGAGAGCCTTGACTCCTAGAAGAACTAACACATTCCTAACACTCGCAATCAGGGATCAAGCTTCAGACCACACATCAACAACCCATCAATAAAGTTCAAGGAGAATACACCTTTTCTGTTCACATACCAAATCAAGAATCCCCCTTCTCTTAAAGAATATGTATCATCCAACTGCTTAAGAATAAAAAAACTGCACTCCCTAATGTGCACCTAGAGAACGTTTCCACGAAAGTTTGGACACCAAAACACATTTCAATTCTGTCCTCAAAGTAATTGTTCACAAAGGCAAGGACGCTTTGCTAAGTTTGTCACTTTTGCATCATTCATCTTCACAAAATCTCTCTCTTTCACCGTGTCAACTTGGAAACTAGTGAGGTTCATGAAGTCCTCGCCAATCTCATGATCCCTTTCCACATACCAACTCCGTAGGAAGACACAACAGCCAGAGGATCTCAATCCCTAATTAAACTCCACATTTGTCACAATAATCCTTCTCCACAAATCAGAATTCTCCTTCCTAAATCCACAACCATTTACTAAGGAAAGCTCTAGAACTATGGAATCCAAGGGTTTTAAAGTAAGTAGGATCAAGACAGAATATGTAAAATGCAACTTTAGTGAGAACAAGAATGCGAGTGAGGCGATAGCCAAGATTGATGGGCTAAGAGATACCCCATAGCATTCGGTTCCGCGATCTCTGCTCAATTATTCTTAAGAATTGAAAGATTGAGGAGGGTGCTACCCGTAGAGTGGGCGGCTAAAGTAGAGATGGGCTTCCAAAGTACTATGTGACCAAAGGAGGATTCCAATCAAAGAAAAATAAAATGTTTAAGACATCAATCAGACCAGTTATGCTTCATGTAACAGAATGTTGGGCAACAAAGAATCCACATATGCATAGAATGAGTGCATGTTTGAGTGGGAAACTATAAAAGATAAAATAAAAATTAGCCCATTCAAGGGAATTTGGGAACAGCTTCAACAAGTGATAAATAAGAGAGACCCTATCATCAAGATGGTTTGAACCCGTTCAACAAAAATCAATGGCAATAAAAATGGGAAGGAATGAGTTGATGCAAGATCAGGGTTCTTAAAGTACCAACAGTAAACTCTCAAATTACAAGTTACAACCTTTTGATAAAAATTTGAAATTTCTCCCAACAAATTGCAAAAAAAAAAAAAACCCACCAAAATTGAAACTCCCAACATTTTAATCAAAAAAAAAAAAAACTCCCAACATAGTTCATAAGATAAGTAGAGCTTGTAGCACCAAAGCTGTATAGATTCTGAAACTAACCTTGATTCTTCAGTAGGAACCCAATTCCAGTATCTCCGATCTTCAATCCCAGTAATTGCCATAGCTTTCGCCGATATAGACATACAAACCCTTCCTGTAACCTTGTCCAACCAAACCTCCTGTAAAACCCAAAAAAAAAAAAAATATCAAACAGAAGCCCAAAACCCTAATTTTAAAATCAGAAACAAAAAAAGAAAAGCAAGTAAAACACAGGCCTTGGTGCCATCGTCGAAGGGAACAGAGCGAGAGAGGATCGCGAAGATGTCCTTCTTCGAAAGATTCTGGTACTTCTCGGGAGGCAACAAATCGAGCAGATCTTGGAAATTTGGGGGTAATTTTGGTTCCCATACGGAGTCGGAGGAAGCGGCGCCGCGAAAGGCGCGATTGAGGCGAGCTAGATCACAAATCTCGGGCGGGGTCAAGTACGTGAACACGTAAGATATGCAGCTCTCTGGTATGTCTCCGAGGCCCGGACCATTTCCTCCTTCGGTCGAGTTAGAGAGCATCGCCCCCATTTTCTTCCTCCCCTACTCGCCTCACCACATAGCTCCCCCAATTTCCGATTTTAAGAGCTCCTCGTATCGGAAGTGGAGCCGTCGGTTTTTCGCCGGCGGCGACGGAGCGCCGGTGGTTTCGCCGGAATTTGGATAGAAGTATTTGGCAGAGAGCCAGAGAGTGGGGAGGACTGGGGAGGGCATTGCCTTTTAAGTTTTAAGAGAGAGAGTCTCGGGTTCGAAGAACCGGACAAAAAAGGAGAATATCTGTTCAGGAATTTGGTCAGAGAATTGTTAAAGCGGACCTGAGATCCATATCCGAATGATGACTGGTGGTGAATGGACACGTGGCAAGTGATGTGTGGGCTCAACGCGTTCTTGGAAAAAGGTACCAACTGAGGAGTGAGGACATCACTTGACAGCATTTTGTAGTCGTTAAAAAAATAAATTGATAGAGACTTTCTATGGGGTAGGATCCACGGACTTCACACCCAATGTAAATCGGGTACCCATATGATAATTGCACTTACCTATGCTAGAGTAGTGGTCCACATGGATCAATAGTCAATACCCAATAAAGAGTCTGTGGGTGACATCCTCTTGGCCCATATCGGGTCCGTTCGATTCGCCAGACGAGACGAAATAATGGAAGAAAAAAAACAGGAAAGAATAGAAAATTAAGTCAAATTTCTTTTGTGCCTTTAGATGGTAAGAACAATGAATTAGTGTAGGGATCCCAAGGTGTACTCCCAAAATACTAACCGTTTATCTAAGATGTTAAACAGTTATGATTAAAGGTGATGTGGCATTAGAAAAGATAAAATAAGCCGATTCAAATCTGGCCTTTAATGGTTGATTATGGAGTAGATTTGGGAGTATAATTGGGAGTACCAAAGTCTCACTCAAGAATAATTTTGAAGAAAAGTATTTATTTTTCTTTTTTTCCTGATTTGCAATAAAGTTTGGAAAATAAGTAATATGAAAAGTAACTTATTTTCAATATTATCTATAAATAAGTTACTTAATTATATTTTTTAATAAATTAACTATTATCCATTTTTTTGGGGGAAATTTTAACGAACCTTGCATTTCGCTATATAGCAAAATTCACATTCCTCATTGGTCCGCGCATTCTTTTTCATCTACTAATTGTGGGTAAGATTCACTCACCTCTAGGATTCACCCATCCAACCTTAGTTTTTAGAAAATTATTATCGTTAAGCTTAACCATAGTTTAAAAGGGTTTAGAAGGGACACGAGGACGTGATGATCAACTAAATAGCGAAATGCGGGATCAGCTAATTATCGCTCTTTTATAAATATATTCTCACAAGACCAACATTTTGTTTTATAAATGGTAAATTACAAGGACCTCTCCTCAGGTTTGGTGAAATTTTAGAAACCTCTCATCTTGTTTTTGAAATTACATTGTCTCCTCTCAACTTCATTGTTTATAATAGATACCTCATTTTGTTAGTTTGCGGTTACTTTTTTTTTCTTTTTGGTATGCTCTAATCATTTATCGAATTATGTCAGGGGGTTAGGGGGTCAGCAGGGTTAGCACTCATGGTGGGCGTCAATAGTCACACCAAAGACTCGAAGACGATTCTCCACTCCCCAAAGGGAGATACACTACCATTGGGACAAACCCATGGTGTGTACTTTGTGGTTACTTACATGTATAGATTTTGAAGATATCATCATTAAAACATTTTTAAATGTGTAAATTACCTTTCTTGAAGACAAAGTCAACTAATACAATAAAATAAATGGTAATTAAATTTGGTAAGTAGAAACTTAAGGTTAATATATACTTTTAAAATCAAGGTTAATAGTATCAACTCAATGTTATTAGATATATATTTTTTTTCTAAAAATCAATGTTAGATAGATGAACTCTAGGGGTGAGTGAATATTAACCATAACTAAGGGTATTAAAAGGGACATGTGACTACTTATAGATATCCTTTAATTGTGGTTAAATATAATTAACCTGAGGTTAATATTTTTTAATTTGTTTCTTAAACCAATGTTAGATGGATGAATCATAAGGGTGAGTGAATCTTAACCACAATTAGTGGGGTGTTAAAATGGACATGTGGTGGTTTGTAGAGCCCCCTTTAATTATGGTTACGCATAATCAACCTGAGGTTATTTTTTTCTTCTAAAAACCAAGGTTAGATGCCCTAGGGGTGAGTGAATCTTAACCATAGTTAGTGGGTGTTAAAAGGGACATATGGCAGCTTATAGAGCTCCTTTAACTATGATTAAGCATAATCACCCTAAGGTTAGTATTATTTATTTTTCTAAAAACCCTAGAGAAATTTTCATTTTCTTTGTTACACTCCTGATGAAAGTTTGGGATGTTTATGTTTTTCTTTGTTGCCTGATATTTTATACCAAGTCATAACGACATGTTTCCTCAAGTAATGTGTGTAAAATTGTAAAAGAGTATCATTTGATAATGACGTTAACTTGATGAGCCTGACAAGAAAAGTAGTGTAATTTCAAAAATAAGAAAGGAGGTTTCTAAAATTTCACCAAATCTTAAGAAAAAATTACACCCTTTTATAAAACATACCAGCATTTAAACTTTTTTATTTAATTTTATGAAAGCAATCCAAAGAACATCTTAAAAATAGGAATGCAACATGAGGTTACAGCCATCCCAATTCTACACCATCCCAAGCACGCTTAACGCATAGTTTCAATGGGATCTCGTGCAACAACATTTAAACTTGATATTAATATTTAATAAGAATATTATTTATATGCATATATATATATTATAAAAAGGGTCAGGATTCTCTCAGTTCAACTTGAGAGAATCCTATGCCATTTAAAAATGGGAAATACTCAACTTAGTAGACTACCTATTCTTATTCTTATGTACAGTCCTCATTGATCAATGCCCCATTTTTACTACACATCAATTGTAGTTAAAGATTCACTCACTCTTATAGTTAAACAATCTAAGCATGATTTTTAAAAAGTAAAACAACCAAAATATTTACTTTAATTTTCTTCGGCTTAACTATAATTAAAGGAATGTTAAAAGGGACACGTGGCCTTGGCATTAGAGTACCTATTCTAATGCAGGGTGTGCTAATCACTGCCCTTAAAAAATCAACTAAGGTATTTATGAACTTCCAGTGAGCCCACCCAAACCCCACAAATTATAAGCCGTTGGAGAAATTCAACCCCCAATTTGACCATTGAATCCAAGACCTCACTCCAAATTCAAAAACAACAAAACAAAACTATAAAACAATCAGACGATTGGCAATTCAGAAATTGCTGCCCCTAGTTTTGGGTGTGTTTTCCGCCCCTAGTTACAGACTTACATGCTCATATAGTTTACCATGCAAATGGTGAAGTAGCCCTTCAGACACGTAGTTGTCCCGCATAGGCGGTCGGGTGAGGGACCATAAATTGACCCCATTAGGTTAGACTTTGGAGTGTTTATAGCTCTGGGGTGGGACCATAAAGTGTGCGGTTTGATTACCATGTAATTAAGAAAGGAGAGATAGTCAGCAACCATCCATGTCAAGTGTCTCTTTTTGAGGAGAAACGTTTTTTTTTTGGCGTAGTGGAGGGTGTCCCAAGTCCAAACTAATCCCTTAGGAAGCAGGCAATCACCCGCAAAACCATGCGGATTGGGTAAGTCCGGGACGAGTTGAACTTAAGACGTTGATTGAGTATAGACTTTTTCATAAAGTTGGGGGACACATGTTGCATTTTTGTGGCCGGGATACAAAATTCTCTACCTGCTGGTAGGGGATTTGGGTGCCGATACTTTAGCTTTGGAATGTGGTCATTTGAAATATACCTTCTAGATTCCTTCCAGATGGAGTGTAGTATGCATGTGTGTCTGAGTAAGATCAACGTAACAACAGTAGATTTGATTCTTTAAAATGCTTTTTTTTTTTTGGGTATGAGACACACGGTTAGGCCTTTAATTTAAAATGCTTTTTTAGTTTAATTTAATCTGAGATCATTGATCATTGCTAACCTTGATTGCGACTTTTGAGATCACATGAAACTCGTGGTAGATATCAGTCAATCACATGAACCCATGATTCAGATCATGGCTCAGGATTCTCTCAAGTTCAAACCGGGGAGACTCTCTCCGGTTTGAACGCCTAGAGGTTGCCACGAGTCTCCTTTGCACCCCTTAACCATGGCTAAGGTTCACCCACCCCTAAGATTCACCTCTAAAAACAGTTTTTTAAATTTAAAATATAATAATTAATATATTAAAAAAAACCAAGGATGGGAGGGTGAACCCTAGGGATGGAAGAACCTTACCCATGGTTAAGGGGTGTCTAAGGAGACACGTGGCGACCTCTAGGGGTTCAAACCGGAGAGAGTCTCCCCGGTTTGAACTTGAGAGAATCCTGAGCCTATGTGTGTGTGTGTGTATATATATATATATATATATATATATATATATATTCTGTGGCTGTCTCAAACAATGATAAAGCCTGAAAGTTAATGATGGAAGATTTGACTGCATGTTATGTTCTTGAAGGTGATATTGATTTTTGCTTTAATAATACCTCCTAGACAGGACTCATTGCATTGTAGACCATGTCGCCAAACCGGGCTCGCCCAGAGCCACCTGACCTTGAAGGCTTGAACCCAATTGGGGTTTACCAGCACACAAACCTGGAAATGGATCTGGGTTCGGCCAGGTTGTTAATTTAAAAACTAGGTTGGGTCAGGGGTTTGGGTCATTGCAGTTTGAGCCTGGTGTATCCAACAACACTGTCTGGGTTGAGACTGTTTGGGTCATTAATTGTAGTTTCAGCAAAACTCAAACCTGACCCAAATACAACCCGGGTTGGAACAGACAGCATGTAGCATGTATATACGGTCGGGTTGGCAAATTTGGTAAATAACAGCCACCCCTAATCACCAGTGTTAATTAAGGCCACCCCATCATGCAAGCTGTCCCAGATATTTGTCTCTATACATAGAATCATCTGTTTATTTTTTATTTTTTATTTGGAGTCAAATCCTCAACGGTGATAACCACATTTGGCAAACAGTTTTTTAAATTTTTAAAAAGAATTAATATTTTTAAAAAAAAACCAAGGTTAAGTGGGTGAACCCTAAGGGTGGGTGAACCTTACCCACGGTTAAGGGGTGTCAAAGGAGACTAGGGGTGATAACCGGATTTGCCGGATTTGCCAAATCCGGTTATCACCGTAGATGATTTGACTCCTATTTATTTATAAACACAGATATCCTGAGCCTTAAAGACTCAAATTGCTCACACATGCTGCATGGGGAACACTCCGACCCCATACAACCGATATTGAGAGAAGCCCAAGAATCGACCTCGAGACCTCCGAGTTTAAGGTTCGTTCTTCGGCCACTGGGCTACACCCCGGGGTAATAGAATCATCTGTTAGCTAAAGAAAAAGTGAGGGATTCACTCAACCACAGAAGGCAACGCAGAATAGGAAAAGTAGTTCTACGATTAGACAAGTACAGGTTAGATTGTTTAGCTTAATAAAAATCTTAAAAAGTCTAATCCTTACCTGAAAACCAAACTCAGTAGAAAACTGGATGGCCCAGCTCATACAAAACCTTGTCCCTAGCTCCAGAGACCACACTGCATTAATGATTTTTTTTTTTTTGGTTAACTCAACTACGCACAAGGGGGAAGCTGAAGGCAAGACGATGGAAACACACACCACACCACATTTATGATGAGCACTGTATATTGAAAGAAAACATGGGTATTGATTTGCTAGAGTTAAAGCTGCCAACTAGTCACCATCGAATCACAACCAATCGTGATTGAACTTGGGGAGCGTTCAATCGCACTCACAGGTTAACATGTGTTCCTGTTAACCCTTATTAATTACTAACCCTTATGATTCAACAATCTAACCTTATTTTTAGAAAAAAAAAATATTAACCCTAAGAGTTAAAAATTCTTTACTAGAGTTGAATATGTTTTTTTTAAAATATTTTTCTCTAAAAACCAAGGTTAGATTATTGAATCTTAAGAGCATCTCTAATGTTGTGTGTGTCAAATTGGTTATGCCGATTCTAAATTTGATACAACTACAGTGTTTAAAAATGTCATATTTAGCACAGGCTGCTCCAATGGTCTGTGCCAAATTGGTTGTACAAATTTCATTTTTTTTAACAATCACAACCCTTGAGGTCGCCACGTGTCCTTTTTGACACCTCTTAACTGTGATTAAAATTCAACCATCTCTAAGGTTCACCCACCCTAAAAATATTTTATTAATATTTAAAAATGGAATTAATATTTTTTTCTAAAAATCAAGGATTAGAAGATAAAAAATTATATCCGTTGGAGGGCAAAATAATAAAAAACAAACTAAATATAACTGTTGGAGTGTAAAAATAAACCCGTTTGAGGGCAAAATAATAGATACCCAACAAATTCAATTAATCAAAGATGTTGCCAAATTATAGCATATTCTACCATTGAAGCCAATATTTTTCAACTGAATGCTATACTATAGCAATAGAACAAGAAATAGCATTGTATTAGAGATGCTCTAAGGGTCATTGAATCTTAATTACAGTAGTTAATAGGAGTTAATGAGGACACGTGTTGATCGGTGGGTACGATTGAACTTGAGTTCAATCACGGTGGCTTGTGATTCGATCTCGTCACCAACTGTTATTTGCTCAGCAAAGGCCCCCGCATCCCAACCACCTCTCTAGGCTAAAATTTGCATGCATAGTGTAACGTTTTTTCCAGTATTGGTGGCCAGTAGCTCAGAAATTTTAAGTATATCCCTAAATTTAAGAAGACATGGGACCTTAGTACGGATAAATCTGATATTAGGGCAATATCATATCACTTAGAAGGGGGAGGCCTTATATAGTAGGGTTTAATCCGATGTTAATGCAATAATCACCAGAGCATCGACACTACAATGTTGGGGAGCCTTAAATGAGAGGATAAAGCTTCTGAGACCCCCCCTTAGGCCGAGACCATGCTCTAAGAGCATGGGATTTCCGGTGGGGCCTATCATGTGAAATGGGCCCCACCTGACATCCCATGCTCTTAGAGCATGGTCTCGGCCTAACGGGGTCTCAGTAGCAAAGTCCTAAATGAGAAGCATTTTCTATGGGGGCTTGCTTTGTCTTTATTCTCGTTGTTAACCCCAAATGGGGTGGACGAGTAGTTCCTAGGTCTTTCCCCAAGTGGGAGGTCCTGGTTTCCATTTCTCACTCCTCTTTTGGGGCTAGCCCTGCACAGATTTACCCGGACTTACCTGGTGTGGTGGGTTGTGGGCCCACGTCGAACCCTCGGGGATTAGTCCTGACCCAAAGGGTTGGGGACACCCGAGTTCAAAAATAAAAAAAGCTAGTTATGGATGCAAATTTTTTTAATTGTTTCCTTAATATTTCTATTTTACAAGGGAGAGAGAGTGCTAAAATCATTAGTAGGCAGTGAGGCTCACCTTCCCATTGTTAAGCATTAAGTTATATTAAAGCGAGCATTGATTAGCAGACCCCGGGGTTGGCTGCTTATCTAACTCTGTGTCCTCCGGTCCCTTTTAACATCTCTTTAACCCTAATTAATCTTAACTAAATTAGAGTTAAGATTTTGATTCTTTTTCTCTATAACAAGAAGGTTGGATTGCTTAACCCTAGAGGTGAGTGAATCTTAACCATAGTTGCTTAACCTTAGCATTTTCCTTATTTTTTGTATTCTCTCATACTTATAATCACATATAAATTAGAGAATCTTCAATTAGGTCCATAGTGATGAGTGAAGTGATGAATGCGTCACCTTTTGTTTCGAGCTCGTGACTTGGAGCTCCAAACGCAAACTTCCAAACTCTCTTTGAATTTGGTTTGTTGATACAATAAATTGAATGGTGTAAGGCACATTCCATGATTATACCACATTCTTTTATATTTTTCATATGTTCAGGTTTTCACCCTTTTTTTAATGGGAAATAGTTAATGTACCTATGAAATCCATTTAAAAACTTAAGAGTATTTAAGAGGGGGTGTTGGACCAATGAGATCCAGTCTTAGGTTTCTAAATAGATTTTATAGGTATGCTTATCACTGCTCTTTTGTTATCACTGCTCTTTTGTTAAATAATAGTTGTGCTAACCTAATTTCATCTCCATTTAACACATCATCTTTCTCTAATCTCCAAAGCAAAGAGACACAGAAAATAGTTGGTGTCGGAGCCTTGAAACCCTTCCTTGAAGAGACACAGAAAATGATTGGTGTCGAAGCCCCGAAACCCTTCCTTGAATCAAACTCTATTCAACAATATTGGAAGTCTGTTTTCTAAACTCATTAGTTCTGTAATTTTTAAAGATATTAAAGATCCACTATTATTTTTATATCATTTTCGTTGCAATTACGACGGAAGTCCTACACTCCTACATCTCATTTCCTTTATTCTCCAAGCTCCTTATCGTGTCGTGTGCACCAACACTCAATGATGACTTATTCTAAACCCATCAAACCCAGATGCAATCCCATCCTAGTCATTTATTAATAATTCTAACTCTTCTCCTTTAGTCGAAGATAGATACCAAGATGATTTAGGCACCTATGAAGATGAATAGTGATGTATACAAGTAAAAAAGAGCAAAATCACCAAACCATAGACTTCAAACAATTTGTGAAGTGTAGATTCCTTTAGATGCAATGCCTAACATTATTTTTGGTGTATACAAGTAGTTTTATGAATGTAACAATGTCGCAAAATGATAATAACAATAGGTAAATGACAACTTCAGTCAATAAAAATGTAGTTGGGGAACATGGCCAATACGATCATAGTCTCTAAGGTTCTCTATCTTGGTGTAGGCATGTGATTCATTTCCGGTAATGATTTACTTTGATAAATTCTTAAAATAAGAATTACCAATAAAAGATGGTTTATGAGAATTTCACCACAATTTTCATTTCTTGTACCTCTTTAACTCTTAGAATATCTCATTATATTTTTAAAAATCAACTCAAACTTATATCCTCTCCTCTCATAGTTTCCTTTCAAATTATTGAACGGAATATGTAGATTGTATTTAAATATTATAATGTAATAACTCTTGATATAATAAAATTTTTAATATTCATTAAAAAAAAAATAGTGACTCTTGAAAATATGTAAAAGTTTGAGCCTGATCAAGGCCAAAGGGGTCTTGGATTCACTCACTCCAAGTTTGTCATAGAGAGCTTGCCACCCAAAATGACTAATTAGCCACTTTTAAGTGTTGCCTACTCCCACACCAATGGCACAACGATTTTCTATGCACGGCTGGTGTGGAACTAAACATACTTGCGTGACAGATTCCCCCGCTTAATCCCTAACGCTCTCGTCAGATTCACCCCTTTGTGGATCCCGCGAGCCATGAATTTGTCCCAACCCCCGGTGTTCCTAGGTATGACTCTGATACCATTTGTCATGGAGTGTTATCCAAAATGACTAGCCACTTTAAGTTCTGACCACTCCTACATCAATGGCTTAACAACCTCAGGTGTGGGACTAAAGATACCCACATGACACTAGGGTTAAGCAAATAATGGTACAAAATATAAGGGGCCAAAAGAAATACACAATTTTACACCCAAAAAAAAAAAAAAAAATTGTACAAATGTAAAAACCCCGTTTGGTTGTCTTCTGTGAGCGTTGGCGGGACTTCTTTCATAATTCATCATTTATTCAGCTGCTGAACTGCAAAGCTGAGAGGGAGGGAGGACGATGAGTTCATTCGTATGTCCTCGGACCGAGTCGACTCACTATCGCCTTTACGATTTCGCTAAAACAGCCCTCATCAAGATCTTCGTCTCTCCCTACGCCACTGTATGTTGCCCTAATTCTCTTCATCTTCCTCTTCTTCATTTTCTTCCTCTCTCTCTCTCTCTATGGATATTTGTTTTTTTTTGAAGGTCTGCGATTTGTACTGCGGAGGAGGAGTAGACACAGAAAGGTGGGACGAAGCCCAAATTGGTCACTACATTGGAATCGGTATGGGAACTGGGAAATTCATTCTTAGATTGATCAAATAACTGGGCGCTATTTTGAATCTATTGTGTTTTTCAGCTTCATTTTCTTTATGATTATGTTGTAGTTCTGGTTGTACTTTGAATTTTCTCTAGATGCTTCGTTGTCTGGAAGTAGTGAAGCTCGCGAGATGTGGGAGAGTCAGAGGAAGCCTTACACTGCAGAATTCTGCGAAGTTGATCCTTGTGTGGTGAGTTTCTTTTTTGCCTGCTCTTTCATCCTGTCTATTATTTATTTGAAATCTTGGAATGATGACCTTTTCTTGAAGTGGGGTGGTGTATAAATTCATGCATATTGATTGGGTTGTAGATTATGTAATTTTACAGTAGATTTTAGTGGGAATTTCTCTCAATTTTAAGAATCTGATACTTTGGATACAGTGATGAGTGAACCCCAAAAGGGATTTGTGTATTTGGAACTATATTTTGAATGGAAAATAATCACCTCCTTGGTCAGTGACGTGAAGAGGTGTGTCTCGGCTCCCATTTTCTTGCCATGTGTCCCCCTTCTAATCCCATTTAACTGTGGTTAAGATTCATCCACCCTTAGGGTTCACCCTTCTACCCTTGGTTTTTAGAAAAATGAAATAAAAAAAATTAACTAAAGGGTTAAAAAAAAAACTAACCCAAGTTAATGGGAGTTGAAGGGTCGGCTATGTGAGAGTGAGGAGGAATAGTCCCCTCCTCGGCTGGCGAGGGGACTATTGCTCATTTTGAATGATGTAGAAATTAGTTATATCTCATACATTAAAATGTGTTGATAATGTGATCGAGAATGAGTTTTATAATTAGTGACAAAAACATGTACAAGCAAATTATATTTCTATGTAGAAGATTTTAAGTGGAAGATATAAAACTCGTAACCTATTGTAATATATTTACTTTAGTGCAATTCGGAGGAAAAAGACACTAAGAAGTGTCGCATTAGAGTCTGAAGGTTTTTCAATCCGACACGTGACAACATGGGACCTTCACCCGTTTGAAGAATCTGTGCAGCATATATATATATATATATATATTTATATCATGAATGGAATAATTTTGCTAGTATACTCAATTATAGATATTGAGTTGTGATAATACTGTGACTATATTGTAACTATGTGTAAGAGGCTATGGTTATATTAACCCCCTTTTATTATTCCCTTTCTGTTTGTCATTCTTGCTAAACCCATCATGTGGCAGACTTGTAGACACCCTATTTTGCATGACCAAGATCCTTTGGGCCCCAATGGCCCAATGACTCCAAGTTCCATAAGATGACTTCAACGAATAAAACCCGAACTCTGAATAGCCGTGGACAAAGCCCATCCCAAGTCCATACCCAAAATTAACCTAAGACCCGAGAAGAGGGGTCAATCTTTTCTTTTCAAAACATTGTTGTCGCTGTGTAAAGTGGTGAAAGGCCTTTAATTCATTAATCGCCATTGTAAATAACGACAATTCATCTCTTTGAACAAAATCAGTATTCCGTTGTTTGCAAGGCGGAAATATGTTTAGTGAAATTTGAATCTCATCTTGCACGCTAACAACTCAATACAATGTCTAAAACGGGAAATGGCGCATTTCTGCCGTTTGAAACACTGGCAAATTGATTTTTTGTAATATTTTATTTTGGCCGAACCAATCTCCTGTTGCCAATTCATTTCAGGTTTCTGGGAATGTTTTAGTCCCACATCGTCCAGAGAAGTGAAACTTTGTCTTTTTCACATTTATATTAGCCAACACCCCTTCATTATCAACTCACCTGGGATTCTCTCTTGAAAACCCCAAACCTTGGCAAAACCATAGAAAACCCTAAACCTTGGATAGGCTTTGATTCATACTTGGAGAAACTTTAACTTAGACCTTGGCAAAACCTTGGAAAACCCTAAACCTCGGATAGGCTTTGATTTATACTTGGAGAAACCTTAACTTAGACCTTTGATTGATCTCTTTAAGACCTTAGAACTTTCTGGGAATCGGAGAAATTCTTGAATCTTGAGAAGAGCTAAGAGTCTACACTCGAGTCTTGGAGGCATCTCGAAGTTCGGATTTTTCTTTTTTGAATTCATCTTTAGGTAATGGGAGCAAAATAACTCTTGGAAAGTGAAAAAGAAAGCGAGGATTTGGGACAACATTGAGATTTTTTTTTCTAACCATTAGATGATTTAGTATGTAGTTCTCTTTCTACTCATTCAAGTTTCTTTCTTCTTTATTTATTTTTCACTAGTAGTCTAGGATCTCATCCAAGCGGTCTACGAGGAATTTGAGATCCGGACGAAGAAAAGTATTTAAAGGGGATACTCTGATTTCCTTGTTCATTTCATACGGATAAGGATCCATAGGTAGACAAGGCTTCTCTCGAGTCAGCCGAGGAAAGGTTGGCCTTTGCCGATAGTGGAAAGATCTTGATCTCCTTGTAGAGAGAATCACCCCGAATCGGCCGAGGAAGGGTCCACTTTCATCTCGAAAAGTGATAGAATGATTTTGTTTACTTCGGGTATTTTATTCTTTTGAAATTTTAGAAGATCAAAGAAGGTAACGACAACCGCCATTTTCATGGATAATTTGGGTTTCTAACATCTCCCCCAAACTATAACTGAACCACCAAATCTGCGACTTTGGTTCACAGATCCAGAGTTTTTTTCACTGTTTATTGGTGACCAACCACACCAAAATCACATGCTTGGTGGCGACTCTGTTTCAAGAAAAAAATAGACCATTGTAGGTGGTGATCAATGTGGTTGAACACGTATGAACTATGATCCTAATTACTGAGCAAAGGATCTTGTATACTAGGCTTTCCAATCGAAAGTCAGTTAAAGTCCAGTTATCATGGATTCATGATTCATGTGATCTTACATAAGTATGTTGGTTTCCTAGGTGTTGGGCCTGTCACTTGGATGGATCGGAGCAACCCTCATGGGTGCTACTCAATAGGAAAGGGGAAAGTGACATAACTGCTACACATTATAAACTTTGAATATGTTTTGCGAGTAAGCATAAGAAGTAACTATATCAATCTACAAATGTGTAACTGTGTAAGAGTCTGACAGGGACGCGAATACACAGAATGGATGTAGTAAAAGTACTTCCAAGTGAATTACCCTTGGAAATTGGGTTCAATTGGCACCTTGCATGTTACGAATTCGGGAAGTCAAACGTTGAATATGGTGATGTAGCCTGGAATGGGCCTTCAAAATTTCCTTTACACTTTTAATGCTTGAAACATATAAACTTTTTATTTTATTCTGTTTTGTTGATAGACTGATCCTATAATGTAATTTGGAATGGTTAATATGAAGTACCCATTTTCCTAAATATACTATAATGCTGGAATCTTGAGGTTTATATATACTTGAGCCTTGTGCTGAATTTTATACAGTACTCATATTTATGTTTTTTTTTCTTCTTTTTAGTTAACACTTTCATACTGCTTTGACAGGAAAATTTAGAATCACATTTGCAGGACAAGGGCATCCCAGCAGATATTGTTTGCTGCATGCATAATTTGCAGGTTCCAAATCCTTCTTTGATGGTCCCAAGGTTACTGCAGTTTTTCTTATAAATTTGAATAACATCTATACTTGCAGTTGTGTTTTGAAACTGAGGAGAGAGCAAAGAGCCTTCTGCACAATGTGTCGTCTTTGCTAAAACCAGGGGGTTACTTTTTGGGTATTACTCCTGACTCATCTACCATATGGTATGGTTTTTGTAGGGATTTTTATTCTTTATGATTTGGACTTTTAATACGTGTTACTTCCCGAGCTTGTCGTTGTCATTATACTAGCCTGTTTGGGGTTTTTAATTTTTATATTAGTTTCTACTACCATTTTAAAAATAACTGTATTACCTCCTGAGAACGTGGTTTTTGTTCTCTGGGACACATGTACACATATGTATATGTATATCTATGTATAGTATATTAATGTGACTAACCTAAGTCGTGGTTTCAATCCCTGCTTACCTCCTTTTATAATGAAATGCGAGATTTGAAATAAAGAGGATTATTCTTTCAATGTGGCAATCGTGCTTAACTCTAAGTCTTATGTAAATCCGATCCTTGGGATCACTAATTTTACCTGTAGCAATTTTTTGAACACGCTAATATAGCATTGCCTCAGCCATGATTAGTGTTTTAAAAGGCAGAGTGAGGCGAGGAGTTAGGACCTCCATATGTGTGAGGCATAGACCTCATTATCCCTCATTTTTGGATAACAAATTAATTAGAAATGAAAAAAATTGCAGAAATTTCTATAAAAGACTAAAAGTAATGAAAAAACTATATATATATATAAACAAATGATGTTTGATCATGAATTTATGTGGCTGACTTCTTATTCCAATAAACAATCACAAAGATGTCACATAAACTACATTGTATGTTAGTGTCTCCATATTTCTTGAACATCTATTAGGCTCTGTTCTTTTGGTGGAACTTTTAAGAGTCCAGAATAGTAATGTTTTGCAACAAGAGGCAAGAGTCTAGGAAGAGAGGGGAGAGGATTTACCCTTTTACCCAATGGTATCTCGAATTTATCGAGTTCAATTTAATTAGAAGTGGACACATCTATGGAACTTAAAAATTCCAAAGTTTTTGGTAGAACTTGAAAGTTCCATATTTGTTGAACTTTTGCACTCTAATCTCTATGGAATAATATAGTTCTAGACATTAAGTAAAATTAGGCATGAAATAATGGAAGTTCTAGACTTTAGAAGTTCCACCAAAAGAATGGAGTTTTAGGGAATTCATTAATGTCAAATATAGACTCAAAAGGGTTTTAAAACACCTGCATATGTTAATTGTAATAATGAAGGATTAGTTTAAGGCTTTAAGCAAACAAAATTTGGTTTTCTAAATTTGTGTGGCTAGAACCATTTTTTGTTAGTTTATGGGGTGCAAGCCTCAGACAGAAGGCGAGCCTCAAGGCGTGAGGTGTGCGCCTCATGTTAGCCAAACACTTTGAGGCATGAGCCTCAGGGGATTTGAGCCTCGAGGCGTAAGCCTTACCCACCTTAAATATCCTGAACATGATATGACTTGAGAGGATGCTAGATTGCACTTCTAGGGCTGATGTGGCACTTAACTCAAGTGTGACAGGAACTAATCATGAGAATTGGTTGGCACAATGAGGAGCACACCGGGAAGGTTGGATGACAACCTAGTCTCCTCGTCCCAATTTGCATAAATGACCCTTGACGGAGGTTAAATTGTAAGACATATCAAGAGTTGGATGGCAATTCAGTCATCTTCACTGGACCTGTCAAGGCCATGGCTAGGGAGGTTGGCAACTTGGTGTCTCTTGGCCTGGAGGCCCTGGACTACATGCCCATTATGATGAGCGGATGCTAGGAGTCTTGGCATCAAATGCGGACTTAGCATTTGAGTGGGGGCACACAGTTAGCTTCGGGGGACAAGGATGTAATAGGAAGTTTGATGGTTTGACGGTGAAGAACAGAAAATTGCCGTCTAGGTTGATGCCATCATGAGAGAAGGTGCTCAATTATCATTATTGGCATAAACTGGGTACAATGCTAGCCATTGGACGCTGGCAGCTCCCTAGGAGCACCGCCATTCTCGTTTCTTACTCCAATGGCATAAAGTCCATTCATTCCACTGAAGAGATGATTGAAAGCGAATGATGTCATGTTGCAGTGTGATGGCATCGCAACATTGGCACCAGACTGCTGGAAAACAGCATCAAGTTGTCAAGGGGTAGAAGCTAACTTTCCTGGTCTATTTGATAGGAATGTTACTTTACCCATTTGGAGGCCTATTCAAGGGACCACATTTCTCTCCTTGTGCTCTCGTCTCTCCCAGCCAGTACCTCTCTCATCATCTCCAGTAACGGAGACTGAACAACCAAGAAGCCAGTTTAGACTGTCTTTCAGGATCACCTTACCTTGTTCCCCATCCATACATTCCACAGGTGGCTAAGTCGTCCATGTCACTCCGTCTCATCATCTCTGTTTTCCAATGCCATTATCTCACCAATATATTACCTGACTTGATACAATGTGATTTGACCTTTCTCTTTCGGCTCAAGTCTCCATTACTAGTTTGTCATCTTTGTGATTGATGCTGTATCATATATGTGACGACTGTAAATGCTTTAGGGCAAAGTACCAGAAGAATGTTGAAGCATCACATAGCAAAGCCAGCAGTATGAAGCCCAACATCGTTCCCAATTGCATTCGAACAGAGAGCTACATGATCACTTTCGAAGTTGAGGAAGAGAAGTATATGCAAAATGAATCTCTACATTACTTATGTGTTTACCAATTTCTCTTAGATACTTTTGATGGGACTTGTGGAACTTCTTCTTAATTGAATACAGAAATTCATTTCCAGGTTCCCATTTTTTGGAAAGAAATACCAGCTGAAGTTTGCCAATGACGTCTCTGCTGAGACCCATAGCCTGGTTCATTTTCCAAGCTTGATCAGGTTAAACTTCTTTTTCTTTTGGGTCAATATTCAACGAGGTTGAAGATCTGGGGTCAACTCAATTAGCATCGCATATATGTTGGAAGTACAAAAGGGTATTTTAAAATCTATGTGGTGCTAATCCGGGCGGCCCCAAATTCTCGATGTCAGCTCATTTAGTTTAACCATCTTCTTCTTTTTCCCCTTATGGTTGCATTCTTAAGATGTTAATTTGCAAAAGGATCTAATGGTCGATGCATATGGTGATTATACCAGGTTGGCTAGAGAGGCAGGTCTTGAATATGTGGAGATTCAAAACGTAACTGAATTTTATGATGATAACAGGTACGTTGATTTGCATTATTCAACTTATAGCTCTCGTTTGTTTTTTTTAGTTTGTACTTTGTACTATTGGCATCACCCAACGTACTCTTTATGCACCTTTTTTTTTTAATCGGTAAATCAGAGAATATATATATATATATAGCAAAAAAGCACAAGGGATCACAAGAAGGCCCTCAACCCACTGGAAGACCCACCAACCGTATCTGGATTACTTATATCACAGCCATGCAAAGAGATCCAAATCCTTTTTAATACTCTGTGTTAGGTACATAGTTACCAAAAACAGAAGCGAATACGGGAAACAAAGCAAAAGCGAGAAGCCGGGAAGTGAGACTCAAAACTCCTTAGGAAGCGAGAAATGAGATAGAGGCGCCTCATTTCTATTATATTCGTTGGGCAGCCATATCTTGAATTTTATCTTACATGAGATATTTGTGGAGAAGTAGGTGTCTTAGATTCCAATCCAACAATACTTGCTTAGGGTCTATACCCAAGGCTTTAAACTCAGGTCTATCCCATCCCGTCCTACATACATAGCCTTTAACAAATCAATAGGTCGCGATGGAATCGGGCATCCCACCCTATACATAGCTTCCTTGCAATAATATTTTGGTATGTGAATTAGGTTCCTTGTTTTCTCCCTTTTCTATTAGGACATTCTTTTTATATTATTAGGTCTATTTTTTGGTATCATATTTTTTCATTACTCTGAATCAAAGGTTTACCATAATTTAGTATCAAAGGTTTACCATATTTTTTCGTTACTCCCATTCCTCTCTGTACCATGTTTTATGTGTTTCCATGCGGAAGAGTCGGTGAACCATCTTTTATTGCAGTGTCCGGTAGCAACAGAGGTGTGAAATTTTTTCTTGTCTCAAATGAGAGTGGCTTGGGTTTATCCCTTGACCTTGAACAATCTACTTGAGAGTTGGAACTGGGAAAGAGGTGAAGGCATTCGGGAGGTGATTTGGAGAGTCCTTCCTTCTTGGCTAATTTGGAAAGAGAGGAATAAGAGAGTTTTTGAAGAGGTTTCATCCATAGTGTCCTGGCTTTGTGATCGTATTCGTTTGACCATCTTGGAATGGGCGGGGGTTCTTTGCTCTTGGGAGGATATTATGAATTTTGAGTTCTAGTGTTAGGCTTCCCTAAAGGGGGGAGAAAGTGGGTGGTCTTCTCTGTCGTTTTCGAGTTTACTGGCTTGTAAATTCTGTGTGTTTGCTTGTTTTCCTTCTTTGTATTTTCTGCTTTGATTTAATAAAGTGCGTTATTGATAAAAAAAAATTAGTTGACTTTAGTAAAACTTAGTCATAAAAAAAATATGACAACTGCAGTCATGTGACTCTATTTTGGGACATTTTGGTGTTAAAAGAGGTGACCAGGTAAACTTAGTATCCCGATTCCATGTGATGCCTAAAAGGATTTATTGATTCATTAGAAATATATACTTATTTACTTTCAAATGAATTTTTAAAAGAATATGAATGTCAAAAAGAGATTTTGGAAATGCTATATAATTTGGCAAAATATGAAAATTTTCAAGTTCTTATAACTTATAAGAAGGTTAGTAGGTCAGTGGGATAAGAAATTCAGTTTCATTTTTCCACTGCCACGATGAACAAATATAAAACCAGAAATTGGGTTTTTCTAGGAGCCTTGGACTTGAGAGACCAAGTTGAGCATACTCAGCTGCAAAATTGTTCCACTGCCTTGAGCAAGGAAGGCTCTAGTTCATGTCCATCTGGTTTAACCGCGGAGGAAGACTTCTCGAACAGCTCAGATGCCCAGAGTCATTTTGGATAACAGGAGTTGGTTCACCAAGCAGATACAACAAACCCCAAGCATGTATCTATTCAACCAGCGGATCACCAGCTACATGGTTACTACTTAATGGATCACCAGTGTTTTTTTTTTTTTTAATGGATCTCTGTATCACGATTCATCAGTGTTGATGCTATATAACTTTGAGGCAAGCGGTGGAAAACCTGCCAGCGGTACAGTTGTATGATAATAGTGGAAGACATGTTCTTTATATTAATAAGAGTTCCTATACAAGAAAGATATTTCATCCTTGAGATGCTCAAATGGACCTTATGAACGCACCATTGATGGCCAAATAAGAATTTTCCTTCTGTAGCTCTTCTATAAATTCTCTCCTAGCTTTTTATTATTTTCAGTTGGCTTTTTTTAATACAATCTTTTGCTATACAATTGGTCTAGTTTAAATTGATTTTGTTCTACAGAATCTAAGTTGATATACTTGTCAACCATGTCTTCATTTCTATTTTTTTGGAGCTCGTATTATCAGTTTGTATATCTATTTATGGGTTTAATTACTTCTTGGCAACATCTGAGGTTGAAATTGTTTTTGAATGTCCCCCAAAGAGCACAATTTGCAGGCATGCTCCTGAGTTCTGGTCCGAACTTCGTGGATCCCAGAGGAAGACTTCTTCCTCGGTCCTTTGATGTGTTAGGTGAAGTGATAGTATCTTTTTTTTTTCCTCTCGTTTTCTCCCCTATATTATCCAATTACATTATGCCCATGTTATAAATTATGTACCATTTCCTAATCTTGGATTTCCATATCACAGGTCTATATACCACGTTTATATTTCAAAAGCCCGACCCAGATGTTGTCCCCCCGATTCTGACCCCGACATTGCAAGATGGAAATCACATTCACGAAGAAGCAAGTGTTTCTGATCTAGTTATCATCTAGTTTGGCCTTTTCTCTGTGCTTTGACTCTGATCTTGCCATCTAATTTGTTATTCTGTTTTGCAGCGAGAATGGCAAGGGAGTAGCTGGAGACACCAGGCACCAGTGGTGGACGAAGAAAAGAACGGACACCCAGAGCCAACTCTTGGTCTAGGCATGATAACTGAGCAAAAGGGTATCTTGGGTCCGGGGCCGGCAGATCTTCGATTTTCAGAAGCCTTCTGACCTGCTGGGTCAACTTTCTACACAAAAAGTAGCTGGACACACCAGGCATGCTGTATTGGCTTTCTACACTAACAGAATCTGAAGTGCATCATACATAGATTCGCTCATACCTATTTTGTAAGTCTTGTGATGAATGTAATTTAGTTTGTGATGGTGCAGTCCAGCCCAGCCCGATGGTAACAGATTTTTGTGGAGAGAAGAGGGAAGCATGTTTGCTGCAATGCTATGATCAGCTTGTTCTCTGTCTGTTAAAACTTTTTAGCAGTTATCGGTTACCATGACTTTGCTGATGGAGGTTTACTTTAGGACAGTATTCGTCAGCTTTAGCTGCTGGACCCAAATGCGGGTATCCGCATGCCATAATCTGATTTTCGTGTACATCAAGGGTCATGGTGAGGGAATGCAACAGTGGTGCATTGGAATAACTGTATTGGTGTGGGGCCAAAGCATCTTATATTTTCGCATTAAATTGAAACTGTCACAGGAGAGCAGCAAGCTTACCTCAGAGGAAAAAACACTGAATCAAGGTTTTAGCATTGTATATGACATGGATCTGGTTCCACAGATGCTACCACTTACACAAATTACTCCAATAGGGTGCCACACTATTGTAGCGCTTTAATTTAACAGACATCTATTGTGACCTCTAGTCTGTTTAGAACAGTGATGTACATTGCAAACTTAGGTTGTGATTGCTGCATTTTGAGCCGCAAGCCACACAGTTTGGTTGCTCAACCACCATAAGGAGAGAACTTCTGTAAATTGTTAGGCTAGTACCCCAGTATGGCCTTTGGCTTATGTAGGCAGAATTAGAAACACGGGATGATAAAGCTCGAAATCATTCCAAACCTATAAGCAATGCCTTAATAGTGGACCTCTTAGTAAGATTTGAATCCTGATGAAGTTTTAACCATCCGTCAGAGGAAAAAAAGAAGAAGAAAGGATCTTGTAGAGAACTCCCAAGAAATTCTATGATTTCTTCTGGAAGCATGTGATTAGTCATCTGCTTCTCACATTCTGTGAATCCGGGATATTGAGGAATATCCAGAAATGCATTACCAGATTCAGTTTGATTCTATATCTATTTGTTCCCTTTGAAGAAAGGAAGGATCAAAACGATTCCAAAACTGCCAAAATAGCGTCCTTTAAAATGGAATCCTCCAATCTAACAATGCTCATTGTTCAACTCAAGTTGCAGAAGCAACCCCAAAATTCACGACTAAAATTATTCTGAACAGTACAAACAGCATCAATATATACTCTCTTAGAACATGTCCACCAACAAGCTCATCTTTGGAATCTGGAGATTTAGTAAACCACAGGTGAAAATTCCAGGTTCCCTGTCATTTCAAAAGAAAAGACAAAATAGGAAAACAAAACCCAAAAAAAAAGGGAACTCAAAAAGGAGGGTAAGAAATGGGTTCTAGTCTTCTAGCTCAAATTATCTTCACCACAGATGCATCCCCAACTTTCTGGCAAACAACAACATGATCGTGCGGCTTTATAACACCAGAGGCCTTTCCATGATTCAGAGCAACCTTCAGAATTGACTCATTTGTTGATACTCTTGATGCAAAGTATGGCTGAGATACTCGGTCATGTACCGAGGATCGCGTTGTGGGCATTATGCCCTCAATGCTCGGTGAACGGGGCAGTGATGCTCCTAAGCTATCCGCGATGCGTGAGGTTGAATGATAGTGTTCAAGAGTATCAAGCTGTGTTGGATGTTCGGCTTGCCTTAGCATCATACAAGATGCGCAAGACGGGACCTCGGTGATGCAGGAACCTTATGTCTTGAACGAGTGTCGGGTGCGACATGATAAAGTAATATGTAAACCAGCTGAGTGTAGCTTAGCGGATGGGACCCGGTAGTGGGTCATATCTTGTCGTAGTATCGTAGCACGAGACGTTGGGTCGGTTCGATAAATGGATGGTGTAAGGTTGGCCGAGATCATGAGATGATTGAGGCGCCGCACGGTTGTTCCACAAAATAAAAAAGTTGACCGTGACAGTTGGTATCAAAACATGGTTGCTCGTGAGAGCCTGAAGCTACAGTTTGCAACATGTGATCAGTTTGAAGGCACAAGGTGCTTCTATTGTGGTTCCAAGTAGTCGGAGTGCTCCTGGCTACAGAGTTTTATTGGCTTCTAAGGAGTGGGCTTGTTACGAGAGAGACTTGTCCAGGAATGAGATGAAGTTCGACAACAATATAGGTGTTAGTCTCTAATGCAATAGTGTGTTGGAGCAACGCTACTAGTGGATAGTGGTTGATGGAATATTCAGGATCAAATGTGTACTCAGGGTGCAGAGAGTGTTGGGACTCGAGGAGCTTAGTGTTAATTCAAGATGAAGACTAGAAGTTGAAGTATCTAGACTGCAAGCAGAGTAATAGCACAATAATGCAAAGATCAGGTGAAGTGTTCTCTCAGTTGAAGACATAGAATGTTGAGGTACCAGAGTAACACAACTATGTTGGCAAGGTGCCAAAGATTTGGGTAGTCAAATACTCTAGTCAAGCCAGTAAGCTCGGTTGTACCAAGATGCAATAGAGTGGATGAGTGCTATCTCAAGGTATTCAAGGAGTTGAGATACTAGAGAGGCACAACAAGAATACACGATATAATGCAAGCTTGAGTGGTGGAACACTCGGGCAAATATCAGAAGTATGGGGAAGACCTCATGAGTGAGGCAAAGTGTTAAAGAGTGAAAGGATACAATGACTTCAGACAACTTCATAGGTTGTTGGTCACAACAGGATAAGCTCGACAGACTGAGTTCAACAAAGATTGATTGAGTTAAGGATAACAAGAGGAAGCGTGACAATGGATTGGTACCCAACCAAGGAGGACGTGCAAAATGGTTTTGCACTGAAGGAATGTAGAGACGGGCATAGTGTGTCAAGGGTTGATACACCAAGTGAGAGTTTCTAAAGAGATTTGGCGTAGTGGACACTATTGCGGTTCAGAGTAACGTATAGGGTTACTGACCATGTTGCATCAGAATATGCTTAGAATATGCTTTAGAGTGACTTTGTAACCTTGGGTAAAGGATGTGGATGTCGGTCCTATTGTGGGATGATTTTAGTGTTGAAGTGGGACAACACGCCGATTCTTGTATGTGTAAACTAAGGATGCAGACCGTAGAGGAAGTACCGTGTGGGATACGGTTGGCTTGCGAGCGTCGTCATGTGTGACGTACTTCATGTTCAAGATGAACAATGAGTGTAGTTCGACGGAGTGAACTGCAACAGATGAAGCTTCAAGAGTGAAGTGAATGACAATTGAATGCATAGTGAAGCTGAAGATCAGGGTTGTGAGACGGAAGATCAAAGTTCATGATGACAATCAGTGTCAACGTAATGCTTGAGACAACCAAGTGATGGTCCTGGGAGGACCTAAAATGCGCATGGAGATGTGCACTTGAAGGAATTCAAGGAAGATTATCCATCTCTGAAGCTCGAACAACGTGTTGCAGACAAAAATGTTGAAGACAAAGGTAATGTACAGAGACTCTGAGGCCAAGTTCAGTGTGAAATTGGACGAGATGTGTGGTGAATGTTTCAGATGAAATTCGTGAGAATGTGAAGTTTGAGGCAGTAATTGATGTGCTAGGCCTGTTGCCCAATAGATGGACCCTAAAGGGGGGGGGGGGGGGTGATTAGGGTCAATGGCAAAATAAAAATTCTACTTCAATTCCCCAAGCAGAATTTCAACTTTTAACAAGTTAAAGGAAATTAAAGTTAAGCAATTCTAAACATACATTCAAACAAGAATTAAAGAGATAGAGTTAGAGAAAATTCAAACACAAGTTAACACGCAATGCTTGCTCACGAGGTTCAGCAATTCACGCCTACGTCCCCGCCTCAAGCGACCCGCTAGAGGATTCACCACTATTTATTCCCAATCGCCAATCTCTCTTCTGGGTCAAGATTAAAACCTTGTTAGGGAACAATCTTCCCTAAACTTAGTCCACTTTCCGGGTCACACCTAACCTTTTACAAAGCTCTCCGGCTTCATGTACAAGAATCCACCGATTCTTGATTTCACAACACTCTTTGATAAGAAGTGTTTTTCAATCACTTTTTGCTACTTAACCGAGCTGAATGATTTATCTTTGGTTCACTTGAAATCTCCCAAAGTATGGAGTTGAATAGCTCAAGAACTTGGATTTTGGGATTCTAGGTTCAACTTGATAGATTTGGAAATCTAAGCTTGGAGTGAATGATTTTAAAGATTGGAAGTATTAGAGTTATTTTTTTTCTTTCATAATTCAATCCTATTTATAGCCTTTGAGAAAATATAGCCGTTGGAGGTTTCATGGGAACTCAAAAAGCCGTTAAAAAACTAGCTGTTAGGGTTTTCTGCGCATTTCACACAACTTGTCGTCGATGACATCACCTGGGTGTATCTCAGACGTCGACAACATAGAGTAAAAAATATTTGCTGAGCTACTGTCCATTACAGACTTCGACGACAGAGGTCTGACTTTTTCAGACGTCGACGACACCTCTGTATTTTCACATTTTTCTTATCTTTTTAAGACATTTACAATGAGAATGAATTCCTTGGTCTTTTTATTTATCTTAATCATAATTCTTATCATGTTTTAGGTCCTTAGAAAGATATCCAAATGGGTCTTAAGGTACTTATGGTCATTCTAAGTAATTGAGCATTTCAATAGACCAATTTTGAGGACTTCTTACAAAAGTCACTCTTGGCTCTATTATAATAAACATTAAACCTTCTTGAATCTTGATCTTCATTTTGGATCTAATTTGACTTTAGCTTCATGATCATTCTTCTTGAATTTGATCTTCATGGTTTGGCTTTGAGGCTTTGAGATCTTTTTGGACTTTGGTCTTGATTATGATCTTCTTTGATCTTCAAGACTTTAACTACTTCATAGCTTGATTTTGATATTCAATATGATCTATTGCATTGCTTGATTTGATTGATGAATTCTTCAAGGATGACTATTTTTCAACCTTTTTCTCTGAATGGTATTGCTAATGCACTTGGTATTTTGTTTTTCATATAAACTTAAGCAATAAATTAGTAACTTCAATTCCATTTCATTGTTGAGTTATTATAAAAAATAATGATGTTACCTTAGGTAAAAACCTAAAGACTAACAATCTCCCCATTTTTTATGATGACAAAATAATGGAATGGGATGAGATTAATCCCCCCCCCCCCCCCCCCTCAATATATGAATTCTATGAATTTTTTTGAGACTAGCTCCCCCTAAACATATGCATATACCTTTTTAGATAATAGTTCAATTCTTTGCATAATAGATAGATCATTCACTAATTAAGAAACCAATTCTTTGCATGGTTTTGATTCAAATAATTGAAACAAATTTCAATATTTCATTTGAGTTTATTTATTCTTTTATAGGCTCTAAATACCAATTGAAATATAAAACTTAAGTGTTTAAGAATTTATCATTTCATTATCACATTTCTCCCTCTGACATTATCAAAAAGCATGAACAAGCATAATATTTAATACATGATACCAAATAGAATAATTTCAAATAATACATACTAATTCAATCATTTTTTTATCAAGACATATCAATTCAAGGATAGTGAACAAAAAATGTTATAATTCCTGAGCTTATTAAGTAGTTGCTCTGTAATAGCCAGTGCGGATACCAAAGGCTTACGGCACCACTCAGTTGAACATTGTGCAATGATACATACCAAACAATCATCAAAGTATTATATCAAAACATATCATATTATTTCAAACAAGTCATTACATTAGACATCAAACATCAATTCAAGCATATCATTAAAACATGTTATTACATTAAGGCTCATAATACCAATATCATATTAAGTATTGCAAAACACATAGTCAATCAAAGTATATAAATATCATTCCAAATTTCAATCAATAATATCATATATTTCAAGTTGACATTGGTGAGAGAAAATGCAAACACAAGTTGACACACGATGTTTGTTCACGAGGTTTGGTAATTCCCACCTATGTCCCTGCCTCAAGCTAGCCGCTAGAGGATTCACCACGATTTATTCCCAATCGCTAATCTCTCTTTCGGGTCAAGATTAAAACCTTGCTAGGGAACAATCCTCCCTATACTTAGTCAACTTTCCAGGTTAGGACCTAACCTTTTACAAAGCTCTCTGGCTTCACGGACAAGAATCTACCGATTCTTGATTTCACAGCACTCTTTGATAAGAAGTATTTTACAATCACTTTTTGCTCCTTAACCGAGCTAGATGATTTCTCTTTAGCTCACTTGAAATCTCCCAAAGTATGGAGTTGAATAGCTAAAGAACTTGGATTTGAGGATTCTAGGTTCAACTTGATAGATTTGGAAATCTAAGCTTGGAGTTAATGATTTTAAAGATTGGAAGTATTAGAGTTATTTTTTTAATTCATAATTCAATCCTATTTATAGCATTTGAGAATATATAGCCATTGGAGGCTTCATGAGAACTCAAAGAGCCATTAAAAAACTAGTCGTTAGGGTTTTCTGTGCATTTCCCGCAACTTTTCATCGACGACATCACCTAGATGTATCTCAGACGTTGATGGCATAGAGCAAAAAATATTTACTGAATTACTGTCCATTACAGACATCGATGACAGAGGTCTGACTTTCCAGACATCGATGACACCTTTGTATTTTCACATTTTTCTCATCTTTTTAAGACCTTTACGATGGGAATGAATTCCTTGGTCTTTTCCTTCATCTTAATCATGATTCTTATCATGTTTTAAGTCATTCGAAAGATATCCAAATGGGTCTTAAAGTCTCTATGGTCATTCTAAGTAATTGAACATTTCAACCGACCAATTTTGAGGACTTCTTATAAAAGTCACTCTTGACTCTACTAAAATAAACATTAAACCTTCTTGAGTCTTGATCTTCATTTTGGATCTGATTTGGCTTTAGCTTCATGATCTTTCTTCTTGAATTCGATCTTCATGATTTGGCTTTGAGATCTTCTTGGACTTTGGTCTTGATTATGATCTTCTTTAATCTTCAAGACTTTAACTACTTAATTGCTTGATTTTGATCTTCAATATGATCTATTGCATTGCATTGCTTGACTTGATTGTTGAATCTTCTTCAAGGATGACTCTTTTTCATACTTTTTCTCTGAATGGTTGCTAATGCACTTGGTATTCTTTTTTTCATATAAACTCAAGCAAGAAATTAGTAACTCAAATTCCATTTCATTGTTGAGTAATTATCAAAAATAATGATGTTACCTTAGGTAAAAACCTAAAGGCTAACAAGGCCGTCAGAAGTGAGTTCTGATCTGAGGAAGGAGCAGGTGTGCAAGCTATGTTGTGGAGCAGATGAATACATGGTGAGAGTCGACGAGGACATCGACCTAATCAGGTGGGGGAGAGTGTCACTGAAAAAGTTGTTATGTAGTGTCATGACCGTGATAATGGGGCGGGATGACCCAAGCATGGGCAAGCTATGCCAATGCCATGCCTAGGAGATAGGCGATGCACTATGCAAGCGATAGCGTAGCGTGATGTAAGGTTGGTGCCTTGATGTTGGGGTACCGTAGTGAAGGGACATAGAGGTGTCTTGATGTGGTGTACGAGTTACTGTGATTTGGGTGAAGTGCACATGAAGATTTGTGGGGTGTAGCTTGAGCTTGGCATTTGATCGGACACATGTGGGTGAGTGTTGTGGGGCCCACATGGCATGTTGATAGTACCTTCATTCGAAGAGAAAGTTGATACAAGTTTAATGGTACAGATGGTTTGTGAAGATTCAATGTATTGCTCCAGAAAAGGCCAATATGACTCCACCAGCACATAGAATGTTTCCTTCTGGAAATGGACTAAAGGTTTAGCATCCACCTTGAGGAGGAGGGCATAGCTCTACCTTCCCTTGTGGTACATCTGGGGTCACTTAATGAGCAACCCCAAAGGAGTTGGGGGCGGGCTCTAGAATCCTAAAGGGGGTCATGGAATCTCCTTGGATGGTTGTTGAAGCATCTAAGGACGGTGCAAAGGAGATGGACATCCTAGTACTGCGCGGAGCCTCCTGGCAAGAGGTTTTGACCTAGTTCGGCCTTAAGCGTGTGTTATACATCATGGTCGTCTAGGAGTGATGCGAAGTATGGTTGAGATACTCGGTCATGGACCGAGGATCGTGTTGTGGGCATCATGCCCTCAATGCTCGGTGAACGGGACAATGATGCTCCTAAGCTATCCATGATGCATGGGGTTGACCGATAGTCGTGTTCGAGAATATCGGGCTGTGTTAGATGTTCGGCTTGATTGGGAAACCTTAGCATCATGTAAGATGCGCAAGATGGGACCTCGGTGATGCAGGAACCTTATGTGTTGGACGAGTGTTGGGCGCGACATGATGAAGTAATACGTAAGCCAAATGAGTGTAGCTTAGCGGATGGGACCCGATATTGTGTCGTACCTTGTCGTAGCATCGTAGCACGAGACATTGGGTCAGTTCGATGAATGGATGGTGTAAGGCTGGCCGAGATCATGAGATGATCGAGGCGCCGCACGGTTGTTTTGCAAAATCAAAAAGTTGACTGTGACAACATGGCGGATGTAGAACCTAGGCGGCCAATGGTGATGGTGGTGGTAGCGGCCTTAAACATGGTGATGAAATTTGTGGTTTGTGACAAGACATGACGATTTGAGAATATTACTTTAAACCAACAATAGAGTAACAAGTGCCATTTTAGGGATTGTATCTCAACAATAGTAATTCGCTCCACGGGCAAAGAGCGAACTATTGCTCTCGCTCTCACAAGGCCGCCCCTTCAACTGCCATCAACTCTGGTTAAAGCTTTTTAACTTTATGGTTAAATTTTTTTCAATTTCTTTTTCTAAACACCAAGCGTACATAGCGAACTATTGCTCTCGCTCAAGGTTTGAAATTTTGAAATTTCGGATGTCCCACTCGAAACAAAATTTTCCGAAATTTCGGGCTACATCTCGCCGAAATCTCATTTAATAATAAAATATTATTCCAAAATTTCAAATTTTTGGCCGAAATTTGATCACTTTTTTTTTTTAGTGGTTTTTTTTTTGTATTTTAATATAATTTTTGTATATAGTATTAATTATATTTTTATATATTTAAAGTTTAAAATACGTAATTTGCTAGTATATTACTATATTTATACGTAATCTAAAATACTTTATTTAAGATACCTAATTTATATATTTTTCAGTGATTTTTTTTTAATTTTTCAGGGATCCGAACAGAATTTTCTCAAAATATTCTGAGCATATTATTTTCTAAATTTTTTATAGAAAAAAAATACAATGTATAATAATATACTATCCATGTATAGTTTATATACTTGTTATAAAGTATAATAATATACTATTCGTAGTATACTTCATTTCATTTATACATCATAATATATGAATATACAATATAGTTATAAACTATAGTTTATATACTCTTTGTACAGTATAAGGACATACTATTCATAGTATACTTTATAGACTATGGTTTATAAAGTATAATATAGTAATATACTAGTAAATTACGTATTTTAAATATATAAAAATATATTTAATACTATATACAAAAATTATTTAAAAAATACAAAAAAAAATCGCTGAAAAATAATTTTAAAAAGTGACCAAATTTTGGCCGAAATTTAGTCTGAAATCGCCTCTTCCAAAATTACACCCATTTCGATATCGGAGGGGTTATTCGAAACCGAAATTTTGCAAAATTTCAAACCTTGCTCTCGCTCTCACAAGGCTGACCCTTCAACTGCCACAAACTCTAGTTAAAGCTTTTTAACATTATGGTTAAATTTTTTTCAATTCATTTTTCTAAAAACCAAGCGTACATGAGTGAACCCTAAGAGTGAGTGAATCTTAACTACAATTAAAGAGAGTTAAAAGGGGGGACACATTGCAGTAAAAGGGGAGCCGACATGCCCCTCCTCGCGTCACCGACCGAGGAAGTGATTATGTCCTTTTTATAATAAAAAAATACTCCTAATCTTTTTTTTATTATATTCAACATGTCCCTAAGTTTATTTTACACCTTAAATGTCCTTTTTTTAATTCCTTAAGAGCATATCAGATATGGACATTGGACAGTTAGATTTTGTTTACGATGGAGATCTACCGTTTGATCATGACTTGGAGGACGATCGACCATTGGATCGAGAAATGACTATTGGCCGGAGAGCCGAGATCAAGCCATAGATGGGCATGGGCAGCCATAGTGGCAGGCCCACCACTTTAATTATTTAATCATTTATTTTATCTAATTTTTTTTTTTACTTTATTTTGTTCCTTATAGTTAGTTTATTATGAGAGAATATAATAAAAGTAATTTGATATTTTTCTTTTAAGTATGATTTTATTCTTTTGTTTATAAATGCTCTCTTTAGAGATTAGAAATACACAAAATTTTTATAAATGAAATATGAGAGCTTTTTGACTTTTAAAATCTCCTGTGATGGGAATGGTGTGATGTTAATCTTGGAGTGATTCAAATGTAATCTTTCAATTTTTTTCTTCTCTATCTCTCTCAAATCACTATTCATGGGTTACTATTCATAGCATATTCTCTATTATTGTTCCAACAGATCTGGACCATCCTATTGATGTTCCAGCAAATCTGAACATATCATATTGCTGTTCCAGCATATCTAAACAAGCCCTAGCCATATTCCAGCCCTGTGGCAAGCCTTTCCCTTGTTCCCATTGTTGCCTCATCATCCCAACCACCTGTCCTTTCTGTCACATCATCACAGCCACCCATACCAGCCTTCCCGGCTTCGGATTCTCTCTGGCCCGTGCGAGAGAGATGCTCTCGGGCCACCACATTGATGCGACAAGTGGAGGGAGAAGTCATTTCATTTCTCCCCTGATTTTTGACTTCTCCTCATTTGATGTATCTCCTCCTTTATCTCACCATTTTATCACCAAGTATCAAATAAAGGGGGGAGAAGTCAAAATCATGGGCCCCATGAAATGACTTCTCCCTCCACTTGTCGCTTCATTTGTGGTGGCCCGAGAGCATCTCTCTGGCACGGGCTAGAGAGAATCCAAAGCCAGCCTTCCCCAACCCTGCCATGCCTGTCCCAGCAATTTTAAGTTGTTCATAACTTGTTCCAAATCTGTTCCAGCATAACTCCATTACTGTTGCACCAATCCCAGCCTAATCCCACACTATTCCAACCCTATTCCCCTTCCTAATCCTATCCCAACCCTATTCCTAAGCCATTACTAGTGTTTCAGTAAATCTGGGATTGCATTACATCATTACCATTACCCTAAAATAATAAAACAGCCCTATTCCCTTCCCTAACCCTAACTTTTTATAATCCCTAATAGTTTTTTTTCCTTGTTGTAAGGTTTTTTTATCCAATTTAACATTGCGTGAAACCCTACTTTACTTACACATTAAAATTTATAACCCTACTTTACTTGCACATTAAAATTTATAACCATTGTCGAGCCTAGACTTATTCTTTTGAAATCCTCAAATTGAATGAGGGAGTTACATTAATTATTGAACTAAAATCCCTAAGCTAGTGGAAGTTCCTACTTCCATTACAATCATCTTAATCAAATTGAAAGGTTCATTATTACGGGATTGTGACTTAACTTAGGGCATTGCTAATTCCTCTTTTAACTTTCTTTATTGTAATTGTGGAATCTAGATGCTTTATGAATTTTATTATTACTGCAATTAAGAAACTAGATCTTACTAACACACCTTCTAGATTAGTTTGCATTGTCCTACATCAATCTCCAATGTTGCGCTATTTCTTATTCTATTGCCAAATTATAGCATTTGCAACAAAAAATTGCACTCCAATGATTGAAAATGACTGCCAAAATATAGCATGTGTAATATTTTGTACACCAGAATGCGGACGGAATCCAATGGTTGACATAATGAGAAAGGGAAATGCACAAGCGGCACTCAAAATCCAACATCATCAAATGTTAGCCATACATGTCAGTGAACAAGACCTGGATTGGGTGGACAATACTGATATGTGTCAATAAAACTTGAAATTCTTTCAGGTTGGATTCAAATGAGATAAGTTATAACCAGGTGATTACACTCGTCTATTCCTTTAGACTCTTCTTTTGGTGGAACTTTTAAAGTCTAGAACTTTGATTCTTTCATGCCTAATTTTACTTAATGATTAGAACTTATATTATTTCATAGGGTGCAAAAGTTCTATAAATATGGAACTTTTAAGTTCTACCAAAAATTTTGAATTTTTTAAAGTTCCATAGACGAAGAACTTCTAATTAAATTGAACTTGATAAATCTGAGATACCATTGAGTAAAGGGATTAAAAACCTTCTCCACTCTCTTCCCATACTCTTGCCTCTTGTTCCAAAACATTAATGTTCTGGACTTTTTAAAGTTCTACCACAAGAACAGAGCCTTAATGTTCTGTTAGTATTCCGTTAGTGTTGATATTAACACCAAGGTAAAATGACTAACAGAACACTAACTGAATGCACATGTGTAGTCACTAGACTCAAAGGAGACACTTATAATCTGAGAGGACTCAAAGGAGACTGGTAATCACCTGAAAGAGTTCTGAGTCAGCAAATAAGGTTACTGGTACGGAAGTTGCTCTCAAGCAATAGATAACCTGATAAGTTATAACCTAAATAGGAAAAGCTAGCAAGTCAACAATGTCAAATAACTGGAGTAACTACCCCAACATCACATCCGAACAGGATGAATGACCAAATGAACTTGGAAGATTTCAACACCAAACAGAGAATTCTCTTGAATTCACGAACAAACAGACAATGAGATACAATATCTATACAAAAAAAAAAGATACAATATCTCTACCCACACTATGCTGCCAGAAGAGGAACTCCACTTATATTGGTTGAAAACAGTGCTCAAAGCTGCTTTAGAGATCATATAAACCTTCATTATACTCAAAGCCTGCAAAACAATTACTCCATTATATTCGTATACACAAATGGCAAGGTTGGCTTGTCTATGAATTAGTCAGCAAAATTATATGGAATCATCTTCCACCGACAAATCAATTTTAGTATAAGGAGGGAAATGAAGATCTATGAACAAAAGCATACATATAAAGCTTAAGCAAATCAAAGGAGTAATACCAAACGATGTTAACTAGCAACCAAATTGGTCTAACAACTATAAAGAACCATGATGGCCTTAGAACCTCACTTCTCTTGCTTTGGCTCTTTGAGTTTGAAGTTGAAGATGAAGGTATTGGTCAAAGCTGACTTAGAGGCGAGAGAAACCTTCAGGAGAGTTAGAGCCTGCACCAGAAAAGCAATTTATGTATTAGTGTTTCACTGATATCCATAATGTGGGTGTGACGGGTGAATGATAAACAGTTCACATGGGTCCAAATGCACCATTTGAAGATAAACCCGGTTCAACTAAACCGCTAACTGAACGGACACACATTAACCCAACCAGGTTTCATTGGACAGGTTTGAATCCAGGTTCTGTAGCATTGTAGCGCACACCCCAATGCACGTCAACATGAGATTGAATGGCATCATAATGTGTGTTGTGCTACAGAGCTTCTGGACTCACCTGAGCCTCCATCATTTGTTCAAGTCGGCACACCAATGTGTACCAACCAACATACCTAAGCTAGGCAGAATAAGCGACAGACAATATCGATGTGATGAGCAATAGTGCCGCTGTTATCCAAATGTGGCGAAAAAGGCACATCGGTCAATGTACCTGTGTTCACTGTCACATCAACACAAGATACAGTACATTAGCTTGGCACTTTTACCTCACATTTGAGCAACAGCCTAATAGCTAGGCTGTTGCTCATCCGCCAACTTGCACACATGATTCCAACTCTAGCCACCCCTACAAATTGGTGCCTACCTCTTTTTTGCTGACTGTTACCAACCGCTCCTCAACGTCGGAAATGGGCACGTTTAAGCTGTCAAGAAGAGAAATAGCAGAGATGGGTGAAAACGGTGTAACAACCAAATCATCGGTTACCATGAATATTTTAGGCCTCCTCAAGAATCCACCCCCAAGTTCAGAATTTCCAGTGAGCAACTTGGGATTGGCAACTTTGAGGGTTAATCTGTTTGTGTAATTGTGATGCTGGCATTGGCGAGGTGCATCATTTTCTGATGTTGAAATCTTCATAGTAGGGTAGCATAATGAACAGTCAAATGTGGAGTAATACAGATTCACTTCCTCTATAGGCAGCAACTGATTCTCACAACTGAAATAGGAAGGGAGCTTGGGGTGCAGTAGCATGTTCTTGCATTTATCAGATTTGATGTAATTATCAACACTTAGTTCTTCAACACTCTTGTATAAGGTATTTAGGGATTGCATCGGAGAATTCCCACCGAAAAGCTCAACTATGGAACCAAGAGGAAAGGTGAGAAAACTCAGTAAAAGGTCCACGAAGTCTACCCCGGCTTCTGCATACAACACCATGTTGCTTGATTTGCTCACCATTAGCTTCACCTTAAACATCTTGACATTAGAGTCTGCATCCGTTTCATCATCCAATTGATTCTTGATTCTCAAATTAACGCCAGTTTGATCGACCGTGACTTGTTTGAGAAAAATTGCATCCGTCAGAGGCGTTTTGGAGAATAAAGACATGAGAAGGTACAATAGCTGAGCAAAAGATACCAAAACTTAGTTGGGGAATGCTTCCTTTTGGGCAAGAAGACGAGTATTTGGAGGGTCCAAAAGAGGAAGATTTGCAACAAAAGAAATGCTAGGAGACTATTCGGCAAGAAGGCTAGGACTCGCCCCCTTATCTGGAAAAAAGTAGTCAGGCCCAATAAGTTGTCATTTTCACTTTTTTTTTTTCTCCCGGATGAGTCCACTTGCCGGAGAATCTGCCTAGCATACTCAATGAAAAATAGTCAGCAGCAAGGGCCTTTTTGCAGCCAACCGCTGCAAAAGGCCACTCACAGTGCCACCTATAAATTTTTTAAAACCCTTTTTCTTCGAATGTGGTTAAGATTCATTAACCCTTAGGGCTAAAGAATCTAACCTTGGATTTTAGGGACGAGTCCAACTTGAAATAACCCTGCAAGTGCATGCACATTTACCTCAACATTGACAGTCCTCTCCTCGGAAGCGCTCCAATCCTTGATCCCTAGTTTGCGTAGCAATGATAAACTAGTCATGGTAGACATGGGCGTTACATGCAGATCATCACTTATCATGAACCATTCCGGATCGTTAAGAAAGACTCTTCCGCAATCCTCATCAGCTACTTTCATGGCATTCGGTTGCTGTAACTGGACAATTCTACTCATCAATTGTCCACAATGGCATCGCATGTTCTCATAAGTACTAATCAGGCAGTGTCTAGGAGTCATTGATAAGGAAGTGTAGTACGAGACGGTCTCCTTACCCGATGAGCAAGTGTAGTACCGGATGGGCTCCGTATCATTGATATTTACTTTTAGGTTCTTGCAATGAGTTTCAGCTGAATTTTGAGGACAAAGCAGCATGGTCTTGCATGCTGCAGTCCATAGATGCTGCACATCTAACTTATCGACACTTTCATATATGTTGTTCATGCAACCAATCTCAGCCATGAATGGTTGAGAACGGGTGAGTCTGATAATGGTTCCAATAGGCATTGTCAAAAAGCTGAAGAGAATTTCGACAAAATCGCTGTCAGACTCAGCAAAAACGACTCGTTCTTTCTCCTTGTCCACCAACACCTTCAAGCTTATACTCTGTTACTGCCTCTCAGCCATGGTTTTCAAGGTAAATGAGCTTGAAAAAAATCACGTTCCTCGCTGTTCTTGGGTGTTTCCAAGTAGAAGCTTCACCTTGTCCACATTCAAACATTGTCTTAGAATAAGATAATTAAAGAGACGAAGAAAACAGTCCAAAAGCATGTTCATATGTTGACATGGTCACAGCTTAGGCAGAGATAACCACTATTGTATGTAACTCACCAAAAAATAATTTGGCTTTCCTTTTGATGAGGTGATTAATAGATGACATGATTGGAGCTAGCATTCTCCAACTTTGCACATAAATTATGCGAGGCTTTGTGAATCGAGGCTTTGTGAATCGAGTGGGTGGGCCATACAAAAAAAAAATCGTTGGGTTTCCTGCAAAAGATATGGCTCCCAATAGATCGCCTAAACTGATTATCGAGCCGTACACCACCGTGGTTATAGTTAAGAAAAGGTGTATATATGAGGCGCTGCTAATGTTCAGTATCCTAGGGAACTTAGTAACCTTTACGAATGCATTTTTATTCTTATATTAACTATCAAACTTACTAAAATTACGGGTGCATTAGAAAAGAAGTAGTTTCACTTTTCTTGTAATTGTCACTCCCATTTAATGAATTGCTTCCTATAAAATACCAAACTACATTATATATAATGGCATTCAATACATAGGAGTGAAAAAGATTAGTGAATGATACCAAGTTCAACTAGTGAACACTAGCATATATATATATACTTATTCTAAAAGAGGACTGTCAAATAAAGACAAAATAGTTGTTCAACCAAGTTTTTTTTTCCCATAATAGTATAATACCTTATTTGATTTGTTTTTTCCTAACATATCCTTATTAACTTGTTTTCCCATAATATCCTTTCTTACAAGTTTTCCCATAATATTCTTATTAGATTTGTTTTATCCAAAATGTCCCTTTTAATTTATTTGCCATAATACCCTTACAAGTTTTCCCATAATAGCCTTTCTACAAGTTTTTATTTCCTATAATACCCCCTACGGATTTGTTTCCAAAATATCCCTATGATCTATATATCTTCTATATTCTAAAAGAGGGCAATCATTTCCCATAATACCCTTATTAGATTTATTTTCTCAAAATATCCCTATTAATGTATTTTCTATAATTCTATTTCTTACAAAATTTTATTTCTCAAAATACCTTATTCACTTGTTTTAGTATTAAATTTGCACATGCCTTGCCCGTGCACACCAAACTAGTATATATATATATAGTTGTGAATAATGAGCCATAAGAAGGGAAGGGACAGACAGAGTATCTCCGGCTGCTCAATATCACCTCTATGAACAGTTAAGGGATAAGAGAAGGGAGATGAATATATATATATATATATATATATATATAGAGAGAGAGAGAGAGAGAGAGAGAGAGGAAGTGCTAGTTTTAGTCACCCTCTGTTGCACTCTTCTCGTTTTGGGGAAGACAAAGGATTTTGTCTTCGGTCGGTGGAGAGTGAGGCTAGGAGAATCCTATCAAAGGTGAGAGTATGGATAAGCAACAACTCCCGCATTCGCTTTGTTGTGAACGCTTAATTTAAGGTTATAATACAGATTAATGCTTAATTTCAGCAGTTAAGATTGTTTGGGATTTTTTTATTTTTTTTGCACATCTCAATTTAAGGTCTTAATAGGCTTGGCTCGTTAAGCTCTCTGATTAATGCTTAATTAAGTAGCTTAATGAGCTTTTGAGCTAACCTCTTTTTATTTATCACATGCATTAAAAATTTATAAAGTATGGCAACTTTGTCCTTACGAACATTTTGAAATCTAGAAAACAATTATCATTTTGCCTTTTAAAAATTCTTATTCTCTAGATAGTGGGGCCAGTGGGTCAGATTAAGTTATGGTCGGATCAGATCAGCTTCATGTAGGGTATAAACACTCTCAGCCTAAAACCCACCCATTTATAAATGAGTTGGAAAAGGCAAACTCAAACTTGGCCCAACAAGAGACTGGAGACCCTTGATCCTAAACCTTCCTACCTGACCAAGCTTCGTACCAAGTAACCGGGTCTCTTGTCTCAGTAAACATTGAGTGTTCGCGTCAAACAGTGGAAGTTCTTGAATGGATAACAACATGTGTGTGACTAGTTTAAGTCAGGAGTCTATTTGACTTGAGCTAATAAGTGTTTAGGGGTGTCTTGACACCTTCTGGTTTGGGAGTCATTGGCCTAACACTCGTTACACAGGTTATCAAGAATGCTAGATGGAGTTAGGCATTGTGCAGTTTGCACTTATCTTTTTAAAAAATTTGTTGAGATATAGGAAAAAAAAATTCCAAAGAAACTAAATTGTGTTATGAATAGTGTGAAAGTCGTTGTGGTAAAAATGCGAGTAATCTGGAATATCACATATAAAACCCCTTGGAGGTATTAAAGTGAACATCCACACCTCTCACTAACCCAGACAGGATGCTTAGTTTGGAGTTAGGTTTTGAGGTCTATCTAACCATTCCTGGTGGCTAGGAGCTAAACTCGACTTTAGGAGACCGACATTCGAAGTCACTGGTGAGACAATCCCATGCACTTAGGTGTTAAATACTAATTAAATAATTATGTATATATTTAATATATAAATTTTAATTTAATAACCAAAGTTATTAATTTATTAATATTTTGAATTATAATTATATTCAACTTATAATTAATATCTAATAAATATATTATGTACATCATTATTAAATATATTATAAATCTATAATGATAACTACATATTTAATAAATCACATTTATATAATTAAATATATAGGTTAGTTATAATTAAAAATGATAATATTTAATAAACATTTTTTTATAATTATATATGTATGTTAAATAACATTTTAACTAGGTATTATGACCCATTGGGTCTAGTTAGCCAATCTCGAACCTGATCCAATTATAAAAGAGCTGTGGGAATCCAAACCCGAATATGACCCAAGGGTTTAAACCCAAAACCCTAACTAGTGCAAAAAAGTTGAGCAATTTTGGGCAAGCTGACTAGCTTGGTTGAAAACTATTATCCACGTCTCTAATCATTCACGAAATGAGATTTTGATCTTAATTCAGATTCATATTTGTGTTACCAAACTGTCTCAAGTCTTAACTGAACAACTAATTGTTCAGCTACAAACCGTAGCTTAACCATTAAGTGTTCCCAAATGCTACCTTAGTGGATTTGAACCACCGTATTTTTTAGAAATATTGGAGTCAACACTCCACTTCCCAGAGGCTCTACAATTTTGAGCTAAAAACCCAAATTTACAATGCATATCATGATTAAAAAAAAATTCAGCGTCTTAGATTAAATGAGAGAAAATCATATTCATCTGATATGCCCAAAGCACCCCAAGTGTAAGATTTGAGGTAAGTGCAAGAAGTATTGTTTAGTCACCACTATCCATACTATAATGAAGTGAACGAGTATTTTATTCCATAGGTAGCTCCGCAACATCCCTACTACTCCATAAGTAACTCCATAGCATCCCTACCTACTACATCATTATAAGCAACCTCTATAAGTATACTACTCCATAAGTATACAACTCCCACTCATATATAGAAACTATACAAGCCAAACGAATTTTGAAGATCAGATTGCCGAATGAAGCAATCTTTATCTTGTTGATTAAATCTTTGAAATCTCACCATTCAACTGTTGCGGAATAAAGAGGTTTTTGACTTCATTTTTCAATCTAAGCTTAGGATCCTTTCGGAGATTAAGCGCATTGATGGGTTGGAAGCCGAGACAATCCCATTGGCCTCTGATAAGCAATCTCATGAGCACCTTAAGCTAGAATTCCATAATCTCTTAAAGTATGAGGAATTGTTTTTAGAAACAGAAAACTCTGACTCAATGGCTTAAAGAGGGGGATCAGATTAACTCGTTTTTTCATCGGGTAACGACCGGTAGGCCGTAGGAGAGTGAATCTCATTTCTTTCTCCAAGTTGGAGATCGATAACAAATGATAAGGAGATTACAAACGAAGTTGTGAGATTCTTTAAGGACCTCTACTCTCAAGATAGGCCTTATAGACCAAAATTGGAGGACCTTTAATTCTCATCCCATTCAGATCATCATAGAGACTAGCTTGAGGGCCCCTTCTCAAGTTAAGAAGTACTTTTTGTGATTAAGGGTATGGCTAGGGACAAAGCACCTGAGCCAGATGACTTCTATATGGAATTCTTTAAGAAATGTTGGCATATCGTAGGAGAGGATCTCCTGCAAGTCTTTCATGAGTTCTACCACTCTAATTCCTTTGATCCAGTCCTAAACAACACTTTTATTGTCCTTATCCCAAAAGTATCAGAAGCAGCGGATCATTGAATTCAGACCAATTAGTTTAGTGGGCAATGTATATAAAATCCTAGCATAGGTGTTGGAACTTCGATTAAAGTTGGTGATGAATTCAATCATCTCTCCTTTCCAATGGGCTTTTGTGAGAGTGAGTCAAATCTTAGATGGATCACTCATAGTGAATTAATGCTTAGAGGATAGACCGAGGAAATGGGAGAATGACATTCTTTGTAAGATTGACATGGAGAAAGCTTGTGATCATGTAGATTGGGATTTTCTTGAATATATCTGTAGAGACCTGAAATTCCATTTCTTAATATTCGCGTAATTTATGTGATAAACATAGATAAATGTGTCATAATTAATGCTATTGATGTTTTATTTATTAATTAACGTCATATGGCGTGTTTAAGGTGTTTAAATGAAGAAAGAAGGAAAGAAAAGGGTAAATCAGGGAAAACAGGGCACCGCATTCAAATGGACCCCCTAGCCGTCTGAACGGGTTCGAACGGACCCAAGGTCGTTTGAACAGCTAGGAAAGCAAAACAGTTGCTTAGTGTTTTGGCTCGATAGGGCGTTCGAACGGGCACTAAGGCCATTCAAACGGACTGCACAGAAGAGTCCGAAAAACTTCTAAAAATCCGATTTTTCGAGAACTAAAAAGGGTTTAAGGCTCCTAACCCTATAGGTCATTACTCGTAGGTATAGGGTTTCCTAAGCTTCCAAAACCTAATTTTGAAAGAGAAAAGAGAAACCTAGGGTTTTCACATCGTTTTGCTCGGAGAAGAGGAAGAAATCTCCGAGGAAGAAAGGCTTGGAGATCGAAACCGAAGGTCATTCGCAAGCTTGAGATCGTATAGAATCAATCAAGATTGGTGAATATGTTCTCCTATGTTGATTTTATCATGATCATTAATGCTAATAAGGAATAAAAGGCTAAGTTTCAAAATAAGAACACGATTAAAGCATGTTTTCATCGTATAAACATCTTTTATGTAAGACTACCATGATTTTGAATGAGAATTTCATTGTGATTCCAATAGTTATGGTCTAACAAGGGGGAAGGGAATGTTATTTAGAGTATGCATGATTGAATAAGGAAGAAGGGATGTATGTCGGAATTGATTGAATGATTTATGATTGTAATGCAAGATTTCAATGTTTTGTGCAATTAGGGTTTTAGTCCAATTGATTATATGGAAGTGGATGTGCGAAATTGAAGTATAATGATTGAATTGATTGTGTGATTTTATTGTAAGAACCATAGTATGCATGCTTTCATTTACCAACCATGAGATGAATGATATGCACGATTTTGATGTATGATATACTATTTGTATGTTGTGATATATGTTCGGTTAAATGAGCCTTGTATTATGGTCTTGGTTGTAGATTTTGGTCTAAGTTGCTTAGAATTTTTCAGTGTAGTCAAAATGTCGCCTTGGCTATGCCTAGGCTACCGCCTCATCTAGCCAAGACCCCTATCGCCTAAACCATAACCTAGGTGGGCACTCAGTAAATCTTATATAATATTATATAATTTAGACAGAAAAAAAAAGCAAATTTTAGTCGCCTAGGCATCGCCTAAGCAAAGCCTAGGCATCGCCTCACCTAGAGAACCCCATATCGCCTAAGCATCACCCCGATGCTTTGACTACACTGGAATTTTTATCATGGCAATGTGAGTTGTTATGATGGATTTCTAATAGTTCTTAACTAATAATCTAACCGAGGATTTGTCACTTTTCATTCACATCGATAACGTACGCACAAGCATGAAAAAGATCACTACCACAAGTATGTGTTGCACAAGTATGATTGAGTTTTGCACAGCCCCAATACCAGCAATCTAAGATCAAGGCATGAATGTCAAAGTAGGTGAATCAAAAGTAAGCTCGCGCGCACCAGAGAATGTGTCAAGCAAGCAGTAACTCGGTAAAGAATATATAGTTAATCTTTATCCATATATGGTGAGTTATATTAAGTTATTGCACAATGCATGTAAGTTGATATATGTAAGTTATTGTTACTCAAGGGAAAAGTAAGAAAAGTCAAAAAAGTAAGAACGGTAAGCACAAGTGAGCACAAGTAAGATTACCAAAGAAAAGATGTTTCCGCACTTTAATTTATATATGTATGTTAAGATAAATGTATGCATGACTATTCTGTTAAACCATGATATATGCTATATATTAATGTTTATGATATTGTTAGCGAGGAGTTATATTTGCTGAGCATTTTCGTTACTCAGCCGAACTGTTATTGTTGACAAGTTTAGGTTTCGACATTTGCACAACAGAACCTTGGATCGAAGAAGAATGCATCAAGGAACCTGAAGATTATCATCCCAAGGAGAAAGGGATTTAGATATTGATGGATTTAGATATTGATGGCCCTATTAATGATTTCAATTAGTTAGACCATTAATTTCATGTTAAGAGGATTTGTAATTTAGATTTTATTATGGATGATGGTTTAGTTAAATTGATGGCTAAGAATCATGATGAATGATTCACATGATTTATTATATTTAAGTTTTGGTTATGGATTTTCAGATTTGATCTATATTAATTGAAGAAATTCCCAGGTTTATATTTTAGTATGCCTTGTATGCTTCAAACAAGACAATATGATAAATAAGTCACGTCCCAAGGTCTCACTTTATCCTAGGTGGGATTTTAGGGTGCGACAATATACTTCGTCGGATGGAGTTCGGAATCAAATGGAGGACTTGGATGAGAGCTTGCTTCAGATCAGTTCGCTTTTCTATTCTGATCAATGGCTCTCCTCGTGGATTCTTAAAGAATTTTTTAGGCCTCCGCCAAGGAGACCCCCTATATCCACTCCTCTTTATCATGGTGACAGAGGCTTTGAGTAGAATGATCCAAAAAGTCTTTTCATCGCTTTGGGAAGGTTTCCATGTTGGACAAGAAAATCTACATATCTCAAACCTTTAATTTGCAGATGACACGCTTCTTTTTTGTGGTGCCTCTCTAGGGATCTAGCTCTAGTAAGATGCTTGTTTCGTTGTATCAAAGCTGTGTCGGGTTTGGAGATTAACTTTGCCAATAGTACATTATTCGGTTATGGGTGAAATCCCTAACCTTAGGGAGTTGGCAACCTGTCTAGGATGCAAAATGGGCCTCTTCCCAACTTCATATCTAGGATTACCCTTGGGTGCCCCCTCAAAGCCAAATCAGTATAGAGGCCAATCATTGAAAGATTTTCATCAAAACTCCAACGTTTCCTCTCCAAAGGTGGCAAGCTCACTCTTCTCAAAAGCTCTCATTTTAGTCTCCCAACGCACTTCCTATCTTTGTTTAAAATTCAAATCTCAATTGTTGTCATCTTTGAAAAAATTCAAAGGGACTTCTTGTGGAATGAGATGGTAGATATTTCAAAATATCATCTAATAGATTAGAAAACCATCACTCAGTCTAAGTGTGGCGGTGGCCTCAATGTCTCCCCCCTTACCTTGATTAATAAGGCCCTCCTAGGCAAGTGACTTTGGAGGTTTGGTGAGGAGCGGAATAGTCTTTGGAGAGCGGTGATTGTGGTTCGGCATAGGGAGATCAATAGGTGGTGCCCTAAGCTTTGTAAGGGTCCATTAGGTATAGGGGTGTGGAAGGTCCTTTTGCAGGGCTGGGATGAATTTTCTGAATTAACACGATTCAATGTAGGTAATGGGGTGGAGATCAGATTTTGGCATGATCCTTGGTGTGGTTCTTGCCCAATTCGGCAAGTATTTGGCCGCTTCTTCCTATTAGCCTCAAACAAAGAGGCCTTTGTGACCGAGTAATTAGAATTGAGAGATGGGGTGCCCTTTTGGACTCCTATTTTGAGGCGCAATCTTTTCGATTGGGAAGTTCAACACTTAGAGAGATTACTTTCTCAACAGCAGCAAGTAAATCCTTAACGCAGTGGTCTAGATTGTCATGTTTGGGCTCTGGATAATAAGGTTAGGTTTTCAGTGTGATCCTTTTACAGTCTTGGCAGTTTAACTCTAATCTACCTTTTCCTCATCAGGTTGTTTGGTACCCGCCGGTATCGTCTAAGGTTTGCTTCTTCTTATGGGCATTGGTTTTAGATAAAACTCTTACTTGTGACCATCTCATACATAGAGGTTGGTGTCTGGCAAATAGGTGTTTCATGTGCCTTGTAGAGGAGGAATTTGTGGATCACCTGTTACTACATTGCCCGGTTACGAGGGTGTTTTGGTCTTATTTTCTCTCACATCTTGATATCTCTTGGATCTTCTCCAGATCCTTCCAGAGCTTCTTATCTTGCTGGTTTTCAGTAGCGCTTCCTTCGCCGGCAGGAGTTGTTTGGTCTTTCCTTTCTGGGAGGATCACTTGATCCATTTGAAAGGAGATGAATAGGAGAGATTTTGAGGACTCTTTTTTCTCATCGGTAATCAAGAGAGACTATATTAAAAAATTAAACGAGAGACAAACAAAACAACCATCTCTAGGTTCACAAACAGTAAACCAGGAGAAAAAACAACACACGACAAATGCCACGAAGGGCAGAGAAGCAATACAACAAAACGGGACTAGTCGAACAGGTTACCCAAGGGTTTGGACTGACACCCCCACCCGAGCCCTAGGCTGAAACAAGAGATCTCACTCGCAGCTGGATCTTGGCGATGGGCAAGGAAGCATCCTCGAGCACCCTCTTATTCCGCTCCTTCCACAGAGTCCAGACAACCACCCTCGGAAGAAGAGGCCAAACTGACCCCACTAGAGAGGGGAACGACCCTAAGCTCCAACAGGATAAGAAGCTCCGAAGGGATCAGGGGAAGATCCAAGGGGTGCCAAGCAGAGAAAGGAAAAAAGACCACACCTCTCTTGTAATTTGATAATGCAGCAATAGGTGATCTACAGTCTCTTCTGCTTTAAGGCACAGGGCACATAAAACATCTGTTAGCCAGACACCGACCTGTACTCATTAAGTGATCTTAAGTTAAAATTTTATCAAGAATAACAGTCCAAACGAAAAAAGAAACCTTAGAAGGAACCATCGGGATCCACACAACCTAATGAGGAAAAGGTCTACTAGACCTAGTATTCATTGATTGCAAAAAGGAGCTCATTGAGAACCGCCACCTAATGCCCGAGGACCAGACTTAACTATCCCTGAGGAGTGGGTTAGGAGAAACCTACTAAATTTGGGATAACAAACGCAACAAATCCTGAGTCTCACTTTCTAAGAGGTCAAGTCTCAAAATCGGGGTCCACACCAACCCACCCTCCATACAATCTAAATATTGGGCTACAAAACCTCCTTATTAGTTGCAAGGAGGAAGAGGTTGCCAAAGACCTGCCACAGGGGGTAGACCCACTCCACAGATCCTTCCAGAAACTGATGTGCTCACCATTACCCACTCTTCTTTGTTTGTTCCGCAGATCCAGACCAAAATACGCAATCTAGTTGCAGTTTGGTGTTCTAAAGGGGTACTAATGGGGATCCCAGGGTGTTTATTTTTCTGCCTTAGTTTCTTGTTGTAGCTAGAGTCTTGTTTTGCTTTAGTGTTCTTGGTTCACTTATTGAGAATTTTTGTACTTGTGCTCTCTATATGCTATTTATGCTATCTTGATTACCGATAAAAAAAAAAATTCAACTATTCAAAAATAGTTCTAATTCCCTAAACCCTTACAAATTTCGAACCGGGTGTCTCCAGCTCCAAATTGGGATATTTATTTTTTGTTTCAAAAGTGGAAAATTCAAAGAGATACGTATTTTTTTTCATGTGGACCATTAATAAGTAGTTTTTTTGAACAAAGAGAAGAAGAGAACTGTTGACCTCTCATTCGAACCCTATATCATGTTAACTGTAATTTTTTCCATTTATTGACCTATAACTCGTAGCACCAAATCATGCATTTGATGGTTAATCCCTTATCATATATGATATCCAGGCATTTTTTACAAAAGCAAGCACACAAACCAAATCCATACAAGAAATAAATGTAAGGAATCCAACCATCATATACCGAATTGGAAAACCCTACTTAAGCTTGAATGTTCCAATAGTATCATCTCATCTCATCTCAAAAGCCTCCCCCAACTCCCAGTCTATTTCATCCTAACGGAAACAAAATCAAAATCAAAATCAAAATCAAAATGATTCTTCACTTATTCTTAGTAAGATTGATGGGCATGGGAGATTGCAGCCAATAGTATCATACGAGATTACAGAGAGAGACTGATGGGTCATTGACAACTAGATGAACCTCTGCTTAGTCTTTTGATAGGTCGTGCCGTGTCTTCTCTTTAGAGACCAATCAACACAGCTAGGGTTAGGGACCAATCCAACACCATTCAATTAGAAGATAAAACCATGGCAGATGATTATAGACTCAACCCCATTTGCGGCAATCAGCAGAAAGAGGAGAGGAAGCCCTTAGGGAGAAAAGTAAAGATGCAAATAAATTAGGGTTAGAAAAAACATACCTTAAATGAGAAATGGTTCAAGGATAAAGAGGATAGAGGCCTTGTTTCGTAGGTTACCCGATGTCTCTTGAGAATACCGGTGATCTTAGTAGGTCGGAGAAGAAACAAGTGTTTTTCGAATGGGAAATGGGAGAGTGGGTCATAATCTTTTAGTGTTTACTACTCCAGTGGCAGTGAGTGGCCATGGAACTGTATGTGTTCTAATAAGCACTACTGAAATACAACTACGCTAATAACGTTTGGATTCTGTATATCGGGATATCCAGATACCATTATGGATCACCTTCTTCACACCCGAATCGGGTATCTGGATATTCTGAAGCTGGCATCGCATTCAATTTGCCTCATCAGGTTAAGATTCACTGACTTCATTCATCCAACCTTGTTTTATAAAATATTATATATATATATACAGACTAAGTAGAAGTGCACGTGCTTTACACGTATCAAATTTTTTATTAATAAAAAATATAATATAATTAAATTAAAAATTAATATTATCGTTATTAATAATTTTATGATCCCTAAAACAATAAGGCATTAAAAAAAGGATTTTCTAATTTAATCCTTCTAAATCTCTAATAGAGAGTCCTTACCAATAATAATAATAAAGTTTTTTATGAAGATTTTCTCTAATAGAATCCTTATTAATAGACCTTCACCATTTTTTAAATATATATCTAATATTGTAATTCTATGTAGACATATCCAAGCAGAGTTACTTACCAATTAGAATTCTACGTAATAACTACATATAATAAATAAAATTATTATCTACACTTCCTTTTCTTCCGGTTCTTTTACAACATGTACTATGCTACTTTGCATACAGGTAAGGTGAATACAAGTGGAGGACATTTTGGTTCCATGCTCATGTACTCTACAACATAAAGTTAGTCTAATTAGTTCATCACAACTAAGGGTGGAGCCAGGATTTTTTCATTGGGGGGGCCAAAATACATGTATAAAAAAAAATTGTTTTGAGGGTATGGAATTTGGGGGTTCAAGGGCATAGCCCCCGAGAAAAAAAAATTTGGGGTAGTTTTTTTATTTTGAGAATTTTTTTTGCCCGGTAATGCCTTTGACGTCGCCACATGTCCCTATTAATATCCCTTAATTGTGGTTAAGATTCACCCACCTATCCTTGGTTTTAAAAAAATATATCAAATTTCTATTTGAACCCTAGTTTAAAATTCACTAACTCCTAAGGTTAAAATTATTTAAATATTTTTTTCTAAAAACCAAGGATATGTAGGTGAACCCTAAGATTTGGTGAATTTTAACCATTAAGGGGTGCCAATAGGGACATGTGGCAACCTCAAGGGCATAAGGGGACTCCATTGGGGGGCCCACTATATATATGACAAAAAAAAAAAATAGGGGGCCACCATATTATATAGGACAAAAAAATTGGGGGGGGGGGCAAGTAAACTAAAAAAAAATGAGGGGCCCACTATTCATACTAGAGCTATGAGGATTTACAAACCCCCCCCGATTCCGCCCTTACATACAACTCTCTAAGCAATGGTAGAAAATGCAAGATGACAAGCAAAAGCAAGAAACCAAAGGCGCGTTTTAAAAACAAGAGAAAAGGTGTACCTTTTCTAGAAATAATATAATTCTTTCCCAGAGACCCAGGTGAAGAAAATACGGTAACTTTTCCAAGGTGATGGAGAGGAGATTACTTAGATATATCAATCTCAGAAGAGTCAAATACTTCATCAAAGTAGTTGATACGTGCACAGAGCGGCCCTCGTACCCAGAATATCCTTGCATCCTCAATACCATGTGATGCTCGGTCAACCCAAAAAAATTCAGAAATTACATAATATAAGTTAAACTTTCTAATAAAATCCTTCAAAATCTCTACTAATAAAGAGTCCTTACCAATAAATCAGATAAGATAAGACTTTGAGTCCTTTAAAGTCTTTACTAATAAAGATTCCTTACCAATAAATCATATAAGATAAGACTTTCTAATAGAGTCCTTTAAAGTATCTAGTAATAAAGAGTTCTTACTATAGGTTAATAAGTTAATATTTTTATTTAAAAGATATTTTAGTCCAAATAAAGTTTAGGTTACTCCTTGTACTTTTATTAGAACTAGTAAAGGTACATGTGCTTTGCATGAATTAATTTTTTTATTAATAGAAAATATAATATAATTAAAATTATTATTTTTTGTACTTATATGGGCTCAATATGATGAGATTAAAAAACAATGCCCTCTGCTCCAAGAGCCTATATTCCCGACATGGCGTTTTCCGTGGGCCGACGCCCCCTCCAAGGTGACTCAAGTCTCGATTGAGCAGTCATTTTTCATAGGCACGGATCCTGACCCCCTTTGAAAATGTATTGATACGCACGCCGAACAGAGCCTTTTGCATGAGGTTTATATTTATTGATGAATGATTGTTTAACCAATGTGAATTATTATGGTCCACCTAATTTGATAGAAATTTTATCTATCTTTTAAGTGGTTTACTTATTTTAAATCTTTACAATTTGTGGTTCAAATCTTACGATTTAAATCGAATCGCAAGTAAAACTATTTAAATCGCATGTAGAAATTGTAATTGGATTAAATCTCATTCGATTTACGATTTAGATTACGATTTGCGATTCAAATCGTATGATTCATGCTATTTAAGCATGAAACCCTTGCTATAGACTAATACTTAAAGAGTATTTTTTTAATATTTTAATCCATATTATGGACATACCAAAACCTCCGTTACGGACATGCCAAAACCAACCGGCCAACACATGTCCGTTTTAATCCCTACCAATTGTGGTTAAGATTCACTAACTCTTAGAGTATAACAATATAGGCTTGTTTTTTTTAGAAAAAAATATTAAAAATAGTAACCATAAGGGTTAAGAAAATTTTCTTAACGAGAGTAAAATATATTTTTTAAGAACCATACTAAATCCCAAAGGTTATTGAATCTTAACCGTAGTTAATAAGGGTTAGTCTTTGTCCCCTCTTTCAAGGAAAAGGATTCCTTCCTGCTTTCCTAGGGGTTAGTAAATCTTAACCATAGTTTGTATAATTATGACCGAAGATTATTGAACCATAAATCTTAACCATAGTTAATAAGGGTTAACAGGGACACATGTTGACCAGTGGGTGCAATTGAACTCTCCCTGTGATTTGATCTCGAGATGAATAAAAAAATAAAAGAATCAAAGAATTGGAAAGACAAAAAAAAAAAAATAATCTAACCACAAATGCACTACAAAAGAATAGGGCTTTAGTGGCAATTTTTTAACGGCGTTTAATAAAAAATGCTTCGAAAGGCATTAAAACACGGCGTTTCTAAATAAATGCCGCTGATTAGGTGACAGGAAGACTTTTTTATGGCGTTTTATAAAAAAATGCCGTTATTGTGGAATCTATGACGGCGTTTTTAAAAGAAATGCCGCGGAAGACTTGCCGAAAATCTGTTAGTGAAGGGCCTTTTATGGCGTTTTTAAGAAAATGCCGTGAAAAGCCTCGTATTTGGGGTTTTAGGTCCCGAGCCTTTCCCTCCTCTCTTTCCCTCCATTTTTTCCCTTCCTCTCTACTTCGGCTCCCCTGCTCCGTGCTCCAAGCTCCGGCCACCTTCTCCGGCTCCCTTGCACCGTGTTCCAAGCTCCGGCCACCTTCTCCGGCTCCCCTGCTCCGTGCTCCAAGCTCCGGTCACCTTCTCCGGCCATGCTCCGCCTTCGGCTCGTTTAGTTTTCAGAAAAAAAAAAAAAAAAACAACAACAACAAAGGGTTTTGGTTGATATAAGATTCCTTTTGCTCTTTCTGTGACATTTTCAGCGTTTTTGCGGAGAGTGAGAGAGAGAAGGGCGGTTTGCTCTGGTTCTCTTCCCTTGAAAGCGAAGGAGAAAGGCGTGGTCGCCCTAAATCTCCTTTACTTTCCTTATCTTTTCATCTCTACGAACAAGGTAAGCTGCGATCTTCATCTCTCCATCTGCTTTATTTCCATTTTGTTCGATCTTATTACAGTTAGTTTGGATTCTACATATCTGATTTTCTTTTCATTTGAATATCTCGATGTAGATCTCTCTCTCTCTTTTACCTCAAAAGAACATGTAGAAATTGTAAAGATTCAATAAATAGTTATTTTTAATCGCGAATCACACATTTTTGATAAAAGAAATGTGGTGATCTTTTTAAGATTCTAACGGATCCGTAGGTTTGATTGCCAAAAGTGAGTCAGGGTTAGTTTTATTTGGGTTTATACGGCCCCGATCTAGGGTTTTGCTGCATGTAATTACCCTGATTGTGAGACTAGAGGTTCGATCTAGAGGAAGGTCTCTGAAATCCTTCTCTGGTGGACGATCTTCAGGTAAAAACTCTCATGCTCTCGCATATCTCTCCGATCGCTATCTCATCTGTCCTATGCGATGGATCTTCAAGAGTTTTCTTCTTTAGGTTTTTTTGAAGATTGTGATCTCCACGTCCTATGTATGATCTGTGGTTTTGCTGCATGTAATGAAAATGACAACAAAAGGGGTTTTTCTATTTGAGTGATAATTGGGACTGTGTTGAGTGTGGTATGAAGCTCTTTTGACATATGTATGCATCAGATGCTACTGCTTTCACTTTTTTTTGGATAGGTATGTGTGATGGTTTCGAACCCAGTTCATGGTTTCAACACCTGAATACTTTACCAACTTAGCAAGTTGGAGGTAGTAGTTCTATTACTAAAATAGATACTTAGTTAAAATTACCTCAATAAAAAGGAGAAGCACGTTTTTCAACAATCTACGATAATCGGGCTTTGAAATCCATCTTTCTCCGGTTCCTGATTAGTAACCTGAGCAAGGTATATAATCCCTTTTAATCTTCCCTATATTCTTCTCTTCTTGTTTGTTGTTTCCTTTGAGTTTACTTAGCTGAGCACAAGGGTCTTAAATGGAAAATCTGGTGGAGGTGGATGATACTTTGACGAATTTGTGTCTATTATCAACTTTTTATAACCAGTAAAAGGAATTTTTGTGGGATTGTTTCTTGAATCTCTATGTTTAATGATTTGGGGGGATGTGGGTTTGGGATTCTGAATTTTAATGGGATTTGAAGTAATCGAAGCATGTTTTGAGTTTGGAATATTGTGTAATAAATGTTTTTAGAGTACCCTATGAACTTTGTGCGCATGCAAGAAAGAAAGAGAACTGTGTGCGCATGCAAGAAAGAAAAAGGTGGTTTAGGGACTTAGCTTACAAGTTTAGAATTTTTTTTTTTAATCTTGTAAGTATGATTCGAATAAGTTGTGAATGATTCGCCTCGATTAAAAAATTCAATAATATTTCAGTATCTTTGATTAATACAGATGAATTATATGGATAACGAATTGTAGGTATTATTTGAATTATATAATTCGCGATTAATGCACAAATTTACTAACTATGCTCAAAACTAACGCTACAGGGGAAAAAAAGTAAAGTTAGGGAGAAAAAAAAAAGTAGCTTATTGTTGCACACCACTTGCAGACGCAGCAGACCACATGGATAATCAATTTTGGAGGACATTTTAGAACCTTTCTTCAAGATTTCTTCATTTGCAGATTTTAGACTTTTAGAACATCTCTTTTTTCGGTAGCTAATAGTAAGAGGATAACCCCAACATGATTGGTTAACGGCTAGCAACTTGCAACGGTCAAGATCATCCATAAGAGGTCCAGATCAATAGATATTTTGTAGTGAGTGGAGAACAAAAGCATACAATATGGTAATACGGTATTCCTTACAATAAACCCCATTTGACATAAACGAATAATCTTCAGGAGGGAATGATGGTTTCTTCCAGTCCTTCCCTGCAAGTATTCGACCGTTGGCGAGTAAGGTTGGACAATTTAATTTCTCTTAAACTTAAAAATATTTATTTCAAGCATAAATATTTATGTATGGATCATCTTAATTCAAAAGTGCAATCACACTCCAAGGTTCTTTCGGATTCTTGCGAGGTCTTGACCGTTAATTTGGAATGCCTTCTTCACTACATCATCAGGAAGGGGCAGTTTGGAAGCGAAAGTAGCGAGTGCAGAGATTTGTGTACCAGGGTTTTGACTGCTGAGGCCTGATATATAGCTAGTGCTGGGGAAGATGAATCGAGATTGAAGAGAAAATGGATCATTCCTTTTGGGAAGCCAAAAGGCTGCCTCTTTATTTCTGATTAATAGTAGAAGCAATTCTGTTTTGCATTTCTCTTTTTTGCTGTTTAGATGATATGGATTTCTTTCTTTCTATTTGAATTGATGGAATCAGGCGGTGGTTAATATGATAAGCAACCTGGTAAATTCGACTGTGCCGATTGCTGTTGAGATTTTCAAGAAGGCAAGGGACCTATGATGAGAAGAAGCTGTTTGGTGTGACTACACTTGATGTGGTTCGAGCTAAAACTTCCTTTCAATCTTCTTCCTGCACTTCATTTCTAGTTTTGTTAATTAAGCACCCAAGTACTTTTAGACTTGTTTAATTGTTTATTATGAACTCGGGCTTTATATAGTTGTTGATTTCTTGGTATTGATCGTCCCTTGTCTTGTGTTGAGCTTGAATTTGCGGCAAACAACTCCTTTAATTATTTGCTATTTTATGTGCAATATTTCTATCCAAACCCAATTAACTCATGTAATTTATCTAATGGACTAATACATCTTGCATCATTGAAAGTGAATCTCATTCTGCCATAAGAGGACCAATGAAGGAAGCACCAGAGATATGTATGCTCTTCCAACAATGCCAATGCCTTCATATTCATCCTTTCTTACAGTATGCTTAACATTCGCAAATTGGCCCTAGAAGCAACTCTAAGCGTTCCGCTATCAACCTTATCAGTGGGTAAATTTGGAGGACATTTTCTCTAGCATCTTAAAATTTTCTCATACAGTAAGAATTCAATTTATTTACAACTTTAAAAATAAAATGGTATAAATACCTAAAAGTGTGTACATTTGGATATAAACAATATACATTTCAAATAGGTGAATATCCCATCTAGGGGAAAAGTATAAAAGGAAAGCTTGTCCTTTGGTAGAAGACAGTAGTCCAGGCCAATGTAGGAGAGTTAGGTATAAACAAGGTGTAGAAGCAATCTACCCATGTTCTCCCACATGAGCCACCACACTGACAGAGCAGAGGAGATCTCCTATGCCAAATTCCAACTTTCCAACCTAATTTAATTGTACACACCATAGGCCTGTCCTAGTTGTTTTGTCTCCCTTTGGGGAGGTGTGACTTGAGTTCGAGTCTTAGTGAGACTGTTGAGCGCCACTGACAGAGCAGAGGAGATCTCCTCCTTGTCCCCACTTAGCTTTGGTGGAGTTGTGTTGAAATGATGAGAGCCCCAGATATTCCAAGGTTTTGACTGTATATTTTTCTGAAAGATTTGCCATTATTATCACAATAGTGTTCTTATGCTTCCCTTGGCTTTAGCAATCAATTCTACCATATTTTGTCATTAGTATTAGGTGGAACTCATGTCTGCCCCATGAGTTCTTTTCATTCTCTTATCATGCAGTTTTTTCTTATATATATTTTTTAAACTCCGTTAATTTTTGGACGATATCAAGAACTTGATTTCTATAACCTCTGGAATAACTTCACAGGGAAAAATCTTACCAGTTATATAAAGTTTTCCTATTGCGTTTCATCTACATATAAGGAATTTAGAGAAATATTTGGATTTTATATTACAAAATCATCCTAATTGCGGAGTGCGGACATCATTAGAGTCATCCCCAAAGAAACTAGAAACTGTTTGAATTGTAATCTGACCTATCCAACAGAAACAAATTAAAATCCTGTCTTGGGGTATTATACCCTTTATTCATCCTACTCCTAAATGGGGCTATGGGAAACCAACAAAACAGTGTATTGTTTACTTAGATAAAGGTGGCTCATTTCCAGGTAATATAGATGGTTTTGAATATCTATTCAGAGAATTCAAGGATGTCCCATTATTTCCTCTCTACGATAATTCAAATGAGGTAGATGTCATTTGACTAGGTATGAATAAAGCATTGAAGCATAACATCACAATACTTGAATACATTTGCAGGCTCTTCTCTTGTTTTTATGCCGTGAAAAAAACACCCCCAATTAAATTAGGTGTAACTCTATTTTTAATTTAATGAACCGGAAGAGTCAATCCCAACCCCCCATCTTTACAGGATAGTTTTTTCTTTTTAATTTCTGTTTTTTTCCTAAGGAAATTTTTCTATTGAAATTGATTGCTCAAATCGACAAGTTGCTTGGCCTGAGAGGTGGATTCATTTCATTTTTCCATATTTTGAAGAGCTATCCTACATTTTGAGCACCAAGAAGCTATAGAGGTGCTGCTTATTTTCTGTCTAAGATACCTAATCATGTACATGCTTAAACCTGAGTTCTTTCCTAGTGACTTTCCTAATGACTTTACTATTTAATCAATATATTTTTTGAACTTTCTTTGCATATTAATTATGAAATCTGTAAATTTTATCATTTCAATATTCTAATAAATAATTTTATTTAATTGTGTTGTAGGAGGGAGCAGGGAGCACACACCTATCGAGTTTTAGAGGTGCGGGAGGGAACCAATGAGATGAAGATAGTTAGACTTACGATTTATTGACACTTTTTTTTATAGACATGTGTATTGTATTATTACATGTGATTGGATGTATTTATTTTATACTGATTTCTATGTAGAAATTTTCTTTTTATATATAATGTCATTATGGACACTATTTTGTTTATTTTATATTGTTGAAAGGTACAACACAGGTAAAAAAATATTGTTGACAGGTAAAAAAAAATATTTATATTATTGACAGGTACAAAACAGGTAAAAAAAAAATATTTATATTATTGACAGGTACAAAACAGGTTAAAAAAAATTGAAAAAATATTTTTATTTTTTTTTATGTCGTGACTATTCGCGGCATTTTAAAAACGCCAAAATTGATATCGGTATGAAACGTCGTGAAATGTCACCTTATGACGGCGTTTATAAAAATGCCGCCAAAGATATGCCGTCGAAGGTGAGTCTTTAACGGCGTTTTTGTAAATGCCGTAAAAGGGTATCTATCACGGCGTTTTTATAAACGCCGTTATAGGGTGATGTACAGCAGCGTTTTACAAATGCCGTCAATATAAATGCCGCCTTTACTTTCCCCGACGTAGGCAATAACGGCGTTTTGGTTAAAACGCCGTTATTAACTATAACGGCGTTTTTGGGGTTTTCTACGGCGATTTAAAAACGCCGTGAAAAGTCTTAAATTTTGTAGTGATGGTTGTAAAATGATCAGAGCAGTTGTTAACGAGATCATCAAAGCAATGGATGTAACCATGCAACCCAGATGATTTTCCATGGCCTTCATAATCTATCCCCTCAACTGCAAATCCAGCCTTAGCAAGCCAAGTTCCAGTACCTTCCACGGAGATACTGCATAAGAAACCAACCCCCTAGACTGACTGCATGAGCTTCTCAATTCTATGCTTTAAGGGTTAGGGGGTTCTCTGACGTAGAGGAGGCAACTCAACCACTAAAGACGTCTTAGTGGTTTAGGGATAAAGGGATCCTCTTTGGAGTGGACTCTCCCTCTCTCTTAAATCTTATAAATTGATCATTTTTGGAGTTCTTTAATGGGTCCTATTAAAAGTATAAAGTAATATAACATGATCCTAATTAGATTAGGATGAGATTAAATCTTATCCAATCTTTTGAATAGATCTCACTACCTATACGGATATACGGAACATCTATTGGTAAGTCTTACCAATATGTACTAAGTATTTAGATTTTTTTTGTTGATTAAATCTTATCCAATCTTTTTGAATGAATCTCACTACCTATACATATCTATAGAGTACTAGTAAAAGTGCACGTGCTTTGCACGTATTAATTTTTACTAATAAAAAATATTTTTATTATCCTATTTATGAGGTGTCAATGGGTCAGGCCGAATGAAATAATAATTATTATTGATCTCGTTTGTCAAAGATTACTATTTTATTTGATATTTTATTTAATTTTCCAATTATTTTTGGAACCTTTTTTTATATTTTAACATATAAGTAGTTTACAAAAAAAGGGGGAGGGGGCTCATTCTTTTAGGTCCATATATGGGCAGGTTAGGGCTTTGCTACTTAAAGTCATGCCCAACCTAGTGGATATATCTACCATAGAGTAATGTATTTATGTTCAGAGGTAAGATCGTGTAAATGCCAACACATATATTAGCATAATGTATGAAAACAATATCAGATAATGAATAAAAGAGTAATGTATGAAACAAGTATATATAAATCGAATTGATTATTAGATCAAGCTGGTTACCTCAGACAAGATGTGGGACATATATGCCATTAAAACCATATGGCTGGTACACGGACTGTAGAATGCCTGCAAACAAATATAGTTAGGTTCATAGTTTGGTTGTATCTCAAATAACAATGACGAACGGAACTTGCATCAGCACCAAATTTTAAACTAAAAAAGTCTAATATTTACTTTCAAAAGTAGATTTAATTTTTTTTAAAAAAAACTTACCAAGGCTTTAAGGAAATAAAAAGTCAATAAGCCCAACCTTCAAGTAGACAACAAAAAATTAATAAAAAGATGCAAAGAGGTAACACAAATTGCTAACAGTGACAATAACAAAACTAATAAAAGTAGGATGCATTTAAGAGGACAAAAACAAAATTTAAATGTGTATATATCAATAAAATAATTGGTCAACATCCTTTAATCTAGAAGTGTCAGACGCATGCACGGCCAGGTCTATCCCCAGATGTCTGCAAGCGCATCGAGCTCAAAATTACAATAAAATCTGTATTTCACACGCGTCACGCGCAAGTGCGCATGTGTTACGTACATAATGTTGTGCGTGAGACACGCATATATTGTAACCGGTTCTCGGCTTCTTGTCCTGTTTGGTTATAAAACAAGAACCAGTTTGTTTAATTGCGTTGACCAGGTTCAAATTAAATGTCTAACGGATCTGGAGTTTCAGATCGAATCCGAATCCATTACTATTCATCTTCTCTACCCGTTTTTTAGTTTTTTAGTTCAGAAAATCGACGGTAGGCACCCTTCCCAATCACGGTTCTGGTCAAGAGGGGTGTCGTTAGAACCGAAATCGGATGGAGACTCCATCCATACAATCCAAATCTCTCGTAGGTCAAGTTTTCCAGCGATATTGCCGGAAAACTCAAAATTAATTTTTTTCCTTTATTCTAGAAAACGACGGTAGGCTCCCTTCTTGATCACTGTTCCGGTCGAGAGGGGTACCTTTAGAACCAAAATTGAACAGAGAGTCATTCTATCCATCCAACTCTCTGGTAGGTTACGTTTTCTCAAAATTCAAATTTCACACTCAGAATTTCATCCGATAACCAAAGCTCTCTTTGGATGATTATATTTTCATTCCGAATGCCAGAAATACATATATTCCGGCATTCAAACATAAAATTATCAAAAAAAATAAATTAATTAAAGGATGACTCACCTTGTGAAGCAAGATCTTCTAGAATTGTCTCAAGAATACAACGTCCAGATCCCTTTATCACGAATAAACAAACTTTAATCCCTTTATCTCGTTCAAATCAGGAGAGAAAGAAAAAGTTATAAAGAGGGGTGGACCCTAAGATGGGGTGATATTAGAAGCCTATCCAATTCAAAGCAAGTGATAATAGAAGATTCAAAACAAGTTATAAGTGTAGATGAGTTACACCTTATCCAAATTCAAGAAACCAATAAAAGAGTTCTTTCTTTCTTTCTATTTTCTCACTAAAAGTGATAGGAGTCTTGCACTAAATCAGTGATGGATAGAAACCTGCAACAATTGTTAACAACAAGTAAGTGATATGGTAAGAGTCTCGCACTAACTATACCTTTTTTTTAAAAAAAAAATTCTTAACTATACGTGATTATGAAGCTTTTTTAATTTAAAAAAAAGATTTGCTTAAAAAAAAGCTTTTTTTTTTTTAAAAAAAAAAAATTTTAATTAAGGGGAAAAAAAATGAAGGTTTGCTTAAAAAAAAAGGGTGAATTCTAAATCACTGTTGGTAACACATCTCCATTCCCTTGAAGGCCAATCATGCACCAAAAAAAAAAAATCTCTTATTGCAATGCCTTTTTCACAATTATCTTATCCCTAGCTTCCTCACTAACATCTCTTACATCTCAAGCCATAGTTTCTTATCTATTCTATCACTTTGATAGCTTATACCTACCCATTCATGGGTTTCTTCTTTTACCATATGAGTCTTTTTTCTTTTGAGTAAACAAACCTTAAGAGTATCCTACAAGGATTGTGTATTATAATAATGATCATTGTTGTGCTTGGATTCATCAAAGAAATGAGAAGCATAGATGGCTCCATCATGAAGGCAGAAGAAATATTAACCGTAATACCAATAGCAGTGCTACCGAATTTTGTAGCAAACTGTAGAATTAAAAAAATAATAATTTAAGAATGACTCACCTTGTGAAGCTCCAGAATTGTCTCAAGAACACAGTGTTCAGATCCCTTTAGCACTAATAGCAACAAACTTTAATCCATTTATCTCGTTCAGATTGGGAGAGAAAGAAAGAGTTATAATTAAAGAGGGGTGGACCGTAACATGGGGTGATATTAGAAGCCTATCCAATTCAAAACAAGTGATAAGTGTAGATGAGTTACACCTTATCCAAATTCAGGAAACCAAAAACCAATAGAATATTTCAAAACAAGTAATAAGTGTAGTTGAGTAACACCTTATCCAAATTCAAGAAACAAAAACAAATGGAAGAGTTCTTTATTTCTTTCTATTTTCTCACTGAAAGTGGTAAGAACTCGCACTAAATCAGTGATGGATAGAAACGTGCAACAACTGTTATAAAAAAGTAAGTGATTGTGGTAAGAGTATCGCACTAACTATACCTCTTTTTTAAAATTTTCTTAAATATATGTGATTATGAAGTTTTTTTAATTTAAACCTCTTAACACTTCGTATAACCTAAGTTGTTTATAAATTAAATTAAATTAAATTTGTCAACATGAAATTTAGGTTACTCCTTGTACTTTTATTAGTAAAATGATTTATTTATTGGTGGGTCTTACTATCTATGAGGAGTATATATTGGTGGGTCCTACTTATTATAATTTAATTTTTAAAGTTTGGTTATAATCTAAGTTATTTATAAAATAAGGGTATTTATACCCAATTAAAGTTTAGGTTAATCCTTGTACTTTTATTAGTAGAATTATATATATATATATATTAATTATAAATTAGTTAAGTTTAACCATAGTTAAAAATGAGTTAAATGGGACACGATAGTCAGCTAGGAAGGGGACCCTCGCAGTTCCCTTCTCAGGACTCCTTATTTTCTAGATTTTAGCTCTAGTCTACAGATCCTACACCATAATGTTAGAAGGTGTTAAGAATGAACGAGGTTTGCTAGCCCTACTTTCATCACATGGGATTGTCTCTGCAGATGACAGAAAAGTGGTCTCGGGCATCCACACATCATCCAACATGTGGTGATAAAGCCACATGTTGGATGATGTGTGGATGCCAGAGACCATTTTTCTGGCATCTACAAGAGACAATCCCATGCCTAATTAATTTCATACTTTTCCTTCTCAACCAAAAATTTTGGAGAGGGTAAGCAATGGGGCATGGCACCCTTAAGAATTCAGGGTCTGCCTTAACATTTGGACAATACACAATCCAAAAGGTCTGGCAGATAAAGACATGTTTTGAACCCAATTCGTGTTTTGGACACTCAACGACTTTACCAGTTAGATAATATAGAACAAATGTTTCTTAAGCCTTGCCATTCCTTAATTCCTATGGATGGATGGTCAAGATTACGCTATGGCTCAAACAATTACAATCAAAGGGGGCCTCTTGGGTGAAGCTCAACACAAAAATCAAAGACATGCAGGACTACTTATCAATCAAAGCTGCTTTAACGATAATCTATGAACAAAAAAGCCAAACAGCATAAACATATGAAAGGAGCCATACATGGTCAATCTCCATTAACCATACAAACGTAATCAATGTAAATTTTGACAATTAAAAGAAGCAGATGACCTTGAGAACCTCACGCTTCCTGCTTTGGTTTCTTTAGGCTGAGGTTGAGTCTGAAAGCATCTCTTTCGGTCAAGGCTGGCGATTTGGAGAACATGAGAGAAGCCTTCAATAGGCTTAGAGCCTGCACCACAAAAGCAACTTACATTCAACTACAGTATTTCATCAATACCCATATAATATGCGAGTGTGTATGTTTGTAGCATAGAACATCTGGGGATTTCCAACGGGACTGTGGAGTCGAGCTAGGCTTTGGCCATACCCAATGTGGACTGTGGAGTCGCATTAACAGTGAGATGGCACACTGTTTGGACGGCAATATTCCATAAGTTTGGACAATGCGAGTATGCAACCTCTAATAGCGTCAATCATTAATTGCCTAAAAATATAATAAAATAAAAAGGTTCGCAACACTTTTTGGATGGGGGCCACCGAAAAGTGATTTTACTTTTTTTTTTTTTTAGGGGTGATTAGTTTCTTGCGAAGGGTGATTAACTTGTGCCCCCCATGAAGCTAGGAACAATAATCAGCTGCAAAGGGCCTTCTGAGGTCAGCCACTTCTGAATTTAAAAAAAAAAACGATCCTAACTCTTAAAACCCTTTTAACTCTCTTTAACTGTGGTTAAGATTCACTAACTCTTAAGTTTAAATAATTTAACCTTAGTTTTTAACCTTAGGGTTAGTGAATCTTAACCATAGTTGAAGAGTGTTAAAAGGGTTAGGGTAAATTTTTTTAAAAAAATCATATGCAGCTGATTATTGTTTTTGGGACTTCAAGGTTAATTACAAACAAGAGCTTTGGTTCAAGAGAGGACCCGAGCTCCTCCAAAATATTACTTGGAATCCTCTATGGTTAAAACTTATAACCGGACTCCATGGGTCCATCTATAACGGTACAGAATTCTAAGTCCCAAAATATGCCCTAACAAGGATAATTTGAGAGTTAAATAATCAAAATGACAAACACCACATCGAGTGTGGGGCTGAGATTAACTATGAACAGGAGGTCCGCAAGAGCAACCTAAAATATGGCTTATGACAAGGTTAAGTTTGTAGTTTGGTAAAACAAAAGGAGAAGACGACTTGAGATTCTCTGAGTCTCAGCAAAGATGGAAAAAAACTAATGTCAACTCCAGGTTATTGGTTAAGACATGAGAGAATCCCAAGTCATAAATGAAGAGTATTTCTGCCAAACTTTTTCAATAATTCTTAAGAGACTAACTTTGAGCCGAAGCTATGATTCCGATGTTGAAGCAGAGCCCCCTTTTTTACACTATGGCAATGACACTTTTGTAATTATGGAGAGAGGTCCAGACAATTTTACAAATCACTTTTTTTCTCCCATAGTATAAAAGGGGAGCTCCTCTTCAATGCCGTGAAGCAAAGCTCCCCTTTGTATATAAACCAAATTCTTAAGATACCTTTTAAAGATATTTTTTTGTTTGCTCTGGGTATCTCTTCATCTGAGCTCCTGTTCATACTTCATAGTTGTAACGGATAAAATTCGTAAAATCAACTTAGCGTTGGAGAACGAGTTCGTTTTTGTTGTTTTTGTTCACGAAAGTGACACGTGGACACGAGGTGGGGTCACGTGCTTAAAATAGAGGGATCACACGTTGTCTGATGCACAACGTTCACGTTGTGCGCATTACGTTCACGTTGTGCGCATTACGACGTCTTTGTTTTCTTGTAGAACAACGCTTCCGTTGTGGCTTTGACAACGTGCTCGTTGTCTGAAGCACAACGTAACCGTTGTACTCTTGACAACGTTTTTGTCGTTACATGAACAACGAGTCCGTTGTCTCACTGACAACGATGTCCTGGCTGTATTTTAAGACATCTACACCGTAACCGAGCTCGAGTCAACAACGAGACCGACTCGTAGAAGGAAGTGATCAGGAGGCGATCCATAATTCTGACAGGCGTGCCGAAAACACTGTTTTGTGCCGAAAACACTGTCTTGGCATTTAATGCTGGTCACTTCTGCGTACTGTCCGATCCCGTCCGATTGGACTCAAAGGAGGCTCTCACGTGTGATGCAACAGGTGACAGATATGTCCGACATATTTGGCAATGAGTGCAAAACACGTGGTATGGACACCTATAGCCATCCATGGTCATCGATGGTCATACCAACCTTACCCTATAAATACCCCGTGATTTTTAGTGTTGAGGAGGACCTTTGGATCACGTTTTAATCAAGTTTTTTGCCGTACTTCAGAGTGTTCAGAGTATACTTGTTCAGTGCTTCCCAGAGCCTTGCGTAACTTTCAGTGCCTATTTCAGAGTTTACTGTTCATCATCTTCTACATCTACTTATTTTACCATCGGAGTACAGGTCAGGGTGTCACACCCTCCACTCCAACCTTTTACCGGTAAACCAGAGCGTGGGAGGAGCAGTAGCTGACGCGTGTCCTTTCCGGTATTTTTCCCCCACAATAGTTAATCCCGGAAATGATATATACCTCTTTCTTGCCGACAGTCACCACTCGTTCCTTGATGTCCGAAAGGGGCACGTTGAAGCTGCAAATGCCAAAGATGGATGAAAGGGGAGTAACAATCAAATCATCAGTTACCATAGTTACCATGAGCATTGCCGGTCCTTCTAGAATCCACCTCCACGTCTGGTTTCTAAGGTGGGCAACTTAGAATCCACCTCCAATCCATATGTGAGACATATGAATTGAATTCTCTTCAATTGCAATTCGTTGTGATCTGGTTTCGTTAAAATCTCTATTTAATGAATAAGTCAAGTCCGACTAGATTTTCAAACTGGTTGAATTAATTAGCCAAACTTGAGCATGCAGTCCTCAATTTGTTAAAAACTTGGCTCAATATATATATATATACACAATTAAAAACATGCTAAAATTTTAATTAACATTGTAATTTACTTACCTAGTATAATAAAATAAAATTTTCACCTAATATAAATAACTATATCCAACTAGCGGTGTGAAGCACATGAGAGCGATGGGAAGGAGTTAACCATAGTTAATAGGAGTTCAAAGGGGCATGTGCTAACCCGTAGGTGCGATTGCATTGAACTCTCCCCGAATTCAATCACCATTGGCTATGATTCTATTCTTAAAATAAATAAATATATAAGGGGTAGTTTGGGAATTAAAGTAATACATTAAGTCAAAATTTTGTTTATATGAGGGTAGTTTAGGAATTTTGAAAAAAAAAGGCTAAGCCTGCCTCTAGCATTATAATAGTAAAGATGAGCCAAGCTGCTCACGAACAGGTCGAACTCGGTTCGAGTTCGTTTATTAAAACTAAAGAACTTGTTTATTTAATAAACAAGTCAAGTTCACGCTTGATTTTTTGATTGACAAACAAACTTGCCCCCCCCCCCCCCCCCGGCCAAGATCACGCTATGGCTCAAACATTTTCAATCAATAGGGTTACCTTTAGCCCAACACAAAAATCAAAGACAAGACTACTTGTTAATCAAAGCCATTTCAACGATAAATCTATGAAAAAATACCATACAGCATAAACATATGAAAGGAGCCATACATAGTCAATCTTGTATATCCATTAACCATACAAACGAAGCAATGTAAATTTTGCCAATTAAAAGAATCGGATGACCTCCTCACTTTCATTTTTCCTGCTTTGGTTTCTTTAGGCTGAAGTTTAAGCTGAAAGCATCGGTCAAGGCCGATTTTGAAATCAGAGAAGCCTTCAAGAGGCTGAGAGCCTGCACTACAAAAGCAATTTATGGGCAAAGCGGCAAAGTACTTCACCAATACCCATGCCCATAATATGTAGGGGTGTCCATGAGTCAAATTTGGGCCACAAAATATCTTGTAAACGGATTTGGCATGTTCAAAATTTCAAAAAAAATTAAAGCCCAAGCCCGGTCATTTACACTCCTAAAAATAGTAAGCAATACTAAGCACACTCTCACAATGTCTTCTATCTCTTTTAGATAAGAAAAATGAAGGAATTACTGTGGGCCTCACAAGTAGGCTGACACGTAACCGTTCGTTACAGTCAACTCCTACTCTCACCATCCACCAACCATTTGCAGAATGGATCGGTGATTGGTGGAAGGTGAGAGTAAGGGTTGATTGAGAGTAGGGTTAGCATTTCTCTTCGTTTTATTTTCTGTAAAAAGTTGAGGAGGAATACTAGCCTACTATCAGTCAACTCTTACTCTACTCTCTTCCAACAACTTGTCTACTTTTTTTGTGAAAAATTGTTTTAATTTTAATAAAGTGGGCCGGATAGTGAGAGTAGAGGTAGACCGAGAGTAGGGCTAGCACTCCTTAAAGTTATGAGTTAACGGTTGAGTAGCAGCACCATGAAAGTTTTTGATGATTTTTCTCCAATAAAGGGATGAACTCTGCTATGAGGAGATCGAATCACAGCCAATTGTGATTGGATTGGGGGAGAGTTCAATTGAATTGCAATTGGCCATGATTCCTATGAGACCATCTTAGGGTTGAGACCATGCAGTTGTGCACGGGATTTAAGGTATGGTGGGCCCCACTAAAAATCCGATGCAGTGGTCTCAGACCTCTCGGCCCTAAGACGGTCTCACAAGCATTTCTTGGAAGAAAGCATATCCTCCGGGTTCTTACCTGAGTTCTTCCCAGTGGCCAACAGTTTTGAAGGTCAGGATTTCTTTAAGAGATGGTTACAGCTGAAACATCCATACAAACCAATTATCCTGGCCTTCGAACACCCATGGCCATAGGGAATAACCAGAGGGTATATTTCCTTCCCGGAAGGGATACCCGCAAAGTGTTGGTTGTCTTTGCTAGAGGAAATGATATCTACCTCTTTCTTTCCGAAAGTCACTACTCGTTCCTCGACGCCCGAAATGGGCACGTTTAAGCTGCCAAGAAAAGAAATGCCAGAGATGGATGAGAGCGGGGTAGCAACCGAATCGTCAGTTACCATGAACATTGTCGATCCTTTCAAGAATCCACCTCCACTTCTGCTTTCTCCGGTGGGCAATTTTGAATTAAAAATCTAGGTTTCCTATGCACACAGAACTTAGGCACAACATCTGCCACTGATGAAATGTTAACAACAAGATTCAACTCGGTGAAGCAAATGGAACAGTTATACGCGTAGTGATACGGTGGATGAACCCCTTCCTTAATGCACAACAACTGATTGCTGCAACCAAAATAGGGAGCGAGCTTCGGGTGTATTAGCATGTACTTGCATTTGTTGGACTTGATGTAATTATCGATGCTGAGATTGTCGGCACTCCGGTCCAATGAATTTACACATTGCAATGGACAATTCCCACCCAAGAGTTCTACCATTGACCCAAGCGGAAAGGTTAGGAAACTGTGTAGAAGGTCCACCAAGTCTCCTCCCGCTTCGGCATACAACACCTTATTATTTGATTTCCTCAGCATTAGTTTCACTCTCACCTTTTGGTCGTCATAGTTTGCGTCTTTTTCATCTTTGGGTTGAATCATTATGTTTCTTGAAGCAAACTGGATTTGGTCGACAATAACCCTTTCGAGCAGAACCGCATTTGTTAAAGGTGTTTCGGGGGATAAAAGCGACATGAGAAGGTGCAACACCTGAGAAAAGATAACCAATAATATTAGTTTGACCATGAGTACCAAGTGAAAACGAGAAAAGAATTACGGAAATGCTAGCGCCAATCTCAATCTTCCATAGGCGCAAGGTGGTGGCTACAAATGTCAAACATCTCATGAATTTTTATTTATTTTTAACTGTTTAAATGCAAAGAGGAGCTTGAAGAGGAGCTCTCCTTTTTACACTATCCCAATGGAAACCTTGTAATTTCGTGTTTTATAAAATTACCCAACAGAACTCAAAAATTACAAATCTGCCATGCCCATGGTGCAAAAAAGGGAGCTCCGCTTCAACACCATGAAGCAGAGCTCCCACTCAAAATTAATCTCTTTTTTTAATCTATTAAAATATCAAACATGGCACAGGATTCTCTCAAGTTCAACTTGAGAGAATCTCTCAAGTTTGAACCGCTAGAGGTCACCACGTGTCTCCTTTGACACCCCTTAACCATGGGTAAGGTTCACTCACCCCTAGGGTTCACTCACCCATCCTTGGTTTTTTTTTTATATTAATTATTATTTTTTAAATTAAAAAATTGTTTTTAATATTAAAAAACTCTAAAAACAGTTTTTTTAATTTAAAAAATAATAATTAATATAAAAAAAAACCAAGGATGGGTGAACCCTAGGGGTGGGTGAACCTTACCCATGGTTAAGGGGTATCAAAAGAGACACATGGCGACCTCTAGGGGTTCAAACTTGAGAGACTCTCTCAAGTTGAACTTAAGAGAATCTTGACCCATCAAACATTGATGCACCTATTATATTGCATCAGTGGAAAATTTTGAAGTTATTGCAACTGGGCGACACTACGATGGCTGATGCTGCCAACTCCTTAGGTATTGGCCTGGCAAGCGCACAACAATGTTGCTTATTAGCATGATTTACTTCAATGTTGACTGTCCTCTCCTCAACAGAGCTCCTTCCTGTGATCCCAAGCTTACTCAGCAACAATAAGCTAGTCATGGTAGACATGGGCATTACACGCAAATCATCACTTATAATGAACCTTGCTGTTTCGTTAACGAAAACTCCTCCCCGCTCAGCTCCCATAACAACAGCCGGAGTAAACCATGGTTTATTGCATCTAAGTGCCATCACTTCTTCATAATGGCAACGCGCCTTCGCATAGGTACTCATCATATTGTATGAACAGTACTTCTTGCAATTACTTGACCAACAAGTATAATATTGAGTGGGCTCGATATTATTGATATTTACTTTTGGCCTCGGATTGTCTCAGCCAAAAAGGGCTCTCGGGGTTCCATACATTGTGTGGCAGCTGGCAGAAAAATGGGGAGAAGCCATTTATTTTCTCCCCATGATCCCTTATTCTCACACTTCTCGCCACATGTCCATTTGTGTGTGGAGAAGTCAAAATCATGGGCCCCATGATTTTGACTTCTCCACCGCTTGTCCTCTATTCTATGGAACCCCGAGACAAGCTCTCTCTGGCTCGCCAGAGACGAGCCAAGGCTTTTACTTTTAGGTTCCTACAATGAGTTTCAGCTGGACTTCTAGGAGAAGGCAAAAGATTACCTCTGGTGGCTGCCCGAGCTTAGCGCTCGGGCATCTACAAACCATTAAACACTGGCATTTATTTAAAGGGGAAAGAAATCAAATGGGGAGAAGTCAAAATCAAGAGGAGACAAAGGCGACAATGAAATGACTTCTCACCTAAAATCTCGCCAGCTGCCCAATGGTTTGTGGAAGCGCGAACGCTTAGCTCGGGCAGCCACAGGAGGCAATCTTTTGCCCCTAGGAGAAAGCAGCATGGTCTTGGATGCTGGCGTACATAGATGCTGCACGTCTAACTTATCGACGCTTTCATATAAATTGCTCATACAACCCATCTCAACCAGGAATGTTTGAGAACGGATGAGTCTGATGATGGTTCCAATTGGCATAGTCAAGAAACTGAAGAGAACATCCACGAAATCCTTACCGGACCCGGCAAAAATGACTCGGTTCGTCTCCTTGTCCACCAACACCTTCAAGCTTATACTCCGTAAATTGCTCTTTGGCGTAGCCATGGTTGTCTACGTAAGGATTCTTCCTTCTCGTGCTCTACTCCAGCAAGTACGGGTACATTGACATTCCTCTCCCGGGTATGCCACTATAAATATCTCGAAACGTACTAATGACACAATAAAACTACGCAAATAACATGTATTCTGTTCCGATGAAGAATTTAAGATTTCTGAATCTACTGGAATTCTGTTCATATGGGATACATGCATCTACCATTTTGGATTGGAGCTGAGGAAAATGTGAACAAGCAGAAACTGAATTAAAGATGGTTACAAGACTCGAATCGAAATACAAAGAACATACTAAAAGAAACTCATCCAACTGCAACTCTTAAGGGCTGTCTACCCACAGTATTATTACAAGTACAATGGTCCTGCAATAAAGGTAGAGGAGTAGAACAAACCATCTCTTCTGGTAGCCGATGGATGCATCTGCTATAACATTTACGTTCATGGTTTCCATTTTGCTCCCAATGTGACCATCTCATCTATGCACTTCTTAACGGTGATTACAGTTCTCAATATGAAGTGTTGGGTAAACTTTTTTTTTAGGAATGTCAAAGAAATACCTAACCCGACCCGATAAATAATGTCTAGGTCCCAAGGGATTTCGTTCCGGCACCTATTCCTCTCCAGTCGTAACTGGTTTTGCCAAAACCGGTTACACCCTTGAGGTGGCCACATATCCCTTTTGAGACCTCTTAACTATGGTTAAGATTTACTCACCTCTAAGGTTCACCCACCTATCCTTGGTTTTTTTTTAAAATATTAAAAAAAATTGTTAACCGTGGTTAAAATTTACCAACTCCTAGGATTAATTTATTTTAAATATTTTTTCTAAAAACCAAAAATAGGTGGGTGAACCCTAAGGGTAGGTGAATCTTAACCACAGTTAAGAGGTGCAAAAAGGGATATTTGGTGACCACAGGGGAGTAACCGGTTTTGTCAAAAACCGGTTACAACTGGAGAAGATCACCAGTCGTTCCGATGTAAACTTTTTTTAATAACTTTGGTTCCTGTCCAGATACCCAGTCCTATCACCGAGTACACATATAATAAACTTTTTTTAATAACTAAAAATAAAATTGTCAATTTATGTTGAATTTCCATTCTAAATTTGTATTTATCCGATGTAAAGATCAAGATTTATGTGCATATGGATTCCGCAATTCACTCAAATAAATTGAGATGGGATTTTTATTCATATTTAACTATGAACAGGAATTCCAATATGCCTTTGATAGGGGTATTTTGGAAAGAACACTAGTCCCCTCGTGCGAGGAGGGGACTATTCCTCATCGCTCTCAAATAGCCGACCCTTCAACTCCTATTAACTCGGGTTTTTTTTTTTTTTAACCCTTTAATTAATTTAAATTTGTTTTTTCTAAAAACCAAGGGTAAATGGGTGAATCCTAAGGGTAGATGAATCTTAACCACAATTAAATGAGGGTTAAAAGGGGGACACATGGCAAAAAATGCAGAGCGGAGACGCTCCTCCTCGAGTCACAGACCGAGGAGGTGATTATTTTCCTTTTGGAAATTAAGGGAAAAAGTTTTTGTTGACAAAAAATTTTATATTTGTAATTTTCAAACTACCTTTGCCATAAGCTAAATTTTGGGTTGCTTGGATTACCTCTTCAACCGAGCTCGTGGTCATATTTAATCTGTTTTTATTTGGGTGGAGCTAAGCGCACCCCAAAAATTTATGACTACACCCCAATTTAAAGAGAACGCCTAAAATAAGCTAATAAGACAATAACACCCCTTCTTCTCTCTCTCTCTTTAATAAAGACCTGCACATATCCACGATGAGCTATCATGAAGGATTAACTACCTTGAAAGCAAAGAGGACGTATGCATGCACACAGCGCGAACGTGTTGGCGACTATTACAACATAAAGAGCATGCATGCACCAGTTTTAATCTCTCATTGGGAACCTTTTTCCTAAATAAAATGGGAGGTTACTTATCCTCTTCGGTTGAACTAATTTAAATTTTGGGGTAACCTTCTTACCAACTTAAATATAAAATCCTCTTTTGAGTCGTTGAAGCAAAAAAAAGAAAAAAAATTAAAACGGGGGCTACGCCCCTAAACCCCCATTGTTAGCCCCTCCTGAAAGAGAATCTTGCCTCCGCCCTGGATGCAATAGTCCCAACGGAATCCTCATTTGGGTTTTCCGATTGTTCTCTCTCAAGCTGTGATCTCTCTCCTGACCAAGACTAGTTTCTTGGCTCTGTAATATAAAAGTTCTTAAGAATGGACTATTGTAATCTTCCAAACAGTGTAGTCCTATGTTTTGATTCTCAATTCCAGATTTTCCTCTTCTGAACATGGAAGAGGGAAACTTGTTTCACGAGTGACAGTTGGAAGCACACACTGAGGTCCCGGTAACGTCCATTTCCAGCACAAAGTTCCTGTGTTCTGATCCCAAGAATATATAAGCATGATAAATTGGTAATTTGGCCCGGCTTTCAAAAGCTCTGATTAGCAAGAAGTTCACGAGGAAGAAGGGGGTATTATTGTCTTTTTCTTTAATTTTTGGATTGATTTTTAAGTTTGGGGTGCGGTGATTAAAAGTTGGGATGCCTAACACTACCCTTTTATTTTTATTTTGTTGAAAAGGAATTAGTTAAGGGGTAAATATGTCAAAAGCATACTTTTTAGATAATAAAAATGCAAAACATGCCTTTTTGATTAAATATGTCAAGTACACCCTTTTAGGTAATAAAATACAAAATATGCCCATGAAACGCCTTTAAAAAAAAAAATAGAGATAGACCAATAACATGCTTCCAGCTCAATACGGACGTTGCAAATGGACTCAGATTGTCTGTGGCTAAGCCAGAAAATGTTCTCGGGTGTCCACACATTGTGTGACAGTTGCATAAAACAGGGGAGAAGTCATTTCATTTTCTCCCCATAATTTTAACTTCTCTCCATTTGATCTCTTTTCATTTTTCTCACACACTTATCGCTACATGTCTCATTACGTGTGAAAAAGTCAAACCATGACCCTAGGATTTTGACTTCACCCCGCACATGTTCCCTATTCTATGGACACCGAGACAAGCCCGTTTTTGGCTTTCCCAGAGACAATCAAGGCCGTTGCAAATCCATACTCTGGGCCAGACGGGAAGGAACAGGACGGAGGACAGATAACATGACTACCATCATAGCACATAGGTCCCACCCAAATATCGGATGATTTAAGAGCTAACCTATCAAATATGCTTAGCGTATACATCTGAAAAAGGCCGGAAAGGGGAATGCTAGCCCCACTTTCCATACTTCCTCACTTTCCCTGGGAATCCAACACCTCAAGTTATTTTTCCCGGCTGCTTTTTCAGCCGGTTAAAGCTTCTTTCATCATCAATATTTTAGAAAACTCCCTCATTAGTTTGTATTTTATAAAAACTCTCAATCACATTTAAGATGCATTGAATACGGACCGAACATTTTTCCTCTCCTTTCGTACTCTCCTATTCTCTCTCTCTCTCTCCTCCTAGCTAACTACCACGGCAGAGATCGAATCACAGCCCTTGAAAAAAAACATTTGTGTAAGCTTAATAAAGTGACTAAGTGTAGTCCTTCAAAAAAAAAAAACCTTTTCGGCCACCTCCAAAGTTGTACCCATCCCGTGCTCACCATGAAGCAAGATTAGTGTACTTGACTTAACTCCAACCCCAAATGATAGACATGGGTTAAGCAAATCTTGGATTTAAAAAAAAAAAATTATTGACTTTAATTTAATTAAGCTTAATCAGGGTTAAATGAATGACACTAGGAGACAATGGTTAAGTCTCTGGACCCCAAGTTGGTTAAGCAATCCGAACTTGGGTTTTAGAAAAAAAAAAATCTTAAACTTTAATTTAGTTAAGCTTAACTAGGGCTAAGCAAGTGACATGAGGAGACAACAGTTAAGTCACCGGACCACAAGTTGGTTAAGAAATCTGACCTTAGGTTTTAGAAGAAAAAAGACAAAAATCTAACCAAGGTTAAATGAGTATTAAAAAGGTACAAGGACATTACGGTGACTTAAGCACCGGGTCCTATAATCACTGCTTAAGCAGTGGACACAGTGGTGACTTAACCCCAACCCAACCCCATCCGCAACCCCAACTCCAAAATGAAAATATATATAAGGAAGTGGGACCAGTTGGCAGCGCCGTGGTGAGATCGAATCAGAGCCAATCACGATTGAACTCAGGGATAGTCCAATCACACTAATATGTCAACATGTGTACTTTTTAATTCTTATTAACCATGGTTAAGTTTCACCAACCCTTAAGTTTCAAAAATTTAACCTTGGTTTTTAGAATTGTGTTTTAAAAAAATTAAACTTGGGGTTAAATTTTCTTAATGCTAAGGTTATTAATTAAAAAATAATTTTTTTTTTAAGCCAAGGTTAGATTGTTGAATTTGAACGTTAAAAGATCTTAACCATGATTAATAAAAAAAAAAAAAAATGACATATGTTGACCCATGGGTGCAATTGAACTCCCCTGCCGTGGTAGTTCAATCCCGATTGGGTATGATTTGATCTCTTTCGTGTTAGTTAGTAAGAGAGAGAAAATATGAGAGAGAATGAGTGAGGGACAAAATAGGAGACAGCACAAAAGGGATAGAAAATGCTCAGTCCGTACTCTGCATCATGAATGTAATTGAGAGTTTTTATAAAATAAAAGCTGATGAGGGAGTTTTCCAAAATATAGATAATGAAGGAAGCTTTAACAGGCTGCAAAAGCAGTCGGGAAAAGCAACTTGGCGTGTCGGATTCTCAGGGAAAGTGAGGAAGTATGGAAAGTGGGGCTAGCATTCCCCAAAGTGAAAATAAGCACCTCCTCGATAGTGACTACGAGGCGTCTTGGGTCCCCTTTTCATGCTACGTGTACCCTTTAAACTCTCTTTAATTGTGGGTTATGATTCACTAACCTGGGACGGTTCACTCATCTACCCTTTGTTCTTAGAAAAAAATAATTTAACTATAGAGTTATAAATTAACCTGAGTTCACCGCAAGACTTTCCTCCTCAACCGTGGAGTTAACTATTGCTCATTTTAAAAAACAATGATGAGAGTATGGAAATGTGGGTATCCTAGCACTCGTTAATGATATTCCGAACTAGGAGGAATGGAGGAATGAGTGCTTTGACGTCTCATAGCAGGAATTTAACAATTGATCTTTGACTCAACCCTATACGGAAAGGAATACAAGGGGCTTGGCCTTCATGGCTAGGGCTAACTCCTCCTCAAGTTTCGTATCTCCTTACTTTTACTACTTCATTGCTTTTGTTCTATTAGAATTAGAATCCACAATTTTATTCCAAAAAAAAAAAAAAAAGGTAAAGTACACTCACCTCCCTGAGGTTTGATATAATTTCATAAACCTCCCCTCTTATTTCTAAAATTACACTAACCTCCCCTATCAAATTCATCTTATTAACTTCGTTAATTAATGTTACTATTTTTCAATTTTACCCTTATTACTTAGAGGAAACACGTAAACTTAGTTTGAAAGTTCAACCAAAAAACACATATACGTCTCAAGCCGTTATATGTCCCTTTTAACACCCACTAATTATGATTAAGATTCACTCACCCTTAAGGTTTATCCATCTAACCTTAGTTTTTAGAGAAAAAATAACCTTAAATTGATTATGCTTAAACACAATTAGTGTAATTTCAGAAACAGTATGAGAGGTTTATGAAATTTCAACAAACCAATGGGGAGGTGAGTACCCTTTCATGCCTTTTAATTGAGAATATCCAACCAGGGATTCAATGAAATTTTGAGATCTATGCATCACAAGCACGTTCTCGGTATGGTCTCGACTCTTTGCAATTTCAGAAGCAAAGTCCTTTCTGAAAGAAAAATGCTAATGAGATCACAGAGGGCCGAGATCATATATGTGATGCACGGATCTCAAAATTATCTCAAAATTTCAAAAATCACTGGTACGGTTTCTCGGCCCTTTTCGGTTTCAGTAGCAAAGTCCTTTATGAAATTACTGTTTTGGATCCCGGGACATTTCATGGAAAGACGAAGAACAGATTCAAACAGAAGCCTCCTTATATAGACTCTTGAAGATTCTGAATTATAATTCTTCAGTAGACACAGGGGAAGTACAGGGAGGGAATAGAGTGAACAATATTATCATCAAATCAAATCACAATCAATCTGTTCTAACTAAACCCTAACTTAAAATACATCATAATTACAACAAAGACACACGACCACCACAAATCCTCCAGGCTGCCAACGCACACCAGTTATATATCAAACAAAACATAACACGAAATCGACCACAACGGCTACCATTACCAGAAAAGTAAAGAACCTCGGCTTCACATCTGCACCTCCAAAATACGCCTCCTCTGTTAATTTCCCTTTTATAGTTTCATTATCTAAATTTCCAGAGAGAGAGAGAGAGAGAGCTTACATAAGAGGTTTAAGTTCACTTAGTGATGGCATAGACGGCGTAGATGATTCCAGGGAGATATCCGAAAAATGTCAGCACAAGACAGATCCAGAACTCCACCTGCAATAACAAACAACAAAAAGCAGATTTCTAGTAATTATGTGAAAATCAAAGAAGAAATTGAACAAGAAGAGAATCGTAAATCAGAGCCTCGTTACAGAGCGAATTGAAGCCTAGTTCTATTAAGCTGCGGGATCGGAAATATTTATAATAAATATATATATATATATTTTTTTAAAGCATAATCTAGGAATTGGTTAGTGGATCAAAGACGATTAGCAACTACAACGAACAGAGAACAACCAAAGAGCCTTAACTAACCTTGCATCCGAATTTAAGAAAAACTCCAAGAGGAGGGAGGATTATCGCTAAGATGATATCTATGCAGTTCGCAGTCCCTTCGCGATCCGTCTTTTCCAAGTTATCCGCCATTTTCAAGCTTTACTGAAACCTTTGACACAATTCTCAGAGAAGAAGACCGTGGTTTCTTTCTTTCAGTACGTAGATTCGATCGGATTCGGAGCAGCGGCGAGGTGGCCCTTTTATACAGCGCGACAAACCACGTGGCATAGAATCATTGGGGGACGGTAGATGCTTCTTTGCGGTTGCCTCCCACTCTAAACCACCTTTCGGTTTCCGTCATCTGTAAGTATTCGTGAAATCACCCAGGGCTGTCAATGAGCCGAGCGAGCTCGACTCGGCTCAAAACTAGTCAAGCTTGAGCAGGATTAAAAAGCTCGAGCCGAGTGGGTGAGCTCGTTTAGATAATAAGTCGAGCTTGAGAGTAAAAGGTAGTACAGCTCGGCTCGACTAATTCAATGGATACCCATGTACAATTATACTCATGCTAATATTAAGTTTTACATTAAAAAATTATAAGAAAATGAAATAAATTTTTAAATTAAGAATATAAAATGTTCACCAAGTTAGTGAAAACATTATTTTATCTTCTTAATTTTATTGTACCCACCATTTAATCCTTTAATTGTTAGAATACCGTTCCCACTATATAATTTTTTTTTTAAAGTTAGAGTTTAACGAACCGACTTGAGTTCGATGATTTATGGACGAGCCGAGCCCGAACTAACCTTTTTTTTGCTCGAGCCAAGCCTGAGCAACATCAAAAATCCAATGAGCCGAGCCTACGTAATGCCCAGCTCAGTTCATCGTTGACACCTATGCTACAAGAACGTGGCACGTACCCTTAGTTGAAAAAGCAAACCTAACTAAGTAACTAACCCCACTCGCCTTATCAGGTTAACTCTCCGTCTTTTTCAAACCCTTTCCTCCCTCTTAATCCCTTTCCATTGTCACAATGTTTTTTCAAATATTCCTTTTTTGTTCTTTTTTCAAGTTAAGGGTATCTCAGCAAAATAGTCACTATTTATCCTCCTACCGAGAAAAAAAAAGTCACAATTTATCCTAGAGAGCGTGCTATTCTCCGGTGATGCGAGGAAGTGTCTTAGTCCCTGTTAATGTCACGTGTCCTCTTTTTAACTCTATTTAACTATGGTTAAGATTCATTCACCCTATCCTTGGTAAAAATAAAATAATTTTTGTTAACCACAAATTTTTTTTATTTAAAAAAAGCATCTAGAATTCATAACAGTTTGAGTTGGCTTTGTGTTGCTCTTGAGATAAATATATCAAACCTTGGTTTTTACGGAAAAAATATAACTCATAATACATAATCAGGCCATGTTGCATCAGGGTGTTCGGCCGTTGCATCAGGCTGAATCATGCCCTTTAAGTGATCTATTACTTGAATGCATGATATAAATTTTCAATTTCTTATAACTTATATGGTCAGTAAGTCAGTGGTATAAGAAATTCAGTTTAATTTTTCCATTGCCAAGTTGAACAAATATAAAACCAGAAATTGGGTTTTTCTAGGAGCCTTAGACTTGGGAGATCGACCAAGTTGAGGATACTCAGCTGCAAAATTGTTCCACTACTGCCTGCAAGGAAGGCTCTAGTTCATGTCCACCTGGTTTAAACTGTGGAGAAAGCCTTCTCTAACAGCTCAGATGCCCAGAATCATGTTGGATAACAGGAGTAGGTTCACCAAGCAGATACAACAAACCCCAAGCATGTATCTATTGAACCAGCGCATCACCAGCTACATGGTTACTACTTAATGGATCACCAGTGTTTTTTTTTGAATGGATCTCTGTATCACGAGCCATCAGTGTTGCTGCTGTATAACTTCGAGGCAAGCAATGGAAAACCTGATAGCGGTACAGTTGCATGATAATAGTGGAAGACATGTTCTTTATATAAAGATATTTCATCCTTGAGATGCTCAAATGGACCTTATGAACGCACCATTGATGGTCAAATAAGAATTTTCCTTCTGTAGCTCTTCTATAAATTCTCTCCTAGCTTTTTATTATTTTCAGTTGGCTTTTTTTAATACAATCTTTTGCTATACAATTGGTCTAGTTTAAATTGATTTTGTTCTACAGAATCTAAGTTGATATACTTGTCAACCATGTCTTCATTTCTATTGTTTTGGAGCTCGTATTATCAGTTTGTATATCTATTTATGGGTTTAATTACTTTTTGGCAACATCTGAGGTTGAAATTGTTTTTGAATGTCCCCCAAAGAGCACAATTTGCAGGCATGCTCCTGCGTTCCGGTCCGAACTGAGCAAAAGGGTATCTTGGGTCCAGGGCCGGCAGATCTTCGATTCAAGGGGTCCTCCCCCTGAAGCTCTGATAAATAAATATCTCCTCCCCCTCTCCCAGCTGGAGCTCAACTCTAAAAAGAAGGTGCAAAGCCGAGAGCCGCCATTCATGCAATGAATGGAGTCAGGCCCGACCTTTCCTTGAAGAGCTAAACCAAGCCGCCATTCCTGAAATGAATGGAGTGAGGCCTTCCAAAAAAAAAAAAAAAAAAAACTCTTGCTGTTAGCAATGCTCTTTTCTGTATTACCACTCTAAAAGAAGAACTACAAACCGAACTTTTGGACAATATTAGGGGTATGGAGCCAATGTCGCAGTTTAGGTATAGCTTGCCGAGTATAACTTTGTCCACATCGTTTCCGCAGTGGTTGTCTTTACTCAGCTGTCACAGCAGTTTCGGAATCCACACCCCCGAAGGGTGTGGCACGTCATCCGACTTACCGTAACAGATGACAGCCTTCTTGTACCGATGGCATCGTCCCTCACCTTATCTTAGTTTTTTTTCCCCTCAGAATGGATACTGTATAAGAGTTGGCTGACTTCCACAAAACATGGCAGCAAAGCTCCAGAGGTTTTGAGCACTTAAGAAAGAATGAGGAACCACATCGGCTTTCTGTCATCACCTACGGAAATATGAAAACGAGAAAACAACCTGAGGAACTTTAAGAAAGCTGTTAATTAACAGCCCTTTTAAAGGCCTTTCAGACCTGTTTCTGAGTCTTGAGCTAAAGAGAAAAAACAACAGTAACCAAAAAGGAGAATCTTCCTTTAGTTTTAGGGCCGCCATTCCTGAAAGGAATGGAGTAAGGCCTGTATCTTTACATCCAACTGAGCTATGAGCTATCAGAAAGGAGAAAACAGACAAGTAACTATGAGGGAGAATCCCCTTCTAGTTTATGAGCTATGAGCTCGAGTAAAAAGAGGAGATAAAAGAGATGTAACAATGAAGGAGAATCTTTATCTTGTTATCTGCCCGCTATTCCTGTTAAGGAATAGAGTAAGGGCCGCCCATTCCTATAGTAGAGTAGCTCTTCCTTCACAATTTGACTCTATTGCTTGCTTTCGCCTATTTTTAGAGTCTCTTTTTATGCTTTTAGAGTCTCTTTTTGTTCAGTTACTTTCTTGAGCATTATTTTTATAGAGCCCCTCACTCACGGAACAATAACTATCTCCACCTCAAGGGCGAGGGTTACCCTGCCAGCTCAATTTCACCTCCCCCTTGTCCAGAAAGATGGAATGGAGCTTCTCTTGCCTTCTGACCTGCTGGACACACGAGGCATGTTTGCTGTATTGGCTTTCTACACTAACAGAATCTGAAGCATCATACATAGATTCGCTCATACCTATTTTGTAAGTCTTGTGATGAACGTGATTTAGTTTGTGATGGTGCAGTCCAGTCCAGCCCGATGGTAACAGATTTTTGTGGAGAGAAGAGGGAAGGATGTTTGCTGCAGTGCAGTATTCATCAGCTTGAACTGCTGAACCCAAATGCAGGTATCCACATGCCATGATCTGATTTTCGTGTACATCAAGGGTCATGCATGGTGAGGGAATGCAACAGTGGTGCATTGGAATAACTGTATTGGTGTGGGGCCATATTTTCGCATTAAATTGAAACTGTTACAGGAGAGCAGCAAGCTTACCTCAGAGAAAAAAACACTGAATCAAGGTTTGTTTTAGCATTTTATGCAAGCCCGGATTGTTCCAGGCTGTGGCATTCTATCATGTTTCTCTTTATTGTGACCGGTACAAGATGTGCTGTAACTGACAAGGATCTGGTTCCACAGATGCTACCACTTACACAAATTACTCTAATAGGGTACCACACTATTGTAGCGCTTTAATTTAACAGACATCTATTGTGAACTCTACTCTGTTTAGAACAGTGATGTACATTGCAAACTTAGATTGTGATTGCTGCGTTCTGAGCCACAAGCCACACAGTTGGTTGCTCAACCACCATAAGGAGAGAACTTCCGTAAATTGTTAGGCTAATACCCCAGTATGGCCTTTGGCTTATGCAGGCAGAAATAATTGGAAACACGGGAAGATAAAGCTCGAAATCATTCCAAACCCATAAGCAATGCCTTGATAGTAGACCTCTTAGTAGGATTCGAATCCTGATGAAGTTTTAACCATCCGTCAGAGGGAAAAAAAAAGAAAAGAATGGATCTTGTAGAGAACTCCCAAGAAATTCTATGATTTCTTCTCAAAGCAGGTGATTAGTCATCTGCTTCTCACATTCTGTGAATCTGGGACATTGAGGAATATCCAGAAATGCATTTCCGGATTCAGTTTGTTTCTATATCTGTTTGTTCCCTTTGATGAAAGGAATGATCAAAACGATTCCCAAACTGCCAAAATAGTGTCCTTTAAAATGGAATCCTCCTAACTAACAATGCTTATTGTTCAACTCAAGTTGCAGAAGCAACCCCATAATTCATGCTCTTCAAGTCTATAAATATTGTCCTGATTACACTTATAGATTAGATGGGGGCCGAGGACTTCCCATGTGGAACAGGAAATAATAAATCACAAAACGATAACTACATCTTGAAAGGTTCTCCGAAGAAGTCATGTTTTTGGTTTATAGATCTGACGCATGCACATCAGATCTGCAATGCTCTTCATGACAACTTCACAAAAGAAAACCAAATTATAGATCAAAAATTCATTTGAACACTTGGCACAAGGTATTTGAGCTAAAAATGGCTTCCACGACTAAAATTATTCTGAACAGTACAAACAGCATCTATGTACACTCTCTTAGAACATGTCCACCAACAAGCTCATCGTTGGAACCTGGAGATTTAGTAAACCACAGGTGAAAATTCCAGGTCCTCTGTCATTTCAAAAGAAAAGACAAAGTAGGAAAAAAAAACCCCCCAAAAAAAAAAGGGAACTCAAAAAGGAGGGTAAGAAATGGGTTCTAGTCTTCTAGCTCAATAATCTTCACCACAGATGCATCCCCAACTTTCTGGCAAACAACAACACGATCGTGCGGCTTTATAACACCAGAGGCCTTTCCATGATCCAGAGCAACCTTCAGAATTGACTCATTTGTTGTGTTCGTAGACTCAGCCTGAAGTCAAGTACGTGAGACAACAGATTTCACAAAACTCTAAGTGGTAGGTAATATGTAGGGAAATGTAAAATTAAAATGATGAAATTTTACAGTTTACCAATCAATGTCTATATAAAGAAACACCCAAGTACATTGCAATACATACAATCTATACAATGCCCCTTTCTACAACAAAGAGGACTTCCTACCGTATGATCCCCTTGCAGAAACACCTGAAAACTTTCTAATACATGTAACGCAGCAAAGCTTTTAAGGCTTTTACAGAAATTTGATAAATTCCAACCTCAAGCTATAAATAAACTGTACAGACTCTAGAAACTACTTCTAGACTAGGACTATCAGTATCAATCTGGTAAATGATTGACCAACATTTTGTGACTTTGCAGGTCAGATCACTAAAAATCCATTTGCAGCACAAATTTTCCTTTCCCCTGATAAATGTAAATATGACCATCTGAATGATGGAGATGAAATTATAAGGCTAGCTTCTCAAAATCATGCAGGAGGAACTTACCATCAGAAAACAAAAAGAGATACTATTGACCCTGTAATTAAAGTACATTCTAACAGATTCAAATAGCATAACAAAAAAAAACTTACAGGATGTCGAGGATCCGCAAGCATGGGAAAAAGACCTCTGACTATAAGTGATTGCCTTGCCTGCCATTTCATCATCAAAGGAACGCATAGCATCCATTAGCTTGGATTTCAATTGGAAAGCAGGGAACTTTTGTAGTTTGAATTTAGAATGAAATATAGGAAAAGGAACAGGCGGATGCTAGCACATCTTTTCTCAACAAACATACCCTTTTGGACAATAATTAGTAATCACTAATTATAGTGTTCAAAAACTTATTTTCCATAATTATTCCACAGATTGTTATTAGAAATATTCCTGTAAAATATTACCGTATAATCAAGAAAAGAAATAAATTAAACCACGCCCATGAACCCACAATTTTATTAGTAAGCATGCATAATTGACAGACATAACCATACCTGGTAACGGAGAATACCTAAAAGTAGGGTATAAGGTTATTTTTTAACTGGGTACCATGATGGTAACTTCTTGCCCTTTTCACTTATCAGATGATAACAACAATGGCAGTTTGAAGTTGATCGTTAACAAGAACGTAAGAGGCTAAACCTGGTGTATAAGGTGCTTTAGATTTATCATGGTTGAGAGGACACTGACACAACACAATTGAAGAACATCGACCACTGCAGGTAGGAATTGAAAAAAAATGGTTTATATAGCAGTGATTTAAAGAGCTACATCGTCGCCCATAGAGTATTGAGTATATTGACTGGTATTAACAATTTGTTCTCTCAATTATTATTTTGGATGGATCATTATTAGATGCAGCACAGAATAAGAGATCGATTGAAGCCAAAATGTAAGAAGAATGGCTTCTAATCTTTTTCCCTTGTTATGCCGTCTACTCCACTCACAGTTCGACTAATAGAAAATAAAATTTAAAGAATTTTGATGAGAGAAATACAGGGATTGAAAGGAATTGTTCCTTGTACGCTTAATGTAGGATTATTTTCCAAGAAGTAAAAAGGATCACAAGATTCAAGGTAAGAGTTCCTCCAACTAATACACTCTCTAAAAACTGCAAAATCATACTTGCATGCAGTGGCATACCTCAAAGGCACCAGTAAAACTCCACCGGAGTTGATTTGTCTTCAGCCGAGGGATGACAACTGATAGTACAGGCATAGTTGGCCTATATTTTGCAATCAACCTGCATTTATAGGATATATATTTAGAGGTTTTATGGAGATAAACATAAGAATGAATACGAAGAAGTTGCACTAGAATAAAAATATATCTATTGGTAGGGATCTCCCCCATCCCCAGTTGCACAGAATAACGATATATATAGGGGTCCCCCTAACTCCCAGCTTGCCCACCAAAAAGAATTGCATGATAAACCGGACATCAAATCTTCCTAGATACCGATTCATGCACATTTGTATTAAAAAATTCATCAAGAAAATACCTTGCAGCCCTTCCAGATGAAGTGAAGACAATAATAACAGATGCCTTCACCTTAATGGCTGCACGAACCTAGATAAAAAAAGAAAATGAATATGAGTGCAACGAGGAACCCAATTTTACATACACACTTCTTTCATCCAGAGCAAACATCCATGAGGCAGTAATCAATCAAATGATACTATCAATTATAGGAAAAGATTAAATTATAGGAACACCCAAAAGAAGATACCGCAGAGGAAGCAATAGATTCCAAGTGGGTCATTGGTTCTCCAACATATTTGACAGTCTTCTTGAAATACAGGTCTTGATTGAAAACCTTCTCTGCCTGCAGACAGCATTTTAATCAAGTGGTGCTGAGATAATTAGTACGAGTTCAGCCATCGTTCAAAAGAAGTTGTCAATGAGAGATAAGGAAACACATGGAAGTAAACAAGGATTTTGGTTATCATTTTGATATTTCAAGTTCTAGAGTACCTATGATAACTAATTGCAAAACTAGATAAGTGGGTCCAAAGAATGAATTATAGCTACAATTTGGACATGAATACTTGTATCAATGTTAGACTCTAGCACATAGAGTCAACTACAGACACCATCTAGAGTTCTAGACCCAATATGATATACAGAGATATATAGAAATATTCAGCAATGGGCAGAAATATACATAATATTGAAAATTACAATTAAAAAATTTCCAAACACAATAAAAAGTAACTTCTGAATTCTGATTGTTTCTTGCTGTTACCAACACAGATAAGATACTCACACATCAATCAATGTGAGTTCCCAAATGATAAATGAAATATTGCCACAAATAAGCACGCTGGTGAAACTTAAACAAGCATGTCTAGGACATCAACAACAGTAAAATATCTATAAAACTAGAAACAACTAAATATTATAGCCATAAAGATAAACAACTAAATATTGGGCTAGTGGCCAAGACCACGCCTCAAGAAGCTGAGGTCTTGAGTTTGAGTCCCTTCCCCTTGTTGGCCACCCTTTGGGATTTATCCCGGCTTTCCTGGTTAATAAGGGGATCTGCACAGCACGAGGGACTTAGTCGGGTGCTCTAAGAGGCCTGGATACCCTCGTTCCAAAAAACAAAATGTGTAGAAATAAAACCTGTGTTAGGTAAGAACCAGAATGGGAGGTTTCTTTACCATGTAATCTTTCAATAACCAAAAAAACTTCTTTCTACACAAAATCAGTAGGCATCTCCGGCCCAACCAAACAGAAATGAAAGAAAATATACAGGAAGTCGCACCCTGGAAATCGTGTAAGACTGATGGCAAGAACTTGCCAGTGACATGGTTCAACACATATTCCTAGGCTATAGAGTTCAAACGGTACAGGAAATGCAGACTGTGTAGCTTTAGTCTGGCATTGAAAACAAAGTTAATCAAGAAAGAAGTTTATTAGTGCATGCAAAGAAGAGACTTACCTCAGCACAAATTTTACCAACAATGGAAATGGTCTCAACAGGGTACAATCCACGCAAAGTCTCCGCACCTAGAAGAATTGCATCACTCCCTGCAGCCATTGAATAATGACAAGAAAAGGATAAGGTCCCATATTGTTGCAGGTCATACATAAGTAATGTTAAATATTGACTTCTTAAATGTGGTAAGAGGGGAAAACAATGATATTAATAAGGACCTCAACCAACAGTCACAGGAGTGATATTATCTGTACGAATAGTAATGCACCATCCAATTCAGTAGGGAAAACAATGATACAATAAGGACCTCAACAAACAGTCACAGAAGTGATATCATCCGCAGTAGAGCATTAGAAAATAGTCTGTACCATCCAATACAGCATTGGCAACATCAGTTGCTTCTGCACGAGTTGGTCTCAAGTTGTCAGTCATACTGTCAACAACACGAGTAATCACTGCAGGCTTTCCAGCCATGTTGCACTTATAAACAGCAGCCTTTTGAAATAAGAACACCTGCAAAATCAAATTCGTTGGATTCTAAATATACAGAATTATTCTCTGGCACTAAGTACAAAATAATAATAATAATATATTGCAAGTACTAAAATTACATCATTATCTGCATCATTTCCCACCTAATTGTGATCAGGAGCACAAATCCAATTCAAGATTCCACTCTGTATGGAGCCATGTCATTGGTTAAAGCGTGTGTTCTCAAATTTTTTCTCACTAATCCTATCCCTACACTTTTTGGCCTTCCCCTCACCCTTTTAAAGCCTTCACTTGCATCAAATCACTCCTCAGAGGACTGTGCAAGGAGAATCATAACTAACAACTGTTGATGTTGTCATTTGTCCTTTCAAGGTAAATGATTTCAGAAATCACCGGTCCATACATTTCTGTTAGGCACCATTCTGTTCCGCCATTTGCATGTTGACAGGGTTCTGGACTCTCTAATATGCTAAGCACTATAAGATTTCATCTTAGATGGCTCCTTACAGTGGCTTTGGTAAAATTGAAGCATGTCAAAGCACTACATAAGCTTTGGAGAGGAGTCCATATAAACATGAGAATCTGTAGACCGTCCCATCGCCAATCCTAACACTTGAGGAATCAAAATACAACTTCAGAAGGCCTCCTCAAGTAGAAACCACAGCCTACTGAAGCACCATCCAGCATAACGATGCCCATAAGCTGATTTATTATATCTTCTTCTTTTTCATGAATGACTTATCCCAACTATTTAGAGTTTGCAACAAGAATACCGTTCAGCCATTCTAGTTTATCAAGAATCAATCTTCGGTTAGATATCTTTTATGTGAAGCATGATTATCCAGCCAATCTAGTTTATCAGCCATTTCTTCAATCAGATTTTTTATATGTGGAGCATAATTCATAGTAAGATTTACCTTTCAACTTAGAGAAATAAATTCTTTTCTTTCAGAATGCTATTCTTTATCCAACTTTCTTCAATTAGATTTTTTTTATGTGGAGCAAAATTCATAGTAAGATTTGCCTCTCAACTTAGAAAAATAAATTCTTTTCTTTCAGAATACTAGTCTTTATCAAACTTGCATATGTTACATGTATGTTCACATGTACATAAATAAATGGTGACATCATACCAGTGTTGTCGGGGAAATTGTACACCTGCGGCGTTTGACTATAAAGATGGAGCGTCAGAAGAGGTTAAGGCTCCCATTTTTAGGCATTCAACTAATATAGCTACATGACTACATCATGTATGTCCTTGTATGTATGTGCATGTGTAAGGGGATATGTATACATAATTGTGCATATATATTGCACGACCACCTAAGTCGCCATGCAACAAATGTTATTAAATGATCAAGTTTGAAACCTTACCTTCTCAGGTGGGAGATCTATGCCCAGATTTCCACGAGATAGGATAATGCCATCAGCTTCTTGTAGGATCTCGTCAAAATGGGTTAAGCCCTGCAAGAAATTGCACGTTTACATTCTCATAGATGTACTGCTATTGAAACTCAAAGTGACAAAGTCACAGCTAAGCAGCCAAATCTATTTACACTAAAATATTTCCAGTACGCTAATTATCTATGCACTTTACCTCTATGTTTTCAATCTTTGCGAAAATCTGAGTCTGATGGAGGTCCCCCAACTTTGAAAGGAAATCACGTGCCTGCATTATAGCATAAAGAAGCCTGTTATTGGATAAAATAATGAAGAATAGAAAGGTATCACTTAGCAGCCTGCACTAAACCCTTAAATATAAACTAAATAGAACATAAAGTAGATGTTATTTTCAAACAACCAGAATGGTTATGAATTATGAGATTGGAAAAGACAATCTGATATGAGGAAAATAAGCTAGTAAGAAATACCCATCAGGAACTGTCCTTACATGGCGAACATCTTCAGCATGTCGAGTAAATGACAATGAGAGGATGTCGATATTGTTTCGAACGCCCCATGTACTAATAACCTGAAATGATCACTGATATATTATGAAAAGCACTTGGTAAGAAATCTAAGGCAGTAAAAACCCTCTACTATAAAGGGAAAAATCCTTGCATCAACCACAGGCCCTTTTGGAGTGGTTGCTTGGACTTACCCTTATGGCTCCTTAGCGGCTACCTTAGGTCTGGCTGTGTGTGTGTGTTTAGAGGGTGTGTTAGTTACATGATATCATTTAAACAAAAAAAAAAGTGTAGTCAAAGCGCCTAGGCGATCAGGCCTGACTAGGCGAGGGCAAGGCAGTGCCCAGTAGGCCACCCAAAAATTCTCGCCCGATTAGAGTACCCACCCAATTGATCCCCTATGCAAAACACCTAGGCGACACCTTAACTACATTGATCAACCTACATCCAGTTAGTTAGCTTTGAACATATCCTGCAGATTTAAAGGTACCTCATTAATCCTAGAATGACTAAGGATACAAATTTTTTCTAAAAATGACCCTGTGAAGCTCAGAATCTTGGATATAGAAATATAACGAAGTTTACAGATCCACTGTCATTATCAATATTATTAGTTAATAGTATATAAACCACTTTACAATATGGGGTCTTCAAATGTTATATCATTTACCAGAAATGAGAAAATCATGCAACCAAATTCACAAACAGATGAAGAATAATACTTGAAAAAGTACTATCTTGGAGTGAAAGTTCCCCTTAAGCACTGTTTCCTATAGACAAGAATTCAACCTTTTTCCCAACATCATATAAGGAGAAGAGAGAAATAAGAAGATATGGATGAACAGCATAGCAACGACGCAGCCAGGGTATTCATAACATATCATCAAACATAACTTACTTCTTTATCATTATCAGTGAGGGTGGGCAGATCAATACGAATTTGAGAGATGTGCAAAGTGAACAATGACCCAGCCAGGGTAGCAGAATTCTTTATCACACAAACCACATCTTCCCCTTTCACCTCATCTACCTACATAGGAAAAGTAGAACTTCATGAATTACATAAGAAGTTTATGACATCAAATTTGTACTGCTCTATCAAGTAAAAGATTAGTAGTCCAACTCAACGACAACATGCCATGCTTCAGTGCCCTGGCTTGCTCATTTGCAAGTTTACTTGACATGGTCAGGTAGGAAAGTCAAGTAACTGTCATTGCATTCTATAAAAAGATAAAGAAAGAAATGTCTACTTGGCTAGTAGGTTTCCTAAACATGCCTAGTTAATCAAGTCAAATATCTAACCCTGTTGGCAAAGACCAACAGCACATGATAAATAAGACAGCCCTCTAAATTTTGTCTTACCTCCAGCCAAACCGAAGTAGTTTCACTTCCTGTGAATAGATATTGACCAATAAAAATGGTGTCTCTTTTCTTCACTACCTGTGAAGACCAAATTTTAATTCCAATTACATATGGAGACTACGAAGAAAGCATAATTACAAGGAGACCAATAATTCAATAGTAGAAACTAAAATGTGCTTCTGAATAATTTCATAATAGAACTTACAAATGAAAGCTGGAAAGGATGAAACTACAAAGGAAACTACAAGGAAAACAATCAAACAAAATAGAAAATATAGTCCCCCAATCCACCAAGGTGAGGAAGAAATTTCTGCAAGCTCAAATATGAAAAGATTGTTCTATAATTGACAAGATAATCATCTTTTCTACTATGCCATACTGAATTAGTTCAAACATCTTAGAGAACAATGAAAGATGCATCGTTGAAGCATTTTATCTGTCTGATTAATTTGATCCATTTGATTGTGCATTTCAAGCCCCATTCGATCCAAAATTTCAACAGCATAATAATGAAGAGATGATACAAGCAAGTAGGATACCCATCGCATTCCCCAAGTTCGATAAACAGGAGCAAAGTATACACTGTCCTGATACCAGCTCAAACAGCCCAAATGCAATGAGACCCGAGCATGATTAAGATATTGAGAGAGAGAGAAATCACATTATATGAATATGTTTGTTGCCATCAGATGCCAGAGCTCCATTTAGACATATATGCAGTCTGCATATGCCAGTAGCATCCAATTTGAATTCCAGTTCTTAGATTCCAGAACCAAAAAAATAAACAGCATGCAGATCAAGCACAAAACAGTGCTCTTCCACATATATGATCTAGAACTTAAAAATATTTTCCAATTTCCATGGGAAGAGCATGTAACTTTCTCAACAGTAAGTTGTTCATAATTTTAAAGGGATCCGAGAAGAAGCTCCATATTATGGGAACATGAAGGAAATTGCAGGATAAAAGCATGCCCTCACTTCATAGGTAAACACAAAATTTTGATTTTCATGTAATCATTCATGGGTTCTGACATTCTGGCTAAGAATATCAAAACTGTACTTTAATCTTGAAGATCAAAACTGTACTTTATATTTTTTGAGAAAGCAAAAGGGTAGACTGAATCATTTGCAAGATGATTTTATAATCTTTTTCATGCTATCATTACACTTTATTAACAGTCCATGACTCAATATGCTTACCTTTGACAGTCCATCAAAATTGATTGGCAATAGCTCTGAAGTGGCTTCTTTGTCTTGATCCGGTGTCAGAACAACAAAGGCATCTGCCTGAAGTGAAATAGAATGCTCACTTTTATTGACGACCTGCAACTCCGGGCCCACTGTGTCTAGCATAACCTAAAAAGGGAAAAAATAAAAATCAATTATGCTCAAATCTGTATATTTCTCTGTCAAACAAAACTAAGATTTTCAAAAGAAATCAAAGTCCAGAACTTCAATTGAACAAAAATTATGAAATGAGCTAAAGCAGCTAACATCCATACTGAAAATGCAACCTCGGATAACTATTCTAGAACAAAAACAATTTAAAGTGCATGGATGAGTGAGCTATAAATATATGATGGAATAAAACTGTTATAGAATGATAGACGGGTTTTTCAGTCAGAACAGCATGCTTACAGCACAGAGCTTCTTAGTACTCTTGACAGCAATCTTCAGGTTTTCCAAAGTCTCTTGGTGATACTCTGTATCACCCAAGGAAAAGTCGAAACGCGCCACTGCCGACAAGACGAACTTAAATTCATAAAAACTCCATCTTTGGAGTCTAACCAAATCCCAATCCAACAACTAATTCGAATCAAGAAGCAGAACTATAAACACCCGATTTCTAACATACAAAGAACGGAATCGAAAAGATCCAGCAGATCATACCAGACATCCCTGCTTTGAGGCAACCAGAAATAACCTCCACGGATCGCGACTTCGGGCCGAGAGTCCCAACAATCTTTGTCATTGCCGGAAAGAAACTCTGCAGAATTCAACATCACAAGTTCCCAAAATCAAACTCAGATAAAGATCAAAACCCTGGTGTAGGGGGTATTTTGATCTTTGAAGAAATGGGGTTTACTGCAACCTCAATCTAGCCTAAATCTGATATCCAGACCGTTCTAAATTGAGTTATTTTTGGAAGAAATGATTCAAAGAACACAAGAAAGAAAAAGGAGAAAATAAGGAAATGATTCAGAGGGAGAGAAGAAAGAACGATGAAGAAAAGTAGTGACAGAATGTTTTTTCTTGATGAATCCTTTACTTTCTCTCTCTGTAAATTCTTTTAAAAAAATCTGGTTGTTCTTGGGAAATCTTCTGGGAACTCAAGGAAAGTCTCTCTCCCTTTCAACAAGGAGGGGTCACCTCTATTTATAGGTGATTATCAAAATTGTAACCAACTTGTACAGCTGTCATAACCGTTTTTGTAACCGACTTTTAGAGAGAAAATATTGGATTCCATCAAGATAAAGGCGTTTTGTCACCATACCTCCTTTAAGCTTTTATGACCAAAGCTTTCAGATATTTTCTTCAAAGGTTAAAAGCGGTATTCATAATATCCATCTTTTAACAAATTCTATCTAAGCCCTCCAAACCACAACTCATCATCCTCCCCCAAAAGCAATTGGTAACTACACCGTGAAGGCGGGTCATACGCTTTCATGGTGTACTGTCCTGCTGAGGTAATATATTAGTGTTCAGACAGCAACACTCCTCTAGAGTAATAATCATGATAATATTAATAATAACGATGATGATAATCATCTAATAATCATCTCAAGTCCAATAGGGAAATCATAGGTGTTGGACGAGGACACCCTTCCCGTAACTCAGGTCCAATAGGGAAATCATAGGTGTTGGACGAGGACACCCTTCCCGTAGCTCAGGTCCAATAGGGAAATCATAGGTGTTGGACGAGGACACCCTTCCCGTAACTCAGGTCCAATAGGGAAATCATAGGTGTTGGACGAGGACACCCTTCCCGTAGCTCAGGTCCAATAGGGAAATCATAGGTGTTGGACGAGGACACCCTTCCCGTAGCTCAGGTCCAATAGGGAAATCATAGGTGTTGGACGAGGACACCCTTCCCGTCAGGCCTTAAGAGAAACTGAGGAAAAATCCATCCTCAATGCTTTCTCCCTGACTGTCAGCCCAGGAAGTAATCCATGCTTCACTGGAATAGGTAATGAGGGGAAACAGCCACACTCATTCCCACGGGGGAGGTACCAATCCATACCGTTCACCCCTGACAAAACAAATCTCCTTTCTGGCAGAAGTCCTCAGAAAGGCATACAAGGAGGGTACAAATCTATACCACACCTATCATCATAAGAAAGGCGTTGTAAACCAGAGCGAGGCACTGAAGTCATATAGAATATCCGAAGGCGTTGAAGTCTGAATCAACATCAAAGGCGTTAAAGCTTGAAACAATATCCAAAGGCGTTAGAGCCTGAAACAATATCCAAAGGCGTTAGAGCCTGAAATGATATCCGAAGGCGTTAGAGCCTGAAATAATATCCAAAAAGCGTTAGGACTTGAATCTGTGCCAATAGCGTGAAAGGCGCAATAGTTTCATCTTTCATTAGTGACATAAGGGTAAAATTGTCATAAATGAGCAAAAAAAATCCTTTGTATGAACTAAAAACATAAGAGCTTAAAATCATTGATCATTAATGACTAGAATCATTTTTATCAGATAAACATGGAATTCTGTTAACCAATTCCCAAAAGGATTTTAGTATGTGTAATATGCTAGAACGTCCTTTGAGCCACGTGTCATTATTTTATTGAATTATGAACAACGTCCTTAAATTCAAAATTTCACAAATCAAACTTTTCAATAACCATCATCAACATTTTAGCCCCCTGTCTGTGAAGGCGCTTTTAGGCCTAATCTTACTCTAAAAGCGTCTGAGCAGACAAACCATCATGACAAAAGGAGTTCATTAAATAATATACTATCATAAATTTGGCGTCTGAAAGAAACGTCTTTTCGGATCCTGCTTAAAATAGTTTTGCCACATTTATAGCCAATAAGATCATGTAGCCAGCCTGTCAAAGTCATTATGATCGTACCCCTTTTTTTTGAATTTTGAATCAAAACGTGCTCCTTGGAAACCGCATATCATAAATGTTTAATCATTATAAAAGCAAATAATCAGTTCTTTATTGTTTTACTGTTCATCTTCTTCTTCGTGCAAGCATACTTTGAGTTTTTATCTTTCCTCTGTGCTCGTGTTTTCATTGATCTTATTGTGGTTTTCAAGGATCTTCAATCTTTATTTGGATTTCCAGGACATCTTCTTAGAATTCTGGTGAGTCTTTGCTTCCTTACTTTTTTGTTTATCATTTCTATTTGATTGCTCATACTTATGCTTGCTGTTTTTTTTTATTATATTATTTTTCGTCATTGTAGAAATTTTGATCATCTGTAAATTATGTCATTTTATCTACTTTTTATTCTTTTATTGTTGTTATTATATGTATGTTACTGTTTTTTTTTTTTTTTTTTTGTTTCATCATTCATTTTCATCACCATTTTTTTTTTTTGAGAATACACTGTAATTTATTTATTTTATTTCTGCAACTTTTACGCGTTCAGTATGGGCATCTTCTTTTTCTCAAAAAAATAGTTTAAAAGTAACGAATTTGGGATTAAGCTATGCCTCATTCTGGGAATACCGCTGATTCCGTCAGATGGTATGGTAATTGACCTCTGGTGACATCGATGGAACTAAAAGGATTTTGTCACATCCTTTGCTCGACTATGTTCAGAATATAGAAAGAAAAGATTTCAAGCACTTTCTCAGGTTTAAGTTTAGTTCTCAAGCGGTTGTTTTTTTTTTTTTTTTTTTTTTTTTTTTTTTTTTTTTTTTTTTTTTTTTTTTTTTTTTCTTTATACCAAGATCGTGGACAGCTTGTTGATATTAGACTCACTCACCAGAGTATGGGCCAAAAATTGGCCTACCATGGAGGCAGATTCACACTTATATGTTCAAAGCTGTCATCAGTGTCAGATAAGAGGGAATGTTATTCATGCACCTGCACAATCTTTACGGTATGTTTCTACGCCCTGGCCCTTCCATACTTGGGGGCTAGATTTAATTGGACCTGTTAATCCCCCTGCTGAAGGATATGTTTGGATACTTGTGGCTACTGAATATTTCACCAAGTGGGTAGAAGCTATACCATTAAGAAAGGCTACAGGTATCATGGTGGCTAAGTTTATTAAAGAAAATATCATTCTGCCGCTTTGGGATACCAAAGGAAGTCATCACTGATAATGGAACGCCTTTCATAAATTCTAATGTGAGAGAATTACTGGAGAAATATGATATCAAACACAAGAAGTCAACCCCCTATTATCCTAAAGGGAATGGGCAAGCAGAGGCTACTAACAAGACTATCCTGAAGATAATTGGAAAAATGATAGAAGGAGCTCATAAAAAGTGGTGTGAAAGACTTCCAACAGCACTCTGGGCTTACAGAACTTCAGCAAGGACTGCAACAGGTGTTACCCCTTTCTCTTTAGTATATGGGACAGAAGCCGTTGTACCTCTGGAAGTTAAGATACCATCTACAAGAATTGAAGTATTTGATGGAGAAGAGGCATGCCTCCAAGCTACTAGATTAGCTCAGCTAGAAGTTATGGATGAAAAGCGTGAAGCTATAGCTATAAAGACAAAAGCGTATCAAAAAAGAGTTGCTAAAGCGTATGACAAAGCAGTACGACATAGAATTCTAAAGGAGGGTGACCTGGTCCTTCGAACAGCTATTCATATCAGGAATGGTACAAAAGTGGCAAAGTTTACTCCTAATTGGGAAGGGCCATTTTTGATAAGACAAAGTTATGACAGCGGTTATTGTCTTTTGTCTACACTATCTGGTGAAGTATTACATGATCCTATCAATGTAAAATGGTTAAAAAAGTACTATGCTTAATAAGAAAAGTAACAAAATTTTCCTTTTGTATTCATATGAAATTTCACAAGAGTTACAAAAGAATAAAAGAAAAAGCTTTTACAAAATGTCAGCAGTAAAGCCTCTCTCATTCAGATATACAAGTCTTTCAGCAGAAGCTTTTAAAACGAATATATTCTTCATGATCTGCTTTGATCTCTTCTTGTAGAACTGACAGACTATCTTGAGCAGCTTTTATTCCTTTTTCTTTTTCTTCCAATATGCTTGATGGCGGGCAATCTCTTGACGAATCATATGAATATTATCTTGATCGTTTGATATCGCTTCTTGATTTCTTCCGCTTTGACCACTTTATTTTTGTAGGAGCTATTCAGCCTGGCAAAGCTCCTTGGCTTGAAAAAATGTAACAGATAGACTACTCAGAAAATCTGTTAACCATTTTACATTAACATTGAGATCCTCTAACTCCTTCAGCTCCCTGCCCCCAGTCTTCAAGAGTCTTTATCCTCAGAAATGCAAGATGAGGCTTGATATCTCCTGGATCCTTCGTATGACAGAGCATATCTGTCTCTATGCACCCGCTCCTAATGATAGGATTCTTCAGAGAACAGGAAGCAGTGATGTCTGATAGCGTTTAATTATCTCTGTCCATAAAGGGACTGGCTTTCAGAAACAGGGTATTCGCCTTCACAAATGTCATCAAGAGAATCAAACTGATAGCGGCTCTATTGAAGTAAGAAGCGTGTAGCAGGGTCCTCACTCATAAAGTGGCCAACAAAAGCGGATAATTCTGATGTAGTAACTGGCGAAAAAGCTGGCGTATGAAGATCAGAATCAGTGATTACCATTTCCCTCATTAGAAGCAACATTAATTTCCATGACTAGTAACTGGTAGCATTGAATTAAGCTTCAGGAACGCCTTCCTGGAGCATCTTCTTTTCAATAACTTCTAAAGACTCTCAATTATAACGCTTTCAGTAGAAGCAATCACTTGAGCGCTGACACTCACAGTTGAAGGCATGGCGTATGAGTGCTTCCGCCAACGGAAGGAGTGTTATCAAGAGAAGAAGAAACCTCTGCAATGATTTCAGGAAGAGGCCGTTGCACAGAACTCTGCACCACTGAAGAGAAAAACGCTATTTCACTGGCTGAAGGAGGCTCCACTTCGATAAGTTGTTCTGAGGCCTCAACTCCAGTAGTTCTTTCATCAAAAATATTGTGCACTTCAGCCTCAACAGCGTTTTGGTCCTTGGGAAGATTATCAGAAAGGATCTCAACTGTAGTAGAAGCAGAAGCAATGTTTCCTGGTATTTCAGCCTGAACGCTTTCAGAAGGGCCTTCAAAATAATACATACTGTTAGAACATTATAATGATTGTAATGATAAGCATATAAGCATGAATATTGATGAAATACTTTTTAAACTGCTACTAACCTACGCTCTCAGAATCATCAATAGCGTCAATCATAAGAGGTGATGAAGATTGCGCTGTCCTTTGCTGAAGAAGCGACTTCGCCTTGATAGCTTGCGATCTCATTCTCTTCAGAGATGTTAACGCTCTGGCTATGTCAATAGTTCTGGCAGGATTTGCAGTTTTCCGAACACCAGAAGCTTTAGCAGATTGATCTTTCTTTTTAGAAAGCGGAGAGGAACTAGGTTCACTCTCAGGCCAAACATTGGCCAAATTCTCAACTTGTACTCTTGCTTCCGCCGATGGAGGGAAAGGAATTCGGCAACATTATCTTCAGGGATGCTGAGTCCCACTGGAGTAACTGGATTTCCAGAGCTTTCTGTACCAACATCCGAAGCGGTGCTGTATTCTTTTTTTGAGTAAAAGAGGCCTCAGTTCCTTTCTAACTCATGTTGAGTCTGAAGATTCTGCTTGCGCACAAATCAAAGGCTCGTTATCTTCACTATCAGAAGAAGGATCCTGTGCAGATCAAAAAAAAAATATATATATATAAGTGACAAAAAAATTATACAAATGAGAAATTGAAAAGCGTATGAATAAGAAAAATGCTTTAATTATAAAAAGCTTTGCTTACTGATTGGCTCTTTCCCGCTTCTTAGAAGGAGTGCCTTCTTTTTTATTGCAATCTTTTTGATTCTAGGCGCTCTTGGAGTAGCCGCCTTCGGAGCAGTAATAATTGCAGGTTGAGGGAGGAGTAATGTTTTTCCTCTCGGATTTCTGAAGAACCTCCAGCAGTGGGTTTTGATTTAGATTTCTTGTGAGGAGAAGCTACCGCTTTCCTTTTCTTGCCTGCACCAGGGGGCTCTTTCAGACATTTCTCTTTGTCCATAGCCAGATTAACAGTTTGACTGAGCATGTGGCGGACCCTGAACAAAGGTTTTGAAGGTAGCAATGCAAGCTTTCCAGAAAGCTGGTAGTTCTTCGTACATCTGCCTATCCTATGCTCCCCAGCCAAGTAAAAACCGGCAACAGATGGCCTTAAGTTTAAGGACCAACTCTCCAGAATGAAAGCCTTCATGGTTCTCTTTAGAGAAAAGGATTCAGCTGTACCATCCGGAACGCCTTGATCGAGCCCAAATTGCCTCAGACACCGATCAGGATTGTAAGATTCAAGGCAGAAACTGTTGGTTTTACCGCCATCAACGCTGTATAAAACCGATCAAATGACATTTGGACAAAATGGCAAAACAGTGAAGATCCTTCAAAGAAACTTCTGCTCTCTCCTCAGTACTCATGCCTATGAAAGATAAAGGCTCCTCAGAATGATAAAAGAATCTTTCAATACCTCTTGAAAGTTCAATGTAAGGTCTGAAGCAGAAGCATTTCTCCTTGTCATAAAATCAAAGATCAACGCATCCTTCTTTCTGGCAATACTACTCCACCGCCATGCCCTTGGACTTGGGAGATCTTCAACAGCGGTATCATCAGGTTGCAAAGGAGAAAACTGCCTAGCTGAAGGCGCATAACCGGGAAAAACGTTCCCATAACCACATTTGAAGAAAAGCGGTATGAAACAAATGATTCTATGAGAAAAGAACCTGCTGACTCAGGCCTGACACTTATGGATTTGATCTAAAATTCTTGTATAAAGTTCCCAAAAATAAATTCCAAGAGGGAAACTCTGACCGTCAGCTAGGCGGAAAGCCAATGGAAATAATCTATCCAAAACTTTGTCAGTAGTGAGCGCCTTCAAAGACATATCTAGACAGCCACATGCGATGAACGCTGTCACCTCTAAAGGAGACTTGTACTCCTTTCCATATTCCCTGATGATGTCTATGACTCCTGTCTCTTTGTTCACAGGACCGTTTCTCCCTGAAGAAATAGCGCTTACCCAGCCGTAGAATTTGGCCGCCTTGCATGAGACTCCTTTGAAGCTCCCCAAATCTGGATTTACTCTCGATTCCCAAACCAGAGCATGCAAAAGTCTTGACGCTTTTATCTCTTCTCTACTCAAAACAATGTCTTGTATGTCATTATTCCCGAAAACGGGTTAATCTCCATAACGCCATCACATCTTCCAAAGTAGGGGTGATTTCTCCCCCATGAGTAATAAAAGTGTGAGTTTGACTGTTCCATCCCCTAGTAACTAACTGAGATAAAACTATATGTATCTTTCCTAATCTCAAATCCTTCAAGCCCTATAGCTTTAAAAATCTCAGCTGCATGAAGTTTTGGCCCATACTCTGGTGAGTGAGTATATAATCACACCAAGCTGTCGCACTCCTTGGTACACCAAACCTCTGTGAGAACTAAAATTAACCTGAGAACAGCGTGAATCTTTTCTTTCTATTCTGAACAGAGTAGTAGCAAAAGGAGGTGGACAAAATCCTTTAGTTCCATCGATGTCACCATAGGGTCAATGACCATCCATCTGAGGAACATCGGTATCCCAGGAATGATGCATAGCTGAAGTCCAAATGTTCTACTTAAAATAGTTTTTTGAGAGAAGATGCCATAGCTGAAAGCGGTAAAAGTTTTGCAGAAATAAAAATTAAATAAATTACGGGTATTATGAAAAAAAAAAAATGGTTGGATGAAACGAATGATGAAACAAAAAAAAAAAAAAAAAAAAAAAAAGAAATACAGATAATAACAACAATGAAAAGAATAAAAAGTAGAGAAAATGACATAAGTTACCAGATGATCAAAATTTCTACAATGACGAAAAATACTAAATAAAAAAAACAGCCAAGCATAAGTGTGAGCAATCAAATGAAATGATAAACAAAAAGTACGGAAGCAAAGACTCACCAGATTCTAAGAAGCGGTCCTGGAAATCAAATAAAGATATTGAAAGATCCTTGAAACCACAATAAGATTTCAATGACAACACGAGCACAGAGGAAAGATAAACAACTCAAAAGTATGCTTGCCGAAGAAGAAAGATGAACAGTAAACAATAAGAATGATTATTGGCTTTAATAATGAGTAACATTTAGGATATCGCCACGCCTTTTAACTAAAGGAGCCACACGCTTTTGAGGTCAAAATTCAAAAAAAAGGGTACCGATCATACATGACTGTGACAGGTGGCTGCATGATCCTTTTTGGCGCTTAAATGTGGCAAAACTATTTTAAGCAGGATCGAAAGGTTCTTTCAGAGCCAAATTTATGATAGTAAGGATTAATGAAATCCTTTTGCCTGTGGTTTGTCTGCCAGGGACGGCTTTCAGATTTTAAGATTGGCCTACCAAAAGCGCCTCACGACAGGGGGCTAAAATGTGCATGATGGTTATTGAAAAGTTTGATTTGTGAAAAATTTTGAATTTAAGGAGTGTCAGAATTCATAAAAATAAGTTGGAACGTTGGCTCAAAGGACGTTCAGCATATTACACATACGAACAATCCTTTTTGGGAATTGGTGAACAGAATTCCACTCAGGTTTCATATGATAAATAAGAGTTAGTCATAATGATCACTGATTTAAGATCTTAGGTTTAGTTAATACAAAGGATTTTTTTTGCTAAAATTTATGACCACGAATTTTTACCCTTATGTCACTAAGAAAGATGAAACTACTTGCGCTTTCCGCTTGGCACGATTCAAGTCAACGCTTTTTGGATATTATTTCAGGCTTCTATACGACGCCTCAGGACTATCTCAATTTCACGGCTCTAACGCGTCACGTAGAGTACATGCTTGGAATATTTGTTTCAAGCTCTAACGCTTTGGATGATTAGTTTACGTAGGCTGTAACCAGCCTCCTCCTTTGGATATTGTTTCCAAGCTTTAACGCCTTATGATGTTGATAAGAATTCAACGCTTCTTAGGAGTATTCTATATGACTTCAGTGGCCTTCGCTCTGGTTACAAACGCCTTTCGTATGATGAGAGGTGGGTATAGATTTGTACCCTCTTGTATGCCTTTGAGACTTCTGCAAGAAAGGAAGCTATTTGTTTTGTTCAGGGGTGAAACGGGTATGGTCTGGTACGCTCCCCCTCCGTGGAATTGAGTGTGGAGTCTCCCCTAATTACCGAGGGATCTCAGTGAAAGAATGGTTACTATGGACGCACGAAAGGGTGGGGGAAATAGGCAGGGACGAAAGCACTGAGGATAGGATCTGAATGACACCTAATGTTTCTCTCTAAGGCCTGACTGGGAAGGGGCGAGGCCTGTCTCGTCAAACAACTAGATTTCCCTATTGGACATGAGCTACGGGAATGGGTGTCTCGTCAAAACCTAATTCCCTATTGGACTGAGCTAAGGGAAGGGTCTTGCCTCGCTACTCCCAACACCTTGATTTCCCTATTGGACCTGACGTTGACGGGAAAGGGTGTCCGTCCCACAACTATGATTCCCTATTGGACAAGAGATCCGGGAGGGGTGTTCCTCGTCCCAAACCTAGGATTTCCCTAGTGGACATGAGTTACGGAAGGGTCCTCGGTCCAACACCTAGATTCGAACCTCCTAGGAACTTGAGATGATTATTAGATGATTATCATCATCGTTATTATAATATTATCATGTGTTACTCTAGAGGAGGTTGCGTCGAACACTATATACTGTCAGCAGGTACAGTACACAATGACAAAGCGTTTTGATGACCCGCCTTCACGGTGTATTTACCAATGCTTTTGGGGAGGATGATTGAGTTGTAGGTTTGGAAGGGCTTAGATAGAATTTGTAAAAGATGGATATAGGAATACGCTTAACCTTTGAAGAAAATATCTGGACCAAGCTTTTGGTCAAGTAAAACTGAAAGGGAGGTCTGTAGAACAAACGCTTATCTGAGGAATCCAATATTTCTCTCTAAAAGTCGGTACAAAAACGGTTTAAGAAGCCTGTACAAGCTGGTACAATTTTGATAATAAAAGATGTGTTGAAAGCAACACGTGGACCACGCATTCGGCTAGCTAATCACTTGGACCACGCATTCGGCTAGGTAATCACTGCTCGTCCTTAGCAATGTGTAACAGCAATTCCACTTGGCAGTTACATTCAACCCGACAATGACACAAACGAACCTCAAGTACACAAGACTTAGCAAATCATCTGTTCGGTTTATGGTCTATCTGCTAGATGCCCGAATCAGACTGGAGGATTAAACCTTCTTTTCCATATATAGTGCTAATAGACCATCTAGGAAAGTAATATGGCGAATGGCCTGACTTAAAAATCTCATTACAGCTCCTGCTCCATCAAACAGCTGACCTTCGATCGAATGGGCAACATAGATGAGTTGGTAGGCCAAGTATATCGGGTCAACCAGATTGCATGTTCGGGGCATCGGACTGATGCAATAACCTATCAAAAGTTTCTTACTGAATAAAGTGAAAATATGCTTCCGTTCACATCAATATTCAATCTAAATCCATGCTGTAGCTGAATTGGAAATTTGACGGCATGGCAGAAGAAACACGAATAAGGTGTAAAAATGGGGGCAAAGGTTGGAAGCACATCTCATGATGGATTTATTTGAATAACAAAGTATTACAACCATTTTAGATCCATCACTCAGATGAATATCCGGAGTACATTTCCTAGTCTAAAAACAAATGTCAAGACTGTAATTAAAGAATGTACAAAGACAGACCTCCTCGTTATTGGGCTCTTCAATGGTGAAAGGAAAACTTGAATGGCTGCATAGGAGCAATCTTCTGGAACCACTCACGACTAGATGGGACTGAGATAGTTGGCAAATCTTCCTGCGGTCCAATAACAGTTAAATTAGTGTCAGTTTTCTGGCAGATGCACCCTTTTCACATTACTAACAAACACTGGGTTTTCTAGTGCTCTGTAAAACACAGAAGCTACGAACACCTCAACAAATGCAGTAGATATAACTGCTAGTAAAACAAAGAAGATGTACTTTATTATCGCATCATTTGCAACTTCTTATACCCAATTAAAGCATTAAACTGTACTGGGGCTCATCCTGCTCACTAAACCTACAGTTCAAATTAGGCACTGATGAAATTCCAAATGTGATTGGACCATAGATATTGAGTAGAATCCACTGATTCGGTTAAGTTTTACGAAAAAAATTGAAGAAAAAATAAATAATAAATAATGAATGAAAAAGCATAGTTCAAAAACCCGAAAACTCGACTCCATTCGAAAGTTAGCAGGGTTAAGTAACTCGAAAAACTCGACTCGGTCTAACTCAAATCTATATATATATATATATATATATATATTAGGCAATTACCAATTTCTTGGCATTTTATCAAAGATTGAACCACAAATAACTTGAAAAACTTGGGTTAAAGAACCCAAGTAAGTTGGTTTTGCAGCCTCAAATCTAAAAATCAGGTTTAACAGAATTCATAGTTAGGTTGGCTTTGCAGCCCCAAAAAATATGATACAAAAATAGTATTGTTCGAGCTTTAGGTTAAAAAAAATGAGAAAAATATCCTTCTATGACTCGACCTAGTCTTGGTTAGTTGAAAAACTCGACCCGACGGAATTACTGGAGTAACTCGCTGAATAGTGTCTCTTTCGAGTTTTGCAGCGACTCGACTCGAAATTCTGTCGAGTCGAGTAACTCGCCCGAGTTACTCGGGGGACTCACCGAGTTTTAAACTATGTGAAAAAATCCCTAGGTAAACCTATTGTCCAAAATGCATAGGTATTTTAAACTCAACATATGTTCTGATACAAATGCTAAAAGGAAAGTCTTATATGACTGGGAAAAAATGTGAGTGAAGAAAATAAAACATATTCTCTAGTGCAAGAATTTCTTAGGACATTGATTAAAAAACTTGAAACCATTTAATGGAGCAAACAACAACTGAATCCATTCAATTATAGAAACAATCTTTCATATTTGCAATCAAACAAGTGATTGCTCCAGCACATAGATAACAGAAGTCCATGCTCTGAGTCATAGTTGTCAAGGCGACTTGAGGTGACAGACCTCATGGATACCTGAAGCGTCACCTGATGAACTTTTTGTTATAGACATCCCCCCAATATGAAATCTATGTATGACGCATTTCCTTGAATAAGGGACCCAGCAATTCATGTAAATTACAAAATCTCCATTGTTAAGATACACTTTGATGGAACCATCCTTGGAGACAGTTCTAAGAACAATAAATTTGGATTTCAAGTGTTGGGGATAAAAAAAATTGAACAAAAAAACAAAGTCTACATTGATTGTCGAAATGGGATAAAGAGAGATTATGAAGGATAAAAAATAGAAAAAAACAATAGTCTACAGTAACAACCGAACGTGAAATGTAATAAAAAAAATATATGATTGGTAAAATATATAATTATAAGATTTGCACTAATTTAAATTATAAAAGATCTCTTTAAATATGGGTTTATGAGAGTTTTGGGGGTCCTAGAAGAAATTTGAGGCATTTAAAGGTCTTTTTTTATTATTGGACCGTCTGAACCCACTTGTATGCTTGGTCGCCTAGGCAACGCTTGTAGCAACCATACAAAAGCAAATGAGGACCATATGGTCTACCCACAAACAGAGGAAGAGAGAGAGAGACCAATTGTCCACCCATTGAGCGAGAGAGGACAAGTTAACATGAGGAAAACATACTTGACACAATTCCTCTCTTCTTTCTTCTTCTATCTACAAATCTTTTTTTGGTTGAATATACAAATGGATAAAGCTTCGGAGACCCCCTTAGGGCCGAGACCGTGCTCTAAGAGCATGGGATTTCAGGTGGGGTCCACCATGTGAAATGGGCCCCACCTGAAATCCCGTTCTCTTAGAGCAAGGTCTCGATGATCTCGGCCCTAAGGGGGTCTCAGTAGTAAAGTTCTAAAAAATATTAACATATTATATGGTAAAAGACATTAAAAGTATATAAAATAACATATTTTTTTGTTTACCAAACTACCGTATTCAAATAAAGTAACTGTTATATTTTTAAACAATAATAATATTACATATATCAAATTTATAATAATGACTGCCTGAGCCCAGCAGAGCGTCTGGTCGCATAGGCAATGCCTTTAACAACTATGCTCTGAGTGTTGCGGAATTTACCCTAGGATCTAACGAGAATAGATGAATAACAACCTAACAGATAGAGAAACAAATCAAACAAGATCCAATCACACAATAGACAAGCGATTTACGTGGTTCAGCGAAAAGCTTACATCCACAGGCGATGATGATCAGAGTTCTTCACTATGAGAATCAACAATGGGTTACAAGAGATCTCTCACTCTCTAATGGCCTCCCCTCAATGGTTTTTCACTCTCTTACAAACCCTAGGTCGTAATATTGCTTAAATATTCTGAAGGAGTCCAACTAAGAAACATCTGTTCAAAATGGGAAACCCCGGAACGGAGAGTTCTGGAACTTGCTCGAGCGAGGTCAAACTCGCTTCCAACGAGTTGACCTCAAGATGCTTAGTTGAACAACAGTAACAAATTCGCTTGAAGCGAAGGAATGCTCATTCCAGCCAAGGAACTCACTCGAGCGAAGTCAAATCTCGCTCGAGCGAAAACCAACAAAAAACTCAATTTAAGCCATTCTCCACCTTGGCGGTGGCGGGAATATAAGTCACTCCACAAATCTCCACCTTGACTTGAATTCTCCCAAGCCAATCTGAAAACACTTTGTCTGATCACCATCTTCAGTGTGCCTCGCAAGGCGCTCAAACTCGTAGAATATTGATCAAGCTGAAGCAATGCTCGAACTTGACCGTATCATATCAGCTGGATAATCCTTAGTGCCAACTTTCTGCAAAGCAATCTCACCATCACTAATAATTCCCCGAACAAAATGAAACCAAACATTAATGTGTTTTGTCCTTGCATGATGAACTTGGTTCTTCGCCAAGTAAATAGCGCTCTGACTGTCACAATATACATCAACATGTTCTTGTGTTATCCCCAAATCACCAAGCAAACCCAAGAGCCATAATGCCTCCTTCACGGCTTCAATCACTGCCATATACTCCACCCCAATCATAGACAAAGAAACCGTCGGCTGTAACATCAACCTCCAATTAATCACTCCATGCACTAATTTGAAAACATAGCCTGTAGTGGACCTTCTCTTATCCAAGTCACCCGCATAGTCGGAATCCACATGGCCACTGCCATGGGACTCTGAAATCTTGTCCCACTGATATACCAAACATACATTCATAGTACCTCGTAGGTACCTTATTAACCATTTCACTGCCTGGCAATGTTCTTTTCCCCGATTCGCCTTGTATGTACTAACCACACTGTCTGCTTGTGAAATATCTGGGCAAGTGCACATCATCGCATATATCACGCTGCCAACAGCACTCGCATATGGAACATGAAACATATGCTCACACTCCTAGCTACTAGGAGATATAGCCGTTAAAAGCCTGAAGTGAGCAGCCAATGGAGTACTCACTAGCTTAGAGTTCTGCATCCCAAATCTGGAAGACTGGAATGCACCTTCTCTATATACTTCCTCTGCGAAAAACACATCCTGCTCTTCTTTCTTTCTCTACGAATCTTCATATAGAGAATCTTCTTTGCTACACCCAAATCCTTCATCTTAAACTCTCTACAGAGTTACGATTTTAACTTGTTGATCTCCTTCATGCTCTTAGCAGCAATTAGCATGTCATCAACATACAGAAGGAGATAGATTAACGACCCATCAAAAAAATTCCTAAAATACACACAATAGCCGTACTCACTCCTAGTGTAGCTATGTCACAACATAAATGTGTCGAACCTCTTGTACTACTGCCTCGGCGACTGCTTCAACCCATACAAAGCCTTAGTTTACACACTTGTCTTTCTTTTCGAGCAACCTTGAACACCTCAGGCTAACTCATGAAGATTCCCTCTTCCAAAATCACCATGGAGGAATACAGTCTTAACATCAAGCTGCTCCAACTCAAGATCTAGCTACACTACAATAGCTAACAATATATGGATTGAAGTATGTTTTACAACCGGTGAAAAAACTTCATTATAGTCCACACCTTCCTTTTGAGCATAGCCCTTACCTACTAACTGTGCCTTGAATCTAACATCTTTAGATCCTAGAGAACCTTCCTTTATTGTATATACCCACTTGCATCATATAGCTCGCTTCCCTTTAGGCAACTCGACGAGTTCCCAAGTCTAGTTCTTCTGAAGAGAATCCATCTCCTCATCCATGGAAGTCTTTCATTCGTTGCAATAATTTTCATTCACTGCCTCCTAGAATGTGACAGGCTCATCTCCCTCTATGGTAAGTACATAAGCTACCATATCCTCAAAACCATAGCGAACTGGTGCTTTGTGTCCTTTTGGGTTTGCCACCCACTAAGGACTGCTACTGCAGCTATTGTGATTTTTGCTCAAATGCTCCCTCACTCGAAACAATCTCTTCATCAATTTCCTTCAATGATTCTAGAGTGTTAAACTTCACGTGCACAATACCATTTAGTATTCTCCTCATGTACACACTTCTACTTACTGGAAGTTTGCATAGCAGATTCATCAAATGTCACATCTCTACTAATTACGAACTTATGCAATTCAGGGCACCATAATATCCCTTCACTTCACTTGCATAACCAAGAAAAATGCTCTTCTTGGCTCTTGGATCAATCTTACTTTCTCTGACATGAAAGTAAGCAGGACATCCAAAGACTAAGAAACCTATAATTCACAAGTTCACTTGACCATACCTAATGAGGAGTTTTGCATTCTATAGCTATCGACGGTGATATGTTTATAAGAAAACAAGTCATGTTAACGACCTTAGCCCAAAACTCTTTACCCAACCCGGCGTTGGTTAGAATGCATCTTGCTCTTTCCAATAAGGTACGATTCATCCATTCAGCTGCCCCATTATGCTATAGCGTTTCCTTTACTGTAAAGTGTCCGGCAATTCCTTCATCCTCGCAAAACTTCAAGGATGGTGCGTACTTGTACTCACTCCATTATCGGTTCTCAACCTTAGTAACCCAAACTATGCTCAACCCTACCCCATCCCGCTCTCAAACCTCGCACTCACAATTTGAGAGCGGATTTGCGTGAAAAGCGTGGTTTCGTATTTGATAAACCGCCGGTTTCAATTCAAAAAGTCAAATCCTCTGTTTTTTTTTATTAAGAACTTTAGTCTTTTGTGTCAAACTGTCAATAGAGTAGGTTGTCATGTCTTTTCATCTTTTCAACTTCTTTATTCGTTTACTGTCTTTAGAGTAGGCAGAACGAGCCAGCTGTCTTTTTACGCCAATTGTGATTGAACTTGGGGAGAGTTCAATCGCAATTGGTCCTTTTTAACCTCAATTGTAGTTAGAATTAACTTGATCTTTAATACTTAATCATACAACATTTATTTTTAAAAAATATTAAAATATTATTTCTATATATGGTGCTCTCGACCTTATCCTAAATTGAAATTTGACGCCCTCACTCTCTCGTTCCCGCTTTGGTTACTTAGTTCTCAACCGCTTAATCTTCTTTCTAAACTGCTTCTCAACCATTGCCTTCCATTTCTTGAATGTTTAAAAAAATTCATCATCTATCTTCAAAGTATAAATTCATACCTTGCACGAGAATTCATCGATAAAGGAAACATAATAACTTCATCCCCCCTTTGAGGCTACTTGTGAGGGACCCCATACATCTAAGTGAATGTAATCAAGAGTGTCTTTTGTGCGATAAATAGTTGTACTAAACTTCACCCTGCACTATTTGTCATACACACAATGGTCGCAAAAATCCAATTTCCCAGTCTTCACCTCACCAATCATGTCTCGCTTACTTAATTTAGTCAATCCTTTCTCACTCATATGCCCCAATCGCATATGCCATAAATCTGCAGATACTGAATCACTGTCTCCTGACATAGACACTGCTGCGCTACAGTTACTGTATTTCCATAAAGGAAATACAGATTTCCCATCTTGCTACCTTTCATCACAATTAATGCACCTCGAACAACTTTCATAACCCTATCTTCCACTACAATCTTGCAGCCATTGGAGTCTAAAGTACCTAAAGAAATAAGGTTTTCTTCAAATTTGGAACATGGCTGACTTCTGTCAAATTCACACAATTCCATCATGTATCTTGATCTTGATTGTCCCTATCCCCATTGTCTTACAGGCCATATTATTTCTCATCAAAACATTGCTACCGTTTACACCCTTATAGGTAGTGAACAAGTCATTGGTAGGACACATACGATATGAACAACCCGAGTTAAGAATCCATTCATTCAAAGTATCCCTACTGCAAGATGTTAATGACAACATTTTCAGCATCATCTGAATCATTTTCTACCACACTTGTTGTGTCAGAGCTTGTACCCTTATTTTTATCTTCCTTAGTTTTGAGCTTCGGATAGTCTACCTTGAAGTGCCCCTTCTTATGACAAAAGTAACATATTGAATCTTTTCAACTCCTTGATTTAAATCTGGACCTCCTCTTTCCAGATTTCTTATTTTTAGTCCTCCCCCTAGCAAACAAGTTTTTTGCCTGAGAATCGTTACCAAGAGCCTTCTTCCTAAATTCATTAAAGAGATGAGTTCTTGAAATATCATCGTATTCGATGGTATCCTTTCCGTATAGCAATGTAGTAACTAAATGTTCATACGTATCAGGAAGAGAGGACAAAAGAATAAGGGCTTTATCTTCATCTTCCATTTTTTTTTATCTATGTTTAGTAGTTCAGAGACAATTCTACTAAACTCATTAAGACAATCATGCACAAGCATACCTTCTTTCATTCAAAAAGCGTATAGTTGCTTCTTAAGGTACAATCGGTTTGTGAAAGACTTCGTCATGGACTTTCAAGTTTTGACCAAATCAAAGCAACCGACTTCTCATACATAACATTGTATGTGATCCCCTTCGCCAAACACAACCAAATGGTAATGCATGCTTGAAGATCATACTCCTCCTAATCATCATCCATCATGTCTTCAGGCATACCCTTCACACCCTTCAATGCTTTGTGTAAACCCTGCTAAATTAAAACATCCTTCACTTGGACTTGTCATAGCCCAAAATTATTTCTTCCGTCAAATTTCTCCACCTCGAACTTGGCATTCGAAGCCTTTGACAATTTTGGTGTCATCCCTTACTTCGATCTCAAAGCTCTTATATCAATTTGTTGAGAAATTTTTCTTACGATCGAACGAGAACAGATGAATAGCAACCAAACAGATAGAGAAACAAATCAAACAAGATGCAATCACAATAAACAAGCGATTTACGTGGTTCGGCCAAAAGCCTAAATCCACGGGCGATTCTGAGTTCCTCAAAAATGGGCTACAAGAGATCTCTCACTCTCTAATGGCCTCCCCTCAATGGTTTCTCACTCTCTTACAAACCCTAGGTCATAATATTGCTTAAATATCCCGAAGGAGTCCAACTAAGAAACAACATCTATTCAAAATAGGAAACCTCCGAACGCAAAGTTCTGGAACTCGCTCATGCGAGGTCAAACTTGTTTCCAGCGAGTTGACCACGGGATGCTTAGTTGAACAAAACAATAAAAAATTCACTTGAAGCGAAGGAATGCTGGCTCCAGCCAGGGAACTCGCTCAAGCAAAGTCAAATCTCGCTTGAGCGAAAACCAACAGAAAACCCAATTCGAGCCATTCTCAACACTAAGCACCTCTCTCAAGTCTCATGTGCAGAGTCCAACGCTGAAGAGAAGTTCAGCACCACTATCAAGTGGTTGTATCACTTTGTATGTCAAAATACCATGGGGTAGATGCATAGGGACATTCTTTAAAAAGTTCCCATATTTCCCTGGTTCATTTCACCATAATGAAGTTCAAGGAACTGAATCATCCATAGCCATGGATAGCATATCAAAGAGGTACCTGCAAATCCCTATAATGCAGTGAAAGATAGATGAGGTTCCTTGTGCCCACAACCAAAACTGGAAATCACTTCAATAAAACTAGTCATATAGTGTGAATCCAATAGATAAATATGGATTACTTGTGACATGAACAGCTCCGTGGTGTACAAGAGATACATGAAGCAATCCTCAACCCTTGATGCCTTGCCATTCAATACAAATGAGTGGGTCATCCAAAATGACACATGCATTCACAGGCCTATCAAAGGTGTGTAACAAGGACACTCCACCTTCTGAAACTAAGTTGTGGTGCGCACTTATGGGATTACTAATACACCAAGTCAGACACACAAAGACACTCCCATTTTGTAAAATGTTGTTAAGTCATCAAAAATCATGTTTTCAGCTATTATTGCATCGTCAAGGTGTCAATCTGCTTTTCATGTATGCAAGTTTATTGTACACTTAGGTGAACTAAATTATTTTACAAGAACATCAAACATTATATCTCAAAATGGCATGGTGGAATGAGATTCATGTAACTGAAGTCCTAAACCTCTCTTTTTTTAGGATTATAGGGGAACTTCATCATTCCCCCGCCTTGTAAATTCTCTTCTTCTTTTTTTAATTGGTAAAGCAATATTCTATATAAAGGAGAGGAAAGAGAGAGCTACATCCCTAGGATCACCAATAGTGAACCTAGGAAAAAAAGAAAGAGAAAATACAAACCGGCTGAAGACACAACATAAAGTAGGATCCGGGCAATCAAAGTGAAAATGTGTTCCCCCACGGATCCTCCAAATCACCCCCAACGGAACCCCAAGCTGAGACTAAATGGCGCACCCTAGCTTGAATGCGGGAAGTCTCCACGGCGGAGTCCTCAAATTCTCGTCTATTCCTCTCCTTCCAAAGGGACCAAACAACTACCCCCAGGAGGAGAGGTCACACATCCCTTGCTGGCGACGGGAACATCCCTAACAACCAGCAAGATAAGAAACTCCGAAAGGAGCCGGGAAAGATTCAAGGATGTCTAGATGCATAAGGAAATAGGACCAAACCTCTCTCGCCACCGGACAATGAAGCAACAGGTGATCCACGGATTCTCTTTCGTATATATAAAATTTTCATTATTCACCCAAAAAGAAGCATCCTCCCCCTTGTTGTAGGCCCGCATGCTTCACTTAACTTAACTTTATATAATAACTTAATCAAACACTATGGGTGGATCAATGCAGATACAACATACTCCATTTTAAACACACACATCTATCCATGCAATTTCTCCACGGGCTATAGCTAGGTAAAATTTTGCCTGGCCTCAAGACTCTAGCTACTTCTAACCACTTGGAATTTGGAAATGAATTTTCACAAAGAATGACCTTTTCTTTACCAACAAAAAATATCCCTTAGATGATCTTTTTGCCTGACCTCACTAAGAATGTTTTACCTTTTAGAAGAATCTTGGATGAAACAAAAAGAACCAACATTGGTTGCTTCACAGCTTAAGGATCATAAATCTAGGCCATGTTAAAGTGGCAGTGTGACTTTTAAACAAGATTCAAAGCTTATCAAAATGGTTGAAATGACTGAATCGGTTTATTGTGCATAATTACCATCACATACAAGCCTTATCCCAACTATACAAGGTCAATTGCATATGATTCTTCCTATTGGGTATGGGGTCCATCCTAATGTGTGACCCACTCACTATTTGTTGGGTGGGAGTCTTTTGTTCACACATGTCGGAGTCATCACATGTGTGTTGGGGCTTATGATATAAACACCCTCATTCTTCTTAATATGCTAAGAGAGATAAAGAGAGAGAGAGAGAGAAAGAGAGTTGTAGAGAACATTGTGTTAGAGAACCCTAGATAGATTTGCATTTTCCTCTTCCATAAAGAGAACTAGAAAGAGGGTCTTGCACATGAGAAGAAAATTCTCAAGCTAAGCTTAGGAGAGACTGTAATCCCCATTTCTTGCATAGTGGATTTTCTTTCGGTGGCCCCATGATTTTTCACATACATTGAGTGTGTTTTCCACATAAAATCGGTGTGCTCTCTTTAGCTCTCTCTAGTTTTATTTCACTACATGTTTATGCTTGTTGTGATTGTGTGGGTTGTGCACAAATAGTGCATCATTTGTGTTTGATAAAATCTCTAAGTGATTCACATAAAGTGGAAGAGTTCCGTATCTCTCAACTAAAGTATTATCAAAGTATTGATTCTTTATTAGGGTTTTTAGTTATGTGGAAACTTCTACACCAAGGATGATTAGCCTCAAAGGAAGTAATTGGTTGATATAGAAGACCAAGATGGAAGATCTGCTCTATTGGAGAGACTTTTATGCACTCAGTGAAGGAGAAAAGCCTAATACAATGAAGGAAGATGAATTTTTTTTTATCGATAATGAAGCAAATATATAGATATAGAAATAGTAACCAAGTTACAAAGACATGAGCGCTACAGAAGTTCACATGGTCGTGAACTGATAAGGCTCAAATCAAGTAAGGAAAACATAACAAGACCTTGAGTGCCCCTGATACAATGAAGGAAGATGAATGAAAGAAGTTTGATAGAAAATTCATCGAAACGATTCGTCAATGTTTGGATGATGTGGTGTCCCATTATATGTCGAATGAATTGTTGGCAAAATCTCTATGGAAAAAATTACATGACTTGTATGAATGGAAGACATTGGTAAATACAGCATTTCTCATTAGGCAACTTGTAAACTTAGAGTTCAAGGAATGAGCTTCAATGGCGAAACATCTAAATGAGATGCATAACTGTGAACCAATTGACATCTATGAAGATGGTCTTAGATGATGAGTTGCAAGCATTGTTTTTGCTTAGCTCACCATTGGAGAGTTGGGAGACATTGGTGCTTTCCTTGAGCACTGGATGGGAAGTTGACCAAAAGTCATAAAGGGAGGCCACAACCTTGCATAGCAATTCAACCCAAACAAATTCAAGCCTCACCCATCAAGCCCCATTAGGGCTCAGGAAAACTCAACCTTGTCTTTTGGTGTGGCCTTCGTAATCATATCCGATGGACTTCTATCTATATGAATTTTCTTCAACTCCAACAACACATCTCGTATTCAATAATAACACAAGTCAATGTGCTTCATCCTAGAGTGAAACGTTGGATTCTTGGCTAAGTATATAGCACTCTGACTATCACAATGAACCACAAACTCCTCTTGTTTGAAGCCCAAATCCCTTATGATATTTTCGTCCACAACATCTCCTTACATGCCTCTGTGGCTGCAATATACTCGCACTGAGTAGTAGAGAATGAAACACGCTTTTTCAACTTAGATTTCCATGAAATTGCTCCTCTTGTAAATGTAGACAAGTAGCCTAATGTGGACTTCCTTGAATTCATATCTACTCCATATGTGATCCTATTATATCTAGCTTACCATTTCCAAAACACAAACACATCATGGAAGTACCTCTAAGATACCTGAGAATCTACTTAACTGCAACCCAATGCACTTTCTCAGGATTGGAAAAAACCTTCTAACAACGCCAACTACATGTGCAATATCAGGCCTAGTACAAACCATTGCATGCATCAAGCTCCTCATTGTCGATGCATAAGGAGTATCTTCTATTTCTTTCTTCGCCTTCTCATTTGAAGGGCTTTGACTAGAGCTCAACTTAAAGTATCCTACAAGAGGTGTTGCAACTGGATTTGCATTACTCATCTTGAAGTGATCCAACAACTTCTCAATATACTTCTCTTGCGACAACCATAACTTTTAGCCACTCTATCACGAGAGATTTGCATTCGCAAAATTTGCTTGGATCGTCCTAAGTCTTTCATGGCAAAAGACATTCAAATCTTTCTTCAACTTGTCAATCATGTGAATGTCTTGCCCAACAATCAACATAACATCTACATAAAGAGAGAGAATGATGAAATTACCTTCAGAGAACTTTTTGGTGTACAAAAAATGATCCGCCAAAGATTTATGGTAGTCGTGATCTACAATGAATGAGTCAAACTTCTTATATCATTGCCTTGGTGCTTGCTTCAACCCATACAAACTCTTCTTTAACTTGTAAATCATGTGCTTCTTGCCTTTCACCTTGAAACCGTCCAGTTGTTCCATGTAGATTTCCTCTTTCAAGTCAGCATAGAGGAATGTCGTCTTGACATTTAGTTGCTCCAGTTCTAGATTCAAGTTCGCTACAAGACCTAACACCACACGAATTGACATCTTCACTACGGGGAAAAAAAATCATCAAAGTGAACACCCTTTTTTTACTTGTAGCCTTTTACAACCGACCTTGCTTTATAGCGTTTTTGCCTGTTTTCATCTTTCAACTTGTAGACCCATTTTGTCTTCAATAGTGTTCTATCATTTGGCCTTTTCACCAACTCATAAGTGTCATTCTTATGCAAAGAATCTATCCCCTCTTGCATAGCCTTATTCCACTCATGCTTATGAGTATCAACTTGGGCTTCTTCAAAGCTTCCAGGTTCACCACAGTCTGTCATCATCACATACTCATGACTAGGATACCTAGTTGATGGCTTAAGTACCGTTGTACTCCTTCTTGGCTCTAACATAGCCAGCTCAGCAAGAGGAAGTTGTCCTCATTTTCATGGTCTTCATCATCATGGACATGCTTAGACTCATCTTCGTTGTATGGTTCTTATCTTCTTCATTTTCACCATCTTGTTCATGCTTGCATCACTAACATCATGGTGCTCATGGGGAATGGCTATAACTCGTTCTACCCGTTCACCAACAACCTTCCGCCGGATAGACTCATCAAAGTCTTCAATAGTTTGGTCCTCTCTAAAGACCATCTCTCAGCTTCTATACAATTTTCCATCACCTGGATTCCATAACCTATAACCAAACTCTTCACCCGCATAACCCAAGAAAACATATGGCACAGCCTTGTCATCCAATTGGGATCTCAATTGTTTGGGAACATGTACAAAGGCTTTGCATCCAAATACCTGTAGGTGCTTGTAAATTATAACTAAAATCTTTCCCTCTCTAAATTTGTTTGGGGACAGCTCCTTGCAATAGTGCCGATGGAGACAAATTGATAAAGTATCATGTTCTTGTTGCTTCTCCCAAAAATAATCCAGACAATCTTGATGAGGACAACAAGCATCAAACTTTTTCCACTATAGTCAATTCATGCGCTCGGCAATACCATTTTGTGGAAGATTACATGGAATGGTCTTCTCATGCTTCTCGCAATACCTTTCAAAAGCCTTGGAGATGTATTCACCCCTATTATCCGTCCTCAAACACTTTAAAAACTTTCATGTTTTCCTTTCAATTGAAACATGAAATCTTTTAAAGATGCCAAATACCACATTCTTGTTTTTCATTGTGTATGCCCATACCTTTCTAGATGCACCATCAATAAAGGTTACAAAATAAGAGGCACTACCAGCCATAACAGTTTTTATGGGACCACACACATTGGATAAACTCTATCCAAGATATTTGAAGCTTGATTAGAGTTATTCCACACAAAAGAAACTTTATGTTGTTTTCCAATTAAACAATCATTACATGATTGTTTAATACTCCTTTTGTTTATATGACTGATTATTTACCGATCAAAAAAAATCATTACATGAAGTGTACCTTTGATTTTTTAAAGGGAATCTTCTTTGCTAAGACTTTCATTCCATTCTCACCCATGTGGCCAAGTCTCTTATGCCATAGGTTTGTCATGGTGCTTTCGATTGTAGCATTTAGCTCCCCCTTACATGAACGCCCCTTCATGTAGCATAAGGTGCCACACTTGTCTCTCGCTACCCCAAGTACAACTTTAATGACTTTGCACCTTGCATCTCCAAAGATGATAGTGTACCCTTCATCGTCCAACTTTCCCGCGGATATGAGATTCATTCATAAATCTGGCACATACTCACTTCAGTACAATTTTAATGACTTTCCACCTTGCATTCCAAAGATGATAGTGTACCCTTCATCGTCCAAATTTCCCGTGGATATGAGATTCATTCATAAATCTGGCACATGCTCACTTCTTTTAGCAGTAGCTTAGCTCTGGTGCTAGTTTCTACTTTCTATACATATGCTACCCATGCCAATGATTTGAGATGTTCCTTGGTTTCCCATATGGATAACACCAAACTTTCCTAGCTTATAGTCTGTAGAATGATATGAGACTCCCAAATCAACAACCCAATTTATGTTGAACTTTGTGAAATTTAGACAATTCTCATTCTCTTCTACTACAAGTAGAGTACTATCACTAGCCACCATGACAGTCATGTCCCCCACCATTTTTTTTTAAAATTTTATTTCCTTTATTGTCTCTCTTGAAATCTCAACATTACCTCTTTCTATGCCCAGTCTTACCATAATAATGGCATACAATCTTGCTTCTTGGCTTTGATCTCAGCTTGGACTTCTCGAACATGTTGCTCTCTATGTGGAGCTCTACCTCTATCTTCATTTGCCAAGACTAGTAAAGCTTGAAATACTTGTGGACTTTCTTCGTGTTTCTTCATTCAACATGCTACTCGTTACATAACTCAAGGTCAAATTCTCATTTGGTGCCAAATTGCTCAAGGAAACCACCAATATCTCACAACTCTCCGGTAGTGAGCTAAGCAACATCATCTATTACTATTTTCATAAATATTAATTGGTTTATGATGCTATGCATCTCATTTAAATGTTCTGTCACCGAAGCTCCTTCCTTGAACTTTAGGTTCACAAGTTGCCTATTGAGAAATGTTTTGTACGTCGTCATCTTCCTTTCATACAAGTCATGCAATTTCTTCCATAGAAATTTTTCCGATAATTCATTTGACACATGAAGAAACACCGCATCATCCAAACATTGCCGAATCATTTCAATAGTCTTTCTATCCAACTTCTTTCATTCATTTTTCTTAATTGTATTGGGCTTTCTTCAATAGGTGCATACACATCTCTACAATCTAACACATCTTTCATCTTGGCCTTCCATATCAACCAATTACTTTCATTGAAGCTAACCATCCTTGATGTGAGAGTTTTCATCTTGATTCACGGTACCAAAAACCCCAATAAACAACCAACGCTCTGATGCCACCTTTTTAAGGGATATGCGAAACTCTTCCCCTCTATGTGAATCACTTAGAAATTTTATCAAACACAAGGGATGCACTATTTGTGCATAACAACTCACACAATCACAAGAAGCATAAAAATGGAATGACATAAAACTAGAGAGAGCATACCGATTTTACGTGGAAAACCGACTCAATGTGAGTAAGAAAATCAACCATGCAAGAAATGAGGATTACAATCTCTCTCAAACCTAGTTTGGGAAACTTCTTCTCATGTGTACAAAACCTCATTTCTAGTTCTCACTTTATGAAAGACGAAAATGCAAATCTTTCTAGGGTTCTCTCACAAAAAATTATCTACAACTCTCTTACTTTCTCTTCATCTCTCTTAACATGTAAGAAGAATGAGGGTGTTTAACTCATAAACCCCAACACACATGTGAAGACTCCCACATGTGTGAACAAAAGACTCCCCCCCTAACTAACAATGATGGTCACGCATGAGTATGGACCACATACACAACAATCTCCCCATCTAGCCTCATGAAGGGAGACCACAACCTTGCATAGTGATTCAACCCAAACAAATTCAATGCTCACTCATCAAGCCCATTAGGGTTTGAGAAAACTCAACCTTGTCTTTTGGCAAGGCCTTCGTCATCATATCCGATGGATTTCTATCTGTAAGAATTTTCTTCAACTCCAACAATCCCGACTCCAACACATCCCGTATCTAATGATAACGCGATTCAATGTTCTTCGTCTTAGAGTGAGACGTTGGATTCTTGGCCAAGTGTATAGCACTCTGACTCAGTGTTTTAAAACCTAAAAAATCGACTCGACTCGGAAACTTGCTGAGTAGAGTCAACTACGAAACTCGGGCAAAACTCGTCCGAGTAATGACACCTAAAACTCGGACATATATAATATTTTTCTAATACTATATATGGTATAAATTCAAAATTAATGATAAATCATGCCTAAAATGAGATATATAATTCAATATATACTAAACACCCCCCTTTTATTTCGTATTTATACTTAAGAGTGGGTGGGGTGTGTTAGAAAAAAATATATAATTTAGTCACTCAGGTAGGTGGTTTACTCGATTTTTTGTTTTAACAAAAAAAGTACAAAACTTGTGCGAGTTACTCAGTTTTCAGTGTCAAACCTGAGTTTTACCTCAAACTTGATTCGAAACCTAGCCGAGTCGAGTCGACTGGGCCGAGTTTCAAATACTATGCTCAGACTATCACAATTAACCACAAAATCCTCTAATTTGACATCCAAATCCTTGATGATATTTTTCATCCACGATATCTCCTTAGAAGCCTATGTGGCTGCAATATATTTGGCCTAAGTAGTAGGGACTAGAGAGTGAAACACACTTTTGCAACTTAGATTGCCACATAGCAATGAAAAAGGAAAAAAGATCAATAAACATAACAATAATATTTGGTCAAGAACATTATAAACATAACAATAATACATGGGGAAATTTTATCGAAAACTCACCTCAAACTTGAAGAATAATCAGACAAATCACTGATTGATACAAAATGACTAATACAAATTTAAAGAAGTACAAGTGTGGCAAACGAATATGCTAGAACTTCAAAGAAATTAGGTAATAGCTAACTCACGCAATTACTCGATCTTTAACTTGTTGCTTTTCATTATAGGTTTCATCAACAGCGAAAACGCATGAAAATGAGAGAGAGGTAGTGAGAGAGAGAGAGAGAGGGAACTTACCTTCTGTGGATGTGCTAGCTTCGTTTGGAAGCTTTGAGACGAGGCAAGCGGATGCAATGGCGCTGTGAACGGGGAGAAGAGAGTTCAAGAACAACGATTCTCGTCGCAACCTTAATAGAAAAGGACGAAATTTATTTAGAAAGAAGCACCATGTTCGACATCTGAAGCTTTTAAAGAATGGTGAGCTTCATTAGTAGGAGATATACCTTGAAGGAGAGCGAGGATGAGAGATTCGAGTCTGCAGAAACGTAAAATTCGATCGCATAGAACGAGATGGAATGGTATGGGTGATGTTTGCTGAATTCGTTGTTCTCCAGAGTGTCTGTATAAATCTGGATCTTCGAGCAACCGAAGCTGCCATTTTCATACACACTCTCTCCTCTGTAAACCCCTAGAAATCATTCTACTAATAAAAGTACAAGGAGTAACCTAAACTCTATGTTGACATTATTAACCTTTACCTTACTTTGTTGTTGATAAAGTAAATATTATATTAATAAATAAATAAAGAAGTTTAGGATTAATTTTTATAATGGATCTTAGGGATAGAATAGACATTACAAATTTCATTAATGACATTCTACGTAAATAATGAACAAATTAGAATTCTATTAATAGTATCCTATTTAAATTAGAATTCTACACTATTGATTAATGCTGCCTGGTTGAAGTTAATTAACCTATTTTATTTTTCATGAGCTCGAATCTGCTCGGCCCAAACCCAATCCGTGAGATAAGGCTAAAAAAATGAGCCAAGGCTTAGCCTGAGTTAACCCACACCGGCCAGCCCATGATCAATAACAAGGTAATGTGCTTGGACTGTTACATTGTTGGGCCACTGATTGGGTATGAGTTTAAAGGACAAAATTCTATGTACACAACGCAACCTTTAATCAATCATGTGTTGAGAAAGTAGGAGAATAGTCAAAGTCAAGGGTTCGAGATTAGCATAAGGGAAGCTAAGAGGAGGAAACTACCTTGTGGGGCCGTCGCCTTCCTCCACCATGAATATACGTCATGATCTTGGAATGCACCACTGAAAGTGGCAACATCTATGAAGGGAGTAGGGACTAACGAAAATCAATTACAATATATAAGGACTTTTTAGAGTCCTTCCAACTCTTTTAACCTACGAATTCTAAACAAGCTATACTTCTTTATTAATTACTATAACCAAACTTAATAACGTATGACTACTTTTCCAACAACCCTTGTTGTTAGAGTTAGACTTGAACTCTAATACTTGCCCAAGTTCATCTCCTCCTTTTTTTTTGGGAAGAAGTTCATCTCCTATTATTGGGAAAGCTACAAGAGTCCTATATTGATCAAACTCTATCAAGGAACGTACATAAACGCTATCAAGAGGCCTTCTGTAAATACCAGAAGAGAAGACTTTAAGGTTTACCATTTTTGTTTTTTCTTTCCTAGGCACATTATTCTTCTTTGGTTTATCATTTCATCTTTCCGTGTATAGCTATTGGCTAGAAAGGACGATATTGGTTCCCTTTGTGACGATCCATCTATTGTAAGTATTTTTCCTGTACCGAAGAAAAATAATTGGTTTTGTGTTTGGAAAAAAAAAGAGAAGGGGAAAACGTGAATGACTCAAATCCCACTTATCTGTATTTGTGAGTTAATAGTGGTAATCAACATAAATTCCCTTACAGAGACCATAGAAACCTAAACAACCCATAATAGTTTTTTTTTTTTTTTAATTATGCCTTTAAAAACAATCCTTTTTTCCCTGTATCTTGTGTTCTTATTCGTATGTTCACTTTGCAAGCTGATGATGATGTTACTCCCATGGTGAGATCCAGTTCCATGTCACCATCTTCATAGGTAAATATATCGCATCCTTAGTCTCTATTATATATATCTTGTAAAAACATGGATACTTATGTCTTTAAGGTTGACATAAACCAGCTAGCATCAATTCTTGAGGTTGCATTTGCTCATTATCCTGTGCCACCTTCTTCCGACTCTCGGGTATTTGTATTTGCTATTCCCACTATCTGCTGTTTTATTTCATCTGGTTGGATTATGAATTTGGTCTCTTTGTCATGGCTCGCAGGATGTACTAGATGTTGAGTAGCATGATGGATCGTCTCTATTTTTGTTGGGATACCCTGTGTATATACGAGATGCGTATATTAGGTAGGCAGACAATAGACTTGTTTACATACCTTAAACAAACTAATGGTAACACTGTTGGAACACTGAGACATATTTTAAAATTATATGTAGACAATAGGTAGACAATAGCCTTGTTTTAATTTTTGGGGTCTTAACACTCCTATATATAATTATTATTTTTATAATAAATAATTATATTTTAAAAAAAAATTACGTGCAAAGCACGTGCACATTTACTAGTGTTAAATAAAGGTAGGATAGGAGGGCTGTCAATCCACCCTCTGATGAGGGGCCGGACCGGCCCGGCCCGGCCCTTCATACGGGCTTTGATTTCCTTAATAATGCCCTAGGGTGAGCCGGGCCATAATTTTAGTAACGCCCTCTTACTTGAGGGTTGGTCCGGCCTAATGTAAGAGGCTAAGCCTTAGTGAATGATATAAAATAATAGCAATTTCAAAACTTTAAAGTTAGATCTCCATCGTTTTTTTCTTCTTTTAACGGTCTATTTATTCTACGAAATCTTTGTAAGCACTAGTTTTTTTATATTTATGTGAATTTAAAGAGAGTAATAAGACTCATGGATAATTTATTAGTGATCTTCTTCTTATAATGGGAGAGGCAGGCGTTGCCTAAATTTTCCGAAATTCCTAAATTACCCTTATATAAAACAAAATTTTAATTTAATATTTTACTTTAATTCCCAAACTATCCTCATCTATCTATTTAAATAATAGAATCATAGTCAATCGTGATTAAACTCGGAGAGAGTTCAATTGCACCCACGGGTTAACACGTGTCCTTTTTAACTCCTATTAACTGTGGTTAACTCCTTCCTCTCGCTCTTACGTGCATCTTACGTGTCACTCGCTAGTATAGAATAATAGCAATTCTAAAATTCAAGCGCATATCTACATTCTCTTTTAATAATTTTTTAATATTATTCCTTGTAAGTTGTAATGTTTTTTTTTCATATATATAATTCTATAAATTTAGCACTACTGATAACAATTTAATCCTAACAATTAGGGTATAACAATTTAATCAAATTTTTTTAAAAGTAAATCTCAAAAATCAAAATTGATCCTGTTTCAAAATTAAATTATAGATGACCGTTGTTATTGGAGATGATGAATGTAACGTAAAGAAGATTTGCTCTCGTTTCCTTGAGATCTGTAGAACTTGTACAAAATTTATTATTCTATTAGAAATTCCTAACCGTCCAAATAAACAAAAGAACTCCGAGACTCTCTTCCAAGTGATTCCGGATTTTTTCAAGGTTCGAACGAGACTCCCTTGTATAGTTGTATTCGTTTCCGAGTTTACTCATAGTAACAAGAAGCAGAATCTGCTTGGGAGCGCAGTAAGAAAAAAGAAGCTACGAAACGCATCAAATGTTTGATTGATGGTCTTGCTGAGATGCAGAAACTCGTCGACAACATGCTCAATGACTCGTCGTCTCCTTCATCACTTTCGCTTTTTCTCTACTTCCGCTCTTCCCATTCACCAGACCCCACAAAACGATCTCTTTGCATGCAACTTGAGAATTCAAGAGCTGGGGCGACTCGGAGGAGTCGACGAAGCCCGCCAGTTGTTCGACGAAATGATTCAAAGAAATGCCATCACTTGGAACTCCATGATCACTGTATATTCCCAGAATGGACGAATCGAAGAGGCGCGAGTGCTCTTTGATGCACTTTCGTGGAAGAATGTCAGGAGCTGGACCGCTTTGTTAACTGGGTATGCTAAGCTAGGGAGAATTGAAGAAGCTCGACGGTTGTTCGATTTGATGCCGGAGCGTAATGTTGTATCTTGGAATGCCATGGTTAGTGGGTATGTACGGAACGGCGATTTGAAGTCTGCTCTGCAGTTGTTTGATGAAATGCCTGAAAGGAATGTGACGTCATGGAACTCTGTTATTAACGGATACTGCCATTGTCTTCGGATAAATGAAGCTCGTGAGCTTTTTGATCGAATGCAAGAGAGGGATTTGGCATCTTGGACGGTTATGATTTCTGGGTATGTTAAGATTGATGCTTATCAAGAAGCATGGGATATATTCTTGAAGATGCATTGCTGTGGGGTTAGACCGGACCAGGCAATCTTTGTTGTTGTCCTCTCAACGATTACGGGTTTGAATTCATTGGAATTGGTTGAGATCCTGCGGACATTGGTGATCAAGACTAATTATGAGGGAGATGTGGTTGTGGGAACTGCAATATTGAATGCTTACACAAGAACCGGGAGTTTGGATTCTGCAGTGCGGTTCTTTGAGGCAATGCCAGAACAGAATGCATTCTCATGGTCCACAATGATTGCAGCCTTCTCACAGTGTGGTAGGTTGGACGATGCAATTGCTTTGTATGAGAGAGTTCCTGAACAGAGTGTTGCTTCACGAACGGCAATGATGACTGCGTATGCTCAGAAGGGGAGAATTCACGAAGCGAGGCTTCTATTTGATAATATCCCGAACCCAAATGTGGTCACATGGAATGCTATGATTGCCGGGTATACACAAAATAGGATGCTTGATGAAGCTAAAGAATTTTTTCTAAGAATGCCCATACGGGATGCTGCTTCGTGGGCAGCGATGATTTCTGGGTTCGTGCAGAATGAACAGAGCAAAGAAGCTTTGGAGCTGTTAGCTGAGCTACATAGCTCAGGAACAGTGCCAAGTCATTCCAGCTTCACCAGTGCTCTCTTTGCTTGTGCCAACATTGGAGCCGCTGAGATGGGTAAGCAGATACACTCACTCACTATTAAGACAGGATGCCAGTTCAACTCATATATAGGAAACGGGTTGATCTCCATGTATGCTAAGTGCAAGAACATGGAAGATGTTTCTCAGGTCTTCAATACAATGAGAGTGAGAGATACTGTATCTTGGAACTCTCTGATTGCAGGCCTTTCCGAGAATTACATGTTGGATGATGCCCGTAGCACTTTTGAAAAGATGCCCAAACGGGATGTTGTTTCTTGGACTGCCATTATATCAGCGTATGTGCAAACCGGGCATGGAGGTGTGGCCTTTGAATTGTTTCTTGGCATGTTGGCAGGAGGAATAAAACCAAACGAATCAACAGTGACTGTCCTTCTCAGTTCATGTGCGAGCCTGGGTGCAACCAAGCTTGGCAAACAGATCCATGCCTTGATATTTAAACTTGGGCTCGATACATATCTCTTTGTTGGTAACTCTCTGATAACAATGTACTTCAAGTGTGGCTGTGTGGATGGCTTTTCAGTGTTTGAGGAGATGCCTGAGTGCGACATAGTCACGTGGAATGTAATTCTAACCGGCTGCGCACAAAATGGGTTTGGTAGGGAAGCCATCAGGATCTTTGAACAAATGAAGGCCAGAGGGGTTCTACCCAACCAGATCAGCTTTCTCGGGCTATTATGTGCTTGTAGCCATGCAGGATTGCTGGCTGAAGGATGGAGCTACTTCAAGTCCATGAGCCAAGATTATGGTATCATGCCGTTAGTGTATCACTATACTTGTATGGTGGACCTTCTCGGCCGGGCTGGACATCTTTATGAAGCTGAAGCTCTCATCGAGAACATGCCCATAGAACAGGATACCGTGATCTGGGAAGCTCTTCTTGGCGCTTGTAGGATCCATCAAAACATTGAGCTTGGCCAGAGAGTTGCCGAAAAGCTCTTCCAAATGGACCCACAGAATTCCGGGGCATACGTCTTGCTATCAAACATCTACGCATCTCTAGGCATGTGGGCTGAAGTAGGAGAAGTACGGAAATTGATGAAAGACCGTGGTGTGACCAAAGAACCAGGAATTAGCTGGATCCAGATCAAGAACAAGCTGCATTCTTTCTTAACTAGAGATAAGACACATTATCACACTGAAGAGATTTACTCGACTCTGAAGGAGTTATACAGGCGTCTCAGAGCTACGGGTTATGTTCCTGACACAAAGTTTGTTCTTCATGATGTGGAGGAGGAGCAGAAAGAGAACGAGCTCCTCTACCACAGCGAGAAGCTAGCCCTAGCCTATGGTCTATTGAACACACCAAGTGGGGCTTCTATCCAGATTTTGAAAAACCTCCGGATCTGTGGTGACTGTCATACTTTTACGAAGTTCATGTCCAAGGTTACCCAGAGAGAAATTACAATTAGAGATGGGAATAGATTCCACCATTTCCGAGATGGTTTGTGTTCTTGTGGGGATTATTGGTGACTTTTGCATGAAAGGATCTGGATGGATGAGAAGGAAGCCTCAATACTAGATGACTGGATCAAAGGGTCTAGGTATCGCATGAAGAGCGAGAAACAGGTCCGGGATGAGCTGCATTCTATAACTGATTTTTGGTAATCTTGCATTCAGGTAGATTGATGGTGAAGAAGCCCAACTGCAAAATAGATGTAGTTCATATTCTTGGGAGTTCCTTGGAAGTGCTTAGTCATTGAGAGTATAAACATCTCAAAATGTTTCCAAGGTCTTCGAATAAACATGGTATTGGAAATCTACATGAAGTTCCTCTCTCAGGCTCCCAACATTCAAACTCATAGCTGAATGCATCACATAAAAACCAGTGGGCACCTGTAGATTGAAAATAGCCCGAAAATGATCATTGTGACAGGACCCATGTATATTGTTTTCTCTCAAATGGTATACCATTACTCTTTTGTTGGCCATTTTCGTCTTTAATTGACACCTAAGATCAACATTCGGTTCTGAAAAAGAGTGTGTCATAAGCACAAAAGCATATTTCCGCATGCTGCATTTTTTCATCATTTGGATTCTTCTTTCTTTGTTTGGTGAAGCTTTTAGAGAATATGGTATGGATCTCCAGTAGCAGTATATCTCTCATCAATATCCTATGATTTATTGAATATTTTACTGTTATTTTAAATAGGGAAATTGAACAATTCTTACACCTCCCAGATTGCTCTAGCGGTATGAGCGTATTTCCCATGGGGTGGACTCGGTTTTGAGTCCCTTCGCAATTGATATATGCTCACTAGTTGAGAATTGAGATTAATTGGAAAATAAGTTAGAAATTGATAATAATAATAAAAAAAACTCTCGATAGTACCTACTATCCCTACTATCAAGAGCTAGACCGTTGGATTGAAAATTCAATGGCTCCATGTCCGTACATACTTTAAATGATGGCCCACTTAATGCTTTGTACCGTTAGATTGAAAATCCATCTGTCCATCTCTTTATAGTAAGTACTATGGAGAGTTTTAAATCATTTCTCAAATAATTTTATTCTTTTGGTGGTTTCTCGTACAATACATGCTGTAATGGGCAAATTGGTAAAATCTAAGTCTTGCAAAGATGAATAAAGAATTCGTGATCAATTAAGGACAAATAAAGAATTCGTGGTCAATTGAGGATGAAGTCCAAATTTGTGGCCTATAGGACGAGTTCCGTTCATGTACCTTTTGAGGGCAAGTTCCGTTCTCGTGGCCAGTTACGATTTTCGAAATCATGCCCATCTATGGATGGGGTCGAGCTCATCTAAATATGGAATCGTGCTTGGCTGGAGGACGAAAATCTTAGGAAGCGATCTATTATTCAAAGCGCTCATGAGTTAGGTAAAGATCTCTGACCTGCATTAAATACTAGTCACTTCGAACTACTTTTGGCTCTATGACCAACCTAATAAGGAAAAGATGTGCATTTATAGTAAATACTTGTCTAACAGATTTGAAATGATTGTCTGGGATGCATGGCCATCCACGAGCATGGATGACCATAAGAATCCTAGCCTACGAATATCTTGAGAATCTCAGCAATGGAGGATTGGCAATTCCTGCACACAAAAATATATTTCTAAGCCTAGAGCAAAGGACCTATCTGAAAGACCTCCTGACCCTCATTCATGTTTACTCTTTTGCACTTTATCTTCAATCTCTATTGACTTAAGCATCGGAGTGTCTTGACAGGGTGGAAGACCTCTCCTCAGCAAACAAAGGAAATGTCTGCGACCTTCATCCTTCAATCAGTCAACCAGATCTACGGATTGTTGATGCGTGGCACATCCAGAAATTTCCACTACAAAATTGGCGTTGTCTATGGTAAGTACTTCGACTCCCAACCTTGAATTCTTCTCCTGTAACACTCTTTCCATGACAGGACAAGCTCCACCTGAAAGAAATATCTCAAGAAAAGCTCCACCTGAGGGAGACATCTCCCAAGCAAGTCAAATAATCATGATGCTGCAGCAGCAACGAGAAGACATATTACGACAGCAGTCCACGATGAACCGTCTGACTCATAACCAGCAAATGTTGCAAGACAGGATTGAAACATATGAACAAGATCGTCTAGACGGAAGGACGCCTTCCCTAACTGTACAAAATTCAAGATCACCACCACGACATTTAGTATAACCCGGATCATCCGGGCATGCCAAGCTCACCACCCCGGCGAGGCCTGTTTCAGAGAGTTCATAACGTCGAAGAGATGAGGCGAACTCCCTCACAGGATCAAGATACAAGATGATCTCCTTCAAATCGGGGAGCTCGTCGACACCTGGTCTTCCCCTCTCTTCCAAGACGAGGAGTTTTGCAAACTTCACCTCTGCGCCGAAATGACAGATGAGACGAACGGTATACATCCTGGTCATCTCTTCATCTTCGGCATATAAGGGACGAGCCACGGATTCCTCCACGGGGGCAAGATGTGGACGGAAGCCCAACAGTGGGAATGGCCCCAACCGAGGTTCAAGCCATGATCCAAGCCCACGCAAACTAGGCCAGTAGTAGCTAAGCGCATCAGTTCACACAGCAAACAAAGCAGGACATGTAGAATTCACCTTTCTCAACACCAATACTTGATGCCGACTCCATGGAGGTACAAACCGCCCGTTTTCATCCCCTTATATCGGAAAAAACGACCTGGTGGACCACCTGTTCTACCAGCAAGTCATGTCCCTCTACAGTGCAGATGATGCTCTTATGTGCAAAGTGTTCTCATCCAGCCTACAGTGAAATGCATTGAGATGGTTTCGGCATTTACCAACTGGGTTAGTTAAAGATATGGATATGCTCAGCTCGCTCTTTAGCGAGTGGTATATATCCAATAAAAAAAAGGATGCAGACGTGGATTCTCTTTTTGAGTTATTTGAGGACGATACACATGGTGTTGTCTGACTTCCCTCTAAACTACACAACCTCATCAACACCATGTGTATCGTCCTTCATCATGTATATGTTGCTTCCAAAAAGGAAAGGAAAAAAAAAAAACTGAATCAGATCTGTTTATGTAGTCTACTATGAATGAAACAATACAAAAGCCATGTCAATAACCAAAGAAGAAAAATGAAACAAAAGTACAAGCTGTCTGATTTTCTTTACATTATACAAGAACACTGTAAGTAGAATGTTTTAAAACTTTTGAAGTTCCAAAAGGAAGATCATTCCTATATGATTTAAATTTGATGGGTAAGCAAGAAATCATAGTTTAATAATTAGGGTGTTTATGGAACGGTTGACCCGTGACCCGGCTTGATCCAGCTCCCTCAATGCTGGATTGAGCTCTTTTCTGGGACCCATTTATTAATCGGGCCAGGCTAGCTGGGCCAGCTCGTTTAGTAATTAGAACGGACTTGGGCTAGGAACCTCATATTTGTGGGGCCTGATGATATACTTATAATCAGCCGGTCCAGCCCAATTACTTCTGCATAATTTTATTCAAATATAAATTATTATTTAATGAAATTAAAAGGGTGGTGCTACGGGCACCCCAGTGTTTACTGATATATACCAAACTTTTAAAAATTAATTAAATATAAAATAAAACAATGAGAAGACAAAACTACCCTCTTCCCCTTCCTTCTCCTTTACCAATTGGTTTTTTTTTTTTTTTTTGGTGACGAGGGTATCCGGGCCTCTTAGAGCACCCGACTAGTTCCCCCGGGCACGTGCAGAGCCCTCTCTCCACACGCACCAGGAAAATCTGGATAAATCCGGAGGGTGGCCAACGAGAGCAGGGAATCGAACTCAGGACCTCCGCTTCGTGAGGCGTGGTCCTGGCCATCAGCCCCAACCCCCGTTGGTTTCCTTTACCAATTGTTACTTACAAACAACCCCGTAAGTCAAGCACACTAACTCTGTATAGAGATAGCACACTAATGCCTTCTAGTAGAAAGCAATAGGGGCCGGGTTTTCTGAAACTCCCTCTACTGTTCTCACTTTGTGCTAGCTTGTCCATTGTCCCTATCAACTCCTTGACGAATTAAAAGAATTCCCATTCGATAAACCCTTGTTGCTCCGTAATTTGCAAGGCAATGAACCAAACATTAGCGTTTGTGGCTGCTGCTGATGCTCAAGTTTTCCACTAATGCCTATACTAACCTAAAGCCCTAATCTGTGCGAGTGAATATATCCAAAACAATGGGTGATTCCCGTGAAATTGCGATCTCCGCTCAAGCTAAAAGTAGCACTAGGTGTGCTTGTTATGGTGTCAGGCACTGATGCAACATCACCTGTAGGCACAATTTTTTCATGCAACTAAATTGTTCTCATCCAGCCTACAGTGATACGCCTTTGTGGTGTAGTTGAGTTAACCAAAAAAAAAATAATTTGTGTTAGGGTGGGTTCTACTATTACTGTTAAATCGTAATGTTTCTATAATAATTAATACATATATTGTCATGCTAACATATTGAACATAGCTCTATATCCCTGATTGTGTTAGGTTTTTGTTGCATTTGATGCTGCTTTTCGTGGCGGAGGAAGTGTGTTTGACCAGTAAAGGAGCACTCCACTTCAGAGACAAGATTGGATTCGTTGTGAAATAAAAGGCAATGTGTCTTCTGAAGATACTAACCACGATAACACGCTAATGACTTCAATGCATTTATTCAAGCATCAGAACTAGTGAAGTTCAGACTTCTAATTTAGCATTTGACAAAGAATAATTAAATAGAAAAGAAAAGGTGGCTCAAGCGAACTATTTAATTATTCTTAGTGGCTCAAGCGAACTATCTCGCTCGAACAAGATCATTAGTCACTCAAGTGACTTGCGGCAGACGTGTTTTATAAATAGGGCTCGCCTATTATTTTGGCCACATTCGCTCGAGCAAAGAACATTTGGCTTCCTTCTATAGAAACGTAAAGGTGAGTAGAGCTACTCTTTGGTATTCTATTTATAAACATCTTTACAAGAGGAGACATATCCTTACATAGGTTTATTCTAATTATACATCTAAGACAATAACTATCAAGTAAGGAAAGAAGAATCAAGGAGGATTCTTCTTAAGATAAGGCAAATCCAGAATAGGCATGCTGGAGATTTGTTGTCGTGAGGTGATGATTCTCTTTGGATTTGTATGATCGACAAGATTTGTTGATACCCCCGCAAGTTGATGTACTGGTGACAACAACCTGGATTGCAATAGCCAAAACTGAGGAGCGGAAAGACCCTTGGTAAAAATATATGCCAGTTGGTGGAGGGTTAGAATGAACTGAACCTATAAGTCCCCTTGAATGACACGTTCCCAGACAATGTGATAATCAATTTCAATGTGTTTTGTAGGAGCATGAAAGATAGGGTTGGCTTCCATGTATGTTGCACTTATATTATCACAGAACAATTGAATAGGTGGAGAGAGGGGAATACCCAAGTCATGAAGAATATACCGAACCCAAATGGTGTCAGCAGTAGTGAATGCTAATGCATGATATTCGGCCTCGGCACTAGGCCGAGAAATGGTTTTCTGCTTCTTATGTCCCCATGAAACAAGGTTGAAGCCAAGGAAAATGCAATATCCAGTGGTGGAGTGGCGGTCGTCAGGACTGCCTGCCCAGTCGGCATCAAAGAAGGCAGTGAGGTCAAATGTAGAGCATGGGCGAATAGTCAAGCCTTGACCTAGAGAACCTTTCAAAAATCATAGGATTCGTTTAGAAGCAATCAAATGCGTTGTCCCGTAGGATTATGCATAAACTGGAAAGCTTGATTAACTGCATAAGTGAGATCCAAGAGGGTGAGAGTAAGATACTGTAAACCGCTTACAAGTTGTCGATACGGAGAGGGATCAACTAGAGCATCACCACCATGAGGAAACAACTTAGACCGAGAAGCCACTGGTATAGGGCAAGGTTTAGCACCCATTAAGTCATGTTTCTCAAGAAGACTGAGAGAATATTTGTTGAGTCAAAACAAGGCCAGAGGAGGAGCGAGTGACCTCCATGCCAAGGAAATAATGATCTCCCAAATCCTTCATATGAAATTCTGAGTGAAGAATGGTAATGAAGGATGAGATAAGGGAATGAGAATCTCCTGCAAAAATAATATCATCCACGTAGAGTAGTAAAACCATAGTGCCCGAAGCAGATGTATGAGTGAACATTGAGTTGTAAGATTTGCAACATATGAATCCATGGGTGAGAAGAAAAGAGTTGAACCTTTGGAACCAAGCACAAGGGGCTTGCCTGAGGCCGTAAGCGCTTTGTGAAGGTGACAAACATGATTTGAGAATGTACTATCGACAAATCCTTGAGGCAGCATCATGTATACCTCTTCTTGGAGATTGCCATGGAGAAATGTATTACTAACATAAAGTTGTCGGATAACCCAGTTCTTCGATATAGGAACAGAGAGGACAACTCGAATTGTTGCAGGAGGAAATCAGTTGCTCAAAGGTGAGTAGAGCTACTCTTTGGTATTCTATTTATAAACATCTTTAGAAGAGGAGACGTATCCTTACATAGGTTTTTTCTAATTATACATCCAAGACAATAACTATCAAGTAAGGAAAGAAGAATCAAGGAGGATTCTTCTTAAGGTAAAGCAAATCCAGAATAGGCATGCTGGAGATTTGTTGCCGTGAGGTGATGATTCTCTTTGGATATGTATGATCGAGAAGATTTGTTGATACCTTCATCTCTCTCCCTCCTCTCTAGTACTTCAAAACTCCAAGGTAAAATCTCACATCCTTCTTGCTGATTTCTCTTGATTTTTTTTAAAAAAATTTCAAATGGCTTTCATACTTTCAATTTTTGCCCTAATTGTCCTCATGGTGGGAGGTGCCTCTAAGAGGCAACGCCATGTCATTTTGAATGAGAAAGAGGAATCACCTCATTCCGACAGAGATTACACCACTCACGAGGATGAGGTTCCATCCAATCCTCTATGGGTAAAACACACCACTTCCAAAGCCAAGGCCAGTACTTCCATTCGTGGTGGGCCATCTCGTGGTGCTTCTGGTAGCAAGCCAAGGACCGTCTCACATTTTTACAATGATGAGTGCGGAAACTTTTACAATCATGGCATATCCCAATGTTCTGTCATGACTGAGTGTGCCACCTTACTTGACGAGTTCGTACACACTCCCATTCCCCATATTTTCATGACTTGGGAATGGACTGATGTAATATCAATAACCGGTCATGCTTACATCGAACTCATTCGGGAGTTCTATTGCAATGCCACTGAATTTGGCTATGACGATTACATATTCCGTACTCAAATTCGAGGTCGAGATATCTTTGTCAATACCGACCATCTTGCCTCCTTTATGTCACTACCAAGAGTTCTTTGTTGGCCAGGTAATGACCCTAAAAGGGGAGTGAATAGGGTCTATGACATATTTAAAGATTTATGGACTCTAGGTCCAAGATGCGGAATTAAAAATTATTTACATCACAAGATTAATCAAGAAAAGTACTCAAAGTAAAAGAGAAGAGTTAGAAGAATCAAACACAGAGATTTGTTCACGAGGTTCAGCAATCCAGCCTACTCCCCGCCTCAAGCTTCTAGCAAGAGGATTTACCACGATTCCTTAATCGCACAGACTCCTTCATGGGTGGAGCCCAAACCTTTACAATCTCTCTTACAGGTCGAGATGCAACCTTTACAAAATATCCTTTAGGCCAAGTTGAGACCTTGCAAGAGCACCTCACTCTCTTGCTAAAACTGAAGCAATAGCTTCAGTGCAAGAATCCTAGATTCTTGACTAACCTCAATAAATGAGTTTGAATTTGGAAATCCGAAATAAAAGCTCCTTGGATGAGTTGGATAAGAGTGGAGTACAATTTCTAATAAAGTCTCTCAAAAGAAATTGGAATTGAATGAGTTCAAGAGAAAATTTGGGGATTTCAATGTATGTGAGTGAGTAAGAAATCAAAAACAATGAATGAGTGATCAATAGTAATTATTATAGTGATCAAGAGTTGTTATTAGTTCATAAATGAACTCCTTTTATAACACTTGATCCAATATAGCCGTTGAAGAAACATTAAATACGTTTTAGGCCGTTGAAAACTAGCCGTTATACCGATTTTCTGTTTTAGCCTTAAATTCGTCAACGAAGTGGAGTTCTCACTTGAATTCGTCACCGAATTATGAAGACAGTAAGCAATTTTCATATTACTAATCATCAATTCGTCACCGAATTCAGATGGCTCTGAGAATTCGTCGACGAATTCAGAACAGATGTTCTGAATTCGGTCTTGGATCAGACCAAAGAGATGGGATTGATTTCCTAGGTCAATTGGCTATGTTTTAACATGATTTTGTTTATCCTTGGGCCTTAGAGTGATGAACAAAAAGTGTCCTAAGCTCCTATGGTCAATCTATGATCTTTGAGCATTCAACCTACCATTCTTTAGAGGATTTTTTACATAAGTCCTAACCACTCTCAAGGTAACAAAAAAAAATACAATTTTACAAGATCTTGGGTCTTGATGATTTGACATGTCTTCAGGGACCCGACTTGGATTATGGTCTTATCTTGAGTCTTCAATTGTATACTTTGAGTTGAACTTGCTCTTGGATAGTTTCCATCCTTTTACCATAATTGGAGTGCTTTCTTCCTTAGAATCTGAAATGCTAAAACACTTAAACACATTTATTAGTACTTTAAATTTCATTTCATTATTGTGTTATTATCAAAATTAGTAGGGGTACCCAAGGTTGTAACCTTGAGGCTAACATTCTTGATTTTTACCATCCAGACAAAATTGATCATGAGGATATCACTCTTCACTCCATTGACTCATGATCTACACGGATCGGTCTTCATCCACTCATGATGGTTTACCATTCAAGGTCCTAATCTCTCATTTTCTAGACTCCCTAGAAATCAGACGAGAGCCCGGTGCAGCTAGAGCCACTTCAAAAGAAGCTTTTGGAAAGACTACCTTGCAAAAAAAGCCTATCACATGTTGTTGCTACTTTAACTCTTGGTGTTGCCTCTACTTCTAGGGTAGTTCCAAATTCGAATATCCCAGTACTCCTAGTGCATCATCTTTAGCACAACTGATATCCATGGACAACCTCGCCTCTCTGCTATTGCAGATGTTCGCTTACTAGACGAAGTTTGCAAAAGAGGTTCAATGGCACTTCTCATCTGTTGATGACCAGCTACAAGATATTTTTTAGGAAGTCTCTCAGTTGCATAAAGATTGTAGGCACACCGACGAGGATGATGACTCCTCAGGTTTTGATGCCTTTGCTTAGTCCAGATTAGACTAGGATTCTGATTTTCCTTTCACATTTAGTCTGTCTATATATTATTGGCATTCTGACTGTGTTTCATGTGAAACCTTTGGATATATATTACACGGTTACATGTATTTTTTGGAACAGACATGATCACATACACACACACACACACACATATATATACACTTTTTGATACATTTTAATAGTTATTATGGATGGAATGTTTTCTTTTATGGATACTTGGGTAATGAAATAATGTTTTACATTCTCTATGTGCTTTGATTGATCATTCTTCCCCCCTGCTACGTACTTACACCGTCATTTATATTTCTTTGGCTATTCGTGCAAGAAAGGGGGAGAAAGTTCATATCTGTGGTTGATCTGCTTTATTAGGTTTACTCATCACATACATGCTTCACTAGCATGTGCAGATTATAGGTTTGCAAACAAGCTCTACATGACAATCCTTCGAGCTTTATATGTTTGATATGTCATGTATTTTATACTTGGAGTCATGTACATCTTAGATGAGTCTTGTGTTATTCTAAATCCATTCACATCTAAATTAGTTTGTGAATTAGCAATGAGTCATGTACTTCAGTATACGTGTGTCTGCGGTTTGCCACAAAATAGCCAAAGGGGAAGATTTAAAGGTCCATATTTGTAATTGTAAAATTTTCTAGTCAAAACCTCGTCAATTTAGTGTCCTAATTTCGTCCATCCCCAAAAGACTTGTTCATGATGAAGATGAAGCTCTGAAAGATTGCTACTGAAGACAATATGTCGGTGTTGTACTTAGGATGGTAAGTGACTTAGTGACCTAGACTATACCTTAAGTTGATTGACTTAGAAAACTTTTATGAAACCTTAGGTGATTAAATGCTTAGCCCTAAAATTGGAAATTCAATCAGAATTGCACTGGAGTATGTTTTGCAGACACACTCGCTCGAGCGAGAGGTTTGGTCACTCGAGCAACATACTAAAATTCTTTGTCTATAATTCCAGTAGTTAACTTGTTGGAGCAAGTGATGAATTGGATTGAGCGAATTTGTCTATTTTCCTCTGACTGTAACTCTAGTAGGTTCCTCGCTTGAGCGAGGGTAAAAGTGGCTCGAGCGAGTTGGAAGTTTGTTTCCAAAAATGGATTTGGAAGGTACTATTGACAGCCAGTACACAAGGCTCGCTCGAGCGAGAGTTAAGTTGTCTCGACTCGAGCGAACTCTACGTAAAAACAGTTTTAGAAACTGTTAACTTCCAATTATGAATTGAGTTGATTTTCTTATAAATTCTAGGGCGTTTCACATAAATGGGCATGCTTTTCATTTTTATTACCTAAAAGGACATATATATATATATATAAAAAGGCATGCTTTGCATTTTTATTACCTAAAAGGATATGCTTTTGACATATTTACCCATTAGCTATACATACCCAAACACTAGTAAGGGTAATATTGAGATACATACACTATATGGGTAAACCTTTCATACCATGCCCTTTTAGGTGATATTTTTTGACTTAGGGTGACTAAACGGTACTTATCCCTAAATTCTAAGATCCCTAAACTCATTTTAAGGGTTTTGAGAATAGGTTTTGAGCATATTGAACACATCTTAGTAAAGTGCTCTTGGATTTCTCACTCTTTGGTTGAATATCCAATTAAACTTATATTCTACCCTTCGTACTAGAGAATGCAAGCCTGATATAATATTTTATAATGTTGCTTGCTGAGTTATTTCCATATTGTGGAATCCCTCTAGTTGATTAGTGGAGTAACTTGTACTCCAATCCCTTCTCCTTGTTGAGACCTTTGGCCGGAGTAAAATTTGGAGTCACTGTGGTGGAGATCAAATCTACAGATTCATGATTGCTGAGTTGTGGTGTTGTTGTGAGAAAGCTAAGCGAATGAGGAGCCAGAGTCACTGTGGTGGAGATTGAACCTGAGGGTTCGTGCTACAAAGAACCCATTACTGTGGAGCGAAATGTCGTGTTCTGTTTGGATGAGGTTCAAGGTTTGTAACTTGTTTATTTCTCATAGTGATTGCTATTTGTTGGATGAGATCCCGTGAGGGTTTTCTACCTAAGAAATTGGCGCCTCTATTTTTGATTGTCTCCATATTTTCCACTAAATTTTAATTTGGGTTGATAGAATCTATAAGGGCTATGACAAGAAGAATGCAATATTGTCTAGCAAACTGAAGTACATGACTCATTGCTAAATTTGGGCCCTGGCTCCTCTAGGTCCTTGGATTCATAACAAGGGAGATTTCACATGGGTTATGGGTTGGATCATGGTCCTATTTCAGAATTTGGACCTCTATCTTAATAATCTGTCAAACCAGGATAGGTCGTGGAAGGGCTATGACAAGAAGTACACAATATTGTCTAGCAGTCAATGGCTAGCCACTGTAAACACCCCAATTTTGCACCCCTTTAGTCTCTTCATACACCCTTAAAAACCCTTTCAAAACCTCTCATTTAAAACCTTCTTTCCATGTGCTTTGATTTTCAGAAATGCCCCTGAGGTAAAAAAATAACCAAAATGCCCCTGGAGTGCAAAATTACCAAAATACCCCTAAAAAGTTCATTGTTCATCTAAAATTAGTTTTTTGGACTTTATCAGTTCAATTTCGACTGTTTTTTGGATCAAATTGGGCCTAAAGCGGAAAAATGACAAAAATGTCCCTATGGTGTAAAATGACCAAAAGACCCCTGAAAAAGTACTCAAAAGTTTTCATTTTGTCCGAAATAATTTTACAAATATTTCGGTTCATTTTTTTACTATTTTCGGGTCAAAACGAGCTTAAAACAGAAAAACAACTTTCGAATTAGATAACGACATGTGGCACCCATAAAAAACCAAAAAAATGATTTTTTGACCCTCAAATGGGGGCGCTACTTGAAGTAGTGCCCACCTTGTGTCCCTCCTCTTTTCACCGATCAAAACCGTGTCGGCAGATTTTGAAAAAAATCTCAAACAAGGGTGCTACTAAAGTAACACCCACCCTATTTGCACCCTTTTTACCACCCTATTGTTCCCCACCGCCTTGCTTTTTAGGGATTTTATTCTCAAGGGCGTTACTACAAGTAGCGCCCATTGTTTTCTTAAACATATAAATACCCTCACCCTATTTTTCATTTTTCATTCACTTCCAAAAACCATCTCTCTCTCTCCTCTTTGAAAAAAACCCATTTCTTTGTTTTTTTAACGATTTGGGATTCTCGGGAAAGTCGATTGCGAACAGTCAATTCTCAGGACCTCTTTCAAAATTCTTTTCAGATTTCCCGAAGAGTAACTTTTCTCTAAACCCTGACTTTTGCTTTGTCTCTAAACCCTGTCAAACCTCTGCCCGATCTTCTGTTCAAATTTAACCTGCCCTATCAAACCTCTGCCCGAACTTCGATTCAAACTAAGCCTACCCTGTCGAACCTTTACCCGAACTTCGGTTCAAACTTAGCCTACCTTAGCCAAACCTTTGTCTGAACCTCAATTCAAACATTGGTTCAAACCCTACCACTCTTGCTGAATCCTTGTCCGAACCTCTGCCCGAACTTCGATTCAAACCCTACTAAACCTAGCAAGCCCTAACCAAACCCATTGCTCCCTGACACGATCTTAAAAGGTTCAAGTGCTCATGAATATGAGCTTAAACCATTCAAAAACACCCTAACATCCAAAGACAAATCTTTATCGAGCTTTTTAAACACCCACTATCCAAACACTCAACAAATCAAACCATCAACTTCCTTCTGGAACTATGTTTGGCTTGATTCCACTAATAGTAGATACGTAGGCAACCCTGATCGGGTTCATCTCACCTATGATAGAGCCCATGTCTTGTCCCTGCTTATTTGAACATGTACATTACTATTCATATAATACCTTTTAAGTACATAGATATAATTACAAGCTTCTCTTATGGTTTCTCCAACTTCAATTCAGACTTAGGGAGTAGGTAACCATCTCCAGATGAGAGTTTAGGGGTGCCTAACACCTTCTCCTAACTCAAATGAATCCTTACCTTGAGCTCTATTTTCAGACCAAAGCCTTATCCAACTTTTTTAGGGATCTTATTTCCCTCATAATTTAAATAGGTCACGAATCTCCATATTTTGCATTTTATCGCTATTCTTCCTCGAGTTCAATCCTGTTCGGGAGTGGAGTTAAAATCCCAGGTCTAAATGCACAATAGGCGCTTTTGCTGACTCTTGTTGTGCCCCAAAGTGGTCACCTTCCTCTTCTTAGGAGGACGTGGTAGAGTAATTGGCCTAACATCAATCTCTATTAGCCAAATGTAGTGTATGAGGAGGTCTTGTACTTTTCTATGTGGTTGACCTCAGTCGTACCATCATCCTATATCACAATTAATACATTTCAATCACTCTATGATCAATCTAAGTTATATTATAAGATGAGTGTGAACACGGAATTTACCTCCTTTCCTTTGGGGTCGGGCCCTGCGGCGGAACGATGCTAAAACACCTTTCACAATGACTTAGAGTTGTCATCTACTTTATTTTAAGGGAAGTAGGACCTGGGTGAATATGGATAGGGACCTATGGTCACGATCAGACTCCAGGTAAGATATTATCTTAAGTCTTGGGGAAGGTGTTAGGCACCCCGGGACCCCAATCCTAAGACGGTTACTTACTTCCTTGGTGTAAGCCAAACAAGGTAGAAAAAAAATGCTTAAGTCATTCGAGATATGCTAATCAAGAAAAGGGGACAATTCTACTCTAGGGGTCGAACCCAATGATGGTTTGCCTACATCCCCGTCGGGATGCGATCAGACCGGGTGTTGTTCTTAGGGTAGCTTATACTCGTTTCGGAGTAAAGGTAGTTTAGGCTCATTTCGAAGTGATGGGGATGCGCCAAAGCGGCTTGGATTTTGGTATATTTGGGTCAAGGTCAGAACTAACTCGAGGGAAGGGGGGATAAACTAGGGTTAATGTTTAACCCTAGTTAGGAAAAAGTCTTAGTCCTCAAACCTAGTTGACGGTCTTTGCATTTTGCAATGCTTTTGGTATTTTAATGCTTTCTATTTTTTTTTGGATTTTTTGAAGTCTAGGCTCGTAAAGGATTAACCAAAGTGAAGGGACTGTAACGACTTCAAAACCTCACCTTGGACATAATGGGACTTTAGGTCTGTCACGTTGCTTATCCCTGCTTGAATCCATAACATACAAGGCAAAGACTAAAGAATAATTCTCCCAAAATAGCAACCATAAAATTTTCTTAATATAAACAACCATCTTGTACATCATACTACCAAAACAAACACCAACTCATAATCTGATCATCTATAAAACTAAGTCTAAGAAACATCAACTAAAATAGAAACTGACTATCAAAGCTCTCTCACAACAACTCAAAATAAAGGCCTAATAGTACGGCCAACTATCGAGGTCCCGGGTTCCCTCCTCGGGAAGCTCACCTTCCACTTCTTCCTCTTGATAAACCTCCTCGGCCCACTGTGCGGCAATGGGCTCATGTACTAAACCTAACGACAATAATAGGTCGGCTAAAATTTGAAAACACTCAACGGATATCCAGTCTGACTAACAATAGCGTTAATACATGTACATATTCAATATCCATTTCATGCGACAGTTGCATAATCAATAACAGTTCCATAAAACACGTATATAATCAGAGTGCGGATAACATGTGAGCATATCATGACAATACCTTGACTCGTGTACTTGTGTGACACTTGAACTTATGATATGAATTTCATGCATGCTTGTTTCCCATGAGATGATATTTAGGTATTTATGTCAAATCCGTGGAGAGTTACGATGCGAGCCTAAGCACCCAGAGCATCCTTGTGATCAAAGTCCATGATGTATTATCTAGAACTAGTAATCGTATCCATAGAGAGCACACACGGTTTCCCGGCGCTCCTTGTAATTCAATGTACTTGAAATTCATGCACTTGTATTCTTGGACTTGTAATTCATGCACAGTGTTCTTGTCCTTGTATTTCATGCCCAATGTCCTTGTCTTGCCCTTGTAATTCATATACCATACTCATGCAATGTTCATGTCATGCTTGTGTACCTGTGAGACTTGTAAACTACCATACATGTGAACTTATGCTTGAGTATCGTAATTAATATTTGAGTTCAGTCATAACTTAGATTCTGATCCTCCTCCAAGAAACTCCGTCAGGGTACATCTACCTAGTTAGAGAATTCTTGACCTAAAAGACTTCCTCTAAGCATTGGCCTACCCGAATGTCAATCACCATATAGTATAAATAGGACATAATTTATCATGGCAATGATCAATACTGATTTAACAAAATCTTATGAATTCAATCACACCATTTCAAGCATTTATCATTTCTAAACATTCTAGTTAAAACATTCAACCCATTATTCGTGTACAATTTGCCTTTCCTCCATCTTTGACACTCCAACATCCATTCACAACCATCCGTAATCATAATCACACTATTAAAATCATCCACCAACAATTTCATTTTCCAATTCAATATAGAACAACTCTAATATAATAATACATTATCTATTCCCTTATCATGTTTAGCAAAGCCCTTTAAAGTACATGCAATTTCTCAATTTAAGCCTTAAGTATAGTAATCTATCAATTTTCATGTTAACATCCCTTAATCTTACTTAATCATATTAAATCATACTTAATAAAATTATAGGTACATGCAAAAACTCCATATTCCACAATCCATGCATAATCATGTAGACTTCTTAATATTCCATACATACTCATGTTTAAACATACAAAACATCAACTAGGGATAGAATAGAAAGGATATTGACCTTAGGGATCATTCCATTCGATCCAAATCACTCCAACAAAGCTTTGGGGGTGATCTTCAAGCTCCAATCTCCTTCTCCAAGCTCGATCTTCCCTTCTTGAGCAATCTTCCCTTGAAAACCTAGAGTTTTCTCATCTCCTTTGCCAAATTAGGTAAAAATCCATTAGAATACTCTAAACCTTCGAACTAGGGGTCTATTTATAGTCCTAGGGTTTAACACCATAAAATCCGGGCTTAAAACACTTTTTTAAAAACATTTATGCACGATTTTGTTCGAACGAATCCATTTCCATTCAAACGAATTTGTGTCATATAAAACGAAAATTGATGCTGAAATGTTTACCCAACTGAGATCCTTGGTTTTGTTCGAATAAATCCATTTCCATTCAAATGAATCCATTTCTGTTCGAATGAATTTGAGCCTTTAAAACGAAAACGGATGCTGATTGTTCATTTCTTCCATTTTCGCTTCACCCACCCAGACTTATACATTTTTAAACATTCTAAAACATATTTTACGATTAAACACCCACCAAACTCATTCATTGACAATCTTTCATAACATACAATATAATTTGATCATTTTACCCCTTATTAAAGAAGACAATTACATGACATGAAATCCGGGTCTCTACAGGGACTAACTAGGATTAAGTTTAACCTCAGTTATGGTTTAAGAATGGATGCAATGCCTAGAAGGCCTCCTACATATTCTGAACTAAGGGCAAGGTGAATTAACTATGGTTAGTTCAACCCTAGTTAACGGTCAAACATGGTAAAGGGGACTCCAAGGATCTTAGGAACAGAGTGCAAGAAGTGGTTAGGTCGGGGCCTAGGCCTGATTTAGATGTCAAGATAAGCTAATTAGGGTTAAGTATAACCCTAGCTAGCAATCCGGTCAAAGGCCTAGGGGATTTTCCCCAGGTTTAAGGCCAAGTTACAAGGCCCAAAATGAAAGGTTGGAGCAACCCATCTCACATGACAGAGTTCATTTCAGCACTGTTTTAGGAGGATGACCAGGTCCTTAAGACGCTGTTTGGAACAAGGGAAGGGACCCAAGTATGCTAACGCCCAGGCTGAGACCCGGGCCTCATTTGGGTATGACAGGTGGGCCAAATGACCAGCCACCTTGAAAAAAAAATCATGCTTCTGGATACTCTGAAATGGTAACCTGCTTGGAATGGCCGGAGGTCCAACTGATTCTATAAAACCACAAAGAGCAGGATGGACTAGGGGCAAGGGTTAGCCGAACTTGGTGTAAGCCACAAAGGGAGGTGCACTCCAAGCTTAGCCTAGTCCAGAAATCAAAATTCTAGACTGCGGTATAAGAGAGCAAACCGCAAATGGGGACCACAAATCAAATGACTTCCCAACAAAAATCCAATGATCTAGGAGAGGCCTAGGGGCTATATGAAATACTTCAGGAATATTTTGTAAGGAACCTTGGGGTAACAGAGACCAGTGCTCCTTCTAGGATTCTTGGATTATCCCAAGGCTTGCTTACGCCTCATACTCACCGAGCAATATATATATATATATATATATGAATAAGGAAACCACTCTCCTCCTTCTTCATGAGTGCCTCCTTATCTCATTGACAATGAAATAGGGAGGCTCTCACAAATCTGTAAAGGGAAGAGAAGCATAGAAGAACCTAGAAGTCGACTAGGATCAGGGATAAGGGAAAACAGAAAAGCAAAAAAAGAGATGATGAGAGAGGACCTACCCTCTTACCACCTAGCTTTCTCCAAATATTTTTGAAATAGGTGGGGGCTAACGCCCAAGAGGAGAGTGACCACACGATGTAAGGTTTTGATAACCTGGGCGATGGACTTTTGCAAGAGGTTTGCTGGGATTGTTTTTTCGTGAAGTCAAGGGAGGAAAGGTCTGGTATTGTAGCATGATCGTAATATGGAGGGAGGTTAGGTGAGAAGCAGGAGAACAATTGGGAGGTCAATGGGTAGGTTGCAGGTGGGCTTAGTGCTAGCCTTTGTGCAGAGGGATTTTATCACTAAAGGGGAATCTGGGTTGGACTGAGGATGCCTGGGTTATCTGGGTTAAGCATCAAATGAGAAAAAAAAAAAAAAAAAAAAACAAGAGAAAAAGGAAAGAGAGAAAATGGGTGAATCGGTTGAGTGCTCATGAGGTGCAATATGGGATTTGAAAGTGGGGGAGTGAAGAGACCTCATTGGTCGGTGATGGTGGCTAGGTGTGATTATAGGCTAGTTTTGGTTGGGTTTAGCTGGGTTGGTGTGTGATTGAATTTAATGTGTTTGTGAGTTGCATGTTAATCCTTCTCAAAAATCTGCATGTGTGTGTGAATTTAGTGTGTGCGCGTGCTACAACTAGCTTTTCGTAAATATCTACGTGTTGTGTGAGTATAGTGTGTGTTACACACTAACGCTCCCCTAAGAAATCTATATGTGTGTGTGCGCGCTACACACTTGGTTTTCCTAAAAATCTGCATGTGTTGTGAGTTTAGTGTGTAAGTTACACACTAATTTTTCCCTTAAAAATCTATATGTGTGCGTGTTTAGTGTGTGCAGGTGCTACATTAGCTTCTCCTAAAAATCATAAATCTGTGTGTTGTGACTTGTGTGTGAGTTGAATGTGTACCTAAGCTATGTGTGCGCGCGGTTAGGTTTGATGTGGCTGGGTTAATGTCTAGGGTTGTGGTCAATGGGCTTGACTTTAGGGTTTAGACATGGGCTAGGGCCTTTGGTTTAGGTTCATGGATTTGGGCCCTTGGTTTAGAATTGGGCAAAGGTAAGGGTGAGTTTAGGGAATTGGTTAAGGGTTTGGTATAGGGCTTGGTTCAAGGTTAAGTGTCATAGGCTTAGGGTTTGGTTTAAGGTTTTGAATTTTCAGAGTTTTGTGATGGACACGAGTTTAGGTAGTGGGCCCACGTCAGGCTGGGGATTCCTTGAAGCTTGGAGATTGAGAAAGGACTAGGGGTGCAAAAATGGAGTGCTTACAATGAGTTAACTAATTATAGCATATGTTATAATGTGATTATTTACCCTAGATGTTTATGATTATTATGATCATTGCTATAATGGATTATTGCTTGGGCTCTGATACGAAGTGTCACAACTCGACTTATTTTTGTAATTTTGAAATGAAGCTCAAGACATAAATCCAGTTACAAGTTTCATCCTTATATTATAGCAGAGGCAATAAAAAATGTCAAAGCAAATTCATTCCATAATCAACCACCAATAATACAATCATAGCAATACATACCTGATCTCGAGATTGTAAATACTATATTGCATTGTTACATATCCCAAGTACATGTTTTAAACAAAACTAGAAAATCTTCTTCTTCCATCACGATCCATGACCTTCATTCAAAAGTTCTTCACATTTCTAGTTATCTGATGACACAAAATGCCAGTGAGGTATGAAGCTCAATGAGTTCGTTATTAATCTGACTTTGAAAATTAGTCCTTACAAGGTAGGTATTAATCATAGTTGAATAATATATTCAAATGAGAATATCGAATGCTAATAGCATAATCAATTGTCACCTTATATCAAACCACAAAATAAAGGTGTACGTTAGAAACTCTTAGTTTAACAATTCTTAAGTTTTTTGGGGTCAAATTTCATCATGTATTCTTTGTGTTATGTCTTTTACATAACCATCGTGCAATTGTTTTGCGTGTTTTGCATACCCAGGTCTTGCATATTATTTCGTCTTTGGACTAAGGATACATAACTTTGAGCTAATTCATCCTGTCTTGAGACTCGCCTATCTTTCAAGAGTGTTGCCTCTCAAAGTGTTTGCTAGTTCATTGACTCATCCTGTCTTGAGACTCATCTATCTTCCAAGGGTTTTACCTTTCAATGTGTTTAGAATGGTAACATCTTATCTGTCGCACCTATCTTTCAAGGGTTTTGCTAGTCCGTCATCTCATTTCCTCTTTTTATTAGGTATTTTTATTATATATTTCTTAGACTAGATATTATGTCATTGGGTCCTCTTGCCCATAAACCATGTCTGAAGACATTCATCATATTCTACTATCATTATTTTATTTTATATCCTTAAACATAAGTATCATTTTACTTATTTATAACTATATCCTATTGCTATTATTTTAGAAAATTTATTAATTCATCCATGCTATTTCACATCATCAGAAACTTCTTTATTGAATAAGACTTGCTCAAATTTTTAACTGAAACAATTTTCACTTTCTAGTTCATTGTCTATAATTTAATTTAAATATTTAAATTTTACTATCCTTTTTCTAAAATAGATGAACAGAAATTTCAATTCTATATATTGATGTCTGACATTTTCATCATTGACGGTTAAAAAGTCTAGTTTCAGAAAACACTCCAAATATTTTCTACAATTAAATTCATTTATATCTTATAAAAATTATAGCCTAAAAAATGTACACGTGAAAATGATCTAAATTTTTTATCAAACTCATATAGTCTAATAAGACTTCTCCAGAAAAATATCTAAACACTGAATCATTTTCTATATATTTGTAAAATTAAATCAAAAAAATAATCCGTAAGAGATGAAAATCATAACTTATTATATTAAACTTGAAATAATCCAAAATTTAAATCTAAGATATATTACATCGTTTCAATGCTATAATAAAAAGTTTAACCACGGAATCATTTCTTGTGCACCCCTACTATTATTTCAAAGAAATAATACATAAGAAATGAAAATTTCATGATTATTATAGAAAAATTGGAATGTTCCAAGATTTAAATCTAATATATATTATACCATTGAGATTTATGATAAAATTTCCAGATCAAATCTCAAAGGAGAAATGATCGATCACTTGCCTTTTCTCCTCCTTGCCTTAACCTCTCCTAGCTCTTCCATTTCCTCTATTTCTCATTTTCTTTTGTAAAGTGAAGTGAATCCCCCTAAAACGTGTGGTACTTTATAGGGGAGACCATCTTTTTGGCTACCCCTCTTAATTAAGTTAAGTTTATTTAACACTCTTACCTTTTCATGAATATTCTCTTTTTTCCATGTTTTTTCTTTTTTCAATAGACTCTCTCTTAATCATTACTCTCTCTCTCATCTTTTCTCAAGCATTTCTCATTTTTCAATGGACTCTCTCTCTCACACACATCTATTTGGGCACCTCTCATGGGGGTTTGACATGTGCCACATGTTATGTCACTTGTATTATATATATATAAATTTCTATATCATATACAATTAATTTTTTTAATTAGTACATTTTCTATATAATTTCAATGTGTGCATATATATATACATATATGTTAAAATTCTAATATTCACAACTAATGCTTACAATATTATGACATAGTTGTATGCAATTAAATTAATTTAATCGGATCATGACATAACGTATATGATGATCTGAATATATATTATAATATTTTTATATTTAAAATAGGGGTCATAGCAAGAATTGTTAACATAAGGATATTTGCAAGGATTTCTAGAAAACTAAACTTCCAATAGCACCCAATATTCTTGTTATAAGAAGATTTTGAGTTTTTATAAAAATCTTTAATATTGTGATTGTACAATAAAAAAGCATCAACATGCTCATGAAAGAGAAACATCAATGGAATTTCTTAACTAAATTGTCAAAATATCTAGTATACTAATTTAGTTCCTCAAAAATTAAGTCTAAAATATATATAAGTTGATTGTCGATCTTTCATTCTTTATTCAACATTCTTCTTGGGTAAATCGTTGTGATGAAAGGACACAACACTGTAAGGAAATTGCTAACAAAAATTATTTATAGACCATAAACATTCTTAAGAAGATAGAGAACATAATTAGCTGTGTATTTTTCGATAGTATGATATATATTGAAAAAAAAATAAGTTGGATAACCAAATATGAAAGTATCCATTATACCTGCAATGCTGTGGGACCCTCCAAGATGATAGTGATGAATTCTTCATAGTTGGTGATAAAGACATAAATTTTTTCCAATCCTCAAGAATAATTCTAAGATCATGGAGCTTGTTATCAAGACCAAAACAACAATTTGCATGCATTGTACAAACTAGATTCAAATCTTTGCTCGGCTCACAGAACCCACCAAAGTAAGCAGTATCCAAGAATCTCATCTTCAGTCCTATATCAGTGATGAATTTATCGTTTTTTATCATATTCAACACGTCTTGGTCATGCTTTTCTGGATATGTCTCTCTTGACAAGTACCAAAACTTGTAGAACTCTATCGACCGGTTATTGGATATTACATAGTTAAACCCTCCATTGGGCATATTGCCCATATCATAAGAGTTGCCCTCAAAATGATCGCATGCAATCTGAAAATCAGCATCCACATAAAAACGTGGAAATGGGTCTCGGAGCCACATGATATCAGAATCCTGGAGAAGAAAAAACAGCCATAAAGGCATTGAATTGGCATTACATAGTTAAGAAGCAAAAGTTTCTACAAAAGCTAATAAGGGTAAGTAAATGAGAATTTGGAATATGAATGATAAAAAACATACAAGTCGGTTACCATGACACATGAAAAGAATATAAACATATTTTTATAAGAAAATCTTATGTTTCTTATCTTACAAATTGTAAATGTGACCAATAAATAGAATATTAGACATGTAGTGTACATATAGGAGAGTAGAATGCCACTATCCAACTTATACATATATACACAAAATAATAGATTTAATTTTGCAAATGGTAATTGTCCTCCATAAATTCAAGAAGGGTCTTATCTCATACATACATTAAACACAAATACTATTTCAACAGAGTCGTAGCTAATGTAGAACCACATATTTGATGCAATTTTTGGTCCTCATCCTTTCCTTCTATATTTCACTATGGAGAACAATTTACAATATTTTGTTATCAGCTCTTTGTTATCTTATACATGAGGGTAATCTGATGAACTTGTCATGGAAAATAGTATGAGACATAAGATATAAAAGTGGTATATTGTGCATAAAGGTGGTCACTAATCAATGTGTCTTGATGTTATGACTGAAGACTTTTTAGATATCATCTAAAAGCTTGCTATCCTCTTTCACCCCTTTTCTCTCTCCTACAACACAATCGATCTAACTCAACTAAGACAAGACAATATTCCTCACTTTCGGTGTATATTATCCATTTTCTTCAAATATTTCTATATTAATTAGAGGGATATTTCTATAACTTGGAGTCATGTTACAAGACTTCCAAGGTATGGTCATATTTCTCTTAATTCCATTATGAATACAAGAGATTCATTTCCAAACGAGGTCTCCAACTTTATTTTCCTTTTGTTTTATCTCAAAATTTGTAAGCGCACTATATTTTTTCCATTAATAAGGTAACAACTTACAATCTTTCTAGACAACTATATCCTCTATAAACTCTTAAAATTACTCTTAATTCCTTGCTGGAAGGTAAAACTAATGTCTGAAAACAGACTTCTTACTAACTCAGTAACTTGGCCATGTAAATTCAATTTGATCGCACGCAAATACCAATAAAATAATTTGATTTGTAAAAAATTGAACAGATAAATTTGACTTGGTCATCTCAAGCTCTACAAAATTACTTTTAACTATATTATAATGGTCACACTAGGCAATGCCATGTCTATAAAGAATGCTAAAAATTCTAAGCAAAAATACATATCGTATAATTAAGAAAATAAAAGAATAAAAGGATGAAGAACTTAATATTATATGTATAAAATGACAAACGTAGAACTTTACCTATTCAACTCAAACACATCATCATCTTAATTATCAACAAAGTTGATTGGGCTATTTTTAGGAATCTAGTGAGGCTTGCATGAACTCACCCAATTTAGAATAAAAAACAAAAGAATCATTATAAAAGTCAACTTCAAATTTATAAATATTAATTTTTTTTTCCAATAGACTAAAACAACATTGGAAAAACATAAACCAAAAATTCTACAATCATATTTTCCTGCCAATTCGTGAAAAAAAAAAATCAATTACAATATTATAGATTAAAACAGACATAGACAGGTTATTTGAGTTAAAATAAAATGTGTGGATGAGAGAGTACCGTGAAAATAAAGTTATATCCCATCTCAAGAACGGTCCTTAAAAAGTCAATCCTTCTCCACATCATTTTCAAGTATTCTGGATTCATAAAGTATGCCTCCCCAGAGAAATTGACTCCTTCAGTGACAAGAGAAAAGCAATGGTTGTGTATAGTCATACAACGAGCATATGCCTTTTGGTCCAATGCAATAACCACCAAATGATCCAAAAGTCTACGGGTGTGATCTCCAGTTTGGAAGCTTTCAAGGAAGAGATCAATAATAGAATCTGGGGATGCCCATGCTTCATTTAAAGTGGTTAAGATAACTGTTCTATCTTCCATGGCTGCCTCTTTCAAAACTTTTTCCAAACTCAATTCCTCACTATCCTACAGAAGAACCCAAATTTGGAAGAATGAAAAAAATATGCGACTTAATAGTTCATTCATACCAAAAATAGATTTCACCTTCCAAATCATGAAATGAAAAAAAAAATGTAGAACAATAAACTCCTTTTTGGTCGTCTTTTAAGAAGATTAGTAAACAAGATGCAAAATGTTATATGATAATATCAGGAAAAATGATTTCTTTCCGATGTATGTTACATTTGGTACAAAGTCAGAATTCTACAGAGTATGGAGTGTCATATTTAATGAACCTTAATAAATTGGATTAATTTATTCAACTATTGAGAATAATAATGTAGCAAAGACTTTGATTAATTGTGGTAAGTAAAGTTTGATTTTTTTTTTCTTTTCCAAGTAATGGCTTTTATATTGGGAAAGATGAATGATAGAAATACAAAAATTAGAGGTTCTCAAGAAAATTATTGTTGCAATGTTATGCATTGAATATGTTGGTATAATATTGAACTCTTTTAGACTTTAGGACTTAAATTTGATCTTTTGAGTAGTTACAACATAATTGAACTTCCTCTCTCTTTATAGACTAAGAAAAAAAATTACACATGTTGAAATATCAAAAGACACTTAGGAATATCAAAAAATATCTAGGAATACAAAAAGATACTTAGAATTATTTAAAAAAAATTAGATACACATTTAATTAATTTAAGAAAATGAAATTATTATTTCTAAATTGACTAAAAGAGACTTATAGGAAAAAAATTCTAGAAATTTTTTAAAAGTTATTTTCTAATACTCTCCCTTAATTTACAACTTCTTGAACTCCCATCATCTTCTAAACTTAACAAATTTTTCATTAGTCGCAACCTTGGTAAATATGTCTACAATCTGATATTCTAGTTTGCAAAACTTCTACTTATTTGTCTCTCATCTTCAACTAGTTATCTAATAAAGTGATGGTAATTAATCTTGATATGATTTGATCGATAGTAAAATAATGAATTTTTTGTCATCGAAATCGCTAAGATATATCATATATTTCTCTTAGTAAACATACATTTTTAAGAGACAAATCAAAATCTAATGAAGAATTACTTGAATTAGAGTGCACAAACTTCTAATGGTTAGACTTGGTGGATGAGAATTTAAAGTTGGACTAATCCTCGATATAATCTATGGTTCTTCAAAATTTTTTGACAAATAAATTTCTTTATTATCCTATCTCCATGCTACAATTTTATCACATACTAAATCTCTAGATTAAAAGTTCCATCACGCCCCAAACGGTTGGTACCCGTTTTGGGGAGTGTTTGGGTGAAGCTTCTAAGGGCTGAGAGTGTGTGTTGTGGTGTAGGGTGTGTGTGGGTGGGTGTGTAAGTTTTCTTTGCTTTGACCGCAGCTTACGCCTTGTGGTATAGTTGCCTTAACCAAAAAAAAAATCTCTAGAAAATTGTTAATTTATCCTTTTAGACTATTGAGTTGATATACTTTGAATTTTGTTAGTATAATTAATATATGCATATTTTCTCTTTTCACATCAAACCAGCATTTGTGACCTCCAAAAATGAGTCTTTTTTCTTTTCTTGGCTTGATTTTATAAAGTATACACACTTAAGGGCCAGGTTTGTTAAAGACCATGTAGGCCCATTCTAGCCCTCATGCTTAGACATACTAGCAGACAAAGTTCGCAAACCTGTCAATAGCCCAGCGGAACTTGTACAGTTATACGAAGAAAGAGATAGAGAGAACGATTTGAACTTGTACTCTTGTACACATACAGACACAGAGTGCTACTTGAACTCAACCTCGAGCTAAGTTAGGGTTAACTTGAATTCAGCCTGAACTTAGTTTTGTGCCAGAAATGGAGCTCAGTCCAAACCTCTGAAACCCTTCCTAGCCCACTCTTAATTTAGGCTCCATTGAGTGGGCTATGTGCCAACCCGGCTCTATGTGAAGCCCAACCCACTAAGCCGACACATTTTTGTTAAACAATAAAGTCGATCTATGGGTACTCCCAAATATACTCCCTGATTTAGTTTGGTTTATTTTGTCTTCTCCAATGCCACATTGTCTCTAATCCTAATAGTTTATAGTTTAATAGTTGAGTTAAATGGTTAGGATTTGAGAGTATATTTGGGAGTACGCATACTAATTTTAAATAATAATCAAATGAAAATAATTAATTTTTAAATTAGTAATAACTAGGGTAAAATACGCTGACCTCCCCTGAGGTTTTGCAAAATTTCAGAAACCTCCCCTCTTATCTCTGAAATTACATTGTCATTGCCTGTGTTTCAATTAGTGGTAACATATTCCCCATTCCATTAATATGTTGTTACTAACATTGACGGAATTTGATGATATCATGGTTTAAATATTTTAAAGTACCCAAATTGACCCCGAAACACAATAACTCAAAAAAATGTTATTTAACTCACTTGTTCTTTATCAAAACACTTCAACATCAACGCAAGCAAAGGGAGTTAGACTTTTAGGTTCCGTTTGTTTCGATGAAAAATAAGGGAAAGTAAATCAAATCTGTAGAAAATGTCAATTATGTGCGTTTGTTTGCTCATAAAATCTTTCGTAAGTAAAAAGTTTTATGGAAAAGAAAACCACTTTTGCAGAAAATGACTTACATTTCAAAAACCTACAAGTCATTTTCCCGTAAATTCTCTCTCTTTAAATATGCTTTAAATTTTAAAAAATTACCCATATTCACTAAACAAAAATTAAATTTTTTAATATTTTAAATTTTTATAATTTTAACTTCTGAAATTTTTTTACAAAACATATTTTGTCTTATTTTCAAAGAATGCAACCAAACAACAAAAAATTGGTTTAAGAATCATATTTTACCATAAAAAAAATTTCTTCGTAAATGATTTACGTTATAAAACAATTTATGTGCAAACAAATGGACCTTAGTGATGCTAAGGGAGTACATCAATATTCTTTATTTTGAATAGAAACTTAATTTTGATCCAAAAATAAATACTAATTAACAAAAAATAAACTAATTTTTTTTTCCTTCAATTATTCACCCATACACAAATGTCTTTCAAGCATCACGTTCATACGGTTGCTCACCAGAGAGATAGAAAGGAGACCCACTAGCAACAAACATTTCACAAGCCTAGTGAAATTGGGCTACAATAGTTAAAGTGGATTCTCAATAAACAGTGTTAACTTTAAACACTGATGGGGGAGGTCTCTGTAATTTTAGAAACAAGAGGGGAAGTTTTTGAAATTTCGTCAAACTTCAGGGAAGGTTAGTGTAATTTACTCTAATAACTAATAACTTAGTGAGTATATAATTGTAGACTCATAATCTTCTCTAGTTGTAACCTGTTTTGTCAAAACCGGTTACGTCCCCTGAGGTGGCCACATGTCCCTTTTTACACCCCTTAATGTGGTTAAGATTCACCCACCCCAAGGGTTCACCTACCTTTCTTTGGTTTTTTAGAAAAAAATATTTAATCCTAAGAGTTTGTGAATTTAAACTTCGGTTAATAAATTTTTTTTTTTTCCAAAAAATAAAGGATATGTGGGTGAACCCTAAGGTGAGTGAATCTTAACCAAAATTTGAAGGTGTCAAAAGGGACATGTGACCACCTAAGGGGCGTAACAAGTTTTGACAAAACTGGTTACAACCAGAGAAGATTACGAATCTAATTGTATGCTTACATATTTTGAAATGAGAAATGCTAGCCTTACTCCATGCTTTTCCTATTTTCAGCCTCCACCAATCATCTGTTTCTACAAGTAAATGGTTAAAACATAAGCACTCCTCTCATATTATTAAAGTGCTCTTTTGCTTTTTTTTTCCTTTTTTTTTTTTGGGTAAACTCAATAACACCATAAGGTGATTTGAAGGCAATTGAAGGAAAACACTCATACCACCCATGCAAACACACACCACACATGCAACTCTAATAAGCTTCACCTTAGAGCTCCTCAAACGGGTACCAACCGTTTGAGGCGCCAAGGAACTTATAAGGGATAGCATGCTTGGATAGGTAGATCCGCACCCGACTCAATTATAATAGGGACCTGAGTGATGGATCTACACAGTCAACCCAATCCGTCAATAAATCGAATGGGTTTAGGCTTGGATGACAGTGTCGGCCTATTATCAAACAATGACTTCAAATTCTCTCAAGTTGTAAATGGATTCCTTGGAGTCCGGTTATGTCCCTGAGGTTGCCATGTGTCACTATTGATAGCTCTTAACTATGGTTAAGAATCATCAACCCCTAAGATTCACCCACTTATAATTGGTTTTTACAAGAAAAAAATATAAATTTTTTTAATCTTAGTTAAAATTTACTAATTCCTAAGGTTAAATTTTTTTTAATATTCTTTTAAAAGAGCAATAGTTTGCTCCTCAATCACCTCCTCGGTCGGTGAAGCGAGGGGGTGCATCTTGGGTCCCTTTTTCATTCCACATGTCACCCTTTCAACTCCCTTTATCAGTTGTTAACGTTTAGTAACCCTTAGGGTTCACCTATCTACTTTTGTTTTCAAAAAGGCACAGGATTCTCTCAAGTTGAACTCGAGATAATTTCTCGAGTTGGAACCCCTAGAGGTCGCCACGTGTCTCCTTTGACACTCCTTAACCATAGGTAAGGTTCACCCACCCCTAGAGTTTACCCACTTATCCTTGGTTTTTTTTTATATATTAATTATTATTTTTAAAATTAAAAAAACTGTTTTTAGAGTTTTTTTAATATTAAAAAAAAATTAATTTAAATTTAAAGAATTAATATTAAAAAAAAAACCGAGGATGGATAGATGAACCCTAGGGGTGGGTGAACCTTACCTATGGTTAAGGGGTGTCAAAGGAGACACGTGGCGACCTCTAGGGATTCCAACTCGAGAGGATCCGGAGCCTTTTAAAAAATAAACTAAGAAAACCAAGTGACACGTGGCGACTTATGGGAATAACTTGCTCTAAAGAGTTGGAGTAGGGTTACAACTTGAGAGAATTTCGAATCTATCAAACAAGTGATTATGGAAAGGGATTTATTTTCATACAGTAATTACACATTTGCCACCCGGTGTGGACAACAGGGTGCAGAGCTCCGCATGATATTTAAACCGTTATGGAAGGGATTTATTTTCATGCAGAGCTCAGCACGGTGCCGAGCTCCGCACCGTGCAGAGCTCCTCAGGAGATATATCAATTAATTACGAACAGGGGCTCCGGTTGAAAGTAAACCGGGCAAAATATTACGTGGCAAGAAATGAAGAAATTACGCAGATCATTTGCTAAACATATACAAAAGCCAGTGAGAGAGGTAAAAGAGAGAGAAACTCACAGAAGAAGCGTTGGTGTGGAGAGAGGATATATCGTTGAATATGGAGGAGCGAGGGAGAAGTTGGAAGGGATATACGTCCTTGTAGTTGTAGAGAACCACGCATGATAATGCAGTGGCCCCCAATATGAGGGCAAGCTTCAGAATCCGGCGGAGGAGAGCACCTGAATTCGATGCCTTTTCCGCTTTATAGCCGATCATCTTCGTCTCCTTAGGAGGGCCAGATGAACAACCAGATGAACTGTGGATAGGGTTTATGTAGAAATTTCTTTGTGATCATTTATTTATTATATTGAAGGTAGACGAGTCAGAACTCAGAAGAGTTCTTCAAATCCTGAGAAAATCTGATAGAGGACTTTTAAAGAGAGAGAAGCTTCGGTTGCTTTGTCATTTCCAAATTATTCCAAGTTTCTGCCATTTTAAATTGATTGATTGATTTCATTTATTTTTCAAGTTTAATTTCAACCCTCCTTCATTCAGTTCTTCCTCAGTACTTCCTTCTTTAATTAGTCTTTAAGGCCGTACATATATAAATGCTTTCTTTCTCTGTTGCTGACATACTCAGATTGAGACTGTCGTATTTCGGTTCAGCTGTAGCCTACAGCCATCCCCTCGTCTGGTGCAACGCACCAATTGGCTACGGCGTTACCATGCATCAGCAAGAGCTGTTACCCATATTGCGTATAACTCCACATATGTATGCCTTGGATTATCTCTGGTGCAGCCAGAAAGGGCTAATCTCGGGATTGGATTTGGTCTGGCCCTCGCCAGACCAAAATCGTTTGGCCCAGCGGCCGGGAGGGGACATGGCCCCCCAAATTTTTTGTTGTAATTTTCACTTGGGTGATATTAAAACAGTGGGTCTCACAAATTTTTTTTAATTTAATAGTATAGTTACCACAAATTTTTTTTAATTTAATAGTATAGTTACCCCCCAAATATTTTAGTTTTATATATAGTCCCCCCCCCCCCCTTAACATAGTGGCCCAATAGAGTCCGGTTATACCCTTGAGGTCACCACACGTCCCTATTGTCACCCCTAACTATGGTTAAAATTCACTTACTCTAAGGGTTCACCTACTTATCCTTGGTTTCTAAAAACATTATTAAAAAAAATTTAACCTTAAGAGTTAGTAAATTTTAACTAGGGTTCAAATAAAAATTTGATACTTTTAAAAAAAAATAAAAGATAAGTGGGTAAATCTTAACCACAATTAAGAGGTATCAATAGGGACGCGTGGCGACCTCATGAAGAGCATAACTGAGAAATTTCTTTAAAAAATATATTAGGGGCTACGCCCCGAACCCCCAAATTCCATACCCTCAAATTCATTAATTTTTTTATAATATGTATTTTGCGCCCCCCCCCCCCCCCCCCCCCCCAACCAAAAGAAAAATTCCTGGCTCCGCCATCACTCACAACAGGCCGTCATGTGTCCCTTCTAACACTTATTAAATGTGGTTAAAATTCATTCACTCCTAAGTTTTATATTGGTTTTAGAGAAAAAAAATATTAAAAGAAATTTAATCCATGAGTTAAAATTTCTTAACTAGTGTTAAAAGGGCTCTGCTAGTAAACCAGACAGTTTTGGTCTGGCAAGGTCAAACCAAATCCAATCCCATACCTCTACATCCTGTTTTAATGACACTTGGTTCACGTAAGTTGGTGGTCCCACTTAGATGGTCTTCCATGAAGGCGGAGCCAGGAATTTTCCATTGGTGGCGCCGGAATACACCTATAAAAAAATGGCCTCGGATTGTCTCAGGCCAGAAAGGGCTCTCGGGTTCCATACATTGTGGGACAGTTGGCAGAAAAATAGGGAGAAGTCATTTCATTTTCTCCCCATTATTTTGACTTCTCCCCGATTAATATCTCTCCCCCTTATTCTCACACACTTATCGCCACATGTCTTATAATGGGTGGAGAAGTCAAAATCATGGGCCCCAATGATTTTGACTTCACCACCACATGCCACCTATTCTATAGAACCCCCTAGACAAGCCCTTTATGGGCTAGAGACAAGCCAAAGCCATAAAAAATTAATGGATTTGAGGGTATGAAACTTTGGGGTTCAGGCGTAACCCCCGAGAAAAAAAAAAATTGGTGTGATATTTTTATTTTGAGATTTTTTTTCCCGATAATGTCCTTGAGGTCGACATGTGTCCCTCTTGATATCCCTTAACTATGGTTAAGATTCACCCACCCATCCTTGTCTTTAAAAAATAAATATGAATTTTTTTTTCAAAACCTAAAGGTTAAAAAATTTTAATATATTTTTTTTCTAAAAACCATGGATAAGTAGGTGAACCTTAAAAGTGGGTGAATTTTGACCATAGTTAAGGTGTGTCAATAGGGACTTGTGGCGACCTAAAGGGCATAACCGGACTCCATTTGAGGGCCCGCTATCTATATAACAAAAAAAACTAGGGTGCCACTACATATATAAGATAAAAAATTTTGGAGGATCAGTATTCTAAAATAATTTTAAAAAATTGAGGGGCCGACCGTTTCATACCAAATCATGAAAGAATCAAAATGTTTGGGAGTTTGCACGAACGTATCAATAAGTTAAGACCATTTTAGTTTGATTAAACCAGGGTTACCTAGTTCGCTGGTTACTATTGCGAATCGCGAACTGATTTGAATTGAACTAGTTCGTGGTTCAGTTCGGTCTTTTTGAACAAATCGGTAGGGGTACAAAACGGGTGTCAGAAACACACTCACACCCCACATGCAGACACACGAAACACATGCAGCCTTATAAGCTTCACCCAAGAGCTTATGGTGTTATTGGGTATACCAAAAAAAAAAAAGGGTGTAAGTTTGGGTTTGGCGGAAAATGTATAACACGAGTTCAGCAAAAGAATGACATATGGGCAGGTTGTCATTTTTTTTTTTTTTTGGTAAAGAGATAAAAGATATTTCATTCAGATTGAAAAAACTGAATACAGCCCAAGCCTATGAAGCTGATGCTTGGTAATATGAGCTTCAGACAGAGGTACAAAATTCTGAACACTCTCTTTTAAAGCCCTTTGAGGCATATGATGAGCTAGAGTATTAGCCTCCCTCGTTATAAAGCTAAACTTCACGGTACTACACATTCCTTTTAAGTGGTAAGCTAATAAAGTGGTAAGCTAATAAATACAAGTCACCTTTGTCATTTCTATTTTTGTCGCAATCAAACTATCATTTCAAGTACACTAATAATTAAAAACAAAAATATGACTTATTCAAATCTTAGATCACTTTTTAACCGGCGGGTTACCTAATTTGCTCCCTACTATTACGAATCAGGTTGTTTTGCAACCACTCCCTTCTTTCATACTAGTTTTTTAATTAAATGTTTACAAAATTTACAAAAATTAAGCATACATTTTTGTTTATATAAATTAAAATTATGATATATATATATATATATATATAAGCTAATTAAGCTAGCGAACCAAACAGAAAATCTAAACGAACCGAAAAATGAATTAACTCATCTTATCCCTAACAAATCGGGTTCACTCTAGAGTGGCGAATTGTGAACCCGAATTCAAACCGAGCGAACCAGGTAACAGTATGCACGAGGAGCTTCTTGCCTATCAAAGAATGCTGAGCTATACACCCCCCCCCCCCCCCCCCCCCCCGAGCCAAAGCCATGTGGAGGCCCTTATCTCGGCAATAATAAGAGGTGAACCACGGTGTCGGGGGTTCAAATCCCTCCTTGGACAAGAGGCCTTAGAACAGGTAATGGAGAGCTGACATATTGATATATGATCCTTCTACATAACCAATGCTTGATTAATCGTATCTAGGCCGGGGGACCGGACATTCTCATTGATTGCCTTGGCATGTCGGAACTAGGTTCCCCAAGTCCCCGAATGGATTGGATCGTTTCTACTAACGAAATGAACGCGTTCCCATATGATATTCTATATAGCAAGCATGAAATGAAACTCACGTTTTTATCTCGAGCGTCACGTGCTTCTTGGACCTGATGGATTCCAACTGAACTTCATTTGTCTCCCATTCTATTCTATTATTCCCACCCCCGCATCATTCGGGTCAATGAACTAAACTAGATAGTTATATGAGTGAAACAAAACTCCAAAGACATCCATTTCCCTTTTTTGAAAAAGGGTCCTAATAATTCGATGATTCGTCATGAGGGCGCTCCCTACTAGAGGTGGTTATTGAACAAAATGTTCGTGAACTACTCGGGCTCAGCTCGTTAAAAGCTCGAGTATCGTTTGTTTATTTAGTAAACGAGCCAAGCTTGAACACCGTTTTCGAACTCGTTTAGTAGCAGAGCTTGATTACACCACTGCTCGGCTCGATAAAAACTCGATTCGATTATATATACATATTAACCTACTAAAACATTTAAAATATACTTATTTCATTTAAATATTAAAATTAAGTCTATATATTATATTATATACTAGTAAAGATTAATAGTATATAATGTATTTTATATGATTAGAATACCCTTTATATAATTATAATCTTATACTAAAATTTTAGTAAACACCGTGACTTCTATGTCTAGGATAATAAAGTGAATTTTTTATTTAATATAAATAGTTGTATCCAATAAAACTAGTTGCTTGTGAGCTACTCGATCTCGGCTCGAGTTCGGCTAGCAAAGCTCGAGCTCAGTTATTCAATAAACGAGTCAAGCTTGAACATGATTTCTGAGCTAACGAACAAGCTTGAACACATCACTACTTGGCTCGGCTTGGCTCGATATCACCCCTACTCCCTATGCTTACTTCTCAATTCCCCTCTTATTAAAGTTAGGTGGTGGTAAACTCTTATTTCCGGTAGTTTTTTTTGTTTTTGGTTAAGTATTTCCTGTAGTTGAAGTAGATGAAAGTTTTGAATGAGAGAGAAAAAATATGGCGGAATGAAAGAGCCCATTGCAAAAAAAATGCGCTTTGCTCTCCTCTTATACTTGATTGGATAAAACCTTACTAATTTCCCGCTGCTTAGGTCATCTTTGTAAGGAGTTTGGAATTTGGTTAGCAATAGAAAGTAAATTGGTTTTCCAATTGCACACGTCTCTATTTTTCTCTTCTGAATTTTCATGAAGTTGGGTCAATAGCATATCGAGAATAATCCTCTCATGCGGGAAGAGGAATATTTTTCCTCGCACTCAACAAGTTTTACCCTTTGTAATTTTTTTATTGGGAAATAGTTAACGCACCTATGAATTTTATTTCTAAACCTAAGGTATCCACCTATTGATAGATGCGCCCCTCTCTTAAATGCTCTCTAAATTCATGGGTACACCTATCAGTGCTCTTTTTTATTTATTTTGAAACCGTAACTCTTGAAATTTATTTTTTTGGTAAATCGAAATTCATTGAACAGAACAAACACCAAACCAAACTCACCCCAGTCAGCTGCTGCCTTAGCCAAACCATGTCATAACCCATTATTTTTAGTACAACAGCCGTAGGGGATTGCTAGTGTCACTTGCTTGCAATTCATATGGTTAACTACTCACAAGATTTAGGGCTGTTTAACAAGCCGAACTTAAGCAGGATAAAATAAGGGTAAATTACACTCACCTCCCCTGAGGTTTGGTGAAATATATTGCCCTCCCCTCAACTTTGGTTGTCTATAATGGATACCCCATTCCCTTAAGTTTACCGTTACTTCATGGATGAATTTTGATGATATCATCTTTTAAACATTTTAAAATGTTTAAATTACCCTTTTTAAACTCAAGGTTAGTTAATAAAATAAATTAAATGTAATTATTTTTCGTAACCAAGGTTAAACATAATTAGCCTAAGGTTAATATTTTTATTCTTTTCTTAAAAGCAAGTTCAGATAGATTAATCCTAGGGGTGAGTGTAACCACAGTTAGTTGGTGTAAGGGAACACGTGGCGGTTTGTAGAGCCCCCATTAATTGTGGTTAAGCAAACAACCTAAGGTTTTTTTTTTCTAAAATCAAAGTTAGATGGATGAATAGTATGGGTGAGTGAATCTTAACCACAGTTAGTGGGTGGGTGTTAAAGGGGACACGTGGCGGCTTGTAGAGCCCCCTTTAATTGTGGTTAAGCATAATCAACCTAAGGTTTTTTTTTTTTTCTAAAAATCAATGTTAGATGGATGAATCCTAGGGGTGAGTGAATTTTAACCACAATTAGTGGGCGTTAAAGGGGACACGTGGCAACTGATAGAGCTCCATTTAATTGTGGTTAAGCATAAGCAGCCTAAGGTTTTTTTTTTTTTCTAAAAACGAAGGTTTGATGGAAGAACCCTAGGGGTGAATGAATCTTAACCATAGTTAGCGAGTGTTAAAAGGGTCAGGCGGCTTATAAAGATCTTTTAACTATGGTTAAATATAATTAACCTAAGATTAATATTTTTTATTTTATTTTCTTAAAACCAAGGTTAGATTAATGAATCCTAGGGATGAGTGAATCTTAACCATCGTTAGTGGGTGTTAAAAAGGACATGTGGCGGCTTGTAGAGCCCTCTTTAATTGCGGTTAAGCATAACCAACCTAAGGTTATTTTTTCTCTAAAACTAAGGTTAGATGGATAAACCTTATGGGTGAGTGAATGTATAGTCCATGTTCTTATGTGTTGGCTTATTCCGGTGTCAAAACAAGTAAGTCTAGATGTCTAGGTGTGTGCCTTGTGTTATTGCCGTCAAGTCCACGACAAGTGAAGTTGAAGACCATTGAAGAACCGTTGAAGACTCGGTTGATCATTTCCTTCATAGGATGGTAAGAGACCTAGATACCATATGACCATAGGTGGGAATTGACTTAGAATAATCCTAACATGATGCCTTAGGTGGTAAGTGTCCTAAATTAATCATACGGACCCTAGGTGATGAGATAAGTAGTGTAAAACTAGTTTAAAATTTTGAAATTTCTCAAAAAACCAAGGTTGCTTGTAGGTGGCGTATTTCTCAAACCATAGCTTGGATTTTGCTCCATAATATATAAATCAACTGCGTCGAAAAGAGCTACACCTTTCGTAAAGGGAGCGAAAGCTAAAAATGAAGTTTGAATATCGGCTTTTCACCTCAAGGTCGACCCTGGGCGTTTTGGGTCGACCCTGAATAGCCAAGAAAATATATGGTGAAATGAGGCAGAGAGTTGCAAAACTCAGGGTCAACCCTAGAGGATAGTTGGGTCGACCCAAGTGGGGTAGTTGGGTCGACCCAAGTAACCCCCAGGGTCGACCCTGATATGGGATTTCATCCAAATCGATTTTTTTTGGTATTTTGGCAACTTCTTTCATGGGTTTTAGCAACCTTTAAACTTGTTTTTTGATCATCTATATAATGGGAACCCTTCTAGTTCGTGGAGAAGAACCTTAGGAGTGTGTGAAGAGTATTTTTTAAGTTTCTCCAAAGGTCATAGAATCTATGAGAATTATTTTTCTCTACCCTCTTTGATTGATGCTTTCAACCTGGAGTTTGCAAGCCAAAAGTTTCATTCTTTCTTGTTTGGACTTGTCTATTGAAGGAGTCCATCTAGGTATTGACTCTTATCAAACCATCAACCCGTTCTGAATAGAACAACTTGGCCGGAGTGTTCCTAAGCCTTTGCGAAGAAGATCAATCCGAGAAGGATCGTGGTAGTCTGATTTGGTCGGTGGAATCCGAAGTCATCATTGACGGAGATCGATCGGAAGGCCGTAGACTATTTTCAAGACATAAAGAGAAGTACGAGCAGCTTCGGTTGATCACAGGACTTGTGAATACGTGATGAATTTTTGAGGCGTGGAGGATTAAGAACTGAAGGATCATAGTGTCGAGTTTAAAGGAGTTCGAGTCTTGTAAGTTCTTGTTAACTTTGTCTTAGTGGATTCTCATGGCTGGACTAAGTCCCATGGTTTTTCCCGGAAGGGTTTCCACGTAAAAATCATTGTGTTATGGTTTGCGTGTTTCTCTCTATTTTCGCACTTTAAATTCATCAATCCTTTAATCAATAATTTAATTGTTAAATCATTAAAAAAATGTAGATAAAATTGTAGGGAAACCTAACCATCCCCTCGAACTTGTGAGTTCTCAACTCAAACATCGGATTTGAAGTTCACCGAATTTTTTCAATTGGTATCAGAACGGGTTCACTAACTTTTTAGTGTAATCTTGTTCATATTTTCAGTGAATATGAATCTCCAAAGAGAGGGATGATCCATCTCTTGTCCCCCATTATTTGATGTGAATAATTATGTCTATTGGAAAGCTCGAATGTGAGCGTTTCTAAAATCATTAAATGAGAGAGTATGGTTCTCCATTGAATAAGGTTGGACCCATCCAACAAAGACCATAAATGACCTGACCATCCCTAAACCTTCTTCTGAATGGACCAATATAGAACTGAAAGACCCAGAAGTCTAGTCTAGAGGGGTTTTAGCTTGAAAGTTGTAGATGGAATAGTAAGGGTTTAAATACAATCTTCGCCACTATCACACTTGAAGAATTTCGACGTATTTCTAAATGTGACACTTCGAATGAGGCATAGGACATTCTTCAAATTACCCATGAAGGAACTACAACTGTCAAGATCTCTAAACTTCAATTGTTGACCTCTAAGTTTGAAAAGATGATGGATGATAATGAAACTTTTGATAGTTTTTATGCTAATCTGAGTGACATTGTCAATTCTAGTTTCAATCTAGAGGAAAGAATTCCAGAGTTCAAAATTGTTAGAAAAATTTTGAGATCTCTATCTGAGAGATTTCGATCGAAGGTTACCGCCATCGAAGATAGCAAAAATGTTGATACTCTCAAAATTGAAGAATTAGTTGGTTCTCTCCAAACCTATGAGTTAAATTTGAACTCATCCAAGAAATCAAAATCAATTGCCTTGAAATCCATCAAGGATTTCATAGATGGTTCAGATAGTGACTCTAAGGATGAAGAAGAATAGTTAGCTTTATTTGCAAAGAAATTCAGAAAACTTTTGAAACTTAATAAGAGATTTAATCTGAAATGACAAAAATCTTTTGAAAAGCCTAAGTCCAAGCACTTTGAAAATAAGAAATATTTTAAAAGTGTGGACAAGAAATCCAAAGATGTTCAATGCTATGAATGTCAAGGCTACGGCCATATTACCGCTGAATGCTCTAATAAGAAAAGATTTAAGGGCAAAGTAAGGGATGACAGTGAATCTGAATCTGAGAAATCAGATAGTTCTTCTTGTGAGGAGACTAGGGGTTATGTGGCCTTCACTGCATCCTTATCTGGGATTGAGGAATCTTCTTCAAATGCTATGAGTAACCAATACTGTAGTGATGGTGAGGAGGATGATGAGAGTTAAAACGACTGAGATTCTAAGGGAGACCTTGAGGTAGCCTATGATGAACTATTTCAGAAATGCATCAAGCTGAAAAATGTTCACTTTTTCGTGTCCAAAAAGATCAAATCTATTGAAATGGAAAAAAATGCCTTAAACCAAGTGGCTTCAGGGTTGAGAGCTCTTGTGTCCCAACTTGAGGAAGAGAAGGCTTCCCTCCTTGCCAAGTCTCAGCTTCTTGAATCTGATTTGCTTGTTTGTCTTGATGAAAAGACAAATCTTGAAATCAAGTTGGCTGGGTTTGAGCAAAATCAAATGTGTGGAGATGAGAAGGGAACTCCATTCACCTCGAACACTGAGCCTGGTGCTAAAAGGTACCCTCCTGAAGAAAAAAAATATCATTTTACTTAGAAATTCATTCATACATGTCATAAATGTGGAGTGAAGGGTCATATTAAGCCTCAATGTCCTAAACTTCAAAGAATGTCCAATCATGGTTCAAGGAACCAACATAATTTTTATGAGAATCTTCAAATGAGAGTTGAGATCCTAGTGGAGAAGTCTAGAAGTTTGTGTGAAGATGTGATGAAGATTGCTCACAACTCTAAACAGTGGCATGGTCATGACACTCCTTATACTATATATAAAGAAGGTAACGGGGAAAACCATAATGTCCGTCAAAATTCTAGGACCTAATCCTGGAAAAGGAAGAACATGAGAAAGAGGTAAAGGTCATACATATCTCAACTGAAACGGTTAGAGACCAAAGGATCAATCAAACTTCTAAAACCGTTTGGATGAGAAAAGAAGACCTGATGAGCTTCACTTAGCCCGTGCCTGTCATAGCTTAGGGTGTGCTGTTAGTGTTCTATCTTGTCCTAGTGTTATGCTATTTGTGTATATTAGTATTTTTTCTTTTTATTAGTGTTTATTTGCTTTGGTATGTTTTTCTGTTTTCTTTATTTTGAAAAATCCAAAAACATTGAAAAACTATAAAATCCAAAAAGATTTTTGTCATGTTGCCCTTGTTTGACTTACATGATCTGCATTCCTTGTGTGATCTTTATTTCTATACTTGTCCAGGGTTGAACATGAGTTTGTTATTAATTGAGGATATCTCAGCTTCATAGTCTCTTGGATAGGCTAAAAAATTAGACCGATTTTACCTTTAACAGTTAGAGACTTATTCATGTGTGTATGCTTTACAAATTTCACATGCACTCTGACTGATTCTGTTGAGAGATCTATTTTCCAATCTGTAGGTGTTTGACTTATCCCAATAGTGTGACTTTGGATGACCAATATAGAATGACCATTTTGTTAATCATCCTCATTTTGTGTATCTTCCGTGAGCAAAAATTGCTACAATGAAAAAGGTTACCTACTGGGCTAGTGTGAAGTTACTATTAGATGCAAACAGTATGAAATGACTACCTAGGCGGACAGTAGGTATCTATCTGGGTCACTAGAGTGAAAGCATCTGCTGCCAATAGCCAGGACTACCTACCAAGATAGTGTGAAAGTCATCATCGCATGAAAAGATATGTTCAAATAAAGAACATCAAAAGAAATCTTACCAAGTTCGGAGGTATTTGACCAAAAGTAAAAGAAAAATAATGAGTCAAATAAAATGGATAAAGGTTCACCAAAATGTAGAAAAAAAAATCAGTATATCTGAATCGAACTAGGTTTGACTTCTAAGATTTATGTCTTTGAGAGTCCCCTTAGTAGTTAATGTCATATCCTTGGAAAGGGAAAGAAACTTTGATCTAGTATCTTGTCAAACCACCACTACACACATATTGCTTCACTTTTGAACTGTTCATTAAATATGACTGAGTGAATTGGCTATGCTTTAGCATTCTGTGAGATTTAGTTAGATGTGTATCCTCAGTTGGTCTAACTAATTATGTTCTTTATTGGATTTGTAATTTTAAATTACTACTGCTTGGAATGCTTTTGATGCATGTTTGTGTGGCACATAATATTTTTTTGTAATATTATTATGTGTTCTCTTTTTAGTTATCATGGGTCTAGCTAGCTTAGGTGCCCTGTTTGTGATGGTGTTCTTGATCTTAGGGGAAGAAGATAAAGTTGAGTTGTTGAAGGGGAATTTGTGTTTGAGTTGTTGAGGGGGAGTTTATGCTTTATATTTCTATTTTGTTCTCCGCTCTTTAGTCCCCTCATTGTCTGCACTTACTTGGTTGTACTGTGATTGTCCTGATATTTCATGTGTAAAATTAGTATATTCTTTGTGATATTGGCTTCATGATTACGTTTGGAAATTGTGCCATAAAGGGGGAGAATGTTGGGTACTATTTTTCAAGTTCAGTATATTGCTTGCAATACTTGTGTTTATGTATTTTTATACTCCATAGATGCTTCACTGGGTACTTTGTTTATGAGCATGTGCAGGTGCATGGTTGCAGCAGACAGATTTTACTTGACAAGAGCTTCAGTGTATTTATTTAAGATGATTTGTCAATTGGCGTCATGTAATAATGTTAGAGTCATGTAATGTCTTAATTCACTGTTTTGATGTGTTTTGGTGAGTTTGTGTCAAGTCATGTACTTCAGTTTGGTTTTGTCATGGAATTGCCAAAGGAGGAGATTGTAAAGTCTATGTTCTTATGTGTTGGCTTATTCCAGTGTCAAAACAAGTAATTCTAGGTGTCTAGGTGTTTGTTTTGTGTTATTGTCGTTAAGCCCACAACAAGTGAAGTTGAAGACCATTGAAGAACCGTTAAAGACTCGGTTGATCATTTCCATCATAGGATGGTAAGAGACCTAAATACATGACCATAGGTGAGAATTGACTAAAAATAATCCTGACATAATGCCTTAGGTGGTAAGTGTCCTAAATTAATCATACGGACCCTAGGTGATAAGATAAGTAGTGCAAAACTAGTTTAAAATTCTGAAATTTCTCAAAAAACCAAGGTTGCTTGTAGGTGGCAGAACAGATTTTGCTCCATAATATATCAAATCGATCGCGTCAAAAAGAGATACAACTTTGATGAAGGGAGCAAGAGCTAAAAATGAAGTTTGAAAATCGGTTTTTCACCTCAAGGTCGACCCTGGGCGTTTTGGGTCAACACTGAATAGCCAATAAAATATATGGTGAAATGAGGCAGAGAGTTGCAAAACTCAGGGTCGACCCTGGAGGATATTTGGGTCGACCCAAGTAGGGTAGTTGGGTCGACCCTGATATGGGAATGTTGCCAAATTCAATATTTTGCATATTTTGGTTCTTTTAACATCTTTAGCAACTTCTAAACTGGGTTTTTGGCTTCCCTATATATTGTGATCACCTTTAGTTCATGGTGTACACCTTTGGGAGAGTATAGAGAAGGTTTTTAACTCCTTCTAGAGTATATAAAAACTCGGGAAACTTATTGTTCTCCTCCCATTTGTTAGTTGCATTCAACCTAGAGTTTGCAAGCCTAAAGCTCCATTCTTGTTTATTTGGACTTGTACATTGAAGGAGTCTATTGAGGTTTTGATTTTTATAAAACCAACAACCCGTTTTGGATAGAACAACTTGACCGGAGTGTTCCGGAGCCTTTGCGAAGGAGATCGGTCCGAGACGGATCGTGGATGTGTGTTTTGGTCTGTGGAATCCGAAGCCGTCATTGACGGAGATCGATCGGAAGATCGTGGACTGTTTTCGAGACATAAAGAGAAGTACGAGTGGCTGCGGTTGGTCATGGGACTTGAGAGTACGTGATGACTTTTCAAAGCTTGGAGGACTAAGAGCTGAAGGATCATGGTGTCGAATCCGAAAGAGTCAAGTTCGAGTCTTGTAAATTCTTGTTTACTTTGTCTTAGTGGATTCTCATGATTGGACTAAATCCCGTGGTTTTTCCCAGAAGAGTTTCCACGTAAAAATCTTTGTGTTATGGTTTGATTGTTTTTCTTATTTCCGCACTTAAATTCATCATCCTTTAACTTAGTAACTTAAACATTAAACTATTAAAGGTAGATAGACTTTTACAGAAACCGAACCATCCCCTCTTGGATTTGTGAATTCTTGACTCAAACATAGATTTGGGATTCACCGATTTTTTTTCAGTGAATCTTAATCATAGTTAATAAGTATTAAAAGAGATATGTGGTGGCTTGGGAGTTTATGTTTTTCTTTGGTTGAGCTTTTAAACGGTAAAGCCGTGTTTCCTCAATCAAGTAATAGGGGTAAAATAGGAAAATGGTAACATTAGTTTATAGTGTTAAGACGATGAGCCTGACAAGGGAGGTGAGTTTAATTTCGTAAACTAGAGGGGAGGTTTCTGAAATTTCACCAAACCTCAGGGAAGGTGAGTGTAATTTACCCATAAAATAACTCGTCGTGCCAAATCGAGATGATCGAGCGCTATCCTTTGGTCGCCCATGTTGTCATTTCCCCACAAAGCAGTATGTGTGTGGGCTGGTTTAATAAAAGAGTGAAACCGGAGCAAGAGGTAGTTCAATTGGCTTAGCTCGGCTCCATTAATTTTATATAATACACTAGCAGAGACCCCGTGCGATGCACGGTAATAATTAAGAATGTCTAGAATTAAATAATATTATTTATTTATTTAAATATTAAGTAATATATTTTAAGAATATTTCATAAATTTTATTTTTAATAATATAAGTTTTTTATTATTTGATATACATTATTATTTGTAGTTAATTAATTTTATAATAATATATTTTTTTTTATTTTAATAACATTTGTAAGAAAATCATAAGTTTTTTTAGTATTAAACTTAAATTAATTACCCAAGAGTTAAGAGATAAGAGAGCAATCAACAATAGTGGAGATGGATACGGCTCTAGGATGAGATAGTGGGTCCCAAACCTATAAAAGTTGGAGTTAAGAGAGAAGTCTACAATAGTGGAAATAAAGAGGGCTCTAGGATGAAATTAATGGTGGGTCCCAAATTTGAACCATGGAGATTAAAGAGAAAAGCTACGTGTCATCTCTAAAATAGAACTAATGAGATTGGAGAGATTGAAGCTTGGAGAGCAAAGAGAAAGTCTTATTTTTTTATATTATAATAGTAGATTAAGGATGGTGTTACGTGCACCCCATCATTTAATGAGTATAAACCATAAATTTTATATAAAAAAAAGACACCTTTCTTTGTCTCATCTTTTCTGCAAATTTGAGTTTATTTTCTATTTTAATATTTGTCTGGGGATTTAGTACTAATGATGGCTTTACCACCATCCCAGTCAGCAGGGCAGAGCCACATGGGACCTAGGGGCTGAAGCATCCCCTCGACTTTAGAAAAAAAATTGTAGTGTTAACATAGGCGTACTTGGGGAGAACCAAAGCCAAGTGACAATGGGGGCTCTAAGCCCCCCACCCCACCCGAACTTTTAAAGAGAAAAAATTAATAAATTTACACTTGTATTATTTAATTTAAGAGGGCATAGGCGTGAGAATTATTTAGTTTAAGATGGCCTAGCCATGAGGAAGTGAACTGCTGCCCCTAACTCTAGAAATATATATTATTTTCAAACGAACAATGAGATGAGATGACCCACAAACTTGGCTCCAAAATAAATTTGGGGCCTACGCCCCAAACCTCCACACCTCATTGTTAGCCCCTCCTGGAAGAAAATCCTGGCTCTACCCCTGCCAGTCAGCATCTTAATAATTTTTGTAGGCTACCCCATAAAAATAAAAATAAAAAAGTGCAATGCGCGTCTCCTTCTGCATCCACCATCAAGTTTTGTAAGGTGAGAATTTTCAATTACAAAACATTACAACGCCTGATTTTGGAGGAAAGGCGGAGAAGGGCTGGTGCACAAAAAATTCTACATAGTGCGCCCCAAATGATTTGCTCTCAGGAGGTAAATGATATGGCCATTAAAATTAAAAATAAATGTGATAGTAACAATCTGACCTCTGGAGGTGCTGCAATGGCATTCACATCTATCTTTAAACCGGCAAACAGAATGCAGCATCTTTTATTGCATAAATAGTGGATGGGAACCATCTTACAGCGTAAGTCAGTTTGAATTGTAAGGTTGTAGGCTGAATACTGCATGAATAGTGAAATTCTTAACTTACTGCCGCATTAGAGTATGCAGTGCATTAAACCGCATTAGAGTATGCAGTGCATCAAACTATGTAGTCTAATGTGGCAGCAAGTTAAGCATTTTCCTATTTGGGCAGGGATTAGCACACCACGCACACTCCTTTAACCATAGTTAAAGGAGTGTTAGAAGGGACACATGGCTATGACATAAGACTACATTATCTAATGTGTGGTGTGCTAATCACAGCCTTTCTAAATTTAAGGTCCCAATTTTACAAAATCAATAAATTATAGGCAGTCCCAATTTTACAAAATCAATAAATTCAATAAATTATAGGCAGTGATTAGCATACCACACATTAGACTATGTAGCCTAATGTCATGGTCACGTGTCCCTTTTAACACTCCTTTAATTATGATTAAGCTTAAGAAAATTAAAATTAATATTTTTGTTTTATTACTTTTTAAAATCAAGGCTAGATTGCTTAGCCTTAGGAGTGAGTGAATCGTAACTACACTTTATGTTTGGTAAAAAAAAAGAGTGCAAGGACCGATGATGACTGCACATTAGACTACCTAGTGTACTGGGGCTGTAAGTATAGTATTTCCCATATTACTATTTGCCTAGTATTAACCATTAATTTTGGAACTGTTCGAAACTTGTTGACACCAATGGCAGATCTTGACAGTTATAACAATTCTAACGGCTGTCAAACCCGTGGCTGCTTTTAATATTTTTTTGTTACTTTATAATTTTTAATTTCAAAATATCAAGTACTAGACTCCCTCGCTTGGTAACATCTTGCATCTACCCCGAATTGGGAGATAGCAGCACTGCCGGATGTTTAACAAATTCCCTCTCCTAGCCAGCAACTAGAACCATCTTCCATCTTAACCCTAGTGAAATAATCTTCCTCAGACGATTGAGAGCATTGCCATCTCTTTGAATCACACTCACAGCGGGACAGAGAACTTCATTAAACATTAGGAAAACAAATATTACCCTGATCACACCCTCTCCTCTTAGAGTCGAGACATGAGTCAAGAAATCCAGCTTTTTCATATATTAAATAACAGGTCGGGGGGACTTCTAGCTGCTTAAAAATTCCTGAATAACCATTAGTTCATTCTGAATTTCAGTCCAGTATCCAAGTGCATGACCATAGTACCAAAATGAGCTTCTTATTAAGTACTTTCTGTTTCAACAGAAAGAAAAAAAAGATTACTTTCTGTTGGGCTTTTTTAATCTATTTAAATAAATTTTACAAACATGAAATGCCTATTTTAATGGATATATGGATAATAACTCAAACCTTTGTATGTATTACAAGGGAGACTTGAACCTTGGATGCCTTGAAATTTTTCGATTTGGTACTTTTTTAGATTTATGCCAAAAATTGAATCCACTTTAGGCTATGAAAATCAAATTAGTAATTCATACTATTTGCTTATTTACATGCTATTTGTTCTTTATTTAGTTTCTAAATCATGTTTCAATACATATTTAGTAATAGAAGCCAAATCCTCTACTGTGATAACCGAATTTGGGAAATCCGGTTATCACCATTTGAGGTTGCCACGTGTCCCCTTTGACACCCCTTAACCATGGTTAATATTCACCCACCCCTAGGGTTCACCCACCCATCCTTGGTTTTCAGAAAAAATATTAATTCTATTTTTAAATATTTTAATAGTAAAAAAACTCTAAAAACAGTTTTTTAATTTTGAAAAATAGAATTAATATCTGTTTCCACAAACCAAGGATGGTTGGGTGAACCCTAGGGGTGGGTGAATCTTAACCACAGTTAAAGGGTGTCAAAGGGGACACATGGCAACCTCATAGGGTGTTAACCGGATTTGCCAAATCCGGTTATCACCGTAGAGGATTTGAATTCTTAGTAATAACATGTAGGCTAGTTTGGGCAAGAATTCAAACTTTAGTCGATCATATAGAAACGTTCTTAGGCAATCAAACATTATGGTTACTTCTGATTTCATATTACTTACATCATATTAGAATTAGAAGTCCATTATTTTCTATCAAGATAAATCAATTAAGTTTACGTTCATATGATGGTTATCGTCCATGAAGGAACCCAAAGATTCGTGAATGTGTATTGATCATGACTTGGGATAGTTATCCTAGGTAAATGTGATTGAACTCTCATGCTCGCACCAGTCAATTCTTGAGGCACTATACATGAGCATATAGTTAATAGTCAATGATGTCTCAAGAGAATGGCTTTGTGAGGGCACATTTAACTAATAGGAAATATAAACAGGTCAGTTTTAGGCTATGGATATTCTTATTCACCCAAATAGGCTAAAAAATGTTTACGTAGTAATTAAACTACCAATATAGAGGGAGTATTCCCAAATGTGAGTGAACAAAGTAGTGTTTAAAAAGCTAAGTCTATATGGTTAGGTTCTTTAAAAACATTATGGCATTTTGATGCCTCCTTATGTTATTAAAATAAAATACCATGCTTTCTTATTTAAGAGAATCCTATAAAGGAATTGATCGCAAACATGCACACCTTAACCATCCTAACTAGAGGGGTAAGTGTCTCTTTAAAGGATAACCAGAAAATAGCACGCACCGGTGTGTTAAAAATTTACCCAAAAAATATAGAACCAAAGATAGTGCACAAGTGATGCTAGAAATGATATTGAATCTCTTCTTCTTGGCCTTGCTTCGGTTGAGTTGCCGAAGTAGTAGTCGGGTGCCAAAACGGTAACTCGATGAGCACAGCGATGGCAGACTTGGCCTTTTTGATTAGCCAATTGACGGCCTTGCTGGGTCAGTCGTAGCCAAGCTGGTCTTGGACATCTAAGAACTACATAGCAGTAAGAGCAGAGTTGGACTCTCCAATCTCTCGGTCTTTTCTTCCTACTAATCGGACAATGTGGTCTCCTTGGACTTCGGCAATCTCTCCTCTAGTGCTCTTTATACCTAATCTCGACGACAATTGGTGGTGTCTCTCTTCCATCCTCTCCCTTGAATCTCCCATATTTCCGAAGATCCTAACTAGAAGAAGAAGGGAAGGGAGAACGTTTCTTGGGGGTTTGTGTTTAGTGGAAATCTACTGCTTCCCCATCTAATCTTCCATAGAACTATTGTTGTTGTTGATGGAGTTGCTAAAGATGCCGATGGTGGCCATGGATCCCTTGTGCCCAAGAATCCCTTTGTAGAAACCCAAATATTATATTCGTTTTTAGTCTTTTTCATGATCTGAATTCATAAAATTGAAGTTCATAAAAAATAACAAAAAAGTTTTAAGAATATTATGGGGGAAGCACCGCTCAAGCGCCCAAGAGCTCGGCCCGAGCGGTGGTGTCTAGAATGCTACTTGTAGTCCAGATTTTTACCCACTCGAGCGGCCACTAATTCTGCCCGAGCGGAGGTTGTGTGCAGAATTGTGAAAAGACACGATTTTTCAAGTTTTAAATGGTTTAGGGTGTTGCCCAATGATTAGACCCTAGAGGGAGGTGAATAGGGTCTATGGCAATTTAAAATTCTTTCTACTTCCTTAAGCAGAATTTTAACTTAAACAAGTTAAAGGGAATAAAAATTAAGTGATTCTACCAAGCAATGCAAAACAATAAATTAAAGAGAAGAGTTAGAGAGATACAAACACGTTGACACACGATGTTGTTCACGAGGTTCGGCAACCCACCTACGTCCCTGCCTCAAGCTATACCCGCTAGAGAATTCACCACGATTTACACCCAATCGCATAGCCTTCTTCCGGGTGAAGATCAAACCGTTATAATCTCTTTCTAGATAGAGATCACACCTTACAAAGCTTCCAGCTTCACGGACAAGTGTCCCACGGACCACTCGATTTCAACACACTTTGAATAAGTGTTTACAATCTTGAAATGCTCCTAGAACGAGCTGATATATTACAATTAAGATCCTCTATGAATCCCTTAAAGATAGGAGTTGAATAGCTCAAGAACTCAGTTTTGAGATTTCTAAGATAAACTCAATAGATTTGGAATTCTAAGCTTTTGAGTAATTGAATGAGTGATTGGAATAATTGGAGTTCATAATTTTATTCATAATTCATCTCAATTTATATCATTTGCAAATATATAGCCGTTGGAGGCTTAATGGGAAAATATGGCCGTTATAAAACTAGTCGTTGGTGAGGTTTCCCGTAAGCAATCGTCGATGAGTGTAAGGATGCACTTACCAGTCGTCGACAAGTCTCATGGTAAAAACAGAATAGTCGCTTCTGCTATTTCACTAGTCGACGAGTATAAGTTACTCAAACTCACTTGTCGACGAGTCCTTTGATTTTTCTCAGAAAACTCATCTTTGTTTAACTAAATCGATGAGCATGATTTCCTTGGTCTTATACCTTATCTTTAACATGATATTTATCATGTTTTAGGTCCTTACTATAGTCAATCTAAGTATTGAGCAATTCAACCAACCAAACTTTGAGAATTTCTTACATAAATCCTAAGACTCTTAAAATAAAACTATTAAATCTTCTTTGAGTCTTCATTCTTCTAGTCTTGATCTTGAATTGATTTCATCTTAAGCTTCATAATCCGATCTTCAATCTTCTTTGATGATCTGACTTGGACTTTGGGTATGATCTTCAAGATCTACAATATCTTCAAAGTAATCCAACGTGATCTAATGGCTTGGCTTTGACTTGATTTGAATCTTCTCACTAGATGAAGTCTCTTTCATGCTTTTTCACTGAATGGCTTGCTAATGTTCTTAGTATACTGAATTTTACATAAACTCAAAGAGACATTAGTAACACAAAATATCATTACATTATCATGTTATCATCAAAATCAATATGTAGACCTATGGTGAAAACCTATCGGCTAACATAGGGATCCAAACCATACATATATTAATTAACTCGTAGGTCTAGAGTTTCACAAACATTCTAAGATTTTTAGAGATCCAAAAAGAGAGAAATTTAGGGTTTGCAAAGAGCTCTCACTTAGAGGAGAAAAAAAGGGATTGGAGATCAAGATCAAGGGTCATTTGCAAACGCGAGATCATAGGAAAGCGATCAAGAAAGATAGATATAATATCTTTGTCAAGAATTTCATAACCATTGACCTAAATTAAGAATAAAGATTAAAATTTCAAATAAGAAAAAGACAAGCATGAATGTTTATATAGATATAGATCCCTTACTATTAATATCATGATCATTGATGTTAATTAAGAAGAAATTGTTAAGATTTCAAGTAAGAATAAGAATAAACATGGATATGTATGTAGATCTAATCTTTCGTGCTAGAAATCTTATGATCCTTTATGCTTAGATAAGAAGTATAAATAATCATGGATGAGATCAAGAATAGGAATTATGATTATGATTTTAATATATAAATATATGATTGAATATGGAGAAAGTGATGTATTCTAAAGTTTTGTATGATTGAATATGGAGGAAGGGATGTATTCAAGGGTTTTGATGGAATGATTCGGTGTTTGATTTGAGTTTATGGAAATTCTGTGCAAATAGGGATCTAGGTAAATTATCTTAGTGCAAGTATTATGTGAAATTGATGTATGATGAAAGATCTATGATGTTATGATTTATTTTTAAGAACCATGATTAGGTATTTTCACCCTATGAATTTTGAGAATGATATGTCATAATGTATGATTTACATGTTGTGATCTATTTTCGGGTAAACAAGTCTTGATTATAGTCTTGATCGCTTAACTCTTCTATTATAGTGGTATGGGACACTATGATGGATTTCTGATAGCCCTTGACTAATAATCTAAGATGCAATTTAACCAAGGGTTTATCACTTTTCACTCACGATAATGATAAACACGCAAGTATGATAAGATCACGATAACAAGTAAGTCTCAAGTAAGTATGTATGTAAGATTGCATGTTTGAGTTTCACAATGCCCGAGTACCATCAGTCTAAGATTATAAGGGTATGTGTACCTAAGAAAGTGAATCATAAGAAGTATTTGCGCACCAGCGAGTGCTAAGGTTGGTTACTCGGTAAGAATAATAGGTATCGTAGCCCCTTCACATATATGGTAAAGAGTTATTTTAAGTTATTGCACAAATGTATGTAAGTTGATGATATTCACGATGAAAGTAAGACAAGAATGACCCAAGTAAGATAAGATGATCACAATTAAGATAAGATGCTCACATGTTCAACACTCTAATTTATTTATGTATGTATGAATGTTAAGTTAAGTCATGATAAGTATGTTATATTAATGTTATGATATTGTTAGTTAGAATTTTATGTCTGCTGAACCGCTTGTTGCTCAGTCAAGATGTTTTGTGTTGACAGATTCAAAATTTGAGACGCAACTAAACTGTGGGAAGAGGATGAATATATAGAAGAATAAGAAAGTGATTATGTTGAAAAAAAGAGTGATTTGAATTGATATTCATATTACTGAACTCCTAGTTTTATTAGACTTTGAATATTAGGGGGTTGTAATCATATTTATATTGATGATGTTTTGGTTCACCTTTATGGTTGAGAATCATGACAGATGATTCCGATAATTATGATTTTAGTTATTAGGTATGGATTTTTTTTGAATTGACGACATACTAATTAAGAAATTTTTGAGTTCTCGTTTTAGTATGCCTTATATGCTTTTAAGATAAGCAGTATCACGAGCCAAAATTCCATTTTAGTCTAGATGAGATTTTGGGGCGCAATACCCTTATTTTAGTTGTTGATGGAGTTGCTAAAGATGCTGATGGTGGCCATAAAAATTATAATTGATCTTGGGATATTCCTCCTCAATAATAATTCTTCTTCTTCTTCTTCTTCTTCTTCTTGGTTTTAGAACTTGCTGATGCACCATTGGGGAGATAAAACGTCTGTGTTAGAATGCACCATTGGGGAGATTAAACATCACTATTTGGAAGATGAAACCTACCCTATATTGGAAATAACGAATTGTCTTCAGTCAACCCTACTAAAGTTGTCTATAATAACATCATTTTTCAGAGAAATGAATGAGGGAGAAAGGATTGAGTGACATGGCAACAAAAACACAAAAACGCAAATCAAATAGAGGTGCCATCGTTGGCACCAGGAGCAGAGCCAAGATTCTCTTGCAGGAGCTAACAATTGGGGTTCAGGGGCGCAGCCCCCAAAAAAAACTTTTCAAGGCTAAGTTCATGGGCCATCGCATTTGTTTGTGTCCATTTATAAAGAATATATTTTTTTCTCAGAAGTTTAGGGGGGGCTAGAGTCCCCCATCGCCCCGGCTCCACCTCTCTCCCAAGCTACACCCCTCTTATAACTACAAAAATTTTTTTCCAAAATTTTAGGGGAGATTTAGCTCCCTACCCCCCCCCCCCCCAGGGGCCACCCCGCGGGCCCCATGTGGCTCTGCCCCTGGTTGGCACCCCTATTTCTTTAGTATATAGTATACAATACCGAAACTAGAGGAGAGGAGACATTATAACGAAGGCTTTCATCGATAGGAGTGTCAATGGGTCCGGCAAGCATGCAGCGTGACCCGATCGACTTGGTTAATCTATTGGCTAGTCTAGGTCTAGAACCCTAATATTTGTCTCATTATACTATACTTTTAACTAGGGCTACACTCAAGTTAAGTTGGCTTGTCAACTCGGCTTGTTTAAGCCAAGCTCAAGCTGACATTTCAGGCTTGAACAAACCAAGGTAAACTTTTATTTGCGTCTGAGTGTTTAAACAAGTTGAGCTTGAGCCAAGCCCTATTTGATTCAGAATAACTCAAAGCTTAGGTTGATCATTTAGGACTCGATTTGGCTTAATCTTTACTTGACTCGAAATATATATATATTAAAACAGTAGAACAAACGATCTCCTTATCAGAAGATCATGAAACATCTCATTTGTTTAGTCCTAAAGCAATTGAACATCACAAATTAAAATATAGTTTCTTGCATGTTGGAATGATCCAAGTAGCAGTCAAATCATTAATCCGAGAAGGATTAAATGCTCAAGTTCTCTTATGTCTTCGTGACTGTAGACATAATCAATTCAAAGATTCCGTATTAGGAATTGTTCAATCAACTTTATACAATGGTCCAATGTATTTTGATTGTTCCCTAAATTTCTCTCTTTCAATTACTGATAAAAATATATTACAATCTTTGGTTTTAAATTTGCAAACTAAAGGTATTGATATGCTTCCAGGATCTCAACCTTTAACTTTAATTTATAGAATACATACATACATATATATATATATATATATATATATTTACTTTTTAATTTTCTGTATCATAACTTATAATAAATAAGTTTAAAAGATAATGATAACAAAAGAAAGTTGAGAAGTTAAATGCAAAAATCCAAATCCTTACTCTCTACTCTCTAGATTGATAAAACTATCCTCAAATTTTATTTTTGTATGAATAATAATTTTGTGTAGTTATAAAATTAATTTTATTAAAACTAACCCCAAATAACCTTGAAATTCGAATCAAGCTCGAGCCAACCCAAGCTAGGCTCAACTTCAATCAAGATATAGCTCTAGTCGAGCTTAAGCCTGAACATTTGAGCTCAAATCAAGCTTAAGCCAACCTCGAGCTTAGCAAGCCGAACTCGAATGCAAGGCTACTTTTAATCAGGCTTGTCCTGGCCCCATTATTATATTATATTTTGATAAAAAATTTCCTATGTACTCATTGAATTAATAATCAGGCTTGGCTCATCCTAATTAATAACCAAGCCTGACCTGGCCCACGATAAATTTTTACAAATAAAATTAATATTATGATACTAAATTGATATTTTTTTATTGTTCTTAGTTTTAAGTTCATAAGACAATTTAATATATATTTGGGTCCGTATAATTGGAAAACTTATTGAATATCTGGTTACTAATGAAGAATATGATGTCCTTATAGTTATTCTTACATAAGAACCTATTTTAAAATAATGAATAAAATTTTGAGTTTGAAAATACCTTTAAGTATTCCTCAATCTACAACATCATTCTCTCTTGTTTATCGATGTAGTCTTAAGTTACTGGTTGGAAGTGGATCTTTCACTTTACTTGGATCGGGTATTGCCTCATAAATTAGTTTCTCCTTTCTCAATGAAGGATCCATGGCTTTCCTGTAGATACCATGTCTTCCTTGAGAAGGTAAGTATTACTATTTTTGTGTATTCTGGGAACCATTCTTTAGTATTTTTACAATCATCAATTAATCTAGAGTTTCATATTTTCTTATCTTTACACTCAACTGCTCCCGGACAAATGAATTTCTAGGACTGTTTTCAATGACAATGAAGATCGAATGTAAATAAGTCAATAATGAATTTCCTTTTGATAACAACCAAACGATGGTGGGAAGTCTAGGGACTATCCCTCAACCAGAACTTATTCCATTAACAACAAATAACAGTGCAAAAGAGCTCCTCCATTTAATTGCAGCGAAGATCTTTCAAATTTAAGTAATACCAATTTCTTAAAATTCGTGTTCTTAATGAACAAAAATCTAAGACCTTTGCGAAATTTGAACATAGAGCCCCATTACAATTTATTGAATTCAAAAGAATAAAAGAAAAATTGTGTTCTTGTAGATTTAAGGAAAAGGTATGAAGAGAGGGAGTAGTACTTGGGAGAATGGAGACTATGAGCAAGGACAATAGAGGGGGAAAGAACTAAAAAGAGGAAAAAAAATATTCATATCAATATTTAGAAAAATAAAACCCCAATCACAACAATCAAGTGCATACCCCCATTGTCTAAAACCGCATTTTCAAAACCCTCACAAATTGGCTGAAACTTCGTTCTCAAAACCCCAATTCCTTGTCTAAGAAAATTCTAGGGTTAGGTGTTCGACATTGAAATAAAAGAGGACAAAGAGGAAGAAAATAGGAAAAGTAAAAAGAAGAATATGAGGAGTAGGAAGAAGAAGAAACGTCCTTTCTAAGAAGGAGAAGAAGAATAAAGGACTACCTATCGATGACAATAATTCCTTATCGAAGGAGAGAAACTGATGGGAGTTCTTCACCGTTGAAGAGAAGAGACAATATAGAGCTCGGTGAGGAAAAGATGATACCTGTCAAATAATCCCCGCATAAAACCGAGCGACGTAAGTGCTTATTTGTCCCCCATAATCACCCCCTCTCCAATTACCGAGGGCTCATTTGGTTCGGCTTAAAATAATCGCTTATATAGAATTAATCGATTTTCTAATGATTATTATAAAATAATAGTGTTTGGTTGGGAATTTCTTAAGCGCTTACAAAAATAACCGTTGATTCCATAATTTCTGTCACGCCCCAAAATACCCCCGAGGAGTTAAGGGATACTTTAGGTGTGACAATACGTACCTGCCAAACCATCCTGTAATGAATAAGATAATTATAGTACTAGACAATGATAATCAGAGCGCGGAAGCTAAACATAAATGCGGAAGCGTAAACTAACTTTTTTCATTTCTTCTATAGTTCTCAAAATGGTATTCCAAGTTAACATATATACAACATGTCTAAGTCTAAGGTGGACAGGCCCACCTATCAAAATGTCAAAATACATAAGCACCCTCTCGTACTCTCCCCTTAACAGTAGTCGAGGTATGGCCACACATCAATGTCTCGGTCATCCTGAGACTGCAGTGGGATAGACGGCTCTGTCTCCTCGATATACTCTTCCTCGACCCAAGGCTCTGGGTCGAGGGCTCCCTCAGTACCTGCCGACATGAAAGTACGGCTGAGCATGGAATACTCAGCGAGTACAAGCTTCTAGCTATCCATAACAATAATAAACACGCAAGGAGTAGTACAATACCAATCATCAATTCCAGGCAATAGTAAGATCATAAAATCAAACAATATTAAACATGGAGCAATATTATCATCTTGATGTGCATGAATGCAAAAACGCCGATAAAACTCATGCTTGAAAACTCGTTTCTATGTCTCGGTATGCATTGTAAAAATCATGTATTCGTGCATGCATGAATGTCTTGTCATCATCTTGTTACCTTGCATCTTGTAACTTGTGAGCCAGAGGCTAGCACCCGAATCTCCCTGGGCTGCCAACCTCCTTGAAATGTATGGTTTTCTTGTGAGCCAGAGGCTAGTACCCGAATGTCCCTAGGCTACCAACCTCCTTGATATATGATTTTCTTGTGAGCCAGAGGCTAGTACCCGAATGTCCCTGGGCTACCAACTTCCTTGACAATATGTGATTTTTATTACTTGTTTAGTTTTCTTGTGAGCCAGAGGCTAGTACCCGAATGTTCCTGGGCTACCAACCTCCTTGACAATATGTGATTTTTATTACTTGTTTAGTTTTCTTGTGAGCCAGAGGCTAGTACCTGAATATCCCTGAGCTACCAACCTCTTTGACAATATGTGTTTTAGGGGTTTTCTTGTGAGCCAGAGGCTAGTACCCGAATGTCCCTGGGCTACTAACCTCCTTGACATGCAATATTTTCTTGTTGGTTATTATATGCACATGCTCTTGAAATCTCGGTTCATGCTATCATGCGTGCTCGTGTACGTGTCAATCGTGACAACCATGGAATAAGGATAATAAGAGAGGTATGACATCACCATTCAATTCACAATATATGCATATGAGAATTTGAGTAATCAACATAGTATTTAAATCCATTCATCATTCATGAGAATACATGTATAAGGCCTATTTCCCTTTTTCTTCATTCAAATCATTATTTCATAGTTTAGGCATTTTGTCAAACACATCACATGCAATGTTCCTCCATAGTTCATCTTCTTATTTTTAGTGCATATTTTTCATCCAATAATCAAAGTGAGTTCATTATTGGTAAAATGCCCATCCTCCATTTTTCCATTACACAAACCACACATACCACACATCATACATTCGGCATCCCATCACGTCAATCAATCTCCCATCCACACATCCATATCATTTTTCCTTTTCTTGTTTATAATTATTAGAATGATACATTTTACAAGGAAGGAAACCTACTAACATGAATCACATTTCACATAAAAAGCCTAGATTATCCCTAGGAAAAGTTAGTAGGGTGTACTAACCTTAGATCAAGGCTTGATCTTGGTAGGAACCTTGATTGAAGCTCCAAAAAGGGTAGAGAACAACCCTTGCTTGAGGAAGACTTGAGTTGGGGAAGAAACCTCTTTCAAAAAAACGTGCGTGGGTGCTGCCCTAGCTTGGAGGAGGAGTCCCACAAGAGCTTGAGCCTTGAAATCGAAGCCAAACGAGCTAGGGGATCTAGGGTTCTTAAACCCCCTTTGATTCCTCCTCAAAAACGAAACCCTAGGTTAGAGTCTCCTTCTCCTCTCTCCCTAACTCTCAAAATCCTCTAAGTATGTGAATGAAGCCCTAAAGGCTCGGGCAAGCCTTAAGAAGAAAGGGTTTAACGCCCAAAAGATGAAAATGCCCTTACAAAATTTTCTGCAAAACACGGGGACCAAGCGATCGGTGGTTATGACCGATCGATCGGTTGCCTACCGAGCGATCGGTACTCTGACCGAGCGACCGGTCAAAAAACTACTCTCTGAAAAATTTCCCCATACAAAATCTTTGACCGTGCGATAGCTACCGATCGATCGGTTTTGGACCGATCGATCGCTGACTGGACCGAGCGATCGGTGCTTTGTAGGTCTGGACTGTTTTGACCATATCTTTTGACTCGCTCGTCGGATTTCGACGATTCAACTTGCGTTGGGTTCGTCTTTCGAAAATGAACATTTTTGACGATTCGGAATTTTTGATTTATTAGCTACGAAAACGGTATTCATTAAGTATAGAAAAGTCCGGGGTGCTACATAATTGGTCTGGGGGTGCTTATGAGAAGTTCATGAAGGATTTTAACTGGAAAACAAAATTGAGGAAGATCACGGAAAAAAATTATCAATGATCACAGTTAATAAAAACACTGTGAGCTTAAGTTGACATTTAATCTTGGTTAATTGACATCTACAATCACAACTAAAGAACCGTGAGGTTTTAATTTTAAACAATCACAGTTATGATATAAACCGTGATTGCAAGAACTCGCAATGACCGTATAATCTTGGTTGATTGACATCTACAATCTGTGAGCATGAGATTTCACTCCCTAAAAAATCTCACAAGATTTGTTAAGAGTCGCCACTTATTAATTCAGAAGGGATAAGTCCCCGGGAATTTTGGATAAGGCTTGGTCCGCGATCGGAGATCGGGGTAAGAGGTTCGGTTAAGTTCGGGGAAGGGGTTAGGCACCCCGACACTTCCACATAAAGGTTCCCTACTTGCTAGGTTTAAGCCAAAGTTAAGATCGAGTTTAATCAAATGCCAAAGTGTTTAACTTATACTAACCGGAAGAAAGTAAAAGCTGACTAGGGTCGGGCCCGTGTTGGGCTGCCTACGTACTCACATTTAGGGGTGAGATCAGACCGAGCGTAGTTCTAGCACATGAGCCCGTGCTAAGGCGAGGGGGTGTGTGTGTGTGCACCAAGGGCGGCTTAGGGGCCTAATCCGGAGATTAGGGTTTTGCTTGACCGAGGTTGGTCAATGTGCAAAGGGGTTGAGCCCGGAGGCCAAGGGTGAGCCCGGAGGCTAGGGTTGAGGCCCGGTAGGCCAAGGTTGAGGCCCGGTAGGCCTAGGATAAAGCCCGGAGGCTAAGAGGGGTGTTAACCGGGGGTTAGGTTTGCTAACCGGGGTTAAGAGGGTGTTAACCATGGTTAGGGGTGCTAACCATGGTTAAAAAGTCCAAGATTGACATTTTTTGATCTTTTGCATTTTTCTGATTTTTTTTAGGATTTTTACAGACTTTTCCCAAAAGCCAAGGATGCTTAACCGCGGTTAAGGGGGGAAGGTCACCATGGTTAAGGGTTTTAACTAGGGTAAAATGGCCAAGTGAGACCATTTTGGGCTTCTAGGAATATTTTTGAGTTTTTGATCATTTTTCCAGATTTTCTATGGTTAAGGGGCGCTTAACCATGGTTAAAAATCAACCCGGATGGGGTTTTTGACCGTGGTTAAGGGTCCTAACCACAATGAAAAAAATCAAAAAAAATATTTTTGGAATCTATGAAATATTTTTGATTTTTTTCATATTTTTTAGAATTGTTTTGGGTCATGGGCTGCTTAACCATGGTTAAGGGTTAACTATGGGCGAATTTAACCATGGTTAAGAGTCCGGTTGACTCAAGAGTGGGCCCAGGGTCCATGGCAGGCCCTAGACTAGCCTCCTACCCGGTCTGGGCCCTTACAAGGGTCTGAAATTGCAAAAAAGTCCAAAAAAACATTACACTTTTAACCATGGTTAGCATGATTTTAACCATGGTTAACGGAGGAACCGCGGGGATCCGAAGCTACGAATGGGTAGCCTGACATGCAAGGAACAATTTTGGGCCCTTGTGGGGCCTAAGAAGAGATCGGGTGTGGGCCCCACAGAGGCCCAAAGTGGCCATGATGAACATACATAAAATAACAGATTTTCAAAAAAACAGAAAAAACAGACTTCCAACCACTGTTCGTCAGAAATTTAACCATGGTTAGGGGCTGACCCAGGATAAAACGAGACCACGGTTGGGTAGCCTGAAGTGAAAGGAACATTTTGGGCCTTTGTGGGGCCCAAGGGGAGGTCGGGTGTGGGCCCCACAAAGGCCCAAAGTGGCCTACTTCACCACGGATGCACACTGTCGACCCCACTTTGGGGTCGATTTAACCATGGTTAGAGGCAGATTTAAGGGCTGAAAAATTACAGGGGGGTAGCCCTATATATGGAGAGTCTAGCCATGGCTCTGGTTTCGACCAGGGCCTAGTCTAACCATGGTTAAACAGGGGTTACAGGTGGCTGGACGAAACTGAAATTTTTTTAGAATTTTTTTATTGAAACTTTGTTTTGGTTGTGGTGCTTAACCCATGAAGATCCAGGGGGTTTCCTCATGGACTGAGGACCCCCCAGATCTTAGGGAATGACCGGACAAGCGGGGTGAGCCTCAAGGGCATTCCCCTCGCCTATGGTTAAGGCGGGAGAGCCCAATCCTAGGCTTGGCTGCTGCTGTACAATAAAGAAAAACAAGCAATATGGGACCCCTGGAATAGAACCAGGGGTCCCTTACAGACCAAAAGCAAGGAGAAAAAAAAGGGAAAATACCCTCGTTTTTTGCAGCCGCACAGGGTCGTGGCGAGTGGTGGTGGCTGGGTGTTGTGCAATACGAAGTTGGGAAGTGGCTGGGCTGCTAGGGGAGCACTGGGGTCTTGAGGGATGGAGGTCAGAGGCCTAGGAGGGGTGAAACAGTTCGGGCAGGGGTTCTTTGTAGCAAAAAAATAGAGTCTAGGTGTTGTGGGGATGGTTGGGCTTTTATAGAGGAGTGGTGGACGATGCCAGTGGTATTTCGGTCATTATGCAAGCGTGGGGAACAAGCCTGGAGAGGGCTGGAGTAGCAGGGGGCCAGGGGCAGCTGGGGAAGCAGCCAGCTACTATACACATGCTCAAATGGGGAAGATAAACAGTGACAATTTTTTGAATTTGATTCCTTTGCCATTTCGGGCCTAAGCCCTCACATATGGCCCAAAGTCATTTCCCTCCTCTTTCCTATGAGAGCTTTGCACCCAAATTCAAAATTTGAAAAAGTGAGTGGGTCCCACTTGGGTTGGGCCTTGTGGGCCCATGTTTGGGCCCCAAAGATGAATTATGCAAGGTTTTGGGGGTTTAGGGCTTTGAAAAGGGCCTTGAGCCCGTGGTGCTTAGCCTAGGGTTTAGACTAGGGCTAGGCTAGGGTTAGACCTAGGGTTGGGTCTAGGGTTTACCTAGGGTTATTCCTAGGGTTTAGCTAGGGTTAGCCTAGGGTTTAGGCTCTTTTAGTTGAAATGGGCCTCGAGCCCGAATGCCTCTAGCTTAGGGGTTTGTCTAGGGTTTAGGACTAGGGCTAGGCTTAGGGCTACACTAGGGCATGTCTAGGGTTTACCTAGGGTTTAGCTAAGGTCATACTAGGGTTTAGCATAGGGTTTAGGGGAATGGGCTTTGAGTCCATGGTCCATGTCCTAGGTTTTTAGGGTTCTAGGGTTTACTAGGGTATACCTAGGGTTTTTAGGGGATACCTAGGGTTCTACAGGGTATTGACAGGGTTTGGATAGGGTGTAAAAATTGGGTGCTTACACAATCATCGATAAAAAACCGTGATATTTGATTCGACTTATGATAACGCCTCGAAAGGTTATGGTTCATTTTGCGCGCTATAACCATGATCAATGACCCAGGGTCATGGATAAAAACAGTGAGCGAAGATCCGATTTCTTGTAGTGTCTTCTTCTTCTTCTTAATTTGGGATGCAGCCCCTGTTAACACACTCATAGATTTAGCCTGCAAATAGCTTTAGCTTTTTCTATTTTTCCATCTCTATATCAACGCTTTTAGGGTGCTTTTCGCATATCGAGTCATGGCTGTCTTGGGGTCTGAAGCTCCTTTGAGTGAGAGGAATTCAAGTTCCTATATGTGCATGGATACAAAAGGAGGAACCAGATGAGTGTATTTGGGGATAACTATGATAGATAAAAATACACATATGGCACCCTTTCCTCCTTTGGAATCATTGTCTCAAATCCATATAGATCAATAACTATGCTCCAAAAGATGGGGGGTTGGACAAGAAAAGAAAATCAGGTTATGTAAGGGAAGGCATGCAACCTATTGTTGGGGCAACATTTGTCAATCGCTTGGTCCTGTAAGTGATGGCATGCAATCTATTACATGCTACATGTTATTCAATGCATGAAACAGGGCAATTTCACTTGAAATATGTTGAAATTTCTTGAAGTGGTATGCTGAAATTGCTTGTTATTTGAGGTGATACAACCCTAAAAAATCTATTAGGCCGATATATGAATTGAATAGATTTATGGCTTTTTGTGGGCAACATATGAATTTAAATTTATGCAAACTGTGGGGCAACATATTATGGCTTTGTCCTCTTTACACTATTTTTTATAAAAATTTTGCACATTTATACATATGAATATGAGTTTAGAGTAAGGCTTCCTTTGATCATTCTTGTTTAATAATATTTCATCACTAATGTCTTTCTTGTCGGAAACATAGATGGAAACTACTCTGGCTAATGGCTCTAAAAAAATATCACAAGCGATGTGGTCAAAAACTATGACCCAAGCTTTCTTATAGTGGCAATAGAACAAACTTTGAAGGGAAATAGACCGAATGGGGTTTTCAATAGGATGGGTTGGAATTATATTAAGACTAAGTTCAATAAACTAACTAGAAAGGAATATTTTTCCACCAACAATAGAAAAATCATTTGACAGCCCTTAAAAATAAATGAAAATCCTGAAATAAACTTGTAGAACTGACAAGATTTGGGTGGAAGTCGAAGAATCTACACAAAATGGCGAGTGTCATCTTCATTTGCAGATACACCGAGTCCTTTTCAAGGTATATTCTTGGCCCAGCCTGTGAATCACAAGACAGACCAAGTCATGATGCAAATAGCAAACTAGTTTATACCTAATGAAGTCGCAAAGAATGATTGTTGCAAGGTACCTGGAAAGCGGTGAAACTTGAACGGGGATGCGTTTTGGAAGAACCCCTCTTTGAGCCATCTCTCAGGCTTAAATGAAGCTGCATCAGGGCCCCAATTGTACTCCATTCTACCCATTGAGTAAGGGACACAAGTCACCATGCCTCCTGCTTTTACTTTGGTTCCATCAGGCAAAATATCATCCTCTAAAATGCCCTTGGGATCCTACATTGCCAAAAAAAAAAAAATTTGTTAATTAACAATAAAGAAGGTTGTCACTGCTGATGAAGAGCGTTGGGCAAAATCAATACATGTACGTACAATCAATAGTATTATATATACGAGTTCTATATTTTTTTTGTTGACAAACCTTAATATTTGACAATATTTCAATGAAATTATAAAGAAAGACCCAAGCGTTGGAAAGTTAAAAAATGTCACATGTCCCATGTATGAGGAGATGACAATAATATTTGGAGATACTTGTGCAACCGGGTGGGCTATTTTTTGCATAGGACAAAGTGAGGATGAGACACAACTACCAGCAAATTTTGCCTCACTTGAGCAGGATGATAACGATGAGTTTGTCTCCTACACCTAGTTGGATGGGACTTGTAATATTAGTGGTTCAAAACAAGAAGACTCTAAAATGCCTTCTCGTTGCAAGCAACATAATGAGCCATCTTCAAATGCAAAACAAAAAAGGAAATCATCTACAACTTGTGCTCGGTTGTCACTCGAAGCTCTTCTAGTGCGCCCTAGCTGAGCGATCCTCGCATGAACAAGCAAGTAGCGGCCCATGGATTTTCTTTCCTTTTGTCGCATTTCGCTCAAAGGGTTGAAGGGAGATAGAGACAAAGTGGAACGCACTGATGAAGGTTGTGGTAGAAGTTTCACAGAAAAGGCTAGAGGCTAGCATGTCATCAGCTAGTAGTCCATCACCTCCCACTTCAGTAGTGGACCCTTTCTCTATGTCAGCTTGTATGGATGTACTGCATGAAATGGAGGCAGTTGACTAGAAGAGCAAGGTTGTGTACAAGGTCTTAGTGATGTTGACAAGTAGTGCACTGTGGAGAGAGGCATTTATAAAAATGCTACCAAACCAACATCTTAGATGGGTAGAGAACCTAAAATGCCATAGACTATTCACCATAGGCTTTGGGATTTGATGTTGGAATTATGTGATTTGACTATTTGCTTTCTTAGACTATGTTGGAATGATGGGATTTAACTATTTGCTTTCTTAAAATATGTTAGAATAATGTGTTTTTCTTTATATATTTTTATTTTGGATTATTTATATATTTTCTTTTTTGGAATACTTCAACCTTTATTTGAAAATTTTATGAAGCTTCTTAGTCGATTGTTCTTTAGTTGCATGTGTGCTCTGTTTTTATATATTCAATTAGGCAATATGAGCAATGTGGAAGACGAAATTTCTGACAACTTGGTTGTTGCTATGTGTGCCAAACAACATGCATCACTACACATGTCTAAAGTACCATGTAAAGACTCAATACTCATGAGATATGCATTCCTACGTGAAGTACTTGATGGGCATCATATCCGATGCTTTGAATTATTTTAGATAGACAAAATAGTATTTTGGAGATTATGTTTGGCACTTAAAGAAAGAAGTTTGTTAAAGAATACGAGACATAGATCCATCAAAGAACAACTTGCAATTTTTTTTTGTTAACTATTAGACACAATGAAAAAAATAGGCTGATGGAAGAAAGATTTCAACATTCCGGGGAGACAATTAGCTAACATTTTTATAAAGTCTTGAAGGCTATGATAAAATTTTCGAGTGAAATCATAACTCCTTTGTCACATTCTTTTACCCCAATAGAAATTTCTACAAATAAAAAATATCACCTGTGGTTCAAGGTAACATTTTTCACTTCTCTTTGGCTCTTATTAAACCTTATTAAACACGAGCCCTGAAAAAGGACACATGGCAGTCCCAAAGAAGTTTCAGGGAACACGCACCTGTTGGGTGGAACGTCTCAACCACGCATCTTCCTCTATTTCTTCTCCTCTCCTCTCTTTCACTCTTTATCAAACATATGACACGCTATTTAGTGGGGAGTGATCTTCTTTAAAATATCAAACAAATGGGTATTTGAAAAACCGTTGCAAAAGGTTGCAATATGGCAACACGTCCTTTTGCTTCAGTAGCTTTCAATTCTTGATCTTCCATAATTCCTAGGACTGTCAAAAAAGCCCATGTAGAAGGGTACCCAGCCCTGCCCTCCCAAGCCCTGCCCTTCCCCAGCCCTTGGGCCGGGCAGGGTTCAAATTATAAAAGCCCATGTGAATCTAGGCCGGGCTAGGGCTCACCCCTGCCCGACCCTGTGAAGCTCTGCCCTTCTTGCTACAACCATAGTTAAGGTATATAAACATAAAAGTATATAATATATATTATATATTTATGAAATTACTCATTTAACCCTTATAAACGGTTTAATAGTAGGGTTACGAGAGTAATTTCATTTGACTAATTTTTTTTTCGTTATAAAGCCACTCCACTCGTTACAAACCCTAACCGTAACCCTGATAAGGAGAAGATATGTATTTATGGTAAGATACTTGTCTTAATGATTTGAAATGATTGCCTGGGATGCATGGCCATCCACGAGCATGGATGACCATAAGAATCCTAGCCTATAAATATGTCGAGAATCTCAGTAATGGAGGATCGGCAATTCTTGCACACATAAACAATATTTCTAAGTCTAGAGCAAAGACCCTATCCCAAAGACCTCCTGAATCTCATTCGTGTTTACTCTTCTACACTTCATTTTCAATCTCTACTGACTTAAGCATCGGAGTGTCTTGGTAGGGCGCAAGACCTCTCTTCAGCAAACGAATGACATGTCTGTGACCTTCATCCTTAAACCAGTCAAGCAGATCAACGGATTGGTGAGGCGTGGCACATCTAGAAATTCCCACTACACATGTGAAAATTAATGCGACACATTATGAGGGAACCATGTCCCTCAACTTTTTACATAATGGTAATTGGGTTATCGTTAACCCTAAGCCTGATCCAAGTTCGGATTTAGAAAAGAGCTCTGATCCATATATACACAATCGTGAGTACATCAGACATGCCTCGCAGTTATGCCATAATACTAATAATTCAGTTAGTATATGTATTAGTTAAAGAGTGGGCATATCTATTGCTACACTTCATTCACCTGGACTCAATTGTACTCAATTCTCATAGACTCAATTCGGTCAACGCCTAATCACTCTTATAAAGAAAAATGTCAAATCACTTTTAAATATAAGTTTACCCAAATCTTACAAATGAAAATGTCAAATCATTTTTAAATATAAGTCTACCCAAAAGTGATTAGACCGATTGATGCCATTGGCCTGGCATTCCCTTGATAATAATAGAGATTAACTATGAAAAGGAGTTCCAATTCAATAGATAAACCCAACAAACCCAAAATATGCCTTGATAAGGTTATTTTTGAAAATTAAAAATGATTTAATTGATAAAAATATCCTCATTTTATATTTATAATTTTCAAAATATTCTTGTCTTAGAGGCATATTTTGGGTTATTTGAGGAGTTAATTGCTCAATAAAATAATGAAAAGTTGGAATTATTTTGTCTCAACCTTCATAAAATAACATAAATATGTAAAGTGCACAACAAATAAAACCAAAATTTGAGGTCCATGTCTTTGCGAATCACTAGCATTGTTCTGCTCCTGAAATCACCATTTCAAAGGAGAGATTAGTAAATATATAAACAGACATGCCATGTAAATGGTGTATCATCCATTTTGAGTTGGCCCCATCCAAAAGCCCATCAGTCATAAACGTCATCTCCCTCGTCATCCCTGGCACAGCTCTATCGATCGGAAGCTCGCAGACCCCAAATCCTTGTACGGACCAGGAGAAAACCCATCTTCCATGAACCCATTTGGCCCTTTCTTGCTTCTCCAAATCCTGTAAGAACCAAATCCTGCAACCCCAACAAAGATCACCACAGCTCCAGCCAAAAGGCCGATTCCAGCAGCAAATCCCAAATCTTTCTTCTTTTCTGCAACTTTTTTCACTTTGAAATACCCTACTTTGGTCTCATCTCCAACACTCACAAGCGTTTCTATCGGATAATCCACCTTGTAACAAAACCCAGATGCGTTGTTGAAAACAGCTCCCCAACAGCTACAGTTCTTCTCGCAAAAACTCTCGCATTCCTCTAAAGATCCCATCTTTTCAAACCCCATTCGCTCCTTATAAGGCAACTCGACGCCTTTCCTTCTCAAAACCCCAAACTCATTTTCATTTTCTTCTCCTTCGCCGCAGAAATCGCCGGACTCCGGTGGAAAACACTTGCCTGAGATGTACTCCGTTTGATTATCCAGGCATGCGCAACCGTCTCCGGGACGGCATAGAGCGTAGGACCCGCACGAACTCGGAAGATCGCACTCGTTCGGAATCGCTCGGAAATCTAAAACCCAACTCAACCCGTTCCAGTAGTACCCTTTGAGATTCCCGTCCGTTTCTAGTCTGATTCGCCGGATTCCGGCGATGGGTCTTTGAAAGCTGTCGAAAGGTTGCACGTCGACGGGTGCTATTTCTGTTTGGTACATACCCAGAAACCCGTTCGAGCTGACTCGGGCATAAATCGGTCCCTGTCCTCGGACGATTTCTGCCTTGGCTTCCATGGCCTTGTGCTTCCAGTAAATCTGAGTCGAATCTGGTTTGAACTTCGCATATAATCCCATAAAATCGTCTCCCAATCTCATGGAGTAGAGACCATTTGAAGAAAACAGAGTCATGGAGGCCGTGAAATTCTCATTCTCGAGAAGGGTATCCGAAGGAAAATCGAAACTTTGCCATAGAACAGAGAGAGAATCATCGATCTCTTGAATTTGTAGATTCGAGGTGTTGAGGAGGAGAACACGACCACCGTTGGTTTGAGTTGACCAAAGCACTCCTGAGTGTGGATCGGATAAGACGAGGCTGCCGTTGAAGAAGAGCCGAGTGGGTTCAGACCACCGAGCCAAGCTAGTCGGGTTGGCGAGCCAGACGGGTTCGGCAGAAGGGACGTGGAGGATTGCGAGGCTGAGTTGGGTTCGGCCAACTCGGAGGAAACCGAGTGAGAAATTGCCGTTAGAATCGTTGAGAAGAGCTTGAAATGACGAGACAGATGGGTTTGGAGTGGCTGTGAAGCCTTTGAGAAGCTCTTGGGTGGTAGCCCGGACTGGGGGGCATGTGGTCATGAAGAGAAGAACAAAGATGATGAGAAGAAGCTGAGTTGCATACAGACGAGTCGTCAACTCGGTAGGTCTTTCCATGGTGTAAGACAGTAAGAGAGAGACTTACACAGAGAAAAAACAATAAAAAGCAGCCATGAAAAGATACATGAGAGTGATAAGAGATTTTATAAATAGAGGAGAAGAGCATATAATATACTATTTTTCTCAGTTGATGATTAGAGACAGAAAGAACATCAATTATAAATAAAAAAAAATTTAACTATACAAAACTAACGACTTGGTCGCCCAGAAAAAAAAAAAAAAAAAAAAAATTGAATTTCTAATATAATTTTTAGTTGAGTCTTATCCAATTTTCTTTTCTTTTCCATATTTTCATTTATTTTCTTGACAACCAAACATAGGGTTAATGTTTCTGTTAATGTATTAATGTTTCTATCAACCGGATTTGGCAAATCTGGTTATCACCTCTAGAGGTTGCCACGTATTTCTTTGACACCCCTTAACCGTGGGTAAGACTCACCCACCCTTAGGGTTCACCGACTCATCTTTGGTTTTTTTTTTTAATATTAATTCTTTTTTAAAAATTAAAAAACTGTTTTTAATATTAAAAAACTTCTAAAAATTATTTTTTAATTTTAAAAATGAATTAATATTTCTTTTAAAAACACCAAGGTGGGTGAACCCTAGGGATACATGAATCTTAGCCATGGTTAAGGCGTGTCCAAGGAGACACGTGGCGACTTCTAGGGGTGATAAGCGAATTTACCAAATCTCACTTTGAACTCAATTCCAGTAATCCCAGGTATAGCCCAATGGTCACTTGGACGAACCGTAAACCCGGAGGTATCCAGAGTTCTCAAGCTCGATTCCTGACTTCCCTTACCATCATATGTATGGGATGGGGGTATTCCCTATGTAATCCGTGGAGTTAGTCTCAACTTTCAAGTCTCCACGGTCATAACAAAAAAAAAAACTCAATTCTAGTTAGAAAAATGACGTTTACCGGGTTTGGGTTTGGTTTCTAAACTATTTATATTTATGTTATGTTTGATTTGGGCTTCTCTGCGGGTCATGATATCTAGCTAATTTCTCAATAAATACATAATTATATACTTGAATATATATATATATATATATATATCCATTAAATAATAGTTTTAAGTTCAAACCTAAAACATAACTAATTTATCATTTTTATTATTTTTCAATACGGTTAGGGACAAGATAGGAGGATTGGTTTGAGGATATCCATGACCCAAACTAACCCGACCTGACATATTATATTGCTATCCCGTCAAGTTCAGACTTAAAGCCTTTGTAAATGTGACATGTTTTGGTGAGCTTAATCAAAGATACCAAAATTCAGGAACTTACCCGACCCATTGCCACTTCTACCTATATGGATGCAAGGTGCTATCAGACTAATCAAAAGATCATGGCTACTTATCAATTGTCGTTCATTTGCTATCAAACGACATATAGATGGAACTACCACTTTTTATCGTCAAAAAAATAATACTTAATCATAGTGATGCAAAAGATCATGGCTAGCTACTTATCAATTGTCGTTCATTTGCTATCATACGACATATGGATAGAACTACCACTTTTTATCGTTAAAAAAATAATACTTAATCATCAAGTGATGCTTTGAGGTAAAAAATTGGAATAATTTTAATAGCATTTGTTGGTTGATTAGTAGTTAATTAAGCAAGTGGCAGTCTCATAGATTAAAAAAAAAATCAAATACAAAGGTTTTGAGATAATAATGACTTTTCTTAAAGTTGCTTCACTAGTGCAGTATTTAATTTTAAAAGGGTTGAAAATATTGATAAGATCTCCTTTAAGATTTCAATTGCCTCCAAATCATCCTATCATGGGAGCTCCTTGATGTCATGACTCATGATACACGGGAATTCTAAGACTATAATATAGGTTCTGTTTGTTTCGATCATGATTATTAAATCTTTGTGATTTATGATTCAAATCTTACGATTCGATTCGATTCGAATTCCAAACAAAAACGATTCAAATCAGAGGCGAAAATCTTAATTTGATAAATCCCGTTTGATTTGCGATTCATATTACGATTTGCGATTAAAATCGTACGATTCATATGATTCGAACACGAAACCCTTTTTACGGATCAGTACTTAAAAAAAAAAAAATTTCTAAAGGTACTTTATGATTTTTAAGAATAGAGAAGAAACAGAAAAACCTCTATTACGGACGTACCAAAACCCTTATTTGGGTTGTTTCTCTATTACTGTGAAACGAGAAATTAAAAAAAAAAAGATGAAAGAATGAAGGAGAAAGATGATAGAGTTGGATTTTAAGAAAATTTGATAGTTTATTTTATTAATCTTATTAATTGTACAAGTCTTTTGATATTTGATCTCATACAACATAATTATATGAGTTTACTTTTGTTGATTTATCTTTAATGATATATATATTTTTTTTTTCCATTTTAAGGGATCATTTGTGTTTTTTATAGTGTATTCAATGAAATATGCATTACTTTCTTTTATCAATAGATATGAATAAAATCTTTTGGATAATAGATTATTTCATTTTTTATTTATTTATTAAGTAATTTTTTTGTATATTTTAAACAATTTTTTTTAAAATGGATTGAATCTTACGATCTACGATTTGAATCTCGATTTAAATCGAATCGATCCTAAAACGATTTTATAATTCGATTACGATTTAGCAACCTTGGTTTCGATGTAAAATAGAGGAAAACAAATGAATTGTGCGGAAAATGTCAATTGTCCTAAAGAAAATATGTACAAAAATGATATTTTCCGTCGAATTCATTTGTTTTCCCCTATTTTACATCAAAACAAATGGAGCAATAGTCTATAACAAGGAAAACGATCCTGTTCCTTGGAGGATGGTCGTTCATAAACACTTTAAATCTAAGAGGCTAACCCCAACCCCAACCCCAACCCCAACCCCAACCCCAATGGGCTTAGGACCATGCCTCAGGAAGTGGAGGTCCTGAGTTCGATTATCTTCCTCTTGTTAACAACCCTTAAAGATTTATCCCCTCCTCTCCTGGTGTGTGGATTGGGAGGTTTGCACGAGTTCAAGGGATTTCGTCAGTGCTCTAAGAGCCCCTCAACACCTTATTACCAAAAAAAATATTAAAAAATTGATAGTCGTTGCTTTAACTAGTTAAAGCAAAGACACAAATAAATAATTAATTAATTAATTAAATTGTTAAAGCAAAGATTGTGTTGCAGCTTCACTAGAGAATAAGGATTTTTTTTTTTTTTTGGTGAATGTTGAGAGTAATAGGTAGCCTTCCTCTAAATTCACATGTAATTTTAACTTTTTACCAAAATGCTAACAAAGTTGTGGATTTGACGGCCAATATTAGTCCACTACGGCCTCGGATTGTCTCTGGAAGCCAGAAAACCCTCTCGGGGTTCCATACCATACGTTGTGCCACAGTTGGCAAAAAAAGTGGGGAGAAGTCATTCCATTTTCTCCCCATAATTTTGACTTCTCTCCATATGATATCTCTCTCCCTTATTCTCATACACTTATCACCACATGTCTTAATATGTGTGGAGAAGTCAAAATCATGGGTCCCATGATTTTGACTTCTCTACCACTTGTCACCTATTCTATAGAACCCCGAGACAAGCCCTTTCTGGCTTCGCCAGAGACAATCCAAGGCAGTCCATTACGGGTGGAGGAATACATGTGGACTTTGAGGTGGCCAATGTAACACTGAACTCTAAATAATTTTAAGAAAATTGCATGCTTCTTTGACTATTAGATTAGGCTCAGGATAGGGCTGTCAACGGATCGGATTCGGATCGGATCTGCCTAGATCCGAATCCGATCCGATTAAGAATCCGACTGATCCGAATCCGATCCGAGATCCGTCGGATCATGAAGTAACCGATCCGAATCCGATTCGATTATATATCGTCCGATCCGAATTCGATCCGATCCGATCTGAGTAAGGTTATTTTTTTTAAAAAAAATCTATTTTAATAATAAAAAATCTAATAATACCCTAATTAATACTAATTAATGTTAATTTTTTTAAAAATTAATATTTTATACATAGAAAATCTAAATAATATATTTAAAATAATTAAAAATTATTATTATTATCGGATCGGATTTTAATCGGATCGGATCACCCTATATCCAGATCCGATCCGATTATAATCGGATTCCACCGATCCGATCCGATCTGAATCCGATCCGACGGATCACATATAGGGTCCAAAGTCCGGCTAATCGGATCGGATCCGGATCATGATCCGGTCCATTGACAGCCCTAGCTCAGGATCCTCTCGAGTTCAACTTGAGAGAATCTCTCGAGTTGGAACCCCTAGAGGTCCCCACGTGTCTCCATTGACACCTCTTAACCATGGGTAAGGTTTACCCACCCCTAGGGTTCACTCACCAATCCTTGGTTTTTTTTTTTTATTAATTATTATTTTTTAAATTAAAAAAACTGTTTTTAGAGTTTTTTAATATTAAAAATATTTTTTTAATTTAAAAAATAATAATTAATAAAATAAAATAAAAAAACCAAGAATGAGTGAGTGAACCCTAGGGGTGGGTGAACCTTACCCATGGTTAAGGGGTGTCAAAGGAGACACGTGGCGACCTCTAGGGGTTTCAACTCGAGAGAATCCTGTGCCATTAGATTATTGTCAAGTTTCACTCTGAAAGATGGGAAGTACCAATATAGCATCTAACCAATGGCTAATAATATGGCTAAGAATTTTTTAGAGATTAACAATCAACAGAAGCTCTGGTTGAAGAGTCAACCACAACAAACCCAAAAATTGCTTTGAGTAGTGGTAGTTTGGTAATTATAGATATAAAGAATGATATTTTTAACTATATATTTTTTTTCATAAATACGCCTTCTTAAGGTAATTTTTAGGTTGCTCGGGTTGATTTTTCAGCTAGAGCCCAGAGCTCTTGTTGATAATTATTCTCAATTTTTTATCACGTGTGTGGGGGTAGCCCATTTAGTATCACTCCTCAGAACAATTCCTTATTCCCTGGGAATAGAAACTCTTAAGTTTTTATTTCCAGGGAATAGAGAAATTTTCCTAGGGAGTGATGCCAAACGGGCTCATCCAAGCCATGTTAATCTCTATTGGCATTTCACTACAGCAACGGCTGCAAGCTTTGGCGCCGTGAAAGAAAATTCCTGCATTACTCCCTCAGAATGTGACACATATTCCATGTCAGGGGCACCGAGAAACAAGAAGATCACAAAAATATCATTCCTTTATTTGTGCGTGCGTGCAGGAATTTTCCTGTATGGCAGTGAACAGGTGATTTGGGCTCAACAAAGTTCTTCATGTTTGTACCAACTACCCAGAAACAGCCTAGAAGGCTTATTTTTCTCATTTTTAAAAAAAATTTATAAAATTTATGGGTAAGTGGAGGTTGGGGAGGATGATCTTCCCATCAAGGAAAAGCATTTATAAAAGTAGTCAGATTCAAGCAATGTTTGTTGGGGGTGTGTCACCACCACTCGTTAATGAATATGGTCAACGTTTCACGCCCATGCATATCTCTCTCTCTCTCTCTCTCATTGAGATCTTCTTGGTGGTTTTGTCAATATTATGCTCTCTGTAGGTGTGGGTGTTCTTTCTCTCTCTCTTTTAAAAAAAAAAGAGAGAGAGTATGAATTGGTGAAGGCTTCAACCAGAGAAAATGGAGGATGAGATCTCATTTTCTTTTTTCCTTTCCTTTTCTTCTAGAGATATAGGTAAGTTGCACGTGGTTGTTGACTTCTAAGAGCTCTCAGCCCCAACAATTTCAAACCAACTCTCTCGTAGACTCTCTTAGAAATTCTCACATACTCTTAGTGACATAATAAACAAAATAAAGTACATGTTGTATACCTAAACCATTGCTATATAGGGAAAGGAATAAAAGGACAAGATTGCATGAGCAAATCCATTTGAAAAAACCTGTATGAAACTATAAGAGCATAAACAGAAATTGAGAAGAAAGAGCCTAAAAAAGAAAGAGTGCGGAAAAAGATTATAAGACAAAATAAAAATTCTCTTTTTGTCTCTCTCATCATTGGGTATACTATGATTTCGAGTGTACGTAATAATCTTTACAACTCGAAAAATCTCTCTCATTTGGAATCAGCAGTGAACTTTCTCTCTCTCCCTCATTTGGAGTCAGCAGTGAACTTACATGTATGAGGAGTGCTAGCCCTACTCTCAGCCTGAACCAATTGTTTAAGCTCCAAAAACTTCTCTATTGGTCTATCTTTTCCAATTTTTCAAGTTGTCCACAACAAAGCATAGACTTGCCCGCATGAGGAATTGATGTGGGAAGGGAAGAGAGAGAGGTAAAAGAGAGTCCAACAATACATAGAGCCCGGTGAAACAGACGGAGATACTATGCTTATTATATTTTGATGAATTCCAAGCCTAATATTCACCATGGTAATAAAAATGGCTAATGAATTCTCTGCGTTTTTTTGTATCTTGCTATGTTTTTTTTGTTTCTTTCTATGTTATATATATATATATATATATATATATATATATATATATATATATATATATGTTTGGTAGGATTCATCTGAAATGGATATGTGTCGGATCGGTTTCAAACGTAAGACTAGCTAGTTTGGTGCTTTACTTATACTAGCGGGTGACCCGTGCGATGAACGTGAGAGCAAGGGGAAGGAATTAACCACAGTTAAAAGGGACACGTGTATGCGATGCACATGGGAGCGAGGGGAAAGAGTTAACCATAGTTAATAGGAGTTAAAAGGGACATGTGTTAACCCATGGATGCGATTGAACTCGCTAGTGGCATGTGCGATGCACGTAAGAGCGAGGGGAAGGAGTTAACCATAGTTAATAGGAGTTAAAAGGTTCATGTGTTAACCTGTGGGTGCGATTGAACTCGCCCTAAGTTCAATCACGATTGGCTGTGATTCAAAATAGATAGATGAGCAAAGGTAGTTTCGAAATTAAATCAAAGACAAGGGGTAGTTTGGGAATTAAAGCAAACAGTAAATCAAAGTTTTGTTTTTATATAAGGGTAATATGGAAATTTCGGAACTGCCTCTCGCATTATAATAGTAAAAATATGTGTCGGACGAGTCTTTTGTATTTCTCTCATTTTCTTCCTATTCTATACTCTACAACTTAAATTCATTTTTAGTACCTTATTTATTTTTCTAAAATCTATATATCTCATTTGAAACCAATAGATATAGGTTTTGGTTAACACTAATATAGTCCCGGAAACTGTGTTTTAAATCCTTGATTCTCATAATTAAAAGAAAGTCATACTCCCTAATCAATTTATTAATAGAAGGGATTGAGAGTATGCTTAGCATTTACTTTATATTTTGATAACTTGTCGGATGTCACTCCTAAAAGAGGGAAACCAGAAATATTAAAAGATATGACTGCCGGTTAAAGCGATTCTCTCCTAGAGGGTTGATCCTGTGATCCATTTTTAATTAGGAAAAATCGCAGATGAATTTGTAGATCACTCCAGAGTCCAGAATATTGCAGAGATGGTTCACACACCTACCATTGAGACCCACTCAACTAAACAAAGCTTAACTGTAACGATATTACATTTAGGAGTCAAATCCTCTACAGTTATAACCGGATTTGACAAATCCAGTTATCACCCCTCCTTTGACAACTCTTAACCGTGGGTAAGGTTCATCCACACCTAAGGTTCACCCACCCATCCTTGGTTTTTTTTTTTCAAATATTAATTTTTTTTAATTAAAAAACTTTTTTTAGAGTTTTTTTAATATTAAAAACAGTTTTTTAATTTTAAAAAAAGAATTAATATTTTTTATAAAAAAAACCAAGGATGGGTAGGTGAACCCTAGGGGTAGGTGAACCTTTCCCACGGTTAAGGGGTGTCAAAGGAGACATGTGGCAACCTCTAGGGGTGATAACCGGATTTGGCAAATCCGGTTATCACTGTAGATGATTTGGCTCCTTATATTTATAACACCTGCCCATGTACCCAGTTTATACATGACTAATACAAACTAGAACCATGGTTTTTAATGTCGGTAAAATTTCACGGAATTTGGATTGAAATCAATATACCTATTATTTCGGCATGCACTAATTTGACGGATATTTTAATTTTGGTTAAAATATTGTTTAATAAAAATAGGGGAGAGTGGACTACTGGAAAGTAGACCTAGCATTGCTCTACCCATATATAACAAAGTTTTTGACATATTTGTCAAATTTGGTGAATTTTTTCAGAATTTAAGAATTTGTTAAAAATAAAATAAAATAAATCATATCTTGTTACTAGATTAGATAAGTTTAATTAGATGTTTATCCATTAGTATACTATGATATCTATTTAGTGAAGATACTTAAGACCCTTAACACTTCTAAGAACCTATTTAAATTATAAAACCTAAATAAATAATTAATTTTATAAATATAATATTTATTTTACATCTTTTTCTTTTTGCTTCGGATATCATTTACCTACGTCAGTAAGGTTAATGATTAGTTTGGGGATTGGAGCTCTTGTGGACTCATCACCCACCCCTCCCTCAACAAAGAGGGATGTTTATAATTCGACACCTTATAAGTTAAGTGTAGAGACCCGAATCTTCTTCATGTTTTTATTGCAAGTATTAGGGATATTATAGTCCTTGTGATGTTTTAATGCTTATGTATTTATATCTAAATAGGTGTAGTGTGATTAAGGCTTAATCAAACTTGTAAACGGAGGGATGTCATAATACACCCTGAACTTTAGGAAACTCTAGTTTTGGGACCGTTTATTGGAATTAAGTGATTCTTGAACCATTAGAAAAGTATTGAAACCCTCTTCGAGGTTCATGTTTAATGTTTTTCCATAATTTAGTCTAAGCTAAGTCAAAAGACGGATTTTCCAATGTCTTGTCTGATGGAATTGCAAATCAGTCAAATTTGGGGACTTTTGGTCCATAATTGATAGAGAATTTAGAAATTCTAAAATGTCAAAAATGTTCTTTTTCGAAAGACGAATCCAACGCAAGTTGAATCGTCGAAATCCGACGATCGAGTCAAAAGTTATGGCCGAAACAGTAAAACGGGTCAAAAATCTGTAGAACACCGATCGCTAGGGATCGATCGATACAAAACCGATCGCTCGGTCAGAAATAGCGATCAATCGGTCCAAAATCAATCGATCGGTATCTATCGACTGGTCCAAAATTTTGTATGAGGAAAATTTCCAGAGAGTGTGTTTTTGACCGAGAGCTCAATCAAGAGCACGGGTCGATTGGTAGGCGACCGATCGTTCGGTCTTTCGTATTTTTGCAGAATTTCAGTAAGGACTTTTAAGTCTTTTTACCCTCAATCCTTGAGGCTATAAATAGGGATCCTATTTCGGGGTATTAGAATACTCTACCTATTTCTAACCTAATTTAGCAAAAAGAAATAAAAACCTAGGGTTTTGAGAGAGAGATTTCTTGGAGAAAAAGAAGATAGCTTGGATATCGCAAGGAAAGCTTGGAGATCGTTCTCGAAGCTTCCCAAATCATCTTGGGAGCGATTTGGATCCAAAGGAATGATCCCTAAGATCGATAAACTCCCTAACTTAACTCTATTAATGATGTTGGTGAATATTAGTATAATATAAATGATATTTAGTTTGTTTTCCCTTAAGCTTGTTAGAGATGGAAATAAGTTTATACTATGGATAGATTGAATGGAGGAAGGGAAATGCTTGGAGGATTAGGATGAATGTATGGATGTGGATTTTGATTTAGGTTGTGTGGATGGATTATGGTGTGATAGAATATTAAGAATGTGAAAGGGCAAAGTATCCATAATTAACGCACTTTAGATATTTGTTGAAATGTCTAAGAATGATAAGTATTAGTATGATACTTTTGATTATCAAGAAATTAAGTTAAATGAATATTGTGGTTGTTATGATAAATTATGCCTTATTCTCTTGTATAGTGATAGGTATTTGGATAGGCCAAACCTTAGAGGAAAATCCTTCACGTTGGGAATTCTCTAACTAGGGCGATGTAACCTAGCGGAGTTTCCTAATAGAAGATTGGAATTTAAGGGATGACTTATTTGAATTCCAATCACGACACTCAAGCACATGTGCACTCGCATAGTAAGTATTCAAATCTCATGAGTCCACTTGTCTCACAAGCATGCATGCATTGGATACGAACATGTTACGAATTATGCCATGAAAGAATGATCCCTCACTACGAACATCCACTCTACACGTTGTCGCATTCATGTTATGTTATGAAATAATGATCCCCCATTACGAACATCCACTCTACGCGTTGTTGAACACTATGAATTATACGTTGCCGGGACAAAACACTATGAATTATGCATTGACGGGACAAACACACTATGAATCATACATGTATGAGTCTATGCATATGTTAAGTTAAGTTCATGGATAAAAATTTCACGAGTACACGAGTCAAGATGATGTTATGACATGTTATATGCTTCGCACTCTGATTATGTCTATTTTACGTGAAAGTATTATGATTAAGTATCGATAAACTAAGTTATGGTATTGTTATTGCTCATGTTATTTTATGTTATTGTTAGTTTGTTTATCCACTGAGTATTCCATGCTCAGTCGACCTGTCATTGTCTTCAGGTTTAGGAGGAGAGCCGTGGACTGAGGAGGTGTACGCCGAAGAGGGGGAAGAAGGTGAGCTTCTTGAAGAGGAGGCTAGGGATTTTGATAGTCATCCATATTGAGTAGTTTTCATATTTCTTTTTGGAAGAAATGTTTATATTAGACTTTTTGACTTGTAGTTGATGTTGTCGTAGTTGTTTTACCCTATTGATAGTTTTAGACTATTTCGTTTATGAGGAGCTATGATATGTGGATTATCATTGTACAGGATGGTTTGACTTTTCATGATCGAAATTTTATTATCTACATTTTTGGAGACTCGTGTAGTATACCTTGTATGTATGAATTTTAAGCAGGTTTAAGTAATGTGACGATTCTAAAGTCCTATATTAGCCTTGTAGGATTTTGGGGTCGTTACATTAAGATAGATACTTTGACCTTTTAAACACTTCTACTAACCTATGTAAGAGCATTCCTAGCAACCTCACCAAAATTGCCAAAACTCACATTTTCCTAATTTGGCTATCCAGTTTTTTAAAACACTCTGGCAGTCTCACCAAAATAGCCAAAACTTACATTATTTTATTATTTGTGTGGGACAACAAAGGGCCCGTCCATTAGGCCATCAAAGCCTTTGCTTTAGGCCCCATTAAAAAAAATAAAAAAATAATATTAAAAAGGTCCCATTTAAAATATTAAAAATAAAAGGCCCATTTAGAATATTAAAAAGACCCATTTATAGTTAATTTTTTTAATAATATTTAAAAAAAAATTTTAAATGCCCCCATTTAGAATTTTCGCTTTAGGCCTCCAAATGGCTTAGGCCGCCCTGGACCACAATAGTATGAATGGAAAGAGAAACCTTTATTTTATATGTGTGAAACCACAATGAAGGAAGGGAGAGAAATATTTAGCTTTGGTGAGTATTGTACACTCACCAAACCGAAATGGTTGAGACCTTTTTTAAGCATTTTTTTTTAGTACTTTGGCTCACCAGAATAACTTTTTGGATATTTTGGTTAGGCTGCTAGGAATGCTCTAAATAGTTTGATAATTAGATAAGTGATTTGGATCTAATAATTTTATATAAAATATGTAAATATCTCAGATTTTTTTCATTACAAAATTTGATTTATTTTGACAAAAAAATTTTAAAAAATTAAAGTCAAATTTTCATTAAAATATCGGAATATATCAAGAAAATATTTCAATCCAATAAAAATTTCCACAATTTTGCTGAAATTTCCAAAATTTCAAACATTGACTCGAACTCAAACCCATAGCTCATTAGGTTGGCCTACTGCATACCTAGACCTAGAGTCGCAGCATGTCCCTTGTAATTATCTTTGACGTTTCAACCAAAACAATCCTCTCAATTTGTTTAATGTCCAAATCTTCATTAGTCTCATTTGGAGTTCACTTGTTCCAGAAAAAATTGACTCAAATTGGTTGTCAGCATCATCTAGAACTATTATGAGATTGTCAAAGAAGCTTCCCACCAATTACTGAAGTCTCAAGTCCTTACTCCTTACTATAAACAAAGAAAAAGAAAATTTTAGGCCATGTCGAATAGAACCTTATCGAGGTAACTGTACATGTGATGCATCATGCATGCATGCAAATACGCCACCCATCTACCATCCTAAATCTCCAAAGGTCATGGATGAACCAGAGTAAATTATCATAATAATCTGATCCATGATCAAGTGTTCGGAACTGTAGATTGTTTATCCATGTCAAAATTTACGCCATGGGGATCTGTTTGGGGGGGATCCATTAAACAGTGGGACCCACTACCCGCATGCGTGTCATGTCCATATGAGACTGTACATCATCCCTTACATGAATGATGTATGGCCCATAAAACATAGTTACAGGCCTTATAATATAGGGGAATTTGATCATGATTATCCCTAAAGCCATGAAAATTGAGATTAACAATGGCTGCTTCATAATGAACAATAACATTCTCCTTCAAGGGGCTAGAGCGTTTTTCTTTCCTTTTTTCTCTTCCCTTCATCTAGGTTTAGGGTTTGGGGCATCTCTTAATCAGCGTTTTCTTTTTTCTTGTTATTCAGGAGATCTAACCAAATGGGTTTTAAGGGTTCTTGACCAAATGCCTAAGCAATTTTACCCCACCAAGTAAGACTCTTGAGGCTGAGATCCATCTCACAGTTGGTATAGGAAAAATAAATTGGAAGCAATACAAAAAAGTAAACTGCTCAGATTTGGTCCAAGCAATCAATGATCTCTTCAGGTCCATTAAAAACAATGGGGAAAAGTCAAAATACGATCAGAGACAGAAGGTTCGATGGGGGGGGCATGCTCCTTCCTGGCTGGTCAGATGTTGGACTGACCCTAGGGATAAAAGTCTGTGCAACAGAAGGTGCAGAGGGAGTGGCCTAAGGTGTTTGATTCTCAAGCCCGGGCACAGAAGTTTGATCAGTCATGATCACAAAGAGCTAAGGGAGGTTCGTTTATTATTTCCCACAGATGGCGCCAATTTTTTAGGGGAAAAAATACCGGAAAGGACACACGTCAGCTGCAAATGTTCATCTCTGGTTTACTGGTAAAATGTAGAAGTTAGAGGGTGTGATACCCTGACCTGTACTCCGATGATAAAATAAGTAGATGAAGAAGAAGATGATGAACAGTAAAGCAAATAGGAGCACTGAAAAAATATATCTATCTTTCGATCCCTGTAACACTGAAATTCTCGGGGTATTTATAGGTTAACCTTTGGTATGGCCATAGATGACCATAGATGTCCATAGATGCCCATACCACGTGTCCTGCACTCATTACCAAATATGTCAGTAAAATCTACCACCTGTTGCATCACACATGAAAGCCTACCATTAGTTCAGTCGGTTGAGTCTGACAGCACACAGAAGTGACCTGCATTAAATACCGAGGCAGTGCTTTCGGCCCACTTGTCAGAACAACTGATCGCCTCCTGATTATCTCCTCCTACGAGTCCGTCTCGTTGTTGACTCGAGCTCGAATACGTTGTATATGTCTTAAAATATGACCTGGACATCCTTATCTGAATTACGGCGAGTTCGTTTTTTAATTAACACCGGAAACGTTGTCGAGAATACAACGTCTACGTTGTGCGCAAGACAACGGAAACATTGTCGAAACCACAACGAGAACGTTGTTTCGCAAGACCACGGATACGTCTTAATTTGTACAACGTGAACGCTATGCATCAAATAATGTGTATCCTCCTATTTTAAGCACGTGACTCAAACACACGTCCACGTGTCACCTTCGTGCACAAAACAACAAAAGCCAGCTCGTTCCCCAACGTTACACAGTTTTACGAATTTTATCCCTTACACAATGTTTGTTGGGGGGTGGGTCACCACCACTCATTAATGTATATGGTCAACGTTTCACACCCATGCATCTCTCTCTCTCTCTCATTGAGATCTTCTTGGTGGTTTTGTCAATATTATGCTCTCTGTATGTGTGGGTGCTCTTTCTCTCTCTCTCTTTATTTAAAAAAGAGAGAGAGTATGAATTGGTGAAGGCTTCAACCAGAGAAAATGGAGGATGAGATCTCATTTTCTTTTTTCCTTTCCTTTTCTTCTAGAGATATAGGTAAGTTGCACGTGGTTGTTGACTTCTAAGAGCTCTCAGCCCCCAACAATTCCAAACCAACTCTCTCTTAGACTCTCTTAGAAATTCTCACATACTCTTAGTGACATAATAAACAAAATAAAGTACATGTTGTATACCTAAACCATTGCTATATAGGGAAAGGGATAAAAAGACAAGATTGCATGAGCAAATCCATTTGAAAAAACCTGTATGAAACTATAAGAGCATAAACAGAAATTGAGAAGAAAGAGCCTAAAAAGAAAGAGTGCAGAAAAAGATTATAAGACAAAATAAAAATTCTCTTTTTGTCTCTCTCATCATTGGGTATACTATGATTTCGAGTGTACGTAATAATCTTTACAACTCGAAAAATCTCTCTCTCATTTGGAATCAGCAGTGAACTTTCTCTCTCTCCCTCATTTGGAGTCAGCAGTGAACTTACATGTATGAGGAGTGCTAGCCCTACTCTCAGCCTGAACCAATTGTTTAAGCTCTAAAAACTTCTCTACTGGTCTATCTTTTCCAATTTTTCAAGTTGTCCACAACAAAGCATAGACTTGCCCGCATGAGGAATTGATGTGGGAAGGGAAGAGAGAGAGGTAAAAGAGAGTCCAACAATACATAGAGCCCGGTGAAACAGACGGAGATACTATGCTTATTATATCTTGATGAATTCCAAGCATAATATTCACGATGGTAATAAAAATGGCTAATGAATTCTCTGCGTTTTTTTGTATCTTGCTATGTTTTTTTTGTATCTTGCTATGTTATATATATATATATATATGTTTGGTAGGATTCATCTGAAATGGATATGTGTCGGATCGGTTTCAAACGTAAGACTAGCTAGTTTGGTGCTTTACTTATACTAGCAGGTGACCGATGAACGTGAGAGCGAGGGGAAGGAATTAACACAGTTAATAGAAGTTAAAAGGGACACGTGTGTGCGATGCACTTGGAAGCGAGGGGAAAGAGTTAACCACAGTTAATAGGAGTTAAAAGGGACACATGTTAACCCGTGGATGCGATTGAACTCGCTATTGGTACATGCGATGCACGTAAGAGCGAGGGGAAGGAGTTAACCATAGTTAATAGGTTCACGTGTTAACCTGTGGGTGTGATTGAACTCACCCTGAGTTCAATCACGATTGGCTGTGATTCAAAATAAATAGATGAGCAAAGTAGTTTCGAAATTAAATCAAAGGTAAGGGGTAGTCTGGGAATTAAAGCAAACAGTAAATCAAAGTTTTGTTTTTATATAAGGGTAGTATGGGAATTTTTGAAAAGTCATCTACGGCTGCCTCTCGCATTATAATAGTAAAGAAGATATGTGTCGGACAAGTCTTTTGTATTTCTCTCATTTCTTTCCTATTCTATACTCTACAACTTAAATTCATTTTTAGTACCTTATTTATTTTAATTTTATTTTTCTAAAATCTATATATCTCATTTGAAACCAATATATATAGGTTTTGGTTAACAATAATATAGTCCCGGAAACTGTGTTTTAAATCCTTGATTCTCATAATTAAAAGAAAGTCGTACTCCCTAATCAATTTATTAATAGAAGGGATTGAGAGTATGCTTAGCATTTACTTTATATTTTGATAACTTGTCGGATGTCACTCCTAAAAGAGGGAAACCAGAAATATTAAGAGATATGACTGCCGGTTAAAGCGATTCTCTCCTAGAGGGTTGATCCTGTGATCCATTTTTAATTAGGAAAAATCGAAGATGAATTTGTAGATCACTCCAGAGTCCAGAATATTGTAGAGATGGTTCACAGTTCACACACCTACCATTGAGACCCACTCAACTAAACAAAGCTTAACTGTAACGCTATTATATTTAGGAGTCAAATCCTCTACAGTTATAACTAGGGCTGCACAAAGCCCGATTGGCCCGTTGGTGCGGCCCGAGATCGGCCCGAAATTTTGGGCTCAAACAAGCCAAGCCAAGCCTAAAAAAAAGCCCGAAAGTTAATTCAAGCCAAGCTCAAGCCCACCCCTGTGCGGCTTGGCCCGGTTCGAAGCCCGGCTCGATTGAGGTTTGGCTCGGCCTGAACTCGACTCGGCTCGAAAATTATTTTAAAATATATATATATCATTATTATATATATAAATAATATAAAATTTTATTTTTAAAAAAAGGGATTCAAGCCAAGCCTGGCTTGAGCTTGAATCAATTTGAGCCGAGCCGGGCTTCAAGCCAATTTTTTTTTTTGGCCCTTCGGGCCGCAGCGTCGAACCTTTTTTCGGGCCGAGCTGGGCTTCGGGCCTCGAGCATACTACTTCAAGCTGAGCCGGGCTTGGCCAAGCCCAGCCCGAATACAGCCCTAGTTATAACCGGATTTGGCAAATCCAATTATCACCCCTAGAGGTCGCCATGTGTCTCCTTTGACACCCCTAAACCGTGGGTAAGGTTCATCCACACCTAAGGTTCACCCACCCATCCTTGGTTTTTTTTTTTTCAAATATTATTTTTTTTTTAAATTAAAAAACTGTTTTTAGAGTTTTTTTAATATTAAAAACAGTTTTTTAATTTTAAAAAAAGAATTAATATATTTTATAAAAAAAACCAAGAATGGGTAGGTGAACCCTAGGGGTAGGTGAACCTTACCCACGGTTAAGGGGTGTCCAAGGAGACATGTGGCAACCTCTAGGGGTGATAACCGGATTTGGCAAATCCGGTTATCACTGTAGATGATTTGGCTCCTTATATTTATAACACCTGCCCATGTACCCAGTTTATACATGACTAATACAAACTAGAACCATGGTTTTTAATTTCGGTAAAATTTCACGGAATTTGGATTGAAATCAATATACCTATTATTCCGGCATGCACTAATTTGATGGATTTTTTAATTTTGGTTAAAATATTGTTTAATAAAAATAAGGGAGAGTGGACGACTGGAAAGTGGACCTAGCATTGCTCTACCCATATATACCAAAGTTTTTGACATATTTGTCAAATTTGGTGAATTTTTTCAGAATTTAAGAATTTGTTAAAAAAATAAAAATAAATCATATCTTGTAACTAGATTAGATAAGTTTAATTAGATGTTTATCCATTAGTATAATATGATATCTATTTAGTGAAGATACTTAAGACCCTTAACACTTCTAAGAACCTATTTAAATTATAAAACCTAAATAAATAATTAATTTTATAAAGATAATATTTATATTACATCTTTTTTTTTTTGCTTCAGATATCATGTACCTACGTTAGTAAGGTTAATGATTAGTTTGGGGGTTGGATCTCTTGCGGACTTTTTCCTCGGGTGGAATGATCCAAGGTCTGAGGGAAACTCTAACACGCTATCGCTAAGTTAGCATTCTGGTCTTAATAAAATCAGTCCACCCAGACCTCCCTCAACAAAGAGGCTGGCGCAAGAGGCACGGTGTTTATATATCTTAAATATTATGTTTATAATACGACACCTTATAAGTTAAGATAGATACTTTGACCTTTTAAACACTTCTACTAACCTATGTAAGAGCATTCCTAGCAGCCTCACCAAAATTGCCAAAACTCACATCTTCCTAATTTAGTTATTCACTTTTTTAAAACACTCTTGCAGTCTCACCAAAATAGCCAAAACTTACATTATTTTATTATTTGTGTGGGACTACAACGGGCCCGTCCATTAGGCCATCAAAGCCTTTGCTTTAGGCCCCATTAAAAAAAATTAAAAAATAAAATTAAAAAAGTCTCATTTAAAATATTAAAAATAAAAATAAAAGGCCCATTTAGAATATTAAAAAGGCCCATTTGTAATTAATTTTTTTTAATAATATTATAAAAAATTAAAAAAAATGCCCCCATTTAGAATTTTCGCTTTAGGCCTTCAAATGGCTTAGGCCGGCCCTGGACCACAATAGTATGAATGGAAAGATAAACCTTTATTTTATGTGTGGAACCACAATGAAGGAAGGGAGAGAAATATTTAGCTTTGGTGAGTATTGTACACTCACCAAACTGAAATGGTGGAGACCTTTTTTAAGCATGTTTTTTTAGTACTTTGGCTTACCAAAATAACTTTTTGGATATTTTGGTGAGGCTGGAAGGAATGCTCTAAATAGTTTGATAATTAGATAAGTGATTTGGATCTAATAATTTTATATAAAATATGTAAATATCTCAGATTTTTTTTCATTACAAAATTTGATTTATTTTGACAAAAAAATTAAAATATTAAAGTCAAATTTTCATTAAAATATCGGAATATATCAAGAAAATATTTCAATCCAATAAAAATTTCCACAATTTTGCTGAAATTTCCAAAATTTCAAACATTGACTCGAACTCAAACCCATAACTCATTAGGTTGGCCTACTGCATACCCAGACCTAGAGTCGCAGCATGTCCCTTGTAATTATCTTAGAAGTTTCAACCAAAACAATCCTCTCAATTTGTTTAATGTCCAAATCTTCATTAGTCTCATTTGGAGTTCACTTGTTCCAGAAAAAATTGACTCAAATTGGTTGTCAGCATCATCTAGAACTATTATGAGATTGTCAAAGAAGCTTCCCACCAATTACTGAAGTCTCAAGTCGTTACTCCTTACTATAAACAAAGAAAAAGAAAATTTTAGGCCATGTCGAATAGAACCTTATCGAGGTAACTGTACATGTGATGCATCATGCATGCATGCAAATACGCCACCCATCTACCATCCTAAATCTCCAAAGGTCATGGATGAACCAGAGTAAATTATCATAATAATCTGATCCATGATCAAGTGTTCGGAACTGTAGATTGTTTATCCATGTCAAAATTTACGCCATGGGGATCTGTTTGGGGGGAACCATTAAACAGTGGGACCCACTACCCACATGCGTGCCATGTCCATATGAGACTGTACATCATCCCTTACATGAATGATGTATGGCCCATAAAACATTGTTACAGGCCTTATAATATAGGGGAATTTGCTCATGATTATCCCTAAAGCCATGAAAATTGAGATTAACAATGGCTGCTTCATCATGAACAATAACATTCTCCTTCAAGGGGCTAGAGCGTTTTTCTTTCCTTTTTTCTCCTCCCTTCATCTAGGTTTAGGGTTTGGGGCATCTCTTAATCAGCGTTTTCTTTTTTCTTGTTATTCAGGAGATCTAACCAAATGGGTTTTAAGGGTTCTTGACCAAATGCCTAAGCAATTTTACCCCCACCAAGTAAGACTCTTGAGGCTGAGATCCATCTCACAGTTGGTATAGGAAAAATAAATTGGAAGCAATACAAAAAAGTAAACTGCTCAGATTGGTCCAAGCAATCAATGATGTCTTTAGGTCCATTAAAAACAATGGGGAAAAGTCAAAATACGATCAGAGACAGAAGGTTCGATGGGGGGGGGGCATGGTCCTTCCTGGCTGGTCAGATGATGGACTGACCCCAGGGATGAAAGTCTGTGCAACAGAAGGTGCAGAGGGAGTGGTCTGAGGGGTTTGATTCTCAAGCCCGGCCACAGAAGTTTGATCAGTCATGATCACAAAGAGCTAAGGGAGGTTCGTTTATTATTTCCCACAGACGGTGCCAATTTTTTAAGGGGAAAAATACCGGAAAGGACACACGTCAGCTGCAAATGTTCACCTCTGGTTTACTAGTAGAAGGTAGAAGTTGTAGGGTGTGATACCCTGACCTGTACTCCGATGATAAAGTAAGTAGATGAAGAAGAAGATGATGAACAGTAAAGCAAATAGGAGCACTGAAAAAATATATCTATCTTTCGATCCCTGTAACACTGAAATTCTCGGTGTATTTATAGGTTAACCTTTGGTATGGCCATAGATGACCATAGATGCCCATAGATGCCCATACCACGTGTCCTGCACTCATTACCAAATATGTCAGTAAAATCTACCACCTGTTGCATCACACGTGAAAGCCTACCATTAGTTCAGTCGGTTGAGTCTGACAGCACACAGAAGTGACCTGCATTAAATACCGATGCAGTGCTTTCGGCCCACTTGTCAGAACAACTGATCGCCTCCTGATTATCTCCTCCTGCGAGTCGGTCTCGTTGTTGACTCGAGCTCGAATACGTTGTATATGTCTTTAAATATGACCTAGACATCCTTATCTGAATTACGATGAGTTTGTTGTTTAATTAACACCGGAAACGTTGTCGAGAATACAATGTCTACGTTGTGCGCAAGACAACGGAAACGTTGTCGAAACCATAACGAGAACGTTGTTTTGCAAGACCACGGATACGTCTTAATTTGTACAACGTGAACGCTATGCATCAGATAATGTGTATCCTCCTATCTTAAGCACATGACTCAAACACACGTCCACGTGTCACCTTCATGCACATAACAACAAAAGTCAGCTCGTTCCCCAACATTACACAGTTTTTTGAATTTTATCCCTTACACAATGTTTGTTGGGGGGTGGGTCACCACCACTCGTTAATGTATATGGTCAACGTTTCACGCCCATGCATCTCTCTCTCTCCCTCATTGAGATCTTCTTGGTGGATTTGTCAATATTATGCTCTCTGCATGTGTGGGTACTCTTTCTCTCTCTCTCTTTATTTAAAAAAGAGAGAGTATGAATTGGTGAAGGCTTCAACCAGAGAAAATGGAGGATGAGATCCCCTTTTCTTTTTTCCTTTCCTTTTCTTCTAGAGATATAGGTAAGTTGCACGTGGTTGTTGACTTCTAAGAGCTCTCAGCCCCAACAATTCCAAACCAACTCTCTCTTAGACTCTCTTAGAAATTCTCACATACTCTTAGTGACATAATAAACAAAATAAAGTACATGTTGTATACCTAAACCATTGATATATAGGGAAAGGGATAAAAAGACAAGATTGCATGAGCAAATCCATTTGGAAAAACCTGTATGAAACTATAAGAGCATAAACAGAAATTGAGAAGAAAGAGCCAAAAAAGAAAGAGTGCAGAAAAAGATTATAAGACAAAATAAAAATTCTCTTTTTGTCTCTCTCATCATTGGGTATACTATGATTTCGAGTGTACGTAATAATCCTACAACTCGAAAAATCTCTCTCTCATTTGGAATCAGCAGTGAACTTTCTCTCTCTCCCTCATTTGGAGTCAGCAGTGAACTTACATGTATGAGGAGTGCTAGCCCTACTCTCAGCCTGAACCAATTGTTTAAGCTCCAAAAACTTCTCTATTGGTCTATCTTTTCCAATTTTTCAAGTTGTCCACAACAAAGCATAGACTTGCCCGCATGAGGAATTGATGTGGGAAGGGAAGAGAGAGAGGTAAAAGAGAGTCCAACAATACATAGAGCCCGGTGAAACAGACGGAGATACTATGCTTATTATATTTTGATGAATTCCAAGCCTAATATTCACCATGGTAATAAAAATGGCTAATGAATTCTCTGCGTTTTTTTGTATCTTGCTATGTTTTTTTTGTTTCTTGCTCTGTTATATATATATATATATATATATATGTTTGGTAGGATTCATCTAAAATGGATATGTGTCGGATCGGTTTCAAACGTAAGACTAGCTAGTTTGGTGCTTTACTTATACTAGCGGGTGACCCGTGCGATGAACGTGAGGGCAAGGGGAAGGAATTAACCACAGTTAAAAGGGACACGTGTATGCGATGCACATGGGAGCGAGGGGAAAGAGTTAACCATAGTTAATAGGAGTTAAAAGGGACACGTGTTAACCCATGGATGCGATTGAACTCGCTAGTGGCATGTGCGATGCACGTAAGAGCGAGGGGAAGGAGTTAACCATAGTTAATAAGAGTTAAAAGGTTCATGTGTTAACCTGTGGGTGCGATTGAACTCGCCCTGAGTTCAATCACGATTGGCTGTGATTCAAAATAGATAGATGAGCAAAGGTAGTTTCGAAATTAAATCAAAGACAAGGGGTAGTTTGGGAATTAAAGCAAACAGTAAATCAAAGTTTTGTTTTTATATAAGGGTAATATGGAAATTTCGGAAAAGTCATCTACAGCTGCCTCTCGCAATATAGTAGTAAAGATTTGTGTCGGACGAGTCTTTTGTATTTCTCTCATATTCTTCCTATTCTATACTCTACAACTTAAATTCATTTTTAGTACCTTATTTATTTTTCTAAAATCTATATATCTCATTTGAAACCAATAGATATAGGTTTTGGTTAACACTAATATAGTCCCGGAAACTGTGTTTTAAATCCTTGATTCTCATAATTAAAAGAAAGTCATGCTCCCTAATCAATTTATTAATAGAAGGGATTGAGAGTATGCTTAGCATTTACTTTATATTTTGATAACTTGTCGGATGTCACTCCTAAAAGAGGGAAACCAGAAATATTAAAAGATATGACTGCCGGTTAAAGCGATTCTCTCCTAGAGGGTTGATCCTGTGATCCATTTTTAATTCGGAAAAATCGCAGATGAATTTGTAGATCACTCCAGAGTCCAGAATATTGTAGAGATGGTTCACAGTTCACACACCTACCATTGAGACCCACTCAACTCAACAAAGCTTAACTGTAACGCTATTATATTTAGGAGTCAAATCCTCTACAGTTATAACTAGGGCTGCACAAAACCCGATTGGCCCGTTGGTGCGGCTCGGCTCAGCCCGGTTCGGCCCGAAATTTTGGGCTCAAACAAGCCAAGCCAAGCCTTAAAAAAAGCCCGAAAGCTAATTCAAGCCAAGCTCAAGCCCACCCATGTGCGGCTTGGCCCGGTTCGAAGCCCGACTCGATTGAGGTTTGGCTCGGCCCGAACTCGGCTCGGCTCGAAAATTATTTTAAAATATATATATATATATATATATATCATTATTATATATATAAATAATATAAAATTTTATTTTTAAAAAAAGGGATTCAAGCTAAGCCTGGCTTGAGCTTGAATCAATTTGAGCCGAGCCGGGCTTCAAGCCAATTTTTTTTTTGGCCCTTCGGGCCGCAGCGTCGAACCTTTTTTCGGGCCGAGCTGGGCTTCGGGCCTGGAGCATACTACTTCAAGCCGAGCCGGGCTTGGCCAAGCCCAACCCGAGTAGAGCCCTAGTTATAACCGGATTTGGCAAATCCAATTATCACCCCTAGAGGTCGCCACGTGTCTCCTTTGACACCCCTAAACCGTGGGTAAGGTTCATCCACACCTAAGGTTCACCCACCCATCCTTGGTTTTTTTTTTTCAAATATTAATTTTTTTTTAAATTAAAAAACTGTTTTTAGAGTTTTTTTAATATTAAAAACAGTTTTTTAATTTCAAAAAAAGAATTAATATTTTTTATAAAAAAAACCAAGAATGGGTAGGTGAACCCTAGGGGTAGGTGAACCTTACCCACGGTTAAGGGGTGTCCAAGGAGACATGTGGCAACCTCTAGGGGAGATAACCGGATTTGGCAAATCCGGTTATCACTGTAGATGATTTGGCTCCTTATATTTATAACACCTGCCCATGTACCCAGTTTATACATGACTAATACAAACTAGAACCATGGTTTTTAATTTCGGTAAAATTTTACGGAATTTGGATTGAAATCAATATACCTATTATTTCGGCATGCACTAATTTGATGGATTTTTTAATTTTGGTTAAAATATTGTTTAATAAAAATAAGGGAGAGTGGACGACTGGAAAGTGGACCTAGCATTGCTCTACCCATATATACCAAAGTTTTTGACATATTTGTCAAATTTGGTGAATTTTTTCAGAATTTAAGAATTTGTTAAAAAAATAAAAATAAATCATATCTTGTAACTAGATTAGATAAGTTTAATTAGATGTTTATCCATTAGTATAATATGATATCTATTTAGTGAAGATACTTAAGACCCTTAACACTTCTAAGAACCTATTTAAATTATAAAACCTAAATAAATAATTAATTTTATAAAGATAATATTTATATTACATCTTTTTTTTTTTGCTTCAGATATCATGTACCTACGTTAGTAAGGTTAATGATTAGTTTGGGGGTTGGATCTCTTGCGGACTTTTTCCTCGGGTGGAATGATCCAAGGTCTGAGGGAAACTCTAACACGCTATCGCTAAGTTAGCATTCTGGTCTTAATAAAATCAGTCCACCCAGACCTCCCTCAACAAAGAGGCTGGCGCAAGAGGCACGGTGTTTATATATCTTAAATATTATGTTTATAATACGACACCTTATAAGTTAAGATAGATACTTTGACCTTTTAAACACTTCTACTAACCTATGTAAGAGCATTCCTAGCAGCCTCACCAAAATTGCCAAAACTCACATCTTCCTAATTTAGTTATTCACTTTTTTAAAACACTCTTGCAGTCTCACCAAAATAGCCAAAACTTACATTATTTTATTATTTGTGTGGGACTACAACGGGCCCGTCCATTAGGCCATCAAAGCCTTTGCTTTAGGCCCCATTAAAAAAAATTAAAAAACAAAATTAAAAAAGTCTCATTTAAAATATTAAAAAATAAAAATAAAAGGCCCATTTAGAATATTAAAGAGGCCCATTTATAATTAATTTTTTTTAATAATATTATAAAAAATTAAAAAAAATGCCCCCATTTAGAATTTTCGCTTTAGGCCTTCAAATGGCTTAGGCCGGCCCTGGACCACAATAGTATGAATGGAAAGAGAAACCTTTATTTTATGTGTGGAACCACAATGAAGGAAGGGAGAGAAATATTTAGCTTTGGTGAGTATTGTACACTCACCAAACTGAAATGGTGGAGACCTTTTTTAAGCATTTTTTTCAGTACTTTGGCTCACCAAAATAACTTTTTGGATATTTTGGTGAGGTTGCTAGGATTGCTCTAAATAGTTTGATAATTAGATAAGTGATTTGGATCTAATAATTTTATATAAAATATGTAAATATCTCAGATTTTTTTTCATTAAAAAATTTGATTTATTTTGACAAAAAAAATTAAAATATTAAAGTCAAATTTTCATTAAAATATCGGAATATATCAAGAAAATATTTCAATCCAAAATTTCCACAATTTTGCTGAAATTTCCAAAATTTCAAACATTGACTCGAACTCGAACCCATAACTCATTAGGTTGGCCTACTGCATACCCAGACCTAGAGTCGCAGCATGTCCCTTGTAATTATCTTAGACGTTTCAACCAAAACAATCCTCTCAATTTGTTTAATGTCCAAATCTTCATTAGTCTCATTTGGAGTTCACTTGTTCCAGAAAAAATTGACTCAAATTGGTTGTAAGCATCATCTAGAACTATTATGAGATTGTCAAAGAAGCTTCCCACCAATTACTGAAGTCTCAAGTCCTTACTCCTTACTATAAACAAAGAAAAAGAAAATTTTAGGCCCTGTCGAATAGAACCTTATAGAAGTAACTGTACATGTGATGCATCATGCATGCATGCAAATACGCCACCCATCTACCATCCTAAATCTCCAAAGGTCATGGATGAACCAGAGTAAATTATCATAATAATCTGATCCATGATCAAGGGTTTGGAACTGTAGATTGTTTATCCATGTCAAAATTTACGCCATGGGGATCTGTTTGGGGGGAACCATTAAACAGTGGGACCCACTACCCACATGCGTGCCATGTCCATATGAGACTGTACATCATCCCTTACATGAATGATGTATGGCCCATAAAACATAGTTACAGGCCTTATAATATAGGGGAATTTGCTCATGATTATACCTAAAGCCATGAAAATTGAGATTAACAATGGCTGCTTCATCATGAACAATAACATTCTCCTTCAAGGGGCTAGAGCGTTTTTCTTTCCTTTTTTCTCATCCCTTCATCTAGGTTTAGGGTTTGGGGCATCTCTTAATCAGCGTTTTCTTTTTTCTTGTTATTCAGGAGATCTAACCAAATGGGTTTTAAGGGTTCTTGACCAAATGCCTAAGCAATTTTACCCCCACCAAGTAAGACTCTTGAGGCTGAGATCCATCTCACAGTTGGTATAGGAAAAATAAATTGGAAGCAATACAAAAAAGTAAACTGCTCAGATTGGTCCAAGCAATCAATGATGTCTTCGGGTCCATTAAAAACAATGGGGAAAAGTCAAAATACGATCAGAGACAGAAGGTTCGATGGGGGGGGGGGGGCATGGTCCTTCCTGGCTGGTCAGATGATGGACTGACCCCAGGGATGAAAGTCTGTGCAACAGAAGGTGCAGAGGGAGTGGCCTGAGGGGTTTGATTCTCAAGCCCGGGCACAGAAGTTTGATCAGTCATGATCACAAAGAGCTAAGGGAGGTTCGTTTATTATTTCCCACAGACGGTGCCAATTTTTTAGAGGGAAAAATACCGGAAAGGACACACGTCAGCTGCAAATGTTCACCTCTGGTTTACTGGTAGAAGGTAGAAGTTGGAGGGTGTGATATCCTGACCTGTACTCCGATGATAAAGTAAGTAGATGAAGAAGAAGATGATGAACAGTAAAGCAAATAGGAGCACTGAAAAAATATATCTATCTTTCGATCCCTGTAACACTGAAATTCTCGGTGTATTTATAGGTTAACCTTTGGTATGGCCATAGATGACCATAGATGCCCATACCACGTGTCCTGCACTCATTACCAAATATGTCAGTAAAATCTACCACCTGTTGCATCACACGTGAAAGTCTACCATTAGTTCAGTCGGTTAAGTCTGACAGCACACAGAAGTGACCTGCATTAAATACCAAGGCAGTGCTTTCGGCCCACTTGTCAGAACAACTGATCGCCTCTTGATTATCTCCTCCTGCGAGTCGGTCTCGTTGTTGACTCAAGCTCGAATACGTTGTATATGTCTTAAAATATGACCTGGACATCCTTATCTGAATTACGACGAGTTCGTTGTATAATTAACACCGGAAACGTTGTCGAGAATACAACGTCTACGTTGTGCGCAAGACAACGGAAACGTTGTCGAAACCACAACGAGAACGTTGTTTCGCAAGACCACGGATACGTCTTAATTTGTACAACGTGAACGCTATGCATCAGATAATGTGTATCCTCCTATCTTAAGCACGTGACTCAAACACACGTCCAAGTGTCACCTTCGTGCACAAAACAACAAAAGCCAGCTCGTTCCCCAACGTTACACAGTTTTACGAATTTTATCCCTTACACAATGTTTGTTGGGGGGTGGGTCACCACCACTCGTTAATGTATATGGTCAACGTTTCACGCCCATGCATCTCTCTCTCTCTCTCTCTCATTGAGATCTTCTTGGTGGTTTTGTCAATATTATGCTCTCTGCATGTGTGGGTGCTCTTTCTCTCTCTCTCTTTATTATAAAAAAAGAGAGTATGAATTGGTGAAGGCTTCAACCAGAGAAAATGGAGGATGAGATCTCATTTTCTTTTTTCCTTTCCTTTTCTTCTAGAGATATAGGTAAGTTGCACGTGGTTGTTGACTTCTAAGAGCTCTCAGCCCCAACAATTCCAAACCAACTCTCTCTTAGACTCTCTTAGAAATTCTCAGATACTCTTAGTGACATAATAAACAAAATAAAGTACATGTTGTATACCTAAACCATTGCTATATAGGGAAAGGGATAAAAAGACAAGATTGCATGAGCAAATCCATTTGAAAAAACCTGTATGAAACTATAAGAGCATAAACAGAAATTGAGAAGAAAGAGCCTAAAAAGAAAGAGTGCAGAAAAAGATTATAAGACAAAATAAAAATTCTCTTTTTGTCTCTCTCATCATTGGGTATACTATGATTTCGAGTGTACGTAATAATCTTTACAACTCGAAAAATCTCTCTCTCATTTGGAATCAGCAGTGAACTTTCTCTCTCTCCCTCATTTGGAGTCAGCAGTGAACTTACATGTATGAGGAGTGCTAGCCCTACTCTCAGCCTGAACCAATTGTTTAAGCTCCAAAAACTTCTCTATTGGTCTATCTTTTCCAATTTCAAGTTGTCCACAACAAAGCATAGACTTGCCCGCATGAGGAATTGATGTGGGAAGGGAAGAGAGAGAGGTAAAAGAGAGTCCAACAATACATAGAGCCCGGTGAAACAGACGGAGATACTATGCTTATTATATTTTGATGAATTCCAAGCCTAATATTCACCATGGTAATAAAAATGGCTAATGAATTCTCTGCGTTTTTTTGTATCTTGCTATGTTTTTTTTGTTTCTTGCTATGTTATATATATATATATATATGTTTGGTAGGATTCATCTGAAATGGATATGTGTCGGATCGGTTTCAAACGTAAGACTAGCTAGTTTGGTGCTTTACTTATACTAGCGGGTGACCCGTGCGATGAACGTGAGAGCAAGGGGAAGGAATTAACCACAGTGAAAAGGGACACGTGTATGCGATGCACATGGGAGCGAGGGGAAAGAGTTAACCATAGTTAATAGGAGTTAAAAGGGACATGTGTTAACCCATGGATGCGATTGAACTCGCTAGTGGCATGTGCGATGCACGTTAGAGCGAGGGGAAGGAGTTAACCATAGTTAATAGGAGTTAAAAGGTTCATGTGTTAACATGTGGGTGCGATTGAACTCGCCCTAAGTTCAATCACGATTGGCTGTGATTCAAAATAGATAGATGAGCAAAGGTAGTTTCGAAATTAAATCAAAGACAAGGGGTAGTTTGGGAATTAAAGCAAACAGTAAATCAAAGTTTTGTTTTTATATAAGGGTAATATGGAAATTTCGGAAAAATCATCTACAGCTGCCTCTCGCATTATAATAGTGAAGATATGTGTCGGACGAGTTTTTGTATTTCTCTCATTTTCTTCCTATTCTATACTCTACAACTTAAATTCATTTTTAGTACCTTATTTATTTTTCTAAAATCTATATATCTCATTTGAAACCAATAGATTTAGGTTTTGGTTAACACTAATATAGTCCCGGAAACTGTGTTTTAAATCCTTGATTCTCATAATTAAAAGAAAGTCATACTCCCTAATCAATTTATTAATAGAAGGGATTGAGAGTATGCTTAGCATTTACTTTATATTTTGATAACTTGTCGGATGTCACTCCTAAAAGAGGGAAACCAGAAATATTAAAAGATATGACTGCCGGTTAAAGCGATTCTCTCCTAGAGGGTTGATCCTGTGATCCATTTTTAATTAGGAAAAATCGCAGATGAATTTATAGATCACTCCAGAGTCCAGAATATTGCAGAGATGGTTCACACACCTACCATTGAGACCCACTCAACTAAACAAAGCTTAACTGTAACGATATTACATTTAGGAGTCAAATCCTCTACAGTTATAACCGGATTTGACAAATCCAGTTATCACCCCTCCTTTGACAACCCTTAACCGTGGGTAAGGTTCATCCACACCTAAGGTTCACCCACCCATCCTTGGTTTTTTTTTTTCAAATATTAATTTTTTAAAAAATTAAAAAACAGTTTTTAGAGTTTTCTTAATATTAAAAACAGTTTTTTAATTTCAAAAAAAGAATTAATATTTTTTATAAAAAAAATCAAGAATGGGTAGGTGAACCCTAGGGGTAGGTGAACCTTACCCACGGTTAAGGGGTGTCCAAGGAGACATGTGGCAACCTCTAGGGGTGATAACCGGATTTGGCAAATCCGGTTATCACTGTAGATGATTTGGCTCCTTATATTTATAACACCTGCCCATGTACCCAGTTTATACATGACTAATACAAACTAGAACCATGGTTTTTAATTTCGGTAAAATTTCATGGAATTTGGATTGAAATCAATATACCTATTATTTCGGCATGCACTAATTTGATGGATTTTTTAATTTTGGTTAAAATATTGTTTAATAAAAATAAGGGAGAGTGGACGACTGGAAAGTGGACCTAGCATTGCTCTACCCATATATACCAAAGTTTTTGACATATTCGTCAAATTTGGTGAATTTTTTCAGAATTTAAGAATTTGTTAAAAAAATAAAAATAAATCATATCTTGTAACTAGATTAGATAAGTTTAATTAGATGTTTATCCATTAGTATAATATGATATCTATTTAGTGAAGATACTTAAGACCCTTAACACTTCTAAGAACTTATTTAAATTATAAAACCTAAGTAAATAATTAATTTTACTAAGATAATATTTATTTTACATCTTTTTTTTTTTGCTTTGGATATCATTTACCTACGTTAGTAAGGTTAATGATTAGTTTGGGGGTTGGAGCTCTTGCGGACTTTTTCCTCAGGTGGAATGATCCAAGGTCTGAGGGAAACTCTAACACGCTATCGCTATCGCTAAGTTAGCATTCTGGTCTTAATAAAATCAGTCCACCCAGACCTCCCTCGAGGCACGGTGTTTATATATCTTAAATATTATGTTTATAATACGACACCTTATAAGTTAAGATAGATATTTTGACCTTTTAAACACTTCTACTAACCTATGTAAGAGCATTCCTAGCAGCCTCACCAAAATTGCCAAAACTCACATTTTCCTAATTTAGTTATTCACTTTTTTAAAACACTCTAGCAGTCTCACCAAAATAGCCAAAACTTACATTATTTTATTATTTGTGTGGGACTACAACGGGCCCGTCCATTAGGCCATCAAAGCCTTTGCTTTAGGCCCCATTAAAAAAAATTAAAAAATAAAATTAAAAAAGTCCCATTTAAAATATTAAAAATAAAAATAAAAGGCCCATTTAGAATATTAAAAAGGCCTGTGAGCGAGGAGAATTCACTCACTGGGATTGGTTTTAGAGTCGCCACTTATTAATTCAGAAGGGATAAGTCCCCCGGGAATGTTAGATAAGGCTTGGTCCGCGATCAAAGATCGGGGTAAGAGGTTCGGTTAAGTTCGGGGAAGGGGTTAGGCACCCCGACACTTCCACACTTGGTGGTTCCCTACTTACTAGGTTTAAGCCAAAATAAAGATCAAGATTAATCGAATGCCATTAGTGCTTAAGTTAATACTAACCGGAAGAAAGTAAAAGCTAATTAGGGTCAGGCCCGTGTTGGGCTGCCTACGTACTCACATGAGGGGTGAGATCAGACCGAGCGTAGTTCTAGCACTTGAGCCCGTGCTAAGGCAATGGGGCGTGTGTGTGTGCACCAAGAGGTGGCTAATGGACCTAATCCGGCAGATTAGGGTTTTGCTTGACCGAGGCTGGTCAATGTGCAAAGGGATTGAGCCCGGAGGCCAAGGGTGAAGCCCGGAGGCAAAGGTGAGGCCCGGTAGGCCTAGGGTGTAGTCCGGTAGACTAAGAGAGATGTTAACCATGGGTTAGGATTCCTAACCAGGGTTAAGAGGGTGTTAACCGTGGTTAGGATTGCTAACCAGGGTTAAAAAAGTCCAAGAGTTGATTTTTTTGGTCTTTTGTATTTTTATGGATTTTTAGGGATTTTTCCATATTTTTTTATGGGGTTAATTGGTGCTTAACCATGGTTAAAAGTTAACCGGGGCCTATTTTAACCATGGTCAAGGGTCAAGGTTGGTCAAGAATGGGCCCAAAGAGTATGGCAGGGCCTAGAGTGGCCTCCTACCAGGTTTGGGCCTTGCACAAAGCCCGAAATCGAAATTTTACAGAATGGAGGTAAACAGATTACCTCCATTTCAGTAAAATTTTAACCAAGGTTTGTGAGGTTATTAACTAGGGTTAGGGACCTCCCCTGGGTAAAGTAAGCACATGGATGGAAAGCTGGGAGTGCCATCTTTCAAATGGTATAGGTCTCAGCCTCTGAATAGGTCAGGTGTGGGCCCCACAGGGACTCAAAGTCGGGTAAAAATTAGTCTGTAATGTAGGCATTTGAACTGCCGACACTATGGACAGTATTTTAACCCATGTTTAGGGGTCTGCTAACCATGGTTAGGCATGGCCCCTGAACCTGAAATTTTACAGGGAGCTAGGGGAGGTCAAGAGCTTTCCAACAAGCCTGGGGTGGACCCCAGAGGACTTGGCATGTGGGCCCCACAGGCGCCCGAAGTCAGTACCAAAATAAGCTCATTATGTCGGTAAACCAAATGGGGCCAAAGAGTTTTTAGGCTATTTTGAGCATGTCGGTAAACCAAATGGGGACATTAAGTTTTTAGGCTATTTTGGGAATGTCGGTAAACCAAATGGGGACATTAAGTTTTTAGGCTATTTTGGGAATGTCGGTAAACCAAATGGGGACATTAAGTTTTTAGGCCAATTTTGTGTAGTCGGCACTGCTATTGCCGACCACTAGCAGATTTTTAGAAAAACCAATTTTTGCCCACTGGCTTTGAACCAAAAGGGGTCTAAGGGTTCCCTCATTGCCTGAGGGACCCCTAGACCCTATGGGAGGCTTCCATGCACGGTGGAAGGAGTGTTGCACTCGAGCCTAGCCTCTAGGGAGTTCCCCACACCTATGGTGAAGGTGGGGGACCCCTATCCTTGGCTGTGGCAGCTATACAAATGAAAGGAAAGTCAAAGGGGGAACCCTGGATCAGGACCAGGGGTCCCTTACAGTTAGAGCAACAAAAAAAGGGGTGAGGGATGATCCCTACCCTTGGATAATTTGCTACGGAGGCTATGGACGGAGCTGGACGTCCGGTGGCGGCGCCTGGGAGGTCGTGGAGGCCTGGTGGGGTGTTAGGATGAAGGTGGAGGTGATGGTCCCGGTTTTGACAGGGTTTCACTATGAAGAATGGGAGTCATTTTTGCATGGGGGAGGCTTGGAATTTATAGGAGAGGAAGGAGGACGCCCAAGGGCATTTAGGGTATTTAGGGAAGGTCCAGGGACCAATGGGGGAGGTCCCAAGCCTCTGGTGGTGCTGCAGTGGAGCCTGCACACGCTAAACCTGAAAACACGATAATGTCGGTAATTCAAATGGGGACATTAAGTTTTTAGGCTAAAAACTTAATGTCGGTAATTCAATTGGGGACATTACCGATTTCATGCTATTTCGGGCCAAACCCAAATCCACTTGGGTCAAAAGGGTTGTGGGCAGCCAATTAGGGCAATTCCCGCCCATTTTGGATTTAGGGTTTGTGGGTCCCACCCATGTGCCCCTCATGGGTTGAGGTGGGCCCAAGTGTGGGCCCTAAAGGCTATGGGCTTTGGTTTTTTGTGGTTTCTTGGGTTTTGAATGGACCTTGAGCCCATAGGGTTGTCCTAGGTCTTGGGCTAGGGTTGTGCTAGGGTTTGGCCTAGGGCTAGGTCTAAGGCTAGGTCTAGGGTTATCCTAAGGCTTTGTGTTAGGTTTCGGGTTTTGCAAAGCTAATGGGCCTTGAGCCCATAAGGGTTTACCTAGGTTTTTAGGGTTCTAAGGTTTAGGTCCTAAGGTTTAGGGTTTCGGGGGATAGTTAGTGTAAACTAACCCTAGTTAGGGAAGGTGTAAAAATTGGATGCTTACAAGGCCTATTTATAATTAATTTTTTTAATAATATTATAAAAAATTTAAAAAAATGCCTCCATTTAGAATTTTCGCTTTAGGCCTTCAAATGGCTTAGGCCGGCCCTGGACCACAATAGTATGAATGGAAAGAGAAACCTTTATTTTATGTGTGGAACCACAATGAAGGGAGAGAAATATTTAGCTTTGGTGAGTATTGTACACTCACCAAACTGAAATGGTGGAGAACTTTTTTAAGCATTTTTTTTAGTACTTTGGCTCACCAAAATAACTTTTTGGATATTTTGGTGAGGCTGCTAGGAATGCTCTAAATAGTTTGATAATTAGATAAGTGATTTGGATCTAATAATTTTATATAAAATATGTAAATATCTCAGATTCTTTTTCATTAAAAAATTTGATTTATTTTGACAAAAAAAATTAAAATATTAAAGTCAAATTTTCATTAAAATATCGGAATATATCAAGAAAATATTTCAATCCAATAAAAATTTCCACAATTTTGCTGAAATTTCCAAAATTTCAAACATTGATTCGAACTCAAACCCATAACTCATTAGGTTGGCCTACTGCATACCCAGACCTAGAGTCGCAGCATGTCCCTTGTAATTATCTTAGACGTTTCAACCAAAACAATCCTCTCAATTTGTTTAATGTCCAAATCTTCATTAGTCTCATTTGGAGTTCACTTGTTCCAGAAAAAATTGACTCAAATTGGTTGTAAGCATCATCTAGAACTATTATGAGATTGTCAAAGAAGCTTCCCACCAATTACTGAAGTCTCAAGTCCTTACTCCTTACTATAAACAAAGAAAAAGAAAATTTTAGGCCCTGTCGAATAGAACCTTATAGAAGTAACTGTACATGTGATGCATCATGCATGCATGCAAATACGCCACCCATCTACCATCCTAAATCTCCAAAGGTCATGGATGAACCAGAGTAAATTATCATAATAATCTGATCCATGATCAAGTGTTTGGAACTGTAGATTGTTTATCCATGTCAAAATTTACGCCATGGGGATCTGTTTGGGGGGAACCATTAAACAGTGGGACCCACTACCCACATGCGTGCCATGTCCATATGAGACTGTACATCATCCCTTACATGAATGATGTATGGCCCATAAAACATAGTTACAGGCCTTATAATATAGGGGAATTTGCTCATGATTATACCTAAAGCCATGAAAATTGAGATTAACAATGGCTGCTTCATGATGCACAATAACATTCTCCTTCAAGGGGCTAGAGCGTTTTTCTTTCCTTTTTTCTCATCCCTTCATCTAGGTTTAGGGTTTGGGGCATCTCTTAATCAGCGTTTTCTTTTTTCTTGTTATTCAGGAGATCTAACCAAATGGGTTTTAAGGGTTCTTGACCAAATGCCTAAGCAATTTTACCCCCACCAAGTAAGACTCTTGAGGCTGAGATCCATCTCACAGTTGGTATAGGAAAAATAAATTGGAAGCAATACAAAAAAGTAAACTGCTCAGATTGGTCCAAGCAATCAATGATGTCTTCAGGTCCATTAAAAACAATGGGGAAAAGTCAACTAATTGAAATGGTATTTTCAAATGTCAAATTATCTTCTGTCTTTCTAGAACTTATGTAGAAAATGTCTCTGTAGGCCAAAATCTTATAAAAAAAAATGAAAGATCATAGACATCATCTTCCCCAACTACATAAAAACGATTAGTGGGTCCAAGCCCTCCAAGGTCAAAGAGCTCTTGATATTTACAAGACATCACCAACTTCCATGCTTATTATGGGTGATTCTTGGATTAGTTGAACTGAAGAAGCCTTCCATAACTCTCTTTCAATTTTCAATTTTTCAAAATCAACATAATAGAAAGAAAGGAAAGAAAAGAGAAGAAAAAACAGCTTCTTATCCATATCTAAGAAATATGTGATTGTGCTCTACAAAATAACGAGTAAGATGATAACAAAAGAGCCTACCTCTCGACGGTCCCAATAAGGCCTAGTCTTCATCAACCCTGATTTTCTTTGGAGCAGACATTATGCTACAGACCTGTGAAAAAATTAGGACAACACATAAACAAGTGGCTTATGTGCTCGTATCCACAGAGTAGAGACGGATAGTCAATACAAACATAAATAAATAGAAGAGAGCTTGATAGGTACACTAGTCAGAGTCACACATATGATCAACTTGGCATGCCAACTTGTGGAGTATCCTAACTGTTAATAATATTTGTCACTCTTGACAAAGTCCAAAGCAGTCTTGGCAAGACAATTATATACTTACCATAAATATCATAACTTAAAAGGGGATTTTCTTCCGCTATTGTTTTGTTTTTTGTACAAGTATAAAAAGGACTATCTGCTAAATCTGTGTTTTCTTTCTCCACGTTCAAGGTACCTTGTTATGCGACTTTCGTTCAACTTGAGTCCAGTTCGATGGCTTGGATATACAGTTTACACTATTCCATCTGCAAAAAAAAAAACAATAAAAGGATCAGCAGTCAGTTGCACACATAGAGAGTAGAAGCATTATGTAATCACTTCTCTTTCTGTTTTTCTCATGGTTTTTCCTATCTAAAATAGACTTGAAACATTTGATAAAATTCTGCTCTTGCAACTTGCAAGAGTCTTGAAAGTGTTTATGTCAATAGTTTTAGGCTCCTTTGGCCTTTAACATATGAAATATAATACTTTTTTTGTATGTTGTAGCATTTTGAATTTTAATACTTCTCTTATTCAAGCTTGTTCATATCCTTCCTCATCAAATAAAAAAGATCATTTATCGTCACTAATATGCCCACTTAACTAACAACTAATACGACCCTAGTATAATATCAAAAGGTGAATTCTTAGATAAAGGGAATTGCTAATGTTTTCACCTTCCACGGAAGCTGACAAAAGCCTAATTTAAGCACTTCTGATTGCCGAAAGTAAGCAGATCATAACAAAATAGAGGGAGAATTCCATTTTTTTGTGTTGGTTCCCAAGAAACCAAAAATAAATGGGTAGAAAATGAAGGTCAAAATTTCATCAACATCACTTTTTTCCTTAATTTTTTTATACCTCCAATTAAAGAAAAATATGTATCGCACCTTCCATTTATATAATACTGTAGCAGTACGTTCAATGGGTTCTTATCGATCTGGCAGTTCCACCTGGACTGCCTTCTAATGGCTTATGATAACAGAAGTTTGATTTAAAAAATTGATTAAAAAACTAGAAAAAAATTCCAAAGCTAAACTGAAAATCTCAAAAGTAACAAGCAACATACCAAGAAATCTTCATTCTTACAACTAGAAATCGTTTAAACCAAAAACTCTTCATTCTTACGACTAGAAATCATTACTTAAGAAGAACTCTTCTTTAATTCTTCATTATAACTTTCTTTGCCTTTTGCGCCCCTCTCACTGCAATAAAGAACTTAAGTAAAAAAAGGATTATAACTTTCTTTGCCTTGGAGCTCGTCTCACTGCAATAAGGAACTGAAATAAATAAACAAATGATTACAATAAGGAACTTAAGTAAGAAGAAGAAGAAAAAACGTCATATCCTTTTCAGAACACTAACTATTTAAAAGTGTACATCCTCCCTCAAAGGAAAAAAAGGAACAAAATGAATTACAGCAGTAACCAAAGAAATATGCCCAGTCATCTGGATGCAAAATGGGAAAAAAAAAAAAACTATAAAATGTAATGGAAACAATCACGGAAAGAAAAAACTGCCGTCTCAATACATAGGATGGAAGAAAAAAAATTATTGACAGGAGAAAAAAAAAAAGCCCCCTTCTTCAAAGAATCAAACAAAAACCATTTAGATTTCATAAAAAGCAATTCGGTAAAGTTTGACAACACACACATACACAAAAAAGTTTTCAGTATTTGAATCGACTAGGTAAAAAACACCGGGATTCTATAATAATCCCTGATCGTTACTAAGAGCAAAAACACTAAAATTAGAAGAGATGAAGGGTAAGACCTTGTTAGAGGGAGATCAGTACCTCTGGATCTATATATAAGGGAGATCCAAAACCTCCTAACTTCTGGGGGTAAAAAAAATTGATTGTTCATTTCTCCAATAGAGAGAATACAATTTATTTATAGGAAGTCTACTTCCTTAAAGAGTCCTAAACATGGTAACACAATCATCTAATAAAAGAAAAACATGCTAAAACAACCTCCATCCTTATCTTTATTCACCTCCCTAAATCATGCACTTGACTGAGGTTGTAACATTCCACCCTCTGTGAATTCAACCTTGTCCTCAAGGTTGGAATTTGGGAAACTTCACCTAAATTTTTCCCAAGGTTCCCAAGTCGCATCCTCACGTGGTAAATTAGCCCATTGAATAAGCACCTTTGTAACAACTTTGTTATTTTTCTTCACATAACTCTGATCGATGATCTTGTCAAGTACCAATCCACCATTAGTGTGAGTAGAAAGAGTTGTAGACTAGAGACCACTGACGAAGAACCAATGCGCTTCTTTAAATAAGAAACATGGAAAGTTGGGTGTATGAGAGATGTCTCTAGTAATGCAATTCTATAAGCTACTGAGCCAATCTTCTCGAGCACTTTGTAGGGGCCAAAATATCGTGGAGCTAATTTTTCAAAGCTATGAACGGTGATGGAAGCCTCGCAACAGACTGTAATCATAAGTAGACCATGTCACCCACTTCCAAAGACCGTTCTGAATGTCTTTTATCTGCTTGTAACTTCATGCGACCTTGGGCAGCAGTATAATTCCCCCGCAACATTCGGTTCAAGAGTTCCTGCTCAACACAGTGTGCTGATGTCGTTCCCTTTAGGCAGCTACCCATAGCGACATAACCAGCTTCATATGAAGTCATTTTGGTAGATTCATGAAAGTTAGTGTTATAACACCACTCGGCCCATGGGAGCTACTGGATCCATCCCTTAGGTTGCTCACTGGGAAAAATCGAAGATATGTCTCCCCACAGCAATTGACCCGCTCATTGTTTGTTTGAAGACGATTTGATGACCTCATTGATATCTCAATGCCGTGTAGCTGAAACAATTCTTTCCAAAAATAATAGTAAAAACCGCATCTAGGTCACATAGAAATGAAATGAAATGACTGTACTTGCTAAGGCGGTCCACTGCAACAAAAATCACATCCTTACCTCTAGATAATAGCAACCCATCAATAAAATCCATGGATAAAATTTTCCATATATGTGTCAGAATGGGCAAGGGTTACAACAACCCCGGTCATGCTAATGTCTCCGCCTTGTTCCGTTGACAGTTATCACAAGCAGCAATATTAGCCTTGATTTCTTTCTTCATGCCAGACCAATAGAAGGTGCGGCGAATACGCTTGTTGAGTCTTGAGATAACCAGATGCCCCGCCTTTGGTGCGTCATGTAAATGCCGAATGATAAGCTTGATGTCCGAAGACAGGGTATTGTGTACTTTGGATGAGCGGCTGGATCTGTTGTGACTTCTTCGACCCATTGTAAAATTGGTGGTCATAAGTGAAAAAGAAGCTTCGTTTGTACACTGAGATAATGCATCAGCTACGCGATTATCACCCCCTCTTTTTACAATATCATAATCGTATCCAACCAATTTTGCAAGCCATTTGTACTGAGCTGGAGCAAACAAAAATTGCTCTGTGAGATACTTTAGACTTCCAAGTAAGTATGGGCGCCACTTACTAATTGCAAAGACAATTGTCATCGTCTCCTCCTCGTAAGATGATAAGCTTTTACATCTTGCTTAGGAACGCAATTGAACAACCTTCTTGCATCAACACTGCCCCCATTATAACCCCGGATGCATGGCATTTGACAACAAATGATTTGGTAAAATCAGGTAGCACTAAGACCGGTGTGTTGATCATGGCTTTCTTCAGTGATTCGAATGCAGCATCTACTGCTTCCCCCCATTGAATGCTGCCTTTTCATAGCAATGTTGTCAATGGAGCACTATTCTTTCATAATTGCAAACAAACTTATGATAATAATACCTTGTGAGGCCTAAACACCCACAAAGAGCCTTCACCGTTGTAGCCTGTAGGACGCACCACTCAACCATGCTCTTAATCTTTTGCGGGTCAGCTGATATCCCTTTATCGAAGCAATATGTCCCAAGTATTCAACTTGAGAGCATCCAAAACTGCATTTGGATCGCTTCAAGTAAAATAGGTTGTCCTTGATTATGGTCAGTACCACTCGTAGATGCTCCAAATGGGCAGCCCAAGTCTTGCTACAAATAAGAATATCTAGAAAAAAAGACGAGAACAAATGGTGTAAGTATTATCGATAAACTTCACTCATCAACCCCTGAAATGTTGCTGGTGCATTTGTCAGCCCAAAAGACATGATAAGGATTTCATAATGTCCGTCATGAGTCCCAAACGTCACCTTAGGGATATCAGTCTCTTTGACTCTAATCTGGTGGTAACCCGCTCTTAGATCAAGTTTGAAAAAATACACCGCCTTGCAATTCATCGAGTAATTCATCAATTGTTGGTATCAGAAAATGGTCTTTAAGTGTAATGTTGTTAAGGGCTCGATAGTCAACACACATACACCAAGAGCTATCCTTTTTGCATACCAAAAGAATTGGCAACGAATAAGGACTATTAGGATATTACTGGGTCGAACAATACCAAATCTCAACATTTCCATAACCAAACATTCAATTCTTCTTTTTGGAAATGAGAATACCGATATGTTCGCACATTGGTGGGTCAGCTTCCTGGTATCAACTTGATGCAATGATCATTGCTACATTTCAACAGTAAGTCAAATGAAGCTATTTAAACACAGCAGTAAAATCATCAAGGATTTGATGAAGATCTGAATTGTCGACTACATTATCTTTGTTGCCCATGGATTGACACATAAAGAGCAAGGCGCAACAGGCAACATTACGTGCATGCACTCGTACTAGTTTGTACTGGTTCAATCACTTGAGGTTGGGAGATGTCGGCGTTAGTCACTTTTTCTCCCATTAAGGTCCGTTCTTTTGCGGAGACTTATAAAGTCTGGCACTTTGCAAGTTTTGTCGATGGACAATATGCATTTTATTTTCAAAACTAGATGTATCGATGCTTTTCATCTATTGGGTTGCAATTCCCGTAAGACTTTAAATGAAGGAAAATGAATGATTTCAAATCTCAATAAAAATGGTAAGACTTGAAATCTCGTGATGGTAAGAATTAATCTTGTTAAAAACATTGATAAAGTGACTCAAATTTCCTACCAACCACCGTGACAAAGTGTTAAGTGACAAACTTTATAAGTCTAAGCAAAAGAACATACCCTTATAACATAATTGCCTCCAAAGATTGGCAAAATCCCAAAGGATTGGTACAAGAGTGCACAACCATTGCACCCCCACAACCATGTCAAAGCCACTGAAATCTAACAAATAAAAATCTACTATAAAATTATATTGCTGAATTTGAAAAGAAAATTGTGGGCACATACCCTCACTTGTAAGTTGCTCCTCATTCACGATCATGACTCACAGCTCGCCACTTTGGTGGATGTGGAACCCCATTTGACAGGCCAGAGCACATTTAAGAAGTTATTTTTGCTGCCAGAATCTATCAACGACACAATGGGTTGTTGCTTGATCATTGCACACACCTACATCGTTTGTGATGCGGATGTTCCAATGAGTGCATGGAAAGATATCTCTGGGTTGTCCGGAGATTGTTGCAAAGCTGCTGGAGAAGTTGTTTCATCTATATGGTCAGTTGTCTCCTTGCTAGAGTCATCTTGAGGGACGCCACCCACCTTAATACAAAAAAATTGTCGAGTTGCCTTGCAAACATCCCCCGGCTCAAACCGTTCATCACAGTTGTAGCACAAGCCCTTATTATGTCTTTCCTTCATTTCAGCCAACATTGTAAATTTGATATTGGATCCCAATGATTTGGTAGATGGGATTGGGCTAGTAGACGGCCCCCCTCGATTCACCCCTAATTGAGCATTCCTTTGCTTCAATCTGTGTTTCTCATCGTATAGTCTAGCGTATGAGATGGGTCGAATTAGAGTAACAGGCTTTTCACTCATAACTTCCCATCGAATATCATCTTTCAACCATTTGATGAAAAAGCTCACCAAGTGACTGATCGGTATGTCGGCGACGCGATCCTACTAGAAAGTTGTTCAAACTTTGCTTGATATTCACAAAGAGAATTTTTTTGTTTCAGCTTTTGAGTTTTCCAGAATAGTTTTCAAACTTCGTGAGTCTGAATCGTGATATCAGCCCTTCACGAAACTCATGCCATGGTACCAAAGCAAAGCTTTATCCTCAAGGTGAAAGGAAGCCACTGAAACCCACTAGTCTTGAATGATTTGATGAAGACGCATATATCGCTCAATTTGATTAAGCCATGGTATTGAGTCCTTGCTGTTGAAGCATGAATAGTCCATCATTAAAGTGTGCATCTGAGTCCTTACTGTGTTTGCAGCAGCTACCCCTTTTTCGGGGCCGATTCCAGTCAAAGAAACCAGTTCAGATGTGGCATGTACGTGATGCGCAGTGGGTCCTTGCATGGTAACCTGCTCATTGATTTACCTTGCTGTAGATTCATCTTCTAGCTTCTTAATAAAAGCTTGTAGAGCCTGCAATATCGTCATTATTTCTAACATATTGATTTGTCTTCTCTCCTTATGTTGTCAGTAGATACCTACCGTGAATCAACAGAGCCCAAGACAACGCTCTTATGCCAAATGCAACGATCCCGGCTAAAAGAGACTAAAATTAAGAGAGTTGAAAGGGAAGATCTCGTTAGAGGGAGCTCAATAGCTATGGACCTCCATATGAGAGAGATCTAAAACCTCCTAACTTCTGAAAAGAAGCAACTGATTGTTCATTTCTTTAATAGAGATAATACAATTTATTTGTAGTAACATGCTAATACGAAAGAAAACCAAATGGAAAGAACAATTAAGAACTATAATGTGTCCTACCATGAAAAATCTTTTTGTCGTAGGAAAGATGAGAATTCATTCTGTCAGTATGAACATATGCAAGGTATGTACAAATTCAACCTAATCGCCAAATCAAATTGAGGTATTTACATAGAGAAAACTCATCATCAATAATACATAACTATATTGTGAATCTGTACATAAATCATAATTCAATACCGACTCCATCTCAGTTCTTCAAAGATCAACATCAATGCGAGGAAAATTTTCAGACAGGTTAAAATGTAGATCAAATGGAACATGTAATCTGGAGTGATCTACTCAAATCAATTGAATTAAATGAATTCAAACATAATAATAATGGGGTAATTCAATATAAAGAAAAGAAGATCAAGGGAGTTAGAAGCTTTTTCCCTCCCATCTTTCTCCATCTTCTCATTTGGTAGAAGCATAATAATGAAGAAAAACAGAGGTTTAAGGTTTTTAAAGACACCAAGGAAATCAAATCAAATCAAGAGTAAAACTTGATCTAGGGGCATGTTTTGGGTCCTGGCTCACACATGTCAGGCAGGAGGCAGGAGGCCTGCATAAGCTTCAGGCCTCTGGGACAACTCAGGCCCGTGGGTAAAAACTTCAGGCCCGGTCCTAATCCATCTGGGCCATTTGGGATGTATCTGGCCGAGTTGAGGCCCAAGTCTAAAATTCAAAAACATATTATAATTTCTTATGAAACGTTTGAAAACCATTTAGGCCGTTATTACTGAGATTATAATTTCTGAAAATAATAGCTCCCTAAAATATTCATGTTTGGTTATCTCACATCTCGCTGAAATGCGAGACATCCAACAAAAGAAAAGAGAAAATATATTAAGAAAGAAACAAGGGAGAAGGGAAAGAAAGAAAAATAGGAGGCAATGGTGAAAAGGTAAGCCAAATGAAGTTGAGTTGGACTTGATTAAAAATAATTTAATATTTTTATTATAATTATTAAATTCGATTATTGATTATGCGTAATCGATTATTTGTCACTAACCAAGCACTGTGTTATTTAGGAAATACATTATTATTATCAATTTTACTGATTATAACAAGTAAAATAATCTACGCTAAATGGCCCCTTAACAATGATATATTGGTGGTGCCATGTGTCATTTTTCTAGGCCAACAAAATTAATGTGTGTATGGATCATGTGCTCCACGCGTCAAAAATCAGCCTAATCAAATGGCTTTACCACTCATGATCTTTGACCACAAATATGTATGATCGAATGGTTCAAATTAGTTCCATTAGGTTGTTTTTTCGCTACATGCTGCGCATAGCCTCGCCTCTTATCGAATCTTTTTTTGGGCCCAAAAACATGCCTCATGAAGGTGAAATTGTGTCACATACATTGTTCAATTCATGAGTGCTAGTCTTGAAAAAAAAAAAAAAAACCTCCCGTTGCTTGTTCTCTGTGTGTGGGTGTGGGGGGTATATTTAGTTGACTACTAGTTGGGTTGGGATTGGACTGCCTGCCATGGCGGTGGCAATCATATTATTATGGAGAGGAAGTGTTTTGCAAAACTCTTTATAATTATAAAAGTGTCACCATCGTTAAATTATAAAATGGACTCCACCATTTCTTTAAAACAGAGCTATGATTAGTAATTGTTATTGTGTTAGAAAGCCGAGCAATTGACTTAGAAGGAGGTAAACATGATGGGCTATCATGCACCACCGTACACAACACCACCACCACCCTCTACAGGGATATACGCATATACACACAACCACTGGCACAAGCCAACCGGTGACAGTAGACGGATGGATATTAATGGTTATACAGGCAAAAGGTGTCAAATCATACGCTGGGAGTTACACATCAAACATCAGAAGATTCAGAACTACAAATAAACATGATGAGTAATAGAGGGGATTGTCATGCGAAAACACAGTTGTCAGTTGTCACTTTCGCCCTTCTTCACAATGGCTGGTTGTTATGAGGGAATACCTGGCTAGTTGTTGAGGACTAATCAATAGCTTTCCTAAAAGGGGTCCAGTGCCACATTCATCTCCAGCTAGCAACTTTATTTGACTAGAACCAATCCCTTTTTTGGGGGGTTAGGACACTCTAGCATTACATCATTATGCATACTGCATACATGTGGTACATGCACAAAATGGTTTGGACCTATCCTTCCATTAGTCCAGCTGGGATTTCTCATATCCAAAAGTCCACAATTATCCTAACCAATTCACATTTGGGGGCTTTTGAATCTGATTTATTTTCGGTTTAATCACTTAAAATCGATTCTAAGCGATTTTAAGCTCGAGAATCCCGTTTGACTCACTTCGAAAAAATCGATTTTCTTAGAAGCGATTTATTGAAACTCAATTTATTTCAAATCGAGATGAATAATAATTTTGAGAGGGGGAAAATATATATATATATTTGACCTAAGAGTCATTTACATATTTCTTCAATTTTGGAAAGAAAAAAAAAATGTACGTAAACCAAATAGGATTATTTACATATAATCACTTTTCTAACATAAATCAATTCTATACAAAGTGTTAACCAAACAGTGTTATGATTATTCGATAATTGATTTTTGCATAATCGATTCTTATCACAATTGATTTTGGATAATAGAATCTGATCCAAGCACCCTTAGTTTTTTCTTAAGGTCTATTCTTTTAATGAAACTTATAAGATCTAGCACTTTGCTAGTTTTGTCATTTGACAATATGCATTTTAATTGGAAAAGTTGATATATTGTGTTTTTCATCTCTTAAGTTGTAATTATTGTAAGACTTTAAATGCAACGAAATGAATGATTTCAGTTCTCATAAAAAAGATAAGACTTGAAATCTCATGATGGTAAGAATTAATCTTGTTAAAAACTTTGATAAGGTGACTCAAATTTCCTACCAACTACCATAATGAAGTGTAAAGTGTCAAGTTTTATAAGTCTTAACAAAATAACGGACCCTAAAGAAACTTAGCAACAATGGTCGTTGTAGCCCCGAGTTACAAACAACCAAGTATTATACTTTTTATCTAAAATTTTAATAATTATAAAAATATTGCACCTTACACATTTTTTTCTCATGTGTGTTCAAAGATACAAGATCACGGTCAATTGCAATTGAATTCAGGATAATTCAATTGCATATGTGGTACATATTGATTGTAAGAGCAAAATAAATTCAAATTTAAAATCTCTCACATTTTCTCAATCATCCAATTCACATGTGTCATGTATGCAATTGAATTCTCTTGAATTCTTGTATTCAGATGATAATAATTATTTATTTAATACGTCAATATGTTATTGGTTCTTTGTAGTCGTGGATTTCCCATGTTTTCCAGATGCCCCTAAAACTTGACTTTAATATTAGAGTTTTTTAATATTAAAAACAGTTTTTTAATTTTAAAAAATAAACAAATGATGGGTGAGTGAATCTTAACCACGGTTAAGAGGTTTCAAAAGGGACACGTGGCGACCTCTAGGGGTTATCCCTGCATAGGATTTGGCTTTTTTTTTGGCATTTTTATTGATGAATTAATTTAAAAATTGAACAATTATTAAAAAAAACATAAAAATATTTTTAATATAAAATGATAATTATTAAAATAAATGAAAAAGATAAAAATAACATTTTAAAAAAGATTGAAAGACAAAAAATGACACAAATGTATTATAAGGGATGAATAGTGTTTTGGAGATCAGCCTCCAATTTCTCTCTCCTCCTCCAAATATGGAGGGTCACTGTTACACTTTGGAGTATCAACTCCAAATATGGAGTAAGGTTGGAGTTGCAGATTGGAGCCGGTACTCCATATTCGGAGGTTTGAAGTAACCGTTGGAGATGCTGTAATAGATATTAAATTTTTCAAAAAAAAACACAACAGTAAGAAACTGGTTTTCATGAAATAATATTGATAAAAAAAAATCTGATAAAGCTCCAATCTTCTAGCAACCCCACAAACCCTATAAGATCCAACAAGAGGTTATATATGAATTAAACCCGGGATCTTCCTAGAAACATGATTGGATTGCAGGAAAAGCTGGCTTTTGGATCCAAACGACTCTTGAAGGAATTCGTAAGTGAAGGGATGTGTTGTTGAAGGCTATCCTAGGCCTCACCACAAATGAACTCGCCCGAGAGTTGCAAGAGTGGAAGAGAGGAGGAACGCCCAAGTGTTGCAGAGTCTACTTAGAGTTGGGTAGAAAGAAGAGAAAGTGAGAGTTCCATAGTCTACTTGGGGGAGGAAGATGAGAGAGAGAGAGGTCTCTCACGTCATGTCCCTTCACTATGACACACTTTTCCATCACAATATTATTTTAATAGGAAATAGTTAATTCATCTATCAAATTCATTTCATTGCCTAAGACATCGCTACTCACTGCAATGAATACGCCCCGTGAAATTGATGTCATGGGTGCGCCTATCACTACTCTAATATAATATAGTGTCTAACGTTTCTCTTTTAACGTTAACTTTTGAGAATCGCATGTGGCATCTAATGGCTCTTATCTTTGACGTGAAATAAAGTTATTGGCTCTTTGTAGCTTGGGCTACAGAGAGTTTTGCTGCCAAGTTTGACTCCTAGGAGGGATGGTAAGCTTTGTGTACAGCCTAAGTAGAGGCACTAGCTAGGATCGATCCCCTGAAATTACAAAAAATTTGGACCTAGCCGAATTTGAAAATTTCCATAATAATTTAGATTTTTTTTAATTCTTATCATATCAAAATATTCACTCATATATTTAAATATTTTACAAAATTTAAGACGAAACAAATCATTTTGTTTTAAAATATGATATGACATTGGAGTGCACTCATCACAAACCCCAATACCAACGGTAACAAGCAATAGACAATGCATATACAATTGGATCACATTGGATCACATGTGCACTTGCGCTTATTAATATAGAAGCCTACGAACCTTATAGTCTAGGCTTCCAACGATGCAGTAATATGTCATTTCACTTCATATTGCTGCCCATGCTCCAAGCAAATTAATAAAGCACCAAGGAAAGCAACATTTCTACATAAAAATAAGTGAAGTTCAGGAAAAAATCTTAGCTGTGATTGAGATTTGAGAGCATAAAGATCAAAATGATTGGAGGCAAGATGCACCCATTGATATGAGATTGTGAGAGTATAAAGATCAAAATGATTGAAGCCAAGATGCACCCAATGATCTGAGTTCGAGCCTGCCCCCAGCCTTCCATGATGTGCGCAATTTGCGGGATATTGTGTGCATCCACGAAGATTAGTCCTGAGCCATGTACGTTGGACACCTCGAGTCATTAAAAAAAAAAAAAGTGATCAATGACTTTTGGCTGGCTGAATTTTCTTTTGTATCCTTGAAGCCATATATAACTCCTGTTTTAACTAAATATACAAATTTTCTCTATTTCTTTTTATAATAACTGTTCGGATAGTTTAAAAACTCAAACTTTCTCCGTGGAAAAGATTTTGGTGGCTTTTGATAACACTAGTCTAAAAAGAAGTATTTATTTGAAAATTATGTTTAGTTGGACTTTAGATTTTTAAGTTGAAGGTTAATTGATGTCTACATTTTATAGATAAAAACCTCTACTAGTCTAAAGATAAGTGTTTATTTGAAAATTATGCTTAGTTGGATTTTAGATTGTTAAGTTGAAGGTTAATTACATGTCTACATTTTAGAGATTTTAGATGTAAAACCTCTAATCCTCTCAAAGGGATCAAGTGGCGTTTAAACAATCCGGTGTGGGGATCAAAACCCCAATGTGATCAATTACACATCATTTGAGACAATCAAAAGAACTAAACACTTTTTTTGGTATTACAAATACAGTTAGGCGGCAACCCTAATTAGCGGTGTTAGTATCATTTGATTAGTTAAAAAACCTAACATTAGAAGGTGGGCGAAACACTGTCACTGACACAAGCAGACTCATTTTTTAAAAGCACTAGACACTTGCCCACCCAAAAATTTAACACTAGAAATTGTTTATAGTGAATGATTTTGTTAGCCATACTCTCCTCACCGCACTCTCATCCCAGTAAGAAAACAATGACTTTATTGTAGACCCAAAATTAATTAATACAAAATTCTTTTATCGTCTTGCCCCTAAAAAGAAAGAGTGCAATAGAAGGACTAAAAGAGGAGAGTAAAATAGGAGGTGAGTGGATTTTATGATAGGCCAACAATGCCCGATACAGAATCCCTTATTCTTCTTGCCCCTCAAATGGGAGGGGTGCACTAGAAAGACGAAAAAAAGGAGAGTACAATATAAAAGAAGCGTGGCTAGCACTACCTCGAGATGAGAAATCAAACTACAAACACTAGTTTCACAAGTACAATTAAAATTAGATATCATACCATCACTCAAATTAGTACTTTCAAATATATTTCGAATCCTATCACTTTAATAAAAATCAAAATTAGATTTGGCTCGGCCTATTTGTCATTTTTTTAAAAATTGTTAAAGTCACGTCAGCTTACTTTAATCTGGACTCTTAATTATTAGAATTAATTGATTAAGATTTGAGAGTGTTATTTGGAAGTATAATCTAGAGTACATTGATTTTATTTTTTGTTATTAGAACGGTTAAAACACACTCATATATTTTAATACACATACTCCCACATGACGCTAAACTCAACCCATCTCACTAAAGAGGAATGTTAGCCCTACTCTCAATCAACCCCTATTCTCGATCTCACTAACTTTCTGTCAAATTTATAATAATTAAAACTATTTCATATAAAATTAACAGGTGGTTGGTAGAGTGGTTGGTAAAGATTGAGAGTAGCAATTGACTTCAGACTAGTCGCTCACCAAAATAGTGTATCTCTCTGTGTGAGAGGAAGGAACTTAAGATATTGAGAGTAGCATAGAGTGACTCCTCAAATTATCACTCTGAATTGAGCTAATATAAGAAGAGTAATGTAGTCATCTCCATCTCTCTCTTATCTTCCATTAGAATAATGAGGGAAGGAAACAAACTGGGGTTGGTCTCGGGCCACCCTTCTCTAACATTAACACCTCCATATTAGTTGTCTCTTTTTGGCGTTTCTCTCTCACCCAAACATACTCTATTCCTCTTTCTCTCACTCTCACTACCAAAGACTCAGCCAGCATCCATATCTCTGTGATCTTCAAACCCTAGCTCACTCTCTACTACCCAAGAAACTGATTCAGAAACCCTAACTGGAGATCAGATCTACACACATTTCTGCATTTATATTATCCAGCGATGCAGCTGTAGCTCGCCGGAAAATGGCGGATTCCGACCCTACGAAACGTCCCCGTCCGGGGCCATGGCCGCCTGCGCCCGAGCCTAATGCATTGCCGTCTTCTTCGTGGGCAAGGAAGACTGGATTCAGAGCTAAGTTCTCCGGGGAGACGAATGCGAGCGATTCAGGTCAGATTGTTCTTGCTGCTAAACCTAAAGAGACTAATCCTCAGGTGGATCTCGAATCAGGAAGAAGCCGGGCACCTCCTGCCGCAAATGGTGAGCCGGAGAGTGTGAAAACGCCGCCGTCAACGGACCGAGATCGGTCGGTGAAGAAGAGGAGGGAGTCGGGAGGAGCAGTCAAGAGCACAGGACCGGGAACAAATGGTCAGGCTCGGGTGGATCCCCAGCCTCAACCTCCGAAGCCTATCCGAGAAGAGGAGGTCGTTGATATTTTGCCTCAAACGCTCAACGACGATGGGTTTGTGGCTCGCCAATCTCATATGAAGTACGAACTTAGAGATACCCCTGGTCTCGGTGAGTTTTCTTAGATAATTTATTTTGATTCAGGAAAAATGCGACTTTTATGATCTTCTGGAGTTCAGTGAGTGATAATATACTCCCACAAAATGTTTCAGTTCCTATTGGTCTATATGGATTCCAGCATTTTATTTCCATGTTGGGCTCGTTGATTCTCATTCCACTCGTCATAGTTCCGGCAATGGGCGGCAGTCATGTGAGCAGTGCTCTTCTATTCCCTATTTTGTTTCTAATAGATCTACTTGGTTAATTCGAGTTAGATGGTAGATCATTTGAACTAATGTGGTAGATCATTTGAACTAATGGGAATTAGTGGGTGTAGGAGGATACTTCCATGGTGGTCTCTACCGTGCTCTTTGTGTCCGGAGTGACGACGCTCTTGCACACATTCTTTGGATCGAGATTGCCATTGGTACAGGGTCCATCATTCGTTTATCTGGCTCCGGCACTTGCAATAATTAACTCCCCTGAGTTCCAAGGACTGAATGGGAATGTATGTTTTTAATCTTCTATTTAATAAATTTTGAAACGCACACATATTATATACATGGGATACTGTTTTGATTGGATGAATAGCTGCTTGACAATTACTGCTCCGAACCATATTTACTTCTAGTAATTTCATCACATTTTTTCTTTTCAGTTTCACACTAAGGCTCCGTTTGTTTCGATGTAAAATAGAGGAAAACAAATGATTTGCACCGAAAATGTCAATTGTCCTAAAGACAATATGTGCGAAAATGATATTTTCCGTTGAATTCATTTGTTTTCCCCTAATTTACATCAAAACAAATGGAGCATAAATGAATCTAGTGAGGCAGTGTTGCATTTTGTCTGCCCTGGACTGATATCTGCCATTTGATTATTTGAAGACATATATGCTTCTAGTTGAGTCATATTATGCATTTGATTGCATCATACAAGCCATTGGTCTATAACCTACACACGGTCTTTCCACTCATAGATATTATCTGTTCGTTTGGTGTACCTCCCGTTTTTCTGGAACAGTTCAAAACTTATAACAATTTGATAGTCGTAATTACTTACATGTATTGGTTGGTAATCAAGGATACATATTTTTAAAACAAAGAAATTACAGGACTGGGTCAAGAGAAGCTTGACGCTAGTCCGCTTCAATCTTGATATGCCAAGAAGGTGTTGAAAAAGCTGACACAACTATATAGAGGACACAACTACAAAGACAAAATTAGGCTAGAAACAAAAGAAAAATAAAGACAAGACAGACCAAGGATTACACCCCAAGGCCCAAATACTACCACCATGAGTCACCCCTAATCAAGTAGCAGATGGCACACCCCATCTCCTATAGATCACTTCTACTCGCACACCAAGCTATCAATAGCTGGCGAGAGGAAAGTCTTTGCTTCGGAAAGGCTTATGTCCTAAAAGATGTAGTTATTTCTCTCCTTCCATAAGGCTCATGAGATGTCCCCTGGAAGAAGAGCCTATCGATGGAAGAAGAGCCCAAACCGTTACTAATTACTACTAGTGCTTTTAGTGAGATCGAACACTAACAAGATAAGAAGCCTTGAAATGAGAGTTGGGTATATATATATATAGAGAGAGATAAGCACACTAGTGGACCATGCTCACTACGGTTTGTAATGGGTGGCTCTGGCCCCAATCTCCACCCTCCATTTTCCATCCAACGGTTTTCTAAAGTTAAAACATATTAAGGCTATTTTTGCTCATTTCCCCCCTTTCACGACTTTCTCTCATTCTCCCTTTTTCTTTTGTAATTCTTTTTCCCCATCCTCTTCTCTCTTGTGCGTTGCCACTACCATTCACAATCCCAGGGGAGGGTTGTTTGCCGCTGCTGACTCCCATTCCCGACATCATTCGCCCCCTTTCTCTTCGTCTTTCCTCATCTCAAACCCTAGCATCCCTAGGACGCTGCTGCTAGGACGAGAGGAGGTTGCTCCCATCTATTCCTTCTTTTTAATCATTTCTTCTCTCCCCTGCTCTCCTATCCCCTTTTATTCTCTCTGTCTTTTCCCATTTCTTCTTGATGTTCTCTTTGTGTAGAGTTTTTCATTATATTTTCTCTAAACTACATGTTTCTCTCTTTCATTATTTACAGGTTAGTTCACATTTTAGTCTTTAAAAACATATTAATATAGGAAGGCAAAAACCCTTGCATGTAGTTCTCTGGTCAATATAGGAAGGAAAAAAAACTACAGAATTTTCCATTAGAGGGTTTCTAGCACTCCCAGCTTGATCGTAAAAATCTATTATATAGTGGGCTATGCCTTCCCCCATTTTGAAGGTTGTGTAGGGTATAGACATCATCAGAGATTGGATGACAGTTATTATGTCAATTGGATGACAATTATTATGTCCTCCCCCTCCCAGGCCTCCTTACAGGCCCCATTGAATTCTCCCCCTCAAGGTTTCTTAAGGCTTGATTTTGATGGGAGCTCTACGGGGAGCCCGAGCTCAACAGATATTGGTGGTTTGTGAGAGATGGTGACAGTAGTATCATCGCTCTCTATTTAGGTCCAATGGATGTAGTTACATTGAAGCATGCTGAAAGGTTTTATGTCTTAGATAACGGATCATCCTCTGCATTTTGTTATCCTTTATCGATGAAGGTTATTCTAGAAATGTTATTTTTTGGGGGACAAGGGTATTGAGAGAGGTCATTGGAGGTTTGCGTATGTCCATGATTTGGTGAGGAACAAGAACATTTCATTATTTTGGGTCTCGAGTTGCAAATTATTTGGCCAAGGGAGAGGGTGGATTTGTTCAATGAAAGTCTTCTTGATCTATGATTTGATTTATGTGTCTCTCTCTTTTTTTTTGCTATTTCTTTTCGCTCTTCCTCAATAAAAAGGCACTCATAAATTCTTTCCAGCTTTGGATGGTGCTGGGTGGCTTACGGTTGTGCTGTATAGGTGCATTCAAGAGAGTCAAAATGCATGGTTTGGGATCCATGCCACCGATGTTGAAGTAATGAGTATCAATGAAGACTAATGTGCTCTTTGGCGTTGCCAATTTTCTGTTGTATTGAGGGAAGGTTGGACATGTATAGCCTTTTGGGTAAGACTTCTTCAACATTTCGGGCCATAGTCACCAAGTATGGGTACGAGTTTTAAACGACAATGATCCGTTCTAGAAGTACGGGTTGTAGACAGCAAAAACATGAAAACGAATGATTTTTTAAAAACAATTAATAATTATAATTAAATAGGAAACATGATACCAACTACTAACAATCATTTAAAGTCATCATGCAACAAAAGAATTGCATTGAATAGCCCTCAAAATATCATTGTTCATCATTCAACCATTTTAACAAACAAATATCATAATTCACCATTTCAAAAAAGTACAATACTATTATCTTCTAAACTAGAACCCCATAATATTCAAACCTTAACCTAAATTCAAATCTTATCATTAGCTTCAAAATTCAAACCCTAACATAAAATTCAATAATATCTTTATAAAAATAAACTCTATATGCAAACCCTATCGTAATATTCGATTATTCAAATAGGTCAATGAGAATGATAGAGAAACCCTATAAAATTAAATTATATACGTAAATGATAGAAATTACCTTAGGGTGCTTAGCTGCCAGGCTCTTGTGCTTTCAGCCTTGGGGTCCTATGTTTTTGCTTTTGTTTCTCCTTTTCTTGGGTTTACGTGCTTATAATCTCTATTGCTGTATTGCTACTCTAGTTTTTTTTTATTAATATAAATGATTGATTACTAATTCAAAAAAATACTTTAGGTTGCTCAAATATTGACAGTGGGAGTGAGAAACAAAAAAAGAGAATCTAGATTATGGAAGAGAGGAATGAATCTCGATCTTAGAAGAGGGGATAATCTAGATTCTTCTTCTTCTTCTTCTTGTTTCCACTGAAGGAGTTGCAGTGATTGTAATCGTATAAACAGACGAAACCCGAGAGGTTTGAGTGTTTTTTTTTCTTTCACTCAGAATGGTTGTTGTTTCAAATGATGAGAAAAAAATTTAAAAAATAATGGATCATTGTTTGAAATGACCCTATAAAAATTAAAAAAAAATAATATATATATATATATATATGTTTTTTTTGTACGCGTATTATACGAGTTTAATATTTGAAAATCGCCGTTTGAAACTTAATACGACATAAATACACTGTTTAAAATGGCAACCCCCCCTCCCCCCAAAAAAGTGTAATAGGTATTTAAACGCTTATAAAATGCTTTTTTGGTGGTAGAGTTTCGAGCATGTAGAATAAGGTCACTCTCTTGCCAATTTGGCGCATTATCTCTCTCCAACAAGTAACTTTGTCCAGTCATCCTGAAATATTACTGAAACCATCTGTGGAGTCTCCAATAATGTCAATGAGGCAATGATAGAACGCACGAGGTTCCTCACACACTTCCTCTACAATACGAGATGGAGCAGATGAGTCCGTGCTTGACTCATACTCAAACTTGCCAACATGTGGTCATGAGCCCAGCTAAAGCAGGCAATCATATGTGCATTGGACGATGAGTGAAAAAATACATTGATCCGGAAGTTTGTAAATGAGATTTAGGGTTTGCAGTTTCATTAGCTCACCCATAGTTGGCTACTTATTCATATGTAAAGAAGCTTAGTCTAACACACAGATTGGTGTAAATCCTATTGAAATTCAACCCAATTCACAGCGATTTAGCCTCTAGAACTCTCAGTGTGAACGCCATTCTAACACATGTGAGTAATAATTCAAATTTTCGTATTAGAATAAAGCTTAAGTGTTTATCTAAAGTTATATGGTGATCAAAAAAAATTTAATTTTTACCAATAAAATAAAATAAAATATATATATATGAACTTTTAATTGCCGTTTCTAGTTTCTTAGGGAAGAAAATTACATCACCTAGTATTTGTTCCATAAACTCAATGTCATGGGATATGATCAACCTAATTCATTGCAAAATATCACTGACAGTCTGAACCAACGGATAAATAAACTGAGAATGTGGAATGACATGAAGTTAATAATGAATTTTGAAGGGCGGTGATCTGATATAAGATCCTTTTGATGTGGTTGTTCAGTATTTTCTGAGCACCAATGTACTATATTAAAAGGAAGCAGTAGAAACATGCACAAGAGGATGTAGGAAGCTCGACTTTGAAATATGGTGGATGAACAATTTGTTGGGGAGGAACTTTGATGAGGATGGTAGTGCATTGGTGGATGAAAATTTTGATGATGATGGTAGATTTGGTTGGTTTAATTGAACAAAAATATATGGCTGTCATGTTAGGCTTTAAAGTATATATTAAAAAAAAAAATTAAGGCACTGTCTCTTATTTTCTGTTTTTAAGAACAAAAATTTGGAAATTTTTGCATAAAGTATGTTTGGTGAACATGTTTCTAATTTTTACTTTTAAAAACTGATTAAATTTTTTGAAAACCAAGGTCAGTTTTTAGAAAAAAGAAGAAGTAGAAAACACGAAGTGCTCACGACCACCACCACAACACCACCCACCACCCACCACCCACCATTACCATGGATTGGAATGGTTTACCCAAATTATCATGTTCATATTAACCAAATGTGTTTTTTTTTTTTTTAAAATAAATATAAAAAACAAGTAACAATTAGTATTGCTAAACGTGTTTTCTGCTTAAAATGTTAGAAAACAGAAAGTCGTTTCGAGGTTTTAAAAACAGAAAAAACGACTGTGCATCCAAACGGCCCCTAAGACTGATTTTTTTTTATCAATAAATTTGAATTTTAGCTTTAGAACACAGCTAGTTGACTTGCCTAAGAGTTCAATGTTCAAAGATCTTACTGAAGAATATGTAACCATTTGATAGATGCTTGGTAGCTCACTTTGGCTTTCTTGTACTAGTTCTACACAAAATTTTAATTTCATTGTGGCTGTTATTTGTATTTGGTTGAATATGGATAGGGGTGAGTATTAACTTACCGAGTCGAGCTTTTATCGAGCATGTAAATATTTCAAGGTGTTCAAGCTTGGCTCAACTCGTTTATAAACGAGTACAACCAAGCTCGGTTAAAATATGATTAGTTTAAAAATATATTTTAGTAATTTTTGCCCCTTAAGTATGTTAATTATGTACTTAACTTAAATATTTTAGTAATTTAAAAATATTTTGAGTATATATATAAAATTGAGCCGAGTAGGGGTGTGTTCAGGCTTGGCTCGTTAACTAAACGAGCTCGAAAATGAAGTTCAAGCTTGGCTTGTTTACTAAATAAACGAACGAGCTCAAGCTTTTAATGAGCGGAGCGGAGCGGAGCTCGAGTTATTCACAAGCACGTTGTTCGTTAATCACCCCTAAATCTGGAACTATTTGATGGATGTTTTAACTGATCTTCATTATTTGATTAAGATAGCTTTATTTCTTCTTCCTCTCATGAATGATCATGGATGTGCGAATCTGTTGTCTAACATGAATGTCTGTTAACCTTGTTTCAAATCACCAGTGAATGTTTCTATTTATTTTGTAGTTTTGATTTATTTGAGTGATTGACAAATTCTATGGTAAACCGAATAAAAAGAGAAAAAACTTGGAAACACAGATCACTACACGAGATATTATTTCTGAATTTTGAATGAAAATAATCAGGACCGGTGGAACCTAGCTTGCCTCTCTTTTAGTCACGCTGGTCCAGGTCATACAGATACTTGTTTATTGAGGCCAATTTGCTTAGAGTTTCGTTCATAAGGATGGGAGTTTAGAGCCAGATCTCTTTTTTCTCTTTATTTGTGTTTCCTGTTATTTGTCTCCATGTCATTGATTGTTCATTTTAGGGCCTTATAACTAACATGAAGATTCCGTAGATGCTGAATGCCCAAACTTTTCAGGTACCATGGAGTTTTTTTTTTTTTTAATGTTGAGAGTTGCAGCCATGCTGCTCAATATTCTTTAATACATCAATTCAGTTTTTCTAGGCAGTCTCACATCATCTGTCCTAATTCTGTTTTCCTCATAAAGGATTTGTTAATGGATATGGAGGAGAGAGCTTCTTTCTTTTAATTGTTTCTTTTCTGCTAGGAATCTTCATGAAACCCATTGGCAGTTTCAACACTGTAATTCATGTCCAAGTCCACTTGATGTATGTGATCACTGCCATATAGCGTGCAAAAAGATCATTTTTAATGTCTGTGGTGAATAACATATTACAATAGGCCTGTGGTGAGTAACATATTATTGCTGCTCCAAACCTCAACCAATTGTCAATCTCCAGCCCAAAGCTGACCAGTACAAAACCATGTGATCTGTCCCTGTTTACGTATCCCACTGGCTTCTTAGCATTGTCGCGACCCAAAATCCCCCTTAGAAGTTTAGGAGACTTTGGCTCGTGACTTGACTTGTCATATCAACCATCCTGCACAATAATAAGGCATGCTACAGTGGAAGCTAACAAAACTTTTATTTTTATACATGAACGTATCCAAAGAGTTTTATACAATAACAAAATCCAAAAGTAAGAGTGGACATGCCCACTCATCAAAACATATACATATCACTCGCTCTCATCACTCCGTAATATGCCTCGTAAGGCCACCTGTCCAAATCCTTTCCCTCCTCGGGAAGGCCACCTATTGGCTTCTCAACATATTTCTCTTCGACCCATGGCTCCAGCGCGCAAATGTCAAAGGGAATACCTGCCGACATCAAAATGTACGACTGAGTATTGAAACACTCAGCGTGTACAATCCACTAGCTAACAATGTTATAATATACATCATGACAGACTTGCAATTTAAACAGTACGGCTCATATGCATGTATAAATCCAAGTGCGAAAACAATCTTAAAATCACATGTCCATGCTTGCTAATCATACTTTAAATTTTACTTTTCATGTTTTCAAAACATGCTTTTCTTTCTTAAAACATAGTTCTTGTCTTGTTCTTGTTATGTGAGAATCATGCATGTCTTGTTTGAACCGTACTTGTCTTGTCTTGCGTGAATCATGCTTGTCTTGTAACACATGCTTGAAGTAAGATGTTAGTGCCCTTGAAACGACTTGAAGCCGGGTATGTAAATACCCCTCAGTGAAAATACTTGAAACAACTTGAAGCCGGGCATGTAAATACCCTTCATTGAACATGCTTGAAATTGACACACTAACATCCTTGACCAACCCAAAGTTTGGCATTATCATTCTTGCTTGTCTTTTCTTGAAGTCGGATATGACATATCCTTGGATATGCTTTATCCTTGACCAACCCAAAGTTTAGCTTTATCATGCGTGCTTATGTAAATCATAATTTGTCTCAATTGTTTATGTTGTGAACTTGGAAAATCATAGCTTGACTCATTTGAAATTCTTAGAACTTAAAACTTAATGAAAACTCCGGTCATGCAATGCCTACATATGCATCGTGCTTGTGAACATCATAATATACTTAAAAAGTTCTTAAACACCCCAACATGTTCATATAAACTCCATTCACACCTTATTACTTGCATACATAAGCTACACAATCCATTTACATCAAGGCATGCTCATATCTTGCTTTTCAAAATGAGAATATAACAAAACATGGCAACCATAATCACTCTTGCATTAATAACATCCAACATTCAAGAATTCATGCTTTAAATATTACTCTTTAACCTAAAAACCCTGATAAAGCCAACTAGTAGGAAGTACCTACCTTTTAAGACTAAAACCCTTTTGGTTGAGAGTCCTAGAAAGCTTGAGAAGGCTTGGATTGCAAGATCTTGCTTCGCCTTTTTGATCTTGAGAAGCTTTGGAGATGAGAGTTGGGCTATACCCTTGATCTTGAGGAAAACCCTTCCAAACCCTAACTTTTCTTCCATTTTCTCTCCAAAACTCTTCCTTAGGTTTGTGGACCCTAAAACCCACGAAATGGGTTAGTATTTATAGGCCAAGGGTGTTTAAAACCCTAATCCACCCTTAAAATTCGTGGAAAAAGGGAAAAACTCCAAATCATTAAAGGATGGTCGATCGGCTGAGAGGGGCGGTCGATCGGTTGGGAGAAAAATCCCTATTGTTGCCCCTTTTTGAGCATTTTGGGGGCAGTCAGTCGACCGGTTAGGAGGGGCGGTCGACCGGCCTCTGACCAAAAGCTCACTGTGGCCCATTTTGGCCACATTCGTAACAATCGGTGAACCAGCCATTTGCCATTTTTCCTTGTTTTTCTCCATTTTTCACACTATAGTGTTTCCACTCTTCCCTTAACTCACTTAGAGGGTCTCCACTCTTTGACCTTGGCTTTAACACTCACACAACACCTATAGTTTGATTTTAATTTCTTTTATTCATTCATCACACACCCAAAATACATAGAAGGCCCTTTTGGCCTAAAATCACTATTCACAGACATTATTCACCGGCACTATTCACCGACTATGGACTTGAGTTCCGGGGTTCTACAAGCACCCTGATGACCTTGGATCCTATTTAGGTAGCTATTTATGTATGACGAATTCGTCAATTCTGTGTGAGTCAAAATGGATCCTATGTTTAGACTGGAAGATCGATCAAGATATAATCTTTCTAACTCTCAATTTATTTTCTTTAGAAAAATTTTTGAAGGATGTACAATTTCGATAGAGATTAAAATTCTTTTGCTGTATGATATGTCCACCTCAATACCTAATTCAGAAGTGTTGGGGCCTAGGCCTAGAAGCCTTTATTGGTTACAATTTTCTCTTTTTTCATTTCACTTTTGTAGATTCAATGGCAATCTTTGCTTGGTTCGAATGTGTGAATACCCCACATGAACAGGAAACTCGGTTGGATTACTAGTCAAACCTTGGAGAGATTTTCTTGTTTCTGTTCATTTCTTTGTTGTGGTGGTTGGTGGGGATGGGTGCTCTTGGCTCATTGTTCTGGTATAATCCTTTTTGCTACATTTCTTTAGGCAGATAAATTAACTGTTAAAAATCTTCAACTGAATCCCTGTCTTACACAAGTTGGTTTTCTATATAGAAGTAGATCAACTATCATGAGTAGAGCATCTTCAGAGTTTTTTTTTTTTTGCCTTTTCGTTTTAGAGTCTCTTTCACTGCTTTTTAAAATAATTTTTTTATTGTTTCTTTTACATGCTGTTCTAATTTATTTTAGTAGTAACATATAATTTTTGTTAACTTGCTCGTTTGTGTGTATAGTCTTCAATCAGACTTATATGAAATTATTTAATATTGCAGAATTTCAGGCATATCATGAAGGAGCTACAGGGGGCCATAATCATATCTTCATCGTTTCAAGCAATACTGGGATATAGTGGACTGATGTCAGTATTCTTGAGGTATGCTTCTCAACATCTGTACAGTTTTGAATGCTTGTGATTTTCTTTCTTTATCATTACATGCTTGATATATCATTGTCCAACTGTGAATTGAATAGATATTGGAAGCTCCAATAAACTGAAAGTTAATAAGATTGCTTGTTCTTTGTATTGCCAGTGAGGTTATATGCGAGCTCTCTATTACAGAGAATCTATTGAAAGAGATGAAGTGCTGTATTACATACTGCTTTCAAAGATTAGAGTCGACTATTTATTGGTGATTGTGTTTAAAAAGCTTAAAGGTTCCTATTCTTTTATATAATATTTTGTAATGGATTTATTCACCAGAGACACATTATGTGCAGTTTGACGTGATTCAAGAACAGTAAAATTCTTTCTAAATTATATCAGACGAGCAAGTATGAGACTTTAAGCATGCCACTTCTAAGAGCACATAGAGTTAGGCCAATCCTGTTAGTACAAGATTCCTGCACACATTTTATGATAAAAAATTGGGCTGCATGCACGTGGTGGGATGATAATGTAGTCTTGTCAATGAGTAGAGAACTATAGATGATGATGTTCCCTCCCCTGACAACATGAAGGTAATTTTGCTCCTTGATGCAGAGGTGGTTCCTTCGTTGAACCGGACTTATAGTGTCTCCTAGATATAAGTCCAGTTAACGCATTTAGCATAAGGACCATTGCTCCTAACCGATCTGGGTTTTGAGTTTGGTTTAGTCGGCCCAATGGTCCTTATGTATGATCAAATATGGCCTGGGCCACCAAGCCTTGCCGAATGCAATTAAGCACACAAATGCATTAGATATTTTCAAATATATATAAAATATTCTTGGTTGGATGACGTGTGCTTTGAGTTAGTCTATCATGAATTGGCTTAAAGTTTTCTTACTTCATTCTCTTACAAGAATATTCTGAAAGAGATTGGTTGGGTCAGGCTTGCCCATTTATGTCCTATCTCAAGCTGCCTGGCAATTCTAGTTGATCTGGGCTTTCGTATTCAGCCAATGGTCAAGCCCGAGTCCTATGCTACTTGGGTCTCCAGCTGGTACCAAGCCTCAGTTTCATTCGACCTTGCCCAACTTGGCCTGTGCATAGTGACAAAGTTGGGGTTCGGGAATAATTCGGCAGGGATCAAGTTTGGAAAATTTGGAAAAATAATAAAAAGTAAATTAATAATTATAAAAATGTACGGAACAATTTGATTAAAATATATACAAAATAAGTAATTTGTTTTGAATAATTCGGGGATGATTCGTAAAAAACGCGAATAATTCGTAAAAACTGCGTTTTTTTTTAAAAAAAACGCGATTTAAATGGCGAATACTTCGGCAACCCAAAAATTTTCATGGGTCATGGCATGGAACTCTTGATTCTCCTTTTTTTCCCCCATCTTTGAGCCCCTTTTTTTAGTTGTGTTGAAAACAATGACCACTCTTTTGTGATTACTTTTTTTCTATTTTTTTTTTTAAATTTGAAATTATGCATTGTGTATTAAACTATTAATTATTAATAAATCCAAGAGATTAGAGCTGAGACAGAGAGCTTAATCCTATGCCGAGATAGGAAGTTAGTTCAGTATGCCAAGTTCCAGGCTTCCAGCTATAAGTGAGTAGGTTCTTTTCCCTTCACTACCGGAAACTCTTTTGCGGTGCTGGTCTCGGCTCTTTTTCTCTCTCCTCTTTTTGAACTGTGCCCGAAACTTTTCTCTCAAGGTGCTTGCCCTAAGGCAGTGCTTGATGGAAAGAAAAGACTTCTTTTTGCGACACTTCCACTATGATCCGCTTGAACTGAACGAACTGAACTAATTGTTTGATCTACAAGTCGCCCAAGAGTCCCGTCACTAGCGAAAGGAGTTTTTCTTTGATCTGCCTACCGAAACCGAAAGAAAAAGATTTGACCTACGCCTTGAAACACAGACTTGAACTGAACACAACGTTATGGGTAACCTATTACATTTAATTGCTAGTTATTAGTGACCATGAATTCAATGGGTTAGTTACAAAATTAAATTCTTTTTGTTTGTAGAACCCTAAAATTTATTAATTTTACGCAAAGGTCCTTACACACTCGTAAAATTATATAAAGAGCCTAAAATCATTAAAAAGCCCTATACATTTAAATTGGGCCTAATGACAAGGCATGTGCCTCTTACGGCTCGGGTCTGGGCACGAAGTAGAAAGCCCATAAACTCAAAACCCAAGTCCAAATCTAAATGGTTCACACACTCGATAAATGGGTCGATCCATTAACACAAAAAACCTGATTGTGGACTCAATACCCAAGAAGATGGGTGGGCCCCATCAAAATCTCCTAAGTCCCTTAAACCACTAAATAAAGTGGGATTCTTGGAATCCTTATCTTTAAATGGGTGAGGCTTATCAAAATCTCTTAAGTCCCTTAAACCACTAAATGGAGTGGGACTCTTGAGATCCTTATCTCTAAAAGTCTATAAATAAGACCCAAAGCTAGAGATTTAGAGATTCAGAAATCCAGAAAGGAAATTTAGAATAATCGACAATTGAAGTAGTGAAGCAGTGCAGATCAAAATACAAGTGAAGCAGTGCTGATCAAGAAACAACAGTGAAGCAGTGTTGATCAAGAAAATCAAATTATTCTAGAGAAGACAAAGCTATAAAGAAGTCAGTTCTTTTCCAGAATCGCTTTCTAACCGATCAAGCGCGAAGCCCAGAAGAAAGGAAAAACTACATCGATATATTCAGAGAAGATCGAGATCACGCCTTGGCCCTCATCTTCTACTTTAGAAATTTCTGATTGTTAATCAGAGGATTTTTGAGAGTTGTACCAAACTGAAAATTAATAAATATTTTGTTCATCATTATTTCGTCCACGAAATTTTGTGTCGACATCGTTATTAAAATGTCAACTATTTAAATGAAATATTGTTTTAATTAAAACGTTATATAATTTTTAAGAAAACGAAAAAAAAAAATCAAAGATCAACAAATGCATGCATATATTGTCCATTTATCAATATTATAGAAACTATATCTAAGCTGAAAAATAATAGCCACATTGTTAGAGTTACAATGTGGATATGAGTTATGATTCATGTGATTGCCCTTCTTTTGGAAGTGAGGCACCCAAATCTCACTGTGGATATGATTCTTAAGATTCATGTGATATGCCCATATAATGTTTTTTGGGATGTTAATATTTTTATTGTGACCATGGTTACAAGAGCGGGAATTGAAATGTGAGGCCCAAAAAAACCTTGGGAAACGAGGAGCAAGAAATGGGATTTTGGAACCTCACTCCCATTATTTTTAGTATGGTAGCCATACCTTAGATTTTGTCATACAATGAGATATGTGTGAAGAACTAGACACCTTAGCTATAGTGGACATTATATAAAAAGATCTGATATAAATATTCTGTTCTAGGTTGGAATAAAATGATATAAATAAAATCAATATGAAAATCTCGTAAAAAAACTTAATCTAATATTTGTGTAGGGCTTACCTTACTGGTTGTAGAGGCGCACTATATTCTATTAATCATTTACCAAAAAATCCAACGATACTTGCTTAGGGTCTACACCCTAGCTCTATAGACTTGGGTATATCCCATCATGTCCCACACACATAACCCTCTTTGACCACTACATGGGACATGATGGATGTGAGCTTCCTGGGAAGCTAGCGTCCCAACATGTACGAGGCTTCCTTGCAATTATGACCGTGACTATAGACCATATTTAACTTTGAATTTTCAAGCATTCCAATTGCTTAAATGACCAAAAAAAACAAATTCACGACAGCTTATGCCACCTATTATTGATTTCGCTTTTCCTATTACAAATGGTTGTTATTTGTTATTCATTAAGTTTTAAGCGTGTATTGATAATTATTTGATCATTACCTAAAATATCAATACATGTTTCTATGGTTTCCATGGCTTACAAATTTTCTACAATATTTCCTTTGACTACCATAAATTTCCATAAATGTTTCATCTCCTAAGGGACCAAAGTTTATATTGAATTTGTAGTTTAAAATTTTTGAAGTTGCTCAAGTAGGTGATAATTGTTTCTCTTGTTAGTGATAAAATAAAGAAGATTAAATTGTGATGGTTCGATCCTGTGCAATGTTGGCCACTGATGACACCAATGAAGAGTGCACCGTTGCAGGTCAAATGCTCTAAAAAGAGGAGAGAAAGGCTAAAAAGACATGCATTGAATTAGAGAGATGATTTATAAGCATATACTATAGTGGAGAATATGGCGTTGGATAGAATGGAATGAGGATCAGGATTCAGGATTGGTGTAGTGGACCTCATATAGTTAGGCCAAGGCATGGATGTTGTGATGGATTCATCTGAAAGTTCGAACCCAAGAAAGAATGCTCAATTCTAGACAAAGATTACTTATCAAAGAAAGCCTGTGCATGCTGTACTATTATCCATCCATTTACATGCATGCATGTGTTCATGTGCATGCTTCTACTTGCATATTATCCGTCCATGTAAATGCATGCATATGTTCATATGCGTGCTTCTGCTTGCATATGTGAATGCAATCACGCATTACTCTGTGTTACTTGTTGCTATGCATGTATAGTTCATAACTGTCATGTAAAGTGGAGCAGTCAGATAAGCAGAGTGATGTTCTTCCAACCTTTTATTTACTTCTGGAAATTTTTTGTTGGGGTTTACGTTTAATTTGATTCCTTTCTTTGTCATATTGACTCCTTAAACGTTATCAATATAGAAAGGGAAGATAGTGGGCAGTTTTGTAGCAATTTTTCATTTCCATGATTGGTTAAAATGCTCACATGTCAGTGAGTTTTCTTGACATGGGCAGTTACTCAATGGAGTATGGACCATAGTTACCAAACACCCATATAATACTTTTAGGGGGGGTTGTCATTTAAAACTCCGTACTTTTGCTGTGTTACATGTTATACGGGTATTAAATAATTGTTTTTAATTACGTATTAAACGCGTACAATACGCATATTTTTACTATACTTGTACAGTGTTAAACGCATATTCTATATTAAATAATTGTTATTAATTAATACGGTGATTTTTATTTATTTATAATTACTAATAATTTTTTAATTTTCCCGTACTTTTGCCGTATAGCACCTGTACTTCCCAAACGGATCATTGCCGTATTCTTATGGTAATTGTAGCGTGTTAAACGCATATTCCGTATTAAATAATTGTTATTAATTAATATGATAATTTTTAGTTATTTATAATTATTAATTATTTTGTAATTTTTCCTTTGCCATGTTTTTGCTATATAGCACCTGTACTTCTTGAACGGATAATTGCAATATTATACCCGTACCCGGACTTGGTAACTATGGTATGGACCCTATTAGAGAAAAAGTCCAAGTTGGGAGCATGTGCTTTTCAATAGGGATATAGTTTTATCTTTTCAATTGATCACTAAGTCGTGCCTTATGCAATGTCGGTTACGCTCACTTTTACCATTTCTTTTAGTTTGGGATTTCATGTGCAGCTTTAATGAGGTTAAATTGGTTGAGAGAGAAAAAAACAAGGAAGAAAATGGAACATTGAGTTTTTTTATTTGTGCATGCAGCATAATCTGACACAATGTAATGAATGCTATGACTCATATTGATTGTCATGAAATTATTGTAGCTTTTGGGATGTCTAAATACTACAGAATACCACATAATTTTGTTCCATTCTACTGCGCTGAGTTCCATACGCAATATTAGCAAGTCCACGAACTCATCCTTTTAGGCCACGCCATATTGGTGTTCACGAAATTATTGTAGCTTTCAGGATGTCTAAATGCCACAGATTTTTCCCCCACTCTACTGCACCGAGTTCCAGGCTCAAATTTAAGCACATCTAAGAACTAATCCTCAGTGCAATTGCTTTTCCTTTTCAGGTTGATCAATCCAGTGGTTGTATCCCCAACTATTGCTGCTGTTGGACTTTCTTTTTATAGTTATGGTTTCCCACAAGTGGGTACCTGCCTTGAGATTGGTGCAGTGCAGATATTGCTGGTTATTCTTTTTTCGCTTGTAAGTATAGAATAGCTATCCCAAATTCTTTCAATTTGCATGTTCTATTACTACTGAAGATGTGTTACTAGTGTTTAACATTGCGTGTCAAAATATCTAATACATTATCCTTCATATGTTTTCCTGCAGTATCTACGTAAAATATCTGTTTTTGGTCATCGCATATTTCTAATCTATGCGGTAAGCCCATATACTGAAGAACCGTCCTGTTCATTCTGTTAACCATCTGCTAATTTTCCAGTACAATTTTGTTATGGTATTAAATGACACTTATTGTGAGTAATTATTTTTTGATAAAATTTGTAGGTTCCATTGGGTCTGGCAATCACATGGGCTGCTGCTTTCCTTATTACTGAGGCTGGAGCCTATAATTACAAAGGTTGTGATATAAATGTACCTGCCTCAAATATTATATCTGAACACTGCAGAAAGCATATCTCCAGGATGAAGCACTGTCGTGTTGATACTTCTCATGCATTAACATCTTCACCATGGTTTAGATTTCCGTACCCATTACAGTGGGGTACACCTGTCTTTGATTGGAAAATGGCTCTCGTAATGTGTGTAGTGTCAATAATCTCATCAGTTGATTCGGTGAGTTTCCTCTCCTTTGCTTAGTATGATTTACAAATTTTTATTTGGAGCTTCTTGTTTTCCTTTTGAGTTCTTCAGCAAGTGACATCTCAACATTTCTTTTTTTCCGACACCCTATTGAAAAAAAAACCCCAGCCGAATCTTACCTTTCAGTCTTTCACCTAGCTACCACTAAATTCTCAATCAGGTTTTAAATGACAGTTTTTGTGTGCGTAATGGGTTTGGGTGAAACCTCTACATAACACCGTTATGGAATGGTTTTGGCTGTTACGACCGAAACCGTAACCCATGTACTATTTTTGGGAGTTTTTTTTTTTTTTATAAAATTGAGAGATATATTTAAACTTGGTAAACAAATAAAATCAATGATATTATATGCGTACTATGCATGAAGATACTAATTTATCAAGTTTAAAAGTAATTATAAGATTTTTTAAATCCAAATTATTATTTTGACCTCATGATTTTAAAGAATTGAAAATTTTCTAAAAATAGCTAAATTTTTTAGAGGTAAAAGAATAACTGAAATTTTAACTGATGTAGTAGACACCGTAGTTAAATAAATGTATACATGTGCCATTTAAGTAACAAATATTATCAATTATGTCATATGTGGCACAACAATGTTATCCATGGTTCAAAATATTTGTATCCAGTGCCGTAGCGGTAAGTTCAAACTTCAAAACAGGATACTTATTGGCGTATTGGACCGTATCGGATGGATTTGGTGGAAAAAATCAGGATAAGCTAAATAACGCTTAGATATGGAAGGAAAAACTTGGATACCTTGTATAAAACTAATTTAAAGCAAATATAAGCTAAAAATAAACTAAATGAAAGTCTCCAACTCATACATATGAGAGTTAAAAATTTTATAAGTTAAAAAAGGCGTGCGTGCTGATAAACAGGTATATGGAAATACAAACCATAATCACTTAGCTGAGTATAGGAAATACAATTTAGATATTAAACCTTATTTTCAAGGAGTTAGATAAGAATGTAATTACAACTATAAATTTTAAGCTTGAATGTAAGTTTTTTTATGTTGAACTGTTACACTGTTAGTCGACTATTTAACCTTGTAGATGAATTTTTTTTTTTTGAAACTAAAATATGAGACTTATTTTAACAGAATTTTGGGTTTTGGTAATGTTTCAATATAGTAGAATTTATGAAAATTTAATATTTGAGAAATGTTTTACCATTTGAAAGTTGAAATTTTGACCTAATCTCTAGAATATGCTAAAAAGAAGATTTTTTTTTTGAACTAGAAAGATGATTTTTTATTCTTCAGGAATTTGGATCCAAGATAGTTTTTATTGAATTCAAATGGGGGTATAATCTTTTCTTAAACCTTGTTTACATATAAGTATCTTAAGTAAATGAAAGTAAAATTAATTTAAAATCATTTACTTAAATAATATTTTATGTAAATTAGTTGTGCGTATCAGGTTTATGCTGTGGATCCTAGTGTAAATAGGAGAAAAAAAATTTAACGGAAAAATTCTCCTATTAGGCGTATCGGTCCATATCAGGAGTATCGGGCTTGATACGGGAGAGTTTTTTTTTCTTCTATCGTACCAATGTACCGGGTAGCTCCAAACATGATACGTATTGGTATGTAACGGCCGATACGTATCGCAATTTAAGCCATGATGTTATCACCCATGATGGGGATGAAAATTTTGAGCCTGCTTGAAATACCATGACATATGAGTGACCTTTCATTTAATTGTTGATTTTATTGTTTTAGTATTTGTTTTTATTTTAAGAATATTGAATGCACTAAACGATGTATGGATGTTATTTGGGTATGAAACAATATATGAATGATATTGGGTTTGCCTCTCAAGGACTATGGTGGGTGAGGCTTTAGAAGATTGAGATGTATGTTGGGGTGACACTTTTTGTTATGAAAATAGGGCTCTGTGGAGAAGGGTAATTAGGGAAAAATTTGGGACCTCTAGGTATCATTGAGAATCTAGGTGTGTTACTTCCTCCTTACATCAATTTTTTTGCTGGCCCAAAGGATTGCCACATGTCATTGAAACGCATGATATATTATCTACTCTCTCTCTCTCTCTCTCTCTCTCTCTCTATATATATATATATATATATACACACACACACATAATAAAATATTTTTTAAACTTTACAAAATTTGTCCAGGATTTTCACATTTGGCTCTCTTTCTTTCTCCCTTTCTCCAAACTATACTCTTTTTCTTGTAGTAACATTTTGGTCTTCTATAATAAAATCATTTCCTGTTAACCATTCTAGGATCCAACCTGGATGTGTTATCTTAATTGAGAATTGAGTCCAACAAAGAAGGACTCCAATCAAGACCTCTAATGGTAACCATGTCAAAACATTTCTAAAGAAGCCCAAAACGACGTAGTTCTTCACTATGGTTCGATTGTTTCCAAGAACATTCGAAAACTGGACCTTCAAAGGGATCACTTATATTAAGTTTGCCCAAATCTCTAATGGTATGTTTATTCCTAATTTTTAATCATTATTTTTATTAATTAATGATAAACATATATAATTATGATAAAATTAAATTTTAGTACCTTGCCTATGGGACACCCTATCGCCTAAGCGTCACTTGAACGCTTTGACAGTTTGACTACACCAAATACAAGTTTATGAGATAAAATTGCTTGATGGGCATGATATTGTGATTTTGTGACAACCAAATTATATTTGTACATTGTTTGCAACGTCTATCATGCAACATAAGGAGTAAACACAAATCGGCAATCAGCATGTATCCTAATTAATCTGAATCGGGATAATGGAATTAGTCTCTTGGGTGTCTTCTGATCACCAATTTTAGATAATACATCATTTCATCTCCATGAATGTCCTTACTCCTTACTAAAATTAGACTCCATATTCATTGTCTGGGTCTGGCTTATTTTGAAATCTTGTGAGTCTTTAAGTATTTCAAGGTTCTCATTTTTCATATTCCAGTCTCGTCAATCAACACTTCGTTATATGCGGACAATACCATAGGAATTTTTGTTAATCGCTAAATAAGATCTTTTATATAAATAGCAAAAAGATAAACAAAGCAGACTAGCAAACAATGAGACTAACTTTGAACTATAAAGGAAATGGTAAATATGTGTCTCGTCAAAATCCCTCATAATGGAACACCACTCAATAATCATCTGACAAATTTTGAAACAAACTAAGGCAGGCGAGCTAGAAACATTTTAATAACCTTCCAATTTTCCTCTTTCCAGCAGTGTTACCTAGGCATGTGGTACGAGTGCCAAGTGTCTAGGGGTGTTCGGCACGGCAAGCTTTGAAAATCTCAATACAGTGGTACGGACGTACAAAATTTTAAAAATGATTATATATATATATATATATATTATAGCTCAAAATTTTTAAATAACAATAATAATAAAAAGAGGGGGATCACCAGTCCCCAATATTTTTAAAAAAGTATATACCTAAGTTATAAAATATACTCATATAGGGAGTAAAAATGAGCAACAAGAGAGAGAAGAGAAGAGAGACGTACATATTGATCGTTGTTGTTGCTGCTACACTCCTAGTAAAATTTCGTCTATGTTTCCAAAAAAGCAACACAATTTGACAAAAAGTTTCTTGCAATTGTATTTTTAAAATGGCACGACATACTTGAAGCATCATTTGTCTAATCATAATGTTAATCTCATCATGACAATATATAGGCATGTACCAAGGAGTGTCGTGTCGTGCCATGGAGTATCGTGTTGTGTCCAAGTGTCGGTACGGCAAAATTTGGGAAAACTGAAGTGCCTATGTAACACTGCTTTTCAGATAGACCATGCAATCATATCCAGTAGTAGAAACTAGAGTACACGAGGTTCCACTTACACCGAAGACCAACAAAACAAGAAGTTTTGAAAGGATCCAGGGGAGACCCTTCACAATTTCCAAACATGATAGGAAATAGTTCCAAATGCTACGCGCGAAGAAACAATGCACTAGCAGATGAACTACAGATTCTTCCGATTGTGGCACATAAAATCTGTTGGCCATTCTGCACCCTCTATGTCTTAAATTAAGACAAATGAGGATTTTGTTTTCGAACATAAACAATTTTATATACAATTTTGTCATCCATAAACCAGTGCAGAGGCTACCCCTATTGTAAACCCATTGTAATTGAAAGCTCTCATTCGTCTCCAACGCTACTAAAAAAACGTTAGTTTACCCATTCCCTCATATACGCTGTTGATGATGTTGGTGTATCCGCTTGCTTACTCTTTTGACACCCTCCAGATTATCTCTCTACGAATATTATGGTCTTTAATTCAGTAACTGACATGTTTAGATTCTTGCTCCTCTCTAAACTCCATCAATTGTATTAAGTTAAAAGATAGCCTCAACAGTTGACCTACCGGGCAAAAGGCCGACTCGGTTATCTGATATCATTGTTTCCTGTTTTAATCTTTAATTATCATCTTCTGTAGTTTCATCATGTGGCCCATAAGTTTGAACCCATGATAGTTGGTACAATTTTTATATCTTCTTTGTTCTTGTACAAAGGTACCTTAATATTTTCTTCCACTCATCTGGTGTTTCTTCTTGAAAGTTCCCTATAATGACTTAATGAGAAGAATATCAATAACTTTAGAGATTGTTGGTCATCTAAAAAAATGCCACCTGAAAGTAAGTTGCTTTTGCTTCTAAAATGTTTGTGGATGTACTATCTGTGTATATATAGACATACATGCACTATTTATATGCATATTTTGTACATATATGTGGAATGCATATATACATATGGACAGACTCACAATTTTGAAAATAGTGACAATATGGACACTATGAACAGAATTGTCAGGTTCTCTTGCACTCACATTTCTGGTTCTTTCTAAGATGCAATATCTATGTTGGGAGATACGAGGACAAATGTGCTGGGGTAAACTCATTACTTGGGAAAAGTATTCTGAAGGGAATTTTGATGTATTCTTCTCCCATGACCATACTGCAAAATTTTCACATTCTTTTCTGGATTCCCAACCATACTGATGGATGTTTAAGTTATAGCAAACTTTGATAGCTTTTTTATTGCAGTATGATGTATGAAGCTGCTTATTAAGGTTATTTATCAATTGACCATTGCTGCAAGGTCTTGATTAATTTATTGGTCAATTCCTTATTTTTTGTTGTTGGAACTTATTCTTAGGTTGGCACATATCATGCATCATCATTATTGGTGGCATCCAGACCTCCAACCCCAGGTGTTCTCAGTCGAGGGATTGGTCTTGAAGGCCTTTCTAGCATCTTGGCCGGTCTTTGGGGCACAGGAACTGGTTCTACGACCCTCACCGAAAATGTGCACACTATCGCTGTGACCAAAATGGGAAGCCGGAGATCAGTTGAGTTAGGCGCATGCATTTTTATACTCTTGTCCCTTGTGGGTAAGTTTTTTCACACATATATATATATATATTTTTGGATTTGATTGTTGAATATATAACATCTAATACATGGAAACTTTCTATCAGTATCAGGGCCCAGACACAAGTAGTTTTGAGTCGTTGACCACAACAAACTAATAAGCTGACTTGTCTTGAAAGTTGAGTCAATAATACTGAAAAATATATTTTCTTCATAAGTTACAGTACAACCATCTAGAAAGTATTCATCAAAATATTCTAGATAGTACAAAATTTAAAATGTTTCAAAAACTGGACCAGCCAATGAACGGTTGAGCTCACCTTGGGATGAATCAGCTTGAAACAGGTTCACTAAAAGAAAACTTGTCTAATTACAGCAAGAAGATGGCATCATAGAATATCATGTGTTTTCGGAAGAGTTGCAAGCTGTCTTCATATAGATATATATGACCGTGTTTTAACTTGAAGAGCTTTTTTGCTTATTGTTGAAGTATTAAGAGAAATAAGTGAGCCAGAGTTCATGCTGTAATGAGACAGAACTGGTTCCAGCCCAATTGGGTTAAAACAGCTCGTCCAGTTTGATTTTTTTAGAACATTGAAGAAAAATTGGAAATTAAGATTGTCAGGAATCATTTCCAACTTTTGTTCAGTAGTAGTGACTAATGTATTTGAGACGTCATGTTCTTAAGGGAAAGTGTTTTATGGAAAGGACATATCATGTTTATCATGGTATATCCTACACATGGACTACGCGCAAATATTCTAGACCATCAAAACCAATGAGTTATCATGCTATATCATACACATGGACCACGTGTGAATATTCTAGACCATTAAACCAATGAGTGATCTTTTGCTACAATATCCCAAAGTCGTTGAAAATTGGACAGTCCCATGTCCTGACCATCCAGTATATTGACCATCTTGCCATTCCTATGATTGTCTGAAAGCTTGTCCATGTGTTAATATTCATAACTGATGCATCTGAGGTGTTATGATGTTTCAAAGGGAAAGTGTTTGTGGAAGAAGACATTCATATTCTTCATGCTATTTAGGAATCATTCTAGGACCATTCAGTCGTGAGCAATATATTGCCATAATAGCCCCAAAGACATACAAAATTGGAAGTCCTAATTCCTGATTATCCAGTATATTGGCTGTCTTCTTGAACAACCTTATTTCAGCTGTCCAGGTTTTTGCTTGTTTGGTTAATATTGCAATTGACAATGATTTTGGGGATATGAAGGCAATTGGAAGCCTGATAGATGCCCTAGTGGTAATGCTCATCAAGGAAAATTTTTGTGTCATAAGATACAAACGTCTACTTTGTTTCAGAACTGATTTGACAATTGTTCATGACCTGCATACTTTCTGGAAATTAATTCAATTTTCCTCAATAGCTTGCTCATCTTCCCTTTATATTTTTTCCCACTTTAATTTGTTGCTCTCTAACTGTACTCAATATGCTGCCTGCCATGCTCACAGGTAAAGTTGGAGGCTTTATTGCTTCAATTCCTGATGTCATGGTTGCTGCTTTACTGTGCTTCATGTGGGCTATGCTTGCCGCACTGGGCTTGTCAAATCTACGTTACAGTGAGGCAGGAAGCTCCAGAAACATTATCATAGTTGGGCTGTCTTTGTTTTTTTCCTTGTCAGTTCCCGCCTACTTCCAGCAATATGGCATCGCTCCCACTGCCAACTCATCAGTCCCAAGTTATTTTCAGCCATACACTGTGGCCTCTCATGGACCTTTCCGCAGCAAATATGGCGGGGTATGCATCTCTTCTTGACCAATTTGTGATCAAGAATTTATAATTCTTGCATTGTAGTCCATCTCATGCATGCTTATTTTTTTGGTTAAACAAAAATAACTTTATGACCAATTTAGTAGTTCCTCGGAAAACTACTTGCATGGCATTTTTTTTTCTCGCATTGTGTGGGATTCTTCCAGGATTAAATCTAAGTTACCTGCTAGGTAGAGTGCAAGGATGGCCCAGATGTCATTGGCTTGAAGTTGACCTGATGACCTGATTTGCTGGTTGTTACTTTTGACATTCAGATGATGAAATCATCCATCAACAGATGATTTGAATGGTTGGATTGGGTCGATTTTCTAGCATAGGTGATCTTCCAAGTGAGGACCATCAAATGTTGGGTCTCTCCCACGTGCACCATGGTCTACCTTATCAATCGCTTACATATCCCTTCCATCAGTCAAAATAGATTACTATAAGAAACATAAAATGATGGTTTTTATTTTCTTTGCAGGTGAATTATGTTATGAACACATTACTGTCATTTCACATGGTGGTTGCATTCCTCATAGCCGTGATCCTGGATAACACTGTACCCGGTAGCCCGCAAGAACGCGGGGTTTACGTGTGGTCTGAACTTGAGATGGCAAGGAGAGAGCCTGCTGTTGTCAAAGACTACGGGTTGCCTTTCAGAGTTGGTCGAGTCTTCAGATGGGTGAAATGGGTTGGACTTTGAGAGATATGGATGGTTTTTTATTAGGCATGCCAGCCACGTTCATTGACGGTCACTCCCGAAAAAAAGATCAACATGCATTGTAATTCTAAAATATATAAACATGTATGCCCCCTGTGAGTCATATTGCAAAATGGCAGCTCAGAAACGGACTTTTCATGCACAATTGGACTCTTGTGGGACCAGAGATCTAATGGAGATGAGTCATATATGTAGAATGGGGGATCTGGGAGAGATCTGCATTTGCTGTAATCCTAAATTATACAGTGTATGTAGTTGAGTCATTGAAAATGAACATTCCAGGTATTTTATTTTTATTTTCTTACATGTTGGCATGCTTCGAGAGGCCATGCTTTGTGAACATAGATAAAGTAATCCCGTCTTTTGATCATGTTTATAATTGCAGTTCCTCTGCCACCCACCCCCACACTTGTTGATTCATTTTATATTTGATAGTTGAAAATAACTATAACAGGAGCTCCGGTTGAAAATAATTATCAATCAGAGCAACCTAAAAATTGCCTTGGGAAGGGGTATTTATGGAAAAATATACTGTTTTAAAATACCCTTTTTTTGTGTTCATAATTGTCAAATTACCACTTCAATTTGGTAGTTATTCTCTTGATAGTTTATCTAAGAACCCATGCTGGAGCTGTTTATAGCACCACAAAGTCCTTCAGTTCAATTTCCAGGCGATAAGCACGCTTGCACGACTTTACTTGGTGCAATTATATTGCTCATATTATTGTTCTGGCTGAAATTGGTTTGACACACATCTTAGTCAAGTTTCAAAGCAAAATTAAGGTCATTGGTCTTTCTCATGTTTTTGTCCTCTATTTGTTGTTATCTTAATGATAAATATTTAAAATTACTAAAATCATTAAAAAAAATATTTAGTTTAATAAGACTGGTGGTTTATTTGTATTAGTGCAGCTTTGCAGGCAAGGATATGCGACAACATCACAACTCACAAGGCATTGTGTCGAGCCTGGGGGACTAGCAAGCAATGGTGGAACGGTGAAGAAAGGAGAGGAGAGGAGAGGAGAGGTCAATGATAGAAGAGAGATCAAAGACTTCTTCGTCAGTCCTAGACCTGTTGAACAGTTACCAGAGACCGGAAAATTGTGGGGATGTGATCCAAGTAGCAGAGTTCCGAGATGTGCTCTTGAATCACAAGATCAGGTAGCATTAGGGATTATGGATCTCAATTTTTTTTTGTCTTCTTATTCAAAAAAGAGGAAAATAGATTTAAAAAATTGGACCTAGCTTTATCCAATTTGCATTTAGAGTTTAAAATCTGAGGACGCATGCATGTTTGAGGTGAAACTAGAAAAGGCCACCTATCCACCACTGTATCACAGACATGCCATTCTCTTACTCCATCTATCTTCAAGAAACTTACAATTCTCCTCTGAGAGATGGAGATTGAAACAAATGTTGTTAATATCAAAACAATTACGTTCATTGAAACATACTATCATTTGGACATACATTCATGTATATTGAAATTAATAAGTTAATTTTTTTTATTTCTCTTTTAGGTTTTGTGTAGATAAATTGTGAAAAAGACAATTTAGTGTTGTGATGTTGTAAGCTTCCTTATTTTTTTAGAGTTTTAGATTAAATAATTATGAATATATTTGACTTAAAAAATCTAAAAATAAATGTATTTTTGTACTATCTTCAAATTTGATTAGTTAATATTTTTATTTTTCGCAACAAAAAAAAATTTAATTATCATTCTTTTTTAATTTATCATTTTACATTTTCACCCTTTTTTTCTTTCCACTCTTCCGGCATCACACAAGCTTTTTATTGGTTTTTTTTTTTGTGTAGGCATCATTTATCTACGTTAGTATGGTTAGTACGGTCATATGTTAGCTTGGGTATTGGAGCTCTTGCAACTCATACCATTGGGGGATTGGATCTCCCAACCTCCCTCCAATGAAGGCCACACCCCTACCACTCACGCAAGGGGGGTGTAGCTTCTTACTGGTATACTTTAAACATTGTAACGTCTATTTAAATAAAATTATATACATGTTACTATTTACCATCATCAGATTTGCTTACTTAATCAACTCAAATATAAAAATTACCAAACCAAAAACTAATAGGTATCATAATGGGATTCACTCGTTTTCACTACTGAAACGAACAGTACTACAAACCATTTCGTGATTCGGCACAGTAGACCTAGCCCTCCTTCAAACCTTCCATGAGGCAGAGGAAAACGTTTTTTTTTTCTTTTTAAAATTAAGATTAGGAAAAGTGACATGATTCTCTGACTTGACTGCTGACTCTTTGTAGAGTTGACTGTGAGCCTTAGCCATAGAGTCAATTTCGGCAGAGTCAATTTTTTTTGGTAAAAGTTGGTTGATATATATATATATAAATTTAAACATACAAGCACCCTAAGGAAGGGGGTAGGGATGTGTTATGCGTGGGCGAGGAAAGAGCTTGAGTTGATTTGGGGAGAAAAATAATAGTTTGGAGATTGTTGGTGAGGTAGGTTAAGTATTGTTTGTATATGGATGGAACACCTACTCAATGCCAAAAAAAAAAAAACAAAAAAGCGAGACGTCATGTATTATGTATGTGGTTAGTTTGTCCTCTTATAAACTTAGTTCGAATTAAGAATTCTAAGTTTTTTTTTTACACGTGGCTATTTAATAGACTGAACACTTGTCTAATGCAGACATGGCATGTATAAAATTAGTGCTTTTATTTAAACTAGTAGAGACCCCTGCAATACATGGGTGTGAATAAAGTAAAAATCTGGACATCTCTCTTTATCTCTCTTATCACAATCTCCTAAAATTTTTCTCTACATTCTCTCTCCATCCTTCTTATCTCTCTCTTTATCCTTTATCATAATCCCCTAAAATCTTTCCTTCTTATCTCTCTCTTTATCTCTTATCATAATCCCCTAAAATCTATCTTTATATTTTTTATCTCTCTTATCACAATCTCCTAAAATATTTCCCATGATTTTTGAATTGTGAAGAAAACATATGTATCCCTAAAATCTCTTTAATAGTTTTCCAATTGATAGGGAGACGTGTGTACAAATAAGAGTTAACGGTTGAGATTTTAAAAAGGGTATCACGTGGCATCCTTATAATAGAATTTATAGGATTCTTAAGAACTTATTTGTAGGGGGTTAGGTGACACTTATTTATTTATATTATAGATATATTACAAAAATGCTAATCCCAATCACAAAATTAATAGTCCTAAATTAGTCAGTTGATGTTAATTTAATTGAGGTTTTAAAAAGTTGTAAATTATTATTAAATATTATATACATGAGGAATGCTCTAAAGCCCTCCCCAACCATATGTCTACTTTGCGATGCTTAACGAGCTCTCTACAAAGGAAAATAATCACCTCCTCGGTTGGTGATGTGAGGAGGGGCGTCTCAACTCCCATTTTCTTGCCAATTGTCCCTGTTCTAACTTATTTAATTGTGGTTAAGATTCATCCACCCTTAAGGTTCACCCATCTACCTTTGATTTTTAGAAAATAAAAAATAAAAAAATTAACTGAGGGCTAAAAAAAACCAAACCTAGTTAATGAAAGGTGAAGGTCGGTTATGTGAGAACGAGGAGGGATAGTCCTCTCCTCAGCCGACGAGGAGACTATTGCTCTTCTATAAAAAAAAAAAAAAATAGAGAAGTGGTTGGTGAAGGTGAGAGTAAGAGTTGATTGCTAGTAGGGTTCACACTCCCCTTTGTTCTTGACATCGGCATTAATGATTAGGTGTGAATTTCAATTCTTCGCGGGGAACACTTTGAAACCGGCGGGGTGTAGAAAAGCCGCTCATGTTAATTAATTTTCCCTCGTTTAAAATGAGATAGGATCACAGCTAACTAGGAGAGAGTTCATTGTAGCCATGTGTCATTTTCAATCTTCATAACTTTAGTTAAAATTTGTTAACCCTTAGGATTCAATAATTTAACCTTGATTTTGAATGTTTTTTTTTAATAACTTAAGGTTAAAATTTTTTAACTCTAAGATTAATTTTATTTATTTAAAAAAAAAAAAAAACAAGGTTAGATTAATTAACCTTAAGGGTTAAAAAATCTTTAACCACAATTAATAAAGATTCAAAAGGGACACATGTTGACATGTGGGAGCAATTGAATTCTCCCCAGTTAAAATAAGTTTTTTTTTTTCTGTGTTACAGCTTACACATTAGAAGTGGGGTCCACTAGTTGAAGAGCACATGAAGTCAATCAATTGCATCCATTATTTTTTCCCTTTTTCCTTTCAATTTTTGTATCCAGTGGTAGTGTGTCACCTTACTAAGGAAGGGAGGTTCTAGGCTCAAGTCCCATGCAAGTATACTTAGATTAATTCATCACTATTTCCGATAACAGATACTAACCAGCTAACTAGAAACCAGCTGCTCTCATCTTGGTACATAGTGTACCAAGTATTTTTTTGACTGCATATTGTAATTGGGTTCGCACCGATCAAGGGCTCCGCAGAGGGGCCGCTTGGTGGCTTGTTTTTTACCTCTTGATTTAATGTTGTAGCTATTTATACCCAAAAAAACAATTTGCTGTCACACCTAACCAAACACCGATCCACAGCAAAAGTCTTCTGCAGATAATGCCAATCTGGGGCTTAGGGTTGAAATAAAAAATAGGTTAAAATTTTGAGAGCAAATTCTTTTGCTATCTGAATCCACACGCCGACCAATAGAAATACTACCCACCTTTCTCTTATTTTTTTTAAAAAAAGATAATTTATAAATGCCAGTTTCCTAGATTATCAACTTTCTCATTGAAATTGATGGTGACTGAATTAGAATTTTAAAATCTCACAGGTTTGTATTTCTATTTCCAACCCATATTACAACTAACAAAAAATTGAGATAAAAATAAAAATAATATTAAATAAATAAGTAAAAAGACTGTAGGCTTGTTCTGCCAATCCCAGTTTGGTCAAATCACTAAAGCTAGTTCAAATCAAACCAGTTTTTTTTTTTTTTTGGTAGACTCAAACCAAACCAGTGACACCCCCCATTATTGTAGATGAGAAATTGAGCAACAATAACAAAAGTACACAGCCTCCTTACCTTAAAATTATAGAGCTGAAAAAGAAAGGGAAAGACCTAGAGGCCATTGTCATGCCCCCTATGTACCTAGTTAGGGCCCATTGCAATTCAAGAAAATATCTTATCAGATACTCCATTTTCCCTCACCTTATGCTCCATTTGTTTTGACCTAAAATGGGGGAAAAAACTAATTCAATTATACATGTTGTAAAAAAAAAAAGCATTTAGAAAGTAAAATGTTTAACGAAAAATGAATTACTTTTGCGAAAAATGACTTACATTTCAAAAACTTATGTCATTTTCCCGTAAAATATAAACCTCCTTAAAAATAACATTATTCAAAATACTTTATTTTTTTATATCTATTTATTTATTATTTTTTTTGATAAAAAAAATCTGCCTTATTTTCAAGAAAGCAACCAAACAACAAAAATTAAGTGAAAAAGTCACATTTTACCATAATAGTTTTTCTTTCGTAAATGATTTACGACGTAAAACCATTTACAGGCAAACAAACGGAGCCTAATAATGTTTTTTATATTTTTGGTATTAAACATATGAAATTAGTTCAGTCGAAATCGCTAGATTACGAAACATTGAATGAAGCAACACCCAAAATCCGATATAAAAAAAGGTTAATCTATTAATTTTCACCCAAAATTCGATATAAAATACCTTTCATTTGTATTGTAATTTCTAAACTACCCTTGCCTAAAGGCAACTTTTTGGTTGCTCCGGTTGGCTCCTCAATCAAATCTTCTATTCATAGTTAATTTCTATAGAAAGTGGTTAATTTCTGTCATAATGTTATGCATTCATTGAAAGAAAGCGATTGCTTCTACTAGAGTTTCATCGGATTTCACTTCAATTGAAGAACCTGGTTCGCTCTAGATTTCTAAACCCATGTTTTAAAACCCGGACATACCCGACTGGTCAGACCGGTTGACCCGCCACCCGGGACCATCAAAGGGTTGGGTTAAACCATTAATGGGTTGATTGTCTAACTCGACTGACTCAGTGAAAACTGTCTAACCCGAAATGACCGAATCAACCTGAATGGTTTTCTTTGAACCAACTAGGCTGTGAAAAAAAGACTAAATTCATTATAAAACTATAGCCCATTATCCCAACTAAAAAATTAATTATTAAAGACGATAAATATTTTTTAAAAAAATCAGAAATATTAAATCAAAATCCAAAAGAAAAGAAAAAACTTATGTAGAAAAATAGAGAGAAGATTAGAGATGAAAAAAGAGCTCAAATCAAGATGAGGATAAAAAAATATTTTTTTCCCATTGATTTCAAAGGTTCATATACTTTCTTACTTTCATTTGAATAGTAATCCAAATTTTAACAAATCATATTCTTAATATAATCCTTATGTTCTTTTTTAAAAAAATTAAATTTTAATATTTGGGGAAAAAGAGAGAATCTTTTAAAAGGAAATTCAATCTCCGAAATCCTTTTTATCAATATATATTTTTGTGTGAGAAAGTGAAATTGTTTTTTCTTTGCTTTTTCAGTCGATGTGATTTTTTAAGATATTTTGATTGATTTTATAGTAGCTATGCATACTAATTACCAAGTATTCGTAAAAATATCTAAGATGGGTGTTATAAGTGTTATACTACTAATTTATACTTTTTATTGCTGATGAATGCTAACAAATCTTCGCATTTTTTGTTTATTTATTTATTTTTACATATTTCGTTGAAAAAGTGAGATTATTTTAGATTTTTTTTAAATCTATGAGATCTTTTTTTCAAATGTGTTTTGATTGATTGTAGTAACTATGTATACCAAGTACCAAGTATTTATAAAAATATTTAATTAGGGTGTTGTAAGTGTTATAATACTAGTTCATTGGGTCAACCCGGATTGACCCAACGGTTCGACCGGTTTGGACCGACCACCTCCTTGGCCAGGTCAATGTCCGGTCTAGGTTTTAAACATTGTTCTAAACTTGCAAGCATGTTCGTAGTTTCTATAAGAAAAAAAAGGGCACCTTTAATGCAAATCTCCATTAGAACTGTCTTCACACTTTGTCACACAATTAAAATACCCAACTTGCACTTGAAGAAATCTAACTGGATCCTTTCTTCAACCCATGCTGCTCCAATGACCATGTCGCCACGAGCCTCGGACAGCGAAGAACCACATGATACTGTAGCTTCCTGGCTATCAATTGGAGCATCATAACTATGTTTTTTTAGATGTCTAATAACCCTTTAATAACATAAATATGTCCTTAAATTTAGGGAACATGATCTGCAATCCAACTTTAAATGCTTATTCAATGATATGAATGGTGCCAATGGAATAGAGAATGCCTCTATCCTGACATGAATATCAGTAGCACATGCAGCCCCATATGTTGGAAGCAACACTCACCATCACTGGTTCCAACCTGAGAAATTTTTTACACCAAAATTTGAATCAATTTCGTGAATGTAAGTATTTTGGACAGTAGAAAAAATAATACTTGAAGGAATTGCAAACTGCCCATACAAAATGAGTCCGTTTTGAGTGTAAGTTGACACAGATCTCATGAGCCCCCCCCATCACTACACAAGGAGGTTGGATCACAACCAATTCTAATTGAATTCAAGAGAATTCAATTGCATACGTGGCACATGTGGATTGGATGAGGAAAAAAGATAAGAAATTTAAATTAATTTTTTTTTCTCTTCCAATCAACATGTGCCACATATGGAATTGAATTCTCCATAATTCAATTGCAATTAGTTGCGATCCTGTCTCCTCCACAAGATGGGTCATTTCAAGTACAACTTTGAGGTCAAAATTATCTCTGTGTAATGGGTGTTTTTACAAATCTATCCACAATGGCCGGGAATTTCTCTGGCGAAGCCGAAATGGATTGTCTGGGGCAACCATAGAATAGGGGACAAGTGGTGGGGAAGTCAAAATCATGGGCCCATGATTTTGAGTTTTGACTTCTCTACCCATAATGAAACATGTGGCGATAAGTATGTGAAAAAAAGAGGGAGAGATATCAAGTCGGGAGAAGTCAAGGGGAGAAAATGAAATGACTTCTCCCCATTTTTATGCCAACTGTTGCATATTCTATGGTTGCCCGAGACTGTTTTCTGGCTTCGCCAAAGACAACCCCAGGCCATCCACAATTGGTGTACGTGGCGCACTCTACGTCTACAGCCTTGCCTGATGCAAGGTTAGGGTACAAACCCTAACCCTAATTTGCAGCGGCCGGGCCTTTAGCGGACCGGATTGGGCGGATTCACGTTCCTTAAAGATGTCTTGGTTGTTAGATCTACTTTAGACAAAAAAAACCAACTAAAAAGACAAGACCTTTATCGCCTTTTTTTTTTAATCACCTTTTGACTGGTCTGTAAGAGAGACTTCGTCCTAATTAATTTCACCCTTTCTTTTTATAAAATTTACAAAAGTCCATTATTTTTTTAATATGATCTTTGTTGACCTCTCTTTCCAAAAACAAAAGGGCAACTCTTGAAATTCTTAGTCTTCCCATCAAAGTTTTAACCTACGAATTCGGCCCATAAAAAGTTAAAAACCTGTAATAGACGGTAAAAGAGCCTATTCAAAAATCACAAAAATGTAAGTTCAAGCCCAACTCAGTGGCACTCTTATTCTTATACATGTTTTCTTAAATTTGTCTTTGTTTTGAGTATAAAATCATTGAAATATGGTAGAATAGACCTAGTGTCTACATTTATGACTCCCCATTGAATTTCAAGATTTTATTCTTAGCTTTCATGGATTATTATAGGATTCATGTGATTGGAGTTGACAGTGCTTTATGCCGATTGCTAACCTCATGTAATCCTCTTCTGTTATTAGGGTTAGGAAATGTCTAACAGGATTTATATGTTGATGACTCAAATATTTTGCACAAGACATTGATGATTATAAAGATGAATCGTAACAAATTAAGAACAAGTGAAACCCTAGTTAATTATCTTGAAACATATGACCTAAGTTTCCAAATGCATTTGACTAAATATTACACCAACCATGCATTTAAATGATGCAATTGGAGGAAAATCCGTGTCCACTGATTTGATTGAAGGACTAGTATATATCAAATCTCAAATTAAAAAATTAATATATGAATTTAATTAAAATTTATTTATTAATTACAAATTCTTGCCCCGAAGTACGCCAACAAAAGAAAATGAACAATGTACAATCCTCCAAATGTAGCTATGGGCCCACATCTAACACTATTAGTTCCACTTCTTTCTCACCGAAAGAATCGCCCTTGTTAGGTGAGCTTAAGGGCCTTAATTAGCAGTATAATCGATACGGCAATCTCGTGAATCAGTCCTTGAAGTTTTGATCAGCTACCAACTTACTGCACGTGAGCCCCAAAGGGGTGGACCATTGGTTCCTGGGCCTTTCCCCAATTGGGAGGTCCTAGGTTCCATTTCTCACTCCCCCTTTAGGGCTAGCCCCACACGGGTTTACCTGGACTTATCTGGTGTGATGGGTTTCGGGCTCACGTCACACCCTCAGGGATTAGTCCTAGTCCAAAGGGTTGGGGACACCCGAGTTCCAAAGAATTAAAAAACTTACCGCACGGTTGTTCCTTCACTTGAATATCAACTAGAAAACAACCACACACGACCACTTCAAACGTGTATTGAGAAACTCTATGCACAGCACATGGGAGTTCCTTTCATATTATAGTTGCTTGTGTTTTTGTATCGTTTTGCCTGACAAACTTATTAATTGTAATCAAATCTCTAAGCTACATCGGCACAGATTCTACATGCAGCGAAATAGCACGATTAGGTCGCAAAGTGCCAACTCGTGGCCATGATGCTTTGAGGAGAGATTCTATTTCGTTAAATAATAAGTTTATCAAACTTGTTTATTTGTGTATTAATATGGACTCCAATGGTAAATGACATTATAATTAAGTAGACTCTGCCAATGAGTTAGGTCAACTTCGTTAATTAATTAAAGAATGTTGATCAATACAAGATTGACTCTGGGGCAGTCATTTGAGAAAATCAAATCTCAATTTATTATTTCAATGAGAAAGCGGACTCAAATGCAAGAATTCATGGTTGCAATGCAGTGTGCCAAGTTTTGGAGCTAGAATCCACACCCTGCCTCTTGCTCTAATGGTGGGGTGTTGTTTCTCTCAATAAAAAAGTCTTGATATCCATTCCGTCGGATGATGAATAGCTAGAACTCTAGTCCCCAATGCTAACCACTGATCATGTACTACCATAGGTAAAGAGGAGTGTTAACCCCACTCTCAATCAACCTTTACTCTCACATTCTACCAACCATCTATCTATTTTGTAATGATTAAAACATTCTCTCACAAAAAAATAAAAATAGACAAGTGGTTAGTAGAGGGTGAGAGTATGGGTTGATTGAGTGTAGAGTTAGCCTTCTTCATAGGTAAATAATATCCTCTCAAAAAAATTGAGCTAGAACTCAAGTTCGACCATTTTAAACCCAATTTTAATGAAAGAGGAGGGTAGCCCTACTCTTAAGGCTTTCCTACTTTCGGTCAGAATTAACCATTGGTGCATTTTGCACTTTTCAATGATTTTATGGCTTTAACATTGAAAATGATTAGTGGTTGGCTCAGGCTGAGAATAGGAAAGCCTTGAGAGTAGGGCTAGCACTTCTCTTATGAAAAGATATGGGTTAAATGACAGTAAATGATATTAAACTTACAAAGGGGGGTGTTTGCCAACAGCCCCAAGTATAATCATGGAAAACGTGGATCAACAAAAGCGTTTTAAGCAGGACTAACGTTTCATGTGGTTGTTGGGCAGCAAAAATTTTACTATTCTCACCTACTTCAGGACTGCCGTATAATTCAAGGTTAAAATGACTTCCAAGTAATCGAATAAAAAACTTTAAAATATGGTTATGGAAAAGAGATTTTATTACGTAACTTCTGGGTTCCAGACTCTTCGAGCCTAAGATGGCCGTCGACTCGGACCATCCATTATTATCTAGCACGCCTTGAAAGGCCTAAAAAGGAAATGAAAAAAACAAAAGGGTGTGTTTTTGGATTTCTGTAAGCATTATTGTACATTTTGTCACTATTTCCGACCAAGCTTTTAACTACTGGTAGTTGTACAAAGAATAAAAAACAGTTAACTTGATTTATTTTCCTTTTTCCTGTGTTGGGTATTTATTATGTCACCATTCCCTGTTGGCCTTAGGTATAGCCTACCAACCAATACAAAAATTCCAATTAGTGGGTCTAAAGGATAAAATTCGTAATTAATATGTATGTTGTGATAACGAGCATGTTTTTGGTGTTATAATGATGTGTACGAGCTCATATGTATTTTTGAATACGTATCTGTTGTGCGAATGACAACGGACCCATTGTGCGTATGACAACGGACCCGTTGTGCTCCTCACAACGGAAACATTGTCTTTTAGACAACGGACTCATAGTCTTCAAGACAACTATATCGTCCTCATTGTGAACAACGAACCCGTGCTTTAGTCAACAGCAAGACCGACTATCAGAACCCGATCCTCAGGAAGTGATCATTTGTCTCTGATGTTAGGTGGAAAGCACTGTTCTAGCATATATTGTTAGTCACTTCATCTGGGTTTTCGACCCGAAACCGACTTAGAGATTATAGGCTCCCGTGTGTGACACATATAGCGCCAGATATGTCTGATATATCTGAGAATGCGTATAAAGCTAATAGCATGGTCATTCATAGCCATCGATGGTCATCTATGAGCATCTTGAGCTTAACCTATAAATACTCCCTTGAGACTCAGTGCAAAAGATAGCAAAATAATCAATCAGAGAAGATATTTTCCAGTGCTCATACCTTCTAGAATTTACCTTGAGATTCAGTGTTTCTCAGTATTTCAGTGCTACAGTATTTTACTATTCATTATCTCTTTCGTGTACTGACTTTATCATCGGAGTTTATTTCAGGGTACACACCCGACCCCTTCTTTTCTTCTGCAGGTAAAGTGTTTTGTTTTCTACCTTCTGTCAGCTACTGACGCGTGGCGAGTCTGAGAATTTTTCCCTTAAAAAATGGCGTTGTCTGTGGGAAACTTTCTTTTCTTCTGAATCGCTACATTATACAAAGTGATAAGTTGATTCGAACCCTCCCTTTGCTCATCTTCATTGCAATGGCTGATCAAAATTCCATGTCTCCAATGGAAGAGCAAACCCCAGAGCCAGAAATGTCTCAAGCAGAGCAAATCATCATGTTGTTGCAATATCAACAATCTCTCATGACGCAATTAACCAGTCAGCAGTAGTTGTTGGAAGAGCGAATCGATGCGTGGACACAGGGCTTAACTGAGTCAAATCGTGCGTTACTCCAGGATAGAGGTCATCAGGCAGTAGAGCGACGTCTCTCCTTCAAGTGAGCTGAGCCAGTGATGTTCATGGTCCGCTCTGCGGCTATCATGAGAGTCATAGACGATGATCCCAATTTTGAGTGGCCTACTCGTGCAAGTCGTGACATCACCAGGGGGGCAAGAGCGCGAGAGTATTGCCAGTATCACAAAAGTCATGACCATACAATTAACCGATGCGGTGATTTGAAGACCTATTTGGAGAGGTTAGCGCAGGAAAGTTTCTTGAGCGAATACATGCTTCCTGATGATGAATCTCAAGAGAGTCCATGAACTGCGAGCGTTGTTCAGCCCTTAGCAGATGTTGTTTTTTGTTTTTTGTACCTGGCTGGGGCTGTCAGATCAACTGAAGGGGCTTTCAGAGCCTTTCCTGAGGTATTTGTCCGGTTTTATCTTTTGGTGTTATAAGTATCTAGCAACTTCCTTTTGCTCAATGTTGTGAAACATGTACAATCCGGTATTCAATCATCCCCTTAGGTATTATGTGCAAAATGACTAGCAGAAAAGACAAGTACAAGTGTATTCGCGTTATCGTAAGCTCGTCCTCATTGTCTCGATCTCAGACTCGTTGGCACGATCTCGCTAGCATAAGCTCGTTCTCATTGTCTATTCATTCTATCCTGGTGTTCAGTGCCTTTTCAGTGAAATCAATGATTGACAAGTGAGAGTGATTTCCAATAATGCAAGTATAGCGTAATAGAGACAAGATCCGGAGATACCAAGGTCAATGATAAGTGCGTTCGCTTGCATTGAGCTTATCAGTGGTGCATTATTCTTTGGTGCATGAGGTCGTTTCTATGATTAATCGAATGATAAAATATCATAAATGCGCTATCAAATGACTGATCATCAAAACCTTAATACTCAATGTGAGGCATCTGTGAATTCATCAGATTCATTGTCTCTAGGCAATCAAGTGGCCTGCAATGCTATCTGAGCCTATTACCATAATGTCCAGCTACGGGTCCCTTAAGGATTTGTAATAAATAATTTACATAGTGTCAGACACGGTATCTTATCTCTTCGATGTATTCATAAGTGTCTTTTTCTGGGTGTATGAGTTCTAATAGCTTTGTGTTGTGTTCATACTAAGTGTTTATTATCGTGCATTTTTAAAAGCATATGAATTTACTTATCTTGTTTTCCTGTGACATATAATATTATATGCTTTGTGAAAGTGTCTAAAAAGTGCAATACAGTGATCGAGACATATGTGCCAAAAAATATTTCATTCATGAAACAAGTTACGACGAAGAAAAAGAGAAACGTCAACGGGCAATGCTATATAGCGGAGTCATCATCGATGGCAACAATTTCTGTAGCAGGAGTCGTTGAAGGATCAGCAGCATGAGCATATGTATCGGGAGCTGGCTCAGTGGGTAGAGGAGATTCTTTAGTTCCTTCTACTTCGTCATTCTGAGTATCGTCCTGAGCAGTGGTCTCAGAATGAGAATCGGTCAATCTTTCTTGTTCTTAGAGTTGTTTCATTATTATATCTTCAATTTCTATCCGATCTTCATCTAGTAGCCGATCCATCTCTTTTTGAAAGTGAATGCGGAGAGATTTCGTTAGAGCTTCTTTTGTGGCCTCGATCTCTTTGCCCTTTTTGGCATTAGCCTCCTCGAGTTGCTTCACCAGGATTTCTTTTTCCACCTCAGATATTTCGAGTTGTCTGCGCAGAGTATTGGAAATCTCGTCATGTTTGCTGCTCTGGAAGATAGCCCTTTCAGCCGGTTCCAGTGCTTTCTTCTCTCATTCTTCACCTTTGCGAGCCTCTTGTCGAGGTGTATCTCGTTGTGAGACAGCTAAAGAGAGTTTGTTTTCAGCATTCTTCAGTTTTGTCCGAGCCTTCGCCAACTCGTAGTTCAGTTTCTTTGCTTCTTCTACCTTCTTCTTCTCTAGATCGGAGACCTTCTCCTTTAATCCGGTGAATGTATTTCTAATTTTATTATAGTCTTCATATATCCCTGCAAGCATGTTACTCATCTAGAAGTGAAGAATGTTATCAGTGTGGAGATGTGCAGATTGGCTACAAGTGTGTGTAAAGGAAAGTATAGTCCTTACCATGGCAATAGCCCGGGTTGCAGCGTCGAACTTCTCCATGAAGTGCATATTTCTCGTTGTAGTGATATCTTCAGGTAGCCTCATTGCGAAGAGCATAGATGTGGCTATAAAATCGTGATCCATCATCGTGTGAGCAACGGTAGGGTGTGTGTATCCGCGTGGGAAGATTGGATTTCATTCTTCAACAGATTTTTCCGTTGTAGTTTTTTCTCGTGGTAGAACAGAAGATGAGGCAACATTGGGATCAGAAGCAGCAGCAGTAGCAGGAGTCCTGGTGGTATTCGTTCTGATGGTTAGAGGTTGATCATCCTCTAGTAGATCATCTGAGCCAAAAAGTTCTTCGTCGTTATCTATCTCGGGTGGTATAGAAGTTGTGGCAGCTATCTCTTTTCCTTTTTGTTCTCAAAGCCTTTGGTCGTATTCTACTTCTCGTCGAGCTCTTTTTGCTTTTAGTGTTTTCAGAGCTGCTTCCCTTTCTCTCTTTTCAGCCTTCTTTTTCGTTGTGGTAAGACGGGAAGGATGGGTAGATCGTGGAGCTCGTGGTGTTCGGTGCAGTAAGGACATGCGTTCAGCCATTCTTTCTTTGGTTGGTTGTTCCAGAGTAGCAATATTAGTAGCTTGAAGAATGTTATCTGTAGCAAGTGCAGACTCAAGAGTTGACAAGGGCGTCCACGTAATATATTTGTCTCTTTTTTCTTTGCGGATATCTCGTAGTGGTTGTTCTTCCGTAGGCATAAGTTCTATGAAGCGTGGTTTGGAGATTTCTATGCAGAAAGAGTTATTATCAGTAACAGTGGAAATGTATAAATTCAGTAGCAGGAGTAGAGCAAAGTCAGCAAAACTAAGGAGAATTCACTGAGAACAGGGCGGACGATCTCATTTCTCCAAGCACCGGAGATAATGAAGGGCAACTCTTTTCAATCTTTGTCTATTTTGGGAAGGTGTGTAACGGTATCAAAAATTTTGGGTCGTTGATTCCAAGAAAAGTAGGTATTATCTTCATTTTCAGGGGTCCCTCGGCACTTTCACAGCGTGGCGGAAATGAAAGATATGTCTAGCCTCTATGTTATATCCGTCTCTATTGAACTTGCTCATCAGAGAGATGTACTTGTAAAATTTTGGGTGCATTTGTTCAGGGACTATTTGGAGGGAAGCAAAGACGGAATCAAGAACGAGATTTAGTGGAAATCGTAGACCAGCTTCAAATTGAGCAAGGTAAACAACAATGTAAGAGGAGCGATTGTTCGGGTAGATGTTTTCTTCATTAAAATGAAGATAGATATAAGGAGGAATTTTATATTGAGTTCTGTAGTGGCCAAGAGCATATGTGTATACTGGTTTTGGTTTGGGTTTGAAAGCAGTAGTAATTGCACTGTGGGGAGTGGTAACGGAGCAACTGACTTCATCATCGCTATCAACTCTAACTATTTCGGCAGACATGGTGCAAAGACAAAGTAAATGGAGGAATGAAAGCAAGAGAGAGAGAAAAACCAGAGTAATGTGCCAAGTATACTAAGATGAAGAGAATCAGCGGAGAGCAAAGCAATGATGACAGTCTGCCATGCATTAATGATGCGTGATGATTTTGTGGACGTGTTACAGTTGGCACGACGATATATCTTCGCGTGTAGCACAAGCAAGAGATCAATGACAATGGAGCATATACGATGGAGTAATGACAGAGAACAAAGAACGAAGAATGGAGTACAACCAACTTCTGTGACTTACAGTATTCTTCTTCTAGAATGCTGAGAGGTTTATGATACTTTGAATTACGTTCAAATCATCATAAAATGGCTAATTGTAAAGGATAAAATTTGTAATGAATCTGTGTGTTGTGACAACAAGCATGTTTTTTGTGTTATAACGGTGTGTAAGAGTTCATATGTATTTTTGAATACGTATTCGTTGTGCGTATGACAACGGACCCGTTGTGTTCCTCACAACGGAAACGTTGTCTTCTAAACAACGGACTCGTAGTCTTTAAGACAACGATATCGTCATCTTTGTGAACAACGAACCCGTGCTTTAGTCAACAACGAGACCGACTATCAGGAGGCGATCATTTGTCTCTGACGTTAGGTGGAAAGCACTGTCCTAGCATTTATTGTTAGTCACTTCATCTGGGTTTTCGACCTAAAACCGACTTAGAGATTGTAGGCTCCCGCGTGTGACACGTATGACACCAAATATGTCTGATATATTTGGGAATGCGTGTAAAGCTAGTGCCATGGTCATCTATAGCCATCGATGATCATCTATGGTCATCTTGAGCTTAACTTATAAATATCTCCTTGAGACTCATTGTAAAGGATGATAGAATTATCAATCAGAGAAGATATTTTCCGATGCTTATACCTTCTAGAATTTACCTTGAGATTCAGTGTCTCTCAGTGTTTCAGTGCTACAGTGTTTTACTATTCATTATCTCTTTCGTATACTAACTTTATCATCGGAGTTTATTTCAGGGTGCACACCCGGCCCCTTCTTTTCTTCTGCAGGTGAAGTGTTTTGTTCTCTACCTTATATTAGCTATTGACGCATGGCGAGTCCGAGAATTTTCCCCTTCAGTGAGAGATATTAATCAGCAATTAGTGTTGATTATAGTTTGCATTGAGAATGATAGATAGGACCTCCATCATATAGTCTACATAAACAACACACTAGGTGTTGCAAGGAATTGGATTGGAACCAACAGGGGAACCAACAGGGGGTTGGGCTGTTGGCCAGGACCACGCCTCAGGAAGCGGAGGTCCTGAGTATGAATTAATCCCCTCCCTCTGTTGGTCATCTTCAAGGAGTAATCTTGACGTACCTGGTGTGTGTGGCTTGGAGGGTGTTGCACGTTCCTGAGGGAATGGTGTGTGTGGCTTGGAGGGTGTTGCACGTTCCCGAGGGAATAGTCAGGTGCTCTAAGAGGCCTGGATACCCTTGTTTCCAAAAAAATAAAAGAATTGGGTTGGGTAATTTATTTAACAAGAAAAAAATTGTCTGGGCATAAATACTCTAAATCATAACATCGTACGTGTAGTGGGCCATGTTGCTTTAGGAGACACCGACTTGGCTTGTGCAATAGCAATGTGAAAATATTCCCCGTTTGGAGTATTCCAAGTTCCCTGACGATATGTTATGGCTATTGATATACCTATCATGTTTAGCCTATTTCTAAATTGAGCGCTAACATTTTAGTTGGGGTTTCGACCTAATTAAATTTCATTATCATTTAAAAAAATAAAAACTACTTTAAGAGGTTTAAGTATAAAATACCATGTTTGGGGCCGATGGCAGAGAGCAGGATGCGTTTTGGGTTAGCTCGGTTTGGCGTCGAAAAACCTGAACCAATAAGAGACCTCCACAGGCCACATATCTAAGCCAAGTAGGCAAATACCTAATTGATTTATACAAATAAATAAATATACGATTGGGGAAGCAAGGGGCAATAGTTCACCTCTCACTCCCCAAACTATTGATCGTTTGAGAAAATCAAACCCAATGATCCAAATATCTTAAAGCAAATCCATGAGTGTTTGAACGGGTTGATGGGTCGGGTAATGAACCAAACATTTGTAAATTCAATACACAATGATTGCCGTATTTAATAGTGTAGCTGCATCCTGCGTATATGCAGGGATGGATGAATTCTAAACCGGACAAAGTCCATTACCCATCCATATGATATAATCTATTCTAATCTTTTACACTTGGCGACCAAAAATGGAATTATTTCACAGAGGTAAAAGCTGATTCGGATGGTTCTAGATTAATAATAACGTGTCAGGGCCTAGAGTACCATATTACCATATTTTACTACTGGATCGAATTTCGCGCAAGAAAAGGAAATGAAAACGTTACGCGCTGTAAGACATTCACGTGGAGGCTTGAGGCTTCTTCCTCTGGCCTCAACGAGTAGAGAGAGAGAGAGAGGGTAGGTGAGAGATTGACCGAACCTACCCTCGCTAATATAAAACCCCCTCCCACCCCCACTTCTTCTCTCAGCTTGCGGTTCCCTTCTCAGAGAACTCCAAGCTTTCTCTCTTCATTTTTCCCATTTTTTGATCTTCTTTTAATTTTAATCCCTCCCAAGTCCCAATTCAACAACTATGCAGACAATCTCACCCTCTCCAAATCCCACCCTGAAATCCCTAATCTCAGACCACAAGCCCTTCATCAGGGCCAGACCCTTCAGCACCTCTAACCGAGCCCTGACTCGGGTCGTCGTCCAATGCATCTACCGCTCCGACTCACCCAACTCGTCCGGCGGCTTTGGCTGCAACCGAGCTGACTGGCAAAGCTCCTGCGCCATTCTGGCCAGCAAAGTTATTTCTCAACAACAAGATACCGAGAAAAGTGCCAACGGTGAACTAACCGCCGTTAACGGCCACAAAACCCTAGATCTCGTCCCCATCGACAATCTCCCAAAGCCCTTAAGCATCACCGATCTCTCGCCGGCGCCGCTGCACGGCTCTACTCTCCGCGTCGCCTATCAAGGCGTCCCCGGCGCTTACAGCGAAGCCGCCGCCGGCAAAGCCTACCCCAACTGCGAGGCCATCCCTTGCGACCAGTTCGAGGTCGCCTTCCAGGCCGTCGAGCTCTGGGTCGCCGATCGCGCCGTGTTACCCGTCGAGAATTCCCTCGGCGGGAGCATTCACCGGAATTACGATCTCCTCCTCCGTCACCGTCTCCACATCGTCGGCGAAGTCCAGTTCCCGGTCCACCACTGCCTCCTCGCTTTACCGGGAGTGAGAAAAGAGTATCTGACTCGGGTCATAAGCCACCCACAAGCCTTGGCTCAGTGCGAGTTGACTCTCACAAAACTCGGCCTCAATGTCGCGCGTGAAGCCATGGACGACACGGCTGGAGCCGCCGAGTTCGTGGCAAACAACAACCTAAGGGACACGGCGGCGATAGCGAGCGTACGCGCGGCGGAGCTGTACGGGCTCCAGATATTGGCGGACGGAATACAGGACGACACGAGCAACGTGACACGGTTCCTGATGTTGGCGCGCGAGCCGATCATACCCAGGACGGATCGGCCGTTCAAGACGAGTATAGTGTTCGCGCACGACGAGGGAACGTCGGTGTTGTTTAAGGTATTGTCGGCGTTTGCGTTTAGGAACATAAATTTGACCAAGATCGAGAGCAGGCCGCATAGGAACCGTCCGATCAGGTTGGTAGATGATGCGATTGTGGGGACAGCGAAACACTTCGAGTACATGTTTTATGTCGATTTTGAGGCGTCTATGGCCGAGACTAGGGCTCAGAACGCTCTTGCTGAGGTCCAGGAATTCACGTCGTTTCTTAGGGTTTTGGGGAGCTATCCCATGGACATGACTCCTTGGTGCCCTTCTCTTGGAGATTGCAAAATTTGAATTCAAGGAAATATATTGAATTTTTCTCCTTTTTTTTTTTTTTTTTGTTAAATAATTTTTAATTTTCTATTCTAATTTATCAATGATTGATCATTGGATCAAAAACAAGCAAATTGTGGGTATGTATATTTCAATGTTCTATTCGAAGATTGTTAATATCAATGGCCAATCTTCTTCCTTCCTTTCTTTGTATGTTATGTTATATTTCATTTGAAAAAGATCTATGTATGTATAAACAAATTTGTTTTTTTTTTTAAAGGAAGTTCTAGCCTCTTTATAATTTATTTTTTTTTCTCTTTGTATGTTGGGTAGAATAAAAAAAGAAAAGAAAATAAGTTAGTTAAAAGAGAAGAAAATATGATTTTGTTGTTTGATTTGCAAAAAAATAGAGGGTAAGTAAAAATAAAATAAAAATCATAAAATATCCATTAGTCTTAGTCTTTTGCACGTTAAATAATTAATGATGTGATATTTATAAAGGATAATTAAAAAAACCTTAATACTTGTGTTTTAATTTTCTCTCAAAATTAATATTTTTATATGAGAAAATTTTGAAAGAAAATAAAGATAAATGAACACTATTTAAAATATTTCTTTTTGGGTTATTTTTGTGAAACGAACGTATAAATAATGAAAGAAAATGCGTTTTTCTTTCACTTTCTTATGTTTTTCACCCAAACAAACAATTCTCCTCACTTTTTATGTTGCTTTTGCAATCGATTAAAGCTATAACCTTTAAACATTCTCTCCTTTTATTGGGTGAATAGGTAGTTGAAAAAAGTGAAGACACTTGTTGGTAGGAAAAGTGATGTTGAGGCTAGCATTCCCTGTTTTGTATTCCAAATTTGACTTTAAAAAAAAAGAATGCTACCCTTACTCTCTTGATTCAAAAAACATCATTAGTCTATTTTCATTTTTGACCTTTAAAATAAGAATCTAAATACAAAGCGGAGCTCTGCTTTACGGTAGAAAAGTGAAACTCACCATTTTAGTGTAAAGCAGTGCTACTTTTGTAATTATGAAGAGACATTGACAATTACGCAAAATACTCTGTCCATAATTATAAGATTATCATTTCTAATAGGTAAAAAAGAGAGTTCCCCTTTTCTACCATGAAAACAGAGCTCTACTTTGTATTTAAAGTCTTAAAACGAAGGTTTTTGTGTTAGGACACTTGTGGAGATCTACTCTCCCTCCATTATTTTTAAGAAATGATATTGAGACCATATTGAGACCATACAATCATGTGATAACCCAAGCCTATTTTTGAAAAGACGCGATCCTAATACGTCAAAAGGTATGAGACACCCTAGAATTTCTGTTATTTGTTACTTATTCATTCAATTAAAAACTTTCTTTCGGCAGAATGACATGGTTCAGTCATGTAACTTGACAAGTAAAATAACCCGAATCAAGTAAAATAACTTGAAAAAGCAATTAGAGGGTAAACAAGTAATGTAGACTTTCTGAAAACAATTTCGGGTGTTCCATAATTTTTTATAACAACCCGAGTGTTCCATAATTTTTGATACTTTAAAATCGTTTCTTCTCGAAAACAATCTCAGATGTTCCATAATTTTTATACCCTAAAATCGCTTCTTCTCATAAACAATCTCGAATTGCTCTATGATCGTACTATCTTAGTACCATTGCTCATATTTATGTCCACGATGAGTTATGCTAGCCTTAATTGCCCACAGGACAAACCAATTTAGGTGGGGGTGCAAATCCTCTCCAGTTATAACCGGATGTGGGGTGGCAAATCCTCTCCAGTTATAACCGGATGTGGCACATCCGGTTATAACCCCTAGAGGTCGCCTCGTGTCTCCTTTGACAACTCTTAACCATGGGTAAGGTTCACCCACCCCTAGGGTTCACCCACCCCTAGGGTTCACCCACCTATTTTTGGTTTTTTTTTTAAAATATTAATTCTATTTTTAAAATTAAAAATATGTTTTTAAAGTTTTTTTAATATTAAAAACAATTTTTTAATTTTAAAAATAGAATTGATATTTTTTTTAAAAAAACCAAAAATAGGTGGGTGAACTCTAGGGGTGGGTGAACCTTACCCACGGTTAAGGGGTGTCAAAGGAGACACGTGGCGACCTCTAGGGGTTATAACCGGATGTGCCACATCCGGTTATAACTGGAGAGGATTTGCCACCGGTGGTGGGACTCACCAAAGAGTAGTTTGTCCCCTTTAAAGTTTGTCAATGGTGCCATGATTAAGACTAGCATCCTCCCTACCTAGAAAGGGATAGTAGGGTTAGTATTTCTTTTTTTTATTTTTAAATATTAGTTATAATTTTTATCATGAGGAAAAATAATCAAGTTTTAGAAATATACAAAATTTTCGTCTCTTCGATTTTGGAATAATTAAATTGTGAAAAAGACAAATCTTGGTTCTCAATGGGATCAAAGCTAAACATGTCACTTAGTATCAACTTCAAAAAAGGATTTCCAAATAGTACACCATTTTCTTCAAAATCATTTGCGTGAAAACAAATAGAGAGACACCCACATAAAGGTTGTAAATGGAGCGAATTCGGAGTAAATAATAGTATATCTGAATTTGTATCCGATTACATATTTTACCATCCGAATTCGAATAAATATCTAACAGATAGTGGAATATGATATTTGTATTCGACTTCGATTAAAATATTCAAATTTAGATTATATCAAAATTATTTGATTGCTTTTAAAAAATTAAAAATATAAATTAAAATCTAAAAAATGTTTAATTTTTATTTAAAAAATAATAAATTAATATTTATCGTTATCTATATTAAAAATAACAATTTATGTATTAAGTTATGTAAAAATAACATAATTATAAGGTTATTTCAGTTTTATAATCTTATAATATATTATTTATATATAGTAATATGGTATATAATCGGTTAGATATTTATCAAATTAGATATATCAATATCCGAATTCTTATTCGATTAGAAACAAATAGTAAAATTTCTCTTTGAATTCGCTTCGCCTAATATAATTATCCAAATAAACAGATTTGGATACCATTTACACCCCCTACATTCACATGCTAAGAATATGTATATAGATTGTAAAATATGATTAATATTACATTATGTAGGTCAATTCACTAGTTCTGCTCGTAACTTTTTTTTAGCCTAGAACTAGGGCCTGTGGGGGGCCACCACAGAAGAACCCAAACTTACAATGGCTCCACCACCTTTCAAGATGCTATTTACAATGCAAAGAAAGGAATGCCGACAGAGAAACTATATCTGAACAAAGAATGCTAAGCATACTCTTACAATTTAAAAAAAATCATATTATTCCTTTTTTGATAATAATAAAATATATATATAAAAAAAGGGTGAGAATATTAGCATTCTCGTGCGAAAACATTAGCTCAAAACCAATAGATTTAAAGGCCCTCTAGAGTTGATCTTTCATAAGTTTTTTTGGTAAAACACTAATCATTTAAATACACACGATAGGCTAACACACATGGCACTATAAGACTTAAGCCCAACACATTAATCCAAAAGGCCTATCTTAGGGGTGGAGGGAGGAGCCTTATAAGGCACGACATCGGCTTCCGATTATACACATAGAGAGAAAGAGATATATATATATATATATATATATATATATATATATATATATAGTGATGACTAATTAATGAGAAAATGAAAAATAATAGTTGGGAAGTGTTGGTGGGTTATATGGGAATGGATACCTTATAAGGGGGAGGGTTTGGTGGGAAAAGGAGCGCATGCCGATTCAGGTGCGGTAGGTGGGGATGTATGTGTTTCGAGGGGGAGGTTGACAGCTACTTGACTTTTAATGACGTTCTCATCACAATTCCATGACGTACGTGGCCGACTTTGTTTTTTCGGTTGGTGATATAAACTTAGGGTAGGTTGAGATAGGATCACAGCTCATGTAATTGAATTCAATCCCATATATGGGATGAAATTTTTACCTTTTTCTCCTTCGTCCAATCCACTTGTACCACATATGCAGCTCAATTCAATTGCAATTGGTTGAGATCCTATCTCGGAAGGTTAGGATCAATGTTAAGGTTCGTCAGTTTACTTGGTTCGGATTCAGGTTTGCAATTTCTAATTCGTCATTCTAGAGTGAACCCGGTTCACTAGGGATAGGACGAGACAATTTATTTCTCAATTCCCTTAAATTCTTTAGTTTGGTATGCTTATTTATATATATATATATGTTATTTATGTAAATAAATATATATTTAAGAAAACATTAAAAATATCTTGATATGAGTGATTCATGAAACCAAAAATCAAATTCAGGAACCCAAAAATCAAAATCACCAAACTCAAACAGAAAATTGACCGAACCAAAGCTATCGGGTTTGCCCATTTTTCCAAACCAAAACATGAACTGGTTCAGTTCGAACCAGTTCACAATTCGGTCTAGTAGTAATGAATTAGGTAACCTTGGTTAGGACAAAGGTGGGCAACTCAATCACCGAATCGACACGCTCAAGCTCAAATCCTTTTAAACGGGAAATACATGGTCCTCCCCAGAGAGGTAATTAATATTGCTTATCCCTTGAGCAAATTTCAGATGTACATGGTCGACTTCTGGCCGGTCATAGCATACTCCCCTCTTTCTTATTTTCTCTTAATACAAGTAATGTTACACTACAAGAGGTGTGCTAGCCCTATACTACAATGTACACACAGACCACATCCTAGGCAGTGTTTTGAGAACCAGACCAGCTGGTTCAACCAGGAAAACCAGGACCGGTCACTCCTACGGTTCTCAAATACTCAATAACCAGTTATAAATCAAAACTAGGAATCGATTGACTGTTCAAGAGGAGCTCCTGTTCATAGTTATTCTCTTGCATCTTTCACAAACCCAAGCAAATCATCCATTGTTCACTCTTCATAAACCCCAATGAACCCATTAAGGCATTAAATGCTAAATAGTGCAAACACTATTCAAGTGACTGATTGAAGGCTAAAGGGGCATTTGGATACACTATTGTTTTTCTATTAAAAACTAGAAATAACTTCCTGTTTTTGTTTTTAATTTTTAGTAGAAAACATGTTAGACATTACTAGCCGTTAATTGTAAAAAAATAAAATAAAAGTAAAACACATTTGATAAACATAATGAACATAATAATTTCGATCTACCCGAACTCAACTCATGACTGTGGTCCAGAAAACTCAACTCGGCTTGAAAAAAGTTTGAATAGAGTTTGAGCTAGATAAGCTTGTTCAAGCTAAGTTCAAGTCTAAACATTTGAGCTCAAATCAAAATCAAGCCAAGCTCGACAAGATTACACTCCTAGGAACACTCACAATAAATGAAGGTTTTGAAAAGTGTGCATATTTTATACTTTTAATAATATATTAGCATTTTATTGATCCTTTGCAAATAATATAAATAAAAGACTCTAAGGTGCATAAGATGTATTCTTAAACCCCCCCCCCCCCCCCCCCCCCCAAAGCCAGATTATGATTTTGCTTGGACACCTCCAATCCAACCCAATTTAATTAGCTTAAGTTTCTCTAGCATAATACTTCAATTTGTATATATGTATATGCAATGCGTGAGGATGTTAACGATCACGCAGACATTTTTAGCCCCTAAATTTTTGAAAAGGAAGGGTACTACTATTGGTCATTTCTCAATGGATTAAAAGAGCCCTAAAAATTTGAACAACTCCAAATTTTGAAAGACCCCCAAAATTTTGAACCAACCTTTTTATCATCTTCTTCTTTTTTTTGTTCTTTCCTCCATGTAGGTGAACACCACCTTCATTGAAGAGTACTGGAACATCAACGGTGACGACCTTCCCCCTAGGAGATTCCACTTCTGGTTGGAACGCCAGTCCCTTTCTAGCATTTTGTCTTCCGTTCACTCTTAGCCAGGGGCGGAGCCAAGAAATTACTGTAGGGGTGCCACATTTGGTTTAAGAGAGGGGATTCGGGGGCTCCGGCCCCGACTTTTTTTTTTACAACTAACTTGTGGGTCATTTCATCCATACATTTTGTACATATCCTAAATGTATTGTTTCTCATTGTTTACTGGAGCAACTGTCTCCCTTGTCCAATGACTATGCCCAATTAAATAATTAAACAAAATAGTTAAAAGATATTTTTTTTGAAAATTCAATAGAATAGCTGCCCCATGACTAATCCTCTACGGTTATAACCAAACTCCTTAGAGTTCGGTTATAACACAAAAGTCTTTTAACTCTAGTTAACAACTCTAACCTTTAGAATTAATTTTTTTCTTCTAGAAACTAAGGTTAGGTGGTTGAATCCTAAGGTAGTGAATCTTAATCACAATCAAGAGGTATTAAAAGAGATGTGTATTGACTTGTGAGTTGTAACCGACTCCAAGGACTCCAATTATAGCAGTAGAGGATTCTAAATCCTAAACTATATATATTTTAAAAAAAATCATAGCCAATCACGATTGAATTCAGGGAGAGTTCAATCACACCCTTAGTCCAACACATGTCCCTTTTAACCCCTGTTAATTGTGGTTAATATTTACTAACCTTTGGGGTTCAACAATATAACCTTAGTTTTTAAACTCTAGTTAATGATTTTTAACCCTTAGGGTAAATAATTTTTAATATATTTAAAAAAAACTAAAGTTATATTGTTGAACCCGAAAGGTTAATGTATCTTAACCAGGGTTAATAGGGATTAAAAGGGATACACGTGTTGGCCTATGGGTGTGATTGAACTCTCCCCGAGTTCAATTGCAATTGGCTGTGATTGGATCTCCATCCAGCTCCATGCCCCATGCTATAAATGACATGCATAGTTGTCAAGGTGACTTGAGGCGACAAACCTCATGAACGCCTGAGTCGGTAGCCTGAGGCATCGCTTGATGAACTTTTTGTTGCAGAAATTTCTTCTAATGTGAGATTTATGTATGATGCATTTTATTTTATAAGAGACCCTACATTCATATAAATTACATCATTGTCAAGATGCAGTTTGATATAACCATCGTTAGTGACAGCTCTAAGAATAATAGAGGAGAATTTCAAATGTCGGAAAAAAAAATGGAATAAAAATTAAGTCTACAATGACTGTTGAAAGATGTGAGAGATAAAAAATAGACAGCCCAACAGGAAAGAGAGAAAGAGGAGGGAGAATATAAGACTAAATAAAAATTAGAAAAATAGTCCAACAGTTAAATGTGACATTGAATAGGGGAGAAAGAAGAGAAAGAGATGTCATACATCTTTCTCTCATTTCTTTCTTTTTCTCGATTATACTCAATAGTCAAAATAAGTAACAAAAATAATACTGATAAGTAAAGTATACAACTATAGGGTATGCACTTATTTAAATTATTAAAAAAAAATCATTTAAATATGAGTTTATGAGAGTTTGGGGGGTCATAGAAGGAATTTGGGACATTTAAAAGCTCTTAATTTGTTATTGGGCCACCTAAACTAGCTGTAATTTAACAGCCATGGAAAAAAAAACAAACGGGGAATATATGGTCTTTTTTTTTTTCTTCTATCTGCTAACTTTTTTTGTTAGATATACAAATCATAACATATTATTTTGTAAAAGACATTAGATGTATATAAAATAACCTATTTATTTGTTTACCGAATAATCATATTCAAATAAATAATAATATTATATATATACCAATTTTTAATAATGACCACCTAAGGCGGTCAGTTGCCTGAGCCCAGTAGATTGCCTAATCGCCTAGGCGACCGCCTGAAGCGCCTGAGGCGACGCCTTTAACAACTATGATGACATGTATATATACACATTAAGAAACTACTATTTTTTCAAAAGTTGATGGGGGCAAGTGTCCTCTCAGCCCCCCATTGGCTCCGCCCCCACTCTTAGCTACGTGATCGTTAACATCCTCACGCAATGCGTGATAGGTAGCTTATCCTATATATATATATATACTAATTAGAGATTAAATATGAACAAGATCTCCGAATGAAAAGATAATCGGAGCAACCCAAAATATGTATGGTAGGGATAGTTTGGAAATTATAAATATAAAATTATATTTTTGTCAACTAAATTCTTTTTCATTACTTTATAAAATTTGGCAATAATGGTCTTTGGAACACACTACTACAAAAACTAATAGGCTGATGACACATTCGGAAAAATATCATATACCAATATTTTTAAACAATAAATAATAGATATGAAATTTTTGAAAAATGTGCATATTGACACTTTTCTTTACGTATTAGCATCATAGTGGTCCCATCTCAGCCCTGGGCTACAAAGACGCCAATTTTCACTAATATAGGTGAGCATGACATCCATTTATTCAACGAGCCATCACCTTTCGCTTCCTCTACAATGTTATTTAGGTGCGCACACACATACAAACACAAAGTATTATTATTTTTAATTTTTTTGGTAGCTCTCGTCGGGTATCGTCAAGGCAGTTTGGGATTGGATCTAACAGGTATAAGCGCGGATACTCAACCTGCATGCATCTTCAGGGATTCAAACCCGTGACATACTTCCATGTATATCTTAATAATTTTAGCTTTATATTAAAAGATATATTAGATTGTAATCATTAGAGTAATTCTATGATTCCTAATTAATAATGGTTTAGAGTCTATTGTAATGGAAAAAAATTGGTAAAATAAGCAAGTCTTGCGAGGACAAATACAAAATCCGTGCCCATGAAGACGAATTCAGAATTCGTGCCCAAGTCAAGGATGGTCCCGTGCCCGTTTGGAGGATGGAAATCTCAGGAGGCGGTCTATTATTTAAAGTATTCATGAGTTAGGTACAGATCTCTAACTTCACATTAAATGCTGGTCACTTCGAACCGCTTTCGGTCTGAACCAACCTGATGAGGAGTAGACATGCATTTATGATAAGATATTTGTCTGACATAAACAAAATGATTGAATTAGAAGAATGGTCATCCACGAGCATGGATGGACATATGAATCTTAGTCTATAAATACCTGAAGAGACTCAGTGAACAAGGATTGGCACTTTCTCCCTAAACCAACCCATATTTCTCAAAGTCTAGAGCAAAGGCCCTAACTCAACCACTCCTGACCTTCATCTATATTTACTTTATGCACTTCATCTTCTTCCTGTACTGACTTAAGCATCAGAGTGTCTTGATAGAGCGGACGGCCTCTCCTCAACAAACGACGATCTCCAGTATGATTTCCTTCCTTCTACCAGTCAACCAATTCAACACATTAGCAACACATGGATTTTTCAGAAATTTCCATCACAAAATTGGCACCGTCTATGGGAATCAATCAACGACTCCCAACCTTGAAATACTCTTGTCGTTATCATTCATCATGACTGAGCAAGCTCCCCCTACAGAAAATGTGGCTAGACAAACCTTACCAGAGGCAAGTAGGCAAGCTCCTCATGAAGGAGGTACGTCCCGAAACGCATCAAGACAATCCTTTCTTGAAGGAGATATATCTCAAGCAAGTCAAATCACCGCAATGTTATAGCAGCAGCGAGAGGATATGTTTCTACAACAATCCACAATAAATCGTTTGACAACCATTCAAAAAATGTTTCAAGAAAGGCAAGAGGCCTGTGAGCATGACTCGTATGAGCCCGAGCATGAGCAACCCATGAATCAAGGGACCCGCACCTTCAACCCTGAGCATCCGGGTTTACATTCGTTGAATCAGGACCAACCCCGAAGAGATCCATGTGGTGGAAATGTGCACCAGGAGTTCCCACAACATGACGCTCAAAGAAATTCCTCTCCAGGGGCAGGACCTCGATGACAACTTATCTTCTCGTCCCCTCCAAGGAGGCCAGAGGTTCAACGAAAATCCCCGCTGTTTCGAGGAGTTCGCGGTGACTAAAGGTATGTGCTTCATTCTACTCCCCACGAAAGGAATAGGCATCGTTCTCCCCCTTTTCAATATACATGTGATGAACCACAGACTCCACCACGGGACCGTGCCCTATATAGAAGCCGGGAAGCATGTACAACCTCGATCGAGGTGCAGGCTGTGATCCAAGCCCATGTTAGGCAAGTTGGCGTAAGCCAGATAGTTCACTCGACAAGCGAAGAAGGATGTAGAAAATCCACCTCTCCCCGCACGGATCAACCAGACCCCCACGCCTCGAAAGTTTATGGCACCTAATTTCACCATGTTCAATGGAAGGAATGATCCAGTTGATCATTTGTTCCAATATCATCATACTATGGCCCTTCAAAATCTAGACGATGCCATCCTCTGCAAAGCATTTTCATCTAGTCTATAGGGATCAACATTAAGTTGGTTCTATAACCTGCCCACTAGATCGATAAAGGATATGGTGACATTAAGGTCAATTTTTGTTGATCGTTATATTTCAAACAAAAAAAAAGAAGGCAAATGTAGACTCTCTCTTCACAATGAAGATGAAGAACACGAAATCTCTCAGAGACTTTGTCCAGCGATTCCACGAAGAAGCTCTAAACATTGATGAAGTCGAAGATGGAAGCAGTATCACGGTGTTCAAAAAAGCACTCCTTTTCGGCTCCAAGTTGTACGAGTCTATTGCTCTGGATCGTCCCAAACGATTGGATGAATTGATGGTCCATGTGGCCAGGTTTGGCCGACTCGAAGATGACCTCTGGTCTCGAGTCAAGCCCAGAGGCGCAACAGTTAAAGTCATGGTAAAAGCGGACAGTGCATCCACCTCGGGGAAACGACCAAGATATGTATTTTCAGACGATGAGAGATCGCCTACTCATGAACAAGATGAGAGGCCAATATACATGAATCAACGGGATCAGCCGGATCAGCGCCTGTATGAAGTCAATTCAAACCAAAATCAGCAACAAAGCCAGCCGAATCGGCTCCCCTTTCAATAGAAAAATGAGCAAAATCAACCAAACAAACGTCTTTTCAACCAGAACCAGCCCCGACAAAATCAAGGTACTTGCCCCCGTGAGGGGCAAGAATGGCCATAGCATGCATGTCTCGTCCTCCGTCCTCAAGGTACTTGCACCCGTGAGGGGCAAGAATGGCCATAGCATGCATGTCTCGTCCTCCGTCCTCAAGGAACTTGTACCTGTGATGGACAAGAATGGTCATAACATGAATGTCTCATCCTCAAAAACATGATCTATCCACTGGACACTTTGTATCTGAAAGGGGCAAGTATGGCCTGTGCGATAGCCGGCCCAGGTCGATCTCCTCCCCACATCCGTGTTTTTCAACTGATAAGAAGCCGAGATCTTTTAGAGTCGCCACAAATCAAAAATTCAGGTGTGATTGGTCACCCACAAATAAAACCCTCGATTTAAAAGAAAATCGAGGTTGGGTCCGGGGATTCTCTTATGAGTTGGGGAAGGTGTTAGGCACCCCACCTCATCCGTCGAATGATGGTTACCTCTTAATTTTCTCCATTAAATTAATTTAAACATTATTTTTTCCTTTTTATTATTTCGAGATTGGAAACTCACCCCTCCTTGACCGAGTTAGGGTGATTTTCTCTCTACTTGCTTTCTTTTATTTCGAGATTGGAAAGTCACCCCTCCTCGACCGAGTTAGGGTGATTTTTTCTCTACTTGCGCAATAAAACCCCTTTTCCCTAAATCGGCGAACGGTCACGCTCTCTCCTCAACCGAGTTAAGAGGGACCCCACCTACGTTTGGGTGGAAAAGGGACAAAAACTACTAATAAAAAATGAAATAAAGAAATCGAAGACCTAGTCTTCAGACTCTTTCCTTCAACCGGATTTTCTCTTCCCCATGACCGTGTAGAGGGAAATCATCGAACTACTAAGAGAAAGTGAGGGAAGAAAAAACTTGAATTGGTAGAAGTAGAAGATGGGAATGTATCATATCTTTTTCCCTTTTAGATGCTCCAAGTGTTTGAAAAGAAGAGAACGCTTCGACGAGATCCGAACTCCCTAAACTTTCCTCCAAAGTTGGTGAAGATAACTCCTAGGTCTACCAAGGCCTTTGAAAGAAAAGTGGGAAGCAAGGTATTTGATGGCCTCGTGGCTGGACTTTCTGGGTTTTTTGAAGGCTCACACTCTCAGAAATTAGAGGTTTCCCAAAGTTATGGGTTGGCAAAGCTTGGCCTTTTCAAAGTTGATTTGAAGAGTATGAGGTGATGCCTTTTATAATAGTGAAAGGAAGGGATCTTCTTGTTTTTTCCCGATGTGGGACAAAAAAATAATCCAAAACCCAAAAAAAAAACAAAGTGCACGTAAACCGAAGTCGGATGTAATGTTTTCCGTACATCGCCTTTTAGAAGGCCGCGGTAGCCGATTTTGAGTAAAATGGGGGCGCTCCCTTTTAAAGGGCACGGGACTCTTCTATATTAAATGGGCGTTGTCACTTGGGTCTTGGCTAGTTTAGGCTCGGGTTGGGATTGGGCTTTGCTTTTACCTTCGACCTTGGATATATTGGAGTCCGGATCTCGTCTTAGAGTTCACCTTTCGACAATTGGAGTTAAATCATTATGGCGTACAAAAATGGAGTGTCTACAGCTGCCCCTCTTTGCTGGATTTGCTTGCAAAGAACGGCAAAGAAGAATAGACATAGGCCCATTTTTGCACTTGAAAACTACTGTGTGCATCCTTGATTGAGTCAAACATTTTTCACAAATCAATTTTTCAAAATAATTTAAAAGCTCGGTATTAAAAAGAGTAAAGGAAAACGAAGACGGGTCTAGCACGTGGGCACTATCATGAACCTCAATCTCCCTCACAGGTTCAATCCGAACCTGTGCAAAGGGGGTAGTAAATAAGGTAGATTTGAAAGCTTTTAAACAATTTTTCAAAAATATTTTTTTTTTCTCAAATTTGTAACTCAGTTCGAGGATGCGCACATCATTTTCATAGCAGCAATAGTCAAACAATCATGATTATGGAATGAATCAGATTGTCGATTGGTATGCATATTAAGTTCGAGAGACAAACCTAAAGTTTAATGTAGCACGGTTTCCAATCGTACAACCATTGACTGATTGTAGGTAAGCGAGGTAAGCGTGCTTAAAAATCCCTTTTTTTTTTGTGATCCATTGTTGATTCTCTTCTTGCTTTGCAACATAGAGCTCCAGTTGAAAGTACTTTTCCAACTCGGATATGAACTTCGATATTGCTCCTGGTCCTGCACAGGTAAATACTAGTTAGTTGATATTTCTTTTCAATACATACATGTTCATACCTTGACATTAGTCATTTGATTCCTTAAAAGTTATCAGTTTATGCAGTAGTATTTATGTCAAGAAAAATAATGCAATTTACTCCCTGTATTAATGCCTTTACAGGTGGGCGGAGCAGAAAAGAGCCAGGGGCTGATGATGGGCATGGTGTCACTGAAGTCGATTGTACTGAGCCGAGAACCATTGGAAAAGATTTAGAGATTTCACTTTCTGCATTTATGATTTTGTATGTAATTTGTAATAAAACAAATGAAGAATATTATTGAAAATCATTGCAGAGTCCAGTTGAAATGAGGGTCACAAACTTTTTTTATTATTTTATTATTTTTTATTTTTAAGAGAGGAAAAAAAAAAGAAATAAATAAACCAGAAAACTTTCCATCAGTGGGGTCGCACCTATGAAGGTTGCCTACGTATCCCTTGAAAAGAGAATCAGACCAGCGTAGTTCAAAAACATCCAAGCAAACACACTTTTTTTTTTCTTTGAAAAATATGATGATGAGAATTATGATAAGATTAAAATTGATGGGCATGATCCAAACCACTTTCAGAATGTTTGGACCAACATAGTATCCACTTTATCACATTTGCCTAAATCCTTTGAATTAACCCTCAATGGTGCAACAACTATATGTTACTGTCCGACTTGTAAGTGCTTTTGTTTTTATCCTGAGCATTGAGACTTGGTTATGATGTAAAATTGACTGCTGCAGCTGGTTTCTTTTTTCTTTTTTTTTTACCTTTTTTGCCCCTGATGCCAGTTATGGTTTTCAACAGGTCTGGCTTGTGTAATTTTTATGCATCGATGCCCCAAAGGGGTTTTCATCATGCCCGCAGTAATTTGATCTTGCCATGACTTGACATTTTTACTCGCAACGCCCTTTCGGGTTTTCATTGTGCCCTTTCAAGCCATGCTTTTCTTTATAGTTTTCTCTCAGTCACTCTAATCCGTTATCGCCTGAACTCATGTATGCATATGCGTAATCCAATTGTAAGATTCCATGGTTATCATTGATCCGAGAGGATTTTAATGGTAGGACGAAGCGTGGGCTATGGTTAGGGTTTTTGAAAGGAAGGATGAAGGCTCAAAGATTGTGATAATTTGGAAGAACTGAGACATTTGCTTGCTTTTGGGTTTTGTTCCTTTTCTCTTCAGGCTATTTTTCCGCCTGTCTTGCTTTTCCCTCCCTAACTTTTTCACAGGGCATTTAAAAAAATTACCCCAGTGTATGAACACTAGGGTATCTCTAACTTTAGGCTTCTACCCAGTTGTACTGCTTTGATTTTTTTTTTCATGGGGTGTCTACATGGCCTATAGGATAAAATGTAATATCATCGGAGTACTTGCTCCCGTGAGGGGGCAAGAATGGCTCAACCCAATGAAATATCTCTTGAGTAAGTGTGTACCCATAATGGGGCACAGATGGCACAACCAGATGAAATGACTCTTGAGCAATCATAATGAAATGTCTCCTGAACAAGTGTGTACCTATAATGGGGCATAGATGGCTCAACCAGATGAAATGGCTCTTGAGCAATCGTAATGAATTGCGTCTCTGAGTACTTGCTCAACCTATTATGATTTCATCCTTAAATACTAGCACCCGTGAGGGGCAAGAATAGTTCAATTTATAATGTTTTTGTGCTCTATTTTTTTTTTTATATATATACTTAACCTAATATATGCAGACGAAAAAGAAACTTCTATTCATTACGTTCGAGTACGGGTGGAACTATTTACACAAGAAAAGAAAAACAAAAAAGAAAATCTCATCAGAGCTAGGTACGCTCGTAAAAAACAAAAAGAAGAAAGACAACATTTATATAGTCGGGGTTGGGTTCTCGGCAGTAGAGACCTCGGGGACTACGGGAGACAGAACAGTAGGGGCAAGTTGGGCAACTTCAGCAGATACGGCCGCATGTTGGTCGGCAGGGATTTCAGGTTGACCAGGCGCAGGCTCTTGGGAAAAAGGAGGGTACAATGGCCTTCTGCGCAAGAAATCCTACCATCTCATTTATCCACATATCTTCAGTTACACAAAAGTAATGATGAGTATCTGACGACATTAAATGAGATGTGAAAGGCACTCAAGCGTGAGAAACATCTGAGGCACAGCTGTCACAGCGCTTCATATTCATGTATATTCATGCAACTTTTCAACTTCATAGGTATTCTTCATCCATTAAATCGTCTGTTGATTTATGCTACTCTGAAATATGTTCAAAGCACCGGAAATGGACAAATTGTAATAGAAAAAATTGGTAAATTAAGCAAGTCTTGTGAGGACGAATACAGAATTCGTACCCATGAGGACAAATTCAGAATTTGTGCCCATGAGGACGACTACAGAATTCGTGCCCAAGTCATGGACGGTCCCGTGCCTGTTTGGAGGACATAATTCTCAGAAGGCAATTATTTAAAGTACTTATGAGTTAGGTAAAGATCTCTGACTTTACATTAAATGTTGGTCACTTCAAACCACTTTCGGCCCGAATTGACCTGATAAAGAGTAAACGTGCATTTATAATAAGATATTTGTCTGACTTAAACGAAATGATTGAATTAGATGCATGGCCATCCACGAACATGGATGGACATACGAATCTTAGTCTATAAATACCCGAAGAGACTCAGTGAACAAGGATCAACACTTTCTCCTAAACGAACTCATATTTCTCAAAGTCTAGAGCAAAGACCCTAACTCAAACACTCCTAGCCTTCATCTGCATTTACTTTCTACACTTCATCTTCTTCATGTACTGATTTAAGCATCAAAGTGTCTTGACAGGGCGGATGGCCCCTCCTCAGCAAATGACGACCTCTGGTACGACCTTCTTCCTTCTACCAGTCAACCAGTTCAACACATTTGTGACACGTGGAGCTTTTGGAAATTTCAATCACGGCTATCTTTATCAGATGACCACAAGTTTCCACAATTTAATTGAGTAGCAATTAAGGGTAGCTGGGGATTAACAATACCATTTCTTAACATCTTCCTTAAATATGTTAGAGAGCAACTTCCACAAGTTTTATTTAAATATTAATAGGGAGATCTAGTAACATTTTGAGTGTTAATATGAGCTAGAGCACTGCTTCAAGTGCCTTGAGTGGAGCTCCCTTTTATAATGCATAGATGAGGGTAATCTTGTAGTTATGGAAAGTTATAATTACAAGATTACCACAAATTATACACTAAAAGGGGAGCTCCACTCAAGCGCTTGAAGCATAAATCCACCTGATATTTAAACACTAATATTTTATATGATGACGTTGTAATGAATATTGGATAGTCAGATTACTTGGATCAGCTAGAGTAGGGTTGCTCGATTCGCTGCTTACTATGCCGAACTACGACCCAATCATGACTCGACTAATGAAAATTAGTGAACCTTGTAATCTTTGGATTTGATAATTTTTTCTTTGGATTCGACGAATTTGTACTTTGGGTTCAGTGAATTTCTTTTTGAATTTGCAAACCACTTATAAAAGGACTTTTTTTATGATCTTTTAAATTAAATATTTGTTTACATGATTATAATATATTATAAAATATATGTTTTTAAACATGCTTAAGTAAACAAGCAAATCTCAAGTATGATGATGGTAAATGATTACATGTATATATTATATATAAATTTATTATGATGTTAAATGATTATATATATATATAAAAGTGAACCAGGTTATTGAATCAAAATAAAGAACCTAAGTGAACCAAGAAACGATTCTCATCCTACCCGTAGCTACTTGGGTTCATTCTAAAATGGTTAACTATGACCCGCAAACCTTAATTCAAACTGAGCGAACCAAGTAACATTGGTTAGGAGTAGGTGTAACAACGGGCCGGGTCGAGCTAGTCCAAACAGTCTCTAAGTATTCGTGAGAGAAATGACTATTTGGAGTGTCTTTTTATAAACAAGCTATCGGGCGAGGCAAAGTCAGGTTAGAAGTATAGTATAATGGGTTGGGGCCTAAGACTCTATGTAGAGACCCAAAACATGGTTTTCTTGAAACTTGTGCATATTGAATGAAAATATAAAATCTTGTGTTTAAAACAATGCATTTATATTTTATAGTATGTATTTATGCTATGTGATCATTGGTTAAGAGTTTTGGTGAATAAAATTAACAAAACCAACCAGAACATGGGAGACTGGTCAACCGCCCCTCAAAATCGGACAACTAGTAGTGCAAAATGGGTTGGGAATTTGTATGGGGTTTCTGGATAGAAGGTTTGCAGAATAATGGTCGACCACTAACCCAAACTGGTCGACCGCCCTGCATAATCGGTTGATTGACTGTCCAGTTTTAGCCCATAAACTTTCTAATTTGTGGGATTCCAAGAGTTTAAGGTAACTAGGACTCCAAAATACTATAAATAAGACTTTATTTTGTGGGTTTTAGAGTTCCAAACATTCTAAGAGTTTTAGGAGAGCTAAGTAGAGAAAAACCTAGGGTTTTTGCACAGACTTTACTAGAGAAGAAGGAAGAGGCCTTTCTGATCAAGATCAAGCCTATTTCGCAAGCGAGAGATTGTAAGGAAGGGATCAAGTCATGTAGATATACTCTACTAGTTGATTTCTATCATGATCATTGATGCTAAGACAAATAAATAAGTTTTGAAGTAAGAATACGTTTATACATGTTTTCATTGTAAGAATTATGTTTATGTATGATTTCCATGATTTAAAAGAAATTTCAATCTTAATTCTAGTAAGTACAATTCAACAAGGGAAAGGGAATATTTTGGAGTATGTATGGTTTGTTATGGAGAAATGGATGTATGCTGGAATTGTTTTGAATGATTGTATGTTGGAGATATGGTTTCCGGATTTGTGCAAATTAGGGTTTTAGCCTATATATGTATATGCTATCGGAATTGATGTATGATGATGTTTACGATTCTCGTTATTGTAAGAATCACAATTATGCATTTTTAATTTACAATCATTGAGAATTGTATCCATGATGAATTGATAATTGATGCATGATATTTGATTCATATGCTTTGATACATGTTTGGGTAAAGAGCTTTGGATTATGGTTTTGTTTGCTTAGAATTCTATCATGATAGTGTAGACCATTATGATGGATTTTCGATAGCTCTTGACTAATAATATAAGGTGCAATTTAATCGAAGATTTATCATTGTTCACTTACTATCACCAAGATAATGATATATGTACTAGTACGAAAAGATCATGACCACAAGTAGGGACACAAGCGAGATACAAGTAAGAAAAGTAAGTGAGTACACAAGTAAGATTGCATGATTGAGTTTTGCACGGACTGAGTACCATCAATCTTAGATTCAAGGCATGAGTGCCCAGTAAGTGAATCACAAGTAAGTCATGCGCACCGGGTAATGTGTTAAGCTGCACACACCGGATAATGTGCTAATGATGGGACCTCAGTAAGTAAAGTATAGTTAATCTCTTCAGATATATGATGAAGCTAATTTATTGCACACATGAATGAAAATGGATATCATTCACGAGAAAAATCAGAAAAGTAAGCACAAGTGAGCACAATTAAGACTTGTAAAGAAAAAATTATTTGCGCACTCTGATTGATGTATGTATGATGTTATGTTAAAATGATGATATGTATGTTATATTAATGTTTATGATATTGTTAACTAGGAGATTATATCCTCGAAACTTTTCAATGCTCAGCAGAATTGTTATTATCGGCAGGTCCATGTTTTGATATTTGCGCTACTGAGCCTTGGATTAAAGATGATTACATTGAAGAGAAACCAACATGTGATCATCCCGAAAAGGAGCGGGATCTTGACCGATGACCTTGTTATTGATTTAATTTACCAGGATTTTATTTAATGTTAAAGGATTGAAATAAGATATTTTGATGGATTATGTTAGGTTTAATTTGATTAGTTGGGAACCATGATGGATGATTCTGATGATTATTATATTCTAGTTTAGTTATGAATTCTAGATTGATTAATATATTAATTGAAGAAATTTTCAAGTTCATCTTTTAATATGCCTTATATGCTTTCAACATGACTGAAAAATAAGTAAGTCACTTGCCAGAGTTCCACATTCTCTTAGGTGAGATTTTGGGGCAACCATTCTAAGTCTAATCTCATCCAACTATTTAATCGAGTTGCCTAGGGCTAGCCCGACACATTAATACCCATAGTCAAGAGGGGTAAGTGGTATTAATTGTAAACAACATTATAACCGACTATTTACAGGGTGGTGTGTATGAGCATTGAAATTTACCGCATTTTCGTCTGGGTCAGGCCTTACAGAGGAACGAAGTCAAACATCTAAATAGAAAGTAAACACCCATTCAATTCTAAGTGAAAATAGGATCCAAAAATTTAATGGATAAGACCTATGGTCCGATTTGAGATTCTAAGTAAGTGATTCATTTAAGTCCTAGGGAATGTGTTAGGCACCCTGAGACCTTCATCCGGAGATGGTTACCTATTTCTTATGTCTAAGCCAAATTAAGGAAAATTACAAAGAAATTAAGGATGTCATTTAACAGTGCTAATTAAGAAATAAAACAAGAGTAAGAGAGAGATGGAAACTAATCCTAGGAGAGTTGGATCCATTAAGGCTACCTACTTAACTGACTTGGCGGGATCAAGCTACAATAGTTCTTACAAGCAAGCATGCTAAGTTGGTTGGTTGATGGAGGGTTAATTGAATATTTTTGATATTTTAGTCATATTTAAATATTTTTTGTATTTTGAAAATTTATCATGTTTTTGGATTTTCATATATTAGTTTAGGCTCATTTCAGAACATATGGAGGATTTTGATAAACTTTAACTAAGTGTAGTGTATAGGATCCGAAAGAGGAGTGTTTACAAGATGAACAATATAGATGGTCTATTGCCAACACCTATATGGTTGGATTGGTGTTGACTGTAGATCAAATACTATTGCTTCGTGTATGATACATTTTGGAAAACAACTTCTTTTAAGTCCTTAAATCATCATTTACCTATCCAAAATTTAGAATATTAAACATGAAAGAAAAAGAGAAGAAAATGAGACAAATATTGAAATTGAAAACTCATCATCCCTCTTCTAATGTGGTCCTTTTACACCATAATAAATGATGTAATGTGATCCTATATATGAAGGTTGGAGAGAGGATGGGCTTTCACAAAGAATTCTAGAAGGAGAATTAGAATCCAAATGCAGAGATAAGTAAAAAAAAAATATTATAACCTAGCTTCCACTCTCTATGGGCCTACCCATATCCACATTTGTAGGAACATAAAAGAAAAGAAAATGTACATAAAAGATGACATCTTCTCGATTTTGAGATGGAGTCCCTTTACACTTAGATTAGTGAAGAAAGACTTAACTATGCTTGAGAAGGAAGACCCTTTAAATGATTCTAGAAATTGACTAGAAACCAAGAAAAGGGAAACAAATAAATATGAAACAAATAAGGAAAAAAATGATAAAGGAAGGAATGTCTACTCCTTAAGACTTTCTCTAATGCTCCAAGAGGTGAGGGACTAAGTCCAAATGAGAGCTAGTCCTAGCAGGGTCTGTGAGTACGGATTTCGGTGCTCACATTGTTTATTCGGAGTCGCCACTTATTAGTTCAGTAGGGATAAGTCCCAGGTAATGGACAAAGTCTTAAGTCTGCTTAGAGTTCAGAGTAAAAAGTTCAGTTAAGCCCAAGGAAGGTGATAGGCACCCTAGCACTTCCATTTTACAACGGTTCCCTACTTACTAGGTTTAAGTCAAATTAATGTCAAGTTATTAACCAAATGCCTTAGGTTTAGTTTATACAAATCCAAGAAGGGAAATGCTAAACTAGGGTCGAACCCGGGTTGAGTTGCCTACATACACATATTAGGGTGAGATCAGACCGAGCGTAGTTCTGGCATATCAGCCCGTGCCAAGGCTAGGGGGAGTGTTGTGTGCACCAAATGGTGGCTAAGGTTCTAGTCCGGTAGATTAGGGTTGAGTTAACCGGGGTTGGTCAAGTGCATGGTACTGGGCCCGATAGGCCAAGAAGTAAGCCCGAAGGCTAGGGTTTAGTCCGATAGACTAAGGATTGGGCTCGGTAGATTAAGATTGGGCCAGGTAAGCCAAAGGTTAGACCCAGAGGTCAAGAGTAAGCCCGGTATGCTTTGGGTTGAGCCCGGTAGGCCAAAAGTATATTAACCAAAGGTTAGGGATGCTAACCAAGGTTGTGCAAGGTCCAAGGTCTGATTTATGGTCTTAAAATACTGTTTGAACATTTTTAGAGATTTTTTCCAAATTTTTCCAAGTTAAATGGGTCTAACCATGGTTAAGACATGAGTTTAACCATGGTTAATCCGATTAACCAAGGTTGAGCATTCTATAAAGTTGGATTTGGGGATAGAATGTCATTTGGGGTTTTTTCTAATTTTTTGGGATTTTCTAGGGTTTAAATGACCTTAACCATGGTTAAACCAAGTGTTAACCATGGTTAAGCTCATCTATCCGTGGTTAAACATGTTTGCACAATCCAAATTTAAAATTTTCTGGAAGCTCAGAATATTTGGGATTTTCTATGATTTTCTCATGTTGGTTAGATCAGCTAACCATGGTTAGTTCTTAACTGGGGTTGGGTTAACCCACTGTTAAGGCTAGGGAAAGTCCAGATGGGCCTAGGGGGCCAGGCCAGGTCTAGTAGGGGTCTCCCATAGGTTATGGGCCACTGCAAGGCCCAAAAAATTCCAAAACAAAAAACCTGTCGACAGATTGATTATCGACAGATTTGGCAAGTTTTAACCGGGGTTTGCACCCTTGTAACTCGGGTCAGAAGATGAGTTAGGGGGTCCTGGACCCATGAGGACTAAGCCCAGACTGAAGGGAAGGCCCTAAGCCTGTTGTGGGCCCTGGGCCATGCACAGTATGGGCCTGGTGTGGGCCCAAACATGGCTCACATAAAATGACAAAGTGTTGGCACTGTGTTTACCGACACTCTGCGAGTTTTCTCCTTTTTGCAATTTAACCACGGTTAGGTTGAAGGGGAGGATCCACAAAGCTCGGGATAGGATCCAGAAAGCCTCAAGATGTCAACTCATGCCCTTGATTGGATCAGGGGGTGCTCAGGAGGGGCCCATAGGCCCTGGAATTGAAAGCTTTAAGAGTGTCGATACTGAGTTTACCGACGCTCTTGTATTTTTCCAGAAAAATTGAAATGACCCTATGGGCTGCTATGGGGGTGTTTCTAGGGGTTCTCTCATGACTTGAGGGACCCCCAGAAGGTCCTGAGACCAAGTGTTGGTATACCCCTAGGGGGTTCCCCAAACCTAAGACTAAGGTGGGAGAGACCTCCACAGAGGGGTTTCCTACAAAACCGAGATGAAGAAGTCCCCTGGAATGGACCAGAGGCTCACAATGGCATTAAAAACAAGGAAAAATATGGGTAGGGGGAAGCCCTACCCTACTGCACGTTGGTGAGGATGGTGGTGGCCGATGGTGGCACTGAGGTGATGCTGCAAGCGTTGGTGCGGTAGTGCAAAGGATTAAGGACAGCTGGGGATGCTGATGGAGCTTGCTGGGGAGCTACTGAAGGGGCCTAGAGGCCTGAGACTCTAGAATTGAGCATGGGTTCGAAATGGAGGGATTTGCTAGTGGGTTGAAGGCCATAGGAGCATTGCCATTTATAGGGGAGCTCAAAAAGGACACCCCTGGTATTAGTACTAGGGTGGATGGGTGCTACAGGAGGTGGCATGATGGTCTAAGGTCGGAGAGGAGGTGTTGCAGGCATGCCTGAGCCCACAGGGGGGTTGGTGTGCAGTAGGAAACAAAACCAGGTATTAGCAATAATGGTTTTACCACCATTACCAAACCTGTACAGTTTGGTAATGTCAGTAAAGACATTACCGTCACATAAGGGTTTTGCCCAAAGGGCTCCTAGCCTGTTGCAGGCACGCGGTACTGAGGCTTGGTTTTGAATTGTTGGGCCTTTGCTTGGGCTCAAACCAAACTTTAAGGGTTTTTGAGCCCTAAGAGACTTGGGGTTAAGCCCTAATGGCCTAGGGCTTACTAGGGCTTGGCTAGCTAGGGCTAGGCTACGGCTAGGTTAGGGCTAGGCTTACCTAGGGTTTATCTAGGGTTAGAGTCTTGACTAGGGTTACGCCTAGGTTTAAATAGGGTTAGGGTTTAACTAGGGTTAAATCGTAGAGTTTGAATAGAGTGATACCTAAGGTCTGACTAGGGTGCACCTAAGGTCAACTAGGGGTCTACCTAGAGTTGGGTTCTAGGGTTAGGCTAGGGATCACCTAGGGTTAGGGTTTAACTAGGGTTAAAACCTAGGGTTTGAATAGGGATTTTACCTAGGATTTGCTAGGGCTTTACCTAGGGCTTGAATGGGTGATGTCTAGGGCTTGCTAGGGTTTTACCTAGGATTAATGGACTCGATCAGGGATAACCATGGTTAAAATGACTTAACCATGATTAGGATAGGGGTGTAAAAATTGGGTGCTTACAGGGTCTAGTTTAAAGCTTTCACCCAAAAATGACTCAACTCTATAAGGTTTATGGGAGTTGGTGTAGTGGGATTGACTTTTAGAACTTGAGAATTATTTAGAAAAGTTTTGGGATGGATAAAATTGAGAGCTAGGGCTTCCACTCGAGATTTTGGAGCTGGGAAAAATAGCTTGTGTGGTCTTGTATTTATAGATTTTTTTAAGGGGTTGTGACAATTTAATAATTAATTGGAGGGTTGGTAAGGAGAAGAAAAGCGATTGGTGGGTCAAAAAGGGGTTGTGGTAATTTGGTGATTAATAGGGAGGGTGGTGAGGAGAAAAGAGTTAATTATTTTGGAAGAGGTGTAAGAGAGTTAATGAGTTTAATAAACTATGAGGTATGTGTTATTGGATGTGGGTTAGGTGAATATGAGTTGTTAGTAGATGGGTTAGACTTAGATTGGTCTTAGATTGAGCTTGGATTGAAGTTAGACTAGGCTTGGATGGGTTTGGTCTCGGATGTTGGGTTTGGATTGGATTTAAACTGAGCTTGACCTAGGATGTTAGGCTTGTGTTTGGGTTTTCTTAGAGTTTCGAAGAGAAGAAAAGAATATGGTATAAGGTGCAAAAATGGGGTGTGTGATTTCCAAATAATCCTCCTCTTGATCCCTTAATCAGATTAGTGGGTTGGCAATACGCTTCATTAACAACACCTTACCTAAACTTACTTATTGGTTTTAGGGGTCTAATTTAAGTTAGTTGAGGAGCTCTCATCCACAAAGTCTTCAGGTTGAAAGCTATTTCAAGCATTCGATAACAGTACTTGGAAGCGAAATCTAGTTATATAATGAGAGACTAACCACCCTTTTTTTTTTAATCTAATAGAGATTTTTTTGGATATTTAATTAACTAGTTTTAAGATGAGGCTTTGGCCTCAGCTTGGGACCCCACAACTAAAAATAGTAGATTAGATGGAAAGTTTGGTGGTCATTTAACATCAAACATGCATGTCTTGGCAACTTCATTTCCCAGTATGAAATGATAAAGAAACCACTTGTAGATTTTGCTATCAAGGAAAATCTATACTGCTGTAGGATATGAGAATGCTGTATTAGTTTAAATTTCATGCCGTTTTTTGTTTCTAAATTTATTCAAACATATCTTATACTCGAAACCAAGGGAAATTCATGGTATGAGTATTATGGACTGGAATTGAGCGCTCAGATATGTTGTGCAAAGTGTCTTGCATTTAGCTTTTTACAAGTTCAGCCAGGCCCCTCGTTACACTCAAATCCACCTATGCACATATGCATGCGTACAGTTTGTACCTTTTTTCTTTTTTTTGTTTGTAAATTTCCTAATTATATTAGGAGCTTATTACAAGTTAAGTTTCTGACCGGATATACAATATAATATTCGGTATAGGGTTTTTTAATCTATAGAAAACAAGTTTGTATGAGAGGTTGTGAGAGAGTGATATCTATAATCTCTTTGCTTTGAACTAGTGAAGAAGGTAACGTCTTCATAGACATAGGCCACATCCACGTAAATCTGTGTGTTCTTGTGTGTTTCTATTTCCGCATTTGTAGGTTATTTTAACTACTAGATCTATGATCATTCAAGAAGATGGTTGAAATCATCCAATTAGATTGGCCATGGACTATGGAATTCTACTTATAGATGGTGATCATCACATCGGTCATTCGGACTAGAGATTACCCATTTTGCTTCTTCCAAATTCAGTAACCGTACGTCCTCTTCTTAACAAATCTACATAACTTTAACAGTAAGACTGTTCTCGTGTTAGAGAATTGCTCATTCTCATACTTATGGAGGTCCGTCCAATCCTTGAAGATATATTATCCCTCTTAAACCTTCTCTCAACAGTGAGTAGTGTTCATTCGCCATCAGGAGAACTCAGCAGCTCATAGTCATAGTCAAGCCCCTCGCCCGTTCAGCTCGGAAAGAGTTTAGGGAATGTTAGAAGGGTTAGGGGCCAACTGATTCCATTTAACCCGGGAATTCCGGATATGGATGGGGGTGGTTCTTAGTTGTATATGCTCTCTTCCTTGTTTAGTCATTGTTGATTCCCATTGTCACTACAAAAAAAAAAAGTTCTCCTATTAGAGAATTGCTCAAGCCTCAATGTTTATCTTAATATATATATATATATATATATATATATATTTTTAACACTTTTTGAACCATCCTGATCAACTGGTACAAATGGAAATTTCTCGGTCATTGATCCATTTATCAACCAAAACAAGTTCTATATTCTTTCCCTGCTCTTTTTCTGATTAGTATCATAACCAGCGGCTAGCTAGCAGTCCTTAGATGTGAGGTACTGCTTTTTTGAGTAATCGACATGCTTATATACCTAATGGTGTTTACTTTCTTTTGACAGCTTTCAGTGAGGGAATGTTCTGAATTTGGCTTACTCGCCCGAAATGTTAAGTTGCAACAACACTCCGGAGTTCCGACAAGATTGATAACACCAGTCTTCCAAGGTCTCTCCCTTGAATCTTGTATTATTTTTGCACCAACTTTGTTATGACCTGTTCGTGTTATGTATGGACCAAATTTTTTTGTTGGCTCGAGCGTGAATGGTTAGCTCGAGCGGATGTGTTACTATAATTATGTCCGAAAAATTTGGCAAAACCCATAGCTAACTCGCTCAAGCGAGAAAGGGTTAGCTCGAGCAAGTTCCGCAGGATCAAAAGAGTAACTCGATTTTTATTTTTTTTTTTTTTCTTCTTAACCAAGTATATAATATACTTTTAGATTGAGGGTTTCTTGAACTCAAGTCATTATATTATAATGTATATAATATAAACATTGGAGCTCAAAGAAAAGTTTGGTTTGGTTTGGTTTGGTTTGGTTTGGCTCAATTGAGTCAGGCCTAACTAGGATCATTGAATGATCCCACTATTGGGGTTGAAATGTCACATCATCTTCCATGTGGAGGCTTCTAATGGATTGTCCATAGCCTCCAAATTCAAACTCCAGAAGTAGGGGTGTACTCGAACCGGGCTGCTCGGTTCAATTTGAAATTTAGGGTTTAGTTTCATCTATGCTCAAGCTCAGCTCAATATGTAGTTCAAAAAGCTCAGCTTGAGCTCGGCTTAGCTCGAGCTCATATTGAATTATTAAAAAATTATTTTTAAATAATAATAATAATATTATTATTATATATAATAATAATATATACATATAATATATATATATATATATATATATTTATTTTATTTTTTTATATAATATTCAAGCCGAGCCGAATCAAATAGGCCTTGGCACGACCTTGGCTGGAATACATTTTCAAACTCAAAAAATAGCTCGGCTCAGCTCGATTGAGCCTATTTTTCGAGCTCAAGCCCGACTTGATCGGGTCGGGATGAGCTGAACTTCGAGCTAGCCCAGTTCGGATACACCCCTACCCATAAGCTCGCCTCCAAATTCAAACCCCAAAGCTCATGTGACAATGCAAAATTTGTCAAGTTATGGAGAAGGTTGGCTAATTTATGTCTATTTATTTTTTCTTTTTTGGTACAATATTTATGAATACGATCATCTAGTAAGTAGGGATGGTGACAGAGAGAATTGATCAAATCTAAATCTAAATCCGATCCGATTAGACGGGATCCTATTCATATTATAGAACCATCGTATCGGATACAGGTCTAAAATCTTGAATTCGATTATAATTGGGTCGAATTTGAATTTATAGCAACCTAGTTCGATTAAAATTTGATTTGATTACATTAGATATAATAATAACAATATCTATATAACTTTATAAATATATTATAGTCTTACCCATAATTTTTTTTAAAATTTAATTAAAATAATAATTTTTAAATATATTAATATTAATTTAACCAGATTCAAATCTTGAATAAATAATTGGGTTCAAATTCAAATTAGACAATTCAAAACCTGATGAATCTCAAATTAGATTTGGATCTGTCGAATTTTTAATCGGATTTGGATCTAGGCAAATTCGATTGGAATCCAATCCGTTTACAGACCTAAGCCCAACCCAACCTAAAATAGGGATTGGGCCAGGCCTAAAGGCCTGCTGGATTGGGCTGAAAAATACAGTTTATATTGGAAAACAAGCTAGGCCCAGGTTGACTCATACATTACGCCTGTATGGCCTACCCAGTGATTTATATCATGTCTAAATATTTATAGCACATCTAAATGTATGTTTAAAATCAAATGACAACATATATTTATCAAAATAATAATAATAATAATACAACCTATGAAGATTTATAATTGGGCTCGGCAGGCTGGGCTTAAGCTCATATTATCTTAAGTACTGGTCAACTGTGTTTGTACATGTCAGCCTAACCCTGGGCCCTAAGGCTAGCTTTCCCAACTCCTAAGGCTAAGACCAATACAGCTTCTAAGAAAAGCCAGCTCCTAAGGCTAGCATTCCCAACTTGAATTTAATACATGGCAACCCTAGGCCCGGCCCAACCTCAAATAACTATATTTTATAATGATGTCCATGTTAATATGTATTCCAGTATTCCACTCAAACTAAATAATATCCCGATCATGTATTGGTTAACATCCCCTAAATTAGCCAACCAAGATCCACTTGAGACCAATAACCACACGACTCCCAGGTTTTCTGTTTTCAATTGTTTTAGGAAATCAATTCCCTACACATAGTTTAACCATAATTAGGTGAATTGAATTAGGTCTCAAACCGAAGTTAAAAGAAATTTATGGTTGCCCAGGTTTTTTTGGGGGGAAGTGATTAAAAAAACTCGATGGTACCTACTATCGAGTGTGTGATCGTTAGATTTAGAACTATCGAGATTCATGTAAACAGTAATTGACGGAAATTAGTTCAAAGCCTAGCCATCTAAGTCGGCTCACCTTTTATGTTTTACATAGGTACGGCTATAGCCTATTCCCTTCCTCCCTCCTCTTCGTGAGCTACAGTAGACCCTCTTGTAATTAATAACCTTGGTAAAAAGAAATTATATTAATTATAAAAGAATATTATATATAAGAATCACTATATTGGTCCATCAAAAATTTTCTTTTCATAATTTTTTTTGAATGTATTATAATTTCCATATAAGCTTCATGTAGATATAAATGTATAAAGCTAGTACTCCAAAAAACAAAAAAGATTTTAAACTAACCCATTGAACAAACTAATGACATTTAGACCTATCAAAAATATAAAAAAGAAGGTTGTGTCACTTAACACATTAAAAACCTCATAATGTCTTTTTGAATTAATGATTCTTTATATTATCTTGTTTTCTTTTGCACCATTGTACTTTGGAATTTCTTTAGGTGAACAAGAATATTCTTCTAACTTCCATATGATTGTATGAAGTGTAGCTAACATTTCTTTTGGTATTACTTCTTTTTGCATGTTTTCACCATTTTCTTCTTCTTCTTCTTCTTCAATATCATTTTTGTCTGTCATCGCAAACAAATCTTCTTCCTTAAACTGTTCATGCACTATTTATCTACCTAGAGGATGAATAAGCATTTCAATACTCAGGGGTTCAGTGATGCACAACATTTTTAACTTCTCTACAAGTAATTCCTCAATGAATGTCTCCTCTGCAAGTTGATCATCCTCTACTATATATGGTAAACTTTTATACATAGCCAAAATATTAAAATAATTTTATCACTTTCTCTTCCTGATACATAAACCATCATAAAGTGTTTACAAGATTCATACAAATATGTATTAATATGGTATAAAAACCTCTCTTATAATTAATACTATATTAGAACTTTCTTTAAAAATTAATAAATAGCATGTATAAGAGATTATTAATTATACACTATAGAACCAAGTTGGTTCCTTACAAATTTATTAATTATTAGAGATTATTAAGTTATAAAATATTAATTATAAGAGGGCCCATTGTAAGTGAAGACCGGATCATAGTCAATTGTGATTGAACTCTTCAAGTTCAATCACATCCATAAGTCATCAAGTGTCCTTATTAACCCACAATTAATTCAATCGCACCCATAAGTCAACAAGTGTCCCTTTTAACCCATTGTAGTTAAAATTTACTAACTGTTAGGGTTCAAGAATCTAAATTTATTTTAAAAAATATTAAAAATAAATGAAATCCTCGACGGTCATAACCAGACTCGAGGTAGTCCGGTTACGCCCCTGAGGTCACCATGTGTCCCTTTTGACACCCCTTAACTATGGTTAAGATTCATCCACCCCTAGGGTGGGTGAACCCTAGGGGTGGATGAATCTTAACCACAATTAAGGGCTGTCAAATGGGACATGTGGTGACCTCAGGTGTGTAACCGGACTCCCCCGAGTCCGATTAATTGTAACTGTCAAGGATTTCATTCCTTTTAAAAAAATATTAACCCTAAGAGTTAAAAATTCTTAACCAATATATTATTATTTTTTCTAAAACTCAAGGTTAGGTTGTTGAACCCTAAAAGCACTACAAAAATAATGGCCTGTGGCGGCGGATTTTTGGAGGCGGTTCCAAGAATCCGCCGCCATATATCACATACCACGGCGGGTATGTAATACCGCCATCACAAACTGATACTTTCGCTCGAAACCAACTCAAACACTTAGGATGTACTGAAATACAAGCGTTAGAAGAAACGAGATCGAAATCCGACTCCCGGTTTGGAAATGGTGGGACGATATAGGTTTAGGCCGAAGTATAGTATCCAATTATGGATTTCGGCCGTCTCGGTGCCCATATCAGACATATGGCCTCGGATTCGCTCGAACAAACTCCAACATTTAGGATGTACTGAAATACACGCGTTATAAGAAATGAGATCGAAATCCGACCCCCAGTTTGAAAATTGTGGGATGATGTAGGTTTAGGCCGAAGTATAGTATCCAATTATAGATTTCAGCCGTCTCGGCGCCTATATCGGGCATACGGCATCAGGTTCGCTCGAAACCAACTCCAACACTTATGATGTACTGAAATACACGCGTTAGAAGAAACGGGATCAAAATCCGACCCCCGGTTTGGAAATTGTGAGACGATGTAGGTTTAGACCAAAGTATAGTATCCAATTATAGATTTCGGCTGTCTCGACGCCCATATCGGGCATATGGCCTCGCTTGAAACCAACTCCAATACTTAGGATGTATTGAAATACACGCGTTAGAAGAAACAAGATCGAATTCCGACCCCCAGTTTGAAAATGGTGGGACGATGTAGGTTTAGGCCGAAGTATAATATCCAATTATGGATTTCGGCCGTCTCGACGCCCATATCAGGCATACTGCCTCGGATTCGCTCAAAACCAACTCAAACACTTAAGATGTACTAAAATACACGAGTTAGAAGAAACGGGATTGGAATCCGATCCCCGGTTTGGAAATGGTGGGACGATGTAGGTTTAAGCCGAAGTATAGTATCCAATTATGGATTTCGGCCGTCTCGGTGCCCATATCGGGCATACGGTCTCGAATTCAGTCGAAACCAACTCCAACACTTAGAATGTACTGAAATACACGCGTTAGAAGAAACGAGATCGAAATCCGACCCCCGATTTGGAAATGGTGGGACGATGTAGGTTTAGGCCGAAATAATACTGCAAACTATTAATATTTTGAGATGAGTTTGGATCTTTGCATATTTATTAATTATTACATTCTCAAATTTTCTCATTTAGAAAAAAGATTAATAAATTGTGTATATATTGTTTTTTTGTAGGAGAGAGCTGGTAGCACGCACATATCGGGTTTTCGACCATCGCCAGGCGGGAGTTAGACGGCTACTTTTGGTTTTCTTTTTCCTTTTTCATTATGTGTACTTTTTATGACAACACTTTTATGAGGATGTATTATAATTTTGATATTGCTTGTTTGGGGCATTTTTTTAATTACATGAATTTTTTATTCTTAGTTGGAATTAGATATTGTTACAAGTACAATACATGTTTATTTAGATTTATATTGCTCACAGGTGCAGATAATACAAGGAAAAAAAATTGCAAAAAATAATTTCTTTTTTTTTAAATATTTCCATATGGCAGCGGTTTGGAACCGCCGTGATATAAATAACAATATAATTTATTAAAAGAATATTACGGCGGTTCTGCCCGTCGTAAGGTGTTACGGCGGTTCAAACTGCCATGGATTTTTGATATATAACGGCTGGAACTGACGCTGTGATAGAATCAATACAGTACGGCGGAATAAAAGTACGACAGTTAACAACTGCAGCAAGTTATGCATATAGGACGGCGGTGATAATTAACCGCCGTTCATATCCGCCGTGATAGGAATCTCCGACAACATATTCTTCGACGGGTTAACTTACCGCCGTGATATATTATGACAACGGTAATTTTGGATAGTATGGCGGTTCTAAACCGCCGTAATAAAGCTCAAGTTTTGTAGTGAAGTTAGTGAATCTTAACTACAATTAATATGGGTTAGACTGTGATCTGGTCTTCACTTGAACTCTCCCCAAGTTCAATCGCACCCACATGTCAACACAGATCACAGTCTAACCCATATTAACTGTGGTTAAGATTCACTAACCCTTAGGGTTCAACAACCTAGTTAAAAAAAAAAAACCCTGGTTAAGAATTTTTAACCCTTAGGATCAATTTTTTAATTAGGAATGAAACCCTCGACAATTATAACCATATTCGGAAAAGTCAAATACGCCCTGAGATCGCCATGTGTCCCTTTTGACATCCGTTAACTATGGTTAAGATTCACCCACCTATCCTTGCGTTTTAGAAAAAAATATTTAAAAAAATTAACCGTGGTTTGAAAAAATATTTAATTATTAAAAAAAACAAGGATAGGTGAGTGAACTCTAGGGGTGAGTGAATCTTAACCATAGTTAAGGAGTGTCAAACAGGGCACGTGGCAACCTCAGGGGTGTAACCAGACTCTCTATAGTCCGGTTATAACCGTCGACGATCTCATTCCTTTTTAATATTTTCTAATAAATAAGGTTTGATTTTTGAACCCTAAGAGTTAATAAATCTTAACCACAAATAATATAGGTTAAAAGGGACACGTGTTGACTTATAAGTGTGACTTAACTTGAGTTCAATCATAATTGAATGATTCGGTCTTCACTTGATTAACGAAGAGGAGAGAAGAAGGGATTAGCAGAGGCTTTGTTGCAACTGTTGAGCCGACTTAGATGTGACAAGGCTTATTTGAGAGGAAGGGAACAACCGGTTAAGTGATTCTACCAGTCGCACCAATCTCAAAGACTAAATCCTCACATACTCACATACTCAATGGTAAGTACCATGGAGTGTTTTTAATCCCTTCCCTTTTTTTTTGCAACACCTATTAGTGTGTTAGTATATGCTGCTCAAGTTAGTATATCAATCGCTCCCTCTCCGGAGGGGATCTTGGACCAATGGTGTGGTGTAAACACGCACAACCAACTGCACAAGCTTCACTTCCCCACCCTTGTCACAGTCAACTTCTTGATTTTGCGGAACAACTATTCGGCGCCTCAATCATCCCATGATCTTGGCCAGCCTTACACCATTACACTATCCACCCATTGAACTAACCCAACATCTCGTGCTACAATGCTACGACAAGGTACAACCCGCTACCGAGTCTCATCCGTTAAGCTATGCTCAGCTGGCTTACGCATCACTTCATCGTGTCGCACCCTACACTCGTCCAACACATAAGGTTCCTGCCTCATCGAGATTCCGTCTCACGCATCTCTCATGATGCTAAGGTTCCCCGATCAAGCCGAACATCCAACACGGCCCGATACTCTCGAACACAACTATCAGTCATCCCCACGTATTGCGGATAGCTTAGGAGCATCACTGCCCCGTTTACCAAGCATTGAGGACATAACGCCCACAACGCGATTCTCGGTCCTCTGACCGAGTATCCCAACCATACCTCGCGTCCCTCCTAGACGACCATGATGCATACCGCACACTTAAAGGTCATAGTAAGATGAAACCTCTTGCCCGAAGGCTCTTGCGCAGTGCTAGGAAGTCCGTCTCCTTTGCACCGTCCTTGAATACTCCAACAATCATCCAAGGAGACTCCAAGATCCCCTTCAGGATCTTAGAGCCCGCCCTCAACTCCTTTGGAGTTGCTCATTAGGTGGCCCCAGATGTGCCACAAGGGAAGGTAGAGCTACGCCATTCTCCTCAAAGTGGATGATAAACCTTTCACCATCTACCAGAAGGAAACTTCACCATTGCCGGTGGAGTCATACTGGTCTTTTACGGAACAGTACCCTGGATATCCACAAACTGTCTGTACCGTTAAACTCGTATTAACTTTCTCTTCGAATGAAGGTACTATCGACCCTACTTCCAACATACCATGTGGATCCCACAACACTTACCCACATGTGTCCGACCAAGCACCAAACTCAAGCTTCACTCCATAACTCTTCATGTGCACTTCACCCAAACCACAGTACCTCGTACACAACATCAAGACACCTTCATGTCCCTTCACTTCGGTACCCAACACTAAGGCATCAACCTTGCACTACGCAACGCTATCGCTTGCATAGTGCCTCGTCTATCTCCTAGGCACCGCATTGGCATCCTTTGCCCTTGCTCAGGCCATCCCGGCCCCGTATCACGGTCATGACAGTACTTGACAACTTTTGACCGTGACACTTGGTTTAGGTCTCAAACGGAAGTAAAAAGAAAATTATCCTTGTCCCAGGTGTCTTTTCTTTTTGGAAATTTTTTTTTATGTGTGAAGACAGACAAAATTTGGGAATTTTTTTTATGCGTGAAGACAGACAAAACAAACCAGAATGTGCAAAACAGATCATTTTGTTGAGAGTGGGATTTGAACCCACGCCCTTTCGGACCAGAACCTTAATCTGGCGCCTTAGACCAACTCGGCCATCTCAACAGTAGTTGCAAACTTTTCTTCCGTTTTATAAATAATCTTGTTCCACCATATCATGTGAAGCTGAAGCTTTTAAATGCTGGAAGTCTCCTACTGTGCTGCATCATAAAATATAGTTGAAGTTGGAAAATCTAGATTGAGTGCTGACTATATCTTTCTCTATGAAAACTAAAAAGGGTTTCAACCCAATCTCTCACTTATTTTATGATTAAACCTCCACTTATCAATATCCCATTATGCAAATCCAATTGTAGCAAAGTGGGAAGTTCTGTGACCCATTTCTGCAACCAACCTGTACAATTCATCTTGTAATCGGGTTTTGATTTTCTTCAATTGGACCTTTACCTACCCACTAAAAAAAACCTCCATAGTCAAACCTACACCATTGAATCATTTCTTTTTTGGGTATCATAAATACAATTAGGCCGCAACCCCGATTAGTAGTATTAGTATTTGTTCAATGGTTAGAAGTTAGATGACTAGCATTTGAGGTGGGTCAAAGAATAAGCTTTTTATCTGTCACATTAACTCGTGGGAATTGATCCCTGAACACACAAGCGGGGATGTACACAATGCCACCAGTTCCTATGGGCACGTCATACATCATTGGATCATCATCCTAACCTCTAGGGTTTTTATGAGATGAGCAAATTACCAACCCAAACACATAAACAGCACCCTTCCTTTGATTAGTTAAGCCCCAACCATCTAATGTTATGCATGGGGCTCCCCCTATTGCTCTCTCCCATTACAAGGGCAAGAAGACGAGGATTTTGTGTGAGGTAATTGTGGGGCCATGTAAAATATTTGTCTTTCGATTTTACCCGGAAAAAGGGAGAGACTGCAATTGAAGAGAGTGGGGCTAGCAAAATCCTTGTTATGCATCGACACAAGATAGCATCTTGGGTTTAGATAAGGAAGTGGCCTGTCAGGGCTAAGGAAAGAAGTCTGAAATTGACAAAGACACCATAATTGCTTTTTCTACTTTGGGGGGTGGGGTGGGGTGGGGTAGGGTGGGGGAGTCAGTAGAAATAGTTTTCAAACCTAACAGGATGAAATGGGATGAGAATAGTTAGAAGTGCACGTCTATCCATTTCCTATACCTTTCTTAATTGGAAAGTGTTGTTTCAATAGGAATTCATGACGGTATCTATATTTTTCTTCAGTGATGTTTCATGTATAAAGTGAAAAGTATTTTGACTGTAATTGAGGAAGCAACTTTGACCATTTTACTGCTAGAATGGTGACTAATAATAATAATAAAGACTAGCACGTGTTGACTTGGCTAACAGTCACAACATCCCCTTCAAACTTATTTCCTCTTCTCTCTTAGTCAAATCCATTCAAGTTTTCTGAACCCTCTTTTTACCAAAACCTAAGCATAATCAACAGTAAGAAAAGGCCAGAGAGTGCTCTTGTTGAGATTTTTTTTTATTTTTTTTTTTTATGGTAACGGAGGGTGTCCCCAAAGCTCCCCAAAGCCTTCGAGCCAAAGAATAGTAAATCTGCATCGATCTATTTGGAATTTTCCCTACAAAAACTATGGTAAATCGAGAAACGGGAGTTGAACGGGCAAACCCCACGAATCTAGCCAACTATACCAAACCCTGGGGGATTTAAACCCTAAGAAGCCTTCCTCTTTTTCAAAATATGAGATTGACACAAAAATTTATGAAAGAGAGAGAGTGTGTTGTGTGTCAGTGTGTGATGTGATGTGATGTGATAGTAGTAGAGGAGCAGCGATTAGCTAACCCGACATTTTGTTATCTAAGTCAATTGTCATGTGCTCATGTTCTGTGCCCCTTTTAACCCTTCTTAACTATAGTTAAACTTAATAAATTATGATCATATATATATATATATATATATATATATATATATATATATATATTTATATTTATATATATATATATATATTGTTCAAAAAAATATGGTTAGATGAGTGAACCTAGGGGTGAGTAGAACATAAAGCATCATGAGCACTTTGTTTAGGAGAGAGAGAGAGTAATTTAGTGATAATGGTATGAAAGAGGAACACAAATATTTTAGCTTTTCTCGAGGAGAAAAGAGAGAACACCCCCTTTCCTCGAGATGCCATTGCATTGGAGTTGGGACAAATTCCCTGAAACTATTTGGTGATGCACACATGACAAAGCCTAAAGCAAAGAAGGAAAAAAAGAGATGAGTTGGAAAGATAGGTTCTCTCTTACCCACTTCAATTCAAAAGCTCCACTCACTACCAAAATATCAAATCCCATTAGGAAATATCCCCAAGAAATGGTATTGTCCTCTTCCTCTCCAAATTTCAGATGATAAAGCACACATATGAGGGTCTTAATGTGGGACAACCGTTCTTATAAATCTACACTTTCTTATAACAATTAGATTATGAAAACCTGATTGTACTTGACAGCTCATGGTGGAATTACTATAAGTACCATACAAAAATCTTTTTTTTATATACTAGCCCACTTATATTTTGGGATTATGTAAGAAATTGCATTATACATACTGAGAGATATGAGAGACTATAGTCCTCATTAGACCCTTACCCACATACCATACACATGGCTCACCAACTTAGATACATAGACACCATTCATTTGATGCCTTCATGGGTCACCTCTTGGCTTGAGCATGGATGAGAAAACAGACCAGTGGGAGAATTCTTACCACTTTGAGTAAAACATATTTCTTGGTCATTAACCTTTGTGTCCTCTTACCCATATAAGTTTTGAATCAATCTATGGTTACTCCTAAATATACTCCTGATTTCTAAATCTTTAATTCAAATAATTAAGGATCAAAATTAAATTTGGCTTGGTTTATTTTGTAATTTTCTGTCATATCTTGTAATTTTCTGTCATATCACATATCGGCTCTAATCTTGACTCTTAATTATTAGAATTTTTTTTTGGAGAGTCTTAATTATTAGAATTAAATAAATAAGATTTAGGAGTATGTACTTGGTGGGTGTGCCAATAGACTTTTAGACCCAAATTGGAAGATTGAGATCCTACAGCATGCCAAAATTTTCGGCGCATACAAGAGTTGCCTTTGATTGAACAGATCAGATGTGGTGGGCCATATCTACAGTCTGGGTTTAAGGGTCCATTGAGGCTGATAGAGGGCTCAATTATGAAGAACTAAATAAATATATATATATATATATATATTTGATTTGCTTTCCCCTTTTCAAATCATTTTGGTTTAAGAACCAGGAAGGAATTTGAATGGAGCTTATCATTCAAGCATCAAAGATAGAAACAATGTCTTAATCTTAGATCAAGTCAAGATATTATCACATACTTAAATCAAAGATTCTTCATGAACTTAAAAAAAATGATATGAAGTTCTTGTCATTTATGGAAAAAATCTATCATTTCTTATTAGATTTGTCTGGGATTATCTTTTCTAACTGATCAATTCTCAAGACAAGTGTTCAGAGAATAAGCATATAACCTTGGCAGAACCCAACAAATGGTTTTTTCCATGGAGTGTATCATTCAAGCCTCCAAAAGAGAAGCATAATCTCTGTTCCATTTAAGATAATCCGTCCTTTACATAATAACTACTAAATATATATTTAATACACACGCACTACATTTTTTTACAATACACAGTACATGACTACATGCACCTTCATGGTGTGATGGGGTTTGGATGTTTCTTACCAAACCTTCTATTTGAAGAGTTTGAGACTTTGAGTTGCAGGCATGAGAGAGAGAGATGTAAAAGCATTAAAAGCATTTGCTAGTCGAAAACAGCTGTCAACATTACACTCCAAAGGTTGACCGTTTGACACTGTCAAGTGTCAACAACTATTCTAAAGATGAAGAATACTAGTACCCTCCCAATTTCATTTTCTCACCCGTGTTTTAAAACGCATACAAACTCTTGTTGCTAATTTTTCTTGTTATCTTCTTAACCGGCCGAACCAATTATGTCATTTCTTGAACAAAATTGAATTTTTAACATGTTAAAAAGATAGCAACGACATGGGCATGTTATCATAATGATAGTTTGGAAAAATTTTGAAATTTGTATCTTGACCAGTACCCCTCATAAAACAAATGACCTTTTGTGGGTCCACAAATTTCTAAACTCTCACGATAATAGTGATGTATCGCTACTTCCCCTCATTATATACATTTAGAACAGATTGAAACCATAACTTCCTCATATCTAAGAAGATTAACTTGTTGAGGTAGTAATGACAGGTGTTGCATCTATAGTAAGTTTGGAAACATTTGAAATTACTCAATTTTGTTTTATTATAAAAAAAAAATTGTAGATTTTAGAATTTTTCGAATTGTGGAGTATGGCTAGCATCCCTCTCTAAAGAAAAGGCAAGAGAGAGAGAGTCATTGTCACCGTGTTCCAGGTTAAGTCCAAGAATACAATGTCAACAAGGAAGAGAGATTCCACACGCTTCATCTCTTTATCTCTATCTCTGTGTGGTAATCCTATCTCCCTGTGGGTTTCTGCTGTATGTCACATTTTGCATAGAGATTATATGTAATAGGAGAAATAGATGGTGGGTTGGGCCCACCAGCTGCAGTATTTTAACTGCCTTCTTTGGGCCTTCATGTGACTTACAGCGCTTGCCTACTTCCCTCCTTGCATGTCTTTATATCTGGCTCCTCCACCACCATCCTTAACTCTCTCTCTCTCTCTCTCTGGAAACTGAGGCTGAATCAATGAAGCAAAGCTTTCCATCTCATGTGCTTCTCTTCTTTCTCTTCCTTTTCCTTCTTTCCTCCTATTCAACAACAGCGGCTCGTATCTCTTCACTAAAACAAGGTAACCAAATGTCTATCTGTTTATCTATCTGTATTCTGTGGAAGTTTTAAAGTTGTTTTTTTATTTTTTCTAGCTAAAGAAGAGGTGAAGCGTAATGGGATTGCTCATTTGGGTCCTTTTATAGAGAGAGAAGAGGAGGATTCGTTGAATGTAAGATTATTTTGTTTCTTTTAATTTCTTTGATTTTTTTTCTTTTCTTTTCTTATTATCAAATATGGTTTTTTTTTTTTTTTTCAGCTGATGGGGGTGGAAGATTGTGATAATGGAGATGAGGAATGCTTAAAGAGGAGGATGATTTCAGATGCTCATTTGGACTACATTTACACCCAACACCATAAGCCTTGAGATGAAGTTCTATGTAGTATCTCTTGAACTACCAGTCTTTCTTCTACCGCTTTAGTACTCCTAAAACACATCACTTACCAAACTCCTAGGCTTTGGAACCTCCCTATATGTAATTATTACACTATGTTACGGATATGAGTGTTACGGATATGAGTGTCACTGTTTGTACTTCTCTTTTGTAGCTAGCTAGCTGATGACTTTGAATCTATAAGGTGATGATTGCTTATGATATGTCTACTCTTGAAAAGAAGTGAAGGGCAAGGCTTGGGAAATTGGAATGCATTCTAAGTTCAACGGAATTCTGCTATTACATGGATGGGAAAAGGGGTACTATTTCTAGGACAACCCTTTAAAACTCCATTAAGCAAAGGGATTCTACCCTTAAAAACACCTGGACCGTTTGATTGAAAATCTAACAGTGCCAAGCATCAAGTGGGGTCACCATTTAATGCATGTACGCCTTAATACAGTTGGATTTTCAATCGGGTGATCCAGCTCTCGATAGTACCTACTATCTCGAGTTTTAAATCACTTTCCCCTTAATAAAGGCAATTGTCCTTTGAAGCAAAGACAGGTAAGGAAAGCCTGTGGTATTGGTAGGTAAATTTAGTTGGGAATTGATGTTTAGTCCTCTGATATTTAATATTCAGCATTGAAGTTGGCATATATGTAAGTTTTGGATCTGGAGGTTAGAAAATATTAAATACAGACACCCCCATCTCATAAAAACTTCAACAGAAATGTTAGCTCCAATTGCAGTCTTCCCTAGATGCAAGGTGATGGCAACACCACGTGTTGCACCCACACTGCTGCTGTGGAAAAAAAGTGACTTGACTTGGTGCGTCTGGAGCTAGCACTCCTCAAACTACAAAGGTTCCATTAGAGTCCGTTCTTTTGATATAACTTTTAAAGTAGAACTTTCATTGTTTCACGCCTAATTTTACTTGACATCTAGAAATATATTATTCCATAGATTACAAAAGCTCTCCAAATATGAAACTTTTAAGTTCTACCAAAAATTTTAGATTTTTTAAGTTTCATACATGTAGAACTTCTAATTAAATTGAACCCAATAAATCTGAGATACCATTATGTAAAAGAGTTAAAAACCCTCTCCCCTCTTCTCTCATCTCTTGTTCCAAAATATCAATGTTCCGGACTTTTAAAAGTTCCACCAAAAGATCAGAGACTTATGCAATTTTCTAAAGCTTACCCAACATCCTAAAGCTTACCATATTTCTGGCTGTGTGATTAGAGTGTGTTACATGATACCTTCGACCCAAAAAAAATAGCTTACTCAAGTACTTGGAAGTAAAAGCGAAGTGATATTCAACATTTATGATCCAAGAACCAAATTCTCTCCTCCCTCGAGAGCTACTCGGGTTTTTAGTCATAGCCTTGAACTTTCTGTAGTATTCATGTCCACCCACTGGAGCAACCTGGGAGATGTATGAATTGAAACTTACACGCCCACTTTTAAGAACAAATCTAGAATTGGAATAATAAAAATAATAATAATCCAAGGCGTCATTTAATCCTCACATACCCCTGTTCAAAGAAAAGATCTGATCACAGTCATATCATCCAGAAATACTTCACTACTGTAAAACATGTTTCGAGTTACCATAAAACTTCAAGACAGCATATTCAATTATTTGTCTATACTTTTAGGGTCTCAAAGGACGCAACGTTCAGTCAGCCATGGTGTGTGTAATACCTTGGAAAACTGAGCTACCGAATTTACATCCAAAAACAGAATCTCTAATTGCTATGCATGACTTCCGCTCTTGCATATCAGGAATAAAGTTTTTCAAGTAGCTCTTTTGTATCCATCTTCAAGTCTTTGAGGGGTGCCGGTTGAATGGCCAACCATAGTACTAACCTAGTAGATAAAGAGTGATAGTCCTGCACAATTCAAATAAACTCTCGAGGTGGGTGGTGCAATATGTGGCGTTATTACTCTTTCAACAGGTTTAAGAAAACCAAATTTTCAATGAAGGATTTTTGGTTTATACCAGTTCTCAAGGTAACTGGTAAAAGTATCAACACTTGTCGCTACCACCAAGCTTGGATATCTGTGACTGGGGCTAGCATTTCTCAGTAGATAAATGATATATACCGAAATAAAAAATAAAAAAAAAGTTTTAATGCATACTAATCTGCCCTTCATGAGAATATGAAAACAGTGTACGTTTCTTGCTGTAACCATGTATCTTTGATGAATCCAATGGTTGCACATTGGAGGGGCCGGCTTTCTTTCTGTTGCTAGCAGGGGCGAATTTTTTGTAAATCCCTTCTCTACTAGTATGATTAGTGGGCCCCTCAATTAAAAAAAATATTTTTAGTACACTTGGCCCCCCCAATTTTTTTGTCCTATATGATGTAGTGGCCCCCCCAATTTTTTTTGTCACATATATAGTGGCCCCCCAATGGAGTCCCCTTATGCTCATGTCCCTATTGACACCCCTTAACTATGGTTAAAATTCACCCAATCTCATGGTTCACCTACTTATCCTTGATTTTAAAAAAAAATATTTAAATAATTTTAATCTTAGGAGTTAGTGAATTTTTAACAAGGGTTCAAAAAGAAATTTGATATATTTTTTTTAAACCAAGGAGGTGGGTGAATCTTAACCACAATGAAGGGGTATTAATAGGACAGGTGGCGACCTCAAAGGTATTACCGAGAAAAAAAAAATTTCAAAATAAAAAAACTACCCCAAAAAAATTTTTCTCGGGGGCTACGCCCCCGAACCCCCAAATCCCATACCCTCAAACCAAAATTTTTTTTGTATACATGTATTTTGGCCCCCCCAATGAAAAATTCTTGGCTCCGCCCCTGGTTGCTAGCATCAGATGCTGGAACTAGCACAAACAGTTTCAGCAAGGCAAAAAACTAAAACGCAAACATGAAGAAGCACACAAAACCACATTAGAGAACAAAGCCAAAGTGCTCTATCTGGGATTTACCTATTTTTCTTTGAAATTGTGGTGGGACAACTCCCAGTCTTTTTTTCCGCCACAGGCCAATAGTATGATATGCAAATGTAAGCTGTTGATAGTAAACCTGGATTTTCTGCGTCAGCTTTTATCAATTGTACCTGCGTTACGACAAAGGGTGTCTGATTCATCTTCAAAAATCATTCATCCAAATATTCCTGCAGAAAAAAAAAAACACCCATGAAACAATCAAACATCCAAAACCTTGATGTCCATCAAAAGAGTACATTTTCCAAAATCGACAATAGAAGAAAAAGAAACAAAAACGACTTGTTCCAACAAGTAGGAGTGAATCCAACCCTAAGTGGACCACAATCTAGTTTTAGGGTTTCATAGGTAGGATTCTAGGCCAAGATTGGCTAGTTTTTGAAGTTAGGGGTTAAATTATTAAGGTTAATGCTCCACATATAAGACTTATTTGTTTGGTTTTATAAATCTTAGGAAATGTTTAGCAACTCGTATCTGATCTAATAAGAGCTTTAGATTAGATCTAGAAAATAAGAATTGTTTATCTTAGGTATTGTTTTATATGTCTGTTTGATAAAATAACCTTTTTTGAAGAAAAAAAAAAAAAGCTCTTTTTTAATATCTTGTTTCATAAAATGTACACATAAGCTTATTTGAGGGCATTTACAATGGAAGTGATAGAATAGGCATTTGAAAAAAGTATCAAGAATATAAGTCATTTGCAAAACGTATTAAGGGCATCTGTTTTAAGTGAATCAAATGCACATGTGCATAAAAACCTCTGCCCGCTTTAGCACAAAAAGCTCGGAAAGAAAAAGTAATCTTGAAGTTGCTTAATATTTCAGAGGTAAAACCTTTTATGTTAAAATATTTAGACATTTACCAGTCTTATTAAAAATAAATAAATAAATAAATAAATAAACTCTAATTTTTAAAGTTATCAAACGCCCCCTTAGACTTCTTTAATAATATTAATAATAATAATAATAATAGTAACAATTTAAATACAAAGATGAGCTCTGCTTCACGGCGTTGAACGGAGCTCCCCTTTTGCACTGACTGGCAATCTTGTAATTATGTGTGTTTCCAAATTGCCCCAGCCTCTCTCAGTAGTTACAGATGTGCCACTGCCATAGTGGGAGCTCCGCTTCAACGCGGTGAAGCAGAGCTCCGACTCAATTTTAATCTCTAATAATTATAATACTAATAAACAGCTAATGCAATATACAGCAGTGCACAAAATAGTAAACAAAGTTAAAGCTTATACAAGACGTCTCAAAATGAGAAATGCTTTGGTCTCAGGCTAATCCTGTCTCATGTCTGTATCCATCCCAAAAGACCTTTTTCAAATAAATGGCATGCACACCCCGCCTCTTGCTTCAATGGTGGGGTGTGGCCTCTCTCAACTGAGGTCTTGGGATCTAATCCCGCCTAGCGTTGAGTTGCAAGAGCTCCAACGCTCAAGCTAACCACAAACCATAGGTAAATGATATCCGCACCACACACGAAAAAAAAAGGCATGCAAAGCATCAAGACCCACCATTTAGTAATATAGGTCTCATCCAGAATATCCAGCTACCAAAACAATCACATTCTTCTGGCAATAAGAAAATGATATGGCAAAGGTCCAGAGAAGTCCGAAAGTTCAGATGCTTAGGATCAGACAATCAGGTCGAAATTTAGCCTAGGATATCTTCTGGTAGTGCACATGACATTGTGAGTCCAATACCTCCAATGGGTGCCACGCATACAACACAGCAGCATGAAGTCAAGACATATTAGCATCCTTTCCTGTGTATCATCTTACAAGACCAAGAGCTTACCTCTTTAAGACAATCAGCAAGTGCCAAATCATGAACTGAACTTTGTGATGATATACAGTTGGCGTGCACAATATGACCCCGAGAAGCACTCTCATCTGTAGTTCCTATCTCAACTTTCCCAGACAGGATTGTCAAATATACGGCTCCTTTGAACATCCATTTGTCCCTTTCATGACTGTAAAAATCTTCAAACAGATCCCCGCATAATGAACATATACTTTGGCTTTCATCTGCAGGCACCATAAGTTCTCTCTTCTCCAATGCATTGCCCAACTCTTCCTCAAAAGCAGTGGATGTACAACCAGATGGAAGTCCTACATACTCAGCAACCCAGTCATCCAAATTCACATACCAACTCCTTGAAACCTTATTAATATTGCTTCGTTCAGGCTTCTTTGAAGCATGCCACTCCAAGTGTCTATCAAGTTGTTCTTGAAGTTTAAATAAAAGGCCGCATATGCTGCACCGATGTGGAAGGTCATTGAAGACGTCACTGATCACTGATGGATGTGATTTATGAATAATTTCTGGCTTAAACACGATGCCTATCATTTCCATTTCTGCTGCAGTAGCTTGAGACAAGGCAGTAGTGCTCTTCACCGCAGATTCTGAGAAAGGGAGCTCATTACCAGAAGATGATGGAGGGATGGTTGAGGAAACTGGACTTGAAGGAACTGCCATGGAGCTAGTAGTAGTGATACCTGGGCTGTTGTTTTGGAGCCATACGGGCACCTGTGGTGGAGTAAGAGTTGGTGACTCTGTTGCTGATGCAGATACCAATCCTTTTGCAACTAATGAGCTCAAAAGACTTGAAAGTGGATTAAAGGCTTCACTAACTACTTTCAAGGTCTCTGATGATGCACTACCTACAAGAGATGGAGGTGGAGTGCCAGGTGGCAGTGGAGGGCATCCAGCTTTTCTCTGAGGTTGATTTGTGGAAGATGATGCGTTATCATTGGAAGGGGATCCAAATACAGAAGCTGACACGAAAACTAGGTTCGGAAGATGCTGAAAGCTGGCTAGGAGGTCCGCTTGGCACAGAAGGATGAATATTTGAGTGAGATGGTAATACCCCGGAGTCCTGAAAGCTTAGGTTGGGTAGGCCACCAGTTACTGGATTGTTAGAGAGAAGTTCCGTCTTCATAATTGCATCCAACAAACTACCTGTGCTCGATTGTCCTGGGATGTCAGTAGCAGGATTATTAGAATGGCCCAAAGCAGGGTACTCCATTGTCGAGGGAGTTCCAAAAATTAGTGGCTGAGAAAGTAGCTTCTGGGTCTGATCAGAAGGTTGAGATTGTGCTGGGTCTCATAGAAGCTGCTGTGAGAAGGGAAAATGATGCCTTGGTTGCGGAGAAGGCATTGAAGAAGATAAAATCTGTACATGTTGAGGGGGCTGCGACTTCTGCACATTTTGCAAGGTGCCCAGATGAATGTGATTTTGAGGCAGAATAGGAAAAGAGTCTCGAGTAATTTGAATAAGGGGTGCTCTGTCCAACTGTCCTGGAAGCTGAGATGTTTTCAGACCAGGCTGAGGGAAGGACTGAGCTGCTGGATGGTCTTGCTCAGCCAAATTGTGTGATTGTTGATGGGGATGGCGTGCTGAAGATGAAGGTGAGATAGGATGCTGGTGCATCAAGGACTGTCCGGATGGTGATGCAGGTCCCAGAGGCTGATGCTGTTGTTGCCCAAAAGTTCCACTGGACCCTGATACTGCATTCACCAGAGATCCAAAGCTTGAGGCTCCAGCAACAGATGGCTCTATCTGTGGTTGAAGTCCTGTCCTGGCCAGACATGAACTCGCACTTGTCGAGAAGCCACTGAGAGATGCAGAATAGCCTTCTGAATAACTTGAAACAATTGAAGCTTTGCTCATATGGCTCAGATCATTCACAGGATGTGGCTCTTGCAAGGGCCACACTGACGGTATGTGATGCCCAAATGCAGCTTCTCCTTTCTGTGCTTTGGACAGTGAATCAGTGGAAGGTACTCTAATAACCCTTGACCCAGAATCATGTTTGCCCCTAGGTTGTCGAAGCTGGTCTTCGAACTCCAGAACATTGCAGATGTAATCAATTAGTAAGGTTAAAAGCAGTGTAATCAAAGTGATAAAATGGTTCACATGCATGTAGGTAATTTTTATTCAAATTTACTTCTCATGTTTTAGTATATATAGGAGTGATCTCATCAGTTGAGTGAAACATACACTTGACAGTGAATTTCACCAATTGTTTTAAACAAAGGGAAGTTAATACAAGGTCTGGTGCAGTATATTATATCCTCGCGCAAATGAGGGGATCGTCTATTTTATAGACATGTACAAAAGCATCTTCAAGATAATGCCCATGACATCTAGCGGTTTTTTATATTGAGCTCACTTGTTGTGTCCAAACTACATAGTCCCCGATCAATAAATCAAGTGAAAGAACTCAATACTCCTCCCACAGACCATGCACACATATCACTACCCAAGAGATGCACAGGCGTGCAAATAAACACAAAATATGTGGAGAAAACCTTAGAAAATACACCCATCCATATGGTAGCAAAACATATTTGGACTGTGAAGGATGTGTTTGACACAAACACCCATCCAGGGATGTGTTCCACTTGGGAAATCTTCAAAGTCAAAATCAAACCCCATCGGATGATACAACCAGAAAATCTATCACTCCTTCCAAACCAGGGAAGTAAAAAGATTGATTGGATGGTTATAGTCACTCGATGGTGTTTTGAACAAAGAGATCACGTACATTGGCCAAATGGTAGGTCCAGACCTCCACGTATCCACAGCAGCAGATATGGTACATGCCAATGTTGGTGAGTGTACCAAAAGTTTCGTTAAAAAAATATGATCAGCAATCTGAAATAATATAGGCATTGAAGAGGAGAAATTATTTGTGAAATAACTCAACTATTCACCTCCAAATGATTTCTCAAATGAAGAAGTATCATGTGTCAATTTCCAGAGGTCCATTTTCCTTTTTCCAAGCTTACCAGTTTTTCTGCATGTTCAGAAATCCAACCATTGCCCTTGGAGCTATTGGAGGCCCCATGATCTGTCAATCTAGAGTTCATATCATCCCACATGTACTCATTCTCCTCGGAGTTCTTCCAGTTCCTAGACATCCCTTTGATGCTTCTATTTGCTATGTCCTTTGTTGGTTGTAACTGAACAACAGCATTTGCAGATCTGGGTGCTCTTTTGTTTGGGAATTCATGTTTGATATCAAAACCGTTCCTTTTGCCAACTATTGTCCCTGCAACATTTCCGCCATCTCCATGCCAAGGCTTGTCAAGTCCTCCTTGCTTGGTAACTCTTTCATTTACCAAATTTGAATGCCTTTTAAGATCAGAACCATATTCATAATCTAAATATCCTGCACCACTTTTCTTGACATGCAAAGGCTCACTAAATGCCTCTCTTTGAGGATACTGTATGTTCTGCAAAAAATAACATATTATGGTCCAGTAGAAAGGGATCAAGGGATATGAAAAGAAGAAAATCACGTTTCATACATGCATCTTAATAGGTAGATCTGTCCTCGACCTCCCACTACCAATACTGGTTCTTTTGTCCAGTCTCTCTGCATCCTCAGCTGAGGTAACCATAGTCCCAGTGATGTCATTGATCGTTCCTTTTGCCTACATCACATAAACCCAAGTGACAATACGAAAGGTATAATGATATATTGGGCTCTTCAAAGAGACAAAGACTAAATATAAATTACCTTTCAAAGAAGAAAGACTGAAACTCTTATGAATTAATAACAGATGCACCCATGAAGGTTCACAGAAAGGAGTACAACCATCCATTTTAATATCCTGAGCGTGGGAAATCCAGCTTCATACTACATAAATTAAATGGATGTGGCAATGAAACTAAATGATGTTGCAGATGTTTTAAAACAACATAAATTAATTTGTTCTGGAATGGTTGGATTTGATCTTACAGTACAAAGGGATCCTGCGAAAAATGTAGCATACATAATCACTATTCACAAAAGTCCAAACCAAGGTCCCACCTAGAGATATCCTAGCTAGAGATTCACATGATTGGTTGGTCCAAACCATCCAATCATGTGCATTGGTCTGTGTTTCTCTGACCCATGACTTGGGCACAACTTGTCAGCCTGGGAAATCAACTCAACCCGGTAGTCACAGAAATCCTGGGCAGATCAAGACACTTTCTAAATTTCTAAGTAGGGTTGTGGATGGGCCAGTCGAGGGTCTGTCCAAGCTCATCCATCACTTATAAGCAGTGTAGTCAAGATGTCACCTAAACAATGCCTAGGTCATCACCCCGCCTAGCCAGGACCCTAATCACCTAATACTAATTTAGGCGGGCCCTCGTTCAACTTTAGTAATTTTAAAAAAAAAGGTAAATTTTGATCGCCTAGGCATTGACTAAGCAATGGTTGGTAAACACCTCTCAGAGGGAACCCCCTATTGCTTAGGCGCTTTGACTACACTGCTTATAAGGGTGCCCTCGAAGGGCTTGAACTGGCTAGGCCCAAGCCCTACCCTCAAGAGGCAAGGCTGGGCCAGGGCCTAGCATTGACTAAGCAATGGTTAGTAAACCCCTCTCAGAGGGAACCCCCTATTGCCTAGACGTTTTGACTACACTGCTTATAAGGGTGAGGCCCTCCTAGCCCTCGAAGGGCTTGAACTGGCTAGGCCCAAGCCCTACCCTCAAGAGGCAAGGCCGGGCCAGGTCAGGGCCTAAAAAAGATCAAAAAATTATTCTTGTTCGATCAGATAAATTTTATTCTTGTCCATGATATGGAGCAGAATGTTTTACTAAACAACCACTCACATCTAACTCTTTTATTTGGGCATGGGACCGGCAATGCAACCCAAAGATAATTAAATAATGGGAAAGATGACCTTGACGACCACCACAATAGAGACCCAAATAAAGCTGAAGCGAAGGACTTGGATTTACGTGGTGGATCTTCTCTTGGGAGATCCATGTATGTATCGCTTCAATGGGGTGGAGAGAGGGGGCATGCCAGTTCTACTCTTCCAGATGTGCATGGAGGGCACACTCTGACTTTCAATAAATGAGCAAGGAGAGGATTTTCATCTTTTCGAGAATAGCAAGCATTATCGAAAGGAGAGAAAGCAATTGCAGAGCCAACTAAAAATCTGTGACGTCAAGGTTGGGTTATATGAGGCTTCTAATATTTAGATTCCAGTAGTAAAATTGCGAACATTGCACATAGTAATTTCTTATGACTAAAAACACAAAATAAGGACTAATAGATATGCTAATTGCTAACGATGAGATAAACTCAAGATACAATAGCATTAGGAATCTTAAAGGAGGTGTATCTCATAGTTTTTAAAACTCGCCGAGTCGACTCGAAACTCGGCCGAGTCGACTCGGCTCGGCCAGGTTTCGAGTCGAGTTTCGAGGAAAACTCGGTTTTGTCGAAAACTCGCCCCGACTCGCCCCCGACTCGCCCGAGTTTTTGCACATTTTTTTTAAAACTAAAAATTGAATAAACTGCCTACCCAATTGACTAAATTATGTTTTTTTTCTTTTTTTTGACACACCCCACTCATTTTTAAGTATAAATACAAAAAAAAAGGGGGATGTTTAATATATATTGAATTATATATCTTATTTTAGGCATGGTTTATCATTAATTTTGAATCTATACCATATATATTATTAGAAAAATATTATATATGTCCGAGTTTTAGGTGTCATTACTCGGACGAGTTTTGCCCGAGTTGACTCTACTCGGCAAGTTTCCGAGTCGAGTCGAGTTTTCGGGTTTTAAAACACTGGTGAATCTTAATCCTTTATAAGTTTATATATTTCAATTAATTAATTACACTTACTAATAATAATTATATTTAGTTACTAATAAAAAAAATTATTGTTATAATTAAAATAATAGAAAATGTTTTAACACACCAGCACCAAGAAAAGAACTACGAGATATTATATTAAAACCACCTCATTTGGTTGAAAATGTGAAGTCTCTTTTTTCAATCAAACTCACATCCTGCAACTCACAACACATAATTGTCATTATGTATCATATTGCAGTCCCTACAACAGAAGCAAACCAACACACTGAAAATCAGTGTAGTTAAAGCGTGCAGGCAATGCCTAGGCAATAGGGGGTTCTCTAGATTAGGTGTTGCCCAGACGACCAAAAAAAAAAAATTTTTTTGTTTAAAAAAACAATTGGGAGTGTTTGCTTAGATCATGATTAGACAATAAGGGTCCTGGCTAAGCAAAGCGTCGCCTAGGCAACATTTTGCCTACAGGCCCTACACTGCTGAAAATATTGGAAAAGCTAGGTAAAACTTCACAAATCTCTAATATAATCACTTTTAATATCCAGAATAAGGATTTAAATAATAGAGTCAATGTTCTGACTCCATATTCCAATAATCTACAATAGAATTAATCCAAAACACTAAAAACAGTCTACTAAAAAAAAAGATCAACTATTAAGTAAACTAAATCAATTATAATGAAAAATTAACAAACATTGTAACAAAAATAAGAAGGAATAAAGAAAAACCAGGTGATAACTTGGCCACCAAAAAAGCTTGTAACTCTTCCAAACCGGGAAGATTAGATGAAAATGTACAGTCACCCATATAACCATGTACTTCAAGATAAAAAATCATTGGAAAATATTCCAGCCGCTATTCATTCCTTCAAACTTCGAAAACAATCAGTCTATAGAGAACACACTCGGATATGTCCTTTATAAACTCCCTCCGATAAATTGAACTAGTCAAGGGCCTCTCATCCATATCTCCTTTGCCTGTTTTTTTTTCTTTTGTATTTTGAAACTTACAGTGCTTCTCAAAAAATCGTACTGAATAATAATAAGTCTCTAAGGTTCTTACTAATAGCTAGAGTCCTAATTTGTAGAGTCTTACAAATAATTACTCATTTAGTACATTAGTACTATAAAATTTTGTATTATAATTGTTATTTAATATAATTATATGTTTTTAATATTGTACACATCTAAGTAGTTAAAGTTCTTATTAGTAATCTCCTTATTACAACATACTACTACAAAGTCCTTATTTACAATACCTAGGTGGCGTTTGGTAACACTAGTCTAAAAAGAAGTGCTTATTTGAAAATTATGCTTAGTTGGACTTTAGATTGTTAAGTTGAAGGTTAATTGCATGTCTACATTTTAGAGATTTTAGAGGTAAAAATCTCTACTTCACAGCTACTTTTTAAAGTAGAGATTTTTACCCCTAAAATCTCTAAATGTAGACATGCAATTAACCTTCAACTTAACAATCTAAAGTCCAACTAAGCATAATTTTTAAATAAACACTTCTTTTTATACTAGTGTTACCAAACACCACCCTGGTAACATAGAGTTACCATTATTTAATATTTATTCAATGTTATTTCCTACTTAGAATTCATGAGTTTTAGTTAATGTTAAAGATTTTTTTTTATCGATAATCCATGCAAATATATATAAAAATGAAACAACTAAGCAAGCTACACCAGCAACTAAAGATAAAAGTTCACGAGATCATGAACCACAAAAAGAAAAGAAAGAAAATAACAAGACACCCATGATAGCCCCCCGTGGGCAGATTCAGCTAGAAGAAGACCCGTGTTCACCCCTCCCTGTCTAGAAGAGACCCAATCCACAACTAAAGAAACAATGCGAGAACAAATTCTATGGGGAAATGATTGTGAATTGTCAAAAACCCTCTTGTTCCTCTCTTTCCAAATTGCTCATGTTACTACACCCGGCAAAACCCGCCAAATAGCCATCTTTGAACCATCCCCACTTACCAATTCCCAGTAAGATAAGATGTTTAGAAAGGAAGAGGGAAAGACTCACTCCACGCCTATTCGGGAGAGAAAGAAACTCCAAACCTCACTTGCAACAGGACAATGCAAGAGGAGATGATCCACCGACTCTTTCCCTTGAAGGCACATAAAGCATCTGTTAGCCAAACTTCACCCTCTGTTTTTCAAGTGATCACATGTGAGAATTTTATTCCAACCTGCATTCCATAGAAAGAAAGATACTTTAGAAGGAAGACTTGGATTCCACACAATCCTATGAGAGAACGGGCCGGATGGACCAACACCGAGCAATTGAACTAGAGATCTCACTGAAAACCAACCCTTGTTGCCTCTAGACCATGATCTACCATCCCGTCCACGAGAGATCGGAGGAGGAGACCCCAACCGCTCTAAGAGCCTACCAAACTCGACTATCTCTCAATCATTTAAGTTTCTTCTCAACTTGGGATACCAAACTGCTCCCTCACCAACCCTAACCAAGCAATCCTGCACTGTCGCATTCCTGTCTCGGACTATACAGAAGATAGCACCAAAATCATCCTGCAAACTGGTGGCCCCACGCCACGGGTCCTTCCAAAACCTAACCTCAGACCCCTCACCCACCTTATATTCAAAAAATGGAACTACTACATTAGCAGCTAACATGATCTCCTTCCACAGTCCCACTCCATGAGGCCTTTTAACTTCATTTGGGACCCAACTCGAGGACTCCCCGTACTTGGCCACAATCACCAACCACTATAAACTCTCCCTATCCTCCCCAAACCGCCAAACTCACTTCCCCAGAAGAGCCTTTTTTACTACAGACATGGATTTCAAACCGAGCCCCCCCCCCCCCCCCCCCACACTTAGGGCGACAAATAGAAGCTCAATCTACCAAATGATACCTGAAATGACCCCATTTATCATGCCAAAGAAATTCCCATTGCATCCGTTCTAAGGACCGAGCTACAGAACGCGGGATAACAAAGCTAGGCATGAAGTAGGTTGGCAAGCTGCTTAGGGTGCTGTGAATCAAAGTTAGCTTCCCGCCTTTAGATAAGACGACTGCCATCCCGACAGAAGCTTGGCAAACTTATCCAACACCGAGGCTCACGCAGCCTTAGATTTAAAACAAGCACTGAGGGGCATGCCCAGATAAAACGATGGAAGGGACCCCACCCTACAGCCTAGGGGTGTTAACGAGCCAAGCCAGCTTGGCTCGACTCGAAATAAACCGAGCTTGAGCTTTTACTTTGGGCTCGTTGAGCCAAGCCTTAAAAGTGAGCTCGAAAAATAAACGAGCCGAACCTGAACAATAGGTGGCTAAGGTCGGCTCGATTAATTTTATAATAATACCCTTTAAAATTTAAATTTATATTATACTATATATTTAGTATACCTTTTTTTGGTAAAATATATTTAGTATACATTAACATAATTATTTCCATTTAAGTTTTAACTCAAGCTTTCACGTGAGTCACATGACATCCCAAAAAAAAATGTCCTTTCAATTTATTTTTTTTGAATTTAGTGCTTATCAATGTATTTTTAATATATATATATATATATATCGAACCGAGCCGAGCAAAGCTCGAGCTCAACGATTTGTGGATGAGCCGAGCCGAGCCTGAGCTTCTGTAAAATTCCAACGGCCGTGCTGAGCTTGAGCATCTGTAAAATTCAAACGAGCCGAGCTGAGCCCGAGCAGTGCCCAGCTCGACTCAGCTCAGCTCGTTTACACCCCTACTACAACCAACACAAGCCGCAAGGCTGGCCATGATGAACACCTCTCTAATCCATATGATCTCAGATTTAGACATGTTAACTCGCAACCCAGAGACTGCTTCAAAACACAGAAAGAGGCTCCTCAGACCGATGAGGTCCTGACGTAATGCTCTACAGAAAACTAGGGTGTCATCCGCAAACTGTAGATAAGAAATCTGCAATCTGTCTCTACCAATAGAGAAACCTTCAAGACCGAGCCGTCAGCTCGGGATAACATCCTACTCAAGGCCGCAGAAACGATAATAAATAGAAAAGGGGAAAGAGGATCCCCCTGCCTTAGACCCCTAGAGGATCCCACCTATATATCTGGTCAAAGTTATTTCTTATTTAAAATTTTTATTTTTTATCATTATTATTCTATATCATAATATTGGTCCTTATTAATACTAGTGTAGTCAAGGCGTCTAGACGATTAAGCTTGGCTACGCGAGGCAATGCCTAGGTGATTAAAATAACTAATATATATGTATATATAATATATATATATATATATATATATATTAAATATACATATATATAATGTTAATATATACTCATGGCAATTCAAACATTCTAAGGTTGACAATTATCTGAGTAAATTATGTTGTAAAGCTTAAATGCAAGTCTTTTTCTACTGAACTGTTAGTTGACCTTTTAAACCTGTAAATGAAAAGATTTTTGAAGACTAAAATATGAGACTTTTTTTACCAGACTTTTGGGTTTTAGTAATGCTTTGATATAATAAAATTTATAAATTTTAAGATTTGAGAAATACCATAGCATTTGCAAGTTGAAATTTTGACCAAATACCTTAAAAAATGAATTTTGTTCTAAAACTGGAAAGTTGACTTTTGATTCTTCAAGAATTTGGATCTAGGAAAATTTTTAATGAATTTAAATGTGGATATAACCTTATTTACATATAAATATCTTAAGTAAATGAAAGTTATTTACTTATATGATATTTATATATAAATAAGTTGAAAAGTTGTAAATCAGGCTAACAGTTAGAGAGGCCAGATGACTTCCGCCTGCCTAGAGAAGCACCCAAGCAATGCTAGTCCAAAACTGCCCAAGCAACACCTTGACTACACTGATTAATACTTACTAATAGAGTCATATGTATTAGTTATAACTTTTTATATAAAATTACATAAAAATTAAATACTATTGATTAGTATTTATGAAGAGGTGCATTTTAGTTAGAATTTATAAGAGTTTTAGTTAGTATTAAAGATTATTAGTGGATCCCATATAATTATTATTTATTAAGAGTTATTTCTTAATTAAAATTCATAGAGGATTAGTGAGTATTGAAGATTAATAGTGGGTCCCACTAATAGTAAAAGTAATATGATATAATTAAAATAATAGACCCATACAAATATGATGATATCTTACAATGTTTTATAAGAGAAGGTTAATATTGTTTAATGATGATTTATTTTAAAATATAATTTTTTTTTAAATCTTGAAATTTCCTTAACTTTTAATAGTAGAATGATTTAAAGTTTAACCTGCAGAAAAAAGAGAGAGAGAAAGGAAAACAAAGTTATTGGTGCTTTGTAATTAAAATCTTTTAGAAGGGATCTTTTACTTTTTTATGGCATAAAAACAAGTGAAAAAGGGCATGGAACCCACAATAGTATATTATCTAACACTTTAAACCCCCAAGAGATAATAGTTATTTAAATCTATTTACACTATAAGATACATATATAAGTATATATTATATAAGATTCACAATAAAGGGTGGAGGGCTAGGCTCTGCAAAGCATTTACCAGACCTAACCCTCAAGTAAGAGGGCTTTCAAAAATCAGGTCAAGTGGGCCCTCGAGCCCTAGGAGAAAAAAAAGCCCTCCCTTTTGAGGGGTTTAGAGGGCCGGATCGATAGCCCTAATCTAAGGATTAGAAAAATCATCAAAGCAAAAAAGGAATGATAGCTAAGCCAATGGGAGCCCTACAGGCTACTTTCGAAGTTCTATGGGGCTAAGGTAGGGCGATCCACTATCCCCATTTCAGTTCATTTTGGTCACGGAAGCACTTAGTAGGATTTTTGCTACGATGGAAGAAATAGTGTTGGGTAGATTTTCTATTGGGGCTCAGGAGCTAATGATCTCCAACCTTCAATTCACATGTGACACATTAGTTTTGTTCTCAGCGTCAAGTAGGCAACTTACATACCTCGTGCTTATTTAGATGCTTTGACACGGTTTCGGATCTTAGGATATATCTTGAAAAGTGTATCATTTTTTGCGTAGGAGACGTCCCAAATGTGGTAGAATTGATTGAATGTCTAGGGTGTAGGGCGGGTTATTTGCCAACTAACTATTTGGGTTTGCCCCTTGGGGCAGGTTATAAAGCAAAATCGGGTATAAATCGTTTCTTGGAAAGATTAGAAGGGTGAAAGTCTTCATACATTTCGAAAGGTGGTCATCTCACGCTTTTAAAGAGCACATTAAGTACTCCCGACCTACTTTATGTCTTTTCTTACCATCCCAACCTCCATTGCTACCAAATTAGAAAGCATGCAAATGAATTTCTTATGGTATGAGAGGGTGGTGATAAGAAAATATCATTTGGTAACCCGCCTCATGATTGAAGGGGCTCCAAATATCCGCTTGCTGGTGGAGTGTAACAAAGCCCTTCTGAGAAAATGGTTATGGGGTTTGATGAGGAAAGGAAATTTGACGCCCCGAACCCATGCCTAAGGAATCGTGTTCCGAGACGCATGCAGGTTTGTCATAACCACGCATGCGGAAGACTTTACACATGAAAATGCGGGAATTTTCAAATTTTTATTCAAGAGCTTACATAAGCAATAACAACTGGTCATTACAATAACCCATCATAAGCAAATGCATTACCTCACTGTCTACAGTAGCCTTTACGTTTGGCGTCACAAATACGCCGGTACACTTTCCAAAAGCTATCAAGCGTAGCTCCTTGTCAATTGACAACCGCTTTAGAATTTGAAGACATAAAATGAGAGATGAACCATAGAGCCTAGCAAAATCCACATTCCATCTAGACTATTTTCCACATAGTAACAACCATCAATAACGATATAGTATTACAGTTCAATTCTCATATTATAATAATATCGTAATTCATGACTCAAGGTCACTCAGGGCTATTTCACCCTCTTCCGAGGTTCCTGAACTCTAATTGTCAAGTTCACTCAATCATCATCCACGACACCAGGTTACCGTTCCAGATTATTGCTCACATTCTATTCTTTCCGCAGACTCGTTATCCATTTCAGAATCCGTTACCATCGAAAAACCCTGCTACCATGGCATCTCATACCACCATGATAACTACCGAGATCAACAGGGCTTACACCCAATGAAATCAAACATTGAATCCTTAGACTTCGTACCATCTTGAGTCCTTAGACTCGGTATAATCTTGAGTCCCTAGACTCAGCACACAATCAACAACTTGTACCATCTCAGGACATACCTAAGTACAGCGATCCCCATTCCTCAATTTGTCTTGGGACATACCTAAGTCCAGGTCTAAGGACATACCTCCCTCAAAGTCTTGTTGGAATATACCGAAGTACAGAGGTCCCTACACCTCAAAGTATTGTTGGAACATACCAAAGTAAATAAGTCACCATCCATTACGGTACAACATCATGTTCGATCTTTACCAGGGCATACTTGAGTACAAGGTCACCACCCCCACGGGACATACCTAGATACAAAGATCACCACCCTATTAGGGTATTTGTCACTCTTACCCAAGCTCTATTGGGACATACCTAAGTACAACGATCCCCACTCCTCAACCTGTCTTGGGACATAAATAAGTACAACGATCCACATTCCTCAACCTATCTTGGGAAATATCTCCCTCAAAGTCTTGTTGGAACATACCGAAGTAAAGAAGTCCCCACCCCTCAAAGTATTGTTGGAACATACCGAAGTACAGAGGTCCCCATCCCTCAAACCAACATTCATTTATTCCAAACCAAGCTCTATTGGGACATATCTAAGTACAACGATCCCCACTCCTCAACCTATCTTGGGAACACTTCCTTCAAAATATTGTTGGAACATACCGAAGTATAGAGGTCTCCGTCCCTCAAGCCAACATCCATTTATTCAAACCAACTCTAATGGGACATACCTAAGTACGACGATCACCACTCCTCAACCTGTCTTGGGAACACTTCCCTCAAAGTATTGTTGGAACATACCGAAGAACAGAGGTCACCACCCCTCAAGCCAACATTCATTTATTCAAACCAGCTCTATTGGGACATACCTAAGTACAATGATCCCCACTCCTTAACCTGTCTTGGGAACACTTCCCTCAAAGTATTGTTGAAACATACCGAAGTACAGAGGTCACCACCCCTCAAGCCAACATTCATTTCTCCTGACCTATCAAAGAGTATCTATGGATAACACTTCACTCACTCCCAACGATCAGTCACGTACCTAGTTAAAGAGGATCTATGGATATTATTTCACCTACTCCCGACTATCAGTCACGAAGGAACCCTAACTAACATCCAACACAGGTTAGGTTTTCTAACCGTAGAATATCTCCCATTAATCCAAACCTCGCTTGAATAATTGAATTAGTTGGGCATCACGCCCGTGGACCAAGTCTGATGGTATACCGTTCTGTTGGGGAACGTACCCAGGCTGATGGATTTGTCCATTGCCTTACACGACATCCAAACACGCATTACAACACCCTAGGGTGACATCACAACACACGGGGGAGCCACACCAAGCTTCTCGGAAGTCCAAGCACTGCGGGGAAACAAAATCCCAAAACCTGTGCATTGGCGATCAATCGCCCAGTGCTGGGCGATCAAGTGCCCAGCATACAGAGCCGAAATTTCGAGTTATTTACAGCCCGAAACCGAGGGCTACCTACCTTTGCTCAATCTACACGCAATCCCATCCCTTCCATACACAATCCACCGGGTCTTCATCCACACATCACACATTCATAAAATTCCAAACAATAATCACATAAGGATCCTAAAACAGTTTGACCACTTTCTATATTTTGTTATTTTAACCTATGTTAGGCTCCAAATCAGGAAAACTATTAAACATGAACATCGAAAAGGGTTTCGATATATTTCTAATGGCTTAAGAATCATTTAATTCCGATCAAGGGTTACCAAACTAGGGTTACCAAAAGTTGACTATTCCTAGAGCAAATTACAGCAGACCGGTCTTCGGTTTTCAGCCATTTGACCTCACTTAGGCTCAAAATTTGGAAAAATGTTCAACATGAACATCGAAAAAGGTTTCCGTATCTTTCCAACAGCTCAAGAATCATTCAATTCCGATCAGTGATTACAAAACTAGGCTTCCCTAAAGTTGGTTGTTCCTGAGACGAATTACAGTAGACCAGTCTTTGATTTTCGTCCATTTGACCTCACTTAGGCTCAAAAACTAGAAAATGTTCAACATGAACAATGAAGAGGGTTTCCGTATCTTTCCAATGACTCAAAAATCATTTGATTCTGATCAGCAGTTACAAAACTAAGTTTCCCTAAAGTTGGTTGTTCCTGAGACGAATTACAGTAGACCAATCTTCGGTTTTCGGCCATTTGACCTCACTTAGACTCAAAATCTGGAAAAATGTTCAATATGAACATCAAAGAGGGTTTTCGTATCTTTCCAACGGCTCAAGAATTATTCGATTCTGATCAGCAGTTACAAAACTAGGCTTTCTAAAGTTGGTTGTTCCTGGGACGAATTACCGCAGACCAATCTTCGGTTTTCGACCATTTGACCTCACTTAGACTCAAATTTAAGAAAAAAGTTCAAAATGAACATCGAAGAAGGTTTCCATATCTTTCCAACAGCTCAAGAATCATTCGATTCCGAGTTTTCAGCGCAAAATAGTCGTTTAAAGTTAACTATTCATAACAGGGAAAATAAAAAAGAGGGAAAGGGTTTTTACCTCCCTACACATAGATCGAGGCTCCGGAGAAGAAAACGGACGCCACTAATGCGCTCAAAACGACGATCAACCCCAAGGTAGACCTCCTTTCTCTCTCTACTTTCTCTCTCCTCTCTCTACACTCTCTAAAAAAAATTGTGAAGGGCCTCGCCTAGGTGGTGAGGCCATGTGCCAAACACATGGGCCCCACATGTGGCGGTTTGACCATGTTGACCGGATTTTCCCTTTTTCATATATACAGCCCCCGTAACACTGCTAGACAATGTGCGATGAAGCCGAAACGACAGGTGACCAAACTAGGGGCAGTCTGACACCCACTATGTGAATTTCAAGGGAAAATGCTGAGTTTTGACAATAAAAAATAAGTCCAGAAGAAAATTGCAAAACCCACAAATTTCCTGATTTTGGACACAAAACACGTTGTAGTTTCGCCGTTTGAGATGATGAATAGCCGAGACGACAGACAGTCATCCAGAATGGTCGACTGACACGCGGTGTGTGAATTTTGCAGATTTCTATTGGAGCAATCGGTAAATATCGAGTCCCGACTAAATTTCGAAAAACTGCAGATTTCCTAGTTTTCATACGTATGAGGCCCCTAAGGCTTTGCGAATCGATGCATGACGGAGCCGACACAATGAGTAATCGTCCAGGTAGTGGACGTCTCGACACACAGTACGAGAATACCAGTAATTTATCGAATACCGAATCTGATAAGCAGAACCCACTGTTAAACCCAAACACTTTTTCTGAAATTCTACGAATTCCTATTAGGGAAAAGTGACACCCTAATATTTATAAATATTATTTTTAAATTAATTATACTTAATTAAAGAGCATTCTAGCCTCAGGATTTTCTTCCAAAAATCTGGGTCGTTACAGGAAGAGCCTATGGGGGGAAGTTGTCGTTGCTAAATTTGGCGAAAAAAATAAGTGGGAGTCATCCGAAGTCAAAGGATCGTATGGGGTCTATGAAAAGACATCATGTATACTCGTGCAGGGTTCTCTAAAAGTGTCAAATTTAGGAATGGGTGTGAATCAAGGGTAAGCTTTTAGGACGATGTTTGGTGTGAGGAAACCCTCTCAGAGTAGACTTTGGGAACCTGTGGTCGTTATCTACAGATAAGGGTCTAGCGGTGACCTCCTGCTTCGAGGAGGTCGCCGCATCCTTTGTTTGGTCTCCCAAATTTAGGCGTAACCTAGCATAACCTTAATGATTGGGAGATAGATGACATTCTTCCATCGTTGAGTCGTCTTGCTTCTGTCACCCCTTGTCCTCAACGGGAGGATGTCTGAGTTTGGTCTAGGGAGTCAACAGGTCAATTTTTGGTGAGATCCTTCTTCAAGTCCTTACTAATCAATTCTAGCTTGCCTTTTTCCCCATCGAGCTGTGTGGAACCCAGGTATTTGGTCAAAGATAGGCTTTTATCTTTGGTTAGCATCATTTGACACGATACTTACATGCGATCACTTGAAAAATAGAGGGTGGTGGTTAGCTAATGGATGTTTTATGTGCTAAAGAGAGGAGGCAGTGAATCACCTCTTGTTATGAGCAATAGTCCGTTCTTGCAAGGTGCCACGAGGATCGGAATCCCACCCCTTTAAAACTCATCAAGTGTCTCTTTTAACTATGGTTAACTTTTTTTAACTGTGATTAATATTTTTAACCTAAAAACAAAGTTTAAAAATATTAACCCTAGTGGTTAGCAAATCTTAACCACAGTTAAAAAGAGTTAAAAAGGGGAAGGGGACATATGACAAGTTTTAAGGGGGCGAGATGCACTCCTTGCAGCACCCCGCGAGGAGCGGATTATTTTCCTTGTTACATTGCCCCTTTGCCTCTGTTATATGGAGGAAGTTCTTCCTCCGACTGGAGATTGTTTGGATTTTTCCTCAGTCCTTGTAGGATTCCTTATCAGGTTGGTCATAGACTCCGGTAGAGTCTCCTACTTCAATTATGTGGGCTATGTTACCACTTACCCGGAGTTATCGGTGGGCCATATGGACATAGCATAACATAACATAAGGGCTTTCGAGGGATCAGCTCTTTCGGAGGAGAGTGTTTACACTGTCACACAACAGCTTATGCGCTCATGGTGTGCCATCAAAAAGGATTTTGAGGAATGGTTCCTTGGTTTTTGATTTATTTAAATACTATACTTTAGTGTTTATCCCTTAGTTTGTTAGCATCTACTTAGTTGCATATAATTGCATACATCCGATTCATATTCTTTGTGAACCTTTATATTGTACTATTTCCTTTTGTTCTTAATATACTTAATCCTTTGCCAATCAAAAAAAGGGATGGACAACATAGAGTAACAACTAGCATAAACATTTTAGCATTCATCTAATTAAAGCAAAATAATTTTTTCTAAGAAAATATAGTAAAGATACTACTTTTTACAACAAATTACAAATGACACAAGGCCCTGTAACTTATACAAAGAGAAGTAAATTACCAACCAGATCATAAGCTCACAATTCACAAATATAGATACCTGGCAGAGTAGAATCATCTTCCTATGTATATCCCCTCGAAGGACATGTCTTTATTAGCTTTTTGATTTTTTTTCAAGTGTTTCCTCGTTTGTAAATCCCCTTAAATGACCTGTTTGTATTAGCTTTTTGTTTTATTTTAAGAACCAGTGTTTCAGGAGGGGAGAGAGAGAGAGATCTGGGAAAACAAAGAAGAAGAAGAAACAATCACAGACAAGACGGAACATAGCAAACAAGAACACGTCAATTAATTTTCCATCCAACATTCATTTGAAAGGCAACAAAAACCGATGAGATCTTGAAGAAATGCTCAAGTTACATTAGAGAAGATACCCCAAACTTCTTCTGTTGTTCATTTGACCCCAATCAATTACCACTTCCACCTAACTCTTTCCTATTTTTGGGTAATTCCTAAGCACATAAACAAGAGGACTCTGTCCTAACAAGAGCCCAATGAAGAAAAAAATTATAACGCTATGCAATAGATTTGACCTGATATGACTTCCTCCAAAACATATTTCAATTCATCCATAAGAAATAATTAAATAAGATACTGCAATTCAACTCCTACCAAATGCTCCAAACAAGACTTAAAAGAGGATCCTTGATGTAGATTTACCAGGAGACAACTACTTCAGAATTTTTGGGTTTGAGGGTTAGGATTGATTAAGTCCAAGCTAGAGTTATGGAGTACTATGACTTAAATTTTCCTAGAAAAGGATATTCGGAATAGGGATTATAGGGTATGAAAGAGAGGCTGATGAATAGGATTTTGTGATTTTATAGGCATGTTTGTAGTAAAGGTTGCAGGGTTTGATAAGGAAAAAAGTTAGGATCCAAAACAACATGAAAAGAAGGCATTAGGAAAATTTTGGTTGAGAACGAGCTAGGGCTGGAATTAGGACTGTTATTGATTGGTAAACATGGATTTTAGAAGAAAGCTAGGGTTATGTGGGAGAAAATTAGGTTTAAGAGTAATGATTACAGCCAGAATGTAGGACTGACAGATTCGGGTTTATTATAGGGTCAAACCTGGGATTAGATTGTAGACTAAGAGAACCAGATGTGTGACAGTAGGGCTAGACTGATGGTCTAATTTTCAAGGCAGAAAAGAGGGATGAAAGTAATAGGACGGACTGGACAAGTCTATAAAGGTGGATGTAAAGGTAACTGTAAATCTAAAACAAGGGCAGCCATAATGCTATAAAGCTCAATGGGGATTTCAGGAACTTGTTGATTGTCATTGGGGCATCATCCTTCATAAATCTGAAGGTGTTCTCCTCACAGATTGTTTTTAGGCTGCAATTATGAGAGAATTAACTCAAGAATGGATTGATCTTTGCTTAAACATTTATCGCAGGATAGATCTGAGAATATTTAGAGAACCTACAGCCATAGTTTCTGAACCAGAATCAGTATTTGTCATTTAGAGGTGTTGTCTACAATGAGACAGGAGATGTGATTCTAGATTTTGTGGATGTAGCAGGCAAGACTCATATGTTTAGGTTATCTGGTGTGGCATCAAGAGTACCCAGAGATATTCGCCTAATGTCTGGACTGCAAATGATTGTGGTTCAATGGCAGAAGAAACATTTTCATCCTCTTTCACTTTTTGAGTAGATCCCAGAGAGGGCAATCCCTTATTCCACCTTTGAAACAAGTCATATTTCCATATAAAGGGAAAAGGGAGTATAAATGCAGATAAACTGGCTTTTGCATTGTTTGGTTGGGGATCACGTGCCCAAATGTTTAAATTGTCCACCTTGGGACTTTGTTATGTTGCTTCTCTTAATAAACCAGTATACATGTTCAGGAAAAATATAGATGTGCAAGACGATAGCCTACTCAAAGTTGTGTAAACTGATATCTTTCTCTTACAATTAAATCTCATATGCAGTGGTCAGAAAACAGGGAAAGAGTACAAAAACTTACAATCCAACATGAGGTCTTTCTCTTGATATTAAATCTTCTCCCCATATACTGAACTTTCATTACAGGCTCACTAATCAAGGCGGAGACTTTATAATCCAGTAACAGATCAGTTGCGATTAGCGCACACAATGGATGCAAGCTTCCCACAAATTTTTTTTTGATCAATTGCACAATTTATTAAACACAAACCAAAACACCACCCTACAAAGAGCCAAACAGAGGCAGAGTTTACAAGAACATAAACTCTACAACCTACACCAAACCTAGACCCCTAAGGGCCAAAACACCCATAACTACTAGTTGAAAACAAAATTAAGCACCTCCTCCCGAGGGCAAACGACCCCTACCCACTCCAAGACCGTCACCCGAAAACGAGCACACAACCAAGGCACTGCTGTGCCTCTGTCTTCAAACACTCTCTCATTCCTCTCTTTCCACAACGACCAAGATATCGCTCCTGGAAGCATACCCCGAACCACCTCCCTAACCCCACCTCTACCCCACTGCCAACTGTCCAAAACCATCCTAAAGGTTGGTGGAAAGCTCCAAGGCACTCCCAAGCCTGACAAGAAATAATTCCACACCTCTCGCTACCGGACAGTGCAAGAATAGGTGGTTCACTGCCTCTTCCTCCTGACTACACATAATGCACCTATTCGCCAAACTCCAACCCCTCTTCTGAAGTTGATCTAGAGTTAGGATTCTCTCCAATGCCGCTGCCCATAGGAAAAAAGACACCTTTGAAGGCATTCCCAAGCACCAAACAGCCCGATGAGGAAATGACCCTTCTACCGATACTCCCAACGACTGATAGAGACATTTTACAGAAAATCTTCCTTTATCGCCCTTACTCCACAACCGACGATCCCTTATCTCTGGAGAAATGCCATTCGTCGAGATACGCTCCAGAAGCCGAACCAAATCGCCCATCTCCCAATCATTAAGATCCCTCCTTAACCTCGGGCACCAGACCACCCCCGAATCATTGCTCTCGTACGAGTCCACCACTAGCACCTCCCTATCAACCGCTAAGCCATAGAGGTTCCCGAAGTCATCCATAAGCCGCGACGTACCCGACCAAACATCCTTCCAGAACCTTATTTCCGACCCTCTCCCGGCCCGGAACCGAAAAAAGGGCACAACCAACTCCGCTGTAGCCATAATCCCCTTCCACAATCCCAAACCGTGAGAGCCCCTAACCTCCCTTGGCACCCAACAAGAGTATTCCCCATACTTGGCTGCTATCACTTGACGCCATAGACTAGACCTTTCCTCCCCAAAACGCCACACCCACTTCCCTAACAAGGCTTTGTTCATTAGAATCAACGACTTCAAGCCCAACCCTCCCTCCTTCTTCCCACGACACATCTGGGACCAAGCCACCAAGTGGTATTTAGCTTTACCTTCTCTATCATTCCAGAGGAACTCCTTTATTCTTCGTTCTATAACCCCAGCAACCGAATGAGGAATGGTAAGAGAGGACAAAAAGTACGCAAGTAGACTTTGTAACGTGCTCCTGATCAACGTCAATTTCCCCCCTTTAGATAAGTAGGACGATCTCCACCCTGCTAGCCTCTTCTCAATCCTATCTAAGACGGGATTCCACACAGATTTCTGCTTAAATCCAGCTCCAAGAGGCATCCCAAGGTAAACTGATGGAAGGTTACCCACTGGGCAATCCAAACAAACAGCCAGATGATTCAAAATAGGAACCTCCCCAACCTGAATAATCTCCGACTTCGCCAAATTTATTCTCAAACCTGACACTGCTTCAAAACACCTCAGAATGCACCTAACATTTAGGAGATCCTTTCTCGAAGCCTTGCTGAAAATAAGAGTATCATCCACGAATTGGAGATGAGAAATCCGCGGGCCCTGATCTCCTATCCTGAAACCTTCGAACAAAATTCCTTCTGCTTTCTTCAGCATTCTACTAAGCGCTTCCGAGACCAAAACAAATAAGAAAGGGGAGAGAGGGTCTCCTTGCCTCAGCCCTCTAGAGCTCGGGAAAAAACCCACTGAACTTCCATTCACCAAAACAGAGAAAGACACCGAAGAAATACACGACCTTATCCACCTTCTCCACTTCACCCCAAACCCCATCCTTCGAAGAACGTAGAGAAGAAATTCCCAATTGACATGGTCATACGCTTTCTCCATATCAATCTTGCACAAAATACCCAGATTTCTTTCCCTCATCCTCGAATCAATGCACTCATTGGCTATAAGAATCCCATCTCCTATTTGACGCCCCCCAACAAAAGCACTCTGCTCTGGCGAGATCAAGGATGCCATCACCACTTTTAGGCGAGAAGCTAACACCTTCGAAAGGATCTTATAAGGGCTACTCACAAGACTTATAGGTCGAAAGTCTTTGAGGTCCACTGCCCCTTCCTTCTTAGGAACCAAAGAAATAAACGAGCAATTCATCACCCTATCAAAACACCCAGACGCAAAGAATTCCTGCATCACCGCCATAAAATCCCTTCCACTATATCCCAACACCCCCTATAAAATTCAATCGTAAACCCATCTGGGCCGGGAGCTTTATCCCCTTCCATACCTCTAATCACACCAAGCACCTCTTCTTCTGCAAACGAGGCCTCCAAGGATATCAGCTGATCCTGAGTCAAACCCTCAAAAAGAATCCCATCTAACTTCGGGCGCCACCTCTCCCTCTCCCTATACAGGTCCTTATAGAAAGAGATGATACTCTCCTCCACCTCTCTCTTTTCTTCCACCCACCGCCCCTCCACCCTCAACTTGGAGATGAAATTCCTTTTCCTATGAAAATTCGTCATTCTGTGAAAATACTTAGTGTTTCCGTCCCCTTCTTTAAGCCAACGGGTGCGAGCTTTTTGCTTCCAAGTGATTTCTTCGAGCTTCAGTACAGAGATAAATTCTAATTTCTTTCTCTATCTCTTTCCTCCTCAGCAGAAAGATCCCGCGACTCAGCCACTACATCCGCCTCCTCGATCTGCCTTAGCAAACTCACCAGTCTCTCCTGAACCCTCCCGAAGACCTCCTTATTCCAAACTTTTAATCGCTCTTTCAGTAACCTCAGTTTGAAACCAAAGCGAGCACTAGCCGTACCCCTCCCGCTTTCCTACCTCCACACCTCTCCAACCACCTCCCTGAACCTCGCATCCTCCAACCACATATTCTCAAACCGGAATGGGCTAGGTCCCCCCACAAAGCGCCCTATCTCAAACAGGATCGGAACGTGATCCGAAATGGGCCTAGGGAGAGAGGCCTGAGTCACATTTGGGAAATGCTCCTCCCAATCTCGATCCACCAGAAATCAATCAATCCGACTCGCCGCCCCATTGCTCCTAGCCTGGGACCAAGTAAACTGGGCTCCCCTCAAGGGATAATCTATCAACCGATGCCTATTAATGAACGCACCAAACCTTCTTATCTTAGCGGTGACCCCACTCCCCCCTCTCCTCTCCGAGGACAAACGGATACTGTTAAAATCCCCTCCGAGACACCACGGCAAGCTCCAACGAACGCTAACATCTTCCAACTCCTCCCAAAAAGCCACATCTTCCGACCTCCCTACCGGGCCATACACCCCTGAGAACACCCAAGGAAAGTCTTCCCCCTTCACCTGGCATACAATGGAAATCGAATACGCACCTATCTCCGAATCCAACACGTCAAGACTTAGCTTGTCCCACATGACCAAAATCCCTCCTGAGGCTCCCAAAGACGGAAGCTCGAGCCACCCAGGATTTAAGACCCCCCACATATCCTTAATATGAAAATCCTTTACTGCTGACAACTTAGATTCTTGAAGACAAATGAGTGATGGTTTCTTGGAGCAAATAAACTTCTTCACTGCTAACCTCTTCTCTAATTGCCCCAGTCCCCGAACATTCCAAGAGAAAATGGAAATTCCCGTCATCTAAGCATCCGTCTATCCCGTGCCGATCTCGGACTAGCGGACTCCCCTCTCTGCCTTGGTCGGTCATAATTAACAGAACAGGATAAACGCCTAACCTCCCTCGCTGAGGCCCCTCTTCTTCTGACCTTCTGGCGCTCGCTGGGACAACCCCTGTCCTCCTCAAGCTGCCCTTCCAGCCTTCTGAATAAACTTCTGGCCTCAATATCACGACCCTCAAACGTCACCCCCAACTCTACACCTATTGTCTCCACCTGATCCACCACCCACTCGGAGATCTCCCCTGGACTCATCAAAGGTAACAAAGACTAGGGGGGACCCAAACCCTCTGGAAACAGAGTTCGCTGAACTTGCCTCTCCCCACTAAGCCCCGCCAGAACTTCCGAGGCAACCTCTCCACCGCTATACAAATCAACCAATCTCGGAATCCCCTCCCTCTGAGCCTCTAACTCTCTCCCGCCTGGGCTCTGCTGCGTCAGAATTTGATCTGCAGGAGGCCCAGGAGAAGCTCCAAAAACACCTAGCTCCGGGTGACCAGACAACGTACCTGTACCGACTTGCCTTGAAACCGTCGTTTCTAACCCCATCTCCCCAAATAACAATGGGGTATACTGCTCGAGGTCCGACCTTCCTGACCCTTCTTCCCAGAACTTCCCAACCAAGCGCTCACTGCTACTGACATGATTCCCGAACCCTGTCATGCCACCACACCCCACCTCCTCAACTACTTGCAAACCACTGCTCTCTCCCTCGGGCGCCTTCCGCTCGCCGAGAAGTGGAGTTCTTAGAACGGCTCCTACCTCAGAACAAGGAGACACCCTTGGGGACGAATCTACCGACTCCGCTACTGGACTGCTAACAACCCTGCTACCGAGGTTCCGAAGCGCCGGTGAGCACTGCACACCTTCCCTCTGACCCCTATCCATCTGCTCATTCCTCGGCGTCGGCTGGTCTCCCTTCGAACTGAGCTGAATCCCTAATTCCCCTTCGCGAATCCCTGATAGAGATGACCTCAACTCCTGGGCCTCGAGGCCTTCCTTTACGAGGTTAAGTCCGCCCACACCCAACAACGTCTCGGGCTTCTCCCTTCCCCCTCCACACCCAATAACCCGGCCTGCTTGCACCTCGTGGGCCTCACGAGGGTGATTAAAGATATGCATCAGATAAATCCAATATATTAAAGTGATATATTCAGTGCATAAAACATAACTATAAATACTTGGGACATTATATGTAGAATTCCACTTACTCTGTTTGACTGCTGAAGGTGCTGCCTTGCCTCTAAATACTTGGGATTTACATGAATGCTGTGTGGTGGGCATTCTGACTGTGAGTCAGGTCTAGACGCTGTGGTTCCAGAAGATGAACCATTTATGGAAGGTGGGAAACCAAGCTCTTTCTCCATCATCTGAAGGGAAGCAGAAGGGAAGACCCCTTTCCAAGTCCCAAAAAGATGCCGCACACTAGGATGTATTGAAGAGTCAACCTGTCTATAGACTTTGCTAAATACCTAGAAAAATCATTAAAAAAATGGTAACTAGTAACAAACAAAAAAATAATCGTACAAGTGCATATAAACATAATAAAGGAGCAACGTAGAGACAAAGGAATATTTTGTTTTCGTAGGCAAACAGGTTAGTAATTAGGGTTACAGGGTGAAGATGGGAAGAATAACAGAGGCTCTAATTTTCAACAGTAAAAAGATGAAAGCCAGAGTCCATACTGTAAAATAATAATAATAATAATAAATCATAGAGCTCTCAATTATTCCTTCTAATAAACAGAGATGGACATAACTTAAATACCATTTACTAGAAATGACATGACAAGTCCGTGGTAGATGACAGGTAGAAAGAAGAATCTAACCTCAGGTAGTCTGGCAGCAAAGTATTTAATGTAATCTCTCCCAATATTATTTGCAATACTATCTAGAAGATAGAGCAAAGGCATCTTTTGCTCACTGGGAACCTGCAAATTATTTGTATGATTAGATAAAGGACATCATAGCCATATTTCTTCAAACAACTCTTACTCAAGTGACAGACAAATTACTCATGATGCCACCCACAAGTCAGAACAAAGAAAATAAATATATAAAATCACTGGTTGTTAGGTAACAACTAAAAGATGGTTTAAGAGTAAACTGGAACAACAAATAGGGCAATTGCATAGACAAGATGATAAAAAAACCTTTGTGTGTATCAATGTTTGTGAGTGTGTGTGTGTGTGTATCTTTAGCAAACTCTGTGTTCTGCAAAATCATAATAGAATGACAATAAGATAGTGACAGTCACGAAACAAAGTTTTATGAGTAAGACGCCTAGAGAGGGTCAATGACCAATTTAACCACATAAAAAAGCTTTCCATTTGAGAATGTGAACTAAATGTTGCAATCCTTGGGATGTCACACATGAAGAAGATGACTCCTCACATAGGTCAAACATAGGAAAGAATCCCAATTCTATCTCTGGCTACTTTGAGTTTGAGGGGACAACGGGACAATGCCACGTTGGCTTGTAAGATTGCTTTTATTACTAAAGTTTATATTTTCGTTTTTTCTTTTCTTTTCCATGAATAAAATATATGTATTTTATTATATTTCCGTACCTCCATAAGAACAAATTACATTAATTAGAAAAAAGGTCCAAAACTTAAGGATATTGTACAAGTTTCTATTTATGGCACTTCTTGCTAAGCAGTAGCTCCTTCATTCACACTTAGCATGTGGAAGCAATGATATTAGATAGTCCACCCTCTAACCAACTCTTAGAGTGACATTAGCAAGTCTCAAAGCACTCTCCATTTGCCACTCCCCCTTAAATAGCATTTGAAGCACTCCCCTCAATCTTCAACAGGTCTTGAGATTGTCCGTCAAATTTTGGAGGCCTTGAAGAAGATCTGATTTCCACATCTCCAGAATCACCCTTTACTACAGAATCAGAACAGGGTTTAAAAAAATCATCCCAATCAAAATGCAAGTCACCACTAAGGCACCAACTCCAACTTCGGCATGGCGTGCTAAAAGAACTCCCATCAAAATATAGTGAAGAACACAACCTAGCACAAGAAATATAGAATGTAAATAAGAACAAGATATAAAACAGTGGACCAAGTAATAATACCACAAAAAACAATTATCGTCTACTTTGTTAGTTAGTACCTTATCCCAATTATTTGTGCCATTGGGATCAGCAACACAAAACCTTATTTGTCATTCTAGTGTGGGCGCTATATCTTTAGCTAAAGAGTGTTATCAATCTTTTCTCAGTACCTCTATCCACATTTGTTTTGGTTTTCACCTCACCGCTCTAGAGATTTCAACTTGCACCAGCTCACTTCTTCTCACTAATCCATTCACTAGTCTTCATTCAACATATACAAGCCATCTCAATAAACTCTCCCTTAATCCAACATATTAGAATTTAGAGCTACTACCAGATTCTCTCGAGTTCACTCATTTCTGATCATATTTTCCTAATTTTACGACTCATCCATCTCAACATCTTCAGCTTGGCTACCCTCCTTCTAGGCCTATGTCACTTCTAGGTCACCCACCATTCAATTCCATAAAGTGTAGCTGGTCTTATTGTTGTCTTGCAAACTTTTCCTTTATGCTATGTTTGGTTGTTGAGAGAATAGGTGAAAACATGGAAAAGAAAAGAAAATTTTGGATTTCTAATACAATTTTTAGTTGTGTTTTGTCCAATTTTCTTTTCTTTTCCATGTTTTCACTTATTTTCTCAACAACCAAACATAGGGTTAAGTTTTATCAAATGCATCGATTGCATAACACTCTTGAAGCACATCTCTACTTTACCCACCAAACACTAAATTTATAGGCATCCTCCTCCTCAATCTATCGAAACTAGTTGTTTTGGGTATCTCCTAGCCATCGATCTTAACTATCACCTCACTCTTATTCGTCTTGTTACATTCCATATAATTTGTCTTGGTCTAACTTATTTTAAACCCTTGGATTCTAGGGTATCCCGCCACAAAATAAAAATAAGCATAGATAACAATATATATATATATATATATATATATATATGCACACGCATAAAACAATATGACTAGATTCAAAAGGTGAGGGAAATAAGAACAAAGCATATAACACCAATAATTCCCCCCATATCTTCTACCCTAGATTACTTTCTGTAAAGAAAGGAAATAAGACCCATGTTTCTCCTCCTCATAAACTCCCTCCTCAAAATAGCTATTGGCCGTCTGGCCAATCTGATACTCCTAAATATTGAAAGGGATTATATTACAAACTTTAATCAGAGACAATTAACTTTGGTGTTTTTTATACACAAAAGATGTCAGCAAAAACTAACTGACATCGAATTGGTATCCGCTTAGAGCAATATCAAGATTCCGTAGTCGTGGACTACAACTCGCAATGTTCATAAATATAGAACCAGAATCGAAATCAACCAAGTGCAAAAGAGGAAACAGGTGATCCCAGCAAGGAATCAAACAATTTCATGGTAACTTGGAGCTGGAATTTGAGAAATTCTTGAAGTTGAAAAAAAAAATAAGCAAAATGAAAAGATAGAAATACATGTAAAAAATATAGAAAAATAATATTGCGAACTTTCAAAATTAGATTGTGAAGAAAATAAACTGCACAAAGAAAGAACAAAATTTCAAGTGAGAAAAACACACTGAAGTGCCAATAAGAAAGCCACCAAAAAGTTCAGGAATAAGTTGATTCACAAAGAATAGAGCAACGTGTTATCAATAACTTCTGGTAAAAGAATTCCAGCAGCTAGTCTGATATGGTATGATGTCCTATAGAAAACAAGAAACAGTAACCAGGATGGGAATGAAAAGGGTACAGAACAAACCAGGATTATCCAAGGGAAAAGAAGATCTTCAACACAAATCCCACAGAAGAAAAGAGAATAGCTGAATCGGCCAAATTTTCAGAATCAAATGGTTTCAACTGATACAGTCAATTCCAGTCAATACTGTGCATCATCCAGAATGAACATAGAATGCAATTCCGGACTTAGTTTACTTACGATGATTCATATTACCAAGGACCCTAGGGGAATTTGATAGCTATCAAGTGTCCAATTCTTAAAAGTAAATTAGGAATTCCAAGCAATGAAAAGAAAAGTTTCACAAGTGTTCCTCCATAAACAGTATCGAAAGCCTCAGTACAACACTGTAATCTAATATTGCAGTACTATCTACCTTTGCTTCATGATCTAATCCATGTCAAGATATTTGTTGAAATATTAATAATAATAAAAATGGCGTCCAACTTTCAGGTTCATGAGGAGTGAGGCAAGTTTTACACCTCTGCTAGCAACTTTATCAAAAAACTTGTAAGTGCTCCTTCTTGAACTGATAAACTCTTCGAACACCTCCATAGGGTTGATGCTATATAGCACAAACATTATTGTTGAAACAGTGACTCCATAATGCAGCTAAATGAGCCGCAGCGCTCATTAGCAACAGGTGAGGTTTCTGAGTAGTACATTAAATCAGCTTTAGTGAAAACATCATCCAAGTATATTTTGTATTAGGTCTTAGCAAGCAAGGAAATTACCATAAAGAAAAAAGACCCCCATCACATCTAAGAAGGAAAAAACCTCGAAAATCATCACATCAAAGAAGGAGAAAACCTCGAACATGAAAACCCTATTCAAGATCAAAAGCCCGCAATGGTTTTGCCAATTGCCAAGTTTGACTAAAACACGTGTAACAGTTTTACCCTCCTGAAGAAATATCGAATCCTAGATAAGACGAAAGCCAAAACAATGTAATTGATCCACTGACCCCATTCACAGTTCCACTCCCACAAAGAACCATATTCTACTTAACCCATCTGACTATAAGGCAGTCCCCTTCAAATGCAATCACAGTAACAACGAGGTAATCCTGTAGCTCACTAAAATACAAAAGTGTAGTCCTTCTAGTCCTAGATAGAATAGAATGGTGGAATAAAATTCATGTAGCCGACCAAAACATAATGGAATAAGGCTAAGATGATGATTGATGGAATGCAAACAAAACATATGCACCCTACTATATCCATTGGCAAGCAACTAGCATGGACAACCACATTTACCAGGAGTTGTACGAAAAGGAAGCAGGGAGCAAGGATGCTGGCAGGGAGAGTGAATTAGAGTTATTTTGAGGCCGGAAGCCTCTTGGAATCACGATACACAGAAGTAGGAACAGCTTACCAAGTGGCAATCTTATGCAACTTTAGCCCAAATTCAAAAGGCCAACTCCCTCAATTCAATCTCATTACATAGACAATTTGATATTGAAACATTTAGCCCTTAATCCTCTTCATCATTTGTCCTCGCATAGAATTCTGAGTGTCGCGAATTGAATCAAGCAATTACTGGATTTCTGTTCACATCTCAAGTCAAGACCACAGCTTGCCGAAAATCTACTGAAACACTGATAGTCTAATGCAGCAATCAACATTCCACAGTCATAAATGCCATAACTAACGGATTTTTAAATTTCCAATCAGATGGTGAATCAGTTCAACACCAACAAGAATCCATTATGTCTTGTTATCTCAATAAATAAGTAGGCAGATGCCACAAATCTGAACAGTATTCTAATTATTAAAAAAGAAGATACTTTTATCTCTTCCATTTTTCTCTTACAACCAAAACAACACTTGAATGAGCATCAGAACCAGAAGATAATTCCTAATTCAAGACACAAGCAGCTACATCAGTGGAAGACAGGACGCAAGAACGGCATACACTGGATTCACCTCAAGAATATTAGCGCAAACAGTGGCAGCAATATCCTTTGCAGCATGAACGTTTTCGCCGGCGATAATAGTGAGATTAGTGATGATTGGCTTCGAATTAAATGTAAGCTCCGCAATAGCAGTCCTATACTGACTAACAATCTCTTGATGCTGCTGCTGCTGTGATTGATAAGCTCCTCGAACTGAACCCCTAGAAACCAACAGTCCACTTCTTGCGCTAGCTCGCTGCGGAAAAGGCCGGTCACTATCATCAACGCCATTAAAATCGCGATCTCCTTCGGCCTCCTCACTCAATCTATGCCTCTTCAAACCTAGTCCTCTCGACCTATCAATCGATCTACGAGAACTATCCATTTCCATTTCCATTTCCAAAAAAAAAAATCTCCGTTACAAAGAGGATGAAAGAAAAAGAAAAATCTAAAAACCTAGAAAGTTAAGATCGGAAAGAGACGAAGTAGAACGGAGGTTTCAGAAATCCGAAACCCTAACCCTAATAGGATTACACAGTAAAATATCATGATTGTTGATACAGGATTTCGCGCCTTCGAATTGCAGTTTCGTAATTTGAATAGGATTGGAGGGGTATTTGGATAAAGTCTGCAAATGAAGCAAGAGGCCTCTTTGAATCGAGAATAATGGGATTGAAGAAGATCATATTGTGCTGAAAAGAACAAAATGCGAGCGAACGTTTTCTCCTCATCAGTCATCTCTCTTTTATATTCGTTCTTTGATATACAAAGAGAGGATGGCCACAACGGACGCTTTAATATTGCCAACAGAGAATGCGCGTGGATCGAACACGCACAAAAAAATGTTTTTAAAATATATAAAAAAAAAATGCGGTGAGCGTGGATCGAACACGCGACCTTCAGATCTTCAGTCTGACGCTCTCCCAACTGAGCTATCCCCGCCTGTTACAAATATGCATTTACATATTATATATAACTTATTATTTTTTGAAATCACTGGCAGCAATAAAAGAGCCTAAGCCTTCAGTAAGGAAGTAGAGCCTCGAAAAATAGTCTAGCTTATCCCCAATGTATTAAGAAAAAACAAGGACAGAGAACAGCCATCAAAGCCTACAAAGGGTGATTTACCATTAGTGGCAATGAAACCTTATCAAAGACCCCAAAAAGGGAATTCTTGGGAATTTGATTCCGATATCATTATTCCTTTTCCTGGTCATGTGCTATTAGCTACTCATGGAATTATGACATAAAGAAATGCCTCTTAAAGCTTTTCCTTTATGCTGTGTTTGGTTGCTAAGAAAATTGAGGTGGAAAAGAAAATTAAAAGAAAATGACATCATTTGGTTAGTAAGAAAATGAAGGGAGAAAAAGAAAACAAAAAGAAAATTTTAAAAAAAACTCTCTTATACAATGGATTAAAAATCCTTATAAAAACCTTAGATTTTAAAATGAAAAGAAAAGAAAGGAGAGAAATAAAAATCGGGTTTTTTTTCCCAACCCCTCACTTCTCTACTTCTTCCACTCCTTGGCCTCCATTCGATTTCTGGCACCTATTGCAGCGTTTCCGGCAACGATTCTGGCGACAATCTCAAGACGATTCCGACTGAAATTTTAGCGGCGAGACTCTGGATTTGCTCTCCAAAGTGTTTTTCAAATTTGTTCTCCATTTTTCGTTTGATAAAGGAGGTTATTTATTGATTTGAAATCGAGGTAGATTTGAGTTAAAATCTCTGTAGATTAGGTTGAAAACGGATGAGAATGAGAGAGTTTTGGTTTTATCCAAACCCTCCCAAACTCACGGTTTTGGAGCTTGGATTGATTTAAACAAGTTAGAATAGGATTAGGATGAGTTTTAATATTGATTTGATAAAGATTTAACTATTAAAATGTTTTTTAAGAATTTCATTATTGATTTTTAGTTGAACTATGACTTAAATTGTTTTTGGAAAAAACAGAGATGTGATGTCCCTGTCGTGAGGAAGAAGACAGGGACACAACCGGTATTGTTTTAGTTGTTTTGGGTTTTTTTTTTTAAAAAAAGCTTTAAGAATGTAAAAAAAATGTTTAAAAAGCGTACCCAAAAAAAAAAAAACTATTTTGAATAAAATTAAATTTCTAAAGTTATTTGAAGGATTAGGGGTATTTTGATAATTTTAAAAAGGTTGGGGCATTTTGATAATTTCAAAAAATTATCAATAAATTTTCTCTCTAATTTTATATACAACCAAACGATGGAAAGTTTATAATTTTCTCATCTTTTCTTTTATTTTCCAAATTTTCTCCGTAACCAAACACAAACAAGGTAACCAAACACAAACAAAAAAAAGAAAAGAAATTTTTGAATTTCTAATACAATTCTTAATTGTGTTTTGTCCACTTTTTATTTTCTTCTCTCTTTTTACTTATTTTCGTAGCAACCAAACATTGGGTGCAGTAGGTGCAAGCTAGTTTAGTTGGTATAGACTCTTGGCATCCTACCAAAGCCCTGGGATCAAATCTCACCTACATCAGGGTTAGGGGAGGTTTATGGGAGGGGGAGGGCTACCCCCGTGGTGTAGCTCATAGGTCCATGTGGCTTCCAATGAACCAAAAAAAATATATATAATATTGGCAGTATAGTAGACCAACTAAGGGACTGGATTAGTTGCCAAGACCACGTCTCATAAGGCGGAGGTCTTGAGTTCGAGTCCCTTCCCCTTGTTGGCCACCCTCCAGGATTTATCTATCCTAACTTTCTTGGTTCTTGGTTGTGTAATATGAGGGGATTTTCATGGCCCGAAGAACTTAGTCTGGTGCTCTAAGAGGCCTGGAAGCCCTCGTTCCAAAAAATATATATATATATATATGCAACAAAAGACTTGATACTAAAATGTAGTGGGTAGTGTGCTATATTTGGATCATAGTCCTAAAATTAACTATGAATGATGAGACATATGCCACTAAACATCTGCAACTAACAACAGCCCCATCCCCTTTACTTGCACATAATATTGACGCGGTGTGTACTGGCAAAGTTGCTTGATCTCTTGAGCAGCTTTATTTACAATCATGCATATGCATACACACAATTATATGTAGAGCCATAATACACATTTCTCATATCAGCAATAGTTTCTTGACCTGTTAAAATATCTGTATTCCCAATTGGAAACGGGAAATAGAATGAATGTACACCAACGATCCTGCAATCAAACACATGAACACAAACATCAGCATTTCATATATTCCCGTCGAGACGTAATCAGAAAATTTTACATTAACCTTTGGACATTAATGGGTCCCCGCACTGCATGCATTTTTCCATCCAAATTAGTGGTTGCATCCACTGGGACCAGATAATCAATTTGATGAGCCTCCTCTTTTACTATCCGTAACTTAATTAGCCAATAAGCTATCACTAAAATTTACTAGCTGATAAGTCTGGTCTAGAGGAAATTTCATATTAATTTAAACCTGACAAGCAAGGCCAGTCGAAACCAAGAACCAGCCCCTTAATTGGGCTGGTTAAGGTGGATGGGTGGAAAGACTAAAAAAAGATAAGATTAGTTATGCTTTATGGAGAAAAATGTCGGAAACCAAGAAGCAAGCATACTCATAGAAAAAGTGTAGCTGAGATGAGGAACTGGAGATGAACGAACAAAAGACTAGAAAAGGTAAAGCTATAAATGAGCAAATACAAAGGAATGTGAGAGTAAATCCAATAGGTGATAAAATAGGGAAAGCCAATTGAGATGGGCTGCACGCTCAAAGCAAAGGACAATGAACACACTAACGAATAGTGAGATAGCACAAGTTGAATGCTCTAAAATTGCAAGGATAAAGGCCAAGAAGGACATGGATGGGGTTCCTTTGAAAAGATTTGACAGAACATGCTGAATATATGACTCAATGGAGTAAACTGTGGAATAGGATTTATGTTGCCAATCCCAAAGAGTTGGAGAGAACCATTTTTTAAGATGATAATGACGAAGTGGGAGAGAGAGGGAAGATGGTCGCTGCTGTTTACTAAGTTGGAGAGAGAATAATTTGTAAGGGAAAAGGTAAGAGATGAAAGTGAGAAGATTTTAGGTTAAAAGAATATATAGTATATTTTGATAATTATATTTTTTAATAAGTAGTATAATTATGTTGGCAAATAACTACGGCTTCAGAAAATCAATCCGGATTTATGTCAAGAAGGCCTACAATTGATGTTATTTCTTACTTAGACAATTTATGAAAAAGTTTGGCGCAAAAAAGAAAAACCTCTATACAATATTTATTGACTTAGAAAAAGTATATGATAAAGTCCCTAAAGAATTAATCTGATGGGCATTGGGGAAGAAAGAAGTTCCAAGAAAATACATTGAGATCATTAAGGACAAGTATTAGGGAGCAGTAACTACCAAAAGAACAATTTGTGGCGAGACAACCGAGTTTCCTGTACAATAGATATACATTAGGATCAGCTATGAGTCCATCTCTTTTTATATAAGTTATAGATGAATTGATAGTCTATATTCGAGAGGTCTCTTGGTGTATGTTTTTTTGCAAATGATATAGTATTAATAGATGAAACTAAAGATGAGTAAATGCAAAATTAGAATTCCAGACGAATGCTTTAAATCTAAGGGTTCTAAAGTCATACCAAGACAAAATATGTGAAATGCAATTTTAATAAGAACACAAATATTGTGGAGATGGTTGTTAAGATAATGACCAAGAGATATCTCAAAGATCAATAACTCATAATTATTGAGAGAATGAAGAGGTTGTTGCCCACAGAATTATAGCCAGATGTCTAAAGTGGAGAGTGCTTCTAAAGCATCTCGATCAAACCAAAAAGAAAATTATATAAGACAACGATAAGGCCAGCTATGTTGTATGGAGCAGAATGTTGGTTGTTGAAATGGATGAGTGGGGAAACAAGAAAAGATAAAATCAGAAATGAATACATTTGAGAGAATCTGAGAGTAGCTCCATTAGGTGATAATAGGAGAGAGTCGGTTCAAATGGTTTTGGCACACTTAGAGAAGACCATTAACGTCTCCAATAAAAGAGGTGAATTGATGCTAGATGAAGGCTATAAAAAGTGATAAAAGATGGCCAAAAATGATGTGGATAGAAGTAGTGAGAAGAGATTCGATAACGGTAACACACGACTTAACCAAAGTTATGGCTTTTAATAAAATAGAATGGCGGAACAGGATTCGTATTGCCAACCCCAAAAATTTGGGAAAACGCATTGATTTTGTTAAAGTTGACTCGGGTAAACGCATTACAACCATATTAAACCAACCCAACCTCTTTGGGGGGGTTGATCTCCATGTAAAGTTTAATAAATACGGGAAAGTCAATTTTATCAGGTGGTTTATTTTATTTTATTTGGTAACGAAGGTGTCTGGGCCTCTTAGAGCAACCAACTAATCCCCCAGGCACGTGTAGACCCCTCCATCCACACACACACCGGGCAAGTATGGATAAATCCCTAAGGTTGGCCAACAGGGGCGGAGCCAAGATTCTTTTTTGAGGGCCAAGGTCATGGGCCATCGCATTTGTTTGTTTGTGTCTATTTGTAAAGAATATATTTTTTCTCAGAAGTCTAGAAGGGACTAGAGTCCCCTGTCGCCCCAACTCCGCCCCTCTCCTAGGCTACACCTTATTAATAAAGTTTTCTTTTCTTTTTTCAAAATTTCGGGGGGGGGGGGGGCTTCAGCCGCCCTGGCCACCATGTGGATCCGCCCCTGGTGGCCAACAAGGGGAATGGAATCGAACTCAGAACCTCGGCTTCCTGAGGCGTGGTTAAGGCCAGCACACCAAGACTAAATTGGTAAAGATTTTTTGTTCATGTAGATTTCTGGTCTAGAAGAACTCATAGGTGGAGCCCATCGACTAAATTGGTAAAAAAAACTCCTCGCACATGCCATACACGTGAGTAGGAGAGGATGCATGGAGTTTCAGTCTGTACCTCATTACCAAATACCGACTTGGACTACACAGCACATTTCAATCTTAGAATACTAAAACTTGACATCAGCTACAAGATTGTTGAGAAATAAAACTTGCAGGATTTGAGAAGGGCAGGGTGCACCCGAGATGATTCGAGCAACGTGGACTGCTGCCACCCATCAGATCATCAAAAGAATGTCATATCTGCACGAACAAATATTCTAAAAAGGGGGTTCCACCCCTTCAGGAGAGTTGTAGCAGGTCTGCATGAACTGGTTGAGGTGTGGGGGGGTTAATCAATGGCTTTAAGGAGTCCATGATAGTGGAAAAGGAAGGACGTTTCCAGGAGTCACTGCAGTTTAACAAGAGTTTTATTATAAACGAATAATAATAGATAAATAGATGCCAAGAGATAAAATTAGTAGAAGAAAGTTTTTTTTTGATCGGTAAAAGAAAGAAAGTTGACAAAGGAATGGAAAACTTCCACTCACTTGGCCCAGCAAGCCTCAATTAAGGCAGCCACATGAGGATTCACCTCTCTTGGAATCTCGAGCCTTTTGCCCTCAAAACCAACAGCTGCTACCACCTGCAAGAAGATAGACATTAACTAGTAACTACATCCCACAAATTAATAAGGTAATTTTTTTGCTTTTTTTCGAAGGGGGGGATGTACAGCAAGAAGCAATTGTAGGTAAAGAAATGCAAGTGTTCATAAACCGATACACGTGATGCCCTCAGCCTAGGTCATGGAACAATCAATTTAATTCTAGTTCACATTTAAGCAAAACACTCGGCTTATCATAGAAAGTCGTTCAATCCAACAGTTATAACAAATCTATTTTACAAGAAATCATAAACTTATTCTCAAAGGCTGGGCTATCTATCATTCTCAGCAATGAAAGAGATGCTATTTATTTACTGCCTATGGTTTTGAAAATAGATAAATCTATAGAGGGACAGGTAATGAGAACTTAAAGTCACAACCAGTGACTAGCAAGAATGAAATGAGCCATGAATCCAGATTAATCTATAAGCATTTATAATTAAACTATTAATGTGTCTATATTTTATTCTGTATTAGAGTTACTAGAATTTAATATTGTGGGGAGAGAAATCAAGCTCTCTTATTTTTCAGGTTTCACATAGTTATATATATTTTGAAGTCAATACCAGCAGTCTTGGGTTTAGATTTATATATCAAGCTAAGACCACCATGGCTGCCACGCATGACATGTACGATTATTATGTTAAGCTTTTAGTTATTACCATTAATGCTCGTAGCATTAGTCATACATTTGTTTTGGTTTTCACCAACCATTCATTTCAGTGCATAAGCAGGAACTGATTAACACATTTTTATTATCTCAACATACTTTCTACTAATGCATTGTATACCTTATAGACACAACATTCCCGCAATCATATGTTTCAAAGGAATTTCTTCACATCCCTTTGCAAGTTTATGGAAATGAATTCGTCAACCTATAAATCAATTTTGTATCTTTTCTTTATAGTTCACTAAAAATCTAAACTTCCAGTGAGGGAACCAGTGAACAGACCTGTGCTGCCTTTAAATTACTCCAGGGTTGTTGCAGTGTTACAAGCTCCCACAAGATTACACCAAAGCTGTAAACATCTGATTTCTCATTTGATGGCTCATCACGGAGAACTTCTGGAGCCATCCACTCAGGCTAATGAAAAGAAAGAGAAAAGGTAAATCTTAATTTGAAAAAGAAAGTATCTCATGCTGCCTTAAAATAATGAACTAGGATAATGCAAGATAATTTATTTAAATATAACTTACAGTCCCTGCCGCTGATTTAGCTGAAAGAAATGTGTTTGCCTTCAAACGGGAAAGGCCAAAATCGCATACCTGAACAATCACAATTAATATTGTGAGGAAAAAATAGTGAGTAGGAATAATTATTGATGAAAAGAATAAGAAACTACTGAAAAATAGGAAAACTTGGAAGTTACTGTTAATATTAAGAAAACAAAAACTTAGAAGAAGACTCGCAAGAGACTCTCAAGTCTCAACTCTCACACTCAAAACCTAGGTTGGGCCGCTGCAGGACTGCGTCCACTGATGTCCTTCAACTGCAGACTCAAACCCTAGACTCCCAGATTACAACTAGTTCAAATCAGGAGAGGATGTGGTGGTAAGTGGTAACCCCCGCAGCTTCATCTAGAGTCGGCCGTCCATCCAATGTCACCATATAACTTGGAGATCGGAACCTCCAAAATCGTTCCTTCATTGAAGAAGGAAAAATGGTAAGAGATCTATCGCTAGTTGCAAGCCCATAAACTAGGGTTTCTTGATCGCTCAACTTTCTGCAATTCTCAATGAAGTTTGAAGAATTTCGAGTTTCATGATATGTCTTGGCATTATGTAAAAAGCCTATACTTTCTGCAATCCGCACAATTTCTGAAAGTTTGTTTGAGCTCATATTATTGATAAATTATATTATACATATAGCTGGTGGAGTAATGGTTTCTATTATATTCTTTGACCTGTTTTCTTATTCTTCTTCTCTTATTTCGATTTGGCATGTGATGCTGGTGAAATTTTGGGGTTAGTTGAGGCTTTGTCTTTTTAATAGCTTGCAATCCAACAGACAAGATAGTATTCAAATTCGATAATCGAATATCATCCAAAATCAATACTATAATCAGACAGATTTGGATATTATCCAAATTGGATTAATATAGCGAATTCCACTTCCAATTTTTTATTTGAGTAATCGCCAGATATTGAGTCAAATTCAGATCGTAGGTATTTGTAAAAGAATTGAAATCGGATATTGAGCTAACCTCTTCGAAGTCGCTATGTTTACATCCCTAAGCATAATCCACTCTCAAAAGACAAATTCCCTCTCCCTACCATTGCACCCTTGAAAGTGCACACATGGTGGCACCAGCCATCGCTGGGAATCTCACCCCGTTGATTTTATCCAGAGACCGATAACACCAGAAGATTAAAAGATATGGTTTATCTGGGGTTAGGGCTATAAACGGAGCGGATATTGGTATATCTGAATTCGTATCCGATTATATATCCGGATATCCGAATCTGAATAAATATCTGGCGGATAGTGAAATATGATATCCGTATTCGATTCTGATTAAAATATCCGGATTCAGATAGCGTCTGAATTATCCGATTAATTTTAAAAAAATATAAATTAATATTTAAAAAATGTAAAAATACATAAATTTTTATTAAATATATATATTTTAAAGGTTATATTAATTTTATAAATATTATATAATCAGACGGATATTTATCGGATTGGATATAACATTATCCGAATCCATATCCGATTATAAATGGATAGTATTTTACTATCTGAATCCGCTCCGCCGGATACGTATCCGGATAATTATCCGACTAAACGGATTCGGATACGGATAATATCCGCATCTATTTACAGCCCCATCTGGGGTTACTATAAGGGATATATTCACAAAACTAAATTAGAAAATACACACATGCATATAAATACATATCAGAAACTATAAAATTAACTATTTTCTTCATCAAAATGCCAATATGTAATGAACCACTCATGGTTGTCAAGGCGACAGACCCCATGGACGCTTGAGGCAGTAGCTTGGGGCGCTCAAAGCGTTGCCTGATGAACTCTTTGTTGTAGAAATCGCCCCCAATATGAGATCTATGTATGATGCATTTTCTTAAATAAGAGGCACTACAATTTATATAAATTGCAAAATCTCAATAGTGAAGATACACTTTAATGCACCATCTTTGGAAACAGTTCTAGAAATAATAAAGGTGGATTTCAAGTGTTGGAATAATTTAAAAAAAAAAAAGGGGACAGAAAAAAAAAAAGTACAATGACTTGAAATTGAGGGGGGAGAGGGAGTGTGAAGGATAAAAAATAGAAAGAAACAACAGTCTACAGTAACAGCCGAACTGGAGAGAAATAGAGAGGAAGGAAAGGGAAAGAGGAAGAAGAGTACAGGACTGAATAAAAAATTGAAAAATAGTCCAACAATGAATGTGACGATGAACAAAGGAGAGAGAAGAGAGAGAGCGGTCGTACCTCTTACTCTCATTTTCTTCTTCTTTTTTTATTATACTCAAGAAAAGTTATAAAAACCATATAATAAATAAAATTATATAATTATGAGGCCTGAACTTATTTAAATCAGTGTTCTAAAACCCGAAAACTCGACTCAACTCGACTCGGAACCTTGCGGAGTAGAGTCAACTCAGAAACTCGGGCAAAACTCATAACCTAAAACTCGAACATATATAATATTTTTATAATACTATATATATGGTATAAATTTAAAATTAATGATAAAACATGCCTAAAATGAGATATATAATTCAATATATACTAAACATCCCCCTTTTGTTACGTATTTATACTAAGGATGAGTGGGGTATGTTAAAAATAAAAAATTAATTTGGTCACTCGAGCAGGTCGGTTTATTCGATTTTTTGTTAAAACAAAAAAGTATATAACTCAGGCGAGTTGGGGCGAGTTACTTGGTTTTCAGTGTTATTTCCGAGTTTTACCTCAAACTCGACCTGAGACTTGGTCGAGTCGACTCGGCCGAGTTTTGGGTCGACTCGCAGAGTTTTAATACAGAGATTTAAATAATAGAAGACCCTTTTAAAATGCGTTTATGAGAGTTTTGAGGGCCCTACAGGGAATTTGAGGCATTTAAAGGCTTTTTGTGTTATTGAGATGCCTAAGCCCCAGCTATATGTTTGGTCGCCTAGGCGATGCCTTTAACAAACCATGCAAAAAACAGAGGGGGTCATATGGTCCACCCACAAAAAGAGGGAGAGACCAATTGGTCTACCCATTGGGCGAGAGAGATGACAAGTTAACATTAGGGAAACATACTTGACCGTTCGTCTCTTCTTTCTTTTTCTATCTGCAAACTTTTTTTTTTTTTGATATACAAGGCCCTAACATATTGTATGGTAAAAGACTTGAGAAGTATATAAAATAGCATGCTTTTTTGTTTACCAAACTACCATATTCAAGTAAAATAAATTTTTATATCCTTAAACAATAATAATATTACATATATCAGATTTTTAATAATGACCGCCTATGCTTGAGCCCATCAGAGCGCCTGGTCGCATAGGCGTGTTGGCATTATGGGTGCCACAGTCTACCACTAGGCGATGGCATCAAATAGTGTCAACCCCAGCTCGACAGGTGTCTGGCGTACCCAACCGCCCGGGGCCCGTAATGGGCTAGTATAAGGAAATAAAGTAGCGCCGCCTTCCCCACAAGGCCGGTCTTTTGGTGTAATGGTAAGCGCTTGATCCTGACAATTGGTATCAGAGCGAGGTCGCGGGTTCCAGTGCTCCCAACGTAGCTACTGGGGGAGGATTGTTGGCATTATGAGTGCCAACAATCTACCACTGGGCGATGGCTTCAAACAGTGTCAGCCCCAGCTCGACTGGTGTCTGGCGTACCCAACCGCCCGGAGCCCATAATGGGCTAGTATAAGGAAATAAAGTAGTGCCTTCCCCACAAGGTTGGTCTTTTGATGTAATGGTAAGCGCTTGATCCTGACAAGGCGGTCCGCCTTAGGCGACGCTTTTAAAAACTATGAATGGACTTAAACTTAAAAATCACATCATATTTATTAAATCGTTGGTCTTTACCCAAATTTGCAACTTACATTAGATTGACCATGTGGAGAACTTTCTACACAGATTCAAAATGGTCGATAAATCAGGTATTTGTAACTAATAGTTCCCCAATAAGAGAGACCAGATGAACAAGACACCCACTTAAACTGAATAGGCTGACATTTTTTGCTTTCGTCTAAGGGATGAAACAAGAGATACTCCCTTCAAGCTATTATAAGAACTTATCTTAATGAAGGCACCATAAATAATGATGGCACAACAATCAGAACTATCTAGATCTGATTTCCCTATTCAAAAAATCAAAGGCTGAATAAGCCATGTGGTCAGAAATTTAATTCATGAATACCCATAGAAATAATCAATTCAGGCATTAATCTTTCACAGCCTCGTCCAATGGCCATCAAGAGGAAAAAGCTCTGCAATATATCCGGATTCTCTAAAGATAGAGGGTTTCTCAATCTTACCTTTACAGTATATTTTTTGTCCACCAAAAGATTTGGAGACTTCAAATCTCTATGAACAATGGGTGGATTGCGCCGATGAAGATAATTCATTCCCTTTGCCTGTACAAAGCCATCACAAGCTTTTAAATGAAAAAAGATGGCAAAACTCTAGATATGAGACAAATAATAATAATAATAAATATTTCAGCTCAAATGCCCGCAATATAGGAACTTTGTACCTTTCAGTATAACACATACTATAGAGAAAAAAGGAACAAGTATGTTATAGTAAACAATATAGTGTGTTACAAATGCATACCACGTCATAAGCCATATTTAACCGACGCCTCTCGTCCATCATTTCTCTTGCACAAGGTCTATGCAAAAGCTTATATAAGTTGCCTCTGCAATTCAAAGCTAACACTTCAATTAGTATGTCAAATTGATTTGCACTTCTTTCATTGATGCCACAATTGATCAAAAAGGAGAGAGAGAGAGAGAATCACAGCTGGAAACCTTGATAAATATTCTGTGACTATGGACAGGTTTGGGGGCTGAGTAACAGCACCCATAAAAAGAACAATGTTTGGATGTCGCAAGCGTTTCATGATTGCAACCTAACAAATAAAACAGGAGCAGTGAAACTACAATTCCAAACTGACACTAAAGGAACTATAAAATTAATTGATGTTTACTCAAATTTAGAGCCCCACCTTTGAGCATATGTAATGGTAAATCAACTCATAAATAGCATGTAAGTTATTTAGATTTACCTCCCTCAAAAATTCGTTGAAGCGGTCTGTGTAAAAATTCTGTTCCATGAGAATCTTCACAGCAACATCCTGACAGTTATAGCTTTTGTGTGAGTAAAAGTAAATGGATTACGACGCTAAAATCTAAGATCTAACCAATATAGTTCAGTTATGACCCAAAAAAAAAACGCTTTACAAGTTGAGAACTATAGCTTAAAGAACTGCAGAAGAAAGGTATGTAGCTGTACTGTTGACTGTTAAGTTAAAACCTTTTGGCAACATAGAACCAACTATAAAATATCCAAAGCTTGTTTGGTTAATGGTGGAAGAATAAGTAGGGGCGGATATTTCAGACCCAACACGCCCCACTTCTAGTTCGCATTTGACTTTCTCAACCAATTTATAATTGGGTTAGGTCTGGGTTTGGCTCCCAGACCTGTTGGAGCATAATACCAAGTTAATGTATTGATAAACAATTAAACATATATAATCATATAATTATGTACTAAATACATTTATCAAATACTCAATTAGATTTAACATATTATAAGAATTTAACATAGAACTCATTTTATATTTAGCTATTATTTTTTATTTTAAATGGGTTGCAGGGGCGGGTTTGAGTGAGGTGTGATTTATTGGGTTATTGTCGGGCTTATCTTTTCAACCCATTTATGAATGGATTGGGTTAGGGCTAAGGGTAATCCCACCCAACTCAAAACTTACCCAAACAGAACACAAACCAACCCATTGTCACTAGAACTGTCAATTTGGCCCCACAGTGAGGGTACCCGGCTCCGCCCGGCCTTCCGTTGCCCACAAAAATGAGGGCTTTTTTTGTCTCTAAAGCCCGAGGACCGAGTCGGGCTTGATTTTATAAAGCCCGACTACTTGAGGACCGGATCTAGTAAAGACCAAGTAGAGCCCGGCCCAGCCCAGCCCAGCCCTCGTGATTATATATACTATATAGTTTAGTCTACTTACAATAAGACTTTTGAATAAGTTTATTAATTCCTTAAATTTAGTATAATAGACATGTAAAAATATAAAATAATATCTAAGAAAAGGTTTACGTATATTGAAGTTTTGTTACATGTATAATACTTAAAATACTTTCTCATTATAGAAATTTCTAGTAGTTTACTTACAATTAGACTCCTAAATATGCAAGTCTACTAGTAACTAAAGTTTAGTAGTGGGTCCCACATATAAGAGATTAATAAAACATTAAGAGAACTAATTACTAATAATAGTTTAACCAATAGTGGATCCAATGGATCCCACATAACAATAGAGGTTATTAAATATCTAATTACTAATTTACTATAACACTCCTAATTACGCAAGTCTTATAATACCTAGATTTTAGTAGTGGATCTCATATATAAAAGATCAGTAAACTTTAAAATACCAAATTACTAAAAATATTTAAGATACATATTTAGTAATAGTTTAATCAATAGTGAGTCCAATGGATCCCACATAATAAGTTATTAAACATCTAAATTACTATAATAGACACAAATAAAATATACTAATATCTTATAAAATTATACAAGATAAGGTTAATCATGTCCAATGATAATTAATTAAAAAATAGTTATTTGACAAAAAAATCTTTAAATATTGTTTGTACTATTAATAGTAGGATGATATGTATATATATATATACATATTATAGTATAGTAAGATTTACTAAAATCCTTTATGTAAAAGTAATAATCAGTTAGTAAGTGGGGTTATGCGTACAATTTCAACCACCACCACTAATATGAAATTCTTAAACTAACCCTAATCGCTCTATTCTTATTTCTCTCCCACGTAAACACTTATAGCTGACTCTCAGTTCATGGCTCTCTTGCCTCTCAAAGCTAAAAACCCAACCCTAAATCTCTATGCTCTTTAGGATCACATTGTCGGTCCCAAGCTCGGATAAAGGAGGGTTGGTATCAAGTTAGTAGCCCATGGTAGTCACGAAACAAATCCGCTAAATATTATGGCAAAAAAGTTTTTTTTAATCTTCTTTTAGAACCAAGCCTAACCCTGGCCCTTAGGGTAGGGCTTGTGCCAAGCCAATTTAGGCCCTTTGAGGGCTTGGACCGTGCTAGGGCCTCACTCTTACAGGTGAGGGTCAGGCTTGACCCGACCTATTGATAGCCCTGATTGTCATCCCTAAGAATAAGGAACATTTAAAGTTAGAAGGGTATTTTTGAGATATGAATTGTTTTATAAGGAAAAAATCGTCAAACTTTCAAGTAAATTTTCAACACGTGAGGATAATAAGTAGCTTAGTGCAAAACTTCATTCAGCTATCTTAAGCCCGGACTAGGGAGCTTAACGGGCCATACTTGTTAAGCATACTAACTAGTTCATTCAGGCATGCAAATAACATGTTAGGCGTTCCCACTCACTAACTACACACGTATGATGTTAAACATGGTGAAAATCATATGAAATGAGTTGTCAAATGGAAGTCAAGAAGAAAGACGAAGGATATAAAAAGTGGTATGAACACTGAATGAGGTCATGGAGATGCAAGCAATTAAGAAAGACAGAAGCTTCACTGCTGCACCAAAAGTACAAACCAACTCATAACCAAATACGAATACAAGCAAATGCAACTAGATGATAATATAATAGAATTATATAGTCAGGGAGAATTGACTACTGGTCTACTGCTCAAGACATTATGACAACAACATTGTTTGAACTTTAAAGATACGAGTCCAAATTTATGGTAGTGAAAGGCTACACTATGTTAGCACATGCAGAGTAGGTAAGTATTACGACATACATATTCTGAGGCATTGCCTCCTCTTTTACAACCAAAAACGTATTTTTTTTTGTTATATGACAAATTTTGAGTGTGCATTTATGCTTATTTATCATTATGTAAAACTAGCGGGTGGCACATGCGATGCACGTGAGAGCAAGGGGAAGGAGTTAACCACAGTTAATAGGAATGAAAAGGGACACGTGTTCCCCGAGTTCAATCGCGATTGACTGTGATTCTATTCTTTACATAGATAGATGAGGGTAGTTTGGGAATTAAAGTAAAACATTAAATTAAAGTTTTGTTTTATATAAGGGTAGTTTAGGAATTTCAAAAAATTCAGGCGTTATAATAGTAAAGATAACATTGCATGTTTTATATCACAGGGTTTACATAAATTTTCTATGGTTCCGAAATATTACCAATGTTTCCATAAACCTACTCCAAAGATCTCTACTTCTGAGGAGAACAGGTCAAAAGTATTGAACTTATTTTTTTTTTATCAGTAAAAATATTGAACTTATTAGACCTCAATCTGGAATTGGTCTGTTCCTATGCAAGGATTATTTGAAAAAGAAAGATCACAAGGAGCAATTGTCAAAGAATCACCCAAGGAACCGCAGAAAATTCTCTTTATAACACTTTCACCTTCATATACATATATCAGCCTCTTCAGATTCAGTTTATTGATTTTCTGAAGAATCGATAAAATCCAAAACGCCAAATAGATATTCCACATTAAAAATTAGCAAACCGGAGAAAAAAAAGCCACATCAGATTATACAATCATACTCTCCCAAAGAATGTAGGTGCGTCAATAAAATTTCAAACTATAACAGTAAAAAAGAGGATAATTTTCTTACCGAACCATGCCAATCAGCACGATGGACAGTTCCAAAAGAACCTGAAATGCACCAAATCAGTATTCTTCAAATCCCCCCCTCCCCCAACAAGAAGATTACTAGGATGGAACTAAATCACATGCATGAGAGGGGAACATGACCATTTACAACTAACAAAACATGCCAGCTAGCTTAGTTGGTAAAGTCCCTTGGCGTCGTAGCAGGGACCTGGGATCAAATCCCGCCTATGTTTCTCTGGTAGGGGTCTGCCTAACCCCAGCTTACCTTCCAAAAAAAAACCATTTTGCACTTTGTCATGTTCTTACAAAAACAAACCTGCTCCAATTCTTTCTTTCAAAACAAGATTGCTCCATGGAATGTCCAAATCCTCCACGTCAAGAAAGATATCATTCCTTGGAACTAGTTGACTTCCCTCAACGAACCTCGGACCTGTATTTGTATCCTTACTTGGAACAGACGAGACAAGAATTGGTTGAAGATCTCTATGCCCAATTGGTGGGATACGCTTTAGAGGGATTGGATCTTTGACCAAGTGTGTTAAATTTCTAATATTCTGAGAAGGATTAGATGATTTTAGCAGCTGGGCTCTATCATGGGCATTCGGCCAAGCAGCACTTGGGGGCAGAAGTGATGGAGAAATTTCATCGTTTTTGCTTGAAACTGGCACAAGGTTGTTCCTGTCTGTGTACTTCCTATCAAAATGCATAGGATACAGTGGATCTGTAGCATCTTCTTGATCAATGGTGGTACCTGACATGATGAAAACCAATGGCCTCAATTAAAACCCTTACACCAGATCAGTATCTGATCACGAGGAGAGCAATGAAAACTGAACTCCCTACAATTATTATATCAACTGTACATAAGAGTGTACGACTCCCAAAACCTAGTTTATTCAAACTCCTAATTATAAATCCTTATAATTCAAATCACAGTTCAGCCCAAACCCTTACTTTAAAAACCCCATGCATTTTATTCCCAATCTTAGATCCCAACTTTGACGTTCCCAAACTTCGACTTGGTTCTCTGGCAGTCAAGTGTCATTACCTCTGGCACCTAAGGTCCAGGCCTTCTTTTCTGCATTGTTTGGGAAGACAGCACACATTGTGTGAACCATAGTCACCAAGTACGGGTACGGGTATTAAATGGCAATGACACGTCCAGGAAGTACGGATTTTAAATGGTAAAACACAGGAAAAGTATAGGGAATTAAATAATAATAATTAAAAACAAATATAAACATAATAGTGACTATGAATCTTTTAAAAGCATCATTCATTAAAAGATTTCAACGATATTAAGCATCAAAAAAAGAAATCATAGTTCATAATTAAAAGGGTTCAAATTCAACAGTCATCGATCACCATTCATCATTCATGATTCCAAAAACCACTTATAGTAATAATTATAAAATTTGATGTTCACAAGGGCTGTAATCACATAACCATATTTGATTCAACAAGAATGAACCGATTCACCGTATTTGCTACTGGTAGAATCGAAGCTAGTCTCTCTTAGGCTCCTAGCTAAGGAGGAGAGAGCATGGTATCAAAAATCGACTCAATTACGCCGAAGTTGGCCGAATTGAGTCGACTTCCGTGGCATCCGAAGTGAAATGCACTAGTATTTTAAAAATACTGGACTTCCTAGTAAACTTCCGTAAATTTCGACCGAAACAGAAAAAAATTGTTGAGAAAATGTAGAACTTCAATGGAAGTTAACCGAAGTGTAAAGAAAATATATGTAAATTGAAGGACTTCAGGTTTTTAACTTAAAAGGGTAATGCTAGTTTCACTCGTTTTAAACTAACTTTCTTCATAAGGAAAGACAAGTGTACCTACCATTAACCTTATTATAAATATAATTAACTTTTAAAAAAAGAGTGTGCTAGCATTAACCTTATTATAATTTTATTATTAGAGTGTTGTTAGCATTAACCTTACTATAAATTATAATTTTATTATTCTAATAATCTTGTTATTAGTATATTATGCCCATAATGACTTTTTAGTAATATTTAAAAAATTAAATAATTTCCTAATAGTATTTCATAAATTCAAAATTATTTAACTACCTATCTCCTCCTCTTCACATATTGATTCAGTATTGTAAAAACATTGAGCTCATCAATTGTATAATGAAATAGGTTTAGAAACTAAATTGAATTTCAATTATTTATCGACTTCAATGTGTTTTCATAAGGTTGTTAGGTTTCCAAAACAATTAACATGGATAATCATTGAAAAATAAAGAGAATACATACTCCTTCACTTGACAAAGAAGATGAAATATAGTTTTAAAAAATTAACAATCCAGAGAAATACCAAGAAAAAATTACAGCTCAGACAAGCATACAACGCATGTCATTTAATATTATTCTCACATTTGAGTACTATAAGCTTGCATCAGTAATATAATGAATTCTAGATGTGTATTTATGTTTAAGTATTGAATTTGTAAAGTTTCATCTTAGATTTCCAATGTTTCCTTAAAGTTTTCTAAATTTCTTTAATTTTTACATAACTTCCTTGGACTTCCTTGAAACGTGTCAACTTCCTTAGCGACCGAAGTTTATACTGAAACCGAAGTTTAATACCTTGGGAGAGAGAGAGAGAGACTTACCATTGTCGGAGGGTGCGAGAGCTGAAAAATGAGACTCGAGAGTAGAGAGGCTTTTGACGTTTTGCCTTAACAGGCTCCTCTTTAACTCTTAAGTCACGTTTTAGTTTTTAATTTATTTTTTAAAACAAGATATGTTAAAAGCGTTTTATACACGTTTAAAACACGATTTACCATTTAAAACGGAGACTCCCTCCAAAAGTTTTAAATGCGAACTTTGTGACCATACTGTGAATGACCCAAAACAAATGCTTAAAGAAAAAAAAAATCAATCCTTCAGAGTACATGGAGTGAAGAGTTTCTCGTAGAACAAAAATACGTAGCATTTTTTGGATTACACAAGCTGCATTCCTGGAAAAAAAATCCTTTCTGCAGAGCGTTAACTTAGTTGAATCCATTCAAACTCGATCAAATGGCATATAATAGTACTAAAGATACTACCATCTTACACAAGATTGTTATAAGAAACACACTGACAAGGAAACTGCATTTTTCAAACAATTAGGACAAAAAAAATATTAAGCGATTTATAGCATGGATTCAAATCCATAGAATGATTATGAAGAAGAAAAGGAATTACCTGCAGCGGCATCATCAAATACGATATTAAGTGATTGACAGTCCAAGAAATACTGTTTGGCCAAAGTCCTGAAATTCTCAGTAATCTCAACAAATTTGAATCTTGAAAGATGCAATGGAGAAGAAATTGAGATGGTAGATGGACCATTGAGTAAGGAATCGGGCTCACACAAGCATCCTGGCTTCCCAATCAAATCAACTACACACTCCCTGCAATGATACAAATATATTAAGTGAGTAGCACTAAACGAGGTTTTCAGCAATTTGATAACATTGAACCACCAGGCATGCCATAAAAAACTGCAAATATCTAAGACCTATTAGGATAGAACAGACATAAATGATCTGAAAACACAGAAAAGAGGAGCATTTTTTCCTGCCATATCACATCAGTCATCACTCAGTTGTAAATTTATCAAAACCAATTATTTACTTCGAAGGTTTGATTAGTTATTTGATTACGATTTTCCACAGGGTAGAGAGTAAGGTAAGTTTGGTGAATGCAAAGGTTATTTCATCAGGCCTCTTCAGAAGCAGTACAGTTAGATACCTCCAGCAAGATAGATAATGCATGAGTTCCTGCCCTTATCAACATTTAAATAATTCATTAACACTCTTATCCTAAAAAATCAGAAGTAGCAGACAATTCAGCGTCAAATGCAACAACTCCAGCATGAATATTCCATCATGACACACATTGTCAGTGCCAAATGATTCAGGAAATGCTAGTATGATGACCTATTTGTTCACCTTATATTTGATTTAGTGAGCCTATATATATATATATACACACACAAGATAAGTGATTTAAATTAGAAGAAAAGGAACGTCAACAAATGTGTTCAGTATATATTGTCACAAAAGATATTTGCATAAGTTGTATGTTAATACCCCAACAAAGTATGGTAGTCAACACAAGATACCTTTCTAGGCCAAACCGCACAAGACAGGAGGAAGCATCATCCCTCATACAATATTTACAGCCTTTAGCAATCCGGCATGGTAAATCAATTGTGTCTGCTAGCACCTGAAAATTTTATATTGAAAGCGTTGGTGAATCCACTGAAGCCTTCCAACAGATATTTCTAAGAGAGTGCAGCATGTTTCTCATGTATCTTCTCCTTCTTCAATGACATATCTAACTATGTCGGTAGGCAACATGAATCTTGTTGTGCCATTCGAGTCTAAAGTCTAAACGGAGTAAGATTCATGAAATATGATTTAGTAAATATTTACACTAGCTGCCAACCTGACAGAACCCTCCTTCATCCGGGCTTGGGACATGCAAATAGAATGCCACTGGTGGAGTTGCATGTTTCTCATGTAGAAATAGAATAAATATAAAACTCTAATCAAACAAGAACTCAAAAGATGCATTCTGCCGAACATCACTTAGGATAACAAAGGGCCTAGCCAGCAGGAAAGGCATAAATACACCACTGGTACCTCAAACTGGGAAAAATTTTAAAAATTTTAGAGTACATTATCTTTACAAAATAACAAGTTGTGAGATTTACTTTGAAGAGTAAAGCACGATGTCTGCAGAGGCCAACAGATAGGCTACCAATTGGAAGCACAACAGAGCCCAAGGAATCCTTTAGAATCTCACTGCATTCCCTCCAGAGAGAAACAATACTATCTTCTCCGGTAGAAGCAGCACCCCTTGTGATTACAATGAAAGCCTGGTTACAAAAAGTATAACCGGAAAAGAAACATTCTGGGAATTTGTAAGCAGAGAGGTGTAGACAACTCACCCCATGTGATTGCAGACAACTGTTGCAAGCTGATCAACCACCTCTTTTGTGGTAATGCAGCTATGGAAAAGACTAAGAACACTGTTTTGAAGCTCCTTCAGAACGGGATCACTATGTTTATCAATCAAAACCACTTCAAATGAGGAATCATCTCTAGGATCAACGGAGTATAGTGACTCAATCGATGGTACCCGACCATTCTCTTGCAGATTAGTGCATACAGTCCATATATATGGATCCATTCCGTGGATTAAGTAAAACCCATCTGGAACCTTGTCAACGTATGATAGGCAGCCATTCACCTGGTGCACATTGCATATATAGGACAAATCAATATGTGTGTGTATGTGATAGACAGGCAACAGAACATTGTGAACGATGAATAGGTGATTATTCTTTTTTCTCAAAAAATGTCACTATCCATTTTCGTAAACATAAATGAAGATGACGAACAACACGGTTAAGCAAGAAGATTTTGTATCTTAGAAAGGAAACCAATTACTTATACTGGTAAAATTCTGGAGACAATGGCAAAGACTACGATGAGACATTAAATTCAGATCGTCATTACAAAATCCTCACAACCCCCCTGAATTATAAACATATTTGTGAACTCTCGCATCTAGAATATTTTGCCAGCCACTCCACTAGAATCTTTAAAGCATCTAATTGTCCTGGTAGCCCTGCCTAAAGCTTAAAAAACCCAACTTGGCAACAAAAAAACAAAAAATGTACTGGATTTCACTGAATTTGCCTAAATTACAAAAGGAAACTGTAATCAGAAGCGCAAACAGACATCCCAATCGCAATTAATGAAAATATGAAGGAATAATCAAGATTAATTTATTTTTTTCATGGGAACAGAAAACAAAACCCTAATATCTAACTTAGATAAAGTCCAAACCAGTGAGAGAGAATTAAAACAACAACCTTACCCAGAATCGATGAGACATGGCTTGAGCTGAAGCAGACAACGATCTTGTCTCCGATTCATCAGATACCGAATCCAAGAAGTTAGGATCATCAGCGCAAGTAGCATAAGATGAAAGCCGAAGCGCCAGAGCCAGCTGTAACTGGTAACTCTCCTCAGTCTGCTGAGCCCAGCTCTTTGACGAAGAACACTCCTCCACCACCTTCATCCTCAATTCGCCTCCACCACCCTTACCGTCTTCCTGCATGTGCCCAAACAGATCCAGATCATTCCCAGCCATCGACAGCGTCGGAACGTAATACTCGCCCGAAAACGTACTCTCCCCAAAGCTGCTCCCACTCGACTGTCTCTGTAATCCGACGGACGAAAACAAATTCCCCAATCGCCCACCTTGTTGTAATCGATGATCTGCATCCCAATCAAAACCCCTGTCGATCTTCCCTCTATTTTTCTCCCCAGAATGAGACTCGTAAGAGAATTTCGATTGCTGTTCTTCGGGAAATTGAGGCAGAAGAGAGTAATTCGATCGTCTACCTGGAATTTCCATTGGAAAATCAGAAGGGTTTATAAAGCCCTAAATACACTAAAAATATATCCAAGAACCGCCAATTTCAAAGATGGATTGGAGAAACGTTAGATGATCTCTCTCTGTATTCTTTTTTTCTCTTGCCGGAGAGAGAAGCGGAATTCTTGCATTTTGTCTAGTCTTTGGCGTGCGCAGCACGCGCACATTGAACCTGACCGATCTTTAAACTTCTTTTTGTTTCTTAACGGCAAAGGATTTCCTCTAAGTAGATACTGGCAAGCCTCTTTAGCGGTAACAGATACCCCCAGGTTACACTACGGCAATTCTTTGGATGACGCGTGGAAAGATATTTAACTCAAGAATTGATAGCATGCATTTGGGCAATACATTCACACCTCCAAGTTCGTCATTTCCTCCTTCTATTACCTGATACTAAGACACAGTTTGGCATCATCTCTTAGCAGGTTATGCCACATCAGATTGCTACTAAATACTAAGACACGCCCTTTCCAAGTCTTCTTCACACCCCTTCCTTTGAAACCGTATTCTCTGAAACGTCTCTTTGTTTCCAATCCAACAGCACCATCCGTTTAGGCCCACTAAGAAACGCAGACTTTTCAAACGTTGCCTCCCAGTCGTTCTCTATCACGAAAATACAAATCACCCCATCTCATCACCTTTCTTTTAAGTTCCCACCCAACAAAATCTCACTTACCATTGCTCTTCATCAAGGGGCGCTGCTTTGTTCTCCCATTTTGCAAGCGTCGGCGGCGCAGCAGTGATTATTGCCTTCTCCTATTTCGCGGTCGTCGACTGCGTAGGAGCAATTAATTGATCTCCCTTCAATCCACTTACCATTGAGTTTTCCCATTTCATGGGTGTCAACGGCGTAGCAGCGATCAATTTTTCTCCCATCACTTACCATTGCTTTCCATCAAGGCAGCGGGCATCGACGCTCATTTTGTTCTCCCATCACTCCCGCCACAAAGCCAACAAGTAATCTATCTATTCCTCTCTCTATTTGGTGTGTTTTTAAATATGTGAATTCAAAACCACAAAGCCAACAAGTAATCTATCTATTCCTCTCTATTTGGTGTGTTTTTAAATATGGGAATTCAAAACCAAACTTTTCCTACGAACCAATACTTCACAGAGGCAGATCTATGAGCCCCTTAGATCCCCCCCCAACGATTTTGTGCATCATTCCAAGTATTCAATTCGAACGGTTCAAGTTGCATGCCAACATTCACCAAAAAATTACATGCCCAACATTCTAAGTATTCAAGTTGCATAGCCCCCCTTTGATTTAGTTTATTCACTTACAATCTCAAAAAAAAAAATCATCCATATTAAATTAAATTTGCAATATACGGTTTGCTTGTCCACAATTTTTCCCACCAACCCTTCTCCTTTATCCATTGCTCTTATTCTATATCCGTCTCTCATCCACTTCTCCTTCTATGTTTCCCCATTCCAATTTCTCACAACTCTCCTTAAAAGTTAAAACCCCTATTTTTCTCTTTGTTGTAGGGTTGCATAGGTTTGTGCACTGTAGCTTCTGGAGGAGATCACATCACATCCAATCACGCTTGAACTCGGGTATAGTTCAATCGCACCCACGGGTCAACACGTGTCCATTTTAACCTTATTTACCTTGGTTAAGATTCTCCAAAACCCTTATGCTTTGTTTGGTTGCCGAGAAAATTGATGAAAATATGAAAAAGAACAGAAAATTTTGGATTTTTAATACAATTTGTGGTTGAGTTTTGTCTAATTTTCTTTTCTTTTCCATGTTTTTACTTATTTTCTCGACAACCAAACATAGGGTTAGGGTTCAACAAGCTCTTGTCTATTGTTTTTTGAAAACAAAAAATTAAAAATTATCCTTAGTGTTATACTTTCTTAACCTAGGGTAAATTTTGTTGAATATTTTTTCCCTACAAACCAATGTTAGATTGTTAAACGGTAAGGTTAATGAATCTTAACAACATACGTTTAATATATTTTGAACATGACACTTCTTGACCTATGGGTGAGTTTGAACTCTCCTCAATTTCAATCTTGATTGACTGTGATTTGATCCCCTTTTGGAGTGGTCTTCATTTTTTATCAATCATCCGGTCCCCTTTTGGAGTGGCTTTCATTTTTGATAAAGCATTTGAGTTTTATATCCCATGTATATTTCAAGTACCATTATCTACATACACCATTATTCTATTCTCCATTCATAATCTTACAAATGGGTTATTCAATTACAAACGCTTAAGAAAAAAAGATTCTTCATTTTAAAACACACGTCCATACAAGGACAATTGTTTGTTAAATTAACTCATCCGGATGTCAAATGGCTATCATTAGAATGTTGATGAGGTGAAAGACAGTCCAAATTTGTAATATCTTCAAATTTTATATTAATTTAAACTCTTTATATGAAGAACATCTAATCTATCTATAAATTAGATTTCATCCACACTGATCACACATAAAACAGAAAAAAGGTAGAATTTTTGTTTTCTTAAAACTTTAGGCTGGTTGGGTTACACATAAAAAAGATAGAGGTTTTGTTTCTTTAAAACCCTATGTTTGTTGGGTTATTTGCACGCATTAAGGACATTTGGTTTTAGCATATGGGTTATGGATAAATGGATTGGTAATAGATTTTTTTTATCACTTTCATTAGTTGGCTCATTATTTAATTTAACCTTTTTTTAAAAAAAACTTTACAAAACATTTGGAACCTTCCTTTTTTTTAAGAATGTAAAAGTTTAGTGCACATAAGTGACCATATCTTATTTTTATCACTTTCATTAGTTGGCTCTTTGTTTAATTTACCTATTTTCTTGATTGTTTCTAAAATTAAATAGAACATTTGGGATCCTTCCCTTTTTTAAAAAAATGTATTTGTTGAGGGCATGTTTCTTTTCATTTGGATGAAGTATCATGTACCATTTACAGTCAACATAGACTTTCATTTACATCTTAATTTAACTATTAAGTCACAATATCTTTCATTGTTAATCTAAAAATAAATAAGATGATTATTTATGCTTGGTTTTCTATAAATCTTTAAAGATAATCTGCATGTCTTTTTGTTTTAATTTTTATTTTCACACCGTGCATCGCACGGGGTTTTCGCTAGTATTAATTATAATGAAGATTCAATCATCCTTAGAATAAAAAAGTATAATCTTGATTTTAGAAAAAATTAACAAAATGAGTAAGTGGATTTAACTAAAAACTAAGAAATGGATGAGTTAACACGGATAATGAATGTGAAAGAGAACATGTGACGAGTTTAGGAGGTGTGCATGTAGCCGTGTACCACCCAACGCTTGCATCCTCTGTATTACCGCGGCTGTTGGCACAGAGTTAGCCGATGCTTATTCCCCAGGAACCGTCATTGCTTTTTCCCTGGAAAAAGAAATTCACGACCCGTGGCCTTCTACCTCCATGCAGAATTGCTCAGTCAGGCTTTCGTCCATTGCGTAAAATTCCCTAATGCTACCTCTCGTAGGAGTCTGGGCCGTGTCTCAATTTCAATGTGAAATGCATGCTATCACTTCCCCTAGTTAAATGTCTTCCCCACGCGTTACGCAAAGAGTGGTGCGAGTGTAATCAATGTTACCTGGTTTGTCGGTTCGTTAAGTTCGAATTTGGGTTCGTAATTCGTCACTCTAGAGTGAACCCAGTTCGCTAGGGGTAGGATGAGATAGTTCGTTTCTCGGTTCGCTTAGTTCTTTAGTTTGGTTCGTTAGCTTGGTTCGTTGATATAATATTAATATTATATATATATATATATATATATATTATGTAAGTCGTGTAAATAAATATATTATAAATATTTAATTTTAAAAAAAAAGTATTAAAAAATAGGTTATTTTATAAGAAAAAAACATTAAAAAATAGGTTTTATGGCTAGTTCGTAAACCCAGAAAACAAATTCGCTAATCTCAAAGTATAAATTCGCCGAATTTAAAGAACAAATCCATTGAACTCGAATAAAAAATTTGTCGAACCCCAACAAAAAGTTAAAGCTATTAGGTTCGGGTAGCGAGTTCTGTCAATTTCACGAACCGAATTGCGAATTGGTTCGGAGCAAACCAATTCGCGATTCGCACTAGTGAATTAGGTTACCCTGAGTGTAATACTCTGGAGGAAATCCGTTGCCATATATCACAGGCCATGTAGATTTCCAGTGAAACTTGGCAGCAATGTTCTCTGCAGCCTCCGGATGCAATGCCCAATAGCTTGCTGAAACATTAGAGAATTGTCGGATAATAATTTTTAATTAAATAGTAAAAATATACCTTTTTTTTTTTTTGGGTTGATAGAAAAAAATAGAGTTGACATCTTTGAAAGAGTGTGACACTTTCTCTAAGGTGTCAGCATCCTATTCGATCTTTCCCTATTCGTTATCAAAGTAAATCGGACAACAACACCAAAACCAAGAGGAAACGAAACATATCGGTGTTTTGAATAGAACTTCACATCAATGCACGTTGTCCCGTCTGCAAATGCCCACAGGGACAGGGCTGCTGGATGTTTGCACCCTGAGATGAACCTCTGCCAAGTGCCAACTTCTACTTAGGGCTCTCAATGGGATATTACGTAATTGATCAAAGAGTACGTAATTGATCGAAGAGCAATAGAGGGGATTAGTTTGGCATTTGCTGAGATACCCTAACTTGAGAAAAAAACACTTTCTAATAGTTAGTGAATATTATTACTTACTATGAACCTAAGCAGGTGGGCAGACATGTGGTAGCTTTAGAGCTTATTTGTACACGACGGCCTTAAATTATTTCAATGAATGTTACACAGATTTATAAAACATTTAAAGAACATCTAAGGTCATTTAAAACCTTTAAGGAATTTAAGAATGGTCTAATGTTTTTTTTTTTTTGGTTAAAATGGTCTAGCGGTTCACTCTCCAAGCATTACACTCCTTCACCCCTATTAATTAAGGGAAATAGTTAACATACCCATGAAATCCATTTCCAATGAGGCGGTGCATTAGGTTTGGAAATCGATTTCATGGGTACGTTAACTATTACTACTCATTAAATAATTATCTTGCATTCTCTCTTTGGTTGAGAGAGAGAGGTGAGATTGCAATCCTTAGGGTTGAATTTCACAGAGCAGTGATAGGTGTACTCAGTGGTGAGCATTTAAGAGGGGATGTTGGACCAATGAGGTCGAGCCTTAGGTTTCTAAGTAAATTTCATGAGTCCGTTAACTATTTCCCAATTTCAAGTAGAGATTAGTTTTTTATAGTAATTAATTTGGGTTGTGGGGTGGGGTGGGGTGGGGTGGGGTGGTAACATAGAGTAGAGGGGGAGGGTGGGGCCAGAAGGGGTTGGTCAGTGGAGGAATAACTCTTCTTTGTTGCCACACAGGGTGAATGTTGTATGGTTCCCTTCCTATGAGTTCATTGGGTTGAGGTGAATTTATGTCCATGTCTATCATATGTGTTTTCTAAGAAAACGTATATTTTTTTGTTCACGTCTCTTTTTTCATCTTTTCAATCATGAGCTTTTCTTTGTTTTTTTCATGATGCAGGGATTGCATAAATTTCTTTGTTTATTCAAGGCTTTGGTTACCTTGAAAAATCTACATACTAGGCATCTTCAAGGATTTTTTTAGTGATGTTATGACTATTTTCTTTGTTTTATCCAACTTTTAATTTCATTTTATTCTCTGTTACTTTATTTGTTTTATCTTAGTTTTGTATAAATTAAATATTTGTTAAATAGTATATCAATGAGATGAAAGAAAGAGCTTCTTCCCTTTGCAATTAATAAGAAATTAGTGTTAGTTCTCCTATTTCTTTTAGGTTTATGGATGAAATAATCTACAATTATAAATTGGTTTCAGTTCTTCAATCTCTAAATATTATCTATAAAAAAATTACTTGCTGTCCTTATAAACAAAAATAAGATCATTAAGATAATTATCATAACTTCAACTAATATTTGTTTTCTTCTCATTCTATATCCTACATCCGTGTCACACAGGTTCTTAATTTACTAGTTCTTCAATCTCCAAATATTGTCTATAAAAAAAATTACTAGCTATTATTATAAAAAATTCAACTAATATTTGTTTTCTTCTCATTCTATATCCTATATTCGTGCATCGCACAGATTCTTTATTAGTTCACAATTAAAATGAGTTAAAAAGGAGACGTGGTAAAAAAAAGTAGGCAAGACGGCTTTTTCACAAAAAAAAATGCTACCATACAACTATGAAGGCCAAGGAGAATGCCCTCAATGAGAATTCACCATTCTCACATTATCGTAATGCCAAATTCTGCCAACTCCTCTCATTCATTTGGGGTAGGGCTCGAGTCATGCGATGGATGCAAACTGGACTTTGAAGCACAAAATCCAAGATTTCAAATATCGGCTTCTTCTTTTTCTTCTTATCTGCTTCAGCTCCATTTCAATATGTGCATTGAGAGCCCACCTCGAGTGGAAATTGTTCAAGCGATCGACTTGGCCTATTGTAGGTTCTGGACCATCCATTCCCATCTGGCTGGTTGGTGATGGAGTGATTTCAAGGTGCAAGATTGATGCGATTTGTCCAGGATCGTTCCCACTCCGGGCTGTCTTGGGGTGGTTTTTTTAGTAGCCAAGGTGCCATAAGGGTTGGAGTTGTTAAGACGCCCAATATACTCAATGAATCACATTATGAAACGACTTTATAATAAATACTCCATTGGGATGAAAGTGTAATACATGAAGGCTTTGGGTCTTTATGGTACTATGATGGATCTGCAATATAGCCTCCACTTCATAATTGTTGAAGAGACCGTGTAAGAGGAGAACCTTCCAATATATGGTCCGACGGAAAATGAGATCCCGCACTTACTATAAGATGGCAATCGGGGCCTGGCCGGGGCAATCAAGAAATTCGAAAGCGAAGATTATGTCAGGTGCTAATCTGTAACGATCCTAAATTGACATAAGATTTGATTTCACACATTCAACAAGTCCTAGGGCTTTTGACGTATTGGGTAAGTTATTTATCATTAATTTGGTATCAAAGATGACCTCCACGTCTTAGGTTCGAGTCATGGAAATGACTACTTAAGCAAAGTGAGACTCATCTAAAAAAAAAAAAAGGCTTCTTGGAGTTGAATAACAGTCATTTAACAAAAATAGAGAAAATGTTTGGTTGCCGCCGAAGTGAAAGATACCTATATTGAGAGCTGCCGAGGACATCGATTGTGGAATATAGGTCATAGGATGGGATGGCAAAGACCATTATTTTGATCAAAACCTATTGTTGGTATTTTAAATCAATACATTGTGTATTTATTCTTTAAATGAGGAGTGCGAGTACCAAATGCAATAAGTCCACTTTTTCTTCTTTTTTTTCCAGATGTTACCCTATATGGTTTGACACTTGTTGTCACTACCTTGCATCTGGGGAAGACTATGGGGCTAGCATTTTTGTATTTAAATTGGTTATTGACCATTAGGGTTCGGGTTAATTGGTCCTTGTTGGGTTGGATACATTACGAGAATACTTATGCTCGACAACTTCAAATAGGAATCAAATCCTAGGTCCACAGTTATAACTGGAGTGGGAGGAGTTGGATACGCCACCTGTCCTTTGTTTTATAAAAAATATTAATATTTTTTTCTAATAATTTTTTTTAACAAGGTTTAAAAAATCAATATTTTTTTATAAAAACTAAAGATAGGTGGGTGGATGCATGAATCTTAGGGATGAGTAAATCTTAACCACTGTAAAGGGGTGTCCAAAGAGATACGTGGCGACCTCAGCGGTGTAACTAGACTCCCTGTGTCCGGTTATAACGTAGAGGATTTGGTTCCCCCTCCAAATATTAGAAAAAACATTAGCAAATTAAGCCCGCGTTATTCTTAATATTCTCCCACATCCATGTATTCTCCAGAAGAATCAATGAATTCCTCAATTTGAAGACAATTCTGATATGGGTCTCCACGTGTAACAAAAACAAACTTTACAATGAGACGCATTTCAGAAAATGGGGTAACTATATCAGTTCAAGCAACCGAAAGAAAAAAAATAATAATAATAAAGTAAAATAAGAATACGGTGGAGGAGAAACAGAGAGAATTACAGATGCAGACCCCTTTACAAACAAGCATCAAAGTGATTTCACTTGGAGATTTAGATCCCACTACAGCACCTTTTTTTCTTGACCGTACATCCACTAGCCAATCTAATTAGAAAAACAATTAGTTGGAGAGAATGGTTGTAGGTATTTTGTCAAACAGAAAGAAAAAGGAAGGAATATAAAGCATTATTGTTACAATATTTTTATATGAAAAATAATTCCTCCTCGGTCGGTGACACGAGGAGGGTGTCTCGGCTCCCTTTTTCTTGTCACGTGTCCCTCTTTTTAACTCATTTTAATTGTAGTTAAGATTCACTTACTCCTAAGATTCCCTCATTTACTCTTAATTCTTAGAAAGACTTTGCTACAGAGACTCCCTTATGTCGAGACCACCGAGACCGTGCTCTGAGAGCATGAGATTTCAGGTGGGGTCCATTTCACATGGTAGGCCCCACTTGAAATCCTGTGCTCTTAGAACACGGTCTCGGTGGTCTCGGCCCTTTTTAGAAATAAAAAATAAGAAAAATTAATCACTAGGATTAGAGTTCATAGCTGTTGAAGGGGCTTTGTGAGAGCAAGGAGCAATAGTTTGCTCTTCGCCCGTGGAGCAATGGGCAAATGAACATAGCCAAAGCCGTGTGGCCCAAACCTGGTCAAAAAAATGCTAAGCCCTAGCTCGGACCAAGCCTTATTGGCCCAGATGAACAAAGCCAAAGCCTTATCCCAACACAGATTGGGCCAAACTCGAGTCAAATTGGGCTTTACAAAATAATAATTAAACATTCTTGGTAAAATGATATCATAAAAATAAATTAAAGATTAATGAAGATACGGTGTCATGAGCATATGACATTAGAAGTTATATAATGGAAATAAGAAATGGAGAAAGAATGCGTTATATTAATGATTGATTAAGTAATTAGTCTTAATAATGCATTATGTATATATATAATTTCAACTATATATAGGGTCATCGGGCCGTGGGCAATCCCAGCCCATAGATTTTTGGATAGGAATTCATCATGAGGGTGTAATTACAAAACCTTTGAAAGTCAGTGTGCAAGAATTATAAAATTACAAAAGGAAAGGATTTTTTTGCAAATAGCTGAAAAGATGGCGTTTTAAAAAAATAAAAATAAAAGATTAAAAAAAAGGAAAAAAGAAGGTTATTAAAGACCAAGGAATCGGGTGTTCTTCGCTTGTCTCTTTCATTAACTATTGCCCTTTCTCTTCTGCATCTCTCTCCGTGCTTTTTCCTCTGTTAGTATTTTTATTCTATTTTAACCTCTCGATCTTTCGTCGATTCAAGAAAATCCTTCGTTGCAGAGCTCTGATGGATGGCAGAGAAGGAGAAAGGTCGAACTGAAAAGCTTTGATTCTTCAGCAATGGCGTCGTCTCCGTTCTTCAACCATACCAATCAGGTAAGTGGTTCTGCCTCTAGTAAAATCCACCACGGCCGTTCTAAGGCTCAAATGTGCTTGAAAAAGATCATTGACATCATTTCATCTCGTTCATCTCTTCAACCTTGCGAAATCTCGAAAAGATCATCGTTGAATCCTCAATTCGACGGATTAGAATCCGAGGCCAAAGGTTCTAGAGATAAAAGTACGACTTTGTTTCCAGGCAAGGGAGGGTTTGATATCGATTTAAACCTCAGATTAGGTCCTCCGCCGGAGAGTAAAGAATCCGAGAATCAGCCTCAGATCGTAGGTTTTAGTGCGGGTAGCGCTGTCGGAGAAGCTGACGGTAAGGTTTGCAATCTCATCGTCGACTGCAATTCGTCGGTGGCGTACGACGATGTTTCGACGGTAGAGAAGAGTTCCGAAGGCGAATGTGATCCGAAAGAGGTCGGGAACTCGTCTGGCAGTGATTTTCCGACGATTCAAGCAAATATTGATGGAGACGACGAACCAGAAGTTGTCGAAGAAGAAAGAAGAGAATTCTCAGAGATCACCAATCTGCAAGTTCGTAGCTCTTGGGAAATCGATGATAAGCGAGCTTCCGAAGAAACAGACGGAGAAGAAAGCGAGATTAGAGCAGTAGTTGAAGAAGAGGAACATCAACAACAACAAGAGCCAGAAGATAAAGGCGTAGAAGAAAAGAAGTTGTTTTGTAGGAGGGACGACAAAGGCCAGGGATATTTAGGTTTGCTTGTCGAAGCAGCGAGACTGATTTCCGGAAACTTCGGAGACGACGAATCTGAATCGGAAAAACCAAGCCGGAGCGGTGGACTCAGAGAGGAAGCCACCGGAGAGGAGAGCCAGAAGGGAAAAGAAACCGAAACGGAGACGAACGAGTCGAAACGAAATCAGAGCTGGATGTTCGAATTATACGGAGGTTTCGAAGACATATCGCCGGTCGTGAGATCAAAGCGCGGGAGAAATCAGGTGTTGCCGTACAGATACAGAGACTCGGTTCTCGAGCCATGGAAACGGCTCTCTCGACAGAGATCAACTAGGGTTTCGAAGAAACCAAAGGCTAGTTGAATTACATGTTCTCGAGATCCTTAACGATATTCAAGAACAACACATCCGCCATTAAAGGAGAGAAAGAAAGAAGAAAAGTGAGATGGTGCTGAAGATATTATACAGAGGGTCTGAAATAAGGAAATGCAGGTGACAGATGTTTTCGTTTTTTAATTAGATTTTCTCTATATATATATTAATTAAATATCTTATCTTAAGCTATATCCTGGGAATGAGAGAAGTAGAAAGAAGGGGAAAGCTCTTGAAATCCGAAGACGAAGAAGAAGCTGCTGCTGCTGCTACTTCTACTTCTACTTTTGTCCTTTCGTCCCACGCCAAATGGGTACCTGAAACTTCAAGGTGATTCTTCTATCTCTATTGGCCTTAGGAGACTTGGTCTTCTTTCGATAGGGATATACATAGGTTGGTCATTGGTGGGTCTGGTTTTTAGACGATGTAGGAGAGTAATTTGGAAATACTGATAACTGAAAGCTTTGATTAGTGTACATAGCACAAAGTTCTTCATATACTCTTTTACCTTCTTTGTTTTAGTTTTTTTTTTTTTGTTTTCCCAGTAAAGCCCCATTATATAATAATGAACTTTAAAGAGGGGAAAACGGAAGTTCTCCGAGCCTCTTACAGTCTTACTTCAACCCCCGTCAAGGTTGGGTCTTCGCCCAACTGGGTCATAAGAATAACTGAGTTGACTCTTGGATCGCCTAGTCAACCCAGTATAATATAAAGTAAATCAGTTCTAGACTAAGCAGAAGGGTTGCCAGTGGCCTTGCGCCATGGCATGGGTGGGTTGGAATGTGTTGAGTGTTTGTGTGGTGTATTGTATATGAAGCCAAATCCTCTACGGTGATAATTGAATTTGGTAAATCCGATTATTACCTTTTAGGTCACCATGTGTCCTTTTTGAAACTCCTTAATTGTGGTTAAGATTCACCCACCCCCTATTGTTCACCCAACCATCTTTGATTTTTATTTTTTTAATATTAATTTTTTAAAAAAATATTTTAATAATAAAAAAACTTTAAAAACAGTTTTTTAATTTTTAAAAAAGAATTAATATTTATAAATAAAAAAAACCATTGATGGATGGGTGAACCTTAGGGATAGGTGCATCTTAACCACAGTTAAGGAGTGTCAAAAGAGACTTGGCTACCTCAAAGGGTGATAATCGGATTTGCCAAATCTAATTATTACCGTTGAGGATTTGGCTTTCATTGTATATTTGTATGTTATAAAAAAAAAAGGTAATTTGGCATCCCCATAAGTCGGGCGAAACGTTTTCAAATGGAGTTATGCTATGCCTTCTGATTTAACTAGTTCATTTATTTATTTATATATAAAGAGTACTAGTGTTACTTCAGTCAACTCCTACTCTCAGCCTTCACCAATCACTTATTTATTACTTCCTTTAAATTTAAATTTGACATTCTTCTTTATATAATTAAGACCAAAATACTTTTTTAACAATTTAGAGTCTCCCACCAAGAGGAATGCTAAGAATACTCGCATAATTTTTATATAAAAAAATCATATTATCACCGATTTTGCTAATAATAAAAAATATTGTTTTTGTCAATCCACTCATGGGTCTCATAAAAAGCCATTTTTTTAACATTTATCTTACAGTTTAATTACAAAGACGAGCTCTGCTCACCACATTGAGCGGAGCTTCGTTTTTTTACATTATTCGATGGAAATGTTGTAATTATGGTGTATTGCTTAAATGTCTCAGCCTCCTTCAATAGTTACAAACATGCCACAGCTATGGTGTAAAAAAGGGTGCTCCGCACTGTGAAGCAAAGCTCCGGCTCAAAATTAATCTCTTTATTTTATTACAAAAAAAAATTCAATAAAATGAGAGTATGGGAGTTAGGGTAAGTTCATGCCTCAGCATTCCTCTTCGAACCAATACTGTAACTGGTTCTCGTGCCTTTCCCCAAATGGGAGGTCTGTGTTCCATTTCTCACTCTCCCTTAGGGACCAACCCCGCACGGGTTTATTTAAACTTACATGGTGTGGTGGATTGCGGGCTCACATCGCACCCTAGGGAATTAGTCCTAACCCAAAGGGTTGGGAACACCCCCGAGTTCCAAAAAGTTAAAAAAAAACTTATTAAAACTTCCTTGAAGCCAAAGTAACGTTATTCCACTTTTTGAGGAAGTGCAAGGGAAAACCATACGCGAGTCATACGTAAGCGAAATATAATTTTGCGCACTCTTTAAATTTCAACTTAAAACCCAAAAATAAATAAAAAATTTAGAACTCCACTGGATGATTTTTTTTAAGTGCCGACCTTAGCATATAGTTATAGTTACTAAAAGAGCCATGGTTGAAACAAAGTTGAAGGTAGGACATTATTGTAGACGGTTTTTGAGAAATACAAGTGGTCTTTCTTCCAATTTCCCTTTTTCTTATCTGTTAACCTGTCTGACACATATCTTTTAATCAATCCATATCTCCCCGAGTCGCCACGCCCTAGCGATCATGCCATAAAGAGGATCGAATTGACATCGTTTTGAGTTTTGGTTGTGTTTGGTTGCTTCTTGTGAGACGTTTTTTTTTCTACCTTATCCTTAGAACTACTGCATGACCCGGGTGGCATTGCCATTTGGACGCCCTGTTCCTCAGCTCTCGGTTTTTTAAGAGATATTATTAAGAGACCCAAAATTTTGTGTTTCGAAGGGGTAGTTTGGTAATTATGAACATATAGAATGATATTTTTTAAGGAAATACTTAACTTCCTGTCGTATTTGATTTATGTAGTCAAATGTGCAGACCTCATTAGTCCATGCCCCCTCCCCCCTTTACCACACATTAATTGTGGTTAAGATTCACTCACTCTTAGGGTTAAGCTATCTAACCTTTGCTTTTTTTTTAAATATTAACCTTAATTTTTTAAGTTTAATCATAGTTTAAAAAATGTCAAAAGAGTTTAATCATAGTTTAAAAAATGTCAAAAGAGAAACGTGGCTGTGACATTTGATTACATAGTATAATGTGTGGTGTGCTAATCATTGCCCTATTTTTAACAGTAATTTTTTTGTTCATAAATACCTCTTCTCAAGGTAATTTTTGGGTTGCTCAATTGATTAGGTTGCTCCTTTGATTGTTCAACCGGAGCTCTTGTTGGCAGTTAATAGTTATTTGTCATGTTTTAATTACAAATGAGAAATGTTATCAACCAGAGCTCTTGTTAGCTGTTGATAGTTATTTTTCATGTTTTAATTACAAATGAGAAATGTTAGCCACATAGGAGACTTTCAAACTTCATTGTTGCAAAAACAAGTGTCACTACTTTTTTTTACTATCTTGAGATATTGTGTAAATTATAAAGTATAACAGTTTAAATATAAGAATATAAAGAGGAGCTCTCCATCACCACGTTGTGCGGAGCTCCTCTTTTTACATTATGCGCTGGCAAATGGCAAATGTCTAATTACGGTGTTTTGCAAAATTACCCTAGCTTCTATCAATAATTATAAAAATACCACATTTATTGTGTAAAAAAGGGAGCTTCACATCAACGCCGTGATGCAGAGCTCTGGCTCAAAATTAATCTCAAAGTATAAACCTTAACTTTCTCCACTTTTGAAAAAAAAAATGTTTACATAACCTACTACGGTAGCAATGTCAAGAGTTGCACCTGCATTTGGGACTAGCATTCCTCTTACGAGGAAAAAAAAAGTACTCAAAAGTCTTTGGAATTTATTTTTATTTTTTGTGTTAAAGTAAGGGGAATTATTTTGCTTTTTTGATGTCTCCGTATCTTTTTTTTGTTTTGTTTTTTTTGTAAGGGCCGGTGTCCAACCCTGACAAAGAATGATAAGCCCCTTTGGATGCACAAAATCGCCCGCATATCACATGCATGAAGTAAACCCATGGGGAAGAGTTGAACACGAACCTTAAGAGTCTCTCCCAAGACCCGAATCAACTGAGCTACCGTGCGGGTTAATATCCACATATCTTCCTTGTTTTGGTTAAACACAGTTTTAAGGAAATTGGGGTTGAAACAGTGAAGTAAACACAGTATTGCGGCACCCATGCGACCACAAGATTATAGATCTGCACTGTTCCATTGCTACGTAAGCTACATGCTTCTTTTTTTTAACGGTTTTTATATGTTCTTTTCTATTTTTATTGCTATTTTTTTCCCCCAAATATGCATGACTCCATCGAGTCTCTGCTAGAGTCAAGTAGGAACTCAACACACCCGAAAATGGCACTAAAATCATTAGCCCCTCTACGGTGTGTTCGTTTGGCGAAAAAGTGGATGAAAGAAAAAAAAAATAAAGGAAAAGAAACTTAAAATTTCTTTCAAATCAATATTATTATAGATTGAAGAAGTTTTTGGGAGCAAAATGACACTCAAATCACTTGCCCCTCTACTGGTGTGTTCGTTTGGTGAGAAAGTTGATGAAAAAAAAGAAAGGAAATGAAAAGAAACTTAAATTTTCTTTCAAATCAAATCATATGCTAAGTTTGGTTGTTGAGAAAATAGGTGAAAATATGAAAAAGAAAAGAAAAATTTGAATTCCCTAATATAATTTTTAGTTGAGTTTTGTCTCATTTTTTTTTCTTTTCCATATTTTTACTTATTTTCTCGACAACCAAACATAGGGTAATGTTGTGTTTCACTGTCGAGAAAATCTGAAAAAGAAAATTATAAATTTTCCTTCATTTGGTTGTCTAGAAAATTAGAGACATTCCCAGCAATTAAAATAACTTCAAATTTTTAATTTTACACAAAATTATTTTTTTATACGTCTTAAACATTTTGAAATATTTTTTAAAGCTTTTTTTCAAAAAACCCAAAACAATTAAAATAATACCGACTGTGTCTCTATCTTCTTTCTCACGACAGGGACATTCCCAGCATTGTTTTTTTTCAATTTTTTTGATAGATCTTGCTTATTTCAACTAAAAACCAATTATGGAACTATTAAAAAGTGTTTTAATACTTAAATTTTTATCCAAATCAAGATTAAAACCTATCATAATCCTATTTCAACTTATTTAAATCAATTCAAACCCCAAAACAGTGAGTTTATCAAAACTCTCTCATTTTCATTTGTTTTCAACCCAATCCAAAGAGATTTTAATTCCAATCTATCTTGATTTCAAATCTATAAATAATCTCCTTCATCAAACGAAGAAGGAGGAACAAATTTGAGGAACGATTTGTTCCTATTTTTGAAGACGAAGTAAAACCGCCGGAGTAAAGTAGCCAAAAACTAAGCACGCCGGAGTAAAGTCTCCGGAAACCAAGTTTGCCGGAAACCAAGTAAGAGGATGACTGAAAAAAAAAAAAAAAAGATGAAGGGAAGGAAGGGAAGCCCGATACTTTTTTTTCTTCATTTTCTCTGCAAAATCCATGGTTTTTTATAAGATTTTAAATCCATAGTTTGATAGAAAATTTTAAAAAATTTTCTTCCGACTTTCTTTTCCTTTTCTCATTTTCTTTGTAACCAAACAACGGAAAATTGAATTTTCTTCCTATTTTCTTTTCAATCTTTTACTTCCTCAGTAACCAAACACAACATAAAAGATGAAAGAAGTTTTTGGGAAAAAGTTTATCACTATTGCAAGAAAAATGAAAGTGTATTTCTTTCACACCAAATACAATAAAAGTGCAAGAAAATTCATTTTTCTTTGACTTTCCCTCACTTTCTCGCCAAAGCATCCTTAGGGTGTGTTCGTTTGACAGGAAAGTAAAAGAAAAGTGTGTTTTCTTACACTTTTCTTGCGTTTGGTTTGCAAAAAACTTCATTTTCTTGCAATTTCTCAATAATAACAAACTTTCTCTCAAAAACTTCATCCATCTTTTGATGGTTATTTTACGAGAAAATTTAAGTTTCTTTTCTTTTCCTTTCTTTTCATTTCCTTTCACCTCACTTTCTCCCCAAACAAATGCACCCCTAAGGTGTGGTTTTTATTAGGACGAGTTTAATTCCCCAATAGGAGAACTCTTTCAAGATGTTTCTCATGGTGATGTGACAGTATAGCCCCTCACCACACTAGTACTAATTGTAACCATAAATAAATGATATTAAAAGAGAGAAAATAAAAGGAGTCATCCAAATTTGTTGACCAAGGTGGCGTTTGGTAACACTAGTCTAAAAAGAATTGCTTATTTGAAAAGTATGCTAAATTGAACTTTAGATTATTAGGTTAAAGATTAATTGAATTTCTACATTTTAGAGATTTTAGGGGTAAAAATCTCTATTTTAAAAAAGTTACTCAATAGCTACTTTTCAAATATGCACTTAACAATCTAAAATGCAGACATACAATAAACCTTGTAACTTAACAATCTAAAGTCCAACTAAGCATAATTTTCAAATAAGCACTTCTTTTTAGACTAGTGTTACCAAACGCCACCCAAGTATGCTACTTTAGAGTTATTTCATCTAAAGTCGGTAAGCATGGTCATGACGAGGATTTCGGATTCTAAGTCCAATGATGTGGGGTTTCTGATTTTGGTCAACAATGATGAGGTTATCTCAAGATACATTTGAAATTATTTATTTTACGTGGAATAGAATTTGAAATGATACAAGCCTTGAGCAGCGTAGACTTAGGCAGTCAATGGGTCGGGCCGTGGCTAGCACTAGGTCTAACCAGGCTTAGCCCACTTACAAGAATGAAGCACTAATCCTTGGAGAGCTCAACTCACATACTAAAGCCCTCTCTTTCTTCTTGATGGGTTGACCCATTCCACATACCCATTTATGAATGTTATGGTTCTTACATAACATCAACCCATTAAAAAGAGCGTGAGATTCAGCAATGTAGTTGTTGCAGTTACCATAGTGGGGATAGAAGCAAGCGAGGAAAGCACCATTATGGTTTCTAATAATTCCACCACCTCCAGCAATACCTAGATTACCATTAGAGGTACTGTTACTTAGAACATTTTTCTGTATGATCACCATTGCTTGTAGGAAAGTCTTTTATGTATAAAACACAACAAAAGCACACAAATAAAATTAAAACTAGCACGTAAGTTTGAGAAACGGTGCAACATGCTCTGCTACCATATTGTTCCAAATATGCATAACAAAAATCCAACCATTAATAATAGATTCCTTTAAACTCACATGAATAGGTTTATAAATAAACAGTTGAGTGTTGAATTCTTACACGTAATGTAATCAAACACAATAAATTGCATGTACAACATCATATTTTAGATGAGAACACCCCTTACTCTATAGCCAAACATGCCCAAAGGGACTCCAAGAGACACCAACAATACGTGTAGAACTATACATTTTTTTTAGTTGGTAGAACTAGTTATTTGAAGTCCATATAAATAATATATGAATGTGTATTCTCCACCGTAAACATTTTCAAGGATATCATCCCTTATAATGGAATTCCCTCTTGTCCTTGTCCTTTCTGATCCAACTCATGAGGCCTCTATAGCAACATGTTTAGGTATGTCGTGGCTTTCCTTGTTGCTGATCGTGGCTCCTATATTGAGACACAAACTTTTTTCTTCTCAGGTCTAGCATGATTTTTCTACTACATCCCCTCTCTGGATTGGTTTCGTGTTTTTGCTGCGAAACATCTATTTGATCTAAGATATTGAATCTGCGCGTAGAAAACTTCAATCACTTGCCTAAACCTATTGGAAAAACTCATGACTAATAAGAGCACTCCTGCACTTGCTACTCCTTGTGTCCATTATTCCTTTATTATGTCAAATTTGTAACTTGGATGGTAACTCATTTATTTCCAACAAATGGGATTTACTTCTTCTATTGGAATTGGAACTAACACACTGCTCTTCCAAGTCATCATATTCAACTAAAGTTGAAATTGCTTAGATTTCCAGAAATAGCTTATGCGTCTCCTCCTTTGTAAGCTACTTCTTGATTGTAAAAAAAAAAAAATCCTTAAAATATCAAAACCTCCTCATCAGCCAGAAGTTCATACGAACATGTACTAAGAAAATGACTACAACCGATGACGGTTTTAAAAAAACAATCAATAAATATCATGACAATTTTTTTCTTCATCTTCTTTCCAAACTAAAGCTTAGCCCTAGCCCAATGAGTAGGGCTTGTGTCTAGCCAGTTTAGGCCTTGTGAGGCCTTAGATCGAACCCTAACAAGTGTGGGCTAGGCCTGGACAAACTCCAGCTAGGGCTGTCAATGGACCGGATCATGATCCGGATCCGATCCGAATCCGATCCGATTAGCCGGACTTTGGACCCTATATGTGATCCGTCGGATCGGATTCGGATCGGATCGGTGGAATCCGATTATAATCGGATCGGATCTGGATATAGGGTGATCCGATCTGATTAAAATCCGATCCGATAATAATAATAATTTTTAATTATTTTAAATATATTATTTAGATTTTCTATGTATAAAATATTAATTTTTAAAAAAATTAACATTAATTAGTATTAATTAAGGTATTATTAGATTTTTTATTATTAAAATAGATTTTTTTTTAAAAAAATAACCTTACTCGGATCGGATCGGATCGGATCGGATTCGGATTCGGATTCGGATCGGACGATATATAATCGGATCGGATTCGGATCGGTTACTTCATGGTCCGACGGATCTCGGATCGGATTCGGATCAGTCGGATTCTTAATCGGATCGGATTCGGATCTAGGCAGATCCGGTCCGAATCCGATCCGTTGACAGCCCTAACTCCAGCCCAGCCCAAGCCTGCTCCATTGATAGCCCTAACTGGACTAAGCCTTACCTTCAAAGGACAGGGCCAGGTCATGGGATTAACAATGTTTTTACAACAGCTGTCAACTTGACACAGCCCTCGTTCAATTTTAGGTATATATACCAGCGGAAATAACATATAATAATTAAAGACTATAAGCTTTAATATATATAAACAAAACTACTAATTTGCATAATAAGTGGAGTGCCGGGTCAAGGTCTCCAAGTTAATTTACCAAGCTAGACTCTCGGATACACCATGGGTGTGTCCCAGTGGTTGTGCATCTCCCTTTGAGGTGTGACTCAAGTTCGAGTCATGTGTGACTGTTGAGCGCCCACCATGAGTGCTAACCCCTAACCTAGCTAGATAAATGATTAAGGACGTACCAAAAAAAAAGTTAGAATCTCGAATAAGAAGACTACAAATATCAAGCCCGGCCCGGCCCGGCCCGGCCCAGCCCTCAGGCCTTATTGAAAAATGCCACTTTGAGGCCTCGGAGGGCCAAATTGACACTCCTAATACGAACTTAAAGACCACTCTTTTTTTTCCTAAACCAAGATGCCTTGTGAATCATGCCGCCCTGTCTCTCTAGCTAAGATGGTTAAGGCGTGTCCCTCATTAGGACAGGTCCTGGTTCAACTCCTGTACCCGAGAAAAAAAATATTGCCCCCTTTCATTCGCATGGACCGACAGACACCAAAGCTGCGCCTGGGACATAAGGAACTAAGGTGCAGTTTGGTAAAACTAATCTAATAAACTCTAAATAAGTAGAGATTATTTGAAAATTGTGCATAGTTGGACTTTAGATTGTTAAGTTGTAAGTTAATTGCATGTCTACATCATTTTTGAAGTAGGGGTTTTACCTCTTATTTAAAAAGTTGTTATGAGATACTTTTTTAATAAGAGGTAAAACCCTGCTTTAGTGGACAGCATATCACTCTTCTCTAATAAACCAGTGTCTGACTGTCTGTCAGTTCTTTTCCTCGACCAAGACAAAGCTAGTACAGCCAGCATCCACGCATTTGGGTTCAGCAACACAAACCAGGTTATCAAGAGCTATATCCCTGGTGTTATGGTTAGAGCATGTGTTATCAAGTCTCTCTCTCTCTCTGTTTCAACTTACACCTACTCACAATATACCCTTACCGTACCGTACCGTGCTGTGCTGTGCTCTGGTCGCAATCCAAGAGACCAAGTGACCCAAATAGTTTATCCACCCGACTTCACAAAATCTCTTTCCAGGAAAATGTTTGAATCGTGTTTATCCATTTTTTTTGGTAGAATGGTTAAACACGCAACACACACACATGATCCACATGAGATAAACCCAATCCATCATACCAAAAGGGACTATCTCTTGATGAGAGGAAGGATCCTTATATGGACTCAATGCTAGCAAGGACTGTCAATTGATTGATTGGAAAATGAGCAATAGATAACATTAGGACTGTCAGTGGATCAGATCAAGATTTAATCCGAATCCAAATAGAATAGACGGGAGGATCCAGATCTATTATAGTCCATTGAATCTAATACGGATCTATAGGGATCCGATTTATAGAACTATCCATATTTTGTTAATTTTATAATTAAAATATTAATTTTTAAATATATTAATATTATTGAACTCAGATTCGGATTCGAATTAGATAATTCATAATCCGGCATATCTCAAATCGATTTTGCTTCTATCGGATTTTTAATTGGACCAGATTCAGATCTAGGCAGACCCGATCCAGGTTGCAAATGTTTTAAGCTGATCTAAGGGGTTCTAAGCTAGTGAGCTTGAGGATGCTTGTCCCAATGTCATATGTCCACCAGACAAAATGCAAGTGTTTCATGTGAAACGGGCAAGCTTATGTAGTAACAACAGTTGGTTTTCTCCTATCATGTGAATGGGGTGCTTAATGTCGTTATTTCTCATCTAGGTGAGAGATCAAATAGTCTGACATTCATCCCATTGGGTTGTCTCACCATAGTGACTTTGAGAATCCAGAAATAATCTGAAAAATCAGATGGTCAGTCACGCATCTGTAATTAGAAAGGTGGCTCATTGAGAGGGACATCATCTAGTTCATCTAAAGACCTGATTGGAAGAAGAACAAATGACAATCCTCTAATGGTTATCATCTAATAGGCGAAGAAAACTATATAATGATATGATGTTATGGTACTGAGACATTAAAAGAAGCCACAAATTGGCGCAGTCACTCTCTTTGTACCATTACTCTATACCAAAAGTACCATATTTCATCTGTGTGAAAATATGCATGTTATTGTATAATCTTTTGTCGTTGTGCAAATGTGAAGAGTCTGGTAAAGTCAGATCAAAGTTCAACACACCGGTGACCTCGATGACCCAACCCATGTGTCAGAAACCATGACCTGGTCTCAAGAGCTGGGCACAGTATAATTTTTTTTTTATAATAGATGGTAATTTATAACCGAATATATAAGTAATCATTCATTTGTAAGAAACGGGAGCTTACCAAATGAAGCATCTAGGATATAATGAAAAATCCTGCACAGCCGACCCTCTGCATGGACCGATGATCAAATCCAATAGATGTTTGCCTTCTAATAGGTTTCGTGTGCATGAACCAAAAATTTACCTGCTGAAAACGAAGAGTAAGAGATATCAAAACCTATTAGAGTGGAAGGGAATTATGATACAATCAAGAGCCATAATCACAAATGTAATCATGTTACTTATTTCCATGTAAGCTAAAGAGCATCTAAGCGGTTAAGCCCGTGGAGAGGCGTGATCTAAAGACTGATATCACAACCCATAGTAATATAGCATATTTATATCTCCAAAGGGTGTGTAGAAAGGGCTGCCCATGTAGTTTGGGTTCTATTGACTTTGGAACTATCCTGTCTGTTTCTAAGAGCATCAATTTACAGAGCATGGAGTTTCCTCAGTGAACAATTTAAACAGAAGCATACATTTTCTCGATGTCCAAATTTCAGTTAAGATCATGATGCCAATTCCATAGTAATTTGATTTTATAAAAATTTCTAATCACTCTAATGGTAACGGAATTAAAGAAAACACATCAAATGGTCTCTTATTCAATTTGCCAACCCAAATGGTTTTGCAACCATGAGGCTTTTTGAGCCCAGCTTACCTACCCCACCCCCACCCCAAATAATTAGATATGTAAAAATAAATAAACAAATGATTGTAATATTGATAATCACCTATTCAAATTCATTACCGTATGTTCACAACTAAGTATTCATATTTCATAGAATTATGATACCGCCACATTCAGCACTCTCAATATGGATATAACTCGAGCAACAAAACTTTCCAAACCAGGAAAATCTCAAGATTCAGTGGACATTATCAGATCAGGGCCAGACACTGACAATTATAGACTAGGATAGATTAGAGGCTAGACAATGAGAGAAGCTTTGTGTGATGTAGTTTTAGATGGATTGAACCAGAGCCCTGACGATATGTAGAGGGTTCTATTCAGGAAGCAATTTTCATTCAAAATGAAGAGTCTATCCGTGGATATAAACAACAGGCGGGTAAAAAATTGGGGAAAACAATGTAACAATGACAAAAATTGAGACAGGATAGCCTTCCAATAACATTAATCACAAACTGCAGATACTGAGCTGATGCTCTATACGAATGGAATATACGTGACATAGTTATAAAAATAAATTAAAAAGCTCCTGTATCCAAAGCTTAAAGACGCCTATTTAAAAATATCTCAATGCACGGTAATGAACGTAAGGATAAAGAAGAATCGACTAATATAAATCAAGTATTAAGAAAGCTCTCCATTACCTACCAAAGCTTCAGAAATTCACAGCAGCTTCAAAGCTACGGAAGCTATTGTCTAAGAGTAAGTTGGTGATGTATTTCTTCGTATGAAACCCTATGGCTTATAGAGTCAATGGTCTCGAATGTTTGTGAGAAGCCTCCTCTCCATCTGCATCTGGGGTGCCATGTTCCCTCTTGGTTCTACTTCATAGTCACCAAATTCACACCACTCCCCTCTATAACGTAAATCAATTAGACCCTAACCATTTGGCAAATGGAGTCTCTTTCCTTCTAATTTTGCTGAGGACATGAGAACTGCAAACCATGAATACAGAAGCAATTTCCCTTCAGATTCCCTTCCATTGGTGATGGTTGGAGTGCTTGACTCCAAAATTTCGTCCAGCCTGCCTCAACTCCGGAAATGGTGAAACACCTTCTCCAAATAGAATCCTCCTCAAATTTCATTGGTAGTCAGACCTTCAGATTTTCTTAATAGAATCCATGTATGCTCCTAGTCCAGTTATGGCCTTCAACTTCTTAAGAACGGAATCCCCACAACCACCCAAAACAGTCCCGATAGGTGAGGCAGTGGCAATAAGAATGTAGTTCTCACCATTTCGCACATCTATTTCGTAGAGTTCAGAAAAAACCTCCCGAAATTCACAAATAAGCCCATCATAAAAGGACTTACTCAGGGGAATTACATTTATCACAAGAACACCAAACTTGTGAAGAGCTGATCTAGCAGCCAAAAGGACTGGCTTGCGTACAAATTCCAATGGCGGGGCACTTGATCCATTTCTAGCATCCCCGGAGTCCAAATCAACCATAATTACATCTACTGAAGGAACACAACAGTCAAATTTACCAAAATCTCTGTCTAGAGTACCTGGAGAATTCGGAGTACCCATAGCCCGCTGGGCAAATTGTTCTAGAACTTCAATCCCATCTCCGACAGAAACCCGGAAGAGTTCATTATCCAACAATCCAAAGTACAACCTTGCAACCCTTAGAACCATTTCATCTGCTTCTACCCCCATTACTTCAAAACCCAATTGGGTGTGCAAGAAGGTAAGCAATGCCCCACCCCCTACTCCGACACAGAGAACCCGTGGCTTCGAGCCCAACTGAATATGCCTTTCAAGATGAGGAGCAATCAAAGATAGGCTCGCCACCATTGGAGGCAGATATTGATGAACCAGAACACTCGTTTCGGGCAGAAACTCTACTTCCCCAAGACTGATACAGAATGAACCGTTTCTCGTAACGGAAACGATACGCGTCTCGGTTTGAATCAAATTCGGCATCCGTTTAAAACGCAATCTCCTCCGAAACTCTCGTCTCGGAAACTCGTCTTCTATTTCAACGTCTTCAACTAACATTTCCCCGACACAAGAACCGATACATCTCTCGACCGTTACGCTACGGATCACATTATCTTCATACGTAAGAAACGGTATTTGAGGGATACCGTTTTCAAAAGATATTTTCGGCGATAAGGCGAGGATAATAGGGGTTAAACTCTCCTCGAATTTCGTCCGACACGTTGTGTCGTTACGTACCGGGCGGCTATAGCTAGTCGGAAAATAATCGCCGCCACGGGGAACATTTCCGGCGAGGATCAGACGAGAAATACCGGGCAAGCTTGAGAGGAGTTGGAGGTGACCGGCCTCCGTGGAGAAGATCCAATCGTCCTGGCGATCTTCTGGGACTAGCATCGCGGCGATTCGGATTGAATCGGGAATTTGTACGGGCGAATCGAGGACAGCGATTCTCAGAGGATCCCCGTAGGGATTGGGAGTGGTTTGAGTCTGATCGGGGTTTGGAAAAGTGAAAGAGATAAATTGAGAAGGAACTAGGGTTTCGAAGGTACCTCTGTCGACGGCCATGGAAGTCCGAACTCGGTTCCTGTGATTTTCTCGACTGCTATCTTCTGCGAGGAACGAAGGAGAAATCCTAGGCGTTCGATTCAGGTTGAGCCCTATATCGCTGGTGTTATGATCCATGGTTTGCGGATCTGGGGTAACAGGCTCAACCCGAATCGGGATGGGAACAGGGTTTTTCTTCCCATTCTCTCTCTTTTGGGGTGTAAACGAGCCCTGCTCAAGCTCGCCACGTGACATATATATATATATATATATATGCTGGCTCAAGCTCGTACTCAATTCGCGCTCTTGAATGCTAGCTTGGGACTCTATAATCGAGCTCGAGCCAGCTCGCAGTCTTGTCCAGTTATTTTAGGCTCTTTACTTCCAAAATTTAACACAAATAATGCAAATCAATCAAAATCTCAAGAGTTGAACATACTTATCACATTCTCCCTCTCAAGGGGAAAACACCTTAAAAACTTAACATAGTTATTCTCTTGAGGCTATTGAACATTAGTTAAATCTTGTGAGATTAATGGAAGAAACATGATACAGAGAATCTATAAAAAGTTATCTTTTATGCTTTAGCTTATGTTTCTTAATTTTTATGTGAAAATTAATAGTATTAAGATATTTTAAGTAGGATAGTAAAATTAATCAAGTTGAGCCTCTCGTTGTTTGTGTTCGGCTTGATTAACAAACGAGCTCAATCATTTAGCTCGGCTCTACGAGCTCAAATACCAAACTAAAGTTTGACTCATTTCGAGACAATTTGAGCTGGCTCGACTCATTGACAGCCTTATGCGGCATTGGAAAAAGCAAGCCAGTTATGGTGTGTTTGGCAACAAGTTGTGTACTTGTGTAGCATCAATATTGAACGGATTCGGCATCGCGTTGGGAGGTTGCGTAATAGCCACCGATGTATAAATATAAATCGCTTAAACATCTATCCAAACAAGCAATCTAAGAATAATTCTAGAACTAGTGGGGGAGGATATATTTAGTGGACCCCTATGGGTTGGTGGGCCTTAGTTTGGGCCCCCAAATGCTAGGCTTGTGGGTTATTGGTTTTCTGGACTGTTAAACGGGTCTTGAGCCTGTAGGGATTAAACCTAGGTTTCGGCTAGGGCTTAGGGTTGGTCCTAGGGCTCACTTAGGGTTAGTCTGTAGGGTTTAGTTTAGGCTTACCTAGGGTTTAGTCTAGGGTTAAGGGTAATCCAAATGGTAATGGGCTTTGGGTCCAAGGTTTCGATCCTAGGGTTTGGCCTGTGGTCCACCTATGGTTAGGGCTAGTCTAGGTTTCTACAGGGGACTTTATTGGGGATGGTCAAGGTTAAGTGTAAACTAATCCTAGTTAGGTAGGGTGTCAAAATAGGGTGCTTACAGAAGGCATTATGGTATTATCCATAATACCGTACTAGACTCACTGGCATTATGGTATTATCCATAATTCTAGGGCACACATGAGAAATTGAGGTTGAATTATATGAATATTCTAAGCACCTAATTTTTACACCTGCCTTTAACCATGATTAACACTTTTTAACCATGGTTATTCCCAGCTGAGCCCCTGACAAACCCTAACCCTAGTTAAACCCTAGTCCAAACCCTGGTCCAAACCCTAGTCAAGCCTTAAGCTGAATCTTAGGACAAACCCTAACCCTAGGTAAACCTTGGTCAAACTCTGGCAAAACCCTAGTCAAACCCTAAACCCTAGGCCTAACCCTAGGTAAACCCTAATTCAAACCCTAGTCGAGCCCTATACTGAATCATAGGACAAACCCTAACCCTAGGTAAACCCTGGTCAAACCCTGGCTAAACCCTAGTCAAACCCTAAACCCTAGGCCTAACCTTAGTACCCTAGGTAAACCCTAATTCAAACCCTAACAACCCTAGGTAAATCCTGAACCAAAACCCTAGGCCTAACCCTAGGTAAGTCCTAAGTCAAACCTTAGGCCTAACCCTAGGTAAACCATGGTTAAACCCTAGGTCCACCCAAGGCCCATTTCAAGCCCAAAAAACCTCAAAACCGCGTCCAAACTCCCCTGTGGACCCAAACATGGGCCCACAAGTCTTTAGAGCCTAGTGTAGTGGGGCGGGCTCACCTGCTCATTTTGAAAATTCAAATTAATGGCGGTAATAACTTTACCGCCATTACGCTATATAGCAAAATGAATAGTGCTTTCGGCCCAATCGTGTGAGGGCTGAGCTATTCTTGGCAAAAATCATAAATGGCGGTAATAACATTATCGTCATTCTTTTATTGGGCTAAACCAAGAATAGCGGTAATGTTATTACCGTTATTTCAGTTTTTATGCAAAACTCGCAGCTGGCCTCCCCCTGCAACTTCAGTCCTCTCCCAGCTTGTCCCCCACGCCTGTTTTAATGCCCAGGCTATCCCCAGGGTCTCCCTCTTCCTCTATAAAAGCTACCCTCCTCCATAGTTCTAGGGATCCAAAAATTTCTAAGTCAAAACCCTGTTCAACTTTGATCAGCCCTGGTCCAGAGCTCCTTAGCCCTACCAAACCCCTATTCCCATCTTGAGTAGGTCTTAGACCATCCCAGAAGTTGCACCAGACCACGCTCAGTGCCTCTCAGCCATGCAACCACCTCCACCACCTTGGAGCCTTTTCCGAATAGGGTACGACTCCCTACCTTTTGTTTTCTGCTTGTATCAACACCATGTAAGACCCCCTGGTCCTATTCCATGGTGTCATTCATTTCTGTTTTTCTAAGTGCAGTAGGATCAGCCAAGGATAGGGACCCCCTGCCTTCTCCAATGGGCATGGGGGAATCCCTTGAGGCTTTCGAGCTTGGCATCAATGCCCCCCTCCCCTCATTCACAGACTCCACTTACTATCTGGGGGACCCTCAGTCCATGGGGGATCCCCTAGTCAAGCCCTGGTGCAGCCCCCAGGAGGGAAAATCGTATTTATAGAAAACTCCAGAAATGAAAGTAGAATAATTACCGTCATTCCTGACCTATTATTTTTCATCACTATTACACCCATTTTGGTGGGCCTTGGTCCATTCCAGGGCTATGGTTGGACTTCTCAGGTCCTCCTCTACCTAGTCTAGTCATTTCAGGCCCTTCCCTTCTGCTTAACCATGGTTAAAGTGGCCCTAAACCCAGACTAGCTTAATGGCGGTAGACTATCTACCGCCATTACAGTATACCAAATGCAGTAGGTTCAACCCACTATAGGACCCACTCCAGACCACTCCCTTAGCCCATCAAGGGCCCAGGGTCTTCCCTGAACTTTCACCTTCACCCCTGTGGGTTCAACACCCTCTAGGTCAGCTCCTAACTCAAGTTACAGACCAGCAAACCAGGGTTAAAAATGCTTCTGTAGTGGCGGTAATCCCATTACCGTCATTACTGATTTTTAATCTTCGGGATTTTGCACAGGGCTCAGACCTGGTAGGAGGCCATTCTAGGCCCATCCTGACCTACTTGGACCATTTAACTAAGGTTAACCTAATCTCAGTTAACTTTTAACCACGGTTAAGCATCCTTAACCCTTGGAAAAAATTATATAAAATTTCAAAATATTGCTATGTGTCCAAAATGTTACTGCTTTGGTCTCTTTACCATGCTTAGCAGTCATAACCGTGGTTACTTTACTCATTTAACTCTGGTTTGTAACCCTAACCTCGGTTAAATCTATTTTGGCCTACCGGGCCTAATCTTGCAGCCTACCGGGCTCACCCTTAGCCTACTGGGCCCAATCTCAGCCTACCGAGCTTGACCATACCTTCCTTAATTGTGGTTAGCAATCTTAACCATGGTTAGTTTGATCTAACCCCGGTTAGCAACCCTAACCTTAGTCAAACTTTGTCTTAACCTACCGAGTTTCTCTCTTGGCCTACCAGGCCTCTACCTTAGTGTATTGGACTAACCCTAAGCTTACCGTGCTGAAATCATGCACTTGACCAACCTCGGTCAACCAAACTGTAGTCTACCGGACTAGTCCATTAGCCACCCTTGGTGCACACACACACATCCCAGCCTCGGCATGGGCTCATGTGCCAGAACTACGCTCGGTGTGATCTCACCTTGTGAGTACGTAGGGAACCCAACCCGGGTTCGACCCTAGTTAGTTTTTCTTTCTTAGATTAGTATTATCTTAAACACTTAGGCATTTGAACAAACTTTTGACTTAAATTGGTTTAAACCTAGGGAGTAGAGAACCATTACAAAATGGAAGCCTCGTGGTGCTTAACACCTTCCCCGGATTTAACCGAACCTCTTACCCTAATCTCAATCGTTGACCAAGACCTTATCCAAATCTCGGGGACTTATACCTTCTGAATTAATAGGTAGCGACTCCAAACATCTTAAAATCCGTGAGATTTAATTAGGGAAGCGAAATCCCGTGCTCACAAATATCAGATGTTGATATCGAATTGGCTAATTTTCTTTTTATCATTGACATACTAGACTCACTAGCATTATGGTATTATCCATAAATTCTAGGGCACACATGAGATAATATTGGGGCTGAATTATATGAATAACAGATGTTCATATCAAATTGGCTTATTTTCTTTTTTATCGATTTTTGTGGTGCCATTGTGAATCCTAACAGAGATTGAATGAGATAAATCATAAAAAAAAAAATGGAATTAGGAAGTAAATTACCATCAGTTTAAAGACAAAGAATAGATTAGAAAAATGTTAGGAAGATACAAGGATGCGTGTAAGGGAGATTAAAGAAGGAGATTCCCAATTGTTTTTAAATGCAGATTCCCAATCCTCAAAGAAAAAAAACCTCAAAACCAGTTTCTAGTTTTCTCTAGAGATCTAGCAACACCCAATTCCAAATTTTTTTTGAAGTTTAAATCCTCAAAGAAGAAAACCCCAAAACTAGTTTATGGGTTATGGTGCGTGTGAGGGATTGCAACCCCCAATTTAGGAAAAAAAGAAAAAAAAAGAAGTAGAAGTAGAAGAAGAGATTATTGTAAGGAGGAGAGGTTCTGGAGAAGCTCCTTCTCTGATTTTCGTTTACTATGGGAGTGAAGGTTTGCTCCTCAATAATCGCTCTCCAAGTTCTCAGTACTGAACCTGGAAGAGACAGGTTGTTTGCCCAAAACAAAATCAATAAAAAATTATTATTTCAAACGAGAACCTCTCCGTTAACGGACTAATCTCTCCATCAAAGGATTTCGACTCCCGACCTTCTCTCCTCCACGCGTCACACATTCAATGGAAACCCGAGACCACTTTTCTGGCATTTTCCAGAGAGAATCCAAGGCCTCTTAGTTCATATCAACAATTCATAACCAATCATAGTATTTTAGTCATATTCTTTACTATACATCACATCAATCATAAATCATACAATTTACATACTTTGCGCCAAAAATTATTTTACATAATGATTAACATCGATACCACATAGCTTACATACATGAGATTATTCTTCTAGATCAAACCCTAATCTCTACTTGCATAATAATTTCATGTTCTTACTTTATGCACTTGATCATACTATTATAAATCTTTTGAAATCTTGTCTACTTGCATATTCAATCATCATATTAACTTAACCAATTATCATGCTATCATTAGCTTAAAGGAAATCATATATACCTTAGAATGTCGATTCTCTACGATTTAATGATCATCTTTGAAACAATCCCTGGATTCAACTAGAATTAGTGTTCCTTTTCGATCACCATCACTCATTTCCAAGCTCTTCTATTCTTTATGATTTCCATAATTTAACAAGGTTTTATCTCGAAACCCTAGGTTTTCTTTTCTCTGGAGTTCTAAGGCTCTTACGATTAATAATAAACCATATACCCACGATTATAACTATTTGTAGGTTTTGCTTTGAGAGTTTCCAAGTTTCCCAGGAGTTCATGTGATTTTCACCAATTTGTGTGTGCAGGTGTTCAGATGCCTTAAGTGCCCGTTTGAACGTCCATGGTGCGTTTGAACAGATTTACATTCGGGAAGCAGAGCAATTGCTCAAACTGAGAGGCCTGAGCTGGCCGCTCGAACACCCTAGTTGTCTATTCGAACATCCTAGGGGCTCGTTCGAACACCTCCCATGTTTTTCTCTTTTCCTTCCTCTTTTAGTTTTTTTTATTATTTTCATACATGCAATTAATGTTTCTTATAAAGGAAATATTAACATGCACCATGTGAAAGACATTGATATCTATTAATTGAAATTGAGTGATACGTACCTTCTTCGTATTACCTATTTTGTAGGTTGATAAAAGGAAGACAATGGTTCATTCGAGAGGAACCAGTAACTCTCCAAGACTTCAAGATGAAGCACGATAGAATTCTCTCCCCTTTCATTCAATACATCATAAGTTTAAATAGAACAAGACATAACAAAAAGCATTAAAGCAATCCTTACACGTTACCACTACCTCTAACTGACCCAACTGACTAAACCACTAACTCTATTAACTCAACTGACTCCACTACTTCTAACTGATTCTACTAACTTCATACACGTTCACATCATTCCTTCCCCCTTGGACTAACCTTGTCCTCAAGGTTAAGGTGGCTTGAACACCTTTCCTTCAAGCTCCGGCGAATCTTCCTCTTGTTCCTCCTCATCCGGCCAATGCCCATTGATCAAAAATAGCTTCTGCTCCTTACACTTATGACCGGGGTAGAACTTCTCATCGCAAGGGTAGCACAATCCATGCTTGTGACGTTCTTGTGCTTCAACGGGTGTGATACGTTTAATTGTTGGGAAGACAGGAGTGTCATCTGTGGCATTGTTAGCGGCTGTTGAGGTTGTCCTTTGAACATTTGACTGAATTAGACAACATTGAGCTGCAACCTTTTCTTCTTGTAAACGAGCAAGGCCAATGGCGGAAGTAAGAGTTGTAGGCCTGAACATTTGCACATCTAGGCGTATATCATCTCGTAGCCCATATACAAAACAACTAATGAGGAAGGAATTGGGCAAGCCCTCTGTTTGGTTGGCTAATTTCTCAAACTCAACCTGGTACTCTCTTAACGATCCGACTTGCCTTAGTTTGGCTAATGCTCCGGCATGATCCTCATATTTTGTAGGCCCGAAGCGATCGTTTAAAGCATCCAAGAAATCCCTCCATTGAAATGTAAATCTGGGACTTTTCATACCATCTAAACCACTGTAATGCTTTTCCTTGGAGATGGAATTAAGCCATATGCAATCTTTATCCAGGTTCAATATGATGGTAAGCAAAGAATTGCTCAGCCCGATATATCGACCCTTATGAATCCCCGCTTTCAAATGTAGGAAATTCAATTTCAACATACGTGATTGGATCCTTCCTGCAGTCCCCGCATGTGATGATTCGGGTTTATTGGCACGGTACGAATGCTCCCCCATTCGGCTCCCAACAGCATCGCTATTTCCTTTTTCAACGGAAGTGGTCAATTGATCATACTTACTCCGCAAATCTGAGATTTGTAACAGTATCTCATTGAGAGTTTGAGATATGTTATTGTGCCCAAGTCTTTCGTTAGGTCTCTCACCCGACATTTGACAAGGTTCTGATACCAAATTGAGACGTACCTTCTTCTTATTACCTATTTTGTAGGTTAATAAAAGGAAGACAATGGTTCATTCGAGAGGAACCAGTAACTCTCCAAGACTTCAAGATGAAGCACAATAGAATTCTCTCCCCTTTCATTCAATACATCATAAGTTTAAATAGAACAAGACATAACAAAAAGCATTAAAGCAATCCTTACATGTTACCACTGTTGTTTTTTGATTTTAAATTGTTTTAAATTAATAAAAACCGGATCATTAGGATCCGGGGTTTTGATTTTAATCATGGACTAAAATCCTCATTAATTTAATCTTTGTTTAGGTTGGGTGTTTAATCTCTTGAAAGAGAGAAAACACACTTTTAGTGTATTTCTCTTAGTTCTTTAGTCCCACATCGGAAAAGTAAAGAAAATCTAAAGAGTTTATTTACCCCCTTAGTTGCTTAGTTGTCAACAACTAATAGTGAGGCGTAAACTTTGACCCACCAATTCCTTTAGACAGTAACTAGGGTGCGTGAATTGCAGTCGCAGCGAGCGCACACGCACACGCACACGCACACGCATGGGCTCGGGTGCGGGTGCGGTGTGGTGCGAGCATAGGGCTTTGGGCGCTATGAGGCGCAGATCTAGGTTGACCCTGATCGAATGATCGGTGTGGTTGATCAGAGCCGTCTGATCAAGTCTCAGGCTAGGTTTGATCTGGACCGTTGGATCTGGGTGTGTGAGATCCGAGGACACACATGAGTGTGTCAGGTGGATCAGATCCATCAGATCTAATGAGTGCCTGGGTCAGTGGGCGCAGGCCCATGATGGGTTGCTCTGACCAAGGCCTGACCCTGTGTACCATGTGGCCTGCCTGGTGCAGGTGGCTGAGCCCATGCACATGCAAGGAGACCTGGGTCCTCTATAAATAGAGAGGCTTGGGGAGGGTCTGAGAGTTGTTAGAACTCAGACCAGTGAGCCAGACCAGAGCTTGATCCGTGGAGATTAGCCTGATCCGTGGCCCAGACCACGTAGCCTAGAGACCAGTGAGCCTGATCCGTGAGCCCAGACCACAGAGCCTACAGTCCAGTGAGCCACCAAACCAGAGTAGGTGCACCCTGGTCCAGTCTACTCCGAGTAGACATGGTCCATCAAGATGACTCCGTACCAGGGACCTCTTAGGAGGACCCTAACCTGGAGCTCTCCATTAATGGTGGTCCTTGAGCTCGGTGGAGAAGATGGTGACCCTAACCCATCATCCAGAGGCCCAGAACCAGACCCAGCAGGTTTTCCGGATTGATCCAGATCCATGGATACCAGGAAATGGACAGTGTGTCCAGCTCCTGATGAGGTTGCAGAATGCCTTCGGGCTTCTCAACCGTCCATACTGTTCAGATGCCCAATCTGGGATTCCAGATTGAGTAGAATAGTGGATCAGTCTGTCATGGACTGAACCATCTTGGTGACCATCCAATTTCGGGTGATCCTACCATATCCACATGATGGACCCAATCAAGGGTATCTTGTGGAATGAGTTAATTTGGACAAGCATGTTCTTGTACCCAAACAGAACCCGAACTAATAAAATCAGATTAAGTATAATCTTGTCACTAAACAGACTCGGATTAAGTTAAAATGGATTAACTTAAAATCTGTAAACAAACGGGACTTAAGACAGAATTGATTCTGGCCAAACCAGAAACAGTTTCTGTGCAGAATTGATTCTGGACAGAACTAGATTCTGTAACCAAACAGAATAGGTGCAGACTTAAACTGGAATAGGTTAAACCAGGATTAAACCAAATCAGAGTGGACCTAACCCTGTAACCAAACAGACCCTTAAACCCTAAGGGGTAAAATGGTAATTTTGGATTTTGTCCAATTAATTAGATTATCTTTTACTGTAAATCCGATGGGACTTTAGGACATTTGGATAATTAGGCAAACCCTAATTAAATGGATATACATATATTTATATATTTATTTTGAAGGGCATCCTAAAAGAAAATCAGTACTCCATCTTCTACCGAGTAGTGCAAACTCGTTGGGAAGACCGGAGAGAATCCGAGCTGAGTTGTATCCCGGAGATAGAGCTGTCATATCCCTTACACATGGGAGGCTTCGACTATCTTCAAGACTCTCCTGTAGCGCCTCTCAGCGAAGCGATTCTCTACCATAATTAATTGTTTATTTAACTGCATTTATTATATGTCTGTATTTGCTAAGTGGTTATGTGTGCAGGGATTTAGCCCAATTACACCAATAATTTGAAGATATTGTCTATCTCCATGGCTGCTTTGCAAATGCGAGGACTGGACCAGACGGAGCCGATGCCCCGATTTGATGGAAAGAACTTCTACCGCTGGGAGCAGATGATGAAGTTTTTCTTAAACCAATCAAAGGTTAATCATGTCTTCACAGAGGAGTGTCCGAAAATTCCAGAAGATCCTGACATCGCTGAAATAGATTTGGATTACGCTACTGCACAAGTGCAAAGGTGGATTGATGATGATGATACAGCTCGAAATCTCATCATCAACTCACTGTCGGACCAGCTGTATGAACAACACTCAAGGAAGACCAAACAAGCTAGAGACTTGTGGGAGGTGTTGAGGCTAGTCTACCTAGCAGAGGAGTCTGGAACAAAGAAATTCCACGTTGCCAACTACTTGGAATTTAAGATGGTTGACGGAAAGACCATAGTGGAGCAGATACAAGAGCTACAGAAGATAGCAGATGCGGTCACCTCGGCTGAAATGGTTTTGGATGAAACCTTCCATGTCAACGCTATCATTACCAAGCTACCCTCATCCTGAAAGGAGTATCGCTCGAAGCTGATGCACAAGAAGGAAGACTGAAATCTTAAAACCCTGTTGTACCATGTCAGGGTAGAAGAAAAAAGCAGAAACCGTGACAAGAAGGAGGAGCCGACTGCTAAGACTCATGTTTGATTCACATCAATCAAAGAAGTTTCAACCGAGAAAGAAAGAATTTAAGAGGACAGGGAAGTTTGAGAAGAAGAAGGGTTCGTACAACAACAGCAACAGCAACAACAGTAGCAACAATAATAACATCGGAAATTTCAAGAATGATGTAGAGTGTTACTCTTGTGGTAAGATGGGGCACTATGCCAAGAACTGCAAGATTAACAAGAGAGGTAATTTTCAGAAGAATTTGAAGTTTGTGAAAAAGGAAGAGAAGAGAAACAATGTCAACATGGTGGCAGTGGTGGCTGAGGCCAATATGATTGGCGAAGAGTCTGAGTGGTGGATTGACACTGGAGCCACCCGTCACGTCTGCAGTGACAAGAATATGTTCAATTCCTACGAACTAGTGGGGAAGGAATGAACATGTTTATGGGTAACTCTTTGTCATCAAAGGTCGTAGGAAAGGGAGTGGTGAAGCTGAAGTTTACCTCCAGGAACGTTATTGAACTGAAGGACGTTTTGCACGTGCCTGAAATCCGTAAGAACCTTGTCTCGGCAGCTCTGATCGGCAAGCTCGGATACAAGCTGGTTTTTGAGTCTGACAAGGTAGTTGTAACCAAAAATAGGATATTTATCGGGAAGGGATACCTTGTAGCGGGAATGTTCAAGTTCAACACTATGAATGAAACTCCAGTTATTTCTGCTTATATCACTGAGTCCTTTGATCTATGGCATGGTAGGCTAGGTCATATTAATTTTAAGAAAATAAAATCTATGACCAATCAAGGACTGATAGCTAACGCATCCAGTGGTAAACATGAAAAATGTATTGCCTGCAGCAAGTGCAAAATTGTGAGACCTCCATTCAAGGGTGTAAAGAGAGAATCGAAACTACTCGAGCTTATTCACAGTGATATATGTGAAATGACTGGTGTACAGTCAAGAGGAGGAAAAAGATATTTTATCACCTTCATCAACGATGCCTCTCGATACACGCATGTTTTCCTCATCAGAACTAAAGACGAAGCATTTGAGAAATTCAAGATTTTCAAGTCAGAAGTTGTGAATTTTCAGGAAGTTAGAATCAAGATACTTAGAACTGACAGAGGTGGTGAATACCTTGATTCAGAGTTCGTTAAATTTTGTGAAGATAACGGGATCCGTCACGAGACAACTGCACCGTACACATCACAGCAAAATGGTGTTGCATAAAGAAAGAACAGAACTCTGACAGAAATGGTTAATACCATGCTAACCAGCTCCGGTGCTCCACCAAATCTTTAGGGTGAAGCACTTCTTTCAGCCTGTCACATTCTCAACAGAATTCCTCAACGGAAAGCAGAATCAATTCCATATGAATTGTGGAAGAGAAGAAAATCCAATTTACAGTACCTTAGGGTTTGAGGTTGTCTAGCCCAAGTAAGATTGCCTAACTTGAATAACCCCAAGGTCGGAACCAGAGGTACTGACTGCGTCTTCATTGGCTACTCAATGTCAAGCAAAGCGTATAGATTTCTAAATCTGGAAACTCCAGCACCACACTCGGTTGTGGAAGCTATTAGTGCTGAATTTTTTGAAGCTGTATTCCCATACAAGAGAAGTCAAGAAGTAGTGGGGGACCAACCGGAATCCAGTTTCAAGCGGAAAGAGCCTGAAGACCCAGTTCCTTCTGAACCAAGAAAAAGTACTCGACTAAGAATTCCAAAGGATTTTGACCCGGAGTACATTTGTTTGATCGAGAAGGATCCAACAAGCTACACTGAAGCAATGATGTCTAAAGACACAGATCTTTGGAAAGAGGCAACGGATGATGAGATGCACTCTATCAACTCTAACAACACTTGGATCTTGGTAGACCCACCTCCTGGAAACAAGACAGTAGGGTGCAAGTGGATCTTCAAGAAGAAATTGAAACAAGATGGATCCATAGAAAAGTTCAAGGCTAGACTGGTTGCGAAGGGCTTCAGACAGCGAATGAGTTTTGATTACTTTGACACCTATGCCCCTGTGGCTAGGTTGACCACCATTAGGATGTTGATTGCGTTGGCCTCAATCAAGGATTTGATCATTTATCAGATAGACGTCAAAACTGCATTCCTGAATGGCAATCTAGAAGAAGAAATATGCATGGATCAGCCTGAATGATATGTTCCGCCAAAGAACGAGAAGAAAGTCTGCAAACTTCTGAAATCATTATATGGATTGAAGCAAGCTCCAAAACAGTGGCATGATAAATTCAGAAGTGTCCTTCTAGCTGATGGGTATCAAGTCAACAGTGGTGATATCTGTGTATATAACAAATTCAGAGACAACTCTGGGGTGATAATTTGCTTATATGTTGACGACATGTTTATATTCGGAACGGATGATCAAAGTGTTGTTAACACAAATGAGTTCCTATTGTCTAACTTTGATATGAAAGATATGGGCGAAGCAGACGTTATACTTGGAATCAAGATTATTAGGAGCAACGAAGGAATTGCGCTTTCTCAGTCAAGCTACATTGAGAAGATTCTCAGGAGGTTCGATCATTTTGATTGTACTCCGGCTCCTACGCCAGTTGATTTAAGTATTAAACTAACAAAGAATGAAGGCAGAGGTGTTTCTCAACTGGAGTACTCGCAGATAATCGGCAGTCTAATGTATGTGATGCATTGCACAAGGCTGGACATAGCTCAAGCAGTGGGGATGTTATGCAGATATACCAGTAACCCTAGTTGATTGCATTGGGTAGCATTGATCAGAATTCTTAGGTACCTGAAAGGTACATTGTCCTATGCTCTACACTACGGAAGATCACCTGCCGTGCTTGAAGGTTTTAGTGACGCGACATGGAATTCATGCCCAGACGAATCAAAGTCGGTCACTGCATGGATCTTCTCGATGGGAGGAGGAGCCATCTCCTGGAAGTCCAAGAAGCAGACTTGTATAACTCATTCCACCATGGAATCGGAGGTCATTGCACTATTGTCAGCTGGAGAAGAAGCTGAATGGATCAAGAGTATTTTATTTGACATGCCAATCTGGGAGACACCAATGCCAGCAGTCGCAATCTATTGTGATAACCAGGCGGCTATGCTCAAAGCATACAGTGAGAACTACAATGGCAAGTCCAGACAAATCCACCTGAAGCGCAACCATGTTAGGGGTCTGATTGCTGATGGGAAAATTGCAATCCAGTATGTGAAGTCCAAAGAGAATTTGGCTGACCCCTTGTCCAAGGTCCTTGACACAGACCTTGTGATAAAGACATCAAGAAGAATGAGACTGAAGCCAGTTGAGCAGTTGAACTAGGTGGAAACCCAACCTGATGAGTCTCTCAGGTTCAATAGGAATAACGAACTTTGTAAGAAACTGCAAATGCACTATAAATGAAATGTCATTTCAAGTTGTGTCACTTCCTAAGGATGATGTCAATAATGCAAGGATCTATAGATAATTCTACGATGAGGTTGAGAATTTAAATGGATTATCTTAATGAGTAACTAAAGGCCTGTAATAGGCTGGAGTGTTGCAGAAGCACTCTTGATAGACTCACCTTTTTGAGTGTCGAAGGCTCGTCACCTTCTATGAGATTCTGGCTAAATCTTTAAAGCTCTCAGTAAGACCGGGGTTAAAACATGGACGTTAAAGTGCTAAGCTGAATGAGTACACATATCTTCTGAAAGGAATGTGTGTGCGACGAATCCGATTAGTCATTACGAGTTCTGCAGTTCAAGGCATAGTCTACTGGGTTCTCTGGCCTTTCTTGATTTGTTTGCACTAAGTGTAGGTTCATGTCGAAAGACACCTACATCTATGCATAAGATATTCTTGGATGCTCGAATTTGTTTTACTTAATTCTTAATTACTTTACTAATTTTAAATCAAGTGGGGGATTGTTGTTTTTTGATTTTAAATTGTTTTAAATTAATAAAAACCGGATCATTAGGATCCGGGGTTTTGATTTTAATCATGGACTAAAACCCCCATTAATTTAATCTTTGTTTAGGTTGGTGTTTAATCTCTTGAAAGAGAGAAAACACACTTTTAGTGCATTTCTCTTAATTCTTTAGTCCCACATCGGAAAAGTAAAGAAAATCTAAAGAGTTTATTTACCCCCTTAGTTGCTTAGTTGTTAACAACTAATAGTGAGGTGTAGACTTTGACCCACCAATTCCTTTAGACGGTAACTAGGGTGCGCGATCTGCGCTCACAGCGAGTGCGAGCGCACACGCACACGCACGGGCACGGGCTCAGGCTCGGGCTCGGGCTCGGGCTTGGGCTCGGGTGCGGGTGCGGGTGCGGTGCGGTGCAGTGCGGGCATAGGGCTTTGGGCGCTATGAGGCGCACTTTGCACTTCGCACGTGCGCATCGTCGCGAGTCGCTATTTCTTTTGAGTAAATCTGAGCCGTTAATCTAATCTCAACCGTAGATCTAGGTTGACCCTGATCGGATGATCGGTGTGGTTGATCAGAGCCGTTTGATCAAGTCTCAGGCTAGGTCTGATCTGGACCATTGGATCTGGGTGTATGAGATCCGATGACACACATGAGTGTGTCAAGTGGATCAGATCCATCAGATCTAATGAGTGCCTGGGTCAGTGGGCGCAGGCCCATGCGTGCAGGCCCATGATGGATTACTCTGACCAAGGCCTGACCCTGTGTGCCATGTGGCCTGCCTGGTGTAGGAGGGCCTAGCCAGGTGGCTGAGCCCATGGGCATGCAAGGGGACTTGGGTCCTCTATAAATAGAGAGGCTTGGGGAGGGTCTGAGAGTTGTTGGAACTCAGACCAGTGAGCCAGACTAGAGCTTGATCCGTGGAGATTAGCCTGATCCGTGGCCCAGACCACGGAGCCTAGAGACCAGTGAGCTTGATCTGTGAGCCCAGACCATGGAGCTTAGAGACCAGTGAGCCTGATCCGTGAGCCCAGACCACGGAGCCTACAGTCCAGTGAGCCACCAGACCAGAGTAGGTGCACCCTGGTCCAGTCTACTCCGAGTAGCTATGGTCCATCAGGATGACTTCGTACCAGGGACCTCTTAGGAGGACCCTAACCTGGAGCTCTCCATTAATGGTGGTCCTTGAGCTCGATGGAGAAGATAGTGACCCTGACCCATCATCCAGAAGCCCAGAACCCAGAACCAGACCCAGCAGGTTGTCCGGATCGATCCAGATCCATGGATACCAGGAAATGGACAGTGTGTCCAGCTCTAGATGAGGTTGCAGAATACCTTCGGGCTTCTCAACCGTCCATATTGTTCAGATGCCCAATCTGGGATTCCAGATTGAGTAGAACAGTGGATCAGTCTGTCATGGACTGAACCATCTTGGTGACCATCCGATTTCGGGTGATCCTACCATATCCACATGATGGACCCAATCAAGGGTATCTTGTGGAATGGGTTAATCTGGACAAGTCTGTTCTTGTACCCAAACAGAATCCGAACTAATAAAATCAGATTAAGTATAATCTTGTCACCAAACAGACTCGGATTAAGTTAAAATGGATTAACTTAAAATCTGTAAACAAACGGGGCTTAAGATAGAATTGATTATGGCAAAACCAGAAACAGTTTCTGTGCATAATTGATTCTAGACAGAACTAGATTCTGTAACCAAACAGAATAGGTGCAGACCTAAACTGGAATAGGTTAAACCAGGATTAGACCAAATCATAGTGGACCTAACCTTGTAGCCAAACAGACCCTTAAACCCTAAGGGGTAAAATGGTAATTTTAGATTTTATCCAATTAATTAGATTATCTTTTACTGTAAATCCGATGGGACTTTAGGATATTTGGATAATTAGGCAAACCCTAATTAAATGGATATACATATATTTATATATTTATTTTGAAGGGCATCCTAAAAGAAGATCAATACTCCATCTTCTATCGAGTAGTGCAAACTCGTTGGGAAGACCGGAGAGAATCCGAGCTGAGTTGTATCCCGGAGATAGAGCTGTCATATCCCTTGCACATGGGAGGCTTCGACTATCTTCAAGTAAGACTCTCTTGTAGCGCCTCTCAACGAAATGATTCTCTACCATAATTAATTATTTATTTAACTGCATTTATTATCTGTCTGTATTTGCTAAGGACTATGTGTACATGGATTTAGCCCAATTACACCAACAACCACTACCTCTAACTGACCCAATTGACTCTACCACTAACTCTATTAACTCAACTTACTCCTCTACTTCTAACTGATTCTACTAACTTCATACACATTCACATCATTGAGATCCCTGCAAATAAACATGGGAACGAAACTATAGAGGTTATAGGGGAAGACAGAGAAAAAGACATGAAGCATATGCGTTATTTGTCATCGTCCACTGCCAATTGATGCAATCATCATCTTTGTTGTCAATTGTCATCTTCAGTTGGCTATTATATCAGTGTTGCAAAAAAATCCCTATAAAATTAGAAAGAAAAAAACAAGTCAAAGAGTTTTAACTATATATATTATAAGTTGAATAATTAATGTGCAATCGATTAAAATAATATAATATATTTGTTTGGGTGCAATTTTTTTTAAATGAGAAATGCTAGTCTCAAATGCGCCAAACTCTCCTTGAGGCATGAACAAGTTTGACGTGTCGCTACATTTCTAACAACCTATATAGTCGGTTAAACCTTTAACCTCAAAAAACAAAAACAAATCTCTAACATGTTGAGGGGGTACATCATGTTTTGTTCCCGCATTAAGAGTTTGAAAAAACTTAATAATCTGATTTTCGGGGCTATCACTCATTTTTAAATAATTTACGGTGGTGCTACATGCACAATAATTAATTACTGATATACACCAAACTTAGAAAATAACATTTATAAATATACACCAAAAGACTATATTGCCGTATTTTTCAATCTTCGACTAATGATATCGGCAAACACTCATTTGTATCACCAATTCACCACTCCTTCCATACTACGAGGTAAATGAATTTCTAAAGAAGCCAAAAAAATTCGATTATTTTTCTTTGGTCTCTACAACTCATATCCATCATAACCAAAGCAAATGTAAGGGGAATTGCAACAGAAATGTGAAGTTGGAGATGCTCCATTTGTAGTCTTCGAACTCCTTAAGAAAAAGGCCATCGAGGAGTGGCAAACACCTACCAAGGTGAGTGAGCTAAGACCATATGTAGATGGCATTGTCTGCACAAGAGATTGCCATATTTGAAAAATTCAACTAGAGATGGTGAGCTTCGGGGCTTTGAGCATTTTTTCGGTTGGATTTGAATTTATTTTAAAAACCAAATAGTATTATACTATTAATGTTTTTGTCTTTAATGATAGGGTTTCGTTTCAGTGTATCTCATATACACTTGTATTGGATCATAACTAATAGTGGAAAACCATGAGTCGTGAGTTATAGGAGTTGGTGGAAGAAGAGCAATGATAGGCGTACCTGGGATCTCCATTTGCAAAGCTAAAATTGATCCTCATTGGTCCACGCCCCCACTTTTAAATACTTACCAACTATGGTGAGAATTTCAAAGTAGGGACATGGACTAATAAGGACCAACCTTAGCTTTGCAGATGGAGATCACAAGTACGTCAACTATTTTCCGTGGAAGAATTCTCTTAGAATTCTTGAAACTTGCACAACCCATGTTTTAAATATAATTGTTATATTAATTAAATAGAAATTGTGTAACTCTTTTGTCTCTTGGTTTTACTTGGATTTTGAGACCATATATATTAGATAGAGAAAAAAGATGAGAGGTATGAGAATTGAAACCAACGGGAGCTCTCTTCATGAGAACTTGAAATCAGCTAGAGCTTTGTTCGTAGTTAATTAGTGGGAATCGGTGCCGGCCAAAATTCAATTTGATCTTGTCTTCTCATCCATTCAAGTCTCTTTTCTTGGGACCAGACTAATTAGTTTGGACCCGTTAGAATGATCCAACTAGACTGTCTTTTTAGACAGGCATCTGGATCAATTTATTTGACAATCCTTATGGATCATCTCTTGTTTAAACTAATTTGACAGACTCTTGGGTCCATCCTACTCGATTAGAAACTTGAGATAATCTGATTGGATAATCAATTTTAGATAGGTCCTTAATTGAACTAATCCATTAGTCCGAAAACTGCATATTCTAAGGGGAGACTCTGTCAATTTTGTGACAGATTTATTAGATTAAATTCTGATTTGATTGATGTTCTTTAACATTATAAAATTGAAAATTTCAGATTTTATGAGGTTAGATAATTTAATTTTAAATTGTTAGTAAATGGACATTCTAAAGGAGGTTGGGTACCGCCGTCTTCCGCCAGGTAGTGCAAACTTGTAAGGATAGACCTGAGTGAATCTGAGCTAAATTAAATCCCTAAGATAGAGCTTCCATAACCCTTGCACATTGGGAGACTTCGACTATCTTCAAGAAAGACTCTTCGAACGCCTCTTAACTTGGTGATTCATGTGTATTTATGTGTAAATATATTATAGTCAATTATGTGCAAATCTATGAATTAATATATTTTGTAGAGATACTTTTTCTTTTAGGTGCTAGGCACCAACATTTTTTACCTTGTAGGGTTTCATATCTTTGGTTGAATCTAAAGTCATTATTAGAAACTATTGTGTTAAAGGAGTTTCAGATCGGATTTAAAATGGGTTTTTGGCGAGAATTGAAAGTGTTAAGGAAATTTAAATAAATCGATCCTAGGTTGATGGTTCGCTTAGGAGCACCGAGGTTGGTATTAGCTGCTTTTTTTTTGACTCAAATGGTGAGCCCATGGTCACTATTGCTGGCAGTATGCCCCTCTCGCCTGTGATTATTGCAGAGATAGAAGCCCTTGCTCGCGGGATTTGTGAGGCAATGCAAAGGGAATATAGAAACCTTTTAGTTTGTTCAAACTATCATCTTGCTATTGATATTCTTAATGGTAAAGTGCCATGGTCGTGACAATGTATCTATTGCCTTTCAAAGATTGAAGATTCATACTTGTTGTTTGACACCCTTTCTTGCACTTTTCAATACCGCGAATGCAATAGGGCACCAGACTTCTTATCTAGAGTTATAGCCTCTCCAGGCGAGCCTAATTTGGATACCTCTGTTTTTCTTAGGGCCCTCGATCAGATTATTTCTGCATATGTTAGGGACTGTAATTATGTGGGATGTAAATTATTCTCATTTTTATACTATCTTTCTTTTCTTAGAAAATTGAAACTCTTAAGGACGAGCTACTCAAAATAGAAGCAACTCTCATAAATTTATTGAAGGACATTAAGGAGGGAGAAGAAGAGGATAAATGTATTAGGGAAATAGAAAACGGACCCAGGGTCAGCTTAGAAGCTGACCGCAGTGACCTCATTGGTCCAATTCCCTTTTTTACCATCCATCAACTGTGGTTAACCTCCTAGGCTAAGCAATCTACCATGATTTTTAGAAAAACAAAAAAAAATATTAATTTTAATTTAGTTAAGTTTAACGATGGTTAAACAAGAGTTGAAAGGGACACAGGGACATTTAGGTCGGCTTAGAAGCAGACCCAGGATCCGCTTCTCAAGACTCAGTGTATTATTAAGTGTTGTTAAAACCGAACCGGGCCGGCCAGTCGAATCGGTGGAATTGGGAAACGAACCCCTAATCTGTTATCAAAATCCTCAAAACCGATATGAATTAAGAACCAAAATCTTTTCAACGAACCGGTGGAACCGGGAATAGTCCCCCGGCCAGTTCGGCGGCCCGTCTGATTTTGAAAACAGTGATTTTTATTCTTCTGTTAAATTATTATTATAAAATAGCAGAGACCCGTGCGATGCACGATAATAATTAAGAATATCTAAAATTAAATAATATTATTTATTTATTTAAATATTAAGTAATATATTTTAAGAATATTTTATAAAATTTATTTTTAATAGTATTAGTTTTTTATTATTTAATATATATTATTATTTGTATTAATTAATTAATTTTATAATAATAAGTTATTATTATTTTAATAACATTTAAAAGAAAATCATAAGTTTTTAGTATTAAACATAAATTAATACACCCAAGAGTTAGAGATAAGAAATAACTCTACAATAATTGAGATAGATATAACTCTAGGTTGAGATAATGTGTTACTTGTGAGAGTTCAAGATAAGAGATAGTCTATAATAGTAGAGGTAGAGAGGGTTTTAAGATGAAATAGTAGGTCACAAATTTGAATAGAGAAGATTAAAGAGAAAAGTCACATCTCATCTCTAAAATAGAATTTATGAGATGGGAGAGATTGAAATTTAGAGAACAAAAAGAAAAATCTCATTATTTTTATTTATAGTAATAGATTTGGCACCAAAATGTTGATGTGCCCACAACACAGTTATTATCAGTAAAAGCAACACTAACGTGGCATAAGTCTGTTCTCCGCGATGATGACTAGCCAAAAAATTGATACAAGTGTCATGAATTAGAGATAATTAATCTGCTTAAATAACAGGTGTTGCTAAGAGACACGTTCACTCCCTCAGCAGCACGTCCATTACACTTACTAATGGGACACGTCCTTCCTCAAACCAAAGTCAAGAATGGAACCATAGAAAAGTAACGCGCGGTTATCCGGATCTGATTGGAATTCGAATAATTATTAAGTCGTCGGATTGTAAAATTCTATTAGTTTATTAAACGAAGTGGATACGAATAGTGGTGAAGTTGCTAAACATTTGATTTTTTTTTTGGTTGATTAGCGATGATATTATTATATTTTTATAAGCATGGCCTACATGTAATATTTTATATCCTCATATTCAATGTAATAAATATATATAATTAAATTTGATTTTTAAGGTATTAAAATACAAATCTCTACTATTATACTGAGAGAAGCGGGATTAAAAAGTTTGTTGATTTTTTTATAATATTCTCAATGAGTTCCAATTTTATGGTATCTTGTTGTGAACGTAGTTTTTTGGTAATCACTATGAACGTAGTTAGTAAGGTAATTTTTTTTTTTATATTTTCCCTATTTTATCAATAACTTTATATATAAAAAATTAAAATATTATGTTATTTCTACTATTATAATGAGAGAAGTTGGGTTAAAAAAGTTTGTTAATTTTTTTCTAAAATTCCTAATGAGTCCAAATTTTATGGTATCTTACTGTGAAGGTTTTTTTTTTTTTTTTGGTAATCAATGTGAACGTAATCAGTAAGGTAAATTTTTGATATTTTTCTTATTTTATCCATAACTCCATATATAAAAAATTAAGATATTATGTTATCTCTTCTCTACTATTATAATGACAGAAGCATGGTTAAAAAGTTTGTTGATTTTTTTATAATATTCCTAATGAGTCCAAAATTTAAGGTATCTTACCGTAAACTTTTTTTTTTGGGTAATCGCTATGAACGTAGTTAGTAAGGTAAAATTTTGATATTTTTCCTATTTTAGTCATAATTCCGTATATAAAAAATTAAGATATTATGTTATCTCTATTATTATAATTAGAGAAGCGAGGTTAAAAAGTTGGTTGATTTTTTTTTTAATATTCTTAATGAATCCCAATTTTATGGTATCTTACTGTGAATATAGTTTTTTTCTTTTAGTAATCACTATAAACGTAGTTAATAAGATAAATTTTTGATATTTTATCCATACTTTCATATATTAAAAATTAAGATATTATGTTGTTTTATTTTACATGAGAAAAATTAGCAGAGATATTGAAATATCAACTACAACTAACAATAATCACAATATATCTCAACAATTCCCTCAAATCTTTATCATTATCTTCTCTCATGCTCCCTCTTTAGTTTCTCTCAACGAATAGACACACTCTCTCTATGTGGTAACTACTTTTGAAGAGAAAAAATATAATTTTTTGATTTTCAAAATGTCCACTTCTATACTAATGTGTTCCTTACAATTTTTTATTTATTTTTAAATCAATAAAGTCCCTAAAGTTTCTATACCCAAAATATTTATTTATTTTTTAAATGTCCTCATTAAGATCCCTCTTCTCAATATCTCTCCCCTTCCCATCTCTCTCTCTCATGCGCATCACACCCACTATTATGTTCGGAAATTTTGAATACTGCAATTGAATTTTATCCGAGTTTAATTGATTACTGTAATTGTAATCTGACAAATTTGGATGATATCCGATTTCTGTTGGTATAATCGGACATATTCGAACAATATCTGATTTTTATCAAATATTATGGATACAAATACAAAATTTGTTTTTTATTATTTATTATTTATCGGATAACAGAGCAAATATTAGTAAAAGGATCGGATAGAAATAGCGTGGTATCGGCTTCAAATTCGTTCCGTTTACAACCCTAGGTTAGAGTCTATAAAGTACAACCTGCACCAATCGGGGCATTTTTTTATTGATTAGAGTTAAAAAAAAAAAACGAATTAGGATCTTCTCCCCGGTTGGTTCAAAGATTATGGGTTATTCTATTGATTGAGTACGAGCCCGCTCCAGTATAATTTGGCCGAAGACCGACACATTTACCTGACCCAATTGGCATCGGGTTATTGGAAATCCGAAAGAAGAAAAAAGAAGGGATGTGGCTGACATTCGCAAGAAATGCGCGTCAAGATTATTTATAATATTATATATTTGAAAAGGAAAGAAAAGAAAAGGGGGGAAGAGGAAAAGGCGGCAAACCGAATAAGAGAGAAAACTGTATCGGCACTTCCGAATTACCATAATCTCATCTTCTCCTCCTCCACGCTCTTAACTGGTTATCGCAAATCTCTATCACTTTTGTATATATATATATATATGAATCAAGGAAAGGATCTATGGCTTACTGCTCTCTCTTTCTCTCACCATTGCATTCAATCCAAGCGAGAAAGGTGCGTTTACGAGATTTCTATTTATTTTTAATTTCCAGTTCAAGATCGCAATCTGAAATTCTAGCTTTGTGTTTTGTTAAAATGGAGTTCTGCAATGGCACGGATTGACGTTCGATTATAAACATAAGGATTTATTGAGGGGATTACGAGATGATCTCTCAATTCTTATTTTTTTCTTGTTTTAATAGAGCATTTGTTGAGTTTTTTCTTATTTAATTCACAACGTTTTTGTATATTTACATATATATTGCTTCATATCACAGAATCTGCTTGTTTGTTTTTTGATTTCATATATGTTGTGTAGCAACCGATGTTTGGTTGATTCCGTAGCTGATTTATCTCACCAAAGGTTGTAGAGATTGGAAGATGTTTTCGATTTAAATTTGGTTTGTTTTTTGCTTTTAATTGGGCTAAAACTCATCCCCCATGGGGTAAAGCAACATTAAGATTTAAATCCACCTCTGCTTGCTCCATTTTTAAAGATTTGTAGGAATTAGTAATCACACTCACAATCCCGAGTTTGCATAAGCTGGATCTATGGATGTTTTCAAGTATGGATTCTTACTAATTAGACATTTTTCAGATTTGGATAAAATTGGGTCATGGAATAGGATGTTGGGTGATCAAGAGACAACATATTCATAGAAATATAAAATTGTTGCAGCCGAGGTGATGGTGTTGTGACGGATGAGTGGAAAGATAAGAAATGAGTGTGTTCGAGAGAATTTGGGATTGGCTCTGATAGGTGATAAAAGAAGTGAGTTTACTAAGATGCGGCATATCTCTCTATGAGGAAAATGAAGTATCTTTTGGTTTATTTGACAAAAGTTGACTAGTCATGGGGTCTCTACGTATTCTTTAAATAATCAGCCACAGCCTAAGATGAATAAGCAATGTGGGGTCTTTGTATGCTATAGTCAAGGAGCAATCCTCACACGTCTTTTGATATCTTGAATTTCATGCGCAAGCACGTTCATTAGGTTGTAACCAGCCGCAAAAGCACAATGAAGGAAGCCTGAAACACATCTTAGGATGCCACTATAACTAGTCATGTTATCTCTCAACTCTCATGGATGATTGTTTCCAGAAGGCCCAGATCTCAAAGGGGAGGAATCCATGAACACCATCCTTTGGATTTGTACAACTCAACATCAGATATTTCAATGCTCAAAAGAATTGTTTATTAGATTTAGAGTTGCCAATTTTGTGAGGCCATAAGACAAATGTAGCCGAATGTAATTTTCTTTTGACTTTTTGGGCCGGAAATGAAATTGGAAGATGCTCTTGTTTTCCTTTCCATATATGCTAAGCTGTAAAATGAAAGTGGACGGTGTGTCGATCCTTTAGGGAGGTGGTTAGGTTTGAGATCCTTAACTGATATGAATGTTGCTTTAATAGGTAAATGCTATTGAAGATTGGGAGAGGAGAGAGAGCTGGTGGAGAAGGATTATTGTTGCTAAATTTGGGAAAATTTCAAGGTGTGATCCTAAGGAGGTCAAGAGGCCCTACCCCTATGACATGGGCATGTGAAAGGCGATCTTGAATATCAAAGAAGAATTTGAGAAGCATATCTCTTTAAGGTGGGTAGAGGTGATGATGTTAAAATTTTGGAAGATGTTTGGTGTGAGCAAAGTAGATTGAAAAATGACTTTGGGAGCTTTTACTTGTTGCTACCTAATAAGAAGTTTGTGTTTGTATCGTGCCTTGATTTTACGAGTGATGAGGGCTTGTGGATTGCTAGAATTAGAATTGAATGATTGGGAGCATAGTTGTTAAAGGTGTCGCCTCAGGCGGTCGCCTAGGCGACCAGGCGCTCTGCTAGGCTCAAACGACTGGCCATCTCAGGTAGTCATTATTATAAATCTGATATATATATAATATTATAATTGTTTAAAGACATAAAAATTACTTTATTTGAATATTGTAGTTTGCTAAACAAAAAAAAAATGTTATTTTATATATACTTTTAATGTCCTTTACCATATAATATATTAGGGTTTGTATATCCAACAAAAAAAAGTTTGCATATAGAAGAAAGAAGAGATGAATGGTGTTAACTGTCAAGTATGTTTCTCTCATATTAATCTGTCATCTCTCTCGTTCAATGGGTGGACAATTGACCTCGCTCTCTCTTCCTCTTTTGTAGGTGGACCATATGGTCCTCATCATGGTTTAAAAAAACGCCGAAACCGTTACGTAAAGGTTTTGGTGACCTCCGATACCCGATACCGTACCTTTACCCATTTATCCCGAAACAAAACCATAACGCCCGAAACCATTATGTAACGGGGCGTTATGCCCGATACGTAAAGGTTTCGGTCGTAGGACTGGGTTCCGAAAATCCCTAAACTCATTCTAAAACCTCATCCTTGCTTCATCTCTTCTTCTCTACCTATTCTTAGTACTTTTTTTTTCCTAAAATCCTTTTGTTTTTTGTTAATTAACAACTTGATTGGGAGTTTAATTCATAGATTTGAAGGAATCCATGACATGTTCTTTATTCGGGTATGTTTCAACCCTCGACCCATCTAATCTCTTTATTTTTAAATTTTGAGTTTCATATTGGCTTTAAAAGTATCTTGTTACTTATTTACTGTATATATATATATTTTTTCTATTTATTGGAATTTTTTTAAGCAAAAAGAAAAAAATATAAGTAAAGGCTGAAATCATTACGTAACGGTGTTACGTAAATGTTTCGGCTGTGTCCGTTACGGTGTTTGAAACCCCTTTTTTAAACCTTGGTCCTCATTTACTTGTTACAAGCGTCGCCTAGGCGACTAAGCATACAAGTGGGCTCAGGCGGTCCAATAAAAAAAAATGCTTTTAAATGTCTCAAATTTCTTTTAGGACCTCAAAAACTCTCATAAACTCATTTTTAAAGAGGTCTTTTATAATTTAAATAAGTGCAAACCTCATAATTATATATTTTACTAATTATATATATTTTTAATTACATTTATCGAGTATAATTGAGAAAAAGAAAGAAAGAAGAAATGAGAATAAGATGTACGACCTCTTCCTCTCTCCCCCTCTCTTGTCTCTCTAATGTTCAACATCACATTGACTGTCAGACTAGTTTTTGTTATTTATTCAGTCCTATACTCTCCCTCATCTCCCATCTTATTTCTCTCTCATGTTCGACTGTTACTGTACATTATTGTTTCTTTTTATTTTTTATCCTTCATAATCTCTCTCTCACCTTTCGTCAATCATTGTAGATTTTATTTTTTTTGTTTTGTTTTTTTATCCTCAACACTTGAAATCCCCCTTTATTGTTCTTAGAACAGTCTCCAAGTGTGGTTCTATACTTCTATATTTCTATCAAAGTGTATCTTAACAATATAGATTTTGTAATTTGCATGAATTGCAAGCCCCTTATTAAAAGAAATGCGTCATACATAGATCTCATATTGGGGGATGTCTGTAGCAAAAAGTTCATTAGGTGACACCTCAGGTGCCTTAGGCTACTGCCTTAAGCGTCCATGAGGTCTGTCACCTAGTCGCCTTGACAACTATGATTGGGAGATGGATGACCTCTTGAGACTTGTATCGTGTCTTGATTCGGTCGATCCTCGTGCTCTTCCGAGAGTTGGTAGGATTGTTTAACAATAAAATTATTCTACGAGTCCCTCGGTGAGAGTTCCGTCAACCTTTTCCTCATTGAGTAGTGTGGTATCTAGGTATTGCATCTAAGATTTAATTTTTCCTTTGATTATCAACCCTAGATAAAAATCGTACTTCTGATCATTTTAGTAAACAAATGGTTAATGTGCTTATTTGAGGAGGAAGAGGTGAATTATTTTGGAACTATTTCTCAACTTGCGTGGGGGTAGTATGGGTCGTCCCTCTTAGTCTTAGCTCTAGGGATTTCATCTCTAGGGTGGATTTTGGAAGAGAGGGATGCATCGTTGAGCGTGTTATGAAGGATGATCTCCGGTGCTATTTGTTGGTGCATGTGGAAAAAGAGAAACAATTGTGTTTAATAACCGACCAAGGGCATTGGAGTTTATTGAATCATAGTTTTCTAACCTTTTTCTCTTTCGGTGTCTGATTGGAAATGATTATAAGGAGTTGATGTGTCACTTCTCCTTGTTTTAGGTTAATGTATTTTATGTTGGGTCTTGTGTGCTGCCTAGGTTTGATATTTAAGTTCCTTTTTCGTTCAATTATCGGTGAGGGTCCTTTATTAACTGTTTACTCCTTTTAATGAATTACCATGTTGACCCGCTAATACATTGTTCATAGTTCAACTTTAGTAAGGGCGTGCATGAAGATAAAATGTCAGTTAGGATTGATGGCCAATAAATGCCCTAATGACTAGTTTTGTTATCTTACGCAAGGAGCAAGAAACTAAGGAGGAATTTTCTAAAATATTAGATCAAGGTAGATGATGTGGATATTTGCTTACGGAGTTTATGTGACTGGTGCATTTTACAAACCGTAAGATTAAGGAGAACATTGCTCATAAAAGGAAGAAATTTGGCTAAAGTGGATATGTGCTTTCGGAGTATTATGTGAGTAACATATACCAATTGAATTAAAAGGAAGAACTTCGGCTAATAAGACCACCATACTTTTTATAGCAGAATGTTGGGCTACTAAAATACCACGTTCACAAATTGAGCATAGTTAAGACGAGGATGTTAAAATGGATAGGTGGCAAGAGTGCAAGACTATGAATGATGAATAATAAATCAATGCATATGAAAGAACTTGGGAGTATTCCTATAGGTGATAAAATAAGTAGATCTGTTCAGAATGTTTGAGCATGTGCAAGATCTATTATAACAGTAGTGAGGAGTGTTCAGTTGGAATCCAAAGAGTTAGGGCTTGGATGAAAAAGAAGGAGAAATAAGAAGTGGAAGGAATGGAAAAGAGAGAGAGCTTCTAAGGACTCTCTCTAATACATTATCTTATTTACTCACCAACTAAAATCAAAATTACAAGTATACCCTCATAGCCAATAACACATAACCCATTTGTATAGTATACTATATAGTATTCAACACTCCCCCTCAAGTTGGTCCAAAGATATTATGTATGCCCAACTTGCTAACAATATTGCTGAATTGAGGCCCCCCCAATCATTTGGTCAAGACATCAGCCAGTTGGTCTTCTGGCTTCAGAAATGGAGTACAAATGTCACCTGATCTCAACTTCTCCTTGATGAAATGCCGATCAAGCTCAACATGCTTTGTGCGATCATATTGCACAGGATTGTGAGCAATACTGATTACTGCCTTATTATCCTGATATAAGCTCATAGGTCCTTGAATTGGAAGACCAAAATCTGAGAGGAATAATTGAATCCACAAAAGTTCACAGATTCTATGTGCCATTGCTTTAAACTCTGCCTTTGCGCTTGATCTTGCTACGCCAAGTCACAAGGTTGCCACCCACAAAAGTACAATAGCCAGAAGTAGAGCGTCTATTTGTTACTGAGCTTGCCTAGTTTGCATCAGTATAAGCTTCAACTTGCAAGCTACCGTGCTTAACATACATTAGACCTTTCCCAGGAGTGGACTTGAGGTACCTGAGAATCCTGTATACTGCCTCTAGATGTCCAGAGGACGGTGCATACATAAACTGACTTATTACACTCACAACATATGCAATGTCAGACCTGGTCAATGAGAGATAGATTAGTCTACCCACAAGTCTCTGATATCTGCATGCATCCATTAAGTGCTCACCATTGATTTCATTGATTTCATTAAGCTTCTGGTTCACATCAATTGGAGTGTCATAGGGTTTACAACCCATCATCCTAGTAATCTCAAGTAAGTCAAGGATATACTTCTTTTAGGAGACAAAAATACATCCCTTAAATTTGGCAACCTCAATTCCTAGAAAACACTTCAATCGACTAAGTCCTTAATTTCAAATTTTGCTGCCAACTTACACTTCAGCTTCCCGATTTCATCATAGTCATTCTAGGTCACCACAATGTCGTCCACGTACAAAATAAAACAATGACTTTCTGGTGTGACTGCGGTGTGACTGCTTGACAAATAGCATGTGGTCTGCTTGGCTTTGTTTGTAGCCATTCTTCAACATTGCAGTACGAAACTTCTCAAACCAAGCCCTTGGGGATTGTTTCAGGCCATCAATGCCTTCTTCAGTCTGTATACTCTTCCCTTAGCTGAGGGACACATAAGCTAGGGGGAGGTGTCATATACACCTCTTCCTCCAAGTCGCCATGCAGAAATGCGTTCTTTACATCAAACTGAAATAGGGACCAATCTCGATTCGATGCAATAGACAACAACACTCTCACAGAGTTCATCTTGGCTACTGGGGCAAAAGTCTCTTGGTGGTCTATCCCCTATATCTGGGTATATCCCTTAGCCACAAGTCTTGCTTTATGTCTATCAATAGAGCCATTTGAATGATACTTCACTGTGAACACCCTTTTACACCCCACTAGTCTATTTCCTTTAGGGAGGTCAACAACATCTCAAGTATCATTCTTCTCAAGGGCCCGCATTTCCTCTTCCATTGCCTCTCGCCATTCTGGTTTAGATAGTGCATCTGTCACATTACGGGGAACAAACACAGAAGACAGAGCCAAGGAAAGAGAGCGGTACGAAGGAGGTAAAGCAGAATACGAAACAAAATTAGAGATGGGATGGTGAGTACAAGAGCGCACACCCTTCGTGAATGCAAGGAAGGCCAAGATTATCAACATAATCAAGGCTAGACAGAGGAATATTACCTTCGACTGGAGGATCAGAGGAAGCTTCTTGGAGGAGCATATGAGAAACTTTTTTCCTATCTGTCTCCCGTTTTTCATACACTTTCAAAACATGGACAATATCCCCTTATTTATCACTACCACATGCACCATTAACACCAGTCTCCCCCTGTTTATCACTACCATCAGTAGAAGATGAAAACTGGAATGGGAAGAGCCAAAAACTCAGAAGAAAACTCTTTATGACCACTCTCCTCTTGAAGAGAAGTCTTCCTGGCAGAGAAAAATGGGGTATACTCAAAGAATGTGACATCCATGGAGACAAACACTCGAAGGGAAGTAGGATGGTAACACCTGTATCCCTTCTGACTCGAAGCATACCCAAGGAACATACACTTACTGCCTTAGGATCAAGCTTCGTAAGGGCAAGGCGAGCGACGTGAAAAAACAAACACAACCAAAGACCTTGGGAGGAATAGGAAACAAGCAAGCAGAAGGAGACATGGCTTGAACAGGTATCTGAAAATTTAAGATGCGAGAAGACATTCGATTAATTAAAAAAATAGCAGTTAAAAGAGCATGGGACCAGAAAACTTGAGGAACACCCATGGAAAATAATAGAGATTGAGTCACTTCTAAGAGGTGGCGGTTTTTTCTCCCAGCCACACTATTTTGTTGAGGGGTGCCTAGACAAGTGGTCTGATGAATGATACCTTGATGATCAGAGTATGAGACGAGGTCTCCAGACATATATTCCCCCCTGTTAGCAAATCTAAGAACTTAAGTTTAGTATCAAACTCAGTAGTAATCATAGCATGGAATGATTTAAAAAAGAGCATACCTCACTTTTAGCCTTAAGAAGATAAACCCAAGTGAAACGAGAAAAATCATCCACAAAGCTGACAAAGTAATGAAAACCAGATAAAGAAGCAACTGGGGAAGGACCCCAGACATCAGAGTGAACAATAGCAAATGGTGAATTGCATATATTACCATGAGAAGAGTAAGAGGTTCTACAATGTTTTGCCAATTCACAAGCTTCACACTAAAAGGAACTAACAGAACTAAAAAAAACAACCGGGGGAATAAGCATTTAATAAGCAAAAAAAAAGGGTGGCCAAGTCGACGATGCCACTGTAACAACTCCTCCTGAGTAGTGATACTCCAAACTCCGGATGAGATCTGCTGAACAGGTGACGCAACACGGGGTAAAGGGTCCAAAAGATACAATCCTCCCTCCTCATAACCCGTACCAATTGTCCTCATCGTCTCTAGGTCCTGGAAAACACAATGAGAGGGAAAAAAAGTAATGCTACAATTTAAGGATTTAGTAATGTGGCTAGCCGAAAGGATATTTAGAATAAAATTAGGAACATATAGAACAATTGATAAATGGATAAAAGGAGTAACAAGAATATGACCTTTACCAACAATGGAAGAAAAAGTGACATCAACAATCTTAATCTTGTCTTTACTAGAACAGATAAGGTAAGTCGAAAAAAGAGAAGACATATCAGTCATATGATTTGACGCTCTCGAATCAATAATCCAAGAGCAACTGGGTGTGGAGATGGATGCATTGAGGGTTGAGGCGAAAGTACTTGTGTCGCGACCCAAAATACCCCCTGGGAGTTAGGGATACTTTGGCTCGTGATGTGCCATATCCGATACCAAACCATCCTGTAATAACATCCAAGTCATGACAAACATAATCATGAATAAGGCGGAAGCTTAAACCAATGTGCGGAAGCGTAATCCAAAAATTTCTTTTCTATACATGCTGTGTATTCCAAGTTTGTACATACATCACAAAAGTAAAGGTGGACATGCCCACCTATCAAAATACAAAATGATAATACTCTTTCTCTCTCTCTATGTAATCACTCTAAAAGGGCCAGTGGTCTAAGTCATTTGCCTCCTCCTGAGGCTCTACATATGGCTCCTCCTCGCCATAATCCTCCTCTATCCAGGGCCCCTGATCACAGATGTCAAATGGAGTCCGTGTACCTGCCGACATAACATGTACGGCTGAGCATGGAATACTCAGCGAGCAAAATCTACTAGCTAACAATGCTATCATAATCACAATATTTTATACAGTGCGTAAAAGAATACAAATCACCAAAATCCATGCTTAAAACCCGTCGGGAAAAACCTTTCATAAAACTTGTTCTTTTCATGGAAAACAAACCCTCTCATGTATACTTATGAGTTCTTATGAATGCTTGTGAGCCTCGTGTTTTCTTATGAGTTCTTGTGAGCTTAGAGTTCTTGTGAGCTTGTGAGTACTTGTGAGCTTATGAGCTTCTTGTGAGCTTATGAGTACTTGTGAGCTTCTTGTGAGCTTATGATCCTTGTGAGCTTGTTCTCCTTGGAGACATATGCAAGATCTTAGACTTGTGAGTTTCTTATGAGTTCTTGAAAAGCCTTGCGAGACTTATGATCCGTGGAGTTCATGCAAGATCTAGACTTGATCCTTGTAAGCGTGGAGTAACCGATCTTAGAATGCCAACCCAAAGTTTGGCTTAGTCTATGCTTATGCATGTATGCTTCTTACTTATGAATGCCTTTGAAAATCCTCTTATGTTTTCTTGAAAATTCATGCTTATGAGAAAAACCACGGTCGTGCAATACTTATCATGCGTAGAGTGCTTGTGAGCATTATAACATCTATGTGGAAAGCTTTAACTAATTAAACATGTTCATGCAAGGCATAATGATCATTATAGTATACTTGAAGACCTTAAGTAACTCATATGGTTCATACAAGGTATATTAGCATCATAACATACTTAAACAATTCTAGAATGTAGAACATTTCATTCATTGCGTCACATCATAACAATCATGGCTTCTAAGCCTAATTCATCATATCACACTTAAAATCATGGTTCCTTAGAGGATATTAACACTTACTTGCACTTATAGTCATATTCACCCTTTTATTGGAAAACCCCCAAAATCTTAAATCCTTATTTGCTTATTTGAACATAATCAAGTTCACCCAAAATCCCTTGTTTGTCATTGCATCATAGTATACTTAAAATCATGGTTCATTTAAAGGTATTACAATTTTCTTACAAGTTTAGCCATATTCATCTTTGTTATTGAAAAACCCCCAATTTGTAAAACCCTATTTGATTGTTTATTCATGATCTAGTTCACCCAAATTTCCACACTTCCTATTTGTATCATAATAGAATTAAAATCACCTATTTGAATCATCTTTGTATGATAACAAGGCTAGATAGTAGTTTACTAACCTCTTTGGATCAATTTCTAGGTTGAAGAAACCCCTTGAGAAATCCTCACTTGATTTGAATGATCCAAGCTTGATTTGGGGAAGATCCAACCCTTGATTGAAGCTCTTCTTGGTTTCAAGCAAAACCCTCTTTGGAATGCTCAAGATCCTTTCCTTCTCTTTCTAGGAACTCTCATTGGTTTAGGGTAACCCAAAAACCCTCCTAAAGTCTTCTATTTATAGTGTAAGGGGTGAAAAACCCCTAAAAAATCGCATCCAAGAAAGTAAAATCGCGTATCTACGATCGTTCGTAGCGATTTACGATTGATCGTAGCCTTCTACAATCGATCGTAGCTTCCTACGATCAATCGTAGTTTCACCCGAGAGTTTCCAGCATTTCTGGGGCTTTCGATCGTAGCAACTCTACAATCGTTCGTAGCTCCGCTACGATCGTTCGTAGGGTCCCTTCGAGCGATCGCAACTTTTGCAGAAAGCTTCAGCATTTTTGCGTTTTCGTATCTCGGCCATAACTTTTGACTCGCTTGTCCGATTTTGACGATTCAACTTGCGTTGGATTCGTCTTTCGAAGGAGAACAACTTTCATGTTTTTCACAACTTCCAATTCTTCCTTTTTCTTGGACCATTTAGCCCCTAAACCTGATTGATCCGAAATTGGGTTTCGTCAATCCAGATTTTAAACCGACCCGACTTCAGAAATCGGTCTTTTGACCTAACACCAACTCAAAGCCAAGACAAGTGATCAACATGAACCCCGAAGAGGGTTCAATTACCTTTCCAAAAATCCAAGAATCGCTTGATTCCGACGAGCGGTGTGAACGCTAGGGCTATTTAGAGTCGAGGGTATGCCAAGGCATAACCCTTGTCAATACTCAAGAGTATTCTATACTCTTGCCTATTTCATTCCAAACACCCATACACCATAAATACATTCTTACATGCTTTACTATATGATATCATTCGTCGTACATGGCCATCAAGATCCGGGGTTTTACAACCTGTGTGAGCAAATGAGGAAGTCATGGCAGATGAGGGTTTTAACTGAGCCATAAGACGCCGAAGATGTTCCATCTCTACACGCGAGAAGCTCAGGTTGTCTTTAGATGAGGCAAGGGTAGGAGGAGGATCAGTAGTAGTGAAACAATAGAATGAACACTAGAGGTCCTTCTACCACTTGATCGCCCCCCTCCACGTCCTCCCCCTAATGGTCCCCTTTGCTGTGGGCTCTCGTGGAGATCCCAGCATGTCTCTTTGGTGTGACGTGTGCAGCCACAATGCTCACATTTCAACTTGTCACGTTCATCTCCCAAAGCACCAGAATGGCCACCTCCTCGGGTACCACGACCTCTACCTCCCTGGGACACAGATGAGAGGGCAGACCTCTCCTAGGGAGGATGCTCAAGCATAGCACTACGGCGGCGCTCCTCCCTATGTAAGTATGCATACACCTCTATGAGGGCAAGGGGTGGCTCCTTACTCAAAATCTAAATTCGAATATGGTCATATTCAGGGTTCAATCCTGCCAACAACTCAAATACTCGATTGTCCTCAATGAACTTCCCGTGAGCTACGGTATCTGCGCTGCACGTTGCGTTAAAGGAGTGATAATGGTCCAACTCTTCCTACAACCGCCGAAGAGTAAAATAGTACATGGACAATGGTGTATCACCTTGTCTTAACTGAGAAATGATTTGTCGTAGCTCATAAGCTCTAGTTGTGTTACCCACCTTTGAGTAGGTCTGAGTGACTGCATCCCAAATTTCTTTAGCAGTAAAGAGGAACAAGTAGTTATTGTTAATGTTTGGCTGCATGGAATGGAGGAGTCATGATATGGTAGTGGCATTCTCTGCATCCCATTTCGCAAAGGATGAATCATAAACGACATGCATAGGGATAGTGCCGGTCAAGTAGCCCATCTTTCCTTTTCCCTTTACGTAAAGATTAGTTGACTGTGACCATGCCAGAAAATTACTTCCATTCAACTTTACAGTAGTAATTTGAAGGTTTGGGGCATCACCATGCCTTAGGTTCAGGGGTCCGACATTGCTCACAAGAACGCTAGTGGTTTGACTAACCTCAAAATCTTCCATTATGCTTCACCTCTTAAGAATCTTCAATAAAGAAACACCAACAACCCACTATCACTAGGAGTACACACTCCTACACAAATAAACAAACACCTTCTAGGCATAAACCAAGCACCAAACACTTCCCATCGACTTCAACATATCAATGCACACATCAAACACTTCAATCATACTCCAACAATACTTCAAATCATCAATGCAAGCATCAAACAAGTCATGTTTAAGCTGTTCCAACCAAATACAGCCAAAAAACCAGAAAAAAACCCAAAAACAGCAGAAATATACCCTTCTAAAACAGTCATAACTCCTTCAAAACAAAGGGGGTTTGAAACCACTCCTATTAGGTAGGTAGCAAAAAAACGTTCCTAGAAGTGGGGTTCCTTCACCACAAAAACTAGATTTCTCATAGGAAATGTAGGTCACAACCAAACTGAATTTTTTTTGTTATTTATTGAAAAAACATCTTAAAAACTCCAATACTTCTCCAAATCTGATGAACTAGGGCTCAAAAAACCCGGAAAATAAACCCTATCAAACCATGCCATTAAAACCAGAGTTCATACCCTCTGGTCCATACGGCTAACGTTAGCCGTACGGACGGTGATGTCACTTGGACCTTGCTGCTTTGGTTGACCGTTTTGGATTTAAAAGTAAGCTTTGATCTTCTGTTGTGCTTTGATACCAAGTGAGAGTTAAGGTCTGGATAAAAAAGGAGAAAGAAGAAGGGGAGAAGAAATGGAAAACAGAGAGAGCGTCTAAGGACTCTCTCTAATACAGGTACCGGGTTTGATTCCCGAGAGGGTGGGAGTTTGTATGTACTCTTCACCCGCCCACTAATTGAACATATACTAACACCTAACTGGCGTTGCGGCTTAAACAAATATCTCGAACAAAAAAAAAACTAAAAACAAAATTACAAGTATACCCTCAGCCAATAACACGTAACCCATTTGTATAGTATACTGTATAGTATTCAACATACTCTAGTATAGATTACTCTAGTATAGATTGTACTCTTAAAAGGACAAAGGGACGGGCAAATACGGCATGGTAGGAAGCAGTGACAAAAGATTTGGAGCTTCGTTATCTAATAAGAGGAGATATGACTTTTAGATTGAATGGAATGGCCAAACTAGATTTGTGCAACTAACCCCAAATAGTTGAGATAAGGATTAGATGACAACTATGGTGAAAGATCATTCCCTGGATTTTGTTACAAATTCACTTAAGTTGAGCTATTAGGAATTTCAAAGTCATTCTATAAAGCCATACCTTAGCTTTAGAAGCCTCATTTCCTATCTTCATTAGATTTCCTTTTGTTCTGTAATTCTATTTAAAACCACTCATGTTTCAGTGCGTTGTTAAAGATAGTTAATATGTCACCCGACATTGATGTTTAGTTTTTGCTTGTGTGACATTTAAGGTGGTCCATATGATTATAATTATTGTATTCATAAAATTTAATCTTTTTTTCCTGGTAAGCTAGACTCGAACACGTGATCTCATGGTTTCAATGCAGTTCCCATGAAATTTTAGTCTTAAATGAGAATTTCTGCACCCTCCAAACTGTTGATAAAATTTTGTTGCACCCTTCCCCAAAGCTTGTCAAGAGGAGAAACCAAAAAGAAATAGTGGATATAGAATAACATAGTTTAATTTATTGAACTGGAAATCGGACTCATAATCAATGGTTTAGGAGTTGGGATAGGAGAAGTTGAATAAGAAATAATTTTACGGGTGAGTTGAACTTGAGGATGACCAAGCCAGACTGCTTAGAAACAAAAAAATGACGGAAATTAGAGTGAAAATTTTGGCAATGTATTCAGTGTGTCAAGAAGGCACCTAAGCTCTAGGGGTTCCATAGGCGATGCCTAGGTGACCTAATTATATATTTTTATTTTAAAATTATAAAGATTTAAAGTAATCGTATATTACAGAAATAAAAGATGAAAAAATTAGAAATAAAACATAAGTTAGAAAGAGGAACAACGGGCTTGCTGCGAAAAGCCTAGATATAATTTGTTTGGTCTAGACAAATCATAGACAAAATCTGTAAAGTAGTGTATATTTTTTTTTGTGTTTTTGTTAGTAACATTTAACTATTGTGGTGGGTGGCGGCTTCATCACTAGCGCTTTACTGCTCTGCTTTTTGGCTAGGATCATCTTGATATTTTTTTTAGTGAAGTTGGCTCTCAGTATTTTTTATTCCTAGCTATTTTAAATGTTTTGCGACACTATTATGACACCTCTATAGGTAAGTGACCATTAAAGTAATAGTTTAACTGATATAATAAACAGAACAACTACTTGATATTCCAACAGTGGAAAATCAGTTCAAGTGAGATTAGAAGATAAGAATGATTTTCTGGTCTTATTTAATTAGAAATAACTAATGGTGGGATGAATATCAACCCTTTGGGTCTGGACTAATTCCTGAGGGTGTGACGTGAGCCCGCAACCTGCCACACCATGTAAGTCCGGGTAAACTCGTGCGGGCTAGCCCCAAAGGGGGAGTGAGAAATGGAACCCAAGACCTCCCACTTGGCGAAAGGCCTAGGAACCACTGGTCCACCCCTTGTTAAGTGAGTTATTCTCCACATTTGACCACTTAGGTCTTCCGAACCTTCGCTGACATGATGTGAAATCATGTAGAGGTAGGTTTGGATATACTGGAAAGAAAACCATTTAGCTGCAGTACTAGAGTGTGGTCATCTCTCAGTATTTGATTTCTGTCTCGAGGTTAAATAGGTGTAATATACCAATAAATTAAAGGGGTATAATTATTTGTGGTGGTTAGTATTAGCCATGTGGTCACTAAGTTGATGCAAGTTAGCCCAGAAATCCTTGGAAGTGAGTCGTAGTTGACCATCACTTATTGCAGAAAAAGAGTACCATTGCTGTAATGAATATTACTTGGCCTGCTTCACTAAGGTATGTCTATCTTTGTCAAGCTCTCATTAATGTTGTGATTATTTTGGTTTATGTTAAAACCATATTAGCCCTATAGTTGGGAATTGGATTGTAGTTTATCATAACCCTTAAATTCCAACTTCCTTTACATCACTCTTTAATTCTAACTTCCTTACCTGTAATGTTAATCTTTCTCCTTCAACATTTAGCATTAAAAGAGTACAAAGTGAAAAAGGCACTCAAATCGATAGAACCAAGACTGCATTTAAGTGGGACTGGGATCTAAGTTGCAAGTACCTCCCAATGACACTTATTATTACTTTATTTTCAGGCAATATTTGCTTCTTTTAGAAGAATGGCTCGGTTTCGAGCATAAAATGAAATAATAACCATAATGTTAATCTGTTAATCATGTACAAACTACAAGCCCACTTGCCATGGGATCTTACAAGTTAACTTGAACCTATCCTTTTCTTTCTGACCCGGTGACATCTGGTGAATGCCTCTTAAGTTAGAGGAGTGCCATTTAATGTACAGCAATATGCTGGCAGTCCATCTGTTCTTTGTACAGACAGATCCTGTTAAACTTTGTGTTGGCTGTATTCTCTGCATTTTGGGCTACTCATTGTTTGTTTTTGGCCTTGACCAACCTGCTAGCTGGAAAGTGCAATCTGGCCATAAGTGGACGAGGTGCCCTTGTTCTCTGGTCGAATCCCCTCACACAAACAAATCCTGCAAAATATTTTTCGGACAAAACTTAATTAAATATAGCATGGTTACAATAGGCCTTTCCTTCTAGACATGTAGCATTCCTTCTAGGTAGGTAGTATGGGAAAGAGACTCAACTCCGGACAGTTTTAACACATTTTGAGATGGTGTACCTTCAGCCTGCAAATATACCATGCCAACATGCCCCAATTATTTTAGGTACTATCTGTTGGAAGAGATCATGGTTTTGGTATTCCTCACTTGTGGCTGGTAACAGTGAAATGGAGAAAGGAAATAGAATGGTTTGGTGAGGATTGTCATTCATTCGTGAATCATGATCACATGGTAGTTGGTACTTGCATGCACAGTTTTGGATTATGGGAAGTTGGAAACAAAGTTCATGAAGATTGTCTTGTCCTATGGATTTCCTAATCCTAAGGACATTGTGAAACTAAGATATTACAGTGTGAAATGTGTTTTTGAACCCCTTTTTATAGCTATAGAATTGGTCAGTAATGGGTCTTCCTTAATGAGTCATTTACTAGTGTGCACAGGCTCATTGAAAATTAACATTGATCATTTAATAATATTAACCTTTAGTAGGAAGCAAAGACAATCCTATGCCTTGGATGTTAGAAGAGACGATAGTAAATCTGTTATGAAATTATTAGAAAACAGTGCACTTTCTTTTCTGGCACAGAAATCCCATTTGGTAGTTGAGAGATACTATCATTCCTATGAATAGGATTTAGATTGTCTGCCTGTCCACCCAAGATATCAGTCTTGCGTCATATCAGGTTCCAGATAGGGAATGAAGTAAAACATGACAGATAAACCTGTAGGAAAGTACAATATGGAAGAAAAGAGTAACCAATTGTTATTTGCTAGAGTTTTGTAAGAAAGACCCCTTTGGATAAAAAAGTAATTGTACAAATTAGAGTTGTCTAGGATTACCAACTTTGTCTCATGACTCTCATCCGTAGCCCTAGAAAGTTCGGAGTTAACAGTGATTCTTTCTTGGTGAACAAGGAGGGCCTAGCTACCTATTTTTTGGAAGAGGCTGATTTCGATGCAATGTGGTGTGGTGTTCTTTTGATCAAGGTATGCCACATATCATCGGGAAGACCATGACTCCATGATCTAATGTGTTGAGCATGATGAAACAATCAAAATGTGCAACTTCTTATGAGTAACTCTTACATGCGCAAGGATAACAAGTTCATAAGACTAAAGGAAATGCCCAGATATATGCGGATGGATAAATATGAGTGATGGGTCAAGAGACTGGTATGGACACAAGTTCATACTGAGTGACGCATGATTTAGTGATTTTAAAAAGTTGAAACATGGTAGGGAGAACTTTCAGAGCCGGATGGATAAATATGAGTGATGGGTCAAGAGACTGGTATGGACACAAGTTCATACTGAGTGACGCATGATTTAGTGATTTTAAAAAGCTGAAACATGGTAGGGAGAACTTTCAGAGCTCATGCATCAGTTCCTCCTTTGCAACATGGTAGGGGGACTCAGGTAGTTAGGAGAAATGACGTGAGGGGAAGGAGTTATAGAGAGGTAGTGAAGATTCCTTTTTGGCTGGTGTTGGGTGATCATAGAAAAAAAAACTCAGTGGCCACGATATTGATTTACTAGGTGTTAAAGGTAGAAAGGATCATTTGGAGGCTTCTTTGGCGGGAAAGAGTATTACAAATCCCGTCCTTAGGTTTTTATCTGCCGAAATTTTTCCCGGGAGATTTTCAAATCCAGAGTTTTTTTCCCCTGAGTATTTCTTAACTGAATCTTGACAATAATTAAAAAAATAATTAAAATTACATAAAATAGTAGTAATATTTATAAATTCATCCTAAACTTCAAAACATTCACAATAAATCATAATATCGTCATAACTCAAACTCTTTTTGCAAAGCGTATAAATTGATTGATAAAATCATTGTTTAAAAACCCGAAAACTTGACTTGATTAGAAAGTTAGCCGGGTTGAATAACTAGAAAAAAACTCAACTTGGTCCAACTCAGGATATATATATATATGTGTGTGTGTGTGTGCGCGCGCGCGCGCCAATTAGGAAATTACCAATTTCTTGGCATTTTATCCAAGATTGAACCATAAATAACTTGAAAAACTTGGGTAAAAAATCCAAACTAGCCTAATTTTGCAGCCTCAAACCTAAAAACCAAGTTTAAGAAAATTCATAGTAGGTTGACTTTGCAATCCCAAAAGAATATGATGCAAAAACAGTGTGATGTTTGAGTTTAGGTTTAAAAAAAATGAAAATGATAGAAATACCATTCTGTTACTTGGCCTAGTTTGGTGAGTCGAAAAACTTGACTTGACCGAGTCACTCGAGTTCATAGTGTCTTCTTTAAGTTTTGAGGTGACTCGAAATCAGTCAAGTCGAATAACTTGGTCGAGTAAACTTGACTTGACCGAGTCACTCGAGTTCATAGTGTCTTCTTTAAGTTTTGAGGTGACTCGAAATCAGTCAAGTCGAATAACTTGGTCGAGTTACGTGACTCACCGAGTTTTTGAACTATGATAAATAGAGGAGAAAATCTTGATATTTTGAAAGAGAAAAGAGTTAAACTCTATTGTGTAAATCTCACAATATTTACGCGATAAAAAGAGAAAATCGTATTTCTCGTGAAAATTTTAGAATACCGTGATAAAATTGAAGTTTTAAACTTTAAATGGTTTTCTCAGGAGAAATTGAATACTTCTCGAGAGATTGTAACAATAGGGAAGGTATGAAGTTGAGGTGGGTAGCATCCATGAGATTTAGAGACGGGCGAATAGTGAGGGGTTGGGTAATGGGAGTTACAATGAAGAGATTAACGAAGAATCTCTTCATGCGTTGTCTTGTGAATATGAAGCAAAACATGTTTTGGAGGACGTACGAAAACTTGCATAGCTTATCTGCTCATTGATGCCTATTGCCTGGAACCTTAGAATTTGATGTCAAAACTTGGAGAATTTAAGGAGGCGTGGGTACATTTTTTTGGAATGCCGTTCATCTTTGGTGTAGACACAATCTCAAGGTGATCGGATAAGAACATAGAAAAAAATGCCTAATCTTGAATGGGATATGGTGACAATTCGAGCCGACGACCATATCCCCCCTTCCCAAAAAACAAATCATGTTACTGTAGAGCCTACACTGTCAAAGGAATGCTAGTGTAAACCAAGGAAGGTTTTAGCCAGAGCTGCTGCAGAAGTTGAGGGCCACACCGTCAAAGTTATTGATGAGTGAGATAAATTATCTTCTTTGGAAAACGAAGGAAGGAGGCTGGGGATGCATGAGGTTGGCACTACATGGAGGAACACCTAGACGACAATGACCCAACTTTTGTAGCTAATGAGGGGTTGCGAGTTATAAAATAGATAAGGTATATTTATGTTGGAGAGTGGGCTAGTGGAAGACAATTGTCCCTTTGGGAGACACCGCTAATTTTAGAATTCAAAATTTATGCAAAAAGGGGGATATGACTTATCATCATGGTTCTGACAATCAGATTTCGGGTCAGTAGCAGTTATCCGTCCTCAGCCTTCTTGACATGTAGCAAAGAGGCACGAGGAAGTTATTTGTTCAATTAATAATAGTTTGATGGCTGGCAGTGTTGGAGGCATAATTGTTAAATACTGGCGATTTGCGATTCAAATCCTACGATTTGAATCGAATCCCAAACAAATCGATTCAAATCAGATGTGAAAATCTTAATTGGGTAGATCTCATTCGATTTGTCATTCAAATTGCGATTTGAGATTCAAATCGTACGATTCATACGATTCGAGCACGAAACTACTTTTAAGGACCAATACTTTTAAAAAATATTTTTAATGTTTTTTATTCTTTCAATTTTCTAAAGGTAATTTATGTCTTTTAAGAAGAGAGAAGAAACGGAAAAACCCCTGTTACGGACATGTCAAAACCATTATTTGGGTTCTCTCTGTTGCTGTGAAACGGAAAAAAAAGGAGTGAAAATAGAAGAAAAGATGAAGAAGAAAGATGATGGAGTTAGAGAGTTGGACTCTGGGAGAACTTGATAGTTTATTCTATTAGTCTTTTTAATTCTACAAGTTTTTTGATACTTGATTTCATACAACATGATTATATGAGTCTTAATTTTGTTGACTTATCTTTGATGATATTAGGGGTTATGTTTAATTTTGTGGAGTTCATTCGCATATTGTATAGTGTATGCAATGAAATGTTCATTATTTTCTTTTATCAATAGATATGAATGAAATTTTTTGGATAATAGATTGTTCCATTTTTTGGATTTATTAATTTTTTTAAACAATTTTTTTTAAAAAATGGATTAAATCTTACGATTTATGATTTGAATTGGTCCTGAAACAATTTTACGATTCGATTATGATTTAACAATCTTTGTTGGAGGGACTAATGCAAGAAAGGCTCTCCCATACTCACATTGATCTTGAAACATGGTTAAATGAATTTTTAAAAAAAGAAAAAAAGGTGGATCACAAAATAAGAACGTTTTTTGATTATAGAGATATATAAAAATATCGGGAAATACATGATATGCATTAGATGGAAACATGATTATAGGGATATATAAAGAGGAACCGAGAGGATACTTAGGAGTAGCCTACAAGGAATAAAAACAAAACAAGAGATACCAATCTACTTAGATCAAATATCTCTAACTAAATAAAGCACAACCGAAAAGGATAATGCTCCATTATACATCACCCGCACAGCCGCACTTAAGTATCCTCGACCTCTGAGTCAATATGATGTACAACACCATTCTAGGATCAGAAGTTTGATACCCCTACAAATCCGTTGTGGATAGGACACCGAGTTATTGAAACTCTCGAGTTTCTTTCTTTTTATATCGTCCAAGAAATGACCTTTGATAGAGCTTTTTATATCGCCCTTATGGCCCCTTTCAAAAGCTCCAAAAGGATGAAGGGAAGAGGGAAAATCTAATACACTCCCACGGCCCACCAGGGCTACTGATTCTTCCGCATGAAGGCACAAATAGCAACCATTTGCCATTACTTCTTTTTTTTCCAGATTGTCACAAGTGAGTACCATATGGAAGACTGCAGTGCAAAGGAAAAACAAACCTCTGAATCGTTACCTACCCTAAACCTGATAAATGATGAAACAATTTTGCCATCGCCAGAATCCCTTTCCATAACCCTACTCCGTGGGGGATTCTCACTTCTTTAGGATCCCCATTTGGACGCTTGGCCGTATCTGGCAACAATGACTTTTCTCCACAGGCTGCTCCTCTCTTCCCCAAATCTCGACACCCACTTTCTTAGCAAAGCCTTGTTAGGATCGACTAGAGATTTGAGATTAAGCCCTCCCCCATCCTTGGACGACAAACTTGGTCCCACGACACCAAAGGATATTTCGACTAGTCCCCTCAACCTATTCAGTTTCAAAGAATAGTAAGGGTGGATAGGTAATAGGTTGGGAGATTTCCAAGAGTGCTTTTGAGTAGGGTTAATTTCCCTCCTTTAGAGAGGAGGTTCGAATTCCACCCAAATAGTCTAGGACAAACCTTTCTACTACCGGGGACCACTGGGCATTGAACTTGAAACTCGCGCCGAGGGTAAGCCTAAGTAGACCGAAGGGAGTGATCCGACCTTACACCCTAGGACAACTGCTAAGTTCGCTATATTAGGGACCTTAACTATGCTAATCATTTTAATCTTCCCCAACTTAACCCTCAAGCCCGAGCATGCCTTGAAACACAAACACTGCAGAAGACACCTAAGATATGTCAGCTAGGGGCAAGAATCCTTGCAGAAGATCACGGCGTCGTCTGCATATTGAAGATGAGAATCTGCAAGTTCTCCCGATAGAGAATCCATTAAAAACCACCCCTCTACTCTAGTTAACATCCATTCAACGCCTTTGACACTATGAGGAAGAGAAATAAGAACATTATTTTAACAAAAAAGAAGGAATAAGAACATTGTGTTGTTGACATGTCGCAGGGGAGAAGATAGAGATGCAACATATGTCAATTCACTAAAAGACAAGGGAAAAAAGCATAATACTAGGCTCCTTTTTAAGAGAGAAACATATGGCATGGAAGAGTTATTTTGAACACTTAAAAGGTTGATAGCAACAGTTTCCACGTGATGTCTCCTCTAAACAGAGAACTAGAAACTAAACGAGCTTGAGTTTGTCTTACCCATCCTCTATTAATAGCAACGATTTGTGGGATTGTCAGTATCCTTTTCAAAGGCACTCTTTCACACATTAATCCTCTCGAATATTATAGGGAGCTACAGAAGTGGTACGGAGGGAAGGAGGACTATAGACATTGATGATGTACTGAGGTCTCATCAGAGGCTGATCCAGAGCGAGCCAATGATGAGGGTAGTTGTCATGTAGGGTGGAAGATTCCATAATTATGCCATACACCAGTTATCTAGCAGATAATACCTCAGTCAGATCTACAATGAAGAGCTCATCAATTATGTGGGGAGGAGGATGTGCTTAATAGTACAGGAAGATGTGGCTTTAACTCCATCAAGTCTCTTGGAAAATTATGAAGGCGCTGGATGCAGACGGGAACCTGTTGGAGAATTCCTACTGGCTACTACCCAAGTATTGAACCTACTCATATAATAAGGAAATAGGAAATATGCCCAAAGCAATCTGAAATAAAGGTTTAGGATGACATGGAAGTGTCATAAGTTGTATCAGAACCTAAGGCTATTGAGAATTGGTTGTGAGCGGACATAGGGAAGTATTGAAGTGGTTCCTGAGAAAATTATAGAGTTCAGTAAGTTTTTTGGGGCTTCATATGAAGTGTATGAGGAGCAAAAAAAAGCATTGTTCTCAGGCATTGAAAAAAGATGGAAGAGGTCCAACTTACCTGCAGAAATAGAAGGAATACGGAGGTAGCAAGGGTACTTAGGGAGGTTTAAACCTCTAGCAACATTAATAAATTATGGGATATAAAATGGTATGCGGAAGTAGGAAGGGAAGGGGATTTCAAAAGTCTTAGTTGGGTGGTTTCACTATTATAGAATTTGAGGGGTTTGGGCCTTTGGGGACATAAGAGAGAACATATGTGGTGAAATCTCCTGTGGACTAAAGTGCCTCACATAAAGTGTAATTCTATTTGCAAAAGTATTAAAAATGTATAACGGATCGTTTTTCACTTGATAGTGTTGGTCGGATTTCTGTATCTTGATCTCTCCCCCATTCTCCAAACTATGCTCTATTTCTGTTTTTATTCTTGATTTTCAATAATCTATGGAAATCTTGAACTTTTAATGATTTTAATAACTAAACTATGTTTTGGTCGCATCACCTAAGCAATGCCCGGGTAACTCCTTGCCTAGAGAAACCCTATTGCCTAGATGCCTTGACTGCACTGTTTTTCAGTTGGATGAAACACAAGATCTCCTGGTTGTGGTGCTGTAACTTAACCAGGCTTGAACGCTTTGTAGATTTATATTGGATCATATATGCACAATCCAGACATGGTCATCCTGTAACAATGAATGGACTTTGTCTAGAATTCATATCCCTAGTGTATGTACTCATGAATCATGGTGAGCAAGTTAAAAAAAAAATGCAGCTATAATTGTCTGAATAGAATCTCAAAACAAGGTTTTAGTATGCTGCATTGTGTCTAGTTTTTTTTATGTGTAGCTCTATGTATGTGTGCGTGTACGAATGTAGGGCAATAATGTTTATTGCTCTAATCCAAATCAGCTAAGATGATATCCAAATAGTGTTGCCATGTCATACCTCTCCAGAAGCAGTATTGAATTCCCTCTGTTGATAGACCTAGTAGAAAAAAATTACAAAGTCAGTTCTGATTTCATTCTATAAATTGGGAAATTGTGCATACCGTGTAATATTCTTTCACCTTTAAATATTGTTGGTATGGATGTTCCAAAGTACACAGTTCGTCTTGGAAGATTCCATATCCATGCCCTAGGAACATCAATTGGATTAAGACTAGAATCGTGGTCGGCAAACACCTGCATGGGAGTACTTCATTTGTTTTAGTACCGCCTGATCTGAGAAACCAACAGCTCTAAAATATGGTGAATAGAAAGAATGAGTAAGCAGTGAAAAATAATATAATTTTACCTCATTAACTTGAAAGTATGTGCCATTGAGTGGAAAGCTTCCTCTCATTGCTGTTCGACATGGTATCTGTTCATGGGATGGTGTGAATAATAATCAGCATCTGATGGTAATATAGTGTTATTATGTGCATATGGGTTCTGTTTTTCCTCACCAGAATTGTCCCTCGAACTGTTTGGGAATTTGCTTCTCGTATACTATTGCATGAAAAACACGTCTTTTCATTACATAGTTTGCCTGATTCTTGGGATTCGCATCTTGCTTCGGGTGGTTGAATAGAATTTGCAGTTTCACCTGATATTGAACATCGCCACATTGGGTATGTGATTAATAAGCAAACACAGATAGACTAATAGCATCTCATCTCAAACACGGGGAGACATCAACTAGCTCACGATCCACTTCATCAAAGTGTTCTCTTGAATTCCAACAATGTGGATACTGCAACCACAGCATTGGAACCATGTTGTTGTAACCCGCCAAAAAGGAAAAAATTTTTCTCACTATATTTTTTAAATGCCATGGGCTGTGTGAGTTGTGCTGATGGACTGGTAAGACCATTTAACATGTTAGCTTGCAAGCTACTGTATCTGGCTCTTGTGTTCTTTACTTACCTGGTGTCCATATAGCAAGAAGGTATGAACTTGGATCATCAGGTTCTCTTCTGTTCATCTGTATTTTAGAATGTAAATTTGTCAGAAAATAAGTTCTGAGCAACTACAAATTTTTAAAGAAGTAGAGAGAAATAACTAACCCCTTTAAGAAGAGGGTGTGAATCTGGAAGTTCATAACTGCATCAGGATGGAAAAGTAGTGAGTTTACATCATGCAGGATGTGATCTACTGCTACAGCTTAAATTAATATTTGTTGCAGTATAGTCAAAGTGCCGTCTGGCAACCGCTTTGCCTAGCAAAGACCCTTAGCGCATGCATTGGGGTATAGACGTAATCTTGTTAAGACGAGGTTGCCTAGCGGTGCCTAGGTGTCGTGTTACCAACGCAGTAAAAAGCTAGTGACAAAAGTTGGTCTCTTGAGAGGCACATAGAGTAAGATGCTTTATGCAAAGAGCAATAGTCCCCTTAGGCCGAGGAGGGGACTATTTCTCCTTAGCTCTCACAAAGCCCCTTTGAACTATGGTTAACAAGTTTTAACCTTTGTGGTTAAATTTTTTTGCTCTAAAAAGCAAGGTTAAATGCTTTATCCCTAGGGTTAGTGAATCTTAACCACATTTACAGGGAGTAAAAAGGGGACACGTGACACCAAAAAGGGGTGAAACGGTAAATCCCCTCGTCCCAAGGAAGAGAATATTTTCTTTATGGAAAATAATAATAAAACAAGTATATAAGATGGAATATCTTAACACTGTCTATATGAAATCCCTTTTTGTCTACTCTCTCTCTATCTCACGGACACACACAGTCACTCCAAACCTTGCTCAATATATATATATACTAGTAGAGACCCCGTGCGATGCACAAGTGAATAAAAAAATAAATCTCTACACTCTCTCTATACCTCTTATCACAATCCCCTAAAATCTCTCTGCATTCTCTCTCTATTCTTCTTATATCTCTCCTTATCCCTCTTATCACAATCTCATAAAATCTCTCTCTACATTCTCTATCTATCCTTCTTATCTCAATCCCTCTTATCACAATCTCCTAAAATCCCTTCAATGATTTTTGAATTCAGGGAGACGTGTGTGAGAGAGAGAGTTAACGGTTGAGATTAGAGATAAAGTCACGGAGGGAACAATCCCCTAAAATCTCTCCAATAGTTTTTGAATTGAGATGGAGATGTGAGAGAGAGTTAACGGTTGAGATTAAAGAATAAAGAAGGGTGCCACATGGCATCCTTAAAATAGAACTCATAGGATTCTTGAAATTGAAGATTGGAGAGCAAAGAGAGAGAGTTAGGTGGCACTTATATTTCTTTATATTATAGTGTATATATATATATATTTGTTTGTTTCCAATGTTTTATCTTCGACTTCTTAAAAAATACTAATACTTGATAGTTGATACCTTAATAGGCTCAGATTTTCTGTGCTATTGTTTAGCAGCTGGTCTGCTTTTCTAAATAATGGCGAGTTCAATTGTTTTATAGATTGTCCTATCATCTGCGTGATACTATATCAAAATAGTACAGAGGGTTTCGTCTTTGTTTAACTTTGCACTGGCTTAGTCAATCTGAGCCACAGTATAGAGAACTTTCAGTTCATAAGTTCTAATTTGGGCCATATCTAATTCTCAAAAGAAAATTTGAACCATATCCAGTTCAACTTTCCCAAGTTATATCATACTTGTATCAAACATTACACTGGTTTAGTAAATTTAAGCCACAGTGCATAGAACTTTCAGTTCATAAGGTCTAATTTGAACCATATCCAGTGCAACCTTCCCAAGTTGTACCATACTTGGTTTCTGACTTCTGAATGATTCCTTGGTTATGTGAACATGAGGAAGGGGAATACTTACACTTGGTGCTCTGTTCGTAGCCGGCTCACATTCTTCAGTTTGGGTGTAGGGATAGAAGCAGCTTCGGGATTTAAAGCAACCAAAGCCTTCGACATATCATTCTCTTGGAGTTCCATATTATTCTGTTGCATATAATTCTGTAAATTCAGTGTGAACTCTTCAATATTGAGCTTGATAGTAGGAATTTCATCAGGATCCTCGTAGAAAGCATCCTCAATGTCACTTTGTGATATTTCTGTGCATTCAGGCTCCGGTGTCCCGGGTTCTTCAATGATAGGTTCACAGTTCCTGATTCCAGGTCCTGCTTTTGAGGGCAGGTCTGCCTCAGGTGCAGGTAGTTGCATTGGATTGATAACCACAGCTGTGTTTTGGTTAGCCGCTATGTGAACAGTTGAAGTCACTATGCTTTTCTCTTCTGGCCCTGGCAGGGCAAGCCTTGCACTGCGTTCAACAAGGTTCATTAGTAATCTGATTCATGAAAAAATGCTTTACATAAATCTACATGGGGAGAGGAACTGGGGTAATTTGCGCAAGATGGGAGTTCTTTTTCCAAGCCATGCATTGTTCATCTGGATAACATAAATGGTTGAGAACTCCCCATTTGGTAGGGTTCAAGGATTTGCAAGGTCCGAAATTAACTTATTTGTTCATTCTAATCATCTGATCGATAAAATTCTTTTCATTGCAATTTTTTTTCTTACTTTTCAAATATTCAAAATAACTGAGGAGATGATTATATGTTCATCTGATTTTTAATTATTTACATATGGAATCTATTGTGACCATCCAAATAAGGTACAAAACCATATTGGATCCCTACTTGAATTGGTATTCCTGTCTTGTCCGTATCACCTATTGTATATACATCTTTGCATAATGGTATAACTGTGAGAAACATGAATGGTAAACGGGATGCAAACCTTGCAAATGCACTTGCGAAGTGTTTGCACTCTCCTCTCATTGGACATGCATTGCAATTTGGTTTGCTCTTTGTACAGAAAACCTGCATAATTCTCAAAGCACGTGTCCGCCATTTAGCCTTTGCTTATTATTAGTGGCCAGTAGAAGGAATCACCCCATATTTCTAATGAATGCAATAACATACCTTTCCAAATGTAATCATTTGATAATGGAGCTCATACCTGTAGTTAGATAGTACAATATATCAGCAAAAACTTGCTGGATTTAGGAACAGTTACCTTGATTTTGTTGTCCTTTTTAGTTTACTAATGGAATGTAATTGACACGAAAAAATCTAAGGAGGAATAATGGGGTTACAATGTCCGTTGATCAAGTTTGCATAGCCGCGGCCAAAGGAATTTCTGAATAGACTCCAACACTGGGTACCTATTTAGGAGCAAGATTAGCATTTTCATGTAATTGAAATTCATTGTTGATCATTTGGCATATAATGCTTACAGTTCTAGAAGATGCAATTGAAGCGACTCTGGCAGTGGTTGGATGGGGACCCATCCCAGTCTCACAGCTATCCGACCAACATTTGTGTCAACCTTATTGAAGATGCAAACATAAAATCTTAGGAGTGCAAAATTTGGTTCACCTCTAGTGAGCTCACAAGTGACCATTACTATTTAATATAAATCTTACCGGGAAAGCAAGATGGTGAAGTGTCAAAAGCCTCACACACTCCACGCTTTTCAACCCCAATCCCCGTACACTTAATAAGTACTCCCTACAAGAAAACATTTTTTTATTGACTTTGCTGATTCAATACATTATTTTTCATGCTTTGGTAATCTTCTGAGACATGTATTTACCAGTTTGTTGATTTAGTGACAATTTTTAAACCTATTTGTGCAAGGAAATGAAATATTTATGTTGGGCTTACTTTGCTTTGTCAGGAGGAACATCCCTTAACCATTCAAGGTCAAGACTTCCATGATCTCTAACCAGCCGATTAAGGAAATCCTGTAGAAATTGCGCAACTATCATTAGCTATTCTAGGGGGTAATTATCTTAACGAGTATTTTCACATTGGTCGAACCATCTGAAGCTGACTTTGCCAAATTTGAGAATCTTAAAGACAGAATATTGGAAGTATACCTTAATTCGTTCTGCAAGCATGTTGTTCATTCCTCGTTCTCTGATGGTATCAGAAATTGCACCAACATCTGCACATCTAACTGCTTCCCAGTCCAGCGAGTCCATTGTTTTACTGCTTTTTTCTCTTTTTTTGCCATTGGAGTGCACCTGCTTTCGTAAACTATCCCAGTCAATTGTGTTCTTTTTCTCCCTCTCGACCCTTCTCTTCTTTGCTCCCAAATTACCGGAGTTCACGCCACTAAATACCTTATTGGAAGAATAAATTTGCTCTTTCGTATTTGTTTCAACCACCTTATTCTCTGTAAATTTTTGCTTACCCACTACAGTGGTGCTTTCCACAACATCTGAAGTCTCTCCTGAAAAATTCTGCAAATTTGGAATTTGCTGCATTATGCTGTTCCGCCTTTGCTCCAGTCCTTCAACAAGGTTTTTAGGCTCTGTTATTGGCTTGGTCCCAGATTGGAAGATCTTGTTCCTTTCCCCTTGATGATTGTTGAACGAGTGTGGATTCCTTTCAGGGCTACCTTCTGGGTGGGAGTTGCACAGTGGGTGAACTGGGTGCTTTCTTAATGATGCACATTGGGTAGCCGTTGATGCTTCTTGAGCACTTGATGGCAGCTTCTGTTGAACTGTTGTTTCAGTCATAGTTTCTAATTCAGTTTGTTTGCTTCTACAGTCTACTTCTTTAGTCTCAGTGATCACAGAAGCAGCTGAAGGCAAAGAAGATCGGGGTTCTCCTCCCAACACTTCAAGACACTCCACTTCCAGTACTCCTGAGTCTGGGGTCATGTGCAAATGATAGTTACTAGATGGGATAATGGGTACCTGTGTATGAGGATGATGGTTACTTGATCTTTGCTTGTCATATTCCATACCTTCCAATCGATCATGTCCATCCTTTGAGCTCTCACTAAATGTCAAGCTCCTATTCCCACAACTGTAAAGATCCTGGAATACGGTCTTTCCTGCCATTTGAAGAAGCTCCGTAAAAGATGTAGAATCATTGAAACTTTTGGGTTTACACCCTGTTGTCAGATCTTCAGCTTCCGAGTTGTACTCTGAGCACGATCCTATTCTTTCAGCATTCTGAGCAATAGAAGAGTCTATGGAGTTTTGGGATGAAACAACAGAATTTTGGGATGAAACTGCATCTTCCATTGCTTTCCTATCCTCTGTTTCTATCAAACTTGCACTTCCTGTCCCTGTGATCTGGGTGTCTGTTCTGTACCCCGGTGATTCATGGCACATCTCTAACCCGCTTTTGCATGGATCTAATTGCTTCCTTTTTGATGGATCTGCAGGGCTGACACATCCCATATTACTTCCGAATGATTCGTTGCTGTTGGCCACTTCCCTTTCTTCCATATGCTCAGCTTGATGGAGTGTCATAGAGCTTTGATTGCAGAATGGTTGACTTGACATCTTTGCCTGCCATTTGATTTTGTCATTTGGGTCTAGTATGCACACCTCTGGCTCTTCAATCGATATGCTTGTCCCCTCCCCATAGGATGCACATTCATTGCTTGTTGACTGAAGGGGAAATCGAGCAGCAAGGGACATAAAGGCAGAACTGCAGAGAACGGGAAAAAAATAAAACAGATTCTCTATTTGTACTTTCTTCTACCTTTTCATCTCATTGACGTTCTTTTCAAATAACCAGCCCAGAAACTTTGAGTTTACCTTGAAAGATGGTCTGAGACGTTCTGAGTAAGGAAGACTCCAACCACCGAGTCCAGAACTGATCCTTTCCACTGCGAGAAGCGCCTATCCCCTGTGAAGAGTGTCATTGTGCTGTCAGTAGATAGAGAGGAAACAGATTTTTATGTTTGGTGACAAAAAGAATTACAGTATTATTATGTTCATTCCTGGTGCATATCAAATAAAAGTTAGACTCAAGGGGGGTGCCTGAGAGAGCCATGAAAAGCATGGGCATCTTTGAATTTCTTGCCTATAAAGTTCAGAGAAGGGATAAATTGTAGCTTTAAGCTGAACTCCGATAGCATTTTGTTGGCTGTAGCCTGTATGGCCTGAAATCTCTTTCATAGTGGATCAGGACGAGAATGAATTTGGGAATCCAGGACATTATCATCCTGGAGCTTCTGGTCCTCTCTAGGTAGTTTTTTTTTTTTTAGAGGTGAATCGTGGCTGTCGCTTGACCAATTTCTCATAGTTAGAAAATGATCATCCAAAGTTCATGTTAAGAGTATTTTATTGATCCCTTTTCCCTCTTAATACCATATCCTTAACTGAGAAAGGTGAAATATAAGAGCATTTTAGAAATCTCCAAACTGCTTGAGCATTTTGCAGGCGGTATGGTGCTATCTTTTCTTCATTTTCTGGAGTTCTTTTTTTTATACCTTTTAGCTATTGACTTACGAAGTATTAGGGGTCTAGAGATGCTTCATATCTTTGTTCTTCTTTTAACCTTTGGCATGATCCACTTGATGTGTTGTGTTTTATGCTTTGAAAAGTGTTTTTCTAGTTCTGTGTTATTGCAATTACATACGTTCTTTGAGGACTCTCACACTGAGATGATTCAATCAATGCCTACTTGGGAAGTACTGGTTTGAGTTTCAAACTATTACAGTTGGAGTTGAAGGCAGTTGTTAGTAGCAAAAAACTCAGTATTTTCCTTCTGTAGGTAAAGGTTATTACATAATCTTCTCCTTTCTAATGCTAATAACCTTAAATCTTCCCCTTTCTAATTTATGAGGTATTAACTGAGCTTTTACTAGTGTATTTGTGACATTAGATGTTCCCTATCTCTGTGTGTGTGTGTGGTTTTGGGCATTAGATACATATAAGCTCTATTCTTTAGCTGGTTAAGCTCTACATGATTATAAGTGCACTTTTAGCGTTGAAGCTTCAATTCCAAGGTTAACTACCCTGAAAGTTGTCCTACAGTGGACATGCCATTCATCTAGACTGGAGACATGTGCAGTCTGGTCCACATTTTATTTAGACGGGAAGATTTTATGATTAAAAATTAAAGGACTTGTTTTGGTACCTTGAACAAGATGCATGCGGGCGATAAATGAGTCCGCCCGTCCACGGAATACTCTCCTTTCCTCTTCCCACCATTTCTCTTTATCCTTATCTGTTCCTTCAACACCTTCCTCCTTCCCCATTAGAAGCTTCCATACTCTATGTGTCTCTGGGTCAAGGTCGACTTTGGGCCGTGGCTTCCTTTTCTTGGTAGGGTCAAATGTCCCCTCAAAAGGAACCATTTTGCCATCTCCTCGGTAAGGAACAAGTGCATTCTGCTCTTCTCGTGCGGTTATGTTGCTGCTGCCATTGATATTTAGATGCTTCAGTCTCTGAACAAGCTCACCAATAGGAATCATGTATTTTCTGATTAGTTCAGGCTGCTCTGCATCATGTGCCCCACAGAATTTGCTACTACCTCTTTGACCAATGGGAATGGAGTTAATTGGAACATCATGTGTGGAGCTTTTTGAAGGTGCTATACTGTTTATAGCTTTATGTTCATGATAATTACCTCTTGAGTTGGCTAGGGATTGGTAATAATCATAATCAACATTCTCATGTTGCAGAACGTCATTTGCACTGGAGTAGGGCACTGAATTGACAAATACGTGTCCCTTATTAGTCCGTTTCCTTGTCATCTTTGCATGATTCTCTGCAACTAGGTGTTCCATGCCTGCATGTGATTTGTGGAAAATCTCAACTCCATGCCTATTGCTAGATGTTGGTGCTCTTTTGGGAGGGGTTGGTGGCAATTGGTTACGCTCTGCAGTTGCAGTAAGTGGGGCCAGGTTGTGGACCTGAGTAGATTCCTTGGATCTCTTCATTGTGTGGTCGAAGGTCATCTTGCGCTCGAATGATGGTGATTTCTCAAAAGTGGCTCCACATAGTGCTTCTGTACGCGAAGGCAGACCCGCAGAATTCTTTTGCACTAATGAATTGCTTTCTGTAGTCATAGAGTGAGAGTATGCATCAAATATGGATTCACTGACCCCATTGTTTAGTTTCCTTGATATTCCATTGTTAAGATGAGCTGTGGCATCATTCTCAGTCCTTTCTGTTACCCGTCTCTGACCATTTTCTGCAGCTGTAATAGATGTAGATGTGCTAGATAGGGTTGCATCTTGCCTATTCTCAATCCTGTTTTTCTTGTAGATTTCTGGAAAATATGGGCCGAGATCGCTGCTGCTACTATGATATTCATTGGTCTGGAATATCTCCTGGTACACCTGCTGAGAATTGAACCAAGCCCCAATCTCATTCATGGTGCGAAGATGTGTCGGGTCAATAGTATGACAATAGTCTCTCTTTGATCCCCTTGTTTGTCCGGACTTGGCTGACTGTCCAAGTGTGCTACAATTGGTATCAATTTGATTATCCTGTACTGACCAAGGGCTGCTCTTCAACATAGATTGTACGGTGATCTTGTGGTTTTCATGACTAGTTCCGGCATGGAAACCTACTGTACTCCTTCCCTCTGCATGTGTGTGTTGATGCGTGCGAGTATAACCATTTTCTCCACTGTCTTGGCAGGTATTGGCAATCCCTGTGACATTTCTATTTGTGGTGAGGACCTTCAAAATATCCCTTGGCAAGTCTTTTGTTGTAGGTGGTGGGGTAATTGGGGTTTCTCTCTCAGGCAATGGCATGTAATCAGTCAGTAACTGGTTCACGGAACAGGTGAGGTCATACACAGTGCCTGCTTGCGTGTTTTGTACCATCCGTTCCATTCCTTGGCTGAGCTGCACAGTTGGTTTTGTTCCTGAGCCACTATTAATTTCGGTGCACAAGTCTTGGGCCTGAAACTCTGAATTCAAATTAAAAGCCCACCTGCATGAAGATCTGTCGACGCTGCTGTGCCGGTGCCCATCCTGATGATCTAATGTTGTGCTCCTTTCATCTCTTTCTTGGCCTTCTAGGTCGAAATTCAAAGCCCGCTTGCATGACTTAACTGTAGGCCCAAAGGTTGGGTCAATAATCTCCCCAGCGACATCTGCTGGGGGTGTGGCTGAGGCCTTTAGGCCATTCTTCCGTACATACTTCCTCTTGGCCGGTGGGTTTTCTTTGGAACTTGCTTGTCTTGGTGTCACAGGCTTTGGCGTCCTTTTGGGTTTGCTTTCTCTGATTACTTTTGGCCTGTGTTTTCTTCGTTTGGGTTTTTGCTGTGGTGTCTTGTTCAGGTCAATGCCATTGTCACCTCCTTTGTCAGGAGAGTTTCGATTCTCTTTTAATGGGGTGAAAACAGAAGCAGATGATGAGTCCACAATGTTCTGGGAGAGTTCTTCATTGCAATGTTGCTCGAAAAACTCATTCCCATTAGGAGCAACTACATCCTCTTGCTTATCTTTCTCCTGATTTGATCCTTTATCTACACAAAAGTTTCCAGTTTCAGAAAGCTGGTTGTTCTCTATCCTCTTAGCCTGATCTGGTGTTATTGGTGCGAACTGGAAGGAAATGGTTCCGTTTGAAACTGCATGAGCTGTTCTCCTAGGCAGTGAGTTAAGATCGTAGGTTGTTTGGTAAGGAACAGGAAATCCATCTGTAGAATAAGAGTATTCCATTTCTCATCAATTGGAAAACTACAACAGAATTAAACCTATAAGTTTAGATTTTATCTACATAATGATAGTTTGTGAGTTTCTTTTTTATTTAAATTTTGTTGAATGGTTTGCACAATAAACTGGTTAAAGAACTATCTCAGTTATATGAATCAGCATCCAAAAGCAGGGGCTTATTTCACTCACATTGAGATATCTGGGGTTGGCAGTTGCTGTTATTCCACTGGTTTGTGCCAAGTGGGAGGTCTTGGTTCATCAGCAACAGGTCTTGATTCATCAGCAACAAGCTAGCGGAATTGGATTCGTGGCAGTTGCTGTCAATTTGAGAATACGACATGGGGAAGAACGGAGTGTTGGCGGCATTCAAGCTCCTGTCTGGTGTTGTACTTGCAGATGCCATAGAAGCGGTAGTGTTGGCATTTGTTAAAGCCAAGAGATCTGCAAAAGGAATACTGTTCCACCCAACCATGGGGTTCCTGAAATCCTGCGTGTACGAATTAACAAATTGATTAGAGCCTCTGTTTTTCCCAGCCAAAGCTGTCTCCCAATTGTTAAGATCTCTGTTTGGATCCACAAAATTTACAGAATCAAAATATGCTGCCGCGGCCGCCACCCCATTAGGTGTTGGAGTTTCTTGCAAATACCCTGTCGGAAATCCCAGTGATTCCATCCAATTAGCTTGACCCAGCTGGTTCCCTTGCCTGTCGACGGAGATCGGCTGAGGTCTTGTTGGAATGGGCTTTGCAGGGGTTACAGGAACCCAAGAACCTTGATTCTGCAACTGTTTCCCTTCTGGAATCGAAACCCCTCTTCTGAATTCCATCTCCAGACTCCTAAAATCTTACAAAAATCCAATTTTTCTTCCTCTCCTCTATTCTCCTACTGGTTTAAATCTCTAATTTTCTCTTCTCAGTTAAATTTGGCATTAAATTGCCAATTTCTCTGTGAACTTTCATTTCTCCAAACCCCATTGTACGATGCTATCCTGCCAAAATCCCAAACATCAATTTTCACAGTTATCTCAAAACAGAGAAAGCTCTATCCCAAACATTTAGAATCTAGAACAAAGAATACATGAAGACTTTATTTTTAAAAAAAAAAAAGAAAAAAGCTAAGCCCTCTTTTAGAGGGAAATAAAAAAAGTATCCAAATTAAGACTAAACAGAAATATTGCCAAAAAAATTCTCCCTGAAAACCCCCTCTTGAAACCAGCAAGATCTCTAAACAACTATATCCAGCTAACTTCAGTTCTTTGAAAAAATAGAAATAAATAAAGAAAATTTTTAAAAAATTATAATGAGAATCTTGTTAATTTCAAGAAATCTTGAAATGGGTTTTGATGGAGTGAGAGATTAAAACAGTAAAAACAACAAAATCTTCAAAGAATCTTGCTATGATCTTCTATCCCCTTATTCAACAAATATAAGTACAGATAAAGAGAAGAATTATAGCAAATCTAACCAGCCGATTTCGTAGCGTATAGGGAGATGCCGGAGAGACGAGTCAATGCCGGCGAGACAAGTCAATGCCGGAGATCTGAATCAGTTTCCGACGGCTAAATAGAGACAGAGCCATTTAAGAGATGAGAGAAAAAAAGAAAAGAAACAAACAGATAGACTGTTGCTTTTTATAATCTAACTAATGTCTATGTGAAATAACGTGTTTTGACGGTAACTTTGCAACCCGGTATAGTCTACGTATTTTTAGCTTGTAATAATAAATAGGTATTTTTTTTCACAATTTTAAAAAAAGGATAAAGATGGTATTTTGAGATTTTGCATGGTTAGATCTGTCAATTCGAAGACGCCGAGAAACGCGGCGTTTGAGGCGTCTGCACATACTTAGGACACGTGGTCAAACCGAAAACGAAGCAGCTAACTTTGGTAAATCGCTTGTGACACTTGGCACGTGGGAGAGTGTCACCTGTCTTGGAATGAAAGAGTCCGGATCCTCTCTGTGCAGAAGCCAGAGAAAAGTCTCTGGCTTCTACGAGACAATGACACCTATTATTTTTAAATTTTATTCTAAAAATCAGATCAGAGTTAGTATAACCCTAATTCTTAATCAGAGTTAAAAAGGAATGTGTTAAATTATACAAAGAGCCAGAGATGACCCGTGTGATAATGGAATCAGTAGTTGACGCCGTTATCTCGCCGTTTTGTTGACTTTAAGATAATATCGAGAAGAAGGATTTGGCACGCAACGCGCTCTAATAGTTACCGAAGTGTAACAGACTAACACGTGATGAGGTATCTGTCGTACCATTATTCTGTATAAACGTTTTACAGTCATGTGAAACTCCTGACCCACTTGAAAAAGATTTTGTTTCACTTGCTCTATCCTCAAAGTTTTACTGATATGACTTATGTGTCCTAGCTCCTTTCTTTTCTCCTTTGTACGTATTACGCATCATTTATCTACCGTTAGTCATTTACTAGCTTTGATTTAAAATAAGATTTTTGAAAGGGGTTCATCTTTCAGTGCCCTTTTAAAAAAGGCGGGGGTGTATAACGTGCCAAGGAGCATAAGTAGGGGTTTGGGTTGGCTGGGTCGGGTCGGCTCAGCCCTCACTTGTAAGGGTTCGGCTCAAGTTCTTGAAGATCTAAATTAGCTATGTTCAAGCCATACCCTTAGGATCAGGATCAAGGTTAGATTAGGATTGAGCTTGAAAAGAAAGATTTAAAAAAAACATTGTTATGATATTTATCAATTATTTTTTCTTAATTCACCATCAATTGCAATTATTTTCTTAGTACATGTTATTTGTTTGACCTTATGATCTCTAAAGAAGTTTGAATTTGTTAAGGATAAAAAGTGAGAAACTCTAATATAAGAAAAGTCAGTCTATGGGTACTCCCAAATCTACTCCCTAATCCTAACAGTTTATAATCAATCACTAAAGGTAATTTGAGTTGGCTTATTTTATCTTTTCTAATGTCACATCAACTATAATCCTAACCGTTTAACAACTGAGATAAACGGCTAGGATTTAGGAGTATATTTGGGAGTACACCTTTGGAGTATCCCTAAGAAATGATAGCCTTGAAGATGTTTGAAATGAATAATACACATATTCATGTATATTGAAAATAGTTTCAATGTGTAATTATACATTTATTGTTAGGGTCTCTTGGAGTTTATTTAGACATATTTGACTGTATAGTAAGGGAGTTTTCATCCGGATTTTAATCTTAGACATGCAATTCATTGTTTTGCTTACAATAGGTGTATGAATTCAACACTTAACAACTTATTTACAAGTTTAGCCATGCCAGTTTAAATGAATCTATTCTTAACCGTTGAGCTTTTGATATACATATTTAGAGCAATGTGGTAATAGAGTATGTACCATCTCTCAAACCTCTTGTTGTACAATTTATATGTGTACTATATTCAATTTTGTTTATATGTTTTTGTTGTGTTTTATGAAGATAATGTTTTCTTATAAGCAATGATAATCATATAGATTTTTTTTAAAACATGTACTGAGAAAAAATTGCTAAAATCTAATTTAACATATGTTAATGTGGGCCAGACCGAGCTTTAGGAGTTGTCCAAGCTCAACCCTCATGTTAGTGGGCCTAATTTTTTTGGGCATACCTACACTTACGGGCTTTATGAAAAGGCAAAAAACATCAATTTTGCAAGTTTTAAAGACCGGGTACCCTCACATGAGTGGGCCAGATTGATAGACCGAAGCATCAAGCATCTTGCGTGACGATATGATATAGACATTCCCTCGTCAATGGATGGTTGCTATAGCATTAGTTCCATAAAACGATTGGTCCGAAATGAAAGTAGTTGTATGACTTTAATATTTGGTCATTGTGATGATATTTTATCTTTCTCTAAAGTAAACCAAGCTAAGAAGTCATGTAAAAATAGCATAAGAAAGCAAAACAAACTAATCCGTAACTGATCTCTTTCATTAAAAACCCTGCATGTACATGATATGATTTTGAGGAAGGCTGGCACGACGATGGTAGGTTTCAAATAGGACTAGGAGGGTGATTTCATAAATGTCAGACAGAAAAGCGGGTATTCATATATTATTACTTATATAAATAATTAAATATATAAATAAATAAAAGATTGGATTAGGATTCGAGGAAGGTGAGGCATGTAGTTAGTTTGGTGATGATGGTGTAGGTTTATGCAGTGGTGTTTTTGAGTGCTAGCTAAGGTGCCTTCAACTTGAGGGATAGTTCTTTTTTGGGCAGTGATTAGCACACCACGCATTTATTAGTGTATCCCTTTTAACACTCTTTTAACTATGATTAAACTTAAGAAAATTAAAATTAAATTTTTTAAAAAAAAATTAAGATTAAATTGATTAACCTAAGAGTGAGTGAATTTTAACCATACTTGATAGTTGATGTGTGATAAAAAATAAGGCACGGATCAATGAGGACTTCACATTTGACTGCATAGTCAAATGCGACGGTAAGTTAAGCATTTCCCTCTTTAGGCCTTTTTATTTGTTTGGTAAATTTGAGGGGTACTTGGGAGAATCAATTTGAGAGGTTATTTTTGTCCCAACTTATTTTCTTTGTCCCAATATCTTTTTGTATGAGCTCAAAGTATTTTTTTTTTTTTGAGCCAAATCATCTACGGTGATAATCGGATTTGGCAAATCTGATTATCACCCCTAAAGGTCGTCACATATCTCCTTTGACACCCCTTAACCGTGGGTAAGGTTCACTCACTTATCTTTGGTTTTTTTAAAAAAATATTAATTCTTTTTTTAAAATTAAAAAACTATTTTTAATATTAAGAAAACTCTAAAAATAGTTCTTTAATTAAAAAATAATAATTAATATTAAAAAAAAAAAACCCAAGGATAGGTGGGTGAACCCTAGGGTTGAGTGAATCTTACCCACAGTTAAGAGGTGTCAAAGGAGACACATGACGACCTCTAGGGGTGATAACCAAATCCGGTTATCACCGTAAAGGATTTATCTCCTTTTGTTTTTTGGAATGACGACAAAATAAGAGTAATAGGTTTTGATAGTTTAACTGTCATAATAGTTTCTAGATAATCTCTTAAAACAAATTAGAACTTTCTTGTTATATAACCGTCAAAGTGATATAATAAGATTTGATATCACACGCTTTAATTATAATTATCTTAAACGTGGTACTTATGCTACTTTTGTCAAGACAGCATGAAAGGGGTTGGCACTTGCATCAATGTAACGGTTTTTGACCTCAACTGTATTTAATGACAGTTCCACCAGTAGTTGTCAAAATCATCAAATACTTTAAAAAGAAAATATATAATACGTGCAGAAGCTTACTTAATATAAAATTGAAAAGCAACACGAGGCTATGGCTCAAATTCCTGCGACCCACATCTACTAATAAAAATAAAATTTTAATATATGTGTCGGTGCCTTTAAATATAGATGTCAACCTTTTCCAAACCTTATTTTAAACAAAAAATAATTTTATTGTTATTATTAATTAATGACACATGTCATATTTTTATTGGTATATATGTACATACAAAAATCAAAAGTCAAAGTTTTGACTAGAGGATTTGCAATCCAGGATACTTGGTACTTATCTAGGAATCCGGGTTGCACTGTGTACATGTGGTCCAGTTGAAAAATACACGGAAACTCATGACATAGATAATTAGGGTCTATTCTTTTGTTGGAATTTATAAAGTTCGGCGCACTTTGCAAGTTTTTGTTAGCGCTTTACAAGTTTTATTATTGAGTGATGATGAGTATTTAAGAAGGGGGTGTTAGATCAATGAGGTCAAATCTTAAGTTTTTAAATGAATTTCATGAGTAAGTTAATTATTTTCCTTTATTATTTGACAACATGCATTTTCTTTGAGGAGTGATAGGCGTACCTATGAATTCTATTTCTAAACCTAAGGCATCCACCATATTAGATTATAATTCTCCTAAGATTTTTTTTGGTATAAAAGTAGTTATCCTGAGCCTAAAAGACTCAGATAGTCCCACGTGTTGCATAGGAAATACCTCCACTACATACAACCGATATTAAGGGGAGCCCAAGACAACCTCGAGACCTCCGGATTTATGATTCATCCTTCGACCATTGGACTACACCCCAAGAATCGATCTCGTAAGACTTCAAATGTAGCAAATGTATGATTTCAACTCTCATAAAAAATATTGAAATCTCATGATGGTAAGAATTAATTTTGTTAAAAGCCTTGATAAAGTACAAAGTGTCAAGCTTCATAACTCTTAGGAAAAGAATATACCTAGGGTGTTTTTAATGTTTACTATGTCTTTCAATAAAAAAAATGTTCACTATGTTAGCGAAGTAATATTTACCAAGACATTTTTATCCTTATATTTTTTTTTAGAATTAATAATATTTAGTCTTTTTTATGTCATTCAAGGGTATAACTTCAAGCGTGCACAACTTTTGATTTTGGTGTTTTGACTATTATAATATATGTTTTGGTGTGCCACAAACAAATGAATTCTAATAGAACTGTGTAGCATTTTTTCGACACTTAGATTTTTATTTCAGGTTGTTTTGATAGATTTTGGAGCAATTTTTTTTTAAAAGGTAATATCATAAATTTTACTCTATTATTTTTATTTTTATTTTTTTGGGTAAAGAATTTGACTCTATTATGGAATTTGGTTTTTTTTTTTGTATTTTAAACCATCAATTTTGGATGACTAGGGTTTAATCTTTTATTTAACTCTTTTAAGTATTTGTAAGCAGCTCTTCAAAAAAAAAAAAGTATTTGTAAGCAGTCTTTTACAATTACCCTAATCTTAATATAAGAGTTTAGACTCTTTTTCTTCTTCCAACTTTTCATTGTTGTGATTTTGTCTACATTAGTTTTCATAGTAGGTCAATAATTAAAAATATTAAACAAAAAAATACAACATGACTTTTCTTATTCTTCTTGCATCATATATATTTATTTCATATGAAAGAATTAAATTGTCTTTATATTTAATAAAATAATTATGGGTAAAAAAAAACCTAATGAACGTTACTAAGTTCCCTTAGTCTTGGTAGACACTATGGACACACAATGTGATGGATCCCTACAATGAGATCTTAGATTACAAAGCTGACTCATTTGTACAATCAAATTAATCTATTTGGAGTTTTTCTTTTAGATTTTAAATGCAAAGCGAAGCTCTATTTCAAGGTGTAAAAGCTGAGCTCCCTTTTTACACATTGGTGGTGATAATCTTACAATTATGGAGAGAAATTATTTAAAAGATTGTGACTATTTCTCTCCATAATAACAAAACTGTCACCATCTTTACTCCAAAAAAGGGAGCTCCGCTCTTAGTCCTTGAAGCATAGCTCTCCATTTCGTAGCTAAATTCTTTCTTTATGGGGTTCAACTCCAAAAAAGAGGAACTCCACTTATCCTAACAATTAACAGTAGATAAATGAGATGCATGCGGCCATGAAAAAAAAAAAGACCTGCTAAGTGGTGCACTGAGTCGGGTTGAGTACTGCTAGGGGTGGCAACGGGGTTGGGTTGAGTACTAGCCAATGATCTTATCAGCTAGCTAGCCATCTCCTTATATAAAGATTCAGAAAAGCAATCCAAAGTCCAAACCAAACTAGAAAAGAACTCTTCAACCCTTACCCACCCACCTAACCCGATAAGATAGGAGATATTTTATAAGTAAATTAGGTATTTTATATTGTAATAATCATGAAGTTTCTTGTAAATGGTTCAACAAACCCAACAACCAGTCAAAAACCTCAATTCCAATCTGTCAAAGGGGTTAGAAACTGGACTCTCTCTCTCTCTCTCTCTCTCCCTCTCTCCCTCACTCTTTCTCTTTCTCTTCTTTTGGAATTTTGCTTTATGCTTATGCATGAAGACACCTTTTTCATTTAAGGGGATTCGTGTTTTCTTTGCAATTTCAGAGTATATTGGCACCTAAAGAGTAAAACCAAATTTCTTCTAAATAAAGGGCAATTTCTATATGTATTAATTAAAAATACAAATTAATACAGATAATATATTTATTGAATTAGATTCCCATGATTTATTTTATATCTAATGACTAAATGCAATTTTATATTTATTCAGATAAATATATATTACAAGGAAATATATATTTACATTAAAACCGGCACTTGAGTTTTGGGTTATTAGGGTAATTTTTAATGGCTGTCTTACATCTGTGTAGTCTTGTAGCTCCTTAGAGAGGGGGTCAAACAAGGGTTGTCTTTCCTAATGAGACTTTGCTACTTTGAATGATAAATAAATGGCATTAACTAAGAGTAAGAGAAATAAGTAGTGCTAATCGAGATTAGGGTTTTAATTGGGATTAGATATCCTGTTGACTGTTTCAGTGACATTGATGTAATATGGGTATTAATGGGTTATGGGAGAGATATTTTGTAGGGTTTATTGGCACTTAAGAGGGGCATCAAACAGGGATTGTTGGGTAGTTTTAGCTCATATTTTAATTGTAATTAAAATATGCCAGTTATGTGGGTGCCCTGACTGTTGAGGATTCCTCAGAATCAAGGGTAGTTAAATGCTAAAATTACCCCTTGTTACATAGAACAGAAGAGTGACTTAGTAGTGGCAGCATCGTCTTTTCATAATCAGGGGCGCCCATATCAAAAACAGGGAGCGCGCAAATCGCTGCTCTTGAAGTAAAGTAATGTGTTTGGATTTAAACGAAAGAATCGTTTTTGCTTTTGCTTTGGACAAAGAGAAATGGAAATTAGAGATTGGACAAGAGAAAGCCAGTGCAATAAGTGAGGCAAAGACGGGAAGTACACCCACTTGTCTCTCTCTCTCTCACTAATACAAAACAAGCTAAGCAGGAATCCATAGAGAAAGCACATATAGGGTGGGTCATGAATAGGAAATGGGTGTTGTTGGGACACCCTATTTTTGTTTGAATTGTAGGGGATCCATCTTCGTTATTCAAGACCCCCTAACCCGGAGTGTAGCCCAGTGGCCGAAGGACAAAAAGTAAACCTTGAGGTCTGGGCTCCCCTCAATATCAGTTGTATGGGGTGGAGGTATTCGTGAGACAGTTCTAAGTGTTAAGGCACAGGATATCCACGTTTATCAAAAAAATAATTCCTCCTCCTAATATCAATAGTTAGGTTGCTTACACGAGTTACCTCGAGAGGGATAGGTAGCTATAAATTTGGCTAGTTAATGTGATTTTACTTTGCATTTTTAAAACAAGGAGTGCTAGCCCCTGTTTCAGAATTCAAAATTTTTTCAAACTCTTACAGTAGGTGCAACACGTGGTATTGTTCTCAGAGCATAGAAGTATGGGGCTAGCATTTTTTTAAAACAACTTTTAGTTGGGTTGACATTAATTTATAAATTAATACTGATTTAATTAAGATTAATGAGACACATGGTGCCACGCCTATATAGGGTATCTATTTCTTAATTAATATATGAGGAAAATAATTTAAGTTTTTCCATGGGACCGTGTGCTTGATTGGCTGGCAGATGACTGATCATGCACTAGTGCCACATATAGACTGTATTGGAAAAGGCCTGGGATTGTCTCTGGCGAAGCCAGAAAGGGCTCTCGGGGTTCCATACATTGTGCGACAGTTGGCGTAAAAATGGGGAGAAGTCATTTTATTTTCTCCCCATGATTTTGATTTCTCCCCATTTGATATCTCTCCCCCGGCCTTGGATTGTCTCTAGCGAAGCCAGAAATGGCTCTCGGGGTTCCATACATTGTGCGACAGTTGGCATGAAAATGGGGAGAAGTCATTTCATTTTCTCCCCATAATTTTGACTTCTCCCCCATTTGATATCTCTCCCCCTTATTCTCACACACTTTTCGCCTCATGTCTTATTATAAGTGGAGAAGTCAAAATCATGGGCCCCATGATTTTGACTTCTCCACCACTTGTCCCCTAATCTATGGAACCCCGAGACAAGCCTTTTCTGGTTTTGCCAGAGACAATTCAAGGCCCTCTCCCCTTATTCTCACACACTTATCGCCACATGTCAAAATCATGGGCCCCATGATTTTGACTTTTCCATCACTTGTCCCATATTCTATGAAACCCCGAGACAAGCCCTTTCTGGCTTTGCTAGAGACAATCCAAAGCCATTGGAAAATGGTCAAGTATTGGAATCACATCTTAGCTACGAGCATTGGTTCTCCGTCACCATATCAAATCTTGGCAACGTGGCATGCGTGCTTCTTGTGACATGTGGAGGTCTTACATTTTTCGAGGTTGGTTGTGTGATAGGCAATTGCAAATGATTGATATAAAGAGGAATGCTCCTTTTTGTGCCCACCGTTGGGAGTACTGTTATCCCTTTGTTTATGTTACTTTTCAGTGGTAGTTAGTGACTAGGGTACTGTCACATCACTTAAAAAAAACTTTATCTTTTTCTTAAATAATTAATAATAATCCCAAACTTAAAAAGAAGGTGTGCGTGAGGAATGTCCATTTCAATCACATAAGAGACATATGCTTTGTCCTTGCATGACAAAGTGAAAAGGAGTTTGTCAATTGAATATGTCATGCAATGACTAAGGATGCGTCTATCAAGCGCATTCAAGTAGGGTGATGCAAGCACTCCTGTTATAGCTTAGATTATAAATGTTATCCTCATTCTCATAATTTCATATTCTCATAGGAAAGCGGGCTTTGGATTGTCTCTAGTGAAGCCAAAAAGAGCTTGTCTCAGGCAACCATCCAATAAGGGACAAGTGGTGGAGAAGTCAAAATCATGGGCCCCATGATTTTGACTTCTTGATATTCAAAACATATTTCCAAGGCTCTTCCAAAAGGAAAAGGTTAAATATGTGTTTTCCTATTATTTCACTTTTTATATGCTAATTTAGGGTGAAGATGAGATGCTTCTCATCATTGGTTTGCTATATATTTTTCATTTCTTTTTGTGCCAAAAGCTAAGGACAAATATATAGAGTGACGACCTAGGGTTTGACTTCAAAATGATTAATAAATTTATTATTTTCTTGTAATTTTCACCTTGGGCATCGTCAAATAGTTCATGCTTGGAGTGGAACCAAAACCCAAAGCGAAGATAGTTGATCTACATGCATCCCACATAATTGAAACCGATAACATGACTCAAAAATTAACTATAGTTCATGCATGATGTATTTAAACCTAGCAAGATTTAAGTTTTTTTTTTTTTTGCCTTTGTTCATTTGATATTCAGCTCTATTAATAATAAGTTAGTTTAGTCATTTAGTAGAGGAGAGATGATATGGGTCTATCTCTGTCTCTTCATAAGAGACCCTGAAATTTAACGGAATGCATCTAAGGATGATTCAAACTACTCTACAATAGGTTGATTTGCTAAAGATCATACAACATAAAGAAAAATTGAGAAAAATTAGATGATTAGCTAAAGAATTCTTAGGATGTGAGAGAGAAAAAAAGTTTTCTTTTACATATTTATTTCTTTCTTGTATTTTCTTGTTGATTAAACGGAACGTATTTAATAGGTGAAGAACTTTTCTTGTGCTAAGAAGTTCAATTGAAAAGCAAGTTGTTTCCAACGCGACCATAAAACATCAATGAAGATATCATGCATCATTTATAATTGACGAAATCCTTTCTCCTTTATCATGTACTAATAGGATAATGTTTTAGCTTAAAATTTGAGCAATTTTTAAAAAATATATTTTGTTCAAAAGCTCCATAAAAAGAAGTTATACTTTGCTTTGGAGCTCACTACAAAGCGGGGCTATGCTTTGCATGCAACTTAAAACACTTCACATGCAAACCCTAGTCTGCAGGTGAGTGTTTTAAGGCGCACATAAATCCTTTCCCGCATAGGGGTGCTCAGTCGCATTTCCCCAAGACGCTTCAAGTAACAAAACAATAGGGTCGATGATGATTATTATGACAATTATCTTCAATATTAAGGCATCGTTTGATTCAAATTATTGCAGTTGCAATTGATTATACAATAAGCATTTTCGTGAATAAATCTCGTTATGAATAAGCAATGTCATAAATAATTATGTTTGGTTAGCATTTTGTTGATAAAAGGTTATTTAGTCATTCGAAATAAAAAATTTGATCTTTTTGACAAAAGAAAGCGATATTTTGAAACGTATTTCTTCCAAACGTAAGGGGTCTTGTAGGCCTCAGGGATGCAAAACTAGGTCCTTATAGTAATCTTCATATAATACTAAAGATGCATAAACAGTCATGCTCCTCCATACTCACCCCTAAAGAGATTAAGAAATCACTGGTTATTTATATAATCAGTTAGTTAATAGCTTATTACATGTCAAACCAAATACTATTATTCCGTCATTAAAAAAATAGACATTTATTGGATAGTAAAAGTTATTGTAGAGTGATGCCTAAAATAAACTTTCTATGTTTGGACATGAGTTGAGCCTCATTACTCCACTTCCTAAGGTGGCGTTTGGATTGGATATTTTTGGCCAAAAATCAATTCTGATAAAATTGATTGTGTAGAAATTCATGATCAAATAATCATTTTTTCAAATAATTAGTGTTCGGAGAATACGAAGTTGAGGGACTCATCTACGTATTACCCAAACACTATTATTTGAAAAAAAGATTGTTTAACCATTAATTTCTACACAATCAATTTTACAAGAATTGATTTTTGGCCAAAAAATTCCAATCCAAATGCCCCATAATCGTCGCAATCGGGATTAGTTTTGGACCTTAGTCTGCCGAGGCCCATTGGTAGAGCAAAAGCCCGAATACGCCGCAAGTCTAGAACTACAAAAGTCTAGACTAGGGCTAAAAGTAAATATTCAAAATTGATCCTAAGGTGGGCCCAACTCAACTCCTGCTCTGTTTTGGCCTGACCCAGGTCCATCCAGAGAGAGAGAGAAAGAGAGGACCTAGTCAAGTTTTCAAAAGCCAATGTCATGGAATACAAAATTGAATTGTAGCTAGCCAAAAATCCCACCACACAACCTCATAATAAGTGGGTTCCTTTTTCTTTAGGCTCTGTTTGTTTGTAAGGAAAATAGAAGAAAGAAATTATTTCCAAGGGAAAAGATTGCTATCATGTGTTTGGTACCCTGGAAAACAAAAAAAATCTGGAAAAAATTTCTTTCATGGAAATGTTTTCCATTTCGTAATATTAGGAAAACTTTTCTTTAAAAAAGGGAGATAAGTCATTTCCCTCGACTTTCGACAGTCGACCCTCAACGCTTGTTCTTCCTTCTCCACCGCCAATGACAACGAACAACTCCGACTGTGAAGCCGCCACTGCAAGTACAATCCCTAAACTCAATCTCCTACCTCACTCCCTAATCTGAAATCTAGGGTTTTGATCTTTCTCTCAAACCCCTCTTCATTTTACACAATCACTATTGTTTTCTTTTTATTTGGATTTTTGTTGTTTTAATTGGACTGGGATCACTATCAACCCCTACTATAAATTCGGTATGGATTTGAATCTTGTTCTTGGTTTGATCTTTATATCTCTTAGGCTGAGGAGCCAAATTTTTTTCAGTTTTTTCAATTGTAGGTGGCGTTTGATCTCTATCGAGGAACCGACTGTTTTTTTTTTTGAGTTATTGTTCTAACCAAGGCTCCATCATAGAAGGAAGACTCCTTCATCGCCATTTGTGGATCGCTATGATCAGAGTATTTTTCAATAGTAGTTTATCAATGGACGCAGTCCACCAGTTTGTGGAAATGCTCAGTTCAGCATCAGCTTGATTAATCCGAACACGCATAGGGTTATAAATTGTTATATATATTTGAATAAATTTAAAAAAAAAATAAAAAAAATCAACCATCTAAACGCAACATTATTTTTTTATATGATTTTCTATTAATGTTTTTTCCTTCTAACCAAATGATAGAAAATAGAAGATTAGGAAAAAATTTCCTAGAAAATAATTCCATTGGAAAAGATTTCTTTTCCTTCTCATTTTCCATGCAAACAAACTGAGCCTTAGGGGGTGGAACCCAAAATCATTGGGGGGGGGGGGTATTTCAGGCTATAAATATTATATCGGTGAATGAATAAAACGCAACCTCCATCACCGTTACCCCGTTATTTTTGTCATATTCATTTATTCTATTCCACTGAAGGATCAACGTTTCAGGCGTTTTTTTTTTTTGGTACGTGTAATGGTTTGCTGTTTAGTTTGGCTAGTGAATTATGAAAATGGGCTGGCCACAATGAGCCAGAGTGGGTGGGCTGTCTACCACATCATCAACGGAAACTTCTACTACCATTCGGAATTTAGATCATAACTATACCAACAATAGCTATTTATGTTTTAGGGTTCTCTTTTCTTTTTGAAATTTTTAATGTAAATTATAAAAGAAAACGGTAACCGATAAAGATAATAGTATTTTGAGCAATGCTATGTTCACTTTGGTTGTCTACTCTCCCCTATTTTTTGTACAAAAAGATAAAATAGTATGACACTTTTTTATGGACCCATTATTTTTATTGTCCTTTTTTTTTTTAATTAAGGAAAAATTGCCGACATAGCATTGCACTAATATTTTACCTTTTGTTTGTTTTGAGTTATATTTTGGTGTACCAGTCCATTTTGTGTGGGCAAGTGGGCACACCGATTTTATATTCCCGGTGGTACAGAGGGGCATATACAAATTGTGGGTATATTGGTAAAATCATTCATTGTGCAATGAGAGAAAATCACACCATTCACAACTTGTACTGTTATTAACATGTCTTGTATATTAGTGGGAGCACACGAGATCTGTGTGCGGACTTGCACACCCATCACACAAGTCATAGCCTATTATAGGTTATATATATCTACGAGTGTGAAACCATTAGTGACCCATCTCCTTGCCTATTTGCCCAGTTGGTTAGCGGCTCCAAGGGCACCTATTAACTTGGGCCTGAGCCAGGACTCAATTAATTGATGTAATGCACACCAGGGGCAGCTGCCCTATAAACTTTTGAAAGAAAAGACCAATTTTACTATGCTATTTAGTTATTTAATAAGGCATAACCATGAGGCTTAAATGCCCATTAAAGAAGAATAAACAATACACATTGGAGATGACGAAATGTATAATCGAGATGACTCATGAACTTAGTCCTAACAAAAAAAAAAAACCATTACAACCTTAGACCCATTATATTTCACTCCACAAATCAATAAACAACTACTAATATTTTCAATCAACCATAACTTGGGCCTACAAGAAAATCTTGGCTCCACCGTTGTGCATAGGGGTGGGTGGGGTGGGTGTGCTATCCGAGCTCAGCTCATGCTCAACTCAATAATGCTCCGCTTGGCTTGGTTGGCATAGCAAACAAGCTTGAACACCATTGGAAAACTCGTTCATTAAATGAGCTGAGCTTGAACATCTTAATACTCAGCTTGATAAAAGCTCAGCTCATTTAAATATATAAAAATATAAATATATATTATTATATATATTAAAAATATAATATATGTATATATTAAAAATATAAAATTTAATATATGTATATATAAAAAATAATAATATTTGTATATACACAATTTAAATACATTAAAGAATTTTAAAAAAATTAATCATATATTATGTTTTTTTTTTAATTAATAATATTTAATTGTGTTTGGGTTGGCTTGTTTTTAAAGGAGTTGAGCCAAGCTTGAATACCTTGAAATATGTTGATGCTCCATAAAATCTCGACTTTATACCCGCCTCTACCTGTCATCACAACCCTGAGATTGCGTGTTCAAATACAAATTACCCATCAAAATAATAATAATAAGAACAAGTAAAATAATCACCTCCTCAGTCGGTGATGGGTGATGTGAAGAGGGGCATCTCAACTCCCATTTTCTTGCAATATGTCCCCCTTCTAACCCTATTTAATTGTGGTTAATATTTATCCATCCTTAGTTTTCACCCATCTACCTTGGTTTTTAGAAAAAAAAATTAACAAAGGATTAATAAAAAAAAAACTAACATGAATTAATGGGGGTCGGCTATGTGAGAGAGAGGAGGAACAGTCCCCTCCTCGGCCGACGTGGGGCTATTGCTTTAAGAACAAATAACTCTTGGGGAGTGACAGGTGAGTGTAAGAGACAAGTGAATTATTGGAACGTTGAGTACTATTCTGATAAAAGCTAGTGGCCCAATACGACGAAAATTTTATTTCGCTCGTTTTTGGAGTGATGAAAAATGATTTTTACTGTTGGATATTATGTTCCAATTCTACTTTAGTTTACCTCAAATAGGGAAGAAGTTTACTTTAACAAAATGGGGAGATATTTTCGGAGTGATCCAGAATTTGAGGAAGAAACCGGAAGGTAACAATTGGAGAGCAACTCTTGCTATAGAAAGTGATTAAGAAAGTCTGGATAGAAAATCCAATGACGCCATATCCATACATGCTTTAAATGATGGGCCTCATTTAGTGCTTAACTTCATTGGATTTTCAGCTCTCGTTAGTAAGTATTATGGAGAGTTTTAAATCACTTCCCATCTTTTATTAAGTACCTAACACTATTTTTAGTGTTAGATTCTACATATCCTCCGAACAAATCTCCCTTAAGGTTTGGTGAAATTTCAAAAACCTCTCCTCTTGCTTTTAAACTTACACTGCTCTCCCCTTATTTTCAGTTGTTTGTAACAGATACTCCCTTCTGTTAGTTTACCGTTACTTACATGGAAGTTTTGATGATGTCATCATTTAAACAATTGAAAATGTATGAATTACCCTTTTTAAAGACAATGTCAGCTAATACAATGATATAAATGATAATTAGGTTTGGTAAGTATAAAAGTATAAACTTAAAGTTAATATATATTTCCAAAACCAAAGTTAATAGTATCAACTTAAGGTTAATATATATATATAAAACCAAGGTTAGATAGATGAACTCGGGGTGAGTGAATCTTAACTATAGTTAGTGAGCATTAATGGAGACACGTGGCACCTTGTAGAGCCACATTAACGACATGTTTCATCAAGTAATGGGGGTAAAATTGAAAAAGAGTATCCTCCATTAACGTTGTTAACCTGATGAGCCTGATAGGGGAGGAGAATATTTTCATAAACAAAATGGGAGGTTTCTGAAATTTCATCAAACCTCAAGGAAGTCAGTATAATTTATCCTATAAAATTTTACAAAAATAGTGAGACTAACTACCCTCATCTTTAGGTATCTAACACCAGTTTCAATGTTCAGATTCCACACTTTCCAATTCAATAACAAAGCATCATGTAAGGGGTCGGTGCAGTTCACTAGCGTCCTGGGTTTGCTCCGTGTGTTCAACTCCCACTCCTCAACTTTGTAGGGAAAATTCTAAATGGGCCATTACCCAAAGGGACTAGTCCTTGGCTCAAAGGTTTTGGGACACCCCCATTACAACAACAAAAAAATTAACCCCTTTTTTTAAATTTTGTGTTCACAAAACTTCCTACGTGGCACTTTGTTATTAGAGATATGAAATCTAATTAGGAATGTCAATGGGCTGGGCTTGAACTTGGGCTATTAATACCCTTAAATAGAACACTAAAATTACTGTTAAATACCTAACAGAAGATTTGCTCTCAAACAATTGTGCAAGACGGCAAATCTTATGAGAAATTTTCTTTTAAATTTCAATCTTCCCTCCAACCAAATGGATTTTGATTCCACTTCGCCTACCAACAACAAAATAATAATATTAAAACAAATTAAAGTTGAAAGATTGATTATTCCAACTTACCTACCAAAAGAAAAAGATAAAAAGAAGAAAGAAAGAATAAAGAAATAGAAGCATGAAGCTCAAAGTTTTAGGTATTGATATTTGGTACGAGAATCCTTCAAAACAAGATATTAAAGAAGTATGAATAAGACACATTTTATTGTTGTACGTAACGAGGAAAAAGATGTGGTAGCAAATCACACCCTCCAATCCTCATTGTTGGATTTTTTTTTCTCCTTCTTAAAAGATAGATAGGATTAGGGATAGGAATAGTTAGAAGACAAGGATAGCACAACCCCGTCCTAGGGTGGGACCCAAGGGCTGCACGCAGCCATCACTTGAGTCCTCACTCTCACCCCCATCTCCATGTAACTTGAAGGGGGACCACTAACCTTCATTGGGAAGCTTTAAAGAGCTGCAGAGAAAAGTTGTAAGAAAGGACTAATCTCTCTCTAGAAAAGTTGTAAGAAAGGACTACTCTCTCTCTCTCTCTCCATTGAGAGATGGCATGCCTTCCTCTTTTTCATGCATCATTAAAAAAAAAAAAAAAAAGTGAATATAAAGAGATAAGTGTGAGAAAGACCCACCACCTTCTGGTTCCTTTACTCATTAGTCTTGTATTTAGGAAATTGAAAAGCTTCTATACTTGCAAGCTGTATATAGCTCCACATATCCCTACCAAACCAAGCAATAATAACAACAACAAATGAGAGATAGAAACTTGGAATTCGGCTGGAATATTTGTTGTGAATTGAAGGGTGTTCTTGTTAGTTCATATGCTATTAACAATAAAAGCAATATAAGGATTTAATACAAATAAGAGAGTTTTCGAGAATTAGCCATCTTCGATACCATGAGTTTGTGCGCGAATCAGAACTATGACTTTAGAGTGGCGTTTGCTCGTCAAGAGAGGTTGGAGGTGGGACATATTTTAGGGTGAGAGAGGGCACATGAGTGTAAAAGGTGGCTACTAGCCTCTCCTCAATCAAATGATTCTTTTCTTGCTCTTGTTTCTCACCTAGCTTTCTCGTAGTTTACTTTCTTTCAAACTATTTTTCTAGTTTTTAGCTCCATTGTAGTTGAAGTAATTTTAATCGTATTCTATTTATATAATATAACATGTTGATTACCGATCAAAAGAAAAGTGCGCACATCGAAAACATTAGTAGTCTTTTATAGTCTTTCTAATGGTGTTTGTAATAAACTTGTGTTGGTTTCAAAGACTGGACAAAATGGGCATTGACAAGGCAATAATGCCACAAATAAGCATTTCCGTACATCTTATCATACACTTGTCCCATAACCGACACTTGCTAACTATATTATCAGTGAATACTCTGATGATTGGCAAGGTGTGCAATGACCCCAATGATTGACAAAGTAGTTATTTCAATCTTACACAATAGTGAGGGAAATTGTTGAAAGAATGGTTGATGAACTGCAAGGTGTTCCCAAGCTCTCTAAGCTCAGAGCATTAAAGAGAAGGAGGAAGGGGCTAAGAGATCGTAGGATACTCAACTCTTCATTTAACAACCTAATGATGATGTTATATACAATTCTTGAAATCGTAGATGTTGTTATATGCATGTAGAGATAGAAAAAGTAGGATTTTCTTATCTGGTCAAATGCCTTATTAAGAACTATTTGAGGTGTGCACAAATCATGTTCAGTTATTCTAGTTTATCAAGAGCTATATCTTTTGTTAAAGGTGTTGGCCTTCCCATCTCCCTTTTAAAGGCTTCGGCTAACACCAACTTATTCTTGGCCCATGCCATCAGTGGTGCTTGTTTAGCATATTCAAACAATCTCAATTTTTTTGTTTTGAGTTACTCCCAAATGCTCTCATATGTGTTTTTTTTTTTTATCATTTCTTTCCACTCAGTCCATCTTAACATCCATCCTCATGTAGCTTCTCCATAAAGCATAGTCAATATTATTATTATCTCATAATATTTTCCTTTTAATTTATAATTTGAATGTGCAGTGGGGAAGCACATCTTCACTTTAGTCACTCAAATCTAAATCTATAAACAACACCCTCCTCAATCTCTCTATCCTTATAAATAATCAAGCTGAAACATTATAAGATTGATCACTTTGAGGTCTCTCCTGGCCATCAGATTAACTATCTTCTCACCAGTATTCGTGTTCTCACTCAAAACAGCATTTCAAAAATTCTTAGCCTCGACTTATTTTAAATATCTCTGGAATTCAAAGTATCCTTTCATTGTTCTAGTTTTGAACTTATCTCTAGTCTTAACAACCAATACTACATCTTCTTCAATATGGGTCATCAATGCATCCATAACCAATTTAAAAAGATATAAACTCATGACGTAACTGATCCTGATACGGATGTAAACTAGATGAAATAGTTGTATATAAGTGGTTAAACTTTAAATTAGAGAATATAAATGTAATAGATAGGGAACATGTAATGATGGAGAGACTATCGTGATTTTAAACTCATCTACAATTAAACCATATACACTGTGATGCACAAATACACTAGACATATTTGAATATAGCATGCTAAGCAAGTGCATGACATATTCATATATGATATAACGATGTTTTCATATGCATGAAATATCATTTAAATGCATGTTGCACATCATTTTCTTAACACTGTTCAACTGTTTTAATAGTTTATAATGTCTAGTGGAACAACAATTGAATCTAAATACAAATCAGTTTCTAGTTCTACTAATATAATAATCAACGTTGATTTTGAATTAACACTATATAAAATTACAAAACATTACAGAACAAACGTCATGATGTTATGTATGAACCAACGTTGTATTTGGGGAAGATCAGTTATATGAAGTGAAATCATCGGTATCGAAAAATCATTATCATGATACCTATACCTTACCTGAGGTCAATCTGCTGCTTGGATTACCAATTACATGACACGACATAAAAATCCTCAGGATACTCCCTACTTTTACTTGCTTATGAGTCATATCACCCCTACCCTGCATTTCAGATACCAAATACAGCATATAACAAGGCCACAAAGGTATGAAAGCTTAGGAAGAAAGCCTGCATTTCATCCAAGGACCCACAAGGGTGTAAGAATGGCATATCAAAATAGTTAAAAGATTACATATAATGAAGAAATAAGAACGTCAAGGCTCTTCCTACAAGCACAATAGTCTCTTGGAAGGAAATCCTAGTCTCTGTCATGTAAATTATACCATAACTTAATTTTCTTACAAGGAATCAGACATGGACTAAGTCTGACAAAAATGGGCCTTGTTGCTAATAAACATAGGGTAATATCCTCCATGGAACGAGCTTGCAGTATTCTGCCCAGACTTCTTTATATTTTTCTGCACATCGAGCTTCGTCTCTTCTCTCTCTCCATATTAGCAGGATAAGAAGATAGATAGGGTAAAAATATGGAACTGGAGAACTGCAAAGATGAGTGAAATCTTAAGCCATGAACATCTTTTTTTTTTCTTACTATGCAATATGTGAATTAAATATACATAGTAATCGGGAAATTACCTGGCACCGCAAGGTAAACTAAAGGATAGTGCCAGAAGCAAGTCACCAAGGTAATTGCAGTGCCTTGCTACTCCCCTTCAACAAAAGAGTGAGATATTTAAGAACTTCCACAAGGATTAAAGATTCTGAACTCTACAGGAAGTTGTGTACAAGAGAAATAAATTGTGCAAACCCTATTGATTTTTGGAATCAGCCATACCAGCATCCAGAAAATGTGATTGCTTCATAATATGAATTTTGGTGAATGTACAGTCTCAGCATTTCTAAACTAGAATGACTGCCTGTAAGCACAATATCAAGACTCATGACACACCATTTAATGGGGTCCTACTCCCACCTCAAGATCTCCAAGATCAAAAGTCAACCAAGATGGATGATCTAAACCATAAGGTGTGGGGAACTGGTACAGGTAGGGCCGTCAATGGGCTGGGTGGGGCCAGGCCGGGCTTGGCCTGGGCCTCGTTCGGCCCAATTCTATCCAGACTTTACATATAGATTCTAATCAGGCTTTATATACAGGCCCGGCCTATTTTTTACTCAGGCCAGGCCAGCCCATATCTCTTCAAATTACTTGATGATGATCACATGTCATTCGGTAAGATTGATATTATGGATCAGCTCTATTACATTGTGATGCACAATGTATGGCTGTATCTGACTTGTGATTAATATCCATATATACACTTGGAATGATGTGCATCACTATGGCAATGTCATTACAATATATACATATATGATACTTAGACAGTCAGATATTATTGTAGCCATTGAAGACCTAAATACAGGTATGCATGTCCAAATGTCACATCTTTGCCATCAGATGATTAACCTTTTGTTTCTGCTGAACATAAGGTACAATACAAAATAAGGATTAAATTCTAAATTTTTTTAAAAAAAAGCAGTAAGATACCTAATGCGGTGAGGTCTCTTTTTTAGTCTCATTTATATATTTGGGTAGTTATCCAGGGCTTTGAGATGACATGTCTGGAGGGCAATCCATAGCTTAAACAAGATCTAGGGAGTAATCCAGGGCTTTGATGAAGTGTCGGGGTGGTAATCCAAGGCTTTTACCTCAGGAGAATCACCCATCTGAGGACTTTGGACTCTTAGGAAAATCATCCATCTACAAGACCTCAGGAAAATCACCCATCTGAGGATTTTAGACTCTTGGGAACATTACCCATCTAAGAGGCCTCGGGAAAACCCCACCAAGGACTTTGGACTCTTAGGAAAATCATCCATCTACAAGACCTCAGGAAAATCACCCATCTGAGGATTTTAGACTCTTGGGAACATTACCCATCTAAGAGGCCTCAGGAAAACCACCCATCTGAGGAGTTTAGCACAAAAGCAAAGCATGGTGGCGACACCTCAAGAAAATACCTGTCTGAGGACTTCTGTAAGTAGGGTTATCAACATATCCAACCAACGGTCATCATAGGTGGCGAATCATTGTGATCTATAAGAGCAATATGGTGACATGTGGCAATGCTCATTTTTATGTATAAACAATAACCCCCTGCCTGTGAAGGCCATCCATCTGGGGACTTTAACATGGAGACGATCCCTCAAGGAAATACCAGTCTAAGGACTTTTGTCACAAGGTTATCAGCATATCCGGCCAACGGTTAGCGTAGGTGGCGAATCATTGTGATTTGTGTAAGAGTGATACGATGACAAGTGGCGATATCTATTTTTATGTATCAAGTATCAACAATAGCCCCCTGCCCGTGAAGGCAATGAAGAGTATCAAGGCGGCTTCGTTAGCATAACAGAAAAGAAATTATGGTCAAGTATATAATTTGTCGTATATGATCATTAAGTCGTATTAGATCATAATGAAAAGCTATATTTTCTTACCATTTCCTATTTTGGGAAGTCTGAAGTCTTCCTAAGCATATCCTGGTGGCAAAGGTTTTAATTTCTTCCAACGTGACAAAAAAAACTCTTAAACCTTCAAGGAATTAGCCAGACAGCCTACCCTGGATTGGTTGACGGGTTTTCCTTGACTGAAGAAGCGCTGCTCAATTGTCTGGACATATGTATTATGTCAATAGGGGAGTTGTTCTCTCAGGGAGATGAATTAATCACAGAAATTTCCAAGGCAAGTGGTTGCATCGCATTATATGAGCCCTCACCCTAAAGAGGAGGGGGGGGGGGGGGGGGGGGAGAGTGAGGCCTATATATACCCTTCTCTCCTTTTCCCAACTTATCACCCTGCTTCGTCCTTAGAACAAAATTTTGGATGGGGAAAATAGCTTCAGGTCTCCAAAGAAATCTCCGGCAGCTTCATGCTCCAACCAAATCTTTCTTGAGGAAGAAGGTGTATGCAATTTAGATTACCTCAGGAAAATCACCCATCCGAGGGCCTCAGGAAAATCACCCATCTGAGAGACCTTAGGAAAATCACCCATCTAAGAGACCTTAGGAAAATCATCCATCGGAGGATTTTAGACTCTTATGAAAATCACCCATCTAAGAGGTCTCAGGAAAATACCCATCTGAGGACTTTAGCATAAAGACAAAGCACAGAGGCGACGCCTCAAGGGAATACCTGTCTGAGGACTTCATATCCGACCAACTGTCAGCTTTGTAACAAAAAATGCCATTTTTTTCAAAAATTCACAAATTATTCGGGTATTTTTGGGTTGCCAAATTATGTGCCAAAAATTATTAGATTCTTGAATTATTTGCAAATTCTCCGAATTATTCCCGAATTTGGCAAAAAAATTACTTATTTTGTATGTTTTTTAATCAAATTGTTCGGTATATTTTTATAATTATTAATTTACTTTTTCCGATTTTTTTCCAAATTTTTCCGAACTTGACCCCTGCCGAATTATTCCCGAACCCCGACTTTGTCACTATGGCTGTCAGAGTAGGTGGCGAATCCTTGTGATCAGCAAGAGTGATACGGTGACATGAGGCAATACTCATTTTCATGTATCAATGGTACATTTAAACAACTGATCCGAAGCCGCTCCAGACAATAGAGTTTTGACACTCCCACATTCTCATTCCCGCTTCTACTCTCGTTCCCACTCTTTGTTTGGGGCACTTAGGTCCGTGACCTGGTTCTAGAGATGGTCATGGGAAGGACTCATATAATGCTTACAACGGGAAGGACACACCATTTAATGTGCCTTACTCCCGCCTCAGGATCTCCAATATAAAAAGTCAAGCAAAATAAATGATCTCACGTACCCTAGTTGATGATGAGAGGGAAAAAAGTCTATAGATTGGTTTGACCGACGGGGTCCCCAGTCTGAGTAAATATCCAGGTTGGGTTCAGAACGAACAATCTAACAATTTGGGACCGGTTCGGCTTAGGACTAAAAAATTGTTTTCAAAGAGACAGTTTTAGGTGATATTCACCAATAGATTAAATTTCTCACTTCTTTACTAATGTTGCAGTTTTGCAATTTTCCATCATTTCTCGATCCAATTTTAATTAATGCCTTGTCAACCAGAAATATTTATTTAAAATTTTTCTCAATTTCTTAACTATGGAAGTTAACTCATTTGATACTTTTTAAATAATACTCAAGTATAAATGCATATTCATGTCTTTATAATTTGCATGTGATCTCTCTCTCTCTCTCTCTCTCTCTCTCTATATATATATATATATATATAAGCCGTAAATAATATTTTTTGCCTTATAAATATGTTGTCACGTTCCTACTACACTGTATTTGTTAGAGATATTCAACACCTAGCAAAGATTGAGTTATTGAACTAGTCAAGATAAATGCAGATATCACTTCCCTGAAAAGACTCTAGCCAGACAAAAATCTTACCAATAACCAGAAGCAAGCAACTTTCCCCCAATAACTTTTGGAGGCTTACCCCATATAGGAGCTTTAGGACTCTTCTTAAATACATGCTTTTGCTTGTTAGCTCCTCTAAAGACCTTATACCTGCCAGATTTATGGACAAGTGCTATTTCAACATGTAATCTTATAAGCGAATGTTGAGATTGCTAACTATTGTTGATAGGAATTTACCCAATCATAAAAATTAAACAATTTGCAATAGCAGCGGCTGTTGTTAGCTCCACCTTGTTTCTCAAAAGCCACCAACCCTACACCAAAGATGAAAAAGTATCAATCATCTAAAAGACTAACTGACATTGACAAAAGAAACTGAACTAGAAATGTTACACACACACACACACACACACACAAACACACGCACACACGTATCTATACTATAATATAAAGAAATAAGACTCTCCTCTTTGATCTCCAATCCCTGAAATTTTAGAAGTGCTGATGTGGCACCTAAGATAGTGATTTTAGGGAATTGTGATATGAGGTATTATTTATCTATTGGAGGAATTTTAGGAGATTGTGATAAGAGGGTAGACAGAGAATGTAGAGATGTATTGATCCATTGGAGGGATTTTAGGAGATTGTGATAAGAATGATAGAGAGAGAGAGTGTGTGTAGAGATTTATTTTTTATTTATTTATTTATTCACATTTGTGCATTGCACGGGGTCTCTACTAGTATATATATATATATATAACTAAACTATAAATGTTTTATTACTGTGCCATCCCTAAGATAACCTGTCTGTACTCAGAATTACACATGCAGCTCAATGAGCTGAATGGATTCAGTGTTCTTTGAAGGTGTGTGTGCTTAAAGCATGCATAGAAGTTGAATACTTTATGCTTTTTAGTGTACTCAGGAGGACACCAATCTCTTTTCTCTGTCTAGGAAAAAAATCTGCTTCTCTTATAGAGTAATTTTTATGATGAACCAGAAACCACACATCTGAAAGAACAAGAAGATGTGTGGAATGATGCACTCATAGTCACAACTTAGGAAAAGGGGGCAAGGTTGATATTGGGAGAGATAACTAAGCCCCTGGTGGGTATTATCAAAGAAAATGTTATAATGGAACCTTGGAAAGTCACATATTGCGTTCTTGAAGATATCGATTCTATGCAAGAGAATAAATAACCTTATAGCTTTCCATGTGTTCGTGGCTTATACCAGCACCCTGTACAGATTACAGAGATTCAATCTTTGGATAAATGGCCAGGTCATCACAGTGTTGGTCATTTTGGCTCCAGGAAGATGAACAACCAAAATCCCCAACTCCAAAACAAATAAGCCCTATAAGTTACTAAAAATGTTAACATGAGAATTAAAACCCTATCTCAACTTATTAGATCCAGTCTACATTATACTAAATAACAATGACACAAGTAGACTAACCTATTCTTTTAATTGTCTGCAATCTTGCATAAGCATGAATGCAATCCAGAGACTAAGAGAACAAATAAAAAGTAATACATAATTCTTTTTTCCTTCTATGCAAACCGGGTCGAACACAAGAAAATCATCGGAAGGAAAACTGCTAGATGATGAGATGCAGAGAAAACTACATGATGTAGTTGCTCACTTGGACTTCTCCAATTTCACAGAACTGATTGATTTACAGAAACGTCTTCCATGGTGCACTTTAAGAATATAGGTCACTCTATAAAAGACTTATACGGCATCAAACATTGAGGGCTTTCAACTTGTTAGGCAAAAAAGTATGTAGATCAATGGCAAGAGCAAGGCAACAGGTCAACATGATCCGGGAAATATTTTAATAGCAAGATGAAAAACTGACAAATGAATTCTGAGACAGTTTAAGCTTGGCTCAGAGGAAGGAGTCAAGTGAACAGGAGAAATAAACAAAAACAGATAAATGTCACGGCCCCTTTCCCTTTCTCTAATAAATTATACAAATCATACAGCATAACGGAACAACTGCTCAGACAAAAACTGCAGAATTCCAAGAAGCTTATGAAAATATAATGAACCAGAAGATGAATTCAAAGATGTATATGCAGAAGAGAAGCATCACATGTAGTTGCAAGAAGATATTAAAAAAGTAATATAAGCTAATTGAAGGCAGAAACAGTTTCAGGATTGATCTGAGAGTATTAAATTATGCCTGAAATGATTGCCAATAATAGGAAAATATGGAAGAACCCAAGGAAATAAAATTATAAAACCCTTAAACAACAGCACTCTGCAGCAATTGTCAATTGCTTAATTTTATCGTTCCTGGAATTTCAAGCTTTACACAAAATAGAGTCAATATGATATTCCAAGTTCAATAACGAAATATTAGAACACTTTGTCGAAAAATGAGATAATATAAGATGTCTAATTCAAATGTCCAGCAACCAAAATATAGATATCTGGTTTCCCCCACTTTATTGGAGAACCTCTCGTATACCAGCAAGAGGGTTCCCCACAGAAAAGAAACGTTTCACTGATAAATATGAGTATGGTTTTTCGGCCCCACTAGACGAGTCTGAAGGAACAAGGTGTAGAGGGCTTCACATGCATAAGGAAAGTGTAAACCGCACATAAGTATCACATATGTAGAAATGAGTATGTTAAGAAATAGAGAAATCTTTGGGAAATTTAAGTTTCAGTTTATTGTTACATGCCTGGATACTAAATGTGAAAGGAATCCACACTAGATCTCCAAATACCAACATGAAGCCCAACCTCTCTGCAATAATGTCCCACCTATAAAAGATAACCACATACAAACAGATCAGCTTTGTACATGAATTTATAGATGGATGAAAGATCTGACATCTTTACAGCAACCAACATGGACGACAAGGATCAGGAAAGGAAGAGTCATACACTGAATGAGATGGATGGAAAATACAAGTTTCCGTACATAGATAAATATGACTATTATGGTGAAGAATGTGCCAAAAATATCATAATGGAGGTGTGACGAAGTATACGGTTAAGCTGAAGTTCTATGTCAACATTCAACATATATCTTTAACACTGGAAGCTGGTCCTCTAGCTGTGTACTTTAAATAATCTTAATTTCCAAAGCTTTATTGCACAACCGTGTCTCATAAAACACTAATCTAAAATCAGGTTTCCACATTTTGGAATGAAAACGCATCCTTCAGGAACCCTGTTCTTTGCGTTCATTGGGCATCGTAACTATGCAACCAGTAAATCCTCAACTCTAGGAAATTCATTTTGACAATGATCATCATACAGATATTATTTTAAGGTGCTTAATCATTGATTGCTAGATTCAGCAGAGTTTCTTTGGAAAATGAATGAGCAATTGAGGCAAGTCATTTCAACAAATAGTCTAAGTCTCAACAGCTACCAAAAAAACAAAAAATCATTACATTTTTTGAATGCAAAGTCCAAGGCTTGAGATCTACGTTCAATACTAAGTTTCCTAAAGTGCTTAGTTTTTCACACACACGCACAGATGTTAAATGTATATATATATATATATATATATATATATCTTCTTTGGAAAATGAATGAGCAATTGAGGTAAGTTATTTCACCAAATAGTCTCAACGGCTGCCAAAAAAAAATTGTCTTACCATTTCATTGAATGCAAAGTCCAAGGCTTGAGATCTACATTCAGTATTAAGTTTCTTGAAGTGTTTGGTTTTTCACACACACACACACAGATGTGTTATATATATAATAACATTCTAGTGAGCCATGCTCATTACATCCTTTAATGAGTGGCTCCTAATAATGTGACACATAGCAAATCAGCTTGGTTGGACTCTTATAGACCGTTCGATCAAAGATGGGAAGATCAGCCATTTCTATAACCTAAGTAGGGTCTAGTGAATCCTAGGGAGTTAATGCTAACAAACTAGGGTCTAATCGACGGTCTAAACATGTATGATCGGACTGATTTTTTGACACGTGTCTCCCAGTTGACCCACCTTAACATCCAATAGTCAAATTAAAAAAAAACTGCCACGTATCATCTGTCTAAAGGGGCCACTCATTAAAGACTTTAATGAGCATGGCTCATTAGTACCTCTAGCATGCGTCCCCTCTAAGAAACTCAACACATGGCATGTGCTTTCTCGATCAGACCATCCAATCCCAAGGTAGGTCTCTTGAGAGACGTGTATGGGCGATTGACGCCAGCATTCCCCAACCTATATAAGGTCAGTTAGCCTGTTTAGATCAATATTATTGCAATCTTGTCGTGGCGTGGATATTACATTTGGAAGCTTTTGGAAAGACCAAAGGGGTCCACCAGTTCCACCACAACACCCTTCTCCTTTTCTAGTTTTTTGCCACATGGGAAGACCCCTTTTTCTTGCCTCTTTTTTTTTTTAACTAAACGATTAAGAAACTCAACGGCTGCCATCCACCTAGGAAAATCCCAGTACATGGTAGGGTATGGGGCTACATGGACACATTCTCCACAAAGCATATCCAGAGGATCCTCTGTCAAATGGATGATCTGGATTGGCCACGTAACCCACCACGTGGCAGAAAACCTGTCATAATAGGGAACTAAGCCTTTCGTATCCAAACAGAAAACCTTTTCCGTGTTACATATATATATATACACACGTATGTCTGTATGCGGGTGTGGGTGTGTGTGCATGTGTGTGAGCGAGAGAGAAATTGGACCTAACCATGCAGAATGGTTGGCGGGAGTGATGGGCATAATTAAAGACATTAGTTTTGTGGAGACCATAGTTGTAGATAAATAACAAGAACTTGCCTAAATTTAGAGAATGATAACTTGAAAAAGGCTTTCCTGATATACATTGGACCAAAATAGCACATAAAAGGAGTAAGAATGCCAAGTTGTCAAAATTTTAGAGAATGGTAAACCGGAAAAGGTTTTCCTGATAAACATAGGGCCACAATAGCATAGCACTAAAAGAAAACCAGAGTTGGGAAATATCCAAATTATTTTGCTGGAGAGAAGGAAGTAATGGACTTACGTGGTCGTCATATACTCCTCATAGAAAAAGTAGTCCAGAATGTAGAACTAAAATGAACATTATACAGAAAGAAACTTCAGTAATTCAGGGGATACATGTTTGCAAAAAATTGGAAGACAAAGCAATATTATAATCAGAGTACCACACAGAAGAGCTGGTAAAGGACCATTGATCGGCTGAAGCTGCCCTCTTGAATATTTTTCGCTAGAACTGAAAGATTGATGAGTAGCCATCCCAACATTCCAGCTCTAACAAAGAAAAATCTACAAAAGAAACATGGAACATATTGTAAAAAAGAAAATCTTATCATAATGTGTCTCCTTGAATTGGATTGTATCCACATATTTGGTTTAGCAAAAAGAGTATGTAGGCACCAATCAAGTTAGTTAGATAACACCATCTGTGATGTTAAAAAAACATAGGTTCAAATTGCGAAAGAAACTATGAATGAATTAAGGTTCATGGCAATCGTCAAAAATGTTAACCAGACATGAACAGAAATGATGGAAGGCTCATTACAAGGACTGCGTTGCAATGTCAATCATATATTCATATCTTGACTTGGATGTTCCGGTACACCAAACACAAGGCAAAGATAATAATTTTACTTGAGCTTTTTAAATAACCAGTGGACATAGATAACAAGATAGAAAGAAAGAGGTCACAATTTGAAGCTAAAACCAGGTCTCTTCGACAACAGACAACAAAGAGACTACCTGCAGTTTGAGATAGAAAATCATCACCGAAGCATTTTTAGAAGATACATTTATATTAAATAATAACTTGAATCATGGTGAACAGTGTCGAACAGCAGTAAGATTTACGATGTAGTCAAGAATTCTAATCTAATGTATTGACCAACGAGGGAAACATCCCAGAAAATAAAAGACTAGATCACATACTTGAGATCGACGCCCATAAACTGAGGATTCAGCTGTATTCCGAACCACCTATTGGATGAGATAATGGATATCATAATCATAATAAGTGCCGACTGCATTCTCTATGGAAACGAATGAAGCAAACTATGTAGACATAAAGTTATTTGTTCCTAAAGAAAACATTAACATAAAACTAATCCTGAGAAACTTAGTTGAACTATAAACAAATGTTTTAGAGAGATGTGCAAGCCAAATAAATCCCTGTACAGCAGTGATTAAACTTCTGCTAATAAAGCCTGCACTTACGGGTGTTTAAGAAGATCTCATATATCAGATATGATTACATTTGTCAACACAAAGACAACTTATTAGTACCTCTGCATCCCTCAACTAGTCCAATAGAAGGTTTGCAACTACTCGTGATATTATTAAGCATAGAAATTAATTGATACTGAAACAGTTTACTAACAAATTTTTGACACAGGTATTTATTTTACAATTTTTTCTTGTGTAAGATACAACTTCAAAATACACAATAAATGGGAACTTGATTTAATCATGTAACATCATCACTGCCTTATCCCAACTATATTGCGATCATCAACACAAATTCAGTTCTTCCATTGCAGTTACAATCTATCTGGAGCCATATCTCCCATTTGTGTGTATGTTTTCAAATCTTTCTTCACTATCTCAACCCACGTTCACTTCGGCCTTCCCCTCGCCCTTTTAGAGACGTGCACTTCGGCCTTCCCCTCGCCCTTTTAGAGTCTTTTTTTTTAAGTAACAAAAAATTGTATTAAAATATCATGCAAGTATGTGAATATGGAAGAGAATTCCCTCAATTTTCTTTCTTTCTGATTTACCTATCGGTGACCTCGCTTTGTACCTTATTTATTAATATATTTGATCATTTCCTAATAAACATAAAAGAGAGTGATTCCCTCAATAAACTAGAAAATAATATAAAATTTGATATTGCTATTGCTCTATATCACCACATAAAATTACAAAATTCCAATATCGGAACAGGAGAGCACTCATCTTGGGGTGGGCTTACTACTTAGATGCTTTCAGCAGTTATCCACTTGGCACTTGGCTATACGGCATTTACTGTGGACACGATCACTGGTACACCATAGGTTCGTTCATCTCAGTCCTCTCGTACTAGGGAAAGGTCCTCTCAATGCTCTAACGCCCACACCGGATATGGACCGAACTATCTCACAACGTTTTGAACCCAGCCCACGTACCGCTTTAAGGGGTGAACAGCCCAACCCTTGGAAAATATTGCAGCCCAGGTGAAGAGCCGAGTATTATAACTCTTCTAAAATGGAGGTCAACTTGATTAGAAGCCAACAAATGTCTAAACATATACTCAGTACAGGTCGATTGTTGTCCTAAAAAAATTTTAAGCTTCTCCCTTTCCACAAACCCCAATAGATAGCAAACAGAATGATCCTCCAGAAGAGATAGAAATCTCCTTTAAATCTTTCGAACTAACCTACACCATGCCTAAAGGAATAGCAAAAAACTCCAGACCACGAGAACGACCTTGCAATGAATGAAGAGATGGTGGACATCTTCCTCGTTAATTTTGCACATAGTATATATGTTTGAAGAAACATCCCCAGGTGATTCAAGTAATCTATATCAAAAAATTGTTCAGTGATGCTACCTAATGAATGTCTCCACTTTATATGAGACCAATCTTACCCAAATCAACCCATATGCATCCTCCTCTCCAGCTGTTCCAATTAGCTTCTCACGAAACTAGCTAAAAACTCCTATGGGATTTTCCTCGTATATCAATGAATAAAACTTTTCTGATTGTATCACCAATCACTTTATTCTCCAAGCAACTGAAATTTTGTACACTCCTCAATCTCCCCCTCAATTAAATTACTATGAAAAGTATGTCGCCAAACTATTTGTCCAACTATTCTTCCGAAGTAACGTTTCATTATTAGACTCCTAATGGGAACCAACCTATACCAATGGGGACAGAGGTCACGTAAGATATAAATTCCACACCACTCATTTTCCGATCCCCGTGTGCTTTGTTCAGTAACTTCCATTATATTTTACCAAACACCACACCAAAAGAAGAGGAAATTTCTTGAGTTTCCCAATTGAGTTTTCAGATCCTGTACTTATGTCCGGCCCCTATATCCATAAAAGTCGATTCTTCTTTTCTAAATCTCCATGACCACTTGCCTAGATGAGCCATGTTCATCACCTATAGTTGCCTTATCCCAAGCCCACATGCCTTCTTAGAACGACACACACTATCCCACCAACAATATGGTACTTCTTGTCTACCTTCCTGTTCCACATGAGATCTTCCGAAGCTTCGTGGTAGTTGGTCCTTTCAGTGAAAGAAATCGGCATGTTAAACGTAGTATATAATGAATGGCATGGCTCGCTAAAAATTTTTCAATCAAAGTGATTCTTCCCCCACGTAATAATAGATTTTCTTCCAGCTCGTTCACTTCACCTCCATCCTCTCAACTATCAGGTTTTACATCCTCTTTAAAATTGAATGAACCCCAAAGGGAAGACCAAGTTTAGTTGAACAAAAGATTACCAAGCCTACAACCCAACTAGTTTGCACCTTTTTTTTGATCGGTAAAAGCAAATATAAAAAATAATAATAATAATAATAATAAAAAAAGAGGAACAGATTCACAAAAAGTGAATCACAAGGAACCAAATACAAGGCATAAGAAACTAAAACAAATAAACAAAGAAACAAACCCAAATAAAATCACCAAACACACTCCCCTGCTACCACTAGGAAATAACCTCATCGAACCCTATCTCCACCACTTCGGCTTTGGTAGAAGCCAAATCTCGCAACAACGCACGCGTACCGGAGCACACTCTCTCGATAGATGACAAATAGTCCTCGAACGCCCTCCTATTCCGCTCCTTCCACAGAGACCACAAAACCACTCCTGACAGTAAGACCCAAATAAGATCAATTGAGCTTTCCAACAGAACTGAAAGTCAGCTGGATAAACAGTCCTGAAAAGACGAGGGAAAGACCCAAGGGACCCTCTGTTGAGAAAGGAAATACAGGCATATGCACCTCGCAAACAGGCAATGCATTAACAAATGATCTACCGATTCCTCCTCCTCCAGGCACAGATAACAACGGTTCATAAGACTCCGCCCTCTTTTTCTCAGGTTATCCAATGTAAGGATCTTACCTAAGAATGCCAACCAAAGAAAAAACGAGACCTTAGAAGGCACCCCAGAGCGCCAAACAATCTGACGGGGGAAAAGCTCAAATGGGAGCTTGGATACGCTGCCTGCAAGAAAGATCTCACAGAGAACCACCCTTTACTATTGTTGGCCCAAACTCGGCTGTCTCTCAAAGACACATCGATGTGCACCGATTCTAACTTAGCCAAAAAGGTAAAAAAAACTCCTGCACTTCCCAATCATTCAACGGCCGCCTGAACCTGGGGCTCCAGACCACTGAACCCTCTCTCCTAACATACATATCCGCCACTACCGTGGATTTATCAGAGGAAATAGCAAAGAACGTTTGAAATTCCTGGTTCAAAGGGGAAGTTTGGCTCCAAGGATCAAACCAAAACTTCACTTCCGCACCATCCCCAATCACGAGCTGAGTATATTTGATGAAGTCGGCCCAACCCGTCACAATGCCTTTCCAAAGGCCTACCCTATGAGGGCCCTTAGGCGGCCTAGGCTCCCATCGGTCTCTACTCCCATGCCGAGCTACAACAACCGCTCCCATTGCCTTCCATCCCAAAACGCCAAAGCCATTTGCCCAACAACGCCTTATTGAGGGCCCTAATTGGCCAAATATTAAGCCCCCCATTCTCTTTAGGCCGACAAACCCACTTCCACTTAACTAGCTTACTCTTTCCTCAAACATCACGCCGTATGTTTCCCAAATCCCAATAAGAGTGCCAAAAATTGACTATGAAGCTGGCTACCATCTCAAAGCAGTGAAGAATGGCTCTGAGATTTGTGGATTCCTTCCTAGAGGTGTCAAGGAAGAAAAGTGTCGTCCACATATTGTAAGTGAGAAATCATGGGTCCTCCTCTCCTACTTGAAACCTTCCCCCAAGTGGCCTTCCTCTCCTTTGCATATACGTATGTTCAGATCCTTAGTCGCCATAAACAGAAGGGGAGATGGTGGATTCCTTGTTTGAGACCTGTAGATCATTTGCTTCTTCATTGCCCGTTTGCAATGAGGATTTGGTCGTATTTTCTCTCTCAATTTGGGGTAGTTTGGGTGTTCCCCCCGTCTTTTCGGGCTCTGTTATTCTGTTGGCTCTCAGTATTGGTGGATAAACAGTTGGAGTTTATTTGGGCTCTCATTCCTGGGGTGGTCTCGTGGACTATATGGAAAGAGCGGAATAGAAGAGTGTTTGAGGATGCTGCCTCGCCATTGGAGAAAGTGTGCACCCGTTCGCGAGCAATTTTACGGGGATTGGGTCTCAACTAAAGTGGACTTGGAGGAGATAGGCTTTGACGAAATTATCGTTTAGGAGTAGTCAAGGATTATTTAGCTGCGTTGTTAGTTTTGTTTTTGTTGCTTTCTTTTTATCTTTGTTTTTGGCTTCTTGTGTTCTTGGTGATTCACTTTTGGTGAATCGGCTTTTAATGAATTCGTATTTACCGATCAAAAAAAAAAGAATGGAAAAGAAATGTCGTCAAGATTCACTTTATCATCCACTTTCTCCACTTACTACCAAAACCCATTTTGTGAAAAACATAGTAAAAAAAAATCCATTCTATATGATCATACGCATCCTCTAAGTCAAGCTTCCATACGACAATCCTTTTCTTTTCCGAACCCGAAAATCATTTCAATCACTTGCAATGAGGATCCCATCAAGAATATATTTTCCTTCAATAAAAGCATAATGGTAGGCCCAATCACCTTTCCCATCACCTCCTTTATTCGCATTAAAAGTACTTTGGTAAGGACTTTTAGATACCACAAACAAGATTATCGGTCAAATCTTTTAGGTCCTCAGCCGTCAGCACCCTCCTTTCTCGGAATTAACTTTTTTTTCTTGTGATTAGACCCTTCAACCAGCACCAAAGGGTTCTCTAATTGGTGCTTTCACTGGTCTTTGTTGTACATGTCCAAAGACTCCAAACCACCAAATATCGACTCTTCCTTATTTTATAACATATTGAGGTGCCGCTAATCTTAGATTCCCTCAGCTCACCCATTTCTGATTGTCTTTCCACATTTTTTGTGCATATCAATCTCGACATCCTCATGGGAACTTCAAATGCAAATAACTGAAATATTGCTACAAGTAGAAAAAAACTATTTGAAAATCACTATTGAATCTTTGATTTGGTGGTCGATTTTCACTAGTGTCATGATTCTTTAAAAGACTGTGATTTACAGTACAAGATTGGTTCTACAAACAACTATATGAGAAATATTTTATCATTTTGGTATGTTCTGTTATTGTATCATGTGCCCTTCAACTTTTGATATGCAGATGAATGTCCACACAAAGTTACCTTATATAAGATATATAAATATCATGCCCTATTTACCAAGCACTAAGAGTAAATCAAAAGTTAAAATATATATTGAATCATGTTAAGCCTTACGAAATTGCACAATGGATGAGGAAAAAAAAAAAGGAATAAGACTGTTGGTTACATTAATCTTATGGATCAGCTGACAAAGTTAAATTATTATATTCTCTTTCACTGTGGCTAAGAACAATTTACTATAAATGAGGACAAATATGTTGACACCACTTATTTATCCCAGTCCAATCTTATATTCAAACAAAAAATCTTACACATAGCATTAAAGTTAACAAAACAGGGCATCAATTAGAATAGGTTAGGGATCTTTTTCAGTAAATACCAATCATGAATTAAGTTTCCCGTGACGTGCGGTTTAAGGGAAGAACCCTGATCATGTGACTTGCAACCAGCAGCATAAAGTACTAATGCCACCTGGCATTTAAAAACAAAAAGAAAAACAGGGAGTAGGAAAATGTTAAAAGCCATCAATTATAATAAGCTGTGTTTTTCTAGAACCAAGGATACAAGAAAGTATTCATATTTGGATTAGAGCATGCATTGGGCACATGTTGGAATATATAAAAGCTATATCCAAAGAATATAAATTAAAAAATTGAATGATGTGTTTATGGCATAGATATGTGGACTGGGTAAAGGAAAGCGTTTCTTTATAATAACGGTCAAAGAATCCCATCGATATCATATTGCACAGTATCTTGTATTTAGTATCTCTTATATACAATTAGTATATAATTAGTGGAGTATAAATTATAAAGGAATATGAGAGAGACATTAATCTCTCTCCAATCTTTCCCTAATCTTCTTCTTCTTTCTTCTCTTTTCTCTAAAACCCTAATCCACAAATCACTAAACCTAAACCCTAATACCTAATATACCTAAACCAACTTGGTATCAGAGCAAGGGGCTGAACCATAGGAGCTATAGGGAGTGTTCCACGATAGCAAGGGAGTTGACGTCATGTTGATGTTAGCTATATGGCCACAGCAGGGTGTGCAGGTGGTGAAACCCTAACTTGGTGTTGTTTAGGGTGGTGAAACCCAAATTTGATGTTTTCTAAGGTGGTGAAACCCTAACTTGGCAATTTGTGAATATTTCTTGGTTTGATTTGGGTAAATCAACCTTGTGAGTAGCATGCTAGATGAGTTAGAAGTTAGCCAGTTCTCTAGTACTCCTATGCATGGAGGAGGGAGTATAAGGGTAGGTCCAAGGGATGCCCCAAACCTCCAAATTGCGGCGGTAAAAGTAGATGTGACTAATTTTCTGACGTGGTCATAGTCCGCTATGTTGATTGTTAAGGGCAAGGGTAAGATGAGTAATTCGACTGATGCTATTCCCACTCTCAAACCCTCGGATTCGGCCTATGCCAAGTAGGAGGCCGAGAATGTCATTGTCATGTCATTGCTTCTCCATTCTATGCAGCCTGATATCAATAGTGGGTCTTTGTTTCTTCCTTCTGCACGAGACATATGGGATGTAGTGACATTGACCTATTCTAAGATTGGGAGAACTGAGGGTGTGTATGAGTTGTGTTAGAGTATCTGGCAACTGAAGCAAAGAGATATGCTTGTACCCGCATATTACTCCGCTTTTATTCATCTCTCGGAAGAGTTGGATCACTATTAGACCTTCTAGACTAAGTCTTCTGAGGATGCAACTGCATACAAAAAAATGGTAGAGCAGAATCGTGTGTTTGAGTTACTTGCAGGTTTAAATGGTGATTATGAACAAGTGACAGTTCAGATTATTGGCAAGGATCATCTCTAACTGAGGTCTATACGTACTTACATCGTGAGGAGCGTCGTCGGAGTGTTATGCTCCAACCTCCCTCACTTGATAGATCTGCCTTAGCCTCAGCATCACAAAGGGGAGGCAGAAGTGATGGTTGTGGTAGAGAGGGTGGTAGGTTTGGGTCCTCGGGCAATTTTGGTGATGATCATGATAGGCTTAAGTGTGATCATTGTAGACGGACCCGTTATACTAGGGACACTTATTGGGACTTGCATGATTGCCCACAATAGAGGGGGTCTGCTAGTAATGGTCAAAGAGACAGAGATAGATGTTATGGTACTAGAGGAGGATCGAGTGCTCATTTAGTTGTTTCCCCTTACTCAAATTGAGTAAATGTGAGTTTTGGCTTGAGAAAGTGGCATTCTTAGGCCATGTAGTTTCTGCAGAAGGTATTTCAATAGATTCTGCAAAGATTGAAGTTGTGTCAGATTGGAATAGGCTAAAGAGTGTTACGGAAATCAGAAGTTTCATAGGCCTTGTGGGGTACTACAGAAGATTTGTAGAGGGATTCTCTAACTTGGTAGCACCGCTCATTCATTTGACCAGGAAGAATGTCAAGTTCACATATGATGACAGATGTGAGAAGAGTTTTCTTGAGTTAAAGAAGCGCCTCACTACGGCACAAATCCTTACAATTCCATGTGGGATTGGTGGTTTTGTGTTGTTCAATGATGCCTCACACATTGGATTGGGATGTGTTCTTATGCGACACGAGAAAGTTCATCGTCTATGTTTCCCAATAGTTAAAAGGCCACGAGAAGAACTATCCCACACATGATTCGAAGTTAGCAGCGGTGGTTTTTGCTCTCAAACTCTGGAGGCACTATTTGTATGGAGAGCACTTCAAGATATTCACAGATCATAAAAGCTTGAAGTATCTCTTCTCACAGAAGGAGTTAAATTTGAGGCAACGCCGTTAGGTGGTATTCCTCAAGGACTATGATTGCTCGATCTTGTATCATCCCGGGAAAGCCAATGTAGTGGCTGATGCACTCAACAGGAAGCCTTCTAGACTATTAGTTCACATGATGGTCCAGGAATGGAGATTGTTGGAAGACTTGTCCAACAATGATGTGCAAACTCTCCCTCGTCTCTACAGCATATATGTGCTTGAACCCGTTCTTTGGTAATGGAATGGTGCTCAGCTAGACAGGAGGGGTTGAATGTGGGTACATTGCTTGTCTAACCTTGTATAGTCGGTGTGTGTCGCTTTTAGTGGCTATCTTGGGTTTATTTATTTATTTTGTTGTTCATCCCATTGGTTCATGACCTCATGAACTTTGTTTTTTCTATTCCTCTGTAGCTCTTATTCTTCTTTATATATATATTTCTGCTTAGATTATCGATAAAAAAAAAACTATGATGCGAACTACAATGTTGGCACATCAGGGGCTTTAGTGGCTAACATTGCAGTTAGGCCAATGATCTTAGATAAGATCAAGGATCTTCAGGATGATAATCGAGAATTGTGGGAATATTATAACAAGATGATCAGGGCAATGAAGATTTTAAGATGAATGAGAAGGGTGTTCTTACCTTCAATGGGAGGATGTGTTCCAGCCAATGAAGGATTGAGAAGAAAAATTCTCGATGAGGCACACAAGTCGAAGTACACTATTCATCTCGGAAGCACCAAGATGTACCAGAACGTCAAGGGCACTTTTGGTGGAGAAACATGAAAAGTGATGTGGCAACATATGTGTCTAAGTGTTTGGTTTGTCAACAAGTAAAGGCCGAACACCAAAGACCAGCAGGACTTCTTCAGCCACTCCCTATTCTAGAATAGAAGTGGGAAAACATCTTGATGGATTTCGTAGTAGGTTTGCCAAGGACAACGAAGAATTTTGATGCAATATGGGTAGTAGTTGCCAAGGAAAGTGAAGAATTTTAATGCAATATGGGTAGTAGTTAACCGATTGACCAAGTTAGCCCACTTTCTGCCATATCGCACTACATTTAACTCAAATCAGCTTGCAAACTTGTACATAAAAGAAGTGGTCCGTTTGCACAGAGCACTGGTTAGCAATGTTTCAGACCAAGATCCAAGATTCACTTCGAGATTTTGGAGAAACTTCCAACAAGCTATGGGTTCTCGCTTGGATTTCGGTATAGCCTTTCACCCTCAAACTAATGGGCAAACTGAAAGGGTGAATCGGATTATAGAAGATATGCTACGGGCATGTATGCTGGATTTCCAAGGCAGTTGGGATAATCATTTACCTTTAATAGATTTGCCTACAACAACAGTTACCAAGCAAGTATAGAGATGGCACCTTTCCAAGCATTGTATGAGAGAGGTTGTAGGTCTCCTCTATATTGGGATGAAGTAGGTGAGAGGAACTTGTTGGGTCCCGAACTCATTGAACAGACTGACGACAGAGTTCAGGTGATTAGGGAGAGATTGAAGACTACTCGGAATAGGTAGAAGAGCTATGCGGACACCCACCAAAGAGACTTGGAATTCCAAGTTAAGGATCAAGTCTCTATCAAGATTTCCCCTACAAAAGGGATTATGAGATTTGGCAAATGGGGTAAGTTAAGCTCGAGGTATGTATAGGGAAGTTGCCTACAGGATTGCCTTACCTCTTAACATGGCAGCGGTCCATAATGTCTTTCATGTCTCCATTCTAAGGAAGTACATTTCGGACCCATCTCACATCATCAATTTTGAATCGTTAGAGATTCGAGAAGATTTGACCTTGGTGGAGCAACCGGCTCAAATTCTGGATCAAAAAGAACAAGTCTTTCGCACGAAGACCATTCACTTTGTTCTCCTACATTGGCAACACCATTCCATTGAAGAAAGCCACTTGGGAAAGAGAGGATGAAGTTCGTTTAAGGAATGTAATTTCGGGGACGAAATTCTTTTAAGGGGGAAGGATGTAGAAACCCAAATATTTTTTTTGCTCTTTTTATGATCTAATTGCATGAATTTGAAAGGTAATAAAAAAATAGCAAAATATATATTTTTTTTAAATGCAGGAGCACCGATCGATCACCACTACCAGCGCCAATCAATCGCTGGCTCCAATCGATCGCCCATGGAGCGCCAATCGATCGGTGCGCGTGAATCAGTTTGCGTAAAAACGCTGATTTCTGACTTTTTTAATACTTTAGGGTTCCCAACCCTATAAGTACCTATTATTTCTTGAGTCTAGGGTTAGAGAAACATTCTCAGAGTTTTTGATAAAGAAAAAGGGAAAAATCTAGGGATTTCAAAGGAAGAATGAACGCTTAGAAATCGAGATCCAAGACCATTCGCAAGCGATTGATCATAGGGATGCGATCTTGAGAGATTTGATATATTGCCTAATTAATGATTTTAAATAATAATGTTTGTTGATTTCTAGACCATAATTAGGTATTGATAAATCCTAATTGAATAGAATGATTCTTATATGATATCTAGGGTTTGATTTCAAGATTTGGTATAAATCAATTGAAAGAATGTTGAAATAATTGTTGATTCTATTTTTAATTGTTAATGTTATTGGAAATTGACATGTGATGGATCTACATTGAACATAGAGGAAGGGAATGAATGATGGGCTATGAGCGAATTATGGAGGAAGGGATGTATGTTGGATTATGGTGGAATGAATGGTTATGGATTAATGATTTCTGATTATGAGATGATATTGATAATTTTGTTTAACATAATTTGATGTTAATACCCTATTGAATGATAACTATATGGTATAATGTTCACATGCTATATTATGATTATTTATGCATATATAATGATTAACTTTCGGATAGGTCAATGCTTAGAGGATGATACTATTAACCTAGAATTCTCTAACTATCGTGGTAAGGGGACATTATAGTAGAGTTTCGATGGTAAGGTATCAGAACCTATGAGATAGCCTAGACGAAAATTTATCATGACACGGTCAAGCACAAGTCTCACGGCATGGCATGGTGGTAAGTTTGCATGAGTCCACGAGTTGGTGAGTCTACACATGTACCCACAACTGATAGGAGCCTGGTATGAATGGTATGGACCTTGTGAGAATGGATAAGCATTGAATTTACATGAAAATGGTACAAACCTAGAATGATGTAACTAATAAAGCCCTGGTACGAAATGGTAAGCATGGAATTTACATGCAGATGGTACGGACCTAGGCTGAATTGACTGATAAAGCCCCGGTATGAAATGGTAAGCCTGGAATGGCATGGACTAGTATGGATCGGTATGGACCTAGCATAAATGGACATGAGTCTGCATATGTATTACAAGTTCGCACAAGTCATGAGTCTGAAAATGTTATAGAGTGATTATATGAATTGTTTATATGTTTCTGCACTCTGATATTGTGAAGTCTGATAGACAGAAAATGCATAGTATTTATATTGTTAATTATGCTTTGTATCCACTGAGTGTTTTCAATGCTCAGCCAAACTGTTACTTTTGGTAGGTTTAGGATTCAACATCTGTGCTCCAGGACCGTGGATTGAAGAAGAATACGAAGAGGAGCCTGAAGGTGATTATAGAGAATGAGATATCAACTTGGATTGATACTCTTACTATTGATTCAGTAGTATTCTATTTGTTTCAGAAAGGTTGTAATAAGATAATTTAAATTGATGTTGCTTAGGTTTCCAGTTTTGGATTTTGTGATCATAATGGATGATACAGATTGATTATAATTAAGTCGGTCACTTGTTACGGATGATGATTTATAGGGATTATCAATTGAATTTTTATTAATGTTGAAGAAAATTTTGAGACTCATATTTTTATGCTTTATATGTTGTTAAGATAAGTTGATATGTCGTGTCACGAGTCCAAAGTCCTATTTGACCAATATGGGATTTTGGGGCGCAACAGCCCTACCTCGAATCTTAGAGGAAACAAAACCCTCCATTTTACGAGCTTTGGAGGGTGGGCCCCTCATCAAAGGGCCAGATAGACAGACCTAGGTAGAGGCATACACTAATGCAAATTGGGGTGGGTCAATTAGAGATCGTAGATCTCATCGGTTATTGCACATTGGACAATGGTTGATCAATCGGCTGGTCTGGAGTAGTTGCTCACCTACACCAGTGTAGATACAGGTGGATGTAAACACCAATGCATAGATCGAGATGGATGTACACACTTACATAAACCAAATAGTGGCTGGATAGGAAGAAGGGAAGACCCAATCTATTCCTACTCGGAGAGAGAACATACCCCCAGATCACACCCACAATAGGACAATGCAACAACAAATGATTCATCACCTCTTCCGCTTTAAAGCACAAAAAACAGAGGTTGGCCGTACTGCACCCTTTATTTTTTTTTTAAATCGCAAGTAAGAATTTTATTCAGAGATGCATTCCATTGGAAGAAAGATACCTTGGAGGGAATACCTGGATTCCACACAAGTCTATGAGGATAGGACAAGGTGCTGTCCCAAGAGAATGTAGCAGTGATCTCATTGAGAATCAATCATTGTGACCTTTAGAACAAATTCTACAATCTCTGACCTAAGGGCTTAGAGAGGAGGACCCAATCTGCAATAGAAGGCGGCCCAAATCCTTAATTTCCAAATCTTTCGAATCCGCCTCAAAATCGTTCAAATATAGCCTCAACTTCGGGCACCATACCACCCCCTCATCACTCAACTCAAAATAATCTCCCACTAAAGCGTCCTTATCTACATCTAAGAGGAAGATGTTGCCAAAGGCATCCTTTAGTTGTGGATCCACACCATTCATCTTTCCAGAACTTGACCTCTGACCCTCTGCCCACCTTGAATCTGAAGTTGGGCACGACTAAGTTGGGCACGACTAAATTAGTCACTGCCATAATCCTCTTCCACATCCGTACCCCATGAGGATGCTTGACCTCCTGAGGGGACCCAACAGGAAGTTGCCCCGTATTTAGTCACTATAACGGAACACCATAAACTCTCTCTCTCTCCTTCCCAAATCTCCAAACTCACTTACCTAGCCTTATTCACTTGAACCAACGGCTTAGGTTCAAACCCCCACTACTCATTGGACAACGAAAACTCTCCCAAGCTACTAAATTGTACCTAAAGTTATTACCATTTCCATCCATAGAAACTTCTTCTAAATTTTTTCAAGCGAAGTGGTTGCCAACCGGGAGATGATAAGGGTGGACATTAAATAAGTGGGGAGGCTACTTAGGATGCTTTTGATAAGGGTTAACTTCCCTCCTTTAGATAAGATTGACGATTTCCATCCTAATAATCAATTGGTAAACCTTTCGAAAACCGGGGCCCAAACCGACTTAGCTTTAAAACCCACCCCAAAGGGCATACCAAGGTACACAGAAGGAGGATAACCAACTTTTCACCCTAAACAATCCATTAACATCTCTACTTCTGACACCTCTCTAACACTCACGATCTCAGACTTCACCAAATTAACCCTCAACCCTGAGACTACTTCAAAGCATCTAAATAAACACCTAAGGGAGACCAAATTCTGACATGATGCTCAGTGGGCTAATCTTTAAAAAGATTAATAAAATTATTTTTTATTGGTGTTCAGTCATACTAGGAGGAGAAAGTGCAAGGGATCTTCTAAGTTGAGCTTCGTGCGGCTACGGAGGTCATTGGTTATTCTAGATTAGTAAGGCGAGGAGAATATCTGTAATCTTTATTATTTGTTATTATTCTTGCTCTTTCTTTTTTCGTCGATTTTACTCCCTTGTAAACTCCTATGTAGTTTTCTAGTTTACGATACTTGGTTATATAATATACTATTTTACCGATAGAAAAAAAAGTAATATCTCATTTAAGGATGAACGTTTGGCTCTTTTTGGGAAGAGGTGCTAGATTTTATGGAAGATTAACCCTTTTGGAATTTGTTAAAGAATCTAGAAATAAAAGAATTACCTTATATTTGAAGACCAATTTGTGTCCATTCATATGATGGTCTATCTTGGCGTTGTTATTCATATGGCGACATCTGCTCAAGGCATTCCAAGGAGATTAAGAACATCATTTTTTTCTCTACTTGGCTAACATAATTCATGGCAACATCTAGTTGTTGCACTTTCTAGCTTTTGGGTTAACAAGTGGTGGTCTTGTTAGCCTCTTTCATTTTATTTTTTTTGATTGGTAATTGAAGCTGTGTATTAGAAAATAAGAAATGGAACTACAAGAGCAATAAGGAAAAGAAGTTCACGAGAACGTGAACCATAAGAAAAGATAATATAGACCCGCTACGATGGCCCCTTACTGGCGGGCACGCCACCCTACCCGGCCACAAATCATGTTAGCTTCTTTCATTTGGTTCCTATTATAACTCACTAATGGATATTCGTACTTATAAAAAATAACTAACACCAGACATACAAGCAGGAACCTCTTCATTTTATAATTTATACTTCATTTTATAATTTATAAAAGTAATTATCCTTGCATCAGGGAATATGAGAACAAATAGGTAAAAATATGCAGTTTATGAGAGTAAAACAGGTTCCCTGGCAGTTCCATGGCACCCATGATTTATGAGCTACTTATTGGAAGACATGGGTACCTAATATACAAGGATGCAAACTCTAACATATTTCTTAATATTGAGCCGGATAGGGTGGAAGATAGGAAGGACCCAAAAGTAGATTCAAGTTCGACAATCCGTCTGAGGGATAGGTGGATTTCAAGTGTTTTTTTATTCCTCCCAACTTCAGCCAATAGATGGATTTCAACTGTTTTTTTATTCCTCCCAATTTCAGCCCCAAAATGCTACAAGCTCATTTCTAATATTAACGATTGATAATAACCACAATGACAAAAAAATTAATCTGTAATAATAATCTAATAAAATTTCTACAGGTCTTGTAATTCTATGCTATATTGCTATGCGGCTGACTTAAGTTCCACCCGATACACCCAGAAATTGCCTGCAAAATATTGCACCTCAAGGACAGGCATTGAAACCCTAAACTCGCCATTGCCATCAATTCTAATACATGTGTTCAGGAAAGCATGTCCAGAAGGACCTTTGCAAACTGGACATAGTTATACTATGATATTAAAGTGGCACTCATTGGTGCTAAATGATATGTGTCATACCACAACAAAGCTATGAACACAAATCATCACTTATCAAGGGAAAAGGTGAATGCAGTTACTCAATGGTTGAAACCTAATATATTCAGAAGACCAATTATTTCACTCTCACCGTGTCAGTTCAAACTTTAAATTACTATTTCAATTCTTTGTGAATTCTAAATGCTTCATAGTCGGCTTTAGAGAAAATGGTAATAACATTTCCTAATTAAGTGCTCTAATGTTCACTGTATAGTGGCTGGCACATTCGTCATAGAGTTTTCAAAAAATATTGCAACATTGCTCTTATTTTGATCTATCTACTTTTATGCAAACTGGACACAGTTATACTATGATATTAAAGTGGCACTCATTGGTGCTAAATGATATGTGCCATACCACAACAAACCCTCATCCAGAGCACACTTAGTAGTTTTCCCACCTTCTTTATGTCCACTATGATTATCCCTCGGTCAGTCGCAGTGGCTCTGGAACGTATGCAGCGTGAATTCTTGTGGCATGAGAAGGGAGGTCATTTCAAATACCATCTTGTGGACTGGTCTCGAATATGTCGGTCCAAGAAGGCAGGTGGTCTTAACTTAAAACCTCTTTCTCTAGTAAATAAAGCACTATTGGGGAAATAGATTTAGAGGTTTGGAGTGGACCAGAACAATTTGTGGCATTCGGTGATAGTGGCCAAATTTGGGGAACTCTCGCGGTGGGTCCCAAAGGAGGTCAGGTCATCCCACAGGGTGGGGCTATGGAAAGGTATCATGTCTGTGGCTCGGTTTGTTATTCCACATTTTGTGTTTAGGGTGGGTGTTGGGTCTAAGGTCCGGCGGTTCTAGAAGGACGTGTGGTGTGGTACCACAAAATTGAAAGATGATTTCGATACTTTGTTTTGTCTAGCCACCAATAGGGATGCGTCTATCAATGATTATATCGATAGGTGGGAGGGGGGGCATCATGGGGCCCCCAGTTGAGGAGTCTGAATGACTGGGAAATTATGGACTTTGGTAGGTTGATAGAACGTTTAGGGTCACTCCCCCCGTCGTCTCAGGGTCCCGATTATAGAGGTTGGTCTAGAAGCAACAAATGTCGTTTTTCAGTAAGCTCTCTAGTTCAGTCGCTTGTGTCAGATCCAGCTGAACCATTTCCTCATAAGACTGTGGAATCATGGTATTCCTTTAAAAGTATCATTTTTTCTATGGACTGCGGTTTTGAATAAGATCCTCACTTGTGACCACTGAAGCATAGAGGGTCGAGGATGGCAAATCGATGTTTCATGTGCCTCCAGGCGGAAGAATCAGTAGACCATCTACTCTTGCATTGTTCATTTGCTCGTGAGATTTGGAGTTTCTTTCTTTCCCGAGTGGGAGTAGAGTAGGTCTTTCCCTTTTCCTTTCACAACTTCTTATCTTGCTGGTATTTTTCTGATAGGGGTGAATCAAGGAAGGCAATCTTGTTAATGATGTCAGGTGTGATAGCATGGTCTATTTGGAGAGAGCAGAACAGGAGAGTGTTTGAGGACTCTGTCTCCTCCCCTGCTCGTATTTGTGCTAGATCCCGCGATCTGATTTTGGAGTGGTGCTCCGTTAGGCATGAGGGATTGGACCTGGGTTCTTGGCTTGTTGACTAGTTCAGTGGGCTTGTGGTGGGGGTTGTCCTAGGGGCCCCCATGGGTTAGTCTTGTCTTGTCTCCTTTCTTTTTTCGCTTTTGGGTTCATGAGCTTGTGAACTATATTCTGTTTTGCTCTTGTTGTTTTTATTTCTCTATTTATCTATGGCTTGCTTGATTACCGATCAAAAAAAAAAGCTATGAACACAAATCATCACTTATCAAGGGAAAAGGTGAATGCAGTTACTCAATGGTTGAAGCCTAATATAGATTCAGAAGACCAATTATTTCACTCTCACCGTGGTTGAAACTTGAAAGTACTATTTCAATTCTTTGTGAATTCTAAATGCTTCATAGTCGGCTTTAGAGAAATTGGTAATAACATTTCCTATTTAAGTACTCTTATGTTCACTGTATAGTGGCTGGCACATTCGTAATAATTTCAAAAAATATTGCAACATTGCTCTTATTTTGATGTATCTACTTTTATGCAATTCTGGTCATGAGAGAACAGAATTTTTTAGAATTATAAATTATTTCTCAAATCTCCCATGAAATAAATCACAGAAAACTTGTTGCTTTTGAGAATATATACTCTTAGAAATCATGTCATCCCACTACAAGGAAAGGTCCTCCTTGTTTCATAAGTATGCATGATAAGCAATAACGCTTATGGCAATATATACTGTTAGTCTATGACTACTAAATCTAACATTGTTTGTATAAGATGAGGCCTGTTTAAATTGCCTAGAATGCTAGAACACCTAGGAGGGATCCATGCACATCACAACTAAAGTTCATCAAGTGAAATAGCCAGTACATTATACAATGCTATATGTTGAAAATCATTTAATAAGAACTTCCTTGTGGTAATGGAGTACGAAATTGAACTTACAAGGAAGCTGAATATTAAAGTTGCGGACAGCAGCTCAAGTCCTCTGTCTGCTATCACCTGCAATCATTCTTAAATCTTAATATATTATTCCACCTTCTTAACAACAGGAAAAAAACGATAGCATGCCACCTCCAAACACAAATCAATGGTTACTATTTTTTTTTTGTGATTGGTTAAAACAATAAACTCTCTCCTTCTTCAAGTAATCTTGATTAAGGGGGAGCAATAAGTATTAAGAGATTATTATGAAATCTTTGACGAAAAAATTGCCCTATGCATTTAGTGTTAGCGTGGTGAATGGGCCCTCCAGCAACTGTCACCAGTCCCAAAGTACCCTTTGAAAATAATATGTTAGGCAAAAGATAAGGGGCCACCTGTATACACCCCAGAACTCATATGGTGCAATTTTTTTCAAAATTTTCCAGTATGAAGTTTGGACTTCCAATGGACTAAATGATTCTTTTAACTTTGCATCAATGTTTTCCGGCACATTTTGTTTACCGTGAACATGCCTTACATAGGTTTTTTAACATGCCATTTTATAATTTCAACCTAGTGAGGGAAAACACTTTAGGAGCAGGACCAGTTCAGCACTTACCGGAAGTTTACTCAAAAAACATTTAAATCAGATGTGAGGAACAGACACTAAAAGATTCCTTGACAAAGAAGAATAACTTGAAATTTAATTGGGAAATAATCCTACCACAATTTGATCAGCTGATGGATAGATACACTATTCATCAACATAGGTCTACCAATTAGTCTAGGCAAAACGAGTGGAGATATCAGATAATTAAAGTAAATCAATACCCAAATAGGAATTGTCAGTGTAATGATTCCTGATTATCTACCATCATATTTTCCAAGGACAGTAACATCAGAAGACCTTCAATTAAATGGAAACAAAAGCAGGAATGAATCACAGGCCATGAACTTTAAATGGTTTTAAACTACGATACAAATATAGAACTGAAGAACACAACAAAAAAAAACATTACAAAAATAAATTATATACCGTAGGCGATATCAAGTTTATACGGACCCCCATCCCTAGAAGCGAAACCAACAGAAGAAGTGATACCAGACCTAGAAAGAAATGAATCAACGAAATGTAAGAACAGAATACCATTTTCAGTGCTTACAACAACATCAGACCCTGGAATGTCGAAAGAGCAGGATACGCTGATCCACAATAAAAGCAAAAGTTCATAGCAGAAGCTTAAAGGGGGGAAATAAAGTCAAATTGGAGAAAGATTAGGGTGAAAGAACTGACCATTGCAGCGGTAATGGAGTCGAGTGCTATCTGAGAGGATCGCGCCGGGAACAATCTTTCCAGATAGAAGAGATCCAGCAAACCCTAAGTAAATGAAGAATGAGAGAAGTAGAATCACCTAGATCAATGAAAAAAACATGGTAGATGATGAATGGATCAGTATAGATTCGAATATAGAATGGAATAACAAAATCAGTGTTGGAGAATAGTTAGAAATTCAAGAAATGTGATTGATTTTGGATTAAACTTACTGAGCGCCATGAAGGAAGGATAGCAGAACACAAATCCATCTCTCTCTCTCTCTCTCTCTCCTCAAACGGTCAAAAACAAATCCACGCTCTCACTGGGCTCTCTGATCTGATTTAGTATTTTTAGACTTTAAAACTGTTGTTCTTCTGAGAGAACAGTTTTCATTTGTTCCTAAAATACTATCGTATGGGTAGCAACGGGTTGGGCTGATTAGGCTCCAATTCCACTGTTCCGACCCGGCCAGAACGAACCCAGCCCAATAAACAACTCCTCAACCCTAATACTAGTGGGTGGCACGTGCGATGCACGTGAGAGGGGGGGGGAGGAAGGGGAGAGAGACTAGGTAGAGGGACTCTAGTGAGGGTATTTTGAAATAAAAATGAGGAATATTTTGAGTATAAAAACTTGAGAAACATTGTTGATTTAAAAAATTTGTGAGGAATACATTGATTATAGAAATATGACATAGGAACATTTTGAGAACCAAAAACTTTAGGGGACATTTTGGATATAGCAAAGAAATGAGTGGACGGGCCTTAAGGAGCGTTTTGCTAAGAGAGTGAAGAGTCTGATTACGTCACTGAGGTCGCCATGTGCCCCTTTTAACACTCCTTAACTATAGTTAAGAACACTCCTAAAGTTTACTCACTTATCCTTAGTTTTTAGAAGAAAAAAAATATGACACAAATTTAACCTTAAGAGTTATTGAATTTTAATCAAGGTTTTCAGAAACTAAAATTTTTTTTTCTAAAAACCAAGGATAAGTGGGTGAACCCTAGGGGTGGTTGAATCTTGACCATAGTTGGAGTCCGGTTACACCCTTGAAATTGTCATATCATGTGTATCTTTTGACCAAGGTTTTAAAAAAATTAATTTTTTTTCTAAAAACCAAGAACGAGTTGGTGACCCTAGGGGTGGGTGAATCTTAACCACAGTTGGAGTATGATTACGCCCTTGAGGTTGTCATGTGTCTCTTTTGACACCCCTTAACTATGGTTAAGATTAATCCATCCATAGAGTTCACCCACTTATCCTTAGTTTTTAGAAAAAAATATATTAATTTTTTTTTAATCCTAATTAAAATTCATTAACTTCTGTGATTAAATTTTTATTTTTTTTCTAAAATCTAAGGATAAGTGGGTGAACCCTAGGAGTGGATGAATCTTAACCAAGGTTAAGGAGTGTTAAAAGAGACACATGGCGACCTCGGTGACGTAAGTGGACTCCAAGGAGTCCGATTATAATATTAAAGAATAAGGGGTAGTATGGGAATTAAGCATAACATTTAGTCAAGTGTTTGTCTTATATAATGATTATGACGAGGGTAGTTTAGGAATTATGACAAAATTCATTTACGTTTTTAAGGGGATAAATTTGTCTTATATAGTGATTATGATGATGGTAGTTTGGGAATTATGATAAACTTCATCTACGTTTTTGAGGGGAGGAATTCTCATTATATATACTAGCGAGTGGCACGTGCGATGCACGTGAGAGCGAGGGGAAGGAGTTAACGACACCCGGTTGAACTCGCTAGTGGCACGTGCAATACACGTGAGAGCGAGGGGAAGGAGTTAACCACAGTTAATAGGAATTAAAAGGGGCACGTGTTAACCCACAGGTGTGATTGAACTCTCCCCAAGGTCAATCGCGATTGGCTGTGATTCTAAATAGATAGATGGCAAGGGTATTTTAAGAATTAAAGTAAAACATTAAATCAAAGGCAATGGTGGTTTGGGAATTTCAAAACAATCATCTACGCATGTCTCTTGCATTATAATAGTAAAGATAAGATAAGATAAGATAAGATAAGATAAGAAGAAGAAGATGATGATGATGATGATGATGATGAGAAGATAAGAAGAAGAAGAGAATAAGATATATAAGATAAGAAGAAATATATATATATTAAGGGTGGTACATACATCAATCTAGAGAAAATCTATGTTAAACACCAAAAATAAACTAAAAATGACAACAACAAAAAAAAGTTCCCTTCTTCCTCTGTTGTTGCATCTGTAAAACCTCCTTCATTGCATTTTCAACATCCATATTCACGTTCCTTCATCGTCTCCAACTCAACCAAACATCGAGATTGATTGGCACGAGCGAAATGGAAGAGGTTTAGAAATTGACCATCAAAGAAGGATATGTAAAAAGTGAAGGCTGGTGTCATGTGTTTGTTGGGAGCTTTGGGAATGGAGGATGATGATTGGATGAAATGAAAATCATCGGAGTTGGGAGTTGATATATGATGTTTAGGTGTTTTAGTTTTATTATTAATTTTGTTCTCGTCGTTTTGATTGCATAGCTTATGTGGCTTCCTCTAATGTTACTGTCGTTGTCTCCAAAGCCGTTAATGCTCCTCATTTTAGTAGGGATATGGACATCCTCTTGTGCTTTGCCTTTTCTCCATTGGACATCACTGACATTGTTATTTCCTCTGTCTAATCTGCATCCCTTCTCTTAATCATCGATCTTTCTATATAAGAAACTACAATTGAACATATGAATATTTTTAGGGTTATTTGCTAGATTTTTCTGGTCAAATCGTAGGAAGTAAAAAGGGGCCTTAATCATTTTAACCTTTTTTTTGGTGTTTAAGTTGGGGTTCTCACAAATAGTGTTTAGTAGATGTTGGAGTGCATGTAGCACCACCCTATATTAATTACCAAATTAACTAATTATCATGACAAGTATAACGATAGATCTGTTATAATTTAGAAACTATATAGTTGCCCCTACTAAATGGTTAAAGGGTGGAAATCCCTCACCCAACCTTAATGGGCCGACCTGTTTTTATCGAGTTATAATTGAATTATTAACCCATTTGTCTGGTTCAAGTTTAAAATGCTTGACCAATTTACAAATAGAATCTAGTATGACTTTATAATACAATACTTACAATATTCATCATCACTGCCTTATTCTAAATGTTTGAGACCTGCCATATGAATTATATTTTGTAATTATGCTTTTCTAAAAGTCATACATTTGTTCAAAGCCTTACTTATTATCGAATCTTTCACAAATATCTCCCTCCCTCTCTCCTTCCCTCCCTCCCTTTTTTTTTTTGCCTTCTCCTCGCTTTTTTCAATCATTCAAATTGTACCAACATATGCCTTCTCATTAGTGTGTGTTGCTCTTTTTGCACATATACTTACCATTTCAATCGACTAGTTCTTAGCTCCTGTCGGAATCACTCTTAGGGCTTATTTGGATAAACTTCTTCAAAAAGGGGAGGACTTCTTCGGAGTAAATTTTAAAAAAAAGTTGGGACTCCCCATAATAGCTAGTTGGGGCAACTTCCCCTAATAGCTAACATTTCAACTTTTTATAACTATGGACTCGTGGGTTACTCTCTTAAGTGCTCAACCAAACGACATTTTAGCATACTTTTGACTATTAAAAGTCAAAAGTCACTAAAAGTCAATTTACAAGTGTATCCAAACACTGCCTTAGATTTTACTAGCAAAACTCCAGTGCGATGCAAGGGTTGGACCGAAAGGAAAGAAAAAAAAACATGATACAATTGTACCACCGATGTCTGTGAGAAGACCAATGCCCTTACATGATTTTAAAAAGAATATCAAAATCAGATGCAAACTCATTACATGATCAATAGACATCTAAATAAATAGAAAACTAAGTACCCTCAACTGTATTAGTATAATCTATTAGTGCTATGCAGAGAATGCGATTGGAATGCCATTTTAGCCATGAACACAATATAGAAATTGAATTTAGAACTTAAAGAAAGTTATTTAATTTGCAAGGAAAAAACCTGCTCTATGGAGGAGATGAGTGCTTTTGAAAGTAAAAAGTATTGACAAATCAACAAGCAAAGGAAAAAGATAAAAACAAATGACAAAGATAGAAAAATAAATTTGTAGATATCTGAAACAAAAACTGTTTTGAGAGGAAGTTGAAGGGTTTTGAGATTTGGAAAGAAAAAACCATACCCTAATGTAGATTCACTTCAGTCATGCATTGTGATGAGAACCCAATGGTTTTGAGATCGAATCACAGTCAATTGAGGTTGAATTTGGAGAGAGTTCAATCACTCCTACAGGCCAACACGTATCCCCATTAACCTCTATTAATTGTGGTTAAGATTCACTAACCCTCAGGATTCAACAATCTATAGTACTGGTTTTTAGAAAAAAAAAATTAATTTTTAAAAATCCTAAGTATAGAGACCCGAATCTTTTTCATGTTTTTATTACAAATATTAGGGGTATTATAGTCCTTGTGATGTTTTAATGTTTATATAATTATATCTAATTGGTATAGTGTGATTAAGGCTTAATCAAACTTGTAATCGGAGGGATGTCATAACACACCCTAAACTTTAGGAAGCTCTAGTTATGACACCGTTCATTGGAATTGAGTGATTCTTGAACCATTAGAAAGGTATTGGAACCTTCTTCGAGGATCATATTTAATGTTTTTCCATATTTTTAGTCTAAGCTAAGTCAAAAGTGGGTTTTCCGATATTTTGTCTGATGGAATTACAGATCAGTCAACTTTGGGGACAATTTGGCCTATAAATAAAGGAGAATTTGGAAATTCTAAAATACAAAAAATGTTCATTTTCGAAAGACGAACCCAACGCAAGTTGAATCGTCGAATTCCGACGAACAAGCCAAAGGTTATGGCCAAAACGGTATGATGGGTCAGAAATCTACAGAGCACCGATCGCTCGGTCAAAAGTAGCGATCGATCGGTATCTATCGACTAGTCCAAAATTTTGTATGGGAAAAATTTCCAGAGAATGCTTTTTTGACCGAGAGCTCGGTCAAGAGCACCGATCGTTCGGTTAAGAACCGATCGCTCGGTCTTTCATATTTTTGAAGAATTTTAGTAAGGGCTTTTTGGTCTTTTGGTTCTCAGACCTTGGGGCTATAAATAGGGATTCTATTTCGGGGTATTAGAATACTCTACCTATTTCTAACCTAATTTGGCAAAAAGAGAGAAAAACCCTAGGGTTTTGAGAGAGGGCTTTCTTGGAGAAGAAGGAGATAGCTTGGATAGCGCAAGGAAAGCTTTGAAAGCTTCCCCAAATCACTCCGGGAGCGTTTTGAATCCAATGGAAGGATTCCTAAGGTCGATATACTATCCTAATCAACTCTATTTCAATGTTTTGTGAATATTAATTTGATAGGAATGATAGAATAGAGATTAGATGCATTTTTCCCAAATTTTATATGACGTAAGCTAATTATAGATGAAAATGTGGATGGAAATGTGGATGAAATGTATGGAGGATGAGAAATGTATGGAGGATAGGATTAATATGTGGATGTGAATGGTGAATTGATTGTATGGATGGATCATGGTTTGATGAATGCTTGAAAATGTAGAATGACAATGGATTCATATTATGCGTGCTCAAGGTATTTGTGAAAATGCTTGAGAGGATAAATGCTATTATACTCTTATGAAATGATGGTAAATTGATTATAAATTGCGATATGAATTATGATAAGATATGTATATGTGAATTGTTTGTTAAGTATGTCTAATTACTTGCATGGAAATTGATAGTCGGGAAGGTAAGAACTTAGAGGAACATCTCTCAAACCGAAAATTCTCTAACTATTTGGTATGGGACAGTATAGTGGAGTTTCTATGGTGGGAGATCAGAATCTAAGCAATTACCAACTCGAATGTTAATTTCGACACTTAAGCACATATGCACGTGTATGTTAAGATAAAAGTCTCACAAGTCACACATGTGGGACCACAAGCATGAGCATGACATACGTATGACATTCTGAATAAGCATAAGCATGGCATGGTCCGTATCCGCCAAGAACGACATGTCAATTACATTTGATTCTTAGGCATGGTTCGTATCCGTCAAGAACGGCATGTCAACCATTTGATTCTTAGACATGGTCCATATCCGCCAAGAACGGCATGTCACATCATTGTATGATCTGAATAAGTGCATAAGCATAAACATCTCACAAGCACGTGGTCTCATAAGCATAAGCAGCTCATAAGTATATTGTCTTCTAAGTCAAAGATTCCCACAAGTACACGAGTCAAGGTGATGATATAATGTATATGCACACACGTTCTTCCGTACTCTGATTATGTTATTATGCTATTGGATATGTTTCTAACTAAGTGCAGATATATTATTATTGTTGGTTGGATTTTATATACACCGAGTACTTTTGTACTCAGCCGGACTTTTGTCTTGGCAGGTTTAGAGCAGGAGTACACGGCGGAGCCGTGGGTTGAGGAGACTTTCATCGAGGAAGGAGGAGAAGGTGAGCCCATCGAGGAAGGAGCCGGAGTCTTGGGTGGCTACACCTCTTAGTTTATGTTTCGTTGGTTGAGAGAGTTTTGTATTAGACTTTCAGATAATGTTGATTAGTAGACTTTTTATAGTTGTGTATTTCATACCTTTTGGTTTATAGTGAGTTGTAGATGTTGATCGTAGACTTGTGCAAGTTGGTTATAGCTTATATATCGAACTTTTTTTATCCTCATTTTTGGAGAATCGTGTAGTAGCCTTGTATGCATGGATTTTAAGCAGGTTTAAGAAATGTGACGATTTCCAAAGTCCTATTTTAGCCTTGTAGGATTTTGGGGTCGTTACACTAAGGGTTAAAAGTTCTTAACCAGAGTTAAAATATCAATATTTTTTTATTAACAACCAAATTTACATTGTTGAACCCTAAGGTTTAATGAATCTTAACCATAATTAATGGGTGTTAATAGGGACATGATGTTGGCCTATAGGTGCGATCGAACTATGAGAACCCATTGGTTTTGAGATCGAATCACAATGAATTGTGATTGAACTTGGGAGAGTTCAATCGCATCTACAGTCCAACATGTATCTCTATTAACCCCTATTAACTATGATTAAGGTTCTCTAACCCTTAGGGTTCAATAATCTAACATTGATTTTTAGAAAAAAAAAATTAAAATTAAATTTAACCCTAAGGGTTAAAAGTTCTTAACCAGAGTTTAAAAAATTAATATATTTTTACTAAAACCAAGGTTACATTGTTGAATACTTAACGGTTAGTAAATTTTAACCATAGTTAATATGGGTTAATAGGGACATGTGTTGGCCTATAGGTGCAATTGAACTCTCGCACTTAGAGGCAGGCCAACATGTATCCCTATTAACCCCTATTAACTATGATTATGGTTCACTAACCCTTAGGGTTTAACAATCTAACATTGGTTTTTAGAAAAAAATAATAAAAATAAATTTAATCCTAAGGGTTAAAAGTTCTTAACCAGAGTTTAAAACATAAATATATTTCTACTAAAAACCAAGGTTAGATTGTTGAATCCTTAACGGTTATTATATTTTAACCATAGTTAATATGGGTTAATAGGGACACATGTTGGCCTATAGGTGCAATTGAACTCTCGTCCTTAACCCTAAAGGTTAAAAGTTCCTAATTGTGTAAAAATAATTAACAATTTTTTAATTAAAAACCAAGGTTAAATTTGAACCATAAAGGTTAATAGATTTTAACCATAGTTAATAAAATGTTTTTTTTTACTTTGTATCTGCAATGATGATCTTGAGCCATGATTGCTTGTATGAGCCATGATTACTTGTATTGATAATGATGATCTTGAGTCATCGTTGCCTAAAGCCCAAGCCTTTCACTGTAGTGGTTAGATGGCTCTAATGCAAGAGTGTGGGAGATGATGTGGCTCAAGGAGTGACATTGGATTACCTCTGGTGCACGCCCGAGGCTCAGCCTTGGGCGTCCATTCATAATCCGGCATGTGGTGATAAAAAAGGAGAGAATTCATTTCATTTTCTCCCCTATTTTTTGACTTCTCCCCAACTAACATCTCTCCCTTTTTATCACATGACAAATGGTGGATGGACGCCCGAGGCTGGGCCTCGGGCGTGTGCCAGGGGTAATCTGATGCCCAAGGAGTAGTCCAATGTTGCATTAGGAGAAGAATAAGTCTACCTTAGTATAGATATATAGATGTACTTAATTTTGATATTACCCTTTTTGACGCATTCATCTCATCATCCTCATCACTCTCACACTAACTAATTAACTAACTAACTAACTAACTATATATATATATATATATGTATGCGTGTGTGTTGTACTTCTTGGTTGATCAACGTTTTAGTGTATAAGGAATAGCAAGTGTTGTCGTTATGTTATGTATTTAAAAAAAATAATTAGTTTGGTTGGTCCATCACATAACACTCCATAAGCAAATCTCTACTTTAGCCACCTAACTCTGAGTCTATGATCCTCCTCCATATTTTTCTTCCCTGTGAATAATTAGGTTGAGATACCAGAACAAATCACTCTAGGGGTATATCTTGTACATGTTCTCCAAAATTTACATTTCATAAAATTTTAATTGTTCAAATTTATTCTAAGCCTCTTAGACTTCAAAGTGTTTTTTCACTATTGTAGTTTTGCAATTATTCTCTCTTTCATTTCATAAATCAATACAACGTCATGTACAAATAATACACACTAAGAAAACCTCCTCTTAAATATGAGTCGTGGTAGTTCATAGGTTGTGGTGGTTCAAAGGCTGTGGGATTATTTCGTTGATCCCGAGTTTGAGCCCCCCAGGTTTCACTTGATGCGTGTGGGTTGTGGGTGATTGTTTACATTATTGGTGACAGACCCTGATCTAAAATGGATTAGGGACACCCTCAGTTAATAAATGTGTGTGTATGAGTCGTTATTTAATATAGTGTCAATGTAAAGATATATGGGCTCATACCTCCCCCAATGAAAATCCATTGTTACACGAAACTCATTTATCTTACACCCAATAATTTTCATGATATCTATCTCTCATCCATGCCTTAATGTTATAAATATATTTGATCGAAACTCATTTTTTCTCCCACGTGCAACAAATTAATTATCTAATAAAATTCTCATTTACTTTTTCTAAGTCATCTTTAATCCTATCCGTCAATTATCTAAGAAGACAACCTCAATCATAGGTCTCGACAATTTACAACACTAATGTCTTTAAATATGATTACTCTTTTTCGTACCTTGAATTTTTCTAAAAATAAGGTGAAAAGTATTAACCATAAGGATTATAGAATATTAATCACGGTCAAAGGGAGTTAAAAAGGACACGTGTTGAGTTGGAGGAGGCGAGACACTGGGCGAGGATCATATTATTTTTCTTGGTAAAACACTGCAAACAAATTTGCCATTCACAACTTATAATTTTACTCACATGCCATGTTTATTAGTGGGATACACAAGATCTGTGGCAAGTTGCACACACAAAATGGACTCCCTTTTTTTTTTTTGCTACTAACTTAAACTTTTAGGTAAAAAAACAAAACAGCTTATGGGTACTCCCAAAAATACTATTGAATCTTAATCATTTAATTCAGATAATTAATGGCTAATATTAGATTTGGCTTAGTTTTATTGGGGTATATTCATCATTTATTTAAGTTAGTAGGTTGGCATTAAGTTAGTACAAATTGTGGGCCTCGCAATTATTGCCATACCGTCAAGATTAGAACCGAGTGCTCCACCCCCAATGGTGAGTACCTATGACTCTTTGAAAATTACTGATGTAAGTACATTAATACGTTTAGGGTTGGGGTTTTCCCTGGTTGTTCCTCAATTTTGAGATCATTCTCCAAATACGCAAGTTTAAAAAACCCTTCCCTAAAGAGGCCTATGATCATTTTCACAATTCAACATTTATGAAACATATTAAATACCCCTCCATTACAACCTACACTTTAAAGAAGAGTTTTTCCTAGTTTTGAAAAAACAGAGTGAGAAAAAGAGGGATTTATGTACGTGCATGAGATGTAGGAGATGAGAAAAACTTCACACTCCTCATTTTCCCATCTCACGAATCTCCTTGCCCATTTATTTTTTAATGGGTGTTTTAATTGAAGTGTTTTTGTAAAAAGATGAAAATTCCACAAAATTATGAGTTTTAATGAAGTTTTTGCGTGTAGAATCAATACCAGTCATCGGTTGATACACATGGTCGATACACTTGTTTGATACACTAGGTCGACACATATGAATACACCAAGTATCGACACCTATCAATACACATGTGTGGTTGATACAGTCGACACATGTAAAACTATTTAACATGAAATTTAAGGTTTAAAATCATAAATGCAAAAATTATAAACCTTTTTTTAAGGTTAATCATACATGTAATGATCTTAACTAATTCAATTTTTTTTAAAATATAAAAAACTTGAAAATTAGTGTTATTCTTTGGTTAAGTTTCTCACGACCGTGGTTAATAGTTTAGTAGAATGAAGCTCTCTTGTAAAAATTTCAGTTGAAATGATAGGTAATGAAATATTGTGGGACTCTTCTCAATCAACAAAATAGGCTTCATGGTTGACAAGGAATGAAGGGAACACAAATGCCTTTTCATCAAATAGTTTGGATAAAATGGTAAAAAAAAAAAGGCCGCATGTGTGTGAGAGCATTAAAGAAAAGATTATTTAAAATTTACAGGGGCTACGCCCTGAACCCTATTGTTAGCCCTCTAGAAGAGAATCCTAGCTTCGCCCTCGGACACAAATGTCTTTTCGTCAAATGTTTTGGATAAAATAGTCTAAAATAAAAAAAGGTTTGCATGTGTAAACACCTTTGCATGTGTTGTATGAGTGCATTAAGAGAAATGTTTCTAAAACTTGGGTATTTGGGGAACAACCCCAAACTTGATGGATAATACGAGAAAAACCCCTATAGGTTTAGGGTTAGTCATCTTTTGCAGAGGCCTTCCCAGTCTGACTCTTTCAGCGGATCCTTATTCCAAATATGACGCGACAAAAAACCCTCATTTCTCGTTGTGAATAGAAACGCGTACAAATGATGCTACGGCTTCGCTTCGTTACTCCCTCATCCCAGCACCTTATCTTCTCTCTCGGTCGCTCAGATTAACTCATTTGAAGAGTAACAACAATGGCGGACGAAGATTCAGTCGAGCTCACGGAGCAGAAAGAAGGAGAAAAAGAAGCAGAGCAAGAAGACCCATTTGCAGATTCATCATCATCTTCTTCGGAAGAAGAAGCGGAGTACGACTCTGACGATTCCTCCGAAGGAGCAGACGAAGTGTACCGACCGGAAGGAGAAGGAGAAGGAGAAGGAGGAGAAGAAGTCGAGGAAGACGAATCGCCTGAGTCGAATTTAAAGCGCTTCACGGAAGTCATCGAGAGCAGGAGATTCAGAAAGAGGCAAGCGGAAGAAGAACGAGAGTACGTTTACTACGAAGACCTGTTCGATTTCCCCAAAGACGCAGAGAGATGGAAAGAAGAGGACCTCCAGGAGCTCTGGGCAGACGCTCCGATCGAGATGACGAAACCCGGTTGGGATCCCGTTTGGGCCGACGAGGAGGATTGGGAAATCATGAAGGAAGAAGCTAAAGCAGGGAAGGACCCACCCATTGCTCCGTTCTATCTCCCATATCGGAAGTACTATCCAGTCATACCTGACAACCATCACGACATTTCGAACCCCAAATCGGTAATTGAAGAACTCGATCGGATTGAAGAGTTCCTCAGATGGGTCAGCTACATTTTCCCTGATGGGAGCTCGTAAGTGTTGTTTGCCCTGCATTTTTTGTTATTTAAATTTTCTGTTAATTGACTTGTTTTTTCGTATTACTTGCGATGGCGATGCAAATTCGATTTAGGGCCTGGTGTTTTCAATCTATGTCATTGTTCTCATGTTGGAGTTGAGGATTGAAAAATTTGAGTGGATAGAGTAATTTCTCTAATTGGTTAATCGCCTTCTTCTGTATTTGTTGTGTTATTCTAATCGTGTTTGTTTTACTTTTCTTTTGGTATACAATTATATTATTAGGATCCCGTAAGTGTAGTTCTTTAGTTGCTGTTATTTCAATTTGGTTTCTATAAAATTATTTTTACTTTCTCATGATGCGATTGAGGACTTGGTCTTGTCAATCTGTGCTGGTGTTCCTCGGATGGTAAGAATATATTTTTGGGCAGGTGGATTGGTAGGCTTAATCTCACTGAGGTCTGAGAATGATTGGAGACCACATGCAAGAGAAATCTGGTTGTCCGGTGGCCAGGGGCGGAGCCACAGGGGCCTAGTCTGGGAGAGGGGCGAAGAGAACGAGGGCTCTAGCCCCCTTTAAACTTTTGAGAAAAAATATATTCTTTACAAACGGACACAAACAGACGCGATAGCCCATGAGCTTGGCCTCATTTTTTTTTGGGGAGGCTACGCCCCTAAATCCCCCATTGTTAACCTCCTTGCAAGAGAAATCTGGCTCCACCCTTGCTGGTGGCAGTCAAGGAGATTCCACCCAACCAAAGGTAGTTGTGGGGTCTCAGAGTGGGTGTTGGGAAAAATACGAGGTTTTTAGCAAATTCTTAAGGCCCTCTTTCGAGGATGATCTCATGGCTCTTTTTCTGAGTATAGAATCAGGGTAGATGGTGAGTGGCAAGAGGGGTCAGTAGAGATCGCGGAGAGTATTGTTCCATTCTATCAGGATCTGTACAAGGAAAAAGAACATTGGCGTCCTAAATTAGATGACCTCCCTTTCGAGGGCCTAACTGTGGATCAACGTGATGCTTAGGAGACTGTTTTTGAGGAGGAGGTCTTGGGAGCCATTCGGGACATGGCTGGAGACAAGGCTCCCAACCGAATGGGTTTACTATCAAATTTTATCGGTCATGTTGGGATATTGTTGGAAAGGATTTCCTTGCGGTGATGAGCGAGATGTGCGAGGTAGGGAGTTTCGACAGAGTGATTAACAATACTTTCGTAGTGCTGATTCTGATGAAGAAAGGAGCAGAGAACATCAAGGATTACTAGCAGTGGCTTTACAGCCAATGAGGGAGCCAAGGGAGATTCCCAGAGGGTCAAGGACCCTTAGGCATGATCAGGGGCTTGATATGGATTGGGCCTATAGAGGTCTGACATTGATTTTAAGAGAAAACCCCAGAATGTTGGTAAACACAGTACCGACATTTTGGATTTTTCTTGTTTTTTGCATTTTAACCATGGTTAAGACGGTCTACATGGCATGAAATGATCAGGGGATATGGGGAAAGGTCTTAGGGACCTGAACTAGGGTTTGGAATGGACCAGGGACCTCTAGTGAGTAGTGTTTATAAGATTCTATTGAAAGTTTTAGCTAGTCGCCTCAAGAGAGTGATGGGCCATATCATCTCTTCCCAACATGGAGCTTTTGTGGGTGACAGACAGATTCTAGTTGGTAAATTGATAGCCAACAGATGTGCTGATGCGATATCAAGATCTAAGGTCCCGGGCTTACTTTGTAAAGTGGATATGAAAAAAGCCTATGATCATGTAAATTGAGAGTTTTTGGGATATGTGATGAAAATAATGGGTTTTGGTCCTAAGTGCTCATTGGATTTGTGCATTTCCTCTGTATCCTTCTCCATCCTCATCAATGGTAGCCTGGCCGACTACTTCCCAAGCTCTAGGGGTATGAAGGCAAGGGGATCCCCTCTCCCCGTTCCTATTTATCATTGTGGCGCAAGCCCTTGGATGTTATCCTGTGCCGATGTCCCGATCTTCGAAGGGTTCTCCTTAGGCAAAGCAAGATTGAGGATTTCTCATGTAGAGCCCTGAAATTTGGGTTAACTGTTCATGTGAATAGGGTAGTGAATAGTGCATTGCATATTGTATGTAAAGGCCTAAAACCTTCTATGAGTCCTTGGTTTGAGGCAAGTGAAGTGAGAGTTTTATGTGAGTATGTTGAGTCTCAAAACAAGAGTATAAGAATACTCTAAGTATCTAAAAGCATAGGGTATAAAATAACCTAAGTGTGTTTAGAATCCGAAAACCAAGTTTTTTGCAATGCTGTGAATAGTGCTATGAATAGTTTTGCGAATAGGTTGTGAAGGCCAAAAGCCTTCTTGTATTGTTATAGTCGTATGATGAATGATAAAGAGGGTTTTTATCTCGAGTTTAGTTGGTTAGAAATATGTGTGGTGTATTTTGATGTGTTGAAACCAAGAGCATGAAATACTTTAAGTCATTGGGAGTTTAAACAAAGAGTATGCATTACTCGAGGTATGTGGGTGATGAAGCAAAGAGTAAGATTACTCTAAAAAATTGGGTTGTGTTAATGTGCAAAGGAAGGGGATAGGAAATACTTCACGTGTTTCGAATGATGAAAACAAAAGGTGGAAAATGTTTTAAGTGTCAAAAAGAGGGATGCGAAAAAAGCCTCAACTTTGAGGAGCTCTAGTTTTGTCACCGCTGATCGGAATTGAATGATTCTTGAACCATTAGAAATGTATTGAAATCCTCTTCGAGGTTTATGTTTAACACTTTTTCAGATTTTGAGTAGAAGTTAGGTCAAATGTTGGATTTTTGAAAACTAGTATGCTAAAATTCTAGTCTGCTGTAATTCATCCCAGACCAGTCAGCTTCAGAGCCAATTTAGACTATTAGGAACCTAGAATTAAGATTTGTCCATTAGAGACAAAATTGTTCTCATTTGAATGACGAGTCCAACGCAAGTTGAATCGTCAAAATATTAAAGTGGGAAAAACTCAACCCAGTCATAGCACCCATACGTCGACGTCTGAACCCAAACGTTGACGTTTGGAGCCCAAATGTTGACGTTTGGAGCCCAAACGTTCGACGTTTCAGGCGCGAAAAAAGGCAAAAAGCCCAAAAATGGCCTGTAACTCGCCACCGACCTTGGGAGATATTTTCTTAAGGGGTTTTTGGCAACCCTTGGCCTATAAATAGAAGATGATTTCGTGGATTTGCACTACTCAAACCCTAAACTTGGATTTGTGAGAGAAAGTGAAAAAGAATAAGAAGAAGAAAGCTGAGATATTCTTGGGTGTTCTTGAATTTGTGTTTGCCATCAAAGGAAGAGTTCTTCTTGCTTTCTTGGTATTTTAATGCTTGCGAATTCAAAGTGGTTCAACAAGTTTAGATTTCTCTGAGGTTAGTTGTTGGTTGTAATCTAAGAGCAAAAGTGAAGCTCTGTTCTTGTTTCCAGATTTCCATAAGCTTCTTGAAGCTTGAATCTTGTTCCTCAAGCTTTCCAAAAGCTCTGAGATTGAAGGAAGCAATCCTTCAAGAGGTAGATACAATCTACTAACTAACTTGGTTATGATTCATTGATGCTTAGTACTGTTGAAGCATGTTTTGGAGAAAACTAAGGCATATATAGCCTTATATGTGTATACTATTGAAGCAACTAAAATGAAATTGGGATTGTCCATGATGTTTAATGGTTTTCCTTGTCTACCATGTTTGCATAATAGTTTTTGTATAAATGAGAATATGGAAATGGATGGTTTTGATGAAATATGCTAAGTAGGCCATGTGTATACTATGATAACTCTAGGAATGAAATTCCATGATTTATTTCTATGTTTTAATTACTCTCTAAGAATACCATGATGCTTCTAAGTACTCTATGCATGATGCTCCTAAGTATCTTAGGCATGTGACTCAATGTTAGAGGCTTTCTATGATTACTATAATGCTCACAAGTACTCTCTAATGCTCACAAGTACTCTAAGCACATGTATGATATTTCTATGACTTTAATTCAATGGGCATGTGATGATGTTTAGGCTTTTTATGATTACCATGATGCTTACAAACACTCTATGCATACGTTTGACTTGTATGATCGAAGTTTTCATAAGTACGGGTATCCGAAGGCTCATAAGGATAACTCATAAGTAAAAGCTCGTAAGGAACTCTCATAAGCTCATAAGAAGCTACTATGTCCGTTCATTCATAGTTTGGGTACTAGTAAAACTCATAAGAAGCTGGTATGTTCGTTCATTTTATAGTTCGGATACTAGTTAATAAATGTAATGCTAATATGTCCGTCCATTCATAGTTCGGGTATTAGTAAAGTATGTACAAAACTTGTATGTCCGTTCATTCATAGTTCGGGTACTAGTTAAGTATGTGCAATGAAGAATGCTATGCATGTCCGTCCAGTTCATAGTTCGGATGCTAGCCAAATGAAATAAGTGAAGTAAGAATCTCATAAGACGCTCATAGCATAAGACTAATAAGGAACTCATAAGTCTAAAAAGGTGCTCATACGCCAAGTCTCATAAGATGCTCATATGCTAAAATTTGTAAGATGCTCATAAGCCAGAATCTCATAAGGAATCTCATAAGACGCTCATAAGTAACTCATGAGGAACTCATAAGATATCGAAATACGTTATTATTCAATGTATGCATTTGTCAATTCATTTTGGTTTTTGCACTTTGATTATGCATGTTATATGATGAACTGTACACTATATGATATGTTAATGTTTTATAACATTGTTAGTGAGTAGTTTGTATACGCTGAGTATTCAATGCTCAGCCGAACTGTTATGTTGGTAGGTTCTAGGTTGGATGATCGTGCTCCGGAACCGAGGGTCGAGCAAGAGCTTGCTTGGGATCATCATACCGATGATAGGGGCCTGGACATGTGACCTTATGGTTGAGGGAGAGTGACATGTATTTGGGGTTTCATTTTGGGGATTTTGCATCGGACTTGAGTTGGTAATTCAAGTGATGAATTTTGTGTACAAAGTTCGTTTCTATTTACGTACAAGTTTTAGTTTGTATTCAGTCTTAGTTGACTCTTGTACATGAGACATTGTTCTATATAGAAGAAATTTTCAGGTTCACTATTTGGAATGCCTTGGATGCTCTCTCGTAGGATGGTTGGTATGTGAGTTCACGATGCCAAAGTCTTATAACTCCTAGGTAGGATTTTGGGTCACGATATCTCACCTCCAGTTCGCAAATGATACCCTAATCTTTTGTAGGGCCTCCTCTCTAGGTCTAGCTTCCCTTAGGTTCCTTCTCCTTTGTTTTGAAGCCGTTTCAAGATTACGTGTTAATATGTCGAAATCTGAAATAATAGGGGCCGGGGAGGTTTTAGATTTGGTTAACATTGCAGTGAGTCTTGGTTGTAGGGTGAGGTCCCTCTCATCAGTGTACTTGTGTATGCCTCTCGGGACTAGTTTCAAATCTAAGGCAGTGTGGGCCCCGATTTTGGAAAGGTTTGTAAGCATTTGTTGGGGTGACAATCGTCTTTCTTATCCAAAGGGGGGAAGTTAACACTGATTCAGAGTATCGTGAGCAGTCTGCCAACCTATTTTATGTCTACTCTAGTCATCTCTCGTCGGTAGCACTGTCCCTTGAGTGCTTGTAGAGGGAGTTCATCTGACATGAGAAAGGAGGTCAATTTAAGTATCATCTAGTCGAATGGTCTTAGGTTTGTCGAGCTAAGAGTGAGGGGTCTCAATCTGAAGCCTTTGTCCCTAGTAAACAAGGCCCTTATGGGGAAATGGATCTGGAGGTTTGGAGAGGAAAGATGGAGGTTTGGAGAGGAAAGAAAGAGTCTATGACACTCAATGATAGTAGCAAAATACGGGGAATCCATGGGATAGGCTCCAAGGGAAGTCAAGAGGCCCCATGGGGTGGGGATGTGGAGGGGGATCATGTCGGTTGTTAGCTTAGTAATTCCATTTTTCGAGTGTAGGATCGGTTCGGGTTTCGAGATCAGGTTTTGGAAAGATGTATGGTGTGGTTATTCGAAAATGCAAGATGATTTTGACTCAACTTTTCGTATAGCCATGGATAGGAATGCATTTGTTGGGGATTACATCGATAGGGTTAGTGAGGAGGCTGCTTGGTGTCCTCAGTTGAGGAGAGGCCTCAATGATTGAGAAATAGAAGAGTTCGGTGGGCTTCTCCTAGGTTCAGGTTTTGGAAAGATGTATGGTGTGGTGCTTCGAAATTGCAGGATGATTTTGACTCCACTTTTCGTATAGCCATGGATAGGAATGCGTCTGTCGGGGATTACAACAACAAGATTAGTGAGGAGGTTGCTTGGTGTCTTCAGCTGAGGAGGGCCTCAATGATTGAGAAATAGATGAGTTCGGTGGGCTTTTAAAGCGCCTGTGGCCTCCTCTCTCGATTTCTCAAGGTAAGGATTGCAGACTTTGGTCTAGACGCAATAATGAGCGTTTGTTAGTGAGATCTCTAGTTCAGATGCTCGAGTCTGGTCCATCCGTCCAATTCTCTCATAAGACTTTGAAATCCAAAAATTCCATCTAAAGTATCTTTCTATGGAATGCGGCTTTGAATAAAATTCTCACATGTGATCATTTGAAAAATTGAGAGTGGAGGATGACTAATCGATGTTTTATGTGCCTCCCACCAGAAGAGTCGATGGATCACCTTCTCTTGCATTGTCCTACAACATGTGAGATTTAGAGTTTCTTTCTCTCCCGAATGGGACTGACTTGGGTCTTTTCCTCTTCCCTTTACAACTTCTTATCCTGCTGGGATTAGGTAAGCAAGGATGTTTCGAGGATGGCTATTTGGTTGGTCTTGCCGAGGGCTATAACACGGTCCATTTGGAAAGAGAGGAATACGAGGATTTTTTAGAACCACCCCTTCTCTCTACAGTGTATCTGCTTTAGGATCCTTTTGCTCATAGTGGATTGGCGCTCCTCTTGGCTAGCGGGGGGTGAACTTGGGTCTATTATTAGATTGAGTTTCAGATAGTGGCTATGAGTCCGTTATTCGAGGCTAATATTTTTTTTTTCTTCATGTTATGTTCCTCGCCCTGGTTCACGACCTCATGAACCTTGTCATGCCTTTACTTTTGGAGGTATCTTTGTCATGGTTTAAAAAATCGCTGAAACCGTTACGTAACGCCCGTTACATAAAGGTTTCAGTGACCTTTGATACCTGATACCGTACCTTTACCTGTTTATCCCGAAACAAAACTGTAACGCCTGAAACCGTTACGTAATGGGCGTTACACCCGATACGTAAAGGTTTCGGTCGTAGGACTGGGTTCCGAAATTCCCTAAACTCATTCTAAAACTCATCTTTGCTTCATCTCTTCTTCTCTACCTATTCTTAGTATTTTTTTTTTCTTAAATTTTTTTTTTGGTTGATTAACAACTTGATTTGGGGTTTAATTTATAGATTGAAGGAATCTAAGGCAGGTTCTTTATTTCGGGTATGTTTCAACCCTCGACTCATCTAATTTCCTTATTTCTAAATTTTGAGCTTCATATTGACTTTAAAAGTATCTTGTTACTAATTTATTATATGTTTTTTAATTTTTCTATTTATTGAAATTTATTGGATTTTTTTTAAGCAAAAAAGAAAAAAAAAAAAAGTGAAGGCCGAAACTGTTACGTAAAGGTTTTGGCCGTGTTCGTTACGGTGTCCGAAATCTTTTTTTTTAAACCTTGATCTTTGTAGTAGTGCTTTCCTATTTTTATATATATACTTGCTTCGTTTATCGATAAAAATAAAATAAGATAATATAGGTCCCGATATTGGCCTCAAGCCGAGCCCATCTTTAGGCAGTAAGAAAAGCTCATCAACGGAGTTGAGGAGATTGGAGTGCGGTGTTAACTACGATAGAATGAGTCATAGGGCAATGTCTAGTAGCACAAAAAAAGGGAGGGCTTGTCAGTGTTGTAAATGATAAACCCTTTGATCTCCTAGAACGTTAGAGGTTTGGGCCAGATGGAGAAGAGATTGGCCATTGAGCAGTTCGTGAAAATCAAGAGACCATCAATTCTTTGCATCCAAGAAACGAAAGTATATTCGATCTTGAACCATCACATCAAGGAGATTTGGGGTCGACCAATCTCATAGTGGCTATCCGTACCTTTGGTAGGGGCCTCAGGGGGACATCCTGCAATTTTGGGATAAGGAAAGGATAGAAGTTATTGGATCTGACTTAGGTGCGTACTCGATCTTCATCTTGTGTAGATCTATAAGTGAAGGAATTCCTTTGTGTTTTTCGGGATCTACAGCCCACCAGTGGGTTGGGAATTCAAGGCATTTTTTTGGTAGAAATTGGAAGATATTAAAATACGATGGGAATCCCCGTGGTGCATCGGAGGGGATTTTAATTGTACTCGTTTTGTCCATGAAAGACGCGGGGTTGGGACTTGGGACCATGAATGCTAGAATGTGAACATTTGGGGAGTTCATCTCTAGCAACGGTTTGATTGTTACCCATTGAGAGGAGCCAAATACACATGGTCACCCCTACCACCTTTATCACTGAGCGGTCATTTTGGGGCCTTAGCTGGTGATCCGGGCTGTTTCCCTCTCAACGATGAAGCTTATCCCCCATCGTCTCATTGGCCGACCTTGACCCCTCTTATTTTGAGGTCATATCTAGTATTCAGAGTTTGCCTCGATTTGGTACCGCTCTCGTGGCCCACACTGTTTGGTTGCAACCAAGAACGTGCTCTCGGGCTAATAGGATAGATAGGTATTTGTTTGATACAAAGTGGGAACAAATCTTCCCTAATCTTGTTCAATCTTCCCTTCCTAGCCCACTAATGCCAGCGGCTGAGAACTTTAGGGGTGACCCTACCTTGTTCTGTTTCAAAAATTTGTAGTTGCAGGCTGAGAATTTCATAGGCAATATGGCAAAAGTCTGGAAATCTACCTGGATTGGGGATCTGCTAGTACCAAGTTTGGTCTTAAGTTGAAAACTCTCAAGTCTGAGATCAAATATTGGAATAAGGAGGTCTGTGGTGAAATTCTTCTGAAAAGTAGGTTCTTCTCAGTGATATTGAAAGTATGGATAATATAGAAGATCTTAGGCCTTTATCAAGTGAGGAGGGTAAGCAAAAGGAGGCGTGGCACTTGGAATATGCGAATCTTCTGCGAATGGAGGAGACGAGTTGGAGATAGAAATCGCGTATTCGTTGGCTAAAGGAAGGAGATCATAATACAAAGTTCTTTTATAGAATGACTAATTTTTACAGGAAATCTAATTTTATATTCAAACTCAGGGTGGATGGGAGCTGGATGGAGAGTAATCGGGAGATTGAAGATAGCACAATAGCATATTATAAGACTCTGGAGAGTAACTCTTTGGAGAAGAGTTATTGATGTAGGACTATGCAATGACCTAAAATCTAATGTGCTGAGATCAAGATTGGATTAACAATAATAATAAAAATTATAAAATAGCAATTTGATCACAAATAATTATTCCAAAAAATTCAAGAAAGCAATTGTATGATGATTCGAAGCCATGTCACAAACATACGGCCCTCAGTTTATATCGCGAGGGTTGTATGGAATTCTATGTTTCCACAAGCTTAGGTAGTAACTATTTATTCAATGTAGATTTTCTCACCCAATTGAGGATTTCAAGAAATTAATTAGGCTCAATGTTGGTTAAGAATTTAAGTGTGCATGTAATAGAGTTTCAAGTATTAAGCAGTCTAAAAAACCAGCAGTATTTACTAAAGAAATCACAAAATATAGGTTAGGGTGGCTTTTGGCTATTTTAGGGTTTTAAAATTATGAGAATGTTGTAACTGTAATGAGGGTGAGTTAAGGATGCTGTTACAGCAATATTAATGGCTGTAGGAGGATTAGACAAAAAAGGGAGGGTGCTGGGATTGTTGCAGCAGCAAGAATATGAGTAAGGGGGGTTTGCAGTTATGCTGGAGCTGCAGGGAAGTTGCAGCTGTGCTGGAGCAGCAGGGGAAGTTGCAGCTGTGCTGGAACAGCAGGGTAAGAGCTGCGACAGGGTTGGGGCAGGGATATGGGGACTGTAACAGTTGGAGATAGGGTTTAGAAAATAGAAAAGAGAGAAGAGAAGAAGAAGAGAGATTATGGTAAATTGCTTAGTGAGGCAGTTCGTTAAGAGGTCTCAAGGGGCTCTTCCCCCTAGTCACAGTGGAGGCCCAGTCAGGGGAGGGTTCCGAGCAGGAGGGTGGTCAGTCGATAGTACATGTAGTAGCACGTGCAGATTCTGGAGTTGTTAGGAGTTTCCCTTTGCCATCAGGGCTGGATTGCGATGGGGCAGCGACACAGGGTAGAGTGGAAGGGAGTGTGTATGAGCTGCAGATGCTTCCTTCGCGGGATCAGCTTTGCGGAGATACTGGAAACTCTAAAGGGCTGGACAAGAGCTTAAGGGCTGAGGAATTCTAGCATGGTCGGGAGGCCATTGTGCATTCCGAAGGGAAGAGGTCGGTTTTGCTTCCTCAGATGTGTAAGGAAGAGGTCGCTGTATGGGTAGTGAACCAAATGGAAAGGATGGGCAAGGAGCTGGGTTTATCAGTGGAAGGACATGAGCCTGAGGCTAGAGAGTTATACCAGAGAATTAAAGGAGAGGTAGAAGTAACTCTAAAGGCAAGACATCGGTTGGTCGGAGAAGGGCTTCTGCAATGGAGAAGCGGAGATTAGAATGCGGTATAAATTATGACCGAGTCCGAACGAGAGGGGAGTCATGTAGCCAGAGGTCAGCCAGGGTGAGCCGAGTGGTTAGATGACTGGCTTATCCAGTACTCATGGAATGTGAGGGGTTTGGGTCAGATGGAGAAGAGTGGCTATCAAAAAACTCGTACGGTCAAAGCATCTATCAATCCTTTGCATTCAGGAGACCAAGTTAAATGTCGTCAAGGAGTATCATATGAGAGATATTTGGGGAAGCCCGAAACCGGGATGGATCGAGCTTCCGTCTATAGGAGCTTCCGGAGGGGATTTTGTTATTGTGGGATAAAGCAAAAGTGGAAGTGTTGGACTCAGAAGTGGGGGCTTTCTCGATTTCCATCCTATGCCATTTGGTGGGGGAGGATTTCAATTGGGTTTTCATAGTGGTGTATGGCCCGGTGGGGAGGTAAGCGGATTTAGACTTTTGGACCGAGTTGGATGATGTTAGTGTAAGATGGGATCATCCGTGGTGTCTGGGAGGTGATTTTAATAGTATCAGGTTCTCATCAGAGAAGAAAAGGGGTTGCGCGCTCTCAGCCAAGATGAGGAGATTCGGGGATTTCATCTTCCGTTATGGTTTGATTGACTATCTGACGAGGGGGGCCCAAGTCACTTGGTCCCAAGTAGGCAACTCCCAAATTGCTAGCCGTATTGATCGCTTCCAAGTGGATTAGGAGTGGGAGGTCCATCTTCCAAACTTTGCTCAGTCTTCTCTTCCTAGATCCTTCTCAGATCAAGTGCCTCTCTTATTGGAATCAGAAAGTTTTTTAGGGGGGCTTAGTCCTTTCCGGTTCGAAAACATGTGGCTCGAGGATGAGCGGTTTAAAGCCTTGGTAGCTGAGGTGTAGAATCATAACAATGGGTGGGGGGTCAGCTAGCACTAGATTCGGTCTCAAGCTCAAGGATTTGAAAGCTCGCATTAAAGTGTGGAACAAGGAGGTCTTTGGAAATATTTAAGAGCGTCTGTCCGGTTTGTTGAAGGACATAGGCGAAATGGATGTCGTTGCGGAGTTTAGAGATCTTTACTCCTCAGAATCCAGAGTAAGAGATGCCAAGAAGTTGGAATATGTATCGGTGCTCAAGTTGGAAGAGATTAGCTGGAAATAAAAAGCTAGAACCCGGTGGCTTCAAGAAGGATACCGCAACACTAATTGTTTCCACAGAATGACGAATTTTCATCGTAAAAAGAAATTTATATCCAAGTTAAGGGTGGACGGTATCTGGAAGGAGGAGAAAAGAGAGATTGAGGGATGTGTGGTCTCTTATTACAAAGATTTATATCGTGAAAGGGAGGACTGGCGTCCTCGTTTGGATGACCTTCCTTTCGATGGGCTGTCTATAGAGCAGAGGACAGCGTTGGAAGCTCCGTTTGAGGAAGGGGAGGTGATTCATGCCATTCGTAGCTCAGCCAAAGGCAAAGCTCCTGGGCCTAACAGTTTTACCATGAATAGCATTTTCATGGTAATGAAGCAGTTTTACTAGATAGTGGGGTGGGGTTTCATACAGGTGATGCAGGAGTTCTATGACACAGGGCAGTTTGACAGAGTAATCAATAGCATTTTCATTGTGTTGCTTCCAAAGAAGGAGGGGGCTATAGATCTCAAAGACTTTAGTCCGATCAGTCTTGTGAGTAGCACGTATGAAATTCTCTCTAAGGTTTTGGCATCCAGGCTCAAGGAGGTGATGACAGCTCTCATTTCCCTTTAGCTGAGTGAGTTTGTAGGAGGGCGCCATATTGTTGATGGGATTCTTATGACTAACGAGTGCATTGAATCCAGTGTGCGCTTTAAAATACCGGGAATCTTATGCAAGGTAGATATGGAGAAAGCCTATGATCATGTCATCTGAGAGTTTGCTCTCTACATCTTAGGCAGGACGGGCTTTGGGTGGAAGTGGCAACAGTAGATGAGGTCTTGTATGTCTTCAGTTCATTTCTTTATTCTGGTCAACAGGAGTTTGGTTGGTTTTTTCCCTAGCTCAAGGGGTCTGAGGCAGGGGGATCCTCTTTCTCCCTTTTTGTTCGTGCTCGTTTCGGAGGCTTTGAGCCGGATGTTGTCCAGAGCTGAGGGGATTCATTTCGAAGGATTCTGAGTGGGTGCTAATAGTCTAAGGATATCTCATCTCCAGTTTGCGGACGACACTCTTATTTTTGGGCATGCATCGAGGAGGGACCTCCTTAATCTTAGGTGTGTGCTTAGATGTTTCGAAGCGGTGTCAGGTTTGCGAGTCAACCTCGCTAAATCTGAAATTATCAGGGTAGAGGAGGTCCCCATTCTAGAGCATTTGGCCATCTGCCTAGGGTGCCGAGGGGGCTTTCTTCCCTCGATGTATTTGGGCATGCCTTTGGGTGCGAGCTTCAAAGCAAAATCAGCGTGGAACCTGGTGGTTAAATGCATCGACAAAAGGTTAGCTGGGTCGTCATACTTGTCGAAAGGGGTAAGCTGACTCTGATTCAAAGCACCTTAAGTGGCATTCATACTTCATGTCTACGCTCACCATTCCCAGATCAGTAGCTCATTCCATTGAGAAGCTTTAGAGGGAGTTTCTTTGGACTGAGAGAGGGGATAAAGCTAAATACCATTTAGTTGTCTGGGATCAGATGTGCTGTCCTTCGGAAAATGGGGGTTTGAATCTTAAGCCACTCACCTAAGTGAATAAAGCATGATTAGGCAAATGGGTGTGGCGTTTCGGGGATAAGCGGGATAGTTTATGGCTAGCGGTGATAGTCGCCAAGTATGGGGAAATGTCGTGTTGGATTCCCCGGGAGGTCAGAGGCCCACATGGTCGGGTTTTAGAAGAGGATTATGGCTAATGCCAATTTGGTAGTGCCTTATTTCAGATTCGGAGTGGGGAGAGGGCCAGAGATCAGATTTTAGAAGGATGTTTGGTGTGGGTCTACCAAGTTAATGGATGGTTTTGGCAATCTATTCGCCCTATCTTATAACAGGGAAGCCCTAGTGGAGGAGTTGTATGAGAGAAGTGCTTCGGGGGTTGTTTGGTGTCCTCGGATGCGTCGGGCTCCAAATGACTGGGAAATCAGTGATATGTCTCGGCTTTTGGAGCGCATTACGGTGACAGACCCATGTCCTGAAGTTAGGGATTGCAAGATATGGTCCAAAAGTAGCCTAGGGCGTTTCTCGGTGAGATTGTTGCACCAATCACTATCCCCTACCAAGAGGGAGCCTTTCCCTCATAGAGGTGTGGAATCCTGGTATCCCAGCTAAAGCTGCTTTCTTCTTATGGACCACGGCTTTGAACAAGATCTTAACAAGCGAGCACTTACAGCATTGAGGTGCTGGAGTTTGGCTAACAAATGTTTTTTATGTCTTTAAGTGGAAGAAACGACGGATCATTTTCTCCTTCATTGTCCCATGTCGCAGGAGGTGTGGGGCTTTTTCCTCAACCGAATGGGGATTGATTGGGTCTTTTCATCTTCCCTCATCAATTTCTTATCGTGTTGGGCCGTGGAGAGAGGGGCAAGAGCGTGGGAGGCGATTTGGGGGTGTTCCCTGGGGCTATCTGTTGGATGTTGTGGAAAGAGAGAAATCAGAGAGTTTTTGAGGACATCTCTTCGTCTTTCCCGTGGATCCGCGAACACATCAAGTTGGTGGTCATGGAATGGACTGGGTTGCATTGTGGGAGGGAGGATCTGTAGGAGGTATTGCACTAGTTTGTATTTTCCTAGGGGTTCAGGTCTGAGTTTCCAGGGGTAAAGGTATGTTTCGTGCGTCCCTGACTTTAAGTTTATATGCTTGTAAGCTCTTCTAGCTGGGCTTTCTCTTTTGTATCTTTCTTTCTTTTTTATTGCATTGCTTTATCGATAAAAAAAAGTCTTATATTAAGAAAATATTACATATATGCCCTTTTATAACTATACCCTTGATATTACATATATCAACACTCCCCCTCAAGTTGGAGCATAAACATTAAGCATACCCAGCTTGACAGTAATATCCTGGAGGATAGCAGGGTCAACAGGCTTGGTGAAGATGTCAGCAAGTTGAGAAGACGAAATATGCTGAAGAGATAATGAACAATCCTGAACTTTTTGTTGGAGAAAACGAATATCAACTTCAATGTGCTTTGTCCTCTCATTAAACACAGAATCAGAGGTAATCTTTGTGGCAATCTCCTTATCACAATACAAAGACATATGGCCTTTAACAGGTGACCCTAACTCGAAAAGGAGAGAATGAAGCCACATAACTTAACAAGTCCCATGAACAAAAGCCCGATATTCTACTTCGGCACTAGAGCGAGAAATAACAGGTTGCTTTTTACTCTTCCATGTAACTAAGTTTGCCCCAAAGAAAAACATAATAGCTAGAGATAGAGCGACGATTAGTAGCAGATTCGACTCAATTGACTTCTGTATAGCCGGAGATCTCAAGATGCTCATGTGAGCGATATACAAGTTCACAATTGGGTTTAGACTTGATATATCGAAAAATCTGATGAACAACAACAAGGTGTGAAGCACAGGGAGCATGCATGAACTGACTAACCATGCTGACAACAAACATAATATCCAGTCGAGTGAGGGTGAGATGTATCAAGCGGTCCACCAGATGCTGGTAGGCATGAAGATCAAGAAGAAGATCACCCTCACTATCATGTAAAGAGAGCTTCAGATCCATGGGAGAAGTAGCAAGTTTACACCCACTCATACTAGTTAACTAGTATCACTCAACAGATCAAGAGCATACTTCCGTTGTGATAAAAAAAATTCCCTTCTTAGATTGAGCAATTTCTAGACCAAGGAAGTACTTCAGATGACCTAGGTCTTTGATATTAAAGGTACGCCCCGACTCACTCTTAGCATGAGAGATAAAAGAGGAGTCATCACTAGTCAAAGTAATATTATCAACATATACCAGAAGTATGGTACGACTTGAGGTGCCAGAGTGGATGAAGACAATATGATTAGAATGACATCGCTAAAAGCCCATACTCAGAACCACTTCACTGAAGTGATGGAATCAAGCACGAGGTGACTGCTTCAAACCATATATAGACTTTCGAAGTCTACAAACCTTCTCAGACTCCCCTGAAGCAGGAAACCAGGAGGGGGATCCATATATACCTCCTTGGTGAGATGCCCATTAAGAAAGACATTCTTGATATCCAACTGATAGATAGGCCAACTCTGATTGGCCAAAAGAGAGAGGAGAACACGAACATAAGTTAGTTTGGTCACATAAGCAAAAGTAGCATTATAGTCAAACCCATAATTCTGAGTAAAGCCGCTTGCGACAAGGCTAGCCTTATATCGAGCAACACTGCCATCGGAGTTATGTTTGACTGTGAAAACGCAATGGTAGCCTACAGGTTTCTTCCCAGTTGGAAGGGGAACCATATCCCAAGTATGATTAGACTAAAGGGCATTCATCTCATCAACCATAGCACCCTTCCACTCAGGATGAAGAAGAGCAACATGAACATACCGATGAATAGTCACAGTATCAATAGCGGAGAGGAAAACCTGATACGAGGGAGATACAACCTGATAACAAACATACTTGGTAAGATGGTAATGAGTACACAGGAACGAACACCTTTGCGATGAGCAATAGGCAACTCAAGATCAAAAGCAACAGGAGTAATAAGAGTAGTATGAACAAGAATAAAAGAAAGTGAAGAAGTGCCTCGTGTAGTGGCCTATGGGGAAGACTATGATAGAGGCGTATCGGAGAGGCAATCAGGCGGCTGTCGACGAGAGTATGTGAGAAACTCTTTCTGCTACGGAAGATTCCTTGGAACAGGTATAGACAGAGACGGTAGGCACAGTATGAGATAAAGGCAAAGAGACGGTAGGGACAGTAGGAGCAGGAGAGAAATATGGTACTGTCTCGAAAAAAGTAACATCCAAAGAGAGAAATAAGCGACGAGACTGAGGATCATAACACTGATAGCCCTTTAATGTGCTAGAATAAGAAACGACGACACATCAAATAGCCTTATCGACCAATTTCTGACGAGTTGGACGAAGAACCTAAACAAAGTAGGTACAACCAAAATACCTGTGGCTCAATGGGAAAAATAGGAGTCTGAGGACAAAAAAGTTGATAAGGTGAGAGACTATCAAGAATACGAGAATGTGCCCGATTAATGAGAAAACATGCAGTGAGAAGGGCTATTGACCAAAAAGGCTTAAGACACTTGTATGCCTTGCAACAAGGAGCGAGTGACACCCACTAAATGACGATTCTTGCGCTCAGCAACACGCAAACACCATTTTGTTGATGTGTGTACGAACATATAAGCTGATGAGCAATACCATGTGTGAAGATACTGAACAAAAGGTGCAGAGAGACACCATCATTATCAGATCGAAGGGCCTTAACAAGACCACCAAACTGGGTAATAACCATAGCATGAAATTCTTGGAATTTAGGAAAAACCTTATCCTAAACTCAAGTAACTTGAGTGTAGTCATCGATAAAAGTAACATAATAACGAAAACCATCACAAGAGATACCTGGAGATGGACCCCAAACATCAAAATGAACAAGCTCAAAAGTAGAATGACATCTATGCATGCAAGAAGGATAAACAGTGCGAACATGTTTAGTAAGCTCACAAGTATCACATTGAAAAGTAGATGAAGAACACAGTTTATTAAAAGTAGGAAATAAAGAACACAAAGTCTTAGATCCAACATGCCCAAGCTTGGCATGCCATAAACAATAAGTATCATTAGTAGTATCAATAGAAAAAGGAAAATTAGTAGCAGTAGCAGCAGTAGATGGGACACAATCAGAAGCATAATCAGTGTCAAGGTAGTACAATCCGTCTCTTTCCACGCCTTCACCAACAATCCTTCTCGTAGTCAGGTCCTAAAAAAGACAAGGAGAAAGATAAATCATAGCACAACAATTGAGTTTGTTAGTAAGACTACTAACTGGAAGAAGGTTAGAAGATAAACAAGGAACGTGTAAAACATGAGGTAAAGAGAGAGATGAAGATACATGAATGTGCCCTACTCCTAAAACAGAAGTAATGGAACAATCAACCCAGTGAACCTTGACAGTAGGAGATGGAGGCGAATAAGTGGAATAACTTTGTGACTCACCAACCATATGATCAGTGGCTCCAGAATCATTAACCTAGCTAGGTGAAGAAGACGATGTAGTGACAACATAGGCAGAGAGAGTATGGATACCCGAGGCAACAAGTGAAGAGGAAGTAGCAGTATCAGTCTTACTCTGCAGACGAAACTCAATGCGGATCATCTCAACAACCTGAGTTTTGAAGGACTCCAAAGGACTACTCATAGCAATAGAGGCTGTAGGCGAAGAATCAATTGCAAGAGTTGTAACAAAATGAGCAGCAGGACGTAGGGGCGGAGCCAAGTGGGGCACGTGCCCCCCCTAAACTTTTGGGAAAAACTTTTTATTTTTTTATATATATAGCATAGCATATGGGGCAGCGATTGAACACAACCAATCGCGATTGAATTTAGGGAGAGTTTAATCGCATCCACAAGTCAACACCTATCCCTTCTAAACCCTATTAACTGTGGTTAAGATTCTCTATCTCTTAGTGTTCAATAATCTAACCTTAGTTTTTTGAAAAAAAATATTAAAAAGATATATAATTCTGGTTAAAAAAAATTAACTCTTATGGTTAATAGTTTTTAAAAAATACTAAGGTAGATTATTGAACACTAAGGGTTATAGAATCTTAACCACAATTGATAGGGGTAATGGGGACACGTGTTGACCTGTGGACACGATTGAACTCTCCTTGAACTTTAAAAAATATATTATATTATTTAATAGGACATGGTCATTGTGTACGAGACCTGCATACTTTTGAAATCAAAATATATTTTTATATTATGTTAATTATTTAATAGGGCATAGTCATAAGACAAGGGGACAAATGCTCTAGTAAATAAGGAAAACAATACTTGTAGGATACGTGTAAAGTATATGGATGAAATGACCCACAAACTTAGTTGTCAATTTTTTTTTCCAGGGGCTACGCCCCCGAACCCCCATCCCTTATAATTTGCCCCCCTATGATAAATTCTTAGCTCCGCCTTTGCCAGGACGAGACTAGTAATCCTCAGGATAGCCATGCAGACGATGACAATGATCGCGATCATGTCTTACTATACCGTAGTGAGCACAAGGAGTAGTAAATTTGCTCAACGATCCCTATCAGTCCCCCTACCACGTTCTGGAGGACATAAATCAATAGCAAAGACAGTACGATCTAGAGGGAGCATAGGAGGGGAGCTCGAAGACATAACAACCCATCGGCGTTCCTCACTAAACAAGTGGAGTACACAAATCGAAGAGAGGCAGAGGAGACGTGGCAAGGAGCTGAGTGCACGCCGCAACTGCTCAACTTTGTCACGAAGGCCACCCAAGAAATCATAAATACGATGACGCTCAATTCGTTTCGTCATAACCTTTGCAGAAGCAACAAGCAATTCAAAAAGAGACTCATAATGTCTCAATTATTCCCAACAATTTTGAAGATCCCCAAAATAATTAGAAATAGGCATATCCCCTTGCTGAAAGTGAGCAATCTCACGAGTAAGTTGATAAATCCGAGCATCAGTCTCTACTAAGGCATAAGTCTGAATAAGAGCATCCCAAAGCTCATGACAATCCTTATAGAAATTGTAATTCCTGAGAATCTGAGGCTCCGTAGAATAAAACAACCACCCCAAAATAATGCAATTCTCGGTATTCCAGGTAGCAATCTCGGAAATACCTTTCTCCGGTTTTCGGGTTTTACCATCAAAATACCCTATCTTAAAATGACCCCCAATATAAAGCTCAACAGAGCTTCGCCACGCAAGAAAATTATCACTATTGAATATAATATTGGTGATAGAGTGGACAACGGAGTCAGAAAGAGCCGGTAGAAGAAGAACTTTAGCATCTGTAGGAGCAACTTAAGTTGAAAAATGAATTCACACTTCCTATCAATTAATATCTCATCAAGAACATGTCCATAGGTAGTAAGATAACCAAAAACATTGATCTAAGGTGTTGTTATAAGCAAAACAGTGCATAAAAGCACCCTAATAGTGAAAAACGGTAGAGCAAGGGGTTGGAAAAATCCTCATAACTCATTCAAATCTCATCCAAATTGAGGAAACTCAGTTTTAAAAGAACCCTTGCAAAAAACCGGTCCATCCATGATCAACGAACAACATTAAAAAGGTCCCATTCGAGCCAAAAAAAATTGATCTAAGAGAGCTATTTGTTCTGTATTTTTCCTTCAAATCATTGTAGCTTTCTCAATATTTAATCAAATCACACGATGCAGGATTCAAAAATCCTCTAAAATCAAGATCTATGAAAAACATACATTTGAAGAACCCAAAACCCAAAAATAAGGCCTAGTCCATACAGCTAGAGATAGTCGTATGGCTAAAAACGTCCTAGCTGTGCTTCTTTCTTTGGTTGTTCTTGTGGCTTTAAATGACTTTTGTGGCTTTAAATGGCTTTTTCCTTCATTTGATGAAGCTTTGATACCAAGTTGGAGACAGAGTTTGGAGGATTTAGACTTTAGAGAAGAGAAAAGAGAGGAGAGGAAGAAGAGAGATTATGGTAAATTGCTTAGTGAGGGAAAGAAAGCCCTAATAGCATCTTATATTATGAAAACATTACATATATACCCTTTTACAACTATACCCTCGATATGACATATATCAATAGTAATAGGGTTGGGGACATGCTGCAATTGCAGAGAAGTTATAGGGAAAACCTGCGGCTGGGCTGGGAATGCTAGGAGAGGGCTGTGGCAATAGGGGAAGGCTAGGGCTGAGGCAATAAGGGAAGGCTAGGGTTTTGGTTTGGGTGAGGTTTCTTGCAAGAGAAAAAGATATAGGGTTTGATTGATTAGGGTTTTCAAGAAGGATACAGAAAATCAAAGATAACTAATGGAAGAGAAGGAAAAAAGATGAACATACCTTAGCAGTCTTTGAGAATCACTCCCATGGCATCACACCAAGAATCCTTTGGGAATCACTCCCATGGTATCACACCAAATTTCCAATCACTGGAGAATGCTCAAAGCACTTTCTTTCATTCATATAATTCATTTACTAAAATTTATAGCAGAAAATATGTTTTAATAGATGTGAACCCTACTTGTTTAAAACTAAAATATCCAAACTAATAAAAAGATGAAAATTACCCAATACTAATAAATTGTTTCCTCTCTAACTAAAAGTCCAGCCCATTGGGCTTTTAAAATCATGTTAAATCAGCCCATATGCACACCCTCCTAATGTGGGGTCTTCCTACTGATCAATGTATGCGTATGAGGTATTCAATATCCAAAATCATCTACCCAAAGTGACACATGGGCCTTCTTCCTCCGCCTATGATAAACTTTAAACTCCTTTTGATGCTTGATGTTTGCATCAGTTGTAGTTGTCGAATATGGGTCAGTCTTCGTGCTAGAATCCTTGGGAGGTTAGGGGTTCACATGGGTGGGTTTGTGGAAGGAATAATGGCAGTGACAACCATCTCATTAGATTTTGGGTAGGAAATGAGTCAAAGGTCTGATTTTGGAAGGATGTGTGGTGTGGGGAGGGTTGTCTATGAGATAAATTTGAAAATATTTTCCTTATGTTACTAGATAAAGACGCATCAGTAGTAGATTGTTCCGAAATGAGCAGCGTTGAGGTAGTTTATATCCAAAGTTGAGGCGTGATCTGAACATTGGGAAATCAAAGATTTTCTCCGCCTCTTGCAAAATGTAGGATCCTCTTGTCCTCGGCCACAAAGTAGAGATCTAAAGATTTGTACTAGGCACAACAATGGTCGGTTCTCAGTGAGATCATTGCTATAGTCCTTTGAGTTCGCTTCACCACGATCCTTTACTTATAAGAATGCGGGGAATCGCAAAATTCTATCAAAATTATCAATCTTTTTTTAGATTGCAGTTTTGGATAAGGTTTTCACTTGAGATAATTTGAAAAAAAAGAGGGTGGAGGATGGCTAACCGTTGTTTCTTGTGCCTACTCGCGGAAGACTCGGTGGATCATTTGTTATTACATTGCCCCATTGCTTTCGAGATTTGGGGTCATTATTTCTCGTGAGTAAGGGTAATCTGGGTCTTCTTTGCCTTATGCCGAACCTTTTTATCTTGTAAGTGCAGATAGTGATCATGCAGCGATCTAGTCAGTTCTGCCCAAAGCACAATGGAAAGAGAGATATTCTAGATTTTTTGAAGTGCGGATCAGGTAATCAATCTTGGAATGATTGTCAATCCGTCGTATGAATGCAAATTTGGGAGCATTGATTTGATAAAATAGGTATCATAATTTTTACAAATAATGAAGAAATTAGTAGATTTAGATAGGAAGCAAGGTAAAATAAACCAAATTTGATAGTGGTAGTTTGTACATACTAGTATTGTTGTTAATCTTTAGTTTGTAGTATTTTAGTAGTCTTTGAGTTTACTTCTCAGCTAGAAAGCACGGATACTTCAAATACCCTCTCGTACCCGTATCCGATACGTATCGGATACGGATACGGCTCGGATACGGCCGGATACGGCTGAAACGTATCCCATTAATTAAAAACAATTTTTTAATTTAGGATACGGCTCCGATACGGCTCCAATACGGCATGGATACGCCAGGATACTTCGGGATACGGTCAGGATACGAGAATTTTTTTTTTTTTTTTTTTCAATTCTTTTTGGAGACCCAAGGGTGTGACCCTATTTTTTTTTAAAAAAAAATTTTTTTGGAGACCCAAGGATGTGACCCTATTTTTTTTTTGGAGACCCAAGGATGTGACCCTATCTCTTTTGTTTTTGCATGAACATGATCTTCTTTATATTTTGCTTAGTGGATAATAGGATGACTTTCTTTTTTGCTTAATGGATGATGAGATGACCCTATTTCTTTTGCTTTTGCATGGACATGATCTTTTTTATACATAAAGAGAACTGAACCAATGGTTATTTTGTAATTATAATATAAAATATATTATTATTATTATTATTTATAAAAAAAATTACAGACGTATCCTGGCCGTACCCGTATCCTGTTTTTTTAGGTTTTGCCGTATCGCCGTATCCGTATCGTATCGTACCCGTATCCCGTATCCGTATCCATGCTTCCTAGCTTCTCAGTAACCTCTTAGCTATGTTTTGATTACATTTCTTATTTCTGTAACTGCTTTTCTATGATTTATTATCTCATGATTACCAATGGAAAAAAAGAGAGTATGTTTTCTCATGTTTGATTTTCGATTTATATCATTTACCAGATTATGTTGAATGAGACGCTCAATTGGACAGAGGTTCTTGGAATAAATTTTCTGATTATCTCAGTTAACATTCTATTATTTTTCTCTATTGGTTTATAGGCTATTAGCTGATATTTGAGCTAATTATTCCTCTTTCCCCCCCTTTTTTGAGTATCTGTTGTATGAAGTATAAATGTAATGCACTTGTCCTCCCCCCCTCCCCTTCTGTGTTGCTTATGCCTTCCTTAATGATGTTTTTGGTTTAAGGTATGAAGGCACTGTTTGGGATGACTTGGCTCATGGCAAAGGCGTTTATGTTGCTGAACAGGGAATGGTCAGGTTTGTCCATTTTGATCTTATCAGTTATCACACAATGTTTACCATGCTATTTACTTATATAGTTATAATGATTTTAGAATAAATTGTGTGATCTTGTGCCACTTTGTATTTTAAAAATTGGTTTATTATTTTCCCATTGTTGTCTTTATGCGTTAGACAATAGCATTTTAGTCTCGGGTGATTTATTGCTAGTCAGAATCCCATTTATTATTTTATAATTGATAACGATATTGGCTATTCGGTAGTTACATGAGCTACTCAGTTTATTGCGAGATCTGTTTAAATTGAATGTTGAGTCAAATATTTCACGAGTATTTCTTAAGGGGGCTTTTCTGCTCCCAGGTATGAAGGTGAATGGCTTCAGAACAACATGGAAGGTCATGGGGTCGTCGAAGTTGACATACCTGGTAGAGAACCTGTGCCAGGATCCAAGTATGTTATGATCCCAATCTATACACCAATAACATAATGCCACCAATAAGAATCCTAGAATAACCAATTCAAGTGAGTTCTTACTTCTACTTGTTTACAGCCTTGAAGCAAAGATGCGTGCAGAAGGGAAGATCATATCCAGGGATTTCATGTCGCCAGAAGATCGAGAATGGCTGGAGATGGACATTGAAGATAGCATCCGTTTTGCTGGTGGACAGTATGAAATTCCGTTTGATGAAAATAATGAATGGATCAGGCAGTTTGGGAAGAAACCGTGAGATTCTATCCTATACCAATTTTCTGCTTCTCTTTCCAAAACTAATTCATTGTGAGCATAATCATCACCACCACCATAATTCATAATCACATATTCACATGGAGCCCCGCTGCCTGCCAGTGGTGTACTTTTGTCCAATTCATCATTTTATTTTGGACATTTGTGGTTATGTAAGGGACAATATGGGATGGAAGACATACGTCACACTACTCTATGAGTTGATATACCTTTGCCAATATTGAAATTGGCAAAAAAATTAGATATGGTAATACCAGTACTAATAATTTAATAATAAACTTGTAATATATAAATATTCTGAGTTTAGGGAAAAAAGTATTTTCTGTACGCATTAGATGAGTTAATGGACATCTTATTGGAAAACATCTTCTTTGTATTCCCACTCTTAAAATTAATTTTATTGCCTTATCAAGTGAAGTTAATTTCTTATTATATCATATAATTTGCCTTTCAATTTTTATAATTAACTTCTTTGTTTTATACGGGTAACATTTATTTTACATGCTTACACATGCATATATGCAACTTCGGACAATTTGGAATAAAGATCATGACTCATTTGCTTGATGTTCTATACCACAACCATTAACATCTGGCAAGGTTCTAAATGTTGATATTGCTCAACATGTCGAGTTGTGGAAAAAAGATATATTGTTTATCGTTATCGGTGATTTTTGGAAAAATGACAAAAAATATGGGCAAAACATTTTGCAGTGGAATTTCAGGAAATGCTAAAATAAATATCAATACACTTTTGAGAATAAAACCACTTAAAAAACAATAATTTACATAAGAGATGCAATGGGAAGGACGCAAAAATGCGCCTTGAAGACACAACGTATCATTGATTCATATTCCTAAATCATAACTAACTTACCTAAAATATTTCATTTATTTCTCAATCAATCATAATTCATAAATGCATAATTCATAAGATTCATAACAATACAAACATACATAATAATTCAACCCACTTAAAGAATTACAATCAGAACTAGGAGTTACCCGGAGGTTCGAAGTCATCTCTGTTCTGACTAGGCTGGCGATAATACTAGTTGTCTACATATGTACAATACTGTGCCCAGCTCATCACATTATGGTAGTACATTAATGTATACTGAAGTACATAACACTGGTAGTTATCTGATCCAAAATGTAGCAACACACTCATCGATGGATACTGTGGTCTATGGGTACTGAGGCACAACTGACACTGGCACTAACACATGAGGTTGTACACCTCTATTACCCATGTGGATGTGACTCATACCCAAAAACATATCGATATGGATATTGGCCCTCTGGTTGTGCATAGCCATGTTCTTGAGAGCACAATTGTCACTGCCAGTGCCACCTAAGGCTGTACATCCCCATACTCATATTCATACGACTCATACCTAGAAATATATTCATATGATTCTTTTGGAATTTAAAATTGAGAGTATTTTAAATGGAGGTTACCCATAATATGCTTAAATTCGAGAGTATTTTAAATGTAAGTCCCTTTCTACTGAATTGTTAGTTGACTTTTTGAACTTGTAAATGAAAATAATTTTGAAGACAAAAATATGAGACTTTTCTTCACCAGATTTTTGAGTTTTAGTAATGTTTTGATATGGTAGAATTTATAAAATTTTAAGATTTATGAGATACTTTTGCATTTAAAAGTTGAAATTCTCAAAAAGACTATAAACTAAAAAGCGGATTTTGTTCTTGAATTGAAAAGTTGTCTTTTTATTCTTCAGGAATTTGGATTTAGGATAATTTTAATTGAATTCAAATTGGGGGGATTACATATAAATATCTTAAGTAAATATATAAAAAAAAACATACGTTGGATGATATTGCACGATATCGGCGAATCAACGATATATCGTCAATATTGTCGATATATCCTCGATAATGAGCGATATCATGTAAAAAAAACTTACGCCATATAGATGCTTCACACCTTGGATTTTGATAGATATCGGCGATATATCGCCGATAATGTTGATTTTTGATTCCATGATTTTTGGGTTTCATCTCGGCTTACCCACCCCAAAAGATACGGCTTGCATATAATTTTCTAGTTCAAAAAATTTGATGGCTTTGGATGAACTTCAACTCAAAAGGAATTTTCTAGCGGTTGAAATACAATATAGTGGACAAAGGTTCAAGTGACGATATTATACTATGACAAAAAAACTCTTGAAATTAAAGCTGCCATTTGGTATAGTTTTGTTTATTTTCTGAATAAGGAATTTTTGCATTGCATAACCCCTAACAATTCTAGCTTTCATTCTAACATCAACTCATCAAGACACTCTTTCACATATAAAATGTCGTAAAGACTTTGACTCTTGATGTGTTCATTGATAGAAGTGTTTTTTGTTTTTTTGCCAGTGAAAAAGGTCGATATCGATACGCCGGGCAGTGGAAGCATAGCAGAATGCATGGCTGTGGTGTATATGAAGTCAATGAACGTCCCATATATGTAGGTGCATGGAAAATAAGTGATTAGTAGGAGTTCTAACTTAATTCTCTCTCTCTCTCTTTCTATATGAACTTCATAGTCGTGGACATACATGTTGTATAACATTTACATTTTATTCTCCGGATTATTGCAAATTTTAGATTTGCCGAATTATTCCCGAATTTCACGAATTATTTGCGAATTTCGCAATAATTTGTTTAGTTTGACAAAGTAAACTGATTATTTTATTTATTATCTAATTAAATTGTTGAACATCTTTTTATAATAATTTTTTTTCCTGAATTTTCCGAACTTGACCCTTGTCGAATTCTTTCTGAACCCCGATTTTGTCTCTATGGTTCCAACACCATGTTAGATGTTACTGATGCTACCCGTCTAATACCATACAATTGGCCCATGATTTATCTATTTGGACTATCAATGGTGGGCCACATGTACAATCTATGATGCCTTGCACTACCAACAACTAAGAAGCTGGAACTACCATGTATTTAATTAATATTGAAAATTATTCTTTGTGTAATTAGTGCTTTGTACAAACATGATCATTACTAATGTAAACAAAATGGCCGGGTTCAAAACGTTGATTGAATTTTAGCTTAATTCCAAACTACCATTTTACTAATTTATAAAGTGAATGAAAATTTAAAAAGTTGATTGAATTTTAGCGTAATTCCAAAATTACTCTTTATTGATATATAAAGACAATGATACTTAAAAAGGATGATTCAATTTTAGCTTAATTCTAAAACAGTCCATATATATATATAAAGAAAATGATACTTAAAAAGGTTGATTGAATTTTAGCTTACTTCCAAAACTACCCTTTACTAATTTTAATTTCTTTATCTTTACTAATATAAAGAGAATGGCCGGGTTCAAAATGTTGATTGAATTTTAGCTTAATTCCAAAATTGCTCTTTACAAATATATAAAGACAATGATACTTAAAAAGGTTGATTGAATTTTAGCTTAATTTCAAAACTGGTCTTTACTAATTTTAACTTTATTAATACAAGGGACCTAAAAAACTTGATTGAAATTTAACTTAATTCTAAAATTGTCCTTTATTAATATATAAAAAAATGTTTTCATAACCGGACTAGCTGTCGAACTGGTTGGGGTGACCGGTTCGACCGGTTGGTTGAACCAGTTCGACTGGTTCGGTTGGATTGTGTTCTATTATTATTAAAAAAATGTATTTTCTTTTTTTAGCCCATTCTTCTTGTTTTTTCTGGTTATATCATCGGTTCTTTGATTGAACTGGTCGGTTCTTCCGGTAACTGATTTTATGGGTGGTTTTTAAAACAGTCTGATTATGGTGGTTTTGGGGATCAATTGATTGGTCGGTTCCTGATTTTTGCAATTCGGTCCAGTCCATAGTTACCAAGTCGGGATTCGGGAATAATTCGTCTAGGAAAAAGTTCAGAAATAAATTGGGAAAATATCAGGTAAGAAATGAAGAAATAAAAAATAAGATTACTAATTATGAAAGGTATAGACAAATATATTTCATATATTTGATATTTAATTAGGACTTTTTCAAAAAATCATGAATAATTTGTGAAATTTTTGACTTTTTGAAAAAGTTACTATTTTTCTAAAACTCGTGAATACTTCGTGAATTAATCGTTCGACTGAAAAGTCGGGTATTATTCCGGATTTTTTGAAAAAATCGGAGTACTTGGTAACTATGGTCCAATCCGGTTTTCAAATACTGCTATAAAGAGAATGGGAGACTTAAAAACATTGATTAAAATTTATCATAATTCCAAAACTGCCTTTAACTATAATGAGAATGGGACTTAGAAACGTTGATTGAAATTTACCTTATTCCCCAAATACTCCTATTTTATTTTAAAAAAATGTTCCTCAAGTTTCTATATCCAAAATGCTCTCAATTGTTTTTATAGTCAAAATGTCCATAAAGTTTTTTGATTCCCAAAATGCCCCAAGTCAGATTTCTATACGCAAAATGTCCTCAATCTTTTTTCTCTAGTCAGAATGTCCCCAATGTTTTTTCGTTCCCAAAATGTCCCTAAGTCAAGTTTTTTATACACAAAATGCCCTACGTTTTTACCCAAAATGCTCCTCAAATTTCCCCATATTTCATTTTCTTTATCTCTAAAATGCCCCTCAAGTTTCTATACTCAAAATGCCCCTAAGTTAGGTTTCTATACTCAACGTGCCCCTCACAATTTTTTCTCATAATGTCCCTCAAGATTCTATACCCAAGATGTTCCTTAATTTTTTCCCAAAATGCCCCTCAAATTTCTATACTATCTAGTATCTATGCACACTCATTGCACATGCACGCCCACATGTACAAGGATATTATTTCGATGTAGTGTTCTCTAGTTGATCTCACATGCGTTGCACTAAAGAGAATGGGCTGGTTAAAAACGTTGGTTGAATTTTGCCATAATGACAAAATTACCCTTATACTTATATTCTACCTTCTTTACAATTATAAATAGAATGGGCCAGTTAAAAATGTTGATTGAATTGTCATAATGACAAAATTACCCCTTCACTAGGGTCCCTCTTCCACTCTCTCCCCCTCCCCTCTCTTACGTGCATTGCACATGCTGCCCACTAGCGTATATATATATTTTATTGAGATTACTTGAATAACATTATATATAAGACGTATATAAATTGTACTTGAAAATTTTAAAAAAAATGATATAAATTGCATTTCATTTGCAGCTGGGTTGGTCAGTGTCCAACATGTGTGGCCAATCTGCAAAGTTTGTAAATGACTTATCCTGGTTGCGTATTGCATCTTCCTTTTTGACATGTGATAACCTTAAACTGATTCTAAATACTCACAAATTCTGTATACAGGGTAGGTTCTATTTTGGAGAGCTAATGGAGGATTCTACTGGTTGTGATGAAAATGTTTCAGCGGTATCGTGAGATTATCACTGCTTGAATATACGTTAAGATATTTTAAGAACTCATATTGCTCATATTATGGTATTTCAGCTGCATGCAGGTATAGCAGAAGTTGCTGCTGCAAAAGCTAGGATGTTTGTTAATAAGCCTGACGGAAGTACGTTCTAACATAATGGGTGCTTCATGGGAAAATTTATTAGTTTGCTTAGTTATATATCATGTAGAAACTGGAAATCTATGACTATCAGTCAATTTGGTAGTTGGGTAATACCTATAAAATAATAAAAACATATTTTACCTATAAATAAATGGTAGCACCCAACCAGTCATCAAAGAAGTTTGACCAGCATTCAAAACTTGGATAAGTTAACTTAGGCCAGTCTCTGCATATCGGTTGAAAGCTGAATTAATCATTGAGGCATGTGCGTCTTGGAAGGCGATAAGTTATTACACATGGATGTGCTAACTTGCATAAATAGATGGAAACTTGGTTTCTCTTTGTTAAAGTAAACTAGTCTAGGGGTTATTTCGTTATTATTATGTGTTTCTTTTTTGACTCTTGAAGCTTCCTTCATATTCTTTTTAATTATGTAACCTTTTCTCCTTTGTTTGTGATACGGTGGTTGCTTGTTGCTTGCCTGAACAGTGGTCAGGGAAGAGAGGGGTCCATATAGTGATCCTCAGCATCCTTATTTTTACGAGGGAGAAGATGTGTGGATGGCACCAGGTTTCATTAACCAGTTTTATGAAGTAAGCTATGATTCACTTTTGGATAGTGAAAAATCAACATTTAATTCCAACATGTAAGGAGATGAGCAATGAATATGTATGTATGACAGGTTCCTGATTATTGGAAAACGTACATGCATGAGGTGGATCAGGAAAGGGAGATGTGGTTGAACTCCTTCTATAAAGCTCCATTGAGGATCCCCATGCCTGCTGAGCTTGAATACTGGTGGTCGAAAGGTATTAATTAACTTCTGGTTCTTTTCCTTTTAAGGAGCCTACTCCCAGTCATCTTGTCGTGAAAAGTAAAGTGGAGGTGAGAGGCAGAGTGGTTTGGAACCCTCTAGGCTGTTGGCACCTTTCCTTTTCATAAAGGCTGTATACAATTCTTTGATTTGTGTGCTACCCCCCTTCTTTTTTCTGGATAAAGTCCCACAGAGAAGGTTAAAATGCACATCATAGTCTACAATGTTAAAATGTTTTACGAGCCACGTCTCTTCAATATGCTGTTATTTACTGAATTCCAGAGTTTTACTGGACAAGGGCTGTATACAATTCTTTGATTTGTGTGCTACCCCACCTCCCCCCAAAAAAAAAAAGAAAAAAAGAAAAAAGATAAAGTTCCACAGAGAAGGTTAAAATGCACATCAAAGTCTACACTGTTAAATACTTAAAATCTCTCACATCTCTTCAATGTGCCGTTGCAGAGTTTTACTTAATTATGTGAAACTAAAATTGATTGAGGGTTCAGGCTAGGACCACCATTCAATTGGACCACTTGGGAGGTCTCTTTGGTCAAAAGGCAAATCGATTAGGTTATTGCTATAATTGGGTCTATACTGTTCTTTTGGATCTGGTAGTATATGAGTCTACGGTTCGGACAACTTGATTGGGTTGGTCTCTTTGCATCACGTGTAACATAATGTGATAGAGAATATGGGAATTCCCATCCTAGGGAAAATTCCCCTAGTCTCTTCTCTCTCTCTCTCTCTCTCTGTCTCTCTCTCTTTATATATATATATATGTGTGTGTGTACTAGTAAAGGTGCACGTGCGTTGCACACATTAATTTCCATTAAAATATAATTATTTATTATAAAAACAATAAAATTAAATATTATAAAAATTAATAAGAACAACCAAGCATGAAATAACAAATCAGTAGCTCAGTATTCAATAGTTTTGATCATGGAGTTGGTTTGGTACAAATTGTGAACTTTCGAATCATTAAACATGTGACGAAGGATGAAGTAAAAGAGCACCCGAACATATTAGAGAAAATGTATAGTTGAGTGGGGTTGATAAGATAACTGCTTAATTAAATCATTACTTTTGTAGCTAAGAAAAAAAAAATTATAAAACCATTCAAAGCTTAGTCAGGCTTGTGCGGTTGTGCCACATGCAATCATCTTTTCCCGTAATGTATGACTAGTCCTGTAGAGAACAAAGCCTCAGTAAGATTCTACAAATCTCCAAGGAAGTAAAAACAGTCTATGTTGTATGTCAAGCAATAAATTATTAAAAGATGAGAAAACTATGAAGTTTATTAAAATTAGGACTTTGCTACTCAGACCCCATATTAGGGCCGAGCCATAGAGCATTGGATTTCAAGAGGGGCCCATTTCACATGGTAGGTCCCACCTGAAATCTCATGCTCTTAGAGCATGGTCTCAGTGGTCTCAACCCTAAGGGGGTCTCAGAAGCTTAACCCTTAAAATTATTCTTAATTAAAGAGTTTTTGTGGCCCAATAAATTTTAAAATCAAATAATTTTTTTTTATCTAGTTAAAACTAACCTAAAAACCAGTCTAAAACTATCTAAAATTCATGTTATTAACTAAATAGATTAATCACTAATCTAATTAATTAACAAATATTAATATAATAATAAAAGAAAAGAAGAGGGGACTCACCTGTAGCCTAATCCTCTAATTACATACGTCATAATGGATCTCATGCGTCCCACGTAATAGTAAATAAAATAGTAAAATTTATTTTGGATATAAATAAAGTAACGTTTAAGGGTAAGTATGTCTACATAAAATTTGGTATACTCCTTGTACTTTTATTAGTAGAGTGATATATATTGTGTGTGTTAGTTACATGATATCATTTCAACCAAAAAAAAAGTACCACAAGTCCTGCATCATTATATTATTCTCAGTTATGAAGTAGAAAGAAAGAAAGAAAAGGAAAGGAAAAGGAAAAGAAAAAGGAAAAGGAATTTGGTACTTCACTTAATCAAACAATTTGATCTTCTCTATTTCAATTTTCAATTTTTTGGTCTTTTATGTTTAATTATTTATCTATCTATTGCTGCAACTTTTTTTCACTTCCAACTCTTTTGATGGATTTTGGCTGGTTTTATTTTGTACTCGTGTAGTCAACTTAAAAATATATAATTTTGCTTGATGTAAATAAATTGTTTTATCAGATGACCGTCCGGAATTTGTGCTCATTAACAAGGAACCAGAACCTGATCCTAAGGATCCATCAAAGCTCATATATACAGAAGACCCACTCATTCTACACACGCGGACTGGACGACTAATCAACTTCGTCGAGGATGAGAAATATGGGGTCCGCTTATTTTGGCAGCCTCCCCTTAAAGATGGGGAGGATGTGGACCCAGAGAAGGCCAAGTTCCTACCACTTGGCTTCGATGAGTTCTATGGACAGGCTGTGGATTCAAGAAAGGAAAGCATGTGGAAACGCCTTATAATGAAAGTGGAAAATGCATGGAAGCCAGTGTTTGATAAACTGGAGAAGTGGGCTGAAGAGAAGAAGAAAACTAGTGAGATGAAGATGAAGCTGATAGAACAAGAGCTTGAATACATAGAGGCAGAATTATGTCTGGAAGAGGCCATTGAAGACATGGACATGGAGCTGAAGAGGAAAGAGAAGGAAGAGGAGAAGAAAGTGGAAATGGGTCAGCAGGATGAAGAAGATACTTCAGCTTCTGCACTTGCCAACAAAGATTTCACCAATTCAGCCGAGGACAAGGATGAGGATGAGGATGAGGAAGAGGAAGAGGAAGAGGAAGATGATAGTGCACCATCAAGTTTTGGATCTGTTGTGGCAGATCAGGATCCAACAAACAAGGGAAACAAACCTGGGAAATCGCCCTTTTCTACATCTTCAATGTCATTTGCTTCTTGCAGTCTGGTTTCGACGGTGAGTTCTATCACATTTTCCAACAGATTATTTGATGGGTTTATTTCTACTTGACCATAGTATAGACCAGGACTTAAAATCTAGGTTTCAACTCTGAATCAATGAATGCCAAATCTCATTCGACTCAAATATTTCGTAATATGGTTTGCACTTTTATGTAAAAAAAATTTGCACTATTGTTATTGATCAATCAAAAACTTACTCTATTTTTCCTTTTTTTCAGGGTGGATTTAAAAAAATTAAATGACCCTCTCTACTACATTTTTTCCCCTTAGGCCATTCTACTCATCAATCTTTTATTATTTGGTCCAAGAATGTAAACGCTTTTGGAAATTCTATTCATCTTGCTTGGCATTGCAGGTTCCATCTAAGCTGCAACAATCATTTCTGCCGTGGAAGAAGGGAAGATCAGCAACAACTATGACGATTCGTCCTCATGCATGTACTGAGAGCCCCACTGTCCCTTTGGAGACATTTGATTCAGTCAGTTTCCCCCATTTGTTCGGCCAACGTGGGAGCTTGAAAGCAGCAAGGCAAGAGTATAAGAGATTTCACAAGAGAAATGGCAGGCTCTCTCAATTGCATTATTTATCTCAGATTCTATCAGGTCCTCAGGCCTCTGTTAAGAAGAAAGGGAGTCTGGTAGAGCGACGATCATGGTGCCATAACTGGCCGCAAACACCACCAGAAAGAGATTCGCACAACATATTGTCCATGCACATGCCATTATATTGTTTGGAGTCATGTACGGATACTTTTACACGGTGAGCCCTTCTCCCATCATTGTTTGTACTTTTTTTTTTGGGTAATACACTGTCATTGTTTGTACCTTGCATGTATGAACTTTATACCATAACAGATCCAATATGGTACCGCCTGCAGCACATCCTGTTAGACTTGAATTAGGGATAACGATGGGTCCCATGCAAGAAATGGGTTGATCCCCATTGTTTAAGCCATTGTACTGGCTTTCGCTTGTCCTAGTTAGAGGTAAAAGGGGAACATTAGAAGGAAAATGCTCGAGTCGAAAATGTGTCTTTTGTGACCTTGACAGAGTAAGAAGGTAGATCCTTAAAAGGCTGAGACTTGAAAAGGATAAAGAGCCACAAGGTGCTCATGTAGTTGGAAATATTTGGACAGTTTGTGCTATTATAGAGTTGACCATGTCTTTTAAGCTTTCTCTACCTATCTCTACATTGATATCTCCATGGATCTTTGACTTTTTGCTCGCCTTGTGTCATATGATCCAGGTGAGCGTTTGAGCAGCTAAATTCTTGCAGGTTTGAGAATAGAACTTGACAACTAGGGGTGGCAATGGGCTTGAATTTTGGTGATCCTCTATTGAAAACAGCATTAGCACACAAACCCTAGCTTAAGTGCAGTGTCCTTGTTTTGAAGTTGTGGAAGAAACAAGACCAACGGTGCCAAAAATAGCCTGTGATGCTTTTTAGACTAAAAGGACAAGTCCTTCCGCATCAGCCAGCCCTTTTAACTTCTACTTGGAACCAGCATCGATTAACCATTGTTTTAGAGAGTACCATATTGATGTACGGAGATATCATGGTCGATTAGAGATATGTTTGGATGCAAGGAAACCTTATTAGGTTAGACTAGATCCAGAATAAAGTTAAAACATTTTTTCTTAGAACAAAACTCCATACTTCTACTTCCTGGAAAAAACACAAGCAACTAAACAAGTATTAGTCTTCGCTCCATATTCAATGCGGCCGCATAATCTTTGGAAGCAAGAATGTTTGGTGACATGTAGTCTACTAGAAACTTTGTTTAACACTATGGCAGCTAGTTGCAACCAAACACTCCCATCCCATGTAGTGATAAGGGGACTTTGATAGTGAACTCCATTGAAGACTCTTGAACCAAACACTCCCATGTAGTGATAAGGGGACTTTGATAGTGAACTCCATTGAAGATTCTTGAAGGGAATGCAGGAGAAGAGCCATTGCAAATACTTAATTACTTCTATGATCTTATCCCTTTTTGGTGTTTGGTTGCAGGTTTTATACTAGTAGAGGACATTCCCTGCCAGCTTGATTTAAGAGGGCACAGCCGCACAGACTTGGGGTCTCAAGAGTCACGCCGTGATAGTTCTCCTACATAAACTCGGTGGTCACTTGCACCACCTGTACATGGTCATAGAGGTGTCAATAGGCCGCCTTCATAAATCTCTTATAAACAGGCCGGACTCAGGCCGGGTCTATTTAGAAATCACAAAACCTGAGCCCCAAGCCCAGCCCATTGACACCCCTAGATAGTTTTGTACCGGGTCGTCTTGAAACCTGTTCCCAAACACACCATTATTTAGTGATATCTTGTTCTTGTCTGGTCCATTTACCTGTGTTTTGACTCATTAAGAAAAAATATTAATTTTGTAACTCTCCAAGTTTTCTCACAAAATTGGCGAACAATTATGGCGAACAATTCTGAATATGGACCATATGCTTAAAGTAAGTTGTTCTCTTAGTTAGTTATTTTAATCCTAATTAAGATTACTAATTTCTGATTAGTCAACATTAACCTTTAAAATTAACATTTATTCAATCAGAATTTTATTTTTTTAAAAAATATGTATTGTTTTATTACTTTCCACATGACAGTCATTGAGAAGCAAACCCCAATAATTAAATGTAAAAGTTATATTTCCACGTAGAAATGAAAATGCTAGAAGAGGAGTTTTAGCCCCTGGTACCCTAAGAGGGCCATGCCAATATGCCATAATGAAATGCATCTACACAAAAGCCAAAGAAAGAGACATTGAAGGGAACACAACTTAGTAGTTTTATTTATTATTATATGTCACATTTCGATCCGTGGGTTCAATGTTTCCATTGGTTTTTTGGTTCCCCATAGATGGGGTAAAATTATGGAAACTTTTGCTTAAACCACAAAGGCACTTTACAAATGGAGCCAAATCATCTACGGTCACCCCTAGAGGCCGCCACGTGTCTCCTTTGACACCCCTTAACTAATTTTTATTTATTATTTTTTTCTTTCTCCTCCGGTTGCCCACTATGGATTAGTACGGGTGGATAACTCCTCATCCAATTAAAACTTTTATCAATCCATTAAGAGTTTCTATATCTGAAAATGATGCTAAGAGCCTACGACTAACTCCTATTGAAGGGCACACCTTTACTACCCCATGAGAAATGGAAAGATTTTAAATCTAAAATTCAAAGTTGATACATTTTCTGAGAAAGATAAACTCTCAATAAATTGATAAAATCTATTTTGAATAACGCGGTTGAAGGGTCCCCACTCATTCTATCCACTGTAAATAAATTATAGCAAAAAATGCTAATAAATTGTAGCTCAATCGTAATTTTTCAGAGACAGACCATCTCTTTATTATAGGGTAGCAACACTACGTGTTGCACTCAGCTTGTGGGGGAAAATATTTGACTTAGAGCATCTGGGCTAGCACTCGTCAATAATTTAAAAAAAATAAAAAAAAGTCACATTTGAGACAGATGGTGCTTCATACGTAGGAGAATCGTATACGACAAGTTAATGTGAGGAGGGAAGAAGTAGATATGGTGTGGGGTTCACACTCACAACAGTCAGTACAATAATGGAGGGTCATGGGCCATGGCCAAGCACATCACTCCACTTGTCCAATGCTTATAATTGACATATTGCCAAACAAACATAACCTATTCAACGTTCAAACCGGTCTCAGTTACGCTAACTGTGACTTGAGCCACACCAGCTAAGTGCACAATTTTACTTAGTGACCAATTATCATATAATCACACGAGTGTTAGCCCTAAAAGCAGATTTAAAATTTTCCCAAATTTCCGCTGTGAGTGTAACACTTGGCGTTGCTACCCTTCAACCGATTAATCAAACAAAAATTTCAAAGTAAAATTTATGGTTACACTGATTCTAAGGCTAGCATTTCTCATCGGTGGATCACTTTGAGGAAAAGACCACACTATAATATCTTTATCTTTCTTCTTTACTAATATAAAGAAGATGTGACGTTGATTGAATCTTTATGTAAATTTTAAAACTACCATTTTGCTCATTTTTTTCATGAGAATTCTTTTTTTTAAAACGTAATGAATTTTTTCAGGATTTCCAAACTACTCTTATTATAATCATTATTATTTTATTTTTTTGGAAGGTGGGTATTGTTACTCCTTACCTAGGAGAAGCCATCCCTCTTGCCAGTGACTATGCCTTGTTAAAAAGTTTAAATAATATAGTATAATTTTTTCCCAAAAATAAAGCCCTCATAATCATTATTTAAGACAAATACTTGATTAAATGTTTGTTTGATTCCCATACTACCCCTCACTCATCTTTTTATTAGGTGTGAAATTCTCTATGGTTATAACCAGTCTTCTTGAAGTCCGACTACGCCACATTATGCGTCCCTTTTAACAGTCTTTATCAGTGGTTAAGATTCACCCACCCTTAGAGTTCGGCCACTTATCTTTGAATTTTAAAAAAAACTAACCTTATGAATTAGTGCATTTTAACTAGGTTTTAAAAAATTTAATTTGTTTTCTCTAAAAACCAAGGATAAGTGGTGAGCTCTAAGGATATTTTACAAAATTTATTTTGAATAACACTGTAGAAGGGTTCACTCATTATATCCACTAGAAATAAATTATAGCTATAGAAAAGAAAAAACAAAGTCACCTCTCAGACAAATGGTGCTTCATACGTTGGAGAATCCCATACGACAAGCTAGTGTGAGAGGGAAGAAATAGATATGGTGTGGGGTTCACAGTCCCAATGGGATTACAATAATGGAGGGTCATGGGCCATGTCCAAAGCACATCACTCCACTTGTCCAAAGCTTATAATTGCTATATTGCCAACAAACATAACCTATTCCTATTCTAAGTTCAAACCGGTCTCAGTTACACCTGACTTGTGACTTGACTGTCTTTCTCACTTGTATGGTTCGGCTCTAGTCTAGACTCTAGACCCGTCCACACCAGCTAAGCCAGTGGTTGACAATTAATTAGTCCCCAATTATCATATAATCACACGAGGAGTGCTAGCCCTATAAGCATATTTTATTTTATTTTTCCCAAATTTTCGTTATGAGTGTGACACCAGTAGAATTTATTCAAAGTAAAAAAAATATGGTTTATACCAATTCTTAAGTTGACTGAGGCTAGCATTTCTCATCAGTGGCTCACTTTGAGGAAAAGCGGCCACTATAATATCACATATACAGATTATTTTCTTGAACAAATACTAACACATTAATTGGGGTTGCGACCTAACTGTATATATCTAGAACAAAAAAATCATAATTTGTTTCCAAATTCAATTGATTTTTTTATTTGAATGAACTTCTTAATCACTATTCATTTCAATACGATGGATGTTAAAACACAACAGATGTATAGTATCGGAGGAAATAATCACAAACACAAATCACCTCAATAAGAATTAAGACTTCACCTTAATTCAATCAACACTTGTATAATAAAAGTAGACCACCATCATCAATTAAAAAAAACTACAAAATCATACCTTTAACTCATCCTCCGTTGAATAAAAACATCATCAAATTAAACTCACTAAGACTCCGTTCTGAATCTCACGGGTCTATTTGTCTATATGTTTATTATGGATTGATGTTTTCACATTTTCGAAACTTTGATAGCTATAAAAAGGAAGACAAAAAAATTTCATGCCAAAAAAAAAATTCAAATTTTTTTTTTTTTGTGATTTTTAAGAAAGTAGCGCGCATTTATTTAGGATATATAAATGGCAAAACAAATTATTATTATTATTACTAGCTGGTGGCACGTGCGATGCACGTGAGAGCGATGGGAAGGAGTTAACGACACCCAATTGAACTCGCTAGTGGCACGTGCAATGCACGTGAGAGCGAGGGGAAGGAGTTAACCACAGTTAATAGGAATTAAAGGGGCACGTGTTAACCCACAGGTGTGATTGAACTCTCCCCGAGGCCAATCACGATTGGCTGTGATTCTAAATAGATAGATGGTAAGGGGTAGTTTAGGAATTAAAGTAAAACAGTAAATCAAAGGTAGAGGTAGTTTGGGAATTAAAGTAAAACATTAAGTCAATGTTTTGTTTTTATATAAGGATAATTTGGGAATTTCGGAAATATCATCTACGCATGTCTCGCATTATAATAGTAAAGATTATTATTATTATTATTATTATAACTTTTTTCAACAAAAATTTCAAGTCTTAAAAAAAATCTATATACTACTTTGCGCTGTCAAATGATTTTGATCTATTTTTAAAAAATCTTTTTACAACAAATCTGGTTTAACTAAATCTAATTTGAAATATATAAGATCTATCAAACAAACCCTAAGATAATCATAATAACTTGAATTCATCAAAATAGAGTACACCATGTCCAAACAAAAAGGCGGACTCACCTCCATCTACATTTGTTTTCTCAGACAACCGCCATAATCATTTTTTTATTTGCCAATATACTATCTACAAATTATATATTCTTTCTTATAATAATATACTCTATTTAAATACTTTACATTAATTATATCATTTTAAAGCAAATCTCGTGTCTTAAACATGTACCCTTATAAAGAAAAAAAAGGTAAACTAGATACTTTGAAACTTAAAATTCCCTACAATTGAGTAACCGGAGTCAAGGAGTCCCGTGACAACACAAAAGTCTACTTTTGACTCTGGTTAGCAACTTTAACGGGTTAGTATTTTTTTTCTTCTAAAAATCAAAGTTAGTTGATTGAAGCCGAAGGTTAGTGAATCTTAACAATAATTAAAGGGTATTAAAAGGGGGTTCAATTATAACCATAGAGAATTTCTAATCATATTTTAAACTCTATACTCATTAGAATTGAAATACCACATCACCCGATTGGAACTTCTAACAATGAACTGGAAATCATGAATCTAAGAATAATTCCAGGACCGCCTCCTCACCATCCACTAAGTAAGAAGCATTTCATAGATTTAAAGATGCTAATGGGCAACGTTTTTCTTCTTTTGTCACACTTTCTTGAGAACGCAAAAGAAAAAAAAAAAATTTATTCCCACATAAAATGTTAGAAGAGGGAGTGTTAGCCATTCGAACCCCACATTTAAATGCCATGCCTAATGCAATGCATCTACACAAAAGACAAGATACAGTGAAAGAGAGCATAAACGTGGTGGCGTCTGAAGGGAGCTCCCTTTTAATCGTGTAAATGGTTGTAATATTGTACTTATATATTGATGATAGTCTTATAAAAAGTTTTTTGCCTCACATTTAATCTCTTGTTTATGAAAAATAACCATCTCCTCGATCGGTGACGCGAGGAGGGCCCCCCCCCCCCCCCCCCCCTTTTCTTTTCATGTGTTCCATTTTTAACTCCTTTTAATTGTGATTAAGATTCACTCACCCAAAGGTTCAAGGACAGAGCAATGATTTTCTAGTTGTGGGAGCACACAGTGATTAATTGAAAAATGATTGTAATTATTAATAGATTTATAGAGAATTATTAGGTGGGTATGAAATTTTTTTGGTCTAAGGGTTTGGGGGCGTAGTCCCCAAATTGTTTTTGATGACTAAGTTCTTAGACCATTTCATCCATACATTTAGTTCCTATCTTATGGGTATTGTTTCTCTTTATTTACGAGACAACTGTCCGCTTAAACTATAGCTATGCCTTATTAAATAATTAAATAACATGATACAAAAAATATATTTTATTTTCAAAAGTTTGGACAGATTTCCTCTAACTCATGGCTATGCCATATTAAATAATTAAATAATATGATATAATTCTTTTAGAGAGCAACTGTCTCGTGTCCATGATTAAGCTCAATTAAATAATTAATCAACTTAGTATGGAAGATATTTTTTTTTAAAGTTCAAGAGTTAGGGATCATAGTCAATTGCGATTAAACTTGGGAGAGTTCAATCGCACTCATAGGTCAACACGTGTCTCTTTTAATCCCGGTTAATTGTAGATAAGATTCATTAACCCTTAGGGTTCAATAATCTAACCTTGATTTTTGATGGCTTTTAAAATATTTATCAAAAGATGGAGAAAGTTTTTGAGAGAAAATTATTATATGGTTACACTATTGAGAAAGTATAAGAAAATGAAAGTTTGTGTTCTTACCCACCAGACGCTGGAAAAATACGTGAAAACTCAATTTTCGTTTACTTCCCTCACTTTCTCACCAAATGTATGTTACTCAAAGAAATTTGGGGCATAGGACCTTATTACAACGAGAGGGCAGTAGTAGTAACCTCATAACTCGGGCTAGATCAGACTGCAGAAAAATAGGATTTGAATGATGGCAAAATTTGGAATAATGGAAGATATCATGTTTTATTTGAACCCCATAAAAATATGCTTTTTTTCTTAACCCCCCCCCCCCCCCCCCAAAAAAAAAAAAAGCTTATAAATTTCTCAAATGATACTTGCCTCTATGTCAAGGCCAACGAAAAGGTAGCCACCAAACATCCACTATAAATTGGTATTGTCTCCCCTTTTTTCCTTTTTTTGAAATGGATGACCCATCTTACCACGTCACCTAATAGAATCTGGCGTGAGATTGTCTCTAGCATATGCCAGAAAAATGGTCTCCGGCTCTAGACATTATCGGACATGTGGCGATAAAAAAAGGAGTGAGATATCAAATGAAAAGTAAAAAACATGAGGAGAAAAGTAAATGACTTCTCCTCCTCTTTATCACCACATGTCGGATGATGTGTGGGAAGCCAGAGATCATTTTCTGGCATCTAACATAGACAATCCTATGTCATAGAATTTGATGTAGGATCTTCACCGATTGGTACTGGCGAAAAGACTGACAATACAAATTGGAAGGTGCCACATGCCCTTTTTGCGTGCTTATCAATATGTATGTACACATTAATCAATGCCTTGGTTGATGTGAAAAGTTTGTGTGACACCTTTCGATTGGGTGCTGGCGGTCTATCTAGTCGCCAGCACCAACACCAACTGTAGATGATCTTAATTTTTACCTATGAAAATGGTGTAAGGGGCATAGGACCACTCCATAATGAAAGGTAAGCCTTTACTATCCTAATCAGAGAACCTAGTACGATTTCGAATCTAAATATCGGTCAAGTTGATAATTTCTTTTTTAAGATAGAGAGAATTTCCAAAAGATTGATAAAAATTTTACTTGGATAACGTGGCAGAAGGGCTTATCCACTACCGTTGTTAAAATGTGATCCAAAAGAGTAAGCTTCATTTCGAGAGATGGTGTTTCACACGTAGGGGAATCCTAGTCATAAGAGTAAGGACAAAGTTTGCGTGGGAAGAGGAGAGGGATATGAGGTGGGGTTCGCAGTCTCGACAGCCATACAATAATGGAGGTTCATGGTCAAGCATATCCTCGTGCTTTTGCTCTACTCGTCCAAAGCTTATAATTGCTATATGCCAATAAACATAACCCCTTTAATTTTAAAACCGTCTCAATTATGCTTAACTGGACTTCACTTCTTTCTCACGTGCATATTTGATGCAGAGACTTAATCAATACTTTATAAAAATCATGATTGATAAGAGTTAGATTAATTCTCTACAAGGTGGGGCCGTGGAAGTGTGATGGGGCCATGAGTGAGTATCACGAGTAGGGAGGCTAGCTGAGTCGGGATGTCCACGAGGTGGGTCCACTAGGACCCAGCTCGGGTGACGATATAAGGGGAGTTAATCTTCTGCTCTTATTAGTCATGGCTTTTGTGGAGTGTTAGTTAAGTGTCTGCATCACGGTTCGTCTCTCTAACCCACACTAGCTAACTCCTAGGAGCTATTGTTAATACGTTTCAATCTTTGTGATTATTTTTTTTATTCTAAAAGTCAAAGATAGATGCTTTAATTTTAATAATTAGTGAATCTTAACCATAGTTAACATGAATTAAAAGAGAACACGTGGCACATAAAAGGGGGAAACACATTTTCCGTTCCTCACCACCGGATTATTTTCCCAATTAATTAGTGTGCCCCAACTACTATACCATACAATACAATCATATTTGCATGCGTTCTTTTTTGTGGTCCACTTGAAGTAGTGTGCTAACTACCATATGGTCTATAGATACTATTTTCAAACAAATCCATTTGAATCGTTTCTTTGAACTCTCCACTTTTTGCACCCAAAAAAAAAAAAAAAAAAAACCCTTCCACTCAAAACTTTAGGATAATTAAGACACTGCAGAAGCACAACATTATAAGAAATAATCAAAAACATAAATCATATCAATAAGAATAAAGACTACACCTTTATCCAATCAACACTCTATAATAAACCTAGACCATCATCACCAATAAAGAATCTACAAAATTGAACTGTTTAACTCATTGAGGTTGATAAAGCATCTCCTTCACTACGAACGCATGCTCCGATGGCATGGCATGACCCCTCTTATGAGAGAGGTCGTGGGATCTAATTCTAATGGATGATATCTAATCTAATTTTAATGGATCATGTTTTGCAAGAGTGTCACTCCCTGTCACTAAGGGTGCTAACCGATAATTAATACTAACAATTATATATATATACATATATATAATTCAGGAAGATAATTCATCCACATACATTTTTAATTCACCAAAACAGAACAAACTAAGAAAGCCTCTCAAATATCCAAACCCTTGTGTATATAACGGAAAGGTAAAATAGAAATTCTAAATTCTACTCAATTGAAATTTCTCTTCATTTTTTTTTGAAGTGAAACAAAAATCTGGTCCATGTGTGAAAATAACAACATTCTCACTCAATTACTAAAAATAAACACAACAACTTATACCTATTTGGGGCAATATCACTTTATAACACATTATTTGTGCATATACACATTAACACTATTGAAATATTCAATTCTAACTGCCAATTTTAACGAAGTGCACTGTGCACCTATACCATTCCTCATTGAGGGTGGGTATATTTTGGGAAACTCTTCAATCTCTTGAAATGCATGACATTAGGTAATTTCTTCTTCTTTTATGGTGTGATTAATAGTTTTTTTCTAAGGTATTGTTAATTAATAAAGGAGCAATAGTTTGCTCCACGGGCGAGGAGCGAACTATTGCTCCTCGCTCCCACAAAGCCACCCCTTTTAATTTTGTGGTTAATTTTTTTAAAATTTATTTTGGATAGATAGGTGAACCTTAATGATAAATGAATCTTAACCACAGTTAGAAGGGGTTAAAAGTGGACGCGCCATGCACGGACCTAGAAGGTGATTATTTTCCTTACTAAAATATCTACATAGGCAAGCATATTTTAGGGAGCATTGTATCTATCTGTAGAAGATTTAGGTAAGGAGGAACGTCATAATACGAAACGTGGACCAGCAACCTCATCAAAGTTGGATCATAAAGGTGTAAGCGACGAATATGGAGCAGACAGTGGGTGTCGACTCTCATGTCTTTGGTAAGCAACGGATACCTACCCAATTAATATAGAAGCCCTCTAATATCCCTACCCAACTACTTATATTTACTGCATTACCCTTGACTCGGGTTTCAAAGGCTATATTGCAACTCTGTTAGTAGGACTCGTTCGTTGGGCTTCAACTCAGGAGTTGACTCCACGACTTAGCTGACATAATCAAAAGCACTTGGCTGATTCCCATTTCCATCTTCATTTGAGGGGTGTTTGGAATCAATTCTCGTGATTCTCTTAGTCAGGAAAAAGAATTAATTCTCTTAAATTTTGATCATTCTAATCAATTTTTGTTTAAAATGTGTTCAAAAATGTTAGCGGGAATCAATTAATAATAATAATTAAATTTTAAAAAAGAATTTCGTCTAAGAAAAGAGAGATAATTATAAGCATCAAATACGGTTAAATTTATTAGCACATTTATAAGTGTCATAAAATACTCTCTTTCTGAGTTATTCCAGTTTTTTTATGATTTCATGTTGCGGTGAACGAATTATTGCTCTTAAAAAGAGGGACAAATCCTGGCTCTAAGAGAAAGGGGTTCTTAAATATGCCTTTAGAACGATAGCTAATACCGTGCACAGTCTATCGCATCTATTTTCATGTTTATTTCATTTGTTTTAAGTACATTTTTCATAATTAATTTTGCGAACTGTCTTTTTTATTATTGAAAACGAAACGATTCTTAAAAAGGTTTTCTAAGAATGAGAGTTGTCAAGCCGTTTCTGTTCGAGGGACAGAGAATATTGTTACCACGGCAAAAAAGCCACTGATAGTGGGCTAAAGGGAACCGTAACCACCATGGCGTATTTTAGCACGACCAAATAATCAAAGACGAAAGCTCCACCATACAAGTGGTGGAAGCACGGGCAATTGGCGGTGAATATTCTTGACTGATATTCCTTTTTGACGGTTGACCGAAAATCAAGAAGGAGCAGAGAAATAGAAGACGATTCATTTCATTCGGATTTTCCTAGTGAGACCACAAAGGGATGATTGGTAGGTTTCGTTTAACCTGCAATAGCTGGTCACCTCCAGGCAAATAATAATGCTGAGGCCTAATTCAAGTCTATATACTTCTTCTATCTCCTCCTCACTTTCCTCTCCATAAATCCACCTCATGCCATCGCTCATACCTCCGTCTCTCTGTTTTCTTTACGCCTTTACCCTTTCTCGTCCCTTGAATCTACGCTTCTGCCCTTCTGGTTATGATAGCTGCCAAAGATCGGGAACCTGAGAGCCTAAGCTCTTCTCAAGCTCTCGGCTTCCCTCGCCTTAGATTCTTCCGTTACCGTAGATTGAGGTGAATAGAGAGGGACTGAAATACCCTTTTTGGTTTTGGCATCTTACAAAGCCATGCCGACTTTTAATTCCAAAAGTCACCGGCGAGGGCACGATAACAAGGGCAAAATGGGGAAGTTGGCAGAAAAAGCGGCGTCCTTTCACGGCCGGGCTCCGGCGATTCAGGCTGCTCAAATGCTCCGGCCAAAGACTCATTCGGAGCTTCTGTCCGGACCAAAACTCGCCGTAATCTCCCCGGAGATACGGCCTCAGTTGACGAAGTTGCTGCTGAACGTGACGATACAGAGGAGCCTGGGAGCCGTACAGGTGGTGATGGCGCTGGAATCGACGGTGGGAGATCTTGTAGCAGCGTGTGTACGGCAGTACGCGAAGGAGGGTAGAAGGCCGTTCCTGCCTACGACCGACCCCTCCGGTTTCGACCTCCATTACTCGCAGTTCAGCTTAGAAAGTGAGCCACCAAAACACCATCTTTTCTGTTTATATTTAAACGCGTGCATAAGCCATTTCAGCCGTCCGATCATTACACTAATCTGTTGGTCTTGACGGTGGGGATTATTCAGGCTGTGTGGTCGTCTATTGTTCCGTCTGAGATTTTTGTTGCACTGATATTCGGCGTATATGGTTTACACTGGACTGTTGTATAATTTGTATTTTTTATTTTAATATTATTTCTTGTTGGACTTGAAGAGGCGCACGTTTGGATCGTGAACCAAAAGGGTGCAAGTTAGAGGATGGGATGTGATGTTTAATTGTCTTTGGTTTTGTATGGGTAACAGGTCTGGATCGGGAGGAGAAGCTAATAACGTTGGGATCGAGGAACTTCTTCATGTGTCCTAAAAAGCCTATAACTGCCGGCGCCGGCGGTATAACATCGGCGACTGTGGCAACATGTTCTAATGAAGCTGAGAAGGCTTCAAAGAATGGACTCCCTTGGTTCAGGTTTATGGATTTCTTACTGTAACCGACCACTGTCTTCCTCTCTCTTCAATCTTTTATTTATTTTGGAGATCTTGTTTGTAAAATTTTAATATAAAATTAGTTATTGAATCAAATAGAGGAGCTAGCGTGTGTAAATATATTTGTAATCTTGTAAATTAAAAGGGAGACAGGAGTTATTTTGTCATTTGGTTCGACTCTCGAGAGAGCCCGAGCTCTCCAAACTTATCGCTCATTTCTGCTAACTATATGCAACAAAATGCTGGTCTTCATTAATCTCTGCCCATCTTTTTAATATCCACTAACTGTGGTTAAGATTGACTCACTCTTATGGATCATTCATTTAACCTTGGTTTTTAGAAGAAGAAAAAAATTCTTTAAATTCGTTAATCTTAACTACGGTTAAAGGGATGAAATGGGAAGAAATTTGATTATGTACTCAAGTTCGGGGTAGGCTAATCACCATTCTAAAATTAATTATATTTTTTAGGAGTGCTATTCCCAATGGCATTTACTCCAAAAGTTTCCACAGCCGCAAGATTTGTCATATCACGAAGAGATGTTTCATATTTTAACATTCAAAAAAATTAAGAAAAAAAAAAATTTGACATTTGTGGCCATCAAGTTGCGTCTGTGGACAATTGGGGCTAGCAAAATCCTATATTTTTATATTATAGATATTGTTTTTTTTCCTCAAGCCTTTGCTTGACACATGCCCCTTTTAACACCCTGAAAATGTGATTAAGATTCACTCATCCCTAGGGTTTATACATCTACTCTTGGTTTTTATTAAAAAAAATTATTCCTAAGTTAATAAATCTTTACTATGGTTCTTATCCAAAAAAGAAAAAAAAAATCTGAACTATGGTTAAAAGGAACACAATGAGTAGAGAATCATTCTCTTTATATTATACTTCCCAAACCATGAACAGATAACGGCTAACAGGGGTTGAGGAATAAAAGTACACAAGAAATTATAGTAGGCGGAAAGATATTTTGCAATTAGCAAATTATCCCTTCTCTTTAGAAGTATTTTGCGGAGCTACAATTCATAATTTAAAACTTGGGAATCAAACGGTCAATTGTTCCTAGAGAGAGGATACAATTCTAAGCTCGGGGGCTTCCCAGGAATCAGGTTAGAGGTTTTGTGGTACAAGATTTGGTGATGACAAACATAATTTGATGCCATGGTCTTAGAATGAAAAAAATTCAATTTTATCTGATACACTAAACCTGCAACATGTTCCAATTATGTAGGGCAACATTCATTTGTAAGTCGTATATACATAGACAGGGAAAAGGAAAACAAAAACACTTTCGTTTGAGGCGATCCATCAAAAAATTCATGTAAATATGAGGCGGAGCTTTGCTGCAAGGCTGAGTTTTGAGTGGAGCTCCCTTTCTAAATGTGTACGTTGTTGTTGTTTTTTTTTTTTTTTAAATAATTCGAGGTGTCCCCAACCCTTTGGGTCAGGACTAACCGCAACTCACAACACCAGGTAACGCTGGAAAATCCGGGCGGGACTGGCTTCTTTCTTCCAAGAAAACGCTAAAATGTGTCAGGCTCATGTGTGTATGTTTTACATGGATGCAACTTACCAGTACTTTAACAGTAAACCCGACCATACATGACTTATAGGGTTCCACATATTTTTACCCAAACCAGCCTTTTAATACGTCCAGTCCGATACTAAATCACCTTTCAAATTCCAAATGAAACCCCAAAACGGATCTTTAGCAGCATAGCCAGCTTTGAGGTCTTTGTGACAGCGCCTGCCCGATGAGTCTACGGGTGGTTAACCAACCATGTTGATCATGAACAGCTCGTTAAAGGCTTTCTCAAGCTAGTTCATTTAATAAATAAGACAAGATCGAACTAGATTTTGAATTAGATTTTCAAGCTCGTTAAATTAATAAGCCAATATCGAGCACACGGTTTACTCGGTTTACTCAGCTTGTTAAAAGCTTGGATTTTCAAGCTCGTTAAATTAACAAGCCAATATCGGGCACATGGTTTACTCGGCTGGTTAAAAGCTTGGCTTGATTATATAATTAAATATATATAGTTAACATAATAAACATTTAAAATATACTTCATCTAAATACCAGAATTCAGTATATTTGCTATATACTAGCAAAGATTAATAGTCTATAATCTATTTTACATGATAAAAATACCCTTCATACAATTACAAACTATGACAAATTTTTTTGTTAACACCGATAATAAGGTAAAAACTTTACCAAATATAAATAACTATATCCAATGAACCAAGCTGCCCACTTGAGTTCATTTATTAAAGCTCCAATTTGTTTATTTAATAAACAAGTTAAGCTCAAGCTTAATTTTCAAGCTCATTTAATTAACAAATAAACTTGAACACGCCACTACCCGGCTCGGTAACACTCCTACCAAAAATGACTGCCCCACCGCCCAACCATAAGTTCCATGACTAAATATCAACAGCTCAGGGTGCTCTTCTAATTGGTTCTCTTTTATGCCCCAACAAGGGCTGTCAGCGGTGATTGGTTAAACCAACTCTAAATGGGTCTAATATAGGCCCAAGCCTAGCCTTTTTTTTTTTTTTACTTAGCACATGATACATTATTAATTGGGCCGATCAGGCCTAACCACATCTCAAGCAATGTATAACAGCCACACTGTTAATTCCAAAATTAAGTTCCAAATTGGAGTCCAGGTAAACAGAAGCTAGGAAATTTATTCGCCAAAAACTACATACCATAAACTTCAATAATTCTCTGGAAATATGATATAACTTCTCCATTTCTAGTTTCCAATCTATATCATCATCCAGTTTTAAAAACCAATCTTCTCTGATCCACCCACCTGATGCTAACTACATATTTTCTGCAGTGCATGTAAACTATGGAAAACGAGAATCAAAAAGCTCACAATCATCCTAAAAGTAATACGTCTGATGAAGTGAACAAGGATTGCTACGACCATTTGTTGACCTGCACTCTGCCAGATGACGTAAATTACAAAGACAACCTCACCTGCCAAATGCAACCCTCAGGCACATCTGTGTCGAAGTTTAGATAGCTTTCTTGATTCTTCCACCATGCAATCTGTCAAAACCTGTAAACTCACTCCCTTGACAATGCACCCAACAACCTGTACATAAATTTCATGGTAAGCTTCCATAAAATCAAAGTCTGATCTTGAGAAGCAGGGATACCTGAACCTGCAAAACTCATAAAGTACGTAAGATCACAACTTTTCTTGAAGAAAACATATAAAAAAAGATTCCATTGGGAAAAAAGAAAACTAAATAGAAAGCAAAGAATTGATTATCAATTCACCATCCCAGACAATGGATTGTTCACTTGCGGTGGCCACAGAATATTGACTGTCAATTCACTAATCCAGACATGCACTCATGCACAGATGGAGCATGCAAACACCACAATAATATTATCACCCAGGTTCCCACATTATCTCCAGCACAAAATTTTGTACCAAAACTATCTGGGTGAAGTTAGAAAACATCAGTTAAAATACTGGAGAAGTTTTGACAGCTTCTATTCGGGGATTCTGTTTAATATAAAGTTGGTTTCTTTTCAGGCTTTGCCGCTAAAGCTATTTTAATTTTTTATTTTTGAAAAAGAAAGCATCAGCTACTAGACTACTATATAAAGACATGCAAATACAGGGAATGCCTAAAATTCAATTTTATTGATACATAATTATATATAAACCAGGAAATGCAACTCAAAGAAAAAAAAAGAGATTTTTTTTACGAGATGAATTAGGAAAATCACCAAAACAAACAGTGCTCCACTATATATAACAGCGAATCCGCATAGTTTTACAAAGGAAGAAGATAATATATCTGTTTATTAAATCAAAAAATTTGATGCCACAAAATTGTTGAAAAGAAGAAAGCCAGGGGGATTTCAACAGCACAACATGCATGCAAGCATACAAGTCAGGCAATACTGACGTGGTTAGGAAGAAAAAATCAAACAAGAACACAAGATTTTACATTCCATATCACAGAACTGTGAACCTGCACACCACCTGCACAGGGGAATATGGGCTGTAAGCTATATTAATTTAATGGGTAGTTCGTAAAAATGCAACTTATTCGTTGAAGGAGCAAGAATAGAGTTATCAATAATCTAAGAAGAGCAAGGGGACAAACCAGACAATGATAAATGTATCAGTAGCCATATCCTCCTCCCTGCTGCGGTGGCTGCTGCTGCTGATGGTCATAGTACTGTTCTCCATTTTGTGCATATTCCTCCTGTTCCCTTTCCTTGTTCCATTGCTCAATTTTAGCCCTCCTCTCAGCGCTGCCTTCCCTAATCGGACTTCTATTCCTCCTTCCCCTGGGGCTCCTGCTTTGTCCTCTTCTATGCCCAGGGCTTCTGCTCCTAGGCCTCCTGCCACGATCATCATGGTAGCGGTGATTTCTGTCATCATGTCTTCTACCATCACCACGGCCTCCATGAGAGCGCTCCTCGTAGCTACGATGCCTATAGGGACTTCGGCTTCTGCTACGACTGTGCCTTTTTCGATGCCTCCCAAATAATTGCCGCCTCAATTCCCTAAGAAAGATTATACAAAAAATGTGTTAATTGTGAAACAATAGGTGTCCTGTCACAATTACAAAGCACAATAATAATTGAAAAGATAAGAGGTATCGAGAAAGATTACCTACTAATTTGTTTCAGATGCATAAAATTGCAATATCCACCACGATTACATGTGTTCTCCTCGTATTGCCTACACGTGGCTTCACGAAAATCAGTCACCGGAGAGAAGTCAACAATGATGGGACGCCCTGAAATATTTGATTCTCACTCATAATCATATGAAATAGGATAAAAGATATAAATATAAAACAGCAAATGTCAACAAGTTCACTGTCATTACTAGAGTAAAAGTGGAACCAGAGGATTACATGAATATACCATACTAAATGCTGAAAAGAAAAGAGAAGAGAAGAGAAGGGAAGCAAAAAGAAATTTAACCTGCATAATATCTTCCAGTAAGATTTTGAACTGCATTTGCAGCATGTTCTTCCTCTCTAAACTGTACATATACATTGCCCACCTATCCATATAAAATGAAGTGAATTTCACAAATCAAACAAGATAAATACAAGAATTTGTAGGTCAAGGGAAATTACCATGTGGTCAGCTAAATTGTCGCAAATGTTAAGGCTCTCAATCTCTCCGTACTTGCTCAGCTCCTCAAATAGATCTTCGTAGAAATCCTGCAAGTCCAAGAGAAATCTTGCAGCTCAGAGAAAAAAGAGTTAAAGATGGGTTTTCAAAATGAATAGCAATAATACAGCTCACATATGAACAATATGGGACAACATATAACAGCTACGCCCACAATCTGAAGCCATTCTGATATTTTCCTATCAAGAAATATTCAACCAGCCAAAAAATTACCAAAACAGACAAATCTATCATCTAAGAGAATTCACAAAAAATATAGTGGACAAATAATTTAAAATTAAGATTGATTTTAATTATTGTAATAGACTAATCATATTGTTAAGTACACAATAATAACACCTACACTGTAACAACCCTGTTGCTACTAGTACAACGATTTTCAGATAAAACAACACTCTTGAAAAGTCAGGGAGTGGGAGTGTGGTCCAGCCTTGATAAAGCCTCCATCAAGGCATCCCATAGGCTCGGCAAGGAAATCAGCTATGGAGCTGAGGAGATTGGAGTGCTCTGTCAACTACGATCAGTTGAGTTGCAGAATTGTTCCTAGATCTCATAGAATGTCCCAGGGTCCTTCTAGTAGCCAACGTTAGACATAAGCTTCTATCCTGGAAAATTAGAGCTTAGGATCAGTATAAGAAGCAAGCGGGCGATTAAAAAATTTGTCATATCCAAAAAGCCATCAACTCTATGCCTAGGAAACCAAAATGGATGTTATTTGTCCTAGCTGATTAGGGTTTGAAGGGGGGGGGGATGGCCCGTCCGATTGGCTTAGTGTCTCCTCTATAGGAGTTGCCGGCAGAATTCTACTCGTTTGGGACAAGAATAGAATCGAAGCACTGGAATCAGTATTGGGTGCGTACTCGATCTCCATCCTATGCCGATTATTGAGTGGGGGTCTTAAATGGGTATTTTCAGGGTTATATGGCCCATCTGGGGGTGTCTGATGCCGAGTTTTGGCAAGAACTCGAAGTCATGAGTGGCCGATGGGATGCCCCTTGGTGATTGGGTGGAGATTTTAATTGAATTTGATTCCCCCATGAATGGAGATTTGAGGAATTTATTTCCTGCCATAGCTTTGATTGACTACCCAATTAGAGGCACGCATTTTACTTGGTCCTAATTACCGTCGGGACTACTTCTGAGAAGATTGGATAGGTTTCTCTTTTCAGTCAACTAAGAGGCCCCCAACTTACTCCAATCATCATTGCCTAGACCCACCTCTGATCATGTCCCAATCATGTTGGCTTCAACGGGTATCAAAGATGGCCCTACACCATTTTGCTTTGAAAACATGCGGCTACAATCCGAGGGTTTTCAAGCCATAGTTTCCGAGGAATGGGATTCACATGTGGGCTGGGGCCCTCCTCGTACTCGGTTTGGGTTTGAAATCGAAAGCCTTAAAAGCAAAACTCAAGATCTGGAACAAGAAAGTCTGTGGAAATGTATCGGAGGAAAAGACTAAGCTCCTTTAAGACATTGAGATCCTTGACTCAATTGAGAACTCCAGCCCCCTCTTTGACATGGAGAGCTGAACAAGGGAATCTTTAAAAGTAGTTTATTTGAAAGTGGTCCGACTTGAAGAGATAAGTTAGAAACAGAAGTCTCGGACTAGATGGCTTAAGGAGGGGGACCAAAATACCAAATTTTTCCATCGTATGACCAACAATCAAAGAAAATCAAACTTCATTTCATGTCTCAAAGTTGATGGAGTTTGGAAGAAGGAACAAAAGGACAGAGGACTAGTGTGGTCAAATTTTATAAGGAGTTGTATTCGGGAAAAATTTCGTGGCGACCAAAGTTAGATGGGCTTCCTTCGACACTATTACTTCAACCCAAAGTGTGGAGTTGGAACATCCCTTCCAGGAAGACGAAGTGCTAGGTGCCATTCACTCTATGGCCGGAGACAAATCACCTGGTCCTTATGATTTTTCTATAGAATTTTATAGAGCTTGTTGGGACATTGTAGGGTTGGACCTGTTAGCAATCTTACAGGAACTCTACAAATCAGGGCAGTTTGACAAAGGCAATTAACAACACCTTTGTGGCCTTAATCCCTAAGAAGGCTGGAGCTCAAGAATTGAAAGATTTTCAACCAATCAGTGTGGTAAGCAACGCCTAATAAATCGTAGCAAAGGTATTGGCCGTCTGTCTAAGAACTTTCATGATCGATCATCTCCCCTCAACAGGGTGCCTTTGTGAGGGACATACAGATTTTAGATGACATCCTCATTACAAATGAATGCGTAGATGAACGCCTTAAGTTCAAATCCCCTGGGCTCATTTGCAAAATTGACATGGAAAAGGCTTATGATAACGTCAATTGGAAGATCATCTTTTATGTGTTGGGGTGAATAAGGCTCTTCTTGGTAAATGAGTATGGAGATTTGGCGAAGAGCAGGAGTCTCTGGAAAAAGGTGATCGTCGCTAAATATGGGCTAGTCTCCCCATGGATGTCTAAGGGGGTGCGGGGTCCACACGACGTGGGCTTTTGGAAAGGCATCATGGTTGTCGCTAGGGTACTAGCCCTTTTTTTATATTCCATCTGGACAATGTGGTCGAAATCAAGTTTTGGTCAGATGTCTGGTGTGGTCAATTGAGACTCAAGGATGAGTGCAATACTATTTTACGGCTTGCTCTCAATAGAGAGGCTTTAAGTGCCTACTATGTTGAAAGCAAGGATTAAAAATACGGTTTCGGGGGATGTATCAGTCCCAACCGAAACCTATACGTATCGGTTTCGGACGATACATATAACTTTTTCTTTAAAAAAAAATCAGATTAAATTTTAAAAAAAAATCAAATGAGTTATAGGAAACAATTTACCAAATACTAAGTCATGGGAAGCAACTCAAAGCCAAAGTACCAAACACAATTACAATTCTACATTGAATTAAAACATACATAACTAGTAAACGATACATATTGCCCGTTTCGTATCGGTATAAATATCGTATAGGGAGCTACTGATACCTCTCTCTACTATTATAATGAGAGAATGAGAGATAGGTGACATTAGATTGAAATTTTAGACTATGACAAAAATATCCCTATATTATATTATCTATTAGTATATAATGAGGAAATGCATAAGGGTATTATAATAGTTCTCGGATGAAAGGTTGCAAGTTGCAACCACTCCACTTCTTTTTCTCCCTTTTCCTCTCCCTTCTATCTTATCCTATTCATACATGAGATTAGTTACACATTCTCCCGGCCGTTTCTTTCTCTCACAAACAACTTCCTTTAACTTCCCACTCTCCCCTCCAATTCCATGTCTCTCCATAATGCAAGTCACCAAATTCATGGTTAAATAAAACGTCCCAACTTCCATTAACTTCCCAAACGACACGCCTCTTACCTCACTCGATCTCTCTCCCTTTAACTTTTGTGGCTGAGAGAATGATAGTCACTGTGGTGTGGGAGGACGGCTGGTGTGGTTCTCATTGATCAGGAGTAGGTCGGAAAAGCGGGAGTCTTCTTTACGAGAAGTATTGAGCGATATCAAGAGAGATATGGAGGTACTAATGAAACAAAATCATTTATTTGTACTTCTCCTCTGTAACAACCTAAACCAGTAATGGCAGATTCCGGGAATTATTCCCTATTTTTCAATCCATGGGTACTTCATTTACGAGTTTGGAGCTAGAATACCGTTTTTAGTATGATTATGATTTGTTTGTTTTACCTTTGTTTAGTCTTTTATATTTGAGTCCATCTAAAACTTAAAAGAGGGAGTCTTCCAGTTAATCTGTTAATAAAATGAGGGGCTATTTGGGTTGTAAAGCTAAGGCATGCTCCCCACATGGAAAATATGGTAAACATCTATAGAGAAACATATTCATATCGCCAACCCTTTATACTAACCTAACTTAACTCATAATCAACCCCCCAAAAAAATCTATTTATAAAAATATTACATATTCATAATGTTTATAATTTGTTTTAGGTAATCTCTATTCCTTTACAGTTGAATTTTTTTTAGTGATTGTTTGGCTAATACCTTTTTATTTTGTCATTGGTAGATCGTCCTGAATATCTGTTTCTGTGCTCAAATCGCCATTATAGTTTCGAAATATGCAGTGCCAACTTGCATCAGAATGTTAATTAAGAGATATCTCTTTGTTATCATCTATTGTAAGTGTATTTGTTGCAAAATTTGAGGGAATTTACATATCAGTTTGGTAGGCTGAGATATTGTGCTTTTAACATGTAAAAGTAAAATTTGTTCTCTTGAATTCTGAAATCCAAACACACCCTGGGAATAGCCCAGTGGTAGGTGTATCCCATCCTTAGGAGGGAGGTTCCGGGATCCATTCCCGAGAGGGTGAGATTGTTGTGCTCTCCACCCACCATTAACTTAGAACAAATACTAACTACTAACCGGGGTTGCGGCCTAACCGTGTGTCTCTACCGAAAAAAAAATAATAATTTTGAAATCCAACCATACCCCAAACACGGTTCTCTTGACATTTGGAATCCAACACATGTAATGTGGAGTACAAAAATTAGCTATGTTGAATGCTACCCCATGGTAAATTAGGAATGACAATTGGCTGAGTTCATGCTTCAAAACCTTTGTAAATGTGTCAGGATTTGGGTTGGGCCTATTAAAATATACCAAAAGTCAAGCCCATACCCGGCCCATTACCACCCTTATAGTACATATATTGGCCAACCGGCCAATATCTTTGCTTGATTTCCTTTTTGAATAGGATGTGATATGGTTTACAAATGACTCTAAAAGTATAATGAAGTTATTGGTTTTTATTGTGTGAAAGAATAAAACATACCACAATTGGCTAAACAGTACAAAGTATCTGTATAAGGGTTTGGCTGGAGTGAAAAAGTGATTACTGATTATGATTCCATGCTATGGAAATTTTAGGTACTTCGTTTTTTGAATTTCCAATTTCAAAATGAACTCTCAATTGGGTGTGTATTACCATTTTCAGGGATGGGTGTCTCAGGCGGATACCTTTGTTTTTGTTTAATGACTAGTTAGTTCTAATATATTCTATTTTTTATAATTTTTATCCTCATGCCCATGCAACACCCAGGGTTATGCTAGATCATCACACAAAATTGAAAATACATTGATGTATTAAATGTCAAAATTTTCAATCCATGCTTATTAAGCTTATCATTTGGTTTAATTTTTTGTCCTCATTTAGACGGACACTCACGTGCATCGCACGTGCGTTCCGCTAGTATCGTATAGAGGGAAGATGGTTTTACCTCATACACGCAAAACAAACTCCTGATGGCGAAAAGAACGTCATAGATGCGTTCGGAGCATCGATAAACCCCAAGGGAGCCTTTCTCTGTCTAACTTTCTTCGCTTTCTCTCTCTAACTCTCTCTCTCTAACACTCTCTCTCTAGAACAGCCTAAGGGGGGGGGGAGTGTTCTGGATGTAAGAGATAAATGAGGGGGAGGGGAGGGCTTTATATAGAGAAAAGTGACGAGTCATGGTGGTGAGTCATGGTAGTGATGTCATGGCTGATGTCATTGCGATGATGTCACGTTCTTTGACCGTTTGACTATTTGACCAAAATCCCACAGTTTTCTGGTTTTTCACACATGACCTCGTAACTTTGCGAGATGATGCACGGCGGTGCCGATATGACAGGTGATCGTACTTAGGGCAATCTGACATCCGCTGCGCAAATTTTGGAGAAAAATATTGAGTTTTGCTAGTAAACACTAAGCACCTGAAGAAAATGTAAAACCCACGAATTTCTTGGTTTTGGGTAATAAACACGCCGCGGTTTCGCAGTTCAACGTGCAATAGGACCGAGACGATAGGCAGTCGTCTAGATAGCCGACCGACACACGGTGTGAGTTTCGAAGAAAAATACTGAGTTTTACTGGTAAACACTAAGTACCAATCCAAATTCAAAACCCGCGGATTTCCTGGGTTTTGGGTACTAAGTGTACCGCGGTTACACAAATCGACGAGTGATGGAGTCGACACAACCTGTCATCCATGTAGTGGACTGACACGTAGTACGAGAATACCAGGGAGGTATCTCCTGGTTTACCGGTAATTATTAGACACCGAATCCGATAACCAGAACCCGGCGATTAAACCCAAACTCTTTCCCGGGATTTTACGGATTTCGATTAGGAAAAAGTGGTACCCTAATATTTATAAATATCAATCTTAATTAATTATACTCAATTAAAGATTCTCCTAGCCTCAAGATTTTCCTTCGAAAATCCGAGTCGTTACATTCTCCCCTCCTAATAAAAATTTCGTTCTTAAAATTTGATCCAGTTTATCTTTTCAACTGTGGAGGGTACCCTTAAAGGGCAATATCTCACCTACCAATCCTAATTAGTCTAATCATGTTTAATCCTCCTCTGGCATGATAAGACTATCTCTTACACTCTTCTGGAGATGATCTATATCTCTAGCGTTTTTCTACAGATTCAAAACCTTAACTGATTCGAAACCATAGTTGTCTGCTACGACTGGACGCGTCTAATATCTCAATTAGACTTTCCATCCAGTAAGATTTGTTATGATGATTATTGCTTTAGCTCTAATACTAACTGTGACGCCCCGAACCCGTGTCTCAGAACATGATTCCCTAAAGCGCGGGTTTGGGGTGTCACACTATCAATCTTCCTACCTTGAAACTACTCCTCCACTGATAGTCTTTTTCTCCGTGCTCGTCAGGTGCTAGTGGAAATAATATCGTGAATTCGATTTGCTGCGAGATTTATTTGGATAGAAATCAGAGGCTGCTTAGAGTCCCTGCAAGAGGGGACCTGGGTAGGTAGGGGATAGGGGATATAGTGAGAATGTATTACACCGATTAATAAGATGCCTATAAACGGACATCGTAACCTGTTTAGGAAGTGGGAGTAGTGTTGCTTTTAGCTGGCTCAAAGGTTCATCATGCGAGGGATGTTGTTGGTGTTCAATGATCGTCGACTAGAACTCTAAGGGAGTGGATAGAGAGATTAGAATTGGACCTATCGAGTCACAGCCCCCCTGCATAATCCCTCACTGTTGCAGCCTCCCCATACCCCTTAACTTTGTTGTTGTGGCCTGTTCCCAGCCTAAATTTTGCTGCCGCAGGTAGACCTGTTGTCCTAGCTCAATTGCATGTTGTCCCAGCCCCTTTTTTTGACTTACAAAACCATTTTGGCCTACCCTTTTGTTGTCCAGTACCATACAGCCACTATTGTTGACTCCCACTACCATACCCCAATGCCCTATTGACTGTTAGGGCCATTCCCTAACCTTTTTTGATTGCTGCCCTAATCTCTGCCTTTAGTCCATACTGCCCAACAACACCTATCCATATTGTTGTAACAACATTCTTGACTTATCCCCATTATAGATATATCATTCTCCTAATTTCCAAAACCCTAAAACAGAATTTCCAAATCCCCAAACATTAACATCCCCAAACCCTATCTCTCAATCTTTGAAACCCTAGAAAGGGATAGAAGCTTGACATTGAATTAAGAACTAATCCCTAAGCTTGTGGAATTATAGAATTTCATTAACCCTTGCAAATATAACTGAGGGTCATTATTGTAGGTTTGTAACATAGCCTTGAATCTTCTTAAAATTGCTTTTCTTGAATTTTCAGGATAATTTTGTGATAGGATGCTAGTTTATGATTTTCATTATTATTGTTTATTCAATCTTGATCTCAGCTCATTAGATTTTTAGGTCATTGCATAGTCCTGCATCAACTTTGGTATCAGAGCTTAAGGTTTGAGCTTAGGGAGTGAGTCTTGCATTCAAATTTAAGAGTCCATCATTGTTTGCATTGCATTCATTGTTAGGACACCCTAGAGTCACCTCATGTATGCCCACGCGTGGTGGTTGTGATTACCAACCCGACATGGAGTCTCCGCAGTTGGACAAACTTCTAGAGTCCCTCACTGAGCGTCTGACCAACATAGAAGCCAACATAGAGGAACAAAACACTGCCATCAATAATACCGTCACCCGCCTAGGAGAAGTCGAGATTTTCCTTCATTGTGACAATGTTAGGGTAGATGATAGAGGTAGAGGTGATCGCGATATTTGCGTGATGCGCGGTAGAGGGAGAATTGGTCTGCAACTAGGGCTGTCAACGGATCGGATTCGGACTGGATCTGCCTAGATCCGAATCCGATCCGATTAAGAATCCGACTGATCCGAATCCGATCCGAGATCCGTCGGATCATGAAGTAACCGATCCGATCCGATTATATATCGTCCAATCCGAATCCGAGTAAGGTTATTTTTTTAAAAAAAAATCTATTTTAATAATAAAAAATCTAATAATACCTTAATTAATACTAATTAATGTTAATTTTTTTAAAAATTAATATTTTATACATAGAAAATCTAAATAATATATTTAAAATAATTAAAAATTATTATTATTATCGGATCGGATTTTAATCGGATCGGATCATCCTATATCCAGATCCGATCCGATTATAATCGGATTCCACCGATCCGATCCGACGGATCACATATAGGGTCCAAAGTCCGGCTAATCGGATCGGATTCGGATCGGATCCGGATCATGATCCAGTCCATTGACAGCCCTATCTGCAACATCATGAAGTCTACCAGGATCCATATGATCCCGATGACCGAGTGTTGAACATAGTGAGAGCTGAGGCACTAAGCTTTGATGGTTGACTCAGCCCAAAGACCTTTCTTGACTGATTATCGAATATGGATCACTATTTTGAGAGGTATGACATGTTAGAAGGTCGAAGAGTTAGGTTAGCTAAAATGAAATTAGTGGGTCAGGCTAAATTGTATTGGACTATTGTGGAGTGCCAGATTGAGAGATCGGGTCAATATCCCATTACTCAGTGGGATGAGATGAAAGAGAAGCTTAAAGAAAAATACCTCCCCTTCTCTTATCATCAAAGGTTAATGAATCAATGGCAGTCCCTTTGTCAAGGGAATATGTCAGGATTACATTGCATTATTCGATGAGTACATGATGAGATGCAATGTAAGAGATGACCTCCTTGTGACCCTTTCTAGAACATGTCTTCGTCTAGAGCTCCAAAAGAAGTTGATTCCTCACATTGCGGACACTCTTGAGCATGCTTACCAGATGGTGCAAGAGTAAGAGCGGTATTTGAAACCACAAGTCATTAGACGTTTTGACCCCGTGGACCCGAACCTTGATCTACTTCTTCGGAGGTAAAACTCACTTTCAGGAACCAACCGCCTAGGGGTCATTCAAATACTCCTTTTAATTCTAGATTCGATAAAGGAAAAAAGGGAAGTTGGTGAGAACTCCAACAGCAGTAGTCGGGCAATGTGCTTTAGGTGGTGATAGACCTAAGCGAGAGATAGTGGTGGATGAGACTACATTCATACAGTTCCCGCTATCGACGATAACTTTGCAGTTCTTATCACCACATTTGGTATATAGGTATAAAAGAAGGAATTCCTATGCCAATCATCATTCCCTTTTTGTTGAGCTAGGGCACACCTCACTACCATCATTCATGTGATGTCACTCTCTTCAGGATGGTAAGGGATTGTCCTAACACTAGTAAAACACTTTTCAATGCTCTCACAATCCTCATCAGTAGCTCTGATGTTAGGCTCATGGACTTCTTTGTCCCATTCTCCCTGCTCTTGTCTATCCCTTCGAGAAACAGGTTTTTGATAATATTTAGCGGGACACTGATATGCATAGTGCCCGGAGTTCCTCTAAGATTGACCTTCAGAGTGGTTATCACCAAATCCGCGTTCGTCTAGGGGATGAATGGAAAACCGCATTCAAAACGAAGGATGGTCTATACGAGTGGTTGGTCATGCTTTTTCGGTTATCAGATGCCCCAAGTACGTTTATGAAGATAATGAGATAGGTGTTAAGGCCGTTTATGGGCAAGTTCCTGGTTGTTTATTTTGATGACATCCTAATTTATAAAACCTCCAAGGAACAACACCTCAATCGCTTGAGGCAAGTCTATGAAACTCTCAGAAAAAGATAAATTATTTCCAAATTTGAAGAAGTGTTTGTTCATGTCTAATCAAGTCATCTTCTTAGGGTTTGTTGTGTAATCTAACGGAAAGTCTGCGGATCTTGAGAAAATCAAGGCCATCGTTGAGTAGTTTGAGCCAAAGAATATTTACGAGGTTCACAGCTTCCACAGGTTAGCCACATTTTACCAACGATTCACCCGAGGTTTAGTGCCATCATGGCCCGTATCACTGATTGTATTAAAAAAAAAAAGGAGAATTTCGATGGACGCATTTAAAGATATTAAGTCTAGGATGACTGAGGCTTCTGTCATGCGCCTTCTCAACTTTTCTAAAGTCTGTGAAGTGGCGTACGTCGCATCTGGTGTTAGCATAGGCGGAGTGTTGAGCAAGAGGGTCACCCAATTGCATACTTCAGCGAGAAATTAAATGATGCAAAACAAAAATACTCCACCTATGACCAAGAGTTCTATGTGGTAGTTTATGCTTTGAGATATTGAAGACATTATTTACTACCGTAGGAATTCGTGTAGTTCTCTGACCATGAGGCTGCGTTATCTCAATTCCTGGAAGAAGTTAAATCTACGACATGCGAAGTGGGTCAAATTCCTTCAAGAGTACACTTTTGTGTTGACACACAAAGTAGGGGTCGAGAACAAGTCAACGGATGCACTTAGTTGCAAGGTAGCGTTGTAACCCTCTATGAGTGTGGAGGTGATTGGGTTTGAACAATTAAGGAATGAGTATCTTGTATGCCTAGATTTCGGAGAAATGTAACTTCACTCTTGAGTGATCAATTGAGAAGTGGCAACAGATTTGTCCTACAGGATGGATTCTTGTTTAAGGGCACTCGACGCTGTATTCCCCGCACTTCCCTACGAGACTTCCTCGTTTGGGAGCTTCATGCCAGTCGGGGTAGTTGGCCACTTCGGCCAAGACAAAACCATTGCTATTGTGGAAGATAGATTCTATTGGCCAAGTCTCAAACGAGATGTCGCCAAGATCATAGGGCAATGCCATGCGTGACAACTGACAAAATAAAGGAAGCAAAATACAAGGTTGTATACCCTTCGCTAGTGCCACATGCTCCATGGCAAGACATGAGTATGGATTTTGTGCTTGGGCTCCCCAAGATTGTAAGGAAGTATGATTCTATCCACTGTTTTAAAACTCGCCGAGTCAACTCGACTCGGCCAGGTTTCGAGTCGAGTTTCAAGCAAAACTCGGTTTTGACAGAAACTCGCCCCGACTCGCCTGAGTTTTTACACTTTTTTTAAAAAACTAAAAATTAAGTAAACTGCCTACCCGATTGACTAAATTATGTTTTTTTTCTTTTTTTTAACACACCTCACTCACTTTTAAGTATAAATACAAAACAAAAGGGGATGTTTAGTATATATTGAATTATATTTCTTATTTTAAGCATGGTTTATCATTAATTTTGAATCTATACCATATATATTATTAGAAAAATATTATATATGTCTGAGTTTTAGGTGTATTACTCGGTAAGTTTCCGAGTCGAGTCGAGTTTTCAGGTTTTAAAACACTGATTCTATCTATGTGGTAGTGGACCGATTTCGAAAAAGACTCATTTCATACCGTGCTCCAAAACATCCGATTCCACTAAAATCTCTAGATTATTCTTTGAGGAGGTTTGACGTAGGATTATGCAATGACCTAAAATCTAATGAATTGAGATCAAGATTGAATTAACAATAATAAAGAAAATTATAAAATTACAATCCTATCACAAATAATTAGTCAAGAAAGTCCAAGTAAAACAGTTTTAAGGAGATTCAAGGTCATATCTGCGAGGGTTAATGGAATCCTATAATTCCACAAGCTTAGGAAGTAACTCTCAATTCAATGTAGAGTTTCTAACCTTATCTAGGGTTTCAAAAGGGCTCTATAAGATTAGGGTTTCAGGATTTTAGTGTTTAGGATTTTGGGAATTGAATATTTTAAAGTTTTGAAATTGCAGGACTGCTGAATCAGCAATTGGGTTAAGTATGGGGCTGTATAAGCATTATGGGAAGCCTGGGATAGGCTGTAGTTGCAAGGACAGGCAGGGGGTAGGCTGTAACAACAATCTTAAGGTCTGTAGGTGCTTGCAGCAGCAAGGAAATGGGTGAATAAGCCCTGGGCAGCAAGGGGAAAACCTGCAGATTCTTGCGGTAGCACAGGATCTACAGAAGCTTGCAGCAGCCTGGACAGCAAAGAAACTGTAGAGGAGAGGGTGAGGCAGCAATAGGACAGGCTGCAGGGGTGCAGTAGTGCAAGGGGATACTGTAGTCTGCAGGGGAGCTGGCAGCAAGATTTTTTTTTGGGGGGGGGGGCTAGGGTTTGACGAATTCAATTGGGAAAAGGGATTCTGGGGTTTGGGAATGTTAGGGTTTCAAGGGGAACAATAGAAAATCAAGAGAACAATAGAAAAAGATCAAAAATATACCTTAGAGCTTTAGGGAATCACTCCCATGGTATCACACCAAATCCTATCACAGGAGGATACTCAAAAGCACTCTATTATTTGATTATCATTCATTGACTAAAAAGTTTACAACAAAAAGGGATTTTAAATAGGTGAAACCCTAATTGTAAAAAGACCAAAATAACCAAACATAATAAAAAGACTATAATAGCCCAAACTAATGACATAACTAATAAAATAACTCTCCTACATATTACTCCTGCCCATTGGACTTTTCCTAACTAAATATAACTTGCTAAATCAGCTCATTGAACTTTTCCTAGCTAAATAAAACCTACTAAATCAGCCCATTGAGCTTTTCCTAACTAAATAAAACCTGCTAAATCAGCCCATATGCAGTTATGCACACTTTCCCAATGTGGGGCCTTCCTAATGCTCTATGTGTGCATATGAGGTCTTCAATGCCCTAAGTCATCTATCCAAAGTGACATGGGGGATTTTCTTCTTCTTCTTCCTCCTCCTTTGGTAAACCTGAAATTCCTTAGACTCACGAATGTCCGCATCAAGGTTGTTCGGTTACATGGTTTGCCAAAGACCATAGAGTTTGATAGGGATGCAAAATTCATGAGTTATTTTTGGAAGACGCTTTAGCACATGATGGATACTAAACTTCAGTTTTCATTTGCCTACCACCCACATACAGATGATCAAACTGAAGTTGTTAATAGAAGTTTGGGACACTTGTTGCGATGTCTAGTTGGTGATCACATTAGGGCGTGCATAGTTTTTACGGGTGACGCCTGAGGCGGCCCAGGTGATCTAGTGCCTAGGCGGTGTTTTTGCCAAATAATGTCTTTGAGTTTGCTTTTTCCATTTTTATACCCTAAAGCAAATTATTTTCTCTTAAATCCTTTTTAAGGAATTATTTGTAATTTTGATAAACTATTAAGTTATTATAAATTTATAACTTAAAAGGCTTCTTTGTCTTTTTCTAGGATTATTTGCCTCTTTGTTTATTGTATTTCTACAAGAGAAGGAAAGAAGAAGAGAAGGAAAGAGAGGAAGAAGAAGAGGAACAGGCAAAGTAGAAAACCCCCCGTTCTCATTCTCTCTCTCGCACCCCCTGTTCTCTCTCCCGATCCTCTCTCTCTCTCTCTCAACCCTTCTCTCTCTCATCTGCACACTATCTAGGGCCAACGTCTCTGGCCAGATGGTTGGAGGGACACTCTGTTTTTATGCTGGAATTGTTAATGCCCTCTTCTACTATTATATCTTTCATGCTCATTTAGGGTCGTTGCTTACTTCTATTTTATTATTTTTTATTCAAGCTATAATAGGAATAATTTAATATCTTAATAACAAACATAGTTTAATAACGGTAACTAACCCCTAGCGACCTCTGTTTATATGCTGGAATTGTTAACGCCTGCTGTCCTGCACAAACAGATTCTTAACGCCCTGTGATATGCCTGTCTATGAAGATAATCCAGGCGACCACGTGATGGAAGCCCCTGTGTTGTGCTCCTAGAACTTATCCAGTATTATTTTTCATGTTTATGAAAATAATATTGGATAACTATGGACACTATTGTCATGTCTTCCATAGCCTGGGGATTAACTATAAATGCTATGTAATCATAGCGTTCTCTTGGTTTCACATCGTGGCCACCTTTAACCAGCCCCTGTTCTTCTGAATTTTTTAATTGATAAATTCCTTTGGTCCATGTTCTCTCTCTATTTATTAATTTATATGCGCATTTATTAGTTCTTTTGAGGTTTATATAACAATTAAAATGCATTACTACCTTGAATAGAAGATGATAAAAAATTGGAGTTCATATTGGGAGAGGGGGAAATGTTGCAACAAATTGTTCATCAGGCGACGCCTCAGGCGCTCAAAAGGTCTACCACCTCAGGTCGCCTGATCGCCTTGACAACTATGAGGACGTGGGATCTAGTGTTGCCTATAGTTGAGTTTGCATATAATAATTCTGTCAATAGGACCTTAGGCATGAGTCCATTTGAGGTAGTGCATGGTTATAGACCTAGGACACTTATAGATCTCATCCCCATGTCAATTACACATAGGCCAACTGAGTCTACAAACACACATCATATTCATGAATTGCAGGATGAGATTAAGAAATAATTAAAAAAATAAGTTTGCTGCTGATTCACATCGTAATTACAAAGAAGTTCATGTGGATGAATTTGTGATGATTTGAGTTAGGCCTGAGCGATTCCCGCAAAGGTTTGCAAAAAAAAATTACAAGCTAGCAATGTTGGTCCATTCAGGGTATTGAAGCATGTTGGTTTCAATGCATATATTCTAGACCTTCCACCGGACATGAGTATTAGTCCAATTTTCAATGTAGAGGATCTTGTATCTTTTCGAGGTCCAACAGTTCCACCCCCGAACCCATTCTCTAACCATGATACTATACTTGACCAATCCCTACCACCACTACCACCTCCACAACCAGTGCCTCACAAAAAGGAAGAAATTGATTATATCTTAGATGAGCAAGTGGTTTCCACCAAACAAGGAGGATACCAAAAGTATCTTGTCAAATGGAAAGGTTGACCCGAAACAGATTGCACATGAATTACTAGAGATGAGCTACAATAGATTGATCCTGACATCTTGGATCATTGGCATAATTATGATTCATCGGGGATAAATCCTTTTCAGACGGGGAGAGTTGATGCAGGCATCCGTGAGTCCAAGAAATTTCAGTTAGCATTAGGAAGACCTCACATTGGGAAGGTGTGCATATGGGCCGATTTAGCGGGTTCTATTTGCATATGGGCTAATTTAGTAGGTTTTATTTGCATATGGGCTGATTTAACAGGTTTTATTTACTTAGGAAAATCCCAATGGGTTGGATTAGTACTTAGGAGGATTAATTTATTAGTTTGGACTATTATAGTCTTTTTAAAATGTTTTGGATATTTTGGTATTTTTACAATTAGGGTTTCACCTATTTAAAGCCCCTTTTTGCTGTAAATTTTTTGGTCAATGACTAATAATAAAATAATAGAGTGCTTTTTAATAGTCTCCTATGATAGGATTTGGTGTGATGCCATGGGAGTGATTCTCTAAAGCTCTACGGTATACTTTTGATCTTTTTCTTGCTTGTTCTCAATTAGTTCCTTGATTTCCTGTTTTGTTCTTGAAACCCTAACCTATCAAAACCCTAGATCTCCATTGTTATTGAAACTACCCAACACTAACCCTTCTCTTTCAACCAACCGTCATTCCAGCCACTCCGCTGCACTGTCACAGCCCCTACCCCTATCCTATTACAGTCACAGCCCCCTGCATAATCCCTCACTGTTGCAGCCTCCCCATATCCCTTAACCTTGCTGTCGTGGCCTGTTCCCAACCTAAATTTTGCTGCCGTAAGTAGCCTTGTTGTCCCAGCTCAATTGCAGGCTGTCCCAGCCCCCTTTTTGACTTACAAAAACCATCTTAGCCTACCATTTGTTGTCCAGTATCATACCCCAATTCCCTATTGAAGTTTACAACCATTCCCTATACTTTTTTGATTGCTGCCCTTATTCCATACTATCCAAAACCCCTATCCATATTGTTGTAACAACATTCTTCACTATTTGTATGGGTCTTTTAAATTAAATAAATATAAAACCCCATGTGGTCCCACGCAATCCTCTCTTTTCAAAACTCGGATTGTGTTACTGTCAATACAGAATATTAAAGTTAATAGATCCCACTAAAGAAATGTGACCGAATAGAGACTCATGGGTGTTCTTAAAACTAACAATCATGATTGGGGTTGACAACCGTTAAATCCTTGGTGTGATTCCTCTCAACCCTTGGATCTTATAATGGGTAAGATTCAAGAGTATTTAAAGAAAAATGAAGTCTCTCTTTTCTCTTAAGTCATTTTTGAAACCTCATTGAATCAGACCTAAGGAGAAAATAGAAGATTTACCGATTTGCAGTATGTGAAACTTTGCATCAAACCGAGAAGGGAATATGAATATTCCAGTGAGTTGAAATGTGATTATTTCTTTTAATCTCAATCTCTCTTGATTATTTATTCTGAAAAATCTAATTGCATGGTCTAGATCGGATCTAAATTATGATGTTTAGATCAAGCATGTTATTTTTAATTCCAACAATTGGTATCAGAGCTCAGGCTCGACCATGTAATTATTTTTTTCCTAACAATCATAATCTGTTGCTAGATAATTTTACGACTTTGAATAATCGTGTTAGAGGATCTATGTGAATCAAATTAAGGAAAAACTAGAAGAAAAAAAATTTGGGGTTTTTACCCATCTCGGTTGGACGGCGATTCTGACACTGGTAGAGGCTGCCATTAGTGGGGTTTTTTGCACCGGAGAGTGGCCATCATTTTGGTACCGGCCTTGACCGGAATGGTGGCTAGTAGGTCACCCTATGGATTAACTGTTCTCGGGTTGGGAAGAAGAGTCCTGAGGGTCAACCCAACCCGAAACCCATTTCTGGGTTAATACGGATTCGGGTCGGGTCAAATCGGGTTGATGCAGATTCAGACCCCGAAAACGGGTTTCGGGTCCAGTTGACCCTCAAGACTCTTCTTCCCAACCCGAGAACATTTAATAATTTTTTTTTAATATTTTGAAACCTTAATGTCGGATATTGTTACCGTTTTCATAGGGAGACCTACTGGCCACCATTCCGACCAAGGTCGGTACCAAAATAACGGCTACCCACTGGTGACAAACGGCATCGAAATCGCCGTCCAATCGAGACGGGTAAAAACCCCAATTTTTATTTTTATTTTATTTCTACTGGTTTTTCCTTTAATTCGATTAACACAAATCCAATTATTCAAAGCCAAAAAATAATCTAGCAGTAATAATAAATTATGATTGCTAGGAAAAAAATAATCACATGGTCAAGCCTAAGCTCTGATACCAATTATTGAGATTAAAAATAACATGCTTAATCTAAATATCATTATTTAAATCAAATCTAGACCATGCAATTAGATTTTCCAGAAATAATCAAGAGAAATTGAGATTGAAAGAAATAATCATATACCAATTCGCTGGAATATTCTAATTTCCTTCTCGGTGTGATGTAAGGCTTCACATACTGCAAATCGGAAAATCTTCTCTTTTTTCCTTAAATCTGATTCAATGGGGCTTCAAAAATGACTTAAGAGAAAAGAGAGACTTCCCATTTCTTTAAATACCCTTAGAACCCTAATCATAAGATCCAAGGGTCGAGAGGAATCACACCAAGGATCTAACGGTTGTCAATCCTAACCATATTTGTTAGCTTTAAGAACACCTATGAGTCCCTATTCGATAATGTTTCCTTAGTGTGACCAATTAACTTTAATATTCTCAATTGACAGCAACACAATCCAAGTTTTGAAAACAAGAGAATTGCGTGGGACGACATGGGGTTTTATATATTAATTTTAAAAAGCCCTTACAATAGTCAAGAATGTTGTTACAGCAATATGGAAGGTGTTGTAGGGGTTTTGGACAGTATGGAATAAGGGCAGAGATTAGGGCAGCAATCAAAAAAGGTTAGGGAATGGCCGTAACAGTCAATAGGGCATTGGGGTATGGTAGTGGGAGTCAACAATAGTGGTTGTATGGTACTGGACAACAAAGGGTAGGCTAAGATGGTTTTGTAAGTCAAAAAGGGCTTTTTCTTTTTCGTATCTTCTTTTTGCTCAATCTTTGGTTCATATTATGTGAGAACCTTTGATCTTTTTTAGATTGTTCTTTTGGTTGTGTGTTTTATTTATATCATGGCTTGATTACCTATCAAAGAAAAAGGCTTTGTTATTAGCCCATTACTTTCGTTCTTTTTGTTAAGTTTATTAGCTTCTATTTTCAGTCATCTTTTGGCTTACAAGCTCAAATAACTTGTCCTAACCTTCTTTTGATACATTATGTCTATTCGACTCAACACTTTAAGGATGCATGTCAGAGGGTATTGTTATAATGCAGCTACAGTAACTTCTGCACGTGCTAAAGAATCCAGGTTAATCAATTGCAGTGGCTCAAGCTTGTGATAAAGATTCGCAAGCATTCAATCTCTGTAGCTTGTAGCCTTGTACGATGATTCTCCATGAATCTTTCGGACCTATAGGTCCCCTGGAGTTGGTGGACTTAAAAATTAAAACACGCTTGAAGTTCGTCCCCTCTGCATATAAAAGAAGGCCCTGAATGCAGAGTTCATGGCATCAAACATTTGAGAGTTCTTTTGTATTGTGCGAGTATCTAAATATTGTAACTGAGAGTACTTTTGTATTGTTTGAATATTGGTTCTTTTGGAAGATTTATTTGTTTGGATTTTGGAAATTATATGAGGAATTATGAGAAGTTTTTAAAAAATGACTTGTAATTTATGTTGTTTTAACAGGTATGGTCGAGTTTCAGACTTCTTCTTTTGCATAAGATGATAAGACTATTGACTCTAAATGAGGATGTATTGATTCGACATGCTTCTGAGAAGCGTTTTTTATTTATTTGAAAATTTTTCAATAGCATTCATTTCAGGTGTGACTGTTCTTTGTTCAATAATGCATAGTTGCCGGGAAGCTATGTACAAGGTGGGAAACTCGCTTCCTCAGACAAACTCGCTTCCTAGGAAGCGAGTTTCCTTGAACAGACTCTCTTCCTAGGAAGCTTGCTTCCATCACGTCTCATCTAGTAGTCAAAGAGAGTTGTATGTGTGAAGTGATGTGGTAAATCACAATCTATAACCTAAGGTGTAGGCTCTAAGCAAGTATCGTCGGTTTGAAACCTAAGGCACCTACTTTTCTATAAAAATCTCATGTAAGATAAAATCAAATATATAATTACTCATAAATAACATAATGAGAATGAGGAGCCTATATCTCATTTCTCGTTTCCCGTTTCCTAAGGTTCTTTTGAGTCTCGCTTCCCGCTTCTCACTTTCGCTTCTCGCTCTGATAACTATGGAATAATGTAAGCTTTTAACCAAGTAAAAAAAAAGTATACATTTGTTACTTTGTTTATTTTTTTCATTTAACCATACCAGAGGGTAGAGAGATCTCATTTTATCTTCCCTTTTCAGAATATTTTGAGAAACAAAACAATCTTTTTAGTACGCTTCTCTAAATAAAAGTCATTTCTCAAGATTGTTTGTTAATTCCACAATCAAATGCAAGAGTAATCATATTTTGTGTCAAAGTTTGACACTGTAGGTTCATAATGACATAGTTAATAGCTTTAGGTTTTATATTGTTAACACTTTCCTTTTTCTTTTGAGACTCAGGTAATGAGCAATAATGTCTCAAATTAAGATGTATTCTTCAAGAGGGTGAGAATCTGATTTCAACATCACCATCTACATGTTCTATTATGCTTTTAAAATCTGTATTTTGAACATTTTGGGGAGTTGTCTATAAAGACAAAGTCCAAATTTCAAGCAGTTTTACTTTGTTCCATTTAATTGGTTTTGGAACAACGTGTTGTTACTAACATTGGTTTGAAATAAAGTTGTAAGAAGACCGCAGTGTCCCTGTGTCCCTTTTAACATCTCTTTAATCATGGTTAAAATTAATAAATTTTAAAAAAATGATTAGATTGCTTAACCCTAGGGGATGAGTGAGTCCTAACCACAGTTGATGAATGGTAAACACTGGGTCCGTTTTCCATTCCCTTTTTATTGCTGGAAGAGGAATGACAACACTATTGTGTGTGACTGTGTGTTATTATTATCAATTTTCAAAGATTCTTATTTAATAATAATAATAATTACAAAAGTTACTCCATGTTTACATCGAAATGGGAGATCCGACAAACTTTTTCATGCGGAGCTCCGTCTCATATATAAACTCATCATCTTTCGTAAAGAACATTTGAGAATCTGACTTCTTCCATAATTTTTGTTTTAAAAAAATAGTGTAGGGAAGCAAAAACTCATGACCCATGTCAGCTACAGCACAGCCAAAGACACAGACCAATCAAAGCCACTCGACGGAACAAGGACACGATGCCGGCTTCTTCTTAAATCCCCCAACGTCCATCTCTCGAACCACCATCCCCAACCCTAACAGTAATGCTACAGGTCCTACAACATGTCCTTAATGACCGCCTTAGGCGGCCAGTCGCCTGAGCCCAGCAGAGCGCCTGGTCGCATGAGGCGCCTAAGGCGATGCCTTTAATAATTATAACTTATAACTAAGTCATTATGTCCTCACACCTTAGTAAGAATGTTCTTCAAGTTGGTAGTAAGGCGATCCAACTACCAACAAATTCTTTTCAAACCCTCCAAACCACAATAACCTAAATCACCCCCTTAAATGTATAATAGTAATAATGGGACTCTCTCAAGGCAGGTCATACACAAGTCTATCCAACGAATACATTTAGATTTGTGGCTGAAGATACTCTTACCGCATTGGGCAACACATCCAAGACGGTTTTGCAATATATGGTTTTGCAATATATGTGTGTGTGTATATATATATATATCATTTTAATGTATCAACAGACTATATATAGTTAGAAATTGCTAATATAAAGAAATAGTTTCTGCAAATCAAAACCAGAAACTAGATCAACAACTAAAAAGAAAAACCCTAACTTCAATTGCAGTCAAACGAACCATAATTTCTGCAAATAAAAACCAAAGGAAGATTACAAACCTCGAAATGCTCCTGGATCTTACGAGGATCCATGGCCTGTCCCTGAGGATCCACTCCAGGGGTAACCATATCAGGTCTCTGGTACATATTCGAGAGAAGCAATGTCGGACTGATGCTGGGTCTTGTATGAAGCCTCGAACAACGATCTCCATGTCTGCAAGCCCCGATTTTGAAGTAAAACGGGCAATTCACCCTATCTTTCTCCGTTCCAAAGATCGACGCCAAGTGCTCCGCCATTGTTAAGTTCTCCTCTCTGATCTAGATTCTAGATCGGTTTTTAATTATTATACTTAAAAACAACAGAGAAGAGCTGGGCTTCTGCTTCCAGATGGTTCGATAACGTATATAATGCTTTATATTATTTTTTCTGGAAAAGTAAGTAGTATCGAGCTGGTTTGCCCGAGAGGTTAAGGGGGAAGACTTAAGATCTTCTGCACATAGGTGCGCATGGGTTCGAACCCCATAGCCAGCAATTTTCAGTTTTTATTTAATATTTGTTGTGATTTTTTAATAGGTTAGGCCCAAGCCGGCCTGTTTCCAGGAGTTTTTTGTGACCACAAGATGACCCAATATAGCTTGGGCGAGGCAAGTTGATGACACACACCTACTATAGTACTATTTCAGCAAGGATGGTGAAGATGTGCACCCTTAGTAAGGGCTGCACTCAAGCCAAGCTCAAGCTAAGTTTTTATTTGAGCTAAAATGTTTACACAAGCCCGGCTCAAATCAGACCCAATTTGATTTGCTCGGCTTGATTTGGCCTGAGCTTGACTTGATATATTATATGTATATATACATACACAATATTTGTTGGTAATGTTATACAAAATAATATTTTTAATTTTTTTATTATTAATTATAATATTTGTTTAAAAAATAAGTGATACTAATAACAAAAAAAAGAAGTCAAGAAGCTAATAGTAGTAACTTTGATTTAACTCTCTCTTTCTTTGGACCAAAGGATTAGTCCCAACTCTTATTTAATATATGAATTAATTAAATTTTTTTAGTTTCTTGTATTATAAATTATTAATAAATACATTTAACAAAATTATTTAAAATTAAACAAAATAATTCCATGAATCAAGCTTAAAGCCTGATCTCAGCTTGGTTTGAATAAAGATCAAGCTCAAATGGAGCTTGAGCTCGATCAAGGTTCAAGCCAAGCTCAAGCCTAAACATTCGAACTTGAATCAAGCTTGTCCAAGCCAAGCTCGGCTTGAATACACCCCTACCGTTAGTAGGGAGGTCGTGTATGATTTCCAATTTTGGGTTTGGAGTAGGCTTGTGGTAAAGTTTGTACTCGCATTAAGCAGCTGGGAGGAGGAGATTCAGAGGAAGCCATCTCCCCTAAAATCCCTCATTAGGGAGCACCTCCCAGATTAGTTAAAGGCTACGATGAGTGGTCTAACTTTGAAAAATGGAAACAAGGGAGTTGGCTGAAAAAGATGGACAGTAACGATAGTGTAATATCAATTTATCAGTAATTCCAAACGGAGTGGTAGAAGTTCTCTCACAGTGATTGTGGCTGGAGGTCATACTCACCAACTAATACTAACAACTGACCTTCCATTATGATACTTCGGAAATTTTAAACGATTAGGCCATGGAGGTGTACGGTTCACTGTTCTGGCTACTTTCCAGGCGGTACCTAAAGGGGAAACAACGCAGACACATGCACATACAAACTAGAAAGTCAGGTGTATCTTCATGCCACATCTGGACCATTTCATAAAGTTACAGCAATCGGAATTCCATCTCTCAAGTTTCAGATGTAACACATCCTAAGTAAAGATTAAACGACTTGCTCTACTAACAACCATGACTTGCCCTCTCAAATGAAGACTGTCTAACTCTCAAAACAAAACTTTTAATTATTATAAAGGTCTGCATTTCTAATAACTTATTCACTATGACGCCGCATACACAACTATATTTGATCCGATGTTCAGAAAATTTAATAGGGTTCAACAGGCTTGCGGAATTTTGCTCCAGCATAAATTGCTTCTGAGCCTAGCTCCTCTTCAATTCGCAGGAGCTGCATATACAAAAGAACATCCAAGTGTAAACAGATCATTTTTTTTTAAACCTTTTGTGACATTTTTCAAATTAGTTCCAAATTAAATCAGTGATCATGAACATTGCAAAACTGGGTAGATTAATTCGTTCTTATAAAAGAAAAGGGAACTGAAAGCAAGCATGAACAAGCTCTGGATGTAACCTGATTGTATTTTGCAAGACGCTCTGACCTGCATGGAGCTCCCGTCTTAATTTGACCCTGATGAAGCAAAGTTCACAAAAGAAAAAGAAAAAACATCTTAGTTCCTGACTGAAACAATGACTCCTGATGATCTAATTAACTAAGATTCACATCAAGTAATTACCGTGGCCAAACCCACAGAGAGATCAGCAATGAAAGTGTCCTCTGTCTCTCCACTGCATTTAATAAACAAAACCCATCTTAGATACTCGAACTTTATCAAAAATGTAAACTGAAATGTGGATTTCGTTATTCTTTGTTGTTTCATGATATGGTTGAATTCCAAACCTGCGATGGCTGGCCATGACACCCCACCCAGCCCGCTTGGACATTTTCACAGCTTCGATGCTCTCTGTCACAGATCCAATTTGGTTAACCTGACGTCAAACGAGTAAAAGAGTGATGGATTTCTGATTGGTGGAATAACAGTTGAACAAAGACATCAAAGCTTTAGTTTGCCATTTAAAGCAGACAAAAAGGATTGGTACCTTGAGAAGAAGAGCGTTGCACGCTTTCTCTTTGATCGCTTTCTCAACTCTCTGTAAACAAGAATTGAATATGCAGAGAGATCAAAAGATTGCCAAAAGACTATGTAATTATTCATATTTTCTCTCTGTTACCGAGCCTGAAGGCATTCCATGTGTTTTTTTTCTTGTGGAAGCTCGCAGAAACATTTCTTGACGACCAGAAAATACCAAATGACCAGTACTAACCTTTGGGTTGGTTACCAAGAGATCATCTCCCACAATCTGTACTTCTTTTCCAATCTCACTGGTTATCTTGGTGTAGTGCTTCCAGTCATCTTGATCAAATGGATCTTCTATGGACACAATTGGGTAATCAGCCACAAATGATTTGTAGACATCTTTAAGAGCATCTCCTGAGATCTTTTGAGAGCCATCATTGTTCTGCACCATTTCAAATAATAATAGCATGTTACCACAGACAATAAGCGAATCCTCAAAGCATTAAAGTAGATCCACCACCATCAAACAGAAAAGAGACCTCTTCTTTGAAATTCAGGTCGTATGTTTTGTCTGTCCCATAAAATTCGGAAGCAGCAACATCCATTCCAATAACAACCTACGGAAAATAAGAATTTTCTTAGGCTGTCTTATCTCCTGTGAAATCAAAAGGATACCACATGACATCCATAAACAGAATCAGAATGTTAATAGTTCACAAGACTCACTTGCTCTGTGTAACCAGCTTTAGCAATGGCTGTCTTGAGTAATTCAAGGCCCTCCTTGTTCTCCTAAACTTATAAGGAATTAATCAGAATATGAACCAATGAGCACGTGAATGAGAAAATCATACTACTAATAAGCAGTTTTTTTTTAAGGCTTACCTTTTTAGATTTTTTTAATCCTACATAATATTTTCAGTTTTCAGGCCATAAAGAGATCCAATCGTTTGGTCATCAAGTAGCAAAATAAAAGATAAAAAGAAACGTCAATAACCATTCTCTTAAACATTAATAACTTATGGTTGTTTACATGTATATGGACTCACATTATATATATATAGTTCATAAATAGGAACGTAGTCTGACAATAGAACAACAGAAGTCCTAAAATAAATTGTTTTAGGACATTTAAACATTAAAATTTATTTTAAAAAATTTCAAACGTCTTAACAATAGAAATTCTAAAATTCATAAATGTTAATAAAATTAACATCCCTAAAAAACCTAAAATCTTACTCAACCATTTAGCACTAAGGACATTTAAAAACAAAATTTGAGGAAAATTTTGTAATTATATTAATTTCTCAAAAACTACGGTTTCCTCAACTTTTTTGGGGGGTAATAAGTTTTCCACATTTTAAAAAATTTTAAGATTGTGTTTCCAGCTTCTAGAGAGAGAGCAAAAAAGATTAATTAAAATACTGGATGGCGCCATTAAACAAATAAACAGTAAGCATTCCATCCTTTATTGCATTAATAACCAGTATAAATCTATTAGAACCATAGCAACTTAGAAATAACATTTAGCATAGCCCCTCTTACCCAATTGAGTTTTTTTCTTAGAAAATTAGTATATCACACAATTCCAGCTATACTAGTGTTGATCCTTGATAAAGGGGGAAAAACTGTTAAATTACATGAATAATAAGAGACTTTATGCAACCACGACTGACCTGAATATTAGGAGCAAATCCACCTTCATCACCAACATTTGTTGCATCCTGACCATATTTCTTCTTTATCACAGCCTAAAACCAGAGAGCATAATTAGTATGCAACTCAAAGGCAGAGTTCACCTGCTGCAAAGCATTTACTTGTATAGGGTGGAGTAAGCTATCTACACTTTTTGATAATACAAAATTTTGGCGTACAGTCCTACAGTAAAAATTGGATGACAAATTTCAACTAGGATGAATGCTGACCCTCCTAGATGTCGTCACTGTGTACAGAAGAGACGGAGAGATTGCCTTCATATCCTCATCACTCCCTGACTTAAATATTTATCTCTCACAAATTCATAAAATCTGGGATACTTACTGGTTGTTTCCTAGAGTGTATTTTCCACATTGAAGAAGTATACTGGCAAACTTTAAGGCATCCTCAAGAAATAAAACTTCATGAAATAATCATATTGTTCTAACTACACCAGGGGAGCCCATTCAGAGTAATGAATGGATAAAAAGTTAGATACATACCTTCAAATGGTGATAGACTTCCACACCCATCTTCATGGCCTCTTTGAAAGATGAAGCTCCTACAGGAAGGATCATGAATTCCTGCAAACACAAGCCAATCCTAAATTTAAAAATCAAGGTGGAATGCCTTCCACAAAAAGGAAGAAATATGGATTTGGTGATCAGGCATTGCCTGCATTGCGAGTTTATTTCCTGCATGTGATCCTCCATTGATGACATTGAAAGCAGGAACTGGCAGCACCAAGGTCTTGTTACCAGAAAGGTTGGCAATGTGCTGCATCACAAGCACATAGTTATATCAGCTTCACAATTTCTACATGTGTAGACATGTGTAGTAAATCCCAATCATCTTGCTTCATCTTTCTATTTTCTTTTCTCCTCCCTTTCAATATTTTTTGGGGTTGGGGGTGGGGTGGGGTAAGGTAGGGTTGACATGGTCTCTATGCAAAACCAATATATATATTTATATATATATACACACACACTCACACTAATACAAACATACATTTAAGAATTTTCTTAAATACAAAATTATTTTTAATAATGTTTCCTTAAACCATATTACCCTTATGTTATAAATTATTATTACATTTTATAAGAGTCTATATTAGTAATTAGACTACTTATAGTTTCTAAATCCAATTAAATTACTTAAAATTTAATGACAATGAGTCCCACCACTTCATTCGTATCCATGGGGAGATTCTATTGGTGGGTCCTACTAATATATTATAAATTTAAAGGATATAAAACACTATAAAACTAACTACTTGCAGTTTTTTACTTTGATTAAACTACTTTCTTTCTAGAGGTACTCTGATTAGACTGCTTAGAATTTAATAACAATTAGTCCCACCACCTCATACGTATCCATGAGGAGAACCTATTAGTGGTCCTATCGATAAAAACAAAGCCATTACAAATTAATAATTTCTACTAAAAATCTATTTATTCTAATAATAAATAAATATGAAGATAATATTTCTTATTTAGAAATTATAGATATTTATTTTATTAAAAGTATGTAATTAAGAGTTTAACATAAGTAAACTGCTTAAAAACTATCTACTAGGAAATTCTATTATGATTACATACTACTAATTGTGTATTATCAATTTATTAATGAATTTACTACTAATTATGGATTTGAAAATTATATATATATAATAATCTCATCTGATTGAGATCATAAAACTATTAATAATAATACTAATAATTTTTATTTTAATCTTATTATGTTTTCCATGAACTAATAATTAATTCATACAAAGCAAGTGCACATTTACTAGCATACACATACATACATAGTTACATACATACATATTTTCAGTGTTATAAAACCCAAAAACTCGACCTTGCTGAGTAGAGTCAACTCGGGCAAAACTCGTCTGAGTAATGACACCTAAAACTCGAACATATATAATATTTTTCTAATACTATATATATGGTATAAATTCAAAATTAATGATAAAACATGTCAAAAAAAAGATATATAATTCAATACAATTACCATCCATAAATAAGACAATAACCCTCCATCATTCATAATTTCATATAAGTAGTTAAATGGAATCATGGATTAATGGAGCATAAAGCATCAAGATCATATCGACTTAAATTGTCATGCTATATTCAATATCAGAAACCAATATCACTAATTCACTATAGTCAAGGCCAGAATAGTTTGTAATGTAATTTGTATATTGTGGGAGTGGGTGTGTTAGAAAAAAATTATTTGGTCCACTCAGGCGCATCCCTGGGTCGGGTCACCTTGCCCGCGTAGGGCGAGTTACTCGGTTTTTGGTTACAACCTAATGCATACATCACTCGGGCGAGTTGGGACGAGTCAATCGCTTTTGAGTGTCATTTCCGAGTTTTACCTCCAAGTCGCCTCGAAACCTCGAGTTGACTCGGGCGAGTTTTAAGTCAACTCGTCAAGTTTTAATACAAAGTATATTTTTCATTTACTTGTATTAGTGTGCCAAGCATTCTCCTCAACTATTCGCTTTGTAGACACCCAATTTTGCATGCCCTAATGACCCATTTAGCTCCAAGTATCGAATGATGAACTCAATAAAGAGATCTGAACTCCGAAATAACCCGAGGTTAAGCCAAAGCCAAAGCCCAATCCAAGCCCAAGCTAGACCAAGCCCAAAAGAGGGGAAAAATTCATTCTTTAAAAACTGTTTGAATTTTTGATAGAAAATTTAGTCCCACATCACTTAGAAAAGAGAACCTCCTTCTTTTTCACCTTCCCCTCTCTCATTTACACCGAAAACACCCTAGTCTTGGGAAAACCTTGGAACCTTAGAGATATTTTGCAAAACCTTAGAGCATCTCTAACGTTGTTGCTATACTGTTATTATCGCCACAATGGAGAACCAGTGTAGTCAAGGCGTCGCCTAGGCGATTTTGGGCCTGCATCACCTAGGCGCCCCTCTAGGCGGGCGATCCTAATAAATTTTTTTTTTTTTTTACTTAAAAAAAATCTAAAATATCTCAATAAATAAATAAAAATAAAAAAGCATGTAATGAAGAAGCAATAAGATTTTAAATCATTTTTTTCACTAAAAATATCAATTTTTTTACTAAAAATATCGTTTTCGACGCAATCTATGCTTAATTTTTACTAAAAATATCGTTTTCGACGCAATCTGGGCCTGATATTTTCGACGCAATCTATGCCTAATTTTTACTAAAAATATCGTTTTCGACGCAATCTGGGCTTATTAGGCCCAGATCGCGAACACACTTCGTGCGTCGCAGGGGGGCGCTGCCCCCCCTGCCACCCCCCAGGCAATCGTATGAGGCTCTGCCTAATATTATACATGGACAGTGACACAAATTTGAGTATTTGACTCAGATTTTGAAATGTTTAATACTCCACTATGTCAACATGTCTTTGGTTATGTGATGAATGATTGTAATATATTTTATATTTTATATTTTTGTGGAATCTGAGTATGGAGTTTTGGTCTTTTGGATGTTATATATAATAATATATATACGTGATATATATATATATTTATATTAAATTTATCGTCTAGGCAACGCCTCGCCTAGCCGGGGCTAATCGCCTAGGCATCACCTAGACGCCTTGACTACACTGTGGAGAACAAAATAAAAAAACCTCACTCCAACGCTCTCGCCATCTAGGGTCACTATTTTACCATCCCCGATTACGCTCACCAAGATTGGCTAGCGTTTTTCCTACCCCAAATATATATATATATATATATATATAAAATTTTAACTTTCCAAACCGCCCAACGGCTTTATCCCAACAGATCTCTCCTTTGCTCTATTTCTTCCTCAGCCTTCTTCTTTAAAATGTGCTTGAAGTTGGGTTTTGAAGAGCACTCCACCAGCTTCTGTTTTATTTTATTGAACTTGCTCTCTTTCTTCTTCAACCTCTAAATCACAAGTGAATAGAATCATATCTTCTAGCATTCTATCCGGCGCATGATTGTGGATTGGTCGTCTGTTACACCTTTGGGAGGGGAAGTGGGGGCTATTTTGTTATGAGGCGTCACGTCCCTAGTTAGCGAGTCATTGCCTATGGTTACTTTGCATATCCTTTTCATGTTGTTTTTGCTCTGTTTGTTTTGCTTTCTTTGGTTCACTCTTTGTAAACTTCTTTGTATAGTCTCGTCTTTTTATATATATATTGATGGCTTGATTACCGAACAAAAAAAATATACATGACTAGATTGGTCTTGGGTCTCGAATTTGCTGGTTCTGCCATGAATATTAGGGAGTAGAGTTTGTTACCTAGGCATTCTGAAGTTGGGGATTATATTGGATTTTGGCCATGTATGGCAAGTGCCACTGCCACATACTAGGATTGGTCTTAGGTTTACTCTTATATTACTCACCTGTGCAATATCAACTCGTGACGTCCTTCCTTGACTTATATTACACACACTTAATATCATTGCTGTAAATACAAGGTGTTTTTAGGAATGTGTTAACTAGCTAGTAGCTGAGAGGTTTAAGCTATTGTAATGCAGGTTGCATGAATTGTTACTGAAAATTTTCAAGTTATTGTAATGCAGTTTTATATGCATGTTCATCTGATATTCCTACCTACTTCTCGGTAAAGAAAATGCATCGCAGCAACAATCCAAACAGATTCGATGAAGATGAAGTCAATCCATTTCGGTAACCGCCTTGAAATCAGTCTCTTCATTTCTCTTTTGTTGATCTCCCTTGTTTTCAGATCTTTGGTTTTTATGGTATTTAGGTACTTATGGTATTTTCGTTATTTTTATAGATGGATTCTCAAACAAATGCGTATTACACCAATCTAATGGTTCATGGAACCAACCTTGACAAGCAATTTTTCAGAAGCTTCAGATCAAGTTGGTGGATATGTGAATCAACCTACACACGTCTGCCCAATCATCTCAACCTAGGAGGGCACAACGAGGTGTCAACTTCACAATAGCGGAAGATTTACTCATTGTATCTGTGTATCTTAACATTAGCTTGGATGCAATGTCCGGGAATGAGCAAAAAAAAGTAGGCATATTGGAATAGAGTGTTTGTGTTCTTTAGAAGTACATCAAAAATTCAAAACGTAACAAAAATTCTCTAATACATTGTTGGTCAACAATTCAACTGAGCACGAATAAGTTTTGTTTGTGTCTTGCCCAAATTGAGGTAAGACATCAAAGTGGGTTGAACGAGCAAGACAAGGTATTAATAGCACTGAAATTTATTCATTCATGGCGAAGGTCATTATTTTTCTAGATGGTAATTATTTTAAATTTATTTTATAGATCGTTAAAGCGAAAGATATGTATCAGGAATTGAACAATAATACCCCATTTCAGTTTAAGCATTATTGGAATGAGTTGAGGTACCAACCAAAATGGTTGCTGAAAACTAGTCAGAAGAAGAATCAGAAGAAAAATAAAAATTAAACTCCTACCTCATCTTTTCTTTTTTACTCCAGATTCGATAAATCTAGGAGAAGATGTTGATTCACATGGTACTTTCGTAGAGTTAGAGAGACCACTAGGAAGAAAGGCCGAAAAGAAATGCTTAAATAAACAAAAGGGCAAAAGTCGCGAAGATGACTATACGAGTTCACCTCTTGCGGGGTTACTACGAGAGATAAAAAGATAAAAGACAATTGCAAGCTGAGAGAATGCAGTTGTATGAGAAGATGTGTGAAAGAACATATCTTCAAAACCAAAAGAAACTCGTTACTGAGCAAGAAAGGGTTCAAATAAAAAGAATTAAAGAAGAAAAGAGCATAATGCTGATGGATACGACTGTCATGCCTCCAATGCAGGCAGAATATATTTGTGGCCTCCAAATGGAAATCCTTGAAAAACGAAGAACTTAGTATTGTTGAATTATTGTATTATTTGTAGGAATTAATTAATCAAAGTTAATTATCATCTCATGTTTTACTTTATTTGGAAACTAAAAATGCTTATATTACTGAAAAGTAGTTGCCACAAGTGTTTTACAAAATACCTAATGCGATCACGAATAACCAACTTATAAGTTCCTACGATTGGTCATGTCGTTGCCACAAGTGCTCGACAAGGTTTGATTGGAGTTGAAAATGAGTTCCCCTGTCTCTGATGCGACGAATACCTCGAATGTATTCCATAAGTTCAATCGTATGCTCATGTGACACTAGTGCATGAGGGCTTTCATTGATTGCATCATAGTTGAAGTCTTCTGCTCCATTGACATCTTGCGTATCCTCAACAATCATGTTAAATATTATTATGCATGCCTTCATAATATTTTTGAGCGTTTCGTATTTCCAAAAACGTGTAGGCCCACACACATTCGCAAATCGTGTTTGAAGCACTCCAAATTCACGCTCTACATCATTCTTTGCCGATTCTTGAGCTGCAGCAAAATATTTGTGCTTATTCCCTTGTGGAGATAAGATTGTTTTTACAAATGTTGACCACTGCGGATATATACCATCGGCCAGATAGTAATCCATTTCATAGTCATTACCGTTGATTGAGTAGTTGACTGCAGCAGTTCACCAATCAGCGAGATCGGTAAGTACAGAAGACCGTTCTAGCACGTTAATGTCATTATGAGATCCCAGTAACCCAAAAAAGGCATGCATATCCAAAGATCATATGACGCCACGACTTCCAAAATAATCGTCGGTTCACGGACATGGCCAGAATACATTCTTTTCCACGCAGTCGGACAATTCTTCCACTTCCAATGCATATAGTCAATGCTCCCCAACATTCTAGGGAATCCACGGTTTTCTGCAACTGCTAGCAATCTAGCAATATCATCATTGTTTGGTGGCCTTAAGTACTCGTCAGAAAAAATTACAACAACTTCAATAATTTTTTTAAAATTTTCTATTGCGGTGCTTTCACCAATTTTCACGTACTCGTCCACATAATCTATTGCTACTCCATAAAAGAGCATCCTCATTGCAGCAGTGATCTTCTAAAGGGAAGACAAACCGAGCATTCCAATAGCGTCTGTCTTTTGGACGAAGTGTGGATCGTGGGCTTCCACCGCATATTAAATACGTAGAAAAATTGAATGTTGCATTCGGAACCTCCTTCGAAATAGAATAGGAAGATGTACAGGCTTTTCTAGCAAAATAGTCATGAAAAAGTCGTTCATGGTCTTGAACTCAATCATGCCAAATGACTATGTGACCTTGAACAAAACCACGACGTCTTCTCGATAGTTTCTCTTTATGGAGTTATTCTTCTTCCATACAAGCTATTGTCAAGGACTCCAACTCATCGTCGGAGTCTTTAAAATCTTCATGAAGCATATTGTTTGGAAGGATTCGATCCATATAGAGAAAATGACCAATAAAGTTGAGACAAAACTGATTTTTTTCAATTGTTGAGAGAAAATTGAGTTAGGATGGCTGAAAATGAGAGAGGAAATGGTTTTATTTATAATCAGAGTGTCATCTCATTCAAAAAAAAATATGACCATTAGAAAAATGATCGTTTAAAAAAATGACCGTTAGAAAAAAAAATATGACCGTTGAAATTATATGACCATTGGAAAAATTCGTTCGTTGAGAAAAATGATCGTTTTAAAAAAAAAAAGACTATTGAGTGTCATCTCATTCAAAAAAATAAAAAATGAGTATTTAATAGAAATAGGGAGTAGGGTTGGAGTTGCAAGTAGAAAAAGAGGCTTCTTAATTTAGGGAGATTATAGAGTAAAAATGGGGAAATTTTAGAAATAGTGTTGGAGATGCTCTTAGGGAAAACCTGGATTCTCTACATCTTGGGAATCATCTTAGAAAACCCCAACATTTGGAAACCCTAGTGGAGAAGAGATAAGCTCACATACTAGCTCGGAGCAAGATCGGAGTTCGAACTCTCTTTATTGTTTTTGTCTTTAGGTGCTTGGATCGCAGGAATCCATTGGAGCACGATCGAGAAAAGGTTTGCAACATTTTTTTTTTGCTTCATGCATCTTTTGATTATTATTCTACCCATCCAAGTCTCTCCTTCTCTTATTTTCCGTTAGTAGTCTAAAGGTTCCCTCCAAACAGTTGTGAGGAAATGGAAACTCGGGCAAAGGAAAGTGTGAGAAGAAGAGGTCTTCGATTTCTTTTTATTATGGTTCTTTTCTTTATTTTAAATTAAATCTTCTATTTTTCCGACCAATGTAAGCGGGGCCTCTCTCGAATCGGTCGAGGAGAGAGTTGGCCTTTGCCAATTTAAGGAAAAAAGGGCATGTCGTTCAAGTAGAGAGAATCACCCCATTCGGTCAAGGAGGGTGTATTCCAATCTCGAAGTAATTGGAATAAAAGAAAGTAGAGAGGGAATTGCCTTGATTCGGTCGAGGAGAGGCATTCCGAATCTCGAAAAAAACCGGTTAATTTTATTTATTTATTTTTAGATTGAATAATGAAAGTTTAGAATAATTGAGAGAAATTAAAAGACAATCGTCATTTGACGGATGAGTTGGGGTGCCTAAGACCTTCCCCGACTCATAACGGAACTCCCGAATCCTGACTTTTGGTTCTCATACCAAGAGGTTTATTTTGGGTGACCAATCACACCCCTTATCTTTTGATTGGTGGCGACTCTAACTTCTCGGCTTCTCACTAGGGCGAAAGTGCTATAGTGGGGTTGAGAATACTCGAGCTGTCTATCGCGCATGCTCAAGGGGTCAAGGGAACACATTTGACAGGAAACAAAATTGTCATCCTTTTTTAATATTCATCTCGGCATTTTGAGTGCTATTTGATTGGTACCATCAGTCAGTATCTAAAACAACCCTATGAAAGAAAAAAAAATGCAAACCAAATCTGATGAGATCCATGGTGACAGATGAGAAAATTGATGTAGTACGTACCTTGTAAAGGGGGATTTTCTTGGCACTAGCCCCTGCTTTGCAAACTGCGAGAGAGACTGCCAGTATAGCATTTGCTCCGAGCTGAAAAACAAAATTTATGAAAATGTTAATGAAGATTTTTTTTTATCAGTAGAAAATGTTAATGAAGATCCTCTATAAGATATATATAGAAGTAAACAATGGCAATCAGATCAAGTACCTTTTGTTTGCACCAACCCCATTCATTTACAGTTCCATCAAGCTGTTGCACCATGTAGTTATCAATACTAACCTGTTCCGTTGGATCCTGTATAAAACAGTAAGAAGATTGTAATTCAGATGCCAGCAATACTAGTGAGTTCCAAATGGGGATTACCATGAATTGTGTAAAATCTCGAAGAGTGACAGTGTTCAAGATTCTGGTCATCAACTTGGAACTCGGCTGGGATCACCTAACCCCAGCTTATCTACCCCCTCCAAACAGAGAATAGGGGGGAAAAAAAGGAGCTTAGCCAAGTTGACTCAGTTTGGATGGGTTCCAATTACTATGTCCAAATTGGTCTTTATAAAGTTCGAAAATTTTCATTCAAAATGCCGCCAGAGTTTTTGAAGACTAATTACAATCATTTCTTGAAAAGCAATAACGAGATAGAGCAAACCTTTCCAATCAATGCAGGTCCAATAATCGTGTTGCCATTCCCAACAGCCTACATTTGCAAAGAAATAGAAAAAGGAATCATGCTTAAAACCTAATGGTATCTGGTTCTGGGTGTTATTCTGAGAACAATTGTATGAGTGGAGAGAAAATAAATGACCTTCAGTACACCTTTTCCAAGGTAGTCTGACCCTCCGTCTCGGAGTTCAAGTGCTTCATAAATACCTAATTAAAAAAAATGACACATTAAATAACTACATTGTATGCTGAATGAAATCCAAGAAATCAGCAATATTGAGACAGCATGTGCACGTTAAAAACCATAACAGCAAAGAGAATGAAAGTTCTCAAACAACTTTCTTCAGTACATTTGTCGACTTTCTAAAGAGGAAATAATCAAGCCCCTATTAAGAAATTACTCTGCAACTTTTCTATTCAGCTACAGGACCCCAAGAAGACATGAGTTGGGCAAAAAAAAATTTCAATGGGAAATCTTCATATTACAAGGGGGTCCTCCAGGCTCCAACCACCAAAGAGAACAATATTCTGAAATGACTAACGTGGTTATGTCGTCACATGATGGGGAGCTATGACTGAAATACACATTAGATTATGTGTCTTTCTGTATCAATCTCATTGTCCTTTGCTACTGATCATAGTTGCAGGGAAGTTATGTACAGGATGGGATGCTCATTTCCTTGTTACCGAGAAGTTCTCTTCCATCAAGTCCCATTTAGTGGTTAAAGAAGGCTATGTATGTGGGACGTGATGGGATAGACCAGTCTACAACCTAGGGTGTAAACCTTGAGCAAGCATCATTGGATTCCCTAAGCAAGTATCATTGGATTTGGTCAGCTTCTCCATACATATCTCATATAAGACAGTCTAAATTATAACTGGTCATACTAATATGATGGAAGTGGGGCACTTATATTTTATTCTCACTTCTCGTTTCCTACGAATTTTTTGAGCCTCGCTTCCTGTTTTTCATTTTCGCTTCGCTTCTCACTTTGGTAACTATGCTACTACCCCTTCTCTTAGCACATTCTCTATCTAGAAGTGGGGCACTTATATTTTATTCTCACTTCTCGTTTCCTACGAATTTTTTGAGCCTCGCTTCCTGTTTTTCATTTTCGCTTCGCTTCTCACTTTGGTAACTATGCTACTACCCCTTCTCTTAGCACATTCTCTATCTAGATAAGGAATTCTGTTTACCAAAATTATAACCCCTTTAACAGCTAGCCGAATATCTATCTTAAATAAATTAATATATTAATTCCAGCTTCCCCCAATTCATCCTTTCGTGAACTGTTTATGTTACCATGAATTACAAAATTTCTATGGTTGAAAATCAAAATGAATAACTATGAAGTCATATTCTATGAGATATACAGAATACCAAGTATAGCTTAACTTTGGTCAACCAAAGATTCTTACCAGTGGATGCACCACTCGGAACTGCAGCTCTAGACAAGGTACCATCTGATAGTATAATATCCACCTACATAAGCAAATTTATGTTTGCTTAATCATGCTAATCGTCTAAAAAATTCCAACTAGGAACGCAACAACCCGCGTCGTAGCTCTAAAATCACGACTAGCCGATTCGTATATCAACGCAGCTGATCAATCCAAGTTAATAAAAATTACTGATTACTGAATTTTTTTTAAAAAAGGGCCAAAGAAAAAAAGAGAATAGCAAGAACACCTATTTCTCTGCTGAAATGATATCAAACCACGATTTAAGGCAATTAATGCGATTTTTCTCGACATTAACATCAATAATTAAGAAATCTGATTCGTTTTTAGACCGCTTCAATTACTGAGTCATCCCAGGCAATTTTCCAATCTCAGAAACAGCTTTTGCGACTGACTCTCATTATCATTAACAACTGACGCACTGCCTCCATATACAGATGGGGATTTAAGAAGAGAAGAAACAAAATTCTAGAAAGTGATCAGCAGAGATGGGAAGATCTATTCAAACCTCGACTGTCGGATTGCCACGGCTGTCGAAGATCTGTCGGGCCTTGACGGACTGGATTGTCGCCATAACTCACTTAGATCTGCTTCGAAATTTGAGAGAGAAAGAGAAATGGGAGCTTAAAGCTGCGATTCCTGCGAGGTTTTACAGAGTTCTGGAAAGCACCTTTGTATATTTGCTTTGAGCTCGGGTCATTAATAGCCGTTTGAAAGAATGAGGGAAATCGTTTTATTATTATTTTATCTTAATTTAATTTCTTTTAAAGCATCATTTATCTACGTCGGTAGAGTCTGTCCGTTAGATGTTAGCTTGGGACATTGAAGCTCTTGCAAGTTGCAACTCTTACTCTGGATTTCGACCTCCTTCCATTGAAGGTCACAACACCCTTACCACTCAAGGTTTTTAATTTCGAAATTCTTGGCAATTTCGGCCAGCCAACCCTATCTGAAATCCCGAAATTCTTGACGAAATTGCAAAAGCTTTCTCCTCTTATTTTTGGAATGACATTGTCCCCCCCTACTCCTGTTCCGGTAATAAATCCTCTATCTTGTTAGTGTTTAGATTTTTCTATTTTTGATCGGACAGTCTATAAATGTCTAATCAAGTTAAATTTTTGTCAAAGTGTCCCTCAGAAAACCCATCTAGACATCTAACGGTCGAAATCTAAAATAATTAGTCAGATGTCATGTTATTAGGGGTCACTCATTGAAGGCTTTAATGAACATGACTCACTTATAAATGTTCGATTGACCTAATATTTTACCACATGTCTCTCAGGAGACCCTTATTGACATCCAACGGTCGAATTCTATAACAATCTATCAGATGTTATATTATTAAGGACCGCTCATTGAAGGCTTTAAAAAGTCTGACTTACTTATAAATGTCTGATCAAGCTAATATTTTGTCACGTGTCTCTTAGGAGACCCGTTTTGACATCCAACGGTCGAATTATGAAACATGTTCTTAGTGAGCCATGCTTATTGAAGGCTTTAATGAGTGACCCCTAATAATATGACACATGCCAAGTTGTTCCACAATCCTACCATTGGATGCCAAGATACATTTATAAATCATCGAATTAAAAATAAGAAGATTGATATACAAATTGAAAGAGAAATCTATTAGAACATAAGTAAAAGTGAAGACCATGATATTTCAAAAAGAAGAATAGAGGTTTCTAACATTTGAAATTTACTTTTTTATCAAAAAAAAATTCTAGAGTTTTAAGTTTACTTTTAGATATTTGTATACAGTCATCCTATTACAAAAATCAAAGATATTCTAAAGTTTTTAAGTTTACTTTTAGATTTTTGTATACAGTCATACTATTATAAAAAAAAAAGTGTTTCCTAGATTTTTTATAGCCTGGTAAACCGCCTCTTGTCACATCAACTGCTCGCATGCCCGGGATAAAAGTTCATTTTTAATATGAGGCATCAGATTACCTCTGGCGGACGCCTAAGTCGCGTACTCAGACGTCCACACATCATGAGATATGGTAATAAAAAAGGGAGATATATCAAGTGGGGAGATGTCAAAAACTTAGGGAGAAAATGGAATGACTTATCTCCTATTTTTTTGCCAAATGTCGGATGAAGTGTGGACGCTCAAGTGCACTCCTTGGGCATCCGCCAGAGGTAATTCAATGCCTTAATCGGAAGAGTGCTAGCTCTGAATTCATCACAATTTTCAAAAAACATCCCGTCTCTTGCTCCAATGGTGTGGTGTGACCTCTTATAATTAAATGAAGTTTTGGGATTTATTTCATCGATGAGTTGTAAGAGCTCCAATCCCCAAGCTAATCCCTAACCGTGGGTAAATGATACCCAACAAAAAAAAAATATCAATCTCCACTATAAGTGTCATACGTGGCATTATTACCTTGAACAAGTTAAATTTTTTTTTATATATAATTTATGATTTATATTGATTCACAAGATAATAAAAAAGAGTAATAATATGCATACTCATGAAATTCATTTCATGGCCTAAGACATCACCTCATTTGTGGATGTCCTCCTTCTTAAATACTCACCAACGGGCATCCATAAATGAGGTGATGTCTTAGGCCATGAAATAGATTTCATGGGTAAGTTAATTATTTCCTAATAAAAAAAAAGTAGAGATACTTATTGCTACACAGTGAGAGCCTTAAAAGTATCGGTCAAGAATAAGTATTTTTTTCTTTTAACCAAAGGCCAATGAGAGATGGTTGGCCGAAGAGAAAGGAAGAGAAATGAAAAGAATTAAGTGAGCAAGAAGAAAAGATGAGGAGAACTTCAAGAGATAATTAATGGATGTAATTTTGGCAACCAGAAATTAGAGAAAGGGAAGGAAATTAGAGAAAGAGAGGGAAGGAAGAATGAAGCAAGGGAGAGATTTTTTTTTCTCAATGATGATTTAATACTCGGATAGCCACTCATAATAGTGTCACTCTTCTTTTTTTTTTTTTTTTTTTCTGAGAATATCATTTACCTACGTTTAGCACAGGGTTAATGGTTAGCATGGGATTTGAGTCCTTGCTACTCATCACCCGGAGGATTGGATCTCAGACCTATAGAATGAGCGAAGTTAGTGTCACTTGAAATCATTATTTTGGAGTTATAGAAGGAAAATAACCCTCCATCATGGCTGGGTGGTTAAGATTCACTGATCCTTAAGGTTCATAATTTTAACCTTGTTTTTATAAAAAAAATTTTTAAAAATTAATAATTAATCATAATTAAAATGAGCTAACAACAGTTAAAAAAAACACTTTTGGCGATAAAAAGGGCACAATCGCTCATTGCAGCATCCCACGAGGAGAGACTATTGTTCCTAATAGATTTGTCACAAATTGATATTTTGAAGTGACAATTCTATGTTGTCTAGTCAAACAGCAAGTGGTGATTTGAGTTTAAAAATATCACATTTTCAAGTTATGGTGTGTCCACTTAATACTGGCCGTGGTGATTTGAGTTTAAAAATATCTGAAACCTCTCAAATGGCTTTGGTCTCTCTTCCTATTCGGGCCCTCTCCATCTCTCACTGATTCCTATACTCTCTCTCTCTCCTAGGCTGTGTTTGATTGCTAAGTAAATAAGTGAAAACATAGAAAAAAGTTAAAGTTTTGGATTCTTAATATTATTTTTGGTTGTGTTTTGTTCAATTTTCTTTCATTTTTTTTTTTATTTTCACTTATTATCTCGACAACCAAAGAACTCTTTTACCTCTCTCAGTCGACTTGGGGTAAAAAAACTTTTTATCCAATGCATTAGTTATTGGTAACAGGAAAAGGTGTGAAGACCTAAACAAAGAAAAAAGGAGGTGTAAAACCTCTGTTACATAATACCTCATCTAAAAAAAACTCATTTAGTAAAGAAGGAAATTGAAAATGAACCACAAGGTCCTCTTCCAAACTGACCATCCAATTGCAAATTGACACATGATGAGTGTAAAAGTATACTCAAAACTAATTATTTTATAACCCTTTAGAGCCCCTTCTAGTCTGAATCCAGAATTTAAACCCTATATTCTAAACTTGTTTTCTCATTTATTGATTGAGAATTCTAAATATTTTTATATTATTTTATGCAGAGAATTCGATTAAAGAAGTTTCATGGAAATCAACGGAGGAAAAAGAGTCAAAAGTTGGAAGAAAAGAAGAAACTGAGAGTGAAAATCAGCATTAGCAGATCGATCGGCAACCACTGGCTGATCGATCAGTGGAGGACCGATCGATCGACCAACACCTGCCGATCGATCGGAAGGCGGTGTTTTTCTCCAGAATTTTTGATTGTTTGATCGATCGATCAACCAATGAGTGCCAATCGATCAGAGGTTATGGGATTTCGCCGTTTCGGCCGTGAGAAGACCATTTTGAGTGAAATTTTGTAATTAGAAGTTTCTCTTTTGATTATTTTTCATTTTCTTCTTCCCTTTTAGTTATATAAACTCAGAGAGAAGTGTTATTAGAAAAACTCTGGTCCAATCTTCTCTCTTCTCTTATTGTTTTAGTTTTCCCTTTGTATGGATTGTTAAATCTCTAGCCTTGGTTAGAGTAGAATTCTCTTAACGAGGTGATGTTAGTTTGATTTAATCCAATTAATGTTTATGATTTCTATATTGATTATTCTTCTTGTTTGATCTCTCTTTCAATTGAATATTTTGGATTTAAACATTTTCATGAGTTCAGCAAGGTTTTTCTCGTATTTGAATAATATTTATTGATTTCTCAAACGAAGAACCTTTATCTTAGCGAATATTTTTCTTTGTTGTATTATTGCCTCCAGGTATATCGTCGTCCTCGAGTTTTTCCGATAAAGTGCGGGCTTAGGGTTAAAACTTGTTTTGAATAATTGATTGGAACTTGATTTTAACTTTTTATTATAATCTGAATTTCTAAATCTTTCGATTGTGGGGTTGGGATCTGAAATCTACAATTGAGTTATACTTTGGATAATAAAATTGATATTATGTCATTAAGAAGACGAAACCCGATGTCTTCAACGCTTTCTCTCACTGATATTCTCCCTAAATTAATTGAACTTTCTCAACCAAAAATTCTACACTCTTTCTCTATTATTGTTCTTTATCTTCATTGCTCTCTTTGGATCGATAACCCCTTTACTGTACCGCAAAGTACCGCATATCTTTAAGCGACATCAAATTTTGGCGCCATTATCGGGAAGCAATGCGAAAGCTAAAAAACACAACTCGGAATAGGTTTGACTGAATTGCCTTGTCAAAGCGTAAACTCGTTTATTTATCTTTTATTTGCTTTATTAGTTTAATTAATTCTCTTGATCTTACTTTGTGCATGCTTCGATATCAGAACAAATTATATAGATTTGTGAAGAGGCTGAAAGAATTTGAAACTCTCTTTACAAATTTATTTGATACGCCCCCGAAATTTGATTATGTTACATCTAATTCTACACACACTTTAAGCACAATGAGTGAGCACGATGACCATCAAGTTAAAACTTTTCATGAGCACTTACATCCCACACGGATTGCTACACCTTCTTGCATGCTATTTCCTCTTAATATGCAACACTTTAATTTTAGACCAGAGATGATTCAACTTCTCCCAATTTTTCATGGTTTAGATAATGAAAATTCATATGTGCACATCAGAGTATTTGAAGAGATGATAGCCACGTTTCACAATCAATTAGGCACCATAGATGCTAGCAGACTCAATTTTTTTACATTCCCTATAAAAGATAGAGCAAAGAGCTGATTGCATTTTTTGAGGCCTAGGTCAATTGGGTCATGGGTTAAGATGACTTAAGCATTTTTTCATAAATATTTTCCTAATCATAAAACGAATGCTTTGAAGAGACAAATTTCTATATTCACTCAAAAGAAGAGTGAGACTTTATACCAAGCCTGAGAAAGGTACAAAGGTCTCTTAAGTTTGTGCTCACATCATGGGTATGAATGCTGATGCCTAATGAGTTACTCCTATAAAGGGCTTACTCATGGGGAATGCCAATTTATTGAGATGATTTGCAATGAGGAATTTTTCCAAATAGACCCTGATGAGGCCATGGATTACTTGAGTGATTTGGCTGAAAAAGCTCATACTTTGACAAAACCTAGTGTTACTGAAAGCACTAATAGGTCTAGACTCACCTGCATTCTTTCTAGTAGATGAATTTTTCACCTGAGAGAAGAGGATAACTTGAAAACTATATTTGAAAGCTTAACTAAGGAAGTTGAAGCTCTTTAAATGAAAGAAAAAATGACAACCACCCCTGTTTACCCGGGAGAGACCAGACAAATTTGTGAGGTTTGTCATGAGATAGAGCATTCTACTAAAGAGTGTCCAACACTTCAGGAGATGAGAAGAATGTATCGCATTGTAATGTCATGGGTAATTACATGAAGCCTAGATTTCTTGTAAGAGCGCCAAAAATATTTGCCCTTTGAGATAAGATCCTTAGGCATGGTGAAAAAGACATATTTCATGTAGGTCTCATTAGAAAAAGGAAAGTGAGTCTGTCCACCCATGAGTCTATCCAGTACTCCCCGTTTGTTGTAGCTAGTAAGTTCCACCAAGGATGACAACTTGTTTGGCTTCGGAACTCGGAGAATCCAACAAAGAAAGTGCTGGTATTTATGCCAAAAATAACTTTTGGGCTGACCGTAGCTCAGCCTGGCCCAAAGTACTATACATAGATGTTTTTTTTTAAAACATACATCTCAATGGGAGCTTTTGTAATCTGATAGTGCTTATTGAATGATATATTTTACACTGTTTTTTAATGCAAATTTTACAATTTTATAGGGTGCTCAAGATTGATAAGATTGATAATCAAATGAGATGTTAATTATTTACTCATTTTTAATGATCTTTTAATTTGGGGTGTATTTGAGCTGACCTTGGCCAAGTTTGAGCTTGGCTTGAACAAGCTTGTTTGGGCTCAAGCTCCGTTCCAACTAAAACTTTATTCAAGCTAAGTTGAGCTCGGGTTGCCTCAAGATTGATTCACGGAATTAGTTTGTTTAATTTTACATGACTTTAATAAAAAATATTTATCACTAAATTTTAACACAAAGAAATATAAAAAATAATACATTCATATACGAAAATAAGATTTTGGAGTAATACTTCGATCCAAAGAGTAAAGAGTTAGACCAGAGTTTCTATTTATAACTTCTTAACCATTTTTTTATTATCATATCTTAGACTTTTTTTTTTTTTTGGAAGGTAAGTTGAAAATTAAACTTATTTCTTAACTTCTTAACCTTTATTTATTTATTTATTATCATATCTTAACATTTTTGTTATCATATAACTTCATATATTACACTTATTTATTAAATATTAAAAATGTATTACAATCTATGATAATATAGATAATATTATTTTGTATTAATAGAATTAAAATTATCAAAAAGTAGTGTGTATATATAATATTTCGAGCCGAGTCAATCTTAAGCCGAATCGAGCCCTAAAGTAGCTGAGGTTTGAGCCAAGCAGAATCAAACATGGTATGACTTGTTTGAACATTCGAGCTCAAATAAAAGCATGGCTTGATGCGTATGAGCCTAAAATGCCAGCTTGAGCTTAGATCAAACAAGCTGAGCCGACGAGCTAGCCTTGCTTGAGTGCAGCACTACTTTTAGTGATAGATTTAATGAGGTATTATTTAGCCCAAATACAGTCCACACATAGTTTAACTTGGCTAGCTGGAATCAGGCCGAACTCAACTTGAACTTAGCCAAACTTAGCCTACGACCTGTCTAACCCATACACAGTTCGAACTTAGCCACCAGGTTGTTCAACTTGTGCCAATCGAACTTGGCGCTCAAAGCTATATTGTGAGCTAAGCTCGGGATGAGTTTGATAGGTTGGAAATTAAACTTTGGGCCCAGCTGAAGCTAATCCCAGCCCAGTTGATTGCCACTCCTAGCCAATCCACTTCATGGAAGGGTCCTCAATCAAAGACATTTCCTCTCTGAGGAGCAGGGGCGGAGCTCAGGATTTTCTTGTAGCAAGGCAAGTGATGTTGATTAATAATGTTAGTAATTGGCAATTTATTTGTGGAGAATGATTAAGTGGGTACAAAAAATTATGGGTTTAGGGGTGCATGAGGTTTCAACTTTGTAAGGGTTTGGCGGCGTAGCCTCCCTCCTCCCATTTTTTCGAGGACGAAGTTCATGAGCCATCTTGTCCGCACATGATCTCATACTCGTACATATTTTAATGAGTATTATTTGTTCTTGTTTAGGGGTAGTTGCTCCATTTTTCATGGTTATGCCTATTAAATAATTAAATAATATAACATATAATATTTTTTTTTTCAAAAGTTTAGGAGACATCTGCCCCTTGACCCATGGCTATGCCCTCTTTAAAAAATAACTACTACAACATTTTTTTTTCAAAAGTTCAAGAGGGAGCTGCCCCTAACTCCACCCCTATTGGAGAGATACCGGTGGATGACTAAGGGCCCGTTTGGCATCACTCCCAGGGAACAATTCTCTATTCCCTGGGAATAAAAACTAAAGAATGGTGTTTGTCTAGCATAGAATCCGGAACAATTCCAAGAAATGTTCTCATTTTGGAATAAGATTTGATGAGTAAAAATTTGTTACTTATGTGAACTATTTCTTTCAGCCAGGAGTAAGAACATGGGTTCTCCTATTTCTCCATCGTCACACCAGAGTTTTTCTCAAGACCTTTCGCCGACCACCTTCTCCATTCAATCTCGACGGGAATCTCCGGTGGCCCCTCTCCGGCGACTACGGTATGCTTCTCTATCTTCTCTCTCTGACTATGGTGTATGCTTCTCTCCGACTGTGGTGGAATCATCATTTATAGTTGCAGATTTTTTTATTGCAATTAGATTTCGAAAATCAGTCATTTGCAGTTCAGATTTTGAACTTGTAAATGCTAATGTTTAATCTAGGGTTTTATTTTCAAGTCCATTAAAAGTTGTAGATCTAGGGTTACACAGTTTATCTAGAAATAATCTTGTAAAGATTTGCAAGTTTTTTTTTCTTCATGATATTTGATGCTAGATTGATGGGGTTGAATTAGATTAGTTTTTAATGGTAGTTCTCACTTCTTACTTTTGTTTGATATCTCTATTTGGTGATGGGTAGTGTGAATTTCTATTGTATTTGGAGAATATGAACTTGTAGTCCTATTTTTCTGTAGAGAATGCGTGTAAAGCTTTTTAAACCTTCTATATGTTTGTTCAAATGTTTAAACGAACAATGCTAACTAATCGGGCAGTCTCACTCAAGTAGACACATGTACTTAATGAACACAACACATTGCCGTTGAAAAATAAGTTAATGGTCTTTATCTTGGGTACCGAATAGCCGTTGATTAAAGAGAAAAAAACAGAAATCATACTTTGCGCAGTTAGTGCTTGTGCCACCACTGTTTTTGGATCATTTTGCAGATGCCATGAAATACAAGGCGTAAAGTGGGTGCCATCAAAACAAATGGAAACCAAAACACAGTTGGAAGAAGCATTATTATGATAATGATATCAAACAGTTAAAAATAAATAGTTTTTGTTGTTAGAAGCATTATTTTGATGATAATATCAAATTTTAACCGAAGATAGAATTTAGTTTCATAGTGTAATTAAAAAAAAAAGAAAAATTGGTCTAGCCAAACATGATAATGTTATTTTTGTTCTTAAGAACAAATTCTGACTCGAGAATGCCAAATGGGTTTTCAGTACAAAACTAATTTTCAGAATACATTCCAAAGGAGAACAAGTCTTTTTGAGAACATGAAAATTGATAGAATTGATACCAAATAGGCCCTAAATGTCCTCAAGTTTTGCTCATATCAGCCCAAATCCTCCGTTGAGAACCGTGCGGTAACATTCCCCTTAAGAAAAAGACAAAAAAAAGGTCTACCAGTAAACACGTTACATAAAACTTCCTTAGTGAGCTCTTTCAAAAATGGAAATAAATATCTTCTTCACCTTAGCCATTCCCCATTGAAGTCTCATTGTTATGCATATATTAAAAGAAAATAAAAATAAAAGGTAATGCTAGCTGCACTTTCTTTTGAATTCACTTTCTTGATTAAGGGAAAGACGTGTGTTATTGTCTTCTACTAAGAGAAGAACCAACACTTTGCCCACTCAAAAAAGAGTTGGGGTCATATTCATTTGCGAGACTTCAATCGCACCCACAAATCAACATGTATCCCTTTTAACTCACAATAATTGTGATTAAGATTCATTAACCCTTAAGATTAAATAATTTAACTTTAGTTTTTAGAAGAAAATATTAACAGGTTTAAACTTCTTAACCATAATTAAAAAAACAGTTGAAATGGCTTGTGAGTGCGATTGAAGTCTTCAAACATATCCCTTTTAACTCATGTTAACTGTGATTAAGATTCACTAATTCTTAGGGCTAAACAATTTAACTTTGGTTTTTAGAAAAAAATATTAACCTCAAAAGTTAAATTTTTTTAACTAGAATTAAAAAGACAATTAAAAAAGACAGTTAAAAGGGTTTTGTGAGTGCGATTGAACTCTTAACTCTAAGGAGTTTAATGGCAAATAAACAAATCCAGACTCCTAAAAAATGGAGTTTTGAGTCTTAAAAGACAGTGTTTCTATCATTATCCAAAAACAAATCCCATGTGATGGACGAGGGGTGAAATAGAGAGCATAAAGACTAAGGCAAATGACAAAGTAATTTACTTATTTAATTATTTAAAAAAATTAGGTGGATGGTTGGTGGAGAGAATCGCTGGGCTGTGCTCGATTTTGACTTTATGAATCAGACAATTTTCATATCCTTAGTTTTGTAATGTAATATTGCGTTGCTTTACATAGACCCTCCAAAGCACATAAAATACGGTTATTCCTTAGTTTTGTAATTTACTAACTATTGCGTTGCTTTTCATAGACCCTAGCTTTTAAAATACAGTTAGGTCAACTTACTAGTGTTAGTATCTCTTCATTGATTAAAATATTAATGCCTAACATTTTAAGTTGGCGAAACGATGTACTTTTGAACCGCCAGTACCCAAACCCCTTATAGTTTAATAAAATTGTGTGGCCACTGTTCCCCCATTCCTATATAAAATAGGAAATTGATTCAAAACTCTTGATAGTAGGTATTATTGAGAGTGGACCATCAGAATGAAAATCCATCAAGGTGCACATGTATTAAATGGTGGGTTCCACTTGATGTAAGAATTGTTAGATTTTCAATTGAACGGTCCAACTCTCGAAGTTTTAAATCAATTTTTTATAAAATAGGATAAAACAAATAGATCGTGATTCGCGACGGTGTGATGGTTAGATGCCTAGCCTTGATTAGAAGTTTGTTTCACAGATTCCTCTTTCTCTCTCTCTAACTTTAACCACACGACGGGTCATACTGTTGTGAAGGTGGCCAAGGTCTGGTGTAGCATCGAACCCAAATCAAATATGTTTCCTACCACCGGCCACCTGTGAGTGCCGGGAGGCAGTTGACTAGAGAGAACTCCACTGTGTTGCTGAGCCCGAATGAGGAGAACCAAAGGCAATGCAAAGCACATGGATAACCAGAACAACAAAGGCCAAATCAGCTCCATGGCTTCGCCCCTAGTTGTGTTAGTTTAGCGCTGTTGTGATCATTTGACTTACTAAATAGAAATGTCTTTGCTTAATGGACTCTCGAAGATCAATAAATGTGTGTTAAAAGAGACACATGACAGCTTGTAGACCGCGTATTTGGCTAGGTTGCCGAATCTATTTCTCTAAATTAAATTGGGAGGGTGGATTGGTGCCGAGATTCGTTATTGGGTTGTGCTCCATTTTGATTTTATCGAAGTAGTGCTTGTGCAAGAGCACACAAGCTCGGGTGCGGATAGAAGTCTTTGGGCAACAAAATCTTTTTGAACAAGATAAGAGAATCTGAAATTGTGATTATATCCCTTGTAAGAGGTTTCAGACACCAAGTTATATCAATGCCAATACCAAAATTCGGCTTGGTTCTTTTGGTGGAACTTTTAAATTAGAACTTTCATTGTTTCATGTTTAATTTTACTAATATCTACTACTATATTATTCCATAGAGTGCAAAAGTTCTACAAATATGGAACTTTTAAGTTCGACAATTTTTTTTGGATTTTTTAAGTTCCAAAGATTTGAAACTTCTAATTAAATTGAACGCAATAAATCCAAGATTCTATTAAGTAAAAGTTCCACCAAAATTACAGAACCTTAGCGGACTCTTGAATTGAAAGTGTAATTTTGAGAATTGACTGAAGATTTTATAAACTCACTGAAAATTGAGGAATTCAATCAATTCATACACACATAGGGAAAACAGTGACCACACAGTTTACTTGGCCTTTGGCAACACTACTACTATAAACTTAATAAGTACTTCTTAAATATAAGTATTTTTTTTAAAAAATAAGTACTTATAATAAGTAGGTACGGAGTTACTTATGTATAAGTATTTGGGCTCCTAACCAATTTTACTTATTGCTTATTTTTAGCCACAAACATAAGTACAAGTAAATAAGTAGTTAATAGTGTTGCCAAATGCCCTACACAATGAGTGGTTTGGGTACTGCCTTCAAAGGGACAGCTTTCCGCAATACTGTACCCAATTTCTCTCCCATATCCATTGTTTCCGGCGTGACGCCATCTTCAAGAACCCAGTCAAAAGAGTGGAGCAACGAACCTAACACAAGCTGAGTCACCCGGTCACCCAACGGAAGCCCTGGACACATTCTTCGTCCGGCTCCAAATGGTAGCAACTGAAAATGGTGACCCCGATAATCTATATCAATGTCCGAGCATAAGAACCGCTCTGGCTTGAAAGTCATGGGATCATCCCAAGTTTCCGGGTCCCTTCCTATTGCCCATGCATTCACGAGAATCTGAGCATTCTTGGGTATCAAATACCCCATGAACTCGATATCGCTTACCGCTCTTCGCGGTAGCAAGAAAGGAACTGGAGGATGTAACCGGAACGTCTCTTTCACAATGGCTTGCAGATAAGGTAGGTTTTCAATGTCACTCTCTTCAACCTTTCTGGTCCGGCCCACCACCTGGGTAAGCTCGGTCTTCACCTTTCTCATCGATGCAGGGTTGCGAAGGAGCTCGGTCATTGCCCACTCAGTAGTACTGCCGGTTGTTTCTGAACCTGCTATAAATAATTCCTGCACCATTTAGAATTATTGAGTTAAGGTGTGCTTGGTCACTTAAGTACTACTGCGTAATCGAAAATGAGATTTTAGCTATTATGATTTGGGAATGTGTTAGGCACTCCAAATCACCCGTCTAAAGACTATCTACAATCTTTAAAAAAAAGGTATTTGAAAAAGGGGCCTTGAAAATAAATGAAAAAATGCATAGTGGATGATGATTGAACAAGATTCTAAGTATGACATCTCTCACCACTATCAAAATACAAATATCTTTCTCTGAGATTTTAGCTGGCTCGCTCTTTCCAGTGCCTTCAAATTCCAACAGCATATCCAAGAAGTCCCTTTTCTTGTTCTCTTGGTGGGAGGAGCTTTTGTCTTGAATTCGCTCCTTTACAAAGCCAGAAATAATGTCTAGAATACGGGCAAGGTTCTTACTCATCTTCTTCCCTATTCCTTGCGGGTCGATCGGTTGCAGTAATGGAAAGAAGTCCGACAAGTTGGGCAGACCCGCCAACACTACTAGGATTGAAGTCAATTTAAAGAACTCACCTTCAATGGATTGAGGTTCCAAAATGTCGCGAGAGAGAAGAAGATTACTAAGCATGTTAAAGGATTGGAGGAAGACGAATCGGCCTACATCAACACTACCCATTTCTTGTGCTGCGTCTGAAATCCATCTGATCATGCTATCGACACATTTTCTTCTTAAAATTGCAGTCTCATTGATGCACTTGTTGCTGAATAGCTCGGTAGTACAGAGGCGCCTTAACATGCGCCAGTATGGGCCGTATTGGGACAGAGCCATGGAGCCTTCAGGAAAGTTGCATGATTTCATAGCTTCATTGACGGTGCGACCTGCAAAAGATACATCATGGTTCTTGAACATTTCCATGGCGGCTTCAGCTGACAGGACCACCATTGTGTTTACTGCACCTAGCTTTAACCACACGACGGGTCCATACCGTTTTGTGAAGGTGGCCAGGGTCTTGTGCGGCATCGAACCCAAATCAAGTACGTTTCCTATCACCGGCCATCCGCGGGGGCCCGGAGGCAGTCGACTAGAGAGAACTCCGGTGCGTCGCTGAGCTCGAAGGAGGAGAAGCAAAGGAAATGCAAAGCACATGGATAACGAGAACAACAAAGGCCAAATCAGATCCATGGCTAGCTATTCTCTCCTTGAGTTGTGATAGTTTAGCTCTGTTGTCATTTGAATTATAAATAGAAGTCGTCTTTGCTTAATGGAATCTCTAACATGAATATGCCTCACATGTACTGCCAACAACTAACTCACACTAGAGTTGAAGAATCTTTTTTTTTAGCAAACGAAAGAGAGGAGTGCTACTCTAACCCATATCATATGTATGGGTTGGGGTTATCCTATACATCACGTGTGACTAGTCTAAGCCCAGGATATCCACGTTTACCAAAAAAAAAAAAAAAAAAATCTCACCAAAAAATTGACTGGTAATTGGTAGAAGGTGAGAGTATGGGTTGACTAAGAGTAGGGCTAGCAATTGGGCTACACAAAGCCTGATCGACCCGTTGGTGCGGCTTGACCCGGTTCAGTCCAAGATTGGCTCGAATTTTAGGCTCGAACGGGCCAAGCCAAACCTAAAAAAAACCCAAAAACTCAATCAAGCCGAGCTCGGGCCAACCCCTGTGCGGCTCGGCCTGGCTCGATTAAGGATCGGTTCAGTGCAAACTCGGCTCGGCTCGGCTCGATTATTATTAAAAAATTTTTTAAAACAATAAAAATATTATTTATATATATCATTATTATATATATATATATATATAAATAATATAAAATATTAATTTTAAAAAAAAGTATTCAAGCCTAGCTCGAGCCAAGCCAAGCCCGGCTCGATTGAGGCTTGGTTCGGCCCAAACTCGGCTTGGCTCAAATATTATTAAAAAGATAAAAATATTATATATATATACATATCATTATTTTATATATATATAAATAATATAAAATATTAATTTAAAAAAAAGTATTCAAACCGAGCTTGAGCCAAGCCAAGCCCGGCTCGAGCTTGAATCAATTCGGGCTGAGCCGAGCTTCGAGCTAGGCTTTTGAATTCGGGCCAAGCTTCGGGCTGCACTTTCAAGCTTCATTTCGGGCCAATCCGGGCTTTGGGCCTAGGTCAAACCCTTTCAAGCCGAGCCAGGCTTGGCCAAGCCCGGAAAAGCTTGGCCCAATATAATCCTAGCTAGCATTCCTCAAAGAGATAATATTTTTTTTAAAAAAAAAAACTATAGGAAAATGTCATTCTTGTTTGGCAGTATGATATTTGCACTGTTTGTTGTTATTTGTAAAAGAAAACAAGTATAAGCCAGAGGGGTGGTGGAATTTGGTCGAGATGTTTGCATTATTGCGGGCATCAATGCCATCAAACAACCCAAAATAAGGAATTGTGTAAGAGACTTATGTGCTACAGTTCAAAAATTTATGTGTTAGTGAAACAACTAACAGGCCAGTAAAGAGGCTCAAATAATCTTCTTAAAGCTCATCTAATTGTTATGGCAAACCCACCCACCCACAACACTCCCCCAAACAAAAACAAAAAAAAGAGAACAAAATTGAAGTTCTTAAGGGCATAGTTATTGTCATTTTTTTTTTTTAAAGACCACCATTCCGGAAAAAAAAAAAAAAAAAAACTACATTTAGAGCATGGAGATGATCCCAAAATAACATATAGAGCATCCTACCTCAGGATTCAAATCGTTCCCTCTCAATTACCGCTTGGAAATTCCCACACTGTAATGCCTCGTGCCTTCGCATGTAATGCCGCCAACTCACTCTCTTTCTCTCTCTTTAGATTGGATATCCAATGGCGATAAGTTGCACATGCTTTAAATGGTGGGCCCCACTCAATGCTCAGCACCATTGGATGTTCAATCTGATAGTCCAACTCTCGATAATAGGTATCATGGAGAATTTAAAATTACTTCCCATACATACATAACAAAAACTGTGCATTCGAGTTTAAGAATTTTTTTTTATTTTTTTAGTAAAACGAAATAGAGGGAGTGCTAGCCCTACTCTTAGTCGACCGTAACCTTACTCTCACCCTCCACCAACTATCTGTCTAATATAGGATTAAAGCATTCTCTCACCAAAAAATTGACAGGTAGTTGGTAGAGAGTGAGAATAGGGTTGACTAAGAATAGCGCTAGCATTCCTCAATGAATTTTTTTTTGGTGAGAGAGTACTTTAATCATTACAAAATGGAGTGATTGGTGGAGGGTGAGAGTAGCAGTTGACGGAGAGTAAAGCTAGCAGTACTCCTCATAATATTCAATAAAAGTTACAAAATTATAGGAAAAGGAACCAAATCCTCTGTGGTTATAACCGGATTTGACAAATCTGGTTATGCCCCTAAGGATGTCATGTGTTCCTTTTGACACCACTTAAAAGTGATTAATTATATTCACCCACCCCTAGTTTCACCCACTCATCCTTGGGTTTTAGAGAAAAAACATTAATTTATTTTTTCTTGGCCATTGGATATCCCGATCATAAGGTTGTGTGTATGTGGTTGTGTGTGTGTGAACATGTTTTTTTTTTTTTCACGTGTCTCCCGATCCCCATATAATGTCTTTGCTCCTATATGATATCATGTGTTCCTGTCTTCTTAGTAGTTAATTGCAATAATACAGAGGTGTTAAACATTTCATATAAAATACTAATATTTAATTATTAGTCAAATCATATAATATAGTACACTTTCTTATTCTTTAATTTTTTTTACTTTAAATATTATTTTTATGTAAAACTCATAAAAGCACTATCTCATTAGATTATAGCAACACATTTTGCTGCAACATACTGAAATGTGTCCAATTTTCAAAACCTTAAGGGAAGTGATTTAAAACTCTCAATAGTACTTACTATCAAGAGCTAGATTGTTGGATTAGACATCTAATGGTGCCAAGCATTAAGTGGGGCCCTCCATTTAAGCTTGTGCATTTTAGTTGCATTAAATGTTAAATCCAGCGGTCCAACTCTTAATAGTAGGTAATATCGGGAGTTTTTAATCACTTTCCAAACCTTAATAAGAAAATGATTATACTAAACTAGGAAGTGATTTAAAACTCTCGATAGTACCTACTATCGAGAGCTAGATGGTTGGATTAAACATCTAAAGGTGTCAACCATTAAGTGGGGCCCTCCATTTAAAGCTTGTGCATTTTGGCACCATTAAATGACACCATTAAATGTTTTTTTTTGACACCATTAAATGTTCAATCAAATGGTCCAGCTCTCGATAATACCTACTATATCAAAAGTTTTTAATCACTTTCCAAACCTTAATAGGAAAATAATTATGCTTATATTGTCCTTTAAGATGCAACTATAATGTTTGTGAATTGTGATGGCAGTATGAGAACAACTGTCATCGAACTCGACTATCTTTTATTGGATTTTGCTAGCCCCGCAAATCTATCAAAGATGCAATTGCGTGGCTACATTTGTCAAAGATAATCTGATTTTTTACCTTTTTAAAATGTTAAAATATGAAAGATCTCCACGTGTTAGCCCCCAGTTGCGTCTATGTACAAAGTTAGAGTAAATGAGACTAGGGCTAGCAGTCCTCTCTTTTATTTAATTAGCTGAGGGAGATGAGCCGAAAACATTTCAGGGGGTAGTGAATGATGATAATTGCAAGAAATGGAAGAAGGCCATGGATGAACTCTCTTCACAAGAACTAGACTTCGGAACTTGTTGAGTTGCCCAAAGGAAAATGAGCAATTGGGTACAAGTGGGTTTATGCAGTAAAGGAAGGCTCTCCGGGATTGAATAATGTTAAATACAAGGCACGGTTGGTAGCCAAGGACTATGCACAAAGGGAAGGTGTGGACTATAATGAAGTGTTTTCACCAGTAGTTAAATCATACCTCAATTCCTATTCTGTTAGTCGCGGTAGCGCAGTTTGACCTAGAGCTGGAGCAAATTGATGTCAAGACTGTATTGTTACATCGTGATTTGTAGGATGAGATCTTCATGAGTCAACCTGAGGGCTTCAAGGTTGCTGGAAAGAAAAGTAGAGTGTGAAAATTGAAGAAGTCTTTGTATGAGTTGAAATAGTCGCCAAGATAGTGGGTACAAGAAATTTGACACTTTATGATTGGGTAGAGCTACACCAGAAGTGATAATGACTATTGTGTGTATTTTAAGAAGCTTTCTGATGGGTCACAAATTTACTTATTGTTATATGTTGATGACATGTTGATTGTTGTTAAGAGCATTAAAGAGATCAATAAGTTGAAATCTCAACTCTGTAAATAGTTTGAGATGAAAGATTTGAGTGGAGCTAAGAAAGAAGATTCTTGGGATGAAGATTCGCAGAGAAAGGAAGAAGTGTAAATTGTGTTTGTAACAGAGGAAGTATCTCGACAAGATGATTTTTAGGTTTGGAATGGAGAACTCAAAACCAGTGAGTACTCCATTGGCTGCTCACTTTAGACTTTCAGCTGCATTATCTCCGAAGAGTGATGATGAGCGTGAGTATATGTCGCATGTTCCTTATGTGAGGGCAGTTGATAGCGTGATGTATGCAATGGTGTGCACTCACCCATATATTTCACAGGTAGTCAATGTGGTTAGCAGATACATGGCGAATCTAGGAAATAAACATTGGCATGCGGTGAAATGGTTGTTGAGGTACCTACGGGGTACTTTGAATGTATGTTTGGTCTATGAGGAGAACAGGGCTTCGGAGTCTCATGTCAAAGGATATGTTGATTTAGATTTTGCAGGTGATTTGGATAACAGAAGGTCTACTATAGGGGTGGTTTTCACACTAGCTCATGGGCCAATTAGTTGGAGGGCTATGTTACAACTTACGGTTACTCTGTCTACGGTTGAGGAGGAATATTTATGGCGGTGACTGAGGCCGTGAATGAAGCATTATGGCTCCGGGGTTTACAAGGTGTTTGGTGATTTGGGAATAACACGGAAACAGTTTGATGTGTTTTGTGATAGTTAGAGCGTTATTCACTTGGCGAAGAACCAAGTTCATCATGTGAGGACCAAGCACATTGATATTCGGGGGATTATAAGTAATGGAGAGATTGCTTTGCAGAAAGTTGGCACCAAGGATAATCCGGCTGATATGTTGACACCTAGACAGTAACAATAATCAAGTTTGAGCATAATGGATGCTGAAAAGAGACCCAATTGGCAGCCTATGTCCTGAATTGAGATTGTAATTTTGAAAACTGACTAAATATTTTACAAACTCTTTGAATATATAATTGAGGAATTTAATCAATTCATCACACATAAAGGAAACACTAGTGGCCACAATTTTCTTACAGTACTGTAAGGGGTATGGATACTACCTTCAAAGGGACAACCTTCTGCAATACTGAACCCAATTTCTCCCCCATATCCATTGTGTCCGGCGTGACACTGTCATCAAGAACTCAGTCAAAAGAGTGGAGCAACGAACCTAACACAAGGTGAATCATCCGGTCACCCAACGGGAGCCCGGGACACATTCTTCGCCCGGCTCCAAATGGTATCAACTGGAATTGGTGACCCCGATAATCAATATCAATGTCCGAGCATAAGAAGCGTTCTGGCTCGAAAGACGAGGGATCATGCCAGGTCTCTGGATCCCTTCCTATCGCCCATGCATTCATGAGCACCTGAGCGTCCTTGGGTATCGAATACCCCATGAACTCGGTATCTCTTACTGCTCTTCGCGGTAGCAACAAAGGAACTGGAGGAAGTAACCGAAACGTCTCTTTCACAACGGCTTGCAGATAAGGCAGGTTTTCAATGTCACTCACTTCAACCTTTTTGGTCTGACCCACCATCTGGGTAAGTTCGGACTTGACCTTTCTTAATGAGGAAGGGTTGCGAAGGTGCTACTCACTACTATTGTTGGGTGTTTCTATATCTGCTAAGAATAATTCCTGTAGACTGTGTTAGTCTTTAGTTTTTTCAAAATAGGCTTCAAGTAAGGGAGTTTTTTCAAAATAGGTTTTGAGTTTTCAGCTTAACTTTTTTTTTCCTACACAAAACAGGGGAAAACAAATCAATTCTATAGAAAATGTTAATTATGTGTGTTTGTTTGTACATAAAAAATTTCGTAGGTAAAATGTTTTACGGAAAATGAACCATTTTTTCAGAAAATGACTTACATTTTAAAAACTCGTAAGTCATTTTCCCGTAAAATACCAACCATTTCAAAAATATTTTAAATTTACAAAAATACGCTTATTCATAATTTTTTTTTAAAAAAATTTTTTCTTTATAAAAAATTCTCCACCTTATTTTCAAGAATGCAACCAAACAAACAAAAACTGAATAAAAAATTAATATTTTACCATAAATGTTTTTCCTTCGTAAATGATTTAGGTCGTAAAATCATGGAGAAAATACATTTATACCCCTGAGGTTTGACGAAAATACACAGACCCCCTTAGTTTTCAGAAAATACATTAGGTACCCTTGCCTTTCAAAATAATGACACTTACATCCCTTCTGTGTTGACCGTCAGTCAACTAACGGTTAGGCCCACTTAGGTGCCACATGTCCTTTTTTAAACCTTTTAATTGTGGTTAAGATTCACCCACCACCTTGGTTTTTAGAAAAAAATAATAAAAAATTATTAACCTTGGTTAAAATTTTCTAACTCTTAGGGTTAAATTTTTTTTTAAATATTTTTTTCTAAAATTAAAGATATTTGAGTGAATTGACCCTAGGGGTGGGTGACCTTAACCACAGTTAAGGAGTGTAAAAAGAGGCACGTGTCCCCTTGATATCTTTAGTTTAAAAAAAAAAAATTTAATCTTAGGAGTTAGAAAATTTTAACCAAATTTAATGATTTATTTATTTGTTTTTCTAAAAGCCAAGGAGGTGGGTGAATCTTAACCACTTATAAAGGGTTTAAAAAGGGACACGTGGCCACCTAAAGGAGCCTAACGGTCCACATATAGAAGGGGTGTAAGTGCCATTATTTTGAAAAGCATTGGTACATTCTGAAAACTGAGGGGTCTATGTGTACTTTCACGGGCGGGGGGTGTAAATGTATTTTCCCCTCTAAAATCATTTAGGTGCAAAGAGCATGAAAATTCAAAGCCAATTTTGGAAAAGCCCTCTTACTTGAAGTCTATTTTGAAGAAGGCTCAGGATTCTCTCAAGTTCAACTTGAGAGAATCTCTCAAGTTTGAACCCCTAGAGGTTGCCACGTGTCTCTTTTGACACCCCTTAACTATGGTTAAGGTTCACCCACCCCTAGGTTTCACTCACCATCCTTGGTTTTTTTTTTCTTATATTAATTATTATTTTTTAAATTAAAAAACTATTTCTAGAGTTTTTTAATATTAAAAACAGTTTTTTAGGGCCGAGACCGTACTCTAGGAGCACGAGATTTCAGGTGGAGCCCACCATATGAAATGGCCCCCACCTGAAATCCTGCTCAATTAGAGCATGGTCTCGTGGTCTCGGCCATAAGAGGGTCTCCAAAAAAAAGTTGATGTTTTTCTAAGGGAAAATGCTAGTGAGACTGCAAAAGGGCCGAGACCTCCAAGACCGTGCATTGATGCACGGAATTACAGGTGGGGCATACCATGTGAACGTGGGCACCTGAATCTCATGGATGCATGCACGGTCTCGGTGATCTTGGCTCTTTTGCGGTCCGCTAGCAAAGTCCTTTTCTTTGATACGCGTAAGCAATCAAAGGCCGAAAAGAAAAAGTTGAAGAAACTCTCACCACTATCCATCAATATACTAATGTCTCTGTCCGAGATTTTAGCTGGCTCGCTCTCTCTGCTGCCTTCAAATTCCAACAACACATCCAAGAAGTCCTTCCTCTTGTTCTCTTGGTAGGATGAGCTTTTGTATTGAATTTGCTCCTTTACAAACCCAGAAACGATGTCTAGAGCACGACCAAGATTCTGATTCATCTTCTTCTTCGTTATTCCATGCGGGTCAATGGGTCGCAGGAATAGAAAGAAGTCCGCCATGTTAGGCAGACCCGCCAACTCTGTTGTTAAAATTGCACAAGATGTTATTGTATGTTATAAATGGCATACATGCAACTCACAGAATTACTAGACCCAATTACATGACACAAAAATAATTATAATAGAATAGAAATAAAAAACAGTGCACTTTACTAACTGAGGCGACTGAGGCTTGAATTGGATTCAATGTCCTTAAGACAATATTGCCCCGCACAGGTGGTCACGGCCCACAGCAACTTATCTCCCAAGATACAACAGTCACGTCTTGGGTACTACCACTAGAAACCCGATGACACAGCGAACCTTGGATGTTTTGTAATTTCTCTTGACTGATATGCAAAAGGCTGAATGCAGGAAGAAGATGGAAGAGTAAGGAGTAGAAGATCTCAAAAATTCGTACTCCAGAAAATGCAACAGAAGACTTTAAATATTTGAAAAGGAGACTGTCCAGAAAAGTCATGTCTGTTGGGGTTTCAGTTTAAATCCAACAGACATGACTGTTGGATAATAAATTACTAGGTCTTGTTAAGTTGAATGAGTTTTGGTCCAGCCCAGCAAAAAATAAATATAGGGGTCAGGCTTTAAGGCCCACAAGAACCAAACCAAACCAGCCGGCCGGACCGGACTCGGACACGGGCCGGGGCGGCGGCGGCACGCACGTGTGAGAGGCTGGTCCACCTTGGAGCATGGGCTCACTCCTTCGCAAAATTTTGGTGCCCCAAGGGCCCACCCTTTACTCCAAGGTAATGGTATATAAACCACACTATGGTTTCAATAGTTTTCCGATGTGGGACTATTTTCTCTACCATTCTTCAACTTACAACACATGTTCAAGTGGTCTACTTTGAAATGAATTTCTCATTCACCACTTCATTGTTTTGGACAAGTAAATATACTACGTTAATCTCCTCATGGAGAAGAACACGGATCCACTTGGACCCGCCTCAAAATCTTTGTGGGTCCCACTTATATTTTGGGTCAAAGTTTATAAAAACTGTTTTTCCCAAAGAACACCTAGATTTTTCCAAAACAGATTTTTCCTAATAATCCCCCACATGAATGAAAATTTCTGGATATAATACGGAATATATGCAGACACTAAAGAGAATATAAATGAAAATTTACTGCATCAGGAAATGTAGCTTTTGGCCTTGAACCTTCCGTAGTGAAGTTCTATCGGATTTACTGGCTATCCAGTAAACATGATGTCTTGAACTGTTTAGCCATAGTGTAAACCAAGACAATAGAACTCACATAGTTCCTTTTCAAACACCATTGGTTCTCATGGTTGTGTTCATTTTGGCCTTGAACAACTCTTGGTTTTTCATAAGTGCTCTAAAGAATTTTGCCTTTTTAAAATTCTTATAGAAGTGGCTCCTCTTCACACTTATATAGGTAATCTCTTATCAAGAGTATCTCATCATACCCCACTTGGATTTCCAAGATATAAGAATCATTAAAAGCTATGCTTACCCTAGATTCTTTCACTGTTTTATCATAGAAATGAGATGAAGAAATTTATTCTTCACAGTGACATTATTGAGTTACACATAATTAGGTTGTCCATTTGAACCTAGATCTTGGGATCTCCAATCAGTTAGGTTGGGTTTCCATTATGTCAACTCTTTAGATATAGGCTTTAGTCACATTCCCCTCGATGATTTATACACTTGTTCTAAAGTCAAACCTTTGGTTAACGGATCCGCTATATTATTCTTTGACTTTACATAATCAATGGAAATTATTCCATTTGAGAGCAACTGTTTCACGGTATTGTGTGTTCGACGTATATGTCGAGATTTACCGTTATACATACTGTTTTATACCATTCCAATCGCAGATTGATTGTCGCAATGTATGCAGATAGCTGGCACAGGTTTTGGCCAACTTGGAATATCTTCTAAAAAGTGACGAAGCCATTCTGTTTCTTCACCAGCTTTATCTAAAGCTATAAACTCAGATTCCATAGTGGATCTAGCTATACATGTCTGTGTAGAAGATTTCCAAGATACTGATGCACCTCCAAGTTTAAAGACAAATCCATTAGTGGATTTTGAGTCTTTAGTATCAGATATCCAATTTGCATCACTATACCCTTCAAGTACAGCTGGATATCTTGTATAGTGCAATCCATAGTTTTTAGTATATCTCAAATATTTGAGAACCCTAACTATTGCCTTCCAGTGGTCTTCCCCTGGATTGCTTGTATATCTACTCAGTTTGCTGACTGAGTATGCTATATCAGGACTTGTGCAGTTCATGAGATACATTAAACTACCAATAATTCGAGAATACTCTAACTGAGAAATTCCCTATCCAGTATTCTTACTTAGATGTAAATTTACATCTACTGGTGTTTTTGCAAGACTTTTATCATCCTTGATAAATCTTTCAAGGATCTTCTCAATGTAATGAGATTGAGATAAGATAAGTCCTTCAGATGTTCTAGTAATTTTAATTTCTAGAATTATATCTGCAACACCTAGATCTTTCATGTCAAATCTTTTATTTAACATCCTTTTGGTAGATAGAATGATTTCATTACTGCTACCTATGATTAACATATCATCCACATAGAGACATACAATGACATATGCTATTTCAGTGTTTTTCACATAAACACATTTATCGATCCTGAAACCATTTGACATCATTGTCAAATTTCTCATGCCATTGTTTAGGAGCTTGTTTTAATCCATAAAAGGATTTAACAAGTTTACATACTTTCTTTTCTTGGTTATTTATCATGAAACCTTTAGGTTGTTTCATGTAGAGCTCTTCATTCAAATCACCATTTAAGAAAGCAGTTTTCACATCCATTTGATGTATCTCTAAGTTGTTAATAGCAGCAATAGCTATTAACATACGGATGGATGTTATCCTTGTAACTGGTGAATAAGTATCGAAATAATCGATACCTTCCTTTTGCTTGTAGCCCTTTACTACAAGTCTTGTTTTGTATTTGTCAATCGTTCCATCAGCTTTCATCTTCTTCTTGAATATCCATTTACACCCTAATGGTTTATTCCCAGGAGGAAGATCCACTAGTTCCCAAGTGTGATTTTGCATGATGGACTCGATTTCACTATTTATAGCGTCTTTCCAAGATGGTGCTTCTGGAGAAGACATGACTTCTTTAAAGCTTTGAGGCTCATTTTCTAACAAATAAGTTAGAAAATCAGGACCGAAAGATGTAGTAATTTTTGCTCTTTTACTAGGCCTTGGTTCATCTTCATTTTCCTTATCTGTAGATTCTTGGTCTATATTTTCTTGATGATCACTATTAATAGTGTCATGTATCCTTTTTATAGGATTGTGTTCTTGTACAACCTTGCAAGGAAATGTAGTTTCAAAGAAAGATGCATTCCTTGATTCCATGATCGTATTGACATGTATGTCAGGAATATTTGACTTGTGTACAAGAAACCGATATGCACTGCTATTGTGAGCATATCCAATGAAGATGCAATCCACTGTCTTTGGTCATATCTTAACCTTCTTAGGAGCAGGAACTGCTACCTTAGCCAAACACCCCCACACTTTTAAGTATTTGTAAGAAGGTCTTCGACCATTCCACAACTCATAGAGTGTCTTGTCTATCTTCTTGTGGGGTAGTTTGTTAAGAATATAATTAGCAGATAAGACTGCTTCCCCCCACAAGTTCTGAGGCAAATCTGAACTGATCAATAAGGCATTCATCATTTCCTTTAGAGTTCGGTTTTTGCGTTCAGCAATACCATTTTGTTCAGGTGAGTAAGGAGTGGTTGTTTGATGAATTATGTCATGTTCTTTACAGAACTCATCAAATAGTGACACATATTCACCTCCTCTATCGCTTCTTAACTTCTTTATCTTTTGGTTAAGTTGATTTTCAACTTCACTTTTATAAAGTTTGAACATGTTCAAAGCCTCATCTTTGTTACTTAGCAAATAGATATGACAATACCTTGTGCAATCATCAATGAAGGTGATAAAATATTTTTTCCCACCTCTTATTTGTACAAATTTTAAATCACAGATATCACTGTAAATCAACCATAAAGGTTCATTACTTCTTTCAATTGAGTGAAAAGAAGTTCTGGATAATTTGGATTCTATACAGATATCACATTTATTATTTGAATCAAATTTAATTTTAGGAATTAACTCTGAATTAGCAAGTCTACGAATTGAATCAGAATTAACATGTCCTAATCTAGCATGCCATAAATCAAATGACTCAAGCATATAAACAGAAGAACTAACTTTATTATTGTTATTGCCCGAAGGCATCACAGTCATTACATTCATTTTAAATAGACCATCACAGAGATAACTTCTGCCAATATACATCCCATTTTTAGTCAGAACAAATTTGTTTGACTCAAAAACCAACTTGAAACCATTCTTGCTTAAAAGTGCTCCAGAAACAAGATTCTTTCTGATGTCTGGTACACGCAAGACATCATTCAATGTAAGCTCTTTTCTTGAAGTCATCTTCAGAACCACCTTCCCGGATCCTTGAACTGTTGAAGTAGAGGAGTTTCCCATGTAGAGCTTTTCTACTGCAGTAACTCTATGATAGTTACTGAATGCACTCCTATCTGAACAGATATGTCGAGTAGCTCCAGTATCTACCCACCATTGCTTGGGATTCATCACCATATTCACTTCAGATACAACTGCAGACAGATGCATGTCATTAACATCATCAGTGATGTTCTCAACTTCAGTAACATGAGCTTGAGTGGATTCCTTCTTAGATTTCCCTTGGAAGTTTCGGTTCCTGCAGTTCTTAGTCACATGCCCTAGCCTGTTACAGATGTAGCAAAGGCCCTTGAACCTTTTCTGTTCCTTGCCTTTGGATTTCTGACTTGGACCAGCCTCAGAACGGTTCCTCTTCTTAGACTTGTGTTCCACCACATTTGCTTTTAATTTAAGAACTTGTTTTCCAACCTTCTTTTCAGATACTCTATTATCTTCCTCAATTCTGAGTCAGACAATTAAGTCATCTACCCCCATTTCCTTTCTCTTGTGCTTGAGGTAATTTTTGAAGTCCTTCCATGATGGAGGCAACTTCTCAATTATAGCAGCAACTTGGAATGATTCACTTATGATCATTCCTTGAGCATGGATCTCATAGAGGATCAATTGGAGGTCTTGAATTTGGCTTATAACAGTTCTTGAATCAACCATTTTGAAGTCAAGAAATCTTCCAACCACAAATTTCTTCATCCCGGCATCCTCAGTCTTATATTTATTGTCCAAGGACTCTCATAACTCTTTAGCGGTCTTAATTGGACTATATATATTTTATAATGCATTGTCCAGACCATTCAAGATATAGTTTTTGCACAAGAAATCAGCATGTTTCCATGCTTCAATAGCAGCAACTGTCATCCGGTCTGATTCACCATCTTTCAGGGTAGGGGCTTCCTCTTGCAAGAATCTTGTCAGACTTAATGTGGTCAGGTAGAACAGCATCTTCTGTTGCCATCTCTTGAAATCTGTCCCATTAAATTTCTTAGGTTTTTCACCATGAGCAATGGGACCTGCAGTGGGGATAGTTGGCACTTGTGCCACAATCGGGGTAGGAACAATGATCTTTTCGGTAGTCATGTATGTTTGGACTGTAAACAATAATAAGAAGTAAGTTTCTAAACTTTTAACTAATCACAAATGAAGATTACTGTGACAGTAATTTTATTACACAATTCAGTTTTTAATAATGTAGAATTCACAATCTAGAATGCAGAAATTGAGCAAGTATATTTCAAAATTTCAATTAGCAATATGCAAAATTCTTATTTCAAATTTCAGAATTGCAGATTTTAATGTTGCATATTGCAGAATTTGAAATACAAAGTGCAGATTTTGTAATTGCAGATTTCAGATTGCAGAATTTGATATTGCAGATTTTAAAAAACTGAAAATTAGTTTGCAGATTTCAATTAGCAGAATTTATTATTTTCACGTTGCAGAATTCTGTTTAGAGATTGCAGAATTTAAAATTCAGATTTCTGAAATGCAGATTTTGGAATCTAAAGTGCAGATTTTAAATCCAGATTTCAGAATTTAAGAATTGAAGGTTGTAGATTCCAGAATTGCATAAATGAAAATACTATATTGCAGAAATGAAAATACTGTATTGCAGAATTTACAATGTCCAGAATTTTAAAGTGTGCAGAATTTCAGATTTTAAGTTCCAGAATTTGAACACAGATGTTTAAATTGCAGATTTTTCAAGTTACAGAATGCAGTAAGTAAATTGCAGAATTTCGGATTCAGAATTACAGCATGCAGAATTTTATCAATTGCAGAATTATAAACTATGCAGATTTGAAATTCAGAATTACGAATTCTCAAGTTGTAGAATATTGTTTTAAAGTATAAACAATTTCAGATTCAGAAATTATAATTTCAGAAATTGAAATACTGTGTTTTAAATTTGCAGAATTTAAGAGTTCAGAAGCAACAGAATATAGTGATTGTAATCTAATGCCAAAATCTATAATTTCGCATAATTTAATTATAACATACACAACTCTAATATTGTCTTAAGCTTGTTGTTAAAATTGCATAAGATGTTACTGTATGTTATAAATGGCATACATGCAACTCACAGAATTACTAGACCCAATTACATGACACAAAAACAATTATAATAGAATAGAAATAAAAGACAGTGCACTTTACTGATTGAGGCGACTGAAGCTTGAATTGGATTCAATGTCCTTAAGACAATATTGCCCCGCACAGGTGGTCACGGCCCACAGCAACTTGTCTCCCAAGATACAACACTCACGTCCTGGGTACTACCACTAGAAACCCGAGAACACAGCGAACCTTGGATGTTTTGTAATTTCTCTTGACTGATATGCAAAAGGCTGAATGCAGGAAGAAGATGGAAGAGTAGGGAGTAGAAGATCTCAAAAATTCGTATTCCAGAAAATGCAACAGAAGACTTTAAATATTTGAAAAGGAGACTGTCCAGAAATGTCATGTCTGTTGGGGTTTCAGTTTAAATCCAACAGACATGACTGTTGGATAATAAACTGTTAGGTCCTGTTAAGTTGAATGAGTTTTGCCCCAGCTCAGCAAAAAATAAATATAGGGGCCAGGCTTTAAGGCCTACAAGAACCAAACCAAGCCGGCGGCCGGTCGGACCGGACTCGGACACGGGCCGGGGCGGCGGGCGCGTGAGAGGTTGGTTCCACCTTGGAGCATGGGCTCACTCCTTTGCAAAATTTGGGTGCCCCAAGGGCCCACCCTTTACTCCAAGGTAATGGTATATAAACCACACTATGGTTTCATTAGTTTTCCGATGTGGGACTATTTTCTCTACCATTCTTCAACTTACAACACATGTTCAAGTGGTCTACTTTGAAATGAATTTCGCATTCACCACTTCATTGTTTTGGACAAGTAAATATACTACGTTAATCTCCTCATGGAGGAGAACACGGATCCACTTGGACCCGCCTCAAAATCCTTGTGGGCCCCACTTATATTTTGGGTCAAAGTTTATAAAAACTGTTTTTCCCAAAGAACACCCAGATTTTTCCAAAACAGATTTTTTCCAGCAAACTCTACTATGACGGACGTCAGTTGAAAGAACTCGGCTCCTTCAATGGACTGAGGTTCCAAAATGTCGTGTGAGAGAATAAGATTACTAAGCATGTTCAATGACTGGAAGAAGACACATGAACACTGCCCATTTCTTGTGCTGCTTCTGAGATCCATCTGATCATGTTGTCGACTCATTTTCTTCTTAGAAATGCAGTCTCAGTGATGAGCTCGGTGGTACAGAGGCGCCTCAGCATGGGCCGTATTGGGACAGAGCCATGGAGCCATCAGGAAAGTTGCATGATTTCATGGCTTCATTGATGGTGCGACCTGCAAAAGATAGATCGTGGTTCTTGAACATTTCCATGGCGGCTTCAGCTGAGAAAACCACCACTGTGTTTACTGCACCTGGGCAGCTTTAACCACACGATGGGTCCATACTGTTTTGTGAAGGTGACCAGGGTCTGGTGTGGCATCGAACCCAAATCAAGTATGTTTCCTATCACCGGCCATCCGCGAGGGCCCGGAGGCAGTCGACTAGAGAGATCAACTCCATTGCGTCGCTGAGCTAGAATGAGGAGAAGCAAAGGCGCGCAATCCAAAGCACATGGATAACGAGAACAACAAAAGCCAAATCAGATCCATGGCTATTCTCTCCTTGAGTAGTGATAGTTTAGCTCTGTTGTCAATTGAATTATAAATAGAACTTATCTTTGCTTAATGGAATCACTACCATGAATATGCCCTCGCATGTAGTGCCAACTAACAAACACACACACACACACTCACTCACTCAATCACTCACACTCTCTCTCTCTCTCTCAATATATATATATATAAGATAAAACTTTTGAGACCCCCTCTTAGGGCCGAGACTATTGACACCCGGGATTGCAGGTGGGGCCAACCAAACGGTCTCAGTGGTCTCGACCATAAGGAGGCCTCACTAACAAAGTCCACATATATACCTTTTAATTAAAAATATTAACTTATTGTATGTATTAAATTATTAATACATTAATATTAAACGTTTCTCCTTGTTATTAGTGGTAATGACTCTATTAGTAGAGACTTAGAAGGACTATTAGAGAGCCCATACCTATCATTTCCTATTTTTCTCCTCTTCTGGTAATCTTTGTTATCGAATTCCCCATCGCTTTCAGTTTTGGAGCTTGAGTGAAACAAAAGAATATTTACAAGTAGATTGGAATTTGGTTCAACAAATATTGAATGTCGATATTATTCTGCATTGATGTGGATTGAAAAGAGAACAAACTAATCAAAGCACCAAATCAGAGCCCATCTTATGCTTTATTGCAAATCTAGATCAATTTCATTACCTCAATTTCTGCAAATTCTAAATTTCTTACGATCTAAGGTAAAAAAACATACAGTCTTGCCAGGCATTTAAGACAATTACCACTATCTATTCTCCTATGAGATTATATTTCCCTACTCTTGTTTGTTATCCCCCTGCTGCATGGGCTACTTAAACCTTTATTTGAGCAATCGAGCCTGAGAGTCCTGGACTGAGAGATTTAGCTAATAAGACATTAAGACTTACTTATTATGGTTAAGATTGTCATTTGCTCAACGGTTGGAAGTTAACCTAACAATTGGACCCATCTTTGAGGCCAGCTTGAACTTGGTTCGAACATGCTCGAGACTCATTCAAGCTCAAATTTTCAAGCTTAATGGATGAACAAGCTTGATCAAGTTTCAACTTGATACAAGTCGAGCCAAGCTTGGGTTGGTTCAAACTTTTTCTTCAAATTGCAGGTTTGACTATGATGAAATTTAGTGGCAGTTCTTGGGAATTATAGTCTCTGTGCAGTGAAGGAGAGAGGACATTAATTTGGAGCTCTATCTTGTTTAAGATCAAACTTCACAGTGCATCAAAAAGGCCTTCATTTTACATTTTTAAGTTGATTTAATTGAAACACTTTTACATTAAAGATTACTAGCGGGTGGCATGTGCGATGCAAGTGAGGGCGAGGGGAAGGAGTTAACCATAGTTAATAGGAGTTAAAAGGGACACGTGTTAACCTGTGGGTGTGATTGAACTCTCCCCAAGTTCAATCGCAATTGACTGTGATTCTATTCTTTAAATAGATAAAGGGTAGTTTAGGAATTACAGTAAAGCATTAATACATTAAAGTATATAAGGGTAGTTTAGGAATTTTGAAAAATCAGGCTACGCCTCTCCTCCCATTATAATAGTAAAGATATGAACAACCTCTGATAAAGAGTTTGCTCGAGGGTTATGACACTGCTTGCAAGTTGCAACACTGATATTTTAATAATGTGTTGGATACAGGATCCTTGAATTACAATATTTGCGTTTTTACAATCTACTATACAATTAGCTCTCAGTAGTTAACAGGTGAAGGTAATCAATCACATATGAGCTAATTGCAGGTGGAAGTACTTACATAGCGATTTGAGAATGTCGAGTTTTCAACCTTTAACCTTCCCAAGATCACTCTTTGGTTCCAGTAATGCTTTCGCTGCAATTGAATATTTGGGGTATAAATGGTAACTTTCTGATCAAAAATGAAACGTGAAACTAAAGCAACATATTAATTTTAATATGTTGAACCATTAAACGGCACAATTCCTCATATATATATATATATATATATTAGCAAAAACCCCGTTCAATGTAGGGGAGTTAAAATGGTTAAAAATTATATTAAACATGTAAGAACTTAATATAATATAATATTTGTAAACAAATGTCGTTCTTGAATTTTAATAAGAAAAAAAAAATTCTCTTTTTTGTATTGCTCATGGTTAGTTGGTCAATAGTCAGTCGTTTCCTGAGTTACCACATTGAGTTGAGGTTTTACATTGGTCAAGTGTGTGGTGTCCCCTACATCACCCATGAAAACTTATATCAATTCATCATTTGCTAGCTAGACTAAAATAAAAGTCAACTCATCATATGACCATTGTGTAAAACTACAGTCATATCACGACTGAATGGCTCTCAGATTGACTGTGGTTCAACGTTCCATTTGCTAGCTAGACAAATAATTTTATATGATGATCATCTTAAATGCCCATATAGCATTGGTAGTAACTTATCTAATCTTAATTTGTAGAGCAACCATACCATAATCCAATACAAAAAAAATGCAAAGGATAGGATAAAAAATTGGAGCCATCAAAAGATGATATCAAACACGAGCAGGATGTGGTGTCTCTCTGTCCTTATTGGAATGGTGCTTGGAAGCATCTCTATTTGAAGTCTGCAGCACCATATTGTATAATCAAATGATGGTTATAATGAGGTGAGTAGTATGTGATTAGATGGAGGAAAACAATAATTAGTAGAAATATCCGGTTAAAATTCAATCCCCGTAGCTGAAGTAATTGAAAGAAGCTCAATAACATGTACAAGGGGAAACTATACCAATCGTAAAATCACACATCAACTTGATCTCAGCATTCAAGAATCCATCGTTTTCGAGATAAGATGAGATATAATCAGACCCTGCAAAAGATAATAGTAACAGATCCTTACAAAAGATAAAAATGATGGACAAGCAACCATAATAGACGATAGGAGTTCTTTAGCATTGCTCTTAAAAGAGTTTTAAGTATATCATCAGAATGACCTAGAAGGAGACACTCTTGACATCTAATGAGTGGATATATGGAAGCTGAGAGAATATGAGATGGTATAAATAGATACAATGGCCAGAGAGAGATAAGGAGAGCCCAAAGGACCAGTTTTTTTTAATCTTTCACATCAAACTATAATCAATTCTACATTGCTTACCATTAAGTTTTCTATAATATGATCCAATAATAGTATGAATCAGCATGGTTAATCCTGAACCATGAGCCTAACTGCAAATTAAGATAATTTATGTAAAGACAAAATGATTGTGTTCTGTTTCCAAAGAATCTTCACTGAGACATTTAAATCTCCATGCACACAATCATGTAAACTAAGTACACTCTTATAAGCAGTGGCAAACCCAAATTGGCATTAAATAATCACACCATTAGTAATGGCAGGATCTACAGATGATATCTTGGGATACATATTCTTCCTTGTCGATCATCGCAACCTTAGATATTGGAAGATAAGGACCCTGGTTCCACCCAACACCCATCACAAATTCAATATTATAGCTTCACTCATCTAGTGGAGCTTATCTTACACCAAATAATGGAAGATAAGGACCTTTTTCCTCGACTTTTGTAAGCCTCCTCCACCCAAGGCTCAGCTATAAACTTCGTCTCTACACCTGCCAAGACAACAATCTGGCTGAGTACAAAAGCACTCGGTGTATATAAAATCCAACTAACATCATTGTATCCCTACATTTAGTCAGTACCGTATTCAATAACATAATCTCATAGTTACATAATCAGAGTGCGTAGCAAACATGTGAGCACAATACATCATATCATCATCTTGACTCGTGTATTTGTGACTCTTAGACTTATGAGATGTCAGTGCTTATAAGATGGTTCACATACGAGCATACATATGCTTTTTGAGCAGCTTTACCAGTTTATGCAATTGGGAGCATTAGGTCATACACATGTGAACATAAATATGCTTTTTAAGTAGCTTCACCAGATATGCAATTGGAATTATGAGATCATACATATATAAGCACACATGATTTTGAGTAGCATAACAATATATGCAGTCCTAGAAAGCGTAATAATCTTTACCAACATAACAATCTTTACCAGCATAATAATACTTTCTCAGCTTAACAATGTTTTCCCAGCTTAACAATACATGCAACCTTAATTCATATCTTTATCAGTGAATGCCCTTACGAGACTCCATACTTACCACACATATGAACTTGTGCAATAGTGTCGCAATTAACATTCGAGACGGTCATCCCTTAGATTCCGATCCTCTATCAAGAAACTCCGCCAGGTTACATCTCTCTGATTAGAAAATTCTCGACATAGAAGACTTCCTCTAAGATTTGGCTTCCCCGAATATCGATCACCATAAAACATAATTAGGACATAATTTAACAAACAATCACATATATAACCTTATCATAATTTTTATCATATTTCATAGTCAAATTCACAAGTATCAATTTCTAAATTACTCATCCTCCATCTCATTGGCCCATCCTCCATTTCTCTACAATCTACAAGTCATACAAACCATAAAATCCATCAACATATATTCCCATCCTCCAATCCATCCACATACATTCTCATCCTCCATTTCACCCTTCTATTGCTTGAGCATCACATAACGCTTCACATTTTCCTCAATTCATGCTCACAAAACCATATACATCCATACTCCATTTTCCACAACATTACCATAATCATGTCAATAATATAACATTTCTAACTTATTCAATCTTAAACATGCATATACACATCATAGAGTTGAGTTAGATGGTATATCAACTTTTGAGATCGTTCCCTTCGATCCAAATCGCTCCCAAGAAGACTTGATGATGATTTTCAAACTTTTTTCTTCTCCCTTGAGAAATTTCTTTCTTCGCAAGCAAGCCAACACTTAGAATCCCTAGGTTTCTCATTTCTTTGCTAAATTAGGGTTTGAGAGACTTAGGGATCTCAACCCCCCCGAAATAGAAGGCTATTTATAGACTTGAGGTTATGAAAAACCAAAATGTCCTTAAAAATCTCGCAAAATGGATTTTAAACCGCAATTCTGCAATGGGCGGTCGACCGGCCATGAGGCGCGGTCGACCAGTTGCTCTTGGAAAGCCGGAAGCCTCAGTTTGTGAATTTCCAAACAGTTGGTCGACCGGATGTGCAGGTCGGTCGACCGGCTGGCTTGCACACCCTACTGTTGCCCATATTTTGATAGTTGATCGACGGGTGGTTTGGGCGGTCAATCGATTGTGCTATTTTCCTCTTTCCTTTTCTTTTTGCTTCTTCTTTCTATTTCTTCCTACCTTGGCTTAATGTTTTAAACTATTTTAAATACACAAGATTTTTAAATGCCAGAACATATCATACATAACTAATTGACTAATCTATTCTTGGTATTTTCTAAAATAGCATTGAATTAGATTTGGGACTCTACACTAACTGCTATATAGTAGTTGTGGTAGTATATATATATTTATAGGAAAGTGGACAAGTGGTTCCCCGGACTCACGCCTAATGAAGTGGAAGTTCTTGGGTTCGACTTCTTACTCCCCCTTTCAGGCCAGCCCACACGGGATTTTCCCGGACTTTCTTGGTGTGGCAAATTGTGAGCTTTCGTTGCACCCTCGAGGATTAGTCCTAACCCGAAGGGTTAGGGACACCCCAAGCTATCAAAAAAACATATATAGGAAAGTGATTAAAACTCTCAATAGTACATACAATTGAGAGCTGGACCGTTGGATTCAAAATCCAATGGCACCATGTCCGCACATGCTTTAAATGATGGGCCCCACTTGTTGCTTGATACCATTGGATTTTGAATCCAACAATCCAGCTCTCGATAGTAGGTACTATTGAGAGTTTCAAATCACTTCTCATATATATATATATATATATATATATATAGTACAAGGAGTATGCAAAACTTTACTTTTTTTTTTATCGGTAATAAACAATATCAAAAATAGAACAAAGAAATTCACGAATAGTGAATACAAAGCGGCAAACCAAAATAAAAGCCTAACGAAAACAAAGCAAGACAACAGCCTAACCCAAGGAAACCGCCCTACTCTCCCCTACTAACACTACGATATAATCTCATCAAATCCTAACTCCACCACATCAGCTTTAATGGAAACCTAATCCCGCAACAATGCTCGCGAACGGGAGCAAACTCTCACGAACGACGATGAAAAATTCTCGAACACCCTCCCATTCCGCTCTTTCCACAGCGACCACGAGACCACACCTGGGAGGGATTCCCATAAGAAGTCCCCCCTCACACCAACTGAGTTGAAATCCAACTAGAGATTAGATCTTGGATAGAAGAAGGAAATACCCAAGCCATCCCCAGCTGAGACAAAAAATACCCCCAAAGTCTTCTCGCGAACATGCAATGTAGTAACAAACGATCAATCGATTCTTCCTCCATCAAGCACAAACAACAACAATTAGGGAAGCTCCAACCTCTCCTTTTCAAGTTGTCCAAAGTCAGGATCTTACCTAAACAGGCAGACCAAAGGAAAAAAGATACCTTAGAAGGCACCCCATTGAACCATACTATCCGGCGGGGGAAATCCACCTTGGGGCCCGGATTTGCTAATTGCAACAAGGAACTCACCGAGAACCGCACTTTGGAATAACCAATTCAGGCCCAACTATCCCTTAATGATACATCAAGCTTAACCGACTCCAACTTGAGCAGAAAATTCGCGAATTCTTGCACTTCCCAGTCATTTAGAGGCCTTCTGAACTTAGGAACCCAAACCACCATACCCCCACACCCCCACTCCGAACATACATATCCGCCACTACCGTGCATTGATCTAAGGAGATCAAGATAAGAACTCAAAACTCCTGCTTCAAAGGCATAAACCTGCACCACTGATCAGACCAAAAATTAACATCCGCCCCATCCCCGATCACAATACAGGTATGCTTTACAAACTCAGTCCATCCTGCCGCTATTCCTTTCCAAAGGCTTATCCCGTGAGGGCCCCGAGGCATTCTAGGCTCCCAACGATCTCTATACCCATGCCGCGCCACAATGACCTTCCTCTACAAGTTGTCTCTATCAACTCCAAAACGCCAAAGCTATTTCCCCAACAAAGCCTCATTTACTGCCTTGATAGGCCAAATGCCAAGCCCCCCACGCTCTTTTGGCCGACAGACCCTCTTCCACCTCACTAGATGATACTTCTTAACCTCTATCTTTTCATTCCACAGGAAATCCCTTTGCAGCCTTTAACTTTACTTGGATGTAAATACCCTTTAACTTAATTTATTTAATACATAACTTATAATATAACCAAACTTTAATTAAGTCACTATTTAATATTATGTGAGACCCGTTATTAAAAGAGGGTTGGTTTAGGACTCTACCATACTTTAGGGAAAAATTCTATTTCTATAGAAAGAGAGTCTCTCAGAAGGAGAGTTGGTTTAGGACTCTACCAAATTGAATAGTATTTTCCTATAATCTCCACACCCCAATAGATCGACTCTTATGAGAAGGACCGTAGAAATTCCGGATTGGCACCCGGGGAGCAACCAAGAAAAGATAAATAATTTTTCTAATATTAAATATAAAGAAACATTAAATTTAATTACTCAATTATATTTATATAAAATATAATATTATAGTAAAAAAATTATTTAATATAAAGAGAGAACGTGACGTCTAATGAAAATATATTAAAAATTATATATTTAATCTAAATTATATTTTAATAATGAAAAAATTATACGTGCAAGGCATGTGCACTTCTACTAGTATGTATATATATACTAGCAGTAATCCCGTGTGATGCACGGGAAATAAATCGAGGGAGAGAGAGGGGGTAGGAAAGATGTTCTTTAGAGGAAACAAATGGATTGAGAAAGAGTCGTGTGTGAGGGAGAGAAATAAGTGAAGAGGTTGGGTTGGTTAGAGAGAAAAGTGGCAACAGATGTGTCTGCTTCAGTTTCAAAACCATATTCTGTTGGTTTCCAATCATCTTCAGTCTGTAGAGGAATTTGAATGGATCCAGAACTGATGATAATTGGTGGTGAGATAGTCATCTTTTGAACCCCAGTGATTGTAGATTCCAACCTTGGTATTTTATCTGTCCATGAGACATGGTTGCTCACTCAACAAAAAGAACAGTTAATAACAATGAATAGGGAATCAAAAACCAATGCCCATCATGAGAACCGTCTTTGCTTATGCTCTGTTCATATGTAATCTCTTTTCTTCTTCGAAATTTGTTACTGATCAAAAAGGAAATCTTGATTACAGACTTACACAGCCAAGCCAGACCAATGCCATAAAAAACCAAACTCTGTCATCCTTGTAGCACATATCTGGTAGTAGATGGATATAAATATAATTGAGCATCCCATAAATTCCATAATAAAAAAACCAACAAACACTCTTAAATTGGAATCTTTAGCACTTCCACGACTTGAACTGGGGACAGTGGCTGTTTACAACCACAAGATCCGTGACAAAAATACACCTCACTGTGGCTAAGGCACATGCTAAAACCACACATCAACATTTAGCAGACCAATGCCCCCCACCTACAAAAAATAAAATATGCTTCGGCCTTCTCCCCAACCCGGGGCACACAGGATTGTGCCACAGTGCCACTAGACATATTGTGATGCTTTTCATGTTTAATGGTGACAGGTGCCCCCTGACTAATGATTATGCCAACATTTTTTGGTATGTTAATAAGCCCCTACGCTTCCCTTTCAAGTGAATGGACAAGCATTAAAACCACCAAGAAATTTTAATTTTTTACCATATATCGTTACAATATAGGCAGATTATGAACTGTTGGCACATACAGAACTCTAGACTTGTGTTACCTCAGATCATGGGGACTGAAGCAAAATAGTTGCAAAGATCAATTGATTAAAGATAGAAAGGAATAAGATACAAAAGATTATCATGTGAGCAGTGTGCACCTGATAACCAGCAATAAAAAAGAAAAGTTTCGGTTTCAAGAGAAATTAGGCTCTGATGGCATCCATTATTATAGGAAGATGCTTCTCAGTATAGTATCCCTGGAGGAAGGAAAACAAAATACCTTCACCCAATAACCACGTTCCATTAATCTCTTTACAGTATCAGCTTTCATTTGAAGGTCTTTTTGTTCCTGGAAACAGAAGCAGTTAATCTCTTTAACCTCTAAAGAAGAGCTTATAAGCATCAAAATGATTACACGTCCAAGGTCCACAAAAGATTAGGACATGTACGACCAGATCGTCTATAAAATAATTTGGACTGTTTCGAATAATAAATCCATGAACCTGCAAAATACTATGTTTGGGTAAAGAAACCTGGTTTTCAAATCTCAATCAAACACAAAAACATGATAATAAGTTTCTATTGGGCTGGAAACTTCAAAAATCATAATCTCCAAAACCACAATTCAGGGAATTTTGTGCATACAGATGCCAAAACAGTACAAATAATATGAATTTAGAAAACCATGTATTGAAAGGAGTCAAAAATGTCTTAATATTATGAAAGTGAAAATATTTACTTTATCAATATATCAAAATTGGTCCTTAGTGTTAACATCATATAGCCCAAAGTAATGAATGAATCCAAGCAGCACCTAATTTCCTCAATAATAGGGGAAATTTCTTTCTAAGCAATTTTACGGGGTTTCGATGTGGCAACGGGTTAGCAATGAAGGATGAGAGCACGGCGGCTGTCTGGCGAGGATGGTGTTCCCAGAAAGATTAAGGAGCTAAGGGGGCTTCAAGGGATAATTCAGGCCATCCGGTGCTTCATTTCCCAATTGGCCGTTCTGGAATGAGCCTCGGGGCATGGCCCTCACTGACCTGAGCCTGTGCTCCAAATGGGCACTAAATCTGATAGAAGTATAAACCAAGTGTATGAATCTAAGAAACAAACTCAGCCAAGAGGGAGCTGTCTGACATTGATTTTTTGATTTCAGAGTTTGAATTTGCCAGTCTATAAAAGAAAATTACGAACAAAAAGAAAAAAGAATAAAGGGGGAAAGGGTCAAGACCTATAGTATCTGAACCTTTGCTTGGTAAGAAAAGTAAAGCCTAGAGTCCAAAGTTGTGCTAGGCCATCAAAGTTTGGAGTTGGGATTCAGAGAGGATGATGTGGGGCATTTGTGTAAGAGGGAACATAGAGAGAAGAAAGATTTGTTGACGTTGGTTAGGACTACATACAAGGTTAGTGTTGAGGGAAGCTTAGGATGAAAACAAAATGACGAGGGAAGCTTAGGATGAAAACAAAATTACACGACTATAAAAATCTTACAATAGGCTTCAGTTTCTTGTTAAGGTCAGAGCAAGGTTACTCATTTATTACATCTCAAACAATACCTCCTTGGCCAGACTAGTTGAGTGTTTCCCCCATCTTAAGATCCATGGAGCCCAAAAATGGACATGAGGTTTCAATCCCACCATGAACAATGGGAAAACCATGCTCACAAGGGAAGTACAAGACAAACGGTTAGATGAAAGAGCTCTAGGGCACAACAAGGTTAGATATTGCCATAAAGGTAGAATTTTTTTTTCATCAAAATTTCCAGCCCATTTTGTGTTGCACCATCCAGAAATGGACTTGTCCAAATAGGCCCTCAAAATTTTCATAGATAGCTAACATATTTCTTCCCTTATTTCAGGAATAGATGAGAAGAGTTTTTTTTTTTAATCGGTAAATGCAATGTCATTAAAGCAGAGAGATAGAAACCATCAGATTAATAAATACTGAACCAAAGCAAAAGAAGAAGCTCAAAACAAAAGACTATCTAGGGGAAACACAAATGATCACAACACCAGCCAAACTACGAAATGAGAAGAGCTTCAGGAACTATCGTTGCTTAATGAGAATAAATAAAAAAAACAGAATGTTACAGAAGGAACTTACAGTTTTCCCAGAAAAACAAACTTCTTTGCAATCTCCTTTACGGAGTCACCTCGGACTACATCAGAAAATCAAATTCATTTTAAAATTTTCAAATACGGCATCAGAATGATTAAATTATAAGTATGCCCAAACTTCTTGTTTCCTCATCTAGTAAGAGCATCATGTGCATCTTAGACATATCTGCTCAAGTGTTGATAATGTGATATTGGAGGTCTTTAAGAACCAATATAATGGCAACTCGCATCATAAAGTAACTGAGTAACGAGAAGAGAAACAATGTGAAAGTGCCAATAAGCATGGGCGAATTTTAAATCTAAGAACCAAATAACACTAAACACCCACAAGGCCACAAAAGTAAATAGCAACAATGTTATATATTGCTCATAAGAAACATACTACAGGCTGCCCAAGCACAATAAGGTTTTCCCCACCACTTTCATTTTCTTAGATTAAATTATTTATTGATAATTTTACACAATTCAATTGATTAACAAATTTTCACTCCTAGATAGCTGTTATGAAAAACACAAGGGACATCCGAGACAATTTCTCTAGCATCATATCATATGCTGACAGTTGACCATCTAAGGAACGCGGGTTTTCAGAAGCCTAATAGGTGTTATATGTGTCAAAAGGCAAAGGAACATGTGCATCATTTACCAATTCATTGTCTGGTTCCTGGAGCATATGCACCTTTTTCTTAACTTTATTTCAGGTACCTATTGTGATCTACAAGGATGTTGGTGACATGCTTATCAACTTGAAAAAATGTGTTTTTACTTTTTAGCAGTAAAGGAAACTCTCTTTGGGATATGTTGCCCTATGTAATGACATGGGGTATATAGAGAGGAGCAAAAAGGTTTTTGATGGGATTGAATTATCCATCCACAAAATCTGTGCTAACAAAATATTTCTTACCAGGAAACTTAAAAATCTAAGCTATACATGTTGAGCACTTCGTTTCTTAAGTGCGTCGTGTTCACGGTGTCCCTGGTTGTATCATGTTGTACCAGCGTAACCATTGTAACAAAAAACTCTGTTTTTTTGAAAAAAACGCGTTTTATTCGCGAATTTTGGAGTTGCCAAATGATTCTGCGTTTAAATCGCGACTTTAAAAAAAAAAAAAGGCATTTTTCTGAATTATTCGCATTTTTCGCGAATAATTCCCGAATTATTCAAAAAAATTACTTTTTAAAAATATATTTTAATCAAATTGTTCCGTATATTTTTATAATTATTAATTTACTTTTTATTTTGTTTCCGAATTTTTCCGAACTTGATCCCTGCCAAATTATTCCCGAGCCCCAACTTTGTCACTATGCGCGTAACATCACATGTTAAAATCCAATGCAGTACTCGCTAAAAGTGATTCTAATTGTTCCAATGAATGGACAAGAAAAGAGTAGGGCAGGGTACTTGAATGTATACATCTAATTGTTGGGCACTTGAATGTATACAGCTAATTGTTGAATCATGCTATATATGATTCAGATTTTAGCACCCCATGGGATATATGCACTCAAGGTTGGGAAATTCCTAATGGATCAGTGAGTGACTTTGAAATTATTCTACCACCCTCTCTCTTTCTCTGATAGTAATTTACATGTCAATCTATGAAATCAAAGCAGATCACATCTCATTAAATGGCAAGGAAACAAAGTAACATCGCTTGATCATGCGTCAAGTGAAAATTCATTAGACAAAATATATCACTTATTCTAAATACACTGGTAGATACAAAACATTATGTAAGGATAGAGTTCAGTTCTAAGATTTAGTCATACTTGAAGTCCTAAGACGTCATATGTCGCCAAGAGGGTAATCAGACCAAAATCAGAATGCGCACCTGCTCCATATATTCCCTTAATAGGGTCAGAAACTTTACCCAAAGAAAAAACAGAACACCTATCACGATGGAAGTCAAATAAACTGATATATGGCACCAACTCTATAATGGAATTTCACGACCTTTAAATTTGATTTACACCTTCATAGTGTAGTAGGCACATTACCCTTAAGTGGAATTTAAAGGTAGTGTAAGTTTAGGAGAATAGATTGGCAACAGTCACTTGTTTGTAGGTGGTTTACCTCTCACACCCCTTCCAATTCCTAACTGAAATCATCCATAAATAATCGCCAGTGTCACAATTGGTCACTAACCACCTTATCCATAAAATACATTTGCTTATCTGTAATATGCTAACAATTGGTGACTAACCAATTGGTGGCCCATCAACAGAAATTTCTGATTGGAAATGAAATCATTTAAATGCATTTGCTTACCTTCTTATCAAAGTCCATTTTCAATGATCTCTATCATTCATCTAGTTCACACTCAGAAAATGACTGGGCAGTAGATGGGTCACCCTTTTTTTTTTGATCAGTCACCCTTTGCAAGGGGATGGGCCAAAGTCTCAAGTAACAGTAATTCTTTTCCTGAGCATAAGCCCTTCTTCTTTTTTTTTTTTTCTTTTTTTTGCATTTCTAAGTTTTGGATCTAGATCAGAAAGTTAGGAACATTCAGTGATGCTAATTTTTTGGCTATTGCGTCCCTGCCACATCCAAGAAGTAACCCACTAATTGAATAATCCAATCAAATAGTTGTCAGGCCACCCTATACAAATGGACCTAGGTGTAAAATGGAACCCTATGCTTAAGCATTTAACTCTAATTGTCTATTCCCTGTCATAACTTTTTTAATTGTTGTAATAATCTTATCATCTTTATGATTCATTTTTCTTCACTTGCAAGTTTGCAAAATCCAGTCCAGGTGTGAAGGAGACACCCATTTGTTCCAAGTATGCTAAGCTTTTATTTATTAACTGTATGTTTTCATTTCTTTAACATTACTGTGGTTAAAGTTAGCTGAAACATATTATAACATTGTCCATTGTTTTATGTTTCTTATTTTTATTTCTTCCTAATATAAGACTATTAATAGAGAGATGCCATACACCAAGACATCTAATTGAGTAAAATTTATTTATAGAAATTGAAGATTCGTTAAAGTTGCAACAGGTAAGGTGCATATTTGGATAGAAACAGATTTTAAAAAGGGTTAAATTAAACACTTATGAACTCTTGAATGTTCCATTTTTAAATGAAATAAATGGAAAGAAGATATGTGTATATATATAATTCAATCTCATCAAATAGGGAAGATAATGCATTTTTTTTTAAGTAAGGAGAGTTTAGCACTGAAATTTGAATTTTTTTTTTATCTATTAGACAAACTCAAAAGAAGAGATGGAAGCAATATCTATTTTTTAAAATCTATATTAGACAAACTCAAAAGGAAATATTGAAACAATATCTAAGTAGTTGGCTTCAAATCTTACCAATATATCAAATCTTATGTTGTCCGGTTCCATTTCATCAAGTTGCTGAAAAACCACATCAAATAGTCCATACCCTTTCAAATTTTCAACTGATTCAACACCTTTTTTGCTCATATATAGATGTTAACAAAACAAATCATAAAAATAAACATTACTAATTAGTAATCGATGTCCACAGATAAGGAAAATAACGAATTATTCTGACCCTCCATTCTGTGACAACTTCGAATATGAAATCACAATATTAATGACTTTGAAGTCACAATATGTCCAACATATACAATATAAAAAAATGAAACGTGAAGGAGAGGAGGAGGTGAGAAGAGATGCTCAATATGGTGATGACTGGAACCACAGGAGGCTGCTCCCAACTAAACTAAAGAGCACGGGGAGGACTCTCTGCAGATCAGACATGCAATCCTTCATCGATCTTCTCGTTGTTCTTGATATCTTCGTGGATATGCACATCCTCCTCGACTGATAGGACCAAGGCTTGAGCACTAGGAGAGTAGGGTACAATGGCCTCCTAGGCTTCAAATGTTCTCAGTTTCTTGACCCATACTCCGACAACGAAGGAATTGAGATTGAGAAATAAATATAGGTTTCTTAGGTTTTTGGCAATTGAACAGGAAAGCTATATGGCTTAGTTTTTTTTTTTTAATGTTAAATTGCTTAGGTTTTTGGCAATTGAATGGCCTTGTCTTTTTCTTGGATCCAATTCAGAGGTGGGAGACGAATGGAGAAGAAAAGGGGTGAGTTATTTGGGGAGATGAATTGGGGGAGACAAATGGAGAGTAACTGTGATATGGAGGTACTGACAGGTGAGATAAGAGAGAAGAGGGTGTTACTTTCATCCTAATCTAGATAAACGAACCATATTTAGGATTGAAAGACTTAATTGGAGAAAAAAATGGGGGAGTAATTAAATGAAGAGAGAGAGAGATATGTGGGAATTAATTTTTGGGGAGATAAATAGGAGAGATAGAGAGGGTGTGACACCAATGGGTGAGAGAAACTTGGTGTGACACATGGCAGCAACATGGGGTTCAAATGGAGGCATTTAGAGGAGCCACGTGGAGACCAACCGGGTTATAGTAGGAATATAGATATATATAATTTGGGTACACAGAATTTCATTGAATAGTAAAGCAATTCTGGAATCTACTACACGAATTAAATGAGTGGTCTGAGAGTTCTTAGTTTTCCCACAAAAAACTCATGTAACTACAGTTATTGCAATCTATTTTAGGAGTGCAAATCCTATGGTCGGGGCCATGCAGGAATTTTCCTGCTAGGACATGACATGCACCCATGTCAGGGGCACTTTGGGAAATAGACACAAATTGCTTGACAAAAATACCGGACCTTTATATATTGTGTTAAATGCAAATATATTTGAAACAAGGTAGAAACTAAGATGGAGTCCTCCAGATCAGAAAATAATTAACGAAATTCATCCAACTATATTGTAAAAAATATAAGCTTCGTCTTCAAATTAAAACAATATATAGTTAAAACAGGTAAAAGATGTTTTCTTTTTGGATCGGTGGTAAAAGCTCAGGTAAAAGATGATTGTCAGCAAAGAATAAGGTAACAGGGAGATATAAAGTGTTCAAACTCATAGCACAGGTTGCCAAATATAATACCTGTGTCTTTCTTTGACTATCATCCACCATGCTGAGAGAATAAGAGATTATGCACAAAAATCATTTCTCGACTACATCTTTGCAACAGCAGATATATCTTCACTAGGACTCCAATCATAAACTCCTTTTTCGCTCATTTCAGAGGAGAGAATATTGGCCTCTTGCAATCTACCCTCTTTTCTGAGGCCATTTATAAGATCATTGCAAGTACAGGCACTTGGAAGGAAACCGTTCTCAAACATTTCTCTGTACCAAACATAGGCTCCACTGAAATCGTTTAGCTTGCAGTGTTCCTCAATCAGTGTGTTGTAAGTAACTCCACTAGGAACTAATCCTCTGGCCTTCATATCGATAATTATATCACTTGCTTCCTGCAGCTTCCCCTCCCTATAGTGCCCCAAAACTAGGCCATTATAGGTCATATTGTCAGGATCAATTCCCCTATCTACCATCTCTCGATGAAAAGCAAATGCCTTCTGGACATCTCCATATATTGCACAACAATAAATAAGTGCATTATAAACAACTCGATCAGGAGACAAATTCTTCTCTAACATTTCCTGATACATATTCTCTACTTCTTGCATTGATCCTTCCCTGGTAAATCCACTAATAAGAGCATGATAGGTTCTTAAAGTAGGTTTAATACCGGATTTCTTCATATTTTCGTATAGCTCCAAAGTCTTTTGGGCATTTCCTGCATTAGCATACCCTGCAATTAGGGAGTTGTAAGTGATCACATCCAGACAAAAACCTTTATTTGTAATTGTGAGAGCCAATTCTTCAGCTTCCACTGGCCTTCCTTCTTTGCAGAATCCGTTTATCAGGGAATTGTATGATACAAGCGTTGGAGATACCCCAGTTTCCACCATCTCATGGAACAACCTGAAAGCGTCTTGCATCTGGCCCACTTTACACTGACCATCAATGAGCATGTTATAGATCTGTACATTTGGTGAAACTCCTCTACTTGACATATCCCTAAGGAGAATTTCAGCTTCGAGAAACTTCCCATCCTTGCATAAACCATTTATGAGAGAACCGTAGCTCACAGCATTGGGCTTTAGCCCATTATCTCCCATTTCATTGAGAATCTGGAAACACCTCTCAAATTGGCAAACACTTCCATAGCCATCAATTAGGGTGTTATAAGTCTCCAGATTTGGGGAAACCCCTTTCCCCACCATCTTCTTCACCAATTCCTCTGCCTCAGCCATATTCTTCATCTCACATAACCTATTAATCAGACAATTGAAAGTTATGCAGCTCGGGCTCAATCCGAGACTTTCCATCTGTTCAATCATTGAAAAGGCTTTGTTCATGTCACCTGCCCGGCAATATCCATCCACAATTGTGTTAAATATCACCGTCGTCGGGACAAACCCTGTTTCTTTTAGCCTCTTTAGAATCTCCTCGGCCTCTGACATCTTCCCTTCCTTGCAGAGACCGTTCAAAAAAATGCTACAAGTATAATCATTGAGCTGAACCCCTTTCCTAATAGTCTCTTCATAGAGAGCTAATGAGGCATCAGCATTCCCACACCTTGAATGCCCATCAAAAAGAATGCTATAAGTGAACCCATCTGGAACAAACCCATGAGCTTCCATCTCTTCCAACATCATCTTCGCCTCCTCCATCTTCCGATTCCGGCAGAGCCCACTAAGTAACGAATTGAAAGTAACCAGGTTTGGGGAGACCCCTTTCAAGTTCATCTGGTCTCGCATCTTAAATGCCACCTCCAAATTCCCCACCTTACAGTACCCATCAATAAGTGTATTATAAGTAATTTGATTAGGCACGACCTTCTTTGTAAGCATTTTTTCAAACAGGTTCCCTGCATCTTCCATTCTCTTCTCCTTGCATAGACCAGATATCACCACATTATAAGTAAACACACCTGGTTTAATCCCTCTCTTCTTCATAGAATTCATCAATTCAAGAGCTCTTTTCAAATCCCCAAGTTTCACTGCCGATTGAACTGCTTTATTGTAAGTGAAGCTATCAGGACGAATTCCACTATCGAGAAACTCCGTAAACAAATCTAGGGTTTTCTCAAACTGCCCCAAAGAAACCAGGGTTTCTAATAAGCGATTGAAGGACGCTAGAGATGGAAAGATCCCATCTTTCTTCATCAACATGAATAAATCTGTTGCTTCAGTTGGCATTTTCGACTCTGCGCATACAAATAAAAGGAGGTTTGAAAACGAGGGTTTCAAGAAGGGAGAAGAAACAGAGAAGAGGCGGAAGAGATCAGAAGGAGAAGGGAAAGGGGTTTTGGAGAAAAGGAGAGACTTAATTAGGGTTTGAGCGGAATCTAAACGACCTTGCTGTAGAAGGATTCGAAGCTTTCTTACTTGTTCATGGAGGTCCTGTTCTTCGGCCTCGTTGGGGTTCTTCGTTGCTGTGGCTTGGCTTTCTTCGCTTTGATCGAGCTTCTGCGTTCCAGAGTCGGAACTAAGGAATCTGAAGAGAGGGACTGGAGAGGAATTTTGGGGTTTGTTGAGGATATTGCTGGTGAATTTAGGAAGAAGATGAACCCGGTTCGCCATTTTCTGTGGAGTGGTGAAGTTGGCACTTGTAAGTTCGTAACCCTTATTACGCAGGAAGAACTTCTGTGTTCGTGGAGAATAACAATCAGCTGCCGAGGGTGTTTCACAGCCTCGGGCTGCAAAACCACCCTCACAACGCCACATCAGAAAAAGGGCCGACCTCTGTTCAGCTCGGGAGTGCCCCCACAGCCGAGCGAGTTCGAAATTCGAATGCGATTGAATTCAAGGAGAGTTCAATTGCACTCAGGTTCCCTATTAGCCGTGGTTAAGATTTACTACCCCTGGGATTTCGTTTTTAAAAATAAATATTAAAAAAATATTAACCCTAAGATTAAAAATTCTTAACTAGAGTTCAATATTTTTTACTTTTTTTTTTGCTAAAAATCAGAGAGATGGAATCACAGCCAATCGCGATTGAATTCAAGGAGAGTGCAATCGCTCCCACAGGTCAACATGACGTCCCCTTTAACTTCTATTAACCATGGTTAAGATTCCATAATCCTTAGTGTTCAATAATCTAGCCTTAGTTTTCTGAAAAACATATTAAAAAATTATGAACCTTAAGAATTAAAAATCTTAACTATTGTTAAATACTTTTTTTTAATATTTTTTTAAAAAAACCAAAGGTTAGATTATTGAACACTAAGGGTTAGAGAATCTTAACCATGGTTAATAGGAGTTAAAGGGAAAAGTGGTTAAAGGGAAAACGTGTTGACTTGTGGGAGCGATTGAACTCTCCCTGAATTCAATCACGATTGGCTGTGATTCGGACTCAAAAATCAAGTTTACCTTGTTGAACCTCAAGGGTTAGTGAATCTTAACCACAATTAGTAAGGGATAAAAGGGACATGGGTTGGCATGCGGGTGCGATTAAACTCTCCCTGGATTCAATCATAATTGGCTATGGTTCAATAGCGAGCTGTTCGTTAGCCTGACATGGTGGGTCGCGTTCAAGCTAACAGGTCGGCCCTTTTTTCTATGTGGCGTTTGTGAGGGTAGTTTTGCTGCTGCGGACTGCAAAACACCCTTTGCAGCTGATTATTGTTCCTTAGGACCATTTGTTTCTGAACCCTCCAAAGGTTGGGCGATCATTGGCCCAAAACAGGTAGAAGGCCGGGCCTATGCAACAAAGCCATGCCAGCCACTAAGGCCCCGTTTGGTTGCACTTCCGTTTTCTGTTTTTAAAAATAAAATTTGAAAATTTTTACATAAAACATATTTGGTAAACATGTTTTGGTTTTTAAAAATTATTAGTAAAATTTTTGAAAATCAAGGTAACTGAAGAAATTTCTGTTACCTCTATTTTTAGAAACAAAAAACAAAAACAAAACCACTATGCACCACTACTCTAACATCATCACTATTCCACCACCAACACCACCAACACCACTCCACCACCACAACCACCGCTCACCACCCAACCACCACTCATCACCACCACCACAACCACTCCACCACCACCAACGCCACCAATTACCACTCAACCACCACCAACATCACCACCACCGCCACCACAATCACAACCACCACTCCACCACCACCCTACCACCCATCACCACCACTCCACCACCCACCACCAGTCACTACCACTCACCACCACCACCACAACCACTCCACCACCAACGCCACCAACACCACTCAACCACCACCAACATCACCACCACCACCACCACAATCACCACCACCACCCATCACCACCACTCCACCACCACTCACCACCACCACCACCCCACCACCTCTCACCACTCCACCACCCACCACCACCACCACGCCACCACCACTCACTACCACTCACCACCACCACCACCCCACCACCACTCATTACCACTGACCACCACCACTCCACCACCAATGCCACCAACACCACTCAACCACCACCACCACCCATCACCACCACTCCACCACCCACCACCACCACCCTGCCACCACTCACCACCCTGCCACCACTCACCACTCCACCACCACCATCACCCCACCACCACTCACTACCACTCACCACCACCACCACCACCAACACCACTCAACCACCACCAACATCATCACCTTCACCACCACCACTACCACCACCCACCACCACTCACCACCACTATGGATTGGAATTGCTTACTCATTATTATATTCATCATATTTCCCAAACGTGTTTTTTTGTTTTTTGTTTTTTAAAACAAGTAATAGTTAGTAATGCCAAAACATATTTTCTACTTAAAAATTTTGAAAATAGAAAATTATTTTCAGTTTCAAAAAACAGAAAAACATAAGTGTATCCAAACTGCCTCTAAGTTAATAGCTCTTCATACTAAGCCCAGGACTGACCGGACTATAACTGCAAACCAAGCCTGGCTTGACAGAAGTCTATGGAGCCAGCCCAGCCCATTGGCATCCTCATCAGGATACAGATTGTCCTAAAGGGGGATGTTAATGGATACCATATCATCCAACTTTCTATGCCCAATTGGGAAACCCTAATCGGACCTTAGGATTTATGTTAGGATCCGAATTGTCCCACATCGATTAAATATAGGCTTGGCCTTGTGTATATAAGCTCTTGGGCACCCTTCCCTTGTTAACCGGTTTTCAAGGGCGAGTTCTACCCATGGGTTCGTATCATTTGGTATCAAAGTTAGGCACCACGTCACGAGTTCGAGTCACGGAAATGGTTACCTAGGGAGGACTATGAAAAAGAGGCCGGAGAAAATCCCTTCCCCAGAGTGAAAGCCACCACGGAAAGGGATACCTAGAGAGAACTGTGGAAAAAAATCTTGAGAGTTGCCCCACCCTAGAGTGAGAGCTGCCGAGGACGTCGATTGCAGAAACGTGGTAATATGTTACGTGCCTTTAATAAGTAAATTGATCTTCTGCACCTCATTAGGCCGGTCTTTTAAGGAGTATTGGTCAAGACACTTATCATTGGTATCAGAGCCAGAACCACGTCGAGTATGGGCTCGGACGCAGTATGAGTTGCGGTTCTGTGGCCACGGTCTCGGAAAGTGCTATCTAGGCAGGACTACGGAAACAAGATCCTTGAGAAGTGCCCCGCCTCAGAGTGAAAGCCGTTGTGGACATCGGCTATGGAGTGTGGTAGTATGTTAGAATCCCAACTGTCCCACATCGGTTAAGTATGGGTTTTGCCTTGTGTATATAAGCTCTTGGGCACCCTTCCCTTGTAAGCCGATTTTTAAGATTGAGTTCTACCCATGGGTTCGTATCAATTTGTCTCAAAAAAATGTATTGTGGGGGCAATGTTAAGCTCGTGGTGGAACTTTCCTAAGGTAGAACCATAGAACCGCTCTTTCTTAAAGGAAAATTGTTAACGTGCCCAAGGTTCCCATTTCATAACGGAATGGCCAGTCCTCATTGGTCCACACCCAAATTTTAAATGCTTACATACTATGGTTAGTATTCACTCACGCCTAGGGTTAAGCAATCCAACCATGGTTTTTTTTTTAAAAAAAACCAAAATCTTAGTTTTAATTTAGTTAAGCTTAACCAAGGTTAAAGGGGTGTTAAAAGGGACATGTGGACATGGGGGTAAGATGGGAAACGGACCCATGGGTCAGCTAAGCACTTCTTTTTCTTAAAAGGGACCATGATTTGAGTCTCACGGATTCTTTTTACATAACAAATTAAAGAAACAAAAATGCTACGAAGACTTGGCCTGTTTCAGTCAGGATTGTATCGGGCTTTATAGCTTCCATTGTGAGCGATGGCAACCAAGGGTCTGTCTAAGAAGGCACCATTGGGCCTGGCGAAATGACACATTGCAGGCCCACTGGCCCAGCTCAGTTAGGGTTGTAGTGGGCATTACTGAAAGAGACATCGCCCAAGGGTCTACCTAATAAGGCACCATCACACGAATGAGGATCAGATGCAAGAGGTGTTCTGCAGCAGAGTGGCAGCAGAAGCTTTCACGTTGGATTTTAGGGTTAGGGTTAGGGTTAGGGTTAGGGTTAGGGTTAGGGCTTAGGTTAGTTCCTTTTTGAACCCTAACACTAAAATCCGCATCTCTTAGGTCACTGCAGCTATGCTGCATAATAAATTCTCATCACACATAGCTTGAGGCCCGATATGACCCTAACTGAACTGGGCCAGTGGGCATGGGTCTCCTTAACATTACTCAAATAGAAAAAAAAGGCAAAATAAATGAGGAGACCTGGATTTTAAGCGAGTGGAGTAGACATGTGGATGCTCTTTTTATACTCTGACACTACAACATGATCATGGAAAATGATGCTTAAGCTTAAATAATAATCAACTGTTTTGGATGTTTCTATGTTCTAAGAAGAACAAAAAAAAGAATAAATCAAGAGAGGCCTGTGTTCCTTTTCTTTAGTTTTTAAATAGTTCTTTGTTATAGCTTTCCAAAGCACTCCAATAGAATTTAAAAGGATGCTCTATTATCTTAGTAATGGCTTTGTTAAATCTGCATTAAAAGATTAAAATGCATGTCTTGCTCTCTCCATTATTAGATTAATTTAGACATGAAAGACAGAAATGGGTCCTACCGAGATCTCCTGGGTCGTAATCAACTTGATTGGATGATCAAAGCAATACGAGTCATCGCTTTTGTATTTGGGCAATCCAATAGGCACAAAATGTATGATGAAAGCAAATGGTTGTGATCATCTCAAAAGGTGATTTTACACCTAGATTGGGTCCATCAAATGAACAATAAGAGCAAAACAGGAATCCCAAATCATGTTTAGCTTGTTTAAGGTAAGAAATGGTTATTATTATGTGTTGGTGCTTAGGTTGAGATTTTAGCCCAACTATGCAAATGGAAAGTTGTGACTATAATCACTGACTCTGTCAACATCCTACTTTTTTCAACTTCTTCCATTGGATCTGTTCCACCATTGTTCTTTCAAGTTCTAGTAAAGGGAAATCAAATGACATAGACATATAGAGACTATAAGAAGATGAAAATTTAATTTCAAATTATCCCCCATTGGCATTCAGCTTATTCTTTTTTCAAACAAAACCCAAGCCCAAAAAAAGAAAAGAAAAGAAAACTATAAAATCTCACAATTACAATCCATTCCAAGATGTTTACACCATCTATTTGGGGTCAAAACCCATATGCTGCTTTTTTATCTTCTCTTCTTCTTAGTATACATTCACAGAATAACCACAATTCGTTTTGTGATTTTCTGGTGTTCTTGAGTATTCACAAGAGAATTCCTCGAGGGGTGCTTCTGTTCAGCATAAAAGAATGACCAGCCTTTGTTCTTACGAGCTAACAACTGAAATAATTGCAAGAAAATGTTGCTAAAAATGCCATATATATTTTGTTGGAGAAGAGGAAGACAGGCATGGTATGATGAATTCCAAAGAGGACTATGCGAATCTATCCAGCTCGAGAGTCTCATTAAGAGTTGGGGACAAAGGTTCCAACGTAACCGAACCCCGCAATGAAGAAGGCAATGGCTTGGAGGTAGAGGTATATGAAGTAGTGATTCTTCCCGAAGGCAACATCATAGCAACCACAAAAGAAGAGGAAGGCTCCAACCCCAAGCTCCAACATATGGAGTCTGTTTATGTTCAAACAACAAATACAGGTCAAATATGTTAAAGAGGTATAAATGCATTACTCTAAAATGCACTGTGGGATGAAACACATGTTTTAAAATGGTTCAAGCCTCAAGTCCATGTTAGAAACTTTCGGCTAAGTTCCGTGGCTTCTGTTTATAGCTTGAGACATGAAATATTTTACAATTTCGACATGGTGTATCTAACGCACCGCACAGATGGATACACGGCAGTCTAGACTTCACCACTGTAGTTCTAGATAATATAAACCACGATAACTGAAGTGTATTGGAGAGATGGGTCTCGACTTCCCCTTTCTCCTTGGCTCTGATCTGGTGCACTAGCCTTCCATGGTGTTTTGAGAATGTTTATATATGTCATTGTAATGGCTACTTCTTCCTTCATTCACACACACATTCACACACACACACATATATATACACACACACGCAATGTAATGCAATGTTTAGGACAATCTAAACATTGAGAATAATGATAAATTTGGGTACCTTTCACCAATCCTGAGTCGAAGTTTCTTGGTTGCTTTAGTGCTTGCTTTTGTCTTGAGAGCATCTCCCAATTTCTCAGTGACAATCCATTCATTTACTCGCCCTGCCTCCAGCAGACCGATAAAGGTCGCCTTAGTTCGGTGCAGAGACATGACATTCTCGAACAGAATCCAGAAAACTAACAAGTGGAGTGATCTGTAAGATTAGAGAACAACCACAAAAATTAGAACACGTGAAATTTCAATTTCAATAGCGCTTAAAATAAATCAATGAGCAAGAAATCAGACCTTGGAGTTCCAACTGCATTGAGAAGGGTAATGATAGAAGGGATATAAACTGCTCCCCACTTTGGAACCACGACTTCAGGAACCAACACAGTTGCGGGAAGTACAACACAGTAAAAAATAAAGGTGACGAGATGGGCTACGATCTTTCGAACAAAGAAGAAGCTGTAGATCACATGAACTTTCTTCCATAGAGATACTCTCTGTGGTATACAGTAAAATTAAAGAAGGGAAGATTAATTAACAAACTAGTTCCACTTTAACCTTCTTAGTTTTCAATCCAGATTAGAAGATTTAAGGAAACAAACCTTGTTTCTTATGATCTCCATTGCCATTTTCCTGAACAGATTAGCGGGACCGCAAGACCACCTGTGCTGTTGATAACGGTAGGCTTTGAAAGTACTTGGCAATTCATTTTTCACCTATCAAACCAAATAAAATATATCAAATATTATTATAAAAATCCCTTATAGAAGCACAATAATTAACTGTACAAAACATAGGAAACAGAGTTTAGAGTTCAGAGTTTTGAACAGGATTCGAGAGAAATGGGCATAAATATGAATTTTTAAAAAAATGTAAAATGAAAGTAAATTGTAACTTGAGAAAATTAAATTGGTCACTCCAATGGTATTCAAAATTTCAACTTGGTTGATTCAGGGTCTGCTTGGTAACAGGTAACAACTAACATGTTTTTGGTGTGCTGCATCAAATTAAATCCGAACGAAATTATAGGCACCTTTGGACGGCCAATTAGTTGGCCATCTTTCACACTTATAGGGGTGGCAATTTTGACCTAACCCAGCAATCCGCTTCAACCCATTCGCCTTCTCATGGATTAGTGTTTAGATTTTTGACCCATATACTGGACTTCGGATGGGCTCCCAGACCTGACAGTCATAATACCTAGTTAATTTTAACATTTTAAAAAATTACTTATAATTCTAGACATAACTAATTTATTTAAGGTTTAGGGATTCCTTATTGGTTTGGGTTCGGGTACGACCTTTTCAACCTATTTATAAATTGTCCAGTTGCAGTTGAGAGAAAAGGTCCACAGTTAGCATAAATTTTAATATTTTAACATTTCTCAAGCAGTTATACTGTTTTTTTTTTCTTTCAACTTATTAATTAGGCAGGTGAGTTAAGGCTTAGGGTTCCTTATTGGTTTGGGTCCGGGTATGATCTTTTCAACATGTTCGTAAGTTGTCGGGTTCTAATTGAGGGCATTATTACAGTCGACCCCTTTTTTTTGGGTGAGAGATATGTGGTTAGGCCGAACCTCAATTAGTAGGTTAGTATCTGTTCTAAGTCATGGGCGGGTGGAGATGACAACACTCACACCATCTCGGGAATGAAACCTGAATCAATGGAGTAGTGACTAGCTCACACTACCGATGGGGCAAGCGATGCTTCCCCAGTCGACCCGTTCACTGAGCATAGATTTCAACGTTTTAATAAGCAGTTATTTTGTTATCGTACGTTTTAGGGAAATAGCTAACGTACCTCTGAAACCTATTTACAATTCTAAGGCTGTCCTCATTCGTCCTGTCCACCCCCTTTAAATACTCACCGCATGGTAGGCCTATCACTGCTCTACATTTTATTATAAGTGAAAAAAAAGAATGATGATAAATGTTAAAATTTGGGGGATGGGAATTTTTTCAAAATAGGCTTTAAAATTTAAATTTAACCATTAACTTTTGACTTTTCAACCGATGCTCATTAAATGTGGATCGATATGATATAAGTAAAGTAAAATAATTAAATAAGTTGAAAATTCAAAGCTATTTTAGAGAAAAACCTCTTAATTGAGGCCTATTTTAAGAAAACCCCTAAAATTTCCATACTCTAATTGGACAAGGGAGACCTCAGCCAACTAACTAAGCAATTAGAAAAGCAATAACAGGTGATTATAATTTATAAGAATGGGGCTGGCATTACTGAATAATGGTGTACCTTGAGAGCACCAACGTATAAGAATTTCCAGCCTTTGAGACTAGCTCGGACCGCCAGATCCATGTCTTCCACCGTTGTCCTGTCCTTCCATCCTCCCGCCTCATTTAGAGCTGCTATTCTCCATACACCAGCTGTCCCTGTTTTACAAATTTTAATTCGTTTAATATTCATTTAAATAATACAAAATTAAAATAATACCTCCAGCGGTTTTGCGAAGGCGGTTTACCGTTGAAACCAAAGAAGGCGTAGGTGGATGACCCCACTTCTTGCTCCACCGTAAAATGGTAATCCAATGACATCTCCTGCATTCTTGTCATCAGGCATTCGTCGGAGTTCACTGCAAAACCGCCACCACGTCACCAACTTTTCCCAGCGAATTAAAGAGTTTTAGCTCCGTATGAAAAAAATATGAAGCGGGGGTATTTTAGGGATTACAAAGTGTTATATACATAAATACCCTTCTTTTATTTTTTATTTCCAAAATACCTAACTTCAAGGCCTATTTTTAGGAGCTCCGGTTACCGGAGCTTCTGTTCATATCTAAACTCTAATTACGAGAAGTGTCGGTGAGTAGATGGTTAACGAAGCTCAAAGAATACTTGCACGTGGGGCTGCTAAGGGGTGAGCTGAAAAGACAAATATGCCCTTCAACTTTCATGTAAGTCTAAACCTGCCCTTGTAATCAAATTAAGCTGTTTTAAGACAGAGACAACACCGTTCTTTTCGGATAATGATGGAGCTGACCGGAAAGTCTTCTAGCACTTCCATTCCGGGTTATTTGCGTCTTTAATTAAGATCTCAGAAGAGGAAACTGACAAAGACAGCGAAAACGCAAAAAACAACAAACCGAGATTCTAAAATAAACGGGGTCGCATTTGATTGCTACGTCAATAAATAATCAGTTCATTTTATAATTCGTTTTTTTTTGGAAGGTGGGAGTCGCTGAAGTGGGTTGTTTGAATGTGGGTCCAGATGAAACCCCCATCTACGGTTCTGATACGTCAACGTGGCATCCAATTCTGCGGCACTGGAATATAGAGAAATCTAAAGAAAAGAAATAAGAAAACACCACCGACAGTCTTCGAGCTAAAACTGGTCATTAATGGCGGAATTAGAGGTTAAAATGAGGACAACAATGGTTAATGGAGATTACCGAATTTCCAGCGAGCTTGAACAAGACCGATTTCTGGGTTTTGGGCGAGGAAAGGAATGGTACGCCAGAGGAAATCTGGTTCAGGTTGGAAATCTGCGTCAAAAATGGCGACGTAATCGCATTGTTTAACGTAGCTGTGCTTCATTCCTTCTTTAAGAGCTCCTGCTTTGTACCCGTTTCGGTTGTCTCTGATCTCGTATTTGATGTTGATTCCTTTGCTTGCCCATCTCTGGCATTCCAACTCCACCAAATCCTGTAATTTTAATGCAAAAAGAACAAAACCCAGATTGGAAATTGAAGAAGAGAAGCTGAGGTGGATTTTAATGTCAATAAGAAAAACAGAGATTTTAGCTTTCGGTGTGTGTGTGTGTGTGTTTTTAGAAAAGAAAAAAGAAGGAAAAGAGAAAGACCCAGATCAGGAAAAAAAAAAAAATCAAGCTTAGACGAAAATGTAGTTTTCGAGTTGACTAATGGGTTTTAGGTGATGATTGCGAATTGGGTCTGATAGGAGATCAGAAAACAGAGAATAGAATGAAGATTATCACAAAAAACAAAAAAAAAAGTAAAATTGGAGTTCTTCCTTCTCCTTCTACTTTCTATTTCTTTTTCCTACTGGGGTGGATTACGGTAATGGGTTTGGCGTGAGGACCTTAATGACTGGGTCTGTTGAATCATCGAGGACTTGGATTATGACTCGTTCAGATGGCCATGAAAGGCCGCATGCAGCTCCAATCGAGAGCTGGTAAACCTGCATCAAAAGTTCAAGAGAAAATTAAAACAAACTTATTGAATTCCTCAGAAACCCAGAAGAACCAGAGGCAATGCTGGATTACAGAGACATTGAAAGGAACTAAAAATGGGAGATTAATGAAGTAAGAAAGAGACCTCTTTTTCGTTGTACATTGGGATTTGTACAAGAACCATGGGATACGTTGATTTACCCATCTCCACATCGTCTTTTATCGGTTCCCATTTGTAACGCTTCTCGGGTTTTCGCCCAAACAGCTTTATGAGAACGATAACAACCCCCATGTAAACCCTCTCAATGAAGAGCGTTAGCGACATGAACAAGCATACAAAGACTGCAATTTTCAGGAGAGGAACGATTAATGGAGCTCTGATCTGCTCCCAAAGCAATTGAATTTGCTCGCTAATGTCATCTCTGGTCCCTTGAAATGCCTCGGGAAGAAGAGTTGTCTCAGAAATCCGATCCATTTCTCTGTTTCTCCGGCTTCAGATCGTTACAGAAGAACAGAGGAGAACCAAATAGAACCCAGAAACGAGAAATTCCAAACAGGGGATAAGAAGACAATTGGCTACAATGTCCCAAAGAAACCCACTAGATCTGCATGGATTTAAAGGACTTCCTTTGCGAAAAGAGCACGAATCTTTCTCTTCTCTTTCTCTACACTGCAATTTTGCTTCTGAATTACGCAAAACAATGTGGTAGAGCTGGACTGTCAGACACTCGTTCAAACCACTCCACTCTACTACAGAACCAGAGCCACGAAATACTTAGAAAAGAGAAGCCAAACCCAGTTCAGATCTCGCACTTCTAAACCAAGGAAACAAGCATTCCAGGAAAAACCCCACAAAGAGAAGAGCACAAAATCTCTATTTTCTTCTCTTTCAATCACTGCAAATCAAAACCTCTGCTTCTCCTCTCAAAGGAAAACAGAGATAGAACAGTACATATAAATCTAGAAAGAGAGAGAAGCAGAGAAAAGAAGTGCAAGAGAGAGAAAGAGCTTTCTGGGGTTTTGATTTCTCTCTCTCTCTCCTCTTTAGTAAATTTTGCTGATCTTTATAAGCTCAGAACCACAACTGTTCCAACCACAAGTGTTCAGCTACTATTTATGTAGGAACCACAAGTGTACAATTGCTCTTCTCCTTAGGTTTCTGCCTTTATATAACAATTAGGAACCAAAACAAAAGGGTGTCAAAAACCGACGACCAGTGTCAGATCCCGGCGAATCTTATGGCGTTTTCCCTATTTTGCCTTTCATTAATTCAGTTACTTAAGCTAATACAACTATTTAAATCTTAATTACATCTGTCGGGTGAAAAGCGAAAATGACGCTAGTAGGGTGTCGGTCAACCGGCGGGTTCCGACCGTCCGATTAATAAATGGACCGGGATAGCCCGTTTTAATAATGCTCAGGATCCTCTCGAGTTCAACTCGAGAGAATCTCTCCGGTTTGAACCCCTAGAGGTCGCCACGTGTCTCCTTTGACACCCCTTAAGCATGGGTAAGGTTCACCCATCCAACCTTGGTTTTTTTTTTAATATTAATTTTTTTTTAATATTAAAAAAACTCTAAAAATAGTTTTCTTAATTTAAAAAATAATAATTAATATAAATAAAAAAACCAAGGATGGGTGGGTGAACCTTACCCATGGTTAAGGGGTGTCAAAGGAGACACGTGGCGACCTCTAGGGGTTTAAACTGGAGAGATTCTCTCAAGTTGAACTCGAGAGAATCCTGTGCCTTTTAATAATAGGGCTCAGGCCAAGCCCACCTAGGGAATCCAGTTGGGAAGCGAAATCCCGGTTTCGTCCAACCCCAACGATATCGATATAGCACATATTTTGGAAAACATGAGAATTTCGGTGATATTTTTAAAATTTGTTTTTAAAAAATTATTGTTTTCTTTATTAAAATTCTGAAAATATTTTGATATTTTTATTTAAATTTCATGAAATTTTAAATTTTTATATATTTATTTTTAAAATAAATTAAAAATATTTATATAAATATACAAAATTTTAATAAAAAAATATTTTTTAAACATATGTATTTAATAAAATACTAATAAATTAAAATCCAAAATCACGTCAAAGTACTGATTTTTTTTTTGAGATTTCGGTTCGGGTTGGCTGACCCAAATTACCGATAACGTCGAGATATAAAACCTTGCCTAAGGATGAAAAACAATTAAGACTGTTTTGAAATTTTTAATAAACAGGCCCTATTGGATTGGGCCAATCAGGCTAAACCCGATTATAGGTATAGTCCAACAACCCAAGCCAAAGACTCTAGACCCAAATCCACCCAACTATTTAATTTGGTCAGGCCGTGGGCAGTCCGCACCATTGACACCATTATTCATGAGCTTCATAATTTCTTGTTGAGAGGGGGCGGAGCTAGGATTCTTTTGCAGGAGGCTAACATTGAGGGTTCGAGGCATAGCTCTCGATTTTTCTTTTATTTTATGGCCAAGTTTATGAGTTTTTGCATTTGTTTGTGTCCGTTTGTAAAGAATATATTTTTCCTAAAATATTTAGGATTAGAACCCCGTCCCTATAAAATACTACCGGATTTTTTTCTTCAAAATTTTAGGGGGAGCTTCAGCCCCCGGCCCCATGTGGCTCCACCCCTGCTTTGTGACCACAATACCCTTATGGTCTCTAATTTAGGGGTGGCAATTTCTGGTCATTCCCGTCAAATAAACAACGGGCACACCTTAACCATCTTAATTAGAGGGTGCATAATTATAAATATACATAGTTACATAAATAATATATGAGATTAACTATTAACGAAAACTCCTTCCAAAAAAAAATTATTAAAGAAAACTTCGGTTCAAGAAATAATAGGAACAACCCAAAATATGGCTTGATAGGGGTAGTCTCTATATTTTGGATTGCCCAAGTTATTTTTTCAATGGAAGCTCGTTCAAAATTAATCTCATAATACATTATTAGAAATCAATTTTAAGGTTAAATATTCTTAAAAATAAAATATTATTTTGGGCCGAGAAGGGACAAGGGTCCCTCCCTTGTTGCTGTTGGTTTTGCTGTGGGTGTCCTTTTCAACTCGATTTTGTAAAAATAGTTGAGGATTGTTACGCATACTCTCATTCCCTTAACTCTCACCCCTTGTGATAATAAAAACGAATGATTTATTCCAAGGCGCACACAAAAACCTTTATTTTATTATCAAAAAAGGGCAAAGTAAGATTTTTTATTATTATTATGAGAGTATGATTAGCATTCCTCTAAATAGTTTGGCCCAATGTAGGCTTCACCCGGTCCAAATGTGATCCGGCCCAATCCAACCTATTGCTATTGCTATCCCTATGATTTGGTCATCTAAACGGCTGTCCTTCTGTTGAGCCGTTTAATCAGTAGTTTTTCTAATTTGATTTCCTAGTTAGCGTGTAGTTAAACAATAAAACAAAAATCGATCTTTAATAGTTTGAGCGATTGTTTGGAAACCCAAACTGACTCTACCAATTATTCGTGGTTAGGTTGCGGAGCTGTCGCTGTTGTCCCTCACATGACTCAGCCACCGTCGGCAGGGACTCTTTACATCCACAATCACGAAAAAACCCCCATTAGTTTGGTATAATTAACAAAAATGCCCCATTTTTCACTTGAGAACCTTCCACACAAATTATATGACGAAAATACCCTTCTACCTTCTTCCTCATATACACAAGTAAATCTAGCATTTGCTGTGTGAAATTTTCTTGGGTTTGTGATGGGTAATTTTGTCATTGTATTTTATGGGGGAAAAATGGTTATTGAACTTTGACTATTTTACTTATAATAATTAAAATTAATTAAAAGAGACAAAGGTGGAAGAGGCCCTTTCTTGTGATAATGACTCAATTTTTGCTTCACAATACTTTAATTGATTACTAAATTAATTGGTGGAAAGTCATCTAAAAGTGATATCATTCAAGCATTTAATAATTTATAGTAGTTTGGGAATGAAGGAGAAATCTGTTTTTTTTTTATCAGCTTTAGAAATCCGGCAGCACTCTAGTCCATTTTAGGTTTCTAATTGTTTGTGAAAGAAAATGGTAAGGGTTAGGGTTAAGGTTTTGTAACCAAGAACAATAACTAAAGGGTTTATTGGATTATGTAGAAAATATGATTAAAGGGGCACGCTAGCACTACTCTCAAACATTTCCCACTCACATCCAAAATACAACACTTGTCTTTATTTTAACTAGTTATTTTTACAAATAGTTAGAAATTTCTATTAAGCAATGAGAGTTACGAAAAAGACTAGCACGCTTCAAGAATGAGAATATAATTAGGGTTAGGGCATTCTTAAAGAGAATTGAAACAAGGGTTTCTTTGGCATCTTTCGTATTGTCAAGTCTTTGACTAAAAGTAAGGACAATACCCTCTCCCCCACCTTCCTCTTACCCCAAAAATGTGCTTATATTTTCTAGGGCAAAACTGGGTTGGTGGGCTCCAAGGACAGTAGTACACGTGGAAATAAATTGCCATCTACCTTGCCCCAAAACCTAATAAAAAAAAAAAAAAACAGAAAGAAAATGAGTTCAATGAGATATTCTTAAAGCATTAGGATACTTATATTCCTTACTTAATTCCCTCTGTACTGAGATAGACGCCACACCTCACTCTCATCTAACACTCTTTTTTAAACTTAACTCCTACGGTTGACCGTTGACCTCAATCCATTTCCACAATTTTTTTTTTCTTTCTTGTTCTCTCGCCCAAGGTTTCGAAGCTCAACAACATAGTGACATACCCTCTCTGTACCTGTCAAGGGTCTATGACTTAGGGCACTATCAGTATCATGTAACAATTGCCATCTACCAACAACATACCCTCTTTGAACCAGTGAGTGGGTCTATGATTTAGAGAACACTATCAGTATCATGTAACAATTACCTTTTTTTTTTTTTTTTGGTCGTCATGTAACAATTACCTTACACCAACACCAAGTACCCTCTTTGAACTAGTTAATGGATTTATGACTTAGGGCACTATCATGTAGCAATTGCTTCCCACCAACAACATACCCTCTTTGAAACAGTCAAGGGTCTATGATTTACTGCACCATCATGTAACAATTGCCTTCCATCAACAACATACCCTCTTTGAACCAGTTAGGCTTTGTTCTTTTGTTAGAACTTCTGAAAGTTTGAAACATTAAGATATTGAAACAAGAGGCAAGAGAATAGGATGAGAGGGGAGAGGGTTTCTAATTCTTTTATACAATGGTATCTTGGATTTATCAGGTTCAGTTTAATTAGAAGTTGCACATGTATAGAACTTACAAAATTCAAAAATTTTGTTGGAACTTGAAAGTTCCATATTTATAGAACCTTTGCTCTCTATGGAATAATATAGTTATAGAGATTCAGTAAAATTAGGTCTTAAAAATATGAAAGTTCTAATCTATGGAATAATATAGTTATAGGGATTCGGTAAAATTAGGTTTCGAAACAATGAGTTCTAAACTTTAAAAGTTCTACCAAAAGAACGGACCCTTAAGGTTTTATGATTTAGGGGCACTATCATGTGACAATTGCCTTCCACTAGTCCCTCAACTCTAATACATTTAAATAATCTCTCTCTCTCTCTATATATATTAGATCATACATTCCAAATGCCTAAGATTTGACCAATAAATTGTAGACATGTTCACACTCTAGTTGCTTCAGTGGTAGGAGTTTATCCCCTATAGGATGGACTCAATTTCAATTCTTTTGAGGTGAGGAGGTTGATATGGCCACCTCTTTTGAGGTGAGATGGTTGATATGCCCACCTAATTACTAACTTAGATAAATGACGTCGTGCACCAAAAACTATGATTAGAGTCCACTGGTTCTTGGGGGTTTTCATTAGGCTCAATGCCTCTTTTGCCTAATTCACTCTATTTATGAACCCTAATCGAACTTACTAGCATTAGTTTAATAGTATAATATTCAGATTAGGCTCTTTAGATTTCATTACCATTAGCTTGGACCCATTAGGGTTCTTCCACCTCTTCACTACTTACATTAATTAGACTCTTTAGATCTCATTACCTTTCTAGCTCTTCACTACTTGCATTAAATCCTTTGGTTTGATCTTATTACAATCAGGCTTCTAAAGTTGAGATTCTTATATTATATTATATAAACCAAACTTTTGAAACCTTAATGGTAGAATCAAAGTAAGCATCCTATTCCCAATTAAGTTTTTTTTTAAAACAACTGTAAACATAATATTTCCCTTGTCTTATATGGATTATTGATCGTGATTTTAGTTAAACTAACCAAACTCAATACATTGAACAAATTTAGGTGGCACCGACCTGTGTCGCATTAGGTTACATGTAGGACTGTCAACTGTCCGGGCTGCGCCAAGTCTCCCATTATTGATTCCAAGAGTAAAAGATCTGATTTAAATAAAATAATCTCACCAAGGCATGGGCACGGGCACGGGCCCATGGCCAATTAGAATTATAGTATAACAGGCCGGGCCCTAGGTTCTAGCCCAAAAAAGAGTTCTGTTAAGGATATTTTTTTTTGGGGGGGTGGGGGGTATAGGAAACGTGTTAGGATACAACCCCATTAGTGGTGTTAGTATCTTATCAAGGTTAGATGGTTAGAAGCATAGTACTAAAAGTTGGGCTGGTTAGAGGGTTAGAAGCCTAGCATTAAAAGTTGGCCCCAACGATGAGCATCTCAACCACCTCACCTAAAGAGATTGGAACCCTAAGCACCCTAATATGGGGATACACACCGCCACTGTAAAAACAGGCAGGTGCCACGTATCTGATTTCACAACTCCATCCCCCGGGGCACTATCCTAATGTTAGCCCAAGTGTATATATACTAGAGTTAATTTGTGTTTTGTTCTTTTGTCATGGTAGTTGGTAGGAGATTTGAGTAACTTTGTTATAACCAATTCGACAAATCTAGATAAATAAGAAAACAAGAAACCAAGCAATTGCACAAAAGAGACAAGATATACGTGGTTCAGCAATGTGCCTACGTCCACGGGAGAAAACAGCAAGAAATCCACTAAGAATACGGGAGAAAACAGTGTACAGTAGCTCTCTCTAAACCCCTCTTACGAAACCCTCAAAAAACCCCTTTTTTTTTTTCATCCTCAAAGAAAACCCTCTATATATCTAGGGTTACAATGAGAAGACAAATCGGGTAAAAAAACACGGGTCAAAATTTCGGGTCACTCAGGTCGCACACCGGGTCATCAAGGATCCGAGTAAGATCCACACCAACTTCCCAACAAAACCTATATATAGAATTTGAGCCAAAACTCACAAACTTTGTCCAATATTTTTCAAAATTAATTCTTACCATGAGATTTCAAGTCTTTTCATTTTTATGAGAATTGAAATCATTCATTCTGCTGCATTCTAGATGAAATACACCAATACTAATAGAAAACTGATTTATTGAATTCTCAAAGATGATTACAAAGAGACCCAATTAGGGTTTAAATAGATAATAGTATATAGATAAATATAGAAACTAAATCAAACCATTTCTAATCTAATGTTAATCAAGTCCTAATCAAATCTCAATCTCATACTAAATCCAAATCTTTCCAATTGTGATGATGGTTATGATATGGTGCATCTCATGCATATTATGACCATACATGTACTCTATTACTCCCCTTCAAACTAATGTAGATTTGAAAATATGCATGAGTTTGATACTCAATCAGGTAAGATAGCTTGCTAGTCATTCCAATGTCATTGCAGATCTTGATAGTTGTCAATCATCATCATTGTTGATGTGTTGTATGAAGAGAATAATAGGGCCTCAATGGGCTTAGACCTCTATGGGTCAATGAAAATGGGTGGACCTGAATGGGTCAGGTCATCAATGGGCCGAATAGCTACTTGGGTAATGAAATGACCTCGTGGGCCAAAAATGAAATGACATCCATGATTTTGCCTATGGTCTCGCCAAAGGAGTCACGGGTCTTCAAAAGAGCCTCCTTGGGCCTAAAAACGGATCTTAATCTTGGCTTTGGGCTTGCCAGAGGAGTCACATTTCCTATATTGGACCTCTATGGGCCAAAAAAAAAAAAAGCATTGCTCTCTCTCTCTCTTTGTTCTTTTCAACACAATCAACAATTTAAAAAAAAAAAAAATTTGGATACAATCTTGGAATGATGATGAAATTGTAGCAAACCCCTTCCGCAATTGCCACATATTTAAGTTAGCAACCTCCATGTTTACCATATGACTTCCATCTTCAACCACTAAAATCTTTCTTTCAAGCCAAGCCTTTTTGCAACATATTTAGAGTGTGAGACTTAAAATCTCTCTCTAAGAAACTACAACAGAATCACATCAGCCCTTGTCTCCACCCAAAAGAGGGATACCCCACATGGATTCAGACCCGTGAGATGCTGACCGTGCTTTTCTAGATACATCAAACAAGGAGGATTAAAGTATTCAATGTTGCAGCCTAATAGGATGCGCACCATATTTAACCATGAAAGATAACCCAAATTCGTAGTCCAAACAGTGTTGAGCCTTCTTTTCATTCTGCAAGGGGCAAGGCAATAGGTAGAAAAGACTCTTGTGAGCAATTTCTGCTGGAACCAGTAGCATGCAAAAGTAATATCAATAAAAAATAACAAAAGTTGGGACTGTTGTGGATAGATCAATAAAGTCAATGACAGGACACTTTTGCAGAATGAGAATGATGAATCCTTGGTAGATCCAAATTATTTACTAGTTCAAAAATGTTGATGCCACAAGCATATGCATGGTTTAAAATTTCGTTCGAATTTCGCGAAGGTTTCGGATAACCCCACCGATATCGAAATTGGGTTTATTTCGGAAATCAGATTTCGGTCGAAATTTCGAAAATTTCAGGTGAAATTTCGCATTTCGAAAATTTTGGAATTTCGGCCGAAATCTTATTTTTTTTAATTTTAAATATTTTTTTATTATTTTTTAATTAAAATTTTGAAATTTTACTGAAATTTCATGAAATTTCAAAAAAATTATATATTAATTTTAAAAATAAAATAATAATATATAAAAAATTAATATTATATATATATAAAAAATTTCGGAATATTTCGACAAAATTTCGAATCAAATTTCAGAATAATATTTTATTATTAAATGCAATTTCGGTCAGATGTCGGCCGAAATTTCGAAATTTTGGAAAATTTCGTTTCGAATGGGACATCTGAAATCGACCGAAATTTTGAAATTTTAAACCTTGAGCATATGTAATAGAAAAAAAAACAAAGAAGGGTTGAAACCTGGATGAGCGACGGCGACGGCATGCCGCTCGCTGGAAAAATAAAACCTGAAGAAAATTTCAAAATAAAGTCCGATAGATCCGTTCTGATACCATAATAGAAAACTTATTTATTGAATTCTCAAGATGATTACAAAGAGACCCAATTAGGGTTTAAATAGATAATAGGATATAGATACACATAGAAACTAAATCAAACAATTTCTAATCTAATGCTAATCAAGTCCTAATCAAATCTCAATCTCATACTAAATCTAAATCCTTCTAATTGTGATGATGGTTATGATATGGCGCATCTCATGCATATCATAACCATACATGTACTCTATTAAATACATCTAATTCTCAAAAGAAAATATACCATAGAGTTGATGAAAAGCCCCAATACATCTAATTCTCAAAAGAAAATGTATATTATCCATCGACAAAACTTGCAAAGTGCAGCAATAGAATGAACCCATAATACTTTCTTTAAAGCATAGAGAGGAATGACACTAATCCATCCCGAACTTGAGGTTAAACTTTAGTGCTGTGACAATGCTGTGGGAGATGTCTTGCTGAAAAATAACTCAACCCCAGGTCAATAAAAGATCAAAACCCCTTTGGGATTTCAGCGGCGCACCTCCATTTCCCATATTTTATTTTATTTTTCCTGGGGCTTAAAGGGATGCTCTGCTTGTTCTTTCAATTGCCAAGCCAATTTGATGGAAAATGCGCCATTCATCGCCCTTGCCATCGGGAAATCAACTAAGAGATGCAGTCTTGGCTCAGTCCCCGTGGTAATTTCAACAGGTCAATGTTGAACTAACTATGATATTGATAAATATACAAATTTATCGATAGAAATATCTTTACATTACTTAAATATTTACCAAAACCAGTGAAACAAGGTGTGTTTTGAGAGAGCTCTGGTTCATACTTAAATTCTTTTTTTTAATGTCAGCGCATTCAATACAAGAAAAGAAAAAAAATTAAAAAGGAAAAGGAAAAGAAGTTGCCAGTTTCAATTTCAGTAGAGATGTCATAGCCCTGGGGTTTGTTAACAAAATACTACCTAAGGTGGCGTTTGGATGGGATTTTATTAGCCAAAAATCAAATGTGATCAAATTGATTGTGTACAAATTAATTGTCAAATAATCACTTTTTCAAATAATAGTGTTCAGATAATTTGTAAAAGTGATTATTTGACATTTAATTTCTACACAATCAATTTTATCACTATTGATTTCTAGCTAATAAAATCCATTCCAAACGCCCCCATTAATGTGGGGTCAGTCTTGGATTTAAGGATAACAATGCTGCAGATATCCAACAGCTGACATTGAGATGGCTGAGAATGTGGAATTAATGCGTCTTAGGGCTATGACCATCTGAGGATTGGCCCAAAATTTTTAGGAACAGGCTGACCAGTCTTAAGACTTAATTAGGTCCATGAGGATTATTTAAATTTAAGGATCACATTCACATCCCTTCCATATTTTTTTTGCACCAATGTATTTTCATTTTGAAACCTGGTTTCGTTTATGTAAGGGTAAAGGCCTTGGCTTGTCTCTGGCGAAGCCAGAAACTCCTCTCGGGGTTCCATACATTGTACGACAGTTGGCAAGAAAATGGGGAGAAGTCATTTTATTTTCTCCCCATTTTTTTGACTTCTCCCCATATGATATCTCTCCCCTTTATTCTCACACACTTATAGCCACATGTCTTATTATGGGTGGAGAAGTCAAAATCATGGGTCCCATGATTTTGACTTCTTCACCACTTGTCACCTATTCTATGGAACCCCAAGATAAGCCCTTTCTGGCTTCACCAGAGACAAGCCAGGGCCAAGGGTAAAACCCAATCAGCAGGGCTGGTTTTAGAGACCACCCCACCTAGAATTGCCCGTCACTCTATGGTACAGGCCTTCCCTTGTTCCTCAATAATAATAAGATGCAATAAGAGTCTGGGTTTCGGTTGTATGCTTTCTGTCAGCTCTTTTTTAAAAGGGCATCGGATTCCATGATGCCCGAGGATGGACCTCTGGTGCACCTTCTGCATCTGCCATGTGGCAAGAAAAGGGAGAGATATCATAAGTGGGAAGAAGTCAAAATCAGCGGGGAAAATGAAAATCACTTCTCTCCTTTTTCTCACCAGATGCAAAAGGTAGGTTCGCCCGAGGCTGGTCCTCGGCCGTCTGCCAGAGGTAATCCTATGCCTTTTTTTCTAAGACTTTGAATAAGCATTAATCCTTGTAATCCGATGCCTTTGTTTTTAAGCATTAATCCTTGTAATTGCTTGCATGTGCCAGAGGAGATCCTTGTCTCTTCCAATAATGGTGCCCTCGGAGTGCCCATGGACCCATGACAGTTATCATTGCCCTCATATCAAAGTAAGAATGATGCTATTTTGGGAATAGTGCAAGCCCATCAAAATAAACCAAAAACAAAAACTCTCCTAAACCCCATTGAATTCTGGCTCTAACCCTGCCTTTTTTTTCATCAAATTTAGATTCATCACACTGACAACATCGGTTATAATCTCATCATACTACTCAAAGGAGCTGCAAAACATAAACAAAATATTTTAATGTCTTCTAAGTAAAGAGAAATCAAAGAGAATGGGATCAAAAATGATTTCTGAAAGCAAAATCAACTTGAGTGTTACAACATGGATGATGCAGTGTCACATAAATTTCTTAGGGCTTCAGGTATTGTCTGCCCACACTTTTCAAGTATCTCAATCAACGGTCCAGCAAGTCGTGCATCTTTGCTAGAGAAGAAGGTGTGCAATACACCATTGACTGTGTAGCGGGCCATTGTCATGAGGATTCTTATGTAGTCGTCCATTGATGGCACAAAATCAAGAATTATTACAACTTCGAATTCTCCTATATCAGCTCTACTCCCAATGTGCTCTTCATGGACCACTGAAACCATGGGTCTCCTTTCGCTGCAAGAATTTGGAAGAAACATATAATCCAGTTAGTTTTATTCATAAGATTAATATATGATGGATTACGTTTATGTGCTTGCTTAGTGATTCTGTTCTATTTTCATCTTTTAGATTGATCAATAGTACAAAAACCACCCAGATAAAGTAACAACAATTGCAACAATGTGGCAAAACCAAATGGACCAGGTAATAATTTTCAAGCCCCCCCTCCCAAAAAAAAAAAACAAAAAGAGATGAGACTAAATTGGGGGGGCACGTCCCATTTAAACACCTAGATGGATAAAACCAGTTCTGGGAGCAGATCCAACCACAAGACCTGCTGGTTCGAATAAAAAAGATAGAAAACTGTCTAGTAAACCATTGAACCAAAAAATAATATGAAATATTTATGGACATCAGACCATAAAGTTCGCATAGTACCTGATTGCTACTTCTGAACTCTCACAAATTGAGTCGTTTGAGATGGAGTAACCCCTAGCTCTGAGGGCAGTAAGCAATGTCTGATCATTGCTATCTTTTCCTACTATAAATAGCACCTTAAGAAGCGGGGAGCAGAGTTGAATGCCGCATGCTTGATCCAAAACTTGGACGCCCTGTAAAAATACACATGTAAAGGAAAATGTTATTTCAAGGTACCTCTGGAAGGTATATAGAATTTTATTGATAAATAAATAGAGGGTAGTAAAGTTCGGAACTGCTCTCCCTACCTCCACCACATGCAATGGGAACCAACATTCAATGGGTTTCAACTAGGAGATACCTGGCCACCTGGGCCATGAATAACCCAATCAGATTATCCTACCATCCGATCTTTGGATCCTTGTTCAGACACATTGCCATAGTTATAAATCATATAAAAGAACACGAAGGCAGGCATGATAAGATCATCATATTGAGTTAATATTGTTGAATTGTGGTTGGAAAATTAGAAAATGATTGAAGATAATTGACAAGACATCACCATACACATCTAGGGTTAGTTATGAGTCTGTATCTTTTGATCATTCTCGGGTTATTTGGGTCTGTTGGGTGTAACTTCTTCAGGCTAAAAGTGAAGTCTTTCCTACCTTTAAGACCTCCCTATCAAAGTACTTAGATTTGATAATAGGGGTAGTACATGTCTAGTGCCTTGATTTCTTATCTGTCCGACCATGGCATTGAATATCAAACTTCTTGTGTTCGAACCCTTGAACAAAATGGGATAGCATAGAACATAGTAACAAAAGTTTCCGAATTTTTTAAAAATTCACGAATTTTAGGTGTCAAATTTTCTCGTGAATTTCACGAACTATTCCCGAATTTCATGAATTATTCACAAATTTCACAATATTTCGTTTCGTTCGACAAAATAAATTGCTTATTTTGTATATTACCTAATCAAATTGTTTGATATCTTTTTATAAATTATTCCTGAATTTTTCCCAAATTTTTCAGAATCTTTTATCCAAACTTGACCCTTGTCGTATTATAGCCGAACCCCGACTTTTTCAATATGTCAGAGAGGAAGAACCAACACTTACTGGAGATCACTTGGTCCATACTATTTACCATGCATGTACCTAACTCTTTCTTTTTGACGCACTGCTTACTACAACATTCTTGATGAATAGACTTCTATCACAGCTTCTGAGCTACAAAGGTCCCTTCGATCTCCTTCCTCCCCACAATTCTGCATTTTGTATTCCACCCAAAGTCTTTGGGTGTGCTTGCTATGTTCATGTTCATTACTCTTACATGTCTAAACTTGATCCTAAGGCACTCAAATGCATCTTTCTCAGATATTCCTCCACTCAAAAAGGATACAAGCAAGGTATTAAAAATTGACTCAATTCGGTCAACTCGGCTGAATTGAGTCAACTTCGGTGGTGACCGAAGTAAAATCAACCAGTATTTTAAAAATATTGGAATTCGTGATCTGTTTCGATCAACTTCAGTAAAATTCAATGAATGATAGAATTCGGTTGAAACCGAAAATTTTATTAGAAAAATTAATTAACTTTGGTGGAAGTTCACCGAAGTTTATAAAAAAGTAAACAAATGAGAAATTACTCTTTAAATCTCAAGAATTCAATTGAGATAAGCACAACAGAAATTTCAAGATCCCATGTGAGAAGTGGAAAAAAAAGAGAACAACATTCGGCAGAGGAATTTGGGAGGAATAGAATTAGAGGAAGAATAGGTTTAGGCCTTAGGGTACTTACCTGGAGGACTAGAAGTCGTTTTCCGTCCGTCACCAACAGTCGTCATTGCCGTCACCATCTCCATCACTGATCCCAGAGCCAAACCCTAGCATTGTTCTCTTCTCTGGTTCTCCCTCTCCCATTTCGTGAATGAGAACATTAGGTTTTAGGTTTTAACCTTTTAACTTAAGTGTTAAAAGGTTAAATGGGTAACTTAATATGATTCTCACATTTGATACTGTATATGCTTGCATCCAGTAATATAATGAATTCTAAATGTGTATTTATGTTTAAATATTGAATATTTAAAGTTTCATCTTAAAATTCCAATGTTTCCTTTCAGTTTCCTAAACTTCTTTAATTTTTACATAACTTCCTCGTACTTCCTTAAACTTCCTTGAATTAAGTCAACTTTATTGAGACCACTCATTTTTATTTAATTCTGAAGACATCTTTTTAGGGAGCATCTTGATGAGGAGTTATCTTCCTCAATGCCCGTTCACATTCCTGCTTCTAAGTGTGATAGTAGGAGTGAACAAGCTAAGAGTCATTCCAACAATGATGTCGATCTGCTAGTTTATTCAAGACAGCGACAGAAAGTGCCTCAACCTCCCTACGAAGAACTCTCCTTGGATCGACATGTTTCAAGTAATATTGAGCATCTACCTATTTCTCCTATTATTATTATTTTTGATCGATAATCAGGCATATATATATATATAAAATGAGAAGAGAAGCACAACTACATAGCAATAGGATAGGACTTACAATAGTTCACAAGATCGTGAACTTAAAAAACAAAAAACAGGAAAAAGAAAGGCAAAGCCTGGAGGCCCCTGATGGCTGAACCTCGACTACCATGCATCATACTAACAGTGTACTCGGATCTCCCTCCTCTAGGTCTAGAAGAACACCATGCTAACACCATCGCTCGGATTTTGTGCCGGATCCTATATGTGAGTGAGTGAGAGTTCTCAAAAACTCTCTTGTTTCGCTCTTTCCATATAGACCAAGATATAACTCCCGATAAAACTTGCTAGACAACTTTCCTAGAAATATCCCCACTAACCAAATACCAGCAAGATAAGAAGTTCTTAAAGGAGTGGAGAAAGGAAAGGAAAGAAACATCCCCACTAACCAAATACCTAATTCCCCTATTATTGATGATAGTCATCTTTCAATTGTTCTAAGGAAAGGAATTCAATCATGCACTCAACATTATATTTCTCACTTTGTCATCTATAACTCTATTTCATCTTTCTATCGTGCATTTGTCTCGTCTTTGTCCTCTATTTTTGTTCCTTGCAGCATTCAGGAAGCCTTAGTAATCCGAAGTGGAAGAAAACAATGCAAGAAGAAGAGATGCAAGCCCTGGACAAAAATGTCACATGGGATCTAATTAACCTCCCGAGAGGAAAAGAGCCAGTGCGATGCAAGTGGGTATTTACTGTGAAATACCAGTTGGATGGATCTGTAAAGAAGTACAAGGCATGGCTTGTGGCAAAGGGAAAGGGAAAGACCCAAACTTACGGGGTTGACTATCAGGAGACATTTGCTAAAGTTGCCAAGATGAACTCCATCAGAGTTCTCATCTGCCTTGTTGTCAATCAAGGGTGGACAATGCAGTAACTTGATGTAAAAAATGTGTTTCTTCATGGTGAGCTAAAAGAAGAAGTGTATATGGAGCATGGTTTCAAAAAACGCCGAAACCGTTACGTAACACCCGTTACGTAACGGTTTCGGTAAGAGGCGTTACCCGATACCACGACGCCACGCCATATTGCGCATACAGGTCACGTAACAGCCGTTACGTCTCAGCGAATCTGCTTTTTGCCACTGTTTTGTTTTTTTTTACTTTAATCTTTATCACCTTTTGTAACCTTGCAGCTTTGCTTTTCAAAGTGAACTCAAACTCTCAAAGTTCAAAGATTCTTCCTGAGTTCTGACTCACTCAGTCACTCTTACTGTCTTACAAGTTCAAACTTCAAAGTTTAAAGACGCAAAAAGCAAAATTTTTTGAAAAAAAAGCTGAGTGTCTTACACTCACTCGTCAGACTTCATGTGAGTGTCTCTTGAACCTTGGTGAGACCGTGAGACAGTCTTCTCTCTTCTCTGATTGCATTCTGCTTATATAATATAATTTATAACCCCTCGGCCTCTCACGACTCAAACTCAATCCTTCATACTTCATTCCCTCAAGTATTACGAGTTACGACTCAATCCTGCCTCCTTGCGCCGTCGCCTACACCCTTTGTCGCACAACAAGGCTCTTGGTTAGTTGGTCACTTGGTCTTGGCTACCCCTTCTCTCAATTTCTCATATTCGTCTATTCGGTATTCCTTGCTTTCTATTTTTTTTTTTTGGAACAACAAATATTAGTATTAATTATTAAATGTTAGTATTTTTTTTGAAAATATTATTAAATGTTAGTATTTTTTTTTAAAATTGGAATATTATTAAATGTTAGAAAATGTTAGTATTTTTTTTAGAATATTATGAAATGTTAGTATTAAATGTTAGAAAATGTTAGTATTAAATGTGAGAAAATATTAGTATTTTTGTTTGAATATTATTAAATGTTAGTATTAAATGTGAGAAAATATTAGTATTTTTGTTTGAATATTATTAAATGTTAGAAAATGATAGTATTTATTTCTAAATATTATGAATTGTTAGAAAATGTTAGTATTTTTTTTAGAATATTATGAAATGTTTGTATTAAATGTTAGAAAATATTAGTATTTTTTTTGAAAATATGATTAAATGTTATAAAATGATAGTATTTATTTCGGAATATTATGAATTGTTAGATAATGTTAGTATTTTTTTTGGAAAATGTTAATGTTAGTATTTTTTTTTTTGAGAATATTATGAAATGTTAGAAAATGTTAGTATTAAATGTGAGAAAATATTAGTATTTTTGTTTAAATATTATTAAATGTTAGAAAATGATAATATTTATTCTGAAATATTATGAATTGTTAGAAAATGTTAGTATTTTTTTTAGAATATTATGAAATGTTAGTATTAAATGTTAGAAAATGTTAGTATTAAATGTGAGAAAATATTAGTATTTTTGTTTGAATATTATTAAATGTTAGAAAATGATAGTATTTATTTCGAAATATTATGAATTGTTAGAAAATGTGAGTATTTTTTTAGAATATTATGAAATGTTAGTATTAAATGTTAGAAAATATTAGTATGTTTTTTGAAAATATTATTAAATGTTAGTATTTTTTTTGGAAATATGATTAAATGTTATAAATGATAGTATTTATTTCGGAATATTATGAATTGTTAGATAATGTTAGTATTTTTTTTGGAAAATATTAATGTTAGTATTTTTTTTGGAATATTATGAAATGTTAGAAAATGTTAGTATTAAATGTGAGAAAATATTAGTATTTTTGTTTGAATATTATTAAATGTTAGAAAATGATAGTATTTATTTCGAAATATTATAAATTGTTAGAAAATGTTAGTATTTTTTTTAGAATATTATGAAATGTTAGTATTAAATGTTAGAAAATATTAATATTTTTTTTGGAAATATTATTAAATGTTAGTATTTTTTTTGGAAATATGATTAAATGTTATAAAATGATAGTATTTATTTCGGAATATTATGAAATGTTAAACAATGTTAGTATTTTTGTTGGAACTTGGAATATTATTAAATGTGAGTATTTTTTGCAGATTAGGGTATTCTTAGAGTACTTATTGAATACCCTACATAATGCCGCCGAAAAAGAGAACTGACACAGATATTGGTTGGGAGTTTGGGTAGAGAGTAGGGGATACTAGGCATAAGATCAAATGTAATTATTGCTCTAGAGCAATTACTGGGGGGATTACAAGATTCAAGGAGCATTTGGCTCACAAAGTAGATGATGTAGCAGGGTGTACTGCAGTTCCGAAAGAGATTCGTATTATGATGAGAGATCATTTGAAGGATGCTCAAGCGGCTAAAACTCATAAAAGAAAAGTTGCTGAGAGAATAGCTAACATGGACAGAGTTTCAGATGATGACGAAGAAGATATTGATGTAGCGGAATAGGAACTTAATGATGAAGCTATTTTACAGGCGAGTTTGAGGGCCAGCATGGATAGCTTTCACTCGGATGAGACTAGTCGACGATTTACTACTGCTACTTGGAAATGTTTTGACTCTGGAGAGTCTTCATCACAGCAACCACCAACAAGCCGTCCATTACATTTGCCTAGGTCTTCAAGTTCACGAATACTTGGTGAGAGTTCGCGTTGTGTTAGAGGAAGAGGTGGTTGAGATTCTATTGACCCTTTCTTGATGCGACCCGAGAATGCCACTCAGCCTAGTGTGAAGTCCAGTTTCGATAAGGGGATAAGGGCACAAGTGGAAGGCAATTGCACGATTTTTCCATTGGAATCGCATCCCTCCTAATGCGGCAACCTCCCCTTACTTCCAGGCTATGATAGATGTTATAGCAACGGCAGACCCAGGGGTTAAAGGACCTACTTCTTACGAGATTGGGGGAAGATATTTGGATGAAGAAGTTCAAGACTTGAGGCTTTATATTTAGAAGTTTCAAAGATCTAGGGAGGAATATAGGTGTACTCTGATGTGTGATGGATGGAGTGGCCCTACTCGAAAATCAATTGTGAACTTTATGGTATATAATGGACAAGGTACTATATTCCAAAAGTCGGTGGATGTGTCTGGAAAAGTAAAAGACCATAAGTTCTTATTTCACTTGATGGATCAAGTTGTTAAAGAAGTCGGTGTGAAATACATAATTCAAATAGTCACCGATAATGAAGCTGCTTATAAGGCAGCTGGGAAGAAATTAATGAAGAAGCGAAAACATCTATACTGGTCTTCCTGCGCAACACATTGCATAGACTTACTTCTGGAGGATATAGGTAAGCTTCCTTCAGTAGAGGTAATAGTTAATAAAACTAGAAAGATTAGTGGTTGTATCTACAATCACAACTAGATGGTGGCGGTTATAAGGGAGTTTACGGGTGGCAGAGACTTGCTACGCCCGGGCATTACTAGATTTGCTACAAACTCTATTGCCCTTGAGAGTATTGTGCGATATAAGGCACAATTATTACAGATGTTTACTTCTGAGAAATGGGTGGAATCTAGGTACGCTCGTGAAGAGGATTTGCCTAAGCAGATAGCCTAAATCGTCATCTCCGAACAAAATATATTTTGGGCAAAGGCGGAAGAGATTGTGAAGACTGTACAGCCCCTAGTAAAAGTGTTGAAATTAGTGGATGGTGATACAAAGCCAACAATAGGTTATATATACGATGCAATTGACCGAGCAAAATTAGCAATCAAATGGCTTAATAGAGCATCGTATAAACAATATTGGGCTTTGATTGATAAGCGCTGGGATAAGGAGCTTCACCAAGATATCCATGCTGCAGGTCCGTATACAATAATTCAATTTATTAACTGTCACTTTTCTTATTTTATTATTTGGTAATTGATGTATGTGTTTTTTCTTTATACAACATATTCCCTAAATCCCGTCTACTATTATTCAAATACTTTTTCCGACCATCTAGAGGTATTTTTCAGCCTGAAAAAAACAATCTAGAGACTTGAGCCTAGTAAAGAAAGGCAAGTAAGAGCCTTGAGTCAGGTATAATTATAAATTATAAGTTTGTACATTTATTAATTAGTTAACTTAGTTGTATACTTATATACTAATTAAAATTAAATTTCTTTTAGCTTCAACTATATAAGCAGTAACAAGGCTCTTTTGGAAGTGATACGGCACGACTAGCAAGAAATATGACTGAACCAGGTATACGTGTATAACCGTATAATTTGGATTATGACTTATTAATTATAAAATTATGACTGAACTAAACTTTATGATACTTTTATTTTTCAGGCGAATAGTGGGGGTACATATGGCGAGGATGCTCCAGATCTTAGAAAAATTGCAATGAGGATCCTAAGTCAGACTTGCTCTTCATCTGGGTGTGAAAGAAACTGGAGCACATTCTCATTTATTCACACGAAGCCGTGAAATAGACTTACTTCCGATAAGCTGGACAAATTGGTATTTGTCCACTATAATATGAGATTGCGTGCACGTCATCTAACAAGGAGAGAGCAAGACGATGATTTTTATGATCCAATCAATTTGGATTATATTTTTGCCGATGATGATCCCCTAGAGCCATGGTTGCGTGAAATGGAAAAACCGGTTCTAACCGATGTATCTTTCCTTGAAGGACATGTAGATGCAACCAATGAAGAGTTGAGGACCGCAGCAGGTGTCATCACAGGCACAGACATACAACCACCTACTGTTACCCCTACTTTAAAGATTACAAGTACAAGCAGAGCCAGAAAAGAAAGAGGCAAAGGCAAGGCATCGGCACAATTACCAGAAACCATTGAGATTAGTGAAGGGTCAGCGGGAGGAGAAGGACATGAGCTCTCATCTACTAGTAGTACTAGTAGTGGACCTCGTGGAGATGCAGGTGCTACAGCAGTTATTTATGATGTAGATGCTGGTCAGGGGTAAGATGTCGATTGGACTGGAGCTAAGATTCAAAGGAGTCCTAATACAAGTAGGAGGAGAGAGGTTCAGGAACCTGAGGCTGAAGCTGAACAATATTCGACTCCTTCGGACTACATGGAAGGGTATGATTTGTTTCCCCAATATCAGTATGGAGCTTATGGTTATGGATACCCTCCCACATAACCCTAGCAGGGGCAGCAATACTATCAACCACAAGATTTTCTCAGCGGATTCCCACAAGACTATGCTCAAGCTCAAGCCCAACACTATGAAAGCCTCTACCATCAGCCTTACATTCAACCAAATAGAAATGATGATGATGATGATGATGAGCGGCATAAGCCAGCCCGTAATTCTATGTGACTTTAGGACTTAGTAGATGTGTATGAGTTATGACTGTATGTATCATTGTATATTTGTATGATTGTATCTGCCTATGGCCCTATCAGTACCTGGAGTCTCGAGACTCTCGACCCATCTAATTATTTTTTTTACATTTTGAGCTTTTCATATTGGCTTTGCACTCTTTATTGCATTTTTATTATTTTTTTTCTATTTATTGGATTTATTTTGATTTTTTAAAAGCAAAAAAAATGGGGCAAATAGCGTAACGGCCGAAACCGTTACGTAACGGTTTCGGCCGATACTGTTACGCACGCCGAAACCGTATTTTCGAACCTGATATGCAGACTCCACCGAGGATCGACTTCCCTTCAGCTAAAGGAAGGGTAGGAAGGGTTTGCAGGTTGAAAAAAGCCCTATTTGGGCTAAAACAGTCTCCACGGACCTGATTCGATAGGTTCAGAAAAGCGAAGATTGTTTTTGGGTATTGACAAAGTCAGGCCGATCAAACTCTATTCATCAAGCACGGCCAAGGGAAAATCTATGTCCTAATTGTCTATGTTGATGACATTGTTGTGACGGACTGATGGGTAATGATCAAGAGGAGATTAAAAGACTGAAAAATCACTTGGCAAACGAGTTGAGATTAAAGATATGAGAGACTTGAAATATTATTTAGGATTTGAAGTTTTGCTAGATTGAAGAAGTCTACCTGTCTTAGAGGAAAAATATCCTAGACCTGTTAAAATAAATAGGAATGATGGGGTGGAAACCCATTGCTACCCCTATTGATTCAAACCACAGGTTGAGGGGCAATAGTGAGGACTCAATAATGTAGTCAAAGCATCGCCTAGGCAATTTCAGACTGTCACCGTCTAGGCAACTCTCTACGCGGTTGGAAATCACTAGGACCCTTCAGGTTTTACAGTTTATCTACATACTTACGATATTTATATGTAAATAAGATTATACCTCCTATTTAAATTCAATAAGGGTGCGTTTAGATTTATGGAATTGAGGAACAGAATTGTCAATTCCATCACACAATTCCAATTTCATCGTTTAGGACACATTAATAATAGGGTGGAATTAGAAATTTCTAATTCCTTAGAGAATTCAAACAATGATTTTAAAGGCAAATTTATGAGGTTCAATTCCATAGTAAAATGGTCTTATTTGATAATTCCACGCTACTGTGGAATTAAAAAAAACCCAATGGTTTCATTTCTCCAGGAATTTAATAGTGCATCCAAACGATAGAATTCTGAATTTCATAGAATTTAATTCAGTGAGTTTTAATTCTATGGAATTCAATTCTTTGGCTCAATTCCAATTCTATAAATCCAAACGCACCCTAAGAGTTATCAAAGACCCAAATTCCCGAAGAATAAAAACCAACTTTCTAGTTCAAAAACAAAATTCGCTTTTTTAACCAATTTGCCAAAATTTCAACTTAATGCTAAGGTATTTCTCAAAATTTAAAATTTCATAAATTCTATTATTATAAAACATTACTAAAACTCAAAATTCCAGTAAAAAGAGTCATATTTTAGTCTTCAAAAATATTTTTATCTACAAGGTCAAAAATTCAACTAACAATTTAGCAGAAAAAGACATTCAAGCTTTATAACATTAAATATTAATTTACTTAGATTATTGTCAACCTTATGAGGTTTGAATTGTTATATGTATATATTAATATTTTATATATAAATAATTTAATTATTTTTATCACCTAGGCAGTGCCTCGCCTCACTTCGCCTAGACACCTTGACTACTTTGTTCCTTTGTTGATCCAAGGAGACATCAGATCCACTCTCTAGGCCGTCGGAGAATGGATTTGTCTTTGCCTATCTTCCATTGGGTTAAGACTAGGGGTGATATCAAGCCAAGTCGAGCCGAATAGTCGTGTGTTCAAGCTTGTTCGTTTATTAAACGAGCTCGAAAATCATGTTCAAGCTTGAATCGTTTATTAAATAAACAAGATCGAACATTACTAGCCCAACTCGAGTAGTTCACAGTGTTAACTAAAATTTTAGTATAAGATTATAATTATATAATAAATACATTATATACTATTAATGTTTACTAGTATATAATATATACTTAATTTTAATATTTAAATGAAATAAGTATATTTTAAATATTTTAGTAGGTTAATATGTATATATAATTGAACCGAGCTTTTATCGAGCCAAGCAGGGGTGAGTTCAAGCTCGACTCGTTTACTAAACGAGTTCTAAAACGGTGTTCAAGATTGGCTCGTTTACTGAATAAACGAACGATACTAGAGCTTTTAACGAGCCGAGCCCAAGTAGTTCACAAACATTTTGTTCAATAAACCACTCCTAGTTAAGATCCAAGTAACAAAAAACGGCGTTTTTTCAAAAATTCGCGTTTTATTGGCGAATTTTTGGGTTGCCCAAGTATTCGGTGTTTAAATCGCGTTTTAAAAAAAGAAAACACCATTTTTATGAATTATTCGCGTTTTTTTACGAATTATTCCCAAATTCCGAATTATTCAAAAAAATTAATTATTTTATATATATTTTAATCAAATTGTTCCATATATTTTCATAACTATTAATTTACTTTTTATTTTTTCCCCGAATTTTTCCGAATTTCCAAACTTGATCCCTGGCGAATTATTCCCAAACCCCGACTTTGTCACTATGGTTAAGATCCGCCAAGGATTGGTGCAATTGGCTAGCATCCCGGGTTTGCTTCCTGTGGTTGTATGTTCAACTCCCACTCCTCGACTTACCCTGGTGTTCAAAGGCGATCTATTGTGAGATGTATGGATTTACAGATGCTTGGCTTGAGGCTAAGGGGAATTAAGATTCTAGTTCCAAATGGTCTCACCGTACACGGTCTTCCAGCCATGACCAAGATGCACTGTCTTAGTAATCAGGTTGGCGGGAACATAGCTATGCATAGCCAGGGGGCTACTATCCATTTGGATATGTTTCTGGGTATGAGTCGTATGGACATGAGTATGGAGGTGTATAGCCTTATATGACAGTGCCAACATAGTTGTGCCTCAATACCCACAATATCCACCGATGGGAGTGCTCCTATATCTTGGACCAGATGAATACCAACCGCCAACGTTATGCACGTGAATATACATCATTGTACCATAATGTGATGAGATGGGCACAATATTGTACTTATGTGGAGAACCAGTACTATCAACAACCTAATTAGGAGATAAATGATTTTGAGCCCCTGCGTAACTCGATATGGCTCTAACTATAGTTCTTAGGGCAAGTTGGATCATGTTAACATGGTGTATTATGCATGAAACTTTGATTGTATATTTTTGGTGTTATGAATGAAATCGTTTATGTAAGTTATATCAATATTAATCAATCATACATTATCGTTACTTGACAGCGCTCACCTTTACCCCCTTCCCATTACATCTCTTATCTACATATATTTTTTTTTTTAAAATCGTACCTCTATAAAAAGCCGATAGAAAGCAGGGAGCTGTCGTCAAACTTAACTTATTTTCTTAAAGTGCCCTCTCTAAGTCTTAAGCCCACTGCCTTTTATTTCTCCCACGGTCCCACCCAACATCTATTCTCTCTCTTATAAAATGAAGATTTCCACCGCTTCACCTTAACATTTTAACCGACCACCGTAACATTCAATCGTTTGGAGAAACGTTGGGCATGACCCACCACTTGGCTCACCCATCATCTTTCTCTTTAACCATCCTTTCTTTTACAGTTTTTCCATGCAAGTCTTTTTATTTTTTTGGCACTCTTCTTCTGGTTTATAGGTGGGGAGAAATTTGCCCCCTTTTTCGCCGATGAAAAGATATCGAAGAAATTTGATCCAGATTAAAACCCTTTCTTCAGGTCCATTTCTTATCAACCACATGAGAACAAAAGTTGGTGACCCACCATCATCTCTAAGCAAACCTATTGAGAAACGTAGGATGTCGTAGTCTTTTAGATGAAACATTAAGTGCCTTGGAAACAAAGAGTTATTTGAGCTACCAAATGAGATATTACCTGAGCTGGCCTTGAGTTTTTCTGGATATCATTTGTGCAATTAATATTAGCTGCTGCCATGCGCAGTAAAATGGGGGCTGCTCTTTCGCATCTTGTTGAGAGATTGAAGGAGGTGTAACAAGTACGATGCACCTTCATCACACAATGATAAATCTTAATGGGTATTGTGTTTCATTCTGATTTGTTTGATTGATTCTTTGATTGTAAATTTGAAAACCCTTTTTCTCTTAGCCCTATTTTATTTTTTTCCTATGTTTCAAGAAATTCTAGGAACATATATGGAAAGTGTTATGAACACTAAAAAGTTTCTATCGTCGAATTTTGACATGAAGGATTTGGGCGAAGCTGATGTAATTCTGGGAATTAAGATCATCAGAAGTAACCAAGGAATTGCTCTATCTCAGTCCAATTACATAGAGAAATTCCTCAGAAGATTTAATCAGTTCGATTGCTCCCCTACCCCAACTCCAGTTGATTCCAGTATTAAGTTAAACAAGAATGAAGGGAGAAGTGTATCTCAACTTGAATACTCTCAAATTATTGGCAGTCTCATGTATGTCATGTACTGCACAAGACCGGACATTGCCCAAGCAGTGGGTATGTTGTGCGGATACACTAGTAATCCAGGGAAGGTTCATTGGAGAACACTTATCAGAGTTCTCAGATACCTCAAGGGTACTTTAACTTATGGGATACATTTTGAGAGAATTCCAGCTGTACTTGAGGGTTACGATGATGCAACTTGGAACTCATGTCCGGATGAGTCCACATCTGCAACAGCCTGGATATTTACTTTGGGTGGAGGAGCCATTTCTTGGAAATCCAAGAAGCAGACGTGCATTAATCATTCCATTATGGAATCTGAGTTCATCGCCCTATATCTGCAGGCAAAGAGGTAGAATGGCTCAAGAGTGTATTGATAGATATACCAATATGGGGTACACCTATACCAGCTATCACAATTTATTGTGACAACCAGGCTGTAATGCTCAAGGCATATAGCGAGAACTACAACGGAAAATTCAGACAAGTTCGTCTGAAGCACAATCATGTGGGGGCTTCTAAAACCGGTATATGGTGTGGTTAGTGGGTGCTGTTGATTCTGTTTGAATCATTTGGTAGGTGCGGTGGTTTAGTTACTTACAAATATTATAGCTCTTCCATTTTTTTGGATAAATTTGGGGTGTCTTTGATCAAGTTTAGTGTTGTTTGCAAAACCTTAGATTTTGTTGTTTGTTCCTGACCAAGAAAGATACGGTAAAGTTGCATAAACTCTTGTAAATATAAACAAATTGGTTGAATGTAATGGTTCCATCTCCCAAGCTGGGGTGAAGGGGTTCAAAATATGCAATTTATAGAGAACAGCAAGCTTCTAGAATATACACTAGATGTAGTATATAAATATAGTATACTATAGTAAAATACCAAATATCTTCATATTATACTATTTTTTTATTATTAAAATGCACTTCATGTGCAACCTCAACTAGTATTCTTAAATGTGTATTAACATCTATTTTAACATTTCTTAAAGTTCCACTGCAAAAGTCTATGTTTTCTCCCATTTTTCTCTCGACGCACACAATATCCCCGGAAAACAATATATCCCCGATATTTTTTTCCTACCGGTGCGACTTCTGCTTCTTCTGTTGCTGCTGCTTCTTCTTCTTCTTCTTCCACTGCAAAATTCTATGTTTTCTCCCATTTTTCTCTTAACGCACACAATATCCCCGGAAAACGATATATCCCAGATTGTTTTTTCCCACCGGTGCGACTTCTTCTTCTTATTCTTCTTCTTCTTCCCCCATCCAAGCCCTAGCCCTAGAACTTCATCTCTTTATTTAAAGTATCTTGACTTACTATTACGCCTACCAATACCAATATTTTAAACCACGTCCTTGAGGCCCATGGACCTATCTTCATCAAGAATGAATATTTTTTTCATATGCACCAATTGTAAGAATTACTATGATTCAACTACTCATAACTCTACGATCTATTCATAGTCTTTAAAAGATTAAGTTTTTTGCATCATAATGCCTTTTGGCTGCTCTATGCAGATCTCTTCCCCAAATCACCATTCAAGAGTGTTGTTTAGATTCAAAAAGCAATCATCATCATCATCAGTAATGCCTTATCCCTAATATTTGGGGTCGGCAACACGAATCTTATCCCACTATTCCGTTCTATTGAAAGTCATAACTTTAGTTAAATCATATGTTATCAAAATATTTTTTTACTAACCCATCCATATATATTTGGTCTTCCTTATTTCCCTTTTAGATACTTCAACTTGCACCAATTTACATCTTACTGGAGCAGTTAGAGGCTTTCGTTGAATGTGTCCAAACCATCTCAATCAACTCTCCCTTCTTTTATCAATTATCCCATATTGGAGTTACTCTCATAATCTTTCAATTGCGCTCATTTTTAATCTTATTTTTTCTTGTCTTCACACTCATCCATCTCAACATCCTCATCTCAGCCACATTAATTCTATTAATATGTTGCTTCTTAGTAACCTAACATTCTATTCAATAAAGAAAAGTTGGTCTATTCATTGTCTTATTAGTTTGATCAGGATGCTTCGGTCAGATAGCTCCCCAGATGCACTTCTCTATGTTTGTAGTTATTTAGAACTGATTATCATTTGTGTTTCTCATACTAATGTATCAATGTACTCACTTTTAAATCGCATATGAATGGTTGTAATGGTAGTTGTAGAACTTCAGTTTGTTTTTCACTTATCCTTGTATTGAAAGAAGTTTTATATGGAGCATCCAAGCATATCCATGTATATCTTAGCAAATAAAAACATTATGGCATATCCACGATAAGAATCTCAATTTTGAGTTACCGATAAGCCCACCGACACCAATGTTTTAAACCATGATCTTGAGTTCCATGAGCATGTCTTCATCAGGAAGGAATTTAACCTTTTTAAAAACATATGCACCAATTACAAGACTTACCATTATTAAACTACTCATATCTCAACAATCGATTTAGAGTCTTTTTATTCACCATATGGATGCCAAGACACTACTCTCGAATTGTGTGATTTAGAGGAAGAGATTTGCATAAAGCAACTAAAAGGCATTGTGATGCATAAGAAAAAGCACAAGGTATGTATGCTGGTCAAGTCTTAGCATAGTATGAAACAAGTACCTAAACAATAATATGAGAAAGTTAACATAGTGTTAATCTCTCATGGATACCAAAGTAAAAGATAATGATTTTGATGCAAGAGCTGAATCATATTAAGTGTTAATCTCCCAGGAAATTACAATTTTTCTATTGTGGGCCCTACCTAGACCCAATAGCTTAGAGAGGTTCCAATCCCCTAAATTTGTGACACATCCTTACTAGTTACGACAAAGGTAGGAGAGCACAGCTTCTTTGGGTATATCCTATCCTCGCATGATCTCCTCTTAGTTAGAACGGGGTTAGCAATGAAATTCTAAAATGCTGAGGTGTCTCATTAAGTTTTTTTTTAGGTCGATAGGTCATAGGTCTCATTAAGCAAATTACTGTTACCTTGGTTGTCTTACTGCAACTTCACCATCTACAAGTCATATATCTGATTCCTCTGAATCATACAAGACCCACATAAAACTCTACAACCAACCAGAATTACAAGATATGAAAGGAGAAATATTCCTTGTCAGCAACAGATAAATAAAAGAACAAAATGGAGAAATAGAAAAAGATTTTGGTCTCTGGATATTATAGCCTGCACCATCACATGTTATAATTTGAGGCATAAAAGCATTTAAAATCATCAAGATACATACCTTTGATAGTTTCTCTTCTGCTGATGCACACACATGTAAATGCTGAATGATACACGCGCTTTCACTAGTTATAGAATCACTAAGAGACAACCTACAGATGGGTCCCATCAGAAGATTTTTCACCATTGAAGTAGACGCATGTCCAAGGCAATCACTGAAAACAACTGTATGAGGATTTCCAGAAACAGCTTGCCTAATGGATTTTATCTTATCCAGAATATCTTCTTTAACAAAATTTTCTAGTTCATCAACAACCTGTTAAGTGTCAAAACCATGAATTAGAAAGAGATGACCAAACTCAAAAGTTGCAAAGAAACAATAGCTCATATTTCCTACATAGTAACAAAAGTTCTCCAATTTTAACACAAAGTTCTGAATAATTCGAGACTTTTTCTCAAACAATTAACATGTGAAGTATTCACAACTCTTTGAAGAAAAATTTGAGACTTATTAAAATAGTCAGGAATTTCATGAATTAAATGTGAATTATTCACGATTTTTTGAGGAAAAAAAGTTGCGAATAAATATCTACTCTATGAAATATATTTGTTTCATCTTTTATTATTAGTAATCTCATTATTTTACTTCTCATATTTCCCAAAAATTTTCAGATTTTTTCAGAATGTTACAAATTTTGCCAATTGTTTTACCAAATTTTTCCTAGCCTAATGATGTTTATAAACTAAAAAGGCTAATGCTCCTACTTGGTGACTATGATTTCATAGAGCTCACTAAGGCTAATGCTCATGCTGAAGTAACAGGAGATACAGCACAAATGTGGGTTTGGGTAAACCCAGCAAAAGTAGTTAACTACAGCACCTATCATCCATTTATGGAACATTTACTAGTTACTACTAGAAAAGTCAGAAAAGAGCTTCCCAGATGAGTATTGTCCGTAAGAATGTTTGCAACATTATCTTGATTAACAGGTAATAATAAACTTTTTAATTCTTTTAGACCAATATGAACTTTGGCTTTCTAATGATGTTTTGTTAATAACACTACAATAACAAACTGGAATTCCTATTTATCGCTAAAGATTTGCAAAAACAAAACAAAAAAATCAGTGAACAAAGGTCAGATGTAGTGACCAAAATAACCTGACTGGTACTCTGCATTATGGTTGGTAAACCCACCCATATACAACCAAAAGCTTCCAACAGAGAATCAAACTTGAAGCATTTAAATACTTCTAAGGAATAGGCAGTCCAAGCCTTCAATGCGGAATGGTAAACAGAAAATAGAAGGCATGCTTGACCAGTGAAGAGATGCAGTTTATTATTAATCTTTTTCTTTCTCTTCCCATATAATAGTTGTCTGACATGCAGAATGATGCCACTTGCACAGGATTATTGGTACCCAAAAAAAAGAACATGGATAATACATTACCAGTAAGGAAACCCCAGATATGTCAATGGCCTTCAAGGAAACAAGCTCCAAAAGCCTCTCAGGAGTCGACACAAGGAATTCAGGCTCACAACTCTTTAAACTGTGGAAGATTAAAACAGTTTTTGGTATTAAAAAAAAGTGAGAGAGAGAGAGAGGATATATCAAATAACGTGAAATAAGAAACACTCCCTCAGTACAAACTTTTGTGGCATTTAGAGCATCTACATTAGTTAAATTATCTAACTGCCACTTGGTCATAAATACAATTGATTTTCCATTATAAGAAGCAAAAGCTCCAGTGCTCCACTTACCCATGAATCTGGTGATCTAACGAGGCACCAGGATGCAAGCTCACTGTGTGTATTCCAAGAGCCTTGAGAGGTTTGCATACGGAACGTACCTGAGAAAAAATCGCAAAACCAAAGCATCAGTAAAACATATTAATTGTCTAATAATTATACTGTTATAGGACCTAATACATTCCAACATTGAATAAATTAAAACAAATATTAGGATTTCAATATGTAAGTTCAAAAGAAAGAACTATTCTGAAAATGATTCACGGATCAAAAGAAAGAAGCATAAGGACTGATAAGTTGGTAAGAATATAACCAAAAACCTTGATGGCTTTCTCTTGAGATGGTACAAGAAATAAAAGAAAAGGGCTAGTGATGGATAGGCCTTCTTTCTCCTTTCTTGCAATAGTATCGGCGGCAGTAGAGACAATCCACGCGATCTGCTCTATGGTAGAAGAAGCCCCAGTTGTTTCAAGTATATCTGATCCAACTGAAAAACTTTTCCAAAACTCAACTCCCCACGTGTTAACCAACAAAGGCTTTCCCATATTGTCATTGAAGGTATCATCATTCAGCAATGCATTCTGAATGGCATTCAAGCACACAATAAGAAATTTTGACGGACAATCTGAATTTCCATGGGGCCCTCCTTGATGAGCATGGAGAACTCCACCCTTTCTGAGAATCTGAAGCTTTGTTTTTCCTGGCTCGGCCAGGATTTTCTGCTTTGTATTAGGAAGGGATGTCAACAATTTTGCCTGTCCATTCTTCCAATCTGCAACCTTTTTCTTTTTCGGTTCTTTCTGCTCTAACTTCTCAGGATTCTTACCAGGAAATTCCTTCATGTGTGCACCACCCTTTCCATTAAGAGGCATTCCTCCATCCAATTGGAGAGAAGCAAGCTTCTTGGCTTTCTTTGCACCAAAACCCTTCTTCCCTGGGCCATCGTTGAAAGGATCCTCAGGCGTAGGAAGGCTATAACACATCCCCTGGAAAGACATGACACATCCACAAATTCTCAGTTACTTAGACGCAAATCACACAGTTTACTGGCCACTAGCAAGGTAGAATTTCTCATGAATTCAGGGAAACATAAATACAGGATAAATAAAGAATTTAATGCAAGAAACCATTGAGTATCAAACCAACAGACAAAATTGAGTGATCCCAAAACTTTAAAAAACAGAAAAGAAACTACATTGATGTCTTTAAAACCAACCCTAGATTCAGTATGTTTTAAAATCAACAAGTCTTAGGCTCTTAAAGCAATTAATTTTCCCGTGCGTTTATAGGTATTGGGTAAATGTGAATTGTTGCTACATGTAATCTAGGTTTGATTTAGTTAAGTTTCATTCACACATTGTTACAAACATCTGATAAACAATATAAGGAACCAGCAGAGACATATAATTGGTATTAAAACCTGATTCTGGGTGTCACTCATATCAACAATCAACAACAACCCAATTCATAGAAACCCAATTCATGCAATTTTGGCTTGATTTTTTTTTACAGTTTCAGTCTCACATAGTTAAAATAATATAAGGGACCAAAGAAAACATAGCAAATAGAGTGATTAAACATTAGAACTCTGTAATTAAAACCTGATTCTGGATTTCTTTCATATCAAAAATAAATAAATAAAATAGCCCAAATCCTAAAATCCAAGTTAAATCAACGAACCCCAGATTTCTCTTTCTTGCTGATATAATGAAATTAAGTCCAACATGGCTCTGCACTAAAAGCATCTGTTTTCCATCGATTCATTCTAAACTAACAGATCAAAATCCATTTATAAACCCTAAAAATGGAACTATAAAATTCATTAAATAAAATACCTCGCAGTTGCGGCGTTTGCCGGACTTGCGGCGCTGTTTAGCAGCGATGATGGCGGCGACGCGCGCTGAAACAGTAGAAGGATCATTTTGCATTTTCTTTCGATTCAATTTGTTCTTCTTCTTCCTAATTGCATCGTCGCCTTTCGCCATTACGATTTACGAGCAGCCAGCAAGAGAAACACCCTGAACTGAAAGCATAGGATTATATATTATATAGTTCTGGTTAGGGGTACTTACTACTTAGGGTAAGGTACTAATGTGGTCTTTTTTTATTATTTCTTTATCTTCTTTATCTTTATCTTTTATTTATATTATTATAATGCGAGACGCAGTCGTAGATGATTTTTTCAAAAATTTCATACTACCCTTATATAAAAACAAAATTTTGATTTGATGTTTTGCTTTAATTCTCAAACTACCCCTTGACTTTGATTTAATTTCCAAACTACCCCTTGCTCATCTATCTATTTAGAATCATAGCCGATCGTGATTGAACGGGGAGAGTTCAATTGCACTCGCACGTTAACACGTGTCCCTTTTAACTCCTATTAATTGTGGTTAACTCCTTCCCTTTGCTCTCACGTGCATCGCACATGCCACTAGCGAGTTCAATCGCACCCGCGGGTTAACACGTGTCCCTTTTAACTCCTATTAACTGTGGTTAACTCCTTCCCCTTGCTCTCACGTGCATCGCACATGCCACCAGCCAGTTTTGAGTAATGCTAAACGGTAAGGGTTTTTTAGTCATTTATAATTGTAAAATCCCAAATTAAAAACTTGGGTTGTTAATGGGCTAAGATATTTTTTTGCAAGCCCAATCAAAAACATGTGATCTTGGCCCTTCGATCATGGTTAACAACTTAATCATGGTTAGCTTTCCTCTTAACTACGTTTAACCGACTTAACTCGTAGTTAAGTGCACCCTAACCTAACGGGCTAAACCTTAGGCCTCCAGGGCCACCTCCTAGCCTCCGGGCTAACCCTTAGCGTATCGGGTCCAACCATAGTGTACTGGACTAAACCCTCAGCCTCCGAGCTAACCCTTGGCCTACCAGGCCCAACCATAGTCTATCGGACTAAACTCTCGGCCTCCGGGCCCATCCATTGGCCTCCGGACTTAATCCTTGGCCTCCGAGCTCAAACCCTAAACAATGCACTTGACCAACCCGGTCAACCATCCCTAGCCCCCGAACTAGACCCTGAGCCACTCCGGTGCACACTCACACTCCCCTAGCCTTGGCACGGGCTCATGTGTCAAAACTACGCTCGGTCTGATCTCACCCCATGTCAGTACGTAGGCAACCCTATCCAGGTTCGACCCTAGTTAGGATTTTCCTTTTTCTTCAATTAGTATACTCTAAAATTTAGACATTTGAATAAATTTTAACATTAATTTGGCTTATACCTAGGGAGTATATAACCAATGTAAAATGGGGGTCCCAGTGTACCTAACACCTTCCCTGTGACTTAATCGAACTTTTTATCTAGACTCTCATGTAGACCATAAGACCTTATCCATATTCGGGACTTATCCATCAGAATTAATAAGTGACGACTCTTAACTCTTAAAAAATTAGTGGGTACCGAAATTCGTGCTTACAGCTTTAACGATTCCACTGGGAAACTTTAAGGTTCAACCCGAAACCTAGGTTTAAGCCAAATTAAACCTCAAAATTATTCAAATGCCTAAGTATTTAACCTAATACTAATTCTTTCATCTTTTTTGATGTATTTTTGTACTGTGCATATCATACATATCATACTAGTGTAATGACCCATGAAAACCCAATAGACAGGCTTAATACGCTTACGACTGCTGGATGAATATCATCAGTGTTAGAAGCTTAACAGTCTTGGAGGTCTGCGAAATTACACATGTTGGATGATTATCCTCAAAGAAGGACTTTGAACGCTCCCACTTATACCAATTGTCCATTTTCAAGTATATTCTATACCGAGAAGAAGTCAAAATCATGGGCCCATGAAATGACTTCTCTAGCCACTTATTACAAACATTGTGGTTGCCCGAGAGCACCTTTCTGGCATTTGCCAGAGAGAATCCGAGGTCGTGCTAATGGTTGGAGTTATCACTAAGTGGGGTATGCCCGGCCAGGCTCCAGGATAATTCAAGGCCAAGTTATTAATCAAGACTATTAGGCCCGGCATGATATAACCCAATTCAGGTCCGGCTTGATCCAATAATACCTCTAGGCTCTAATTCTAATTAATCCCAACTCTAGATTAGAGATGACAATGGGCCAGGTTTGGGCTGGGGAGGTTGGAGTGGATCTAGACAAACCCAAGTCGGGTCAGGTTGAGGCGGATTAGGACGGGTCTGTAACAACCCCAAATCCTACCTTGACCAAAATAGGACATTGGGTCGTCACATTTCTTAAACTTGCTTAAATCTCATGATATACAAGACATACAATATGAGTCTCCAAAAATGAGAGTAATAAAATTTTGATGTATAAAACTAAATCAACATGCTCAAGTCTATGATCAACATAAACATAACACACCATCAACAAAATAGTCTGATACACAACTATAAAGTAATCTGATAAGTAACATCATCTAAGAGTTTAATACAAAAACTCTTCACAACTCAAAGTAAAAACCTACAGATAAGGCTACCTATCCAACTCTTGCTCTCCTTCAACCAGAGGATTGTCTTCCTCCTCTATGTCGTACGCCTCCTCCACCCAAGGCTCACCTATAAACTCGGGCTTCACACCTGCCAAGACAAAAGTCTGGCTGAGTACAAAAACACTTGATGTATATAAAATCCAACCAACAACATAGTATATCTGCACTTAATTAGAACCATAACCACTAACACAATAACATAATCAGAGGGCGGAAGAACATGTGCTCATATACATCATATCATCACCTTAACTCGTGTACTTGTAAGAACCTTAAACTTAGGAGACAACATACTTATGAGATGCTTATGTTTATGAGACAACGTGCTTATGATGCTTATGCTCATGCACTTATTCAGATCATACACTAATTCAGATCCCTCATTGGGCTTATTTAACTTGTCAGGCGTATGTAATGCTTATGTTTATGAGTTATTGAGCAGTTTATTCAGAACATGCACTTATTTAGATCCCTCATTGGATTTATTCAGTCTGTCAGGCGTAAACAATGCTTATGTTTGTGGTCCACATGTGTGACTTGTGAAACTCTTACCTTAATATACATGTGACTTTATGCATAAGTGTCGCAATTTTCATTCGAGTTGGTAATCGCTTAGATTCCGATCTCCTACCATGAAAATTCCACTATACTGTCTTATACCATATAGTTAGAGAATTCCCGGTTTGAAAGATTTTCCTCTAAGTTCTCACCTTCTCAAATATCAATTATAATGCAAATAATTAAGCATAACTTAACAAACAATCACATATATATATCTTATCATGATTCTTAGCATAATTCATAATCAATTTCCAACAATTCCATAGTGTCATATCAATATTTATCATCTCAAGCATTTCAACAAACATCGTAGGTACGTAATTTATGAATATATTGTCCTTTCCCATTTCCAATATTTCACTATACTATAATTCATCTATACAACCCAGATACAATCCACCATCATACATTCATCTCATCCTGCATAGTATTTTTCATCCTCCATATATTTCATCCGTAGTATTAAACCATATTTTCATCTCTAATAAACTTAATTCATATATAATTAGGGAAAACATATCTAATCTCTATTTCTATCATACTAATATTTATAAAACATCATAATAGGGTTGAGTTGGATAGTATATCGACCTTAGGGACCCTTCCCTTGAATCCAAAACACTCCCAATAAGGTTTGATGATGATTTGTAAGTTTTCCTTACAATCTCCAAACAACTTCTTTTCTAAGCAATTTCTTTCTTAGAACCCCAGGTTTTCTCTCCATACTTTGCCAAATTAGATTTATAAATGTTTAGAACCCTCAAACCCTTGAAATAGAACCACTATTTATAGCCTAGATATTTAAAACTCTGATTTATGAACTTTTTTTAAAATTCTGGGCGCGACTGCGATCGATCGCACTTAATTACGATAGATCACAACCCATATTGCGATCTATCGCACCTGGAGGGTGATCTATCGCACTTTGACTCGAGAACATTCCTCAAATTTTGACTGACTACGATCGATCGTAGTATCGTTGCGATAGATCGCAGTATTATTGCGATAGATTGCAACCCCCCCAGATTTCGACTTTATTTTCCTCTATTTTGGTATTTCGACCATAACTTTTGACTCGCTTATCGGATTTTAACGATTTCACTTGCGTTAGACTCGTCATTCAAAGGGGAACAATTTTGTGTCTAATGAAAAAAATCCTAATGTGGACTTATTAATTATCTAAATGAGCTCTAAAGCTGACTGGTCTAGAATTTCAGCGAACAAAACTTTGGAAAACCTACATTTGACTTAGCTTAGACTCAAAATCTGAAAAAACGTTAAACATGAACCTCGAAGAGAGTTTCAATACATTTCTTATGGTTTAAGAATCACTCGATTCCGATAAGCGGTGGCAAAACTAGAGTTCTCTCAAATTGGGGTTATGTCAAAACATCTCTCTTAACCCCTTATGCATTTTAGACACCCCACACTGATTACTTCTAATTAAACATGCATAATAACACAACCAAGACTAATCTATCCATATAAACAAGATAGAGACAGGTAATTTTAGATCTGGGTCTCTACAAGGTCAGTTCGATATTTCACATTATAAGTAACTAGCGGGTGACACGTGCAATGCACGTGAGAGCGAGGGGAAGGAGTTAACCACATTTAATAGGAGTTAAAAGGGACACTTGTTAACCCGTGGGTGCGATTGAACTCTCCCCGAGTTCAATCGCGATTGATTGTGATTCTATTTACATAGATAGATGAGGGTAGTTTGGGAATTAAATTGAAACATTAAATTAAAGTTTTGTTTTATATAAGGGTAGTTTAGAAATTTTGAAAAAATTCAGGCTAGCCTGTCTCTCCCATTATAATAGTAAAGATATATTGAGGTGATTTTAGGATTAATTTAAGGATAAATAGTAATTTTACACTATAAACGGAAGGGCTAGCTTAAATCCATTCTTAGCACAAACCAAAGTTGGGTTTAACCATTCATTCTCAAACCTGTCCCTACCCCATTTAATTGCTCCCCAAACTCATCTCAATAGGGTCGGGGTGGGTTACTTGTTTAATCCGACCCATTGCCATCCCTACTCTAGATGAACAATATAGGAAGGCAGGCTATATTGTGTATATATGTATGATTATGAGATGATATGCCCTTCTCATCAAATATTGGAGAAAAACAATTATTTGTTATTAACATTACCAAAAAATTTACTTTGTACTATATTATGTCACATATTGAATTTTAATTTGTTTTTTTTTTAAAAATTATTATTTAGATAAAAAATCATGTTTAATGGTTACTTTTTATGACAGTAGACACATGTTTAATTCTTATTTATTCTTTATTATTTTAAATACCTCCAAACACACGTCTGCTTGTGCAGTTGTGTTAGTGGCAATGTGTGTATCATCCATTGTGTAGGTGATCCATTGATATGCCTAACATTTGACACTTTTTTTTTCAGCTAGGATTAGCCTCATGAACAAATACTAGCACTGCTGATCAGGGTTGCAGCTTAACTGTATTTGCAATAACAAAAATAATTTACAGATCTCAAAAATCTAACATAGGGCTAAGAAGCTTGTGTAATAACAATCTAAGGATCGGACCTAATTCTACAGCCCAATTAATAATTGGGTCTTCTCAAGCACGATTCGACCCGACATAACCTGACCGATTGACACCCCTACTAGGGCGATGGCCATAAATTCACAGCCACAACCATTCTCCTGCAAAAAAAAAGGAATATGGACTTGCTTCTATGGATTACCTGTCAAAGAAAAAGAAATTGGGCAAAGGATTGCTTCTGGCACTACCAGAAAATGGTCTCGAGCTACCACACATTATGTGACATGTGGCATGAAAAAGGGAAGAAGTCATTTCATTTTCTCTCTATTATTTTGACTTTTCCCCAGTTTGATATTTCCTCCCCTTTTTTCTCACCTTTTTATCGCCACATGTCGCTTCCTGAGACGTGGTCTCACTAATAGCCCAACCCACTGAAAATTATAAGGTAAGTCATTGTAGCAACTTCATGAGACAGGTATACCCTTTTTTTTTTTTTCGGTGATATTCCCAAAATGCCTCCCTGGTATGCGGCATACACTCTTGAACCAGTATGACGGTATCTGAATCTCTCAATTGTTTTGGTGTAATAGGGTGGTGTTTCAAGCACACCAATATTTCCAGACTATACACCAAATATTAAAATTACTAATATACATAATTTTCTAAACACCATCATTTTTTTATATGGTAAATAACGGGGTCACCATCTTCATCCTCTCTCATCTTTGGCAAAAACTGTGAGAGATAACCCAGAATGAGAAGCCAGAGATGAGATTCGGCTTGGCTTGACTTCTTCAATTTCTTACATTCTATATTTACTTTAAGAACATAGGTCTGCAAGGACGAGTAACAACAAAAACAGAGTAAACAAAAAGATTATTAAGTCGAAAAAAAAGTAGCTTGTAATGGGTTTATTCTAAGCAGAAGAGAGTTCAGAACAAGCAAGGCCATGATGCATGGTTCTTATCTACTAAAACCTTATTCCCCTTTTTGTATTCTTCCCTATAGTATTAAGCTGTTCAAAGTATTTCGCTATTATAAATAGAAGCAAGGATGCGTTGAGGTTAGAATGGATTTTAGAGCTACATTTCACAAGGTCAGATTACTACTTTTCATTGCTTCATTACTCAGCTGAATCCTGGGAGATTCTGAAAAACTAGATTTTTCTTATAGGGAGAATTAGCTACATTCTAATTATGTGGACAATCGCAAATCGAGGTCTCACCTATCCCTCCATGGTCAATCCACCATCGCTGATTTTTGTGGCCATTTCAGAATCTCTCTTTTCTTTTGTTAGAGATGTGAGTGGAAGAAGATGGTGGCTGGGTCTTTAGTGGAAGACAAGAGATAGGAAGGGGATTGTGTTTTAGAAAAGAGCAATAGTCACCTCCTCGGGCCGAGGAGGGGACTATTTCTCCTCGCTCTCACAAACATTTGGAACTATGGTTAAAAAATTAACCACCTCTTGTGGTTAATTTTTTTAAAAATAATTTTTTCTAAAAACCAAGGGCAGATGTGTGAACCCTAGGGGTGATTGAATCTTAACCACAGTTTATGAGAGAAAAAAGGGGACACGTGGCCTCAAAAATGGGGGACGAGACGGTAAGTCACCTCCTCGGTCCGAGGAGGTGACTATTTTCCTTTAGAAAATGGTGTTTGGTAGCTAGGGCGGAACCAGAGGGGCTGAAATACATGTATAAAAAAATAATGAATTTTAGGGTATATAACTTAGGGGTTCGGGGGTGTAGCTCCCGAGAATTCTTTTTTGGGGTAGTTTTTTTTTATTTCGAGAATTGTTTTTCTCGGTAATTACCTTGAGGTCACCACGTGTCCCTATTAATACCCTGTGGTTAAGATTCACCCACCTATCCTTGGTTTTTTTTTAAATATCAAATTTCTTTTCGAACCCTAGTTAAAATTCAGTAATCTCTAAGGTTAAAAAAATTTAAAGATATTTTTTTTCTAAAAACCAAGGATAAATAGGTGAACCCTAAGAGTGGGTGAATTTAAATCATAGTTAAGGGGTGCAAAAAATTTTGGGCCCCCCCCCTATTTGGTTGTAATTTAAACAAATGGTGTACAGCCAAAAACATGTACAGCCAAAAAAATATTGGGGGTGCTCGTAGCACCACCTATAAAATATGGTAGCAGTTTCGTAATTATTTATTTTTGTAAAGATTTCTAAAAATAATCACATAAATACCATTGTATTTGTTTTAATCATTTAAGATAATAGCATCAAGGCATTAGGGAAAAGTGTCCCACACATTACAAGAAATTTACCGAGCAGCAACGGAAAGATGTCCGTCACCTAGAAAGCACGGATACTTCAAACAGGTCCTCGTACCCGTATCGGATATGGATACGCCCCTGATACAACGGGATACGGCTTAGGCGTATCTGACTAATTAAAAACAATTTTTTTATTTTACATATGACAGGGATACGGCTCTGATACGGCCAAGATATGGCCATGAATTTTCTTTTTTTGGAGACCCGGGGGTGTGACCTTATCTCTTTTGTTTTTGCATTGACATGATCTCCTTTATATTTTGCTTTGTGAATGATAGGATGCCTTTCTTTTTTGCTTAGTGGATGATGAGATGACCCTATTTTTTTTGCTTTTGCATGAACATGGTCTTTTTCTTATACATAAATAAAACTGAACCAATGGTTATTTTGTAATTATAATACAAAATATATTATTATTATTATTTTAAAAAAAATTATAGACGTATCCTGGCCGTACCCGTATCATGTTTTTTTTAGGTTTTGCCGTATCGCCGTATCATATCTTACCCGTATACCGTATCCGTATTCGTGCTTCTTATTCCATCACTAATAGTCGATTTTCCGTCACTAACACTATTAGTGGCGGAAAATCATCTGTCACTAATCTGTTACTATTACTTCCGTCACTAAAGATATGTAGAAACGAAAATATATTTTCGTCGCTAATTAGTGATGGAAACTATCCATCACTAATAATGCCAATAACAAGTACGAATTTAGTGGCAAAAACGAAGTTATGGTAGAAATATTTCCGTCACTATTAGTAACATTAGTGATGAACATATTTCCGTCTCTAATGTTTTCTAATGTTCTTGATAGAGACCGTCTAATGTTCTTGATAGAGACCGAAATATTTCGATAACTAAGCATAATTAATAGAGACGGAAATATATTTGTACTGATACCATTTGGGAGCCTGTCAGGCCCGCCATTAACAATAGCGATGTTCCCAATCTCTCTCATGAAAACTCTGTCGAGAGAGATTGCCTCGTTTACAGATCTTATATTGCCCTCGGAAGCTATCAGGTCTTAGAGCATCTCCAACCGTGCTCTATAACTCTAAATATAGAGTTTTGCTCCAAAAATCCAGCTCCAACCAAACTCTCTATGTAGAGGCCGGCCTCAATATTGCTACAGTGAGCCTCTATATTTAGAGGTTGGGAGAGAAAATAGAGATGACCTCTATAATACTATTTATGTTCTTACAATACCATTTATGTCATCTTTTGTCTTTCAATCTTTGTTAAAATGCCGATTGTATCTTTTTATCTTTTGACACCCCTTTAACTGTGGTTAAGATTCATCCATCCATCCTTAGTTTGTTTAAAATATTAATTATTTTTTAAAATTAAAAATTATTTTTGATATTAAAAAACTCTAAAAACAGTCTTTTTAATTTTAAAAACAAATTAATATTTAAAAAAAACCACGGATGGGTGGGTGAATCTTAACCACGGTTAAGGGTTTCAGAAGGGACACATGATGATTCAATGATATCCACCCCTTGAATTTTAGGGTAGGAATAGTGATTTAGAGATTCGTTTGGAGCTTAATAACTTTAAAAGTGGGACCCATCTCCTCTAAATATAGAGGAGATGCCGAAATATAGGAGAGATATAGAGTTTTGGGTTGGAGATGCTCTTAGAGACGCTTTGATTTTCGAATTCTGTTGGTCCTTTTTCCCCGAATTTTGACGAATCTAGTCTATATGTTCGCAGCTCGTGATCAAGGAGATCAATTCGTCGGCACCGGCGTCTCTCCAGGCGGTCAAGTTGCTTGCGTTATATCTCATAGGTCCAGAAAACAAGGTCGGTTTCTTTGATGTTCTTCTAGATCTTGGAAGTTTGATTAGCTCTGATAAGTTGATCGAACCTGTATTGATTTCCATTTTTGAATAATTCATCTATACAATCTCATATTTGGAACTGTTGCTGCTCAAGTTAAGATCTGATTTAGCTTTGCCTTTCTCTTATATCTATAGTGTAGTTTTTGGAATCTTGAAAGGTTGCCCGCAAACAGAGGTTTTGGTTTCACCATCATTTCTTCATATTGTGATAAATTATACAATCTCATATTTAAAGGGTGGTGCTACGCGCACCCCACTCTTTACTTAAATACACCAATCTCATAGAAATTTCTAACGAACACCAAAACAAAATTTGAAATGACTAAAAAGCCCTATTGCTCTTTCAACCATCTTCCTTGTTAACAATAATAAATATCTGCAACTCGCTGTGTATAGACTTGCTCTCCATACCTCTTTATTATTATTCTCTTTTCTGTATTTTTCTTCAATTCATGAGACGCATAGCACCAGTGGACCGAGAAGCTCTCAAATGACCGCAACGATCAAAGAAGATAAGAAAAGTGGCCGTACACACACACTCTCTCCATTTCTTTCCTTCTTTCTGATTAAAAAAAACTAAAATCAAGCGATTGAGAACTGAAATTATCTAAGAATCATCAATTTTTCCTCTTCAAGAACTAGCTTAATTCGTATGCATTATAGTAGAACTTTCATCACAATTGCATTTGGTTCGCTAATCTTGTTTACCTTATTTTGTGGCTGCATGTATCGAGTCCAATTTTTGCTTTTAGTGTACGTTATTGCTTGTTACCGGAAATTCAGTGATATTTTTCATTAACAGAACAGTCATGATGTGTGGCTTTCAGGTTCTTAACTTCATCTTCACCTTCCTTTTCTGACAATCCCCACATAAAGGGGTATGAGTTTTCTCAACGATTATCCAAAGAATTCTAGACGGACCAGGTTTCTTCCTTGTAGTTATTGGTGCCCAATCGAAAGATCTTATATATACATCAAAGCTGAATTTTACAGAGCACAAACCCTAAAAAAAAGGCCTTTGTTGTGCACACGTATTGATGATAAAGTTTGTGTGTGGAATCAAATGAGGCTTGTGTGTGAAATCAAAACGCAAAAAAACAAATAGAAGATGGAGAATTTGAAGATAGAGCTTGTAATCCCCAACATAAGAGGGAAAAACTAGTTTTTCTATGTAGCAATAAAAAAAACTGGTTTAAGAAGGAGAAGGTTTTTTTTGTCTTTTTACATTGGGTTTCTGGTGTTTCATCAGTCATTTTTAAGATCGGTGTTTATCAGTAATTTTTGGGGTGCCGGTAACACCACCCTATTTAAATTATATTGATCTATACAATCTCATGTTTTCATTTTTAGAAAAAAATACTAGTGTCCAGCTGCACAATATTGTTGGGGCACACAATCCATGTGTATCAGGTATCTCATGTTTTCATCTATTCTCAGGGGTATTTTGTTAAAAGTGTTCATAGATCTTTTTTATTAATTACCTTCGTGTCCCTTGAATAGAGGACTCCTTCCCACTCATTCCAGATGGTTCGTACATCTCACTAGGTGCTCGCCCCGTTACTCACAAACCTTGCTCTACTGGTTGCTCGCGCCAGTAATCCTTCTCCCTTATCTTTCTCATTCTCAAATCAAAATCTCAGGTTACAAGGTGTGATTATATTTTCTTCTTTGAATTTGAATCCAGGGTTAAGGATACAACACCATTGATTATTTTCATAGGATACAACTCTCTCTCTCTCTCTATGTATACTAGCGGGTGGCATGTGCGATGCACGTGAGGGTGAAGATTGAATTGGAGGGTTAAGGCATTAATTGAGTTTTAAAATTTTAAAACTCTTAAAGATAACACATAACTTAATAACTGTATTCCTTTTATATAGAGCACAATTCCTCAATTGAAATATCTCCCCTTATTTAACGTCCACCCTATCTCTTTCTCTCTCTGCGATTTCAAAACCGATTTCAAGCAAATATTTTACTTTAATGTGTTAATGTTGATGGTCCTGGTGGTACTAGAAAGACATTCTTATATCGTGCACTTCTAGCTTCTATTAGAAAATCTGGAAAGATTGCAATAGCTACTGCAACTTCAGGAATAGCTGCAACTTTAATACCCGGAGGTCGCACTGCACATTCAAGATTCAATTACAATTGGCGTGATTCTATTCTTTAAATAGATAAAGGGTAATTTTGAAATTATAGTAAAACATTAACACATTAAAGTAAAATATTTGCTTGAAATCGGTTTTGAAATCGCAGAGAGAGAAAGAGATTGGGTGGACGTTAAATAAGGGGAGATATTTCAATTGAGGAATTGTGCTCTATATAAAAGGAATACAGTTATTAAGTTATGTGTTATCTTTAAGAGTTTTAAAATTTTAAAACTCAATTAATGCCTTAACCCTCCAATTCTCACTTTAAGAGATTTAAGAAATAAAAATTCAATCAACGCCTCAACTCTCCAATTCTCATTATAGTAGTAGATATATATATATATATATATATATATATATATTGACATATAAATACGGCTCAAACAATTAAACTCTATTGTAGATATCAGAAATTAGAGAGCGGATACCCTATGAAAATAATCAATGGAATTGTAACCGTGGATTCAAATTCAAATTCAAAGAAGAAAATATAATCACACCTTGTAACCCTAGATTTTGATTTGAGAATGAGAAAGATAAGGGAGAAGGATGGGCATTGAAAAAAATGATTACCGGCGCAAGCAACCACTGGAGCAAGGTTCGTGAGTAATGGGGTGAGCACTTGGTGAGATGTACGAACCATCTGGAAGCAGTGGGAACAAGTCCTCTATTCAAGGGACACAAAGTAATTAATGGAAAAGATCTATGAACACTTTTAACGAAATACCCCCAATCATACTCTAAGGGTATATATATAGAGTCAGTCTATGGGTACTCCCATTTATACTCCCCAATCTTAACCGTTTATAACCAACCACTAAGGGTCAGGATTTCAGTTGGCTTATTTTGTCTTTTCTATTGCCACATCATCAGGAATCTTAACCGTTTAATAATAGAGATAAACGGTTAGGATTTGGGAGTATATATGAGTATACAGTTTGGGAGTATCCCTAGACTAATTCGTATATATATATATATATATATATATTTTTTTTGCTTATCTAGGTGATCTTCCTTTACTTAGATTTAGGGATTCTTTTCTTGATTGATTTTTTTTTTGGGATTCAAGAAGTTGGGCTTCTCACATGGAGTGATTGTGTTTAGGCTTGAATTTTATCACATGCGCTTAACTTTCCTCAAGTTCGTTCTTTTTTCCCCTTTTGAATTGGAGGTTTGGGTTTGCGTTTCTTATTTTCTGTATTTTTGGATTCTTTTTCATGTTTATTTATGTCAAACGAATCAAATTTCGGGTATCGTGTTTTAGAAGGATATCTAACCTGGTGAGGATCAGAGTCGGGTTTCTATTCTAATTTTAAAATCAAAGTTGGGTTCATTTTAAAAGGAGGACGTCTGTTTTGAATATCGAGAAAGTTCAAGAAGATGGGAGAAATCTATCTGAGTTTACAGATGCTAAAGAAGAAGCTCCAAGAAAATTGATTACTATTATTTTTGCATGCTGCATTACTTGCTGTTTTTTTGGTGTCAGCAACATTACATGCTACTGGCCTTTATCTTTTGTTATTGACTTCATGCAAGAAGAGCTAAGTAGGGTGACATTTCATAACTTATTATTTTGACATTCTTAACCCTTCCAAAGTGGTGTATGTTTTGATTCAATGTCACAGGATCTCAAGTAAAGTTTCACAATCAGACCCCCCATATGCCCTGATCAGTATTATGTCATGTTTCATCTCAAATGTCTTTTAACTGCTATAGCAAGGGATTTACTCGTTGCTTGAACCTTCTAAGATTTTATTTGTAATATTTTTTGATTTCTTTTTAAATAATAAATAGCAAGTTGTGACTTTTCATACTTAAAAATAAATTTTTTTTCTTTTCATCTTCATTATTTTTCTGAAATTAAAATGGTTTTATTCGTAATTAAAATTTTGGATTATTTTTTCATGTTTGCTGGTTTGGTGTTGGGCTCAAAGGGTTATGTTGTGGTGCATGTGTGAGTTCTATTTGATGGGTTTCTCATAATCGGTTTTATGATTTTGAAAAAGTTTGGTGGTGAGTTTTGTCTTGATGTGAGTCACAAATAATTCACAATATTTGCCACCTTTTCAAAGAGCTGAGTTCTTCATATAAGTTGTGAATTAGTCATTTGATGAAGAAGTGGCCAACATTCGTGACTTTTTTTTCAAAAAAAAGAACAAAAAATTTATGAATATGCTCAAGTGAAGATGTGAGTGGCTGGTCGCGCTCGGTAAAAGTGAGATGTATGCACTAGACCTCATAGGAGTTGGTAGACTTTGGCTCCCCTAATATTTTGTGCTATCTTAGAATCATGCTTGTGGACTCCTAACTGTTGATAATGATGATGGATCATACAAACAAACTGCATTGATGAAAGATAGTGAGTAGTGGTGTTTTTCCAAACATACTTGGGCGTGCCCCCTTGGCGTGCATTTGGGCAGAGGGGGCTTTATCGTTACAAGAGAAATGTAACAGTTCGAAATTGAAATTCAATGATACAACTTGTTTTAGATATTCGTATTGCTGATTCTGAATAGTTGTGATAAGACACTGACAAAGAAGAATAAGATTTTTTTGCAGGTGGAGGAATGGAGGAGTGAGCTCTTGTTATTTACATGCATATTCCTCATTTGGTACTTTGGGAAAGTTATTTGTCTGATTAACAATTTCCATAAAAACAACTCGACAAAAATTTATTAATTGGAGACAGTTTTAAACTGAGTCATGATCAATCGGCTATGGTGGCTGCAATTGGGTTATTGGCTACAAAATTGCATGCACGAACTTCCTTATGTGGAAACAATAGAAAACTCCATTCTGCCAGTGAAAATTTCCTTGCCTTTTTGTTAATTACATTCCAATTATTAAAAAAATGAAAATCTAAAGACATGTTCAGTTTTAGATTTATTGTCTGAAGTTTTCTTGGTGTACTATTTGTCTCAATTGTCGATATAATTCCATTAATGTTCAATTTTATCATAGTGAGGGATCATCTAGACTTACAATCTTGATTTTGCATCTAGATTTTCATCCTTCATTTATCATTGGATTATGATATATTTCCTTCTGTGTGTTCTCCCTTTATTTAATTTTTTTGTTCAATTCTTGTTCTTTACAAGTATGTTGTTCACTCATTTGATCTAACAACCTATCTAGGGAACCTTCTTTGTCTCACTTACAAGTTTTTTTTCCTGGTGTTATATGTGCTATTATGGAGATTTGGAAAACTTTTCTTGTCATCAATCTCTTCACCAATTTTACTAGAATTCTCCTTTTAAGTTTTAGTCATCAACAATCCTTTAGAATGGATTATTGTCTGGCAAACCATGTAATATATCTATTGGTACTGATTTACACTATACTTACAATTGTGAAACAAATCAAACTACTAATTTGCTCTGAATATTCTTTCATACTGATTTGTATTTATATTATTCCTATCACATTGGTTCAATGGCGGGGATCTGAGCAGCATAGCATTAACATTACAAAATCACTTGCAACACCTATTATACTGGTTTCGGTGGTTTCAAGCTTTAACAGTTATAGCACCACATTTCTGTCTATGAGAACAGATGTTCCATTTTTTCTGTACATTCAATTGTTCTCTTTCATGCATGAATTAATGTTTACAAACATTTTCCAAAATAAATTTTGTTTATGGCACCTTAAAGCGTTATCATCTTTAGATTTAGTAGTATTAAGTTTCTGTTATACAAATAGGCATATCCATCATTTCCCCATTAAGAGCTTTAAGAAGTGAACAACTCATTACTGATACTGTTGTGCATGTGTCTAGAGATTGTTCTAGAAACATATGTTACTAAATAAGACCATGTTCTTCATTGTAGGACCTATTGGAATGGAATGACCAGTTTGGACTCTCTACTAGCTTTCATTTCATGGAGATGTTAGAACATTCTTTGAACGGTTTAAAAAACTTGGTACGCTTCAAAATAAGTCCACTCTTGTGTATGTTATTGTGAATATAACTTCCGTTGGTACAACGAGAACCAATTTCTTGAGTTAGCTTAGACGTGATTATAGAATGTAACAGAAATGACAATAATGTGATTTTCAACTATGTATTTAGCTGATTTATTCTCCAGAACCTTAAATAAGTCAGTTATCTTTGCAGTTTCATGCGAGGTGCTTGGAAAAGTTACAACTGTTGGATACAACTTGGGATCCTGCTACCTCCCTACTATTACAAAGTTCATCTTATATATGTAGAAGTATCAATTATTTTTCCTTCTAATTATATTTTTTTATTCAAGTATTTGGTTTTTGATGATCTTTAATGGAGAGAAATAGGACTTGCACGGGCAAGACCGACTAGTTTTTAGAAAAAAATACTAGTTTCCAGCTACACTATATTGTTTTTAAACTTCTATAATCTATTAAGATCATAAATTAATAATGAGAATGATGCTTTTGCCTGCATTCTGCCCAGCGGAATGCGTCCCCTTAGGCGAGTTCGGATGCGCTGTTACCCGGTTGTGTCTACAAAAACATGGGGGCTCATCTCTGTTGTTTGGGGCCTACCTATTGAATGTAGGCCCATGTTTTTGCAAACACAACTGGGCAACTTGCGCTGTTGCCCATCCAAACTCCCCTTTGGCTGCCACGTGTCTCTTTAACACCCATAAAGTATAGTTAAGTTAGTCTTATAGTTAAGATTCACTCACCCTAATGGTTCATCTATCTAAACTTGGTTTTTAGAATTAAAAAATATATATTAACCTTACATTGGTTAAGCTTAACCTTGATTATGAGAGGAGAAAGAGACATGTGGCATGCTGTAAGCGTGCACGAGATCCTGGGTGGAATGTGTGCGCAACCCAATCAATTATTAAAACTAATACTTTAACAAATATTGTTACGAGAAGCGTCTGTATTAGTGGATGCTCCAGACAAGCCTTTCTCCACTTGAGAGAATCCGAGGCCGATCAAATCACCTCGTTGATTGGAACATGTGTTGACTTTGAAGAACAATCCCTTATTACCAGGAGATGTAAAGGAAGCGGCAGACAGTCTCATATGGGAAGTATAAGCCATGGAGTCAATTAGTGCATTGTTGGTTTGGTCATCCATATGCTTAGCAGCTGCTCTGCTTCTCCTCGACCACAGCCGGCGGAAGGCCACTGCTGACTCCGGCTAGCTGCCGCCGGGGCCTCGTTTTTGGCAACATGTTTGATCTGGGTCCAATGCCCCACCACACTTTAACCGGCCTCAAACCAAAATATGGACCTCTCATCTTCCTGCGCTTGGGTACAATCAACACTGTGGTGGTATCATCTGTGGCCGCTGCCACGGACATGTTCAAGAACCACGACCTTTCCTTCTCCGGCCGCACCATCACCGAGGCTGCCAGAGCATGTAACTTCAACCAAGGGTCCATCACAATGGGCCAATACGGACCATATTGGCGCATGCTTGCTTAGGAGGCTCTACACCGCCCAGCTCTTCATCCCCAAGAGCATCAATGAGAGCGCTCCTTTACGTAGGAAATGCGTGGATGACATGATCCGATGGATATCAGAGGAAGCAAAGGATACGAATTGCATCGAAGTGGCCCGCTTTGTCTTCCTTATGTCCTTCAATTTGATAGGAAATCTACTGCTCTCCCGGGACTGTTGAAGGAAAGGAGTTCTTTCGCTTGACCACTCGAATAGTAACTTTGTTGGCGCAGCCAAATTTGGCGGACTTCTTCCCTTTTCTACAATGGCTAGATCCACAAGGCATAAGAAAGGAGATGGAACCGGGTCCACGGACGCGCATTAGAGATTGCTGCTGGTTTTGTGAAGGAGCGGACTCAAGATCATCACCGCCTAGGCGAAGATAACAACAAAAAGGACTTCTTGGATGTGTTGATGAAATTCGAAGGCAACGGAGGAGAAGAAGAGACGGATAAAATCTCAGACAGAAATCTCAATATATTGATTTTTGTGAGCTTCATTCTACTGCTAACAGTTTCAGAATTCCTCCTCATTTCTGATTTCTATCTATCTATAGTGAATATAAGTACTACAAACATATCTGAATGGTGCAGGAACTATTTGTAGCAACCACAGAAACCACAAAGAGTACTATAGAATGGGCAATGACGGAGCTTCTCTGCAATCCTGAGACGATGACCAAGGCCAAGGCCGAGCTCACTCGAGTTGTGGGTCGGGACAGAAAGGTTGAAGAGAGTGACATTGATGACCTGCACTATCTACAGGCCGTGGTGAAGGAGACGCTAAGGTTGCACCCTCCAGCTCCTTTCCTGGTTCCACGAAAGGTGGTACAAGATATTCAGTTCATGGGATACTCAATATCCAAGGACACGCAGGTGTTGGTGAACGTGTGGGCATTCGGAAGGGACCCAGCTATCTGGGAAGATCCCTTGTTATTCAAGCCGGAGCGGTTCTTGGGCTCTAATCTTGATTATCGGGGAAAACACTTTGATTTTATTCCCTTTGGAGCAGGCAGACGGATGTGTCCGGCAATCCCATTAGCACACCAGGTACTTCACCTTGTGCTGGGCTCTCTGCTTCACTCCCTCGACTGGGTTCTTGATGCCGGCATCACGCCGGAGACTATGGACATGAATGAGAAGATGGGGATAGCACTGAGAAAAGTCGTCCCATTAAAGGCAATACCCAAACCTTCGTTGAAGTATGAGATTGTGATTGCCTAGCTGTTATGGTTTGGCTCTGTTATTCTACGTTTTAAAATCAGTTTGCCACTAATAAAATCTTCGATCATATTGCAGTTTTGAGTATTCAGAGTAAAATATGTATGTGGGTGTTTAGCAATATTTTGTAATACTGTAAATAATTTTATTTTGGTTCCTCTAAGATTCCCTAGTGTTCTCTTGCACATAAAGTACAAACTTGACTATAATGGCTGGATGACCTTAATCTTTAAATCTAGAGCTAAGACATTTAGACAACTAATTTTTTTTTTCCCCGGTTAGAGAGCTAACTGATTGTGTTAATTTTTTTTAATCAGTTAGACAGCTAACTGATTGTGTTAATTTTTTTTAATCGGTTAGACAGCGAATTTCTTAGACAGCTAAGAAATTTAACAACAAAGATAAGTATTCATGAAGTTAGTGGTTGGAAGCTCTGTTCTTAAACTCGATGAGTCGACTTAATACTCGGCCGAGTCGACTCGACTCTGCTAGGTTTCGAGTCGAGTCATCGTAAAAACTCGATAATGACACTGAAAGACGAGTTTCACGGTCGACTTGCCTTAGTTATGTAACTTTTTTTTGCTAAAATCCTCATATAAATGTTAAACTAAGGGGGAAGGAGTGAGCCTGCAGTTAGGGCATGAAGTATCAGTCCCAAAACCCCCACTCTCTCGTTCTGCAATCAGCGACAAGTGACTGGCGACCGACGATCAGATCTTTGACGATTAAGGCTTGAGGTAAGTCTTTTATCCTCCTCTATTCTCTCCCTCTTCCCTCTTTCTCTTCTCAGATTCAATGCAACAATCATATTTAGGATAATCTTCTCTCTCTTTCCTCTTTCTCTTCTCAGATTCAACACAATAGTCGTGTTTAGGTAGACCGTAAAGACCTCCCTGTTCAACCTCTATCAAATCATATTCCATTAAATTTTTTTTAAAAAAATTAGTTATGATTCTCTTGAAATTATAATGTAAGACTTCATACTTTAAACTTTATAGTTCATTGTGAAAGTATGTTTCTCATTTTAGGCATGTTTTATAATTAATTTTGAATATATAGTACATATATAGTATTAAAACAAATTCCATATGTTCGAGTTTTAGGGGTCAAAACTTGATTGAGTTTTTGAGTTGACTCTACTTGGCAAGGTTTCGAGTTGAATCAGGTTTTCGGGTTTTAAAACACTAGTTGGAAGTGTCCAACTGGTTGGGATTCGAGGAGCGGCACAATTATAAATATCTACTATAGGTAAAATATTTTCTTTTTTTTATTATTAGTAATCTTGTTATTTTACTTCTTTATCTTTCCCAACGTTTTGGTGATTTTTTTTCAAATGTTACAAATTTTGCCAATTCTTTTACCAAATTTTCCGTAGCCTATTGATGTTAATAAAATAAGGCTAATTATCCTACTTGGTGACAATGATTTCATAGAGCTCAAATAAGGCTAATGTTCATGCTGCAGTAACAGGCCATGCCTCACAAATGTGGTTTTTGGTAAACCCAGCAAAAGTAGTTAACTGCAGCACCGATTATCCATTTATGGAATACTTACTAGTTACTACTAGCTATATTAGAAAAGAGCTTCCCAGATGAGTATCGTTGTAAGAAGGTTTGCAACATTATCTTGATTAGCAGGTAATACTAAACTATTTTTGTCCTGTGAGACCAATATGAACTTTGGCATTCTAACGATGTTCTCGTAATAACACTAAAACAGCAAACTAGAATTCCTATTTACTGCCAAAAACAATTGAAAAAAAAACAAGAAAAATGAAGAAAGAAAATCCAATATGCAGAAACCTCAAAGATCAGATGTAGTGATCAAATCATCTGGCTGGTACAAAAATTTCTAACAGAGCATCAAACTTGAAGAAATTAAATTCTTCTAAGAAATAGGCAGTCCTTTCCTTCAATGAGGAATAGTAAAACAGAAAATATAAGGCATGCTTGAGCAGTGAAAAGATGCAGTTTATGACCGTTTATCCTTTTTTTTATTTTTCTTTCCAAAATAACACTAGTCTGAAATGCAGTTTATAAACTAAAAGAAGTATATTAAAAATAAACAAATGATGCCACTTGCACGGGATTATTGGTACCCAAACAAGAACAAGGATAATACATCACCAATAAGGAAACCCCAGATATGTCAACGGCCAGGATATAATAGCCCATCCATATTCAATCGTCGAGATTGAAGGAGTCAATTCAATGTAATATTTTTTAGGAACCATTCGAATCAATGAATCAAAACTTGTCGGACTTTGAGACGACCGGCTCTTGTAGCTTGTTCCAGGCTAGCTGGTAGGAGTAGCATTCCCTCCCAAAGGACATAGAAAAGAAAGAACTCTTGCAAATTCAGCCGGGCCAGCAGCTGCGAAAGAATTGCTTATACCCCATGGCCGAATCACTAAGGAATCACTAAAAAGAACGCCCTCAGGAGTGGATTCCCCACCAGCAGGGGGACAGGAAACTAATCGAACCATCTTCAGATCGAGCCCCTACTCCTATAAAAACGAAGGCTCGAAAGCAACAAAAAAACCGTACTTATTGAGAATTGTAGCTCTCGGATAGGTTTCTGTCGGGAGCGACTCGGGACCCCTTCGTACTTCGATCCAATCAATCGATCGATCAAGAGGCTAATCTCTTTTGTTTGGGCCGGTAGCTAAAAGAAAGTCCTCGCTTTCTCTTGAACAAGGGAAGAGCAGCATAGCATTAGGAGTGCATCTATGTTTCTGCTTCACGAGTATGATATTTTCTGGGGCGAGGGGAAAACTTTTATTTAACATTTCCGGAAAGACCACCTATTTGTTCATTTACCGGGTTCGGCACGAAATCCTGAAACGCCATATGACGACGATTGGCCCAAAGCCGATAGAAGAAGTCGACATGATTTCTTTTCCATTCAATCTCTCCCCCAACCGTCGTAGGGCATAGATATTATATACTACCCAATCTCGGTAGCTTGCTTCCAAGCCGGCCCAGCCGCAAGGAATGGCCTGACTCTATTCAAGACGAGAGGCAGGAAGAGAAGATTGCGGACTTTTGGATCAGCCGTTGTCCTTAGTATGTCGAGGGTGGATTAATGATTGACTGCTTTAGCTCTATCCATACCCCTAATAAGGTACCGAAGGGACGGGAGTATAGCCAAGTTCTTTGTTCGCTAGCTTGATCTAATCGAAAAGGGTGACTTCCTTTCGAGAAGGTAAAGGGTCTATGGGTTCCCCATGCCTCTTGAACCCGGATAGCAACTAGATCTTCAATTCCATGCCAGCGTGCTAATCTGATGAAAGTTGGCTTGCGTCTTCTCTCTAGGGATATAGCAAGCTAGACTCTTGGACTTAAGACTATGCGCGTCGCGTGCTCGATCTAGCAATCTTGGACAATTGTTAAGTAAATATCTATTCTTTGGCCCTTTTCTGTACTGCCTTGAGTTCCTCACCTAGCCAATCCACATTTGACTGAATTCCGGATCGATTGCTCCTCCGTAATTGAATAACTATCGAAAAAGGCTTTTTTAGGCCACAGCATCCCGGTTAGAGAGCTATAAGCAGTGAAGCGGTTCTCGGATAGGAATGAATCCCCATTCACGATAAATAAAAAGAAAAAGTAAGTGGGATGTCAAGAATTTCGTCTTGTTCATTCTTCCAATCTACAACCTTCTCCTTTTTGGGTTCTTTCTGCTCTAACTTCTCAGGATTCCTACCAGGAGATTCTTTCATGTGTGCACCACCCTTTCCATTTAGAGACATTCCTCCATCCACTTGGCGAGAAGCCAGCTTCTTGGCTTTATTTGAACCAAAACCCTTATTCCCTTGTTGATCATTGCAAGGATTCTCAGGTGTAGGAAGGCTATAACACATCCACAAATTCTTAGTTACTTAGGCTCAGATCACATAGTCGCTGGCCACTAGCAAGTAAAAATTTCTCATGAATTCCGTGAAACATAAATAGAGGATAATTAAAGAATTTACTGCAAGAAACCATTGAGTATCCAACCAGAAGACAAAATTGAGTGATCCCAAAACTTAAAAACCAAGAAAGCAACGATATTGATGGCTTTAAAATCAACCCCAGATTAAAGCAATCAGTTTTTCAGAGCATTTAATGGTATAGGGTAAATGTGTAAAGTTTCATCCACACATTGCTACAAACATATGATAAACATTATAAGTAATGTAATTTTAGCTTGATTTAGTACAGTTTCAGCCACACATAGTTACCAACATCTAATAAATAATATAAGACATCACATATCGAATAGAATTATTCAACATAAGAACTATGTAAATAAAAGGGAAATAGTTAACGGACCCATGGATTTTAATTGCAAATCTAAGGCATCCACCTATTGATGGATGACCCTCCTTTTAAATGCTCTCCACCTTAGATTTGTAAATGGAATCCATGAGTCTGCCTATCACTACTCTAAATAATTTCATATCAACGATTACAAAAAATAACCCAATTCAAAATTTCCAGTGATCACTTTTTGAACAAGAGCTAATCCACCAGATCAAAATCTATTTAAACTTATGGGGCATTTGGACCGGATAATATTAGCCAAAAATCAATTTTTATAAAATTAATTATGTAGAAATTAATGGTTAAATAATCATATTTTCAAATAATAGTGTTTGGGAATAGGAAGTTGATAAATAATCAATTTTATCAAAATTGATTTTTGGTTAATAAAATCCAATCCAAACGCCACCCTAGAGCAACTCGGAAATTCATTAAATACCTTGCAAATTTGAACGTTTGCCGGATTTGCAGCGCTGTTTAGCTGCGATAATGGTGGCGACGCACGCTGAAACAGTTGAAAGATCATTTTGCCTTATCTTTCTATTCAATTTGTTCGTCTTCTTCCAAATTGTCACATTCTAATGAATGACTAGGAAATTGTGACAATTCATCTGGAAAATTTAGTTTGCAGAATATATTGTCACAGTCATCTGATTGACTTGCTGCAAGAAATCTCCTACATATCTCCTACATATGATCCAACGAGTGGCGGTTCCTCTCCCCCTAGACACAGTTGTACCAATTATCTCTCTTGAACCGGAGCTCATGTTCAAAGTTAATCTCTTACTTTAAAGCCATAGAAAAAAGCTATACTCACGGGGGCATCGCTTGTTTCCATAATCTATGTAGCCTTTTGTTTCAGTGGAGTTATACATTATGCTAGTGCTGTCAGAACCGAACCAGCCGGTCGAATCCGTGGAACCGGCTCTCGCCGGTTCCCAAAACCTTCAAAACCGATAGTCATTAAGAACCGGCCAAAACATGATAGAACTGGTCATTGGATCAGTTCGATGCCCAATCCGGTTCTGACAACACTGCATTATGCTTTATATCCTTATGAATGCTAATTTATCAAATAGCACATAATAAGAATATTCCTCACAGGTTTGAGTAAAAATGATGCGAGGCTATCAAGCCGAGCTCGGTAATCGAGCGGAGCTTTGAGCCTGCCATTCAAACATGATTCAAGCTCGAGCCGAGACTAGTTGGAACATCTTCAAGCCGAGCTCCTTGGCTCAGCTCGAATACAGATTCATGAGACAGATATACCTTTTTTTTTTTTTTTTATCAGTTATTCTCAAAATGCCCCCAAGGTACGTGGCATACTCTCTGGAACCGGAGCTCATGCTCAAGATATATCCTAAGCTATCGATTTTTTAAGTGTAAAATATGGTAGCAGTTTCGTCATTATTTATTTTTGCAAAGATTTCTAAAATAATTACATAAATACCATAGATTAGTTTTATTCATTTAAGAGAAATGCTAGTGAGATCGCAAAGGCCAAGACCACACTGAGACCGGTCTCAATTCTCAGATTAGTCTTACTAATGGTGAGTGAACATCCTGCTGGCCAAGTCACCAGGGAAAAGTATCCCACACGGGGGCTTGTTCCCGAGTCACTTCTCCACCACATGTCACCTATTCTATGGAACCCCGAGATAAGCCCTTTCTGGCTTCGCCAGAGGCAAGCCAAGGCCCCACATGAGAGGAGCACACTATGCCACGTGTATCAGGATCTCTCGGACGGGAGCTTATGTTTTCATTTAAAAAAATAATACTAGCGTGTTCAGTTGTAGTATACTGTTTTTAAATGGAAATTGCTTAAATTATCGCGCATTTTCACTACTTAACCATTTCGACTATGTAATGAAACGACGAAATGTTAGTCCTCATGGATCCACACCCCCTTATTTAACATCCATTAAAAGTGGTAAAGATTCACTCGCCCCTAGGCTACATCTATTTAACCTTAGTTTTATAAGAAAAAAATAAAAATTAAATATTAACTTTAAATTGGTCAAGCTGGAACACCATCTATCTTTGTGTATGTGTAGACCTTTAGTCCCATATCGTTTACCCATGGTAGGGTTGTCGCCTTAAGTATTCCCACCATGCCTCTTTTTTTTGAGAGGTGTGTGTGGTTGTAGCTTAGGTTGAGACTTGGTCTATATGTGAGTAGTGTGTGTTTAAAAAATATTCACACAAAAAAAAAAAAAAAAGCTAGAACACAGTCAAAGACGTGAAATTTGAAGACATTTGATTATGTAGTCAAATGCAGGTTGGCCTAATCATTACTAATTTTAAATTATATATAATCTATTAAGACCATAAATTAATAAGGTAAATGATACGTAAGTATCACGTCCCAATTAATAAATATTAAAACTAATATATTAATAAGACTCGTGATTCTCTCAAGTTGTAACATGGACTCTTGAGTCTAGTTAAAACACAAAAGCCTCTTTAAATGCTCTTTTAATTCAGGTTAATAACTTTAACCTTAAGATTTACTTTTTTTTTCTAAAAACCAAGGTTAGATGATTGAATTCTAAGGGTTAGTAAATCTTGACCACATTAAGGGGCATCTAATGTAACCGGACTACTTGGAGTGCGGTTACAACTTGAGAGAACTTCGGTTCCTTCAATAAATACTACTAGCAGAGACCCGTGCGATGCATGGGTGTGAACAATTTTTTTTAAAAAAAAATTACAAAAGAATTACAAAATTATAATTAGTTAGAAATAATATGTGAAATTATTATTTCATGAGGAGATCTATATATTAGGGAGATAGAGATAAGAATGGAGAGGGATAAAGAGGGTAGTTAAGAGAGGGTATTTATAAGTCTCACTTAAGTGGAATTGAGACTTGGGAAGAGAGAGGAGGTCTTTGTTGAGTAGAAGAATCTGTTGGGGCATGGGAGAGAGTTAATAATGAGCAGAGAAAATGAGAAGTTAAGAGAGGATATTTATGGCTCCGACTATGTGATGATGTGGCATCACAAAGCTTAAAATGGAGATCAAAGAGGATGCCACCTGAGCATCATATCTCTATAGTATATAGTACTAGCAGAGACCCGTGCGATGCATTGATGTGAACATTTAAAAAAAAATTGCAAAATTATAAAGAATTAGATATAATATGTGAAATAATTATTTCATGAGGAGATCTATATATTAGAGAGATGCAGAGTAGTCGGGAAGTTATAATATAAGAAAAGTTTTAGATTTTTTGTTGAGTTCTTGTCAAACAGGAAGCTTTCAAATCATAGATTTCTAAATAATATGTGAAATAATTATTTTAAGAGAGGATATTTATGAGTCCTATTTAAGTGGAGTTAGGACTTGGGGATAGAGAGGAGGTCTTTGTTGAGTAGAATAATCTGTTAGGGCATGAGAAATAGTTAATAATGGGGAGAAAAAAGGGAAAGTTAAGAGAGGGTATTTATGGCTCCCACTATGTGATGATGTGGCATCACAAATCTTAAAATGGAGATCAAAGAGGATGCCACCTAAGCATCCTATTTTTATAGTATCTAGTATAGATATATTAGGAGAAATATCTGTATTAGGAGCCTTCCTAAATTGGCCTCGGATAATCTCTAGTGAAGCCAGAAACTGGTCTCGAGGTTCCATACAATGTGCGACAGTTGGCCAAAAAATGGGGAGAAGTCATTCCATTTTCTCCCCATGATTTTGACTTCTCCCCATTTGATATCTCTCTCCCTTATTCTCATACACTTATCACCACATGTCTTAATATGTGTGGATAAGTCAAAATCATCACCTATTCTATGAACCCGAGACAAGTCCTTTCTGGCTACCATAGAATAAGGGACATGTGGTGTTAAAAAGGGGAGAAGTCATTTCATTTTCTCCCCATGATTTTGACTTCTCCCCATTTGATATCTCTCCCCCTTTATCTCAACACCTTATCATCATGTGTCATATAGTGTGTGGAGAAGTCAAAACCATAGGGCCCATGATTTTGACTTCTCCACCACTTGTCCCCTATTCTATGGCTGCCCCAGACAATGGGTTTCTGACTTCGCCAGAGACAATCCAAAGCCCCTCCTAAATTAGGAAAAAGATTAGTTTTGATGGCTGCCCGAACTAAGTGTTAGGGCATCCACAAACCATAAGGCACCTGACGGGGCAAAGATATCAAATGGGAAGAAGTCAAAATCAAGGGGAGAATGAAATGACTTCTCACCTAAGCGTTCGGGCAGCCACCGGAGCTAATCTTTTTCCCCTAAATTATTGTTGCGGGAAGTTATATTTATTTTTCAAAGATGGAGTAGGAGTTTGATCAAATCACCTCAATTTGCATCTAGGAACATGCGTTGACTTGAAGAACAATCCCTTATATAAGTAGGAGATGTAAAGATAATGGCAGACAGTCTCATATCTAAGTACAAGCCATGGAGTCAACTTGTGCAATGTTGGTATGGTCATCAATCTGCTTAGCAGCTGCTGTGCTTCTCCTCAGTCAGATCCGGCAGAAGGCCACCGCTGGCTCCGGCCAACTACCGCCGGGGCCTCGCGGCTGGCCAGTTTTCGGAAACATGTTTGATCTGGGTCCAATGCCACACCACACTCTAGCCAGCCTCAAACCAAAATATGGACCTCTCATCTTCCTGCGCTTGGGTACAATCAACACTGTGGTGGTATCATCTGTGGCAGCTGCCATGGACATGTTCAAAAACCACGACCTATCTTTCTCTGGTCGCACCATCACCGAGGCATTGAGAGTATGTAACTTCAACCAAGGGTCCATGACAATGGCCCAATACGGACCATATTGGCGCATGCTTAGGCGGCTCTGCACCACCCAGCTCTTCATCCCTAAGCGCATCAATGACAGCGCTCCTTTACGTAGGAAATGCGTCGACGACATGATCCGATGGATATCGGAGGAAGCAAAGGATACGGGTTGCGTCGAAGTGGCCCGCTTTGTCTTCCTTATGTCCCTCAATTTGATAGGAAATCTACTGCTCTCCCGGGATTTGTTGGATCCCAAGTCTGTTGAAGGAAAGGAGTTCTTTCGCTTGACCACTGGACTAGTAGCCTTGTCGGCACGGCCAAATTTAGCGGACTTCTTCCCTTTACTACAATGGCTAGATCCACAAGGCATAAGAAGGAAGATGGAACGGGACCTCGGACACGCTTTAGAGATTGCTGCTGGCTTTGTAAAGGAGCGGACTCAAGATCATCACCGCCTAGGCGAATATAACAAGAAAAAGGACTTCTTGGATGTGTTGATGGAATTCGAAGGCAACGGAGAAGACGAGACGGATAAAATCTCAGACAGAAACCTCAATATATTGATTTATGTGAGCTTCATTCTCCTGCTAATAGTTTCAGAATTCCTCCCCATTTCTATTTAGAGTCTATATAAATGGTGCAGGAACTATTCGTAGCAGCCACAGAAACCACAAACAGTACTATAGAATGGGCAATGACGGAGCTTCTATGCAATCCTGAGACGATGAACAAGGCCATGGCCGAGCTCACTCAAGTTGTGGGTCGGGACAGAAAGGTTGAAGAGAGTGACATTGATGACCTGCACTATCTACAGGCCGTGGTGAAGGAGACGCTAAGGTTGCACCCTCCAGCTCCTTTCCTGGTTCCACGAAGGGTGGTACAAGATATTCAATTCATGGGATACTCGATACCCAAGGACACGCAGGTGTTGGTGAACATATGGGCAATCGGAAGGGACTCGGCTACCTGGGACGATCCCTCATCATTCAAGCCAGAGCGGTTCTTAGGCTCTAATCTTGATTATCGGGGACAACACTATGAGTTTATTCCCTTTGGAGCAGGTAGACGGATGTGTCCGGCAATCCCATTAGCACACCTGGTACTTCACCTTGTGTTGGGCTCTCTGCTCCACTCCTTCGACTGGGTTCTTGATGCCGGCATCACGCCGGAGACTATGGACATGAAGGAGAGGGTGGGGATGGCACTGAGAAAAGTGGTTCCATTGAAGGCAATACCCAAACCTTTGGTGGCATAACAGATTTACTAATTGTCTAGCTGTTATGGCGTGGCTTTGTTTTTCTATGTTTTAAAATCAATTTGCCACTAATAAACTCTTCAATCATATTGCAGTTTGAGTAATTCAGACTAAAATTATGTCTGTGAGTGCTTAGCAATATTTTGTGATACTGTACAGGATTTTATTTTGGATATTTTGGTTCCACTAAGATTCCCTTAGTGTTCTCTTGTACATGAAGTGCGAACTTGACGATAATGGCCACACAATCAGTAGCCCTTTAACAGAAGGCACAGGATTCTCTGGAGTTCAACTCGAGAGAATCTCTCGAGTTTGAACCCCTAGAGGTCACCACGTGTCTCCTTTGACACCCCTTAACCATGGGTAAGGTTCACCCACCCATCCTTGACCTTAATCTTCAAATCTAGAGCTAAGACATTTATGGGGCGTTTGGATTGGATTTTTTTGGCCAAAAATCAATTTTGGTAAAATTGATTGTGTAAAAATTAGTGGTCAAATAATAATTTTTTCAAATAATAGTGTTCAGAGAATATGTAGGTGAGTCTCTCAATTTCGTATTCTCCGAACACTATTATTTGAAAAAATGGTTATTTGATCATGAATTTCTACACAATCAACTTTATCATAATTAATTTTTGGCCAAAAAATCCAATCCAAACGCCACCTTAGACTGCTAATTTTTATTTTATTTTTTCGGTGAGACAGCTATCTGATTCTGTTAATTTTTTTTTAATCAGTTAGACAGCTAACTGATTGTGTAAACTTTCTTAGACAGCTAAGAAATTTAACAACAAAGATAACTGTTCTTAAATTTAGAGGTTGGAAGCACTTCTTCTAAAACTCGATGAATCAACTCTATATTTGACTGAGTCGATTCGACTCGATTGGCAAGGTTTTGAGCCAAGTTGTTGTAAAACTCGGAAATGATGCTAAAAGGCGAGTTTCTCGGTTCACTCGGCCGATTTGCCTAAGTTATTTAACTTTTTGTTACAATCCTCATATAAATGTTAAACAAAGGGGGAGGGGGTGAGCCTATTAGGGCACGAAGCCTCTCTCACTAAAATTAAAGGGGTCGCTAAGTGACCCTTGTTTTCAATGATCCTAGATTCACAGAAAGGGTGTTTGTAAGAACACCTCTATATGTTCCTTTCTCTGTAGGTTTGTTTTCCTATAGCATTAAAGTAAGAGATTAACTATGATCAGAGCTCTGGTTGAAGAAATAATCGGAACAGCCTAAAAATTGTCTATACATGGGTATTTTGGAAATTATAGAAAAATAATTTAATTAACAGAGATACCCTTCGTTTATATTTGCAATTACTAAACTAATCCTGTCATAAGACATATTTTGGGTTGCTCTGGTTATCTCTTCAACCGGAGCTCTTGTTCAAAGTTAATCTATTACTTTAAAGCTATAGAAAAAAGCTTATACTCATGGGCAGTGGAGTAATTCATTGTGCCTTATATACTGATGAATGCTAATTTATCAATTAGCAGAGGATAAGAATATTGCTCACTTGTTTCAGTAAAAATGACGGGAGGGTATCAAGTCGAGCTCGAGCTTATAATCGAACCAAGCTTCGAGCCTGCCATTCAAACATGATTCAACCGAAGCTCATGTTCAAGAAATATCCGAAGCTAGCAATTTTTTAAGGGATAAAGCTTCTGAGACCCCTTTAGGGCCGAGACCACCGAGACCATGCTCTAAGAGCATGGGATTTCAGATGGGGCCGACCAAGTGAAATGGGTCCCACCTGAAATCCCATGCTCTTAGAGCATGGTCTCGGCCCTAAGGGGGTCTCACTAGCAAAGTCCTTTTTTAAATGTAAATTATGGAGTTCATGCTTTCATTTTTTAAAAATACTAGTGTGTTCAGCTATATTATATTGTTTTTAAATAGAAAATACTTAACTTACCGGTCATTTCCACTATGTACATGTAATGAAATGTTGGTCGTCATTGGTCCCCAACCCTTATTTACCATCCATTCCTTATTTAACATCCATTAACTATGATTAAGATTCACTTGCCCTTAGGGTACATCTATTTAACCTTATTTTTAAAAAATATATATATATTAGCTTTAAACTAATTAAGCTTAACCATAGTCAAAGGGAATAAAATAGGAAGGCATTTGATTATAAAAATATGGGTGAGCTAGTCACTACTTCTTTTAAGATAGTATATAATCTATTAAGACCATAAATTAATAAGGAGAATGAGACGTCGCGCACAAGTATCACAACCCAATTAATAATTATTAAAACAGTTTAAATATAAAGAGGAGCTTTGCATCACCACGTTGTGCGGAGCTCTCCTTTTTACACTATGGAGTGCCAAATGTGTAGTTATGGCGTGTTGCAAAAATACCCCAAACTCCATCAATAATTACAAACATTTAAAAAGGGAGCTCGGCATCATGCGGAGCTCCGGCTCAAAATTATTCTCTTATTAAAACTAATACTTTAATAAGATACGTGATCTCAGTAAAACACAACAGTCTCTTTCACTACTCTTTTAACACTGCGGTTAACAACTGTAACCTTAAAAATTATTTTTTTTTCTTCTAAAAATCAAGGTTAGACTATTAAACCCTAAGGATTAGTGAATCTTAACCACAATTAAAGGGTATTAGGAAGTAACCAGACTCCTTGAACGGTTATAACTTGAGATAATTTTGAATCCTTTAATAAATATTATTAGGAGAAGCATCTGTGCTAGTAGCCTTCCTAAATTATTGTTGCAGGAAGTTATTTTTTTTAGTATGGAGCAGGAGTTTGATCAAATCACCTCAATTTGCATCTAGAAACGTGTGTTGACTTGAAGAACAATCCCTTACATAAGTAGGAGATGTAAAGATAATGGCAGACAGTCTCATATCTAAGTACAAGCCATGGAGTCAACTTGTGCAATGTTGGTATGGTCATCAATCTGCTTAGCAGCTGCTGTGCTTCTCCTCAGTCAGATCCGGCAGAAGGCCACCGCTGGCTCCGGCCAACTACCGCCGGAGCCTCGAGGCTGGCCAGTTTTCGGAAACATGTTTGATCTGGGTCCAATGCCACACCACACTCTAGCCAGCCTCAAACCAAAATATGGACCTCTCATCTTCCTGCGCTTGGGTACAATCAACACTGTGGTGGTATCATCTGTGGCAGCTGCAATGGACATGTTCAAAAACCACGACCTATCTTTCTCTGGTCGCACCATCACCGAGGCATTGAGAGTATGTAACTTCAACCAAGGGTCCATGACAATGGCCCAATACGGACCATATTGGCGCATGCTTAGGCGGCTCTGCACCACCCAAACTCTTCATCCCCAAGCGCATCAATGAGGGCGCTCCAGTACGTAGGAAATGCGTCGACGACATGATCCGATGGATATCAGAGGAAGCAAAGGAGACAGGTTGCGTCGAAGTGGCCCGCTTTGTCTTCCTCATGTCCTTCAATTTGATTGGAAATCTACTGCTCTCTCAGGACTTGTTGGATCCCAAATCTGTTGAAGGAAGGGAGTTCTTTAACCTGACTACTGGACTAGTGGCTTTGTCGGCGCAGCCAAATGTAGCCGACTTCTTCCCTTTACTACAATGGCTAGATCCACAAGGCATAAGAAGGAAGACGGAAAGGGACCTCGGACGCATTTTAGACATAGCTGCTGGCTTTGTAGAGGAGCGGACTCTAGACCATCGCTTAGGCGAAGAAAACAAGAAAAATGACTTCTTGGATGTGTTGATGGAATTCAAAGGCAATGGAGAAGACGAACCAGATAAAATCTCTGGAAAAAACCTCAATAGATTGATTCTTGTGAGTCTCATAAATTCAACTGTTAATAGTTTCATAATTCTTCCCATTTCTATCTATAGACTAATTAGTACTATATATCTAAATGGTGCAGGAACTATTTGTAGCAGCAACTGAAACCACAAACGACAGTACTATAGAGTGGGCAATGACGGAGCTTCTCTGCAATCCTGAGACGATGACCAAGGCCAAGGCCGAGCTCACTCAAGTAGTGGGTCATGACAGAAAGGTTGAAGAGAGTGACATTGATGACCTGCACTATCTACAGGCCGTGGTGAAGGAAACGTTAAGGTTGCACCCTCCAGTTCCTTTCCTGATACCACGCAGGGTGGTACAAGATATTCAATTCATGGGATACTCGATACCCAAGGACACACAGGTGTTTGTGAATGTGTGGGCATTCGGAAGGGACCCAGCTACCTGGGAAGATCCCTTCTTATTCAATCCGGAGCGGTTCTTAGACTCTAATCTTGATTATCGGGGACAACACTTTGAGTTTATACCCTTTGGAGCAGGCAGACGGATGTGTCCAGGAATCCCATTAGCACATCAGGTACTTCACCTTGTGTTGGGCTCTCTGCTCCACTCCTTCGACTGGGTTCTTGATGCCGGCATCACGCCGGAGACTATGAACATGAATGAGAAAATGGGGACAACTCTGAGAAAGGAGGTCCCATTGAAAGCAATTCCTAAACCTTTAGTGATTGTCTAGCTGTTATGGTTTGGCTTTGTGTTTCTAAATTTTAAAATCAGTTTGCCATTAATAAACTCTTCAATCATATTGCAGTTTGAGTATTTCAGAGTAAAGTATGCCTGTGGATGGGAGATTGAGCTCTGCTGATTACTTGGCAATATTTTATGATACTGTAAAGAATTTTATTTTGGATCCTCTAAGATTCCCTAGTGTTCACTTACACATAAAGTAAACACTTGACGATAATGGCCGCACAATCAGTAGCCCATTAACAGAATGCCGGATGACCTTAATCCTCAAATCTGGAGCTAAGACATTTAGACAGCTAAGATTGCGCAATTTTTTTTTTTTCAATCGGTTAGACAGCTAACTGATTTTGTTAAATTTCTTAGACAGCTAAGAAATTTATCAACAAAGGTAAGTGTTCATGAATTTAGAGGTTGTAAGTGTCCAACTGGTTTGACTTTCGGGGAGCGGCGCGTTTATAAATATGATCTACTATAAATAAGTAATATATTTTCTTTAAATTTATTATTAGTAATCTTGTTATTTTATTTCTTTATCTTTCCCCAACATTTTTCCAAATTTTTTTTGAATGCTACAAAATTTGCCAATTCTTTTACCCAATTTTCCCTAGCCTAATGATGTTTATAAACTAAAAAGGCTAATTCTCCTACTTGGTGACTATGATTTCATAGCGCCCAATAAGGCTAATGTTCATGCTGCAGTAACAGACATCATAAATGTGGTTTTTGGTAAACCTAGCAAAAGTAGTAAACTATCATCCATTTATGAAACATTTACTAGTTAGTACTAGAAGTATTAGAAAAGATCTTCCCAGACTATAGAAGGTTTGCAACATTATCTTGATTAGCAGGTAATACTAAACTTTTTTGTCCTGTTAGCCCACTATGAACTTTGGCATTCTAACGACATTTTCTTAATTACACTAATAAAAACTGGAATTCCTAATTATAACTAAAAAAGGATTGCAAAAACAAAACAAAACAAAAAAAAATAGTTGAAGAAGGAAGAAAATCCAATATGCAGAAAGCTCAAAGATCAGATGTAGTGACCAAATCATCTGGCTGGTACTTTCTGCATTATGGTTGGTAAAAAAATTACATGTGCAAAGTTATTTTGTGCTATAGAACTAACCTTAGTAAATATACTAATACATCATTTACAAATCTCTTGGGATTAGTCTACTTTCTTGGAAATATAACGTGAGTCAAATATCTCTAATAACAGAAATTAATCTTTCAAACGTTGATTGATATTTGCATTAATTCAAATTTCATTTGGCCCTACTAATATAAAGAGGATTGCTTCAAAAAGTTGTTGAAATTTGTATAATTCCAAATACCATTTGACTTCTATCATCCATTACTCTATTAATCGAGAATTATCCTCTTATAACCTTAGACTAATTTTTTCTACATCCCTAAGATACCCCTATCCATGATCTTGTATACGACAAAATTTCATTAAAGGTAGGTTTTGCTTAATTTCTATATTACCCTTTACTCTTTATATTAGACTTTTTAAACTTGAAATTCTCTACAAATATATAATCTCTGACTGTGGTTAAGATTCACTCACCTCTAGGGTTCACCCACTTATCTCGGGTTAACTGTGATTTTTAGGAAAAAAAAATTAATTTTTTTAAAATCATAATTAAAATTCAATAACTCCCAGGACTAAATTATTTTCATTTTTTTTTTCTAAAAATCAAGGATAAGTGGGTGAACTTTAGGGGTGGGTGAGTCTTAACCACAGTTAAGGAGTGTTAAATGGGACACATGACGACCTTAGTGGCATAATCGAACTAATTGCTCTCTTGGCATAACGCTTCTAAAAAAGAACGTCTCGCCAAGGCCCCATCCGCCCTCTTTCCTACAGCCAAAATGTCTCTAAATCTTTTTTAGTCTCAAAATATCCTTACGTCATATTTTTATAACCAACATGTCCCTCACAATTTTTTTTTTATAGGGGATATCCAAAATGTCCCATAAGTTTCTATATCCAAAATATTCCATAATTTTTTTTTTTTCAAATTTTCTCATAATGCTATGTTTGGTTGTTGAGAAAATAGGTGAAAATATAGGAAAAAAAAAGAAGAAAATTTTGGATTTCTAATATAATTTTTAATTGTGTTTTGTCTAATTTTCTTTTGTTTTCCATGTTTTTTGACTTATTTTTTGGCAACCAAACTTAGGGTGAGGGTCTCTCTTTCTAGCCTCTCTCCCCTTGCCTTGTCTCACGTGCTGCCTATTAGTGAGAACTAAGCATATATTCCTAAGCATCCCTTGGTCGACATCTGTTAACCTTGCAACTTTGGTATAAGTTGACTCGACAAAAAGGTTCCTCCACAAGATTCCTGGTAAAATCCAAGAGAGGCGAAAAGGTTCCTCTACAAGATTCCTGGTAAAATCCAAGAGAGTGCGCCAACGCTTGGCATCGTGAGACAGATATCCAATTTTTTTTTTTTATCAGTGTTATTCCCCAAATGTCCCCAAGGTATGGTACTATCTAGAACCGGAGCTCATGTTTAGGAGACATGGGAAGTAGGACTATCAATGGATTGAGACGTGCCAATTTTAGATGAGCGGGCCTGAGACAGGCTCAGACCGACTCATCACTACTCAATAAATATATAATAAGGTATATATAATATATAAGTATTATATGATATATAAATATATATAATATAATAAATAATAATATTAATATATGCACTGTTATGTTGAAATAATAATAATAAAATAGGAAAAAAATAATAAAAAAATAAAAGAATAGACAGCCGTTTACACTTTATAATACTTACACAGTGTAATGTGTTATTCTAGTCCTTTTAATATTTTATTATTATAATATGATTTGAGCCCAACCCTAGCCCTCGGTTAATGGGTGGGCTTTTTTTAGTCAGGTACCTGACCGATGACACCCCTATTTGGAAGCTCTTAAAATTTTAGTGTGTAATACGATAGCAGTTTAGTAATTATTGGGGAGGAGGGGTATTTTTATCTTTTAAAAATCAAAATAATTACAGAACTACCACTGTATTTGTTTAATCATAAGTTTAAATATAAACAAAACTCTGGTTCAAGAGATAATTGGAGCTCTGTGTGTGTTTCCTTTGTCTTGCCTTCAGCTATCGCCTTGTGGTGTAGTTGAGTTAACCAAAAAAAGAATAGGAGTTGCATTTGAGCCGAGCTTGTTCAAGCTTGAGCTTAGCTTGAACATGCTCAAGAGCTCGGCTTGAGCTTTATTCAAGCTTAAATGTTTAGGCATGAGCTTGACTTTGAATAAGCTTCGTGCTCCGTTTGAACTTGAACTTTATTCAAGCCGGGCTGAGTTTGGGCTGACTCAAGCTTCATTTACGAAATTATTTTATTTAATTTATATATTTTTAAATAAAAATATTTATTATTAAATATTAATACGAGAAACTGTAAAAATTAATACATTCTTATTAAAAAAAAGATACAATTTGGGGTAGTCATTCAATCATGAGAATAGAGGCTTAGGTCAGGTTCTGCTTTTAATTTTTTAACTATTTTTGTTATTATTATCTCTTAGACTGATTTATTATAAATTAAAAACTATTACAATCTATGATAAAGAAATATAAAAATATTATTTTTATAAATATAAATAATAATACCAAATATATATATATATATAATATTTTGAGTTGAGTTGAGTTGAGCTCAAGACAAACTGAGCCGAATCAAATAGGGTCTAGCTTGAACTTGACTTGTTTAAGCATTTGAGCTCAAATTAAAGCTTGCCTTGATTCATTCAAGCTTGAAATGTCAACTTAAGCTTAATCCAAACGAGCAGAGCTGAAACGAGCCAACAAGCCATATTGGCTCAGGGGCGGAGCCACATGGGGCAAGGGGGACTGAAGCCCCCCCCCCCCCCCCCCCCCCCCCCCCCCCCTCCTCCTGAAATTTTGGGGTAAAAAATTATTATAGTCCTTTAACAGGGTCTTAGCTGGAAGAGGGGCGGAACCGGGTGACAGGGTGCTCTATCCCCCCTAAAGTTTTAAGAAAAAAATATATTCCTTACAAACGGACACAATGACACATAATTACGATAGCAGTTTAGTAATTATTGGGGAGGCGGGGTATTTTTATCTTTTAAAAATCAAAATAATTACATAACTACCACTGTATTTGTTTAATCATAAGTTTAAATATAAACAAAACTCTGATTCAAGAGATAATTGGAGCTCTGTGTGTGTTTCCTTTGTCTTGCCTTCAGCTATCGCCTTGTGGTGTAGTTGAGTTAACCAAAAAAAGAATAGGAGTTGCATTTGAGCCGAGCTTGTTCAAGCTTGAGCTTAGCTTGAACATGCTCAAGAGCTGAGCTTGAGCTTTATTCAAGCTTAAATGTTTAGGCATGAGCTTGACTTTGAATAAGCTTCGTGCTCCGTTTGAACTTGAACTTTATTCAGGCCGGGCTGCGAAATTATTTTATTTAATTTATATATTTTTAAATAAAAATATTTATTATTAAATATTAATACAAGAAACTGTAAAAATTAATACATTCTTTTACAAAAAAAGATATAATTTGGGGTAGTCATTCAATCATGAGAATAGAGAGTTAGGTCAGGTTCTGCATTTAATTTTTTAACTATTTTTGTTATTATTATCTCTTAGACTGATTTATTATAAATTAAAAACTATTATAATCTATGATTAAGAAATATAAAAATATTTATTTTTATAAATATAAATAATAATACCAAATATATATATATATATATATATATATATATATATATATATATATATATATATATATATATAATATTTTGAGTTGAGTTAAGCTGAGCTCAAGACAAACAGCCGAATCAAATAGGGTCTAGCTTGAAATTTTGGGGAAAAAAAATTATTATAGTCCTTTAACAGGGTCTTAGTTGGAAGAGGGGCGGAACCGGGTGACAAGGTGCTCTATCCCCCCTAAAGTTTTAAGAAAAAAAATATATTCCTTACAAACGGACACAATGACACATAAACTTGATCCCCAAAAAAAATTTGCGCCCCAAACCCCCCTTGTTAGAGCATCTCCAACACTACCCTATACCAGCTCCCTTCGTCTGTTTAGGGAGCTGTATAGGGAAAAAGTGCTCCAACAGGCTCCTCAAAGGACCTCACCAAAATAGGTTGGCAAGCCAACTCATCAACAGTGGCAAGATTTTCAGCTCTCCAAACATTAAAACCCTTTGAACCCTCAACCACACCAATTGCAATTGAATTAATAAAGGAGAGCTCAATCGCATCCACAGGCTAACAGTGTCCTTTTTAACTTCTACTAACCATGGTTAAGATTCACTAACTATTGGGGGTTAACAATATAATCTTAGATTTTAGAAAAAAAAAGACACGTGTTGCCTGATTGGTGCAATTGAACTCTCAATGGTTGCAATGATGTTAGAATAAATGAAATAAAAAATAAATATTTAATATAAATAGAGAATAAATTGGGGTAGTGTTGGAGTTGGAAAAATAAAAAGTGACTCCCTACTTGAAAAAGCTGTCAGTTTAGATAAATAAATAGGGAGTTTTTAAAAATAATGTTGGAGATGCTCTTAGAGCATCTAGCATCTCCAACGCACTCCCTATATGCCCTCCCTACTATAGGGTCAGAGATTTGGCTCTTTACTAGTTGGGAGCCAAATCCCCCCTCCTTACTATTATTATATTATTTTCTTTTAAAGTCTTGTCAAATCATTTGAATATGAAGTAGGGTTGGGAACCACAGTCAATTGCGATTGAACTAATAAGGGAGAGTTCAATCACACCCACATGTCAACACGTGTCTCTTTGAATTTCTACTAACTATGGTTAAGATTCACTAACCCTTAGGATTTAACAATATAATCTTAGTTTTTAGAAAAAAGTTTTAAAAAATATTTAACTCTATTTAATTTTTTCTTAACTCTTATGGTAATTTTTTTTAATATTTATTTTTGAAAACTAAAGTTATATTATTAAAAATCACGGGTTATAGAAATTAAATCAAATTTAATAAGTATTAAAAGAGACATGTGTTGGCTAGTGGGTACAATTGAACTCTCAACGGTTGCAATAATGTTTTTTTTTTTTAAAAGTGAATATTTAAATAGAAGTAGAGAAGAAGTAAAGAGTGGGATTGGAGTTACAAGGAGAAAAAGTGGCCCCTATTTTAAGAAAACTCTGCTGTAGAGTAAAGTAGAGAAATTTAAGAAATTGGGTTGGAGATACTCTTAGTCCCCTTGCAAGAGAATCCTCGCTCAGCCCGTCTTGGCCTGAGTGCAGCCCTAATTGAGAGGGGACATTTTGGAAATAACATAAAAATATATTATTTGATGAAAGTGAACCTCCTGCCGCCATGCCATTGGAGCAAGGCGGCAGGTGTGTATCAGGTATCTTTTGGACGGCAGCTCAGTTTTCTAATTTTTTTCAACCAAAAATCTAGAAACTTGTTTTTTCGCAGTTTTTAATTTTTTTTTCGTATCGGGAATTTTGTGCTTACATGTTTAGATTTTTAGGAAATAATAGTGTTCAGCTATACAATGTTGTTGTTAAACAAACTATAATCTATTAAGACCATAAATTAATATTTATTAATAATTATTAAAAACGAATCCTTTAATAAAAAAATATTATTAGAGAAGCATCTGATCAGATGCTTCTGTACTAGCCTACCGAAATTCTTGTCGCATGAAGTTAAATTTTTTTTTCAAGATGGGAGTAAGAGATGGTAGCATCTAGTGTTGACTTATCAAGAACAATCCCTTATAAGTAGGAGATGTAAAGTTAATGGCAGACAGTCTCAAATCCAAGTACAAGCCATGGAATCAACTTGTGCATTGTTGGTTTGGTCATCCATCTGCTTAGCAGCTGCTCTACTTCTCCTCGGTCACAGCCGCCGGAAGGCGACCGCTGGCTCCGGCCAACTACCGCCGGGGCCTCGAGGCTGGCCAGTTTTCGGCAACATGTTTGATATGGGTCCAATGCCCCACCACACTTTAGCCAGCCTCCAACCAAAATATGGACCTCTCATCTTCCTGCGCTTGGGTACAGTCAAGACTGTCGCGGTATCATCTGTTGTCGCCGCCACGGAAATGTTCAAGAACCACGACCTCTCTTTCTCTGACCGTAACATCATCGAGGCTCTGAGAGCATGTAGCTACAACCAAGGGGCCGTGTCAATGGTCCAATTAGGACCATATTGGCGCATGCTTAGGCGGCTCTACACTACCCAGCTCTTCACCCTGAAGCGCGTCAATGAGGGCGCACCTTTGCGTAGGAAATGCGTCGATGACATGATCGGATGGATATCAGAGGAAGCAAAGGAAACGGGTTGCATTGAAGTGGCGCGCTTTGTCTTCCTTATGACCTTCAATTTGATGGGAAATATACTGCTCTCTCAGGACTTGTTGGATCCCAACTCTGTTGAAGGAAGGGAGTTCTTTCACCTGTCTACTGGACTAGTGACCTTGGCAGCGCGGCCAAATTTAGCGGACTTCTTCCCTTTTCTACAATGGCTAGATCCACAAGGCATAAGAAGGAAGATGGAACGGGACCTCGGACGTGCTTTAGAGATCGCTGCTGGCTTTGTAAAGGAGCGGACTCGAGATCACCGCTTAGGCGAAAAAAATAAGAAAAATGACTTCTTGGATATGTTGATGGGATTCGAAGGCAACAGAGAAGACGAGCTGGATAAAATCTCAGACAAAAACCTCAATATATTGATTTTTGTGAGCCTCATTTCTACTGTTAATAGTATCAGATTTTTTCCCGTTTCTATCTATAAACTAGGTATCATAGTAACAAAGTTCTTCGATTTTTTAAAAAGTCCAATATAAAATCATGAATTATTCTCGAATTTTTTTAAAAAAAATTATAAATAAAATTTTAATATATGAAATATATTTGTTTATAAACTGCATAATTAGTAATCTTATTTATTTTTATATTTTTTTTCATATCTTGCCCAATTTTTTTTCCAAATTTTCTGAATTTTACCGATTATTTCCCATAGACTAATAATTCTCAGACCTCACTTGGTAACTATGCTAAGTACTACAAATGGTGCAGGAACTATTTGTAACAGCCACAGAAACCACAAACAGTACTATAGAGTGGGCGATGACGGAGCTTCTCTGCAATCCTGAGACGATGAACAAGGTCAAGGCCGAGCTAACGCGAGTTGTGGGTCGGGACAGAAAGGTTGAAGAGAGTGACATTGATGACCTGCATTATCTACAGGCCGTGGTGAAGGAGGCGTTCAGGTTGCACCCTCCAGTTCCTTTCCTGATACCACGCCGGGCAGTACAAGATATTCAGTTCATGGGATACTCGATACCCAAGGACACACAGGTGTTGGTGAACGTATGGGCAATCGGAAGGGACCCGGCTACTTGGGAAGATCCATTGTCATTCAAGCCGGAGCGGTTCTTAGGCTCTAATCTTGATTATAGGGGACAACACTTTGAATTTACACCTTTTGGAGCAGGTAGAAGGATGTGTCCGGGAATCCCATTAGCACACCGGGTACTTCACCTTGTGCTGGGCTCTCTGATCCACTCCTTCGACTGGGTTCTTGACGCTGGCGTCACGCCGGAGACAATGGACATGAATGAGAAGATGGGCACAACTCTTAGAAAGGAGGTCCCATTGAAGGCAATACCCAAACCTTTAGTGTTGTAAGAGATTTCGTGACTGTCTAGCTGTTATGGTTTGGCTGTGTTTTTCTAAGTTTTAAAATCAGTTTGCAATTACTAAACTCTTCAATCATATTGCAGTTCGAGTATTTCAGAGTAAAATATGCCTGTGGATAGGAGATTGATAGCTTCGCTGATTACTTGGCAATATTTTATGACACTGTAAAGGATGTTATTTTGATTCCTCTAAGATTCCCTAGCACGTAATGTACAAACTTTTCAATATTGGTTGCACCATCAATAGGCCGTCGACAGAATATCAAGGAACCTTAATCTTGTAATCTAGAGCTAAAATTTTTAGACAGCTAGGAAGTTTTGACAATGAAGATAAAGTGTTCATGAATTTAGTGATTGGAAGTGTCCATGTTACGATCATGCCTTGTATTCTAGTTGATAGTCAGTTTGGACTGTTATCACTCAAGACTCTATTATCCAAAATTTTTAGAGGGTTACACAACGACAATTTTGTAATTTTACGTTATTGTACATGATATATAATGCATTTATAATTAGGTTTTCGCGATTATGCAGAAAAGGGGAGAAAAGGAGAGCAAAGAGAATCGTAAGTTTGTAACCCATTTTCACATGAAATTAGTGAAAGGATTTGTGGTCGTCGACGTAGGAACCTTGCTGAACCACGTAAACCTGTGTCTGAATCTTTGTTATTTTTGTTTCATTTTTCCTTGTTTTTTCTACAGTCCAATTGATTGGCTTTAAGGGAGTGGCGCCCCGCTGGTGATTAGTACAGACTTATAGTTAGTCAGCAGGTCAAAGATTTCAATATGAGATACAAGGTCCAAAGAGGTCGATGCATTTCAAGTTGATCACATATTCTTCACTTGTCAAAATGCACAGAAGCTTAAAGTTAAAAGAACAACCATAAGAAAATCGGGATCACTGAATAATCCTACAAAACCTTGCAATTTTCAAGGATTAAATTTCATTCAAATCAAAATTTCTACCATATAGGGTAAATGTGAATCGCTGCTGCATGTAATTTAGGTTTGAATTTGTAAAGTTTCATTCACAAATTGTTACAAACATCTGATAAACAATATAAGGAACCAGCAGAGGCATATTAAATGGTATTAAAATCTGATGCTGGGTGTCACTCATATCAACAATCAACAACAACCCAATTCATGGAATTTTGGCTTGATTTAGTACAGTTTCAATCACACATAGTTACGAAGATCTAATAAATAATATAAAGGATCAACAAAAACATAGCAAACAGAATTATTAAACATTAGAACTCTGTAATTAAAACCTGATGCTCAACAACATAATAAAAATAACCCAATTCATAAAATCCCATTTAGATCAACGAACCCTGACTTGTACAAATAATATGAATTTGTTTCCAATGATGGATTTTTGAACAACATTGACATGGCACTGCATTAAAGCATCTGTTTTCCATCGATTCACTCTAATACAATTAAATGAATTTTGATCTGTATTCCATCTATTCACTCTAATCCAACAGATAAAAAACCATTTAAACCCTAAAACTGAAAATTTAAAATTCATTCAATACCTCGCAGAATCATTTTGCATTCTCTTTCGATTCAACTTGTTCTTCTTCTTCCTAATTACATCGTCGCTGAGGACTTCCGGGTAAGGGTGTTTTAGTCATTGTCTCATTTCCAATTGTGAAATACCAAATTAGAAATTCGGGCCGTTAAAGGGCTAAGAATGGATTGTGGCTTTCCCCAGTCCTGTTGGGCCAGTTTCTGATTGTTTTGAAACACATTCTAAACAGTTGCAACGTCCGTTGGCTATTATTTTTTTTAAAAAAAATTTCCTGTGTATTAATACACTCAGGATACCCACTATGCTAAGAGTCCGGTGATAATACAATGACTTGAAATCTTCTCCGGTTGTAACCGGTTTTGCCAAAACCAGTTATGCCCCTGAGGTGGCCACATGTCCCTTTTGACACTCTTTAACTGTGGTTAAGATTAACTCACCCCTAGGGTTCACCCTCCTATTCTTAGTTCTTAGAAAGAAAAAATTATTAACCGTTGTTAAAATTCACTAACTCTTAGGGTTAAATTTTTTTTAATATTTTTTTTCTAAAAACCAAGGATAGGAGTGAACCCTAAGGGTGGGTGAATCTTAACCACAATTAAGGGGTGTAAAAAGGGTCACGTGGCGAACTCAGGTGGCGTAACTGGTTTTGGCAAAACTGGTTACAACTGGAGAAGATTATCAGTCTAATACAATTTGTGGATGTTGTTGATAGTAAAAAATATACTAGGCATATCCATATTTTGTTTGTACAAACTAAACTTTAGTGGCTAAAGGCTTTAGTAGAGGGCTGTGTGTGTGTTGTGTCCGGGTGTGTGTGATTGTATTAAAAATAATAATCGGCACCCTGATGACAAAAATTTCCAATCGGAAATATTGGAGAGAGAAAAAGGCATAACAAGTAAAAATTTGCCCGAATAACAATGAGGTTCATTCTCTTTAAAAGAAAGATTTTTTTTTTTTTTTTTGGTTCTTGAGTACTCGATCTGATATTTGAAATAGTGTGCTCTCGGATCAAACTTTGCTGGGGTCGTGTTTATTCCTAGCATCAGTTCCTCCTAATCGCAATGAACTGCAATAATATTATTTGGTGTGTGTTGAGCATTTTGTTATATTCCTCCTTATTTTTTCTTCAGTTCACGTCTCTCATCAAGGTCAAAGTTGCATTTTAGAAAAACATCATCCTTATTATCACATTTGTTGAGGATAACGGCTGTAATAGCCATTTAATCCAAAGATGACCGTTGGGGAGAGGAATCCAGAAACCCCTTGACCGAATCGGTAACGTATGAATGAATGATCCTACCGTTTTGGATGGGAAGTAAATAACTTACCATTTGTGGGTGTTAATTTTCTCCTATAAAAGGGAGATGATGGTAATGGAAAAGATCATCCCAGAAATCACTTACCAATTAGTTATCAAGGTTCGGTTCAAGGAGTTCGCCAATTTCCTGTTGGTATACATTCGCGGTTGCTTTCTCTCAACCATCCGATCCTAAAATATCTTGCATATGGTATCAGAGCTTTGGTTTGATCATCATCACCATTTTTTTCCTACATTTGCGTCTCTGTGACAACCAGCAAAGTAGATTCACAAAGCGCTACGTGTTCTCTATTATAGAACATAAGTTGAAGAAAGAAAAAAAGGAGTAGTTGAAGAAAGAAGAAAAGGGGAAAGTGTGTAGCTCTCTCTTCAATGGCTTTGGAGTCTCTTTGGCACACGCCAGAGAGGTGCTCTCAGGCATCCATACATGAAGTGCCACCTGGTGGGGAGAAGTCATTTCATCTCTCCCTTGATTTTTGACTTCTCCCCATTTGATATCTCTCTCCTCTATCTCACCATTTTATCACCAAGTGTCAAATATTGGCTGGAGAAGTCAAAATCATGGGCCCCATGAAATGACTTCTCCCCACCAGGTGGCGCTTCATGTATGGATGCCCGAGAGCACCTCTCTGGCGTGTGCCAGAGAGACTCCAAAGCCCTCTTCAATCAGCTTTTTGCATTTTCAGCTCTCTTTTCAATCAGATTTTTTTTTCTTTTCAATCAAAGAAAATGGGAAAAAGTGAATCACCTGATCCCACTTCTCTCTTTCATCATAAAGAGTTTGCAGATTTTTTTTAAAAAACATCCCAAGCTAGCCATGCACTTTTTGGAGAGCCACACATTATTGAATGCTGGAATACAATTTCTGCAATATTGAGTTTGTTTTAAATCCGTCAAAACTAGCGAGCTCGTGAGGACGTGGGGAACGCAGTGCAAACGTATTTCCAGAAATATAGCCATTGGAAACAAAAATCATATGGGTATTGACTTCGAACGGTCAGTGGTATCTATCCCTACATCCATAAGGCTTTAATTTTCTTCTATATTATAGTCTTAGCATAAGGATTAGAAAATGAATTCAAGAAACATTTTATTTGATCTTGCTAAAAATGAATCTCTAAATGGAAATAACTTGGTTTATGGAAAAGAAGAATTTCTTTCATTTTATATGCTAATAAGATTAAGTATGTGCTTACTACTGAACTAATTGCAAAACCAACTGATAAATATTCAGCGGAAGAAAAATTGGAGTATGAAAAATGGTTGGAAGATGATGAATCTACTAGAAATCTTATGCTTAGACTCATGATTGTAGACCTTATGACTAGATATGAGGTTCATGGAACTGCAAAAATATTATATGAAAAATTAGCACCTATAAATGATAAGTTATTTACTTCCTATCCAAAACGGTAGGATCATTCATCCATACGTTATTGATTTGGTCAAGGGGTTTCTGAATTCCTCTCCCCAACGGTCATCTTTGGATTAAATGGTTATTACAACCATTATCCTCTTTCTCAGCCACATCTCTAACATAATGATACTTTATCTCAATATGTTTTGACTTAGCATGAAATTTCGGATTTCTAGCAATATCAATGGCAGCTTAGTTATCGGAGAATAATTGCACAGGTCAATCGGAGCTTACCAACTTCAAATCCCCAATGAAGTGGTTTAACCAGATGGCCTCTTGAGCAGCACCACAACAGGCTATATACTCTGCTTCCATTTATAGATGTAGATATGGAGGTTTGTTTCTTGCTGCTCCATGACACAACACCTCCCCCAAGGGTAAATACGTAACCAGAGGTAGATTTTCTTTTGTCCAGGTCACCACCCCAATCAACATCAGTAAATCCACGCAACTCAAGATTGCTACCTTGATAATAAAGGCAAAGATGCTTAGTACCTTTCACATAACGCATGATCCTCTTTACCGCTTGCCAATGAGGCATTCCAGAGTTACTTTGGAATCTGCTTACAAGACCCACAGCATATGCCAAATCTGGTCTCGTGCATAGCATCGCATACATGATGCTTCCCACAGCCTGAGCATAGGATTTTCCTTGCATAGCAAGTTTTTCCTCTTCACTCATGGGACACATTTCAGTAGATAATTTAAATTTTCTACATATTGGAGTGTCAATTGGTTTACACATTTCCATACCAAATCTTTTTAACATGGTCTCTAAATAAGATTCTTGTGATAATGATAACAAACGATTTGGTCCATCTCGAATTATTTTAATTCCCAACACAAAAGTAGCTTTACCTAAATCTTTCGTATCAAAATAAGAGTTTAACCATTTATTGGTTTCAATGATCATTTTAAAACTATTTCCAACAATTAAAATATCATCTACGTACAATGACAAGAATACATAAATACTCTCACTATTCTTTATATATAAACAAGCATCCATTTTATTTACAACAAAACCAAATTCAATTATAGCATTATGAAATTTCATATACCATTGCCTTGATGATTGTTTTAGTCCATAAAGAGATTTTACAAGTTTATAAACCTTATCTTCTTATCCTTTGACTACAAAACCATCAGATTGTTCCAAATATATTTCTTCCTTTAAATCACCATTTAAGAATGCAGTTTTTATATCCATTTGGTGTAGTTTTAAATCAAAGTAAGCAATTATAGACATCAATATTCTTATAGCTGAGAATTTTACTACCGGAGAAAATGTTTCTTCATAATCAATTCCTTCTTTTTGATTATATCCCTTTGCTACTAACGAACTTTGCATTTATCTGTGGTGCCATCAGCCTTAAGTTTTTTCTTAAGGACCCACTTACAACCTATAGCTTTACGGTCCTTTGAGAGTTCTACCAATTCCCAAACATTGTTCTTTATAATAGAATCAATTTCCCCACTCATAGCTTTTAATCATTCCTCAGACTCATCTGAGTGGATTATTTCTGAGTAGGAACGAAAAGTCTCTGGTAAGTCATTAGATTCTGCCATAAAAGTATGATAATCACTTAACTATGTTGGCAGTTGTTCAATTCTCGAACTTTTCCTAAGTTCATTATCAACATTTTTTAATGTCTCATTACCATCTATAATTCTTGATGCCTCTATTATTGGTTTCTCGTTTGTTTGTGTATTATCACCAATAATTTCTTTTTCTTTTGAGATTTCAAAGAATTCAACAATGCGTGGTTGATTTCTATGACTTTCCATAGGTTCTTCTAGAAAATATACATCTCTACATTCTATAATAGTTTTAGTGTTATGGTTATATACACGATATCCTTTCGAATGTTCCGGATATCTGATAAAAGAGCAATTCTTTTTAGTTTTAGATTGTAATTTATGTCTTTCATATTGCGGTATTAGAACATGAGTCGAACAGCCTTATACTTTCAGATTATCAAGTCTTGACTTGGATCCTGTCCATAGCTCAAAAGGGGTTCGTTCCACAGATTTTGATGGAACACGATTTAATATATATTGTGTAGTAAGTAATGCATCACCCCAAAAACTTAATGGAAGGTTTGCATAACTCATCATAGATCCAATCATATCTAAAAGAGTTTTATTCCTTCTTTCAGCAACACCGTTTTGTTGTGGGGTGTAAGGGATTGATATTTCATGTACAATTTCATGTTCTTTACAAAATAGTTAAAACAAATTAGATGTATATTCACCCCCTTTATCTGACCTAATTATTTTTATTTTTCTCCCTAATTGGTTTTCTACTTCAGCTTTATATATTTTAAGAAATTCTAAACCATCTGATTTTTTATTAATTAAATAAATAAAACCATATTGAGAGTAGTCATCGATAAATGTCATAAAATATTGTGCTCCTTTAAGTGTTTGTACATTCATTGGACCACATATATCTAAATGAATTATGTTTAATAATTCTTTACATTTAGATGCTTTAGGAAAATGTTTCTTTACCATTTTTCCACTAATACAAGGTTCACAAATAGGATAATCTACTTTATCCATTTTAGGTAATAGTTTTTCTTTAACTAATTTACTCATTATGTTTTTATTTATATGTCCTAATCTTAAATGCCACAAATATGTCAAATTGTCATAATCAGAACTCAAGTAAACATAAGAAGAAGATGCATTCATTTCATTCACTGATTTATCAAGTACAGATCATTACTCGTGGTTCCAGTAGCTAGTATCCTACCATGTCGTCCAATAGTTACAATGCCCAACTTGAACCTTATTTCAAAATCATTACTAGCTAACTTGCTAACTGAAATAATATTCTTTCTCATGTTAGGTACATATAGAGTCTCTGAAAGATATAAAGACTTTCCCGATGTCAAAGGGATACGGAAACGGCCAATGCCCAAGACGTCAACATAGGTATTGTTACCCATGTACACACACATATCTCTGGCTTTTAATTCACGAAATTCTTAGAATCCGGTCTTGGTCCTGGAGATGTGGCGTGATGATCCAGATTCAATCCACCAATTGTTTGCATCAGTGTCAACTATCATCAACTCAGTGCATACACAAACATAATCACCACTCTTTTGATCTTGACGTCCTTGATCAAATCATTGACCAAAGTTCTTTGGAGCTTGATTTCTTGCCTTGTAGCTTTCCACAGGAGTAACATTTTACTCCTTTTCCAGACCCATGTTGGTTTTTCTTCTGATATTTAAACTTTCCCTTTCCTCTGGCTTTGAAATCCCTCTTTTCAAACTTTGCCTTACCATGAGATGATTCTCCAATAGGTTTTACTTTAGAGATCATGGCCATCGAAGATCGCCGGACAGATTGTCGTTGTCCTTCATATATGAGTTCTGTTTCAATTTCTCTTAGATTCAAATGACTCTGAAAGCCAAGAGTTTGGGAAACTGTTTCCTAAGATTGAGGTAAACTTCTTAATAAGTAAATAATTTGATATTCCTCATCTTGTGGTCTACCAGCAATGATCAATTCCCTAGCCATAGCAGCCATCTTTGACTAGATGTGAGATTCATGGAACTGCAAAAATATTATATGAAAAATTAGCACCCACAAATGGTAAGTAATTTACTTTTCATCCAAAACGGTAGGATCATTCATCCATAGGTTACTGATTCGGTCAAGGGGTTTCTGGATTCCTCTCCCCAACAGTCATCTTTGGATTAAATGGCTATTACAGCCATTATCCTCAACAACACTCTTATGAATGATCAGAAATTTATGACAATTCATCTAGAAAAGATAGCCTCAAGGATAGAATGTTACAGTCATCTGATTGGCTTGCTGCAGGAAATCTCCTACATATGATCCGGCAGTTCCTCTCCCTCTTGACACAGCAGTACTTGTTTTCAATGATCCTAGATTCACAAATAGGGTACTGTTTCTAAGAACACCATATATGTTCCTTTCTCTATAAATAAATTTCTATAGCTTTAAAATTGCTGCGCTACTCAATATTCCCCATTCAAAACCAATGATCTTTCCCTGTCACTAACAACCTGCATCATTTCACCCATTTCATTTGCATAATCAATTTATCAAAACGTTCTTTCTTTTCTAGGGGAGGTGCTAGTTATTAGTGTTGTCAATAGGTGGGGATGGCCCGGCCAGGCTCGGGCCTAATTCTTGGCCCGGTTAATAATCAGGGGCTATCAGGCCTTGCCCGATACTGCCCGGTCCAGGTCTGATCCGATGAATTAATACCTCTAATTCTAAATCCCAACTCTAGATGAACAATACATTTTACATCAAATAATTGTGAATATTGGGGATTATTTGCATCAAATGATTAGTTTGATCTTAATATCTAGATTCTACTAAGAAAATTACAGGTAATGATTCAGTTAGAATCTAATGTAAACGCATGCATCCATAGTCAAGAGCCAGCCCCAGAAATAGGCATGAGGACTGAGTCTGGGATGGACCCCAACAACCTAGCCCGGGTCAAGTACAAACCCTAGTCTGCCATTGATTCCACAAATCTTGTGAAATATGGGTTGTGTTTGGAAGCAGTATTTGAACTTGGCTGAGGGCCAAACAAATAATCCACCGGAACATAACCTGTATCCAAACATGCCCAATGGACCATAAGTTGGGTTGTTGCTACTTTGCTTTCAACTTTCCTATCCCCATGCATTACACGTGAGAATATTTAACAAATTAGAACTCCCACAGCATTTGAATACAAAAGGTTTAAACATATTGCACATTTTAAAACATGTCTAAGTAATCTTAAATACTGGGTTTTAAGTCCCCTAACACGACAACATTCATTGGATGGATCCTATGTTTTTAATGAATAAGAAATCAATAGACAATGCACAAATCCTTTGACATTCAAACATTCCTGAAATTTCATCAGAATATTGGGGATTATTTGTAATTTTCTTAGTAGAAATTGTATATGGAGTGTTTGATTCGTTAAGTATTTTATGCTTATCTTCACTGCCTGTGAATTTTTCTTGTGATATCCACATATAACTTACAGTGATGGTTTGGTATCCTTCACCTTTTAAGAAAATTCAGGGTAAATTAGAGTTAATAATCTTTAGGGACTATTGTCAATATTGTCTTGCCTTAGACTTGTATTGTTCTGTTGTCTCTTATCTGTTAATTTTATCTTTTTTTGAATTTGGGTTTTGCTCCAATTTGGGATTTCCGTTGATTGTGAGTGTTTCTTCCCGTTATGTTTTGATTTTATTTGTGTTTTCCAAGTATTGTTACCAAGTTCTACAATTTTTTCAAAAAATTACAAATAATACCCGACTTTTTCGTCGAATGATTAATTCACGAAGAATTCGTAGGTTTTAAAAAATTCAAGAATTAAATACGAATTATTCATGATTTTTTTTGAAAAAGTCTTAAATAAATATATAATATATAAAATATATTTGTTTATTTATTTCATAATTAGTAATCTTATTTTATATTTTTTTCATTTCTTACTCAATATTTTTTCAATTTATTTCTAAATTTTTCGAATTTTGACGATTTTTTCCCAGACGAATTATTCCCAAACCCTGACTTGGTAACTATGCTTTCCAGATTCATTTCATCCAATCTCTGTATTGAGAAGTTGTAAAAGGTAGTTGTCGGTATAGGGATATGTAGCGACGGTCCTATTTCGTCGTTATATAGTTTTTAGCACTGGTTAATTCTCACCATCGCTATAGTACTCAAAACCGTCGTAGAAGATGGAAAAACGTCGTCGCTATTTATCTTCGAAAGTGTTTATAAAATGCATATATAGCGACGGAAAGACTCCTTTTTAGCAAAGGAAAAAGTCTGTTGATAACTAGCAACGGTTTACAGTTAGCATTATTATACCTCATATTGATGCTCCTATTACCCACGGTATTGTGACTAGGGGTGTCAACGAGCCGAGTTGGGCACTGCTCGAGCTCGGCTCGTTGGAATTTTACAAAGGCTCGAGCTCGGCTCAGCTCGTCTACAGATCATTGAGCTCGAGCTCGGCTCGGCTCGATAATTTTTTTTAAATACATTGATAAGCACTAAATTCAATTAAAAAAAATTAAAATGACATTTTTTTCTTTGTGATGTCATGTGACTCACGTGAAAGCCTGAGTTAAAACTTAAACAAAAATAATTATGTTAATGTATACTATATAAATTTTACCAAAAAAATGTATACTAAATATATAATATAAATTTAATTTTTAAAGGATATTATTATAAAATTAATCGAGCCGAGCTATTGTTTAGGCTCAGCTCATTTATTTTTCAAGCTCAATTTTAAGGCTCGGCTCAACGAGCCCAAAGTAAAAGCTCAAGCTCACTTTTTTTTCGAGTCGACCTGAGCTGGCTCGCGAGCTAGCTCGGCTCATTGACACCCCTAATTGTGACAATCATAATTCTGTCTCTAATACACTACTATCGCTAAACCCTATTTTTGTTGTAGTGTTGGAGCAAGGCGGCATGTGAGTATCAGGTATCTCAACGGCTCATATTTACGTATCCGCACCCATCCACTCAAAATTTTTCCAATAAATACCATAGTAAGTTAAGGAGTGTGAGTTGAACATACGACCAACCCTTGGTGAGTACTGTTTATTCTTTTTGGTATCGGGAATCTTGTGTTGTGCTTACAGGTTTTCGTTTTTAGAAAATAATAGTGTTTCAGCTGTACTGTGTTGTTTTTAAACTCTATAATCTATTAGGATAAAACTTTTGAGACCCCCTGAGGGCCGGGACCACCGAGACCATGCTCTAAGAGCATGGAATTTCACGTGGGGCCTACCATGTGAAATGGGCCCCACTTGAAATCCCATGCTCTTAGAGCATGGTCTCCGTGGTCTCGGCCCTAATGGGGGTCTCAGTATCAAAGTCCAATCTATTAAGACCATAAATTAATATATATATATATATATATATATATATATATATATATATATATATGTACTAGCCTTCCTAAATTATTGTTGCAGGAATTGATTTTTTTTTTTTAAATGGAGTAGGACTGTACGAGTTCGTTGCATCTAGTATTGAAGAACAATCCCTTATATGTAGGAGATGTAAAGGTAATGGCAGAACAGTCCCAAATCCAAGTACAAGCCATGGAGTCAACTTGTGCATTGTTGATTTGGTCATCCATCTGCTTAGCAGCTGCTCTACTTCTCCTCGGCCACAGCCGCCGGAAGACCACCGCTGGCTCCGGCAAACTACCACCGGGGCCTCGCGGCTGGCCAGTTTTCGGCAACATGTTTGATATGGGTCCAATGCCACACCACACTTTAACCAGCCTCAAACCAAAATATGGACTTCTCATCTTCCTGCGCTTGGGTACAGTCAAGACTGTGGTGGTATCATCTGTGATCGCCGCCACGGACATGTTCAAGAACCACGACCTTTCTTTCTCCGACCGCAACATCACCCAGGCTCTGAGAGCATGTAGCTACAACCAAGGGGCCGTGTCAATGGTCCAAGTAGGACCATATTGGCGCATGCTTAGGCGGCTCTACACCACCCAGCTCTTCACCCTGAAGCGCATCAATGAGGGCGCACCTTTACGTAGGAAATGCGTTGATGACATGATCGGATGGATATCAGAGGAAGCAAAGCAGACGGGATGTGTCCAAGTGGCGAGCTTTGTCTTCCTTATGACCTTCAATTTGATCTCAGGACTTGTTGGATCCCAAGTCTGTTCAAGGAAGGGAGTTCTTTCACCTGTCTACGGGACTAGTGACCTTGTCGGCGCGGCCAAATTTAGCAGACTTCTTCCCTTTACTACAATGGCTAGATCCACAAGGTATAAGGAGGAAGATGGAGCGGGACCTCGGACGCGCTTTAGAGATCGCTGCTGGCTTTGTAAAGGAGTGGACTCCAGATCACCGCTTAGGCGAAAAAAACAAGGAAAATGACTTCTTGGATGTTTTGATGGGATTTGAAGGCAATGGAGAAGACGAGCTGGATAAAATTTCAGACAAAAACCTCAATATATTGATTTTTGTGAGCCTCATTTCCACTGCTAATAACAGTATCAGAATGTCTTTTTTTTTTTAATTTTTTTTTATATCTTGCCTGAAAGGTTGAAGAGAGTGACTTGGTAACTATGCTAACTACTACAATTGGTGCAGGAACTATTTGTAACAGCCACAGAAACCACAAACAGTACTACAGAGTGGGCGATGACGGAGCTGCTATGCAATCCTGAGACGATGAACAAGGCCAAGGCCGAGCTAACTCGAGTTGTGGGTCGGGACAGAAAGGTTGAAGAGAGTGACATTGATGACCTACACTATCTACAGGCCGTGGTGAAGGAGGCGTTCAGGTTGCACCCTCCAGTTCCTTTCCTGATACCACGCAGGGCGGTACAAGATATTCAGTTCATGGGGTACTCGATACCCTAGGACACGAAGGTGTTGGTGAACATATGGGCGATCGGAAGGGACCCGGCTACCTGGGAAGATCCCTTATCATTCAAGCAGGAGCGATTCTTAGGCTCTAATCTTGATTATAGGGGACAACACTTTGAGTTTACACCTTTTGGAGCAGGTAGACGGAGGTGTCCGGGAATCCCATTAGCACACCGGGTACTTCACCTTGTACTGGGCTCTCTGATCCACTCCTTTGACTGGGTTCTTGATGCCGGTGTCACGCCGGAGACCATGGACATGAATGAGAAGATGGGGACAACTCTGAGAAAGGAGGTCCCATTGAAGGCAATACCCAAACCATTAGTGGTGTAAGATAGTGACTGTGCGCTGTTATGATTTGGCTCTGTCTCTCTAAATTTTAAAATCAGTTTGCCATTAATAAACTCTTCAATCATATTGCAGTTTGAGTATTTCAGAGTAAAATATGCCTGTGGGTAGGAGATTGATAGCTCTGCTGATTTCTTAGCAATATTTTATGATACTGTAAAGGATGTTATTTTGATTCCTCTAGGATTCCTTGGCACGTAACCTAGGGTACAAACTTGTCGATATTGGTCGCGCAATTTCTAGGCCATTGACAGAATGTCGGGGAATCTTAATCTTCAAACCTGGCTAAAAAATTTAGACACCTAAGAGGTTTAACAATGAAGATAGTGTTCATGAATTTAATGGTTGGAAGTGTCCTTGTTATGATTGTGCCTTGGATTTTAGTTGATAATCAGTTTGGAATATTATCACTCACTCTATTATCCAAAAAAATTAGAGGGTTATGCAATGACAATTTCATAATTTTATGTTATTGTACAAGATACATAATACGTTATAATTAAGTTTTCGTCATTACACAGAAAAAAGAGAGAAAATGAGAGCAGAGAGAATTGTAAGTTTGTAACCCGTTTTTCATAAGGAAATTAGTTAAAGGATTTGTCTACGGGCGTGGACGTACGCACCTTGCCAAACCACATAAATCTTTGTCATTTTTGTTTCATTGCTTTTTCCTACAGTCCGACTGGTTGGCTTTAAGGAAGTGGCACGATGATAATAAAATGGCCCCACCGGTGATTCGTACATACCTATAGTTAGTCAGCAGGCCACATGATTCGATACGAGGTACAGAGTCCAAAGAGGATGATGCCTATAAAGTTGTTCATATATTCTTCACTTGTTATAAATGCACAGAAGCTTGAAGTTAAAAGACCAACAACCATAAGAAAATCTGGCTCACTGAAGAATCTTACAAAACCTTGCAATTTTCAGGGATCCAAAGCAAAATTTCTACCATATAATCTTTAAATCCCTGAGTGTCTTGTCTGGACAATACCCACAGTATGACCTTCTCAGGTAAACCATAAATAAACAACAAAATCCCACAAGTTAATTGTAGTTCTAATAGTCTAGAAGAAATCTTACAACATTGATAAAAACGATTAAATTAGCCTTGCTCGCTTCTCCCACCAGCCTCTATAAATTTCTAATATAACACCTAACAGAAAAATAATTTATGTTATTAAAATTAAAATTGAAAGATAACCAAAAAGAAACACAGATGCATACCTTCATTTGCTATTCACCAGGCGCACGCACGTTAATGTCAGGAGATGGTCTCTGATCTGATGTGGGTTGTGAGCCATGCCAAGCGACATTGTTAAAAGAAGTGGTGTTTGGGTTTGGGTTTGGGTTTGGGTTTGGTTTTGGGTTTGGATTACTGCTTGCACTGTTCTTTGCTTCTCCAAGGCTTTGTCCTGGTAATGCAGATGTTGGGGTTATGCAAGTTTCATCATCAGGTGTTGCTTGAGAGATTGGTCTAGCTGCTGTCACTATTTCTGGGGCACCTGCAATCGCCAATGCCATTGGAGTTTCGAAATGGTGCTTCCTTTTGTGCGCCTTATGACTGTTTGGCATGAAACTTCCCACCACAATCTGGTAAATTAACAAGAATCTTACGATATATATGAGTCTGATCACATACATTAGATGAATTGAGTGTTCTAACATTTAACCAAGGAGTGTAAACTGCATACCTCATTAACTGTTAGCAGTCAGGTTGGACTCTTTTAAGTGTCAGTTTTGATCTCAAAGGGTAGAAACACAAGTTATCAAATCAAGCGCCTCGACTAATCATTGTAATTTTCATGTTAATACGGCAGCAAATCAACCTATACGTCTAATTATATTAGTTTCACTTTTGACCAAGTTAAAAATTAAATATAGTCTTTAACCTACCTGATTTTTTATGCTATCAGTCTAATATGTGTATTACATTGAACTGGTGTTTCTTTGTATCAAGGAAATTTTGAAGTCTACATAGAGAGAATAATACAAAAAATTCTACTTCTTTTGGACTGTTAGGAAAGATACAGCAAATGGTCTAGAAGGAAGACAACAGTGGATGGTTAGGATCACATCTATTAGGTTAACTCTGGCGCAAGATATCTTAGGTAGGACCCATAGAATGATGGGTCTCACTGTTACAGGTTCTCCAGGAGTCCCGATAAGTTATTTGTAGACCATCCTCTTAAGTAACTTGTATCTGTTCAACGCTTCAAGACATGTTTACCATACAACAATCTCTCCTAATTTGACAACCCAGTGGTGGTATTAATAATTTCTTCAATTGTTAAGTTTAATCTTTCTCCACTACAACATTGTAAACTGTCCCCACAAGGGTAATTAGTATGCTGTTGTAGAAGTAGCCAGACAAATCAAACACTTGCGCTTAGTATGTTCTAGTACGGTAGCATCAGTCTCTCCCCACATTGAAAATTTTATTCATTTATATTTTATCAGTAGCCCCACATTGATGATTTTATGAGAAGACCGCTATATGTCAGAGATATATCTGAGAGCTGTGTTTTCTGTGGAGATAGTAATTGAATCCACCCTTTAATTTTAAGAGATGACCCAAATAGTGCTCAATTATCCTGGTCAACACATGTAATTTTTGAAATTTAAAATTCATGGTATCTTAGTAACTCCATCCATTTGTATATGCATAACAAAGCAATGCCTTACTTGGATTGGGCTAGCAGCCATTAATAAACCTGCAACGCCACCACCAATGACACGACCATCAGGGCCAGCCAGTGAGACGCTTAACCCTCCAGTTCTACTGCGTACACCTCCAGTATCAGTGAGTGCGAAGGACCCAGATAAAGACAATATCTCAAATCGACCCTATGTGAGAAAAAACAAAAACAAAAAGAGGTCAACTGCCCATCCCCTCTGATGAGATTGAAATAAACAATGTCGTAAGAGCTAAAAAATCATGAATTACAATATAAAAATCTGAAAATATGGTTGTTGAAATGAGGAAGTACACCAATTTAATAATCAAATGAAAAGTTCAGGCCTCCATTGAACTAAGATTTGTACATTATATTTTTTAGTCTAATATTAAGGATTTCAATTTTTTCAAAATACTGTCTTAGTATCTGAGTAGAAGTATCTAGGTTTCTTTCCACAAATTTCTTCCATGTAGTATTTTATGACATAAAATTTGTCTTTTGGCCTTCCAGAAATTGTTATAAGTCTTTCCCTTCCAGCAGTACCAGTTGAAATGCATTAGAACCTGGATACTTCTCTTTTAGTTTAGGTAGTTAAGCTGTATGAAGTGAGACGGGTGTGGAACTAACAGAGAGTTATGATTGAGATTGCTTTCGACTATTCCCCACCAGACTTTTGAAACAAAAGACATGGGTCAGACCACCACTTTGTTGGGCTTGAGATCTCCTATCTTCAATCTTGTAACAATGTCAAACAGCACCTTTATGCACTTGATGTACTTAAGAACGAGCCCGTTTCTTGTCCTATAGTCTTCAACAAGAAGTTGAAGTGATCACTTCCAACTCCTATCTAATTTGGCTACCAAAAGAAAAAAAAAAACTCCTATCTAATCCTACCCTATACTAGCAAATGCCAAGAGCCCTTCAGTATCTTACATCTACTCCGACCAGATATAGTGTTACTATTAATCACAATCGTCGGTATATGCATCAAACCCGCCAAATACATTTGGAAGCCTTGAACATATTATCCAATATGTCAATAGCACAGTTCCATTTAGCTTTCCCTCTCTTATCGTTCGCCAAAAGGAACTGCTCTCAGTTCGTGTTTATACTGATGAGGACTGGGCTGAATCTCCCGATGATCCGTTCACCTACCCATGGACTTTTGTCTATATTGAATCTAAACATGTTTGATGGAACAAAAGAAACATTCACAATTGCTAGTTGTAGAATGGAAGTTGAATTCTGGGCCTTTTCCACCATGACTGTTGACATTCAGTATCTACACCTCAATCCTTTATGCCATGGTGTGAAAACAGGAGTCCCCAGTGCTATGTCTGCTAATCCGCACCCCGCAAACACATAGAAATGGACTATCACTTTGTTTGCAGAAACGTCATTGCTGATGTAGTACTTCCCATTTATGTCACTTCATCTATAAGTTGTGGATATTTTACAATATATGAGATCATTTTCTGCTCTTAAAACTCCCTCTTAACAGTTCCACTTGCATCCAGACTATCAAGTTTTAGTTGTTAAATATTAATTCCTTGATTCAAACCCAGGTTCATATGCATAAGAAATGTTGGTCTTTTATCCAAGGTTTGAAGAAGGTTTGGAATCGAAATGAGGAATATGCCATTGGATTAAATACGTGGCAATAAAAGCTAGCTTGTTTTGGTATCTAGGCAATTGGATGTTGTAGATATTTGTGATAATTGGTATCTATAGAAATACTTCTCTTCAAATTCAATATTTTATTGGGATTTCAGTTTTTGAACATAGATTACTCAAAGCAAATAAGCTTTGGGGAATGAACTTTTTCCAAGATATGTCAAGCCCAAATCAATAAGCTTTGGGGAATGAACTTATTCCCTACGACATGCCTTTGACTGTGTAGACAGCTTAAGTCTAACTATTAGTAACCACCACAAACTGTCATTTTAAGGATCTTAGCCAATTCTACTTTTTTTAACCCTTTCTCTTTTAATCTATGATTTTCCAGTGCAATTTTCGGAAAAACATTTGTCCAGTGTAATTTTTTTTTTTAAATTGCGACAAATACCTGTGAACCCCAAAATATTGAACTCAATAGATTCTGAACAAAATCGTGACAAATACCTATGAACCCCAAAATATTGAACTCAATAGACTCTGAACATTCATAATCAGATAAGTATTTAAGACAAAAAGGAGCATGAGTTCCTAAAACAACTCAAAAGAGGTAATTTGGGAATTGCACAACTATTGGTTCACATGGAGCCCACTTATGGGTTGGCAAAAGCATTATTGATTAACATCCGCTTAATGCTGACAAATACACGGTCAGTTTAGAGTGTGCAGCTTTCTTGAGTCATTTAAGAAGATCATTTCTCAAGGCATGCAATAATAGTAGAAACGTGCTCAAAAAATTCAGACACAAAGTGAAAAACCACTTTAGAAAAAATTCTGAACCTGCATAAATTTATGCAGATAACCCTCTTTATAAAGAAAAACAATTTGCTATCAACCTAAATCCCAAGAAAAATCATAAAAATATCTAAATATTGGTCTTTTGACTTTTAGAGCTCCAAATATCTATTCTGCATGGGACCTTTTACACACTCTATAAAGAAAGTCCCTTTGGATTTGTGAAACTTGTTACTCAACTCTTCCCAACACTCTATGAATAGATTCTACCCCTCATCTGCAGAATGGTTCTTAGAAAACTTCATAGAATTTTTCTCTTAACTCCTTTAGGTTCCCCAAATGCCTACAAAATTGAGAGGAAACAGTAACATGATAAGAGAAGAGAATAATATGGAACTCTGCTGTCCCCCCTTTCTGGACAGACCTCCAAAGTGGAAAGCAAACAGAATCATAGAATACATGGACACATTTTCTCCCCATCTATTATGGACACTCCCTAACCTAGTTCTATTCTAAGATCATATCGAAGGTCACAATTGCCACTTGATGAAAGACATGGTGATCACTGGATTTGTCAAATCTTCTCTCTCACCCTCAATTTATCATTTTGTTTTCGATTATTGTTATTTTTCCTGCATCATGCATATTACCATTCTCGCAAGTATAGTAACAAAATTCTCTGAATTTTTGAAAAAATCGTGAATTATTTACGAATTTTAGGTGTGCCAAATTATTCACGAATTTTAGGTTTGCTGAATTATTCGCGGATATTGTGAATTATTCTCGAATTTCACGATTTATTCCTGATTTTCGCAATAATCCGTTTGGTTTGACAAGGCAAAGTACTTATTTTGTATATTATCTAATCAAATTGTTGGATATCTTTTTATATATATATTTTTTTTACCGAATTGTTCCCGAGTTTTTTTCGGATTTTTTCCGAACTTGACCCTTGCTGAATTATTCTCGAAGTCCGACTTTGTCACTATGCTCGCAAGCAGTCATTTAGCTTTTCGGATTTTTCCCGAACTTGACTCTTGCTGAATTATTCCTGAAGTCCGACTTTGTTACTATGCTCGCAAGCAGTCATTTAGCTTTTCTTTCTCTATAGATATGATGTTTATGACTTTATTCACTATATATAACATAGGTTGGACAAAAACGTTAAGCCAAATCAAAAGGAGGTTAAAAATCGTGCCCACCTATCCATCTTGAGTCCATCATTAAGGCACTCTCAGGATCAGCTCGGAATACTAGTTTTAATTTTCCAGTTTTTGTATTGGTTAGTAAATCTTACGTATTATTACCTTCATTCTGCCTTCCTTTTAACCGTCTGCATCACGCAAGCCCTCTATTCATGTAGTTTGCAAAACATTCTTCTCTTATATTCTCTAAGTTTAGTGTGCATAGTCTGATTTAAGATGTGGTCGTATATGTTATATTGTCCATTTTTTTATTATATAAATCATCTTATATTAAATACAGTGTGTCCAGCCATGAAGATTACAATTACCTCTTTGTAATATTTTTGCTTGTTGTCAACCAGGGAACAAAACCATAAAGATCCATTGTAATCTATATTAATGTTTCTTTGTGATGTCTAACCAGGGAACAAAACCATAAAGATCCATTGTAATCTATATTAATGTTTCGTTGTGTGAACTTGTCGCAAATAAACCTGTCCAGTTAATCATCTGTCTCAGTCTAGAGTCTTCAGAAAAAAGCACAGCCCCTCCATTCGTAAACTTCTGTCCACATCCAACATGCCTTTACTTCTCAAGCAATTTTATTATTCCCATTCAACCTTGCTAAATAAGGTTAAAACACTCACAAAGGCACATGACCTATGATCCATTCAAAGCCATTTCAAGAGTCAACTAAATAAAAAATAGCAGTTTACTCCTCGAGCCGTGTGGGTTTCCTAGCTTCTCAAATTCTCAAATCAAAAGTTAAGCCAAATGAGATCTATATTCTCGTATCTACAGTCTTTAGCTTCTCTAATTCCATGTTGTTAGCTTCCCCAGTATTTTGATTCGCCACATATCATTGGCATAATTTCACTGGGCTTGAGTTGAGTCCCTTCAAGCATCTAAAACATATAATTGACACCCTTATTACACGATTGACATAGAATTCTCCTGTGGGCATGTCATTTCAGGGACAATATTTGGGCCATCACATTTTCTGAAAAAGTGCTAATTACTTGTCTGAAGCAAGATGTTGTTCAAGTCTGAGAAAACCAAACAATGATGTTTGTGAGGAATGTTCTGACGAAACAAACTAATATATTCAATTATGTCGTAAATTTCTGTGTATCAACTAAATAAACTTAGTGTCAGATCAGCTTTGAAACAATTTTATCTGTTCTCACTACTATATAAAGGAGACGGCCCTTCTTTCTTTCTTTCTTATTATTATTTTTTTTACAAAGGAGTTCCTATGCTTGACCATCCTTAACCATAAGGGATTTTGAACCCAAGACCTGCCCCCTAGTGTGGGATGCCCTTAACCACCCTTCCATGAGGGTGCTGGCAAGGAGATAGGCTGTTCATTGGCCCAACCACTCACAATAGTAGGGCCTTTATAAAAAAAGAAAAAAATAAATAAATAAAAACAAATAAGAGAATATTGTGAAATCTTAGAAGAAAGTAGCTACGAAAGCAAGAAAATAAGCCATGATACGCTTTCTACGATCATTACTTCTCAAGTGAAAGACTGATGTAATTAAGCCTATAGTCTAAAGACAATAGAAAACAGCATGGTTATGGAAATATGCAATGAATATGTTAATTTCTAAGGTTCCTTAATCCTGGTATACACCTGCTCCTCTAGCTCAGATGGCGAGGTGTCCCCTTCCTTGAGGGTGATCATGGGACTTTTGGGATTAAGTCCCAGTAGGAAGCAAAACCCTTGGTGATGTGGCAAGCAGAATGTCCACTCACTAGTTACTAACCCACTAACAGTAGATAAAGAATGCATTGTACCAAAAAAAAGGTTCTTGCTTATACTAACAAACAAAGTTACATGGAAATGATATTCATTACCGTTATACCAAAGAACGAAGGACATTAGGGACATGTCTGTATAACTAATGACAGAGAATGAGGAGATCTCATTTAGATGCATGTCATTTAATGAAATAGGCATTCCAACAATGGCAATTAAAAGAAAAACGATAAAGCCAGATTGAGATCATGCCTCGTATGTCAAAATACCGCCAGAAGAACCGGGCTGGCGAATAGTCACATTAGAAACAGCTCCATTCGCAGAGAGAACGCAAATTGCTCGAGGACCCTTTTGAGAAAATGAAGATATCTTTGCCGCAACATCCTGCAAGTAACATAGTAGGACCTCATCATATAACCCCAGTGCATTTGAATTCTGTACACAGATCTTCTTCCACCAATATATATAATTTCAAAAAGAAAGTCTAATATCAAATCACAAGACAGTGAAGAAGGCTAACTTCCTATGATATATAGATATTACCTCCCCTGTATTTACAGTCAACACATGCGGCGTGAAGTTCCCTCCTGCTGTGTTCGCAACCCACTCACCTTCAGAAATCAAAATCCTAGATATTAAACTATTTGATCAAGCTATCTCTAAACCTAAACAAAGGCACTTATTTAATTAAAAGCACATCAAATGAAGCACGCCCATTCATCTCTTTAGCTCATCTCATAAATTACAAAGAAAATCATTTCCAAATTTTAGCATAAATTACCATGTTTTACTTGTTCATCCATTTACAAGAAAAGGGTATACTTAAGATATCTCACACAAACTTGAACCAAAATCCTTTTTCTTTTAAAGGCTTGTAATTTCTCTCTAGGACAATGAAATGGAAACCAAATCCATCAAACCTTAACTACTCTATTGAAAATTTTAAATATAATCATCCTGATTCCCCTTCATCAATATCAAAACAAGATCCCAAACCCACCATACATCAATATAAGCTTCCTAATCCCTTGAATTAAAATCTAATCAACTACAAAAAAATCAAAACCTCATCTAGCATCAAAACAAAAAATACCCATATAAAAACAAATAAAAGTAAATATATCACTTAGTTCAAGATTAAAATCTGTTTCTTGCTACCTTGAACTCACCTAAAGAAGCAAGTAGTTGCCAATTGCCGGAACCCGGCGGCCGCCCTCTACCCCGTTTGGGAGAGAACTCGGAAGGGGACAAAGAGAAGCCCGGTGAGAGTGAAAATCCCATAGACCCATCTGAACCATACTTCCTTGGCCTCCCTCTCTTCTTCTTTCCCATAATATCCATGCCCACTTCTCCCCCACCAAGGCTTCTCTCCATGCTCATGCTTATAGCCATGTTCATCACCTCCGGCACCACTCCACTCGCCGGAGACTCAGTCTCTGTGTGAGCCGGAGATCCAGATACTGTACTTTTCTTCTCTTCCATGCAGATATATGTATCAAACAGTTCAGAAACTTACAGAGAATGAGAGAGAGAGAGAGAGAGAGAGAGGATTAGAGTGCTTTTCTCATGGAAGAAGAAGTGAAGGAGATGAAGAGATTCAAACCAAGATTTCTCTGCAACTGGCGCCAGAAGCAAACCATTTTACATTTGTTGAGATGTTAATAAACCTCTCTTACATCAATGGAGAAAATACTGCCCCTTTACTTTTTTTGCCAAAATTACCCTTTAAAATTCAAAAAATGACAGATCAACAAATAAAAGGAAATAATTTACTTTATTTCCTTTTTAATCATTTTTCTTCATTTCTTTTATTTATACACTAATGATTTCTTTTTAGTCTAATCTTTACTTCTTTACTATTATATTATAGTAATGGGAGTGGCAAGCGTAGCCTGAATTTTCCGAAATTCCTAAACCACCCTTATATAAAACAAAACTTTAATTTAATATTTTACTTTAATTCCTAAACTACTCTCATCTATCTATTTAAAGAATAGAATCACAGTCAATCGTGATTGAACTGGGGAGAGTTCAATCGAACCCACGGGTTAACACGTGTCCCTTTTAACTCCTATTAACTGTGGTTAACTCCTTCCCCTCGCTCTCACGTGCATCGCACGTGCCACCCGCTAGTATAAGATAATAAGGAAAAGAAAATCAAGATTAATTTTGTACCTAAAAAAAATGAGCCAAATTTTATTCCAGACATATTAACTCAAGATAAGGCCAAGTCCGATTTCTTTTTCATCTAACTTTCTCCTTTTATCAATTTTCTCCTTTTATAGATAAGTAGACAAAAAGATTAGTAGTAGGCCACACAAAAAATTTGTTATATTTTTTTTGCCTTTTTATCCATAAAAAAAAAAAAAATTAATGAGAAAAAAATAGACTTAGCATTGCTCTAATTAACTCAATGACTAAGGTAAGAATGCGTGATCTCATGAATCAACTAAGGTGTGTAGTCAGTCTCGCATTGGTTAACATCTATTTCCCAAGGGCAAGCACTTCATGTGTGGGGGGAGGTCGCAAAATTTAGTCTCCAATAATACATATATCTCATATGCCTCTTAACCGAAAAAAAAAAATTTAATACATATATCTTTGCCTCGAATAAAACTATATTATGAATCTTAGCCTTAGTGGTGATATTTGCAAGATTTGTTCTTTGTCATTAATTTAGACTCAGCATTATCAAGTCGTATTTCTATTTTATTTAAAGTATGTGTTATCAAATATTTTTATTATTGTTTTATGTAAAAGCATCTAATATTTATAATAATTTATTTCTAAGAATAATAGATTATGAAGAGATGGAAAATATTCAATAATTATGGATGCCCAATTTTGAAATTTAATTTTGGGTGAGGAGGATAGTGAAACCTTAGGTGTATCTCCTACTTCATTAATAATTAAAAAAATTATAAGTTGATACAAACCAAAAAAGATATTGACAATTCGAGCAACTTGCCCAATTTTTGGTAACCTTGACTTGAACCCACTATCTCCCATGGAATGCCAACATACATTTGGGATTTACTAATTTTCAAAGATATATTCATGTTCAAGCATCTCTTACAATTATTTTCGTTTTCTTTTATTATATATATATATATATATATATATATATATATATATATATATATATATATATATATATATATATATATATATATATCTTTTATAAAAATGATCTATACTTCCATTTATGCAAGCTATAGTGAAAGGGTGTTTAAGGGCATTCCTCCTTGGGGGCAAGTCTTGATTCAAATCCCTCTTTAAGGAGAAGTGGGGAACCTGAAAACTTAATCGGTACTGTAAGGGATAAAATTCGTAAAAAAGAGTAAAAAGAAGGGGTAAAATAGGGATTTCTCACTCTAACAAATTCTAACAATTTAGCCGACATAAGCCCACTTGGGCTATGTGCTGGCTCTCTTGAGTGTTGTCTGACAGGTGACCTCATCATGACTACACAAGTCATGATGACTCAAAATGCCTATAAATAAGCAAGAATCACCAGAAAGAAAAAAAGGATGGTGCGGAAGGCAAGAGAGGAAATAAAGGGAAGAAGAAGAAGAGGAAGAAGGAGATCTGAGAAGCTTGAGTCATTCACACCCCTACCCCGAAAGGCTATGCAGGCGGCCACTCACCTGATTCTCTCATCTTCCTTTGGTGTTATCCGGCTATTTGATATTCTTTATGGCCTCACAATCTATTATGGTCACCGGATTCTCTCAAATAGGCCATGAATAGTGCCGAATCCGTTGTAGCGTTGTCTGCTGTGAATAGTGCCGAATACGTTGTCACGTTGTGTTGTGAATAGTGCCGAGCTCGTTGTCCGTTGTCTGATGCACAACGTACCCGTTGTCTGATGCACAACGTATACGTTATCAGAGCTACGTTGTCTGTGCCTTATCCAAGCTACGTTATCTGAGTTACGTTGTCTGTGCCTTGTCAGAGCTACGTTGTATGTGCCTTATCTGAGCTACGTTATCTGAGTTACGTTGTCTGTGCCTTATCTGAGCTACGTTATCAGAGCTACGTTGTCTGTGCCTTATCCGAGCTACGTTATCAGAGCTACGTTGTCTGTGCCTTATCCGAGCTACGTTATCAGAGCTACGTTGCCTGTGCCTTATCTGAGCTACGTTAGCAGAGCTACGTTGTCTATGCCTTATCCGAGCTACGTTGTCAGAGCTACGTTGTCTGTGCCTTATCCGAACTACGTTGTCAGAGCTACGTTGTCTGTGCCTTGTCAGAACTACGTTGTCTGTGCCTTATACGAGCTACGTTGTCCGAGCTACGTTGTCTGAGCCATATTATTTGTGCCTCCTGAGCTACAATCTCCAGAGCATAACAGCAGAGCTCGTCCTCAAGTGCATATACCCAGTGACCTCACGATAAGTATCTCTATGCTATTATGTTCATATATTCATGTGTTTGTTTGTGCCTTATACTGACTTTATCATCGAAGCTTATTTCAGGGTGCACACCCGCCCCCTCAGACTCATTCACAGGTGGCGTTTTGCTAACATTCCTCTACCAACTAAGCAGCTATAGACGTGTGGCGTGTACGAGATTTTTCCCTTTCAAAATGGCGCCGTATGTGGGAAAAAGGCAAAGGAGCTTAAACAATCGCAAATAACGAGCGCCTTCTACGTCTGAATGGGGTTTTCACTGCATGGCAACAATCAAGAAGTGATTATCGAGTGCATTCTCATCCTCAAGTGATTTATCAAGTGAACTGTCCAGTGCATGCTCTAGTGAATTTTCAATATCAAGTGAATTTCGAAGTGACTTATCAAGTGAAAGATCAAGAGAAACGACCAGTGCCATATCAAGTAAAAAACATCGTAAATGCAATGTCAAATGATGTCTTATCTGATATGTCTGAATACGGTGATGGGACACTTGTAGCTTCTTAAATGACATGTCATCCGAGCAAGGTGTCTTACCACACGGTTCAACACATATCTAAGCATGATGCTCACTACGGGACCTCTATGACTCAGTCAGATGCATTGCCCGGTAAGCGACCAATTGACTTATTTTTATGCAATGTCATCTGAGCATGGTGTCATGATGCCCCATTACGAGTCATTCGCGTGAGATAGCATTTGTCTATATTTATGATGGTTTTTACTGCAAACTCATCCGTGTGTTTATCAAGTGAATCCTTGTGTTCATACAGCTTCACGTGTTCATGCCCCTTCCCGTGCTCAAAGTACCTAATGACTTCATTTTTGATACATGTACATTCCCGTGCTCTCTGACACAGGCTCTGAGGTACTATACACGAGAAGCAATTGCTCTGACCTAACTAGGGGCTGATACAAGCTCGTCTTCGCTGGCACAAGCTCGTCCTCGTTGATGAAAGTTCCTCTTTGTTGTTCGCAAGCTCGGCCTCGTTGTCAATGATTCGCTCTAACTCCTCGCGAGCTCTGCCTCCACAACATCAGTCTTCATGCGAAAGCACAACGTATCAGTGAGAACGAAGCATCTACAACGGAAGAGAGTGGAGAACGGAACACAATCAGTGTCTGCGGACCAGGTAGATCCATATTCCTTTTCACGCTCTAAGCAAGTTACTTGTTTGTTTGTGCAACATGCAGGATATCATTTTTTGAGAATTTTACCCATGAAGTATTCTCGGCACCTCGAACGGAGTCCAAGGCACCGAGAAGGGGCTAAATGTAAGGGATAAAATTCGTAAAAAGGAGTAAAAAGAAGGGGTAAAATAGGGATTTCTCACTCTAACAAATTCTAACAATTTAGCCGACATAAGCCCACTTGGGCTATGTGCTGGCTCTCTTGAGTGTTGTCTGACAGGTGACCTTATCATGACTACACAAGTCATGATGACTCAAAATGCCTATAAATAAGCAAGAATCACCAGAAAGAAAAAAAGGATGGTGCGGAAGGCAAGAGAGGAAATAAAGGGAAGAAGAAGAAGAGGAAGAAGAAGAAGGAGATCTGAGAAGCTTGAGTCATTCACACCCCTACCCCGAAAGGCTATGCAGGCGGCCACTCACCTGATTCTCTCATCTTCCTTTGGTGTTATCCGGCTACTTGATGCTATTTATGGCCTCACAATCTATTATGGTCACCGGATCCTCTCAAATAGGCCATGAATAGTGCCGAATCCGTTGTAGAGTTGTCTGCTGTGAATAGTGCCGAATACGTTATCACGTTGTGTTGTGAATAGTGCCAAGCTCGTTGTCCGTTGTCTGATGTACAACGTACACGTTGTCTGATGTACAACGTACCCATTGTCTGATGCACAACGTACCCGTTGTCTGATGCACAACGTATACGTTATCAGAGCTACGTTGTCTGTGCCTTATCCAAGCTACGTTATCTGAGCTACGTTGTCTGTGCCTTATCCGAGCTACGTTATCAGAGCTACGTTGTATGTGCCTTGTCAGAGCTACGTTGTCTGTGCCTTGTCAAAGCTACGTTGTCTGTGCCTTATCTGAGCTACGTTATCTGAGCTACGTTGTCTGTGTCTTATCTGAGCTACATTATCAGAGTTACGTTGTCTGTGCCTTATCCGAGCTACGTTGCCTGTGCCTTATCTGAGCTACGTTAGCAGAGCTACGTTGTCTGTGCCTTATCCGAGCTACGTTGTCTGTGCCTTATCTGAGCTACGTTAGCAGAGCTACATTGTCTGTGCCTTATCCGAGCTACGTTGTCAGAGCTACGTTGTCTGTGCCTTATCCGAACTACGTTGTCAGAGCTACGTTGTCTGTGCCTTATCAGAGCTACGTTGTCTGTGCCTTATACGAGCTACGTTGTCCGAGCTACGTTGTCTGAGCCATATTATTTGTGCCTCCTGAGCTACAATCTCCAGAGCATAACAGCAGAGCTCGTCCTCAAGTGCATATACTCAGTGACCTCACGATAAGTATCTCTATACTATTTTGTTCATATATTCATGTGTTTGTGCCTTATACTGACTTTATCATCGGAGCTTATTTCAGGGTGCACACCCGCCCCCTCAGACTCATTCACAGGTGGCGTTTTGCTAACATTCATCTACCAACTAAGCAGCTATAGACGTGTAGCGTGTACGGGATTTTTCCCTTTCAGGTACTCAAAAAAAAAACAATAATATAAAATGAGTGTTGCTACGAGTAATTCAAGATTTTCTTTCCATGCATAAATATATACTGCATAAATTTACATATATATTTTCTTTTATCTTGAGAGTTCTCATTTTTATGTACACTCAAGCTTCCTTCTTCTCCAAATAGGATGATAAGCAATCATAACTCAACCTTACTAAAGATAAAATTTTAATTTTTCTAGAGCTAAGTTCCAATTTTTCATAATTTGGAACCATGTCCAATCATTTTCTTTATTTTTTATTACATTAGGCTTTCTAGAGCTTTTGCTGCTAGAGGCAATCCTCAACATTTTTGCATGATTTTCATTTGATACTAAATTTGGGTGCTCTTGTATGTTATTTTCAAAATGCATAACTCTTAAACTGAGTTTAGGTGCTTTTGTTGATGTTACTGTCATTTTCTAAATTCATTTGCCTGTGAAATATCATAACAACTATTGATATTGTCTTTTACCCTAGTAATACACTGTTGGATCAAGCTCTCTAGCCCTCTTCTTCACCTGTTTTCTTATTAAAAAGATATTCTTCAAAATTTTAATGGTATCTAATTAATGAGCTTTAAATATTTCCAAAACCAAAAAAAAATTAGTGAGCTTTAAGTTTGGTGTATTGTTAGGAAATTTATAAATAATTTTTTTACCTTTTAATGTTTTCATAGAATGTAAAGCAATTAATGGTGTATAGTCAGAAAGTCATAGTGTACAATAAGAAAATATTGGTGTGACTCAGTGTGTACAATAAGAAAATATTGGTGTGACTGTAGCAACAACTTCAAAAAAAACAAAATGTTAACAAGACTATTTTAAAAAGGGAAGGCCGCAAGCCTAAAAAGAAAAAAAGACACGTTAGCTTTAAGGCCTATGTTTTTGAAATAACGATCAACTATTATAATTTGTAGGAAAATGCCAATGTCAGTTTCTCTCTTCCCCACTTTCTCTAGAGCAGGAGAAAGTGAGAAAGTGAGAAAGTGAGAAATTAGAGCCAACATTCCCCCCTAATTTTAATAGTTGTTGCAAAAACATTAAAGTTTAATCCATTTAGCAATAGTTGCTAAAATAAATAAGCAATTTCAAAAAAGTACATAATCAGCTTATCGCGACATATGTCCCTTTAACTTCTTTTAATTGTGATTAATATTTTAACCTTGATTTTTCTACAAACAAAGGTTAAAAAATATAAACCCTAAGAAGTAGAGAATCTTAACCACAATTAAAGGGAGTTAAAAAGGGACATGTGTCGGTGATGAGGGGGAGAGATGTTGCTTGAATTATTATTTTTTTTTAGTTATTGGTGGACCCGGCGGTTAGCTATGTATCTGACTGTCATGTCCTCGTGTCCTTTTTAATACCCCTTCAACTCCGGTTAAGTTTAATTAAATTAAAGTTAATTTTTTGTTTTCTCCCTAACAAACAAGGTTGGATTGCTTAATTCCTTGAGGTGAGTGAATCTTAACCACAACGGGTAAGTGTGAAGAAGTACTGGGGAGTAGACCAATGAGAAGCCGTATTTCATTACATAGAGGAACCGGCCTTATTGAGCGTTTTCCATTATTTTTCATTAAAAGAAACATAGCCTTTTTTTTAAGAGCCTACCCTACTTGGCGCACCCCAGGTGTTCCAACAAAACTTCAAGATCAGTGATTTATGAATCCCTTGTAACCTTTTTTAACCATGGTCTGGGACGGAGCTAGGATTTTCATGCAGGGGGCTAACAATGGGGTGTAGGGCGTAGCCCCAAAAAAAAAAAGGGTTAAGTTTGTGTTCTCAGCTGTTTGTATTCATTTGTAGATAATAAATTTTTAAGTTAATTTGAAAAAAATATATTTCATTTGTAAATAATATATTTTTAAGTTAATTTGAAAAAATATATTTTTTCAAGTTCGTGGTTCACCTTTAAATTAAATAATATAGTATAAATTTAATTTTTATAAAAGTGATTAGCGGACCCCATATTCAGATAGGTAGTCGAATGTCTCTATTTCATACCCTTTTAACTATGGTTAAGCTTAACCAACTAAAGGATAATAATTTTTTTTCTTCTTCTAGAAACTAAGTTTAAATGGAGGAACCTTAGGTGTGAGTGAATTTTAACCGCAACAAACAATTAATTGGTGTTTAAAAGGGACATGGACCAATGAGGACCGACATTCAGACATTTTTTTCCTCAAAAGTTAAGGGGTTAGAGCTCCCCCGTCCTCCGGCTATACCCCCTACTCCCGCTCTTGACACTAAAGAAAGAAAGAAAAATCAAAGTTGGGAGGGGGGTCAAGGTTTTTAATTTCGAAATTCTAGGCGATTTCGGCCAGCCAACCCGAACCGAAATCCGGAAATATTGCGAGATTTCGACGAAATTTCGAAATTCAAAATATTAATATTTTATTAATTATATATATTATTAATATATATATATATATATTAAAAAATAATATTTTATATATTTATATAAATATTATTATTTTATTTTTAAAATTAACATATAAATTTTCTAAATCTCAGTAAAATTTTGGAAATATTTTGAAATTTTAATTAAAAAAACTATATAAAAATAAAAAAAATCAGATTTCGGCCGATTTCTAATTTTTGAAATAAACCTAGTTTCGATGTCGATGGGGCTATCCAAAACCGAAATTTCACGAAATTTCAACGAAATTTTAAACCTTGAGGGGGGTTAAGATTAAAATATATTTTTATTTTTTAATGTGGCACCACCCTTGACCAAAGTTAAGCTTAATTAAATTAAGATTAAAATATATTTTTTATTTTTAAAAAAAACCATGATGGATGAACCCTAAGAGTGGTTAATCTTTACCACAGTTAATGGTGCTTAAAAACGGAGGTGTGGACCCATGAGGACTGCCATAGCGTACCGTTCCGCGGGTAAGCTAAACATTTTCCAAACTTTAATATAGTGTGGCCTGAGCATTCGGCCCTAAGAGTAAGAACAAAAAGTCTGAGGAAAAACACTAATAAAAAGGCCTAAAAGAGTTATTTAGTGCATATTATGAGATTGTCAGTTTCTGAGGGATATTACTGGAAATGTATAGAGAGACGAAGGGCAATTTCGTAAGCCGGTAACGATTTCTCTCCTTGGCGCTTCCTTTCAGACCGTTTAACCGCCAAAAGTCAGTAGAAAAGCGGTTTTAGAACCCTACAAAACCACCTATTTGGATAAACAATCCGGTCAACTATTGCTGTGCTGTAAAAGCTAAAACCCATTAATAAAATAATTTATTATTATATTAATCAGAATTTCATGTCCCGAAACTTCCGTTTCTGAAGTGAAGTGAAATCCGGGTTTGTTTTTTATTTTTTATTTTTTTTAAAGGATGAAAAATATAAAAGATTAAAAAAGAGAAAAAAATCGACTTCTCTGCAAAGCAAGCACCGGTTTAAAAGCTGTCGGGAAGACCGTTGACGGCCCGGACCTAACCTTCCTATTCGTTCCCAGTCAGAACTCCTTCACCCTTTTATAGAAAGAGCACTAGGCACCTCCTCGCTCTCACACCTTTTTAACTATGATTAAAAAATTAACACCTCCTCTGGTTAAATTTTTTTTAAATATTTTTTTTATTTTAAATAATTTTTTCTAAAAACCAGGAATAGATGTGTGAATCCACGAAATCTTAACCACATTTAATTAAAGTAAAAAGGGGACACGTAGCCCCAAAAAAGGGGACGAGATGGTAACTCCTCCTTGGCCCGACGAGGTGACTATTTTCCTTATGGAAAATAGAAAAAAAAAACACCACATAATCTGCCCGTGCTGAAATAGGGTACTGCTACAGCCATTTCTCCAACCCTATTTCTAAAAAATTTCAATTTTTGGTGAGAGATTCCTAAAATACGGGTCACTTTTTCCTTATAACTATAACCCTACTCTTTATTTCTTCCCTATTTTTATTGAATATTTATTTTATTTAGGGTGTTGCTACGAGAACACACCAATATTTGCTGATTATACACCGATTATAAAATTTATAGCATAAAAATATAACTACCCAACAAAAGAAAGAAAATAACATTAATACCCCTTCTTATTCCTCTCGCCTTGAACTAAGGGTGTCAACGAACCGAGCTAGCTTGGCTCGGCTCGACTCGAAATAAACTAAGCCTGAGCTTTTACTTTGGGCTCGTTGAGCCGAGCCGAGCCAAGCCAAGCCAAGCCTTAAAAGTGAGCTCGAAAAATAAACGAACTGAGCCTAAACAATAGGTGGCTCAGCTGGGCTCGACTTGATTAATTATAATAATACCCTTTAAAGTAAAATTTATATTATAAATTTAATATACTTTTTTTTGGTAAAATATATTTAATATACATTAACATAATTATTTCCGTTTAAGTTTTTAACTCAAGCTTTCACATAAGTCACATGACATAACCAAAAAACAAAATGCTCTTTCAATTTTTTTTTTAACTGAATTTAGAGTTTATCAATGTATTTTTTTAAAAAAATTATTGAGTCGAGCCGAGCTCAACAATTTGTCGACGAGTCGAGCCGAGCCTGAGCTTCTGTAAAATTCCAACAAGCCGAGCCTAAGCATCCGTAAAATTCCAACGAGCCAAGCCCGAGCAGTGCCCAGCTCGGCTCGTTTACACCCCCTTACCTTGAACCGAAAAAAAACAGTGCTTTGTTAGATTTTTTTTCAATTGTTTACCGGAAAATAGATGATTTGGATGGGAAGAAAAGCTACGGGTTTTGGGGAAGAAACCCAAGAGAGGAGAGAGCAGGTGATAATAGAAATAAGTCAGTTATGGTAAGATCTTTACTGAGAAATTCTGGAGGAAGCTTGCATGGTTCATAAACAAACAGAATTTGATTGCTCTATGGAAAAAAGAAAACAAAAGGACACTCACTGGAAAGTGATGTAAAGACCAGCACCAACGATCCGATTGATCTCGTAGAATCAAGAATGCATGATTACTTTCTTAATAATATTTTAGGAAAACCGTCTCTGAAAAAGGCGTCATACTCTCGTCTTTGACATGTCCACTTTATTAGCTGTCTGCATGTCAAACACTCAACTCCACCATGCACCCTGCATAGGCCTCTAATAACATCCCAAAGCAGAAGTACTGGACCGATCCTAGTTCGGTAAACATGCCACTCGTACACAAGATAGCAGCTGACCTGATCACCCAAGGCATCGTTTCCACTGTTGGCAACCTTGCAGATGTCGTAATGGCATGGACTATCTGCTAGAAGACAACCGCATTCTTCTAGTCCAGCACCATAACCACAATAGCCTAATCGATCGAAATCATTACCCAATGTTGCCAAGAACATGTTTGGTGAGACCAAAAGGAAGAAGAAGGGGGTATTGCTGTCCATTGCCTTTTATTTTGGTTTGTAACTAGAAGTTAATAGTATAAATTTGAATTTGGTGTGCACTCAGCAAATGTTGGTGTGCTCATAGCACTACCCTTTTTTAAATTCCAACCCCACTCCATATTCAAATGATTTTCTAAAGATTTTTAAAAATAATAATATAATAATATTTGAGAAGTTCCCTAAAATAGGGAGGGCATAGAGGGAGTGCGTTGGAGTGCCGGAAATAGGGTGGGCATCCCTACTTTGGGGAAGAGAGATCCTATAGGGAGTACGTTGGAGACGCTCTTAAGGCCATAGTAAAATGCCTAGCTTCTCTAACTAACTGAGTGGGGTGGTTCAGTGGCTTCCCGCGTTCCGTGCCACGTTAGGCGCCTCGAGTTTGACCTTGTGGGGGTGTGTGTTGGCGTTGGCCTTTCTTTGCAGGTTTGCCCTCTAGCCGCACATCTTGAAACCTAGCAATGTGGGATTGAACTGGGGGCCATTGGTACTCGGGTGGTAGGTGCCTGTTAAGGGCAAGCTTAAATCTGGACGCCAACCCATTAACCCTGGCCAGTGCCTAGGGGGCCATGACGACACTCCAAAGCCCCATTTTTTTTAAACAAAAAAAGAAAAAGTGTTTCTTCACGCTCTTTTAACTGTGATTAAATTTTTATTTAAATGAAAGAACACCCGCACAAAATACTCACACATGCTATATATATGCACAACACAGAAAGAATCGTAGGAAGGAGTATAACACATTAAGTGCAAGTGAACACATGACATAATTTTTTTTGTAAGAACTAAGAACACTTTTTACCCCAAAAAAAAAGTAAGAATGCACACACACACCCACATGCATGGGCGGAGCCAAGGTGCCATGCCCCCTCCCCCCAACCCAATTTTTTTGAAATTTTAGTGTATTGTAAGTATAAAAATTTTAAAATATTATTAATATAAAATTTTGTATATAGTGCCCTCCAAAAATATTATGAATTCTTAATGTGTATAATATAAATGGATTGATTCTTTATAGACTCATAATCTTCTCCAGTTGTAACCGGTTTTTGCCAAAACCGGATACACTCCCAAGGTGGCCACGTGTCCCTTTTTACACCATTTAGTTGTGGTTAAGATTCACTCACCCCTAGGGTTCATCTACCTATCTTTGATTTTTAGAAAAAAATATTTTAAAAAAATTAACCTTAAGAGATAATGAATTTTAACCACAGTTAATAAATTATTTTATTATTTTTCTGATACAGCCCTCTTTTTGGTTTTGTTCGTTCACCGCGGCACGAAATCATGAAAAAGCTTAACTCAGAAAGAGAGTAGCGCCTAACCATTGAGAGCGTCTGTTGTCTTTGTAGAGGAACAGTAGGATCTTGGACTGGCCCCCTTCGCATGACCTAGAAAGAAAAAGAAGTTCATGCTACTATAAGGTCTCTAAACTCCTCCCTCAGGACACTCTTGCGTTGCCATGGGAACGGGGTAGCCCTGACTTCCATAGGTCCTTGGTTTGACCTCCTAATGAGAATTGAGGTCCTTGCGCGGGCATCTATCTCATCCCTAAGACTTGCTTGCTCTGTATGGAGTGCCCCGTGGTTCCTCCAGTGCCAGCCGCATAGAGGAATGCCATCATGCATATTAAGATCTCGTACCTGCCCTCTCCTTTTCCGTAAACAAATGATCGATGGGGCGACCACCGCCTTCTCCTCTCAAGGATCACCAGCCGGGCCGAACGAAACTGAAGTTGGAGCTTTTGAATCCTCCTTGGGACCCTCGGCTTCTCGGCCCGGATATAGTTGAACCTCGGTAAGAGATTCATTCTATGCAGGAGCCAACAGAGTATAAATTAAAGGACCGTCCATCCAAAGGTGTTTGAGGTTCGATTCTCAGAATAATTAAGAAGGCTTCCAAGCAAGGCAGTACTTCTCTCTTGTTCCCTCCTCGCCGGGAGATGTTCCATTCTTAATTCCCATGGGTACAAAAATCTATCAAGTTTCTCTCCAAGGGGGAGACCTATATATATCACTACAGATACTTTAGAACAACTTCTTGAACATCCAGAGACTGATGCTTGCTTGCTTTAAGGTCGAACAACTATGATGGCAAGACGGGAGGAGGAGATTGATACGATTACCTCAAAAAAATAAAAATGGATTCGGTAGGGGATGCATGCATCTCTCAAAGGTAGCTTTTGCAGTCTTATGTTCCGGAAGGTCGAAGACTTCACAATTATTATTCTCATTGATCTTATTGAGTTCTACTTCTAAAGGGATCTCCGCTATACTAGGATTGATAGCGGTACCACCGTACGTAAAACACCATTATGGTCTAGCTAGGCATCCGTCTTCAGTCGACCAATATGAGCAGTACGTAGTTGGAGTGGAGAAAGACGGCTCTCTCCTCTGTTATTCGGCTCTCCCCACTGTGTAAGAAAGTTGGTCTTTCTCAATCGTTAGCAACAGGAGCATCTGTGTGTGTAAAGAGAGAATTTCAAAATAAATTAATAAAGAGAGAGAGAGAGCGCTCAGATGTGTTAGTAAATATAGGTCTCTTCCACAATGCAAGAAAATCAAAACTGTCACTGTCATTGCCACCCTTTGCTTTAGCTGTAGATGAAGATTTAGTAATTGAAGTTGTCAAGTATTTCTCTACGGAATGAAGGATAACCTGAGAAGGAGATGACTACTGAAACGTCCATAATTGACCTATTTGTCTAGACTTATTATTTCAAACATAGATTATATCTTTTGGGGTTGTAATGTGTCATTCACACTTGTTAGGTGGTGATTATGGATCATTTATCCTGTTTTGGATGTTTTTAGATGCTTTTTATTATGTTTGTTTTGTTTATCATATCTTATAGTTATTGATAATATTTTATTTGTGATATCACATAAGTATTGATAATATTAAGTAGGTTATTGGTTTTTATTCAGATTTATTATAATTTCAAATGACTCGTAGAATATTATGGAATGATGATATGGATACACCAAGTAAAAAACCAATTATAATTGTATTGTATATTAAGAATATATGAAGAATTAAATTACATTATATAGGATTACAAGTACAATCAAAAGATTAAACATTATTGAGTTTTTAATGTCAAAGTCTCAACCACAAAGGTCCATGTTAAAAGAACAGTGATCTTGAAAATTCCTAGAAATTTACTCATAAAAATCCACATCTAAAAGAACACAACTGTAGGTATTTTGGAATTTTCAAATTTTGGATTTTTGATGTTCCATGAATTTTGAAACTCATGAACCTCAATAGTTCTGCAAAAAGAACACAGCCTAGGAGCACTGCAAGCATTCGGAAGATTTGTGCTCTTTTCTAACTCTAAAACCAGGAGCAATATTTTCCGGAAGATTGCATAGAAAAAATCCCTACAAAGGCCTTTTTTTTGCAGGAATGCATATAAAAAAAAAAAGTGATTAGAAACTCTCCATAGTACCTACTATCGAGAGCCTAACCGTTGGATTGAACATCTACAGGCACCATGTATGCACATGTTTAAATTATGGGCTCCACTTATTACTTGACATCATTAAATTTGTATTTGAATGGTCCAGCTCTCAATAGTAGCTACTATACTATCGAGAGTTTTAAATCACTTCCCTAAATAAAATAAAAAATCTTGCACAGCCCACCAACCCACCCACCAATAACAATGAGCGTTTTTTAATAGATATCATTAGGCGAAGACTCGAAATTCTCTTAACTTCTAACCAAATCCTACACGTCACTTTTAATACCTCTTAATTATGATTAAGATTTAATAATCCTTAAGGTTCAATAGTTAGACTTAAGCTATCTAGACAGCCAAAAAAATCCTTAAGGTTCAACCATCTAACCTTGTTTAAAAAATATTAAATTATTAATCAGAGTTAAAAGAGTCAAAGAGGCTTTTGTGTTGTTAGGAGAAATACCATTTCTTTAAAGACTAGTGATTAGGGGATCCATGAGTCTGCTTCATATCTTACCTCTGTGTCATCGTGTCCCTTTTTAACACCCCTTTAATCCTAATTAACCTTAACTAAATTAAAATTAAGATTTTAAATTTTAAAAAAAAAAAAAAAACAAGGTTGGATTGTTTAACCTTAAGGGTGTGTATCTTAACCTTAGTTTGTGTGTGTATAAAATTGGGGCATGGACCAATGAGGACTCCGTTACAAAATGCAAACCACAGGTACGTTAAGCATTTTCCTTCTTTAACATAATCTCCCTCAATGCTGTTAAGAGAAGAGAATCAAGAGTCTTAGCCGAAATATCTTCCTTTAAATAAATATTATTTCCCAATGCTGTTACGTGTTGCAATTTGTGGGGGCAGGCGGGCCGCAAAGGAATACGCCCTCTTGAGATTTGCAATCAACCATCAGGTATCCCTGTACTCCTGGCGACTGGCGTGGAGTCGTGGACTTGGATTCGATGGTGGGGCTTTTGATATTCCTGCTAATTTAAGTAAACTATTTTTAATCTTAGATGAATGATGCTTTGTACCTAGGACTGTCAAAGGGCAGGGACGAGGTCTTATTGGCCCTGGGGCCTCATTGATAACCAGGGTGAGGCTCTAGCCCTCAAAGGGCCTAAACTGGATAGGCCCAACCCTACCCTCTAGGACCAAGGCCGAAAGAACAAAAACAAAATTATCATGTATTAAAGAATTTTTTCTAAATTGATTGTCAAACTAACATATAACCCCTCTCCTTTATTTGGGCTTGGGATCACAACATATTAGTTTTTGTACCGTTAGATTGTTAGGATTAGTAGACCCCCAATTGCTATTACTAAATTGTTAGTATTAGCATCATTATATTTATAATTTTAAAAAAAAAAAAAGGGAAAAGTATTACAACTTACAAGTAGTAACATTAAAACATTCTGAAAAAAAATTACAATAATAGTTTGTTACACGTACACACAATAAGTCTTAGCCCCTATTCCATTTTATTTTTTTTAATGAAAACCTTTACAAGATATTATATTAGAAAGATTCAGAAAGATACTTAAACAACAATGGTAGTATGTCACATATAAACAAAATAATGGTAGTATGTTACATATAAACAAAATAAGGCGTAGCCCCTCATGTTATTATAAGTCAACCCCCGAGTGTGTAGCCCAGTGGTCACTTGGATGAACCGTAAACCCGGAGGTCTCGAGTTCGATTCACGGCTCCCCTCACTAACAGTTGCATGGGGTGGGGGTATTCCCTGTGTAGCCCGTGGGATTAGTCTTGAGCTTTCAAGGCTTAGGATATCCATGGTTATATATATATATATATATTATAAGTCTTAAATTATTGTATTATATACGAAGCCAAACTAGGTTCCTACCGAGCCCGGCTCTTAAGTAAGAGGGTCTTTCAAAATTAGGCTTGACTCGGCTCTATGGCCTTACTAAGGGGGAAAATGTCTCTATTTTGCAGGCTTTGAAGGGTCAGGCCGGTCCCCTTCGTTAAAGGGTCAAATTGACAACCCTATTTATACAAAAGTATAAATAAATAAATAAAATGCCTAACCATAGTGCCATATAGGAGTGTATTCAAACCGAACTCGAGCTCAAACCTAGACTTAAAAGTTCTGCTGGAACAAAATGGGCAAGCTTGAGCTCTGACTTGCCATGAACTTGAAGCATTAAGAAAATAATAATAATAAATATATGTGTGTGTGTGTGTGTGTTATAATATTCAAACCGAACTGAGTGGAAAACCTGCCAATCCGAGCTCAAGCTAAACTGAGCCTCAAACAAGCCCCAGCTTTGAAATGAGCCAAATCAAACAGCCCTGGTTTGTGCAAAATTTCAAGCTCAATACACTCGGCTTGGCTCAATCGAGCCAAAAACTTCAGCTTGAACTGACTTGAACTGACTTAAAGAATCGAGCCTGTGCCATGAATACAGCCCTAGTGCCTTATCAGCTCTTGAACTGACTAACTGCCATATCACCATCACTCAAAGTCGTGCCAGATCAAACCTATATTGTCATCTTTGGGAGTGGGGCCCACCTGGGTACAAATAATTCCGAAAGGAGATTTCCCTAGGAACATGGACTCAGCTTTATGTATTTTCTAAGAACAGTAAACAAATATACATTCAATAACTTTGTTATTCTATTGTGTGTTGATAATAAAGAGGAAAGGAAGGTTTCAAAAAAAGGGAGATTCCCCAGTGCTTATCATGTGAGGTGCATGGGTTTCATGGCTTCCATTAATATATAGAGAAAATTAAAATGGACAAATTTGAGTATTCCAATATATGCCTTGATGGTATTGCCATTTACCAAAAAGTATATATATATATATAAAAGAAGGGAGGACCGGAGGAGAAACTCAGATATGTAACATTTAACCTCTTTAAGAGGAAGATTTTCCTAACACTTCCCTTGTTGCTCAGACGGCAGAATTGTATCGGACCATCGGTAGAGTCCTTTGGAATGGGTGGCCGCTGATATGCCCACCCATTAACTATAACATAAACTAACCAAACTAACCGAGTTGCGGCCTAACCCTGTGACATGCCAAAAAAAAAAAAGAGAAAAAAGAGGAAGATTTTTCATATATTTTAGAAACCCTTGTAGAAAAAGTAATAATAAGTGACAAAAAAGAGAACATAGACCACTTTTGATTTCCACAACTATCTCTATATATTTCTCTACTAATTTTAATCTCACTTGGAACTACAAAACAAAAGGAAAGGAAAGCAAACAAGAAACAAAGCTGCAAAGTGATAATTAAAGGAATAGATACAGAATCAAAACCCTTTTTGGCTTCTCTCCATGTGAGGTGATTATGCTCTGAGAATATTCATTTGTTTTGTAGACTAATCCGCCACAGGGGATAGCCAGGATTTTTTTTTCATTTCAATAATCTTTTTATTCTCTTAGTAGTGTAACCATTGAATGACACCCATGATACTCTTGAAGAATATCAACGGAAATGGACACCAACATCTGCCTTTCAGAAGAAATAGAGAAGTTCAGTAATCTGTCATTCAATGTCGTTTATATGGCCAAACAGATCTTTCCAGTGAGATGAAGCTTCTTCTGGCGTCCGAAAAGACCATATGTGTGGCTTGGTTCTCTCACGAGTTTCCAGAATTTCCTGTTTTCCAAAGATCCAAAACTGTTACTTATGATAATCCTTCAAATATGTCAATCTGAATAAACAGGACAATCTACAGCTACAAATAACAAACCACAACAGGACAACACTAACGTGCATACTATCTGGAGCAGAAATTAACCAGTCGGCAACCCTAAATTCAAATACAGCAAGAAGGTAAGCCCAAGAGACATTCTTGATTGGACCCACTTTATTATGTTTCAAATTCCAGTCTGAATGCTTAACCCTATGTTTGGTTGCCGAGAAAATAAGTGAAAACATGGAAAAGAAAAGAAAATTGGATAAAACACAACCAAAATTTGTATTAGAAATCCAAAATTTTCTTTCTTTTCCATGTTTTCACCTATTTTCTCAACAACCAAAGATAGTATAAAGTAGAGGTAGGGAGCATGGGTTCTTCCATATTCACATCCTAACAAGAGATTTACTATGTAAAAATATACATATTTACAACTGCCCATCTGATGCTTCATTTTGTGTTTGCTTGTATCACTAGAAAACCCTACTATCCTCATCAAAGTAAATCTAATTTCTCATTAGACAGAGCAGAAAATGAATGGAACCGGAGTCAATGCCCAACTAATAAGTTTTTTTTTCTTTTGCTGGCGGCCCAACTGATATGTTCAACACTACCCAATGCATTTATGTATTAAGTTGAGATCTGTGGCTGAGTCGTCTACAATGGAGCTTTTTTTTTTTGGTTCTGCAACCCCAGTTAGAAAGAATTATCCAGTTAATTAATATCGTTTGATAAGACCTAAATCTGAAATAAAATTCAAATTCGGTAAATGGATGAAGAATTAGCAACTTTTAAAGCTGGCCACTCCTTATTCAATTTTTATAGGATAATTTTACCCATCATGATCAATAAATAGTGCCATTGAACATACAAAGATAGAGGGGGGAAATAAAAGAGAAAATTGTCCACTGAGGTTGAACATGATGACAAATGTAGAACATGTAATGTCTATTGTCCACCCTATAGTAATAAAGTCCTATGATCAGGCACATACAATCCTTTTTCACGTTAATTTTTTACAATGAAGACTAGCATGAGAAAAAACATCATGAACATGACAAATAAATAGCACAAAATGTAACTAAAGGTTGCACATATGAGCCACCTATATTTCTTTGCTCATCCATCAGCCCTCAAACAACTTCGTTACTCCTTCCTTGTAGACCTGTAAATTTGACCCCCATCCCCCAGTGAGGGTACCCGGCCTCTATAGCCCACAAAAACAAAAACAAAAATTCCACTAGAGCCGAGGGCCGGGTTGGGTCTTATTATAAAGCCTGCCTATTTGAGTGCCGGGCTTGGTAAAGACCATGTCAAGCCTGGTCTGGCCCTGCCCTCAAGCTGAGAAATACTGAACCTCGCCCTGAGAACCAATACTTCTCACCAAAGTCGAGCGAAGACTGACTGATCATTCGTTCCCCCCCAACATGAGTGGGGGCCGAAATCTCAATCTATACATTGCATATGTATATATAATCGTTTCGCATATGAACTTGGACTACCTAATGTTTCACATTGATTAAGCACCAACTTGATTTGTCTCTATTATCAGATTTACATACTATGATCAATTTACATGTGTGAGGATGTGTTCTAATACCCTTAAAGGAGCTAACACCATGCAGATTGCCAACAAAAACACTACAAACCATGTAAAAAGAACTCCCCTCCCTAACTTTCGTGTTTTCAAGTTGTTTTCTTAAGCTTATAACGCAATCCCGTTCCAATAAAATAAAAAGGGAAAATATTATGACAAAAAAAAAATTATCTTCTTTTAAGACCTAGCACGGCCTTGGCCCTTGAAGGTAGGGCTTGGGCCCAACCAATTAGACCCTCCGAAGGGTAGGGCCACCCTTATAAGTGAGGGCCGGACTTGGATATACCCTGGCCTGGCCTGGCCTGGCCCATTGACAACCTACTTCCTTCCACGTTGTGCATGCCAACTGTTAATGAATATGTTCATGTAAATGATCGAGGATGTCTCTAAATATAAACAACAAAGAAAACACTCCTCGTGAATAGCAGGTGTTCCATAATCAGTCCCACTCCCACCCCTTAAGGATAGTATATAACCTAATGAATACAGAATACATACCTTTCCATACGAAACAGTTTTTGACAAACTCCAGGACAACCATGTAGTTTTTTTAGCACAAATGTATACTCTCATAGGAGCAAATTCATGCATGGTACCTTTGCTTCATTATTAAACGTGACATTTCCATTAACATAAGGTTATACAAAACAAAATACAAATAAAAGATAACATAAAGTACTAGTCGACTACTCGTCACAAGATCAACACTTCCTACGGCAAAATCATCCTCCCCCAATTCGTCCAGTAACCAGTCACGTGGCTCACATGACATCTCAAGATTATCCAACGCCATCCAAATATCCTAATTTCCTTTCACCTTAAATTCTCAATGCATACAAGTACATTTTCTCCAACTATGCAATCTCATTGAGCCTCAAAATACACTAAGCAATTGTATGATTTTTAGCATGTGATGGTTTTTTATCACTAACAACAGTATTAAGGACTTAGTAAATATTTGTTCTCATCTACTTAGCATACGAGACTTTTTTTGGGTGACAAGTAGATTCAAATCCTTCATTACAACGCTTAAGCCTATATTCAACGACAAGCACGTTGTCATTCCCTCTTTGCGACTCCATAGGGGTTATCAGTTCATTTCGTTTGGTTCCTTCATTACCCACCATAGGTTTTAAATTCTTGAAGTGACTCTAATATATCCTCAGATATGTGACCCCGACCTGGCGTCCATTGGAATTCACCTATTGTCAACCCAAATAACTTGCCCATGTCAATGACATGTTAAAGAGGCTTGTTACAAAATCCTTTAGCATTCAAATTTTCCTGCAACAATGATAAAATCTACTACTCTTTTGCTTATCTTTGATCGGAAATCAAGCATGTATATTAAAATGGGAAAAAAGGAACTATAGAAACACGAGTTCACAAGCTCACGAACCCAAAAGCAAAAACGATAAACATAATAAAGGAAGCAGCCACAAACAAAATAAACCATAGCTGCCCCCCTGCCAACCCCCCGGGAAATCTGCTGAAGGTTGTACCTTCCAAAACAAACAAGATACTTCTAAAGTCAATATGAAGCTCAAAATTTAGAAATAAGAAAATTAGATAGGTCGAGGGTTGAAACATACACATAATCCAGTCCAGATAGGCAGATACACACTGTTGGGACAGCACACGATGAAGCTTTTCTTAAATACTTTATTATTTCTTTGGTTCAAATGATGAAGCTCTTTTATTATTTCTATATTCCATAATCTTTAATCATCATGTTGTAATTCTAAATACATTTTTTAGGCTTTAGGACCTAACATTATACATGTAACATGGGCAATCACACGAATTTGGGTATTTAGCCCAGATTTTGAAGTGTTTAATACTCTATTATGTCAACATGTCTTTGATTATGTGATATGAATGATTGTAATAGACTTTTTATTTTATGTTTTTGTGGAATGTGGGTATGGAGTTTTGGTCTTTTGGATGTTATATATAATAATATATATACATGATATATATATATATATATATATATTAAATTTATCACCCAGGCAATGCCTCGCCTAACCGAGGCTAATCGCCTAGGCATCGCCTAGACGCCTTGACTACACTGGCTAGTACTCCTCCCAAGTCCATTCCCCCGACATAGATGGAGCACCACTCCATAAGAAGCGTCTGTATCTAAGAACAGATGCACGAAGGAGTAGAATGGGAGTTCTCAAAAAACCTCTTATTCCTTTCTCTCCATATCAATCATGCTTTAGCTCCCGACAGCACTGACAATATAGCAACCTGAAACCATCCTCACTAGCCATAAACCAACAAAATAAGTTGTGAAAGGAAGAATGAAAGACCCAAGCCATGCCTACACGGGAGAAAAAAATCACAAATTTCACATGCAATTGGGCAATACAAGAGCAAGTGATCTACCGTATCTTTCGCTTGGAGGCACATAAAACAACGATTAGCCATCTTCCACCCTCTATTTTTCAAGTGATCACAAGTAAGAATCTTGTTCAAAAACGCAGTTCATAGAAAGAAAGATACCTTAAATAGAATACTTGGATTCCACATATTCTATGAGGAAAGGAACCAGATGGGGCAGACCCGAGCGATTGAACTAGAGATCTTACTGAAAATCGACCAGTGCCTCTAAACCAAGTTCTACGATCTCTGCCTTAAGATACCAGGATTAAAGACCCCAGGCGCTACCAAAATCATCGATCTCCTAATCGTTTAAATCCCTCCTCAATTGAGGCCCCCACACCACATCAGCCCTCCCCTCTTGAAGTAATTTCTAACCACTGCGTTCTTGTCAACAGCTAACTGGAAGAGGGACCTAAACTCATCCAAAGGTTTAGTGTTACCACTTCACACATCCTTCCTAACCTCGGAACCTTCGCCCACCTTAAACTTGAAAATGGTAACTACCAACCTGGCTACCGCTCTTTCTTTTATCAACAAGTAAAAGAAGTTATACCAACATATTTTACCCTTATTATAGACAAACCCATATCCTATAAGAATAATTGAAATTTAGCATACTTTATAAATTATAATATATCGACCATGATCAAATACCTTTATAAAGTCATTTCTTCAGTCCACACCACATGAAACCCTACCAGTGATTGTAGTGTATCCAATCTTTTCGATCAGCTTTGTTCATGCATGCCATTGCTTCTAAATATAATCTGAATGTCCTAAATTACTTATGCTCATATTTAGTCTTATTTTTCACTAAAATCCATTTCTTACAATGGTCCATGCATTTAGCGATACAATTGCAGCAACTCGATTCCCAAGTACAACATATTTGAGGTATATATCAATGAAGATTCATTTCATGGTAGGCATCCAGATTGCCTTTTACTTATCTACAACTCCTTGTTGACCAAATTCTACGATCTCTGCCTTGAAGCCACATAGGAGAAGATCCTAGACGCAATAGAAGATGACCTAAATCATTGATTTCTCAATGATTCAAATCACGCCTCAAAATCGGACAACAAACCACCACCCTCCTCGTGTAACTCCAAATAGTCCCCCGCTAGAGCGTCCCTATCTAAGGCTAAGAGAAAAAGATTGTCAAAGTCGTCCTTTAATTTTGTGGACTCACACCATACATCTTTTCAAAACCGGACCTAAGACCCTCTGCCCACCTCGAACCTAAAATTGGGCACAACTAAATTTGCTACTGACATGACACCCTTCCATAACCCTACCACATGAGAACTATTGACCTCCCGTGGAACCCAACAAAACTCTTCCCCATACTGGGCCACTATGACAGATCACCATAAACTCTCCATCAGACCCATTTACCAAACAAAGCTTTATTCACTTGAACCAACGGCTTCAAGTTCAGGCCCCCGCCTCTCTTTGGAGGACAGATACTATCCCAAGCTACTAGGTGATACCTAAAACTATCACCTTTGTCATTCAAGAGGAATTCCCTCTGCATCTTCTCAAGGGACGCAGCTACCGATCGAGGGATGGTAATTGGTAAATGTGGACATGAAGTATGTGGGGAGGCTGTTAAAGGTGCTTTTGATTAGAATTAATTTTCCTCCTTTGGATAATAGGGGAGGATTTCCATCCTAATATCTGATTGACAACTCTCTCCAAAATCAGGGCCCACACCAACTTAGCCTTTAAACCTTCCCAGAGAGGCATGCCCAGATATACTGATGGAAGGGAACCGACCCTACACCCACAGGCCGCTAATTGCTTAACCTCCAAGTCTCCAACACTCACGATTTCAGACTTGGCTATACTAACCCTCAACCCTGACACAGCTTCAAAGCATCTAAACAAACATTTGAGAGATGTTAATTCTGACACAAAGCTCCACAAAAAATTAGGGTATCATCCGCAAATTGGAGATGTGAAATACGCAAGGGGTCCTTGCTTATCAAGAACTCATCAAACACAAGACCATTTCTATAAACAATCTACCATTTCCATTAAATAACCTGTTTATCGGTAAATAAGAACGATTAGCATAGAAGTGAGAAAATTACAAAGAATGCTTTTTTTTGTTGAAGAATGTTCACTGATGGATGAAGGAGAATAGGAAAGATACAAACCGGACTCCAGCAAAGGAGTAGCAGGGATAACATCCTTACATAAAAAAGGGGACTGGCCCAATACATTAAAATCATCATGAATCAAACAACATGAAGTTATAAGATCAAGAATGCTAAGAATGATCCACTGAATGGCCAAGAGATAGTTATCGAACACCCTTTAGTTCCTTTCTTCCTAAATGTCCCAACAAATAGCCCAAAAGAAGCCTCCAGATCAGAAAATATATTTTAAACAAATGCAAAACTTATATTTGCATCCATTTACAGTTTCATGAATAATGTTCTTTCATGTGACAAGTTATATATACCATGAATATTTCGATGTCTCGACATGGAAACTCCATTGAAGGAAATCGATCATGGACAAAGTGAAAACATGCGGGCTCCAGTAGTATGGTGGTGGAATAGCCTGTCAGCTTGGTTGAAGCAACAATTAGCTGATGGGTATCCCAAAGCGGGCTGTATCCTCAAGAAATTGGCAACACAATAGGAGAATATCTTAATAGTGTACAAGCAGAAAAACATCAAAATGTTGAGAAAGCAACTTTGCACTCTGTTAGTTGGGTGACTCTATGCAAAGTTGAGGCTCGAGAAATGATGATGACAATTCTAAATCTTAATTTTTTCATTACTGAACTATGCTTGTAGTTGTTTAGACCTGTATTATTTGGTATATTAATGTATACAAGTTGCATGTTAATGTTTATGATATAGTATATCATCGTGTTCTTCTATGGATGGTAACAATGGTAGTTGTTTGACATTATTTTTGCACTTTTAGCTCATCTTGGTATTGAACAAGTTTTGTTAAGTTTCTATATGTTTCCTTCATATCTTGAATATTTTACTATGTTTCCTTGCATATCCACGAGAGGTTTTTAAATCGGACTTACCAATATACACGTCGATACCGATACTTTAGACCAAAATTGGGGCTACTAATATGTTCTCTTATGCGCTCATTTCTAATATATTGTCCTTTCTAGTTCTGCCTCATCTCAACTAAGCTCAATCTATGAACATGTTCTTTAATTGCCTAACATTTTGCTCCATAGAAAGAACATGGCTAGCCTTATTGTTTCAAGAACTCTTTTTTCTCATCCATAATCGATTGATCGATGTAAAAAAAAAAACTGGCGTATAACTGACCCTGATGTAAACCTATTGTTATAAAGACCCTGATGTAAACCTATCGTCGCAGAGAACTCATTTGTCTCACCACCAATAGTTCTCATGGTAGTTAATGTTGATATATGTAATATCGAGGAAATATTTGTAAAAGGGTATAGATGTAATGTTCTCTTAGTATAAGAAGCTAGTAGGGTTCTCTATCCCTATCTAAGTAATTTAACATAATCTCTACTTTTTCCTCTCTCTTCTTCTCTAAGAACCCCAGACCTAACTCTTCTCTCCAAACCATAAATCTCTATACCCATCTTCTTCAACTTGGTACCAGAGCTTGGTATTGTTGTTTCCGCACCATCTCAGTGCTAACATCATCATCAAGTCTCCGAAGCTTCGCCAAAGGTTGAATTTCTTAGAGATCTTGATTTTACAAGAATAATGGTAATTGTTTCGTAATTTTTTGAGCTCATTTGCTACCCTTTTGCTAATTTTTAGTGTTTTTGGAGAAAAACACTAAATATTTGAAAAATTCTTCGAACGAGGCCTTCCCATGCTTCAATCGGCAAACAGAGTTGTCGTTTTTTGGTGTCCTATCTTTCTCCTGTAATTGACTTGAAGTGTGATGCTCAATGGTTGGTTTTTTGAGAACCCCCCATCTCACAGCTAGCCTTTAGATCCCTATTTTTTGTCCCATTTTTCTCCCACGGCTCAGATTTGTTCGGGATTTGGTGTTTTGATGTTTATTTTGCTTTGATTATGATGTTTCCTCATTTCAGTGGCTTGTTCTATCAAGATTAGAGAGTTTTTGGTGTTTTCCTTCACTTTTTGAGCTTTCTCTCACTGTATCACCAATATTAAATTTAATGGTGATAATTTTCTTGTGTGGCAATGCTTTGTTGAGCTTTATATTGGGGGTAGTTCCAAGATGGGGTACCTTAATGACAAGACTCCTAAGCCGACGACCGGTGTTGCTAAGATAGCTAAGTGGAGTGCTGAGAATTGCATTATTTTGGGATGGTTATTCAATTTTATGGAACCTCAGATTGCTAGAAATTACATTTTCTATAAGAATTGTCATGAGCTTTAGGAAGCTCTCATTCAGACTTATGCCCTCATAGAAAACGATGCTCGGATCTATCAACTCACTCATGAGATTGCTCATTTTCAACAAGGGAATATGTCTATCTCTGATTGTTTTGGGGCTTTGCAACATCGTTGAGAAGAATTGTCTGAATTGTCCATTGCTAATACAAGGTTATGACATAGCGAATTGAGTGTCATCGCATTTATGATTTCTTGGGTGGTTTTCGTGCCTAATTCGAGCAATTGCGCACTAAGATATTTGCCACATGTCATTTGCCCTCTCTTCGATTTGTGTACTCCATTGTGTTCAGTAAGGAACGTCGTCTGGCTGTTATGTCTTCAAGCTCTATTCGTATGTCCCATCCAGATCGTACCGCCTTTGCTATCGATTTTCGTCCTGCTACAAGGCGTGGTAGGGGCACTGATAGGGGCCGTCTGGTCGTGGCGGTCACAGTCATGGTAGATCTACTACTCCTTGTGCTCACTATAGTATCGTGGGACATTATCGTAATCATTGTTATCGTCTACATGGCTATCCCAAGGGTTACCAGTCTCATCCTACTGCTCACTTTGCTACAACTGCTATTGATCCTCCACCTGCAGCCTCAATTGTTGCGAGTGATCCTCTGGAGTCCATGAGAGCCCAGGTTGCTGAGATGATCCAAGATTAGTTCCGTCTGCAGAGTGATTCTTCTGATATTGTTGCTTTTCTTCCCTTGCTGTCTTAGGTATCCATGCTCCCTCGGCCTACACTGCCACTACATCATCTTCTTCCTCTAGCTGGGTTATTAATTCAGGAGCTACTGATCATATGACGGGTGAGTCATAGGGTCTACTTCATCTTCCCTTGCTACCTCCATCTCCTACTGTCAAGGTTCGCTTAGCCGATGGTTCTATTACTCCTATTTTAGGAGTGAAACATTCTTGCATCTCTGTCTCTCTTTATCCCATGTTTTACATGTTCCTTATTTAGGTTCTAACCTTCTTTCAGTTAGCAGTCTTACTACCAAACTCAATTGTTGTGTTATGTTTTATCTTTCTCATTGTCTCTTTCAGGATTTGACTACGAGGATTGTTGATAGAGGTGTGGAAAGAGGCGGACTGTACTACCTCGACGCTGATTATGCTCCAGATCGTGTCCCATCTACTGCCATAGTTCAAAATATCGGTATCGGTCACCGTATCGGTAAGTCCAAAATAGGATACATATCGGCGTATCGATACGTATCGGTTGGATACGGGCGGAAAAATTCAGGATACACTAAAAAAAGCCTAGATACGCAAGGAAAAATTTGATTACCTTGCATAAAACCTTTTTTAATGCAAATATATGCAAATATAAGCTAAAAACAAGCTAAATGAAAGTCTCCAAATATATTTATAATCATACATATGAGAGTTAACAAATTTATAAGTTAAAAAAAGCTTGCGCGCTGATAATATGTATGAAAATACAAACCATAGTTACTTAACCAAGTAATAGAAGCTCACTTGCATTCATAAATCAAAAATATGAAAATACGTAGACCCTTATATTCACAAATCAAATTACATACATGATAGAAGTTCAATACCACATTGAGTTTCGTGCTGGTCATACTCTATTATTGTGGGATCAGGAATTGAGTATAATGATACATTATAAGTGGTCCAGACATGATGACACCACTGTGTCCAAATCATCATCGTGCGGTACATGTCAAGGTACATTTGTACATATGTCTGTTGCTAAGTCGTGATTTATCCATAACTGTCAGTCGAAGACTGAGACTGAGCTTCATAACCAGTGGCTCTTGATAAATAGGGTTGGGTTGGGGCATCGTAACTAGTGGCTCCTGATAAGTAGGGCTGGGCTGGGCTGGGGCATCATAACCAGGGGGATAACCTTATTTACATATTAATATCTAAAGTAAATAAAAGTAAAATCAAGTTAAAATCATTTACTTAAATAATATATTATATAAATAAGTTGTGTGTATCAGGTCTGTATTGTGGATCCTAATGTAAATGAAAGGAGAAAAAAATTAAATAAAAAATCCCCGTATCGAGTGTATCGGGCCTGTATCGGTCCGATACAGTAGAGTTTTTTTTTCCAGCATATCAGTGTATCGGGTAGCTCCAAATAAGATACGTATCGACCCGATACGGCTATCGGTGTTATGATCCACAGTCTTGTGGTTCTGTCTCTCTAGATGTTACCATTTTCGAGACAGTACCATATTTCTCTTCTGCTCCTATTGTGCCTACTGTCTCTTTGCCTTTACTTTTCCCAGGGGACCTTCCATAGCAAAAGAAGTTTATCACGTACCCTCGCCAACGGCCGCCTGGTTCCTTCTCTGAGGCGTCTCTACTGTAGCCTTCCCCGCAGGCCACTCCGCTAGGTAATTCTCCACCCTCTTTCATTCCAGTTCATTCGTCTACTATTATTCCTCCTGTTGTTTATGATCTTGAATTGCCTATTGCTCATCGCAAGGGTATACATTCGTGTGTTACTCCTTACCCTCTTGCCAAGTATGTTTGTTATCAAGTTGTATCTCCCTCATATCAGGTCTTCCTCACCACAATTGAGACTGTGACTATTCCTCGGTCCGTTAGTGCTACTCTTCTTCATCATGCGTTGAAGGGTGTTATGGTTGACGAGATGAATGCCCTTCAGTCTAACCATACTTGAGATATGGTTCCTCTTCCATTTGGGAAAAAACCTATAGTTTGTCGTTGGGTTTTCACAGTCAAACATAACTCTAATGGCAGTGTTGCTCAGTATAAGGCACGTCTTGTCGCCCGCGGCTTTATTCAAACATATGGGCTTGACTATAATGCTACTTTTGCTCCTATGGCAAAACTGATTTCTGTTCGTGTCCTACTCTCTCTTGCGGCGAATCAGAGTTGGCATCTCTATCAGTTGGACATCAAAAATGTCTTTCTTAATGGGCATCTAACCGAGGAGGTTTATATGGATCCCCTCCTGGTTTCCTGCTTCAGGGGGAGTCTAGGAAGGTTTGTAGACTTCGAAAGTCTATATATGGTTTAAAGCAATCACCCCGTGCTTGGTTCCATCACTTCAGTGAAGTGGTTCTTAGCATGGGCTTTCAGCAATGTCACTCTAATGATCTAATCATATTGTCTTCATTCATTCAGGTGCCTCAAGCCGCATTATTCTTCTGGTATATGTTGATTATATTATCTTGACTAGTGATGACTTCTCTTTCACTCTCATGCTAAGCATAAGTTGGGGTGTACCTTTGATGTCAAAGACCTAGGCTATCTAAAGTACTTTCTTGGTCTGGAGATTGCTTAATCTAAGAAAGGAATTTTTAACGAAAGTATGCTCTTGATTTGTTACACGATACTAGTATGAGTGGGTTTAAACCCGCTACTTCTCTCATGGATCTGAAGCTCTCTTTGCATGATAGTGAGGGTGATCTTCTTTCGGATCCTCATGTCTACCAGCGTCTTGTGGGCCGCTGATATATCCCACCCTCACATGACTAGATATTACATTTGTTGTCACCATGGTTAGTCAATTCATGCATGCTCCCCATGCTTAAGACTTTGTTGTAGTTCATCATATTCTTCAATATCAAGTCTAAACCCAATTGTGGATTTGTATATCGCTCACATGGCCATCTCAAGATCTCCAGCTATACAAATGTCGATTAGGTCGGCTCTGCTACTGATAGTTGCTCCACCTCGGGCTATTGTGCTTTTCTTGGAGGCAACTTGGTTGCGTAGAAGAACAAAAAGCAACCTGTGGTTTCTCGCTCTAGTGCCGAATCAGAATATCGGGTTCTTGCTCATGGCACCAGTGAAATTTTGTGGCTTCGTTCACTCCTCTCCGAGCTAGGGTTTTCTGATAAAGGCCCTATATCTTTATATTGTGATAATGAAATTGCCGCCAAGATTGTCTCTGATTCTATACCTCATGAGCAGACAAAGCACATTGAGGTTGATATCCATTTTCTCTAAGAGAAAGTTTGGGATTGTTGATTATCTCTTCAGTATATTTCGTCTTCTAAACAACTTGCTGACATCTTCACTAAGCCTGTTAGCTCTACCATTCTCCAGGATATCACTATCAAACTAGGCATGTTTATTGCTCATGCTCCAACTTGAGGGAGGTGTTGATATATGTAATATCGAAAGTATATTTGTAAAAGGGTATATATGTAATGTTCTCTTAAATATAAAAAGCCAGTAGGGTTCTCTATCCCTAACTAAGCAATTTACCCTAATCTCTACTTTTTCCTCTCTTTCTCTTCTTCTATAATAACCCTAGACCTAACTCTTCTCTCCAAACCCTAAATCTCCAAATCCATCTTCTCCAACTATTAACACGCCAATCTTCTCCATGTTGATTCTAAATGATTTTCTTAATAGCTTATTTTGCACTTCTTTGTGGCCACATGCCACTCCTACTTCCACCCTGCTAGCTAAGTATACGTAGAGTAAGATTAACACCAGCAAAATTATAGCATGAAATCAGTTATCCACTCAAAAATCATGGTTCCCTGCAAGGAGTCTATATTAATGCAGCCTAGGAGTATCTCCCACCGGCAAGATCATCCATCCTCGGTGGTTGAAACTCAATAATGAATAAGCAGATCCAGTGGAAATATCTATGCAACAGCTCGTCCATCTTGGAAGGAACTCAATAATGGATAAGCAGATCCAGTGGAAATATCTATGCAACCTCTTCTAATTTTTTTTTGAACAAAGGAAGTTAGTAACATAATACCAGTTTTTCACGTAAAATCAGTTAAGAAGACTCACCTGCACCTCAGAAGATCGTTTTGTTTTTAGACTGAGACAGTCAAAAAGAGCATTCCACTTCTCAGAACAATTGTCAAATACTCCAAGCCTGTAATATTGCTGCATCTGGTGAACTGGAGCTGCCAGAACATGAACACCCTTCAGTTTGATGACATAATAATAATCAACAAATTTATAAAAGATAACCACAAACTTGGCGACAGCTAATTAACCACTACATCTTTGAATCAATAGAGAGGGAATAGGCACCTCATTTTGAATCAATAACTTCAATCAATGGAGGATTCCAAATGATTAGGAATTAGGATCCCTCATGACGTCCCACAAGATGGAATCATGGAAGAGCTAACCCACACAAGACTTGGGAGTACAACAATTCCTTACCACTGCATCTTTCATCACCTCCATCTTAGTTTCTCGGAGACAAAATATTGCAGGCTTAGCCTTCAATACCACTTTTTTGATAATAGATCATTTATCATTGTTTCCCAACCATGATAGAATGTTAAGAGCCATAGACTAAGATCTAGAAACTCTCCTACATTTTCTCATGTTCCCCACCCTGGCTCCCCCATCATTATTTTTACACCTCTCAAACTTCTTTACTTCTTTCTGAAGCTTTAAAGCTTTACACTCTTCCGGTGCCACATGAGGAATATTCATGCAACCCCAGCTCAATTTCCTGATAAAGCTCCATAACTTTGTCCTCAAAGCCAGGATAAGAAAGTTCTTGAAATTTACTAAATCCTCCTATCTTGTTAAGGACCCACTCGGAAATCTCGCCCTCTCCCTTACCCATCTGTTCCCAATTGTCGATCATCAACAATGGAATCTCGTCTAAGTGGAAACCAGATAAGACTAAACGTGACTCCCCTAGACCTACGGATAGGCAGCCAGAGCTAACACGTAAAGAAGGAACAGATATCACTGAGAGATCATTAACATAAGACTTAGATATAGTAGCCAATTGCAAACTGATCCTTACAGGCTAGGTGATCAAGAGCTCCTCCATTGATTATAACATAGCCAAAATAGTCACCAAATCAAGACCATTATAACTTTATTGTTGGGGTTTACATTATATTATGTTAATTGATGTTAGTATAATATGTGAAAATTCGTGAAAGATTTCTATAAAAAGAAAATCCTAAAGGATTAAATTAGAATAGAGATTCTAATCTTCACATCCAACAGTAGAGATCCATTGAGATCTCATGCCAAAGAGTTCTATTCACTCTATGACTTTGACTTAAAATTTGAGACACCAACCCTATATAATCTCTCTATGGCTTAAGCTTTAAGTTATTGATTATTGCTAACGAAAAACTCTAAAGCAAGAGAAGTGTACGGCTGCCCTAATGACATTTGCTTGAAATAGATATTGATCTTCATTGAAAGCTTATGAAGCAACGTAGAAGGGAAACACTAGCTAACACTAATCATACCCTAGAGAGAAGAAGAGGAGGTCATTAGTCCTCTCACAAAGTTTGGAGTCTTGTTCGAGATGACCAACGTGAACCAAAACACGATGTTCAGCATCCGTGTAGCTTGTGAATCAAGGTTAGAATAAATTATAATCAAAACCTTCATTAAAGTTTCTATCTTCAAGCAATGATCCTAGAAGGGGAAAAGTTGTTTTCCCATCCTACAAAAAAGTGTACCATTCTGAGTTTCAATGGATGGAAAAAGATTGCGAAACTTTTTTCGCATGACGGGAAAACATCTTTTCCCCTTCTAAGATCATCATTTAAAGATTAAAACCTTAAGGAAGGTTTGAATTATAATAACATTGTCCTTGATTCGCCAACCACACAGATGTCTAGCCTCCTGTATTGATTCAGGCCGGTCCTCTCGAACAAGACTCTAAGTTTTGACAGAAGACTAATGGCATCCTCTTCTTCTCTCCAAAGCAGGTCCGGGGTAGAAAGTGTTTCCCTTCAACCTTGTTTCACAAGCTCTCAATGGAGATCAATATCTTCTTCAAGTAATCGTTGTAGCCGAAACACTCTAGGGATTTTCTAGGGCAGATATACACTTCTCTTGCTCTATAGTTTTTCCTTAGCAATAATCAATAACTTAAAGCTTAGAAAGATCCCATGGGAGCTGACCTTAAAGAGATTACATAGGGTTGAAGACTTGGAGTCTCCAATCCTAAGTCAAAGTCATGGAGCAAGTAGAACTCTTTGGCATGGGATCTCTACTGATGGATGTGAAGATTAAAATCTCTACTCCAATTAAATACTATTGGATTATCTTTTTACAGAAAAATCTCTTATGGATTTTCACACAATATATTAATGTCCATTAACATAATATAATGCAAACCCCAACAAAAAAGACTTATTATCAATTTAGAATAAGGTCTTTACATTACAACTAAATTGTAATTTTAGTCCTTCCACTTAATATCACATTCTATATAAGCCACTAAGAATATAATAGAAATCATTGTCAATCCCTGGCAATGATTTTGCCTTAGAATAATTTAGAATAAGGTCTTTACATTACAACTAAATTGTATACAGGAATTTAATAATCCGATTAGACTCAAAACTTTTCGAAATCATTTTGCCTTAGAATAATATATTATAAAAATAATTTTGACAAAACATATTTTATCAAAATCACCACTGATGGATTTAAAGAGTCCAATCTCTATGATAAATTAACTTGAATGATTTCCTCCTTCAGGAGACTCTCTCCCTTTGTTAGGAATAGTGAATCTCCTATTTGAGCATTTGTTCCTCTCCATAGATTATGTGCACGACCCAACATACTCGGACCCAGACTGCAATTAGGCATTACTGTTTGGTAACATCAAAGAAATGCAGACAATGTATAAGAGGAAACAAATCTCTAAGATCTGAGGACAATATGCAGGCTCCAAACTCCTTTTGTACAACACAATGAGAATCACCCTGTTAATCATGACCGTGATTTTTCATTAGGTGTTCTTGGATAGATCCATCAGTGCTATGTACCTATTACATACACCTTGTCACCTACAAGTGTCTAAGAGTCTCTATTCTCTATAATGGAGATACATCATACTATCCAATAGAGACATCACATGTATAGGCCATAATAGAGTGTGACGCCAAGCCAACACCCATAGCTTAGATTGTTTTAGGTCTACAAGGAATGGATCGCCTTCTCTCATGTCCATGGTCCCGAACCATGACAAGGCTCTCCTACAATGTTATCTAAGGAATTCAGTGTTCTAATCTAAAATTATGAGACATTTATCATAAGAGCAATAATCCTCTCCTCAAGGCGAGGAGCATACTATTGCTCCTCACCCTCAAAAAAGTCCCTTTAACTGCCCTCAAACTATGGTTAACAAGTTTTAAACCCGGTGGTTAAATTTTTAATTTTTTTCTAAAAACCAAGGTCAGATGCTTTAACCCTAAGGGCTAGTGAATCTTAACCACAATTAAAGGCAATTAAAAAGGGGGCACGTGGAGAGAAAAGGAAGGACAATACGCTTTTTTCGCTCCACTAGGCACCAGCGAGAAGGTGATTACTTTCCTTATCATAAATACTCATATTAAAGTTGTTATGCATGCAGGAGACAGTAATAGAATGTGAAACAAAGATTATTTTTATTAATCAAATGTAACATAGGATTTTGAGGGCATACTACACTAAAGTTCTGAATGTCAATATCACAGGTCAACGCTAAAAATAGGATTTTGTTCTTGAATTGAAAATTTGACTTTTTATTTTTCAGGAATTTGGATTCAGGAAAATGGGTATAACCTTATTTACATATAAATATCTTAATTAAATGAAAATAAAATTAATTTTAAAAATCATTTACTTAAAAAATATTTTATGTAAATAAGTTGTGCATAATGTCTCTAGTTGTGGATCCTAGTGTAAATTGGAGAGAGAAAAATTAACTTAAAAATCTCTCGTATCGGGCCTGTATCGGTCTGATATGCCCAATAAAGGCCAATACGGGGGAGTATGTTTTTTCAGCATACTAGTGTATCGGGTAGCTCCAAACAGGATACGTATTGGCCCATATCATTTGATACGTACCGGAATTTTAAACCATGGTGTCAGCATATAACATACCTGCATTGTCTCCTTATGTGCTTCAAAGTTGTGTCTGGTCTTAGAGTCAATCTTAGTAAAAGCATTATCTTTAGGGTTGGGAAGGTCTCTAATATTGTCGAGCTCGCAGGTGTGCTAGGGTACCTGGGGTTCACAAAATATGAACCAACAAGAAACTCAAAATTAAAACAAGAAAAGAAGAAAGCAAGCAACTACGAGATACAAAATAATGTAGGAAATTATCAAAGCAAAAATAGCCCGTTCTCATCAAAATCCTTCTTCATATAACACCAATCTCGAAGTAGCTGCCAAGAACTCAAAAGAACGCCTTAGGTGCTGATTTTAAGGCTAAGGCTGTTTGGAACCTAGTGATTGAGAGAACTAACAAGAAAGTCGCAACGTGGAAGGCTCAATATCTTTCGAAATGAGGAAGACCCACATTGGTGAAAAGCACCCTCACTAATTTGGCCATTGTTGGTAACCATCCTTGTTCTTAGGGCTTCTATCATTGAAAGAATGCAACAACAAAAATTGTGAATGATAGAGAAGGCAAGAACAAATACCATCTAGGTGAGTGGAAGGTTGTCTGCAATCCAATTAGGAAAGGGGGGTTGGGTCTAAACCACTTCAATCCCTCATGAATATGAATAAGGCCTTGTTAAGAAAATGACTTTGGAGATTTGAAAAAAAAAAAGAGTTTATGGAGGAGGAGGACCGTATCTAAGTAATGGTGGGACCCCAAGATCCTAAGAGCGTGAAACATTCCTATGGTATCAGTTTGTGGAGAACGGTCTCGAATGGAATGGATGATTTTCAGAAGCAAACAAGGTTTAGAGTGGATAACAGGGGAGGAGATTAAATTTTGGGAGGATCTCTGGTGCACTCCTACTCCGCTAAGAGAAGCCTTTGGACATCTCTATACCATAGTCGCGGACAAAGGTTGCTTTGTAGCCTCCTGCTTGGGGTCTGTATTGACTCTCAAGTAAATGTGGGATTTGAACGATTGGGAGTTAGAGGATCTCTTCAGCTTGTTGTGTTACCTATCTTTAGTGAGCCCTCCCCCTTGTTCTCAGTAGTCTAGAGTTTGGATTAAGGGCAATAAGAACAGGGCCATTTCTCTGTGGAATCCTTCTACTCAGTCTTAGATGTTAATCTGTGGCTCTTGTTTCCTCATAGAGTCGTGTGGAACCCCAATATTTCATCCAAGATTTACTTTTTCCCATGACATTAGTTTTAAACAGTGTTTTAAAAGGCGTAAGAGGCTTACACCTCGGGGCGAGGCTTAAAGAAAACACCTTGAGGCTTAACCTAAAGGCTTAAATCTCATGAAGCAAACACCCCAAACTGTAAAGCTCGCATTATGTCTGGGGAATGTGTCTCATACATTAATTTTAAAAAATAGGGTTCTAAGACGTATGCTTCATGAATCATGATTTCTTTTATCAATAAAATTAATTCAATTTCTTTTCTTTTTTTAATTTTGTTATTAGACTAAATTAGCACTTAATTTATTATATCTAATGTATTTAGGCTTTTTAATACATTTTTGAGTATATTTCAATTTAATTTTCATAATAGACATTGCAAAGATATGGAGCCATTGTCTAACATATGTAGTTGGTGACTACTTTATAATTGTTTGGTTGAATTCAAAATCAACCACGTGATGATTGAACACTATCCATCTTTCAATATATATATATATGTGAACAAAAAAAGTTTATATAAATTTTAGCTTTTTTTGCCTCTTAATTTTTTTTAGAGCTGAATAATGTATATAGTATCACATGTGTGTACACACTCACCTGTGTGTGTGTATATATATATATATATTACTCTTTATTATTTTGTAATATTCTTATTTATTTATTTGTTAAAATGAGGTAGCTTAAGGCTTTCTTGTGAGACTTAAGCCTCACGCGTCAAGGCTTACGCCTCACGCATCTTGAGGTCCCAACACCTTGCCCCACGCCTTCGTGTTTTAAAACATTGGTTTTAAATAAGATTATCACTTTGGATCACTTGAAGAATAGGGGATGGGGCCTTGCCAATAGATGCTTTCACTGTTTGACAAAAGAGGAATCAGTTGATCATTTGCTTATTCATTGTCCTTTGGTTTTCACTTTTCAGCCTTTGGGGCACTTCATCTCCCATTTGGGGTGCCATGGTCCTCTCTTCTTGTATCAGGGGCATATTCTCCAGGTGGTTGAGGGATATGGACGTAGCCTTTTTGTGGTGTGGAGTTATCTTTTGGGACCTTTATTTTGGTGCATCTAGGGGAAGAGGAATAGACGAGTGTTCGAGAATATTTCTACTTCTTTGGATACCTTTCGATCAAAGATTTTATCCTCGCTCTTCAACTGGTGTTCGATTAGGCTGGATTTTGACAAGTCTGGGCTTTCTGCATTCTTAGTTGATCAATAGAATTATGTGGGATGTCTCCCCTGTGTTTTCCCTTGTTTCTTTTTGTATTCTCTTTCGTACCTTTTTCTCTGTACCCTTTTCTTTATTTCTCTCTTATAGTCCTTTTGTGATTGTTCACCTCTCTGTGAACTCTTTTGTACTCTTTTTGTTCAACATATTATCCTTTACCGATAAAAAAATCAGAAAGAGCCAGGCCATTTGTTTGGCAAGAGATACCGTAATCATTAGCACTTTCACAAAATTAAGAAAGGATGGCTGCACAACTCATCTTTTCACAGTGGAAAAGAACCCACATTATTATATTATAGCCTATATTTTTCTCCTTTTCAATTTTTCTTTTTGAAAATATAACTGAAAAGGATGTAAGAAGTAGGGGAAAAGATTGATTGCCAATATCTTAATTTAATTCGTCCTAGGGTCAACTCAAAGTCTGTGTTTCGGGGATTGTTTGTGTACAGTTTGTTGGATTTATCATTAGTTTGTTCGATTTTGTTAAATTGATCCAATAAGTTCATTAATTCGCTTTATTAACTTGATCTATATAATACAAGAATCTAATTCATTCTATGTCTGAGTCTCGTTTATGATATAAAGAAAAAGCAGCTTACATAGTCTTATTTAACCATGGATAAAACGAGTACGAATTTCCGGCGCTATACGATGGGTGGAGTCAGGTATCAAAGGACTTAGACATGGCCCCCTAACTTCCCAACTCAATTTCTTCATTATACAATTGGTGGGCACTTGTATGATAGGATGACCATAGACTAAAATCATGTTGATTCCATGATAACTTGAAAGGAAGTAACGTATTGATCTAAAGAACTTGAAAAGAAGTAAGTAACTGATCAATTGTTAGGATTGTTCTATTGGTAAAAAATATTTCTAAAATGTAAATTGTTTTTTGGCAGTACAAAGTCATGCTTCATTCACTACAGAATGTGAATTGTCATGAAGCAGTTCGTACCAAAACAAGAATCGATTCATGGTTTATGTCAGGGTACAACAAATTCAGTAACCAATGTATGAGCTTCCAACACAGTAAGTATCTCTACCCACATAACTATGGGGCGATGAGTCAACTAACTCGCTGGAACATCTAGGTGTGTCTATAAATAAAATATAAGAGTTGTAGCTAAACTCTAAGATGCAGTCTAAAGGTTTGTAAATTGTAATGTCCACGGAGCTTTTGCCTTTCCCCATTTCCCAAAAGAGAACATTAGATAAGCCCCCAACTGACAAAGGACGAGAAGTAATCACAAAAGATTATAAGTCCATGAAAGAGCTCTATTCTAATTCTCCCCATGCTACAGCCTTTGAAGCTGATGATTCTAAAGAAGACCGCTACGATAGCCCCTTGATCCTCTTTTAATGCACCAACGACCACCATTAGAGAACCTCTGCATCCTTCACCCACCTTCAAGTAATATTATCCTTAAATATTTCTCAAAAGAAAGAACTTAGAAATGTCAAAGATCCTTCTAGACTTCTAGTCAATCTTCCAAGAAACCAAAAGATTCTATATAAGACACCCAACAGTTAGGGCCTTAGGGGTGTCAATCCAACCCTCATGTGAGGGACCAGGCCCAACCTGACCCCTAAAAGCCCACAAAATCAAGGGCTATTTCCATCCATAAAGCCCGCAGGCCCAGATGGACCAAAAAAATGAGGGTTGGGCTTGGGCAACACCCTATAAAGCCTGGTGTGACCCGGATCGCATTATCTATATATACTAATTTAAAATTACTTATATAGCTTCCTTTAATAGAATATATATTGGGGTACAGTATTAGATTTGCTATTATATCCTTTATTTTCTATAGCTAATCTACTTTTTCATTTAATCATAAGTTGGTTTATTTTGAAGGATAATTATGATTAAAATCCTGACGGGGGATCATTTGCAGCATAGAGGTTGGAGCATAGCCAATAGGTGTTTCATGTGTCTCCAAGCAGAAGAGACTGTGGATCTTCTTCTTGTGTATTGCCCAGTTGTAGCGGAGGTGTGGAGCTTCTTCTTATCTCGTATGGGGGTGGCATGGGTGTTCCCCTCATCTTTTCGCCACCTACTAGATTGTTGGTGTTGGGGTAGCAGGGAGGGAGTTTGGGAGATGATTTGGGGAGTCCTTCCTAGAGCTATCTCTTGGTCATTATGAAAAGAGAGAAATCGAAAAATATTTGAAGATGTTTCGAATACTGTACCCCAGATTTGAAACCGTATCCAGATGGTAGTCTTGGAATGGGCAGGTTTGCATTATACAAGGGAGGACATTCAGAGCATTTTGTAGTAACCTATCGATCCTCCTGAAGGATGGTTTTTTTTAGTAGTTGGTAGGCGTTTGAGTTTATTTTCTTGTAAACTCGGTGTCTTTTGTAGCTTTCCTGTTGGTAGTTTTTTAATAAGATGAGTTATTGATCAAAAAAAAATTATTTTTCAGTTTACTATATGATTTCTTTTCATTTAAGCTATAAATAGCATAATCCTTCGAAACCCTAATCAGTAACCTAATCTTACTTGTAGCCTTGTAAGATTATATATTTCTAAATTTCGTTATCGATCAGAAGTCATATCAATCAAAACCGTAAGGCCTGAGAAACCCTAATGAGTAAGCCATTGGGATTTTTCATTACTAAACCCTAGTACCCTACACCCATCTCCATTAGGATTTTCATAAAGCATAAATAAACCCTACAAAATCCTACACCCATCCTAAACCATAAAACTGTAACATTCAATAAACTCTAACACTCTAAACCTTAAATGAATCCTAAATGCTCATTTTAACTTAAGAACAAATTACTATTTCATCATCAGTCCGCCAATAAAAAAAAATTAAAAACTTAACTTTGTCGTGTTACTATTTGGGTTGCATTGTCTGTCCCAAACCCAAATAAAGGAAGTGGTCAGTGTCAGTCAGGTTGGCAGTCAGTGGTGGTTTAGAAGAAAAAAATTTGATAAATATCATGACTAACAGTTTTTCTTTATCTTCTTTTCAAGCCCTGGCCCTGAAGGTAGGGCTTGAGCCTAGATAGTCCAAACCCTAAGGGAGCTTGGGCCGAACCCTTGCAACTGAGAGCAGGGCCTGGTCAAACCCCAGCCTAGCCCATTGACAACCTACCGAAAGTAAGGGAGATGTTTTTCACCTTCAAAGAACTTATCATCATGTTCCCTTTAAACACCCAAGAGGGCCAAAACAAATGCAAAAGAAGGAATCCTTCAAACCCACCAATTTTCAATTAAACTGTAGCCTTCAGACAATTCATGTCTTTTTTTATCACTTTCTTACGCCTGTCATCTCCTACATGCATATGAACTTTTTGTTCGGGAAAATAGACAAGTCAATTTATTCTAACCACATTTTCCAACATTTGAATAAAAAATTACTCGCTTGCAAGAAAAAGGAGCACCCATACGCTAACTTAAAACTCTTTACATCCCAAATATCCCCGCTCAACTCCTTTGGCTCAAAGCTTTTCAGCCCATACATCAACTTTTTCTGCCCTGGTCTTCAATTTACATAGGACCTCAACATACACCACTGCCCATTATCAACAATTTCCTACAAGTATTCCTATCACTACTGAATTTAATAATTATATCTGACATTGGAGACACAAAAAGTAGCTTCCACAACAAATCAACTATTCATATTGATTTCATTACCAAAAAGACCCTAGTAAAACATAAAGACAATGACAGTTAATAAGACAACTGTCTTAATACTCGGTCTAGTTCTTGTCTTAAAGATCTAGATGGATGACCTAGACGATGATGCCACAACTGAAACAGAGATTGAGAACCACGAGAAAAAGTCACCGAAAGGCAGCAGCAGGTGGAACATGACGACGAATTGCAACAAGTTACTTTTTTAGGGCATCAACATATATCCTACGTCGACTACCGATCGGCTCGTTGCAAAACAGAGATTATCCATCAAATAAGAGAACCCATTGTTATTTTTCTAACATTAAGAAACTGAAATTCAGATATGCAAACAACCAACAACAACATTTATCAAAAAACATAAATAAATAAAACAAAATACGATGTTCTCTCTTGAGAGAAATTTCTACTCAAAAAATCAATCAGTTGAAAGTTGAAACTACTTCATCATTATTGTAACTGTGAAATTGTATAAACAAAACGAAATGCCCCTGAAAGAGGAAAAATCCGAGAGTTCGTACGTACAATAGCAAAACCCTAGAGCATCGAAGCACGAGGTGCAAGATAAGCGCGGCCGGTGATCGGAGGCTTCCTCCTTTGGGTTCATGTCTCCTTCAAATCAGAACTCTCTCTCTCTCTCTCTCTCTCTCTCTCTCTCGCGATTAGTTTGGGCCGAGTCCGAGTGGTACCGTGGTTTGTTGCTTAAGTATGTCCCGACTCCCGAGAAATGGGAAATGATATTTTTTGGTCTGGCCCTGCTTCTAGATGCCACCATGTGTCCCTTCCAACACACTGACTGAAGTTAAGATTCACTCACCCCGGGGATTCATACGGAGTTTAAATTTGTTAGTCAGGGTTAAAAGAAGAGTAAATTACACTCACCTCCTTGAAGGTTTGGTGAAATTTCATATACCTCCCCTCTTGTTTGTTCTCTCCTCTACTTTAATTATATGTAACTAGCAGGTGACACGTGTGATGCACGTGAGATCTAGGGGAAGGAGTTAACCATAGTTAATAAGAGTTAAATGGCAAGTTCGATCAAGGGCGGAGCCAGGATTCTTTTGCAGGGGGGCTAACAATGGGGGTTCAGGGGCCGGATTATTTTTTTTAGGGTAAGTTCATGGGCCATGTGTCAATTGGTGTCCATTTTTAAAGAATATATAGTTATTTCTCAGAAGTTTAGGGGGGCTAGAGCACCCCATCCCACCCAGCTCCGCCCATCTCCCAGGCTGCGTCCCTAATAGGACAGTAAAAAAAAATTCCCAAAATTTCAGAGGGTGCTTCAGCCCCCCCTAGCCCCATGTGGCTCCACCCCTGCGTGCGATGCACGTGAGAGTGAGGAGAAAGAGTTAACCACAGTTAATAAGAGTTAAAGGGACACGCGTTAACCCACAGGTGCGATTGAACTCGCTAGTGGCAGGTGCGATGCACTTGAGAGCGAGGGGAAATAGTTAACCACATTTAATAGGAGTTAAAAGGGACACGTGTTAACCCGCGGGTGCGATTGAACTCTCCCCGAGTTCAATCACCATTGGCTGTGATTCTAAATAGATAGATGAACAAGGGTTAGTTTGGGAATTAAAGTAAAACATTAAATCATTTAATAGGAGTTAAAAGGGACACGTGTTAACCCGCGGGTGCGATTGAACTCTCCCCCAGTTCAATCACCATTGGCTATGATTCTAAATAGATAGATGAGCAAGGGTTAGTTTGGGAATTAAAGTAAAACATTAAATCAAAGGCAAGGGATAGTTTGGGAATTAAAGTAAAACATTAAATCAACGTTTTGTGTTTATATAAGGGTAATTTGGGATTTTTGAAAAAATCATCTACCCATGCCTCTAGCATTATACTAGTAAAGAAAAATATCTTCAAAATTATATTTATGCTTCAATTACCTCATATGCAGAATATTATAACCATTGTTAGAAATGAGATGTAAATATTCTCAGTATTGGGCTAAGAGCATCTCCAACACTATCTCTTCAAATTTCCTCCATATTCTCTTAAAGTAGAGAGATTCTCAAGATAGGGAGCCACTTTTTATCCTTTAACTCCAACACTACTCCCTATGTTTTCCCTATTTCTATTAAATATTCAATTTTTTGTTTCTCTTTATTTAAACATCATTCAACGGTCATATTTTTCAACGAACGAAGTTTTCCAACGGTTATTTTTTTCAACCGATGAATTTTTCCAACGGTCATTTTTTTCAAATGATCAGATTGTTCAATGGTCATATTTTTTTGATTTAGATGACACTCTGATTATTAATAAAATCATATTCTCTCTCATTTTCATCAATCTCAACTCAATTTTCTCTTAGCAACCAAAAAATTAGGTTTTGTCTAAATTTTAATGGTCATTTTGTCTCTATGGATTACAACTGTCTATGCCAAATGCTTCACGAAGACTCTGAAGATTCCGACGATGAGTTGGAGATATTAACAATAGCTTGTATAAAAGAAGAACTCCTCGATAAAGAGAGAAGATCGAGATGACATAGTGGTTCTGTACAAGGCAACGCGGTCATTTGGCGTGATAGAGTTTAAGGCCACGAACGACTTTTTGGCATGATAGAGTTTAAGGCCACGAATGACTTTTTCTCGACTATTTTGCTGAAAACCTATATATCATCCAATTCTATTTCGAATGCAGCGTTCTCTATTTTTACGTATTCAATCTGCAGTCGAAGCCCATGATCCATACTTTGTCTAAAAGCAAACGTTGTTGGAACGCTTGGTTTGTCTTCCCTTCAGAAGATCACTGCCGCAATGAGGATGCTCGCTTATGGAGTAGCAGCATATTATGTGGACGAGTCCGTAAAGATTGGTGAAAGCACCGCAATAGAAAGTCTAAAAAAATTGTAAATGCAGTTGTTGCTATTTTCCCTGACAAGTACTTAAGGTCACCAAACAATGATGATACTGCTAGATTGCTAGTGGTTGGAGAAAATCGTGGATTTCCTGAGATGTTGTAGAGCATTGATTGTATGCATTGGAAATTGAAGAATTGTCCGACTGCGTGGAAATGAATGTATTCTGGTCATGTCCGTGAACCGACGATTATTTTGGAAGTCGTGGCGTCTTATGATATTTGGATATGGCATGTCTTTTTTGGATTATCGGGATCCCATAATGACATCAACGTGCTAGAACAGTCTTCTGTATTTACCAACCTCGCTGATGGGCGTGCTGCTCTAGTCAACTACTCAATCAACGGTCATGACTATACAATGGGTTACTATCTCACCGATGGTATATATCCGTAGTGGTCAACATTTGTACAAACAATTTCATCCCTGCAAGGGAATATGCAAAAATATTTTACTGCAGCTCAAGAGTCGACAAGGAAAGATGTAGAGCGTGCATTTAGAGTGCTTCAAGCACAATTTGCGATTGTGCGTGGACCTACACATTTTCGGGATGCAACACACTCAAATATATTACGAAAGCATGTATAATAATGCATAACATGATCGTTGAAGATGAGCGAGATGTCAATGAAATAGAAGACTTCAACTATGATGCAATCAATGAAAGCTCTCATGCATCAGTGTTTCTAGAGCGTACGACTGAACTTATAGAATTCATTCGAGGTATTCGTCGCATCAGAGATAGGGAAACTCATTCTCAACTCCAATCGGACCTTGTCGAGCACTTGTGGCAACAACACGTTCAATTGTTAAAACACTTGTGGCAACTACTTTTCAATAATATGTCTTTTTAGTTTTCAAAATAAAGTAAAACATGTGAAGATAATTAACTTTTGATTCATTAATTCCAACAATCTTGTACAATAAATCAACAAGGTTAACAAGTTTTTATTCGTTTTAAAATTTCCATTTGTACGTCATGAATATATTCAGCTTGTAGTGGAGGCATAGTAGACGTATCCATAAACATTATGTGATTCTCTTCTTTCAAATGTTCCACTCGAACCTTTTCTTGCTCAGTTACAACTTTTTCATGCTCAATGGTGAGTTTCGCTTCGTCTTGAAGATATGTTATTTCATACATCTTTATTCTCTCAGTTTGTGCTTGTTTTTTAGCTTCCTTCATCTCCTGTAGTAATCCTACAAGAGGTGAACTCTTATTGTAATGCCCCAAAATACCCCCTAGGAGATAGGATACTTTAGCGACGTGACTTGACCTTAAATCAACCTGCAAAGAGTATACAAGGCAAGCTAAACAGTGAACTAAAAATTTTCTTTTAATAACTCACTATATTCCAAGTGCAATTGATTACAACAATCGGATAGAAATTTAAAACATGTACATGAACGCCTTAGCTTGAATCTCAACTCAAGTAATGCAAACCTCCCTAGACACAAGAACCCAAAATACATGTCTCTCCCTCTCTCACTCATCTCAACCATTGGCTTCATGCCAAGATTTCCTAATATCTAGGTAACCATTCGAATGACCTCCTGCTCACCCTGAGCTGCCTCGATCCAAGAAACCGGTGTACATATGTTGTATAGTGTACCTGCCAACATAAAAGTACAGCTGAGTATGGAATACTCAGGGAGTACAAGCTACTAGCTAACAATAGTAATAACATTAATGTCATACATGATACAGTTCATCAAAAAATACATAATCAGAGTGCGGAAGCTAAAAGAAATAATAATGTAAAGTAAATCATGAACATCATATTTTAACTCATGCATTGTTACTCATTCAAAGTCATGACTTGTTCTTCAATATACTTTCGTGGTTTTCAAAACTTATTTTCCATATTTACAACTTATTCTTGTCTTGTTCTTGTATCGTGAAAATCCCACATGTCTTGTTTTGTTCTTGTTTAGCTAGTACCCGAACTATGAAATGGACGAACATACTAGGTTCTTTTTATCCTTGTTTGAGAACAAATGATAATGCCCGTACCTGATCTTAGTACATTATCACCCTTCCATATTTCCTTATTCTTGCTTGGAGACAGATACTAGTACCCGTACCTTGTCTTAGTATACTAGTATCCTCTCATACTTGTTGGAAACAGGTGTTAATGCCCGTACCTGGTCTTAGTACATTAACACTCTTTCATGCTTGCCTTGGAAACATACACTAGTGCCCGTACCTAGTCTTAGTACACTAGCATACTTTCATATTATTCATGTCTTAAAAACAGATACTAGTGCCCGTACCTGGTTAAGTACACTAGTTTCCTTTCATGCTTGTTGGGGAACAGATGTTAGTGCCCATACCTGGTCTTAGTACACTAGTATCCTTTCATGCTTGTTGGGGAACAGATGTTATTGCCCGTACCTGGTCTTAGTACACTAACACCCGTACCTGGTTAAGTACACTAGTTTCCTTTATGCTTGTTGGGGAACAGATGTTAGTACCCATACCTGGTCTTAGTACACTAGTATCCTTTCATGCTTGTTGGGGAACAGATGTTAGTGCCCGTACCTGGTCTTAGTACACTAACACTCTTCCATGTTTCTTAGTTCTTGCTTGACATGTTTTCTTGTGAGCCAGGTATGACATATTCTAGGGATATGCCCTACCCTTGATATTCGTGCTTATTTACTTGAATCACATAGCTTGTTCTTATTTGTTTTCGCACATATATACACATACCCCTAAAAACCTTGATTCATGCATACATGTGTGTCTGTGTGTTGCACTTGTAGTAAACGTGATGAATAGAAGGATCATATGGGTGTAGCATTTTAATTTATAACATGATCATATGAGAATTTAGGCAACATGTAAAACATTTTATCAATTTTAGGCACATGATAGACATTGGAAATTTCATAAAGCATACAATTATTTTTACAAACAATTGGGGAAAAGCCCTTAGTTCATATCTCATGGTTTTAGTCTCACCTTCCACACAAGCATTATATCGAACACCTTACATGCAATATCTCTTTAATCCCTTATACTTATTTCCCTAACCTTATATTCCTAACTCATTCATGCATTTTAACAAACATGTGGTATCCCACCTTTTTACCTTAATTAAATGCATATTTTTCTTGTTCAAACACATGGGGTGTGTTTATTATTTGTAAAGTGCCCTTCCACCATTTTCCATCATGTCACACATCACAACACGGCATCCAATCGCCTCAACATCCACCATCCTTTATACATCCCCACACTTATCTTTAATCTTGTTTAATTTAGGGAAGTTAAGCAATTTAAGGCAAAAAAGAGAAAGATAGGAAGATTCATACACCACATTCATGAGGGAACTAGGTTATTACTAAAGGTAGTTAGTAGGGTGTACTAACCTTGAAGATCAATGCTTGATCTTGTAGAAAACCCCTTTAATTTGGAAAACTCCCAACTAGATAGAGGGTGATCTCACTTGTAGAGAAAGCTCAAAGTTTGAGGAAGAAAACACCACCACTTGAGGATGAAGATCCTTGCTTAAGAGGATGATCCAAGCTTGATTTGGACTCTCTTTGATCTCCACAAAACCCCTCTTGAAAATCTCCAATCTTCCTTCCCTTTCTCCCTCTCAATCCCTTTCTAGGTTTAGGTTCCCACAAAACCCCCAAAAAACTCGGTTTTAAGAGTCAACTGGGCGCGAGTGCGATCTATCGCACTTGGACCCGAAGGGAAATCAAAAAAACTCGCTTGAATGCGATTGATCACAGAAATCTGCGATAGATTGCACCATTTTGCGATCGATCGCAGCTTATTTGCACCCCTATTTTTCGGATTCCGGTAGATTTTATCTCACTTTAGTATTTTGACCATAACTTTTGATTCGTTTGTCCAATTTTGACGATTCAACTTGCGTTGGATTCATATTTTGAAGAAGAACAACTTTCTTATTTTATAAAACTCCTAATTCTGAGTTTTAAAGGGTCTAAATGGGCCCACAAGTGGACTAGTCTGCAATTTCAATAGAAAAACATCGGAAAACCCACTTTTGACTTAGCTTATACTCAAGATCTGGAAAAATGTTAAACATGGCCCTCGAAGAGGATTCTAATACGGTTCTAATGGTTTAAGAATCACTTGATTCTGATAAGAGGTGAGAAAACTAGAGCTATTCAAAGTTGAAGATAATGTTAAGACGTTCCTCTTAACACTTAGGGTATTCTCATACCACATCTACCTTGAATCCCACCTCTACACCATTCTCATAACTCATGATCCTAGGTTCTTAAGCCAACTAAGGTAACCCGTGGGCACGAACCATGTGCATAGGAGGCCCGGATGCTACGAAATCCCTTGAATTGACACTATTCACAACGCTATTCACAACCCTACTCACATTAACAATGCATGTGAAAATTCGGGGCTCTACACTTATAGTCATCTTCACAACCCTTGCTCTTTCTTTTATTTAATCGTTCATTCTTGGCCTTCCTACCTGGTGGTCTCTCTAAGTCAACGAAAGTATCATGTGAGTCATCGTCTTCTCCTAAATTTATCGAATCTGGAGTAGAAGGACAAGATGATGTAGGTGTTATTTTTATATTCTTCTTATGACTGCTTTCTAATAACCATTTTGGTTGGTACCTCAACTTATTCCAACAATGCTCAAATTGAAATGAGGTATTATTGTTCAATTCTTGGTACATCTCTCTCGCTTTAATGATCTGAAAAATAAATAAATAAACAATTACCATCTAAAAAATAATGATAATTACATATTCATAAATTTCAATGTTATTTATACCTTGTATTGCTCATTCAGGCCACTTTGATGTTTTGCCTCAATTTGGGCAAGACACGAATAAAACTTATTCGTGCTCTGTTGAATTGTCGACCAACGATGCATTAGAGAATTTTGGTTACGTTTAGAGTCTTTACTGTGATTCTGGAAAAACATAAACATTCTATGCCAATATGTCAGCTTTTTTTGCTCATTTCCGGACACTGCATCCAAGCTAACGTTGAGAAACGCCGATACAAGTAGGAAATCTTCCTCTAGCATGAAATATCCACCCCCGTTGTGGCTTCTTAGGTTGAGACAATTGGGTGGAGACGTGAGCAGGTTGATTCAAATGTTGGCCCACTTCATCTGAAACTTCTAGAAATTGGTCGTCAAGATTGGTTCCGTACATAAGATTGGTGTAATATGTATTTCTTTGAGAGTCTCATCTATAAAAAGAATGAAAAGTACCATGATTAAGTGAACAATCTTGAAAAAACTAGAATGTGAATCATGTTCAAAAGACATGGAAATCTTGGCATGGAATATTTTTTTTATCGATATTCAAATCACTTAGCATGTCATAATGATTTCCAAATCACAAGCTAAGAAAATGTATCAGAAGTCAAAAGCAGTTATAACAAGCTAAGAAAAAAAGCATAGACAATAAGTGATGCAATAAATAACTAAAGGTGCACAAAGCAAGATCCATAATGATATCAAATTGTATTGTTCAAGTCATCTTAGTTTGAGATGACAACATGACTGGCTTCTGCAAATGAATTGGTAGTCATAGTGCAATTCATTAAGTAAGCCTATAGTTTACCGCAACACAATGTTGATGACATATGCGATGAGCATATGCAAGCCACACAATTAAAAAGAAATGGAAAAGGCAACGCCTATACTTAATTTACAGGGCAAAGGCACAAAGGTAACTTCAATCATGTCATACAAACCTATGAAAATTTAAATGAAGCATCTTCATCTAGTAATGAATGCAGGATCTCTACTATACCATTATTATTAGTACCATCAGAACATCCTACTATCGGGTAATGGGACCCTATATTAGAAGTAATAAAAATTGAAATCCGCATTTCTGTCATAAAATAGAAAACAACAACATGGCTTCAGCAAACTTCAATATTCCATGTATGAACTTGATGTTTAATGGACCATGGAAAATAATCCCATGCGAAACCAGAAGAATTTCAGCACATTCACGTCAATCAAGGCCAATGCAAGTCCAATCCACATCAAAACAGAGTAGCAGTAGGCATACCACATCATAAAACAGCCTCCATGAAGTTTTTGTTACTCTATATCAACAATCATGCCCAAAATTATAAAACTAAAATAGAAAACTATTGATTCCATCATAATAGCTTGGAAGGCATTTAATATCATTTCAATCATAAACTGAATTTTCTTGCAAGGGTGTCCAGCACTATCAAAATGGGCACCAATGTCGTCTCTATTTCTTCTATCCTGTTAAGAATCTTGATAAGGAGTGCATTAACCCTTAAAAGCTATTCACTCAGCAATTATAAAAAGTTGTCTCGCCCAAATCGGAATATCTATTTCCAGATCACCCTGGATCAAGTAATGTCAGTGTAGTGCTGAGAAATACAAAAAATGAAAGGAGCCTCAGAATCCTATAAAAGCTTAAAAGCCAATGAATACTAGGGACATATCATAACAGAGCCTAGCCCAACACTTAAACTCTAGCCTATAGCTGCTATTTGGCTTGTCCAGCCCACTTGAACCCTACTTCCAGCATGCTCTCCATGGTTATATACTAAACTTCTTAAAATGACAATAGCTACCAAACAAAAACTTATATTGAAGTTCATTTGATTGTCATGGAAAACCGCCATTACAGCCTGAGTGATCCAGAAAGCCATGAAGCAACACAACTATTGATTCATGGTGACTGGAACATTTCCACAAACAGGTAATGTAGCAACTTAATCAAGATCAAAACTCCATGAAATCCCCCCATCCTTGTATTGAAAAAAAAAACATGACAATAAATTTTACAAAGAACCACAAAATCAACCTTGAATGTGTAAACTAACCTTTTGTTGAGGGATCTTGAGATCCCCAGATAATGTTTCTCTAGAGTTAGAGATTTGTTGAAGGTGGAAAGATTCGTCTCCCAATCAATAGCTGGTTCTAAAGGAAAACAGAGAAGAATGAAACAAAAATCTCAGCAGCCATAAAGAAGAGGTCAGGGCAAATCAAAGTGAAGAGATGAGGAAGGAAGAGAGAAGTTTTGTAGGAAAACAAAAATAACCGTTGCTTTCTTTACGGTTGACAAAAAACAATAAAATATTGCCAAGCGAGTGGAAAATGGCTCGTCAGATTATAGGAGCCGTATCTTCCTCCCTGCTTTGACAACCTGGTATGAGCAGCCTGTTGGAGCACGTTTCTCCCTATACACCTCCCTAAACAGATGAAGGGAGCGATTTAGGGACGTCTTGGAGATGCTCTAACTAATAGCTAACAATAGCAGCTCGCTAGGTAATAAACTTTAGGGATCCTAATCACTTACAATGGTTCAGGGATCCTAAAAAAACTCTGGAGCGTACAAGATTATCTCCAAATCAACACCCAATATCCCATCCAGATTGGCCTCCTTGATCCTCTTTCTGGAATCTGGTGAGAGAGATCAATATCATCGATCTGGTTGTCGTGGTAGAAGATGAGGCTCTTCTCAGGACCGTGCTTGAAGCTTAGCACGATTAGGGTTGTGGATGAGGAGGATCTCCAGGTCGAGGGTGACATTGAGCCCGACACAAACGGCCAAGAATGGGACATGAGTAGGGCTGTAAATGGAGCCGATAGTGATATATCCGAATTCGTATCCGATTATATATCGAATACAGTATCTGAATCCGAATAAATTCTGACGGATAGTAAAATATGATATTTGTATCCAACTCCGATTAAAATATCCGGATTCAAATAATATCTGGATTATCAGTTTACTACAAAAAAATTTAAAAATATAAATCAATATTTTTAAAATGTAATAATATATAAATTTGTATTTTAAAAATATATTTTAAAGGTTATATTAATTTTATAAATTTAAAATATAGTCTTTATATATGTTATATAATCAAACGGGTATTTATCGGATCGGATATACCAGTATCTGAATTTGTATCTGATTATAAATGGATAGTAATTTTACTATTCGAATTTGCTCCACTGGATACCTATTCAGATAGTTATCCGACAAAATAGATTCAAATACAAATTGGATAATATCCGTATCCATTTACAACCCTAGACACGAGGCTTGATGCCGTCGACGGTGGCGGAAATTTTAGGAACGAAGGCTATAACAACATGCTAGTTGCTCATGTAGGAGTTCCATCGATGCTTCTATTTCCTTCCAAACCAAAGGCAACATGTTTCTCTAGTAAATAAATAGGGGCAAAATGGTCAAAAGGTATCTTATGTTAACAGGGTTAACCTCACGAGCCTAACAGGAGAGGGCAGTGTAATTTCACATGACAGGGGAGGGTAGTGTAATTTCATAAACAAGAGGTGAGGTCTCTGAAATTTTTCCAGAGAACGGTTAAAGGGCTTTGTGTGGAAAGCAAATTGTCTGTATTCCTCCCTATGGCCATGAGTGTTGGAAGGCTTGGATCAATTGGGTTGTACGGGTGTAACAGTTGTAATCACCTCATTTAGAGATTTTGGCCTTTAAAAACGTTGGCCACCGGGAAGGACACAGACGATATGGTTCCCTTTGTGTGAGACTTGACAAATTTTTTTGGTGCCAATCTCGAGGAAATGGGGGGATGGATTTCATCTTGCCATTGCCAGATGAAGTCCGTTTGGCTTATGTCCTACAGGTCAACACGTGTTCCTCTTGACACCCCTTTACTATGGTTAAGATACACTAACCCTAGGGTGCATTTGTTTAGCGAGAAAGTAAAAAGAAAAATGAGTTTCCTTACGTTTGGTATGCAATAAAACACACTTTCATTTTATTGCATTTTCTCAATAGTGACAAACTTTATTCCAAAAAATTCATCAATCTTTTATGGTTGTTTTGAAATGAAATTTTAGATTCTTTTTTTTTTAATTTTATTTTCCTTTTTTTTTTTTCACCCACTTTCTCGCCAAACGAACACATCCTTGGGGTTTAACCATGTAACCTTAGTTTTTAGGGGGGAAAATAACTATAGGAGTTAAAATTTCAAAACCTGGTTAAATAAATAGTTATAAGGGCTTTGTGAGTGGGCCAAACGATTTTGGTATAGCGAGAGCCAAACCAAATCCAATCCTGGGAAATCGTGTCCTACATGGACTCAAACTTTCTTGATTTTTTTTACCTTTTTATGTGAAACCGTGAAGCAATGCTTGACCCATTAGTAGTGTGTGCTAGTCACCACTCCATTGATCCGGGTTCCATTCCCAATAGGGTGTGAGTGTTGTCATCGCCACCCGCCCATGAATTAGAACATATAATAACCTACTAATCGGTGTTGCAGCCTAAATGCGTATCTCTCACCCACCCAAAAAAAAAAAAAAGAGCTTGGACTCAAATTTTGATTATACAGTTAAGACCAAAAGTATAACTGTATAGGAAAAAGGTTTCAAAAGCTTATACTGTTAATGGTTAGATGGAATGAACAATTTAAAAGTAATGGTTAAAGAACAAATAATTTTTATATGAAAAATAATTTGATCCTCGTGGGAGGAGCAGCATCCATCACACACACGTGTCTTTTTAAACTCCTTTTAACTGTTGTTAAGATTCTTCAATCCTTAAGGTTACTATTTTTAACCTTAGTTAAATATTAATATTAAAGATGATATATATTATATACTAGCTAGTGGGTGGCACGTGCGATGCACATGAGAGAGAGGGGAAGGGGGGAGAGACACTGGGAAGAGGGAATTTTAAAATTTTTCGTTTTAAGAATCTAACTTTAAAAGATGGAGTAGTGGGTTGAAATTACCTCATAACACATGTCCATACTTTTTTCCCTTGAAAAGTAGTTACAACATAGAGAGGGTATGTGATAGGTGCATAATTCTACATATTTAAGCACCTCAATTTATACATGTTAATTCCTTTGAGCTCATTATAAAACTATTTTTACGACACTTTGGTTTCTTTGTCTATTTCAGGATCAAATTAAGAAAAAGAGCTAACATAGAAGTGAATGGACTTTGAAAATATAGGGAGTCATCATTCATGAGAAAGATAAAGGAAAAAGAGGAAGATCAGCAAAAACTGTGATCTACGATCGGTCGTAGGATACCTACAATCGTAGCCTAGGATCGATCGTAGAATATCTACGAACGATCGTAAATTGACGTCTGCCTTGGGTTCTGTGAGTATAAAAAGAAAATAAAGAAAAAAAACACTAAAGCACTTTTTGGGGATCTGGAAAAAGGTACAGAATTGCTGAAAGAGGGAATCAAAGGAAAATGACAATAGTGAAAGCTTCTTCTCCAACAATCATGGAGTTCATTACCCTTGGGATGAACTAACTACAACTTCTAGGGTTTCGATGAAACCCTAGCTGAGTATTGTATTTTTGTCTTTATTTTTTAGTTCTTTTCTTGTAAACAATCAATTGCATAATGAAGAGGGTTGCTTTGACAACCGATTTTAATAAAAAATGTTATTCTCAATGATGTTGTCCCTTGCTTTAGGTTTAACTAATTTGAGTTTAAATTCAATCTGAGGTTAGTTTTTGTGATTCTAATCATAGACTTGAAAGCAATAGTGTTTCATGCTTAAGTGATTAGGTTTTAGGATGCTTTGTGCTTCGAAAAGACAAGTGATGCTACAACCTTAGATTAATGTGGATCACGTGTACTATTCGCAGATAGGCATACCTTAGATCTAATTATTTGAGATCTTTTAGATCTGCTAAGTGGAGTCTTGTAGTCACTCTCAACCTTGTTGTTTATGAGATAAGAGCTTGAATAATTACACATGATACAATATTAGGCTAGAGGTGGATTCCTCTACCCTAGACTTTTCCCATATTTTCACAAATCTCTTATAATTGCTTTCTAGTTAGATAAATTAGGACAATTTAGTCTTAAGTGAGAATGATCAACAACCAACTCTTTAATCTTTAGTTCAATTTAATCTAGAGGAAATAATAGTTAGATCAATGCAATTCTCTGTGGTTCGACTCTTGCTCCATTATCCTACGGGCTTAATACCAATTGCAAGGTATATAATAGAGCGATCAAATTTTGGCGCCATCGTGGGGAAATTGTTGGTACGGTCTAGCTATCAGATTTAATAGATTAAATTCCAAGATGGGTTGAAGCTTGAGCTTCAAGAGTAGAATCAACTTTAAAAAATCTCATTCTTCTCCACTCTTTGTTTTTCAGGTACCCAATTGCAAATTACAAGAAGCTTGTGGAACTGAAGAGGGAACGAAAGCGTGCTTTTAATCTCTTCCTCAGAAAAAGCACTGTAAGCACTTTTTCATTGCCATTAAGTCTTCGTTTGTGCTATTTTTGAATTGCAATTTAATTAGGGTCGGTCCAACTCAGAGTTTTCTTCTAGGGTGTATGCGCGGTACAAGGTCTCAAAATCCAGAATTACTCCCCATTGACTCAGAAATAGAGCGGACAGCTAGGTTCATTAGGGCGTCAGTCTTGTTTGATTCTACTCTTGAAGCTCAAGCTTCAACCCATCTTGGAACTAGTCTAGAAACTATTCTCTTTTCCGTCATGGCGGAACCTCCCAAAACCCTCAAGGAATTCTTTATTCCTACTGCCTATACCTCACCTTCATGTATTCAATTGCCGGAAATTGCGGCAACTCATTTTGAGATAAAGTCTAGCATTCTACAAATGCTACCCACTTTTTATGAACGTCTAGCTGAAGATCCCTACACACACTTGGGAGACTTCAATGAAATTTGCACTACCTTCAAGCTGCAAAATTTCACGAACGATGCCCTCCGATTACGCCTCTTCCCATTTTCACTCAAAGATAAAGCCAGACAATGGCTTACATCTCTAGAGGCTAATTCTATCATGACATGAGCAGAACTTCATAAACAATTTCTGAATAAATATTTCCCCATAGGCCTCACAAATCAAATCAGAAAGACCATCACGAGCTTTCGACAACTCGATGGTGAAGCTTTCCATGAGGCTTGGGAAAGATTAAAGGACATTACAAGGAAATGTCCCCACTATGGTATGCCCAAATGGCAACTCATCCAATGCTTCTATGACAGGTTGCAAGATCACAACCGTCAATTGGTGGATGTTTCATGCAGAGGGATTGTAATGAATAAAACTGAGGAGGAAGCATGGGAACTGTTTGATCGGTTGAGTGAAAATTCACTCCATCATGCCTCAACCAGTCAAACTGAGAGTCAACCATCTACCTCAAGTTCCAAGAGAGGTATCTACGAAGTGGGCAACTCCATAGATGTCTCTACCAAAGTAGATGAGTTAACTCGTAAACTGGAGCAATTCATGACTATAGGGTCTACTCACACACCCCCACATTACCCTTCCAATCCCAATGAGGTGTGTTCCCTATGTGCAAGTCCCGCACATGCTGTCTATGATTGCCCTTCGGCTCCTCAGTATCCGGAATTTGTCCAAGAGCAAGTGAATGCTGCTTATGCCCGACCTGGTAACGACCCTTATTCCAATTCTTACAATCCAGGTTAGAGAAATCATCCAAATTTCTCTTTGCGACAACCACAAGGGAACTCTTTCCCTAATCAGCCTCCAAGATTGGACAACCGGTCTTACCCACCTCAGCCTAATTACCAACCTCCTCATCCTCAGCAATAATTTCAGCACCCTACTCCTCCACCTCAACAAAGAAACTCTTCTTTTGAGGATAAGATGTTGCAAGCATTGCAGAATTTGCAAAATTCAAATCAAATGTTGCAAAATACAAGCAAAGAGAGTACTCATTTGCTTAACTCCCACTCTCAGTCCATAAAGAAGCTTGAGTCCCAAATTGGACAACTAGCTAACACAGTTTATAAGAGAGCGGAAGGCACGCTTTCGAGTCAACCCATGAATAATCCTAGAGGAATGACCATGGCTGAACAAGCCACAAGTAGTGAAACTACTTTTGAGCATGTTCAAGTGCTCACCACTCTAAGGAGTGGCAAGGTGGTAGATAACAAGGTTAGGGAACCTCATGGCTCACAAGAAGAGCCGAATGTAGGATTGAACAATCCTTCGAGCGAGGGACGGGATAACCCTTCTACTTCTTCCCATTAAAATTCTATTCCCTAGGCATCCTACATGCCTAAAGCTCCATATCCTTCTTGTTTGAAAGACCCATCTCCATTTGGAAAATTGGTGCTAAATTAAAAGACATGATGGAGGTCTTTAAACAAGTAAAGATCAATCTCCCAATGCTTGATGCAATCAAGCAAGTTCCGGCATATGCAAATTTTTTGAAGGACTTATGCACTCAAAAGCGCAAATCTAGGACACATGTGTCTAACAAAGTCCTTCTCACTGAACAAGTGAGCTCTATTCTTCAACACACTACACTCCCAAAATTCAAGGACCCAGGTGCACCAACCATTTCTTGTGTCATTGGAGAACACTCCATTGATTGGGAACTACTTGATTTAGGGGCCAGTGTCAATTTGCTCCCATTTTTAGTTTATGAGAAATTGGGCCTTGGTGAGCTCCAATCCATATCAGTCACTCTTCAACTAGCTGATAGGTCCATTAAGATGCCCAGAGGAGTAATTGAAGATGTTCTAATCAAAGTAGATAAATTCTACTTTCCGGTTGACTTCTTGGTTCTTGATATAGAGCATGTTCCCAACCTTGAAAGACAAATCCCCATTATTCTTGGTCGTCCTTTCTTGGCTACTGCCAATGCGTGTACAAACTGTCGAACCGGGGTGATGGATGTTTTTTTCGAGAACATGAAAGTTCGCCTCAACATCTTCACTACCTCCTAGCAACCTCCTTCTGATGAGGATTTTTTTTTGATTGACACCATTGACGAAATGGTTGAGGATGCAATTCCATATTATTTGTCAGTTGATCCCATCGAGGCATGTTTGGCCTATTTCAGTCCGGATGACTATGATATTGAGGACTCCATAAGAGAAGTCAACCACCTTCTTGATTCAACTCTTCTCATGGATTCTCCTCCATGGAGACCTCAGCCAGAACCATTACCTGCCACTTCAGGCAACCCTCCCATTCCATCCTTAGAGGCCCCACCTACTTTTAAGCTTAAGCCACTCCAGCTTCGCTCAAATATGTCTTCCTAGGATTAAATGAGACTCTCCCGGTTATCATTGCTTCCGATTTATCAAATGAGCAGGAGACTCGATTACTGGAGGTGCTCAAAGAGCACAAAAGAGTCATAGGATGGACCATTGCCGATTTGAAGGGTATCAACCCACCTGTGTGCATGCACCGTATTCATCTTGAAGATGATGCCAAAACATCTCGTGAAGCACAAAGAATGTTGAACCCTAACATGAAGGAGATGGTAATGAAGGAAGTTGTCAAACTTTTAGATGCGAATATCATATACCCCATCTCAGATAGTAAGTGGGTCAGCCCCACTCAAGTGGTACCAAAAAAATCCGGTATCACCGTTGTTTCAAACTTGGAAGGTGAGCTAGTTCCCACATGCACAACCACGGGTTGGCGTGTTTATATTGACTATAGGAAGCTCAATTCCCAAACTCAGAATGACCATTTTCCCCTACCATTCATTGACCAAATTCTTGAACGGTTAGCAGGCATGAGCTTTTATTGTTTCCTGGATGGATATTCAGTGTATAATCAAGTGTCTGTCTATCCTGAAGACCAAGAGAAGATCACTTTCACATGCCCCTTTGGCACATTTGCCTATAGGCGCATGCCATTTGGTCTATGTAATGTATCGACAACATTCCAACTGTGTATGATGTCCATTTTCTCTGACATGGTGGAGAAAATTCTCAAGGTCTTTATGGATGACTTTTCAGTTTTTAGATCGTCCTTCAAAGATTGTCTCCATAACCTCTCACTAGTTCTTAAACTTTGTGAAGAGACAAATCTCATCTTAAGTTGGGAAAATAGTCATTTTATGGTTCAAGAGGGAATTGTCCTGGGACACATTGTGTCCAAGCGGGGCATAGAGGTAGATAAGGCCAAAGTTGACCTTACTGCGAGTCTTCCCTCACCTACCACGGTTCGGCAAATTCATTCATTTTTAGGCCATGTGGGGTTTTATTGCCGCTTTATCAAGGACTTTAGTAAAGTTGCACGCCCTTGGAGCAACTTGCTTGCCAAAGATATCACATTTTCCTTTGATAAAGATTGTCTCGAGGCATTTGAAAAACTCCGCACTCTACTCTCTACTGCTCCCATCATGCAACCTCCTGATTGGTCCCTACCCTTCAAACTCATTTGTGATGCATCCGACTATGTAGTCGGTGCAGTTCTAGGCCAAAGGGTGCATAGGGTCCCTCATGTTATCTACTACTCAAGTAAGACTCTATCGGATGCTCAATTAAATTATACCACTACTGAGAATGAATTACTGGCTGTGGTCTATGCTCTAGACAAATTCTGATCCTACCTTATAGGATCAAAGATCTTGGTGTACACCGATCATGCCGCATTGTGGTATCTCCTTACTAAGAATGACGCCAAGCCTAGATTGATCCGATGGATCCTCTTGCTTCAAGAGTTTGATTTAGAGATTCGTGATAAAAAGGGGTCTGACAATGTTGTCGCCGACCATCTCTCTAGAATCCTAGCCAACTCTTCACCGGATTCCCGACCCGTCTATGATACCTTTCCAGATGAGCAGTTCTTTGAGGTAACACATGCAAAACCACCATGGTTTGCAAATATTGTCAATTACCTCGCCACTAGTCAAATTCCTCCCTCATGGTCCAAACAAGACAAAAGTCATTTCTTTTCCCAAGTTAAACATTTTTTTCTGGGAAGATCCAATGCTTTTCAAATATTGCTCCGATCAAGTGATCTGGCGCTGTGTACCTGAGAATGAGTTTCATAGTATACTCACCTTTTGTCATTCTCTTGCATGCAGTGGACACTTTGGTGGTAAGAAGACCGCTTTAAAAGTTTTACAAAGTGGATTCTATTTGCCATCTCTGTTCAAGGATGCCCACGACTTTTGTCGGGTTTGTACTAGGTGCCAACAATTGGGAGTTATGTCCCGTCGAGACATGATGCCTCTTACCCCCATTCTCATAGTCGAAAATTTTGATGTTTGGGGTATAGACTTCATGGGTTCCTTCCCATCATCTTTTGGGATGAAATACATATTGGTGGGAGTGGACTATGTTTCGAAATGGGTCGAAGCGGTAGCCACAAAAACTAATGACCACAAGGTTGTGGTAAAGTTCTAAAACGAGAACATCTTTAGTCGGTTTGGCACACCGCGAGCCATTATAAGTGATGGAGGTACACACTTTTGTAATAGAGCATTCCAAGCTTTAACCCACAAATACTCCATTACTCACAAGGTGGCCACTCCTTATCATCCACAAACTAATGGTCAAGTTGAGGTCTCGAATAGGGAAATCAAGAACATCCTCATGAAAACTGTGAAGACGGATATAAAAGACTAGTCTTTAAGACTGAATGATGCCCTATGGGCCCATCAGACTGCTTTTAAGACCCCCATTGGTATTCCCCCTATCACCTTGTCCTTGGCAAGGCTTGCCACCTTCCGGTGGAGTTGGAACATAAGGCTCTCTGCGCTATAAAGAAGTTTAACTTCGATATGGTCCAAGCGGGATCCACTCGCAAACTCCAACTTTCCAAGTTTAAAGAGTTAAGGAATGTCGCATATGATAGTGTCAAGATTTACAAGGCCAAGGCAAAGGCTTTCCATGACAAGCACATTACGATGGGATGGACCCTTCTTAGTTACCAAGGTATTTCCTCATAGAGCAGTAGATATTCAGGATCCAAAGGATGGGCGCATTTCAAAGGTGAGGGTATTGTAACCGGAGACCTAATTGAAGTTATTGACTTTCATGATCCAGTCTATATAGACGGATGAGTGCATACACTAAGTCCGGCTGAAGACTCAAAACTTAGCACTTGTTGGGAGGCAACCCAACATGTAGAGTGTCCTTAGGCATATAGAATGTTTGCTTTAGAGTTTTCTTTTTTAGGATCTGTAGTTTTTTTTCCCCTTCTTAGCCTAATCTAAGTTTGGGGTGGATTCCAAGTAAACCACCCTTCAAAAAAAATAAAATAAAAAAATAGAAAAATTTTGGGGTTTACGATCGATTGTAGGACACCGACGAACGATCGTAAAATCCCTGTAACCGGACCAAACTCTCTGTCATGATTATGATCGATCGTAGGACACCCAGAACGATCGTAAAATTCGTGTCCTCTGGCCCAACTCTCTGCCATGTTTACGATCGGTCATAGAATTATTTACGAACAATCGTAAAATTCTTGCAATCTAGAAAAATTTTCTGCAATGATTACGATCGATCGTAGGACACCTATGAAAGATCGTAAAATCCCTGTCACCAGGCCAAACTCTCTGTCATTCTTACGATTGATCGTAAGACACCTACGAACGATCGTAAAATCCCTGTCACCAGGCCAAACTCTTTGTTCCATTTTCGATCATTCGTACAAAGGCTACGAACGATCGTAGAAGTTTGATCGATTTTTTTAATGTTACGAACGATCGTAGCATCACTACGAACGATTGTAGGTTCGCGATTTAGCTTCTTAACATTAGCCATTTCACTTTCGTCTCTTACCTTTCTAACTTCCGATCTCCTCCTCTCCTCTCCCCACCCCACCTCTTCCTCTTCTCTTCTCCCCCTCTCAATCGTCTATTTACGGTCGTGGCTCCTCCTCAGTTCTTCCATTCTGGCCCTCCATCCTCCAGGTTAGTTTATCTCTCCCATTTTTCCCACGGTGGTAGGGAGTTTCACAACCTCAATCAATCACCTGTTTCTCTCTAACTTGGGTACGGACGTCAACCCTTCCTCTGTCGGGTTCTACCTTCCTCTGCGAGGGACCCATTTTTCACGCTCGATTTTGAGTGGGTATTGCCTTTTCAAAAAGGCACACTCACTGTTTGTTGAATTGTCCCAATCAATTTTTTTTTAACAAAAAAAAAAAAGGGACCCAAACGTGTACGTCGAGCCCCACACCACCTGATTCTCCTCCCCCTCCCCATCCATCTCAGTCGCCTGTTTCTGATGATCCCACCCAGTCTTTGTCTCCGGTTTGGCATGCCAAACCGAAGCCATACCTCCTTGATTACCACGTCAGGCGGATGGCTGTTTTCGATCTTGAATTCTTCAAAGACATTCTTGAGGCCTCCTTTGGCCTGACTGAACTTGCGAATAAGGGACTCCAGTTTTTCCTCACCCCTACGGGGTCCACATACCCTCAGCTCGTCCGCCTCTTCTACCAGAACATGCACATTAAGGAAGGTGATACTCCTACCCTCAAGACCATTATCGATGGGCATACCATCACTGTGACTCATGCTTCCATTGGTTGGGCCCTGAATTACCCTACCTCCACCCCTGTCAGCCCACACAACCTCACCTCCAAACCTAACCTTGATTCCATGGTCCGAGATATGTGTAGAGGGCGATTCCACAATTCCACCTACACCAGGTGCTCCTTCCTTCTAGCCAAATGTTGGTTTCTGGATATGGTTTTTGCACAGAACTTGTATCCCATTAACCACAAGACCGAGCGCCAAGGGCCCCTACTGGAAGCCATTTATCATGTTTACAAGGGGTGTGGGTCGATGTTGTCGAACCGGTGTTCAACACCATTGAAAGGGCATATAAGGAGTAGATACAGACTAAACATGAGAAGGCCGAGAAACGGGAGCTCCATTTTAATAACTTGATTACCAAACTACTTCTCCAGGAGGGTTTTGAAATTTCGGAGGATGAAGAAGAATGGGAAGAGCTACCTAAGTATCACAACAGGGATTGGGTCTGGAGTATTACTGCTCTGACGAAAGGACCTGGCACCACTACCTCACCACCGCCATAGTCGGCCCCTTCGGCACCACGTACAGTCGGTGCCTCTTCTTCCGCTCCACCCCAGGCTGCTGAACCTTCTCTTGCGAGTCGGCTGGATGACCTTTGTGCCCAGTTTGACACCTTCCTGGTCACCTACACTGTGGACAACTGGCGATTGAACGCATTTCTGGATGAATTTAAGGCTGATGAGGAAGCCTGCCTGGAGGATTGCCGCCAGCTTCGTGCTCTGGTTGAAGCCTATTATGCGCCAGATCCGGACTCAGATTCTTATTCCCGAGGCTAGGATTTATGGTTTTCTAGATAGGATTTTATTTGGCTGTTTCAAACTTGTGGTGGATGGTTAACTTTTTATACTTTATATTTACTTTGGTGCTGGCTCACTATTTTGGGTAGTTCTATGCTACAATTTACTGCTGTATGTCCCTGCTTCTACTATTGAATGAAGGCTAATATTTCTTGCTTATCTTTTCCGGGCAATTATTATTCATTATCTATTGTTGGGCATACTAACTTGTGATACTAACCTATCCTTTGAGCTATGTGTGGTTGATGTTTGGGGTCCCTTTCCGTATCTTCTCTTTCCCTCCCTTCACCCACTGCAATGTTTGCTTCCATCCCTCAGACGGTATTATCTCTCCCACTTCTCATTGCTTTATTCTATGCTCTGACATTGTGGACAATGTCTATTTCAAGTTTGGGGTTGGGATATTGTAGTACAATTTTTTTATTAACTGCGGATGAGTGTGTGCAAACATAAAAGGGAAAGGGGTTAGACCTGACTAACTCTTGGTGTTGAAACTAAACTATTTTTACTCAAAAAATTCAATATCTTTAGTATAATCCAACTTTTATCAATGGACTTGAATTAGGAACCCACGATCCAAGTTAAACACAATTTAATCCTTGACTGAATAATGAATGCTGAACAATATTAACAAGTTATTAGTAAACCTTGAAACTTGCACAAGCACATTACAAATTGTTTAGTGGGGTTTGACACCGAGTTTCCTGATCAGTAACCTTATAACTCATGAGGAGTTAGATGACTTAGAAATCGAACACTATCCGTGGTTTAAAAATAAATAAATAAATTAAATAAAATAAAAATGAAATAAAAAGGTATCTGATAAAACCAAAACTCCCCTACCCAGTAACCGGGCCTCATGCCTAGTTAAGTATTGTGTTTCGCGTCAAAAAATAAAGAGTTTGGAATGGTTATCTATCTTAGTGTGACTAGTCTGGGGTTGTAGCCTTTTTAACCCGAGTTATTAAGCCCTTAGGAGTGTTTTACACTTGGGGCCCTAAAGCCTTATGGTTTGGGAGTCATTGGCCTAAAGCTCACTAAATGGGTTAACTAGAAAGCTCGAGAAACCTAGATTCTGCACAGTCACACTCGAAAAAAAAAAACAAGGTAGTGATTAAATTGATAAGGAGTCTGATAACAAATGGGCTGATAGGGTAACTGTTAAGGAGATTAGGTTCAGATCACACATTCAATTGATAGAACACTCAACACAAATGATCTAATGACTAATCTTAACTAAGCATTATGAGTTTGGAATTGGGTAAGATTGAGAATGTAGGGTCAAAGTTCAAGTATGTTGATAAACCTGGGATTATATTGAAAGTATTGTGATTTAATGATGTAAAACATGTTTTTGGTTTCGATTGTAGGAGTACATTTCCTTTTGGTTGAACACTAAAATGCAATATTATTGGTTAGTCTCGAAGTTTGTGGGTATCTTCACTGTAAACCCTCACGAGACTTCTCTCGTCCACTAGGGCCACCTAGGGGTTTAAAAGGTCTATTGCATGGGCTAAATGCAACCGTGGATCCCACAAAAGGGGATATAGCTAGCATAGTTAGTTTTTGTTCTTCTTTGTTGCATTGCTCGAGGACTAGCAATGTATATGTTTGAGGTTGTGATAGGTGCATAATTCTACATATTTAAGCACCTCAATTTATACATGTTAATTCATTTGAGCTTATTATAAAACTGTTTTTACGGCACTTTGGTTTCTTTGTCTATTTCAGGATCAAATTAAGAAAAAGAGTTAACACATAAGTGAATGGACTTTGAAAACATAGGGAGTCGTCATCCATGAGAAAAATAAAGGAAAAAGAGGAAGATCAGCAAAAACTGTGATCTACGATCGGTCGTAGGATACCTACGAACGATCGTAGCCTACAATCGATCGTAGAATATCTACGAACGATCGTAGAATATCTACGAACGATCGTAGATTGATGTCTGCCTTGGGTTCCGTGAGTATAAAGGAAAAAAAGAAAAGAAACCCTAAAGCACTTTTTGGGGGTCTGGAAAAAGGTACAAAATTGCTGAAAGAGAGAATCAAAGGAAAATGACAATGGTGAAAGCTTTTTCTCCAACAATCATAGAGTTCATTACCCTTGGGATGAACTAACTACAACTTCTAGGGTTTTGATGAAACCCTAGCCGAGTATTGTATTTTTGTCTTTATTTTTTAGTTCTTTTCTTGTAAACAATCAATTGCATGATGAAGAGGGTTGCTTTGACAACCGATTTTAATGAAAAATGTTTTTCTCAATGATGTTGTCCCTTGCTTTAGGTTTAACTAATTTGAGTTTAAATTCAATCTAAGGTTAGTTTATGTGATTCTAATCATATACCTGAATGCAATAGTGTTTCATGCTTAAGTGATTAGGTTTTAGGATGCTCTATGCTCAGAAAAGACAAGTGATGCTACAACCTTAGATTAATGTGGATCACGTGTACTAATCGCAGATAGGCATACCTTAGATCTAATTATTTAAGATCTTTTAGATCTGCTGAGTGGAGCCTTATAATCACTCTCAACCTTGTTGTTTATGAGATAAGAGCTTGAATAATTACACATGATACAATATTAGGCTAGAGGTGGATTCCTCTACCCTAGACTTTTCCCATATTTTCACGAATCCCTTATAATTGCTTTCTAGTTAGATAAATTAGGACCATTTAGTCTTAAGTGAGAATGATCAACAATCAACTCTTTAATCTTTAGTTCAATTTAATCTAGAGGAAATAATAGTTAGATCAATGCAATTCTCCGTGGTTCGACCCTTGCTCCACTATCTTACGGGATTAATACCAATTACAAGATATATAATTGAGCGATCAGTGTGCCTCTTCGTTGAGAGATCAAGGACAAGGAGAGAGCATGAGAGAAGATAAGGGATAAAGATATCTTTAAGGGAATCGTGGAGATATTGAGAGATTGTTGTTAGTTGTAGTTGATATTACTTCGATACCCCTACTAACTTTTCTCTTGTAAAATAAGCTAACATAATATATATATATATATATTATGAAGTTATAGACAAAATAGGGAAAATATAAAAAAAATCACCCTTACTAACTATAAGAGACCATAAAATTGGGGCTCATTAGGAATATCAGGAAAAAAATCAACCAACTTTTTAATCCTGCATCTCTCGTTATAATAGTCGAGAAGAGATATTCCGGCAATGAAGGGGACAAATACCACTCCTCACTCCACCAAGCGGAGCAGGTTAACACTTTTTTTATACGTAGGACAACTTCTTATACTTTAAAGTTTTTGCAATAATGAAAATGTATATGATAATTAGAGTAACTTAGCATAAAAGCTCATTCAATTATCCTCGTTATGGACAAACCTGGGAACTTAGTGGGATAAACATCTTAAACATACTAGCTGGTCGTTGAGATGTACAAACAATATGTTCCCGGCACAAGCTTAATTGCTAAATCCAATAGTAAGCTATATTAAGATTTAAAAGTGTCCCCAAATGATACATTGTTATTAATTTGGGTCAACTCAAAGTGAGGTCCATTTTAGATCAATTATCACATTTTTTTGGGATGTAGGCATCATTTATCCAATGTTAGTAGGTGAGACGTTAGTAGGTTATCTGGTCAACGGTGGGCTTTCAACTGCCACACCTCTAGTGGAATCGATCCATCACATGTCTCAATTTTTGTTTTGTTTTGAGGAGATCACTTCAAGTGTGGGATGGTCTCCTGAGTTGACTCAAATGAGATACCATCCCGATCTGGCCTTAAATTGGTCAAAATCCCCTAATTAAAGAAATGTAATATGCTTTGAATTGATCAACATCCCTTATTGAGAGATGTTGATTGTTATTGAAGGTTTGTTATTATTTAGAAACAAAACACCCCCATTAATCCATGAAAGACTCTACAACTCTGCAACTACATTTGTTGCGACCCAAAATCTCATCATAGGTCAAAATGGATATTTGCATCGCAACACTGCATTACTATGAACTTAAGAGTCATACTTAAAGTGACAACTTCAAAATTCTTAATTAATCTTTGAAACCACGATGTCAAATAAAGCAATATCTAACATAAACTTAAACATTATCAAAATATATGATTATAAACCTTTAAAGTAACAGTCTAATAATCTAGGAACACAATATTATGGATATTTATCAAAATAATCATTCAGTTCCACAATATCATATTCATCTTCTGCCTCCATATACTTTTTTTTTCTCAAGGTTTGTCTACTATCTTTGGATCTAACCATGTCGACATAAACATATTGGTTGAGCACACACGGCTTAGTAAACATAAAACCATAACTAATAATATCATAAACATTAACATAATCATACTTGTCATAAGTTACATACCATAACATACGTGCATCAAAGTACGAAAAACATGCAAGCATATTCATCTTACTTAACTTGTGAGTATCAATCCTATCTTACGTAACTTATAAACTTATTCAACTTGCTTTAATTTGTGAGATAACTTAAAATAACTCAACACATATATACGCAATGAGGTTATGATATACTATTCATATCAAATAACCAACTATTTGCACTCGTCAATGCATTTATGATTATTGTGAACCAGATGATTATTATATTGAAAATAGGTACAAATAACCAAATGAGTCGGGTACTATGTATTCGTGAGGTCCCAACTTGTGAGTTATGTACTAACATCATTGGGAAATAGGTACAAATAACCTTTAGATTTTAGACAATTTTGGTACTCGTAACTTGTGAAAACACATAGACTTGTGAGGCTTGTGAGCATACTTGAGAATTTATAACTTGTAAAGCTTTTGAGGCTCATGAGCTTCAAATTCGATTTTTAGTTTTTCCCTTTTTCCCCTCAAGTTTTCGCTTGTTCCCCAAATACCTAACTTTTAAAAACTCTTTCTTAAAGAGGCTTATAAACATTTTTTATAACATAGCATTTACGAAAAGTTTTAAATACCCCACCATCACCACTTACACTTTAAATGATAGTTTCTAGTAGTTTTAGAATAAGAAGAAGAAGATAAAAAAAGAGATTTACGTACGTGTATCTAATGGGACAAGCTTCCCACTTCCCTCGTATTCCCATCTTACGAAGCTCCTATGTCCTTTCTCATTTAGTGGATTTTTTAGGACAAATTTAGTAGGTGTGTTATTGAGAAATGACAAAACATTCACAAAATTATGAGTTTTAACAAAACTTGTAAACGTCGGATTAATATCGATTGATACATGTGGTCGATTCACCTACTTGATGCACTACGTCAATACATATCGATACCTATTGATATCGGTCAATACACGTGACCAATACTAGCGATACATATTGATACAAGTCGATACTATTGTTCATACATGTATCAATATATCGTCTTCAACATTGAAACACAATTAGTATCGATATGAAGTTTCGACCAGGTTTATTGAGGATCAACCATACATCATAAACCATCAAAAAAAATGAAAAGAAAGCACCTACAAAACCATTTAACATGATATCTAAGGTTTGTGAAATATTATGACATAAATTTAAATAAATTATTTCGAAAACAATAAGTAACCTAATTTATTATGACACATAATATGTGGTCATTTTTTTTGTTCCCTAACCCATTTTAGGTCATCTAAAATGACCTACAGAGGTGACCGTTATTTATTATAATAATCCAGTTTCCATTTTGAACTTTTTAGTATAGGCGGGTGAATGGGTGACATGATAGTTGAAGCTTTCCCGCCATTTACTTTATTAATAATGATGCATAGATGCTGTACCAGTAGAAACCAAAGCGTTCTTTAACCATATCCCCAGCTCTGTTAAAATAACCCCGAGTTGATTCACGAGACAGAGTCGACCCGGATATTCATAATCTACTATTTAATTTTTCTCTTCTAATACTAAAAGAATATTTTCCTCGTCGAATCTTTATCTTTATATCTTTATCTTTCTTTATTATATTATAATATTATAATTGGAGAGGCGTAGCCTAAATTTTTCAAAATCCCTAAACTACCCTTATATACATCAAAACTTTAATTTAATGTTTTACTTTAATTCCCAAACTACCCTCATCTATCTATTTAAAGAATAGAATCAGCCAATCACGATTGAACTCGGAAAGAGTTCAATTACACCCACAGGTTAACACGTGTCCTTTTTAACTCTTATTAAATGTGGTTAACTTCTTTCCCTCCCTCTCATGTGCATTGCATGTGCCACCCGCTAGTTAATAATAAACAAATATATATTTTAATTTATACTCTAAAAAAATATATTTTTATTCCTACAAAAACATAAAGGGACATATTCTTCTCCAGTTGTAACTAGTTTTACCAAAACCGGTTACGCCCTCGAGGTGGCCACATGTCTCGTTCGACACCTCTTAACTATGGTTAAGATTCACTCACCCCTAAGGTTCACTTACCTATTTTTGGTTTTAGAAAAAAGTAATAATTTTTTTTATTAACTGTGATTAAAATTTACCAACTCCTAAGGTTAATATTTTTAAAATATTTTTTAAAAAAGTCAAAGATAGGTGGGTGAACCCTAGGGGTAGGTGAATCTTAACCACAGGAATGTAAAAAGGGACATGGGGTGACCACAGAGCGGTATCCGGTTTTTCCCAAAACCGATTACAACCGGAGAAGATCACCGGTCAAACATAAAAAGGCATAGTTTGGTACTCGTTTGATGAACCGGGTTAGAAGAAAAATGACTCGGGCGAGTTGGAAATGTTAAATCGGAGGAAGCGAGTTGCAAGGTAGTTTCACTCGGCGTGGATCGGCGTGGAGACTGGAGAGCGTGGGTCTCTTTTTTTCCTATTTTTTTTTTCAATTAGGGTAGTAACTTCTCATTTTTTCTCTCTCTATTCCTATTCCATTTCTCACTTTTCTTCAGAAGGCTCTGAGAGTATCTTCAATGGCGGTTACCAAACCCTAGCAAGATAAGAAATTTGCGTTTCTCTGGTACCAATTTTGCCATATTTTCCGTTTCTCTTTTTTATTTTTTTTAAGGTCTTGATTTATGGTTTATTGGTTTAGGACGATTGAACTATATTTTTTTCTTCATTTTGATGATAACTATGATTGATTTTATAACTATTTATGTCTGATTGGTAGGATCCGTGGAAACCTAGATTTTGTGTGAGCTGGGGATCGTTTTAGGGTTTTGTTTTGTGTTGTGAAAAAACTGGGTATAAAGAGAGGAATCTTTGAGTGAAAAGGCTGCTCGGAATTGGTGTGGTTGTGGGGAAGGAGGTTTTGGTTTAGGGTTTGTTACGCTTTTGGTGGTGTATGGAGTCTGAGGAAATTCGATCGGAGAATCGGGCGAGGAAGAGGAGAAAGAAGGACATTTACAATGACGGTGTTGATCGGCCGGGGGGTTCGGAGAGTAAGCGGAGGACGAGGTCGAAGGCTGTGGTGGGAAGATATGTGATGAAGGAGTTTGAGGGCATTGGTATTTTTTTGGGGAAGATTGTTTCTTATAGCGGTGGATTGTACAGAGTTGATTATGAGGATGGGGATTGTGAGGATTTGGAGGGACATGAAGCCCGTGAGATTCTTGTGGTAGAGGGTGATTTTGATGAGGAGCTTAGTACCAGAAAGAAGAAATTGGATCAACTGATTACAGTGGATGATTCAAAGACACCAAGTAGCAGATCAGAGAGCAAGGCAGCGGGTGCTTTTGACGAGGAGCTTAGTACCAGAAATAATAAATTGGATCAATTGATTACAGTGGATGATTCAAAGACACCAAGTAGCAGATCAGAGAGCAAGGCAGTGGATGATTTTGACGAGGAGCTTAGTACCAGAAAGAAGAAATTGGATCAATTGATTACAGTGGATGATTCAAAGACACCAAGTAGCAGATCAGAGAGCAGGGCGGTGGGCTTTGCAAATTGCCCGGACAAGGTTGAAGCATCGTCCTTTAAGCCGAGTTCTGACATTGAATTTTGTTCTAGAGAAGTTATTGAATCAGTTGGAGTTCAACTCGACTGTGATGCTGATTCTTCTGATGATTCTTGTGAGTATGTTCGAGTTCAGGATTCCTGTTCAGAGATTGAAACCCCTCTTATTCCACCACCGCAATTGCCTCCATCCTCGGGTAATATAGGTGTACCGGAGGAATCTGTTTCGCAGTTATTCTCCGTGTACAGTTTCTTGCGCACATTTAGTATTCAGCTATACTTGAGTCCCTTCGAACTGGACAATTTTGTGGGGTCACTTAACTGTGTTGTCCCTAATACTTTGTTGGATGCCATTCATGTTGCCCTCTTGCGTGCATTGAGACGTCATCTCGAGATGCTCTCATCTGATGGTTCCGAGCTTGCTTCAAAATGCCTGAGGTAGTCATCTCTCTCTATCTTATCTCTTGAAGAAATCTAAGTTTTACCATTGGCATGGTAATATGGATGTATTTATTTTTTTCCATGGGGAGGGGAGGTTGATGTGGATCTGTCACCAATTTTCCATTTTGGAGTAGGCCCGAGAAAACAAAAAAATACTTGATATACTTTCCTAACAATCTATCACGTCCTTTTTTTGGTCAGGAGAATATGATGAACAATCTAATTAAAGGAATAAATAAACTGGCTGTTTGTTTAATGAGATCTCTTAGATGAACCAGTCCCTTACATATTCTCCATAATTATTGCTATGCCATTTGTGCATCATCATCATATGCTTTATCTAGTGAGAACCTTTAGATTTTTTACTTTATTTTCCTTCTAATATATATTTTCTTTTATGATGCTTTTGTTTTTTCTCCTCGTAGTTAGAATTTAGAATCAATGTACTTGCACTATCTGCAGGCGCATTGAATGGAGCTTGCTTGACACATTGACTTGGCCAGTTTACTTGGTTCAATATATTCTGGTTATGGGGTACACAAAGGGGCCCAAGTGGAAAGGATTTTATACTGATGTTTTAGACAGGGAATATTACACCTTATCCGTGACTACAAAATTGATGATCCTGCAAATCTTGTGTGATGATGTCATTGAATGTGCCGAGTTAAGAGCAGAAATTGATGTGCGAGAAAACTCGGAAGTGGGGACAGATCCTGATGGAACTGTAATATTTCCTCTTATTGAAAATGGACCGAGAAGGGTACATCCTAGATACTCCAAGGCCTCAGCTTGCAAAGACCCAGAAGTTGTAGAGAATATTGCTAAATGTCACGAGTTGAAGTTACCTTGTGATACAAGTTCTTTGGGCTCTAAAGTTACTGAACTGGATGCAAATGCTTCAGATGTTGATCAGGATGAGAATAGCGATGAATGCCGACTTTGTGGAATGGACGGGACATTGCTTTGCTGTGATGGATGCCCATCAGTGTACCATTCCAGATGCATTGGTCTGAGCAAAGTGCTTATACCAGAAGGTTTATGGTTTTGTCCAGAATGTAAAGTTAATTCGATCGAGTCCACTCTCAGAATAGGAACAGGGCTTAGAGGTGCAGAGATCTTCGGCATTGATCCGTACGAGCAGGTCTTTTTGGGTACTTGCAATCACTTACTTATGTAAGTCTCCAACATGTTTGTTTCTTCTTCTTCTTCTTCCTCTAAGCACTACCTCAATGAAACTTGAAGTTGTTTCTATTCCTGTCTTAATTGTTCTAATGTTTCTTCGTGTTTTAAATTGCTCTGTGACCTTATGGGCTGCTTGTTTATGATCTTTGGAAATGAATGACTGCAGACTCAACACTTCAATAAATGCAGAACCATCTTCCAGATACTATAATCAGGATGACATTCCAAAAGTCCTGCGACTACTTTATTCATCTGTACAGTATACAGCCTCTTACTTAGGGATATGTAAGGGCATTTTACATTATTGGAAAATCCCAGAAGATACAATCATATCTTTTTCTGAAAAAACTGAAACTGGTACATATTTAGCAGATGTAAAGGAATTTACTCCTTCATACACCCTTTCTGGTAAGGGAACCCATAAAGTCCTAAATATGGTTGAAGGTGAGAACTGTGCAAGCAGTGGGATTGAAAATAATTTAGAAAATGAAGCATCATGTCATGAAAATGGTTGCAAAGAAGCTGGGTTTAGTGGCACCTTCTTGAATACAGTCGGCCAAGCAGACATTCCAGGTCTGCAGAAAAATTATGATATTACAAATCAACAGGTTTGTCCACTCACGGATACCGAGTTCCATGATCTGGTCCGAACAGAATCTACCGTGTCTACTGGAACAGTCATGCTGCAGGTTGGCCCATCTGATACAACCCACCAAGGCTTGGCCGACAGATCAAGTGTTTTTGGACTTGCTACCTGTACCTCGGCAAACTGCCTTGGTGCTAACAGGATACATGCAGATGGTATGTTTTTTCCAGCAAAGAATGGTCCTTTGAGCATGTTTTCTGAAAGCAAAGAAGGTAAACATGGTATAAGTGAAGGAGATCCAGCTGATAACTGCTCATACATGGGGGCTTTCTTCAAAACTCAGGCTTACTCAAACCAGTATATCCTTGGTGATGTTGCTGCATCTGCTGCAGCTAATCTGGCCGTTCTTTCAACTGAAGAAAGTCAGGTTTCTGAGGCTAATTCCTCATCAAAACCCAGGAAACTGATGTCCGCAAACGTCTCACTGCAAGTAAAGGCGTTCTCATCAGCAGCAATTCGTTTCTTCTGGCCAAATTTTGAAAAGAAGCTTATGGAGGTCCCAAGAGAAAGATGTGGTTGGTGTCTTTCATGCAAGGCTCCTGCCACAAGCAAGAAAGGATGTCTGTTGAATTTAGCTGCCTCAAATGCCATGAAGGGAGCTTCAAGGATCCTTGGTAGCCTTCGTCCCATAAAGAACGGAGAGGGAAATCTTCCTGGTATATCAGCATATATTTTATACATGGAGGAGAGTTTACGTGGTCTAATAGTTGGGCCCTTCATGATGACACATTATAGAAAACATTGGCGTAAGCAAGTTGAACAAGCTTCAGCCTGTAATGCAATAAAGCGCCTCTTGCTTGAAGTAAGTTTTTTTTTTTGGTGGTAAACTTTCTGTTTTCAGCCTTTATTTGTGTCCAAATTTTATAATGTCTCAGTTTCATTTGGATATGAATAAAGTATTTGCTTTACTGTATACTGGGAACTGTTGCATGAAGTTTAGCCATAACTTTCATTTCAGTTGCTTTTGATTTACTGTTGAAAATCTTAGGAGTTATTTGTATATATTTTATCTTCAAAATTACGTACACAAGTGATAAATCCAAATGAGGGATAAGTTAAGAAGCTCAAATGAATATATCAAGGGATTGAGCTGAAATTCATATCCCATCCCTCCTATTTTGTAGTTACCTCCTGATGATTGTTCACAATTCAACTACCATACTTAATCATGGATGAGTGCATGAATGAAGGTGCTTGTTGCCTGGATCATTGAGTTTATTTCATGAAACTAAGGTGCATATATATTCGTGTATGGTTTAGTAGCTTATTAATTTTTAGTTTCAAAGTTCAAACTATGGATTGCCTTGGATTATCTTACTAGAGCTTGTGAGTGTGTACCAATATTGGTGAAACTCTATGTTGCCTGGACTTTCTAAATAGGTGACGTGATTGCGTCAGACACGTGTTGGATTCCGACATGTATCCGATAATTCTGGATTTCTTTTCTTCTATTCATTACTAGCATAAATTAACGTGCACCATAGGCAGGTATTCTAGTTTAACCTTTAGAAGGTTTATAGCTGGTGAAATAGTGTATATATTTATTTGCTTTTCTTTAGTCTTTAAACTTATTCCGTCTTGGAGTTTACTACTCAGTAAGACAGTAACCTCTTTGCTAGGTTTGTTGCACTTGCACCTGTAACCTCTTAGCTCATGTATAATATCTGATGTTTACCGATAAAAAAAAGTTTTATAGCTGGTGAATACAACACTACAGTCATTTAAGTGTCATTACTTAAAACAGTGTTTTAAAAAGCATATGAGGCTTACCTTGAGGCTCAACCTTGGTGTTTAATTCTCATGAGGCCTCATGCCTTAAAGTGTGAGGCTTACATACTCCCGCCTTGAGGCTCACTTTATGCCCGAGACATGCACCTCATACATTGATCAAAAGGGCAGAACTAGAGTTCTAACCATATATAATTGAGACATTTTTTCTTTCTTCATTTTGTTATTTGCTTAAACTAACACATTTATTTTGTTTGATGTATTTAGGGGTTTAAAGCCCTTTTGAGTATTTTCTTTCATACTAAAAATTTCCCTAGTACACGTTGCAAAGATTTGGAGCCAGCAACCTACAATGTAGTTTGTGACTTCCTTGCAACAGTTTGTTGGAATCTAAGATCTATCACATGAATTAATGATCGAACACCATTCGCCGTTCAATGTATAAGCAAGATATTAAACTTCGGTTTCGGTATAAACTTCTGTCGCTAAGGAATTTGACACGTTTCGAGGAAGTTTAAGGAAGTTATGTAAAAATTAAAGAAATCTAGGAAACTTTAAAGAAACATTGGAAATCTAAAATAAAACTTTAGAAATTCATACCTTAAGTATAAATACACATCTAAAATTCATTATATTACTAATGCAAACATATAGTACTCAAATGTGAGAATCATGTTAAGTGACATGCGTTGTCTGCTTGTTTGAGCTGTAATTTTATTCTTGATAATTTCTCTATATTTTCAAAATTTTTAAACTATATGTTATCATCTTTGTTAAGTGAAGGGGATATGCATTATCTTTATTTTCAATGATTATCCATGTTAATTGTTTTAAAAACTTGAAAAACTTATGAATGCATATTGAAGTTGATAAATAATTGAAATTCCATTTAGTTTCTAAACCTATTTTAATTTGTAATTGATGAGCTCAATGTTGTTACAGGACTGAATCAATATGTGAAGAGGAGAGGGTAGTTATATATTTTTAATTTATGAAATACTATTATACAATTATTTAATTTTTTAATATTACTAAAAAGTTCTTATGGACATAATATACTAATAACACAATTATTAGAATAATAAAATTATAATATATAATAAGGTTAATGCTAGGGAGACATGTCTTTTTCCTTATGAAGAAAGTATGTTTAAGCAAGTGAAATTAGCATTACCCTTTTAAGTTAAAACTTAAAAGCCCTTCAATTTACAGACTTTTTCTGTACACTTTGGTTAACTTCCACCGTAGTTGTGTATTTTTTAATTCTTTTTATTCTGTTTCGGTCGAAGTTTACCGAAATTCACTGAAGTTTACCACTAAGTCCAGTATTTTTGAAATACAAGTGTATTTCGCTTCGGACACCACAAAAGTTGACTCAATTCGGTGGAATTAAGTCGATTTTTGACACCATGTGTACAAGAACCAAGAAGTAAATCTAAATTACCGATTCAAAATAAGTAAATCTAATTGTAGCTTTTGTTTGCCACTTTTAAATTAGTTTATTTCCTATGTGATGCTATATGCCTATATGATGGTTGAATCATTATATGGTATTTTCTACACCCTCCCACATAATAATATTTCATTTTGTGTGTGAATTTTTTGCAATTTTCTCATTTCTTATCCTTTTTTATTTTAAAAAATGAGGAAGCATGAGACTTCCATGAGGCTTATGCCTCACGCATCTGGAATTTATAATGCCTTGCCTCGCCTCGCCTCACACCTTCACCTTTTAAAACTCTTCTTAAAAGTATATGGTATACACATGGTTTAAAAAAAGCCGAAACCGTTACGTAAAGTTTTCGGTGACCTCCGATACCTGATACCGTACCTTTACCCGTTTATCCCGAAACAAAATTGTAACACCCAAAACCATTACGTAACGGGCGTTACATCCGATACATAAAGGTTTCGGTCGTAGGACTGGGTTCCGAAAATCCCTAAACCCATTCTAAAACCTCATCTTTGCTTCCTCTTTTCTTCTCTATCTATTCTTAGTACCTTTTTTTTTCCTAAAATCTTTTTGTTTTTTGTTAATTAACAATTTGATTTGAAGTTTAATTCATAGATTTGAAGGAATCCAAGACATGTTCTTTCTTTCGGGTATGTTTCAACCCTCAACCCATCCAATTTTCTTATTTCTAAATTTTGAGCTTCACATTGGCTTTAAAAGTATCTTGTTTCCCATTTACTATATATATATATATATTTATTTTCTATTTATTGGAATTTCTTAGATTTTTTTAAGTAAAAAAGAAAGTAAAGGCGAAAACCGTTACGTAAAGGTTTCGGTTGTGTCCGTTATGGTGTCCGAAACCGTTTTTTTAAACCTTGGGTATACATCATAAAATGTTCCAATTAACTAGAAAAGCTATCCCTGAGGATATAAAGTCCCCGGAGAAGAGCTTTAATCTCCTTGTCAGAATCCTCGATGCCTATCAATCGGAAAAAGGATTTGGCATACCAAAGACTCTAAGGTTTCTCTCGTTCAAAATCATCCATGAGATGATTCCAGGGAGAGCCGCCCATAGAACCTCGCAAGCCCCATCCACACCGACCAAGAGACCAACGAGATAAAAAGTTGTGAAAGGAAGAGGGAAAGACCCAATTCACCCCCAGGTGGGAGAGGAAATATCCCCATATACCAAACACCATAGGACAGTGCAAGAGTAGATGATCTATAGACTCTTCCGCTTGAAGACACAAATAGCATCTATTAGCCATCCTCCATCCTCGATGTTGTAGGTGGTTACATGTGAAAATCTTATTCAACATGTAAAAGGAAATGACTGAAGGTTAAACAACAAGGTAAATCTATATTTCAAGGATATCAGTGATACTAGAAAGAATTCATAGTTAGAAGTTGTATGGATTCAACACACATAAGAAACCTCCCGGAAATAACTAGCGGGAGATCTGTTTCCATATCATTTCCTTGTTTTTTTGGGGAGGGGGCTCATATATGTAAATTTTCTTTTCATTAGTTGTTCGTTAATTTAAAAAGAAAAAAAATTCTTTCGGGGGATATCTTTTCTTGTTTTTTTTTCTTACGAGGGGGGATGCTTGTCCTCATATATATAAAGTTTACTACTCATTAATTATTTGTTACCCTAAAAAAAGAACGAATCTTTGGGGTTAAGGCATCAACTTTACTCTCCTTATGGATAGGGTGGGTAGGGGGAGTTTATTGTGCTTATCTAGTGAGAATAACTATTCATCTTTGCAGTCCCATGGAGCTATGATACCACAGTTAGATGTGGGAGGAGTTCTTGTAGTAGGGGTGTCTCTAGGTTCTAGCACTAGTGCTCTTCCTGAGGGTGATTCTAGGCCAGAGTCAGTGCCTTTAGACTCGATTCCACTGATTTAAAAACCAAACCGGACCAGAACCGGCCTGTTGAATCGGGAACTGGCCATCCTACCGGTTACTAAAGTCCCCAAAACCGGAAGTAATTGAAAACCGTCCTTTGTAATAACCGGTGGACCCGACCGGTTGAACCGGTAACCGGTAGAATCAGCAACCGATTCTAATAACCGGCTGGTTCTGTCCAAACAGAAGAAGAAGAAGAAGGGAGCTTCTTGGCAAGAGGATTTATCAACTCTTCCTCTTATAGACACTCCATCAACGTGCATCTCAAGCGAAGTGAGTGTTGAAATCTCTACTATCTTTAGCAGCTCAAACCGGTTGCGAAACGAAACAGAAGCTTGAAGATCGATTTTGGTGGCCGGACTTAATGTGTGGTCTATGGCCTTAGGGAAGAGAGGGCATTGCAGAAAAGGGACCCATGATTATTTCTCACAGAGAAGAGAAGTAGAGTTTAGAGAGAAGAAGGTGGTCTTCCTAAGATTGTTTAAATTAGAGTCAATCAAGTCTTACTTTACCTGGCAGCCCATAAATGAGGGAAGAGGAAAGTTGAGAACTTTTCTTTGTCTTGGGAAGACAATTGGAATGAGACAGAACTTTCATGAGTACATCTTTGTTTGGGGAATGATAACCTAGTTTCATTCTATCACACTTTATTTATAATGTCAACAAGTGTCCATTTTTGACCGGTAAATGGTTCTTCATTTAGCTACTTCCCTTTCTTACTGTATTAGCGGTTGAACTGGCCGGTCAAACCGGGAACCGGTTACTCAACTGGTTCGATGACTGGTCCGGTTATTAAAACAGTGCTCGATTCCACTTGTCAGTCTCAAGTCTCCAAGGGTGATACCTCTGAATGGTCAATCTCCGAAATCCCTCAAGGATTCTGATTGGAGTGTAAGCCAGCTTGAAAGGCTCGAGAAGTTTTTAGGCCTCTCTTTTGAGGGCCGAGAGGTTGAGGCTAGAGCTCTATTTCAGAGTCTCAAGTGGGTTCAGGTTGTGGACCCCGCTAAGAAGGGTCATGTGAATTCAGCCGTAGGCGGGGGAGAAATCTCAAAATCAAAGAAGAAGAGATTGGAGTGCGGTGTCAATTATGATAGAGTGTCATCCTGTGGTGTATCGTGCAGTCCGAGGTTAGGACGGGTTCATAGAATTCTCAAATGACTGGGCTATCTATCTTTTCTTGGAATGTTAGGGGGCTTGGGTTGGAAGAGAAAATGGTTACCCTTAAGAACTTCGTGGCCACAAAGAAACCTACAATCTTGTGCATCCAGGAGTCTAAACTCCAAGACATTTCAGAACATATCATCCGAAGCATTTGGGGTCTCTCAGCCCCAGAGTGGCTCGCCATCCCATCCTTAGGTGCGCCAGGGGGAATAGTACTGAAATGGGACAAGGAGAGGCTAGAGATGTTGGAGTCAGAATTGGGGGCGTTTTCGATATCCATCCTATGTCGCTTAAGAGGAGAGGAATTCCAATGGGTTTTTTTGGGGTGTATGCCCATCCGAAAATACAGACGATACCATTTTCTGGACTGAATTGGATGATGTGAGTGTTTGGTGGGGAGTTCCTTGGTTCTTGGATGACGATTTTAATAGCATCAGGAATTCCAACGAGTGAAAAGGGGGTTGCGCAATCACTGCCAAGATGAGACGATTTGGGGCATTCATTTTCGTCAGGGCCTCATTGACCTTCCACTGAAAGGGGCCCGATACACTTGGTCTCATTCAATTTCTAGTGTGCGGGCGAGTAGACTAGATAGATTCCTGGTCCATCCAAACTAGGAGAACAAGTTTCTAAATGTTGTCCAAACCACTCTCCCCAGACTATCATCAGATCACTTCAATAGTCCTAGAGTCTGGATGTTTCAGAGGAGGTCCAACGCCTTTTGGATTCGAAAACATGTGGTTAGAGGATGATCTATTAAAGGATATAGTGGCCGAGGTGTGGCATGCCTTGGGTGGGTGGGGCCCCCCTAGTACTTGTTTTGGTCTTCAGCTCAAAGCCCTCAAGCTAAGTCTAAAGGTGTGGAATAGGGAGGTTTTTGGTAATGTTCAAGCTTGTTGAGCTTCCCTCTTGCATGACATCGGGGCCTTAGATAGCATTGAGAAATCGAGACTCCTCTCTCTTGATGAAAGTCGTGCTAAGGAAATGAAACAACTTGAATACGTGCATACTCTGAAACTTGAGGAGATCAGTTGGAAACAGAAGGCAAGGGTGCGATGGTTAAAAGAGGGTGACCGAAATACAAAGTTCTTCCATAGGATGCCCAATTCCCACAAAAAAAGGAATTTCATATTCAAACTAAAGAGTCGATGGGGTTTGGAAAGAAAGGGGCGGCGAGATGGGTGAGAGTGTTGTGTCGTACTATAGGGAGTTATACAGGGAGCAGGAACCATGGCGTCCAAAGTTGGATGGCCTTCTGTTCTTGAGCCTCACCCTTGCATAAAGAGAGGCTTTGGAAGCTCCTTTTGAGATGGAGGAGGTTGTGAGGGCAATGCGGGGCATGGCCGAGGATAAGGCTCCTGGGCCGGATGGGTTTACTATTGAGTTTTACAGATCGTGTTGGAGATAGTGGGGGTGGACTTCCTAGCAGTAATGTCAAAGCTGTATCATTTGGGATCCTTTGACAGAGTGCTCAACACCACGTTCATGGCCTTGATCTCAAAAAAGGTAGGTGCCTTAGATTTGAAAGAGTTTCGTCCAATTAGCTTGATTGACAGTGTCTACAAAATTCTATCCAAGGTATTAGCAGGTCGACTCAAGTTGGTAATGGATTTCATCATCTCGTCGGAACAAGGCGCCTTCGTGGGTGGTAGACAGATCCTAGATGGGATTCTGATCGCCAATGAATGCATAGATGAGCGCCTCCGGTCAAAGGTCCCTGGAATTTTATGTAAAGTTTACTTAGAGAAGGCCTACGATCATGTTAATTGAGACTTTTTGGATTATGTGCTTGGGAGGATGGGTTTTGTCTTCAAATAGTGCTATTGGATGAAATCATGCTTTTCTACGGTGTCTTTTTCCTTCCTTATTAATGGTAGCTCAGAGGGCTATTTTCAGAGTTTCAGAGGCCTACGACAAGGATCTATATTCCTTTTTGTTAGTCTCAGAGGCCTTGAGTCGGATGTTGACTAGAGTCGATGGCCCCATTTTCGATGGTTTCTTAATTGGCCAAGAGCACCTGCGCATATCCCATCTTCAATTCACAGATGACACCCTAATCTTTTGCGACGCTTCATGTTAGAACTTGTTGGCCCTCAAATGTTTATTCCGATGCTTTAAAGTTGTCTCTGGGTTGAGGGTAAACTTGGCCAAATTAGAAATAATAAGTGTGGGCTTCGTGGGGGATATTGAAGTCTTAGCTTCGTGTCTCGGCTGTAAAGTGGGGTCACTGCCATCTGTCTATCTGGGTTTGCCGCTGGGCGTGGGTTTTAAGGCCAAGTCGGTCTGGGAACCAGTGTTGGATAGGTTTGTAACTCGATTATCGGGTTGGAAAGTGCAATGCTTATCTAAAGGAGGAAAACTAATTTTGATCAAGAGTGTCCTTAGCAACCTACCCACATACTTCATGTCAATCTTCACTATCCCTTGGTCGGTTGCTGCTACTCTTGAAAAGCTACAATGGGACTTTTTGTGGCATGGGAAAGATGACAGTTTTAGGTACCACCTAGTAGCATGGGACAAAGTACACCGCACAAAGAGTTGTGGGGGCCTGAACTTGAATCCCCTAGTCATTACCAACAAGGCTCTGTTAGGAAAATGAGTTTGGAGGTTTGGTGAAGATCGAGGAGGTTTATGGTGGTCTGTCATAGTGGCTAAGTATGGCGAGGAATCTTGTTGGGTTCCGAGGGGGGGTCACGCCACCCACGGTGTTGGCTTGTGGAAGAGCATCATGGGTCGCTAGCTTAGTTGTGTCGCACTATCGTTATCAGGTAGGCAGAGGTTTAGAGGTTAGATTTAGGAAAGATATCTGGTGCGGTTCTACTCGATTAAAGGATGACTTCGGTAACATTTTCATTCTAGCGGATGATAGGAATGCTCTATTGCGGGATTGTTTTGAGTTGTAGGGTTCGGGGGTAGTTTGGTATCCGATGTTGAGGCGGGACCTTAACAATTGGGAGGTTGACGATTTGAGTTGTATTTTTCTTCATCTTGGATCCGTCCCTTTGAGACTTCAGATCAAAGATACTAGAATGTGGTCCAGGGGCAACAATGGTCGATTTTCAGTGGTCAAGTCCCTAGAGTTTACCCCTTCTACACCTTTCCCTCATAGAATTGTGTGGAATCCAGGAATTCCCTTTAAGGTATCTTTCTTCTTATGGAATGCGACTTTGAATAAAATTCTCACTTGTGATTACTTAAAATCTAGAGGTTGGAGGTTGGCAAACCGTTGTTTCTTGTTCCTTCACGCGGAAGAGACGGTGGACCACTTGCTCTTGCATTGTCCTATGGTGGGGAAGGTATGGGGATACTTTCTATCTTGAGTAGTGGAGTGGGTCTTTCCTTCATCATTTCATAGCTTCTTATCCTGCAGGGTTTTGGTGAGTGAGGATATAGCATGGAAAGCACTTTAGGCTGTTCTTCGGGAGCCATCTCTTGGGCTATCTGGAACGAACGCAACAAGAGAGTTTTCGAGAACTCTCATTCTTCCATTACCTGTATATGCTCACACACATGTTCATTGGTTTTAGCATGGGCAAGTCTACGTCAGGAGGAAGCAGATTTGAGAGCCATCTTGGGGTGTCCGCACACCTCCCTTACCACATAGGATCATTATGCTGTTTTGTTACCCCCCTCTTGCTTGGTTTGTATATTTACGTCTTTTTTGGGTTTACAATCTTGTAAAATCTTATCTAGCTCTATTTAATTAATACATGTCTTACTGATCCAAAAAAAAAACTTTACTCTCTTTATGATGATTGTTAAGTGAGCGAATAAATATCTACCCAAGTTTCTTTTGGAGAAGCGGAGTGCATGACTTGTTGACTATAACCTACCTTTCTTACTAACAGGTTGACCTACTCAAGTTTCTTGCTATCTTTCTTCCTGAAAAGTTGGCCTACTGAAGTTACTTGCTAACTAAACATTTTAAATTATCATCTCAATACAGAAGAGATAAATGAAAGAAAAGAAACCCTTTTTAAATACGACTTGGGAATCATCACAAGATTTGGTCCCATGCTTTTTGGTCTTTAATGCCTCAATCAATTTACATGGGGTGAAATTCTTCCATTGGAAGGTCGTCTGCCCTTGTTACCCATGTAATTGTGAGGATTGGGTTTCTAGTTTTGATTTAAAACTTTATGGTGCTGGTGTAGTTCGTTGTATGTAGAGTGCGTTACTCATCATTTTTAGCTTGGTATTGTGACTTTGTATCAAGTCAGCTGTGTTATTCCTCTTCGTCTTAATCTTTAGATCGTTAATGTTTTAGGCATTGTATTCAAAGCACAGGTGATGCCTAGGTGACAGGGATTCCTTAGGGGAGCTACAAAATTAATATTCATATATTACTGAAAATAAAGTTTGAAAATTAGAAACAAAGCTTGTACAAGACCATAACGGCACTACAGTAACTCAGTAAGTAAAGACCACAATTGAGAGAGAGAGAGAGAACCTAGACAATATTTGTTGAGTAAAAGAATATTATATATTTATAGAGTGGGAGAAGGTGAGGGCGGGCAATATGTGTGACGCATAGGCAACTAGGCACATGATATGTTTTGGGACCAAAAAAAACAATGCGCGGAGGGGTCATGCACACCACGTGCCAAAAATTAGCCTGGTTAAGTCTCCTTTGGGCCGTCCAATCTGAGTTTTTTTACCATGGGTCACGTTATAAGGCCAATCTCAAGTCATACTCTGGGCCTAGTGATGTGACCAATGGCGAAAAATATTCTAATTGGATGGCCTAGAGAAGTCATATCGTGTTGATTGTTGACCATGTGGTGCTATGAAACCTCACAATTTTTTTTGTGGGCCCCCAGAAAATGTCAAGTGGCCTTGAAAAGTCTTAACGCATAGGCAACCTTGTGATGCAGGACAATGCAAACTAACTTAGGATGATGTGTTCGTGAGATCAGAATTCTTAATTGCAGCAATAATAAAATTCATAAACTTCTATATTCCACAATTACAATAAAGAAAGTTAAAAAATGAATTAGTAAGACCCTAGGTTAAGTCACAATCTCGTCATAATGAACTTTCAAATTTGATTAGGGTGATCGTAATGGAAGTAGGAACTTCCACTAGCTTAGGGATTTCACTTCAATAATTAATGCATTATCTTATTCATTTTAGGAATTCAAAAGATAGGTTTAGGCTCAACAAGGGTTAGTGGGTTGTAATATGCATGTGATTTAGGTTTCAAACAATACGGAATTGGATCACAACGAAAGAACAAAACCCAGCAGCAGGATAATTACAATTGTAAAATTAGGGTTAAGGTTTAAAGAGGCTGTTTTATGGTTTTGCATTGAGTTAGGGTTTATAGGGTGCTGTTTTTTTGGGTTTTGGGAATGTTGGAGGGTTGTAACTGCAATGAGGAAGGCATAGGAACTGTTGGAGGGGCTGTTGGTGCAGGGACAACAAGGGGAAAGGTGTAGGGGTGGCTGTAGGAGGGTTGGGGAAGGCTTGCAGCAACAGGGGACTGGTGTAGGGGATGCAGGAGGGTTGGGGAAAGGCTGGCAGCAAGTAGGGGGCTTGTGGGAAGGCTGGACAGCAAGGGTGTTTGCTGTCTAGGATTGGGTTTGGTGGGGTTTTGCAAGAAACAACAGAAAATAAAGAAAGCAATGAAAAAGGAGAGATCTAGGGACTAGGGTTTGGTGATTAGGGTTTTTTCAAGGAGAAAACAGAAAATAAAAGATCAAGAAGAGGGAAGAGATCTAGGTTTACCTTGGAATCACTCCAACATTGACTTCACACAGTGGCATCACCAGTGTTACCTAGGCACGTGGTACGGGTGCCAAGTGTCTAGGTGTCTAGAGGTGTTCGGCACGGTAAATTCTAAAAATCCTAATACGGCGACACGAACATTCAAAATTTTTAAAATTATTATATATATATATATATATATATATTATAACTCAAAATTTTAAACAATAATAGAAAGAGGAGGGATCACATGTCCCTAGTTTTAAAAAAAAGTATATACCTAAGTTATAAAAAATACTCATATAGGGAGTGAAAATGAGCAACAAGAGAGAAAAAGAGGAGAGACCGTTGTTCTCCTAATAAAATTCCTTTATGTTTCTAAAAAAGCAACACAACTTGACAAAAAGTTCATAGCAATTGTATTTTTATAATGACACGATATACTTGAAGCACCGTGTGCCTAACCATAATGTTGACGTCACCATGACATGGTATAGGCATGTATCAAGGAGTGTCGTGTCGTGTCCAAGTGTCGGCACAACCAAATTTGGAAAAACTGAAGTGCCTAGGTAACACAGTGCATCACACCATTTTCATCACACGATTCACAAGCAAAAAGCTCCCCATAAATTTCATTCATAAAAATTCTCTCATAGAAGAGTCTTTACAACTATTTATAGAGGCCCTTAAAACCTCCTACGAAATCTAGGTCATTAAACTAAGCGACGACCAAGGTTTAAAAAAAGGGTTTCGGACACCGTAATGGACACGGCCGAAACCTTTGCGTAACGCCTTTACGTAACGGTTTCAGCCTCAAATTTTTTTTTTTTGCTTCAAAAAAATCCAAAAACTTCCAATAAATAGAAAAAAATAAAAAAATATAGTAAATGAGTAATAAGATACTTTTAAAGCCAATATGAAGCTCAAAATTTAGAAATGAGGAAATTAGATGGGTCGAGAGTTGAAACATACCCGAAATAAAGAGTTTGCCTTAGATTCCTTCAAATCTTTGAATTAAATCTCAAATCAAGTTGTTAATCAGCAAAAAATAAAATGATTTTAGAAAAAAAAAGGTGCTAAGAATAGGTAGAAAAGAAGAGAGCAAGCAAAGATGAGGTTTTAGAATGGGAGGAGGGAACATAACACTCTGACGACCATCCTCACGGTGTAAGTATGCATAGACTTCATTAGAGGGTGGGACCGAGTCTTTGCCAAATATTTGAACCCTGACTTATTCATAGTCCATATTCAGCCCTGCAAGTAGCTCAAACATCCGATTCTGTTCAACCAATTTTGTATAAGTTGTTATATCCTCAGGACACTTAGCCTGGAAGGTCTAATAGTGATCTAGCTCTTCCCAGAGATGGAGAAGAGTAGAGTAGTAGTTGGGAATAGACATACCTCCCTGCTTGAGTTGGGAGATACTCTGACGCAACTCATAAACATGGGCTGTACCCTTATCTCAAAATAGGTCTGTGTCACGACATCTCATATAGCTTTTGTTGAAGGAAGAAACAAGTCGGCACTACTAATGTCTGGTTGCACAGAGTGGAGAAGTCATGACATTACAATTGCATTCTCAGTCTCCCACTTGGCATAGGCTGGATCTGTAGACTCGGGGAGTGGAGATAGTACCTTTTAAGTATCCTATCTTCCCCTTGCCTTTAACAAACAATATCGCAGATTGAGACCAAGGAAGAAAATTTGTCCCAACTAACTTCACTTTAGTAATCTGGAGTTTTGGTGCATCACTAACACTAACCCCAATACTCCCTATACCTTGTACAAGGACACTAGAGAACTGGCTAACCTCAGATTCATCCATCATAAATGTCACAAGGCTGTTTTACATAAATCAACCCGAAGAGAGTACCAATCTTCAAAAAAACAAGCTAGAATTCTACAACCCAAAAAAATCCAAAAATACCTCTATAATAGGTAGAATAGTAAAAAAACACCAAAGACAGCAACCCGACAACAACCTAATAGTATTCGGGATAATAGAAATCCATGGAATAGCCCCCACCAGCCATATACCAATTTTCAAGTAACAAAAAAAGGGTCCCAACAGTGAAAAACGACAATTATGGGGGTGAAAAACCTTCGCCGGACATTCAATACTTCTTCAATGTTCATGGAATTTGTTTCAATCCGTAAATTTTTATCATATGGATCAAACACAATAGGGTTGAGTTCTCAAAAAACTCCTAAATCAATCACACAATTCAAAAATTCAGATCTGATTTTTTTTTCTAATTATTGACGAAAACTCAGAAAAAGTATATCACCGGATCTCAGAAAATTCTAAAAAAATAACTACAATTATTAGAAAATCACTATCTATTAACCCATATCAAAAAAACCACGATTGGGATGACATCATCTGGCCGTACGACTGACGGCAACATGACATCATGCTGACGTCAACACTCCTTTGAGTTCTTCCTGCTGAGTTTTCTTCCCTGGGTCTTCCTTTTGGCTCTGATACCAAGCTGGTTTAGTTTGTAAAGTTTTTAGTATTAGAAGTTAGAGTTTGAGAGATAAAAAGAAGAAGGAGATTAGGTTTAGGAGAAAAGTAGTGAGAGGTATTAATGATCTTTCTAACACATTTTATTATTTATATTCCACCAATGGTTTATTAGTATATCAGAGCTACTAATAGGAGACCTACAATACAATATATAAGAAATAACATAAAGACAAGACCCATAGGAATGAAGCCCATAAAGCCTTAATTAACACCAACTTCCAAGAAATGACTTTTTAAGTAATTGAATAACAAAACATCCCCCACGCTCTTCCCGACTCTGCTTTTTAAGACACCGGACTTCCTACTAACATAGTTTACACTACATTCCAATTTTCTGAGTTCGTTCTTCCTCACTTCCTTATTTTCCATGATTCAACTTCTTGAGGGACCCTCTTCTCTCTCCCTCCCCTCCCCTTTTTACTCTATGCTGTTCTAATCACTGAAATAGCCCCTTCAGTTCCTCTATAGTCTTAATGACCTGCATAAGACAAACCTAAAAAGCCCCCAAATAGCTCTTCATGACCTGCTGAAATAGCTCCTCTCCTCATGACCTACATAAGACAAACCCTTCGTTTTTTTCTTTTACCAATATGAAAATAGAAGGGTTTTTGTCTGAATACCTCTGAGTTTTGATGTATTATGTAAATACCATATCTACCCTTGTGTTCACGTGTATCCCCCTACATTATTCGTATTCTCTTCAGACATTAACCCTTCATCAATGCTGGTTTCTTTAAAGGGATAAAAAGTCTAAAACACTCCTGCACTTGATCTAATGCTTGAAATTACACTTTTCCACAAAGGGTACATAGACATATTACTGCCCCAAAGTAACGCAGTGGCATGGAAAAGAATCTGAATAATCTAAATGGGTACACTCCCAAAATAACGAAAACACGGGGAATATGGAATACGTCAAACCTAGAGGCACCCTTACAAAAATCCCAACAAAGAATCTTGTTCATAATGAAAAACTGCACTATATACATCCAGTGTAATCTTAACTAGTTGTGGATTGAAGAGACATAAAAGTATTAAATCTCGTCAGTTTTAAGAGCTCGGAAGATGAAGCTTTTCTCTAGTCATTGTTTCGTGCAGAATCTGTCAAATGGACAGATCATATGTTGCTAGGATGTATCTAAATGTTGTGCTATATAAACATGCATAAGTATCCATGCATCATGATGCATGCAGACTCCATTTTTGTGTAGTTGATATGATTTTATGGGTGTTTTTTGCAGCTCGAGGAGAACATTCGTTTAATTGCTCTTTCTGGTGCCTGGGTTAAGCTGGTTGATGATTGGTCAGATGACTCTTCTATGGCTCAAAACTCCATGTGTTTTGTTGGACCAACGCAGAAGCGTGGAGCAGGCAGTAGGCGGAATAGGAAACAATCTGCTACATCTGAAGTTACTACTGACCCTAGCCATGACAATTCTAGTGATTTCAGCTGGTGGCGAGGAGGGAAGCTTTCAAGTCTGATATATCAGAAAGGAATTTTGCCATGCTCAATGGTTAAAAGAGCTGCTCGCCAAGGTAAAACTTTTTCTAGGAAAAAAAATTTGATCTAATTTCTTTCGATTTCTATCTTCATTAATTAGAATAAAATAAAAAGTAAAGACTTATATATATGGCATACCAGGTGGTTCTAGAAAGATATCTGGTATTTTTTACACTGAAGGTTCTGATATTCCTAAAAGAAGCAGACGGCTTGCTTGGAGAGCTGCTGTAGAAATGAGTAAGAATGCATCACAGCTTGCCCTTCAGGTTTGCTCTGATCTTTTTGTGTGCTCAGACCATATATTCTTTCTCCTCTTCCATTCCTTTTGGCCTAAGGAAACTTTTGCTTGGTTTGGCTGAAAACAGATACAGTTTTCAGTTCTCTGGTGACTCACATGTAAATGGGTTATACCATGTTCTAACTTCTACGCGTTGCTATTTACATCAGGTCAGATACCTTGATCTTCATATTAAATGGGGTGAGCTTGTCCGTCCAGAGTCATCCTTTCAGGATGGGAAAGGATCAGAGACTGAAGCTTCTGCTTTCAGAAATGCGGTCGTCTGTGATAAGAATAGTCAGGAAAATAAGATTAGATATGGATTATCTTTTGATAATCAGAAGCATCTTCCTTCCCGTGTCATGAAACATGTTGTAGAAGTAGTGCAGAACCAAGATGGAAAGGACAAGTTTTGGCTTTCTGAAATTCACATCCCTTTGTATTTGATCAAAGATTACGAAAAGAATGCAGAGCAGGTCCCAGTGCCGTCAGCTAAGAAGGCCTCTCATAAATTATCCAACTTACAAAGGAGACAGCTAAAAGCTTCCCGCAGGGATATACTCTCGTATCTCACTCATAAGGGGGAGAAACAAGACAAGTGCTATTGTGCCTCGTGTCAACAGGATGTTTTACTCTGGTATTGTTTCATTTATTTTTTTACAAGTTTTCTCAGTTTTTCTACACCAAAGTTGTTTTTGTCTGCCAACTTGCTGTCAGCTCATGCAATCTGTTATCTTATGTGATTTTCAGGAATGCGGTCACGTGCAATGCATGTGAAGGTACTTCTGAGCCCTAAACCCCATTTCCTGCCATATAATAGATAAGAGCATTCCTAGCAGCCTCACCAAAGCCAGATAGCTAAAAAGTGCTAAATAACACCCCCAGCAGCCTCACCAATTTGATGTTTTCGGTTTGGTGAGTGTACCGTACTCACCAACTTTGGTGAGTCACTGTACACTCACCAAAGTTAAAAATCTCTCTTTCCCTCCTTTGTGGGCCCACACAAATAAAATAAAGGTTTCTCTCTCCCTTTTTTTTTTAAATTGTGGAAGTGACACAAATGATAAAATAATGAGAGTTTTGGCTATTTTGGTGAGGCTGCTGGGAGTGTTTTAAAAAAGTGGCTCACCAACATGACTTTTTGTGAGTTTTGGCTATTTTGGTGAGTAAAATTTGGTGAGGCTGTTGGGAATGCTTTAAGGGCGAATCTATACTCTGAATTTTTTGATGTGATTACCATCTATAAAGGACTTAGGAGTCGGTACATATGTGTGTAAAGGACGTGTCCAACCTACCAGTTGGAATTTCAATCTGGTTGGATGATTACAATTTTTCATTTGAAAATGCTTTCTCTAGTCTAGACAACTGGTTAAGCTTTTTTATCAGTGTCCAGTGGATCATGAAGCTTTCATGGTCATGATCACCCAACAGGCTTCGATGTTGACATAAAAGAATCATCAAATGATGGTTACACCATGATAGTCATACATAAACAATGCTGCTGTTAATTTATTAAGACTATATAGATGATGCCTTTGATATTATAAATATTTGGATACATCATGTTGTCTTAGATGCCCTGCACTGAGTTTATTTATTGCTGTACTCTGGTCAGGTTATTGTCACAAGGATTGTACCATAAATTCAACAGTTCATACCAAAGAGGAGGTGGAATTTTTGACCACTTGCAATAAGTGTTACCACGCCGCAGCTCTCACTCTAAATGAGAACAGTTATAAGTCCCCAATCAGTCAATTGCCTTTGCAAGAGCGAGGATATTGGAGTGCAGTGACTAAAGGTGCTAGGCAAAACGGTTATCATCAACCATTAGAATCCATTGGAATTAGGGAAATTCATCCAGAGATGAAACCACCTACACCTCATCCTAATTCGGCCAAAGGTCGACGTGGGTCAGGTTATTCTTACGGTATTGTATGGAAGAAGAAGAAGAACAATGAGAAGAATGGTGCTAATTTCAGGCTCAGCAACATTCTTCTTAGAGGCAAGGCAGATTTGGACCCATCAAGGAGACCCCTTTGTGTCCTCTGCTCCAAACCGTATAATTCTGACTTGATGTATATCTGCTGTGAAGCTTGCAAAAGTAAGCCTGCACTAGATATTGCACAACTATTTATCTTTGGAATTGCTTTTGTTTTTCTTACCTTATTCATGCATTGGATTTGTGTCATCTCCAGATTGGTACCATGCTGATGCCATCCAACTTGAGGAAACGAAAATTCTTGATGTGGTGGGTTTCAGGTGTTGCAAGTGCCGTAGGAAAAGCTCTCCTGTTTGCCCCTACATGGACCCGGAGTGCAGGAAGTCGTACACGAGGTCTTCAAAACAGGGAAATACAGGAATGGACCTTGTATCTGGAACCATCCCCGACCAACCTAGAGGATGGGAAACTACTATGCCAGTGTTGCACACAAAGATTGATGAAGTGATCATAGAAGACGATGATCCTCTTCTTTTCTCTCTTGAAAGAGTGGAGCAAATCGCGGAGTTCACTTCAGAAATTGGTCCTGAATGGAGTACTGCCGGAGCACAGAAACTACCAGTTAGAAGACACGTAAAGCGCGAAAAGGATGTTGATGAAGCAAACAACTGTAACACTGCTGAGAGAACATTATCTCCTCAAGTGGAGTGGTTGCTGCCTACTGATGGCTTTAAAGACGAGATGCTTGACTATGAAGGTGTCAGCTATGAGAGTATGGAGTTTGAACCTCAGACCTACTTCTCTTTTACTGAATTGCTGGCATCAGAGGATGGCCAGTTGGATCCATTTGATGCATCCACAGACATATCGGGGAACTGGGAAAATTCCACTGGTTGTGGTGCAATCCCGTTGTGCAACCCATCTGAACAACATGGAATTGTTACAGAAAAAGATCGGCAAAAACATGCTGTTGCTGCAGAACCTGCTGTCGACACAGTTCATTGTCAGATTTGTTCACTCACAGAATCAGCTCCAGATCTTTCTTGTGAGATATGTGGGATATGGATACACAACCATTGTTCGCCATGGGTTGAACCCTATTCTTGGGAGGACCGGTGGAGGTGTGGTCGCTGCCGGGATTGGCATTAATTGATCTTGTACGCATTTGACCGTTGGTTTTTTGACTGCTGATCATTGGCAGAGGGATTTGAGTGACTGGAAATGAACAGTGACCCTTTTGTGATGAAAAATGAGGTTCTCAGGTTCAGATTGTACATTAGTGAGGGGGGGCAAGAGGAGGATTTCCAGATTGTTCTCGCTTGCTCGGTTTGCAGCAACTGCGTATTGCAAAGCTTCAGCAAGGGCAGGAGATGCACAATGCTTAGGTTCAGTGGTCCTTTTTTCTAATAATGAGTGCTGTGACGGCTCTCATAGTTTTGACACAGCCCGCCCCCATGGTAATTGCCCACATCAAGATGGTTCTTGGTCTGTTTATGGAGCCGGGTTTGCAGGTTGGGGACTTGGGCGAGCATGATTTTCCAACGGGTTTGGTCTGTTTGATAATGTGAAGTTTGTGGAAACTCTAGCAGAATTTGTTAATTTGTTCTCGAAATTTGTACTAGGGGTGTTTAAATGAACATGGAAACCATGATCTTAACTCCACTATTGAAGGGTAAGCGAGTTTTCTTGTGCTTACCTTATTGGGTTAATTGTGTAAATAAATTCTATTACAGCGTTTTTGAGATTAGTAAGAGTAGAATATTCCTCAATCTTCAGGTGGAACCTGCTTCTGCTTCAAATTGAGATTAGTAAGAGTAGAATTTTCCTCACATCTTCAGGTGGAACCTGCTTCTGCTTCAAAGCATACATGTCTTGGCTCTGGAGATCCATCAAATGTTGGATACTTCTTGGGGGCTGCACAGCCCACATTCAAGAACTCGCTGATCTACCTGGAACTCGACCTGTTCAACTCAGTTAATGTAGGCTCGGATCTACCCAGTCCATTGAAACAGCTCTATTTTTACCTACTATACATGGTTTACAGAGCAGCGAGCTATGGTCTCTCTGTTTCTCTATCTTCTCCTACAATGGCGGAGGCTTGGAGGTCTTGAACACTCTCTCAATGGCTGGAACAGTTTGGCCATCCTTTGATCCCTCTCCAGGCTGTAATGCCAAAGTTCTTAAAGCCTTGGTGGGACTGCGCTGTGAAACATTTTTTATTGTTCAGTCCAGTGGGTTCATTGCAAATGCTTTTTTTTTTGTTAGGAATATGATCAATATGGATGTTTTCAGAAAAAAAGGCTTTTTGACACCTGCGTGCTTGTGCCAGTGTGTATTCCCCCGTGTGGGTGGTCTGAGACCCATTCCCATGAGATCCATTCCCATGGGTTGTGGACATCTCGTGTTAATAATCTTTGAGGAATTTGACCGATAGAGGACTTGCATTGGGAGCACTAGCGGGCACCCTATGCACTATGCACAGTTCTCTAAGCGTCATTAGGGAATCCTGTCTTTTGGAGATTGTGCATGACGTCTACGGTTTCGATGATCGGTTGTTTTCTCCCTGACTGGGGACAAGTCTTGTGCCCAACCCTATTTGAAGCTAGCCTAGAATCGGAAGCATATCTTCTGTGTTCTTCCCAGTGGGTATTGGTTTTGAAGGCCAGAATTTCTCTACGAGGTAGTTACAACTGTTGATCGATACAAACCAATTGAACCTGGCCTTCCAACACCCATGGCCACCGGGAAGACACCCATGGATATGTTTCCCCCGGAATCCATGGCATAAACTTATCATTCATTCAGCCATAGCCCCTCATCAAGGCCACACGCCCGGTTGATATAAGATATCCGGCCGGTGGAAAGAGCTTGTGGCGAAATTATGTTGTTTCTATAATAGACTTTGTTAATGCTGCACATGCCCTCAATTTAGGCACGATCTTCTATGAGGCCTCCAAATCGAGATTTCCCATTCAGAAAACATTAGAGTTGTCTGCTTTGAATTGTCAGGAGCTATATTCTTTGGAAATTCAGGAGGTGGCTTAAGCAACCATAACAGGATCAATGGACGTATGTACTACCATAGTGCCATGGGACTTGCAACCATCACTATCAACCCTCCAGCCTACCAGGCTACCACCAATTTTATGTCCGTCAGAAAATACAGGGTCGTGAATAAGGGTTCTGCTACTCGCAGACCAAGCTTTATTTTTTGGTTGGAAGGGTATCAATTAACACACACTCTAAACACACGCACACATTCGGATATAAGGGTACCGCAAAGGTGCCATAAGAGTGACCAGGATCTATTGACTAAATACCAATACCACCCATATAATACTGCTATACACCAAAGAAATTAAAAATATTGATAATGCCCTTCTCATATTCCCTTTGTCTCCAATAGAAAAAACCTCTGCCATTGAAGAAGAAGACGAAAAAGAATTTTCTGCCATTGAAGAGAACTTCAATTTGATGTTGTTGTCGGTTTCCACCCCTCTACTGTTGCTACCATTCTGCTGCCACCACCCATTTGCTGATAATTTTGGGGTTCAAAGTTCTCTATTAAGTGCTAGTTGAGGAAGAAGCTTGAAGACAGAAGACATGGACATTAGGTTCCGTTCTTTTGGTTAAACTTTTAAAAGTCCGAAATATTAATATTTTGGAACAAGAGGCAAGAGTATGAGAGGAGAGGGGAGAGGGTTTCTAACTCTTTACACAATGGTATCTCTTATTAGGTTCAATTTAATTAGAAGTTCCATATGTATGAAACTTACAAAATCCAAAATTTTGGGTGGAACTTGAAAATACCATATTTGTAGAACTTTTGTACTCTATAGAATAATACACCTCTCTAGAAATTAAAGTAAAATTAGTCGTGAAATAATGAAAGTTCTAGACTTTAAAAGTTCCACCAAAAGAAAGGACCCTTTAATTGTCTTTTTAGTTTCTTTGGTATACAACAGCATTTTATGGGGTTATTGGAGTTTAGTCAGTGAAGTTTGGTCTGCGCTTAGCCGTACCTTAAATTAATGAGGTAGGAGCTACACTCTGTCTCTCTCAGTGAGTGTGGGCTGTGGGGTAGAGGGGAGGCTGGGTAATGAGCTACTAACGCACTGACATAACCTAGATGTGACCGCGTTATGCACAGGTTAATCCATTACTGGCCCGAGTTGAACAATCCGTGGGCTGAGTCAAAGCCCGAGTTGAACAACCCATGGGCTGAGTCGAATTGATCCAGCTAACAATTGGGGGCTGAGTTTGTGGTGTCAGCCTTTCACCAAATAAGATTACCTAGTGTTTGATGTTTCCTCAACACATTAAAAGCATCCAGCCACTCCTAAAATTGTCTGAATGACTTAACAAGGCACACAATACAACAAGAAGTTCGCTTAAAAGACCAATTGCCTGAACCTTTCTATCCATCACTAAATTTGATGCCACTAAAAGCCTCTTCAAGCAAATCCAACATCTTTCACTTCACTTACATACAAAGAAGCCAAGCAATAAGGAATGAAGCCATGAGATTTTATAGTAGTACAGAAATCTCATTCATCTCTTCTTATTTTGAAAGTATCAAATCGGTGAATTGCACTTAGATCTCCCACTGGATATTGCCATGAAAAAAATAGAAGATTGAAGCAGCTGCGATACGCTGCGTCGGCTGTGAGAAGAGCAACGATTGAGGGCTTTGGCTGAGCTGCATCCTAAATCCCTTGACCCTCAATTCCCATTTCATTTATCCAAGGTTCATGTGGTTACGTCGTTCTCCCAAAGGTTACATGTCAAAATTTACTTACATAAATTTACCCATGTCGATAACACATTACATATGTGTTCCAAAAGACGAGCGTGTCCTCAGTATAAAGGCGCATAAAAATACAGTAATTATACCACCACCACTTGTATAGTAATCGGAACTTTGCTAGCAAAACCATGCCCATGATGAGACCTCGCCTCCTAACATTTTTTTTAAGAGTGCTAGCCCTGCTCTCAATCAACCTCTGTTCTCACCTTTCACCAACCACCTGTCCTCACAAAAATGACAAGTGATTGGCAGAGGGTGAGAGTATGGATTGACTGAGAGAAGGGTTAACATTCCTCATTTTATTTCAAATAGAAACCAACAGATTATTTTATAAGGTGCTTTCAATTTTATATCCTATAGAACAATGTTAGCGTTTCAACATTTTATAAGTAGCTTATATCATTACATGTTGCTTACAAATTAAAATTTTTTGAAATCCTAAAACTTATTTTTGCCCTAACATAGATTGTTCTAAGGCGAGTCTCAGTCCTAGGATAGGATTGTGATTGTGGTCTTAAAAACTTTATTTCCAGGCATATTACACGCAGTTCGGTGCGGCTGATTATAGATTGCCAGTCGTCGATTCTAATAGGCTGTATGTGGTTGGCGAGAGCATTGTCCATGGAAGTATGTTACGAGAAAGTGCATTTTTTCTTGCCCTTTGAACATTTTTAAAAAAAAAGGGTGCCAAAACAATTATACAGACACTCAATAAGGTGCTCAAGGGAGATGGTTATTTTGAAATTTTTTGCCAGCAAGATCGCATCGCATGCATGGCATTAGGGTCGAGGCCATTACTTTTTTTGTGGTATTTCAGTTGCACATATTACTTTAACTTCACTTTCATTCAAACTCATTTTCTTGTGTTATTGGCTAAGCAACTTGCAGTAAATCTATAATTTCAAAACCTTAGACCTTTAATGTCGTAGTTCAGATTGTTCTAAGGGCCGTGCAACAGTCTCAGAAACTTTATATTAACCGAAAGGCCTTGGATTGTCTCTGATGAAGCCAGAAAGGGCTTATCTCTGAGTTCCATGGAATAGGGGACAAGTGGTGGAGAAGTCAAAATCATGGGATCCATGATTTTGACTTCTCCACCCATAATAAGACATGTGGCTATAAGTGTATGAGAATAAGGGTGAGAGATATCAAATGGGGAGAAGTCAAAATCAAGGGGAGAAAATGGAATGAGTTCTCTCCATTTTTACACCAACTGTCGCACAATGTACGGAACCTGAGAGCCCTTTCTGGCTAGAGACAATCCAAGGCCAAACTGAAATCTCATCTCCGAAATACTTTAAGTTGGGCAAAAAAACAAAAAATTCATGACAATGCTTATTATATAATCAATTGTGATTGTAATAATCGAACCGGGCTTAAAATAATCACATAAAACGTAAAATCATAACATTCCTAACATTTTGTAAGTGTAAATTTTAAAGAATTCCTCTAAAATGTTGAAATTCTACCATTTCAATTTTTCGAACGGGAGGTCTGTCTAGGTTGTCCCTGGGACCGTCCGATCGAGGTCCTGCTAGCAAAGCCCATGCAGGATACGTGTGCCGTGAACTCACACGTGTCTTAACGGTATATCCTTTGCTTACGTTAGGTACCTTAGCCAAGAACTTGTGGGGGCGAAGAGTTCGCTGGGATCACGTGGGAACAGTATAAAACTCTCTTTGAACGACCGAAGTGCCACGGCGCTGACGTTGCGCGAGTGACACTCGCTCTGTTTTCTCTCTCTCTCTCTCTCTCACCGTTTTCCGCAAAAACCATACACGACTTCCCTCGCATGGCCGCGCCAAAGCCACGCTCGTCTCGATCCTCCGATAATCGTCTTTCCGTGCCGGACAAAATGGAGGTCACTGAGAGCTGGGACGCCCTCGAATGGACTAAGATCGAGGTTTTTTTTTTTTTTTGATTCTAGGGTTTTTCAGATAGTTTGCTTCTAACCCTCCATTATCGATGTTTTGAATACAATTTGTTCGTTTATCTCTTCATTTGCAGCCTGTTTCGAGGTCTGTATCTTATGGGATGTCGAAATTTCTGTTGGAAGGAGAAGAGGTTATTGTGGAGGTATGTTTTTCCCCTCGAAGAACGCTGGATTTGAGTTTTCTAATACTTGTTCGACATAAATACACGCGGTGCTGGAATTGTTTGTTGTTTGAGCACTTATCTCGCAGAGCTGTAATTGGTCATGAATTATGCGTTACTCGTTCGATTTGTAATCTTCTTTTATCGTTTTAAGTTTGTTTGATTTTGATTGTGTGAACCTGGTGGATAAACACCAAAGTGGTATAAGAGGGTAGATAAGAGGAGATCATTTCATTACAGTATAGTCAGTAAGAAGGGCTCAAATCGACTTAGATTTAGAATGTATTAACATTGGATTTGTAAAGATTGGAAATTTTGAGTGCGAATTTTGAATGTGGATGGGATAGGGCATAATATATGAGATGGGAAGGGTGTAGACTGGGTTCGGGTATTTTGATTGATCAGTTATGATGGTTTGAAAATAGAGAGTGAAGAATGATGCACAGTAAAAAGATGGATCGGCAATTCTGGGTAGAAAATAGGGCACACAAATGACTCATTGTAAAAAAGTTGTTGTACTACTAGAAACTCAACCATCAAATGGCTGAAGTGGATGCACCACTTTGAATTTAACTTTGTTTTGTTGGTATAACTTTCTGGTGAAGGATTTGTCTTTCACATTGAGGAAACACCTCCTCTGAGGCACCTTTGTCAATAGAATATAACTAAATGGTTCAGATCGGAATTTTTATTTTCCTCTTTTGGTTATTTAAGCTTGTGGAGGTGTCTCATTTCAATTTTGGATTTTGCTTCCAGGGTTCTGGCATTGTTCTTGTGAATATTGACGAGGCAGGTACTTTGTTGGTGACCAATTTTCGGATTCTTTTTGTGGTAAGTGATGCATATCATATATCTGTACCGAATGTATTTATACATATTTTTTTAAAGTACATATAGGCAATTAGCACTGAGTTTCATCTGCACTCATTTAACATTTTAAGCATTTTTTGTTAGAGTACTTCATTGGAAATTCAGAATCTGAACACTGCAGAAAGCCTGAACAAATCTCACCGTTTAGGCTTCTAAAAAGTATGGTTGAAGCACCAGCTAGTATACTCCTTAAGTTATGAAGTGAAAGAGGGAAGATAATTTCCTAACTGTTGCTGAATGGAACAAAATATCGACCTTATTAATTCGTGTTCTACGATTTATATATATTATTTTTTTCTTTCCAACTTACCGATATGAAAAATGCATGTAATTAAAATAAAATACAATTTGGGTGCATATCGATGAACTTCAATTGTATCGCTACCGATTAGGGCTATCAATCTGGTCCTTTGATGGGGGGGCCCGACTCTTCGACGACTGCAAAACAGAGGTTTTTTTTCCTTAATAAGGCCCTAGGGCCGAGCCGGACCTAATTTTGAAAGACCTTCTTACTAGATGGTATTCCTGTAATTATAGAGTGAATTAGTGGCAATTTTGCAAAAGCAATTATCTTCCATAGTTACAGAAATACCATCCAGTTTGGTATTATTTACAAAAATGCCATTCATTTTACACTTGCGTGACTGTTTAGAGTTTCACGCATTGCGTGAACTCTAGATTGTCCTCTATATATATATATATATATATATATGTATTTAGATATTCTCGGCAGGTTTATATCCCTTCACCTTCGCAAAATTTTCATTTTTCATATGGTAATTCAAGGTTTTTTAGGTGACATTTTTTGTTGTTGAGCTGCTTAGCAGCCTCACAATTATATCGTGTCAATAAAACTTGATTATATATTTAATTATATTACTTCATCATTTCCTGTAAATCTAGTTCAGTTTCAGCATTAATTCAGTCTCATATAGTATTGCAAGTTTTTCACAAATTCAACCCCTTGGAGTACCTATCCATATACATATATACATACTTACATACATATATTTGTTCTATTTTCAATTTTTGTCCCACATATATTCATATCACTTCTGTTTTATATGTTTAATTCAAGAGCGAGGGAACTAGGAACATCATTGCACTTGGCACAATACCATTGGCGACGATTGAGAAGTTCAACAGACATGTAAGTTTTGCTGAATAATCTTTCTCATATTTATGGCATGAAACTTCTGGCAGGAAACATGAATTAGCTCTTTTAAGTCTGGAGTTTACATATCAGAGTATATTTGTGGTAGAAATAGGCATTGGCACTAGGCACTTTTGATCTTTAACTATCAGATATTAAAAACACAACACAATTTACACTATAACTATAAACTGATTTGGGGTGTCCTCTTCGGAATTTTTCAATACTCTGGTCATAAAATTCTATTATTTTAAGATTTTGTTTATTCTCTCATTCACCGACTCACTTCTCTACTGTACACTTGTACTTTTTGGAAGTACTTTATAAATATCTTCTATTGCTGGTTGAGTAAAAAAATTTCTCTTTGTGTTTTGTCAATTATTGAATTCTTTTAGTTGTTTTATTATTCATAGTTGGTGCTCGTCCATTATCCTTTTGTGCACGTTGTCTGTGCAACTATCTTTATATTGGTTGCTTGTGTGGAAATTTAGGTTATGAAACTTCCCCCAGCCCCTCGTCAATCAGACAAGACTCCATCACAGCGACTCCTCCAAGTTATCGGTATGCTATTGGAGTAATTACTCTCAGAAAACCTTTATTTACTCTTGATTTCAATGTGAATTGTTAAATGTAAATGATTTTTGTGATTTCTTTTCACGTTCTACTTGTATGCTGATGATATTTATGTTATCATGCTAGTGATTAAAGTGCTACTTGTATGCTGATGTAGATTCATGTTCTACTTGGGTTGCTAAGAAGCAACATATTAATATATTAATTATTACGTGTAGCCGAGATGGGGATGTTGAGATGGTTGGGTAGGAAAGACGAGAAAAAATAAGAAAGTGAGCGCATTCGAAAAAATCTTGGAGGAGCTCTTATAGATGATAAAATAAAAGAGATTCGGTTGTGAGATGGTTTGCACATGTTCAACGAAGACCATTAATGGCTCTAGTAAGAATGGAAGTTGTGCAAGTTGAAGTCTCTAAAATGGTGAAGGGAAGACCAAAAATGATGCGGATGAAGTTAGAAAGATTTGACAGCACACGACTTAACCGAAGTTATAACTTTTAATAGAACAAATGACGGAACAAGATTTTTGTTGTGGACACCAAGTATTGTTTTCAAACAGAGCTGTTATGGATACCAAACAGAGCTGGTATGGATATTATGTGAAACATTGTTTGCATTATATTTTGGTCTCTAAGATTTTTCTAGTTTACAACCAACCACATTTCCAAAATTGCTATCTACTTGTCATTTTTTGGGGTGAAAGTTTATACTTTTAAGTTTGAACATACACCTTTTTCCATTTCTTCTAGTTTGGGCTTTTAATTAAGCTTTAGGAATCTTTGGTCTTTGTGGCATCTTCTTTAGTTCCTCTTTTTATAAGGGAAACCAGCCTTATCACAAAGTAAAACTTTTAATTCTGTCATATGCATTGTTACCAAGTACGGGTACGGGTATAATACGACAATGACCCGTTCGGGAAGTATGGGTGTTATACCGCAAAAAGCCAAAAAAAGACAAAAGTACGGGAAAATTAAGAAATAATTAATAATTATAAATAAATAAAAACTATGATATTAACTAACAACAATCATTTAATATGGAATATGTGTTTAACATGGTAAAAGTATGGCAAAAATTCGCATATTTTACACGTTTAAATGTTTAATATGTAATTCACGTATTAAACCACTATTATACGCTAATACACGTAGTATAATACGTAACACGACAAAAGTATGCAGTTTTAAACGACGACCCCTCCCAAAAGTATTATACGGGTGTTTGGTAACTATGTTTATATGTTTATTTGCTTCTGTAACTCCTATACGGGGTTCTCAATTGTGCAGACTGTGTGAATTGTGATAGATCACAAGGTTCAGCTCCACATACCATTAAAGCTTTATAGTTCATTGGTTGATTTCCACGTAGTCCTTTGACTCCTTTCTTGCCAATTTGACTTCTATGTGCATCATAAATAAAGTCAATGACATATGTTGATGCCCATTATCTGATTTAGGATTTTTTAATGCAAACTCAAGACAAACATCTGATGTTCTACGATATTCTCATTTTTAAATATTTTTTAATACTGTTTTATTCTCATTTATCCTTGCATTGTTCAATTTTCAGAATCTTTTAGAAAATTAAAATTTATTGGTTAATGTGTAGCTAGATTGCCTATTGTGGCATTTTTGTAATTGCTGGTAAGTGATAAGTATTGTGCTCTATTATTGTCATTCCTGTTTTCCCCATTCATATAATTAGTTAAGGACCCATGGAGAGAACCCTAATTTTTCCCTCTCCCAATTTTTCCATCTTTCCATCTTTCCTCTTTATCTCTTCTTCTCTTTGATTCCTTCTTGACATTTACTATTTCATCTTGGTATTAGGGACAATGTTTTAAATAACAGTTTCGGAAACGGGAAACCATAACGGTCAGGGCCGAATCCTGAATCCGTTATGTAATGTCGAAAACATTATGCAGCGGTAACGGTTGCTCGATTTTTTCTTTAATATATTAAAAAAACTAGTAACAATTTTTTTTTTTCGAATTTAAGCTTGATTTGTTGTTTTTGATTCACAATAAGTGAAAGGAATGTCCCAAATCAAGAGTAGAATGAGTGAGAAAAGAGAAAAAAGTGAACAAATGAGAAAAAAAGGGTATTTGAACCCTAGGAGGTTTGGCCATTACGTAAACCTCCCCTTTTTGAATGTATAGCGTTACATAACGGCACGGCTCTTAGAGAAACCGTTACCAAATGGGGCTGACATTTTTTAAACACAGTCTTAAATTTACTGTTTGCATCTCTGGATCTTGCCCATGTCATCGCTGAAATGAGCCTTAACTCTAGTCCAAATGGGTTAATAGAGGTATCATTTGAAAGCTCCTGATTAATGTGTACATGTTTTTCGAAGGAAACCAAGGTTTCTAGGAAAATACATATTTCACTTTTTTTCTGAACTTCTGAAGCCAAATGAAGGGCTGTTCCTGTTGGAAACCACATATGGATGTTGCAGTTTGGTCTGAGGAATCTTTTCAAACTGACCTCACTCGATTCATTTAGTATCGAAGAAGATATGACAATTTTTTCCAATATAAATGATTACCGCGTGGGCTGTAACCCTTGTTTTCCTTTTGGGTTTGTTTATTAATTCCATCTCGGTTTATCTCTATGCATTGATCCTTTAATTTGTTCTTTTTTAATGAATTACTCATTATGATTCTAATGAGGCACGCTTCACTTTAATCAGGAAAGTTTTGAGGGGTTTATGAAGATGTAATCTTCTTGTCTGTAGCTCTTATTCTTGGGTATACTTTTTCGTTTGGTTTCTTTGTAGTTTGTACTTGTGAGGTTCAATATGGAGTTCAAGACTTCTCTAGGGAAATCAGATGCTCTATTGTCGATTACCGACTTCTCTAGGGCAATCAGATGCTCTGTTGTCGATTACCCCCATGAAATTTGATAGAAATAACTTGCATGGTCCCGAGATGTACGAATGTATGTTAGCAGGAAAAGGAAGTTGAGCTATCTAAATAAAATATTAGCAGACCCACTGAAGATGATGTGGGATGCTGAGAATTCTGCAGTTATGGAGTGGCTGCTTAACTCTACCTAATGGGAAACGCTCCGTCAGATGCATATGGGTGTACATGGTCAAGCCTAGAGCTGATGGCAGTATAGAGAGATATAAAGCCCATCTTATTGCTAAGGGCTTTACTTAGATTTATGGCATTGACTATAGTGAGACGTTTGCTCTAGCTGCGAAGCTCAACTCAATTTATGTTCTTTGATTGCTGCTAACCAAAATTACCCTCTAATCTGGCTCGATGTGAAGAATGCCTTTCTTCACGCTGTCTTATGAGGAAGTGCATGGGGATCTTCCTTTGGATGTTCAGCTTAAGGGGGAATATGGAAAGGTGTGTAAGCTGAACAAGGCAATCTATGGGTTCAACAATCTCCCCGTGCCTAGTTTGAACTCTTCCACAACTCTGATAATGGTATGGGTTTTAAATGTTCTCATGCTGCTCACACAATGTTTGTGCAATCTTAGTAGAAGATTCACACCATTCTCCTTGTGTATGTCAACGATATTGTCATCACAGGAGATTATTCTTCCTTCATTGATCAAGTAAAAAGGCTATAAACCAAGTCTTTGAGATCAAGGATCTTGGCTCTCTGATATGTTTTGGGCATTGAGGTTGCCCGCTTTTATTAAGGCAGAGAAAGCATGCTCTTGACCTTCTTAGTTAGACTGGGAAGTTAGACTCCTGCCCTGCGTCCTCTCCAATTAAGCCTAACCATTCTCTTCATGCTACCAAGGATTATCTTCTTCCTAATCTAGGGATGTATGAGCAATTAGTTGGAAAATTTATCTACTTAACAAATGACAATCGCACGTTTGGAAGTCAGTCATGTCGTAAGTGTTGTTAGTCAGTTTATGCACTCACCTCAGGTGCCTCACCTTGATACTGTGTGTCACATTCTTCAATATATCAAGTCCTACTAGGCCAAGGTATCCTGTAACCTTGGAATGATCATCTAGACATTATGGGGTATTATAACACTGATTGGACTGGTTCTTCTACTAATTGATGATCCACTTCCGGTTTCTGAATCTTTCTAAGTGGCAACTTGGTAATTTGGAAGACTACGAAACAATCAGTGGTTTCACGATCAAGTGTTGAAGCTTAGTATCCTGTTATAACTCATGGATCTTGTGAGCTACTTAGTTACAGACCTTCTTGATCGAGCTTGGTTTTCCTATCACTTCACTGATGCTTCTATATTGCGACAATCAATTTGCCATCCATATTGCATCCAATGCTGTCCACCATGAGAGCACAAAGCATATAGAGGTTCATATTCACTTCATTGGGGAAAGTTGCAGCAGAACTCATATCTACTCCCCATGCCATTCATCTCTTCAGCTAACCGATATCGTCACTAAAGCACTAGGGCCTTCTTGTCTTCAGGAACTTTATGCCAAGCTAGGATGGTCGACATATATGCTCCAGCTTGAAAGGGAGTGTTATGAGACTGTTTAATGTGTAGGTAGATTGCCTATTGTGGTGTTTTTGTAATTGCTGATAAGTAGTTCTCTGAGGGCATGTGTGTGTGTGTGTGTGGTCCGCGTGGATATAGTGTGTGTGTGTGTTATGTTATTAAAAAAAAAATTATTTCTTTTTTCATTTCATATAAATAGAAAAGGGTCTGTGGAGAGAACCTTAATTTTCCCTTTCCACATTTCTCTCTCTTCTTATCTTTCATTCCTTTTTAACATTTACTATTTCATATCCAATCACCCAAAAAATAATTCATGTTATCGGGTTGAAGGTTTTCAAGAAACGTTAATCTCAAGAAGGAAATTGTGCACGGATTATTGTACACACAAGGACCTAGGAGGCTTGGAAATTTTAAAATTGTTCACTTCTTCACAAGAACTTAAGTATGACTCCTTGGTGCTTCTTATATATATATATATATATGTATATATATTTAACACAAAATCCCTTTTTTATTATCCACCAAAAAGAAAGAATCTTATATACATATATGTATATACTAGAAAAGTGCACGTGCCTTGCATGTATAATTTTTTCATTATTAAAATATAATTTAGAAATAATATATAATTTTTAATATATTTTCAGTAAACGTCACGTTACTCTCTTTATATTAAATAATTTTTTAATATAATATTATATTTTATATAAATATAATTGAGTAATTAAATTTAATATTTATTATATTACTTTAAATTTAATATTAGAAGAATTATTTATCTTTTCTTGGTTGTTCCCCGGGTGCCAATCCAGAATTTCTACGGTCCTTCTCATAAGGGTCGATCAATCAGGGTGTCGACATTATCGGAAGATACTAATCATGATTGTCTTCCATAAAATATAGTAGAGTCCTAAACCAACTCTCCTTTCCGAGAGACTCTTTCTATAGAAATAGAATTCTTCCCTAACATATGGTAGAGTCCTAAACCAACTCTCTTTTAATAATGGGTCCCACATAATATTAAATAGTGACTTAATTAAAGTTTGGTTATATTATAAGTTATGTATTAAATACATTAAGTTAAAAGGTATTTACGTCCAAGAAAAGTTTTTCGTACTCCTTGTACTTTTATTAGTAGAATGATATATATATATATATATATATATATATTTGATCGGTAAACGTGATAGGATAAATATATAGAGTAGCATTCTAATGAGCCATGCTCCTTGAAGCTTGTAAAGAGCGGTCCTTAATTATGTGCAACATGACAATTTTTTTCAGAATATGACCGTTGGATGTTAAGACGGATTGCTTGAGAGACATGTGACAAAAAATTAGCTCAATCGGACATTTAGAGACCGTTTGATCGAAGAAGGGAAGATCAGTCATATCTATATCTTAGGTAGGGTCTAGTGAACCCTAAGTATGCCACGTGTCATCTTTCTAGAGGGACTACTCATTACAAGCTTCAATGAGCATGACTCATTAGTACCGCTCCCAAATTAAAAATCCAAACATCCACAAAGGTTCACAAAGAGTATGAACCCAAACATCTGCAAAGTATTTAAAAACTTATATTTTTATTTAGGTGAAATCCATTTTCTTTCCCATGTGTGCGTATTGGACGTTTGCAAGGTAGTTTGTTAGAATTCATGTATATCTAAGTAATTGGTTCAGTTCCATTACATATTCATCATAGTTCCTCCTATTTCTTGCAGGTAAAGACATGAGAATTATTGTCTTTGGTTTTCGCCCTCGAACAAAGCAGGTCAGTCTTAGGGATCTTTTATGGTTATTGTATGCTTCATGTTCCATGTGTAGGTGTTCTAAACCTTTTGATAGTGAACATACATGCTTATTTTGGTATTTAATTTTGCAAATGGTTTAATTATAACATGTATTGGTCGAGAAGATGTATGCACATTTTTATGATAGTTTTGTGAAAATCAAAGCTGGAAATGAATACATCTTTTATGAAGTAGGTCGGTCCTAAGGAGCTTTGCAACAGTGCATGTTTTCCTAATGCAGGTCGTTAAGCATTCTTACAGTCAATTCACTTCCCTATCACCTTTTTAGTAAGTTTATAAATTAAGTAAAATTTATGTGTTGTGAATACTGATGGAGAATATATTTTCACCTTTTGTTAATCATGGGAATATAATCCTAAATGAATTCAATTAGCTTCTTGGGCCCCAAGTAGCTTCTTGGGGCTGTTTGGTGTTGTCGGGTTTATGCACTTGTAAACAATTCACATGCTTCATGGTCTTTTTGTAATCCTTCTTTTCTATTAATATATTGTGCGTGCCTATCGATTTAAAAAAATGAATTCAATTTCAGATTTTCATCCAACTGTGATAGATTGACTGATTCTGTTGCATTTCTTTTAGGGATAGATGAGTACAATAACAAATCTGCAATGAGAATTTCAGAAAACACGGGGAGGCTTAGTATTTATTTAGTTTATACTTGTATAGATTTATTAAATGATAATTTTTCCTCGAGGGGACACTGTGCTACAAGCCTACACCAAATATAGATCGTTCAACATCATCATATATATACTTGTATGAATATGTTTAACATGTTGGGCTTTTGGAGTTTATCATACTTGAGGCAGTCCGAAAAATGAAATTTTTGTTGCCCACCATAATTATGAAAGAAAAGTATACGTTGTGAAAGTGAACAATTTTTATCAAGAGTTCCTAGTATTTCATCATTCGAAATAGCACTAAATACGCATAGGGGAAGTGGACATTGTCACCACTCGCCACTCCCTAACTACTCATTCAAATGCAATTTAATAATGGGAGGTGGGCACATTGTCACCACTCCCTAACAATTTATTAAAATTCAATTTAATAACTCGCCCAATAAATTTCCCAAGTGCAATTTTAGTTTCGTAATAAAACAACTCCCTTGTGTCTACATCTAACACCGACACATGTCTGTTTATAATCTACATAGGTTTAAAAAATCACCGATAGCAAAAATCTAGATAGGTTTAAAAAACTATAAACCTTGTTCAGCCTTTTCAATAAATGAGTGCCTTTTGCTTGCTTTTCTTGCTTTTTTTGGTTGCTTCTTAGGGTTCCTTAAAGGGTTTTAAGTTTTCTTATCACACTAATCGAAATGGATATCCCAGTGAGATATACCATTCATAATTTCTCTCGCCCCCTCTCTAATCGGAGATTATGCGAAAAACATAATAGTCATCAATCATTGTATCTACAAAAATATTAAGCTGTGCAGTTTAGTAACTGACACAGATTTTTTGCAAACTATAGGTTGCTCTTAAACCTGGTTTAAAATATCAAATAATCAAACACATTTTGGTCTATTTCAGCACAAATGGTTGGTTTTGGTGAGGTCTGAAAAGAAACCCCACCTTTACCAAAAAAAGTAGAAAAAAAATCCCACCCAAGGCTCAGAGTTAATATATTTTTGAAATTATTTTGTATTTCTTTATGCATCAAAAGTTTCGGTCCATTTTGACTGAACTGTTGCAGTCCACTTATAAATATACAGGACTTCGATAGACATCGATTAAAGTCCATACAAACCTTTTTTTTATTTCTTCTGTAAACTTCCTCTAGACCAATTATATTTCCCAAAATCCTTCAAACCCTACACTTTTCGAATTGGGTTCTTTGCTGAATTTCGACAATTCCTCTTCAATCTCATGGATTAAAATATAATTCTTGGCGGTATTTGAAGATCAAAGTAGTTCTTCACAAGTGCCAATTTTGTGTAGGCTCCTTTTTGTAGATTTAGGTTCTAAATGAAGTAAATATGTGCAAAGGCATCAAATCCATTGTTTAATTATATGTAGTTACACATGAATTTACTGATTGGGCATGTATTTAAAAATGAAATTCGGGGAAAACTGTGGTAAATTGATAAACCCAAATTCCCTAGTTTCATTTTAATATTGTTGAATATTTTTTATGTTATGAAGAATAACTTGATCCATGACTTAGTTGGGTTATATTTATTTTTGGAAAAAATATACAAATATATTTAATATCTACAGCAAAACTAAAAAAATATAATTTAAATAACCTGTTATAATAATTCGTGATATACTCATGTTTCAAAGTATTGGCATCAATATGAGTATCGGTAAGACGAATTTAGGATACGTATTGGGGATACGCTTGGATACGTAGAAATAAATTAAGATATGGTTTGATACGCAAAGAAAATTTTGGATATCTTGCATAAAACTTTTTTTTTTTAAAATGTAAATATAAGCTAAAAACAAACTAAATGAAGTCCCTCAATTACATTTATAACCATACATATGAGAGTGAATTTATAAGTTTAAAAATGTGAGCATGCTGATAAAGAAGTATGAAAACACAAACCATAGTCACTTAGCAAGTATATGCAATACAATCTAAATTTTAAAACTTACATTAATGAAATACATAAGAAAATATTGACTTTATAACCATACAGAAAATGCCATACATGATACAAATTCAATACCACATTCAATTACGTGCCGACTCGAAAACTATAGGCTCAGGAAATGAATAGAGTGGATAAGTGCGCCAAACATCATTACAATACCGTGGCCAACTTATTTAACATGGTATGTGGTCTGATACATTTGTATGTATGTTTGCTGCTGACTGCCATTTGGAGCATACACTATCCCAATTGGTTGGAATATATATAATTCAAAATAAAAAAAACAGAAATGCTAGCCCAGTCATAGTCTTCCAAAGACACAAGGTGGTAGCAACACGTGTCAATTCGAAAATGGTAGCCCAGTCATAGTTTTCCAACAATGGGTGTTCGTAAACAACCCTAGAACCCATTCTTTCAACAATCTTTCTTCTCTGGTTGTGTTACCATGGATACACTTCCTAGTGTTACCATGGATGCTAAATCTATCTAAAAGAAAATGGTAGAAGTTATAACAGAGAAGGGGAGTACTGTTGTTCAGATCGTCGCTAACAATAGGAGAAATCCTAAGAGAGCAAGAGAGATCACAAAGTCATTGAAGTATAACCTATTTTGGACCCCTTGAGTGCATTATATTGACTTAATGTTGAAGGATATCGTGAAGAAACCAATGGTGAAAAGAGTTGTCAATTAAGCAATAATTGTGACTACATATATAATTATAGTTGGGTGCTTGCTTTGATGCGGAGTAAATGTGGAGGGAATTTGGTTTGTCATGCGCTAACTCATTTGAGTAGCAACGAGATTCCCCAGTATCATTCTGACCAATTTTGTCGCCCTACAGAGCATCTAATAGAAGAAGATTGGGTCAAAATCTATGTTTACATTTGAAGAATGGATAAACTATAAGACAACAAACTTTGGCGACGAGAAAGGCTAAGTAGAGAGTATTTATACCCAGTTTTTGGGATGATGCACATGTAGTGGTGAACATACTAGAGCTAAAAGTGAAAGAATGGAGAACGCGACAAAAAGTTTACGATGTGATTTGTTTATGAAACCATCGGAATAATGAAGGAAGCAGTTGAGGATCTGAGGTGACCACTGTGCTCTTACATTGGTTATTTGAACATCCATGATGACAGATGGACGACCCAACTCCTCCACGCCCTTCTTACAGCTAGTACTGGAAATTGTATAGTTCATACATTCATCTGTCTTTTCTTTTAATTATGAATTTTATTACCTGACTTATAAATTGTGATTGAATTCAACTTGTTACCTAAAACTGAAATACCAATATAAACATGGCCTTGGTACCAGTTGTGATTTACTGACTTCAATGCAAGATGTAATTTCAAATGTTGAGATGAATACTCTATTTTTACAACAAAGTGCTTTAGGTATGCTATCGGTTCATTTGGTTGGACCAGAGAAGACTCTTCCCAATAAGCGAATATTTGCAACTGAATGGTGGATGCTATCTAGGATGGATGCCCCCAATTTGAGGAAATTGGCAATAAGAGTGTTATCACATACATCTTCCTTGGGGTGTGAGAATTTGGAGCATTGTCTCATGCACTCTAAGTAGTGTAATTGGCTTGGACACGACAAACTCCAGAAGGTTGTATTCATCCATTACAATATGGGGCTTAGGATGAAGCATTTGAGGGTTATACAATCACATAAATTTGAGTGACATCTTTTGCCAGAAGGGAAAGGAGCACCCATTTATGAGTGGATCAAGGATGTGGGAGAGTTGGTATTGGATGAGGCATGGGGTACGTCGAGTTCTCAGGTTTCACCAGAGATTACGGTTAATGTTGGTAAGCTAATGGCTACTCAGCCACAGGCTGCCACTGGTGATGAAGAAAGATACGCCATCACCAAAGCTGTCGATTTAAAAATTGATGAAACCGTTATGTAACAATTTCGGTAGAGACCGAACCGTCTAGTTACCTGAAACATAAATAGCATTATGAACATAAGTAGCGTTATGAAAAGAACCCGGTTATTTTTATAAAAACGACTGTCAATTATATAATAAACAACTTGTTATGTTTCATTTTAATATAAACGACCACTAAAGTAGTCTTCAAAAATATCATCGTTTTTAGTAAAAACGACACCAAAAAAAGGGATTGGCCGTAATGGGCATTTCGTATCGGTTTCAGTAGGGTCTATTATGAATGTCGAAACTATTATTTTAAAACCAAAGCGGGTGGGGACGACAATGATTGTGATGAGGGGAACGATGAAGGCACACGGCTTGGTGGTGGTGCAGGTGGATGGAGGTCTTGATGTTGGTGGTGGTGGATGGAGGTCTTCATTTATTGTAGAGTAGGGCTTCGACTATGCCACCTTGGATCATAGTGACAAAGTCGGGGTTCGGGAATAATTCGGCAGAGGTCAAGTTCGGAAAAATTTGAAAAAATTTGGAACAAATAAAAAATAAATATAAAAATATAAAAATATACCGAATAATTTAATTAAAAAATATACAAAATAAGTAGTTTTTTTGCTAAGTTTGAGATAATAATTCGAAAAATTCGGGAATAATTCAAAAATTCGCAAATAATTCGGGAATCTAATAATTCGTGAATAATTTGGCAAAGCAAAAATGTGCGAATAATTCACGAATTTTTGAAAAACGGAGTTTTTTGTTACAGAGCTTTGGATGGCCATCCAATGAGGAAGGTACTGGTTGGTGGAAGTAGAAGATGACCTTCCTTGCCAGAGCTGTGATGTAGATTGTATGGTTGGGACTTCAGATAGTATGAGCATTGGATAAGGGAGCAGCGCCGCTGGTTTGAGTGCTTTATATGGATATGGGTACCCACGAGGCCCACGAGACACAATTACAAGTATCTAGATGGGGCACCATGGGCTATGGATATTCACTACCTAGAGTTAGAATGGGACCATATGATTAGTTTTGGCTAAGGCACTGCCGATAGTAATGGTTATGGGCATCAGGGCATGAGTCTTCTTATATGATTACAGGTGTCGCTCAACACCTAGATTACTCACATCTTGGGGTGCTTATGGGTGTCAAATGTCCCCCAACAATATCAGCAGTATATTTAAGAGTACACCAGCTGGTACTGTTGCCACATGTCTTAGGCGCACTACCTAGAGCAGAAGCAATGATGACTTGATCACATTGTAACTCTATGTGGTTATGAGTTATGACTTGTAAGTTTATTGGTATTATGGTATAATAGTTTTCTTTTATGGGATGTAGCTGATTTTTATGTAGCTTTGACATTATAGTTTCAAACAGGCAAGGCATTGCATCACTTACCAATAATCTTCCATTTCCTATTCTATATAGTTGTTTTTTGTTATATAAAGATTTTTGTGTATGTAGTTATATGCTTAATTTATCAATTCCTAAAGTTTAATTTAGATTTACAACGTTTCCCTAATTTTTCTTACATTTATTTAATTATAGTGTTTTCTTGAAACATTGTTATTTCCTTAGCGAGCGAAGTTTACACCAACACTGATGTTTTGAGTCTTGCTTTTCTAAATAAACCATAAATTAAAGATCTTTAGGCTTTCGGTGGATGAACCCCAGCCAAACTGATATACCTTGTTGAATTTCTAGTCTGAATTATGATTAAACTACTATTCGTTCTTTTTGTCTCTGGGTTTTTCAATTTTAGGACTGGGTGTTAGGTGAACTAATTTGATGTTGAGACCACAAGTGAAGTATAAAACTGGTATTATCTATTTATATATTACATTGATGACTTATATGGGATCATCTCTATAATTTGTAGAACATAGTGTGTTGGTCCATGTATGCTTATTTGTGTTGATTTTTCTCTCACCACTTGCCATTTTTTCTTTATCGTAATTCTTTGACTGGATTTACCAACTTGATATCATTGTGTACATGTCTAGTGCTTTCCTGTTGTCCTCTTGTTCTTGTATAGGGGATGTTTATCTGATTATTTAATTATGGTCATATAATTTTTGAATGAACATTGTAGATAAAAAAGAATTGCTATTTATGCTAATGCTTCATACAATCCAGTTTTGAAAAGTGTTTTATATGTTTTTCTTTTCCCGAGTTCAAGTGTTTTTAAGTCTCGACACCGTATTGTTCAAAATGAATTAAGTGATGTGCTTATTCCATATGGTGGGAATTGATCTATGTACCTTGTAACTCTTACAGAGGCGTGCAGTATTTGAGGCATTATGGAGGTGTACAAGGCCAGCAAGATTATGGGATCTTTATACCTTTACTTGCGGACCTTCGAAATTTAACAACACCAACCCAAAGTTGCGTTTACTGAATGAGTATTTCCGGCTTCTTGGGAAAGGTTCCTACCATGCGTCAAGTGATGCCATTGAAGATGGGTCATTCTCTGTGTCCAATGAGTGGTGGAGAATAAGTGGGGTTAATTCCAGCTATACAATGTGCCCAACTTATCCGTTCTCCTTGATTGTCCCCAAATGTATCAGGTATATATGTTCTTTACTTTCTAATTCATCGGATCATATGCGAATTTGATTAGAGGATATCAGAATATGTGAAGATTTTAAATGCCCTTCCTCTTGAAGACTTTATAAGAAATAAGCTCTTTACATGGGATCTGACCACTCTAATGAATTTGTACTGCCTTGCTGATACTAGTGATGAAGAAGTTCTACAGGCTTCCACCTTTCGTGCAAGGTGTCGATTACCTGTAATTTCATGGTGTCATCCAGGTATGCATTTAATCTGGTTCTCTTACTTATCCTTGTATCTCATGACTTATCTAGTAATTGCTTAAATTATGAAACATGTAGGAACTGGAGCTGTTCTTGCACGTTCATCCCAACCCTTAGTTGGTCTCATGATGAATACAAGGAGGTAACTGTGTTTTGTGTTTGTTTGTTTAGTGCAAATTGCTAGGTCATTTTTTTGCAGTGCAGACTTTTAGCTTAATTATAAATTAGAGAGTATATGGGAATGTAAGTTTACTGTACTAAATATTTTGGGTGGATTTGATACAGTTTAGTAGCCCAACAATGTTTTTTTTTTTGTATCAGTTTATATTTTAATGAAATTTTCTTGATCTACTGCTATGAATTATTCTGCAGCAATGCTGATGAAAAGCTTGTTGCTGCACTTTGCACTCAAAATGTCGTTGCAAGGGGACCACGGAGGTATGCTTTTATTTGTGTTGTGAAGTTCTGTTTTTGTAATGATTTTTCTCTAGATGAATCATAAATTACATCCTATCATGATCCTATGCTACTCTCCATGCAAAGCTTATACACAAAAATTATCATCCTTTAAGGTTCTTCGATTTTTTTCAAAACATCTTGAATAATTCTAGAAGTTTTCATCGAACGATTAATTCACGAAGTATTCATGACTTTTTAAATAAAGCGTGACTGTTTTTAAAAAAGTCATGAATTTTGCGAATTATTCGCTAAATTTTTGAAAAATCCCGAATAATTAATTAGTAATCTTATTTATGCTTTTTAAAAAAAATATCTTGCCGACTTATTTTCAATTTTTTTTGCGAATTGTCCAATTTTTCCTGATTTTTTTCAAATTTTTTCTTAGCTGAATAATTTGCTGAACTCCGACTTTGTGACTATGATCTCAACAACGAGATTAATAATCAAAAAGGAAATGAACTTCATTAAGATTCAACGTATTGCAAAATGTGCTATTGTAGGGGTATATATATATATATATATCACTGAGGTCGGCAATGTCTGTGTGATCAAAGGTATTAATGTCGAAAAGCTAATACATACTACTCTACAGAGATACTGGTGATGTAACTTTGCATGCGGATCTTTCTTGACTATAATACACTTAATGTTCTCTTGTTAATGCTTTGTTTTACATAAGTTTCTTTTGTTATACTATGCGGCTAAGAGATGAGTGGTGTTATTTTTAGGAAGCTTTACATTGCTGATGCGAGACCTAGAAAAAATGCATTAGCAAATGGGGCAATGGGAGGTGGTTCAGAGTCATCTTCTAATTATTTCCAATCAGAGGTCTGTAAGTTTTGGGCTGTCCAGTTGTGCATACCGTAATAAAGTTTTAAGGTTTGTTGTTTGCTAATAATACATTTCTGGATTTTTAATTTTTCATCAGATAGTTTTCTTTGGGATAGACAATATACATGCCATGAGAGATAGTTTTGCTCGACTCAGAGACTACTTAGATACTTATGGTGCCACTTCATCGGATGGAATGTCATCATTCTTGGTCAGTTATTGCAAGTCTTTCAAGATCTCACTTGTTGTTACTGCTTAAACTTTTTTATTCAATGTTTTTGAGAAACAACTTTATTTCATGATTTGGAAATGGAAGGCTGTACTATATATGGTGTTTGTTAATGGAGAAATTTTATTAATTCATAATATGCAAAAACTTCTATAATGTTGATTATTGGAGTTTGTGCTTTTCAATTGTTAAGTTTCTGACAAGACTAACATTTTTTTTTCCTTTTTGAAAATGACAATTGTAATCGTTATAGAGAATTTGGTTTTAGCAGCCAATTTTTCAAGAATGGGAGACATTTTTCTTCTGTGATAGTGATTACCTTATTTTTCTTCTGTGATAGTGATTACCTTAAATTGACCTTGTACATAAACCAGAAGTTATGATAGGGCAAGGCACGTGGATCTGAATATAATTCATGGTTCTGAATTCTGATGACAACTTTAGTTTTCCGATGTTCTCATTTAGTTGTTCCTATTTGTTGCTGATATTATTATGAAGATGACATTGGTGTCTGGATGTTTTGATAACTTTGGCAAGGTAACTGCTTGGTGCATTTAGTAATAGAACAAGCTTTGTTCTAAGACAAACTTTTCTTTCCTCCCAGAATCTTGTAAAGAATTCTGCAGTATATGTTCTCTAAACACGACACCCTAAAACACAATCTCACAAAGATGAAATCTCAGTGAATTTTAATTTACTGATCCCATCTTTCACATAATCAACCCCCCTTTAGCTGTACAAGAATATGTGGAGTTCAGTATGTCTGGAATTTAGAATTTTTATAGCTGTTTTGTTTCTTGGCTCTTTGTTTTTGGCTCCTTCAGTCAAATAAAATAGATTGTTCCTCTGGGAAGAGCCCAATCAAGGAATTTCATTATATCGCTTTAAGATCGTTCTATTTTGTATGGTACATACACGGATACAATACATAATATATTCCTTTCTTTTGTGCTATTAAAACCAATAAAAAAAGAGACATTTGAATGGTTAAATATAGATACCGGGATGTTTCTTATTAATGACTGCTCGCTTGAGGCTTTGAAGTGAAATAAAGTTGGTAGACTGTTTTTTTGATGGGGTTGAGTAGATTTGTAGTGTATTTTATTGTCAATCTTTACCATAATTATCATGTTCAGAAGTTATGTTAGAGTTCAATGATGTCCTACTGTTTGGAGTTTTGAAGTGTCTTTATTAGTCAATCTTTACCATAATTATCATGTTCAGAAGTTATTATATAGTTCAATGATGCCCTACTGTTTAGAGGCTGCCAGTATTGATTTTAACTGTTTTTATCCTTTTAATTGGCAGAGGCATGGTGGATGGAGTTGGGGCGGGGGCAATCTCAGTAGTATGTCTGCTTCAGTTTCGACACTTGGAGACACTGGGTGGTTACTACATGTTCAAAGTGTCCTAGCTGGTTCTGCTTGGATTGCTGCACGTGTCCATTTGGAATCATCCTCAGTCCTTGTACATTGCAGGTTAGGAGTCTTTTGTGTAATGCCTTTCTCAAGTTAACCATTGTGAACATATCTTTAATTTATTTGCTTGGTGATGGCTGTTGATTTTCTTATATATGGTAACTTTGATAGTCACATTTCTTTTGTTGGGTAAAATTGTGACAGTGGAAAGGCATTATCAAATGGCAGAGTTAAATATTTGTTTATCCTTGTACCTTTTCTTACTAAGCTTCTTTTCTTGAGTAATATATACTATGTCTATAAGTCTATGTGAGACATGACAGGTTTTTTTCTACTGGTTTGGAAGTTCTCTTGTCTGAACTATCATATTATTGAATGAAAATGATTCACAGACAAACATGAAATCATAATTAGAAATTATGTGCTTTATCTATTGTTGGTTTCCAGACTAGTTTAGATTGATTCATGACGAGTTCTATATTATCACCTTGTGGGTTTAATGACTCTGTAAATGTGTAACTGATTTTGCTTGCAATGCACCTATTATATATATATATATATATATATATATCAGACTGCATGAGTCCACATTTTGGGTTAAGTTTATGGCTAAAACCAAACTTTGATACTTCAGCTCCTTTTGAATCATGATCAGAAGAAAACTACATACATTCTTGAGGGGGGCTGACTATGAACGTCGTTCCAGAAAAATAAATTGTGTAATTGTTTAGTTCAAATAAGGTTGGTATTAGTTTAAGGTTTTAAAAGTTTGTACAACTTGGTATTGCTTCTTTGCAGCAATGATTTCAAGAGGCTTGAGCAATAATTGAAGTCTTACAGGCTTTCCTTTTCCTTTTTTAGGTTTTTTTTATGCTTGTTACAGTTTTGTTTGTGTTTCCATTTTCCTGTTTCATATTCTCTATGGCTCTAAATCAGAGTAATCTCTTGGAAGGAGGGATCTTGGCATCTTGCATACTTTTAATTTTTCAAGTAGATGCAAAGGGTTGGAATTTTTTGGGAGCTTATTGTCCTGAAGTCCTTAATAACCCCATCTGCATCTTAACCCTCCCTTTGTTGAGGTGGTGAAAGATGACTGTTATGGCCCAATAAATTCTATATCCAAGCCTTTTCTCAGGGGAATAGAAGATGTTGTGGAAGCTACCTGTTTGCTTGGTGAGTCTTAAAAGCTGAGAATTTAGTGGCAATTGTTGCATCTGTGGATTTTTGCATGTTATAGGCTGCAATAGGCTTTTCTATAACTGGATGAAGGGGTGCGGAGGAAGAAGGTTCAACTTGCTGGGGATGCTAGCTTGTTAAGTTGTTAAATTCTGTGCCTGTTGGTACAATAGACCTGGGCGCAAAACATGTCTTCATATTGGATATGGAGGTTGGTAAAGCTCTGTTACCCAGATACATAATGATGGTTGATGCGATATCCGGATTGAGCACTTCAATATTAAGTGTAAACCTCAGAGGCATATTTTTTTTCCGTGAAGGATACACAGTTTGGTGAAGCTGGATGGTGTGTTATCTGGTTACTTCAAAACGGATGCTATATCCCTTTCAAACCTTTAAATATTGGGCATAGTAGCTATTGATAAAAAGAATATTAAGCATAAACGCCAAAGATACATTCTTTGCTTTGAAGATTCTCATGCTTGTGAAGATGGAAATAAGTTGTCCGTGTGTAACTCAATATGTAGTTGATATTTGTGTCAAATACTTGAAATGCCATATCCTTGGCATATAGGGACTGTTTTCTTGGTGTGTTTGGGTAGCCTAGAGAGGAGACATGTATCAGGAAAAGTCAAGGGCCCGTTTGTTTCAGATTATTCCAATCATGAGCAATTATGCTGATAAGCGATGTTGTCAATAAGCCCTGACAGTTGTAATCCTGTTTGGTTGGCACTTTGCCGATAAGAGATTATCTGGTAATTTTTAAGGAGGGTAGTTTGGTCATCTTGAAAAAAAGAAAATAATATTTTGAAGAATCTCTCTCAAGCTTAATGGATCTTATTGGGTGCAAATTTGGGTGCTTACAATAATTTTAAGTCTTAAAGGTGCGGTTATGCTCCACAATAATCACCCCTTGGCGAGATTATGGAATCACTGGTTATTTCCATAATATGTTATTACATAATTGCTTATGATGAGTCGAACCAAACGCTATGATCGGGATATAATCCGGACATAAGCGATTAAGTCTCAAATAAGCGCTTAAGATAATCTGAACCAAATGAGCCCTAAGTGTGCTAGATTTTGGGTTGAGATGTGAATGAATGTGTTTGCTAGCTTTTGGGTTCATATCCGTCACGGTTGGATATTAGATTTGGTTTTAGTGGACAAGAGAATTCTTTTCCTTTTTTTGGGTTTGTGGTGCAAGATTGTATTAGTAATGATCTTTAAAGGTAAAGGAGAATGCATAGGGGCTCCCTATTTAATCCTCGTCTTCCTTTTCTTTTCCTATTTAATTCCGCCATTACTTGTATACCACAAAAAGGACAATGGTGATCAGGTCATTATGCCTAAAGCCTCCAAAGAATTTGTTGAAGGTATGCAACACAGAGGTATTCAGTAATGTTGGAGTGAGAAAAAAAATAGGAGACTTTGAAAGAGATTTATTCCATATACAAAAAGGAGGAGTTAATTTATGGGGAGGAAATAATGAAAAGGGTGGAGCTTAAAGGAGGCAATGCCTTTGGCCCATGAAGAGGATATTTGTTAGAAGAAAAAATTGAGAATCAAGTGGCCTCAACTGGGGTATATGAACACTATTGTTTTTTTTTGGTGAGAACACTATATTTTCCCGGATGTGTTCCTTTGGGAGGAATAGAGCTTTGGAACTATCTAGTCTCTCTTAGGAAGGAACACATTTTGTATGGGAATTGTTGGGCTTTAAGGGAGAAGTTATGTTTGTTCTTTTCCTGGGAACATGCTTCCTTATAACTCAAGAAGAGAAATTCATCTATATAAGGTGGGGGATGTCCCATACCTAGGTAGAGCTTGTTTTGTTAAACTTTGGGACAGTGTCCTTATTACTCCATAATGGAGATTGGAATGAAGTAAGTTTGTTTTCTCTTCCCCTCGTTCTTTCTTATCTTGTTTCTCCATCATTTGGTATTAGAGCTTGGCTCTTTCTCCTCGGAATTTTGCTACAATTGTTTTACTTGCAATGGCGGCAAAGCGTAGCAATTAGAGTCAAGTAGAAGTTGATCTAAGGGAGGAGGAGATTCGTGAACTTCAGGGACAAGTGATATTAGCTTAAACACAAGTTCAAGGCGGAGAAAGGGAAAACTACTCTTGAAGTAGCATATCCGATATAAGTTTCCCTAACCTCGTAGGAGCGATCATTTTTCGACGCTTGTTCTAATGAAAATCCAGGTATGTCCTTTGACAAACCTCCAATTTTTGATGTTTATAGTGAAGATGGTCACATCATACATCAAGGAGTGGGTGCAAAACCATGTGGTTCCATTGGATTTCCTATCCTAATCAAGGAAGCAAAAGAAAGTACCAAATCAGAAAATTCTCACTTTTTGATTTTTTGAGTGACAAGAATGGAATAGAAAAAATATAAAAGAATAAAAAATATGCAATATGAGGAGTGGTTGGTTGATGGATGTGGGGATAGTACCCATCCAAACCCAATCAACCCAAGAACATGTGAGGTCGATCCATGTGAGACCAGCATTGTTACAATCTATCCAATTAGTCCAACTGAACCATTTAAGAATAAATTGTGTGAACCACTTAACCTACCAATGTTTTGGTTAAAAAAATGGTTGAAGGATCCAATTTGGTGGAATTCTCTCGAACTCTTGAATTCATTTGTTGCAATAGTGACTTGAAGAAGATTGATGTTGAAATAATTGAGATTTCAAGTGATTTAGAAAATACTAAATCAAATGGAGAAGGCTCACGATTCAATCCACTAACTGATCCCGATAAGGACCCTTATGATTAAGATGTTGAGCCTATCAAATGTAAGTATAATTTTGATCATGAGTCGGTCCGATCCAATGTAATTGCCGAAGTGACTCAAGAAGAGTCCATCCAATCGCAGCTCGTATGTCAACAATGCAATAGGATAGGGGATGGCCGGAGTTGTTTGTATATTGCTTTGATTGTGAAGAAGAAATTCGACACCGATATTGCATGGACGACATTCTTAACCATGATGAGTTTGTATTTTGGGTATGTGAGTCTTGCTAAGACGTGAGGAATATGATTGCTAATCAAAAAGTTCATCAACTCGAGTTTTTGAATCCGGTGGAAATGATGCAGTCGAAAATCAACCATTCCCTCGGATCAAAGATCAGATCATCAATGCCAAGCAATCAAGCCATCTAAAAATAGAAAATGATACTCCAACGCCCGATTTGAAGCCATTTGATCCTGGTCAAGGCAACAATCAAGTCAACGGTCCCACTTTTAATATGCATTATTTGACCTCTTATCATGGCAAGATTGATTCAAACTCGAGGTCGAGTTCTCCACAAACTGTGGAGGATGAAGTAGCTCATTTTAGGCTTATTTGGGTTTATGAGACATCAGACATTTTGGGTCATGTGTTTGGGCCAATTTTGTTGGACTTCTATTTTGGGCTTTTAGTTAGTCTTTTGGTCAAAGTCCAAGTCATTTATTTCTTGCATTTCCTAGACTAGCTTTGGAACTATCTAGTCTCTATTAGGAAGGAGCACATTTTGTATGAGAATTGTTGGGCTTAAGGGAGACGTTATGTTTGTTCTTTTCCTAGGAACATGCTTCCTTGTAACTCAAGAAGAAAAATTCATATAAGGGTGGGAGATGTCCCATACCTAGGTAGAGCTTGTTTTGTTAAACTTTGGGACATTGTCCTTATTACTCCATAGTGGAGATTGGAATGAAGTCAGTCGGTTTTCTCTTCTCCTTGTTCTTTCTTATCTCGTTTCTCCATTAGTACTGCACCTTTCTTGGAGGTAATTTCATCACTTGAAGGAGTAATAAGCAAGGTGTAGTGGCTAAGTCTAGTGCCGAGGTCGAGTATAGGGCAATGGCCGATGGTGTGGTTGAATTGTTGTAATTGAAAATCCTATTGCGTGATTTGGGAAGTAAATAGATGGTCCAATGAAGTTGTTCTGTGACTACATGGTGACCATTAACATTGCTCAAAATCCTTTTTAGCATGATCATACTAAAACAGAGATCGATATGCACTTCATCAAAGAGCAGACTATTTCTCATCATTTTTGTTACTATTTGTTACATCAGAATACCAACTTGCAGATATTCTTACCAAAGGTGTTGCCAAGACAACCTTAATGTTGATTCTTAGCAAGCTGGGCATAACAGATATCTATGCACAACATGATGGGGAGTGTTGAGATACTTATTATTATGGATGTAGATATACCGTATCAAATCCTTAAGGGATTATTGTAATCTTTTTTATAAGTAGTATAAATATTAAGAAATGGGAAATCAGCCCCTAATCTTTCTCTCCAATCTTTCTCCTCCTCTCTTTCTTCTCATCCTCTTTTCCATCTAGGGTTTTACTTTCTACTATAGCATTGAAACTAGAGAATTACAGAATAGGGAGATGGAAAATTTAAAATTCCAATTAAAATTGATCCAACTCACTCAATTATAAACCGATACTGAATGTAGTTCTCTTTTGTGCAGAAGATAGTGTTAGTGTAGTGTTAGTGTAGCGTATTATGGTGCACCGTGTCTTATGCTATCATATTGGTGATTAAGGGTATTAGTGTAATTGCACAGATTTTATAATTAATAAAAACCAAGGAGCTGCTCAAACCCTAAACGTTGGACTCTCTTCCTTCTTTTCTTTTCTCTCTACGTGTCTTCTCTTTAAACCCTAGACCTTAACATGGTATCAGAGCACTGGACAATTCTTGGTTACTTTTCTTTTACAAATCTCTTCTTCTTCTTCTTTTTTATTTCCTTTCTTCTTTCTTAAGTTTTTATCTTTCTTTCATCTCTCCTTTTTTTTTAGTTCATTTGTGCCTACTGCAGCATAATTCTATGCTGCCATGCCTTTATGCCTCTGTTGTGAGCCTGTCCTTTCAATTGGCAAGCGAGAAAGGGTTGTTCTGAATAATCGTATGCTTGTTATATGCATACAACTGATACATGGAGTTTTCTGTAGTTGTATGTGAACTTTGTGAAGCTGTTGCACCCCACTATTGCTGTCTGACCAATTGCTTTGGGCATGTGGATCAAAATCTTTCTCTATACAATAATGTTGGGAAGTGCTACAGATATGTCTATACATCGTCCTCTCATATCTGCCCATATCTAGGCTGCTGAATTGTTATCTGTGTCAGTTCAGACCTATTATGTGCCTCTCTATCCTGATAATACAGCTGGGGGTACTTATGCTTTTGACCATGCAGACAGTAGGTGTTTTTGATAAAATTCCTTACAGAAGTTATGATCCAGATCTGTAAGGATTGCGTTTGGATTTGTGGAATTGGAATTGACCTAAAGAATTGAAATTCTATGGAATTGAAAACCACTGAATTAAATTCCACGGATTTCAAAATTCTACCATTTGGATGTACTATTGAATTCATGGAATTAGATTATAGAATTTCAATTCCACAGTTTGGATGAATAAAAAAAAATGTGAAAATGTCTTTGAATTATTGTGCATTAATATACACAAATCTACAAGTCAGGTGTGATGAAATGTTTAAACACAAAATTATAGTTTTATTTACAAGCATATTAATAATGAACACATTAATAAACATGTGTAATCAGAATAAACCAATATCCCAAATGCATTAGATGCATATTATAACAATCACAATATTATTCATAATAACATGACCCAAAAATTACTAATATTAGTTGGGACAAATTGGAAATAAAATAGAATAAAAGTCCAAAGTTGAGATTACCCCAAAAAAAAAGCTAATTGTTTTATATGAAATAAGACAATCTCATTGATGTTGGATTGTATGCAGGATAAGATACATGAACAGAAACTCTAGTCCACGATAGCTTCATCACCGCCATATAAAAAAAGAAAAAAGAGAGGAAAGGAACTCAAAATAACTCATTCCCATTCAGTAGACTCAAAAACCAGCTACGAAACTGTGTTGATTGAGGCTTGCACAGATCTGAAATGTCTTTAGAAATTGTGCCAATAAACAATCATTTCATGTGTCAATTAGTCAGACTCAAAATCGTCCATGCTGTATAACATCATTTTTCTGCTTTCTTGTCTTTCTTTTCTAATTTCTAGTGCTTGATTGTTGCATTATTTGTTTCAATTGGTTGTTATATAAATGCAAAGCTTGTTTTCCTTTCATCAATTTAGATGTTAAAAACATGTCCTAATGGCTAGCTACTAATCCCAAACTTACAAATCCAAAGAAAGCTTTATTGGAAGGCAAGAGACTTAAAGAGCTGGGATTGAGTGGCCACTTGGGTGCGTGATGGAAGAGGCAGATAAGAGTTTGGATTTGATTTTGGCAATAACCTGATCAGTCCATACAAGTATGAAGTAACTTAAAATAAAAACTCATGGAATGGACGAAGGAAGGTGCGCCACTTGGGTATGTGATGGAAGAGGCAAATAAAAGTTCTTACAGTAGGTTTGTTCCTCCTTTGATTAGGACTCAACAGAGGTGATTTTTGGTTCATCAATGTTCTCCTCGACCTGACCGCAACCTAGGCACTTATCGATCTGCTCCCAGTCCTCCTCCTCATGGCACACCTTGAGATGATGTTGTGTGAGTATGAACACATTCCCTTAGCCAGGGGGTGATGGCCATCCTGTTCACAGTAGTGTTTTTTGGTGCATTAAAGGAGAATGACGAGATGGGAGAGATTAAGATTTTTTATTGGGTTCTCTCCTTTATCCAATTCCGTAGCACTATGGAATTGTCAATTAAGACCCCTCATAAAGGATTTCAATTCCACTTATTTTACTTATGAAATCACCACTTTAATTCCATATGGAATTTTTAAATTCCATTTCTATCATTTTTATAATGTTCCCCAAACGGTGGAATTGGAATTGTGGAACGGAATTGACAATTCCTTCCCTCAATTCCACAAATCCAAACGCACCTAAGTGTATGCTTGTATAATCTAATTTCCTTCTGTACTTGCTTAATTCTGCATATATTTTTGGAGAATGTTGACTCCAAGTGATACGGAGTCGACATCCCAGCAGTCCATTGATATTGTAGGCATGCATATTACTTCAGTTAAGTTAAATTATGAAAATTATCCTCATTGGGCTCAAGCTATAAAGGTATTCAGTGGGGCTAAAGGAAAATCTAGATTTTAACATACAGTCCTCCATCGAAGACTGACAAGGAGGAATATGAAGATTGGCTAAAAGAGAATTATCTCATTATGACTTGGTTATGGAATAGAATGGAGCCCCATGTCAGTGCTATTGTGATGTTTTTGGATACAACAAAGTAGATATGGGATAATGTTCGTGATATGTATTCCCATGGCAAGAATATTTCTCGTATTTATGAGTTGTATGAGAATATTCTTCATTTACAACATGGAGATAAGAACTTGTATCAGTCCCTTTCTACCGACTTAAAAGTACAACGACGCCAAAGAGAAGAATTTCGAGTGGCAAAATTTCTTTATGGTTTACATTTAGTTTACAAATCTGTACGTAGCCAGCTCTTGGCTGATGAAAAGTTGCCCTCATAGAGTAATACATACTCCCGTCTTCAGCGTATCGGATTCCAAGAACAATCATCTACTCAGTTTTCTGGTTTGAAAGGAATTTCAGCACCGATCTCCTTTAATAGTGGTCGTGGAGGTACTTCTCGTGGTTGTGGTAGGGATTCATGGGGAGCCCGAGGTAGAGGGTGTGGAACCCGACAGTGTGTTCATTGTGGCCGAAATAATCATATGTCTAAGAAGTGTTGGGAAGCCTGTTTAGGTGAATCAAGTGACTACTAAATTAGATACTGATGAGGCTATGCAACTAACTACCGGAGGAACTCGGTCACAGGATTCTGTGGTCTTGTCTCAAGATGAATAACATAAACTACTGAAGCAAACAACACATCTATCTATTCATCCAATGTCTTCTACTACTGCCTCTGCTACTCTTGCTCACTTAGGTACATCTGTGCTTCTTGCATCTAAGTCTCCTTCTTGGGTTATTGATTCGGGTGCATCCGCTCATATAACTGGTAAGTCTTCTTTATTTTCTTCCATCACTAAGTCTATAAATATTCCTTCTGTTGCACTTGCTGATGGTTCCACCTCTATTGTTGTTGGTCAGGGTAGTCTCTAACCTACTTTTTTGTTGATTGTTCCACCTCTACGAAGAAGACGGTTGTTGGAGGACATGAATTCAAAGGGCTCTACTACCTTGATAGTAATGTTCGTCGGTTTGCTGTTGCTCTTCACTCTAGTGTCACCCCTCTTCAATGACAATTTCGCCTTGGTCATCATTCTCTTTCAAATATGAAGCAACTTATGCCCTCTCTTTTCTTTGTGTCTACTCTTGAATGTGAGGCCTGGGAGCTTGGAAAACATCAGAGGTCAGTCTTTCGTCCTAAAGTCGAGAAACGGAGTAGTACTCCTTTCTCATTAGTTCATTCAGATGTTTGGGGTCCATGTCGCATGTCTAGTGTCTTTGGTTTAATTATTTTCTTATTTTTGTGGATGATTATTCTAGAATGACTTGGTTGTAACTGTTAAAGGATCGATATGAAGTTTCACCTGTATTTAAATCTTTCTAGTTTCTACAAAGAAATAAAAGTTCAGTTTGGCAAAGTTGAATGTTTATTCCGTTTGGATAATGCTTTAGAATTTGTGCAACATGATATCTCTATGTTTCGTAATGGTAATGAGATCATTCATTTGACCTCTTGTTCCCACACTCCACAACAAAATAGAGTGGCTGAAAGAAAGAATAGACACTTTCTTGACATTGCTAGTTCTATGATGATCCACATGCATGTGCCAAAGGGTTTTTGGGGATATGTTGTCTTAACTGCTTGTTATTTGATAAATCTTATGCCTTCTTCTGTTTTGAATGGCCAATCCCCTCATTCTGTTATCTTCCCTAGTTCATCCTTGTATCATATTCCTCCTCAGGTTTTTGGATGTGTCTGTTTTGTTCAAGTCTTAGGATCTGGGATGGACAAGCTATCTCATTGCGCTATCAAATGTATTTTTCTTATTGGCTTAAGAAGCAAGCCAAAGATTTGGTTATCCTCGTACCCAAAAAGGGTATAGTTGTTATGATCCTATCGGTCGCAAACAGTTTGTCAGTGCTAATGTCACCTTCTTTGATAGTACTGTGTATTTTTCAGATGATGGGCATGCTTTGGATTCTAATATTTTCTCTCATTTTGTTGAATTTGATATTCCTTCCTTCATTCCTCTACTTGTTGGTTCCTTTCCTACTTCACCCCAAACATGTCCCAAACCTCTTCAAGTATACAAGCGCAGGACACAAGCTAGTGAGGTGGTAAGTCCAGAAGTTCAGTCTTCTATCCATTCGTTAGCTTCTAAAGGAGATTAACCTATTGTTTTTGAGCCTTCCATAGATCTTGATGTGCCTATTGCTGTCCGAAAAGGTAAACATGTCTGTACTCAACATTCTATTGGCATTTGGCAATTATGTTTCATTTGCTCATCTTTCTTCCTCATATCGTTGTTTTGCTTTATCTTTATCATCTGTGTTCATTTCGAAGACTTACCAGGAGGCCCTTGCTCATCCTGGTTGGCACAAGGATATGGAAGACGAAATAGATGCTTTGTGTTCCAATTATACTTGGGACTTGACCCTCTTACCTGCTAATAAGGAAGGAGTTGGTTGTCGATGGTATTTACTGTCAAATTTCAGCCTGATGGTACCATTGAGCGACTGAAGGCGAGATTAGTAGTCAAGGGTTATACCCAAACTTATAGTGTGGATTATTTTGAAACCTTCTCTCTTGTGGTTTGCTTGAATTTTGTACGTATCCTTATCTTTGTTGCCATTAATTGGTCTCTATTTCAACTAAATATCAAAAATGTCTTTTTACATATTGATCTTCAAGAAAAAGTTTATATAAAGCAACCACCTGGGTTTGTTACTCAGGGGGAGTATGGTAAGGTTTGTCGGTTGAGGAAAGCTATTTATGTATTGAAGTAGCCACCTCGTGCATGGTTCGATAAGTTTAGCCATGTTGTTATCTCTTTTGGATTTTGTAGAAGTTTTGCTAACCACTCCATTTTTGTTCATTAGCAAAAGTTTGGGATTGTTATTCTTATTATTTATGTTGATGACGTCATTATTTCTAGGAGTGATTCACAAGGTATTGAAGATGTGAAGCAGTACCTAAAACAACATTTTCATACAAAGGATTTGGGTCGGCTGAGATACTTCTTGGGCATTGAAGTAGCGAGAAGCAGGAAAGGAATTGTATTGTCTCAACGTAAATATGTGACTGATTTATTGATAGAGACAAGAATGTTGGGTTCAAAACCAGCAGACACTGCAATGGATCCTAATGTAAAATTGGCTGGTGATGATAATGTATCCTTTGAAGATACCAAGAGATACAAGCGACTTGTTGGAAAGCTAATCTACTTAACTAGTACTTGACCTGATATCACGTTTGTTGTAGGTGTAGTGAGCCAATATATACAGAACCCTAAACAGATACATTGGGAAGCTGTATGCAGAATTTTGAGGTATCTGAAGCATTCCCTAGGGGGAGGTTTGTTTTATCGACAAAATGGTAATTCAGATATCGTGAGTTATTCCGATGCAGATTGGGTTGGTTCTGAGTCTGATAGACGATCGACTACATGTTATTGCGCATTCATTGGAGGAAATCTAGTAACATGGCAAAGTAAAATGCAGAATGTGGTAGCTAGATCTAGTGCTAAAGCTGAATATAGAGCAATGGTTCATACTGCATGTGAGTTGCTATGGCTAAAGAGCTTTATGCAAGAACTTGGCTTTGTGATTGACAAACCAATGGAGATGTTATGTGATAATCAAACAGCTAATTACATAGCTAGTAACCCCATATTTCATGAGGACAAAACATATTGAAGTTGACTGACACTTTGTCAGGGATTGTGTGATGAGTAAGAAGATTTGTACTCCATTTGTTAAGTCTGAAGATCAACTTGGTGATGTGCTTACAAAGGCACTGGGGAAGAATCGTTTCTTGGCCTTGTGTAGCAAGTTTGGCATGGAAGATATCTATGCTCCAGCTTGAGGGGGAGTGTTAGTGTAGCGTATTATGATGCATTGTCTTATGCTATCATATTGGTGATTAAGGGTATTAGTGTAATTACACAAATTTTATAATTAATAAAAGCCCAGGAGCTGTCCAAACCCTAAACGTTGGACTCTCTTCCTTTTCTTTTCTCTCTATGTTTCTTCTTCTCTTCAAACCCTAGACCTTAACTTTATAAAGTGCATCAAATTGATGCACCATGACTACGAAGTCTCATAAACTGATCTTTACAAATAGATAACAGATCTGTATTTTTTTAGATGTATCATCCATGACCTAGAAAAAGAAACACCTCTAATTGTATATGACTTCAGAAAAGCTATACAGATCTCTCATATATTCAAACGATCCTAAGGCAGCTGTTCCCTTGTCGATCTGATGATATCAGTCGTACAGCTACTGATATAGGAGATCTAGATAGACACAAATGTTGCATCGTTTCCAAGATGTCTGTCTCCTCTTTCATTTGGATATTCCTTAATTTTTGATCAGATGAAGGAAGTGAGACAAGTTGACAAGTTGAAAAGTAATTAATTGTCTTTCTTGTTGTGATCTACACATTTCTGTGTTATAAATTAATATATCTTCTTTTCTATAAGTTGCATTAGTATCAACAATAATATTATGGTAATTAAAATTAGTAATGCAGTCTGATATGCTAATGCATACATGCATGCACACCTTTTGTGTATATATATTTGTATGAGTGCACTTGATTCGTCTTTACTAAGTTTTTTTTACAAGGATACTATCATTAAAGAAAGGCAAAGCCTGAAAGAAAAAATTTCATAAAAGTAAAATGAAAAAAAGAAAAAAAAAAAGCCCCCCAGAACATGTTGCTGGAATGAACAGAAAATATATCCAGTTCGGACAGAAAGGACTATCATAGACTCATTGACGTCCTTGAGAGCATATGGGCAAAGATGGAGGAGCCAAGAAGCTTTATCGATCCTGGGATGACTTGACCTTTCCTTCAAAAATGCAAATGTTCCTTTTTGATGGTGTTTGCATGCAGATAACTCTACACTGGATGGCCCAATCAGTATAAGAGCTATCCACCATTTGACTTGCAAGGATTTATTTTTCTTTTTTCTTTGTGTGGGGGAGGGGGGGTCTGTCTGGAATGAACTTGTCCTAAAAGGCATGTTTTTTTCGCATTTGTTGACCCTTATCATGGAAAATAATATTCTTTTAAAAGACATTTCCCCCTTATCTGGCACAGGGACTATATAACAAATAGCATTGCATTAAAAACACTCCCTTTTAGTATATGAACATTGGTTTTCTGCAGGACTCCTGTCTAATGTACTACTACATCCAAATGATCATTTTCTAAGATTGTGAAAATTTAACTGGCTGTATTAGTGAACATGCTTGTGTTGGGCAGTACAAGTTATTTTTTTATTTCGAAGGTTTGCACAGCTGAATCTGCGTATCATCACTTTGTATACTGCTTATTGTATCTTTTTGTTTCGAACAAGTCTGTAAAGTGACAGTTACTTTAAAAAAAACTTTAGCTTTTTATATTAGAGGAATGCTAGCCGCAGTCGCAAAGTTCCAACTCTTACCGCTTAAGCAACATGTGTTGTTGCTCTTGCAACCGGTTGAAGCAACAACTTTAAAAGGAGAAAGTTGTTTTAACTGGCTGTAAAGGTAACCGGTTACATCAACGGCACACGCCACTTCAACAGTGAGAGATGGGATCTATATATATATATATATATATACTAGTAAAGATGTACGTGCAAAGCACATATTAATTTTTTATTAATAAAAATATAATATAACTAAAATAAAAATGATATAATTTCATATTTTTTCATGCTTAAATAAAAGATTATTTAACCAATGTGAATTATTCTTGTGCCAGAAAGCTGCAATTCATGCTTTCTGCAAAACGTATTCTTGATATATACTAATTGAGAGTTATCTTTTGATTAAAATTTATAGAGTTTTAAGGTATTACAAAGACTAATGATGAGAGTTATCTTCTAATTAAAGTTTGTAGAGTCTTAGGATATTGGAAAGACTAATGAGGAGAGTTATCTTCTAATTAAAGTTTGTAGAGTCTTAGGATATTGGAAAGACTAATGAGGAGAGTTATCTTCTAATTAAAGTTTATAGAGCTTTAGAATATTGATTTTACTGGAAATAAAATCACAAGTAACAAAAATTAAATGTCAAACTATATTATTAAATAATATAAAATTTTACTATTTCTTGAACTCTAATGCTTAGAATGCTAACAAGCCCAAAAAAAGTACTTATTAGTCCAAGATCGTCCAACTTGAAGATTGATGGGTCATGACCATAATGAGTATATAGCCTTATATTTGTTCAATTCATTCAATAGAATGGACATGCATATTGGAAGTATGGCAAGCATCAACTGTTACATCGTTTGCAACTTGAGGCTGGTCTAAATTAATCTATAAATCAAACATCCAAGACAGGTGTTTTTTTTTTTTGGAAGGTAAGCTGATCCAACACAAGTATTTCTCTCGCTTAAAACCAGACAACCTCAAGTGCAGAAAATAATGTGATTTACAACTTGGAATGTATTTGGTTCTTGGACTAAGAATTTTAATGCCTTTTTCATGAGATTCCTAGTCGAATCTATATCCAAATTTGGCCAAATATGGTTTACGATTTGTGATCATACCATAAAACCTTCCTAAAGAGAGACCATGAGCAGATCATTGCAGAACATGTTAACCCTGCAGTTTTTAAGGATAAAAAATAGCACAAACATTTGAGTCAAGCTTGAATGACTAATTTGATAAGAGAGTAGACTTTGCGCCACAAGAGCACCATTCTTCTAACCTTAACGATGCTACAGATGTTGCACCTTAAGCACTCAGCTGGAGAAGCCATGAGGTGGCGGATGTGGGTGTGTATTTATCAAACGTTTGATAAAGGAAACATGGGCTATTAACAAGTAGAGTTGTAGTTTTATATTGGTAGCGCACAAGCATGATCAGGAAAAGACTTGATGCCCACGTCTCTACTAAAGAGTCCACAACATAACCAATTATATATAATCATAATCCCTTAAAGATAAGTAAGAATCTTTTAATTGAATATTTCTAAGTCTCTATTAATAGAGAGCCCTAACCAATAATAATAATAATAATAATAATAATAATATAGGTTAAATTGTGTACTCAAAAGAGTTATAATAAAGTAAAGTTAAAGTTATGATCAAATCTTTCATCCCCCTCCTACGATTTATTCAATTCTAAACAAACTATACTTCTTTATTAAATTTTGTAACACATAAAGTTTGGTATATCCGAAGTTATTTATAAAATAAAATAAGTTAAAGGGTAATTAGGTCAACATAAAGTTTTGCATACTCCTTGTACTTTTATTAGTAGAATGATATATATATATATATATATATATATTTGCGATTGGGGCTAGCTTTCTTCTTCTTCTTAATATTATTAGTTTTTCAACTGTAATTGGGAGTGGCTCTGGGCTCCTTGAACTTTAAGAAGCATTTTGTTTTGTGTAGTGATGGATGGGATAGAACAACTCAGTTAGTTTCACTTGCCAGTTTGCTGCTTGATCCATACTACCGGACATTAAATGGGTTTCAGGTATGGACTGAATATTCCAGTGGTAGATTTTAGCTACTCTTACATATTTGCTTATCTTAGCATGAGAGATTCTTTTGCTTATGTTGTTGATGGGAAGATCTGATAAACCATAAACGTGGTACTTAAGATACACCCAAATTTGATACCTGTGTTTGTGAACGCTTAAGTTTTTAGGTTATTTTAAATTAGTGTCGGAGTCTCATCATTTCACTTGTGCCTATGGAATTTGCCTGAAATGATTGTTAGATTGTAACACCTCTATCTTCTTACAGGCACTAGTGGAAAAAGATTGGCTTGCATTTGGTCATCCCTTTTCAGATCGCATGGGGATGCCAACAATATCTGGGAATGGCAATGCTCCTTTAGAAATATCCCGGCAATCTTCTGGTGGAAATATTCCATCGTCGCCCATGCGCCACACATCAGGATCATCTCCAGCTAGTAGTTCGTCACATGCACAGACTTCAAACAACTATTCTCCAATATTTTTGCAGGTGCATTTATTGTAAGAATGTTTATATATAATCAAGTAATATCTTAAATCTGCCCTGATAATGCAGCAGGGAATACATCAACCATTCATTGAATTACCATTCAAAATTTTCATTACTTTGTATTTGGTCAAAATTACATCTTTTTACGACGTTCATCCAGTAGGGATTGGGTTGACTGTTGGTCTGGTGCAATATTTATGATTTGGCTCCCTTATTATATCTTTAAGAGTTGAAACATTTTAGAACTGGTCAACTATGTCATCAATGCATTATGCATAATTCCTTTTTGATTTATCTTTACTAGTTAGAACGTTTATACTTTATAATTTATATAGATGCAGGACAAACTGACAAGGCCATCAGGTCTATTCATTAACTTGGCATAACTAGTTTTATTATGATGATCACATATGTCAATCGTGTGATATGAGAAATTTTACAATACCATAACAGTAGCTCCTTTAAATTACCTATAAATAAATTTCTTGAGCTGTAAAGTCTCTTCATATGATATTGGTATAGAAAGTTTGAGGACTAAATGCTAGGGGGTTTGGATGGATGCTGGGGGTTGCCAACCATTTTTGGAATCTTGACTGTCAAGCATCTTTTGAAGCAGGCTTATTGAGCCCTACAATCTATATTTGTGTCTTATTTAGTTGCCTTCTCCAAACTATATTGCATACTATATGAATGCAGGTTTTGCGGGATTTTTCTGGCTGCAAAACCCTGAAAATGTGTCTGTGTGATGCATCTTCTGGCTGGACATCTATTTCTGAAGAAAGATTGAATGTCTTTATAATGACTCACTTTGTGATGATGGGTCGTAGTGGAGGTTGGATCTTTCTCTAACGAGTATATGTCAGTGGTAGGTTACTAGGACAAATAGGCTGAAGGATTGGTTTCCTGGCCGAACTGCCAAAAAGGATAGGTTCTATTTGTCTGATTGGCCCCTTGTGGTGTTCAATTGGCATTGAAATATTGGGCACTAACCTAAAATTAGGTTAGTGTATGGGTTAGTGTATGTAGCATTAACACTATTTGCCTTAGTTGAACACTGATTTTCTGTTGGGGTTTGGATTGGATTTTCGTTTCTTTAATTATCAACAACTTTAATGAAAACAGAAAAGGAGGGAAGAGGAAATGTAAATTTCCAATGATTGACAATGGGGTTAGTTTTTTCTTGTAAGTGTTGAATTTTTACATTAAATAAATATGAGAATTAAACATGATTTTTTTTTGTATTAATAATTGTCATTTTGCTCTTTCACTTTGCACATGGTGTAACCTTTTGGAGCTTCCGTTGGAAGGGATGTGCAAGCAGTTCTGTATCCCATTTCTTATGCGACTTCCTTATAAATTTTTTTGCAAACTTTGAAGTAGGCTGCAAATCTCTCTTTCGAGAGTCTTTCGAAGTTTCCTTGCAAAACGACAAAAGTCACGCAAATATTTAAATATCCAATGGACTAAAATAACATTTACAACTTGAAATGATTAAATACTAATTACCAAAAAGAAATGATTAACTACTACATGAAGGTGAAACATACCTACATAGGGTTAAGTTAGAACTTTTTAATTTTCCTACTTTTGATGCTTTTTCTTAGATTTATTATTTTAACTAGAAAAGGGTTTGAGTTTTGATAATGGGAGTCCAATAACTGACTTGTGCATATATTTTTTATATTTATGGTCTACTAGCTTAGCTGTAATTTTTAGTTAATTTTTAAAATTATTTAATTTTTGTACAAGCTGTGACTCGGATTAATGTGTTAATTTTAGAAAATCACATAATTCCTAATGACTGTAAATCATGTCGAAGTGATAAATGTATTTCCCTAACAAGTATTCTTTAAACATGATCCATATATATATATATATACACACACACACACACATTTCATTTTAATGAAAATTACTTTTAATTAAAAACATTATGTTACATTATATACAAATATATGCAGGTTAGGGAGGATCCTAAAAAAATTACCCTCCAAAAAATGACGTTCAGTAAATTATTTTGATTGAAACCTCAAAATATTCCAAAATATATATTGCAGTGTTTTAAAAGTGTGCGAGTAGGTGAGACTCAAGGAAAACACCTTGAGGCTCAACCTTGAGCCTTAAATCTCATTAGGCTAACGCTTCAAACTTTGAGACTCACACAAGTCACATGCCTCTTGCCTTGAGAACCTGAGACAATTTATGTTTTGAGGCGTATGCCTTATAGTTTAATTAAAAAAAAGGATTTTAGCTATATATCTGAGACTTTTAACATTAAATTTTTTAAGGTTTGCGCATCATACATTAGTAACTACTTTGCAAGTGCGTTATACATTAGTGACTACTTTGCAATTATTTGTTGGAATATAAAATCTACCACATGATAATTGAACATCATCCGTCTTTCAATATATATGAATTAAAAAGTAAATCTAAATTTCAATTTTTCTTGCCTCTTAAATTTATTATTTTTATAGTTGAATAATTTATATAATATTACAAATGCATGTGTGAACACATACATACATATCCACATATACATATACACACATATATATATGTGAGTGTGTGCGCGCGCGCGCGTGCGTGCGTGTGTGTGCTATAACCTTTAATCAGGGAGCGTGAGGCTTCCTTGTGAGGCTTACGCCTCGAAGCTTACACCTCATGCATCTTGAGGTCGCAATGCCTTGCTTCACACTTTCGCATTTTAAAACATTGATTTATTGCAAGTTTTTCAGTCAAATTTTTGCTTTATTATTTTAATGATTGCGAAAAATTGCCCACAAAAGGTGGATTTTTTTTTTAAATGACCCATTTTCTCCTGGAAAACTACGAAATTTTGTCTAAAGTTTCACAAATTTCCCAAAATCTAGAACCATGCCGCATGGAGAGCTACCATCAAAATTAAGCTTCAAGGTAAAGGTGCTGGTGGGAACCAAGTTGCACCACTACTACCTTTGCTTCCCTCACCACTTAAAAAAATTAGAGATGGTTCCAATGCAAAACAAAATATTGTTATATCTTATATGCATTCATTATAACATCATAATTTTGGTGGTTATTGAAGAAGAAACAAGTCCCGAACCGCCGAATGACAAATGAGTACCCTTCTGCAGTGGGTTGACTCTAAGCTTATGGATAGATTAACTGCTCGTCTTCAAGAGGAGTTTCTTTTCTATATGTTGTATGTTGTTTGATGACTGTAGTATTGGTTGATGGAAACTTTTTTTTTTGTGTGTGTTAGAACTACAGGGAATACCTTGGAATCCAAGATTTTAAAAGAAGTCAAACCAAGAAAGACTGTATTAAGTGTGGCTTTTGAAAGGGAATTCATAAAATGAGGCACTAGTTAAAATTGATTTTAAAAAAAAACTCAATACTGACCACTGGGCTTGGTGCTTCTTGAAGGTTTTGTTGTTGAAGCTTACTCTTTCAATGCAATTTCATGTGGTTCATCTTCGATAGTGGCCATCAATTTTGAGTGTATCAAAGAAATTTTCTGGGAGACCACCTTTTTTTGTTTTATTTTGTACTTGAAGTTCTTATAAAGAGGGTGGTTCTTTAGCCTTGGCGTAAATAGACGCTTTTTCGTACAATGGGTGTTGAGCATCCCTATTTCATTTTATATTTAATGTAGTGCAACTCTAAATAGATGTTTCTATGTACTGTAGTGTTGATATTATCCAATACATGTATAAGGAGAGGGTGTTTTCTTCTCCTTGCGGTGTGGTTGTCCCATTTTGACTTTTAGTTTTGCCCTGCTTTTTTCTTCTTATACTTCTCTCTCCCCCCCCCATTTCACGCCTCTACTTTTTGTCACATCCCTTTGTTTTATTTATTAGTTATTATTTAGGTTCCGTCTTTCCTTGTTTGTTTTCCTGTTCTTTTTTATTGATTTAGTTATTACTTAGGTTCCATCTTTCCTTGTTTGTTTTTCTGTTCTTTTTTCTTAATTTGATTTTTTTTTAATCGATAATTGAGTACCTTGAAGGTCCGTTCAAGTCATAACTCCATGCACGTGTTATCATGTGAGTTTCATACTTTTTTCTCATTTAATTTGTTTTCTCTGCATATCTTCTGCTTCTTTTGACTGATTTCAGAGATTTGAATGTGCTTCATTTACATGGCTGTGTGATGACGTCCATTTAAGGTTCGAAGCATTAAGAGATTGTATAAGAACTTGAGAATTAGAATAAGCCCTTACAAAGAGCACTGTCAAGAAGGGATGCATGGAAATACATGGAAGGGTAGGGTTTTATTACGGTAGAAAGGATCCACTGGTCCTAGGTCAAAAGCGTCAAACTCTTGCATTCGATCTTTTTGTATTATTTTCCGCTTATTATAAATACATAAAATATGAAGACCATATAGCTAAAGGATAGTAGTACTATAGTACAAACCCTGTGCGTGCACCCTAATTATTAACTAGTAGTAGTGAAGTATTAGTAAAGGTATATATTGGTCACTCATGGACTCTTGGTGTCCATGAACTTTTGCTAATGAATTGTAAAAGATAAAATCTCAATCATGTTTGTACTTTGTACTTTAAAAGTTCAAGCATTTCTTTTAATTTGTTGAATCTCTCAAGGATCCAGATTTCCTATCTAAAACTGTTGTTCATCATTAATTGTGGTTAAAATTCATTCTCAAAGGGATTTTCTTCTTGTGCAAGGTTCGGGTGGATTTCCTGTATGAACAAGATCTTGTTCCCTATTTTCATTCATAATATCATAAAGTGGGTATATTCATGGTTCTAAATATAGGTCTTATTGGCGTTGCAGCAGCCAGCCACTAGAAGATATAACATGTATCGTAGATACGCATCCATTCATACTAATATGCATGTGTATCAGTTGATACACATTGCTACTACCTAAATAATATTATATAATTTCTAAAAAGCCTAAAAATGCTTAATGGAGAAAATAAACTACTAATGGCTAATTTATTCGTATTACAATAAGGAATACAAAGATATATTACTAAAAATAAATATAAAAAATGTAGTAAGGATAGTAGTCTCCGTCCGTCCCACTCCTTTAGCTAAGGATAGTCGTTTGTGGTCTAGGGACCCGAGGGGTCAATTCATGGTGAAACCTTTTTGTCAAGCTCTCCATGCTTCTCCTAGCTCCCATTTTCCTTATCAGACTGTGTGGAATTGTGATTCCACCGTCACCTTCAAAGCCGAGGATGGAGTTTAGCCATGTTCTGAGGAGTCAGTGGATCATTTACTCTTGCATTGTCCTTTTGCTGAAAGTATTTGAGGAGTCGGTGGATCATTTACTCTTGCATTGTCCTTTTGCTGAAAGTATTTAGAGTTTCTTCTTGTCCCAGTTAAGAGTGATTTGGGTCTTTCCTAGAACCTTTTGGGACTTCTTATCTTATTGTTCATCAATTCTCTTGGCCCCCTCTGCCCCCTCTTCCTCTAGCAGCAATCTGGGCACTACTACCTGGTGCCTTTGTATAGTCTATCCGGAAGGAGAGAAATCAGCATATTTTTTAGGGTGTCATCTTATCATTGTCTAGTATCCGTGTGACGATTCGGGAGCTTATCCTTTTTTGGTGCTCTTTTAGTGGAGAGATTGGGGACTCGGAAATAGCCGCTTTGTTCTCAATTCAAATGTCCTAAAGTCTTGCATTTTGATTTTTAGTGTAATGATTTGTTTTTTCCGTTTCGGGTCACTGTGTGAACTGTTTATTATTATTATTTTTTTGCAATCTTCCTTTCTTAATGATATCTTGATATACCTTTCCAAAAAAAGTGAGGTAAAGTCATTTTGATGCTTACTGCGGGTCTCATTATAATTAAGTCATCTATGGAATACAGATCTATTATAAATATATATATACATATACTTATATATTAAATTTAACTAAGTCTAATTAAATTATTAAATTGTGAAAAATGAAAAAAATAATTATCATCTCTCTCTCTCTCTCTCTGTGTATATATATATTGGAATTCAATTCAAGATTGAGGAATTTTGTAACTAATGTATCATAGGGATAGAGCTATGATGTAGTGACCACTCTATGCAAAATCTTTTACTTTCAAGTTTCAACACCATTGTTTTGGCCCAAAAGAGGTTAAGATTGCATGATGTAGTCCCCCAAAGTCTGTTTTGTTTCTTAATGCATATTTCCTTTAAAAAAAGAAAAGAAAAAAGAAGGTTGATGTAGATCCTTTTGGTAACTATATAATGTCGATTACATGAGTTCTGACATCAATGCAGCAAATGTTGACTGTTTTTTGTTTGAGAAAAACAAAAGGTGCCTAAAAACACCAAGGGTGGTGGTGGTTGGGGGATAGATATTATTTGCATGGAGGCATTTGTCTCTGTCCCTGAAATGGAAATGCTATACATTATATCTGTACATATATTCTGGAATTTAAAACCATGGGTATACACACACACACACACGATTGTTAATGCTAGTGAACAGGGTTATATGCTTCTGCCTAAGACCCGGAATTTTATTTCCTACGTCAGTTTGTAGGGTGGGTTAACATCAGATTTATTTAGGTTTTTATTAATTTATTATTATTTAATTTTGCTAACCAAAATTGGATGTATCCCATTCACCATATGATTCACAGTCAAACTTTCCTTTTGCTACTGGAAGTTTCCATTTCTTGTTCTCATGTGTGACCTTTTCCTTCTCTTGGGAGCATGCTAGGATATGAATTTTAATTTTACAGCTAATGTTGATCTCTGTATTAGATCAAGCTTGGAAGTGAAAATATATATTGCATTGCAACCATGATTTTTATGTAATTTTTATATTAAATTTTTAATCTGGTATTTGAATTTGCTCTGCAGTGGGTTGATTGTGTTTCACAATTATTGCGGATGTATCCTTTTGCTTTTGAGTTCTCTTCGGTATGTATCCTTCTTCCATCTATGAAACTTGTGTTTGCTTCTGTGATACAGCTGAGCATTGTTTCCTTAGTCCATCTGGAGAACCACTTGTTGAGTCTTCTCTATAATTTGGTGATCCAGGCTTTTTTAGTAGATTTCTTGGACTGCATGCTATCCTGTCGCTTTGGAAACTTTTTATGCAACAGGTACTTACCTTTCTGATCTCTTGGCCCAAAATAACCTTACATATTTTATTAAGCCTCTTGTCTTTCTGACTTGCCTTTTCTTGAACTGCACTAGAATACAGTCTGCAGTTAATGACATAGTATCACAACCATTAGTTAATTGCTCTGATGTGCTACTTGACATCAAGGGAGAGATTCTTGGCCTTGCCCTTCTCTTGACGCCCTTCTCTTGAGAAATGATTTACGCTGCTAATTGTTTTTTCATAAATGACAAAGCTATATTAAGGTAAAACAAAATACAAGTATTTGGAATCGTCCCTATGTGCACAAATTTCAATTTACACTGCTTCTGGAAAGGGAGTCTTCCTTGTGGTTTGCATCTCCAAGATTGTGGCATTCTCCTTCTATTGCCCATTATTGTGTTTGAGGAATACACTTTGACTAACTGGCCCTTCATAGTGGTCCTTGAAGATCTGGAAACCTTGGAGAAGAGCTTTGGTTTCTGCTTTTCATTGCAGTCAAGGACTCCCATGGGACGGAAGAAATCATTTAGGATCTCACCCCATTTTTTACCAAATAGTCCTTTTATCACAGCTATCCTTGATGAACCAAAAACGATTTAATTTACTTGGCTAAATATTGGTCTTCAAAATTTTGGAAACCTTGGGGAAGATCCTTGATTTTCACTTTGGCATTTTGCAACTTCCATTTTACTGCAGAAATCATTTAGGATCTCTCCTCTGTCCTTACTGTGTAGTCCCCCTACCCATCTAAACTTAGTGAGTCAAAAGAGATATAATTTGCTTATAGCTAATATTGGTTCTGTGTTTCTGAAACCATGGGATAACCTTGAGAGTGCTGCCTCAATTAAGCACATAAATGGCTTTGAGCCTTTTGATGCCGGACTTTTGTATTCACCCTATGAACTTGTTGTGGGACTCTTCTGAACAGGTGACGTGTTCATGTTAGACACATGTCTTGACTCTAACATGTATCATGTTCTTGTTGGACACCTGGATTTTATTTTTTCATGCATTTATTAGTTACATAACATAAATTGACATGCATTATAGACAGGTCTTCTGATTTATCCTTTAAATGCCTATAAAGCATTTTGCTTACTTAAATATGAAGGATTGCATCATTGTAATTCAGTTGAGCATAAGATAATAGCTTCTTGGCTATCTCTTGAGAGAAACTTGATTAATGTATGTCTATATTACTAGCTTAGTCTCTTAGGATTGGTAAAATTTGTTTGAGGTGGCAGTGGCACTCCTTACTTTTTAATATACTAACTAAGATGCATAGTTATTATTTGATTCTTACTAGGCTCTTCACTCTTTCTTACTTTTATTGTGCAAAAAATATAAAGAATGTTGAAGAAAGAAGCAATTTAGTCTTTTGACCTCCTGGGAGTTTTTTGATATCATATTTTTTTCCCTGTTGGTTGTACTGTGCATATATGTTGAAATGGGAAAGGGCTTCTACTACTGAGGTCAAACATTTATTCAGGTTGAAGTTGAATATCATAAGTAAACTTCCGCATCTCTATTTGTTTATTATCTAATTGTGTGCTTTTGTTATCCCTCACATAAGGCATAATCAAGACCCAGCCTAGATGTGTGAACTATTAGATTTAAATTAAGTAATTCAATGGAAGAGAAAATGTAAGGTACTTGCCGGTTATATCCTATGGACAGTTGGCTAACAGTTTAGCAGTACATGTGATACATGCAGGAAACTGAGACTGTTTTACTGTCTATTCTGGAACTTCTTGAAGTACTTTTCTGATGGTTTATGATAATATTTTCAGTGACAAGGAAAGACAGCAATCCGGTGTTTCTGACGCTTGTGGGTGCTTGTGGATGTACTTAGCTGATTTGCGTGCTTCTGAGGGAAGCTCTCATGGACACTTTAACCTATTTTATGATCCGTTGAAACATGAAGATCCTTTATTACCTCCAGCTGCAGCATTAGCCCCGACGCTCTGGCCCCAATTCCATCTTCGGTGGGCCTGTCCCTCTGAAGCACAAGCTGGGGAACTTGAAGCTCAATATTGGATGATGGCTAAAAATTTTTCCGAAATGCAGAAGGTAATAAATTCAATTTCTTTTATCTGGTTCCGAACTTTCTTTCAATATTTCTGTAGGCATGGCAGTTGAATTTGTTTTGAGAAAACCGTATGTGGTGGCGAATTTATCCCACTCTGTTTACAGACCCTTTTTATGTGTCAATTTGAACCGTGCAAATGGTAGATAGGCTATAGCCCAGAAGCACAGTTGGGTATCTTAATTGTCAACTATAAATAAAAAACTTGGATGGATAAAGAAACACTGCAAATGGTTGTGAAACAATGAGTCCATACTTCATACAACTGACAACAACAATAACTCAATTGGGAATTTTTGAGCTATGCATCAGTCAAGATGGGGTGCTGCCATTGACCTGTCTGGCCTTGATCGATGCATAAGTAGGCCAAACATGGTATGTTGAAGGCAGCAATTACCTTCTTTCTGCTCACAACTACCATATAAACTCTTGTTCATTAACATGGTACATTATCTTTTAGTGCGATCTAAACTTTGCGGATTAGAAGGAAGATGAAAAATCTTGCATCATGGTAACAGGGATCTGAATTGTTTTGGTCAGAATCTTTAAGAGCTTGCTGATGTGCTTTATTGCCATGTTTCTATGGAGATTACAGGCAAAAGAAGTGGCAGAAAGGAATGCCAAAGACGTCATGACCAGGATGGAATCATTGACTACAGAACTACGAAATGAGAAGCATCTCAGTAGCTCGGCCATGGACCTGGCCAAGAGGGCCTGCAAGGAGAGTGCAGCCATCAAGCGAGCAATACAATCACTTGGATGCAAGGTTCATTTCTCGAACAGTGGTGACTGTGCCTTGGACATGGGAAGCACCCCACCAGAAATACAGCAGAAATTTACATATTCTCCTTCAAAGAGAGAACCAGATGGTAATTTGCAGCGGGAAGAGAAATCAGAACTCTCTGTGTCTCTTTCGGTTATGACAGATGATGCTGTTCCAAACAATCCACTTAGCCGGGTATGTGAAAGCCTGTGCCCATTACGCACCCGAGAGGGTGGTTGCAAGTGGCCGGATGCTGGTTGTGCACAGCTTGGAAGCCAGTTTGTCGGACTAAAGGCAAATTTTGATGCATTTGATCGGCTTTCTATTTATGATGGTTATTTTGGATCAAAGTAGGAAGCTGTCGAAGCTTTGCTTTTACTTTCTCATCCACTTGGTAACTTTTGACTCTCAGGTCCTCACCAGGGAGATTTAAAGTGAGATTTTGTGCACCAAACTCTTGGCAGTCATCCAGTTGAGGATTGTCTCGAAGGGAATTAATTGGAGTTTGGATTAGACTCTATTGGATATGGTGCATTCTTTTTATCAAATGGGGGGTATATATTTGAATTGGTCCATGGTGATGATGATGAGAAAAGGTTAGTGGGATGATAGAGTTCTCCGGTGGATGAAACATGTGGATTATGCTTAAAGATAGTTCCAAGCATTTGAGATGGGGTCTCCGGTACGTACGATAAGTACATTTAGAATTTAGAGCTACACATGGGGAACCTATCAGTTAGCACATTTCAACTGAGCGATGAGACAAGGTTCAGAGCCAAGTGTATACTCTGGTGGTCCAAATTTTGTCTTCATTGGGTATGTTCTGCTGGAGCTTGGAGGCCTTCATCTCCTGATAATAACTGATTTTTTTTGTGTACAGACACCGCATTCATTTCGAAACAGCATTTATAGATCAGTTTGGACTGTATGGTATGTTATGGCGTAGGACAATTATTTCTAAATAGTCATAATGTAGGTGGATGAATGGGATGGATAATAAAGGCTGTAGGCATTACATTTAGATGAGTCATTTACTGTTGCTGACATCCAACTGCCTATTTTTTTGGAGGGACGCAGAATAGCCATCCAACTAACTTGTTTCTTCTTGTTCTGAGATCTCTAGGTGGAGTGCCATTCCCCTCAAGTATACTCGTATATATACGGTTGTGCTTTACCTGTGGTATAGCTATAAAACAAATAAATAAGATATTCATGATACCTTAATTGCTTCTGGGGTTAAGAAAAATTGTAAATGCTCTTTGAAAATACATGGAGGTAATTGCAAGTGTATTAACACTGCTAAAAACAACTTTTCGCACTATGGTGGAAGTTGGAACTGAATCAGCAATGAAACCTGTTAGCAGAGATTGTTCTGATCGTTCATGAACTGCTGCAACTAATAAGTAATAAGCTCTTCTTTTTTTTTCCTTTTTCTTCTTGTACAAGGCAATATTTATCTACTGTTATTAGTTAGGGTTAGTTGTTAGTAAATGTTGAGTAGACCGGTGCTTACCACATCAGAGAGTGAAACTTGTTCCCTAATCACAATCTGAGCTACACCAATCCTACATGTAATGTTCGTTTTAAGGCATGTCTCTTTAAGGTTTTGATCAGGTACGATAATGTAGCCTTCGATTCACAAACCCCACTTGATGTGAATTCCCATTTATCATCATTGGATTATCAAAAGATGACATTAGGTTGTAATTCATATTTGCTTCTTTTTCTGTTGTCACCAATGAATTGCTGGTAGGGGTCCTGCACTACTGCAGCTTACACAGGTTAAAGAAAACAAAAACTCATATATGCTGTACTCTCACTGTTTTAAATCTGTACAAGTTCTAGTTTTTCTTTTCGAGGTTTATCTACTTTTCTAGATTTCCTCATTACTCAGCATCAATACAAGTCACTCCCTTTTTTTTTCCTTGACTTTCAGCATCAATACAAGTCTCTTACCTTTCTCTTAGCATGATGGTTAGTGAGCAAGCATGTAAGGACAGGTTTTGAAAGCGAGTCATGGTTTCGAAACCCAAGACTTTTACCAACTTAACAAGGTAGCAACATCCTGAAGGTTTTATTGATGCCGATGGACCCAAGCTGAAAATTTTGCTAGTTGTAGGTGTGGAAGCATAGTTTGTGAACTGACATTTACAGAAAAACCGCGGTCCAGCTCAAACTTTTGTTCCAATCCTTAGCATCTGAAACCCACAAGGCTACAAACATTCCATGGCATGATCACAAATGGGTTTCTGACTTGTCACAACTTTATAATCTCTCTTTCTTTCAACATCACTATCAGATCACTTAAACATAAATTACATCCAGCTGCAACAGTTCTGCCCTCCCCCAGCCAACAATCAAAATTATTTACAGGCCAAGTAAAATACAAGGGGGGAACGTTATAAACCACTGAACCAAATTACATGATCAAGCAGTTAGCTAACACTGTAGTAATCAGTCGAGCACAGGACAAATCAGAAACCTCCTCCCCACCACTCGTGTATATTTTACAGGCGGCAACTCTAAAAATTTAGTACATTAGCTTGCTAAATCCATTTAGGCCTCCAATGGATAGAGACTCACCCAATGGGTGAGTTCAGTTTCCCACTACTTTGTTTTAAGGATGAACCTTTTTGCAGTAATATTGAAGTGCTTCTGCGGTTTCAACACCATGCAGCAAAGAATCAGAGGAGATACTCCATAAACATCAGCTAATCCTTCCAGTTGGGTCAATCAGGGTACCAACTTGGTCTCCACACAACGCTCTTGAAATGTTCCCAGGCTCAAGTAGATTAAAGATCACGACTACAAGGACATAAGAATATACTTTAGTGGGAATGGAGCTTGGTTCCCTAACAAAAAACCAAAATAAAAAGAATGAGATAAACCAACCAGGAATTCCATTCTCTTCACAGAATGTTATTGCCATCATGTCCATGGAGGTAATACCTCTGGAAACCACCTCCCTGAAGGAAATGTGCTCAAATGTCACATTGTTGTTGTTTCTAGAATGGCAATCATAGACATCATCCACATTTGTACCTTTGAGGACTGCATCCGCATTAACTGGCAAAAAAACAAAAAATATATACTACATCAATATTCCCTTCCAGAAAAAGAAAAAGAAATACCAAAGAACGCGCACGCGCACAGACAGAGCATTGGGTACTGTAAAAACATGAAGTAAAGATTTGTGAGGGCTGGTATTAAAAAATGTTACAGAAATAATTAAGGGCTTTGCAGGTTCATACTTTCTGAAGCTCTCAGAGCTGCTGCTGTATCTGTGGTGAAGAGTGGATTTCCTGTGCCAGCACCAATACCACCGAATACAACGACTCGACCCTTTTCAAGATGCCGGATGGCCCGTCGCTTGCTGTACAGCTCAGCAACTTCCTGCATTGCAAATGCAGTTTGCACACGCGTTTGAACACCCAGCTTCTCTAAAGCTGACTGAAGCAATATAGAGTTCATCACAGCTGCCATCATACTGAAACCAATTACACAGTTAGACATGGTTAGGACAAAATTAATCACAGAATTAAACAGGAGGAATAAACCTGATATGGATCTATGGAATCAAGTTAGATGAGCACTTCCTTTAATATTATCAATGTGCACAAATATTCTCAGTTCTGCTTGTGGTTTTGGAGAAGGTTTATCAACAATATGTCCATGTCAACACATGGAAATCCAGCCTTCCACAGACTAGGGAGAAGAGATATTTTCCTTTCTAACTTTTCTGTTTGTATGGATGAATGGGGGAGAGTAAAACTTCTGAATAACATATATTTTAATTTCACCGTGTAAGTTACAATTACCTCAGTAAAAAACATCAACATGGATAATATAAGCATTATTAATTTAAGCCATGGTTCATGACCAGGACTCACTCAAACAAGGTCAGCCACTATGTCAGGCCAACTCAAAAGTCAAAAAAGTCAACCACGTAGATCAAATGCACCATACTATTTATAGTTCTTATACTTTTTTATATGAGCAAGTTTTAAATATAGAAGGTTCGAGCCCATAGCTCAATTGCTTGTTAGAATACTGCTTTCAACCATGAAGTTGTGACTTATGTGTTGGGGGATGGGATGCTGTGTCGGAAATTCCCACATCTTTATAGGTTGGTGTTGAGGAGAGAGGTGGAGGTATTGGATGGAGAGGTTAGATGGGGCCCGCGGTTTCGGAGGGATAATTTTGGGGATAGAGAATTGGGAGAATGGTTGGAGCTGCAACGTCTTCTCACAGCATGTGTGATTCATCCAGATGGGGAAGATAGAAGAAGTTGGGTTGGGGGAGCTGAGGATGAGTTTTCTACAGCCCATTGCTATTTGGAGCTATGGAGGGGGGGAGGAGGGGAGGCACAGCCTAGCTTTTAAGAAGATCTGGAATCTGCGGGTTCCTTCGAAGGTTCAGGCTTTTCTTTGGGTTGCCTCTTTAAACAAAGCGCTTACGATCGATCACTTAATGCATAGGGGAATGACCATTCCCAATAGATGTACGATGTGCAAGCAGGCTGAGGACGTGCAACACCTTTTCCTCAATTGTTCGCAAGCGCAGATTGTGTGGAACCATTTTTTGGGCCTCTTTGGGATGAGTTGGGTCTTGCAAGGGGGCCTGGGGGAAGTATGGGATGGCCGAAAGGTGTGTTTAGTAGGAAAGGGAACGAGGTTTGGAAGATGCTTCTGGCGGCGATATATTGGGGTTTTTGGAGGGAACGGAATAGAAGAATTTTTTAGGATAAGGAAGACTCGTTGCCCAAAGTCATTCTCAAGATTGGGTGGTTGTTATATTCTTGGCCTTCTGTTCTAGCTAATTTAAAGAAGGTTCATTGGTCTGCGTGTTGTATAGCTGGTCGAGCATCTTCACTTGACCCTCTTTCATCTTTTTTCTCTTGGCGATGTTTCTCGCGTCGTTTGTATTTCTCTTTTCTTTAATAAGTTTTCTCGCTATCTATCAAAAAAAAAGTCTAGCTTGCCACCAAAAAAAATTTTTTTAAAAAAAAATTGTTAATTAAAATAAAAATATTATAACCATCTATTAGTTAAGAACATATTTAAACATCTATTTAAAATTTTCAGTAAAAAAGTCTAAACAAAATGTATATAGGCTTTTTAAGTTTTAACGTTTAAATATGATGTCTAATATCTCTCTCAAGAGTTCAACCGATTTATGATGACATCAAGATCACAAGTGTATAAAACATCAAGATTGTTTTTATCAACATCATCATCATGTCAAATAGATCCCTCATTGCACCATCCCTCATTAATCGTTATAATACCACATCCATTTCCCTCCCTCAACCATATATCCATTTTCCTCCATCCCTCCTTGAGCAGCAACCTACTAGAGTATGTAGGGTGCTCAGTAAATCCTTTCCTCCAGAACATAAATGATAAAACAGAAAAAGCAAATTGTAAGCTAAGTTTCTCAGAAAAAACATATCAATTTCATAAGAAGTGTTTTACTGAGGTTCAAGCTCTGCAGATTGAAGGGTTACTATTCTGCTGATATTAACAATATGACAGTTAAAAACTGGTACATATTTCTATTTAAAGAAAAAGAACAAATTGTAGGCTAAGTTTTAAAGAAAATCATATATAATTCATAAGCATTCTACTGAGATTTGAGCTATACAGACAGAAGGATAACTACTGTGTTAGGTAATTACTATATGCCAATTAAAAAAATAGTACATATTTATGTTAAGTTGTGATCATGGTTCAAAGTATCGGTATTAGTAAGTCGAAAATAGGCAACTTGTCATGGATACGGATGGAAACGTTGATTTTTTTTAAGAAACATATGAATAAGGAAGGAAACATTTGGACACCTTGTATAAAATTTCTTTTAATACGAAGATAAACTAAAACGAAATTGAATAAAATCCTACAGTTATCACTACAAGCGTCTATATGAGATATATAAGAATACAATATATTATAAGAAGGCTTACTCTGACACATCAGTATGAAAAACACAAACCATAATCAATTTTAAACTTAAAGCATAACTCAATATTAATGACATTAAGTTTTAGGATGCTTAACGTTTATTTTGTTCATTTATTTAGTTTACATATAAATAAGGAAGGAAAAATTTGGACACCTTGTATAAAAATTCTTTTAATACGAAGATAAACTAAAACCAAATTGAATAAAATCCTACAGTTATCCATACAACCATCTATATGAGATATATAAGAATACAATATATCATAAAAGGCTTACTCTGACACATCAGTATGAAAAACACAAACCATAATCAATTTTAAATTACAAGCATAACTCAATATTAAGTTTTAGGATGCTTAACGTTTATTTAGTTCGGAAATTCTGGTGTATAAGAAAATTAATACATTGTTTTTTCAGTTTCAAATTGCAAAATAAGAAAAGAATAGGTATTTGTTCCGAAAATTAAGATTATTCTCTGACTCTAAAGATATGGTAGATCATTAATAGACTAATTTTCATCATCAATGACTTATCTCAAAATATTTGGGGTTGGCAACTCATAGACTAACCACATATTTTATCAAATCTTATACGATTAGTTATCAAAAAATATTATACAATTAGTATTAATGAAAAAATTTATTTTGCTTTCAGAAAATATTTTTTCACACAAAAATTAATCACATATTTTTATGTGATAATTTGAATATAAAATATAAAAACTAATCATATATGTGATTACTCTATCATATAAACAGGCTAATCACATATATTTACCAGATATTATATCATTAGTATGACTGATAAATTAATCACATTTATTAGATATTGTATGACTAGTATGAATGATAAAAGAAATTATTGTTAGAAAGTAGATTTTTTTTAAAATTGTTTCCACCACATTCATAGTGTATCAATTTGTATCCATAGAGTATCCGTTCGTATCCATGGCATATCAGTGTGTATTGAAGGCTTATTAGTGAGTATCGAAGGCGTATTGGTGGTATCGATCGTGTATCAAATGGATACACACGATACACTACGGTACAGCTCGATACCCTACAATTTTTTTAATTACTTTTTCATATGTATCGATATCCCAAAATATCAGCATGTATCGTACCAACATGCACGATATGTATCATTATTCTAAACCATGGTTGTGATCAATTCTCAAATTCTGGGCCCTGTACGTTCCTACATTTTTTTTGGGGTCGGGTTTTGTGCACAATATTGTATAAAAAACATTATATTCACAACCGTAGTCACCAAATCAAGAAGCGAAATGAAACGAGACGCAGGGCTAAAAAATTCCTTAGAAAATGGGAAGTGAGAATAGATATAGGTGCCTCATTCTCATTATATTATGAGAAGTAGGTGTCATACAGCCCTTATGTTTCAATCCCACAATACTTGCTTAGGATCTATGTCGTAGGCTTTAGACTCAAATTTATCCAATTACTTCCTAGATATATATAGTTTCCTTTGACCACTAAATGGGACCTGATGGAATTGAGCGGAAGCAGTGCGGGAAACGAGTTTCCCACCTTGTACATAGCTTCCCTGCAACTATGTTCACAACAGTCATTGTTCAGAAGTGGTCATAATATTTCCAAGGAAGATTTTGATAAGATCCAATACTCATAACATTGTATAAAAAACCTAGCCCTAAACACAAAACCATAATCAGATATATAAAATAAAGAAGTAAAATGAAGGCCTAAGCTTCAACTTAGCAACATCAAAAGCATACAATAAAACTCAGAACTTACTACCTACGGCTTATCAACACATAGTAGAGGCACGATACAATGAAACTCAGAACTTACTCCCTATGGCTTATCAACACATAGTAGAGGCATGATACAATAAAACTCAGAACTTACTCCCTATGGCTTACCAACACATAGTAGAGGCATGATATAAGAAGAACCATAACTCACTGGTAAAAAGAACAGATTGTAAAGGCAAGATTGTATCATCAGTTTGATAATAACCACATTACCCAATTTGGTACGCTGTAGATCTATCTAGAGCAGTCGCAGCTACCCACGTGTCTCCACAGAAGAAATTACGACCTCCAACAACAATCGCCACCTAAGATTGCATAAAAATGAGCATCTTGCAACTCAAATACAAAAATCCAAAAAAAAAAAAAGAGGTTGAAAAGGACAGCCATTTGGAAATGAGTAATCTTTACTCTTTAATAGAACATGGAAGAGAGTTTTGAAAATACCTCTACACCGAGGCGGCAAGCTATTGCAACTTCTCTAGCAATCAGCATTGCCACCTGACAATAGAAAGAAGCAATTCAGCTTATATACTTCAGTCCAGACTTTTTGTTTCCTTTCAAAAGAAACAGAATCCATTTAACTGTAACAGACGAACATATAAGAGATACAGCAAGGAAAGTTTCCTCACTACACTCTCTAGGGGCCAACACATGAACTGAAGAAATGAGACACCACATAGGATGAGATATTCATCCATTAATAGTGAGAAGGCATGCTAAATCCATCTAAGTATCAATTACTATAATGGAACAAACAAATAACCTTTGGGTCAACACTCTGAGTACTGTTGCCAGCTAATGCAGCACCACTAACTTTAAAGACCACTCTCCGCCATCTAGGATTTGACAACGATTTTGACTTAATGTTATTCGCCAAACCAACGGGGATGGGTGTTGCCATTGCATATCTGCTCACAAATAAAAGAAATTGATCAGGACTTACAATAATATCTTCACTTGATAATATTCACAATAGTCCAAACGACAATGCATAACAGCTTTAAATCTACAAAGTGGTACTCTCTCCAGCATTATACAAACTTCAAAATAGAAACTTCTTACTCAAATTTGAAAGACTGAGAACAAAGGACTGGTTGCATCAAACTTGCAATATTGGGTATAAAAAAAATGGTGCCACTCAATACTTTTGTTAAATATTTACTAGTCGCTCAGTAAAACAACTTTCTTTCTGGATAAGGAAGTTAATTTAAAAAATTGGCAATGCATTCTGTAATACAACAAAGTGATCCCATTTTTTGGCCGAATAGGAAAACAGATAGGTAAAGAAAAAAAAAACACTTATAAAGCCAAAAAAGCAAGATGAAGAGAAAGAGACAACAGGAAACCGAAGGAAAAGAACCCCGGAAAGAGAGGAATTGTCGTGTTTACGACAATTCCTACTCTCCGCACCCTCGTATTTTAGCTTGCATTCGGCGCCTTATTGTGAAATGGTGCTCCATACGGCACCTGGGAGAGGAAGCAGGGGACATTTTGCTGTGTCTACTATGAGTAGACATTATTTGTATCTGTTGTAATTTCCTATGCTTTACTATTACTAGTTCTCCTTAGTTTAAATCTCTATAAATTTCTGTTACACATTTTGATTTATTAATACCTACCAATCAAAAAAAAGTTATGAGCCTGTTGTTAACAAGAAAATCATTCAATGCAATGCACTTGTAACTCTGTAAAATGAGACTCCTCCACTTCTAATGGTTGAATGTGCTGTGTAACGAGTGTGTGCGTGTGTGAGATTAGTTGAACTTAATTACATCGTGGGTCATCCTTAAGGATACCATAGATCCACGAGGGAAAGAGGATACCATAGATCAAATACTTCTGCACTCAACCACATTATTAGTAAGGTCATCAAACACTGACAAAATCTCTAGACCCAAAACTCAGTAATTCAGCAAAGGTTCGCACACTTTTGCAAGGAATTAGTCTTTCAAGACTGCTTTACTGGTGTGGCTGCAAAAGGGGCCTAGTGCAAATCAGTTGGTCTGTGAGATTGGCATAATTATTTTATCTTCTTTGTCAGTATCATGAATCACGTTCCGTCATTCTAGTCTATCGAAGTCCATGTCTTTGGTTAAAGCGTGTGCTATCATGTCTTCCCTTGCTATCTTATCAATGTCCTTCTTGGCCTTCCCCTCATTTTTTAGAGCTTTCAATGTAAGTGAGATTGGCATCATAATTGCTTATATTCAAAAGCTGATTAAAGGGCTCCCCGGTCTAAATAAAAAAAGCAAAGGGCTCTCCACTGTCTTCTAGCACTTTGGGATGCCTAAAAAACAGTGCACAGCTGATTATTTGGGCAAAAGTGAACAAAATAAGAGGGTTCACATATTGGGATGACTCTTCCTGAATGCTTTGTCATTTGTCTTTTTTCCTTTTTTAAACGATTCCCTTAGTTATCAAATGCTAAAATGTCTGCTGATCCCGGATTTACTCATCTATGCAGTATGCTCTTTGATTTGTTAACCCTGCAAATGACTTGTAGGATAATACAAATTTGAACAAGAAAAAGGTACCACTGATTCAATCAAGTAGATTATATGAATCTTTCAGAATCCAAAGAGGACACCAGGAGGATATCCTCAATACAATTAAACCTTTCTTGCCGACCTTATACTCCGTAAGGGCCTCCAACTCTGCACTTAGCTAGACCAAATTAATATAAAAGACAAATGTTATAAAGCACACCCACAAAAGTCATCAATCTCACTTGTGCTGCCATGGAAACAGGGAAACCAATAGAAAGGATACTTGAGCAGTTTGAATGCAAACCAAGTATTAGAAACAATATATTTCTGTAATTTTTAAAATTCCTCTGTATAAGTAAAAGAATACATTGTTTTTGAAATTGAATAAGAAAAATGAAAAAATTCCGGAAATTAAGATTACTCTATGGATATACTAGATCATCCACAGACTAGTCGTATTTGTTATTAGATCTTTCATGATTAATAAATTATCAAAAAATGATTAGGGCTAATGAAAAATTATTTATTTTTAACTTCGCCTTATTTGTTAATTATTATTTGAACGAAAAATCACAATTAACTTTTGGTATAACAAAAAAATAGATTTTTTGATTTTTAAACATAAATAATTTCCAAAATTAAAATTAGTCCATGTTTTATAGTAAAAGAATATATTTTTAGCTAGGAATAGACATTAGGTTTCAAACAATGGGTTTTACCAAAATAGGCCCCAACTTTTGGCAAACCTTCAAAATAGGCTTTGACTTTTCAAATTAACTTTTGTAAGCCTTAGCACAAGTGTGCCTCATACACGTGCGATTTACTTAAGCTTTGGGACAAAAATACCCTCGCATGTTTGTCTCCCACACCTGTTCATCTCCGCACCTCTCTTTTTACCTTTCTCTCTTGCTCACAGTATCACACTCTTGCTAGCCCTATCTCTATCATGCTCGCTCTATTGCTCACACTCATTCACTCTCACCCAAAATCATCACTGTGAGGGTTTGCTTTTCTAACGAGTTCAAAAAGAAAACTATCCACCAATCCGAAAAAAGGTACGTATTTTTTTTTATCGATAAAGTAATTCAATACATATAGAGGAAAAAAGGAAGGAATACAAAATTAAAAAACCGGCAAATTGAGCTTACAAGCATGTAAACTCAAAGCTGAGGGAAAGCAAACAAGAGCCTATCCCCTAGGATAAAACAAATTAGTACAATCACATATCCGAGGAACGGTAGAAGCTATATTTTCAAACACTCTTAGATTTCTCTCTTTCCACAACATCCAAAGAATAGCTCCAGGAAGCACCTCCCAAATCGCCTCCCAAGCTCCCACCCTACTCACGATCTGCCAACTAGAAAGCGAATAGAGGAGGGAAGATGGAGAGACCCATGCTACCCCCATACGGTAGAGGAAAAAACCCCACACCTCCCGCGCCACTTGACAGTGCAGGAAGAGATGGTCCACCGTCTCTTCCCCTTAGAGACACAAGAACATCTATTGGCCAAACTCCAACCTCTATTCTGCAAGTGCTTACAAGTTAGGACCTTGTTCAAAGCTGCGGACCATAAGAAAAATACTACTTTGGAAGGTATTCCAGGATTCCACACCACTCTATGAGGAAAAGACTCGCTCGGGATAGGGGAAATCGATTTTAACAGTAAAATCACCAAGAACTGCCCTTAGCTACTTCTTGAACCTGCAATCTCTTACCTCTAGGCAAAGGGCCGCCACAGAAATATGCTCCAGGAGTCTAGACATATCAATGATCTCCTAGTCGTTGAGGTCCCTACGCATCCGCGGACACCAAACGACCTCCGAAGCACTCCTCTCATATAATCCTCCACAAGAGCATCCTTGTTGGAAGCTAGGATGAAGAGATTGCCAAAATCATCCACCAACCTAGTAGACCCAGACCATACATCCTTCCAGAACCTCATTTCTGACCCACTCCCTGCCCGAAAGCTAAAGTAAGGCACTACTAGGTTGGCAATGGCCATAATTCCCTTCCAAACCCCCTGCCCATAAGGGCCTCTAACCTCCCTGGGGATCCAACATGAAACTTGCCCATACTTAGCAATGATCACAGCGTGCCACAAACTATCTCTCTCCTCTCCGAATCTCCATACCCATTCGCCTAATAAAGCTTTATTGACTTAGGAGAGCGGCTTAAGATTCAAGCCCCCATCTTCCTTAGGGCGACACATTTGGTACCAGGCTACAAAGTGATATTTGACTTTGTCCCCTCTCTCGTTCCACAGAAACTCCCTTTGCAACCTCTCGATAGACTTAGCCACTGATCGAGGGATGGTGAGAGATGGATCATGTCCAAAGTTCCTATATTTTGAAATCACTATAAAAACATTTTTTAACATTTCCTCCAAACTAAAAGATGAGATCTTTCATGCTATTTGGTTCATCATTCTTATTAGGTTTTTTTTTTTGTATGTAAAAGCAAGAATGTGGAACTTGAGGGCAGAGGATAATGGATCCCACAATCTGTAAAGGAATGTATATACATCTGAAATTGTGTTATTATTAGGGCTGTCAAAGGGCCAGGCCAAGGCAGGGCCTAAGTCATACCAAGTCCGGCCCTCATTCATCAGGGTGAGGCCCTAGCCCTCAAAGGACCTGGACATGATAGGCCCAAGCCGTGTCCTCAAGGGTGAGGGTTGGGCTAGGGTTGGGTCAGGGGCCGAAAGAACAAAAAATAATTATCATTTTTAGCAATTTTTTTCCTACATTAACTGTCAAGTGTCAACCTAGCATACAACCTTGCTCCTTTATTCTGGCTTGACAAACACTTCGATTTCAATGGGGTTAGGTTAAGTTATGTTTACTTTATAGTGAGGGGTTGGTGAAATTACTATCAAACTCCCCAATTGTTACCATTAAATTGCTAGATTAGTATGTTTAGATTAAAAATAATATAACTTATAATAAGATTCAAAAGAGATACTATACTTCTATTACACATGATAGCTTTTATTAGATTTTTTTTTAAAAAAAAAGGAAAAACGTTACTACATTACAGTGGCAGAAGTAAGTCTTAACATTAGGTTATTATAAGTCTTAAACCAGTATATTATATATGAAATATTTCATATATAATATTACATATGGTATAACATATAAAGTAGAAGGTCGGGTCGGGCTGAGTGCTTACCGACCCCGACCCCGACCCCGACCCTCAAGTAAGAGGGCCTTTCAAAATTAGGCCCGACTCAGCCCTAAGGCCTTAAAGGAGAAGAAAAAACCCTCTATTTTAGGGCGGGGTCGAGTTGGGCCACTCATCAAAGGGTTGGATTAACAACCCTAGTTATTATCGATCAATCGCTATAAGAAATTGATTGATCGCTATACGAAATCGATTAATCATTATAAGATATTGATCGATCGGCCACTATAATATATCAATCGATCACTACATGATATCGATCGGCCACTATAATATATCGATTGATTGCTATAATATATCAATATCATATAGCGATCGATGTCGTAGATCGATTGAAATATCAATTTTATAATACTTTCTAACATTTATTATTTTAATTGTTTCTTAAAGCTTGAAATGCTTGTGAAGAAGACGCTTGTCACTAGAGAACAAATACGTGGATCGGGTGAGCAAATAAGCGGATTGGGTTTACGTTTTGGGCAACCCTCGTCCAAGTGCTCCCAGAAGATCTAGTTCAACCCTCGTCCAATCGATATGTTATAGCGGTCGATCGATATCATATAGGGATCGATTGATATCATATAGGGATCGATTGATTTCTTATAGCGATCAATCGATAGTAACACAATTTCAAATGTATATACATGTTTTCACAGAATGTGGGATGCATTGTCCTCAGGCCCTACAATCTTACTTTTACATATAAAAAAATAAACTAATGAAGAATGACGAACCAAATAGCATGAAAGATCTCACCTTCTATTTTGGAGAAATAGTTAAAAAAAAAGGTTTTTATATTGATTTCAAAATATGGACATGATCCATATCTGTTTTATATTGATTACTAAATTTCAAGGGAAGGAAATATGTACCTTTGTTTGGATTGATGGATAGTTTTTCCTTTTGAACTCCTTAGGAAAGCAAACTCTAACAGTGATGATCTTGGGTGAGACTTGAGAGAGAACGAGTGTGAGCAATAGAGCGAGCATGATAGAGATAGGGCTAGCAAGAGCGTGATACAGTGAGTAAGAGAGAAAGGTAAACAGAAAGGTGAGGAGACGAATAGGTGTGGGAGATGAACAAGTGAGGGTATTTTTGTCCCAAAGCTTAAGTAAATCGCACATGTATGAGGCACACTCGTGCCGAGGCTACAAAAGTTAATTTGAAAATTCATATCCTATTTTGAAGGTTTGCCAAAAGTTGGGTCCTATTTTGGTTTTAAAAAAACCCTTCAAACAATAACAATGAACTTATATGACCAATCCCAGTATCCCACAGGAAATGGCAATAAACTAGAGGACAAAAAAGTCCATACAACGGAGTCTCACGCAAGGTGCATGAGCATGTTGATGGATACAAGATTGTCAAACCCCATGGGTAACAAAAGGCAGCAAACTATCCAAGTGCTTCAGCAGCTTCCTCGTGACTCAACACAAAAAAAAAAAAAAAGATAATTGCCTAGGAATAATATTAATACCACCACTGATAAAAAAAAATACCACCAATGTACATTTTATAAACATGTATATGTGTGTATATATATGTGTGTGTGTGTGTGTGTATTTAGGTATATACAAATAAATACTAACAAAGAATTAAATTTGAATTAATAGCAATGTTTAGATAAATAACTCATTATCCACATTTCACAATAACAAAATTCACAATAGAGTATAATAGATACACAAATTGGTATACTACTATAATCATTTTTTTTTATCGGTACTACTATAATCATATAAGACAAACAATTGATAAGACATGCATTTTAAAACACGTGACAATCAAGTAATCTATGAAATAATAGTCAAATGAACAAATGGAAAGCTAAACTATGCAGTTGAAGCAACAATCGAATATACGAAAAATAGCTAAATAAATAGCAAGCTTTACCTAAAATCTTCCTTATCAGACCGAATGCTTCCTTATCAGTGTCTCATCCTCCTTAATCGTCAAATGAACAGATAAAAAGTGTAATATTGGAGCACAAAGAATCTAACATGGTCGTGATGGCCATAGGTTTCCATTATTGTACCAACATGAGTACTTGGTTCAATGGACTATAAGACTATGGCATTTGAATTGGAAAGCACTTAGATTGGAGAGTGGAGACCCATTAAACCTAAGTTGGGAGGCATCCTTCACAAAATAGTTAAGGCACTTCCTAGAATCGGATTTTTTTTTCCAATTATTATTGCTAGTTAAAACATTCCATTAACTTGAGATCCTCCAAATTCTACTAATATCCTCCTGGTTTTGCTGTTAGGCGCTTCATTTCAATACAAGTTTTCTTGGGATCCCGTGCAGAAAGTGTTTCTAGGAGATTGGCCGCTTGGAATGGGCGATATCTATCCAAAGGAGGTAGATTAACTTTGATCAAGAGCACTTTGGCAAATTTTCCAAAATATTTCCTTTCTTTGATTCAAATCCGTGCGTCGATGAGTAATGACTAAGGTGTTCGAGTATTTGCAAAGGATTTTTTTGTGGAATGGTCAATTAGAAACTAGGAAGTATCATTTGGTGTAGTGGGAGGTAGTTTGTCGCCCCATTTGGGAAAGCGGCTTGGGGGTTAGATCATAATGTGAGATGAATTTCTCCTTGCTTGGTAAGTAGTTATGGTGCTTTGGGGAAGAGAGTTTTTGGAGAAAAGTCGGTGTGGAAGAAAATGAAAATGGTAAAGAATTTGACTGGATTCCTAAAGAGGTTAGAAGACTTCATGGGCAATTTTGAGGACCGAGGAGAAATTTAACAATTTCATTAGGTATAGAGTTTGTTGATGGCGTATAATGAAGAGCTTGACACGTGGAACATTTGATTTAATTAAATTAAACATTTTTACCAGCTAAATGACAGGTGGATTATACATGAGGTTTATATAAATTGATATTTTTGTGATTTCCTAATTCAATAGCTTATTAATGATTCTAACAATTTTTTCTGATGATTCATCCAGAGAACAGATCTCGATCTACATTAATGCTTTGCTATTATTTTGACTCCAACACCATTGATGTTGCTTGGCTCCAACACCTTTCTAATGATTTAATCAAGAACAGGTCTTGATCCAGTGATGTATCAAAGTTTAAAATATTTCTAATGATTTGATCAAAAACATGTTTTGATCTATTGGCGCAGTAAACTTTCGATCAATGGTTGATGATGAAATCTTGAATGAGTTACTTCTCGAGGGAACTGAAGGTGGTTTATTGATTAAAACCTTGTTTTCCTCCTTAGGGATTCGGTGGAAATTGATCACCATAGAACCTAAGCTTGCTTTGTCAGGAGAATAATGTATGGATTGCCTCCCCGTGGGAATGGGCGTGTGTGTTCCCCCCATTACCTAGTCCAATAGTATGGATTACTCTGGGCTGACAGTCAGGAAGGTTTTTGGATGTTACTTGCCCTTTTTCCTTGTGGGCTATTTGAGGGTCGTGTCTTCTATAGTTTCAATATCTTACAATAGGTTGTTTGAGGTTTGACGGTGGATATAGTTTCCGCCCTGGGAATGGTGTCTTCATCCAACACCTATGATTTTCCTCAAGACATGAGATTATTATATAAGGAATGGTGTATTCGTCCAACACCTACAATTTCCTTTAGGAAAGATGTCATAAAGGCGTATGACCCGCTTTCTTGATATAATAATCAATGTTGTGGGAGAGCGTAATGAGTTGTGATTTGGAGAGCCTGAAATGAGTTTTGTTAAATAGAAAGAAAACACATTTAGATGGAGTTCTTGTAATGCCTCTGAGGTGATGTTCTTTATTTAACCTATGAAGAATACGCCTTAAGAGTTATCCGGTCATAATAATTAATGATATTATGTTACAATAAAAAAACCTGATATAGCAAGTCTTTTCATCTTTTTGTTCCCCCTTAACTGATTTAAGATATTTTCCTTATAAATCGATCAGTTATTGCCAGGTGTATCCTAGTTATCAATCTCACCTACTCCTATAAATACAAGTTGATCTCATTTCTTAAAAGGGGGATAATAAGGAAAAAAACCAATTCGGATTAGAAGGGAGGATTACATTATATTTTCCTTTGATTATTTACACACTTGTTACTAGGATTCAGCATTCTTCATGGCTCTTTCCTCTCTCATTCTAACCATAATTTTGTTATTCTCTTATGTTATTTTCTTGTTTTCACCATCATTTTTGTAGGAAATCCAAGCTGGGACAGTCTAGATATTGGATTTAGGCCATTTTGGAATTGCAGACTTCCCAGATCTATATATGAATTAGCGAATGAAAGAGCACAATCGGCATCCATCTCAGCAAATCCAAATTGGGGTCTTACAGAGTTTTGGTCAGGCAATCAAATTTTGGAGGACTTTAGAAATAGTAAAGGAAGATTTTAATAATATTTAATTGTTGGCCAATAAAAAAAACATTGCTCGATTGCTGATAACATAGAATATTATAATGGTAATGTTGTGTGGATTCTGAGGTGTGATTAGAAAGTTGAAGATCTGCTCAAACAACTTTCTCCCTTTTCTCTCAACCATTTGGTCAGAGACAGTATAATCTGGACTACGGAGAGTAAATGAAGGTTCTCCGGCAGATCTTTCAATTGTGCCCAAGACCTAGCATTAACTTTCATTTTCCTTACAAAGTAGTATGGAATCAAGTGTTTCCTTCTAAGATAGCTTTCTTCCTATAAACTGCACTTTTTGAACAAAATTCTCACATTGGAGGAACCACCTAAAGAGTAGGGGATAGAGATTTACCAAAAAATGCTTGAGTCTCTAGTTAGTTCTTGAGGGATGTGGACAATGTGCAAGTAGAGATTTGGAGGGTTCTTTTGGGTACAATACTACAGTTTGCTTGGGAGTGTGGAAGGAGAGAAACAATAGAGCTTTCAATTATTGTTCGACTGTGATGGAGAATTATCTATGGTATCCTTCAGGATTGCTTAGACTGGTGCTTGATTCTTCTCAATGGTGACAAGATCAAATCAGCCCCTTTTTTTTGGTGTCTTCCTTGCATTAATCTATTGTTGTTCATGTGAGATGGTGTGTACCTTTCCTTTATCCTTTCTTTGTTTGTTATATTCACCAATTAATCAATCTTATATTTTTGCTCGGTTGTTCAATATATTATCCCTCTTACCAATTAAAAAAGGGCTAATTAACACCATATCCTAATAAATCAAGTGTAATCTCATTTAAGAGAGTCACACAATGATGGAATCATCAAGCCTCAATAGCTGAAAGAATATCTATACACATCCAATTGCTCTTCCACACGAATAAAGGAAAAATATAATATGGACAAAGTAAAAATCAATCAGCATAACATAATAGAATTAATCTCAATAAACGATAAACAAAAATTAAATCCGTAAGAACAATTCACCAACGAAGAACAACAAATACCTCTTCGATTGCCTAAGCATAATAGCAGAGGCTCCAACAGACTTATCTTCATCCGACACAGCCTTTGCGGATGCCAAATTACCAACAATCTGCTCCATCTTCTTAAACCAAGGCCAATGAATGGCTGATATTCCACCATTACTCATCCTATGCCGCTCCAATTTATACCTCTTCTTCAAATTATCCACTTTATTCTTGCACTGTTCCACACTCTTACTCTGCTTATCGCACCGCTCACTCACAATTGCCGCAACCTCCTCCCAATCCCTCCCTCGAAGATTCCCCCGATTAAGCTGAGTAAACTTCTCCAAATACGCATCAAGAAGGCAACCAATCGCCGTGTCGCTCCATTCCTCCCGATCCTTCCTGTAATCCCCTCTATACTCTCCTCCACCAGAAGTACCGCCGGTGGGACCAGTACCACCGCCGGATTTCGATTTCTTGATATAATATGGCGTGCCGCCATCGCTAAGCTCGTCGCGATCCTTGCGCTTCTCGTTCCGAGCATTAGCCCTAGATTTATTAGGGTTGGTCTCGTGATCGGCAGCGAAAGGGTTTGGATCTTCCTCGGCTGAGAAAGGATTGACGTCGTGAAAGGCAGCGTCGCTGTAGTCATCGCCGTCGTCTTCATCGTCTCCGGTGCCGGCGGCGATGACCTTCTTAGGGCTTCCGGCACCGCAAACGGCGGCAGCGCCGAGGCTGCTAAGGAGGTGAGGTTGGATGGCCGAAGCCTTGGTTGCGAAGCGGTGAGAAGGAAAGGTTTGATGGTGGTGGTTGTGAGGGCCTGTTTGGTTGTCGTCTTCGAGGAGAGCGAAGTCGTCGTCGCAAGAGGCCATAGGAGGAAGGGGTGGCGTTAGGGTTAGGGTTTGCGAAGCAGGGAGACGGAACGGGAGGCAGACGACGTTAGTGGGAAGGGATGGATAGTTGGGGAAACCCTAATTAAAACAGTAACGGCGGAGGTGGGCCGTGACTTCACATGGTAAGCACCGTCACGGTGTGTAACGGTTCTGTTAATTGTTAAGTAAAAGGACAATGCATTTTCATATGGGTGGGACCCGGAGGGGTAAAAATAACTACAGGACATCTTTCTGTCCCAAACCTACTAGAGACACAACTACTATTTCTATGATGATTTGTTTAAGTAGGTGGGCGTTGGTTGAGGGGAATAACCTGTAATCTAAAGAGAACTTAGGTCACCTACTTTTAGGGCTGTCAACGGGTCGGATTTGGACCGGATCTGTCCAAATCCGAATCCGATCTGATTAAGAATCCGACAAATCCGAGATCCATCGGATCATGACTTAATCGATCTGAATCCGATTATATTTATAAGATCTGAATCCTATCCGATCCGATTAAGGTTAATTTTAAAAAAAAAAACTCTATTTTAATAATAATAAAAATCTAATAGTACCTTAATTAACTTTAATTAATGTTAATTTTTTAAAATTAATACTCTATATATAGAAAATCTATTTAATATATTTTAAAAAATTATTATTATCGGATCGGATCACCCTATATCCGGATCCGATCCGATTATAATCGGATTCCACCGATCCGATCCGACAGATCACATATAGGGTCCAAAGTCCGGCTAATCAGATCGGATCCGGATCATGATCCGATCCATTGACAACCCTCCCTACTTTTTCAAGGCAACGGATTTCCTCTAGCAGATGCCTGAGTATTGCATCATCGGAGATAGCCTTTTTATATGACCCGTGGAAAGATAATTAATTAAGGAGGTGATAGCAGGGGTGTAAACGATAAAGAGGCTATGCCAAGTGTAATAGTCCAGGAAATCCATTGCCCTTTTTCAAAGCCTAAATAAAATAAATTGGGAACAGATTTCTCCAACACGTAGCTCTTCACTTGACATGTGGTGAGAAATAAGGAGAGAAATCAAAATACAAAAGCCATTTCAATTTGTCCCACGTTTGTTTGATTTATCCTTTTATTTCTTGTCGCATGTCGAGTGAAGAGATTATACCCAAGTGTAATACTCGAACACCTCGACTATACCACCAAGGATTTTGTTTTGCTAGCCCCCTTTTAGTTGTGGTATGGATATTGAGGGATAATTGAATAAAAGATGAGATAAAACCAAGGGAAAAGTCAATATGATGGCTTGGACATGTTAAAACTGAAAAATGACGATCTTAGTAAGAGTGAATTAGTGCAATTGTGCAAGTTGAAGCAATTGTGCAAGTTGAAAGAGTAAGGAGATGACAAAAAGGTGATGTAATCAAAGATATATAGTGAGAAAATATTTGATAATAGAATGAAATGAATAAAGAATCAGGGAAGATGATGACGCTAATGACCCAATAAGTTGGAGCTTTTTTTTTTTTCGTTATTTTTTCTTTTAACAAAGTACCATTTCATCCTTTCAAATAAGCTTGCTTGCTCTTAACCAAAAAAAATAAAATAATAAGCTTGCTTGTTATGTACAAATTCAACGGGGAAACTGAAGATTCTTGAGGGTATCCGAAATTTGGAAACCAACTGGTTAAATTGGTTGCATAATGAATCTATTTTAACCATAAAGTAACATTTTTGTTTGAAGGTGAAAGGAGATTTATAGCTTCTAATGCCATTTGAACATGGATGAACAGCTAATCCCAGCAAAAGATAGCCCACTGAAAGAAAATTTCAATATAGAAAAATATTGTCAAAGAAGAAAATTCTATCTGTCTCCAACTCTAAATAAGCACTAGAAACCAACCTGATAGATACATCATCTTCATTTGAGACGACTGACATACAAGGAAAAGTAGGAAAATAAAAATATGTATATCATATGGTTATGTAGCAAAGCAATTATTATTATTTTTTTGGTGCCTAAATGTCTTTTTAGGCAAGAACAAATAGAAGTTTTTCTGGTGAATCCTACCCCATTGTGCATAAGTCTGATAACCTGGTTGCATCTTTTTCAAAGGCGCGAAAATCATTTGATCATGACAATTTTGTGCCTGGGAGATATTCGCTGCCTCGCAGTACATGAGGCGCGTGCACATATCTTACGTGATGAACCTGCAGTTCAATTAGACAATCATGTGTCGCCCTCACGGTACAAAGAAAAGAAAAGAGAGACATGAAAAAAAGGATTCATCTGAATAAACTCAAGGGAACTAAGACCTTCGATAGCCCTTTAAAACTTTAAATTGTTTTACAAAACTGTACACTAATGTATTCCTGAAAGGAATGGAGTAAGGGCAGACCCCTCCATAAGGCAAGGGGGGGTTCGGGGGGGCCTTTATGGCCCTGACCTGTAAATGGACCTTCACGATTTATCTGGGAGGGCAAGGAATGAGAGATTTAGGTTGGATCCAGTAAATGAAATAAATCAAAAAATGGATTTTTGTTCAAAAATGAAATCTTATTGACAAACTCAATAATATATTTCTGTAATAATGGAAACATGGTGTATTTCTTGTATGACAGCTGAGCCTATCTCAGAATGTGTACTGTATGTGTGTGGAGAAAGGAGTCGACGGACCAGACCTTGGATGAGCCGCAGCTTGAAACTCTCCTATTGACAGCAAAATTTTAGATGGTCATGTTATGTGGACTGTCTTCCTGTCAGAATAGGTGACAAGTTTCTCCTCCCATACTCCATCATAGAAGCAAGAATACTTGAATCAGGATGGGAAGAAGAAGATGCCTCCCCTGCTGGAACCAAAAATATGGCATACATGAACTGGGATTGGGCCGATTGGACAAACATAACACCGCCTGCTTCATATTTTGTTCTGATTGTCCAGAAAATGGAATAAATCATATCATTTCCGGTTTTGCAGGCGTCATGGAACTCACCTTGCATATTTTTTATGACCCATAAACAGTGGCTCCTAACCCCACTGCATCTGTGCCATATCTGCAGCACAGGCAGGGAGAATGAAATCTTCGTCTTCCCATCATGAAGTATTCCCGTTTTGAAATCCATCTACCCTACTTCAGTTTCTGTGTTTGTATTCAGAACAAAGAGAAGCTTTTCCGGTGTCTGCAATGGCGGGAAGGACGTGCTTGCTCAAGCGACGATCTTGGGGTGGGCTCCAAGCTTTCAACTGTATCTGGTTGTGCATCTGGGGATCGTGGAAGAAACTTGCACCCAATTCTCCTTGCCACCAAACGTGGAGAACTGAGGGAGCTATGTGATTTTGCAACCCTTTGCATCTCTTGCTTTATTTTACCAAATTCTTCTTCGAGCTCTCCAACCCTAGACCTCATATTTTCCATGTCACTTCTCAGCCCCTGGTTCTCACGGACAACTGTAACCCACCCATCTCTCTGCACTATCTGGCCTGCCGTCACGCTAGAGGCAGTGGTGATGCCAGCAGGGGCACTTTCACTGTCTACAACATGTAGACAACCAGCAAGGGCTGTTCTCAACTGCAACTGCTCAAAGAACAGGACCTGAAGAATGATTCTGAGTGGCAATCGTCCGTTCTGGGATGCATGGGCACAGGCATCAATTGAGAGCTTCTGGTAGTCGATGATGTTGCAGAGCTGTTCCTTTTCGTAATCCGAAAGCCAAGGGTGTGCCTGCACGATGCCATGAAAAAGTTATCGCTGGATTCAAACCTTATAATTCTAGGTATGAGCTTTTAGATTTCTGTGGCAAATTGAACCAAATTATATACATAAAGGCTGGTTCTTAACATATATTTGAAGAGGAACACCCATTTCAGGATAAGAAGAAGCTGCCTTCCCACATACGCGACTAATATTGCACACATCAAGGTGTTTTGAGACCCAACTATTGGTTGTTTCCCCAAATGAAATCTTACCATCCAAAACTTATGCACCTTTTACTTTATATTATCTCGAACCATATGCAACAGATCCGACAAATTTAGAAAGCTTGGTTCTGTGTTCTTTTCTATCTACCAGATGTGGAGTGAAAGGAACCAGAAGATATTCCAGAACAGCTACCTCACCCCTGAAGATAGAATTAGACTTGTTTCAATGACACAAAGAGCATATTTGTTAAATACAATTAAGAGGTTCTTGACTCAGCTACCAACAGAGGAATTCTGGACCGGTAGAGCATTACCGCCACCTTCTCTCCGCCTATTCATAAGTGGTGTTCATGGAAGCCGCCTTATTGAGGTACCATCTGTTTCAACAGATAGACCGTTGGGGGATTCCAATGTTGGCTTCGGATGTATTTTCAGAGACCACATGTAAAAGCCTTTGTTTGCCATTGCCACTGGTTGAGAACCAGACTCTATCCTCATCCACAAGCTTCAAGCTATCCAAAGGGATACAAGGAAGCATTTCAGCATGGCATGTGTGTTATTTTTGTATCCTGAGAACTTTCCTAGTGACTTCTTGTATTATAGATGAGGATGAGAATGAAAATGCAAGGGCCAGTAATTACCCCCAATACCCAGTCGAGACAATATTTTGTTAGTTAGAAGTTCGATTGGGGACTCATTAATACATCTCAGCCCCACATACGTGGGCCATTTGTGTTGAAGAGGCAGGGAGGATGGATTCTTTCAATCCTCTTCCATCCTGGCTAGGAGAGTAGTTCAATATGGAAAATGACAGTAAATCAAATTATCAAACTTACATGCGGTAAATGGTAATACCGCATGGATATATTCGAGCTATTCGAGTCTTGAGCATATTTTCTTATACAGTGAAAAGTATAGCAGCAATACTCAACTTGTAAATACAAAAAAAAAAAAAAAGAAGTTAAAATACTCTAAGTAATTAGCTTAAATGGATTCTTACGATAATTGCACATATTTTAAATTTCAGATCATGTTTCGTTTGGAGATCAAAAAAATAAAAATGAAAGGCACATCAGTTGCTGGGAGCATGGGACAATACTATAATATTTGGTACCACCCATAGAGACCAGTTTCTAGGAGCTATACTCAAAGTTTATGGTATTTGGTATTGTGCATGTATTCCATCCACAGTTCAAAAACCCGAAAACTCGACTCGACTCGAAGTTAGCCGGGTCAAGTAACTCGGAAAACTCGAAAAGAAATCGACTCGGTCCAACTCGGAATATATATGTAATAACTTAAAATTTTTGGGTTAAAAGAACTCAAAGTACGCTGGTTTACAGCTTCAAACCTCAAAATTAGGTTTAACAAAACCCATAGTAAGTTGTCTTTGTAGACCTTAAAAAATATGATGCAAAAATAGTGTGACATTTTAGTTTAGGTTTAAAAAAATGATAAAAATACCCTTTTATGACTCGACCTATTCTGGAGAGTCGAAAAACTTAGCTAGACTCGATCGAGTCATCCGAGTAACTCGGCAAAGAGTGTCTCATTCGAGTTTTGAGGCGACTCAACTTGAAATTCAGCCGAGTCAAATAACTCGGCCGAGTTACTCGGGTGACTCGCCAAGTTTTCGAACTATGAATTTCCATCACCTTCAATTGGTAGAAACACACATCAACATATGTGATTTCAACCAATTGGTACCATGGCCCAATGCACGATCTCAACTAGAAAAACTACAGAAGTTGTACATCCTGTTTTCTTTGGTGGGTAAGCTAGTAGTAATCCCAAATCTATATTTTACACTCATCAAGATGTGGTTATGACTTGCAAACAATAGGCAGAGATTCAACTCATTGGTCACTTAAAAGTTCATTTCTATATGAGAATTTTCCTAAATTTTTGCATTTCTGGTACTTGCACGATCTGAAAGGGACATGAAAATCACATTGAATGGAAAAAATAAGATTCTTAAAAAAAAAAAGTTAAGTAATAAGATTTTTTAATCACAAATATGTTTAAAGTACTGGAGCTAGCGATTGGTAAACCACAATGGTAGGAGAGCAGAACATGGGCAGATACATTATTTGCTAAATTTACAAACCAGAATTTAATGTAATTTTAGATCAGTTACCATTCTATTCAGTAGAAGTCAATAAATTAGACTCGAACCTTGAAATAGATATCCAGTGCTCTATATAGCCCGTCATGTAAGGACCTTGAAGATTCTGGAAGGACCTCCCCAAGGGAACGTATCTTTTCGGGTTTCAAGTTTACATCAGAAGCAATCTCCGCAATATAGCTGTCTATCAACCTTGAAACTTTTCTTAATGGCCCAGATGATGGCGATGTTTCTAGGTCAAATGATGATGGAGAAAATGATGTTATACTTGGTTCAGAGGACAAAAAATGACAGATAATTCGTTCAACACAATCCGTATCGTATAGAGTATCCGAATCTGAACAAGTAGGAATTAGAAGACCATCAAGCGTTGCCAGTTCCAGTTGCATTCCTATTCTCCTCTCCAGAGAGTTCTTGCATGGTTGACTAACACCCAGAATCATTGCAACACGCAGAAGTCCCACTAAAAAGTGGCAGAAAGATTTCCCCTTCTTTTCAGGGAGAAGCTTTTCAATGGTTTCCAGTAGAACCCTCTGATCAATGGCAGTAGGTGTGATGCTGAAATTTGCAACAGTCCTAGTTCCACCTTGTCGACTCTGCCACCGGCTGAGACCTGGTAGGTACTTTCTTGCGTAATACATTATAGCACCCGCTAAGCTTTCAGGTCTTATACCTTTTGCTGACATTGTCTGAATAAGTCTTTCAAACAAAGGCACACTGAGATAAGATATATCTTCGAACCACCAATCAGATTCTGAGCTTCTGATTCTTGCCCCAGTATTTATTCCATTCCAGAGGATGCTTCCACCAGGGCTCTGTAAGCTACCATACATCATCATAGGCCATCCAAACAAACTTGGATCAGTACAGGCCATCATAGATAGAGCATTCAGAGCTTTGTTTACTATTTGAAGCCCTTCAGCCCTTGGCATAGCAGGCTCAGAGCTTTGAAGAGCCAAAATACAATCTTTCCAGTTACGAAGTATACTCTTATGGAAGAAACTCTCTGACTTGGAGAATAAGTTACATTCTCCATACTCCTCTGTCATTCCGAGATAGTCTGCTGCACAATACACCATTACTATGTTCTTTGATGTCAATTCCACTCGGACCCCGTAGAAATACTTGGCTGCGACCAAGAAAGTGTCAGGACCACCAGGAAATCCAACTAGTGTGGTAGTGAAAGTCTCTCCATGGGCACTTTGAGATTCTTCTAATAGTTTGGCTATCTTCCCACATTTCGACATGAGAGGAAACTAGACAGGCATGCATTGTTACAGAAACATTGTTTAGAATCCAGAGTACAAGACAAATGTAAAGTCTTATTTTCCTATTGAAGAAATAAAGTAAAACAAGAAATGAGATGGAGTACAGTAAGAAATATATAGCTTACAGTTCATATGTGGAATTACTACGTTAGTATCTTATATTCAGAGTAAAAAGTCCAAGCTAGCTACTAATAAATATCCAGTAAAACAATATTTAAGTTTTCAGCAAGATAACCATTGATTTCCGTCATATCCATAGATAAATAGTGAATAATGCATTGTGTGAATAAGTAGAATAAATTTTCCAATAAAAAGAAAAACAAATCTACATGTAATAAAAAAAGCAATGAATAACATTTGAAAGGACATTAATGTTCTTTTAGAGTAGTTCTCATAATAAAAAAAAGACAAGAGGGATGTGATTCATATTCATGCACCCTCTCCCCCTTTCTCTTCTTCTTTTCTTTCTGTCTCAAAACCCTAGAGAAGTCTACTATTTCAACTTCATATCAGAACACATTGAAGATTTTTTTTAAAAAAAGGGAAGGATAAGAGGGGGAAAAATGGTGATGTCACCTGGACGTACGGCTGACGTCAGCTGTGTGGCCAATCAATCCCCTATGGTTCTCTTCGGTTTGGGTGTTATTTGAGAGGTATTTCTCCTCTTGTTCCCTAGTATTTTTTTAAAGCTATTTGGAGTGTTTAAAATCCCTAAAATCATATTCAAGAGAAAAAAAACTGATGGTAGGGCTTATATGAAGCTTTTTCACAGGATTCTTTGTTCCGGATTGATGTGGTTTAATATTTGGAAGATAATGGAGGAGATCTCATTGAGTTTGGATGAGAATTGAAGAAGTGATGTTTTCTCTCTCCTGGAAGTACTGTTTTTTTATTGTTATTTGATCTATGTAGATTTGTATTTCTGCAGTAACTAGTAAAAATCAGCATTGTCAAAGGTGTTTGGGTGCCCTAGTGATGGATCTTCATTGATTTGTGTATATCAGCCCCAATTTCTCAGTTTGAATAAGTTGTGAAAGTGCGTGGAAGATATACAAAATTGGCAGCTAGCAGTAGTTTTGATGTCAGTTCTTCCAATCCTGGGCATCCTGGAACCATAGGATTCATGAACTCACAAGGTGATAATCAGGTTACAGATTACAACAGTAAAATTGAATAGATCTAATTATTTAGAGTGGTCTCAATCAGCAACAATGTTCATTGGAAGCGGATGTAAACTTGAGTACATCAATGGAAGAATAGTGGAACCTGAAATATCGGATCCTATACATGAGAAAAGGAAGTCTGATAATTTGATAGTGATGTCCCAGCTCATACATTCTATGCAGCCTGAGATTAATAGGGGATTTCTTTTCTGGACAACAGCTAAAGAGATTTGGGTTGCTACTGCTCAAACATATTCTCAAGTTTAGAATTTTGCGAGGGTAAAAGTGTAATCTTTGGGGTGGTCGATGTTCCAAATGGGAAAGAATTAGCAGTCTGTTTGGCATTATTTGGGACTACCACTGGGGGCTGGAGAGAAACCATAGTGGCATGGAACCCAATTGTCAAGTGTTTCTCAGTGAAGTTTAAAGGGTGAAAGTCTATATATCTATTAAAATGTGGTCGTCTGGTACTACTGAAAAGCACTCTCAATAGCTTGCTGACGAGCTTCTTTATGTCTCTATTTCCTATCCTGGTTTCCATTGCTAAAAAGCTAGAAAGCATACAAAAACAATTTTTATGGAATGATCAGATTGAAAGAGAAAAATATCACCTGGTAGATTGGAAGTCTTACTCCCTCCCCATGAAATTGAGGGGCTGAATATCCACCCCATGGTGGAGCCATGGAGGTCAGTAACGCATTGCTAGATAAATAGCTTTGGCGGTTTGGGAGAGAAAAAGAAAGTCTATGTAAAAAGGTAATTGCTACAAAGTTTGGATGAAATCTGCTTGGGAATCAAAAAAGGTCATATAAGTCCTCATGAGATAGGCTTGTGGAAAGTAATTCTGAAAGTTCAAGACGAATTTGCTAAACACATTAGATTCAGGGTGGGCAATGGGTAGGAGATTAGTTTGAGAGGACACCTGGTGTGGGTCGAGGAACCTAAGGGAAGATTTCAGAAATCTTTTCTCTTTACCCTTTGATAGATCAATGTTAGTGGCCTCCTGTTTTGTAAGGCACTCTTCTTCTTTTGTTTGGACACCAAAGTGTAGGTGTTACCTAAATCACTGTGAGGTGGAAGACCATCTTTGATTGTTCAATCATTTGTCCTCAGTTATCCCAAGTCCTCAGCAACTGGATGAACAACTATGGTCTAGGAATAACGAAGGTTGATTTTTTTTTTTTGATCAGTATATAGCAGATAATATTAAGAGAAAAAAGAAAGATACAAACCAAGGTTCACCAATGGTAAACCAGGGAGGAGGGGTAGAGAGAAAATAACAACAATGGAAAAGTAGATAAATAGAGAAAACCCCAGCTGTATCCACGTGCTATGAGGCAAAAATGTCTCCCCAAGGGTCTCCTCTGGCATCCCATGTGGAGGCCCTAGCTGAAACTAGGCGGCGAACCCGAGCCAGAATGCGGGGAGTGAGAAAGGATGTGTCCTCAAAAACCCTCCTCTTCCTCTCCTTCCAAAGGGACCATGCTATTGCCCCTGGGAGGAAAGGCCAAATCAACCCTAAACCTGGAAACGGCCCTGGGAGCCAACAAGATAAGAAGCTCCGAAAGGATCAGGGAAAGATCCAAGGGATACGAAGATGAGTAAGGAAATAGGACCAAACCTTTTCCGCCACCGGGCAATGCAGGAAAATAAGTGATCCACTGATTCTGCTATTGAAAGGCACATGAAGCACTTGTTAGCCAGACACCACCCTCAATGCATGAGGATATCGCTCGTTAATATTTTATCTAAAACCGCAGTCTCCAGGAAAAATGATACCTTTGAGGGAATCGACGATTAATTTCCAACTTTTATGTTATAGAATAGATCAAAGTCTCGCTGAAAAAGTAAGAACTCAATGGGACCTTACCCCTCCTTGTTTGTCTGATTCGAGGGGTAAGGTCCCAATTCTCTCTCGATATGTTCCTCAAAAATCCAATTCGTGCGGATTTATCCCCCAACTAACGAAGAGATCTTGGCGGAATTGTCTTTCATTCGGCTCCTTTATTGAAGATAGATAGATTCCCAAATCGAAGGCGTGAACGAAATAAATAAATATTATTGAATCATTTCATTTGCAAGGAGCTGGATGAGATTCCGATAGCTGGCTTTTCTCTATTTGTTCGATTTATTACCTTTTGAGGAAAAAGTATACTCTGCCCAGTTTGCAAGGCTTACAAAAAAAGATCTCACTGAGAACCGTCCCTTGTTGTCCGGTGACCAAACTCGACTATCCCTAATGAATGGATTTGGGTGAACCTGCTGAATGTGGGATAGTAACCTCAGAAGGTCTTGGATCTCCCAATCTAGTAAATTACGCCGCAATTAGGGCATCCAGACTGACACCCAGTCATGCCAGACCAAATACTCGGCAACCGATGCCTCCCTATTTGATGCAAGAGGCATCGGTTGCTGAGTATTTGGGATAGTAACCTTCTACCAAGTTTTGCGAGTCAGTCCTATCTTGCAATTTTTTTCCCATCAGGCTATCTAGAACCTAGGTATTCCATCAAAGGTATCATTCTTTCTTTGGTCAACCACATTGAACGAGATTCTCACGTGTGATCATTTGAAGAATAGAGGGTGGACCCAGGTATCCTTCTTTCTTTGGTCAACCATCTTGGATAAGATTCTCACGTATGATCATTTGAAGAATAGACGGTGGAGGATGGCTAAGTGTTGTTTTATGTGTCCAGAAAGGGAAGAGTCGGTAGATCACCTGTTATTGCATTGTCCCTTTGCTTCTAGCATCATTGGATCTTCCTTAGATCCTTACAGGATTCCTTATCGGTTTGGCTAAATGTTCCTAAGTTTTTGGTGTGGGTTATGTTACCATGGGCAGTTGAGTGTTCTATTTGGTTTGAATGTAACAGGATAGTTTTTGATGGACTGACTTCCTCAGAAGACAGTGTACTTGAGATCTCATCAGCTACTTCGAGACCGGTGTTCTATTAGGAAGGATCTTGATGATGAGTGGCTTTCTAAGTTGTGATATTTTGTAGTACTTTATCATCTTGATCTTTTTGTTTGGTTCCTATTTACATGCCTCTTTAGCTTTGCTTTTTTTGGTTCATTTTCTTTGTCAACCTTAGTAGCCTCTGTAATTTGCCTTTGCCTTATTTATATATATTATGACGCATTACCAATCAAAAATATATATTAGAAAGAAAGAAAGAAAAGAAAAGGCAAAACCCGTTGTGATGTGGGATCTTTGGATTTCTTTATTTTTAACATTCTATATATATATTTTTTTTGTAGGGTTTATGCAGTTGGTGAATCAGGTGCACCTATGTCAACAGAGTTTTGAAGTGAGGGAGAAGAAGAGACATAAGAAGGTAATGGTTATTTTATTTATAAATAGGTGCCTTTATTAAAAAGTTCTGTTGGATTTCTCTCTCTTTGTTCTTTGTTTAAATTGATTGGTTACAGATTTGTTGAAAACGGTTTCTATTTTATGGGTTTATGATGAAGAGAACAAGGGAATGAAAGCTAATGGAAGTGATTTTGAATGAGTGACAGAGAAGAAAAGGCATTTGATAAGATTTTGGTTTCAGATGATATGTTATTAGAGATTATTAAATGAAAGAAAAAAGAAAGACTAATCTCTGTTTCGTTTGTAAAAATGCTCTCCCATACAAAATGGCAAAATATATATCTTTGATTTATCAAATCTGAGCAGTCTTTAATTTTCATATATTTTTTAATACGCTCCTCTCTATAAATCTGGGCAGGGAAAAAAGAGGAAGGGGCTGGACTTCTAATCTCCAGGGAAGTGCTAAAACTGATGCTTGAGGACATCCGGTGTCGCACATGCCCTGGCGTGTTGTTGGTTGAGTTTGGCTCCTTCATCCTTGCCCTACTTATAAAAGGGAAATTTTTGTAGGAGTCCTACAACATGATCAGAAGATTCATTCTCATACAAGCTCAAAAGACAAGTTGACTAAATAAAAATGATTTATTTCATCAAAGTGTGAACTAAATTCTATGTTAAGACTCAACCTCTCATTAGGCACAATTGATTGAAAATGAATGGTTTACAGCGCCATTATGTGCATTGTAATGCATTATATTCACCCACACTTACATATAAATGAATGATTTACTGCCCCATTATAGGCATTGTAATGCCTGATATTCATCCACGCTTGCATATAGCCAGACTTAGCATCATGGAATGTTCAGAAATTGGTGAAGAGAATAGCTAATGAAGAAGGAAAAGATCTTCTTAATAAATGACAGAAAAAAAAACCTCTATATAGGAGTTCTTTATCTTCTCATATTATACTACCCTTTTTTTCTTCTGAATTTCCTGTGCATCGCAAGGGTCCTTACTAGGAACTGCCACTTATGCATGGTCACCCAAGAAGTATGAGCAAAGGTCTGACAACATAACCCATGCATTGAAGATTTAGTCTTTTAGTTAAAGCAATACATGTAGTCCGAGGTTGGGATTTGGGAATGTAAACAATAGGAACAGACATGAACCCCAAATGGGTCCATACGTCTGTTAACTTCTCTAACTATTTCTCCGAACATCAAAGTGACCATAATCTCCAGCTTTGACCAGAGTCCTTACATGAACATTTCCAACAAAACCATTGCTCTAGAAGTAACTTTGTGATCCATGCGCATAATGCAAAACCTAGAGGGGTTCTGGAATCATTTTCTACACCTTCTCATTAAGGATATGATGTTTCCTTCTAAGGAGGTAAATTTAGTTCACCATTGGATGGGCTGCCCATTTGGTGATAGAGGTCATACACTGTGCTTGCTTTTGGAGGTCATGTGTGGTCCAGAAAATGTTTGAATTGTGTGCCCTTGCAAGCCATTCATAAACCTCTTTTATTCAGTTTGTTTGTATTCTCATCCAGACACAATGATTATGTTTTACACCGTTTTTCCTTGGTAATTATATTTTTATGCATTTTCCACTCATTGCTTCTTGAATGAATGGATGTTTCTTGTTGATGGGGTAGGAGACCTTCTTCAGATGGTTGTGTCATCAGGAAACAGGGAGGGTTAATTCTCCGAATTGGTTTAGACCTGAAATGCTCATGACTAAAACTGAATCAGGACATCTCACTTAGATGGTGATTTGTATGTAAGAAGACTGTCATCTATAGTGAGATCTATCCTCAATTACTGGAGTGGTACTCCACACTCACACACTTGTATGTGCACATTAAGCAGAGCACCTTGGGCTGATGTTATTGAAAACATACTGCAGTGACATGATATCATATAGCTCACTCTATGGTAATCCTGGATGTCCCTTTGACTTTAGTATTGGAGGTCAAGCAATGGATGGGTACTTTGATTTGATCGGTTCAAGGTAATGTCCTTCTGGACTATATCAAGGTCAACTACATATTGGAAAAGTTCAAAAAATTTATCGGGTGGTAACAAAGATAGTAGTCCTGTATTGAAATCATATATTCTTTAGTTGATAATCATGAAATGGTCATCTTGTATATATAAATAAAACCCAGGGTATGTAAAAGGCAAATGATCTTTTGGGATACTTATATTTACATGGTATAAAAGCATACATAACTTTTAGAGATTTTCTCCCCATATTATAAGACTTCTTTTATTTGCACAATTAACTAAATCTAGATGATCAATATATCAGGCATCAAGTTTTTAGCAAGATTATTTGACCTTGATGGGCTGATGGGAAATAGGATGTTTGAGGAAGCAACATCACATGGGACTTATCTGGAAAAAAGTGCATTAATCTCAATAACCATATCCATCCAGACTTTTTATATTTCAATATTGGAAATTAATTTATAGTTTATTTAACATATTAAACATTGAATTTTGTTAATTGGAGTTCGAACTGTGGATAAGCCATATCTACAAAGGGAAAGAGAAAGGAAGTGCATGAGGCAGGTTGTTACTTTGATTGTATAGTATCTCAAAACACACAATGCCTAAACTTCCCTTATCTTTTCTATTGAAAAAAAAAAGGAATTTCAGTTCTCAGATCCCTGGGGAATAAAATGAAAAAAAAAACTGCCAGAATCTCTATATGAGAGATGTCACCAAGAGAAATAATAGTTTGGTTGGGGGATTCCTGTGGTAACTCAAACAGCTTAAAGATCCCCACAAAGGTGAGTACCCTTTACATATGTTAAAAGTTCTCCTTTTTCTTCTATGAAAAATGTCCAATACTCATGGGAGAGGACTACTAGGCAAAAAATTATCAAACTTGGGAGTCTCACTGCAAAGGTATTGTCCAGAGGTGGAACATACTTTGTAAGTTTGACTTATATTAATAACTTTGAATTTATACAACTTGATAAACATAGTACTTAAAAAATTGTACTCTCTACCACTAATTTCCCTTGGTTATAGTTCCTTCCATATTTTACATAGATCCTTGTCTTTGTTCATTTTTGGAATTAAGTATTAACACTAACGTAGGGTGCCAAATGGAAAATACAAGTACCATAACGATCAAGGAAGAGTTATTATAGGACTTCCAATTCCTTACCTGTAACTCAATTTTCGATCAATCAATAACATTAAACGCACTCAATTTGGTATTAGAAAACACAAGAAGGATCACCATAATGCATACCCCACCCCCAACAATCCCAAAGGTCTAAGATTTTAGTAAAATCACAAAAGGATATGAAATCATTGAAGGGAAGGAAGTTAAAAATAAACCTTGAGAAGGATGCATAGATCTAGGGTTTCCAAGGGAGATAGTATGTAGAAATGTGCTAGCAGAGACATTGGATTTCAAGATCCACCCTCACAACCCCTTAAAAACATCAGAAGCTCGAGCAAAAGAAAAGGGCTATTGTCAATTTCGACCATGTTTTTGGTTTGTACATCAAGATCCCTAATCCTTCGATACTTTCCAAATCAAACTTTGGTTTTAAATCCGAGTTTCACCGAACAAAATACTCAAAGTCTTGATTATGGCGAGTATAATGCGACAATTTCGGGCTATCCTGTCAATATTAAATTATTCTTCAAATCACCTAGCTAATAATGACAAAACCTCCATGGACAAAATGTGATAATCATCTAAAAATCCATTAATCGAATTCATTCTAACAACTTTCAGAAATGCAACATATATATCCACCGATGGAAACATATCTAAGAGAAAATAAATGAAACAAAAAGGCATACCTTGTGAAGATGGAAGTGAACTCCCTCTACTTCAACAGTAATATCACTCGGCAAACCAGCATTACAAAACCTGTCATACCATAAACCTTATATCACACACATCCCTTTCCTAAAACTTAAAGAGAAATACATAATAAGTCAATCGAACTAATCGTGATACAAAGTAAGGTAAGCCAGTATTTGAATCTGTCACCTTAATATTACAATTCTAATCCCAATTAAACTACAAACACCACCACAACCCAGCAGCAAACAACAAAACATAAATCCAAAAGCCCCTTTTCTTCAAAAATAGTGGGAAAGAGAGATTGAAATTCAAACTGACACCAAAATGGTTTTTTGATCAGTGAGAGGGGCACTCAATAATTTCAACAAAAAACCCAAATCAGAAATTGATCAAGAAAATGACCAACTGGGTCACAAGAGCAGAGAAATGAGAAAACCCAAATTCAAAATTAAACAAAGAAAATGACCAATTGGGTAACAAAATCAGAGGGAGAAGAACATACCAATGATTACCCTCGCGATAAAATTGACACGCCTTCCTCGCCGGAGCCATGGCAGAGCAGCAGAGTCTCAAATGGGTGGTGGACAGAAGAGTTCCAGAAGAGAAGATTGATGAGAGAAGAGAAGAAGGAGTCAAATGAGTCAGTGGGGGTCGTGGGAAAATGGATGTGGGTCTTTACAGCTAGGAGATCCAAGTGTTCGTGAAAGGACGAACTCCATGCCAGTAAGAACGCCAACAGCACCCAACAACAAAAGCAGAAACCAACATGGAAAATCCAATTCTTTTCCAAAGAAAATTCAAAGACCGCGACATGTAACCGGCGAGAGAGAGGAGCTGTGGGGCTTACTGTAGAAGTGGGGAAGCATAAGTGATAAGACAAACAAACAACCACCACCAGATAACCACAGAGAAATTTCTATTCTTTCTAACTAAACGACGCCTACTTTCTGCACCAAAAAAAAAAAAAAACCACGCCTACTTTTGGGATGGGATTTGGTCTTGCCCTCGCCAGACGAAATCCGTCTAGCTCTCATCCCATAGGGCAACAGGTGCCCCCTTTAACACCCCTTAATTGTGGTTAAGGTTTAATAATCCTTTGGGTTCAATCAGCTAATCTTGGTTTTTAGAAACTAATATTTTTAAAAATTAACTCTAAGAGTTAAAACTTGATAAACAATTGTTTAGAAGGGCAGTTAAATGAGCTTTATCTTTATGAGTAGGCCGGACAATTTTGATCTGGCGAGGGCCGGATTAAATCTGATCCCCTAGTTTTTCTATTAAAAAAATAAAACTTGTTGTTGGGCCGGACTATGCGTGTTTGGCGAGGCATGGGGCGAGAGGACAACGGATTTTCGCGTGTTTGGCGAGGCATTGGGCGAGAGGACAACGGATTTTCTTATGCCCGAGTATTATCTCGGCAACCTAACAATACGTAGAATGGTGTTTCACTAAAGAGATTATTGCATGCATTTGGTATGTTCCGTTTGGCAGTATGTGTACCCTGCCACATGTTTTCTTTTGGCACTTATTAATTGTGGTTAAATAATCTAACTTTATTTATTTTTAAATATCTTTAAAAAAGTAACCACACAAATGAGTGAATCATAAACCAAGGTTCGAATATTTAATTTTGAGGGTAAATAAATCTTAACCACATTAATGAATGTCAAAGAGTACATATAGCAAATTGGGAGGTGTGTGCTTACAACAAAACATTCGAGATGCATGCTATCACCTCGGGTGATTACTCAGGCATCTGCCAGAGGAAATCCGTTGGCGGATGGGCAAGATATTTGGAGTGGGGCCACAGCGAAAGTCACTTACAGTGAAAAGGTTGTCATCGGGCAATTGTCGAGCACGGCCGGCTGGTTCCTCAAGGAGCGGAGACAGCAGTAATAATTATGAGAAACGTAAATGGTGTTTTGTCTCACGCTTTTTATCACACACCTTGCCTTCTATAATCACAAAGGCGTGGATCCAATGACTTGAGAATATGATATTGGATTATGGGCCCCACAGCTCCACGTGAATATCTTCTTCTTACACTCCCGCGGGATTTCATATCTTTTCCTCTTGTTTTAATTTAAGGTTAGGGCAAGAGGCTCTTGTTAGTGGGGTCATGGTTTGTTTGGAGGGAACTTTAAAAATTGATTAAACGCCATTGGCCTGAGACTGACTGTTGATACAATAATAACCGTTCATATAGTCTAATACCATCGCCCGAATCCTATAATATGTAACGGTTTTGATCGTAGGATTCGATCGATGTATTTGAGATAAAATGGTTACGTAAACCCTTAAAAACACTCCAAATTATTCTCTTTCGTTTGTTTCTTTTCATTGCTCGTTCTCACTTTAAAACTTAAAATCTGTTTGATTGTTGGTGATTGAAAATTTGATTTAAAATTTGAAAAATGAGTTAGCTTATAACTTTGTGGCTTTAGCATTTAGCAATGTATGTTTCTACTTTCGACTCATTTATTGTCTTATATTTTATTATTTTTAACTTAAGATTGGCTTTAGAAGAATGTAGTTATCCATCTAATACATTTTTTAAAAATTTATTGAGATTTGTTTGAAATTTTTTAAAAGAAAATTAAAAAATAGCCGAAATCGATACGCATTGGCAATACGTATTGGTTTCGGTCAAGACTGTTACAGTCTCAAAACCGAGTTTTTTTTATCCCTCATCAACTATATGTAACTGTTAATTTAAGGGTGTATTCGAGCCGAGTTGGGCCAAGTTCGAGCTTAGCTAAGCCAAGCTTGAGTTTGGCTCAAGCCCAAATTTCCTGGCTGAAATCTTGGTTTGAAGGTGTTGGATTGGCTCGAGCTCGACTTGAAACATAAAAAATTATATTTATATTATTTAAAACAATATATTATAAATAGTATATTAATATTTTAAATATGGGAATGCTATCATTTACTGAGACTAGTGAACTTATTAACATTCACCGGTCTTTTTTATTCTCATGTATTAAATAACATCTTATTAAATACAAGAATATTTTGACATTTTCATAGGGTAAAATTCATTAAATATGAGAGGAAAAAAAGTACAAGAAAAGTTAAACTATATTTTCTCTCATTCATTTAATGACTTATGTGAAAATACTAAACTACCATTTAATTTTAAAATTTTTGATAATTAATACAATAATAACAATGTCTTGGTGAAGGTTAACAAGTTCATGCACAGAGTGAATGCTAGCAACATCCTATAAATGTATTATTTATAATATTTTAAATATTAAAATTAATTTGTTATTATTATATTATAAATATATCGAGCCGAACCGAATCAAACTAAGCTTGGCTTAAGCTCGACTTGATTGTAATTTCGAGCTCAGAAAAAAGCTCAGCTCAATCAAGCCAAACTTGGCTTTAACTCTGCTAGCTTGATCAAGTCGAGCTTTCAAGCTGGCTTGACTTGAATAAACCCCTAATCGTTATATCATGCGTATTACTAGACCCGCCCTATTAGTGGTAGTGCTTATTCCCCCTTGGGTGGGGTTGTCTCGGGGCATTTCCTATAAGTCCGGACCATTAAAAAACTAGTAATGTTTAGCCCATCTAACTTCTAACCAATGAGGAGATACTACTTATTCAACCAGAAAAAAAGAGGAGATACAACTTATTATTGTGGTCCCCAACCCAACCCAACCCTGGGTTAAAAGGGAAAAGCATATGAAAAAGTAACTCATCAACGGCTCAAAGCAAAAAAAAAAAAAAAAGCTCAATCCTAATATGGTTATAATATACTAGCGGGTGGCATGTGCGATGCACGTGAGAGCGAGGGGAAGGAGTTAACCACAGTTAATAGGAGTTAAAAGGGACACGTGTGTTGACCTGCGGGTGCGATTGAGCTCTCCCTGAGTTCAATCACAATTGTCTGTGATTCTATTCTTTAAATCGATAAGGGGTAGTTTGTGAATTATAGTAAAACATTAACACATTAAAATAAAACATTGAATCAAAGTTTTGTTTTATTTAAGGGTAGTTTAGGAATTTTAAAAAAATCAGGCTCCGCCTCCCTCTCGCGTTATAATAGTAAAGATAAAGGCTTGTGCTACAAGCACCCTAACTTTGACTAAATACACCATTCCTTATAAACATTTTAAGCAATAAAAAAAATGAAAAAACCCTTTTCTTCAAACCTTTTTCCTACCTAATCAATCGTTTCCAAACAAACAAAAAAAGATGCAATTCCCCTCTCTCTCTCTCAAGATCTCTCTTTCTGCAACTCCTTTCTCTCTCTCTCTCTATAATTGGGTCTTTCTGAATGGCGATTAGTGTTCTGCTTTGACAACATCCATTGAAAGGAAAGCACCTAGTAGGGGAATCCTCTCAAAACGGGGTCGATACCAATGAATCAATATAGCTCGAAATAGATTCCAAGCTCTTGTTTGTTCACCAAAAACCTCATCTTCTACACCTTTATTACCCTTTTTTTTCATAACCTTCTTCTTTATGTTTTGAAAAACATAATTAAATCCCATCTCTCGTTCTCAACCAAACACGCATAAAAGACCTCATTTTGGGGTAAAAACATGGTTGACAAGAAAAAGAAGCTTGGATTAGGTAACTTGAGAAAAACTCATTTTCCTTGTCACCTACTAACAACTGTTGCCAAGAGAAGAAAAGAGCTTCCCTTTGACAATGTTATTTGGTGTGACAAGAAGCTGAAACTAGGAGAAGTAGAATTAGAAGGTTATTATATCATTCTGTCCTTTTTGTCTCTCTTGAAAGTGAATATAGTTCGAAATGGCCGCTCTGATCACCAATTCTTGTTCACTATGGGTTTCACTTAAGAAGAAGAAGAAGAAAAAGAGGGCATTTTGGTTTTTTATCTTCTTTTTTTAGTGTTTTAAAAAAATGGTGTATTGCTCAAGTGAGTTTGAAGAGTATTGCCCAATTAATAGAATTAGAAGACAGAAAACGATTCCAAGGATGCTACAACATAACGGTGTTGCAGAATGCATGAAAATGACCACTATAGAGAGTGCTAGGAGCAAGAAGATCCATGCAAAGTTGCCTAAACAGTTTTAGGCTGATGCTGTGACCACTACTGTCTATTTGATTAATAGATGGTCATCGGTTGCTTTGGATCATGGATTGCCAGAGGAAGCATGCAAGGACTGGAAAGAAGGTTGTAAAGTCCATGTTTTATGTGTTGGCTTATTCCGGTATCAAAACAAGTGAGTTTAGGTGATTAGGTGTGTATCTTGTGTCATTGCCTTCAAGCATCCACGATAAGTGAAGTTGAAGACCGCGTTGATCGACTAGGTTGATCATTTCCTTCGTTTCACTCATAGGATGGTAAGTGACCTAGATACCATGCTACCATAGGTGGGAATTGACTTAAAATAATTGTAATATGATGCCTTAGGTGGTAAGTGTCTTAAACTAATCATACGGACTCTAGGTGATGAGATAAGTAGTGCAAAACAAGTTTAAAATTCTGAAATTTTTCAAAAAACCAAGGTTGCTTGTAGGTGACATATCTCTCAAACCGTAGATCAGATTTCGCTCTATAATATATCAAATTGACCGGATCAAAAATATCTACAACTTCCATGAGGGGTGCAAGTACCAAAAATGACTTTTGAAAATCAAGTTTGCACCTCAAGGTTGACCCTGACCATTAAGGGTTGATCCTGGGTATAGAAACTTTTATATGACAATTTTGAACAGAAGCTCGCAAAAGTAGAGGTCGACCCTGGAGGATGTTTTGGTCGATCGAACTCCACTTTTGGGTCGACTGAAATGTCTTCCAGGGTCGACCCTAATATGGGAGTTTTGCTAAAACCTTAGTCCTTTTTTAGCCTATTTTGGGTTTTTAACCAACTTTTAGCAACTTCTAAACATTAAATTGAGTTCCCTATTTATGGTGAACCACTCTAGTTCATGGAACGAGAGTTTTTAACTCCTTCTAGAGTTCATAAAAACTCTGGAAACCCAGTGTTCTCCTCCCATTTGTTAGATGCTTTCAACCTAAAGTTTACAAGCCAAAAGCTCCATTCTTGCTTGTTTGGACTTGTCCATTGAAGGAGTCTATCTAGGAGTTGATTTTTATCAAACCATCCACCCATTCTGGATAGAACAACTTGGCCAGAGTGTTTTGGAGCCTTTGCGAAGGAGATCGATTCGAGAAGGATCGTGGTAGAGCGATTTGGTCGGTGGAATCCGAAGCCGTCATTGACGGAGATCGATCGGAAGATCATGACTTGTTTTTGAGACACAAAAAGAAGTACGAGCGGTTGCGGTTGATCATGAGACTTGTGAGTACGTGATGAATTTTTGAGACGTGGAGGACTAAGAACTGAAGGATCGTAGTGTCGAGTCCGAAGGAGTCAAGTTTGAGTCTTGTAAGTTCTTGTTAACTTTGTCTTAGTGGATTCTCATGGCTGGACTAGGTCCCGTGGTTTTTCCCGGAAGGATTTCCACGTAAAAATCCTTGTATTGTGGTTTGCTTGGTTTTCTATTTCCGCACTTAAATTTTATCATCCTTTAAGTTGATAACTTAATTGTTAAAATCATAAAAATGGTAGATAGACTTTTAGGGAAACCGAACCATCCCCTCTTAGATTTGTAAGTTCTCAACTCAAACCTTTGATTTGAGGTTCAACTAATTTTTTCAAAGGTAAACCTATCTCATCTCAGAATATTTGGGTGTACCTCCTATGTCCACATAGATTCTGAGACAGGACCAAGTTAGATCCTAAGTCCAAGAGTGCACATTTATTGGTTATGGGTAGAATGAATTCGGTTACAGATTTTGGGATGTCAAAAATAAGAAAATAACCAGGAGTAAGGATATCATATTCAAGGAGAATGCAATGCATAAGGATGAAGATGAGCAAAAAATTCAGAAGGAGAATTCTGAGTTTGTAGAGCTTGAGGAGATATCAACCAGGGATATTTTGAATCATCAGGATGTGAATGTGCAACTAGAGCGGCAAACTCCAGTATTCGAGAAGAGATCATCTAGAACGATTAGACCTTCTACTCGCTATTAATTTATTGTTGATAGATAATGATGAACCAGAAAGTAATCAGGAAGCATTGCAGGCAGAAACTAAGGTTAAGTGAGAGCTTGCTATGGATGATAGGATGGACTCCCTCTCATGCAACCAGACATGAGATCTAGTGAAGTTACCTGAAGGGAGAAAGCTTTGCACAATAAGTGGGTTAATAGGTTGACGGAAGAACATGACGGTTTAAAGAGGTATAAGATAAGATTGGCGGTGAAAGGTTTTTAGCAAAAAATAGAGCTTTACTAAAATTTTCTCAACAGTTGTGAAGTTGTAAACTATTAGAGCAGTTCTAAGTATAGTGGTTGTAAAAAATTTACACCTGGAGCAGTTGGATATAAAAACTGTTTTTTCTCAATGGTAACCTGGAAGAAGAAATTTATATGCAGCAGTCACAAGGATATGTAGAGATCAGGAATGAAAATTTAGTGTGTAAGCTCAAGAAGAGCTTATATAGCTTGAAACAGACTCCTAGGCAGTCGTATATCAAGTTCATTACTCATGAATGACAAATGATAGAGGAGATGTCATTCATATCATTGTTGTTACTTTAAGAGATTTGAGTCATCATATAAATTCTTTTGTTATATGTTGATGATATGCTTGTAGCGGGATCAAGCATGGAAGAAATTTCAAACTTGAAGAAGCAACTTTTGAAGGAATTCGACATTAAAGGACTTGAGTCCCTAAAAGCAGATACTTGGCATGAGGATCCACAAGGATAGGCCAAATAAGAGTTTGGAGCTATATTAGGCAGATTATTTGGCCAAGATACTGAATAGATTCAACATGGAAAGTGCTAAGCCAGTTAACACTCATTTAGCAAGTAATTTTAATATTTCAGTAAAACAAGGCGCTGAAACTCGGGAAGAATTGGAGTACATGTCCAAGATATCATATGCATATGTAATAGATAGTCTAATATACACAATGGTCTGCACAAGATCAGACATTGCTCAAGCAATGGGAGTTGTCAATAGATTCATGAGTAACCCAAGAAATGAGCATTGGGCAGCTGTAAAGTGGATTCTAAGGTACTTAAGGGGTATTCTAAAAAAAGTTATATACTATAAAGGTTCAAAAATCAGTTTGCAAGGATTTGTTGCTTCAGATATGACATGGGATATGGATAACAGGAAGAGCACCATAGGTGTGAAGAATTCAACCTTTCATGCGAGGATCAAACACATTGACATTCGATACCATTTTATCTTATCACTCTTGGAGGAGGTATTGATATTTCTAGAGAAGATCCACACAAGCCTAAACCCCGCAGTCATGTTGACCAAGGTAGTTACTATAGAGAAGCTGAAGACATGTTCAGTTTCTGCTGGTCTTCAAACTTGAACTTGGAGACAATGAGGTGATTCACACTAGCTTTCATGAGGTTGTGACACTACAGATGAAGCAAGTACAATGGAGGAGCTCCTGGAGATCAGTCAACAAGTGGGAGATTGTTGAGTATAAAGGCATATTTGAGCAAAACCTATCGACCGAGGTGCAAATCGATTGACTGAGATGAACTATCTGGTCGACCGATGTGCAATTTGGTCGATCGAGTAGAGTTATTTTTGTATGAGAAAAAATTCCAAAGAGTATGTGAAAAACCAATCGACCGACTATCACGGGCTTAGGCTTTTTAGCTAGCTTATCTTTGGCTTAGTATATAAGATACTTTTGTACTAGAGTTTTATTATTTGTTGCAGCCACCAAGAGTGGTTTTCCTTGAGAGAGAAAACTTGTATTGCTTATTTGCTTTTGCCTTTAAAGTGAAGTGGTGTGGATCCATGGATGTATGCATCATTAGTCGAACCACGTAAGTCTTGTGTTGTGTGTTCTTGTTTGCTTTTCTATGTTCTTATTATTTCGGTTAATCATATTGTAGGTTGTTGCGCGAATCCTAACACGTTTAAAACACCACCTTAAATGAATTATTTACATTTGATAGCCTCTGGATCCTCTTGCAAGGAACTCATCAATGGTTTAAGGCTTTTCATTCAGCATTTCTCAGCTATTCACAATTTGATGTGTGGAAGCAAAGGGATTCTTAGAAAAGCACCACCATACTCTATCCATTTAAAAAAAAAAAATGGAATACTGTTGATGAGACCTCCTTTTCTTTGTAAATTTTGGAAAGTGACATGATCTCTCTTAAAAAATCATAATTCAATGTCTGGTTCAATCCAAATTGAAATTAATCATTTTTCAACTGAGGCAGTAATGGATGTAACAAAAAAGCACTTTACCATCTGATGCTACTACATGCTACATTTACAAGTGTGCGGGTCCAACCCACAGAATATCTGTCTCCCATTTTAACAAAGCATGTGTAAGGAAGAACAATATATTGGGTAGTGTCAGCCAAGCAAAGGTTGCTTTTATAATTTTTGGTTTCTTTTTGGTTTGGTGTGTGAGAATTAAAGGCACACCACTAAAGCAAATGCTCAACCCTACCACAACCAGTACCTCTCCCCCCAAAACCAGACCCCCAAAAGACATGGAAGAAACAAGATTCTTCATGATCTGAACAGAAAACAAGAAGAAAGGAATATACTTATGATGATGCCATCTTGTTAAGTTGATATTGTGAGCGCGGGTTTTGGTGGAACCCTGGTTTGCATCTCACGGGGTTGAGTTAAGAGTCGCCACCTATTCATTCGGAAGGGATAAGTCCCCGGGATTTGGATAAGGTCTTGGTCTACGGCCCGAGATTAGGGTAAGAGGTTCGGTTAAGTTCGGGGAAGGGGTTAGGCACCCCGACACTTCCACTTTTCAGTGGTTCCCTACTTGCTAGGATTAAGCCAAACTAATCTCAATTTTAATCGAATGCCTTAAGTATTTAAGAAAATGCTAATCTAAGAAGGAGAAAATCCTAGACTAGGGTCGAACCCGGATTGGGCTGCCTACGTACTCACATAGGGGTGAGATCAGACCGAGCGTAGTTCTGGCACATGAGCCCGTGCCAAGGCTAGGGGTGGTGTGTGTGTGCACCAAGGGTGGCTTAGGGTCTAGCCGGGAGGCTAGGGGTGGTTGACCGGGTTGGTCAAGTGCCTGGTATTGGGCCCGGTAGGCTTAAGATAAGTCCGATAGACTAGGGTTGGGCCCGATAGGCCGAGGGTGAAGCCCGGTAGGCTAGTTTGGGCCCGGTAGGCCGAGATTGGGCCTGGTAGGCCAAGGGTGAGCCCGGTAGGCTAGGGTTTGGCCCGGTAAGCCGAGGGTTTGGCCTGATAGGCCGAGATTAGGCCCGGTAGGCCCAAGGTGTCTTAACCAAGGGTTAAGGTTGTTAACCGTGGTAAAAAAGGTGATTAACCATGGTTAGGGATGCTAACCATGGTTAAAAGGTCCAAAGTCAGTATTTTTGGTTTTTTTTGAATTTTTCTGATTTTTTGGGATTTTTCTGGAATTTATTGCAATTTTCAAGATTTAGTTGATTTAACTAGGGTTAAACTAGTCGGGGTTGAGCTTAACCCTGGTTAGTGTCTAAGTCAAATTTGCAGGCGGGCCAAAGAGTATGGTTGGGCCTAGATTGGCTCCTACCTAGCCTGGGCCCGAACGCTAGGCCCAATGAAATGAGAACATGCTTGTAATATAGAATCAATCGATTGATTTTTTAAGGAATCAAGGATCAATCGATTGATTCTCTATTCAAAACGAGACTTCCTCCACACAGGCACAAGGAAGTTGGCTAGTCATGCAAATCAGTCCCTGAGATAGCAAAACTAAACCAAAAAAAAAAATTAAGATCTAAAGGTGATCTCACAGGGTGTAATAGTGGGGACCATGCCAACATCACACTCAATCGTGGTTAAGGAAGGTCCTACTCTAAGCGCCATCGTTGGAGAGCAAGTTATTTTAAGCAAAACCTTCTTAGCTCAGTAATGGAGGGTATCCTAATAAGACCAACTAAGGTTTGGTTTGATCTAGATAGGAGTATGGTCAACAGCCCGAGGGTTCATGGCAAATTACCAAACCCAACCATGCATGATTGCCACAAGCAATCTCTTAAGATAGTGCCTACTTCGGCACTGCTTTGGGCTCAAGGGATATGCTAAGAGAGTCACTAAGCTTTGGAATTGCAAGTCTAAAAGTTAATCAAGGTTGGGCTTGACCCTAGATAAAAGTCTGACCAAGGATCCAAAACTTTCCAAAGTTCAAGATGATTTGCAGCATCCAATATACATGGTTGCCGCAAATCATTTCTCATGATAAAGCTGACTTCGACATCTGTTGTTGGATTTTGATCAAGAGACAAGCTAAGGGGATCAAGGGTCCTGATTTACTTCAGTGGAAATGGCCACGGGCTGTATCAAACCAACAGACCAAGCAGAGTCCTGCACCCCAAAAGGAGACCACGCACAGGGGGAGAGGGGGCCACTGGTGTCCATGCTTCAGACCAAAGGAGAACCCGTCTATATCTATATTTTTAAGAAAATCGAATGTCTCACCCCAATCGATCTTCACCACCAAATCAAACGAAGCAAAGGAGTAAGAAAGCAAGAAAAAAAGAAGAAAAAGAAAAAAAGAAGAAGAAGAAAAAAAAAATGATGGGGCTTACCTGCACAGATTGAGATTGCCGACGGCGGAGCTATCCGGTTAGCTTGAGAGTGGTGGTGCTGTTGCTCCAGTTCAGCAAGAAAGAAAAGAAGAACTCTCCCTCCCGGCCACTCTCTAACATACCTATGTTAAGGGTTTACAATAAATAAAAGGAACACAAAAGCAAAAAAAAAAAAAACTGGAGATGAGTCCCTTTGTGTGGCAGTGGTGGTCGGAGTGTCGCTGATGGCCGACCGGATGCGAGCTGGGAGCTATGGGCCGGTTGGTGATGATGTGGTTGCTGGCCAACAAGGGTTATCTAACGCCGAGTGATGATGTTGCCGGATTGAAGGTGAAGGTGATAGGGGGTATGTGGTGGCGGCCCAAGGGTTAGGGTTCTCCTATGGGGGTTTCGGGTCCAACAGTGGTATTCCTTCTCAAATCTTCAAGAATTTCTTTGGGTTTTCCCCTCTTGATTTTCCTTCAGGCACCTCTCCTTATTTTCTTGGTGATTTCCTCCTCCCGACCCCCCTTCTCACCCTGGTTTCGTCTCCCTTTTAAAGAAGAAAAAGGAAGAGAGGGTTTCAAATTTTGAACAAGAAATTGGGGGGAAATTGAAGGGCTGAGCTTGGGGGACAGCCTGAACTTGGCAGGAGCAGGGCAGAGGGGCGGAGGTAGCTCAAGGCAGAGAGACAGGGGCTGCTCTACGCCATTCCCATTTTCATGCAAGAAACCTTCTGGTTTTCCAAAAACTCTCTGCAGATAAGCATGAAAGAGGAGAGGTGCCTGGGGTATTGGGTTTTAACTCATGGGTCATGCCATGGGTTTGGATCTGGGTCTCATGACTCATGGGCCATGGGCCGTGGGCCAAAGACTTGGGTTTTGGTACTTGAGTTGAGGGGCTTCGGCCCTTGAAGCTTTAGCAAAAAAATCAACTTTAGGGCCAAGACCTAGCAAGTAAACACATGAGTTTTGGGCCGGGGTTGTGCCACAAACTCTAGGCTTAAGGCGAGCTAACCATGGTTAAGATTATTAACCGCAGTCAAGGGGGTGTAAAAATAGGGTGCTGACAGCTGCCCCTCTTTGTCAGAGAGTGTCGATTTGGCAATTGAACGACAAAGACTGGAATCATCCTATTTTTACACCGAGATGGGTGTTAGGAGTGATGATATGCATGCCGTGTAAATGATGAGTGTGGTGAAGTGATAAATACTACTGCTAGAGGATAGCGAGTAGCAGGGGAAGAGCATGAACGTAGGGATGACATGACCCTAAGGTGCTGGCTGGAAGAAAATGTCGCTCGGAAGCGGCGAGGAGGATCGATCGAAACAACATTTCCTGGGGGATATTAGCCGGATCGATCGGAGGACTCACCGAGTGTCGAGAACACAGGGGGTATTGGGCACTCCAGGTGTCGACAAAATGTGTTATGTCGACGCTCACCTGGGATGTTAAGGATACACGGGGTGTCACAGAGGGGGACATGTAGGAGGTAGTGCTGTGGTGTGACGAGGTTGTCACGGAGCACACAAGATGTCCGGCATGCGAGGTGTCGACAAAATGTATGGTGTCGACGCTCACCTGGGATGCTAAGGACACATGGGGGTGTCACAGAGGGGGACATGTAGGAGGTAGTGCCGCAGTATGACGAGATTGTCACGGAGCACACAGGATGTCCGGCTTGCGAGGTGTCGACAAAATGTATTATGTCAACGCTCACCTGGGATGCCAAGGACACATGGGGGTGTCACAGAGGGGGACATGTAGGAGGTGTACACTGTAAAGGTACACACGGGATGTCGAATTGATGGGAGATTTGATTTTGATATGACCGTGAGGCACTGAGTTTGATCATGTTTGAATGATGCTGAAGAGTTTTGTCATGCAGGGGATAAAGGCGAGGATGCTTTCCCATGACTCTACTGACTGCAACTTGCTGGGGAGGTGCGCAAACGGCTTTTCAGCTTTATCTGTCGAGGAGTCTTAGTGCAGGTTGGCTCAAACAGCTTTTGATACCTGGAGTTTACTTGTTTTTGAAAAATCTTTTCAGGAAAAGTGTGGAAGACTTTTGTAAAGATTTTGATTTTTATAAAAGCGTGCTTAGTTAGCTTTTCAGATTTGCCAGTAAATCGCCTTTGTTCAGGGCTTATGGGATTTTGTGGGTTCCTTTTCATTCTTTGAGAACAGAGTACGATTCAAAACAGGATACTGCAGTTTCAAGCTGAGGACCCTGGTTGGGGAGAAGCTTTTGTAAGACTTCTAGACCATTGCTGGGGATGAGGACCCTGGTACGATTGTTATAGCCTGATGTTGAGGATTCGTTGAGGAGTAGGGCTCTGTTATGGACTACTGCCAGGGGGTCTGGGGCTTTCCGATCTGCTGGGGATTTCCCAATGTATGCCCCTCTGCTGGGGAGATGCTTTCTGGAGGATTCTCTGCTGAGGAATGCCTTGAGTAGATCGCCTGCTAGAGATATTCCCAGATGGAATCTCTGTTGGGGGTACTGATCCGTTGAGCCCAGCGAGACTGATCGCTGCCGGATCTTATTGCCAAACTGATTTTCAGCTTTTTTTCCCTTTTTTACCCTTGGGATGACCAAGTCATGGGGTTCGCATAATTTTTGCGCGATGAGGCCGTTGCCGGTTTTCCTCATGCCTGCAAAGCTGATTAATTTTGTCCCTTTTTTGCCCCTAATCGCAAGACTAGGTCTGGGAGTCGCGTAACTTTTGCGCAATGAGGCCGTTTCCGGTTTTCACTCATGCCCGCGATTTGTTTGAGGGTTCGGATCTTCTCCCTTCACTGCCCTGATTGACATTCGTTGGGGATTGATACTCCACTGGGGATATAGGCGTGACATGACACTTGTACTTGCAGTTTCTAGGGGATCTGGGAGGACTTATAATAGGACGAAACGTTGGTTAGGGGACTGAAATTTGGGACACCCTGGAATTATTCTTGCTGCAACTGACTTGCATGGGGGTTTTCTGTCGAAGCTGAATTTCTTGTTGAGCTCCACTGGGGATTGTCCTCTTTGGTAGAAGCTGATTGTTTTGGGATTCCTCCCTTTTTTTTTTTTTTTTTTTTTTTTTTTTTTTTTTGCTCATAGGGTCCCTGACTTGGAAAATGTTTCAACTTCTATTTTGGAGTTCTCTTTGATGGAATATTTTGTAAACTTGAAGTCGACTCCGTCGTGAAAATTGGGAGAGTTTGTCTCTGTTTGAGGAGTGACTCTATGGGGAAAAAGTTGTTCCTATGAAGAGAGAGTTTTACGAAGTTTTGGATTCCCTTTGGGAGAAAAGATTTTGAGGGGTTAAGTCCCTTTTTGCGACCGCACCTGATTTGTCAGGTTGCCTACGTACCCTTTGCAGGATCAAGTCATGACGTAGTTCAAACAAATGCCACAGATTGGCGAGGGAGGGTGTCCCTGAAAGGATTTTTGTGAGAAAAAGGTTGTTAGGCTCGAAGGGCTAACTAGCGGATTTCATTGATTTTTGTTAAAATGGTTACATTGCTGGGGGTAAGGAGTATGCCAATGACGGCCTCCTGTCATTTCCCGGAGATCCTATGAGTACAAAGTGCCTGTCAGACCTAGACCCTAAGCGTAGTATCGTTTAACTTTGTCTATGTTGACGGGCTCTGGGAGGTCTTTGTCATCCATACGTCCGAGTCGCAGGGCACCACCAGAGAATTTGTCTCGGACTATGTATGGGCCTTCATAATTGGGTGTGAACTTGCCCCTCGAGTCAGGACGGTTTGGTAATATCTTCCGGAGAACCAGGTCACCGATCTCAATACTGCGGGGCTTGACTTTCTTGTTAAATGCCCTAGCCATACGCCTCTGATAGGCCTGAGAGTGATCCATGGCTTTCAGTCGCCGTTCTTCAATCAAGTTCAGCTGTTCATACCGGGTTTGTGCCCATTCTGCTTCTGATATTTCTACTTCCATTAACACCCGGAGCGATGGAATCTCTACTTCGATGGGGAGGACTGCTTCCATACCATAGGCAAGAGAAAATGGTGTTGCTCCTGTTGAAGTTCTGATGGACGTTCTATAGGCCATGAGAGCGTATGGGAGCATCTCATGCCAGGCAGAATAATTGGTTGCCATCTTCTCAATGATCTTTTTCAGATTCTTATTGGCTGCTTCCACTGCTCCATTAGTCTGTGGCCTGTATGGTGTGGAGTTATGATGTTGAATCTTGAATTTTTGGCAGAGATCAGTCATCCCCTTGTTGCAGAAGTTGAGAGCATTGTCTGTCACAATCTCGAATGGGACACCATATCGGCAGATGATGTCTCTCTTCAGAAAACGCTGAACCACAGAGGCTGTGACGTTGGCATAAGAGGATGCCTCGACCCATTTCGTGAAATAATCGATTGCAACTAGGATGAATCGATGCCCATTAGATGCTTTTGGAGCTATGGGTCCGATGACATCGATGCCCCAAGTAGAGAACGGCCAAGGAGCAGTCAGATTGTGTAGCCTTGTTGGCGGTGCATTGATCTTATCAGCATAAATCTGGCACTGGTGGCATTTCTGTACATGCTTGCAACAATCCGCTTCCATGGTAGACCAATAGTAGCCCAGTCTGAGAATTTTTTTGGATAGCATCAACCCATTCATGTGTGGGCCGTAAGTTCCTCCATGAACTTCTTCGACTACCTGTGCTGCTGTACTAGTATCGAGGCATCTGAGCCATATCAAGTTCGGCGATCTCTTGTATAAAATGCCCCCTGATAGGACGAACTGGATGGCCAGTCTTCGGATCGCTCGACGGTCTGTTTTTGTGGCATCGAGAGGGAAGGTCCCGTCCTCGAGGTACTGCTTGATGTCTGCATACCAAGGCTTGTTGTCATTCACTGTGTCTAGCTCGAGGCAGTAGACAGGCTGATCCTGTTGCTGAATTTCAATTGGCCAGAGCATGATACCCCTGGGAATCTGTACCATAGAGGCGAGAGTAGCTAATGCGTCGGCAAATCTGTTATGGTTCCTAGATCGGTGACTGAAACTAATTCTTCTGAATCGAGTGATTAGCATATTGAGATAGGCTAGGTATGGGACTAGCCTGGCTTCTCGGATGGCCCAAGATTCATTTGCCTGACAGATTACCAAAGATGAGTCCCCGTAGACGTCTATCTCCTCAATTCCGATACCCAGGGCTTCTTTTAGTCCGGCTATGCATGCCTCGTATTCCGCTTCATTGTTGGAGCACCTGAATTTCAACTTTACAGAGATAGGGAGATGTGCCCCCTTGGGTGAGATTAGGACTGCTCCTGCCCCATGTCCATGACTGTTGGCAGCTCCGTCAAAGTATAACTCCCAGCCGGAGTATTCTTGCTCTTCTGCTTCTGCGTACAGGATGGATTCGTCCGGAAACTGATCATGTATAGACACATAGTCTTGTGTTGGGCTGTGGGCCAAGTGATCTGCAATCGCCTGCCCCTTGATTGACTTTTGAGTCATGTACGTAATGTCGAATTCAGATAACATCATAAGCCATCGGGCAGTCCTTCCGGTAGTGGCTGGCTTTTCCAGTAGATATTTGAGTGGGTCCATCCGGGAGATCAGGATTACCGGATAGGAAAGCAAATAGTGCCGAAGACGTTGAGTAGCCCAAACCAGTGCCAGACATGTTTTCTCCAGCGGGCTGTACTTTTCTTCGTACTCTAGTAAACGCTTACTGATGTAGTAAATGGCCTATTCTGTTCTGCCTGTCTCGTCATGCTGTGCCAAGACGCATCCCATGGATGTTTCTTGCACTGAGATATAGAGTAGTAGGGGTCGTCCTGGTGAAGGAGGCACAAGTACTGGAGGATTGAGAAGATACTGCTTTATCCTGTCAAAGGCTTCTTGGCATTCGGCTGTCCAAACGGTCGGTGTATTCTTCCGAAGAAGCTTGAAGATCGGTTCGCAGATCGGAGTGAGCTGAGAGATGAACCGGCTAATGTACTGTATTCGGCCCAGGAAACCACGGATCTCCCTTTCAGTTTGGGGTGCTGGCATTTCGATGATGGCTCTGGCTTTAGCGGGATCGACCTCAATGCCTCTTTTACTGACTATGAAGCCGAGGAGCTTTCCCGATGAAGCTCCAAAGACACATTTGGCTGGGTTCAGTCTTAGGCCGAATTCTCTGAGTCTGTCACAGAGTCTTTTCAGATCTTCAGGGTGTTGCCTGGCAGTAGGTGATTTGACAATCATGTCATCTACATAAATTTCAGCTATCTTGTGGATCATGTCATGAAAAAGTGCCGTCATGGCCCTCTGGTAGGTTGCCCCTGCGTTCTTGAGTCCGAATGGCATGACTTTGTAACAGAACGTGCCCCAAGGTGTGATGAAGGAAGTTTTCTCCATATCTTCTTCTGCCATTCGGATTTGATTATACCCAGAGAAACCATCCATAAATGAGAGCATCTCATGCCTTGCAGTATTATCGACTAGGATGTCGATGTGCGGGAGAGGGAAGTTATCCTTAGGGCTAGCCTTATTCAGATTCCGATAGTCGATGCACATCCGGACTTTTCCATCCTTTTTGGGTACCGGCACGATGTTGGCCAACCATTCAGGGTAGTTTGCTACTGCCAAGAAGCCTGCATTGATCTGTTTTTCTACCTCTTCTTTGACTTTTTGTGACCATTCGGGCCTCATCCGTCTCAGTTTCTGCTTAACCGGTCTGACATCCGGGTTCAGGGGAAGTCTGTGTACCACCAACGCTGGGTCTAAGCCAGGCATGTCTGCATATGACCAGGCAAAGACATCACTGTAGCTTTTCAGGAAGCTGATCATATCCGTTCTTTGCTGTGGGCTCATAGTTGTGCCAATCTGAACCAGCTGAGGGTTGTCTTCGGAACCCAGGTTTACTGTCTCGGTATCCTCGATGTTCGACTGTAGTAGCCCTTCACTGCATTCTAGTAGGTCCAAAATCTCCTGAGGGGGTTCCTCATCCTGTTCTGTTTCCTGCTCTGAGTCATACTCAACTTCTGAAAGCTCCAGGAGGTTTTCAGGGGTAGCCTTGTTTGAGGCGATTTCCTGGCAAATCATTAAGCTTAGTTTAGCATGCTTATGTTTTTATGTTTTGTTGGCTTCAGGACACTAGGCCTTCCAGGGGAAGAATCCGTGTGATTTCGTCATTAGCCCAATGCAAATATTTTTTTTTTTGGAAAAACATGTTTTTGAGTCAAAAATCCAGATTTTCATTGATAAAGAAATGGACTGTTTACAAAATTGACTCGATAAAACAAGAAGAGGCCTACAGTTGGCCGACATTTTGGACTTTTGCAACGGGAGCGAAGAGAGATAGATTAAGAAGAAAAGGGGAGTGATACTGCATCACTGCTTGATCTGACCAACCTTCCCTGCACTGTGCTTTCCCTGGCCCTGTGTGGCCTCGATGGTGAGAGCCTCAGTCCACCACCGAATTAGTGGCCGGCGACTGGATGATGCTTCTGCGCTGTTGGAGATGGTGCATACCTGCTCTCCCGCTGGATATTCTGCTTCTGCTTCTGCATCTTCAATAGTCAGCTCTTCGAACATCCGGGCGACGCTGAATACTTCCGGTTCGGGAATCCCTGAAGATTCGGTGCCAGGTTGAGGGTTAGAGATATTGATGGCTGGTGCAAGAGTGGTTTCTGGGTCGGTTTCGAAGATTCCTATGGGGAAGGTTACTGAAATGTGGGGTCGGGGTTCAGGTTTCGCCGATTGTCTACTCTTCTTTGTCAGCTTGTTGAGATAGTCCTCGTAATTGGGCTTGTATCCCAATCCAAATGGAGGCGTGTAACGTGGAGGCACATATCTCTTCTTCATGCCCTGGTTCCTGACACCCAGGCCTAGACCCGGCTGGTAATTCATCTTTGCCATCATCCTGATAAATGGAGGTACTGCTTGCTTGTTCTGCTGTTCCTCTTGGGCGATGGAGCTGACCTGCTCAAACTGATAAGTCATGAAAGTTGTACCTTGCCCTAGCTCCTGGATGTCCCCGAAGGAAGTTGTCAACTCCTCAGATGGAATGACGACTAGGTGGTCGTCCTGTATAAATTTGATTCTCTGGTGCAGAGAGGATGGAATGGCACCGGCCGAATGAATCCACGGCCTCCCTAGGAGCAAGGTGAATGAGGCAGGTACATTCACAACTTGGAAATTTATCAAGAACTGAGCCGGTCCAACCCTGATGGTTAGGTCAATATCACCCAAGTTTTGCCTGGTGGTATTGTCAAAAGCCCTTATAGTCATGGGTCTCTTCTTAACTTGACTGGTGTTCATACCCAGGCTTTGCAGTGTAGAGAGGGTGCAGACATTTAGGCCGGAGCCATTGTCAATGAGTACCGAGGATAATGTCCTATCCATACACTGAACTGCAATATATAGGGCCCGAGTGTGATCCCTATCTCCATCCGGTATTTCCTCTTCAGTAAAGGAGATGATTCGTGATTCTAGCACTTGCCCCACCATCTGCCCCAGTTTCTCAGGCGAGATGTCTGATGTTACATGGGCGTTGTTAAATACCCGGAGAAGTTGCTTTCTGTGATGTTCTGAAGTCAAGAGAAGGCCCAAGATAGAAATTTGTGCCTGAGTTTTGCCCAACTGCTGGGTAATATTGAATTCTTCCGCTTTTTCCAATATTTTGAGTAGGAGAGCCGAATCTGCTGTTTCCTTTTCTGAGTCTGCTACCCCTGCTTTTTCTTTTGCCTTTTCTTTTACCGGCTCAATCGCCGGAGGTTGATACACCCGGCCGGATCGGGTGAGGTTGGCTATGTACTGACTTTCCAGGATGAGAGATTGAGGGGCAGGTACATGATTAAGGTTGAAAGGCTGGGAAGGGATGTAAGGGATCTTGACTGGTCCAGAGGAGGTTGAGGCCTTGGCTGAAGCGGTGGGCCAACTGGCAGGACAGGGAATTGTGTAAACGATTTGCTCTTTCTCTGATTCCAGAGTGGGGAGTTGTATTGGGGTCTGGATGGTCTGAACATTTGACTGTGGCAGAGGGATTATGACTGGGGGTCGGTACGAGGGCCTGATAATACCATCATCGACTGCAGGTGCGCTGGGTCTAGGTTGCCCTGCCCCGGGCTCTTCCCACTCAATAAAGTTAACTTGGTTGTTATGTGGGGGCAGTGGCACCTGGTCGATACTGGTGTTGCTGGGAGCTAGTTCGACCTTACCCGTATCCAGGAGATCTTGGATAGCGCACTTCAAACCAATGCAGTAATCGGTTGCATGGCCCGGACCTCTATGAAAGGCGCAGTGTTGGTTGACATCATAATTTTTGTTTCTCTTGTCTGGCGGTAAAAGAGGGGTATGGCCTCTTAGTTCGAGAAGGCCCTGCTTGGTTAGGAAGTCCAAAAGTTGACTGAGTGTGTAAGGGAGAGGGGTAAAGGTTCTGGGGGGACGGGTTTGCCCCTGGTTCTGTTTAGCCGGCCGGGTGCTTTCGGGTGCTGGCTGTTGCCGAGTGGCCGGAGCCGGTAATCTGATCGGTGCTACAGGGGCCACCAAGTTAACATTTTCTTTTCTCTTCTGGTCTCTGTGACCGTTGTTTCGGCTGGTTGAAGCTGCTGCCGCTTTGAGGGGAGCAAACCCTAGGCTTGAATGAATGGCTCCACTCTGTATTGCTGCCTCAATACGGGTACCTGTTTTAACTATTGTGCCAAAGTCCACAACCGGTAGAGTGACCATCAGTGTAGAGTAGGGTTGCTTCAACGTGCCCAAAAATATGTTTGCCAGCTCTTCCTTAGGGATAGGGGTGATGACCTTTGCTGCCATTTCTCTCCACCGGGTTGCATATTCCAGGAACGACTCATTGTTCCGCTGGTACATTTGTTCCAGTTGGCTTCGCTGAGGCCGAAGCTCCTGATTAAAAGAGTATTGCTCCACAAAGGCATCCATGGCATCCCGCCATGTCTTGATTCTCTGCTTATCGATCGACATCCACCAGGCAAGGGCTGCCCCCTTTAGACTTTTCTGGAAATACTGTATGAGCAGAGGCTGATTCTTGTTATACGGGAGCATATCCCCCAGGTACATCTGCAAATGTTGTTTAGGACAGCCTGAGCCGTCATATTTATCGAAGTCAGGTACCTTAAATCCAGGGGGAATAGCATCTCCAGAGGAGAAAGTCAGGTCCTCCAATGATAGAGTGGGGTTGACAGACGTCCCTTTCATTCTTCTCATTTCCTCTTTCATCTGTTTTATCTCCTCATGTTGGTCCCTAAGAGACGGTGTAGGGTCAGAAGATGATGGCCTGTCCTGATTGACATGTGATGTCTTAGGCTGGTCGTCATACTGGTCATACTCTTCTCCTCCTCCGCCTGTTGCGGGTATAGGGTTGGGAATGATGATAGGGGTAGGCTGCTCTGGGTGAGGCTGATCGGGGGCTTCATTGGAAGGGTTTCGGTTAGACGGTTCTTCGGTTCGGGCACCAATAAGAATATTCAGGGATTCCAGAACTCGGTCCAACTTGTTCTGCATTGCTACAATATCCCGGTCATGTGACTGTACCAGTTCCTCGATCCTCTGTTGATGGTTTGATGGTTCTGTCATTACTTCTGAGCTGTTTTCTATCGGGCCGATGTAGGGTACAATCTCCGTGACTGGTATTTCTGTGAGAACCGCTTCTGCGACTTCTGCGAGAATCGCAGTCAGAGAACGAGTCATGGGTCGGCTCATGCAGACTGAAAAGATGCAACGACTAAACATGAATATGCATGAGGGAGAGACAGAAAATGCAGAAAAGATTTTCATTGATTGCAGTGACTGAGTGAGTGTAACACAAGACTGACTCAATAAAAGCGAAAAATGACTCAACCCTAGGCAGGCCCATCGGGGATGGCAAAGTCAAGTGGCCGGGGCACGCCATCAAGGTCCATGACCTGTTGTTGGAGGGATGTGATTTCGACCTCCATGCGCTCGATTGTTTCCGAGGCATTGTACATATGGGATCCGTACTGACGGATCCGACTGGTCATCTCCTCCTTCGCACTATCAAGCTGCTCCTGATGGAAGTGCAACTGTGCCTGAAGGATGGAGTTCTCTCTGATATCACCCCTGTGCCTCTTCTGCAAGGATCGGACTGTGTGCTCGAGGCGGTCAACCTGCTCCTGCATGGCTATGAGTTCATGGTTCTGCTCCGCTTCCTGCTGCCTAAATGCGCGCTGGGCTCGTCTAAGCTGTTTTTCTCTCTCCTGGATCTGTAGTTGCCTTTCCAGGAAAAAGTCTGTCCAGGGAACCGCCATGTCAGCTATAGGTATGGTTCCTCGAGATGGGGCTGCAACTGGTGTAGGCAGTTCCCTAGGCACTGGCATGCCGGGTGGAAGGTCAGGATTTTCTACCCATATACGGTATGCGGAATCAGTTGGTGGTCCAGTTGTGACCACAAAATCTGGCCATTTGTCCCTTCTGGAGCTTCGCCAATCTGCTTGAAATCGGCGGGTGAGGCATTCAGATTGTACTGTGAAATCGACAAAGTCCTGTTCCAGGTTGTCTATAACCGGGATGCGCTGAGGGAGTCCAAACTGTCTAAGGACTCGAAGTGGTACATAAGCTGTAGAGCCGGTGAGTCCCGCTAGGACCATGCATCGCCTTCCTGCTATGACGACGCGTGGTAGTTGTCTGCGAACCAGCCACACGCATTCCCATGTGATCTGCTCCTCTGTCAAGTCTTGGAGGAGCCGATAGAGAGTCTTAACATCTGAAGTCATGATCTCGCCCTGATTCTGCGAAATCTTTCTGGGTAGACTGTATACATCTCGAGGTACATCCGGTACCGGTAAGATGGTGGGCAGGTGTGAGACCATCCACAGATGCAAAAGCGGTGCACTGGCGTGGAAGACGCCCTTTCTGCGTCCTGATGCAAGGTTGAGAGCCCTGAGTAACTCTGCAAGAATGACTGGGACAACCGTCTTTGATTCCCGTATGTCGTCGATTACCCCTGTCAGTACTGAGTCGGCGAAGGCGCGACTTTTTGGGAGCACCAGTTGTGACATGATGATCAGTGTGAAGGCATTGAGACCAGGGATCTCTGTTTCTAGGGAGTCAGGGTCCCACTTGGGCCGGTACAATTTCTCAAGAAATTCAATGGACACCCGGTCGTAAGTGCCGCTAGGATCGTACTGCAAGGAGGCAGGCCTGATTCGTAAGAATCGTGAGAGATCTGCCTGAAAGTTTGCCTTGTAGCGCGGTACTATGGCATCGCCTTCCATGTTTAAGCCGAGAATGCGCTGTATCTCCTCCAGTGTTGGACACAACTCGTTCTTACCGAAACGGAAAACCATATAAGTAGGGTTCCAACACTGGACAGCGGCATTAATGAGGCGCCAATCTGTCTTAACCATGGACAGGTCTAGGGTGTTACCCAGTCTGTAGTACTGGGCCTAAGTGAGACGCTGATCCTGACTTAGTGCCTCAATTTTCTCACGGAGGGTCGGATCACATGCCCCCTGGGAGGTCAGGTGCATGGGCCTAGGAGGCTGACCATTTAGCGGAACAATCCCTGACGGACCTGCCATCTACCCTGGACAAAATATACAGACTCTGTGTAAGTGCACTGTGTATGAAATGCAAATGATGCAATATTTTTTATTTTATATATTTTTTTGATTAGGGTGTGACATGGCACATGTGTCCTGATAGGGCAATCGGACAGGGGTCCGGTATGCTTTACCCGAGTTGTAGGAAACCAGGGGCCTATAAGGACAAGGCGGGGGATAGGTCTAAGTGAAGACCTATACGCCGAAGATTTGAACCTCATGTGCTATGTCCAGAGATGGGGTAGGATGTGTTTTATTACAAGCACAAATTTGGCTCATCACATGCCCCTGGGTGAGTGCTTATCCGGATAGGATATATCCGGGTAATCAACCTTGATTGGGGACAGGTATAGGGTGCAAGCAGGTTAGGGTTTAGAGTATCCCTCCAGGTGGGGCTGCTTGTAGACTATACCCTAGCCTAGGCTATAGGTATGCATGCTGGGGTATGCAATATTGTGTTCCTAAGGGTGGGGGGATTACTTACACCGTATATGCTACTCCCTGAAAAGGGCCGATTGGTGTAAGCGGGAGCGTTCAGAACCGTTTCCTGAGGATAGTCACCCAGCAGGCTAGTTCCGCGGACCTCCAAGACTGTTAAGCCCCTGTCACTGAGGATAGTCATCCAGCAGCCGTGAGCGTAATAAGCCTGTCTAATAGGTATTGGGTTGATTACACTACTATGTTATGAATGAGATGCACAGTACACAAATCACCAAAGAGATGTAAAATGATTAGTATTAGGTTAAATACTTAAGCATTTGATTAGTTTGAGGTTTAGTTTGGCTTAAACCTAGGTTCCGGGTTGAACCTAATATCTCCCCAGCAGAGTCGCCAAAGCTGTGAGCGCGGGTTTTGGTGGAACCCTGGTTTGCATCTCACGGGGTTGAGTTAAGAGTCGCCACCTATTCATTCGGAAGGGATAAGTCCCCGGGATTTGGATAAGGTCTTGGTCTACGGCCCGAGATTAGGGTAAGAGGTTCGGTTAAGTCCGGGGAAGGGGTTAGGCACCCCGACACTTCCACTTTTCAGTGGTTCCCTACTTGCTAGGATTAAGCCAAACTAATCTCAATTTTAATCGAATACCTTAAGTATTTAAGAAAATGCTAATCTAAGAAGGAGAAAATCCTAGACTAGGGTCGAACCCGGATTGGGCTGCCTACGTACTCACATAGGGGTGAGATCAGACCGAGCGTAGTTCTGGCACATGAGCCCGTGCCAAGGCTAGGGGTGGTGTGTGTGTGCACCAAGGGTGGCTTAGGGTCTAGCCGGGAGGCTAGGGGTGGTTGACCGGGTTGGTCAAGTGCCTGGTATTGGGCCCGGTAGGCTTAAGATAAGTCCGATAGACTAGGGTTGGGCCCGATAGGCCGAGGGTGAAGCCCGGTAGGCTAGTTTGGGCCCGGTAGGCCGAGATTGGGCCTGGTAGGCCAAGGGTGAGCCCGGTAGGCTAGGGTTTGGCCCGGTAAGCCGAGGGTTTGGCCTGATAGGCCGAGATTAGGCCCGGTAGGCCCAAGGTGTCTTAACCAAGGGTTAAGGTTGTTAACCGTGGTAAAAAAGGTGATTAACCATGGTTAGGGATGCTAACCATGGTTAAAAGGTCCAAAGTCAGTATTTTTGGTTTTTTTTGAATTTTTCTGATTTTTTGGGATTTTTCTGGAATTTATTGCAATTTTCAAGATTTAGTTGATTTAACTAGGGTTAAACTAGTCGGGGTTGAGCTTAACCCTGGTTAGTGTCTAAGTCAAATTTGCAGGCGGGCCAAAGAGTATGGTTGGGCCTAGATTGGCTCCTACCTAGCCTGGGCCCGAACGCTAGGCCCAATGAAATGAGAACATGCTTGTAATATAGAACCAATCGATTGATTTTTTAAGGAATCAAGGATCAATCGATTGATTCTCTATTCAAAACAAGACTTCCTCCACACAGGCACAAGGAAGTTGGCTAGTCATGCAAATCAGTCCCTGAGATAGCAAAACTAAACCAAAAAAAAAAATTAAGATCTAAAGGTGATCTCACAGGGTGTAATAGTGGGGACCATGCCAACATCACACTCAATCGTGGTTAAGGAAGGTCCTACTCTAAGCGCCATCGTTGGAGAGCAAGTTATTTTAAGCAAAACCTTCTTAGCTCAGTAATGGAGGGTATCCTAATAAGACCAACTAAGGTTTGGTTTGATCTAGATAGGAGTATGGTCAACAGCCCGAGGGTTCATGGCAAATTACCAAACCCAACCATGCATGATTGCCACAAGCAATCTCTTAAGATAGTGCCTACTTCGGCACTGCTTTGGGCTCAAGGGATATGCTAAGAGAGTCACTAAGCTTTGGAATTGCAAGTCTAAAAGTTAATCAAGGTTGGGCTTGACCCTAGATAAAAGTCTGACCAAGGATCCAAAACTTTCCAAAGTTCAAGATGATTTGCAGCATCCAATATACATGGTTGCCGCAAATCATTTCTCATGATAAAGCTGACTTCGACATCTGTTGTTGGATTTTGATCAAGAGACAAGCTAAGGGGATCAAGGGTCCTGATTTACTTCAGTGGAAATGGCCACGGGCTGTATCAAACCAACAGACCAAGCAGAGTCCTGCACCCCAAAAGGAGACCACGCACAGGGGGAGAGGGGGTCACTGGTGTCCATGCTTCAGACCAAAGGAGAACCCGTCTATATCTATATTTTTAAGAAAATCGAATGTCTCACCCCAATCGATCTTCACCACCAAATCAAACGAAGCAAAGGAGTAAGAAAGCAAGAAAAAAAGAAGAAAAAGAAAAAAAGAAGAAGAAGAAAAAAAAAATGATGGGGCTTACCTGCACAGATTGAGATTGCCGACGGCGGAGCTATCCGGTTAGCTTGAGAGTGGTGGTGCTGTTGCTCCAGTTCAGCAAGAAAGAAAAGAAGAACTCTCCCTCCCGGCCACTCTCTAACATACCTATGTTAAGGGTTTACAATAAATAAAAGGAACACAAAAGCAAAAAAAAAAAAACTGGAGATGAGTCCCTTTGTGTGGCAGTGGTGGTCGGAGTACCGCTGATGGCCGACCGGATGCGAGCTGGGAGCTATGGGCCGGTTGGTGATGATGTGGTTGCTGGCCAACAAGGGTTATCTAACGCCGAGTGATGATGTTGCCGGATTGAAGGTGAAGGTGATAGGGGGTATGTGGTGGCGGCCCAAGGGTTAGGGTTCTCCTATGGGGGTTTCGGGTCCAACAGTGGTATTCCTTCTCAAATCTTCAAGAATTTCTTTGGGTTTTCCCCTCTTGATTTTCCTTCAGGCACCTCTCCTTATTTTCTTGGTGATTTCCTCCTCCCGACCCCCCTTCTCACCCTGGTTTCGTCTCCCTTTTAAAGAAGAAAAAGGAAGAGAGGGTTTCAAATTTTGAACAAGAAATTGGGGGGAAATTGAAGGGCTGAGCTTGGGGGACAGCCTGAACTTGGCAGGAGCAGGGCAGAGGGGCGGAGGTAGCTCAAGGCAGAGAGACAGGGGCTGCTCTACGCCATTCCCATTTTCATGCAAGAAACCTTCTGGTTTTCCAAAAACTCTCTGCAGATAAGCATGAAAGAGGAGAGGTGCCTGGGGAATTGGGTTTTAACTCATGGGTCATGCCATGGGTTTGGATCTGGGTCTCATGACTCATGGGCCATGGGCCGTGGGCCAAAGACTTGGGTTTTGGTACTTGAGTTGAGGGGCTTCGGCCCTTGAAGCTTTAGCAAAAAAATCAACTTTAGGGCCAAGACCTAGCAAGTAAACACATGAGTTTTGGGCCGGGGTTGTGCCACAAACTCTAGGCTTAAGGCGAGCTAACCATGGTTAAGATTATTAACCGCAGTCAAGGGGGTGTAAAAATAGGGTGCTGACAGATATATGGTGAAAAATATCAGATTGTATGGTATGATTGCATATAAAATATGATTTTGGGGATGTACCAGACCCAATCGAAACCTATATGTATCGGTTTCAGACCATACATACATTTTTTAATTAAATTAAAATTTTAAAATAAAATCAAATGAATTATAAGAACTGAATTCATCAAATATAAAGTCATTGGAAGCAACTCTAAGACAAAGTAGTAAACACAATTATAATTACACAATGAATAAAAATATCAATAACTAATAAACAATATGTATCCCTTGTTTTGTATCAATATAAATATTGTACATGGAAATATCGAAACCTGTACGTATCATTTATTTTGTATCAGTTTCAGCGATTTTTATTTCCATGCATATCACATACTGACAGTTTTCCTGGACAGAAAATACTAGTCATCTCCTGGGATGGTTCTTCAGATGACTTATCTTTGGTCCTTCTCTCCTTCCATCAAGCCCATATCCATCTTAGAATCATAAAATCTCAAAGAACATACACCTGAAGACTACTTCTAATTGACAAACTTTCAAGGACAACTGACAAGTCTTTATTGAATAACGTTACATGGTAACTGGTCGAAATACAAAAACAAAAAAATCTAAGCATATCGAATCTCCTAAAATTGAATGGGGATAGGCTTTTATGTCAATGAAGGATGCTGGTGTTCTGTGTATTTCACAAAATATAACACACCACATGTTAATTGAAAGACTGTTCAATCGGTGATCCACCTCAAATCATATCAATCATCACTCTTAACACATTCAAAAGCAAAAGCTAAAGTTTAAAGACAATTAATCCAATATGTTCAGTGGCTTGAAACCCTAGGATTACCTGATTTGCATTGGCTTATGGGACCTCAGTTGTTGGCTCACTGACTTACTTGGCCAAGGCAATTCATAGGCACAAAAATGCTAGCCCCAGTCGCAGGCTTCCCAGAAGCAAGGTGGTGGCAAGAAGTGTCAGCTCATCTCCCTATTATAGGATAGTAACACCACGTGTTGCACCCACATTGCGTTCGTGGAAAAAAACTGGCTTAGTGTGTCTGGCACTAGCACTCCTCTCATAGGCAGGACATGCTACAACAAATCTACCGATTAAAGACAAAACTTTAGAGACGGATAAATAACTGTTGCTAATACATCACTTATAGATACGGTAATGAAATCCATCACCAACGTTCCGTCTCTAATGCACATTTCGATCATTTAATCTTTTTTTTTTCATAAATTAACATATAGAGATTGAAATAATCCATGCTAATACGAATAAAATATAGCGACAAATATAGCGACAAATTATCGAAACCAACACAAACTTCGTGGACACAATTGACATTACTATCTAGGCATACAAAAGCAAGGAAAAAAAAAGATCATTGGGAAAGTGTCCATTTACTCCAAATCCTGGCTATTGTGAAATAAAAAAAAAGTTGAAGAACCAGTGAATTTACACTTTAGGGATAGTTAGCTAGGAATGCCTGAAAATAAAAACATTACCGCTCAGAGTTCAAAATTTGCAAAAATAAGTTTTGGAACGACCACAACTAATCCTTACTAACATGACTTGGTAAATGGTGATATTAGCCTTATTCCCAACATATATAAACCAAATCAAGGGCAAATTTGTCTTTTCGGTGATAATCATATCATCAACGTATAATAGCAAGAGAATCCTTCCGCGCTCTGAACTAGAGTCAAATAAAGCGGAATCATGCATACTTTGAGATAAACCAGCATGTCGTACATGTTTTATTTTATTAGTGTAGAATATCATGTTTTAATTACACAATTGCAATACGAACTCTATTTGATATTTTTGAATATGTTTAGCCTTTTTTAAAAGTATTTTTTATTTGTTTTTAGCATACTTCAATAAATAACTCTGCATTTTATTGCTTTCCACTCAAACTACAAAAATCAAAGAACCAGTTGAGTGATGCTAGGTGGGTGCAGCCATCACCCATTCAAATGCACACAAGGGACATGGCCTGGATCAAAGAAATGACAAATGATTTCTCCCAAGTTTAAGAAGAGCAAAATCCTAAACCATGTAAAGTCCTAATACAATAGGAACACAAGAACAATGGCACAAACTATAGCAATTCCAATTGCCAATGTTTTCAGCCTTGACAAAACCACTAACATAGGAATCTGAAAGTATTTAAGGGTTCGTTCTTTTGTGGAAATTTATAAAGTCGGGCACTTTGCAAGTTTTGTCATTAAACAATATATATTTGGGTAAATTAATACAGTTACCTCCCCTGAGGTTTGGTCAAATTGCAGAGACTTCCCCTCTTGTTTCTAAAATTTCACTGCCCTCCTCTGTTAGGTTCTTTAAGTTAACACTTAACACCATTAATAGAGAATGTGCATTTACGATTTTACCCCAATCAAGTTAAAAACAATTACGAACAAGGATTTCTTCTCTCACTACGACCTTTCAACCGTGTGGCCTCCGTCAACGTTGACCTTCATCAACGCCTCCATTATTGGTATGGTCTCTCTTCTTCTTCTCTCAAATTTTCCCCATTTCCGATCGGGTTTCATTTCATGCAAAACAAAAAACAAAAATCGAGCCCTTCTTGTTTTGTTTCCTACAAAAATTCTAAATTTTTTGTGTGAAAGTGATGTTGATGTTGTAACATATCAGATGGAATCCGCCATTATCGATGGCTTTCTGTCGTGATTTGTATAATACTCATCATAATCACTGCATTTGCAGGGTAGTCGGTTAATGGTTAAAATGCGGAATATGAGAATGTACCTTTTGTTTGGAGAATGTATCCTAAGAACCTAGTGATCTCAATTATAGAACTAGTTGTTAGCTTGATGCCATTTGATTTTGCACCCATGATATATGTTGAAAAAGCTTCAATCTTGTTTACCAATTTTTGATATGTGATTTTTTTCTCTTTTTCCCAGTGGTTTCTAAACTTGGTTCATATGGGTATTGTAACTACCCCAAAACCCCACCTTGGACATAATGAGACTTTGGGGCCGTGACATTTCTTAAACCTGATACACTTCACAATAAGCAAGGCAATACTAAAATGAGAGCCTAAAAATTCTTTTAACAATAACCATATATAAACCAAACCATCTTGTACCAAACTCTAACCAATTTATCCCAACTGTAATTGGGTAACATGATAACTAACAAGTATGAACCTAAACAACATCATCCGAAGTATCAAAGTCTATTACAATTTCTTAATAGAACCTATTAGGATAAAGGCCTAATAATATGGCCACCTATCCAAATCCCTGGCTCCCTCTTCGGGAACATATCTTTCTACCTCCTCGATGTAAGTCTCCTCAACCCACGGATCCACCGTACACTCCTACTCTATACCTGTTGACAATAATAGGTCAACTGAGTATTAAAAACACTTAACATATATACAATCCAACTAACAATAATAATAACATAACATGTGCAGTATCATGATTCATTTCATATTTACATAATCAATAAAGGTTTCATATATCATTGACATAACCAGAATGTAGAAACATGTGAGCATATCCTATCATCATTTTGACTCGTGTGCTTGTGTGACTCTTGGACTTATACATGTTGGAAGCATATCCATAACTCATAGGTGTTCATGATAAGTAACCTGTTTCGTCAACGCATGATATCATTGTTTGTCCCGACAACGCATAAGTTCATAGTTTTGTCTTGTCAACACATAAGTTAATAGTTTTTGTCCCTCAATGCATAAGTTCATAATTTTTGTCCCATCAATGGATAAGTGCATAGTTTTTATCCTTTCAATGCATAAGTTCGTAGTTTTTGTCCCGTGAATGCATAAGTTCATAGTTTTGTAACATATCGCGGCAACACAAAGAATGGTATGTTTGTAACCAGGGAGTAATCTTTTAAAGCATAATACATAGCATGTCCATGTTCGATGCATGATCATGAGAGACTTGTGAATCCGTGAACCTTACTTTTACCATGCATGTGAAAATGTGTTTAAGTATCATGATTGATATTCAAATTGGTCATCCCCTAGATTCCGGTCTTTCACCAAGAAACTTCGTCAGGATACATCAACCTGGTTAGAAAATTCCTGACCTGAAATATTTCATCTAAGTTTGGGTCTACCCGAATTTCGATCACCATACAAGATAGATAAACATAATTTATACATCCATCATCATTAATTTATATCCTAAATATATAATTCCATAATATGAAAGTACACATCAACATCACGATTCCCATTCATTATCCCCTCCATCCCATCATTTATTCTTCTATTACCTTCCTCCATAACATTAGACAATTCTTACACACATTCATTCAAACACCATAGCCATTTATCCCAATTCAAGTTCATAAAATTTCCCTTTCTCCATTCATCTCATCCATAGCATTCCACAACATTTCCATTTCCATAATAGCTAAAATATGTTTACTAAAATCCCTATTAAATATAAAATCTCAATTTCATATTCCAACATGCATAACTTATGCATAAATATGAAAAACATATATAAATTCTCATTCCCATCTTTCTAGAACATGCAAATTTATAATAGAATTAGATTGGAGAGTATGTCATCCCCATAATAGTTAACTCATGCTTAATAAAACCATATACACATGCAAAAGCTCCATTTCTTACTCCATAATCCACATTTCATACCTAAACATATAAATTACCTACTAAATCATCATTCTATCTTATTTAAACATGCAAATATCATAATAGGGTTAGATTAGAAAGTTTATCGACCTTAGAGATCGTTCTCTTCTATCCAAATTGCTCCAAGAAGGCTTTGAGAGTGATCTTCAAGCTTTCTTCTTCTCCCTTGAGCAATTTTCTTCTTCCTCAAACAATTCCCTCTTGTAAACCCTAGGATTTCTCATCTCCTTTGCCAAATTAGGGTTTGAAACTATTAGAGGTCTCAAACCCTCGAAATAAGAATGTTATTTATAGTCTAGGGGTTAAAAACCCCAATTTCCGTAGGTTTAAAAAAAAATTGGGCACGTGGTGTGATCGATCGCCCACCTAACAGTGGACTCACCTGATTTCCTAGTTTTGGGAGATCGATCACCGACTTTGTTTTTCCAACTTTTTCACACAATTAAGCATTTTAAGTACCCTACACCACTTAGTTATGATTGAACACACCTCGAGACATAACATTGACCATTATAACCCCTATTAAACAAGGTAATTAACATGAAATAATTTCCAGGTCTCTACCGGTATTCTTCTTTTTGGGAAAATGGGTAGTCTCCAAGGTTTCTTAGAGAGCTGAATATAAAGGAAAGAAGCTTCAATCTTTTTCTTTTTTTGGAAGGTAGTAGGCTTCAATCTTTCTTGCATACTTCTGGGTATATGCGATTTGAACTTAGTTCATTCGGGATTTCTTTTGTTTTGGTAGGATGGGTAGTCTTCAATACTGGATATAGAACTGAATGAAAGGAAAAGGCTTCAATGTTGTTTACATATTTTGTGTTTGGTAGTGTCTGAGGTTATTATTAGAACTGAAAAGCTTCAACCTCCCTTGGGATTTTTTTTTTTTTGGGTGAAGGCTTGGCTTATCTGGGTTTTCTTTATTTTGTAGCTTTGTTATAACCAATTAACAAGGAGTATACCTACACAACTGGGGTCATTGAAGAAGCTTAGTGATCTTGCTTTGCAATTTAATCGATTTATGAGTGCTATTCCAGCAAGTCTATGGAATTTGAGGACATTAATAAGGTTGGATTTGAGCTATAATCGCCTATTCGGTGCAATTCCTGTAGGATTAGCTGGTATTCTTTTCTTGGAAGTTTTAGATGTTTGAAACAATACTCCCTCTGGTAATGTTCCTTCTGGTAATTATATGTCTTCCATTCCTATTTGATTACTTTTTCTTTCTTTCCCTTTTTAAATATTGATTTGTAGAGAAAACTTGAACATTTGATTTTGATTTTCCTTTTGATGGTTGAAGCTTTGAAGAGATTGAATAGAGGATTCCAATATGGAACAACTCAAGTTTATGTGGAGTTGGGTTTTCTTCTCTAGAAGTTTGCACTGCTTCAAATAATATGAACCCTAATAAGCCCGAACCCTTTGGACTAGACACACAGGTTGAACCCATATTATCCAGCGATCAAAGAATGTTTACTTCCTCAAGGAAAGTTGAACCCTTATAATCTATGGTTCGAGTGGCACAACACACATGCACAAAATCCATTGGTATTTTAGGGGTAATTTAGGCATTTTAGGAAAAGAACAAATTAGTTAACAAAATATATTTTTAATATTATCAATATTTTAAAGGTAACTTAGGTATTTTAAAATATTTAAAGCATGACATCATCAAAACCATCCATGTTAACAACATATTAATAGAAGGGGGAATTTGTTACTTACAATTGAAACACAGGGGAGGACAATGAAATTTTAGAAACAAGAGGGGAGATCCCTGCAATTTGACCAAACCTTAGGGGAGATAACTGTAATTTACCCTATATATTTTCTTTTGAGAACTAGATGTATTGTGCTTTTCAACTCTGGGGTTGTAATTCCCGTAATACTTCAAATGCAGCAAAATGAATGATTTCAAATCTCATAAAAATGGTAAGATTGAAAATTCAGGATGGTAAGAATTAATCTTGTTGCATGACAAAGTAACTCAAATTTCCTAACAACTACCATGAAAATGTACAAGGTGCAAAGATTTATAGGTCTCAGTAAAAGAACAGACCCTAAGTGTTAGGTGCTTGTCAATGTTGTTGCCAAATCCAAACGTGTGGGGTGAGCTCCTCTCTCTTACTCTCTTTGCTTGACCTTTCACTTACAACTCAGTCCTCAACAAACAATTGGGAATTCAATTTTGTCGATATCATTTAACCTTGGACTCAAATGCAATGCAAAAATTCAGTTAGTTAGCTATAGTAGAGCTACCAGTTTCCCTTCAATTAACCTTCTTTAAAAACTATGCTTCTCCCAAAAATTACCTCCATTTATTGTGAGCCTTCTTCTAGTAATGTTTGATGCCTTCCCCAATCCCCATGACCATGAAGGGTCCGTTCTTTTGCTAAGACTTATAAAGTTCGCCGCTTTGCAAGTTTCGTCATTTGACAATATACATTTTCTTTTGAGAACTAGATATATCATGATTTTCTTTTCTTGGGTCGCAATTCCCATAAGACTTCACATGCAACAAAATGTAAGATTTCAAATCTCATAAAAAATGATAAGACTTGAAACCTCATGATGGTAATAATTAATTTTGTTAAAAACCTTAACTAAGTGACTCAGTTTCCTACCAACTACCATTACAAAGTGCAAAGTGTCAAGCTTTATAAGTGTCGACAAAAGAACGAACCCTAAGAAAAATCCACTTCCACGCCCTTTCAGTTGTTATTACAAAACTCCATCCTCCTTTAGTAGGTTTGTATTTACCACTTTAAATGGATCCAGCTTCAAGGCAAGGTAGCAATGAACAACCCATGAACACACTGTAGTAATGTTTAATGTACTATCTGTCTCTTATCCATATTGTCATCACCTAAACTTGTTTTGAGTACATATGCCTTTCATCTTCCTCATTATTTCTTGACACTATTCTCAAGATTTCTTCTCCATACAGATTCTCATAAATCAAACTTCTATAGATGTAATTCCACAGAAGTTGGTTCTGAGTGAGCAGTTGAACTCCAAAACGAGATATCCCTCCCCTTATCTACAATTTCAAAATCCGAGACTGCTTGGGTGACTCTGTTGCCTATTGAACTACGCTGAAACCAAACACCTCTCCTATCTCCTAAAAAGCAATTGCAGGTCTCTCGCATGGCTGTCATGAATTTAACATTATTGCCTCTACATGGGATAAGAAGAACGTTGGGGATGATGGAGCTCAAAACTTGAGCTTTGCACTGCAACAAGATTGAAAATAAGGCTGTGTTTGTTTACATGGAAAATGGGATGGAAATAATTTCCCTCCATTTTGAGGGGAAAAGTTTTCCTTATATATGATGGAAAACATCTACATTAGGGAAAACATCTCTAGAAAATGATTGTTTTCTAAAACTCCATACATGAGAAAATAAACTTTTTTCTAGAAATCACTTTCATGGTCTATTTTCCTTGCAAACAAACAGAGCCTAAGGAATTAAAAAAAGCTACATCAATAGACCATCTGCAAAAAGGGAGCATGTAGATTGAGAGTTGGAACACACAACCACAGGGAGCAAACCTGTGGGTAATATGATTTTGGATAATGATAATAGAATCTAGTTGGGAAGAATATGAATAGTCATCTCTTTCATTATTTTGAAGAGATGCGTAAAATGAAATAGGAGGGATAATTGGAGAATAATATTTAAATGTAACACCCCAAGCACCCTGAAACTCCTTTAGAAATGCCACGTGTCCCTTGGATAAGGAAATAAGAGGGATAATAGGAGGAATAAAGAAAATAAGAATGATAATAAGAGATATTAGTGGTAAGATGAAGGGGTGGTTAAGGTGGGAGAGGAAAAGATGTGCCTTTTTAAGGGTGCCATGTCAAGATCGTATTTGGGGATCAAAGAGGAAAGTCTTATTACTACTAATTAAAACTAAACCTTTGGTGGTCCACGTGGCGTTTCGGGAGGGTTTTTAGGGGGTTTGGCTAAGAAGTTGTGAGAAATGGAGCATCTGAAGGGACATGTCCTTCCAGTAGAGTTAGAAGTTACAGACTTACAGTGGGGAGACGCACTGGTTATTAGATTCATGAACCTTCTCAACAAAGACACCTTTTGAGTCCGTTTCTTCTCCCTCTTCCTTTAAACTTTTTCTCCTCTGCCTCAATCTCAATGCATCAAACAAAATACACATATTCGATTCCCCTTCCTTTGAACTCTCTCTCTACCTTTATATATCACACAAAACACACCTGTTAGATGAGAAGGGTTACAACTATTAGAATTAAGATTTGCAGAGTTATAACGTGGGGAATGGGATGCAACTCAGCCTACGTGGCATTATGATGGGGACACATCACTTCGACTTTGTTGAGGCTTCAAATTGGGACGCACCTCTTCAATTTTTGGTGTCTTCACGACTCTCCACACGTGTTTATATATTTGGCGAAACGTTGCGGTTGCACTGTGCTCTTTTGTGTTTGTGCTGAGACAATGCGAGCTTTCAAGAACGTCTGACTAACTAAGTGTTTCAATCCTTCATTCCTCTCTACTTAAAGGGTGGGGAGCATCTCTCCAATTTGGAGATGTGATGGTTGGTGAGCGATTTAAGGAGAATGAGATAGTGTGAGAGATTTTAGGCTGGGTAGGCAATTGGATAGCAGTTTCAGAATTTGAAGTTGTAACTCTTTGAAGAGTCCCATCTATTTTGTGCTTTGGAAAATCGCAACGGCCTATCTCCATATATTTCTTTTCCTCTCGATCTGTATTATTTCTTCTTTGAAAGGTATCTTCTTCTTCATATAGTTTCTCTCTATGCATCTAATGGTAGAGGTTAAAGTTGTGTAGGAATTGGGTAGAATCGTTGCACAAATCGACGGCTCTTGAGAGTCCCTAAAGTCCAATCCCTTGAGAATGCTTCCACCGATTACAATTACGGTTACGAAGAAATCATTGCATCACCAGTTAATTCTCCCATACATCCTCAATTCGGTTTTGTTGGCCCATATTTTGTGTTACTGTGGTATCAATGGTTTTGCTCAGAATCATTTTTTTTTAAAAAATTGGCTATGCATGAGGCATTGCCCGCTACAAGTACGCATGACAAGAGGAAAGGATGATGCGGCCATCCCATGGTTTTGTTGGGAAGACAGAGTTGATACTCTACAATGAACTTAGAGATGTTCTGTTTAGAAATTTGAATTACTGTCTGTAATACTTGGACGCTGGAAATATGGTGTCTCACGTGGGAAGTGATGTTATTTAGGGGTCATTCCCACTCTCTCCTAAAAGTAGCCTTCAAATGAACTAGGATTATCAGTCATTTGGTAGAAGTGTACCGAGACTGGCCAGTATGTTCTATTGCCAACCCGGAAAATGAGAAAATGCTATAAGTGATCATCTGTATAAACATTTGGCCAGAGATTATAGTCTGCTTTCTTATTGCTTCTCATTGTTGTCTCATGTTATTGTTAGGAAGCATGGATAATTAAATTTAAGGTTAGTTGATTATGTGCTTCCACTCATTCATTATTGAAGCATTAGGTGCTTCCATTGTTTTTTTTTTTTTTTTGTGTGTGGTGTGAATTAGGTGCTTCCAATTCACTTCTCTTTTTTCTTTTTTCTTCTTTGATCTTCTTTAAGTCTTCTTAATTGAATTTTCTATTTCCACTCTATCTCTACAAACCCTATATTCATCCCACACCCATCTTTCTTGACCTGCCCCTAAATTACAGATCACTAATCCACAAATACTTTTCAATTGGTTATCCTTAACCCTAAATCCTATTTTTTTTAACAAATCCCTAATCCCTCTCCCTAGAAGTGATGGGAAATAACTTATTATATATTTTATCAAATAGTTAGATACTACGAGACTGTTTTTTTTTAAAGGTCAAACACACACGACTTGATGTACTAGCACACTGAAAATATAATTATTTGAGTTGCTAAAATACATTCGCACCTTTAGTTATTATTGATAGGTCGTAGAATCAAATTCATGCATACCCAAAATTTGGTCTAAGCATTGTGCTTAATATTTTTCTATTCTTATTCTTTTTTCTAAGTTAGCAGGTTAGTTACGAATATTATATCAGCCAGTGTTGAACGGGCTTTACTGACTTAACATATTGGGTAATGATTTTCTAAATTGCTCGATATATTTTTAGCATATAACACAACAGTATATTGGAGTAAATTTTGCTCAAAATAATTAGCCATCTTATTGGACTAGGCAACCTATGGAGGGTTAGTATATGTAAGTTTTTCCTCCAACAATAGAGAATGGCAAGAGTGGACCCAAAAGATACATTGGTCTGGTAGTAGAACCAAATTTTTATATATTATTCTTTTATAAGTTAATAAATAATAAACAATGACAGTGAATAATATAATTTTACCATATTATTATTATTATTATGTTCCGTGCATCGCACGGGCTCCTTGCTAGTTTTTAATAAATTATTGTATATTGTATAGATAGATAGGGGAAAGATAGAGGGAGAAAGGTATAGAGAGAGCATACATAGAGATGAGAATTGGTCTCCTCAAACGGCTTAAGAGAGTTGGACACTATCAGCATCTTGTGATATTAGGGTCCACCTAAATTGATATATATCAACTCTTACAAATCTCTACAAAATGGCCTATCTTTGGTATAGAGTTAGAGAGGGAAAAGTCTTGTTTGAGGTAGGGTAGGTATAACACTCACTTGTGTCAACTGTGTTTATGAAAAAAAAATACCAACTCTCAAATGACCAATATTTTTGAGCCGTACTTAAACAATTATTTTTACTTTAGAATTGTAATAGGAGTAGGAGAATTTTCCAAAATAATGGAAATGAAAAAATATACATTCCCTAAAAGCATATAGGCAAAAAGGAATTGTAACCAATGAAGGATCAAAGCATAGGAAAAGAGGATTGAGAGTCAACAAAATATCCTATTATATCCCTCCCCTGCCTTATTCTCAGGTTGCGTAAACTGCTTTGAGAATATAAGTATATAACAACACAACAAAATGGAATGGTTCAAGCAGGACTCGTCTGCAGCAAGTCCTACTCACCGAACAAGATTACAACAGAGAAGTATGCACCGTTTGATTGATCGTCCCATAATGGTGGTCTTCTTGTTTCTCAAATTACATTGTTCTCCCCTCTACTTCTGTTCTCGGTAACAGATTTCCCCTCAACTCATTAAGAATAAACTCTTTGTGGGGTCCATCTGTCAATCTTCGTATTTTTGATAGGACGATTCATAAATTTTTGGTCCAGCTAATGTTTTGCCATGTGTCTCTCGGAAGATCCATTTTGACATCTAACGATCGGATTATGGAACAACTCGCAAGGTGTCATGTTATTAGGGATAGTTTATTTAAGGCTTTAATGAGCGTGATTCACTAATAATATGACACATGACAGGTTGTTCTAGAATCTGACTATTGGATGTCAAGACGGGTCTCCTAAGAGACACATGACAAAATATTAACTCGATCAGACATTTATAAGTGGGTCATGCTCACTAAATTAAAGCCTTCAATGAACGGTCCTTAATAACGTGAAACGTGGTAGGTTGTTCTAGAATCCGATTCAAGATAGGTCTCCCGAGAGACACGTGGTAAAATATTATCTCGATAACATGACACCTGCCAAGTTGTTCCAGAATTCGACCTTTAGATGCCAAAATGGATCTCTCAAGAGATTCGTGATAAAAAAAATCAGCTCGATCGAATATTTATAGACTAACTAATAAAAAATAAGAAGATCGATATACCAAATACTAACGAAATAGAGAATCTATTACTGAGAATAGAAGTAGAGGAGAGGACAATGTAATTTCAGAAATAAGATGAGAGGTTTTTGCGATTCGGCCAATCATAGGGAGGTGAGCCCAAAATAATTTATACAGAGAACATGAAGGGACAATCCCGTAGACTAGTGATTGAAACAAGCTAGATTAATCAGGTAACTCGCCCCAACTCGTCCCTATTGGAACAAATTTGGGAGGTTCAAAAACGAGGTAAGGGCGGGGATGAGAAATGATGGGTAAATCCTATCGCTTCCCCCATCCCGCTTATAATTTAAATGTCTATTTCAATTTTAAGTTAATCCTAAAAGTACTATAATATTTTTTGTATAATATGAAATATTGAACTACCTGTCCTACCCTTAGTAACCCAAACTGTGGGTAGACCCCTCCGCTCCCGCTCTCAAACCTCACTCTCACGGTTTGAGAGAGGAATCGTCGCCGGAACGCGGTTTTAAATTTCTTAGAGCGCAGTGTTCAAAATAATAGGAGAAAGCTTCGTTTTCCTATGTCGTTTCCCGTTTGCCATTGTTCTGTAAGACTGTAAGTAAGAATGAAGGAGACGAAACGAAGACAAAGCAGGTGTTCAAAACTTTAAAATTTATTAAATTGATTTAATGGCTTGAAATCTGAAAAGACTTGTCCTTACAAGTCTTTTCATTATTTTTTTTACAATTTTCGCTTTATAAAGTAAGTCAGCAATGAGTCTTTTCAACTTTTTCGTTGGGGGAGAAAGTGATGAATCAATTGAACCTCTCCAAAATTGAACACATATACAATTAATTAGGATTGAACCTCTCGCAAGTTCAATCGCACCCGGTGGTGAATACGTCTCTCTTTTAACCATGATTAAAATTAACTAATTCTTAAGAATTAATAATGTAACCTTAGTTTTAAAAAATATTAAAATATTATATATATATATATATATATATATATATATGGCGACGCTCCGGAGGCGCTCTCGACTATATTCTAAATTAAAATTTGATGCGCTCCCGCTCCCGCTCCCGCTCCCGCTCAATGCTTTGGTTACTTAGGTCCTACCCCGCCCGGACTAGCTTAAGGGGAAAGGGCAGAGAAGGGGGATGATAAAGGGCAATGGGTCACCTGCCCCGCCCCTGTTTGGGACGGAACCGGGTAGAAGTCTTCCCAAGCAGGGTAGGGTTGGGGGCGCCCCGCTCCAAACCCGCCCTGTGGCCATCTCTATCCCAGATCGTCCTTCGGATCCCAGTTCCCCCTGTAATTATTTATTTGAAAGTGCTAACCGACTCGCCTAGACACCCTCTATAAAAAGCAAAAATACAAAATACATACAGTGTGTGGGATCTACCACAAGTCATTTCTCCTTTCCTTCCTAAAGAGGGCGATTCGAGATAAGCATTCCCCTTAGCCAAATCCTCTACGGTGATAACCGGATTTGGCAAATCCGGTTATCACCCTTTGAGGTGGCCACGTGTCCCCTTTGACACCCTTTAACTGTGGTTCAGATTCACCCACCCCTAGGGTTCACCCACCCATCCTTGGTTTTTAGAAAAAAAAATACTAATTCTATTTTTTTAATATTTTAATATTAAAAAAACCCTAAAAACAGTTTTTAAATTTTCTAAAAATTGAATTAATATTTTTTTTTCTGAAAACCAAGGATAGGTAGGTGAACCCTAGGGATGGGTGAATCTGAACCACAGTTAAGGGTTGTCAAGGGGGACACGGGGCCACCTCAAAGGGTGATAACCGGATTTGCCAAATCCGGTTATCACCGTAGAGGATTTGACTCGGAGTTGTATTACACTTTAAGGAAAATTTAAAACGGACTTCTTGTCTGCTTCAACCCTTCTTCCATCCACTGATCCAGTCGAGCTCCGATCTCTCTCTCTCTCTCTCTCTCTCTGTGTTGATTCTTCTTAGGGCACTGATTCATCATCGAAAATGCATTCTAATCACTTGCTTCTTGAAGAGCCCATTAGGATGGCTTCCATTCTCGAGCCATCAAAGCCTGTAAGTAAAACTCTCCCATCACTGTCTCTTCAACTTCTCTCTCTGTCTTCCTCAATTCACGCCTTCTGCAACTAATTATTTTCACATGGAGATCTCTTTGACCACTCCTTTCTCTTCCAGTTCGAAGAAAGAAAGAAAAAAATCTGGTGAAATTGTGACCGAGGATCGAACTGGATAGTTCGCTCAACCAGGTGTTGATGATGGTTATTGAAAAGTTTGATTTGTGAAATTTTGAATTTAAGGACGTTGTTCATAATTCAATAAAATAATGACACGTGGCTCAAAGGACGTTCTAGCATATTACACATACTAAAATCCTTTTGGGAATTGGTTAACAGAATTCCATGTTTATCTGATAAAAATGATTCTAGTCATTAATGATCAATGATTTTAAGCTCTTATGTTTTTAGTTCATACAAAGGATTTTTTTTGCTCATTTATGACAATTTTACCCTTATGTCACTAATGAAAGATGAAACTATTGCGCCTTTCACGCTATTGGCACAGATTCAAGTCCTAACGCTTTTTGGATATTATTTCAGGCTCTAACGCCTTCGGATATCATTTCAGGCTCTAACGCCTTTGGATATTGTTTCAGGCTCTAACGCCTTTGGATATTGTTTCAGGCTCTAACGCCTTTGGATATTGTTTCAAGCTTTAACGCCTTTGATGTTGATTCAGACTTCAACGCCTTCGGATATTCTATATGACTTCAGTGCCTCGCTCTGGTTTACAACGCCTTTCTTATGATGATAGGTGTGGTATAGATTTGTACCCTCCTTGTATGCCTTTCTGAGGACTTCTGCCAGAAAGGAGATTTGTTTTGTCAGGGGTGAACGGTATGGATTGGTACCTCCCCCGTGGGAATGAGTGTGGCTGTTTCCCCTCATTACCTATTCCAGTGAAGCATGGATTACTTCCTGGGCTGACAGTCAGGGAGAAAGCATTGAGGATGGATTTTTCCTCAGTTTCTCTTAAGGCCTGACGGGAAGGGTGTCCTCGTCCAACACCTATGATTTCCCTATTGGACCTGAGCTACGGGAAGGGTGTCCTCGTCCAACACCTATGATTTCCCTATTGGACCTGAGCTACGGGAAGGGTGTCCTCGTCCAACACCTATGATTTCCCTATTGGACCTGAGTTACGGGAAGGGTGTCCTCGTCCAACACCTATGATTTCCCTATTGGACCTGAGCTACGGGAAGGGTGTCCTCGTCCAACACCTATGATTTCCCTATTGGACCTGAGTTACGGGAAGGGTGTCCTCGTCCAACACCTATGATTTCCCTATTGGACTTGAGATGATTATTAGATGATTATCATCATCGTTATTATTAATATTATCATGATTATTACTCTAGAGGAGTGTTGCTGTCTGAACACTAATATATTACCTCAGCAGGACAGTACACCATGAAAGCGTATGACCCGCCTTCACGGTGTAGTTACCAATTGCTTTTGGGGGAGGATGATGAGTTGTGGTTTGGAGGGCTTAGATAGAATTTGTTAAAAGATGGATATTATGAATACCGCTTTTAACCTTTGAAGAAAATATCTGAAAGCTTTGGTCATAAAAGCTTAAAGGAGGTATGGTGACAAAACGCCTTTATCTTGATGGAATCCAATATTTTCTCTCTAAAAGTCGGTTACAAAAACGGTTATGACAGCTGTACAAGTTGGTTACAATTTTGATAATCACCTATAAATAGAGGTGACCCCTCCTTGTTGAAAGGGAGAGAGACTTTCCTTGAGTTCCCAGAAGATTTCCCAAGAACAACCAGATTTTTTTAAAAGAATTTACAGAGAGAGAAAGTAAAGGATTCATCAAGAAAAAACATTCTGTCACTACTTTTCTTCATCGTTCTTTCTTCTCTCCCTCTGAATCATTTCCTTATTTTCTCCTTTTTCTTTCTTGTGTTCTTTGAATCATTTCTTCCAAAAATAACTCAATTTAGAACGGTCTGGATATCAGATTTAGGCTAGATTGAGGTTGCAGTAAACCCCATTTCTTCAAAGATCAAAATACCCCCTACATTTTTGGCGACTCTGCTGGGGAATTCTGTAACAATTTTTGAGAGAAAATGGTGACTAAAAGAGGTGCTTCGTCCCAAGCGCATGTTGTTCAAGAAGAAAATAGGGAAGAATCTCATACTTCCAGAGTGGAAGTTCCTGATCTTTCTGCTGTTCTTGGGCCTTTTCTTGCTCAGTTTCAGGCAACTCAAGTACAGATGCAAGCCCAGATGCAGGCTATCCAAACTCAGGTAGCAGCTCAGTTAGCAGCATCAGAAAAACAAATGCAGGAGTTTTTCAAAAAAGCCCATCGTGAAGATAATGTTCGCAATTCAGAGAGGATGCAGGAGCGTACACCTTCTCCATCTCAACATGACGAAGAAAATGACATGCACAATAATCCTCCCAGGAAAGATCCTATTCCTTCTTCTCCACCCTGCAATCATCATGAGCAAGAAGGGAGGCATTCCTCATATATGACAGCCGAGGATTTCTCTGAAATGTTTGAAAAGGAGCAAGCAAAACGCTCTGGACTTTCGAATGCTTTCGATGCTAGACCTCCCTTTTCAGCAAGAATCATGAGAATGGAATATCCAGTAGGATATATCACGCCCCAATTCACTCTGTACAATGGAAGAACTGGAAATGCTCGAGAGCATGTAATGCGCTTCACTGATGCATTAAGCAGATATGCTAACAATGAAGAGCTTCGTCTCCGCGAATTTGCTAAATCTTTGACTGATCGTGCCTTCACTTGGTACACAACTTTGGCTCCAAACTCTATTCACTCTTGGGAAGAAATGGTCACTATCTTTTCCAAGAAGTTTTTCTCTGTAGAAGACCGTGTTACTCTCAATACCTTGTCGAAAGAGCGGCAAAGACCTAATGAAGATCTGACACAATATGTTCGCCGCTTTCGATATTTGGTTTTAGATTGTCATGAACCAACAACTGAGGAGCAACTTGTACAAATATGTGTTGATGGAGCAGCAAAAGAATACAGAGCCTATTTGGAGGTAGCTACTATCCCTTCTTTTGAAAAGCTTTATGATGTTTCTCAAAGGCTCAACACAGTCATATCAAGAGCAACCCTACCAAGGTACGAAGATAGATATGGTAGGAGAGATAAGAGAGAATCAGCAATGGCGGCAGAAAATTCTGGAAGGCGGCCGTTTCAGAAAAATACTTCTTATCAGTCTGACAAAAAACCAAAGTACAACCCAGAAAGCATTCCACCTCCTTTTCCCTGTAGCATGGCTGAAGTACTACGAATTGTGGAAGTATGGATTGCTGATGGCGTTTTGTACTTACCATCACCATTCCAAAAGCCTACAGAAGAAGACAAACGAAGCAGCAAATACTGTGTGTATCACCAAACCATACGCCATTCAACAAAAGATTGTTTCTCTCTAAGGCGGATTTTTAATGACAAAATAGCTGCTGGACACCTGAAAATCTCAACTAATCCTGAAGGATCTGTCCATCAGGATCCTTTGCCAAATCATAAAGCGAAAGATGTGGTTGCTATGGTCTGTCATAATTCAGCAATTATGACAGAAAAAGAAATTGAAGAAGAAATTATCCTTAATAATCAGTCAGCAATAGAAACTCTTTCACAGAGTTCAAAGTTTAAAAACTTCTTTGACCAGATGCATTTCTCAAAAGCGGCAAGAATAGCTGCAACAGCGGCTTTGACAACAGTTGCAGAAGCTCATTCAGAACATTGTTTTCTTGCCTATTCTGCTACAAGAAAAGCAATGCCGGAAATTCAAGATGTGAGTTTTACTGCTGATGACATGAAAGCTTCATCGTTAGCTCACAACAAGCCTTTGTATGTTACAGCTTTAATAAATTCTATTGAAGCAAAAAGAGCATTGATAGACCCTGGGTCTTCTTTGAACCTTATCCCATTATCAACAGCAATAGCAATGGGATTAGATCCTTCAAAAATTTCTAAGCAACCAATAGAAATTTCAGGATTTGGAGGACAGTGCCAGAACACTATTGGCTATGCTACTATTAATCTTCAAGTGGGGCCAATAAATTCAGCAATAAGAGTCCATGTTATTGAAGCCAATGTAAGCTATCATATTCTTCTTGGCCGCCCTTGGATTCACAAGTTCCAGCTAATACCATCAACATTTCATCAATGTGTTAAAGGAACATACAAGGGGAAAGTCATCAGAATACTAGCAACTGCCACACCATTTGATAAAGCCGAAGCTCATATTTCAGAAGCATTGTTTTATGATGAGTTGGCTGAAGAAGGTGAAACCGCTTTTGAAAAGACCAAAGGAGTTATGCTACCATCATCCACTATTCTAACGCCATCAGAAATTTCAAAGGCCTCAAAAAGACCCCGAGACGAAAGTGTGAAAACAGAAATTCTAAGGGGGAATGCTATCAAAGAATCAAGAACTGGGGGCTGTAGAAGAGTGGTGCAACCAGATGGAAGGGTTGTATATATCTTATGACAATCAAAGGAAACTGATTCATCAAAAGAAAATCAGATTCCCGTGATGGATCAAATATTTCAAACAGAAGAAACAAGCGAAATTGGGGAAGCGCCAGAACAGATGCAGGATGGTGTAAAAGCGGTACAAGAAAGCCTTGAAGAAGTAAACATTGTAGAAAGTCTATCAGAAAAGCGTCCGGTACTTATCAGTTCCAAGTTAACCCCAAAAGAAAAAGAAGAATTGATAAATTTGCTCAAAGAGTACCGAGATATTTTTGCATGGAATTATGAAGAAATGCCGGGGTTGGATCCTACATTGGTCACACATAAATTGAATATTGAGCCAGGATATGTACCAATGAAGCAAATGCCAAGAAAATTCAGACCAGATATTGAAGATCAAATTAAAATAGAAGTTGAAAAGCTTTTGAAAGCAGGTTTTATCAAGCCAATTCAGCATCCAACTTGGTTAGCCAATATTGTACCAGTCAAAAAGAAGAATGGGCAAATTCGTTGCTGTGTTGATTTCCGGGATTTAAACAAGGCATGCCCAAAAGATGAATTTCCTCTACCCAATATGGACCTATTAGTTGATGCAACAGCAGGGCATGATGCTTTTTCATTCATGGACGGTTACAGTGGTTATAATCAGATTAAGATGGCAGCAGAAGATGCAGAAAAAACCGCCTTTCGGACACCAATTGGAAATTTTTATTATACAGTTATGCCATTTGGGTTGAGAAATGCCGGGGCTACTTACCAAAGAGCTATGACAGCCATTTTTCATGATATGTTCCATAATACAGTGGAAGATTATGTGGATGACATTGTTATTAAATCACGAAAGCGTTGCAGTCATGTTGAGGATTTAAGAAGAGTTTTTCAACGATGCCGCCATTATCAGTTAAAAATGAATCCGTTAAAATGCGCTTTCAAAGTGTCTGCAGGCAAATTCCTGGGGTTCATTGTGAATAGACAAGGTATAGATGTTGATCCTACAAAAGCTCAAGCAATTGCATCCATGACAGCCCCAAGCACAGTCAAAGAGTTGAAAAGTTTCTTAGGGAAGGTATCCTATATAAGAAGATTCATACCAGGACTAGCAGCTGTCACAGTACCCCTTATGCCGCTCCTACGGAAGAACTGTGTATTCAAATGGGAATCAGTACATGAAAAAGCTTTCAAACAACTTCAACAAATGATGAGTTCAACAACAACTATGATGGCACCAATCCCCAAGAAGCCTTTGGTCCTGTATCTGGCTTCAACAGAAACCGCTGTTGGAGCTCTTCTAGCCCAAGAAGATTTGTCTGGTTGTGAGCGGCCAATATACTATCTCAGCAGAATTCTCAGAGATGCAGAATTGAGATACCCTCGGATTGAAAGAAGTTGTTTATCTTTGATCTATGCCTTACAAAAATTCCGTCATTATTTACTATCTCATAAGATTTTTCTGATGACAAAATCTGATCCAATCAAATATCTCATGTCAAAACCAGTTCTTTCAGGACGAGCAGCTAAGTGGCTCCTTTCATTATCAGAATTTGACATTACATGCCTTTGCCCTCGTGCCATCAAAGGACAAGCAGTAGCAGATCTATTGGCAAATTTCCCAGGAAATGATGATTTGATATTAAGAGAAGAATTACCAGGAGAATTCCCTGAAGCAATGACTATTGAAGCAGAAGAGGAATGGTTCATGTATTTTGACGGATCTAAAACTGCAGATTCAGCTGGGGCAGGTATTGTGTTAAAAGCTCCTGGGGGTGAGGTAATGTCTTTTTCTTTCAAATTGGATTTTCTTGCTCTAACAATATAGCAGAATATGAAGCTCTTCTCATAGGCTTGTCAATTGCTAAAGAGTTAAAGGCCAAAAGAATAAATGTAATAGGAGATTCCAATTTGGTAATTAGTCAAATGGAAGGGTCATTCAATGTAAAAGATGTTGGTTTGGCTCCCTACAGAACAGCGGTTCAAAAAATAATGACTAATTTTGATAAAATAGAATTCAAATATCAAGAGCGTACAAGAAACCGCCATGCTGATGCACTTGCTACTTTGGCATCAAAGTTAATATTTGAAGGAGAATCTTCTCAGGTGGTAATTGAAAGGCGTATAATAGCTACACCGCTGATAGAAGAATTATGCGACACAGAATCAGAAGAAACAGATTGGAGAGAACCAATTTTGAAGGATGTCTTTTGCCTTCATGATTCAACAGTGGTCCCTACTACAACACTGAAAGTCTTAAAAAATTTCTTACAGATAAATGGGGATCTGTATTTCAAAGGGCCTGAAGGAGTCTTGATGAGATGTGTTGGAGCAAAAGAAGCTAAGAAACAAATGATGCAAATCCACACAAAAATATGTGGGTATAATCCTTCTGTTAGTCTGTATAGGAGGTTACAGCGTTTTGGAATATACTGGCCAACAATGGAAAAAGATGCTGCTATGTTACAGAAAGAATGTTCTGCTTGTCAAATATTGCCAGATAAAAAAGAATGTCACTTTACAAATTCTTGGGAAGATTGGAGAAAACCATACAATGACTACTTCACAGATGGAATAATGCCTACTGATCAAAAGGAATCCTTCAAGTTTAAGAAGAAAGTTGCCAAATTCTATTTTGACAAAGGAGAATTATTCAGAAAAGGATACAATGGTATTGCTCTCAAATGCTTGACTGGAAAAGAGATCGAAATAGCATTGCATGAAGCTCATAGTGGAGATTGTGGCGTTCACCAAGGAAAAAGAAAGCTGTTTCAACACATTTTGGGGTTGGGATATTATAATGAGTAAATTTCGTAAAAACCTAAGTGTGGTAACAACAAGCTCGTCTTCAGTGTGGTGTTATCGTTTGAGCTCATTTCCGTCGTCTCCTCGACGACGGGCCCGTTGTCGTATGGACGACGAGAACGTGGTCTCGTGAACGACGATCACGCCCTCACTCTGACGACGGACCCGTGGTCTCGTGGACGACGATCACGTCCTCACTCTAACGATGGACCCGTGGTCTCGTGGACAACGATCACGTCCTCATTCGGACGACGTACCCGTCGTCTTATTGTCCACGATCGCGTATCCTAACACGTAATGAGATCTGGCGTTGCTGCCCAGTCGCCTGGGACTGATCCTACCTCTACGATGGTAGGTGGGTAACATTGTCTTGGCATTAAATGGTATTTAATGCTGCATTTAATGCCAGTCACCTCGGACGAGTTCCTACTCTTGGCCTGCTCTTTTTGTGTGCAGATGCGCGTGCAGTACGAATGACCGGGAGATCTATCTAAAATGATTACTGAAGTACACATCAGGGATTCGAGGTATGCATGGACATCAATGGGTGCCCATGGCCATGACAAGGGTGGCCTATTTAAACCTGTGAAAAACAGTGTGAAAGGACGGAAAAAAAATTGGAAGAGCTAAGACCTTCGAACTCTCTATTATATTCTTACTGTTCATCATCTTCTACACCTACTGACTTAATCATCGGAGTACAGGTCAGGGTATCACACCCTCCACTCCAACCTTCTACCAGTAAATCAGAACTTGGGAGGAGTTGCTGCTGACGCGTGTCCTTTCGGTAAATTCCCCTCACAAAATTGGCGCCGTCTGTGGGAACTTCTTAGCCGAAACCACCCTTTGCTCACACCACCTCTCGGTCAGCATGGCAGACCAAACTCCCCAGTCTATCATCGAAAACCAGCCCCCTCAAGTCATTTCATGCACCCCTTCCACCATGCAAACGTTCGCATCAGGCCCATCTTTTGGACAACCAGAAAGGCCCATGACCATATCTGATCCCATCCTGTTACTATTACAACAACAACAGGCCACTCTGGCCCAGATAGTCAGCCAGCAACAGTCACTGCAGGAGCGGCTTGATGCTTTGGAGCACGGAAACTTGGAGATCGATGACGAATCTCCTAGAGGGGGCTCTGCAGCTCATAAACTCAATTTCCCTTCTTCTCCTCCCCCCAGAGGAACGGCCCCGATCTCGCCGTCTGCACCAGAGAATCTGGAAAGAAGATTCACTCTCACTCCTTCTACTGACGAAACTGCCCACCCTCGTTCTCTTGGTGCTCATGCCGAACATCGAGATCTCCGTGTCAGCGACGACGGGTTGAAGACAGGCCTGACCCTCAAAGACGTGGAAGCCTTGATTAATGCTCGAGTCAGAGGAACGACAGGTGGAGCCTCTCTCGATCAGTATGCTCAGAAGTACAAGGACGAGGAGGAGACGTCCCCTTTCTCCAAGGAGATCGTCGAATCTTATACCCCATCAAAGTTCACGGTACCAAACTTTGTTAAGTTCGACGGGAGGAGAGATCCTATTGACCACCTGACCGACTTCAAGAATGCTATGGCTGTCCGTAACCCGGATGACAATCTCCTCTGCAAAGCCTTTCCTAGCAGCCTGACTGGAGCGGCTGCGAGATGGTTCCGTAATCTACCCGCGGGGTCGATCAGGTGTATGGCTGATTTGAGATCAGTTTTCATTGACCAGTACATCATTAACAAGAAGAAGAAAGCAGGCGCAGATTCACTCTTCGCCATGAGAATGAAGTCGGCGGAATCCCTTAGAGATTTTATTCAACGGTTTACCGATGAAGTCTCTAATATCGACAAGATTGAGGACTGCACTTGCATAGCGGCCTTCAAGAATGCCATACCCAAGAGTTCCAAGCTCTACGAGTCTCTTGCCCTTGACTGTCCGATCAAGATGGACGAGCTGATAGTCCGTGCCTCTAAGTACGGAAGGATGGAGGAGGATATTGCAGCAACAACGAGGCCCAGAGCACGAGGGGTAGATGCTGTGGAATGGGGAAGCAGACCCTCCTCGAAGAGAGGGAAGAGACCAAAGTATGAATCATCTTCCAGCGACGAGGAACCACGAAGACGCACACGACAGGAAAAAGTTGTGTACGTTGAACGACGAGGAGAACCGAACCGACTCTCGTTGGGAATCCGCCAAGATGCAGACTCGTCGAGGAGAACGGATCTACGGTCCAATTTCCTGCGGCGGGACGACCGTGCTTATCAGAGACGAGAGGAACCCGGGCATTACAAGGAGAGGGAGAATCAAGCAACAGAAAGACGTCCTTTCGCGTCTCGTGCTGGTCAGGTCAACTTCTCCGCAAGCCCGGCGACGATCATGAAGACGATGGAAGACAAACCATACTTCGAATGGCCAGCACGGACCGTTCGTGACGTCACCACGGGACCCAGGGCGCACGAATACTGTCAGTACCACAAATGCCACGGGCATCTCACAAATCGTTGTCGCATCCTGAGAGAATACTTGGAAAGATTAGTCCGTGAGGGCTATCTGGGAGAATACGTGGACTCTGGAAGAGAAGAGGGGCATATTACGGAGCCATCCACTCGGTCTCACGAGGGAGAGCCATCTGGTCATATGAGCCGAGGCGGAGAAGCTCCGAAGGGAGTCATAAACGTCATCCATCGCGCTCGAGCACCGGAAGTAGATGTCGAGCAGCAGTACCGAGCGAAGGCGAGGAAGTTATCACACGTGGCAAAAGTTACTCAAGTGCGATCGACGACGAAGGAAGTCGAGCAGGCCCTATCGTTCACTGATCAAGACTTGACAACTGTGGTCAGGCCTCACTACGATGCTCTTGTCCTGTCTATGAGAATTGGCGATTTCGACATCAGGCGAGTGCTCATTGACCCTGGAAGTGGGGCAGATATCCTGTATCTCCATGCTTTCGCAAAGATGGAGTTGGACCCGGCGGTTCTTGTCCCTGCACAGACCCCCCTGATAGGATTCGAAGGAAGTTCGATGCAACCCCTAGGAGAAGTCGTCTTACCAGTCAAAGCTGGACCTATCACCCTATCCACCCGGTTCTCCATTATCGACGCGCCGTCCCCATACAATGCTATCTTGGGGCGATGGTGGACTCACGAAATGAGAGCTGTTCCATCTTCCTATTACCAGGTACTGAAATTCCCCACTCCGGACGGACCAAGTGAAATAAGAGGAGACCAGCTGGCATCGCAGAAGTGTGATTACGCCTCACCCAACCCACTCAAATAGCAATTACAGGTCGGGTCCGTGAAAGATGAGAGCACGGGTGAATCGTTGACAAACCACTCTGTTGAACCCACGAAGCTTGTCAACCTGGGGACGGAGAACGAGCCAAGAATGCTGCAGATCGGGACTTGTTTGACAACGGATGAAGAGCGGGAGTTGATAAATTTTCTGAGGAAGAATCTTGACGTTTTCGCTTGGTCACATGAGGACATGACGGGTATACGTCCTGAAATCATCTGTCACCACCTCAACGTTGATCCCGTAGTCAATCCAGTTAAACAGAAGCCTCGTAGACTTGCTCCAGCGTACCATAAGGCCGTCAATGAAGAGATCGATAAGTTAATTCGGCACGGGTTCATTCGTGAGGTCCAATATCCGGAGTGGATAGCCAATGTAGTAGCTGTTCCGAAGAAGAACGGGAAAGTCAGAGTCTGTATCGATTTCACTAATGTTAATAAAGCCTGTCCGAAAGACTTCTTCCCAGTTCCCAGAATCGATAGACTAATCACAGCAACCGCGGGTCACGAGATGTTGAGCTTCATGGACGGGTACTCGGGTTACAATCAAATCCTCTTAGCGGAGGACGATCAAGAGAAAACGGCCTTCATAACGGAGCGTGGCCTGTTCTGTTACCGGGTCATGCCCTTTGGCCTGAAGAATGCCGGGGCCACTTATCAACGGCTAATGAATCTGATGTTTGGACCCTTGCTTGGTAAATCGGTGGAGGTGTATATTGACGATATCGTTGTGAAAAGCCGAACTCGGGACTCTCTTGTAGCCGACTTGGCGGAGCCGTTTTCTATTTTACGCACTTTCAACCTGAAGTTAAATCCTGAGAAATGTACATTCGGCGTCGCCTCGGGCAAATTCCTTGGTTATCTCGTCAGTCAACGGGGCATTGAAGCAAATCCCACGCAAATCCGTGCTCTGATAGATATGCCGGAACCGAAGACAAGGAAAGAAGTTCAAAAACTGACGGGACGTATCGCTGCTCTCAACCGGTTTATATCAAAGTCTTCTGATCGATGCAGACCTCTGTTCGAGTTGCTGAGAAAGGATTCCGTCTTCAGATGGACAGAAGAGTGTTCCCAATCTTTCGCCGCCTTGAAGACGTATCTAGGCTCTGCTCCGATCCTCTCCGTACCTGAACCTGGTGAAGTGTTGTACCTCTACCTCTCCGTTTCAGAACGAGCCATTGGCTCCGTGCTGCTCAGAAGTCACAACGGCGTAGAGAAGCCTGTTTATTTCGTCAGCAAGACATTCCACAAGGTAGAGTCCAACTACAGCAGAATGGAGAAGGTATGTCTGGCTCTCGTCTTTTCTGCTGAGAAGTTACGTCCTTATTTTCAGGCACATACCGTCGTCGTCATCACAACGTACCCTTTGAAAACTGTGTTAGGGCGACCTGAAACCGCTGGACGTATGTCGAAGTGGGCCGTGGCGCTTAGCGAGTTCGATATCCAATATCAGGCCCGAACCGCAGAGAAGGGGCAGGCCGTTGCAAGCTTCTTAGCCGATTTCCCCGTGGAGGAGGCCGAAACTTCAGCGGAGCCCGACCGTCACGAGCTCCCAGACGATGCGGAGGAGGATCCCGTTGCGGAAGAAGAGGCTGGAGACGGAACCAAACTGACGGCGTGGTGCGATTGGGTCTTGTACGTGGATGGGTCGTCTAATGTCAGCGGTTCGGGACTTGGTGCTATTCTTGTCAGCCCTGATCATGTTAAAGTACAGAAACTGACGCGCCTTGGTTATGCTGCCTCCAATAACGAAGCTGAATATGAGGCGTTAATCCTTGGGTTGCAGAGTGCCCGAGAGTTGGGAATTTCTAAACTCCGGGTGTTCTGTGATTCACAGCTCGTGGTGAACCAAGTCAACGGTACCTATGAATGTCGGGATGAGCGGATGAGGCGCTACGCTGCATTTTTACAAGAACAACGGAGGGCCTTTGATGTCCTCGAGATCAAACATGTCCGAAGGGACGATAACAGGCATGCTGACGCGTTGGCATACCTCGCCTCAATGATACAGACTGATGAACCCAAGACAATCCTCGTTGAGTATAAAGAGTACCCCTCTATTGAGCTACAAACGCAACGCACGGTGTTGTCCGTAATTCAAGTGCCGAGCTGGATGACGGGCATAACGACTTACTTGAAGAATGGAATTCTCCCCTCTGACACAAAGGAAGCAAGACGAATTCAATATAAAGCTCCCCGTTATACCCTTGTGGACGGGGAACTGTACCGTAAATCCTTTGGAGGACCCCTTTTGAAATGCGTGCATCCTGAAGAAGTAGAGACGATCTTAGCCGAGCTCCACGAAGGGATCTGTGGCATCCATTCGGGAGGACGGACTATCGCTCATCGTGCTCTGGGGCAAGGATATTTTTGGCCTTACATGCAAGCTGACGCACAGAAGTACGTACAAAAATGCAGTCAATGTCAGCGTCATGCGAAGTTGATTCATGCCCCCGCTCAGGAACTCAACATCGTATCTCAACCTTGGCCTTTCGCTCGTTGGGGACTTGACATCGTGGGACCCTTTCCCAAAGCTCCCGGTAATTTAATTTTTCTGCTGGTGGCCACGGATTACTTCTCCCGGTGGATCGAGGCTGTTCCCCTAGCGCGTATTAGAGAACAAGAAGTGAAGAAATTCTTGTGGGAACATATTATCTGTAGATTCGGCATCCCGCAGTCCATCATTTCTGACAATGGGAAGCAATTCACAGGAAAGCTCATCGCCGACTTTTGCCGAGAGTTGAAAATCAAGCACATCTTCTCTTCTCCTTATTATCCTCAAGGGAATGGCCTTGCCGAAGCAGCCAACAAGAACATTTTGAATGCCCTCAAGAGAAGACTGGAAGATTCCAAGGGAAAATGGACCAGCGAACTACATAATGCGTTGTGGGGATACAGGACAACACCACGGAGCCCTACGAACGAGACCCCGTTCTCTTTGGCATACGGGGCGGAAGCTGTTATTCCCACTGAAGTGTGTCTGCCAACAACACGTTCACGGAAGAAACACGGAGAGGAAGACAAAAATGTCGAATTAATGGCTATTCATTTAGACTTGCTGGAAGAAAAGCGGGAAGATGCCAGCATTCAGATGAAACGCTATCAACAACAATTACGAAAGGCATACAACAAGAAAGTACGGAGAAGGATTCTTCAAGTCGGAGATCTTGTTCTTCGAAAAGTTTTCCAAAACACTCGAGAAGTCAATAGCGGGAAACTGGGTCCCAACTGGGAAGGGCCATATATCGTGGATCGTGTCGGGAGTCCCGGGGTGTACTACCTTAAAGACTTACAAGGTAATGTAATTCAAAAATCGTGGAACATTATGAATTTAAAACAATTTTTCCAATAAAGTTGTGTGTTATGAACATTTGCTAAAAGCGTGAGTTCAGTCGTTCGTTTTACTTACATATTCAGTACGTTGTAAAACATTCTAGACGAATTACCACGACGGGTACATTTCACTCGCACAGGGTACTCACCACGGGACACAGGTGGCTCATACAAAGGAATTGCCATCTGAGCATCTTAGCGGCTTATACTAATGGAATGTCCTCTGAGCATGGTGTCCCACCACGAGTTACCACGGCGAGTGCATTTCACACGAACAGGGTACTCACCACGGGACACAGGTGGCTCATACAAAGGAATTGCCATCTGAGCATACCGGTGGCTTATACTAATGGAATGTCCTCTGAGCATGGTGTCCCACCACGAGTTACCATAAGTTCGTCTTTATGGAATGGACTTGTTGTCGAATTACGTTCGTAGTATTAATCCGCTTCTTTAACGACCCGTTATTAGAAGTGATGTGAATTATATTCGTTATGAGATTTATACTCAATCACGAGTTAATTATGTGCTATTTGTCTTATTTTCGTTATGAGATTTATACTCGATCACGAGTTAATTATGTGCTATTTGTCTTATTTGAACGAGATGATTATTCCGGACCAATCGGTTGCAACACAGTGATCATAAAAGGAGGTACATATAAAACAGAAATTTTTTATTGACATAAGATGAACAAGAGTACAGCCGATACAAAATTGAAAGGAAAGGGATAGGAAGGAGGAAGGATCAGTCCTCGCCAACGTCAACGATCACGACAGCGTCATCAGGAACGGTCGGAACGTCGTCAGCAGCAGCAGCAGGATCGGCAGAGGCGATTTCAGCAGGAGCCTCGGGCAGGACGGGAGATGGGTACAAGAGATGACGGGGGTTGCCCCCCTCCTTGTACCTCGGGTTCTTCGCCAGGCGAGATCTCCATGCCCACAGCCTCAGAACGAGTGGCCTCGTCCTTCGACTGTTGGGGAGACTCTACTAGTCGTCCCGATTCTCGGAGTTCGTTCATTAATTCTCTCTCCGTCTCGACCCGGTCTTCAGTTATCAGCCGTTCCATCTCCGTCTGGAAGTGGGCTCGAAGAGACTCCGTTAAAGCCTCCTTGGCGACTTCAACCTCCTTGTCCCTCGCGGCCGTGGCCTCCTCGAGCTGTTCGGCCAATGCTGCCTTCTCGGCCTCCGTCGCCTCCAGCCGCTGTCGGAGAGAGTTCATGATCTCGTCTATCTCACTGATCCGGAGGACGGATGTTTCGGCTTGCTCCACTGCCGCCTTCTCTCCTTCCATTGCCTTGCGGGCTTCATCCCGAGCTTTGTCCCGCTGTTTCACGGCCGTGGCAATCGTGCCTTTGGCAGACCGAAGATCAGCTTTGACGGACATCAGCTCGTGATTCAGCCGTTTCACGTCCTCGGCTCCCCTCCTCTCCAGGTCAAGGACCTTGTCCCTCAGCCCATTGGAGGTACGCCTGTTCTCGGCTGTGACCTCGTACATCCCGGCAAGCATGTTGCCCAGCTATAAAAAGAAGAGAAAGAAAGATGGTAAAAAAAAAAAACGCGTACCGTGGCAACAGCTCGACTCGCGGCACTGAACATCCCCATCCAGTGCAGGTCCCTCGTTGCGGCCATATCCGCTGGGAGCCTCATCGCCAACATCATCGATGTGGCGATGGAATCGTGCTCCATCGCAGAATGGGCAACGGTAGGACGAGTGTACCCTCTGGGGAAGACGGGATTCCAGAGCTCGGCGGGGCCCCCCATGGTGATCCTCTCTCGAGGAGGGGCAGAAGATGAAGCCACATTTGCGGCTGGTGAGGGAGCAGAGGCCGGGACGATCGCGGGGGCAGCCGTCTCCGCCACAATAGACGGAGCGGTCACAACATCCGCGGGAGAGCCGCTGATGACGATTGGAGGTTCCTCCACGGGGACACCACTCCCCTCGCCAATTGTTGCCGCCTGAGCAGATGGCACCCCGGCAAATTCGCGTTCTCGGACCCGTCGATCGTGCTCCGCTTCTCGCCGAGCCTTCTTCGCCGTCAGAGCCTTGAGAGCTTCTACTCTCTCTCTTTTCTCCGCCTTCTTCTCCGCTGAAGATAGACGGGAAGGGCGGGGAGGACGAGTTAAGGCCGGAGCCTGTGAAGATCGCGGAGAAGGTTGGTCAGCCATGTCTTCTTCTTCTCCAAGAACAGCTGCCTGTCCGAGCGGTCTCTTTGACGGCGGACGAGCTTGTCGACGAGACTTTTTAGGTTTGGTCCCTGCTTCTACAGTGGACTCTGTCTCTCGAGTCGAGGACGGCCTCCAGGTGACGTAGGCGTCTCCTTTATCGCTGCGAACCCTCCGGAGCGCGTACTCTTCTTCCGCGGACAGGTCAGAGAAGTGTATCTTAGAAGCCTCTGCAGAAAAAGCAAAATATTATTAGCCATGTGACAGGAGCACGTTTTCAAAAAACCGACAACGGAAAACGACTGAATAGTAACAGACCTGAGGTAAATTCGTGGGGAACAGGACGGGCAGTCTCTGCCCTCCAAGCACCGGAGACCACGAAGGGCATCTCCTTCCAATCCCGTTCCACGTCGGGGAGGTGTGCGATGATGTTGGGAATTTTGGATTTTTGTCTCCAGGTGAAGTACGTCTTCTTTCCCTCCTCAACAACCCCGGGACACTTCACAACGTAGCGGAAGTGGAAGACGTGCCTGGCGTCTACATTGTACCCGTCTCTGTTGAACTTGTCCATCAGAGACATGTACTTGTAGAACTTCGGGTGCATTTGCCCAGGGGCAATTTGAAGGGCGGACAGGACGGAATCCGTGACGGGAGAAAGGGGAAATCGAAGTCCAGCCTCGAACTGAGCGAGGTAGACGATTGTACAGGAAGAACGATGGTCAGGAAGAACGTCTTCTTCCCCGAAATGAAGGTGGACGTGAGGAGGAATTTGGAAAAGAGTTCTGTAATGGTCAAGTGCGTATTTGACCACTGGTCTGGTTTTGGATTTGGAAACACCGGTGATAACACCGTGAGGGGCACTGCCTGAGCAACTGGCCTCATCGGCACTGTCTATCCTAACTATTTCGGCAGACATGGTCGCAAACAAGGAGAAAAAGAAGAAATGTAGGAAAGACGACCACAGAATAAAAAGAAAAGAGAAGGTTCTTACCGAAACTGGATTTAGGAAGCAAGGGGAGGCACAGCCGGAGAAGGAAGAAAACCAGAACAGCAATCGTCGGTGAGGAGAAATTCCGGCAGAGTAACAGGATGCAAGAATTCGAGTGAAGAAGATGAAGTACCAGGCCTTCGGTACTTATAGACCAGTCCATAACTCTAAGGACGATAATGACCTCGATCTGTACCGTACGCGTGTCCACACATGTAGACAACGCGAAGGGCAGGATGGTCTTTTGATCGAGTTAAGTAACCGTCGGGAAAAACGAAGCGTCCGGAAGATAATGATGACATGAGGTATGACGTTTCGGCATGCGCAATACAGCTGGCACGACGCTACGCCTTCGCGTACAGAGTATGTGACCTATCATCATTCTGAGGTGAGCCGTATCTTCTCCTCCAACGTTTCGCTATATTTATGACACTCTGAACCACGTTCAAAGTATCATAAAGGGGCAATTTGTAATGAGTAAATTTCGTAAAAACCTAAGTGTGGTAACAACGAGCTCGTCCTCAGTGTGGTGTTATCGTTTGAGCTCATTTCCGTCGTCTCCTCGACGACGGGCCCGTTGTCGTATGGACAACGAGAACGTGGTCTCGTGAACGACGATCACGTCCTCACTCTGACGACGGACCCGTGGTCTCGTGGACGACGATCACGTCCTCACTCTGACGACGGACCCGTGGTCTCGTGGACGACGATCACGTCCTCATTCGGACGACGTACCCGTCGTCTTATTGTCCACGATCGCGTATCCTAACACGTAATGAGATCTGGCGTTGCTGCCCAGTCGCCTGGGACTGATCCTACCTCTACGATGGTAGGTGGGTAACATTGTCTTGGCATTAAATGGCATTTAATGCTGCATTTAATGTCAGTCACCTCGGACGAGTTCCTACTCTTGGCCTGCTCTTTTTTGTGTGCAGATGCGCGTGCAGTACGAACGACCGGGAGATCTATCTAAAATGATTACTGAAGTACACATCAGGGATTCGAGGTATGCATGGACATCAATGGGTGCCCATGGCCATGACAAGGGTGGCCTATTTAAACCTGTGAAAAACAGTGTGAAAGGACGGAAAAAAAATTGGAAGAGCTAAGACCTTCGAACTCTCTATTATATTCTTACTGTTCATCATCTTTTACACCTACTGACTTAATCATCGGAGTACAGGTCAGGGTATCACACCCTCCACTCCAACCTTCTACCAGTAAATCAGAACTTGGGAGGAGCTGCTGCTGACGCGTGTCCTTTCGGTAAATTCCCCTCACACTTATTGTTAAGGGTGTTAGTGTCCTCTATTTCTAAATGGATTTGTGAACCAATCCTAACAATAGATAAGTAAATAACATCCATATCCTGCATAAGTAACAAAGATTACAAAAGTTTTATATATATATATATATATAAACCACCAGGAGTAGAAAATTCAAGTCGTGAAAAAATACAAGGATGCAAATAGCAAGGTTGAAAGAAATAAACAATTATCCAAGCTAAAGAAATGCAATTACCTATTGGAAGGAAGTTAGTTACTGCAAAATTTATCAATGTTTTTGCTGATGTTAACACGATTGCCAACTTTGAGGTACCAGCATGTCGATTAACATTACTGTCCATCTGACATGGAAGGAATATTTCTTCAGAATAGATAATTACAACATTAGGCAAATTATCCCCAAACCTTATAAAGTCTTCAGATTAATAACAAATATAAAAGGTAATCCATCCTGGAGAAATTGCGAAAGTGAAACCTGAAACTTCGTAGACATATTATCAATCAAAATTACAGGGAATAAATACCAAAACAAACCCTGATCCCGAACAGTTTAACAAGAAATTTAAGTACAGGAAATTAAAAGAACGTCATCCTCATAAATTCCAATCTCAATATAAAAATTTATGATTCACTTAAAGCAAACTTGGATATTTGAATGGTTGCAGACCTGATCCGATCTTCCACTAGCTCTGATAGTTCGAGAAACCGATCGGAGTTCCGGAAGAATTGACAAATTAGAGCTAGAAACAAGAGTAAGACCGAAGGAAAGTATATTATTTGCCGGAAAAGATGGGTGTCGTCGCCGGAGAACTCCATTGCCAGCAGATGGAGGTTTGAAATGCAGGGTTTTTAGGGTTCCGGCCCCCATTTTAATTGCCCGATCAAACAATCCCCAGCTGAATGCCTGCAACTTCTGAGTACGTTTTAAATCCAACGTTCTAGTGTGCCAGTAGACCCGAATTACGGTTTATGAACACTCCACAGATTTAGGCATGTAATTCACGTAACCACGCGTACGCAGCTGGTGAACTCACCAAACGTTTGGAGATGGGGTTTTTCCCATATTGTCCCTTTAGTATTAGGTTCTTCCCCAAATTGTCAGGTTTTGAAAATCTTTCTCTAAATGTCCCCACACACATGTGCATTTATTCGCACATGCGAACTTTTCCCATTTTATCCAAATCATTTGAAGAAAAGACTTTAAGTATCCCTACCTCATTTCCGACGAGTTATTCGTTCCTACCCTCTTTCCGACGAGAGAACTTCGTTTCCACCCGATTTCCGGCGAGAGATCTTTGTTCCAAGAGCGTTCTTTTCATGTTCTTTTCGTGAAAAAATGTCATTAACAAAATAACAACCTTCATTTTCGGGTTTCTTATGTTTTTAAAAAATTGAATTAAAAAAAATCATTGCATGTATGATTAATTCATGGAAAAATGTTTATAATCATTGTATTTATGGTTCAAAACCTTAAATTTCACGATATATATGTGTTTTTTTTCTATTTCCAATGACTTACAGTCATGTTTCCAAGCTTGAGGACGACAGTTGGTGCATTTTACACGGGGTCGATGCATAAAATGCACAAGATTGATGCATTGCATCAACCTAGTGCATTTTGTACGGGATCGATGCATTTTGCACGGGGTCGATGCATAAAATGCACGAGGTCGATGCATTGTATCAACCTAGTGCATTTTGTACGCGATCGATGCATTTTGCAGGAGGTCGATGCATAAAATGCATGAGGTCGATGTATTAGATTAACCTAGTGCATTTTGTACGCGGTCGATGCATTTTGCACGGGGTCGATGCATAAAATGCACAAGGTCGGTGCATTGCATCAACCTAGTGCATTTTGTACACGGTCGATGCATTTTGCAATGGGTCGATGCATAAAATGCACGAGGTCGATGCATTGTATCGACCCTATGCGCAAAAAACTTCAGGAAACTCAGATTTTTGCGATTTTTTCATCTTTTCTTTTTTATTATTCTTCTTTCAAAATCAGTATAGATGGTAATGGAGTGGTATTTGGAAGATGAGGGGAGTGGGTGAGCTTCATTCATCTCATCCACGTATGTATCTTCTTCTTCTTCTTGGAATGAAGAACTCTCGCCGGAAATGAGGTGGGAATGAAGATCTCTCATCCACGAACCTAAATCCATCTTCTTCTTCTTTCAAAATCAGTGGAGGGGTATTTAAGACTTTTCATAAATACTGAATTATAAAAAATGGATGATAAGGGCATTTAGAGAAGGGTTTTCAAAACCTGGTTATTTGGGAAAGAACCCCATACTAAGGGGGCAATCTAGGAAAAACTCATTTTGGAGATAGATGTCATGAAGACGACGTGTATGGTCGGGGTGTTTCCCAGATTGTTCCTTTAGTAAGGGGTTCTTCTCCAAATAACCAGGTTTTAAAAATCATTCTCTAAATGCCCCCACACACATGTGCATCTATTCGCACATGCGAACTTTTCCCACTTTATCCAAATCATTTGAAGAAAATACTTTGGGTATCCCTACCTCATTTCCGACGAGTTCTTCGTTCCCACCCTATTTTCGACGAGAGAACTTCGTTCTCACCCCATTTCCAGCAAAAGATCTTTGTTCTAAGAGCATTCTTTCCATGTTCTTTTCGTGAAAAAACGGCATTAACCGAAGAACAACCCTCATTTTCGGGTTTCTTGTGTTTTTAAAAAATTGAATTCAAAAAAATCATTGCATGTATGATTAATTTATGGAAAAATATTTATAATCATTGAATTTATGATTCAAAACCTTAAATTTCATGTTATATATGTATTTACATGTGTTTTTTTCCCATTTTCTATGACTTACAGTCATGTTTCTATGCTTGAAGACGACGGTCGATGCATTTTGCACGGGATCGATGCATTGCATCAACCTAGTGCATTTTGTACGCAGTCAATGCATTTTGCACGGGGTCAATGCATAAAATACACGAGGTTGATGCATTGCATCAACCTAGTGCATTTTGTACGCGGTCGATGCATTTTGCACGGGGTCGATGCATAAAATTCACGAGATCGATGCATTATATCGACTTAGTGCATTTTATACGAGTCGATGCATTTTGCACGGGGTTGATGCATAAAATGCACAAGGTCGATGCATTGTATCGACCCTGCGCGAAAAAACTTCGGGAAACTCAAATTTTTGCAATTTTTTCATATTTTCTTCTTCTTTTTTATTATTTTTCTTTCAAAATCAGTATAGATGGTAATTGAGGGGTATTTGGAAGATGAGGGGAGTGGGTGAGCTTCATTCATCTCATCCACGTACGTATCTTCTTCTTATTCTTCTTTGAATGAAGAACTCTCGCTAGAAATGGGGTGGGAACGAAGAACTCTCGCCGGAAATGGGGTGGGAATGAAGGTCTCTCATCCACGAACCTAAATCCCTCTTCTTCTTCTTTTTATTTCAAAATCAGTGGAGGGGTATTTAAGAATTTTCATAAATACTAAATTATGGAAAATGGATAATAAGGGCATTTAGAGAAGGGTTTTCAAAACCTAGTTATTTGGGGAAGAACCATATACTAAAGGGGCAATCTGGGAAAAAACCCCTGTATGGTCCCAGTTGATGATTTGATCATGAGTGGGACCTGCGATAAGGAGACCTACGCTAAGATTTTATGTGGACACTTCATCTAATCAAGCCCGACAGATCAGGTGGGGGGTTTTTGCATTTCAACTACTGCATTCTACCAGCTTTGCAAATACACTGTTGTGAGTTATAGTTTTGCAAATTAATTCATCGTTCTTCAACCGGTAGACAAACAATCTCAATCCCAATTTTGTTATGCTTTCGTTTGTTATTTTTAGGAAAATGACTATTATGCCCTTGTGATATTTCGTAACCTTACCAAGCCTTCAATTATCTTTGAACTATGGTTAATAAGTTTTAACCCTTGTGATTAAGATTCACACCTTAGAGATAAAACATCTAACCCTAGTTTTTTTTTAAAAAATTAATGTGTCTCCTTTTAATTCCCTTTAACTTAACTTAAGATACACTAACCCTTAGAGTTAAAAGCATTTAACCTTGATTTTAAAAGAAAATAAATTAAAATGTCCCCTTTGAATTCTCTTTAACTGTGGTGAAGATTCATTAACCCTTAGGGTTAAAGCATTAATCTTGAGTTTTAGAAAAAAATTAGAAAAAATTAACGTGTCCCTTTGTAACTCCCTTTAACTGTGGTTAAAATTCACTCAGCCTAATAAAAAATTTAATTGTCTTTTAAATCCTTTTAACCGTGGTTAAGGTTCACTAACCCTTAGGATTAAAGAATCTAACTTTGGTTTTAAAAAAATAAAAAATTTAAGTTGTTCCCTTTTAACTCCCTTTAACTATTATTAAGGTCAACTAATCCTTAGGGTTAAAGGATCTAACCTTGGATTAACGTGTTCCTTTCCATAAAGGGTTAGTGAACCCTAACAATAGTTAAAGGGAGATAAAAGATAGGTTTTTTTTTTTTTTTTTTTCTAAAAACCAAGGTTAAATGCTTTAACCCTAAGGGTTAGTTGATCTTAACCACATTTAAAGGGAGTTAAATCGGGACACCTTAAATTTTTATTATTATTTTTTCTAAAAACCAAAGTTAGATGTTTTAACCCTTAGGATGAGTGAATCTTAACCACAGTTAAAGGGAGTTAAAAGGGGACACGTTAATTGTTTATCATTTTTTTTTCTAAAAATCAAGGTTAGATGCTTTAACCCTAAGGGTTAATAAATCTTAATCATAGTTAAAGGGAGTTCAAAGGGGTCACGTTATTTTTTTTTCTTTTAAAACCAAGATTAGATGATTTAACTCTAAAGGGTTAGTGTATCTTAACCTAAGTTAAAGATAGTTAAAAGGGGACACATTATTTTTTTCTTTCTTTTTAAACCAGGGTTAGATGCTTTATCCTTAAGGGTGTGAATCTTAATCATAATGGTTAAAACTTATTAACCTTAGTTCAATGATAGTTAAAGGTTTTGTGAGGTTATGAAATATCAGAAGGGCATAATAGTAATTTTCATAACAATAACAAACGGAAGCCTAACAGAACTAGAACTAGAACTAGAACTAGGGATTGAGGTTGTTTGTCTAACTGTTGCAAAACCATGAGTTAATTTACAAAACTATAACTCATAACAATGTATTTATAAAGCTTGTAGCATGCAGCAACTGATATGCAAAAATCCCTTATAATTATTAAATTGTTTTGCATTTTTTTTAGTATACTAAAGGAGTTTTAGATTTTTGCCTTAGTATGCTATAGGAGTATTATATTTCTGCCTTTTATGAATTGACAGGTGCCGGTTACAGTAGACACATACAGGTCTTTTTATGGACTTCAACTTCTCTCAAGTTATAACCGGGCTCCTTGGAGTTCAATTATGCCCGAGGTCGCTATGTGTCTCTATTGACACCTCTTAATTGTGGCTAAGATTCACTCACCCCTACAATCTATATCCTTCTTTTTTGTGAAAACCACCTATCTTTTCAACTATTTGCAAATACCCTTTACCTTATGTTATTTTGTATAATGACCCACTAACTTTTAAATCTTTTACAAATCTACCATTCTATCCATAAAATAGTTAATGGAGGTTAAATTATTTATGTAATGACCTTTTTAGATTTCAATTAGATTTGTAAAAACTTCTCACAAAACAAGTGCATGAACCTAAGTGTGGTTAAGATTCTTTCACCTCTAGGAATAGTCATCTATCTAATTTTAGTTTTTAAAGAAAAAAAAAATAGAAAAGTGATGAAAACCTCTCGAGAGCTTTAGCATTGGATTTAACATCCAATGGTTCCATGTCTACAAGTGCTTTAAATGATGGCCCCACCTAATGCTTAAAACCATTAGATCTTGAATCTAATAGTCCAGCTCTCTATAATAGGTACTATTGAGAGTTTTAAATCACTTGCCAAAAAATATTGACTTTAGGTGTATTATAGTTAACCACAGTTAAAGGGGGTCTATAAGCTGTCACGTGTCCCTTTTAACATTCACTAATTGTGATTAAGATTCACTCACCCTTAAGATTCATCCATCTTAACCTTGGATTTTGGGAGAAAAGGAATAAAAAAAATTTTAACCATAGGTTGATCATTCTTACCATAGTTAAAGAAGGCTCTACAAGCCGTCACATGTCGCTTTTAACACCCACAAACTATGGTTAAAATTCCCCAACCTAAGATTCATCCATCTTAACCTCATATTTTAGAAAAAAATAAAAAATATTAACCTTAGGTTGATTATTCTTAACCACAGTTAAAAGGGGGCTCTACAAGCTACCACATGTCTCTTTTAACACGTAGTATCTGTGGTTAAGATTCACTCACCCCTTGGGTTCATCAATCTAACCTTGTATTTGAGAAAAAAATATTAACCTAAGTTGATTATGTTTAACCACAGTTAAATGAGACTCTACAAGCCACCACAGGTCCCTTTTAACACCATTAACTGTGGTTAAAATTCACTCACCCCTAGGGTTCATCTATATAACCTTGGTTTTTAGAAGGGGACTCTCCAAGCTGTGTCATGTGTCCCTTTTAACACCTCACTAACTGTGAGGAAGATTCACTCACCCGTATAGTTCATACATCTAACCTTGGTTTTTAGAAAAAAAAAAAAAAAAACTTTAGATGGATTAAGCTTAACCACAATTAAAATGGGACATGTTGAGGTCTGTGGAGGGTGGGAAAGAGCGAGGATCCATTTAAAAAAAGTTAAAATAGTATTTTCATTAAAAAAAATTAGCATAGTTAACTAAGTTATGGATGAAAAAGATTTAAAAGTTAATAGGGGCAAAATACAAAATCAAAAAACATAAGGGAGTATTTACAAATTGCTGAAAAGATATGGGGTTTTCTACAAAAGAAAAATCATATAAAAATTATTTTCTAACCCTGGTTCAAATTTACTAACTCCTAGGGTTAAAAAAAATTCAATATTTTTTATCAAAAAACTAAGGATAGGTTGGTAAACTGTAGGGGTGAATGAATCTTAACCATAGTTAAGGGGTGTTAATATGGACATGTGGCGACCTTAAGGACATAACCGGACTTTGAGGAGACTGGTTTCAACTTGAAAGAATTTTGAGTCCTTTCTATGGCCTCTAAGCCGAGATCATATTTGGTCTTGTGAGACCAAAACTATCTTGTCTAGGTTCAACATCCGACATGTGGTGATAAAAATAGGAGAAGTCATTTAATTTTTTTTCTTATTTTTTTGACTTCTCTCAATTTGATATTTTCTCCTCTTTTTATCATCACATATCGAAAGCCCACCGAGAGCAAGACCAAATCCGATCCCCCTCTAAGCCACACATGTGGCAGTAGTCATGTCAAACATGGCAACAGGTTTTCTCTAGCAGTCGCATAGCGCGTGGGAGGATACTTTTTTAAGTAAAAAGGTGATAGCATGCATGGGCGTGTATCCTTGGGCGGCACACACTTCCAAGCTCTCCACATGTCCTCTTTAACACCCTTTTATTGTAATTAAGATTCACTCATTCTTAGAGTTCGATCAATAATCTAATCTTAGTTTGTAGAAAATATATTTAAAAAAAAGTAACCACATGAGTGGACGGGGGGAGCCAAGATTAAAAAAGTAACCATATTAGTATTTTTAGAATTTAAAAGTTTGATGCTTAACATTTTAACCGAGCCAAATGGTAAACTTTTCAACCACACCACACTAACTCGAATCAATCACAGTCCTAGACCATCCAAGCAAGGGATACTCACACTAGGTACAAATGGGCATGTGTTTTGGGCTATCTGTTAATCTTAATTCAACTTTTGTAAAATTAGTAATGATGTTCTCACGCACCTGGGAGTAATAACCAACATAAATCATGCACTCATGCTGGATTAGGTGCCTAATCCCCTTATGTCACATCTGTGAATCGGAAATTCGGAGTGAATATATATATATATATATATATATATATAAAACATCTCAATTGAAATGCTAGTTTCATATCTTTTTTTTTTTTTTTTTTTTGGGGGGGGGGGGTGGGCCGGGATGCTGATATGCAGTTAGGCCGCAACCCCGGTTAGTAGATTAGTATCTGTTTTAAGTCATAGGTGGATGGAAATGATAACACTCACACCTTCTTGAGAATGGAACCTGGATCAATGGAGTGGTGACTAGCACACACTACCGATGGGGCAAGCTAAGCTTCCCTATTACCTTGACTTCTCACTATTCTTTTGACCTAGCTCAATAGTTTCACTCCTTTTTTGTTAAGTTGCTGTTGTTGTTATAATTATTATTATTTATTTTTTGGAAACAAGGGTATCCAGGCCTCTTAGAGCACCTGACTTTTCCCTTGGACACGTGCAACACCCCCCAAGCTACACACAGTTGTTGTTGTTGTTATCGGCAAATATATATCATTTAACTATACAAGCCAGCTATCGTCTGAAGGAGGTTGAGTCGCCTGCCCACAACCACAAGGGTCTAACTCCAATTACATGAAGCATCTAAACTTAAATACAACCCATGGGAAGCCTGTGGGCAAAGGAATTTGCTGACCGTGGATCCACTTAGAGTTCGAAATTTTAGACAAGCCCAACTTGTGTCGTCCAAAATTACTTGAATTTTCAAATGAGCCGGAGCATGACTATCTCGGATTGAATCGACCAAAATCTTAGTTTAGCGGGTTATTGGATGGATCATGTATATGAACCTATTATTAGACCCCTTCCAAACGGAAGAACTAGAGCTATATGGATTGGCAACAATTCTGTAAATACGAACTAAAACGAAATATCCAAGTAGTTCTAAGTTTTTTTTTTTTTCTAACAGAGGCTGTATCTTAACAAGGATGGACTAGTCCCCTCGATCACCGGCATCATATAAGTCCGGGAAGAGTTAAACTCGAAACCTTAGGGATCTCTCTGAAGACCCGAGCCAACTGAGCTACTGTGCGGGTTAGTTCTAAGTTCTTAGTTCCAAGATCTTCCCTCTCACATCATACCTTGGGAATAGGCTGACCTCATGCGGGCTGGCCCAGCGAAATTAAGGAGGGCTATCTTTTAGCGGGCTGGGTTGGCTTTGGGCTCAACTTTTGGGTCAATTAACTTCAGGTGACCTTTGCCCAGCCTGAGGTCCCACCCAACTCGAGTAGATATTTGTCTAGTCTAAGCTCAAGCCTAGCTCTAGCTAAGTCCAAACTCACAACTAGGGCTGCACAAAGCGCGATCGGCCCGTTGGTGCGGCTCGGCTCGGCCAGAATTTTAGGCTCGAACGGGCCAAGCCAAGCCTAAACAAAAGCCCGAAAACTCAATCAAGCCGAGCTCAGGCCAACCCCTGTGCGGCTCGGCCCGGCTCGATTGAGGTTCAGTTCGGTTCGGCCCGAAATCGGCTCGGCTCAAATATTATTAAAAAAATAAAAATATTATTTATATATATCATTATTATATATATAAAAATAATATAAAATATTATTATTTTAAAAAAAAAAGGATTATGCCAAGCTCGAGCCAAGCCAAGCCCAACTCGAGCTTGAATCAATTCAGGCTGAGCCGAGCTTCGGGCCGCACTTTCAAGCTCCATTTCGGGCTGAGCTGGGCTTCAGACCTCGATCAAATCCATTCAAGCTGAGCCGAGCCGGGTTTGGCCAAGCCTGGCCCGAATACAGCTCACAATAGGTCTCACTGGGTTAGGTTCAGCCCCAGTTAGGTTTGGGCTTGGTGTAGACTAGATTGGGATGTGCCTGAGCTACTGCCTCACTTGTAAGGCTTTTCACTTTTATTTTAGGATAAAGCTTATGAGACTGTATGATCTCTGCCCTAACCGAGAGCGTTCCTATTAGTGGGGGCGTCTAACTTAACAATCACCGGCCACTTATTAATCTCATAAAACCTGATTCATGTTATTTTAACTGAATCAGTTAAAATAACTTGAATCATGCATGTTATTTTAAATTAATTGATTCAGTTAAAATTCATTTTACTTGAAATCAAGTTACTTGAGTTAACCATAGGTCAAATAACTTGAATCATTTTATTTTAAATGGTTTAGTTAAAATAACATAATTCAGGTTATTTAACTTGACTCACGTTATTTTACTTGAAAAATAAAAAAGCTTTTATGGGACAAGTAAGTAGTCGGGAGCCAAAATTTTTAATCGCCCAAATACCGTCAAAATGCAAATGGTCTCATAATTAGGCATGTTCTTTATTTTAATCCCAACTCACGAAAATAAACAGGAATTCAGCCATAAAATGAACAAGTTGAGAAATGATTACCTGAACCCAATCCAACAAGAAAGGTCTCATCTCCTAATCCGCCGCCTCATGATCCGCTTATTTCCCTTCCAAATTTTTTAATCACTTATGACTTACCTAAAGATGTCCCTTTTGTTAAATAATTATATTATTTGAGTATCCAACGAGTATTAATTTAAGGTTAGTAACTTAACCTAACCCGCTTAATTCTGGGCCAAGAAACCCAATCCAAAAACCCGACAAATGGGTACCTCAACACTAACCGGTGAAAATTGTCGAGGCGAATTTGGGTGGATTGACAGGTCCAATCAAAAATTGCCACCTCTACGCGGCTAGGCCCTTTCATCATTTCATTGGGTTTGTTCCTACAAACCATATTTGTAGTTTGGACCAGAGAGAGAGAGAGAGAGAGAGTCTTTACTGGGTACCTAAGTCAATGGCACCAACACCTAGTTGTTGGCCTCAAAATTTTCCTTTTAAATTTAGTTGGTGTAGACTAAGTAAGGTATAGCTCATAATGCAACATGAGAATAACTGCCCATAGTAAATGAAATCAATGATGGTAGTTTTCAAATATAAAAACGAAAAGGCAAGTCATGGAAAACAATAGGACTTTCAAGTTTCAAGCCTCCAGTTTGAAAATGAACCTCTTTGTGGTATTCTCTGATCGAGAAAATATCAGATTCTTGGGTGGTGGAATTCCACGTCAACCATGGAAAATGAGAGAAAGCTCCTCAAATCAAACTCATCACCTAAACGGCCTTCTCTTTTAACAAAGAGGGTATTGAGCTTTGTTTGTTAATAAAAAGGTGACAAAGAGAATTCGCATTAACAAACCATATATATGGCTCCTTATCTTCTCAGCTTGAACTCAAAGTCAGCATTGATGTGAGGCTCCTGTTATATTTGGGAATCGTATGGATACCTTTTTGTTGTGTATCGTGGTTCAGGTTCCTGTTCTTAGCCATATAGCCTTTTTAGGCTTATAGGCGTCTCTTCTCAGCTTGTTTTGAATAGCTGGTCAAGGCTTGGAAGACTCGGAAGATAGAATAGTCATGGCTAGAACCAAGGAGCAGGTTTTCAATCCTTTTGAACCATTTGTCCATGTGGCTCCTGTAGAGAGCCCACTTGGAATTTTGAATTGACTTTGGGGATCCATATGGGTGCCTTTTTGTTGGGTCTGGTTGGCCAACACCAGAAATGGTCTACAAAGAGAATTTGCATAGTTATAAGGAGTCATATTCAAGAAACTTAAAATCAAGAAATGAAGATACAGTTCTAAGCGCCTAGATAGACTGTCAATTTGAGAGATGTTATAGTCAGTTGATACGTGGATTTTGTGTGTGTTAGGTAGGTAAGCTGCTTGTAAGTAGGTCTTTTACACAAGCCTAGCTGGTCAATGGTTTTGAACTCAGTTCTGGTGGTATTCTACAATCAGACCTGACCAGTTGAGCCCACATAAGTTGATCTTGATTTTGGCAAAAGTTGAGTGGGGCCTTGCGCGATTGAGATACCTTGATTTCCGGTAGGTCTCTCTGGATGGAATAGAACTTTGATTACCCCTTTCTCCCTATCATTACCATTTGAAGATGACATGGCCATTTCTCTCTAGCTTAGTAGAAATCACGGTGCCAAAATCAAAGAAGACAAAAGAAAAAGAGGAGTGCTATCCATAGACACGGATTTTTTTTTTTTTCCAAATTCTCAATATGGGTGCAATACCTGGTATTGCTACCCTTTCTACATATTAAAAAAACAAAATTTAATAGGAAAAAATATTGACACTTGTCACTACTACAGTGAGAGCTTGAAAGCCTACTGGGCTAGCATTTCTCAAAGAAAAAAAAATACAATAATACTGGTAATTACAAGAATTGCTATATGAACCGGGATCACAACCCGAATATCCATCCATTTAGTTCAGCGTAAAAAAAATCCATGAATATAAACTTCAACCGAATCACCTATTGCTCAGATGGCAAACTATGCCCCTCTCAATTCTCATGAGTGGTTCGGTGATGTGGCAACCAGGAGATCACTCACACCATTACTAGCCTAACTTCAAATGAAGAGTGATAGGCGTACTTGGGAAATCCATTTGCAAAGCTAAGGCTGGACCTCATTGGTCCACATTCCCCCTCTTAAATACTTACCATAGTTGGTGAGTATTTAAGAGGGGGGCGTGAACCAATGAGGTCCAGCCTTAGCTTTGCAAATGGATTTCTTAGGTAAGTTAACTATTTTCCACTTCAAATTGAGTAACCAACCGTCCATAAATGATGCCTTGTAAGTTGTAACCAAAATAAAATAAATATTAATGCCTATCCGTAAAGAATGTTAATTGATTGAGTGCTAGCCCTACTCTCATGTCTTTTCTACTCTCAACCTCAGCCAACTAAGAGCTTTCACATTAAAAAGTGCTTTAACGGGTTGTTTTTGGGACACTTAGTTGGTTGAGTCTGAGAGTAGAGAGTCAGGCTAGCACTCTGATTAATACTCGGCGGAGCTCTCTTCAAGTGCCCCCTTTTTAATGCATAAATGGTGACAATCTTATAATTATGGAGGGAGGTAGTGGTAATTTTGTAAATAGATATCTCCGTAATTATAAGATTACCACTGATTTTACACTAAGTAGGCCGGAGCTCCGCTCAAGGGGCTTGATGCATATATATATATATATATATATATAGCCCCGCCTCATATTTAAACACGTCCGGAAAATGGGCTAAATACTGAATAAATAGTTTCCAGAGTTTGCAAAAGTTGCTTATGTAAGTTAACCTAGAGGGAGGGGTTTGCAACTTGGCCATGATAAAACTCACAAGAAGAGTTACTGTGGCAAAAGCCACAACCTTAGTGCCTAAGCTTATTTTGACAGTGACTTCAAAGAAAAGAGAAAAATGTAGAAAAGATGAGAAGACACAGGAAAAAGAAGATATGTTTTGTATGAACTTTACAGATTCCTTGTTCATCTTTTTAGCAGCCCTTCTGTAAAGATGAACAATAGATGTTTTATAACCCTACTTGTATATGATAGTTTTGATTTATTTTTATTTTTAAAAAGAGAGGATTAGATCTGAATGTCCGTGACCCTTTGATCATGATTCAACGGTAAGATTAGTTCAAAAAGATTTTTTAGGCACAATATTTTTAAATAAATTCAATCTACATCATAGAGTAATTTAGTTCTAAAAAGGAAGATGATCGATGGAGTATTAATTACTTGTTTTCTGTATGTGGCTTTGAGCATCGACCCGTGATCTAGTCCATAGCTATACTGCATGTTTTTACTTAATTAGAAAATAATCAATAGCTAGTGATGATACTGTGCGGTGCAACTGCTGATTAAATGGTTTTATTAAGTTGATAAGCTAACCTGTCATGGTTTCTGTTAATGATTTTCTTTTCGACAAAGCGAGTTATCGTCACACTGATGGCAACCATGGTTTAAACCCGGTTAAAATCTTTTCTTTCTTTTTCTTATTTGAATGCATACAGGTATTTTTTTAATGGTAATCCAAGCACCGCCCAAGTTTTACCATTTTTCTTTAGGGTTGAGGGAGTTCTTATATGGTTGGTTTCGGGCCTTTTCAACCCGTTTAAAAACGAGTCAGCTTTGAGTAAGGATTTACAAAGTGGGTCGATTCTCGACCCGACATGTTTCCATCACTACTAGTTTGTATGACTGAAACCCTAGCTCACATACTTTCCCATATATTATATATGTAAAGTTGAAAACAAGAGCTATACATTTGAAAACAGAAGGGAAAGGGTGCAGAATAATAAACAAGTGGCCAAAAGGCACAAAATATACAAAAGGAAGAGTTAGAAAGAGAAGATATGTCCTGAAAATCTGGTCACGATATATTGTCGGCAAGTTATTTAGAATTACGTAAGGTCAGTTTCCAAGTACGTAAAGGAGGTTGCATGTTTGAGAATAAATATTTATATATATATATATACAAGCCATTATTTATCTAGGTTAGTCTATAACTAGTTAGGTTATTAATGGTGAATGGCCTCTTCTTGCTGCATCACTATGGGATATCTCTGGACATCATCCCAAAACACCCTCATGAGAGGTGCACCTTGTAATCTGAGTTCCAGGTGAAACGTATTCGCAAAATCTTATTGGCTTCATTCTTGGCAAATGACAAACACTTGGCGTGTGATCCTCATTCCAAAGTGTTTGTTGTTTTACCATGAATTGAGTGATTTAAGTCCCCAATGCCCACTGTTGTGGTGCATCCTATAGAACTATGTCACCAACATATATACCTACATCTGATCTTAATTTGACATTGCATGGAAGTAGACATCTTGACTGACATGGAGCCGGTGGTGAATCCTTAATCCCCGCTAAGGCTAGCACTCCCCTTGAGAATAAGTCCCCTGATTTATGCTCTTCATTTCTATCATCTTGACTTTTGCCTCTTAACATTTCTGCAAATGGCTAAACAGTCTCCAAATCAATTATATACATAACCGAGGGCAGGTTCTCCCTCTGATGAGGATAATGTATATGAAGGATAATCAATATATTTTTTTTAATAGAAATATTGGGTCATTTCTTGAATTGGCTAGTTGCTTGAATAATCTAGCCGTGAGATAAATGAATTTTACCCCATCAATTTGAGTTGTTCAGACAGGATATTTAGATGTTGATCTTGCAATATTTCAATGGGCGAGATATCACAGTTTATACTCAAGAACTGCATACCCTTACTGTTTACATCTGCACATACTGTTCAAGGCTAAGACTAATTTTTTTTGGCTCAGGATCCTCTCGAGTTCAACTCGAGAGAATCCTCTCAAGTTGGAACCCTAGAGGTCGCCACGTGTCTCCTTTGACACCCCTAAACCATGGGTAAGGTTCACCAAACCCTAGGGTTCACTCACCCATCCTTGGTTTTTTTATTTATTTATTAATTATTATTTTTTAAATTAAGAAAATATTTTTAATATTAAAAAACTCTAAAAACAGTTTTTTTAATTTAAAAAATAATAATTAATAAAAAAAAAAAAACAAGGATGGATGAGTGAACCCTAGGGTTGGGTGAACCTTACCCATGGTTAAAGGGTGTCAAAGGAGACACGTGGCGACCTCTAGGTTCCAACTCGAGAGGATTCTCTCGAGTTGAACTCGAGAGAATCCTGTGCCATTTTTTTTTCGCACATACTGTTCAAGGCTAAGACTAGTTTTTTTTTTTTTTTCCGCACATACTGTTCACTATCATTCTTTTTCTTTTCCTTTGTTGAAGCCAATGGCTCAATGTCAAAGTATCATGAGATGTGCCTGTATCAATGTTGGCCTTGAAAATAGCCAAGAAATTTACCATCACCACCCCACCCCTAAGACTATTCTAGGGTTCTCTTCATCTAGTGGTCATAGTATTTCCTTGTCATGTCCCCTAACCCACCACTAATCTCTCTCTCTCTCTCTCTCTAGAAAAGAAAGTTAAAAAGGAAAAGGAAAAGGCTCCTTAGAGACAAACAAGACCACCTTTCATAAATCAACCATAAGTGCAAGCTTTCCCACTTAGTCTTGGATATAACCATATCTGAGGAGAGATTTCATCAAGCTCTTCAGAAGATGGGTACAAGGAACTAGACATGGATTTCTGCTTTCAAGCTCCAACCTTCATTGAATGGCTCAAGCCATCAACCTCTCCTTCTTCTGCATCTTCTTCTTCTTCTTCAATAACTCAACAAACTCATGAGTTTAGAAATCCCATGAGCTGCTTACAATTACCTCTCTTTTATCAACAGCAACAGCAACAAGAAGAGCTCCATCAGCGAAAGACTCAATGCCTACCTCTTCTAAGCAGGTTCACTGAGAATAAGCCCTTAAAAGAAGAGGAGACTGGGGTAACAGAGGGTTTTGGTATCAAAGATGAGAAGTTGGAGAAAGTGACTGTGGCCTTGCACATTGGACTGCCTAATATGGGAGATTCTGATGCTGATAACAAGTCTTTGAACTGTAAGGAAGAGGAATCCATGAAGAAGAGTCTTGTAGGTTGTTCTTTAAGCACTGATCAGAGTAGGTTTTGGATTCCCACACCAGCTCAGATCCTTATTGGGCCAACGCAGTTCGCTTGCCCCATCTGCAACAAGACCTTCAATAGGTACAACAACATGCAGGTTAGTGAGTCTTCTTGATATTGTAGAATTCTTTTCCTTTTTACTTTTGATATTCAAGAATTTCATGTTCTATTATCAATGGCCATAATGAATATTTAGCATAAAATTTTAAAAAGGAGAAAAAAAATAAAAAAAAGGAGGATAAGAGAAGAAAAATTGAAGATTTCTAGTTTTATTTTCTGTTGTTTGTTCATGGCATTATCAGTTTAATTACTACTTTCCTATATTTCTTATCCTTTTTTTTTTTTTGTAATCATTAAGCATTTTTATAGAAGTAGTAATTAAGAAAATATAACCTCTTTGATGCATGGTTACCTTTTTAAAATTGTAGCCTTGTTCTTATTTTTTTTCTTTTAAAAATTATGTATCATGTAGCAGCATCATTTGTTGTATGCAAGACTGTGATGTGTACTGGCTCTATACTATGTTTTCCAACTTATTGGGAGAAATCCTCCAGATACTACAGATTAAGGGAAGAAAAAAAAAGTGTCACTTAAATTGTACCCCCAAAAAAATGTACCTTATTTTGTGATTATTTCCACTTTAATGTATATTATATTTAAATGATTATGATTTGTCAATGTCGAGAATATGAAGCTCTGGAAGAACACATGTACCAAATTTATCTAAGAACATGGAACATTCTCTTCACTGTATTTGTCTAACTACTATGATGGGTATTTCGTGATGTTCTTCACTATGGGAACACCATACTTTCTCCTTATCCCCTCATCTATAGGCAGTTTCATTCATTTGGATTGATGAAATAGATCACCCATAGCCAAAAATCAAGAGGACCAATGGCACGATCCTAATTATATAACAAATCACATTCCATGACAGCAGGTATTCGGTCAGTACTAGTGACTTAAAAATTGGTACAATAGATTCTATCTTCTGAATTAGGGCACAAATATATCTCATGCTTAATAGGAACAGCTTCAAGATACTTAAAACTGCATTAAGCATTCAGGTTAATTGTCATTGTTGCTCTCGGATTCATCCAACTAAGATATCTCCGCAAAATTTCAGGATTTGTATTATAGATTATCTCAAAAGAAGCCATGTGTTTTATTCTTTCTTTTTCTTTTTCATTTTTGTCATAATCTTAGGTTCACTGTGTATTACTATGTTTTTTTATCCTTCCCTTCTAATTGAATGTAGCTTAGCAAGCACCGAAATCTTCGAATGATCCTGATCTTCATGGGTTTTTTCCTCCCCCCTCTAATTCGAGTTGAACTTATTTTCTGTTTGTAAGGTTCTTCGAATGATCCTGATCTTCGCGGGTTTTTTCATCCCTCCTCTAATTTGAGCTGAACTTATTTTCGGTTTTTAAGGTATTCAAGGGTGGGAAAACCCACAGAACTAGCTACAAGTCCGGGACAAGGTCTCCTCTAGCTCTCTAAGTTCTAAAGTCAAATTCTGTAGTCTTACTTCTTCATTTTACTTTTTTCTGGTGGGTAAAGCAAGGGTGGGGGGAATTCCACATAGAATTAGTAAAAGAACAAATATTCAAGATAGTTACAGGACAACAGTACTAAGCCTAACAACTAGTACCAACCAAGACCAATACTGGTGGAAAATTTCAAACAATGCCCATGACTTAGGATTACATTGTTTCAAGTCCATATTTTCTGTAATAAGAATTTAGGAACTGTTTGAGGTGTAGACTATTATAGAATATAATAATAGTATTGTAATAAGGTGAGTGGGATACACTATATCATTAAAGTGTATCTCATCATAGAATAGCATCCATGAAGGATAAAATATATTGTATTAATTAGGTATGATTAGATTAGGTTGATTTACTTTCCATAAAGTCCTCTTGCTATCTCTATTATCTCTATATAAACCCTACTTAATTAGGGTCATTGTAATTCATCCAAAATCTATTGTAAGTCATTGTAAATCATCCAAAGTCTATTCTCTCTAATATAGACTCAGTGCTTGCTCAAGAATTGCTTCTCACAGAATTTTAATGGAGGAGAGTACATGTACAGTGCATTAACTTATCCACCCTGAAGACTTGAATCAGAAGACAATGCCATCTTCATCAGCAACTAGGTTCTCCGATCAGAATGAAGTATCAAGAAAATTTTCTTATCCTCCATTCTCCAGATTGGCTTTAGTATCAACTCAATGGTATAATTTGGATGTGATTTTGTCCATAGTAGGTTTAAGGTAAACCTATGTTAGTTATACTAAGTTAATGCATATTAGACACCATAATACGTACGTTTGAGCTATAACCACACCTATGTTACTTGTTGCTTAATTTTTCCCTCAGTTAAATCTGTAAAGACCATATCCAAAATTCAACTAAATGATGTGTACGTGTTTTCCTTACTCCCCTCGTTCACATACAAGATATGCTTGATTTACAAACTAGTTATCCATTATTTTGATGGACCAACTTATACCGATAATACTCTTTATTGCTCTTTCTTTGTTGAGGTACAATTTGAGTTTTATGCAGAATTTTGGCTATCAGGCTAGCACTAACATCTGTCTTATTTAAAACAAAAACCATTGATCTTTTTGTGTGCAGATGCATATGTGGGGGCATGGATCACAGTATAGAAAAGGGCCAGAATCACTAAGAGGAACACAACCAACAGTAATGCTGAGGCTACCTTGCTATTGCTGTGCTCAGGGCTGCAAGAACAACATCAACCATCCTCGAGCCAAACCGTTGAAAGATTTCAGAACTCTTCAAACCCACTACAAAAGAAAGCATGGAACAAAACCGTTTATGTGCAGACAGTGCGGAAAACCATTTGCGGTTAGGGGAGATTGGAGAACACATGAAAAGAACTGTGGGAAGCTCTGGTTTTGTACTTGTGGATCTGATTTCAAACATAAAAGATCACTCAAGGATCACATAAGATCCTTTGGAAAGGGCCACTCTCCTTACCCTTCTGACAACAGTTTTGACGACGAGAAGGAATGCATTACAGGGTCTGAAGATGAGCATGTTGGCGCACGAAAATTGCAGTGATCTCTTGTTGTATCCTAGCTAGTTAAAAATCGATAGACTATAAGTTTACTGGGCTTATCTAAGCTTGTGCTCAGTAACAAAAAACTCTCAATTAAGTGTTTAATGCAGGAAACGCAGAGGGAGCGGTTTGTCACGGAGCACATGAAAGGTGATGAGCAGTAATAGCTTTAGATGGTTTGCTAGCTAAGTGGTTTGGGAATAAGGTGATTACGTACGTCTTGTTGTCGTGAAGTAGATGAATTTTCTTCAGTCTCAGGAAGATAAATTAAGTAGCATGAAATCAAGTGTGTCGCAAGGTTCAGGAGTCTGTGATCTCTCAAATGGAGAAAATTTGTTCACTTCATTGCTAACTGGGTAATCTTAATATAAGAAATGTTTTATTGTTTCGCAAATATTCTCAAGATTACTTCTCTCTCTCTCTCTCTCTCTCCCCCTCTTTCTCTCAGGAAAATACATACTACTCTAGTTCATATAAGATTTCTCTTAAGCTACCCTTCTCTGTTGTTCTGGGTATTTCTATCTTACACTTTTTTTAAAATAATGAAGTTTTCTTTTTCTTGTTATTGTGGTTGGGCACCTCTATTACTCTTAGGATAATGCTAACACCGCTTTGTTTTTTTCAAGACTCACTCTTTTTTTTTTATTAGGACTTTGCTATTGAGACCGCAAAGGGCCGAGACCACATTGAGACCGCACATGTGATGGGGGATTTCAAATTTTTCATAAATCTGATTTTATTTTTTTTGAGATCCGTTTATCACATGCACGGTCTCGGTGTGGTCTCAGCCCTTTGCAGTCTTACTAGGATTTCCCTTTTTATTATTAGACAATGCATGTCTTTCTCTTAATGCATGGAAGACAATAACACGTATCTTTTCCCTTAAAAAAAAAAAATGAGTTTAAAAGAAAGTAGTAGCATTGCCCCTTACTCGTGGATGTTAGGTTGTTGCATGCCAAACATGGATTCAATTTGTTTTTATAAAACTGACTGCATTGTGAAAAAAGAAGAAGATACATTCATTATAAAATCCTTTTATATTATCCCCTTTTCAAAAGGCAAGGTAGGGAGCCTATGTGGGAGTCCAACTTGGAGGCTTTGTAACAAATTCACACTACCAATTGTTTACACCAACAACATTGGACTTTGCTACTGAGACCGCAAAGGGCCGAGACCACATCGAGACCGCTCATGTGATGAGCGGATCTTTGAGATCCGCTCATCACATGCACGGTCTCACGGTCTCAATAGCATTTCCCAACAACATATTCACTCTTTCACACTCTCTCTCTCTCTCTCTCTATATATATATATATATATATCAATTCTCCCACAGATTTCATCATGAGCTACATCACTAGTGTTGTGCGAAAGCGAGCAAATAATAGTGAAACGAATACAAAAATAATAAATCAAAAACCAAATGGAAGAGATAAACTAACCAACAGAAAGACATGATTTACGTGGTTAAACAATATGCCTACGTCCACGGGCAACGGTGATCGATCACTATATTCAACTGAAGAGTTTACAATGTTCTCACTCAGAAAATCCTCTTTCCAAAACAACCGAAAAACGGCTCACTTTTTTTTTTCAAAAATAGATCCTAAAAATTCCTTATATCATTAGGGTTATAACATAAAAACAATATGGGTGAAATACCCAAAATAGGTCGGGCCAATATTCGGGTCAAAATGGTGGGGGAACCCCACACATTGCTCATTTATTGGGTCATTCGGGTCGCCAAACGGATCATCATGAATCCGGGTTGAATTCATGACAACATCCAACAAATCTCCACCTTGGCTTGAATTCTACCAAACCATTCAAAAAATACAAGAGAACAAACCACGTTGCCTCCAAATGCGCCCTTAGGCGCCATGCACTCGAAGGTGCTCAAACTTGAGAAATATCGATAAATTCCAAATAGTGCTTGAACTTGACTCCAGTAACCACCTTAGTAAGCATATCTGTAGGGTTATCTGCAGTCTCAATCTTCTGAAGAAGAATATCACCTTCATCCACAACTTCTCGAACAAAATGAAAACAGATATCGATATGCTTTGTTCGAGAATGATGAACCTAATTCTTTCTAAACAAATTGCACTATGATTGTCACAGTAGACATCAATGTGCTCCTGAACAATCCCCAAGTCCTCAATTAGCCCATGTAGCCAAATGACCTCTTTAATAGCCTTTGTCACTGCCATGTATTATGTCTGTAGTAGACAAAGCAACTGTTGACTGTAACGTCAATCTCCAACTCACCGGTCATCTAGCAAGAGTAAAAACATAACCTGTAGTTGACCGGCGTTTATCCAAATCACCAGCATAGTCTAAATCCACATGTCCAACCATGTGCTGACTAAGCATATCATCTCTCTCAAATATCAACCCAACATCTACTGTACCCTGAATGTATCTTAAGATCTATTTTACTGCCAACCAGTGTCCTTTTCTTGGATCATGCATATGAAATGTCTGGCATGTGAAATGTTCGGCCTAGTACACACCATAGCATACATTAGAGCACCGACTGTGTTAGCATACGGAATTTAAGCCATATACTCACGCTCCTCATTTGTGCTCGGAGACATCAAAGCACTAAGCTTGAAATAAGGTGCCAAAGGTGTACTTACAGGTTTTGTTTTTTCATCCATACCAAACCGCTGTAGCACTTTCTTCAAATATTGTATTTGTGACAAACAAACTTTCCCCTTCATTCTGTCCCTTTTAATCTCCATACCCAATATTTTCTTAACTTCCCCAAGGTCTTCATTTTGAATTCATTCCTCAACTGAATCTTCAACCTATTTATCTCCACCTTACTATTAGATGCAATGAGCATGTCATTTACATATAAGAGTAAATATATGAATGAACCATCATGAAGCTTCTAAAAATACACACAATGATCAAACTGACTTGTTGTGTACTTTTGTTCCATCATAAACCTATCAAATTGATTGTACCACTGTCTTGGAGATTGCTTCAACCCATACAACGACTTTCTCAGTTTGTAAGCTCAATTCTCTTTACCAGGAACCTTATACCCATTTGGTTGAGACATGTATATTTCCTCCTCTAAATCACCATGTAAGAAGGTAGTTTTGACATCAAGTTGTGCTAACTCGAGATCAAACTGAGCAACCAAAGCTAGCAAAATTCGAATAGAAGAATGCTAACAACAGGGAGAAAAAACTTCATTGTAATCTATCCCTTCCTTCTACGTATAGCCTTTAGCCACTAATCTAGCCTTGAATCTCACACTGTCATTTCCTGAAGAACCTTCCTTCTTTGTGTATACCCACTTGCAACCGATTGCTTTCTTTCCCTTTGAAAACTGTACTAACTCTCAAGTCTGATTTTTGTAAAGTGACTCCATCTCCTCATTCATTCCCTTCTTCCACTCTTCATTTTCTGAATTTTTCAAGGCTTCTCTGTAAGATAGTGGAATATCATCATCAACTACTGAAAGTGCATAAGCCACCAAGTCAGCAAATCTTGAAGGTTTTTGAGCTTCTCTTCTAGGTCTACTGGCTACAATAGAATCTGATTGCTGTGAGGTTACATGAACTAGAGCTTTTTCCTCAACTAAACCTGAGTCCTCACCACCTGAATCTCCTATGAGACTATTGATTGTCTGAACAATCTTCATTGGAACCATTGGAGCCTCAAACTCCACCTGATTTGAAATTTCATTTTTTATATTCTCCTTCTGCTTCATTTGATTTATCATCTCAGACTCCACAAAAGTCACATATCTGCTTAAAACAAATTTCTTTTCATCTGGACACTAAAGTCTGTATCCCTTCACACCTATGCTAAAGCCCAAAAATATAGTTTTCTTGGCTCTAGGATCCAACTTAGTTTCTTTGACATGAAAATAAGCAGGACAATCAAATATATGCAAGAAATCATAATCTGTAGCAGGTTTTTCAAACCATACCTCGATAGATGTTTTTTCATCATTTGCAACTACAGGCAACCTGTTGATGAGATGACATGCATATGTCACTGCTTCATCCCAAAATGTCTTGTCCAATCCAGAATTGGATAACATACATCGCATCTTCTCCAGTAAAGTACGGTTCATGCATTCTGTCACTCCATTCTGTTGCGACGTATCTCTAACTGTGAAGTGTCTAACTATATATATCCTCATCCTGACATACTTGCAAAAATGGATCTGACTTGTACTCACATCAATATCTGACCTGAGCCTTTTTCTCTTTCTACCAGTCTGGGTCTCAATCATCTTCTTCCACTAAAGAAACACATCTAGAATTTCACTTTTATGCCGCATTGTGTACACCCAAACTCGCCTTGAGAAGTCATCAATAAATGTGACAAACCAATGTTTACCTCCCAAAGATGCAACTTTAGTAGGTCCTCATACATCTGTGTGAATATAATCTAGAGTCCCCTGAGTACGATGAACTGCTATCCCAAACTTGACTCTACTCTGCTTACCCATAATACAATGCTCACAAAACTCGAATTTATCAGTCTTGGTGCCTTTTAACAAACCTTGTTTCACCAATCCTTGCAGGGCCTTGTCTCCCGCATGCCCTAAGCGCATATGCTATTGTCTTGAAAGTATCAAACACAATTTCATCTGGACTGTCAAAAACTGCTGCTCTCCCTGTAATTATATTCCCGTCTAGAAAATACAAGTTTCCCTGTCGAGTACCCTTCATAATAACAAGTGCGTCAAATACAACTTTTAGTACTCCACATTCCATAGTAATCTTGAAACCTTTTGAGTCTAAAGATCCCAAAGAGATGAGATTCGATCTTCTTCAAGTCAGGTACATACCGAACATCTGTTAGAATTCTAACTGCTCTATCATGCATTTTCAACCGGATTTTTCATATCCCCTTTATTTTACAGGCATTATCATTTTCCATTAAAACAATTCATCCATCCAACTCCTGAAAACTCAAAAACCAATCCCTATTGGGATACATATAATAGGAACAGCCCGAGTCCAAAATCCACTCATCAGAATGACCAACTGATGGTGAAACAGTCAAAGCAAATTCTAAATCATCATTTTCAAATTGTGCAACATTCGCATTCAAACCTTTCTTTTCCCTGTTTTTTAATTTTGGACAATCCTTTTTTCAGTGCCCTTTATTATGACAAAAGGCACACTCATCCTTTGCTGGAATTTTTCTTTCAGATGATGGTGCTCTTGACTTCGAACGAGATTTACCTCGCCAACCAGATTTTTTGTCATCTGATCTACCCCTTATAGTCAAAGCTTCTGATGTTGAGTCTCTATTGGCTTGTTGGTCATTCTTTCGATACTCATTATTCATCAAAGCATTTGATACATCTCCAAATGTAAGTTCATCTTTTCCATAAATTAAAGTAGTAGATAGATGATCATAACTATCAGGTAAAGAATAATTTATCAAACAAAATGTCTTGTCCTCATCATCTATTTTTACTTCAAGATTTTGCAAATCAGCAAGAATTTTATTATAACTATCTAAATGCTCAGTGATAGTAGTATCTGATTTATACCCAAAATAGAAGAGTCTCTTCTTCAAATAGAGTCGATTTTCAATGCTCTTGGTCATATACTTGTTATCCAATTTCTTCCATAACTCCTTAGCCGAAGTCTCATTCATCATAAAATATTTATGATCTTTAGCGAGACAAAGCCTGATGGTGCCGCAAGCCTGCGATTTATTTTCTTCCAATCCTTCTCTTCTATATCATCGAGTTTATCTTCCTGAGTAATATCCAACTCTTGTTGGATTGGAATATCCAAAACTTCGCATTGCCATATGCCGAAGTTGTTCCATCAAATTTATCAACTTCGAATTTTGTATTCGAAACCATAGTTCTAGCCACTGATGCAGGTCTCGAAGACGAACCCTCAACAATTGGTTCACTCGTTTCCACCATTAATCAAATCCGCAGAAATCAAACAATACCGAGGTCACAACCTGGGTGCTCTGATACCAATTTGTTGTGCGAAAGCGTGCAAATAATAGTGAAATGAATACAAAAACAGTAAATCAAAAACCAAATGGAAGAGAGAAACAAACAAACAGAGAGGCATGATTTACATGGTTCAACAATATGCCTACTCCACGGTCAGCGGTGACCGATCACTATATTCAACTGAAGAGTTTACAATGCTCTCACTCAGAAAACCCTCTTCCCAATACAGCCGAGAAACGACTCACTTTTTTTTCGAAAATAAACCCTAAAAAATTCTTATATCATTAGGGTTACAACATAAAGACAATATGGGTAAAATACCCAAAATGGGTCGGGCCAGTATTCGGGTCAAAATGGTGGGGGAACTCGACACATTGCCCTTTTATCGGGTCATCCGGGTCGCCAAACGGGTCATCATGAATCCGAGTTGAATTTATGACAACATCCAACAACCAACCCCACACCAATGAGGTGCTAGGCTTGGTGACGTGGTCATGGTTGAAAATCTATCAAAATGGAAGATCTAGTCATCTGATCGAGCTGGTTTTTTGTCATGTGGAGCACGAGGAAGCCCGCATGTTGAGTTTTCCCTTCTTTTAAGCCCATGCACTCTCTATGTATCAGTATTGTGTAACACAGATAACACTACCTATGCATCAAGCACATATTACCAATCTTCATTTTTTCTCTCTCTCTATCCATTCTTCAATGATGAAAATTGTTGAGCAATAATATCATGAGTAGAGAATGTTTGGTTCTTTGGTGAATTGTAGGGGGAATTGTTTGGTCTTACATAGAGGAAATCGATCCATAGAGAGAGAGAGTATTGATTTTGGTTTCTTATGAGGTGGGCTTGAAAATCGGAAAGGTTGTTGGAAAATCGGAGAGGATGTTTGAAAATGAGGAATCTAATACAGTAAAGGGTAGAGAAGGCGGGATCCGCCACCAATTGTTGTCTATGGGAGAAATTTAAAATCCTGCATTGGCTCCGCTTACAGGCTCCCTCAGCCAGGCTATCCAAGCCATTCGGCCTTTTGGTTCAATCCTCATAGCTAAATCTGTAGGAGGAATGCTAGCCCAGGCTGCATACTTTCAAACTCTCACTAATCTGGTTGTCATTGTTGTTATTCCTTTTATTAGGTTAAGAAAACAATTTTTTCAAAGCAGGAAATTATGTTTCAACAAGTTCTAAAGTGACATGAAAAATAGCAACACACATCACACTAAGAATTTCAAAGTCGCATCTGGGGAAGCATTTCTCAAAGAGTTTAAGAGGAATGCTACCCTACTCCCAGACCTTCCCTACTCTCAACCTAAGCCAACCACCTATCTTTTCTTAACTGGTTACTTCTTTAACCCATTAAAGCGCCCAAATGTGAGAGTGTCTGCTTTAAAAGAGAAAGGTGGTTGGTTCAGGCTGAGAGTAGGGCTAGCAATCTAATTTAAATATGTGGCCTCTGCTTAAACGCCCTTGAGTAAAGCTCTCATTTTCAATGTAAGTCGATGGCAATTTTGTAATTGTGAAGACTTTTTTTTTTTTTTTTTTGTAAAACTAACACTATCTCCCTAAAAAATGACAAGATTGCCATTGAAGCAACTCCACCTCATTTTAAACTCTTTCTTCACCCCTATATACTCTAGGACTTTGCTACTGAGACCCCCTTAGGGCCGAGACCACTGAGACCATGCTCTAAGAGCATTGGATTTCAGGTGGGACCCAATTCACATGGTAGGCCCCACCTGAAATCCCATGCTCTAAGAGCATGGTCTTGGTGGTCTTGGCGGTCTTGGCCCTAAGGGGGTCTCAGAAGCTTTATCCTATACTTTATTTGTTTTGTTTTATTTTGGGAGGGGGCAACAAGTGGATCTAGACGGGTAGGTTCTCTCCCCACTATATACTTTAGAGCAAAGCTCTTAATGATCTGAGAAAGAAAATTAAAGCTGTAGTCATCATTTGAAACACTACCCAAATAAGGATTTGAGTTGAATGCATTCAAAGCTTATGAATAGGAAGTAGTCCCTTTAAGAGCCCATACAAGCCAGGTCGTTGAGTCCAGCTAGGTGGGGTCGTGTGAAAAGGGTGTAGTCATGAAAGGTGTTGTCGGAAGAAGTATGCATGACAAGTGATTGCCTTAATTGAGGGCTGGAGACAAGAGAGCAAACTACGATCTTCAAATCAAAAGAAAAAAAACAAATGAAAAGGAGGAAAAAACAATGCGGATCCATTAGGACATGGGAGAGCTAGTGTACAGTAATAGTTTTGCAGGCCCGACCTAATCTTTTGTTTGTCGCTTACCCATCACCTCCTATTGAATTTACTTACTACTTCATGCACAAGTTAGACAAATAAGCAATTGAATAGCAAATATATATATATATATATATATATATATATATATATATATATATATCCAAATCACACAAGTTGAGAGGCGCTTGAAAGAGAGTCTTTCTTGAAGATAGTCAAAGTCTCTCATGTGCAAAGGAAAAACAGTCTTATCTTCGGAATACAACTCAACTCGTATTCAAGTGATCAATCCTTACGAGTTTGTACTATTCGACAGATTATGGTGCACCAAACCTCTTTTAAAGTATACTCAAATAATTAATTATTTTAAAGACCATTAAATTAATAAAGTCCCACAATAGATTAATTGAAATTATAAAAAAATCATTTCAAATAAACTAATTAATCTAAGACACTTAAACATGATTTTTACTCTAAACATTATTTTAGAAATCAGTCCAATCAATTAAACACTCTGTTAATTAAAACAATCATTTAATTGAAATTCAATTGAATCATAAGAAAATTTTATTTTATTTAACTTAACAAAAATGATTAAATCATTAATTTGTTTTAATCTAGATTTTGGGCCAACCATACAGTTTCTGTCATAATTTTGGCAGTATAACGGTATTTGGATCAGAATTGTCCAATTGGTTAAGTCCGTTCGGACTATATCAATTCGATTAGTCAAGTTGGTTTAGTCCTTAGACCAACCGGTTAGACTATCTGTTAAAGGGGTCTATTAGGACAATTTAGGCAGTCTGATTTAGCCATCTCATGTCAATCTATCAAATAGGTTCAGTATGAGGATTAACCAATTAGACTGATCTGTTTAAGTGGGTCAATTGAATGACTACCAATAGGCTAACCCTTTCGGGCTTACCACGATTGGGCTATATGTATCACTAATTAGATTAACCATTTCTGGAATCAATGTTCAGGAATTACAATCTGTTTTTGATCAATTAGATCTAGTCCAATCCGAATCACGAACGAGCTTATGGTTCGACCTTCTCTGGTAGGACTGAGTATGGAAGTCTTCTTCCTCAGATTGGCCTGTCTTATTCCCCTCGACGGACGGATTAGATATATGGTTCTAGGCTCTACTCTCAATTTGACAAAGTTCTTGGCTCTCTAATTCTAGTGGTTTGAGCCTTCTTATCAACCCTTACTTATATAGTCTCAAGTGGTATGACATTATTTCGTTAGGCCTAACCACTCTTAACCATCCACGATTCAGATTCATTGAATCTAATTGCTCCAACTATCAACCAATGGGCTGCACGACGAACTCAGGTCCGCCAACTCACCCAAATCCATGTGGGTCACACCCACACGACCTGCCATGTGTCTCCCGCTAGGAGCACACGATCACGGTTCATCTAACCAATGGTCCTGATTAGACCAGACAAAAGAAGAAGCGATCAATTGCAAGTACAAAGTGCAAAGTACAAAGTGCCCTCCTAGTGCTCAAAGTCCATTGCACGCCACTCGCACTGTGGATATGGTATAAAGGCTAGAAAAATAGAAGTCTTATACCATAGAAGCTTCCTACACCACAAGATTACACTCTAGTAAAAATTTAAAATTTTAAAGCTTTTATAAAATTTAAAAAATTTCTTCCATTTTTCCATTGTGAGACTATGTTTTCAAAAAAGAAAACACACAAGTGATAGGAAAACCAAACTTCAATTTACCCCAAAAGCAAAAACACCACCATTCTTTTAATTTAAAGGGGAAATCTTTTTGAAATGAAGTACAAACATTTTTATGGACTAAAACATAATAATTAAAATGTTTTAAACCAACTTTTAAATACTTTTAAACATTAGAATCAAACCTCCGAGTGCCGTTGATTGTGAAATGTACGGATGGAAAACCTTCGAAATTAATCACTTAACAGAGTAGCTCGCAATGTGGTAACTCTGGCCTTTGTCGTTAAACAACCTCATGACTAGTTACAAAGTGCAATGTCCAAGGAGCAATAATCCTCTCTTTGCTCTCGCCCTCGTAAAGTCCCTTTAACTACCCTTAAACTATAATTAACAAGTTTTAACTTGGGTCATTAATAAATATTTCATTTTTCTTCAAATACACATGACAAGAAATGGGGGACGAGATGGCTTTCCTTCGCTTCACCAGCAAGATCTCATTACATGACAAGTTAAGGAACAAAATCTAAGCTTTATATAAGCGAAATCCGAAGGGATATTCAATTACAAACCACTTGGCATTAATTTAAGCTTTGATTGGACACGTTTCAGGCCGCTTCTATACGTGTGATCGCTTTGTGTCCTAAGAAAGACAGAAGTGAAGTTTCTGCAAGAAAAGTACGTACGTGTCGCCTTAGGCAGACATGGTATCTACTACTGATGAGTAATTCTTTGAAGGAAGTTGTTACTGTATTACGTTGTTGGTCTTGAGTACTGTAGGAAGAGAGAGAGAGCTGAAGATGAAGGTGGGTTCTTCCTTCTTCTTTCACAGTTTCTACCCTAATGAGTTTTCTTTGTTTCTTGTTCTCATTCTTTGGTGGGTTCATAAGGGTTTCCCTTATTTTCTTAAGAAGCGTAAAAAAGCAAATTTATAAATGGGTTTTGGATTTCTTTGTTTTTTGGATGGTAAGCTAGGGAAATGAGTATTGGATTTGGGGAAGAAATTGCTCTCATCTTTTAAATTTCCTGTATAGAGGAATGGACGTTCATGCAAAAGGGTACACGCAAAGAGGTTGAAAAGAGCTAGCTAGTTATGGCTCTCTCTCTCTCTCATTTTAAAAAAAAATTGTAAAATGCCAAGTTCGCAGAATGGGTTTCTGAATTGTGGGATTATCTTGTTTTTTTTTTTTTTTTATATATATATAAATGAAAATCTAATCGAATGTATATGGGTTGTTTGGGAAATGGGAATAAAGGTTCCTGAGATGATGAGTGATGAAGATGAGAAAGTAGAAGGGACAAGGAAGCACAAGGTGGAGAAGAAAGAGGAAAAAGTAGGGGAGCAGAAGAAGGCGAAAAGGGCAAAGTCGGAGATCAAGAGCGAAAACGGAGGCGGAAATGGGAAAAAAGCGACGGAAGAGTTTGAGGAATTCTGCAGGGCGACGAGAGAGCATCTGAGTATGGAGCAGATAAGGGAAATACTGGAAGCAAATGGACAGCCGATGATGCTGTTGTTCCTCGATGGTCAGTTACTCACCATTTGATTCGAGAAACCTCAAATTTGCCATGCTGGAAAATGCTTTTTGAGACCGCATAAGGGCAGAGACCTTCGAGACCTCCCGCATGTGCGCAGGATTTCAGGTAGGGCCCACCATGTGATGATGGCCCACCTGAAATCTTGCGCACATGGACGAGGTCGCGGCCCTAATGCGGTCTCAGTGGCAAAGTCCCATGCATGCTAGCTAACTTACTATATATGCACCCCATGCAAACAGGCCCATTGGTGTGTGCATTGTGCACTGCACCTCCCGACTGGATGCTGGACGTCTCCAAAATTCTAGCTCCGCCCCAAACTACGTATCAGTGCCCTGGAGGGTCCAAAATTATTTTTTTTTATCTTTTTTTCTTTCTAGTATTATAATGCGATACGAGATGCGAGAGGCATGCGTACATGATTTTTTTTCAAATTTTCCAAATTAATTTAATGTTTTACTTTAATTCCTAAACTACCCCTTGCCATCTATCTATTTAGAATCACTACCAAATCGCGATTGACTTGTGAAGAGTTCAATCACACATGTGGGTTAACACGTGCCTCTTGTAATTCCTATTAACTATGGTTAACTCCTTTCCCTCGCTCACACGTGCAATTCGCTCTCACGTGCATTGCACGTGCTACTAGCGAGAGTTCAATCAGGTGTCGTTAACTCCTTCCCCTCGCTCTCACGTGCGATGCACGTGCCACCCACTAGTTGATAATAAAGAGAGAGTAAGGACTAAGGACCATAGACATGCATCACATCCATATGTATACTTGAGAGGAATGCTACCTCCACTCTCAGACTCCACCAACTATGGAACCCTACTCTCAACCTCCACTAACTACGGGATGGTTGTAGCCCAATGGGCTACAACAAGGGCTGCAGCCCATCCCCTCCCCAAAAGTTGAGAGGGGCAGTAGTAGTGTTTAAGCTTGTTTATATTAATTAAATATTTAAATGAGCTTGAAAAGTAAGCTTGAGCCTCATTTATTTAACATAAACGAGAGACGAACTCGAGCCAAGCTTGCTTGGTTCATTTGATATACTATTTATTATATCATGTGAAAATTTTATTTTATTATCTTAGGTAAAGACTAAAAGTTTAGTTTAGTATAAGTTTATGTTGTATAAATGGTATTCTATCATTAAAATAAATCATATACTATTGATCTTTGCTAGTATATATTATATAGTATTTAAATGAAGCATATTTTAAATATTTTAGTTTTCAAGCTGGGCTCGTTAATCAACGGGCCTGAAAATCTAGTCTGGGCATGGCTTGTTTATTAAATATATAAACGAGCTCGAGCGAGCATTTAACGAGCAGCAAAACGATTCATTAACCACCCCTCACTATTCCCCCTCCCCCAGCTCCGCCCCTTGACATGCATGCGTTTGCCCATGGTAGATGGGGCCAATGGGCCTCGATATGTTCATGAGTTCTACTTGAATGCTTGGCCATACCTAGAGCCTAGGGGTACTGTATGTATCATGGACTAGGTTTGTCACAAGGACCTGCCCTGCTGGTGTCCTGAGGGATGTGAGCCATTGGTATGCCACGTGGTGCACATGCAGACGGTCATACCCAGGGACCCACAAGAACATTTTTCCTTACCCATCAGGTGATCCCAACCGTCCAGTACTTTTGACTCTTCCCTGTCTGCTCCTGAAGTGAGTGGACAACTCACTTAGAAAACTACCTGTTAGATCCAAAACAAAAGGAGGATTTACTTCAAGTACATGTTTGTTGAAACTAATATTTTTAAATCTTGTTTGGACAGCCAAGACATGTTGTTTTATGGGCCATTAGAGAAATGCCCTCTCTGCAATGGCAATATGGAGTGCACTGGTAGCTACTCTTGCAGAAGCCCTTGCAGTGAATGGTCTTCCTGCACCTTCAATACAAGGGAGCCCCACAGGAGAAAGGACGCTATCAAATTACCCGATTCGATCATGAACTCGGCAATTTCAGACGTAAATCTCAATCCTATCCTATCTCATTGCTGCATCTATTTTAGTCCTACTACTGTGGAAACCTGTTGATCTGTTTTAGTTATTCTACTATGGAAGAAGCATGGCTGGGTTTGTTTTCACGTAATGGATGGTAAGAAGAAATAAAGTAGGGTGAAGTTTTCTCTCTCTTAATTATCTTTTGAGAGTAGAGGCTTTTCACATATATAGATATTCTAATCCTTGTACAATCCGGGAGGTACAGTAAGACTTTACAAAAGAGTTTCCAAGAGTTGGAAACTCTATATACAAAGATATACAGTTACCAAAGATAGGATGGATACAACTCATAGACTTCCAATTACGGTTGTGTGGTATCTCTAGGATACTGGACACCCACATGATAAAGTTAATGTGTTACAAGTACCAAAAATATTTTGGTGGTCCGGAAGATCTGTGGCAAGAGATAGTTCTGCTCTATTACTTCCCTTCAAACTGGGCTGGGGACTTAACCAAAGACCAAGTTTGGCACGCAGATTAGAGAAAACAGCACGGGATAAGGGTTTTGTGAAAATGTCAGCAAGCTGATGATGAGAAGGCACAAACCGTGTTGTAAGTAAACCAAGGGCAACCTTCTCTCGCACAAAATGATAGTCAATTTCAATATGTTTTGTGCGAGCATGAAAGACTAGGTTGACAGTCATATAGAGAGCACTAAGATTGTCACAAAATAAGGTAGCTGGTCGAGAGAGAGCAACACCAACATCACGAAGAATAAAAGAAAGCCAGGTGAGTTCAGCAGCAGTTGACGCCATGGAACGATATTCGGCCTCAGCAGTGGACCGAGCAACAGTTGGTTGACGTTTGGCACTCCAAGACAAACAATTGGAGCCAAGAAAAGTACAAAAACCAGTGGTGGAGCGTCGAGTGGTAGAACATCCTGCCCAATCCGCATCAGAGAAGCCATAGAGGTCAAGAGTACTGTTGGCAAGAATTTTGAGCCCAAGATGGAGAGTGCCACTAACGTATCTAAGGATACGTTTAACAGCCCGATAGTGACCGATAGTGGGTGTGTTCATGAATTGGCAAATAGTGTTCAATGAGAAAGAAAGATCGGGCCTAGTCATGGTCAGATACTGGAGAGCACCAACAATACTGCGATAATGAGAAGGATCAGGATAGGGAGAGGAGTCATTTAATAAGGACGTCATTTTCATAGCCATAGGAGTAGAGAGTGGCTTGCAGGCAGTCATCTGAGAACGAGAAAGTAGCTCACGAGCATACTTGGATTGAGAAAGAATTAAACCATCATCAGTATGGTCAACTGCAATCCCAAGAAAGTAATGGAGCGAACCAAAGCAAGAGCACCAATAAAGGAATTAAGGAGACATGGTGTATCACTAGTGAGAATAATGTCGTCCACATATAAGAGGAGAATAATAACTCCGTCAGAACCATGACGAACAAAAAGCGATGAATCTGCAACACTGCAAAAGAAGCCGTGGCCCAAAAGGAAGTCGCTAAAGCGATCAAACCAAGCTCGGGGGGGCTGTTTAAGACCATAAAGGGCTCGGTTCAACTTGCATACATAATCAGGATGAGCGGAGTCAACAAATCCGGGCGGTTGATTCATAAAGACGGGTTCATGTAGAGAACCATGGAGAAACACATTCTTGACATCAAGCTGCTTAATCGGCCACTTGCGAATAGTAGCTAAAGTAAGAACAGTGCGAATAGTGCCAGGCTTAATGACCGGGCTAAACGTTTCATGGAAATCAACTCCTTCTTGTTGATTATAACCTTTGGCAACTAGGCGAGCTTTTAAGCATTCAAGAGTTCCATTAGAATGAAGCTTGGTCTTAAAGACCCAACGGCACCCAACAATATTCATTAGGTCGGAGCGAGGAACCAATTCCCATGTGTGATTAGAAGCGAGAGCTTGAAGTTCTTCAATCATAGCTGCATGCCAACCATCATGTTTGAGAGCTGACTGGATAGACTTTGGTTCAGCAGGTATATCGGGGCGCACAACAGTGGTGAGAACATACTTTGGATTTGGCTTGAAAATCCCATCTTTTGATCGAGTTTGCATGGCATGAGGTTGGTCGGCAAGTGGTTGAGTAGATTCAGGTGGGCGGGTGTGGACAAGATTGGACAAAGGAACACGTGAGGTAATAGGTGGAGTATGATCAGGTTCAAGGGAATGAGAAGAAGGAAGTGGGGTAAGAGGTTCAAGAGGGTGGTCATGAGCAAGTTGGTTTAAGGTGGGGTTGATAGTGTGAGCAAGTGGGTTAAGGGATTGATGAGTTAGAACCGTGAGACTTGCACTAGGGATCATTTGAAAGTCGTCACACTGAGGTGTTGGGTGTGATGGAGGCCAAGGTGTCGGGTGAGGTGAAGGAGGTGTCGACTGAGGTTGGGATTGAGGTGAATGAGATGCCGGCTGAGGTAAGGCAGGTGGCGGTTGGGATGTCATGGAGACAGTGCGATCATCAGGGACATCATGAGCGGAGCTGGAAGGATTGTCAGAGTCTGTCCAATCATGAAATAGGGAGAACTCCCCGTCCTCTTGTTGAATAGCAAACAATTGATTAGGATTAGAGAATGGAAAAACATTTTCATTAAACACCACGAGACGGGAGATGTAAATTCGTCCTGACGGTGGATAGAGGCAGCGATACCCCTTGTCTATAACCCATGAAGACACATGGCAGAGAGCGATGATCAAACTTGTTGGCAGCATAGTTGCGCAAATAAGGAAAACATAGACACCCAAACACACGTAAACATCCATAATCCGGTTCACGTGAAAAAAGGACATGATAAGGACAATCCATTCCAAGAGTTACTGTGGGCAGCCGATTAATTAGAAACACAGAAGTAGAAAATGCTTCCAACCAAAATTTCTTAGGGACTGAGGCATGAAATAGCATAGCCAATCCAAGTTCTACAATATGCCGATGTTTTCGCTCGGCAACACCATTTTGTTCTGGTGTCCCGGGACATGAGAGCTGATGCATAATACCGTGAGTAGCTAAGTGGCCAATAAACTCTGCACTAGAAAATTCACCTCCTCCATCAGACTGAAAGATTTTTATTTTTCTGTCCAATTGCCGTTCAACCATTCTTTGGAAGCTTATAAAGCAACGAAAAAATTCAGACTTTTTGCGCAAAGGATAAAACCATGTGTATCTAGAATAGTCGTCCACAAACACCACATAATATCGAAAGTGTTGAATAGAATTAAATGGGGCAGGTCCCCAAAGATCACAATGTATCTTCATCAAAGGTTCATGACAAACAACTGTTGAAGTAAAGAAAGGTAATTTTCTACTCTTACTTATTTCGCAACTTGGACAAATACCATTGTCTTTATTCCAATCCTTAGACATTAATAAAACTCTTATTACTTAGAAAGCGAACTATTTTAGGCTGTGGGTGACCGAGGCGTTGATGCCAAATATCTTCAGATGTTGTTCTAAATCTGGATGAGAAAAGAACCTCCTGCTGTTTGGATGCAGCCAACGCATATAGTCCACCCCTCTTACTCCCCGATGCCAACACCCTCTTTGTTCTCTGATCCTTAATAGCAAATCCAGATGAAGTGAATTCAAAATAGCAAGGAAGATCAGAGGTAAGTTGTGAAACAGAGATTAAATTCTTTTGCATATCTGGTACTAATAATATATCATGCAATGGAATAGGAGAAGAGCCCGTAGATAAGGTTGTTTCTCCAATATGTGAGATTTTAAGTTTCGTTCCATTGCCAACCATAACAGCGTCAGATCCAAAATAAGGAGTGAGGTTTTGAAGAATACCTTCATTGCCTGTAATGTGAGATGTGGCACCAGTGTCGGGAATCCACTCGGTGTCATGACTATCAGAGAGCTGCATAGATGCCAGGGCTTGTGGGATATCATTGGATTGATAACTGTGATTGAATCGATTCCAACAATGTAGAGCATCGTGCCCACGCTTATGGCAGATTTGACAATATATTATGTCATTGTTGGTTCGATTTGGAGTGCCTGGTTGTTTGGCTTGATCATTGGATTGACCAGAAGCAGGAAGTTGGGTTTTATTTCCATTGTGTTGGCCGGTTTGGATAAATCCACGACCTCTAGAATTGAAGCCACGACCACGGCCTCTAAAGCCGCGGCCACCACCATTGGAGCGTTGGCCTACAAAGGCCATGGATGGATTCACATCAGTGTGGCCATATTCTCTGTTGCGAAGTTCATGACTTTGCAGCAACGGGAGAATGTCACTATAAGATGGAATTGGTGGCTTCAGCATGGATGTGGTAAAAGCTTCATACTTAGGTCCAAGCCCAGTAAGCAAATTGAAAACTTTCTTCCGATCAGGCAGAGGCTTTCCAATGACATTGAGTTCATCACATATGAGTTTAAAGTTGCGTAAATACTCAGATAATGTGGACGTACCCTTTCTAACAACACGAAGCTGTTGAAGCAGTTCATATTCGCGTGCCTCAGAGTCTTGAGCAAATGCATCTTCTAGTGCACTCCAAACGTCTCTTGAAGAGGTTAGCCCAACAACAAGCCCCAGCACTTCTTCAGCACCGTTGACAAAACCTATCAAATCTTGGCTTTCAATCAACGATTCAATTTGTGTTCTCCACATTAGGTAGTTGGATTGCTTCAATTTCAATGTAACAAAGCTTGAGATGTTGATATGAGATGGATATTGAAATGAGGAGGAAGGAACGGCCATGGCTTCTTTTCTTTTCTGTAAAAAAAAAATTGCAAGAGAAGACCCTTAGTATTGCTCTGATACCATAAGAAGAAATAAAGTAGGGTGAAGTTTTCCCTCTCTTAATTATCTTTTGAGAGTAGAGGCTTTTCACATATATAGATATTCTAATCCTTGTACAATCCGGGAGGTACAGTAAGACTTTATAAAAGAGTTTCCAAGAGTTGGAAACTCTATATACAAAGATATACAGTTACCAAAGATAGGATGGATACAACTCATAGACTTCCAATTACGGTTGTGTGGTATCTCTAGGATACTGGACACCCACATGATAAAGTTAATGTGTTACAAGTACCACAAATATTTTGGTGGTCCGGAAGATCTGTGGCAAGAGATAGTTCTGCTCTATTAGATGGGTCATGTGGGGTCTCATTCTACTAATCTATTGAATTATAGTTAGTTACTGTGATTTATTTTGCATTTATAGTTGATAAAGCGCTACCAGGATCCGAGTCGACGCAAGCAGAGGGAATTAAATCCCGTGGACAAGCCTCTTATTGGGATGACTATTTCTCTGTCCGGCCGTCTTTCTCGAACACATGTACGCAGTATAGCTGTTGTTCTTGTTGATGGTAATGGTAATGGCTTTGTCTGTTTGACATAGTTAGATTGAATATCTTGTTAATGATGTATGCAGGAGGACTGGAAAAAAGAGATTGAAAAGCATGGAGGAAAGGTTTCTAACACTGTTACTGGTAAGATTTTAAACTTAAAAATATACAACAGGTGTTGCACCCAGCCACTTGCTCCAATGGTAAGGTGTGGTCTCTCCTATGCGAGAGGTTGTGGGGTCTATTCCCACTGGGTGACGACTTGCAAGTGGTACACTAACTAATGCTACTAACCATAGGTAAATGATCTTGTCAGGAAAAAAAATAGCAGTGTTATTTTTATTTTGGTTGCTTTTTAATATTGGATGCAATGCATGACACAGTCAATATTTTTTTTTGTAGGTGTGACTTGTGTGGTTGTTTCTCCTGCCGAACGAGAGCGTGGTGGGTCATTGAAAGTTGCAGAAGCAATGTTAGTATACAAAAATTTCTCATCTAGAATAGAGATTTTTCTAGCTGGAAGGTCACTTTTTGATGTCCAGTAACTGCAATAGATCAATTTACCAATGTTGGTTTCTTGGTTTCATTGTGTGTACCTCACTTTGCATGCAAATCTTTGCTGGGATTTTCACATCACTTGCTATGAAAAAATCTCTACAGGGAAAGAGGCATACCTGTGGTGAGTGAAGCTTGGTTGAGGGACAGCATCGAAAAACAAGAAGCCCAACCTCTAGATGCATATGATGTTGTGTCTGATCTCTCCGTGGAGGGCAAAGGAATTCCATGGGATAAACAAGATCCTAGTGAGGAGGCTCTTGAATCCCTTTCAGCAGAAGTATGCGCCCCTTCTAATCGTATCGATAAAATTTAGAGTTCTTGGCCTGTAGTCATGATGCAGTTCATTTTTCATAATAAAACATGTTCTCTAATTGCAGCTTAAGCTTTACGGAAAACGCGGTGTCTACAAGGATTCGAAGTTGCAGGAGCAAGGGGGGAAGATCTTCGAGAAGGATGGAATCTTGTTCAATTGTGCATTTTCTCTCTGCGATCTAGGAAAAGGACTTAATGAGTAAATACAACTATCTTAATTCCAGCCAGTGTAGTCAAAATGTCGCATAGTCAGGACCTCTATCTCGATTAGATCATGAGCTAGGCACCCACTCACTAAATTCTTGTATGATATTATATAATATAAACTGGAAAAGAAAATATTAGTCACCTGGGCATTCCCTGCCCATGGAACTCCCTATTGGGTACGCATCACCTAGACGCTTTGACTACACTAATACTGATACCAGCCCAGTGGAGTTGAAATGAATTTTATTCTTTTTACGTTTATATGTATTTAGCATAGTATGTTATAATCTTTTCTGTTAAATTGATGCAGCTATTGTGTGATGCAACTGATCATGGTACCCGAGAATCGGTTGCATCTGTATTACAAAAAGGGGAGAGTTGGTGATGATCCCAGGGCAGAGGAAAGACTGGAGGAATGGGACGATGTTGAAAGTGCTGTGAAGGAGTTTGCACGGCTCTTCAAGGAGCTAACAGGAAATGACTTTGAGCCATGGGAGAGGGAGAAAGTTTTCCAGAAGAAATACATGAAGTTCTATCCCATTGACATGGTGCTTTCTCGGCCTTTCTAATTCGGCCTTTCTACTTAGATCTAAGTAGTACTTTCACATTCTATCTAATAAACAGGTGAGGGCTTGCCAAACAAAACACACATACATTCGTCTCTTCTAGGTGGCTTCATTTAAATATATAAATTTTAAAAATAAAAAACCTAGTACTTTTTTTTTTGGTTTAAAAAACCTAGTACTTTCACCCAATGTTACCTGTTTCGTTCGAATTCGAGTTTGCGGTTCGCCACTCAAGAGTGAACCTGGTTCGCTAGGGGTAGGATGAGATAATTCGTTTTTCGGTTCGCTAGCTTGGTTCGCCACTTAAGCATGTAAAGCAAATATAAATTTTATATTATATATATATCATATAAATAATATATTACAAATACTTATTTAAAAAATAATTTTAAAATACCTTTTGTATGAACGGTTTGTGAACTAAGTATAAATTTGTCAAACCTAAAGAAAAATACTAGTGAATTTGAATAAAAAATTTGACAGATTGTTTGAAACCACTATGAGGTTCGCTTGATCAATTTCATGAATCACAATCCGAACCAAACCACAAACTATTTCGGGTTCACTCGATTCGCAGTTTGTTATAGCATGTTACGAACTTGGTAACCTTGCTTTCACCGCTTCCATAATATGCCATTTGTGTATGTATTGATGTAATGGTGCTTCAATATCCCTGCATACAGCCATGGTATGTATCTATGAAGAACCTCAATTGTTGTACATCAATGAATAACCCATTGTTGCCGTTGTGCTTGCCGTTTGGATGATTCAAAAGAGTTAATATCATTAAAGTTTGACAATGCAATTGTAATTTTGTTTTGTGACGGAGTTGATGTCCGGTAGGGGGGACTTGGTCTTCGACAGCTTAGGATTGCAGTAACGCACTGCAAGCTTGAATCTCTAGTTGCCAATTTTATGAAAGTCCTATGCAGTCAGGAGATCTACAAGTGGGTGTCCATTCTTTGGTTCTAAATCTTGTTCTTCACTTGTTGTATCTTTTTCTTTTCTGTGAGCTCTAAGCACTTTTGAACACAGGTATGCCATGATGGAGATGGGAGTGGACACCCCTGATCTCCCAACAGGGGTGCTCTCTAATTCTCATTTGAACAAATGTAAGCAAAGTTTGAATCTCCTTAACAAAACAGCTCATACCTCTCTCTCCTTCTCTTCCGAGTACTAACGGGATTGCTTTCAGGTGAGGAGGTTCTCCTAGATTTCATACAGAAAGTGAGATCAACAACGGAGACAGGGAGGAAGGCCAAGGCTGTTTGGTCGGATTTTAGCCAGAGGTGGTTTACTCTCATGCACTCCACTAGGCCTTTCATCTTCGGGGATTACCATGAACTTGCTGATCATGTAAGTAAAATCAAAATTTTCTATTGTATTAATGTATACAAGGATTTGGATGGCATTGTTAGACTCTGAACTCGGGTTGTAACCTGAAGGCGGCTGCTAACATTGGAGACTGTCCGAGACATAACCGTAGCCTCGCATCTCATAGGAGACATGACTGGCTCTACCTTAGATGACCCACTGTATTATAGATACGAGAAATTGGGCTGTTCGATTCGTCCAGTGGAGAAAGAGTCCGATGACTACAAGATGATACTGAATTACCTTGAGAAGACCTATGAACCTTTTAATGTTGGAGAAATTGTAAGTCTCATCTGATCTATCTCTATATTTTCCTCATTTCTTTTATAGCATGTGTAATCTGCAAAGTGCTGGATCACATCTGAGTATGTGCCTATATTTGTAGAGCTATGGAGTGTCTGTTGATAAGATTTTTGCTGTCGAACCGAGTGGTTGCCCATCTTATGATGAAAAAAAGAAGCTACCCAACAAAGTCCTCTTATGGTGTGGTAAGATATCATGTCCTCATTGTTAATTTCTAACAAACACCATTGTCTTCGTAGGATTATCGACTGAGGCTGATTAAATCATTTTATTCACCAGGCACTAGAAGTTCTAATCTGCTGCGGTACTTGCATAAAGGATTTTTGCCCGCAATATGTTCACTACCTGTGCCGGGTTATATGGTATTAACACAACTAACTACAAATAGGCCTTAGTAGACCTGCATATTTTCGAGCTTTGCCGAGCTTGGCTTTGCATGAGCTTGATTCAAGTTCAAATGTTCAAGCTTGAGCTCGAACTTGATTCAAGCCAAGCTGAGTTCGGGTTGGCTCAAGCTTGATTTGAGGGGTTATTTTGTAAAATTTTTAAAGCATTTATCATTAAATTACAATACAAAAAACTACACAAAATTAATACATTTATACATAAAATTAAGGTTTTAGGGATTTTCTCAACTTTCATTTGTTATTATTATCTCAACTTAATTATTATGAGCACGCGTATTGTAAGTTATGATAAAGAAAAAAAAGTAGCCTTAATATATTAATATAACTAGCATAAACCAAAAGTATTATATATATATATATATGTAGAGAGAGAGAGAGACATGTATATGTATATATAATAATTTGAGCTGAGCTGAGCCGAGCTCAAGATTTGTATTTGTGTTTGACTTGAACTAGCTGAGCGGCTCAAACAGGGTTAGGTTTGAGATCTGCTTGTTTAAACATTCAATCTCAAATAAAAGATTGGCTTGATTCCATCAAGCCTGAAATGTCATTATGTCTAGTAATGGTGTTTGTACCAACCCAACTTCTCATACTGTCTAGTAATGGTGCTTGTTTTACTAACCCACACAGTTTGGCAAGGCAATTGTGTGTTCCGATGCTGCGGCAGAAGCTGCTAGGTATGGGTTCAGGGCAGTTGATCGACCTGATGGGTTCTTGGTCCTGGCTGTAGCTTCTCTGGGAGATCAAATCACTGAGTTTAAGACCCCACCTGAGGTACGTATATCATATAAAATGCCTAGTTCATCTAGGAGACCACATTTGCCTGCTTTGCTTTGGTTGCTATGGTCTCTTGTAGCAGTAAAATTGAGTCTGGATGACTATCTAAGTGATAAAGCTAAAGTAGTTCCAACTATCAGTATTCTGTGCGAAACTATCTCAGCTTTGAAACATGTCCTACTTTATCTCTCCTTAAATTCTCTGTGACGCATGAGACTAAGTCATTGGAAGAGAAGAAGCTAGGAGTGAAAGGACTGGGAAGAAAGAAACCCGACGAGTCGGAGCACACAACATGGAGTGAAAGGACTGGGAAGAAAGAAACCCGACGAGTCGGAGCACACAACATGGAAGGACGACATCCAAGTGCCATGTGGTCGCCTGATCCCCTCGGGGAACAAGGACAGCCCTCTGGAATACAATGAGTATGCTGTGTACGATCCCAAACAGGTATGACAGTTGTTGGCAGTTGTTATGGTTAATATGGGCAGGATCAGAGAGAGGTAATGAAAAGATATCAGTATAATTTGGGACTTCTTGGTTATCATGTGCAGGTTAGCATAAGGTTCTTGGTGGGAGTGAAGTTTGAAGAGAAGGGCGTGGTGATGGATACAGAGGAGTGAAGGAAGTGTTTTGGAAAGTGGGCGAAAGAGAGAGAGGGCAAAGGAGAGATGTAAATAGATCTCTGTCTCTTCTTCTGTGTTCTATCATATAATTGGGGTATGAGTGGTGTGAGTTAGAGGGGGTTAGGTCTTCTCTGGTGGTGATTCATTTTGTGTGTTTCGTTCCGAATCATCACAATTCACAAAGCATATAACAGTCTGTTCATGGGTTTCTTGTTCTGGTTCTGTAGTCAGTTCATGGGTTTCTTGTTCTGGTTCTGTAGTCAGTATCATATGGATAACAGGTTTTTTGTTCTATCAAACTGACTGAACTGCTCTCTCACTCTCCCCGGCCCTCTCATGAAGACTTGCAGATGATTTCCTGGAGCAAATGCAAATACCATCTAGCTTTAATATCCTAAATCATCAAATAGGATTAATTCAATAAGCACAGAAAGGGGAGTCAACCAAAAACCTTGTGCCAGAAATGAAGGAGTTTTTATCATTTGCAGGGTTCGGATGACATGTTCCTTGCTAAGGCCATACATCCCCATATTGCATGACAATCCTCATTTGCAGTCCTCTTAACCTGTAAATGCAGGCATAATGAAATCATCAGTTGATAGAAGCACTCCAAGAGGGGCATGAACAAAACTGACATCTAGGATGCCCGCCAGGTAGAACCTTAAGACAGTCTATTACTGCTAGAGCTCTTGATAGGATTCAGGCTTCATCTCTCTCATCTTTTGTTAGGAGATGATAAGAGGAAGAAGATGCTGACGAGATAGGAAAAAACCCACGGTTTGGCTATGTAAAAGTAGGCATCTCCGGGTACATCATTATGGACTAGGTCTGTTCTTTTTCATTCTCCATCATAGATTTGATCAGCGGTTAAATTTGATTCCTTTTTGTTCTGTCAGATTGGATCAGAAGCTAGTTTGATTCTTTCCTCTTGTAAGAGGATCAAGCATGACTGAAACATAAACAACTGAAATCGTAAATGATTAACCATCTTGTGTATGTTCAGGCATCATCACCAAGGACATGAAGTGATAAAAGTAGTGGGAGGAAAGAAAGAGGGGGTAGGTGGACAAGGGTGGTAAAGGTGGTGGTGTTGGGAGTCATAGAACTTGTGCCTGTATCACACGCATTTCCAATTTCCTATTCCCAAGTAGAAAATCACAAGCAAATCAGTTACTATAAAAGGCCTTTTTTTTTTTCAATATGGAAACACCAAAGTTAGGATTTCAGATCCACCAGCTGATCTTCGTCCATTTATCAATCTGGGCCTGCCCAATTGCAGGGCCACCTAATTGAGTGCAAAAACAACTACAAATCATACCAAATATATTAATACTAGCAAAACCCCCGTGCAATGCGGGTTAAACAAAGTTTGACAATGAACACTACCTCAATTAGCAATGGATTTGACATACCATATTGCCTAATAATCGGTACAACTGATCGCGCATTGATTAACATATGGTTAAATTTGCATCCAACAGCCTCAATAGAAAGAATTCAGAAATGCCATATCTGAATTCCAGCACATTTTACAAAATTATTTATTCACCAGGGGGATTGGCAATCGTCGAATTAACCATCCTGGCATCCCGTGCAGTTTTTCATTTGCCCAGTAAGTACTCTACCATTACTCTAATAATGAAAGGGAGAGATACATTTGACTAACCTCAAACAAACATAAATTATATTAATGAAGGTTGGTGTTCAATACATTAAACATCCTGCTGTCTCTTAAATAATTTATATTAATGCTTAAGTCTAAGTTGCAAAGACCTGTTCTATAGGGTTAGCCACCATATGATCCTTGAGAAACTCCCGAGATTCATAGTCCTCTCTTAGATCTGATGTAATTAGGTGGGGGTTTTTCAATTTGGACACACATGTAAGTAGAAGGATATGGTGGAAGCCAAAATTTCTTTTTATTTGAAATATTAAACCTAATCAAAAACAAATTAATGAACTCAATTAAAACACAATGGAGCTACTTAGTTCTTAACCAGACTAGATTCAATTCAAACACAGAAGCATCAACAATATCTCACAGCATTCATTTTTTTTTCTTTCAACACATTAGGAAAAAAATAAGCAAATCAGAAAATTAAAAATAAATACTATGATTACTCATTCTCCCTCTAGTCTACTGTGCAATAGAGAGAAAAATCATCACCATCCATTAACCTGAAACGATGTAAACGTCACTCCTCGACTAATAAGGGGATGAATCGGTGGAAAAGTCGGACATTGGGCGCATTGGAGAGCTGAATCGAAGAGAGGTCGTTGGGAATAGTGGAGGCAGTGTAGTTAAGGTGCCTAGGCGATTAGGCCTAACTAGGCGAGGCCCAAGCGATAAAAATAATTAAATATATATATAAATATTCACATATATAATATTAATATATACACATAATCATCCAAACCTCATAAGGTTGACAATAATATAGGCAAATTAATATTTAATGTTGTAATCCTTGAATGTAAGTCTTTTGCTGCTAAACTATTGGTTGAATTTTGACCTTGTAGATGAAAATATTTTTAAAAACTAAAATATAAGACTTTGTTTTACCGGACTTTTAGGTTTTAGTAATATTTTGTTATAATAGAATTTATGAAAATTTAAATTTTGAGAAATAACTTGGCAATTGCAAGTTGAAATTTTGACAAATGCACTAAAAAAGCGGATTTTATTCTTTAGAAATTTGGATCTAAGATAATTTTTATTGAATTCAAATGGGGGTATAATCTTATTTACGTATAACTATCTTAAGTAAATGAAAGTAAAGTATAAATTCATTGACTTAAATGGTATTTATATGTAAATAAGTTGTAAAACTGTAAAACTGGCTAACTGTTAAAGGGTCCAGGTAACTACTGCCCGCCTAGAGAGGTGCCTAGGCGGTGACAGTCCAAAACTGCCTAGGCAACGCCCAGGCGACACCTTGACTACATTGAGGGAGGCGAAGGGAAGATGATGAAAGAAAGAGGGAAAGTTTTGAAAGATGAAGGGGGTAGAAATAGTGGGATATCAGGGGGAGAGATAGAGAGAGAGAGAAGGGGGATCTTGTCTTTAATCCCACACAAACGATCTCTGCAAGACTGCAATACAATAGGAAACTGAATATAGAAAAAAAATCAGAAAATGAAATATTAATTTTTCCAAAATTCAAAATAATAATATTATAATAACTCATAAGAGATAAAAGAAATTGAACCCTAATGAGTCAAAACCAACCTGCAATCTCGAATTCACAGAGGATGAAATCAGTGGCGACTATAGGCGTTTTGGGTGCCCTGAAAAATCAGAAAAGTTTATCGGCATCGATAGCGGAGATGAAACTTGCGAAGGACCATTTGGGCTCTCGCAGTTTGAGCTCGTGCTGCAAACAGACCAGCTCCCAACTGCAGAGAACCAGCCAAAATCTATGTGTTCAAGAATCAAAGTCAACCCAAAAAAAGAAACTCAAAATCAGAACTCTTCCATGAAAACCCCAATAAATGGAAAACACAACACAAAATTATACCTAATACTGGATGCTACTTTGATGAAGAATGAACCGCTTAAACAAAGTTGTTTGCTTCCGGATGATAAAGAGAGCCATTTGGAGTTACAGGAAAGAAAACGATTAGAGAGAGAAGGAAGAGTAAATGTTTACGTTTGGGAAGATGTACAGATATGTTTAGGGAAGATGTACAAATATAGGAACAACTGTTTGGAAAGATGGACGGTTAGCCAATTTGCTTCAATACTAATTTACGTGACTTTAAGGGAGATCTCACTGGCAGCTGGAGACAAGATAGTGGAGCCGAATAGGGGAGTTAATGAGGGGACTTGGGGAGATGAATGGAAGAGAGGGAGTTACTTGGGCAAATAAAGAAGAGGGAGAATAAGTGACACATGGCAACAACATGGAGTTCAAATAGAGGCTTTTGGAAGAACCACGTGGGACCAACTGGGTTATAGTAAGTAGTATAGAAGTATCGATAGATGTGCTTGACTTAGGGGTGGCAATGGCAATCCGAGTTCGGGCTTCAAAACCTTTGTAAATGTGTTAGGCTTTGGGCCGGGCCTATTAAAAAATTACCAAAATTTAAGCCCAAACCTGGCCCATTACCACCCCTAGTTGACTCCAGGAATGAAATGTAATTCAAACATCTAGTGCTTAGGATGATCAGACAACTGTATGGCAACCTGAGGACTCAATGGGCCTCCAAAATACAAAGGATGAAGGAGCAGAACACCTTTTCCTCAGCAAGGAAAAAAGATAACAAGTGAATATTTCCCCTCAAATTTCAGAATGGGTTCATTTTTCCTGTTTCCTTAATCCAAAGGATATAACAAATCACATCAACTCAGCACACTTTAACCAAAAATATGGATCTTGAAATACTTGAATAGGAGAACAGGGGCCCCAAATAATTGGGATAAGGTTTTGTTTCCACAGATACCAGATTTCCGTTTACTGGGTTAAGTGTTTTAGGTTTTCAGTTTATCTATTATCTTCTCTATGTCTATCTATCTATCTATTAATCTATTTCATTTTCTATTTTCTATTCCTTTATAAAAGAGGAGATAAAAGGGACATTTCCAAAATGTGTTCTTAGATCTTATAGTTTTATTCCTCTCAAGTCCCTCATATAGTCATACTATATTTTTTAATATATTTTTACTTAAAATGCACTTCTTCCCAAACACGGTTGTTGGCAAGCGCTTGCCTCTTGATCTTGCTCATCATATTTTTTGCAATTATACCTATATCGTGAGCTCCCAAAGCGTCTGTGTCAACGGCCTCAAAGTCAAGCTCGATCGCGGTCCTATGCCAATTGACAATTCGTCTTCCTAATTATCTGCACCACCTGCTCCATCTTCTCCGCTAGGAAGATCTACAGGCTCATTCCCAGCTTGTTCTTCTCATCGAAGCTCATCTCTCTTTTATTTGGATCCTTTGCAAAAAAGATGATGAGCAAGATCAAGAGGCAAACACCATATTTGGGAAGAATGACATTTTAAACAGAAATATATTAAATATATATATATATATATGAAGAGAGAGAGATATATACATATTGATCGAGCTCCCAAAGCGTCTCTGTGTCAACGGCCTCAAAGTCAAGTTCGATATCATCGTGGTCCTATGCTAATTGACAATTCCTCTTTCTAATTATCTGCACCACCTGTTCCATCTTTTCCACTGGGAAGCTCTACAGGCTCATTCCCAGCTTGTTCTTCTCAAACTGGATTTACAAGTCTCTCTAGATATGAAACTTCTATCTAAAAATCTAGCCGCCAATCATATATCATCTAATACCATGTTTCATAATATATTGAGGTAGGCTGTCACTTTATTAAAGAGGAGAAATAAGGAGGTTCATTCTCATTTAAGAGATCAGATGATCAACATACACAAGAGCCTTAGGAAAGATGTGACATCTTAAAATACTTAACAAATTAGGCATGACAGACATTTGTGTAAAACTTAAGGAGTGTTTTATAAGATGCATATATCATCATTCTCTTGAGGACATAATGTTCAATGTCTAATTGTGGTTTGTTGCTTTATACCTTCAGTAAAAGGAACGGGTGTGTAATTCGTTGAGTTTTACTAATAAGTATAACAAGGGGAAGTGAGGGAATGACTCTTGACACCCTAACTTCTCCTCTATCTTCTTTTTCTTCTTGTTTGTCGGTCGGCCAGGCTTGATGGCTTGATTATCAATCGGACCGTATTGTCAGGCCCAAGTCGGGTCAGGTTCGATCCAACTAGTTTCATAAAGTAGAGTCTGATAAATTTAGTAATGACTATTTGAATCTACCTTGCTACAAATAACAAGAACCAACAACCCTCTATAACAGATAGCTATGGACCTCGTATCTTAAACCTAGACGAGCATGGTTGGCAGTCGGGAAGAACTCTTGAAGTCTTGACTCGCCTTACCTAAACCATTAATCAAAATTAAGTAGGGTTAACCATCAAACACATAAGAAAGAATTCCAAAGCAAAAGAATAGTCAGAATCATTCAACCATAAAAGAATTGTCAGGATCATTCAACCATTCATAATCGGACCTTTCTATAGCCTTCCCAAGGACTTCATCCAAGGAATCTACAACTACGCTATTAGCCATTACATAATGGACATTTCACTTGGCTGAAGTTTTCAACTCAATAACAGAGTTGATCAGATAGGATCTTTAGAATCATGCAGTCTGGCTACTATGGATACAACAGATCTCCAAAAAGAGGTTCCCGTCAGTCATCAGTATGGACATTCAACCTGTGAAGCAAAGAGAGCTGAGCCAGTCAACCAACAATAACCCATTCAATAACTTAGGACCTAACCTTCACTACACAGCTATCCTGCAAATCAATAACAAGCTTCCAAGTTGCAAGTTGAAGCCCAGACCACCAAATCCTACACAATATTGTGTTGGATGGTCCAAAAGAAATGCTGGACAACCCAGAAAAAAGGTTATAGATTGGATGCACCAGGCAAATTTCTTTAGCTAGGATACCTCTTATAAGAATTGTGGGCCACATCCTCCCAGCATGTGTGCAACAAGTCCTACAGACACCCAGATGTTCCATTTCCATAGCAAGGTATTTATGTAGAAACCAATTCAACAGCCAACCACCATATAGAAACTACAGAGACAACTCGCTACATGGTAGGGTATAATGAGCTGCTCTTACACCCAACAGATCCCATGTACAAAGTAACAAAGGCTAAACTCGAAACTTACAGTTTGCTGACAATGGGAACACTATTAATGGCCAAGCATTTCAGCAATGTAGTCCAAGATCTAGCCCCCCTCCCCTCCCAAAAGACAGAGATTGTAATTTACTTAGTAGATGGTAAAGACTAAAGATATCCAAATACTATGGCTCTCTTAGTGGAAGGAGACTCTTCTAAGTAACATGCTAGCTTGGGTGTCCTGAAATTTTCTGAGTCCTCAGATTAGCAAATGTAGTTGAGCACAATCTGAATATTATAAACAGCAGCACACTTTATACCATAGTTACCAGAGCGAGAAACGAAAACGAGAAGCAAAGAGAAAGCAAGAAGCACGAAGCGAGACTCAAAAAAAACTTAGGAAACGAGAAGCGAGAAATAAGATATATGCCCCTCATTCCCATTATGTTATTATGGGTAGTTATATCTTTGATTTTTATCTTACATGAGATTTTTGTGGAAAAGTAGGTGTCTTAGGTTCCAAACCGACGATACTTGCTTAGAGTCTACACTCTTGGCTATAGATTGTGGTCTACCTCATCACTTCACACATACAACTCCATTTGACTACTAAATGAGACGTGATGGAAGCGAGCTTCCTAGGAAGCGAATCTATCTGAGGAAGCGAGTCTGGGAAACGAGCTTCTTGGGAAGCGAGCTTTCCACTCTGTACATAGCTTCCTGTAACTATGCTTTACACAGTCACGCACATAGGAGTGCTGAATAGAAAGCTGACCGGGTTGCTAAAACAGGAGCTTCTAGCCTTTTTTCGGCATATGGAATGTTTTTCCTTAGTTTCTTCTTATTTAGATAAATTTCTTATTTAATGATATAAATAGTATAATGGCAATTAAAGATTAAAACAAGGAAAATAAGACGTTCAAAATTCAAATACAATAGCAACTACTTTGATATTTTTTATAAAATTTATTGGAAATATGAAAGAGAAAAGAAACATGAATAAAACCTTTGAGGAAGAATTTTCACCCTCAAATCTTTAAGCCCTTGCATATAAAGTGTTTCTTTAGTTTTCTTAAACCCCTCTCTAATCTCTTTCAAGTTACAACAGGTTGATGCAAACACTATCCCATGAAGTTTGTGGGATCTTTTCTTCTTTTCTTCTTTAAGAATGCAGTATTTGTTTTTCCTGTTTTAGGGATTTACATACACATGTTGGCACCTAAAAGAGAAGTATTTCCGTCGTCCCCTTCTTACTTCCAGACAGCATGTAAACATAATTTTGAAGTGGAAGTTTCTTTTTCTCTCCTTTCCCCAAGTCTCCTCAACATCCCTTCTTCTTCCTTGTACCAGGCATATGCCTTCCTGAGGAGATGTCTCAACCTCTAACTCGGCCGAAGAGACAGGTTTACAAACTACAGGCTAAGGATAAGGTGAATTATCAGAACAAAGAGATGGTTTGAGTACAAGGTGTCAAGGACCAGTGAAAAGGACAAGGTTTGGTGAAACATGGTGCTGATGAACGTTTGTCACGTATCGTTGAGCCAATTCTGGTTGTACGGCCTAGATGTCACCCACAAGACTCACGCCAACCATAGTCACCAAGTCGAAGTTCGGGAATTATTAGAGAAATTTTCAAAAACAAATGGGCAAAATTCAAAAAATTCGGAAATATATCAAGCAAGATATTAAAAAATATAAATTAAGATTATTAATCATGAAAAATTATAAGCAAATAGATTTCATATAAAGATGCTTATTTGGGACGTTTTCAAAAAGCTGAGAATAATTCATGTTTAATTTGCAAAATTCATGACTTTTTTTTAGAAAAAATCATATTTTTTCCAAAAGTCGTGAATACTTCATGAATGAATCGACCAAAAAGTCTCGTATTATTCAACACTTTTTGTAAAAATCGGGGAACTTTATTACTATGACGCCCATATATTATCCTTGGACAAAAGTTAACATTCATATCATTTGTTGCCTTCAAATGACCTTGAGAGAAAAAGAGCCGACAAAGATCCAAAATTCCTAATAGCGCAAAGAAATGTCATCAAGAGTGAGCTTTTGACTTGACCAAGAACTCACTCACTCATCAAGAGTAAGTTGATATTCCAAACCTTTGACTCAGCCGAAGAGAAGTATATTTACACATTGCACAGTAAGAATAAGGTGAAATATCAAAACAAATGGAAGGGCATTAACAGAGGGATATATAATGCAACAGGACCAGCTGGAAGGACTAGGTTTGGTGCAACATGGCGCAGATGGACATTTGTCAAATGTTGGGCCAGTCGTGGCTGTAGGACCAAGATGACACCGAAAAGGTTATGGCCAACAAGTATTCCTCCAAGAAGAAATGCATTCATATCAATTGTTTCCTTTCAAAGGACCTTGAGAGAAATGGATCCATAAGACCAAGGATCCAAAATTCCTGACTGTGAAAAGGTCTACCATCGAGAGAGAAAAAAGTAACAAAGTCAAATATAAAAGCACCCAATTTTGCATCCCTAGCCCTGTAGGACCTCCTGTGACTTACTAGAGAGTTCTCTTTGTTATTCAAAAGTTTTTTAAAATGACCAAAATACCCCTAACCTTTTTCAAAATTATCAAAATGACTCTAAGTACAAAATTACCAAAATATGCCCCTATAACTTTCTATAATGTGAAACATTTTGTTTAAAATTACATAATGGTTTAATTTGGACTTTTTTGGGGTCAATAGGCAAAAAAATGAGAGAAAAAAAAAAGGTTTTCGACCATTCACGTAACAACATATGGCATTTTTAAAAATAAAAAGGGGAACAGGTAAGGGACGTTCCAAACAGTGGCCCCACTCCTTATTTTGTCTTTTTGTGATTAATTAAGAAATTGAAAGAAAATAAACTTTTTTTAAAAATAGAAAGGTGGGGCCACCATTTTAAATAACGGCCCCACCCAAATCTTTGTGTGCATAATTTTTCAGTAAGGCAGTGGTCTCTTTTTAGCAACAATAATAGTATGCCGCCATTCAAAACAGCAGCCGACAGCCCACTGTATAACTTCTGATTTGGAGACCACTTTTAATGTGTTTGCACTTACTATTGTAGGGGCCCTTTGGCTCTATAAAAAAGGGATAACAAGGGATCCGACTTTCAACTTTTGAACCTTGAAGAAAACTCACTTCTCTAACTTTAATATTAGCTTAATTTTCAAGCTTTGAAAAAATGGCAAAGACAGATTATTTTGAACTTCTAACGCTTTCAGTCACGAATCATACAGACGATTGTTAGTTATTTTTTCAAAGAATTCTCTTGACGTAGACTAGTTATCCCATGCATGAGTAGAACGATGATTATTCAATTATATGAGAAAATTGGAATCGAAGAATGCTTGGCTAGTTTTGAATCATTAAATATGTATAGCATATGATAGTAGTGCTTGAATAATCATAAGTTTGTAATTGAATTATTACTATCATCGGTATTCTCCATTTCTTCTCCACTTCTACACTTTTTTTTTTTAAATTACTAAAGCTTAAATTCTGAGTTTTAGGAGTGTTTAAAATCTGGAATGAATGGTAGATAGGATTAAAGGTGTGATAATGGTTTCAATAATTATTAAAATGATAATCGTGCTTTTTATCGATAATTTTATATGGATGATCGGAGAGCTTAATCAGATCCAAAAGTCAATCCATTAAGGCTCTTGACCTAATTTAGGCCCCTAGACTTAGTGGACCAGACCGATCTTCGATCAGTTAATCATCACCATTCATCTTACTTGATTTGACCAATTTTGATGATGGTGTATAATCATCAATCATATCCTAAACTTATCTAAAATTTATGAAATTTGGTACCTTAAGGCTTTTCCACATTCTAAACACTCTTATGATGTCACGTTTTAAGTTTGAAATCAGTTTTAGAGACTTGTCGAACAACCCAAAACTATGACAGGGCTCCACATGCAAATCGGGTAGAATTAAAGCTGGAAAATTTACACGCAAATTCTCCTTGAACTTCTGAGCACCCAAAAAAAAATCTCACCTAAGAAAGATCATAGGGAGTACATTTGGAGTCATTCCATAGTACACAAACAAAAAATATATATTTTCATAAGCACCAAATAAGGTCGTTGTTTTGAGGGGTGAAGCCGGCCTATACCCAGTGCAGTAAGCTGTTGTCTAGCGTGTTTCTAGTCCAAAAACTGAAACAACCATAACCTTGCCTATAGAACTCGAACTTGAGTGAGATTTTTCCCTCTGTGCTCATAAATTTAAGTAGAATTTTCATATAAAATAATAGGACTTGAATCCACCATATCCGCCAGTGAGGCCAAGTCAAAGTTTCGAGTTATTCTACAAATTCCTTAAATTGACTCCAAAATTAAATTTCGACCTCATGAGAGTATTTGGACATAACAAGACCTTAAGATACCAAATTATATGACTTTTGATTTTTGAATGGTTTAAGTCAAACCAAGTAAGATCAACGGTGGAGCTCAACCTGATCTAAGATTAGCCTGATCCATTACGTCCAAGGACCCAAATTAGGTCCAGAGACTTAATGGACCGAATTTTAGATTTTTTAAAGTCAGATCATCCATAAAAAGTTAAAATCATCGATAAAAAGGCTTGATTATCATTCCAACGCTTACCAAAAAAATTATCATGCCTCACTTACCCAAACAATTATCATGCCTTTAATCTCATCCGTAAGAAGAAGAAGACGAAAAAGAAACATATAAGCATTTATGATCATCAAAACATGATTATCATTTGTAAATTGCTAAGATTAGGCTAACCTAACATACTTTGATCTAAAATATCATAATTGAATTATCTAATAACGGTAAAAGAGAGACTTACCACAAGAGAATTCAATAAAAAATAACTCATGTTGTCGTGAGTGAAAGCTCTAGAAATTCAAATAATTCTTTGTCGTCCTCCTTTCTTCAAATCTTTAAAATTAAGTTAATAATAAAGTTAGAAAAGAGAGTTTTTCCAAGGTCTCAAAGTCTCCCATTCGGACCCCCTTCAGACCCCTTTTATAGAGCCAAAGGCCTCTTACTCAGAATACAGGAAAAGTGGTCTCCAAATAAAAAGATATATAATGGACCTTCACTTTGAACGTCGGTCTACTACTGTATTTCTAAAAGGAGACGACCGCCTTACTAAAAAGGCCGCGCGCGAAAATATAGGTAGGGTTGTCGTCCCACCTTTTCATTTTTTTCAAAAGACTTTTTTTCATTCTTTAAAAAATCAAGCACTAAAAGACGAGGTGGTGCTGTTTGAAACAATGTCCCACCCTTCCTCTTTCTTTTTTGAAAATATGTTTGCCACGTGTCGCGTCGCAATGCTATTTTAATTTCAAAAAATGCTCAGTCACAATAAGTATTTTAAATAACTTTGAACATGGTATAACTTTCTAAAAAAAATCTTTTGGTCATTTTTTTGAAAATATCGGGTGTATTTTGGTCATTTTTCTAAAACTTTAAAGGTATCAAGGGGAATTCTCTGGCATGTGACAAGAGATCCTGTAATCCCTACAGGGGTGCAAAATTGGGTACTTACAATTAAAATAGGTGGCAACACCAAATCATTGTGATTTTGGACATAATTCCAAATTATGAAACATAGGAAACAACGATCAAAATCCATCGCTCACATCAATGAGTGAATCCTTGATGTTCTGATCTACTGACTTTATCAATGAGAGAGATGTTTCTGCACTGCCAAGTGACGATAAGGTGAACTATTAGAGCAAATGGAGTGGAACTAACAGAGAATACTGAGCACACCAGGTCCGGCTGGAACTGGAAGGACGAGGTTTGGTGCAATGTGGTGCTACGGTTGTTTGTCATGTATTGTTGGGTCGGAATTGGCTGTATGACCAAGATGTCACCCATAAGACTTGGGCCAACACGTATTGGGAGCCAGACAGCTTCCAAAACCTCCTCTCCAGAATCCATCAAGTCTCCACCTTTCCCACCCTTAGGGACGTCTGTCTGTGGTCCAGAGACACCAAAGGCCAATTCCCAGTAAGATCCCTATATCAGGCTCTACTCCCTAAAATTTGTCATCCTTCCCCTTATTGATCGGTTTGGAAGGCGGGTCTGCCTCCCAAGGTATCCTTTTTTCCTTTGGTATGCCGTTTTGAATACTAACATGCAATCATCTTATGAGTAGAGGGTGGTAGATGACCAACGGTTGTTTTATGTGCCTAGCTGCTGAGGAGATGGTTGATCACCTCTTGTTGAACTGTCCTTTTGCCCACACGGTTTGGAGCTATTTCTTTTGTCGTATGGAAATCAGTTGGGTCTTCCCCCATTCCTTCCAGGACTTCTTATCTTGTACGTTTTCGGTGTATCTAGGGGAAGAGGGTTTCGAAGGAGGTCCCCTGCTAATTGCATCGGTAGCTTAGTCTCTTTGGAAAGAATGAAACTCAAGGGTGTTTGAAGACTCTCCCTCATCGAATGCAAGAACCTGCCATAGAGCCATGGTTCAAAATATCGGTACGTATCGGCCGATACGGGCCGATACGTACCGGTTTTTTGGGTATCCGATACACAGATACGGTGGAGAAAAAAAAATACCCCATATCGACAACGTATCGACCGTATCGCCCGTATCGGTACCGATACAGTTCGATACGGTTCGATACAGGGTTTTTCAACAGTAAAAAAGAAAAAAAAGTGATGGGAAAGGGTTAGTTTGCAATAACCATCCAAAAAAAAAGGAAAAAAGACAGAGATTTGCATGGATGACACTCTATGGATGAGATTGAGAAGTAGAAAAAGAAAAAAGAAAAAAGATTTTGTAGGAGAGAAGGATTAGGGATTTAGGGTACATACCTAGATCGCCACTTCAATCGCCGTTGCCGTTGCCGTCGTCGCCCAAATCCATTGCCATCATCACCCAAATTTGTTGATCGCAAAACCAAAGAGTACTAGCCTTTGCGCCTTTGCCCCTTTCCCTCTTTCGGCCAAAGGTGAAATAGAACAGAACTGGGTTTTGTTTTCTGTTCGTTGAAATCTTTATAAGTTATAAACTTATAAGATATAACATGAGAGGAATGCTAGTCTCCCTCTAAACTTATAAGTTATAATATGAGAGGAATGCTAGTCTCACTCTAAACTTATAAGTTATAACATGAGAGGAATGCTAGTCTCACTCAGTTGATTAGCAATAAGGAGGAATGATTAGCAATAAGGAGGAATGCTAGTCTCACCCAGCCACAGAATTCATTAGCTTATTGAAGGAGGAGTGCTAACCTCACTCAGTCACACACACAATCAAACTTTTTTTTTTGGAAGATTGTAACACTCTCTTTCAATTCCTATTAACTATGGCTAAGATATATTAACTCGTAGGGTTTGATTTTAAAAAACTTAACCCTATGGTTAAGAATTTTTAATTCTAAAGTTAATTTTTTAAATATTTTTTTAAAAAAATTAAGCTTAGAAATGTGTCCTTTTTAACTCCTATTAACTGTGGTTAAGATTCACTAACATGTAGGGTTCGATTTAAAAAAACTTAACCCAATGGTTAAGAATTTTTCATTCTAAAGTTAATTTTTTAAAGTATTTTTAAAAAAAATCAAGGTTAGAAATGTATCCCTTTTAACTCCTATTAATTGTGGTTAAGATTCACTAATCCTTAGGGGGCGTTTGGCAAAACTAATATAGGCTAATATGTACATTTTTGTGAAAAAAATTCTAAGGGTTAATAATTTTAACCAAAGTTATCACATGTCCCTTTTAACCCCCTCTAATTTTGGTTAAGATTCACTAACCCTTAGGGTTCAACAATATAACCTTAGTTTTTGTAAAAAAATATTAATCCAAAGGGTTAAATTTTTTAACCAGAGTTATATATATTTTTTCTAAAAAACGAAGGTTATATTGTTGAACCCTAAGAGTTACCCTTAGGGTTCAACAATATAACCTTAGTTTAATTTTTTTTATTTTTGCTAAATTTTAATTATTTATTAACTTTAATGAGCATTCATAAGTACTTTAGGCATCTAAAACAATTAAGAGGAACCAAGGTTAGACCTGCATCAAGATGAATGTAAGTGCTTATGCATTTTCATACATTTGATTTATGAATGCAAGTGCCTATGTATTTTCATACATTTGATTTATGAATGCAATTGAGCTTCTATCACTTGGTTAAGTAATTATGGTTTGTATTTTCATACATATTTATCGGCGCGCACGCCTTTTTTAACTTATAAATCTTTTAACTCTCATATATATGATTATAAATGTAGTTGGAGACCTTCATTTAGTTTGTTTTTAGCTTATATTTACATTAAAAGAGGTTTTATGCAAGGTATCCAAGTTTTTCCTTGCGTATCCAAGCTTTTTTTAGCGTATCTTGAATTTTTCCGCCGTATCCAACCGATACGCCGATACGTATCCTATTTTGGACTTACCGATACGGCGACCGATACCGATATTTTGAACCATGCATAGAGCCGGACAACTCTTAGCACAGTGGTGCTCTATCCGGGAGAACTTCGATATAGCATGCTTAAATTTTTAGTTGTAATTTCCATAGTAATTTTCCCTTATCACCTTGTGTGTATTCCTAGTTAGCTCATCCTTGGGTTCACTCCTTTGTGAACCCTTGGTCCCTTCTTTTACTTCTCTTCTATATCATTATATACAACCTTACCTCTATTACCAATAAAAAAAAAAAACACATATTTCAAGCAGATCCCGGATAGAAATAACCATCAAAGATGGAACAATGTTTTCAGTCAAGATCCCAAAACACAGAACTACTGCAAAAACAATAGGAGGGACATATGGAGGAAAGAAGGAAAAGTATAGATGGTCGCATCCACCACTCCTGTCCAGGTTCCATTGCCAGGGAAACCACAAGAACCTGCCCTAGCCCAGTCAGAAGCACCTCTGCAGACACGAATCCAACAGAATCTGCTCAGAGTTTTCAATCCCTTGTCATGTCCTTTGTTGCCTTCAAAGAAGTCCGATGGAATCAACTGGTTACGAGAGAGACCTTGAGAGAAGGAGCCACAAGGTCAAGGATCCAAATTCCTGACGGCACAAGGGTTTACTACTAGTACCGATAAAAAAAAAACAATGCTTTACTAATAGTCTACCATTGAGATTGAAGAAGGTTATAATGTCATCGAGAGTGAGTTCTTGGTCAAACCAAGAACTCAATCATACCAAGTTGACTATAATGAGTAGATATGACCTGGTCAAAACTTTGCATTATTGGCCTAATAGCATTGCAAATGAGTGTCTGAACCATTTGTTGAAAATGGAATCTTTTTTAATAAGGATTAAACTCATAAATGAAGCTTACCAATAAAAACAACACATAAATGAAGCTATCTCTATATGGAGCTCAAACAAAGAGTTCAGCTAGCCCGCCATATTTTTTTCTTGACAGATGTTACTTTAGTGGAATAGCTCCTTTGGGGTTTCCATAATACTTTTTGCATGAACACAATATGGAATACCCATATGCACTGTTACATTACATATCAATCTCATACATTCAACAAGACTTCGGAAGAGAAAACGTGATTAAATGGTTTGTAATTCGACTTTATATCTCTTGTGGTTTCTTAGATAGTGATTATTTGTTACAACTACATATCCTTCACAGTGATTATTTCTTACAATTGCATCCTTCATAAAGATTATTCCTTACTATTCTAGCACAATACTCCTGATTCTTTAACCTAACCTAGTAAGACTCGTAACCTCAAAAAGACAAACTTGATTTTGTGTAAACTTCATTTATTGGAGAACCTAAACACATCTAAATTACACATTCACATGATGTACCTCCTTGTGCCTCTATAGCCATATAAGATTTTTGATCGTTTGTATGAAGAACCTCACCAAAAGAATCCCTCTTTCTTGGAAATCAACTGCCCAACCAAATAATCTATCATAACTAACCACCAAAGTAAGCTATTCAACTTTGTACCAACCTCTTTAACATAATCCGTAAAAAACACCGCATGAAGTTTGCGGGATCTATTAATCTTTAATGCCTCCAAGATCCTCATTTTATTTTTAAAAAAATTCATCAGTCAACCACCTCCTCACTATTAGCTTTCTGGAATAAAGAAGAAAGTAGCCTTGTATCTAAAGAACACGCATGCAAATTTAAAAAAAAAATATTAAAAAAAGGCATTTGTTTTTAATTTCTCAAACCCCCTTCCTACTTCTCCAGGCAAATGATTTATATATATTCAACAAACGAATGATTGTTGGTTTTGCTTCCTATATGAGGAAACTCTCTGAAATCATCCCTCTTTGTTGGAAATCAACTGTCTAACCAAATATATTTTAACAACCAACCACCAAAATAAGCTATACAGTATACATATTTGTACCAACCTCTTTAACATAATCCATAAAAGGTTCTGCATGAAGTTTGCAGGATCTCTTTCTATTTTTTCTAGTGCCCCTAACTATCATCGAGACTGCCTTCAATCTCCATTAATCATTAATGCCTCCAACATCCTCCAAGATACTCAAATCTATTTTAAGACATTCCCATCAGTCAACCACCTCCTCACTATAAACTTTCTGGCATAAAGAAGCAAGTAGCCTCATACCTAAAACAAGTCCAAACAAAAGAAAAGGGCTTTGGTTTCAATTTCTCAAACCCCCTTCCTACTTCTTCAGGCATATAATATGTCTATCCAATAAAAGTTCAAGCAAAGATTCTTTTCTTTGGTTAAGTGAATGTTCAAGCAAATATTGATCACTAGTAGGTGAAGAAACATGAGTCTCTGAACTCTTCAATATCAATCTCCAAAACTGCTGCATTAGCCTTTAACAAAGTGAGAATCCACTACCATGCATGAAACATCCCCATGAAACCACCTTTTGGCAACGATCAAACTAAAATCAACTCAACCAAACAGCAATAGTAGTACGGCTAAACATAGCACCCAATGTAATCATGTGCTAGAACACCTACATATAAACATCAAAACTTTTAGTAAGCCGTGACCTTCACTTCCAAATAGCGCATGTCAGTACTACTTTCAATAAATACAACACTACTGTGAGTCTTGCGATTTTTTTGATTGGTAAGCAGGATGAATATATAAAAAGAGAGAGAGAGCCTTAGACCACAAAGTTCACCAATAGTGAACCACGAGAGCGGACCAAAAGGAAAGAAAAAACAACAAAAAAAAGGGACAGAGACAGAAGTGGTCCCACAAGGGTCTCCAGCCTCGCCTTGCACAGACCCCCAAATTGCTATAAGAAATCTAACGCGATCATGTATGCGGCGTATGGTCAAGGCCGTGTCCTCGAACACCCTCCTGCTCCTCTCCTGCCACAAGACCCATACTACCGCTCCTGGAAGGAGAGGCCAAACTACTCCCACTGGATCCGAAACGTATACTGCAAGCCGACAAGATAAGAAACTCTGCAAGGATCTAGGAAAGATCCAAGGAATGCGAAGATGAGATAATTATTTTCAAGAAAGGTGTGGAGCTTGTAATCTCAAAGCATTTAGCATTCCAATGAAGAATCTTTTAAGATGACAACAATATTGTTTTTTTTTATCTTTATGACAACAATATTGTTGTTGATGAAAGATAAATTATCTGACCATGACAAGTCAAACATTGAACTACCAAATGCAAATTAAAGTATAAATTCCTGGCTACTCTAGTTTCAAATATTTGACCCAGTTAACAAAACTGAAACCATAGGAGAATATATTGACTCCACTCACAAAAGTAAGTGGTAAAAGAGTAGCTTAGTTTTTTAACAGGGCAGGCTTGGTTAAATGATCTGAGACCCTAAGACTTAATCCATCACCTCTAGTCTCTAGATATGTAACAACATCTTGATGTGTTCAAGGCATAGGGATGTCTAGTCAATTACGAATTTACGATGACCAAATTTACCGCCAACCTCAACCTGGTAAACAAAAATTCTTCTAAGAACATTTAAATAAAATAGGAAGTGGTAATCACTCCCTTTAACAAGACATCCGCCAAGACAAGTAAAGAGAGGAATTCGTTTTCTTAATTTCACCTTTAGCAGATGGTGCCTTACCGTTGATATAATCCCATTCGTTTCTACAAGACTCAAGTACACTTGTATTGCAACACCAAAGAAGAGTCAGTCCATGCATATCATGGAAGGCCTAATATCTTCACACAAGCTACTGAGCAGAAGTTAGAGAATTTAGCCTTCAATAGCTAATATATCAATTGAAAACACAATTCACCAACATAATCCTGATCAGAAATTCTTCTGGCCTTCTTCTACAATAGAAGGGTACAATCCTACTAAAAGATTCAACTTCCATGGCTGCTTCGTCCACCAATAACTATGCTCAACAACACCCAAGAGGAGCTGCCCCATGAAGAAACAGTACAAGAGATTCACTTCTTAATCCATCAAGATCTTATTCTATAAACTAAATCAGCAGAACCAGTCCTCCCAAAAACCCAACTCAACCAGTAAAATCAAAAGCTATGATACTACTATGGTTAAAAATGGAAACACACCATGTTACGAAAATCCAGCTGATGAAAACAGGACGGATGAGAAGATAAGACTGTAACTACCACTTGTGACAATCATAATAACAAAGTTCTCTGATTTTTTTCAATAAGTCACTAATAATTCGATGCTTTTTCATTAATTCATGACATATTCGGGAATTTAAAAAAAAAAAACAAGACTTTTTAAAAAGTTGTGAATTTTGTGAATTATTCACCATTTTTAAAAGTCACAAATAAATATTTGATATATTTAAATATATTTGTTTTAAATTTAATAATCGCAATTAAATATCATTTTTTATCTTTCCTGAATAATTCTCAAACTCTGATTTGGGTATGGTGACATGAGATTTACAAATAGATATGAAGAATTTTATATAGACTATAGAGAAGGTTGACGAACAAGAACCATGTCAATTGATCAAAGAACCCAATCCTGGTAACTTATTTATTCATTTATTCTCTTCTCTCTCAATTTTAAAATTTTATGCTACTCTATGCCTCTTCCTTTGGCAATTTCGAGAGGCCATTCGCTTGCAACAAAATGTAACTCGCATAGAAAAACGCAAGCTGACCAAAATAATACATATACTGAATGGAAAAGCATAAGCTTCACCAACTCTACTTTCCAATACGGGAGAGAGAAAAAAAATAACTACAGACAATGTGGAGAAAATTTGTCTAACCATGCAATAGTGTCAATTTACAGAAATCCATTTGTACTAAATTACTAATTGTAGCAGATCACTACAATTTGTCCACTCATAAACATAAAATGCATGTACTTGGAAACAGAAACACTCAAATAGATATATTCAAATAAATCTCAAACCTTAAATGCAATATGTGGATTGTGCAGTGAGGAGGCCAGTAATTTCATTAGTAAGCTAAGCCTTCAAGAAAATAACAAAAGACAAAAGTAAAACAAGCAATTTCTAAGCCACCCAAAAAAAAACTAATGAAGGACGAGTTGCATTTCCATATGAAACATGCAAATCATGTAGGCTTTACACAAAACAAACCCGAATTCAGAGTAAAACTAAAAGAAGAAAGAGTTAGAGCTACAAGAAATGGACTCTAACTATTGTATGGTTAGAACCCATTTCTTAGCAACAATCCTGTTCAAAATATCACTAGCAGAGAAAACAGCATGTAAATCAAAAAAACATGCATAAGCTATCAACCCACGTCGTTCATCCCCGTAAGAAGCAAGTTCAACCACAAGACGTGTGCAAATTCTGGTCGACCATAGCACGAAAATTGCAGCCAACGAAAATATTACAACTCCACCTTGCGGAAAAAACCCAAGGAGAATGCCGAAAACATCACCACCGGAAGCATACAGTAGCCGAGGAGGCTCAAACAGAGATACAGATCCAAATTACCATTGCGACCAGCCAACATGTTGAACACAAAGAGCAGAAACCGTAACCCAGCCCAAGATAATACCGAAATGGAGCTTTCCAGAGAGCAATTGAAATAGACCGAAAGCCATTAGGTAAAGAAACGGACCTGATAAACCAGCATCTTCATGAAGATTGGCATTTATTCTGAAGGGATTCAAAATCGAAGCAGTCTTCTTCCAGATTTGCCGCGGGTTGATTCCAAGTTCTTCGAGTAACGGAAGCTCGTCCTCGAAGCAAACACCAACGCCTCCACCGATTCCGCCAAAAACAGGAGTCCGTTGCCAGGATTGCCGCCGGAAGGAAAAACCACAGGCGGAACGTTAAATTCCCTTGCCATGGATGCAAGCTCGAGAACTCTATATCGACTGGATCAGAAATCAAGATTTTACGATGAAATTTATGGTTCTGGATTCGAAACAATAGAAATTACCTTGAAAAGGGTAATTTGTTCAAACGCATCAATAAATTGACCCATAAAAGATTGGGAGAGAAAAGAAAAACTAGGGGTTTATTGTCTAAGAATAAATTAAACAAGGGTTTAGGGTCTAGGGTTTGGGGTTTGATAATGAGAAAATTCGCAAAGATCTCGGATTTGATCTTCACAGTGAAGTCTATGGAATTGTTTCCTTCCTCTGTTATAAGGTGCATTTTCCTCTCTCGCAGAAAGAATCAAAAAACTCAGAACCCTGTCATTGCTAGCTTGCACCGTGAAGTTCTATACAAACTTTAACCGTTGGCTGGGCGGGTGCTGAGTTGAGTTGAGTTGAGCCGGGTGCTGCTCAAGCTCGGCTCGTGACATATATATATATATATGCCCAAGTTTGTCTTGAGCTCAATTCAAGTTCTCAGATGCTAGCTTGAGTTCGGCTGATCTATAGATAATAAGCTCGTGTTAATCGAGCTCGAGTCGGCTCTAAGCATGAACTATTATTTTATTTTAGGCTTATTCACCCTAAATTTTAAGAATAAAAATTGAAAGCGTTAAACACGGTCATGAGATTCTCCTTTTTTTTTTTTCCCAAAAAAAAAAAAAAAAAAAAACAAAAACAAAAACTTAAGAAATAAACATAGTTATTCTCGTGAGTCCAGTGGAAGATACGTGACATGACATGGAGAATCTATAAATTTTGAAAATATGAAATTACCTTTTAAGTTTTACCTTAACAAAAAATTATATTTTGAGTTTCTTAATTTTTATGTGAAAGTTAAGGGGCCGTTTGGATACATTTCTGTTTTTCTATTTTTATTTTTTTATTTTTTGTTTTTTAAATTTAGAAACGACTTTTTGTTTCAATTTTCTGAAGTAGGAAACATGTTTAGTATTACTAACCATTACTTATTTTTTTAAAAGAAAAACAAAAAAACACGTTTAGTAAATATGATTAAATAATTTCAATTCATGGTGGTAGTAGTGGTGAGTGGTGGCGGTAGGTGGGTGGTGATGGTAGCGGTGGTGGTGGCGGTGTGGTGTGGTGTGGTGTGGTGGTGGTTGTAATGTGGCAGTGGGTGGTGGGTTGTGGTGAGTGGTGAGTAGTGGTGGTGGCGGTGATGGAGGTGGGTGGTGAGTAATGGTGTAGTGGTAGTGGTGGTGGTAATATTGTGGTGGTGGTGATGGTGGTGGTGGTTGTATTGTGGTGGTGGAGGTGGTGGTGGGTGGTGGTAGCATTATGGTGGTGGTGGATGGTGGTGGTGGTGGTATTATGGTGGTGGTGGATGGTGGTGGTGGTATTGTGGTGGTGGGTGGCGGTAGAGGTGGAGGTGGGTGCTGGGTTGTGGTGAGTGGTGAGTAGTGGTGGTGGTGATGATGGAGGTGGGTGGTTAGTAGTGGTGTAGTGGTAGTGGTGGTGGTAATATTGTGGTGGTGGTGATGGTGGTGGTGGTGGTGGGTGGTGGATGGTGGTTGGTGAGGTGGTGGTGGATGGTGGTAGCATTATGGTGGTGGTGGTGGTAGTATTGTGGTGGTAGGTGGCAGTAGAGGTGGAGGTGGGTGGTGTATGGTGGTAGTATTGTGGTTGTGGTGGTGCGGTGGTTGTTGTGGGTGGTGGTGGTGATGGTGGGTCCGTGTTTTCCATTTTTGTTTTTTTTTAAAAAAATAGAGGTAGTAGAAAATTTTTGTTACCTTGATTTTCAAAAATTTTGTTATTCATTTTTAAAATGAGAAAACAGAAACATGTTTACCAAACATGTTTTGCGTAAAAAATTTTAAAATTTTATTTTTAAAAACAAAAAACAGAAAACGGAAGTGCAACCAAACGGGGCAATATAATGCGGGTATTATAAGTGGTACAGTAAAATTAATTGAGCCGAGTCGAACCGCTCATTGCTTGTGTTCGGCTAGATTAACAAACAAGCCCAATCATTTAGCTCGGCTTGGCTCGGCCCATCAAGATCAAATATCCAACTCAAGCTCAGTTCATTTCGAGACGAATCGAGTCGGCTCACAAGCTAGCCCGGCTGATTAACAGGCCTAGGCCCAAGCTTCATTCTCAAGACTGGGCTTGGGCTTGAAAATAAAATAAAATAATGTCATTATCTTTACTATTATAATGCAAGAGGCAGGTGTAGCCTGATTTTCTAAAATTCTCAAACTACCCTTATATAAAACAAACATATGATTTAATATTTTACTTTATCTCAAACTACCCCTTGCTTATCTATCTATTTAAAGAATAGAATCATAGCCAATCGCGATTGAACTTGGGGAGAGTTCAATCGCACCTGTGAGTTAACACGTGTCCCTTTTAACTCCTACTAACTGTGGTTAACTCATTTTCTCGCTCTCACGTGCATCGCACGTGCCACCCGCTAATATTTATAAATATATAAACCACCACCGATTGCTAACCTAAAAATAAACTCTCAAAGAGTATCATGAAGAAGTTAAAACTTTACCTTTTTAAACTACTTAGACTGCATGTGTGTGGTGTGTGTGTGAGTTTGCATGTGGTGTGTGTGTTTGCTTGGGTGGTGTGAGTATTTCCTTGTATTTGCCTTCAGTCATTGCCTTGTGGTATGATTGAGTTTACCAAAAAAAAAAAAACTACTAGACGGATGACTAATAGAAAATTATTATTAAATAAAATGAGAGTTCATGATTTATTTAAGGTTTAGAGTGTTAATGTTTTAGGATTTACGGTGCATATTTGTGTTTCAAGCTTTATCCAAGGTTATTTTTTGCTTTATGAAAAATTAATTCTAACAGAGTTGGGAGGGATTATTAAGGGTTTAGGTTGACCCCCCCCCCCCGAAAAAAAATAAAAATTATTTACTCATATAATGGATAGGGTTTATAGTTCACTAATTAGGGTTTCTTAAGCTTTACAACTATTGATTGATTATGACTTTTGATCAATAACAAATTTAAAACTGATAATCCTACAAGGATACAACAAATATTAGGTTACTGATTAGGATTTATAAGGATTAAGGGGTTGGGCCGAACTTTAAAGGGTGTTGTCCAAGCTTGACCCTCATGCAAGTGGGCCTAGATTTTTTGGGTCCACTTAGGCTTGGGCCTCATAGATGGATTAAAAAAAACCTCAATTTTATGGGCTAAGTACCTCACATGAGGGCTAGATTGACACCCCAAAACGACATGTTGCGGATAGCTACAATTATTATATTACCCTTGAGATCTTGAAAACAGACTAAATTGTTACATAACATTAAGTGACTGTTTAAAGCAAGAGTTTAGGCTACACAAAACCAATCAGATGATGATACATAGGAAAACTTACCAAAAATCAATTTTTATATAATAAAAAGTAAATGTCACATTTTTTGGTAAAACTTGACACTTTTTTTAATGTGATAAGTAGATATCTCATTAGTATGCCTACGTGTTGTGACACTGATAGTGTGAATCCCCTGTTGGGGTGATCGGGGTTCTACTCTCATTATTATTTTTTGGTCGAACATTACAACACCACAAGGTGAAGCTATAAGCAATTGCAAATAAAACCTACACACACTCACCTAATAAAGCTTCATGTCACAAGACACCTAAAAATAGGTACCAACCATTTGAGGGCCTATGAAACTTTATGAGGAAGAGTGGTCAAATGTAAACATCCGACGTGGGACTAAACACAAAGCTTGTTTTTGTCGAAACAGAACAACACCACAAGATGAAGCTATAGGCAATTAAAGAGAAAACTCACACGTACTCACTCACTCACACACATACACTCACTTCATGAAGCTTCAAGCCACAAAACACCTCAAAATGGGTACCAACCGTATAAGGGCCTACGGAGTTTATGAGGAAGAGTAGTCATTTGTAGACATTCGATGTGGAGTAAAACACAAAGCATGTTTTTTTTTTTTTCTGGTCGAACATAACAACACCACAAGGTGAAGCTGTAGGCAATTACAAAGAAAACTCACTCTCACACACACACATACACTCGCCTCATGAAGCTTCCTGCCACAATAGACCTAAAAACGGGTACCAACCGTATGAGGACCTATGGAATTTTATGAGGAAGAGTGGTTGAATATAAACATCAAATGTGGGACTAAACACAAAGCTTGCTTTTTTTGGTTGAACACAACAACACCACAAGGTGATAAACTTCAAATGTTAGGCATCTACCAACGGATACTAACACCACTGACTATAGAGTACCAAAAAAAATCTTATTAGTCTTTTGTAGCCTTAAGCAATATTGGGTATTTGAGGCTAAATTCTTGCACACATGGCCACTTAGAATCACAAACAGATAAAATAAATAAATAATTAAGTAATTTAGCTAATTAATTATAATTGAGAATCATTTCGTTAAGAGGAGCTACAAAGAGTCTTTTTTAAAGATATTCAAAGCCTCCTATGTGCAAGATATGTGGCAACACCATCTCCGGGATATAACTTAGCCTGGAGTCTCTCTGGTCTTCCCTACAAGTTTGCACTACTCGGTAGAAGACGGGGGTAGTGATCTTCTTTAGAATGCCCTTAACGGTAAATATACAAATAAATAACCATTTTATTTAGGGTTTTCCTATTATCCAAATGTCCTAAAGCCCACTTATTTTATGGAAGTAAACTATTTAATTAATTGGTCAATTTTTGAAATTACGATTTTGCTTCTTAGGGTCTAAGGGTTTGATTAGTAACAAGGTTAAGACCACTCTGGTTTAGTCTAATTATGGTTCCAACCTATTTTAGATTAAGTCTATTCCTAGTTTGTATCACTATTTGGTTACAGATTTTGGTCTTGACCAGAAGCAATTTTGCACAAAATCTATTTCTAGTTTGGCCATAATCAATTCTGTTATTAATCTTGTAAATCTGTGTGGTCACAAGATATTAATCTGATTTTATCATGTTCTAACTCATGTCCATATTAATCCAATTCACAAGATACCTTGTTTGTGTGCAGATGGTCCTTGTAGGATCCATCATGTGGAAATGGTGGATTTCCTCCCGAGATCGGATGGTCACAAAAATGGTTTTATTTATAGGATAAATCCATTGTTTTCCCTGATTTGAATTTCAGATTTAACAATAGAATGGTCCACATGTGGACTGTTTTACGATGAACGGTTGAGAAGCTAGAAGGCCTCCTACAACTCCTTTTGGATTTGGACCGAAGTCTATTTCTAAACACTCATAGATTTGGATCGACCCTGGACAGCCTTGTGTATTTGGGTTCTAGGTTTTGGATTTTATCTTCTTCCTTGAACTCCAAGGTCCATCAATGGAGGACTCTGATTCAAAGTCCCTTGATGGACTAGGGTGGTTCAAACCATGGTTCACCATCTCTGGTTCTCGATCTGGTCTCCTCTTTGGTATGGGCTCACGGACTTGGCTCTGATCTAAGTTCTAACATGATATTATACTCCTCCAAGGCCCTCTATTAATAGAGGATCAAGCCCCCTATAAATGTGCATGTGCATAGCTACCTGGCTTGATAGCCTAGATCAACGACTATGATTTGATGGATGATCCAGATTTTAATCAAAATAAATAGCGACTTACGACGATGTGCACATGCGAAATGTAAAGTGTGCCTCATAGCCCCTAAAGCCATTTGCCCGCACCCAAGCACAACTCACGCACCTAAAGAATGATCTAAAAGATTTGGTGGGAAAGATTCCACACCATACACTTAGTTGTTTTACAACTAAGCAACTAAAGGACGATAAATAAACCCATAGATATTTCTTTGAATTCGGATATGTACTAAAAATACAAGGAAAAAAATTTTAAAAGTGAGTGTTTTCTATCTTTCAAAAGATCAAACACCCACTCTAAACAACAATTAAATCATAGAGGGTTATAGTCTCCAATTAAATATAAAATCCAAATTTTAATGGTCTAGTTTTACTCATTATTCAAAATTTAAATTATCATCAATACGCAACAAAGACAATTATTGTCAAGTTTCTCATTAAGTATGCATTATTTATCTTGGAAATTTGTGTATGTTAGCTATTAGATGGTACACATCAGGGCTTTAGCCAGTGATAGTGCATCCCTACTTTGGGGGGAGATACCAGGTCCAATTCCTGAGAGGGGGTGAGTGTTTGTATATACTCTCCACCCATCCATTAACCGAACAGATACTAACACGTCAGCGTTGCGGCCTAAACGTATATCTCGTGAAAATAAAAAAAATTAAAAACAAAAAACTATTAGATGGTCAAAACGGTACGATTGGCTTCTCAACTCAAACCTCAAACCGATTTATGATACACACTCATTCAAAACAACACTGAGTCCCGAATTTGGCCCGTTGACAACCGCAACATACTGTTACTGAGACCATTGGTCAGGGTGTTCGTCTCTTCTTGTATTCACGATTTCTGTGCCCTAATTTCATGAACACGTCCTTTCTCCGAACCCTAATTTCATCTTATCCCATGGAAATCTATGTAATTGGGATTCCTTTTTCAGAGCCTGCCCTAATTTCATTACCTCTTCGACCCCTAAACCCTAGAATTTTCCGGCCACGATTGGCCCTGTGGAGTATCTCGGTACCCCTGATTCATGGGTAATGGCGGATCTGTACGAGAGCATGAGTAGGGTATTGGTCTCCTGCAAGAAGAATTCGACATCGTCGTCTTCAACTTGTTTTACAGCGCCGGAGTTCTTCGACGATTCTGCCATAGCTGCTGCTGTTGCTTCATCTTCATCCGCTTATGCACCTGCTTCGTCTTCTTCGCGTGTTGCCGAGAAGATCGGAGGGGTTTCTGAAGGTGTTATTAATCAGGTCGATCAGTTCCTCAGGGAAGCTTTGCTTGAATCCTCGTGAGCGGCTATCGAGTAAGTCTCGAGCTATGGCTTTTGTCCTCACATGGTCTGGGTCTGCCTCGTTATCTTTTGTTCATTATCTCGAAGATTACAGTTTTAATTTACTATATAATGCGCTGTTTGATGTGGTGTATGATAACTTTATTTTCTGGGCTTGAATGAGGTAATGAGAGATTCTGAAGCTTGGTGAATTACGCATGGTTAGAACCCTCGGAATTTTAGTGGGCCATGAATATGAATTTAGTTTATACAATGTGTTGGGACATTAACTTTGGTGTTTGGTTCAGCTACGTCGTTCCATGCCTGTTGTGATTTTGATTTATGATTTGTTTGCTCTCAACCATCATTCAACAATGATACACTTTTTAGTATCAATTAAAGCATCAAGGTGGGCTGACAATAAGAAGCTCCGTCTGCAACTTCGGTATTGTTGAGTTTTTGATAAATTTATCTAAAATTTATTTTGTTTGCTGAAATTATCATTTGAAAGTGCCTCACTCCGGCGGAGGTGGCCTCCTTGTGCCTCATTACAGCTACTAACTATCGTAGTTTTTTTCATTTTTTTGTTATAAATGACGAGCATTGTATTAAAAGAGGAAAGAATTTACAAGTGTCGGGAAATAAAGAATCCCCACCAAAGAACACCGCAAAAAGAATCATTCAAAAACAATATGACTCAATATAGACAAAAAAATTGAACTTTTAACCTGAAAACTCATGGAATGGCGTTGTCCAACCAAACAAACTTTGTCTAATGGAAGCAACTAAATGGGGCAAGGAAGCTTCGGATCCCTTGCATAACTGGTTATTCTTCTTTCTCCAGAGTCCAGACGCCCCAACATATCACATGTCATTGTATCCTAGAGAATGTTGCCTCTTCTTCCAAAACACCTTCTGATATTGCTCATTCTTCCAAAACATCTTCAAACCAGCCAAGAAAATGTCCCATGCCTCCCTATGAGTGACCTAGGAAACTCTGAAAAGGGAGAAGAAACTCCTCACGATCTAAGCCTCTTGGTAATGAAAGAGAAGGTTCATTCCTTTTTCAGCCTCATGACACATACAACACATGTTCAGAGTCTACATGCCTACACTTCAAAGACGATCTGCTGTGAGGATCTTATTCAAAACTGCTGTCTAGATGAAGGCTTGCACCTTTATAGAGGGACAAGGGCCTTTAAAATCCTCTTGACCTGGGACCTTTTGATCAATCCCTCTTCTTCTTTTTGAAGGAGGTAATCGTAGAAGTCTTTGGATGTGAAGTAGGGGTGTCAACGAGCTGAGCCAGCTCGGCTCGACTCTAAATAAACCGTGCTTGAGCTTTTACTTTGGGCTCATTGAGCCGAGCCCTAAAAGTGAGCTCGGAAAATTAACAAGCCGAACATGAACAAATAGGTAGCTTAGCTCGGCTCGATTAATTTTCCTATAATGTGCTTTGAAATAGCTATATTTACATTGTAATTTAAGTATAATAAATGTGTAATAATAGATTTTTCTAGATTGAAGTATGATTTTTTGTTATTCCCCTTATGTCATGTCCCATCTGAGAATTTAAAAAAAGTGATACTTTTAGAAAAGAAAAAAAGTCACAAAGACCCAAAACCCTAGATTCTTATCTTCTCTTTCTAACTTTCCCTTCTCTTCTTTTCTTCTTCGTTCCCTCTATCGTCTCCACCGCTGTTCCAGACTTTAAGCTTCAAGAACTTGTAAGCTACTATTATTGTAGTAGCACCAGACTACAGTTGCGCCATTCCATCTACCATCCCACTCCCCCACCACATCGCCATTGATATGTTGCTCACTGTCATCTTTGTTGCTGCCCTGCATCTCACTGCAATCCACATCCACCATACCGCAGCTCATTGTGGTCCCCATCAGGCCACCACTCTTTCAAGGTTGAAGTTCCAACTTCATCAGGTTCGTGAAAACATCATTTTATCTTCCCCTTTTCTTTGTACCCCACCATTTAATCCCTTAACTGTTAGAATATCATCCCCACTTTACCATTTTTTTTTTAAACTAGCGAGTGGCACGTGCGATGCACATGAGAGCGAGGGGAAGGAGTTAACCACAGTTAATAGGAGATAAAAGGGACACGTGTTAACCTGCAGGTGCGATTGAAATCGCGATTAGCTATGATTCTATTCTTTAAATAGATAGATGAGCAAGTGGTAGTTTGGGAATTAAAATAAAACATTAAATCAAAGTTTTATTTTATATGAGGGCAGATTGGGAATTTCGGAAAAGCTCTCCCATTATAATAGTAAAGATTAGAGCTTATCGAGCCGAACCAAGCCGAGCTCGAGCTTGATGATTTGTAGACAAGCCGAGCCCGAGTTGACCTTTTTGAGCTCGGGTCGAGCTCGAACCGAGCCTGAGAAACATGAAATATCTAACGAGCCGAGCCCAAACAAGGCCCAGCTCGGCTCGTTGACACTCCTAATGTGAAGACTCCCTTTAAGTTACCTTTAAATTCTTTGATCGACTATGTCTAGACTGATCTTAGACCTATTCAATGGGCCTAGGAGGAGGTGACATCCCTCGATCTCTCTGTCTCTAAGATCCCTCTTAGTCTGGGCTCCAATTAACCCCCCCCCCCTCTTATGCCTATCGAATATTGGAATCCAAAGCATCCTTGGAGGTGACAAGCACGGTTGTTAAAGGCATTGCTTAGGCGACCATGTGCTTAAATGGGCTCAAGCGGTTTTTTAATATAAATGTTTTTTTTTTAAAAAAAGGCTCCCTCCTGGTTTGGTTCTCTGGGTGTTACAAAATGCATTACAACCTTGAGGTTTTGCTAATAAAGCCTCTCCAGACTTTGCTTATTTTGCTTCAAAAGATTCAACCAGAAAATTTTAATTGCTTACTTCTGGAAGTAGAATTTATGGGTTATGTTTGACTTACCTAGAAACCAAATGGAATTTCTACTTCAAGGACTTCATAAGGCGATTGTCTTAGACGCCCATAGGGTATGGCGCCTAAGGTTTCCTTGACAACCATGTTGACAAGTTTGTATAACCATGGTCATAGAGCACAAAGCTTACAATTTCTGCTCCATTCATCTTTTCAAAATGTTATCTTGTTTTCGCTGCTGGCTGCAAAAGAAGTCTGTTCCAGAATTGATCCCCTTCTAGAACCCAAGCCTGTAACTTTGCTGGAATCCTAGTTGCAACAAGCTATTCCAAAGTCCCAACCTAGTTGCCGACTCGCCGTAGCTCTTTTTCCACAAGGCACCATCATTTGAGCTGATACCATACCATAGATGTGATCCAGAATCAAGGATTGTGTATATCTTGTTCCATACCATGTATGCGATCCAGAATCAATTAGGACTATTCAGTTGGTCAGCCACCTCTTGGATTGGTTACCATTGAAATGATCTTAGTTCTCTAATATATGGAGATTTCCCCTTCCATTGACCATATTTCTCTAGGCATCCAGGATTTAGCTTTCGATCAATTGTTTTAATCATCTAATAAATCTTATACACACACACACATATATATATAGGTGACTACTGATTATAGTATTATACCTTATAATCAACTCACCTCTTCTATACCGTTAGATCGCGAACAATGGCTAGGATTAAAACATCCTTTATTGTTCTAATTGTTTAATTCCCAAAACTACCCTTAATCATCTCTAAACACGTTCCCTTTTTCTCTCTCTCCCTGCCCAACTCTCTCTTTCTCCATGCCCAACTCTCTCTCTCAAACCTCTGAGAATGGCGTCTCTGCAAATACCCTTTTTTATAGTCAGAGTCTGAATTCTCTGGTTCTAGGTCTCTCTGCTTCGCTGTCCTTGAAAGAGATCTATAATGTCTTCTTTTGAGGACGAATCGAAATCCTTTATTTTCTAGGTTTCAAGGCCTGAAATCATAACAGTAGCTTAAAATCTCTGTTTGTGTCCTTAAATAGCATTCTAGTCCTCGCTGGAATCTTGAGCTCGAGCCATTTTTTAATCTCTCTCCACTTTTTTGAAAGCTCTGTTTTCTTTTCCTGGTGAGAGAGCTATGTAATATGCTTCAATAGCGATCTATCTCTCTTGTTTTGTCTTCCTTTTGTTTTGGAATGTAAGGGTTCCCATTAATAGGGGTTTTGAATGTTGTTTTGGAATCTGCTTTTCTTTAGCATTAATAGTGGTTTTAAATGTTGTTCTGGACTCTACTTTTCCTTTAGCATTAACAGAGTTTAACTTATTTTTAAGCTTCGTTCATGGTGGTTCTGTTAGTTCGTTTTACTTCTATTTGTGTTAGGATCTGAACAATCGCTTGATCTGAAAATAACTTCTCAAGATCATGTATTTTTTCATTTAAACTCCTTGATTAAGCAGGGAGAGAGAGAGCTGGGTGGGGAGAGAGAGAAAAAATGGAGAGCGAGAATTGGGTGGGGAGAGAGAGCTGGGCATGGAGAGGGAGAAAAAAAAGGGAACATGTTTAGAGAGGATTAAGGTTAGTTTGAGGAATTAAACAATTAGAACAATAAATGGTGTTTTAATCCTAGCCATTGTTTGAGATCTAACGGTATAGAGGAGGTGAGCTGATTATAAGGTATAATCAGCCTGGTTGACTAGTCACCTCCTCTCTCTCTCTCTCTATATATATATATGTGTATATTGCTATGCCCATTTGTAGTGGAGCTTAACTAGGTCTAGAATTGATGGTCGAGTGAACATATGTGTTATCAAGGATATCAACTTTTTTTTTCTTTCTGTACTGGACATATAGATTAGCATCAAAACATGATACCATTGGAAATTTCAAGGCAAGCAATGGGAAAAAATCAGATTGAATGCAGAGGGGTCTCTCTTTCTCTCTCTATATATCATTCTACTAATAAAAGTACAAGTAGTATACTAAACTTTAATTAGACGTAAATACCCTTTAATTAAAATTATTAACTTCTTAACATATGGTTTCTAATAAAAATATTAATAGAAGTATAATTTGTTTATAATTCTTAGATGTTACGTGATTGATTGGAGTACTCCTCGAGGTTATAGAAGTATACTTGACTACTTTCTCCTTGGGTGATTTTCTATATACATATATTAAATAGAGTCGTCAATACTTATAACTTTAGATTTGACAGAACAATTGAGATATTTAAAAAAAAAAAAAAAAAGCATGGTCTGCTTCTTGTGCACTGGAGCTGTTCTTCTGTTGAGTGGAGAATAGCACGAAGCTTCTTTATTAAGGTCTAGATATGGTTCCTACAGCCAGTTGTGGGAGAAGAGATGCATTATGCTTACCCACTCCGGGGAGAATAATACGTCAAAACATGTCAGGTCACTCAAATGGAGCAGGTAACCTAGATGCATGATCCGTCCACAGTAGTTGATGGGGGAAGAAGCTAATGTACAATCCATCACAAGGCATAAAAGGCTGAAAAGCGATGTCGGAGGCACTTCTGTTAACTTAGATACGAAGAGGAAAACACGATCATTTGTATATCCTCATCCGCTTTCGTCTTCTTCAGAAAACAATCCCAAGGGAAGCTTCTTAAAGCAAAATTTTAGATGAACATGGTTCAGCGGTTAATGTTGTTACCTATAATTCGGTTGGGGCACTGTAGCAGGAAAAGTGATGCAGATTCTATATCAATGGCTGAAAGTGCAGAAACGAATTTCAAGTTAGAACTTAGAAGTATCACTGAAGGAAAAAGTTAAACCATTTTATTCAGCATGTTCTACGCCTATTAACTGTATTACGCCCATAATTGTGGCATCTCCTGTTTGTGTGGGTAATGAATATAACAAACATTTTCACCTACAACGCATGAAAGAAAAAGAAACTCTTGAAAGATTTGAACCGATGTTTCCAGATTATTTTGTGTTAGTTATATATTAATCAATCAGGATAAATGAGTACTTTTTGATATAATCTTTCCAACTCTCTACTGATCGAGAGTCCTTGTCAATAAGAACAACAGAATAGAGATTAAAGTATACTACATCCCAGGAAGTCTATTGATTAGATGGTTAGTCACCCACCAAATTGATGAGATGAAGTGAAATATTGATCAATTTTTGTAACAATCATCAACCAGTATTTGTTATTTGGCTTATCTGTAGAAGGAATTGACCTGATTGCTTAGTGAGAGCAGCACAACACAAGCTTAAAAATCTTGTACAAACATGATAATTGAGTTTCTACTTCCCTTGATGGTAGCCTGTTATTTGCTTCTCATGATCTTGGTCACAGGCATCCGCACGGGTTTGCTTATTATTTGCCAAATTTAGTGACGGAAAAGTGACAAACACAAAGGCCACAGGATCAATATTCTTTTTTCACAGAGCTGTCATAGCTTTTGTTCATGGACTGATGGGTTTGCTGAGATTTTGGACTTTGAGGATTTCGAATGAGTGTTTGAACTCGTAAAAGTAAAGGAGTTAGGGTTAATGGATATCGGATTTGGAAGGGTTGCACTGGTGGAATTGCATAATTAGTATTAGTAAGGAGTTGGAAAGATAAGTTCTTTTATGCAGTAACCGAGTTGGACGATTCTTCAATCGAGGACTTGTTGCTGGAGCTGAGACTAGGGTTTATCTCTCTATATTCTTACAGGGCACAATACCACGCACACCAACAACAATGGTCAGAAAAATTTTAGTTGGTGTATTAAAAGTAAATATTGGTGTGCTTGTAGCAGTAGCCTAAAATATTAATTAAAAATAATAAGATAAAAAGAGATCCATTCTTCAAGCAGCACTTAAACTATGGTGGAATTAAAAAAATATAAACTATGGTGCAAAGCAATAAAGTGGAAACAAATTTATACCTTTTGAATGCACTTGCTCTTTGCTTACCAAAAAAAAAAATAATGCACCTACTTTTCTAACATTAGGTCTGACCGTGTGTGTGAGTTAGGTGTTGTGTTCCTTAAACCAAAAAAAAAAAAAAGCACTTGCTTTTCCCAAGCTTGGGTTCGGAGTAGTTTCCATTGATAAAGATGGAAGAGGGAAAGGGAATCGACCCAAATAATCTTCAAACTCTATAGCTTGACCGTTAAAGAGTATACTTAATAGTGGATCCATGAAATCCACTATTACATATTAAATATCTATTTTACTATTTTATGGATAAGGATTCTCTATTAGTAGCGATTTAGAAGGACTCATTAAAATTGTACTAATCTAATGTGGGACCCATGAGACCCACGCCAAACTGAACTAGGGGATCGCCCCTTGCTGCACAAGATATTAACATACTTGATTAAAACCTAAGAAAAATGAAATCGGGGTTTCCTCTTTACACAAATTGCACACATGTAGACTCTACACATTTTGGATATCGGTCAAATCCAAAACCAGTGAGAGAGAGGAGCAACTAAAAATTTATTATGGGATGATGACCTTTGACCTCAATGGGATCCCATGCTCGGCCACTTGGAGAGTTGATTTATGCTCCTAAGGAATATTTCTCGACTTGTCTAGTCATTAGCGACCAGGACACCCATGGTAACTTTTAATTTCCCTATCTTATTAAATTGTATTTACTTTCTGACTTCCCTTTATATTGTTGTAAAATATTACCATGTTTAAGTTCTCTCTACTGTTTAGGTGACCTAATTGGTCTTCCCAAAGTTGACACAAACTTAAATTTGAGCCAACCCTTGAAAAATGTTCTATTAGTAACTCTTTTCTAATATTAAATTTAAATTAATATAACAAATATTAAATTTTGTTACTAAAATATATTTATATAAAATATAAGAATGTATTAAAATAAATTAAAAATTAGATATTTTTAAAATGTTATGTTTTTCATTAATGATTAAAAATTATACGTGCCTTGCACGTGCACTTTTACTAGTGTGTGTATATATATATATAGGAAGGAAGTGCATGTTAATATCTTCCCATGTTTCACAGCCTGCAGTATCGTGGAAAGCTTTTAACCATTGGACTGGTCATGCCATTAGCACTTTTATTTGCCAATCCCTTTGTTTAATCTTAAAAATGTGAAAAATACAGATTTTACGCATTTCTTACAACCGTTCTTGGCGGTAGAAAATGCGAGTGAAAGTTCCCACTTAAGAATTGGGTCCATGCATCTAGTGTTTTCAAGCTTTTATATTTTATTCTAGATTTTCAATTTTCCTTGAACTGTTGCCATGGTGTGTAAGTGTAACTATCTATCATTATTATTTTCTAACTCAGGATTTGGTGTGTCTATTTCTGTAGTCCCATCAGCAGCAATATGAAGATTCTGAACTGAGTTTTGGATTAGCCTAGCCCCGGTGAGGGGCTTGGGCCATGCCTGCACCCTGCCACAGCACAAAACTTGAGCGTGAAATGCAAAATGTTGCAACTGCAACACTTTTTTACCTGAACTACTGGCAAGAGTGCAGGCATAAGAAAGTAAAAAAAAACTGAGGTTGACTGGAGCTGGAACCTTGATCTTTTGAACCTTTTGTACTGTTCTATGAGTCTCGGTTTTGATGGATCTTTTTTGGATCGTTTATTAAGATGCCTACCTGGTTTTGACTGTCTTGTTCGCATTGACGAGCCCTGTTTCACAACTGATGATAAAGAACGAGAACAGAAGAAATTCCAAGTGCCTGAAATGTACATACTTGACTAGGATGAAGGTATGTTATCTAAAGCCTTTCAAATCAGGAAATAATCCATTTCCCTTGCTGCATATTTATTTTGGTTTGTTTTGTACTAACCTTTTTCCCTCTTTTTCCTGCAACAGCACCATAGACAGCCAATAGAAATATAGATTGTTGGATGTTTTAAGAGAACAGCTCTGTACATATTGGCCTGTGGAAGCTTTGGTGTGCATCAGTCCCTTTCAGACAAAGCTCTGTCCCATTTACTTTTTTTTTTCCTGGTTGTAACTGTTCAGCACTCAATATTCTCTACTAGAATCTTTTCTGAAAAAATCATATGAACTACATGTACCATGTAACTATTGGGTTTAGTCTGCAAATCCATTTTGTCGCCATGCTTTACTATTTATTGAACCAAGACCTCTGCTTATGTACCCTTCTTCCCATTCAGCAGCTATATGAAAATCTTAATGTGATTCCTGATTACTTCTAGTATGTATTTTCTAGAGAATTTTACAGATTGGGTTCTTTGGCGAGCACTGGATCTATTGGAGGTACATAGTTCAAATTTACATTATAAATAATTGCCTACTGTCATGCAGGTGATTTACACCTGTTGGAAAACAAAATTGTCGCTATTGAACTCGAACTAGGAGCTTAGACTTGTACGGGTATAAAGGCCTTCAATGCTGGCCAGGGGACAAACTTATGCCTCTCGGGATTACTTTTGACTGATTCAACTGAGAGGTGGTGCGTGGGATGACTGGTTTGAGATCAACTAGTTCTGGCTGTCACGGTGCATCTAATGTGGGCGGTGTTGTGTGTTTGGTTGGTGGGTATTGTTAGTTTGAATGTCAAGTAGAAGAAGCAAAATATGCGAACAGAAGCTGAATGTATCTAATTGTTGCATAACATAAAGAAGACAAAATGATGGAACATATTGAAAAGGAAAAAGAACAAACCTATACGGAAACCATGGATGTTGATCAAGAACATAAAATCAGCTCCTGATTAAAAAAATTGATAGGATAAGAATATCACAAGTTTGATAGGTGTTTCTACCCCAAAAAAGAAAAGAAAATGACCTTCACCTATGTACCGAAGGCAAATAGGGTAGCAGATGGCCAATCTAAGCCTGGGGCCCTGAGCAAAAATAATAGTCATCCCCAATAGGCAGAGGACTTATTTATGGGCCATATCTAGAGGCTTTGAGACCTAGTTGGCTTTCCCCTCCTGTTATGTTGGAGATGTTATACACTATTATGGTATCAATGGTTTTTGAAAATCCCATCTTGGCCATGACAGCCACAAAGTTTCATTCTACTCCTTAAATTTAGTGGAATGGAACAATTTCCTACAGAGAAGAGAAAATTAGAAAAATCTCAAAAAAAAAAAAAAAAAGAAAAAAAAAAGACACTAGATAGCATGTGGTTTAGCTAGAAATGAGATGGTGTTTTAACTCAAAAGGGCTCATCTCCCTATTCTATTCTTGAAAATGCAGCTCAAGACTATTCTCTTTGGAAAATAGTTACTGCGGTTCCCATTTTATAACGGAATGATGGTCCTCATTGGTCCACACTCCAATTTTAAATACTCATTTACTGTGGTTAAGATTCACTCACCCCTAGGGTTAAGCAATCCAACCATGGATTTAAAAAAAAAAAGAAAACCAAAATCTTAATTTTAATTTAGTTAAGTTTAACCATGATTCAAAGGGTGTTAAAAAGGAAGACGAGGACACGTGGGTAAGATATGAAAGAGACCCATGGGTCCGTTAAGCACTGCCCATTTTCTTTTGATGGAGTCTAATTAAAATTCGTGAATGACAAGTAGGCAGGGAGGGCAATGGGGGAAAGCATAAACGTTGCCAGAAGTCAGACGCTCTTATTGGCAGATTTGGAAGCACACTCCATGGTCCTTGGGAGGGGGCATAATGTTGAGCTCTCTTTGGCGTGGGTTGCAGGATGGCGGCCGACCTAGGAGTGGAGCATATATCATCATTGAAGCCTTAAGAGGTGATTGTGATTGTACCATTGTTGATGTAGTCTGCAAGAATGGGTTTGAGAATTTGGATTTGGAACCAAGACATTCATGTTGCTCGCTACTCGGACACTTTATAATCATAATCAGATCTTCCGAGTTCTGCATTAAAAAAAAAAAAAAAAAAAAACTTAAAAGATAATATAATTAAGAGTCATTTTATAACTACTCCCAAATATACTCCTGAATCCTAACCGTTTATCACTGAATGTTAAAATTATTGCTGAGTTGCCATACTTTTGAAAAAATAGGAAGTTAAACGAATATTATTCTACTATTAAGATTTGAAAATATACTTAGGAGTATCCTCTATAATTAATTAAATAAACACATATCCTTACTTTAACCTATGTTAGTTTTTGGCTGGAGTAGCACGAGCACGCCTCAAAATTAGGAGTGAGAGTTAAGGATAACTCTATTTATTTATAGAGTTCATTTATCTAGGTTAGTGGGTTTGGATGTTAGGTTAGTATTAATGATAAGTCTCAACTGCCACACCCATACTCTTAACGGAGTCCTCTCATGAATGAGAGATGACCTACCATTGGACCACCAATCAAAGATTCTAGTCCAAAAAAATCAAAGATTCTAGTCCACACAATCAAGAGTGATTAAGTCCTTAAACATGATACGTTAATGTATGTTTAGGGTGTACCAAATCTGATGTACCTTAATAATCAACACTGCATGCATGATTAAACTATTGACATACTTCGGAGAAGATTAATCTAAAGTTTTAACAAATCAAATTGGGAAATGAAAAACGGACCGGGGTCAGCTACCTTGGGATCTCATTGGTCCACGCCCCCTTTTTACCATACATCAACTACGGTTAGGATTCACTCATCCCCTAGGGTACCATGATTTTTTTTTTAAATTATTAATTTAATTTAATTAAGCTTAACCATGATTAAAGAGGTATTAAAAGGGACACGGGAACACTGCGGTCAGCTTAGAAGAGGACCCTGGGGTCCTCTTCTCAGGACTCAATCAAATTCTACCATAATTGTGAGACAATAAAATCAAACAAACTGCATAGCCTACCAGGCCAAGGCTGTGCTCACTGCTGGGGTGTAATTTCTTTGACCTAAAAAGAAAATGTTGGACATGCAAAAGCAGGTGCACCAGAGTTGAGTCCCAAGCGAGTCGTCTCTCACGTGAAGGCTCACCTCTCACACTACTCATCCATGTATAGTGTAGGGCCATACAAGAGCCAGATATGGCACTGGAATTAAAATTAATTTCCAACCCTAAGCTCACGTGTTGGGTTCAATGCCCTTACTTCTAATGATGCATTTCCATCATTCGCCATGCAGGAGGGACTCATTATGTGATATGATTTAATTGCCCTGAAAATAGGACATTAAGGGTTACCATACTGACACTGATGAGGTCATGGTTGAACCAAGCAAGTAGGGTTGGTAACGGGGCGGGCTCCAACCTTACCCGGCCCCTAATGAAAAACTCCTCATCCGCTTCCGTCCTAAACCCGGCTCGGGGCGGGGTGGGTGACCCATCCCCATTTATCAAAACCTTTTTTAACCCTGTCCCCATTCCTGCCCCCTCCCGTAAAGCACTAGTTGAGGCGAGTAAAGCACTAGTTGAGGCGAGACGGGTCAGTTCAATATTTTACATTATAAGTAATATATTGATGCAATTTTAAGATTAATTTAAAGATAAAATAGTAACTTCACAATGTAAACACGTAGGACAGCTTAAACTCATTCCCAATCCAAACTCAAGTCAGGTTTAACTTTTTATTCCCAAACCCACCCTTATCTCGTTTAAGAACCCCCAAACCCATCCCAATAGGATCGGGCGGGTTACCCGGCCATTGCCATCTCTACAAGCAAGGGCCACCAACCCAATTAATAAATGGGCCGGATGGAATTAACGGGTCGGGTCAGAAATGGGCTTGCCTTAATTAGGAGGACTTGGGTTGGAAGTTGGCATTTAACCCCAACTATAATAAAGTAACTAAAATTGAATAAGAAACACAGGAAGGCCATTTTCTCTGTTTAAGCATAATTGCATTGTAGGCAATGTAGAGATACATAATCATGGAGTTTGAATGAATGCCCTTTTCAGAAGCCATGCAAAATCTCTTGAACACTGTCACACATTAATGACAAAAACCTAACCCTTCGATCATAAAGAAAAGAAATCCTCTATTAAGGACATCACTGCTGCAAAAAGGAAACTTAATTTAAAGGCTGTTGCAAGATTGCTATAGAGAGACTATTATCATTAGGGTTTGCCATCATTGTTAGCTTCAGCCCAAATTTATAACCTAGATTGAAACTATCATCAATTATTCCTACTGGTGCACGTTAGACTGACCCCTTTTACATATCTTGACCGGATGCATACCTCTGTTTTTTGTTGCTAACCAAATGGAACTTAAGGTTCACTCCATACGACTTAAGGACGTACTACCATCCCCGAATCATAGATCCATCCGCCAGGTAGGTAGGTAGGGAGCTTATTGAACAAAATGTTCGTGAACTACTCACTACTCGGCTCGTTAAAAGCTCGAGCTCGTTCGCTTATTTAGTAAACAAGCCGAGCTCGAGCACCATTTTCGAGCTCGTTTAATAAACGAGCCAAACTTGAACATACCTTTACTCGGTTCGATTGTGCATGTGTGTTTGTGTGTGTGTGTATATATATATATATAAAGGGAGGTGCTACAAGTCACGCCATGCATGAACTTGTTAACCAGCACGCAAGAGAAAATGCTAATGACAATCTTGTGATTTTGTATAAAATTTGTGGCAGTTTTATAAAACCATAATTACTAAACTTCAATTATGTATTACAACAATTGCACATTTACCATCAACTAATTGCCTGCGTGATGGATAAGAGATTCATGCATTGCGTGATCTCTAGATTTTCATATATATATATACTTCATCTATTTTGTTGGGTTGTTGTAGATTGGTGCATAAGCTGATCCCAATTGCTAACAAGTGAAATAGATAAGTGGGAACGTTTGTTTAGTCCCACATCGGGTAGAAACAAAGGCAAGATGTATTTGTTGGCCTATAAAAAGGTAAAGACCAGTGGAAGTAAAAAGACAATCTTAAGCTAAGCTAACACGTTATATGTTCGAGTCGGGCTTGATATGAGCTAAGCTCGAGCCTCGAAGACATTCTATTCTAACCAGAGCCGAGCTAAGCTTGAGCTCGTTTATGTTTTCACTAGCTAATCACGAGCCGAGTTCGAACAGTAGTACTTATGTTTGAACTAAGCTCGAACAATAGTAAAACTTAGCGAACCTAACTCGAACACCTCACTATTTGGCTTAGCTCGATATCACCCCTACCACCAGGTATTGGTTGGGTAACTCATTTTTACATGGGGGCGTTTGGCAACGCTACTATTAAATACTTATTTACTTGTTGTTCAAAATAAATATTTATTTATAAATAAGTTTATTTTGTAAAAAAATAAGTAATAAGTAAAAGTCATTAGTACCCATAAAAACAACTTACTAAGAAGTACATCATACATATATTTTTAAAAGTACTCATTTACAAAAAAAATAAAACTTATTTATTTACTAAAAGTACTTATTCGTGTATAATATGTCCCATGCGCTACATTTAGTACAAGAGTTTAACTACAAAGGGGAGTTATGCTTGGAGGCATAAGCAGATCTCTCATTTTTAGTGTTAAAGATAGTAACACTTTTGTAACTATGGAGAGGTTGTGACAGTTTTGCAAATCATTCTTGTCTCTATAATTATAAGATTGTCACCACCAATTGACAAAAAGGCCGTGGTATATTTAAGTCATTTCTTGAGTCATATTCAGTGAATACCTTACATTCCATTTGGTTAGCTCTAAATCAGATTTTTTTTTTGAAAATTCAAAGTTTTTTTTAAAAATATGTCTTATTTTTCTCTTCCTTTCTTGCTAATTGAACTAATTGAACGAAGCTTTGTATTGATTTGATTGTTGAAAAATGGAAGCAAAAGGAAAAAAAAAACAATAAGATTTTTCTTTGTTTGATTTCGAAAAATCAGAATGTAAAAAAAAGAGAAAAGAAAATTTAACTAAAATTATATTCAAAGTGGTGAATTAGAAACCTAAAAGAGAAATTGAATCTAGCAATATAAATAAAATAAAAAATGATTAATATAAGAGAGGTTAAAGCCCATTGAACATCGCCATCAATTTTAAAACAACAAGCCTATGGAACACCGGTGCAAATTTAAACTCGAATGACCCATGTGTTTAGACTTGTATATATCTGAGCTTGGCTTGAACATTCTCGAGCTCGGTTTGAACTTCATTTGAGCTCAAATGTTCAAGCTTGAGCTTTATTTGAACAAGCTTGATCAAGCTGAAACTTGGTTCATGCCAAATCGATCTTGGGTTGGCTCAAGCTTATTCACAGAATTATTTTGTTTAATTTTATAGAATTTTTAATAAATATATTTATTATTAACTTATAATACAAGAAATTATATAAAATTAATAGAGTGATATACAAAATATAAGATTATGGGGTAGTCATTCAATTCAGATAATAGAGAATTAGGGTTAGGATTTCTACTTTTAGCTGCTTAACTTTTTTTGTTTGTAATTATTATATTTTAATTTTATTTATTATAAATTAAAAAAGAATTAGAAACCATGGTAAAAAAGTTGAAAAGTATTATTATATTAATATTAATAACATTACCAAAAATATTATAAATATAGTCAAGCTCAAGCCAAATTGAACTCTAAACGACCCAAACTTCTCGAATCAAACAACATTTGACTTAAATTTATCTTGTTTAAGCATTCAAAAGTTCAATTGATTTGTTGAAGCCTAAAATGCCAGCTTGAGCTAGGCTCGAAAAAGCCAGTTTGGCTTTAGTGCAGCTCAACATGTGTTAACCTATTATTCCAAGTCTCCAAAGGGTGTCTAGGGATGGGTCCGGGCAACCCATTACCAACTCCAACCCCAACTCTCATCTTTATCTTTACTATTATAATGCCAGAGGCATGCGTAGATGATTTTTTCAAAATTCTCAAAATACCCTTATATAAAAACAAAATGTTAATTTAATGTTTTACTTTAATTCCCAAGCCAACCCTTGCTCGTCTATCTACTTAGAATCAAAGCCAATCGCGATTGAACTTGGGGAGAGTTCAATCGCACCCGTCGGTTAACACGTGTCCCTTTTAACTCCTATTAACTGTGGTTACTCCTTCCCCTCACTCTCATGTGCATCTTTACTATTATAATGCGAGAGGCATGCGTTGATGATTTTTCTGAAATTCCCAAAATACCCTTATATAAAAACAAAATGTTGATTTAATGTTTTACTTTGATTCCCAAACTAATCATTGCTCATCTCTCTATTTAGAATCACAGCCAATCGTGATTGAACTCGGGGAGAGTTCAATCGCACCCACGGGTTAACACGTGTCCCTTTTAACTCTTATTAACTGTGGTTAACTCCTTCTCCTCGCTCTCACGTGCATCGCACGTGCCACCCGCTAGTAAAATAAAAATAAAAAATGCCTATCCAAATTTTAAATGGAAATCAAAAATTAAGAAAAATAGCTTCATTTGAAGAAAAAAATCAGTAGGGCCAATATTGTATGGAAATCAAAAATTCAGAAAAATAGCTTCATTTTGAAGAAAAAATCAGTAGGGCCAATATTGTCATTTAGTTAATATACAGCTCACCAAATAGGGAACTACAAATTACGACCCAAATGAAGACACTAAAATAAACGGGCTTCACGGGGCATAAAAGGTTAATTTACTATATCACCCCTAAGCGCATCCGAATAAAAAAAAAAAAACACACGTATACAAAACCCGTCAAAAACAGCAGCCAGTGACCATGATGTTTCACGTTAAGCACTCATACCGTTAGCAAGTTTCCTCCAAATTTTCAAAATAGAAATAACGGTAACTTATACAAGGGATTATTATTACTATTATTATTTGTTATAACGTAAAATACAAAAGAACATCGATGGTGCAACGTTGGAAACTGTGGGGGCAAAACGGTCCTTTTTCCGCATGCAACAGCCAATCGAATACAAAACTACGAGCCCTTCCAAGTTCTAATTACTAACGAGCTTCACGAGGCACGGCCGCGCGGGATGACGGCCACTAACTAAATTACCAGTTTTAGCCCTCAATCAGTTGCAAACCGCATGGGCAAAAGCTGTAAAATATCCCAAAACTCCTGTTAGGCATTATAAAATTCCCAAAACACCCCCTTACTCCTTAGAAGACAAAAAGATAAACAGAATTGAAGGGACTAAGCAAATCGTAAATACGCAAATGCAAGTCATTAAGACATGAAGAAAAATGGTATTATCCAAAATGACCAACCTTACCCACTGAAACCCAGTGTTGTCAGAATCGAACCGGACCGGGCATCAAATTGGTAGAGTGGCCGGTTTCGGTTCCACCGGTCCGATTCGATCATGTGCTTTTTACAAAAAAAATATTTTTTTAATTTTTTCCGGTTTTGCCATTAGTTCTACCGGTTCTCAAATAATTCTAATTTTGAAGGATTTGGGAACTGGCGAGGGGGCCGGTTCCCGGTTCGACTGCCAGTCCGGTTCTAACAGTGCTGAAACCAAAAGGGCAAAACTGTCAAATGACGCACGTTAGCAAAAACACAAATATGAGATAAAGGCTAGACTAAAAGGGGAAATGATCCAATAAAAAGTGGGAATTTGATTAAAATGACCACTTCTACCCCCAGTCCATTAAAATCCATAAGGGCAAAAACGTCATATACCACAAGTAAGGCGCAAATTAGACTAAATAATTCAAAAGTAAAAAAAAAATAAAAATAATAATAAAAAAAAAACCCTAAAAATAAGAGAGGGTAAGATCATAACATAAAAACAAAAGACCATTGATGATGGAAGTGGAGGTGATGATGGGGTTGCGTCGGTTCGAGCCAATCCAACCATCATTGCGAATCTTGGGACGGCCGAGCCCACCATCATTTGGAAACTGAGTGAAATACCGGAAATGCCCCTGCTGCAAAAACATCATTGCATGACGCCATCCTAGACCCCCCAAACCATCATTATCTTAGAACATTAAATCCTCGCCCTTACCGGCCGCCTTCCGTGCTTACAAATGCATGATTGTTGTGGCAGCTGACCCCATGTCCCCTCTCTCTATATATTACCAACCTCTCTAACCCCAAACCCCCCACAATTCTCTTTTACTCCTACTACTACTACTTCTACTACCCACAAGCAACTTCTACGACCAAAGCTCTAACCACCTTAAAAAGGTGATCTTCTGAAAAGTTACTTACAGAGGCCCCCCTCTCTCTCCCTGCTTTGTCTCCTCTTTCTTTCTCTTTTTATTAGTGTCTTGTTTCTTCAAGTTCTTCTTGCTTTCTTCTATCACTGAAATGGTACACAGAAGGGTCTACTCTTTTATATGGGTACTTCTTGTTTGTGTTGTTTTTGAACAAATGCTCTTCTTTCTGTTTCTTTAATTTTCTTCACCCTTCTTTTCTTTGATTTTTTTTTGTAGGAGGAATTTTTGTAAGGTTGTCTATGTTCTTGAGAGTTTATCTTGGGTGTTAGATTTTCTTACAAAAAAAAAATTATTCTCTTTGTTGGGATCTGTAATGTTTATACTTCTTTGCCTTAATATGGGTTTATACCCACTTTCCTTCCCCAGTTATCTCTGTCTTGTTTCAACCTTTGTTCTTTCCTTCATAGTAAAGCCATAAGAAAGTTCTAATTTTCAAGCAACTCCTTTGTTCCATGTATTTGCCAAGCAAGTTATCACATTTCTTTTAGAAAGAAAATCATATTTTGTAGTTCGTGGTCCTGTTCTTTTTTTCTCTTCTGCTTATGGTTTATTTATTTCATTCGAATAGTTACTTCTTCTGAGCCAAGTAAAAATGAAAAGAGTTTTGTATTACCATTTATTTTATTTCTGGCCCAGATGAAACTTGTTTACTTATAAATATTATCAAGATTTTTTTAATATAGTAAGTTTTTTTTTCTAGAACTAGTACAGCAGTACTTTCTCCTTCTTTTCCTTTTTGTTGTTTGTAGCAATAAAGAATATTATCTAAGATGCTGCTCTTCTTTGTTGTTATTTTGGTTTCAGGGGCATTCCAGGCACTAAAAGTTTTCATAGTCATGGACAGGCTGAACTCAAAGCTGTACTTGCAGAACTGTTACATGATCCAAGAGAATGAGAGGCTAAGGAAGAAAGCTCAGATTCTGAACCAGGAGAATCAGGCCCTGTTATCTGAGTTGAAGCAGAAGCTCACCAAACCTAACTCTAAACCAAATCCAAACCATATTCCTGACCTCAACCTTTGTTCCACCTCTACCCAGAATCCTACTAATTCCAGCAAACCCTGATCAACTGATGAATAGTATGGCAATACTTAGACCCTCCTTTTGGTTTTTTGGTGTAAACCCATAGTTCAAAGTAGTAGAATCAGTTTCAGTTATAGGACAGTAGTATCTTTTCTTCCACCTGACTACTTCTTACCTACCCATATATATATCCCATCCTTTTCAATCTTCTTTTTGGGGGTTGAGTTGAAGTTCTGGACTACAGAGATGTATCAGCAAGCAAGGAATATAGTCTTTTTATAGTCTTTAATATTGCTCCTCTCTTTGTCAAAGAATCTCAAATGGGTTACATTAAAAGCTCTACTAATCCACCCTTTAGCTAAGCTACCTCTATATACTTGAGAATGAATAACAGAATGAATTGAAGTGCTTGTAACAAAAATCAACATCTTCCTTTCCACATAATTATATTCTCTCACATTGCAAATAAGAGAGAAGAAAATAATCAACAAATGACTTGCCAAAAAAGTAAATAAGTAGAGGAAATTAGGAAAATAATCAAAATTAATAATATACATCATTGCAGAGCACAGTAGGAGTTGATGGTGCCTTTACATCATATTGTATTAACCATTTCTCCTCATCAAATTTGAATTCATCAGTGAGACAACTACTGGTCTGAAATTGCCATAGACAGATCAACAGATCAGATAGCTTCAACTGGTATGTATGCCTTTGTGGATGGCCCGATAAGGAGAAATAACCACCTCCCTCTATGGTGCTCAATATTACAAGATATCAAAAATAAAATAAAAATGGCAAAACACAATCACACACACGTATATATATATATTTTATTAATTAGGATAATGTGATAGATCTTGGAAAAGTCAATGAGAGTTTATGAAGTTTGAAACAGAACACACAATATCACATCATGGACATGGCATAGTCTTATGTCATGCTAGTTGACCATCAAACAGCTATCAAATAACTAATGTCATTTCAATTAAATGTATCTTTACAAAATCGTCCTATAAGGAATTGAGAGCACCAGTTAAACAAGTCAAAGGAAGAAAAGCTGGAAAGAGGTCCTTGACGTTTCTGAAATGCCTCTAGCTAACAAAAGGTACTACTGCAAACTACCCAACCATAGCTCCTAAGGGTGACTAAAATTAGCCATGAGCGTTTAGATGGGTTCGTTTCATGGTTTGCTCAAAGTAGAAGAATTTCATCCATGGAAAACAGAATTGTCCATTTACCAAAAGAGGTAATGACTGCAAAAATACAAGGTCATTTCGACAATCTTAGGACTTTTAAATGGGAGAATGAGTTAGACTAAGTAAAGAGTATAATTCAATTCAAATGGTATGGTCCTCTAATGGCCCTCCAATAATAGGTTTGTCTATCACATTATTATCAAAGCAAGAAGCGAAAAACAAAACGAAAGCAAGATTCAAATTTTTTTTAGAAAATGAGAATGGAGAAATGAGAAATAGGTGACTCATTCCTATTGTAATAAGATAGTCAATCATATCTTAAATTTTATCTTACATGAGATATTTATAGAGAAGTAGGTGCCTTAAGTTTCAATCCAACCATACATGCTTATGATCTATGCCATAGGCTTTAGACTCGGTCTATTCCATCACTTCCTCGATAAAAGGGACATGATAGAAATGACTTCCCGGGAAACGAGTTATGTGGGAAGTGAGCTTCTCACCTTGTACATAACTACCCCGCAATTATGATATATCTAACATCAATAATTCGATCAAAGGGGTCCGTTGGGTGGGAAATTCACCAAATCACACCAATTGGATGATGCTTATCACTTTGATCAGTGCACTCTTGTGTAGATACATTCTTATAGATGCAACCGCCTTTCAAACTCAAACTACTGATCTGAAGGTAAGGTTCATTCATCCAGTATGAGTTTTTGCAATATGTTCCATAAAGCTGGTGGCCAATCAAGTTAGGTAGAGTCTGGAAACTCTGATATCTAATAAGAGTTCATTGGATTAGTCATCCAGTATGAGTTTTAGATCTTATTTCACATAATCTGTTGGTGAAGAAGAAAAACTCCTATTTCTCAGCCTGTTTGGTAAAACATACAAATAAGAACTTATCGGAGGGGGGCATTGGGAGTCAATTTTTAAAAATAGCATATGTAGTGTCCATGGCTTTATAAACTGTCCCACTTTGTATAAATATGTTTTTAGCTCTACTTCTTCCAAATGCAGAGATATCCACTGTCTTTATATAGATTGGATATGCCCACCAAACTTGAGGCTTTTGAGTTCATGAGAGTTCTTGACCATAGCTTGAAACGAAATCTACAGATTCCTCTCCAAAATCCTAAAAATTTATCACCAAATATGTTACGCAGTTGAGAAACATACTCAAGGATGGAGATTTCATGCCATTATCGATAATCCAGATTGCGAGAAAGAGTAATTGAAAAAGGGAGCGAAGGAGAATGAAAGATGCTATAGAGGAGTGCTTAGGGTCAAATGAACTTACTGACAATCCGATCTTGAGTGGCGGCAAAGAGAGCTTGGGATAAACAGTGGTAAGTTGAGTTTTGCCTGTATGGAGTTGAGAGAATGAGGAGTGGGAATTCGTGGGAGTTTGTGAATAGAATAGGAAATGTGAATATAATTCAAAGACATTATCGTCCTAAAATCACTGAATTTTTTTGCAGACAACCTCTAAGCCCATTAGAAAATAAGTTCTAATAGGCAAAATAACATTCCATTCAATTATTACTTTAAAAGGTAAAGTCTCTAATCCTAAAAGTTATTCCTAATCTAATTGGACATTGCCAAATGCTCTAATTCTGAAATAAGCTCTAATTTTGGTATAAGCTCTAATTTTTAGAGTTAATAACACTACCTTAGACTTGTCTGATATGAACAATTTGCAAACTGGTTGGGCTGCTCACAGTGAAGTATACAACTGAGAAAATGGTATGAGACTCTTAATGGTGACCTATTGCAAAAGATGTATCATTACAGTATCGTGAGCATAAACTTTGCGCTTAAAATATGGTTAGCATTCCCATTTGGTTTCAAGCGTGGGAAAAGCCTATGCAACTATTTATTAATAAGCTAAGAGGTAAAGCAAATTTCTCTGTCATTGAAGACCCTCCAATGTATGGTAGTTTCGCATTTCATGGGAGATCATATGTTAAAATTCCTGTATATCATGCAGAATACACGAAATTGCATTAAATCATATACGGGTAAGAGATATGGCCTGGGTTTTATAAATCGTAACTAAGATCAGTTTATTGGATAGCCTTAAAAGGTAGAGAGACATAAAGGAGGGCAGGAACATTTACTTAATACTGGTTCTCACCAAGGATGCCTTCTAGATCAAAAATCAATCCAATCAGATGACGTAATAATTCTCATATAGACGATCGTCTTCTTTTCCCAACCATCCAAGCAATTGAGATAGATTTAATTGTTATATCATCTTATTGAATACTGGATCACCCTATATTTGCCCATATGCCCGCCCCACATGGACATGCATGCTGATTAGAAACATTCCATGACTGAGTCTCAGACCATAGATTTCCAGCAGAAAAAAATATGGATTGTTTTCAAAAGAGCGAGACAAATAGGTACCTATGCATGAAAGCTAAGCAATGCTGCAATCTATAGGACAAATGCCAACCACCGAATCAAGTATGAGACCGATGGTGGATCTGCACGCCATATCGTTTCTCACCACAAATTCCTGCATAGAAATGAAAGAGTTAAGTTCCATGCTTACTATTCCAAATTATATCAACTTAAAGAATGGGAACATAAAACCTCTCCTTCATGTTTTCAGTTGGCAATTTGGCATAAAGCATATTAAGTCTGCTAAATTATCCTTTGTCCCGAAACATCTACAAAAGAGTTACTTCCGAGATAAAGAAGAGGCATTTATCAATGACAATGAGAGGTTGAGATCTGTTTGGACTCTTCACCATTCTTAGGAATGAAAACTAAGAAATTTCATCTCACACTACATATTATTTGGTAGAAAATATATTAGTGGATATGGGAACCTGTAATATTAGAGCCTATACAATTGTCAGAAGGCTCAGAACACTAGTTGGTTAAAATTTTGAACCTCTACCATGAGTTGGATCGCAGCCTGTTCCCCAAAACCAATGTGTGTGTGTGTGTGTGTGTGTGAGAGAGAGAGAGAGAGAGAGAGAGAGAGAGAGAGCCATTATTGCTGGCCGAAATTTGACCAAGGGATATTATTGAGGTAGGAGCAAGACAACCATAGAAATCAAGTTCTATAGCTCCCACACCATACCATGAGTCATACTTATTGATCCAAAACCTACATTAGGTTCAGGGTTGATCTCTGACTTGAATTCCTTGACTTTTTTGAAATTTCAGCTTTATTATTGTTGTTGAACTTTGAATTAAACACTAGAATCGACATTAGACTATTTCGATTCATTAGGTTATTATTCTTATCATTTAAATACTTTAGATTGATTGATTTGTGACCTATTGAGCCAAAAATCTAATACTAAACTGAATTCAAAGGCATTTTGTAAAATTCCAGTTTTTTCCTTTTTTTCTTTGGAGTTACTTGAATTGACCTTAAACAGATTTCTGAGACCTAAAACCCATACATTCATATTTGTTCTAGATCAGTTTTATATTGTTCAATTCAATTCTGAGTGAAAAATATTAAAATACGTGGCCGAACTATTGAATTTGGGTAATCCTACTTTGGAAAGGATATTGCTTCCGCGTTGCATCATTTTCTAGCTATCTCCATCCATGTAGTTTTCGGCCTTCTCCTCACCCATTATTAGCTTTCAACTTGTACCCTTGAACTTGTACCAACCATGGTTAAAAAACTCGGCGAAAATGTTATGTAACGGTTTCGGTGGCCTCCGATACCCGATACCGTACCTTTTCCTGTTTATTCTAAAACAAATGTGTAACGCCTGAAACTATTACGTAATGGGCATTACGCCCATTACGTAATGGTATCGGGCGTAGGACTTGTCCGCGATTTGAGTTAAAAAAAAAAAAAAACCAGAACAGTTAACTCGTGAAGAACAGGCTGAATCTCTCTTTCATTCTGTGCCTATATGGAGTCTGGACTAGATTCTGTGTATGTTTCAACTTTCAACCCTCGACCCATCTAATTTCATTATTTCTACATTTTGAGTTTCATATTGGCTTTAGAAGTATCTTGTTACCATTTATTGCATGTTTTTATTTATAGGGATTTTTTGGATTTTTAAAGCAAAAAAAGAAAAAAATAATAAATAAAGGTTTCGATCGTGTCCGTTACGGTGTCTGAAACCGTTTTTTTAAACCCTGGTATCAACTTACTCCTCATTAGTTCCGTCATTGGTTTTCATGAAATGTGTCCAAACCATCGTAATCAACTTTCTTATTCTATCACATATTGGAGATCCTCATAGAGTCTAGCAAATGTGTTCATTTCCGACCTTATCTCTTCTAGTCCTTCCACTAATCCATCTCAATATCCTCATCTCGGCTACACATTCAGTGAATATGTTGGTTGTTAGTTCTCCAAAATTCTGCTCCATAAAGCATAGTTTGTCCTAATGTTGTATTATAATCTTTCCTTTTAGTTTGAACAGGATATCTTAGTCAAATAATACTCTAGAAGCACGTATCCACTTAATCCACTCATTTCTAATTCTATAAGCGTCACCCCTCTCTCTCTCTCTCAACAATCTCTCCATCCCGAAAATCGATCCTAGGTCTTTCTTGGCCATCAATCTTAATTATTGCATCACTCACATTTGTCATTGCTATGTATTTCATTTCATACATAGAGTAGAATGTGTGGAGACACCATATACAACACTAGACATCCCACCTTTTTCTTTATTCTCATTTTTACTCCTTTTGTTCTTCTTGTGTTTTATTTCAATCCATTAACCCTAACTTACAACCATTTCTTGAATTTTTTTTCTCCTTGCCTCTCTCATCTCTGTGGGGAAGCCTCAGTTTCAATGGTTGTTAAGGGACTCTAGAATAGAGAGAGCAAAATAGAAACTATAAGGATGCCCTAGGATTAACGGATCGGATGAGGTAAAAGTGAGCGCATAGTTTAAACAAACGGAATTTTCCCATTTAGAGGTCTTTTGGTGATAAGGAGACTCAAGTTTAAGGAAAGACCTTGAAGATTAGTTAATGCCATTGAAAATATAACAAACCTCGATGTAAGTGTTAACATCTTGGGTACAATACTCATACAGACCTCACCATTCCCCACTTGGTAGCAACCAAGCTAGAGAAAGCACAAAGAGAATTCCTTAGACGTGGGAGCAAGGATAGCTTTAAGTATCATTTAGTTTAGTGGGCCCAAATTTGCCGGTCAACGAGAAGCGGTGATCTAATTTTGAAGGCATTTTCGTTAGTCAATAAGGCCTTGCTTGGAAAATGGGCCTAACATTTCAAAGAGGACAAAGTGTCTTTGGAGGTCGGTGATAGTCGCCAAATATGGGGAGACGTCTTGTTGGCTCATGGAGTGGGTTTTTGGAACGGCATAATGGCATTGACTAATCTGCTTTTGTTTGACATAAGGTTTAAGGTTGGAGATGGCTTAAAGCTAAGATTCTGGAAGGACTTATGATGTGGGCCATTGAAACTCAATTTGAATTTCGGCAATTTTTTCATCATGGCCAGTGATAAGGACGCTTTAGTACGGATTATTTTGAGCATAGTCCAAGAGAGGTAGTGTAGTGACCGAAGTTAAAACGGGACTTGAATGATTGGGAAATTGATGACATTGGGCAACTTTAGGCCACCTTAGTTCCTCCGCCATGAGCCTACAAGGCACAAATACTAGGATGTGGTCTAGAGGCAACAAGGTCAATTTTTAGTGAAATCATTTTTATAATCTTTCAGTATGACCCCTTCAGAGTTCTTTCCTCATAAGACTGTATGGAATACGGATATTCCATCAAAGGTATCTGTAAGGGATAAAATTCGTAAAAAGGAGTAAAAAGAAGGGGTAAAATAGGAATTTCTCATGCTAACAAATTCTAACAATTTAGCCGACATAAGCCTACTTGGGCTATGTGCTGGCTCTCTTGAGTGTTGTCTGACAGGTGACCTCATCATGACTACACAAGTCATGATGACTCCAAATGCCTATAAATAAGCAAGAATCACCAGAAAGAAGGGGAGGATGGTGCGGAAGGTTAGAGAGGAAATAAAGGGCAGAAGAAGAAGAGGAAGAAGGAGATATGAGAAGCTTGAGTCATTCACACCCCTACCCCGAAGGGCTATGCAGGCGGCCACTCACCTGATTCTCTCATTTTCCTTTGGTGTTATCCGGCTACTTGATGCTCTTTATGGCCTCACAATCTATTATGGTCACCGGATTCTCTCAAATAGGCCATGAATAGTGCCGAATCCGTTGTCGCGTTGTCTGTTGTGAATAGTGTTGAATCCGTTGTCCGATGTGAATAGTGCCCAAGCTCGTTGTCCGTTGTGAGCTGCACAACGTACCCGCTGTCTGATGCACAACGTATACGTTGTCAAAACTACGTTGTCTGTGCCTTATCCGAGCTACGTTGTTTGTGCCTTATCCGAGCTATGTTGTCAGAACTACGTTGTCTGTGCCTTATCCGAGCTACGTTGTCTGTGCCTTATCCGAGCTACGTTGTCAGAGCTACGTTGTCTGTGCCTTGTCCGAGCTACATTGTCAGAGCTACGTTGTCTGTGCCTTATCCGAGCTATGTTGTCTGAGCTACGTTGTCTGAGCCATATTCTTTGTGCCTCCTGAGTTACAATCTCCAGAGCATAACACCGGAGCTCATCCTCAAGCGCATATACCTAGTGACCTCACGATAAGTATCTCTATACTATTACGTTCATATGTTCATGTGCTTGTGCCTTATACTGACTTTATCATCGGAGCTTATTTCAGGGTGCACACCCGCCCCCTCAGACTCATTCATAGGTGGAGTTTTGCTATTATTCCTCTACCAGCAAAGCAGCTACAGACGTGTGGCATGTACGAGATTTTTCCCTTTCAGTATCTTTCTTCCTCTGGAATGCTACTCTGAATAAAATCCTAACTTAGAACCACTTGAAAAGCAGAGGGGTGGAGAATGGCTAATTACTGTTATATGTGCCTATAAGCCGAAGAATCCATGGACCATTTGCTCTTGCATTCTCCTATTGCGACCGGGAGTAGGTATGGTTGGGTCTTCCCTTCTTCCTTTATTAACTTCTTATCTTGTTGGTCTTCGATTAACATGGACAAGGCTCGAGAGATAGTGTGGTCATTTCTTCTAGGTGCAATATCTTGGTCATTGTGGAAGGAGAGAATTCAAAATTTTTTGAAGACTCTCCATCCACTTCCCCCCCCACCCCCCCTCCCCCTCTTCTCATATCCGCGGGAGAATTAGGTATCTAATCCTGGATTGGAATGCAGTGAGTTTAGGGGGTGTGGATTTGAGAAGCTTGTTGGGTTAGACTCTTTTTGTAAAGAAAGCCTGGATTACTACATCCAATCCAGTGTGCTTTTCTGCCATCTTTCCCCACTCATTTATTGTTGGTTTCCCTTACTGTGCTGAGTTTACGTGCTTGTAAACTTGTATGATCCTTGATCTTTTGAGTCAGTTTATCTATGATAAGATATGAGATTCTTGATAAAAAGTAAATAAAGAAGAGAGGTACATGCTCTACTATGTGCCAACTAATTATAAAAGTTTTCAATAATGAGATAAAAGAACAGATACCTACAAGCATAAAATTTCTGGCTATAGAACTCCAAAAAATTGTTCGGAATGTGCTACAAAATAATGGTAATGCAGAGTGAGAAATGTTGCCTGCACCCAACTTCATAAAATATCTGAAGTAATTTAGAAAACAACAATAAGTAGGCTTTATTGCCGTAATAGAAGCTGAAATCAGAAATCCAGAAGATAAGGACACAAGTTTAGGATTGTGAACTTCTTATCTTTCAGAGAGAAGAACTTGTTCAGTGTTACTGAAGGCTCAAGCTTAAGAATTGCAGAGACAAAACAGTTAGTAAAATCCAACTAATAAAACATCATTGAAGTAAACATAGAAAGATGTGTCACAACTAGTGCATCCCCAACTACTGCCGTTATTTCATGACCTTAATTTATGAATCAAAGCTGCAAGCCTGCAATGGTTGAAAGGGTTTCCACAGTTGTTAGAATTCATCAGGGTAAGTAAACCATTCGTTGGTCAAATCTGATATTACCATAGAAGAATATGAAGCCCCATACAACTGTCACCATATGAGATAAATATAGAGCCTGAAATCTAACAAGTGAAAAGGCAAAGCATAGAAATGAATTTAGGACATCCTTGGTCCTAGATCCCTTTAAAATTCAGTACCAGAAGCTTTGTCACAAGTCAAAGTATGTCTGATATTTTTAAAGACTTCCAATTATTTATAAGATTTAGAAAGAATAATAATAATGGAGATATTTAATTTGTTGCAAGAAATTGGATATCTCCTGAGAAATTGAGTTCTATATTTTCTTCAATAATCTTGTGAAAATATAGTAAAATCCACGAAAATTTTAATACTTCAAATTTTTAAGACTGATACTTAAATTTTGATTTAATTGAATGTTTTCCTATTATTTTTCTGAAAATTTTACGTAAAATCAAGAGAGAGAGAGAGACAAAAGAAGAACAAGAAGAAAAGGCAGTATGTATGTTTATTCCCGAGAATTTCCATGCAGAGTATTCTCAAGAAAGGAACCAGACTATGACAAGAAGCATCAGGGAGGGAGCGACAAGAAAGAGTATAAAACAAGCACTTTGAGACCCAAAAAAGTGTCCTAGAATCTCAAGATTCTAACCTAGTATCTGGACCCTGTATAGACTATAGAGTTTTGAAAGGTTACACTAGAATAGGGAATCAATGGTGCAATGAGGTTACTCAGGCTTGCATCATACGCACAGTCGTACACCTGTATCTATGAAGTTTGTACTCACACATTTTACACTCGAAACAACAGGAAGCGTATAACTATCCTCTTATCATTTCAATCCATGTGGTTTTTCGTTAATTTACTACCTAGATTCTTAGTTTCTCTGAGAGTTGGATTGTTAGGAGATCATAGGAGTTAGGAAGAAGCTACTGGAAAGATAAAGCTGAGAAAAAGAAAATGTTTGACTAGGCAATTGATGAAAATCCAAAGATGATAATTAAATACTGATAATGAACTGATGATGGAAAACCTCCTATATGATAATATAAGCATGAAAAAAAGATGTAGACCTCGGAAATAATTGAAACAATTGCCCTTGCTGAAATTTCCTGTGTTTTGGTCCCAAGACCAAACTTATAAAAGGCTATTGATTAAATTGTTGTACTGATAGGAAATATATAGGATCAGATAAAAGCAAAGATGATCGAGATGTGAACCTGCTGATGTCCATATGCCATATATGAGCTTCTCGGTTTTCTCATTCACATATTAAAGTGTTGCTGCGAGTTGCATTCATGCATTTCATTTTCATTTAAAGTTGAAAGCACCATTGTAAGTTTCAGTTCAAAGTATGTGTATGCTATTTGTCAAGTTAAACCTGCATACCAATATCAAATTCTATTAGTTCAAATACACCTCATTGATGACTTTCCTCTTGGAATCCCAATCTTCTCCCAAATATCATCAATTATCCATATGAATCGTGAGAAGCTCCGCAGCAAACAATACTGGTCATTACATTTTAAGTATAATCTTGACACATTCAATTCAACAACTTTTTTGGATCAAGTATGATATCTAGCTTCTGTTCATAAGGAGAACAATCAAATTAGACTGAGAAATATGACGTAATTTTTGAATCCCCCAGAAAGAAGTAAAGTATCATACACGCCCTGAAGACTAACTCTTCTGTAAATGGTGCCTGCTAAATAAAGTATTAGCAACAATGTCATGGAAATACACAACTTCCCATCTTTCTGTGAGAGCATCTGATCAAAGAACAATGTCAACTAAGACTGAAACACATAAACTATATTAATCTATTGGCTCTAGTGAATTTCAGGAAATAGGCAAGCAAACACAATCTGATCCATCGTCTAGTTACAGACCTGAGTAAAATAAAAAGAACTTCGATTTTATAATCAAATGTGTGCTTTTCTCTTATGGAGGCCAACTGCAGATAATTATGGCATCTGTTGCTTGACTTACTTCTACTCGTGTTTATATTGAATTACACACATTCACACACACACACAAGAAAGATACATCATTAAATGCATGTAAATAAGAAAGTGAAGAAACCCAAACCATTGACATTCACTCCACTCGTGCCTGGCACACAGCCACACATGCACACCCACCCACCACTTGGCATCAGCTTACAAGGGCCCATAGATTCTGAAATGAAAATTGTAGATATAGTTTACATTCTTTCAAGTTTTCATCATGGTCAAATTTATGCTCCTAGCTTGTGATTTCAGTTTCTATGTGGAATTGATATTTGAAGGATGTTTTGATTTGTTGCATAACAGTCATTTGAACTCAGTGTATATTTTTGAAGTGGTCAAAAGCATTCACTCCCCCCCTTTCTCGCAATTTTTTCCTTCGTAATTATTAAATGCCCTAAAAGATTTTGTGAATTTAAGTACTGGAGTAAACTTCACACCTTTTGACATGTAGATGACAGGTAGAGCTCCAATATGTTCTTAGTCCTGGTAACTGATCAAGTTAAAGATAATCCCACAAGGCCTTGACTGGCTTTATCTCACTTCAAGATTTAATATGGACCATTGGCTTCGCATCTTGCTCTTGAGACAAACTTGTGCCTTTCTTACCTTTCCCATGAGAAGAGGACCACACAGTCTTGAATTTCCTCTTCCATGATTTAAGAATATCTGCCAACTCTGTCCATGGCTATGACCCATATAACTAACTATTTTATAAATAGAACCATGTTTCACCATCAATCCACCTAATGGGTCTCCTGTATCCAGTGACATCATTTCTCCCCATTGCAGCTTATGAGTCTGCATTGGAGCAAATTGGCAGTCTGTATAATTCCTTGGATGAAGTATTCCATTCCATGGCCACTAGCTCTATCTGTCCACACCTTCTACATCTACAATAACATCGTGTTAGAAAAGCAAAACACACAGACAAGAGAAACTAGACCAAACAGAACCGACAAATAACCTTTTTATCAGCATAAACAGTAACTACTCTTAAGAGTCCCATTGCGACTTTCTGGATTTGTATATATAAGGAAAGTTGCTCTTTTATATCATCATCATCATCTAAGCCTTGCCCCGACCATAAATTGACAGCTGTGAGATTTTAACCAACAACCGTTTGGACCAAAGCCTAAATTTAGTGCCTTTAGACCACATTGTTCCTTTTTTATGAAGATAGCTAAAATTGTTTTGTATTTTGCCAACTTGCCAAACTGGAATAATCCCAACGTGGATATCAGGGACCTGATTTAAACACGATCCATGTGTCCTTAATTTTCCACCAACGACGTGGTTGCAGAATAAAGATCTATAATCAGTCAAATACGTATCTCTGCTCTTGACTTTTCATTTGACCTTGTATAAGGTGTGCAGAACTCTTTGGTTCATTCTTGATCTACAAGAGATGTAATATGAAATGGGAAATCTGAAAGGTTCTCTTAACTGAGTAAACTTGAAACTGATAAAAGAGGTCCACATATTGATCATGGTTACCTTACATAGCTCGATCACTGTTTATATCACTAAGTACTACGACTAAACTAAGATTTCAATTCTCCCAAGTTTCAGCAGTAGCATGTTGTTTCATGGAGCTAAGATCCAAACATGGAAGAAACACGTGTTTCCATTTCTTTCATGGTATAAATTATAAATAGAATAAATGATTGCCTGTTGAAAACTCATACACAGATGATATACTGAGAGTCAATTTTAGCATCCTGTAAGGCACAATTAATGCGACACCTACCCAAAGTATTTTGGCTGATGATGTAGACACTACGTGATCTATGCATGATATCTATGGTATCCTGGTATGTATGCCACATTGGCACCCCACACTATGTAAACATCTCACTAATGCAATCTTCGCATGCGGCATCCACCTTGGAATTTTGACATAAAAGCACATGCAATCGCACACTGGGCTAACCAACCCAGTTTCTCATGTATAGAATTTGAACGAGAAGACTAAGCAAGATTTTGGTGACAAATGAACTTCACATAGGGAAAAGCATATAAAACAATTTCTCAATTACCAAACCTCGATGTGCCTATAAAAAAAAGGTAACATAAATCAAGAAGCTCCGGGACTAGTGTACAAGAAACAAGGATCAATAAAACCTTCAACATGCTAACCATGTCCATTTCGTGCACCATGCGTATTAGCAGGATTTTGTTTAGTAGTGCAAATCAAGTCAATACTAATTGATAGATATGCTGCAAGTAAAAGAACAAATAAGATTCGACAGCACAACTGCAGGACATATGGATGTCAATTATACGGATTTACTTTAATACTCAAAAACCGCTCATTGAATACAACTTGAAGAACTAAAACCTATGGAATTATAGCTAACCATGGAAAAGCCTCAAGTGATAACACATTACATGATCAATATGGCTTACACTCTTTGGACAGAAGATGATAATCATCTATTAAACACCCTTGAGCTAGATAGCTAGTAAAGTTGGAGACCAAAGTTTCTATTAGAGCTTGAGAGCCCAAGACCCACAATTTGCTGGACTGGTGATAAATGAGTTGACATAATCTCATGTCCATCGAGTGACCAATCCACTCTCGTTAAGAATCCAATTCTATACCAAATCTAGATGTCAGGAACCTCAAACTGAGCATGCCTATTGCCTACTGTTAAAAAATGAAGCAAAATAGCGAATTAGTATGCACAAGGAGGTGAGTTTTCTCCTTCACAAAATGAAGTATTTCCTTTACAGTAATTTTGATCTCAATCAAAATTCAAAGAGTACAGACATGTCATTCAATAAGAGCATCTGAAAACTTATATATTGAAATTACTTTTTCTAGGCTTCAGTCTTACATTGAGTAATCCGCAATACCATCTTGGATAGTACAGGGTCTGAAAATGAAAGAGCACTCTTCAAACATTTTTTGGTCCATTTCGTGGGAACTAATATTACAGCAGGAACAGAGGAACCAGAGCTTGACAACCAACTAACTGATACCACAGAACCCAAAAACTTTCAATGAAAGATGACCACAGGAGGAATCTTGAACTTCTCTATAAGGAATGGTATTACCTGCGGTCTCTCAACCAAATCACGGTAAAAAGCATACTCTGCTTCGTAATCGTGCAAATGAAGCTCTGCCTTTTGATTGGTATGATAATGATGTTTCGCTGAAGTTGACTTCCCGAAGCCAAAGATACTAACTCTGTCGCAAATTCCAAGTGCTAGCATAACAGCTTGCATACCAGAAGAATAATGGAACATGCTACCGTCATGTGCAGGGGCCCATTTTTCTGGAGACTTCCCTGTCACATCTACAAACTGTTTCAAGGAATAATACTTCACAATCCGAGCACACAAAACATCGAAACGGGCATCTGTAACGAGTAATGGGGCTTTGTGAGAAGAATTGCAGGGTATGTAGTCCATGAAATGGGCTGCCTGGCAAATGTACATAACCATCGGGATCTTTTCGCCATAGGGATGGCAGAAGCAGCCTTCTCTCCTCGCACATAGCCGCAGGATGTTACTGTTTACAAAAGAAATACTAGTTTTTGACCCTACATTCCGCTCAAACTTATTAATCCTAGCGTTGTTCAGCCGGATCACGACCTCGTGGCTATCAATCAACCCTCCATACTCAGTTTTCAACAAAATTCCACTGTTCCCAATAACAGCACAAGAAGCATACCGACGATTCGAATCAGCCAAACCATTGTGTCGATCAATAGGACGTTTCACAAGGTTTATTAACTCCAACATGATCTCAGGTTGGAACCGTTTGTTCCAGGACCAATCACGCAGGATTTTACGGAATTCCAGCCAGATTCTGTAGTACTTTGGAGAGCGGATCAGCAACGGTATAGCGCCAGTGGAAGATCTTATCCTGGTGCTATGGTCATTGTACTGCCGCCACGAAGAGATTGAACGATACCGGCCCTGACTCCCAAAGTTCCCATCAAGTAACTGTTTGATCTCTTGTTTGGCTTGTGCCTCTCCAATATCAATCGCCGCATATTTCAGCAGCGTTGAATTAAACACCGGCGCCTGTACTTCCATCGAGACGCCATTTTCCAGCTGAAGAGATCCGAAACTCCGGCGAACTGCGGTTCTGCAGCTCAGAGTGGTGGCAATCACAATCAGGAGCAGGATACTGAAGAACGGACGAAAATGCCTTTTCATCGGAGACGAGTAATCACCAGAACGCTCTAAATTTGGTAACAGAAGGAAACAGATCTTTACCAGAGGCCTCAATAGGGAACCTCTCCGCTTTTCACAAATGCTGGCATCAGAAGAAGAGGAATTCCAGAGAAAAGAAGAAAAATCACCAGAAGTTCTTCAGTTAAGCAATACAGATCGTGAAACGAATCCGTAAAATCCAAGTCCGAAGAATAAACCACAGATCTTGAAGTGGAAACCTCGCCATTTCTCCAGAAACCAGTACAGAAATCGAAAATCCCTAATCTGGAGAAAGAAACAAAGATTACGAAGTGGAAATATCGAGCTTAAACACGTGTTAGAATCCGAACTACAGCTATAAGTAGAAAAAACAACAGAGAAATTAAAATCAAGAGATATAGAAAACGAACAGAAATCAGATCTCCAACAGTATCATTTCCAAATCATGAGAGATTTGGAGCCGCCATTGAAGGAGATTCGAAGCTCCGAAGACGAAATCCCTAATTTCCTGCAAAAGCTCTTGGAGACGGGAGGACCTGTTTCTCGTTTCGAATCCCACCAACGGAAAGTCGGAAAGCACTGTTTTGATTTTTTAAAGTAAACGATACGGGGCTTCGCGTTTCTGTAGTTCATGAATGATTATGGTACTTCGTGATTCATTTCTTTATGTTACATCACCAGTTTCAGTACCGTTGAGTAACTGAGTTAAGATCATCAAATCAAAAGATGCTTAAATGGATGGTTGCTGCTAACGATATACCTTTACAAATTAGTCTTGCCAATATAAGATATATTGTCTGTTATTTAAAAGTGGATAATCTTCTGCAGCAGTTGACCGACAGTGACTCGAACTCTGGGTCGATTATACCAAGGGATTTCCCATGTCTTTGTTAGCTCTTTTAATAAAAAAAAATATTCCTGTAATCATATGCATGTTGAAATAGAATAGAATACCGACCTGTCAATACTTTTTTTTTTGGTTTAATGGCATGAGACACAGGGTGAGGCCGCAACCCCAATTAACAAGTCAGTATTTGTTCTAAGTTACAGGCGGGGCGGAGGGTGCAACCTACTCCCACCTTCGGGCATGGAACCCGGAACCTCTTTTCTAAGGAAGGGATACACCTACCACTGGGCTATTCCCGGCATGTGCACCCTAGTAAATACTCAATTGACTAATCCAAGACAGCTTATTACACTACTTTGGTTAAGATGTAAACACAACATAAATTATTTTTTTGTTGGGAAACACAACACACTCTGTAGGCCAAAACACACATACGGACTCAATAGGCTGAACCAACCCATCCCTACAAAGGGCTTAATTTTGATAAATTATTGCACTACTTGAAGAGGAAGAAACATTGGGAGAGACAATTTTTTTTGATTAAAGCTTCCTATGAACAATGCATATGACTGAATTGAATGAAGATACTTGTTTAATATCATGAAGGCCATAGGATTTAGGTTTCAACTTATTCAGCAATGTGTGACTATGACTCCATACTAAATACTGATATATGGTAAATCTCGTGGTTTCATTAAATTAGGGAGACGGTTATGACAAGGAAATCCCCTTTCTCCATAGCTCGTTATCCTATGTGTAAAAGGTCTCGTAGCAATGTTGCAGGGGACACAAAAAAGAAGCAAATAACATGGGTTCGAGTGGCTCAAAGATGTTCTAGTGTAATTAGGGTTAGATCCAAGATTCTCTTGTAGGGGGGCTAACAATGGGGGTTCGGGGGCAGAGCTCCCAAATTTTTTTTGAGAGCCAAGTTCATGGGTCATCACATTTGTTTGTGTTTGTTTGTAAAAAATATATTTTCATCTAGGAAGTTTACGGGGGGCTTGAGTCCCCCGTCGCCCCGGCTCTGCCCCTCTCCCAGGCTTCACACCCCTATTATTACAAAAGTTTATTTTTCAAAATTTCAGGGGGGCTGAAGCCCTCCTTGCCCCATGTGGCTCTGCCCCTGAGTGTAATTCTTCTCCTCTCTGCATATGATTGTTACATATTCTCTAGGGCATGCATGGAAGGTTGGGGTAATATTTGACAAATTCTCAATGAATATTGTCAAGCTAGCAATTCGGGCCAAATGATAAATTTTTAGAAGTCTAGTATCTCCTTTAACAAGGATATCTCACAAAATTAGAACGGATGATGGCTTGAGCGATGGGAATCCAAAGAGCATCACAAATTTAAAAGTACTTTGAGCATCCCCACTGACTTTGGGAGACTGAAGTGCTAATTATTTATAGCGATGAGGGATAGAGTTCATACAAAGTGAGCAGGATGAAAGAATAGACTCCTATCTCGAGCTAGTAAATCCATCCTGATCGAAGCTCACCTTAGTGATACCTCTATACTCTATGTTCTGCTTCTAATTACCTAAAGACTATGTCACGAAATTGATAAAGGTCAATAGAACTTTTGGTAGAGTCATAAAAACAAAGAAAAGAAGATAAGATGGATCAGTGGGTCGAGATTTGCATAGTTAAATTCTAAGGAAGATTAGGGATTAAAATTTACTTAGGATGAACCTTGCTATGTTGGCCAAGCAAGCCTAACATATTGTATTGGAAGAAGGGAAATTGGACCAACCAATTTGGATGCAAATAGCTAAAGTAAAGTATTTTCACACCACTGAGTTTATGAACTCAAAATATAAAACCTATGCGTCATGGGCTTGGAAAAGCATTCTTAAGAACTGTCAAGTTATCTGACAAGGCATGTTATGGGTTGTTGGAGATGGTAAGAAAATTAATATTTGGACGGATCCTTCGGTCCCAAATGTTACAAAAGAAACTCTTTGATTTTTTCGACCGATCAAACACTCATTTTAACATGGTGCAAGAATTTTATATGCAGTGATAAACAGTGGAAGGCCGGCATCATAAGAACCCTCTACCCATCCCACATATCTAAAAAGATTTTATGCTTCCAAATTCCTCATTATTAGGTTGAGGATAGGATTATATGGAAGAAGACCGTCGAGGAATATTTTCAATAAAGTCTGACAACTATTGCATGTTAGGATTCAGAATAATAATGTTAAACCTAAACAAGATTATTCAAATCCTAGATCTAGACCATGCGATAAATTTTTTAGAATTCATAATCAAAATAGACATGGATTGAAATTGATAATCTCATACCTTTCGCTGGAATTTCCCTATTCCCTTTATGGTGTGACGCTGGGTTTCTCGGCGCTTGAGAGGGATGAGAGGAGTCTTCTCTTTTCTCTTTAGGTCTGATTCAATGGGGCTTCTCAATGACGTAAGAGAAAAGAGGGACCCCCTCTTTGCTTTATATACCCTTGGAACCCTACCCATCATAAGATCCAAGGGCTAAGAGGGATCACACCAAAGATCTAACGGTCGCCAACCCTGACCATGTTGTTAGCTTTAATAACACTTAAAGAGTCCCAGTTTGATCACATCTCTTTAGTGGGACCCATTAACCTTAACATTCTCTATTGACAGCAACACAATCCGAGTTTTGAAAACTAAGGACTGCATTAGACCACATGGGTTTTTTATTTAATAATAAAAAACTCTAACATTGCGTAGCAGAAGATGATAGTGCCAATAGCGCGCTTAGCCCTAATAGGCGAAATTTAGGGTCATACGGGTTACAAAAGCAAATATGATGGCTGAAATGTCCTCCAAAGGTTACCCCATTTATTTGGAGGTGTATTACGTGCAAAATTTGAGCTAGCAAGGAGAAACAAAGTGACCTTTTCGTGACTGGACTGAATGTATATGGTTCGAGTCTCAACTAGCTTTGTCTACATAACACCCAAATTGCAGATCTATGGAAGAATGAATTTCCTCTTGGTGAGATGCAGGCCAAGGGACGATCCAAGAGACCAAGACAATTCCCGAACAGTAGCTTTCATGGCAATCTGTTGTTGGCAAATTTGGGAAGAAAGAAATAATACTGTAATTGCGAAGAAGATTTTAACTTAGCTTTGGTTATTACTGACAATTATTAACTCTTACATGATTATCTTTTTTTTTTCGTAAGGTACGTGATTATCTTAATGTAAGGCAGTAAAGGGATAAAAGCTTAGGCAAGGACACAAGTGACGGCATCATCAAAATCTAGGCCTCGAATGCTCAATGAAAAATGCTAAAAAAATGGTCTCGAGCTACCACACAATGTGTGACATGTGGCATAAAGAAAGGGGATAAGTCATTTCATTTCTCCCATGATTTTCATTTTTCTTCACTTGATATCTCTCCCCATTTTTCTCATTCCGTTATCGCTACATGTCGCATAATGTGTAGAGAAGTCAAAATCATGGGAAACAATGAAATGACTTCTCCACCACATGTCGCACACATTGTGGTAGCCTGATCGAGACCACTTTTCTGGTATCTGTCAGAGAGAATATGAGGCCCAAAATCTAGGGTGAGGAAAACTTCCAAGGACCTCTATATGGAGGGATAGAACCTCCCTCCTCCCCCCAAAAAAAGTATATATATATTTGGAAAATCCTTTCTTTTTTAGGTAGATTAAAAAAAATACAAATAGTATCCAAATTTTATATATAGTGGCCTCCTAAATTTCCACACGCGCAACGTCTGTCTCTCTTTAATTGTGGTTTCATTTAATCAAATTAGGATTAATATTCGTTCTTGTAAAAACCAAGATTAACCTTAGGGATGAGTCAATCTTAACCACAGTTAGTGAGTGTTATAAGGGACATATGGTAGCTAGTAGATCCTCCTTTTAACTATGGTTAAGCTTAATCATCTTAAGGTTAATATTTTTTTTTCTTCTAAAAACCAGGTTAGATGGATAAACCTTAGGGGTGAGGGAATCTTACCCAAACTTAGTGGGTGTTAAAAAGGGACACGTGGTAGCTGTAGAGACCCGTGCATGCTGCCCAAAAGAATAATTTTCCTTACATATAAAAAATTAAAATACAATTAATATATTTAAATAATAGCTCTCCTGAACCCATTGGCCAAAAAAAAATTTCGGGGGCCCAAGACCCATTGGTCCTCCCCAAGGAAAAATTCCTCGCTCCACCCCTACAGATGATACCTTCTAAGAACTGATGTGATGATGCTGTAGACAGCTGCAACCTTATGCTAGGAACAGGTGAGCTAGCTCAACTTCTAAAGATGACAGTGACAGTATCATTTGGACATTTTCCAGACTGTTCAAAGATCATCTAGTCTGGTGAGGAAGCTTTGGCAATACATCAATAGATGATGAAAGAGAAGTGGCATCGATTATGTAATTGTGCAGCATGGAATCTGATGCCAAAGGGCTTTGACTTGTCACTATCCAACCGACTTTGAGAGGTATTGCTTCTCATTTTGGACATTCAAAATATGGCCACTGCATTTAAATATATTCAGTTCTGCCATGCGAGTAGAACAGGCAATGTAGAAGCCCATCTCTTAGCTAAGAAGGTCCTTACAGATGCGGGGAATTGGGATATGATTCTGTATAGCAAAATGGGATTGTTGCCAAAGTATAACTATACTATTGCAAAATGATTCTGCATAACTCTACTTTTTATGTTGGGCCTAACCCTTGTAGGTGAGGGTTGGGCATGGTATGCCTCCTCTAGGGCTATCAAGGGGCTTCTATTAGACTAAGCTTCTATAATGCTAACATCAACAAATAAACACTGTTTTCAATACGAAATCAAAATGAAGGATGGACTCATTCCATACCTGTACCAGTCACAGAAAATCCTTTGGTAAGTCCGATTTCTGTGTCTTGATGATATCCCATTCCCTATGCAAGAAAGCTTTATTCTTTTGCATCTTTTGTGATTGAAGAATACATCTGAGTGATATAAGGTAACAAAGTGAGGCATTTTAATTACAACAGAATTTAGACTTTCTAACAAGCTGTGTCGGATGTGAGGCTTCTCAACCAGACTGTGTCAGCAACAATTGGCTCATCGTCGTCGTTCCTATGCCACCCCCACACCGCATGACTTGCATTCACCACCTCAAATTGCCCGTGCCCAAAACTCGCCTCCCTGAAAACCGATATATCTGGTTGGGGATCCATGTACCTATAAACACAAACATGCAGTTAGTATGAAACAATTATCCTTCCCACCCCCCCAGAAATAAGGTTAGGCTGCAACCCCGGTTAGCCGGTTAGAGAGCATTTGAAGCTGGCTCAAATGGTGGGCATATCAACCGCCGCACCTCAAGCAGTGGTGGAGCTAGGAGCCAAGGGCCGGGTAGTTGCCCCTGAACTTTTTAATATATATATAGTTTAATAAGGCAAAGCCATGGGGCATGGGCATGCAATAGTTGCCCTAGAACTTTGAAAAAAAGAAATATCTTTCACATTATGTTGTTTAATTATTTAACATGACATAGCTATGAGGGCAAGAGGACAATTGTCCCTGAAATTAAAAAAAGAAATTATATTTATTTATTTAATTATCTAATGGGATATAACTATGCCCTAAGCTTTTGAAAAGAAAATATATTTAATTATTTAACAGGACATAACTATGGGACAAGGGCACAACTACCCTCTCGTAATAAACAAGGAAAAAAAATACCCGTTAATAATGTAGGAAATGTACAAACGTACAGATGAGATGACTCACAAATTTGGTTGTAAAAAAAATTCATAGGTCACATCCCCTAGACTCTGAATATTTTTTATCCGTCTGATCATTCTCTACAAATGCATAAGCAAATACGAACATTTTTAATTAAACATCACTTGCCTCCTTACAAGAATATCCTAACTCTGCCCATTGGACCTAATCAACCCATGAGAGGATACACACTGCCGCTGGCAAAAGCAGACGTGTTGGGCTGCAGGGGTAGCTGTGTCCATAGCTATACTGTTTGGCTTAGGGGGAAATTATATATTTGTATACACTTACTTGCTGAAAATCAACCTTACTATGATGAAAATATTCCACTTACTTGCTAGCAAGGCCATTGTGATTGCCACCATCGCCAATAGTAATATGCACTGGACCACAGGCATTAGCTTTCCCATCATAAACACGAGTCTGGAATTTCATTTCAGAGATCCATCAATTAGATTAACCATAACAAGGACTTGACCAGCAATTCATGGATAAAGGAAGAAGAAGCTTACAAAGCGCTCATAGGCATGGACATGTCCAGCGAAAACAACATCAACTCGAGCTCCATATAGCAACCCTTCCATAGCTTTCTTCATGTCCACTGCTTCATGTTCCCCTTGGTGGGCAGTATTGGAATTATACCAAGGCGCGTGGATGAGAACAACCAGCCATGGTGTTCTCTCCCTATTGACCTTCCCCAAGTCGGCTTCAAGCCACTTGTACTGAGCCGAGCCGGTGTCGAAGTCAGTGTAAGAGCCCAACATGACGACATGAACTCCAGCGACTTCGAAGGAGTAGTAGAGGTTGGAATCGGAGGCACTGTCCTCAAAAGGCATATGCCATCGAGAATTGTAGGATGAGAAAGAGGAGGGGTGGAGGAGAGGGAGCTTCTCGATCTCATGGTTGCCTTGAGTTACCATCCAAGGGCGTTTGCTTGCGAGTGGCTCGACGAGCTGCCCAAAGGAGTCCCAGAGTGGCTGGTAGAGGTCAGCGTAGGACAAGTCACCTGGAAGGAGCATCACGTCGTAGTTTGAACCTGCAATGTGTTGGAGTGTCGAGTTTGTCCACCCTGTCTGGCCTAGATCACCTGCATTTTGCAATTTGGGTGCATGAGGAAGGCCATTTTTGTAATTTAGAAAAAAAATATTCAACAATTTCACTATAAACCATTGTAGTCTTTCTTTTGGGGGAGGACCGAGTTGGAGAGTGTCAATTGAGAAACCATCTTTGCACTAACCTCACACCCAACCTACACTACTAAGAGCATCTCCAATGGTGTGTTATATGGTGTCTCAATGCCATATTATAACATTGAGAATAGAAATTTGTCTCAAACGGTTGCTTTTGGGTGTGCCAAATTTTGGCATATGCCATTTCTTATGCTAATGACTTTTGTTTGTTTTTTATTTATTTATCATTTTGCCTTCCAACGCTTTTTCCTCTCATTTTACCCTTTAACGGTTATATTTGATTTTTTTTAAAAATTATTTTTACCTCGAACGGATATAATTTTTTTCCTATTTTACCCTCCAATTCTTGGTTTGTAGAAAAAAAAATATTAATTCTATTTTTAGTATTAAAAAAAATATTTTTAGGGATGATGAACCTAGAGGTGGGTGAATCTTAACCACACTTAATGGGTGTCAAAAGGGACAAGTAGTGACATCAGGCGTTGTGAATGTGAAAAAAATAGAATTGCCAAAGCCAATTTAACACAAACCATTGGAGTAACCTGTGCCAAATATGACATTTTAATACTGTGATTGTGCCAAATTTGAAATTGACACAGCTAATATAACTTTTACCGTTGGAGATGCTAAACCCGCCCGAATCCAAGCGTTTAAAAAAGGGTTTAACTGGACGGGTTAAGGCCTTCCCAATTGAGGAACCTCAACCCCAACAAGCCCCCTTTACTGCAATCCTCGTTGCAGCATTGTGGCAGATGGTATATGCCTTGTCATCATTTGTCCTCGGCTTTTATTCAAGGACTTTGTTAACCACACTCTACCCTATTGCACTCTCCCCTTTTTGAGACAAGAAGATAGGGATTTTATGGTGTGGGCTAGGAGTGTATTCCAGCCAATCCGAGTCGAGCTTGAAAAGTTAGGCTTTAAGCTTGGCCAGGACGGCCCAAGACTTGATTCATTAAAAAACTATTTTTTTATAATAATAATATTTTAAATTATATTTATTATTATTATTTTATTAATATATATTGTAATATTCAAGGCGAGCTATGCTCAAACCAAATCGAGTCTCAATTAAGACTAACAAAATCAAACGGACCTGGCTGGAACTTGATTTGAACATAGTTTACTTAGAAAAAAGTTTAGCTCGGCTTGATCAAACCAAAAATGACAACTTGAACTCGGCTTGATCAAATCATGCCGAGACGACAAGCTAGCTCGATTTGAATACGCCCCTAGTGGGCCACATGGACTTGATACAAGTTCTTGTCTTGTTACCCGGAAAAGGGAGAGTGCATAAGAGGGTAAAGTGTGGTAAACATTCCCTTTCATTTTTTTTGATAGAATTATTCTCAAGTAACACACACTAAACTCACACATTACATAGCCAGAACTAGGTAGCCACTAAGGTGTCATAATAGATTTTTGCAAGCAACCATTCTAAATGGACCTGTCTTAAGGAGGGTTGATGGCCCTTGACCCTTCCCTTTCATTTAATTGCCCAAAATAGAAAAAAGTTGCATTGGAAACATCAATGGCGCACCAACAAATGTTGGCTTTGGGGCTCAACCTTATCTCACCCACCTAACCTATTTGAAATTAATAGCACGACTCATAAGAACCCCACATAGGAATGAGATTCACGATGCTCTAAAATAAAAGGAACCTCATAAATAGAAAGTATTTAAAATTTTCAGTAAAATTAAAGCGTATAAATATTCGCAGCTTGGCCGGCGGCCAATATTCACCCATAGCCCCCTTGCGACTGCAGTAAGTATTAAGTATAATTCTTAAATTAATAGATATTATTGATACTTAACTTTAATTTATTTAAGCTTAACTAGAGTTAAAGGGGGTGTTAAAACTTAAAAGGGACACCGGTAAGATAGGAAACGGACCCAGGTAGGCTAATACTGCTCTTTCTTATTCTTACTCCCCTCCCTAACTAGCCGCCCACTTAATCCATACCCATTTATAAACGGGTTGGAAATTCAATCGAAACCGCCACCAGATCCGGAAACTAAACCCTAACATAAACACTAGGGAAAACTGAGCAGGTTGATGGTCAGATTAGAAATTGCTACCCTCGGAAACGGTAAAGATGAGCCATTGCACTTTCATCCTCGCAAATGAAAACTTTGACTGATCTCCATTGTTAAATCTAATGATATGATGTACAAGACCCACCAACTCATATAATCCGGACCGTTCATAACTCAAACTGAAGTCAGGATCTCAACCTTCTAGAGGGAGTTCACTTTATTTTGGTAGAACACAATAACACCACAAGGTATTACCGTAGGCAAATGAAAGGAAACACACACCGTACACACCATGTAGACACCACACACACCCACTCACTTTGAAAGGGTCAGATTAGTTGTTGTTGTTGTTGTTTTTTTTTTTTTTTTCCGTACAAGGCATCATTTATCTAAGTTGAGTGGCATAATCCAGGACAGAGAGAATTGACACTGGGACCTCCTTCTAATGAGGAACACACACCACACACCACACACCACACACCACACACCACACACCTTAGTAGTAGGGATGGCAATTTGATCCGCCCCAGCTGGGGCCCCGCCCAGCCCCTATTGGGGTGTTTTTTTTTTCAACTTAATCGGGGGCGGGGCGGGGACGGTTTAAAAAATCATTCCCCAACTTGGTTTTGGGACGGGGAAGGTTTTAGTATACCCTACCCGGGTGCCCCGTCCCGTCCCACCCTACCCCAAAACCACTTTATATATATATATATATAAAAGCAGGGGCAGGCCGGGGAGGTAGAAACCCGCCCCCACCCGTCCCATTGTCATTTCTACTTAGTAGGGGTGGCAATTGGGTTAAGTTCGGCCTTTAAAGCCTTTATAAATGTGTCACGCTTCGGGTTAGGTCTATTCAAAAATACCAAAATTTAAGTCCAAACATGAACCATTGCCACCCTAACACCTTAGTCATCTGAACAAGAGCGGCATTGAAGTCTACTTACCTACAATGGCGAATTTGATAGGAAGATTAGCCGGTGGGGTTTTGAAGCTGTACTCCTGAGCCAACTCCGAGCCGCAACGGTAGTAGTAGACTGTATCTGGCTTCAATGGACCGATGACTACCTCATGTATTTCACCGGATGTATACATCAAATACGAGTACCTAGATGTACTCCCAGTTGCTGAGGAACCGTATACTCCCGTTGATGTACCGTATTGTACTGTTGCCGGAGTTTCCTCTGCAGTTATCCATGATATTCTCATCTTTTCCTCCCCTACCAAAGATATATGCACCTACATTGATACAATGAAAATGTCTCATTTCAAAACAACGGTTAGGGAAAGCAATGCTTGCCCCCATTGATAGGGTGTGCATAGCACCACTCGTTTAGTTTAAGATCCAGTCCTGTGAGAGTGTGCGTCGTTAAAATCTTTATCATTTTCTAACATGAAATAATAAATCAACCCTATTAACCAGAAATTACACCAAAAAAAAAAAAAAAAAACGAAGGAAAATCCATGGTTAACACTTACCAGTGCCATCGACCATGTTTTGGATTGAATTTGGGTTCACCTTAATATGCACCTTTATTACCATATTTGTACATCAATCACCTCTTTACTATCTTACCAAATAAAAAAGACCTTTACTCCGAATCATTTATATGGGTAAAGGCTGACCTTGGATTGTCTCTGGCGAAGCCAGAAAGGGCTCTTGGGTTCCATGCGACAGTTGGCATGAAATGGGAAGAAGTCATTTCATTTTCTTTTCATTATTTTGGCTTCTCCCCATTTGATATCTCACCCCCTTATTCTCACAGACTTATTGCCACATGTCTTATTATGAGTGGAGAAGTCAAAATAATGGGCCCATGATTTTGACTTCTCCACCACTTGTCCCCTATTCTATGGAATCCCGAGACAAGCCTTTTCTGGCTTCAACAGTGACAATCCAAGGCCGTAAAGGTTTCCTTTTGGGCCTAAGGATTTTGCTAGCCCTACTCTACTCACCCACTTCAAGGATAAAGCTTCTTAGATCACCACCTTAGAAAAAAAATCTAGGGTTTTGAAATTCTATGATTCTTTAAATTTTAAAAGTATCACATTAAACTAAATTTAAATGATTCCTATAATTTTAAAAATTTTCTCTAAATAATTAAAATTAAATATTCTTTCAAATTTATGCGATATTACTGATTCTAGTGATCTAGTTACCTAGGAAAACACACATATTTGTTCGAGGTCTCGGTTATCTTAGGGCGTCCCACGACTGTTCGGTTCTAATAGCCAAGTTCCTTGCTTAATCTCCCTGGAATTATAAAACAACATACTAAAGGAGCCAATAAGAAAATTTTACCATATTCTAAGAAAAGGAGTAGTACGACAAAAGGGAGTGGGGCACTCTCCTTGGACAAAATAAGGTATATATTAATTATATATATAAGAGGTTCATATGACTAAGGAATGAGATGACAAATCTAAATTGTTCTTCATACAATTGTGGACCTCAGTGTAGGCAACACAAATGAAGTCATTAAAGTCTAACAACTACCAGCTGATAAAGGTAATTCGTAACCAGACGCAACCATTTATCCCAAAAATCCAGATGGATGGAAATGGCGTAATCTAAATATTTATCACTTGAATAGTAACAAAATGGTACATAATCAAACCTACCATTGACATAAAATTTCAAAGGTGTATCAGAAATTTGAGTACCTGTTGAGGAGAAGTGGAAAGGAGATCGTCGGACAGATGAACTGAAAGTATATCTCGCGGGGGCGGACGATCATATGAGAGAGCGCATCGAAGGATAGCAGAGAAGGCCAAGGCAATCGCCGAGGCGAGAAACAACCCTCGAACTGCCATGGCAACGGAGAAAGAAGAGAAGTAACAACAAAGAAGAAGAAGAAGGAATCTGGAGTAGGACTTATAAGTAAGAGAGCAAAGAAAGTAAAACCAACCGCCTACTTAAGCCGAAGGGAGAGTACATTCATTATTTTTTTTTGTGTCTTTTCTCTTATTATTAATTTTTTTTTTTCCGCCAGTTATGACTTGAGAGGACATTCATTATTTTTTCTTGTATCTATTCTCTTATTATTAATTTTTTTTTTCCGCCAGTTATGACTTTTAACGTTTGGGACAAATCTCGTGTCTCTCTCCGACACCTGGACGCGTGTCAGTCGGCAACATGGGATTTGGCAAAGATACCAAAAGCTGGAACCTACAGATCCTGGCATGTTTGTTCACACTACCCAAGGTTTATTCTCGCCTGTTCCATAAAACAAGGGAAAATAAAAATTCGCCAATCTATGAAGGGCCGTCAATTCGTCTACCCACCCCAGCAAGCCCAAGTGGGCCCAAAAAAATCTAAGCCCATCTGGTTGTCATCTAAACCTCCTGGTCTATCTGTCTGTTATCTTACGGGTTCCAGGCTAAGGCTGTCAATGAGATGGGTCGGGCTTGGTTAGGCCCAATTCTAAATGGGTCTAATAATTTATAGGCCAGAGCCCGACCCTTTTTTTGATGGTATGTATAACGATGTGTATAATATGTGTAGATATCTTATAGCCTTTTTTAGTAACAATGTGTATAAGTGTATAGTAATGTTATAGCACTGTATATAGCATTGGAATCTTATGTTTTTTCAGTAATAGTGCGTACAACAGTGACATAATAATGTTTATAACAGTAGCATAACAGTGGTTATAACGATGTATATAACAACATCAATAATAGTGAGTTTGCCTGTCAATATATATATTATATCATGCATAACTTTTTTTTTGGTTAAATATTATGCATAACTTACAATGGTGTAAATGTTTGGATATACAAGTTTAGTAATAAACTAATAATATAGTTCTAGGATATGTAGGTAACAAATAATATATAAAGTGCATATATTATATAAGTTTATTATTATAAAAAAATATATAAATATATTAACATGTAAGGTTTGGGCCGGGCCGAGCCTGAGTTTCAAGCTCCTAAGCCCTAGCCCAGCCCATATAAAAAATGCGCCTAAATTTTCAAGCATGAGCTTGATCAATTGGTTGAAAGTATGCCTTCTTTTGAGCCTGGCCGGGCCGGGCCGGGCCGGGCCGGGCCAGGCCACCAAGCTGTGGGGGGATTGGACACCCCTATACTAGACTTCTTTGTTATTTGAAGAGCCCAGTGAATGTCACATTTGCATACTAATTGAGTTGAGGAGTCCAGCATTCATCAACTTGTTCTGGATATTTGTTTTCTTATCCAACTCAATGAATCATCTTGATTGTGAGAGTGGGTGTGAAGGTATATGTTATATCAAGATTAAATTGCTTTTAGAATAATATAGGTGTCTCTCTTAGATATTCTTCTACTTAGATTAGGTAAAGTCAAGCATTCTTGTTTAAAGTTTATAGTATCCGTTATTATATTTTATCGATGCCCCATTTGAAGTGTTGATCAATTCAAGATTCTTAATTTCCTTTAGCCATTAATATGTTTGTTCCTCACTAGAAAATAACCCTGAATCATTGGTTATGCAGAATATACCAAAGGCATGTCAAACTTGAGAATGAATCATCGATAGAAGTTGGCTGTATGTTCCATTCAATAGCCTTGTCGCTGAGTGTGAACGCCCCCCAAAAGCCGGTAACTTGAGCATCTTAAACTCGTCTGTCTGAACGTCACATCTAAAGTCAGCTTCATATCATTTGATTTTCTACGAACTTCTGTATCCCATTTTCATCTGTTTCTTTCAGACTTGCACGCATACCTTTAAGGACGTGCTTGTACGATCCACGATTTTGGATTCCTTCAAGGGACGTGCTTGACTACCCAAAAAAAGAGATGTGTTTGCATGATCCACGAATTTGGGCCCATGGACCTCAGATTAGATCCAATGACCACCCATTGAGGGTTCAGTTTCATCGTACGTGGATCCAAATGTAAGCACTAGGCATACGAATCATGTTAGGTCTCGTTTGGGCTCAAATTTAATTTGGGCCGTTTGATTCGGACGGATGCATCAAATGGGTTACCCAAGCTGCACATGGGTGGGGCAGGCCCATCATGAGACCCATGGGGTTTGCATAGCCTGCCATAGGCAGGGGCATTGTGACGAGCGGCTGAGCCAATGTACATGCAGGCTAGCTCTTCACTCAATATGTAAAGGGGGGACTAGAGTATTAGGGATAATTAAGAAGTGCTATAATAAGGTGAATGAGATCAACTATATCATTCAAGTGTATCTCATCATAATATTAGATTAACATTAATCAATGATAGATTAGATATAATTAGATTAGGTTGATTTACTTTCCATAAGGTATATCATGTTTTTTTTTTTGGAAGGTAAAGGTTTATCATGTTATCTCTATGGTAAATCATCCAAATTCAAAAAATTTGTTTTCTATCATGGTATCAGAGCGGTCGGCCGATCGGACCTTGATTTGATTTCAATCTTGCTGATTTTCCTTTGTGCCACCTGTTGGGCTTAAACCTCTCTACTCGTCAATCCTTGTTTATTGTTTTTCTCACTTTGGCAATCAAAAGCGTTTGATGCTGCTACATCATTCCTACTATTAGGCTGTCTCTGAAAAAAAATTTGTCTGGCGTGTAATCTCAACATGTCCCTTTGGATGTGCTCGGATTGGCCTTCATCAACATGAGTATCAAGGCCAGCAACAACATCCTTGTGAAGGAGAAAACCCCAGACAAGGCTTCAATGTCATTGTCTCAATGCACTTATGTGCCTCATCCCATAAATCTACACAGTTCAGAAGATGGATCATGCATGGTTACCCCCTAGTGCTCAATCCTTGGCATGTCGAGCTTGATTCATGAACCTTAAATAGTGGAGACCCCTGTCAAGGCACCCATTTTGGTTGCTGGCGCACATAGCATGTGCTCATCCTCTACCTCCCATCACATGTTTAGGGAAGAGGATGGTTGGGTGCTTGGTCTCTCTGCCTACCTCTTTTACTTGGAGATTGCATAGTCCTCACCTACTTAGAAAGAAGAAGAAGAAGAGTTGCTATCGTTGCTTACATTGTCATGGCCTCTTATCACTTCTCTACTATTTTTCATACGAGTTCAACCAAGATGCCCCCCAACCAAAAAAAAAGAAAAGTTGAGTGAGTCAACTCACCAGGCCATGAGGACCCTTTTTAGCCTAATTTGAGGCCTATGCCCATTAGAGGCACCTAGTCTTGCCCATAAAGGTTGCTATCTTTGGCCCAAGAGGCCATTTTCTTTGGTCCATAGAGACCAATTGTTTTCTTAGGCCCATGGAGGCCCAGTTCAAGCATATTAGGCTGATTTTCTTGGCCATTGAGCTATGTCAAGCCCATTACTAGCACTACTTTCAAAGCCCTTTTGATGCATTTTTTTTAGGTCCATGGAGATCCTTTTTTGGTCACTAGAGGCCCTTTGTTTTGGCCAATTAGAGGCCCATTTGGTTAATCTACATCTATCAACAAGTAACTCGCGGACTCAACCAAACAAGCAATGAATATCGAAGGCATCGAGCGGAGATCAAAACTTGTCAAGTGGACTTCTATTACAGACAAATACATGTTGAATATCGAAGGTATGAAGCGGAGATAAAAAGTTGTCAAGTGGACTTCTATTAGAGGCAAATACATAGAGATTTTTCAATCCCCATATATTTGAGGGGGAATATTAGGGAATATCTAAGAATTACTGTAATAAGGTGAATGAGATCCACTATATCATTCAAGTGTATCTCATCACAATATTAGATTAACATTAATCAAGGATAGATTAGATATGACTAGATTAGGTTGATTTACTTTCCATAAGGTCTATCATGTGATCTCTATATAAACCCTAGTTAGGGTTATTGTAAATCCTCGCTCCGCCCCTATAGTTGGTACCTTCTAAGAACTGATGTGATGATGCTGTAGACAGCTGCAACCTTATGCTAGGAACAGGTGAGCTAGCTCAACTTCTAAAGATGACAGTGACAGTATCATTTGGACATTTTCCAGATTGTTCCAAGAACATCTAGTATGGTGAGGAAGCTTTGGCAATACATCAATGGATGATGAATCAGAAGTGGCATTGATTATATAATTGTGTATGGAATCAGATGCCAAAGGGCTTATAAACATTTTGACTTGTCACTATCCAACTGACTTTGAGAGGTATTGCTTCTCATTTTGGACATCCAAAATATGGCCACTGCATTTAAATATATTCAGTTCTGCCATGCGAGTAGAACTGGCAATGTAGAAGCCCATCTCTTAGCAAAGAAGGCCCTTAGAGATGGGGGGAATTGGGATATCATTCTGTATAGCAAAATGGGATTGTTGCCAAAGTATAACTATACTATTGCAAAATGATTCTGCATAACTCTACTTTTTATGTTGGGCCTAACCCTTGTAGGTGAGGGTTGGGCATGGTATGCCTCCTCTAGGGCTATCAAGGGGCTTCTATTAGACTAGGCTTCTATAATGCTAACATCAACAAATAAACACTGTTTTCAATACAAAATCAAAATGAAGGATGGACTCATTCCATACTTGTACCAGTCACAGAAAATCCTTTGTTAAGACCGATTTCTGTGTCTTGATGATATCCCATTCCCTATGCAAGAAAGCTTTATTCTTTTGCATCTTTTGTGATTGAAGAATATATCTGAGTGATGTAAGGTAACAAAATGAGGCATTTTAATTACAACAGAATTTAGACTTTCTAACAACCTGTGTCGGATGTGAGGCTTTTCAGCCAGACTGTGTCAGCAACAATTGGCTCATCGTCGTCGTTCCTATGCCACCTCCACACCGCATGACTTGCATTCACCACCTCAAATTGCCCGTGCCCAAAACTCGCTTCCCTAAAAACCGATATATCTGGTTGGGGATCCATGTACCTATAAACACAAACATGCAGTTAGTATGAAAGAATTATCCTTCTCACCTCCCCCCAAGAAATAAGGTTAGGCCGCAACCCCAATTAGCCGGTTAGAGAGCATTAGGAGCCAAGGGCCGGGTAGTTGCCCCTGAACTTTTTAATATATAAATATAGTTTAATAAGGCAAAGCCATGGGGCATGGGCATGCAACAGTTGCCCTAGAACTTTGAAAAAAAGAAATATCTTTCACATTATGTTGTTTAATTATTTAACATGACATAGCTATGAGGGCAAGAGGACAATTGTCCCTGAAATTAAAAAAAGAAACTATATTTATTTATTTAATTATCTAATAGGATATAGCTATGAGACAAGGGGGTATGGCCCTAAACTTTTGAAAAGAAAATATATTTAAATATTTAACAGGACATAACTATGGGACAAGGGCACAACTATCCTCTCGTAATAAACAAGGAAAAACAATACCCGCTAATAATGTAGGAAATGTACAAACGTACAGATGAGATGACTCACAAATTTGGTTGTAAAAAAAATTCATAGGTCACGTCCCCTAGACACATAATATTTTTTATTTGCCTAATTATTCTCTACAAATCTATAAGCAAATACTAACATTTTTAATTAAACATCACTTGCCTCCTTACAAGAATATCCTAACTCTGCCCATTGGACCTAATCAACCCATGAGAGGATACACATTGCAGCTGGTACAAGCAGACATGTGTTGGGCTGCAGGCGTAGCTCTCTCCGGAGCTATACCGTTTGGTCGTAGGGAGAATTATATATTTTTATACACTTACTTGCTAAAAATCAACCTTACTATGATGAAAATATTGCACTTACTTGCTAGCAAGGCCTTCACGATTGCCACCATCGCCAATGGTAATATGCACTGGAGCACATGCATTAGCTTTCCCATCATAAACACGAGTCTGGAATTTCATTTGAGAGATCCATCAATTAGATTAACCATAACAAGGACTTGACCAACAATTCATGGATAAAGGAAGAAGAAGCTTACAAAGCGCTCATAGGCATGGACATGTCCGGCAAAAACAACATCAACTCGAGCTCCATATAGCAACCCTTCCATAGCTTTCTTCATGTCCACTGCTTCATGTTCCCCTTGGTGGGCAGTATTGGAATTGTACCAAGGCGCGTGTATGAGAACAACCAGCCATGGTGTTCTCTCCCTATTGACCTTCCCCAAGTCGGCTTCGAGCCACTTGTACTGAGCCGAGCCGGCATCGAAGTCAGTGTAAGAGCCCAACATGACAACATGAACTCCAGCGACTTCGAAGGAGTAGTAGAGGTTGGAATTGGAGGCACTATCCTCAAAAGGCATACGCCATCTGGTATTGTAGGATGAGAAGGAGGAGGGGTGGAGGAGAGGGAGCTTCTCGATCTCATGGTTGCCTTGAGTGACCATCCAAGGGCGTTGGCTTGCGAGTGGCTCGACGAGCCGCCCAAAGGAGTCCCAGAGTGGCTGGTAGAGGTCAGCGTAGGACAAGTCACCTGGGAGGAGCATCACGTCGTAGTTTGAACCTGCAATGTGTTGGAGGGTCGAGTTTGTCCACCCTGTCTGGCCCAGATCACCTGCATTTTGCAATTTGGGTGCATGAGGAAGGCCATTTTTGTAATTTAGAAAAAAAAAATTCAACAATATCACTTTAAACCATTGTAGTCTTCTTTTGGGGGAGGACCAAGTTGGAGAGTGTGTCAATTGAGAAATCATCTTTGCACTAACCTCACACCCATCCTACACTAGTAAGAGCATCTCCAACGGTGTGTTATATGGTGTCTCAATGCTACATTATGACATTGAGAATAAAAATATGATCTTCAACGGTTGCTTTTGGGTGTACCAAAATTTGGCATAAGCCATTTATTGTGCCAAATTTGGCACAAGAAATAACATATGCCAAAATTTGGCAGATCCTTTGACCAGATGACTTTTGTTGGTTTTTTTTATCATTTCGTCCTCCAACGGTTTTTTTTCATTTTACCCTCTAACGATTATATTTGATTTTTTTTTTTTGACTATTTTTACATCCAACTGCTATAATTTTTTTCCCATTTTACCCTCCAATCCTTGGTTTGTAGAAAAAAAATATTAATTCTATTTTTAAATATTAAAAAAAATATTTTTAGGGGTAATGACCCTAAAGGTGGGTGAATCTTAACCATAATGAAGGGGTGTCAAAAGGGACAAGTGGTGATCTCAGGCGTTGTGATTGTGAAAAAATAGAATTGACACAGCCAATTTGACATAAACCATTGAAACAGCTTGTGCCAAATATGACATTTTAACATGGTAGTTGTGTCAAATTTAGAATAGGCATAACTAATATAGCTTTCACCATTGGAGATGCTAAACCCGAACCCAAGCAGTTAAAAAAGGGTTTAAATGGATGGGTTAAGGCCTACCCAATTGAGGAACCTCAACCCCAACAAGCCCTCCTTTGCTGCAATAGTCATTGCAGCATTGTGGCAGATGGTATATGCCTTGTCATCATTTGTCCTAGTCTTTTATTGATGGACGCATTCCATCCTATTGCACTCTCCCTTTTTGAGACAAGAAGGTAGGGATTTTATGGTGTGGGCTAGGGTGTATTCCAGCCAATCTGAGCCGAGCTTGAAATGTTAGGCTAGGATGGCCCAAGACTTGATTCATTAAAAAACTATTTTTTTATAATAATAATATTTTAAATTATATTTATTATTATTATTTTATTAATATATATTATAAAATTCAAGCCGAGCTGTGCTCAAATCAAATCGAGTCTCAATTGAGACTAACAAAATCAAACGTGGAACTTGACTTGAACCAGTTTAATTGGAAAAAAGTTTAGCTCGGCTTGATCAAAGCAAAAATGACAACTTGAACTCAGCTTGGTCAGATCGTGCCGAGCCGACAAGCTAGCTCGACTTGAATACGCCCCTAGTGGGGCCACACGGACCTGATACAAGTCTTTGTCTTGTTACCCGGAAAAGGGGAGAGTGCATAAGAGGGTAAAGTGTTGTAAACATTCCCTTTCATTTTTTTTTATAGAATTATTATCATATAACACACACTAAACTCACACATTACATAGCCAGAATTAGGTAGCCACTGAGGTGTCATAATAGATTTTTCCAAGCAACCACTCTAAATGAACCTTTCCTAAGGAGGGTTGATGGCCCTTGAGCCTTCCCTTCATTTAAATGCACAAAATAGAAAAAAGTTGCATTGGAAACATCAATGCCGCACCAACAAATGTTGGCTTTGGGGCTCAACCTTATCTCACCCACCTAACCTCTTTGAAATTAATAAAAGGAACCTCATAAATAGAAAGTATTTAAAATTTTTAGTAAAATTAAAGCGTATAAATATTCACAGCTTGGCGGGCTGCCAATATTCACCCATAGCCCTGTTGCGACTGCAGTAACTATTAAGTATAATTCTTAAATTAATAGATAGTATTGATACTTAACTTTAATTTATTTAAGCTTAACCAGAGTTAAAAGGAGTATTAAAACTTAAAAGGGACACGGGTAAGATAGGAAACGGACCCAGGTCGGCTAATGACTGCTCTTTGTTATTCTTACTCCCCTCCCTAACTAGCCGGGTCCAGGGAGCCCCACTTAATCCATACCCATTTATAAACGGGTTGAAAATTCAATCGAAACCGCCACCAGATCCGGAAACTAAACCCTAACACAAACACTAGGGAAAACTGAGCAGGTTGATGGTCAGATTAGAAATTGCTACCCTCGAAAACGGTAAAGATGAGCCATTGCACTTTCATCCTCGCAAATGAAAACTTTGACCGATCTCCATTGTTAAATCGAATGATATGATGTACAAGACCCACCAATTCATATAATCCGGACCGTTCATAACTCAAACTGAAGTCAGGATCTCAACCTTTTCACTTTATTTTGGTTGAATACAATAACACCACAAAGTATTACTATAGGCAAATGAAAGGAAACACACACCATGCAGACATCACACACAAATCATGCAGACCACACACACGCACTCACTTTGATAGGGTCAGATTAGTTGGTTTTTTTTTGTTTGTTTGTACAAGGCATCATTTATCTAGGGTGAGTGGCATAATCCAGGACAGAGAGAAGTGACCCTAGGACCTCCTTCAAATGAGGAACACACACCACACACCTTAGTAGGGGTGGCAATTGGGCTAAGTTCGGGTTTCAAAGCCTTTATAAATGTGTCACGCTCGGGTTAGGTCTATTCAAAAATACCAAAATTTAAGTCCAAACATGACCCATTGCCACCCCCCAACACCTTAGTCATCTGAACAAGAGCGGCATTGAAGTCTACTTACCTACAATGGCGAATTTGATAGGAAGATTAGCCGGTGGGGTTTTGAAGCTGTACTCCTGAGCCAACTCCGAGCCGCAACGGTAGTAGTAGACTGTATCTGGCTTCAATGGACCAATGACTACCTCATGTATTTCACCGGATGTATACATCAAATACGAGTACCTAGATGTACTCCCAGTTGCTGAGGAATCGTATACTCCCGTTGATGTACCGTACTGTATTGTTGCCGGAGTTTCCTCTTCAGTTATCCATGATATTCTCATCTTTTCCTCACCTACCAAAGATATATGCACCTACACATTGATACAATGAAAATGTCTCATTTTAAAAAGCAATGCTTGCCCCATTGCTATGGTGTGCATAGCACCACTCCTTTGGTCTATCTAAGATCCAGTCCCATGAGGGTTTGCATGGTTAAAATCTCCACCATTTTCTAACCTGAAACAATACGTCAACCCTGCTAACCAGAAACTGCCTAAAAAAGAAAAAACAATGCGGAATCCATGGTTAACACTTAACAGTGCCATAGACCATGTTTTGGATTGAATTTGGGTCCACCTTCTGCATATGCACCTTTATTACCATATTTGTACATCAATCACCTCTTTACTATCTTACCAAATAAAAAAGACCTTTACTCCGAAGCATTTATATGGGTAAAGGTTTCCTTTTGAGCATAAGGATTTTGCTACACTCTACTCACCCCCAAGGATAAAGCTTCTTAGATCACCACCTTAGAAAAAAAAATGTACGGTTTTGAAATTCTATGATTCTTTAAATTTTAAAAGAATCACATTAAATTAAATTTAAATGATTCCTATAATTTTAAAATTTTCCTCTAGATAATTAAAATTAAATATTCTTTCAATTTTATGCTATATTACTCATTCTAGTGATCTAGTTACCTAGGAAAACACACATATTTGTTCGAGGTCTCGGTTATCTAAGGGCGTCCTAAGACTGTTCGGTTCTAATAGCCAAGTCCCTTGCTTAATCTCCCTGGAATTATAAAACAACATACTAAAGGAAACAGTAAGAAAATTTTACCATATTCTAAGAAAAAGGGTAGTACGACTAAAGGGAGTGGGGCACTCTCCTTGGACAAAATAAGGTATATATTAATTATATATATAAGAGGTTCATATGACTGAGGAATGAGATGACAAATCTAAATTGTTGTTCATCCAATTGTGTACCTCAGTGTAGGCAACACAAATGAAGTCATTAAAGTCTAACAACTACCAGTTGATAAAGGTAATTCGTACCAGACGCAACCACTTATCCCAAAAATCCGGATGGATGAAAAGGGCAATCTAAATATTTATCACTTGAATGGTAACGAAATGATACATAATCAAATCTACCATTGACATAAAATTTCAAAGGTGTATCAGAAATTAATTTGAGTACCTGTTGAGGAGAAGTGGAATGAAGATCGTTGGACAGATGAACTGAAAGTGTATCTCGCGGGGGCGGACGATCATACGAGAGAGCGCATCGAAGGATAGCAGAGAAGGCCAAGGCAATCGCCGAGGCGAGAAACAACCCTCGAACTGCCATGGCGACGGAGAAAGAAGAGAAGCGACACCTAAGAAGAAGAAGAAGGAATCTGGAGAAGGACATATAAGTAAGGGAGCAAAGAAAGTAAAACCAACCGCCTACTTAAGCCGAAGGGAGAGGACATTCATTATTTTTTCATGTATCTATTCTCTTGGTATTAAATTTTTTTTTTCGCCAGTTATGACTTTTAACGTTTCGGACAAATCTCGTGTCTCCCCCCGACACCTGGACGCGTGTCAGTCGGCAACGTGGGATATGCCAAAGATACCAAAAGCTGGAACCTATGACGGTTTCCCAGATCCTGGCATGTTTGTTCACACTACCCAAGGTTTATTCTCGCCTGTTCCATAAAACAAGGAAAAAAAAATAAAAAATATCTATGTCGGGCCGTCAATTAGGCTACCCGGGCCAGAAAGCCCTAGTGGGCCCAAAAAAGTCTAAGCCCATCTGGTTGTCATCTAAACCTCCTGGCCTATCTGTCAATTATCTTACGGGTTCCAGGCTAAGGCTGTCAATGAGATGGGTCGGGCTTGGTTAGGCCCAATTCTAAATGGATCTAATTATTTATAGGCCAGAACCCGACCCTTTTTTTGATGGTATGTATAACTATGTGTATAATATGTGTACAATATTGATATCTTATAGCCTTTTTTAGTAACAATGTGTATAAGTGTATAGTAATGTTATAGCATTGGAATCTTATGTTTTTTCAGTAATAGTGTGTACAACAGTGACATAATAGTGCGTATAACAGTAGCATAACAGCGGTTATAATGATGTATATAACAATGACATAGCAACATCTTTAAGAGTGAGTTTGCCTGTCAATATATATATTATATTATGCATAACTTTTTTTTTGGTTAAATGTTATGCATAACATACAATGGTGTAAATGTTTGGATATATAAGTTTAGTAATAAACTAATAATATAGTTCAAGGATATTTAGGTAACAAATAATATATAAAGTGCATATATTATATAAGTTTAATTATTATAAAAAAATATATTAATATATTAACATGTAAGGTTTGGGCATGACCGGGCCGAGCCCGAGTTTCATGCTCCTAAGCCCTAGCCCAGCCCATATAAAAAATGTGCCTAAATTTTCAAGCATGAGCTAGATCAATTGGTTGAAAGTATGCCTTCTTTTGAGCCGGGCCGGGCCAGGCCAGGCCACCAAGCTGCGGGGGGGATTGGACACCCCTATACTAGACTTCTTTGTTATTTGAAGAGCCCAGTGAATGTCACATTTGCATACTAATTGAGTTGAGGAGTCCAGCGTTCATCAATTTGTTCAGGAATCATCTTGAGTTTGAGAGTGGGTGTGAAGGAATATGGTATATCAAGATTAAATTGCTTTTAGAATAATATAGGTGTCTCTCATAGATATTCTTCTACTTAGATTAGGTAAAGTCAAGCATTCTTGTTTAAAGTTTATAATATCCGTTATTATAATTTATCGATGCCCCATTTGAAGTGTTGATCAATTCAAGATTCTTAATTTCCTTTAGCTATTAATATGTTTGTTCCTCACTAGAAAATGACCCCGAATCATTGGTTACGGAGAATATACCAAAAGCATGTCAAACTTGAGAATGAATGATCGATAGAAGTTGGCTGTATGTTCCATTCAATAGCCTTGTCGCTGAGTGTGAACGCCCCCCAAAAGCCGGTAACTTGAGCATCTTAAACTCGTCTGTCTGAACGTCACATCTAAAGTCAGCTTCATATCATTTGAGTTTCTACGAACTTCTGTATCCCATTTTCATCTGTTTCTTCAGACTTGCACGCATACCTTCAAGGACGTGCTTGTACGATCCACGATTTTGGATACCTTCAATAGACGTGCTTGTACGATCCACGATTTTGGATACCTTCAATAGACGTGCTTGACTACCCGAAAAACAAGATATGTGCTTGTATGATCCACGAATTTGGGCCCTGGACCTCAGATTGGATCCAATCACCAACCATTGGGGGTTCAGTATCATCGTGGATCCAAATGTAAGCACAAGGCAATACGAATCATGTTAGGTCTAGTTTGGGCTCAAATTTAATTTGGCCCGTTTGATTCGGACAGATGCATCAAATGGGTTACCCAAGCTGCACATGGGTGGTGCAGGCCCATCATGAGACCCATGGGGCTTGCATAGCCTGCCAAAGGCAGGGGCATTGTGACGAGCGGCTGAGCCCGGGTACATGCAGGCTAGCTCTTCACTCAAGATGTAAAGGGGGGCCGAGAGTATTAGGGAATAATTAAGAAGTACTATAATAAGGTGAATGAGATCCACTATATCATTTAAGTGTATCTCATCATAATATTAGATTTGCATTAATCAATGATAGATTAGATATAATTAGATTAGGTTGATTTACTTTCCATAAGGTATATCATGTTTTTTTTTTTGGAAGGTAAAGGTCTATCATGTTATCTCTATATAAACCCTAGTTAGGGTTATGGTAAATCATCCAAATTAATCAAGAAATCTGTTTTCTATCATGGTATCAGAGCCGTCGGTTGATCGGACCTTGATTTGATTTCAATCTTGTTGATTTTCCTTTGTGCCACCTGCTGGGCTTAAACCTCTCTACTCGTCAATCCTTGTTTTTTGTTTTTCTCGCTTTGGCAATCAAAAGTGTTTGATGCTGCTACAACATCTTTCCTACTATTAGGTTGTCTCTGGAAAAAAAAAATGTCTAGCGCGTAATCTCAGCATGTCCCTTTGGATGTGCTCGGATTGACCTTCATCAACATGAGAATTAAGGCCAGCAACATGGGTTACAAGTTCTACATCTTTGTGAAGGAGAAAACCCCAAACAAGGCTTCAATGTCATTGTCTCAATGCACTTATGTGCCTCATCCCATAGATCTGCACGGTTTAGAAGATGGACCATGCACGGTTACCCCCTAGTGCTCAATCCTTGGCATGTCAAGCTTGATTCATGCACCTTAAATAGTGGAGACTCTTGTCAAGGCACCCATTTTGGTTGCAGGCGCACATAACATGTGCTCATCCTCTACCTCCCATCATATGTTTAGGAAAGAGGATGGATGGGTGCTTGGTCTCTCTGCCTACCTCTTTTACTTGGAGATTGCCTAGTCATCACCTACTTACAAAGAAGAAGAAGAAGAGTTGTTATCATTGCGTACATTATCATGGCCTCTTATCACTTCTCTACTATTTTTCATACGTTCAACCAAGATGCCCCCCCAACCAAAAAAAAAGAAAAGTTGAGTGAGTCAACTCACCAGGCCATAAGGACCCTTTTTAGCCTAATTTGAGGCCTATGCTCATTCGAGGCACCTAGTCTTCCCATAAAGGCTGCTATCTTTGGCCCAAGAGGCCATTTTCTTTGGTCCATAGATACCAATTGTTTTCTTAGGCCCATGGAGGCCCAGTTCAAGCCTATTAGGCTGATTTTCTTGGCCATTGAGTCATGTCAGGCGCATTAGCGGCACTGCTTTCCAAGCCCTTTTGTGGCATTTTTTTTAGGTTCATGGAGATCCTTTTTTGGTCACTAGAGGCCCTTTCATTTGGCAAATTAGAGGCCCAATTGGTTAATGTACATCTATCAACAAGAAAGTAACTCGTGGACTCAACCAAACAAGCAATGAATATCGAAGGCATCGAGCGGAGATCAAAACTTGTCAAGTGGACTTCTATTATAGGCAAATACATGTTGAATTTTGAAGGTATCAAGCGGAGATAAAAAGTTGTCAAGTGGACTTCTATTAGAGGCATATACATGGAGATTTTTCAATCACCATATATTTGAGGGGGAGTATTAGGGAATATCTAAGAAGTACTGTAACAAGGTGAATGAGATCCACTATATCATTCAAGTGTATCTCATCACAATATTAGATTAGCATTAATCAAGGATAGATTAGATATGATTAGATTAGGTTGATTTACTTTGCATAAGGTCTATCATGTGATCTCTATATAAACCCTAGTTAGGGTTATTGTAAATCATTCAAGTTAATCAAGAAATCTGTTTTCTATCATTGAGGTGGTTAAACCTTTGTTGGAAGAATAAACCAGATCAGAGAGAGTGAGCCCAAGAAGAGGAAGTCTCTTAATCAGAGACATCCATTGGAGCCAAAGGAAAGATCTAGAACCCGATTCAGAGAAGAACTAGACCCAAGTGACTCCGATTCAGAGGAGAACTAGATCCAAGTGAGTCTAGACTCATAGGATCCAAGTGAGTCTAGACTCATAGGAGTTGTAGAAAGCCCTTGAACATTCTCATTTGTCTGCATCCGGACTAATTCGAGGACTCAATTTGGACTCTCAAACTATGTTGATGATCCAATCCCCAATGAGGGTCTTAATCAGCAATTGTCTGATCTTATATGGTTGTTAGGGTCCATTTTATGGATTCTAGGCTTCTAGCCTTGGACTTTTGTGCACCCAAACATGGGTGACCATGTGTAATGAAGCTATTCTGGACATGTCATTAAATTGGAATAGGATAACCATAAATTTGTTACCAAGCATAATAGGGATTAGGGCCAAAACAACCATAAACTTGTTACCAAACAAATTTAGAATATGGATAAGTATAAACATGTTTCATTACCAAATTTGGAATAAGTTAAAATGAGATTAACTGTAAATCTGTCAAACATATTTGGAACAAAGTTAACCAGATTAGCTATAAATCTAAAATTGAAATAGGCAAAAACTAGATTAGATAGAAATGAAAACAACTGTAAACTAAATTAAGTCGAACCATGTAACCAAACAGACCTTTAGCCTAGGAAATGACAATTTTATAAAATTGACTAATTAATTAAATAGACTCATCCCTTGAAGTGGGTTGGACTATAAGACAAATAGATAATTATCAAATCTTAATAAATTAATTAAAATTCAAATATATTTTTAGGCGTCTTAAAAGAGGTTAAGAACTCCATATTTTACAAGCTCGGAGGTCGAAGAATGAGAAGAATTCGAGCTGAGTTGTATCCTAGAGTAGTGCAGCTCAGCCTCATTTTAAACTTTTTTTTAATTATAGTTAACTAGGAGTCTTTGGGGAAAAAAATATCGCAAAGGATTCAAAATTATCAAATGGGGTTGGAAATGACGGAATCGTAAATAACCCTTGCTAACATGACTCGGCAAGGCAAATGGTGCAGCCCAAGGTGAGTCAAGTGGAGGCATGCTGCACAAGAAATGCCCGAGTTAAATATGGCAATGCTGAAACTGAAAGCATATCCATGATTATGCCAATAGACTTCCTTCACGCAATTGAATTCCTTTTATTCTTTTTTCTTTCAAAGTATCAAACCCTTTTTATATCCCGTCCCTTCTACTTCTAACCATCAACTCATCTCCCATACGAATATGGAGGGAAAAAGATGGTCACAAAATGTGTCTCTCTTTCTAGTCATTTTCTTCATTCCTCTCCTCTTCCATGAATTGCAGGCATCACCGGAATATTCCCGACCGCCTCCTCGGAGGATTATATACACGCCTCACGACCGCCCCGACTCCCACCCCCAACAGGTCTCTCTATCTCTATGTCTCCAGTATGGGGAACAATTGCCATTTTTTAACACTAATTCCCATTTCTCAATCAAATTTTCATTTTCAATAATTTCAGGTGCATATTTCACTAGGGGGGAAAGATCACATGAGAGTTTCATGGCTTACAATCGACAAAAGTGTGCCGTCAATTGTCGAATACGGGAAAATATCGGGGAAATATGAATCATCGGCAACCGGAGAGCATACGTCGTATCGTTACTTCTTTTACAGCTCTGGCAAGATCCACCATGTTAAGATCGGACCATTGGAATCTGATACTACTTACTACTATCGATGTGGAGGATTCGGCGATGAGTTCACCTTCAAGACACCTCCATCCACCTTCCCTATCGAATTTTCTGTAGCAGGTCAGTACCCCTCGTGCACACATGTATATTTTCCCACTACAATGCGCCTAGGCGCATTTTTAAGCATACCTCATATACAAAGCACACGAGCTTCGTTCAGTCTTTGAGTTTGGGGGATGAGAGTGAGAGACTCGAGAGTTGGTTGAGGTCGTTAATTAGTTTCTGCTTTAAGCGTAAGCAAAATTGTCGAAAGGGAATGAGTGCGCACTACGCATCAAATACCAACTTGATGAGTTCGGATGGGGGAAGAGCGCACGCTGCCTAAGAACAATGGCCCATATTTAAGAAGGTGGCCCACATCAACTAAATGGTGGGGCCCACATGTTTTTCGGGCCTGCGTTGTTGCCAATCCGAACTCCCAACCTGATAGTTTATAAAGGAGTCTGAAAAGGCAAACACACGAAGGTTAGAAACCTCTCAATTCCAAGTCACCTGCAATCCATTTAAAAGAAGTTTATAAAGTTATTAAGATAAGGTAAGGTTGTGTTAGGTTAGCACTCAGCAGCAAGTGTAAAACCTCCCACATTTGTTTTTGGTGGGAAGTGTCAAGTAATACACTAAACACGCACATAGTCAGACCTAAGGGTAAACCCACACACTCACTCCAAAAAAGCAAGACTAACCTTAGCGGCACTTAAGTCTGATTGTGTGCATGTGTTTAGTGTGTGTTACTTATACTCTCCCAACCCAAAAAAAAGAAAAATCGGTATTATGGCAGGGTCATACTGTCCCGTGTTTAGTCCCAGATTGGCTGGGTCTTGATTTCCATGTCATGAATCATGATTTTGAGGACGAGAGTTGCGTTAGGTCAACAGCGAAAGCGTCCTCAAAATTCTATGTCATGAATCCTGATTTCGAAGTAGAACTGAAAGGCGGGATGTCATACCGAATATATGAGATAAGAAATTGATGATAATTAAAATTACTTAGCTAATGTATATACTAGGTTTTTTTTTTTAATAACAGATTAAACACACACATGCACACAACATAAGAATCAGAGCTCCCACCACTTAGGGTTGAATTCGGGCGGGGCTTTTCCCAGATCTTCCTCCACTGAAGGCCACACCCCTACCACTTAGGGTTGAATTTGGGCAGGGCTTTTCCGAGCTTGACCAAGCCCGGCTCGGCTTAAAAGGGTTTGTTCTAGGCCCGAAGCCAGTCTCGGCTCGAAATCAAGCTTGAAAGTTCGGCCGAATTGATTCAAGCTCGAGCTCGGCTTGAATATATATATATATATCTTTAAATAATATTCAAGCCGGGCCAAGCTAAAGCCGAACCGAGTCTCAATCGAGTTGGGTCGAATCAAACAGGGGTTGGCCCGAGCTCGGTTTGATTGGATTTTCAAGCTTTTTTTGGCTTGACTTGGCCCGATCAAGCCTAAAATTCGAGCTGATCTTGGGCCGAACCTAGCCAAGCCAAGCCGCACAAATAGGCATGGGCTTTGTGCAGCCCTACTACCACTCACGCAAGAGGCGGGGGTGGGTTATGGGGTCACTCATTCAAGGGAGCCAGCCAAATGTAGTATAATTCTGATGTGCTCTCTATTTTACAGGGGACCTAGGACAGACAGAATGGACTGCGGCAACACTCGCGCACGTTAACAAAACTGACTACGACGTGCTATTGCTTCCCGGGGATCTATCTTACGCGGACAGCCAGCAACCGCTATGGGACACATTTGGACGCTTCGTTGAGCCATACGCGAGCCACCGCCCGTGGATGGTCACTCAGGGCAACCACGAGATCGAATCCTTCCCCATCATCCACACCCAAGCTTTCAAAGCCTACAATGCAAGGTGGCCCATGCCCTTCCATGAGAGTGGCTCCACGTCCAATCTTTACTATTCCTTCGATGTGGCTGGGGTCCACATTATCATGCTCGGCTCTTATACTGACTTCAATTCCCACTCGGCTCAATTTAAGTGGCTCGAAGCCGACTTGGCTATGGTCGATAGGGGTCGCACCCCATGGCTCGTCGTGCTGGTTCATGCGCCATGGTATTCCACCAATACGGCCCATCAAGGGGAAGGAGACAGCATGAGAAATGCCTTGGAGGAGTTGCTCTATAAGGCACGAGTCGACATCGTTTTTGCTGGTCACGTTCACGCCTATGAACGCTTTGTAAGTGATTTCTTTTTTGATGAGGGGTATTTTAGTCATTTAAAGAGAAGCTCGTGTATGGTGAATATAACTATTTGAGCCATGCTAGTCCTACTCTCCGACATTCCCTACTCTCAACCAAAAACTAAACACAACATGTGTTTGGTTTTGAAGCAGGGTAGGGAATGCATGAGAGTAGGGCCTTAGCATGCTTTAAAACTGTATAAGTAGGGAGACAGGATCCTATCCAATTGCGTCGCACTCACAGAACCCCTTTTAACTCTGGTTAAGATCATTTTACACTTGGGATAAATATATATATATATTTAAATTCTAAAAACTAAGGTTAGGTTGTTGAATCCTAAGAATTAGTGAATCTTAACAATAATTAGTAGATAGTTAATAAGGATTAAAAGGGACCCATGTTGATCTGTGGGTGCTATTAAACTCCCCGAGTACAATCGGATTGATTGTGATCCGATGGATCTCACAAGTACGACTGCACATTGAGATGGGGTCATGAAAATTGGGGGGAAGATTTTGGTCCTGGCTGGGCATGGTCCAAACTAGCAAGACTGACCACCCTTTTCTCAAGCTTGGTGGCGCTGGGGTGACCACTATGAAGCCCTATGTATTAGGGCTGTATATCTTGATCTGGATCTGATCAGAATATGTAGACGGGATCCTAATCCTATTTTAGATCCGTTGGATACGGATCCAAGATCTTGAATCCAATTATAATCGGATCGGATTTAGACCTATAGCGATCCGATCCGATTAAAATCCGATCCAATTAGAATATATATAACAATAATAATAATTATGTAATTTAATTTATACTATTATATTAATCATAATTTTTAATTTTTTAATTAAAATATTAATTTTTAGATATATTAGTGTTAATCAGACCGGATTCGGATCTTGAATAAATAATTAGATTCAGAATGGGTAATTCATAATCTAACGGATCTCTAATCAAATTCCAACCTATCCGATTCTTAATCGGATTCAGATCTACATATCCTATTCAAATCCGATCAGCTTACAGCCCTACTATGTATGGGCCTATCTATTAACTTTCTTTTTGACTTATTGCAGACGAGGGTGTTTGACAACAAGGCTAACTCTTGCGGTCCAGTGTATGTAACTATAGGCGATGGAGGCAATAGAGAGGGACTTGCTTTAATGTGAGTATTTCTAACCCTTAAAAAATGAAAATTTTCGTCAATTATTTAAAAAAAAAAAAAAATTCGTTAGATGTTAGTTAAATTGTTTTATCTCGTCTGATTGAAGGTTTAAGAAGCCTCCCTCTCCTCTTTCATTGTTCCGGGAGGCAAGCTTCGGACATGGCCGCTTGAGGGTCTTAAACCGTACTCATGCCCACTGGTCATGGCACCGCAACGATGACTCTGACTCAACTGTGGCCGATGACGTGTGGTTGGAAAGCCTAAGCAAGTCTAAGTTGTGCGAGGAAACCGTAAAAGCGCAAATACCATCGGTATCCCTTAATGACGAACTTTAAGCTAATAAGAACAAACAGTTTTTAGATACAAATGATTGACATGTAATGTGTTGTGTTTAGTGTTATTTGCATAAATTAAGAGGGCTAAGGCTGTTCCAAAATGCATTTTGTTGCTGTGATGGATAAGTGCAAATCCAGGATTTGAAGGTTAAAAATACTTAAAACCTTTTTTGTAGGGATAAGCACAACCTGGACTCACAGAATCCCTGCTAGCCAAACACTAGAGATATCATGTATCTTGTCTGCCGGGATAAGTGCATCCTCAAACTCACATAATCCTACAATTCAAACAACAGCGAATTCTATTCTTGGGTTCAGTCTATTTGGGGCAGAGCTGCACCATTTATCTGCAAAGTTTTATAACTAGGCCTCCTGACAGATATGCTAATTTAGAGAAGAGTATGACCATTTGCTGTTCGACTATTACTAATTATCTTAGAGATCTTCTTCTTTATTAATGCTTTATCTTTAATTATTTAGGGTTGGCAACACCAACCAGCTTCAACAATAAGTTTTGACTTTTATTCAAATCATTAATCAACAGGGCGGGGCTCATCCACTTATTATCTTCTGAGATATGTAATGGGATACATCTCCATTAACCCAATTATTTGTAGAAACACGTCACATCTAACTAATTGCTAACTGGGGATTGAGAACAAAACTAGTATACGTTTTCACACGTAGAACTCCACAGCAGTGGCCTTTGCTACAAGGGACCGAGAATAGTGTTGATACGTGTTTCTTATGTAGAGAAAGTGGGGAAGAAAAAAATTGAGGCTAGCATGTGAGGAGAGAAACTGCATTCCCTTATGTTATGTTTGTGGTCGAGAAAATAAGCAAAAACACTGCAAATAAAAGAAAATTTTGAATTTTTATTATAATTTTTAATTGTGTTTTGTCTAATATTCTTTTTTGTTTTCCATGTTTTTACTTGTTTTCTTGGCAACTAAACATAGGTAGGTTTCTTTTTAAAAATAAATAAATAATATCAAAATTTTATATGTAATGCCCCTGAATTATGAGTTAATGGCCCTCCAAATTTCCACGTGCTCTGCCTGTTTCCCTTTTACTGTGATTAAGCTTAATCAAATTAAAGTTAATATTTTCTTCTTCTAAAAATCAAGATTAACCTTAGGAGTGAGAGAATCTTAATCATAGTTAGTGAATGTTAAAAGGGGCACATGGCAGCTAAGTAGATCCTCTTTTAACTGTGGTTTGGCTTAATTAACTTAAGTTTAATATTTTTATTTCTAAAAACTAAGGTAGATGGATGCATCTTAACCAAAGTTAGTGGATGTTAAAAAGGACACGTGGTGGTTGTATAAGCCCTTACATTTCGTCAAAAAGAATAATTTTAAAAAAAAGAAATTAAAAATATAATTGATTTTATTTAAATAATAACTCTCCTAAACCCATTGCCAAAAAAAAAAAATCGGGAACTACCCTACGGAACCATAAGACTCATACTTTCCGCCCCCAAGAAAAAAATTCCTGGCTCCGGCACTGCTTATCTCAGTTTCCAGTGAGATACTACCAACACCACTAGCAAGATAGTAGAGTTCCAAAAAAACCATTTACCACTTAAAAAATACCGTTTAAATACAAAGAGGAGCTCTGCTTCAAGGGGAGCTCCGCTTTAACTCCGTGCAGCAGAGCTCCGGCTCAAAATTATTCTCTGAAAAATAATTTAACTTTGTAGGAACAGATTTTTAAGCCCAAATGTTTTATCTGGGGCTTCTACAATAATTGCCGTAGTTCTTCTTCTTCTTAGTATCATACTTACGCATAAAATCTTTTGGCAGGAAAATGTTTGGAAAAATTAATCACATGAGTGAATGAATCATAATAAAAAAACAAAAGTGATATTATTTAAAACTTAGGAGTGAGAGTGAGTGAAAGTTAATCAAAATTAATGGGTATCAAAGGGAACATGTAACGCCATTGGAACTTGAGCACACACGCCATGAACTCCTTAGTTCAAGACTTTTCGAGGCATGGGCTATCACCTCCTTATACTCAGGCTTCAGCCTGAGGAAATCCCATTGCCATTTTTGGTTGCTCCGGTTACCTCTTCAACCGGAGCTCCTATTTAAAGAACGAACCCCTCATTGGCTGCGGAAATGCGCACGCCTAAAGATTCGCTGCAATTAATTTATTGTTATTTTGTTCAGAGGCCACGCGTCAGCAACAACTTGGCATGCCTCTGGAAGATGCTGCTGCCAAACAACAACAACTATTATCCACGTATTAGTAAAGCTAAAGAGAAACCAAATTTTCACGCCCACCAAGAGTTTCCACAAATGACATCATAACTTTTAAAAAAGAAAAAAAAAAGAAAAGAAAAGAAAAGGAGAAATATATTGAATTTTACATGTGCCAGAGAAAAGTCCAACCGGCGGCGTCAGATAACCTACCGCCGGCACGGGGATGTAGTCAGATCAAACTCCGGTATACGATGATGAATCCTTGTCCATTACCAGATCAGATCTTCTCGAGCTTCTCCCCTTTGACGACGGGATTGGCCTTAGCAATGGCCTCCCTCCCTGCCTCCTTGAAATTGAAGGTGCATCCATGCTGCTCCGGATAACGGTGCGATGAACAGAACGTCGTTCCACACCGGCACCTGAATCCGGTGAGCCCGACTCGTTTCCGACAAGTCGAGCACCGGCTCGGCTGCGACGCCGTTGATGGAGGTGGTGGTGGCTCTGACGCAGCTGTGATAGTTGCAGGGATGACCGGACTTGGACGATCGTCGGCGATTTCCGGTGGGGTTACGGCGGGAGGTGGGAGAGGGAGGATTGACGAGGAGGAGGCAACCAGGGATTTCTCGAAAGCGACTTTGGCAGAGGTAGCTTGTTCCTCTTTGAGGCAAAAGTCTCTATAGCATTTGGAGCAGAGATTTTGGGTCGCTGGGCTGCCGAAGAAGCCACAGTTGTTAGCGCAGAGATGGTGACCTTCGGGAGCTTGGCATCTGTGCTCTTCCGCCATTTTAATCTGATCTGATCTTTGTTTCTTCCTTCGCTAGGGTTTCGATCTCTGTTCTTGGAACGATTGCTCGGGTTTCAGTTGAAGAAGCTTTGAATCCAAATCACAATCTAATTTAATAGATCAAAAAAAGGAAAATTAGAAATTTTCAAGAAACCTGAACAAGGAGATCGCACCAAAAAAATATTAAAAATTAAAATCAAATCAAATTATTAGAAAAAATTGAAAATCCTGAAATACCGGGCCAAAAATACAAAAGAATCAAGAACAATTCTAATTAAAAAAATCGAAAAAATAAACAAGGATAGAAATCAAGAAAATTTGAAATAGATCTGAAATTTCAAAGGAATCAAAATACCAAAAAAGAAGAAAGAGAGAACAAAAATCAGAGCTTCAAAGCCGTACCAGGTAAAGGATCTGCATAAAAAACAGAAAAGAAGAAAGAAAAAAAAAATTAAAATCAAGAAGAGATGGAAGATACCTCTGTTTGAAAGGCTACGAATATCTCAGGAGGGATCCATTAGAAGAATAAGAAGCGAAGACGGAGAGATCAAAGGAGAAAAGCTGTTTTCGCTCTTTCTCTGATGATGATGATGAGGAAAGGGAAAATTTGGGTGGAGACGAGAGAGAGAGAGAGAGAGATTGAAATAAATAAATAATAGGAATCAATACCAAAGAGGACAGCCTGGTATTGACGGAAGATCCAAAAAGGAAATCGGAGCCTTTTCCTACAAGCAAAAGCCACGCAATTCCTTCATTTATCCTACACCCTCAAACCCACGACTCCGGTTTCCGATTCTTGGTTTTCCCAAGATTCCATTTTCCAACTGCCTTTTTTGTTTTTTGTTTTTTGTTTTTTTGATCTTGCCTTTCCCATTAACTAAGGGTATTCTTGTAAACTTATCTCAATTGTTTATCTTTTTACCCTTTCGCCATCCATCTTTCGGGAACCGTTAAAGCTACGGTATGTCCGGTACTCGGTAACTTGAGACTTATATGACGCAGAAAATATTGGACTTTTCTTTTATATTTAATTATTTATTAAAATTTCTTAATTTCAAAATTAAGAAGATTTTTTTGGTTAAGAAGATTCGATCGAAGTATCCCTTTTTGATTGTTAGTGAATAATGATCAAAATTTTAGAAAATTTAACAATTTTTTTGGAATAAAGGACGGTCTTATATAATGAGTTAGTGTATGGTACTCCCAGATATACTTCCTAATCCTAACCGTTTATAACAAACCACTAAAGATCAGGATTTCAGTTGGCTTATTTTGTCTTTTTTATTGTCACATCAGTAGGAATCCTAACCATTTATTAATTGGGATAAACAGTTAGGATTTGAGAGTATATATGGGAGTATACTTTGAGAGTATCCCCTGACTAATTCCTTATATAATACAATGAGAGAGGAGAAGGGGAGACAAATTGGGAAGAGGGATTTAGTAAGGTCATTTGAAAAAAAAAAAAATTGGGTATAGAAATTTGAGGGACATTTTGGATATTTCCTATGAAAAAAAATTGTAATAAACATGTTAATTGTAAAAATATGGCATAAAGACATTTTGAGACTAAAAAAACTTTAAGGACATTTTGGATATAGTAAAGAAAGGGCGGGCCTTGGTGAAACATTCTTCTTTCGGTGCGTTTTAGCAAGAGAGCAAGGAGTCTGGTTATGCCACTAAAGTCATCATGTGTCTCTTTTAAAATTCTTTAACTGTGGTTAAGATTCAACCACTCTCCAAGTCATCCACTTATCCTTGATTTTTAGAAGAAAAAAAAATATAAAAAAAATTTAACACTAGGAATTATTGAATTTTAATAAGGGTTTTAAAATTAATATTTTTTTAAAAAAACCAAGGATATGTGGGTGAACTTTAAGGGTGAGTGAATCTTAACCACAATTGGAGTCCAGTTATACCCTTGAGGTTGTCATGTGTCTCTTTTGACACTCCTTAAATATGGTTTAGGTTCACCCACCTATCTTTGATTTTTAGGAAAAAAAATATGAAAAAAATTTAACCCTAAGAATTAGTGAATTTTAACCAAAGTTTTAAAAAATTAATATTTTTTCCTAACAACCAATAATAAGTGGGTGAACCCTAAGGGTTCCATGTGTCTTTTTTTACACCCCTTAATTGTGGTTAAGATTCACCTACCCAGAGTTCACCCACCCCTAATGTTCACCTATTTATCTTTGGTTTTTATAAAAAAATATATATTAATTTTATCAAACATTGATTAAAATTCACCAACTCTTAGGATGAATTTTTTCTTTCATAAAACTAAAGTTAAATAGGTGAATCTTAGGGGTGATTGAATCTTAACCATAGTTAAAGAGTATATAATTGTAAAGAATTTTAAGTCTACTATAAATGAATAAGGGTAGTTTGTGAATAAAACAAACATTCAATTAAACTTTGTCTCATATAAATATACATGATTATGATAATGACAATTTGGGGATAAATAACATTCTTATGTATGTTAGATAGAAGTCATAAAGATATTTTTGGAAATTATATAAATATCAATCAACTTTTTGAATAGAGGAATCCTCTTTATATTAGTAGAGATACTTATTATATTATAACTTATTTAATATATTAAATCTAAATTATTTTAATACTATACATATTAATTTTAAAGTGTTTTATAAATTATATTTACTTTTATAATGACTACTTAATCATGTTGCAGAATTCACGTGTTTTCCAAATGGAGCCAAATCATCTACGGCAAATCCGATTATCACCCCTAGAAGTCGCCATGTTTCTCCTTTGACACCCATTAACTATGGGTAAGGTTCACCCACTCCTAGGGTTCATCCAACATCATTGGTTTTTTTTAAATAGTAGTTCTTTTTTTAAAATTAAAAAACTATTTTTAATATTAAAAAACTCTAAAAAAAAGTTTTTTAATTTTAAAAAAAGAATTAATATTTTAAAAAAAAAACCAAAGATGGGTGTGTGAACCTTAAGGGTGGGTGAATCTTACCCACGATTAAGGGGTGTCAAATCCGGTGATACCGTAGAGGATTTGACTCCTTTCCAAATTCTCACAATAGCAATTCGTGGCCAATCTGACGATTGGAAACCGATCAGTTGGTTTAGTTAACATGTTAGACATTTTCTCTTCTCTACTATAATAAGACTCTTCACTATTATAATGAGAGAAGCCCCCTTAATGATGAAAATTCCCAAACTATCCCCTTAACAAACCCTAACTTAATTTTTTTCTCAATTCTCAAACTACCATTATATACAAACTTTAAAAATCCTTCATTTCATGTTTTAATTAATTCCAAAATTACCCTATTCTCATCTATCATCTACCAAACTACCCATTTCTCAAACCCTCGCCTATTTTTGATAAATTCCTAAACTACCTTTAAGACAAAACATTGATTTAATGTTTTACTTAAGTCCCAAATTATCATTTTCTCATCTACACCTTTTGACATTCCTTAAATGTGATTAAAATTCACCTACCTCAAATTGTCCTTTTCTCATCAATTGCACCTATAGGTTAACATGTGTCTCTTTTGACACTCCTTAACTGTGGTTAAAATTCACTCACCTCTAGGGTTCACCCCAGTCGCTCTCCCCCACCCCTGTCTCTCATGTGCATCGGACTGTACACACATGTGCAATGCGCATATCTTCCGCTATTAACCAATAAAGGGATACTATCAATACTATTCAAGGTGCAGCTTAGTTGTATTTTCGATACCAAAGTAAATATATATAATATAATTAACTGCTTATATTAATAAATATATAAATATAAAATAATTATTAATTATATTTATATTATACTTATGAATAATAAACTATATGATATTTTATTTTCTTTAGGGGATAGGGGGTTAGATTAGTATTAATGGTGGGTCTCTACTACCACCCCTAGACTCGAACCCAGGTCTCAACTAGCACTTGGGAGAGTTCATTCGCATCCACAGGCCAACACGTGTCATTTAACTTTCATTAACTGTGATTAAGATTCAATTTCCCTTAGGATTCAATAATCTAATCTTAATTTAAAAAAAAATAAAAATAACTTTAAGGGTTAAAATTTGTTAGAAACACTTAACGGACTTGGGTTTTCATTATGTAACAAAATGACCGGTCGTTATTGGTTCATGCCCCACTTTTAAACAAACACCAATTGTGGTTAAGATTTACTCATCCTTAGATTAAGCAATGCAACATTGGTTTTTGGAAGAAAAAAAATCAAAATCTTAACTTTAATTTTCTTAATCTTAACCAGAGTTAAATGAATGAGTGTTAAAAGGGACACGAAGACCTGTGGTAAGATAAGTAATGGACCCATGGGTCTGCTAATCTCTATTCAAATTTTTTTATCAGAATTAAATTAAGGTAGATATGCGTACAATTCAATCGCAATTGCAATTGGACAAGACCCGGACTCAACCTCATCTGGGGAAGAAAATGGGTGAGGTTTTGTTTGTATTAATAACGGAGTAAATAATCTTGATGTCACACACCACTCACACACACATAGCCACATGCAACTACTAAGCCCATGGAGAATCAACCCACTGGGAACCTCAAAATGGGTACCTTATGGTATTGTTACCTTGACAATAAAAAAACCAAAGTGTTTTAGTCTCACCTTGGTAGTTTACTATCACTCACTATAGCTCATAAAGTTCCATGGTCTTCAAAATAGTTGGTACCCGTTTGAGGTTCTTGTGGGTTGATTCTTCATGAGCTTAATGATTGCATGTGGTTGTGTGTGTGCGCGTGTAAGTGGTGTGTGTTTTCCTACGTATTACCTGTTGCTTTGCCTTGTGGTATTGTTACCTTGACCAATAATAATAATAATAATAATCTTGATGTCATGTACGCGTCGGCATGACTTGTGATGCACATCTTAGTAGGTGGGACTCACATAGTCGCGTCCAACGGACGTCCGTGATATCGGACGGTTTGAAATAGGAGACGAGGTCTAAAATTCCGCGTTCGCGGACCAACCTCACATCCACATGACGCATTGATTATTTGTTTGCAACTTGCAACCCTTCCCAACGAAAATGAATCAGACATGTTTTTGGCAGTTAACCTGTCCAATTTTTAAGGATTGATTAGGAGGTTTAGCCCTACTCCATAGGCTTTTCTATTCTCATCCTAAGCCAACCACATGGCTATTTTCAATGTTAAGGCCATACCGTCAAAAAAGTGTATTTTTAACAGTGAAATTGGAAAATCCTGAGAATGTCTAGCACTCCTCTTATGGATTATAGTAGACCCTCTTGTAATTAATAACTTTGGTTAAAAAAAATTATATTAATTATAAGATAATATTATGTATAAGAATCACAATATTCATCCATCAAAAATTTATTTTTCATAATTTCTTTTGAATGTATTATATTTTTCATATAAATTTAATATAGATACAAATGTATAAAGTTAGCATTCCAAAACTACATATTATATATGATAATTTATTATAAATAGCTAAAATATATAAAATAATTTTATTCTTTTCTCTTCCTGGATCTAAACCATCATAAAGTGTTTATATGATCATAGGGTTCAATTTGGACTTAATACTTGATTCGTTTAAATACAATCATGGTAAGACTCACTCACACCCCAATATTTTTTTCTTGTTAACCGGGTTGTCCCCAACCCTTCGGGTCAAGACTAGATCCCTTGGATGTGACGAAGGCTTGCAATCTGTCCCATCACGAAAGTTTGAAAAATTCAAGTCCAAAAGGGAGACTGAAAAAGGGAATCTAGGACCACCCGATTGGCAAAAGGCCCCGAACCACCGGTCCTTTGGGGTCACACGCCCCAATAGTTAATAAATTTAACCTTGATTTTTTTTTTATATAAAAAAAAATAACTTTAGATTAGTTAAGCCTAACCACAGTGAGGTAGGGGAAGGGAAATGTGGCAGCCTCTGGTGGGACCACGCGTGTGGAAACTATCACATACTTTAATTTTAGGGTTGGGCATGTTACTTATTGGGTTGGTTCGGGTTTCAATTTCACCATGATTACGAGCGGGGCGGGCTCTAGTAGTGTGAAGATGTCGGTCCTCAACAACAACCTGAACCGTACCCAAACCCAACACCGACTGCCGCCCCTAATTATGTTGAAAATTCTATTGAAATCAATTAGAAACAGGAAAAACAACAGTAATAATAGAGGGAGAAAGTGAACGTGTATATTAAAAATAAAAATAAAAGACTTTACTACAGAGACCGCTTTAGGGCCGAGACCACCGAGACCGTGCAGCCGTGTATGAGATTTCAAGTGGATATGGGATTTTAGGTGGGCCCATCTGAAATCCCATACACGGCTTCACAGTTTCGGTGGTCTCGGCCCTAAGGCGTCTCAAAAGCATTTCCCTAAAAAAATAAAAAGAGTCCGCAGTCCCCTGCCTAACAGCTGTGACCTTTTATCCCTTTTAACCATTATTAATAAATTATGATCAATATTAAGATTTAAAAAAAAAAAAAAAATCATAACCACAGTTAGTGGGTTAACAAAAGGAAGGCGTGGACTAAAGAGATCTCGCTCTCGGCTTCCAAGCTGAGCAGTCCGTTTCCCCTTTCCCTAAAAAAATATTTTCCATGATAATGGATATTATTTGGTTTGGACTTTGTTGACAGGATGAGAAGAAATTAGGGCATTCTAGGGTTAACTGATACCTCACATTAAAACTATTTCCAAATAGCCTATAACAGTTTATTTTATTAGATTAACTGAATACAAGTTTGGTTCAATATTTAATCGGATCAACTCAAGATATGCCTTATTAGGGTATTTTGGATTTAAAGAGAAAAAATTAATTGATAAAAATATCATTTTGTTATATTTATAATTTCCAAACTATCACTTTCCGATGGCATATTTTGGATTACTTCAATTATCTCTCCATCTGGAATTCGTGTTCATGGTTAATCTCTTATTTTACAGGTTACCTAGAATCTTATAGAATATAAATAAAAAGTTAACGTTTTAACATTTATATGGAACATATAAAATTGAAAAATGATTCTAAGACTGTCTATGGTCGAGACCGTCTCGGCCAGCACGGACTTAATGGTGTTTGAAAAATATAAAAAAATAATAGTTAGGAATTTGCATTGACCGGGAATACCGTGCTGGCCGAGACAGTATCGGTCTCAACCCTAGATGGTCTTATAAATTATATGCTGCATATATAAACTTTAAAAACATAAATTTTGTTTGCATTATTAACACATTTTCATAAATAAAAAAAGTTAACACGTTTTAAGGTAACTTTATATAATTGGTTTATATGGTGGAAATTGGAAAACGAATGTGAAAGAAGCCATTTCTTGGATATTCGTTGGGAATTCATTAGCTTATTGTTCGTCACATACTTGATTTTGGCATAAAAAGTTTTCAATATTTTTTTATTTCATCCACAGGTATCAAAGATAAATTCCTCAATATTTTGACAAATTCTAACAAAATTGAAAACATTGCATAGAAGGGACCATCACCCAACCATGACGGGTCATCTTCTTTTGAGATGATATTCTCTACCTTTCTAGAGTCATGTTAATGATTCAAATCATCCACCGAAATATAGACACGTGTCCACACTGTCATACAGGTGTCAAACAGAAAGAAGTAAGCGATTTGACCACATTACCATAATTGCTAATTTTCAAATGGTGGTGGATAATGAAATAGATGCACCATGATAGAACAAATAATCACAGTTTTCTCTTAGACAGGTGAATGAGACTAACTACTACTTAAAGCAAGAAAAAGAGAAGCTATTTCACAAATGCGATTTTTTCGTGTAGGGTTTTTACAAGGCCAAGTGTCATATATTCTCATCTGCCACTCTGTACTTAACCCACCTACTTATAAAGGGTGTCCATTGAAATCAGCAATCATTATACTACTTTGCATCTACCTTTTAGGTATCATTTAAAGGTGGAACCACCGTGGTTGTTACAAGGATAAGGAAAATTGAACTAGAATATTTAAGAAGGGGTCATGAATCAATTTAGTCCAGAATTAGCTTTGCAAATGGATTTTCCAGTATGCCTATCACTGCCTTAGCTTTACAATGCCACCTACGACACTAGCTTTCTTTAGAAGAACCGTCCTCCTCTCAGGCTACACTATTAGCTTCGTGTGAATTGTGTTTTGAAATTAATTGGTTGTAACAGAAAAATGAATTTCAAATCTTTGATTAGATTTAGGTGTTATAAAGTGGCGATTTTCCATGAAATGGCTTTAACACATATGCTTCATATAATTGTAATTCATCTGTAATAGAGAGATAATAAGCCATAACCGATAGGCTTTATGACTATGTTACATTCCATCTAATTAAGGCTTTCGAATCCATTGCCTACATTTAAGCATAAATAATTATTATAACCAATAAATTCCAACAATGTGCACTTTAGCAGAATCATGTCAAGTTTAAGCATCTCTAATGAAACAAAACATTTTTTATGTTAAATATGTGAATTAAGTTTATTGTAAGCTCTAGGAGTGCTAGCCTTAGTAGCCTACATTTCACTCACCATTGTTGGATAATAAAACAATAGAATTTCTATCATATTATTTTTGGCTTGTCAAAATGTTTTTTTGGTTTGCCAGGATCACGCCTCTGAAAGTGAAGGTTTTGAGTTCGAATATCTTTCCTTAGTTGATTTATCCCGTCTTTCTTAGTGTGCGTGGCTTAGGAGGTGTTTCACGTGCCTGACGCTAGTCTGGTGCTCTAAGAGGCCCGGACATCTTTTATTATCAAAACAAACCAAAAAAAGCATTTTGGCACGAGTGAAACTACCAAAATCCTTGCGGGCTCCTCATCTTTAATGCCTGCACAAATGGCATCCACTTTCAATGTTTAGCTGAGATCGACAGGCCAACAAAGCTCTTTTTATGCAAGTCCTACAAACGACGAATAATCCACTATAGTGCCAAATCAAACTAGAACGTATAATTTTTTTTTAAAAGCCTTATGAGGAGTGGTAGTCCAGTTGCATTTACTTTAAAGTTTTCCATAGATGCAAGATGGGGCTAACACGTGAAGATGTTTTATTATTTTAATAGTTTAAAAAGTAAATGACAGAAAATATTTGACATTGGTAGCACCCCAGTTGCGTCTTTGGAAGATTTGTTATTGGAGTTAGCAAAATCCAAGCTTTAAATATTTGAAATAATATTTTAAAAAGAAAGAAGAATCTCTAATTAGAGAGAGGGACCACTAGGTTTGTCATTTTGTCAATGAATCGAGCTGGCTCGTGAGTCAGCTCGACTTGGCTCGAAACAAGCCGAGCTTGAGCGGGATTAAAAAGTTCATTGAACCGAACCGAGCCAAGTAAGTGAGCTTGTTTAGATAACGAGTCGAGCGCAAGTAAGAGGTAGCTCAGCTCTACACGGCTCGGTTCGATTTATTCGATGAATACTCATTTACAATTATACCCCTGTCAATATTGAGTTTTGTATTAAAAGTATAAGAAAATGAAATAAGTTTTTTTAATTAAGAACATGAAATATCCATCAGGTTAGTGAAAACATTATTTTATCTTCCTCTTTTTTTGGTACCTTACCATTTAATTCCTTAATTATTAGAATATCATCTCCATTATATTATTTTTTAAAAAAATTAAAACTTAACGAGCTGGCTCGAGCTCGATGATTTGTGGACGAGCCGAGCCTGAACTAACCTTTTCGAGGTCAAATCGAGCTCGAGCCGAGCTTGAACAACATCAAAAATCTAACGAGCTGAGCCTGAGGCCCCACTCCTCGCAACTCGGCTGGTTGACACTCCTAGGACCACATCATATTCAAAAACGCGTGGAAGGGAGATTCACCTCTAAAGCCATGTTTAAGTAGTCATTGCCGTCTTTCTCTGAACTTTCTCACATCGTCCTCATCTTCCTGTAATCAAAAGTTCTTTCTTCCTTTTTAATATTACTTTTAAATAATAGATAATCTTGAAAGGTACGGGACACATGTTAGTTTGATGTGGCGCTGCAGTTGAAATAGCAAGTGGGGATGGGGATTCGTCGTTTGTAGGACTTACCTACAAACAGCTTTGTTGGTAAGTCAAACTCTTGTTTGTCTTCGTAGCCTTCTTTTTCGATGGGGATTCCCGATATCCCCCTCCTCCTTATTATTAGTGCCACCTGTTCACCTGCTGTGTAGAGGTGTCTTGTATTTACCAATATTTGACAACTGCAAGACATTTCTAGTATGGGAAAGGAAAATAGTTAACTTACCAGGATTCCCATTTTATATTCCTATTTTATAACCGAAGGCAGGTCATCATTGGTCCACGTCCCAACATTAAATATTTACCTATTTTGGTTGGTATTCATTCACTCCTACCAATCCAACCATGATTTTTCTATAAAAAAAAATCAAAATCAAAATCAAAATCAAAATCTTAGTTTTAATTTATTTAAGCTTAATCAAGGTTAAAAGGGTGTTAAAAGAAACACGAGGACATGGGGTAAGATATGAAACGGACCCATGGGTCCATTGAGCACTACTCGAAAAGGAAAATATTCTCCTCGGTCGGTGAGGTGAGGAGGGGCGTCTTGACTCCCATTTTCTTGCTTGTGTCCCCCTTCTAACCTCATTTAATTGTGGTTAAGATTCATCTACCTTTAGGGTGTTCACCCATCTATCTTTGATTTCTATATAAAAAAAGATTAATTAAAGGATTAAAAAAATTAACCCAAGTTAATAGGAATTAAAGGGTTGGCTATGTGAGAGATTGCTCTTCTAGTATTAGGTCAAAGTACGATTAATGCCTAAGATTTTTAATTAATGAAGCATGAATAAGAGAGATATGAGGGAGAAACCCTTGAATCATTTTTTTATGTGAAAACACGTGTATCTTTTGCTTATGATTGAAGAGAGGATCCACCACATTCAGTGAAACACGTAATTCTTGGTTTTGATGTTGTGGAATTGAATCTTAAATTTTGCTACCCACACTTCTCTTATGCAAAATAAAGACTCCTTTGTTGATGACGCGAAATAATAAGAATTTTGCTTAGTCACACTTTCCCCTGTTGCATTTTACATTTTTAGGACAAAAAAAAAAAGAATTTTGCGGTGGGCACTAGGACTATCAATTCGGCCATCATTGAGGATATCTAACCGGCATACCCTTAAAATTGAGACATGATAGTTTTTTTTAATACCATATCCTCTTGTTACTAATTCCCGGCTCGCGGTGTTTAGATTTTTTTTTTATATATATAAATATCATGACAAAAAAAATTTCTCTTTTTTTCGAGCACGGGCCTAACTCAATCTTGACCCTGAGGGTAGAGAATGAGCCTAGCCAATTTAGGCCCTATAAGGGCCTGGTGTCACGGGCAATTTACGTTGTTAGTCAAATCTCGTATGACACTTGATCAATCCGTCAATCAAGTCAGTCTATTTGATCAGTTACCTAAGAAACAAGAGTAAAACACACCACAATGCACAAGAAAGAAGCAGAGATCAATAATATTGCATAAAGGAAAATGTTACAAGACACTATACATGTAATGAAAATAAAAGACACTAGGAGAGTAGGTGATCAAAGATGGTGCAAAGACAACCCACTCTAGTGAACTACCACCTCCCCTACACGGTGGATGATAAACCTTTTACAAGTTAATAGAATGAAACATCCTATGTGCTGGTGGAGTCATACTCCCTTATTCAAAAATGCCACTAAGACTTTGATGACTAAACCACCATTTAACAAAAGATAAAAAAACACAAATAGTGCCACCATCAAGGTCATGCAAGCATTGTTGGATGAATGGTCATGACACACTCCCCTACTTATTAAATTTACGCCCTCGTCGACTTGTTCGCTAAATATTCTTCAATCTTGTTTGCGAAGGGAAGAAGGGTGACGCCTAGTTCCCAACTAGTTTCAGCGTCATATAGCCCTTTCCATATTACCAAATACTCCATGTGCGTGGGCCTGGTCGGTGAGACTTGGACATGATGATCCGCAACAATACGCTCAACTTTTCTTTGGGGTACGGTCATTACGATAGCTACAGGTCGGTTTGGATTGTTGCGAGTGGGGTCTTCCTTGTCTGCATTATAACATACGGGCATGGAAGACCAGGTGATTTTTGCGAAGTAACTCGGACAATTTCACCCTGTAAGAGACTTTTCTCACCTTTTCAGTGATAGGAAATGGTTATTCGTACTTGCGAACTAAACTTCTATTGTCTTTACGAAAGAACTTCAAGTTATTCGGATTTAGGTTTATCAATACTAAGTCTCCCACCTTGAACTTATCTTGCCTTTTCTTTGGATCCGTAAATTTCTTTATTCTTCTAGCGGCTTTCTCAAGGTATGCTCGAACAATATCCCTATTCTTATTCCACTCTTTGGCAAACTTGTAGGTGTTTTGACTGGTTCCTTGGTAACTGACAACGACTGTATGGGGCGTTAGTGGTTTTTGCCCGGTTAGTAGTTCGAATAAACTCTTGTTTGACGAATAGTTTTGTTGTAAGTTGAAGCAAAATTGAGCGACATTGAGCAAGTTCACCAAATTCTTCTGATTAGCACTGACAAAGTGCCAAAGGTATTCTTCAAGGAGAGCGTTAAAACGCTTGGTTTGGCCATCAGTCTGAGGATGACTACTTGTTGAGAAGTTGAGCTTGGTCCCAAGAAGTTTGAACAATTCTAACCTAAACTTTCTCATAAATCTTGAGTCCCTATAGCTCACAATGTTCTGAGGCACACCCCAGTATTTCACCACATTCTTCATGAATAAGTAAACTGCTTCCTCTGCTGAACAGTGCAATGGTAAGGGAATGAAAGTAGTATACTTTGAGAATCTGTCGATCACCACCAGGATCGATCCAAACTCCCCCACTTTTGACAAGACCGAGATGAAGTCCATAGAGACATTCTCTCATGGTCTTCTAAGGATAGGTAATAGATCCAAGAGCCTAAGAGACCTATTCATTTCCACATTATATTATTGTCACACAAGACAAGTCTTCACATATTCTGCAACATCATCTTGCATATGAGGCTAGTAGTAACTCTGTTCTAACAATGCAAATGTGTGGCGCCATCCCTGATAGTCTGCCCAAAGAGTATCGTGACACTCTTTTATAAGATCCTTTCTTAGGCCCTATCCTTGGGACAAAGATGCGACTTCCTTTTGTGTAAAGAAGCACATCGTTGATCCAGAAGTAACGAGTCTTGTCACTTTCAAGTAGTGACCAAATTACCTTAACCTGGTGATTGGTCATCAACCCTTCACGGATCTTGTCGTGCAAGTTAGACTGCACTCGTTGCACACTTCTATGCATCACTATCTTTAGGACCGTAAGATCTGTTTTGCGACTTAAGGCATCGACAACATTGCTGTACTGACCCGGCATGTACTCTAGTTCGAAGTCGAATTCCACTAGTAACTCTTGCTAGCGCGCTTGCTTGGACGTTAGCTTCTTCTGCGTTATGAAGTGAGACATGACAACATTATCGGTCTGTACCACAAATTTTGATCCAAGTAAGTAATGTCTACACACCCAAAGACAATGCACCACTGCAAGCAACTCTTTCTCTTGAGCTGTGTAACGATGCTCAGTTTCAGATAACTTTTGACAGTTATAAGCAATCGGATGTTCTTCTTGCACCAATAGTCCTTCAATAGCATAGTCTGATGCATTAGTCTGTACTTCAAAATGCTTCACAAAGTTTGGTAGTGGAAGAACAGGATGTTGGGTCACAGTAAGCTTCAGCCTCTCGAAGGCTTCCTGGCACTCCTTTGACCATACCCATGCATGCTCCTTCTTAAGTAGGTCAGTCAATGGTGCTGCAGCTGCTGAGTAGCCTTTAATGAACTTACGGTAGTAGTTCACAAGGTTTAGGAAGGATCGCAGCTCGCTTGTAGTCGTAAGTGGCTTCCACTCTTAAATGGATCGGATCTTGCCCTCCTCCGTTTTCACTTGTTCTTCGCCCAAAACATGACCAAGGAAACTAATGTGCTCCTGCGCAAATGAACACTTCTCCTTTTTAACATACAAATTATTCTCTTTTAGCAAGGCCAACACCTTTTGCAAGTGCTCAACATGCTTTTCAAGAGTTGAGCTATACACCATGATAGAATCCAAATAAACCACAACGAACTTGTCAATAAACTCATGAAATATCTGATTCATTAGTGTTGAGAGCGTAGCTGGTGCATTGGTAAGGCCGAAAGGCATCACCATGAATTTGAATGTTCCGTATCTCATCATGCAATTCGTTTTAGGTTCGTCGCCCTCCGCGACAAGAACATGATAGTAGCCTGACCGCAAATCAAGCTTACTAAAGTACTTGATTGTCCCAAGTTAGTCGAACAAATCAACAATTAACAGGATGAGATACTTGTTTCGCAAGGTCAATTTGTTCAATGCTCGGTAATCTACGCAAAGCCTAAGACTCCCATCATGTTTGCACTGGAATAGGATTAGTACCCCAAATGGTGCCTTGGAGGGGCGAATGAAGCCTGACTCCAAGAGATCATCAAGTTTCTTTTGAAGCTCGGCAAGCTCTGGAGGGGCCATACAATAAGGGGCTTTAACAGGTGGCTTAGCTCCAAGAACAAGTTCTATCTCATGATCAATTGCTTGACGAGGAGGAAGAGACTTTGAAAAGTTGTCGAACATCACGCTAGCAAACTTAGCCAACACCTCGGTCATTTCCTTTGGAACTGGATCTTGCTTTAGTTGAGACTCTTCCATCAACGTAGCTACATAAATCATCTCTCCCTTCTTCAACCATTTCTTAAGTTGTAGGGCCGAAAGCATCTTTTCTCCACCTTTGCTTGTCAAATCATACATGGAGAGTCACCCAATATGCACATTGATCTCAGGTAAGGCATTGACATGGCCTTGGATTCCTGCAAGAACTCCATCCCCACAATGACTTGGAAGTCATCCATGAAAATCACTGTCAAGTTGGTCTTTCTTGACCAAGTTCCTACTTCAATGAGCACCCCCTTGGCTACCCCATGAATGGGCTTCGCTGCCGAGTTCACGACTTTGATGCGACTTGAATCTTTCTCTAGCTTCAATCCTTGTCGCTTAACTTCTCCTTCCACAACAAAGAGTTGAGTCGCCCCCGTATCCACCATGGCACGGGTGGCCTTCCCATTGATTTTCAAATCAATGAACATGAGCCCATTTGACTGCGGTGCCTTCCCATCACCCTGAGTCTTAAGGCTCATTAAGCAACCTGATGGATCCCATCCTAGGCTGCTCTTCCTCATCATCATCACTCTCGAATAGTTTCTCATGCATAGCCGAGTTACCCACTGATGCTTGCAAGGTATTGAGGGCTTGTTTCTGTGAACAAACTGCTACTCGGTGCGGTCCACCACATAGAAAGCACTGCATCAGCTTGGAACCTAAACTCTTTGATGTTGAAGCTTCCTTGCACGGCCCTAACTTGTCATTGTTATACTTCTTCCCATTCGATGGTCGAGAAGATTTGTTGTGGCTAGTGTGGGTTGAGTTCGCATTCTTCTTGTTAGCGTCACTTGTGGAGCAGTCATTCAGACGCTCTGTTGTTACTTGTGTTGAAGCTAAGTCTTGAATCTCTGCAACTCTGTTTGTGCCCAAGATTTCAATCCCTCCATGAAGTAGAACATCTTGTCTTTCTCGGACATGTCCTTGATGTCTAGCATGAGGGTCGAGAACTGCTTCACATACTCGCGCACAGTGCCTGTCTGTTGCAACTATCGCAAGTTCAGCCTAGTGATGTACTCCACATTCTCGCGCAAGAATTAGGCTTTCAACTCCCTCTTCAATTCCGCCCAAGAATCAATGATGCATCTCTTATTCTGAATGTCATCGTATCGAGTGTGCCACTATAACTTGGCATCACCCGATAGATATATTGTTGCTGTCGAGACCTTGACTTCCTCTGATTCCTGTCTCATGGCTCGGAAATATTATTTCATGTCAAACAAGAAATTCTCAAGCTCTTTTGCATCTCTTGCACTACTATACGAGTGAGGCTCTGACACCTTCACCCGACTATAGGTTTCAGTAGGGCCATGAGGGTGCGAACCAACTGCAATGGTAAGCACATTCAACCGGTTTGAGAGCTCCTCAATCTTATCCTGGAGAGCATCCACTGTCCCCTTCACGTTCTCGGTCAAGGTCACCACTGATCCGGCTAATTATTGGTATCCTTGTTCCATGTTGCATACTCGGTCATCCATTTGCACCAAGGTATGCAACATCCCATCAATCTGTGCTGTCTGGGCTTCCATCTCGTTCAAATGATCCTGGTTAGTGTGGGCTCCTGTCCCCTATACCATGTCTTCTAACCTTGAATAAAATGTCATGACCTTGCTCTGATACCAACTGTCACGAGCAATTTACGTTGCTAGTCAAATCCTGTGTAACACTTGATCAATCCGTCAATCAAGTCAACCTATTCGGTCAGTTACCTAAGAAACAAGAGTAAAACACACCACATTGCACAAAAAAGAAACAAAGCATAAAGGGAAAGGTTACAAGACACTATACATGTAATGGAAATAAAAGACACTAGGGGAGCAGGTGAGCAAAGATGGTGCAAAGACAACCCACTCAAGTGAGCTACCACCTCGCCTACAAGGTGGATGATAAACATTTGACAAGTTAGCAGAAGGAAACATCCTATGTGCTGGTGGAGTCATACTCCCTTATTACAAAAATGCCACTAAGACTTTGATGACTAAACTACCCTTTAACAAAAGATAAAAAGATACAAATAGTGCTACTACCAAGGTCATGCAAACATTGCTGGACGAATGGTCGTGACACTGGGCCGAATCCTTATGAGTGAGGGTCTGGCCTAGAGAAACTCTGTAAAGATCGTCGAGTTGACTTGAAACGGTTGGATCCAAGTTAACTCGATTGAAAACTTGAAAGTATAACTAATCGATCTAAAACTCACTAAATTTTTTTACAACTATTTTTAAAATCTTAATAATAAGAGTTTAAATTTCATTCTTTATTTCTCTATAATCAATATTGTTAAAGAAAAAGGAGAAGAACCTCAACTTAAACGAAGAGAAATGCCTAAAATTTATTTCCATCTTTATAGTCTAGGTTCTTCTCAGCGCTCTTACTTGCTTTAGTGGAGTAGGTGCAAAGGAGGTATCAAAAGAAAAAAAAAATGAACCCCCCCGGGGGTGTAGCCCTGTGGCCGAAGGACGAACCGTAAACTTTAACGTCTCGAGGTTGATTCCTGGGCTCCCCTCAATATCGGTTGTTTGGGGTGGGACAGCACGTGGGACTAATATGAGTCTTTAACGCTTAGAATATCCACGTTAATTTAAAAATTAAAAAAAAAAAACAACGATCTGAATGATTGAGAGATATAGAGGAGTTACTTGTATACTTGATGGATGTAGACTATAGAAAGGATTTTTTTTTTTTTTTTTTTTCATTTTTGCACATTCTAGGTTAGGTTAGTATCTATTCTAGGTGGAGTTAACAATGAGGCTCACCTCTCTCCCACGGGTTTGATCCAAGGGGGGATACATTCGTAGGCAGCCTTTGATAGTGAAAATACAGTAAATGCAGTAATGGGTTTATAATTATCATGAAACAAACTCATGTTTTATATGGAAACATTTTTATTATTAAAATGGTAGGGCTATCACTGTTCTTATTAGTTTGTTTTTGTAAGCTTAAATATATTAATAAGAGATTAACTATCAACAGGAGTTCCGGTAGACTCAACTGGAGCAACCCAAATTTTACCTTGAAAAGTGATAGTTTGCTAATTATGAACACAAAAGAACGGTATTTATTAACAGATCATTTTTTTTCAGAAATACCCTTTCCCAAGAGAAAATTTGGGTTGCTCCGGTTGACTGTTCAATTGAAGCTCCTATTAATAGTTAATCTCTATTAATAACTAGTAAACCTTGATACAAATTTTTGATCATGCTTCCCTGCCTTAACAACGGGCACAATAAGCGCTCTGAATGATAAATATACAGTAGACATAGTAAAATGATATGGAGATATTTGTGCGAAGAATGTCATTTAATCCAAAATAGAGATTTTGATAATTCATTATGACCCATTCCTAAATGTTGGGACCTATCCTTGATATCTCTGTAAAGGGAGAACCAAAAGAGTAACCATTCTCCTAAAGTATAAAATGGAAGTTCTTGTGTTCATACAGCGAGTGATGAAGCAAACCAAATATGGGGTGTGACCGAACATTGGGCGAATAGGTGGCATTGGAATTCAATAGCTTCCTGACAAAGAGGGGTTGATGCAAATGTGATGGGATAGAAGATTAACACGAACAGGAATAGAATTAAGAAAACATTTCCAAAGAAAGAGTTTCATTTTTGTGATGTAGGACGATCCTACAGTATGAAAGGTGGAAAAAAAAAAGACAAATCTCTAATCACCGCTGAAGTCTAAGTTTTCTTTGGGTTCTAATACAAGCAACTCAAAAATTAACAAAGGAACTCAAAGAAAAATCAAAGGCCAATTCTAATTCAATAATTCAAAAGTTCTTGAACAATGCTCCAATAACAACTATTTATAATAATAAAAAATTCCAAGAACTAATTTAGAAGCCAAACAACTAATTTAACCTTGCTTCCAAAACCACTTAAAGTAGAATTTTACCCCAATTTTTGTCATTAATATTATAATCAAAATAAAAACTCAATTTTGACATCAAAAACACTAAAATCTTGAAAATCTTTGTGAAATAATTGTTGTAGATCTTCAAAAAAATTTCTAGCGTATCTGATGAATTCTTAATTTTCTATTTGAGCAAAGAATTATGAATTTTTAAACATTTATTATCAATCTATGAATTTTGAAAAATAACGACCTCTCTTTCTGGCATCTATTCGTCGTGCCTATTTTTGAATTTTATCTCCCACATCATTTGTTCTTGGTTGGAAAAAAAACTCGACCTCGAGTTTGTATCTTAGTTTTCATTTAGATGATTTTCTTTATGGGTAGGTGATGTAAATCGACAATTCGAAAGGGAAATGTCGGTCAATTGATCACTTCTTTATTCTTCTAAGTTTTTGCCTCAATTTCTTCACTTCATTTTTCCCCAAGGTCGTATTGATCATGATCTTTAGAACTTGTGTGCCTCTTTTGTTTCAAATATCCATGCAAAGAAATCAATTAAAAAGAAAAGAAACCGTTGGATTCACATCCACAATCATTATCATGCCGAGGTTGCAGATTTTGAGTTTGCAACTACTAGAGCTTGAGTTCTTCAAGTTCTTCATATGTCTTGGCCGCATGCATCTCAGCAAGATTTAGAATCCATTTTTCTACAATCATCACGGCGAACCAATTTTTCGAACAATTAGATCACGTCAGGTCAATCCTTACTCTGTTAATAACTGATATAAGACAATCTTACAATATGGAGGGTAAAAAAATAAAATAAAAAAATCTCCGATCACCATTGAATTCTAAGTTTCTTAGAGCCAACTGAGAAAAATCTCTCCAACAAGGTGCTAATTCAAGCAATTCAAAAGTGCACAAAAGAACTTAAAGAAAATCCAAAGATCAATTCTAATTCAATAATTCAAAAGTTATTTAACAATTCTTCTATAACAACTATTTATAATAAAAAGAAATCCTAAAAACTAATTTAGAAGCTAAGCAACTAATTTAACCCTTCTTCTAAAACAACTTAAAACAGAATGTTAAAATACCTAATATATCCCTAATTTTCGTCACTAATTTTATAGTCAAAATTAAAACTCAATTTTAACATCTTAAATAACTAAATTCTTGAAAATCTTCGTGGACTAGCTGATGTAGATCTTAAAATTTATTTTTCACCATATCTGACTGATTTTCGATATGATATTTGAACAAAAAGTTATGAATATCTAAACATTTATTATCAATCCATGAATTTTGAAAAACAACAACCAATCTTCTTAGCATTCGTTCACCATACTTTTATTTGAATTTTATCTCCTGCATCATTTTGGAGGATGGAAGAATAGTAACCCAGAGCCATCACCAAAAGCATCTGGGGGAACAAAGGGTCAAGGTTTGATGGTTAGGGAGACCCTGCATTAGGCATGATACAATCCCTTATACGCTTATTTAAGTGTGAATAAACCACTTTTGTGCCGTTTTCAGAATGGTCGGTCGACATGACTGTGAATAGGAAGTGGGATATGACTTAACGATATCGGGTGGAAATAATGCCTAGATTATTGCAATATTCCATTTGGTAGGTGATAAAAGCCAGTCTGCCACCATATGATAGGAGACACAATAGGGCGAAAGTGGCTTAAGATTTGAGGATCTATACCGGAACCCATGGGTCTATCCAAATATTCACGTAACGTCCATTGTCCAAAATCCATACCAATCCATCTAAGACAACGTGTTGACTGGACATGACACTTTTTCAGCCCCAAGAAGAAGATGGGAAGAATAGTAGCATACCTCTCTAGCAAAAAAATGACCATTTTTTTTTTTTTATATGTGCGTAGATTACCTCTCAAACAAAAAATAAAAATAAAAATAAAAATAGGAGCATACCGGATGTGGCAGAAGCACATTGCTTTGGCTACTTAAAACCAAATTAATTTTTTAGGGGAGAATTGTGTACTGAATAGCCTCCAAAAATGGTTTGCATTTCCAATCTCTCAAAGAACGTGATGCATGTGAGACAAGTTTACTATGGATGTGAGAAGTTTACTGATTATTTGAGGAACTACGTAGAGAAACAACCAATTTCCACATCAATATGTTGCACATCACATATATGGAATTGGTTTTTTGAAATTAGCCCAAAAGCTCATTCAATTATCTTTAATGAAGCACGTACATAAAGGGACATATATATATATATATTTTTTTTTTTTTTTTTCGGTTAACTGTATGTATTTCATCTCAAGGAGGGCACTGCCCAGAAACATGATCAAAAACAGAATTACACAGGGGAAGTCCATTACTAACACCCACCTGAACACTATTTTAATTGAAAAGGGGGTGTTTGTCAAGGCTCAGAATGAGTCTAGTCTGAGCTTCATTTTGCGACCCCATTGGCTTGGTGGTTAACAAAGTGGAGCTTAACAGTTTTGCATTGCAGCCACAGAATGCCTGTGTTCAAGAATGGTGAAAATTTCCCAACGAAAATGGGGAAAATCCATTGAGGTGGTCAATAATTTCTTTTGAGTCAGATTCCATAATGATGTTGCCCTAGTGTTGAGCCAAAATAAGGTGAAATCCCATTCGAAGCGCTTCAACTTCAGCTACACGACTTGTTCTTCCTTCAATCGATTTGCTAAGAATTTTCGGGAACAACCCTTGTTCATTTCGAACAACCAAGCCTACACCAACAGCAAGCTCGCTGAGAAGAGCCGACCTATCAACATTAACTTTCAGCCAGCCTTTGCCAGGAACCAACCATTTGGAAATTTGGACTTCTGAATGCTGGCTTGCGCCTGCTTCAACACGGTATTGTGGTCTCGTATCGCCCCTCAGAGCTGCAACTAACTCATTTGAAAGCCCGCCAACTTGCTGAATAATTGAAATTGGATTTGGAGTTACCAAATTAACTGGGCATCATTGAGCAACATCCAAATACTCCACAATGTGACACTGATATGAATGGCTAGAGAGTTATGCTTCTGTAAAAATTCAGGATGTTTGGGCCATTTCAGCCACCACGACGTGAAGGAGGTTCTCAAATCAGTGGGAAGATGCAAAGAGAGAGGGGAGCCAAACCAGATACTCTTAGAACGCCGGGATAGCAAGAACAGATGTTCCAAGGATTCGCCATCATTGTTGCACAGTGGGCTAAGGTTGTCGACTTCCATTTTCCTTTTGAGAAGATTTTCTGCAACCGCTATAGCGATGTGACAAAGGCACCATAGAAAAAGCTTGATTTTTGGTGGAACTAGTATCCTCCAGATGAACTTCCAATCCGGTCCCATTCAGTTAATGGTAGAGTTGCTAAAGGAGGGTTTTTGAGATTCCAAGAACTCTTTGGCCAAATGAGAAGCAGAGCTGACTTTAAACATTCCGGATTGACTATAGTGCCAAATGAGTTTATCTGGAATGTTTTGCATGCTGATTGGTATTTTCCTGATAGTCGATATTACATGAGATGAAAATAGAGTCTCAAGCATACTGAAATGCCAGCATCCAGAATTGTGGTTGATGAGCTGAGCAACATTCATATTACTTGAGGAAACCTTAGGTAAGAAATTTGGTTTAAAAAGGAGAATGCTTGGAATCTAAGGGTCCTCTTTAACCTGAATTGAGTTGCCTAATCCAACTTGCCAATGGACCCCTTTGTCAAGGATAGCACGACCTATAAGAATGCTTCTCCATCCCCGAGATGGGTGACTTCCCAATCTTGCCATAAGAAAAGAAGATCTGGGAAAATAAACAACTTTCATTATTTTTGCCCAAAGAGAGTTGGGCTGATTCATCATTCGCCACCCTCGCTTGGCGAGCAAGCCTAAGTTGAAAGCTTGAAGGCCTCTGATACCAATGACCCCATCCATCTTTGCTTGACAAATCTTTGACCAACTAACCCAATGGATTGATTGACTGCTCCACCAAAATCTAGTCATAGCAGAATTGACCTCAGAGATCCACTTTTTAGAAAGCTTGAAACAATTTATTGCCTAAGTGGGGATTGCCTGTGCAACAGATCGAATCAAAACACCGCGCCCTGCCTTGATTAGCAAAGATCCCTTCCAACTTTGGATACGATGGAGCACTTGATGTTTAAGGTGCTTGAAGAGTTGCATTTTGTTGATTTTGGCGTAAATTGAGAAACACCAAGGACCACAGATCGATCGGCTAGGGAGCGCCGATCGATCGGCAGGGCATCGTCAAAATGGTTTGGAGCGCCAATCAATCAACCAAAGTGGGATTAGTTCGAATTTTTGTTTTGGAAACTCCTATTGCGAGAGGAGTCTTTCTAATTGTCTAGGACTTCGGGGTTAGGTCTATAAATACCTAGTTATGGGTCTAGGGTTTGTAAGATTAATGCAATAGTATTGGGAGTAAGAGATAATAAAAAAGGTTAAAACATACTAGGGCTTGAGAAAGGTTTAAGGGAGGATAGATAGAGATTCTCCTTTAGGTTTTCATAGAGAAGGTGAGTTGACTGCTTCTATACTAGTTCCTCAAGGTTTATGTGAATAAAGGAGTAATCAGATCTTGACCCATGGACGTAGATAGACTGTTGTCAAACCACATATACCTCTTGTGTTCCCTTTCGATGTGTGCTTTTGGTTTATTCTTTTCCGTCGGTTATTATTCTATTGTTTATTTCCCCAATAATATTTTGGATCGCCCGAACACAGCTGGAAGACCAAAATATTTTCTCGGGAAGAGAAGTTGAAGATACGGAAAAATTAGAGCTAACAATTTTTTGAATCAATAAAGGGTATTCTTGCTGAACGAGATACTAAATTTGTTGTAACTAACCATTTGGCCTGATGCTAGCTCATAAGTTTGCAAAATGTCCTTTAACTGGTGTGCTTCATCCAGATCAGTAGGAATATCAAACTGTCGTCGTTGGCGAACATAAGGTGATATATAGGAGGAGCCATTTTTGCTATCTGAATGCCGCTCAATAAGTTGTTGCAGACAACTTGGTTTAATAAGTTTGACATGGCCTCACAATAGAACAAGAATAAGTACTGAGAAAGAGGATTTCCATGTCGAAGTCCTCTAAATGGGAGAATGTATGATCAGGGTTCACCGTTGAGCATAACTACAAAAGAGGTTGTGGAAACACATTGTTGAATCAATTGGATTTACTTTGAGCAGAATCCCATATGCCTCATGGTTGCAAAAAGAAATGACATTTCAACCCGATCATACGCCTTGTTCATATTTAATTTCACAGCCATCAAACGTTGCGAATTTCTACCTTGTTTGCGAGGATAAATTTTAATTTTCCATCAATATATTATCAGGAATTTGTCTACCATTGAGAAAAGCTGATTGCACTGCGACACGAAGTAATTACTTCGTGAAGACAACCCCATAAGTGATTAGCAATGACTTTGTAGGTGATGTTGCACAGGCTGATTGGACGATATAGGTGCAAACTATCAAGATGAGGGACTTTCGGGATGAGTCCTACATGAGTGTGATTCCTTTGATTGAGCAGTGCATAGATCAACTCCAACAATATCCCAATGTTTTTGGTAAAATAAGGCAGACATACCGTCGGCAGGAACAAGAGCTTTAGTTTCACCCAACTGAAACACAATTTCGTTGATTTCAGCTTCTGTGACATCACTACATAGCCGGGCATTCATCTCATCGCTGATACGAGTTGGTACAGATCTTATGCATTCTGGGATTCCAACCGGATTAGACGAGGAGTAGAGATTATGGAAATAATGTAGCACATGACTTTCAATTTCAACTTCAGTAGCTAGTCTCTTCTTCCTGAATAGCTAATTCATTAAGACGTAGCTTAATTAAGACCTCAAGTTAAGTGTTTTCAAAAGCTACTTTTTTTTTAGGTGATTAATATACAATTAGGCCACAACCCCAATTAACAAATTTATTATCTGTTCAAGGTTAGAGGTCCGGTGGATTTATTAACATCACATCTTCCCTAGACTTTATCATGGGTCAAGCGAGTGGCCCCATGCACACTCAACCAATGGAGAAAGCGTTGCTTGCCATTGTTTCCAATCGCTACCTTACTATTACTTTTTTTTTTTTTTTTTAAAATCAATCTTTCAAAAATACACTACTTTTTAATTTCTTGTTATTTCACTTTTCCTTTACAAGGTTAGTCCCTGTAACTACAAAGAGTTGCTTCTAATCTAAGCTAAGGGAGAGAGGAGTGCCAGCTTAACTCTCCGATGAGCAGACTCGCCAACAATTTAGGTGGGACCCACAAAAAGGTCATTTTCACCTGCATTGTTTTGGCTCAAGGGTTTCCACACTTAAGCGACGTGTGGCGGGAGAAGTCATTTCATGGGCCCCATGATTTTGACTTCTCCACCCATGATTTGACACATGGTGATAAAATGATGAGATAAAGGGGGAGAGATATCAAATGGGGAGAAATCAAAAATCAGAGGAGAAATGAAATGACTTCTCCCGCCACACGTCGCTTAAGTGTGGAAGTCCTTGAGCACTTTTCTGGCATGCGTTAGAGAGAATCCGAAGCCCATTATTTCTACAAACATGTTCCATCTGCTCCCAGAGAGTGAACTTAACAGTCCTCTAGGTGAAATGATACCGCAAGTTCAAACGCCATGGACTCTGTAATATAGGGTTCTTGAACTACCTTGATGTCTAACAAAAAAAAAAAAAAAACTATCTTGCTGAATTGGGGGATTTTGGTTTCTCTTTTAAACATATTTATAAACGGGCCAAGTTCTATACTAGCCATGTTGGTGCTCGACCCATCACCCGTTGTCACACCTAATTATTTGAAAAGGCGGGCTTTATCTTGGTAAGCTTGGCCCATATCAATGTCATTAGGGAAATGGTAAACCGACCGCGGGGTCAGCTTAGAAGCAGACCACGTGATCTCATTGGTCTACCCTTTTTACCACCTATGAACTATGGTTAAGATTCACTCACCCCCTAGGGTTAAGCAATCTGACCATAGTTTTTAGAAGAAGAAAAATAAATTTTTTTAAAAATTCAATTTGAAACAGCGTAGCTAGATGTTTTCATTATTTCTTTTTTCCATACTCCAGTTCACAATTTTACAAAAAATTCCCAAAATATAACAAAACTACAAACTTTGGAGAGAAGGGACATCACCTGCTGGGTTAGGCGGACCCGACTAGATAATATAAATAAGGAGCCAAATCATCACCGGTGATAACTGGATTTGGCAAATCCGGTTATCACCCATAGAGGTCACCACGTGTCTCCTTTGACACCCCTTAACTATGGCTAGGGTTCACCCACCCCTAAGGTTCACCCACTTATTTTTGGTTTTTTTAAAAAAATATTAATTCTTTTTTAAAATTAAAAAACTGTTTTTAATATTAAAAAAAACTCTAAAAACAACTTTTTAATTTCAAAAAGAAGAATTAATACTTAAAAAAAAACAAAAATGGGTGGGTGAACCTTACCCACCGTTAAGGGTTGTCAAAGGAGACACGTGGTGACTGCTAGGGGTGATAACCGGATTTGCCAAATCCGGTTATCACCGTAGAGGATTTGACTCCTATAAATAAACCTACTTTTACATTGCCATCCGTATTCATCCACTGGCCACACATGAAATCATTGCCTACTTATCAAAAAAAATCCATTGCCTTGCTTTTGACTACCTATCTAGAAGTCATGTCAAATCCGATTATCGATTATCACCATAGAGGATTTGACCCTTATAAACAAACCAACTTTTACATTGCCATCCCTATTCATCCACTGGCCACACATGAAATCATTGCCTACTTATCAAAAAAAAATCCATTGCCTTGCTTTTGACTACTTATCTAGAAGTCATGTCAATGGTTTCACTCGTTACAGTACACACGTGTTAAACAAAAATAAGAAAGCAGAGTGGTCACATTTACATAGTTGGGAAATTTTCTTACGGTGGTTAACAGATACCACAATAGAACAAAATAAACACATGAATGAGACTAACGTCACACCCCATCATGTGTGAGTGCTAAGGGTATGGCCTTTAGTGGAGGAAGGTCTTGTGATCCAATCCCGTAGGGTACAAGTTGCAAGAGCTCCACTGCCCAAGCTAACTTTAGACTGAACTAACCCACTAACGTTAAGCCAAAAAAAAACCAACGACCTACTAAAATCTAGAGGGGAAGATATCCGTGAGTGCGATTTCCATGTATAGAGTTTCTACCAAGCCAAGTGTCATATTCTCGATTTCCTTGTGCAGAGTTTCTAGAATGCCAAGTGTCGTATTCTCATCTGCCACCTGTACTTTACACCTTACTTATAAAGAGTGTCCATTGAAGTCAACAATTGTATCACACTTTACATTTGCCTCTGAGATGTTGAAAGGTGGAACCACAATTTGTTGCAGGCTGCCACCTAAAGTGACTCTTTCCAAAGCTCTGGAGATCCTTAGTGCCTACCTTATTCTCCTGTTGGAAAGTTGTCATAAATTTAACCCGGATTTATGATGACTTGAATGACCCGATTTTGTTTAATGGCCCTAACCCGATTTTGGTATTTTTACTCATTTTGTTTCTTATATTGTAACCCTTATATAAAACATGTTTTAGGGTTTATTTTCGAGCAGGGGTTGCCCCTGGACCCCCCACGGCAGTGGTGGAGAAACCCCACACATTATCCATTAATCAGGTCATTCGGGTTGTCAACGGGTCATCATGAATCCAGGTTGAATTCATGACAACTTTCCGACAACTCCATCCACAAGAACCAGAGGGGCCTGGCCCAATTAAAAGTTAAATGGGCATGGGCCTTGAACCTAAGGCCTAGGCCGTGGAGTTGGAGGCGAGGGGGGCTCTAGCCCCTAAACTTTTGGGAGAGAAAAAAAACTAAGTATATATTATATTATTTAACTTAAAAAGACTTAGGCACGGGACAATGGAGCATCAATCCTGAACTTTTGAAAACAAATATATTTTATACTACATTTTTTTAAAAAAGTTATATAATATAATAGTTAATTTAATAGAGCATAGTTATGGCAAGAGGGGCAAGCTCTCCTAACTTTATATATATATATTCTTTACAAAGGGATGAGATGACTCATGAATTTGGCCCTCAAAAAACAATTTCAAGAATTTGGGTCTCTCAATCAACAATATTTCATACTCACATAATCATTCTTCACAAACCAATCAATAATAATTACTAACAGGTTGGAACCAAGGGCCATGCCCCCCCCCCCCCCCCCCCCCAATTTTTGATAAAAACTATTTCATTGTAGGTATATTTAAATATATATATATCTCTTAATTTTGTATATCGTGGCCCCCAAAACAAAATTTGGTAATTTTCTACAATATAAAAGGAATGATTCTTTAGGTGTTCATGTGTCCATTTTAACCCTCTTTAACCCTAGTTAAGATTTATTAACTCAAGATTTAATTTGTTTTTCTAAAAACCAAGGGTTGATGTATAAATCCTAAGGGTGAGTGAATCTTAACCACAATTAAAATAATAAAAATGTAAAACAGGCCCTTTCTGATAAATATGTTAAAAGTTGATAAGTATGTTAAAAGCAAGGCTTTTTTGGTAATAAAAATGCAAACCATGCCCTTTAAGGTGAAACGACATTTTTTCAACATATCCAATGTGACATGATTAACAAAAAGAAAATGTCACATGAAATCAAAACTGAGCACAAGTGTTTCACTTTAGATGTTAACGTAGCTGCTCCTCCTCAATCAAGCCCCTCTGAATGGGTTGTTGCACCACTACTACCTGCAGAAGACCTCAACCACTCCAAAATCCCGTAATTCAGAGTTCATTTTCTATATTAGAGTTTATGTTCTATATTAGATGTGACATTTTAGCACTTAAATCATGTAGCTCGACAAAGCTTCAGCGAGTGCTTGTAGCCTCGGGATTAGTACGTTAGTAAGTTGCAACGCCACTGTTGAAGCAATCTCCATGTCGGACAACATCACTGAACCAATCTCCATTACAAACAACACAAGTTCCTTTCCAGTGCCGGTTTCTCTGACCTCAGACTCTACTCTCTTCTCATATGCGTCTTTCATTCCGGACAACACCTCTGAACAAATCACCATTCCAGACAGGACAGGTTCCTTTTGTACTTTGCCGACAATGTTGGTTTCTCTGACCTCATACTCTACCATCTTCTTCTCATATGCATCTTTCTAGCCCGCAATAGTACATATTAATGTTTGCTCAACCCACTCATGATCTATGAGGGTCACCTCTTTTAACATTTTTTCCACTTCTGATGTCCCAATACAATTCTAGAAAAGCACAGACATCAACAACCTATTTGGTTGTGGTCTGTCTAATGGCTCATAAGCCAAACAGTGAGCAATCATGTATCCAAAGTTCTTAGAGCATCAGTCGTATTCCAGTTGTAAGAATTAGGGGACATTTTAATGGTTTTTTTTTTTATATAATAAGATATTTTTTTTATTCGTCTTTGCTCTCTTCATCTGAAAGATTGAAACGATCTTTGATCTTGGAAATCTGACAATCTAATTAACTACAATCAAATGTGACTATCTTTCCATTAATCAGCTCCAGATAGGGAACACTTATAGAAAAAGAGATTATAGAATTTTCATATAGAAGGTTGCAATAAATTTGGAAGAAATATCGATGAGAGAAAGCACCAAGGGATCGGGTTTCCTCCTTTTAACGGTGTAATATCAATTCAATTAATCCATAGTATAACTCAATTGGGGATTACACATCTCAAACCTCTAATCGGAAGATTTAGAAAGTCAATTTACAAAAACCTAAAATCAACCTACACAATTATTCAAACCAAGTTCTAACCCAAGCCCTAACTTTATCGAAAAGATTCGAGGATGACGATATACCCGGAGGTGGTACAGTAACAAAGAATAATATCCGATAAGATTTAGGTTCTTTATTTGAGAATTCAAGAATTATTACCTAACTAAGAGAAAAGTGTGATTAAACTCGTAAAAAGATTTAAACCCAAGAAATTCAATTGAAAGAGATTCAAACTAGAAGAAAAATTGATATAGAAATCATAAATATTCAAAACATTCAATGGATTAATTCAAATTAACATTACCTCATTAAGAGAATTTCACCCTAGCCAAGGATATGGATTTATCAATCCATACAAAGGAAAAAATAAAACAATAATAAGAGAAGAGAGGAGATCGAGGAGACTGGATAAGGGATGTCCTAATAGCTCCCCGTCTCTATGTTTATATAGGCTATAAGAAAGAAGAAAAGTGAGAGAAAAATCAAAGGGAAACTTCTAGAACTATAAAATGACAAGAAAACCATCCAAAATCGAGTTCCCCGTTTTGAACAATAAATTCCGGAAAAATCACCGCCACCACCACTCGATCACCGCTCCTCACCGATCGATTGCAGCTTCGCTCGATTGCTCAATTTGGCTGATCGAGTGGTGGACACTGTTTTTTTTTTTGCCTACTTTTTACGTCTTTTTGACTTTTCTTTATCTGTTGATTTCCATGAAAGCCCTTTATTCAAATTTTATGCACAAAATAGTATAAAAATACTTAGAATTCATAATCTATAGATGGGGAAACAAGTTCAAAATATAGACTTTAAATCCTTGATTCATATTAGAAAGGTGATAAAGGGTTACATAATAACTAGTTTGGAGTGTACTTTTGCACATTCATCACATCCCTCAACCTGAATATTGCTAGTCCCTAGCAATAAATCAACTCTTAAGTAAAACACTTAACCAATCGATCTTCATGAATTTAGGCTAAATCATTCAAAACATTCAAATAAAGGTTTCACAAGAAGTTCACCATGTTATCCAAGTTTCTCCTACAATAAGCGAACTAATAATTTGTGTGTGTTAATCTCATAACCATTCTTTCCAACAAAACCAAAACACATACTAATTAGAGAGACATCTAGATAAAAACTTTGACTTAAAATCTCACAAGGATTTTAAATCACTCAGAATAATGCACTCAGAGATTTTATGGGTCTTCTCTCAAATATATGAAAAATAGAATGCAAGAGCTAAAAAAAATAATAATAAGATCTCAAGAAAAAAATATCATCCATTGGGAACTCCTCTATTCAAACCATCAACCCACTTAAGATCAAAAGATCAGCAATAAAGGATTAATGGGACTAAGGGGTTAAGATTTATAAGAAAGAAAGGATAAAGATAATCAACAAAAATCAGGTATATGCTAAGAATCTCAATACATCTTCATTATGAAAAAATTATTCCAAACATACATAAATTTTTCACATTTTCCTTCTTTTTCTTTTAATTCAAATTTTTTATCTATTTCCCCTTTTTGATTTTTTCGAATGTAGAACAAACTTGTACTTTTTTTTTTCAAATACAATGATAAGTGAAAGGGAAAAAATCTCGTACATGCCACGCGTCTGTAGCTGCTCTGCTGGTAGAGGAATGATAGCAAAAAGCCACTTGTGAATGAGCCTGAGGGGGCGGGTGTGCACCCTGAAATAAGCTCCGATGATAAAGTCAGTATAAGGCACAAGCACAGTATAAGACACAAGCACAGTATAAGGCACAAGGCACAAGCACAGTATAAGGCACAAGGCACAAGCACATGAACATATGAACATAAGCACATAATAGTATAGAGATACTTATCGTGAGGTCACTGGGTATATGCACTTGAGGACGAGCTCTGGTGTTATGCTCTGGAGATTGTAGCTCAGGAGGCACAAAGAATATGGCTCAGACAACGTAGCTCGGATAAGGCACAGACATCGTAGCTCTGATAAGGCACCGACAACGTGGCTCTAGCTCGGACAACGTAGCTCTGATAACATAGCTCGGATAGGACACTGACAACGTAGCACTGACCACATAGCTTGGATAAGGCACTTACAACGTAGCACTGACCACATAGCTCGGATAAGGCACTGACAACGTAGCACTGACCACATTGCTCGGATAAGGCACTGACAACGTAGCACTGACCACATAGCTCTGATTAACGTAGCTCAGATAACGTATACGTTGTGCATCCGTTGTGCGTCAGACAACGGGTACGTTGTGCAGCAGACAACGTGTACGTTGTACAGCAAACAACGTGTACGTTGTACAGCTCACGACGGGTACGTTGTACAGCTCACGACGGGTACGTTGTACATCAGACAACGGACAACGAGCTCGGCACTATGTACAACACAACGGGACAACGGATTTGGCACCATACACAGCACAACGTATTCTGCACTATTCACAGCACAACGTATTCGGCACTATTCACAGCACAACGCTACAACGGATTCGGCACTATTCACAGCGTCAGGCACAAGTTCAAGTGTGATTGCACTCACCAGATGATCAATTGCAAGGTCGTGCAAGTGGCAATGTGACCGTTCATGGAGAGCATCAGGCAGACATGGCCTATTTGAGAGAATCCGGTGGTCATAATCGATTGTGAGACCACAAAGAGCATCAAGTAGCCGGATAACACCAAAGGAAGATGAGAGAATCAGGTGAGTGACCGCCTGCACAGCCCTTCGGGGTAGGGGTGTGAAGGACTCAAGCTTCTCAGATCTCCCTCTTCCTCTTCCTCTTCTTCTCTTTGTTTCCTCTCTTGCCTTTCGCACCATCCATCCTTTCTCTCTGGTGATTCTTGCTTATTTATAGGCATTTGGAGTCATCATGACTTGTGCAGTTACGATAAGGTCACCTGTCAGACAACACTCAAGTGAGCCAGCACATAGCCCAAGTGGGCTTATGTCGGCTAAATTGTTAGAATTTGTGAGCATGAGAAATCCCTATTTTACCCCTTCTTTTTACTCTTTTTTACGAATTTTATCCGTTACAATAAGCATTACCTCAACTGAATATTTCATAACTTGAACTATCAATCCCTTTGATTTTTCAATACAGTTGAATTTTCAATACCATAAAACTATCATCCCTAGCATAAACTCAAGTTAAAAAGGTAAGAGAATGTATAAAATAGGCTCAACTCTCATGTGGAGTGGTTAAGAAAATGTGGTTTTTACAAAAAAAGTTTCTTTTAGGTTCAAAGTGGCTCCTATAAGTAATGAAAAAGGTTGGTTTGAAAGGCTCAATCTTTTTATACCGACCTTTATCCTTTCTTAGGCAATTCATCCAAACAACCCTCAAACCGTGTAATGGCATTCCCAATAGATAACCAAACGAGAAAATAATGAGATCAACAAGATAATAATGATGTATGAATAAGAGCATCGAATAATAAATAACTCCCCAAAACGAGAAATGCTCAAAAGCTCACAAGTGTTATAAATCTTAGCTGAAGTATGAGATGTCTTCTAAATATATATATTTTAATAACCAACATCCACAATGGCTTACGTGCACATGAAAAATTTTGAGTTCATAACAGATAACAAGAATAGCCTAGATGACTCAATTAAAATATTTTATTTTCATGCTTAAATGCAAAGCCACAATTTATGTAAAAAGATATGACTAAAATATTTGACTATCACCCCCAACCTAAATCTGACATTGGCTTCAATGTTTCACAAGTAAATAAAAGATAAGTTAAAATAAAAACAGGGAAAGAGAAGATAGCACCTGAGATATTGAGTAGATTTTCAAATAGTGGGAGATTCACGAAGGCAAGTCAATCCCAATAGACGGGACTTGCAAGAATGGTGGTTTCTCCCCCGGGTAGAAGCCTCTCGAGAGCGGGCTTGAGTCTTTGGTCATTAACTTTAAAAATTCAACCATCTTGAGGATCTTCTACCTCAATAGTCTCGTGATCAAAAACTCGCTTAACCATGATGGGGTCGTACCATCTAGTCCTTAATTTGTCAAGATGCTTATGGAGTCTAGAATCATACAAGTACACTTTTTGATTTGGTTCGAAAAAATTCTCAATTTTTTTTTTATCATGAAAAAATTTCATCTTGTGTTTGCAGATTATGGAGCTCTCACAAGTTTCATTGCAGAGCTCCTCTAATTTAGTCATTTGAAATTTCCTTAACTTCCCTGCCTCACCCAACTCAAAATTGAAGGCTTTAATAGCCCAAAAGGCTTTATCCTCGAGTTCCACGGGCAAGTGGCAAGACTTGCCAAAAACAAGCCTATAAGGGGACATACCAAGAGGGGATTTGTAAGCCATACGATAAGCCTAAAGCTCGTCGGTAAGTCATAAAGACCAATCCTTACGATCGGGATTAATCATCTTTTTGAGAATTTTTATCTCTCTATTGGCAAGTCCACTTGGCCACTTGTCTGGGGATGTTATGAGGTTGTAATTTTATGGACAATTCCATATTTCTTCATTAATGCCTCAAAAGGTCTATTACAAAAATGGGTTACTTGATTACTAATAATGGCACGTGACATTCCAAATCACGACAAGAAATGTTCTTTTAAGAATTTGATTATTGTCTTATTGTCATTAGTTTTACAAGCCACGGCCTCAACACATTTGGACACATAGTCCTACAAAATGTACAGATATATCCAAAAGATGGGAGAAAAGTGCCCATAGATTCAATACCCCAACAATCAAAAATTTCAATTACTGGAATGGGGTTTAAGGGCATCTTATTCCTTCAAGAAATTGCCCCCAATTTTTGGCATCTATTACAGATACGACATAAATTATCAGTGTCTTTAAACAAGGTGGACCAATAAAATCCAAGCTACAAAATTTTTGCTGAGGTTTTCTTCACAGAAAAGTGCTCACCACATGCCTCAGAATGTCAAAAGTTTAAAACACTCATATTTCGTCATTAGGAACACACCTCATAATTTGGTCAGGGAAATATTTAAACAAATAGAGATCATCCCAATAAAAATTGCGTACCTCAACCAAGAATCTTCGTTTATCTTGGGTGTTCCAAGTCAAATGTATCTCTGATGCAGAAAGATAATTAACAATATCAGCATATCATGGCAGGTTATAGATAGAAAATTAATGTTCATCTGAAAAATCATCATGAGTAGGCATTGTTTCCAGATTATTTTCACAAACAAGACTTAATAGGTGATTAGCCACTACATTTTTCATGCCCTTTTTATCCTTAATTGTTATATTAAACTTTTGCAATAGTAAAATTCACCTATTGAGGCGTGCTTTAGCATCTTTCTGCGTAAGAAGGTACTTAAGCGTCACATGATCCGTAAAGATACAAATAGGGGAACCAAGCAAATAGACACAAAATTTATCTAGAGCAACTACTACAACTAGTAGCTGTTTTTCAGTTGTTGTATAATTCATTTGAGCATTATTAAGGGTTTTACTAGCAAAGTAGATCACACATGGTTTCTTGTCTCTCCGCTGTCTTATAACTGCTCCCACAACATAATCATTAGCATCATACATAATTTCAAAAGGAAGGTTACAATCTGGTGATTGTATAATGGGAGCGGAAGTAAGTTGACCAATTATCTTTGTGGGTATGGGATTTTACTCCCTCGAAAAATGTCTCATGGGATTGTTAAGAGTCAAAACTTATTCATTCAGAAGGGATAAGTCCCTGGGAAATGTTGGATAAGGCCTTGGTCTACGATCAAAGATCGAGGTAAGAGATTCGGTTAAGTTCGGGGAAGAGGTTAGGCATCCCGACATTTCCACACATGGTGGTTCCCTACTTGTTAGGTTTAAGTCAAATTAAATATCAAAGTTGATCAAATGCTTAAGTGCTTAAGTTAATACTAACCGAAAGAAAGTAAAAGCTAACTAGGGTCGTACCCATGTTAGGTTTCCTACGTACTCACATTAGGAGTGAGATCAGACCGAGCGTAGTTCTAGCACTTGAGCCCGTGCTAAGGCGAGGGGGCGTGTATGTGTGCACCAAAAGGTGGCTAATGGACCTAACCCGATAGATTAGGGTTTTGCTTGACCGAGGTTGGTCAATGTGCAAAGTGATGGGCCCGGTAGGCCGAGGGGTGAGCCCAGAGGCTAGGGTTGAGGCTCAGTAGGCTTAGGGTAAAGCCCAGAGGCTAAGGGGAGTATTAACCGAGGGTTAGGGTTGCTAACCGGGGTTAAGAGGGTGTTAACCATGGTTAGAGGTTCTAACCATGGTTAACAAGATCAAGAGTGAGATTGTTTGATCTTTTGTATTTTTTTCGATTTTTAGGGATTTTTTCATATTTTTTGTGGGGTCAAATAATGCTTAACCATGATTAAAAGTTAACTTGGGCCATTTTAACCATGGTTAAGGGTCATGGTCAGTCAAAAATGGACCCAAAGGGTATGGCTGGGCCTAGAGTGGCCTCCTACCAGGTTTGGGCCCTGCACAAAACCCAAGACCAAAAAAGTTATGGAATTGAGGGAATCAGATTACCTCTATTTCTATAAATTTTTAACCATGGTTTGTGGGGGTGTAACCAGGGTTAGGGATCACCCCTGGGTAAAGTAAAAGTATGGTTGGGTAGCCTGGCATCCAAGCTTTCCAGTGGTCTAAGTCCTAGGCCCAGCAGATCAAGGGTGTGGGCCCCACAGGGGCCCTAAGGCAAGCAAAAATAGGCCTGTGTTGTCGGCAATCCCATTGCTGACAGCCTGAACAGAGTTTTAACTCAAGTTGGGGGGCTTGGTTACCAGGGTTAGACCCATGGTCAGGCCCCAAAATTTTGCAGGGAGTTAGAGGGGACCAAGGGCTTTCGAAAGAGCTACTGGTTGGCCCCAGGGCATAAGGCATTAGGGGTGCACATGGGTACGGGTCAAACCGTGAATCGGACCGAACTGACCACCATGGTCTGGGTTTGGTTCAGTTTTTCAGGCTCGGTTCGGTTTTGGGTATTATTTTGCTTAAACAGAATTTCTACGGTTCGGTTCTGGTTTGTCCCAATTTGAAACCAAACCAAACCAAACCGAACCGAGAACCGAACCGAAATTAGAACCAAATGGGGAACTGCGAACCGAACTGAACCAATAACCGAATGTGGATCTGAAAACCGTATGAGACCCGAACCGAACCAGTTTTGGGTCTTATAAATACTTTTTTTTTTTGAGACCTAATCTCCTAACCCTAATCTCCCTTCCGCCTGGATCGCCTCGGACGCCTCCACCTTCCCCTCTTTGTTCTTGCAGCTCCCACCTTCCTCTCTTTGTTCCGGCAGCCCCCACCACTCCTCTCTTTGTTCCGGCAGCCTCCACCATCCTCTCTTTGTTCCGGCAGCCCCCACCACTCCTCTCTTCGCCGCTCCTCTCTTTGTTCCGGCAGCCCCCAGTAAAGAAGAAAGAAACTTTCATCTCCACGGGCTAAAAAAAAAGTAAAAGCTCAAAGGTAAAAACCACCTCCACCTCTATCTCTCTCTCTCTTACTTTTTGTTTTTGAGTTTTTAGTGATTTCTCTCTCTGTTTGAAAATCTGAAGCTCTTCTTTGCTTCTAATCCAACAGGCAACAACCTTTCTTTGAAATCAAGTTTCATATTTGGGTTCTGTTACCAATTTCTCTATTTTCTTCACTCCTTCCAATGATTTTATTTCATGGGTTGTTGTAGAAACTGGGGTCTGAACTTGGGTTTGTTCTACTCTTTCCCTTCTTTTTCTTCTTTCACATGAATCCATCTCTGTTTTAGTTAGAGTTTTTGTTTCCCATTTCGGATTTGAGAGTTTATGGTTTGGGTTTCTGTGATACCCCTTATGCTCTAAAGTAAAAAAAATCAGTGATAAAGTAGAGAAAGTTGTGTAGAGGATGGGATCATTTGGTTCATTAAAGCTTCTATGGATTATTTGGAGAGCTCTTTTTGTGTCTTGTTATTCATTTGCATCAAATGAAGGTATATTTTATCTTTATCTTTCTTAGGATCTCGATTTCATTTACTATTTAAGACCTTCTGTTTTCAAAGTCTTATGATCTAGTTCAAAAATTTATATCAATTTTGGAAATAAATTAACAATTTTAGGATACTCTGTGATTTTATTTTGATGTTTTCAATAGATTCGACTGGGTAGTTTTTCCAAAAACCTCTCTTCATTAGTTTGATCATAGTTTGCAAATTAGTCTTGAAATGCTTGAAAGGTCTGTAATTATTAAATTTATAGTAGCTTTCCATATGTGATGTTTATTATGCCATTAGGAGAAGATTATAAACCCGTGGGTAGAACTGAACCAAACCGAGGCTCTACGGTTCCATTCTGGGTTGGGTTTTTTCCAAACCAAAGCTCTATGGTTTGGTCCTGGGTCGGTTTTTTTAGAACCGAGAACCAATGGTTCGGTCCCAAAAATTCTTAGAACCAACCCAAACCAAACCGTGTGCACCCCTATGTGGCATGTGGGCTCCACAGGGGCCTGAAATCTGATAAAAACAGGCCACTCCTGTCGATAATGGGAGTGCCGACAAAGGATTTTTAGCTTAATTCAATGGGTCGGGAATGTGATTACCGACCACTAGCAGCATCTGCAAAAAGGTTGTCTTTCTCCACTGTAAGCTATACAAGCAAGGGTCTAGGGGTTCCCTCATGGACTGAAGGACCCCTAGACCCTAATGGATGATACCATGTACTAGTTAAAGGGTTGAACCCGAGTTAGAGCCTCTAGGGGGTTCCCCACACCTATGGTTAAGGTGGGGGACCCCTGTCCTTGGCTGCAAAGCTAAAGGGAATATAACAAAATGAAAAATGGGACCCCTGGATCAGGACCAGGGGTCCCTTACAGTGTTTATGTAACAAAGAGAAAGAAGGGAGGGGTATACCCTCTGCACAGTGGTTGTGACAACCGGGTGGTGTGCTGTGGTGGTGCCTGGTGGTTGAGCACAACTGGTGAGACCTCAGAGAGGCTACCTGGGGTTCTTGGTTTGGTCTCCGGTGACGGACAGGAGGCCTGAAAGGGGAGGAGTTGGGCTGGCCAAGTGTGGGCAACACCTCCTTTTTGGTTTTTTGCAGGGCAGTGGTAGCAAGCTATGGAACAGGCTTAGGATGGTTAGAGGTAAGTGGTGAACCTACTGGAGGGGAGTGGCCATGCTTTTATAGAGGAAAAGGGAGAGGGTGCAGAGGCACTACGGCCTTTTACCAGGCCTGGGGAACCAGCGATGAAGGACCCAGGTGGCTGCAAGGGGTCTGCAACACGCGATCTGCAAAATCCAGGAATGACAGTAATCGAATTACCACCATTCCCAAATAGGAGCTTTTTTGGGGTGTCGGTAATTCGATTATCGACACCCAGGGCTTATTTCTTCTTTGGGCCACACCCCTACTCACTTGGGCCAAAAGCAAGTAGGGCACCCATTTGGGGGTCTTTCCCGCCTCTTTTCGGATTGGAGGGTGTGGGTCCCACCCTTGTGGACCTCAAGGGTTGTGGTGGGCCCAAGTTTGGGCCCCAAAAGACTTGGGCTTTATGGATTTTGGGGTTTTTGGATTTTTAAATGGGCCTCAAGCCCGTAGGGCTTAAACCTAGGTTTCGGCTAAGGCTTAGGGTAGGTTAGGTCTAGGGCATGTCTAGGGTTAGTCTTAGGGTTTGGCTAGGGTTCACCTAGGGTTTTAAGGTTCATGGCATACCTAGGGCTTGGGTTTTAGGATTCTAGGGTTTTTCCTAGGGTTTAGGGTATTCCTAAGGGTAATGGGCTTTGAGCCCGAAGTTTTGGTTCAAGGGTTTTAGGGTTCTAGGGTTTGGATAGGGTGTAAAAATTGGGTGCTTACAATCTTTATAAAGGCTTCTTGATATGCTTTAGTCCATTCAAAGGAAACATCCTAGTAATAAGACTGAAGTCTTGTATAAATCTTCTGTAAAAACCAACATGATCAAGAAAAGATATCACATCTTTTACGGTCTTAGGGATGCGAATATTTTGTATTAATTCATTTTTTTATTTGTCTACTTCTATTCCTTTAGAAGAGACAATGTGACCTAGAACAATTCCAGAAGATAACAAAAATGAAACTTCTCTCAATTAAAACACAAGGTTCTTTTCTTCACACCTAATCAATACCATTTTTAAATTAAGCAGACAATAAGCATCAAAAGAATCTCCAAAGACTGTAAGGTCATCCATCAAAACTTCCATACAACCTCTACCATATAGCTAATCATGCTCATCATGCATCTTTGAAAAGTGGCTAGGGCATTGCATAATCCAAATAACATCTTTCGAAAAGCATAAGTACCAAAATAACAAGTAAAAATGGTATTATCCTGGTCTTCCAAGACAATTTCTATTTGATAATAACTAGAATAGTCATCTAAAAAGAAATAAAAAGAATGCACAACCACTCTTTCCAATATTTGATCAATGAAGGGTAAAAGAATGTGATCTTTTCGGAAGACATCATTTAATTTTCTATAATCAATGCACATGCGCTTCCCAGTCACTAATTTAGTGGGAACTAGCTCTCAAGCTCATTTTTCACAACAGTGATTCTTGACTTCTTAGGGACCACCGGCATGTGACTAACTCATTTACTATCGACAATTGGGTAGATAATACCAGCATCCAAAAGCTTCAAAATATTTTACAACTTCTTTCATTGTAAGGTTTAATCTTCACTGAGGGTCTATAGTAGCCTCTTCTTCAAAATTTATCTTGTGTGTACAAACCAATGGGCTTATTTCCTTAATATATATATGCTATTGTCCACCCAATAGCAAGCTCATTTAAAATTTAAGTAATTTACCTTCCAGGGATTGAGATAATTCAGAAGAAATTACAATAGAAAAGGTATCACTTGGGCCGAGGAATGCATGTTTCAAACCATTAGGCAATCGTTCAAACTCTAAATTTGGCATTTCAACACTGGAGGGCAGAGACTTTTGCTTTTTCTTGGGTAGCTCCTCAAATCATGATTACCAACCTTTTGTCTCTATCGCCTATGAATTACTAAATAAAGCACAAATTTCAGTAAGTTCATTTTTATCTAAAGATTTAATATCAATCTGAGAATTAACAAGAAGAGTTTCAAGAGAGTTAGAGGAATTTGGCAATTCGAACTCTTCTTGCACAAAAGCTCCAATTTGTAGTCTTGCACTCATCTTCTCCCTGCAATTGTTTGCCTATATTGAAAATATTGACCTTTAGGGTCATATTCCCAAAAGACAATTTCATTAGACCATTCCTGCAATTTACATAAAGCATTAGAAGTAGCTAGGAAAAGTCTACCAAGAATTATGGGGATCTTAGAATCAGAATTCACCATAGATCATGTGTCCAAAATAAGAAAATCAACTGGATAATAAAATTTATCAATTTGGACTAACACAACCTCTACTACCCCTCTCGGTTTTCTTATAGATCGTTCAGCCAATTGTAACATCACAGTAGTGGGTTGTATTTCTCCTGGCCAAGTTGTAAATAAACCGTGTAGGACATTAAGTTAACATTTGTCCCAAGATCAAGCAAAGCTTGTTCAATGTCGTGGGCCCCAATAATACAAGAAATTGTAAGGCACCCGGGGTCCTTATATTTGAGAGAAGTTCTATGTTGAATTAGAGCACTTACCTGTTTTGTGAGGAAAGCAGTTTTATTCACATGATGATTTCTTTTAATGGTGCATAAATTCTTTAAAACCTTAGCATAAGTAGGCATTTGTCTAATCACATGCATGCAAGAGAGGGAGGTTGATCTTAACATGCCTAAGATTCTCTAAGATTTCAATGTTAGAGTCTAACTTCCTTGATGATCTTAAGGCTTGAGGAAAGAGCGTAGAGATTGGAGATTTGATTACCTCACTTGTTTCGGGCAAATCAACCTCATTACCAATTGTATAATTGTTTCCATCATCTGGCTCTTGGGTCGAGTTCGAGATGTCCATTGTTTTTCCACTACGAGTAGTAATGATATTAGCTTTGTCAAACTCCTTTTTTTCTGGATTATAGCCTTGTACCATATGTTGATCATTAGGGTTTTGTTGAGTTTGGGAGGGAAACCTCCCTTTCTCATTAACACTTAAAGACTTAGTCAATTTAGATACCTACTTTCAATCTCCTTGTTTTCCTCAACCATCCGAATGAACAATGCTTCAAATTTCTGATTGGTCTTGCTTTGAACATCAACGAAAGTATGCATAGTGTCTTCAAAAGAACTTCTTGATGATGATGCATGATGTGCAGGAAATTAAGGTGCAATGAAATTTCTAGGAGGTATTTGTTATTGTTAAGGAAATTAGGAATTATTATTTCAACTAAAATTAGGATGATTTTTCCAGGTTGGGTTGTGAGTCTCAGAATAGGGTGAAAAGGCTTCCTATAGTTGCCTATGGCATTATAGTGTTGGACACTCTTTGGTAGAAGCTCAATCTGGTGGCAAACCTCACAAAGTTTTTGGGTCTCTCCCTGGTAAACAAGGGTGGTTGCCATTTTTTCTTTCATTCTTAAAGCCTCAACTTCTTTAGTTAAGCTATTCAATCTAGCCTTTAAATTATCTTCTTCTCTGAAGTGAAAAATTCCTTCACTAGAAGGACTAGAGGTGGGTCTAGATTTATTAGTGCTTTCAGTAGTATTGAGTCTGATCCAAGTGTGGGCCTTTTCAGTCAAATCACTCAAATAGTCCATAACCTTATCAGGGTCTTTCTGGAAAAATTCCCCATTACACATCATCTCAATAAATTAGAGCTCTCTAAGGGTAAGCCCTTCATAAAAGTAACTCATAAGCAGGCGCCAACTTTCATAGCAGTGATGTGGGAATAAACTTAAGAGATCTTTGTACCTTTCCCAAACTTGATACAAAGTCTCACTCTCCTTTTGGGTGAATGTAGCAATCTGTTTCTTCAAAGCATTTGTTTTTTTATTAGGAAAATATTTGTGAAAAAATGTTTGAGTCATCTCAGCCCATGACCCAATCGACCTAGGCCTCAAAGAATATAGTTAGCTCTTTGCTCTACTTTTAAAGAGAATGTAAAAAAAAATTGAGCCTGGCAGCATCTATGATGCCTGATTGATTGTGAAACGTGGCCACCACTTCTTCAAATTCTATAATGTGCACATAGAGATTTTCATTATCTAAACCATGAAAAGTGGGGAGAAGTTGAATCATCCCTGGTTTAAAATCAAATTGTTTCACATTACAATGAAAAATTATGCAAGAAGGTGTGGCAGTCCGTGTGGGATGTAAGTGCTCATGAAGAGTTTTTACTTGATGGTCCTCGTGTTCACTCATGATACATTTCTGGTCTCTTTGCAAATGTACCTAATTCATTCCAATATATTAGTTATGCAAAACAAAAATCAAAATAAAAGAAATTAACTTAAATAAATAAATAAAATAAAAGAGAAACAGTGGAGGAATGCATTAGGCGACTGATAAAGCTAGCTGAGTAATCTTTGAAACTCTCTTGTTTTTAAAGGATTGTTTGTAGCCGTCATATCATCGATAAACATGATTAGGAAAATATTTATGAAAGATTGTTTGAGTCATCTTAGCCCATGACCCAATCGACTTGGGCCTCAAAGAATACAGTTAGCTTTTTGCTCTACTTTAAAAGAGAATGTAAAAAAAATTGAGCCTGGTGGCATTTATAGTGTCTAGTTGATTGTGAAATGTGGCCACCACTTCTTCAAATTCTCTAATGTGCACATAGACTTTTTCATTATCTAAACCATGAAAAAGTGGGGAGGAGTTGAATCATCCCTGATTTAAAATCAAAGTGTTTCACATTACGATAAAATATTATACAAGAAGGTGTGGCAGCCCGTGTGGGATGTAAGTGCTCATGAAGAGTTTTTATTTGATGGTCCTCGTGTTCACTAATGATACATTTTTGGTCTCTTTGCAAATGTACCTAATTCGTTCCGATATATTATTTATACAAAACAAAGATCAAAATAAAAGGAATTAACTTAAATAAATAAAATAAAATAAAAGAGAAACAGTGGAGGAATGCATTAGCCGAGGAATGCATTAGCCGGCTGATTAAGCTAGCTGAGTAATCTTTGAAACTCTCTTTTTTTTAAAAGATTGTTCGTAGCCGTCTTATCATCGATAAACATGTCAGCTAAGTAATAAGGGTAATACTAAAATGATTGGGATTCCGATAAATTAGTACTTGCATTCGACACTGGCCTAGCCGGTGAGTGAAGAAAAACAACACAGGTTTCTTTAGTGTTATATGTGCGCATGCCATTCAATGATAAGATTTGGTTTACATTTGTACGAGAGTCGTAATTAATTTTAATTTAAAGTTGCATATTAAAACTCTTGGCATTCTTATCATCAATTATACTTGATAATTCGATGGCTTTACATAGATCAATCTACAACACGGGTTGTAAGCAAGTTATAAAGCACCTCCAAGCTAAGGATATATGGCTATTTTCTCAATGTAATTTGCAACATTTAACCCGCAACAAAAATGTAGTTGGATCACATCCAAACTCAACCCTTGCATCTCCAAATCAAGCACAACATATATAAGCACCAAACCCATCATCAAATATAATGAACTTAAAGAATAGATAAGAAGAGGATAGGTGAGGAAGGAAGACGAGAAGCATTGTCGAAAGGAAATCGAGAGCCAGGCGTAGGAAGACAGGATTCTTTCTAATGCAGTATGTTTACCTCCTCCCACTGCAGACCCTGGTAGTGTGACAACAAAACTGCCCAAGTACCAAACAAAGAACATAAAGTCACATCCCCTACAAGCAAATGGGTCCTGTAGGCTGTGGAGAACATAGTCTCAAAGCAAAGCCATCCGAAGACTGTAGTTGAGGTGGACTCTTTGGATGTTGAGAACTCCAAGAAGTGGATTCTACAAATGCTAAAGACACATTGGAAAACAACTAATCTAATTTCTTTCATTTCCTAATATTTTTCCCAATAAATAAAAGAAACTCTTGCAAATTTTATCACATCCTGATTGAGTACAGACCAACCAAAATGAACATTACATAGCAAAATTAAAGATTTACAAAGAACACTTTTCAGAAAAGCAAAAATTAGAGGTTGAGCATCGGTATTCGTCTACTCCCCCGGCCCATAAAAAATGTATCTTCTCCAATCTAATGTTTCTCCACCAATCGAGGTCAATGGAATTGACTCGAGAATATGCAGATGTCTGTTAGTACTTCTTTACTGAAAGGCAAATATTTAAGTAGGGTGAAATCTTACTTCTATCATGCATTGGTGAACTAGTACATCACATTGACGGCCAATGGATACTTCAATTTCTTCATATTCGGATGTGTAGGGGGAGGAGAGATTGGGGAGATAGAACTGAGAAGATGTAGAAGTTTGCTAGTACTTCTTTATGGAAATGCAAATGTTTGAGCATGATGAAATCTTACTTCTATATATCATGCATTTGTGGACTGACGCATCACACATATATATAACCTAAAATAACTGCAGTTTTGAAGCGTTACACACAGGGAAGACAAGGAGATGGATGATATGGAGTATATGAAGGCAATAAAGTGAGAATGGGAGATGAATGGGAGAGAGGATGAAAGTGAGGGTTTATTGGGAATACAAAATGATAGAACGAGGGAGTAAATGGAGAGAGAGAGAGAGAGAGAGTTAGTTGGGGAAGGAATCCGGGAAAGAAGGGGTAGAGGAAGAGTAAAGAAGATAAAGAGTTGAATCCACTTAGAATGCTCACTAATGAGAATTTAAATAAATAATAAATGGACAAGTTTGAGAGACCAACCGGAGAGATAAAAAGGGACACTTGGCATGACATTTGGCAAAAACTTGGAGCGCTCAAATAGAGGCTTTTGGAGAAGCCACATGGAGACCAACTGAGTTACAGTAGTAGTACATATTTCACTTCTCTTTGTTTTAATTTCTGATTGGGTATATTGCCATCACCTATGATTTGCTATAGATTTTAGTTTTTGAAATTCTTAAATTTTCAATTTTTTTTTTCACTTCTCTTTGTTTTAATTTGTGATTGGGTATATTGTCATCACCTACGATGTGCTATAGTTTTAGCATCTGAAATTCTTAAGTCTTCAATTTTCACTTCCATGCATTTGTTATCTTATTGGTCCATTCTGTTTTCTGTTTTTAGGTTCTTCACATCTCTCACCCTTTTGCTTGATCTTTTGTTTGTTTATTTGATTGCTTTGCCAAATGCTTCTTTTTTGGGGAACGAGGGTATTCAAGCCTCTTAGAACACCCGACAAAGTCCCTCAGGCCGTGCAAATCCCCTTATACTACACAACCAAGAAAGTCGGGATAAATCCTGAAGGGTGGCCAACAAGGGGGAGGGACAAGAACTCAAGACCTCCACTTCTTGTGGATGCTTCATTTTCTCCATGTCTACAACTTCACTTTCTAATGTTTAATATTAATCGGTATCATTTTAGTGGGAAAGGACTGGCCATCTCATTCTTACAAATTTCAAAATCTTCTTAAAATGTGTTTACCATGTGTTTTTCCCCATCTCATTCACTTCTAACGTTTTCTCATTCTTCTCTAACGTGAGAGAGAGGAAGGGGAGAGAGATTGAGAAGAGGGACTCTAATGAGGACATTTTGATTTTAAAAAATTAAGAAATATTTTGGGTATAGAAACTTGAGGGACATTTTGGATAAAAAAAAATTATGAGAGATATGTTGCTTATTGAAATATGATGTTGGGACATTTTAAGAACCAAAAAGCTTTAGAGACATGTTGGGTATAGCAAAGAAAGGGGGCGGGCGGGACATTGGCCAGACGTTCTTCTTTCGAAGCATTCTTCCAAGAGAGCGAGGAGTCCGGTTATGCCACTGAGGTCGCTATGTGTCCCTTTTAACACTACTTAACTGTGATTTAGATTCACTCATCCTATGGTTCACCCACTTATCCTTGGTTTTTAGAAAAAATTTGAAATTTTTTTTAACCTTTGGAGTTAGTGAATTTTGATCAAGGTTTAAAAGAAATTAATATTTTTTTTTTCTAAAAACCAAGAGTAAGTGGTCGAACCTTAGGGATCGGTGAATCTTAACCATAGTTGGAGTCCCGTTACGCCTTTGAGGTTGCAATGTGTCTCTTTTGACACCCCATAATTGTGGTTAAGATTCATCTACCCCTAGAATTCATCCACCTATCCTTGGTTTTTATAAAAAAAAAATATTAATTTTTTTAAACCCTAGTTAAAATTCACTAATTCCTAGGGTTTAGTTTTTTTTTTTTTCTAAAATCCAATGATAAGTGGATGAACCTTAGGAGTGGGTGAATGTTAAACATAGTTAAAGTGTTAAAAGAGACACATGACAATCTCAGTGGTGTAACCGGAGTTCAAGAAGCCCGGTTATAACAGTAGAGAATTTCAAGCCTAATAGATAAATGAGTGAGGGGTAATATGAGAATCAAGCAAACATTTAATTAAGTGTTTGACTTATATAATGATTATGATTATGTTAAGGGTAATTTGAAAATTTTGAAAATTTTCATCTACGTTTTCAAGGGCTCAATATGCAAATGGTAGTTTTGGAATTTTGTAAAAAAATTCATCACATTTTCAAGGGCTCATTATGCAAAGGGTAATTTTGAAATTTTGTAAATTTTTATCACGTTTTCAAGGGTTTATTATTTTCATTATGCAATTGACAGTTTTGAAATTACAAAAGATTCAATCAACGTTTTGCAGAAGAGGAATATCTTTATATATAGTAAAGAAGTAGAGATAAAGATTAGAGCAGTGCTCAGCAGACCCATGAGTCTGTTTCATATCTTACCCACTATCCTAGTGTCCTTTTTAACACCCCTTTAACCCTAGTTAAGCTTAACTAAATCAAAACTAAGATTTTTTTTTGGATAAAACATGGTTGGATTGCTTAACCCTAGTGGTGAGTGAATACTAACCACAGTAGGTAAGTATTTAAAATTGAGACGTGGACCAAGGAGGACATGCCCTTCAGTTATAAAATGGGACCCTGGGTACATTAAATATTTTCCTAAAGATTATTGATTAGATTTTTTTTTTTTTTTTGGAACTCAGGGTGTCCCCAGCCCTTTGGGTCAGGACTAATCCCCGAGGGTATGACATGAGTCCGCAACCCGCCACACCAAGTAAGTCCGGGTAAACCCGTGGCTCTCTGAACTGGTTAGGGATAAGTGGATGGTTTCCACTTAATTGGTATTGTGCCGCTACTGATCAATTTATTGCTTGGCTGACTCCATTGTTTGAAAGTATATGACAATTATAAGTTCAAGCCAAGGAGATTGGATCACAGACAACCAACTGTGATTGAACCCTCCCCAAGTTCAATCGCCCACATGTCAACACATGTCCTTTTTAACTCTTATTAATTATAGTTAAGACTCACCAATCATTGGGGTTCAATAATATAACATTGAGTTTTACAAAAAAAACATTTAACCCCAGTCAAGAATTTTTAACCCTTAGACTTATCTTTTTAATATGTTTTTTAAAAACTAAGGTTATATCGTTGAACTCCAAAAGTGAGTAAATCTTAACCATAATTAATAGGGGTTAAAAGAGACACATGTTAACATGTGGCAGCTGCCCCATGCCTCCATTGCTTAAATATAAATTTTTTTCTCCAAAAGTTTAAGGGGGACACTTAGCCCATGCTTCATGCTATGCCCCAAATAGAAATAATTTCCCATGTTTTTCAAAAGTTGGGAGAGTGGCACGTGGGGGCCATAGGCCCCCTGGTGCCGCCCCTGCTCCTACCTGATTGATGATTAATAAACGTTTTGTAAACAATGCAATAACTGGGTGTTCCTGATCACCATCAGGTCAGATGGATTGATTCCTGACTTAGGCTCCGTTTGAAAACTCAACTCTACTTGAATATAATAAGTTCTATAAAATAAGATCTAGACAATAAGCTATAGAAATTTTTAGAATCCAATTGTTTGATAACAATCTAGAAAAATTCCTCTAATTGTATGTTTGTTAATACCTCTTATTCCCGAAATTTAAGAGCTTATATAAAGGGTATTCAACATCATTTTATCAAATAAAAAAACAAAAGCACCCCAATTCACACGTTACCCATAATCACAAACTGAACATATAATTTTTCAAATTAAACTGCATGATCAAATTGAATGAAGAACCAATTCTTAGAAAGGAGAGAGATTTAAATACTTGCTTTGGATTTAAGGCCACCAAGCTCGACCTAGGTGAATTGAATCTGCAGTCATGGATCTGAAACTAGAACACCCACAAAACTAGACATCTTAGCTGCTGTTTGAATGAGTACTGGCCAAAGTGGGGAAGAAAACTAATTAGCCACAAAATTCTTCTAAGAATTTCTGCAAACAAAGAAAACCCCAAAGAAACCCCATTAAGAATGAAGGAAGAAGAAGAAGAAGAGGAGAAATTGACCTGAGGCGGGAGCTCCGACGAGGCGACGACGACAATTTCAGGGCTCTGTTGGGTTCGTCGAGCACAGAGAGGGCTTAGGTTTTTTTTTTTCCCTTCTTCTGATACCAGGGGACAATGTTGGTATTATCTTAAATATGGTAGGGCATAATCGTCCCAAAACCCACGACATTTTGTGACGCCGATCCTCTACTTTTTTAGGGTTCATTTGGTTCATATTATTATAAACGCTTATTTGGTACATAATCACTTATGTCTGGATTATGTCTCATAATAGCGTTTGGTTCGACTCATCATAAGCACTTATGTAATAACCGATTATGGAAATAACCGGTGATTTCATAATCTCGTCAGAAGATGAATATTGTGGAACGTAACCGCTTATGTCCTTTAATATTAAGTGAAAATTATTATAAGCACTCAAATTTGAACTCAGTAAGGGCAACAAGATTTATTAAACTTAAAAGAAAGTTTTTTTTATATTTTCTTTTTCTAAAAATAACTAAAATACCATTTTTTAAAAATGACTAGATAATCGCTTATCAGCAAAGTGTCAGCCAAACATGCTTACAGTTATCAGTACTTATGATTGCAATAATCTAAACCAAACAGGCCCTTAGACTTAAAAATAAATAGCCTCCCTACTACTTATTTATTTAGAAGTTTTACCTCTACTTTTCAGGTTTGTAGACATGCAATAAGATGATTATCAAACACTCTAAAATCCAATAAGCTCTAATATAAGAAAAAGCACTTAATATATAGAGTTGCCAAACGCTACCTTACGGTGCTCGCATGCACAGTACACATGTGTAAGTATAATTATATATATATAAGTGGGCCGCACCTGAATGAAGAAAGAGGGACCTTAATGAGACCCAATGTTGCACGTGTGTCAGAGTAGAGACATGTGATAGAAAATATGTTAGAAAAACGAATTGTGCGATGGTTGAAAATACATAAAGAGAGAAAAAAAATAGGAGTAGATAATTAAGGGAATCAAACTCATCCAAAGATATTGAAATTAATAGATTTGAAAATAATGTGTGAATTTATATATATATATGGGAAGGGATCGATAGACATATGAAAAAAAAGCATATAAGTTCACATATGCTTACAATTGATAAATCTCCTAATCTAACGACCCACAATCACGCACTCTTTTATATCTATAAGGGCATTTAAGGAAGTTTAATATTTTCTAAAAGATTGTCCCTATCTTTAGTTTCCTAAAGAGAAAATACGTTCTCCTCTCTCTCAAATTCCAATTTCGGCACTCTCTCCCTCTCTCTCTATTAGGTGGTTCTTCTCTGGTGAATTTAACACAACAATAACAATATCTAACAATAAGTGCATGTATTGTATGCAGAAGCTTTAGTTCAATGACAACTAATAAATGCATAGGGAACAAGAATTTGACATCCACAATAGTAAAAAAGTAAACTACTGAAAAACCCTTCTCATTACAAGACATTCATAGACACCACATGAACCACTAATTTTACATTTCAATCATACAAAATGGAAAGATAAGAAGAACTGAATAATATTACTAATCCTAGAAAACTTTCTTTGGTTTTTCCTTTCAGCTACATATAAGATGTATCAATAGCTGTTGCTGCTATACCCTTTGCTTTACCCGCCTTCTGTTAATGTCACTGCCATCAAGATTGGCATCATTCCCATGCTTGCAGACCATGACAGAGAGCACATACTCCAATAGTTCAGTCATTACAGAAGGACAACTTTCCTTCAAGATTCAAACCCATCTGTTTGCATTACAGCTGAAAACAGCAATTCAACAATCGTTAGCCTATTAGTGATATTTTGTTTGCGAATACTGAGAAAAGAAATTAGGACATTTTGGACAGTATTAAGTCTTAAAAAAAATGATCATTGGTTTCTATAATCCTTCAATTAGATCTAAATTTATGGAAGTAAATTTATGCAAAAATAAGTATTTCTTGAAATAATTCTGGAACTGAAAAGATGGATGGAGTGAAAATTTCATTTCTATCTAACCAATAACAGGAGAAGCGGTTCTCAAGACAGGCATCCAGCCTCGAGTTCTGGAAGGGCCTGCTTTCCGATACGAAGCAGGTGATTTCAAACTTCTTCTCCAGCGAATTTAAGCCAACAGACGATTGTATATGACACTTGGGCTGCCAAGTTGCGGCTCTTTTGCTGATAAAATGCCCGAGTCAACCACAACAGACACGTTAGTGTTATCATCCCTCTCGTGTTTATATGATTAGCAATAGAGATGGAGCTTGTATTAAACAACAACTTGATTATCAAAGAAGAAATTGTTTGAGTCCCCATCATGGACAATCCGACCAAACCTTCAATCCTTTCCGGATACTCATATCAACACGAAAAATGACAGGCATGGGAATGGCAATTCACTAGAGAAGAAGCTTGAAATCAGCCGGAGTATAAAAAGGTGCTAGAGAGAACCACCCGGTAGAGAGAAAGAGAGAGGCGATGGAGAGAGAGTGCCGAAGTTGGAAGTTGAGAGAGAGAATGTGTTCTCTTTAGGAAACTAAGGATAGGGACAATCTTTTAAAATTTCCTTAAATATCCTGATCGATATAAAAATGTGCGTGATTGTGGGCTGTTAGATTGGGAGATCTATTCGTAAACATATGTAAACTTATATGTTATTTTTCTTATGTCCACGGATCCCTTCCCTATATATATAATATTATATTTGGATAAAATTTTGAATTGGCTTTTACCAACTTCTAACTCAAAAGAAGTCAGAATAGAAGGCAGGAGAAATCAAGGAACGCTGGTTAGGAAAAGCCTTAGCACGAATGTGCCCAAGAAGGATCGTGGATCATTTCATGAGAAGTCGAGGTTTCGACTTCTATAAAAACTCACCATACGATTGCATTGATTCATACATTTTGTAAAGAGTGAGTATTAAAAAACATATTCTCTAATTTGTGTAAACCAAGGTTTTTAATTTCGAAGATTTCGGCAAGCCAACCTGAAACGAAATCCCGAAAAATTGCGGGATTTCGGCGAAATTTTGAAATCCAAAATATTATTATTTTATTAATTATATATATATATTATTAATATATATGTTAAAAAATAATATTTTATTAAAATTTTATATAATTATATAAATATTATTATTTTATTTTTAAAATTAATATATAAATTTTCGAAATTTCAGTGAAAATTTTGGAATATTTCAAAATATTTTGGATTTTAATTAAAAAACAAAAAAAAAACTATTTAAAAATTAAAAAAATTAGATTTAGGCTGAAATTCATAAATTTTCGAAATCCAAAATTTCCGAAATTTCAGCCGAAATCTGATTTTCGAAATAAACCCTCGTTGGGGTTGTTCGAAACCGAAATTTCGAGAACCTTTGTGCAAACTAAACATTTTGTTTTTCTTTTAAAATGACTTCTACAATCTACATCAGATATTATTCTATATACATTGTTGTTTAATTATTTAATAAGGCATACTCATAAGACAAGAGGGCAGTTGCCCCTAAATGTTTTTAAAATATAAATTATTATTTAATATGATGTGGTCATTCGGTAAGGGGCAAAGCCCTTAATCTTTTGAAAACAAAATATGTTTTTAATAATATGTTATTTAATTATTTAACATAGGATAGCCATGCGGTATGGGGGCCGCAGGGGAGGCATGGCCCCTCCAATTCTTTTGTAAATCCTTCTTGGGGTGGTATGAACTTGTGGGCCCCTCAATTTTCTTAAAATTATTTTAGTATAGTTGGCCTCCCAATGGAGTCCATTTATGCCCTTGAGGTCGGCACATGTCCCTATTGACACCTCTTAACTATGGTTAAAATTCATCCACTCTTAGGGTTCACATACTTATTATTGGTTTTAGAAAAAAATATTGAAAATTTTTTAACCTTAAGAGTTAGTGAATTTTAACTAGGGTTCAAAAAAAATTGATATTTTTTAATAAAACCAAGAATAAGTGGTTTAACCTTAAGGGTGGGTGAATCTTAACCACAATTAAGGAAGAGTATTAATAGTGACATGTGGTAACCTCAAGGGCATAACCAGAAAAATGAATTTCTCAAAAAAAAATACACCCAATTTTTTTTTCCCTTAAGGGCTACGCCCCAAACCCCCCAAGCTCCATAGTCCATACCCTTAAATCCATTAGTTTTTTTATACATGTATTCCCCCCCGCGGGAAATTCCTATCTCCACCCTTGTGGGGGGTAACAATGAGAAACAATACTCAGAATGATATATGTTCACGAAATGACCAATAATATTAGTTGTCAAATTTTTTTCCCGGGACTATGCCCCCAAAACCCTAACACCTCAACCTAAAATATTTTGTACCCACGTAATACGAACATGACACGTTGAATCAACCATTTTGTGCCCCATCAATAAAATCCTGGCACTGCCCCCTGGCTACTAGTTGTGTGGACTCCAACCATCAGGTGTAAAATTAGTGTAATGAATGCTATATATGAATCAGATATATCATCTATCAACGACTTATACTGATCAAAATCGGCCGTCAAGACATACCCATCATATCCCACGGTTAGCAATTGAAGGGACCTACAGTTGGTAAGTAGCACTTGACAGTTGACTCTACAGTTGGTAAGTAGCAACTAGCACGTGAGGTTATACTGGTAAGAACGTGAAACATTTCCCACCAACCAATTACCGAAACATAGAAATCCAATGTATTTACGGAAGGGCAACGGATTTCCTCATGCAGATGCACTCCGACATAACCTCTTCAGCTGAGGCGTGCAAAGGTGTTTCATTAGGGGGAGGTAATAGCATGCATCACAATGTTCCGTTGGGCGGTAAACACCCACCTTTTCAGCTCGCTATGTACCTTTGAGCTCGCTATGTGCCCTCTTGAACACCACCTTAAGTTCATCCATATCTACCCTTGTTTTTAGCAAAAAATAATTTACCACATGAGTAACTGAATCATAACCAAGGTTTTTTTTTTTTTGAAAAACAAAGGTAGATGGATGAACCTATGTGTGAGTAAATCCTAACCACAATTAATAAATGTTAAAGAGGACACAGGGCGAGCTGAAAAGGTTGACGTGTACCGTCCAACGGAAGGTGTTGATGCATGTTATCACCTCTTAAGTGAAAAACATTTGCACGAGTCGACTAAGAGGCTATGCCGAGTGTAATACTCGGTATCTATCTACCAGATAAAATCCGTTGCCGGAAAGAAGTATTTAGCGGGTCCCATTTCGGAACGGGGCAAAATTGGTAAATAACAAAAACGGTCAACTGATTTGTTACGCTTGCGACTTGGGAAGACTCGGGATCACCTCCGGTGTTAACTGGCGGGGAGCCACCAGCATATAACCTGATTCCGGAGTCTACACCAGACTAGAAAGTAGAAACGTTGTCTTAAAGCTTCAGATTCTCAAACTGAAAATGACCGAAATACCCCCCTTAAAATAAAATATGGTTGCGATCTCCCGCCTTTTCTTTGTCAAGCAGCGGCAAAAACAGGGCCCCACTTCCTTACAGCTTATCATATATTTAAGGAGCCAAATCATCTCCGGCAATAACTGGATTTGGCAAATCCGGTTATCACCCCTGGAGGTCACCACGTGTCTCCTTTGACACCCCTTAACCGTGGGTAAGGTTCACCCACCCCTAGGGTTCACCCACCCATTTTTGTTTCTTTTTTAAATATTAATTCTTTTTTTAAAATTAAAAAATTGTTTTTAATATTAAAAAAACTCTAAAAACAATTTTTTTATTTTAAAAAAAGAATTAATATTTAAAAAAAAAAAAAAACCCCAAAAATAGGCAAGTGAACCCTAGGGGTGGGTGAACCTTACCCACGGTTAAGGGGTGTGAAAATAGACACGTGGCAACCTCTAGGGGTGATAACCGGATTTGCCAAATCCGGTTATCACCGTAGAGGATTTGACTCCATTATTTAATTATTTACCTTTATAAAGTTGTCCGGAGGAACGTTAGTTGCAGATCTTGAATATAACAGATAGGGAAAATATCAAAAAAGTAAAATTCATAAATAACCGTACAAAAGTAGTATCTCCACAATCCCCATCTGTAGATAGATTTCTATTTCTTCTTCTTCTTCTAAATAAGACTTTTAAAAATATATAAGTTATTTCTGATAGTGTCTGGTTTCCGCCATGAACAGTTGGTGGAGAAGCAATGAGGTCTTGCGAATGTTATTTGTGCTGTTTCTAGGTCAGCTTGTTTCTCTCAATCTCGCAGCAACAAGCTTCGCTTCATCTCTCTTGGCCAGTCTCGGTATCCTCGACAACCCCTTTTGATTTTTTTATGGTTTTGTCTCTTTTTTGTTCTTGAATTTTTGTTGTTTTGGGTGTTTTATGTTTGGGGTTCTGTGTTTGTAGGTGTTGATGCGCCTCTTACTCAGTCATTTTTCACTTACTTGTTTTTAGCCTTGGTTTTTGGTAGTATCCTTTTGTATCGGCGTCAAAGGCTACAGGTAATGATCCTAGTTATCCACTTTATCTGTGAATTTTGTAAATATTGATTAAAAACTGTTTTGGATTCAATCTGGAGCTTATTTATTTAGTATAAGGCTTATTTTAGTTATGATTGTATCAGATGTGATTCTATTTGATTGAATAAGAAAAAAAAAAGATTTGGTGTTTTTAAGATATTCAATTAATTTGTGTGCTTTGCAGGTTTCTTGGTATTGGTATGTCCTTCTGGGATTTGTTGATGTTCAAGCGAATTATCTTGGTAGGTGATTGTAGGATTTTTATTGGTTTCTGTTTCACTCTACATGAGATTGAGAACTCTTATTCCCAAATATTGTCTTGTTGGGTTCCACTTTCCCAATCATTAGTTTCTTGAATGTTGATTTGTCTATACTTAATAGTTCATGACCCCGTGAGTTGAATGTGGAATTAAGGGGTTAAATCGCCATTTTTTCAATCCCAGAGAAGCAAAACACAGAGAAAAGAAAAGAAAAGAATAAATTTAGTGGCGTGATTTTTAGCTCAATAATTGCTATGGTTTAGGTAGCTTACATTTGGATTTTTTGACATCATTAATAGTTTGATGCTTTAATGCAGTCAATAAGGCATTCCAGTTCTCATCAATAACTAGTGTGACGATATTGGATTGTTGGACGGTACCATGGGTCATAATTCTCACATGGGTCTTCCTAGGCACCCGATATTCCTTATGGCAGTTCTTGGGTGCAGCCACATGTGTCGCAGGCCTTGGTTTAGTGCTTCTCTCAGATGCAGGGGTGGCTGGTGGAGGTGACATTTTATTTTCCTTCGTTTGGGCTTAGAATATTATTTTCCCAGTTTTTAGTAACACTTTCAAATGTTCGTGGCATTTTTCTTTATCCTTGAACCTTTAATGAACATTCTTTCTTATATACCAAAATCTGTAACTAGTTTTTTCCTGTAAAAAAATTATCTGTATTATTGGAGAAAACACTAGAAGAGAGCTTCACTTGTCTTTCACTAGTTTTAACTCCGTTACTATTGAATGATATCTATGTTTTAGGTTTTTCCTTGTTTATTTATAGTTATCCAATCACCATATTATCTTGCAGGTGGAAAGAAACCTCTTCTGGGTGATGTACTTGTAGTTGCAGGGACACTTTGTTACGCAATGAGCAACGTTGGTGAGGTTAGTGAACCCATTGAGAAATTACTTGGCTCTTATGAGTTTCTGTGCTTATTCTGTTCTAAATGCAGGAGTTTTGTGTTAAGAAGAAAGACCTTGTTGAAGTAATTTCAATGCTTGGTGTTTTTGGATTGCTAGTGAGTGTGTGTGAAATGTATCCTTTTCTTATAGGCAAAATATACTTGAGACAGCGATGTGGACTTGTTTCTAAGAGTTGTTTTTATTAATTTCCCTTGTTCATAGTGTGCTTTTTTTTCATAGTCTAGGGGTTAGATATTTGATTTAACTTAGTAACATCAAGCATGACTTTGTTTTCATTCCACAACCTTATCTCAGAGCTATAGTTGAGAGGAAGGATCTGGAAGCAGTCGCTTGGTCTACAGAAATTGTAAGCAATTCAATGCTGTATACTTTTGATTTAATGCTTTGCTCCCTTGAATCTTATGTCATGTACTCTGCACCTCAAGCAATTTTCACTCCCTGCATGAGACTTGATTTTCTTTTGAACTGACAAAGTACTATACACTGCCTTCATTTTTTTTCCCTGGTTGAGCTAACGTTTTAGGAGAGAAGTTTGACCATTGTGCACATGATCGATTTTGAATCTTCTGCACAAAATTAATATAAGCCATAAGGGGTGCTCATTGAAGATATGCATATGATTCAGTTTAGCTTGCAAACTGTTCAGGTTACTTGCTCTCTTTTCTTTAATTTGATTTTGTTATAAAAGATGATTGAGTTTATTAATATGAATAATTGAAGAAGGATTAGGGAGAAAAGAACATGCTTTATTAGAACCTCCTCTCTGATTAGGGAACAAATACATGGAGAATGCTGCCATATTTTAGTGCTTCCAATTCCCATCAGCCCCATGTTTCCCCAAGGTGCTCCATTGAAAAATTTATCTTTCCTTTTTTTCTCACCAATCTTTTCCTCATTTCCTAAAGTTAAATACATAGTGAATTTGTGATTCACTTACTTGACAGGCTTGGTCCCACAATATAACAACCTTATGATACAATTACCAAAATTCAGATATATCCACCCGTGAAAAGTGAACTTTTGAATGATGGCGATGGGGTTACTCAGGATTCCGCTCTTCAATATTGAATTTCACGTTCCTTATTCCTGTTAATTTACATACCATAATTTATGTCAAACATTTATTTAAAATCATCAAATTACAAAAGGAAAGGTGTCACTAGATCCTGCAGTTATAATATTTCTAAACTTACAACCACTACTAAACCCCCATATTATGAACTGGGAAGCTTGGTAATGTAGTTGTTGTACTTTACTTTAAATTTAGGAAGGAAATTGGTAAGCGGTGGAGATATAGAACCAAAATTAGTAAGATCTTTATTTGGGATGTGTACATTGAAAATTAATGTCTCTAGGTTGTGGGTTACAGTTAGAAAGGGGGGCAATAGAATAGTGCTACAAAGTGGTCATGGGAAGAGAGAATCTGAGGAAGGATGAGATAGCCTAGCTAATTGAGGAAAGGTTGTGGTGGTTAAACTTAGAAAGACTTTGGGAAAGGAGGAAATTTCCAGAGATTTTTGCTAGATTTTGGGGATCTATTTATCATGGGAATGATGGATTAAGATATATGAGACTGAGATATCAATTTTTGTTTGACTTACTAATCCTCCTTTTGAGAGTTGATCAAGATGGTTCTCATTTTTTGTGTGTACTGAGAGCTTCTCTACTCCTTAAAATGAGTATTCTTTGACATCTTCAGCAGGGAAATTTATAGTCCCCAATATTTGCATAATATGTAACCATAGAGGAATATGTGGACTACCTACTATCAGGTTATGGAATAATCTTCTTTTGACATGGTTTGTGTAAACACCCCATTTTTGTAATTTTATTCAAAGCTCCAAGGAATCTACCTGAATACCCTCTATTATAGCCCAACACCATACCCGAGTCCAAGCCCAAATCCCAAGAGACAAAGGTTGTGTATGGAACCTGATTATACCAGACCCAGTAGGTTTGTGTTATAGCAGGTAGTCACGGGTCGAGCCAATTCTACTAAAAATCAGGAATTCGCTCGAGCTAATATATTATCGCTCGAGCAAGATTTTAAATGGCATCTCGCTTGAGTGAGATTAGGTTTACTCAAGTGAACTGACCCCTGCCTGAAGTTTCCTTTTCTTCTAGAACCCATACCATTTATCTTTCCATTTGCCAATAAATCATGTTCTTGGTTTTCACTAACATGCGTACTCTTTCTCAACTCATTAGAGAGAAGAGTTGTGGTAACATCCTCCAAACTAATAGTATCTTTTCTGTAGAGTAATGTCGTAACAAGATGCTTAAATGAAGGAGATAGGTAAGATAATAGGAGTAGGGATTTTTCGTTGTCCTCAAATTTCACATCAATGCTCATTAATTAAGCTACATATTTATTAGGAGAAAATACATTTACACCCCCTGAGGTTTGATGAAAATACACATAGACCCCCTCAGATTTCAAAAAATACATTAAGTACCCTTACTTTTTAAAATAATTGCACTTAGATCCCCTCCATCAGTTGATTGTTAGTCAACTCACAGAAATGCTGATGTCATGTGATAAAGTATATAAAATTCCAAAATTGCCCCTCTAATTTTCAAAAAACACTATTCTTGCTCCAAAACACTATTTATTTAATATTTAAAAATCCGGTTCCCACCCATGAGGTCGCCACGTGTCCCTTTTGACACCCCTTAACCATGGTTAAGATTCACCCACCCATCCTTGGCTTTTTTTTTTAAATATTAATTCATTTTTGAAAATTAAAAACAATAGAGTTTTTTATTATCACCCCTTGAGGTCATCACGTGTCCCTTTTGACACCCCTTAACCGTGGTTAAGATTCACCCACCTATCCTTGGTTTTTTTTTACATATTAATTTTTTTTTGAAAATTTAAAAAAAAATAGAGTTTTTTAATATTACCCCTTGAGGTCGTCACGTGTCCCCCTTTTGACATTCCTTAACCATGGTTAAGATTCACCCACCTATCCTTGTTTTTTTTTACATATTAATTTTTTTTTGAAAATTTAAAAAAAATAGTTTTTTTAATATTAAAAACAGTTTTTTAATATCACCCCTTGAGGTCGGCACGTGTCCCTTTTGACACCCCTTAACCGTGGTTAAGATTCACCCCTTGATTTTCAAAAATGAATTAATATTTTTTAAAAAAAAACAAGGATGAGTTGATGAATCTTAGCCACGGTTAAGGGGTGTCAAAAGGGACACGTGGCGACCTCAAGGGGTGATATTAAAAAACTGTTTTTAATATTAAAAAAACTCTATTTTTTTTTAATTTTCAAAAAAAAATAATATGTAAAAGAAAACAAGGATAGGTGGGTGAATCTTAACCACGGTTAAGGGGTGTCAAAAGGGACACGTGACAACCTCAAGGGGTGATATTAAAAAAAAAAAATTAATATTAAAAAAACTCTAATTTTTTTTTAAATTTCAAAAAAGAATTCATATTAAAAAAGCCAAGGATGGGTGGGTGAATCTTAACCAATGTTTAGGGGTGTCAAAAGGGACACGTGGCAACCTCAAGGGGTGATATTAAAAATCTGTTTTTAACATTAAAAAAACTCTAATTATTTTTTCATTTTCAAGAAAGAATTAATATTTAAAAAAAAACAAGGATGGGTGGGTGAATCTTAACCACGGTTAAGGGGTGTCAAAAGGGACACGTGGCGACCTCATGGATGAGAACTGGATTTTTAAATATTAAATAAATAGTGTTTTGGAGTAAGAATAGTGTTTTCTGAAAATTAGAGGGGCAATTTTGGAATTTTATATACTTCATCACATGACATCAGCATACATCAGCATTTCTGTGAGTTGACTAACGGTCAACTAATGGAGAGGGTCTAAGTGCCATTATTTAAAAAAGTAAGGGTACTAAATGTATTTTTTGAAAACTGAGGGGGGTCTATGTGTATTTTTGTCAAACCTTAGGGGGTGTAAATGTATTTTCTCCAATTTATTAAATTCACTAAGATAGTCAGAAAATTTCCTAACTTCTACCATTTGAAGAGTGTACAATCTTTTCTTGTGGTACAATTGATTAGTGAGAGATTTCTTCATGTAAAGGCTCTCTGACTTTTTCTAAAGTCCTTTTGTCGACTCCTCATTTATGATGTTGTATAGTACCTCATCCGCCAAACTTAAATGGATTACACTCATAGCCTTCAAACCAAAATCTTCCTAATCTTCATCTTTTCAATTAGAAACTTACTAATCTTCCCTTTCAATGCCTTGTGTAGACCTTGTTGAATTAACAAATCACGAACCTTGATCTTCTATAACCCGAAGTTGTTCCTTCCATCAAATTTCTTCGCTTCGAATTTGGAATCTGAAGCCATTGCCACCATCCCAAACTTAAAACCCGAGCTCTGATACTATTGTTGTGTGGAAACGCGATAATAGGGATCAATGAAAATGCGAAAAGCACCAAGAAAAATAATAGTAAAATATAGAAAAGAAAGAACGAGTTCACAAGACAAGATATACGTGGTTCACCTACCAATGGCTACATACACGGGCAAAAGCGACCCAAAAAACCTTCACTACTAATGGAGAGATTACAAAAGAAGCAACCAAGAAGAAAACCCCAAAGCTCTCACAGTCCATGGTTTAAAAAATCGCCGAAACCGTTACGTAACGCCCGTTACGTAAAGGTTTCGGTAGCCTCCGATATCCGATACCGTACCTTTACCCGTTTATCCCGAAACAAAACTGTAACGCCCAAAACCGTTACGTAACGGGTGTTACGCCCAATATGTGAAGGTTTCGGTTGTAGGACTGGCTCATTCTAAAACCTTATCTTTGCTTCCTCTCTTCTTCTCTACCAATTCTTAGTACATTTTTTTTCCTAAAATTCTTTTGTTTTTTTGTTGATTAACAACTTGATTTGGGGTTTAATTCATAGATTTGAAAGAATCCAAGGCAGGTTCTTTATTTCGGGTATGTTTCAGCCCTCGATCCATCTAATTTCCTTATTTCTAAATTTTGAGCTTCATATATTATTACTCATTTATTATATGTTTTTTATTTTTTTCTATTTATTGAAATTTTTTGGATTTTTTTAAGAAAAAAAGAAAAAAAAATATGTAAAAGCCGAAACCTTTATGTAACGGCGTTACGTAAAGGTTTCAGCCGTGTCTGTTACAGTGTCTGAAACCGTTTTTTTAAACCTTGTCTCACACACTTCTTTTTTCTTTCTCACACAAAAAATACCTAAAAATACTATTTATACCCAAAACCCAATTCCCTTTAGGGTTTCCTATGTCAAAGACTAAACAAAGAAAGTAGTTTCCTAAAGGAAACTACAAAAGACTAAAAATTGATTACTCATCGTGGGGCCCAGTGGCATTCAAGCCACACCCACACCAACAATACTGTGATGTTGTCGGTGTGTGTTGGAACAAAGACTTGAGACAAGTAAGTAAGATATCAGAAAACTGGTTATATTTATGCCAAGAAGGTTTACCATTGAGGCTATCTTCTTACTTAAATAATTAATTGAGAAGTTTAGAGAGAAAAAGGAGAAATCTCCACATGGTCCCTATTGACATAGCAAAGCATATAAAGAGGTTCGTACTTCATAGTTAGTTAATTCATTAGGTGTATGAGGGAGTAGTAATTACAATGAGAACAATTGGTGGTGAGACAAATGAGTTTATAGTGACAATTGGTTTACATAAGGGATCAACTGACTCGGTATCTTTTTATATTGGTAAGTGTAAGGGATAAAATTCGTAATTTAATCTTATGTTGTGGCAAAAAGCATGTTTTCGGTGTTAAACGGTAGATACGAGCTTATATGTGTTTTTGAGTACGTATTTGTTGTGTGTATGACAACGAACTCATTGTGCTCCTCAAAGCGGGAACGTTGTTCTCTAGACAACGAACTTGCAGTCATCAAGACAACAGTATCGTCCTCGTTGTGAACAACGAGCCCGCGCTTTATGTCGACAACGAGACCGACTTTCAGGACCCGATCCTCAGGAGGCGATCATTTATCTCTGACGTTAGGTGGAAGACACTGTCTTAGCATTTATTGCTAGTCACCTCAGGCGGGTTTTCGACCCACAAACCGACTTAGAGATTGTAGGCTCTCGCATGTGCTGCGTTCGTCATCAAATATGTCTGACATATTTGGTCATGAGTGGCAAGCTTATGACATGGTCATCCAAGTCATCGATGGTCATCTATGGGCATCTCAAACTTAACCTATAAATACCCCAGAGACCCAGTGCATCAGGATCGATAGAGGAATATCCGAAGATAGGGAGATAACTTTCATCTTAGTGTTCTAACTCCCAGTGTTCCAGTGCCTCTGTGATTTACTATTCATCTTCTTCTTCGTTTACTAACTTTACCCTCGGAGCTATTTCAGGGTGCAGACCCGCCCCCTCCGTTTCTGTTGTTGTTTTTTAGTCTTATTTGTAGGTGGATATCATTTTGATTGCTCTACCAGCCAAACAGCTATTGACGTGCCGAACTCGGGAAAATTTTCCCTCACAAAATGGCGCCGTCTGTGGGAAAATTTTTCTAAATCCCTTACACTATACAAAGTAATAAGTTGACTCCTTGCTTCTCTACCGTCATGGCCGACCATTCTTCATTCTCGCCAATGGATGAACAAACCCTAGAGCCAAAGCTATCTCAAGCAGAGCAGATTATCATGCTACTGCAGTACCAACAATCTCTCTTGACCCAGCTTACCAACCAGCAACAGTTGTTACAAGAGCGGATCGAAATTTGGGCACAAGATGTGAATGCATCAAATTGTTTGTCACTCCAAGGCAACAGTCATCAGGCAGCAGAGCAGCGCCCCTCCAAACGAGCCGATCCGATAATGTTCATTGCTCGCACTGCCGCAATTATGCGAGCCATAAAGGATGATCCGAATTTTGAATGGCCGTCTCGTATCAGTCGGGACATCACTAAAGGGCCGCGAGCACGGGAGTATTGCCAGTACCATAGGAGCCATGGTCACATGACTAACCACTGTTGCGATTTGAAGGCCTATCTGGAGAGTTTAGCGCGAGAAGGCTTCTTAGCCGAATTTGTACTTCCTGCTGATGAGTCGGAGACCCCATGACTTGGGGATGTCGTTGTACCCCTGTTCTGGGTTCTTTTCTTTTGTCTTGTTTAAATTTGTTTTGTTGTTTATCCGGCTGAGATATCAGCTGGTGTGAGGCTTTTGTACTTTCTTCCCTTTTGTGTGAATTATCTAATGAATCCCTTTTGTTTTGTCTAATGTTGTGTGAAACATGTGTACTTCACAAAATCTATCATCCTTCGTCGAGACATTATGAGTGTGAAAAAAGAGGAGAAAAAGACAAGTGCAAACGTATCTTCAGTGTTATTATAGCCTTGTCCTCGTTGTCTTAATGTCAGACTCATCGGAACGATGTCATCAGCTGCCTTTATGCAAGACAAAATTTCAGAGCCATATTAGAGAGAATTCTAGAGCCGTGTCAAAAGTGAATTTTGGAGCCATATCAGAGTGAATTCAATTTCAGTGACTTAACAGGTGTGAATTAAATTTCAAACATCCAAGAGAGTGAATTTAATTTCAAAAACCACAAGTATATGAGACATCGAATGCTTTTACAGCATATCGTAGTGTCTTCTCCAAGCATGTTCCGGTGTCTTTTTGATATCCATTTCAGTACTTTGCATTCCAGTGATTGACAGACAAAGAAAGGTCATCAAGGTGAGTAAATATTGATTTAAGCTAATGTATATGGTGTTCATAAAAAGAAGTTTTAATTTTTTGCTGTCTATCCCAAAATGTTAGTACTGTGCATTCTCACGAGTTACATCTATTATATACTTTGTAAAAATTTCTAATGAGTATAGCACAACGAATGAGATTATGTATTATATGTATCAAAAGTATCATTCAGAGGAGACAATGAGTATTGTTATACAGCGGAGTTATCTTCAATATTAACAATTTCTATCGTTGAAAGATCAGTAAGGGGAGCAGGTATAGTTGGAGCCGGCTCGGTGAGCAGAGGAGGTTCTTCGGTTTCTTTTATCTCGTCATCCTGAGTATTATCCTGAGCAAGGGATTCAGAGTCAGAATCACTGAGTCTTCCTTGATCTCGAAGCTGCCGCATTATGATTTCTTTAGTTTCTCTGCGGTCTTCATCCAGTAGCTGATCCATTTGAGTTTGAAAGTGAACACGGAGAGACTCTGTGAGAGCATCTTCAGCAGCTTCAATTTCTTTCTCTTTTGAGGCTTGAGCTTCATCGAGCTATTTTGCCAGGGTCTCTTTTTCAGCCTCAGATGCTTCAAGACGTCGGCACAGCGTGTTTAAAATTTCATCCAACTCACTGCTCTGAAAAATAGCACTTTCTGCTTTCTCTAGTGTTTTCTTCTCTCTTTCTTCTGCATTGCGAGCCTCTTGCCGAGCTGAATCTCGTTGTGTTATCATCAAAGCAAGCTTATCTTTGGTAGTCTTCAGTTCTGACTGAGCTTTCTCTAGCTCGTATTGCAATTTCTTTTCTTCTTCTGTATCTTTCTTCTCTAGCTCGGTAACTCGTGCTTTTAGTCCGGTGGACGTGTTCTGGACATTGTTATAGTCTTCATATAGTCCAGCCAGCATATTATTCATCTAGGTCAAAGAAGTATCGTTAGTATGAGGTTTTGCAGATTAGCAGCCAAAGTAGATAAGACTCAGGTTCTTATCGTGGCAACAGCTCGGGATGCAGTGCCAAACTTCCCCATAAAGTGCATATTATCCGTCGCAGTAATATCTTCCGGGAGCCTCGTTGCAAATAGCATGGATGTGGCTATATAATCATGGTTCATTGTCGTATGAGCAACTGTAGGGTGTGGGTATCCTCGTGGGAAGACAGGAATTCATTCCTCAGCCTCTCTGTCTGTTGTCCTTTTTTCTTGAGGTGGGGCAAACGATGAGGCAATGTTGGGATTTGGAGCAGTAGTAGTGATGGCAGGAGTCAGCGTAAGAGCAAGTGTAGCAGTAGTGGTTCGAATTCTAGTGGCCAGAGGTTAATCATCCTTCAGCAGATCATCGGAGCCGAAGAGTTCTTCATCACTATATATTTCAGGGTGAATAGACGTTGTGGTAGTTGACTTTGTGCCCTGATGAGCTTGGAGTCTTTTGTCATAATCTACTTTGCGTTGAGCTCATTTTGCCTTTAGTTATTTAAGAGCAGCGTCCCTCTTTCTCTTTTCGGCCTTATTTTCCGTTATGGTAAGTTGGGAAGAACGGGTAGATCTGAGAGCTCGTGATGTTCGGTACAAATGAGGCATGCGATCAGCCATTCTTTCTTCTAGTTGTCCAGGAGCAGCAGCAGTGGTATCAGGTTGCGAAATATAATCCACGGCAACTGTAGATTCCGGTGTTGGTAGTGGCCTCCAGGTAATGTACTCGTCTCCTCTCTCTTAACGAATATTTCTTAGTCGTTGTTCCTTTACAGGAGTAAGTTCTGGATAATGTAGCTTGGAGATTTCTGTACACACAAGATGCTATTTTTCGGTTTTAACAGATATATATAGGAAGCAATAATGAGGAGAGCAGTAACAGCAACCTGAAGAGAATTTGTTGGGAACGGGTCGATCACTCTCATTTCTCCAGGCACCAAAGATGGTGAAGGGCATTCCTTTCCAATTCTTGTCTATATCAGGGAGGTGTATAACGATATCCGTGATTTTGACTCGTTGATTCTAAGCGAAATACGTCTTATCGTCATCTTCAGGAAATTTTCGACATTTCACCGTATGGCGGAAATGGAAGATGTGTCTAGGTTCTATATTGTATCCGTCTCTGTTGAATTTCATCATCAGAGACATATATTTATAAAACCTAGGATGCATTTGTCCAGGGGCTACTTGCAGAGCAACGAGGACTTCATCGACAATGGGTTCTAATGGAAATCGCAATCCAACTTCAAACTGAGCAGTATATACAATGGTGCAGGAAGAATGATAGTCAGGGTGGACGTCTCCTTCATTCAGATGAAGGTAGACATATGGAGGAATCTCATATCTAGTTCTGTAGAAATCAAGAATGTATCTATCTACTGGTTTGGGTATGGGAGTAGTAGCAATTATATTTTGGGGAGTATTATCAGCTTGAGCGACTTCTTCATCGCTATCAATCCTAACTATTTCAGTCGACATGGTGAGAAGGTTATGATCAATGAAGAAGCAAACGAAAGAGTAGTATGCCACATACACTACGAACAGCAAGAACAAGGAAAACAGAAATAGAGCAACAACAAAGGAGATCTTACCATAGCAAATGTTGTGCAAAATCCTTGAGAAGGTTCGAAGTTGCAAATCGTTGGAGAGATGAAAATCCGGCAAAGTAGCAGTGCAAATGACTCAAAATGAGGAAGACAAAAATCCATGCATCTTATATAGATGGCGTCAAAATGAAAAAGATTGACTTAGCCTTAAATCTCAGCCATACACGTGAACACATGATGGGGTAAGATGGTCATTTCCATGAAATTTAAAATATAGTGTGTCAGACTAACTATCTTGTAGGACGCATTTAACCTACATCTCGGCCGTACACGTCAACGATAAGGAGGGCAAGATCGTCTTTTTACAAGACGGAATAATCGTCAAGGCAAACGAATCGTCTCGGGTTCTATAAAAGTCATGATGACTAGTCTATCATGCATTAATGAGGCGTGATGGATTTGAGAAATGTACTACAGTGGTTTCGGCGATATATCTTCGCGTATAATACAAGCCAGAGATCAAGGACAACGGAACATACACAACGAAGTCTGCACAATGGGACAAAAATATGGAGAACTGAGAACGGAGTACTATCCAGTATCCACATGGAATACGGTATTTTTCTTCTGGAATGTTGAGAGGTTTATGATATTTTGAACTATGTTCAAAGTATCATAAAGGGGCTAATTGTAAGGGATAAAATTCGTAATGTAATCTTGTGTTGTGGGAAAAAGCATGTTTTCGGTGTTAAACGGTGGATATGAGCTTAGATGTGTTTTTGAGTACATATTCGTTGTGTGTATGACAACGAACTCGTTTTGCTCCTCACAACGGGAACGTTGTTCTCTAGACAACGAACTTGTAGTCATCAAGACAACGGTATCGTCCTCGTTGTGAACAACGAGCCCGCGCTTTATGTCGACAACGAGACTGACTTTCAGGACCCGATCCTCAGGAGGCGATCATTTGTCTCTGACGTTAGGTGGAAAGCACTGTCTTAGCATTTATTGTTAGTCACCTCAGGTGGGTTTTCGACCCACAAACCGACTTACAGATTGTAGGCTCCCGCGTGTTCTGCGTTCGTCATCAAATATGTTTGACATATTTGGTAATGAGTGGCAAGCTTATGACATGGTCATCCAAGTCATCAATGGTCATCTCTGGGCATCCCAAACTTAACCTATAAATAGCCCGGAGACCCAGTGCATCAGGATCGATAGAGGAATATCCAAAGATAGGGAAATAACTTTCATCTTAGTGTTCTAACTCCCAGTGTTCCAGTGCCTCTATGATTTACTATTCATCTTCTTCTTCGTTTACTGACTTTACCATCGGAGCTATTTCAGGGTGCAGACCCGCCCCCTCATTTTCTGTTGTTGTTTTTTAGTCTTATTTGCAGGTGGATATCATTTTGATTACTCTACCAGCCAAACAGCTATTGACATGCCGACCGGGAAAAATTTCCCCCACAGTAAGGATGTTGTCGGATCATATGAAAAGGAGATTCCTTTGTGTGTTATTTGCAAATGATGTGGTACTGGTGGATGAGACTAGAGAGGGGATAAAATACAAGTTTAGAAAGTGGAGTAACACCTTAGAATCTGCGGGCTTTTAGAACAAATTGAACAAAGGATATATGTAATGCAACTTTAATAAGAACAAGAATATGGGTGTTGTAATGGTTAAGATTGATGGCCAAGAGAGATCCAAAATCTACAAGCTTCAGTATCTCGACTCGATTATTCATAAGGAAGATGTTGCCCATAGAATTTCGACTAGGTGGCAAACAATAAGACCAACTATAATTTATTTGGAAGAATGTTGCAACACAAAGAAGCAACATACAGGGAATGAGTAGTTGAGATGGATGAGTGGAAAGATTAGGAAGGATATATTAGATTTGAGAACATTAGAGAAAATCCTGGAGTATAATAAAAATAAGAGAAAATTGCTTGAGATGGTTTGGGCATGTTCAACATGTTAGAAATCATACTTATTAATATTATGAGTGGTCGATTACAATTTCTTCAAGAGTTTGCATAGATCTACTACGAGACTCTAATCGAAATAAATGAATCTTAATCTAATTCTTCCTAATCTAATAGAATCTTAGACCTAATCTATCTTTTGATGGGATAGAGTGTATCTCATCGCACCTTATTACAATAGTTTGTATTATTCTTTAGTATCCCCTTCAAACACATGTGAACTCTTCATGGGGTTTGCTGCAAATAGTTCTTGAATGTTAATGTCCCCTGTTTATGGTCGTGTGAATGGATTTGAAATGAAGGACCTCTAATGAGGCAAATAAGGGAATTTGTGGGCCAAGTTAAGAAGGATCTTTGTGGTCCAAAGATAAGAAACGCATCTATGGTCAAAAAAGGGTCCCTGTGAGCTAAAGAAGGTGGACGATGACATATGTTTAGACAACCAGTTTCTATAGGAGTGAACATTGGTATGATTGAGAGGGAAAAATGACAGAAAATGAAGACCAATTACGACACCTATGGGATTGATTTGCTGCAAGGTGGAAGCTCTGAAAGGGCAATGGGGAAGGATGAAATGGGCCTGGTTGTAGTTAGTGAAATACGATCTGATCACAGACTCTAACCAAATATATGGCTCTTCATAGACTAAAATGGTGGAACAGGATTCATGTTGCTGACCCCAAATAGTTGGGATAAGGCAATAATAAAGAAGAAGAATCTGCCTAGAGTACCTTTGGGTGAACGGCCGTGGTAAATCATGTGGAATTTTGGGGCCCTTTGGTATAAGTGGAGTTATTAGACATGACATGGGAAATATAAAAGCAGTCCATTCTGCTTGTATTCTAATGAAGCATAAATGAGAGCTTTATTACGTTTTTTTTTTTCAATTCTTACTGGGGCTTTTAATTGTGGAATGCGTTCGCTAAATGTAATCAGGCGGGCTTCTAGAAAACTGATCAACCAGTACAGAGACCTGCTTTAACTTGAACTGATTCTTGACTTGTTTGAAGATTTCAATGTGTTCTATTCCTTATCGTATTTGGAGAGGCTAATGAGGTATATAACTCCTAGATAAAAATAAATAAATACAAAATTTATTTACCCAAGGATAAAAATAAATAAATAAAAAGCTTATTTACCCAAGGTTGTCTTTGCGCATTGGGCAGTATCTTGTCTGATGTAGCCTTTTATAGTTCTTTTCTTCTTACCAATAGAGTTTGTTAATTCTAGAAGAATATTTATCCTGCCAACTTGGAGAATTTGTACAGTAGGCAGTCTCTAGTTGAAGCCTTTGGATCCTTGGCCCAGGAGCTTCGAAGGAATTGCTATTTGACCTTGCCAAGTTGTGACCCACTTTAAAAGAGAAAATCTACTTTCCAAAATTCTTAAATAAACTAAAGAAAACAAAATGAAAAAAAAGTCCAGTAATAAAACTTCAGTGGATAATGCTTGAAGATCAACTAATTATTTTAGTGGCCTAATCCACTTCACCATTAAATAAACATTATACCTTCACTTTGCGGAGCATCTAACGATCAAACATCTTGGCTTCTTACTCATGCTGAAGCTTTTTCTTTGGTAGAACTTATACTGAAGCTTAGTTACCAAAAGTGGTAGGAAATGAGAGAATGTACAATAGTGAGCTGTAGAAAAGAAACTTTTCTATTTTATAACTCAAAAGTGTCTAGGAATTGCAAGTCTGAAACATGAGTGGGCTTAACTAAGTAAATTCTTTAGAAGATTAACTTTTTTCAAATGTCGACCCTACAAACATTGTTTTTTTTTTTTTCTCTTTACTATTTCTTGAATAAATAGCTTAGATGCCTTTTCCTTTTTCTTTCATTTTCTTATTCATGATTGAAGGAATTCATATCATGTAAACTGAATTGCTTTCCCTTTCTTGTTTCAGATATTGGCCTTTGTTGGCTATGCTTTGTCAACTTTCATATTCTACTCAATTGTTCCTTTTGTTCTGAAGGTCAGCTTCCTCTTGCTACACGGTTATTGGTGGAAACAATCTCTATAGATGTAAATTTAACAACTTTTGCATTTGGATCAACACTAGTATGATAGTCTTCATAGTTCGTACCAAGCAACGCTAATTACTTCTATGTTGCTTCGCTATCATACTACATAATTAAAGTTCAAATTTTTGCTGGTTGATGTGGAGGAACTAGTCTCAGTCAAATTGGTTTGTAGTTGTCCTGACAGCAGTCTAAATCCTGATTTTGTTTTTAATAATTGGAGAGTTTTTCTCTTGATTTTGATGAGCTGGACTCTGAATCAAAATACTGACTTCAACATTGATCTTTCCATAGAAATATTGTATATCCATAGGAGGCAATACGGTCAAATATTCCTTGCACTGGAGTTGTATGGATGGGTACATTTATGTGGTATGAAAGATCAAAAGTACTTGTGACAGGATGAGATGAAGCTATCTTCTCTGCCTCCATTGTACATGTAGCAGATGCCTACAATATTAAATATTGTATTATCCATGGGAGGCAATAAGATTTTTAATTGATTGTTATATTTTTATATAAATTGCTTAAAGATTGGACTGATTTACATTCTTGGAGACGTCATGGGTGAGAGTATTAAATGGTGGGTCAAGCTGCTCTGGATGTGCTCCATATGCAAATCACAGGTTGGAATATGGTTTCTTAGAATATGTTGAAACTTTAAATAGTGTACGAATAATATGAATGCTATAAGTAAAAGGAGAGGAAAACAGAAGGTTGCCTGAAGGGATATTTTTAACTTGAGCAGAGATGAATTTTATTCTAATAAATGCCTAACTGTTTGTCCAAAAATGAACAGCATGTGGGATTCCCAATCTGAAAGTTTCTCTAACAATAGTATTTGGCATACAGATGGGCGGATCCACACTGTTCAATCTTTCCCTTCTCACATCTGATATGTGGGCGGTTCTCATTCGCATCTTTTTCTACCACCAGCAGGTATTCAACATTTTTGAGCCTGATACTACTACAACAAATTAGTAATTGATATATCATATTAGTTTTTTCATATATATATTAAAAAACTTAACTATAGATAATCTGATATCTCCAGCTTCTTCAGTAGAGTCGTTTTACATAAATTATGATTTTACCTGCTTATTAACCTCCAATTACAGGTCGACTGGTTATACTATCTCGCTTTTGGTGTTGTAGCTCTTGGACTCATTGTTTATTCGGTGACGTATGTTCTACTTTACCCTGAAAGACCTCTATCTGTATCAAACTACTTTTTAAAGCAATATTATTATCTCCATATTGCCTTGTTAAATATAGGTTAAAACTTCTCATAGGTGCATGACCTATGATCCATTTATATCCACTCCAAGAGTTCAATGAAAACAAAAAATTTACTCCTTGAATCATGTGAAATTTCTAACCTCCCAATTGGGTCTCCCTTGAGAAGTATCAGATGTCAGGATGGGGCTATCTGCTACTATCTTCTTCTTTTTCATTGAAATCACGGACTGAAAATAAGATTGTCTCAGACTACGTAGGTATATGCATACATATGTGAAAATTAGGAGCTGCCTACATAAATGTACATACACACATACATTCAGACATGTGAAATGATTGACAGTTTCATTCTTAGTTGATTACAGATTTTCTGTACAGTCCAGTCGGTTTGCATGCATATCCTTTTAGATGGACCTCGTCCAAATGATTTCACTGATTGAATTTCTCTAGCCATCAGATCATTAGCAAATTTGGAACAGCTGCCCACAAAATGCCCATTGGTCGCACAAATTGGACCATCCTGTTAATGCAACTTTTGACCTATGATCCATCCACATTGCAAGACATATTTCGATGGTGTCTATAACTATTGCCTTGTAGCACATTTTAGGCTGAGCAATGGACTTCAGAAGTACCTCATATTATAATGATTGTTACACTAGTTATCCTAACACAGTAAAAACTAAGCAGAATTCTAGTCCTATGTTGGGACTTGGGAGAGAAATGTTTCTTAGTGCTTGCTTGTACACCGATTTACATATTAAATTTTCGCAAAGATTTTCTCCCTGTGCACATATATATCCTTACTTATCCTGGTTTTGATTTCTGTAAAAGTGAGAGCAATTCGGTTCAAGGAGCTGCTCTTGTGAATGGGAACCTTAATATAGAATACCAAGTGCTCAATGAAGAAGGTGCAGCTTCTCAAAATGAAGTTTCAGCTACATGAAGAGTGGGACAGCTAATGGAAGTAACGTATTGGAACTCCAAATACTGAAGATGCTGTGATAGAGCTTGGACCTTCACAAAACTGCTTGCATTGTACAAGGGAGTCAACCTTTAACTACAGAAGCCTGATATCATTTATCATCACTGTAGGATCAAGTTCGAGCCAAACTCAGCTAAAAAATGTAAAACTTATATTCTTTATATCAGAAGTTTAGGAAGAATATCTGAAAAGACTGTGCCATGAGCTATTAGTAATAAGAGTAATTTATATGTTATCCCGAAACTGTATACCTTTCCTGTTCATACAATAAGCTATTATCATCTGATATCATGAGGCATCTCCTCTCGCATCATATCCATCTGGTCTATTAGGCGGCCTGGTAAGGATGCTTTGAAATTTGACGTCAATATTATTTCCTATCAATATATCTAGAATTCACCTTTTTCTCTTATCTAGTTATATCTCTTATCATTTTTCAAGGATTGTCCTTGAAACGACAGAAGAAATAAATAAATAAATAATGGGTAGCTTGTTGAACTAGATAGTTCTTGCTTTGCTTTTGATGTAATGACAGGGATCCGCGCGTGTGTTTTTCATGTTCTCCCAATTGACATTCAAATGAAGCTGCAGACCAAATCTGTCACCATTTACCAACTGCTTGCTCCTAAGCCACCAAGTATTGAAGGGTATCGTAAGTTCAAATGCCATGGACTGTATATATAGGTTCGTAAACTATGTTGATGCAAAATCAATTGAAAAAATGTATTTTACTCATCTCAAGCACAATGGATTGCATGATACATTATTTATCTTCTTCTCTGTTAGTGCCTTATCCCAATCATTTGGGGTCGGCAATTGCAGGATGCACGATACGGTTGTCAAATTACTGGAGTTCTAGAATGGTTTAATAACGGCGGTTATAACTGCTGTATAGAGGTTAATCACGGTACAAGGCCATAGACATTTTGTTTTATTGGCAAAATACAGCCGTTATTAACAGGAGCTATTAAAAATGTTTTAATATTATTTATTGAAAATTTTCAAATCATAAAAAATTCTATATTTTGATAATAAAATATTGGAAAAGGTAGGAAAATCCCACAACTACAAAAGGAAAATTATGGTGGAAGTCTCCATCATTATGATTGTTCTTTTAATATTGTATATGTTAAACAATCCAAAGAAATAAAGAAAAACACAAAAAGTAAGAAAAGAGGAGGCTAGGGTTTCATTGATGCTGTATAATATAATCGAATACTAAAAGAGTATTTAACCTAAATACAAAGAGACTACATATAGGCTAAAGAAAGGAAACTGAAAAGACAGAAATAAAAGGACTATTCTACCCTTAATAAACAATAAAACAAAATAACCCTATATTTCTTAACAGTATACATAGTAATAGAAGGCTGTGTTTGGTTGGGTTTCTCATAAAAATTTATGCTGATTGAAATGTCTCTCAAAGAAATTTATGAGAAATTGTTTCTGAAAGAATGAACCCCTTTGGATGAGTTGGAAATCAACTAAGGCTTCTTCTCGCATTAGTGAGGCACAATGTTTTAAAAGTCGTGTGGGGCTTACGCCTCGAGGTTTGCCTTAGGACGAAGCTTAATGAAAATGCCTTGAGGCTCACACTTTAAAGTATGAGGCTTACATGAGACACACACCTCACGCCTTAAAGCTTTGTTTTATGATTATGGTGTACGTCTCATACATTACAAATGCCATTTTTTTTCTTTTTTTTTATTTGTTTCAACTATAACACTTTATTTATTTTAAATAAGAATTTGAAAATGATGATGGTGATATTGGTTTCAGCTAACACTTAATTTATTATGTTTAATGCATTAGGCTTTTAAAATCATTTGAGTCTAGTTCACACTGTTTTCTCTGTAGACATTGCAAACTTTCGAGTCACTGGCCTAAAAAATTTTCTTATCTTTTATTTATTTGTTAAAATAAGAGAGCATGAAACTTTCATGTGAGGCTTATGCCTCACATCTCGAGGCTTATGCCTCACGCATCTTGAAGTCTTAACGCATTGTCTCACGCCTTCACGTTTTAAAACATTAGTGAGGCATATGCATACTCATTTGGTTTGCCAAAATATGAGTTTAAAGAAAAGCGTTTTTATTCTCAGGGAATAGAGAATTGTTCATTAGGAGTGATGTCAAACGGCTCCTAAGAAACTGGATTTTTCCTCCACATGTTTGGTTGACTATGTTTGTAAAAAAAAGTCCATAATGGCAGTAATCAATCACAGTACTTTAAATTGTCTCACGCCTTCACGTTTTAAAACATTAGTGAAGCAAATGCATACTCATTTGGTTTGCCCGAATATGAGTTTAAAGAAAAGCATTTTTATTCTCAGGAAATAGAGAATTGTTCATTAGGAGTGATGTCAAATGACTCCTAAGAAACTGGATTTTTCCTCCACATGTTTGGTTGACTATGTTTGTAAAAAAAAATCCATAATGGCAGTAATCAATCACAGTACTTTAAATGGTTAAGAGAAAAAATAGATGAAGGAATGTCCTCGAGACATTTTATAGATGGGAGTGCTAGCTAGCACCAAATGTGTCAACCCCAATCCTTCCATAAAATAAAAATTAAATCACTTTTTGAGGGGATCACATCTTGTAGAGGCCCAAACCTTCTTTCATGCCTTTAATGCAAGTTACATGAGTATAATAGTCTCTTATCATGTTTTTATGCATATTTAATTTTATCTAAGCGGTGTAGTGTGAGTTAAATGTTTAAGTGTTACTAGGGTGAAAATTTTGGGCCGACGATCGATCGCTCCTAGAACCAGGGTAAGCCCCTGTTTTGTGCGACGATTGATCACACTAATGTGACGATTGATTGTTCAGAATCAGAAAATTTGGGGAAGTTTCTGTTTCTTCGACGATTGATCGCAGCAGACGCGACGATCGATCACCCAATATGACGATCGATCGCAATCGCGCCCGAGTTGCGGAAATCAAGGTTTTAAATCCCTAAGCTATAAATAGAGGTTCTATTTCGAGGGTTTTAGGGTTCTAACTTTTCTAAACCTAATTTGACAAAGAGGGAAGAGAAAACTTAGGGTTCTAAGGAAGAAATTGCTTGGAGAAGAAGGAGATTGCAAGGAAAGCTTAGAAATCAACATCAAACATTCTTGAGAGCGTTTTGGATCCAAGGGAAGGATCCCAAAGGTCGATATACTATCCATGTTTTGTAAATATTAGTATGATTGAAATGATTGAAATAAAGATTAGATATGTTTTTCCCCAATTATGTATGAATTAAGTTTATTAGAGATGGAAGTGTGGATTAATACTATGGATGGAATGTATGGAGGATGAGAAATATTATGGAGGATTGGATGAAGGTATAGATGTGGATTGTGTTTGGGTGGTATGGATGGATTATGGTATGGTAAATGGTTGGAAATAGAAAAGGACAATGTATTCATAAATTACGTACCCAATGTGTTTATTGAAATGCTTGAGATGATAAATATTAATATAACACTATGGAATTGTTGTGAAATTAAGTAAAATATGTATTGTTGTTTGTCATGATAATATGTAATGGACAATGAATAACTTATAAATGAATATTTGTGAAGTTAATTATGAAGTATGCTAAGAATCATGATAAAGTATATATATATGATTGTTTGTTAAGTTATGTCTAATTATTTGCATAATAATTGATATTTGAGAAGGTAAGAACTTAGAGGAAAATATTTCAAACCGGGAATTCTCTAACTATATAGTATGAGATAGTATAGTGGAGTTTCCATGATGGAAGATCGGAATCTAAGCAATTACCAACTCAAATGTTAATTACGACACTTATGCACAAATTTACGTGTATGTTAAGGTAAGAGTCTGACAAGTCACACATGTGGACCACAAGCATAAGTTTGCATACGTCTGACAGACTGAATAAGCTCAATGAGGGATCTGAATAAGTGCATGATCTGAATAAGCTACTCATGGACTCATAAGCATACGCATTGCATACACCTGACAGATTGAATAAGCCCAATGAGGGATCTAAATAAGTGCATGATCTGAATAAGCTACTCAATGACTCATAAGTATAAGTATCTCACAAGCACGTGGTCTCATAAGCATAAGCATCTCATAAGTATGTTGTCTCGTAAGTCTAATGTTCTCATAAGTACACGAGTCAAGACGATAATATTATGTATATGAATACATGTTCTACCGCACTCTAATTATGTTATTATACTATTGGTTATGTTCTAACTAAGTGCAGGGATACTATGTGGTTGGTTAGATTTTATATACACCGAGTGTTTTTGTACTCAGCCAAACTTTTGTCTTGGCAGGTGTAGAGCCCGAGTTCGTAGGTGAGCCTTAGGTGGAGGAGGCTTATGGCATAGAGGAGGAAGGCGATCCTCTAGTTAAGGGAGAGAGAGTGTTGGACAGGTGGCCTTATCATTAGGCTTTTACTTTTGAGGTGTGAGGAGTTTTTGTAATAGACTCTTAGATGATGTTGCTTATCAAATTACTTTATAGTTGTGTAACTATTTTGTTTACGGTGTGTTATGTTTATGTTGACATTAGACTTGAACATGATGATTTAGTTTTATATATCGAAATTTTATTACTCTCATTTTGGAGACTCATGTTGTATGTCTTGTATGTCATGAGATTTAAGTAGGTTTAAGAAATGTGGCGACCCAAGGTCCTATTTTGGTCAAGGTAGGATTTAGGGTCGTTACACATCTAAAGGTGATTTGATTTGTTTCATAAATAAAAATTAAATCACTTTTTGGTAGGATCACATCTAAATTTGATTTGAATAGTTTTTTTCTTTTATGGGACTATTAGCATTTTCAAAATAGATTAAATATCCTTTTTTTCTCACTCCAAATATGATACTCTATATATATATTTGTAGAAATGCTAGCGCTAGATGTAGTAAGTCAAAAATAATTATTTTTTTGGTAACTCGGGGTGTACGAGAGCCTGCAAACTACCCCACCAGGAAAGTCCAGAAAATCCAGGCAGGACTGGTTCCAAAAGGGGAGTGAGAAATGAAACCCAAGACCTCCCGCTTGGCGAAAGAACCACTAGTCCACCCCTTTGGGTGCAACACACGGTGTTGCAACCTTATAACATAAAGATGGTTTGACACTTGTTGCTGATTTAGGATCTTCTCTCGTTGGTGCTGGCGAGGAGAGCACGTAACCTAAGTCCTTGTTGCCACCACCTTGGGTCTCGAAAGATTATAACTGGGGTAACATTTTTCCTCTCCTAAGTATATAAAGGATTATCAACCGCCACACTTCAACTCAAGATAATAGATCTATATCATCACATTTTACACTCTCATTTGCCCAAGCAAGCAGGTATATTGTATGGTACTCAATATGATAACGAGACTTTTGTAGATCTTAGTTAAGGACTATAAAACAATTTTAGTGTGGCGGGGAATATAAAATATCAAAACATCCGCAGAAGAAGATTAGAGATATTGTGTACTTGAAGTGGAGCCGTTGAGGGCGTGGTGGGCATGAAACCTGAGCTAAGGAAGCCATGAAGCTTGTGTCTCCCTCCACCACCACCACCACCACTACCACCAAAATATTTACGATTCAGCCTCACAAAACCCATGTCAGTGCTCCCACTCTCTTCCCCCTAATAATCAAATTACCCAATTCATCAAAGAACAGATATTCTTCCAGAATCAGCTCTTGTTGGAACCCTAATACCCCCACAAATCTATCTTCAATCTCTTCTTCAAATACAAGAACAGCAACAAAAGCCACAACAGCAGCAACAACAACAACAGCTTCAGATTTTCTTCCTTCATCTTCATCTTCCACTACCAATGACCAACACCACTGGATGGTGCTCATGGAGAAACCTCCAGAAGAGCTTCGCTCCAAACCAGAAATCATCGATTATTATGTCAAAACCCTAGCTAGGGTTTTGGGAAGGTGGGTTTGTATTAATCTCTCCTGTCTCCCTAACAACTCTTACTAATATCTCCTCCCTGTAGTCGTTAACAGCTATTATATATTTTCAATTATTCCGCATGAATTCGGTTTTTGTTTGGGTTAAACAGCGAGAAGGAAGCTCAGATGTGTATATACGATGCATCTTGGCAAACCCATTTCGGTTTCTGCTGCGACGTTGATGAGGACGTTTCTCGCAAGCTTGCTCGTAAGTTTAATATCTCTTCAGTGACTGCATATCCTTTTCCGAATTAGAGAATTATAAGATAGGAGGTATTTTTTTCTTCTTCGAAAGCTTTGATTTTTAATGAGACATCCACAAAGAAAACCCCCCTTTTGTTTTCAGTGATTGTGTAATGGGTTCTTTATTTATTATTATTATTTTTTTAAAATTTGAAGAGTGGTAGAGATGTTAAGAGTCCTGTTATTGTTTGTAATGTAGGTTTACCGGAGGTGTTATCTGTTAGGCTCGACCAAGATGTTGAGTCTATAGATAAGGACTATAGTTTTTCAAACCATCAACTGGGCCATCTATCGAATTCAAATGGTGGAACTTCTCCATTGTTTCTTGTGGGGAATTCCAAATACTGGCTTGTTCGGTTAGAGAAACCAGCAGTTGAAGTCGTCACTAAGGCACAAATGGTGGATTATTATGCTCAAATACTGACAAAGGTTTTGGGAAAGTAAGTTTTGATATTTAAAAATCTGTTTTTGCATATTTTATCCATGTTTGTCCGAAAGTGAATTGGCAATATTGTGCAGCGAGAAGGATGCACAGATGTGTATATATCACATTTCTTGGCAAAACAATTTTGGGTTCTGTTGTGAACTTGATGAGGAGTGTGCAAGGGAGCTAGCTGGTCAGTATCTGCCCCAATTCCCTTTTGGTACAGCAGTTGTGATGTGTATGCTGATAGTATGGGGGCAACAACTCTAATGTGGTGCAGGTGTGCCTGGTGTTTTGTCCATCGAGCAAGACAAGAATTTTGAGTCAGAGAATAAGGATTATGGAGGTTTGCCACTTTGCTGAACTTCTATAGGCTTTACACCTATGTTGTCTGTATTGTGCAGTTGGTGTTGTGGTTGCAGTCATGGGAACAATAATTCTATCATTCATTTTGCTTCTTCTATTAGCTGCTTGAGAGTATGCTTTGCAGTTTGGATGTTGCTGAATTGTCTATTGAAGGCCTTGTTCTCTTGTGGATGGTTCTAACCCACTGATGTGGAACATGTCTACACATCCAAATTGATCATATCAATCTGTGTGGGCCCCTCTGGTATCAGTCTGTGGGAACCCAGCTTGGGTTGTAGGATTTTATGTTTTATATAGTATTTGTGTAGAATCATTTAATAAGAGTTTTAGTTAGAGTGTGAGTTGTCTTAAGAGTAGTTTGTTTCTAATTAGAGTTCAAACTCAAGTAGGAAAGGTATTTTCTAGGTTTTGTAAATACTTCATTCCTTTATGGTTTGGTGAAACTGAAGAATAATATTTCTTTGGAGAATTTTATTGGTGGTTTATCCCACTTTCATGGTAGTTTTTTCTACTTTCTTGGTGGTTTGTTCCACACTTCCACTAACATGGTGTTCTTTGATGATTTCACTCGCCTTTATTGATCTTCTACTCATTTGCTTGATTTTCTCCTTAATCTTCATCCCTTTTACTTTCAGTTCAAATCTGCAACCTCCTTCCACATGTTCATACCCCTGACCCTAATATTTAATATATTTTTCTTATTCTCTATATTTGTCCTGCATCAAATTGGTATTAGAGCCAGGTTCTGATCCCTTGGGTAAGACTTGTAGGTTCACAGAAAGGTTTTCTTTGATTGCTAAGTGCATGGAATTTTTTTTCGTGACTACACAGACATGTAGGAGACATTCTCTTACTGTGTCATAAGTGTTCACTGCTGGGAACTGACTTTCCCCGCTGATCTAGCATTTGTAGTGAATTGACTTTCACCACGAGCCTAACATTGGTAATGAACCGCATAGCCTCATACCTTTATGAGTTAGTGAAATCGAAGAATAATATCTCTAAGAATTTTGAGAATTTTCATGGTAGTTTGTTCCACTTTCATGGTGGTTTGTTCAACTAACATGGCGTTCTTTGGTGAGTTCAATCATCTTTCCTGATCTTCTATTCTTTTGCTTGATCTGCTCCTTAATCTTCATTTTTTTTTCTTCCTGCTCAAATCCCTAATCTCCTTCCACACGTTCATACCCCAACCCTAATTTCTAATCTCCTTTTCTTAATTCTTATTCTCCCTATTTGCCCTGCATCACTCATCCAATCCAAACATCTTTTGCATGTAGTTTGGAGTAGTATAACTGCTTAATGACCTTTTCTTATTCCTAGTATATGGCAGCATAAGTATGAAACTCAGAAATGTACCAGTGTTTGGCGTCTGACACAAATACAAAGTTACACACTAATTGACCTTAACTAACTCGAAACAGCCAACATGTCCATACCTTTTGATCCATTATGTTATGAGAGATACTTTGAAATAATTTAGTGTGTGCATAAATGGTATAGGAATATCAGTTTAAACAAGAAATGTCTGATAAGAGTAATATTTGTCTGGAGAAGTTTTGCATGTTTCTGACATGGGAGTACAACATGACAGCCAAATTTCAGAAATTGGTGAGTCCTTGTTATATTATTTGAAATCATATTTATTGTTTTTGGTGGTTCTCATGAATAAATGAAGATTGGTCTTTTGAGTGGTTTTTATCACTTATTGACACTGTAAGGCTCTAAGGAGCAATTATGAGAGGATCTTAGCGGGTTATTGATCACTAGTTACAGAGCAGAGTTACTATTTGAAATTCTAAGCACGGCAATTGTGAGTAGAAGTATCAAGGTTCAGTTCCAGCTTAATAAAATATAGATTTTTTATCGGTTATAAAACATAGAATTTTCTGGTTGTGAAAATAAGTCAAAAGAAACCAGACTATGATCTTACTGACTATTGATAGAATTTGAACAAATTTCATTAAGCTATCTCTGATACCATTTGTGGGTATGTCTATATAAATATGTAATCACATCATTCCAAATGTGGACACCAACTAGACTAATTTATGAGTTTGGAAGATCAGCATTTATATAATTGTTTAGAAATAGTTGTGAACCTGTCTAGAGGTGAATTTATATGATAATAGTTTGCATGCTGCTCGTCTGGCATGTTCAGGGTGATAGTCATTCAGTTTTGATCAAGTATTTGCAGGTAGTGGCAATGTTTCCAATCTAGCTAATGATTATGTAAATTTCCAGGTGATAAGTCACAGAAAACAGATTCGCCTGATTCTTCAGATGCAAATCAGATACCCAATATAAAAACAAAGAGGCTTTTTGTAACTGGTACGTTACTTGCTACTTTGGATCTAGTTTAAGATTTTTTTTAAATAAAAAACATCTCATTGTTATTTGTGGGATTAATGCATGTAGTCAGTAATTCAACCGTTGCATATATCTGATATATTGGCAGCTCAATATCTTGGAATAATCAGTGTAGTCAAAGCATGACCTAGACAACCGCTTCGCCTAGCTGGGACCCTTAGTGCTTGCATCTGAGTCTAGGTGGGCACTTCTTAAGACACTGTTGCAAAGTGGTGCCTAAGCACCAAAGCGAAGTGGATAATTTGAGGTGGTGTCTATGCACTGTTCAAAACCATATTCAGCTAAATTACGTCTTATCAAATCTTTCTTTACCGCCTCCATCTATGTATTTTTTACCCTCTCGCCCTTTAAAACCTTCAACTTGCACCAATTCACTCATTCTTTTAGAACTTTTCACTTATACTAATTCATTCATTCTCACTGGAGTTGTTAATGGTCATTGAATATGTCCAAACCATTTCAATTGACTCTTCCTTAATTTATCCCTTACTGGAGGCTGGAGCCTGGAGCCACTCCTATATTGTCTTGAATGTGCTCATTTTCAATGCAGTCAAGGCTTCTAGGCGATGCCTAGGTGCTTAGGCTTGGCTAGGCGAGGCACTGTCTAGGCGATAAAAATAATTTATATCTATATACACACACACTAAATATACATATATAGCAATTCAAACCTCTTAGGGTTGACAATAATCTAGGCAAATTATCATTTATTGTCGTAAAGCTTCAATGTAAGTCTTTTTCTGCAGAACTATTAGTAGACTTGTTGACCCTATTGCTGAAAATATTTTTGAAGACTAAAATATTAGACTTTTGGCAATGTTTATTGGTGGAGACAGGCCTTTCCTTTTATACGTCAGAGAAAACTTTACGTGCTGCATTTGAAGGCTTTGGTGAACTTGTAGAAGGTATTTTCATTTTACCTGCATTTGGAAAAAAGTTGGTTCTATTCCATTTAACCAGTGAATTATTTCATATCTTTGTACATGTACCACCGAAAAACACAATGCTGATGTATTATGCTTTACTCAACAGTGAAGATCATAATGGACAAGATATCTAAAAGGTCCAAGGGTTATGCATTTATTGAGTACACTACAGAGGAAGCTGCAAGTGCAGCTCTCAAAGAGATGAATGGCAAGGTAGGTCTCAAAAAAGAGCCCCTGTTTTGCTTTGGCTCTGGTGTATAATTCAAGTGGACAACTAACCCTCTTGAGGAAGATACTTAGCCCCACCTTAAATCTTGGTGCTTGCAGATCATTAATGGCTGGATGATAGTTGTTGATGTTGCCAAGAAAAACCCGCCTACGTACAGTAGGGGCCGCCCAAGGCCATTTGTCTGATATTGTGAGGTTAACAAGTTCATCGCCAGCCCTCCTTGCTTTCAAAATCTACCAAGTACACACGATTGAAGAGCGATACAAGAGTATGGGAAAATGTCAAGATTGCCTGGTCCAAGTGTGAATGTGTACCCTCCCGCCGAGTTTCGGAGCCTTGAGTGGCTTCCTATTACTGTTACTTTACCATGTCAGGAAATTGTGAGGTGTCTGCTTTTGGGTGGCCAGGTGGTGGGAAAGAACCCGTCATGTTTAGTTTTTAACTTTATTATTTAGCGGCCTTATTCTGCTATTCATGTCAAATGAAGCTTTATATGCCAATTTCGTTCTTTAAATGATAGCAGCCAAATTTTATTTCCTGGTTGTTGCACCTGGAAGGAGATCAAACCTGCCATTTCTTTGATAGGTCGCTAACATGCAGGATTTCATGCTTTCTATTTTTTCTGATACATCTGCAACACTGATATTGTCTACAAAATACAATTATGCTCCCAACATTTCATGCAGGATTTCATGATTCGAAGGCTGGACCTGACCTTGTAAAATTAGAACACTCAAGATCCATTAAACAGTATTACTCTCAACATATCTGACCAAAACCTTAAAAAGGATAGGGAGTATTTACGGTGATATCTGATATGAGATGGGATTTAACCAAACGTTGAGAGAATAATGACTGGCAAACCAGAACCACTATCATGCTTTGTGCAGTGTCTTGCAGTTGGTGCCTAGTTGCCACAGGCCCGCCCATCCATTATCCAATGCTCCACTTTGGGGAAGTAAATAAGCCTCTTAAATCATCTTCATACAGATAATTCAGATTATCCAGGTGAATTATCCAGGTCCAGGAACGTAAAAGACTACAACATAGTATAACTGATCAAGTTAAAGGCGACTTTTGACTGACAATACCATGATACCATCGGCATTCAGTTGGTGTTAGATGCTGGAAGAGGTTCTGAAACAGTAACATTAATGACATACTACAATTTTGGTTGTTATCTTATATATAGAAACGGTAGTAAAAGCCTGAGATGAATTGTTGCAGTAGACATGTAAGGTCATCTTACATTCATTTCAGGTCATTCCCGAGATTCGTAAGAGGGTCCCATGCAGGTCTACAACCTCAGAAATCTTAGGTTCTACTCCGAAGTCCAACCTAAATATAAGTTGAAATGATAATGACCCATGTACATAGCTCTCTGTTCTCCGTAATAGCATGAACTGGCTGTAAAATGCAAGAAATCTCGTCTGCCTTAGCTCAAATTCTGATAGGTACTCCAACCCTCAGCGTATCACCTATAGGATCACTACGACCACTTGCATAGTAGATTATCCCCCCTGCCTAAATTGCTGCTGCGAAGTTCTATAGCTCAGGCACATGCCATGAAAAACTAAGCAAACTAAACTTCCACATCATTTCAATCCGCAAATAAGCCCAGGATTACAAGTCCGGTAGTTTATTAGCTTGCAATGAGAAGCAAAGCTATTATCATTCATGCAACTGAACATCTTTTGAATATTCAGCAGTCCAGCCAAGTTGGTAGTGTACTTCAAGTTCAACCATCCTTGGGAGGTGGGTGGGTTGGTGTGAGTAAAGTTCCCTCCACCATGCCCAAACAAGTTTTCGGCCAGATCTACTGAAGACAGATCTCAAACACCTTCACTGGATACATCCATGTTACATAATCCTTAATTGATGCAAGTAGACATTCAATCCATCTTTGTAGATCTGTTGGATCAGACAAGAAAATACAGGATGAATACTATCTTCTGCTTATTTCAACTTTAGCATGGGTCATTTAAGTGGAACCGATTAAATAGTGGGTCCGACCAATGTAGGAAACTGGCAGTATGTAAATGATTTACACCATTTTATCTATCATCATCACCAACAATAACAGCATCCATGTGGCAGTCAAGCTAATCCCCTGATCGAAACAAGCAATTTTAAGAGTATAAAATTCCAACACAAGTGTTATGCTCTACAGAACAGGGGAAAGTTATGTCACCTTCTCACTTGAAGGAAAATAGATAGACATGTTTCATTCAATTCAACAACAATGATAAAGATACAAATTATAATACCTGCACTCACATGCCAGCAAGTCGTGTTCCAATTCAAATCCATCAGCCCTCTTCCCCAAACTCCTTCGTGAATCTCTCATGGACCTCAAGGTCGGATTTACTCACGGTTGGCCTCTGTCTTGCAAGCACTTTGTCAAAATCGGTTTTTGTGATTGGCGGTGGAAGGATCTGCACGGGGCATTTATTAGTAATAGGAGTGGCATTCAGTTATTTATTAAGTAAACAAAAGAAAGCAAGAGCACAGTGGAGGCTGAAAATATCAATTTCGGTCCATTTCCCCCCACCCATCTAATTCCCCTTTACTTTCTGTATCTAATCCATCTATCCACACCTTTGAAGCAAGGCCTTGGGCAGCAAGTTCCTGCATGCTGATCTGAACCGCTCTCGGTTGCTTTGGTCCACACGGCACCCACATGTCATCGGAGGTATTTATGAAGAACATGGCATCCTGGGTTTTACGGACAGGTTCAAAGAGGACGTCCTTAACCTGTCAATAAGAAAAAGAAGACAGCTGCCTAGCTATTCTCAACCATCATCACTCACAATAAGGCATACACAACTCAGAAACTTAACAAGAAAGAGGAAAGCATCTGATACAGGCCCCAGCACTTACACAAACAGAAATATCTGACCCCGAGAATCCTTCTGTCTTGCGGGCTAAATTCTCAAAATCGCTTTCAGTCAAGTTGTGAGGGGTATCTCCAAGATGCACCTTCACAAATTAATCAAGGCCCAATGCACAAGGATGGTAAAATAATCAGAAGCTATAGAGTATAGACATTTCTCAAAATAGTACATAAAATTTGGCCAATTCAGGGCCGGGACATTGCCCTATGGCAGCATTCTGAGCCTTTCGAAAAATAACAGAATTAAGAACAAACACCAGGTACCTTGAACATGTGCTGCCTGGCTTTCAAATCCGGAAGAGGAATGTATATCCGCTTGTCGAATCGTCGCCGAATGGCCTGTGATTCATTCACCTCTTTTAGCAACAGCAATAAAGTAGTTCTTCTGATGATCCTAGATGAGTCATAAGTCACAACCTAGAAAGGGTACTGGCTTCATTGTTCTCAGATTTTCTTTACCTGATCCAGAGCATAAGGAGTATTTGTGGCTGCAAGAACAAGAACTTTCTGATCATTGTTTCCTACACCCTGAAATGTAATGAAGCAAAGGTCCAGTTCATCATTGGAGTTAAAAGGCAGAGAATGAACTGATCAATCTTTTCAAGAAGAATCTGAAAATCAGGGGAAGAAAGGATAATACACAATAGTTTATGTCATATAAGAACCAAAATAATAAGTTAATTGAATTCAAAATAAAATAGAAGCCTCAAATTTCAGGGGAAGCTCAATGATGTACAATCTCATTCAGTTCAAGCAGTAACAATTTTAATTGTAAAAATAGTTTGCAAAGTCATGACAGCTCGTGAACTGTGAAAGGTGGACAGATGGTCAATTAAATCACTCAAACCCGACCATGAGGTTGGCTCATGCCTCACAAGCCATACTTTCAGAGAAAAAACTCGAATCATGTAGATGAGCTGCTCACAGGTTGCCTTTTGGATACATGTATGAGTAATCAATATGGCAGGAAAAGAGCTCAGTAAGAAATTTAACATCAATTTTTTTAACAGTCTAATTTTTTTCATTGAGTCTCAATTATATCATGACTTTTTTGTCAAACGATTAATTCACAAAGCATTCGCAACTTTTTCAGGTAGTCGCAGATAATTTCCAACTTTTGGAAAAGTTGCAAATAAATAACTAATATATATATATATATAGCATGTGTGTGTGTTTTTCATAGTTAGTTCTTTTATTTTATTATTGACTCTCGATTTTTTTCCAATTTTAAAGAAAATTTTTTATTTTTTTCTCCAAACTTCTCCCTAACCGAATAATTTCCAAAACCAACTTGGTGACTATGAAAACAGAAGTCATAATTCCTAATTGCATAGACATGTAGATAAGTGTCGGAGTCCGAGATACATATGCGAGATATCGGATTTGGCAATCCTAAAAAAATAGGATTTGAGGACTCGGGGGATACAATAAACTCTCTTATAATTAATAATAATAATCATGGTGGAAAGATATTTTATTTATTATAAAAGAGTATATCCAATAATAGGTATTTATGATAAATAAAATTAAACTGGTGATGCATTGACATTATCATTTATAAAGGTGAAGAAAGCTTAAGCCACTGGCTTCACCACTTCCCACTTTGCAACCAATACCTGCATCTGTACAAGAAGTTCTGTTTTAATACGTCTAGAAGCTTCACTCTCATTGCCTTCACCACGCTGGCCACACAAGGAATCAATTTCATCAACGAAGATGATGGAAGGAGCACTTTCACGAGCCATTTGAAAAAGGTTTGAAACTAGCTTTTCACTTTCACCCATCCACTTTGAAACCAGATCTGATGAAGAAATACTGCCAAAAACAGCATTTCACTTGTCAAACTACCAGTTCACATCCATGTACATAAAGAAGCCTACCATGACAGAAACCAACAGAACAGACCATCTCTAAAACCCCAGAAATCATATATATATATATAGAGAGAGAGAGAGAGAGAGAGAGAAACATAAGGAGCACATCAAACTGAAATTTAACAAAAAGTGAACCCAAATGAGAGAACAAAAACAGAAAAGAAAATATCTAGAGCCAAGAACACCAACCATAACAAAAGATGAACACCCAAGTCATCAAAATCCCTCCTAATAGAACAACATGTTATAAGCAGGTGTTGAACCCTCAAAATGACACATTCCTAGGAGGAAACGACATCATAAAAAACCCTCCGGTTTCTCTCCTTCCAGATCGACCAACTAATTGCCCCTAAAAAAGGGAGCCCACACCACCCGAATAAGGGACCTCTAAATTAGCCAAGAGCCAATAGGATTAGAAGTCCTAAAAGGATCAAGAAAGGTCTAAACAACCCCATACACGATAGGAAGTGGCTTCAAATGCCTATAAGTAAAGGGGCAATGCAGGAGCAAGTGATCAACCGATTCCTCTGCCTCACAATAAATGAAATCGCGGCTAGCCATCATACACCTTCTATTTTAAAATGGTCACAAGTAATTATCTTGTCCAAATGAAGAAGGATACCTTTGACGGAACCCCCAAGATTCCATACACGCCTGGAAAGAAAATGGGGGATTGAAACTAACACGCAATGCTTGTAGAAAGGATCACACCGTGAATTGACCTTTGTTCTCCTAGACCAGACTAGAACATCCCTATGTGTGGGACATGGGGCTACTGAACTCAAACGGATGAACAGACGAGGGATGTCCCACATCTCACAATCCTTGAGATTTTGTCTCAGCCTAAGGGTCCACATTGCGGCATCCGTCACCCACTCAAAACAGGACGAAACTGGGGCCTTCGTATTGAAAGTAAGAGAAAAAACAAGTTTCCAAAGTCCTTTCTAAGAGGCGACTGCCCACACCAAAGATACTACCAAAACTTCACCTTAGACCCTCTACCGACCTTGAACCAAATGTCTTTTGAAAAGTCCTCACTTACATTCATAATTGCACCTTTCACAAACCAGAACCTTACGGATCCCTATCTATGTTGGGCTTCCATAGTGACTAGTTCCCACACTTGACTCTTCTCCACAGGCTCTCTCTTTCCTCCCCAAGATGCCACAACCATTTCCTCAACAGAGCCTTATTGACATCCACCAATGACCTTATGTTCAATCCACTCTCCTCCAGAGGGCAACATGCAAAATCTTAGTCGACTAATGGTACTTTCTAGACTCTATCCTCTCATTCCAAAGGAAAACCCGTTGAAACTTTCCCAACTTGTTCGTAATGGATATCAATTGGTTAGGAGCAACAAAGTATGTGGAGGTTGCTAAGAGTTCTTTTGGGGAGTATCAATCTACCTCCTTTTGGGAGTATTCAGAATTTCCAACTCCCTAGCCTTTCGGAAAAGTGCTCTATCACCAGCTACCATGCCGATTTGGCTTTGTAGGGAACCCCAAGGGTAATCCTAAAATATCGCAGGAAGGAAGCGCATCTTACATCCCATACATGAGGCCACCTCTTCCATGTAAGAGACCTCCCCAACATGAGATGGTTCACTTTTTGCAAGGTTGATCTTCAAATCCGAGACCTCCCCAGAATTCTTGTATAGACTATTATTAGTGATCCACAAACATACAAGCAGGATCACATGTAAAGAAAATACATGTCCCAATAAATATGATGATAAGTAAAGTGTATTTTTCTATGGGTCATGTTTAAAATAACGGTTTCGGTGTTCATAACAGACCCTGTTGAAACCGTTACATAACGTCGTTACCGTTATGGTTTGTGCTTCTTTTTTGTCATTTTTATTATAAATGATACCACTTATGGTCTTCTATTGTAAAAACAACACCCTTTTCCCAAAAAAAAGAAAGACCTATTAAAGGTCATTTTTAGTTAAAGTATAAATGGCTTAGTATACATGAGTTGTTTGTACTAAAAACAACAGTTTTTTTATGACTATCTTATGGTCAATAATACTAAATATGACAAATAATTGTGTCATTTTTAGTATGAACGGCAATATTTTTTTTATTACAAAAGAATGTTGCTTTCTGTAATGCTGTTATGAGTTTTGGGTAACGTAACAGTTTCATAAATTTTTTAAAACTATCCTATGGCTAATGAGTGTCGAGTGAGGCATAGTTGATGGTGTGCGTAAATGCATCAGCAGATTCAGCACATGAAGGTCCACAATTGATGTCGGTGTGCTTTGCACAATCCACATTTCACAACTCAATCAAACCAAACATAACTCTTGAAAGAAATCAATATATGGAGACTCCTGATCCATCAATCCAAAGATAGATATATGCATATAAATGCATTCTCATGTGTACCACACATCTACTTTCATATATCTACATGATGTTTGACAAATAAGCTACAGTTTAGCTCTTTACTTTTACTTTTAGCAAGTAACATAACATTTAGTTTTCACCATTCGCTCCACATCACTCTTTTCCATTTTTGTTGAATAATAGATCTGTGGAATTTCTTGGCCTAATAGTATCCATTTAACATTTTTGCAAACTTTAGGTCTTCTTCATTTCAAGATAAATGATAAAGACGTTGTTTTAAAAAAATTACTAATCAAAAAAAAGAAAAAGAAAAATAAAAATGGAACCATCCTTTAGGTCCCATAGACAATCAAGAGGTAATCAGGGAACTCTACGGGAAATGGTAAAAAGAAAAAAAGGTTAGCTGTAAATTGAAAACATGAGATTCTCGATTCACAAACAATCGTAATTTTGCTAATCCTTGCCTTAATTCAAGTTCCTCGATGAATTGCTGTAAGTCTATAACTATTCAAAGTTAGCATAATCCTTGCCTTAATTCATCACAGTTTTAATACTTAGATTCTTGAACCCCTCACTACTGACAACAAAAAGGATTTAAGACATCAAGACTTTTATCATAGCCAACTACTGAATCAAAGAATCATGAGGCTACTTTCAGTTAAAGCTACCAATAAAGCTCATCCGATTCCTCGTGATATAATCATTTTTTTTTTTGATCGGTAATATCAATTTCATAAAAAGAAGGAAGATTCACAAATAGTGAATCTCCAAGAAACAAAACAAACAAGGAAGCAAAAAGCAAAAATAACAATACAAATACGCGAAAAAAATCTTCCCTGTACCACTACGCTATCAACTCGTCAAACCCTATCTCCCCCACATTGACTTTGGCGGAAAGCCAATCCTACAATAATGCTCGCAAGCGGGAGCAAACTCTCTCGATATTCGACATGGAATTCTCAAACACTCTCTTGTTCCTCTCTTTCTACAAAGACCAAGACACCACCCCTGGAATAAACGCCCAAATCAGCTCCAGTGAGCTATCCAGCGACACATGACAACAAATCCTGATAGGACGAGGGGAACACCCAATGAATCCCCAACAATGAAAAAGACGTAGGAAGGACACTCCTTTGACAGAGGAGAGAGACCAAGGGGGAAAAAGGAAAAGAAAAGGCACTACACCTCAAGCCAGAGGAAGGAGATGTGAGCTAAATTAGTCCATAGATGCCAAAGTGCAAGTAACAATAAAATGCAAATCGTAACTAGGACAATGTCTGAAATTAAAGTTGATTACTGACTTTTTCCCTGTCAAACCAAGTCACATGGCTTAATATGTATGATAGATAAATTACCTGAAAAAGGTTGAGTCTGCTTCTGTTGCGACAGCCTTGGCCAAGTATGACTTTCCCGTTCCAGGAGGACCATATAAAAGAAAAGCCCTCCACGGCCGTCTCTTGCCTAAAAGAGAATCGAAGATCAAGTAAATTTGTTTATTGCAAGATGGTATCAAACTATGGCTTCACATCCCTGTTTTTGACAAAAATGTCAAAGAAAGAAACAGTTAAATAAGAATGAATGAAAGATAGGATACTGATACAACTTACCGAGTTTCTTCCCAACATCATTGAACATTATCAAGCATAACAAAAACTCCTAGTCCTTACATAATCTTTTCAAATTTCATAGTCAATATGCTATAGAACACTTCTATTCTACATTCAAAGATGAACACCTTAGTCAACTTCCTGTCATGTTATATGATTAATTGAATATCATATTACATTTTTTTTGGTTCTAAGAAAATATATCATGTAACTAATCTTTTAGATATTTTATAAGAGAAATTTTCTTATCAATCAGATCCATTCTTTTAATTCATTTACTCTTTCATACTTATATTGGACCTTTATGCAAATTCACTACATTTAAGTGAACATGATCCAAGGAACAAAACCACCAAATCTGCAAAACTCTGCAAGGTCTGAATCATTACATATAAATAAATCATCTTGACAGTTGACACCTCGATTAGCAATGTGTTTCGATGAAACAGAACATAAGTGGGAGTAGGCCTGTCAACGGAGTTCAATAATATCCGAATCCAATTCATATCCGATATTCAGATTAGGTTGATATTATTAGTTTATCTATCCGGCGGATCAAATTTGGATATCCAATTAAATATCCGTTAATATTCTTATTTTGAGTGGAGACAAATATAGCACTATCCACTCCGCTAATTATCCAACCGATTAGTATACATATTATATGACAAAAATGCCCCTTATGCAATTATAAACCTCTATCAAAATGGTAGGCAATATTATAATTTTGTTTCACAAATCAGGGTATTAATGTAATTTACTACCTAATATAAATATACAATTTACAAAAAAAAAAACTAACCCTAAACAATTTTCTTTTGCGTCTTTCAACCTCTCTTCATCTCCATTCTCGTGCTGTCTCTCTTCATCTCCTCTCATCTCTCGTGCTCCTCCTTCAATTGATGTTCCACTGCTAGGAAACACCATCAAAGGTCCATCGACTACAAAGGTTGCCGGTAAACAGATCCAACACCATCGGATGGAAATCTGTATCTTTCATTACAGGTAACATCTAATGAAATTCGTTTGCTACAAGAGTAGAGGTCGGGGAGACGTTTGCCTACAAGCTTAAGTAGTAATGGAGATGGAGAAAGAGGAGAATCTCAGAAACCCATCTCCATTGACCCAAGAGTTCCATTATAACAAGAACTCACAAACCATAATCCCTTCTACTCAACTTCAAAGCGCTAACCTTGACCCTAACCATAGTAACAGTATGTACCGCATTCCTCTTGACTATTCAACTTCAATTGTTGGCTTCCCACAAAAGGTTGTGCCAAACACCTTTCTCAGGAGTAGAGGTGGGGGGTGTTTTGCCAATCTACTGCAACGGCAGTGGAGAACTAGTATGCATGGCAAGGAGCAGTGTCCTTGCTGCCTCTTTTTTGGAGCTTTCGTTGGTGATTCCTATCTTGGTAGCGCTATCAACTGAACCATCTTTTTTTCTTCTCTCTTTTACATACTCTTTTTTTTGGCAGGAGATGCTGAAAATGATTGGTATTCAATCATTTGGATTATTCGAATAGGATTATTAGTATTTGATTACGTAATCAAACGAATTCGGATATTATCCGACTTTGAGTATTTAATCAAATTTGAATTCAAATTCCTTACTTTAGCATCCGTCGGATATCAGACTGGATTTGGATACTGAGTAATAATAAACGAATCGGATACAGATATAGCACTATCCGCTCCATTGACAGACCTAAGTGGGAGTGGAAGTCGGAGAAGGTGTGGAACTGGCACGAAGGTCGATATGGTAGAATCATGGTAGTAATAGTTAGTAATGGGAGGCCCCAAGGTCTTGGATAAAGCCATAAAAGTATTTAAAAAAAAAAAAACCTCCCTTCTTGGAAAGTACTATGTAGAAAAGGCCTAGAGATAGGATTGATTTCCAAGTCAACATAGACATTAATTAGTTCCATACTTCCGTAGGACATCAAGATGCAATGTGCCAACATTTTGAGGATACCCTTGTACAGCACTTTGGACTCTTTCTAAGTTTATCAAATCAAATAATTAAAAATGAATTCTTTTTCACACTAAAATTTTTAACCTGTTTGATGTAGCTGCTTGTCCATTTCGTTGTATTTTCATTTTCTTTTGTATTTTCTCCTGGTTTATTTTTGGTGAACCTAGAGATGCTTGTTTTGGATATTTTTCTCTCTTATATTTATTATCTTGATTACCGATCCAAAAAAAATTCTAACATGTTTCCCACAAGATATATCCCCTCCTTATTACTTTGACTTGGTCAACTACGCCAAATTACAATTTTTCCAATTGATTGATGGTCAACTTCGTTGTCTTTGTAATAACATGGTATTTTGTGATCAATTCACCATTTTATAACTCCCTTATCAAACATTGCATATATCATATTTTTCTTCTTTAATAAAATTCACGTAATTAAAAAGGAATAAAAGAAGACAAAGCAATGTGATGAAACAACATAAAATCTATTTTTAGCCTTTATAACTAGGACAAACATTTAAGGTATTTTCTGTAATAAATGTTCCAATTATCTCCTATACGAGCCTGCTAGAAGCAGAAAGACGATGGATCCTCTGCTTTTGCACTACCCTATTTGGGTGTGATCTGGGGGTATTTCCTCTCTCGAATAGGGGTGAATAGGGTCTTCCCTTCTTCCTTTCACAACTTCTTATCATGTTGGTATCTGGTAAGTGTGGTAGTGCGTGGAGAGCTCTTTGGTTGGTTCTTCCTGGAGTCATCTCATTGTCGATATGGAGAGAGCGAAACAAGAGTCTTCAAAGATTCTCCATCTTCTCTATCTTGCATTCGTTCTCGTATCCGGTTACTGGTGGTAGAATAGGTTTCCATCCGGCGTGATAGGATGGTTTTGGGTGATTTATAAGGTTGAGTTTGCCTAAGCTTGGCCTTTACCTCTCTCTTTTCAGGGGGACCTTTACATACTTTTGCTTCTTTACTTCTGTTTTTTAAGTTAATGTTCTTGTAAGCTCTTTTCTTTGTAGTTGTTTCTCTCATTTGATTAATATATCTTCTTGATTATCGATCAAAAATAAACTCAAGTAACACAACCTACAAGAGAATGGATAAGGCAATATCACTGTTTACATTCCCATTGGCATGATCTATTTTGTTCTATTGTAACAATCTATTGAAATGTTGTCAGCATTGACCACCATACTATACCTTAAACTAAAGAGGAAATGCAAGCAACGGATTTTCACTGGAAAATCCCTTGCTTACACAAACTATCCCCAAAACAGAAACCTTAATTGCACACAAAAGAAACAGAAATAACTGACAGAAACAAAACCAAAAACCAATGAAGCAATACATTTGATTAAGAAAACTAACCGGTAAAAAACTGTGGGAATTTGACGGGTAAGATAACTGCCTCTTGCAAGGCCTGCTTAGCACTCTCAAGTCCAGCCACATCATTCCACTTCACATTCGGCTTCTCCCTTATTATAGCCGAGTTAAGGCCTGACCTCAGTTTCGCTTGCTCCGGATCCTCTCCGTCCCCCCCTTCACCATCCTTGGGCTTCGTCTTCGTCTTCGGCCGTGTCGCAACAGCAGCATCCCCATTCGAGGCAGGGCCAGTTCCTCCATCATCGAGAACAGCTCGGATCTCCTCAGCCCTCCTCAAATACTCAGTGAATTTCTGCGTAATTGCTTCTTTAATCTTAGGGTTCTTCTCGTACTTCAAATGGGTTTTGAAGTACTCTAAGGCGTTCATATAAAGAGGAAAGGCCTTGCTGTAATTCCCAGCAGTATCTTCCTGAACTGCCTGCTTCACGTATTCTATAGCTTGCTCCTTGAAATTGCTATACATCTTCCAATTACAACGAAGTGCATAAAAACCCTTTAAAAGCTTAACCCTAAAGAACCGAATCTAATAACCCTAAAAGTCACGTCAGATCAGATGATCTTTTGAGATTGATGATATTATAACTTGCAGTGGAACCCTAAATCTCGTTGGATGAACCTTAAACGATGAAAATCCTCAAATCAGAAATCGATCATGAATTTTTTTTGTACCGAGAACAGAAACTAATGACAACAGACCTTGATTTTCGCGATCGGTCGACAAAGGTAGTTGCGGATACAGATTCTCTTCTCTCTTTCTGGTCTCCGCGTTTCGATCAGAGATCGAAGATTAGAATTCTAAGAGAGGGAGAGATGGAAAGAGAAAATAATTTTCAAGAAACCAAACTGGTTTCTTGTGGGTTTCGCAACTTTCGTTAGAGAAACATGAGATTCTAATTCGTGCTATAGAAGAGAGAGAGAGAGAGGAATTTCCACGAGTGGGCAATACTCGATCAATGGGCTAAGCTACACCGTCTGATATGAAAAACTTTCTCATCATTTCACATCTTCACATCCAAGTGATGGAAGTAGACAAGCGAACCCGGCTTCCGCGAACGGGTCTCGATTCTCGGGGCTGTCATGTTCCCTTTTAATACCAAGACTAACCTTACGTAAACTCCCAACCCATACATCTGATATTCAGGGGAGTCCAGATTTGATCTCGAGATATTCAGGTTTACGGTTCATCCTTATACCACTAGGCTACAGCCTCTACACCCTCGAGCAATGTTATCAGAACTGGACCGGTAGGTCCGGTTCAATCGTGTCCTTTTTTATTTTTATTTTTAAAAAAATCATTTTTACCCATTTATGACGTGTTCTGATCGGTTCTCAACGGTTCTGACCACCGGTTCCCGATTCAACCGACCGGTTCTTCTGATTTTCATGAAAATGATCCAATTTTGAGGGATTTGGGAACGGTGAGGGGACCGGTTCCAGATTTTTCCGGTTCGACCGGCCAATCTGATTCTGACAACAATGCCCTCGAGGGTTTTTATTGTGATCAAGATTCACTTCTTTCTAAGATTCATTTAACTTTAATTTTTTTTTAATATTAATCTTAAGTTAGTTAAGTTTAGTCATAATTAAAGAGGATGAAATGGGAAGGCAATAGGTTACCTAACCAGATTGACTATTCAATGTTATCCTCCAAAAAAACGACTATTCAATGCTTTACTGTATTCAATCCATATCGGAATTCGGATATCTTTTTTTTATAAGAAGAAGAGTTGTGGTTGAAAAGCAAACCGAACAACCAAAAATATCCATTTGGAAGAAGTATTGGAAATTACAAAAAGGAGTTTTTTTATCTAAAGTTTTTTGAGATGTAATTTCCAAATTACCCATCAAAGGCATTTTTAAAAAAAAAAAATTGTTTTGGTAGTCTGGTTTGCTCTTCAACTAAAGCTCCTTGTAGGGGCGGAGCTAGAATTTTCTTCCAGGGGCTAACAATGAGGTGTGGTGGTTCGGGAGCCCGAATTTATTTTTTAGGGTAAGTTTCTGAATCATCTCGTTTCTTTGTCATTTTGTAAAGAATATATTTCTAAGCAGTGTGATTATCAGACCTCAAGGTCCACTGCTTAACTTACCACCGTGTCCTCATGTCCCTTTTAACACTTCTTTAACCCTAATTAAGTTTAACTAAATTAAAGTTAAGATTTTTGTTGTTTTAATTTCTTCTAAAAAACAAGATTGGATTACCTAACTCTAGGGGTGAGTGAATCTTAACCACAGTTGATGACTATTAAAATGTGGGGCATGGACCAATGAGGATCGGCCATTTTGTTAAATGATGGAAACCACCAGTAAGTTAAGCATTTTTCTATATATTTTTTTTATAGTTAGGGGCAAATCCCAGCTCTCTTCCCATACATACGCCCTCTTAAATTAAATAATATAAGTAAAATTTATTAATTTTTTTCTTCACAAAAGTTCAAGGGGGCTTAGAGCCCCACCGCTACCCGGCTTCGCCCTTGCACCTAGGCTGCCCATGTGGAAACTATACCAAAAAAAATCCAGAAGTTGAGGAGGGGGCAGCCCTCCCGGGCCCCATGTGGCTCCACCCTTGGCTCCTGGTAATAGTTAATCCCTAGTTTTATTGTCCGTTTATAATTGGGTATAAATTTAAAAAGTGATATATTCAATTCAATAAAAAATCTTTTAGAATTTTATTGAAATAAGAGAATAATATTTTTATCCGAATTTAATATTTTAAGTGAAGTCGAATGTAAATATTTCACTATCTGTGATACATTTAATTAAATTCGAATAATCAGGTATGTATTCGAAATTTACTTCGAATTCATTGTATTATAGCTTTGTACGGGAGTGCGCCTAAATCATTCTTTTGAAATTATTGTAAGTAGGACTGTCAATGGATTGAGCTTGGTCCTTTATAAGCCCAACTTATAAGGGTGAAGCTCTAGCCCTTCGAAGGGCCTCATTTGCAAGGCTCAAATAGGACTGTTAATGAATACATATGTTATACATATGTTATACATATCCTATTCATATTCGAATCCTCTTATTTGGATAATTATATGAGTAGATATTTGATAAAGCGAATTCAAATATGACTTTTACTATCTATTTACAATCGGATAGATCCGGATATTGGTATATTTAATTTGATAAATATCCAATTGATCACTACATGTGTGTATATATGTGTGCACACGTGCATGTGTGTTATTATGAGTTTATAAGACTAAAATATTCTTATATATGTATATTATTTACGTAATCTTAAGACATGTTAAATTGTTGTTTCTAATATAAATCCATTTACAATTGGATAGGATCCGGATATTGGTATATTTGATTTGATAAATATCCAATTGATCACTATATGTTTATATATACTAGTGGGCGGCACGTGCGACGCACGTGAGAGAGGGAGAGAGGAAGGGGATAGAGACTGAGAAGAGGGATCCTAGTGAGGGCATTTTGAAAAATTAAATTAAATATTTTGCTGGGTATAGAAACTTAAGGGACTTTTTAAATTAAAAAAATTGTGAGGGGCACATTAGTATAGAAATGGACATTTTGAGAACCAAAAAGCTCTACTTTTTCTCTTGAAAAGTAGTTACCATGTAGAGAGAGTGTGCCTCTTCGTTGAGAGAGACCAAGTGTAGCGCCCCAGAACTTTTCACACTCAATGAATAGTGTTCTCATAGCCAATTTGACCTTTCATATAGTTCAACTATTAAATAAAGAAGAATCGGACGATTCTTAAATGCCAGAAATGTTCCCATTTGAATGACAAATTCAACGCAGGTTGAATCGTCAAAATCCGACGAACAAGTCAAAAGATATGGCCGAAACAGCAAAAACCTGCAGAACACCAATCACTAGAGATCGATCGGTCCATAATTGATCGCTCGGTCCAAATTAGCGATCGATCGATCCAAAAACGATCGATCGGTATCTGTCGACTGGTTCACTTTTTTGTATGGGAAAAAAATTCCAGAGAGGGTATTTTCAACCGATCGCTCGGTCAAAAACACCGATCGCTCGGTTGGACACCGATCGCTCGATCTTTTGCGTTTTTGCAGAATTTCATTAAGGGCATTTTAGGTCTTTTGGCCATCACCCCTTGGCTTTATAAGCCTTACTTGAGCCATAAGGGTTGATAAACCCTAAGACAACATATTTGAGAGAGAGTGAGAGAGGAGAAAGGGGTTTTCTCCTAGAGTTCCAACTTGAGAGAACTAAGGGTTTGAGAACCCTAAAATCATCACTAAGCTTGGAATTCTTCAAGACCAAGTCTCAAGCTCGTGTGGAGCTCTTTTCCAAGCTAGGGCAGTGTCTCCCACTCCACGGCATTCTCAAGGGTTTCCTCTTTTGTTTTCAAGGTTAGTACACCCTACTAACTCTCTTAGCAATAACCTAGGCTTTCCTTTAAAAATTATGATCTTGATAATGTATTATCCATTCTTCTTGAGTTATGCTATTTTCCCTAAAATAAATAAGATAAAGGGAATGAATGAGGATGTGTGTCATGTGAATGGGTTGAGGCGATTGGATGTCATATGTTGTGGTGTGATGTGTGTAATGGAAAATGGTGGAAGGACATTCTACAAATAATGAACGTATCTTGATGATTTGATGAAAAATATGTACTAAAAAGAGTGAATGAAACGACTAAGAAATGTTGCACGCCGGGTGTTTGATAAAATGCTTAAACAAGGATTAAATAGATTAAATGAAGAAAATGGAAGTAGGATTTATGTAATTTTCTTATAAATGATAAATTGAGTAAATGCCATATAGGTTATCTAAATTCTCACATGTTTATACTATGAATTGAAATGATATGCACTATCCCTCATGTCATACATGTCATTATGGTTACCACAAGTGCTACACACACCCACGCATGCATGCATGAACCGATGATTTTAAAGTACAAGTATTTGAAAGAAACAAACAAGAACAAGAATGTGATTTACGATACGCAAGATAAAGCCAGACATGGGGCCGGTCAAGGGTAGGGCATATCCCTAGGATATGTCATATCTGGCTTACAAGAAAACAAGCATGATTGATAAAGTCGGACGTCGGGCCGGTCAAGGATAGGGCATATCGCAAGATATGTCATACTTGGCTCACAAGAAAACAAGACAAGAAGGTTAGTGTACCTTTTCTATATATATATATATTTTGCTGAAGAGAATTTATATTCCCGGCTCACAAGTAGTCTCAAGGGCACTAACCTCTGGCTCACAAGTATACAAGTAAGACATGTCAAGAACATGACAAGAACAAGCAAGACAAGAACAAGCATGACAGGTGTGATTCTCACAATCCAAGAACAAGACAAGAACAAGTTTTAACACGACAAGCAAGTTTTGTAAAACAAGAAAAGCTATTTTCAAGAAAAAACATGATTTTTAAATATGGGTTTTACCGGAGTTTTTGCATTCATTCAAGTATGTCAAGATTATCACATTGTTTTACTTACTGCTATTTGTTATATGCTGCTACTATTGCTTTAGATTGAAATGATGAATTATATTTCGTTGTTTCTGTGTGATTATTATTGCTATGTTTAGCTAGTAGCTTGTATTCGCTGAGTATTCCATACTCAGCCATACTTTTATGTCGACAGGTACACTGGTCCCTTTTGATATTTGTGCTCCAGGTCCTTGGGTTGAGGAGGACTACGACGAGGAAGAACCATATGAAGAGTCGGTAGTTGAGCCTCAGGCCAAGGCGAGGGACTTAGACCATTGGCCCCATGGGGGTGATTATTGAGCGAGAGAGAGTTGCGAGGTTTCTCATTTTGTATTTTGATAGGTGGGCATGTCCACCTTTGACTTGATGTATTATGTATACGTTTACTTGGAATACTGTTTTGATTTATAGAAGAAAAGAAAAAGTTAATTCACGCTTCTGCATTCATAAAATAACTTACGTGCTCTGTTTAATGTTATTATTATGTTCTGTTTACCTTGTTCATTTCAGGTTGGTTTAACAGGTACGAATAGTCACCTCAAAAGTATCCCTTAACTCCTAGGGGGTATTATGGGGCACGACACCAAGTTAGGAGCATGAGAGAAAATAAGGATAAAGATTTGAGGGAATCATGGAGATATAGATGGATTATTGTTAGTTTTAGTTGATATTACTTCAATACCCGTTCTAACTTTTCTCATGTAAAATAATATAACATAATATCTTTATATATATATATATATATATATATATATATATATATATATATATATATATATATATATGGAGTTATGGACAAAATAGAAAAAATATAAAAAATTCACCTTACTAATTACGTTCACTGTAAGATACCATAAAATTGGGACTCATTAGGAATATTAGAAAAAAAATCAACCAACTTTTTAACCCCGCTTCTCTCATTATAATAGTAGAGATAGAGAAGAGATATGTGTGCAAATGCATGTGTGTTATTATGAGTTTATAAGACTAAACTATCCTTATATGTGTGTATTATTAACGTAATCTTAAGATATGTTAAATTTTTGTTTCTAATATAAATGATGATAAAATAAAAAAATTAATAGAATTTATATTTGTTTTTTTATTTCTTTTATTAAAGTAATCGGATATTATCTGAATTCAATTATTTTAATCTAAGTCAAATACGGATAGTCTATTTTACAATCTGAATATCAAATCAAATTCGAAAGTTTGAAAGAGTAATCGGATCAAATTCGAATAGTCTACAATCCGCTTCGAATCTGCTTCATTGAGTGAATCTTAACCACAATTAGTAGATGTTAAAGGGGACAAGTGGCAACTGTAACACAACGTAGGAAGAAATAAATTGGGTGTTTTTTTGGGGAGAGGAGAGAAAAATTAAATAATTTGAATTTTTTGGGCAAATGTCAAGGAGGAGAGAGGAAGGGAAATTTTGAGATTTTTTTTCGAAAACGCATAAGTTATAAAATGAGAGGATATCGAGTCTAATCTTAAATAGAGATACAACCTGGGTGTAGGGGCGGAGCCAGGAATTTTTCCTTGGGGGGGCGTGGGATCGGGGTATGGGCCTTGGGGGTTTGGGTATGCTTGAGAATTTTTTTTTTGAGTAATGGATCCATCGTGGGGTAAAATTCGTTAATATAACATTCTAAAAAGGGGTTTAGTAACAAGAAAAAGTGAAAAACATGAGCCGGTCTTCATTGGTTCCTACCAACTTTTTTAATAGGGATAAATACCGTTTAGTCACCCTAAATACAAAATATCACCTAAAAGGGCCTGGTTTGAAATTTTTTACCAAATAGGGTATGTATTCCAATATTATCCTTGAAGTGTTCGGCTTTTATATGCATAGCTTTAGGGTAAAGATGTCAAAAACATGCCTTTTTTAGTAATAAAAATACAAATGGTGCCCTATTTGATAAATATGTCAAAAGCATGCCTTCTTAGGTAATAAAAATGTAAGGCATGCCCTTTTAGGTGAAGAAGCCTTTTTAATACCCACTAACTGTGGTTAAGATTCACTCACCCTTAGGATTCATCCATTTAACCTTGGGTTTTAGAAATAATAATAATAACTTTAAATTTGTTAAGCTTAACCACGGTTAAAGGGAATGAAATAAGAAGGCATTTGACACGTGTTCATTTTGACACTCATTAAATGTGGTTAAGATTCACTCACCCCTAGAGTTTATGCATCTACCCTTGGTATATATTTAAAAAATTAACTCCTAAGATAAGAAATCTTAACTAGAGTTATAAGGGACACATAAGAAATCAATCTCTTTATATTATGAGTTAAGTACCGTTTTGTCACCCTAAACTTAAGATATCACTGTTTCGGGCATGATTTGAAATATTTTACTAAAGAGGGTTTGTATTTCAATATTACCCTTGTAATGTTTGGCTTTTATACCCATAACTTAAGGGTAACTATGTCAAAAGCATGCCCTTTTAAGTAATAAAAATATAAGGCATGCCCTTTTAGGTGAAGCGGCCTTATATTATACATATAAAAAAAATTTAAATATTTTTTGGGGGGCACTATAGACAAAATGTATATATTATGTAATTTATTTAAAATTTATCCCGACATTTTATTAAATTTTCAAAAAATTTGAGGGAGGGCATGGCCCCTTCTCCCATGCTTGGGTGATTACAGTTGTCAAGCCTCAAGAGTAACTAAAGATAGAAGTTTACCTGAAGATAAACTCTATCGGATACACAGTTGGAGAAAATACCTCCTGCACTATAGTCTGTAGGATCACGAGTCTTTTCTTTTTACTAACTCGTACGTGATCCCCTAGCCGGTTCGTTAACCCTACTGCCTCCATAGCTGCTCATTTGTTCTAGAACTCCACATGATGTTATAGCAGCCAGTGTTGCACCATCTCCTGGCGTTTCGTCTATTTGATATATGAGATAATTATTACTTTCTTAATAGAAGGGAATTAGTTCCTTCAAATTATAGAAAAATCAGGAAACAACACCTAATATCTCGTGCAATGCACGGGATAAGATCAGACTCCAGAAAAGGAATATGATAAAAGAGGGAGAATATACATTAATAAATACTTAATATCTTATAAATAAAAGTATTACAACTTACTTTGTTCCACAATAGGTATATAGTGTAAAAAACATAATTTACTTACAATCATAATCAAAAGATACTCAATCACATCCTTGATGTAAATATGAGATTGTATTTACACAACTTGTGACATGTGTGATTAATAGGAAGATCTGTTTTGTGTATCAAAAAAAGTTAATTAAAAAAGCGTTGATAGCATTAACATAATTTTACTAGCACTTTGACACATTAAATGCATGAGGATCTCATGTTGAGAACATATATGAAACATAAGATATCCAAAGACTAATTCATACCAACGATAAAACAAAGATTTTATTAAAAACACCATAAACATAATTATGAATAAAAAAAAGCTCAAATGAAACAAAATTATATTTGTTTATTCATATGAAACTAAGTCCTTTAAAAAATAAATAAGAGGCTAAAATAATAAAGGTTTATCTATCATTTGTTTTTTGACTAAAGATGTTCTCCAATCCTATAACATCTTGAAATGAATGGTTAATATTCATGTTCTTTCGATGGCTTTTCAATGACATTGTTATCACTGCACAAAAGAAAAAAATAATTTATGTAAGCTACTATTAAGTACTATCTTTATAAATAAAAAATATTATGTATTTTGATATAAGCTAACGGATATATACACATATATTAATGTAATTTATTACCTTGAGAGAATCAAAGCTATATTACATTACTTGTTCCTTCATCATTCAATTTTTTCTTTTACCTTGCTGACACATACGTAAATAAAATCAGAATACAAAATGAAATTGTTTCATAATAACGAAAGAAATTATGTATGAGTAGATAATAGTTAGGTATAAAATAAAGATAGATTAATATAAATTACCTTTTCAAGAAGTTCCATATTAGACGCAGTGAGGTTATATTCTTCAATGTTTGATACCGTAAAGCCTTGCATCGTTATGAATCGATGATTTTCTTGAGTCAATCAGATTTAGAACCAATATTCTTTCATCATACATCTCATTAACTTTATATCTAAATCATTGCTATCATTTTCCTGAATAAATAAATATCTCGTCAATAAATATCATCTTTAACAATTTTATAAAGTGAAATATAGTAGAAAGTTTACCAATAGGTTCAGGTCTTGAAAATTCAACGATGTATAACCAAGAAGATATTCTGCCTTTTTGTTAAACAAAACGAACGATGCTTGATTTGAAAAATCTTGGACATCAACTTTGGCACAAAATCTGATACATATTTCGAAAGCAATAGTAATATGTTTATTTAGAATTAAACTAATCAAAATTAAGAATGTATACCTGAAGATAACGCTTAGGTTTGATATATTGCAAGAGTTACATAATGTAAATTCTTCATCCACATGTATCTTTTTCTTGCACAATATGCATGTTTTATACTAATAAGGTTTTGTTGTGTCAACACGAACAATCATTTCTTTGATGGTATAAAAAGTGGCCTGTATTACAAACACGTTTAAAATAAATTTTCATTGAACAAAAAAGTAATGAGAATAGATCTATAATTCAACTACAATACCTGTGATGGACATATAGACGATGCCGTAATTAGATCATTAATAGGAACTCTATCTTCGATTACCAGAAATTTTGAACCAGAACTGTATGCAACGTTACGCGATGAATTTAATAAAACTATACCACATTCAACATGTAGCCTAAAGATAATATATAAGGTAATTAAATAATGTTAAGATTAGTATACAAATAAATACAATTGAAATAAATACAAACCACTCCAAAATGCGCTTGACTTTTGGTATGGATGGTTCAAATTTTAGTATTATTGATATTGTCGAAGAAAGATACATATCACATGTTAATTTAGATATCAAGATTAAAAGAAGTCAATGTATGAAACACAATAATAAAGTAATTTATTTATATTTTTTGTACATTGATATTCCCGAACCGACAAAGCTGTTGCAACCAGTATAACATATTTGTCTATTGCATGTAGTAATTGATCATCATACTTTAAAGCAAGCGAACCCCAAAGGGTCAAGATAATTGAAGTTACCCAAATGAAGTAAGAATTTATTTACAGTTTTAAAAAATATTATCATCATTTTAATTATATGAATAAACTCAAATATATTTACGTAGTGTCAACAACTACGATGTCCATTTTGAAAGTATTGTTTCTATTTATCTTGTAGACTTCAATAGAAGGATTTACAGCAACAATAACTCCAATAAAAAAAATTTTAATATCACAATTTTAAACGGTATAATTTAATCAAATGAGTTAGAAAAGAAATTACTCTATGCATGATTTGAAACCAATTTGAGTTAAGTGAAAGTACCTATTTTGGTTTCTTCACTATTAAGCAAACCCGCAACAATTTGAATTCCTTGAAATGAGACTTCCGGACTGATATCTCAGAACAATTGTCTTCAATTTTCTGAATATTTGTTTCAGTTGTAAAGTTCAATTGGTATTTATGAGATACTACTTGAAATTTGGTCAGTGCATTAATGACTTTTACATTTTTAATAAAGTATTAACACTCTCTTCCTCTAAAATGGACGCAAACTTATCCACGTTACTGTTGAACAACATAGTTTGTATTTCATCCCCCTAAAATCAAATGACATCCAATCATCTATATTTAGAATTTTCAGCTACACATGTAAGTAAAATTTAAAAACAATTGTAATGTACATTTTCGTCAATCAGAATGAGTTTTAGAAGTTTTTCACATTGGTTTGTATTATTGTATTCGTAAACATCAAAAACTCGACTGACTCTTACTTTTATGGTCCAACTGCTCTTATAAGGATGAATGCGATCAAGAGTTTCATAATCTATCCTAGTACAACAAAATAAAAATGTTATAATAGAACTTGTTAATGAGATAAATCGAATATTGTATTTATATTAAACATTATTATGTTAGTAATATATGCATAAATGTTTAGATAAAATAATATTATTAAACATTCCGTTCACGAACTAATATTTTTCAAGTATACAACATTTGAGTTTGTATATATTTACTACAACTAAATTATTATTAGACAAAAATTGAAACATGAACATATATAATGTGAATAAATAGTAGATTGATTGCTATGAGAAATGAAGTTATTATATAAGCATATGATTCAACAAATGTAAAATTTATTTTAAACTAAACAGTTGCAAGGAACAAAAAAATATTTCAAATTAGATACAAACATTAAAGTTGTTATAATTTAACTGAATCATAATTTGTGAGCACTTGGAAACTCTTGAGATTTGTATGATAAATTGAAAAATTATAGAATTTATATAATTAATATTAAGTTCTAGAATAACACGTTCTTCGAGATGTGATCAATATAAAAGCCTGTTTTAAATTTTTAAAAAATTATACTCAATAAGGAACTTTAATGTGTAATTAGCATTATCACTAGGAAAATATTTGAAATACATATACAAAATATTTTAGTAGACATGTCAAGAATATCTATAATGGATATAAAATGAAAAAAAAATACATGTTTTGTATTCAATTATGGGTAATCCCGTTGAATATTTCTTTGAATACTATATTCTTTGTTCTATTTGATGGTTGCTCTTCTTTATTGATTATAAGAATTTTCAATCCATTTGGAGTAAATGCTCGAGAAATAGCTACGTACAATTGTCCATGAGAAAACACAGGATTAGGTAAATATATGCCAACATGTCTCAATGTCTGACTTTGACTTTTGTTTATTGTCATTACAAAAGCCAACTTTAAAGGAAATTGTCTTCTCTTCAAGGTGAATGGTCATTCTGTATCTGAAAGTGATAACACAATCCTTGGAATCAAAACAATATCACCTGCATTACTCCTTGTGATTACTTTTGCTTCAATTACACGTCTTCCCAACTTTTCAATAATCAGTCGTGTACCATTGCAAATGCCCGCACATTGATTCAAATTACGTAAAAGCATTACTGGCGCACCGACTTTAAAATCCAAACAATGTTTTGGTAGCCCAGAAAATATCAATGAGTGCAACAATTCAAGTGGATACATGTCTTGTTCACTGTTGTCATCAGTTGGGCCTAATGTGTCAGTGCTTAGAAAACTTTGTGCGTCACCTGGTAGCATTGACAACAATATCGAATTTATTTCATCAACATCAATATTTTTAGGAGCAAGAATGCTACGTTCTTGTAGGTACGACCAATCTAAATATCTACTACAAAGATCAGGAAAGATACTCTCAATTAGGTGATTTAATCCATCATTAGTATTGTCAATAAGGAATTCATTTGGAATTTCAATCCAATTTGATTCTCTTGAGCCAGAAACCGGTGTTGTAGGAACTCTTCCATCACCAACATCAAGTATTCATTGTGTAAATTTTCTTGTTTCAAGACGCTGTTCCTCTGTAATAGTTGTAGACATCACTCGCATATTAGTATGCAATTCTAGAACACGACATTAAGCCCAAATATTTGATCTTTGTAATGATGATGCTACTATGCTCTCGCGTATCCCCTTTCTGATCACAGGTAAAATTTGACGAAAATAACCACCAAGTACAACTGTTTTTCCTCCGAATGTTTTATTGGCTGCATTATAGTCTAGTGGGCGCATCAAATCTTGAAATGTTCTATTGACAGCTTCAAACGCATGTCTATTAGTTATCCCATAATAGCAAATCCGCTTCTTGTATTAGCTTTCCAAGATCTGTTCGCTGAGTTATTGAACAACATGATGTCTCATCTAAATTTAGAGGGATCTTAAAGCATGAATGTACAGTACAAACCCCTGGTAAAAGCAATGCAGCAATACCCGATGAAGCGACAGATAGTACAATTTTTTTATTGGCCCGAATATATGCAATTAAATTTTTCCACAAATAAGTTTTTTCAGTGCCCCCACTGCCATAAATAAAGAAAAATCTTACCTTTCTTGTTAATATATGATTAAACCACCTGTTGGAAAACAAAATGTTGCTCCTTGTTCAAACCTGAATGTAGAATCTCAAAATTATGTTTTTCGGGGTCAACATCAAATGACATTTCTTTTCTAATGAGACGATTCAAAAGCACAGTAGGAGTTTCCAAGCTGGGCATTGGCATTCCTGCGAACTCTTTGAGGGATCTTCCATTCTTATTCAATATTAACTCAATTTCATTCAAACCCATATCCTTTAAAACAACTGTATCTAAACATAGAGCAGGTTCGCCAGTATCTTTTCATGATATATATTGTATGTCATTAGGCAGGTCCATCAAATGTCTTTCTCAAAGTTCATTTGGATTTGTCAATTCTGAAAACATTAACATAGAACAGAACATATCTCATAGTTGCCTTCCAGTTGCCCAAAGAGAAGTCTCATTTAATGACTCATGTCATTCGGTATCGTTCTCTAATAATCCAAGAGCAGAGCAAGTAGCCTTGAATGTTGGATATATGATATAATCAACGGTCCTTAGATCCTCAAAGTTTGTTGCACCACGAACAATATGAAGTAACATCCGTAGATAATAACGCTCGCCTGAATTTGGATGTGCTAATCTCCCAATAAAAGTTTGTTGTTTTTGCCTAGTCCATGCCTTAAACTCTCTATTCCAAACCCAACTTGTTGGAAATTGGACATATGTCAATAACATTGCATCTTCATTCATTTTGTTCGATTTAAACCATTGCGTCAACATTGTGTCTCTAATTCCTGATTGTGCCATAACCGAGTCAATGTAATCAGATTCTCTGAAAATAATAAACTGCTCATCAGGTAAGTGATATTGCAGTCTTTCAATAGGAGGAAGTTGTTGTTGAAGCTCAAAATAAAAAATTCGTCAACAGGATTCTATCGCCGATACATAACGACAATCTAAATATTGTTTAACTTCATTCACTTGCTCATACTGTTGTCTTCCATTTTTGTTTTGAGTCAAACTATTATCTTCAATCATAATTGTTGTTCGGTCTACACCTTTGTGTATGTACTTATATAAGTACTTTATAACCTTAATTTGGACACAACGCTCCACATTTATGTGTGCATCATATTTTCTAATGAGATCCTGATTGTGGGGTATCACCCATCTATTATCAACATCAAATCCATTTATATTGATAATTTTTCTATCATTGCTGTAAGCACCCAATTTTTACACCCTGATTAACCTCTGTCATCACTGGCCAAACCCTAGTAGCCCTAGGTAAATGAAAATCCAAGCCCTAGTAGTCTTAGGTAGACCAAAACCTATAACCCAAATTCAATGGGCTTAAGACCCATCTCAATAAATCAAACCTAATCCTTAGTCTAATCCTAGGATAACCCTAGCTAAACCCTAGGACTAACCTTAGGTATGCCCTAGACTTAACCCTAGGTCCGACCCTAGCCTAGCCCTAGTCTAAACCCTAGGGAAAACCCCATGGGCTCAAGGTCCGTTTCAAAGTCCATAAAGTCAAAAATTTTCAACCAAAAGGTCAAGGCCCATGGTCTTTTAGGACTTTTTCTTAAAATTATTTTTTATTTTATTTTTAAAAAAAAAAGAAAAAAAAAAAGGGGGTTCGGGGCGCCAATATAATGTGGCAAGGCCAATATGGGTTGGCCCATACCCATATAATACTAAGGCCCGTAACCAAAAGACAAAAGAGAAAAGAAAAAAAAAACGGGGGGGGAAGACTGTTCATCGTCTTCCCCATTGGTCCATGGGTGTACAACGCTGCCACCGCAGCCCCCACAGCTCCCCTACTACCCTACTCCCTCCTCCTTTCCCTCCAAACTTCCAAAAACAAATCCCTTGGGGTTAAGAGCCATCAAACCAGAAGAGGGGGCAGGCCCCTTTTCGTGTAAAATCTCCCCTACTCTCTGCACGCACTAGCTACACATTGACCACCAAATCACGGTCATACATCCTAGTTCTTATCCCCTTCCCCAATCTCTATTTAACTCCCCTTGCACCCACGGTTGAGGGGAGAGCTAGTGGTGGAGTTTTTTTTTCAAAAAATCTGCTACAGCCACTTCACCCACCCACTCCGCCTGGACCTTCTCCACTCCATTTCAGGCGACCCCTAGACCTCCAAGGTCCTCACCTTGCACCCACCAGACCACCTCAATCTCTTCCCGAGCTCCACAGAACGCCACCACCGTGCAGCCACCTCCACTGGTTTCACCACCGTAGTGGCCACACAGGGTATACCTCGTTTTTTTTTAAAAAAAAAACGCTCTGGTATTAAGATTGTAAGGGACCCCTGGTCCCATTCCAGGGGTCCCATTTTGTTTTTTTTTTTTTTTTTTCTTCGCTGTTTCTTTATTTACGGTGGTTCAAAACCGTGAGTATGGAGTTTTTTTTTTGAGGCGTGGCCACCGGCACCACCACCCCCCACCCATGGCAATGCTCTCTCCCAGGTCTGGGGGATCCTCAATCGATGAGGAAACCCCCTGGACTGGCTTGAGTCGAGCACACCCAACTACCAAAAGTTTTTGTTTTTTTTTTCTTTCAAAAAAAAAATCAGTTTTAGGACCCCCCCTGTAACCATGGTTTAACTGTGGTTAGACCCGACCTTGATCTAAACCAAGCCCATGGTTAGACTCCCTGCATACCCGGCTACCCCCCTGTAAAATTTCAGCTTCTATCTCGCACGTTAACCATAGTTAAATCGACCCCAAAGTGGGGTCGACAGTGTGCAAAAATGGTGAAATAGCCAACTTTGGGCCTTTGTAGGGCCCACATACAGCCTCTTCTTGGGCTCCACAAGGGCCCAAATTGTTCCCCTCACAGGAGGCTTCGCGACTATGGTCTCGGATCCCCCGGGGATTGAGCCAATCAACGGCAAAGTCGCCGCAAAGTTTGAGAAAAAAAACTGTTCGGGTCCTTTTGTTAAAATCTATCATTTTATGTGGCCGTTTTTGGGCCGACTTTGAACCCATGTGGGGCCCACCCACGACCTCCTCTTGGGCCCCACAAGGGCTCAAATTGTCCATTACTCTTCAGGTTACCCCCTGGTATTCTCGGATTCCCGGGATTCACCTTTAACCATGGTTAAATTCCCATTAACCATGGTTAGAATTTGGATAAAATTTTGGGTTTTTTCGCATTTGCTAGACTTTGTGGGGGCCCAGGCCGGGTAGGAGGCCAGTCTAGGCCCTGCCATGGACCCCGGGCCCACTTTTGCTTCAGCCGGTCCCTTAACCATGGTTTAACTCACCTGTGGTTAACATTTAACCATGGTTAAGCGGCCCATGACGTAGCAAAAATTCAGGAAAATCATCAAAAAATCATAAATATTACATGGAATCCAGAAATATCTTCAATTGCATTTTTTACTATGGTTAAGACACTTAATCAGAGTCGACCCCATTTTTGACCCTTAACCATGGTTAAAAAATCCTTAACTGGAAAAAATCTGCAAAAATGCTCAAAAAATCCAAAATATTAGGAGAAACCTAAAAATGGTCTCTTTTGACCATTTAACCATGGTTGGTGACCTCCCCCCTTAACCGCGGTTAAGCATCCTTAACCATTGGGAAAAATCTGGAAAAATCCCAAAAAAAAATTAGAAAAATTCAAACAGACCAAAAAATCTGATTTTTGACTTTTTAACCATGGTTAGCACCCTTAACCATGGTTAATCACCTTTCTTAACCTCGGTTAGCAACCCTAACCCTTGGTTAAGACACACTGGGCCTACCGGGCCTCACTCCTCGGCCTACCGGGCCTAATCTCGTCCTACCGGGCCAAACCCTAGCTTACCGGGCTCACCCTTGGCCTACCGGGCCTAATCTCGGCCTACCGGGCCCAAACTAGTCTACCGGGCTTCACCCTTGGCCTACCGGGCCCAACCCTAGTCTATCGGACTTACCTTAGGCCTACCGGGCCCAATACCAAGCACTTGACCAACTCGGTCAACCACCCCTAGCCTCTCGGTTAGACCCTAAGCCATCCTTGGTGCACACACACACACCCCTAGCCTTGGCACGGGCTCATGTGCCAGAACTACGCTCGGTCTGATCTCACCCCTATGTGAGTACGTAAGCAGCCCAACTCGGGTTCGACCCTAGTCTAGGATTTTCTCCTTCTTAGATTAGCATTATCTTAAATACTTAAGGCATTTGATTAAAACTGAGATTAATTTGGCTTAACCCTAGCAAGTAAGGAACCACTGAAAGTGGAAGTGCCGGGGTGCCTAACCCCTTCCCCGGACTTAACCGAACCTCTTACCCTGATCTCTGATCGCAGTCCAAGACCTTATCCAAACCTTGGAGACTTATCCCTTCTGAATGAATAGGTGGCGACTCTATACTACCCAGTGAGAACCAAACCAGGGTTTCCCCGAAACCCGCGCTCACAATTGCGACGCTGATAAACTACGAATCTATTTTCATCAATTGTTGTTTGGTTGTAAAATTTCTTCAGATATTTCTTTGAGCACTTTCCATCTATCATGCATGGAGATCGCAGATTTGCTAATCCACATGGACCATGAATCATGCATCTGACAACAGTCTCATATCCAAGATGGTTTATGTTCTTATCTGGAAACTCAGCACTAATGATTGCATCAACTTCTTCTGTCGAATTTAATTTATCCTCTTTTCGTAGAGTAAGAATGATGTGTGCATGAGGTAGACCTCTTTTTTGGAACTCTATTACATAGACATCTGCATATTGAATAAAATGATTATAAATTGTATGTAATTTAATTATTTATATAAAAAATTTAGATTTTAAAGAAAATTCAATGACATCAACATCTGGACATTTAAAAAAAATATAATTTGTATGTAATATAATAATTTGTGTAAGAAATTTAGATGTTAAGAAAATTAAAAATGTACTAGCAATAACTTGACCAAAAATGTTGATTTTTTTCAAATCAAACATCAGCTCCTTCATCATAATCCTGAATACCCTTGCTACTATATCTAATCGATCCTCAGGGCGTTGGCCGCTGAAACGCGCTAATTCTTGTTGAATTGCAGGGATCTTTAGGTTACATGTAAACGTAATAAAGAGATCTGGAGGGCCTCTCCATTTACAAATTGTCATAGCATCTTAATAATGTTGAACCATATTACGTGGTCCCCCATTAAATGATGATGGTAATATGAACCTCCTACCAACTGCTGATGCATTGACATTGCCAATAGTTACTGCGTCTTCTAAACCTTTATAAAGATCTGAATGTAATTTATCCTGATTAAGTCTCACCCAATTTAATCGTTGTTGTTATTAGCCGCGTAACAATCCATAACAAACAGTTGAAACAAACGGCCTCCTTGTAACAATGTTTTTCCCTCCGTTGATCGAAACTGTAATAAAAAAGCATAGAATTCTCGTATTGAAACAATTTTTCGAGTAGTAGAAGAGCTGAGTGTTAATGAAATATTTATGCGTCATCCATCTTCTCCATATGGAAATAATAGAAGATATTGTAAGGGCGTGTAAGATGGATACATCTCGTTGATCCTTTTTAAGTAATCTTCTGTTGTACATACAATTATATCACGATATTCAGCATCTTCGGTCTCATCACCAATTATCAAAGTAGCAACTTCACTTGATGTTGGTTTGTTGTATTGTCGCTCATCCCTTCTCTCTATAATCCGTATATGAAAGTTAAGTGTTTCATCCTTAGCTAATGCATCTCTTGCCATGCGGAATACTCGCACATATAGATTGATATCATCTAACATTTTTTGTAAGTCACTTACTATAGATACATCATATTGTAATGTATTATTAGTGTCTACGACGGCATTTATTCATGTTCTGTGTCATATACATAAAGCTGAGCAAACTTCGAAATCTGTCAAGATGAAGGAAGTAAAGCGCCGATTCTATGATAATTCTCACTATTGATTTTAAATGTATATGGACCGCGATCATCTAAGACACTGTGGTCAACCTTTCCACCAATTGATGTAAATGACAACATTGAGTTATATCCTTTTATATGTTCCTTAAATTCTCTATTTTGCAGAAGAGTTTACAAATATCCTGGTGCTGAGAAAAGATGCGGTAATTGAATTTTGCCTGATTGACAGCAGAGCATAAACTTTGGGCAATTTGCTGAACTCTTAGAACACTTCTCTTCAATCCACATCAATGCAGAATAATACTGACATTCATTCTCTCTAATTCCAAACTCTCATCTACATGTAAACTTTTGGCTCATTTGGTTCAGAGATTGTTGTTTATCTAAAAAAAACATAATTTTAGTGTTGCATTAGTAAATATTGTAATTTAAATTTAATAAGCTAAATTATTGAGTTAGGGAAGCTTAATAAACACCAGTATTCCATTTTGATTGTAATTTGAGCCTTCTAATATAGCATGCATGCCTTTGTGCATCCTTTTTAGGATTCATTAGTCCAATAAAATGACATGAATTGCGAAAAATGCAATCATCACTGTACCCCACTAACATTTTCCCTCGTTTTGATCGTAACGCTAAAAATCGCCTAAACCTTACTTGTTGATGTGATTCAATGATATCATTCCTTAGTAGAAATGATTCACTGTCCATTCTAGAATAAAAAAAGGTACAACAGTTACAAAGCATCTATATGTACAATAACTTTAGTTATTGTCAATTAAATGCGTAAAGATAACATATCTTAGTAGAAAATTGATGTTATTCATTCTAAACTTAAGATGCAAAACAGTTATGGAATACTATATTTATATGAAAAGTAGGTATTGAGAATAAGCGATAAAGAAATAGCACAATAACAAATAACATAATATTTATAATAATTAATAAATTTGTAGATGTAAAAAAATGTCAATGTAATATAGATGTGATCAATAATTGTTGATGAAAATATTGTAAAACCTGGAATGATCGAGATGCGGGCCATTAATCCAATGTTAACTCAAGTGGATTAAGTCTGCATAAACAATAAGTAAAAAAGTTAGCATGATGCGATACGCCGATATAACAAATGTGTAACTATTGAGATACCCAGTAACGATAAGACGATGTATCTGAAAAGTAGTACATTTTTTTTAAGAATGAGAACTATAACACAAGAACAATATGAGGACAAGTCTTAAATTGCAAAACATGTATGAAAAATATATGATTAAAGTAAATGTGTTTATCCAATATAGTCGCAATAACATGACAAGAGTGTCGTAAATTTTTCTGAAGTGACTAAAAGAGAACTATAAAAAAATGACATAAACATAAACATGTTCAGTGCCGGTGCTAATTAATCATAAAACCAAGATATCATAGATCAATGATAGCTAAAGTATTCAAAAGCGGACTAAAGAGAAATGTAAAATGATGACACATATATGAATCTGGCCGAAAGAGAGCCAAAAAAAATACACATACATGAAAATGTTCTGTGCCGTTATTAACAAATCAAAAAACTAAAATATCATAGATCAGAAGTATGAAACAAATTCTAAGGCAACCAAATGAAAATTTTGAAACAATGAACATGTTTCGTGACAGTTTTGAACAATCATAAAACCCATGGGTCAACTTAGAAGCAGACCCCAAGCTCCGCTTCACAGGACGCTTTTATTTTAGTTAAGCTTAACCATGGTTGAACATGGGTTAAAAACGACACGATGACAATTGGGTCAACTTAGAAGCAGGCCCTGGGGTGACTGAATTAAGGGAGAGTTCAATCATTCCCATAGGTCAACACGTGGTCGTAAGCAATGACACCACACTTGCAACCTGCTTCTGTTCACATTTAGGGTGGGAAATTGATCGGATTCAGATCGGTCAGGTTCGAACTGATTGAGGAGAGACACGGGAAAGTGGGACCTTAGTGAGGAATTTTGGTCTATGGAACAGGCTATGCACCGCTAAGGTTCGGAACGGGAAATATTTTAGATATAGAAAATTAAGGAACATTTTGTATAAAAAAATTGTGAGTAACACGTTGGTTATAGAAATATAACGTCGGGACATTTTGGATAAAAAAAATAGTGAGGGACACGTTCTTCTTTTGGAGCGTTTTCTCGAGAGTGCGAGGAATCTGGTTACAACTCTGAGGTCATCATGTGTCCTTTTTAATGTTCTTTAATTGTGGTTAAGATTCACCCATCCCTAGGGTTCACCCACTTATCCTTGGTTTTAAATATATATATATGAAAGAAAAATTAACCTTAGGAGTTAGTGAATTTTAACTAAGGTTTTAAAAAAATTAATATATTTTTCTAAAAACCAAGGATAAATGGGTGAACCTTAGGGGTGGATGAATCTTAACCACAATTGGAGTTCGATTACGCCCTTGAGGTTGCCATGTGTCTCTTTTGATACCGCTTAACTGTGGTTAAAATTAAACTACCCCTAAAGTTCACCCACATATCCTTGGTTTTTAGAAAAAAATATTAAAATTTTAAACCCTAGTTAAAATTCAATGGTGAACCAGTGACATAACCGGTTGTAAAGAATTTCATGTCTACTATTTTATAAATGGGTCGTGATAACACGGCTGCATTCCACTTTAATTAATGTAAAGTTAATATTTTTTATATATTATTTTTAAAAACCAAGGTTATTAGATATATAACCCTAGGGGTGAGTGAATCTTAATCATAATTCATGGGAGTTAAAAAAGGCACGTGGTGAAGGCATGCGATCATCCATTTCCTTTCTTAATCGTGGTTAAACAATTTTTGTCTTATATGAATGGTTATGACAAAGGGCAATTTAGTAATTACCAAAAAATAGGCTTCTTTTTAAGGGAGTAAATATATAAAAGAGTGAGAGGTAGTATGGGAATTAAGCTAAAACTCATCATTTATTGTCTTCTATTAATTATTATATTATGATAAAGGCAATTTGGGAATTCCAAAAAATAGGTTACGTTTTTAACTCATACTCTCATTACAATGGCACCCACAGCCCAACATGTGCCCATTTTAACTTCTACTAACCATGGTTAAGATTCATCAACCCTTGGGGTTCAACAATATAACCTTGGTTTTTACAAAAAAAATATTAAGAAATAATTAACTCTAATTAAGAATTTTTAAAACGTAAGGTTAATATTTTTTTTCTAAAATTCAGGTTTTATTGTTGAACTCTAAGAGTTAGTAAATCTTAACCATAATTAATAGCACACTTAACAGTGGTTAAAGAGACACGGAGGGTGCAATTGAACTCGAGCCTGCAGTGCTCAATCGCAATTGATGGTGATCCAATCTATTGCGAGATATAGAGGAAGGAGGAATGGTTGAAATGGAAGAGAGAGAGATTGATTGATTGGGACTTAGGAGAGAGAAGAGAAGGAATGAAATGACTAAACAATCCTTCAAATATTTGAACTTTTTACAAACTTTGTTTTACACCTTTCTTTTTAGGCAGCAAATCCTCTCCGGTGATAACCGGATTTTGCAAATCCGGTTATCACCCCTAGAGGTCACCACGTGTCTCCTTTGACACCCATTAACCATGGGTAAGGTTCACCCAACCCTAGGGTTCACCCACCTATTTTTGGTTTTTTTTTAAAAATAATAATTCTTTTTTTAAAATTAAAAAACTGTTTTTAATATTTAAAAAACTCTAAAAACTGTTTTTTAATTTTAAAAAAAGAATTATTATTTTTTTAAAAAAACCAAAAATAGTTGGGTGAACCCTAGGGTTGGATGAACCTTACCCACGGTTAAGGGGTTTCAAAGGAGACACGTGGTGACCTCTAGGGGTGATAACCGGATTTGCAAAATCCGGTTATCACCGGAGAGGATTTGATGCCTTCTTTTTATTTATTTCATTAATGCTATGTTTGGTTGCCAAGAAAATAGGTGAAAATATGGAAAAGAAAAGAAAATTTTATATTTCTAATACAATTCTTAGCTGTGTTTTGTTTAATTTTCTTTTCTTTTCCATGTTTTCACTAATTTTCTCGGCAACCAAACATAGGGTAAAGGTATACAAATATTTCAATCAACGTTTTGAACATACTATTCCCTTTATAATAGTAAAGATAAAGATATATATATTTACCAAAAAAAAATAATAATAATAAAGATATATATATTAAAATTTCTGTTTTATTGACCAGCCAAATTGGTAATAATAAGTAAGGTGTCGTGTGTCAATACCAACAGGTTGTTACAATTCGGCAACGATTCTTTGGGTTCACAGTTGAACCAACCAGTTCTTGCTCTTCTTAAAATCTAACTGGATTTTGGAGTTTCTTGGTTTGAGGTAATTAAAAATAGCTAGCCTAATATATTTCTGGTTTTACCCTTAGTGACCAAACCTCCCAATTACCTGTCACCCACTTCCACTCTCACCTTGGGAGTCCGGTTTCAACTTTTTGTAGATAGCAGATTATGGTTTATAGAAAGTGAGATTTATGTAAAGTTTTATTTTTGTCCCCATTTTTTTATGTTAAGTATGTGTATTTTATCTTTTTCCTTTAAAGGGTACAAGATTTTTATAAGATTTGTTAATTATTAATGATCTTGGAATTGAACTTGTTAATATATTTAATACACCCAGGGAGGTTGTAATTCCTTCTTCTTATAATATGAAATAGTGGGCCTCTCAAATTTTTTAAACTTTAGTAGTATACTTGGCCCCATAAATTTTTTTTGTCTTAGTTATATAGTACCCCCACCCCGCTCCCAATTTTTTGTCATATATATAATGGGCCCCCAAATAGAGTCCGGTTATGCTCTTTAGGTCGCCACATCTCCCTATTGATATTTAAAATAATAAAAAACCAAGGATATGTGGGTACATCTTAACCACAGTTAAGGGGTATCAATAGGTACACGTGGCAACCTCAAGGACATTACCGGAAAATAAATTCTCAAAAAAAAAAAATTACCCAAAAAAAAAGCCCCCCCCCCCCCCCCCCCAATGAAACATTCTTAGCTTCGCCCCTGAATATACCAATAGTTATCATGTTCATGGTGACTAAATATTTAAATAATTTCATAAAAAAATTTTTATACTTCAAAAAATAAAAATGATATATTTGCATTTAAAATTTATTTTTAGAAATCATCAAGTATATGTATGTATATTGACGCTTTAGAGACACTCTCGTCACTATCCTAAATTAAAATTTGATACTCTTGCTCTACGCCCCTGGTTACATAGGTGGCGTTTGGATTTGAATTTTTTGGCCAAAAATCAATTCTGATAAAATTGATTGTGTAGAAATTCATGATCAAATAATCATTTTTTCAAATAATAGTGTTCGGAGAATACGAAGTTGAGAGACTCACCTACGTATTCTCGAAAGAGTCAGTTTATGGGTACTCCCAAATATACTCCCAAATCTACTCTCTAATCCTAACAGTTTATAACCAACCACTAAAGGCTAGGATTTGAGTTGGCTTGTTTTGTCTTTTCTAATGCCACATCAGCTCTAATCCTAACCGTTTAACAACTGAGATAAACGGTTAGGATTTGGGAGTATATTTAGGAGTTCAACTTGGGAATATCCCTAGACTAATTCTTCTTCAAATACTATTATTTGAAAAAATGATAATTTGACAATTAATTTCTACACAATCAGTTTTACCGGAATTGATTTTTGGGCAAAAAAAATCCAATCCAAACGCTCCCATTAGGTTTTAGCTATTCACCCCCGGTCTGGTCTGATTTTGATATCGTGATTACTCGTGAAATTTGACCATAAACCCTGGATTTCTAACAAAAGAGAGAAAGCTACTGTTACTCGTGAAACTCGACTATACACCCCGAATTTCTCTCTTTCTAACAAAAGAGAGAAAGCTACTGTTAGTCGTGAAACTCGACTACACACCCCGAATTTCTAACAAAAAGAGAGAAAAGCTGCCCACTTTCTCAAGGAAAGGGCACACCTAGCTAGAGCGGAAGGTATGACAAGGCCAAAAAGGTGTCCTCGAGGACCTCCTCCTTCACCAAACGCCAACTTGTGAAAACTGCCCATTAAATGTTACGTGACCCAACAGTTGCACCTCTAGACTAGAGTGGCAAATTATTCCAGTTCTTCTACGAAGGGAGGTTTATGGGCCTTGGGACTCGTGGGGGTTGACTTACCGCATTGAATCACAGCCAATTGCGATTGAACTCAGGGAGAGTTCAATCGCATCCATAGGTCACCACGTGCCCTTTGTAACTCTTATTAACTCTGGTTAAGATTCACTAACCTTTGGAGTTCAACGATATAACCTTAATTTTTAGAAAAAAAAATATTTAACTAGTTAAAAATTTTAAACCTTATGTTAATATTTTTTTCCAAAACTAAAGGAATATTTCCCTTGTGAATTTGGTAGAAGACTACTTCTTGAATATGCATCCACCAAAATACTATGCACTTTCTCTAAAGTACAAAGCATAAATATCAAGCAACAAAGTTTCACAATAGAGAAGAGAGAAGAAGACAAAAAAAAAGCTTTATTGATAAAGTGAATAAACAAAAACAGCCACACCACCACTCTCACGTTTTCACCTCTCTCTATATATAGAAATCAAAACACTTAAAGATAAGATAAGATAAGGTAAAGATAAAGACTCCTAAAAGATAACTATAAAAGACTCTTATCAAGATAAACACTATTTTAACATTATCTAAAAGATAACTATAAAAGACTCCTACTAAGATAAACTATTTTAACCATATCCACTCAAGGCTCTACTTATCTTATGGATAAGTTAGAGTTTGGTGATGACTCTTAACACTCCCCCTCAAAGCCAAATCTCTACTAATGACGCCAAGTGCATCTCTGAACTTTGTGAATTTTGATGAACAAAGCTCTTTCGTGAATATGTCCGCCAATTGCTCATTTGTATTAACTGGCATAAGATCAATTTCTCCTCGAAGCCCTTTTTCTCTAATAAAATGATGATGAACTTCAACATGCTTCGTTCTAGCGTGAAATACTAGATTTTCTGCCAGTCGAATTGCGCCAATTTTACATTCGACAGCTCTTCCATACCAAACACCATGATCCATTGTTCCTTTTACATATCTTAGAATTCTTCGAACAATCTCAAGATGTGGCTTTCTTGGACTATGCATAAATCTGCTCACGACCCCTACTGCTTGAGAGATATCAGGACGAGTTAGAGTTAAGTAGATCAAACTTCCCACTAACTGCCTGTACATGCAAGAATCTTCAAGTTCTTCAACTTCATCTATACGAACTTTAGTGTTGACATCCATCGGTGTAGCCATCGGTTTGCAATCAAACATTCCAAACCGCTTCAACAGGTCACTGGAATATTTTTGTTAACATAAAAATATTCCATATTTATTTCGATCTATCTCAAGTCCGAGAAAGTGCTTCAGCTCTCCAAGTTCCTTCATGTGAAATCGAATTCCAAGATTCATGCGGATTCTTTTAATTTCTTCTAGATCATCTCCAGTAATAATCAAATCATCAACATAGACTAACACAACTGCAACTTTGTCTGCTACAAATTTTACAAACAAACTTGAATCAGTTGGGGCTAGAATATAACCACTGATTGTAAGAAACTCAGCAATCTTTCCATACCATGCTCTCGGAGCCTGCTTCAACCCATATAGAGTCTTTCTCAATTTGCAAACATATTGAGGATAATGAGAATTTTCAAATCCCTTAGGTTGCTCCATATAGATTTCTCGATCTATTTCACCATGAAGAAATGCATTCTTCACATCCATTTGCCACAACCTCCAATCAGTGCTAGCAGCGATAGCAATCAGAACTCGTACGGTTGTTATCTTAGCCACAGGACTGAAAGTCTCATCATAATCTATTTCATACTGTTGTGAAAAACCCCGGGCAACTAATCGAGCCTTGAATCGCTCCACTGAACCATCTGCTCGGGTCTTGATTTTATATACCCATTTGCAAGAAATAGGTTTTACATCATCTGGTTTTGGCATTAGATTCCAAGTCTCATTCTTCTTTAAGGCTTGAATCTCATCTGCCATAGCTTCCTCCCATTCAGGAACTCCTCGAGCTTCTTCAAATGACTTTGGTTCTTCAATCACCAAATCTTTGCCAATCATTACTTGCGCTAGATCTGCATTCACATTCTTCAGTTTCGCCTTTTCAGTTGCATACTTTGGATTTGGCTTTGGTACTCGTTGTGACCTCCTTAAGACATGCTCATCTTCTTGTTCAGGCTCTTCAAGCTGTGAGGGCCGATTTTCTTCTATAACAGTTTGTTGATAAGTTCCAGTTTTCCAAGGGCTTGCACTAGATGTCATCTGTGACACATCCTTATCAACCTGTACAATTGGTTCAAGTGTCTTCTGATTGGAAGTCTCCTCTTCTAGTTCCTCTTCAAACTTTTGATCAACTGGAAGATCGACATGATCGACTGACCACCATGATGATGACTCATCGAACACAACGTTTCTCGACACATGTACTCGATCTGAAATTGGATCAATACACCTCCAACCTTTCCTTTCCGAATCGTATCCCACAAAGATACATCGGATCGCCTTCTTATCAAACTTGCTACAAAGATGGTTAGACACAAATACATAACATACACAACCAAATACTCGAAAGTGACTTACTGTAGCCTTCATCTCGTACAGCTTCTGGAATGGTGAAAGGTACTCGAGCTTTGGTTGTGGTAGACGATTAATAACATGATTTGCAGTCATCATGCATTCAGCCCAAAAACGAGCTGGCACATTTTTCGAATGTAACAGGCTCCTGCATGTCTCGGCTAGATGCCTGTTCTTCCTCTCCGAGACCCTATTCTGTTGTAGCGTATAGGGACAAGTCAGTTGTCTTCGGATACCATGCTCTTGTATATACTTGTTGAACTCTTCTGAAGTATACTCTCCCCCGTTGTCCGATCTTAGACATGTTATCTTATGTCCAAGCTCTTTTTCCACCTTACTCTTAAGATCCTTGAATTTGTTGAGTACTTCCCCTTTCTCCTTTAGGAAGTAAATCCAAGTATATCGAGAGTAATCGTCGATGAATGTGAGCATGTATTTCATACCTCCAAGTGAAACATCTTTCACTGGACCGAACACATCTGAATGCACCAATTCAAGAGGTTTCTTGACTTGAAACTTCGACTCAGTATAGGGAAGCTGATGTGCCTTGCCATACTGACATCCTGCACATACTGAATCATCTCGGATCTCCAGATCAGGAAGCCCTTTCAATATGTTCTTCTTCATCATGGCCTTTAACTTGACAAATCCAACATGAGCAAGCCGAGCATGCCACAAATCAGCTGTTTCACACTTTCGAGTCTTGTCTACATAAGCAGCCTCAGCTGACATAACATAGACAGATTCAATTATTTTGCCTTGCATGATGGGAGTACCTTCGATCTTCATCTCTTTGTAGATCTTCACATCATCGGGTCCGAACACTACAGTGTTTCCAGATGTCGCCAATTGAGAAACAGACACCAGGTTCTTCTTCATCATTGGGACATGGAATACACCTTGAAGCATTGTTGAATCATCACTTCCTTTTGGTACACATACAGCACTGCCTACATGAGTGATTGGCAGTCTCGCATTATTTGCTGTCACTACTACTCGTTGGCCATTATATTGTTTCTTTGAGAGAAACTTTTGATCATCTCCAGTCATGTGATTTGAGCAACCTGAATCAACTATCCAATCAGTAGAATAGTCTATTCGATTATTATTGCTCGTAGGCATGGTAACTGTAGTAGTCAATCCGAGTGCGTCGGATTGTTCTTCAGTGATAGACAAATAAGCACTCCACTCCTCTTCCTCACCATCAATTTTTTGTGGTAGGTCTTCTGAAGTTGCTGCATTCCCTTCATCTTTCTTCTTCTTGGGTGCTCGATAATTTCTGGCAAAGTGACCTGGCTTGCCGCAATTATAGCACGTTCTGGTTCTAGGATCCTGAAAATCACGTTCCTTGAAACTATCCTCGCTCTTCCTTGAATTCGAGTTCGATTGATACTTCGAATTCTTTTGTTTTCTCCTGTCATTAAAAGACCTTTTACTTTTACCAGTGTACAAGGCTTCTTCTTTCTCATTCGTAGAAAGACCAGCCATCTGCTTTGCTAGACTCTCCTGGTTTACTAGAAGGCTTTCAAGCTCCAAGAGTGTTGGTTGAGTCGGTCATCCATGAATTGCTGTCATAAACCCATGGTACTCAGGCTTTAGACCTCGAATGATAATCCTTCTCATACGAGCATCTGTAATTTTCGACTCCTCATCAAGTTGCGATATCTGAAGACAGATTCCTTTTACTTTCATAAAGTATTGAGAAATCGACATGCTTCCTTGAGATACCGAACTGATCTCGTTCTCTAGCAATTGCAACCTTGCATCATTAGATCTGGTGAAAAGTGTGGATATCGCATCCCACGCTTCATTCGGAGACTTGGCCTCTCGAATATGTTCGAGCAATTCTTTCTGAATTGTAGCTTTCAACACGAACAAAGCTTTGCCTGCCCTTATCTTCCACTTCCTTAATTTCTCAGCATTCTCTTCAGTTTTGGGTGGTGCGATAATATCTTCGCCATTCATCACCTCCCAAAGATCTTGGCCCTGTAAATACGATTCCAAACAGGATCTCCAATACTCATAGTTAGTATTGTTCAACTTCTCTATACCGCTTACAGAATTTGCATGCTCCATTGATCTGAGTTGGCGAATACAAGGTATTTGATGAGATCTTCAGACTCACCGTTTTGAGGTCTTCACGCCCGTTCCCTGAACCAAGCTTTGATACCACTTGTTGAATATGTATCCACCAAAATACTATGCACTTTCTCTAAAGTACAAAGCATAAATATCAAGCAACAAAGTTTCACAATAGAGAAGAGAGAAGAAGACAAAAAAAAACTTTATTGATAAAGTGAATAAACAAAAACAGCCACACCACCACTCTCACGTTTTCACCTCTCTCTATATATAGAAATCAAAACACTTAAAGATAAGATAAGATAAGGTAAAGATAAAGACTCCTAAAAGATAACTATAAAAGACTCTTATCAAGATAAACACTATTTTAACCTTATCTAAAAGATAACTATAAAAGACTCCTACTAAGATAAACTATTTTAACCATATCCACTCAAGACTCTACTTATCTTATGGATAAGTTAGAGTTTGGTGATGACTCTTAACGCTACTCACCACTACTAATTAACCCACTAACCGTGCATAAATTGATGCTTTGCACCAAAAAAGAAAAGAAAAAGAGAAATTCACAGCATAAGTTTCTTCTGGGATTCTAGTCTAACACCCCACCATAAGCTGGAAACTGCGGACCAAGATTCATGAATTAGACTTGGCATAAGAAAGCTACATGAAAGAAGACTTTAATTTCCTGGAAACCTTTAATCCTAGCTGTTTGTTATCTGTCCAAATTGCTTAAAGACCCAATGGGTTATCTGTCCATATGACTTGAGGTAACTACCGACTCTAATTAAACTGCCCCAATTTCTCATTTGGAAAACCAATAAACAAATCGTCCTTATATATAACCCAATTGGCCGCCTTCACCAGACAGCCCCAAAGAGAGAAGAAACAATAGCATTCCTTGCCGCCTTGGTTCGGTTGCTCTAGGCAGTGCAACCAGAACCAGGAGCCATGGAATCAGGGCTCAAGCCCATCAACCGGACTACGTCCATGGAGGTCTTGCAAGGCAAATACCAGCTCGGCCGCGGAAGCTTCGCTAAGGTCTACTACGCTCAGTCTCTCGTTGATGGCACCAGTGTAGCTATAAAGGTAATCGACAAAACCAACATAGTTAACACCACCATGGAACCACGTTTCATCCGGGAAGTATCGGTAATGCGTCGTCTCCAGCACCCCAACATAATAAGAATCCATGAAGTCATGGCTACCTGGAACAAGATCTTCTTGGTCATGGAGTATGCTAGAGGAGGTGAATTATTCTCCAACATCTCCCGCCGCCGACGCTTAAGTGAACCCATTGCCCGCCGCTACTTCCAACAACTTGTTGTAGCTTTACACTTTTGTCACAATAGTGGTGTTGCACACCGCGACATCAAGCCTCACAACCTGCTCCTAGACGAGGAGGGGAATCTCAAGGTCTCGGATTTTGGCCTCTAGGCCCTTCCGGAGCAATTGAAGGATGGGCTCCTTCATACAGCGTGCGGGACTCCCGCCTACACCACACCTGAGGTGGTCGGACGGAGGGGCTACGATGGAGCCAAGGCTGATGCGTGGTCATGTGGGGTACTTCTATTTGTGTTCCTTGCTGGGTTCCTTCCATTCGATGACAGCAACCTCACAGTTATGCATCGAAAGATCCATCGGAAGGAGTTTCAATTCCCCTCTTGGTTCTCGAAGCCGGTAAGGTGGGTGATCTCTAGGCTCCTCGATCCAAATCCTGAGACCCGGATTAGCATTCATGATCTCATGGAGGTTGCTTGGGTCAAGAAGTCCTTTCAATCAATAGGTTGCAAAAGCCAACTTGATTTGGAGAAATTGTTGATGGGAAACCACACTCCTTTCCAGTCTATGTGCAAATTAATGGCATAACAATTTATGTAGAATAAAAATCAATTGAAGCAATTCACACACACAAAATCAGCAAACACAACAAGAAGAAGAACACACCGATTTTTAACGTGGAAAACCCTCTAATGTAGAGGGAAAAACCACGAGACCAAGTCCGATAAAAAATCTTCCACTACGAGTAAAATAATGGGATTACACAAGTTCTCTCTAGACAATCCTAGAGGATTCCAACATCAAGTAATAAAATCATTTGGATTACAATAATGCTTCACTAAATAAAATGGATTTAATCAACAAGAAATCAAAGATCTCTTACTCAAATGAGGACTAAAAAAGTACCTCAATCACTACATGAAAAAGCATGAAAAACAACGGCCAAAAGCCGTCGTTTCTTTATATTTATGACTGTCCTTGGCAGTCGCAGAGGCCGTGGGGAATGAAGGCTTAGTTTCTAAAAACGACGGCCTTTAGCAGTCGTTCATAGGTCGGGAAAAACGACGGCTGTAGGCCTTCGTTTATTGTGTAATTTTGGTTTTTTTTTTTAAATTATTAATATGAATAAACGACTGCCATTAGCCGTCGTTTTTGAAGAAATTTTTTTTTAAAAAATCTGTTTTATCCCTACTGAACCTGTCATTTAACCATCTAAAATCATTTCTAATGAATTCCAACCTATCACATCCAATTAACTTTCTTCTATCATTTCTACATAATCATCAATGACAAATAATTTAACCACAAAAAATAATTACTTAACAAATTTACATGCCAATACACTTGTATCTAAGTACCATAAAATAGTATGATTTCAAAATGACAAAGTCAAATAAATTGTACACAATATTTGGATAATAGTTTCGCCAATGGTAACATCTCCGAGTGTTCCCTCCCTTTGATACAAATTTGTATTTGGATAATAGATGTCATCTACTATAATGTTATATATTTCGGAATGTTGTGCCGCATCTCTATGAATCCGTCCCAATGTAACAATAGTCCCCCTGAAATTTTTTAATAAACACGTCCTGGAAATTGGGGGTGACTCGGGGAGAGCTGGCGAAGGCTGCCTTACCTACAAAAATTAAGGAGAGTATTTAAAAAATAAAAATCGAAAGAAATCAATCAACAAGATTATTCAGCAAAAATACCATAAGACGTAAGATAAAAACAAATTTAATATTTGAGAAGAATACATTTCTAAAAAAAACAAGCTTATATATGAAATGTCGGGCTAATCTAATTGGAATTTTGATGGGGCCCAGACTCCTGAATGGGAGTTCCATCTGCCTAGGTAATATATCTCTTTGTAAAACAGGGAAGGCATTAGGTTTATCTAAACGAGAAATAGAGATTATGACCTTCATCATACAACATGATAGCCTTCTTTTTCAAAATCCTAGAATGCTTTTATTATGACAACAATAGTGGTAATAGATAGTAATAATGATACATCAAACTAAAAGGGACCAAAATGGACACATGATGGAAATGTAATGAAGTAATGGTAACATTTCAAAAAAACAGTGTGTGCGTGACGTTTGTGTACGTTAATTACGAGATAGCATTACTAAAAACAGTATGTGTGTGTGTGCGTGCATGATGTATGTGTATTAGCTACACGCTAACATTACTAAAACATGTATGTGATGTGTGTGTGTTTCCTACTTGTTAACATTACCTAAACATCCTGTGCATGTGTGTGTTATAGCTACATGCTGTCATTACCCGAACATTATGTGTGTGCGCGTTAATTACATGCTAACATTCCAAAAATAGTGTATGTGATGTTTGTGTTATAGCTACATGCTAACATTACCTAAGCAACATGTGGGTGTGTGTGTCACAGCTACATGCTAACATTACCTAAACATTATCTTTTTTTTCCCCAATTTAGAATGGGGAGGTTATGTTTCCGGAGATAATGGGTTCCTTTCAGATTATACTAGGAGGGCTTGTTATAATAGTCAGCATAACCAGTCTCTTTAGGTTCTACTCCGCTGGATTTTTCCTGCACGATTTGGTTTTATTTCTACTATTGTAGCTGTAGGGGTAAGGTTTATTAATAAACCAGCAAGCGTTCAAATAATATTTTAAATTACAAAAGTATAGGGGAGTGAAAATTACCCTGTTCCCCTTTTGTCTGCCAATAGTTTCGGTAGCTAAAGTCAAGGTTAGGCCAAAGCATCTCTGATTTAGCCAAATAGCCAATTAAAAATATTCCTACTTTGGAAAATTAAAGCAACTGCATTTGAGTTTAGATAAGCCTTACCCATCAGAATTGGGTGGACTCCACGTCGGAATCAGGACTTGTGTGCAGATGGAAATAAGCTAAAACAGTTCTTATATGCTTGCATGCCTTGACTGGTCAAATATGTCTGTTATTATCATGCTTTGTAAAATATGCTATATAGCATTTAAGTTATAAGGAAATAGTAAGAAGCAACCATGGATTTTCAAGCAAGATAAGGATAATTTGTTGGCTCCCAATGGAATATTAAAATTTGGAATATCCCTTCACACCTCTTACTTTTAGTTAGGTTTTCATGCATTTTCTTATACAGTTATAATCGGACTGTGGGGAGTCCAGTTATGCCCCTAAGGTTGCCACGTGTTCTTTTTGATACCCTTTAACTATGGTTAAGATTCACCCATCCATCTTTGGGGTTTTTTAAAAATATTTGTTTATATGGAAATATCAATATATATGGGTCGGAAATATCAATATATATGGAACAAAGAGAATATACAACACAATAGGTCATGCCTATGTCGGGATGAAAAAAGAAGTGGAAGGATACATGAACTATGACATCGGTTCTTATTGTACTATATCAAGATTTCTAGGAGCATTAAGTGCACTGCCATTATTCAATTAAAAAGAAGAGGTGCTGGCCTGAACGACATAATCAAAGAAGTGGCTGATTGTTCTTCCCAGAATCAATGATTGACTCAAGGTGCCTATCAATTAAAGACATGAATTCCAATGAAGAGAAGTTAGAAGGTTATACCTGTGAAGTACTACAAAAATTTGAGGAAGATGAACCCCTCATGTTCTCTTTAACACTTGAAAGTCGCTTGGTAAGGTCCTCAATTTTCGACTCAAGTGTTTTCTTCTCCCGTTTAGCAGCCTCCTTGTAAGGAGTGGACGCATAAAGAGTGGTCTTAGAGACACCACTACCCATTCCCCTTGCACGTCCCCTTCCATCACGACCACAAACCTGATCAAGTAACAGAAAGTTATATTAAACGAGAAATTACACTTGAAGGAATGCAATACAAGAGGAGAGGAATGAATCACATACCTGTGCAACAGGGTCATTATCTAAATTTGCATATCCTAGTGATGGATCCATGCTAATAATTTGTCGTATTTCATCCTACAAAAATATATAATTAGCTAGAAAACTTGTATTACTTGCTTACTGATATTAAAAACTAACTAGAATTTTTCTCACTATTTGTTGGCTTGTGGTAGGAAAAGGGCAAGTCCCATCCTTCTTTGTGTGGGTGGCCACGTATACTTCTGTCCTTGTTACTGTTCCACTGGAGCTCTTCTTTTTCTATAAAAAAAAATAAGCAAGCATTAACATCTTATTTAACGAATGATAAGAAATTAATAATATCTCATATTATTACCAACTCCTCTGCAGTCCTAACTGCTCCTCATCTACCAGACGTGTGCAGGCTCTTCATATGCTCCCTAGAAGACTTGCCCTTTGCTCGGCGAGCCTTGTCTTCATCTGTTGAACATATATCAACAAACTTCTCCCAATCTTCTCTTCTCACCTGATGATGGGGATTTCTTTTTCGTTCTGTGTCCGTTTCAAATTTGTCACAATGTTGCGGAGCTCGTGTTTCCAATTCTTCCAAGTGGAGTTGGCTTTCGCCAATACTGAACCTTTGTGTGTGATTGAAATATTATACTCGGACTGTGATCAGATAAATCAAATTTATCAGTATATAAAAAGAAAGTAAATTCTAATTACAACCACATGCACTCACCATGACAATTCTCCAAATGAGTTCCTTGATTTCATTTGGCACTACAAGCCAACTAGAGTATGTAGGTGGACAATGTTTCCTCGTGACCCTCCCCAATCTGAACGAATCAACCATAATGCATACCAATGCAAAATTAAAGCCCATTTACTTGTCAAATGTCAATATTTGATTGTATATCAAGGCAAAGCACCAAGAATGGAAATGCTTCATTGCTTTATTTACGATTGAAAAACTCAAAAGGAATGAAGCAAATATTAGGAGAGAACCTGAGAAAGCATTTATAAAGAAAGAAAGAAAAGGAAAGGGGACAGTACAAACAATTCCAATCCTATAATTATGAAACAAAGGTTGGAACAACCAGATCAACAAACAATTCTTCAAATCCGAGAATAAGAAGAGAAATAATTGAAATGCCATAAGCAGTCGTTTATTGCGCCACTCATAAGCGACTCACACAACCCGTCGGGAATTTAACGACATCCTTAAGCCGTCGTTTTTCCCGCCATTTGGTGTCATTTTCAGCCTATTTTCACGTAGTGATAGGACCAAGCCACCAATGGAAGACCTCTCTAATTCAATAACTAACAATATTAAGGTAGTGTAAACTTGACTTACTAAAAGTGAGGCCAGTATCTCCTAGTCAGTCACAAAATTCAAGAAATTTAGGTGTCGAACTATTCAGCCCGGGAAATAGTGGTCTTAGAGACATCTTGCTTCTACTGTATGATTGGCCAGTGTGGTCTAAGTTCAAGTGGTGCAATGATCGGGCTGGTGCTCATTGTAATATTTGGGCTAGACTAGATATAATACTTTACAATTCAGCCCAGGAAAGTTCTTATATATGTGTTTATAATTTTTCATAATTATTAATTTCAGATTTTAATTATTAATCTTTTCCTAACAATTTTCCCTTTTCTTTTTGAATTATTGAAACTTTTCCTAATGAATAATGCTTGAACTCTAACTTAGTGAATATGCATATAACGGCCTCCAAAGCTTTAGAACCTACCAAAATATGAAAATTTGACCTTGAATCAAAGGAACATGAGAACATCTCATTCTCTTGGATCCATAAATCAGCGAATGCATTGGAAGGGTGGAGTGGGGGGGATGTATTATTCTGTGGCGAAGGCCTCCCATTGTAATTGTGTTTCTACATGCCCTAGTTGTTGAGATGCTCTGTTTGTATCTCCCTTTTATTTCTAATTTTATTTTCTCTCGTTAGCGATCACAACATGCAACAGGACATGTTACCAAATGGATAATTTATATTGAAATAGATATTTATAAAGGAGAAACCCACAAACTGTGAAATATATGTAAATATTAATCTCCACGACTTCCCTGCAATTATAAATTTTTCTTCTTCTGCAAAGTAAAAGTCAAAATGTTTATGGGTCTGCAATACTTCAGACCAGAGCCCAAGAACTAACGCAATATTCATGGGTCTGTGATTATACTATAAAACTTCAGAGCAGAGCAAAAAAATTCCTCATAGCAAATTTCTTACTGCAAAACTCTAAGAACTTCAAGTCTTTTTTAGGATCAAGGATAACTACTATGGAAGTTTTCAATTCAAGAATTAATGACTTAAGTATAGTACTACAGTAACCCAACCTGTGATATTGCATAAATCTTGGAACAAAAACACTACCATAGTACTGCCCATTATTACATCTCGCAATAGCTATCTCATGATACCAACATCATTATTACATCTCGCAATAGCTATCTCATGATACCAAATCAAAATATTCAAGAAAAAATATTTTTTAAAAAGAGAGGAAACAAAAGTAAATTAGAGAAGAAAAAAATAGAAGAACCAAAGCAAAAAATCATGACAAAACCCAATTTCAAAGAAGAAGAAGACCATGTGGATTTTGTTATTTTGTTTCCTAGGTTTTTTTTCTCTGAAAACCACGGAGAATCTTATAGATTTTCATTCTTTTAGTTTCCAGATATCTAACAATCTCCACCTCTATTAACACAAGGTTTGTTCTAATTTGTTCATGATAACTTTATTCAGAAACTTCATACAAACATCTGCATCTTGTTTCATTTTCCTGCTCCTACCTCAACTTCATGTATCGTAACTTAATGCCAAAATCCAAAATTTCATTTTATTTTAAAAAAAAACTATAGAAACCCAACAGGCCTTATTTTGGATCACCTATTTATCCAAATTGAAATCTTTCACTGTGTAATCTCCAAGCTTACAAAAGTTACCGAAGTAATAAACAAAGAAATGACTAGATCAATAAACCCAACAGATTACGAAATTTTTTTATAGAAATTTTTGTTTGATCAAGAAAAACAATATAATTGAACACAATGCTCTGGTTTTCGTTTTTAGGGTTTCTCGTGTAGAACACAATGGCGATGCTTCTTCTCTATTGCAAATCCATAAATCTGTTTTTGAGGATTATTTAATTGATTCTAAAGAAAGTTGAGGCTCAAATTAAGATTTTGATCATTATTCTAAGGAACTTAGAGAAATGGGTGTTCTATCACCCCAATCGCATCACTCAAAACCTCAAATCTATCGTCTGAAAATCCTAGGGTTAGGGTTTTGAAATGGAATCAAGAGAAGAGGGCATTAGAGAAACAAGATGCCGAAGAAGAGGAGAGAAAACTTACTCTAGATCGTAGCGGTGCTGCGGCAGGTTGGAGACGAGCAGCAGGTGGTTTGGGGGTTGGAGACGAACAGATTTCTCCTGTTTGGGGTGAGGGAGAGCTACCTTAATAGCAGTGACGAACAACAACGGTTGGAGAGGAGCCTTAGCGTCCGACGATTGAGAGTGAGGGGAAGGGAAAGAGAAGATGATTGCCGTAAGGGTTAGAGGCTTAGAGCTGTTTGAGAAATAAGAGAAAAGAGTAAAGCAAACAGAAAAGAGTAAAGTAAAAAGCTAGGGTTAGGGAAAAAAAACAGCTGTTATTAGCCGTCGTTAATAGCGACAAACTTAAACGGCAACTTAAGGCCGTCGTTAACTATAAGATGGCTATAGGCCGTTGTTTTTTCCAACTTTTAGTGTCGTTTTTCATCCTTTTTCACATAGTGAATATGGCGTCGTTGGCAAGCCGGATAACACTCCAAACCTATGGATAGAGTCCTCACAAGCCCGGCAACAATATATCAAACTTCTAGCTTGAGCGAACAAATGGAGAGTATGAGGTCAAGCTTCAAGGGGCTGGTTCTCCTTCCCCAAAAAAAACCTCTGTTCTTCTTCTTCCAATTCGTGTGTGAAAGGGGAAAGAAACCACAAAACTCTATTTGGTTAATAGAGCATTAAATGCTCCCACCTACCACCACAACTTTCCATGCCATACCCATTTTCAAAATAAAGAAACTTTAGTGGGTTCTTCTTAACCCACATGGGCCCCCAACTCATAAAGAGGGAAGCCCAACAATCTCCCCCTCCTGACTTATGAGGAGGGTTCACCCAAGCCTGCTAAGCTTCTACAATGTTCATGTTTATCCTTTGGCAAGGCCTTGGTCATCATATCCAAGGTATTGTCTTCAGTATGAATCTTTTCAAGTTGTAATAACTTATCTTCTAGGACATCACGTATCCAATGATACCTTACATCAATGTGTTTTGTCCTATAATGAAAACTGACATTTTTACTTAGGTGGATGGCACTCTGACTGTCGCAATAGACAACATGTCTATCCTACTGTAACCCCAATTCTTGAAGAAATCTCTTCATCCACAACATCTCCTTGCATGCTTCTGTAGCTGCAATATATTCCGCTTCTGTAGTTGATAAGGCATTGCACTTTTGGAGCCTAGACTGCCATGATACAGCTCCCCCTGCAAAAGTAATTAGATAGCCTGAAGTAGACTTCCTTGTATCTACATCTCCAGCCATGTCTGCATCTGTGTAGCCCTCCAACATAGGTTTACCATCACCAAAACTCTAACACATTTTGGATGTACCTTTGAGATACTTGAGAATCCACTTGACAGCTACCCAATGCTCTTTGTCAGGATTGGCAAGAAACCTACTAACAACTCCAACTGCATATGCAATGTCGGGTCTTCTGCACACCATAGCATACATAAGACTCCCTCTAGCTAAGGTATAAGGGATCTTCATCATTTCTCCTTTTTCCTCCTTTGTAGATGGACATTGCCTGGAACTTAACTTAAAGTGACTTGCAAGTGGAGACCCAACTGGCTTTGCATTATCCATGTTGAACCTTTCTAAAACCCTCTCAATGTATCTTTCTTGTGATAACCACAATCTTTTGGCTTTTCTATCACGAGAGATTCGCATGCCTAAGATTTGTCTTGCGGGCCCTAAATCCTTCATGGCAAAGGATTTGCTTAGCTCTTGCTTTAACTTGCCAATCTTGTTAGTATCTTGACTAACAATCAACATATCATCAACATAAAGCAATAAAATAATAAAATCACCATCAGAGAACTTCTCGGTGAATACACAATGATCTGAAGATGTTCTGCTATAACCATGGTCTGTCATGAAGGAATCAAACTTCTTGTACCACTGCCTTGGGTCTTGCTTCAACCCATATAGGCTCTTCCTTAGTTTACAGACCAAGTGCTCTTTGTCTTTGACTTTAAAACCTTCCGGCTGCTCTATATATATTTCTTCTTCCAAATCACCATGAAGGAAGGCTGTTTTGACATCTAGTTGCTCAATCTCTAGGTTCATGCTTGCAGCCAATCCTAATATAACCCGAATGGATGACATCTTCACTACGGGTGAAAAAATCTCATCAAAGTCAATGCCTTTCTTTTGTCCAAAGCCATTTACAAACATCCTTGCTTTGTACCTTGGTTGTGAGCTTTTATCTTCTGTCTTCAACTTGAAAATTCACTTATTTTTAAGTGTTTTCTTACCCTTTGGTAGCTTCACCAAATCATAAGTATGGTTCTTATGCAAAGAATCCATCTCTTCTTGCATAGCTTTCATTCATTCTGCCTTGTGCTCACTTTCTTGAGCTTCTTGGTAATTTTCTGGTTCACCCTCATTTGTAAGCAAAACATACTCCAATGGAGAGTACTTCTGAGATGGTTTGTGTTGTCTAGAAGACTTTCTTAACTGAGGGTCAGTTGGTGGTTCTGGGAGAGGATGCTCCCCTTGATCTAGAAAATCTACATGATCTGCAATCTCTGTAGGAGCATCATCACCAACTGTGTCATCATGATCTTGGACATTGTCTCTATTATCATGTACCATGGGAGAAAGAACTGGGTCAAGATCAATAAGGTCGTCGACATAAGGTTGTGGCTTTTCAACCTTATCAAAGTCTTCAATTGTCTGGTCTTCAAAGAATATCACATCTCTACTTCTAACAACCTTCTTTTCAACTGGGTCCCAAAGCTTGTAGCCAAATTTCTCATCTGCATTGTAAGCACCCAATTTTTACACCCCGTCCAAACTCAAACCCCATTTCATGTAGACCTAAACCCTAGAACCCCAGGACCTAAACCTTAGAACCCTAGGACCTAAGCCTTGGGCTCAAGGCCCATTACCCTAGGACAAACCCTAATAGAACCTTAGACAAGCCCTAGGTGAGCCCTAGACAAACCCTAGGTGAGCCCTAGACCCTAAAAGCCTAGTTCTAAACCCTATAGGCTCGAGGCCCACTTAGCTATCCAAATTCCAAAACCCTAGCTAAACCATAGCTAGACCTAAGACAAACCCTACGAGAGCCCTAGACCTAGCCCTAGCTAAACCCTAGCCCGAAGCCTAAGACAAGCCCTATGGGCTCGAGGCCCGTTTAAAAATCCAAAAGAACCCTCAAGTCCTAAAGCCCAAACACTTTAGGACCCAAACTTGGGCCCACCTCAACCCATGAGGATCACATGAGTGGGACCCACAACCCCCAAATCCAAAAAGGGCGGGAAATGCCCTAAGTAGGTGTCCACAATGCTTTTGGCCCAAGTGAATTTGGGCCTGGCCCGAATTAGAAACAAAATCCAGGATGTCGGTAATTCGATTACCGACACCCCCAATAAGCCTTAGTTTTGAATGGCGGTAATTCAATTACCGCCATTCCTGTTTCTTTACTTTGGCCTGTGTAGGCCTCCCCTGTGATCATCTACTGCACTTGGGACCTCCCCCACTGGTCCTTGGACCTCTCTAATGCCTGAAATACCCCTGGGGGGTCCTCCCTTCTCCTCTATAAATACCAAGGCCCCCATGCAAACTAACACCCAATTTCTTCACGGTGAAGCCCTGCCCAACTGTGCTCCGCCCTACACAGCCTTACCTAGCTCCACTCCTTTGCCTCAGAACATTACTAGACCTCTCCTGAAGTAGCCCTAACCTTCCCTAGGCTTCTACACCAATCACAGCAACACCACCTGCATTCACTGCCGTGCAACCTCACTAAGGGGTATACCCCTCTCTGCTTTCTGGTCCCTGTGCTGTAAGGACCCCCTGGTCCTGCTCCAGGGGGTCCATTTATCTTTTGTTGGTCTCCATTTACCTTGTCGAACAAAGGACAAGGGCTCCTATAGCTTCCTGTAAGCGTAGGGAACCCTTCGAGGTTCTTGAATATGGGTTCAACAACCCCCTTACGTGCATGGTATCACCCATTAGGGTTTGGGGGTCCCTCAGTCCATGAAGGAACCTCTAGACCCTTGCTCGTGTAGCTTGCAATAGGAAAAATGAGTTTTTTCGAAATCTGCTAGTGGTTGGTAATCACAGTACCGACCCTTTGAAAAACCGCACAAAACCCCTTGTCGGCACTCTCATTACCGACAGGCGTGGCCCCTTTTACAGTGAGTTTGGGCCCCTGTGGGGCCCACATCCCTTGTGCCCTGGGGTCTACCCCAGGCTTGTTGGAAAGCCCTGATATTCCTCTACCTTCCTGCAAAATTTCAGGACCCAGGTCTGTGCCTAACTAGGGTTAGCATAACCCTAAACTTGAGTTAAAACTTGTTCAGGGTGTCGGCAATTGAACTACCGACATTATATGGTCTATTTTTTGCAAACTTTGGGCCCTGTGGGGCCCACACCTGCCCTGTTCAGAGGCTTCCACCTGGTCCATTGGAGAGCCTGGACATCAGGCAACCCAACCATGCTTTCACTTTATCCAGGGGAGGTCCCTAACTCTAGTTACACCCTCACAAACCTTGGTTAAAACTTTACTGAAATTGAGGTAATCTGATTACCTCATATCTGTAAAGTTTTGATTTTCGGCTTTGTGCAGGGCCCAAACCTGGTAGGAGGCCACTCTAGGCCCTGCCATACCCTTTAGGCCCATTTTTGACTGACCATGACCCTTAACCAAGGTTAAAACGGCCCCCGGTTAACTTTTAACCATGGTTAAGTACTATTTACCACAAAAAATATGGAAAATCCCTAAAAATCCATAAAAATGCAAAAGACCAAAAAATCAACTCTTGGACTTTTTAACCCTGGTTAGCAACCCTAACCATGGTCAATACTCTCTTAACCCCGGTTAGCAACCCTAACCCTCGGTTAACACCTCATTTTGCCTCCGGGCTTCACCCTTGGCCTACCGGGTCTCACCTTAGTCTACCGGACTACCCCTCGGCCTACCAAGCCCATCACCTTGCACATTGACCAAACTCGGTCAAGCAAAACCCTAATCTACCGGATTAGGTCTATTAGCCGCCTTTTGGTGCACACACACACGGCCCCCTCGCCTTGGCACGGGCTCAAGTGCTAAAACTACGCTCGGACTGATCTCACCCTTATGTGAGTACGTAGGCAGCCCAACATGGGCCCGACCCTAATTAGCTTTTACTTTCTTCCGGTTAGTATTAACTTAAATACTAAAGGCATTCGATTAACATTGAATTTATTTTGGCTTAAACCTAGCAAGTAGGGAACCATCATGTGTGGAAGTGTCGGGGTGCCTAACCCCTTCCCCAAACTTAACCGAACCTCTTACCCCGATCCCTAATCGCGGACCAAGCCTTATCCAACATTTTCTGGGGACTTATCCCTTCTAAATTAATAAGTGGCGACTCTAAATCCCGTGAGAGATTTTCAGGGAGTGAAATCCAGTGCTCACATCCATAACCTAAGAAAATACATTGTCTGGTCTTATCATCAAGCTTTGACCTCTCATCTTTGGGTATATGTACAAATGCTTTGCAACCGAACACTTTCAAGTGTCCATATGAGACATTTCTCCCTGTCCATACACTTTCTACTACATTTCCATTCAAAGCAGATGAAGGGGATAGATTAATCAAGTATACAACAGTATTCATGGCTTCACCCCAATATTGTCTTGGTAACTTGGCATGTGAGAGCATACACCTGATTCTTTCCACTATTGTGCGGTTCATCCTCTCTGCTACACCATTATGTTTTGGAGTCTTAGGAACTGACTGCTCATACTGAATGCCATTACTAATACAATACTGCTCAAACTGTCCAATGTACTCACCACCATTGTCAGTACGGATGCACTTGAGAGACCTTCCTATTTCCCTTTCAACCTTTGCATGAAAGTTCTTGAAAACCTGAAAAACCTGATCTTTAGTTTTCAAAGCATATACCCAAACTTTTCTAGAAGCATCATCTATGAAAGTAACAAAATATGAAGCACCACCTAAGGTTTTAACTTTCATAGGACCACATACATCAGAATAAACAAGATCCAAAATTTTAGTTTTTCTTCTAGGTAAGTTCTTATGAAAAGAAACTCTATGTTGTTTACCAGCTAAGCAATGAATATAACGATATAAATGCATACCTTTCATGTCTGGAAGATGTTGTTTCTTGGCAAGAATTTGCACTCCATTCTCGCTCATGTGGCCAAGCCGCTTATGCCACAACTCAGTTGCTACATTCTTCTCTACTGTGTTCGCCTCACCCTTGCATAGCTGTGCCTTTGTCTTGTAGAGACTGCAACACTTGTTCCCTCTTGCAACCACAAATGATTCTCTGGTAAGCTTCCATTGACTTTACCAAAGTGGTTGTCATAGCCTCCATCATCCAACTTCCCTACTGAAATTAGATTTAGGCGAAGATCTAGCAAATGTCGAACATCCTTGAGAACCAATTTGCAACCAACATTGGTCTCAAGGAAAACATCACTCATGCCTACAATTTTAGAAATATCATTGTTTCGCATTCTTAGAACCCCATAATCTCCTGAACTGTAAGAAGTAAAGAACTCCTTCCTAGGAGTAGCATGGAATGAAGCACCTGTGTCAATCACCCAATCTGTATCCTGACAAGTGAGACTCATACATTCCTTCTCACACCCTGAGAAGTGAATGATATCACCTTCTGTGACTGCTGTAGTAGTGTCTTTGTCTCCTTGCTTCTCTCATTTCTCTTTCTTTTGCTCTCTCTTAAGCTTTCGACATTCATTTCTATAATGACCGGGCTTGCCACAATTATAACAAGTAATTTCCTTTCTTGACTTGGATCTTCCTCTTGACTTCTCACGGTTGAAAGGCTTTCTGCTTTTACTTCTTCCTCTATATTCTGTAATAAGTGCATTTGGATGTGAAGAACCCAAGGATTTCCTTTTTGTTTCTTCATTTAATAAACTTCCTGTTACTTGGCTCATTGTGATAATCCCATCTGGCACAGAATTACTAAGAGACACCACCAAAGTCTCCCAACTGTCGGGCAAATAACTGAGAGTAACAAGGCCTACAACTCATCATCTAGCACCATCTCCATAGAAGTAAGTTGATTCACAATACTCTGTATTTCATTCAAATGCTCTGCAATGGAATAGTCTTCCTTATACTTCAAATTCACAAGCTTCCTAATCAAGAAAGCCTTGTTGCTTGCGGTTTTTCTTTCATACAACCCTTCTAGTTTCTTCCAAAGTGAGTTTGTCGATGTTTCCGTAGATACGTGATGAAAAAAACTATCATCCAACCATTGCCGAATAAACCCAACGGCTTTCCGGTCAAGCTTTTTCCAATCATCATCACTTGTACTTTCCGGTTTTGATTTATCACCTTCTACGGGTCCATACAAGTCCTTGCAATACAATAAATCTTCTATTTTGGCTTTCTAAATCATCCAATTGCTTCCATTCAAGCTAATCATACGACTTGTGCTTGCCTCCATAATTTGCACAGAAAATAATTAGAGCCTAGCTCTGATACCACTTGATGGGAAACCACACTCTTTTCCCGTCTATGTGCAAATTAATGGTATAACAATTTGTGTAGAATTAAAATCAATTGAAGCAATTCACACACACAAAATCAGCAAACACAATAAGAAGAACACACTGATTTTTAACGTGGAAAACCCTCCAATGTAGAGGGAAAAACCATGGGACCAAGTCCAGTAAAAAATCTTCCACTATAAGTAAAATAATGGGGCTACACGAGTTCTCTCTAGACAACCCTAGAGGATTCCAACATCAAGTAATAAAATCACTTGGATTACAATAATGCTTCACTAAATAAAGTGGATTTAATCAACAAAAAATCAAATATCTCTTACCCAAATGAGGACTGAAAAAGTACCTCAATACGGCGTCATTGGCAAGCCAGATAACACTCCGAACCTATGGATAGAGTCCTCACAAGCCCGGCAACAATATATCAAACTTCTAGCTTGAACGAACAAATGGAGAGTATGAGGTCAAGCTTCAAGGGGTTGGTTCTCCTTCCCCAAAAAAAACCTCTGTTCTTCTTCTTTCAATTCGTGTGTGTGAAAGGGGAAAGAAACCCCAAAACTCTATTTGGTCAATAGAGCATTAAATGCTCCCACCTACCACCACAACTCCCCATGCCATACCCATTTTCAAAATAAAAAAACTTTAGTGGGTTCACCTTAACCCACATGGGCCCCCAACTCATAAAGAGGGAAGCCCAACAAATGTCACCCAAGTTTGATTCATTTAGGACAGCTCCTGTAAATGTAATGAATGCTTTCGATATAATTTCCATGTCATCGGGAACATCGTCCAAACAATCCATTTATCTCAATGTTTCTGATCTTTGATTCTCCAAACAAACCAGTTATCTTTCAAACCAATGGTTCTCCACCTGTTGAGAACAATTTCAGTGGTTCATCCAATATCTCTCTACTTTCAGTGTATTCAATGATTTCGACTTCAGCGTTGTCTTCGATTGGCTCAGGTGAGGCCATTTATTCTTTCTCTTTTTTCTTCTTCACCTATTGTGTTCATATGATTCCTAAGTTGATGAATCAATGATAAAACATACGAACCAATTCCAGATCACTCAGTTTTGGATTGTTCCAAGTTATATTATTCCTCAATAATGAAAAAAGCAACATATGACAAATGGGGTTTGGTGAGGATATGTGGTCAAGGAACACTGGAGAGAAAGAAAGGTGGAGTGGGGGTGGGGCTTGGTATCAATAATAAAGAACAAAAAAAAAAACAATATATTCACCTTTTTTTTTTTGGAGAGTACAATATATTTACCTTGAGATGCAAGACATCATATTCAATGGCCGCCCCAACTCCTAAATATTTAGTATATGAAGTAGAGAGAAGACAACCCCCACTTTTCATTTTTTCAGGTAAATGTTGCATTATTTGGTTTCATTCTATTGCACCTAAGTTCTTCTGGATTTCCCTCTTCTGATTATTCTCCTTTTACTACTTGGGTCTTTTTTCTTTTTTATGTGTTTCTCACCAGGAGTTCCTGGATGTTTCCTTATATATGAGACAAAGTAGGAATGTAGGGGATGGAGGAACGTTAGAGGATGGGAGATGCGAGAGTTGGGTTTCTGTGAGAAGACTTCACATAGGAACGTGATTGAAAGGTGTGGGTACTTAATTACATGATAAGAATGGGAATTAAGGCAACGTAGCTTGGGGGTGGGTCGTGGGTGGAATTAAGGAGCCAAATCATGGTTGGCACAAGAGATTCCAATGACTATGCAATTATAGAAGAGTGCTGAAGTGCCCATTACCAGTTGAGGTGTCTAATAAAAACAGTCGTTCTTACTTCTTACACATAGTTGGGAGTTTTAATCGAAGGAGTTTGTTGGTGAAGGAGTCTGAATAGGTGGTTGTTGACTAGAAGTGTTGTAATGGAAAACATGTGAGAGTTTATAGGAGAGTTGGATTTATCTGTATTCGTGAAGTTATATGTTATGGGAGTCTATTTGTGGAAATTTACGAATTTATAATCCATGTTTATTTTTTCGGGAGTCTTTAGTAAGTTGAGTTGGACCTGGATAATAAAATATCTACTCTACTATCTAAGTGAAAAATATAGAAAAACAGTCCCATATTTAAACGTCGCCACACTTAGTGGTTACTATTTGATTAGAAACCAAATCCTCCATCCGGTTATCACCCTGGGTCGTCACGTGTCCCTTTTTACACTCCTTAACTGTGGTTAAGATTCACCCACCCCTAGGGTTCACCCACCCCTAGGGTTCACCCACCCATCCTTGATTTTCAGAATAAATATTAATTATTTTTATAATATTAAAAAAAATATTCTTAAGGTTTTGTATTATTAAATATTTAAAAATAGAATTAATATTTTTTTGTGAAAACCAAGGACGGGTGGCGACCTCAGGGGTGATAACAGGGTTTGTCACCGTAGAGGATTTGGTCTCATTTGATTATTATAAAATTTAAACAATTTGCATGTTGAGCCACTTCCTTCTGTATTTTTTTATTATTTTTTTTTCATATAAATTATATTGTTTCTATGATAGTTAATTAAATTAAATATTTTATAACTTTAAAATAACACAATAGTAACTATTATATTTAGTTCTAAATAAATACATAATAATATTATTTTCAATTAAAAATAAGACGAGAGTATGTTTCTTTTCATTTAAAGGATTATTATATTTAGTCTATTAAATATATAATAATATTATTTACAATTAAAAAGAAGATGAGAGTATGTTTCTTTCATTTAGAGGAAGTATTATGCCATCTTTCAAAGGCTTTCATTTGCTTCTTAATTTAATTATTAAGTCATAATGTCTTTTATTATTAATTAAAATATAAATTAGAGAATTACATATGCTTGATTTTTTTCATTATAAATTTATAATATGTTTTTTTTACACCTGTGCATCGCACGGGCTTTTTGCTAGTCTCTATCTCTACTATTATAATGAGAGAGGTAGGGGTACAAAAGTTGTTTGAATCTTTTAACAATAACAAGAAAATCTTATAGCTTATTCCAATATGAGTTAGTTGAAAAAGGGTATTAAGGTAATTTTAAAAAATAACTTCCTACAACCCCTTCTAAAAGCCACGATCCCTTCATAATCTTTATCGTAACTTAAATCAAAGAGGTTGGGATAAGAGAGTATGAGAGAGTATAGGGGACGTGTAGGTCTATCTCCCCTAAATCTTCTCTATATCTTTTCTCTCTCTTATACGGTTTTAACTTTTAAGTTCTAAACATCCTACCTACAACCCCTTCTAAAAGCCACGATCCCTTCATAATCTTTATAGTAAGTTAAATCAAAGAGGTTGGGATAAGAGAGTATGAGAGAGTATAGGGGACATGCAGATCTATCTCCCCTAAATCTTCTCCATATCTTCCCTCTCTCTTATATGGTTTTAACTTTTAAGTTCTAAACATCCTCATCCCCCTATCTTCTCTCTCCTCCAATATCTTCTCCTTGTACCTTTCCAACTACCTCTAACTACCCACATCTCTCACACATATCAAATCATCTCACTTCTCTCCTGTTTCATCCTTAAAATAATTAGAAAATTGTTTGGAACATGTTACCTCTTTGCAGATTTAGGTTCTACTATTTTTATTTTTTATTTTCAAGTTTCCGATATTTTTTTTGCAGATTTAAGTTCTGTGATTTTTTTTCTTTTAAAGTTCCTAATAATTAATTTTTTCTCAATATTGGTTCTTCCCAACAATATTCATTTTTTCAATCATTGGGCCGCGGTTGAGAAGAAAAATCACAATTTCAAGTGCTTGGTACAATCACCGAAATCTTTCTTCATGGTATTGATGTGTTATTTTGTTGGCTCGGTCCTAGGGGTGTCAACGAGCCGAGCTAGGCACTGCTTGAGCTCGGCTCGTTGGAATTTTACAAAGGCTCAAGCTCGGCTCGGCTCATTGGAATTTTACAGAGGCTCGAGCTCGGCTTGTCCACAGATAATTGAGCTTGAGTTCGGCTCGGCTCGGCTCGATAATTTTTTTTTTTTTTAAATACATTGATAAGCACTAAATTCAATTAAAAAAAATTAAAAGGACATTTTTTTCTTTGGGATGTCATGTGACTCACGTGAAAGCCTGAGTTAAAACTTAAAACAAAAATAATTATGTTAATGTATACTATATAAATTTTACCAAAAAAAGGTATACTAAATATATAATATAAATTTAATTTTTAAAGGGTATTATTATAAAATTAATCGAGCCGAGCTGAGCCACCTATTGTTCAGGCTCGGCTCGTTTATTTTTCGAGCTCACTTTTAAGGCTCGGCTTGGCTCGGCTCAACGAGCCCAAAGTAAAAGCTCAAGCTTGTTTTTTTTTTAGTCGAGCCGAGCTGGCTCGGCTCATTAACACCCCTACTTGGTCCACAACGTTTGTTTGGGCACCTCATATTAAGAAATTCATAGAAAAAAAACTGAAGTCTCTTCTGGTGATTTTCTTTTCTAAATTTCTTACAGTTTTTGGAATACTTATAATCATAATCAATGCTTCAGACTTTTTGTTATAATACAGTTGGGGCCATTCTAAATGGTAGGTTATAGTTATGATGCCTCTGATTTAGTTTTTTGAGAGATTTGCCTATTTTCTGTTTGGTTCACGGTAATAGATATATGCCTAAATTCCCACTTTGATTTGTAATTTGGATTTTATATGATCAAATCTTCCCATTTTGATGTGTAGTTTGGATATTATATAATTAACCAAATCTCTCTCTCCTTAATTAATTTCATTGGATTCATGTTTTTTGCTTGATAGATTCACACTTCTTTGTCTAACAGATTTACAAAGAGGAGTTCAATGATATAAGGTCTATCAGTCTCATTCTCATTGTATCTTACCAACTACACCTTTTCAGTTGTCACTCGATTATCACCATCTTCTATGGCGGGGGCATAAGCTAACAATGGCTTGCCAAGAATGTTAAGCCCTTTTGATCTAGATCTAAATTTTGGATGACCTAAAATTAATGGTCTGGAAGAATCTATTGCATCAGTGATTAGAAAGATTAGTTGGCCTAATTTTCAGTCTACGTCCCATGTGGAATGGCCTGATTTTTAGTCTCTGGCTCATGTGGAAGTTTGCTCATCTATTGGGAGGTCCATATTTATGCTGCAAACTGAAAATTTCAGATGTACGGGTACCCTATTGGGCTCATTTCATGAGATCTAGGACCTTGCTTTAGGCCACAATGATATCAGTATCTTCACTATATTCTCTACTGAATCCAAATAATTTTATTTAATGTGAACTCATTATTTATTACTATATTATACACTAACATATCACTATGAATATATCGAAATATGTTTCTATATTTAATGTCAAATTTATTCAATTTAGGAAAATAATCACCTCCTCGGTCGGTGATGCAAGGAGGGGCATTTCGGCTCACATTTTCTTGCCATGTGTCCCCCCTTCTAACCCCATTTAACTATGGTTAAGATTTATTCACCCTTTAGGGTTCACCCATCTACTCTTGGTTTTTAGAAAAATAAAATTAAAAAAATTTAATTATAGGGTTAAAAATAACTAACCCGAGTTAATGGAAGTTGAAGGGTAGGCTTTGTGAGAGCGAGGAGCAATAGTTTGCTCCTCGCCAGTGGAGCGAACTATTGCTCTTCAATTTATGCTTTTAAAGCTTGGGGCAAGTCATCCTGAGAGGTGTGATTGAATCGATCTCGGTACTGAATTGCAATGTGACCATGTCTATGATAGATTTGACATTGAATGGCAGACCTTGCAGGGCCACATACGGTTCCCCTCTCTGGGATTATCACGAAATTGTTTCTCTTTAATATGAAGAATTAGCATTCCTATTGCGGGAATAACGATCCTGTTGCCGAGCACGGTTAGAGAAGTGTCCACGGCCTCTGCCCCGACCACGAGGAGCAGGTTGATGTTCAGAGTTAAGGGCCCGAAGAGTGTCAAAAGATCCAGAGGGATGGAACTAATGGAACTACAGGAGGCGCTGCTCATGGATCAGCAAGCGGGAGTGAAGTTCAGCAAAAGCAATCGGTTCCTGCCGATTAGTGACTGCAGTAACAAAAAATTCAAAATCGGAGAAGAGACCTACAAGTGCATACATCACCATATCACGATCCTGAACGTACTCATTCGCGGCCACAATAGAATCACAAATGGTTTTAATCGGATTCAAAATTCTGTCATAGCACTTGACCCTTTCCGTAGAGTTTGGAGGGTGAGACGCAAGTGCATCACTCGAGCTTGTGAGTGTTTTGTAAACATTTGGGTGAGAAGATCCCAGATGGTGCTCGAGGTGAAGAGACCCACGGTCTGCGCAAGCACGCTCTCTGTGAGGGTGCTGTTGATGCACCTTATCACAAAGCTGTCCATTCGCTGCCATGAAATAAATGATGGATTAGGAACTCCATCGGTCAGGCAATGAGCGGGAGAGGGTATAGGCTGACTGTGCCATAAGAGGAAGTTAGCACCATCCAGTTTGATCGAGACAAACTAAGTGATGTTTGTGATGTGAGGATGGGAAGAGGAGTTAGTTGATGTTGCACTGGCATTAACAGTAGAGGCTGAAGAAGAGGATTCAGTCATGTTTGCAAAAATTCCATTGTGCTCTGATACCATAAAAGCATTTGAAACCAGTATTTGTTGAAGGCTTAAATGTTGGGTAAATAATAGAACCAGACGGAAAAGAATAAACCAAAAACACACACACAAGAGAACACAAGAAATATACATGGTTCAACAACAACCTGCCTATCTCCACGGGTCAAGATCCGATCACTTCTTTATTCACAGAAACCTTGAGGAACCAGTACAAAAGCACTCAACTCACCTTCTCTATGAAAACCCAAAGAAGAATCGCTATCTATCCTCCCTTAAACCTTTCTTAAGCCCAAGTATGCTTTAAACCTTTTTATTATCTCTCACTCCCAATGCTATTGCATTAACCTTTGATCTTCAAGATAAAAAAACCCTAGACTTATAAATACGTATTTATAGGCCTAAACCCGGAGTCTTAGACAATTAGAAAGTCTCCTCTCACAATTAGGAGTTTCCCAAAGCAAAACTAACTCAAAAGCCAATTTCTGAAAAATTTCCGCTTCGGCCAATCGATCGGCGCACCCTGACCGATCGATTGGCACTCCAAACTAATTCCCTTCACGCGCCACCAATCGGTCGGCCATAAGTGGCCGATCAATTGACCCTTCTCTGTTTTGTGGAAACGAGCCCAAAAAACTTCATTAAACGCTCAACGTGGATTGCTTTACTTCCTTATATATACACTAGCAAAAAGCCCGTGCGATGCACGGAAATGTCAAAAGACTAAAATTAATTAATTTCATATTAAAATACAAAATAATAAGAAGTAATTTAGCCAAAGAAAAATACATTAATGAAAAAGGAACCAAAATGGTGAACATGTATTAAATGAAAAAGAAAAAGAAAAAAAATGAAATATAGGAAAAAAATAAAAACAATAATAATATTAAAGTTAGGGTTTGGTAAGGTTTGGGTTTAAGGAAGAAATTGGTTTGAAATGTGCTAGGCAGCATGAGGTTTCAAGTCCATGTGCTAGAGGAGTCCTTTCCCACATTGTCGCCCTGACTGTGGTGGGAGAGAGAGAGAGAGAGAGAGTTGCTTGAGCGCTTTAATGAAATCAATGGTGGTTTCAAGTCCATGTGCTAGAGGAGTCCTTTCCCACATTGTCGCCTTGACTGTGGTGGGAGAGAGAGAGAGAGTTGCTTGAGCGCTTTAATGAAATCAATGGTGCCACTACTACATGATATGTTTGTTCGCCCTAAGCACAGTAACAAAACACAACAAAGAGACAACATCAATTTAATGCTATTAAACGTTTTGAATGTGTTTAATATATTTTTTTAGAGCTTTAATTAAAGCAAAAGAAAACAGATAAAAAAAATTTGAGAGTTATAGAGAGAGGAGAAGAACCTTGCCCGAGAGAATCAATGACTGTAAGCGACGAACTTGTTCATCTAATTTTCACAAAAACAATCTCATTAAAAACCATAAAAACATACAGCAATAAGAGGATGCCTTTTTTTTTTGTTACACCTACTGGCAAACAAACAATTCTAAAAAAAATTCTAAACTTAGAATCAAAGAGAAGATGCCTTAACACAAATGTTCTCTCAAATTTAGTCAATTCCACAATTGAATTGGAAACCCTAAATTACTGTCTAAGAAATGAATAAATAAAGGAGTTGACTGTATACATAATCTCACTAAAGTAATCTTACCAAAAAGGACATTGGGATGAGTCCTTGTATTCCAGTGAGAGCATTGAATATGTTTTGATATAGCCCTCACCATTTTTGTGATTCCATATGCCTTCCCACTGCTAAAAAAAAATAGTTATACGGTAATTAATAGGGACCCAACTAAACAGTAAAACGTTTCGGTGTATAATTTCTATAATTTTGTTTTTTTTTTAAATGATAAAAAATGAATGAGATGAGGAAAAAATAATTGAAAGGACATGGGGAAAAAATAATTGAGATGGAACTAAATAATTGAGAAAGGACATGAGAAAATGTAAAACCCGAATGTATGTATATATGTTAAAGATTGTATGAGTGTGAAGATATGTTGACTTGTAAAATAAGGTAAAAAAATTTACATAGATGGTGTAGAATCAAAGGATAAATTCAGATTCAAAATACCAAAAAAAACAAAAAAACAAAAAAAAAGTAAGATGACAAATAAAATCGAGTAATGTTGTCAAAATCCAGAAATAAACATCAATTTTTAATCAAGATCTAATAATTCATCCTTCTAAAAATCAAAATATAAACACACCTGAATGATGGATCTAGGTTCCAGATAGCAAATAACCTGAACAAAAAAAATGACAAAGCATTATTTAATAATCATATTTTGTTCAATCACGATCTGATGGTGTCCAATGTGTTGATCTGGTTAGTAGACTTGGTTTCATATCCAAGAATAGGCAACTTCACATAACTAGTTCACCAACTTAGTTGTTCATTCCGACTGTGAAACCCCAGGGTGTATGTTAGCAAAAACCCACAATCCCCAAAACCCCCAAATTAGAAGATCAGAAATTTGCAAAACGGTGAAGATATTCTATAGGAAAAGTTGGAAAAAAATAAATGAAGGAAAAATAAAGGCAGCGTCGAGTGATCGTTAACGATGATGATCATGTAGACGATAAAAACGCTAAGGTTATTTAAAACGGCCCACATATGAAAGAGCCCACTCAGCCCAGCTGAATGCCGAATGCGTCACCGAAATGATTCATTCAACTAATACGATAATAGTCAACCCTGGGGGAGAGAGAGAGGAAGAAGCGATTATCAGCAAATCAGTGGCCAAACATGAAGGAAGAAGAGGAGGGGTCGGTTCAATCAGATGAAGGAAGGAGATGAAGAGATGGGGCGCAAGGGCATGGGAAAGGACACCTTAATCACACCAATGATAATCATTCTATATATACCCCTGTGTGCGCAGGAGAGAGCCTTGCTCGCGGGAGAGAGCATCGTGTCGTTTGAGCGAGAAGAAAGAAATAGATGTGATGATTTGAGAGTTCGGAAAACTGGAGAGAAATTTGATATGCGGAAACCAACGTTGTAGACACGTGGTAGAATGGCAGAAGGTGAAAAGATTACGTGGCATTATATAAAGACTAGCAAACAGCCCATGCGATGCACAGGGACGAGATGGGACCTTGGAAAAATGTACAGGATAATAAAATTATTAAACAAAATTAACCATAAAATTATTCAGTCAACACAGATTTATACCCATCATCGTTCAAATCTTCATGGTTTTCTAATCAATGGTCATCATTTAAAGCATGTGAGGACATGGAGTCATTAGATTTCAGTCCAATGGTCCAAATCTCGATAGTAAGTACTATCCAGATTTTTTTTTACCACTTTACTTTAAGAAAACCATTCAAATAAATGCCAACTAAGAACATGATTTTCATCAAATTGGTTCGGCAATCGAAAACACTAACTCACCCATCCCTCTCATGACCCTGTGGTTGATTGAAGACAAAAGTATTCTCATTTGAGAACCATGTTGTATTGTTGTTCTTGCTAATCAATTTGTGATGACTTTGAAAAGCAATATGAATGCAATTAAATAAAAATAATGTTGAGTTTTCTTAAAATGGTTCATCGAATTCGAATCTTGTTGGAAAGGGTTGTCTTACAATATGTATGGTTGTGGCTCATGCAAGAATAGACCTAATAGACAATGATTTGGCCAAGACCCAATTGATTCAAACCGGTTTTTTCAAGTTTGAGGACTCGAAAAAATTAGACGACTCTACCTAATCAACCGAGTTTTCCCTATCTTTTGGGGGCTGAGTGACTGTCTCATGCATTGTTCTAACAGTCATAGATCCATACTCACTCAGAAAATACAAATCACATAAGCCTACATTTCCGTCATGCAACACAGGCTTCATGAACCCTGATTTGGGACTAAGAGCATTACCACTATTGAACAAATGGTCAGGCCACTCGAATAAATTAGGAATTCTAATTTTGGTGTCTAGAACAAAAGGGTATTATAATTAAATCGTTCACGCACCTTTGCAGTGCTCGAGCTTTCAATCTGAAATCCAAAACAATTGTACTCACAAAATTACCATCATGGACTTACCATCGGTAGTTGTTGTGTTTGTTAGAGGTGGCAACGAAGAATTTACAGGAGGAGGTGGACGTTGAGATATATCTGGAGTGCACTGCGCTAATACATATATCTTGTCAAAGTCTGTGACCCCTTTTGTCCCTTCGCAAACTTTCTGCTAGAAGAACCAGAGGAAGCATATCTCACAAGGTCATCCATCAAATCCCCAACTACCTGATTAAACTGATCTATATCTGAGAAGTTAACTGTATTTCGCAGATTTGAAATCGGGTTCTGCTCCATAACCGTGAACATGGATTTGTTTGAGTATCTCCATCACAGAGGAGGGAGATGAAGAGACGGGACAAGAGGGCATGAGAATGGACACAACCGAGGAAATCACACTTTCTTTCTATATATTCCCATGTGTGCAGAAGAGAGGGGCGTGTTGGTTGAGGGAGAAAGATATACCCATGTTCACGCAAGAGAGAGGGTTGTGTCGTCCGCATCTCTCACTCTCTCCCTTTGATACAGAATGCGAAGAGTTGCGCCCCTAAAGCCCCTCTTAAAGAGTTGCCTTCATAAACTACCCATTCAACAGTTGTGTCCCAAAATAAGACGGTCAAAATTAAAACAAATTTTTTTTGACACGTGTCGTGTGTGATAGGATAGCAATCCTACGTGGCGAAAGGAGAAGGGGAGAAAAAAGTCTGGCTTATATTTAGTTACTAGCAAACACCCCGTGCGATGCACGGGAAATAAAAAAAATAGTAAAATAACATAAATATGTAAAGTTAATAAAATGATATTTTTTATTGATTTATTTTCAACAAAGAGGAAGCCTACATTTTCTATGTAACCATTTTCTATGTAAATCCAACACAAACCAAGATCACATATTTCATTTCAACATATTTGTATATTTAATTATAAAAGAGGGGGATCAGAAGTCATAAATCTACATTCATAGTCTGCAATGAGAGAACTCGATGTGAATGATATCTGCAAAACTCAAAACATGAACCAAAGATACAAATCCGTTAATTATAAATAAAATTTGAATATCAGACAAACAAAATAATGCATATGTGGGAGAGAGAGAGGTCATATATATGATTGATGTAAATCAAATCTCCATAGGAACAATAACAATATGAATTAGAGAAATATATGTATATTGTATGTATAGAATGCTCACGAATAGAAAGAATGAGGAAAAATTGTATAGGGAAAAAAATTAAACACGATATTTTAGCTTAAACAAACTAATAGAAAAAAAAAAAAACTTCACCAAAAAAAAAACAATAGGAAAAAATGATTTTATGTTATAACAGACATAGTTTAATTCACAATCAAAACATAAACAAACATTACAATTTGTGTATAATTGGATGTATTCAGGTATGTAGCAGTGTACCTAAAGACAGAGAATGAGAAGTACCTCTTCATTGTTCCTATGGAACTTGTACGCCCACCTTGTATTTGCTCCGATCTTCTTAACAACTCAATGCAATCTAACTAAACAAAACAACTCCCGTGCCCTGCATGGGATAAGTAAAAAAAATATTAACACCTCTGTTGGAACAATGGTAGTGGGTGCCCCCTGTTGGGGTGACCCAAGTTCTACTCTCAGTAGGTTTGGTGTTAAGATGCCCACCCACCTATAGGACCTATTTCAATAAACATCAACCGAGAGAGTAGAGTAGCTTAAAAACAAAATCCATCAAGTTACACAAAAATGTTTATATTTTGTGCAATGATTTCATAATTAATTAATAATATATTTCAATAAATAATAATTGAAAATAATTTATTAAAATATTTAATATCTGAGAAACATCTACTAAATATATTCTATAATATTCATGTAAGAAAATAATAAAATATTTTTTATACTTATTTTCCAATAAATATATGTTATTAGATACTAAATAATAAAATGATTTACTTAAGAACCGTTTGGGACATTGTGTCCATGTGGATGCTCAAAAAGAGTGTCCACGTCACACAAACTCTTGTATAGTAATGGGAAATACTTATCTTATTGCTGTAGTAGACTATGTAGTCTAATGTACGGTCATCATTGGTCAACGCCCTCCTTTTTACCACACATCAACTGTAGTTAACATTCACTCATTCCTACAGTTAAGCAATCTAAATTTGATTTTACTCTCCAAAAAAAAATCTAAATTTGATTTTTAAAAAGGAAAAAAAGAAAAATTTTAATTTTAATTTTCTAAAGCTTGACCATAGTTAAATGAGTGTTAATAGGGACACGTGGCCATGGCATTAGACTACATAGTCTAATGCTGGGGTGTGCTAATCACTGCCCCCGTTAATAATAGATAAGAGAATAGATTACAAATGTGCTCCTACTTTTACACTAAAAATGAAAATTGTCTTTTCCCGATCTGGAGGCATATTTCTCTTTCTTTGCTCTTTCAAGTGTTCTTATAACTCGTTTGGGTTTGTTAGGTTGCGCCTGGGGAAGAGAAGATTCTGCGAGGAGAGAGAGGAGTTGACCTACAAAAGAAGGTGGGCTATCTATGGCTAGGGCTGATTGCATGTTTTGGGAAATTGAAGAGAATTTTAGGGCAGCGAAAGTGGCGTGGATGGGATATTGTTCCACTTTTTTTTTTTTGATAAGAATGGACTGGGTGATTAAAAACCAACGGGAATGATTTTCAAATGCAGCAACTTTCTACCAATTCTTCTCAATTCTGTAATTTCTGTTTGCTTCCACCAAAGAAAAACTAATTCAGCCATCCTAGCTTATGGGTTTTCAATATTTAGTTGGAGACCCAATTCAAATAACAGAATGCAGTGTCTGGTTATAGATATGCTTTTCCTAATTTCTCTAAAGAGTATAGTGAGAGGGTGGTGATGGGACTAACCTTGAAACCAAGGAAGGAGATGCCTGCTAGGAAGGATAGGTTCTATGCTCGCTATCGCTACCAAGATTGAAATGGTGTAAAACCCAAGGTTGGTTATATACTTAGGTTTTGGAACACTGAAGATTGAAAAAACGTGTAGGTAATGGCTTTGAAAGACACAAGATTAAAACGGTGCGTAGAGTGTAGAAAGAGACGGTTACTAACCTAATATAAGTAAAATCCAAATTTAAATAACGTAAAATCAGAATTAAAAATTAATAAAATCTAAAATAAGGTAATTAAAATCTGAATTTAAATAAACTAAAAGCAGAATTATAAACCAATAAAATCTAACCTAAAATCAAATAAACCAAACCTAAAAACAGAATTTCAAATTAAATAATATTAACCAATAAATTAGAATTTAAAGTAAATTAGACTAACCTAAATAATAACTAAAATATGAATTTAAATTAATTAAAATAACCAAAAATCAAAGAAAAATGTGAATTTAAATAATCTAAAATCTAGATTTTAAATTAAATAAAATCAAAACTAAAATCAGAATTAAACTTAAATAAAATTAACCTAAAATCTGAATTTATATAACTTAAAATTTTAATTAAGGTTAAATAAAAATAACCAAACATTACATAAAATTAAAGAAAAATCTGAATTTAGGTAACCTAAAATCATAATTAAGACTAAATAAAAATCTAATAAAAATATTAATTTAAATAACCTAAAATTAGAATTTAAATAAAACAAAATAACCTCAAAATCAACTAACCTAAATTATGTTGATAATTAAACTAAACAACTTATTATATTAATCTAATTAAATTAAAGGAGAAAAGAAAAAAAATTGGAACTAATGTACATGTTGCAGCCGTGGAGGAGAGGAGGGCGCTAGCTTGCTGCAGTCGTGGAGGAGAAGAGGGCTAGTTTGCTCCGTATAGAGAATAACTCGGTAACGTATTAGATTTGTAATTAAATTAATCTAATTAAACTAAAGGAGAAAAGAAAAAAAAATGGAACTAATGTACCTGTTGCAGCCGTGGAGGAGAGGATCGAGGGTGCTAACTTGCTGCAGCCGTGGAGGAGAAGAGTGCACTACCTTGCTCTGTGCAGAGAATAACACGGTATGCGTTCTCCCGAGTGAAAACGAGAGGATAGGGAGAGAGAACGAGAGGAGAGGGCGTAGGATGAGAGAGAAGGACTCTTCGTGATTCAGAGAGAGAAAGCAATAGAAAAACTTACAAGAGATAATATGAACACGTCCACCCCCTATTATTGAGGGAGGGGGGTTCGTTAGGAATTGTAAATGGTTTTGAACTCTAAAAAAGGTTGTTTCTAACCACCCTTAGATTTAAAAAGAGTATAGATCGGATGGTTCAAAATGCGGTGCTTACTAGTCTCTAGTAAGCCACGATAATAGGAACCTTTCTCTAAATAGGACTATCCATATTTTTTAAAAAGAGAGTAATGGTTTCAAAAGACTTATATCTATCTAGTCTTATCCATTTTTTAAAAAGAGAGTAAAGATTTCAAAAAACAGTTTCCTACTAGATAATCGTAATGGTGTTTTTTTAGTATTTAACTCTACTAGGTGAAGCTTTCTTGTTCATGTACCTGCAGAATCCATTGTTCTCTTGAAACCATGAAACATGTTATCGTTTTAAGTTTTCTTTTGTTCTTGAGATTTGCCTTTCCAGTTCATGGATCCAACACTACTAAGGTATGTAATCTTGTTACGCTTATTTATGTATAAATAATGTTCTTACCCTCATCTTCTCTCTCATTTATTCATATTGTTATCACTACCATGCATTTGACAGTAGTAGTATTAAATATATTCATGCTCATCCATGGAGGCTATTGAAATAGTAAGGCCTCCCTTTGATTCCTGTCCAACTCAGAAGATCATCCAAGGGAGACATATTTAGGATAGAAGAGTAAAAACATTTTAAACTTGCATGAATTTAGGGTTGTGGGGAAATATAGGAGTTGGGCATTATATTTGGACGGATGGATATGGCTATGGTTTCTCTCTCTATATAGGCTTATGAACATGAACCTCATATAGAGGCTACTTTGCCCAACTCGGGTTCCATGGTTGCGAAGAAGAGTCTGTAACTATGCATTTATGGACTTCATTCTCGATATCATAATATGATTATTCTAGAAAGTTAGGATTAATAAACACAGTTTTGTTCCGTACGTGGTCGAGGCGAGATGATATGTTCGAACTGTTGCAGCATTACATAATTTACATGGGGGAACATTCGTATCCGGATTTGGAATCGGTCAAATTGGCCAATCACGAAATGCTTGCTTTGATTATCGGCAGGTACCTTTGTTTGATGTCGTTAGTTTAGTCGCCAACAATCAAATTAATTGAATAACCTCTGAAACTCCATTAAATCATTTTAGCACTGATGGAGCTCGACAAGCAACAGTTCACCATTACCGTAAGAGCTTCAGAGGCTTTTCAGCAATGCTAACGCTAGAGCAAGCACACCAACTTGCAAGTAAGCACGAACAATCACCATGAATATGTAAAAAAACCAATCATCTTCTCTAATTCAGGTCATCTTTTGGTGTTGCAGAAATCAAATCAGTTATTTCAGTCTTCGAGAGCAAATTACACCATCTCCATACCACGCGGTCCTGGAACTTCTTAGGAGCTGATTCTAATGGCCAATTCAACCAGTTTTCGATGGACTCAAACTATGATGTGATCATTGGACATCTTGATAGTGGTAAAGATCTATCTATCCATGAATTAATTCCCAATACAATTATAGGATATATACTGTCTGATCAATGGTCTAATGGCTAACTTGGTGCATAATTTTTCAAGATACAAGGTTGGAAAGTAATATGTGATATATATGTTGAAATGCGGTTTTCGGTTTGCTCCATTTTTACACTTTAATCAAGATTGTACTTTCTTGCGTAGTAATCAAAGATGGACCATGGTTTTGAATGGCAGGAGTTTGGCCTGAGTCGGAGAGCTTCAGCGATAATGGATTTGGTCCTGTTCCTAAAAGATTTAAGGGTGAATGTGTTACCGGAGAGAGATTTACATCCGCTAACTGCAACAAGTAAACTTCATTTCTAAGATACTAAATTCAATTATTAACCATAGATGTCATTTTTATGGTATAAATGGTCATTTAGAACAAAATTAATGTTCTTTTTGAACCCAAAAAAAATTCTTTAATTTTTATCTCTTCCCACCAGATGAGATAAATTTGAGCCATTCTGATCATGTGATTAAGAAAATTCTGGAGTTCAAATGGTAGAATCAATGAACCATCCACCATGGATCATAGCAAAAATATGGCATGGTAGATAATTCTAACAATACCATCAAAGGAATTTCATTCTATGAGTACGAAAGCTTCCCATGATCAATCCATTGTGTGATTTGGATCATCTGATTAATTTCTAAAAATAGGTACCCATAGAACCTATTGAAGTTACTTATAGAGGTTTATAGCAAATTCCTTCTTACTCTAGAGCTTTAAATGATTTCTTAATCCTGATCATGTGCTTCACCCAATGAAATTGGAATATGTAGGAAAATTATAGGTGCTCGCTACTACTACAAAGGAATGGAGGCACAAAATGGGCCTCTCGAAAAAGCCGGGCGTCTCTTCTATCGGTCGGCTCGTGACGATTTAGGGCATGGTAGCCACACTGCATCCACGGCAGCTGGATCATTGGTGAAGAATGTTAGAGTACCATTGATGGGCACAGGCACTGCAAGGGGTGGCGCTCCTGGTGCCCGACTAGCTCTTTACAAGGTTTGCTGGTTCAACTTATGCAGTTGTGCCGACATCCTTGCAGCTTATGACGATGCCATTAACGACGGTGTTGACATCATCTCCATTTCTGTTGGCCAATCGGCTCCGGCAAACTACTTTCAAGATTGCTTCGCTATCGGATCTTTCCATGCCTTCAAGAAAGGAATCCTTGTTTCTGCTTCGGCTGGCAACGATGGAGCAGCCAACACTGTAGCAAATGCTGCTCCTTGGATCCTCACTGTTGCAGCTAGCTCTATCGATCGTGAATTTATCACCAACGTTCATCTTGGAAATTCAAATATCTTAAAGGTAAATATGGAAATACATTTTCACAAATAATATGATCATTTGAAGGAGCACTCACATCATGGTGGGAGGACTAGAACACTTGGGAGATCTGATCATAGCCATGAATTGACTGACTGGGATGGTTAAGATCATCATTCAAATTGGTTAAATTTCTATACATAAAATCACCTTCATAAGCCCAGGTGAGAGTTCATGTATGTCTAATCCAAGAACATCTAATTTGATTTTTCAGGGTTACTCTTTAAACCAAGTTAAGATGGAAGGATACTATGGTGTTATAGCTGCAAATAATGCAGCGGCTCCGGGTGTTCCATCCAAGGAGGCAAGGTAAGCTGGTCATGGATGCTGATACCTACATATATGCATATGCTTGATCATAAATTAAAGTGCCTGTCATGCCATATATTCGTGCTGTATGCACTAGGTTACTGCATGTAATTTAAGCATAACACTGCTCTAGTGATAATCCTCTCCTGGTTATCAATGGACCAACTGAAAAATCTATTTTTGACTGTCCATCATAGGGGCATTATAACACAATGAAGGTCCAAATTGGCAACTAAGGGCTCCATTTGGCAAACCTTCATGTCCAGCCTTGGAAATTTCCTGTATCGCATTCTCTTATATTTCGAATATTCTCTTCATGATCTTAAATTTATTTTATTTTCTGTAGCTTTTGCAAGAGGAATACATTAAACTCTATGTTTATCCAAGGAAAGATAGTGGTGTGTACTATGGAGAAATGGGATGATGATAAAGTAGAGAAAGGATTGGTTGTGAGAGAAAGGGGAGGTGTTGGGATGATAGTCATCGATCCCGACAGCAAGGAGTTGATGAGCTACTTCGCCATCCCCACTTCCCTAATTGGTCTAGAGCAAGCACAGGAGCTTCAAGCCTATCTAGCCACAGAACAGTGAGTCTTAATTGGTTGATTAATTTGTTCTAAAATTTTATACTTGATTATTTGAGTTTAATTTATGGGGTATTTGATAATAAACTTGAAGCTTCGCGACTCCTGAGTGATACTGGATTAGTATGGTAGACTGGACTTGATTTTGTATAAGGAGAAGGTTGGCGGAGTAATGTGAATTTAATGGGATTAATATCCATCATATGACTTCATTTTCTCTTTGCTTGAATTGTAATAATATGTATTCAAATATCTCTGTGACTAACAGAAACCCCATGGCAAGCATTTCTGACACACAGACGGTTCTCAACACGAAACCTGCACCAAAGATCGCCTTTTTTTCTTCGAGGGGGCCTAACCCTGTAACCCCCGACATCATCAAAGTAGGTTTTCTCTCTTATTATACATATATGGGAATAAATATTCAGGAAACCCTTATCATCTTCTGAATTAATGGCTTATTTGAGGGTCCTAGATTTAGGATAAGCAATGTTATTTTATCATCCACACATATTAATGAAACCTGTTTTTAAATCTTGAAAGCACTTTTCTAAAATCAGTGAAAAACACAGTTATTGTAAAACATTAACCAGAATCATGTCAACTTTTTTTGCTCCTATCAGAACATTCCTTGATATATTTCTTCATAGAAGGAATATAAACGTTTACTTATTTATTTTGAATAACAAAAATTCCTACTGCAGCCTGATATTACAGCACCAGGACTAAATATATTAGCAGCATGGCCACCGAGTGACAACGAAGACCCCCGTTTTTCTATCTATCGTATAGATTCTGGCACCTCAATGTCTTGCCCTCATGTATCTGGAGCAGCTGCAATCATAAAATCTCTCCACCACTCTTGGAGCCCAGCAGCAATAAGATCAGCATTGATGACAACAGGTTAGCATTCTTTTCTAGTAGATATTCAATTTTAATTAAGAAACATTCTACTTACTATTGTTTATTTTTTGTTGAGCCAGCATAGTTGCAATAATGGGATTATTTTTTAATTCAAATCATATAGAGTATGGGCATATATACCATTTGATCACTTGAATTTTAATCTAATCTTTTTACTTTATTTTTCCTGATTATCTAAGATAACACAACTGACAGGAATGTTGCTGTGATATTGCTTCATTTTTAAAATATTTTTTTCAAGATTTTCTTCCGCACATTACATTTTTTTTTTTGGTTATTGATGCAGCTATCACATCGATACACCATTTTGAAACATGTTTCCAATGCAATGTTTATGATTTTAATTTTCTAACTATTTTAACATCTTTTACCTCTTTTATACAGCTACAAGATTAGATAACACTAGGAGCCCAATACAGTACTCCGATGGAACTCCAGCAACGCCTTTCGACTTTGGATCTGGCCATTTGAAGCCAGATGCTGCTCTAGATCCAGGACTAATCTATGATTTTGATACCAATGATATCATTGATTTTCTCTGTAGCAACGGTGCAGACCCCATGCAACTTGAGAACCTCATAGGGCAGTCAGTTACATGCAAGAACCCGCCGATTCCCCTGTACGACCTTAATTATCCTTCCATTGCAGTTGCTAACATGAATGGACGGGTGTCAGTTCATCGAACTGTCACTTACCAAGGAAATGGAGGGAACCCGGCGATATACACTGCCTCAATTGAGACTCCGGCAGGCATCAACGTCACAGTAGTGCCCAATAAACTCAGTTTTTCAAAGGCTGGAATGAAGGGGTCTTTCAGACTAGATTTTGAACCTTTAGAGGCTAGTAATGGAAACTTTGTGTTTGGAGCTATAACATGGAGCAGTGGTGTACACAAGGTTAGAAGTCCCATTGCTCTCAATGTGGTCTCAGCCTAAGGTGAAAACAGTTTAGTTAGATTCTTTTTCTCTTTTTTTAGGTAATAAAATAGTTTTGTATTGATGGTTTTTAGAATGTTTTGTCAATATTCAATCAAGAACCTTTTTTTTTTTCCTGGTACACTTGTTTGTCCAATTACATTGTTTTTTAACACTTCAAGACCTTGAATACAAAGAGAACATTTTCTACCCCACCAAAAAAAAAAAAAACTCTCAGAAAAGTAAAAAATATCATATCAATGGTGTATCTGTGATATCTTTTCCCTCATTTTTTTTGGAATTACTAATTCCTCCGGTTTGCTAAAGCTATAGCTAATTGAAGATCTAAGATGCTGTTTTGAATCAATGAGACACTATCCATACTGAGAATAATGTCTGCCCCATATGAATTCAATGGGGAAACTCGTTTTTTCAGGGGCTTTACTTATTAGATTTTATTAAAACCAAAATAGGCCTAATTTTCTCCCCCACCACCCAAATTTACTTTTTTTTAAAAAAATTGTAAATAATCTTTAGCTCTAGACCTAAGTACCCTTTGATAATTCTGCTATTTAATTAAGAAGAGAAGCTGAGAAACTGAGATGGGGGAAAGGAGAAGAGACAATTGGGGGAGCAAAGCCAGTATGATAATTTTGCAATAGTGTTGTGGTAAATAAAGAGGGGGGCCTCATAAGAGATTTTCTTAATTATTTAGGCGGAAGAATCATCCCAATTTAATAAGATATTTATGAGATAATACCAAAAAAATCGAAAAAGATAATTGTTTGTTCAACCATCCGGCCAGCACATAACTAAGCTAAGTTCTCTGAGAAATTGTGCACAAGTAAAGATCTTGAAGCAAGAAGATATCTTGCTAGGCTGTGGAAATCATTGCATTGTCGGCATCTTTGTACTCGGTGCATGCATAAATTTTTCTACAACAAATTATCTACCATTCCATTTAATTTGTGCAAAATCTATATTACAATCAAATTGAACTATGTGCTAGACTAGATAGCCAGTCGTATTTTTCTTAATTTTTATCAAATTTTACTGGGGCAGTAACTTTGCATTTGAAACTGCAAATAGCAGTTGTAATATATGTGTCTGCAGCATCAAATTTTGGGTTACCAAAGTTTCATTATGTGAGCTCCTTTCAGAATTTGGTGGGGAGGATTCTAGGACTGCTTACATAATTAGTAAGGTCTATTTGAGGCAGCTGGTTAACAGAGACTCCCAAATCTTCTCTTTTAAGCCATTTGAGAATATCATTCCCCTTCCCTTTGCAGGCACCAATATTTAGTAGTTGATAGAGTCTAATTGGTTCCACACCCAAGAAAAAAAAATATTTGGTTCAATATGCTAAAGAAAATGCATTTGATGAGATCAACCCTATAAAATCCATCTAACAATGATCCCAACTTACCCATCGACTAATTATCCAAACAATAAAAATCTAATTATTATCAAATAAAAAATATTAAAATTATATTTCATGCTCTTAAATATATGAAAGTTACCCGAGAAAAAGATAAGTATTTTGTGATGGACCCACTAAACAGACAAAAATTATTGTCTTCTTGCCATAAGAGAGTGAAATAGGAGAGTGGGGCTAGCACTCCCCCTAATGGATTTTCTAAAGAGAGCATATTCTCTATACTTATAAAACCATTCCAATAATTCAAAACACTAACATGGCTCCAACAAAAGCAATTTAAAGTTTTAAAAGACAAACATCTCAACGGAAGGGGCATTTTTGAAATTCCAGCTCTGGAAAGTGGAAACAACAGAAGCCCAAAGCCGGCTATAAAACTCCATCTAGAAACGGCCGTTGAAATGGTTAACGTATATTTCTTTTGAAACCGTTTGGTTATATGCTACTTTCTTTAAGAAAGTGGTATATCAAACCGGCATTGGTAGTATCTATGTTTGAACAATTCAAAATTTTAAGCTATAAGAAGTGTTTGTCACTCAAAGGTCCTCGCACTTCTCTCTTAACTCTTCCCTTTCTTTCTATCATTTGCAAGTTAAAGCTTTGCTGAAACCATGAAACTTGTTATAGGTCTCACCATTCTCTTGTTCTTTAGATTTGCTTTAGTACATGGAGCCACCACCACCACTAAGGTAAGACTGCACATTCATCCTTCATTTCTATAATGGGTCGGGTGGTGTAGACCTGGGCGTGTGTGTTTTGGGTGGATGTACGTGTTGAGTATAGACTCTCTCTTAGGGATGGCAACGGGGTGGGTTTGGGCTGAGGAACCCCCATCCCAACCCCCCCCCCCCCTAATGGAAAATTCCTACCCCAAACTTGCCCCAAACCCGGGGCGGGGCTGGTCACTTCCGATTTTTAAAACATTTCTTAACCCCATCCCTGCCCCGCCCAGTCCCATTAAGCACTAGATGGGGCGGGGCAGGGCGGGGCTGGGCTGGGCTGGGCTGTATTTCATACCTTAAGTATTGTAATGTGGTAATTTTAGTATTAAAATAAGGGTAAAAAAGTGATTTGACATTATAAACGGGGCGGGGCGGCATAAACTCATCCTGGCGAATCCGACTCGGGTTTAACATATAATTCCCAAACCAGCCCCTACCCCGTTTAAAAGCTCTCCAAACCCGTCCCAAGCAGGGCGGGGGGGGCGGGGCAAGGTGAGGTGGGGCGGGTTACTCGGTTAGCCCGGCCCGTTGCCATCCCTAAGTATAATGTGTGTTATTGTGTTCAACCAAAAAAAGTACTGAATGAGATTAATCCCACATTGGTGGGCTTCAACTCCATTAGTGAGCTCTTCTAGCCCCACCTCCCTTTCTTTTTTGAGAGGGAGTGCGGGTGCAATGGCCTTGTGCCCTGGGCGTGTGTGTCTGTGTTTGGGTGGGTGTGTTGAGCAGTGTTGTGTTTTTATTGTGTTCAACCTAAAAAAAAATTAGGGGGCATGACCCAAATGGATATTTGTTGGATCCTTTCTCTGGATACCAAACAATTCCTTGATTTATTAGGCGTAATTCTATTAAAGCAGTTCCAATCCCGAATTTTAAAAAAAAGGAGATCCAATGGATACCCAATAGATTTCAAGGCCCTAATTTCCTTCAGCTGAAATGGGTATATATACATACACCTAAATAACTAACCCTATGTTTGGTTGTCAAAAAAATAAACGAAAAAGAGATAAAAGGAAACAAAAATTAATTGGAAAAAACACAATTAAGAACTGTTTTAGAAATTCAAAATTTTCTTTTCTTTTCTTTTCCTTTTCATTCCATGTTTTCACTTATTTTATTGGCAACCAAACATAGTCTAAGTATCATGATCTATACTATTATAAATTATATGAGGGGTGTATTCAAGCTGAGCTGAGCCAAGCTCAATTCGAGCTTAGAAATCAAGGCTTGAAGCTCGGCTGGAACAGAATGTGAAAGCTCGAGCTTGATGCATTCAAACAATAATAATATCATTATAATTATTAGTTATATTTATTATTATTATTATTTTATTAATACATGTTATAATATTCAAGTCAAGTCGAGCCTCAAATGAGCCGAGCTTTGAGCCAAGCCAAATCAAATGAAGCATGACTTGAGCTTAGCTTGTTTATAATTTCAAGCTCAAATTAAAGCTCGGCCCGAACAAGCCAAAAACTTCCGCTTAAACTCGGCTTGAACGAGCTGAGCTGCCAAGCCAGCTCAGCTTGAATACACCCCTAGTCTATAAATCACCACCCTTTTCTAATATAGCCATGATCTCCATCAAATAAATAATTAATTTATGTTGTGTCTTGTTTAGTTTTTATTTACCAATAAGAAATATAATTTTTAATTTTGCAGCATTACATAGTTTACATGGGGGATCACTCGCATCCGAATACAGAATCTGTCATCTTAGCTAACCAAGAGATGCTTGGTTCAGTCATCGGCAGGTAGGACATGAGCTTCGAGTTGAGGGGTAGAATTCATTATCTTAATTTATCTAATCACTCCCTAAATGTTTATCAATGGATTATCTAAATCTAATTAATTAAATAGATTTGTGTTCATCTGTCCTTAAAAACCCTGAAAGCTTAATTTTATCTATTTAGTATTGATGGAGCGCAACAAGCGACCATTCACCATTACAGTAAGAGCTTCAGAGGGTTTTCGGCCCTACTTTCACCGGACCAAGCACAACAACTTGCAGGTAAGCGTGAGCCTGAGCTCATTTCTTTATTACATTCTAATGACTAAATATCTATTAGGCTCCGTTCTTTTGGTAGAACTTTCGTTCTTTCATGTCTAATTTTACATGCTGTCTAGAACTATATTGTTCCAAAGATGACAAAAGTTCTACAAATATAGAACTTTCAAGTTCCATCAAAATTTCTGGCTTTTTTAAGATCCATAGATGTGAAACTTCTAATTAAATTGAACTTGATAAATCCGAGAGACCATCGAGTAAAAGGGTTAAAACCCTTCTCCACTCTCTTCCCAGACTCTTGCCTCTTGTTCCAAAACATTAATGTTCCAAACTTTTAAAAGATCCACCAAAAAGAACGGAGCCTTATAGTTTCAAATGGCTAGGGTGGCAATCGGGTGGAGTTAGGGCTTCAAAGCCTTTATAAATGTGTTGGGCTTCAGGCTTCAGGCTTCAGGCCAACCTATTAAAAAAGGCCTCGGATTGTCTCTGGAGAAGCCAGAAAGGGCTCTCGAGGTTCCATACATTGTGCGACAGTTGGCGTAAAAATTGGGAGAAGTCATTTCATTTTCTCCCCATAATTTTGACTTTTCCCCATTTGATATCTCTCACCGTTATTCTCACACACTTATCGCCACATGTCTTATTAAGGGGAGAAATCAAAATCATGGGCCCCGTGATTTTGACTTCTCCACCACTTGTCACCTGTTCTATGGAACCCCGAGACAAGCCCTTTTTGGCTTAGCCAGAGACAATCCAAGGCCATTAAAAAATTACTAAATTGCAAGCTCACACCCAGCCCATTAACACCCCTGGTGACTACCACCACTTGAATATTAAGATAGATAGCTGCATTTGCAGAAGGAAATACACAAAAATAAAGAGAACATCTCTAATTATTTGCCTCTTGCTGATGATTGCAGAAAATGAATCAGTGGTTTCTGTCTTCGAGAGTAAGATTAACCATGTCCACACCACACATTCTTGGGAATTTTTAGGAGTCGACTCAATTCAGCAGTATAACCAATTGACAGGTGAATCGAAATCCGACGTGATCGTTGGCGTCATTGACACTGGTAATTAAAGGGCCTAAAGGCTATATTTTTATTTGTTTTATATTTTATTATAATTGTTATCATTATCACCATTGAGAATGAACGGTTTTTGGATTTCCAGGAGTTTGGCCTGAGTCAAAGAGCTTCAATGATATAGGACTAGGGCCTGTCCCCAAGAGATTTAAGGGAGAATGTGTCACTGGAGACCATTTTACATTGGCCAACTGCAACAGGTATGCATCATGTTCCAGATATCAAAAGTGGAATGCTCTATATTCATAGGATAAAGCTTCTGAGACCGCCCAGTCATGGGGCAACCCAAGACCAGACGCAAGGATGTGAGATTCTAGAGTGCCCAATTTTTTGGGATGCCCTAGTGTCCCTGCTACTTGTACATTATTTTAACTTAATTATGTTATTTTGAGTCAACCATATACATTTAATGATTCAAGTAAAATAACCTAAATCACGTTATTTTGCCTGAATCAAGTTACTTGAGTGAACCATACAAATTAATTGAGTCTATAAAAATAACACAAACCCATCACGGGGTTGATGGTGGAGTTGGCTGGCATCCCGGGTTTGCTCCCTGTGATTATGTGTTAAACTCTCACTTCTCAACTTATCCTGGTGTCTAAAATTTCGAGTGGGTTGGTGCGGACACTCAAAGGGGTAGTACCCTCTGTTAAAAAAAAAAAGTATAAGACTACACAAGTCATGTTATTTTACTTGATACCAGTAAGATTACTTGAATCACATTATTTTACGTGACAATGAAAAGCCTTTTACCGGATGAATAACTTGAATCGCATTATTTTGATGCCCTAAATCCCACCATATCGCAAACAATCTCGTGTTGCCTTGAGAACACACGATCTCTGTAGGTGCGTTCATATTGAATGCCAATATTTACAATTATGATCAAGACTTATTATCACAGTTACCCTCAAGCTTTCAGTAAGTTCTCAGTTATAACTAGGAGGATTTGGAATCGATTTTGCAGGAAACTAATAGGTGCTCGGTTCTACTCGAAAGGATTTGAAGCAGAAAATGGACCTCTTGAATCTAGCAATCTTACTTTCTTCCGGTCAGTTCGTGATACGGATGGGCATGGTAGCCACACTGCTTCCACAGTGGCCGGTTCTGTGGTGGCTAATGTTAGTTTATTTGGGATGGCCACAGGCACTGCTAGGGGTGGTGCACCTAGTGCTAGACTTGCCATCTACAAAGCATGTTGGTTCAACCTATGTAGTGATGCTGATCTCCTCTCGGCCTTCGACGATGCAACCAACGATGGTGTCGACATCATCTCTATCTCCGCTGGCCCGAACCCTCCCCAGCCCAGCTTCTTTGATGATGCAAACTCCATTGGAGCTTTCCATGCCTTTAGGAAAGGAATTCTTGTTTCTGCTTCAGCGGGAAACTCTGGGCTCCCTGGTACTGCTGCTAATGTTGCTCCTTGGATCCTCACCGTCGCAGCAAGCTCTGTGGATCGCGAATTCATCTCCAACGTATATCTTGGAAATTCAAAAACATTGAAGGTAACTACTCCATATGTTTTCAAGGCATAGGTAATAACATCTCTATAGGAGGGAAATTCATCTTAAAGGTGGTGGGGTTGGGAGAAGGATGTGAATAATTTTTTTTTCCTCTCTTATTATTATTATCATTTTAAATATAAAGTGGAGCTCTGCATCATGCCGAGCTCCCTTTTTACACTACAGAGTTAGCTCCCTTTTTACACTACAGAGGCAAAAGTGTAACTCTGTAGTGTAAAAAGGGAGCTCCGCATGATGCAGAGCTCCCCATGAAAATTAATCTCTATTATTATTATTATTATTATTAGGGTAAAGCTCGTGAGACGGCCCTGTCATAGGGCAGCTCGAGACAGGATGTGAGAATGCAGGATTCTAAGGCATCTAATTTTTTGAGTTGTTGATCCTGTTGCACCTGATTCACATTATTTAAATTGAATTACTTAAAATAACATGAACCGCGTTTTTTTAGTGAATATACAAATTAATCGATTCAATTAAAATAGCCCCAATCATGGTATTTTGCGTGAATCGAGTGACTAGAGAAATTATCTGATTCAAGTAAAGTAACCTGAATAGTGTAATTGTTTTAACTGAATCAAGTAAAATAACATGCGTGATTTAGGTTATTTTACCCGAATCACGTTATTTTACATGAAGACAGAAAGGATGAGTAAGTAACTGGGAGTCAAATTTTTGGACACCTTAAAATACTGTCACAACACGAAGGGAATGGTCTCTGATTGTCCTGGGACCACACGGTCTCAGTAGGCCTGTTCTTATTATTATTACTATTTTATCAGGGCTTCTCGCTAAATCCATTGAAGATGGAGAGGTCTTATGGTGTAATAGCTGCAAGTGTTGCAGCCGCTCCAGGCGTTCCCTCTAAGAATGCAAGGTATGATGTTCATGTGAGATGGTTAACACAGCTGGTTCACTACTATCCATTAGAAAGGCCTGATTCGGTAGCTTGCAAGAGCCACCATGTTGGATCATTTAACTTGTTCCAAACCATGTATATGAACAGTGATGATGCAGCCAATGGGTTAGGAACCATTAAATGGTGGGATCCAATCCACCATCTATAAGTCAGAATCAATGGGATAATTAAGACCAACCCGGCAATTCAAGTTATTTTCTAAAATCTCATTTATTTTACAGCTTTTGCAAGAACAATACCCTTGATCATACCTTGATTAAGGGAAAGATTGTGGTGTGCACTATCGAGACGATTACGGATAACAGAAATGAGAAAAGTATTTTTGTTAGACAAGGGGGTGGCGTGGGGATGATACTTATCGATCCATTGGCGAAAGAGGTTGGGTTCCAGTTTGTTATCCCGGCCACTATAATTGGTCAAAAGGAAGCACAAGAGCTTGAAACATATCTAGCAACAGAAAAGTAAGTTCTAAAGTCTCACTTGCTCTAAAATTTGGCTAGGGGGGAAAGAAGTTCATTAATTCAGAACTCAGTCTCATGATGGGTTCAATGGCAACTTGGGGAAGACTAGGATACTGTTATTAGAAAATTAAGCCTATGCTGATGTTCAGTACTGTAAATATCCTTACTGTGCTTACAGGAATCCAATTGCGAAAATTTCCCCGACAAGGACGGTTCTCAACACTAGACCTGCACCAAAGATAGCCTTGTTTTCATCTGTCGGGCCGAATATTATAACTCCTGACATTATCAAAGTAGGTTTTTTTCTATTAGAATTCTTTTATTCTCCTGTCAATGAGATAAAATTGAAGGGTACAGTACAATATCCTTAACATATATAATTATATTTTACTTGAGTTTAGTCTAGCAGCTAAAAAATAATCACAAATTTTTTTGTAAAATTTTCCATCGCAGCCTGATATTACAGCGCCTGGATTGAATATATTGGCGGCATGGTCTCCATTGGCAACTGAAGCCACTGCTGAAAGATCTGTCAACTTTAACATAATCTCTGGCACCTCCATGTCTTGCCCACATGTTTCTGCAGTTGCTGCAATCATAAAATCTTCCTATCCTTCTTGGAGCCCAGCAGCCATTAAATCGGCAATAATGACAACAGGTTAGCCTTCCATTACAGTAACATTTTCATATATAGTCAAGATTAATTCAACTCATTAATTTGATCCTGAATGATCTTTTAAGCTATTTCTAACTTTGTTTACTTTGTCGATACAGCTACAGGATTAGATAACACTCAAGGCCCCATTCTAAGGGATCCATTTGGGTCCCAAGCTTCGCCTTTTGACTATGGATCTGGACACCTGAACCCACTTGCAGCAGTAGACCCTGGACTAGTTTATGATTTTGATTCCTACGACATTATCGATTTTCTTTGCAGTAATGGTGCAGGCCCTGCACAAATAGAAAAACTCACAGGGAAGCCAGTTACCTGCAAGAACCCGCCAATTCCCTCCTACAATCTCAACTACCCTTCAATTGGTGTCGCCAACATGAACGGAAGGGTATCGGTTCATCGAACAGTCACTTACTATGGTAAAGGCGCAACAGTTTTTGTCGCCCACATAGAGTATCCGGCAGGCGTGAAAATTGTAGTTACACCTTATAAGCTTAAATTCAGATATTATGGGGAGAAGATGACTTTCAGAGTAGACTTCATTCCTTACAAGAATAGTAATGGAAGCTTTGTGTTTGGGGCTTTAACATGGAGTAATGGTGTCCATAGAGTTAGAAGTCCCATTGGGTTGAATGTGCTTTCAGTGTAGGCATGAGTGTTTGAACTGCAAATGTTATCAGATTTTATAAATTATTGCAAGTTATATATATATATATATATTTATTTATTTATTTGTGTGAATCTCACGTCCATGATTGGTGTCATATTTTTAACCTTAGTTTTAGAAAAAAAATCATAGTTAAAAATATTAACTACAATTAAAGAGAACTAACCACATTCAAGAAAAGACTGATGAGAAAAAGGGGACGAGATGCCGCTCCTTGCGGCACCCGCAAGGAGCAAATTATTGCTCACACTATATTATTTAATTTAATAGAGCATAGGCATGGGGCAAGGGAGGCAGCTGCCATGAACTTTTGAAAAATAAATAAATTTTATATTATATTACTTAATTTAAGAAGCCTAGCCATGTAAGGAGCAGCTTTTGGAGTGGTTGCTTGGACTTCGCAGGTTATAAACTGGACAAAAAGGGAAAATCTGAATCCAACCCGGTAAGGAACCCTTCAAACTTAAAACTGCTGACATATCCTATTTAAAGCGAGTAATAATAACAATAGAACAAATAATAATATGTAAACTTAATATATAACTAGCAATACCTTATATGAATTTTTTTTCTTTTTTAAAGAATATTAGAAGATGAGCCAAAACAGATTTAGATCTTACAGTTGAAAACGGATGACACTTGAATAAATTCATTGCATTCAGCAAAAGAAAGAGATTGAAGTTAGAAATTTGAGATTGAATGATTCCATCCTGGTTCACATTCGTAGTTAAAAGAGCCTATAATTAAGAGATGCCTTGCAAGTCAACTTTCTGCACTCAACCTCTTTGTAGAGATGCCTAGCAAACACCCCTACGATGCACGGGAAACATGTTCAATCGTTGTTTAACTCTAACATACATCAAGTAAAACGATCCGGTGCATAACAAATCCTTGTTAACAAAATATGTTCCAAGTTCCCCCGGTCTGATCATCAATATACAACCAATCGAATGGTTGACATAGATTATGGACAAATCCTTGTTAACAAAATATGTTCCAAGTTCCCCAAATGTGAATTGTCTGATCAATATACAACCAATCGAACGGTTGAAATAGATTATGGCTTAATGCATATGTGTCGGGATGCAGGTAGTGTCTCTTGGCCAGAATTTTCTCTTTTTCAAAGGAGCCCCACTGGACCAATCATAACTAACATTTGAAATTCTCTCTCTAGACTTCCTTGAGAAGTCAGAGGATTGTTATGGTTGTTGTTATAGGTCTGTGTACTAAATGAAAACCAGTAATATTTGCGGACTACATATGAGAAACCATAACAACACTCAAATTTAAGCAAGTAAAATACAGTTTAGGTGGTGGTGTGCACAAAGTGACTTACTTTATACTGTACACCTTATTTGTTTTGTATACGTAGTATGCGCATACCACTGCATGCTTCTCAAGCATATTAATAAGGTCATAGAGTTTACAAAGCAAGGAAAGAGATCTCTATTGAGAATAGAAGAGGAGAGATCCATACAATTTGAACCGAAAGACAGGAACTCTTTATTCAAATGTCTTATTTGTCATTGGAGATGAAGCCCTATAATTTCAAGCCTACCAAACGATCTATTCCCATCACAAAAGCCATCTGCAAATCATGTAAAACATTCATCTCCTCCAAAACCCTACCCTCTCTTTGTTAAACTCACTCCCTGCCTCTTCTGACTCTTCTGCACTTTCCTTCAAGATGCCTCAGTCGCCCCACTGTATTTCTTCGACCCTTGGTGCCCTCATGCACCCTTACCCTGCAACCCCACGTCTATAGCATCTCCAATTTAACCTCTACCTCCATCGGCCCACCTCTTCTTACACCACCTCTTCTTACACTGGGAAGTAAAAAAAAGTCTCCTAAGAAAACCAAAAAAGAAAAGAGAAATAAGAAAAGCCAACCTAAAAGCACGTGGTTAGAAGGGTTCTTACCTCTCTTATTCCCATCATTCTCTTTTTCTAATAGCCATGGAGAGAGGAGAAGTTGTCCTTATGAACTTTTGGAAAAGAAAATCTATTTTATACTATTTAATTTTATTATCTAATGGAAATAGTCAAACAAATGGGAAGAACCGTGTTATTGGAAATAGCTCAAACTGTTGGGAGGAACCCTGTTATTCGGAAGAGCCGTAACTATGGGGAAAGAACCTTGTTATTGGAAAGAGCCCTGTATGTTTGAATGAGCTACTTCGTTTAAGGGAAGAGAGAAAAGCTAATAGCAATTAATGAGAGTTGACATGGCAAAATGAATGAGAAATAAAGGCTAAACAAGAGTGCCATGTCACCAACTTATTTCTTTAGTATATAGTATAGATAGATAATATATAATATATAATGTACATATTAAGTAGATAATTAATGTCAAATTAACTCGATATTATGACTGTTGGGTCTAGGGAGCCAACCCGAACCCAAACCCAAAAGAATGGTCCGCACGAATATAAAACTTCAACCCTAATCCGTAAAAAGTTGGATGAGTCGAACAGTTTGATAGGTCAGGTCAATTGAACATAGGGCTGTCAACAGATCGAATTCGGACCGGATTTGCCTAGATCCGAATCCGATCCGATTAAGAATTCGACTGATTCGAATCCGATCCGAGATCCGTCGAATTATGAAGTAACCGATCCGAATCCGATCCAATTATATATCGTCCGATCCGAATCCGAATCCGAATCCGATCCGATCCGATCCGATCCGATCCGATCCGATCCGATCCGAGTAAGGTTATTTAAAAAAAATAATAATCTATTTTAATAATAAAAAATCTAATAATACCTTAATTAATACTAATTAATGTTGATTTTTTTAAAAATTAATATTTTATACATAGAAAATCTAAATAATATATTTAAAATAATTAAAAATTATTATTATTATCGGATCGGATTTTAATCGGATCGGATCACCCTATATCCAGATCCGATCCGATTATAATCGGATTCCACCGATCCGATCCGATCCGACGAATCACATATAGGGTCCAAAGTCCGGCTAATCGGATCGGATTCGGATCGGATCCGGATCATGATCCGGTCCATTGACAGCCCTAATTGAACATGGGTGCTAAAGCCCAACCCTAGCCCACTTTGTATTTGTTTAGTAAGGGTGTCAACGAGCCCAATTCGACCCACACAAACTTCTTTTAAATGGGCTGGGCTCTCAAGCCTAACCTATTCAAAATAAAAATAAAAATGAAAGCCTAAGAATGGCCCTGTTGAAAGTTTTCCCCATATTTTATTCGAATGTACATTCACGAGGACGATTTGGAGCAATATTCTATCATGGTGCGGTTATGGGATTCGAGTTATTTTGGATTAGGAGCAAGAATTAGCTTAGATCATTTCATCCTTTAAAGGCAATGATATAGGCACTAAACTGAAAAAGGTGGCCTTTAATGCCACCATCTATCACATTTGGATGGAGAGGAACAACCGAATTTTCAAGATCCAGTTCAATGATTCATTGTCTATCAATAAGTTGATTAGAAATGATTCGCGAGGTCGGTTTGCTTTCTCTGAGCCAAAAGTCGAAGATAATCACCGGAACTGACATCTCTTTGAGAATTGGGGTCTCAGTGCGGATTTCATTCTGTCATTCTAAATTTTTTTGCATTTGGTCTCCCCCTCCTCCAGGCTATTGGGCATTAAATACAAATGATTCTCTCCGAGGTGATTTGGCTGACATTGGTGGTGTTCTAGGGAACCAGGCGGGGGATTTAGGTGAGGCTTAGTCTACGAGTTGGACTTCAATTGGCTTTAGATAAAGGGGTTAATCGGCTCTTGGTATATGCAGACTCCAAATGGGTTATAGACAGCATCATCGGGATCTCTTCTCCTCCATGGAGGTGTCGAACAGCTATTTCGTTGGCTAACCGGTTTGATTTTTGCTCATTCTCTCATATTTGGAGAGAATCGAATCGGGCGGCAGATTGGCTTGCCAAAGGCTGTTCCGGTGATTATACTGTTTTTTTCCTTCCTGATTCTGTTCCTAGGGAGTTACAGACGATTATTGATGAGGACAAATCTGGCAAGAGATACTTTCGAATGTAACCTCCTGTTTTTTTATTTTATCTAATCGGACCCAGCTTACCTTCCAAAAAAAAAAAAGAAAGAAGGGCCCATTGATGCCCCGTGTATGGCCATGCAGAGGACTCGACCCAGGTTCTAATAACGGGCTTTAAAAATGAGCTTTGTTTTAAAAAGTCCATTTGGTATTGGTATTACTATTACCGGCTAGATATAACCCAACGCAACCAAGAAAGAGTTGCAGAGCTTCTTTTTCTCCAACTCCATGGATTCCATGGAAACATCAACAACTCCACAACCAACGGAGTCAACACCATCATCTTCTCTCCCACAATCATCTTCAATCCCTTCAACACCTGAAATCCCACCTTCACCAAACCCTAACCCTAACCCCAACCCTAACCCTACCCAAAATCCACAACCCTCAACACCTCTCCAGCAGCAGCAGCAGCAGCAACAATCTGCTCTTCAACATTCTCAGGCTAGGCCCTCTCTGAACCGGCCTCGGCCGCAACCGCCATACACGCATTTCTCGCCGCACTTCCAGTCACTCGCTTCTTCTTCGGCTTCGTCATCGTCTTCTTTGTCTTCCCCTGCTTCATCACCCCTTTCAACGCCTCCATTGCAAAGAGGTGGCCTCGCAATTGGGGTTCCAGCACACCATCCAAGGCCCCCTCAGCAACCCACCTCGTTTTCATCTTTTGGGTCGTCTTCTTTCAACCAGCAATTTGGTGGGTTGGGTCGGAATTCAGTCACTATGCCTGACTCAATCGCTAATTCAAACACAACCCAGGTGGGTTTTCTCGGAATTTGGATTTTTTTTTCTATTAATCCTATTTGTTTAGGATTTGTTTCTACTATTTTCTTGGTTAAGAATCCAGTTGGCTCTTGTTGACACTGTAGGAAATTCAATTTGGGGTGGTTTAGATGATGTTGGATTGTCTGAATGTTGTTTGTTTGTTTGTTTGTTATTATTTAATTTTATATTATTATTTTTAAATGTTCAGGGGAGACAACCCATTCAAGGAATTCATAGTATAGGAATGATAGGATCGCTCAGTTCGGGTTCTCATATGCGGCCTTCGACACAACAGCAACAGAGACCTGTTCAACCATCAATCAGATCACAATCCCCAACAAATAACCAGTCTCTAGCTACCCAAGTCAGTTGTAAGCTTTATCTTTTAATTTTTCATTTTCTTACGAAAAATTTGACACTAGTTTTCTGTTGCCTCTGCATTTATAATAGTGTCAACTGCTTATGAAATTGTTTCTTTCCACTGTTCTATTTTTTTTTTTTTTTGCTAAGAAAGTGGGGTTAGGAGGGTCTTATAATGTAACTGTAAGCATATGCTTGTGCTTATGCTTAGACCAATTGTCTGCTAGATGCATCACAAAAGATTAACGTGTCATCCGCAAATTGAAGATGATAGACTCTAGGTTCCTCTTTCCCTATGAGAAAACCTTTGATCAACAACCCTTCTTTTTTGAAATCATCTTACTTATTGCCTTTGTGACCAAAATGAATAGAAATGAAGAAATTTTTTTGCCCTTTTTTTTAAACCACGAGAACTGCAGAAATATCATGTGGGCTCCTCATTGATAAGAAGTGAGAACAATACTGTTGAGACACACCATCTCATTCATTCCCTCCACCATATTCCAAAGCCCGTTCTTTCCAACGTGTAATCAAGAAAATCCCAACTCACGTGATCGTATGTTTTTTAAAATCAAATTCTCATAAGAGACCCGAGTCTTTTTTGCAGATACCATCATCCACACATTCATTTGCTAGAAGAATACCATCCAAAATTTGTCTCCCTCACACGAAGGTGCTTTGAAATGGGGTGATAATGGAATCCACTCCCACCTTCAACCTAGAAGCGAGTACTAGGATTTTGTATACACTACCCACCAAATTAATTGGACTAAAGTCCTTCAGATCCTTGTGCATCTTTAACCTTCGGAATTAATGTCACAAAAGTGCTATTTAGACCTAGGTTAAATTTCCTCTTATAATAAAATTCCTGGAACACACTGAGTAGGTCGCTACTCACAATATCCCAACAAACCTTATAAAACTAGATAGAAAAACCGTCCGGTCCCCGCACCTTGTCACCTTCCAAACTTCTTATTACACACAATATCTCCTCCTCGGGTGGATAGACTTGAGTTTCAGAGGCTGTTGCAATGAGTCGAGAGACCTTTTGGGATAACTGTTTGAGGCATCAAAATAGATAATACAATTCTCTTTATTCATCAAAAAATTAAGAAGATATATTCATTGCTTCCATTTAACTTGTTCTCCTAATGCCTTAAAAAAAAATTCTGGTGAAGATAATTAAGTTCTTGGCCTCTTCGAAAATTTAGTGTACCATTTATTTTTTCATTTTTTTCAGAAATTTCAAGGTCATGGTCTATTAAGAGCCTCATCTATGGGTTCTCCTGGTTCTCCATCACCTGGTACACCACAGGGTCTGCAATCCCATACCCAGCCATGGATGTCATCTGGCTCACAAGGGAAACCAATTCATCCACCCCCTTTACCATCCCCTTCATTCAGGCCGCAGATGAAGCCACAATCCTTTCAGCAAAGATCACATATTCCGCAGCAACATCATCATACCTTGGCAACAGCATCACACCAACAAATGTCATCTGCCCAACAACAGCAGCAGCCATCACTGTCACATCAATCACAAGAGCATTATGGACAACAATATCCGCCACCAAGGGTTTCACAGTCTGTGCTGCATCAACAACAGATTACAAGGGGCCAGGGATCAGGAAACCAGAAATCTGCCTCTCTTGCACCAGTGCAACCTACCATAGTCCAGTCAGGGCCTCACACCACAACAGCTATTGCAGAGGCTGGTGAATGCAGTAATCAGATTCTCAGCAAGAGAAGCATCCATGAGCTAGTCACTCAGGTGAGCCATGTGCCATCAAATTTAGAATTTCTGTATCCATACTAGCTGTAGTTCTTCGGTAGGGGTTTGTAATAGGGATGATATGAGTGTCATCATCAAATTTAGAATTTCTGTATAGACTAATTTGCTGACTGCAAGGATTAAAAATACGGTTTCGGGGGATGTATTGGTCCCAACCGAAACTTATACTTATCGGTTTTGGGCTATACATATAAAATTTTCTTCTCTTAAAAAAATCAAATTAAATTTATAAAAAATTAAATGAGTTATAGGAACCAATTTTACCAAATATAAAGTCATGGAAGCGACTCAAAGGAAAAATAGCAAACATAATTACAATTATACAATGAATTCAAACATAAATAAATAATAAACTATATTTATCGCCCGTTTTGTATCAGTATAATTGTCGTATCGGGGGTAACCGAAACCTATACTTATTGCCCGTTTCGTATCAGTTTCGGCGATTTTTATTTCCATGGTTGAATGTCATTCATTTCTCTTTAGACCGAGTGCTCTTACCATATCAATAAGCTTTAAAAATTTCATGATATTCTGATGATATTTCTTATGGAAAATATACAATATTCAATTAACTGCAAAAAAGTTGAATTTATCATTGTAGCAAAGTTCTGCAAGTATCAAAACATTGTTTTGATATTTTCAACTTCTTCACCTATTAGTACATTTGTGCGTGTGTGTGTGCCGGCTATTGGAGCATTGCTTTATGCTCCACAAATTTTTGTTAAGCTCGAGAGAGGGAACACTGCACATGTCAACTTGTGCAAAGAATGCAAGTCTTGCATTGTAATGGCACTGTCATGCTCTACTTGTGCTTCAATTGGAATGTATAGCATCTTCCTTGCTTGGTTATTAGTTACCTTTTTTCTGTTCATTTTGCATTATGTATAGTAACTCTACGATACATATGTTCAGGACAGTAGAATGCATACATTATTTATGGATTGTTTCATACACCTCAGAATGGAGAGTTTTGTTGTGTGTCAAGAAATACCTACAGAATATATATGCACACACGTGCTCATTCCCTCTCACCTGTAAATTATCTTTCTTTTCATGAATTCATCATTTCCTACCACATATATGTGTACACACACATATACACGTGTGCATGCATGCCTGTTAGTGTGTTGCCTTTTCTGCCTACAGAATTGTATGAGGTTCCATGTAAGATATTTTGTTTCTCTGTTGCTTCCTGGACAGATTGATCCATCAGAGAGATTGGATCCTGAAGTTGAAGACATTCTTGTGGAGATTGCCGATGAATTTGTTGAGTCTGTGAGTTGTTGGACTTCCATTTTATTTTATTTTCCTTATATTTCATCGATACTCTTGAGAGTATTATAGGATTTTTTTGATTGGATAATTTTGCTTCTTTTATGCATTGGTTTAAGTTTGTATGTTTCTTAAAGCTGGTCTTCATATAGATCACTTCAGCATGGAGGACGAGCTTTGCTCGGGTCTGGAACCAAAGTACATTTTTGTTGCATGAAGACACCTTTAATAATATTTTTCAATCTAGATGACTAGATCACATTATTATTAATTTATAAATCATCTGTAAACAACAAGATGTCAAGATCAATAGCATTCAACCCCTTTTAATCCTGAAAAAAAAAACCAGCTCCGCTAGCGGCAAATGTCTCTTTTTTACATCAATGGACTCTATTGATGTACGACACTTAACAAAAATAGGACACTTCTTTTCTTTTTTGATTGGTAATGCAGTTCAATATATTAAATAAAGAAAAAGGAATACAAGAAAAGAACACGACAAGAGTTTACAACCATATAAACTCAACACCGAGGAGGAACAAACAAGAACCTAACTCCCTTGAATACCCTGAATTTCCTCCCTAGGACAATGGATCCCTGCCCACTCCAAAAGACCCAACCAAATGTGCGCACAAAGACCGGGAACGGCGGAAGAGACATTTTCAAAAACTTTGAGGTTTCTCTCTTTCTAAAACCACCAAGAAATAGCCCCAGAGAGCATTGAACAAATCTGCTCCCAAGCACCCACCCCCCTTAGCAAAGGCCAACAAGATAAAGATTTATGGAGGGAAGAGGGGAAGACCCTTGCAACCCCATGTGGGAGAGGAAAAAACCCCACACCTCCTGCACTACAGGGCAGTGTAAAAAGAGACAAGCCAACGTCTCTTTCGCTTAAAGACACATGAAATATCGATTGGCCATACTTCATCCTCTATGTTGCAAGTGGTCACTTGTTAAAATTTTATCCAATGTTGCAAACCATAAGAAGAAAGATACATTTGAGGGGATTCCAGAATTCCACACTACCCTATGAGAAAAAGACTCACCCAGAATATGGAACAAAGATTGTAGCAAAAGTCTTACTAAGAACCGTCCATGAATACTTCTAGACCACTTCCTGCAATCTCTGACCTCAAGGCAAAGTCCAGACGAGGTGATGCGCTCCAATAGCCGAGCCATATCATCGATCTCCAAATCATTTAGGTCCTAATGTAGCCTTGGAATCCAAACCACCCCCGCTGTGCTCTGCTCATATGAATCCTCCACTAGGGCATCCTTGTTAGAAGCTAGGACAAAGAGATTACCAAAATCATTCATAAGCCGAGTAGATCCAGACCAAACATCTTTCCATAACCTGACCTTTGACCCTCTCACTGCCCAAAAACTAAATTGAGGCACAACCAAGTTGGCCGTAGCTATAATCCCTTTCCAAAACCCCAGTCCATGAGTGCCTCTTACTTCATAAGGAATCCAATACGACGTGTCCCCCTACTTGGCTACTATCACAGCTCGCCACAAACTGTCCTTATCTTCTCCAAATCTCCACACCCACACCCCTAACAGAGCTTTATTCACTTGGATGAGCGGCTTAAGATTCAAACCGCCTTATTCCAAAGGTCGACACAATTGCTTCCTTTGAAAACATGATATTGCTATTATTCAACTAGGAGCACAATGCATGAAATCTTTGCACAATAGATTCTGTTGCCTCCAATGCCCAAACACGTTTTGAAAATTCATTAATTGAATGGAACTCAGCTACATTGGTAGCTAGTTTTACTTTTCTCGAAATATGTAATTCAAACCTGGTCCGGTAAAACATCAGCAAACTCGGTTGAAACTATTATCTCTTTGTTGCACCATGGATCACAATACAATTGAGCTATGTGCTCGATTATAGCCAACTCAATGAGAATCCAGCTTTTTCCCGCCCTGGCACATGATTTTTTTTCAATGATTCTTCAAATTGAACTTGAAGACTAGAAATCTCAGAGTGATTCCAAGTTTTTCATCACTGCTAAATAATTGAAATTCAATTTAGTTTCTAAACCTATTTCAATATGCAATTTATGAGTGCAATGTTTTTACAGGAGTACATGACAAGACTGAATCAATATGTAAAAACAGGAGGAGTAGTTTAATAATTGTTAATTTATGAAATACTATTAGAAAATTATTTAATTTTTAATATTACTAAAAAGCCCTTATGGACAAAATATCTAATAATATAATTATAATTTATAATAAGGTTAATAATAAAATTATAAATGATAATAAGAAAAAAGCTAGCAACACTTTTTTAAAGCTAATTATATTTATAATAAGGTTAATGTTAGGAACGCATGTCTTTCCTTATAAAGAAAGTAAGTTTAAAATGAGTGAAACTAGCGTTACTCTTTTAAGTTAAAACTTAAAAGCCCTTCAATTTACAGCCTTTCATGTATACTTCGGTTAACTTCCACCGAAGTTTTGTATTTTCTCAACACATTTTTTTTTGTTTCAGTTGAAGTTTACCACGAAATTCAGTATTTTTAAAATACAAGTGCATTTCGCTCCGGACACCATGAAAGTCGACTCAATTCAGCAGAAGTTAACCGAATTGAGTCGATTTTTGATATCATGATCACTTGTCACATGTATGGTTCAAAATATCATTATGGGGTGCCGTATTGGTAAGTCAAGTAGAGGATACGTATCGGCGTATTGGACCGTATTGGTTGGATACGGCGAATTGTTTTTTAATACACTTACGCAAGGAAAAACTCGGATATCTTGCATAAAACTTTTTTTAATCCAAATATAAGCTAAAAATAAACTAAATGAAGACTCACAACTACATTTATAACCATACATATGAGAGTTAAGAATTTTATAAATTAAAAAATGTGACTATGCTAATAAACATATATGAAAAAAATTATTGTCACTTAGTCAAGTATAGGCAATACAATCTAGATATTCAAATCTTACATTTAATGAATTTAATTAGAAAATATTGAATTACAACCATAAGTAAATTACATACATGATACAAGTTCAATATCACATTGAGCTTTGTGCCGACTCTAACGGTGTGGGCTCAAGAACTGAATAAATTGATACATTATAAGTGAGTCAGACACATAATTGTTAAAGGTGTCGCCTCAGGCGGTCGCCTAGGCGACCAGACGCTCTGCTAAGCTCAGGCGACTGGCCACCTCAGGCAGTCATTATTATAAATTTGATATATGTAATATTATTATTGTTTAAGGATATAAAAGTTACTTTATTTGAATATACTAGTTTGGTAAATAAAAAAAAATGTTATTTTATACTTTTCATGTCTTTTATCATATAATATAATATGTTATCTATATCCAATAAAAAATGGTTTGCAGATAGAAGAAAAAGAAGAGAGGAATAATGTCGAGTACGTTTCCCTCATGTCAACCTGTCCTCTCTTTCGCTCAATGGGTGGACAATTGGCCCCTCTTTCTCTCTTTCTATGTTTGTGGGTGGACTATATGGTCCCCATTTGTTTTTGCATTGTTACAAGCGTCGCCTAGGCAACTAAGCATACAAGTGGGCTCAGGCGATCCAATAATAAAAAAAACGCCTTTAAATGCGTCAAATTTTTTCTAGGACCCCCAAAACTCTCATAAACCCATATTTAAAGAAGTCTTTTATAATTTAAATAAGTGCAAACCCCAAAATTATATATTTTACCAATTAAATATTTTTTTATTACATTTCTGGAGTATAATCGAGAAAAATGAAGAAATAAGAAATGAGAGTAAGATGTACGGCCTCTCCCCCTCTCTTGTCTCTCTCATCTCATGTTCAACGTCACATTGACTGTCGGACTATTTTTCTGTAATTTATTCAATCCTACACTCCCTTCTCTCCCATCTCATTTCTCTCTCATGTTGGGCTATTACTGTAGACAATTGTTTCTTTTTATTTTTATCTTTCATAAATCATAATCTCCCTCCCCCCCCCCCCCCCTTCGAAAATCATTGTAGACTTTGTTTTTTTTGTCCCGTTATTTATTCCTAACACTTGAAATCTTCCTTTATTATCCTAGAATTGTCTTTAAGGATGATTCTATCAAAGTGTATCTTAACAATAGAGATTTTGAAATGTACATGAATTACAAGGCCCCTTATTCAAGAAAATGTATCATACATAGATCTCATATTGGGGGGATGTCTGCAGCAAAAAGTTCCTCAGGTGACGCCTCAGGCATCCATGGGGTCTGTCACCTCAAGTTGCCTTGACAACTATGGCTCAACATATTGACAATAATGTGGCCAACTCATATGAACGTGGTATGTGGACTGTACATATGTATGTACGTCTGCTCTATATCTAAAAGCTATTGAATCTGTTCACAAATGACACTTAATGCTTGGGATTGAGCATGTAGTGACCTAACACCATATAGAAGTCAATATGTGAAATAATTTTACCGGTATTTTGTGTTTTAATAATGTTTTTACGTGGAATAGATTATTAATATCGAAACAACCCCAAAACCATATATTATAATAGACAAACGGAATAACGGCTCAAGTGTTATGCTTGCCTGAAATTATAGCACTATACGACATTCTATTGTGTAATCCTAAGATTTTTTAAAGCAAAATTATTAGTTTTGGCAAAATCTTTTACATGGAATAGATTATTCACATCGAAACACCCTAAAAGCATATATTATAATAGACAAACGGACAAACGGATCAAGAGTTATGCTTGCCCGAAATTATAGCACTAAATGACTTTCTATTGTGTTTGACATATTAAAAATTATGAGCTCTTAAGATTTGGGAAAAAAAGCCTTGCAATTATTTAATGGGTAATAGAGACATGAATATATATATATATATATATATACACACGTCAAAAGAGGTACAATATGTTGGCAGGGTTCACAAGTGATTGAACCCAAGGGCAAAAAGAAAGCTAAAGCTAAAAGAGAACAACATCTGCAAGAAAAATATATAATAATACTACAATAAGAAAAATAACTATGCTAGATCAAAATTCTCCCGAGTGGAGCACCACTAATGGAGGTAATGGCCTGCCCTTAGGCAGGTTTTGATGTATGGTGAGTAGGAGTCCTCGAAGATTCTGGAGTCCCGTTCTTTCCAAAGAGACCAAGCTTCCGATGTGAGTAGGATTGGGCCCCCTTCATAACTATCTTCTCCCAGTAGCACCGAGAACTTATAGGATAAGAAGTCGCAGAAGGAAAAGGGGAAGACTCAGCTCAGTCCCAGACGGGAGAGGAAATAGCTTCCAAACCTTATGCGCGAAAGGACAATGTAGCAAGAGGTGGTCTACTATCTACTCAGCGTCCAGACACATGAAACGACCATTGGCCATCTGTCACTTCTATTCATAAGGTGATTGCAAGTTAGTATCTTATCCAATGCTGCATTCCAAAGGAAGAAGGAGACCTTGGGAGGCAAACCTGCCTTCCATACCGGTCTAAAGGGGAAGGGGTGGCCGGAGGATGGAAGGAGAGCTTGGTAACCTCCTCAAAGGATACCGATGAAAAGAGAAAAAATCAAGGACAAGCCTCCAACAATTAAATCCTCATAACCTCAAAACTTTCCCGATTTAAGTGAAACAAGTCTCATTAGATTCACAATGAACCAACTCATTATTAGAATAAAAATTAAGGATCGATGCATGAGGATAAATTGAGACAAAGTTGAGAAAGAAACCGAAAAAATCAGGGATTAGATTACAAGCCACACAGTCATCATTGTCTTGAAAAATCATCATTTCTTCTTTCATTCCTAAAAAATTGAGTGAGGTCAGGTTGAGAAGATTCCTAAGACCAACCTGCTCCATCCATATAGTTTCCCACTGGAATAACCTTCAATGGCTTTAGAAGTTCAAAAAACGTGAAATAGGGAACTTCTGTTGAAACCTCAGTTTCCTTTGAAAACATATATACAGTTATACACTCTAAAATTATCCAAAAAATATGATAAATGCCTATTAATCAAGAATTTTTAGATGAAACCTTCCTTAGTTCATTTGGACTAAAATAGTGCTAATGTCAATAATGACTTGGATAGGATCTGGAGATGCAAGACTTTCGTTTGCTCTGATACCAATTTGAAATAGTAAATGTTAAGAAAGAAAGAGAAGAAGAAGGATGAAGAGGGGAAAATGTGGAGTATATGTTAGTGGGAAAACAAGAATGACTATAATAGAGCAATACTTATTAGAAATTATAAAAATGCCATACTAGGCAATCCTTTTTTTAATCATACTAAAGCTACACAACACAATAACACATAAAACAATATCATAATAGGCTCCATAAAGCTTACTTGGTATTGTTGCTCTCTTACAAACTTTTCATTTTTTGGGAATGTGTTGATCTGTCAACACGTTACAGGAAAATCTACACATTAGCTACCCTCACTAATTCTATGGGTGTCAATCTCTATGATTAATCAAGTCGAGACACCAGAACTGGTTGCTTTGGGGCATAGTCACCAAGTTGGAGTTCGGAAGTTATTCGGCTAGAAAAAATTCGAAGGAAAATTGAAAATGAAAAAAGAATACCAACTTTGAAAAGTATAAAAAATAATTCATATATATTAGATTTTTTCATCGATATTCACGAGGATATATTAATCAAAATAGAGCTACAAAAGTAGACAGAATACAAATATAGGAGTTCACAAGATCGTAAACTCAAGAAATAATTCTTATATATTAGATATTTATTAGTTTTTTAAAAAGTCGTGAATAGTTAACGGCTAATTCACGACCTTTTCAAAAAGTCATGAATTACTAATCGTTGAAATAGAATTAGCAAACAATTCACGACTTTGTGAAAAAAGCCTAACTTGATAGTTGTGCTTTTAGGTATCACCTGGGTTAATCTCAGTTATCGCCCCATCCCTATGGACATTTCTATTAAAGTTGCATTCTATTATTCTGTCCGGGTCATACTTATTTTAAAACATTTAGGGCACGTTTGGCATCATTCCGGACTAGAAATGATTCTGTTCCCTGGAACAGTCTAATTTTTTAGAATGGTTATGTTCTTGAGAACCCGTTTGGATGCAGTCAGCCAGACTTTGTCCCGAGGAACAGAAACGACAGAAACGCGTTTGGATGAAAAAAAATAGTAACATCATTCTATCTACTTTTCTTTAAGGGGAGGAGATGATTAATCATTCACTATAATAATTCAATCTTCAACATGTGCAAAAGTTAACTCCCATATCCAAGGATAGAACTGAAGAGTATATCACAAAACTAATTAACTCCCATATCCAAGGATATAACTGAAGAGTACATCACATAACTAATTAACTCTCATGCCGACATCATTGAGTTCCATGTCACAGTGTTTCTCTTGCCCTTTGTCCCTTTAAAAAGTTTCAAAGCATTACTGAGTTCGCCGTTTCAGGAATACACCGAAATCATAGTGTTTGAAGAAACTATAGTTCTTTGAGGTATTTCCTCAAATAATCTTCTTGAATCCTCAATTCGACCACTCACAGCATACCCTTTAATCATCAAATTATGACACTGGATTTGTTTCAACCATTCCCTTGAAAAGCCTCTCCTACTCTTCCATCCTACCCATACTTATAAGACCTCTAATCAAAGTATTCTAAACATTTAAACACGGGCTAGCCAGTCTATCAAAAACTCTCTTGGCATCTTCAATTGAATCAGAACAACAGTAAAAATCAATAAGTGCACCACCAATAGAGAAATCATATTCAAATCCATATCCAGCCCATGGACAATCTTCCCTTGATGCAAAGCTCCCAATCTACCACAAGCCCTTACAACACTATCTATAGTAAACTCATTTGGCCTCACTTCACTTATCTGTCTCATCGATCAAAATAACTCCAAAGCCTTCCCGCATTCATTTTTACTCAACCTGAAATCAATGTGCTCCATGTAATGACATCTTAGACCGGCATTTTCCTAAACATGTTCAAAGCAATATCCATTAAACTACTATGAACATAACCCACAATCATTAAATTCCATAACAATTCATTCCTCTCATGCAAAATATCAAACACTTGCCGAGCTTCTTTAATTTCAAAGAAAGTCGAATAGAAATTAAATAAAGAACTCCCTACAAGCTTGAAGTCCTCTGACCCAGATTTCAAAACAAGACACATGTAATGACTGTAAACGAGCACAAACACTCAGAACTGAAGAAAAAGTGGTTTCGTTGAGCTGCATACCGCTACAATGCATCTTTGAAACAACACCAAGAGCTTCCTCAAAGCTTCCTCACTTTGAATACCCAAAAATAATTGTGTTCCAAGATACCACCGTTCTTATTAGTATTTCTTTAAAAATCTTCCGAGCGATCTCTCATTTGCCTTTTTGGACATAACCTTTCATTGAAATGGTCGAAGCAATTACGTAAGGGAGAGGCTTCTCTAGGTTTTGTTATAGGGTTGAATAGAATTTGAAGTTCTTCCGTCGCCGATTCTTCCAATTAACCAGAAGAGAAGATTTTATAAACATTTCGAAAGAACCATCTGAGTAAAATGATCTACTGGTTTTTTGAGAGAGAGTGAAGAGACGTTGCCGTCTGGAATTCGTCACCGGCGTCGGAAAAGAAGGAAATTTCTGTGTTGCTTGGTATTAGGACTTCCAAATGATACTCCTTTGTTTTTGCTTTTTCACTTTTTTATCGGGAACAAGAAGTTCCGTGAGTTTCGTTCCGTTCCGAGAAGCTCATTTTATTTGTTCCGGAAAAATCGTGCCCAACTGTTCTGATTCTTGCTTCGGTCGAACAATCAAAGCAACCCAAACGGGTTTCTCTTCCTTCGCCCTGTTCTAGAACACGGAATTGTTCCGCGAGAATGATGCCAAACAGGCCCTTAGTTTCCAAGGTTTCCATCTACAATTCTATTTTGATCCCCCCCCCCCTTCTTGTCAATACCACTCCAAGGTACATCCCCTTGAATGGGAGCTGCATGTCAATCTAGAACCAATGTAGAAAGATAAAAGACCATAGTTAATAGTGGATGTATGCATATAGCATTATAGCCTCTAGAAAGTAATTTGTCTTTACCAACAATTGTTCTCACAGTAATTACCACTCTCATACATGTTCTTGATGATATAATTGTATTGCTCGGAACTGTTTTTTTCCTCAATTTCCACCAAATTAACTCTTTTGGAGCTCTATTATATGCTTTCTTTAAGTCATTTAGACCATATATTTATTTTTCCTCTTGTTTGTATACTTATCCATAAATTCTCTAAGAGAGAGTCTCAATGGTAGAATTCCATGGAATGAATCCTAACTTTTTTTTTTGATCAATAAGACATGTATTAACCAAAGAAGAGATATAGAAAAAGTTTAGAAGAATGTAAACCTGAAAATAACACAAGAAGATACAAACCAAGCAAAAGGGTAAAACCAAAACAGCATAATGGTCCTATGTATTCAGGGCCACTCTAGGATGGATTTCAAATCTTCTTTTGTTGATACCCTAATAACTTAGCTTAATCTTTGTACTCATTAGTTTGATGTTGTTATAATCAGTGCAACATTTGACCTTTCCTTTGTTCTTGTATATTGTTGCGCCCTAAATTCCCATTGTTGGTTAAATTAGAGTTTGGAACTATGACACTGCATATCTATCTTAACTTATCAACATGCAAGGCAAACTAAATAGGAGTCTGAAATTTTCGTCATTAATAATAATGAATCCAATTCATTAACAATATAAATCATCTCAATAGGTGACCAACTTAAACATAATTAATCTGGATCATCCATTATGATCACAATTATAATTTAAACCTAAGCAACATCTTTAAAATCTCTACTTTTAATTGAAATAAACTAACTAATAGATCAATAGTATGGATAATGATCCAAATCGATCTCTCCCTCCTAATAGTCTACCTTCGGGCTTCTCGAAGTATTCTTCCTCAATCCAAGGCCCTGGTGTGCAGATGTCAAAACTTGAACCTGACGCTGAGCATTGAAAACACTCAGTGTATATAAAGTATACTTAATAATATATCATATCATGCATTTTTAGTCATATCATACATACCATAATTTACATAATCAAAGTGGGGAAAACATGTAAGCATATTCATATCATCATTCTATAGCATGTTCAGACTCATGACTTGTGTAGACTTGTAATACATATGCATATGCATGCAAAATCATAAAAATAACATGTCAGTTCATACCAGATTCTCATACCAGTTTCATATAAGATGTTAGGGTCCATACCAGAGTTATATAAGTTCCGTATCCATTCATGATCATGCGAGACTGTGTGGACTTAACAACTTACCATGCCGTGAACAATGTGCTTGAGTTTCACAATTGACTTTCATCTAGGTTATCCCTTAGATTCCAATATCTCACCATCAAAACTCCACCAAAGCCGCACACACAACGATGGTTTGAGAATTCGGGGTTATTAATATCATTTTCTAAGTATTTGTCTATCCAAATGTCAATCATCATATATGTATAGATAATCATAATATAGCATGTAAGCATCATACCATAATACTTACAATTCATATAGGTTATTATATTCAAATCATGTTAACAAGGTTATTGATATCATAGTATAACAATCCAATAATCATAATTCCATAATCACAATTCCATACTCATGATCCCATAACCACAATTTCATCATCATAAAACCATAATCACAAGTTCATCATCATAAATCCATAATCACAATTTCATTATCACCATTCTATCACATATGCACCTGAAACCTTAAATCATTATTTTCATTATCGTATAACAATTTTCATCATCATTATCAATTTAAAATCATAAAAATAGTAGTCATATCATAATACTCTTCCCATAATTCATTCTCAATCTTGAATCCCATACCCTTTTACTCATTCAAGGTCATAACATGCAATTCATGATCATTATATCTTAACATACTCATAATCAATCATATTCAGTTCTTAACATTACCATAATACTATTAACGGGACAGTATATAGTACCTTTCACAGTCGCTTCCCTACCAATTAATCGCTTGCGAATGGTCTTAGACTCTAATCTTCAAGCTTTTCTTCTTCTTGATACAAAACCCTAGCTTAAACTCTCTCTCGGATTTCTAAAACTCTTAGAATGTTAAAAACCCTAATACCCACAAGTTAGTGGTCTATTTATAGGCCTAGGAGTCTTAAACATATTCCAATTCTTGGATTTCCAGAAAATTAGAAAGTTTATGGGCAAAACTTAAGTGGACGGTTGACCTACGTGAAGGGGCGGTCAACCAGTCTTCAAGGGTGGTCGACCTGCCAAATGTTAACTCTTTGCCCAAAACCCCCATACATTTTTTGGGACTTTTGCACTGGGGGGAGGGGGGGGTGGGGGTCGATCGGGTTTGAGGGGGTTCGACTGGTGGGGTTGGTTTTTTCTTCATTCCAACACTTTATCCAATTGCTAATATGGCTTGCACAAACATAATAAAACATGGAATAACATTAAATGAAATATTTAACACGGAATTCAAGGTTTTTATTCAATTTTGCACAAACTTTAAGACAAGAACTTTTGGGTCTCTACATATATAGATGCCAGAGTAATTTTATTCCATGCATCCGACATTTTCTCATTAAAAATCTTATTAAACATCTTCATCAGTCAGGGCAGACCAATTTCTCCAATTCATTTCTACACTTTACTAAGTTTTTCTTATCCACTTTCTTATTTTCTAAATCGCACCTAGGCACCCTGGTTTCCAAGGCAATCCGCCTGAAAAACCAGGCCAGCACTAGTTCAAGGTTGCCTAGACAGTCTATGGCCTTGAAGAACTGCCTTGCTGCCCAGCCGCATGACTTTTAATGACATATTTTATTTAGAACTGTAACCTCTAACCCTTTTTACTTCATTAGCATCTTTCTTTTGGGTAAATATATTGCATTAGTTATGGTTAAATCATTCATGTATTGTTGATTCTCTTTCTTTGAGCAGATAACAACATTTGGTTGCTTGTTAGCGAAGCATCGAAAATCGACTACGTTGGAAGCAAAGGACATACTTCTACATTTAGGTTAGCTATATAGGAATTATCCTCCACGGTTTGGCGGTTTAATTTACGCAGACATGATTTATGTAATTTTTTATTTATCTTTTATTTTAATACAGAAAGAAATTGGAATATGACACTTCCTGGGTTTGGTGGGGATGAGATCAAGATCTACAAGAAGCCGGTAAGAATTTCCTCTAGAACTGGTTATGGTACAGGAAATTGCAGTATGGCATAGGAACATTTGTCTACTATTGTGGGGGCATAGTTTCTTATGCAGGATGCTTCTCATTCTTTCCTATGGAATATAAAGTTTCTCTCTAACTGTTTGCCTTTTCTTGATTGCTTTGGATGGTGTGTTTGCAGTATACAAATGATATTCACAAGGAACGGCTTGCAGCGGTATGTTTTGACATTATCCCAACTTTATAAGTTTTTATTGGCCTCAGTTTTTTCTTTTTTATCTGAGTTACGAATTGTTGGATCAGTGCAATTATTATGCTATTGTCCATATGAGGGATGAGTAGCAATTCCATTTCCTTTTTGGTTATTTTCTTTCTACTGATCTTTGGATTTAGCTGGATCCACTAGAATCCTCTAAAAAAGTTCAATGATTGGTATTGATGGACATCTCTGCCACTTGCATAAAACATGTGGCAGAATATGGCTGATCTGTTAAAAAAAATACCCCATTTTCTCTTTTACATAAACTACTATAGTTTTTTAGTCAAACACGATCTTTTACTCATCTCCAACAGAACAGTAAAGGTATTATTTCCTAGCTGTTGACATGGGCCTACAGGCCCTACACCTTGCATGGTTGACTTTATATATGGGAATGATCTCAGTCGACTGAGGTTATACTCACAATTGTACCGGTCAGTAGGGGAGGAGCTACATGGGGCCGGGGGGGCTGTAGTCCGCCCCTGAAATTGGGAAAAAGAATCCCCTTGATACTACAAGGGTGTCTCTGGTGGCAGGGGTTGAGCCCGGGAGTCGAGGGTGGCTGAAACCCCCCTGAAATGTTTTTAAAAAAAACTAAATTTATACTATATTATTTGATTTAAAAGGGCATAGGGGGGGAAGGGGCAGTTGCCCCCCTAGAACTTTTGAAAAAAAAAACTAAGTTTTATACTATACTATTTAATTTAAGAGGTCATAGTCATGGGCAAAGGGAGCAGCTGCCCGTAGCTGTAAAAAATATATATTCTTTACAAACGAACGCAAATAGACGAGATGGCCCACGAACTTGGCCCTCAAAAAGTCAAAATTGTGGGCTACGCCCCCAAACCCCCACCTCTCCAGACCAATAATATTTTGTACTCACCTAATCATTCTTCACAAATCCATGAATAATAATTATTAACAATATCAATCCACCATTGTTAGCCCCTCTAGAAGAAAATTCTGGTTCTGCCCCTGCTGGTCAACATCCCATTTACCGAGGGGATGTGGACCATACAAGGATATTGTATTTAAGTTACCTGAGGGAATCATTTCCCCAAGTATATTTGTATTGATCAATTTTTGGTGCATTCTTAACTTTTGCTGTTCTTATGCCTTGCAGATCAAGAAGTCAATTGTAGGATCTGAGATGGCAAATATTAAGAGCTCTGCTGGACAACCTACTGGAAATGCAAAAGGTCATGCAGCCAAGGTCCTTGTCATGGGATCCCCCAGGACTCGTGAAGTGCCATAAGTGAGCTAGGCATCTTGTTGGAAGTGCTGCATGTGAAACTTATTCAATACAGTAGGTTAGTTCAAAAGTCTTTTGCATGCACATATACATTACGCACATGTGCACATACAAACAAATATGTAGCTATACATGGATAACTACTTTTGCATGCATATATACATTACGCATATCTGCACATACAAACACGTATGTAGCTATACATGGATAACTACTAGTAAACATAGTGCATCCATAATATAGATGGTGGTTGATGAGATCTCTTGTTAAGGTACTCTAAACCTGAAAATATCTCATGCAGTGGTGGGTTCATCATAAGACTTGAGTATTGGCTAATGGCAAATTGGCGATGGACAATTAATTGTATTAACCTAGAGTAGGGGATTGATCCGGAGTAATTTTAAAGCAAGTCCATCTGGCAAGGCCAAAGTCATCATGGCTGTGTGGTGGTGTTCTTTTTTTGTAGGTAGGCAAGTGTATTAGCTAGTGGTTTTGATACTCACTGATGCTACCAACTTGGCATCATCTTGGAAATCCATACTAACCTACAGTGTGTTGTCATCTTGCTAATCCACACCCATCCATTAGCAACCCCTAATGATATGTTTGGTTGTTGAGAAAATAAGTAAAAACATGGAAAAGAAAATAAAATTGGACAAAACACAACTAACAATTGTATTAAAATCCAAAATTTTCTTTTCTTTTCCATGTTTTCACCTATTTTCTCGACAACCAAACATAGCATAATGAAATTCCCAAGTATGAGGTGCCTTTTCATCTCAGTCCAAAGTGAGGATCCACTGGGAAAGTGGGAATACATGTAGGATTGTATAATGATTGTTTTGACGTTAAACAGGGTTCTCGTGTTAAGTCATCTAACACATGTTTTGTATCAATATCTGCATGCCAGTTCTTTCAAATTTGTCATGTTTGATTCCTGTTGGTGGGATGTCTAATGGTCACCATATCCCAATAATAACTTAAGATTGCCATGTCCCTAGAAATCTCAGAGTTTGTGTCACACTACTTGAACTGCAGCTAGTTTGCTAACATTAGCTAAGCTAGTTTTCAGTATTTGTGTCATGGTACTATTCTGAGCTTCTTGAATCGTGAGACCAAACATCTGCTCTCTCTTGTCCCTAGGTGTGAACAACAAAACGATTTATTCAACTCAGTCGACATGTGCATTCAGATAATATATATATATATATATATATATATATATATATATATATATATATATATATATATATATATATCGTGGCAATTTCTGTTTGTAATGCATGCATTATTTCCTAATATCCCTTAATTTTTTTTTTTAGTTTGTGCAGGTTCAAATTTTGGAAGAAAGAAAGTTAAAGCAAGGTGAGACAGTACTCAAATTTTAGATTATTATTATAGTTAACCTTGATGTACATGAAATTTTTGTTGAATAAAAAAAATGCAAGAAACAAAAGGAATAGGAACATACATTTGTAGTTTGTCCGAGTGGGTATCGATATCTCATTTGGTGTCCCATTGTGGATGAAAATGTGAAATTCACAATCTTGATTTCTGGTCTTCAGCGTGGAATACAGCCAAAAATCATTTTGTCTCAACATCTCTAATGATATGCAATCCATTTGATTGTTGGGTTCAGGGACCCAACCCTATACCCCACCAAAAAAAAAAAAAATTCATGACAACATTGAGAAAACTCAAACCAAATCTGTCAGAACGGATAATCGGAGAAAAGTGTGGATGGAAATTTTAAAATAATCTCATGGGACAATTATAGTTGAGTCCATGTGTGGATGAAAATTTTAAAATAATTTCGTGGGCACAATTATAGAGTGGTTGACGAACGTGTATTACAGAGTAGGTTAGGTACTCAGAGAAATACATGAGTTAGGGGATGTATTTGACAGGGAATGACAACAATCGAATATATTTGCATTCAAGATATCCTAATAATAGAACTGGTGTGGCATGTGGGATACACTTGGGATCAGGGAATTTTTTAATTTATTATTATTTAGGGATGGTGGTTGATCAATCTGAGGTAAGATGGTATATAAAATGGAAGAAGACAGTGATGCCTCTCCAAATGCATTTTGTGGGTGCCCCTTTATCTGTGCACCTTTACACTCCTGTAGGAGCCCTTTTTCTCAGTTTGGGTCAGGGTTAGCTGGTTAGTCAAGAGTCCTCTTTTTACAAAAAAAAATAATATTAACCTTGGTTTGTACAAAACATTATTAATCCTAATGGTTAAAAGTTCTTAACTAGAGTTAAATGTTTTTTTAATATTTTTTTTCTAATAACCAAGGTTAGATTGTACCTAAGGGTTAGTGAATTTTAATCACTGTTAATAGGGGTTAATTGGGACACGTGTTGGCATGTGGGTGCTAGTGAACTCTTGATTAGCTGTGATTTGATATCAGGCGGTGTCGGGTGGCTGCAGTTCTTTTTTGAGTAAGCTGATGGGGTGGATGCATTTAAACACATAACACAATATATACGTGGTTTACCCACAATAGGGTTACATCCATGGGTGATGAAAGACAATTAATAACTTTTATTATGCAGATTACATGGTACAAATATATTCATTCTCAAATACTGAGAGTTCACTATTTATGAGTCACTAGCATCTACTATGAGTCTGCTTTTCATACATGAGAGCTTCTCGTTCTCCCTAAGAGTCACCACTCTTCTTCATAAGAGTCACCACTCTTTATGAGAACTACTAGGGCTCTCCTTAAGAGCACGAGGAGTGCTAGCTCCAGACATATTTAGTCAAAAAAAATTTCACAAACGCAAGATGAGTGCAACATGTGGTGTTGCTATCCTATAACAGGATAACAAGAAGATGGTTTGACATTTGTTGCCACCATCTTGCATCATCTTCCTGTTTGACACTTGTTACCACCACCTTGCGGCATTGTCTCATTGAAAGATTGCGATATACCAACCATATGGACAGTCAACAAATACCGCATTTTTGCACACATTATACCATCTAGATGGACAGTCAACAAACACCGCATTTTTGCACACATTATACCAACTAGATGGACAGTCAACAAATACCATTTATAGGGGGATGAGAGGAGGAGAAAACTCTACACCAAAAAAAAAAAAAAGAAGAAAATTCTTTTTGGAATCAAATCCTCTACAGTTATAACCGGATTATGGTGAATCCGGTTATGCCCTGAGATTGCCATGTGTCCATTTTGAAACCCTTAATTGTGGTTAAGATTCACACCATTATTGGTTTTTAGAAAAAATATATTAAAAATATTTTTATATTAAAATATTTTTTAAAAAAGAATTAAAATATTTCAAAATTAAATATGAAAATATTTTTAAATTCTAAAATATTTATAAAAAGAATTAATATTTTTTTCTTAAAACCAAGGATGGGTGGGTGAACCCTAGGGTGCAGAATCTTAACCACAATTAAGAGGTGTCAAAAGAGACACGTGGTGCCTCAGGGGCATAACTAGATTTGCCAAATCCGGTTTTAACCATAGAAGATTTGGTTCCACTCATTTTTTACCACGTGGGTGAAGTTCTGGTTGTATTTTTCAACCCCTTTATAAATTGAATCGAGTTGAGTTGGGCACCACAGAACTGGACTGAAGAGTTCCTTTCTGTGTTGGTTCCAGTTTGCCTTTTCATTCGATGTGTTATTTTTAATTTTATTATTAAAAATTATTTTCCCTTTTTGTCTCTGTTTTTTTTACCGATTCTTTTGATTTTTGGAGGTTTTTATCACCAGTTCTCGTTAAACCGACTTGTTATTTCAGTTCCCGATTCTCAAGTTTTGAAAATGGTCTAATTTTGGCCGTTTTAAGAACCGATTGACTGGTTTATTCCTAATTTTATGGCTAGTCCAGTCCGGTTTTCAAAACACTCCTCTCAACTTTTGCAATATTGTCAATGTATGACGTTCGAGAGTAGTTGGCTGGAGCCCGCCAGGATTTGCTTGGATCTGACCCGTACCCTTTTCGTTTCCGCCATAGGAAAGCTACCGTCTCTCTTAGAACTTTATATTCAAAGGATAATGCTAGTGTGACCGCAAAGGGCCGAGACCACATCGAGACCTTGCATGTGATGCACGGATCTCAAAATTTTAAAAACGGATTTAATGTTGGTGGTCCCAGGTTAAAGGTGGTGGTCTCCCACCATTTAACATTGGATGTGATATCAAAGATTTGATCATAGCTAATTGTGATTGAACTCAGGAGAGTTCAATTGCACCCACAGGTTAACTCATGTCTCATTTAACCTCGATTTACTATGGTTAAGAGTCACTAACTCAAAGGTTAGTGAATCTTAACCACAGTTCATTTTTCGAAAAAAAAATCAGGGGTATATTGTTGAACCCCAAAGGTTAGTAAATCTCAATCACAGTTAATAAGGGTTAAAAGGGATATGTTGTAACTACCCCAAAACTCCACCTGAACATAATGAGACTTTGGGTCATGACATTTGAAAGGGAAAAATCCCGTACATGCTACGCGTCTATAGCTGCTCAGCTGGTAGAGGAATGATAGCAAAACACCACCTGTGAATGAGTCTGAGAGGGCGGGTGTGCACCCTGAAATAAGCTCCGATGATAAAGTCAGTATATGGCACAAGCACAGTATATGGCACAAGCACATCGGTATAAGGCACAAGCACATGATAAGACACAAGCACATGATAAGGCACAATCACATGAACATATGAACATAATAGTATAGAGATACTTATCGTGAGGTCACTGGGCATATGCACTTGAGGATGAGCTCTAGTGTTATGCTCTGGAGATTGTAGCTCAGGAGGCACAGAGAATATGGCTCAGACAACGCAGCTCGGACAAGGCACAGACAACGTAGCGCTGATAGGGCACAGACAACGTAGCTCAGAAAGCACTAACAACGTAGCTCAGAAGGCACAGACAACGTAGCTCAGATAAGGCACAGACAACGTAGCTCGGATAAGGCACCGACAACGTAGCGCTGATAGGGCACAGACAACGTAGCTCAGAAGGCACTGACAACGTAGCTCAGAAGGCACTGACAACGTAGCTCTGATAAGGCACTGACAAAGTAGCTCAGATAAGGCACAGACAACGTAGCTCGGATAAGGCACCGATAACGTAGCTCGGATAAGACACTGACAATGTAGCTCTGACAACGTGCTCTGATAACGTAGCTCGGATAACGTAGCTCTGACAACGTAGCTCTGATAAGGCACCGATAACGTAGCTTTAGACAAGGCATAGACAACGTGCTCTGATAACGTAGCTCTAGCTCGGATAAGGCACAGACAACGTAGCTCTGATAAGGCACAGACAACGTAGCGCTGATAGGGCACTGACAATGCAGCTTTAGACAAGGCATAGACAACGTGCTCTGATAACGTAGCTCTAGCTCGGATGACATAGCTCGGACAACGTAGTTCTAGCTCGGATGACATAGCTCGGACAACGTAGTTCTGATAACGTGGCTCTAGCAACGTATACGTTGTGCATCCGTTGTGCATCAGACAACGGGTACGTTGTGCAGCAGACAACGTGTATGTTGTACAACAAACAACGTGTACGTTGTACAGCTCACGACGGGTACGTTGTACATCAGACAACGGACAACGAGCTTAGCACTATGCACAACACAACGTGACAACGTATTCGACACCATTCACAGCACAACGTAACAACTGGTTTGGCACCATTCACAGCAGACAACGCTACAACGGGTTTGACACCATTCACAGCGTTAGGCACAAGTTCAAGTATGATTGCACTCACCAGATGATTAACTGCAAGGCCGTGCAAGTGGCAGTGTGACCATTCATGAAGAGCATCAGGCGGACATGACCCATTTGAGAGAATTTGGTGGCCATAATCGATTGTGAGGCCTTAAAGAGCATCAAATAGCCGGATAACACCAAAGGAAGATGAGAGAATCAGGTGAGTGACCGCCTGCACAGCACTTCGGGGTAGGGATGTGAATAACTCAAGCTTCTCAGATCATCCTCTTCCTCTTCCTCTTTCTCTTCTTCTTCTTCCCTTTCTCTCCTCTCTTGCCTCTCGCACCATCCATCTTTGCCTTTCGCACCATCCATCCTTTCTCTCTGGTGATTCTTGCTTATTTATAGGCATTTGGAGTCATCATGACTTGTGCAGTCACGATAGGATCACCTGCTAGACAACACTCAAGTGAGCCAGCACATAGCCCAAGTGGGCTTATGTCGGCTAAATTGTTAGAATTTGCCAGAGTGAGAAATCCCTATTTTACCCATTCTTTTTACTCCTTTTTACGAATTTTATCCGTTACAACATTACTTGTTCATGCTTGATTTAATAGCAACAAGAATACCTTTTCTCAAGGCAAATTTGGGATTGCTCCGGTTGACTATTCAACCGGAGCTCATGTTGATAATTATTCTTTATCAAGAATCCAATATAAACCCAACTCATAATCTGATCATCTATAATAAAGCTAAGTCTAAAGCAACATCTACTAACAGTGCAAAAGGTCTATTACAATTCTTCTATTAACAAAACTAAATAAATAACTAATAGTAAGGGAACCAGTCAAGGTCCCGAACTTCCTTAGCGAAGGGATCACCTTCTTTTGCTTGCTTTTGGGTAATCCTCTTCAACCCAAGCCGCTGCAATGAACTCCTATTCTAAACCTGACAACAATAACAGGTCAACTGAATATTGAAAACACTCAGCGGATATTCAGTCTAACTAACAATAGTAATAACACATGTACTTATTCAATATCCAGTTCATGCAACAATTACATAATCAATAGCAGTGTCATATGACAATAACACAATCAGAGTACAGAAAACATGTGAGCATATCATGTCATCACCTTGACTCGTGTACTTGTGTGACACTTGTACTATAAATGTCATGCATATTTGTTTCCCATTAGATAGTATTTTAGGTCTTTATATCATATACATGAAGATGCATCGATGGTAAGCATAAGCCTCTAGAACTCTTGATGATCAAATATTCATGATAATTATTCAAGACTTGAAATCGTATCCATGGAGAGCGACACAGTTTCCCGGGCTCCTTGTAATTCAATGTCCATGATTTAGTATCCTTGTAATTTAGTATCCATGAAAAATGATGCACAATATCCTTGTCCTTGTAATCAATGGACACTGTGCATGAATTTTAAGGACAAAGACACTGTGTATCATTTTTCATGGATCCTAAATTACAAGAATGGTGCACAGTGTCCTTGTCTATAATTTAGTGTCCATGCAAAGCCCATGACATGCTTATGTACCCGTGAGACTTGTAAACTACAATACACGTGAGCTTGTGTTTAAGTGTTGTGATTAATACCGAACTTGGTCATTACTTAGATTTTGATCATCCGTCAAGAAACTCCGTCAGGGTACATCTACCTGATTAGAGAATTTCTGACCTGGAAGACTTCCTCTAAACATTGACCTACCCGAATATCAATCACCATATAATATAAATAGAGGATAATTTATCATGGCAATGATCAATATTGATTTAACAAAATCTCATGAATTTGATAACACAATTTCAAGCATTTAACATTTTGAAGCATTCTAGTTAAAACATCAAGTTCCTTATTTATGTGTAATTTCCCCTTCCTCCGTTTTAACATTTTATCATCCATTCACATTTAATCATAAACCATACCATGTCATCAAACCCATCATCCACCATCAATTTCATCCTCTAATTCAACATAGACAACACCAAATATTATAATACATTATCCAATTCCTTTATCATGTTTAGCAAAAACCCTCAAACACATGAAAATTTCCTTTTCAAGATCAATAGTTAGGAACCCATTTTACAATTCATGTCAAAACCTCCATTTCATGCTCAATAGTGAATAACTTATACATAATCTTGTAAATACCCAAAAATCAGTAAACATTCTTACTTAAACATGCAAAACCTTTAATATTGATAAATTAGAAATGACATCAATTTCATTTCATACTCAAGTTCATTAATCCATGCATACTCATGTAAATCTCTTGATAGTTTATACTTATTCATGTAAAACAATAAATATGTTAGATTAAAGAAGATATTGACTTCATTTCATGCTCAAGTTCATTAATCCATGTGTACACATGTAAATCTCTTGGTAATCTATACTTAGTCATGTAAAACAATACAATAAGTTAGATTGGAGAAGATATCAACCTTATAGATTATTCATTTCGATCCAAATCATTTCAAGAAGGCTTTGGGGTGACTTTCAATCCAAATTTTGCTTCCCAATGCAAAATCTTCCTCCTCCAATCAAGCTCCCTTAAAAACCTTAGGTTTTCTCATCTACTCTGCCAAATTAGGGTTTGAGAGTCTTAGTGATCTGAAACCCCCGAAATAGAAGGCCTATTTATAGTCATAGGGTTATAAAAACCTCAAACTATCTTTAAAATCTCGCAAAAGTGGTTTAAAACCTCATTTCTGTAATGGGCGGTCGACCGGCTGGACATGGGAGGCTCCTATTTGTTCGAAAAATCCACCCGTCGGTCGACCGGCTAGGTGAGTGGTCGACCGGGAGCCATGCACACCTACTGATCCCCTTTTTCCACTAATTGGTCGACTGGCTTGTCTGGACAGTCAACTGACTGAGCCATTTTTCTCTTTTTTTTGTTTTCTTGCTTTGATCTTTCTTTGGATTAGTGTTTAATACATTTTCTAATACGCATAAACATTAATTAGCATTAAACATGCAATACATAATTACTTTGACTAAATAACCCTTGTTAATTACAATAATGACATGCAATTGACTAGTGGGTACGAATGAACTCTCCCCGAGTTCAATCACAATTGGTTGTGATCCGATCTTGTGATCTCAAGTCAACCCAAAGTTTTTGCTTGACTTACTTTGTGGCAAGGGCGAAGCCAGGGGCGGAGGACAGGGCCCCTCAAAAGTTTTGGTTTTTTTATTACATAGTATTATAAAAAAAATGTAAAATATACATTGTTACTATTTTCTATATATATAGCGGCTCTCCAAAATAACTTTAGTTAGTTGGCTCTGTGAGAAGTTTGACCTTCCAAAATTTTGTATTTTTTTATATGTATAATATAAAAAAATAAATTATAATTAAGTTTATTTAGAACAATAATTAATTTTATTAGAGAAGTGATTAGCGGTCCGCGCATTCGGTTAGATAGTCGAATGCCCATCCAAGTGCTGGTTTTTAGCAAGAGTAGGGAATAACTTAGAGTAGGGCTAGCACACCTAAAGATGATGCAACTTTTTTTTTGGGTAATGGAGGAGTTCCAAACCTTTGAGGCTAGGAATAGTACCTTCGGGTATCAGCATTGACCCATTCCAAATTTCTCTATCAACATTAGGGTATGACGATAGGGATCAAACCTGGGATGCTAGCCAACTGAGTAAGATAATTAATCTCACATCGACTAAATAGAGAAATAGTTGTGGCCTTATATACATGTAAGGCCTCTCCACTCATTGTCAATTGGTTTTGAGTTGGACGCTTTCACATGGTATCAGAGCCCAAAAAGCCCAACGGCCAAATTATGCTCACACTCACGATTACAGACCCAAACAAAAAGGCTGCATGATTGACGATCCAAAAAGAGGCGCACGTGACAGACCTAAAATTAGGGCTGCACGTGAGGGGGCATGTAAGATAATTAATCTCACATCGACTAAATAGAGAAATAGTTGTGGCCTTATATACATGTAAGGCCTCTCCACTCATTGCCAATTGGTTTTGAGTTGGACGCTTTCACAAACTGCACCAACCCCCTGGTGGGTTGCAATACTGAATCTTTCAAAACTAGACGGGATACCCCATATTATCATATTCAATAACCAGGGGCGGAGCCACGGGGCGGGGAGGGGCCATGGCCCCCCCCCCCAAATTTTTTGTAATTCTTCCTTGGGTTGGTATTAAAACAGTGGGTCCCTCAATTTTTTTCAAATCCCCCCCCCCCCCAATTTTTCGTCACATATGTAGTGTGCCCCCAATGAAGTCCAGTTATACCCTTGAGGTCGCCACACGTCCCTATTGTCAGCCTTAACTATGGTTAAAATTCGCCCACTCTAAGGGTTCACCTACTTATCCTTAGTTTCTAAAAACATTATTAAAAAAAATTTAACCTTAAGAGTTAGTGAATTTTAACTTAGGGTTCGAATAAAAATTTGATATCTTTTTTAAAAACTAAAGATAGGTGCGTGAATCTTAACCACAATTAAGGAGTATCAATAGAGACGCATGGCAACCTCAAGGGCATAATTGAGAAAAAAAAATTACCCAAAACAAAATTCCTCGGGGGCTACACCCCCAAACCCCAAGCTCCATACCTTCAAATCCATTAATTTTTTTATACCATGTATTTCGCCCCCAATGAAAAATTCCTAGCTCCGCCCTGTCAATAACAATTGCACTTTGGTCAAAACGTGCCCCTTTTTACTTCTAGTATTAATTGTGGTTAAGATTTATTAATCTTTAGGATTTAATTATTTAATCTTGATTTTTAAAAATAAAAATTAATCCTAAGAGTTAAAACTATTTAACCAAATTTAAAAAGACAATTAAAGGGAGGTGCGATTGAACTCGTGGCAATTGGACAGGATCAGGACTCAATCACGTGTCTTATTAACTCAAAATGACGTCTCACTTAAGAGAGACTCAACATGTGCAAGACTGAATCCGAACGGCAAAAAAAAAAAGGTTGAGCGAACGTGTTGGGTTTCTGTTTGTGGGCACAAATTTCAAACCAGATTTGCAGCACCACTTGTTTGATGAAAGGTGTTTTGGTTGAAATATCCACGCCTTTTTCTAACTTATATAACAAATATTGACCATACTAACCCGGGGTTGTGGTTGCATCAATGATGAAACCGTAACCCCAGGGGATTTATGTCGTTATCTCTATTATTATAATAAAAGGAGTATTATTATAACGAGAGGAGAGATAGGTGACATTTTTTTTTAGTAAATTGTCTTTTTTATGATAAAAAAAAATCAAATATTTTATTATTATTTAGTAAATAAACATATAATAATATTAAAGTTATTTAAATTTATTAACTTCAACATATTAGATTATTTAGATATGGTTAATTCTTTTAATTATCTACTTTTTTATTTATTTTCTATTCTTTATTGTTTTCAACCGTTCTACAACTCATTGTTTATCTCTCCTCTAACACGTGCTTCACATGGGTTTTATCATGGTTCATCTTTCCACTCTCTTTCCCCCTTTCTTGTCTCACGTGCATCGAATGACCACCCTACTAGTTTTCTATAATTCGAGTGGGACCATGAGTTTTTAGGAGATTAATGCCACGAGTCAAAGTGAAATGCGTTCTATGTGGCTTACCATGCATGATACGTTAGCATTTACTTTTTAAGGGTCACAATCCTCTCTTTAAGTCTTCTAAGATACTATGTGACACTCAAAAAATAACCTAGGGTTTCCGCCTTTTGTAGGCTGTCTTTTGCAACAAATAATTGCCCTATCCCTCTATCCAATAAAGTGTTAAAACACTTGGAAAATGTAGAGGTTCTGTGATCTTTTTTTTCAAGATTAACCATAAACAGGAAATTAACCAAAAACATCTATGAACAGGAACTCCAATTGAACAAATTGAAGAGAGCAATCCAAAATTGTATTTATAAGGTATTTTGAGAATTAAATAAAAGTTGTTGAAAGAAATATCCAACTTTATATTTGTAATTATCAGACTATCCATATAGTAAGACACTTTTTGTTAATCTGATTATCTATTTGGGAGCTCCTGTTCATTGTTTTTTTTTCAATCACAAAAATTGAGAACATGAAACAAGAAATTTCCTTTTAAAATAAGTTATTCAACTTTATTACAATCCATCAAATTGTCATGGCAAAGATCGAGACGAGAAATATTTAGATTGCACTATTTCTATCCGTTCAAGCTTTTGGGGATCAATGATCTGGACCTGGGTACACATCATTTGATATCAAAGTTAGGTCCAAGTGCGGTCGAGTTAGAAAGGGTTAGATACATGCAATAAATATTTAAAGAGTTGTATTCTTCTCTAGTTGTAACCAGTTTTGTTACGCCCCTAAGGTGGCCACATGTCCCTTTTGACACCTCTTAACTATGGTTAAGATTCACTCACCCAGAAATTTCACCTAATTATTCTTGGTTTTTAGAAAAAAAATAATTAAAAATTTTGTTAACTGTGGTTAAAATTTATCAAATCCCAGGGTTAATATTTTTTCTAAAACCCAAATATAAGTAGGTGAACCCTAGGGGTAGGTGAATCTTAACCACAGTTAAAGGGTATAAAAAGGAACATGTGGTGACCACAGCGGCGTAACCGGTTTTGCCAAAGACCGGTTACAACTGGAGATGATCACCAGTCATACTTAAATTGCACCTTGCCCGAGACTTTTGAGGATCAATGGTTCCGTATAGATATTGCTCACGTCATGAAGAACTATCCACATAATTTTGATTTTGCAGCAAATTGGGAACTCAAGAGCACCCGGTAGTTACCTAACCTTTCTCTAACGAGACTCAAAAAGTAAACAAAGACGGCCTCGCTTTACTATTCAACATATTCACTTTTCAAATTTTCCCGTGGAGTAGAATAAAAACCCCTACTGTTGTAACCGGATTAGGGGGAGTCCAGTTACGCTCATGAGGTTACCACGAGTCTCTTTTGACACTCTTTAACTGTGATTAAAATTCACCCACTTCTATGGTTCACACCTATCATTGGTTTTTAGGAAAAGAAATTAATATTTTTTTAAGCAGGGTTTAAAAAAATTAATATTTTTTTTCTAAGAACTAAGGATAGGTTGGTGAACCCTACCTAAGGGTGGATAAATCTTAACCACAGTTAAGGGGTGTCAAAAGAGACACATGGTAACCTCAGGGTCCGGTTATAACCGTAGAGGATTTCATTCCACTTTTTGATAACGATTTGTGGGTCCCACACATGGTTCATTTGTTTTTATTATAAAACGTGGGTGAGTTATGGAATAATGCGAGTATCCTTAGCATTCTTCAACAAGGAAAGGCAGCAGTAGCACAGCACGGCAGAACCCACCCGTGCCGCCCTGTTTCTTGTGTATACGACCGTTTGCGTCTCGTTCTTGTCTGTAGAACCCTAGTTTTTCTCTCTCCTTCTTTTTCTATAGATCAGAGACGATAATGGAGTCTGTGATCTCGAATTCTCATAGTGGTGTTGTCGACGGAGTGTTGAAACAGGAGAAGATCATCATAGATACTGATCCTGGAATTGGTAACTTTCTCTCATTCCCCTTTTCTGGGATCTGTTTGGTTTAAACGCGATTCTTTTCTTTATTTATGTTCTTCATGAATTTAGTTGGAATTTATGGTTCAATCCTTATCGTTTCTGTTTGTGGGTTGTTTTTATTCATTTACTTCTTTGTTTTAAAGTTAAAATTTTTCGAAGCTTGTTTCTTAGATTACCAGGTTCTAGTAGAGTTGAATGTAAACGTTCCTTCAAATCTCTCTCTATTCCAGGGATGTGTTTCTTTTGCCTGTTTTCATGGATTGCTGGTTGAATTTGTTTTCCCTTTTCTTTTGATTTCTATCAAAATTTGAGCTTTTTGTTAATTGAACTCTCTATAAATGGGAAAAAGGTTTAAGTTTGGATCTCGCAATCCTCACTTATGTTCACTGTTTCGCTAGAAATAAGACTAGTAATAAGTCTAAAATTTAGGTTTTTTTTACAAACACTTGAATTATGTATACCCAATTGTTTGTTTTGGAGTTTAGTGGAATCTCAATGGACTTTCATTATTTCACAGATGATAGCATGGCCATCTTGATGGCATTTCAAACCCCAGAGTTGGAGATTTTAGGTTTGACAACAATATTTGGTAATGTTAGTACAGAAGATGCCACTCGCAATGCCTTACTTCTGGTATGTGCCTTTTGCTGCAGTTGATGTCGTCTTCTTTTGCTATGTTTTCTATTTCGCCATAATTTAAGGTGTACCATGCCTTATGAACACGTTCATGATCAATTACTAGTTTTAATGTGCAAAAGGATAGTGTGAGATCGCAGGGCGTCCTGGTGTTCCTGTGGTGGAGGGCAGCCATGAGCCTCTAAAGGTAAACCTCTAATCGCTATCTGATTCCTATGCTTAAACTATAACATAATTTTTCACCAAAGGATTGCAATTGGATAGTTTTTCTCTTGGGGGAATTATATATGTTTGATTCATTTCTTGTGAATAGAAGAAGAGAGTTTTGAGGCTCCACTGTCACCCACAAATTACTGTAAGCTTCTTGAATTTTCGTGCCCAAATTGCTCACATTAGATAATCATGAAAATCTATTTCTATCTCATAATCAAGCTTGCTGAAATATTATGTAGCTTGAATAAGAGCAATAGTGAATGCGATCTTCCCTTATTTGGGATATTTTTACAGATTGAAATCCATACATCACAATGATTGGATTTTTAATGATTTTAACAATTTTTAGGAGGTGAATGTGGACTACCCACTTTTTTAAATACAAGATTCAGGGGGGGAACCTAGGTGGTAGCTTCTACTTGATTTTATTTCTCTTCTAGTTATACCTTTTCTGCAATCAGATGACTTTTCCGCCTTTTTTCGTATACTGCATATTTGAATACTTAATCCTTGTTTAGACTAATTAATATCTTATTTATCATTATGATACATCTGCACAGACATGCATTTTTCTGAATTTCTCGTGAGAACCATGTTTAATACTTTGTTACCTAGTCCAGCGTGTAACTCTTGGTTGTTTCATTTGCCAGATTTTATGTCAACACTAACTGTGAATTGACTGCTGCATTTTTTGGAACAGGGAGGAAAGCCGCGTGTTGCTGATTTTGTTCATGGTTCTGATGGATTGGGAAATGTATTTCTATCACCTCCTAAAGAAAAGAAAAATAAGAAGAGTGCTTCTGAGTTTTTAGTTAATAAGGTTTCTGAATTTCCTGGGGAAGTATCTATACTTGCTCTGGGACCTCTGACGAATTTGGCTTTGGTAAGTGCCAATATTATCTATTTCCGACTGCAGCACCCTCTTGTTTTTCAATTTCGTGATTTAATATTCCATTAAGGTTATAATAGTGTGTTCCCCTGGATCAGGCAATCAAAAGGGATTCATCCTTCGCAAGCAAGGTGAAGAAAGTGGTCGTACTTGGTGGTGCCTTTTTTGCATTGGGAAACGTCAATCCTGCTGCCGAAGCAAATGTAAATACTATTATTGCTACTTTCCTTGTTTTATCATTCTATCAAAAGTGAAAGACGCCCTGCACTGTATTGTCTGGTCCTCTTGGTGTGTTTTCTGATATGTAGCACATCTCATTGAGCTTAAAAGTATTTGAAGTATTGGAAATTTGTAGTTTCTAAGAGTAATATCTATCCTTTGTGTAATTCTAGTTGTAAGTTCCAAAGGAACGAGTTAGTTCAAGTTCAATCGAATGAACTTGGATTTACAAATGACGGCTTGAGTCGTGAAGTAAATTTCAAAAAATTAGGCTACCTACAATACCAATTAACCAGAATCAATGTCAAAAAAGTTGATTTTTTTAGCCACTAAGCTAGTTCAGATAAAGACATCACTCCATTCTGACTTGCAGATGTATGGGGACCCAGAAGCAGCCGATATTGTGTTTACCTGTGGGGCAAATATTGTTGTTGTTGGTATAAACATTACCACACAAGTCCAACTAACAGGTGCAACTCTGCCTTTTAGTCCCATTCAGTGTTGATATTCATTTTCTTATATACATGGCTTAGTGTGGAATCTTAGCTTACTGATGATGAACATTGCTCTATGGTTTCAGATGCAGACCTCTCTGAATTGAGGGATTCAAGAGGAAGACATGCTCAATTCATAAGCGACTCTTGCAAATTCTACAGAGATTGGCATGTGAAGTCCGATGGTGTCTATGGTAAGCATCCCTTCATTAGTTTAACAACCCTACATAACTTAATTCTTCATTTTTAGCTTTTTTCTTTTCGTAGTAATGTAACCTCTTGGAATAACTCGTCTAAGTTATTGAATTCAGGGATTTTCCTCCATGACCCTGTCAGTTTTATGGCTCTAGTCCGGCCTGATCTCTTTACCTACAAGAAGGGTGTTGTAAGGGTTGAAACGCAGGGCATCTGTGTGGGACATACACTAATGGACCAAGGACTGAAAAAGTATGTTCAAACAGATGTTCATAGATTGCATCATTGCTTTTGCGTTTCTTGAATTAATGTTAAAATATGTTGGTGCAGATGGAATGCAAATAACGCTTGGTCAGGCTATTCCCCTGTAACGATTGCATGGACGGTTAATGTGGATGATGTTCTTACATATATCAAAAAACTGCTAATGAAAGCATGAAATCTCCAGGAGCTTGTGGTATTGACTCTGGAAATGCCGAAAACTGTGAAAGCAAATATTGGATTTTCTTCATCTGCTAGTTCAGATCCACTTGTCATTTATTTCCTTCTCCATGCTGGTAATTACCCATATTCTGGGTATCAAAGGGCTCATGTATTGGTCATACATTGCTCAATTTGTGGTGAAAATCTCTTAATTTATTCTGATGTCTAAACACTTTTTTTTTTTTGGTATTTAAGAAATTTCATTGATCATATACTTGAGAAGATACATAGAAATTTCGAATCTCCCCCTCCCCCTGAGAGGGAAGATGGGTGAAAAGGTTGACACTGTTAGACCTATTCCTATAAAGGCTCTCAGATAAGGCCCCCGCGGGCTTCATCATGGGCTGTTACATTTCCCTGCCTATTGATGAAAGCAAACTGCATATTCCCCCCTTGCTGTCGCATAGCCTGGATGTCATGGATAACCGCCATGATGTCCCAGTGATGATTATCAGATACCCCGTTGAGGAAGTCTATAATCTCCTTTTGAGTCGGATTCTATTATCACTTATTGCCATCTATGCGCAATTGCAGCTTGGATCCCTAACTTGGTATCTTCCGCTTCGGCTATTGCCTCCCGTCAATGGTTTCCAGAAAGTTAACGTCTCACCCAGATGATTTCGGGCAACACCCCCTGCCCCAGCTGCACAACCGCTCACTAAAGCGGCCCCATCGACGTTTACTTTAATCCAACCCATCTCAGGTTTTGTCCACCTTACTTGAGCTGGGTCCAGCATCGTTGAACTTACCAGGCAAGCCAGAATCTCCGCAATGTATTGCTCTAGTTTTTGGATATCCCTCCTCAGATCCGGGATAATATTTTGAAAGATTACCTCATTGCGCGTTTTCCAAATGGTCCAAAGGGTGATGGAGACCCGGATAGGAAGAGATTGGTCATTACTCGAGACTACATGATTCTGAGTCATTTTTTGCCACCAGGCTCGAAAATTTAGTTACACCATATTTGGCAATCTGAGGTGTAATTGGGAGCCGAACCAGAGATAACGAGCATACGGGCACTCGAGAAATAAGTGGGCTATGGTTTCATCATGGTCCTTGCAAAGAGGGCAAATAGCATCCATATTAAGTTTCCTTTGCCGCAGGTTGGAGCCCACTGCCAGGGCATTGTGGCAAGCCTGCCAAATAAAAAACCCGTATTTTTTAGGGTACGGGGAGTTTCCATATTGCTTTCCACAGGCTAGGTTGATGTTCCATGGGCCTTCCACTGGAGGAGAGTGTTTTTGATTCGAGCCACTCCTTTGCTAGGTGACTTGCCGAGCTAACCTTGAACTCCCCGGATTTAGAAAAGTGACAAACTAATTTGTCCAGGATATCTAAAGAAACTGATTGGGATTTTGCATACCTCCGAAACAGATTCAGTGGAGAAGTGACTCCGAAGCTTTTCCACATCCCAACTTGCACCCGTTCGCTTAATAAAATAGTCAGCCCGAAGGTTCCTTTGGTCCATACCTGAGATTGGTATGAGCTTGAATTGGGGCATAGAGGATATCCATGGATCCAAACCCACCCTTACTCTGGCCCCATTCCGAATTTGCCATCTTAAACCTTGGCATAAAATCTCCCGCCCCGCAAGTATGCTTCTCCAGCCTCAGGAAGGCTTTGATCCCACTTTGGCCTCAAGAAAGATTGTTCACTTGGTGATATAGGACAAGTAAGAAATTTAAACTATTTTGCATTAATTTGGAATTTTTATTTGTAAGGAACAAGCGATAATATATCATTAAGGTGATCTTGTGCTCATTAAGGTGATCTTGGCACATCGCTCTAGCCAAGAAGTTAGCAGCAACATGGTGGAAAATATATTTTGAGGCTCTTTAGGCGCATCTCCAAAATTTCTCGCTTGATAGCCTAGACACCATTGGCCCCTATGCACAATTTTTTTTGTTAAAGATGGCGCTTCATTTTGATGTTCCACTAACTAGTTCATCCTTTGATTCCTCAAAATTAGATGATACTAACATCATTCTTCATTTATATGTATAGCCATCACGTTCATCCTCTTAACACTCTCATATTGTCCGAATCTTCTGCTACTTCTGTGGTATGTTCTCAGTAAAGAATCTATTCTGCACAGAAAAGCCATATTGATCCTTGGCCTATTGACAATGGCCTTGTTGACATGAGCATGCATTAAACACATGAAATCAGAACCCCGCTGATTGATTAGGGGATCGCGAATAATCCCCATAAGAAAAAGAAACTCCCTAAAGTAGTGTAAAGCATTTGAATCCCTCACCCCACCCCAATTGTTGATATTAACCTAATAACAGTGACTGTCACTGCACACTGGGTTTCCTCAGGATCTGGAGGGGGGGGTTATTAATCCAAGAGCAATGGTGGCCTCTCATTTTGTTAAAAGATTACACTTCGGCCAAGTTCGTGGTGGAATTTTGCCGAACAGTTGTCATGTTTGAGAAAGACTAGTGGGCTTTCATTCTCCAGTGTGGGAGGACCCAGATTGAAGACAATGGCATGAGATTGTTAGCACAGTTGAGTGTGAAATGAAAGCTTGAGATGTTGGACTGTTTTGAGAGTTCAATCTATTTGGGCTTCTCTCAGTTTCTAAATGGGGTCTTTTGAATCGTGTTCTTTTAGTTTCTTGCTTTCGAGGTTTGACGCTAAGGCATGGGCCAATTCCTAAGCAGACTTTTGTCCATGAACAAAATCCAAAAGTTCTGAAATCTTGTCGGTAGGGTTAGAGATGGATTCTGCAAGTACTACCGTCACGGGTAAATTTAGTAGTGTGAGCTCATTATAGGGAAAATGAACATCTATAAGGAATACAAAAGACCTTTGTAAATGGGATCTCTAACAGGAAAAAAGATATTCTAATTCACATAATCCAAGAGATAGAATATGCTTTATCATTGTACAATAATCTGGTCCCCCTGCTTATCAGAGAAAATTGTAAATCTAAGTCAGTATCAGAGAAAAGGTAATACAAAACGGAAACTTTTCCACTCAATAAGTGACCATTTTTGTTACAGACTCGAGCTGCTCGAAGTCTTGAAAAGGGGTGAGAGAAAAAGTACAAACAAACCGTGCAATAAAATGAGAGCATTTAGCAACACCCACCTGGCGAACCAAAAAAGATTCTTTTAAGATGACGACGAATATAATTAGAAGTGCAGCTCCCTTATATATGTTTCTTGTCTGCATCCTAAGCTCTCAAAAGTTGAAACTATCAAGAATCAGTCTCCTTCGCTGACGGAACTGAATCTACTCGATCTGTTGCTTGAGGGATGGAATCCACTTGATCTGTTGGCGGGGCAGGGTTTGTTTGATCAATATTAGTTTCAGCATTTTCATATTCGGAGAGGAGATCCATGAACTCGTTGAGCAACCGTTGGACTTTTCTGTTTGATGCCATGGCTGGAAGGATATCTTCCCTTAGGAGCTTGTGCTTTTTCATCCCCTGCACAGATCCAAATATGATATTTTACTGAGATCGGCAACTTGCAACCTCTAGACCCAATAGATTGTAACTAGAAATTTGTAATCTTCTAGATATTAATAAAAGGTGAGCTGAGAAAAAAATATATGTTTTCTGTTTCTTGAGGAATATTTAAGGCACCAGAAAAGAGTACAAAAAGCCTCACAAGCACATAAGGATCCCATGCTGGGTCCTTCAGGTCTGAAGATGTGGGCTCGGCCATCCCAGTTGGAGGCCCAAGGAAGCTCTCACAGACTTCTCGTAAACGAGACTCATCTGCTTCCCTGCAATTCAATAATAGAAAGATCATTACTCTGGCAAGTATAATACCAAAGTCGCTAGATATTCAGCATAGAAGCATTTTGATGTGGGAGGTATACAGAAGATTAAACATAACATCCAAAAAAAGAAATTAAACATTTTTTTGATAGGTAAAAACAAAAAGATTAAACATAATATCCACATATCACCAAATTCATGTAAACTGCTAAGTGCTAACAATGCACAATTTTGTATTTGGTCACTCACAGGAGGCCCACAAGTACGTTCATATTAAACAGGTTATGAAGTGTGTTGCACTAGATCTCTTACCTGAACCCTGACGATAAAACCATAGTCAACAAGTAGGAGTTCGGTAATTATTCGGCTATGGGAAACAGAAAAAAAAGGGAAAATGTCGGGGGGAAAAAAAACTATTAATTATTTTAAAAAATAACAATTGTACCTCATATATTAGATATTTATTAGTGATTTTTTAAAATCACAATTAATTTTCATTTAATTCACAAAATATGTGACTTATTCAATAAATCATTGATTTTTTCAAATAGTCACAAATAAGTCAAGAATTAATTGTTTGACGAAAAATTCACAAATTATTCGCAACTTTTTGAATAAAACGCAGAATTTGTTACTGACAAAACCTATTTGAGTAATTTCATAACGTTGACTAACATTAAAGACTTTGTTGTGTCAATATTTAACTTACTTTAATATACTATGGTAGGTTGCAAAACATAATTTGATATCTGCAACTAAATGGACAATGCTTGTATTACACTTATTTTTTCAACACTTCTCGGTTTCTCTCGAAAGAGTGGGAATTCTCCCATATCCAGCCTGGAGGCCAACATGTCCATTATAGTCTATCCGTACCCAAACTCGTCAACCTCTCAAAGGCAACCTCTGTCTGCCTCTTAAAATGAGATCTCCCGAGAGCTCATTTTGTAATGTTTTTCTCTTTTAGGTTGGGTTATTTATAACTCCTAGATATAGACCATTTATTATGTAAAACTTGACTTCTAGAATTTTAATAATTGCATTGCAGCATATGTAACTTGTTTTTATTTCACTTTTCCTATTCTAATGGGCGTTTTGGCTATAGAATGCATTTTGAGTATTTTTATGCTTAATTTATCACTACCTAAAATTTCAACCCCGATTTTCTACTTCATAATATTTCCCTAGTGCCCATAACTTTTAAAATGTTTCCTTAGATATCCTTAAACTTCTTCGGAATGTTTCCACTCCTTACAGACCAAAGATTAAAACATTGTTCAAAGTGCCAATTTCCATGTCACTATGCTTGATATGTATGGATCAAGTGTCGGATGCAGTAGTTTATCAATTCAACATCAAAATAATTTAAGATGCACAAACTCCTGGACATGTGTCAACTTGCGACTTGCGAGTCTGGATAGCCAATGAAGCAGGTCCAGCTAACAGTGCTAGAACTAGAACAAAAAAATTCATACAACTCAACCAATTATGACTGGATCACAGATACATTTGTGAGGAGCTAACTCTCACTTCAGTGACTTCTATAAGCTACCAGTACCTCTAAAACACAGTCCTTTTGGCTAACATGTAAAACTAAGAAATTTAGCTGCCTAGGATTGCCTAGGCATTTTCACAACCTTGACACAAAGCAGATTAAATGTGTCACTTCCAAGAAATGGGATGACAATAAATAAACTGAAACAAGTCTAACAAATGCCTCAAAAAAAATTTTGATTGATAATCATGAGGATATATTAATCAAAAGCAATGCTTTAAAACATGAAGGCGTGGGGCGAGACGTTAGGATCTCAAGATGTGTGAGGCGTAAGCCTCGACGCGTGAGACTTAAGCCTCACGAGAAAGCCTTATGTCTAACATTTTAACAAATAAATAAATAAAAATATTGCAAAATGATTCATAAAAATTAATTAAGGGTAATATATATATAATAGGGGTGTGTGTGTGCCCACACACATATGTAATACTACATAAATTATTCAGCCCTTAAAAATAAATTTTAGAGGCAAAAAAAGCTAAAATTTAGATTAACTTTTTTATTCACACACACACACATATATATATATAAACAATTATAAAATAGTCACTAACTACATTATGTTAGACAATGACTCCATATCTTTGCAATGTCTACTAAGAAAATTAGAGTGTAATATACTCAACAAGATTTTAAAAAGTCTAATATATTAGACATAATAAATTAAGTGCTAATTTAGACTAATAAAAAAATCGAAAAAATATTAAACTTTTTATCGATAAAAGAAATTATGAAGCACACACCTTATAATTTCTTAGTTATGTGGCTAGAATCATACTTTTTACTAATTTTGAGGTACACGACTTTAAAAAAAAATTAATGTTCAAGTCACAGTTGTGGCTAGAACCTATTTTTTTTATTATTAATGTATTGAGGCACATTCTTTAGACATAAAGCAAGCTTCACAGTTTGAGGCGTTATCCTCATGAGATTTAAGCCTTTCGGTTAAGCCTCAAGGCGTTTTCCTTAAGCCTCGCCTCGAGGCAAGCCTTGAAGCGTAAGCCTCTCACGCCTTTTAAAACATTGATCAAAAGATAGCTACAGAAGAAACAGAATAAGGCAGAAAAGTTTATAACAGCATAAACTCAAGACAAAACGCAGAAAGAAGATCATGAGAGCTGAAAAGTCAAAAACCCAAGCAGAAACAATCTCAACCCAACACCGCTCCCAGATCCACCCCATCTCTTCAAATGGAGACCCATTTTAGGACCAAACCAGTAAACAAATCCAAGAAAGAATAAGAGCAAGAGAAAAGGGAGAATCCTTGAAATTAAGGACAATGAATTTAAAAGGAAATCAAAACTTTTTGACTTGACGTATAAATGCACAACCAATTCCAGCCTAACAAATCGAAGAAAATCAACTCAGAAGTACTAAGAAAAACAACAGAAACACACTAACCTTGCCAAAAACCGAATGTATGACAGTAGGCACTGACGATATTCATTAGGAGACTTCAATGCCAGCGAGGATTCCAACTGAGTCTCCAAATGAGCGCGTGTTTGCACCCCATCATCGGTGACCCTGTACGAGCACACAACCATAAAAGTCAAATTCTGACAGTAGGATGCCAAATATCCACCAAAAGAAAAGGAGGATACTCGTCTGATAATTAGTCCAGACATCAAAATCAAATGTAAGGAAAAAAAAAATTTCTTAAAAAGAAATGTTCCCAGAATAAAACATACATACCTGCTCCAACTAGGCTTTCTGGCCAAGAACTTCCCAACGTCCACCTGCAAAGCAGCCAGCTCACCACTCTGAATTGAACCCCCCAAACTCCACGAGCTCGCAAAATTTGATGCGGGGAAGCAATCGTCTGCGACCCTCAGCCAACACATCAGGCTCATATCAAAAATAAAGGCATGGCGGGTGGCCAGAATGACAAGAGGCGAGCCAGATTTTGAGAACCTCGCAGATATAACTTTGATTGTACCTGGAAAAACAGTGATGATTAACACCATAACCATCCGACTTAAAGCGTCATATAAGGAAACTACAACCAAGTCCAAAACCATATGGAGCAGACCACCCAATGAAATTCCAACCAACTAGGTTAGTAGGTTGAACCAACAAAGACCTATATATCTAATTCAAGTTCCATTTAAAGTCACCTCTTAAAGAGGAGTTTGGACCAAAAGTAACCAGAGAAGCCAGCGAGTCATGCAGGAGACAGGTCCTATTGTAAAGATCCCAAACGTGCAACGATCCCTTCCTCGTGACAAGCAACAGCTTCCAACACTCGTTACAATCTATAAATACTGCCGCAGAACCCGTCATCATGGTTGGCATGGCTCGTCTTCCGCACTTTGTGTAAACCTTCTCAAGGACAAAAGGAAAAGAACAATGTGTTATTTTTTTTCTAACCCAACTGGTACCGCACTTTGAATGTTTATATTTCTTTTTTCTCTTTGTATGATCAGAAACATAATTTACAAATTCAAACAAAACGACCAAGATACCAATACGCAATGTATTTCATCAAAGTGGCACAGAATTGCCGAGTAATAACACAATTACCATGTAATAACAGAATTTACTGCATAGATTTAATTTCCATGAGTTTCATTGGGCTTATATTGAGTTTCATGACGTTTCAGTTTTTTTTTGGATCAATAATTAGCAAAATATATATATATATAACAAAAATGAGTACACAAAAGAAGCAAAGTAAGACAAATGAGTTTACACTGGCGTAAACTGAAAAATAGTAATCTAGTGTCCCAAATCTGTGATAGCCAATCATCCCAGCATAGATCCCAAATCCACCCCTCCGTCCTGAATCGAGACCCAGGCCAAGATCAAGAGGCGGATACGCGCTCGAATATGAGAGATTGGAGCTGGGGAGTTCTCAAAAACTCTCATATTCCTCTTTTTCCAAATGGACCACGGAATGGCACCAGGTAGCACCGACCAGATTGCCTTCTTAGGACCATCTGCAATAGCCAATGTCCAGCAGGATAAGAAGTTCTGAAAGGAAGCAAGGATGACCCAGTCCATCCCTAATTGGGAGAAAAAATACCCCCAAATGACACCCACAATAGGACAGTGCAACAGCAGGTGTTCCACCATTTCCTCCGCTTGGAGGCAAAAAAAAACACTGATATTCCAATACGCAATGTATTTATGTTGCTTTTCAGTTGATAAGTTACAAACTCAATAACTTCAATGGATTTCCACCGTACGGGTGGGTGGCCGGGGGGGAATGAGACTAAATGCACTCAGTTATGTCCATATTCCATACTTACCTTAGAACCCATAGTCTAAGTTCCAAAGGTCAAAAATATTTCATCTTTGGAATTCATAGACATAAGAAAATTTGGTTTTTCCAGTGACGATAAGTTTTTTATTTTTATCATTTAATCATGGATTAAATTATCAATAAAAATAGTACGATATGGTATGATAGATAACTATAATTGGAAATACTGGTACAATACGTGCATGGGAACAAAAGATTTACATTGTATCGAACCCGTATCTAATGTATCAAAGCATATCGTATATCAATACCAATACACCTTGATTTTTTGATCGATAATCAAGCATGTGTATTAGAATAAAAGGAATATGTACAAGAGGATAAGATGACAAAGGGGTTCACAAGTGCATGAACCCACAAAAAAGATGGCAAAAAAGGTAGGACAACTACCGACTTACCCCTTGGTTGATATTTGGTCGATACAAGTTCAATACCTTAGAATTCCCATGTTTCAGTTCAATAGTGTGCGTGTAGTAACAGCATCGTACAATACACACGGTATTGTTATGATACCCAAAGTATTAAACAGTGTCATTGGGTATTGTTGGAAAGAAAATATTTTAGTGCTCGATTACATATCAAACCCAGCTCATCCCTTTTTCAAATGTATGCGTTAATTCGTTATTTTTTTTCTTATTTCAATAAGTATATTTTGTTATAAATTATAATCAGTATATTTCAATTGTTAGAGTGAAGATCTATAGATTTTGTGTGAAATCCATGGAGCTACAATTTTTCACCAAAGTTCAAAAGAATAATATGAGAGTTTATGGTTGATCTACCACAAGTTATGGAAAACAAAATTGTTTATTTTTTAATATTTTTGTAATTTGAAATTCAAAATAAATTCCAAAAAATAAAATAATTTATTTTTCAACAATACTAATCATATAAGATGTAGAAAAGTATTTTTGATTAGTCAACGATTAAACTAATTTGAATTGTTGGAAATAAATTCTAGAATTTTAATTCAAAAAACTATTTACACAAAAATAAAACTAATTTATTTTGTCATAATACTAAATCATATGTGGTTAGCACCAATTAATATATATATATATATATATATATTAAAAGTTACAATGTGGTAATCTTCTTTTCTAATTTTAAATAAAATATTAAGAATTATGTCAAAAATAACTACATTTTTATTTGCATCAAGTTGTAGGTTTATTTTTTTGATCGGTAAATCAGATATATTAAAGAGAATAATAAGCAATTTCAAAGATGTAAACTAAAAGGAAGAGCAAACTAAGACTAAGAATGATAACAAATAGCACGCCAACACGACTACCGTCTAGCCTCAAAATAAAAGAGCATCCCTCACTTCTTGACCCAACGAGCTTGTGGAACTCCATTCCACAATCAATCGCCGCACCCGAGATAGGATCCGCTGGTCGAAAGAAGAGGAATTGTCAAAAACACGATAGTTCCTCTCCTTCCAAATAGCCCACGAAATAGCACCGGGCAATAAAGTCTAGATGGATTCCTTGGCACCCACCAAAGTTATCAAGTGTCATCCAGATAAGAAGCTTAGAAAGTAGGAGGGGAAGACCCCCAATCGATCATCAGGAGGTTTGAATCTTAAGCTGTTGAAACTGGTGAACAAGGCTCTTCTAAGTAAGTGGGTGTGGAGGTTTGGAGAGGAGAGAGAGAGTCTGTGGCGAGCAGTGGTAGTGGCCAGACATAGAGAAGTGTCTAGGTGGGTTCTGAAGGATGTCCGAGGAGCTTATGGGTCAGGCATTTGAAAAGGAATCATGTCTAAGGTGAGGATCATATCCCCTCACGTTAGATTCCAGGTGGGGTCCGGGACGGAGGTTAGGTTTTGGAAAGACTTGTGGTGTGGTTCTTCTTTGCTCAAGGATGACTTCAGCACTCTGTTTAGTATTGCCTCAGATAAGGAGGTCGTGGTGGCAGACTGGTAGGATGTGAGATCAAGGGTGGGGGTTTGGAGTCCCAGATTTAGAAGAGATCTAAACGATTGGGAGATCGAGGAATTCTGTCGCCTTCAGGAGCAGCTCAGTTTGGTGTTCCCAAGGTTACATCAAGCAGGTCGTAGAGTTTGGTCCCTCGGCAAAGAAGGGCGATTTTTTGTGAGGTCAGTGGTTCAGCTATTGAGAGCATCTCCTTCTGTATCTTTTCCTCATAGGGTCATATGGAAGTCCGAGGTTCCGTCCAAGGTGTCGTTCTTTCTATGGACTGCAGCTTTAAATAAAATACTCACCTGTGACCAATTGAAAGTTCGAGGATGGCAGATGGCGAGCCGGTGTTTTATGTGTCAGGGGGAGGAAGAAACTGCGGATCACTTGTTCTTGCATTGCTCTATGGCGCGCGTCATTTGGGGGTATTTTCTTTCAAAATTAGGCGGGGTCGGCGTATTTCCTTCTTTTAGAGGTCTGTTATCTTGTTGGCCTTGGGCCGACAAGGTGGGGGCTAAGAGGTTAGTATGGAACGTGCTACTAGGGGCGATAGCCTGGGGCATTTGGAAAGAACGGAACAAAAGAGTATTCGAAGGTTCGGTCTCCTCTTCTAATCGTCTTTGTGCCACGATTAGGCAGATGGTTCTGGATTGGAGCTCGGTTAGGCAAGCAGCGGAGGAGATGTTAAGGGAAGTTACGAGCTCTTAGTGCGCAATGGGTTTGGTTTGTGCGTGTGTGGTTGTGTTCTTAGAGCTTTTTTTTTTGTGCTTAGAGTTTACTAGCTTGTAATCTCTTAGTTCTTGTGTTTGGGCTCTCTTTTTATTTTAATAATATTTTCGTTTACCGATCAAAAAAAAGTTGTAGTTTTATTTTTTTTTAAAAACTTCTTCATGCTGCAAGTTATAACTCAAATGTTTTGATGTCTCCCATGCCGATAAGAGTGACAACTAACTGATCTTGGATGGCATAATGGAGACCCCATTGAATGAAATAGATTTTCGACCAAGTATCTGTGGTAGTGGTACTAGTACATTAACATAGTTGAAGCAATATCTCACATGTGGGTATCCCAATTTGTCTAGATGATTTGAACCAAAAAAAAAAAATTGTCTAGATGTAAGGTATGTGCCCCTCAAAATTTTCACACTATGGCGAGAAAAAATCTCAATTGCTCACACACAAAGAAATAACAAAAGGTTAAGAAAGGTGATAGCTTGAGTTTTTTTTTAATGATTGGTAATCAAAAAATTACTATTTATAAGAGGAAAATGATGAGAACAAAAGGGCTCACAGAAAGTGAACCATTTTGTCTTGAGTATTTATGATAACAATTCTCCTAGATGCTTTTTACATTGTCGAAGGTGGTACTTTTATAAAGATTCCTAGGTGTAGTCCCCTAGGTGCTAGAGCGCTAGTGACAACAGCCACTCAAGACCCACAAAGGTGGATGCTTTTCCAAAAAAAAAAATTAATAAAAAAACTAGAGGATAAAAAATGAAAAATAAGAGGTTCAATAGATTTTGGGAAACTTTTTCTAATGCATCTGGCATTTTGTCAAAGAAGAATAAGAAGGTTGAAGCCTCTCTCTCTCTCTCTCTCTCTCTCTCTCTCTCTCTCTCTCACTCTCTACCCTTCCTCTCCTTCGGCACTAAGCCATTATTATTTATTTTTCCTGTTTTTTTAACCCAACTAACTTAGTAGACTAGAATCTTTATCTTTTGCACTAACGTTCTGATCTAATATATGATTTATTCTCAATTTTCAATATTTACTTTATAATACTAGTAAAGGTGAATGTGCTTTGCACGTATTAATTTTTCATCAAGGAAAAACATAATCAGATTAAAATAAAAATAAATATTATTATTATTTATAGTTTTATTTTATGACCTCAATTAAATGAGATTAAAAGACAATATAATGTGTAAATATATAAATAATAGTAATTTCTTTAATAAATAGATAATACATAATTAGTAGTATGTAATCATAGTAGACTATAAATAGATAGTTTTTGTGTTTATTTTTTGGTTAGAAGAAAATAACACACACACACACACCCTTGTAGCACAAGCTACTTGCAAGTTGCAACCACACAACCCTCTCAAAAAGAGAGGGAGGTGGCGCTTTATAAGGGTACACAAGGAGGACTAACCCACCGATGTGGGACTAAGTTTAGAGGCTTTTATAATGTGACTAAAAAAGATAGTTTTTAAGTAGTTTACTTGTGTTAAACACTTAGTTACATACTTTAATAAAATAAATATCTATAATTTCTAAATAAGCAAATAATATCTTCAATTTTATTTTAAAATTAGAATAAATAGAGTTTTAGTAGAAATTGAAGATTAGTAATGGGACCCACTAATAGGTACTCCTCATGGATACATATGAAGTGGTGGGACCCATTGTCATTCAATTCTAAGTAGTCTAATCATATTAAAAAACTATAAGTAGTTAATTTTATAATGGAAAATGGATAGCATACCACACGGTCCGCTAATCAGTGCTCTTTTATAATATATCTTTTAGATTTAAAGTATATTAGTAGGACTAGGACCCACCAATAGATTCTCCATGTGGATATGTATGAGGTGGTGGGACTCGTTATTATATTCTAAGTAGTTTAATTGGAGTAAGAACTATAAGTAGGAAATTCTAAGTAGAATGATATTTATATCTTCAATTTTTCTACATTTAATTAACAAGATAAATTTAGTCGCTTAAGCATCGAATAAGCAATGCCTACGCGAAGCCTTGTCTAGGAACCCGTATTGCCTAAAATTTCCTAGAAGCTTTAACTACAAAGTAAAACATATTTTCATGATTCTTTTAATATTTTCTTAAATGTTTGTTCCAGTTGTTTCTCATAGAGTTTCTATGTTGTTTCCATGATTTTCTACAAATTATTATGTTATATCCTTGAAGATCGAACTTTGTCCAACACAAAGATCTCAAACCTTGATTAGAAATAACTGAATTCATAGGGACTAGTCATTCCATATTATTTTTAACCTTAATATTCTACTGCTCACAATATTTTCTTTTTATAAAACGGAGTGGCAGAATAGGATTCATGTTGCCGACACCAAATATTTGAGATTAGGCACTCATGAATGATGATCAAGATGACTATCGTGGTTACAATAGAGAATTTACCCCTCAAAACAATTGCGTTACTTTAGGTTTCTTTCTGTAATTATTTGTTGTGCACAATTACTAGCACTATAAAATAAAGAAGAAAAAAATACATTTATGGCAACCCAACTAGTCATTAAAAAAGTGCAATAATTCTAAATTGTAATTCTTTTGAAGATGCAGGATGTTTGGATTTCAAATGTGTTTGACTTACTAAAAAGCAAAAGGCTTATATAGTAAATTTAAGGACCATGAAAACATTTGCTAATGGAGGACCTATCAAGAAGTTTCAAGATTACTTAACATAAAAAAAGGTCATTGAAAGAATCAAGATACTTAATGAGTAAATATGTTTCATTCATGATAGCAACTTCACGTTAAATGATGGAACTAGTTATATTTCAAGGTCGAACAAGTATGTTCCACAGTTAAGAGAAGAAATCTTAAGTATTACCTGTAAGCACCCATCTTCACAGCCAACAGCCCAGAAGTTGGCATTTCCAGCCAAGGCAGTTACTTTACTGGACATTCTATCAGACCAAAGAGTCTCAGACCCTCGCATGCAAGTAACTTCTGTTTCTTTTGTCATAAACGTGTTTCCCACCCCAACCACGTCGTTCACAGCACGTTCAATAGGACGAGCTTCCAAGCAGACCGGCATGGTATCTTCCCCTGCTTTCTTATTGAAGACCCTAATTGAAAGAGCAGAACTGCAAGCAACCTGAGAACCAGAAGGCTTCACAATCCCCTGCTGTTCTATATTGATCCTTCCATCTGCACTTGCAGATTCTGGAACCTTCTCAATAACCAGGCTCTCACTGATAGTAGCCCTAGCAGTGACCCCAGAACGCTCTTTTACCTCACAATAGTTAAACGGTCTTTTGAGAGAGCCTTCTCCAATGCCACCATCAGCAAGAACTACCCCATTATCATCCTCCTTGTGATCCGAGGCAATAAGAGGGAAACCAAGTGCTTGAGACTGGACCCCACCAGAGATATTTTCCTGATGAACAGGCATCCCAACTGCTTCTGGAATAATCCGCTTTCTGCCATCGGGCCGCCTATATTCTCTTTGTTTCACAGGACTAGAAATCCGGGCAGAAGTCGCCACTTTATTTAACCCATCACTGCTGGCTCCATTTTTCTTCACATTGTCGGTTTGAGATTCAGAAGCCTTCACAAGTGTTTGACCCACAGTCGGAACTCGCAAATCACCAGAAGATTTTTCATGTGTTTGGTTCTGCTGGACACTTGCAGCCACCTTTTTGCTTGAGGATTGCTTAGCTGATGCTGCTTCTAGCAACAACTGTGCTGGGCTTTCGGCTAAGGTTGCCTGCCGTCCTCTGACATCACCATAACGGTTTTTCTTTAAGTCATCTAACTCGACATCGGTTAGCCTGTGGCCTAGTTCTTTTACCTCAAAATGGAATGTAGCCACAGTCCCATCCAAGGAACAGGCAAAGAGTGAATACCCATCAGAACTCCTATTATGGAAGGAAGAAACGAATAATTAAAGAAAGAACAAAAGACGCAAATGCAAATGCAAAAGAAAACAGGAAATTCAGATCAGAAGATCTAAAGCATTAACATGAAGAAAGTAACTAAAATATTTGGAAAGAAATAATGTACCACTAAACAGTTACTGCCCCTTACCAGGATAAATCCACGACACTTTGACTAAAGAAATGCTTGGCCACAAAGAGAGGACGAGCACTCGCAGTCGTCCATACAGTTATAGTGCGATCCTGACTCCCGATTGCAATAACATTGTATGGCTGTGATTCTTTACCTGCAGTCTTCGAGGACCCATTAGCCCATCCCACAGGCGCAGCTTTCACTTCCTGATTATTGGAGAAATTCCTTCGAAACATTGAATGATTAAACTTCACTACAATAACAGGGGCATTATGTCCTAAAAAGTCAAAAGTGGCAGACCATTCCCCTCTCTCTAATACAGGTGCAGAATGCCTTGGTTTCTGGAAACCATGGGTCGTGGTGATAAAATGGCCACAAGGTGACCATCCAAGCCGCCTAAAAAAGGTTGATCCAAGCTGAAAAAACATTCTTTTGTTAGAAAATATGAAGGGAGAAGGCCAGTGGATAAATATTAGTAAAATTGCACGAACATACAGATTTTGCCCAGTGCCCATCTGTCCTGTGGGCAAGACTCCAGTCACTCGTTCGCCAAATAATGACAGTCTTGTCATCTGACTGGCTCGCTACGAAGGAACCAATGGGGTCCCAAGTAACCCCTTTTACCAGGCTAGAGTGACCCCTCAGAACAGCGGTGCAGATGCCATTGCTCATATTCCAGATGTGAACAGTGTTGTCCAGACTCCCGCTAGCCAATATTGAATCATCTGGAGACCAGTTAAGATCCACCTACTTCATGCATGGAAAAACAACTCCTCAGTTAGAAAGAAGCTGGTGGGATAAAAGTCAGATAGTAAACCAAGTTAAAGCACTTTGCTTACCACATCTGCAGTGTGTCCCCTCAAAGTCATGGTGACTTTCCAGTTCTCAACATCCGGGGGCTCTCCACTGCCAAACTCAGTGGTGCCTGACCCAGGTTTTCTCTCGTGAATTAAAATTACCTGATCATCAGACCCAGATGCAACATACCTACCATGCTTAGCCCACCTAACACAGTTAACTGACCCAAAGTGATCACGGAGGGTTGCCAGAAGTTTCTGGGTCGATTCATCGTTTTCTGAGTCCCTGCCCGCACATTTCATGTTCCATATTCGAACCTATATCCGAAACATAATATTGGCTATCATATGAGAATAAAGAACAACAATAGTTCCTAGATAAATAAATATTCATCATTGTTGCAAAAAGTAAGTGCTAGATGTATGCACCAACATGACTTTCCCTTTTATTGTGGTGTTCAGATACATATGACATAAAACATAAAATGAGGAACAAAAAATAGAACAAGAACAAGAAGCCACAATCACGGATCCCCTAAAGTGACCTCTAACAAATAAAGTCCAACAGAAGCATGGAGGAGGGAAGCTAACTTGCAACTTCTATTTGAACTAACAAATTCATTATTTATGGATCAATTGTAATTACCAGGTACCAAAACTGATAATCAAATTTATATATTACTCATTTATAATTAAACAAACTAGCAGTGAGAAGACCTATCAAGTAGAACGGATTGCTTCTCTTTTAAGCTCCACTCACAATATAATACCAACACTATAGATCCTTGAACCATGACTAGAAGTTCATCGTATGAATTTCTCTACCAACCAGAAAACAGATATTCAAAGTTCTGCCTTAGAGATTATTGTCTAGTGCTCAAAGTAGCTTTTCCTTGTTCTGTATCCTGACTTGAGTGTTACTTATAAGCAGTTAACTGAGCGCATGAGATTGAAGTCAGCTAATGGATAATGTAACACTAGATAATGGCAGGTCACAGATACAAGAAGTCTGTAAATGGAAGCTGGATCATTCCATACATGTGGGTATTTACCCAGAAAATCTATAGTTAGGAACTTCGTAACTAAATTTGCAATTCCAAAAACTATGTGTGATTAAGCATGAATAACTGATACAGTTCCGGAAAAAGAGAAAACTCATTTAATCAACATGGTAAAAAAAGATTTATTTTCCTTTTGGTGGGATAAGTCACAATAAATTTTATCAAAAAATGAGAGAAAAGGAAGTAAAATAAATGGTACAAGAAGGGCACCAAGAAATTTGAATCATTTGATTTTGACGAACTAGTAACTCAAAAAAAAAAAAAACCCAACTAGATTCAACTTAAACAAAAATAACCCAGATGAGAAAATCTATACCTTGTGATCTCCTCCACCAGTTGCAAACCTAAGCCCACCTGGTTGAATATCAATTGAGAAAATCTGCATCCCTTCATGTCTAACCCAACTAGGCTTCTCTGCAATCATCTTGGCTCCTGTTTTAGGAGTCCTACACACTTACCTTCCTCTCCCTTCAACACACTACAAAAGGGTCCACAAATTCATGATTTAAGACCAAAACCCTAGATGGGTTCATCAGTAAAAAGCCTCTGGTAAGTTCATGAACAAAACCCTAAATGGGTTAACGAGTAAAACCCTTCCGAGGATTCATAAACAAAACCCTACAAATGACCAAGCTTCTCTTCTCGAATGGTCAAATCTTTCAAAAGATTTTGTCTAGGAATCAAAAGACTGCAAATAAAGAAATCAAAAGGGAAAGAAGGAATCAAAGAAAATGCAAAGTAGGAGATGAAGAGAGAGAAAGAGAAACTTTGTATTAATGAAATTTGCTTTTCTAGACTCTAGAGAGAGTCAAAAGAGATGGTGTTTCAGAGATACGCGAGTTTTATTCTTCAATAGATCCCTAACCATAAATCAACGGTCCAAATTTAAAATGAGAAATCAATGGGATTATCCTATGCTTTTCATATGTGAAGCATTTACATTCAAGTTTAGTACAGGCTTCTATTGGGACCTACGGATGAATTAGGTTTGAGTTTGAGGCTTTATTCTGGAGTCCCGAGGGTCCTCTTCTAAGCTGACCGCAGTGTCCCGTGTCCCTTTTAACACATTTTTAATCATGATTAAGTTTAATTAAATTAAAATTAATATTAATATTTTTTTCTAAAAACCATGGTTAGATTGCTTAATCCTAAGAGGTGAATGAATCCTAACCACAATTGATAGGTGGTATAAAGGGGACATGGACCATTGAGATCCCGGGGTCAGCTTCTAAGCTGACCGTGATGATAAACAACTTGATGACTAGTTTGGACCGGACCTCGGACCTTTCCATTTGGATACCTATCACCTGGTATCACCTTGGGTCCGTTTTCCATTTCCCTTTATTCAGTAGGGGTGGAAATGGGGAAAGTTTGGACTTGGCTTCAAAGCCTACGTAAATGTGCTGGATTTGGACTAGACTTATTCAAAATCACTAAAATACAAACCCATGCCCGGCCCATTATGACCCAATATATATCTAATGTGAAAATGAGAATAGGAGTGCAACTTAGCTCTGCCCCGACGTAACCTGGTAAATGGGCAGGCTTAGGTTAAAATTTTCAAAGTTTGGATTGGGATTGAGTTGAAAATGTTCAACATGATCTAATGCAGTGTTGAGCTTGTGTTGGGGTATAGGCAATCCAACCCAAGGTTTGAAATTTTGGATCTTGTTCCCTCCTCCGAAACTAAAATGGCTATTGTCTCATGTTGATTTTGGCCGAAATTTTCTTAAATTCATTTTAATAATTTTCTTAGTAAAATATTGATATTTATCGAAATATTAAGTTTTTTTTTATATATATTAATCAAAATTTCATGAAATTTATATAATTTTATTTTAAAAACCAAAATAATGATATTTTGTTAATAAGTTTAATTATATGTTAATCCACTATTACAATAATATACCTAATAAGATAGAGTAGTTAAGACCTTTAAACACTTCTACTAACCTATTTAAACTATTTAAAAAAACTAAATATTATGACTCTTAAACACTTCTACTAACCTATTTAAGTTAAAAAATAATTTTAATATTTGAATTATTAAACACTTCTAGTAACCTATTTAAACTATTAACATGCTAACCTATCTAAATAAATTTCTAATTGGATAAGTGACAAAATTGAAATTTCACCGAACTATCAAAAAAATTTGGAATTCCAATTTTGGTTTGAGGTACCAAAATTTTTGATATTTTTAGGATTTCAAAACTTGATCCCAGATCCAACCCAATCAAAGCCCAACCATATATACCAATAATATGACTTACGTATTACACAATAATTCATGAAAATTGCCAAAGATTTAAGTTGCTTGATTATTTGGGGATTTTAGAGTTTTTGTATAAGTTTCTATTGGATGCTAGCTAGGGGTGTAAATGGATCGGGCTGGCTAACGGCCAGGTCTGCCCTTAACCTTGCTAGAGCTCATTTATGAGGCCCGTTCAATAATCGGGCCGGTCGTTTAATAATTGGACTGAGCTTGGGCTAGGACCTTCAAGTCTGTCTGGCCTGGTGATTACTTCTAATTGGCCAGGCCAGCCGATTACTTACATCTATTTTATTTTAAACATGGAATAATGCAATTCAACGACTTAATTTGAGGGGCATAATAGTAATTGAATTATTCAATTCAACGACTTCAAAATGGTCATCTTTGAATATCCATATTCCATACTCGTATGTACTCTCCCTAAATGATTAAATTGGCTTTTTTTTATTAATGATTAATGAAGTCTTGTATGTAATTTGTAACTAGATAAACATGGGCTTATAAGTTGTATATAGATAAACTAAATCTGCATTCTCTGTAAATCATTGAAAATCTCCCATAGTGCACTAATGGGCAAGCATGCAAATCAAAATGTACATAGGCCCGTCAAAGCCTGATTATAGCCCATCCCAAATATTGGCCCGAAAATAAGATTATTCGTAGGCTTCCCCAGGCCCAAATCAAGCCTGAATATAGTAGACCCGCCCAAGTCTCCAAGCCCAAGTCCAGTCCTGCACGGCTCGATTGATTATTTGGGTGGACTTGGACCTACCAATGAAATCTGTTTAATAATCGGGTCGCAACTGAGCACCCCGAAACCAATTCTACCCAGCCCATTGATAATCCTCTAGTCAATAAGTCGTCCTCCCCCCTTTCATTTACAACTTACTATTTAATGACTAAATTATGATTTTTGAACCAATAAACCTTGAAGAAAATAAAGATGCATGAATATATCTTCTCCTGTTATATCATGTTTCACTCAGAGTTCAAAATAAAGGAGGACTACACTACTTTTTCCACGGAAACAAATCGTCTGTGCCTATCCCTGGGTTCTTCCCTGCGGCCATGGGTGTTGGAAGGTCAAGATGAAATGGTTTTATGGATGTAACAGTTGTAACCACCTCTTGGAGAAATCCTAACCTTCAAAACCATTGGCCACAAGGAAAAACTCAGTGAAGAACATAGAGGATATCCTTCCTTTTTCCACTATGCCAAACATGTTGCATTCCTAATGTTTATACATTGGTTAAGAGCTCAAAGGATTTTTTTTGTTTATGTATTAAAAATCAATTCCTTAAAACTTGCTGAAATTTTTCTTTCATATTTGATGTTATAATGTTTATAAGAATGGTTTTTAATTTCCAAGAAATTTCGGTCTCGGTTCCTCATCCAAAATCGATATCACAAATATGTCAGGTTGCATGATATCGGCCAAAATAATGTTGGTTTATTTTTTAATTAATTTTAGTTAAGTTTTAATAAACTTAATTAAAATTCATCATTTTATTGTCAAAATTTTGTGGAATTTTCTAAAATTTTAGAAATGTGTTAAAAAATCATAATAATAATATTTTTATTTTTATTAGATTACACATTTAATTAAATATTTATCCATTACAATAATAATAAGATAAGTTGGGATAGTTGAGACCTTGATCACTGCTACTAGCCTATTTAAATTAGAAACACTTAATATAGGAAAGCTATCTAAGTAACCTATTTAAACTACAAAGAGTCCTGAGAATGGGACAATGAGGTTCATAGTGTCCATGTGTCTCTTTAAACCTCTTTTTAACTATGATTAAGCTTAACTAAATTATAAATAATATTTTTTAAAAAAAACCAAGATTGGATGGATGAACCCTAAGGGTGAGTGAAACTTAACCACAATTAGTAGGTGTTTAAAAGGAGGGCGTGGACCAAAGAGATTGCGCGATCAGCTTGGAAAGCTAACTGTGTGATCCATTTTCCATTTTCCAACTACAAAACCTAATTAAATTAATTATTAGGAGTTAAGACTCTTGATATATTAGAAAGGGAACTCATTTAAAACTCTCGAGGTAATATTGAGAGTTGGACCGTTGGATTGAAAATCCAATGATCCAACTCCCGATAGTAGGTACTAATGAGAGTTTCTAATCAATTTCCTATTAGAAAAACTACTTCCAGTAATATATTTAAATTAAAAGGGCCATCTAAGTAACCTATTTAAACTAGAAAAATTAACTATTAGTAGTTAAGATTCTCGATATATTAGAAAATAAAAATAAAATCAATTTATTTTGACCAAAATTTGGTGAATTTTTTAAATAATTTAAGAGAATATTTTGTTGATTAAAATATTTTTCTTAAAGAAAATTTTGAATTGTCGTTGAAATTTTGAAAATGTCGTCAAGATTTTTGAAATTTTCAATTTCGATTGGGGTTCCTAATTTTTTAGGATTTCAAACCTTGGTTGCAGGTTGTCATAAGTTTTAATGTTGGTTTAGCAAACCAATTTATTAAATCAATGTTACGGCTTGTTTATTGTTAGCATTATCGTCCCCCAAAAAACATTTATTCGTACTAGTTCAATCTAATCAAACCCAAACCTAACCCAACTACGTCTGTAATATCCTAACCCTATTTATGGGCCCAATTAAGCTCATAGACTAAATTCAAGACAACCAATGTTTTAGTGGTATTAGTGACAATTGTGGTAATTAATTTTTCTTATATTTTATTTATTATTATTTAATTTTTGTTTATTATTAATTATTGTGTGAGAGCCTGATCATTAAATTTTAGTGGGCCCAATAAAACCCAAATTGTGGAGGAGGTCTTCATCTTTACTATTATAATGGGAGAAGCAGGCGTAGCCTAAATTTTCCAAAATTTCTAAACTACCCTTATATAAAACAAAACTTGAATTTCATGTTTTACTTTAATTCCCAAACTACCCTCATCTATCTATTTAAAGAATAGAATCATAGTCAATCACGATTGAACTCGGGGAGAGTTCAATCACACCCGCGGGTTAACACATGTCCCTTTTAACTCCTATTAATTGTGCTTAACTCCTTCCCCTCGCTCTCACGTGCATCACACGCGCCACCTGCTAGTCTTATAGAATTAGAATAGGGTGCCACCTAGGGTGTGAGCACACCTCAACTGATATTTCTCTAATTTAATTTGAATTCAAATTGTGGGAGACTTGGTCAAGGGACACATGGCTCCTTGCAGTTGAATAAAGAGATTCAAATGATGGGTGTAAGGTTGTAATTGTAACACGTCAAAGATAGAGAGAATGGGGCTTTGAGTAGTTATTAGAGAGAGAAAGAGGGAGAGTGGTCAAAGAGGCCAATGACAGAGTGCCATGCAACACCTTTGGAACCCAAAACGTGGGCACTATGAGAACCTACTACCATGGACCTTAGGATTAGTTGGAGACCCATTGAACTTAATCACTTCTTCTACCTCTTTCAATCCCTTCCCATTTCCTTTAGTATTTTCATCATCATTTTATCATTCTCATCACTTTTCTTGCAAATATCATTAACACCAAGTTACATAATCTGGAGGAAGATCAACTGGAAGAACAAGCTTGAAGAAGGAAGCGATCAAGATTGAAGAAATTCACCAAAGTAAAACATAAGTAGGTTTACCTTCATTCTCTTTAAATTAACACACAACATTGAAAGCATGATCTAGATCTGTTTTATTTTATTTGGTGTGTTTATGCATGTTATGAAAGATATAGTGTGCTAACATAAAAAAATTGTAAGAAATGCATATGATGGATTGAATGCTTGATTATAAAGTCATTGATTTATGTGTTTAGTAGATCGAATGATAATGTGGTGCATTAACGAAGGGCATTGGGTCCCTGGGTGAGAGCCCCTAAAGGAGCAAGCTAGGACCATGGGTCATTGGGTGAAAGGCCCTAAAACCTTTGGAGAAGATCCCTTGCTTGGGATGACCAGGAGATTTGAGAAATCGCCCGGGAAACTTTGAATTTTCATATTATTATCCTAATGCTTTACATATAAATTTTTATTAATTGCATGTATGATTTTGCTCCCTATTATGTGTTAATTTTCAAGAATTAGGATGTGTTCCCTACTGGGCTTCATCGCTCACCCTTTGTTATTAATTTCAGATGCTTAATTGAGGATTCATGAAGATTGGACCGGAGAAAGAGAGGACTTTTCATTACTGTTATTATTATTTTTGTTGTGTTTGACATGTATTGGGTAATAGGATGATGATTTAATAAATAGTTACCATACTTGAATTTTGTGGATTTTAATGAAGTTCATTTCATCTCATTATTGGTATATGTTTCCTTTGCTGTAAATTTACTGTGCTTTGGATTAGTTCGGGAAAACAATTTATAGTATATTCTTTAGATCAGAAAATGAATTTGAATATTGGTCAAGGAGTTTCCCATTGATTAAGGAGTTGTCAAAAAAAAAAAAAGGGGGGGACTAAAAAGGATAAAATATATATTTATTTTGCATTTTTCTATCTGGGTTTTCCATGCCGTCTGTAATTCCAGTATCAGAGTACTCGTAATTCTTTGAATTTAAGAACCATAGTAGAAGTCTTGTAAATTTGAGATAATGGGTTTCATAGGTCTAGGTTCAGTCAGTTATCAATGAAAAATGGTCTCACCCCTAAATTCTGGATCTCAGGCTGACCTATGAATAATTGGCTGGGTCTTTGGTTTCAGAAATCTGGGCGTGACAACTTCGTGTTAAATTTAGTTGAGCCAAAGGTTAAAAAATGGGCCCTTGGGTTGTGCCCATAGGTTGTCTTGGATAAGGCACAGTGGATGAAAGTAAGATGGGGTTATGAACAAATTTTTTGGTTTGAATTTCTTTAGTTGGCCTTCACAGCTTAAACTTGACATAGCCCACCCAATTTGTCACACCCCTTTTTAATAGAGTAGTCCCCACTGGGCGGAATTGACCCCGCAAGGTAAGGTTACTGGGAACTTGTCCAGTGGATGATATATCTTTGATCATTAACCTGTTACCGAATTGCATTCATACTAATTTATGAAACATGAGACATTCTTCTTTAATCCCAAAAGCCATGGGCTAAGTTATACTCATATATGTACTTAAATATATACATCTCAAACGAACAAGTGGATAGACATCCACTATCATAATAGTCCAAAATTTACAAGAGTCTCATGAGTGTGTTAGGTCTAGAAGTCTAGAAACAAAATGCAACCTAGATTGAGCCAACGCAAAGATGACTCTGAGGCACGATCTCAAAAAAAAACTCGGAGGATTACTTCTTATCCAAAAACGGCTACTAATCTGAAAATTGGAGAAATAACAGGGTGAGACATAGCTCAGTGAATGAATAACCACTATATATTCATAAAATATGGATATTTAGACATAATAGTTTTTGAAAAAATTCGGTAGAATCTCCTCTAAAAATAGAGGGTTCCATAAATCTTATAACCTGTAAGACCTGTTCATAAGAGAATTCCTTTGAATAAAACATAATATAATCCTCACACTTCCACATTTTTCATTTACAATATGTACAACCATCTATAATTTTCTCCATACTTCATAATGAGTCCAAATTTCTACAAAATCATGAAGTAGAATTCCCTTATGTTTCATATCTAATCATTTTGCTTGCATGCCTGCAATGGGCGCTTACCCCATGGGAAGCCGTATTCCCAGTACATCACATTTCCATCTAGGCGCTTACCATATAGGTAGCCCTATTCCCCAGTACATATTGTCTCTCATCTGGGCGCTTACCTTATATGTAGCCCTATTCCCAGTGCATACTCTTTTTATCTGGGTGCTTACCGTTTAGGTAGCACTATTCCCAATGCATAGCATCTCTCGTCTGAGCGCTTACCTTACATGTAGCCCTATTCCCAGGACATCACATTTCCATCTGGGCGCTTACCATATAGGTAGCCCTATTCCCAGGGCTTGAGTAATTATCAAGATACTTGACTTTTACCATAACTTTCTTGACAAAATTCTTAATTTGTGGAAATACTTACATACACGTATTCATACCACCAAGCATTTCGTAAGCATACTGACTTCCTTTATATTTGTAATGCCCATGAGTTCATAAACATGTATTCATACTACTAATGTTTCCATAAACATATTTATGAGTTCAAAATCTTCATTTGAAAAATATTTCTATATTAGGTATTCACTCACCTGATCGGATAAACCTAGCTAGCACCGGAGCTCCTTGGATCAACTTTTGGTAGCATGTCCTCTCCTACAACATAACACATACACAACCATTCAAGTCCTTCTAATTTCAATTTCACAAAGATTTATTTAAACTTAGAAGCATTCACATAGCAGTAAACTCATTTCAAATTTCATGTTAGGACATTTTCTAAAGTTTCCATAATACCTTTAATACTTTTAAACCATCGTAATACACTTGTAAAATTTATAAAAATCATTTTTCATTCTATTATACACTCAATTAAAAATTTATAAAAACAATTGTATCAAAATAATTGATTTATAACAAAGCCCCAAATTATAGTTTTAGAATTAACACTATTTAACCCTTTTTAAATTTTTACAACCCTTTACTTCAAAATAAAACAATTTCTCAATCATCACATCACCCTACAGAAAGATTTAGATGCAAGAAACCATATCATGATAAATCAACTTTTCTTATACTAACCATATTGTTCAAGAATGAAGATAATAACTTTGGGTTGATGATAGTTACCACTAATTGGCGTCCCTTAGCTTCCAAAGGTTTCCCCCAAACACTAGCTTGTAATAAGAGGTAAGAAGACCATGGAATTTAGGGTTTAAAAGGGATTTTGGGGTCAGTTTTGGCCTAAACTAGGGCTGGCCGGCGGCGAGACTGTAGCTGGCCGGAGGTGAGACTGTGGCTGGCCGGCAACTGGATTTGGCTGGTGGAGAGACGATGATGGTGATCGGTTCGTGAAGGGCAAAAAGGAAATGAGAGGAAGAGAGAAGAACCAAAGAGAAGAAATAAAGTGAGAGAAAGAGAACTCACGTTCTCTACTTCTGCCTCTTAAAAATGACCTCAAAATGAAATGACCAAATTGCCCTTTATATGTTTTTAAGGCTTCTCTTGTGGTCTAAGGGCAATATTGGAAAATTAACTATTTTAGGCACATTTTCAAAAGATAAATTTCATTAAAAAATTTAATAAAACCATATACTTACTTTAAATGTAGAAAATGTCGAAATTACCCCTGTTTCTTGGGTTCGGGCGTTACATAATTGGTACCCCTAAGTAGGGCAATTCACTGGATTGGGCTGGCCCGTTGCCTGCACAACCCAGCCCGAGAGGTGGGTTAGGCTAAGGTTCCATGGGTTTGGGTTCTATCTTCCTTAGCTGCATTTGGATTTGAGGAATTGGAGGATGGAATCATCAACTCTATCCGTTAATTATGTTTCACTCGTTTGGGGCACATTACAAAGCATGTAATTGAAATTGTGGCAATTCCTCTCGGAATTGAAACTATGATTTGAAGGGCTAAAGATGTGGAATTCAAATCCGTTCTAAATAAGCATTACTTGACAATTCTCTGCTATTGCAGAATTGGGGAAAGAAGTACCCGATGAAAAACTCTTCGTTCTCCATCTCAATTGACTGTCTCTCTCCCCCTCATGACTCTATCTCCTAAAACCAAATGTTGTTAACACCTTACACGCCAACCAACTATTGCATCCAAGCGCTCAATTCTCCATCACTCTTCTCTTTAGTACGTATGGAGTGTTGGCTTCTCTTTATCTTTTGTGTACAAATGGATCAGTTTGAATGCTTTCGGATTTTTGTTGGTTTTTGTATCCAATGCTACATCATCGTCTCATCTACGATTGATGGTCCTAAAAATAGAGAGAATAATTCAAAACATAAATGTAACAAAAGTAATAGGATTACGTTTTAGGGTTTAAAGAAAGAGAGAAACCCGTGGTTGCTCTTGCAAAGATAAAAAAAAAAGAGGGAAAAGGAAAAAAAATGGATATTTTCACAGAAAGAATGAGAGCTCTGTGTGTTGTGTAAAAACGAGTAGATAGAGATGGACTAAAGATTTGCACCTTTGTTTATGTATTCCATTATATTTTTGATGAGTTTGATATGAGATCAGAAGATGTTGAGTAAGTTTTCTGAGATTATGCAACAAGGATTCACTTATTTGCCACATGTGGGGTTTTGCATGTCAGACGAGATGGTGCTTATGAGCAGGTCATTGGTTCGAAGGTCTTGAATGACACGCTTCTGATCACTACCTACTTTCATGTTCATGAACATGACATTTGTTTGAAGAATAACCTATAACGTGAGAGGAGTGCACATGGGCCTGCACCTAAGTGGTAACCTTGGGACTTAGTGGGAATTTTGAATTTTGTAATACAATTCTATTTAATTAGTAATGCATCCAAACAACAGAATTGTAGTGTCTACGGAACTTAATTTTGTGGAATTTAGTCATGCGGAATTCAATTTATTTGGTCAATTCCAATTCTACAAATCCAAACGCAAGTGTTTGAGTTTGGGTAAATCTTAATAAAGCTTCCGGTCCCAAATTTGACCTCTTTCTTCTACTCAAATTTCCCCACATAATAAAACTCTTAGTCAGTTAGTCTTGCATAAAAAAATACAAAAACACAGAGAGAAAGAGAGAGAGAGAGAGCTTTGTTTCTACATTCCCTATTTATCTACCTCTTCGATTTCTATAGTTAAATCTAATCTCCTCACTTGAATTTTATAATTGGATATACCTTACGGTGTTTGTTTACCCTTTTTGGAAAATTCCTTTATTTAGTAGAAAGAACTTTTTGGGTGTTGTACAAGTTTAAATTTCATCATACATTTTAAGATACATCATTGCAGTACAAAAATACATCAAAATATTGAGTTGGGCATGAGCTTGGCTTACTTGTCTAGTTCAAACATAACCCAAACTTATAATATTGTATATGAATGTGTTTGAGCTTTATGTATTCGAATAAGTTTTGGTTTGGACTGAGTAAGACATGAGGACAAATAAGACGGATTGAGCCCAAATGAACTTCGGCCCAACCCAACCTACCGCCTGGTATTCCCCTTACCCCTAAGTGAGATAGGCACATTCTAGCTTGTATTTGGCCAAATTTCTTTGATAAGGGAAAGAAGGCCAGTATTATTAATTCATGATTTAAGATACACATGAGCGCAAAACTTGAGAAAATAATATACTATGGAAATGCATGAAAATAATATATTATGGAAATACATGAAATAATGACTTGTTATGATGTTAAGATTAATTGACATGTGGCAGGCATTCTAATGGGTAATGCGAAAATTGCACTTATGAGAGTAGGAAATGTGATTAGGGTCAACAAAATTAGGAAACCACAGATGCTAAGTATCAATCAAATTATAATTGTGCTCTATATGTGTGAGGGCTGGACAATTTGTCAATATTATCTTAAATCACTTCCACAATTTCACACTTCTTCTTTGGGAATTTCGGATTTCAATGATAAATTAACTTTTCAAAGTTAACGATGACTAATCATAAAACTTTCAAACTCTCAACATCGTTGCGACATATGTTGTTACTTTTTCTGTTACCTTTAGAATTAGTTGAGATCATAACCTTTTCGTTTAAAAAAAAAAATGTTTTCTTAACAAGAATAGCAACGGCAAGTGTTGCACCTATAATGAAAGTGAAAGTTTTTTGAAATGTGCATCTGGGGCTATCAATCCTCTAAAATATATCATGTAATACAAGTGGAATGAGATGCTTGGTGATATAAATGATCAAACCCAATATTGTCGATACATGTAAGAGAACTAATCACCAATTTATGGTAACAAACCTTCTTAAAGGCTATAGATGGGATGAAGTTAAACTTAATAATATTCTTACGCTAACAGTACTTAACAGGATTGAGACAATTGGGAAAGGAGGAAGAACGCTTGTATTGAGAAGTTTTTTTTTGTAAAAATATGTATTTAGGTGAATTTTCGATACTTCAAATAATTTTTTTATTTTCAGACAAAATTTTAACATCCCTTAGTACAATGTAACAGTGAGTTTCTATTTGTTGAACTCTCAATAATGTATGTTTAAGAAAGACAATAGTTGGGCCTGTCCCAGTGATAGTGTATCTCCCTTTGGGGAGGTGTGACTCGTGTTCAAGTCTTGGTGTGGCTGTTGACACCACCATGAGTGCTAACCTTGCTAACCCCCTAACCTAGGTAGATAAATGATTAGGACCAACCAAAAAAGAATAAATAAATAAACATGGGTTCTGAATTTCGATCCTACAAAGATGTGAATTTGGGTCGGGTTGGGCTCTTAGTGGGCCAATGTAGAATTAGGGCTGTCAAAGGGTCAGGCCATGGCTTAGGTTTTAATGGGCCCGACCCTATTTACCAGGGTGTGGCCCTAGCCCTCAAAGAGCCTGGACTAACTAGGCCAAGCCTTATCCTCAACGATTGGACTAGGGCCGAAAGAACAAAACAAAAATTTATATAATGTTATAGTGACTTTTTTTTACATTAATTGCTGATCTGATATACAATCCTCCTCCTTTATTTGGGCTTGGGCCAACAATACAACTCAAAAAACAACACGATGGACTTTTTCTACTTTATCTATCATTCGGTGTTTTGGATTCGGGTGCGTTAAGAGCCGATTTGATATACAACCCTCCTATTGTAGACACGTTTTAGGTTCTAGTTGCCATTGTAGTCTCTTATGCTTTAAAGAGGGTCTATTTTTACATCTCCTTAGCCTTTGCAAAACCAATCAGCTTCAAATTCCTTTGTCAGGGGGTATTGATGGCAAATATTAAACATGTGGGCTATGAAACTAACCATATGTTCTATAGACAACTAAAGTATTTAAAGATTGGGCACCTAAATTAATGGCTAGAAGCAGGGGGTTAGGTTTGGATGGATTGAGTGGGCACCTAAATCAATGGTTGAGTACGGCCTGGCCTGACTGAGTACCTGGCTGAGTTCGGGGCCTTGTTGAATTAACGGGCTCAGCCCGAACTCATCAAAAAAATTAGGTTGGGTTCGAGGCTGATGTACCTGGCTGAGTTCGGGCCCTGGTTGGGTTTGGGTCTATACTAATTGAGACGGGCTTGGCCTAAACTGGCTCCAACCCGGTCCAACTCCACGCCCTAAGAGGGAGGTGTTCCCCAGGGTTTCTTTCTTCACAACTCGACCCCCCAACCTGAACTCTTCCTTGATGAATCAAAACCAACATGTCAAAAAAAATGGTGGCTTTTTTGGGAACAACCACCCAGCTAAGAATGAAAATGTTGTGCAAAGGGTTGGGACAACCACTGACAATTTCTCAACTAAAATCCTCGACTTCACTATCTCTATATCAGTCCTCTCATTTACTTAAAAAAATATTAGAGCTTAGAGTTTCTACCCAGGGAGTACCTTTTGGATTGGCCCATCTCGTTAGTTTAAGACCCGTACAAGAAATATTAGAGATAGTCTTAAGAGAATAAAATAGAGTGGTGTAATAAGGTGAGATGAAATATTGACTTTGAAGTTAGAATATGATTGGATTAGATTAGTTTAAGATTAGATTTGATTGTGGTTAATTTCCATCTTTAAACTATCCTATCTTTATATATAACATATGGGGTCATTGTAAAGGTTATCCAAGTTCATTAAATAAATAAAGTTTCTCTACAAGAAAAGGACCTATTTAGTCTGAAATAGTATATTTCGGAGAAGCATGTGATTAACCACTAATTCAACAATATTTTGGATCTTGATGAAAATGCCAGGGCTCTGAATAGAATGCTTACCAAATACATCCATTCATTTCAAGGTAAAGTAGTAGGTATAGGCCTAATTTCAAGGAACAATACAGGCCAGGTCCTAGGTGAAAGCATTTTGTGACTTATGACAACTTATGAGGGGTTTCGAAGCCCAAGCGATCAAGGAACATTTTATTTTTTGTTGGCCAGTGTCCAAAGGTTTTTTGTATTCAGTTTGAGTTGGACTACAATACTGATTTCACCTAGCCCCAATTTACATTAGTCCCCAATTCATGGGGCCTAGGGTTTCGACCCGATTGAGGGGGGCTCTAAAGGGTCAATGATCCTTGGGCAGGCAGCGCCCCGAGGCATTTTAGGATTGTTTTTTATTGGAATGGGGGTATTTTCGATATAGTCGAGTATATATTGTTATTTTGGCTTAGGTTTTTTTATGGGTTATTAGTGAAGAAGATCGTATCCGTGGACATAGCCCATATTGGGTGAACCACTTAAAATCGAATATTTTTCTCTCTTTGTATGTGTTTGATTGATTTAATTTTAATTTATCTTTATTTTTAATACAGTGGAGATGGACCCACTTTTTAGTGATTCACGAAACCTGATATCCACACTAGAAAAAAGAGATGCGGGATGCCTTGGGAATTTCAGCAACTATGAAAGACATTTGGAAGCTTTGGCATAGATTCCCCTGGGCCAGGACCTCGTTTATCGGTAGGCAAGACAATTCAAAAGCCCATTGTCTAGCTAAATGAGCCAAGTTTTGGTGGGAGAGAGTTTGTTGTAGATCCTTGTGGCCAGAATTGGGCCATCCCTCTATCTCTCGGTGTCCTTCCTTCTTAATTGATGATTTATAGTTTTACACTAGGCACGGTTTAATTTCTTATACCATTTTTTGTTAGCCACACTTTCTTTCAAACTCACTTTTTTTTTTCTTTTTTTGGAAGGCATATGTTATCATCTTCCATTAATTGGAGGATATGTGTTTTTCACTAACACTCTAATAAAAAATAAGAAAAAAGTGAGTCTTAAAAGAAAGTGATGCTAGCATTATCCTTATTCTTATTGGGCTTCGGACACCTACACATACCAATCAGAAGTTACACGGGTCTCCGTTCACACTAGTGCCAGTCTTTCTTAAAAATCATTTAGATTTGCATTAAACCTCTCAGAGTTAATGCTGATCACTTCAGTATCTTTTTGAAAACCTGAGAATACACGTGCCATGCTCTAATGGATATATGTGGACCTAAATAACAAAAAAAAAATGTAAAAAACCATATAAAACTGCATAAAAGGTTTGCACGTAGTTTCCTTAGATAATGTAACAAGCTAAGCCCACGACAACAAGAAGAAAGAGCCCACGCACTATTTTTTTTTCCAAGAAAATCAAGGCTTACTTATGATTTACCATTTACTAACTAAAAATTAAGAATAATTAAATGATGACTTTTTTTTTTTTTTCGGTTCGGATATCATTTACCTATGGTTGGTGGTTAGTGGTTAGATTGAGGATTGAAGCTCTTGCAACTCATCACTCGGTAGGATTAGATCCTAAAACCTCTCACTTGAGAGAGGCCACACCCACTAGGGCTGTATTCGAGCCAGGCTTGGCCAAGCCCGGCTCGGCTTGAAAAAAAAATTCTAGGCTTGAAGCCCAGCTCGGCCCGAAATCAAGCTCGAATTCAAAAGCCTGGCTCGGCCCGAATTGATTCAAGCTCAAGCCGGGCTTGGCTTGGCTCGAGCTCAGCTTGAATCTTTTTTTTTTTTTAATAATAATATTTTATATTATTTATATAAATAATATTTTTATTTACTTTTTTTTATTTTTTTAATAATATTCTAGCCAAGCCGCACAGGGGTTGGCCCGAGTTCGGCTTGATTGAATCTTCAGGCTTTTTTTTAGGCTTAACTTGGCCCGTTCGAGCCTAAAATTTGGGCCGATCGGGTTTTGTGCAGCCCTAACACCCACCATTGAAGCAAGAGGCGGGGTGTGATGATGCCTTCTTCCCCCCCCCCCGAAACAAAAATAGATAAACGATGCCTTATAAGCAATGGGGTTGGATTGGACGAAGATAAACTCCAAAAAAAAAAAAAAAAAAGTTCTTAGAAGCAATGCCAAGACTTGTATTACGGACCAACTAACACCCAAATGTCTTAGTTGGACTGTCAACACTCGTTTTCAAAAACTAACATAAATAGTCAATGACGGTTAAGTTTTCGTTTTCTTCACCTTCCAAAAAAAAAGTTTTCGCTTTCTTTCGACAATAATTAAAAATAAATAAATTTGGTCAACACAATAATCAACTTCATTCTTAATGCATATGCACACCAATATTTACTAACTGAACATTTATAATTATTTTTCTTAACATTATTACATACACCGTCTTCTTTCTCCCTTATCTCGTCAAAAATGTCGGCAACCCAATTGTATATCCCCAACCCTCAAAAAATAAAGAAGCTGAGCCCAAATGTTTTCTTCAATGTCTCGTCAAGTGCAACAACAAAAGTCAAAGGTTTCTAAATGGCAGATTGAAGAGAAGTTAGAGATTTTTTTTGGTAGTCAATATCATTTACCTACGTTAGTAGAGTTAGTCGGTCAGAAATTAGCTTGGGTAGTGGAGCTCTTGCTGCTCGTACCCGGGGGATTGGATCCCCAGACCTCCCTTGGAAGGCCACACCCCTACCACTCACGCAAGAGGCAGGGTGTAATTTTAATCCATTAATGCTTGGAACTGCTTGATGGCTTCTTTAGAAACAATTTCTATTTTCTTTTACAAAAGTACTATAATTTTAATCATATTTGTGAACAAAAACATTTTCTTTGAATATATTAATTTTCTTTTCTTCCTTTTAGTTTCCAAATGAGAAAAAAGGAACATTGAGAGAGAGAGGTGGGCCTTCTGAGCTTTCCATCAATTTTGTAAATGAAGCAATAGCCTTCTCTCTCTCTGTGAGCACTTAAGTGTTGTAGACAAATAGTTGGGGTTGCCTGCATTTTTATGAAAAAATGAGAGAGAAATAAAATGATGTGTGGTCTTTATAGAAGTAATTTTAAAATTTGGTGTCCAGACAGTAAATATCGGTGTGCTCATAGCAACGCCTTAATTTATTTGCTTTTGTAAATTTTGACAATCCATTAGAAGCATGTGACTGTTTCATTTTTGCGAGAAGAAAGTGGATGTGGATGGATTTTGGTTTTGAGGCCTAATTCGATTTCCAGCATAAATTTGGGGTATCAATTTATTTTCATTTTTTAAAAGGAAATGTTTCACTGAAAAGTGCTTCGTGTCTAAGTAACACTCTTAAGTTTTAAGCGATATGCTGCCTGACATATTTATCATCCAAAAGGTTTATTTTTCAGAAATGGTTTCTTTAGAAACGGCTTCTTTAGAAACGTTTCAAATCTAGAAATCATTTTTTAGTCAAACGCGTATTCATAAGAGTGGATTGCTTTCTTTTTCTCTTTTATTTATTGTTTTTTTAATTATTATTCTTGAATGGACTACTCTCGAAATATGGTCAGCCCATGTTGCTCCAAGTAGCATTAGAAAAAATATTTATGTACGTAAGGGATCGAGTCAAATCTCTAATTCATAACTTCTCATTCTTCTAATGACACATATATGTATCACTGGTATGACCGGGTCCAGCCTATGCCTGTCCAGGGCGGCACTAAAAAGAAGAATTCAAATATGACCGGAACTTCGACATTCCTTTTTCAAAGGTTGTTAATAAATATTTGGGAAATAGGTAACGTACCCATGAAATCCATTTTAACACCCTTTAACCCTGATTAAACTTATTTTAGTTTTTATTTTTTGAAAAACCAAGGTTGGATTGTTTAACCCTAGGAGTGAGTGAATCTTAACTATAGTTGATGAATATTTAAAATTGGGACGTTCGTGGACCAATGAGGCTGGCCATTTCGTTACAAAAGGGAAACCACGGGTACCTTAAGTATTTTCCTTTAAAAAAAGAGTTTATATATAAACAACTTTAGTTCACAGAACTTTCTAAAATATGCCAAGTGTATTTTGAAAAATACAAAATAAAAGAAGGTATTAAGCTATTAGACTTTTTATTACAAGCTCTCATTGAGATATGACATGTGTCTATTTTTTTAATTTATTTAATTTATTAATTATCTCTAGGAGAAATGCTAGCCCCAGTCGGGATTTTTCCAAAGGCGCCTGATGACAACAAATGTCAAACATTTCATGATTTTTATTTTTTTATCTATTAAAATATCAAACATCTCCACGTATTGCACATATTCTTGCGTCTATAGAAAAATAGCACTCCTCTTATATCTAATAGATAAATTAATACCCTTTTTTTTGGAAGGATAAACCTATAAATTCATACCCTGCCACTTGCTCAAATGGTAGGGTGTGACCTCTCTTATTAGAAAGGTTTAGGGATTCTTTCTTATCGGGTGAGGACTAGCAAGATCTCCAGTACCACAAACCAATGCTATTAATAGTAGGCAAATGATATCCACAACAAAAAAAAAAAAGGCTCAGGATCCTCTCGAGTTCGAACCCCTAGAGGTCGCCATGTGTCTCCTCTGACACCCCTTAACCATGGGTAAGGTTCATTTACCCCTAGGGTTCACTCGTCCATCCTTGGTTTTTTTTTAAAAATATTAATTCTTTTTTATAATTAAATTTTTTTTTTAATATTAAAAAACTCTAAAAACAGTTTTTTTAATTTAAAAAATAATAATTAATATATAAAAAAAACCAAGGATGGGTGGGTGAACTTAGGGGTGGTTGAACCTTACCCATGGTTAAGGGGTGTCAAATGAGACACGTGGCAACCTCTAGGGGTTTGAACTCGAGAGATTCTCTCCGGTTCAACTCGAGAGAATCCTGTGCCAAAACAAAAAAACAAAAAAAAAAATTATTTAGAAAATTTTTGTTTCTCTAACTTAGATATTGCTCCCAGAGAGTGAGTTTGGGGGGGAAAAAATTCTCATAAAATACCCCTATCACAAGCATATATTAGGGAGTTCCTGTGACATCTTGACCCATATTTCCGGTTCATATTTAAACTTTTAAAATAATAAATGTTAAAAAAATTAAGTCCACGATCTACGTAAGTTACGATGTTACGGAGGTAAGCATTGGAATGAAAGTGAAGCCTAATCAATCATAAGAAAGCAGGTGAGTCCCAAGACCCGCCATTAATTCTTTAAGAAAGCAGTTAAAACCTACTTTCCCTCTAATTTTTCTTCTCCCTGCGATTGACAGTTTCCTACCACACTGAGGGAACCGTTTCAACTCCTGCCAGAAATTGCACCTACTCCAACCACCTATATAGCACCATTACCTCCTCAAACTCTTCTTCACACCCACCTTTAGAAACGTCAAACTAAGCTTTTAAGAAGCAAATTAAGATTCATGGCGTCTGTTTCTGTATCCTCATCTGCAATAACAGCTTCACTTGCAGAGAAGATCTCCTGGTACTGTGCTTTGTTCTTGGCTGCACTACTGGTGTTGAGTTGTTGCGACTCAAGCGACACCGAGTTGCCGACTCGGGGGTATCAGAAGTTGATGAACAGGCCTTGTGATGAAATATATGTGGTTGAAGAAGGAGAGACTCTAAATACTATTAGCGAAAAATGTGGGGACCCTTTTATTGTAGAAGAAAACCCCCATATTCATGACCCTGATGATGTTTTTCCTGGTCTTGTTATTAAGATTACTCCTTTCATTGTTAGGTAGCTTTTAAGATTTTTCCTAAGTTTCTGATCATGGCAATCAGGAATTGTAGAGGGTAAGTCCCTTTTTTTTTCTGGAGATGGAAGCCTGGGTACGTTAGGCCTCGCTCACAAAAAAGGGTATTGTATAGAACTTTTGAGTGCTACTCTCTATGGATATTGTTGGAGGAAGCACGGAGTCTTGGATTGAGATCTGAGAGCTTTGTATAGTTCCTTCATGAAGTACGTATAGTTAAAAATAAAGATTTCTTACAGTTTCTGTTTCCTTCTCTTGCATACTAAACCAGCAAATCTACAGATCGGGTTAAGACAGTCCACCTCTCCATAAGTTATAGGAACACGAGTCCTGGTTTCTTCCTAGGTTCTTCTAGTGGCCGGTGTTTTTTAAGGCAATGATCTCTCTAAGAGGTGATTACAACCGTTAAATCTGTACAATCCAATTGATCACAGGGAAGAACACAGACAATTTGCTTTGGTCATGTTTATATTTTTTTAATCTGACTTTGATTTCAAAGGTGGGTCATTGATTTCAAAGGGGGGTCATTTGATAGAAACATGATAATAGATTAGGTCATCAAATGTTTTTAAACCAACCAATTAAATCCTCCTGGGTAAGAATTAATCATCTAAGAGAGGAGTGGCCTTACAATCACTGAAAAAGTATGAAAACCCTGAAAAAGGATAAATCGTTGGCTCACACTAAAAATATGAATGCCCTGAGAGTAGGCTAAAAATATGAATGCCCTGAGAGTAGGCTAGCACACTCCTCCATCTAAGACTCACTATATCTACCTATGATATAAAAATTGCTGCTTTCTTGATGTCTAATCAGATGGTTGATATATCTTTGATCAAGTTGATTGTTTCTCCTAAGGGATCCATTTTGATCGAATTTTAAAAAATTAACATGTCACATGTCCCTCAAGGCCTTGGCTTGTCTCTGGCGAAGCAGAAAGGGCTTATCTCGGGGTTCCATAGAATAGGTGACATGTGGTGGAGAAGTCAAAATCATGGGGGCCATGATTTTGACTTCTCCATCTAAAATAAGACATGTGGCGATAAGTGTGTGAGAATAAGAGTGTGAGATATCAAATGGGGGGAAGTCAAAATTATGGGGAGAAAATGTAATGGCTTCTCCCAATTTTTACACCAAGTGTCGCACAATGTATGGAACCCCGAGAGCCCTTTCACAATCCGAGGCCATCCCGCAATCATAGAGCTGATCATACAAGTCAATTGACTAGCCACCTCCTCCGATAGAAGACTCGTGTAGAATAGTTGGTAGGACGGCCCATTTGACAACCTAAAATCTGGATTTTGCAAATGACTTGTAATCATCTCCAGTTGTAATTGGACTCGGGGGAGTCTGGCTACTCCACTGATGCTGTCATGCATTCCTTTTAACACCCCGTAACTATGGTTAAGATTCACCCACCTATCCTTGGTTTTTAGAAAAAATATTTTAAAAAATTAACCTTAAGAGTTAGTGAATTTTAACTGGGGTTAAATTTCTTTTTAAATATTTTTTTTTCCTAAAAACCAAGGGTAGGTGGGTGAACCCTAGGGGTGGGTGAATCTTAACCATAGTTAAGGGGTGTCCAAAGGGACACATGGCAGTCAGTGGCATAACCGGACTCCCCCGAGTCCCGTTACAATTGGAGAGAATCACGAGTCTTTGCAAATTAACCTAGGGTACAATAAATTTTTATTTTTTCTTAAAATTTCACCCTTGTCTTACTCTTAATGTTGTTGGAGAGGCTTGGACCCAAGAGAAGAGGAACCCATGAAAGTTCCTCTCTTACACTCACAGAGAGAGAGAGAGAGAGGGCCACCATTGTAATTAGTAATGGATTTACATGTAGAAGAGACAGTTTTAGGTGCATTTACAATTTTTTTAGTAATGGATTAACTACATGTAGAAGAGAGTTTTAGGGGCATTTATAATTTTTTTGTTTCATAGTACATATAAGAGTTTATTTTGGTATGAGACACACGGTTAGGCTGCAACCCGGTTAGCAAGTCACTATCTGTTCTAAGTTAAAGGCGGGTGGAGAGAACCCACTCTCACCCTCTCGGGAATGGAACCAGAACCTCCTTCCAAAGAAAAGGATACACCTACCACTATACATATATGAGTTATAGTAAGATACTATTATGAGTTATAGTAAGATACTAGGTTTTTTTAAACACACACTACTCACACACACAGACCAAGTCTCAACCTATGAAATGAGAATTTTATCAAAGTACTCTTAAAACATAGTGTTTCATTTAACTTAGATGGGTGTGACCCTAATTGCAGGAAATCTGTAGCCTGTAGCATCCTACTGGTAGGTACCCATTGGCACCACTTTTCCCGTAAACCGACTGGTCGTTTCTCCCACTGTCGTGTCTTGACTGATTACTTAGGTGAGTACTCTCTCTCTCTCTCAATTTAATGATTCGCATTAGCTATAGAATTGGTTACCAAGTTCGCTGCACGCATGCTAGAGCAAACCCGAACTAGTTGATAGTTCAGTTTGGATTGGTTCCTGAAATTGAGTGAGCCACACAGTGGTTTCAAACAGTCTTAGATTGTCGCATTTTTTATTTGATTTGAATTCACATATATTTTTCTTTGGGTTCGACAAATTTATTCTATGAGCTAGCAAACAACTCATAAAAAGACATTTTTACAACCAAAAAAAAAATTCAAAATAAGTATTTGCAATAAAGGATTTTCGTGCTTAAAATATATATATTTTTAATATGGTATAAAATATATATTCATTTTACATGCTTAAGTAATCAAACTAAGTTAAAACTAAAGAACCTAAGCAAGAGAAACAAATTATCTCATCCTACCGCTAACAAACCGGGTTCACTCTAGAGTTGCAAATTGTGATCCTAAAAGAGAAACAAATTATCTCATTCTACCCCTAGTAAAACGGGTTCACTCTAGAGCAGCAAATTGCGAACCTGAAATCGAAGGAGCATACCGATGGACCAAGTAACATTGGACTTTAAATATGAAATAGAGGATCCGTTCATCAAGAGACATCCGTAACAGGGTTATTTTGGGCTGAGTCCCAATGGGATTCTGAGAAAGCATGGAGATGAGTATCCATTAATCCATCTGTTTTACCAGATGATCTTCTCCTCTTCTCCAAAAGCTTAGACTGTAGTTCATTCACAATATCATTGACCGTAAACATACTGAATCGGGGCAAAGAATCAATTATTTGAACCAATCTCTTTTGTTCCCCGAACTTTCCATCAGTTTTGCCAGAACATGGTACTGCTTGCCATTGACATTTACTGATAAATACCATAATCCATCCAAGAGTTCATAACCAAATATAGGTTTTTCAGCACTATCATAGTATCCAAGTGAGTATTATTTGAAAATAGTGATCAAACAATAATAATTAAAGAAAAAAAAATCATCCACTACTATAACCAGCATTACAACGGTTAAATCGGTAAAGTCCACGACTGTAATTTTTATATTTTAAATTTTCCCATCAACACCCTTCATACAGGGAAGTTTGAGCAACAACATATAATCAATATACCTGATATTAATTTATTGTCAAAACACACTTCTTCATACAGCAAGGTGGAAAATTCTTTGAACAATATAAATAAAAGCAAAATTACATCTTATTCTTTCTTTCCTCGAAGTATAGCCTCTGGTCAAAGAAAACCAATCAAGAAGCCCCACAAACCATGCAAACACAGGAAGGCTTCCTTTTTTTTTTGGGTAACACAGGAAGGCTTCTTATCTAGGACTAGTGAGGTTTAAGGATGTTGCTTCAAGTTAGATGGGGATCTATCTTTTCTTTTACCTGTCACCGCTGTGATTTTATTCTCGGAAAGTGGAAATGAAATTGGATTTCCCTTTAAACCATTGTCAGTCGTAGAAGTCTCTGCTTTGCACAAGTTGAATGATATATTGTAGGGAGTCTGATAAGCTTCAGGAGCCTCCAAGTTCGCCAAAACTTCAACAGGATGTCCACAAGATCTGGCCTGGTAATGCAAAGCCAAATTCTCAAGGTCTCATTGCTGCATTCACCTTCTATGGGCAAATGCCATGATCCTTTTTCTGATTCCTGAACACATAGCGGAGATGATGAGTACCTCAAGGCTTTTCAGAGGAACTCAACTGATTAAGATACTTAGTTTTCTCAAAATTTCCATTAGAAAATTTAAATAATAGTAAGCTTTATAATTAATACACTTATGCTTTCTTCCATCACAAAAGCAGCACGAAGACATCTAAGGTCCTCATATGATAGACCCAGTGGCAAACTATCATCCCAATTCCAGAAAAGTGGCTCAAATGGAGTGGAAAGGAACCTGTCATTCTATGAATGGTTTAAAAAATAGCCAAAACCGATACTATCGCCCGATAAATATCGGTTTTGGCAGGGGATGACCTGTTGCTAATATTGAAATATTTTTTAAGGGAATTATATGACTCGTCAGAAACCAATATGCATGTCTTACCGATACGGATCGGTTTCAGACGTAAGACTCCTTCAATGCTTTAAGTATATATGGGTTACCGAAAAATTTTATAACTCACATCTTTCATACTTCTCTCATTCCTTTCTTATTTCTACAATTCTACTCGGTCTTGACTTTCCAATGCCTTATTTTATTTTTTTTCCCCCAATTTCATTTGATTTTTTTGAATTTTTTTTAAAAAGAAAAAAAGTGTGTATCGGCAGAAACCAATAAGTATCGGTTTCAGTTCGGACATGTAGCTGAAAGCTTAAAACTGATACGTATTGGTTTCAGTTGGGACATGTACAGTCCCCGAAACCGTATTTTTAATTCTTGATGGTCTGCTTATGATAATAATTAACCTGATTGGATGGAAGTAAGTAACCAACCATTTATAGACCTCATAGGCTCATACGTGGACTGTGAGTGACTTCAGATAGGACGAATTTGCCCGCCTTGTATTTCCTATATGATATCAATGGATGATATCTTCAGAAACGCAATGCCTCAGGAAAAAAGCTTCAAAGTAGCAAACTGATGACTACTCGGGAGAGTGTTAAATGCTGTTGAGTGTCAGATGTAATTTTAAATAGCGATAGTTTGTTCTTTTTTCTTGTGATCAATGCAAAACTGTTCAAGGAGATCTCCCTAGAAACTCCCTGACATGGCAAGATGACCCCCAAAGATTTTCAGGGAGGCTACAAGAACCTAGGCAACTGCCTATCTCTTAGACTGGCTACGCAACTACCACACAACAGTTCTATTCTATTTAACTACTAGTGACTAATCTTAGACAGCTAATGTCATTAATGTTCCACATATTTGGTGTGGTTTTTTGACATTCGAACATGGAACATTATGGATGTTGGAACATGGATGTTTAACCATTATCATCAGCTAGGATAGATGCTACATGATGGACATGGTTTTTGACACTGAATATAAAACAGTATGGACGTTTACTTGTTAATGCAGGTCAAGTAAAGAACGCCCCTTTTTTTTATTGTGAACCTCTCCGTGTGGAATAAGGAGGCCAAAAATAGTATTCTTAGACTTCCCATAAGTACCAAAATATTGGTCAAAGAGCACAAAGCATGAGCACCTTATACTGATTCAAACCAAAAGATAATGAAAACGTCACTAATGAAAACAGAATGAAAGTAGAAAGACCAATATTAAGTATTACCTGAATGACTAAAGAATATGAAGGTGGCATCTGAAGTCCTAGACTACATTTCATGAAAGAATAACGAACCTGCAAAACAGATAGCAACTTAAGTTCATATGAAAACTGAAAACAATGTGACAATACTAATACACAGCATGAATTTAACCGATCAGGTATATATATAGCATGAATTCTACCATCAGAAACAACTAAATATTTTCAATATGTGAACCCTGGACAATATATTATTGCTCCATATCTCTCTCTCTCTCTCTCTCTCTCTCTCTCTCGCTATATATATATATATATATATATATACAAGGTTTTGTCATGATAGCATGCAAAAATGACATCTGTAAATTTGAAATATGGATGTGCAGAACTCATGGAAAAACAATAATCACATAAAAGATTGGGCTTTTACAAAGTACATACTTGATGTCGCTCTTTCCACCTGAGAAAGAAATTGCTGCCTAGGAGTTCAAAAATGTGATCTCTCATTTCATCATCTGTTACAAGCAAACACTTAAATTTTACGGCTGCATAGAGCCAATACCTGAATCAAAAATAGACACTATCAATTCCCAAGTTTAATTGGAGGAATCCATCAAACTGAACTAGAGGAGGAGAAAGTCCTACGACATAGGGTGGTGGTAAAACATACCATTAACATAAAATTGATTATCCATATATTTATGTTAAAAGCATGCAATCTCAATGGAAGACAGATTTAAAAGTGTGAAGTCATCATAAAGATTTGGTGTAACCGTGTAAGGAATAGTAGTACAAAGTACAAGAAGTAAAATATTTAAAATTTCTCTTTTTTTTATGACAATAATAAGTAGATAATTTAAGGGAAAAAAAACCTTACAAGCCAAGGTTATAGATTACTACCAATCATCATTAGATCCATTAGGCGTTGTGTACAGTGCACCTTGAGCTTTCCACTCCTCAAGCATCTTTCGATTGGAAGGATTTTCCATAAGTGATAGAAAACGCCTGTGGTGCAGGATAACAAGCGGCCATTTCTTTTGGCTTCTTTCATACAGTTCTCTCACAACAGCATCGAGCTGCTCTATTGCAATTTTGACAATAGCAACATAAGTTACACAAAATGGCAGTTTTAGAAGCACAAGACCGTAGACACAAGAAAAGGAAACAAATTACTGACAGATGAACAACCTGAGAAAGGCTAAATCCGCCATCTGCAAAATTTTGTTGGTAAAGCCCAACATTTGCTCCATCCACTACAGCTTCATATTCAGCATGGTTGTCAAGCCAATCCTAAACAAAGAGTATTTATAACAGCATTAATACATGGAAAGGTGAATAATATTCTGTTTGCTAAACTTTTCTTTACTTTAATGAATAGACTGAATACCATACAATATGTGTATAATGATATACAAGACTAGGTTATGCCTTAAAGAATTCAAATGTTAAATATATTGTTTGACTTGCATTCCTGTCTGGACAGGTCGCAGCAACTTCTTAAAATACTTGGATGAACTGACTTACCAGCTTACCTATATATATATATAGGTAATAAGCAAGCTTGATTAATATGACAGCAATACAGAAGAACAACTAAAGAGAGTTTACAGAAAAATAAACCTGAACACCAAGAAAAAACCAAACAAAGGGCATACAAATAAAGTCCTATAAAAGCAACATAAAATGATAATTAGAAACCTCAAATCCCCTCCATCACAATAAAAGATTACCCAGATCCACATCTCCCTTTGGATGGAATGCCAAGCTAATAGTAATGGAACGCCAAGCTAACAGTAATGGGTGAATCCTCAAACAGGTGGAGGTCATTGGAGACGATGTGTCTTCAAACACTCATTGTTTCTCTCTTTCCACATCAACCAAGAAATATGCCAAGGCAAGAGGGACTCCAAATACCATATGCAAGGGGAGATGCAAAAGTAAATGATCTATCGATTCCTCCGCATGATAGCACATGGAACAAGTATTCGACATCTACCACCCCTTCCTTTGTAATTGAATATATGTGAGGATCTTTCTCAACGCTACAGTCAAAAAGATAAAAGTTACCTTAATCGAAATCCCAGGGTACCATACAGTTTGATAAAGAAATTGGAGACTAGTAGCCAATTCAAAGGATTAAAAAAATTGTTCTCACTAAGAATTGACCATTGTTGCCTCTAGACCATAATCTAGCATCGCTAGACTAACTACACGGGGAGAATATGCTCAAACGCCTTAGTAAAACGAAAGAGAAATTCAAACTCCCAGTCATTCAACCCCCTCCTCAACCAAGGGGCACCACACCATCTTATCTGCTATCATGTCATACAAATGCGCTACTATTGTTCTTCTAAGGCCAACATAAACAGGTTCCCAAAATCGTCCTTTAATCGTGTTTGCCCGCACCAGAAATCTTCCCAAAATTTAATCTCTTCCACATTCCCTAACCTATAGTTGACATGGAACCAAAATGACTCTCGACACTCTCATTTATGGAAATAAAAATTGCAACTGATACAAAGCGGGCAATACGTATAGGTTTTGGTAGCCCCCTATACGATAGTTATACTGATGCGAAACAAGCGATTCATATCATTTATTAGTTATTTATGTTCTCATTCATTGCATAATTGTAATTTTGTTTGCAAAGAAATTTAATTTAATTTATTTAAGATGAAAAAAGCTATAGGTAACGTCCAAAACCGATACTTATAGGTTTCGGTTGGGACCGATTCATCTCCCGAAACCGTATTTTTAATCCTTGCTTTCATTATACCTATCCATATCCATGGGATCCCCTCACATCCCTCAATTCCCAGCCCGACACAAACTGTTCTTAGCCACTATTACCTTTCTCCACGAGCTCTCCTTCTCATCCTGAAACTCCACAATCATTTCCTCAACATGACCTTATTTACCTCCACCAAGGGCTTCAAATTCAACCATATTTCCCTCATAGGGTGGCAAACCTACTTCTAACCTACTAGATGGTACTTCCTTTTATTCACCTTCTCATTCCATAGGAAATCCTGCAATAACTTCTCAAGCTTATCGGTGATCGAGCATGATATAGTAAAAATGAACATAAAATTGGTTGGAAGACTGCTTAGTCTCTGGAGAAATCTTTGTTCTCCCCATTGGAGAGAAATGACGATTTTCAACTCGCTAATCTACTCAAAAATCTGTTCACCACGAGACCCTACACCACTGTAGATTTGAAATTAGACCCCAGGAGCATTCCTAAGTATACCGAAGTCAAAGTCCCATTCTTACAACCTAAGCAAGTCAATAATTCCTCTAGGTTCGGAACCTCTCCAACTCCTATCAACTTGCTCTTGCCCATATTTACTTACAGACCAAACATAGCTTCAAAACACCTAAACAGACACCAAAGATGGGCAAGTTGTCTACACAGAGCATAGCAAAAGATTAACGAGTCATCTGCGAACTAGAGATGAGAAATACACAGGTTCTAGTTTGCCTATAAAGAAAACTCCAAAGGGTGACCTCTCTATCGTGGATAACACCCTACTTAAGGCCTCTGTGACCAATATAAAAAGAAACGGGGATAGGGGATCCCCCTATCTCAAGCGCCTAAGACTTCCATTAATTAGGATCGAGAACGACATCAACGAGAAACATGCTTGCATCCATCCTCTCCATCTCACCCTGAAGCCCATTCTACCCATTAAGTACATAAGGAAATCCCAACACGCATGATCATATGCTTATTCCATGTCAATCTTACAAAGGACTCGTGACTCCTTTGACCGGATGCATTCATCAACACACTCGTATTTAACTGTAGACTTCAATATTAAATTAGGTTAATACTGAAGTTTGGAAGTTGGAGAACTCAGAGCTCGAGGGATAAAGAATTTCTTCAAAAAAACTAGAGATTCGAAAAAGATGGTAGAAGTCAGTATTTAATTTTTAAGTGGTTGTGTCAAAGTGGAAGTAAAACAAATTTTGACCTGACTGAAGTCTATAGTTTTCAAACTGGCCATACGTTGCCTGCAGTCAGCAAAGTAGACGAAAGAATGCCTTAAATAGATGTAACTCATGACAAATAAAGTGCTTGATAATTTAGGGTGGAGGGAAGTGGAACAGATCTCTGAACCCATAAATGATAAGAAAACATAAAACTAAAGATTTATTCACGTCATGTACCCAAAATCAAATAGTATGACTAAATTAACTTAAGCTATTTATTAAGAATATGAAATTTAAGCATCATGAAGTACTAAAACAGAACTAGAACACAATATGAACATGTTAAGGAACATATGAGTTCAGGAATATCGGAATGCATCATCATAACTGACTACTTTCTTTATCAGACATTCCACTTGGTTCAAACTTAAAAACTTAATTTTTATCCTACTGTAACAATAATGAAAAAGCACTACCTTCTTAGATCTGTAAAGTCAGAACTACGTGATCAAAGACAGGATATTAACACCAGTAGAAGAGACCAGAATAAGAAACAAAGGACAAAACTAGGACGATTGAGATCAAATACCACATGCTTGATCTCAGACGTTCAATGTTTTTGTTTTGAATCCATTGTGGAATGGAATCTAAGCTAGAATCTTAAATATCTCTTAAGTATATGCGACAGTATTTAAAACCCGGAAAAAATAACTTAAATAAACGAATGCAATATCATTTGCTCACCTGAAAGTCCCTGAAATTCAACTTGACTTCCCTTTTCATAGCTAATGAAGCTATTGACTAGGCAAACTTTTCGGTCTCCGACCCATCGATATCGACACAAACCAGTTGCTCACCACAAGAATCGCATAACCCCTTTGAATCAATATTCGATCTACAGACGACCCATTTTCCCTTCCCCAACCATCCCTACCCATGCCAACCTCCCCCGTTCTTCAAAATCAGATCTTTAACTTGACCTTCATCCCAATTAGAACTACCTCAACGGAAGCCAAACTACTGCAAAACCAACGTTCAATTATCTCAGCAGTTGAGGCATTAACACATCTAGCACAGTTTCTCAGTTTTTGCAAATACACCTTCTCTTCTCTCCTAGCATCCGAGCTCACCTTCAAGAGAACAGCCAGCTCTGGTTCCTCAGGATGAACTCCCATTGAAACCATGTTCTCCTCAACAGAATAAGCCTTATCTGCCTCTGATGTCTGACAGTAAGCAAACAATGTCGGACCATATGATCGCAGTCTCGGAGAAATCTTGTATTTTCCCATGTTCTTCACCAGCTCGAAAGCAAGATCAGCATCACCTTTAGCTACAGCAAGCCTCGCAACCGCAGTGATCGTTGCTTCTGTCGGATTAATGCCACTGGCTAACATGTGATCGAAGATTTGAAACCCGTAATCTAAAGCTGAATCTTTTGACGAATCTAGCGTTTCTAATGTGTACGAATCATTGAGAGAATTCGAACATAAGTAGAGGAGGGCGTTGTAATGGTAGTGATTGAGACGGAGATTCTGCGAGACTGCGGTTTCGTATAGTGAAATCGCACCAGATAGATCTTTGTTCTTCGAGCAGGTATCGAGCTCGAAGCGAAATTGGCCTTCTGGATTTTGGTGTTTCTTCTTTTTCTTTCCGTGATTTGCTTGGTTCGCGACCTCCATGGCTTGATTTTGGAGAGGTAGAAGCAAAAACCAACCCTGATTTTTGTACCTTGCAAATGCTATTATTGTATTCATTCCTACACCGTTGATCTACTTTCGTCGAATGAGGAAATAGATCCATCAATAATGATCGAAGTCTGTGTGCTCCTCAACACCACTGTAACATTCTTAATTGCTCCTCAATTAGGATTCAGCTCAACTTAGGTTGTGTGTGTGTGTTCCCTTCTATTACCTGTAGCTTTCCCTTGTGGTATTGTTACCTTGACCCAAAAAAAACACTTAGGTTGTGACAAAAATTCCGAGCTTCGACTCCAGCCACTCAGCTTGGGTCACACTCCCCATATTTAGTTGGGCAGTTGGCTAGTATTCCGGTTTTGCTCCTTGTGGTCGTGTGTTCAACTCTGTTCCTCGACTTACCCTAGTGTTCATGCAGGAAAATTTCAAGTGGGTCGATGCAGATACTATTTTAAAAATCCATAGGGATTGGTGTAGTTAGGATCCATCCTGAGTTTGCTTCTAGTGATCGGTGTTCAACTCCTACTCCTCGACTTACCCTAATATTCGTAAGGAAAATTTTTGAGGGGACGGTGCGGATACCTGAAGAGATTAGTCCTTGGCTCGAAGGCATGGTTGACTTATAAGAGTAGTTGGCAAAGGCTTCAGATTTTTTTGGGTGGGCGCTCCGACGTCCACAAATCAGTGGGCATGTGGCGATAAAAAAGGGGGAAGTCAAATTCATGGGGAGAAAATGAGATGACTTCTCCCCCTTTTTATCGCCCCATGTCCAATGATTTGTGGACGCCCAGAAGCCATTGACAAAATAACCATTAAGAAGATTTGGAAAAACGGGCGGAGCCAAGGGGGACTGGGCACATGCCCCCTAAACTTTTGAAAAAAAAAAGAATTTTTTTATTATTTATAAATGGCATAGCATGAGGCATGGAGGTGGATGAAGATCAATCACATCCAATTGCAATTGAACTTGGGGAGAGTTCAATCACACCCACAGGCAAAGACATATCCCCTTTAACCCCTAGTAATTATGGTCAGGATCACTAACTCTTGGGGTTCAACAATATAACTTTAGTTTTTTTTTAAAAATATATTAAACCTAAAGGTTAAAATCCTTAACTAGAGTAATATTTTTTCTAAAAATTAAGGTTATATTGTTGAATCCCAAGTATTAGTAAATTTTAACCACGGTTAATAGGGGTTAAAAGGGACACGTGTTGGCCTATAGGTGTGATTGAACTCCCCCCGAGTTCAATCGTGAATGGTTGTGACTCAATCTCAAGTGGCTGCCCCCTCATATTTTGATTTTTTATTTTAAAAAAAGATTTCACTAAGGATTTAGAATCTTGTATTGTTATAATAACCAGACTCTTTGGAACCCATCTGTCACTTCTCTTCTTATCTATAGGAACCCATCTGTCAGTTGGAGTGGATACCGATTCATACTCTACTCGCCAATCGCCATAATACTAGACTTTTAGAGGTACAGTCTTGCACTAATTATGGTTTTCCATTTTATAAAACTGTGCTCCCTTTGGTTGCCAGAGAAAAAAATTTGAGAATAAAAGAAAAGTAATTTGTGTACATTGTTTGGTTGCCAAGAAAGAAAAGGAAAAAAAATTGTCATGATGAGAATGTGGTGGTAGTGGTGTAGGCGACATTGATAGCGGTGGTGTGACAACAATATTGCCAATGGTAGTAATGGTGGTGGTGGTGGCGACATCGGCTGTGGTAGTTGTGATGGTAGTTAAGTTCTTTGTAACAAAAACTGCCTGTTTTTTTTTTCTTTCAAAAATTTGATAATGTTTTGGTTGCCAAATTATTCGCAAATTTTTAAGTTTTCGAATTATTCACAATTTTTTTGAATTATTCTTAAATTTTTTGAATTGTTCACAAATTTTTTGATTTGTTCTCGCATTTGGTAAAAATTTACTTCTTTTGTATTTTTTAAATCAAATTATTTGAATATTTTTTATAATTATTAATTTATTTTTTCAAATTTTTCTGAACTTAACCTCTGGCGAATTATTCTCCACCTAAACTTTGTCACTATTGTTAAGATTTGGGACAAGATATGAAGTTTTCGATTTTTGGCGACGTAGTAGTAGTAGTAGTGGTGATAGTTAAGATTTGGGACAAGATATGAAGTTTTAGATTTTTCTCCCTAAATCCAAGAATTTTGGATGAAAATGAAATCCTCACTCTTTTATTTTCCCGTTCTTTTCATAATTACCAAACACTGTAAAACATCATTTTCTTACACTTTTATTTTTCCACACCTTGTTTTCTAAGGAACCAAATAGAGGGGTCTTCCCTAGTTAATTAGAACCTGCCAGATTGAGTTCAAATGAGAAAGTTGATCACTACTGTATGAGAAAGTTGATCACTACTGTATTGAAATTCATACACCGCAGAGAAGTGTTCCTCCCTAGCTCGTCCTGTAGCAGTGCTTCTTAACAGTGAATCTAGTTTGGAGAGATGGGTTAGATTGTCTGTTGTACACTGCCTGAGGTTCATCACCCAACTGAACATGACTGTCTATTGGAAATCTTGAATTCAATTATATTATTTTGTTTAATATTGTTATTATTTTTTGATACTTATAAAGATTATATTAAGTACAAAGATTAGTACACCCATAGATCTCAAGGTAAGACCGGATCATCAAGAAGAGAACAATATATCAGTAAAAGTTGCAGAACGATTTCGGCAGACAACTAATCCCTTTTACACTATAGAATGAGGCCCTTGGGTGTATTCATTTGGCGAGAAAGTGAAGGAAAATAAAAGAAAAATGTATTTCTTGCATTTTTTTTGAGTTTGGTTTATAAGAAATACACTTTTATTTTCTTGCACTTTTTTAATAGTAACAAAATTTCTCCCAAAAACTTCATCCATCTTTGACGGTTATTTTGCGAGAAAAATTTAGTTTCTTTTATATTTTTTTTTTTTTTTTCTTTCACCCACTTTCTCGCCAAACGAACGCATGGGAAAAGGACCCTACAAACAATAGCCGGTTGGATCCTAGAGGGCAGCTGCTATATTCTTAGCATATGGGTGATAGGTAAATGCCATCAGTTCGAAAAGTATATCAGTGTTTTTCTCATGGGCATGCTCTGCTTGTAAAGGAGATGCTAACCAATAAAACGTCCGCTATAGGGTGTTAGTTCCTTTAGAATAGACCCAGGGACCATTCATCTCTTCCCTATATAATTTGTTTTTATTTCGGATGGACCAGAAATAGAAATTACTATTTTAGTCAGAGTAGGAACATATACATATCCCTATGATTGTAATCGCGGCAATTTTTTGCAAGTGAGCATCAATTCGATGCAATGCGTGTTGCGCCTGGTATTCCAATGATCACACTGTAGAATTATTCAGATTTTTTTTTTCGAATGCAGGCATAGTTAGCTATAAATGTAACAGCTACATTAAATTTATTCCTCTTATTTAAATTTTTTACATAGTTCATATCACACTTAGAGAAAGACATTCAAATATGCCAGAATTACCAAACAGACTCGAAAACAGAACTTTCCTTCACCCAGCCACCATAGAAGGGTGCCTCTTTTCATTTGAGGACACAAAACTGGGCGGTTTTCCGTTACAGCTATGACTACTCTCGCTCTCTTCCTGGATAGTTTCCAACCTCTTTTCCAAACTCGGTCTCCTTTCGACCTGTATAATACGCGGCGGCGCTATTTCCACAGCCTGCCAAGTGGCGCTATTTGATGACTTGGACATCTGTAGTGAACCTCTAATGCTTCTCTCTCTGTGTTTTTTTGATAGCCTTTGTTGGTCTAAGGAGCAATAACGAGGGACATATTTATAAGGATGAGAAGCCCTCTTGCAATTATTGTATATTCTACAAGGGACGCCCACCACTCCATCTCTTATCCTTTACGAATCATTGCATTGTTCACTTTGATTCTTCCCTAATGCTCTGCTTAAGAAAATAAAACATGAAATTACACTATTACGTATTACCACCTGACAAATTAATAAAAGACTTAGATATGGAGTGGTACTGAGCAGGAAGAAGTTTATGGAGAGGGGATGTGTGGCTGTCCTTCAAATTTCCCATATGGGGGCCATGTTCTCCAAATGGGAGGAATGTATCCACTAAAAAGTGAACCATAAGATCTCACATTATGTTCTCCTTATGCCCATTGAAAAGGTACCTTCGCTTAGCTAAACTAGATGATAACAAGGAATTGATTCTTCCTTCTTTTTCTTTGAATATTGAGGTCATTTTTTAGCTCTATAATTTGGGCGAGGAATGCTAAGCACACACTCATAATTTAAAAAAAAAATCACTTTTCCATCTTTTGATAATAAAACAAAAGTTTTTTGTGCCACCCACTTGTGGACCCCCTAAAAAGTAAAGATATGGAAATGAGAGTATGCATAGCATTCCTTTAATTTGTATAGGTGTCTAAAATGGTGCAAGTTGGATGTTCTAAAATGATAAGAGAAAACAAAACATGTTGTGAATATAGTGATGATTAATTTGATTAAACATGCTTTAGGTGGTGTTTGGTAACACTAATCTAAAAAGTATAGCTTATTCGAAAATTATGCTGAGTTGGACTTTAGATTATTGAGTTGAAGATTAATTGCCTTGGTAAAGTTATAGCTTCTCATACAATAGAATAGCAACATAAATTTGTTTCGCTTGACTCCAAATATTCAAGAAAAAACACCTATGAAGATATTGAGGACTAGCACATGGAGGATCAAGATCTAACTTATGTTGTATCCCACCTAAGATCTAGAAGGCCGGAAATTAGGATATTGGATGATCCAATCTTATCCTAAGCATTGATTGTGAGAACCATTTCATAAATAGAAATGAGGTTTTTCCCAGATTGCCTCTTAAGTTTGGGATTGTTCCCTAAATACCCAAGTTTTAAAAACTCTTCTTTTAATGCTCCACATATATGCGAAGGTATTTGCATATGCAAACTTTTTCATTTTGGACCATTTTAACCAAACCATTTGACGAAAAGACATTTGTATCACCTCCATTTCTTATTAACCATGGAGCCCACTTCGCTCTTTATTAACAATGAAGTCCCCTTCGTTTATCAAGAAAAGTCTCCCAACATTTTATTACTTATAATTTCGACTGAGATTTCCTCCAGACAACTTCGTTTCGTTATACTAGTAACCACGATCACGAAAGAACACCATTAATCGAAGAATTACACCCATTTTGAGTTTCTTGGGATTTAAAAAAAAATGAATTAATTAAGATCTTTTTTTTTTTTTTGAAGACTCGGGATGTCTCCAACCCTTTGGGTCAGGATTAATCCCTTAGGGTGTGACGAGAGCCTGCATCCCGCCACACCAAGTAAGTTCGGAAAATCCGTGGTGGACTGGCTTTAAAAGGGGAGTGGGAAATCAAACCTAAAATCCATGTAAAATGGTTTTACGTGTGTTTTCTTTTCATTTTTAATAATTTACCGTGTGATCGATACTTAACAAATTAGGTCGATACTTCATATCGATACTAGTTGTGTTCTAAGGTTGAAGACAATTGATGCCTAATGTATCGACCACATGTATCAATAAGTATCGATACATGGTTTATCGATATGTATATGTATAGATAGGTATCAATATGTATCATTCTAGTATATCGACCACGTGTATCAACTAGTATAGATCTTGCGCGCAAAAACTTCGTTAAAACTCAAAATTTTGTAAATTTTTTTTTTTTTAAAGAATATTCCTATTGAATTTGTACTAAAACCTCATTAAATGAGAAAAAAGTGAGGAGCTTCTCCCATCTCATGCTCGAATGTAAATCAATTTTTTAAAATTATTTTTCTTTAAAAATTGGAATTTTTTTTTTGAGGGTTTTTAGATATTAGTTGCTACATTCTTCTCACTTTGCAAATACTGTTATGTATAACAATTTTGCAATTTAACTGATTGTTTTCCAATAGTTAGACAAATAACCTCAACCCATGGTTTCGTTAGATTTCCGACTGTATTTGTTACACAAATGACCATTATGCCCTTAAGAGAATTCATAACCTTACTAAGTCCCTTTCTCCTCTTCAACTATGGTTAATCAATTTTAATCCCTATGATTAATAGTTTAATATTTTCCTAAAACTCAAGGTTATCTCTAAGGGTTATTGAATCTTAACCATAGTTAAAAGGAGTTAAAATGGGACATGGCAATTTTTTCTAAAAACCATGGACAAATGCTTTAACTGTAAGGGTTAATGAATCTTAACCACAAGTAAAGGGAGTTGAAAGGGACATGTTAATACTTTAACCCTAAGGGTTAGTGAATCTTAACCACAGGTAAAAAGAGTTAAAAGGGACACATTAAAGTTTTTAATTTTTTTTTAAACCAAGATTAAATGCTTTAACCCTAAGAGTTAGTGCATCTTAACCACAAGTAAATGAAATTGAAAGGGACACATTAATTGTTTTAAAAAAAAATCTAAAAACCAAGGTTAGATACTTTAACCCTAAGGGTTAGAAAATCTTAACCACAAGTAAATGGAGTTGAAAGGGACACGTTGATTTAAAAAAAAAAAATCTAAAAACCAAGGTTAGATACTTTAACCCTAAGGGTTAGTGAATCTTAACCACACTGTTATGTAATACATAAAAGTGTATTTGCAAAGTGGGAAGAATGCAATAGCTGATATGCAAAAATTTTTTTTTTTTTTTTTTTTTAAGTTCAGAGATAGTGGAGGGGTATTTATGACTTTTCATATTTGTTACATTATAAGAAAATACTGGCAAGCATCTTTTAAGGAAAGGTTTTTAAAACTTAAGTATCTGAGGACATTCCCAAACTTGAGAGGCAATGATGAAAAACCCAAAATAAAGGAGTCAAATCCTGTACGATGATAACTGGATTTGGCAAATCCGGTTATCACCCCTAGAGGTCGCCACGTGTCTCCTTTGACACCCCTTAACCGTAGGTAAGATTCACCCACCCTTAGGGTTCACTCACCCATCCTTGGTTTTTTTTTTTTTAATATTAATTTTTTAAAAAACTGTTTTTAGAGTTTTATAAATATTAAAAATAGTTTTTTATTTTATAAAAGAATTAATATTTTTTTAAAAAAACCAAGGATGGGTGGGTGAACCTTACCCACGGTTAAAGGGTGTCAAAGGAGATACGTGGCGACCTCTAGAGGTGATAACTGGATTTGTCCGTAGATGATTTGGCTCCAAAATAAATTCACGATCAAATGGTTAAAAATCTTTATTATTAGAATGCAAGAGATAGATGAAAATTCCGAAATTCCCAAACTACCTTTATATAAAAACAAAACATTGATTTAATGTTTTACTTTAATTCCCAAACTACCCCTTACCTTTGATTTAATATTTTACTTTAATTCCCAAACTACCCCTTGCTCATCTATCCAATCGCAATTGAACTCGGGAGAGTTCAATCACAATTGAACTCCCGCCGGTTAACATGTGTTCCTTTTAACTCCTATTAACTGTGGTTAACTCCTTCCCCTCAGGCTCACACGTGCATCGAACATGCCACTAGCGAGTTCAATCGCACCGCAGGTTAAAACGTGTACCTTTTAACTCCAATTTATTAACTGTGGTTAACTCCTTTCCCTCGCTCTCACGTGCATCGCACGTGCCACCCGCTAGTCATCATATGATAACTAGTAAGAAGCCCGTGCGATGCACGGAAACTTTTAAAAAACATATATAAGTAAAGCATTTTGCTAGCCCCAACTGCAAAACATCCATAGACGCAACTTGGTAGTTACAAATGTCACAAATTTTCTATTTTTTTAATATGTTAAAATATGAAACATGTTCACCTGATATGCCTACCCTTGCTTATTTGGAAACTTTTGGAGTAAATGCGACCGGGATAGCACTACTCATAAGTAAGGGGGAAGTGAATGAATGCAATGGATAACACCTGATATGGAGTGGTAAGTGCATTAAATCACTTCCCTAAGTAAAAATATGAGAAGACATTGAACAATGGATATCACCTGATATGGAGTGGTAAGTGCATTAAATCACTTCCTTAAGTAAAAATATGAGAAGACATTGAAAAATAAAGGGCAGAATAATTTTTTTTTAACAAAGTAAGAAAATAAAAAGGGAAAGAATTGTTATATCCTTTTTGGTAGGGTTTACCGATTAAAAAAAAAAGGGAGATGGATGAGATAATATCTCTTAGGTTGCTCCACTGGTAAGAATGTTGCCCCCTTTGAAGGAGGATTCATGGGTATGCCTATCACTGCTCTTAAAAAACCCACCATTTGTATAACCTAACTCCTAACCTATGAACTAATAAATGATTACCCAATCAAAATTTTTATTTTTTAATACCACAATTAAGTTCATTACCTACCTCTTATCATTCCTGTAAAAGTAATCAAAACAGCTTGCATATTTTTTGGGAACTTCTTGGTCAGTGGCCTTAGTATATGTCGTTAGATGCCAAGCATTGGCATCTCAATTGCCACACCATATCACCACAATAGGGATACATACTACCACTGTCACAGTTGGCATATGAGGTTACCTCTTTTTGTTCATTAAAAGATTAAAAAAAACACCTTCAAAATGACATGTTAATAAATCACTTTGAAAAAATGCAAGATGGCTCAAATGATGACATGTCTCAACCCAGAAGTATAAATAGACGGGGGAGCAAGATTGGAATGATTACCTGGAAGTATGTAACCATAAGCTCAGGCAAGACACTCACATTTCTTATGGGTCTTTGGTAAGAAATGTAAAGACAGACAAAAACTTAAGGAATTCGACCCTCTAAATTTTTAATTTGACACAATATTTCCACTCCACATGAATCACATGAGCTGGTTGTTGATGAACAAATTTGTTTGTTTGTTAAGGTTTATGACCAATCAATGATAAACAACTTTAGCTATATAACTCGTCAATTTTGAGCCAATAACTATAATTCTCTTATTTCCTTTGTGGCAATGATCAATATGTCTCTTATTTCCGCCGATCACCTTGGTAAGCTTAAGATTGATGGTCCACTCTTGCAAACTAATAGCTCACGGTTACCTGTATAAAAAAAAAAAAACAGACAAACTAAATAAAATCCTTACAATATTAAAGGAGATAGGAAGATATAAACCACATAAACTTTAAACACGCAACATATTTCAGGATATTTACCTTTTTAAAAATAAGATTTGGAGTAGCTTATGAATGTGATAATCAACTGAAGAGATAATGTTGAGAGAGATATCAGGCCTTGGGAATCTAAAAGTTTCTTAAAATCCCCAACAAACAATCAAATCTTAAAAAATTACAAACAACAAATTTGTCATTGAATTATTGTAATCCAAAATCAGAAACCACACTCACTGAAGATGGAAGTTGGAAACAGAGAACCTTTAAAAATCTCTTTGTAGCCCCTTTCCAAATTAAGTATCAAAGGAAGAGAAATCCCGAGAAGCAGCTATGCAAATGCGGTGGGAGAGATTTTCATTGTAGTCACGTTCTAACTCGATTAAGAAACAAAGGAACCAAAGTCGGAAGAAGGTCCCGAAAATGAGATAGGCAATTAAGACGGTTGTTACAACTTAATTTAATCCAAATTAATAGACATAAAATCAAGAGTAAAAATAATATACTTGCAAGTGCACAAGTGATACAGTTAATGTATCTGGTGAGCACAGGGTCTAATCCACAGGGATTGACTATTGTGCAACAAGAATTAAGGAAACAAAATCTAAAGAGAAGAGAGATTTAAAATCGGTTTTCCACTCAATGAGAATGGAGCAAAAATCACTGATAACTATAAAGCAATGAAAAAGAGGTCTAAGGCTTCAGGAAAATCCACCTATCCCTCCTTATGCTTAGATTTGGATGAAAACACATCTAGAATTAAATAAAGATTTAATCTAGATGGAATATTATACGATAACACCACTGACCATTAAATTCAATTGAATAATTAGAGAAATTTGAAGAGTACTCTGTATATAACTCACAGGGGATCCAAGCATTCCATATATCAATAGATCATATGAAATCAAAGAGCATATAGAGAAGAATAATTAACCAAAATAAGAACTATTCAATTAGAATTAATGATCAAACCATCCACATCATCCACATAAATCGGAAAAATGTTTCAAATCTCTAACCTTAGAAAGGTGTTTAGCCCACCATGATTGGAGTTGTCATCCTCCTTAATGGTGTTCCAAACACTACAATAAAATAACTCAAAAAAAAGCTAAAAGAAGAAGAGAGAAAAGAGAATGAGAAAAGATCAGAGAGCCCCAAAAGTCTCTCACTTTAGGTTTATATAGACTAAAGGGAAGAAGAGAAGGGAAAAAAAAAACAAAAGAGAAACTTCTAATTCCAAAATTCTAACCAAAATTGCACTTCCCTTCACTTGACGACATGTTTTGACCCCTTAAACATCCGAATTAGGAAATCTTCGTGAAATACAATTTTGTTCCCCTTTAAGTCTTCTTTCCAAAACATCAAATTTTGCCTTAATCCAAATTTTGAGTCAAACGTTATGTCCAAATTAGTAAGTACTGTCCAGATTAGGCGGGAATCCGGGAAATCCTCATTCTTTGTTTGAGATTGATTGCTAAATAGCACTCCTCTAGCCATCCACGAAATTTCTTGCTTTTCTTGTAGATTTAGTTGACCTCCATTAAGCTCCTTGCTTGAATTCCAAATTCCACCCAAAATAAAGAGTTCTTGTGACCAAAATAGGTTTTTCTCCTTTTTTTTGAAATAGAAACGTCAATATAGCACACTTCTTCTTTTTAATTCAAGAGAGTTCCACACTTTTTATGTCAAAATCATATTAATCCATATCTTCTTAAGATTCTCCAGCCATGTTGTAGAATCTTTCTATACTTGGTCTTCGGCTTTGCTCTTGGGCTTTGACTCTTTGACTTGAGACTTGGCTTCTTAGACTTTTGGCTTGGGCTTTGCTCTTTTGGGTTATAGCTCCTTTAGATCTTTGAGTTGAACATGGGATATTTGAAACTTTGGACTTCTTGAATCCCGATAGTAGTCTGGGGTTAGGATTCCTACAAAAATAAATACACGTAATAAGTCTCTCTTAAAAATATTTTGCATGCGGGCTTCCAAGACGTGTATGAATACATGCAAATGTATCATGAAAATTAAGAGAAAGAGGACAACGCAATGGTGAGAAGAGAATACACCACTTTGCGTGTAAAAATGAAGATATAAACCAAAGAAGTATGATAATGCTTATTTAAATGAAGATAATTAAGCAAAATTAAGCACTTATCAACACCCCTCAACCAGTATTTTGCTAGTCCTCGAGCAAAAAAATGTGAAGAAGTAATATCAAAATATCATCATTTCAATTCTATGAGACAATCAGAAAACTTTCATTATGCATGACAATCAAGAAATTTTGAAAGAATCTCAGTTCATCTCTCAGTAGCATCACCCATCTGTGACAATGATTTCAACTCAGATTTAAGAGGCAGAATATAGTAAATCAATTAATCAGGATAATAACTATAAAGCATGACTGACAATCCTCCTTTTCAAAACAGATTTATCTTTTCAAAAGAATTGAAGAAGAATAAAAATTACTCATAATAAACTTCTTCATATTGCACATTCTAATCAAGGCATCAAATTTAGAATTATTAGGGCACTGGTTTTCATTATATTTCAGCCATATATTCCAGCATTCTAAATAAAGTCCAAATCACTAAGTCACCATTTAGAAACTTTTGAGTGCATGTGCAGTCTGACAAATATCCAAAGTATCGGTTTCTTTAAGCAGAGTCAACTTTTTTTTTTTTTAATCACCACAGAATGGTCGGGTTGGCCTAAGGATCCGATGCAAAACTAAGCTAATCTGTCCAGGATCACGAAAGTTGTGGATATTTACCTTAATACCTCATGGGCTTTATCTGTGATATTCCAGTTTATTCGCTTTTTTACAATGACGGCTTTCACCCAACTTATTTTAACAAGGTCATAGCAAAACAAATTGATATTTCAACATTGAGAGCACATTTTCAAATGTCTATATCCTTTTTCTTTCTTTCTTTCTTTTCCTTTTTTTTTTTCAAATACTTGATAAGAGGTAGCCCTTTTCAAAGTACCTGGTCTAATTTACTGGTTTCTTTCCATGACTTCATCATAACTCAGTTCTGTTTTTCTTCTTACCAACAAACCAAGTGAACAAGATAGTCATAGTTCATCAGACTTGGTTGCTCCCTACATTCCAGACAATTATCAAGTCAACAATTACCAAATTCAACCTAGCTCCAGATATTGAGTCAGATGTGTAGTGAAAGTTCAAAAATTCAGCAATTTATAATTTTCACTAACTGAGAATTAGTAACAAAGACTTTTCATTTTAAACAGCTGGAATTGAGCTTCTTAAAGATTTTCACCATGTGCCTTTATAATCCAAAATTCAATAGCTCAATAGATAAAAGGTAAGGAAGAAATCGACAGTAGCTAGGACAAAAACACAATTTTTTATTTTATTTTTTTTAAATTTTTTTTTGTAAAGGAGGAATGTGATGGTCTACTATTAGCAGAGATTATCCCAACAATAAAGCACAGATCTACACCTCCCAACCTAAATCGAACATTGTCCTCAATGTTTCAAATAGAGATTTATATGAAATATAACATTGAGAGATCAAAAAGAGATAGAGGGTATGAAACATCATAGTGATATGAACTAATCAATCAAAGCAAGTAAAAAAAACAAAAATGCATAGTATACACAGAAGTTCTCCTCAAGTGAGAGAAATGATTAATCAGGATAAACGGGATCTTCCAGAGTTGTGGACTCAACATCTGGGGTGAAATTCTCTAAAAACGGTTTCAATCGTTGACCATTGACTTTAAAAACATTACCGTTTTCAGGATTCTCAATCTCGATAGTTCCATAAGGGTAAACAGTTTTCACAATGAAAGGGCCGGTCCAACGAGATCGAAGCTTACCAGGAAATAGATGCAAACGAGAATTATACAAAAGAACTTTTTGAGAAGGTGTCAGCACCCTATTTTTACACCCCCTTAACCGTGGTTATTTAATTTAGCTATGGTCCAAACTCTAGATCAACCCTAGTTCCAAACCCTAGGTAAACCCTTAACCATAGGACTAAACCCTAGTTAAGACCCTAGTTAACCCTAGGTAGTCCTAAACCCAAACCCTAGGTAGCCCTAGCCTAACCTTAGTAAGCCCTAGGTATACCCAAGGCCCAAGCCCATTTGACCAAACTTATACCTAGACAACTCAATCAAACCCAATTACCTAATTTTATTACCCAACCCAAGTAGTCAAGCCCAAATACCCAATCACCCAATTGTCTAAGCCAAAGCCCATTTCTATAGCCCAAGCCCAAATGTCATAGTCAAAGTCCAATAATCATAACCCATGACCCATCTACTAATAACCCATGATCCATAAGACCTAATCCACATATCCATATCCACCTACCCTATATCCTACAACCCATACCCATATAACCCATAGTTCACTCAACCCACCAACTCTCTTACACCTCTCTTACATCAACCCATACCTATATAACTCATAGTTCACTCAACCCACCTACTCTCTTACACCTCTCTTACACCCTATATCCTACAACTCATACCCATATAACCCATAGTTCACTCAACCCACCAACTCTCTTACACCCTCTTACACTCCTTACAACGCTCAATCTATCAACTCACCTTACAACACTCAAGTCTTTACCCACTAGCTCATTTTATCCCCCATGTAAAAGACATAACCCAACCTCTTAGTTTTCCTATAAATACCAATCCCTTAGCCCCTTAGATCCATCCCTGAAGACCCCTAGAAGGTTCCCACCCACTTGTGTTTCTCTTGAGTTTGAAGAAGAGAGAAGAAACTAAGGTTTAGAGTTTGGAAAGAATTCTAAGACTAAAAGCTTAGAGTTCTTCACTAACTCTCTTCCTTTGTGGATTCTAAAACCCTACCACTTGGAGCATTGAAGGAGAATTCTTGGAGGAGTAGGCACTCATCCTTTCATTTTCTCTTATTTCTTATCTTTTTTTTTTATTTGGTTCTCTCTTCTTGATCTCTCATTTCTCAAGCATAGTTGGGCCTCTCTACACCAATCTAATGGTGTAGAGGGACCCCATATCAAAGGCAAGGAGATGCTCCTTTTTTCTTTTCCTTTCCATGTACATATTTTCTTCTTTTTTATGTACCCACAAGTGTGGATATGGGTAGGCCCATAGAGAGTGGAAGCTAAAGCTATACCTCTCTTTTTCATTTTGTTTTCTTTTGAGATTCTAGTCCTCTTTCTAGAATTTTTTGTGAAAGCTCATCCCCTCCCTAACATTCTTTAGAGCAACATTACATCATTAATAATGGTGTAAATGAACCACCTTAAAAGGGAGAGGATGAGTTTTCATTTTCTTTCATTTCTTTATTTTTCCTTCATGTTCTATGGGTAGGTGATAGTTTAAGGACTTAAAATAAATGATAGTTTAAGGACTTAAAGAGGACATTCTTAAAAATGTCTCATACCAAAGACAATGATATTTGATCTATTATCAACACCAATTCAACAAAATAGGTGTTGGCAATAGACCATTTACATTCATAAGGCACATCCCTCTTTATGTCTTAAAATATAATCTTTTAACCAAACTCTTGGATTAAATGTGACTTTAGCTAAGTTTTCAAAACCCTACCTATATGAAAATCCAAAAAAACATGATAAAAGCTCAAAATACCAAAAACATAATAAAATCTCAAAATACAAAAAAAAAAAACATTCAAATATAATCAAAATACCAAAAACATACAAATATAACCAAAATACCAAAAACATTCAAATATCTCCAAAATCCCCAAAAATATAAAAATACAAAAAACCAAAAAGAGACTTGTAGGACCTCTTTAGCTTTGGTTAGCTCACCTAACCATAGTTAAATCTCCTCTAACCGCGGTTAGACTTAACACTTGTGCACTTGACCTCCCCGGTCAACTAAACCATAGCCTTCTAGGATAGACCATTTGACCATCCTATGCACACACACACTCCCCCCTAGCCTCGGCACGGGCTCATGTGCCAGAACTACGCTCGGTCTGATCTCACCATGTGAGTACGTAGGCAACTCAACTCGGGTTCGACCCTAGCCATCTAGCTTTCTATTTTTCTTGGATTAGCACTCACTTAAAAACTTTGGACATTCTAATTAAACTTTGAGATTATAATTGACTTAAGTTTAGGGAGTAGGTAACCATTATAAAACGGAGGTCTTGGGGTGCCTAATACCTTCCCCAGGACTTAATCGAACCGCTTACCCTAACTCTGTAAAGACCTTTTGCCTTATAAAAAATAACAAATACCCGGGACCTATCCCTAAGAATGAATAGGTGGCGACTCAAGTCAAAACATATAATTGTGAAAGTAGGTAGGAAGATCCCATGCTCACAGAAGGCTCAAAAGATTTTCGAAGAATATGCTTATCATGAAAAACCTTCATTCTTTCCTTGTAAATTTTGGCACTCTCGTAAGCATCATTTCGAATTTCGGGGTACTCATCCAGTTGGAGTTTGCGAAGCGAGCCTGCTTTCTCCAAATCAAAATTGAGTGTCTTTATCGCCCAGTAAGCCTTGTGTTCCATTTCAACAGGCAAGTGATAAGCTCTTCCAAAGACAATTCGATATGGAGACATTCCAATCGGGGTTTTGAAAGCTGTACGGTAAGCCCATAGCGCATCGGTTAGCCGTAATGACCAATCCCTACGGTCTGGATTTACAGTTTTTTGTAAAATATGTTTAATCTCCCGATTTTATATCTCCACTTGTCCACTTGTTTGTGGGTGATAAGGGGTAGAAACTTTATGGTTATCCCATATTTTTTCATCAAGGCCTCAAAAGGCCGATTACAGAAGTGCGTACCCCCATCACTGATAATAGCTCGAGGTGTTCCAAACCTTGATAAAACATTTTCTTTTAAAAATCGCAAGACCGTTTTGTGGCCATTGGTTTTGCTTGGAACAGTCTCGATCCATTTTGACACATAATCAACGGCTACTAAGATATAAAGATACCCAAAAGAATGAGGGAATGGTCCCATAAAATCGATGCCCCAACAGTCAAAGACTTCTATAATCAAAATTGGGTTGAGAGGCATCATATTCCGACGGAAGATTCCTCCTAATTTTTGGCAACGTTCGCATGCTTTGCAAAACTCATGAGTGCCCTTAAAAAGAGTGGGCCAATAAAAACTGCATTGCAGAATTTTTGCGGTAGTCTTTTTGGCTGAAAAATGACCACCACATGCTTCAGAGTGACAAAAGGAGATGACATTCAGGTGTTCAGAATCAGGCACACATCTCCTAATAATTTGATCAGAATAATATTTAAACAGATAAGGATCATCCCAGAAAAATCTACGTACCTCGGTCAAAATTTTCTTTTTATCTTGTTGTTTCCAATGAATAGGAAGGTTACCTGTAACAAGATAATTCGCAAAATCCTCAAACCAAGGTAATTGGGAGACAGCAAAAGTTGCTCATCGGGAAACGTGTCTTTGATCGGCATTGTCTCCAAGGAATCAGAGAGCACAAGACGGGATAAATGATCAGCCACTACATTTTCTACTCCTTTTTTATCTTTAATTTCTAAGTCAAATTCCTGGAGTAGAAGGATCCACCTAAGGAGTCTTGGTTTAGCATCCTTCTTAGAAAGAAGGTACTTTAATGCTGCATGGTCTGTGAATATAATCATTCGAGATCCAATCAAATAAGATCGGAACTTGTCAAGTGCAAAGACTACGGCTAGGAGTTCTTTTTCTGTAGTAAAATAGTTCATCGAAGCACTGTTCAAGGTCTTACTTGCGTAGTAAATGACACAAGGCTTCTTATTCTTGCGTTGCCCTAGCACGGCCCCAACCACATAATCATTAGCATCAAAACATGATTTCAAATGGTAAACTCCAATCAGGTGATTGCATTATAGGAGCAGAAGTCAACAAGTCTTTCAGCTTTGCAAAAGCTTCCTGGCATGCTTTAGTCCACTCGAAGGAGTTTTCCTTTGATAGAAGGTTACACAATGGTCTAGTTATTGCACTAAAGTCTTTAATAAACCTTCTGTAAAATCCTGCATGACCTAGAAAAGATCTAATGTCCTTAATGGTCTTTGGGGTGGGCAAATTGGCTATCAAATCAATTTTGGCTTTATCCACTTCGATTCCTTGGGAGGAGACAATGTGGCCAAGCACGTAAAATGACACTTCTCCCAATTCAGAATGAGGTTTTTCTCCTCACATCTAACCAAAACATTCTTTAAATGAAACAAACAATCATCAAAAGAATCACCAAACACAGAAAAATCATCCATAAACACTTCAAGAAAACGCTCTACCATATCGCTAAATATACTCAACATGCATCTTTGGAATGTGGCAGGAGCATTACACAACCCAAATGGCATCCTTCGATAAGCAAAAGTGCCGAATGGACATGTAAAAGTGGTATTTTCTTGATCCTCAGGTGAAATTTCTATCTGATTATAACCGGAGTACCCATCTAGGAAACAATAAAATTTATGACCGGCTACTCTTTCTAAAATTTGGTCCATGAAGGGCAACGGGAAATGGTATTTCCTAGTCACTGAGTTCAACTTCCTATAGTCAATGCACACTCGCCAACTAGTTGTGACTCTAGTTGGGATTAATTCATCATTAACATTCTTGACTACAGTTATACTGGATTTCTTAGGTACCACTTGGGTAAGACTTACCCACTGACTATCAGAAATAGGGTATATGATCCCTACATCCAAAAGTTTTAGGACCTCTGCTCTAACCACATCTTTCATGTTGGGATTCAGCCTGCGCTGCATCTCTCTAGAGGGTTTAGCATTATCCTCCAAATATATCCTATGGGTACATATTAAGGGGCTGATTCCCTTAATATCAGCTATGGTTCACCCTATTGCACATTTGTGTTCTCTAAGAACATCAATTAATTTTTCTTCCTAAGTCTCATTCAATTGTGAGGAGATGACCACTGGGAATGTCTCTGCTTGTCCCAAAAATACATATTTGAGATCAGCTGGCAAAGCTTTCAACTCAAGCTTTGGTGTTTGGATACTTGATGGGAGGGGTAGGGTATCGCGAGGTGGCAATTCCTCAAAACGTGATCTCCACTTGTTAGTATACAACACCGAAACAGATTCCAACAAAGAGTTTACAAAATTAATTAAAATGTCCTCATTAAAATCATTAAAATGTGTCAACCAAGCTTCTAGAGGATCAGAAAAAGAAGATTGAAGAAATTGGTCTTTCACAAGAGTTTCAATCAAGTTTACTCCATGCACATCATCATCATCCCCAGGTTGTTTGCAGATATTAAAAATATTTAATTCCAAAGTCATGTTGCCAAACGAGAGTTTCATGACACCATTCCTGCAATTGATCAAAGCATTGGAGGTTTCAAGGAATTGGTGACCTAAAATAACAGGAATTTGAGTGCATGCATTCAACACAGGTTGTGTGTCCAAGACAATAAAATCAACAGGAAAGTAAAATTTGTCTACTTGGACTAACACATCCTCAACTACCCCTCTCGGTATTTTCACTGAACGGTCAGCAAGTTGGAGTATTACCTTAGTGGGCTTTAGCTCACCAAGACCCAACTGCTCATACACCGAGTAGGGTAAGAGGTTAACACTAGCCCCAAGGTCAAGCAAAGCTTGCTCTATCCTAAAGTTCCCAATAATACAAGAAATTGTTGGGCATCCTGGATCTTTGTATTTGGGTGGGGTATTATGTTGAATGATTGCACTCACTTGTTCTGTTAAGAAAGCTTTCTTTTGTACATTAAACCTACGCTTGACTGTACATAAATCTTTTAAGAATTTGGCATATGATGGAATTTGTTTGATAGCGTCTAACAAGGGGATGTTGATCTTTACCTGTTTGAAGATTTCTAATATATCAGCATTATGGACTAACTTTTGAGGAGGTTGTAACCTTTGGGGAAAAGGAGCAGGTATCGGACATTGCAAAACCATATCAGATTTGGACTTAACAAGTTCATCATCACTCTTTGATATTAAAGATTCCTCAGGTTTGTGAACCTTCTTGGGAATATCTTTATCAATTATTTTTCCATTTCGTAGAGTGGTGATAGACTTGATATGTTCCTCTTGGGAATCTGAAGAATTTGAATTACTTACCTCAAATTGACCTCTAGGATTTGGTTGAGGTTGAGCAGGAAATTTGCCCTTTTCTTGAATGCTTAACGAAGAGGTCAACTCTTTGACAGAATTCTTCAGATCATTGATAGCTTGCATTGTCTGATTATTAATGTTCGTTTGACCTTGCATGAATTGTTGCAACGTTTCTTCAAGGGTCTTCTTATGTGGAGGCACATAAGGAGTATGAGTGGAAGGCCCCTGAGGAGGGTTGTTTGCAGTAGGACCATTTTTTCAACTAAAGTTGGGATGGTTCCTCCAACCAGGATTGTAAGTTTCCGAGTAGGGAGAAGAAAAAGGTCTTTTATAGGTGTTCATGACATTTGCTTAATCATGTAACACCTCTTGAAAAGCTGGGATTGTTGGACAATCCTGAGTTCGGTGTACATTAGTCTCGCATATGCTACAAACATCTTCCACTTTTTCAGTGGCCTTAATTGAGTTTACTTTCATAAGTTCCATGGCTTCAACTTTTCTGGTCAAACTGGCTATTTTGGCATTCACATCATTATTCTCTTCTTTCAGAAGGTACATACCTCCCTTAGTTATAACATTAGGCTTGGTCTTATCTGACCTATCAGATCTATCAGTGTTATCCCAAGATTGGGCATTTTCAGCTAATTGGTCAAAATAATCCCAAGCCTCTTCGGGATCTTTATTTAAAAACTCACCATTGCACATCATCTCTACAAACTGGCGCATTTGAGAGGTTAAACCTTCATAGAAGAAACTAACGGTGCGCCATGTCTCGTAGCCATGAGAGGGGCAAGTCAACAATAATTCTTTGAAACGTTCCCAACATTGGAAAAAAGTTTCATTCTCCTTTTGGGAGAAATTCATGATGTTCCTCCTAAGAGTATTAGTCTTATGGGTAGGGAAGAATTTTTTTAGAAACTTCCTAGTCAGTTCTTGCCATGTGTCAATGGATCTTGGCTTTAGAGAATTTAGCCAATTTTTGGCCTTCTCTTTTAAAGAGAAAGGGAACAATTTTAACCTAACCACATCATCACTAACATTTTGATTGCGCAAGGTTGCACAAACCTCATCAAATTCTTTCAAGTGTAGGTAAGGACTTTCTGAGTCTAAGCCATGGAACTTAGGAAGTAATTGAATCACTCCCGGTTTTAAGTCAAAAGTATTTGCATTAGTGGGAAAAACCATACAAGATGGAGAACTCGTCCTTGTTGGTTGCAAATATTCACGCAAGGTCAGCATTGGTGGACTATTATGAACTCCATTATCTCCCTGATCACTTTCATTGTGAGTCATAGTGTCTGATGAATAAGAATGATCAGAATCTTCAAACAAGTTATTAGACAAGTCTTCAATCTCAAAGTCTGTTCTCCTCAAGCGGCTTGTGTGGTCTCGATTCCACGTGATCATACAAATGAGAGAACTCAAAGGGAAAGTCAGGGATTCAAACAAGAATGCATGCACCTCCTATAAGTCTTCTATACGAACAAGCTAGCTAAAGGGGCGACAGACGAGGCACGTATACAGAGTATTCGCCGAGCTTCCCCACTAGGTTGTAAGTTGACAATAGATGTAAGATAAGTAGGAGAATAACGAGAGTGAAGGAGTGAGTTTACCAGAAGTGAAGAAATTCCTGAACTTAGGCAAAGCAATGTCTGTTTCCAAGTAGACAAGCAATAGATGTACCTGTTTTACACGAGCAATATCAATCTGCTTAATTACCTACCGTGGGAGGATGCACGGAATTCCAACCTTCCACCTATGTTATATATTCCCTTCAAGCAAGTTAATTGACTTCCTACCGTGGGAGGGTGCACGGAATTCCAACCTTCCACTAAAAATAAAAATAAAAATTCAGACTTTTTTTTTTTTTCAATCAAGTTAAAAAGCAAGAAAATAGAAGTTACAAGTTAAAAGTTAAAAGTTAGAAGTTAGAAGTTAGAAGCAAGAAAGTAAAAGTTAGAAGTCAGGTGCAGAAAGTAAAAGTTAGGAGTTAGAATTAGAGGGAATGGGGAATGGGAGAATTTCGTAACTCGTGTTCTCGTCACACGTTGCAATCCCCGGCAACGGCGCCAAAAACTTGTTACAACTTAATTTAATCCAAATTAATGGACATAAAATCAAGAGTAAAAATAATATATTCTTGCAAGTGCACAAGTGACACAATTGATGTATCTGGTGAGCACATGGTCGAATCCACAGAGATTGACTATTGTGCAACAAGAATTAAGGAAACGAAATCTAAATAGAAGAGAGATTTAAAATCGGTTTTCCACTCAATGAGTGGAGCAAAAATCACTGATAACTGTAAAGCAATGAAAAAGAGGTCTAAGGCTTCAGGAAAATCCACCTATCCCTCCTTATGCTTAGATTTGGATGAAAACACATCTAGAATTAAATAAAGATTTAATCTAGATGGAATATTATACGATAAAACCACTGACCATTAAATTCAATTGAATAATTAGAGAAATTTGAAGAGTACTCTGTATCTAACTCACAGGGGATCCAAGCATTCCATATATCAAAGAGCATATAGAGAAAAATAATTAACCAAAATAAGAACTATTCAATTAGAATTAATGATCAAACCATCTACATCATCCACATAAATCGGAAAAATGTTTCAAATCCCTAACCTTAGAAAGGTGTTTAGCCAACCATGATTGGAGTTGTCATCCTCCTTAATGGTGGTCCAAACACTATAATAAAATAACTCAAAAAAAAGTTAAAAGAAGAAGAGAGAAAAGAGAATGAGAAAAGATCAGAGAGCCCCAAAAGTCTCTCACTTTAGGTTTATATAGACTAAAGGGAAGAAGAGAAGGGAAAAAAAAAACAAAAGAGAAACTTCTAATTCCAAAATTCCAAACAAAATTGCACTTCTCTCCACTTGACGACATGTTTTGACCCCTTAAACGTCTGAATTAGGAGATCTTCGTGAAATACAATTTTGTTCCCCTTTAAGTCTTCTTTCCAAAACATCAAATTTTTCCTTAATCCGAATTTTGAGTCAAACGTTATGTCCAAATTAGTAAGTACTGTCTAGATTAGGCGGGAATCCGGGAAATCCTCATTCTTTGTTTGGGATTGATTGCTAAATAATAGCACTCCTCTAGCCATCCACGAAATTTCTTGCTTTTCTTGTAGATTTAGTTGACCTCCATTAAGCTCCTTGCTTGAATTCCAAATTCCACCCAAAATAAAGAGTTCTTGTGACCAAAATAGGTTTTCTCATTTTTTTTGAAATAGAAACGTCAATATAGCACACTTCTTCTTTTTAATTCAAGAGAGTTCTACCCTTTTATGCCAAAATCATATTAATCCATATCTTCTTAAGATTCTCCAACCATGTTGTAGAATCTTTTTATACTTGGTCTTGGGCTTTGAATCTTTGACTTGAGACTTGGCTTCTTAGACTTTTGGCTTGGGTTTTGCTCTTTTGGGCTCTAGCTCCTTTAGATCTTTGAGTTGAACATGGGCTATTTGAAACTTTGGACTTCTTGAATCCCGATAGTAGTCTGGGGTTAGGATTCCTACAAAAAATAAATACACGTAATAAGTCTCTCTTAAAAATATTTTGCATGCGGCCTTCCAAGACATGTATGAATACATGCAAATGCATCATGAAAATTAAGAGAAAAATGACAACGCAATGGTGATAAGAGAATACACCACTTTACGTATAAAAATGAAGATACAAACCAAAGAAGTATGATAATGCTTATTTAAATGGGAATAATTAAGCAAAATTAAGCACTTATCAACGGTTATCTGAAGAATGATTGATTTAATAAAAAGAAAAATAAACAGTGAAATATGTCATATCTCTCTCGCTCTATCATGCCACACACACATGTGCAAAAACACATATTATTCATTTTCAGTGACCATCTAACTATCGTTGAGATTGATCGCGATCCTTCAAGCATTAACAACTTGGGAATATTGAATTGATCAGTCAAGAAATGAAAACAACAGTATAACTCTCTGCACCAGATGCTTTTAAATTTCTAGTTACAGCCGCAAAGGGTCATTTATCCTCCATTGCGGGATTTGAGACAGTTCAACTTGAGAACACGATAAATAGCACAATTATCACCCTGTCCCCAATTTCCTGCTTAAATCCATAGTCGATTGATCATTCCAGAGAGTAAAATTCATTGGAACTCTGAACCAGGCAATCTGCAATTTCGACTATATGGGCCATGAAACCTCCAAATGCCGGATACGATAGCACTTTTGTCTGACAACACCACGATACAATTGTTATGTCTCCAATTTGCTCCTCAAGCCCATTGGCAATATCGTCCTAACAGTGAACGTTGAAGAAGCTCTGTAACTTGAAAGCGCATGTAGAATGGTGATGAAGATGGGATAATGGTAGCCATAGATGTAAGTGAGTTATGCAAGGCGTGCTGTAAAAAGATTGTAAGGGAAAATGAAGGGTTGTAACATTTAAAGGAAGATGAAGCGTTATAACGGTTTGAATAGACACAACTGATAACTCCCAAACTTTCTTTGACCCGTAAGGATAAAATCTCTTAAAACCCAAGAGTTGCGTCCCCTCCCAAAGAGTTCCAAGAATCCCTTAAAATCCTCCCGACTCCTAACCCAATCTCATAAACCTCCTTCTGAAATGCCACCCAACTGTTTGAAAGGTTACGGAAGAGAAGGGATGCAACCCTTTGGAAGACCCACACGCCTCTCCACTTTCTCTCTCTTAACCTTCTTATCCAAACCTCCTAAAATCGCTCTCCTACAGCCACGTGGGCCTCCCCTTCCCCGGCTTTCATGTAGTACTAGTAAGAAGCCCGAGCAATGCACGGAAAAAGAAAGAGAAATGTATAGCATAAGGGATTTAAAACTCTTGATAATAGTAGAGTTGGACCCAACCCTTGGATTAGAAATCCAATGGTGCAAAAACATTAAGTAGGGCCCACCATTAAAAGCATTTTTGTCTTGGTGCCATTGAAATTTCATTCCAAGGGTCCAGCTCCATAATAGAATTTATTTGACAATAATAAAGTTGTTTCCCTCATAAAAATATCAAAAGTAACTATGAATATTTGCCATCTATAATCTCACTATGCATGTCCAAAAAAAATAGGGAAAATAGATGAAATCCATTTAGAAATCTAAGGTTGGACCTCATTGGTATGCCTTTCACTCCTCAAAAAACAATTATGCAGAGATGAAAATCCATGGAGAGACCGAAAGAGAAGCAGATAGTATTAAGGGTGATATATGGAAGAAACTTGATTGAAAGAATTAAGGAGGGGACAAAGGATTTCAACAGTTTGAGAAGTTATGATGAATTGATGGATGAAAAAGGGTTGCAACACCTCTAAGTATCAAAAATCCTATTACAAAATACAAGCTAACCCTTAAATATCAAAAATCATATTACAAAATTCGACCTGATTAGAGTGCAAAAGTTTTTTTCAAAAAAAAGCTCAAACGACTCTCACCTTAATTCACACTATTTTGGCTTTTCAATAGCCTACAAAACAACAAAATTTGTTTTGAACTCAAGATCACAAAAAATATCTCTCCCTGTCAAGACACGAACCTACAAATAACTGTCTCTAATGATACAAATAAATTGAAAAAAAGATGATTAAAAATGCATTACAGGTTCTCATCTTGTATTCAATATAAATTTTCAAAAGTTCCGAACTGCTAGAGCAAACCCGATTCAAGCTGAGCTATCTCCTTCTTTCTCCGCATCTCCATAACTTTGCGGTGATTGTTGAAAGTGAATATAGCTAGGAAAAGTTGGATTAAAAGTGCGGCGATACTCTGCAAAAGCCGACCAGATTTATAGTGAATCTCATAAACAGAGGGTTTGGGCTCCCAAATGATTGGTTCTCCACTGAGCTAGGCAATAGCTGCACCCTCTTCACAAATGGATCCAACCAGCTTCTGTCACCGATTTACTCTTTTTGTTATAGGCTGATGCTTTTTGGAGAGAAAACAATTCAAGGAGTGGCCTACTTTGGCAAAGATGAGCCAAGACGTAAAAAAGGACGAAGGAGACGTACACGACAACATCGAATACAATTACATAGGCAAAGGAAACCCAAGAGACCAAACGCGTCCCCCAGTTCTCAAACACTTGCTTCTCACCTTGGCTAGGATTGACATGATAGAGATGGATGATACTGGAGAGAGAGAGAGAGAAATATAGTGAGGACCTAAAGAGAGCCTGTGATCTGTCATATATAAATGCAAAAGAAATAATGAAGATTAAATAGGAAATGAAAAGGAAAGAGAAAAAAACGTCGGTATAACTTTCAGCAGTGGTAAAAAGTAAAAACTGTTGTGCATTGAGCATTACTTGCTAAACAGGAAATGTATTATCATGTTATGATTCCTCTTCTAAAGCCAATCAAATGGTTACCAAGCAAAGTAGGCTGCCAAATTAATCATGTACCTCAAATGGGACATTGGATTATAGAATCCATGATGGTAGAACATTGGATAATATAATAGTTCATGTCGTGGCTAATTATTCCTAATTAAGGAATGCAATTAATATTACATACACATAATCAAAACAATTTAAGCCATTTCAGTTACATTGTCCACCACACCTCAAAATTATAATTAATATTTACATGCATAATTAAGACAATTTAAGAAATTTCAGTTACGTTGTCCACCCACTCCTCAAAATATAAGGGAGTTTAAGAAGACACCCTCTCCAATTGCCACGTGTCCAAAACCCTAAGGCTGACATGTGTCCACCGACTTGCTCGGGTTTCATTGTCCACCACACTTCAAAATTATAATTAATATTTACACACATAATCAAGACAATTTAAGAAATTTCAGTTACCTTGTCCACCCATTCCTCAAAATATAAGGGAGTTTAAGAAGACACCCTCTCCAATTGCCATGTGTCCAAAACCTTCCCTAAGGCTGACATGTGTCCACCGAACTGCTCGGGTTTCATAGGTAGTAATAATTTGATTACATAGGACCATTCAAAAGGAGACACGTGGCAAGAACAGAGAGCCCAGACTCCCGTCCTCGCGTCACCGACCGAGGAGGTGATCACTTACCTTCCCAAAAATATAACAGAGACTACAGAGAACGAACCGGATAAAAAAGTTATCCAGGTTCCCTTCCGGCGAGCTCATATCATAACGCGTGATTTTCCAGTTTGGAAGACCATAAACCCTAGACTTTTTACTTTTCAAAGAGCGTAGCTTTCAGAGTCATGGTGAGATTCCCTTCCTCTCTCCCTACAATTTCAGTAGCAGAGAGCTCTAAGATTTAGTATCTCCATTGATTTCTCCGGTTGTTCTTCGAATTACAGAATTTCAAACGCTACATATAGATCGGCGCGTTGCTCTCGTTAACTATGGAAAAGATTATCGTAAGCTCGTCGTCGTCGTCGACTTTATCGATCAAAATAGGGTAAGCCGCAATATCCCATTTTTCTCATTCTGTTCAATTATTTATCCGTAGAATCAACACACATTTTTTATGAGATTTCTGCGTTATCGAATGATATAAACTGTTCAGAATCTCTAAAAAACGATATTTATTATTGCTGTAAATCCCAGGCACTTTGTTTTTTGTTTTTTTAAATACTTTCTGGAATTCCAATTCGAAGAATGGGAATCGATTCTTCACTATGTTAAGCTTGCTATTTGTTCAATATGACATTTTCGATTACATGGACAAATCAGGCAACAAAATTTATATGTTACACTCTAAATTGTACTGCTATCTTGTACGTAGGTCTTCGTCTAATTTCATGTTTATGCCATCATTCTGGCCAATGGGATTATACTAAAATTGTAACAGGTGCCATGTTGTTTGGAAGCTCGAAACCAGAACAGTGATGTCAGTTAGGGTGACTTTGTTTAAGAGTCATTCTAGTGCGGGACCACAACAATTAAGGATCTAGCTTTATTAATAAGAAATTTGTCTTATACCTTATTCCCCTGTTGATGTTTTTATTGTGCCATTTCAATGACCAATTTAATATGGGGAATATCGTTGTTTTCATTTGTGATCCCAAAAAATGCCTTATTCTCAGATACAGAAAAATTATGCAGATTTTCATTCCTTTCTGGTGACGAGGATAATTAGTATATAGGAGATTATTGTCACATTTATCTGCTCATTTAACATGCAGGCCTTGGTTGATACCCCTGATATGGTCAGATGCCAAATGAATTTTAAGAGGCTCTCATTAATGGATAGTAAAATTTGATATTAAATGGGTGCCGGCAAAGATTCTCTCATAGCTGCTATGGAAGCTGTAGGTCAGATTTTCATTTATTTGTCCGACCCATCTACTTTGTTTCTAGGTATATGTAAAACAGTAAAAGAAAGATGCTTTCCATATTTCAGATGCGAAGAATAAGTGGAACAAGAGTTCCTGGGGTAAGCAAGAAGGCCCTCATTGAATGACTTTGTTAGGTTCAAGTCATGCTGGCAAAATTCAAGGTGTGCTTTTTCCGTCTCTTCTCTCTCTCTCTTTTTTCCTATATTGCTGAAGTAACTTCAATTGGTACTCGAGTCAACTGTTCCATTTTTATTTTATTCTACAGGGGTGGTTTGATCAGGCTAGAGCTTTCAAAGTTGAAAAAGCAGGTTGCAACTTGAGGAATAAAGTTGCATTCCAAGCATGTCATGGTATCTTTCACTTTTAGTGGTTGTGAGTTTTGCCAAAAACCGAGTTGTTTAGAAATTACATTGTGCATGTAATGACTTAGTTTGGATCTAATGGGTTTTGTGACTCTTTTATTATGTTCCTGCCTATTCTGGAATTGTTGAGGAAAAGGATGATCCTTCATTACTTGGGCCCTGGTCAACTGTATGTCCTCATCTTCCCGTTCAATTCTCAGTGCATGAGGGACTAAATTCACATAATTCTTTGGTTCAAATCCTGCCATTCTACTTCGAAGAAAATGTTTAAGTCTTTTCAAAAACTTCTTGGCCTTCATTACCTCAATAGTAATTTGTTCTAGCGCATATCTTGATAATCTGTTGAATGCAGCTTCATACTGATCCACTGTCATATTTCCCTGTGACAAGTTATTAAATTCTGCTCTCTTTCTATCATAGTTGTCAAGGCGACAGACCCCATGGACGCTTGAGGGGTCGCCTGATAAACTTTTTGTTGCAGAAATTTTCCTAATATAAGATATATGTATTGTGCATTTCCTTGAATAAAGGACCTTGCAATGCATATACATTACTAAATTTCCACTGTCAAGATGCACTTTGATAGAATCTTCCATAGAGACAATTCTAGAAGAGGGGAGAGAGAGGGAGAGGCTGTACCTCTTATTCTCATTTTTCTTTCTTCTCAATTATACTCAAAAAAGTAATAAAAAAACATATGACAAGTAAAATATATAATTATGGGGAAATCCTAGGGTTTATTTAAATTACCAATGACCCCTTTAAATAGGGTTTATGAGAGTTTTGTAATCCTAGAAGGAATTTGGGGCATTTATTGGCCCTTTTTTCTTATTGGACCGCTTAAACCTAGTTGTATGCCTGGTCGTGACGTCTTTAATAACCATGCAAAAACAAATGAGGACCATATGATCCATCTACAAACAAAGGGAGAGAGAGACCAACAGGCTAGTCCACCCAATGAGCGAGAGAGGGGACAAGTTAACATGAGAAAAACATACTTGATACCGTTTGTCTCTTCTTACTTCTTCTATTTGCGAACCTTTTTTTTGTTGGATAGACAAACCTTAACATATTATATGGTAAAAGATATGAGAAGTATATAAAATAGCAATTTTATTTGTTTGCAAAACAAATAAAATAAACTTATATATCCTTAAACAATAATAATATTACATATATTAGATTTTTAATAATGACCGCCTAAGGCGGTTAGTCGCTTGAGCTCAGCAGAGCGTCTAGTCGCCTAGGCGATTGCCTGAGGCACCTGAGGTTAGGGCTGTCAATGGAGCGGATTCGAAGCTGATAGTACTCTATCTGTATTCGCTCCGATTATTCTTACCCACTATCCGTATCCACTCCGATATCTAGCGGATAGTAATTTTAAAATACTGAATTCGAATCCGATTAACTAATCGAATTCGGATAATTATCCGAAATCGATCGACTAGTAATCGAATTCAAACTCGGATACTATCTGATTCGACTAATAACCGATTAATATCCAAAATTTGAGTGATTAATTTCTGATTAATGGTTGACAAATTTCTCATTGAAAATTTTTTTACATACAACTGAGATTTGAAACTGGGAATTACAGAAGAGAGGAGAAGAAAATCCTTATGGATAGAGCAATTTAATTACAGAAGAGGGAATTACAACTAGAATTTCTTATACCTTGTACGTAGAGTAGAATCCTACTCGGTTTTTAAAAAAAGCCTTCATAGGGCAAAATCCTTTGGGAAAAGCATAAATCATTGCCATTCACCATCGTTGTCTAACCTAGCTCTCCTTGCTTTGAGTTACAACAAAAAAAAAATATTTGCTGCAATTAGCAAGCAATAATTACAGAGACACACATCGACATTTCCACAAACACCTAAGCTACACCCCTTAATTAACAAAAGCAAAACTCAATAGATAAAAAAAGAGTGACTTATAACCTTTATGATGCCTTTTAGATGCTTAATGAGCTTGGAATCTGAAGAAGGCTCGTGGAAATGCTTTGCAAACTGGAAAATCAGAGCTCACTGGATACTGATAGCAGTGTTCTAAATATCGACAATATCGGCGATATATCGCCGATATTTGTCTGTATCACCCTTTGCTGACACATCTACACCATGTAAGATTTTTTTTACGTGATTTCGGGAGTTATCGCCTATATCGGCGAAATATCGCCGATAACTCAATGATAACCGTGAAAAATCCCACAGATGATAGAAAAATATGAATAATCACACAGATGATAGAAAAAATGAAAAATCCCACAAATGATAGATATCATGAAAATAATCTTGCGATCTTTGATTCAGAAGGAAAAAAGAAAAGAAAAAGGGTTTGAGACTTGAGTAGACTATAGAGAAGAAACAAGAAAGAAGAGGGTTGTGGCCTGTCGTCGCCATCGCCAACTCGTCGTAGCCTTCGCCGATTACAAAGCAAGCTAAGGACCTAAAGTCGAGCTACCCCTCTCTCCCCTCTTCCTTTCGGAGCTCTACTCCTTTTTTTTTACGTTGGGTTTGCAGTTCTTCTCTAAATGATCGAGCTTAGTGTTTTAAACTCTAAAAAGGGTAATGATAATGTGACATGGCTTGAGCTTTCTTAAGTGTTTTAAACCCTAAAAAGGGTAATGCTAATGTCACAAGGCTTGGGCTTTCTTAAGTGTTTTATACCGTAAAAAGGGTAATGCTAATGTCACTCTGTCTCATTAAATATATACATACTTCTATTTTAATTTTTTTAACATAATAAGGTAATACTAATTTCACTCTCAGTAACATACTTCCCTTTAAGTATTTTAACCTAACTAGGTTAATGCTAATTTCACTCTCTTTAAAAATTGGGGGCTTAGGCTTTTAAGGGTTTTAACCAAAAATAAAAAAGAGTAATGCTAGTTTCACTCTTTTTGTAAATTATAAAAAATGATAATGCTTATAAAGGCTTTTTAATAATATTAAAAAACTAATAATAATAAGTCTCGGGTCTGCGCATAAACTTCGGAAAGAGTGTATTGTTCGGAGTGGGTGAGGTTCCTAACTTGGGCGAGTTGGCAGAGTGTCTTGGGTGTAAAACGGGACGAGGTAGTTTTCCAACCACATATTTAGGCTTACCCCTGGGTGCGCCATTCAAAGCAAAATCGGTGTGGAACCCAATCATTGAGAGGTTTTCAAAACGTCTACAAGGGTGGAAATCTAGGTTCCTGTCCAAAGGGGGGAAATTGACATTAATCAAAAGTACGATGTGTAGCCTCCCAACTTACTTCCTTTCCCTACTTAGGATTCCAGCCTCTGTTGCATCCTGCCTTGAGCGCATTCAGAGGAGTTTCTTATGGAATGAGAAGGTCGATATCCGTAAGTATCATTTGGTCGACTGGAAAAGTATTGCCTTACCTAAGAGCAATGGTGGGCTTGGTATTTATCCCCTTCGGCGGGTAAATAAGGCACTCCTAGGAAGGTGGCTTTGGAGGTTTGGGGTGGAGGAGGGTAGTTTGTGGAAGGCTGTGATAGAGGCTAGGCACGGTTCGTTGAATAGGTGGCAACCTAGGCTTAGGAGAGGTCCGATGGGGGTTGGGGTATCGTGCAAGAGTGGGAGGACTTTTCTAAGTTTACCCGACTCAAGGTGGGTAATGGGGAGCAGATAAACTTTTGGAACGATGTGTGGTGTGGGCACTCACCTCTAAGACAGTCCTATGCCAACCTATTCGGCTATTCCTTCTTGCATCAAACAAGGAGGCTTCGATAGCCGATTATCTAGTTTGGCATGACGGGGTGCCGGTATGGACGCCTCAACTAAGGCGTAATTTACTAGATTGGGAGATCCAGGACCTTCTCAGGCTATTGTCTCAAATTCAGCAGGTTATTCCCAACCCACTCATCAGAGATAGTTGTGTATGGTCCCTGGCCAACAAGGAGCGGTTTTCAGTGAGATCGTTTATGCAAGCATTACAACCTGGGCCGAGCTTTCATTTTCCTCAACAGGCTGTATGGTTCTCGTCGGTTCCCTCTAAGGTATCTTTTTTCCTGTGGACTGCGGTTCTAAATAAAATCTTAACAAACGATCACCTTATGCATAGAGGGTGGTGCCTAGCCAATAGGTGTTTCATGTGCCTCTCAGCAGCGGAATCAGTTGATCACTTACTGTTGCATTGCCCGGTGGTGAGAGAGGTTTGGTCATATTTCCTCACCCAGCTTTGTATCCCTTGGATCTTTCCCCGATCCTTTTGGAGCTTCTTATCTTGTTGGCTCTCAGGGTTGTGTCTGGGTCCAGCCGGGGTTGTTTGGCCTTTCCTCCCAAGGGTGATTGCATGGAGCCTTTGAAAGGAAAGGAATAGGAGGGTTTTTGAGGACACCTCCCTACCTATCTACCGAATTCAGGGTCGGGCTCGCCGACTAGTATCTAATTGGGCAGCCACAGGGGGCATAAGGGGAGACCCGTGGGAAGACATTTTTGCTACATAGTGTGCAACTGCAGTTGGGAGATTATCTTCTTATTTTACTTTGCTTTTTGTATTTTCACTAACGCCTTGGTTTACTATTGGTGAACCTTGGTATGTATTCCCTATATTATATTTATTAATATTATGTGCTTTTTACCGATCAAAAAAAAAAAAACTAATAATTTCTTGATAATATTTTATAAATTAAAAATTATTTATAGTTAATAAGATTATGCTCAAAAGGGCTTTTTAAAAATATACTAACTCTTTGACTAATCACTTAGCTATAATTTATAAGTTAACATACTATTTTTAGTACAAAAATTTACAAGTTAAAGTGTTAACTTATTAATTTATAAGTTAACAACATTCTATTTTTAGTACATAATCTAAAAACAATTATAAGTTAACATATAATATTTAATACAAAAAATTTCTAAAAATGATGTCATCTAAACAATTATATTATAGGTAATAAGATTATGCTCATAAGGGCTTTTGAAAAAATATACTAACACTTTGACTAATCACTTAGCTATAATTTATAAATTAACATACTATTTTTAGTCACTCGTTAGCGCACATCTTTACTCTCTTCTGATTGTATCTTTTATATACATTATTGTTTTTAAAATGTTTTTATTTAAAAAGGTGTATTAATATTTATTTAACATTTCCTGAAGTTTTATTGTAAAATTCCATGTTGTCCCATTTTTTTGCTATTTTTTTTTAAATCATCGATAAACGATATATCTCCGATATATCTTTTTTCCGCGGCTCGACATGCCAAGCAATATCGACATTCAGAACCTTGACTGATAGTCCACTATCCAAACAAGAGCTCACCGAATCACAGAACCCACCGACTAGAGAAGAAGATGCAAGGAGGAGAAGAGAGAAGGATGAGAGGTGAGAGGTGAGGGAGAGGAGATGGAGAAGAGACGAGAGACGGCCAAAGAAGATGTTAACCTAGGGTTTGTCTTAAGGATCCTTATATATGATGGTTTAAATGACTTTCCTATCTTCCATACTTATTAAATTTACAAAATTACCAGCTATATTGTAAAGAAACTAAAAGGGTATTCATGGTATTTAGAAAGGTATTAACGATTCGGATAATTAGCGGAGCGAATAGTGGACTATCCGTATCCGCTCTATTTATAAACGGATTCTTTAATGGATATTTGAATCCGCTTCGCCTGATAACTATCCGGATAAATATCTCCATAAACGGATATGGATTCAGAGTGGATTTAGATATTTATCTGGTCCGTTGATAGTCCCACTTGAGGTGACGCCTTTAACAACTATGCTTTCTATCTTGAGCACTATCCGTAACATACTTCTCCAAAAAATTCTCTGAAACATTTCCCAACTTGTCTGTATCTCAGGCTGATTGTCTGAGATACTAACTCTGGTCCCAACATAATACTATTTTCTATCTAGCATATAGGAGATCTACACGATCAACTATATAAAGGTTCAAATGGTGCCATGCCTGTGAGCACGGGTTTCGGTTAAACCCTAATTTCTTTCACAAGGGAAGTTTAAATGTTAAAAGTCGCCACTTATTCATTCAGAAGGGATAAGTCTCTCAGGTGTTGGATAAGGACTTGGTCTACGATGAGAGATTAGGGTAAGAGGTTCGGTTAAGTCCAGGGAAGGGGCTAGGCACCCCGGCACTTCCATTTTTCAATGGTTCTCTACTTGCTAGGTTTAAACCAAATTAAGATCAAGTTTTAATGAAATGCCTAAGTGTTTAAGATTATACTAATCTAAGAAAGAAAATCTAACTATGGTCGAACCCGGATTGGGTTGCCTACATACTCACATTGGGGTGAGATCAGACCGAGCGTAGTTCTAGCACATGAGCCCATGCTAAGGTTAGGGGGTGTGTGTGTCGCACCAAGGGTGGCTAATGGGCCTAGTCCGATAGACTAGGGTTTGTTTGACCGGGGTTGGTCAGTGTGCATGGTTTGGGCCCCGAGGCTAAGGATTGGACCCGGAGGCTAGAGATTGTGCCCGGAGGCTAAGGCAAAGTTTGACCATAGTTAGGGTTGCTAACCGGGGTTAGGTCAAACTAACCATGGTTAGGGATGCTAACCACAGTTAAGATTAGTAAAGTTAGGCCTAGTTAGCCAAAGTTAGGCCCGGTAGGCCACAAGTATTTTAACCAAGGGTTAGGGTTGCTAACCGGGGTCAAAAGAGTGGTTAACCATGGTTAGGGTTGCTAATCAGGGTTAGAAAGTCCAAAAGCAGTATTTTTGGTCTTTTTAGATGTTTTTGGTATTTTCTCCATATTTTTAAGGGTTAAGGGTTGTTAGAGGTCTGGTCAAGTCAGGTTTGGGCTCAGGGAGCATGGCAAGGCCTAAACTGGCTTCCTACCTGGTTTGGGCCCTGGGTAAAGCCCAAAAAATCAGAAAAGTAGTAATTGCATATTGCGGGTCTATAACTCGGGTTAGGGGTTGAGCTATGGGGTTCTAAACCCACAGGGGTGTAGCCTGGACTTTAGAGAAGGTCCTGGGCCTGAGTAGAGGTCTAGTATGGGCCCAAACCTACTGCATTTGGTACTCTGAAATGGCGGTAGATGCTCTACTGCCAATATGCCAGTTTGGGTTTAAAGTCATTTTAACCATGGTTAGGCTGTTGGGTGAGGGCTGGTATAACTAGGGGAGTTAGGCCAGGGTGAGAGGAATTCAACCATGGCCCTGGATTGGACCAGGGCCTACACTATCCATGGTTAACAAGGCTGCTAATAGAGAGTGCCAGGAATGGCGATAATTATTCTACCGCCATTCCTGGTTTTCACCAGAAATCGTATGTGCTCCCCCCTAGACAAGACCAGGGCTATTCCCCTCATGGTCTGAGGGATCCCCATAAATTGTTGGGGGCTTGAACCCGAGTTCTAAGCCTCAAGGAACTCCCCCATACCTATGAGGAAGGTAGGGGGGTTCTATCCTTGGCTGGTCAATGCAAGAACAGTAAATAATAGGAGATGATGACCCCTGGAGTAGGACCAGGGGTCTTATAGGGCAGTTAGACAAAATAAAAAAATGAAAATGAAAGTAGGGGTGGCCCTACACTGTGTTCAGCTTCTACAATGGTGGAGGGGAGTGCTGCTCGGCTAGGCCAGGCTTGGAGTAGCCTAGTTTGACTTCTTGGACCTCTCTCACGTGGATGACAGGGTTAATGGGAGGTTGGGGTGATCGAACCGTAAGCTCACAGTGCTTTGGTATGGCTGTTATGGAATGGGGTGGTAGTATATGGTGGTACTAAGGGAGCTAGGACAGGCCTGGGGAGTTTTTGGGAGGTCCGGGTTCTTCCTAAGGCTGAGGCAAAGGGTGGAGACCTAGAGTGGGTGAGGAGGGGCTGGTTGAGCCTGGACAGAGCTTGGGTAGGGAAAAATGGCATGAAGAAGAAGCTCGAGGTGGGGGAGGACCCAAGGGTATTTAGGGGATTTTAATAGGCGTGGGGAACACCTGGGAAGAGACCTAGAGTGGAGTAGGGGGCTGCTGTACGCGGATTTGCAGAATCAGGTAATGGCGGTAATCGGATTACCGCCATTCCTGAAGAAGAGAAAATGGGAATGGCGGTAATTCGATTACCGCCATTCTTGGGCTTTTGCTTGAAATAGGCCAACCCCCACACACTTGGGCTTGGGTCATTGTAGCTACGCCTAATTTTGGAAATGGCGGTAATACAATTACCGCCATTCTCGAATTTTGAATTCTAGGGCATGTGGGCCCCACCCTAACGGTCCTAAAGCATGGTGGGCCCCTTTTTGGGCCCGTAGAGGTCCTGGGCTCTGGTTTTGGGGTTCTTTGGGCTTGGGATGGGCCTTGGCCCCTTAGGGTTTTAACCTAGGGTTAGACTAGGGTTCTAACTATGGTTAGGCCTAGGGTTAGACCTAGAGTTTGACAGGGTTTTACCTAGGGTTTAGGGTTTAGCTAAGGTTTAGGGTCTACCTAGGGTTTGCTTAACCATGGTTAAAGCATGGTGTAAAAATTGGGTGCTTACAATGCCAATACTGGATTGATAGCTGTTATTGTAAGAAAATTTTACTAATGCCAAATGGATCTTTCAGTTCCCATCAAAATCTAATATACTTGCCTGCAACATATCTTCCAATATCTGTATAACCCTTTCTGACTGCCCGTTAGCCTGTGGGTGAAAAGCTGTATTGGATTTCAATTAAGAACTAGCAACTTTCTGAAAAGTTTGCCAAAATTGTGATGGAAACCGAGCATCTCTATCAGAGACAATTGACACAAGAACTCCATGTAACTTTACTATCTTTGATATATAAATTTGGCTCAGTTTATCCGTTGAAAAGTAATATTTTGAATGACGAGAAATGAGCGGACTTGGTCAATCTATCCACAATGACCCATATTGAATCCATACCATCCCTAGTTCTTGGCAATTCAGATAGAAAATCCAGTCACATGTTATCATTTCCATTCTGGTATAGGAAGTGGTTGTAGACGCCCTGCGTCTCTTATGTTCAGCCTTTATCTACTGACATGTCAAACATCTACTCACATGTTGAGCAATGTGCTTCTTCATTCTTGGCCACCAAAACTTTCTTCTTAATTCTCTATGCATCTTTGTACACCAGGATAAATAATATAATGAGATTTTGGTGGAAACTGGAAGATCCATTTGACATTAGCAGAATTTTCCTACAATAACAACTATCTATCCAATATTGGCATGACACAATTTGAAGCTTTATATGGTCAATCCTGTAGATCTCCTATATGCTGGACAGAAATTGGAGATAGTATTATGTTGGGACCAGAGTTAGTATCTTAGAGACTTAGACAATCAGCATGAGATACAGACAAGTTGGGAAATGTTTCAGAGAAAGTTTTTGTAGAAATATGTTACGGATAGTGCTCAAGATAGAAAGAGAACAAAATTTAATAATTTTTCATAGGGAAATATGACAGTGGATCAGTATGAAGTTGCATTCACTAGATTATCAAGATATACACCAGAACAAATCAGTAGTGAGGTAATGAGGGCCAAGAAGTAATTGAAAGGACTTAAACCTTTTCTTCGAAGTGAAAGGACAAGATTTGAACCAAAGAATTATGCGAATTCAATCTCGTGTGCACAAAGAATTGAATGGGAAGATGGGGAAATACAGTTGACCAAGGCACAAGTAATGAAGGGTTGTCCTTTTCCTTAACAATTCCAGAATGGGCAGGAGTAGAATAAGAGGCAAGTGACAACAATGTATAACCTAGTTTTACATAAATGAATATTATAAGTCCAGAAAGAATCCCATCTTTGTTTAAGCAAATGTTTTTAGGAGCAGGTTATAAAGTTATTATCTCTCAAGTTTTATGGTCTTTAAATCTTGATCATAATATGTACATTGTATCTGTACGTGAATATATAAATTCTCCCAACATGCATATGCGTGTTCTGGATGGGTTAATTTCTTCTGTAGTTAGTTTTGTAAAATGATAGCATGCCATTTGACATGATTTTCAGATTTATTATCTTATATGGTTGTGTTTTTTGTTATTAAATGAGTTTTGGGTGTGTTGTGTTTAATCATCTTCTTAGATTTCCAACGTTCTCTAATGTTTTCATAGTTTACATAGTTTTTACCATAGTTACCCGAACGAGAAACGAAAACGAGAAGTGAAAGCAAGAAGTGGGAAGCAATGTTCAAAAAATCCTTAGGAAGAGAGAAGCTAGAAATGAGATATAGGCGTTTCAGTATGGGCATCCCTACTTTAGATTTTATCTTACATAAGATATTTGTGGAGAAGTAGCTGCCTTAGGTTCCAATTCAACGATACTTGCTCAAGATCTACCTCCTAAGCTGCAGACTTGACGAGTCTACCCCATCAATTCCTGTTGATATATGTAATATTGGGGGTATACTTGTAAAAGGACATATATGTAATGTTCTCTCTTTATATAATATGCTAGTAGGGGTCTCTAATCCTTAACTAAGCAATTTACCCTATCTCTCTTTTTCCTCTCCTTTCTTTTCTCTTCTCTAAACCCTTAATCCTCCAAACCCTTTCTCCAACTTGGTATCAAAGCTACATCAAATGAAGAAGATAGTCGTTTAAAGCCGTAACAACAACAAAAGGAAGCAGGAGCTAGCTGCCACATTTTTAACCATACGACTATCTCTAGCCGTATGGCCTAGGTCTTATTTTTGGGTTCTTCAAAGGTATATTTTTCAAAGATCTTGATTTTAGAGGATTTTTGAATCCTATTTCATGAGATTTGGTTAAATATTGATGAAGTTACGATGATTTGAAGAAAAAATACAGAAAAGTGCGAAGAAAAATACTGTTTTGGTTCAGATATTTTACTGCTTGAATGGGTTGTTGCTTCCGCTGTTTATTGGTCATGGTTGGATTTTTTTTTTATAGGAACATCTTGAACCTGTTTTTTCTTCGCTTGGATGAGATTTGAAGAAGTTGTGATGATTTTACAACCCTACTTCACTACCCTTTTTTGCTGGAAAAGAGTTTTTTTACACCCTATTTGCTTTTAATAGCAACTTAAGTAATCTCTTTGGTAATCTTAATGCCATTAGATCTTTTGTTGTTGATATTTTTGATTGATTGGTTGTTTGCTCCTTCAGTTTCTTCTATGGATGCTAAATTTCTTGCTCCGCCTACTCTTTCTGACTCTGTTGTCCACTCTATCACCAATATTAAATTCAAGGGTGATAATTTTCTTGCATAGCGATGCTCGGTTGAGCTTTATATTGGGAGTCGCTCTAAGATGGGGTATCTTGATGGTAAGACCCAACAGCCGGAGACAAGTATTGTCAACATTGCTAAGTAAAAGGTAGAGAATTGCATTATTTTGGGTTGGTTGTTCAATTCCATGGAGCCTCAGATTGCCAGGAATTATATTTTTTTATAATGATTGTCATGAACTTTGGGAGGCTCTTATTCAGGCTTATACCCTAGTAGAGAATGATGCTCGGATTTATCAACTTACTCGTGAGATTGCTCACTTTCAGAAATGGGATATGTCTATTTTAGATTATATTGGGGCTCTTCAGCGTCGTTGGGAAGAATTGAGTCATTATGAGTCTCTTTCTGAATTATCTACTGCTTCTGTCAAGATTATGACGAAGCGAATTGAGCGTCACCGCATTTATGATTTATTGGGAGGTCTTCGGGTCAAATTCGAGCAGTTACACACTCAGATTCTTGCCACATCTCATTTGCCATTTCTTCGATCTGTGTACTCCATTGTGTTTGGTGAGAAATGCCACCAGACTGTTCTTTGAGCACCACTCCTATGCTCTTTCCGGATCGTACCGCCTTTGCTACTGATTTTTTCCTGTTGCTGGTCGTGGTAGGGGACTGATAGGGGCCATCGTGGTCGTGGCAGACCTACTACTCCTTGTAGTCACTGTGGTATAATGGGACACGATCGTGATCATTGTTGCCGTTTGCATGATTATTCCGAGGGTTACCAGCCTCATCTTTCTGCTCACTTTACTACGACTCCTGTTGTATCCTTGCAACTATGGTTTTTACAGTGTTTCCACAGACTTCAACAAACTTCCATGAATGGTCTTGCTTGTTTAGTGACTATAGTTTGCACAGACACCAAAGCTGTAAACTTTGCCATTATGACCCTTGTGATTTTCTTTATCGTTTTGACCTTGCATTGTGGCATTTGCTCTTGCTTTGGACTTTTGAGCTTGTAATCCTTTTACTGAACACTCTCTCCTCATTGACCTCACTTTTAAAAAAAAAATTGTTCTCATTGAGTTCTATGTGATCTATTGTGTGAGTGCAATCATAATTGTAATGCAAATTGTTGTTTTGGTAATTGCAAAAATCTCATGAGGAATATTAAGGCTTAAACAAGGAGAGACTATATTATGGTTGTAGTCATGGAGAAGGAAAATTTGAAATCGACTTGGGGAGAGCAACTCCTGTCAAGATCTCTATCTTTAATCTTCATGTGTGTTATACATTGTTGTTCAAAATGACAAGGAAGCCAGAAAGGATGAAAATAAATTTTTTTGCTGGACCATGCAACTAACCTAGACTGACATGAATTGTGAGACCAGAAAATTAATTGCAATAATAATAAAACAATAAACTATCTAGGTTCCACAATTAGAATGAAAATTTCAAGGGGAACTATTAATGTCCTAGGTAAAAATTCGCAATAGGGACTGGCGGCAGCAAGGATAGATGTAGGGGGGAGGGGGTGGCTGTAGTTGTGCAAAAAAAGGGGTAGGGAGGTTGTGGCAATGTAGGGGCAACAAGGGTATGGTATAGGGTTTGTGGAATTAAAGCCTTGCATAGGAAAATAAAAAAAATAAAGGATATAGAAAGGAAGAAGAAGAGAGGAAGGAGAATTCCATGGCTTCACACCAATGACTTCACTCCATAGCTAACTTTGGCTTCACACTAATGGCTTCACACCATTCCATTTGCAGGAAACTCAAAAAGAACAAATCTTAATATCAAACTAAAAGAAACCATGGACAAATCATAGCCCTCTAATTTTCACGCTATCAATTCGACGGTAGATCTCCCTCCATATCGCCATCTAATGGCAGATCTTCATCCCAGACATGATCCAAGTCATCCAACGGTGGATCTTCATAGATAGCTCGAACTAAACCCATATACAAGTCATCCATCCATAGAGAGACTAGTATAGCTTATAGGTGCTCTCCTCCTCCTCCGCTGGTATACTCTAACATCGGATAATCGGATGTTTTCATCATTTTTTCTTTACATGAAGGAGTTATAAAGTAAAAGTATCATTTGAAGAGTGAAAACTTGTATTGGGCCAAACTTCCCCTGGATAATCTGATGTTTGCATCATTTTTTCTTTAAATGAAGGAGTTATAAAGTAAAAGCGTCATTTTTGGAGAGTGAAAACTTGTATTGGGCTAAACTTCCTCAGGGCCTTGGCATCGGAAGACAACAACCAAAATTTCTCTATTTCAGGGAGCAATTACAGAGAAGGGTAGTTCCAAGTAAATAGGGAGGTTAGGGCAAGAGATTGGCTAGTTGGCAAGTCAATACTGTTGGGCCGTTAAGAAATGAAGGAGGCAAGTAAGAGGAACAAAGATTATGGAATGTTGTGAACTTGCGATATATAAGTTAGTGAGGACTAAGGAGAGATACAAGTCAGCTTTGGGAGGATAAACAATGTGCAAAGAAAAGTCCAGTATTTGAGTTGCTGGTGTATATAGATCGGTTCCAAAAAAGACGATTTAATGATTTTCTTTAAAAAAGGTTAAAGATGGAGAGAAATGAAATTTTATATCTCTCCATCAACGTCCAGCTTTAATTAATGATCTCAAGTCATAATTACACCTAATTATGAGAATATCATTAAAGGAAAGTTATAAGAATGCCACTGGTAAGAACTAATAAGATCAGAAAGGGAAAATGCCTTTTTTCCACAATACTACCCATCAAGCTAGAGAATAGATGTTAGTCATGCTAAGCTTGACCAATAATTCTTGAATGAGAGTGGGCCTAATAGCTTTTATAAAGATATCTGCAAGTTGCCAAGATGGGCGTGATACTGAGTAGAGATTAATCCAGATGCAACTCCTGAATGAAATGAAGTTCTGCTTCAATGTGCTTAGTATGTTTATAATGCACATATTTGGAAGCCATGTGAATTGCTGCTTGATTATTACAGTGCTGAGGAATATGAAATGCAATAGAAAAACCAAGATCAAAAAGGAAAGTCTTCAACCACAATTATTCATAGGTTGCATGAGTCATATCACATATTTTGCCTCAATATTCGATCTAGCCATGACAGTCTGGTCGTAACTTGGTAACTTTTCCATGTTACTATCTTACCACCAAGAAAAGTATGTTAAAGCAGAAGTGGAACAGCAATAGTCGATGAACAGCCCATTCAGCATTTGAATAACCCACAATGTCAAGATGACCATTCTTGAAATAAAGAAAATAAAGAACGCAACTAGGACAGGACTTGAGATACTGTGGTATCCAATAAATCTATTCCAAGTAACGATTAAAATACAGGTTTCAGGATATGTAATGGTTTCAACTGAAACTGTTACATATTGAAACCGTTACATATTGAACGATATTTATAAATCAGTAATTTTTTTTTCCAAAAAATGAAATTTCAAAGTAAACGTATCAGGGCAATACCGATACGTATCGGCAGAGTCCTACCAATACGTATCAGATAATATTTATAAATCAGAATTTTTTTTATAAGAGAGGTGTCGAACGAGTCTTACAAAACCGATACGTGTCGGTCGAGTCTTAAGAAACCATTACATGTCAACCGAGTCTTACCGATACGTATTGGTTTTGGACGAGTCATATTCACCTCTAATGTTAAACGTATCATTAATAGTAACATATAGGTCTACCAAAACCGATATGTATCAGACGATACATATCGGTTTCAGCGATTTTTATTTCCATGTTTCCAAGTGAGGAGTATGAGGGGAGTGTATGAACTGGCTAACCACACCTGTAGCATGCACAATATTAAGACTAATAGCAGTGAGAGATTAATTGTCCAACCCGTCTTTGTTACATTTCCGGTTCAGTTAATAAGTCTTTCCCCCTGAGCATGCAGAGAATGAGTTAGTTCCATCAGAGATAAAGCAGTATGCACACCCAATTTTTCCGATCTTAGCAATAAGATTCATGACATACCTTCGTTGGAAATAAATATGTCACGATTGGGCAATCTCAAATTGAGAAAGTAATTATGAGGTTTACGATCTTAATATCAATGGAAGCATTGTCGTCACTAATCAATACAATATCATCAATATAAAGAAGGAGAAGAGTAGTATTGTCCTTTGGAGAACGAACAAACATAGTGTGGTCTGAATGGCATCGTGAAATCCTATTAATGGATAACATTGTTGAAATGTTGGAACTGTGCACGAGTAGACTATTTGAGGCCATAGGTTGCTTTAACTTACATGCTTTGCCAGACTCCCTTTGAATCTGAAAACCAGGATCTAAATCCATATACACTTTATGGTAAGAAAGGCATTCTTCACATCGAACTTAAAAATGTGCAGTTCTGATTTGCGGCAATGGATAAGATGAGACGAATAGAATTAAGCTTTGCCACCGAAACAAATGTCTCAAGGTAATGAATCCAATGTCTGCATAAAGCTTCTAGCTACAAGATGAGCCTTCTATCTTTTAATGCTACCATCAGCGTGATACTTAATAGTGTAAAGTGTAAAACCATTTGCAGCCCACTGCACACTTCCTTGGAGCCTGGAGGTAAAGAAGTGAGATCCAAGGTACACTCTTCTGAAGAGCTGTCATTTCTTGAATCATGTCTTCCTTGCAGTGAGGGTGACAAAGAGCATCAAGTAGAGTGAGGAATAGTGACAGAGGAAACAATAGTACGATAAGCACAATAGGTCGGAGAAACTACTTGATAAGACACAAACTGAGTAATGGAGTGATAAAGATAATTCTGCACAATATAATTGTTAAATAAGGAGTAGGTAGTAAAGACGAAACATTTTCTGAAATAGAAGCCTTATGGAAGTAGTATCTGATGACAATGGAGCCTACGATATAGGAGCAGCAATTGTTGTAGACATTTTTTTCCCGCACATAGGCAAGCATATCCTTTCAGGAAATACCAGCAGGAGGCAGCAGGGTCAATATGATTGAGTAGAAGTACAAAATTACAGGAGCACCAAAAATAGAATGTGAAGGGGAGGAAAAATATGGAATATCTTCATGGAAAGTGAGCTCCTAGGAAACAAAAATCTTATCAGTTTTGGGTATATGAACTATACATTTGATTCTCAATGCCATTCTCTTGAAGATAATCCGAAAGGAATGCGAAAGATATTTGCCATCTTTATCAGTCTTGGGAACACGAATATTAGGTCGAAATTGATGTTGGACCATCTTCTCGAGAACTCTGGGCATCTTAGAAACTTATTTTTTGATTTCAATAAATAAACCATGTAGAGTGAGAACAATCATCCATAAAAGTAGCAAAATATCGATAACCATCAATAGCAATAATAGGAGATGGGCTCTTTACATCAGAATGTATAACAAAAAAAGATATCATTCTATATGGATAAACAGTACACGAATTATTAACAAGTCTCACACTTGTACGAGAATTCTTACACTGTTAAATAGTCTCACACTGGGCACTTTTGTTAAAGTCCTACTATTTGAATCCTATGATTCATATCAAATCTTAACCCAAACAATCTGAATCCTAGCTAAATCCCTTTGGGAAGAATCTTATGATTTTCTCTCATATCTTACGATTCACGATTTTAATCCTAAATCTTATAAAATCCTACAATTTGGGTGGAAAACAAGTGTTAGTTTTTCAAGTGAAATAATGAATATTGTTTCCTGGGATATATGTGGTTTCATTGCAAACATGTTGTCTTTGGTAGTCTATTATATAGTTGTATTTATTTTACACTAGTAAAAAATTCATCTGTATGAGTTAAACTATTATTTAAATGCCTGTACTTGTCAAGGTGATATGCAATTGGGGTATGGGAAGCTATCAGTAGAAACAAGGAGAAGTGGAATCCTATTTGTTAATCCGACATTGAGTCATGTGAGTGAATTGTGGAGAAAGAAGATACAACCCTCTTTGTTTATCCAAGTTGGATGGATATCAAATTATCAATGAAGTCTTTGAGAAGAGTTAGTAGGAACGGTTAGAGTGGAACTCAAAAGAAGCCAAAAAAAAAAAAGAGTTTGCAACTTATCCGTTATAGTTTTGGAGATGCTAGTTATTTCTTAATTTACTTGTTTAGGACTTTATAAAATTCCATTGCGAAAGACGGGAAGGAATGAAGGAGAGGCTTTCGAAATTGAAGAAGAAACACTTGTTGAGAATGAGGAACATAGAGATAAAAATGGGACAGATATCATATATAGAGGGCCAAAATGATGACATAGTGGATAGAAATAATGATGATAATGACATTATCAACTAATAGAAATCTGAAATTTGTAACTTCTTTTTATGCTTCTGGATCTCCTATGTGGTAAGTAGCTTTTTGAAAGATTTTCTTTCTTTGTTAATGAAAAGGCATATTAATTTGTTTAAGTTGAGATATACATTTGCCTATCTTGTGAAAAAATGCATGGTGTACTTGTGTCTTGTGGTGATGGTTGCTACTTTTTATTGGCATTCTATGTTAGCGAACCCTTATCTCAAGGAGTGACTAAAATTTGATGGTTTGCATCGTGATAGAGGTTTCCATATTTTAGGTTCTTCTCGGGGTTTATTGATGTTCATTCTCATCAGGGTGTATTAGGAGCTTGCATTATAATAGATGTTTCACGTATACCACCTTGCTAACTGCCAATTGCCGACGCCCACATTGCTCATGATTTTGATTGTGGCTTTATCTGAGTCTGATCGTGAAGTGGTACACAGATATGTTGAGCATTTAAATCTTAGAAATATAGATGGTCCCTTGGCAATGGCTGGGAAGGTTTAGAACCAAGCATGTGCCAGAACCAAGTTAGTCTTATTTAAATTTGAATACTTTGATTCCAGAAAACAAAGTGAGCTACAGTTCTTTATTTCCCCAAAGAAAGCCCCCCGCTTCGGACTCCATATATCTTTTGACTCTATATATAGCATATGTGGTCACCTGATATCTATTAGGGTTTACCCACCCTGGTTACAGCAATCCTTTCTATTGCGCCTAAAATCTCTATTTCTGCAAATATTTCACTTGCTTCTATATTTATGGTTCCTAGTGATTAATGTGAGAATACTGTCATGGTTGTATTTGAATACTTTGATCTTAATCCCTGTGAAAACCTTTAGCCAACGGCTCATCCCTATGCCAATATTATCACAATAAAGCAGTTGGATTCACGCCCTCTGACCAACATTTGTGTGCGTTGGATATGGACAGAGAATCCCATGCTTTGAGCCAACTCTTTTGCAGCATAGTTGGTATTAGTTAAACGAAGCTTCAGCTAGTGGAAAGTTCGATTTAGTTAAGTTCAGTTGATTAAAGACACGTTTAACTCAGAGAAAATCTGTTAGGTACTCTGGAGGTTGATGTGAATATCGTTAATACCATGGTGAGATTGGACCCGGGTAAGCTTGACCCTCTGGATGCTCCAGGGGAAACTCCTGCAGATTTGAGCATTGTTGTGATGCAGCTAGAGCTAAAGAGTAGCCTTTAGTGCTCAGCAGTAGAACAACCACTTCTGATTAAATTAAGCCTTCTTTTAATAGCTACAATGACAAGTTTCTGGGCTTAAAGGAAAAGTTTGTCAATGTCTTCAATTTACTCTTTTAACCCTTCTTTTATGCTCGATGGTGGTCTGGATTTAAGCTCACCCCTTCCATTCAAAGCTCTTCCTAATGGATGAGTATATTCGTTACAAGGATGAAGCTGTACGCCTTCAATGTAGATTGGTTGAGAGGAGAGGATTCAAGACCTTTTTCAGATGATGCTTCAGAATATCTTTTGTTCTTTTTTCTTTTTCCGGTAACGGAGGGTGTCCCAAACCCTTTGAGGCAAGGACTAATCTTTGAGTCGGAATTTTCCCTATGGGCACTAGGGTAAGTCAGGGAGTTGAACACACAATCACAGGGAGCAAACTCAGGATGCAAGCTAACTGCACCAACCCCTGGTGGGTTAGGATCTCATATCTCACCCACATAAACAGTGGTACATTCGTTTAATATAACTCTTTTTTTCCATATCTAATTCTTGTTCTATTCCTCTCATATCGCATTGTATTATTATTAGTGGTTAGCTAGCTTTGAGATGGAGGAAATTAGTTTATGACTCAAATATCCTTCTAGAGCTGGACACAATAATAATATGGACTCTGTAAATTAGAAAGTTGGAAAAAATTTGAGTCTAGTAGAGACCTCGTGCGATGCACGAGTGTGAATAAACATTAAAAAATAAATCTCTACACTCTCTATCTCTTATCACAATCTCCTAAAATCCCTTTCTACATTCTCTCTCTCTCTCTATCTTTCTTATCTCTCTTTATCACTCTTATCACAATCCCCCAATATTTCTCTCTACATGCTCTATCTTTTTTATTTTAATCTCTCTTGTCACAATCTCCTAAAATCTTTCCAATGATTTTTTTAATATTGAGGGAGATGTGTGAGAGAAAGAGTTAACGTTTGAGATTGGAGATAGATTTGTGGATGGAACAATCCCTTCAATGGTTTTTGAATTGAGAGGGAGGTGTGTGAAAGAGAGAGTTAATGGTTGAGATTAAAGAATGGTGCCACGTGACATCCTTAAAATAAAACTCATAAGATTCCTGAAATTGAAGATTGGAGGGCAAAGAGAAGGGATTGGGTGACACTTATTTTTTTATATTATAGTATAGATTAAAATCATTTACGGTATAATTTTTTGACGGGTGTGTCATTTGAATAAAAATAGAGTATTTCTGTCAATTCCTTGGTTGAACAATACACGTAAAGATGAGTCCTTTTTATCATTTAAAAAAAATACATATATAAAGACGAGTAATTTTATTATTTTAAAAAATACAAGTGAAGATGTGAAGAGGTGTTTGTCATTTTAGAAAATACATGTAGGGATATATTTGCATGTAAGATATTTGTCATTTTGCAAAAAAAAGCAATAGTTTGTTCCTCGGGCAAGGAGCGGACTATTGCTCCTTGCTCTCACAAAACTCCTTGAACTGTCATGAACTATGGTTAAATTTTTTTACTTCGTGGGTTTTTTTTTCCTTCTAAAAACCAAAGGTAGTTGGATGAATCCTAGGAGTGAGTGATTCTTAACCATGGTTAAAGCGAGTTAAAAAAGGGACACACGACAAGAAAAGAGGAGCCAAGATGCCCTTGCCTCACGTCACTAACCGAGGATGTGATTATTTTCCTTTTGAAAAATACATTGTTATTTAAAAAATCTTTGTATGTAAAGAGGGGTATTATTGTTATTTTCAAAACATAATTGAAAAGGGATATTAAGGAGGAGGGGGGGTATGTCCAGAGTAATTTTTTTTGTCATTTTATGAACAAAAGAGCAATAATCCTCTCGTAATCAGGTAAGGAGCGAACTATTACTCCTTGCCCTCACAAAGTCCCTTTAATTGCCCTTGAACTATGGTGAACAAGTTTTATCTCTCTAGGAATTTTAAAAAAAAACCATGGTTAAATACTTTAACCCTAAGTGTTAGTGAATCTTAACTATAGTTGAAGAGAGTTAAAAAGGAGACACGTGATGATAAAAGGGCAGATGAGACACTTCCCTTCACTTCACCTACGAGAAGGTGATTATTTTCTCTTATTTCTCTTAAGAAATACACGCGAATGGGGGTATTTTTGTTACTTAAAAAAAATACTTGCAATGAGGGATATTTCAGTCATTTTGAAATGTTGGGGGATATTTTTTCACTTTAAAAAATATGTGAATATGAGAAATTTTGTCATTTTAAAATATATTTAAAGAGCCTATAATTTTGAAAAATAACATGATTCTTTTTGTGTGCGTTTGGCTGTGCCTCTATAGCCTGACATGTGTCCCTTTTTTTTATAACTCATTAATTGTGGATTCACTCACTTTTAGGGTTCATCCATCTAACCTTGGGTTTTAGAAAAAAAGAAAAGAAAAGATTTACCTTAGGTTGATTAAGTTTAACCACAATTAAAGGAGCTCTTCAAGCCACTATGTGTCTCTTTTAACACCTACTAACTGTGGTTAAGATTTACTCATCTTAGGGTTCGTCCATCTAATTTTTTAAAAATATATATATTAACCTTCACCACAATAAAGAGAGATGAATTGGACACATGGCGGCCTGTAGAGGCGGGGAGTGTTCCGTTTGCCGAAAGCGGGATCCAATTAAAATAGACCCGTGATTCTCTTAAGTTGTAACCGGATTCCTCGAGTCTGGTAAGAACATAAAAACCTCTTTAAATGCTCTTTTAACTCTGGTTAATAACTTTAAATTTTAGAAGTAATATTTTTTTTTTTCTAAAAATCAAGATTAGATGGTTAAACTTTTACGGGTTAATGAATCTTAATCATAGTTAAGGGTTGATAAAAGAGACACGTGTTGACTTATGATGTAACCTATCCTCTTAGAGTTGGTTACAATTTGAGAGTATTTCGTCTTTAAAATACAGTTTATATGCAAAGAGGTGTGAAGAGCTTTGCTTCACAGCGTTTAGCCGGAGCATTCAGTAATTACAAACGTGCCATGACCATAGTGTAAAATATTTCATTTTCTGCACAAGTTGTCACTTAAAAAAAGATTTTAAACAAACACGTGCAATGTACTTTGTTTTTTTGCAGTTACATCAAAACAAAAGCCTAAGTTTTCAACGTGGATGATGCTTGTGAATACGTTTTTTGGTGGATCTTATCTTCCAACCCAAGAAGTAGTGTTATAGGCCCACCACGTTTCCCTTGTGCCTCTCTGACTGTCACATAAGAGAAGCCGCTGGCTTCTCACAAGAGCTGATACATGGTAGGCGTCTAGGCGAGTGTTGTCGGGTTCCATGATGCATGATACAACGGCGTGACAAACACAAGTACATGAGAGAAATGGCGTTGGAGAAGAGTACAAATTAGGTTTGTGTATTTTACTGTTAGTGATGGTTTTGGATAGGCATGAGGAAGCAGATCAGACAGTGGATCTTACGAGTGAGTGAAGAAGTAAGTGCCAAGAAAGCCTGCAAACAAAACTAGCCACTTTTATGCATACATATCTATATCTATCTATATCTATACTATTACTATATAGCAGTTGGTATCCACGTGACACACTTCATTGCTCTCTATTCTCTTCAAATTGGTATCACGTGGCGTATCCTTCAACCAATAGCTTCACTCCACATGTCACTTCTTATTATTATGAACCCCACTTTTTAAAATAATTAAAATAGTTATTGCCATTTGTCACCTTAAGTATTGCTCCCTACCCACTTTGTGAAGGGGTTGTAGAGACGTTCAGGCTCCCCTAACAAGTGCCCAATTATTTGTTTAAATTTAATTAATGAATGTTCACATCCCCTCTCCCTTGGGGAATGCTAGCCCCAGATTCCATACTCCCTCACTTTCCCTATGAATCCGACACGTCAAGTGACTTTTCCTGGCTGCTTTTGCAGCCGGTTAAAGCTTCTTTCATCGTTAATATTTTAAGGACCCCCTCATTAGTTTGTTTTTTATAAAGAAACCCCATTAGCATTTAAGATAGCAGCAGAGTACGGACTGACCATTTTCTTTCTTTGCTTCTCTCTCCTATTTTCTCACTCATCACGCTGTCTACTCTCCCCATGTTATTGGCTGCGGCCTGCCCACTGTTTCCAATTCCCCATATATATCTATTTTCATTTTGGGACTTAGGATAGCAGGTGGGATTGGGGTTGGGGTTGGGGTTGGGGTTGGGGTTGGGGTTGGGGTTAAGTCACCGTGGTGTCCACTGCTTAAGTAGTGATTAGAGGATCTAGGGTCTGGGTCTGCTTCTTAAGTCACCGATGTGTCTTCATGTCCTTTTTAATACTCATTTAACTCTGATTAAGCTTAATTAAGTTGAAGTTAAGATTTTTGTATTTTTTCTTCTAAAACCTAAGGTTGGATTTCTTAACCTTAGAGATGAATGAATCTTAATTATAATTGGTGAGTGTTAAAAAATAGGGTGTGGACCAATGACAACCGGACATTTCTTACTTAAGGGAAACCGCCCGGTAAGTTAAGCATTTCCCCTACAACAACAATGTTCATCATTTGGGGTTGGAGTTGGAGTTGCGGGTGGGGTTGGGGTTAAGTCAAGAAAAGGAACCACATTTTTTACTATGGAATACAACAACCATGTCCATCATTTGGGGTTGGGGTTTGTGGTTGGGGTTAAGTCAAGAACAGTAACCACATTCAAACAACTTTATGAAATACAATAACCATGTCCATCATTTGGGGTTGGGTTTAAGTCAAGAACAGTAACCTTGCTTCACCTTCATGGTGAGCACAGAATGGGTAGAACTTTGTAGGTGGCCTAGAGGGCTACACTTACTAAGCTTATACAATTTAAATTGTCACAATTTCACCGATTCTTTCACTGATCAGGGTTTCTTGTTTAGCTCGACCAAGATACCTATTTATTAGTGTTATGATTATGAGAATTTATTGATGCCGACTATCACTTATCCCCATTATTCCTGCAAGTTGAACATTTAAATATTTGCTATCATTTAACCAATAAAATTTATCTATAAGTGAAACTGTGCTAAACAATGAGGTTGGAGTTAATTTTTTGTGCTATAAATTAATATTAATATGTATTACAATCAAACTTGAGTTCTAATCAAAAAATGATCAATGGACATCAAAATTCCATCCTTGTCTCGAATTCTTCAGTTGTTTTGGTGGTAATGTCCGCACTAAATGATGCATGAATAAATCTTTCCTCAACTGCCTCAAAATGCCTAAATCAAGACAAAAAAATTACAAGAATATGAGAGTTTGGAAGACACCATCCATACATTATTAGTACAAACTAAAAATTGAAAGGTAATCTTAGTATAGAGAGAAATGTTAGATTACCTTTTTATAAGATCAAAATTTGTTACCCCCAAAATATGATACGCTCAAAATTTTGTTTGCTCCTTTCGAATACATACCTCATCTTCTCCACCTGCAGAATGACTCTTTTTTAATTATTAATTTTAGTCATCCAAGAGCCATGTTTATGTAAAAATTTGTAAGTACTAACTCTTGCATGCTTTGTAGCAACCCTTGCATGCTTTGTTGAGGCACATAATAACTGTCATAGTTTAATGACATTGAACTTGATTGTTCCTATAACAATGTAAATCAAATTCAACCATTAAAATCAAATGCAGATAAATAAAATTATTTGCAATTAAATTAATGTCATATTATAATATGTCGTACCAGCCTTGTCATGCTACGTTGAGTGCCACAATAATCATCACAAGTTGGTGGCATTGATGGTATTGAATTTGAATGTTCCTAAAATAAGAATATAAAATAAGCGGATGATTTGTAAAAATATCAAAAATAAGAATATAAACTTGTCAACACTCATTGATCAACTAACCTTTTCTTTGTTATTGATATTGGTTTTTTTTCTTTTCTTTTCTATTCCAGACTTGATTCTCTTGGGAGCCCCTTTTGTCTTGGTCACTTGAGGATTAAGCACTTTGAGTGTAGACATCGTATTCTTGACTTCTTCAAGGGTACAAACTTCAATATTAGAGCTATCTTGAGACAATGATCCTTTCACATCCTTCGACCAACGTCTTAATAAATAATGAGCTGGAATTTTAGGCACAACTGAAAATTGGAGAATAACCATCGCATGCCTGCATAAAAATCCTTTATGCTCAAACAAACAACATAAATCTGACTTTGTTTCATCCCACACTACTGTGAAGTCTTCTTTTGCTTCAAAGTCATGGACCATAAATGTTATAGTGCTCCCGTGTTCTTTTTCTTTTTTTGGATGACAAGCTACTACTCCCAAAACTTCAACTTGAAACTTCTTGAATATTTCATGAGTGTAGAATGTTGACATTTGCTTTTCATAAGGTGAATACGACTTCAAGGTAGGTATTTTATGCCATGTATCAAAATCAGCTTTAGTTTCCATTTCACGCCTATCTTGTATAGCAACCTTATATTGCTCTATAAACTCGTTTAATGTAGTTTTCTTTTGCACATATTTGTCAAAGAAAGAATTTATGCTTTCAGAGCGTTGAGTAGTAGACATCCCAGCAAAAAAAGTATTTCTCATGAAAGTTGGCACCCATTGTTTACGATCTTCATACGATGACTTAACCCACTCATTCTCATTGAGTTCAAATGTGTCAACCATTTTCAACCATCGATTTTCAAATTGTTCCTCTGTCCATGACCTATAAATGCATTTATTAAGTTCAACCATAAAATTTTCATGTTTCCTTGTTATATGACTGAGCTTTTCAGGTATCTTCTTTAATATGTGCCACAAACAAAATCAATGACGAGTATTTGGAAATACCTCTGCAATTGCCGCTTTCATGGCTTTGTCTTGGTCAGTAACTATTGCTCTTGGAGGTACTCCACCCATTGCTCTAAGCCATGTCCGCATCAACCAAACAAATGTTGATGTAGTCTCATCTGAAATTATAGCACATCCAAGCAAGATAGATTGAAAATGATGGTTGACTCCAATAAACGGAGCAAATGGCATTTTGTATTTATTTGTGAGATATGTGGTATCAAAAGAAACTACATCTCCAAAATTGAGATAATCATTCTTACTTTTAGCATCAACCCAAAATACATTTCTCAATTGTTGATCATCATTCAAATCCATTGCATAAAAGAAGTCCGGATTATCTTTCTGCAAATGTGTAAAATGTTCAAGCATAGCTTGCGCATCCCCCGCTTCTATAGCCAAACGTCTTTCTTTGTCAAATTGATTTCGGACGTCTTTCTCTAAACAACCAACATTATGATATCCATTACATTGTTTGGACATTGCAGCATAAATCTTACTTGTTTGTATGCCAACACCATGCAAAATATCTATATTACTCTTGGTAGTTGGATTGATCCTCCTATGGCTTCGAAAGTAATGTGCGTGAGATGGAAAATGCTGATGGTTATGCTCTTTTACAAATCTATACACAAACCATTTCCCATTTTGGTTTTTTTTCACGGATACACTTGCCTTGCAATTAGTCTTTTGACTAGGTCGTGGATTGACGACTTCAACAGGACTTTGCTTCTTACTTCCATAATTAGAGCATCCGAACTATGCATCAATAAATTCCCCATTTTTTTTTGAACGTCGGACTACTTAATTTCGAAGTACCAAATCCTATAGATTTAGCATATTCTCTATAAACTGAATATGCTTCTTCATATGTATCAAATTCTTTTTTTTCCAAGTCTTCCATGACATGTTCATCCACTTGTCGTTCAAAATCTATTTCCATCAAGAGAATTGAGAATCTTATCAATAAATAGCTTGTCCTATTAAAAATATAAACATAAAAAATGTTATATTAGTAAAATAATTGACAAAAATCATCAAACAAAAAAATAAATGAAGAAGGTTTTGAAAACTACCCATCTAAAATACTTTTATGTTCAACAAATAAATGAGATAGAAACGTCTAGTCTCTTTTGAGTGCTACCAATTTTGTTCTAAAAAAATATTCAGGAACATGAAAAACAACATATACATCATCAAAGATATGTGAACATATACAAATTTATATTCCTAATAGATATAAAAAAAAATTGGATAAAGAAAAAAAAAAGTCTCAACTAATCTATAATCATGTACTATCTAACATATAATGTTGTTTGTGGGACACAGGGCCCTTTCCCACCTCGCCTTGACATCGGCCAAGCTGAAATCTGCCTGATGTAAGGGGAAAGTAATATTCCCCCTTTACAAATATCATCAGAAAAAGAGGATTGGACAGTTCAATTTGATTTTGTAGTTGGCCTCTTGCCGGTAAACTATAAAACTACTATTCCTTCTGAAATTTTGTAGAAGTACACAAATATTTGGAAAAGAAAAGTTATAGCCTATTTAATCCCAAAAAATAAAAAATAAAACATATAATGGGGTTTGGAACATACCTCCTATTGATTTATTGTGAATCCAACAAGTTCTTAGCTCTCATTCTCTGTTAGGAAAAAAAATGTAATGAAATAAAAGAAAGAAAACATGATCACCTATAAAAAAGTAGGACGAAGGAGAAAATAAGTAGTTCCCCCAAACAACCCTAAGAATAGCTTGGAGTTTACTAACCTTCACTGTTAGAAAAATGGAGTAAGCAGTGCGAGAAAGTGAAGAAGACGGGCGGGAGAAAGAAACTTTGTTTCATACTTTGGTTACTTTGCTTACGTGCACAATAAGAAACTTCTATTTGGACTATTCTCTTAAATGCTATGGGGCTTCTTTATAAAAAACAAACTAATGAGGGGGTCCTTAAAATATTAATGATGAAAGAAGCTTTAACCGGCTGCGAAAGCAGCCGGGAAAGGTCACTTGACGTGTCGGATTCATAGGGAAAGTGAGGGAGTATGGAATCTGGGGCTAGCATTCCCCCTCTCCCTTTGGTTTCTCGTCATCTCTTCTTTCCCCTCTTCACCTTCCATGCACCCTCTCTTTCTTCACAAACTACAAAGAGTCATCAAGATCTATCATCAGTTTCCAGTTTCCCATAACTATAAACGTTAGAACCATTTCGTCTTCCCCTTAATTCATCAAAAAGTGGCCCACCCTTCTCTTACATTCATTCCTTTTGGTCTTCCTTGTTTGCTACCCCAACAAAGCACCTCCTCCCACGAGTCCCACCGGTTCACCTTCCAAACTTATTAATACTCTCTATCTCTGTCAAATTCATCTCCCAACGAACTCATCTTCTCTCTTCCCCTCTCCAACGAAACTCACAGGATGCTATTGAGGGGTCTTCCTTTATGTTGCTGCCTGATTCTATTCAGAAAGACTAGAATAGTAAAAGGCAGCAGATGCTAGAATTGGAGAAGATGACGAAAGTGTGTTGTGCTTATTTTAATAAGCATATATGTACACCAAATACTGAAACAATGAATGATTGAGCCCAAACCTCATGTCAAAGGCCGGACAGTTTCTAATGGGTAGCAGCAAGATTAGTACCATTTTGTTTTAGGTAAATACTGATAAAAATATATTTGTGTTACAAATGGATTTTCACATATTATTTTCAGTATATATATATACCATTTGTAATACAAATATATTTTTATCATCACCAACCCGATTATAGAACTTGATCAGTGCTATAATCCCTTAATTAAATCACTTGCTAGCCTAGAATGTTTTGCATTGTGCTCGGAAGGTATTATCCCTTCACTCCGCATTGCATTAAAATACAGCTTTGGGATTATATACCGACTGACACGTGATCACCGAACAGTCTGTTTGATCTAAAGACATTGTAAGATCAGTTAGAAGAAGATGTCGTTCCTTGGCTTGGAGGTGCTTTTCCTGCTTACAATGCGTACTGCAAATTGGTATGTGTGCCGCCTCCCAATCTTCATGTATAAATTAAACTAAACATTCTAAGAATTTCAATATGAATGGTTCAATTCAATCTAATTACCACTGAGGTGCAAATGTAATATATGTTGTATTTCCTTACTAACTGCTGCTAGGTTATGGTGTAGAGTGAAAGTACTAATTAAACCACACATCTTACAAAAGTAAATGTATTGTTTCATTTTTTGTTTCAACACAGTTAGAATACTAGGAAATCCATCAAAATTATTACAAGAAAAAACATTCTGAAATCCTAGAGCAAGATTTTATTTGTTTCTTCCTTTATTTGTGGGTTAGGGCTGAGGTGGAAAAGTTGAATTTTTTAATCCAGAAACAAAAATGGTACCTCCCCATTTTCCTGGTACTTTGATACACTTCCATAACCTATACGTTCATTTATTTGTGGGTTTTGTCTGAGGTGGATAAGTTGGAATTTTTTTTGAAACGGAAAGGATTGCTTCACCATTTGCATATTACCTTGATATACTTCCAAATCCTGTAGCTTAGCAAGCCTCCATTTATAGAATTAAAGTTTATAATGGAACATGCATATATTATAACATGTTTAGTTTTTTTTTTTGATCAAGGTAACAATACCACAAGGCAAAGCTACAGGTAATAGAAGGGAAAACACACACCACTCACTCACACACACACACACACATACAACCACTAAGCCTTTACATTCCATAAATTAAACATTCAGACTCTCTAAATTTAGGGTCTTTCAGGAATTGCCAAAAATTTTTAATTTCTCATATTTAATCACGTGAACCAATTTGTGAAAATTTTAGTCTAACAGTTAATCATGCTATTTATTGATTGTGCTTACTATTTGATTCAAGCAGTTACATCCATTTCATTGCCCGTTGTTACATTGCCAGTGTGATGCTCACTCTTATCAATAGCGGATGTTCACTGTGTTTTACATGTTTGTGAGGCGTGGTTTCTCGGATTAGGAGTGTTCCATTGAATTCATTCCTGAGACAAGGTGGAAAAAGATAAATCTCTCCTGCATATCAAAATACCACCTGTCTCATGAGTATATTCTTGAAGTTGCGCATAAGATGGGTTCAATTTCTACCGATTGGTAAACCATATGCTGGAAAATACAAAACAGGCCATATATATCAACTGGACAATAGCTTCATAACAATATTTCTTAGTTTCGATCTTAGTCATACCTCTTCATTTTTTTTGGGAGTTAATATTCATATCAATTTATTAACTCTAATATTTTCATATAATAATTCTTTTACTTTGTATTTCCATACATTGCACGGGCCAGGTGGCATGTCTCAGAAGCTTCCATTCTTGCTTCATGTTGTTACCACGTGTCAATTCTCCTTCAATTATTTTTTCGTAAACCCTACTTAATTAATAAAAAATACCCCTTATTATGAGAAGGGGTTATGAACCCCAATTAATTAGTAATAAATATCATTGCTAAAAAAAAGAAAAAAGGAGTGTTAGCCCAACCACATTTACTCCGAATTTTTCCATAAACGCAAGATGGGGCTAACACGTGGAAATGTTTAATAGTTTAAAGAAACAAAAATCAAACACCGTTTGACTTTTGTAGAGCCCCAGTTGCGTCTTTGGAAGATTTGCAATTGGGGCTAGCAAAATCCAAAAACAAAAATCATGTTCCTTACTGTATATTATACTAACATTGACTAAGAATACCAAAAGTCCAACTCCTTGGCCAATTCAATGACAACAAAAAAACATGTTTAGGCAATTTTTTTTAGATCATGTAATTTTGAGAGAGAAATTAAATAGAATCTAACATTAACTAAGAATACAAAGAGTTTAACTCCTCTTCCCATCTTTTTTTGGAGAACAGAATTTTGAAAAAAAAATTAAATAATTAATTAATAAATGAAGATTCACACTAAGTAAGATTAATTATATTAAATTAAACATATTGTTCTAATTTTTTTATGCTTTTCTTGATTGAATTTAAAAGGAAATGGGAAATGGATAAATTGCGGTTAAGATTAACTCACCCCTAAGATTCATCCATCTAACATTATTTTTAGAAAAATAAATAAAAACAAAGAACATTAATCATAATTCAATTAAGCTTAACCATAGTTAAAAAGTGATTAAAAGGGGCACGGGTACACTACGGTCAGCTAGGAAGGACACCTTGCGGTCCCTTTCTCAGGACTCTATTTAAAACATAGATTAAAAAATGTTTTCTTGATTCGTATTATTTTGAATTATAGTCTACGATTTCATCTAAATGTGGCAAATAGATCATTTTCTTTTCATTTTTTCTTCTCACCTACCCGTGCATTGCACGGGGTGTTTACTAGTATATATATAGATAGATTGGATTATAAATTGATGCATCATGCAAACGCGATAGAATCACAGTCAATTGCGATTGAATTAAGGGAGAGTTCAATTGCACCCACAGGTCAACACATGTCCCATTTAACCCCTATTAACCATGGTTAAGATTCTCTAACCCTTAAAATTCAATAATCTAACCTTAATTTCTTCGAAAATGTATTTAAAAAATATCTTACTCTACCCTGGTCAAATTTTTGTAACTCGGCAGGAAGTAGATCTAGTCAATCTAAGACTGTTTCAAGAGTGGTGGAGCCCGAGGTTGTGGGAAGATAATCGTCACAGGGCGATAGTTCTCAACCTGAGGGTGTACAAGATTCGGCTTACCCACCAGCATATCGCCCAACATTAGTGGAGGGTCGAACAAATTGACGGACATGGCCTTCGGTTAATAAAAACTAAAATTAGATTATTGAACACTAAAGGTTAAAGAATTTTGACCACAGTTAATGTGGGGGGGGGGGGGGGTTAAAAGGGGATACGTGTTGATCTGTGGGAGCGATTGGACTCTCCCTGAATTCGACTGCGATTCGATTTAGCTCCATGCAAACATAGACGTATGTGTATGTAGAGCGTGTAATTGTGTGCCGTAGCTTTAACAGATGGAATCCCCATGCACATGCATTTCTGATGCTATCTCTATCTTGGAGATCAGCACGCCGAAAGGGATATGCTTGACTACCCCCAATGCAAATTCATGCATCTAACCACCAAATACATGTATGCAATATGCATGTATTCAGTTTGAAGTAGTTGTGCCTGAACCAGAATCCAAGTGTTTCTACTTTTTTAATTCTGATTTTTCTAATCTATAATCTAAAACCTAATTTGTGTAGCTAGCTAGGTGTGAAGGCATCTTCTTCGAAAGGTGTTAAACCAGTATGGGCGTGTGTTAATAAGTGGGTCGGATTGGTGCTTGTCTTATTCCGTCATCAACAGTGAACAAACAGCATACTTTTTTTTTTTTTGGAGACCGGGGTGTCCCCAACCCTTCGGGTCAGGACTAATCCCCGGGGGTGTGACGTGAGCCCGCAACCCACCCCACCAAGGTAAGTCCAAAAAACTGTGCAGGGCTAGCCCCAAAGGGGGAGTGAGGAATGGATCCCAGGACCTCCCACTTGGGGAGTGACCCAGGAACCATTGGTCCACCCCTTCAGGGAACAAACAGCATACTTATCCACTGTGTTATTAAGTCCCCTTTGGGCCATATCTTTGTTAGATGCTCTCTTTTGTGCCGACAATAGCTAAAACGCAAACAATTGCCTCCACTTGAGTGTCTCATTGTAGAGATACATATTATTTATAGAGAGAAGTATCCATCTGCGTTAGCCTGTTTGGACTGTGTTGTTAGGTTGACATAGCTATCCATTTGCTCAAGCTTTGTTGGAGGGATTTTTTTTCAATACACTTGGGGTATCTATTGTTACAATACCCATATATCCCAACCATCCAATCTAAAGATGGGCGGTTGGGATGTGTTTATAAGTTGGTTAATGAGTTGAGTATTTTTGCATGGTTTTTTTATGCAAACAGGTTGCATAATAGGTAACCGGTGAGTTGAGAAGTTGGAGGGAAACTCTTTGCTCTCTCTCGTTGCTCTCTCTCGCCGAGCTCTCTCTCTCTCTTTGCTCTCTCTGGCTTTCTGAATTCCATTTGGTATGGAAGTTTTCCTCTCTCTCGCTTTCTGAATTCCATTTGGTATGGAAGTGGCAGAGCTATCTCTCTCTCTTTGCTCTATGAAAACCGAGCTATCTCTCTTTCGTTGCTCTCTTTCTCTCAAGTCCATTTGGTATTGAAGGTGGAGAGGAGAACGTTTCTTTTTACAGAGCGCTCTTTCTCTTTGCTCTCTCTAATATTGGTCTTCTTCCTTTGAATAACAGTTCTCTCTCTCAACCTCATTTGTTATCCAAGGTGGTGGGACAATGTAGATGATGGTGAGCACTAAACCTCCTTATTCTTCTTCCAATTCTTACTCCTTTAGAAGGACAAACTTGTTTTTTGAGGGGTAATTAGGTGTGAGCACTTAACTTGTTATTTGTATTCTGAATAAAAACATTTATTTTTACTCTTTAGTCTAATTACAAACTCATTTACAGCATACATACTTGAAATTTTAGGGGAAATTAGGTGTTAATAATGATCAGTTGCTTTCCATTGTTATGGACATAGTTGTACAATCATTTACTAATACGTGGTTTGAAATTAATGAAATAGAAATGCTACATTTAAGTCTCAATGTTCCATATATGCAAGGTGGTGGTTAATTATGTTAAAATATCAAAATCTCCACGTGTTGCACATATTCTCGTGTCTCTACAAAATTAGAAGTTATTGCAATTGGGCTAAAAGACTTCTCTTAATGAAAAAACCGAATTTGAGCTACTTGGAGTTGCACCTCATTTGCACCCTCCTCAATAGAGTTGCACCCAAGGTGTTTTTCACTCATTGGAACACATTTAACACTTTCATCCGAAAAAATTGGGTCATCTTTAAGGAAAATTCGAATTTGGACCCTTAATGTCAACTTGGGTGTGTTTAAGAGGCCATAGGGCTATTTGGAGTTGCACCTCAGTTGCACCCTCCTCAATAGAGTTGCACCAAATGTGTTTTTCAGTCATTGGGACACATTTAACACTTTCATCCGAAAAAATGGGGTCATCTTTAAGGAAAATCCGAATTTGGACCCTTAATGTCAACTTGGGTGTGTTTACGAGGCCATAGGGCTATTTGGAGTTGCACCTCAGTTGCACCCTCCTCAATAGAGTTGCACCCAATGTGTTTTTCACTCATTGGGACACATTTAACACTTTCATCCGAAAAAATGGGGTCATCTTTATGGAAAATCCGAATTTGTACCCTTAATGTCAACTTGGGTGTGTTTACGAGGTCATAGGGCTAGTTCGAGTTGCACCTCAGTTGCACCCTCCTCAATAGAGTTGCACACAAGGTGTTTCTCATTCATTGGGACACATTTAACACTTTCATCCGAAAAAATTGGGTCATCTTTAAGGAAAATCCGAATTTTGACCCTTAATGTCAACTTGGGTGTGTTTAGGAGGCCATAGGGCTATTTGGAGTTGCACCCTCCTCAATAGAGTTGCACCGAATGTGTTTTTCACTCATTGGGACAAATTTAACACTTTCATCCGAAAAAATGGGGTCATCTTTAAGGAAAATCCGAATTTGGACCCTTAATGTGAACTTGGGTGTGTTTACGAGGCCATAGGGCTATTTGGAGTTGCACCTCAGTTGCACCCTCCTCAATAGAGTTGCATCCAAGGTGTTTTTCACTCATTGAGACACATTTGACACTTTCATCCGAAAAAATGGAGTCATCTTTATGGAAAATCCGAATTTGTACCCTTAATGTCAACTTGGGTGTGTTTACGAGGCCATAGGGCTAGTTCGAGTTGCACCTCAGTTGCACCCTCCTCAATAGAGTTGCACCCAAGGTGTTTTTCACTCATTGGGACACACTTAACACTTTCATCCAAAAAAATTGGGTCATCTTTAAGGAAAATCTGAATTTGGACCCTTAATGTCAACTTGGGTGTGTTTATGAGGCCATAGGGCTATTTGGAGTTGCACCTCAGTTGCACCATCCTCAATAGAGTTGCACCCAATGTGTTTTTCACTCATTGGGACAAATTTAACACTTTCATCCGAAAAAATGGGGTCATCTTTAAGGAAAATCCGAATTTGGACCCTTAATGTCAACTTGGGTGTGTTTACGAGGCCATAAGCCTATTTGGAGTTGCACCTCAGTTGCACCCTCCTCAATAGAGTTGCACCCAATGTGTTTTTCACTCATTGGGACACATTTAACACTTTCATCCAAAAAAATGGGGTCATCTTTATGGAAAATCCGAATTTATACCCTTAATGTCAACTTGGGTGTGTTTACGAGGCCATAGGGTTAGTCGAGTTGCACCTCAGTTGCACCCTCCTCAATAGAATTGCACCCAAGGTGTTTTTCACTCATTGGGACACATTTAACACTTTCATCCGAAAAAATTGGGTCATCTTTATGGAAAATCCGAATTTGTACCCTTAATGTCAACTTGAGTGTGTTTATGAGGCCATAGAGCTATTTAGAGTTGCACCTCAGTTGCACCCTCCTCAATAGAGTTGCACCCAATGTTTTTTTCACTCATTGGGACAAATTTAACACTTTCATCCGAGAAAATGGGGTCATCTTTAAGGAAAATCTGAATTTGGACCCTTAATGTCAACTTGGGTGTGTTTACGAGGCCATAGGTCTATTTGGAGTTGCACCTCAGTTGCACCCTCCTCAATAGAGTTACACCCAAGGTGTTTTTCACTCATTGGGACACATTTAACACTTTCATCCGAAAAAATGGGGTTAAGGAAAATCCGAATTTTGACCCTTAATGTCAACTTGGGTGTCTTTACGAGGTCACAGGGCTATTTGGAGTTGCACCTCAGTTGCACCCTCCTCAATAGAGTTGCACCCAATGTGTTTTTCACTCATTGGGACACATTTAACACTTTCATCCGAAAAAATGGGGTCATCTTTATGAAAAATCCGAATTTGTACCCTTAATGTCAACTTGAGTGTGTTTACGAGGCCATAGGGCTAGTTCGAGTTGCACCTCAGTTGCACCCTCCTCAATAGAGTTGCACCCAATGTGTTTTTCACTCATTGGGACACATTTAACACTTTCATCCGAAAAAATGGGGTCATCTTTAAGGAAAATCCGAATTTGGACCCTTAATGTCAACTTGGGTGTGTTTACGATGCCATAGGGCTAGTTCGAGTTGCACTCTCCTCAATAGAGTTGCACCCAAGGTTTTTTTCACTCCTTAGTAAACATTTAACCATTTCATCAAAAAAAATGGGGTCATCTTTAACTCATTGGGAAGGGTGATAGATAGCACTTTCCACATAGAAGTGCTTCTCTGCAACTCCTTAGGAACAATAAGTGAGAATGCTATTGAATAACAATGATTTTTTCCAATAGGATAATACGAACATGCTAAGCTTCATGCATGTAATATTAAGAAACAATCAAAGACAATGTTATGGTGAACCTTTAGCATTTAATATAGTTTCAAGACTACCTTCCTATTCTCATATGTTTATCAGGCTTTTGAACCATACAAATTAAAATTCCCAACTACATAGTGGTACAGAGTGTGTGGATCTTCATAGAACATATCTAGAATGTTAGCCAACCCGACCTGCAAAATTCTTGAATTAGAGTCATTCCAATAGCAAATGCATCAAATTAGACACGCATTGCACTCTCAATAAGTTTTATTTAGTACCTCTACTTCATCTGATAAATAACATTTTGTAATGATAAGTTACTTTGTTGTACCTGTGGATATTGTTACATGCTTGATGAGGTGTTGATGACTTAATGATGTGTTTTATATTTTCTTTGTGTTTTTGCAGATGTCAGTTGTAAAAGTTGTGAAACATGGCAGGGCCGTCTACTCACTATGACATTGATGACGATGATGTTGATCTCTATGATGAGCCATCTCTCGGTCATTTTGTCAATGGTATTAAGTATGAAGATGTTATGGAACTTGAGTTCGCATCAGAAGCTGAAGGTTATGAATTCTACAACTCATATGCTAGGAGCATGGGGTTTAGCACGCGAAAAGACAATGTTGTACGCTTTAGAGGTCATGTTATTACCTCACGGCGGTTTGTTTGTTCAAGAAGAGGGCACAGATTAAAGAAATACATGGAACTAGATGGTAGAATGCGTAAGCCGAGACCCCTGTCTAGATGTAGTTGTAATGCATCATTGGTCATAAATTTCGACAAAATCACAGGACGATGGAACGTGAAGGAGTTTAAACCCGATCACAATCATCAGTTTGCACATCCTGCAGAAGTCAATCACTTAAGGTCACATAGAAGAATGGATAGGTTCAGAAAGCAGAGATAGAGGCACTAGTAGGTTCTGGCATAAGGACTAGACAAGTAATGGACTTAATGTTAAAAAATGCTGGGGGTTACAAGAATTTGGGTTTTACCCAAATGGACATGTATAATCAAGTGAATCGACAGCAGCGAGAAAAACTTGAAGATGGTAACGTGCAGTTAGTGATGGAATACATGAAAAACAAGGAAATTATTGATCCAAAGTTTATTTGCAAGCACCTAATTGATGAAGAGGGTCGATTGTTTCACATATTTTGGGCAGATAGTCAATGCCAAGTGGACTATGAGGCTTTTGGCGATGTTGTGACCTTTGACTCAACGTACCGGACAAATCGGTACGACATGCCTTTTGTTGCTTTCGTCGGGGTGAACCATCATCGCAATAGTTGTTTGTTTGGATGCGCCTTATTGTCCAATGAGACAACTGATTCATTTTGTTGGGTATTCAACTCCTTCCTCACAGCAATGAACGGTAAAGAGCCCAAAGCCATTATCACGGATGGAGACCACGCGATGCGCAATGCCATTCAAAGTGTTTTTCCTCGAACACACCATCGATTGTGTCAGTGGCATTTAAAGAGGAATGTGTTATCCAACATCCACAAAATAGAGTTTTTGAAGGATTTTGAGGAGTGCATGAAATCTGGGGAGACACCTCAAGAGTGGGAGGAATCATGGGCTGCCCTCCTTCAAAGCCACAGTCTAGAAAACAACACATGGGCAAAGAAATTGTACAAAACAAGAGTTATGGGCGGACCCTTACCTTCAAGGCCACTACTTTGCTGGGATGCGATCTACACAACGCTCAGAAAGCATGAATGCGGTATTTCGAAAGGTTTTTGATCGTCACACACCGCTGTTCAAATTTATTGAGTTGTTCGATAAAGCAATTGGACGAATGCGAGAGGCAGAAGCACGCGAGGATTGCATTACAAATCAAACCGCACCGGTGCTTCTTAGCAACATGGCATCCTTAGAGTGCCACGCATCGCAGATTTACACGGCGAACATGTTCAAGGTTGTGCAACAGGAGTTGCTAAATGAGGGAAAGAATGTGATTGTGGAAGTTGAGGAATTTGAGGGTAATCCTAGGTACATTGTATCAGTATATGACAATCCCCAGCTGAGATATTTTGTTGACTGTAATACAACATATCAAAACTTCAAGTGCACATGCTCGTTGTTTGAGACGGTGGGGATTCCTTGCAGCCACATTACGATAATTATGAAGGTTGAGCAGTTGAAAAAGTTACCTAACTCCATTATCATGACACGTTGGACAAAAATGGCAAAAGGGGGCACCCCGTCTGGCGGCGGTGATATGTATAGAGCACCAGATTCCCCAAAGACAATTCGCCATCGAAACTTACTCAACGCTTGCAACCGCCTCTCTCTTGTTGCTGCAGAAAGTGAGGAATCATACGATGACACGATGTGCATCATAAGTCAACAAATGAAGAGAGTGTGTATGAATGAAGATGTAAGCGAACAAGAAGAAAATCGTGAATCTCCCATTGATAAGAATGTTGATGCTATCAGGGATCCTGTAAGGGTGCGAACTAAGGGACAACCATGTAAGAGATTGAAGTCCCATTTGGAGAAGAAAAAAAGGAGGTGCAGCCTATGCCGAAAAAAAGGCCACACTCGACCAAAGTGTCCTAACAAAGGTGATGATATCGAAGACAATGCTTTCCAAGAAGAGCCAACTACCCTTGAGCCTATTCTGGAGCCCACTCAAGTGCCCGGTGGTCACCAAGTTCCACCGCCGCCTCGCACATATTGCATGCCGCCTATTCCACCACAATCGTTCGTAGGTGTTATACGATAAAGGGGGACAACCCCACCCAAATCCAAGAAGACAAAATTGTGCGAGGGGGTCGGGAGATCAGCCGAGAACCGTAAACAAGAAAGAGAGGAAACTTACAAGGACGATGGGGGGTTGCAACGAATGATCCAAGGGGGAAAACGGCCTCCGATAGATATTGGAGGGAGAGAAGAGAAGAGGAGAAGGCAGGTGAAGAGTGGACAGTGGAGAGGTAGAGGATGACCCCATGGGGGAAATCCGAACTGTAAAAGAATCAGAATCGTGAGTCTACGACTGATCGTAGATTACCGTACGAACGATCGTAAATGGAACCATGTATTTGGCCAAATGAAAGGGACTCTACGATCGTTCGTATTTATTCTACGATCGTTCGTAGGTGTTCTACGATCGTTCGTAGGTGTTATACGATCGATCGTAATATAAACAGAAAGTTTGCCTCTTTACTGTGAATCTACGATCGATCGTAGATATTCTACGATCGATCGTAAACGGAACAGAGAGTTTACCTCTTTTCTGTGATTTTACGATCGTCCGTAGGTGTGTTACGATCGATCGTAACCCCGATTATTATTTATTTTTGGAATATGAAAATTGGGGGGTGGGATACTTGGAACCCATCCAAAAAATCGACCCGACTTTTATGATCGATCGTACATTACCGTACGATCGATCGTAAATGGAACCATGTAATTGGCCAAATTGAAAGCGACTCCCCAATCGTTCGTAGTTATTCTACGATCGTTCGTATGTGTTCAACGATCATTCGTAGGTGTTATACGATCGATCGTAATATAAACAGAAAGTTTGCCTATTTACTGTGATTCTACGATCGTTCGTAGATATCCTACGATCAATCGTAAACGGAACAGAGAGTTTGCCTGTGATTTTACGATCGTTCGTAGGTGTTCTACGATCGATCGTAAAATGAACAGAGAGTTTGCCTCATTACTGTGATTTTACGATCGTTCGTCGGTGTGCTACGATTGATCGTAACCCAGAAATTTATTTATTTTTTTTAATATTAAAACTGGAGGGTGGGACTCGAATTTGGCCAAATGCATCCAAATGAGCGAAAATCACCTTGGGTGCAACTCCATCGAGGAGGGTGCAACTGAGGTGCAACTCGAACTAGCCCTAAGGCCTCGTAAACACACCCAAGTTGACATTAAGGGTCCAAACTCGGATTTTCCTTAAAGATGACCCCATTTATTTTTGATGAAAGGCTTCATCCAAATGAGCGAAAAAAACCTTGGGTGCAACTCCATCGAGGAGGGTGCAACAGAGGTGCAACTCGAACTAGCCCTAAGGCCTCGTAAACACACCCAAGTTGACATTAAGGGTCCAAACTCGGATTTTCCTTAAAGATGACCCCTTTTTTTTTATGAAATGGTTAAATGCATCCAAATGAGCGAAAAAAACCTTGCGTGCAACTCCATCGAGGAGGGTGCAACAAAGGTGCAACTCGAACTAGCCCTAAGGCCTCGTAAACACACCCAAGTTGACATTAAGGATCCAAACTCGGATTTTCCTTAAAGATGACCCCATTTTATTTTTTATGAAAGGGTTAAATGCATCCAAATGAGTGAAAAAAACCTTGGGTGCAACTCCATCGAGGAGGGTGCAACTGAGGTGCAACTCGAAGTAGCCCTAAGGCCTCGTAAACACACCCAAGTTGACATTAAGGGTCCAAACTCGGATTTTCCTTAAAGATGACCCCTTTTTTTTTTATGAAATGGTTAAATGCATCCAAATGAGCGAAAAAAACCTTGGGTGCAACTCCATCGAGGAGGGTGCAACAGAGGTGCAACTCGAACTAGCCCTAAGGCCTCGTAAACACACCCAAGTTGACATTAAGGGTCCAAACTCGGATTTTCCTTAAAGATGACCCCATTTTTTTTGATGAAAGGGTTAAATGCATCCAAATGAGCGAAAAAAACCTTGGGTGCAACTCCATCGAGGAGGGTGCAACAGAGGTGCAACTCGAACTAGCCCTAAGGCCTCGTAAACACACCCAAGTTGACATTAAGGGTCCAAACTCGGATTTTCCTTATAGATGACCCCATTTTTTTTTATGAAAGGGTTAAATGCATCCAAATGAGCGAAAAAACCTTGGGTGCAACTCCATCGAGGAGGGTGCAACAGAGGTGCAACTCGAACTAGCCCTAAGGCCTCGTAAACACACCCAAGTTGACATTAAGGGTCCTAACTCGGATTTTCCTTAAAGATGACCCCATGTGCTTCTCTGAAAGGCTTAAATGCATCAAATGAGTGAAAAAACACCTTGGGTGCAACTCTGTTGAAGACGGTGCGACTGAGGTGTAACTACAACTAGCCTATTCGGCCTTCCAAAATACACCGAAGTTGCACCTAGGAGTCCAAAATCCAATTTTTCTTGATACTCAATCGAGCGAGTTTAAATCGGTTTGTACTCATACATCATGTCGCATTTTTGTGTCATTTTTCTCTCCAGCAAGATTTATGGTCGCTCGAGCGAGCATGGTTTTGTTGTGACTCAAATACCAGTTGCGAAGTTATATCCCATCTATTCGAGCGTGATTTATACTGCACGAGCGAGAATACACAGAATTACTAATTTTCTCAGATTCAGCTAGTGATATGTTATTCCTTTCAGGATACCCCCCAAGGAACATTGGCGCATGCTTATAATGTCATTCTTTGTGACTTTAACAAGATTGCATGATATAATTATATAATTATGAACATTTGGTTGGGACTGGCACTTGCAAAATAGAAAATTCCATATAAATGTCAACTATAAAAATCATATACAAAACAACTCTATTGAATCCTTGAACAATTCAAATTGTACAAGGGCTGACACCGTTACAAAGCCTTTCCCCAAAAATTTTATATAACATGTCACCCCCTATCTACCATTACAATGCCCATTCTCTCTCCATGCTGCTTATGTTTTCCTCCATTACACCTTTGCTCCTGAACCACCATTCCAAGCAAAACACCTGGATGACGAGTCTTCTTCTTTCTGAGACACAATTCAAACACACCAATATGAATAAGCATTTTGATATTGTTTGCAAATAAGTGATGCAACAAGCAATTTAAAATAGTATCACAACCCAAAGATGAAAAATCTATTATTTGAATTAGTATGATAACTCAAGGATGACAAATCTACAATTTCGAATAGTATCACAATCCAACAAACAATTCCCATCCGTCATCACCTTAATGTCAAAGACAATTCCTCTAATCTACATGCATGCAATAATGGCTCACTCCTCATGCTTGGTATATACAAAACTAGGACACTCCTATTTCCAACCAACAATATTCAACGGCTGCTCTCACCTTGAAGTTGAAGTGAGGTGAATGAAAGGAAAAAATATCACCAATAACAATGGTACCCCTATCGCGGACATTCCTACAAAAACACAAAACATGTTTGGTGGATATAGCAAGTAAATCTCATAGATGATCCTCAATAAATAACAACATTCTTACTCGATTTAGTGGAGATAGCAATAGAGACACAGCTATCTTATCCCTGTAGGCTTCAATATCTCTCTGCTTGCAAATACAAATTTATCATTAATTAATAACAGAAAAATCAGCGTGTATGTAACACCCGTTAAACATGAAGTCATACTTGACTGAATGAGATACTGTTAGGCTGTCCATTCCAGTACTCGATGTAGCCGATCATAAATATCCCGTAATCCGTACTGTAAAATGCCAACATTATAACAATGACCCCAAAATGATTTAAACAAATACTTAGATATAAAAACACTCTTATATGTTTATTTTTTTTACTTACAAGTGTGCGTATTTCTAGTGCAATTTTTTCAGTCCGGCGTGGTCTCATTGAATCAAGTATTGTAACCTTCCTACGAAGGAGGTCAACCTCTACCAAATACCAATGGACCCCACTCCGATTTACGGGTATAAAGACCTATAAAATACGAATGCAGAAATATTACAATTGATTCCATTTTTAATGTAAAATAAGTTGTAAATTTGTTAAACATGCGAAGAAAAATAAGGTGTACCCTATCACTCTCATAGATGTCAAAGCCCGCAGAGTTTGTGTGAACAGGGACCCCATAAGAAAACTTCCGCTCCATCACACATTTTCTCATGAATTGGTGTAGATGGGAGGACCCATAATAGGTTCTCTTCTGATGTGGAGGTCCCCATTCACGCTGTTGGTTGTCAAGTATGCGCATATATGCATCAATAACCTACAAAATAAAGATAATGGGTTATAATTTTCATCTTATGTTACGACCAGAGTTATAATTATTTAACATGCATTGTTGATAGACTCACCATATCATCCAACAGGCCACCGGGCTCTAATGTCTTAAAAGCAGCTCTGTAGACAAATGCCTCGTCTATGCATACCACGATATCACTGCATTTTTTAAGACAATAATCAATAGATTATATCCATACGTGTATAATTGTTTAAGACAATAATCAAATTAGTAGCTTACCTCATACTACGAATACCGTCACAACGTTGAGCATCATCAACTGCAGCTTTTTGAGAAGCAGTCAAGCTCGGAAAAAGGGAAGACCGTACATGTGGGTCTCGAGCAAGGGTAGAAATCACCTTTCGCGGCTTCATCCTCTGATGGGTCGGTAAGTCCTCCGCATATGATTTATAACACTCTGTTTTATGGGGTCTACTCTTAACCCGACTATTAATTGCAACTCGTTTTCCCACTGTGCTACCTAACTTGTTCATCTCCTTTGAGTCAGATATCAAAGGATGGACGGCACCTAACAGGAACACGCAACAAATCTTAGTACTCAAAATTAGATTTTAGCACATGAATATAAAAATAAAATAAACTATACATTTACATACTTCATTTCACAGGACTTTCAGAAACATATATCGAGTCCTGTAGAGATCTTTTGTTGAACTCATTTTGAGTTGAGTTTTCTTTCTTAGCTAGCTGCTCTCGGAGGGTGTCAATAATAGTGTCCTGTGTAGCAATCTTCTAGCGAAAATCCTCAATAACAAATGACATTTGGGTATCGTGCAGCTCCCTCCGTATAAGTTCTTTCTCTACTTCAACACGCCAAGCTGCTTGCTCACCAACAATGCGTTGCAAGTCTGAGATTTGTTCCAACGCTTTTGATAAGAGTTCTGTCATGTCATTATGCTAATCCGAAGTGGAAAATTATCAAATTAGTTATAGTTCCATAAGACATCAATTAAGATTCTTGAACTTTAGTAAGGTGCATCAACTAAAATAGAGGTGAGGTGCACACATGCAAATGCTCATCTCTAACTCCGGAAGCTAAATTAGGCAACCCTTCAGAAGACACCAACAATGGGTGCTCATCCCCAAGGGTTTTTTCGTCCACATTTGTAGACACATGACAAGGGATGATCTGCAATAACATTTCAAATTCAAATCACACATACAATTAATGATGATAACAGCAATACTAATGTGACGAGAATCACCTCCTTAACCGAATTCTCAGCCCCATCCTTAGGAAGTCTTTTCAATAATCGCTTCACTTCCCTCAATTGTTTTTCTTTAACAGTAGGATGAAGGTATAACACCAGCTCTTTAGGTTCCATGAGGTACTTTTCCCTTAAATTGAACATTTCTTCTGTCCAACTTAAGAACCGCGGGATTTGTTGTCTTAACAACTTCTTCTCACCCTCTTGTATTGACCCCACATGCTCCATGTACCAATACTAGTTAATAGAAAAGGATATCAGGATTTAATGCTTATGAATCAATATTACAATATTTAAAAATTGGAACAAAGCGTACCTATAAAAACACAAGAAACCCCCCAACATTTGCCACTTTTCCATGCTTCACTCTACAGATAGCCTCTACAAGTGTCGAGTATGCAAATTCGCCCCATGCAATCTTTTTTACGGTTTTCATTTCAACCAAGCCATACAAATACTTCTCTGACACATATTGTTTGGCATGAGGGACAAACAACGTACATAGTGCAAAGAGGATGGAGGTCCTTTGAAAGGTCTCACCGCTATCCCCTGCTTTCAGCATCTTTTCCAATGTCCCCTTGTAAATATATCCACCTTTAACTTCGTAAAGGTCACGTAGCTCTCTGATTGAATCATCGTTTCCCTCCAAAACGATTCGAGATCCAACCACCGGTAACCCGAAACACAATACCATGTCTGTAAGAGATATGGGTACTGTAGTATTGTCCACCATGACTGCACCACTATTCGGAGAGTAGTGCTCCATAACGAAGTCGATAATATGGCGTCGCAAATGTATCTTCCCATGTATATGCAACAAAGAACCTAAGCCAATGCTGGAAATAGCATCTTTTTGTTCAATAGAAAATTCTTTCGCGACGTTGTAAAATACAGACGGTGAACACCTGTATAGCATTTTAGCTAACCTTCCACCATTATGAGTAACAAATCAGAGAGCATATAAAGATAAGAGTGCATTTAAAATAAATAATGTGCACAAGAGCTATAAAATGATATGTTTATCTTCAATTATTCCAAAATAAACGGGTGCAAGATCTACTTCTCGCATGACAGTCTTAGGTAAAATGAGAGAATACCTAAAATATCAATTTTGCTACAAACATATGAACATATATTGCTACAAACAAGTTTGTTACAACACAGATGGAAGGAGTAAGCATTAAAGTGGGTATGTGGCTAATTCCTGTGGGTTCCACGAGAAATTATTGAGGAATACTCAACAAGAGAGAAAACTTTTTATTTTTGTCATAGATACGCAGTTAGCCCGCAACCCTGATCAATGGGGTGGTGCCTAGCAGATAGTACCCATGGGGCAAGTAATGCTTTCCTATTTTTATTATCTTTCAAGTGAGCTCAATTGTGTTGCACCTATTTTGTTTCTGGTTCGTATAATGTGTTAGCTTCAAAGGATACTTTGGTATCATTTCGCTACCCTTTCATAATCTCGTAAGAAGAATAAAGGGTCAGTCACAGCCACACTCTAATTGTATCTACTCTGAAAATTCTTGAGCTTACTGAGATGACAACACTTACACCCTCTCACAATGGAGCGACAAAGCGAAACTTTGCCTTCGTTTTAGTTCTATGGAGCAACTGATTGAAGTTGAAGGGTCAGCTCTCTCATTTTATCATGCATAGATTGAAGGTAATATCAATCATTATTTCAATATATCATGTGAACAAAGGCAATTGAGTTATTTTCAAGTAAAACTCTTAACAAACATTAGTACAATCTAAGGGGACACTTGTGTTCGTCAAAATCTCAATAATGCTAGACTAGGATTTATATAATAGTTACAAGAGGAATGCTATCCCCGATTGCATTTACATACTCACCCTTTTATTTATATAACCCAAGAAGTTGAAAGTATGAAAACATGGATTGATGTTAGCATTCCTTCATTTTTATTTATTTATTTTGTAAGTAGATAACTTCTTTGACAATTACAAGTTATGTACAAATGAATAACTCGGCCCTGTTCGCACTTGGGGAAGATCCCTTGGAGATAAATGTCGACGGATACTGATGTTCAGTGTCTTTTGGTCAAGGTCATGAGCACTTCAATTAGCTGATCTAGGGATAAACTTAAAGATTACAGTGATACTGCTTTGTCGCAGAAAGTTGATATCCACAACAATAGGATGAAATTCAACATTCACTATCATCGATCTCCGCATTCAAGAAGTATATGATTGCTTTAGAGTGAGATTCCACTACCACCTGTGGCTGTGGCCAATGGTGGGATATTGCCAATTGAACACCAACCCGGATGGCTTCTGCTATGATTTTTTTCAACTCAAGAAAACACCTACGATTTATTTATCAATACACTTAGGGTATCTAATGTTTCTTCAAGAAAAACACCCAAATTATTTGTAATGCCAAATTAATGAGTTTAGTGTGAGCCCTAGCTAATAGGAAATCTAAGAATAGCAACTGGTTCAGTTTGCAAGAATAGAGTTGGCTAGCTTATGACTTACCCCATCTTAGAGGAGCAGTGAAAGGCCTGAGAGAGGAGAAAAGCAACATACCCACGTAGAATTTCATAATAAAACCTTAATAGATCCAAGATATGTCAAAAAAACATTTGACAAAATAGATCTTATGACCCAAAATTACAAAAATATAAGCATAATAAGGGTATGGAAGTGTTACTCTAACAATGAAATACCAAACAAGAAACAAGGATTGAGCTAAGGAAAAAAATCATTTATTTTCCACAATACCTAGAGATGAAATTTTATTGCAGTAGAAACAAATAAGAACGGAGCTACCACAAATGACATTAAGGGTCCAAATGGTTTATCACAAGAAATTGGTATGAAAGACGTTGAAATCGTGGAGAAGGATCAGTTCATGGGACATAATGATTGTTGCAGATTCTCAACTCATTAAAACATTCAAATAATAGATCTTTTGCCAAAAAAATTACAGAAACTCAGCATAAGAATTGATTGAGCTAAGGAAAAAATTTATATCTTTTCACAATACTTAGAAACAATGATTGAGATGAAATTTGCAAACATACCAAATGGGGGTCTCTGATTTGAAGAAATTAAAATTTAATTCGTTGAAACTGTCGAGAGGGATCAGTGCTTGGGCGTCTGAAGAACTCTTTATGGCGGATTTGAAGAACTCTTTATGGCTGCTGCAGATTAGGACGAAGATAGGAAGATGAAGATGAGAACAGAGAGAAAATATGGAGATACAGAGAAGAGAGAACAGAGAGAGAGAGAGCAGGGGGGTTGAGTTCAGCTATGGAAGTGAAGTGCTTCTCTCCCGCCAACTTTCTGGGGTGAGAGTTGAGACCGGCTACTGCCAGTCACAAGGAGAAATTGTGGCCAGATGAACGGCCACGATTCTTAGGTACTTAACCCTTCGGTACACTAAGGGTATGGAAGTGCTTCTCTTTATGTAGTTATTTTTGATGCCTTGCCTCCTACTTGCCAGTTTCCCTCAAATGAGTCTCCATCTTTTGTAGAGGTCTCTACAATGATTTCTTTCTTGTAGAATACAAGTCTGTCAAGTCTTTCACGTAACCAATTATTCAACTTATTTTTTGAAGAACTAATGAAAATATCATTTTTGATTGGTGTTATTTCAAAAATACCATGCAAAAAATGGACGTGTGTTTGTACTCTCGAATATGGGACACCTCGCCATGTAACCTATAGAGGCGTGTGTGAAATTATCACGGGCCTAAGGCTCTAGGATCAAGCTTGCCCAACTATTTAATCAGGTCGGCAGGACTAGACCCGGTTGAATCCCACAAATAAGGACAGTCTTATTATATTACAAACTTCTATTTATATACATAAATTTAGTATATTAACATTTTTTTCTGCGATAAAATAAAATATTTTTTAAAATAAAACTATATTATATATAGAAAAATCTATAATAGATATTGGAATCTATTATATATTTCAATGATAAAATTTATTGTTTTTATAATTTAATATAATAGTAAATTATCATTATATATTATAAATTTAATTTTTTAAAAAAGATTTAAATTCAAATTTATTAAAAACCTAAGATATATTTATTTTTTTTAAATATAACTATAATGACTTAAAATCAATTAAATTTAATCATAGAATTAATGAAGACTATTAAATAAAGTTATTTCATAGTAATCTAAATAAATTCGAAGAATTCTAATTATTTTATAAATAAATATTTATTTGAGAATAAGTCAAATACGAAATAATCTAAGAAGATCGAGAGGAGGAATAGTCAAGTTATACTTTTTTTTTTGTCAATTCTCATGCATGCGAATATCCCCTCGTGGGAGGATATTGTAATTCTCACAAATAGTAGGGAAATGGCACCGTTAATTTTGATTTTCACGTAAACTGAAATTTATAGGAATTGTGGGTGTTCAAATACCAAAATATAATTTCGTATCCTTTAATACCAATTCTTACCTCTCAATTCTAGCAATCCGAACTGGCCCATATAAATGAGTATTTTTCACATTTGAGATGAAAATGTAAAGAATTTTGTTCATCTAGTGACAAATTAACAATATAGACCGGATAAAAAAATTGTCACGAGATATTTTATAATTTGACAAATTAAATTTTCACTTAAAGATGCGTATTTTTTAAAATACCTTTAGAGTGTTTTTATCATGGAAAAAAAAAACATACCAAAAGAAAGGTATTTTCATCAACCTAACTTTCTTTTATTTGAGCTCGAATGTTTAAACAAGCGAGCCAAACCCTGTTTGACTCGGTTCGACAAGACTTAGCTTGGGAGCTCGGGTTATTTAGGGTTCGATTCGACTCGAACCCTAAATAAGAATACAAATGTTCACACATGCACACAACCATGCGATCGGGAGATCCAACGATCACCATTGCACCACCTTTTTATGTGTGAAAGTGAATTTAGGAAAATTTAATTGTTTTTATGTAGTATGATGGAGGATCTTCCAATCATATGGCTGTGTGCGTATGTGCATGAACATACGTGTTCTTCTTCATGTCTCCCGATCCCTTCGCAACATGTTTTGGTAATCTTGTTTTTATTTGTTTTGGGTGCCTTACTTATAAGGGCAAGACCCTAACTTGTCCTAGACCTAACCCCTACCCTCATGGGCCATGACAGGGTAGGGCCATAGGGTAGAAAGAATAACAATTTTTTTCCTCACTCCAGATGAAAGTTATTTTTTTACACTAACGGCCAACCCAACATATTATTCAATTAAAATTATTTAAAATAAATATAAAAGTAAAGTAAAACAAGTATTCTAATAAAACTAAATAAAACAGAATCCATCTTGGCAACAACTTAAGAATGTAATAAAAAATAATCAAATTAGAAATAAGCAGAGTGTTACGGAAAAATGAGTAATCACAAATTAATCAGTTATCACATAGTTCGGGTTACTGTGTTAGGAATAATTACAAAAAAAAATAATGACAATAAAAAATAATCACAGTATTACTAACTTAATGCGTTAAGGATCATCGTTATTCATAACAAAATTAATCACAACCAAAATTAATCAAAATATTATTATGTTAGAGATAATCACGGTGTTAGGATTAGGGAACCAGCCAAGTGAGGACTGAGGGTTAAGGTTTCAAGGGATTAGGATTTTAAGGGTTAGCGTTAGGGAAGGGTGGTCAAAGGGCAAGACTGGGACAGGGCAGCGGTCGGCCTAGCCCTGCCCTTATTATAAGGTCAAGACCCTTGATCGGTGCTAAATGTTATACATAAAAGCACCTCAAACTTAACTTGCTAATCATTTAGAGTAATTATTTGTATTATTTTATGCTACTTGATTGTTTATTCTTGTTTCAGGTTCATGCGAGGAAAAGAAGATAAAATGGAAGATTTACAAGCTTCAAAGACTCCAAAAATCTCATAAAATAGAAGAGCAAAAGAACGAAGAAGAAAAGAGAGCGAAATCACGAAAATCTACCCTGATGGATCGATTGGCCAAAATCTCACTTCTATCAATAGAGGGGTAGTTTGATAATTTTTCTTCATCCAAAATTTATGAAACTTTTTGGGTAGATTTTAGATGACCTAAAGGAGCTCTGTTTAAAATTTCAGGTCAATCCGATTAAAATTGAGCTCTCTAAAATTATTTGAAGTTCAGTGGCAAAACTGTAAATAGGGTGAAATAGTATTCCGTGAATAGTGTTTTAGTACTTCTAAACACTTTCCAACTCTATTATTGTTTTCCTAAATGAGGGTTTAATCCTCATTTAACCCAAAAAGAGTATAGAGAGAAAAAGAAGAGTTAGACCTCAATTAGAACTCCTTATTTTACAAGAACTCTGTCTTTCTCTATAAAAATGAGAATTCCTAGCCTTTATCATTATTAGAGAATTTTGTAGAGATTTTGGATCTGAAGAAGAGAAGCTTTGGAGATCAAGAAATCCATGAAGACAAGTGTTATAGCTTTGTCTATGAAGATGTTGCATTCCTCCCTCGCGATGAACTAATTTCCACTCTAGGGTTTCGATGAAACCCTAGCCAAGTAACTGTGTCGTTCTATTTTGTTTTTATTTTTGATTTCTGAATTGTAAGACATTGATTGCATAAATTAGAGAGTTGTTTTCAAACAACCGGATTTAATTTATTTATATTTGATTTCAATAAAATTATCAACCTTGTCTTAGGTTTTATGGAATTAGAATTAAAATTACTTGTGTTAATTTTTGTTAGAATTTAAACATAGGTTTTATGCAATGGTTTTAACATATCGAAAGACCAAGTCCTAAGATATTTTATGCTAAGGGAAGACGAGTTATTATACAACTGTAGATTAGTGTGTATCATTCGTGCTAACCGAAGATACGATATGCCTAGGGCTTGATTCCTTGAACTTTTCTAGATTAGTTGAGAGGGGACGTGCTGTCACTCTAACTAGAATGTTTGCAATTTAAGAGATTAGAATAAATTCAAAATAATGGCTAGTTATTAGGTTAGTGGTGGATTTGAAAACCCTAGATTTTCTCTTCTAAATGATTTAAAACCATTAGTTGATAATTAATTTAGAAATCTCCTTTAATTAATTTAATTAATTGTTTTAGTTAATCAAACAAAAATTCAATTACCTATTTTATTAGTTTAAAATTAATCTGAATAAAAGACAACGAAACCAGCGCAGTTCTCAGATGAACAATACTCTTACTAGTACTATTCTACGAAATTATTACTAAGAAGGAATAATTTAAGATTGACTGACGATCAACCCTATCCCTACCATAGCCCTTCAAGATCCTGGATTGACTAGGTACTAACCCTGCCCTCAAGGGCCGGGCTAGGTACCCTCATTATAGTTTTTAAATAATTTTTAACTCATAACAAAAAAGTTTAGGAGATAATAATAATAAAAGAAAGTTGAGAAGTGAAAAACAAAAACTCAAACTCTCTAGACTAAAGGTCGATCCTTAAATCTTATTTTTTATGCATGTTTTGTTAATTTTGTATAGTTTATGATATTGTAATTTAAAAATAAATTCTTTTTTTTATAAAAAAAATCCTATAAAATTGACCAAGATAATTGATCGGGGCTAATTTTAACACATTTAGATTGGAGGTGGAGGGTTGTCTCTCAGATCGACTATTGGAAGCATGGTGTTGAGAGTTTTCACTCAAATTTTCAAATAATTCTCACGCTTGAATCTCACTCTTCGTAATAAATGTCTCCCCACAAGAGACATCAACCATCTGTCAGTTGTATTGGGGTAGTCCATCATAGAATGACTGGACAAGTTGTCATTTTGGGATTTGGTGGTGGGGGCATTTATGAAGAAGCTCTTTGAATCTTTCTCATGTCTCATGGAATAGCTTACCATCAATTTGAGAAAAACTCATGATGGTTCGCCGCATTTGATATGTTTTGCCAATGTGAAAGAATTTTTTTAAGAGTTCTTATTGCAGTTAAGTCCAGGAATGGATGGTGTCGGCCTCTAAACAGTTAAGCCAATGTTTGGCTTTGTCTTTCAAGGAGAATGGGAAGAAACGCAACCGAAGAGCATCATCGGAAAAATTTTGCAACCTAAAGGTGGTGCAAATTTTGTTGAATTCATCTAGTTGCTTGAACGGATCCTCATTGTTAAGTCCATGGTATGATGGTAACATTGGGATTGTACTGGGCTTAATCTCATAGTGAACTGCAGTAGTGTCCAACACTCGGATGCAAGATGGTGAGGAGTAAGTGGAGGGAATAAAGTATTCCCTCAGGGATTTGTTCGGATCTTGTTCTTCTGCCATTGTAGAGAAATGAGTAGTCTCTAGGTGTTAGCCTCAAGGTTACAACTCTAAGTACCCTTACTAGTTTCGATAATAACACAATAATGGAATGAACTTTATGATACTAATTCTTCCATTTAAGATGTAAAATTTCAGAGTATTAAGATTAACTTTCAAGTCTTAGAAGATTAAAGAAGTCAACTATTCAAGGTCATCAAGGTCAAAGTTCAAGTGCTAGTCCTTCAAAGGAAAAAGCTTCAAAAGCTCAAGACATTTCATGAAGACTCATCAAGAGTAAAGCTTCTCAAATCAAGATTGAAAATCATCCCTCAATGAAGACTAGTGTCTTAGTTAAAGTATGTCTAGGACCTTGTAAAGTCCTTAAGACATTGGAAAAGAATTGCTCAAAGATTACCTAGATAGACCCTAGGAGACCTAGTATAATTTAGACATCATTCTAAGGCCCTAAAAATGATTAAAATAATGTTAATTCGATTGCATAAGGGTCCTAGCATGATTCCCATTATATTGGTCTCACTAAGATGAGTTTACTGAAAAAAATTCAGTGAACTCGTCGACGAGTACAAGGAACTCATCGACGAGTGGGAGAACAGAAATGAAGTAATTGCTTTTGTCTCCACTCGTCGACGACTCAGGCCAAAATTTCTCTCACTCGTCGATGAGTGCCTGTGGGAAAAACATATAACGACTAGTTTTCAACAGCTAACTCACATTAAATGCTACCCCCAACGGCCATGTTGATTGCTACACTACAAATAGAGTTGATTTATGAACTAAATAAAACAACTAAAAAATTCTATCACTCATACAACTTCAAGCAATCAATACTCTGTTTTTGCATTGAATATCTTGAAACTCAATCACTCACTCCTTGAGCATTCAATTTCAATCAGTCTTGAAAGATTGTAAGCTTTGTTTTCCATTTTTATCTAGCCCAGTTAGGAGCTTTCAATTCGGATTTTAAATCCACTCAAATTTCTGTAAAAGCTGAAAGTCAAGAATCAGGGATTTTTGGACCACTTTGAGAAGAGTGTCATCTTGTATCCAAGAGAGTCTCTTGAAGAGGTTATTCCTTAGTCTGTCAAAAAGATTGTAATAGGTTCTTCCTGAGCCTGAAAAAGGATTGTAAAGGTTTACTCTCTACCCAGAAAGAAGAGTACGATTAGTGAATCGTGTGAAAATCCTTAAAGCGGGAAGCCTAAAGGCAGGGACGTAGGCAAATTGCTGAACCCCGATAACACATCTGATGTCTGGTATCTCTTTCTCTATCTTTTGATCTCTGATTAATATTTGGTAGTAGTAGTGATTAAATTCTAATTCCGCAAAATTCACTTAGCTTAAAATTTTAAAATTTGTCATAAACCCTATTCACTCCCCCCCCCCTCTAGGGTCCATTATCTGGAAATTGAGTGGACCATCGCTGATTTGAAGGGAATTGACCCTTTCGTGTGCATGCATTGCATCCATATTGAAGAGGATGTCAAACCTTCTCGAAAAGTACAACAAATGATAAACCCCAACATAAAAGAGGTGGTCATGAAAGAAGTTGTGAAACTGCTTGATGCGGGAATCATATACCCCATCTCGGATAGTAAGTGGGTGAGTCCTACTCAAGTGGTACCAAAGAAATCTAGTATCACCGTTGTATCCAATCCTAAAGGCGAGATGGTTCCTACTCGTGTCACTACTGGATGACGTGTTTATATTGACTATAGGAAACTCAACTCCATAACTAGGAAAGATCACTTTCCACTCTCATTCATTGATCAAATCCTAGAGCGATTAGCAGACAAGAGTTACTACTGTTTTCTAGATGGTTATTCTGGTTATAATCAAATGTCTGTCTACCCGAAAGACCAAGAAAAAACTACATTCACTTGCCCTTTTGGCACTTTTACCTATCGGCGCATGTCATTCGGCTTATGCAATGCACCTACGACTTTTCAAAGGTGTATGATGTCAATTTTCTCCGATATGGTAGAAAAATTTCTCAAGGTTTTCATGAATGATTTTTCTGTATTTAGAACCTCTTTTGAAGATTGTCTCCACAATTTTTCATTAGTCTTACGTTGTTGTGAGGAGACAAATCTTATTCTGAGTTGGGAAAAGAGTCATTTCATAGTTCAAGAGGGCAATGTCTTGGGACACATTGTGTCTAGACAGGGTATAGAGGTCGATAAAGCCAAGATCGATTTAATTTCGAGTCTCCCTCCACCAACCATGGTGCGACAGTCATGCAGGGTTTTATTGTCGGTTTATCAAGGATTTCAACAAAATTTCTGGACCCTTGAGCAATCTTCTTGCCAAAGATATTCCATTCTCATTTGATAACGCATGTCTCAAAGCAGTTAACACACTCAGCCATTTACTCTCTACATCCCCCATTATGTAGCCACCTGATTGGTCTCTCCCCTTCGAGTTGATGTGTGATGCCTCAGACTATGCAGTCGGGGCGGTCTTAGGGCAAAGGGTGAATCGGACCCCTCCTGCTATCTACTATGTTAGTAAAACTCTCTCGGATGCTCAATTGAATTACACTACCATCAAGAAAGAGATATTAACTGTTGTCTATGCCCTAAAAAAATTCAGATCCTACCTTCTCAGATCTAAAATCTTGGTGTACACTGACCACGCCGCTTTGTGGTACCTCCTTTCTAAGAATGACACCAAGCCTAGGTTGATTCGGTGGATCTTCCTCCTGCAAGAGTTTGACATCGAGATTAGCGACAAGTTAAGGATACGTTGAAACTCACTCTCTGGCACACATCTTCGGATTATTTGGTCAGGACAATATTTGAATGCACAATTCAGGGTCTTCCCAAAAATAGAATTTTATTTGGGCAAAGAAACGGTCTTTGTCTTGCTTAGACCATTGAGAGGGAGTCTATCCAACTGCAAGATAATTCACAATGTAAGCAAACCAAAGTTGCTTCATCTGTGAAACCTCAAACAGTTGTTCATCAGGGAAGGAATCATGAATAGGGAAAGAAGGACTGAAGGGATCGACCATTATTCTAGATAAATGGTCTGTGACAACATTGTCGTAACATTTCCTATCTCTAAATTCCAAATCAAATTCTTGCAATAAGAGTATCCATCTGATAAGCCTTGGTTTGGTGTCTTTCTTAGACAAGAGATACCGTAATGCAACATGATCAGTGTATACCAAAATCTTTGAACCTAATAGATAAGATCTAAACTTGTCCAAAGCAAATACTATTGCTAGTAATTCATTCTCAGTTGTAGTATAATTCAATTGGACATCTGAGAGGGTTTTACTAGAATAATATATGGCATGTGGAGTCCTATTTTCCATTTGTCCTAGAACATCACTGACTGCATAGTCAGATGCATCGCACATTAGTTCAAATGGGAGAGACCAATTGGGAGGCTACATTATAGGGGCTGTAGACAACGATGAGCGGAGTTTTTCAAATGACTCTAGACATGCTTCATCGAAGACAAATGAGACATCCTTAGACAATAAATTCCATAAGGGTCTAGAGATTTTGCTAAAGTCTTTTATGAAGCGTCTATAAAACCCCGCATGGCCAAGGAATAACCGGACTTGCCTCACCGTTGAAGGTGGTGGAAGACTAGCAATGAGGTCAATCTTGGCCTTATCTACCTCAATGTCTCTCTTTGACACAATATGTCCTAACACTATGCCTTCTTGAACCATAAAATGGCTCTTCTCCCAACTTAGAACTAAGTTTGTCTCTTCACATCTTTGAATGACCAAATTCAGATTGTGTAGACAATCTTGAAAGAATGTGCCAAAAATTGACAAATCATCCATAAACACTTTGAGAAACTTCTCGACCATATCCGAGAAAATGGATAGCATGCACCTCTGAAAGGTAGCAGGTGCATTGCACAATCCAAATGGCATACGCGTATAGGCAAAAGTGTCAAAGGGGCATGTGAAAGTGATTTTCTCTTAGTCCTCGGGGTAGACTGAGACTTGGTTATATCCTGAATAACCATCTAAAAAGCAATAAAAACTCTTTCCCGCTAGTCTCTCGAGAATTTGGTCAATGAATGGCAAAGGAAAATGATCTTTCCTTGTTGCGGAGTTCAATCTTCTGTAATCAATGCATACACGTCGTACCGTGGTGGTACGCATAGGAACTGGAACTCCGACCGTATTCTCAACAACTGTGATTCCTGATTTCTTGGGCACTACTTGGGTAGGACTTACTCATTTGCTATCTGAGATGGGGTATATGATACCCGCATCTAACAATTTCACAACTTCCTTCATGTTGGGATTTAGCTTCCGTTACATTTCTCGTGATGGTTTTGCATTCTCTTCCAAATGAATGCGATGCATGCAAACGGAGGGATTAATCCCCTTCAAATCAGCTATATTCCATCCTATACTCCCTTGTGGCTTTTCAATACCACCATCAATTGACTCTCATTCTCACTAGATAGATCAGATGCAATGATCACCGGAAGAGTCTCATCCGGACCTAGGAAGGCATACTTGAGTGTTGCCGGAAGTGGCTTTAACTCAAGCTTAGGTGAAGCTTCTAGGGAAGGGATGGCAGGAACACTAGAAGTAGTCGGCAATGGCTCTTTTCGGATTTTCCATGGAGGAAAATCCATAAGAGGAGTAGAGTTAAGAATAGAATTTACTTCCTCGATGGATCCTTCAATATCGAAGTCCTTGAAATCGAAATGAGCTAAATATGCCTCTAGTGGATTGTCACTCAGAATAAATGGACAAGCATTCTCAACCGGTTCTTTTATCAAGTCTACCAAGAAACATTCCTCTCCTTCTGGTGATTGATTAGAGGCATTGAAAATGTTAAGCAGGACATTCATGTTTCCGAAAGACATATCCATCACCACCGATCTACAATTAATGCATGCATTGGTAGTAGCCAAGAATGAGCGGCCTAAGATGACAGGGATTTGTCTTTTAGGATTATGAACCGGTTCCATATCAAGGACGAGGAAGTCAATAGGGAAATAGAATTTGTCGACCTTGATTAGGACATCTTCAATCACCTCACGTGGCATTTTAATAGATCTGTCTGCTAATTGTAAAATGACCGAAGTGGGGTGAAGCTCTCCTAAACCAAGCTACTCATATACTGAGAAGGGGAACAAATTGGCACTCACTCCTAAATCAAGGAGTGCCCGGTCAATAAAGTGATCTCTAATGACACAAGAAATTGTAGGGGCACCTGGATCTTTAAATTTAGTAGGGGTGGAATGTTGCAAAATGGAGCTCACCTGCTCAGTAAGAAGGACTTTCTTGGACACATGTGTCCTAGATTTGCGTTTCTGAGTGCACAAGTCCTTTAAAAATTTAGCATAGGCCGGAACTTGCTTGATTGCATCAAGGAGAGAGAGATTTACCTTGACCTGTTTAAAAACCTTCATCATCTCATCCATTTTTACTCCCTTTTTACAAAAGGGAGATGGTGCATCCGAGCACTGCGGGAATGAGGCTCTAGGCACATAAGGTGCCTCTGGCATGACATGAGATGAGGTTGTAGAAGGAAATGTGCCCTTTTCTAAAACTTCCACTCCAGGTTCATTAAAATTGGTTGAGCCCACTTTGGGCTCTTCTTCTTCCTTATCCTTCTTCTCCCCAACTCTATTCTCCAATGCCTTCCCACTCCGCAAAGTGGTAACCTCTTGGACATGCTCACGGGGCTGACCACTTTGTTGAATATCATCAACAATGTGCACACCTCTTGGGTTACTCACCGGTTAGCTTGGGAGTTTCCTAGCTTCCTCTCTCCTATTCACCGTATTAGTTATTTTTCCCCATTTGGGACTTAAGCTTTTGAATTGACTGAGTATGAGAATGCAACAACTGAGTATTGGCTTGTAATAACTGTGTATTAGCCTCTAACCCTTGAAGAGCGGTCAACACTTTCTCCTCAAAATTTAGATTTCTTGGAAGAGGATTAGGGTGTTGACCTTGTTGTTGCTGAGGAGGGTGGTAATTAGATTGATTCGGAAATGGCCGGACATTTTGTCTCAGCGGCTGAGGAAAAGAATTGCTTAGAGCTTGTTGTTGCCAGGAGAAATTCAGATGATTTCTCCATCCCGGGTTGTATGTGTTGGAAAATGGATCATTACCCCCGGTCTTGAGTACATGACATTAACATGTTCCTGAACAAATTCAGGAAATTGGGCTGCCGAAGGGCAGCCATGAATGAGATGAGCAGGACTCGAACACAAAGCGCACACCTCATTTGATGATGAAGTTTGGGGTGGTGTTGGTGTGCGAATCTGTCCTGCTGACATAAGTTGATCCAACTTTCGAGCTAAAGCATCTACTTTAGCAGAGACATCCACTTGCGTATTCACTTCGTACATGCCTCTCTTTTGAGAGGTATAGGATGTTTGTCTCTCAGACCTATTTGAGGTAGCATGTGGCATTGAGTTTTCACTTAGGTTATCAAAGAGCTCCCAAGCTTCGTTCTCATTCTTAAGCATGAATGCGCCACCACAAGAGGCATCCACCACGGTTGTGATCAGTCAATCCGTCATAAAAGCATTGGATGAGTTGCTATTTTGGCACTTGATGATGTGGACACTTACGAATAAGATCCTTCAATCTTTCCCTAGTTCCCAAGTCTCAAAGAATTGCTCCCTATCAAGTTGAGAAAAACTTGTGATGGTTCGCCTAATCTAATTAATCTTTCCAATTGGAAAGTACTTTTTCAGAAACTCTTGTTGCATTTGGACCCAAGTTGTTATAATGTTGGCCTCTAGAGAATTAAGCCAACCTTTGGCTTTGTCTTTAAGAGAAAAAGGAAAGAGGCGCAACCTAAGAGTATCATGCATAAAGTTATGCAACTTAAAGGTAGTGTAGATCTCTAGGAACTCATCTAAATGTTTGTATAGATCCTCGTTATTAAGTCCAAAGTAGGATGGAAGTATCTATATAATGCTGGACTTAATCTCGTAATGAGCTGCCGCTATGTCAGGCAACCGAATACATGATGGAGAAGTATGTGTGGTAGGAGTAAAATACTCCTTTAGAATTTTGGGCAAAACTTGCTCTGCTTCTTGATCCATTATATAATAATGAAAGTTGTCAAGATCAGAAAAAATCCGGAGGATGCTCTAATGGATCTAAGAGTTTTTTCTAACTCTAAGTTAATGGGAATTAACTTAGGATCACAAGATCGACGACCATGCATACACCCTAACAAGAAAACTTCTAAGTTTGACAGACTCCAGCTGCAAGAAAATAAAAACTTATAGTGCTTGCTTTCGAAGAAATCTGCAGCCAAAATTTCGCTATTTCTGAAGCACTTCACGTTGTCTTCAGCTACAAAGCTCTTCTTTGATTTGGAATTAGTTCTTGCAAAACAAAGATCACACAAAGGTAAGACAATTTATCCTTTGTTTATTAAATAAAACTAAAACAATAAAAATTTTGTTATCTCTAATTTTAAGCAATGTAACCGTTCTATCAGTCCCCGGCAACAGCGCCAAAAATTGATCGTATTCGATCTGTACCTCGTTATTATACTAATTCTGAATAATAGTAGCAAGTGCGGAGGGTGTCGAACCACGAGGACTGTGTGAGCACGACTTTCAGTCCCACCCACAGGGGTGTGTGTATGCCCTGGCGATAGTCGGTTGATTTTAGATTTAGAGTCGCCACCTATTGATTCGGTAGGGATAGGTCCCAGTCAATGGATAAGGTCTTGGTCTGGTCAGAGATCTAGGTAAGAGGTTCGGTTAAGCCCGGAGAAGGTGTTAGGCACCCCGGCACTTCCGTCATTCGACGGTTTTCTACTTCCTAGGTTTAAGCCATTTAAGATCAAGTGTTTAATCAAATGCTGTTGATTTAGTTTATACTAACCCAAGAAAGGGAAAGCTAAACTAGGATCGGGCTGCCTACGTACTCACATTGGGGTGAGATTAGACCGAGCGTAGTTCTGGCATATAAGCCCTTGCCAAGGCTAAGGGTTGTGTTGTGTGTGTACCAAGAGTGACTTAGGGTCTAGCCGGGAGGCTAGGGGTGATTGACCGGGTTGGTCAAGTGCTAGGGTATTGGACCCGGTAGGCCTGGGTTGACACCCGGTAGGCTTAGGCCTAGTAGGCCGAGAAGGAATCCAGTAGACTAGGGTGTGGCCCGGTAGGCCGAGATTGAAGCCCGGTAGGCTAAGGTGTGGCTAGGTAGGCCAAGGGTTTGGCCTGGTAGGCTTGGGCCCGGTAGGCCGAGGGTTGAGCCTAGTAGGCCTAGGGTTAATCCCGGTAGGCTTGGATCGGCCCGGTAAGCCTAGTTTCAGCCCGGTAGGCCTAAATTTGAAGTCCAAAGTTGGTTTATGGATTTTAGGGGTTTTTCCCAATTTTACCCAAGTTGAATGGGGCTAACCATGGTTAAACATGGGTTTTAACCATGATTAGTCCGGATAACCAAGGTGATGGAGCATGTGTGAACATTTCTTGTCCTCTTGAGTTTTTTTTGGTATTTTTGGAATTTTTCCCAATGGGTTTTGTGAATTAACCATGGTTAAAGTGTAACCATGGTCAAGTTTGACCATGGTTAAGGCCAAAGGAGGTCAAGGCAGGCTGGGGGCTGGACCCCAGGGTCACGCCAAGGTCTATGGGGTGTCACCATGAGGTGTGGGTCCACTGTAACGGGCAAAAAACCAGAAATTCCAGACTGTCGGCAATGGGACTGCCGACATTAGGTGTGATTTTTCTTGATATTCAGAAGCTTGTAGCTTTAGTTGGATAGGGATTTATGGGGCCCACAGTATATGGGCTTGAAGCTTGGGATGAAGGGAAGCCAGTGGACCTGGTTTGGGCCTCAGTGGTTGTAGCATGTGGGCCCTACAGATAGGCAAAGTGGGTTGTTAGCTGCTCTACATAAAATGATGATTGTTGGCACTAAGAGCGCCGACAATCTGGGCAGTTTGCAAAAACAAGGGTTTTAACCCTAGTTAGAGGCTCCTACAGGTCTAGGTGTCTTCAGGTAAAGTGTAGGGGAGGTCCAGGGAAACAAAACCCTGGTTTTTGTTTTGCCCAAAAAGCTACCAGGTGGCGTCCGCAAGCCTCGAAACAAAACAGCTACAGGGTGTCGGCACTGAGACTGCCGACACCGCTCTTTTTTTTTATTTTGCCTCAACGGCTACTGCAGGTGGTGCACCAGGGGTTCCCTCATGCTGAGAGGGACCCCAGAAACTTACCCATATGCTTATATACCCTAGAGGAGGTTCCCCACACCTATGGAGGTGGGAGAGACCCCCCCCCCCCCATTGGGATGTCTACTGCCTAAGCTACAAAGGAACTCCCCTGGAAGGACCAGGGGCTCACAAAGCTTCAAAATGAATAAAAGAAGTGGTAGGGGGAAGCCCTACCCTGCCGGAGTACTAGTGGAGCCCTGTGGTGGCTTGTGGAGGTACTGTACTCGGTGGTGGCGCCGGGCGGTGCTGCTGCGACATTGGTGGAGCTCCTGGAGGTTGCTGGAGGTGGCCTAAGGTCTGAGGGAAGGGCCTAAGCTTGAACAGAGCTTCGGATGAGGGTGTTCTTGGATGGATTTTGTTGTGAAAGGGGTTCCCTATTTATAGGAGAAGAAGAGAGGGATACAAGGGGGATTTATACAAGGTTAGAGAGTGCTACAGTGGCCGGAGAGGCATTCTGCAGGTCGGTGAGGGTGGTGCAGGGCGTGCCTGATGCTGCAGAGGGGTGGTTGTGCTGCAAACAACGAAAAACCATGGTGTCGGCAGTTGGATTGCGGACACCCCAAAATTGTTTGAAAAAGATTGGTGTCGGCAATCCAATCGCGGACACTGGGGGGTTTTGTCCACTGGGCTCTGCCCAGGCCTGCAGGCGCACTCAAGTGTGATTTTTTTGAATTGTTGGGCCCTCAGCTTGGGCCCAGCCGAATTTGAGGGTTTTCAAGGATTGGCAAACCTTAGGGCTTGAGCCCTAAGGGCCTAGGGTCTATTAGGGCTTGGACTAGTCTTGGCTAGGCTAGGGTTCTACCTAGGGTTCATCTAGGGTTTAGCTCGGGTTTACCTAGGGTTAGGGCTTAACTAGGGTTCAATACCTAGGGTGTGCTATGGTTCACCTAGGGTTAGGCTAGGTTATGGTTAGTGCTATGCTGGGGCTAGGCTTAGGTAGGGTCTAACTAGGGTTTAGGACCTAGGGTTTGCTAGGGTTCACCTAGGGCTAAGGGACTCAGGCTGGGGAGTAACTATGGTTAAATGACTTAACCATAGTTAGCAGGGGGTATAAAAATTGGGTGCTTACAGACTACGCTAGTTATTTTACTTAAAATTCAAAGATAAATTTTTAATGTAAAGATAAACACATGGAATTGGGTTGTTGATTTAATGTCCTAAATTAATCTAACTATTAAAGCAAATAAAAGTGATTAAGAATCTGGTTAAAGAAATCCAGGGTATCAAATCTACCTCTAACCTCCTAACATTGATTTACTACATTCAATCTAGGGTTTATCATTTACAATTACATTTGATTAATTAAGATTACAAATCTTAATTAAATCCAATAAAAAGATTAAGTATTCGAATCATGGGCATGAGATCTATCTTTGGTTGGCACGGATCGTCCACATTATATAAACTAACCTAGGGTTATGGACACGATCCGTCCATCCTAAGCATAGATCATCTTAAAATTTGAATACTTATACAAGAAGCTATATTGCATACCATTCATGCATAAAATCACAGATTTATACCTAAATCGATTTCAATCAAGAAAGGAAATAATTCCTAAGACAAGGAATACTCTATTGAAGATTGAATCTTGACTTTAAATTCGATTACAAAAGTAATCCTCAAAAATATGCAATCGTTATTACAAATAATGAAAACCCTAAAAAGAAATATAGAAAACACATTACTCGGCTAGGGTTTCATCGAAACCCTAGATGGGAGCTTAGTTGCTTATGATGGATAGATCAGCCGCCATAGATGATGAAGACTTCACAATCTCCATGCTTTTTTTCCGGCGAGTTCTCTCCCGGTGAGTTCTCCTCTCCAAAACCGAACCCTAGGCAAGGCCTTAGGGTTTTCTATTTATAGGTCTCCCAAAAAAACATTTAGGGTTCAAATTTTAAAATCGTAAACGTGGCCGAATCTGACAAAAAATCTATGCGCCGATCGATCGACCCTGGGGCCCGATCGATTGGAAATTCTCTGGTGCTCGCCGATCGATCAGCTCTGGGGGCCCGATCGATCTAAAATTCTATTGTGTGACCCAATCGATCGGCTCTCAGGCCCAATCGATCGGCCTATCTGGTTTTTGCTCCGTTTTTCCGATTTTGGTTCATTCGTCTTATCTTAGACCCTTCCAACTTCTTCACTTGGCATAAACATTAACTTTTATTATATTTTTCTATCAAATATCTGAAATAGAAAAACAATACCCAGTGAAGCATAATAGGAATAAAAACAAGATTTAGGTACATAACAAGCGTAGCTTTGAGGTGTGTAATTGTGTACAATTACGCTCGATCACCTAATTGCAAGAAATCTGTAGACTGTAGCCTGTAGCATCGTCCTGGTAGGTACCCATTGGCACCACTTTTCCCGTAAACCGACCAGCCGTTTTCCCCACTGTCGTGTCTTGACTGATTACTTAGGTGAGTACTCTCTCTCAATTTAATGATTCGCATTAGCACTATAGAGTTGGTTACCAAGTTTGATGTATGCATACTAGAGCAAACCATGAACTGGAGCGAACCCGAACTAGTTCATAGTTCAGTTTGGATTGGTTCTTGAAATTGAGTGAACCACACGGTGGTTGTTTCAAACGGCCTTGACTAGTGGCATTTTTTATTTGAATTCACAGATAACAAACTGCTCATAACAAGGCTTTTTTTAAAAAGGATTTTTCAAAATAAGTATTTGCAATATATGATTTACATGCTTAAAATATATATTTATGATATATTAAGTAAGCAAACTAAGCTAACGAACCAAACTAAAGAGCCTAAGCGAGAGAAACGAATTATCTCATCCTACCCCTAGCAAACTGGGTTCACTCCAGAGTAGCAAATTGCAAACCTAATTCGAATGAGCGAACCAATGGACCAAGTAACATTGGACTTTAAATATGAAATAGAGGATTCGTTCATCAAGAGACATCCGTAACAGGGTTAATTTTGGCTGAGTCCCAAAGGGATTCTGAGAGAGCATGGAGATGGGTATCCATTAATTCATATGTTTTACCAGATGATCTTCTCCTCTTCTCCAAAAGCTTAAACTGTAGGTCATTCACAATATCATTGACCATAAACATACTGAATCGGGGCAAAGAATCAATTATTTGAACCAATCTAAATCTCTTCTGTTCCCCGAACTTTCCATCAATTTTGCCAGATCATGGTGCTTGCCATTGACATTTACTGATAAATACCATAATCCATCCAAGTGTTCATAACCAAACATAGGTTTTTCTGCGCTATCATAGTATGGAAAGTGAGTATTATTTGAAAATAGTGATCAAACAATAATAATAAAAGAAAAAAAAATCATCCACCACAATAACCACCATTACAACGGTTAAAAAGGGTAAAGTCCACAACTGTAATTTTAAATTTTCCCATCAACACCCTTCATACAGGGAAGTTTGAGCAACAACAAATAATCAATAAATACCTGATTAATTTATTGTCAAAACACACTACTTCATACAGCAAGGTGGAAAATTCTTTGAATAAAATAAAAGCATCGATGTATGGCCTCTGGTCAAAGAAGACCAATCAAGAAGCCCCACAAGCCAAACACAGGAAGGCTTCCTTTTTTTTTTGGTAGCACAGTAAGGCTTCTTATCTAGGACTAGTGAAGTTTAAGGATGTTGCTTCAAGTCAGATGGGGATCTATCTTTTCTTTTACCTGTCACCGCTGTGATTTTATTCTCGGAAAGTGGAAATGAAATTGGATTTCCCTTTAAACCATTGTCAGTCGTAGAAGTCTCTGCCTTGCACAAGTTGAATGATATATTGTAGGGAGGCTGATAAGCTTCAGGAGCCTCCAAGTTCCCCAAAACTTCAACAGGATGTCCACAAGATCTAGGCCTGGTAATGCAAAGCCAAATTCTCAAGGTCTCATTGCTGCATTCACCTTCTAAGGGCACATGCCATGATCCTTTTTCTGATTCCTGAACACATAGCGGAGATGATGAGTACCTCAAGGCTTTTCAGAGGAACTCAACTGATTAAGATACTTAGTTTTCTCAAAAATTTCATTAGAAAATTTAAATAATAGTAAGCTTTAACTAATACACTTATGCTTTCTTCCATCACAGAAACAGCATGAAGACATCTAAGGTCCTCATATGATAGACCCAGTGGCAAAGTATCATCTCAATTCCAGAAAAGTGGCTCAAATGGAGAGGACAGGAACCTGCCATTCTATGAATGGTTTAAAACATCGCCAAAACCGATACTATTGCCCAATAAATATCGGCTTTGGCAGGGGATGACCCGTTGTTAATATTGAAATATTTTTTAAAGGGAATTATATGACTCGTTCGAAACCGATATGCATGTCTTACCAATACGGATCAGTTTTAGACGTAAGACTCCTTCAATTCTTTAAGTATATATGGGTTACCGAAAAATTTTAAAACTCGCATCTTTCATACTTCTCTCATTCCTTTCTTATTTATACAATTCTACTTGGTCTTAACTTTCCAGTGCCTTATTTTATTTTTTTCACCAATTTAATTTGATTTTTTTGAATTTTTTTCAAAAAGAAAAAAAATGTGTATCGACTTTTCAGTTGGGACATGTAGCTGAAAGCTTAAAACTGATACGTATCGGTTTCAGTTGGGACATGTACAGTCCCCGAAACCGTATTTTTAATCCTTGATGGTCTGCTTATGATAATAACCAACCTGATTGGATGGAAGTAACCAACCATTTATAGACCTCATAGACTCATACGTGGTCTGTGAGTGACTTCAGATGGGACGAATTTGCCCACCTTGTATTTCCTATATGATATCAATGGATGATATCTTCAGAAAGGCAATGCCTCCAGAAAAAGCTTCAAAGTAGCAAACTGATGACTACTTGGGAGAGTGTTAAATGCTGTTGAGTGTCAGATGTAATTTTAAATAGCGATAGTTTGTTCTTTTGTCTTGTGATCAATGCAAAACTGTTCTAGGAGATCTCCCTAGAAACTCCCTGACATGGCAAGATGACCCCCAAAGATTTCCAGGGAGGCTACAAGAACCTAGGCAACTGCGTAGCTCTTAGACTGGCTACGCAACTACCACACAATAGTTCTATTTAACTACTAGTGACTAATCTTAGACAGCTAATGTCATTAATGTTCCACATATTTGGTGTGGTTTTTTGACATTTGAACATGGAACATTATGGATGTTGGAACATGGATGTTTAACCATTATCATCAGCCAGGATAGATGCTACATGATGGACATGGTTTTTGACACTGAATATAAAACAGTATGGACGTTTACTTGTTAATGCAGGTCAAGTAAAGAACGCCCCTTTTTTTTATTGTGAACCTCTCCGTGTGGAATAAGGAGGCCAAAAATAGTATTCTTAGACTTCCCATAAGTACCAAAATATTGGTCAAAGAGCACAAAGCTTGAGCACCTTATACTGATTCAAACCAAAAGATGATGAAAACGTCACTTCTGTAAACAGAATGAAAGTAGAAAGACCAATATTAAAGTATTACCTGAATGACTAAAGAATATGAAGGTGGCATCTGAAGTCCTAGACTACATTTCATGAAAGTATATCGGACCTGAAAAACAGATAGGAACTTAAGTTCATATGAAAAATGAAAACAATGTAACAATACTTATACACAGCATGAATTTAACTGATCAGATATATATATAGCATGAATTCTACCATCAGAAACAACTACATATTTTCAATATGAGAACCCTGGACAATATATTGTTGCTCCATCTCTCTCTCTCTCTCTCTCTCTATATATATCTATATATATATATATATATATATGTACAAGGTTTTGTCATGATAGCATTCAAAAATGGCATCTGTAAAATTGAAATAAATAAAATAGGGATGTGCAGAACTCATGGAAAAACAATAATCACATAAAAGATTGGGCTTTTACAAAGTACATACTTGATGTCGCTCTTTCCACCTGAGAAAGAAATTGCTGCCTAGGAGTTCAAAAATGTGATCTCTCATTTCATCATTCGTCACAAGCAAACACTTCAATTTTACGGCTGCATAGAGCCAATACCTGAATCAAAAATAGACACTATCAATTCACAAGTTTAATTGGAGGAATCCATCAAACTGAACTAGAGGAGGAGAAAGTCCTACGACATAAGGTGGTGGTAAAACATACCATTAACATAAAATTGATTATCCATATATTTATATTAAAAGCATGCAATCTCAAAGGAAGACAGATTTAAAAGTGTGAAGTCATCATAAAGATTTGGTGTAACTGTGTAAGGAATAGTAGTACAAAGTACAAGAAGTAAAATATTTAAAATTTCTCTTTTTTTTTATAACAATAATAAGCAGATAATTTAGGGGAAAAAAACCTTAGAAGCGAAGGTTATAGATTACTACCAATCATCATTAGATCCATTAGGCGTTGTGTACAGTGCACCTTGAGCTTTCCACTCCTCAAGCATCTTTCGATTGGAAGGATTTTCCATAAGTGACAGAAAACGCTTGTTGTGCAGGATAACAAGCGGCCATTTCTTTTGGCTTCTTTCATACAGTTCTCTCACAACAGCATCGAGCTGCTCTATTGCAATTTTGACAATAGCAACATAAGTTACACAAAATGGCAGTTTTAGAAGCACAAGACCATACACACAAGAAAAGGAAACAAATTACTGACAGATGAACAACCTGAGAAAGGCTAAATCCGCCATCTGCAAAATTTTGTTGGTAAAGCCCAACATTTGCTCCATCCACTACAGCTTCATATTCAGCATGGTTGTCAAGCCAATCCTAAACAAAGAGTATTTATAACAGCGTTAATACATGGAAAGGAGAATAATATTCTGTTTGCTAAACTTTTCTATACTTTAATGAATAGACTGAACCCCATACAATATCTGTGTATAATGATATACAAGAATTCAAATGTTAAATATATTGTTTGACGTGCATTCCTGCTGAACAGGTCACAGCAACTTCTTAAAATACTTGGATGAATCATCTTGAGACTAGAGAAATGTTTGAGCTCTCCTACGAGTCAACTTATGAACTGACTTACAGGCTTACCGCAACTCAGAGGACTATTGAAACTCAAATGACTAAGTTCATTACATATATATATATATATATAGGTAATAAGCAAGCTTGATTAATATGACAGCAATACAGAAGAACAACTAAAGAGAGTTTACAGAAAAATAAACCCGAACACCAAGAAAAAAACAATCGAAGGGCATACAAAAAAAGGCCTATAAAAGCAACATAAAATGATAATTAGAAACCTCAAATCCCCTCCATCACAATAAAAGATTACCCAGATCCACATCTCCCTTTGGATGGAATGCCAAGCTAACAATAATGGAACGCCAAGCTAACAGGTGGAGGTCAATGGAGACGATGTGTCTTCAAACACTCATTGTTTCTCTCTTTCCATATCAACCAAGAAATATCCCAAGGCAAGAGGGACCAAATCAGATAAGAAGTCCCGAATGGATGAAAGAAAGACCCAAATTCCTCCTCACTCCGGACAAAAAATATCCCCAAATACCATATGCAAGAGGGAGATGCAAAAGTAAATGATCTATCGATTCCTCCGCATGATAGAACATGAAACAACTATTCGACATCTACCACCCATTCCTTTGTAAATGAACATACGTGACGATCTTGCTCAACGCTACAGTCAAAAGGATAAAAAGTTACCTTAATCGAAATCGCAGGGTCCCATACAGTCTGATGAAGAAATTGGAGACTAGTAGCCAATTCAAAGGATTAAAAAAATTGTTCTCACTAAGAATTGACCATCGTTGCCTCTAGACCATAATCTAGCATCCCTAGACTAACTACACAGGGAGAATATACTCAAACGCCTTAGTAAAACGAAAGAGGAATTCAAACTCCCAGTCATTCAACCCCCTCCTCAACCTAGGGGCACCACACCACCTTATCTGCTATCATGTCATAATAATGCGCTACTATTGTTCTCCTAAGGCCAACATAAACAGGTTCCCAAAATCGTCCTTTAATCGTGTTTGCCCGCACCAAAAATCTTCCCAAAATTTAATCTCTTCCACATTCCCTAACTTATAGTTGACATGGAACGAAAAAGACTCTCAACACTCTCATTTATGGAAATAAAAATTGCAACCGATACAAAACGAGCAATACGTACAGGTTTTGGTAGCCCCCTATACGATAGTTATACTGATGCGAAACAAGCGATTCGTATCGTTTATTAGTTATTTATGTTCTCATTCATTGCGTAATTGTAATTGTGTTTGCCAAGAAATTTAATTTAATTTTTTTAAGAAGAAAAAAGTTATAGGTAACATCTGAAACCAATACGTATAGGTTTCGGTTGGGATCGATACATCTCCCGAAACCGTAATTTTAATTCTTGCTCTCATTATAACTATCCATATCCATGGGATCCCCTCACATCCCTCAATTCCCAACCCGACACAAACCATTCTTAGCCACTATTACCTTTCTCCACAAGCTCTCCTTCTCATCTTGAAACTCCACAATCATTTCCTCAACAAGGCCTTATTTACCTCCACCAAGGGCTTCAAATTCAACCATATTTCCCTCATAGGGTGGCAAACCTACTTCTAACCTACCAGATTGTACTTCCTTTTTTATTCACCTTCTCATTCCATAGGAAATCCTGCAATAACTTCTCAAGCTTATCGGTGATCGAGCATGATATAGTAAAAATGAACATAAAATTGGTTGGAAGACTGCTTAGTCTCTGGAGAAATCTTTGTTCTCCCCCTTAGAGAGCATAGTCACAAAGTTGGGGTACAGGAATAATTCGACGAGGGTGGGTACGGAAAAATTTGAAAAGAAAAAAAGGGAAAAAAACGAAAAAATAATTAAAAAATTATAAAAATCATATACATGATACTAATTACTATATCTAACAATTTGATGAGATAATATAGAAAAAGTAACTATAATCTACAATAATAAGTCCATAACATCATTTAAACATCCAATTTCATTCCATCAAACCATCAAAATTCATTAAGAACAGTCTGTGTTCAATAGTTTTTTTAAACCCCAACCCACAAGGAAAATTCCAAAACAAAGTAATCCCCAAAACAAAGTAATCACAGCATGCAAAATCGATAAACCCTAACCACCGAAATAGGTTCAATACTTTGTTTTAAACCACAAGTTTTGAAAAAAAAAAAAAAAAGGCAGCAAGCAAAATCGATCTCTCCTTGTCTCCCAAAATATGTTTTTGTGAGGACATACCTAAGGAAGGAAGGCATTAGGTATGTCCAGCAAAATCGACATACCTATTGCCTAAAATGACTCCTAGGGCATGTCTCTCATAATGGGATAATAAAAGAAAAGAAAAGAAAAAAGGAAGAAGAAGAAGAGAGGTGGAAGCACACAGGCGCAGATTTCGGGACTGACCTTGAGGGAGGAAGCACACAGGTGATGCAGAGAGGCGTGATCCGCGTGACCTTCTTCTTCTTCTTCTCTTCTTCTTTGTTAAACCCTAATCACCGAAAAGAGGGTTCTTGTTTTTACGGGAGAGTGATTTCAGGAGGGAGAAATAGAGGAGAAAGGGGTTTTATTTCTTTAAACCCTTCAATTACCGAAAATGCCCCTCACAACAGCAAATTTTACAAAAAAGATAAAACGTGTTCTAAACCATTTAAAACGGGTTTTTACATTTTACACGCGAATAAAACGGAAAATTCGTGTTTAAAATGTAGAAAAGCGTTTTTTTTTTTCAAAAACACATGTTTTAAATGCTGTTTTTTTCGGGAGGACAATAATGCGCATTTTAAACGCCTTTTTTTTTTTTTTTTTTTTGGGGGGGGGGGGGGGGGGGGGGAATGGCCGTTTTTGTGACTATGTTGGAGAGAAATGACGATTTTCAACTCGCTAATCTACTCAAAAATTTGTTCACCACGAGACCCTACCCCACTGTAGATTTGAAATTAGAACCCAGGAGCATTCCTAAGTATACCAAAGTCAAAGTCCCACTCTTACAACCTAAGCAGGTCGATAATTCCTCTAGGTTCGGAACCTCTCTAACTCCTATCAGCTTGCTCTTGCCCATATTTACTTTCAGATCAAACATAGCTTCGAAACACCTAAACAAACAACAAAGATGGGCAAGTTGTCTACACAAAGCATTGCAAAGGATTACCGAGTCATCTAGGAACTAGAGATGAGAAATACCGAGGTTCTCCTTGCCAATAAAGAAAACTCCAAAGGTCGAACCCTCCGTCGTGGATAACACCCTACTTAAGGCCTCTATGACCAATATAAAAAGAAACGGGGATAGGGGATCCCCCTATCTCAAGGGTCAAGTCCCAAAGACTTCCATTAATTAGGATTGAGAACGACATCAACGAGAAACATGCTTGCATCCATCCCACCCCGAAGCCCATTCTACCCATTAAGTACATAAGGAAATCCCAACACACGTAAGGCTGCACAAAGCCTGATCGGCCCATTTGTGCGGCTCGGTTCCGCCCGAGATCGGCTCGGCCCGAGATCGGCTCGAATTTTAGGCTTGATCGGACCAAGCCAAGCCTAAAAGAAAGCTTCAAAATCCAATCAAGCCGAGGTCGGCCAACCCCTGTTTGATTCGGTCCAGCTCAATTAAGGCTCGGTTCGGCCCAAGCTCACCTCGGCTCGGCTCGAATATTATTAAAAAAATAATAATAAATATTATTTGTATATATCATTATTATATATATAAATAATATAAAATATTATTTTTTTATTTTAATTTTTTTTAAAGTATTCTAGCTGAGCTCGAGCTTAAATCAATTCGGGCCGAGCCGAGCTTCGAGCCAGACTTTTGAATTTGGGCCGAGCCTTCAAGCTTGATTTCGGGCCGAGCCAGGCTTCGGGCCTAGAACAAACCCTTTCAAGCCGAGCCAGGCTTGGCCAAGCACGGAAAAGCCCGGCCCATATACAGCCCTAAACACACGTGATCATATGCTTATTCTATGTCAATCTTTTTTTTTTTTGATCGGTAATAACAAATTTATAAAGAAAAGGAAGATTCACAAATTGTGAATCCCCTCAAAATAGTACAACCAATAAAATCTACAAAACAACTAGCAACACCAAAGAAACAACAAAGACCTTCCCGGACCCCACTACGAAATAAACTCGACAAACCCAATTTCCACCAAGTCAAACTTAGCAGAAACCCATTCTCTCAAGATCTCTCGCGCACGGGAGCACACTACCGCAAAGGTCGACTCGGAGCTCTCGAACACCCTCCTATTCCACTCTTTCCACACTGACCACGAGACTACCCCAGGAATCAAGGCCCAAATGAAATCCCTTGGGCTGTCGAGCTTAATTGAGAGCCAACAAGATAAAGTATCCCGAAATGTTAGCGGGAACGCCCACGGCACCCCAAACTAAGAAAGAAAATACAACCACAACCTTCTCCTGAACGAGAAATGCAGAAGCAAATGATCTACTGATTCCTCCTCCACCAAACACAACCCACAGCGATTGTGGAGACTCCAACCTCTCTTTCTCACATTATCTAAAGTCATGATCTTGTCCAAACAAGCAGACCAAAGGAAAACGGAGACCTTAAATGGGATCCCATTGAACCAAACCAACTGACTAGGGAACTCCTCCATGGGGCCCGAGTATGAATCCTGCAAATAGGCTTTCACGGAAAAACGCCCACTAGAGTTGCTTATCCAAATCCGACGATCCCTAGCGGACTCAGAAATACTCACCGAATCTAGCAAGGCCATCAACGCTTCGAAATCTGGAACTTCCCAGTCTTTAAGAAGGCAGCGGAACGATAAGTTCTAAACCACTGAACCTGCCCTCTTAATGAACAATTCCGCCATTGCCGCCGACTTGTCTGAAGAAAGGAGAAAAAAAACCCGGAACAATTGCTTCAAGGGGGCGGACCTGCACCAAGGATCACACCAAAACTTAATATCCACCCCATCCCCAATCACAAGCCACGTATGCTTAACAAAGGCGGGCCAACCTGTCACGATACCTTTCCACAGCATCACCCCATGAGAATCCCTCAGCGGCCTAGGCTCCCAACAATTACGAAACTCGTGCCGAGCCACGATCACCCCTCGCCACAGACTATCCCACTCGGTCCCGAACCACCAAAACCACTTCCCCAAAAGAGCCTCATTAATTGATGTGATCGGCCAAATATTGAGCCCACCTCTCTCTTTCGGCCAACAAACCCATTTCCACCTCACCAGATGAAGATCTTGATTACTACCTTCTCATTCCACAAAAAGTCCCTTTGCAACCTTTCCAACTTAGAAGCACTAGAAGCGGGAATTCTGAACAGGGAGAGAAAATACATCGGAAGACTGCAAAGAATACTCTTTAATAATATAAGCCTACCTCCTTTGGAAAGCAAAGAAGATTTCCACCCCGACAACCTCCTATGAAATCGCTCGATGATCGGCTCCCAAACCTTCTTAGCTTTGAACGGCGCCCCCAAGGGAAGACCTAAATAGAAGCAAACCGGCCTTACAGCCTAAAAAATTAGCCAACAAGTCCAAGTTAGGCACCTCCCCAATGGCAAAAAGTTGACTTTTCTAAAGATTGATTTTTAACCCGGAAACCGCTTCAAAGCAACGAAATAAATCACCGATAAGACACAGATGCCTCTCCGAAGCCTCACAGAAGAGCAAGATATCATCCGCAAACTGAAGATGCGAAATCCGAACCTCGGGCCTCCCCACCCCAAATCCGCACCACCCCTCCCCTGAAGCCTTACTGATCATTCTACTAAGGGCTTCAGCAACAATAATAAAAAGAAGAGGGGAGAGAGGATCTCGCTGGCACAGACCTCTGGAACTCTTAAAAAATCCGAAGGGGGAACCATTGATTAGATTTGAGAAGGATGGAGTCGAGTAGCAGGACCGCATCCAGGAGCGCCACTTGGTCCCAAAACCCATCCGACCTAGGGCATAATCCAAGGTCTGCGCCTTAGGGAGGAGGGCAATGAAACTAATGGGACGGAAATCACCAATATTCAGGGCCCTTGACACCTTAGGAAGGAAGGCAATGAAAGAACCATTCAACACCTGGTCAAAAGAATTAGACTGGAAGAATTCTTGAAAGACTTTTAACAAAGTCCTGCCCCACTATCGACCAACATTTCTTATAGAATTCTATGGTGAATCCATCAGGCCCAGGAGCTTTATCCCCTGCCATACCTGAGATGACCGACTGCACCTCCAATTCCGAGAACAGCCTTTCCAATTGACTTCTCATCTCCTCAGAAATTATAGCAAAAGGCAGACCATCAAGCAACGGCCTAACATCAAATTTCTCCTTATATAGCGAACCAAAATACTCTGCAGCCGCCTCTCCCATATCCTTATCATTCTCCCAGGACTCGCCCCCAATCTGAAGCCTAACGATTTTTTTCGCTCTCCAACGAACAAACGCCATCCGATGGAAGAACCTCGTGTTACTATCTCCTTCCTTTAGCCAACTGACACGAGACCTTTGCTTCCAACTAATTTCCTCCTGCTTTAACACAAGCTGGAACTCCCGCCTCAACATGTCCCTAGCTTTGAACTCCTCCTCCAAAAGATGACCTGCTCCTCCTTCGCGTCCAACGCGGAAATACCCTCCAAGATAGCTTTTTTCCTCTCATGAATAATCCCAAAAACTTGCCTGTTCCAGACCTTAAGCTTAAGCTTAACCGCCTTCAATTTGAGCCCAAAAATAGTACTCCAGGAGCCCCAAGCCTCTGCTGAATCCCACGCCCAAAAATAGTACTCGTGGCTCCTTTGACCGGATGCATTCATCAACGCACTAGTATTTAACTATAGACTTCAGTATTAAATTAGATTAATACTGAAGTTTGGAAGTTGGAGAACTCAGAGCTCGAGGGATTAAGAATTTCTCAAATAAACTAGAGATTCGAAAAAGATGGTAGACGTCAGTATTTAATTTTTAAGTAGCCATGCTAAAGTGAAAGTAAAACTAATTTTGACCTGACTGAAATCTATAGTTTTCAAACTGGCCATACGTTGCCTGCAATCAGCAAAGTAGACGAAAGAATGCCTTAAATTGATGTAACTCATAACAACTAAAATGCTTGATAATTTAGGGTGGAGGTAAGTGGGAACAAATTTCTCCCATAAATGATAAGAAAACATAAAACTAAAGATTTATTCACGTCTTGTACCCAAAATCAAATTGTATGACTAAATTAACTTAAGCTATTTATTAAGAATATGAAATTTAAGCATCGTGAAGTACTAGAACAGAACTAGAACCCAATATGAACATGTTAAGGAACATATGAGTTCAGGAATATTGGAATGCATCATCATAACTGACCACTTTCCTTATCAGACATACCACTTGGTTCAAAATTGAAAACTTAATTTTTATCCTAGACTGTAACAATAATGAAAAAGCACTACCTTCTTAGATCTGTAAAGTCAGAACTACGTGATCAAAGACAGGGTATTAACTATTAACACCAGTAGAATAGACCAGAATAAGAAACAGAGGACAGAGGTAGGACAATTGAGATCAAATACCACATGCTCGATCTCAGAAGTTCAATGTTTTGTTTTGAATCCATTATGGAATGGAATCTAAGCTAGAATCTTAAATATCTCTTAAGTATATGCGACTGTATTTAAAACCCGGAAAAAACATCTTAAATAAACAAATGCAATATCATTTGCTCACCTGAAAGTCCCTGAAATTCGACTTGACTTCCCTTTTCATAGCTAATGAAGCTATCGACTGCTCAAACTTTTCGGTCTCCGACCGATCGATATCGACACAAACCAGTTGCTCACCACAATAATCGCATAACCCCTTTGAATCAATATTCGATCTACAGACAACCCACTTTCCCTCCCCCCAACCATCCCTGCCCATGCCAACCTCCCCCGTTCTTCAAAATTAGATCTTTAACTCGACCTTCATCCCAATTAGAACTACCCACAACGGAAGCCAAACTACTGCAAAACCAACGTTCAATTATCTCAGTAGTTGAAGCATTAACACATCTAACACAGTTTCTACAAATACAAATAAACCTTCTCTTCTCTCCCAGCATCCGAGCTCACCTTCAAGAGAGCAGCCAGCTCTGGTTCCTCAGGATGAACTCCCATTGAAACCATGTTCTCCTCAACAGAATAAGCCTTATCGGCCTCTATTGTCTGACAGTAAGCAAACAATGCCGGACCATATGATCGCAGTCTCGGAGAAATCTTGTATTTTCCCATGTTCTTCACTAGCTCGAAAGCGAGATCAGCATCACCTTTAGCTACAGCAAGCCTCGCAACCGCAGTGATCGTTGCTTCTGTCGGATTAATGCCACTGGCTAACATGCGATCGAAGATTCGAAACCCGTAATCCAAAGCTGAATCTTTCGATGAATCTAGGGTTTCTGATGTGTACGAATCATTGAGAGAATTCTAATATAAGTAGAGGAGGGCATTGTAATGATAGTGATTGAGACGGAGATTCTGCGAGACTGCGGTTTCGTATAGTGAAATCGCACCAAAGAGATCTTTGTTCTTCGAGCAGGTATCGAGCTCGATGCGAAATTGGCCTACTGGATTTTGGTGTTTCTTCTTTTTCTTTCCGTGATTTGTCTGGTTCGCGACCTCCATGGCTTGATTTTGGAGAGGCAGAAGCAAAAACCCTAAATGACTCGAAAACCGCTGAAACCCTAAACCTTGATTTTTGTACCTTGCAAATGCTATTATTGCATTCATTCCTACACCGTTGGATCTAATTTCGTCAATTGGGGAAACAGATCCATCAATAATGGTCAAAGGTCTCTGTGCTCCTCAACACCACTCTAACATTCTTAATTGCTCCTCAATTAGGATTCAACTCAACTTAGGTTGTGACAAAAATTCCGAGCTTCGACTCCAGCCACTCAGCTTGGGTCACACTGCAGTTGGCTAGCGTTCCGGTTTTGCTCCTTGTGGTCGTGTGTTCAACTGCTCCTGATCGACTTACCCTAGTGTCCATGTAAGAAAGTTCCAAGTGGGTCGGTACGGATACTATTTTAAAAATCCACCAGGGATTGGTGTAGTTAGCTTCCATCCTAAGTTTGCTTTCTGTGATCGTGTGTTCAACTCCTACTCCTCGACTTATCCTAATATTCGTAAGGAAATTTTTTGAGTAGGATAGTGCGGTGCGGATACTTGAAGAGATTAGTCCTTGGCTCGAAGGCATGGTTGACTTATAGTAGTAGTTGGCAAAGGCTTCAGATTTTTTTCTGGTGGGCGCTCCGACGTCCACAAATCAGTGGACGTGTGTGATGATAAAAAAAGGGGAAAGTCAAATTCATGGTATACAATATTGTATGGGAGCTCCGAAGCTCGGAATTTTTGTCACAACCTAAGTCGAGCTGAATCCTAATTGAGGAACAATTAAGAATGTTAGAGTGGTGTTGAGGAGCACAGAGACCTTCGACCATTATTGATGGATCTGTTTCCCTAATCGGCGAAAGTAGATCGAACGGTGTAGGAATGAATGCAATAATAGCATTTGCAAGGTACAAAAATCAAGGTTTAGGGTTTCGCGGTTATGAGGCTTGCTGTAGCAAAAGGTGATGCTAATCTCGCTTTCGAGCTGGTGAAGAACATGGGAACATACAAGATTTCTCCAAGACTGCGATAATATGGTCCGGCATTGTTTGTTTACTGTCAAACATCAGAGGCCGATAAGGCTTATGCTGTTGAGGAGAACATGGTTTCAATGGTAGTTCATCCTGAGGAACCAGAGCTGGCTGTTCTCTTGAAGGTGAGCTCGGATGCTGGGAGAGAAGAGAAGGTTTATTCGTATTTGCAGAAACTGAGAAACTATTCCAGATGTGTTAATGCCTCAACTGCTGAGATAATTGAACATTGGTTTTGCAGTAGTATGGCTTCCGTGATGGGTAGTTCTAATTGGGATGAAGGTCGAGTTAAAGATCTGATTTTGCAGTAGTATAGACTGAACCCCATACAATATCTATGTATAATGATATACAAGACTAGGTTATGCCTTAAAAGAATTCAAATGTTAAATATATTGTTTGACTTGCATTCCTCGCTGGACCAGTCGCAGCAACTTCTTAAAATACCTGGATGAATCATCTTGAGACTAGAGAAATGTTTGAGCTCTCCTACGAGTCAACTAATGAACTGACTTACCGGCTTGCCGCAACTCAGAGGACTATTGAAACTCAATTGACTAAGTGTATATATATATATATATATATAGGTAATAAGCAAGCTTGATTAATATGACAACAATACAGAAGAACAACTAAAGAGAGTTTACAGAAAAATAAAGCCGAACACCATGAAAAAAACAAACAAAGGGCATACAAATAAAGGCCTATAAGAGCAACATAAAATGATAATTAGAAACCTCAATCCCCCTCCATCACAATAAAAGATTACCCAGAGCCACATCTCCCTTTGGATGGAATGCCAAGCTAACAGTAATGGGTGAATCCTCAAACAGGTGGAGGTCAATGGAGACGACGTGTCTTCAAACACTCATTGTTTCTCTCTTTCCATATCAACCAAGAAATATCCCAAGGCAAGAGGGACCCAAAATACCATATGCAAGGGGGAGAAAGTAAATGATCTATCGATTCCTCCGCATGATAGCACATGAAACAACTATTCGACATCTACCACCCCTTCCTTTGTAAATGAACATACGTGACGATCTTGCTCAACGCTACAGTCAAAAGGATAAAAGTTACCTTAATCGAAATCCCAGGGTCCCATACAGTCTGATGAAGAAATTGGAGACTAGTAGCCAATTCAAAGGATTAAAAAAATTGTTCTCACTAAGAATTGACCATTGTTGCCTCTAGACTATAATCTAGCATCCCTAGACTAACTACATGGGGAGAATATACTCAAATGCCTTAGTAAAACGAAAGAGGAATTCAAACTCCCAGTCATTCAACCCCCTCCTCAACCTAGGGGCACCACACCACCTTATCTGCTATCATGTCATAATAATGCGCTACTATTGTTCTCCTAAGGCCAACATAAACAGGTTCCCAAAATTGTCCTTTAATAGTGTTTGCCCGCACCAAAAATCTTCCCAAAATTTAATCTCTTCCACATTCCCTAACCTATAGTTGACATGGAACGAAAAAGACTCTCGACACTCTCATTTATGGAAATAAAAATTGCAACCGATACAAAACGGGCAATACGTATAGGTTTTGGTAGCCCCTATACAATAGTTATACTGATGGGAAACAGGCGATTCGTATCGTTTATTAGTTATTTATGTTCTCATTCATTGCGTAATTGTAATTGTGTTTGCAAATAAATTTAATTTAATTTTTTTTAAATGAAAAAAGTTATAAGTAACGTCCGAAACCGATAAGTATAGGTTTCGGTTGGGACCGATACATCTCCCGAAACCGTATTTTTAATCCTTGCTCTTATTATACATATCCATATCCATGGGATCCCCTCACATCCCTCAATTCCCAGCCCGACACAAACCGTTCTTAGCCACTATTTCCTTTCTCCACAAGCTCTCCTTCTCATCCTGAAACTCCACAATCATTTCCTCAACATGGCCTTATTTACCTCCACCAAGGGCTTCAAATTCAACCATATTTCCCTCATAAGGTGGCAAACCTACTTCTAACCTACCAGATGGTACTTCCTTTTATCCACCTTCTCATTCCAAAGGAGATCCTGCAATAACTTCTCAAGTTTATCAGTGATCGAGCATGATATAGTAAAAATGAACATAAAATTGGTTGGAAGACTGCTTAGTCTCTGGAGAAATCTTTGTTCTCCCAATTGGACAGATATGACGATTTTCAGCTCGCTAATCTACTCAAAAATCTGTTCACCAAGAGACCCTACACCATTGTAGATTTGAAATTAGACCACACGAGCATTCCTAAGTATACCGAAGTCAAAGTCCCACTCTTACAATCTAAGCAGTCGATAATTCCTCTAGGTTCGGAACCTCTCCAACTCCTATCAACTTGCTCTTGCCCATATTTACTTTCAGACCAAACATAGCTTCGAAACCCCTAAACAAACACCAAAGATGGGCAAGTTGTCTACACAAAGCATTGCAAAGGATTAACGAGTCATCTGCGAACTAGAGATGAGAAATACAAAGGTTCTCCTTGCCTATAAAGAAAACTCCAAAGGCTGACCCCTCTGTCATGGATAACACCCTACTTAAGGCCTCTATGACCAATATAAAAAAGAAACGGGGATAAGGGATCCCCCTATCTCAAGCCCTTAAGACTTCCATTAATTAGGATCGAGAACGACATCAACGAGAAACATGCTTGCATCCATCCTCTCCATCCCACCCCGAAGCCTATTCTACCCATTAAGTACATAAGGAAATCCCAACACATGTGATCATATGCTTATTATGTCAATCTTACAAAGGACTCGTGGCTCCTTTGACCAGATGCATTCATCAACGCACTCGTATTTAACTGTAGACTTCAATATTAAATTAGATTAATACTGAAGTTTGGAAGTTGGAGAACTCAGAGCTCGAGGGATAAAAAATTTCTTCAAATAAACTAGAGATTCGAAAAAGATGGTAGATGTCAGTATTTAATTTTTAAGTGGCCGTGTCAAAGCGGAAATAAAACTAATTTTGACCTGACCGAAGTCAATAGTTTTCAAACTGACCATACGTTGCCTGCAGTCAGCAAAGTAGACGAAAAAATGCCTTAAATAGATGTAACTCATGACAAATAAAATACTTGATAATTTAGGGTGGAGGGAAGTGGGAACAGATCTCTCCCATAAATGATAAGAAAACATTAAACTAAAGATTTATTCTTGTCTTGTACCCAAAATCAAATTGTATGACTAAATTAACTTAAGCTATTTATTAAGAATATGAAATTTAAGCATCGTGAAGTACTAGAACAGAACTAGAACCCAATATGAACATGTTAAGGAACATATGAGTTCAGGAATATTGGAATGCATCATCATAACTGACCACTTTCCTTATCAGACATACCACTTGGTTCAAACTTGAAAACTTAATTTTTATCCTACTGTAACAATAATGAAGAAGCACTACCTTCTTAGATCTGTGAAGTCAGAACTACGTGATCAAAGACAGGATATTAACACCAGTAGAAGAGACCAGAATAAGAAACAGAGGACAGAGGTGGGACAATTGAGATCAAATACCACATGTTCAATGTTTTTGTTTTGAATCCATTGTGGAATGTAATCTAAGCTAGAATCTTAAATATCTCTTAAGGACATGCGACCATATTTAAAACCCGGAAAAAATAACTTAAATAAACAAATGCAATATCATTTGCTCACCTGAAAGTCCCTGAAATTCGACTTGACTTCCCTTTTCATAGCTAATGAAGCTATTGACTGCGCAAACTTTTCGGTCTCCGACCCATTGATATCGACACAAACCAGTTGCTCACCACAAGAATCACATAACCCCTTTGAATCAATATTCGATCTACAGACGACCCACTTTCCCTTCCCCAACCATCCCTGCCCATGCCAACCTCCCCCGTTCTTCAAAATCAGATCTTTAACCCGACCTTCATCCCAATTAGAACTACCCACAATGGAAGCCAAACTACTGCAAAACCAACGTTCAATTATCTCAGCAGTTGAGGCATTAACACATCTAGCACAGTTTCTCAGTTTCTGCAAATACGAATAAACCTTCTCTTCTCTCCCAGCATCCGAGCTCACCTTCAAGAGAACAACCAGCTCTGATTCCTCAGGATGAACTCCCATTGAAACCATGTTCTCTTCAACAGAATAAGCCTTATCTGCCTCTGATGTCTGACAGTAAGCAAACAATGCCGGACCATATGATCGCAGTCTCGGAGAAATCTTGTATTTTCCCATGTTCTTCACCAGCTCGTAAGCGAGATCAGCATCACCTTTAGCTACAGCAAGCCTCGCAACCGCAGTGATCGTTGCTTCTGTCGGATTAATGCCACTGGCTAACATGCGATCGAAGATTCGAAAACCGAAATCCAAAGCTGAATCTTTCGACGAATCTAGGGTTTCTGATGTGTACGAATCATTGAGAGAATTCGAACATAAGTAGAGGAGGGCGTTGTAATGGTAGTGATTGAGATGGAGATTATGCGAGACTGCGGTTTCGTATAGTGAAATTGCACCGGAGAGATTTTTGTTCTTCGAGCAGGTATCGAGCTTGAAGCGAAATTGGCCTTCTGGATTTGGGTTTTTTTTCTTTTTCTTTGCGTTATTCGTCTGGATCGCGACCTCCATGGCTGGATTTTGGAGAGGCAGAAGCAAAACCCTAAAAATGAGTCGACCACTGAAACCTAAGCCCTGATTCTTGTACCTTTTTTTATTTATTTATTTATTTATTTATGATAAGTTAAGACACAGACAAGACACACCAAGTCTGAACCTAATACCGGGTTCTTGTACTTGCAATTGTTATTATTGCATTCATTCCTACACCGTTTGATCTAGGGAAACAGATTCATCAATAATGATTGAAGTTCTTTAACACTACTCTTAACATTCTTAATTGCTCTTCAATTAAGTGACCAAAAAAAAATTTGCTCTTCAATTAGGATTCAGCTCAACTTAGGTTGTGACAAAAATTCCGAGCTTCGACTCCAGTCACTCAGCTTGGGTCACATTTCCCATATTCAGTTGGGCAGTTGGCTAGCGTTTCGGTTTTGTTCCTTGTGGTTGTGTGGTCTACTTTGTTCCTTGACTTACCCTGGTGTCCATGTAAGAAAATTCCAGGTGGGTCGGTGCGGATACTATTTTAAAAATCTATCATAAGTTGGTGTAATTAGCTTCCGTCCTGAGTTTGCTCCCTGTGATCGTGTGTTCAACTCCTACTCCTCGACTTACCCTAATATTCGTAAGGAAAATTTTGAGTGGGACGATGCGGATACCTTAAGAGATTAGTCATTGGCTTGAAAGCATGGTTGACTTATAATAGTAGTTGGCAAAGGCTTCAGGTTTTTTCTGGTGGGCGCTCCGACGTCACGAATCAATGGACATGTGGCGATAAAAAAGGGGGAAGTCAAATTCATGGGGAGAAAAGGAAATTACTTCTCCCATTTTTTATCGCAACATGTCCAATAATTTGTGGACGCCCAGAAGCCATTGGCAAAATAATCCTTAAGAAGATTTGGAAAAAGGGGCGGAGCCAAGGCGGCCTTGGGCACATGCCCCCTAAACTTTTGAAAAATAAAAAATAAAAATTTATGTATAGTAATGGGCGCACATGCGATGCACATGAGAGAGAGAGGGGAAGGGGAGAGAGATCAGGGAGAGGACTCTAGTGAGGAAATTTTATAATTTGTTGTTTTAAATTATTAACTTAAAAAGACGGAGTAGTGAGTTGAAACTACCTCATAACATGTCCCTACTTTTTCTCTTGAAAAGTAGTTACAACGTAAAGAGAGTATGCCTCTTCGTCGAGAGACCAATGAGGGAGCATGTGAGAATATAAAGATTTGAGGGAATCATGGAGATATTGAGAGATTATTGTTAGTTGTAGTTGATATTACTTTAATATCCTACTAATTTTTCTAATGTAAAATAAGATTATATACTATCTTACTTTTTTTTTATACGGAGTTATGGATAAAATAGGAAAAATTTTAAAAAAATTCACCCTTGCTAATTATAAGATACCATAGAATTGGGACTCATTTGGAATATTAAAAAAAAAAACAACCAACTTCTTAACCCCGCTTTTCTCATTATAATAGTAAAGATATGGCATAGCATGAGACATGGAGGTGGATGGAGATCAATCGCATCCAATTGCAATTGAACTCGGGGAGAGTTCAATCGCACCCACAAGTCAACACATATCCCTTTTAACCCTTATTAATTGTGGTTAAGATTTTTATTTATTTTTTAATAAAATCCACTCAAAAGGAGTGGGGGGTTTGGCAGACCCCTACCTGTTTATTAATAAAATAAAATGTTAATGGGGGGACATAGAACCTTACCCCTACAAAGACCAAGGGGGGGGGGACAAAAAACCCTACCCCTACAAAGACCAAGGGGAGGACAGAAAACCTTACCCCTAAACAAAACACCAAAAACAGGGGGGGGACATAAAACCTTACCCCTAAAAGAACAAAAAGGAGAAGAGAAAAAAATAAAAGAAATACAATCAAGTAGCATTTCCCATTCAAATACTACCCAAACCTGTTTTGTCAAGAAAGATAAGGGATCTGAGTTGGGAAGGACCCTCCTGAATAGAAAAAAAAATCCTTGATTGCTGAGTTGAACAACCATGATTTGCAAGAAAGTCGGCAACCATATTAGCTTCCCTATAAATATGAGAAATAGAGTAACTAATATTGATCACTTGAGTTATCTTTTTATTCTAGTACCAAACATTCCAAGGATGGCTATTAGTACCCTTCCAAGCTTCCACTAGGGATTTAGCATCAGATTCAACCTCCAACTGAAGAAAGCCTAGTCTTTGACAAAGAGTAAGACCATCTAGAAGTGCTCTAGTTTCAGCAACATAATTTAAGCAAATAGCATAAAAAGAATTGAAGCAAGCTATCATATCTCCATTATGATCTCTAATAATACCCCCTCCTCCTGATAAACTAGGGTTACCTTTGGAAGCTCCATCCACGTTTAATTTTATTCGGCCTGTAGGAGGTCTGATCCACTTGATATGAGAGATAAAAAATTATTTTATGCATAGGAGGGGGCATATGTTGGAGAATTGAGAAATCCTTAGGCTTTTTAGTTGGAAGAGAGCCAAGATCAAACATCCATTTATGAATTCTAGTGATGATAACTTCTATTGGTTGTGCAGATTGTTGAATCTTCGAGAGCATCGTTCTTTCCATATCTCCCAAATAGAAATAAGAGGAAGAGTAATAAAAACCTCATTATGACGTCTCTCAGAAGCTCTAAACCATCTCATGAGAAAACAGTGAATGTTGTCGCTGGACTGAGGAAGAATAGAGCAAAGCCCACCAAAGTACCTCCAAACCTCACCTGCAATGTCACTTTTTAACAGAAGATGGGTTAAAGTTTCAGAATGACCTTGAGTACAACAAGAACAACGACTAGTCAGGGGAATACCAACAGATTTGATCATATAATCGATAGAAATAACTCCATACATTACCTTCCATCCAAAAATTTGGATTTTAGTTGGAATGGTTTTATTCCAAACAAACCTGGGCCAAACTTTCTGCGTTGAGGAATTTATAATAGATTCCCAAGCTGTTTTAACTGAGAAAATACCTTTAGAACTTAGTTTCCAAATAAAAGCATCTTCACCATCCGAAGTAAAGAAACCCTAATTTCTAATATCATTTTGGAGGTACTCAGGAAGATAATTAGAAACAAGGTTGAAATCCCATAAACCATTGTTATCAAGCATTTCCGAAATATAAGGGAAAACAATAGAAGGATGAATAGAATTTAAAATCAAAGGGGTGTCTCCAAACCAGCAGTCTAGCCAAAAATTTATTCTACTACCATTACCAATTAAAGCTGACGTATTGCAAACAATATCCTTACACATTTTACTAATATGACTCCAAGTTTTGGAAGCACCCGGATGAAAATAAGCATACCAAATGTGATTAAATTGAAACTTAGACTTGAAAAATTTAGACCAGAGATTCTCAGATTGATAAAGCTTCTAAGCTTGCTTCATTCTAAAGGCTGAAGAAAAATCTTGCATTTTCCTAATGCCCAGACCACCTTCCAATAAGGGAAGGACACAAGTGTTCCAATTAATCCAGTGTCTTTTTTTAGATTCAACCCTATTATTCCTAAAAAAAATTGCCATAGCTTTATCAATGAGAGCAGAAATAGCTTTAGAAATATAAAGACCAGCTAAAAGATGAGTAGGTATAGAAGAAAGAACATGCTTAACGAGAATCAATCTACCACCAGTAGATAAAAAATTTTCTTTTCCATCCTTTAATCTTATTTAGAATTTTATCAAGTAAATGATTAAAAAAAGGCTTTTTTTAAACGACCTTTATAAAGAGGGACACCCAAATAAGTAAAAGGAAAGTTTTTATTAGGGATGTTAACCCAATTGGAGATAGCATTACTTCTGGTTCTAGAAAGTTTAGAGGAACAATAAAATACACTTTTAGCACGATTAATCAGCTGACCAGAAGAAACTTCATAATTAGAACTGAATTCAAATATTTTCATAATGTTCTGTTTTCTACCATTGCAAAATATAAGCGTATCATCAACAAAAAGAATATGAGATATCGGAAATCCATATCTCCCGGGTTTATAATTCAGAAAAAGATTTTCAGATAAAGCCTTCAAACCCCTACTAAGAACTTCTTTAGCCAATATAAAGAGAGTAGGGGAAAGGGGATCTCCTTGTCGAAGTCCACGCGAGCTTTAAAAATAACCTTGAAGACTACCATTAATGATAATAGAAAATGATTGAGAGTAAAGACAACCTTTAATCAGTCTGAGCACTGCATTTGAGAAGCCCGTTTTGTGAAGAACAACAATAATAAAATTCCACTCCATAAGGTCATAAGCTTTCGACACATCCAGGTTGAAGATGATATTACCTCACGGAGTCGATCTATCAATGTCCTGCACCATCTCTTGAGCTAAACTTATATTATCAGTAATATTCATTCCCTTAACAAAACCACTTTGTTCATCGGAAATAATATTAGGAAGAAGAATACCTATCCGATCAGTCAGTAAGCGCGATATAATTTTATATAGAAAATTTCAAAGGCTAATAGGTCTGTAATCAGAAAAGGAAACAAGAGAACTACATTTGGGGATGAGTGCAATAGCAGTAGCATTAATAACTTTATTTTTAAAAAAAAATATAAAGGTTAAAGGTTAAAATTCTTAACTAGAGTAATTTGTTTTTCTAAACATTAATATTATATTGTTGAATCCCAAGGTTTAGTAAATATTAACCACAATTAATAAGGGTTAAAAGGGACATGTGTTGGCCTATGGGTGTGATTGAACTCTCCCCGAGTTCAATCGTGATTGGTTGTGATTCGATCTCAAGTGGGTGCCCCCTCATATTTTGATTTTTTATTTTTAAAACAGAGTTTGCTAAGGATTTAGAATCCTCTATCGTTATAATAACCGGACTCTTTGGAACCCATCTGTCACTTCACTTCTCTTCTTATCTATAGGAACCCATCTGTCAGTTGGAGTGGATACCGATTCAAACTCTACTCGCCAATCGCCATCCTACTAGACTTTTAGAAGTTGTAGTCTTGCACTAATTATGGTTTTCCATTTTATAAATCTGTGCTCCCTTTGGTTGCCAGAGAAAAAAATTTGAGAAGAAAAGAAAAGTAATATGTATACATTGTTTGGTTGCCTAGAAAGAAAGAAAAGAAAAAAAATTGTCATGATGAGAGTGTGGTTGTAGTGGTGTAGGCGACATTGATAGCGGTGGTGTGATAACAATATTGCCGGTGGTAGTAGTGGCACTACAAGAAAATTACCGCGCAACGACGGAATAGTAGTGACGGAAACTTTTCCATCACTAATACTTCCCTTATAATGACGAAAACAGCCATCACGACTGATCCGTCTATTTGATGCGTCCTAAGCATTTTTTATGACATCGAGTAGTAGGGACGGAATTAGTTCTGTCACTAATAAGGATTAGATAATAGTAACAGAAATATTCAATCACTATTAATATTAGTGACGGAAGTGATTAATACTACGAAATATTTTTTGTCACTATTAGGAAAATTATTAGTAGCGATGGAAATAATTCCATCACTAATAAATGTTATATCAAAAATGGTTTATCAAACCCGCGAAAACCCATCTTCTTCTCCAAAACAGGGTTCCCGCTCTCCTCGGTGAAAATCCATCTTCTTCCCCAAAAAGGGTTCCTGCTCTCCTCGCCTCCGACTGCATTTTGGTGTAACATGCCAATATTTTAGAGAAGAAATAGGATGGGAGAAGAGACCACTTCGAGAGGGTTATGTTAAGATAAGTTTTTCTTGGTTTTTTTTTTTTTTTTTTAAAGTAATTCGTGAATACATATATACTCTTCATTTCGACCCATGACCTGTTGCACGACTCCAGTAACAAAGAAAGACTCCCACTGACACATATCAGACTCTAACTACCATATCAACTCTTAACTACCAATGTCTAAGTAACAATCCACTATCCCACAACGTATCCACTCCTAGAATCACTTCTTGACTCCTTCCTCCCACTAGTAGAGTACTTCAACTAGACACCTAATTAACTGAGAAAGCTTGCACGAGTCTTCATCGACTTCCATGCACATGACATTCGGCCACCACGGTAAGCCCCAATTCCTCTCTCTCTCTCTTACTCTGTCACTCCCTCTCGTGCTCTTTCTCTCTCCCTCTTGTGCTCTCTCGCTCTCTGCCTCTGCCTCCGTGGTCGCTCTCTCTCTCTCTCTCTGTCTCGTCCTCTCGTGCTCGCTCTCACTCTCTCTCTCTCTCCCTCTTTCCGTCTCACTCTCTCTCTCTCTTTATTGCAGGTCCTTGAACAGAGCTCTCTAGGAATAGGGTTTCCTCCATATTTTTTTTTTCCATTTCATTTTTTAGATTTTCAGCCTTTTTGTTTTAAAAAAAATTAATTTCCATCCTTTAGTTTTGATGCTTGTAATGATTTAAGACCCTAATTTTGATCATCAAATTTCAGTGTCAGAGTTTGGAAGCAGCTGTTGGAGGCATTGAAAGGAAAAATCAGCGTAAATCACAGGAATTTGCTCTCAAGGTTGGTTGGGTTTCTTGTTTTTACCTTATTTATATCTAAAATCTTGAGATAATTTGATGTTTGTGTGTTTGTATTGATTGGCCTCTTGGGGATTGAAATCTGTGAATGGGGTTGTTCTGGACATAAATTGAATTAGTTGGAAGCCAACTCCTCAGTGGACAATATGGAAGACAGTGGATTTGAGTTTTCTTATATTGTAACTAGGATCTTTCCCTCCATCCTAAATTAACCAAGCCTGCAAGTACAACTAAATAAAAGAAAAAATATTGACTTCATCCCTTCTTTTGTATAAATGTAGTTTTAGTTTTTGATCCCTTGGCCTGATAAAGTGATTTTGGTAAAGTACTCTATATGATCTTTCTATTGGGCCATTCTAATGAAATTGCAAAGATTGCGTGTTTTTCTTCTGCTGGTTTCATCTTCTGAAGGATCAGTTATTTGTTTAAGGAATGCTTCATTTTAACTGAACCTTTGTCATTGCTTTCAACTGGATCTTTGTACTTGTGCTTCTGATGCAGTCCGATCTCATCACTTTACCTTAGGTCTTATTATTTTATGTCAAAAGGTGTTGGAACACCTTAATTTGGTAATTGGTACTGGTAGAAAGCTTGGTCGATTAACTTCTTACAAGTCCAAGATTGTGCAAGCAGCATGAGTTGAGTAAGTCTTTCCAACTCTTAGTTGCATTAGAAATTAGAAAGTGTTATCAAGAGAGTTCTGTCTTTGAGTTTAGCTGTAGTAGGAGAAGGAAACAGCTGCCACCCAACTCATCTATATACACACTACACACTCTTATTGTGACATACTATTACCAAGTTATTTTGAAACTTGCAATTGCTAGTTTTTTCCTAGAGGTGTCATCATGGTGCAAGCCTTCTCCCAACTATTTGGAATTGGCTGCACAATCATGTTCCTCCAAACAACTTGTTTTTTTTTCTTTAAAACAAGTAATAGTTAGTAATGTCAAACATTTTTCCTACTTTAAAAAATTGAAAGCAAAAAGTCGTCTCCAATTTTTAAAAATAAAAACAGAAAAATGAAAGTGTATCCAAACGGCCCCTAAGTTGTTTTACAAAATTTTAGAGCACAGCTCAGTGGACCCATGGGTACGTTTCCTATCTTACCCCGTGTCCTTGTGTCCCTTTTAACACCCCTTTAACCCTGGTTAAGCTTAACTAAATTAGTGGGAAGCCAATGATATAAGAAAACTCAAACAATTTTTATAGTTTGTGGGAATTGCAATATCCACCAATGAGGTAGACTCTCAGTTTTACAAACTTCTTACAAGCGTTTGGATGTGCTTGATATCTCTTCCGTGGGCATATAGATAGGAAAAACTAAGCCCCAAGTATGCTTTGTGTCTCCATTGGATATTAATATTGTCACCTAGAACCTACTTTTGAAAGAGTCACTACAAGAAAACAAGTAATAGTTAGTAATTTCTTTTTCCGTCTAATTTTTTGCACACATTAGAACTGGACATTCACGTGTGATGCACGTGCATCTCATATGTGTTTATCGATGCCAATTTAAGGGTTTTTAAAAGATTACGATTAATTGTTGTTGATTATCTTTTGATATATTCGACGATTGTGTCAATTTGTTAACAAGGATCTGACGTGCACTTGAAATATCCCACCAAAATTTACAAATACATACTATGGTACATCATTATTTGACTTTCAATATCAGCTTATCATTTTTTAGAAAATTTAGGAATTTTGTAATTATTTTTAATTTTGTTAATCATTGCAGGAATCACATATTTCATTTGATTCTCTATATTGGTAGTATTATTCTCAATTAATTTCGTTTTGTCCACTTTTTAATTTATACTATGTTATAAGCAACTGTTGCTGCCATTTTTTTTGGAACTTATCTAATTTTTTTTAAATTCTTAAATTTTAAGTTCATGTAATTAACTACACAATTTTATAATGTTCATACTTTACTCTGCATTCAATGGAGGTCTAGTTCACATGGTTTAATCGGGATTTAAAAGATGGACCTGCTTCCACTTAATTGATTCTTACATCAGTAGTGTTCGAAGCAGAGATGGGACGACCAATAAAACTAACATAATAATAAAATTTTGAAGTGGTACCTGACTGCAAGTCCAGGTAAAATGATGTTGTGAAGATTCTTGAGGTTTGGTGTTGCAATGTTGTAAAGGACCCTAGCTTATTCATTATGAGAGTTTCTTTTACTCCATAATTTCTGCAATATCTCTATGTTAAGCTGTATTTTTTTATGCTTCTAACGATTTATGTTAGTTTTTGTAGCTTATTTCTAATACTCGGTCAATTCATTTTCTATGTTGCTTAAAAATTAGTTACATCTCCCTCCAGGCTTTGCTTGTTGGTCCCTTGTTGGTTCTTTTTTATTTTTCAGATTGCTTGTTAGATAATGCCAAGTTGGCTATATACACAATGATGTGCCAAGTTGGCACATCATTGTGTATGTGCATGCATTGAAACTTAGATCTCCCGTTCAAGCATCGTTGTGTGACAAGTATTCCTCTTATCATCGAGTTGGACGAATTAGTTGTAATTTACGTTGTTTAGTCCCCATGTGGATCATCATATTTAACAATTGATTTGCCATGCCTGTTAAGAGGAGTATTTGTCGCAAAATGATTCTTGAATTGTCCGTGTGGACAGTTTGGGAATGTATAATCCCGAAGCACGTGTTAGTTGCTCATGCTTATTCCAGTTTGTGAAAATGTGCGTCAGTCATCCCTTATTGTTCTCTGGGTACATATTTTGACAAGGTGAGATCATTGCACCAAGTCAAAATCGTGTACTTGGAGAGCCATGGGGAGGTGTTGCCGAAATTTTCACAACTCCTGGAGTGGAACACTTGAGCTAATAACTCTTGGGGATTATGTATTCCTGAATAGGATAGAAAAACCTCGCCCATTACATTAGTCTTGTTTGATGTTAATCATAACGTATGATCCATGCATTCCAGCTTCGGATAGCTTAGTCATTTCTATTGTCTTCTATTGCCAGTGATCACTGAAGGAAAATGACATCCACCATTGACAAAAGTTGGGGTACAGCAGATCGTTTAAGTGTTGTCTATGAATAGGGGGTCAATATTTTTTTGGATTTCGCATTGTTTAATACAACTTGAAGTGATGGTAGTATCAAGTGCCCTTGCAAGAATTGTTGTAACCGATATTATCATGTTCGATCCTTAGTACATGAGCATTTGATATGCGATGGGTGGGATAAGGGTTATGCGGTTGGCATGTGGATATATTAAGGGGAATTTCTACGGAATAGAGTTTCTACTGTGCCATTACATGAAGACAACGCGGGTAAAACATCCTCCTGAGATGATATGCACGGACTGTTGCAAGGGCATTCAGGATGCCACGTACTGAAGAAGGGACAAGTGAAATGCCAGAGAGCCCTAACGCGGACGCAGCTAAATTCTATAGGTTAGTGGAAGATGCCGATCAGGAGTTATACCCCGATTGCAAGAAATTTAGTAAATTTTCTTTCATCGTTCGGTTATTTCATATCAAGTGTCTGAATGGATGTACAGGGTGGATGAAAATGTGAATTGGAATGTATGTGAATGAATGGATGTACAGGGTGGATGAAAATGTGAATTGGAATGTATGTATAGGTTTATACATTCGTATGCGGAAGATTTTCTTAAAAAAGTATTCCGTCACTAACACGGTAATCTCATTAGTGACGGAAATATTTCTCTCTCTAAAAATATTAATAGTGACAGAAATATTTCCATCCCTAATACTGCAATCTCAATAGCGACGGAAATATTTCCCTCTCTAAAAATATTAACAGTGACAGAAATATTTCCGTCGCTAATAACTTAGTAGCGACGGAAATATTACCATCACTAATGAATTATTAGCAACGGAAATATATCCCTCTCTAATGTCATCAATAGTGATGGAAATATTTCTGTCGCTAATAGTGCTAGACAATTTTCCGTCCCAATTAAATTTCCGTCACTAAATTTGTTATTCAATATGCCATTATTAGTGACAGATCATTTCCGTCACTATTAGAGACGATATTTCCGTCACAAAAACCCTTTAGCCACGGAAGCAACAGTAACGGATTAGCGACGGATATTTTTCAGTCACTAATAGTAATAGTGATGGAAAATCGTGTATTAGTTACGGAAAAGTTCTGTCGTTGCGCGGTAATTTTCTTGTAGTGTGGTGGTGGTGGTGGCGACATCGGTGGTGGTAGTTGTGATGGTAGTTAAGATCTTTGTAACAAAAACTGCTGTTTTTTTTTTCTTTCAAAAATTTGATAATTTTTTGATTACCAAATTTTTTACGAATTTTTGAGTTTCCGAATTATTCACAATTTTTTTGAATTATTCTTAAATTTTTTGAATTATTCACTAATTTTTTGTTTTGTTCTCGAATTTGGTAAAAAATTACTTCTTTTGTATTTTTTAAATCAAATTATTTTGTATATTTTATAATTATTAATTTATTTTTTCGAATTTTTCTAAACTTGACCCCTGCCGAATTATTCTCCTCCTAAACTTTGTCACTATTGTTAAGATTTGGGACAAGATATGAAGTTTTCGATTTTTGGCTACATCGACAGTGGGACAAGATATGAAGTTGAGATTTAGGACAAGATATGAAGTTTTAGATTTTTCTCTTTATTTTTCTTCCTAAATCCAAGATTTTTGGATGGAAATGAAATCATCACTCTTTTATTTTCCCGTTCTTTTCATAATTACCGAACACTGAAAAAAAATCGTTTTCTTTCACTTTTATTTTTCCACACCTTGTTTTCTAAGGAACCAAATAGAGGGGTCTTCCCTAGTTAATTAGAACCTGCCAGATTGAGCTCAAATGAGAAAGTTGATCACTACTGTATTGAACTTCATACACTGCAGAGAAGTGTTCCTCCCTAGCTCGTCCTGTAGCAGTGCTTCTTAACAGTTAATCTAGTTTGGAGAGATGGGTTAGATTATCTCTTGTACACTGCCTGAGGTTCATCACCCAACTGAACATGACTGTCTGTTGGGAATCTTGAATTCAATTATATTAATTTGTGTAATATTGTTATTATTTTTTGATACTTATAAAGATTATATTAAGTACAAAGATTAGTACACCCATAGATCTCATGGTAAGACCGGATCATCAAGAAGAGAACAATATATCAGTAAAAGTTGCGGAACGATTTCGGCAGACAACTAGTCCCTTTTACACTATAGAATGAGGCCCTTGGGTGTGTTCGTTTGGCGAGAAAGTGAGGGAAAGGAAAAGAAAAATATGTTTTCTTACATTTTTCTTGCGTTTGGTTTTTAGTAACACACTTTTATTTTCTTGCATTTTCTCAATAGTGACAAACTTTCTCCCAAAAACTCCATTCTTTTGATGGTTATTTTACGAGAAAAATTAAGTTTTTTTTTTTTTCTTTTCTTTCACCCACTTTCTCGCCAAAACGCATGGGAAAAGGACCCTACAAACAATAGCCGGTTGGATCCTAGAGGGGGCAGCTGCTATATTCTTAGCATATGGGTGATAGGGAAATGCCATCAGTTCGAAAAGTATATCGGTGTTTTTGTCATGAGCATGCTCTGCTTGTAAAGGAGATGCTAATCAATAAAATGTCCGCTATAGGGTGTTAGTTCCTTTAGAATAGACCCAGGGACCATTCATCTCTTCCCTATATAATTTGTTTTTATTTCGGATGGACTAGAAATAGAAATTGCTATTTTAGTCAGATTTGGAACATATACATATCCCTATGATTGTTATTGCGACAATTTTTTGCAAGTGAGCATCAATTCGATGCAATGTGTGTTGTGCCTAGTATTCCAATGATATTTTTTTTTCAAATGCGGGCCTAGTTAGCTATAAATGTAACAGCTATTTTAAATTTATTCCTCTTATTAAAATTTTTTACCTAGTTCATATCACACTAGAGAAAGACATTCAAATATACCAAAATTACCAAACAGACTCGGAAAACAGAACTTTCCTTCACCCAGCCACCATAGAAGGGTGCCTCTTTTCATTTGAGGTCACAAAACTGGGCGGTTTTCCGTTGCGACTATGACTACTATCGCTCTCTTCCTGGATAGTTTCCAACCTCTTTTCCAAACTCGGCCTCCTTTCGACCTGTATAATACGCGGCGGCGCTATTTCCATAGCTTGCCAAGTGGTGCTATTTGATGACTTGGACATCTGTAGTGAACCTCTAATTTTTCTTCTCTCTCTGTGTTTTTTTGATAGGCTGTGTTGGTCTAGCAATAAGGAGTGACATATTTATAAGGATGAGGAGGAAGCCCTCTTGCAAATATTGTATATTCTACAAGGGACACCCACCACTCTATCTCTTATCCTTTAAGAATCATTGCATTGTTGACTTTGATTCTTCCCTAATGCTTTGCTTAAGAAAATAAAACATGAAATTACACTATTACCACTTGACAAATTAATAAAAGACTTAGATATGGAGTGGTACTGAGTAGGAAGAAGTTTATGGAGAGGGGATGTGTGGCTGTCCTTCAAATTGCCCGTTTTGGGGCAATGTTCTCCAATTGGGAGGAATGTATCCACTAAAAAGTGAACCACAAGATCTCACATTATGTTCTCCTTATGCCCATTGAAAAGGTACCTTTGCTTAGCTAAACTAGATGATAGCAGGGAATTGATTCTTCACTTCTTTTTCTTTGAATATTGAGGTCATTTTTTAGCCCTATAATTTGGGCAAGGAATGCTAAGCACACTCTCATAATTTTTTTCAAAAATCACTCTTCCATCTTTTTTTTTTTGGAAGGTATCACTCTTCCATCTTTTGATAATAAAGCAAAAGTTTTTTGTGCCACCCAATTGTGGACCCCCTAAAAAGTAAAGATATGGAAATGAGAGTATGCATAGCATTCCTCTAATTTGTATAGGTGGACTTTGTAAAATGGTGCAAGTTGGATGTTCTAAAATGACCTGAGAAAACAAAAAATGTCGTGAATTAATATAGTGATGATTAATTTGATTAAACATGTTTTAGGTGGTGTTTGGTAACACTAATCTAAAAAGTATAGCTTATTCGAAAATTATGCTGAGTTGGACTTTAGATTGTTAAGTTGAAGCTAGGTTAATTGCCTTAGTAAAGTTATAGCTTCTCATACAATAGAATAGCAACATAAATTTGTTTTGCTTGACTCCAAATATTGAAGAAAAGACACGTATGATGATATTGAGGACTAGCATGTGGGATCAAGATCTAACTTATGTTGTATCCCACCTAAGAGATCTAGAAGGCCGGAAATTAGGATATTGGATGATCCAATCTTATCCTATAGCTTATTGGTTGTGAGAACATTTCATAAATAGAAATGAGGTTTTTCCTAGATTGCCTCTTAAGTTTGGAATTGTTCCCTAACTACCCAAGTTTTAAAAACTCTTCTCCATGGTTAACCTCCATTTCTTATTAACCATGGAGCCCCCTTCGCTCCTTATTAACAATGAAGTCCCCTTTGTTGATCGAGAAAAATCCCCCAACATTTCATTACTTACAATTTCGACTGAGATTTCCTCAAGACAACTTCGTTCCGTTATACTAGTAACCACGATCGTGAAAGAACGCCATTAATCGAAGAATAACACCCATTTTGGGTTTCTTGGGATTTAAAAAAAAAATGAATTAATTAAGATCTTTTTTTTTTTGAAGACTTGGGCTGTCCCCAACCCTTTGTGTCAGGATTAATCCCCGAGGGTGCGACGAGAGCCTGCATCCCGCTACACCAAGTAAGCCCGGAAAATCCGTGCGGAACTGGCCTTAAAGGGGGAGTGGGAAGTCGAACCTAAATTCCACGTAAAATGGTTTTACATGTGTTTTCTTTTCATTTTTAATAATTTATAGTGTGTGGTCGATACTCAACAAATTAGGTCGATACTTCATATCGATACTAGTTGTGTTCCAAGGTTGAAGACAATTAATACCTAGTGTATTGACCACGTGTATCAATAAGTATCGATACATGGTTTATCGATATGTATATGTATAGATAGGTATCAATATGTGTCGTTCTAGTGTATCGACCATGTATATCAACTAGTATCGATCTTGCGTGCAAAAACTTCGTTAAAAGTTAAAATTTTGTAAAATTTTCATTTTTTTAAAGAATATTCCTATTGAATTTGTACTAAAACCTCATTAAATGAGAAAGAAGTGAGGAGCTTCTCCCATCTCATGCTCGTATGTAAATCTCTCTTTTCTAATTATTTTTCTTTAAAAACTGGAAGAATTTTTTTTTGGGGTTTTTGCATATCAGTTGCTGCATTCTTCCCACTTTGCAAATACACTGTTATGTATAACAGTTTTGCAAATTAACTAATTGTTTTCCGATAGTTAGACAAATAACCTCAACCCATGGTTTTGTTAGACTTCTGTCCGTATTTGTTACGCCAATGACTATTATGCCCTTAAGAGAATTCATAACCTTACTAAGTCCTTTTCTCCTCTTCAACTATGGTTAATCAATTTTAATCCCTATGATTAATATTTTCCTAAAACTCAAGGTTATCTCTAAGGGTTATTGAATCTTAACCATAGTTAAAAGGAGTTAAAATGGGACACGGTAATTTTTTCTAAACACCAAGGTTAAATGCTTTAACTGTAAGGGTTAATGAATCTTAACCACAAGTAAAGGGAGTTGAAAGGGACATGTTAATTTGAAAAAAAAAATCTAAAAACCAAGGTTAGATACTTTAACCCTAAGGGTTAGTGAATCTTAACCACAAGTAAAGGGAGTTAAAAGGGACACATGAAGTTTTTAATTTTTTTTAAAACCAAGAATAAATGCTTTAACTCTAAGGGTTAGTGCATCTTAACCACAAGTAAAGGGAATTGAAAGGGACACGTTAATTGTTTTTAAAAAATATAAAAACCAAGGTTAGGTACTTTAACCCTACGGGTTAGAGAATCTTAACCACAAGTAAAGGGAGTTGAAAGGGACATGTTAATTTTTTTAAAAAATCTAAAAACCAAGGTTAGATACTTTAACCCTAAGGGTTAGTGAATCTTAACCACACTGTTAACAATGTATTTGCAAAGTGGGAAGAATGCAACAGCTGATATGCAATTTTTTTTTAAAGTGTAGAGATAGCGAAGGGGTATTTATGACATTTCATATTTGTTACATTATAAAAAATACTGGCAAGACTCTTTTAAGGAAGGGTTTTTAAAACTTAAGTATATGGGGACAATCCCAAACTTGAGGGACAATGATGAAAAACCCAAAATAAATTTACGATCAAATGGTTAAAAATCATATGATAATGTTGATTACCTAGGGCCATTCAATGGTTGCCTGGTGTTCAATATATTGCTAAGTAGTAGAGAAAGTGAGGAATAGAGAAACGTGCCAGCATTCTCCAAAAAGACAATAGTTCGTTCCATGGGCAAAGAGTGGACTATTGCGGACTATTGCTCCTCACTCTCAGAAAGCCGCCCTTCAACTGCCATGAAATTGGGTTAATTTTTGGGTGGTGCTAGGCGCAGCCCATTTTTTTTTTTTTTTTTCTGATATACACCAATCCTTTTAAATCTCTACGTTAAACAATAAATGAAAGATAAAAAGACAAAAAACCCTTATTTTTAACCTTCTTTGTCTCAACAAAAAAGCTCAAACTCCTCTCTCTCTCTCTCCAACTCCCTTCACTCTGCAATTGGGTCTAAAGGGCGATTAGTGCCCATGGGATGGTGGCACATGGGGCCCTCTTGGATAAGGACCTTGTCCAGACTCTCAGTAAGGGTCATAGAGATCTAACTCCCGAAAACTAAGCCACAACTTGTCGAAATTTTGACTGGATCGATGGCCCAGACCGTGTTACGTCATCTAGGGTGTCGACTGTCGACTATCAATGGCAGTTGGCACCTGCCTAGTTTCTTTGCATTCTCTTTCTCATACGCAATAGAGACAAACACATGCATCTATCTCTCTGCTAAGGATATGGGTGTTGTGGTGGTCGGTGGGTCCAATTGTTGAACTGACTAGTCATACTCTTACAATGCATCTCTCTCTCTGCTAAGGACCGACGATTGGAATCGCCTCTCATGTGAAAGAAAGAAAAACACTCTAATGAAAATAAGAGCTCTGGTAGCCCAAATACTATTTTTTTTATTTCACAGAGTCAAGTTCACTCACCTGAGAGTCGGCACCTTCAATCAACCCTCCCCTCCTAACCTACTTTTGAGTTTTGATTACGCAACAAGTTCTAAGGAGAAAATATAATCCTTTGCATCCTCCCATCATCTCATTCATTTTTGGAAAGGGGGGCTTGTGCTCACTGCAATTTTAGTCTCACTCAGCCAACAAGGAAAGAGATGCGAAAGGGTTTAGGAGCTATTGCTGATTCTCGTTCCTGCGGTTGTTTAACTTAGGAAGAAGGTTGAAGGATGAGAGCGCCTTTTGTTCATTTTATCTTTTTTTAGGTGCTTAATTAGAAATTTGTTTACGATTGGTGTATTTTAGTAAACATTGGGGTGCGGATAGCTCCACCCTAATTAAAAATAATAATAATAATTTGGGTTAATTTTTTAAATAAAAATCAGGGTGACTGAATTTTAACCAACCACAGTAAAAAAATAAAAATAAAAAATCAAAAGGAGACAACGTGGCAAGAAAAGAGAGCCTAGAATCCCCTCCTCGCGTCACCGACCGAGGAGGTGATCATTTTCCTTCCCAAAAATATAACAGAGACTACATAGATCCGGATAAAAAGGTTATCCAGGTTCCCTTCCGGCGAGCTCATGTCATAACGCGTGATTTTCCAGTTTGGAAGACCATAAACCCTAGACTTTTTACTTGTCAAAGAGCGTAGCTTTCAGAGCCATGGTGAGATTCCCTTCCTCTCTCCCTACAATTTCAGTAGCAGAGAGCTCTAAGCTTTAGTATCTCCATTGATTTCTCCGGTTGTTCTTCGAATTGCAGAATTTCAAACGCTACGTATAGATCGGCACGTTGCTCTCGTTAACTATGGAAAAGATTATTGTAAGCTCGTCGTCGACGTTATCGATCAGAATAGGGTAAGCCGCTATATCCCATTTTTCTCATTCTGTTCAATTATTTATCCGGAGAATCAACACACATTTTTGATGAGATTTCTGCGTTATCGAATGATAAAAGCTGTTCAGAATCTCTAAAAAAACATATTTATTATTGCTGTAAATCCCAGACACTTTGTTTTTTTGTTTTTAAAACACTTTCTGGAATCCCAATTCAAAGAATGGGAATCGATTCTTCACTATGTAAGCTTGCTATTTGTTCAATATGGCATTTTCGATTACATGGACAAATCAGGCAAAATTTCTCTACACGTTACACTCTAAATTTTACTGCTATCTTGTTCATAGGTCTTCGTCTAATTTCATGTTTATGCGATCATTCTGGCCAATGGGATCATACTAAAATTGTAACAGGTGCCATGTTGTTTGGAAGCTCGAAACCAGAACAGTGATGTCAGTTAGGGTGACTTTGTGTAAGAGTCATTCTAGTGTGGGACTACAACAATTAAGGATCTAGCTTTATTAATAAGAAATTTGTCTTATACCTTATTCCCCTGTTGATGTTTTTATTGTGCAATTTCAACGACCAATTTAATACGGGGAATATCCGTTGTTTTCATTTGTGATCCCAAAAAATGCCTTATTCTCAGAAACAGAAAAATTATGCAGATTTTCATTCCTTTCTGGTGACGAGGATAATTAGTATATAGGAGATTATTGTCACATTTATCTGCTCATTTAACATGCAGGCCTTGGATGATACCCCTGATATGGTCAGATGCCAAATGAATTTTAAGAGGCTCTCATTAATGGATAGTAAAATTTGATATTAAATGGGTGCCGGCAAAGATTCTCTCATAGCTGCTATGGAAGCTGTAGGTTGGATTTTCTTTTATTTGTCCAAACCATCTACTTTGTTTCTAGGTATATGTAAAACAGTAAAAGAAAGATGCTTTCCATATTTCAGATGCGAAGAATAAGTGGAACAAGAGTTCCCAGGGTAAGAAAGAAGGCCTCACTAAATGACTTTGTTAGGTTCAAGTCATGCTGGCAAAAATCAAGGTGTGATTTTTCTGTCTCTTCTCTCTCTCTCTCTCTCTTTTTTCCAATATTGCTGAAGTAACTTCAATTGGTTACTTGCTAGTTCGTTCTCGAGTCAACTGTTCCATTTTTATTTTATTCTACAGATGTTTGATCAGGCTAGAGCTTTCAAAATTGAAAAAGCAGGTTGCAATTTGAGGAATAAATTTGCATTCCAAGCATGTCATGGTATCTTTCACTTTTAGTGGTTGTGAGTTTTGCCAAAAACCGAGTTGTTTAGAAATTACATTGTGCATGTAGTGGCTTAGTTTGGATCTAATGGGTTTTGTGACTCTTTTATTCTGTTCCTGCCTATTCTGGAATTGTTGAGGAAAAGGACGATCTTCATTACTTGTGCCTTGGTCAACTGTATGTCTACATCTTCCCATTCAATTCTCAGTGCACGAGGGACTATTCAAATAATTCTTTGGTTCAAATTCTGCCATTCTACTTCGAAGAAAATGTTTAAGCTCTTTCAAAAACTTTTTGGCCTTCATTACCTCAATACTAATTTGTTCTGGCACATATCTTGATAATCTAGTGAATGCAGCTTCATACTGATCCACTGTCATATTTCCCTATGACAAGTTATTAAATTCTGCTCTCTTTCTATCATAGTTGTCAAGGTGACTAGGCGACTTGAGGCGATAGACCCCATGGACGCTTGAGGCAATAACCTGATGAACTTTTTGTTGCAGAAATTTCCCTATTATAAAATATATGTATTGTGCATTTCCTTGAATAAAGGGCCTTGCAATGCATATATATTACTAAATTTCCATTGTCAAGATGCACTTTGATAGAACCTTCCATAGAGACAATTCTAGAAGAGGGGAGAGAGAGGGAGAGGCCGTACCTCTTATTCTCATTTCTTCTTTCTTCTCAATTATACTCAATAAAGTAATAAAAAAACATATAACAAGTAAAATATATAATTATGGGGAAATTCTAGAATTTATTTAATTTACAAATGACCCCTTTAAATAGGGTTAATGAGAGTTTTGTAAATCCTAAAAGGAATTTGGGGCATTTACTGGCCGTTTTTTCTTATTGGACCGCTTAAACCTAATTGTATGCCTGGTCACGATGTCTTGAACAACCATGCAAAAAACAGATGAGAATTATATGATCCATCTACAAACAAAGGGAGAGAGAGACCAATAGGCTAGTCCACCCATTGAGCGAGAGAGGGACAGGTTAACATGAGAAAAACATACTTGATACTGTTTGTCTCTTCTTTCTTCTATTTGCGAACCCTTGTTTTGTTAGATAGACAAACCTTAACATATTATATGGTAAAAGATTTGAGAAGTATATAAATTATAAAATAGCAATTTTATTTGTTTGCCAAACAAATAAAATAAACTTATATATCCTTAAACAATAATTATATTACATATATCAAATTTTTAATAATGACTGCCTGAGACGGTTAGTCGCCTGAGCTCAACAGAGCGTTTGATCACCTAGGCGACCGTCTGAGGCACCTGAGGTTAGGGCTGACAACAGAGCGGATTCAAAGCGGATAGTACTCTATCCGTATCCGCTCTGATTAACCTTACCCACTATCCGTATCTGCTCCGATATCCGGTGGATAGTAATTTTAAAATACCGAATTTCAATCCGATTAACTAATTGAATTTGGATAATTATCCGAATTCGACCGACTAGTAATCAAATTCGAACTTGGATACTATCCAATTCGACTAATAACTGATTAATATCCGAAATTCGAGTGATTAATTTCCGATTAATGGTTGACAAATTTCTCATTGAAAAAAATTTCACATACAACTGAGATTTGAAATAGGGAATTACAGAAGAGAGGAGAAGAAAATCCTTGCGGGTAGAACAATTTAATCACAGAAGAGGGAATTACAATTGAAATTTCTTATACCTTGTGCGTAAAGTAGAATCCTAGTCGGTTTTAAAAAAAAGCCTTCATAGGGCAAAATCCTATGGGAAAAGCATAAATCATTGTCATCCATCATCGTTGTCTAACCCAACTCTCCTTGCTTTGAGTTACAGCAACAAAAAAAATATTTTATGCAATTAGCAAGCAATAATTACTGAGACATACATCAACATTTCCACAAACACCTAAGCTACACCCCTCAATTAACAGAAGCAATACTTAAGAGAAAAAAAAGAGATAGACTTATAACCTTTATGATGCCTTTTAGATGCTTAATGAGCTCGGAATCTGAAGAAGGCTCGTGGAAATGCTCTGCAAACTGGAAAATCAGAGCTCATCGTATACTGATAGTCCCCTATCCAAACAAGAGCTCACCGAATCATAGAGATGCAAGGAAGAGAAGAGAGAAGGATGAGAGGTGAGAGGTGAGAGGTGAGAGGTGAGGGAGAGGAGATGGAGAAGAGAGGAGAGGCGTCCAAAGAAGATGTTAACCTAGGGTTTGTCTTAAGGATCCTTTTATATGATGGTTTAAATGACTTTCCTATCTTCCATACTTACTAAAATTACAAAAATACCAGTTATATTGTAAAGAAACTAAAAGGGTATTAATGGTATTTGGAAAGGTATTAACGGTTCGGATAATAAGCGAAGCGGATTGTGGCCTATCCGTATCCGCTCTGTTTATAAACGGATTTTTTAATGGATATCCGAATCCGCTCCGCCGGATAGCTATCCGGATATATATCCGCATAAACGGATACAGATTCAGAGTGGATTCAAATATTTATCCGGTCCGTTGACAACCCTACTTGAGGTGATGCCTTTAATAACTATGCTTTCTATCTTGAGCAGTATCCGTAACATACTTCTCTAAAAACTTTCTCTGAAACATTTCCCAACTTGTCTGTATCTCAGGTTGATTGTCTGAGATGATAACTCTGGTTCCAACATAATACTATTTTATGTCTAGCATATAGGAGATCTACACGGTCATTCGGTCAACCATATAAAGCTTCAAATGGTGCCATGCCAATACTGGATTGATAGCTGTTATTGTAAGAAAATTTTACTAATGCCAAATGGATCTTCCAGTTCCCACCAAAATCTAATATATATGCCCGCAACATATCTTCCAATATCTGTATAACCCTTTCTGACTGCCCGTCAGTCTGTGGATGAAAAGTTGTATTGAATTTCAATTTTTATTTCTTTTTATTTCTTTAAATAAAGCCATTCAGGAGGAGTGGGGGGGGGGGGGGGGGGGTTTGGTAGACCTCTACCGGTTTATTAATATAATAAAAATTGGAGGGACATAAAACCTTACCCGTACAACTGACCAAACCAAAAAAAAAAAGAAGGGGGGACATAAAACCTTACCCCTTACAGACACACAAAAGGAATAAAAAGACACCGGGGGGGGACATAAAACCTTACCCCTTTACAACGAAAGACAACTAGACAATCATATTTTAACTTTTCTAAAACTCCCTAGACCTATTTTATCCAGCTGAATTAAATCTTTGATTCTATTTGGCAAATTATCCATGTCAAAAGAAGCCGAGTTTAACTTGTTGCATCCAACATTAGCCAGGTCATCCGCCACTGTATTTGCTTCCCGAAATATGTGATTGATTGAGAAACTATCAATCAGGAGAGAAGTAATTTTCTTTTTCCAATACCAAGTTTTCCAATTACCTGAAGTTTTAACAGTCCATTCCTCAACCATGCTCTTCGAATCAGATTCTATAATCACATTATATAGATGAAGCCTCTTGCAAAGAATCAAACCATCAAGGAGCGCTTGAGTTTTAGCAATATAATTGGAGCATATACCATAATCGGAAAAGAAACAAGCAACTAGGTTTCCATTGTGATCTCTAATAATACCCCATCCACCTACATTACCAGGATTACCTATTGAATTTCGATTCAAAACCAACAACTTTTTGAAAAGTTTGCCAAAATTGTGATGGAAATCGAGCATCTCTATTAGAGACAATCAACATAAGAACTCCATGTAACTTTACTATCTTTGATATATAAATTTGGCTCAGTTTATCCATTGAATAAGTAATATTTTGAATGGCGAGAAATGAGCAGACTTGGTCAATCTATCCACAATCCCATATTGAAGCTATACCATCCCTAGTTCTTGGCAATCCAGATAGAAAATCCAGTCACATGTTCCCATTTCCATTATGGTATAGGAAGTGGTTGTAGAGGTCCTGCGTCTCTTATGTTCAGCCTTTATCTACTGACATGTCAAACATCTACTCACATGTTGAGCAATGTGCTTCTTCATTCTTGGCCACAAAACTTTCTTCTTAAGTCTCTCTGCATCTTAGTACCACTAGGATGAATAGTATAATGAGATTTTGGTGGGAACTGGAAGATCCATTTGACACTAGCAGAATTGTTCTACAATAACAACTATCAATCCAATATTGGCATGACACCATTTGAAGCTTTATATGGTTGATCCTGTAGATCTCCTATATGCTGGACAGAAATTGGAGATAATATTATGTTGGGACCAGAGTTAGTATCTCAGACAATCAGCTTGAGATACAGACAAGTTGGGAAATGTTTCAGAGAAAGTTTTTGGAGAAGTATGTTACGGATAGTGCTCAAGATAGAAAGAGAACAAATTTAATAATTTGTCATAGGGAAATATGACAGTGGATTAGTATGAAGTTGCATTCACCAGATTATCAAGATATGCGCTAGAACAAATTAGTAGTGAGGTAATGAGGGCCAAGAAATTTTTGAAAGGACTTAAACCTTTTGTTCGAAGTAAAATGACAAGATTTGAACCAAAGAATTATGCGAATTCAATCTCATGTGCACAAAAAATTGAATGGGAAGATGGGGAAATACAGTTGACCAAGGCACAAGTAATGAAGGGTTGTCCTTTTCCTTAACAATTCTAGAATAGGAAGGAGTAGAATAAGAGGCAAGTGACAACGAGGTATAACCTAGTTTTACATAAATGAATATTATAAGTCCACAAAGAATACCATCTCTGTTTAAGCAAATATTTTCAGGTGCAGGTTATAAAGTTGTTATCTCTCAAGTTTTATGGTCTTTAAATCTTGATCATAATATATACATTGTATTTGTACGTGAATATATAAATTCTCCCAGCATGCATATTTGTGTTTTAAATGGGTTCATTTCTTCTGCAGTTAGTTTTGCAAAATGATGGCATGCCATTTGACATGATTTTCAGATTTATTATCTTATATGGTTGTGTTTTGTTATTAAATGAGTTTTGGGTGTGTTGTGTTTAATCATTTTCTTAGATTTCCAACGTTCCCTAATGTTTTCATAGTTTTTACCATAGTTACCCGAACGAGAAATGAAAACGAGAAGTGAATGCGAAAACCAGGAAGCGGGAAGCAGGAAGCGAGGTTCAAAAAATCCTTAGGAAGAGAAAAGCTGTAAATGAGATATAGGCGTCTCAGTATGGGCATCCCTACTTTAGATTTTATCTTACGTAAGATATTTGTGGAGAAGTAGCTGCCTTAGGTTCCAATTCAACGATACTTGCTCAAAATCTACCTCCTAGGCTGCAGACTTGAGTCTATCCCATCAATTCCTGTTGATATATGTAATATCGGGGGTATACTTGTAAAATGACATATATGTAATGTTCTCTCTTTATATAATATGCTAGTAGGGTTCTCTAATCCCTAACTAAGCAATTTACCCTAATTTCTCTTTTTTCTATCTTCTCATTTGTCTTCTCTAAACCCTTAATCCTCCAAACCCTTTTTCCAACTTGGTATCAGAGCTACATCAAAGGAAGAAGATTGTCGTTTAAAGCCGTAACAACAATAAAAGGAAGGAGCTAGCTGCCACGTTTTTAGCCATACGGCTGTCTCTAGCCATATGGCCTAGGCCTTATTTTTGGGTTTGGGTTCTTCAAAGGTATATTTTTCAAAGATCTTGATTTTAGAGGATTTTTGAATCCTATTTCATGAGATTTGGTTAAATATTGATGAACTTATGATGATTTGAAGAAAAAATACAGAATAATTCGAAGAAAAATACTGTTTTGGTTCAGATTTTTTACTGCTTGAATGGGTTGTTGCTTCCGTTGTTTATTGGTCATGGTTGGACTGTTTTTTTTATAGGAACATCTTAAATATGTTTTTTCTTCGTTTGGATGAGATTTAAAGAAGTTATGATGATTTTACAACCTCACTTCACTACCGTTTTTTGTTGAAAAAGATTTTTTTACACCCTATTTGCTTATAACAACAACTTAAGTCATCTATTTGGTAATCTTAATACCATTAAATCTTTTGTTGTTGATATTTTTGATTGATTGGTTGTTTGCTCCTTAAGTTTCTTTTATGGATGCTAAAGTTCTTGCTCCGCCGGTTCTTTTTGACTCTGTTGTCTACTTTATCACCAATATCAAATTCAATGGTGATAATTTTCTTGCGTGGCGATGCTCGGTTGAACTTTATATTGGGGGTCGCTCTAAAATGGGGCATCTTGATGGTAAGACCCCATAGCCGGAGACAAGTATTGCCGAAATTGCTAAGTGAAATGCAGAGAATTGCATTATTTTGGGCTGGTTGTTCACTTCCATGGAGCCTCAGATTACCGGGAATTATATTTTTTTTATAAAGATTGTCATGAACTTTGGGAGACTCTTATTCAAACTTATGCCCTAGTAAAGAATGATGCTCGGATTTATCAACTTACTCGTAAGATTGCTCACTTTCAGCAAGGGATATGTCTATTTTAGATTATTTTGGGGCTTTTCAGCGTAGTTGGGAAGAATTGAGTCATTATGAGCCTCTTTCTGAATTATTTGCTACTTCTTCCAAGATTATGACAAAGCGAATTGAGCGTCACCGCATTTATGATTTCTTGGGAGGTCTTCAGGCCGAATTTGAGCAGTTGTGCGCACTCAGATTCTTACCACATCTCCTTTGCATCTCTTCGATTTGTGTACTCTACCGTGTTTGGTGAGGAACACCGCCGAACTGTTATGTCTTCAAGCACCACTCTTATGCTCCTTCCGGATCGTACCGCCTTTGCTACTGATTTTCGTCCTGTTGCTGGCTGTGGTAGGGGGACTAATAGGTGCCTTCGTGGTCATGGTAGACCAACTACTCCTTGTAGTCACTGTGATATAGTTGGATACGATCGTGATCATTATTAACGTTTGCATGGCTATCCCGAGGGTTACCAGCCTCGTCCTTCTGCTCACCTTTACTACGATTCCTGTTGTTGATCCTCAGTTGTTGCCGGTGATCCTCTGGAGTCCATGAGAGCCTAAGTTGCTGAGATGATCCAAGCTGAGTTCCGTTTGCAGAGTGATTCTCCTGATACTGCTGCTTCATCTGCTATAGGTATCTATGCTCCCCGGCCTATGCCGCCACTACATCGTCTTCTTCTTCTAGTTGAGTTATTGATACCGGAGCTACTGATCATATGACTGGTGAGTCACAGGGTTATTCCATTTATTCACCTTCATTACCTACTGCCAAGGTTCGCTTGGCTGATGGTTCTTTTACTCCGGTCTCAGGAGTAGGACACATTCCTGTGTCTCCATCTCTCTCTTTATCTCATGTGTTACATGTTCCTCATTTATCTTCTAACTTTTTTTCAGTGAGTAGTCTTACTATCAAACTTAACTGTTGTGATATGTTTTATCATTCTCATTGTCTCTTTCAGGACCTGACTACGAGGAAGATTATTCGTAGAGGAGTGGAAAAAGGCGGACTTTATTACCTTGACACTAATTATGCTCCTGATCGAGTCTCCTCTACTGTTGCTACTGTTTATGTTTTTTCTTTTTCTGTTGATACCATTCTTGATACTTATCGTTTATGGCATGCCAAGCTTGGGCATATTGGATTTAAGACTTTATGTTCTTTGATTCCTATTTTTAGTAAACTTTGTTCTTCATCTACTTTTCAATGTAGACTTCGGACGTATATATCTGGTTTGAAGCAATCACCCCGTGCTTGGTTCCATCGCTTTAGTGAAGGGGTCCTGAGCATTAGCTTCTAGCGATGCACTCTGATCATACTGTTTTCATCCATTTTGGCACCTTAGGCCGCACTATTATCCTGGTATATGTTAATTTTATCATCTTGACTAGCGATGACTCCTCATTCATCTCTCATGCTAAGCATGAGCTGGGGTGTACCTTTGATGTCAAAGATCTAGGCCATCTGAAGTATTTTCTTGGTTTGGAGATTGCTCGATTTAAGAAGGGAATTTTTCTGTCACAATGGAAGTATGCTCTTGACCTACTCAGCGATACTAGTATGAGTGGATGTAAAAACCCGCTACTTCTCCCATGGATCCGAAGCTCTCTTTGCATGATAGTGAGGGTGATCTTCTTTCTGATCCTCATGCCTATCAGCGTCTTGTGGGTCGCTTAATATATCTCACCCTCACACGACCTAATATTAAATTTGTTGTCAGCATGGTTAGCCAGTTCATCCATGTTCCCCGTGCTTCACACCTTGCTGCTGTTCATCGTATTCTCCGATATATCAAGGCCAGACCCAGTTGTGGACTTGTATATCGCTCGCATGGTCACCTCGATATCTCCGGCTATACAGATGCTGATTGGGTCGGATCTGCTATTGATCGTGTTTCCACCTCGGGCTATTGAGCTTTCCTTGGAGGCAACTTGGTTGCGTGTAAGAGTAAAAGCAACCCGTGGTTTCTCAGTCTAGTGCCGAAGCAGGATATCATGCAGTTGCTCATGGTACTTGTGAACTCTTATGGCTTCGTTCTCTCCTCTGAGTTAGAGTTTCCTGTTAAAGGTCCTATGTCCTTATATTGTCATAACGAGACTACTGCAAAGATTGCCTCAGATTCTGTGCTTCATGAGCGGACAAAGTACATTGAGGTTGATATTCACTTCTCCGTGAGAAAGTCCGAGATTGTTCTTTATCTCTTCAACATGTTTCGTCTTCTCAACAACTTGCTGATATCTTCACCAAGCCGGTTGGCCTTGCTATTCTTCATGATATTACTGTCAAGCTGGACGTGCTTAATGTTTATGCTTCAGCTTGAGGGAGAGTGTTGATATATGTAATATTGAGGGTATACTTGTGAAATGGCATATATGTAATGTTTTCTCTTTATATAATATGCTAGTAGGGTTCTCTAATCCCTAACTAAGCAATTTACGTTAATCTCTCTTTTCTCTTCTCTAAACCCTAAATCCTCCAAACCCTTTCTCCAACTATTCCTATATTCATACCCTTCTTTAATCACTAAATGATACTTGATAGAAGCAAACTTCCTTTGAAGCGAGTTTGGGAAGTGAGCATCCCACCCTGTGTATAGCTTCCTTGCAACTATGGTTTTTACAGTGTTTCCACGGACTTCAACAAACGTCCATGAATGTTCCTGTTTGTTTAGTGACTATAGTTTGCACAGACACCAAAGCTTTAAACCTTGCCATTATGACCCCCTGTGATTTTCTTTATTGTTTTGACCTTGCATTGTGGCATTTGCTCTTGCATTGGACTTTTGAGTTTGTAATCCTTTTGCTAAACACTCTCTCCTCATTGATCTCACTTAAAAAAAAAAATTGTTCTCATTGAGTTCTATGTGATCTTCTATTGTGTGAGTGCAATCTTAATTGTAATGCAAACTGTTGATTTGGTAATTGCAAAAATCTCATGAGGAATATTAAGGCTTAAACAAGGAGAGACTATATTATGGTTGTGGTCAAGGAAGAGGAAAACTCGAAGTCGACTTGGGGAGAGCAACTCCTGTCAAGATCGCTATCTTTAATCTTCATGTGTGTTATACATTGTTTTTCAAAATGACAAGGAAGCCAGAAAGGATGAAAATAGATTTTTTTGCAGGACCATGCAACTAACCTAGACTGACATGAATTGTGAGATCAGAAAATTAATTGCAATAATAATAAAACAATAAACTATCCAGGTTCCAAAATTAGAATGAAAATTTCAAGGGGAACTATTAGGGCCCGTTTGGTTCGGATTAATATAAGTGGTTATATCATCTTTAATCGCTTATGTCGGGATTATGACCCGATAACCGCGTTTGGTTCTTCTTCAAATAATCGGTTATGAAATCACTGGTTATGAGAGTAACTGGTGATTTCATAATCCATACGAGAGGTGTTTATGGTGTGGTATAACTGGTTACACGATCGGGATTATGACGGAACGAACGATCGAATGTCAATTTTCTCTCTCCTCCTTTCTCATGGTCTCACTTGCTTCTCCCCACTCACATTTTCAAGAAAAAAACCAAGGGGACGGAATCAAGGAAGATGGTCAATTGATTGAAGGTATGATGATGATGATGATCATCTTCATCTTCTTCTTGTTTTCAAATCGAACCCAAATTCAAGGGTTTTCAAACAATCAACTTGCTGGCAACACCCTCAATGCTCAATCTTCTTTCTCTTTCTCTGAATCCAAAGAGCTGGAATATCATGCAATGCTGGGGTTGATCCCAACGTGCACCCTACTGCTGCACCTGGGCCTGGGCATGTCTCTCACATCTTCGATGTCAAGTGTGGACCGTGTGGCATCATCTCTATTGGGAATTGCCCTCTCATTATGGGTGTGAGATGTGGGTTATTGGATCTTGCATGGTGGCTATATGATGGAAGGCCTGGGAAGGGGTTTGTGTGAGATGTGGGTCATTTGATCTTACATGAAGGAGGCTATTTGATGCAAGACCTGAAAAGTGGTTGATCACGTGGATGCTATTTTATAATTCTTCCAAATGGCTGAAAGCAAAAATAAAATATGATAAATAAATAGACTCATGTGCCCAAAGAGAGAGAGTCCAAAATCATAAACAAATTGCATCCCAACAGTGAATTTATGATAAATTCTCATTCCAACATTAATCACAGATATATTTTGAACTCTTGATGAATCCAATATAACTCTAATACATATGTACCAATATGAGATGGATGACCTTAGATAAACAATACATGAAATGATTCCAATAAACAAATTCTTTTCTCTGCCACACAGATATATAGAAGTAATTATCTCCTCAAGTTGCATTCAAATGCACTCAAACCTGTGTTCTGATTCGATTGAAAGGGGGAAAAAAAGTGTGTTCTGTTTTCCAAGACTCTTGAGCCATTCCTCAATCAGCTCAAATTGATCACATTACAACTAGCGTAAGTTTGATATACTACCACCCCAACCAAAAAAACCCAACCATTAACCCAGAAATATCCTTTCAAATTCAAGCTTATTGTCTTTTTTTTCTAGAAAAGTTTTTTAAGTGACTACAACTTTTTGGTCTCTTGGAAAACAGATTTTTTCCATATTAACTATTACATTTGATTCTCTTGCCAATTTGTCATCGACCTGAGTCCTTGGAAGTATATTGAGTTGTTATCTGAATTAATGATCTAATAGATCTACTCCAAAGCTAAAAGTCAGCATCTACGAGCCCATGTATGGTAGAAGATCAATTAGCATTTTGTCATTGCAATCATGTAAGGATTTAGTCCCAGCTTATGCACCATAAAACACATAGACACATGTTATATAGGCTGGTTAATGGTAGTCTTCTTCACATATCCAAGCGAAATGTCCTCTCCTTTCAGAGATTTATTGAGCAATAGCTTAGAAGGTTCAATGCCTGAATTTCTAGTAGAATTGCCAAACTTGCGGCTCCTATAAGTTTGCTTTCCAATGTAATTACAATTATCTTGGTATTTAATTTATGTTTGTGTGTAACATTTTGAATGCCTAAAATATTATTTTGTGTTCAACAACATAATAAACAGTTGAAACAATTAGTTTTTATATTAGTCTGAACCAAACATAATTATTTTACACATAATCGGTTAAAATCATCTTCAGCGCTTATTGACAGTGTCGAGCCAAACAGGATTACGTCTATCAGCGCTTATCAGCATAATCGCTTATGACTGCAATAATCCGAACCAAATGGGCCCTTAATGTCCTAGGTAAAAATTCCCAATAGGGACTGGCGGCAGCAAGGATAGATGTAGGGGGGGGGGGAGGGGGGTGGCTGTAGTTGTGCAAAAAAAGGGGTAGGGAGGTTGTGGCAATGTAGGGACAACAAGGGTATGGTCTAGGGTTTGTGGAATTAAAGCCTTGCACAGGAAATTAAAAAAATAAAGGGTATAGCAAGGAAGAAGAAGAGAGGAAAGAGAATACCTTGGCTTCACACCAATGACTTCACACCATAGCTAACTTTGGCTTCACACTAATGGCTTCACACCATTCCATTCGCAGGAAACTCAAAAAGAGTATTCATTCATAATCAAAATTCTGTAAATTCTTAATTCCTTGAAGAGAGTATTTATAGAAAACAGAATAAAACCCAAATCCTAGTTATTACGAAAGTGTTATTACTAAATAAAATAAACCCTACGAATTACAAAACTGGCATTACTAATAAAATAACTCTAATAAATAAAAAGAACAAATTCTAATATCAGACTAAAAGAAACCATGGACTAATCATAGCCCTCTAATTTCCACACTATCAATTCGACAGTAGATATCCCTCCATATCGCCATCTAATGGCAGATCTTCATCCCAGACATGATCCAAGTCATCCAACGGTGGATCTTCATAGATAGCTCGAACTAAACCCATATACAAGTCATCCATCCATAGAGAGACTTGTATAGTCTATAGGTGCTCTCCTCCTCCTCCGCTGGTATACTCTAAGATTGGATAATCTGATGTTTTCATCATTTTTTCTTTAAATGAAGGAGTTATAAAGTGTCATTTGGAGAGTGAAAACTTGTATTGGGCCAAACTTCCCCTGGATAATCTGATGTTTTCATCATTTTTTCTTTAAATGAAGGAGTTATAAAGTGTCATTTGGAGAGTGAAAACTTGTATTGGGCCAAACTCCCCCTGGATAATCTGATGTTTGCATCATTTTTTCTTTAATTGAAGGAGTTATAAAGTAAAAGTTTCATTTTTGGAGAGTGAAAACTTGTATTGGGCCAAACTTCCCCTGGATAATCTGATGTTTTCATCATTTTTTCTTTAAATGAAGGAGTTATAAAGTGTCATTTGGAGAGTGAAAACTTGTATTGGGCCAAACTTCCCCTGGATAATCTGATGTTTGCATCATTTTTTCTTTAAATGAAGGAGTTATAAAGTAAAAGTTTCATTTTTGGAGAGTGAAAACTTGTATTGGGCCAAACTTCCTCAGGGCCTTGGCATCGGAAGACAACAACCAAAATTTCTCTATTTCGGGGAGCAATTACAAGGAAGGATAGTTCCAAGTAAATAGGGAGGTTAGGGCAAGAGATTGGCTAGTTGGCAAGTCAATGCGGTTGGGTCGTTAAGAAATGAAAGAGGCAAGTAAGAGGAACAAAGAGTTTGGAAAGTTGTGAACTTGCGATATATAAGTTAGTAAGGACTAAGGAGAGATATAAGTCAGCTTTGGGAGGATAAACAATGTGCAAAGAAAAGTCCAATATTTGAGTTGCCGGTGTATATAGATCGGTTCCAACAAAGACGATTTAATGATTTTCTTTGAAAAAGGTAAAAGACGGAGAGAAATGAAATTTTATATCTCTCCATCAACTTCCAGCTTTAATTAATGATCTCAAGTCATAATTACACCTAATTATGAGAATACCATTAAAGGAAAATTATAAGAATGCCACTGGTAAGAACTAATAAGATCAGAAAGGGAAAATGCCTTCTTTTTCCACAATACTATCCATCAAGCTAGAAAATAGATGTTAGTCATGCTAAGCTTGACCAATAATTCTTGAATGAGAGTGGCCCAATAGCTTCTATAAAGATATCTGCAAGTTGCCAAGATGGGTGTGATACTGAATAGAGATTGAATAGAGATTAATCCAGACGCAACTCTTGAATGAAATGAAGTTCTGCTTCAATGTTCTTAGTATGTTTATAATGCACATATATGGAAGCCATGTGAATTGCTGCTTGATTATTACAATGCTGAGGAATATGAAATGCAATAGAAAAGCCAAGTTCAAAAAGGAAACTCTTCAACCACAATTATTCATAGGTTGCATGAGTCATAGCACATATTTTGCCTCAATATTCGATCTAGCCATGACAGTCTGGTCGTAACTTGGTAACTTTTCCATGTTACTATCTTACCACCAAGAAAAGTATGTTAAGGCAGAAGTGGAATGGCAATAGTCGACGAACAGCCCATTCAGCATTTGAATAACCCACAATGTCAAGATGACCATTCTTGTAATAAAGAACGCAACTAGGACAGGACTTGAGATACTGTGGTATCCGATAAATATATTCCAAGTAAGGATTAAAATACAGGTTTCGGGATATGTAACAGTTTCAACTGAAACCGTTACATATTGTCGATATCGATGCATATTGAATGATATTTATAAATCAGTAATTTCTTTTTCCAAAAAATAAAATTTCAAAGTAAACGTATCGGGGCAATACCGATGCGTATCGGCCAAGTCCTACCAATACTTATCAGATAATATTTATAAAGCAGAATTTTTTTTATAAGAGAGGTCTCGAAGACGAGTCATATTCACCTCTTATGTTAAACGTATCATTAATAGTAACATATAGGTCTACTGAAACCGATATGTATCGGTTTCAGTGATTTTTATTTCCATGTTTCCAAGTGAGGAGTATGAGGTGAGTGTATGAACTGGCTAACCACACTCGTAGCATGCACAATATTAAGACTAATAGCAGTGAGATTAATTGTCCAACCTGTCTTTGTTACATTTCCGAGTCAGTTAATTAGTCTTTCCCCCTGAGCATGCAGAGAATGAGTTAGTTCCATCAGAGATAAAGCAGTATGTGCACCCAATTTTTCCGATCTTAGCAAGAAGATTCATGACATACCTTCGTTGGAAATAAATATGTCACGATTGGGCAATCTCAATTTGAGAAAGTAATTAAGAGGTTAAAGATCTTTAATATCAATGGAAGCATTGTTGTCACCAGTCAATACAATATCATCAATATAAACAAGGAGAAGAGTAGTATTGTCCTTTGGAGAACAAACAAACATAGTGTGGTCTGAATGGCATCGTGAAATCCTATTAATGGATAACATTGTTGAAATGTTGGAACCATGCACGAGTAGACTATTTGAGGCCATAGGTTGCTTTTATTAACTTACATGCTTTGCCAGACTCCCTTTGAATCTGAAAACCAGGATCTAAATCCATATACACCTTATGGTAAGAAAGGCATTCTTCACATCGAACTTAAAAATTGCAGTTCTGATTTGTGGCAATGGATAAGATCAGACAAACAGAATTAAGCTTTGCCACTGAAACAAATGTCTCAAGGTAATGAATCCTATGTCTGCATAAAGCTTCTAGCTACAAGATGAGCATTCTATCTTTTAATGCTACCGTCAGTGTGATACTTAATAGTGTAAAGTTTAAAACCATTTGCTGCCCATTGCACACTTCCTTGGAGCCTGGAGGTAAAGAAGTGAGATCCAAGGTACACTCTTCTGAAGAGCTGTCATTTCTTGAATCATGTCTTCCTTGCAATGAGGGTGACAAAGAGCATCAAGTAGAGTGAGGAATAGTGACAGAGGAAACAATAGTACAATAAGCACAATAGGTCGGAGAAACTGCTTGATAAGACACAAACTGAGTAATGGAGTGATAAATATAAGTCTGCACAAAATAATTGTTAAATAAGGAGAAGGTAGTGAAGGCGAAACATTTGCTGAAATAGATGTAGTATCTGATGACAATGGAGCCTACGATATAGGAGCAACAATTGTTGTTGACATTTTTTTCCCACACATAGGCAAGCATATCCTTTGAGGGAACAACAGCAGGAGGCAGGAGGGTCAATATGATCGAGTAGAAGTACAAAATTACAGGAGCAACGAAAATAGAATGTGGAGGGGAGGAAAAATATGGAATATCTTCATGGAAAGTGAGCTCCTAGGAAACAAAAATCTTATCAGTTTTGAGTATATGAACTATACATTTGATTCTCAATGTCATTCTCTTGAAGATAATCCGAAAGGAATGCGAAAGATATTTGCCTCTTTATCAGTCTTGGGACATGAATATTAGGTCGAAATTGACGTTGGACCATCTTCTGGAGAACTCTGGGCATCTTAGAAACTTATTTTTTGATTTCAATAAATAAATCATGTAGAGCGAGAACAATCATCAATATAAGTAGCAAAATATCGATAACCATCAATAGCAATAATAGGAGATGGGCTCTTTTATTCATTCTATATGGATAAACAGTACACGAATTATATGGGAAATTTGAAGGTGATAATTGCTTATATGAGAATTTAATGACATTATCATCCATAACAGATTAATTAATATATTTGGAATATGAGATCCTTCTCCAGCTAGATTTTTTGCTCTATGGTGCCGGATTTCCTGCCAGACCTTCTCCTTTGTGCCTTCAATTTTATCTTCCATTGATTGAACACGTTGGTCGGTTGGAAGGAACCAAGATTGTCTATGTTGGAGACGGAAACAACATTGTGCATTCATGACTCCTGAGTGGTCCCTTTCATTTTGTAGTAATTGCAGGTGAATTCTGAAAATGCCTTCCCGCATACGTCGATTCGCGGTTGAGGCCAAATCTTTTGATATTCAAGAAGTGGAAACTAAGGAGGGAGGTATGCTGAAATTTACAGAGTCTCGGAGAAGAGGACTCGTTAGTTCCATGTGGTTGCCGGTAGAGGGTATTCAGTGGATGGAAAAGATGGTCCGTGCGTGTTTAGAAAGCAAGGGATACTTATTCAGAAAATTCAGATGGAAAGAGAAGATGATATTAGGGGAGAAACGAGGAAATCAAAGAGGAGAGTATCTGGTTTTTCAGTCCTTTTTGGGCAATGGAGCTGGAGGGTGTTTATTCATCCCTCGGGGAGACAAGAGTGCTGGCTGGAATGCACTAATGGCGGCTTTAGTGTTTTTCAGATCGCCTTCCACCAGCAACATCTCGACTAATCCAGAGGCCCGGCCCCTAACCAGAGGACTCAGAAAGGACATCTATCCTCTGACCCCAAGTCTGGGCCTTAGAAGTCATATCGAGAAGATGGAGGGCACAAGCAGAGTTGTGGTTGATCTGGATGCCGGCATCTTTGGCCAAGGGCAACTGCCATAGTCTGTTCCCTGGGATAATCTGGAACAAAATCATCTTGGGTAAAGGTGGTAGAGCTTCTTGAAAAGTTACTACCCGATGAAGCTAAAATCACCATTTTTCCTTTTGACCCATATCGAGCCATCTTTCACCCGAAGCAAATTTTTTCAGTAGCCCACATTTGTTGTAACCAGAGTTTCCGTTGGGAAGAAGAGCAGTGGTTGGATTTCACAGATGGTGGCCTGCGTCTAATACTTTGTCCTACACGGGGCTGATACAAACTCTGTGGCTTGCTATAAAGGGGATTCCATTTCACTTATGGGTACCACGAATTTTCTCTCAGATCGGGCAACTATGTGGAGGTTTGCTCGAGATTCACCCATCTACAAGGGAGTTCACTGACTTAGCACCAGCCAGAATTCTAGTTCGCAGTGATGTTCGATCAATCCCTCGTCTAGTTACCTTAAAATTTCACTCTGTATTCTACCTGATAGAGATATTGATCTAGGAAGATGACACATGTGGAATCTGCAACAAGTCATCGGAATCCATGGATATCTGGCAACGGGGTTGTCAGACAAAGGAGGAAAACGATGCCAGCGATTGCATGGACGAGGGGAGAGTCTCGAAGGATGAAGACGACACACGTGGCACCCTTGGATTGGGAGTTTTCAAAATTTCAAATTCAAACAAAGACTGTCATCCATCAAATCTTTTCATGAAAGATAGCCAAGCTCTACAGAGAGGGGCGTCCAATCAGGGCCAGCCTCGATCAGCCACCCGAGCAGATGAAACCGCCCATGTAATCGAGGTGTCAGCGCCCAATCAAGTACCAACTCAGTTAAAACAAGGAGTCTTTGGCTCTTGGAAGCAGGTGAGGGGCGAGAGGATGAACTCAGGGGACTTGGCGAACGAGTCACGATTGCCGGCTAAACACGCGAAGTCAGGGTTTGTTCATCAACAAAGGACAAAGCAAACCCGAAATCAGAAGCGAAATATGCGGCGAAGAAGGAATCGTTTGACCAAGAGAGTAGACGACGTACTTATTGCAGAATCTCCATCAGAGCCTTTGCCGGAAACAGAAACCTTCGATTCAGTCATTACGAGAGGTGGAGACGCGACTTTATATTTAGGGCATACTGCACACCCTAATTGCGAGACACTGTCCACTCACCGTATGGAACCTCGTGAGATTAGCTCTCAGCCTACGGGCCCAGTGTCGAGTGGGCCAGCCCAAACCGGCAATACGGACTTGGTTCATTTAGTGGAGCATGGGATGAGCAAAGGTGCTTTCCCCGTGGATCAAGACCCAGGCGATAAGGACCTGGATCCTTCAGTGGAGCCTGTGATCAGTGGGGGGGTTTCCCCTTTGGACCAAGAAACGTGTCATGGGCTTTCCATATTAAGGGGTCCGGTTTTGTCAGGCCCAAGACCGAGTCCTAGGCCTAAAGGTGAGCTCAAACTATCCCCTCTTCCCTCTGTTTCAGGGGCAGCATCCACCACCAGTTCTCCAATTCAGATGGAGTTTGATACACCCCGGCCACTCAGAGGATGGCCGATCCCACAGACACTCAGACCGAGGCCTCCCTTGAAGGCAGGTGGTTGGATCTCTCACCTCGGAGCTCGAAGGCGATAAAAGGTTGCTCTTCGGAACCAATCACGAATTGTAGACAATTTATGTTCCAAGAGAGTCAAGTTTCTTCGTGGCCATGTTCTAGGGACAACAAAAGTCAAGCACCTACAGATGCACTTCTGTTGTTGGATGGGCTAATCCATGGTGGTGAAGAGGGTGCTCGAAGGATGCAAGGAGATAGCATAAAGGACATCGAGATCTGTGTGCCTAAAATATCGGCCACACCTAGGAAAGGTCCAGACACTCCACCTACAGGCAGCAAGGCCATGCTTGAGGAATTGGGGGAGCAGAATCATTCCACTGAGAAAGATAGAGGCCTGAGAAATTCGGAGGGCAGCGCTCCTCCCAGAAAAAGATACATCGGGACATAACAATTACGGGCTGGGTGAAACTTTGTGTGCGGAAGGGGTGACATCGGGGTCGGATACACCACACAATTCAGATAGTACCATGCATACTCAGACTCATGAAATGGAACATGGGGAGAACTCGCTGATGGAGCACGAGCTGTGTACGGGTTTTGATTTGGCTCAACCTGCTGGAGTGGAGATGACTACTGTGCAGTCCACATGTTTTGAGGAAGCAATGCCGGGATCAAGTGTCAAGAACCTCGAGATCTTAGGCGGGGAAGGAACTAGCCCACCAGACCCTCTTTCCTTGGCCCTTTCTGGGCAGGGTATTGCACTTTCATTGATCCAGCCGCTGGTGCAAGGTACACACTATACCTCTAACCCGACTACCATCGCCCTCCCAACTGAGGTTGTGGATGGAGTTGGTAGTGGGGGCATTGAGGTCTCGTCTTTGTTACAAGATTTTATAAACAAACCAATGTCTACTGTAAATCTGATCCTTCCGACTGTCGTGGAAAATGAATGTCTTGATGATTTGGTGAGTCAAAGTTTGATGGAGGATCTCACTGAAAATAGGTTGTCCCCTTTGTCAGGGTCTAGGAGTTGTGCACCGCTTTCCATGATGAGTGGGCTGGGGAGTGCAGTGCTTAGGGATAGCAGCAGGGTCAGTCAGGAGGTGTTGGAGTGGGTCCTAAGTAGAATGGCCGCGTTCGGCGAGTTTGTGGGGGTGTCCTATGAGGGTCGAGAGGAGGAAGTGTTGGCTATGTTCCGCTCTTTAGAGTCTACAAGGGTCCCGCTAATGGGGAATACATCTCCTAGCGAGCTGGGTCATAGTAATAAACGTTTGGAGAATGAACTCTGGTGCCTATCCTCGGTTCAATTCCCAAACCCGAAGGGCAAGGCACGAGGCACGGATAGAAAATCTAGGGGAAGCTTGTTTCCCCAATGATGCACAACCGATTCATATCTTGGAATATTCGCGGTCTGGGGACGGCGAATAAGAGAAGGGCAGTTCGAGAAATTATCCGAACCTCTAAACCAACCATTGTCTGCTTACAAGAAACCAAAATTAATGTCATGACAGACAACATTGTACAAGAGGTATGGGGCTCTGACCCTCATCTCTGGAAGGTGGTCCCGGCCTATGGGACAGCAGGAGGGATTCTCATAGTATGGGATTCCATACTTGGGTGTGAGGAGGGAGCATTCTCCCTCTATATTTTATGTCAGGCTCGGGCAGATGGTTTCCAATGGGTATTTCCAGGTGTGTATGGCCCAACGTCACTCTATGAGCAGAGGCTCCTTTGGACGGAACTTGACGACGTAGCTGCCCAGTGGGACATGCCTTGGTGCATAGGCAGTGATTGTAACTGTGTTCATTCCCCGGGGGAACGATCTAATGGGGGGACATTCATTGGTCAAATGCGTGCATTTGAGTCTTTCATTTCCCGAAACTCCCTAATAGATTGCCCAATGTTAGGTTCCCTTTTTACTTGGTCAAATTTTCAAGAGCCAGTCACTTATACTAAATTGGACAGATTCCTAATTTGCCATCGTTGGGAGGATAAATACCCGGATGCGAGATCCTACTCCCTAGCCAGGATCACGTCGGACCACGCTCCAATTGTGCTTGACCCTTCAGAGATTTGGGGTGGGCTGAGGCCTTTAAAATTCAAAATTATGTGGATGGACCATCCTGATTTCCTCAGCTTAGTGGAGAACACATGGTCTCAAGCTGCTGTGTGGGGCCTAGCTAGCACCAGATTCGGATTGAAGCTGAAAGCCCTTAAAGTGTGTCTGAAGGACTGGAATAAGAATGTTTTCAGTCAGTTACCAATCAAGAAAAAAAGATTATTGGAAGAAATTGAACGTATATATTCTAGGGAGGGGGAGGTCCCCCTTGGCCGCCTCAGAGAAGCAGGCTAGAGAAGCTTTTAAGGCAGAATTCCAACAAACTCTAGTCTCTGAGGAAATTTTTTGGAAACAAAAGGCCAGACTGAAGTGGCTCAAAGAGGGGGACCGGAATACCTGTTTCTTCCATCGGGTGGCAAGCTCTAGGACTAGTCTTCGCATCGGCACTTCAAATCTGGAAAATGAGCATGACATTGCTAGTGGAGTGGTTCGCTTCTTTGAGCACTTATATTCTGAGGAGAGATCTTATAGACCAAAATTGGACGGGCTGGATTTCTCAACCCTCTCTGACCCTCAAAGAGACCTCTTGGAAGCCCCCTTCTCAGAGATTGAGGTCTCCGCATTTGTTAGAAGTATGTCTGGAGACAAGGCCCCAGGGCCGGATGGCTTCTGCATAGAGTTCTATAGGAAATGTTGGCACATTGTGGGGATTGACCTTATGCAGGTTTTCCATAAATTCTACCTCTCAAATACTTTTGACGCAGTCCTAAATAGTACCTTCCTTGTCCTCATCTTGAAAGTTGCTGGCGCTCAACAAATTAATGAGTACCGTCCAATTAGCCTAGTGGGGAGTGTGTACAAAATCCTAGCCAAAGTCCTCGAACGTCGCCTGAAAATAGTTATGAACTCGATCATCTCCCCTTTTTAATGTGCTTTCGTGCGAGGGAGGCAAATCTTGGATGGGCCTCTAATTGCAAATGAATGTTTAGAAGACCACCTGAGAAAGGGTGAGCTGGGTCTATTATGCAAAATGGACTTGGAAAAAGCCTACGACCACATTAATTGGGACTTTCTGGAATATATTCTAGGGAGGATGGGCTTTGGCATTAAATGGCGGGCGTGGATGAGAGCTTGCTTTGGGTCTGTTAGATTTTCTGTGCTTATTAATGGATCACTGCATGGCTATTTCAGGAGTTCTCGAGGCCTCCGTCAAGGGGACCTTCTCTTCCCTCTTCTCTTTATCCTTGCCTTAGAGGCTTTGAGTAGAATGATCCAGAGAGCGTTGCCCACTGTTTGGGAGGGATTCAACGTAGGTCGGGATAACATGCACATATCTCACTTACAATTTGCGGACGATACTATTCTATTTTGTGAACCATCTTGCACAAAATTAGCCCTTGTCAGGTGTCTTTTTCGTTGTTTCGAAGCAGTCTCGGGTCTACGCATAAACTTCAGAAAGAGTGTATTGTTCGGAGTGGGTGAGGTTCCTAACTTGGGCGAGTTGGCAGAGTGTCTTGGGTGTAAAACGGGTAGTTTTCCAACCACATATTTAGGCTTACCCCTGGGTGCGCCTTTCAAAGCAAAATCGGTGTGGAACCCGATCATTGAGAGGTTTTCAAAACGTCTACAGGGGTGGTAATCTAGGTTCCTGTCCAAAGGGGGGAAATTGGCATTAATCAAAAGTACGTTGTGTAGCCTCCCAACTTACATCCTTTCCCTACTTAGGATTTCAGCCTCTGTTGCATCTTGCCTTGAGCACATTCAGAGGAATTTCTTATGGAATGAGAAGGTTGATATCCGTAAGTATCATTTGGTCGATTGGAAAAGTATTGCCTTACCCAAGAGCAATGGTGGGCTTGGTATTTATCCCCTTCGGCGGGTAAATAAGGCACTCCTAGGAAGGTGGCTCTGGAGGTTTGGGGTGGAGGAGGGTAGTTTGTGGAAGACAGTGATAGAGGCTAGGCACGGTTCGTTGAATAGGTGGCAGCCTAGGCTTAGGAGAGGTCCGATGGGGGTTGGGGTATGGAAGGCCGTCGTGCAAGAGTGGGAGGACTTTTCTAAGTTTACCCGACTCAAGGTGGGTAATGAGGAGTAGATCAACTTTTAGAACGATGTGTGGTGTGGGTACTCACCTCTCAGACAGTCCTATGCCAACCTATTCCTTCTTGCATCAAACAAGGGGGCTTCGGTAGCCGATTATCTAGTTTGGCACGACGAGGTGCCGGTATGGATGCCCTAACTAAGGCATAATTTACTAGATTGGGAGATCCAGGACCTTCTCAGGCTATTGTCTCAAATTCAGTAGGTTATTCCCAACCCACTCATCAGAGATAGTTGTGTATGGTCCTTGGACAACAAGGGGCGGTTTTCAGTGAGATCTTTTATGCAAGCATTACAACCTGGGCCGAGCTTTCATTTTCCTCAACAGGCTGTGTGGTTCTCGTCGGTTCCCTCTAAGGTATCTTTTTTCCTGTGGACAACGGTTCTAAATAAAATCTTAACAAACGATCACCTTATGCATAGAGGGTGGTGCCTAGCCAATAGGTGTTTCATGTGCCTCTCAGCAGCGGAATCAATTGATCACTTACTGTTGCATTGCCCGGTGGTGAGAGAGGTTTGGTCATATTTCCTCACCCAGCTCTATATCTCTTGGATCTTTCCCCGATCCTTTTGGAGCTTCTTATCTTGTTGGCTCTCAGGGTCGTGTCCGGGTCCAGCAGGGGTTGTTTGGCCTTTCGTCCCAGGGGCGATTTCATGGAGCCTTTGGAAGGAAAGGAATAGGAGGGTTTTTGAGGACACCTCCCTACCTATCTACCGAATTCAGGGTCGGGCTCGCCGACTAGTATCTAATTGGGCAGCCACAGGGGGCATAAGGGGAGACCCGTGGGAAGACATTTTTGGTACTTAGTGTGCAACTGCAGCTGGGAGATTATCTTCTTATTTTACTTTGCTTTTTGTATTTTCACTAACGCCTTGGTTTACTATTGGTGAACCTTGGTATGTATTCCCTATATTATATTTATTAATATTATGTGCTATTTACCGATCAAAAAAAAAAGTTTTACACTTGTATGAGAATTCTTACACTGTTAACAAGTCTCACACTGGGCACTTTTGTTAAAGTCCTAGTATTTGAATCCTATGATTTATATCAAATCTTAACCCAAACAATCTGAATCCTAGCTAAATCCCTTTGGGAAGAATCTTATGATTTTCTCTCATATCTTACGTTTCACGATTTTAATTCTAAATCTTATAAAATCCTACAATTTGGGTGGAAAACAAGTGTTAGTTTTTCAAGTGAAATAATGAATATTGTTTCCTGGGATATATGTGGTTTCATTGCAAATATGTTGTCTTTGGTAGTCTATTATATAGTTGTATTTATTTTACACTAGTAAAAATTTTATCTGTATGAGTTAGACTATTTTGTAAATGCCTGTACTTGTCAAGGTGATATGCAATTGGGGTATGGGAATCTATCAGAAGAAACAAGGAGAAGTAGAATCCTATTTGTTAATCCGACATTGAGTCATATGAGCAAGGTTTAAAAAAAGGGTTTCGGACACCGTAACGGACACGGCCGAAACCTTTACGTAACGCCGTTACGTAATGGTTTCGGCCTTTATTTATTTATTTTTTCTTTTTTGCTTAAAAAAAATCCAAAAAATTCTAATAAATAGAAAAAAAAAAACATATAATAAATGAGTAACAATATACTTTTAAAGCTAATATGAAGCTCAAAATTTAGAAATAAAGAAATTAAATGGGTCGAGGGTTGAAACATATCCGAAATAAAGAACCTGCCTTGGATTCCTTCATTTCTATGAATCAAACCCCAATTCAAGTTGTTAATCAACAAAACGCAAAAAGATTTTATGAAAGAAAAAGGTACTAAGAATAGGGAGAAAAGAAGAGAGGAAGCAAAGATGAGGTTTTAAAATGAGTTTAGGAATTTTCGGAACCCAGTCCTACGACTGAATCCTTTACGTATCGGGCGTAACACCCGTTACGTAACGGTTTCGGGATAAACGGGTAAAGATACGGTATCGGGTATCGGAGGCCACTGAAACCTTTACGTAACGGGCTTTATGTAACGGTTTCGGCGATTTTTTAAACCATGCATGTGAGTGAATTGTGGAGAAAGAAGATACAACCCTCTTTGTTTATCCAAGTTGGATGGATATCAAATTATCAATGAAGTCTTAGAGAAGAGTTAGTAGGAACGGTTAGAGTGGAACTCAAAAGAAGCCAAAAAAAAAAAAGAGTTTGCAACTTATACGTTATCGTTTTGGAGATGCTAGTAATTTCTTAATTTACTTGTTTAGGACTTTATAAAGTTCCATTGCGGAGGACGGGAAGGAATGAAGGAGAGGTTTTTGAAATTGAAGAAGAAACACTTGTTGAGGATGAGGAACATAGAGATAAAAATGGGACAGATAACATATATAGAGGGCCCAAATGACGACATAATGGATAGAAATAATGATGATAATGACATTATCAATTAATAGAAATCTGAAATTTGTAACTTTTTGTGCTTCTGGATGTGGTAAGTAGCTTTTAGAAAGATTTTCTTTCTTTGTTAATGAAAAGGCATTTAAGTCGTTTAAATTGAGATATACATTTGCCTATCTTGTGAAAAAATGCATGGTGTACGTGTGTCTTGTGGTGATGGTTACTACTTTTTATTGGCATTCTATGTTAGCGAAAGACCCTTATCTCAAGGAGTGACTAAAATTTGATGGTTTGCATCGTGATAGAGGTTTCCATATTTTAGGTTCTTCTCAAGGTTTATTGAGTGTTCATTCTCGTCAGGGTGTATTAGGAGTTTGCATTATAATAGATGTTTCATGTATACCACCTTGCTAACTGCCAAGTGCCAACGCTTCCACATTGCTCATGATTTTGATTGTGGCTTTATCTGAGTCTGATTGTGAAGTGTTACACATATGTTGAGCATTTCAATCTTAGAAATATAGATGGTCCCTTAGCAATGGCTGGGAAGGTTTAGAACCAAGCACCAAGCATATGCCAGAACCAAGTTAGCATATACTGTCTTATTTAAATTTGAATACTTTGATTCCAGAAAACAAAGTGAGCAACAGTTCTTTATGTCCCCAAAGAAATTGCCCCCCGCTTCGGACTCCATATATCTTTTGACTCTATATATAGCATATACGGTCACCTGATATCTATTAGGGTTTACCCACCCCGGTTACAGCATTCCTTTCTATTGCACCTAAAATCTCTATTTCTGCAAATATTTCACATGCTTCTATATTTATGGTTCCTAGTGATTAATGTGAGCATACTGTCATGGTTATATTTGAATACTTTGATCTTAATCCCTGTGAAAACCTTTAGTCAATGGCTCATCCCTATGCCAATATTATCACAATAAAGCAGTTGGATTCAAGCCCTCTGACCAACATTTGTGTGCATTGGATATGGACAGAGAATCCCATGCTTTGAGGCAACTCTTTTGCAGCATAGTTGGTATGAGTTAAACTAAGCTTCAGCTAGTGGAAAGTTCGATTTAGGTAAGTTCAGTTGATTGAAGACACGTTTAACTGAGAGAAAATCTGTTAGGTACCCCGGAGGTTGATGCAAATTTCGTTAATTCCATGGTGAGATTGACCGTCTGGATGCTCCAGGGGAAAGTCCTGCAGATTTGAGCATTGCTGTGATGCTCCTAGAGCTAAGATTAGCCTTTAGTGCTCAGCAGTAGAACAACCACTTCTGATTAAAGCCTTCTTTTAATGGCTGCAATGACAAGATTCTAGGCTTCAAGGAAAAGTTTGTCAATGTCTTCAATTTACCCTTTTAACCCTTCTTTTATGCTCGAGGTGGTCTGGATTTAAGCTCACCCCTTCCAATCAAAGCTCTTCCTAATGGATGAGTATATTCGTTACAAGGATGAAGATGTATGCCTTCAATGCAGATTGGTTGAGAGGAGAGGATTCAAGACCTTTTTCAGATGATGCTTCAGAATGTAGGATCTCATATCTTATTTTCTTTTTTCTTTTTTTTTTCTGGTAAAGGAGGGTGTCCCAAACCCTTCGAGGAAAGGACTAATCTTCAGGCTTGGAATTTTCCCTATGGGCACTGGGGTAAGTCAGGGAGTTGAACACACAATCACAGGGAGCAAACCCAGGATGCTAGCTAACTGCACCAACCCCTGGAGGTTAGGATCTGATATCTCAATAACATAAACAGTGGTACATTCGTTTAATGTAACTCTTTTTTTCCATATCAAATTCTTGTTCTATTCCTCTCATATCGCATTGTACTTTTATTATTAGTGGATAGCTAGCTTTGAGATGGAGGAAATTAGTTTATGACTCAAATATCCTTCTAGAGCTGGACACAATAAGAATATGGACTCTGTAAATTAGAAAGTTGGGAAAAATTTTGAGTCTGGCCTGAAAGATAAGTTAAAATATTCCAAATCAAAACCTTTGGTCTGGAGTCTTTGCTCAATAATTAATTAAGCATTTGATTTGACCTACTTCAATAAAAAAAAAAAAATTAAGTATTATAACTAAGGCTAAATATTCCAAGCCAAAACCTTTGGTCTGGAGTCTTTACTCAATAATTAAGCATTTGATTTGACTTCAATAAAAAATTTAAGTATTATAACTATGGCTAAATCCGTGATGGAACCGCAAGGCATGATATTAATTTAAAAAGATCGAATGATCACATGTGCAACTAAAATGAGTATTTGTCTTGTTCTAGATCTTCACTTTAGTTTGTATCTCTCTCTTTCTTTTCCTCTCGGCATTTTAAGAAATTTTTATTTTTAATATATATTTTTACTAGTAGAGACCCCAATGCACGGGTGTGAATAAATAAATTAAAAATTAAATCTCTACACTCTCTAGGCTCTGGATTGTCTCTGGCCAAGCCAGAAAGGGCTTGTCTCGGGGTTCCATAGAATAGGTGACAAGTGGGCTCTCGGGGCTCCATGCATTGTGCGACAGTTGGCGTAAAAATAGGGAGAAGTCATTCCATTTTCTCCCCATAATTTTGACTTCTCCCCATTTGATATCTCTCACCCTTATTCTCCCACGCTTATCGCCACATGTCTTATAATGGGTGGAGAAGTCAAAATCATGGGTATCGCCACATGTCTTATAATGGGTGGAGAAGTCAAAATCATGAGGGCCCATGATTTTGACTTCTCCACCCATTATAAGACATGTGGCGATAAGCGTGGGAGAATAAGGGTGAGAGATATCAAATAAGGGTGAGAGATATCAAATGGGGAGAAGTCAAAATTATGGGGAGAAAATGGAATGACTTCTCCCTATTTTTACGCCAACTGTCGCACAATGTATGGAGCCTCGAGAGCCCTTTCTGGCTTCGCCAGAGAGAATCCGAGGCCCACTCTCTATGTCTCTTATCACAATCTCCTAAAATCTCTTTCTACATTATCTCTCTTTATCATTCTTATCTCTCTTTATCACTTTTATCACAATCCCCTAAAATTTCTCTCTACATTTTCTTTCCATTTCTTATTTCTATCTATCTTATCACAATCTCATAAAATCTCTCTAATGGTTGTTGAATATTGAGGGAGACATGTGAGAGAAAGAGTTAACGATTGAGATTAGAGATAGAGTCATGAAGGAAACAATCCCCTAAAATCCCTTCAATGGTTTTTGAATTGAGAGGGAAGCGTGTGAGAGATATATTAAAGAATGGTGTCACGTGACATCCTTAAAATATAACTCATAGGATTCCTGAAATTGAAGATAGGAGAGAAAGTGAAGGGGTTAGGTGACACATATTTGTTTAAATTATAGTATAGATTAATACCATTTACAGTATAATTTTTAAACGGGTGTCATTTGGATAAAATAGAGTATTTTTTTCAATCCCTTAGTTGAACAATACACTTAAAGATGAGTCCTTTTTTCATTTTAAAAAAATACATATATAAAGACGAGTAATTTTATTAATTTTAAAAATACATGTGAACATGTGTTTGTCATTCTAGAAAATAAATGTATGGATATATTTGCATGTAAGATATTTGTCATTTTGAAAAAAAGCAATAGTTCATTCCATGGGCAAAGAGGGGACTATTGCTCCTTGCTCTCACAAAGCTCCTTGAACTACCCTGAATTATGGCTAAATTTTTTTTAACTCCGTGGGTTTTTTTTTCCTTCTAAAAACCAAAGGTAACTAGATGAATCCTAGGAGTGAGTGATTCTTAACCACAGTTAAAGGGAGTTAAAAAAGGGACACACGGTAAGAAAAGGGGAACTGAGATACCCTCGCCTCGTGTCACTGACTGAGGATGTGATTATTTTTCTTTTGAAAAATATATTGTCATTTAAAAAATCTTTGTAAAGAGGGATATTATTGTTATTTTGAAAACATATTTGAAAAGGGATATTTAAAAAAAAAGGGAGGGGGTGGGGGTATTTTGTCATACTGGAACAATATATGTCCAGAGTAATTGTTTTGTCATTTTATGAACAAAAGAGCAATAATCCTCTCGACATCAGGTAAGTAGTGAACTAGTACTCATCGCCCTCATAAAGTCCCTTTAATTGCCCTTGAATTATGGTGAATAAGTTTCAACTCTTTGGTTAATTTTTTTTTTAAACCATGGTTAGATACTTTAATCTTAAGGGTTAGTCTATAGTTGAAACGAGTTAAAAAGGAGACACGTGATGATAAAAGGGCAGATGTGACATTCGTTTAATATAACTCTTTTTTTCCATATCTAATTCTTGTTCTGTTCCTCTCATATCGCATTGTACTTTTATCATAAGTGGATAGTTAGCTTTGAGATAGAGGAAATTTGTTTATGACTCAGATATCCTTCTAGAGCTGGACAAAATAAGAATATGGAGTATGGACTCTTCAAATTAGAAAGTTGGAAAAAATTTGAGTCTAGCCTGAAAGATAAGTTAAAATATTCCAAGTCAAAACCTTTGGTCTGGTGTCTTTACTCAATAATTAATTAAGCATTTGATTTGACCTACTTCAATAAAAAAAAAATTAAGTATTATAACTAAGGCTAAATATTCCAAGTCAAAACCTTTGGTCTGGAGTCTTTACTCAATAATTAAATATTTGATTTGACCTACTTTAATAAAAAATTTAAGTATTATAACTAAGGCTAAATCCGTGATGGAACCGCAAGGCATGATATTAATTTAAAAAGATCGAATGACCACATGTGCAACTAAAATGAGTATTTGTCTTGTTCTAGATATTCACTTAGTTTGTATCTCATCTTTCTTTTCCTCTCCGCATTTCAAGAAATTTTTATTTTTAATATATATTTTTACTAGTAGAGATCCCAATACACGGGTGTGAATAAACAAATTAAAAATTTACATTGTCTATGTCTCTTATCACAATCTCCTAAAAATTAAAATATCTTCCTAAAATCATAATAAAATTTTTTTTAGTAGTGTTTTGTTTATTTTTTTTTTTTTCTATGTTTTTACTTATTTTTTTGACAAACAAACACAGAGTTAGGTTCATCCATCTAACCTTGGTTTTAGAAAAAAAAAAAAAAAAAAAATTTACCTTATGTTGATTAAGTTTAACCACAATTAAAGGAGTTCTTCAAGCCACTATGTCTCTTTTAACACTTACTAACTGTGGTTAAGATCTACTCACCTTAGGTTTCGACCATCTAATTTTTTTAAAAATATATATTAACCTTAACCACAATAAAGAGAGATGAGTTGGACACATGGCCGACTGTAGAGGCAGGGAGTGTTCCTTTGCCAAAAGCGGGATCCAATTAAAGTAGACTCGTGATACTCTCAAGTTGTAACCGGATTCATTGAGTCTGGTAAGAACATAAAAACCTCTTTAACTGCTCTTAACTCTTGGTAATAACTTTAAATTTTAGAAGTCATATTTTTTTTCTTCTAAAAATCAAGGTTAGATGGTTGAACCTTCATAGGTTAATGAATCTTAATCATAGTTAAGGGGTAATAAAAGAGACACGTGTTGACATGTGATGTAACCTATCCTCTTAGAGTTGGTTACAATTTGAGAGTATTTCGAGTCCTTAAAATACAGTTTATATACAAAGAGGTGTGAAGAGCTTTGCTTCACAGTGGTAGTGTAACTCATTTTGGGGAGTGGAGATTCGTGCTCGAGTTTTTGGTGTGGCTGTTGTCGCCCACCATGAGTGCTAACCCAGCTGACCCTAACCCCTAACCCCTTACATAGTTAGATAAATGATTAGAGCCGTACCAAAAACAAAGGGAGTCATGACCATAGGGTAAAATATTTCATTTTCTGCACAAGTTGTCACTTAAAAAAAGATTTTAAACATACACGTGGAATGTACTTTGTTTTTTTTTTTTTTTGCAGTTACATCAAAACAAAACAAATGGAGCCTAAGTTTCAACGTGGATGATGCTTGTGAATACGTTTTTTTTTGTGGCCTTTTGCAACCCAGAAGTAGATTTGGATTTGGTTTACTGTTTCAAGGGGTAATGATACTGGGACCAGTGTTATAGGCCCACCACGTTTCCCTTAGATCTCACAAGAGCTGACACGTGATGGGCGAGTGTTGTGGGGGGGTTCACATGGCATGATATGAGGGCATGACGAAAACACAAGTACATGAGAGAAATGGCGTTGAAGAAGAGTACAAATTAGGTTTGTGTCTGTTAGTGTTAGTGATGGTTTTGGATAGGTATGAGGAAGCAGATCAGACAGTGGATCTTACGAGTGAGTGAAGAAGCAAGTGCCAAGAAAGCCTGCAAACAAAACTAGCCACTTTTTTGCATATATATATATATATATATAGTTTAGATTATAAAGTGATGCATCATGCAAACGATATAGAATCACCGTCAATTGCGATTGAATTAAGGGAGAGTTCAATTGCACCCACAGGTCAACCCATTTAACCCCTATTAATTATGGTTAAGATTCTCTAATCCTTAAAATTCAATAATCTAACCTTAGTTTCTTGAAAAAGGTATTTAAAAAATACTCTGGTTAAACTTTTTTTAACTCTTAGGGTTAATATATATTTTTTCAAAAAACTAAGATTAGATTATTGAACACCAAGAGTTAAAGAATCTTGACCACAGTTAATAAGGGAGGTTAAAAGGGGACACATGTTGATCTGTGGGGAGCGATTGGACTCTCCCTGAATTCGACCGTGATTCGATTTAGCTCCATGCAAACATAGACGTATGTGTATGTAGAGCGTGTAATTGTGTGGCGTAGCTTTAACAGATGGAATCCCTATGCACATGCATTTCCGATGCTATCTCTATCTTGGAGATCAGCACGCCGAAAGGGATATGCATGACTAGCCCCAATCCAAATTCATGCATCTAACCACCAAATACAATATGTATGCATGTATTCAGTTTGAAGTAGTTGTGCCTGAACCAGAATCCAAGAGTTTCTACTTTTTTCAATTCTGATTTTTCTAATCTATAATCTACAGCCTAATTTGTGTAGCTAGCTAGGTGTGAAGGCATCTTCTTCGGAAGGTGTTAAACCAGTATGGGCGTGTGTTCGTAAGTGGGTCAGATTGGTGCTTGTCTTATTCCCTCATGAACAGTACTGAACAAACAGCATACTTATCCACTGTGTTATTAAGTGCCATATCTTTGTTAGATGCTCTCTTTTGTGCCGACAATTGCTAAAACGCAAACGCCTGTCTCCACTAGAGTGTCTCATTGTAGAGATAGAGAGAGAGAGAAGTATCCATCTGCGCTAGCCAGTTTGGACTGCGTTGTTGGGTTGACATAGCTATCCATTTGCTCAAGCTTTGTCTTGTCGGGTACTGCTTTTCTTGGGAACCTGCCAGCTGCATTCGCCCCCTCCACCAGTTCCATTTTTTTGTCTCCACTTCTAGTGTCCCCTATGTGTAGAGAGAAAGAGAAAGGTGTGGTTAGATTAAGATATATATATATATCTAGTAAAAGTGCACGTGCTTTTGCACGTATAATTCTTTAATCATTAATGAAAATATATTTAAAAAATCTAATTTTTAATGTATTTTCATTTGACGTAACATTACTCTCTTTATATTAAATAATTTTTTTATATATCATTATATTTTATATAAATATAATTTAGTAATTAAATTTAATATTTTTTATATTAATTTAAATTTAACATTTGAAAGAGTTACTAATAGCTGGATTATTTAATCATTGGATAATTTAAACATTCGTAATAATCTTCTACTAATAAAAAAAAATGATATTTTTATTATTTTCCATATTTAGAATATTGGTGTTTTTGACTTTAAAATATAAATAGAGAGTCATTATTTATAAAAATAACAAAATAGAGATTTAATATGTAATAGCGGGTCTCATGGGTCCCATATTAATTAGATTAGAATAATTTTAATTAGTCATTCTAACTCTCTCTTAATAGAGAATCCTTATCCATAAAAATAGCAAAATAGAGATTTAATACTATATATTAAAGTTAAATTACAATATTTAAAAGGCGGGCTGGACCAATGAGGTCTAGCCTTATAAATAGATTTCATGGGTACGTTAACTATTTCCCAATTACATACTAATGTGGTTCTAAAATTAAGTTGTTTTACCAACATATTCATATAGATAGAAAACAATAATTAGAATTTTAATTACGGTGTTGTGGAGATCAAAAAACATCCAAATGACATTAAGGAACACATGTGATAAATTTTGGGCTCCACGCCTCCACTTAAATGCTGGCACTGCATTTTTTACTTCCTTTATGTACATGGTCTAATAAATTCATATAAAAATTAATTATTATTATTTTATTTTTTTTGGTTCATTGGAGGCCACATGGACCTATGGGCTACACAGTACCCTCCCCTCACCAAAACCCTAACTACACTAAAAGAGAGGAAAAACAATAAATATGGATAATTGATACAATGCATTATCAAACAATTTACCATATATATGGGCATATCCTATTAAATGATCACTAAATGAAATTTTCTCAAACCCCACCCCAATACTTGAGGTTGAAGGTGGGATTTATCAATGCTGATTTGCCTATTGAATACAATCTAGTCTCTTGGGTTGATGTTGTTGTTTCCAATACCCGAATGATTATCACGGCCAAACATTATCACAGGCCAGTCCAAAACTCAATTAAGTTAAGAGGCTGAAGGATAATATAGCCCTGTCTACACCGACGGTGATCTACAAAATTCTGACTCCTTGCCTTTCCTTTTATGTGCACACAGGAACACCCTAGCAACATCCGACGAGAAGCCACTCCCTTGTAAAGATCGAATGTGATCACAGGTGTAAAATGTTTTTGCCTTTTTAACTACAACGGTTTTTATGAGACTGGAGTTCTAAAACTTAAAAGTTAATTGGTTTGAAGTTCTGATTGTCTCAGGGAAATTAAATCAGCTTTGATGATTGCAAGTCTTATATCATATAAGGACTCTTTCTAATATACAAAGTTCTAATCCTAAAAATTAGTTACTAATAGTTATATTGGCCCCACCTATCTCACGTATCCTAATAGTTCTATTATACTTCTACTTTAGTGGTTGTTATCTTTACTTTAATAGAATTCTAATTTCCTCATTATTTACATAAAATACCATTAATAAAATTTTTAATGACCATACTATCCCTAAGAACCACTATACAAATTATTCCTAAACTTTTCTCTTTATTTATTAATATAATGTTTACTTTATCAATAATAAAGTAAGGAAGGCTAATTTTGTCTACATAAAGTTTAGGTTACTCCTTGTACTTTTATTAGTAGAATGATATATAAAATATTGATGCACGTGGCTTTGTAGTGTTTTAAGAATGGGGAGTTATTTATTTTTGGTGTAAGTGCAAGATCACCTCAAGGATGCCTTGCCTCCTACTAGCCGATTTCCCTCAAATGAGTCCCCATCTTTTTTAGAGGTCTACAAGAAGGATTTCTTGTAGAATACAAGAGTCTGTCAAGTCTTTCACGTAACCAATAATTTAGCTCATTTTTTGAAGAACAAATGAAAATATCATTTTAATTGGTGCTATTTCAAAAATACCATGCAAAAGTGGACATGTGTTTGTACTCTCGAATATGAGACACCTCACCATGTAACCTACAGAGGCGTGTGTGAAATTATCATGGGCCCAAGTCCTCTAGGATCAAGCTTGCCCAACTATATATATATAAATAATCATCTTTTTAGATAATCATACAAATGGGTTCATTGGATCTACCATTTAAATGAGTTCCACTATATGAAATAGTAGACCTATGTGCTTCTTTATACAAATAAGGACAGTCTTATTATATTACAAACTTCTATTTATATACATAAATTTAGTATATTAACATTTTTTTCTGCGATAAAATAAAATATTTTATAAAATAAAACTATATTATATATAGAGAAATCTATTATAGATATTGGAATCTATTATATATTTCAATGATAAAATTTATTGTTTTTGTAATTTAATATAATAGTAAATTATCATTATATATTATAAATTTAATTTTAAAAAAATAAATTTAAACTCAAATTTATTAAAAACCAAGATATATTTTTTAAAATATAACTGTAATGACTTAAAATCAATTAAATTTAATCATATAATTAATGAAGACTATTAAATAAAGTTATTTCATAGTAATCTAAATAAATTCGAAGAATTCTAATTATTTTATAAATAAATATTTATTTGAAAATAAGTCAAATAAGAAATAATCTAAGAAGATCGAGAGGAGGAATTGTGAAGTTGTACTCTTTTTTTTTTGTCAATTCTCATGCATGCGATGTGAATTATAATATCCCCTCGTGGGAGGATATTGTAATTCTCACAAATAGTAGGAAATGACACTGTTAATTTTGATTTTCATGTAAACTGAAATTTATAGGAATTGTGGGTGTTCAAATACCAAAAATATAATTTCGTATCCTTTAATACCAATTCTTACCCCTCAATTCTAGCAATCCGAATAGGCCATATAAATGAGTATTTTTCACATTTGAGATGAAAATGTAAAGAATTTTGTTCATCTAGTGACAAAGTAACAATATAGACCGGGTAAAAAAATTGTCACGAGATATTTTATAATTTGACAAATTAAATTTTAACTTAAAGATGCGTATTTTTTTAAATACCTTTAGAGTGTTTTTATCAAGTAAAAAGCACACACCAAAAGAAAGGTATTTTCACCAACCTAACTTTCTTTTATTTGAGCTCGAATGTTTAAACAAGCGAGCCAAACCCTGTTTGATTCGGTTTGACAAGACTTAGCTTGGGAGCTAGGGTTATTTAGGGTTCGATTCGGCTCGAACCCTAAATAAGAACATAAATGTTCACACACGCACACAACCAAGATAAAAAAGGGGAAGCAAGATCTTGCAAGCAAGACTTTCTCAAGCTCTCAACCAAAAGGGGGTTTGTCTTAAAAAGGTAGGTACACCCTACTAGATGACTTTATTATGTGTTAAGGATAATAATAGGTTTGTTGTGAGACATATGACTTGTATGAGTGAATAAAAAGGACAAATAAGTTTATGCTTTGATTTGTTAGGGTTTTTCTTTAAAGAAACAATGATTTTAAGTAGAACTTGATGTAATAGGCTTAATAGCCATGTTGATGCCATGCTACTGTTACGAATGACATTCTATGACTATGCTTGAATGATTTTAGGGTTTCTATGCTTACTACGATGTTCACAAGCCTTATATGATTAAGTTTAAAGTTTTCTAAGTAGACCATGATGCCTCTATGATTTATGTGATTATGCATTTAATGTTTAAAGCTTTCCAAGTATAGTAATATGGTCACAAGTACCTTATGCAGTCACCATTCTTGCTTGATCGATTTTCTTATAAGCATGATGTTTCAAAACTCATAAGAAATAGTTTTAAAGGAAAGTTCATAAGAAAAGGAATTTAGGGAAAGTCTCATAAGAAGACTCATAAGCTCATAAGAATGGACAATGCCAAACTTTGGGTTGGTATTTTCTATGATCGGTTACAAATGCTCATAAGGATTACAAGTCTAGGATCGATTACAATGTTCATGACAAGGAGTCTCACAAGAATTCCCTAAGATCGGCTCATAAGTTCTCATAAGGATCATAAGTTTCACAAGACTTCTCTAAGATCGGCTCATAAGTTCTCATAAGGATCTCTAAGGCTCATAAGGATACACAAGTACCCATAAGACTCATAAGCACTCATAAGAAATTGATATTCTAAGACCGATTACAAGCTCATAAGGATCATGTCTAAGATCGGTTCATAAGTTCTCACAAGGATCTCTCATAAGAATTCATACAACTCATAAGGACTCATAAGCTCATAAGAACTCATAAGATATGTTTTGTTTTCTCCGAAAGCTCTTAAGATAAGGTTTTGAAAGCTATGCACGTTTTAAGATAAGATTTGAAGTATTGTTTTACATTTGGTTTAAATGATGAATTATGAACTGTTTCTCTTAAGTACTCGCATGATATTATTGATTTATAATATTGTTAGCTAATAGCTTGTACACATTGAGTATTCTATGCTCAGCTGTACATTTTGATGTCGGCAGGTTCATTTGACATTTGTGCTCCTGGTCCTTGGGTCGAGGAGGACTATGGTGAGGAGGAGCCCACAGTAGATGCTCCAGAGGTGGATAGGAACCTTGATAGGTGGCTTTATTCTGGTTATTATTGAGAGAGGGTGAGGGAGAGATTACATTGTGTATTTTGATGAGTCGGCATGTCCACTCTTACTTTTTGATGTTGTTATTGTATAAAAACTCTTGGAATATGGATTATGTATAAAAGGGAATTTTCAGTTTACGCTTTCGATATGTTATGCCTTATCTGTTTTATACATGATGGTTTGGCATGATAGTTTAGTCACACAAAAAGTCACGCCTAGCTCCTAGGTGGGATTTTGGGGCGCGATAATGAGCCTCTTCATGGATGGCTCTACTTTCAACCTCTTCTTCTTCCTCAAGATTGACGATATCTTGGGTAGGGTAGCTAGATCAAGTAACCATCTCATCCCGAGAAGCCAGAGGAGTCGAAATCAGGTGGCTAGACTCTTGAAGGTTCTTCATTATGTCCCTCTTCGTCTCTACACGGTCTTCTAGTACCATCTTCTTGACCTCATCCTGATAAAGATCCTGAAGCATTTCGATGAGATCCGGTTTCGATGCCTCCATCTCGTCGACCCTCCTACCCAAAGCCTCGGCCACACGTTCTAGCTCTTGAATTCGAAGTTTGGCCTCCTTCGTGGTTCTCTTCCCATCTTCAATTGCCTTTAGAACAACCTCTCTCGATACATTCAACTGTTCCTTTAAACTGGAAATCTCAGTCTATGCCAATAATGACTGGGCACGAGCCTCCTTGAGCTCTGCGGTCAAGCTGACCTTTTCTGTAGCAGACTTCGCCTCCACCGTTCTTCCCTTCCTCAGCCACAACGAACTGATGATCATAGAGATCTGACATCTCAATCCAAGCTTTAACCATCTAACAAGAATAAGGATATGTAAGAATCAATAGTGTAGAAGGGTTATCTGTACGAAAATATTTGAGATAGAGACAATTTTACCACTGCGATCGCCATAGAGCCAACAATCTCGAGCCTCGTCCTCGTCCAGAGCTTGGACTTGGCCTTGTCAGCCAGGAGTCTGGATCCTCAGATCCAGCCAATGGCCGTTGGACCATTGTCTAAAGCCGTATCTCTGATGGTCAAGGCGACCTTCATTGTAGGCTGGAAAACAAGGTTCGACCCGTTAGCTGCTATTGATCCTAGAGCAGATGATGGGTCAACCATGTGAACCATTGGCTGACGGACAGATGTGGGTTGCTCGAGATATGTTTGTACGATGGTAGGAATTTTTCGGAGGAGTTGTCGTGGTGGAGCAGACGACTCGGGAGTGTTACCTTCTTCTTGATGGACTCGCTCGCGCTCGTCCTCCTATCACTTCTTATGGGCCTCTTGATCGCCCAGAGTCGTCAACCTCCATTTTGGTTGGTTGTCATCTGGAAGAGAGATTTTTTTCAGGGCAGAAGACGACTTGAATTCGTGTGTTCGTCTAGTCTGCTTGGAGGATTTTCTTCTCTCCATGGTTGGGGCAGGGATGGATGGACGGGGAATCTTGGTCAGACCAGGTAAGTCGTTGAGCTCCATTTTAGCTTCTACGAAAGAGGAGGGCCCAACTTGGGAATTGGAGGCAGCACGAGCAACTTCTTTGTCAATCGCACGCTTGATTTCTTCCTCGAGTTCTATCTCAAGTTTTATCTCGGCTGCCACTTAATGTAATCTCCTCCTCTCTTAGTCTCAATCGCTTTCAGGCGATGAACTTCTTCCTCTGTCACTGGCGTAAAATACACTTTCGATTTGACTACACAAGAAATGAGAAAATCATTAGTTATCATGACGAGATACAGGAGGACGAGAAGTTTATTTTACAGCCGAAGAACTGATCTGATTGAAATGTATTGGGGACTGGACGAGCCCTTTTCGATCTCCACTCGCCTAAGATAATGAAAGAAGGAATCCTCCAATTATGATCCATGTCGTATAGACTTGTAATAAAGTTGAAGACTTTAGGACGGGTTACCCAGAAGTTGATCCCTTCGTTGTATGAGCACTTGTTTACATTTTAGAAGTGGAAAAGGTAACGGGGTTCTATATGGTATCCGTCCCTAATGAATTTATGAATCATGGACTTGTACCTATAGAAGTGAGGCTGTATTTGCCCGGGGTGACTTGTAGTGCAGACAACAAGTCCTCAACTATGGGTTCAAGAGGGAACCGGAGACCAGCCTCCAATTGAATCTGATGAACCACGGTAACCCTGGAACGACGGTCTACCATCGACTTTGTAGTGAATTTGGACGTTTGGGAGAATCTAGTAAAGGGTCCTAAAATGATTGAGTGTATGTCTCCGGTACTTCCTAGTCCTAGGGGATGACGAGTTTAAGCTCCAGCAGGGGCACTCCCGAAGCTACTGGCTTCACTCATGCTTTCGGGTAAGGGAGAAGATGAAAAAGAAGGAAGAGAAGATGAAAAATAAGAAGAAAAATATCAATCAGCAAAGAAAAAAACAATGCAAAATCAAGAACTTACTAAGTTCTTGATTGAGTTTAGAGGGCTGAGAAGGCAAAATCGAACTAAGTCTGGATGAAATCTTGGAACAGCAACGACAATGACAAACAGAGGTAAAGAAATCACTTTGATTTCTTACCTTTTATAGGAAAAATAATTATGAGTAGGACGAAAGTACCCTTCGGATCCACCGTACACATGTTGGTGTTCAGGGGCATGATGGTTTCTCAAGAGAAATTCGAATTGGTATGCCAGGAAGTAAAACTCGACATGACAAATGTACCCCCCACATCCACCGTACACACATGTTTTCTCGGGGGCACGATGGTCTTATGCTCAAAAAACGTGTTGTTGCATTTATCCGCCTACCTCGAGTCTCGCAAAGGTAATAATGGCAAAATGACAGCATTAATGAGATAGATAGATCATCACACGTGCGAAACGTCTTAAAACATAGTTGTCACGGTGTTCCATCTTACTCTCACAACGCTTCATCTAATTCGCACTATTGGCATGATCTTGCCTCTTCGTCTTCAAAAGTCAGGTATTCTCCCGTCATTAACTTTCTTTATGTTTTGCGATACTTTGAGCTACGTTCAAAGCACCGCGAAGGGGTAAATTTTAATGGGGAAAATTGGTAAATCCAAGTCTTGCGTGTAACGACCTGGATTTTTGTAAGAAATCTTGAAGTTAGAATGACCTCTAATTGAGTAGGATTAGTTAAAGATTAATGTTAGGGTGCCATTTTCCCTAATCGGAATCTGTAAAACACCGGGAAAGTTTTTGGGTTTAACTACAGTTTCTGGTTATCGGATTTGGTATCGGATAATTACTGGTAAATCTAAGAGATACCCACCTGATATTCTCGTTCTGCGTGTCGTTCCATTACCTAGATGACTATCTGTCGTATCAACTCCGTCACACATTGATCTGCGTAGTCGCTTGTACCCGAAATGTGGGAAATCCGCAGATTCTGCGATTTCAGTAGGTATCCAATATTTATCAAGTTTCCTAATAGAAATCTTCGAAACTCATACAGCGTGTCGGTCGGTCGTCTAGACGACTGTCTATTGTCTCGGCTCTTTATCAATTGAAACCGTTGCGTGTTTAGTGTCCAAAATCAGGAAATTTGTTGGTTTTGAAATTTTCTTCAAGAATTAATTTTTACTGTGAAAACTCTATATTTTTTCTCGAAATTCGTACAGCGGGTGTCGAACTGTCCATAGTTTGGTTCCCTAAAGTTTCGTCACCATCGGACAACGTATAATAGAGTTACGGGGGTTATACGTGCGATAAATCGGAAAACTAGTCAATGGGTCATGTCACCATGGCCATGTGCAAGCACATGGGCATGCCCATGTGGCACCCCCTAGGCAGGTGTGTTGCCTATATAAAGAGGGGCAACCCCCTCATTTCTCACTCTCCATTTCATGCGTAAGCTTTGCCCACCCAATTCTAATGAGAGAAAGGAGAGAGAAAGAGAAGAGAGAGAAAGAGGAGAGTTAAAGTAGAGAGAGAAAGAAGGGGGGAGTCTACCTAGGGGTTTTGTAATGTTCTTGACATCCGTTCTCCTTTTCAGAGTCTCAAAAAGTGAGTAGAGGGTAAAAAACCCTTTCCCTCTTCTCTATTTTTCATGTTATTTATAATCAACTTTAAATGAATGTAGTTTTGCGCTAGAAACTCAGAATTGAATGATTCTTAACTCGTTGGAAAGATATCGAAACCCTCTTCAATATTCATGTTGAACATTTTTCCTGATTTTGAGTCTAAGTGAGGTCAAATGGCCGAAAACCGAAGTCTGGTCTGTTGTACTTCGTCTCATGAATAACTAACTTTAGAGAACCTTAGTTTTGTCACCCTTTATCGGAATCAAATAATTCTTAAGCCATTGAAAAGATATGAAAACCCTCTTTGATGTTCATGTTGAACATTTTTCATGATTTTGAATCTATGTGAGGTCAAATGGCCGAAAACCGAAGGCTGGTTTGCTGTAATCCGTTCTAGGAACAACTAACTTTAGGAAACCCTAGTTTTGTCGTCCTATATCAGAATCGAACGATTCTTGAGCCGTTCGAAAGATATAGAATCTCTCTTTGATATTCTTATTGAACATTTTTCTAGATTTTGAGCCTAACATAGGTTAAAATAGTAAAATATAGAATGTGGTCAAATTGTTTTGGGATCCTTAAGTGATTATAGTTTTGTAATTGTGTGAATGTGTGATGTATGGATGAAAGGGTCGGAGACACGCTGGATTGTGTATGGAAGGGATGGTATTGCGTGTGGATGGAGCAGAGGGGCGCAACCCTCGGTTTCAGGATTCAACAGCCCAAAATTGAGGCTTGGCAGAGGCAGGGCGATCGATCGCCAGTGCACAAAGTTGGAGGTTTTTTTTTTTCCGACTGTACTCGAACCCTTCGGGAAGCCCTGTTTGGACTCTGTGTGTGTTATAATGTCACCCTTGGGTGACGAAATGATGATGTGAATGTTGTTAGGGGCAATGGACGGATCCATCAGCCCCTTGTGTGTTGTGATGGCACCTTTGGGTGTTGTAATGATGGTTGGATGTTTGTTTGGGGCGATGGATGGATCCATCGGCCAAGATATGTTCCCTAGTGGAACGATCCTTGTATAATGTGATGTATTGGATGTTTGTAGAGCGATGGATGGATCCATCAGCCTGGATATGTTACCTATCGGAACAACCTTGTGTGATGTGATGATGTTGAAATGTTTGTAGGGCGATGGATGAATCCATCAGCCCGGATATGTTCCCCATCGGAACAGTATACTTTTGGACTTGGTCCACGGGTGCGAGGCCCAACGTATTCAATTAATCAAGCGAGACTTGGATTAATTGGAGATTTTGTATGGTTAGAAAACCTAACCTGAGGTAAATGCTATCTGTGGACCTTCTTTGACTAGGTCTAGAGAGACGGTATCTATTAAGAGATGGGGTTCCTTCATGACTGATAGTCGGGCAAGTTAGAATAACATCGGGTCTATGGACCTAAGGTTGTATTGGGTTTGTGGACCCAGGATGGTATTGAGTTTATGAACTCAAAGATGTTACCTTGAGGGGTAAATGACCTGTATGGGTAGGTACACACCCAATAGAGGTTGTGATGGCAAATGATGGTGATGTTGTTTAGTCCTCCGTGACTAATAGTCGGAAGTGGGTGGAATATTATCCATAGACCCTCTTTGTCTAGGTCAAGGGAGGTGGTGGATAGTGTTATCTGATAGATATGTCATGTCACATGATTGAGATCAGATTTTCTTGATAGATATGTCGTGACACATGACTGAGATCAGGTGGGTAGTGTTATCTGATAGATATGTCGTGTCACATGACTGAGATCAAATTTTCCTGATAGATATGTCGTGCCATGTGACTGAGATCAGGTTTTCCTGATAGATATGTTGTGACACATGATTGAGATCAGGTGGGTACGTGTTATCTAATAGAAATGCTGTGAAGATAGGTTTCCCACTGTGGTTGAGTCAGATGGTTATGTTGTCTGATGGAGAGGCCGTGAGGACAGGTTCCCCGTATTGGCCGAGATCAGATGATTTGTATTGGTTCTAGTGGGTGAAAGCCCGGATTATGTATTGAGTCTATGGACTCAAGGTTGTATGGAGTCTAAAGACTCAAGGTTTGATTTCATTGGGTGTAACCCCGGTTGATCTCGATAGTTATCATGGTGGAATGGGATGCCATCGTAACAGTATGTTTCGAGTCTACGAACTCTAAATTGGATACTGAGTCTTAGGACTCAAGGGTAAAGGTTGAACATGGGCGAAAGCCCAGTTGATCGAGTCTACAGACTCAAGAACAGAGTGTGAACAGTTATCTGGAACGATAACTTGGTGTTGTAAACGATGATTGGATGAACTTGAAAATTAGAGGTTGGAAACCTCGAAATAGGGTGAAATAGCCTTGAGTGACCTCGGGTCATGGATTACGATATTATTATACTATGAGAATTAAACTGTACTACTATATCGTTATGAATGAATGTTATTATGTGAAAAATAGTTTAGATGAATTGTGGATTTTGTTGGGCTCTATAGCTCACCCCTCATTGTATGTCTTCATATTCTGAAGCGGTTGTCGATTGACAAGGAGCTACGCTTGATAGACTTTGAGAAGTGTACCAGTGTATTTGTGGTGCCAAAAGTAAAGGCTACTGTGGGCAGTGAGGTAACTCGTTTGCTTAAGATGAGTTATTGTGATGACCAGTTATTATTGCTTATGTAAGCTCTTGAATAAAAGTTTAAAAATTTCTGCATTTTCACGGATAAAGTCTTCCGCTTGAGTGGTAATGACGAACGGGCATGCGTCTCAGAACATGATTCCTTAGGCGCGGGTTCGGGACGTCACATTGCGAGGACGAATGATGGGATGGTGTCCAATTAGGAACGAATAACTAATTCGTGCCCACCCGTGCCTCTTTTGAGGGCGAGCTCGTGCCCATTTGAGGACGAAGTCCGAACTCGTGGTTGATTGAGGACGAGTTTCGTTCTCATGCCCTATCCAGGATAAGTTCCGTTCTCGTGCCCTTTCGAGTACGAATTCCGAATTCGTGGTTAATTGAGGGCGATTTCCGAATTCGTGTCCATTGAAAGACGGGGTCGAGCTTGTCTAACAATGAAATCTCGCTTGTTGAAGGTCAGAAATCTCAGGGGGCAATCTATTATTCAAAGCACTCATGAGTTAGAGAGAAATATCCCTGACCCCACATTAAATACACTCGCATTAAATACTGGTCACTTCGAATTTCTTTTGGTACTATAACCGACCTGAGAAGGAGGGAGATGTGCATTTATGGTAAGATACTTATCTGACAGATTTGGAATGATTGCGTGAGATGCATGGTCATCCACGAGCATGAATGACCATGAGAATCTCAGCTTATAAGTACCCCGAGGACCTCAGTGACCAAGGATCTGCAATTCTCGCATACCCAGACGATATTTCTCATTAAGTTTAGAGTAAAGCCCCATCTCAAGACCTCTTGATTTTTATTTATACTTAATCTTTTGTATTTCATCTTCGACCTCTATTGACTCAAGCATCAGAGTGTCTTGGCAGGGTGGGAGGCCTCTCCTCAACAAATGGATTGACCCGTCTGTGACCTTCATCCTTAAATCAGTTAAGCGGATCAACAGACGCGTGATACATCCAGAAATTTCCCATTAAACAACCTTATGTCCAAAGTCAAAGTACAGGAGAAAAAAAAGAAATGGTAATAAGCCAAACAACTGCAAGAAGTACGGAGCTCCCATCTTTTGACTTGCCATTGCTTTAACTCTAAAAAAAGTTGAAGTACAAATACCACTTATCTTTCCAAGAAGCTCTCTGATATTATGTTTGGACATCATGGGCAGGAGAAACATGACATTCATTCAAACATAGTACTGGCACACCTGGAGCTAATGCAAATGGGTCAACCCACTTATAGTGGTTCTCACCTAAGGGATCTCCTAGGTCAAAAATAGAATCCTAACAAGCCAAGTCATCTCACTCTTTTTCAATGGTCAAAAGAAAATGGTGAAGGGTACATGAATTTGAAAAAGAAGAACAAATGAAACTCTAGATTGCAGGGTTAATATCATGTGATAAAATAAGTTTTAACCAATGTAAATAGTCAAAAGTATGACCCAAAATTCATCAAGCTGAGTAGATATCCAATTGAAACTTCCACTGCTCTTTCATAAACGTGGGATATGATCCATATGTTAAAAAATATATATTTTATTGATACTTTTATCTTTTTCTACTTGATTTTGAAGAAAAATAAGACTAGTAGTTAGATAAGAATCTCTCCCTTGTTGGTCGATTTTGGTGGTTAGAATCAGTGTGCAAAAAATCAGCGAGTCGACTCAAAACTCGGCTGAATTGACTCGACTTGATAGAGTTTCGGGTTGACTCGCCCAAAAAACTCGATAACTCCTTTTTACCCGAGTGACTCGGTCAAGTTGAGTTGAGTTACTCGGCTCGAAAGACTCAGCCGAATCACTATAGGACATAGATGTCTTTTTTTAAAATCTCGTATAACCTATATCGAGGTCTCATTCGAGAAGAAGAAGATGAAGATTCTAATTTCTGAAATTTACAGTAGTATTATAATTTATGAAATTAGGATTGATTTTAGGCTTTTAACGTTACAATCACTTTAGGATTGTTTTAAATTTGTAAGTTTGTAATAGAATTGTATAAAATAGAAATTATTTATCTATGTTTGATCATAGATATATATACTTCTGAGTCGGTCGAGTCGAGTCGAGTCGAGTTTTTTTTCAAGTTTTTCAAGTTACTCGACCCGACTAACTTTCGAGTCGAGTCGAATTTTCGAGGTTTTAAACTATGGTTAGAATACCATGCATTTCTCTTCCTCGATAGCTTCTAGAAGGTAAATCTAACGATGTGGCAATTTCTAGCATAAGGTTGCAGGGAAGCAATGCTTGTTGCCTCTTGTGTAGTATAGTATATCACAACTTCGATCCGGATCACTTCTCAAGAGGGTGTGATGGTTGAAATATTCACCCGTTTCATTAACCTAGAACAAATACTAACCATACTAACTAGGGTTATGGCCTAACCGATATAACAAAAAATAAAATAAAATTGGGGCATAAGGTCTAAAGCTTGGTATGTTTATTTAAACCATTTAAACTTATGGTAGGGTTGAGGGGATCCTTATTGGGCAGGATTCACCTTTCCTCTTCTGAACTGATTAGAGACAAACAAGCCAGGTTTAGGTTTTGGGTTTGCTAACCGCTGCTACTCTCAACTCAACTCCTTGCCCCCCTAAATAACTCTTCATTACTGCATACAATAATTTCATTTAAGATAAAAAAAATCTTTGCTCTCCAAACCCCCATAACCCTGTGCAGATATACATAGGATGCAGGAAAATTTAACAGGCGAGGGAACAAAAAAATCTGTCTTTGCCTCTCTTGCGACCAGAGCCCTATTGATAAGGGCTTCCGAACTGTAATTATAGAATGACTAAGCTCACACAAGAGACGACTAAATGCATGAAACAAAAAAGGGAAAATTACTAATAAATATAGGGAAATGCTTCTTTGACCGTGTAGACTGAGACTATCTGGCCAGCACATGGATTAAAAAATTTTAGTGTTTTTTTTAACACTTTTGAATCCTGTGCTGACGGGGACGATCTTGGCCCTCTTGGCCTTATCCAGACATTTTCCAATAATAAATACATGGGTGTTGCTCACTCAGTCAGTGAACTTGGTAACAAGACATTATTACTCCGGTATTAATTACCAAACTTATTAAAATTAAAGAATATAATAGTCTTTTCATATGAGATCATTCATTAAAATGCAAGCGATAGAAAAACATAGTTTGACTTTTCTTAGATTTTTTCTCTTTTCTGTTTTATTATACGAAGAGGTTAATTTTGAGTGAGACCTCTGCGGAGTTGAAGCAGAGTTCCCTTTTTTCTACTATGGGAGTGACATGTTTGTAATTACTGAAAGAGTCTGGGCAATTTCGCAATGCACCAAATTATAAGTTTGTCACCGTGATAGTGTAAAACGGGGACTCCGCTTCAACTCCGTGAAACATTTAAACTGTTTTATGAATTATCTCCGATGACAATACCAAAATATCGTTATAATTAATTAAATGGTAATCAATACACATGAGTAAAAAAAAAATAGTGGAAGTTACGAGGTTCACTAATCTTGATGAAGGTTAACATTCTCAGTTTCACTAGTTTGAGTGGTGAATTTATTATGACAGCAATGGCAATAAGAGATTTTAGTCCTTTGTTTTTCCTACTCACAAGCTTCCTCCTCATGGAGTGTCTCTACTCTAGGGCCACAACCGGTGAACCATCTATCATGATCGAAGAACTTGACTCAGTCCCAACCAAACCCAGATCGAAAGTTTCCAACCAGCAACACAGCTCCTCTATTCAGGGATCTAATGAAGAACCCGAATATGTGAAAGCAAGAACTATTGTGCACTAGCTATGATTAGGGTAAAGAAAAAGCTCAGGAATCATGGAAGAAGAATGATGGGAGGGATAGGGAAAAGGGGTTCTCCATTTTCGGGTTTCAAGAAGGTAATCCATAGCTTGTTCAGATCAGGTACCAGAGAGGACGCCAAAGATGCCACAGGGAAACAGTGTTGGAGGAGAATCAAGCCCAGCAACAGCTCCCCCCTTAGTGGAAATGCAGGTTTTGTTGGTGAGGTGGTGTCATCTCCATCGCCCATTTGTAGCCTCTAGGCATGCTATTGGATCATCTCACTAAAAATATGACACCTGTTGCAGTGGAAAACATCATTTCTCTTCTTTTGAATCTTTATTGAGGAGACCAATAGCATGCCTTCTCCACCATGTGTGGGCGGTAGCCCTGAAGCAGAGACACTGTTCCTCATCCTTTCTTCTCATTCAAGAACTTAAAATTTCAAACATGTGTTTAGGAGTGCTAATTTATTTATGCCATCTCCAGAGTAAAGTCTAAAGAAAGGGTAATTTTGTCATTTTGTCCAAATCTTAACATCTCAATTTGTCGAATTCTCCGCAACAATTGAAATATGAATAGTTATTAAATACGCACTTTAATATAATTTAATGCTAACATGATTCTAATTTGTAATTAACCTTACTTTTTTCCTTCAAATAGTTTCCCTCTCCCCAAAATAACAGTTTAAATACCAGTAGAGCTCTGCTACACACAAACAACAATGAAACAAAGCTCCCTTTTTTACACTATAGCAGTGTGATTATGAAAAAAAATATTAAAGATTGCCCTTATTTAAGTCTCTCAATAATTACAAAAGTGCCATAAAAATAGAGCTGAAGCTCCGTCTCAAAAAAATAAAGGTAGTAGACTCCGTGAAACTTGAAATTTACACCACAACCTTATCCTGTCAACGACAGAATGAAAAAATAATTAAATAGATTGTTCTTTTATTTCATTATTGTTCCAACTAAAGCCCATGTCACACTTCATTACTGCTTAAAAAGATTACAACGTTGAATTTGCGCGCAAGCAAAAACTAATTCTTTCAATTGGTGATATCTTGATTAAGAAATGGCATTCTGATTATCAAAAAACAAAAAATAAATGGCATTCTGCAAAATAAATTAAGAGAATATAAGGACTTAGCTACTGTCAACCTCGGCATCATAAAGAGATCCATATGGCAGTAGTCAACCAGTTTCATATTGCTTCATCTCTCTCGGCATCATAAAGAGATCCATATGGAAGTCAACCAGTTTCATATTGCTTTATCCCTCCACTCATCCCATTAATTCAGGGAAAAGAATAAAATTGAAAATAATACAACACTAATCCATCCATCTACTGTGAAAAATATCAATAACAGTCCTGAGAAATATATATACACATCCAATCATTATTATATTAGTTAATAGTAAATTACTAATTTATATAATAATACACGTTTCAATCATTTTCCTTATTTCCAGTCTCCACCCTCACCTTACATTCTTTTGCCAATATTCCTCTCAACGCCTAAGAAGAGGACAGGGCCGGCCGTCCATTAGGCCATCAAAGCCAGTACTTTAGGCCCCAAAATTTTTTAGAAAAGAAACCCTAACCCTTAAAACCCTTTAAAAAAAAAAACTCAAGAAAATGAAAATTTCTTTATATTCATGTTTAAGAAGAAGAAAAAGTCCGGCATGATTAGGCACTTATCCGGCAAGATTAGGTGCGGCAACACCCAATTTTTGTAACTGTGGATGAATCCCGACGAGGTTTCGTGTGGCTGAACTGAAGAGGTGCGTAAGAATTCTGAATTTGTAAACCTGTGTTCTTCGTTTCTTTGTCACAAACATGTGTTCTATTCAAATACCAATACAAGAAAAAAGAAAAATATGGTGTGATAGGCTGATGGCACTATCATCGTCAGTGCACAGTGCAAACTGTAAAGCATTCTTTAGTTGATATAAAATAAATAATTATTTGTTATTTTGTTAAAACACATGTACTAATATGTCAGACTATGCAAATAAAAAAAAAAAAACTATTCTATGATTTGACGATTAATCTATAAGCATAAGTATTAGAGAACTTGCTGTAATAAGCTAATCAAACTATTGAACACAAAAACAAAAGACAAAGATATGATCAAACGGCCCTATTTTAGTTAATTTTTTTAAATAATATTAAAAAAAAAAACACTATTTAAATTCTCGCTTTAGGCCTCCAAATGGCTTGGGCCGGCCTGGAAGAGGAAGAGGAAAATGTACGAAGGGCTAACCCTAAACTAATCAATGAATAATGCTACGTGTGAACTTGTACACGAGCTCTTAACCCACCACATCAGCGTTAACCCTTGACAATTTATAAAAATGTCCATGTGAGAGGGGCTAAGGATACACAAGGACTTGATAGTCAAACCACTTTTACTTTAGCTTCTCTAAGAACTAGCAAGTGTCCTCGAATTTTCTTGCTAATTACTATGCAGTTAATTGTAAATAAGAAGAGATTAACTATGAACATGATCTCCAATTGAAGAGCAAACCAGAGCAACCCAAAAATATGCCTTAACCTTGATAGTAATTAATTGAGAATTTGATAGAAGTATCTTTACTTTTTGTTATAATTAATTTGCAAATTATCATTGTCATAAGGTATAATTTTGTTTGTTCTAGTTTACTCTTCAACCAGAACTCCTGTTCATAGTTAATCATTAAGAAAGCGAGACATTTAATTGTTGCCCATGGCCCTACCACGTGTTGAGGGAATTAGTTGGCCAGAGGTTAGACAACCTTGACAAAAAAAAAAGCAAACTTTTGTTGTCCAGAAAATAAGTGAGAGAAACTGAGTTATCACTCCTTACCTTATGTTTGGTTGCTCAGAAAATAAGTTAAAGTTAAAAGAGAAAGAAATAAGAAAATTGGATTAAACACAATTAAAATTTGTATTAAAAATTTAAATTTGTTAAAAATAAAATAAAATGTTTTCACCTATTTTGTGGACAACTAAACATATATTAACACAGTATCTTTTTATTACCCTGTGTGTTTGGTTGTTAAGAAAATAAGTGAAAACAAGGAAATGAAAAGAAAATTCGGACAAAACACACCTAAAATTCATATTAGAAATTCAGAATTTTATTTATTTTTCTATGCTTTAACCAATTTTCTCAACATCCAAACATTAGCATAAGGGATTAATGATGAAATTAGTAGATTCCCTTGATAGGAAGAAGAAGAGCACGTTGTTGAATATTACATAGGGCATGACGTGTAAGGCAAAGACGCAACTATGGAGCGACTTTTGGTCTTTAGCGCACGCGTTATCCGTGCTTCCTCTAGACTCTAGTCCTTTATTTTCTTCTTTATATTATGTGGCTCCTGTTTCATTAGGTGGAAACTAAAAAACACACACTATAAGCCTTTCATTGTTCTCTCCTCTCTTAATGTTCTTCTCTTTTGTTTCTCTTCTCTTCTTCTCGGTTTCTTCATCAATGGAGTCCCAAGCTGCCTCTTTCTGGTTAATCCAGTCTCTGCAATCCTCTCTTTGCTTTCTCTTCTTCTCCTTCACCATCTCCTTCTCTCTCTTCCTCTTCTTACCCAGACTAAACCCTTGGTGTAACTGCGACGTCTGTCGCAGCTATCTCACATCAAGCTGGTCCATCAAATTCGACAATCTCTGCGACTGGTACACCCATCTCCTGAGAATTTCACCCACCCAGACCATCCACATACATGTGCTCGGCAACACGATTACTGCTAACCCAGATAACGTCGAGTACATGCTTAAGACGAGGTTCGAGAATTACCCAAAAGGGAAGCCCTTCTCTTTGATCCTGGGTGATCTTTTGGGTAGAGGTATCTTCAACGTCGACGGCGATTCGTGGAAGTTTCAGAGGAAAATGGCAAGCCTACAGCTCGGTAGCCTCTCGATACGATCATACGCCTTTGAGACTGTAACCTCCGAGATCCAACACCGACTTCTTCCGCTCTTATCATCTGTTGCTGGTAAAGAAAACGGTGTCTTGGATTTGCAAGACGTGTTTCGAAGATTCTCATTTGATAACATCTGTAGATTCTTATTCGGGCTCGACCCTGGCTGCCTCGAGCTCTCACTACCCATGTCCGAGTTCGCTGTTGCTTTTGATCTTGCTTCAAATTTGTCGGCCCAGAGAGCTATGACAGCGTCGCCATTGATCTGGAAGATCAAACGGTTGTTGAATTTGGGTACAGAGAGAAAGCTCAGAGACGCCATTAAAATGGTGAATGCTCTAGCTGAGGAAGTCATGAGGCAAAAACGTAAAATGGGGTTCTCCACCCATCAAGATCTTCTATCCAGGTTCATGGACACGGTCAGCGACGACGACATCTACTTGAGAGACATCGTCATAAGCTTCCTTTTAGCGGGTCGTGACACGGTCTCATCAGCGTTGACTAGCTTTTTCTGGTTATCGGCGAACCACCCAGAAGTGAAATCAGCGATTCGGGACGAGTCAAACCGAGTCATGGGACCTGGTCAGGAATTCGCAAACTTCGAACAAATTCGAGAGATGCACTACTTACAAGCAGCTGTATACGAGAGTTTGAGACTGTACCCTCCGGTTCAGTTCGACTCCAAGTTTGCTCAGGAGGACGATATTCTCCCCGACGGTACGTTCGTCAGGAGGGGGACACGGGTTACTTACCATCCTTACGCAATGGGTCGGATGGAACAAGCCTGGGGTCCGGATTGCCTTGAATTTAAACCCGAAAGGTGGTTGAACAACGGTATTTTCTCTCCAGAGAGTCCATACAAGTACCCAGTTTTTCAAGCTGGGCTTAGAGTCTGTTTGGGCAAAGAAATGGCACTAGTGGAGATGAAATCCGTCATTATTTCGTTGCTTCGCCGGTTCGATTTCGAAATTGCGACTAAGAATCGTGAACCGCGGTTCGCTCCCGGGCTGACCGCCATCTTTAGAGGTGGCCTCCCGGTTCTAACTCGAGAGAGGAACACCACCATGGTTACGTAGCTATATACGCATTGCAGATGGCGTACACTAGCAACTGTTGGATCTGCTAACGTACACCTACGAAGAGAAGGGCGGGAATCACGAGGAAAAGGACATGTGATCGAAAGGCTCACATGGGTATGCAATGCAAATAGCATGTCTGGTTCTTGTCAGTGAGGATTTTTATCTTGAAAGATGTGTAACTCTTTGGGTATCCTGTTTTCTAGAAGTTTGGGAAGAACTTTGAACCTGAGACATGTACTTTCTAATTGCATTTCTGTTGTTTAAACCCCTCTTTCTTGTTTTTTTTGGCCTCGGATTGTCTCTGGCGAAGCCAGAAAGGGCTTATCTGGGGGGTTCCATAGAATACGTGACATGTGGTGGAGAAGTCAAAATCATGGGGCCATGATTTTGACTTCTCCGTCAATAATAAGACATGTGGCGATAAGTGTGTGAAAATAAGGATGTGAGATATTAAAGGGAGACAAGTCAAAATTATGAGGGGAAAATGGAATGACTTCTCCTCATTTTTATGCCAAGTGTCACATAATGTATGGAACCCGAGAGCCCTTTCTGGTTTCGCCAGAGACAAGCCTAGGCCGTTTTTTTTTGTGTGGATAACGTACGTACTCCTTTTTAAATTAGGGAAATAGTTAACGTATTCATAAACCCATTAAACCTAAGGCTGAATCTCATTATTCCAATCCCTCTTAAATAGGTTTCTAAATAAGATTCATTCGTACGCCTACCATGTTCTTTAAATTTTTGGTTTTTTCAAAAAAATCAAAAGTATTCTATTGTTCAAGACGGAGTCAAGGAAGAATAGGGGCTGGATTCGAGTCCCATTACATCATCAAAAACCAGTGCTCAATCCATGAGTGTGGATTAGCACCAGGAAATAGACTCTGTTGTACCCAGAGGGCTACAGCCGGCATGCTTATTCTTCCAATTGGATAAAAATAACTTTAAAAATGGCATTTTTCATTGCATTACGTCTCCAACTAAATAATTTGTTAATTTTTTAAAAAGAAATACTAGCCATATTTTCAATCAACTCATACTCTCATTCTCTACCAATCACCTGCCCATTTTTTTTTTTTAAACGAAAAAGTGCTTTAATCACAATAAAATGGACATATGGTTGGTGGAAGGTGAGAGAAGAGGTTGACTAAGTGTAGAGCTACCTCTTTTTTTTGGCACAAGATTGTCTCTTACAGAAGCCAGAAAATTGGTCTCGGGCGCCCACACATCATCCGACATGTGGCAAGAAAAAGGGGAGAAATCATTTCTTTTTCTCCCCATGTTTTTGACTTCTCCTCACTTGATATCTCTCCCTCTTTTTATCACTACATGTCCGATAATATGTGGAGCCTGAGACTAATTTTTTGGAATTTGCCAGAGACAATCCCATGCCCTTGTTTTTTTTTTTTTTTTTTTCTTTTTTTAAAACTAAGGGAGATGAATAGCATGCCTGCTATAGCTTTTTGGGTTACAAGAGGGGCTCTTGCTAATTCACACTTTTCATCCCATGAGTTAACCCAAAAAAATTGATTTTTTCTTGAGTAATTGTTGAGTCCTTCACTATTTTTTTTAGTAGGTCCACATAACCAATAAAAATTAACATCCATCCTTAATTAATTCTAAAGTCTTAATTAGGTAAGCATTGACCCTAGGGATTAGGCTTTATGCTAAATTAACTAGGTTTCTTGAGAAAAGGTGGGAGCCAATGATATTTAGGGAGTAGTGTCTCTTTTTTGTTGGTTAATGTGGGTCCAGTCATAGAAAATTGTGGAAGAGTTCCTCCATACGATTTATTTTCCATGTTCTCCTTACTCTACTAAAAAAGTGTTGGAGAGTCAAATTACTAAAGCTTGTAGGATTGCACTCATATGTCCTATGACTGAGACCTCACCTTAAAATAATTTAAGTAGGAAAAAAAGAGTCTAAGGTTTTGAATTTGTAAGGGTTTGTATAAAAGGTATTTATGTAGGGTTGTAACCTTATAAGTATCTTAAAAAACTATACGTCCCCTTATAAATTTAAAGTTTAACTATGAACCGGAGCTCTGGATTTCTCTCCAATTTGGAAGCTCTCAAAACACATTTAGGAGGAGGAGTTTTTGGTAAATATTAAAATAATACAAGGACATTTCTGCACACCAAATTTTAAATATATATATATATATATATTTTTTTTTTGGGTATATACACAAGTAAGTCATACGTACACACACATGCACACAAGAACCAAATTTTATACTTACTCGTATTGTTTTTGGAGTTCCGGAAATCTCTGGTTCCTAGTTAAACTCATAAATTTAACATATTATTGGTACTTGAAACAAACATAAATGGTTTTAATCGGTTTTGGCCATATGACCGTGCGTGCGTCCTGCCAGCAAAGCTCAAGCTAAAAGAGAGTCCAGATGCAAAAATGGGAGGCATTAAGGTGCAATATCCTTGTATTGACTCACATGCTTCCTATTATTGCACCACGATGGCTAAAACTTCCACTATCGGTCAATAGATAAGATAAGTAAGGCTGGTGCCAACCATGCTTGATATTTTTATAGTATTTTGTCGAAAAAGCTACGACACAGGATGGTGCAATGTTGGATATATTCTCTACAGTAGAGTAATGTCTTCGTTGGATTGTCGCTGGTACAATGCACTGTTAGACCCGAACAACGATAATTAATTAAGATAACAAGAGTTTGTGTTAAAGCTTATCCTTCTTTTGTATCCTAATTAGGGTTACAGTAGAGTATTGTATTCGTTGGTTGGTCGTTGCTACGTGCAGTCAGATCCAAACTACAGTGATTAACATAAGAAAGAATAAACAGGTAGGGGTCTGCCAACTCCTCCGTCTCCGCTAGGCGGCTTTTAAAAAACAGAAGAAAAAAAATTGTGTTAGAGCTTGTCCTTCATCAGTCTCCTAATCTGGTTTGAGTACTATAAAAGTGAAATGTTTTTAATGTCGGATCTCGCTGGTTTAATCTGTGACAGAGAATGCCATGTTAGAACCGTTCACTCAGTGGATGTAGTCTCATTGTATTTCATCCCTTCAGCCAAATGTAGTTAAGCATATATTTGTAGCTTAGTCATACAACATTGGTAGTTGTAGTTCCTGTAGTAACAAAATTGGCAGAATTCTTGAAAAATTTGTGACTTTTACCCTACCGAATTATTTGCGAATTTTAAGTATGTCAAATTATTCCCAAAATTCACATATAAATTAAATTGTAAAAAATCGCAAATACTTTGTCTAGTTTGGCAAGTAAATTACATAGTTTGTATATTAGCTAATCAAATTGTTAGTTAAGCATATATTTGTGGCTTGGTCATACAACATTGGTAGCTGTGGTTCCACCCATGAATGTTAGCAGGTGAAATGAACACTCTAAAATATCCAATTAAGGAATTAATATGCAATAACATCCTTCACTATATTGAATTTCAAAGCTAAAAGGGTCATAAACCCCACCTTTTGCGCCAGGGTGGGGTGTGGCCTCTCTATTGAGGGAGGTCTGGGGATCCAATTCCCCCGGATGATGAGCCTGCAAGAGCTTCAATCCCCAACCTAAGCACTAACCCTACTAACGTAGATAAATGATATCCGAAAAAAAGAAGAAGAAGAAGCCAAAAGGGTCATAAGAACAATATCATACATTACTTAGAATCTAATGAAAGGATAGTGGGTACTCTCTCTCTCTCTCACTCTCATACACACAGTCGATAAACATGCGTGTACTGACATATTGCATTAAGCTAGATTAACCATCAATTGCTTAATGTTGGTTGTTTTGGGTACCTAGGAGGCTAGGAGGCGTATCTCCATCTTGGTGCACTAAAATCATATCTCCTTAGAAAGCATACCTACTACTACTCTTTTTTTGCCAAAATACCTACTACTACTCATATGAAGTACTTCCTTAATCATGCAAGGAAAATGTGCTATAAATGAAATTCTTTTCTGGGGGACAAGTGCTATAAGTGTCCTTGGCTTTCAAAATTATGGACCTCTCTTTATAGGTTTTCTCTATAGTGAGTGACCCAATGAAGCAGTTGAGTTCACCTACTCCACTTTTAAGACGAGCTAAGTCTTGAGGTTCTCTTCCTACTTTAGAACAATATCCCGAGAAATGCTTCCCATGTTTTAAATGTCATTTATTATAAGGTTTTCTATAAGGTGGGTAGGTCTTAAATATTATGGCCAAGGAGAGAAGCCAATGAAGATAATATTATTCCAGTCCCTAAGAAAAAAGAAAAGAAAAAAAAGATTAAAAATTAGGGAAGATTTTTAAGTAAAACAATGTTAAAAATCTCTCTCTCTCTCTCAATATATATATATATATGTGTGTGTGTGTGTTGACAATAGTATAATACTTACATATTCAATGTGGATAACATGTTAGCTAAGTCACTACCCAAAAAAAAAAAAACATGTTAGTAAAGTCACCTTATGCATTCTATACATATTTTGAAACATGGTTTTGGTACACTGAAATAACAATTTTACCGATCAATTTGTACGATGGTGGTCATCCTAGGTAGCTTATATGCAGCGCCATAAATTTATAATAAATATGGTATCCAAAGTAGTGCATAAGCAATGTAATGTGTTAGGTAAAAAGCATGAAATATCATGCGAACATTATATTTTGGATGGTAGGCTTGTTCGAGCAGTTGAAACCAGTTACAATTAGTAGGTTTGACCTCACAACCAGTTTCTGTAGATCAGTACGTAGTAGCATTTGTTCTTCTGATTACATACATGAGGTAGAAATTGGTTAAATTAAAAGAAAGTAGCTAGAGAAGTCATTGGTTTAGGACCTTAGGTTGGATTTACTTAAATCTCCAACTCTCATCAAGTTCAGTTGTTTTAGATTAAAACTAGAAAATGGAAAAATAGAGAGAAGGAGATTTTTATTTATGAGCACAGACAAAGCATTTACATTCATCAGGCCATTGTGTAGAGTGTGGTCCAATCCAATGATTCCATCGTTTAGGGCATCCCTTGGATGGATCACAGCCCAAAATCCAAGTGCTCAGAACAGCACAAGTTACCAATCTAGAGCCTCTTTATATGGAACCTGACAAGGCATAAGCCAAGGTCTGGTTTTTGATCCCCTACTCCCCACGTGTATTTATTTGGAATTGACAGTTCATGTTTACGTACAACCCCACTCCCACACCCATCTTTGCACCTGGCTCCGCCTCTGATTATGGGTGCCAACCATGGCCCACAATAAAACAACAAATATGAGTCGAATGACGCTAACCATACTAATAATAAATTTAATTTTGAAATAGGTATTTATGTTGATGCTCTAAATAAATTATAGCAATATATACAGGCAAATGCTTAGTGTCAACGATCTTTTATATATATATATATATTCCTTATGCAATTGATGAGGTATAATCTGACCTGTGGTCCACTTCAATTGGTCACAAACCCAAACAGAGAAAGAGAAATGAAAAAAGAAACAAGATTAGTTCTAAACTCAGGTTTTTATGATATGGATCTGTTTGATAATACTCGGATGATTTACCATAACTCTAAATTGGGTTTATAAAGTGAAAGAGATATATTTTTTTTGAAAGTAATTCAATTTAATTTAATCATACCTAATCAAATCTTAAGCTAATATTTGATGAGTCGGTCTATGGATACTCCCATATATACACCTAAGAGGAGTGCTAGCCATAGTCTCGAGTGTATTTTACTCTCAGCTTGAGCCAAACACTTGTGCATTCTCATTAGTTAAGTAAACACTTTTTGACTGATTGCAAAGCTTTATGCAGCATTATGCATAAGTGTTTGGCTCAGGTTGAAAGTAGGAAACACCTGAGAGTAGGGCTAGCACTCCTCATACATCCAATTATACTCCCTAATTCTTAACATCTATAATTAACTAATTAGTAAGGGCTAAGATTTAGCTTGACTTATTTTATATTTTCTAATGCCACATCAGCTCCTAATCCTAATATTTTAATAATTGAATTCAACGATTATGATTTGAGAGTATTAATAGACTAATTCATATTTAATTTAAATTCAAATCTAATCAATATGGTGATGTGATAGGGGTGGTATCTTCACATGACTTCCACCCCCAAACACATGGGGGATGGGATTTGATCTGGCGCTCACCAGACCAAAACCATACGACCTAAGTGTAGTGTGTGACATGTGGTGATAAAAAAGGGAAAAATTATTAAATGGGAAGAAGTCAAAAAATAGGGGAGAAAATGAAATGACTTCTCCCCTTTTTATGGTCACATGTCCCACACTGCACTTAGGCAGGATGATTTTGGTACGGTGAGTGCCAAATCAAATCCCATCCCCACACATGGGGATTGAAATATGTTCATAGGTTTGTCCTTGTGCCTGTGCCACTGTTGGATTTGTCCTTGTGCCACTTCTCTCCTTTTTATCGTCACATGTCCCACACTGCACTTAGGCAGGATGATTTTGGTACGGTGAGTGCCAAGATCAAATCCCATCCTCACACATAGGGATTGAAATATGTTCATAGGTTTGTCCTTTGGTCTGCCACTGTTGGATTTGTCCTCGTGCCTGCCACTGTTTGATTACCAATGATGAAATTACCAATGATGAAATTATTGTCCTGCTTGTTGGTTCTAGAAATCTTTGGTAGAATGTGTGCTTGCTTAGAGATGGGTTCGGCATAAAAGATCTAATATTTTGACGAATTCAGTACTGTTTTGAAATTCGTCTCTCCGTAGTACAAAGCTCCGGTCTCGGTCCTATTAGAGAATTGAATTCGTATTGTAATGAGGTAAATGAGAAACAATGTAATATTACTAAAGTATTTTATCACAATCTTAGATTAAGGGTCGGTTTAGAAACTCTTATCAAATAAATTAAGCTCTAAAAATATAAGCAGTACTCTAAAGACTAAGCTCTATTTTTTTTTAAGAATTTGATCGTTTGATAAAAACTCTGAAGAATTTCTCATGGTAGTATTTCTCTTTGGAGAGAAATATAAGGGGTGAGGGCATGTCTGGCATTTCTTACAAAAAAAAAAATGACATAACAATCTAATTTTTTTAAAATAATTATGCACATGTGCATGAAATATCCTTTAAGGGCATTAGAGGCCACACTAGTGTCCATATGTATGCAAGGGTTGAGGTAGCTGACCCAAAATAGCTCCAATGTGATCAATGTTAATTATGTTTTGGACCCAGTAGGGAATGCAGGAGGTTTAATTTGGTCTTATTATGGTCGGAATCTACTTAGGTTCAGGGATTCATATTCCTCAGAATATCATGGAAGCAATTATTCTGCATCCTTCTTCGACCTTGAGAAGGAATTGTGCTCTAGGCAGGTGGCATGATTGCGGGCAACTACACCAACCCCTGCTGCATTTCCATTTACTAGAACCAAGGGCTGCACCATCACAATTGATTTTGATAATGTCAGGACCGGGATCGGATTTGGTCTGGGCCCACTTCACAAATAGGGCTGTCAAAGGGCCGGGCCAGGGCCTAGGTCATACCGGGCCCAACCCTCATTCACCTGGGTGAAGCCCTAGCCCCCCAAAGGACCTGGACATGCTAGCCCCAAGCCCTACCTTTAAGCGCTAGGGCTGGGCTAAGGCTGGGCCAGGGCTAGGGCCGAAAGAACAAAAAATAATTATGTTTTAGCAATTTTTTTCCTACATTGACTCAACCTAACATACAACCTTCCTCCTTATTGGGGCTTGATAAACAATTCACAAACACTTCGATTACAATGAGGGTTAGGTTTACTAGTGAGGGGTTGGTAAACTTACCGTTAAATTGTTAGATTAAAAATAATGATACAATTTATAATAAGATTCTAAAAAAGATAATATACTTCTATTACACATACACATGGTAGCTTCTATTAGATTTATAAAAAAAGAAAAAAAAGGAAAAACGTTACTACACTACAAGTAAGAGGGCCTATTACACAGACAAGTAAGTCTAAACCTTAGGTTATTATATGTCTTAAACCATTTTACTATATATGTAATATTTTATATAATATATTATATATGGTATAACATATAAAGTAGAGGACTGAGTGCTTACTGAGATTGGTCCTCAAGTAAGAGAGCCTTTCAAAATTAGGCCCAACTCGGCCCTAGGGCCTTAAGGGAGAAAAAAAAGCCCTCTATTTTAGGGTTGGATCGGGCCCCCTCATCAAAGGGCTAGATTGACAGCCCTACTCACAAATACTCTTTAACTGCTCTTTTAACTCTGGTTCGCAAGTTATAACCCTTAGGGTTAATTTTTTTTTCTAAAAAACAAGGTTAGATGGATGAATCCTAAGGGTGAATAAATCTTAACCATAGTTAATGGGTGTTAAAAGGGACCCTTGGTAGCCTATAGAGAGTGGGCCAAGACAGTTTTTGTCTGGCGAGAGCCTGACAAAATCCAAGTCCATACTACTGTCGATAATCCTTAAGGCTCCGTTCTTTTGGTGGAACGTTTAAAGTCCTGAATTTTCGTTGTTTCACGCCTAATTTTACTTAAATGTCTAGAAATATATTATTCCATTGAATGCAAAAGTTCTAAAAATATGGAACTTTTAGGTTCCACCAAATTTTTTGCAATTTAAAATTCTATACATGTGGAACTTCTAGCTAAACTGAATCCAATAAATTTGAGATACCATTGTGTAAAAGGTTAGAAACTGTCTCCTCTCTTCTTAGACTATTGCCTTTTGCCTCTTGTTCTAAAATATTAATGTTCCGGACTTTTAAAAGTTCCACCAAAAGAACGAGCCAAAAATGCATGCGAGGAACATGTGTTCACTCTCAGTTAATGTCATGATCTGCCCGTGAGCTTCTTTTGTTGTAACTTGTAAGTGCGTTTCGCTTTCAGAACTTTGGACCACTCATTTTAGGGTTTCTCTATAGTGAGTGTCCCAATGAAGCAGTTGAGTTTACTTACTCCTCTTTAAGACCAGTGTCTGTGACCAACTGACTATGTTCAGGTTCTTCTCCAACTTAAGAACAATCCTAGAAATGCTTCCCCAGTGTTTTAGGTGTAAACTCGAAGGATATCTCTCAAGTACTTTTACAGGGTAAAGTACCGTCTCGCTCCTTGTTTTTTTTAGCTTTGCAATCATGAATGAGAAACTTCCTTCAAGCAAAAAAATAGTGTTTTAATCTCTCATGATATATAAAGCTTTCTCTAAGTTACTACTAAACAAGAAAAAAGTTTTCGCAAGGTAGGTCTTAAATGCGAATGGCTAAGGTGGCGAGAAGCCAATGTAGAGAACATTATTACAGATAGATATAAAACGAGTTGGGCCCCGCCTGAAATCCATCCGTGCACGGTCTCGGCCCTTTTGCGGTCTCAGTAGCAAAGTCCTTTTTTATTTTTTTTGGAGGGAATTGATTTTGAGACCGCAGAAGGGCCGAGACCGTCGAAACCATGCACTGATGCATGGGATTTTAGGTGGGGCCTATCATGTGAATGTGGGCCCCACTTGAAATCCTGTGCATCTGTGCACGGTCTCGATGGTCTCGGCTCTTTTCCGGTCTCAGTAGCAAAGTCCTTTTTTGGGGGCATTTTGAGACTGCAGAAAGGCCGAGACCACCAAAATCGTGCACGGATGCATGGGATATCAGGTCAAGCCTACCATGTGAATGTGAGCCCCACGTGAAATCCCTTGCATTTGTGCACGGTCTCGGTGGTCTCGGTCCTTATGCGGTCTCAGTAACAAAGTCCTTTTTTTGTGGTAGAAGGGTCAAGACCACCAAAGCCGTGCATCGATGCACGAGATTTTAGGTAGGGACCTAACATGTGAATGTGGGCCCTACCTAAAATCCCGTGCATCCGTGCACGGTCTCAGTAGTCTCAGCCCTTTTGCGGTCTCTGTAGCAAAGTCCTTTTTATGGAGAGATCTTTGCAAGTATTTTTTGAAGACCTCAATAATTATAGTATAGAGAAATGCTAGTGAGACCGTTTAAGTCTGTGACCATCCTGAGTCCGTGCATAACATGAATGGGACTCAAAAGTTTTATGATTCCCTTTTTTTAGACCCTGCATATCATGCACGGCTCGGGAGGGCTCACTAGCATTTCTCATAATTATAAGATGGAAAAATACATTCTTTGTTGATAATATTTCAAAAATACCGAGTACAATTCTACAAGGATTCCTTGTAAAGGCCCAGACAAAATATCTGGACTCAAATAAAACTGGGCTACCATTCCCCATTAAAAAATCAGTTGTACCTTTTTTAATTTTTGGTAATTGAGATATTGATTAAACACAAGGAGAAATTACCGAGGAGGGAGGCTCGAGAGCATTCCCAAAAGCAGAAGAAGACGAAGGACCATATCTGGCAAGATGGGTATTCACATACACCTGTCTGAGGCTAAGGGTTGTGCGGGCTAGATGATGAGCCTCAGAATTAGCAGAACGTCGAATAAATCGCATCTTGAGACCTGGTAGGGAAAGCCCAACGTGTATAAGTACGGTGACTTGAGTTGATGTGGCATGGTGTGGGGTGTGCCTAGGTTATAATTTTTTTTCCTTTTTCAACACTTAATTGGATTGTGTATGCACGTTTGATCAACCTGATTTTTTGTAAGGTGTCTCCTAAGAGATCTATCTTAATATTCAACAATCGAATTAAAAACAACTTACAAGGTATCATTTTTCAATGAGGCCGCTCACTATATATATATATATATATATAGATATATACAGTCAATTACAAGAAAATCATGAATGGAGAGCTTTCCTCCCTTTTCTGTCTGATTTTTTTTATCTTAAGAATGTTGGTTTTAAGATTGAGTGAGTGTCCTTCTCCAATCCTTGCGACCCAACCGGAGAGTGGAGAGCTAAGCGTAAGGAGAATATTGATAATTATTAGAATTTAAACATCATATCTATAGGCATTGAAACATCTACAGGAATTTAATATTTATAATTTAAAAAGACTATATGGACTAAAATTTTACTGAGACCGAGAATTTAGTCTAAAATGAGTTCTAAATTTCAAGTTCACTTATTGAATCCACTTGTAATTGATATGTCTAGTTTATATATATATACTAGCGAAGACCCCGTGCGATGCATGGATGTTTAATGAAAAAATTGAAGATTTTTACAATAACCATTAATGATAAACATAAAGATAAAAAAGAAAAAAATAATTAGCCTTTTTTTTTTTTGGTAGGCCATTCTCTAGACCAATTTTGCACCCCCTGTGTAAGGTTGATGTGGCTAATCTAAGTTGTCTTGATAAGCTTCCATAATTCCATAGCATACTTTAAGAGAATATGACAAAGAATACGCATGTGCCGGTACACACTCCACCGTCACGCATGATCCCACCAACCTCGTCGGCTGAGGCACACCACCATCAGCTATTACATTTTAAAAAGAATAGAAGGATAGGAGAAAAAATGATGCACACCCAGGGATCGGTCAAATCTCGTAACTGGAAATGATGTCATCTCATAAATCCCGGGGGAATCACCCCATCTTGAAATGTTTTTGGGAGAATGGAGAGTTGAGAAGAAGAAGGGGAGGAAGAATAGAAGGAAATACAATGAAGTTAATCCGCTTATGCTATTGTTGTAATTGTAAATCATAATTAATGCAAAAAAAAAATCTTTTTGGGTGAAGTGTTCAGAGCTCAAACCCGTCTCAAAGCAGCATTCCTTGCTACAAAGCTTCATTTCATGCAACAGAGTTGCCACACATCGGACACCTGTTGCACCTAAAGGATGCCCAATAGCTATTGCACCTCCATTAACATTGATTTTTTCTGGATCAAGCTCCCGTTTCTTAGGGCAATATACAAATTGTGAGGCAAATTCATGCCTCATTTTAATTCAAAGAGATCAATGTCATCAAGTTCAAGACCCGTGAACCATGCATGCAGTTTGAATTGCAATTGCTAGGCCAATGCCCATGGCAATGGGATCCACACCAACATCAACAAAACTTCTGAATACACCAAGAATGGGAAGCCCTTTCTGTAGTGCCAGACTTCTCTTCATGAAGAGGACCGCTCTAGCACCATCACTCACTTGTCTGTTGATTGTTTCTCCATACCTTCTCTCTCCCGTTAGCAATTCTTTAGTGGGTGGTTGTTTGCTTTTAATAGGAAGAAGAAAGTGAAGAGGGAAGAATAGAAAGCAATAAATACCTAATTCTATTCCTCTAGTTTAAATCTTTTATGACCCTTAAGTGGGTTGTTGTTTGCTTTAAATGAGAAGAAAGTGGAGACGATTAGAAGCAATAAATTGCATGTTCTATTGTTCTCATTTAAATCTTCTATGACTCTTAAGTGGGTTGTTGATTGCTTTAAATGAGAAGAAAAAAGTGGAGACGGTTAGAAGAAATAAACTGCATGTGACGTGACATACAAAATGATAAAATAGAGCTCAAAGAGGGATGCCACGTTGGCGCCGCGCCCTAATTTCTTTAGTATATAGTATAGATGAGATAAGAGGAGGTTCTAGATGTTACAACCAAACTCCGTAAGGAGAAGCCAGATAATATCTCTTTAAAAAATCCTACAATGAGTTAGGACATAATTAATTGGATTCATCATCGAACGAGTTCCAATCTATAGAAAAGTGGATTCAATCCTTCTTAATATACAAATAAAGACATTCTAATTATATCACCGGCTTCTAATTACATAAAATGTTAAATTTAATAGATTACTTATTATATTATTTTCTATTTTATAACAAAAAATTTATATAGAAAACTATATATATATATATATATATATATATATATATATATATATATATATATATATAATGAAAAACCATAATAATTTTTAGGATACTATCAGAACAAATGACCATTATGTATTTGTAAAATACTTATTCAAAACTAAGTTTAAGTTCATATAAATTTTATTGAAAAAATTAAATATGAATGACTTAAATAAAACTTTTTGAAAATTATTTAATAATTCTTTTTTTGAAATTTACTTAATAAAATAAAAATTACTTAAAAGTTATGAATAAAATATTTATTTAAATTAGTTAGATACAAAATAATCAAAGAAGATAGAGAAAGAATGAGAGTGAAGTTGTAAGAGATTTGGGTTTGTAGACTAGAAATTGAGAGCATGACATTATGAATAGTGCTATGAATAGTATTTTAAGGTTTGAAGTCTATGTATTGTTATGGATTGGGTTTTAATGAAAAAGAGGGTTTTGGTTTCAAGTTGTGTGAATGATGTGTTACGGAATGTGTTAAGGTCCTAAGGACCTTTATTTTAATGTTTATGGGTGTTAAAAACCCATGTGAGAAAAGTTCTAAGTGTTAAGGGTGGAAAAGCAGGCGAAAAAGGTCAAGTACAGAGCAATCGGTCGACTGAATGACCAATCCAGTCAACTGAACCAAGGTCGGTCGATTGAGTCCAAATCCGGTCAACCGAATGGCATTAATTTTTGTATGGACTTTTTGTCCATAGAGGTGATTTTCATTCAGTCGACAGAACCTCGCATTTTTTGCCCTGTTTGGCATTTTTAGACATTTCATTAAGGGTGTTTTGGTCTTTGACAACCCCTTAGCCTATATAACCCAATTTTCGTAGGTTAGGGTTTCACAAACCCTCTAAGTCATATTTTAGGAGATTTTGAGAGAGAAGAAAAGAGGAGAGCTAGGCTTTTGCTAGGGTTTGCTTGGAGATCAAGGGTGAAGCTTAGTTTTGCTTCCACAAGTCTTCTAAGCTTCTTCTCACTTCCAAAGAGTCTCCAAAGCGCAACATCTCTGGGGATTGATCTTTGGAGAGGTAAATACCTTCTACTAGTTAGCTTTATTGTAATATTATAAGTAAATACATCTACTCTCTAACCTTGCTATGAGTCAACCTAAAAATAAGAGTTTTGGTATATGATTTTCAATATAGGGATAACTTGATTGTAATTTTCCTCAAAGGAACTATGTGTCTAAGTAAGGTTTGATGAAATAGGCTTAGTAGTCATGTGTATTGCTATGCTCGTGCTACAAATGATACTCCATGATGATGATTCCATGTTTAATTAAACGTTTGATATGATTTTCATGTTGTTCATAAGTCTCGTATGATTAAATTTAAGGGTTTCTAGGCCTCTTATGATGCTTGTATGATTTATATAAGTATGACCCGAATGTTTTAAGTTTTCCAAGTATATTATGATGCTCACAAGTACGTTATGAACACACGACTCTTGCATGAACAGTTTTCTTATAAGCATAATGTTTCAAAATTCATAAGAAAGAATTTTAAGGAAAATCTCATAAGAAAATGCATAAACAAAATTCATAAGAAAGAGTTTTAAGGAAAGTCTCACAAGAAAACGCATAAACTCATAAGAATTGACAAGACCAAACTTTGGGTTAATATTTTCAAAGATCGGTTACAATGCTCATAACGATCAAAGTCTAAGATCGTTTCACAAGTCTCCAAGGATCATAAGTCTCTCAAGACTTGCATAACAACTTATAAGAATGTCATAAGTCTAATATCAGTTACAAACTCATACGGATCAAGTCGTCATAAGGATCAAGTCGAAGATCGTCTCATAAGCATCTAAGGATCATAAGCTCACAAGGCTCACAAGGATCTCTCATAAGAACTCATAAAGCTCACAAGGCTCACAAGCTCAAAGTATTCATAAGACTCATAAGAACTCATAAGAAAATTCATAAGAACTTGGATTTTGTTGCAAGACCTCATAAGATATATTTGCTTTCTACGAAAGCTCTTAAGAAAAAGGTTTTTGGAAACTATGCACTTTTACTTAAGATTTGAAGTATTATTCTAAGTTTGGTCTATTGCATGAATTTTGAACTGTTGCTTTTAAGTACTCGCATGATATTATTAATTTATAATATTGTTAGCTAGTAGTTTGTATACGTTGAGTATTCAATGCTCAGCTATACATTTTGATATCGGCAAATCCGTATGACATTTGCAATCCAACTCCATGGATTGAGGAAGAGTGTGTGGAAGAGGAGGCTATCCTGTTGCAGCCTCAGGAAGATAGAGATCTAGATAGGTAGCCCTATCTAGATTTCTGTTGAGTGGAGTGAATGAAAGATTTCTTTTTGTATTTTGTTAAAGTGGGTGTGCCCACTTCACTTTTTGGTTATGTTGTTATTGTATAAACTTGGAATACGGTGTATGTATAAAAGAAATTTTCAGTTTACGTTTCCGCTATAATTTGTCTTGTGTGTTTTATACAGGATGGTTTGATATGATAAGTTAGTCACGCACAAAATCACACCTAACTCCTAGGTGAGATTTTGGGACGCGACAGTATCATTTCCTATACACAAATGAATTGCAATATCTACCCCTAGGTGGATATTAAAATTAATGTAAAATATAAGAATTGATACTACTGCAATTCTCATGTGAATTGGAATTCATAACAATTAAAGGCATCCAAAGGAATCCGTCTCCTCAAATTTCATTCCCACCCCTCAATTTCCTATTTAAGACCTTATAAAATAGGCACACAATGTAGGCTCTCAAGAAGAAGAGCATCGTCTCTCCAATAAAAAAAGAAGAAGAGCATCGACTCTAGGAAGAGTGGCTCACAGTGAAAGTTCTTTAATTATCTTTACCTAAGATATAGACGTAGAAACAAACCACGCAAATCTTATGTTTTGATTGTGCATGCGTTCTTTTAATTACATATTTTCCATACTTTTCCGACCCTACATTTGCATTTTTGCATAACAAATCTCGTGTGCGCAGAGAGAGAGAGAGAGAGAGAGATTTTGAGATGATTTTTGAGTGTATGCAACTCCATCTGCAAGATGTCCATCCCAAATCGATCTCTACATGATTGGGCCAGTTCAGTTTAAGTTGGACAGACCCAAGTTATAGCAGCCAACAATCAAAAATTAAATTTCAGAACTTCAAGATAGAGGAATAAAGATGGTACTGGGCCTAAGATGACAATGGGCTGAGCTCAGACCAGGCCAACCACAGCCCATAACAACTCTATGCACCCCTCGGTCCGGCATCAGTTAGACAAGTAACATTAAATCCGGGTCCTTAAAAAGAATTTTGGACTCGACCCTGTTCTGGTCAACAGCTATTTGGCCCATGGGCTTCCTACAAGCATCACACTTGCAGTTATTTTCAACCATTAGATCTCAAGCAAAGCAGGCGTACAATCAACTGTACACCCAATTGCAAGTTCAATTCCTGATGGATGCACTCCATTGGGATGATCAGTGGTGATCAAGAAAAAATATAACAGACTCATTATCAACGGATTAGATTGATTTTAGCAAAGAAGATCTCCAAGGTGGGGTAAGATCTCCAAGGTGGGGTACCTGCCTGCCCTACACAGAAGGGAGAACTCCCACAATGACGAAACTGTCCTCCTTAGGCTCCTTCTTTTTCTACCCCTCCTTCACGTGTAAGCTGGAGATTACTTGATTTACTGTGAAATTGATTTCTTGTGAGATTTTCGTGCTGATCGATTAGAAGATCAAGGAAATCCTAGTTGACCAGACTGAAAAGTCAAACAGTTGTGATCTTTAAACTAGGGTGCAATCGGGTTGGGTCGTGCCGGGTCATACTTGGATCGGGAAAGATACTCAAACCCACACCAAGTTTATAAACGGGATGATGAAGAAACCCAATTCAATAAGAGGCCCTTAAACCCGAACCAGCACTTCTAACCCACTTAAAATAAATAAATATTTATTAATGAACTGATTCCAAGTGAGATGCCCAAAAGAGGGGCAGAATCAATGAGGAATAACCTCAACATAGTTTTGAAATCGGATTTCTTCCAACATATTTTTAAAAATATGGAATTCTCTCCCAGAGCTGCGGAACTCACGGAATCAATGTGTTCCAATGTGTTCCAATTTCTGGCCTAACACCAACCATTCAGGTCTTAGCACCCTATACCTCTCACAAGCTGGAACCTCGTTTTTTTTAGGAGAAAATAAGTTTCTTGATATTTTGAAGCTCGAATTGTATTCCCATGAAAGGATGGTTGAAAAAACCACCTAATCGTTTGAATCTTTGTAGTGGAGTCTATAAATTATATGTTCTCTGGTTGAATCATAACGACTTACTTCGATTTTGACCCTATCTCTTGGTAGTATCGCCATGCTAACCCTACTCTCAGGCATCTCCTACTCTACCAAAAAACAATGTGTGTCCTTACTTTAACATATGTTGTTTTTGGCTAAGAGTAGGGACTGCTGAGATTAGGGCTAGCATGCCACTTGAATTAATAATATTCAAAATTGAAATTTATATTTAATAAATAAATAAATTATATATATTTAGTAATGGATTAATGACTTGGAATTCAACACAAGTCTTTTTTAAGTGCTCTTTTAACTCTAGTTAATAACTTTAAACTTTAGATTTCATATTTGTAAATATATGTTCTAAAAACTAAGGTTAGATGGTTGAAAAGTAATTAACCGGACTTTGGTTATAACATTAGAGAATTCCAAGTCTAGATTAATTTTGTACTATGTTCCTTTAGTTGCAGAGCCTAACCCAAACCCCCGCAATTATAAACAGATTGAGGAAACCAAACCCGAATACGGCCTACAGATCCAAACAGGTGAAAGTCCATTTGGTTCAGACGAGTTGACGGGTCGGGTCATAATTTGCTCCCCGGTCAAAATACCACCAACTCTATTCAATATGTCGCGAGATGGGAGGTCACTTTCTCAGGACAATTTGGAGGAAAACCGTTGCACTATGATAACAATATAGTGAGGGCCTCGGATTGTCTCTGGCGAAGCTAGAAAGGGCTCTCGGGGTTCATACATTGCGCGACGGATGGCGTAAAAATGGGGAGAAGTCATTCCATATTCTCCCCATAATTTTGACTTCTCCCCATTTGATATCTCTCACCCTTATTCTCACACTTATCACCATATGACTTATTATGGTGGAGAAGTCAAAATCATGGGCCCATGATTTTGACTTCTCCACCACTTGTCACCTAATCTGTGGAACCCTGAGACAAGCCATTTCTGGCTTTGCCAGAGACAATCCAAGGCCTATAGTGAGTCATAAAAGTCATCTGCTGTCTCTCCTGTCCGTGTCTCGGAAAAAGATTAGCTCTGGTGGCTGCACGAGCTGGTCGTTGGGCATCCAACATTTGGCAGCTGGTGATAATTTAGGTGAGAAGTCATTATTGTCTCTCCTTGATTTTGACTTTTCCCCATTTGATATCTTTTCCCCTTAAAAACGCCAACTGCCTAATGGTTTGGGGGCTGTCCCAGCGCTAATCTTTTTCCTTAATTCTTAATTCTAATAGCAAAAAAATTTCACAATTCACATCACAGAGAGAAGAGACTCTACAATGAGGATTTCAAAAGAATTACTGCTTTTTATTTTCAATCTCTCTCTTGTAGCTACGTTTGTTCATGGATCCAGTGAGGTAGAAAGAAAGGTGGGTCCATCTGGAATTCCCATTCACGTTTGCTTGCTTTCTATTTCCTTTATTGATTTTTGTCCAAGTTCCATCAATGGTGATCACTGATATGGATTTTATTATCTTGTGATGAACAATATATAGCCGTACGTTATATACATGGGAGATGCGCCGGAGACCGGAACTGCGGCGGTGGAAGATCATCACAACCTGCTTTCTTTGGCTATTGGAGAGTAAATGAAACCTCATACCTATGCTCTTTAAATCATTCGGCGAATTAGATTACACACACACACACACACACACACACACACACACATATATATATAGTCTTAAATTTTTTTAATTTTTTCAGTGAGAACATTGCAAGAGAATCCAGAATACACAGCTATGGAAGGAGCTTCAATGGGTTCGTAGCGAGGCTCTTGCCGCATGAAGCAAAGAGACTATCAGGTAGGCATAAATATAGAGATTTCTGAATTTTCAAGTCTTCTGTGGAATACTTTTGTTGTGTAAATTGTGCTACAGATATATGTTTTTCTTTAACAATGTGCTTGTACATGTTGATTTTGCAGAGAAAGAGAGTGTTGTATCTGTATTTGCGAATACTCAACGTAAACTTCATACCACAAGATCGTGGGATTTTGTAGGAATGCCTGAGACATTGAAGAGGAACACACAAGGAGAGAGCAATATCATTGTGGGTTTGTTGGATACAGGTAGTTAAAATCTTCAAATGGCACCGACAGAGTTTTTAAATACAATATTTTTGTTCAAATATGGAGCTTAGAAGTTCTTCCTATACGATACGTATGGTGAATTCAGGAATTTGGGTGGAGGCTCCCAGTTTCAATGATAAAGGGTATGGGCCTCCCCCACCCAAATGGAAGGGCACTTGCGCCAAAGGTGCCAACTTCAGTGGCTGCAACAAGTATTCTCTCTTATTCCTTTATCTCTGCATAATTGTTTGTACTCTCTAATTGTTTGCCACCCACCTCAACTATTAATCTCATTAAAATAGAAAGTATTTCCACCAAAGGATTCTTTTTTTAGGCATCAAATCCTCTCCGGTGATAACCGGATTTTGCAAATCCGGTTATCACCCCTAGAGGTCACCACGTGTCTCCTTTGACACCCATTAACAGTGGGTAAGGTTCACCCAACCCTAGGGTTCACCCACCTATTTTTGGTTTTTCTTTTAAAATAATAATTCTTTTTTTAAAATTAAAAAACTGTTTTTAATATTAAAAAAACTCTAAAAAACAGTTTTTTACTCTCCAAAAAAATATTAAAAAAACTCTAAAAACAGTTTTTTAATTTTAAAAAAAGAATTATTATTTTAAAAAAAAAAACCAAAAATAGGTGGGTGAACCCTAGGGTTGGGTGAACCTTACCCACGGTTAATGGGTGTCATAGGAGACACGTGGTGACCTCTAGGGGTGATAACCGGATTTGCAAAATCCGGTTATCACCGGAGAGGATTTGCTGCCCTTTTTTTATGGTCAGCTTATTTTGAAGCCCTAAAATCTTTGGCAAGTAACTGGAATTGGTAGCTTTAAGAAAAAAAATCATTTTTTAAAAGAAAATGCTAGTGAGACCGCAAAGGGCCGAGACTGCACATGTGATGCATGGATCTCAAAATTTCAAAAACAGATATAAAGAAATTTTGAGATCCGTGCATCACAAGCACGGTATGGGTGTGGTCTCGGCCCTTTGCGGTCTCAGTAGCAAAGTCCCATTTTAAAATAGAGAATAACTATTGCCTTAGGAAGCAGTAAAAATTTAGTATTAACAAATACCCTTCTTGGTGTTCATAATTATCAAACTACCACTTCCTAAGGTAATTTTTGGGTCAATGTTCAACAGAAGTCCCTGTTCATAGTTAATCTCTTTAAAATATTATGTCATTTTCTAATAAAATCATTAATTCTTTAAATATATTTTAAAAATGACAAAATACCCATTTCACATATATTTATCAAAATTATAAACATTCCTCTAAGTCATATTTCATAATGATAGAAATACCCCCAGTTGCATGTTTTTTTAGATTGACAAAAAATATTCAAATGCACATTTACTTTCTAAAATAACAAAAATACTCCTATATATTCACATGCATTTTTCAAAATGTCAAAGTATATCTCTTCAAAATGATTTAAAAGTATATTTTTTTAAATGACAAAAGTAGTCTTATTCAATTCATGACATGTATTTTTCAAAAATACAAAATATCCCTCCACATATATATTTCAAAATGACAAATATATCCCTCTCCTCATGTTAATCTAAAATGATAAAACCCTTATTCACTCCTATTTTACAAAATGACAAAAATATATTTTTACATATAATTTCTAAATTAATAAAAATACATATCTTCACATGTTTTCTAAACAACAAGTATTCAACTAAAAAGTTAACAAAATACTCTCGTTATATATTTCTATACGTGATCTTTAATTTATACACAATTAAGTAAAATAAAATCATTTTTACCTTATTTTCAAGAGCAGCTAAACACTAGAAAACATGAAAAAAATCATGTAATAATTTACGTTTTAACATGATTTATGTGCAAACAAATTGGACCTTAGGCGCGACTAGATTGGGCTAGCACTCCCACTAACATACATTATGCATGGAATTTTCATTTCCATGCATTTCTCTGCAACGTGCGCAGCAAAGTCATAGGTGCAAGATACTACAAACTGGACAACACAGAACCCCAACCTGAGGAGCCGTCTCCGGTCGACACAGAAGGGCACGGGACGCACACTTCGTCGACTGCTGCCGGCATTTCCGTGAAGGGTGCAAGCTTATACGGGTTAGCTAAAGGGACTGCGCGAGGGGGTGTACCGTCTGCGCGCATTGCCATGTACAAAGTCTGTTGGGGTGGTGGCTGTAGTGATATAGACATCTTAGCTGCCTTTGATGATGCAATTGCCGATGGGATCGACGTGATTTCGATCTCTATCGGTGGGCCGTCCAGGAATTATTTCGATGATCCGATCGCCATTGGCGCCTTCCATGCCATAAAGAAGGGAATCTTGACTGCTTCTTCCGCCGGGAACGATGGGCCGACGGAATCGACTATCCAGAATGTTGCACCTTGGATTATGACCGTCGCTGCTACCGGTATCGATAGAGAATTCCGGACGGCAGTCAGGTTGGGTAATGGCATGAAGACTTCTGTAAGTCCCCTGGCTCTCTTTGTATATTTTCTACCATTACAGTTAGAGCTCCCAAAGCAGTATATCCAAATTGGTGTATTGGATTACCTATAGGGATAGTGATATAGTATTTGTATCCGACTCCAATAAAAGTATTTGGATTTGGATTATAATAGAATTATTTGAGTATTTTTAAAAACTTTTAAAAAAGAAATAAATATAAAATTTTTTATCAAAAAATAAAAATGTAATATTTTTATCTTTCATCTATATTAATAATAACAATTTAATTATGTAAAAAAAATATATATCTATGTTTACTCCAAATCATTCCATAGACACAAGAATAGGCTTAACACGTCGAGATCTTTCATATTTTAACAGTTTAAAAAAGTAAGAATAAAAGTATATATCTTTGACATTTGTAACCACCCAGTTGTGTCTTTGAAGGATTTGCGGCAAGAGCTAGCAAAATCCTATATTTATAAGGGTATTTTAGTTTTATAAACTTATAATAAATTATTTCTATAAAGTAATATATTATCAAATTGATTGGATATTCATGGAATGAGACATATTAAAATCCGAATTCATATCCCATTGTATTCGTATCCCATTATATACCGATTGTAAAATTGGTGATAACTATTCGAGTAAACGAATTCTAATACGAATTGAATACAGATAAAATCCGAATCCCTTGACACCCCTAAATTTGTATTGTCTCATCATCATCCGTTAGGTTCCTCATTAATGACCCCACTAAATATTGAATGGTCCTGGTTGATGGGTTTGTGGGGTACTTCGGTACTAAAATGATCATTTTCTGGTTCAAAACTGATAGGGAATTTCGATCAACACGTTTTCACCAAGAAAGCAGATGTACCCTCTAACTAGTGGAGCCCAGGCGGCGAATCTCACCGGAGAGAGTTATGGAAATGTCAGGTATGAATATCAAAACGTCTCCAAATGGTAGTGTTTGTGATCAGATGGTTAGGATAAATCTGATTATTCAAATGGTAGTGCCTGTGATTCGGGGACCTTGGACAAGAACAAGATTAAGGGAAAAATCGTGTATTGCTTGGGAATCGGAGGCCAGGACTACACCATCGGAGAATCGGGTGGCATCGGGACAATCATGGCCGTGGATGAAGAGATGGACATTGCTTTCCCCTTCCTCATCCCTGCCACGTACGTCTACACTCGTGTCGGCAACAAGATCGATCTATATATCAACTCTACCAAGTACGTCATATCCTTAAAAATCCAGAACATTATATTTTAGAACAAGAGGCAAGAGTCTGAGAAGAGATGGAAAAGGGTTTCTAACCCTTTCACTCTGTCGTATCTCGAGTTTAGTGAGTTCAATTTAAACAGATGTTCTACATCTATGAAACTTAAAAAATCTAAAATATTTTGTGAAACTTGAAAGTTACGTATTTGTAGAACTTATATTTTATGAAGTAATATAGTTCTGGACATTAAGTAAAATTGATCATAAAAAAATGAAAGTTTTAAAATTTAAAAGTTTCACCAAGAGCTTAATGATTGGATTTTGCTAGCACCACTCTCATCTATAGCACTCTCCCCCTCCTCTATGATATGATGGTTATATCAGAGTGCATGCCATGTATTTCTGGTGTGTACAGACTGTAATTATGGTCTATAAGACTCAGATCATAGGACCGAGATGCTTATTTTGGCAGTTATATACTGCAGAAATGCCCAGGCCGTTATATACAAGTCCATAACAGTCAAAGTAAGTGCACCCTTCGTGGCCTCCTTCTCAGCTAGAGGACCCAGCTTAATCAGTCTCAATATCCTTAAGGTGACTCTCTCTCTCTCTCTCTCTCTCTCTAGCTACAATCTTAACTTTAAAAGTCTTAATATCCTCAACGTGACTTATTCTCTCTCCTTCGTTCTCTCTCTAGCAACAATCTTAACTTTGTTAATATTGATGGGCAGCCGGATATTGCAGCTCCGGGGTTAGACATATTAGCTGCTTATTCTAAATTGGCGTCGGTGACGGGTTATCCCTCCGACAACCGGTTTGGTGTATATAACATAATATCGGGAACGTCCATGGCTTGCCCTCATGCCGCTGCTGCTGCGGCCTACGTCAAGACCTTCCATCCCGACTGGTCGCCGGCTGCAATCAAGTCGGCCCTCATGACCACCGGTGAGATTCCATCAACTGCCCTCATGTTTGTGTTCACGGCTATTGGTTAAAGGGTTTTCCCGGGAAATGCTTTTGAGACCATAAAGGGGCGAGACCACCGAGACCGTGCATCTGTGCACACGGAATTTTAAATTGGGCCCATCATGTGATGATGGGCCCCACCTGAAATCTCGGGCAAAGTCCGTATTTTTTTAACTCTTGCCTCACAGACACCCGGTATCATTGGACTAACCCCGCAGCTTTTACTCACAAACGGGTACCTAATTCTTAGAGGTGGCTCGGAAACTAATGTACACTGGCACACAAGTTCCCAACTGATGTGGGACTTTTTACTATGCTATATTGATGGATACTTATTATAGACAAATCTAAATAAAAATGCTTAGCAACAAAAAAAAACAAATAGAAAATGCTAGCTCCCCTTTCATTTGAATCAACTTTTTTTTCTTTGAGCCTACCCAAAAAAAGATTTCTTTTCTTCGAACAAAAAGATTAAAAAAAAAAAAAAGGGAATAATGACCAAGCGTAGCTCAGGAAAAAAAGAAAAAAAAAAACACAAAGAGAGATAGAAGAGAAAAAAAGATTTTTTTTCTTCGAACAAAACGATTTAAAAAAAAAAAGAATAATGACCAAGCGTAGCTCAGTCAAAAAAAAGAAAAAAAACACGAAAGGAGATAAAAGAGAAAAGTGAACCTAGCATAATTCATCACGCCATGCATAATTCGAGCTGATAAAAAGTCAAAGCTTAAAAAAGCCAAGTGTAAATTTCAAAGCCTATTTTGAAAAAAATTACATTCTTGAGACTTATTTTGAGAAAATCCCTTGTAGTTAAAGGATAATCTCATTATCTAATAGTTATCTTCCTTTGCTTCTTGTTACAGCTACTAAGATGAGAATAAAAGGTGTGGACGCCGAGTTAGGCTATGGGTCGGGCCAGATCAACCCAGCAAGAGCACTGCACCCTGGTCTGGTCTATGACATTCGGAGCAGCCTAAGCGCCTACATTAGTTTCCTGTGCAAGGAAGGCTACAATGAAACAACCCTTGGCTTAGTCACTGGTGTGCGCCGAGTAAATTGTTCTAGCTACCCACCAGCACAAGGCACTGATGGCCTTAACTACCCTTCAATGCATATCCAGCTTGCCAGGCCTAATTCTAGTATTGCAGCTGTGTTTCGACGAACAGTGACACAGGTTGAGGATGGTAAATCCGTTTACAAGGTAACTGTGGCATCTCCGAAGGATCTATCCATCACTGTCATCCCAAGTACTTTGTCCTTCGACCGCTTAAACCAGCAGAGGTCTTTTAAGGTTGTGTTGAAGGGTGCACCAATCCGAAATGCGGCTCGAATTCTATCGGCATCAATAGAGTGGAGTGATTCAAAGCACAGTGTCAGGAGCCCCATCCTTGTTTACAAGCCCTTGTATTAGGTCATTTTTTTCCCAGGGTTCTTGTAGTTCGCAGGTTGTGTAATACGCCTCCCTTGCTTGGTTTAATGATTTTGTTGATCTAGGTGTGAACTGAGACAGACATAGTGGGTGTAACAAGTGCGAAAGCTAGTCTTTCTCAGTAACATACAGTGCATGTTTGTTACTTAAATTCTATAAACTAACAACAAACCCGTATCAGGGGACAAAGGAGAAATTGAACTGAGGGAATCTTGTCTGAAAATCCTACTCCATTAGAAACTAGTAAGCAATGTATATTATCTTCTCTTGGAATGCTAGCTCCACTCTCTTCTTCCCTTTTCTATGCAAGAAGACAAGATTTTGTGTAGGTCGTTGTGGTCCCCACCCCAAAACCTTTATGAAAAAGAGTACAGTGGGGAGTGGGGCTAGCAAAATCCGATCCTTCTTTTATTGCCATCAAAGATGATTAAGAATATTTAATCCCAAAGGGGTGGACTAGTGGTTCCCGCGTCTGGAAGAGGAAGGTCTTGGGTTCGACTTCTCACTCCTCCTTTGGGGCTAGCAGGGGTTTTCTCGGACTTACCTAGTGTGGTGGATTGCGGGCCTCTGTCGCACTCGGGGAATAGTCCTGACCCAAAGGGTTGGGGACACCCCAAGTTACAAAAAAAAAAAAAAAAAAGATTAAATACTTGTTTACATATGAGAACCCATGTTATTGCAGTACGACAAAATAATACCCCTTTAAAACTAATCTCATTCAAGTGCCTGTATAAATGATTTGCCAGCACTTGTAATTTTAGCAAGTTATAACTAACTCAACCTACAATACCTTGAAATTAAAATTTGCAATTCACATCCTAGCAGTTCGGTTTTCATGAGAGAACAAGTGTTTTGAGCATAGTTATCAAATAGAGAAGTGAAAATGAGATACAGAAGGAAACACAGGCTCAACATATTTTTGGGAAACAAAAAGCAAGAAAAAGAAATGAGATAGGAGCGCTTCATTCCCTTATTTTAATATGGCTAGTCATGACACATACGTTACCTTTTTCCTCACATGAGATATGTGTGAAAAACTAAGCACCTTAAGTTTCAGGGTCTACAACTTAGCCATATTCTCGGGTATATCCCAAAATATCCCACATATATAACTCTCTTTGATGGGTTCACCCTAAATGAGACGAGATGAAAACGGGCCTACAAAACAAGCTTCATAGGAAGCGAGCATTACACCCTGTACATAGTTTTTGTATAACTAGTCCTTGCGACAACATTTACAAGCTGGGACAATTTCAAACCATATGTCTCATCAAACCTTCAGTTGGCGGATTTCTAGAGTCTCATATAGATGGCCATACGTCTCTCATCAAATGTTACAGTTGACGGATTTCTTCACGAAGTCTCATGCAGTTGCTGGTTTGCAGTATTTCATTCAATGAGAAGTCAGTTTTAGACTTGAGAAATGTTTTCAGATCTGTACACGCTAGGAAGTCATTTGAGCTTGGAAAGAATCCAAGAAAACCAGTTAAGCTAATGAATTGATCAAACCAGTCACTGATCAATTTTCTGAAAGACTAACACCCTCAATTTCATCCACACTTCACTCACTTGAATTCAGCTCCTTCTATCCTCTCCCCCACCTCTTTTAGTGCCCCCATAGTTTGTTTGGAAACAAATCAGTGAGAGTGTTAAAGCCTCAAGAGATTGAAATAGGTGAGCTCGTCCTGATTGTGAACAACAAATTTGTAAAGGTGGGATCCCAAAAGTTATCTACGGTAGACGGTTACAATCATCCCATTGGACCCAGGATCCTAGAAGATTATCCCCTAAAGAACAATTTAGACAACGGATAAGCCATGGATAGAACAATTTAGACAACAGATTATCCCCAATAAAAACTTCAATAGCTCTAGAAAGCTAAAAATTATTGAGAAATGAGAAATAAATTTCAGCTGCAAAAAGGTCTCGAAATGTACAGATACATAACATTTGTTACATTCAGTTCCTTCTCTCTTTGCTTACATTTTCCAACTCCCTCTTCTCCCTTAGCCTTCTCCAAATCGTGGCCTCACAAAATGGCAATAGCTCTCCTCCTACCTGTATCTCAAAGAATCAATGAGATGAAACAGTTCAAAATTGGAACATTCGCAGACCCTATGGGATGCTCGAAACTGTGATCATGTAAAGCCTCCATGTACTGGCTACCCAGATCTTCAATTCCCCTCCCTCAACCCGAAAGGGTAAAAATGCAAAGGAGAAGACAAAGCTCCAGCTTAGAAATGTACAACTAACCTGTTTTCTTCTAAAAACTTCAACTCTTCTAGTGGAAGTGTTCTCCACTAGGCCCAAGTCTCCAACACCCGGGCAGAAAACAGTTGTGTAACCAACACTTTCTCTTAGAGCTCAACAGTGCATCCTAAGTTGTCGACCATGGAGGTTTTTTAGCTTTGTGAGTTCCTTCCTCCTCTTTCTAGCCTCCGCTGCTGCAGCTGCATCCACCAGTTTCTTACTTGGGTAGGTACTCAGCCCTTGACTATTCACTGAAAAAGCATTTAAGATATGATCATCTGTGGAAGGAACAGCTTCCTCTTTGGGAGTGGAATCTGGTTGGAGCCCATTCTCGTCCTTGACTATGAAAGATGGTCTGAGAGATCTAAGAGGTGCAGGCATAAGAATGACTCCTTTAGGATGAGGTCCTAAAAGTTGACCTCCGACTGGCTGGACCTGGACTGCAGTCTCAAGTAGATTGTTAGTGGGTTTGGCTTCTGTAAAACAAGAAGCATCTGTTTTAACTTTTATGGGTAAAGATGGCTGCATTTTTTCTACATTCCCCATTGCTTTTGAAGATGACCCCACATCTTGTTGTTTATTGAAATCCTCATCTCGGTTATCCCCCTGTCCACAGGATTTCGGGTGGTGAGGGTGGGGTCCATTCCCGTGGGGGAAAAACCATGGGCATGTCAGTATATAGATGGGGATTCTTGGCCCATTAAGATTCAAGGGACTTCCCTGTTCATGAGATGGATATAGCTTGCCATCAGCTGGCATAGGATCTTTTGATGAAACTGCATTTTGAGGAACAGGTTGCGTCTGGATAGGATTGTTATGTTGAATGATTGAAGGCCAGAGAAGCGGTGTAATTGGGGGTCCGTTATATACAAGCAATGGAAGCTTTGTAGATGAAGAAGTTGGTGATTCCATATGGGTTGATGCAGGCTCTTCTGTAGTTTCCACCACCTCAGCCTTTATTTTCTTAGCCATCTGCAACATGGGAGGAACTGCCATTCAGAAATATGAAAACATTAGCTAAGTCTTCATTGTCAAACATTTATCTTACCTGTGCTTTTAAGTGTTTGTTCGTGTCCTCTAGTAACCGAAACTCTTTCATGGCCAGCTCCTTTTCCTTCTCTCAGTAAAAGCATCACCAAATGTGAATTGGTTAAGTAAAAGGTTTGCAATTCTAACATAAGAAAGGATTTGAAGGTTAAATTCCATACATATGAGAGAAAATGGGATAGAGCAGAACTCTGAAATTCAGATGCAGAAGATAATAATAACTTGGATACTGCACCTGACTGCGTATGTCTTGAGAGCTGATAAAACAAAGACTACTGCCTTTGACAAAGATACCACCAACTAATGAAAGGAAGAATTATGTACCTGCTTCATATTCTTGTTATCCCATGCTAGATCAGCAGCTTTTCTGCTCAACTCCTCACAGAGAGCCTAAAGAAAAAGAGAATCAATAATATGGTTAAATATATATACATATAGAAGAGATTCCATCTGCACAAAACCCAAATCATGGAACTTCATTTAGAATAAACCAACAGCAGAAATGCAGCTCTTGCATGGAAGTCGCAGTACACTAATGCTCTCTCTTTATACATACACTATGCGTGTGCATGGATACGTTATTTCCAGGATTGTTAACAAGAGAAAAGGAGAAATTTTGTTGATATTGGATCCGCAACTACACTTTTTCATTGTATTTCGTACTATCAATTTAATGGATTCACCTCAGCCAATCAAAAAATATATATATTTAAAGGATGTCAGCTCTATAACTATTCTGGGAATTTTAAATTTCTACTTGTTGCAAAATTCCAGTGCTATATTGTTTAATTTAAAAATGCTACTTTTTTTTACTTATTTATAATTTAATAAAGAATGCTACTTATATAACTGGTCACATATATCCAGCTTATAAATTACAACTTCTTAACAAGTTCTATCAATACTTGTTGCAGAAAATCTAGAATAGTCATCTCAAGACTTTTCTTAAGGTACCATATTTCTCATAACAGTGGTAGCATTTTTTACTATAAAACAAGTGGCGTTATCTAAGGGTATTATGAAATTTTTATAATTTATACTTAGATGTAAGCACTTTATTTTAGATGGATGGGTGGGTTTTACTTAGTTCTATAGTTAGCTTTTAAGGTTTAATTCTTTGTATATCTAGATGTTATAGGAGCATTGCAAGGACCCTTCTGAATTATTGAAGGAAATTTTACCTATCAGCATTGATTTCTTGTGGAACTTATGGGATATAAAGTTAAACCCTTTCAAGAGTTTTTTTTTTCCTGGGTTTCCTTCTCAAAGATGTAGGCTTCAGCAGTGATTGAGGTACTGGTACTTGCCACTCTTCTTACGGCATAGAAGGAAGTGAATTCCCCCGTATTATTTATATTCACGATATATATGCACAATAAAGTTCTTTCTATTAGGCTAACTTATATGTTTGGAGCCCGGACACAAGATCACATCCTCCTGTCATCCATCACTCCTGCAGGGTCAACTCTTTTTTCTTGGTAAAGATCTGTGCTTGATTACTTAATAGTTAATAGTTAATACCCATTGGATAAAGCAGAAATGAAGTATTAGGTGTTTGCATACGAATCAGCTCTTTTTCATATCCTAGAAGAGAAAAATAGTTTCCAACTCTAGCAACAAACCCAAACTTTATGGTGTGACTTGATGAAAAGGTTTTCTTTGAGCCAGATTCTGAACTCAACCTGGAAATTTACTCATGTTTTCCCTGACTCTCTTAGCGGAACTAAGCTAGAACAACCAAATTGTTTTTGGTCGAAGATGTTATAATACTCCTTATTCTGCAATTTATATTACACCAACGTTTCTCTCCTCTCTTTTTTTTTTCAAAATTCCTTATTCTGTAATTTATATTACACAAACATATTTTTCTCTCCCTTGTATTTCTATAGAACTTCATATCATGGCTTGTTCCCAAACTCTGTGTGTGCGCGGATATTCATCATTCCTTAGTAAACTATTACATCTGGTGAAGAAGTTAACATGCAAGTGCATTTGTAATTTCATACCATAACTACAGTTATACTAATAGTGGAACATATATTGCTATATAATAACACTACAGGAAGCATGAGATAAGTTTAGAAAAAAGAAAACTATCTAGATCAAAAGAAACACATTGAAACTGCAAATATGGTGTACTGAGAAAATATTAAATAAGAAAAAAGATAATTGTTTTCCGTATCCATATGAGAATGGTCAAGAAGCCTTGTCATACATGCTGATTAAGAAAGGAGAATTATTCTTTTATCCTACTTCGATACTTAAGTGCATTTACTAAGATGCAATAGAAGTTTTTTTTTTTTCCTTCTGGTAACTTGGCTGCTTGTACTAAGCTAGAGCAATGCTCATTGACCTGGGCTTAGGGTCAATTACCTAAGTAACTTTGTTCTTATCCAATATTGAGTAAATGGGAATAGGACCACACTCATTTACATGTGTAACTTCTGGTCAACATGCAATTGAGATTTGTCTAGGATTCTAGTTGCTGAAAACTCCATTATTATGGAGTTATCTTGTGGGGTAGAATTTAATAAAATTCTATTTGGTTTAAGATCTGGGTTAATTTTAACTTTTAAGGGCTTATAAATAGGCCTAGGGTGTAAGCTTATCGAATGACTGAACCAAGGTTTAAAAAAAGGGTTTCGGACACCGTAACGGACACAGCCAAAACCTTTACGTAACGCCGTTACGTAACGGTTTTGGCCTTTACTTTTTTCTTTTTTCTTTTTTCCTTAAAAAAATCCAATAAATAGAAAGAAAACATATAATAAATGAGTAACAAGATACTTTTAAAACCAATATGAAGTTCAAAATTTAGAAATAAGGAAATTAGATGGGTCGAGGGTTGAAACATACCCGAAATAAAGAACATGCCTTGGATTCCTTCAAATCTATGAATTAAACTCTAAATCAAGTTATTAATTAACAAAAAACAAAAGGATTTTAAGAAAAAAAAAAGATACTAAGAATAGGTAGAGAAGAAGAGAGGAAGCAAAGATGAGGTTTTAGAATGAGTTTAGGGATTTTTGGAACCCAGTCCTATGATCGAAACCTTTACGTATTGGGCGTAACGTCTGTTACATAACAGTTTCAGGCGTTACAGTTTTGTTTCGGGATAAACGAGTAAAGGTACGGTATCGGGTATCGGACGTCACCGAAACCTTTATGTAACGGGCTTTACGTAACGGTTTCGGCTTTTTTTTAAACCATGGATTGAACATATGTGAGTGAGTAGGGATCTTGGGGAGAGCAGGTTGTTATTGGGGAGTGTCTTGATAGTTCTCAAGAAGAGCAAGTAACTCTCGGGAAGAAGAGCGGTGGCTCTAGGGAGAACAGGTAGCTCTCAAAAGGATGAGCGGGTTCATAGCTAATCCTAGTGGCTATCATAGAGCACAGACTCTCTTTGTTTGAGATTGAAAATCCTTGTACCAAGTAATCTTTGCATATCGAAAATTCTTAGATTGTCTTTGTTGGAAAGTTGTCATGAATTCTACCCAAATTATTGATGACCCGTTGACGACCCAATTAATGGGAATTTTGACCTAACCCGCAAAAGGTATTTTTGACCCATTCTCTTATGTTGTAACCCTAAGTATATAATGCATTTTAGGGTTTATTCGATAGAAGAGAAGGGAGAGCCGTAAACTGGGTGTAAAGGGGAATAGGGTTTGTGAGGGTTTTGTAAAAATCTTCTTGTTCATTTAGTGATTGATCATTGCTGTCTGTGGATGTAGGCATCTTGCCGAACGACGTAAATTCTCGTGTCATTCTCTTGTGGTTTGTTTTTGTTTTGCTTTGTTTTGTTTACTGTTCTTTCGGAATCGTTTCATTGTCTTAGCACGCTTTCGCACAACAATCTTTGCCTATGGATGTAGTCACTCACATGATGAACAATGTACATCTTGTGTTGTGGTTGCGTGTTCTTTCTAAAACTGTTTTGATCTATATTTCTCACAATACCACCGACTGTAAGATCGTGTTTCTGCACATCAAATGCTAGCCACAAAAATTGAAGGAAACGAGATATCAGTCTTGGATAGCCCCAGGTGTTTCCAGTAGGGGGTAATATTCTATGGCACATGTTACAAAATCCATATGAAGTCTGTTGGGGCATTTAGAGGGCAAAGAACTGCAGAATCTTAGAAGGGTTAGATGCATCATTGTCCAAGTTAGTATCTTCCATCCGATGGGACTTTGAGCAATTGGGCAAATCCATCTCCAAGAATTCATGGGCCTTCACTGAAATTTATTTGTAAATAATTGGACTCAAATTCTATTTTGTGACTCGTGAGCCTATGGGGCTTTTTTGTGGGGAAATCTTCTCTTTCCTCATCTATTGTAATTTCTCCTTTTTTTTCTTTCTCATTTTTCTTGATATACAAAAAAAACAAAACGATGATAATTTAGCATATTTGTATGTTTTATTGCAAGATAGTAAAAGATTTCATCCATAAAAATACATAAGCTGACAACATGGGAAAAGAAAAGGACAATAAGGGATTGTCCCAAAACATCGAAATCAGACTTGACTGTATTTCTACAAAAAGAAAGAAAAAAGAGACAGAGAAAGACGAGAGGCCGGCCCAAATATCTGTGAAACTAATTTACAGATCACAGTTGATGGAAGTCCACTTAGTAAAGACATCCTCACCCCTCAGCTCTATACCACCAAACACGTGAAACTAAAAGTACTAAACAGGCCAAACATGGAATTGGGAGAACATCACTTACCTGCCTACGCCGTATTGTCTGTCTAGCTGACTCTCTGTTTGCTAATATCCTACGTAGTCTCCGCGCTTCCTTCTCATCCTGTGTGATGAAAGCTTTAGTTGAAAATAATCGGCATTAGGACAATAATTAAAAGCAAGGAATTTGAAACTATTAGTACCTCGGTCAAATATTGTCTTGACTTGCCTCCACCAAATGATGCACAACTAGTGGAGGACATAAGACTTGGTCTAGGTAATTCTGCATTCTGTTCGACCTTAACTGTTTTCATTATTACATTTTTACACATCTTTTTATGCCTCTGCTGATCTATTGATCGTTCCTGCTTTAAAAAAAAAAAAACTTAAATCCTTCACATAACAATGAAACTTGAGATGATTGAAGGCTCTAAATCTATGAATATAAATCATAACTAGTTGGTCAACTACATTCAGGACACTAGAAGTGTGACTTCTAAATCTATGAATATAAGACATAACTAGTTGGTCAACTACATTCCAGACATCACATGTGTGACAAGTACTTGTCACTGTAAATCATATCTTTTAATTATTATTCTGGTCATTCAGCATAAAGTGCACAATAAGGCTAAACAATTTTATCAAAAGTAAGATCAAATAGAGGCATTTCAAACTTATGCTCTGAATACAACACTCAATAAATGGCATAAACTCCATCTTCTTATCCAGAGCTGCAGCAGAACAGTTTTATTTTACTTAATTTCTCATACACTTTTCTTGACTGGAACATCAGATTATTGGCCTCTTATTCACATAAGGAACAAATGAAAATTCATAAGCACATATTTTTCATGAAGCTCAATGGGTGAAGAAATAACAAGATCAGAAAATATCCTTCTTTGCAGTTTCTGACTTCTTCAAGTCTTCATAGCATGTAATAAAAGACAAAGCATCAAAATATGGATTTCAACCTAGAATACATCCCACTAAAGAGGCACACTGCAAATATCAGAAAGATTAACGAACACTTTGCATGCTGGTCCCATAGCCACTTCAGAATTTTGTTCCTGGATGCTTCAGGTTGTAAAATTTACTTAGTTTCTAATTTCTCTTGTGGTTCTAGTCTGCGCTCCGTCTCCCACTTTTTAAGCCTTCGAATATCTAATCTCAAACATATCTATCCAAAATTCAGATCATTCATATTATATTTTGTATCTGCCTTCATTTTATAGGGTTTTTTTTCAAGTGGCTGATTTGAACTTTGAAGTTAATCAGTCATGGAAAGTTCTTCTCCGGTTCTGGATACATCTAGTAACTAAAATTAACATACAAGCATCTGAAAGACTACAATGTGGTTGAACTTATTTTTCTTTTTAAGTAAAGATGAACCCCATATACAAGAGAGGCATGTGGTTCAAATACAAAAGTAAACATCAGAGATAGAAATGCATCATAAAATAAGCTGCAGTAAAAAGATTCCATTTGTGTCAAAAGTCAAAACCCTAAAAAGGAAAAGGAAAAGGAAAATATGGCAAATGCAGATATGCATTTTTAATTCAAAAGTCAAAACCCTAAAAATGGAAAAGTAAAAATATGGCAAATGCAGATATGCACTTTAAATGGAAAAAACAATGTTTTTCCCACATCAGCATCCTCTCCTTCCCATTTCCTCCTAATTTCCTTTATTAGTTACTCTCAGATCGCTCATTAGATCAAAGCCTCTCTGCAGACTCTTTCACTTCAAGCTCCACAATTCTTTTCTTCCTACACTAGCTACCAAAACACCTGCAATTCTGTAGCTACTAAAAAAAATTCCATAATCAAAGATTACCCAATAAATCAAAACAAATAAAAGGAGCTGCAACAAAAATTCCATCAGAATTCAAACCCAAGAAATCAAAACAAGTAAAAGAATAAAAGTAGTAATAATACTAGCAATATCAGACTAAACCTAGAAACAAAAACCAGAGAAACCCAGCTAACCTGAGCAAGATCCGAAGGCCTCCGAGTCGAGCTCTGAGTTTCCGAGCTCTCCAAGTTCTTTCCCCAGTCCCTCCCAGGTGACTCGTGCTTAACTCGCTTCCTTGACCTCCTCCCTTTATTCCCCCATTTCTTGTCCGATTCACCACTAGGGTTTTCAATCTTGAGCAACGCCAACTGTGCGAAATTCGCGAGAGCTCGCGCGGCTTCGAGCTCAATCTTCACCATCCGATCTGCTCTGCATTGTGAATCACCGCCGGAAAACGTCGTCGACGACGACGACGAAGAAGAAGAAGAACACGAACCGGAGCATCTTTCTCCGTTTAGGTTTTCTTTCTGCAAAGAAACCTCATCTTCTTCTCTGTTCTGCCGATCTACAGAAGCAGCCATGGCGAAGGAGAGAGAAACAGAGAGAGAGAGGGAAATCCTAATTCCGAATTAGAGAGAGACAGAAACGAAGAACCACACGATCCGGATTCCGGGAAGAAAAATAGAAATTAAGAGGGAACTAAAAAAACCCGACTGCTTACCCGTATATCCTCTTCGACTGCCACTTGTCAAGCCAGATCGCAGTCCAAGTTCTCTTCTTCTCAGTCGATGTATACACGTTCGCCACGTTTATTTTATGCCTACGTGGACAACTACTCACGTGGGAGTGTGAGACACTTGCTGTGTCGGTGAGTGCACGGCCGGCATGCAGTTATGGGTTGTTCTAATGTACGTGGCTCAATAATGATGTGCCACTTGGACTAACATACTGCTGGCCCAACTAGCTTGCCTTATTTTGACCATTTTAGCCCATTTCTAGTGCGCGCCTTTTTTTTTTTTTTTTACAGGGGGGTGGGGGTGAGATGTGAGGATTTTGTGGTGGACCTGCGTGTGTGTGAGAGAGATGTGGCTTTACAAAACAAAGGGGGAAATAGAGACCAAAGAAGGTTCTATGCAAGTACTTTTATTTCTATATATTTTTGTTTCTATAAATAATATATAGTATACTAGCGGGTGGCACTTGCGATGCACGTGAGAGCGAGGAGAAGGAGTTAACCACAATTAATAGGATTTAAAAGGGACACATGTTAACCCATGGTTACAATTGAACTCTCCCAGGGTCAATCGTGATTGGCTGTGATTCTAAATAGATAGATGAGCAAGGGGTAGTTTGGAAATTAAATCAAAGGTAAGAGGTAGTTTGGGTTTTAAAGTAAAACATTAAATCAACATTTTGTTTTTAAATAAGGGTAGTATGGAAATTTTGGAAAAATCATCTACGCATGCCTCTCCCATTATAATAGTACAAAAATGGATAAAAATCGAAAATGAAAGGAAGAAAATAGCCTTCACTGAATGGTGACTTTTCAGATGCGGAGTGCTATTTTCAGTCGCCCTCTAATACACTCCTCTTTTCGAGGCAAATAGGCAAGTGCTTTGTGTGAGGCCATTGTAGAGAGTGGGAAAGCAAAATGCTTTCAAAATATTCTTAACTCCTTATGAAAATTTTAGGACTTCAACCACTGCACATGGTTGGTACCCGTTTTGAGCTAGAGTGAAGCTTACATGGGCTGCATGTGTGTGGTGTGTATGTGAGAGTTTGCATGTGGTGTGTGTGTGTTTGTTTGGGTGGTATGAGTATTCCCTTGTCTTTGCTTCAGTCATTGCCTTGTGGTATGATTGAGTTTACCAAAAAAAACCACTGCATATGGTTTATTTAAACCATTTTTATTTTCTTGTCATAAGCTAATAACCAAAAAACCTTTGCATTCTGTTCCCAATTTTTCTCACCACCTTCAAAGAAACATATCAAGAAATCAACTTCTTATCTCACCACCTTCAAAGAAATCCATCTTCTTCAAACACTCAATGAAGATAAAGGAGGAATTCTTACGTACCCACTGTTATGGATCCAAAATCCAAGAAATTGACAGCCTCTACCCTCCCAAACATTTGTTTTACAATACAATTGGAGTAAATTGTTACATATGAAAATGCAGTTGTGTACAAAACAATTAGCCGTTCACACAAAGGTGTTCATGAAGTTTTTTTTTTTTTTGGAAGTTGCTGTAAAAATTGTGGATCATTCTAAAGAAACAGGCATTCGAAGATTTGAGGATGAAGTTCATATGACGAGTAGCTTGTTTCACCAAAACATTCTAACAATCCATTCACCATTTAACATTCTGAATCATCTATGTTTGGTCATGCCATAAGTATCAACAAACTGCCTACAATCAGTCATTTTCGCCCATTTTCTTGGTGGTATACCCAACAACACTAGACACCCTATTTTGTTTGGTCTAACTAATCCTAATTTGGTCGAAAAACCTATTTATTACTTTCTCCTCCTTTTGAATTTTAAGCCGAGGTGCACCCTTTAGAACCCACCATCACTCTTTTAGAATACTCTTAGGACCACATAGATATCCCTCTCAAAACCTTAACCCTGAGATAGGGGTATTTTTGTCATTTTGGCGGCTCAAGAGGAACCATAGCCCACACGATTCCTCCTTGTACTAAACTAGTCCATAATTTCAACTAGAAAGTGGCCCGTGCGATGCACGGGAATTCAAGAAGAAAAATAAATGTATAAAATGAAGAAAATTCATAGGTTAAAAAACCAAGAGATTTTATAAATTTAAGGGATTTGTATTCATGAGACACTTAATCGATACAAAAATAAAACGTATAACAAATTAAAAGTCATCAATTAAAAATAAATTCAAAGGTACATACAGAACCACCACATCTAAACACTCGCTATAATTCATCGATAAGCAACTGCTTTGATCAATTTCCCCTTTAGGAGCCAAATCATCTCCGGTGATAACCGAATTTGGCAAATTTGGTTATCACCCCTAGAGGTCACCACGTGTCTCCTTTGACACCCCTTAACTGTGGGTAAGGTTCACCCACCCATTTTTGATTTTTTTTTTTTAAATATTAATTTTTTTTTAAAATTAAAAAACTGTTTTTAATTGGAGCCATATGCAAATTAAGAAGCAGAATCGGTATTAGCAACAGCACAATGCAGGGAGTGATCCGATAGTACATCATAAAGAACATAAAATTTATTATGTAGCTATAGTGAATGAGTCACAATGGACGAGCAACAACCTATGGCTATACCCAAAGAATGACCATGGAAAACTGACCCATCCCTATCTCTTGTTGCTAGTGGGGCTGCTATATTTGGCGACGGAATTGCTGCTTCTGCCGAGTGGTGGAGCTGCCATTGTTGACGATGGATAGAGTGGCTTGGTGATATGGGTCTGTTCAGAGGATGGTGGTGAATATGAGAGGTTGAAATGAGGACGAAGTTTATGAAGATGAAGAGATTGAAGGTCATGTTCAATTTTTTGGATTGAAATGAAGAGAGATGGTGATGATGGAACAAAGAGATTGGAGAGTTTCTAATTGCATATGTTTTCAAATGTTGCAATGCTTTGAATCGGCATATACAACAAGCAGATACATGAAGGTTGAGAGATGTGAAGCGTTTTTAGATACCTATGCAAATCCTTAAGGTTACATACATCCCACCCTTTCCCAATTGGCATAATCAATCATGAAGGTTGCATCCCTAACCCGAGATAATAGAAAAATCTAAAAGTTACGGTTCTTGGATATCAATGCAAATCCTTACGGTTATATGTGCCCCCCACCCTTTTCCAACAGTCATAATCAATCATGGAGATTTGCGTCCCTAACTAACACAACAACAAAAAAAAGGCGTGGGTGAATCATAACCACAGTTTAATGGGTGCCAAAAGGGACAGTGGCAACCTCAAGGGGTGACAAAGGTATGTGCCTTGCCAAAACCGTTGATCACCTTAGAGGATTTGGTTTAATGAAAATAAAGGTATTAACAATTCGTGCAAACGACCATTGTAAGACCCTTTTTTTTTGTAAATACCAAAAGCCCAAACTCCATGATTATGCAAGAAGCAACAGGCAATGCCTATAGACGACGCATAGATAAAAATGCAGACTTTATTTTAAGGAAATTTTCTTAGATATGAACCATATAACACAATAAAATCACAAATTGGCCAAAAAACAATACAAATAGGACAACAAATTTGTTCAACTCTATAAATTGTTATGTGCTCCTATTCTCCAGTGGCTGAAGACGAGGATCAAGAAAAAAACCAAGTTATTTGGGTGTTAAAAAATTGGAAGACAGTGGACAGTAAACCGTAGTGAACAGTGGGAAAGAAAAGCAAAAGACACTAAATAGCTACCATTAAACGTGCATTACACAGTGGATATTAGCTTACCCGCTACTACCCATTTTCCAGAGGATCACCGTTGAGGGAAAACAATCAATAGAAATAAAATAGGGGGACTGTATATCATCTTTACTATTATAGTGGGAGAGGTAGGCGTAGCCTAATTTTTCCTAAATTCCCAAAACTACCCTTATGTAAAATAAAACTTTGATTTAATACATTTATCTTCTTCTTTTTAGATAATAGAATAACAAAGAGTTCAATCGCATCTACGGGTTAACACGTGTCCCTTTTAACTCCTATTAATTGTGGTTAATTTCTTCCCCTCGCTTTCACGTGCATCGCACGTGCCACCCACTAGTTTTAATTAAAGAAGAAGAGAAACCAAATAAACAGGGGACTTACCCGGGGAAGGAAGAAACCTGTTGACGAGAGAATATGTAAGTGGAGTGCAGCCGCCTGAAAAGAAGAAATTACAGTTTGAAGTAATAGTAAGGAAAGTGCTTTATTGTGTGGTAAGATTTAGGTAGAGAAGAAGGTCAAGGAATAGAGATGGTGGGTAGAAGAAAGTGAAAGGGGATTTGTTTGATGAACGGTTATAATAGGGACTATGAACAGGTGTGTCATTCAGGGAGTTAAGATATGGAGAAGGTGACTCGAAACGGTGTTTTTATGAAACTCGAGAGAACGTATCTTGAAGGTCCCGAAGAAAATCCCTAAAAACACTCCCAGGACGCCACCAATCAAGATTCATAAACTCAAAATAAAACGTTTGAAAGATGAAGAGGTGTGTCTACTAGTATGAACGAAAGATATAAAAGGATGACTGGAGAGTCCTGAAGATATAAAAGGAGAGTTAAGAAGTTTGACCCAAAAAAATAAAATTCTCCTGTGTGTAAGGGGGAAACCAATTTGGGGGCCAACGAACTGGGTGGACACGATGTGGGAAGATGTGTCCTTTGGAACACGGTGTGAGAAGCGGTATACAGGTATGAAATGTTGTAGTGAATATCCTAAAATCCCTCCCGGGATGCCACGTAGGCCTCCCAGGACTATGGTTTAATTAGTAGTAATTTGATTTGCAAATATGGGTAAATCACTAAATCTGAAAATCTCGGAGCATGAAAACATTTAGAAGCTTTAAACATGTTGGCGGTGGTTATTCCACTTACAAATAGATTTCATTCAAAAACCGCATTGTCAATGGAATAAATACTGTCTTTCTTGTTTTCCCCTAAAACTATTTTGCTGCTAACTTGAGATGAGGCCAGTACAGCTTTTTCCATGCCAGATCAATGCAAAGACAAAAACAATGACTTATGTTGGAGTCATTGCCTTTACCGCCATATCAAAGATAGGTTTATGTTTATATGTTTCGATTAACATTCCGATCAGTTTGTGGGCTGATCATGGATTCAGTTATTGAGCCATGTGCTAAACCCATTAAAGCGCTTGAGACCATGTTGTAGGACTTTGTCCATTTTGGCGGTAATAAAATTATTGACACGTGACATGCAAGCATATTTGGGTATGCAAAAATGCCTTTGTATTTGATTTTTAGCAAATTATAGCATCATTCTTTTTGAGTTTTTTTTTTTGCACTTTAGATGAATTGTAACCCTAAAAAATTGGTTTATTCAATGCTTTTAGTTTTTTAATTTACATAATTGCTACTTAATTAACCAAAATTGTCGTGCCCTAATTTCCCATGTTGGTCAAAAGAGACTTTAGACCCGTGACACTGTTTGTGTAATCTTATCTTAACAACATACAAGACATACCAAATATAAGTCTAAATTTTTTTCCATCAAATGATAATAAAACCATCAGTAATCAATATGAATAATCAAATATCGTTAATCAACTTAAACATTATGGTGATCTCAAACACTAAATTCAAAAATAAGCGACATCTATTTTAAATTATCGTATTATGACCATTTAAAGCAATTAAACTATCTGTGAGCATGGGATCTTCCTACCCACTTTCACAATTATATGTTTTGACTTGAGTCGCCACCTATTCATTCTTAGGGATAGGTCCCGGGTATTTGTTTGTTTGGATAAGGTAAATGGTTTAATCAGAGTTAGGGTAAGTGGTTCTATTAAGCCCTGAGGAAGGTGTTAGGCACCCCAAGACCCCCGTTTTATAACGGTTACCTACTCCCTAAACTTAAGCCAATTATAATCTCAAAGTTTAATTAGAATGTCCAAAGTTTTTAAGTGAGTGCTAATCCAAGAAAAATAGATGGCTAGGGTCGAACCCGAGTTGGGTTGCCTACGTACTCACATGGTGAGATCAGACCGAGCGTAGTTCTGGCACATGAGCCCGTGCCGAGGCTAGGGGGGAGTGTGTGTGTGCATAGGATGGTCAAAGGGTCTAGCCTAGAAGGCTATGGTTTAGTTGACCGGGGAGGTCAAGTGCACAAGTGTTAAGTCTAACTGCGGTTAGAGGGTATTTATCCATGGTTAGATGAGCTAACCAAAGCTAAGGAGGTCCTACAAGTCTCTTTTTGGTCTTTTTGTATTTTTTATATTTTTTGAGATTTTTGGGGATATCTGAATGTTTTTTATATTTTGGTTATATTTGAATGTTTTTGGTGTTTTGAGATTTTATCATGTTTTTGGTATTTTGAGATTTTATCATGTTTTTGAATTTTCATATAGGTAAGGTTTTGACAAACTTAACTAAAGTCAAATTTAGTCCAAGAGTTTGGCTAAAAGATTATAGTTTAAGACATAAAGAGGGATGTGCCTTATGAATAGTAAATGGTCTATTACCAACACCTATTTTGTTGGATTGATGTTGATAATAGATCAAATACCATTGTCTTTAGTATGAAACATTTTTAAGAATGTCCTCTTTAAGTCCTTATACCATCATTTATCTTAAGTCCTTAAACCATCACATACCCATTCAACATAGAACATGAAGGAAAAATAAAGAAATAAAAGAAAATGAAAACTCATCATCTCCCTTTTAAGGTGGTTCATTTACACCATTATTAATGATGTAATGTTGCTCTAAAGAATGTTAGGGAGGGGATGAGCTTTCACAAAAAATTCTAGAAAGAGGACTAGAATCTCAAAAGAAAACAAAATGAAAAAGAGAGGTATAGCTTTAGCTTCCACTCTCTATGGGCCTACCCATATCCACACTTGTGGGTACATAAAAAAGAAGAAAATATGTACATGGAAAGGAAAAGAAAAAAGGGGCATCTCCTTGCCTTTGATATGGGGTCCCTCTACACTATTAGATTGGTGTAGAGAGGCCCAACTATGCTTGAGAAATGAGAGATCAAGAAGAGAGAACCAAATAAAAAAAAAGATAAAAAAGAAGAGAAAATGAAAGAAGGAGTGCCTACTCCTCCAAGAATTCTCCTTCAATGCTCCAAGGGGTAGGGTTTTAGAATCCACAAAGGAAGAGAGTTAGTGAAGAACTCTAAGCTTTTAGTCTTAGAATTCTTTCCAAACTCTAAACCTTAGTTTCTTCTCCCTTCTTCAAACTCAAGAGAAACACAAGTAGGTGGGAACCTTCTAGGGGTCTTGAGGGATGGATCTAAGGGGCTAAGGGATTGGTATTTATAGGAAAACTAAGAGGTTGGGTTGTGTCTTTTACATGAGGGATAAAAGGAGCTAGTGGGTAAAGACTTGAGTGTTGTAAGGTGAGTTGATAGATTGGGTGTTGTAAGGAGTGTAAGAAAGTGTAAGAGAGTTGGTGGGTTGAGTGAACTATGAGTTATATGAGTATGGGTTGTAGGATATAGGGTGTAAGAGAGGTGTAAGAGAGTTGGTGGGTTGAGTGAACTATGAGTTATATAGGTATGGGTTGATGTAAGAGAGGTGTAAGAGAGTTGGTGGGTTGAGTGAACTATGGGTTATATGGGTATGGGTTGTAGGATATAGGGTAGGTGGATATGGATATGTGGATTAGGTCTTATGGATCATGGGTTATTAGTAGATGGGTCATGGGTTATGATTATTGGACTTTGACTATGACATGTGGGCTTGGGCTATGGAAATAGGCTTTGGCTTGGGCAATTGGGTGATTGGGTATTTGAGCTTGACTACTTGGGTTGGGTAATAAAATTAGGTAATTGGGTTTGATTGAGTTGTCTAGGTATAAGTTTGGTCAAATGGGCTTGGGCCTTGGGTATACCTAGGGCTTACTAAGGTTAGGCTAGGGCTACCTAGGGTTAAGCTTAGGGTTAACTAGGGTCTTAACTATGGTTTAGTCCTATGGTTAAGGGCTTACCTAGGGTTTGGAACTAGGGTTGATCTAGGGTTTGGACCATAGCTAAATTAATTAACCACGGTTAAGGGGGGTGTAAAAATAGGGTGCTGACACTATCTAAGGGGTCAATAATAATGATATCGTTCCAAATCAATCTCTCCCTCTTGATAATCACTTTCGGGACTCCTTGACGTATTTTTCCATGACCCAAGGTTTGGCTGTGCAGATATGAAATCTTGAACCTGCGGACAATAAGAATTCAGCTGAGCAATGAAAACGCTCATTGTATATACATTCTAGCTAAAAATGCAATATCATGTAGTCATGATCATGCTTTATTATAAATAATATATCCTACAATTCATGGTACGAAAAACATATAAGCATAACATATCATCACTCATAACATGTTCAGACTTGTGATTTGTGTGGACTTGTAGGACTTATGCATGTTCATATAAATTCTTATAAAATGTGTGTGAGCATTAGAATTTTACCCCCACTTTCACATTTGAGGTTTGACTGAGAGTCGTCACATATTCATTTTAAGGGATAGGTTTTGGGATTGTTTGGATAAGGCAAATGGTCTATCAGAGTTGGGATAAATGGTTCGATTAAGTCCCAGAAAAGGTGTTAGGCACCCCAGGACCCCCATTTTACAATTGTTACCTACTCCCTAAATTTAAGCCAATTTAATATTAAAATTAGTTAAAATGTCTAAGCGTTTAATCAAATGTTAATCCAAGAAAATGAGAAAGCTAGATAGGTTAGGGTCGAACCCGGGTTAGATGGACTACGTACTCACATTAGGGTGAGATCAGACCGAGCGTAATTCGGGCACATGAGCCCGTGCTAAGGCTAGAGATGTGTTTGTGTATATAGGATGATCAATGGTTTAACTTGGAGGTTAGAGTTTAGTTGACCGGGTTGGTCAAGTGCAAGTTCAAGTCTAACCGTGGTTAGAAGGGAGTTAATTATGGTTAGGTGAGTTACTCAAAGTTAAGGAGGTCCAACTAGTCTTTATTTTTGGTTTTTTGATCATATTTGAATGTTTTTGGTATTTTGAGATTTTATCATGTTTTTTTAGATTTTCATATATGTAGGATTTTGGCAAACTTAACTAAAGTCAAATTTATCAAAAAGAAATATTAAAGAAAAGTTAGGGTAAAAGATTATATTTAAGACATAAAGAGGGGTGTGCATTATGAATAGTAAATGGTCTATTACCAAAATCTATTTTGTTGGATTGGTGTTGATAATAGATCAAATATCATTGTCTTTGATATGGGGCATTTTTAGATAATGTTCTCTTTAAGTCCTTAAATCATCATTTACCTAATCAAAATAGAACATGAAAGAAAAAGAAAGAAATGAAAAAAAAAAGTGGCAAGTGGAGAAAATGAAAACTCATAATCTCCTCTCTAGTGTAGTCCATTTACGCCATTATGAATGATGTAATGAAGGTCTAAATATGAAAATTGAAGTGATGATGAGTTTCCCAAAGAATTCTAGAAGAAGGATTAAAATCAAAAATGAATAAACAAAATGAAAAGAGAGGTATAGTTTTAACTTCCACTCTTTATGGGCTTACCCATATCCACACTAGTGGGTACATAGAAAAGAAAGAAATATTTACATGAAAGGAAAAAAAAAATCTCCTTTTTTTTGAGGTGAGGTCTCTCTACACCATTAGATTGATGTAGAGAGACCCAACTAAACTTGAGAAAAGAGAGGTCTTCCTAAATGATTCTAAAAGAAAACTAAAGATAAATATGAAGTAAAGAAGAAGATGAAGAATAAAGGACGAAGTGTCTACTCTTCCAAGACTTCTTTTCAAATGCTCCAAGAGGTGGAGGGTTTTTAGAGTCCACAACGGAAGAGAGTTAGTGAAGAACTCTAGGCTTTTAGTCCTAGAATTCTCTACACACTCTAAACCTTAGCTTTTTCTAACTTTCTTCAAGGCTAAAAAGAAATATAAGGGGTGAGAGGAAGAAGAGGTAGGGTTTCCACTTGAGTTTTTCGAGGTGAAAGAAATGGCTTGTGGGGGTCTTGTATTTATAGAGTTTTCAAGGGGTTGTAGCAATTTGATAATTAATAGAGGATTGGGTAAGAAGAAGGGAGGTGATTGGTTGATCAAAATAGATGTGGTTGGTGATTGGGTAGTCAAAGAGGTATGTATCTAAAAAGAAATGATTAGGTGGTCAAAAGGAGTGTAAGAGAATTAATTGTTTTGTAAGAGGTATAAGAATGAGTTGTAAGAGGTGTAAGAGAGTAAGGGAGGTGATTGGTTAGTAAAAAATATGTGTACTTGGTGAGAGATGATTGAGTGATCAAAAAGATGTGTAAACACAAAAATGAGGCTATTTGGGGTTTAAAGAAAAAATAAAAGGTTTTTTGTAGGAAAGTGAAAAGTGGACTTGAGTTTGTGGGTTTTGGATATGAGTTGAATGGATGTGAATATGGAGACTAGATCTTATGGATTATGGATTGTTAGTAGATGAGTCATGAGTTATGATTATTGGACTTTAGTTATGGCAATTGAGCTTGGGTTATGGTAATTAGGCTTTCACTAAAGCAATTGAACTTTAGCTAAGATAATTGGGTAATTAGGCTTAGCTATTTGGGTTTAGGTAATGGAATAAGTAATTGGGCTTTATTAAGGGCCCGTTTGGTTCGGATTATCGCTGTCATAAGCGCTGATCCTGATAAGCGCTGATGTCAGTAAGCGCTGATGCTGATAAGTGCTGATAACTGTAATCCTGTTTGGTTAGACACTGTCAATAAGCGATTATGTTAATAATAACTGATTATGTGTAAAATAATCACGTTTGGTTCACCCCAATGGAAAAACTGAATATTTCAATAATTTTTAAAAAAAATCTTTTTCAACATTTCATTGTAATTGTTTTAAACAATACCTACTTTAAGGTAATAATTACAAATATAAAAATAACATAATTTAAATAAAGACAAGTCAATTTTCTAATGTATTTAACTATTGATATGGTCATTCCACATGGTTTCTGTTAAGTGATCTCTAAATGCTCCCATCTCTTGCTGTGGCTGTGTCTGTCCAATAACATTGGCATCCCTTCCATCGTGTGTTACTTTGTTGTTGGGGATGAGCAAATCTTCTACTTCGTACTCTCGAAATAATTCATCTCTTTGCGTCTCCCGTCTTATGAAATTGTGGACCACACAAGCAGCCACAACGATATCTCTCTGAGTAAGAAAATGATACGGAGCCATACGCTTCAAGATAGGGAAGCGTGCCTTTAACACCCCAAAGCAACGCTCAATTACATTCCGTACTGAGGAATGTGCATGATTAAATAGTTCTATTGAGTTTGTTGGTCCTCTACCGTCCTTGTAGTCTTGTAAATGATAACGCGATCCACGATAGGGTGCTAGAAAACCTGTCATGTTTGGATATCCAGCATCCACAACATAATACTTCCCTGCAATAAATTAAAGTCCTAATTTAGAATCAATTCATATGAACAGTCTTAATTTTACATCTTGATAAAAAAAATTTACCTGAAGGGGCATGAGGAAATTTTAATTTTGGGATGTTGATTGCATGCAACAAAATTCTAGAATCGTGTGCATTTCCCTCCCATCCAGTGCAGACGTATGTGAATTGCATATTAAAAGAACACACCGCCATCACATTTTGTGTAACAGTTTCCTTCCTTCCACGATAAGGGATTTGCTTGTCAACTGGGACTATTGCATCAATGTGTGTCCCATCAATTGCACCAATACAATCCTACATATTTTTGTAAACATATTACTTCACATTAATAAAAAAATTATGACATATAATAAAAGCTACAAAAAATTGCGATATATTACCTTGAACCACGGATTATATTTTTTGTTTGAACAACCTTCAACTGGAGTAAAAGAATGTGAATGAGGAGTTATGATTTCCTTTGAAAATTTTATCATGGCCTTCAAAACATTATGAAAATGTCGGCTAATCGTCTCCCCGGAATGTTGAAATCTTTCTTGCATCAGCCTATTTCTTTTGTTGTGTCCAATGATTAATAGAAAAATTGCAAGTTGTTCCTCGATGGACATATGTCTCGTATTCTTCAACAAACTCCTTTCCTTAAGTGCAGAACATAATCTCCGAAAAACTATTTTGTCCATTCGAAATAATTCAAAGCATCGGATAGGATGCCCCTTCAATTCTTCACGTAAAAATTCATATCCCGAGAGTATGGAGTCTCTACATGGTACTTTAAACATGTATAATGATGCATGTTCTTGGGCACACGTACAAACGATCAAGTTGCAGATAGCTTCTTCAATATATTCTTCAATATCGCTCATATTGCCTATTAAATTTTTAAATAAACTAATATATAAAACAAGTCACATATGCAACTAAAGAAAGCCTAAGAATCATTCAATCAAATATGCTATCATCCAACCATATAAAATCTCAATTTAAGTAAACAAATAAATCATCCAACATTAAAAAAAAAAAACATGTAAATAGTCAAATCCCAACTGAAGCAAACATTTAAATCATCCAACATAAAAAAAAAAATCATATTATATCATCCATAAAATCCCAAAATTAGATGATCGACAATCTACGGAGATTCTAGGCTCTCCACCCATCCAAGACGCTGGTCAGGTAGCATTTTTATAAATGCTATCCTCCAATGTTCGCTACTTGTCATCATCCTTATGGCTTTGTACACAGCCTTGCTTTTCTGGTTAACACCCTCCATTTCATGTAGCACATCCATACAAACATCCATAGAGAAAGTGTCCTTTGTTGAAGTAGGAGGTGAAGGATTATTGATCGACGACATGCTAGCCTCCAACTTTTTCTGTGTAACTTCTGCAAGTGTTTCAATTGCTTTCGTGAGGGCTCCTCCCATCGTCTTTTTTTTTTTTTGCTTTGCATTTGAGAATGACTCATTAGGTCGCTTGCGACGATTAAGTATTCCAGTATCTGCTGGTGTTGAAGCACCAACATTTGGAATCTCATCCAATGGCGTGCATGAAACAAATTCACCGCCTTCATCTTGTTGGAGTGAGGCAGCGTTCACTGGTGGTTGCGTCTCATCATCGCTTTGACCTGTGCAAAAAACACCCCAGCCGGTTGCACAAGTATCTCCAAATAATGTTGTCATCTCCTCGTACATGGGGCATGTGGCATTTTTGAACTTTCCGATACTTGGGTCTTTCTGTATTAATTTCATTAAAATATTTGTCAATATTAATTTTGGTGAATCAAAAAAATGCGACTCGCATATAAAGTATTATTAATTGTACCTGTATTAATTCTCTCCAACGCTCTTCGTCAGCAATGACAATCTTCTTCACTGGGTCCCACCCAAATCCTGTTTGCTCTACAAGTTTATTCCATGATTTCCATTTGCTTTTAAGGGCTGTCAAATGATTTTTAAATTGTTGATGAGAATATTCATTTCCTGTTAATTTCTTAAACTCGGCCCTAATGTATCTCCAAGCAGTCTTATTGAGAGTACCAGTCGGTTTATTTCCCTTTATAGTTTGTTCCACCGCCAACTGTAGAAAGACTCGGGTCAGATCTTCTGACCACATCGCTTGTGATGTTTTTTTTAAGCCACTAACTTCAATAGGATCCATCTATGTTTCTAAGAAGAAAGACATCATAAAGTTAGTCATGAAATCTCATAAAACAACGGGGCAAAAGGGAACTTGTACAAATTGTAATGATCAAACTATTCTATGACTATTCCTAAACTTATTTATTATACAATAGCTACATAAAGGAAATCCTATTTGATGTCTTTCAAGTTCAATTATCTGATCTCCCAAGTTAAATGAGGCATTGACTCAATTCACTTGGAGCACACATTTAAAGCCACTGAACTAATCAAACAATAGTGCATTTCATAGAGAAAATAAGAATTTTGGCGGATATTGCATAATAAATATAATGATCCAGCACAAAAGAGATTTGGTAAAATAAACTACTTCATTGTTCTTGTGTTTGTATGGTAACCATTAACCACAGACAAATAAAAAACAGCATGCACATAGAATGAGTAATACTGGATTTGACAAGCTAGCTTTTAATGATCTTTCAATATAATAGATTTAGCTATTAATGATCATTCCTAAACATCCTTTCAACAACCATCTCACAACTGCATTGATTTTCTCTTTGGATTACTGTGGAGTGTGGGCACATCAGTGTTGGCCCAGAAACACCAATTTGCTTACGTTACAAAGAACTAAGAAAAGAATAGAATCCACCTTTACCCTAATAGAGTCATAGTCTCACAGACCATGACATTGTTTTGTTAGCTTTCTTTTATTCTTATATTTATTAGAGTTCTGATTAGAGGACCACAAGGTCACAAACTAAATTCAGAGAAGAGAATGAGATGGAGAGACTAATCTGTACATGTACATGTAGATGATTATCCTAAAATGAATAACAAAAAGAACTCAAAAACCACATTCTCAAAACCCCCAACAAATTGACTAAAACCCTATTATTATTATTATTATTTTGTTTGCAACAATCTAAATCCTCACATATAGCAATGAGTTAGTAAGTGCCTATAACTGGCCACAGAAGGACAATAAGAGGGCTGGAGAATATTTTTCCCTAAATGTCTTCTAACCAACCAGATTTACACGAACATTTATTTAAACACAACCAAAGTCTTGAGTATTCAAGAATTACAAACCAACCAACACTAGGCCCCTTCTCCTATGAATCAAATAAAGCTTAAATGTTGTCTTTGTCATCCTCTGCAAATCCCATGATAAATGTCATCTTACCTTCTCTATTACTTCTAAATGTTCTCTAACTTTGAAGATTGAGATTGGCAAAACAAAGACGCCTTGTCAGAGCATTGACGCTGACTAAAACCCTATTATCAAAATCCTTCATTGCCTAAAATTTCTAGGGTTAGGGTTTCGAAATTGAAATCAAAAGAAGATGATGAACAAGAACAATAGAAAGAAAAGTAAAAAAAATAAGAAGAAGAAGAGGACAATGAAAGTCTCTCTCTATTACAGTCTAAGAAGAAGAAAAAAAGAAGAGGAGAAGAAGAAGAAGAGAAGAGGAGTTTGTACCTGAAGTTCAGCCCCTTTTGCTTCGTTGAGGTGAGGAGGAGAGAGATGAGGAGAACGTCTCTTACTTGTGTTCTCTCCCATCAAATAATCCCCCGATAATTTTTCACGTGTTAAGTGGTTATCTTCCCCCTATAATCACTGCCCTTGGCGATTACGGAATCATCACTTATGAACACAAGTGGTTATTAAATAAGCAGTTATAGGTAACCTAACCAAACGCTATTATCTAGCCACAATCTCTTCATAAGCGTTTAATCCCCTCATAAGTGCTTATTTTAATCCGAACCAAACGGGCCCTTAAGTTGTTTGAATACAAGTTTGGTCAAATAAGTTTGGGTAAACCTTGAAGCATTTGAAGAAACAGAAAGAGGAATAAAGGATGCAAAAATAGAGTGCTTATACTAAAAAAAAATAAGAAACCCACTATTTAATACTAATATAAGTAGGAATTGCAAAAAATTTAAGAGTGCCATGGCCCCTCCCCGCCCTGCACATGTTCAAGCTCAGCTCGAACTCAACTTGAGTTTTCAACTATGGTTCAAGTTCGGCTGGTTAAAAATAATACAAGCTCGGAAGTCGGGATTAATAGCTTCCGAGCTCAAGCTCTACTCGATTTGCTGCTTCTTTTATAGGTCAACTCTCGTCAAGGCATTTCTTTTGTAATCGATGTTGACTATTTTTAGGGAAATGGAACACACTCACACTGGGTAAAGCGTCAAAAGTGTAAAGCAACTTCGTACATCTTTACTTTTTCCATTCTATTCACTTACATTAACATATTTATCTAGGCCTTGGCTTGGGGAAGTCAAAATGGGGGGCCCATGATTTTGACTTCTCCACCCATAAGAAGACATGTGGCGATAAGTGAGTGAGAATAAGGGGGGAGAGATATCAAATGGGGGAGAAGTCAAAAAAATGGGGAGAAGATGAAATAACTTCTCCCCACTTGTCACCTATTCTATGGAACCCCGAGATAAGCCTTTCTGGCTTCGCCAGAGACAAGCCAGGGCCTATTTATCTAGGCAAAAGATTGGCTCCCGTGGACGCCCGAGCCAAGCGCTCAGGCCTCCCCGCAAATCAAAGAAGTCAATTCATTTGATTTTGACTTCTCCTCCTTTGATATCTCGCCTCTTTATTATCACCAGGTGTCCCATGGCTTTGGGATGCCCGAGCACTCGGCATGATTTTGACTTCTCCCCCTTTGATATCTCCCCTCTTTATTATCACCGGGTGTCTCATGGCTTATGGATGCTTGAGCCAAGAGCCTCTACCAAAGCTAATCTTTTGACATTTATCTTTCATGCTATTGAGATGGGATTTTGCATTTTGCTGGATTACCAAAAAAAAAAAAAAGATAAGACTTTGCTACGGAGACCCCATTAGGCCGAGACTGTTATTAGAGCATTAGATTTCAGGTGGGGTCAATTTCAAATGGTAGGTCCCACCTGAAATCTCATGCTCTTAGAGCGTGGTCTCGGTGGTCTTGGCTCTAAGGGGATCTCAAAAGCTTTATTCATTAAGATAGGACTTTGCTACTAAGACTCCATTAGGGCCAAGACCACCGAGACTTTGGATCTCAATAGCACGGAGCGGCTGTCCGTTTGTAATCTTAAAGCGTGGCCCATCTCTACTTGGTCTCTCTTGGTGCCTTGCTCTCAGCTCCAGCCGTTCACTTGGAGGACTTTGGATCCTTCTTACTTGGCATCCAGTCGAGGATGTCCAAATATATCCACTCCATGCATCAAGCACGGAGCGGCCCTAGTAGCTCTGTGATTGGATTAAGGTGATATGGATAGCAATCATAGCATACATCCACACTAAGACCCATATCCTAAAGGGCTCATCACCACATCATAAAAGGCAACAAATTTCCACTGTCCAAAGCCCGAGTATTATACTTGTCTCTTTGTCAGGTCGAATGCATTATAACTAAGGAAATGATTGCCTGCATATGCATGTTCCACCCAAGGGAATGCGCACATGTCCCCCGAGTACCACGTGTACTCTTTGATATTTATTTAAGATTCACTCACCCCTAAGATTAAATAATCTAACATTGAAAACATTTAAAAAACCAAGATTAGATTATTTAATACTAGAACAGAGTGAATCTTAACAGTTACAGGGTGTGAAAGAGAATATGTTGTGGATAAGAGGATGTGTGTGCGTTTTTTTGGCCTCGGACTGTCTCTGAAGCCTGAAAGGGCTCTCGAGCAACCATAGAATAAGGGACATGTGGCGTTAAAAAAGGAGAAGTCATTTTATTTTCTTCCCAGGATTTTGACTTCTCCGCACTTGAATCTTTTCCCCTTTATCTCAACACCTTATCGCCATGTGTCATATAGTGTGTGGAGAAGTCAAAATTACATGATTTTGACTTCTCCACCACATGTCCCCTATTCTCTAGTTGCCAGAGACAAGCCCTTGCTAGAGACAATCCCAGGCCCATTTTTTTAGGAGGAACGCTCCTATCCATGTGATCATTTCCTTGGTTAAAATGCTTTCCAGCATGGGGCGAAGAGGGGAAGCCTTATACTCCAAGAAATCCACTGTCATTAATCAAAATAGAATATGACAATTTTTCCTTGTTCTGTTACCATTTTATTGGGCAGTTGTAGCTCTGGGACACAAGCAAGGGTGGAGCCAGGTGGGGGCCTGGGGTATGTGCCCCACTCAACATTTGAAAAACCAATTGTTTTTTTTTTTTTTAAATTTAAGGCATAACATGGGAATGGGGGCAATTGTCTCCTAAACTTTGAAAAAAAAATAATTTTGAGTTGGGTTCATAGATTGAACTCAGCCCACACGTGTCCCTTTAACCCCATTAATTATGGTTAAGATTTATTAACCCTTAAAGTTTAACATTTTAACTTTTGTTTTTAGAAAAAAAATTAGCCTTAAGGATTAAAAGTTCTTAACCAGAGTTAGAGAGTGGCTATGTAAAGTGTGATTGAACTATCTGAATTCAATTGAAATTGGATAGGAACTGGACTCCTGTTTTTTATACTAAGTTGTTTAAGTATTTAATTGAGCATAATCCATTGGATGAGGGAGTACATCCCTTAAATATATTTATATTGTATTATTTAATATGACATAGTTGTGGGGCAAGATGGCAACTATCTCCCAAACTTTTGAAGAAAAATATACCATTTAATTTAATTATTTAACTAGGCATAGAGGCAAGGGGACAACTGCCCTACAAACAAGAAGAAACAATATTCATAATATCTACAAAATGTATACATGGACAAAACAAGAATTTAGTTGTCAAGTAATTTTCGGGAAATACAATTTTTTCACAATACATTCTAAAGTACCAGTACAGCTCTTAAAGAGCTCCGACATCAACAACTTATTTGGTTGTGGTCTGTCTAATGGCTTATAAGCCTAACAATGAGCAATCATATATCCAAAATTTCTAGTCATATTCTTTCCAAAAACATTATTTGTATTCCAATTGTACGAATCCAGAGATATTTTAATTATTGCAGAGATATTTTAATTGTTGCTTTTCTTATATAAGATAATACCTTTTTTCTTTCTTATAGGTTGAAACAATATTTGATCTTTGATATCTGACAATCTATTTCATTACCAACCAATTATATGTTTCTTTCATTTTTTAGACGAATTCTTAAAGGATCCTCAGGCTGCTTCAACATTTATGGGGCAACCATCAATTCTGAGTTGTCTACAGAATAACATGGAACCATTTCGTACTTTGAAGCATATGATTACAACTTAATTGATTCATCTAAATTGATCAATATGTTGCTGACATCTATGCTTTCGAGTGTGAGCCTCTCTTGGTTTTGGAAGTAAGAAATGCCCTCTAAGACATCTCTAAGATTATCACTATACATGGTTCGGGTATACCATCAGGAAAATGGATTGAAACAACTGACCATAAGGAACCGGCCAACATGTTTTGCATGACCAAAGAAAGAAGATTTAGAACGCTGAATGATGTGTGGAAGAGAAGAGTGCATGAATCAAAATGTTTAAAATTGGTCTACTCACCTGTGCTATTGACCCTCCTTCTCTACTCCATCATTTTTCTCCTATCCTTTCTCATTCTTCTTCCAAGGCTTGATAAGGGATCTAAAAGGATTCCTATGGGCTTAAGGGAATTAAAGAGGCCAAGGCAAGAAAAGGCTAAATGGCTAAAGGATAAAAACCTAATAATAAAAGGGTGCCTAGCAAAGTGCTTGAAAGAGTAAAAGTTTATTGATTGTTAAAATGGGTTGAGGATGTGGTTGTTTATAGGTGAAGAATTGGAGGAGGAATTCCCCCACTTTCCATATGGGACTAAAATGTGAAAGCTTGTTTATTCTTGAAACTTGAAATGACTCAAGGAAGAGATATTTTTAGGTGAAGAATGAAATGGGAAATTCTCTCACTTTTTATGTGGGAGTAAAAGAGGTTAGGGGCATTTTTGTAGAGACCTAAAATTTTATGTCTTGATATTCGTGAAAATTTAATAATCATGTTTATGTTTATTTCAAAATACAGAATTTAATACATAATATGGTAATTGTAATTGTTATGAATCACTACCAAGTGTTTAAGTGAAGAAAAATAACCAAAACAAACAAAAACCAACTCCACGGGTTGACCACTATCAAGGCTCGTCAACCCCTAGTGCAAATTGAGTTTTTTTAAAAATGTATGAGGTTTTTAAGCAAAGAGTAAGCAGACCAGTGGTCGACCGTAGACCAAGACCGGTCGACCGACCAGCCAGCAGTCGATCGTCCTACATGACTAATCGACCGCCCATTAAAGAGTTTGCTAAGAAACTTCCTATTATGAACATGATTCTGAGATTAGTAATTTCAACTCTATGCCTATAAATAGACCACTAACTCGTGAGTTTTAGAGTTTTTAGCGTTTTAAGAGTTTGAGAAATCCCAAAGAGATTTTAACTTAGGATTTTGCAAAAGGTTTTGCTTGGAAACGAAGAAGAACTTGAAAATCAAAGTCCAAAACTACTGACAAGCGATTAATCATAAGGAAAAATTTTTGAGAGGTATTATATATTGTCCTAACCTAATAATTGTTATAAGATATACATAGTTAAGATCTGGATATGTGTTTATATGTTATCATGTTTTAATAGACATGTTGATGGTATGGTTTTACATGATTTCAAGAGGGTTTGATGTCAAATTTTAGAATTGAATATTGAATATGTATTGCGATATGCTAGCTACTGATATTCATGACTGTAAATTGAAGATGATAATTGTAATTGATGCATGATAATATAATGATTTTTGGAATCCTCATGCATATACAATTGAATATGGAGGAAGGGTTGTATGCTGAGGTTTGCATGAATGAATATGGAGGAAGAGATTTGTGTGAAGTTGAGATTGGATTGTGGAATTGATGATTATAATTGGTATTACAATAAGGATCTTGGTGATTGTTTCGAGCATGATTATTATTGTGAATATTCTTCATGTACGATAAAGTATTATGGTATGATCTCACATGTTATGTATATGTATCTAAGCATGTAAATTGGTTAAGTTTTGGATAAACGAATATTTAGAAGATGATACCATAATCTAAAATTCTTTACCATCGTCGTATGGGCCGCTTGAGTGGAATTTCGATGGTGAGATATCGAAATTTATGGGATAACCTAGAGGAAGAAGGTTAATCAAGACACTCAAACACAAGTTTCACCGCATGGTAAGTCTCACAAGTACAAGTTTCACAAGCTCAAGCACAATCATGATTATATGCATTGAAACATGTTTTACAAGAACAAGCATATCGTGTTACAAGCGTTGTTGAATATTATGTTACAAGCGTTGTCGAATATGATGTGCCAACAGCCCATCCTATGGAACTTTTATATCATGAACTAGAAAGTCCATTGTTGCCAATTGAAAGATGAGAGATTTATTGATAAACTTGAATGATTACAATGACTCTAATTAGGGTTTATATAGAGATAACATGATAGATGACTTTATGAAAAGTAAATCAACCTAAACTATTCATACCTATTCAAGTCTATTGTATTCTTAATGGATGCTAATCTAATATTGTGATGAGATACTTTGAACGATTTAGTGAATCTCACTCACCTTATGACAATACTATTACTATATTATCTGATACCGATCACCCTAAAAATTATGGGATTGAAAGATCTAGATGTCTTTGCCAGTAGTAGAAGTCTGCCTACACCATTAGATGCCACATGTACACCTAATTACAATTTTTTTTAGGGGGTTAATATATACAAAATTTTGATATTATGTATTTAATTTGAAGAAAAATATAACTAGGGGGGATGGCCCCACGATGTTTTTCATCTATTGGGTGGTTGCAATTCATGCAAGACTTTAAATGGGCAAAATGAAAGATTTGAAATCTCATAGAAAATGGTAAGAGTTGAAATCTCATGATGGTTGGAATTTCTTATTAAAAACCTTGACAAAATGACTCAAATTTCCTACCAGGTAAAGGACGTTTATAAGTCTTACCGAAAGAGTGGGAGTATATAAAAGAAGCAATATTAGAAAGAAAGAAAAAACAAAACAGTCTATCGAGGTCTCAAAGGGGCCAAGCTTTCAATATAAGAAACTGCTCCACAACGAGACTCCTCGTATATTTTTGTGAAAGATCTTCTTTCAAGATCATAACAAGCCACCTCTCCGTCAACTGTTTCAAATAAAATCTTCTGGTCCGATATGCATATGGGAATCACATGCATCCGTTGACGATGATACTCATACCCAATTAAATCTCCGTCCAAATCAATATAATATGCTTTGACCCAGTTGCTGCAATCCTCAAGCATCCATATTTCTACTTCTTCCCTAAACCAATAGTGGACTCTTGTCTCTCCCAAATACAGCCTTCCTCCCGATTCTAGTAAGACTACATTTTCTGTACTCCTACTGCTTTTCGGATATGGCACTTTGCTTAATTCTTCTGTTCTAACGTCGAACGCTACAATCTCTAGCTCTTGATCAAGTCCCATATCGACAACCCAATATATTATTCCATCTACAGAGGCTACAGAGGCTGTATATGGCGTAAGCGGACCGGTGTGGCCATGAATTATCCTTCTCCAAGCCTTGGACCCCAGAGTAAAGATCTCAATAATTTCTTCGTCCACATCACTCTCATAGCCATTCCAATAATCAAAACACACGCGAACCACTTTGTATTCCTTGTTCAATGAATCGAATCCGAAGCCTAATGTTTGGGCATAGCCTTCGCGGCATAGATTGCTTTTCGGAAGAGTTATGAATTCCCCAGTGCTGGGATTACAGACGTGAATATCATTGCTGATGTTATGGATACAGATCAAACCATTAACGGAAAGTAATGCTATTGGGTAGAAGTGGTTCAAACCCGTCTTTGATAGTAACTGCTTCCTTGTCCAATTACCTTGGACTTGGTTACTGAGCGAAGATAGGTAGACAGAAGACCGATCTAAATTTCCTGTGACTATGGCGAGTTGAGTTGAGGATTTTCTTGATCGCTCCAAGTGCAAATAGATGAATTGAGGGTCCTTGATTATGGCGTACCAAAGCTTGCATACATATCTAAACTTCTCTAACAGAGGTCTACATGGAATTCTTGAGAGTATTTCAAAGACTAGTTCTGCAGGAATCAACTTTTGATCTTCCATTGCTTTGTTTCAAACAATTCCAAATAAAATTGTGTCAAAAAAATCTCTGTAAAAAAAAAAAAGGGAATTTCGGTGATTGCCATGACTACAGAAAGGATATATAAACGGGGCACACTGTTAGAAAAAGTCCTTGGTATATTTGGATTCTATTTTGGTATATTTGGACTCTATTTTGGAGAGTACTAGCCAGTAGCCACGTTTTTTTTCTTGAGTATGCAATCTCCTTTTTTTTCTGGGGGAAGTATACTAGAAGAGGCGTGCTTTCCTTACTCTCGGTCAAACTCTACTCTCAGCCTCCACCAACCACCTATCCATTTTCAAATCAGTTATGGTGGTTAAAGCACTCTCTCTCATCAAAAATGGACAAGTGATTGGTGGAGACTGAGAGTAGAGTTTGACTGAGATTAGGGCTAGCATTTCTCATACTAGATTGGTAGTAGCAATTGGAGTCCTTTTAGATTTCTAATTGCTGGAGTAACGATTTTTTTTTATTGCAAAACTTTGCTACAATAGTCATTGTAACCCAGGATTACAATTAATTTTTTTTGCGAAACTTGTCTACAATGTCATTGTAACCTAGAGCTACAAATGACCAATAAAATAGGGATACATTAGAAAAGTTGTAATATTCTATTTTAATTATTTAAGATTTTATATATACAACTTTTCTTATGTGCCAGCGTTCTATTGTTCCTCCTAGCATGGGCTGGAAAGACTAGTACTGGTACCAAGTTTCATCGGTATTGAGTCTGTTTTGATTATGCAAGTTGGGTGCCCATGGCACGCAGTGCCACATGTCACATAGGCCTATTACACTACACATGGTTTGTTAGTAAGAGCACAAAGAACGAAGGATTTAATTTTTTTTTTTTGCAATTGGTGTATGTGGAACATAACATCTAGGACACAAGGTTTGTGTGCCCAAGTACACTTTACACTTTTTTTTTTTTTTTTTGGTTGAACATAATAACACCACAAGGCTTTACTGTACACGTAAACTGACTCACCCATTATTAACAATTTCCCTTTCAAAAAGAAAAAATCTTTGACCACCGAGAAATACATGCTCGAAGTGCACACCTTGGCCCAAGTTTTAAAATGGCTCCCCCACCGGTGTGGGACTAAGTTTTGAGGTTTTTTTTTTTATATTTGTAAACATAACACACACTATCACACTCGCGCACACACCTCCCTTTCTTTTTTGAGAGGCTTGTGTGAGAACAGTAGCTATGTGCTACAGGGTATGTGTGTGCGTGTTATGTTTACAAATAATTTTTTTTTAAAACCTCAAATTAAATTTGGTCTCATATCGGTGAGTTAGGTATCTTTGGGAACTCTTATAAAGCACCACCTCCCTCTCTTTTTTGAGAGGATTGTGTGGGAGCAGTAGTTGTGTGCTAAATGGTGTGTGTGCGTTATGTTTTCAAATATATATATAAGTGTTCTAATACCTAATTAATTTGTTAATAATTACATACACCTATGTATTTTTAGATTTAAGTTTAAATATTATTGAAATTTATAATAGACTTCAGGTTTGCCTTTTTCAATCTATTTATTCACATGATTGGATTTAAGGTTGCCTTTTTCAATCTATTTATTCACATGGTTGAGTGTGTTCAACAAAAAATTTGATCCGACCTTTTGTCAGCCCTAATGGGAGAAGGGCTGATTAACGAACAAAGACGTTCATTAATAACACAAGCTCAACTCGTGAAAAGTTCATTCAAGCTCGTTTATTTAATAAATGAGTCGAGCTTGAACTTGATTTCAGGATCGATTTCTTAATGAGCCAAGCTTGAACATGCTACTCAATTCGTTAAATACTCGTTTGGTATTATATGGTGCTTCACCTAAATGGGCATGCATTGTATTTCTATTACCTAAAAGAGCATGCTTTTGACATATTTATCAAATAGGTCATCCTTTGTATTTTTATTACTAGAAAGAGCATGCATTTGTCATATTTATACTCATATAAAAACCAAACACTATAAGGGTAAAATTGGAATGCATACCCTCTGTGGTAAAAAATTTCAAACCAAGCCTTAAACAGTGATATTTTTAGTTTAGAGCAACAAAATGGTAGAACTCATAAATATATAAAACACAAATATGTAAATTCATTTGCCATTCTCAAGAGGCTTAAATTAATCACAATTTATTTATTTTTTATCATTTTTTTTTAAAGGTAAAGGAGTTTTATTGTATGTTATTTTTCACTGACCCTCTGGGATGATATAAGGCCTTAAGTGCGTAATTGAAACCTTTCAAGGCATTGTGAGGGTTTTTGACCTTTCCTCTTGAGACCAAGACTCAGACATGGAGGGTAAAGACCAGGGCGCCAGAGCTTCGCCAATCTTAGACCAAGGCTGTGAGTGAGGAATGGTTTGGGTCTTACTGAAGTTTTTTTTTTTTTGTTTGTTGAAGTCTTACTGAAGTACAAAAGCTATATTATGAAGCATCAGAAACAAAATACAGCTTCTCTATGTAGTATTACTAATAACTGAAATAATCTGTATATTTTTTTCCCCACAATCTATAGAGGTCTCAAAGGGACCAAGCTTTCAATATAACAAACAGCTCTACAATTAGATTTCTCATAAATTTTAGTGAAAGATCCTCTTTCAGTATCATAACAGCCCACCACCCCTCCGTCAAACCCTTCGAATAAAATCATCCGATCTGATATGTGTACAGGAATCACCTTTAACCATTGACGGGGACTCCGCTGAAGTACATTTGAATCCAAAACAAGATTATATACTTTGATCCACACATGGTTCTTGTTCCTGCAATCCTCAAGCATCCATATTTCTACTTTTTCTTCACTAGAATAATTATTGCGTATCAGGTCTCCATTATCCTCAACCCAGTATTGCCCGCTCGTCTCCACCAAATACAGCCTTCCTTTCAATTCTAGTAACACTGGAGCTCCCGAACCCCTTTCGCCTTTCGGAGGTGGAACCTTACCGTGTTCTTCGTTTGGAACGTCGAAACATATAATCTCCAGTTCTTTAAATTTCCTATTTACAACCCAATATATTATTCCATCTATGGAGACTGTATAACTACTAAGTGGACCAATGGGGGCATTAATTCTTCTCCAAATCTTGGATCCCAGAGTAAAGATTTCACACCTTTCTGTGCCCACATCCCTCTCAAAATCATACCGAAAAGGAAAACAAGCGCGAACAACTTTGTATTCCTTCGTCGATGAATCGAATCCGAAGCCTAATGTCTCATCGTAATCTGAGGGTAGTAGATTTCTTTTTGGGAGTGTTATGAATTCCCCAGTGCTGGGATTACAAACGTGAATATCCTTGTTGCGCTCATGGATACAGATCAAACCATTAACAGAAAGTGATGTTATTACGTAGAAGGGGTTGAGACCAGTCTTTGATAGTAACTGCTTGCTTGTCCAACCTTCGACTTGGTTAGTGAGGGAAGATAGGTGCAACGTCATGGTGGCATTAGATACTTCAAAACTTCTAGTGACGATGGCAAGTTGAGTAGATGATTTTCTTGATCTATCCAAGTGCAAATAGATGAATTGAGGGTCCTTGATTATGGCGTACCAAAGCTTGCATATGTATCGAAACTTCTCTAACAGAGGTCTACATGGAATTCTTAAGAGAATTTCAAAGACTATTTCTGCAGGAATCAACCTTTCATCTTCCATCCTGCTTTCAAAAATCTCTGTATATATATAGTTTTGGGAAATACTATCTTCAACACCTTGATTTAGTCATTCAGTATGATTACAATTCAGAAAAATAAAAGTAAAACTTCATGGAACTAAAAAAGAATAAGAACCAAAACATAATCAAATCTGCTTACCCTTGTTTACTTCGCTTTTTAGAGAAACTCATCAACCATCATCAATCAATCAAAAGAGAGAAGGGTTTCGGTGACTCTAGGGAAACCATGAAAACAGTCCTTTGTATATATATTAGGATTCCTTTTAGGGAGTATTAGCCACGGTTTCCTTCTTATGCACTCTCCCCCTCTTTTGGGCAACTCCTGGTTACCCAAAAAGGGGAGAGTTTGGTTAGCAAAATCCTTCTTTCCCTTTTGATGTGGAAGCGTGTTAGGTTTCTAATTACTGGAGCCAAACTTGGCTACAATGGTCCTTATAGCTAGGGTACAAAGGATCAATGGAATCTTAATTAATATTTAAAAATTGACTTTGTTAGACAACCACAATCTCATATCCTTGATTTCTCTCCTGTATGGCTTAATAGTTGGCACAGGATTCTCTCGAGTTGAACTCGAAAGAATCTCTCGGGTTCAATCCCCTAGAGGTCGCCACATGTCTCCTTCGACACCCCTTAAAGTAAGGTTCACCGACCCATCCTTGGTTTTTTTTTTAATATATTAATTATTATTTTTTAAATTAAAAAAACTGTTTTCAGAGTTTTTTTAATATTAAAAAAAGTTTTTAATTTTAAAAAAAAGAATTAATATTAAAAAAAAAAAAACCAAGGATGGATGGGTGAACCTTACCCATGGTTAAGGGGTGTCAAAGGAGACACGTGACGACCTCTAGGGGTTCAAACTCGAGAGGATCCTAAGCCTAAATGGTTTCCCAAACCAATGTAACTTCCTTACTTGTTATGCGCATCCGTACAATCAAGGAATGTAATTCACCATTGTACGTCTGTATGAAAAAGAAAAGCTTCTCTCCGTTAATTGTCTTATGCAATTGCATTATTCCTAGTATGCACTTTGTCATGGTATCAGAGCCAGCATGATCAAAATCAACTTCGTTTTGAGGTGAGTGCCTTCGTTCTCCAACAATTTGGTACTGTCTGATTGTGTTCTCTATCCTCAATTGTTGTTTGAATCATTCCAGATTCGTTTGGAATAAGCCAATCATCCTGATCTTTGCAAGGAGGTTAAGATGTCGTCGGAACCTATTGAATCCGTGATCAATGAATCATTAAGATCCGATATCAATGCACCATCCAGGCCATCGAATCCTATCAATGATGTGTCCTCTTTTTTTTTTCTTCACCCCTCTGATCATCCCAGAGCCATTCTCGTCACTGCTCAACTCACTAGATAAAATTATTCTACATGGAAAAGGGCCATGAAAATGGCCTTCAATGCCAAAAACAATCTCGGATTTGTTGATGGCTCGTTGCCCAAACCACCTTCAAGATCGCCAGAATTGCAAGCCTGGGAGATATGCAATGATATGGTTCTGTCATGGATTCTAACTCCATAGACAAATCTCTCACCAATAGCATCATATATGGCGGCACTCCGCGTGATGTTTGGTTTGACCTTGAAGAACGTTTTTCTCAAAGCACCAACCCGCACATTTATCAACTGAAGAGAGCCATATGCACTCTCCAACATGATCAGCAGTCACTCACATCATATTATAATACATTGAAATCTTATTGGGACGAGTCGGGTACTCATCTCGTCGTTTCCAATTGCACTTGTGGTTATGGACTCAAGCAGACCTCCCGTAATTGGTTTGCAAAATTTTCCTCAGCCCTCAAAGAAGCTGGCTACACACAATCCATTGTCGACTATTCTCTCTTCACACTTTTGGTTGGTAATAGCTTTATTGCAATCCTAGCTTATGTTGATGACATCATTGTGACTAGTAACAATCCCTCCTCCATCACCTTGAAGGCATTTCTTCATACTAAATTTCATATCAAGGACCTTGGTGCCCTCAAATATTTTTTAGGCATTGAAGCCGCTCGATCACCACAAGGGATTTTTCTTAACCAACGCAAATATGCCCTTGATATTCTAACTGATAGTGGTCACCTTGGTGCTCGCCTAACACCCTTTCCCATGGTCCAGAATTTACGACTAGCCCATGATGATGACGCTCTTCTTAGTGATCCAAGTGTATGTCGACGACTCATCGGCCGGTTAATCTACTTAAGCTTCACCAGGCCGGACATTGTCTACTCTGTCAACATTCTCAGTCAGTTCATGCATTAGCCTCGTCAACCTCATTACGATGCCACATTTCGAATCCTTTGTTACATCAAATCTTCTCCTGGGAAAGGTATTTTTTCTGTCATCCAAAAGCTCATTACAATTATCTGCTTATTGTGACTCTGATTGGGCTAGATGTCCCATGACACGACAGTCCACTACTGGTTATATCACATTACTTGATCGCAATCCTATTTCTTGGAAGACAAAAAAGCAACACACGGTCTCTCGCTCCTCTGCGGAGGCCGAATATCAGACCATGGCTATGACCACTTGTGAACTTGTTTGGTTGAAAGCTCTCCTACGCAATCTCCATATCTCCCACTCTCAACCAATGTGCTTATGCTGCAACAATCAGGTTGCCCTTCATATTGCCGCTAATCTTGTTTTTCATGAGCGCACCAATCATATCGAAATTAACTGCCATCTCATCAGGGAAAAACTATCCTCTGGCATCCTCGCCACTTCTTATGTGCCGACACAACATCAACTACCTGACATCTTCACCAAATCCCTTGGACGGGATCATTTCCATCTACTTCTACACAAGTTGGGTGTTACCTATCTCCACACAACAACTTGAGGGGGAGTATTAGGCAACCACAATCTCATATCCCTGATTTCCTCTTGTATGACTTTATAGTTTCTCAAACCAATGTAACTTCCTTACTTGTTATGCGCATCCCTACAATCAAGGGATTGCACCTTGTTTCTCTATTCAATGTAATTCACCATTGTACACATGTATTGAAAAGAGAATAGCTTTTCTCCATTAATTGTCTTCTGGAATTGCATTATTCCTAGTACGCAATTTATCAAACTTGGAATACTCTACAAGAGTCCGGTTACAACACTAAATCATTTTTAAGTGCTTTTTAACTCTAGTTAACACCTTTAACATTTAGAATTAATTTTTTTCTAAAAAACAAGTTTAGATGGTTGAACCCTAATGTTGTGTTAGGTTGACGAGAAAACAAGGGATGGAAAAGAAAATTTTATTTTTAATTGCTTGGTTACAAAAAAAAAGTGAAAAAAGGAAAAGAAAATGGAGAGAAAATTTCTCCAATTTGATGAATTTAGAATCTTAAAAAAAAACTTGGATTTTGAAGAAAAAAGTATCAATTCCCAGTTCTGACCTCTCCTTTTCTTCCCCACTCCAATGTGCTCATTTCCGGCGGCGGCTCCAGCAAAGACACCGGCGATTCCGACGACGGCAATACCATATTCCTCTCTCTCTCTCTCTCTCTCTCTCTCCCTCTCCCTCTCCCAAACTCACGGTTTGGGGGCTTGGATTGATTTAAACAAGTTGGAATAAGATTAGGATAGGTTTTAATCTTGATTTGGATAAGAATTTAAGTTTGAAAATGATTTTTAAAAATTCCATGTTGGATTTTAGTTGAAATAAGCAAATATCTATGAAAAAAAAACTGAAAGCAGTAGCTGGGAGGAAGAAGACAGGGATACAATCAGTATTCTTTCAATTGTTTTGGACTTTTTGAAAAAAAAAAGCTTTAAAAAATGTTTTAAAATTAACAAAAAAAATCAAAGTGTAAAAAAAAATGAGTAAAATTAAAATTTCTAAAGTTATTTTAAAGGATTAGGGGTATTTTGGTAATTTAAAAAAGTTAAGGGCATTTTAATAATTTTCAACAAATCTAAGCAAATTTTACTTCAATTTTATAGACAACCAAACGACGAAAAATTTATAGTTTTCCCTTCTTTTCTTTTTCAAATTTTCTCAACAACCAAACACAGCAAATGGTTAGTGAATCTTATTCACAGTTAAGGGGTTTCAAAAGGGATAGGTGTTGACCTGTGTGTTGTAATCGAATTCTAAGGAGTCTGATTATAATAGTAGAGAAAAATAAGTCTTAAAATTTTGTATATACAACTTTTCCCCATAGCATACGTTATCGTATGTCCCTAAAGCACCACCCCTTGTCTGAATCCGTTTTGTGTTTGCAACTTTGGCACAATGATATCATGTGCCCAAGCACTACAAGTTGTGTGCCTGTGTTAGCAGGGGTGATTAACAAACAAGATGCTCGTGAATAGCTTGAGCTCAGCTCGTTAAAAGCTTGAGCTTTTCATTTATTTAGTAAAAAAGCCAAGCTCGAGCTTGAAAACGAGCCGATCCTAAACACGCCCCCTCCTTGGCTCGTTAGCTCGATTATATATATATATATATAGAGAGAAAGAGAGAGAGAGAGAGAGAGGAGGTGACTAGTCAGCCTGACTGATTATACCTTATAGTTTGCTCACCTCATTTATACTGTTGGATCTAAACAATGGCCAAGATTAAAGATCAATTTTTATTCTCATTTTCTTATTACCAAAAATATCCATTTTTAAAAGTGTAGACATGTTCACTCTACCACTCTTCTCCAACCCCTCATCTTCTCTTTGTTGCTAAATTTTAGGGTTTCATACCCTCATTCTCTCCTTTATCTTCTCTTGGACGGAAATATTAAGAAATTTTGTGATTTTTATGAGACTTTAAGATTTCTTCTCAAAGATAGTTTTGGTTCATCAAATTTACCCATATTTTTTTTTCTATTCACCATTGATGGGGCATGGAGTTCTCTGCGTTCATGGCTTTGCTTGGTAACCAAAGAAATCTTCCCAAGAGGTGTGAAGATTCTGAAGGATCACCAAGAGAGCTCGAATCATGAAGTCGCAGTGAAGATTCTGAAGGATCACCAAGAGATCTCGAATCATGAAGTTGTAGTTGTAGTTTTGTGTCTTCACCTGTTTCTAGCAAAGAAAAAGCAAGCATCACTGTTTCTGAGTGAAGATTGCACTAATGGAGTTTGAATATCATTTCTTAAATTTTTTTTTCACAGGAAGAAAATATGATTAAATGAAGAACAAGTGCTAATTTGCTTACATATTTACAACGTTTCTGTGCTCTTCCAGTTTATATAAGCTACATGCTAAACTCATAGGAAAAAGTAACCCCAAGTCTACTAAACGCCCACTTAAATTAAATAATATATTGTAAATTTCCAGAGAGTCTAGCCCCCTTGGCTCCGCACCTATTTGTATGCATTAATAGCGTCCCTGCTCTCTGCGACCATAAAAAAACTAATATGGTTGACTCCATGGCTGATCTATGTTCCATGTAGGAATGCTATCTGCTACTCTCATGCTAGGTTGTTTTTCTTTATTTTATTTTAAACTGGTATATTGTTAGATAGGCTTGATTTGAACCCACGACTTCGAGGCATCCTCAGATGGCACTTTCATTAATTTTCTTTAATTCTTAGCAAAATATTTAAATGTCATTACCACCTCCATCATGTTGCACGCCAAGGGATAACATCTAAATGTCCCACTCACCTTGGAGATCCTTTAGATAAAAAAAAATATATATGATTAGACATTCGTAACCAATTATGGGTTGCAATGTGTCCGTCCATTTTTCGGTTTGGACATAATTATATTTGTTTAGTAATATGTTAAGTCGATATTGTGACCTATTGTGTTTATATTTTAGCTAAATTCAAACCCGCTAAAAAAGATTAAAAGCTATTTTTATTTTGGAAAATAATCACATTCTGAGTCGGTGACGCAATGAGGGCGTCTCGGGGCCTTTTTCTACAATGTGCTCCTTATTAACTCCTTTTAACTGCGGTTAAGATTCACTCATCCCTAATCATTCACTCATTTACCATTCTACCCTTGAAATTAGATCACAGCCACTTGCAATTAAATCCAAGTGAATCCAATTGCATTTTTTTTTTCCCTCCTCCAATTCGATTACCTCTAGTGCACTCCTCAGCCTCGAGTGTCCATATAGCAGTCGGCATATGGCCCTAAAAAATGGAGAAGTCTTTTCATTTTCTCCCCTTTTTTGACTTCTCCCCATCTGATATCTCTCCCCTTTTTATCACCAAATGGCAGGTGATCTATGGACACCCGGGGTAATATTCCGCGTTCCCCATTGGCAGTGGTAGTTGCACATACAAGCTTACAACTACTTTTCAAGGGGGAGCCAAATCATCTCCGGCAAATCCGGTTATCACCCCTAGAGGTCACCACGTGTCTCCTTTGACACCCCTTAACCGTAGGTAAGGTTCACCCACCCCTAGGGTTGTCCCACCCATTTTTGGTTTTTTTTATAAAAATATTAGTTCTTTTTTTGAAATTAAAAAACTGTTTTTAACATTAAAAATACTCTAAAAACAGTTTTTTAATTTTAAAAAAAGAATTAATATTTTTTTTAAAAAAAACCAAAAATGAGTGGGTGAACCTTACCCATGGTTAAGGGGTGTCAAAGGAGACACGTGACGACCTCTACGGGTGACCGCAGAGGATTTGACTCCTTTCAAAGGTGTCACCCATGACCCAACAATGAGGGTTTTGTACGCTCAGTAGTTGCGACGTGTATTGTTATTGTATGGCTTGAGTGACAAAGAGCTTCTAAATTGACGAAAATGACCTTCCTAGATCTCTACTAGTTCGTTTTTTCTTTCTCTTTTGTTGGGTAATGACTGGACCTCTAGTTTGGCGGGTATGGATGAGCCCATTTACGCTACGGTGTGCATGATAGCATCACCCATCAGCCATCACGTCTCCTTTCTATTTAAAACAAGGCTCTGAGAGGTGTTAGACGCGGCATTTCTCTTATTTGGTTTCTCTCTCTATCCTTAGCTCTATGGCCCAGGTATTCTCTGCCTTTTTCCTTTTCTGTTCTATTTAGGGTTTTGATTTGAATTTCTCTAGGCTTGATCAGAATTATTTGCTTCCTTTTTTTTTTGTCGAAAATTTAATGTGCATTTCTTGTTTTCTTTTTGCAAGGTATCAGTTCTGATCATTATTCTGGAATTGGACCAAAATTAGTGTTTATTTCAACCTAGATTATCTGGATTGCATTTATTTAGAACTATTAGGTTCGCGTTTGCTCCAATTAGGGTTTATTCGAACCCATCATGTTTGTTCTTATCTTTTTTAGATCCAAGTCATCCATTTTGGCATATATTTGTATTCCTGAACCGTCTCAGCAGTTTTTTTGATGTATTTTTCCCCCTGGTATAGAGCTTTTTTTTTGGGATTGTTATCTTCTTCTGCTTTCAAATTTGAATTCATGTGTAGATTTTGTATTTTTTTTTTTTTTTTTGACAGTTTTCCAGGGCTTGCTTTTAACTAATTCCAGTTGAGTGCTGAGCTAGTTTGTATATATATATTGGTGCTAGTTTGTAGATTTAGAAATAGGATCAGTTAAATGTCTTTTAAATCCCCTTTTCAGGAAGAAATTTTAGATATTTGATTGTTTTGGGTATAAGAAGTAGGTTATTAGCTGAATTTTATTATTCCATTTTCTCTGAGACTTTATGAGTATAAATTTGAAGGACGCCTTGGTTAAATTGTGTGTTTTAGCAATATGACCTGGGTATGCTTGCTGACTATAAATAACAGTAATAGTAACTATATATGATAGTAATAACGATAACCATAAGGAGCTACTTAGTAAACGACTCTCTTTTCATTTAAACTGCTAAATGTGTCTGAAAGGTCATTTGAGCCTTGATGTGTACTTTGTTATGGTTTTAATGATTTTTTAAGGCATAGTATAGTTCGCCACAGCCATAGTCACCAAGTTGGAGTTTGGGAATTATTCAGCTAGGAAAAAAATTCAAAAAAAGGTAAAGAGGCAAAATTCATAGAAGTCGGAAAAAAGGAGAATAAGTTTTTTTTTTTTAAATACTTACGATAAAGAAATATTTTTAAACAAATATATTTGATATTCTGGGTGTTTAAAACACATTTCTGAAAAACGTGATTTCTCAAAAGAAAACAAATCGTGAATAATTCAGGAACTAATCTTTAGCCGAAAAATTCGCGAATTATATGCAAACTTTTGAAGAAAATGGAGAAGTGAGAACTTTGTTATCTTGGGCACAACTATGTTGATTTTCTCTGCTATGGACCACTCTTCATGTTTCTTGAGTCTAGATACTCTTCAGGGTGAATTTGACTATATTAGAGAAGCATTCTTGTTATCCAAACAACGTCTATATCAACGAAGTCCTTTTGAATCTGGGTAAAACCACCACTAGCTTCAAGGTCGTGAACCTGAGGTTCCTAAACATAAAAAGTATACGAGCATAGGGACTGAAGTATAGTGCATAAAATATAATAAATTTATTGTAAGATATAAAGGCATTTGAATCATTTTGGTAAAACTTGTGGTAAATGTGGTGAGGTAAAAGACCTTTCCAGTAAACAGACTAGAGGGGTGTGACAACAGAAAATTAAAAAAAAAGTTGAAGGGAGCTGGGCGTTTAATTCTTTGTTGCCAAAATAAATAAATGATGAGAGATGCAGTGGCATACTACCACCAATATTAATCCTCATAGAATAAGATAAAATTCAAAGAGTCTTCTCCAGTTCCCTCTTGAATAATTCTTCTTTAGATAATGCAGTGAGACTGATCATATACCGTCCTTGATAATACATTAGAATTTCCGAGAACTCCATGGAATATGAGGGGAAGTTTGAGAGGCCGGCAATATTGTTCGGCTTGAAAGTATTTAGACATTACTTAAAACTCGGAAAGAAGATAACTTACCAACAAAAAAGAAGAAAAAAAAAAAAAGAGAAAAACAACAAAAAGGAAAAAAAAAGCTAAAATTTGGGGTAACTGTGTTTGAGATCATGAAATGAGAGGGGCAGGGTTTTTTCTTCCAAGATCACTTACTAAGGAACTAGAGGAGATAACTTCTGTTGTCACCTTGCCAAAAAGCATGATTTGAAAGGTCATGTGCAAGTTTTTATTTTCTTATTTCTCATAGTTTAACTGGGGGTGGATAGTTTCTTTCTTGCTTATTATGGACAATTTTGGATTAGAGAACTGCTGTCACTTCTTCCCCTTTCAGTAAAAGGCATATGATGAACTTCAATATGACTGTATGTCTTGGAAATCAAAGGACTTGGAAGTATGAGGTTGACATATGTAGATTTTAACTTGTCTAAGGTGGAGCCAGCATCTATAAATATATAACACATCTAAAAATGTAGGATCCATATAAAATGTTGTTCAGCCATGAGAGTTCATTCAAGTGTCTCGGATATAAAGGAAGCAATGAAGAATTTTGTCAGGTTAAGCACCAGGTGATAGGCTGTGATGTGAGCATACACTTAACCCAACCCGTTACTAAATGGGCTGAAAAAGCCAGCCAGACCTTAACTTAATAAGGAACCTCATAAGTCTCTGTCCTTAACCTTCTCGCCTAACCCAATTAAATAAATAATAATAACTAATAGATAAATTAGTTATTTTTAATATTACTAACATTTTTGTTAGTAAACTAACTGGCTTAATGGCTTAATGATCTGATGCATGAAAATAAAAATCGCCGAAACCGATACGAAACGGGCGATACTTATAGGTATCGGTAGTCTCCTATACGATATTTATACTAATACGAAATGGGCGATACGTATCGTTTATTAGTTATTCATGTTTTCATCCATTGTGTAATTGTTATTTTGTTTGCTACTTTGTTTTTGAGTCGTTTCTCATGACTTTATATTTGGTTCTTATAACTCATTTGATATTTTTAAATTTAATTTGTTTTTTTTTAAAAAAAAATTCTTAAAAAAGAAAATTTTATATGTATTGCCCAAAACTGATACCGAAATCGATACGTATAGGTTTCGGTTGGGACCGTATTTTTAATCCTTGATCTAATGGGTACGGGAAGACTAACCCTAATTTCCATTAATATATGGGATGAGAAAACCCAACAGAACCAGACCCATTTGTCAACAACCTCAAACCTAACCCGTGGACATATTTGACAAGTTCGGGTGTGTTGATGGCTGGGTCTGAAATTTCCACTCCTATTCTGATGCACTTATGGATGATATCAGTTTCTCGCTCTGTAAATCTACACTAAGTTTAAATTAGTATTGCCTATTATGAATAAGAAACTACAAGCATCTCCTATATTTAGACTTTTATGTACATATATGCCATCTCTTTGACCAACTGAATGGGTATGTGATTGCTTGAATGGTTATAATCATCTGGTTATGTTGATTTATGACCTGGAAGATCTTCTTGGTGGAACTATTGAATGGAAGGCCCTTCAATAGGTCTTGATGCCTTTGCATTTTAATTTGTTAGATTATCTGTTTATAACCCATAACTATCTGTGAAGACTGAGAGTCTAGATTTGTTATCCTTATATTCTTTCTTGCCTTCGACTTTATTTGCTATCACATATCCAATACTTGTAATTGTATCTCATTCTTATTCTTTTCAATCATGTATTGTGAGTAACAATCATGTATTGTGAGTAAGGGTATCTAAAATGCCTAGGCGATCTCAGGGCGAACGCCCGATGAATAGGACACTGCCATAGAAAATTAAGCTGGATTTAAGATTTTAAATACCTGATTAGATTGCGGGGTGATAGTGTTGACATTTCCTTAGTTCTGATTTTTCTTTATTGCCCTCGCATTTTCTGGAGCGGGTAGAGCCTGAAATCTCTTGGGAGGTAGTAGAGTAGGAACCTTGTATTCTATCACCAAGCTACTAAAGCTTTTGTTTGATCAACACTGGCGTGGTGGATCATTAGCTGAAACTCTTGCTGCTTAGACTATGCTATTAGTAGCCCCCGAAAAGGACACAAAACCCAATAAATTAACGAGAAAACACGATTTCTGAATAAGAAGCCCACTTGTTATCGGACCAAAAATAAGTAAATGACAATGAAAACCATGATTAAAAAACTGAAACAGATGAATGATTAACTAAACATACCTCACCGATACAATTAACGAGGAACCAAAGAACCCAGAAGAGAAAATGAGAAATTGCTTCCATTTTTGTCTACCAGACAGAAATCCTGAACAGGGACCGAGCTTGCACCCTTCTTTAATAAACAAAAAAAAATACAAAGATCAAGGGTTGGGGGGGGGGGGCATTTGGTCCACCCATTTCAACCAAACACCGTCTCTCCTCCCTTCTATAATAACCAAAAAAATATGAGATAAAGGGTGAAAGAGGGACCATTAGGACCACCAATTTCAACCCATGAGAGATATTACCAAAAGAGAGAGAGAATGAGAGAGGACACGTAAAAGAGACATACTTGGTAGGCTAGTACAGCACATGATGATTGTTTTTCTTCTCCCTCTTAGTTGTTGCAAACCCTAACTATTAAAATTTATCATCCTTAATGAAACTTATGCATATTGAACAGTGTAGTCAAGGTGTCTAGGCAATGCCTAGGCGATTAGGCCTAACTAGGCGATGCCTAGGCGATAAAAATAATTAAATTATGTATATATATATACACACACACACATAACAATTCAAACCTCCTAAGGATGATAATAATCTAGGCAAATTAACATTTAATGTTGTAATGTTTGAATGTAAGTTTTTTTCTACTAAACTATTAGTTGACTTTTTGACCTTGTAGATGAAAATAATTTTAAAGACTAAAATATGGACTTTTTTTTACCGGACTTTTAGGTTTTAGTAATATTTTGTTATAATAGAATTTATGAAAATTTAAATTTTGAGAGATAACTTAGCATTTGTAAGTTGAAATTTTGACAAAGACGCTAAAAAAGCGGATTTTGTTCTTGAACTGGAAAGTTGATTTTTTATTCATTAGGAATTTGGATCTAATATAATTTTTATTGATTTCAAAATGGGGTATAATATTATTTACATATACTATCTTAAGTAAATGAAAGTAAAGTATAAAACCATCGACTTAAATGGTATTTATAATGTCTATGTAAATAAACTATAAAACTGGAAAGCAGACTAACTATTAAAGGGTTCAGGTAACTATTACCCGCCTAGAGAGGTGCCTAGGCGGTGACAATCCAAAACTGCCTAGGTGGCCCGCCTAGGCAACGCCCAGGTGACGCACGCCTTGACTATACTGATATTGAACAAATTGGCCTCTTCACATACAATGTCATCTACGGTCTATACTCTTAAGCAACATCATTGTTTTTTTTTTTTTTGGTTTAATGGGGGCAAAGCCCACAATTACATTGAAAAAAATCTAGTGAAAGCAACTCCTACTAGATCATTCTTCATGAAAGGCCTCAGTCCTTCCATAGGGTCATCAAAAAGGGTGAGGCCAAGGGGAGCGTGTAGACCATGATTGGCCAGCCAATCAACAGCGTGGTTCCCTTCACGAAACGTATGTGACAATCTACATTCCCATGGCTTAGCGAGCAGCTCCCTACAAAGCCCGAACCAAAGACACGTACGGGTGGTGTCTTGAAACATTCTTCTTCAAAGCCAAAAGCGCAGTTGTGGAGCCCAATTATAAAATTACCTATCTATAGCCTCTATCCCAAGCCAGATTTAGCCCATGAAACACTACCCAAAGCTCAGCTGCTATTACTGTGCAGATACCAATGTGATAAACAAGCCCAACTAGCCATTGACCTGCCTCATCCCGAATAATGCCTCCGCCACTAGCCAAACCCGGGTTTCCCTTGGAACAACCATATGTATTTATTTTAACTCAACCTGCAGGTAGAAATGACCATCTGACAACAGTCTGTTGTTTAGGGCGCTTTAAAGGATCACAGGCCAATGACCTCTCCACCTCTTTAGCCCGAAGTGTAATGTGACCTACCAAATCTCTTGGTAGGACCCAATTCAGCTCAAAAAACACCTTATTCCTCCACTTCCATAGGGTCCACGTCGTTTGACAAAATAAAATCTGCCATTTTTGTTTAGCTTCCCCTTCCTTACCTCGTCCCAAAATATTAAAGTCAATCCAATCCTCCAGCCCAAGAGAGAAAAACTATTGTTGTTCACGTCCCGCCACCAATGTTACCCAAATATCTTTCGCCCTTTCACAATCTCTGAGAACGCGCAAGGTATCCTCAGTCTAACAAGCACAAACACTGCAGCTGCCATCTTGAGTAATGTGTCTCTTGACTCTGGCTTGATTTGTTAATAATCATTCTCTCTTGGCAAGCCAAATGAAATATCTAATTCTCTGAGGCCCTAGAAGCTTCCAAATTGCATGCTTTGGAGTGCCTGAGGCCTTAGTTGACTGATTGTAAACTTTGGATGCTGGCATGGTGCTAAATTTTATCTCCGAATTAATGCAATGGATGGGAGATTCATATCTTACTTGTTCCTCTTATATTTCTAACCTGAAATTCCATTTGATTGCAAGTGCAGACAGTTGTTCTCAAGGTTGGTATGTCCTGTGAAGGCTGCGTTGGAGCTGTAAAGAGGGTTCTGGGCAAAATGGAAGGTTAGTTGTAGTATTTAGCTTCAGATTATCTTCATTATATTTTGGAGCTCTCCACCTGAATCACATTACATATCACTAGTGTCACCATCAGAAGCTTTGTTTTCTAAATTGTTGGGACACAATGCCTCTAATCTTCCTTGGTAATCATTATGATTCATATCACCTAAAACATTTGTAAATTGGCCGAGTGAGCTATCTTTTCAGTTTTTTCAATCTTTTGCCCATCTATATATACAGTCAAAGAACATATAATAGATCTATGTGCTTGCAAAGAAAGAGTGGGTTGAATATGTCGGGAAAAGGAGGGACACTTTCACTTATCTACAAGCACTTGACCTAGAGTATTGGACCTACCAACCAGAAATATTTCTATCCTCAGTATTTAGCATTTTAAAATTTATTGTCGATATAGCTCAAATATCATAGATATGATCTATCGCTTGATATTTCGAGCAACGCTGGGGGATATTTGTAATTTTCATTCGTCCTTTGATTTTCAACCACTTTTTACCGAATTTTCTTTGATTTTGCTCAAACCAATCCAAATCATCTCTAATCTAGTGAGAATCTTCATGTAGAAAGCAGGGGGAGTTTTTTTTTTTTTAATGTGAAAGGTACACGTTTTCTAACTTTTTAAAACTATAAGCTTAATAATAGGCCTTGATTGATTCAAACCTAAGTATATTGTATAATTCCTGCCAATCTTTAATCTTTTGACAAAACAGTGTATTTTATTTTATTTTTAATAATTTTCAAATTGAACTATATTAAGATTTGAGGCTCATTAGTAGGCCAATAAATGTTATATATGTCCGGCGAACCTATACCTTTCGTATCCCATTGGTTTGGTGTTAATATAAAGGTCTTACTGTGTAACTTATATTCAGGTGTTGAGTCCTTCAACATCGATTTGAAGGAGCAGAAAGTGACAGTGAAAGGCAACGTGCAGCCTGAGGCAGTCTTGCAGACAGTTTCCAAGACTGGGAAGAAGACTTCCTTCTGGGACGCAGAAGCAACTTCTACAGAAGCTGTGGCCGTTCTTTGATGCATTTTCCCCATTGTCTCTAGTTGAATAAAAGGTGTGTTGATATCCGAATAAGATTTCTTCTTATTCTAATGTCCTTGGTGTATCTTATGCATACTTCTGTACTATGGGCTTGATCATTCGATAGTCGTCATGAGCCAATGATTATCTGGTCTGGGTTTGCCCTCAAGTAAACTAGAGCTACCTAAAGCTGTGATTGTTGAATACAATAGAGGGTTTGGTTCATCCCAAAATAGACATGAACGGTTGCAGTCATACCAATCCGATTCATTCATTGGTAGAGTTATTTACTCGAGAGACATAATTGATTGACTGCATTGATCTCGGTAGCTATGCCACCCACAAAATTTAATGAACCTAAACTCAAATATTTCTCTTGTTGTGTTGGATCGTGGGAGGAGCTGCCGAGCTGGATGAAGTCCTCATGGAGAGGTGCATGAGGCTCAGAAATGGAGTCCAAAGATTCAGTCTCCAGAAACAAGGCACAGGATTGATTTTTTTTTTTTTCCTTTTTTTGGTACAAGTCACTCTGTTAGGCTGCAACCCCAGTTATCAGTGTTAGCATCTGTTCCAGGTTAGTGGGTTAATGCCTAGCATTAGAAGCTTGGCTAAGAAAGTGGATATTACAACCATCGCAATCCCTCTCGAGACTTGATCCTTGAACCTTTTCCCTTTGGGGAGATACACTACCATGGGCCCCTTTGGGGAGACAAGCCCATTGTGTGTAGGATTGATGTCTTGATAATGGATATTTGCAGGCGGAGCTAGGAATTGTTTTTTGGGGTCCATCGTGATCTTAAATTTTGTTAATGTTGCATTTCAATAAAGAACCATGGTACACAGGAAAAATAAGGGTCATTTTCGTTTGGGAGAATCATTATATAAACTTAAGGCTAGACTCCCAAATGACTATTTGTTATTTTGTATCCCCTTTTTTTTCATAAATATCTTCAACCCTAAACAGCTAAACCCATATTATTATGAGTAGTGATAGGCGTACCCATTTTGTCAACTTATTATTTATTGGTGGTCCTTTAAAACAAGTGGATGATTAGTGGTTACGCTTGAATGAACTAAAAGAGCGCAAAAGATATAGGATTTGGAGGGGTAGCTAATTTGGTATTGAACTCTTTACAAATTTAATATACCATTATAAAAGGGCTTGCTTAAGAATTAAGAAAAAATATTTAAACTGACTTAAGGGTCAAAATATAAATATTATATAATTAAATTGTAAAATTTAGGGGGGCATTATATATATAAACTAATTATTCTTTAAATATTTTTATAATAGTCATCTATCTACTATTATAAAACACAGTTAGATTGTTCATCTTGATGTCACATAGGTCGTCCTCTTGATGCCACATAGGACTTCTTTTTATTTGTGAGGCTAAGTCATCACAATAAAAGAATATGAGTGGGACCCACTGCAATTTCTACCACCTTTCATAATCCTCTCATTTATCTTTTCTCACTCTCCCTGTCGCGCCCCAAAATCCCACCTAACTGAATGTGAGAGTTTGACACGTGACTTAATCATTAATTCCATAACTTCTTATCATAAGCATTTAAGGCAATTCTAAAAACATGGACCAAAAAAAAAATCCTTTTTTTTTTTTTTCTTTAAATAAATGCAATCAAGTCCAATATCTGAAATAAATACTAAGACCTCAAAATCAATTTAAAATCAACCTCTATGAATCTCCAGTCATAAACTCAAACTAACTATAAATCCATAATTTTTCTATTACAATTCTAAAATTCAAAATCCAAATATACTAGTGATCTAGTGTCCTGTGTATGGCCAGCAATCCAAGTTCCATTCTCCATCAGGATAGTCACCTGCTGGCTCTTCCTGCTCTTCCTCGTATTCTTCCTCTTCTCAAGGTCCTGGGGCACAAATGTCAAATCTAGCATCTGCCGACAACAACAGTCATCGGCTGAGTAACAAGTTACCTAGCGTATATACAAAATCCTGCCTAACAATATACGAGATTTAATAACAATATATTTTAAGATTCAACATCACAAGTGAACTCACAATATTTCAAAGTGCGGAAGCATAATTAAATTTGATTCTTACACCTGATTACTCATGCTTATTTCTCTTATTTATCTTGCCTATTTTTGTTCATGAATTTATTCAACAACATGCAATTGCAATAACTTAAAATAACTCTACCCCATATATCGGGTAGAGACTAACATATACCCTACTTTCCGAGGTACCACACAATATACACATTATCCGGTGTACACGGCTTGTCTACACATTATCCGGTGTATACGGCTTGTCTACACATTCGCCGGTGCATACGGCTGGTTTTGCCTTGATCATAGGCCTGTGGGTACTCGGTCAGTGCAAAACTCAATCATGCATAATGCTTGTGTCCTTGTGTACTTGCATATTACTTGTCATCTTGTTTATTCTCATGCTTGTTCATGTATAGATTTCGTGAATCCGTGTGAATGAAATAAAATACTTGTAAATCATGCATAGATTTAAACATGCAAGGGTTCTCCTAAGTGATCAATATAAAGCATAATTTGTCAAATAAAATAATGGATAATTTTATTTACCGCGTCTAAATTTTTAATACGCATCTATAATCAAATAAGTCTCACAGGGCCTTAGTTTTCACAACACATAATGATCTCAAACAAACTTATAATAATTTCATCAATTCTGAACATTATCCACTTCCTCCATTCTCATCATTCATACACCACAAAATCAATCTCATTCCCCTTATTGATATAGAATAAAAAAAATCATAAACAACATCTTTTTCAAATAATTATCACAAGGAAATCACCATCTAAAATGTTCTCTATTCATCATATATATATTATCCATCAGATAACCAAGATCTAAAATTTTCTAACATCGTCTATAGATTTTTCAAGGGAAAATCCTGATTTAGAACATTACAAAAATCATCATATATAATTTTCTATGAGAAAATCTGAGTATAAACATCATAAAATCTTCATATATAATTTTCATCATAGTTTAAAACAATAAAAACATATTTACTATTGCCGTTCTTACTTTAGATCTATTTCTTCATCATATTTGTATCAATAATCCCTATATTGAGAGGAAGGAAGTCGTATTTACCTCTCACGATCGCTTCCCTATGATCAAAAGTTTGCGAATGGGATGGATCTAAGCCTTTTTGTACTTTTTTCTTGCAACACCTTTGATTTCTCCTCTTGGATCTCTCCAAAACTCTTTTCTCTCACTCTCTTTAATGAGAACTCATAGGTTTTTCTTCTATTTTTCTCTCTAATAAGTTTTAGAATGATGAAATACCTAAAATCCATCAGTTAGGATCTTTATATAGGCAATACCAGAGTTAGAAAGTGATAAGAACTGCTAAAACACTATTCATGGTTACTGTTCACGCGGAGTTCACGCGGTTACTGTTCATCGTATTTACAGTTTTGCCACTGCACTTTGAATAATTCTATAGAGCTCAATTCTTATCGGATTAACCTGAAATTTGAATCATAGCTACTTTAGGTCATATAGAATCTATATTAAAATTTTCATAAATTTTGGATTGCACAAAATGACCAAAATGCCCCTCTTATGATAAATGAGATTTCGTCTATTTTTCACTTGATTAATTTATAAAACACCCTCATGCTACTTTAATTGTTCCAATTTTAAACTTATGTAATAAATTAATCATGACAACCAAGAATATTAAAATAATTGATACGAATACCAAGAAATTAAATTTCGGGTCTCTACACTCCCTCTCCCTCTCTCTCACTCTTATCTAATTCTCTTTTTCATTAATTAGTTATTATCAAGGAGAGAGAAGAGAAAGAGATGGAAAGGTGTCAAGTCAATGACATTATGAAAGGTTATACATCAAGGGAAGAGTGAGGGAGAAGACATGCTATTGAGTATTGATTTATGAAACTCTTACACATTCTATTATCTCTATTACAAGTTAAAACGGTTTGAAATTCTAGAGTTTCCATTTCCAACCCCTCCTCTCCTTTTCACCTCTATTTAAGAAGAGTGGGTCTTTCTCTCTCCACAACTCTCATAAGATTTCACCATAAGAGAGGGTTGATGAGAAACGGGAGAGGGCGTACCAAAATGTTTTTAGAGCGATAGGGGAGATGGCTATGGGTTGAAGAGAGAGAGAGGGAGACAGTTTTTACAGCAAAGCTACATCACCTTCGCTAATGTGGGAAAATTACCTGAGGTTCATTGTTGGAGTGTTGAATGTCTTCACCCATCCATTGTGTAGGGGTTTGCTCTTTCTCACTACAATTGGTGCTAAGAGGAAACAACTTGGCTTGCGTAAAGGAATGTAAGAGAAGGTGATGGTCTATAGTAGATTATGTACCATATATATGTACCCGATAAACTCAATCATTCCTCTTTACCATGATATATTATTAGTTATTTTGCTTCCTTTTTCAAGGTTTCTCAAATCTCAACTCAAGCAATGTGTGTATAACTGGGTTTTAAGGTTTATTATTTAACATGGTTGCTTACTGATATGGTATTCATTAATGGACCTTGGGGGTACGAGGTGTAACCTATCAGGGGCTACTCCATTACTAAAACATATTATGTCAAATAAAAGCATATTATTATTTATTATCTAATAACATATACATTTTTTAGATAATAAATATAATTTTTTTATTTTAATATATATATATTAGAGAATTATTTTATTAGATGTTTCTTAGAGATTGAATATTACAGTACATTGTAATTATTATTAATCATTTAATTATTAGAAATATTTTTATAAAAGAAAATTGCACAAAATTTAAACACATATGTCCAACTTAAAGACTTTTTTTTGGCACTACTCTCTCGGTAGTGGTGTTAGTATATATTTAGGGCTGTCAAAGGGCAGGGTTGAGGTCAACCCTAGCCCTACCCTTCCTGTAAGAGTGGGCCCTAGCTCAGCCCTAGCCCTTCAAGGGACGGGATTGATTAGGCCCTAGCCTTGCCCTCAAGGGTCAGGGCAGGGCCGAAAGAAAGAGCTGGAAATTTTTTGTGATTTGAGATGGCAAGATTTTTTTTTCAACACTGACTATCAATCTGACATGGAAATGGATACCCTCCTCTTTTATCCAGGCTTGGGACCGGCATTGCAACAAAAAGAACAATGACAAAGTTTTTAAAAAAAAATTCTTGTCAGTGACAAGCAGGTGTAGAAAAGAGAGCATGAGGCACTGAGGCACGAAGGCAGGCCGCAGGAACTCAGAAGTAAGGAAGCTTGCTTGAAACTTGAGAGTTGAGATCTGAGAGAGAAGAGAGTAAGAGGCAGGACCTCAAGAAGCAAACGAGATTAGGGTTAGGGTTTGGTAAGAGACAAACAATATATATATATATAGTTGAGTTTTGGAAATTACTCATATAACCCTAATATTAAACCGTTTGAGAGGGTTGTATGAGTAATTTCGTGTGTGTGTATATATATGTGTGTGTGTGTGTGTGTGTGTAGGGCAGGGCCGGGGTGAGCCCTGGCCCAACCCAGCAGACGCAGGGCTTTCAGATTTGGGACCCTGCCCGGTCCAAGGGTTGGGAATGGCAGGGCTTTGGAGGGCCAGGCTGAGCCGGGTACCCTTCTACGTGGGCTTTTTTGACAGCCTTATATATATTGTTAGATGTCTTTCAAGTTGGGCCTACATGATATGTGCATTTTTTTAACACTAGGCCTAATAGGAGTAGGGAGGTGTGTTAATGATTATTCTTATCGATGCCCAAGCCTTTATCACCCTAAAGCGTTAATTGTTATGTTAAATGCACCCTATTCGAATATGTCATTAAGTTTCATCCCGTTAGACAAGAGTCTAAATGATGTTTCTCAAGTCATGTTGGGCCATGAAGGCTAGATGTGTACACAATTTTGCTTTTAATAAAATATTAATTTTTTTATTAATCCTGTGCATCGCACAGGTCTTTACTAGTATTAATATAAAAAAAATCAAAAAAATTGGGACATTGAGAAGCACGTATACAATTTCCCTAACATGTTTAAGTCCTCAGGTCACAGAGAACGACCATGTTTGTTCAGAACATCAACCAGTGGCTAACCTCCACAAGCGTCTACTACTTGGAGAGGCATTTCAAGCCGTTTGACATTAATTTTGGTGATTCTCTTTAGCATGGAAAAGGGACCTTAGTGAGGGCATTTGAAAAAAAAAATTAAGAAATATTTTGGACATTGAAACTTGAGCGACATTTTGGATATCCTCTATCCGGATAGATGCCCCTATGAAATAAATTATGAGAGACACGTTAGTTATAGAAATATGAAGTAGGGACATTTTGAAACTAAAAAAGCTTTAGGGATATTTTGAGAGTAGCAAAGAAGGGGGTCGGGCGGGGCCTTGACGAGATGTTCTTCTTTCGGAGTGTTTTGTCCAGAGAACAAGAAGTCGGGTTATACCACTGAGGTCACTATGTGTCCCTGTCAACACTCCTTAACTATGGTTAAGATTCACCTACCCTTGAAGTTCACCCACTTATCTTTGGTGTTTGGAAAAAGAAAAAAAAAATAACCTTATGAGTTATTGAATTTTAATTAGGATTAAAAAAAATCAACATTTTTTTTCTTCTAAAAACCAAGGATAAGTGGGTGAACTTTAGGGGTGGGTGAATCTTAACCACAGTTGGAGTACGGTTACGCTCTTGAGGTTGCCACACATCTGTTTTGACACCCTTTAACTATGGTTAAGATTCACCAACCCCTAGGGTTCACTCACCTATCCTTGATTTTTAGGAAAAAATTATGAAAAAAATAAATACAACCCTAGGATTTAGTGAATTTTAACCAGGGTTTAAAAATTAATATTTAAAAAAAAACAACAAGAATAAGTGGGTGAACACTAGGGGTCTCATGTGTCTCTTTTGACACCCCTTAACTGTGGTTAAGATTCACCTACCCAAAAAGTTCACCCACCCCTAAGATTCACCCACTTATCCTTGGTTTTTAACAAAAAAAATATTAATTTTTTAAAAATTGATTAAAATTCACTACTTTTAGGGTTAATTTTTTTTTTTCTAAAAACCAATGGGTGAACCCTAGAGGTAGGTAACCACGGTTAAGGAGTGTATAACCATAGAAAATTTCAAATATACTATAGATGGGTAAGAGGTAGTATGGGAATTAAGCAAACATTCAATGAAATTTGTCTTATATTCATACATGATTGTATATACATACATGATTATGATAAGGGTAATTTCTCATCATTATATTAATAATAGAGTAATAGATAGATACAACTTAAAGGGTATTTTTGAAATTAATATAAATATCAATCAAGGATTTGAACAGAGGAATCCTCTTTATATTAGTAGACTAGTTGGCGTGCACGTGCAAGGCACCTGCGTAGATATAATAATAAAAAATATATAGTATAAAATTTTGAGGGCAATTTTAGAGGAATAGAACCTGAGAATATGTTAGGAACCAAAAAGAAAAATATGTAAGGGTATTTTGGGTATAAAATTTGATGGGTGTGTTGTTTTAAAAACGATGGCATTTGGGTATAAAATATTAATTGATTTTTTTTAAATAAAGAAAATAATATAGGAGTATTTTAGGAAATATCACTTGAGGGAAATGTTAGGAACAAAAAAATATATAAGGGTATTTTAGGTATAATAAAATTTTAAGTCGTGTTGGGAACAAAAAATAAAGTTTGAAGGGTATTTTTAGCACAAATTCTAAAGTGAAAATTGTTCTTTTATGTTATGGGTTTGAAATTATCAGTTAGTTTGAGGAGGTATGAATAAGAGATAAATGTTATTAACTATTAAAGATTGGATCACATCCAATAGCGATTGAACTTGGGGGAGTTCAATCGCACCCATAAGTCAACACGTGTCCCTTCTAACATCTATTAATTGTGTGTGGTTAAGATTCACTAACCCTTGGGATTCAAGGGTATAACATTGGTTTTTAAAAAAATTATAAAATATTAACCTTAAGAGTTAACCAATTGCGATTGAACTTCCTGAGTTTAAAGGGACACGTGTTGACCCGTGTTTAAGATTTACAAACGCTTGGGGTTCAACAATATAACCTTGGTTTAAAAAAATTAAAGCAATTAAAAAACTATAACCTTGGTTTTTAAAAAAATTAACCCTAAAAGTTAAAATGTTTTAACCAGAGTTAATATCAATTGTGATTGAACTTCTTGAGTTCAAAAGGACATGTGTTGACCCGTGGTTAAGATTCACTAACGCTTGGGGTTCAAAACTATAACCTTGGTTTAAAAAAAATTAAAATATTAATTTTAAGGGTTAAAAATTATTAACCGGACTTGAACCAAGGTTATATTGTTGAACCCCAAGTGTTAATGAATTTTAACTATAGTTAATAAAGGTTAAAAGGGATATGTGTTGACCTGTGGTGTGATTAAACTCTCCCCGAGTTTAATCACATAAGGGTTAAAAATTCTTAACCAGACCAAAACCAAGGTTATATTATTGAATCTCAAGCATTAGTAAATTTTAACCATAGTTAATAAAAGTTAAAAAGATTCGTGTTGACTTATGGTGTGATTGAACTCGGAGAGTTCAATCGCAATTGGACCTTAAACATCTTGACCACAAGCGAGGCCACACATACGATTTGGTTCCATGAAAGATGGGGGAAGACTTTTTTGTGGAAGTGGGAGTTCACTTTGTATACTGATTGGGGGTGCCACCTTTGAGGTCCAAGCATAGCCAATCGTGATGAAGATTTAACCTTATTAACTGCTATTAATCATGATTAAGATTTACTAACCCTTAAGGTTTAAAATTCCAACATTGGCTTTTAAAAAATTTTAACCATAAGGTTCAAGGAATCTTATGGTTTCACTTTTTAAAACTTCTTAACTCTAAGGTTAAATTTTTTTAAATATTTTTTTCTAAAACCAAGGTTAGATTATTGAACCTTAAGGGTTAGTGTCGCGCCCCAAAATACCCCCTAAGAGTTAAGGGATACTTTAGAGGTGACTACGCTTACCTATCAAACCATCTTGTAATGAATAAGGTAAACATGATACAATAATGACAATAATCAGAGTGCAGAAGCTAATCATGAGTACGGAAGTGTGAATCAACTTTTTCTTTTCTTTAAAAGGTGGTCTGTATTCCAAGTTAACATATATACATAACATATCAAATCTAAGGTGGACATGCCCATCTATCAAAATACAAAAAGAATATCGAGCCTACTATGCTCAATAGTAATCTAAATACGGCCAGACATCTCGATCTCTATCCTCCTGCGACTGCATCGGAATAGGAGGCTCTCTCTCCTCTATATATTTTTCCTCAATCCAAGGCTCAGGGTTGAGAGCATCCTCGGTACCGGCCGACATAAAAGTACGGCTGAGCATGGAATACTCAACGAGTACAAGCTACTGACTAACCATAACAATAACAATCACACAAGGGCAACAAAATATAATTCATTATTTCAATTTGAAACAATAATAGCAGCATATGACAAATAACATTGAAGTAAAGCAATGTAATGATCTTGATATGCTTGAATGAATGCGAAAACTCCGGTAAAACCTATACTTTAAAATCATGTCTTATTCTTGAAAATAGCTTTTCGTGTTTCTTGCAAAACTTACTTGGCAGAGTTTGAAAACTTGTTCTTGTATTGGTATTGATCGTGAGAATCATGCATATTTGTCTTGTTCTTGCGTGGAATCACTTGTCTTGCTTGTTCTTGTTATATTCTTGGCTTGTTCTTGACTTGACTTGCTTATATACTTATGAGTCAGAGGTTAGTGCATTTGAAGTGACTTGTGAGCCGAGAATGTAAATTCTCTTCAGCGAAATATATATAGAAAATGGTACACCAACCTCCTTTTCTTGTTTTCTTGTAAGCTAGGTATGACATATCTTGCGATATGCCCTACCCTTGACCAGCCCGATGTCTGGATTTATCAACTTACTTGTTTTCCTTGTGAGCCAGGTATGACATATCCTAGGAATATGCCCTATCCTTGACTGGCCCGATGTCTGGCTTTATCAACTTGCATCGTGAATCACACTTTTGTTCTTGTTGTTTCTTTTAAATACTTATACCTTAAAAACATCGGTTCATGCATACATGCGTGCTTATGTGTGTTTGACAATTAATGAACATCGTGGCATATACAACTTTAAAGCATCATATAGCATTCTAACATTCTATAGCATGTGAGTTCTTAAAGGAAACATATCAAGCATTTCATTAGACTTATCAATTGGAAAAGACTCCCTCAATTGTGTCCTCATTTTCATAGTTTCACTTCATTCATGTATTTTATCAAACATATGGTCTTTAACATCTTTGAGAGTACTTTATTCGTGTTTTTGGTTCAAGCAATTCATCAAGCACGTGGAATATGTTCATTATGAGTATATTGCCCTTCCATCATTTTCATCACACATCGTGCATCCCCAATCACACATCACCTTATTACTTTATTAGTTTATCTTCTACAGTTTTGGGTAACTTTAGTCCATTTCAATTTTAAAAAATACAAAACCCAAGCATCATTATTTTCAAACAAAACCTAAGTTATTGCTAATGGAGTTAATAGGGTGTAATAACCTTGAAAGATTCCTCCCAATGTTGAGGAAAACCCTTAATTGAAAACCCCAACTTGGTGTACAATGACCATTCTTTGAAGAAATGCTCCAAATTTGAAATGGGGAAAAGATCCACACTTTATCTTGATCTCCTCCTTCTTCAATCCCTCACAACTTCTCTTAGTCTCTCTAGGTTTAGGGTAAGCCAAAAACCCTCTAATGATCCTCTATTTATAGGTAAGGGGGTGAAAACCCCAAAAAAAATCGCACTAAAGGAAGTAAAATCCCGTATCTACAATCGTTCATAGCGATTTACGATCGATCGTAGCTTTCTACTATCGTTCGTAGGTTTCTACGATCTATCGTAGCTTCTCCAGTGAATTTACTGCAATTTCAAGGCTTTACGATCGATTGTAGCATCTCTACGATCGTTCGTAGCGTCGCTACGATCGTTCGTGGGTCGTTTATGAACGATCGTACCTGGGACAGAAAGTTTCCAGGTTTTTTACACTTTCGTAATTTGGTCATAACTTTTGACTCGTTCGACTGATTTTGACGATTCAACTTGCGTTGGATTTTTCTTTCGAAGAGGAACAACTTTAGTGTTTTGCAAAAATTCTAATTCTTCTTTATTCATGGACCAAAATGCCTCTAAAGCTGATTGGTCTGTAAATGGAATCCAACAGTCCAGATTTGCAGCAGACCCGGTTTAGAAATCGAACGTTTGACTTAACCCTGACTCAAAACTAGGAAAAATGATAAATATGAACCTAGAAGAGGGTTCAAATACCTTTCCAAAGATTTAAGAATCACTCGATTCCGATAAGCAGTGAGAAAACTATGCCTCCCTAAAGTGAAGGGTATGCGAAGACTTTTTTCTTCTTTTCAACTTTGATCATATTTTGATCACTTAGAGTGTTTCACACTCTTGTTTTAATATCCTTAAGCTATTCATAAAGGTCCTTGCGATCCTAACACAAGTTCTAACACATCCATGGAACAAAACCCCCATGAACACTAGGATCCATGTCGCCTTGACACCATAACACTTAGGGTATTTCATACCCCATCTACCTTGAATCCAACCCCTATTCTATTCTCATAACTCACGACTCTAGGTTCTTAAACCAAACCAAGGTAACCCTTTAGGCACATCCCATATCCATGGGAGGCCCCGGCCGCTAAAAAATCCCTGAATTTGACACTATTCATAGCACTATTCACTTAACGCTTAGAGTATGTTTTTATACTATTTGCATGTTTTAATTCCCAAAATACTATACACCCCATGATTCATACACTAAACTCACATCACACTCAGGCCATGAGGAAACCCTCACTCTCATTAACCAAACCCAACTTATAATAAAGGCCTTTGGTCCTTCCAATACTAATGCCCTCGGCACTATTCACTCACATGAACAGTGTTTGTAGAAAATCTGGGGCTCTACAGTTAGGGAATCTTAACCAAGATTCATTGTAGTTTGAGTTTAAAAAGATACGTGTCAACCTGTGGGTGCAATTGAACTCTCCCTGAGTTCAATCGTGATTGGTTGTCATTCGAACTCACCACCTTTACCTTGCAAGTGGCTATGGGAGAGTTATTGAAAATGATTCTACCTTTCACCATTTTGGCGCAGCTGGCTGCAAATACAACCTGAAAGGCTTAAACCTTGATAACTTGAGAAAGGATCGAAGCCATGGTTCCTCACAGGTGCGAAGACGCACAACAATGAAGACGCACAACAATGCAAAGCTAAGAAGAAGAGGAAAAAGAAAATAAAAACGGAACTTACCGGCGAGAACAGCAAGGGGACTAAGCGGCGCGATAGCAATGGGACCAATCAGCGAAAATCAGATGCGGGACCAAAGTGGGAGCAGGAGGAGTGAGATGAACAAGAGAAAAGAGGAAGCAGTGGGAAGCATCTAGAAGTGTTCGGATAGGATGGGACACGAATGGAAATAAGAAAAATGATCTGTTAAGGGTTTGAGAAGGTCGATAGGAACAAGGGTATTATAGGAAATAAATTAAAAAACAAAGGGTATAATGGGAATAAAGTCTTTGTCAAACGAAAATTTTGTCTCCATTTAATTTTAAGAAGTTTTTTTGTTGTTAAAATTGTGTTGAAAATATAAAGATTTTTCAATTTATTTTCTAAAATTGAGTTGCAAACATGTTTCTGTTGTTTCTGTTCGGATGTGGAAAATCCTTTATGATGCATGATGCTAAATGGCCCCTTAGTTGATAGAGAAATTAAAGCAATGGCCTTGCCTAGCTGGAAAGCACTAGGACATGGAAAGCACTAGGGCTTATAAGAGATTCTTCTACCTGAAACCCACAATAACATAATAAATTACATTTCAAATCATAATAATACTTACACTTACATAAAATAAAATTTTAAAAATAATAATAACCAAAAAATAAGAATTTAACTTGATTTTTTTATTTTTTTTTACACAAGTGTAAATTTTTTCATAAAAAAACAAGGTTAAATTTTTTGGTTTTCAATTCTATTTTTTAATTTTAATTTTAAAAAATTGCAAAAAAATAAAATTATGCCATACTTTCATAAATGTAACCAAACAACAAAACATATGTAAACAAAATCATCTTTTATGGAAAAAAAAATTTATCCTGAATGACTTATGTCGTAAAACCAACTACGTGCAATCAAACGAGCCTAAAATAAAATGTGAAGCATCGGATTTGTATTTCACACGAGTTAAATGGGCTTCCAGCTAGGTGCAACCTACTGCCGTAAATTGGCAGAAAGAGAAAGATAGTGATGGGAAAATTTAGGAATACCACTTCTATTAACACTTGCAGGCTGCACGTGCGATGTGCGTGAGAGAGAAGGGGGGAGAGATATGAGAAGAGGGACCCTAGTGAGGGCTATTTTAGGAATAAATAAAAAATATTTTGGGTATATAAACTTAAGGGATATTTTGGGTAAAAGAAAATTGAGACACATTGAGTATAGAAGAAGGACGTAGAGACATTTTGAGAACCAAAAAGCATTAGGGACATTTTGGGTATAGAAAGAATTGAGGGCATTTTGGGTACACAAACTTGAGTGACATTTTAGAAATAAAGAAAATAAAATATGGGCAAACTTGAGGAGCATTTTAAGTTTAAAAAAATTGTGAGGGGTATTTTGGGTATAAAATTTGATTTATGGGCAATTTGGAAACTAAAATATATTTTGGACATTTTGACTACAGAAAAAAATTTCAGGACATTTGGTTATAAAAACCTGACTTAAGAGCATTTAGAGAATAAAATTATTTTTGAGACATTCTGGTCAAGAAAATAAATAAAAAATTAATAATAAAAGGATATGATCTAATCGGACAAGTCAGACCGAGAGCCAGTCACCCGGTCGATCTGGTCATGAAAACATTGCTTTATATATTAATAAATGGTAGTTTTAGAACTAAATTAAATTTCAATTAATTTTTAAGTCTACTTTATTTTTTGGTAAAAAGTCTCCTATAGTAATAAAAGTTAAAATTAATAAATGATAATTTTGGAATTAAGTTAAAATTCAATCAACTTTTTTAAGTATCATTCTCTTTATACACAAGCAAATGGAAAATTTAATCAACCTTTTAAATATTGTTGTCTTTATATATGAGTAAAGGACAATTTTAGGATTAAGTAAAATTCATATACGTTTTGAACCTATATGAGAAGATGGCAAAGTTGAAATTAACCAAAATTCATTTAATATTTTGAATCATATGAGTACGGGTAGTTTTGTAATAGAATAAAACTTCAATGTTTAACATGCCCATCCTCTAGATTTGGAAATAGTAAAATACCTTGTAAAGAAGATTTGGAAATATTGAAATACCTTGATAGCTTCCTGGCAATTTAGTTTTAGTTTAGTTACTCACCCAATTTTATTAAAGCTTTTAGTAAGAGTATTACACCTCTTATCAACATAAGACCAATATAGATATATTTATGATATACTAAAAAGAGTATGTAATATGTATGTCATTCCAATGATCATCAAAATGGGAAGCAAATCGTGTGTTCTTCCCTATGGTCATGAGTGTTGGAAGGCCATGATCAATTCGCCTATACAGATTTCACAGCTTTAAACACATGTTGAAGAGATCCTGACCTTCAAAACCTCTGATTATAGGGAAGAACACAGATGATATGATTCCATCAAAATGCTTCATGCGCATCTTTCCTAAAACGTTAATTAAATCTAGATGGAAACCATTCAATTTGTTACAAAAACTCTTTGATCCTGTTATGTATAAAATAATTAGGAATTAAATCTTTTTTTAGCAAGGAAGTGGGAATCACAAGCACAATAGAGAATTATTGGGTGATTTTAATAAATCTCATGAGAGTTTAATCGCACTCACAAAGCCTCTTTAACTCTCCTCTAACTTTGGTTAAAGAGTTTTAACTCTTAAAATTAATTTTTGTTTTTCAATAACCAAGATTAGATGGGCCAACCCAGAGCTCCTCTTTTTAATATGAGAAGTGTTATCTCTACTCTCATTCAACCCATACTCTCACCCTCCACCAATCATTTGTCCATTTTAAAATTATTAAAGCACTCTCTCATAAAAAATAAAAAATAAAAATGGACAGGTGGTTGGTAGAGGGTGGGAGTATGGGTTGATTGAGAGTCAAGTTTTTTTTTTTTTTGATATTGAGAGTATGGTTGGCACTCCTTTTATTTTGGTTTCAATATATAGACCATAAGAGCATCTCCAATGTTGTGTGTTAAATTGGTTGTGCCAATTCCAAATTTAGCATAGTTACAGTACCAAAATGTCATATTTAGCACATGTTGTTCCAATGATATGTGTCAAATTGGTTATGTCAATTCCATTTTTTCAACCAACATATTTTTTTATAACTGTTAAAGGGTGAAATTGTAAAAAATTAAATATAGACGTTGAATGGTAAAATTGTAAAAAATTATAATATTTGTAAAGCAAAATAGTAAATAAATAAAAAATTTAATATAGTGATTGGAGTGTATAAAAAAAAAAAACTAAACTAAACTGCATGAGAAATGAGAAGATGAGTTTTAAGGAGACTGACTTTTCATAAGAAGCAGTACTATCATCCCATCTATAAGATTAGTTTACTTCTCTACTCAGTTCCTAGTTGTCTAAAAGAGATGCCTATGAAATTTTTAACCAACCAAATCCTCCTACTGATTCCAACTTTTCGCAATGGCCTTTTCCCGCCTTTTGCGGCTTTTCGGCGACTCCGGATACATTCTCGAAGGAAGAATGATCCATGGCAAGATTATTACATCTGGGTTTCTCCCAGATGTTTACTCTAACAACCATCTGATCTCAATGTATGTAAAATTCGAGCGTTTCAATGATGCTCGAACACTGTTAGCTCGAATGCCTGAGAGAAATTTTGTTTCTTGGACAGTCTTGATATCAGGATATTCTCGGATGGGATTCGCGGAAGAAGCACTGGACTGTTTTAGATTGATGGTTGTCGAGGGGTTCAGTCCGAATCATTACACTTATGTCGGTGCTATCTCTGCTTGCGCCAGCCTAGGGGCTGTGAGACTTGGTATGGAAATTCATGGAAGGATTTACAGGGTTGAGCAAGATTTGAATAGCTTTATGAGCAATTGCTTGGTTAATCTGTATGCGAAATGTGGTTTAATGAACTCGGCTCAAGTAGTGTTTAATGCAATCTTGGAGCCGAATTTAGTTTCTTGGACATCGCTTCTTTCGGGCTATTGTCAGTGTGGGGAGTATGAGGAGGGTTTGAAGATTTTCTCGCTGTCTCGAAGATCTGGAGTGAAGGCTAATGAGTTCTCTTGTGCAAGTGTATTGGGTGCTTGTGCTTCCCTGAAAGATCTGAAGGTTGGGAAGCAAGTGCATTCCTATGTCTTCAAGTGTGGAATCGGGTTCGATCAGTTCATCTCAACCGCGATAATTAATTTCTATGCGAAGTGTGATGAACTGGACTTGGCACGTCAGGCTTTTTTGGAGTTAGACAGGCCACACTCATCGTCTTGGACTGCACTGATTGGAGGGTGTGCTCAACAAGGGCATGGAAGAGAAGCCATTGATCTCTTCTATAAGTTGCACTCATCTGGTCACAAGTTAAGTGACCGCACCTTCTCATCTGTTCTTGGAGCCTTTGCTGATGCCGTGGAAATTGAAGCAGGGAAACAACTCCATTCTTTGATCCTGAAATTGGGGTTTAATTCGGTTACAGTTGTTGGCAATTCAGTCTTGGACTTCTACTCAAAATGTGGGCTACTTGAAGAATCCTCCAAGGTTTTCGAAGAAATGAATAGACGAGATGTTGTATCATGGAATGCACTGATCTCTGGGCACGTTAAACAGGGTTGTTTTGGAGAAGCCATTGAGCTTCTGAATCAGATGTTGCTCGAAGACATGAACCCAAACCTATACACATATTCTAGCATTTTGAGCATTTGTGGTGATCTCCCAGCTACAGAGTGGGGAAAGCAAACACATTGCTGCACCATAAAACCTGGGTTTGATATTGATGTGGTAGTTGGTAGTGCTCTCGTAGACATGTATGCTAAGTGTGGAAGACTGAGCGATGCTCGGAAAGTTTTCAATAACCTAACTTCAAAGAACTTGGTGTCTTGGAACACCATGCTGATCGGATATGCCCAACATGGATTTGGAGGCGAAGCTTTAGAGATATATAATAAGATGCAGAGAGATGGCATAGAGCCCAATGATATCACATTTCTTGGAGTATTATCGGCATGTGGACATGTGGGGCTTGTAGAGGAGGGATGGCACCACTTCAATTCCATGATCAGATACCATGGAATTATCCCAAGAATGGATCACTTGGCTTGCATGGTCAATCTTTTCGCGCGAAAAGGACAGACGCAAAGGGCTTATGAGTTCATCAGGAGCATTCCTATTGAGCTGGATAAGGTTGTTTGGCGCTGTCTCTTGTCAGGCTGCAAGACCCACAAGGACTTTGCTTTGGGAAGATATGCCGCCGAGCAAATTCTAAGGATTGATCCTGGAGATACTGCAGCTTATATCATGCTGTCGAATGTATATTCAGAGGCGAAGATGTGGGATGAGGTAGCCCAAGTGAGAAAGGTTATGAAGTTAAAGGGGTTAAAGAAAGAAGCTGGATGTAGCTGGATTGAGATGAAAAACAGGGCTTACTTTTTCTCTGTAGGCGAAACGGGAGATACGCATAGAGAATGTGTCCGTGAAGCTGTGAAAGGATTGACAGTCCAGATGTTCGATGAAGGATATGTACCCAATGCCATGTTCTCATTCCATTATGGAGAGTAGGTGGGGAAGAACTTCAGGGCTGATAAAATATTTGGTGATACAGTCTTTCACCGTGGAGAGCAACATTTAAACTATTCATAACCAATTAAGATTATTTTTGTAATTTTTAAGTTGAATAAATAAGAGGTGACACGTAGAGATTAGACGTGAATAAGACAACGATATAACCTGGCAACCTGCACTTAAAAATGGCTGAGGTGTAATGCAAATTGCATAGAGATAAGGAATTTACATTCAGCAAAAGCATTAACGAGATAAAAGTAATGCTTAATTCCAATTGAAACGTGTTTTAGACACCAAAGGTCGCACCACCATTATAGAGATCCACTTTGGGAGGAGCTGTAGGTGACGCAAGGTGACGACAGGCCGAAGGTGTAGGGGGAAGCCTTGGTGACAGGTTAACAAACTCCAGAGCCTGTACTCTCAGTTCCAGAGGGTAATCAGCAACGCACCCAATTCTTGGGCCAGCTCCCGTTGACCATTTTAATGATAGTTGATTCCCCAACTGGTATGAACTTGCTGCCTTCTTGGAACTGATTCTCTGCAATATCGCTTTTGTAGGCACATCTGCCCTAGGACTATGGAGACCACCAGATAAGGTCCTTTTGTAACTGCTTTTGCTTTCAGTTTGGGAAACTTCATTTGGTTTGGATGATAGTTCATTCTCTTCTTCATTGCAAATTTCAAGCTGGGGAGGTTCGGAATCTGTTGAAACTCTGATTGTACTCCCCTCTCGAATTGGTTTGCTGTCATCGTAGTTTTCATAATCTTCAGTAGAGGAGCGTACCTAACAACAACAGATATAACTCAGAAAATTCAGTGTAGAAACAGGAATAGTTGACAAAAGCAATAGTTAAGACCTAGGTATCCTTTAAATGTGATTTTCATGGCCCCAAAGCTTCTAAAAACCATGGGTTTTTAAGGCCAGAATGGCACTGAAAGTAGAAGATTTATAAGACTAAATGGTGAGAGACACAAATTAATTACATACCTTAATTTCATCTATGTTGACCCCATTTTCCTTAAGGAAGTCTAAGAAGCTGCCAAGGTTCTCATCAGTAGGGCGGTAATGTCCACTGTATGCCGAGATGGACTGAAAATCAAAGAATTCAAGGATCAGATGCAAGAGAAATAAACATTTGACCAAATTTGGCTTGGGTCCAGTCTTAACAAGTAGATATGCAAAGTAATTGAGATTTTATCTCCATCAATAGAAACCTTGTACTTCCTCTTTTATTGTCAAACTCTTTCCTAGTCTACCAGAACTAATCAAAGCAAACAGAAATTGTGGATGCAAGAAGGTAGGAATCCATGTAAAAAAGTCTTCATGTATCTATGTATTGTATGTACAAACTTATGCATTTATCCATAGTTACCAAGTCAGAGTTCGACAATTATTTGTCTTAAGGACAATTTTGGCAAAATTCAGAAGTAAATCGGGAAAGTATCAAGAAAGATATGAAAAATATTAAATAAGATTAATAATTATGAAAAATTATAAAAACGAATATATTTCATATATTAGATATATATATCATGGACTTTTTTAAAAAGTTGTGAATAATTTGTGTTTAATTCTCAAAATTCAAAAAGAAATATTTTCTCAAAATCGTGAATACTTCATTAATTAATCATTCCACAAGAAATGCGTATTAATCGAAACTTTTTGGACAAAAATGGAGAACTTTGTTACTATGCATTTATCCATGTACGCGCCCCGTGCATGTTCACTTGTATTTGTGGTCACTCTATTTACAAAACGACTAGCATGTTATTGGCTCTTGGTGTCAGTTACCAAAAGGAATGGGAAGTTGGAGTTGGTCTGACAAATAAAAGATAAGCTATTCTATAGTAGTTTTTAAATTCTCCAAGCTTCTAAAATGGCCAACCTATGCCAAATTTTCAAATCTGTAAGGCTAAAGGGTCCATGACCAAGCCAGTGCGGCATTTGGAAATGACTTTACATTTTGGTAAGGCCATCTATAAGACTATAACCATTTATAAGATTCACCTGCATAACAAGTCTCAACTCATCATGAGAAAGTAATTGGAGAGATATTAAAATTTCTAAGGTCCCAAAATCTCAAATCCGAGTAGGACTTGTGAAATGAATGACAAATTCATCATGCCACTGCCTGCACCTTTACCATGACAATGACTGAAAATGTTACCTTGCATCTTATTGAATTAAGCCCCATATCAACTTACCTTGAGAATCCCATCCTCTGCCACAAGTCTTCCAGCAGCTAAAGTAGCCCCGCCCGCGAGGAAGCTTGAATGGTGAAATATTCCTTTCTTTTTCTGGATGGTGCTGACAAAATATTAGTCTTCTAAAGAACAGAAAAAAAAAACCAGAAAATAGCAGCCCTGGGAATAGTGCTTGCCCATTTTAACTCTTACCTCACCAGCGTAGAGTTGTCTAGAGGTGCTCATCACGAATATCCATTTTGCCCCTTGCATTCCTTTATTTGTGTCAAAGAGGTCTCCAGTTTGTTTATGCACAATTTTCCCTTCAACAACTATGTATTCATAGTGTTCTCTCTCTTGCTGATTTCAGTAGAGAGTGATCAAAACAACAAGACAGACATGTTAGGATCAGACAAATTGAAACTAACATTTCAGTGATGAATAATTGCAATGTAATCAAATTGGAGTTTGGCTTTCGATCTAGCTTAAATTTGACTCTCGGGAGAAGAAAGAACATACGGGTCCAAGATATTTTATACATTGTTGTCGAAGCTTTGATCTTGGACACTCTTTGAGATCCACTTCTTTGCCATCTCCAATGTCCAACCTGCACAAAGTAAATATATAACAAGCCTTTTAGCATTTGGATTGGTTTAACCTATAACAAAAAAGATCCATATCATGTGCAGCACGTTTAAACAGCATAAAAATCAAGTCATCCACATTTTCTTCCTTCTTTTATTGGGGAGGAGAGGGATTTTTGAATGGATCCCTTTAGGTTTCATATAATGGTAGTAACCCTCTACATCATATATAACCCTCTACATCATCCATTTTTTGCAAATATTCCCCTGAACCATTCTGATCTATTGCAGATTTCTCATAAAGTTAAAGAGTCGTCAATGGCATACCACCAAACTATTCTAATTCCTATCCCATTTCATGCTATGGTGATGGAATTGTAAACAGTAATACAGCATTAACAGAACCATTGAATAGTTCCTTGAATTCGTCAGCCTGCCACCACTTCAATGGGTAATTGCAAAAGCAGATAATGCATGGCATATTTTACAAAACCATGTGATATAACAAAATCTGTCTCCAATAAATTATGGAAGCAAGTCCCCTTTATGTAGGGGATTCAAGATCATATATAACTCTGATGTTTTTGAATCGTTTGCCAGGATTATTTCATGGGCTCTTTCCACTAAACAGAAGCAAATTCCTTTTGCCGGCAATCCATTAACCAAGCCTACTGACACAAATTTACTGTCCTAAGATCATTCTGCAGAACTTAGGGCAAACTTGCTATTCTGCCCGTTTGGAGGCATCTGGGTCTTGTAAAGTTTCTCTAAAACTTTTTAAACCCCTGAGCTAATGTAATCTATATCATTAAGCTTAAACCTCTTTCCACTGAGGAGTTGGGGACTTGGTTCATCTGGGGATATCTTTAAAACGAAATTGGAATTCGTTTTATCATCTGTCATAAAATTGCATACAGGTTCAGAAGGAACGCTAGTTTTTGTGGTGCTTATGAGACCTGATGCACGTTGTACTTACCAGAAGAAGAATGGTTGGCCGGCGTCTGTTTTGCACCACTCGTCATAGTACAAGTGCAAGCTATGCCCATACCGGTGTCGTGGATCGATCTACGGTGAAGTATTAGATTGAAATTAGAAAGAGTAGAAAATAAATTTTCAGAAAATGTGTTCAAGAGGTAAATTCAGCTCAAATTCTCAGATAAAACAAGATAGCTGAATATTCCCAAAAGAGGGGGTAATGGTATTTACAGCTTCAATCCAATGTTGAAAAGCTAATTTCTGAGCTTTGGCGTCTTTGGATAAACCCTTTCCAACCTGCCAAAAGTAAAATAACGTGATGCTCTTAGTTTTCAACAAAACACCGTATTTGTCTGAAATCAAGAAAATGAAGATCAATTATGAAACAACAATAGTAATTAAGCTTTTTCATACAGAAAAAGAAAAAAGAAAAAAAACACAAGCAAAAACATACCTTTGAAGCATTCAAGCTGATCCTATTCCACCGCGAGGCTGGGGTTTCTGGTTTCAAGAAATTGAAGAACGAAACCGTACTGTGTTTCAGACGAGCGAAGTCGATCAATTGCCACCTTCAAAAAAAAATTAATTATTTGATTTAGCTGGAAAATCATCAGAGAGGGAGAGAGAGAGAGAGAGTCTCCAGAATTAGATGACCTACCAAAGCTCTAAAAAATACATTACTTTGATTTAGCGGGGAAATCAGAGAGAAAGAGAGAGAGAGAATCCCGGAATTAGGTGACCTACCAAAGCTCTTCGGCGACAACAGCGGAATCCGCTAACCTGCGTCGAGTACGGTAACTCCTGTAGACTTTCTGCAACTTCACAGCAGCAGTCGACTCAGAGCTCGCGCTTCCCTGAGCATTGATCTCCTTAGATTTTCCTCCAGGACTCAGAGGAACCAAAGATTCAGATCTCTCGTATTCCAGATCGCAGTTCGCAATCGCTTTCACGACGTGAAACAAATCAACCGACGATGCAGAGCTCGCACACTCCCCAACATCAACCACCTCCGATTTCTCATCTCGAGCATTAATCACCGTCGGTTTAGCTTCAAGATCCTTTACAGAGCTCCCGCATTCTTGAGAATCAACCGCTGATGACTCGGTTCCCAGATTCGCGGAGTAAGAAAATGGAGGTTTCGATTGCAGATCGAAGGTACGAAGACTTTGGACCTCGACCTCCATTAAAGGCCAGTCGAAGGTCTCTGAGTTTTCTCAAGAGAAGAAAAAGAAAGTAAAACCCTAGAAATAATCAGAGAACAGACAACTAACCTTCTTCCCTCTAATAGGCCTATCCTCTCCTCGCTATTTATAGCTGAATGTCTTTATTTTTAATTTAATTTTTTTTTGGTTATAAATTTGTGGTACTGCAGCAACGACTGAGTGTATTTTTGGAGGGGATGCGTTGGTAATCCACACTAGCGTTGTTGGAGAAGATGAAGCCAGTGGACCCCACTTCTGGGTCAAGTCATTCAGCACTGTCCGCGTTAAGAGATCCCATCACAGCCAATTGCGATTGAACTCGGGGGTGAGTTCAATCGCACCTATAAGCCAACACGTGCCCTTTTGACTATACTTAGAAATTTTTACTCTTAAAATCTTTAATTTAATAATCTAAAGTCTAACTAAGGATAATTTTACAATAAACACTTCTTTTTAGATTAGTGTTAACAAATGCTATCTAACACTAGGTGTATTCGTTTGGCTTTTCTTGTACTTTTCTTCTATTTGATTTGTAAGAAACGTATTTTCATTTTTTAGATTTTTTCAATTTTGATAAAATTTCTCTTAAAAATTTCATCCATTTTTAATGGTTATTTTACCATAAATTTTAAGTTTTTTTCTTTCACCCATTTTCTCGCCAACAGAATGCATCCTAAAGGTTAAACTTTTAAAAAAAAATTGGATACTTTTTTAAAACATTGTTCAATCAGTTACTTATCTTAACTCCAGTTAAGACAGGTATTGACCTGTGGTTGCAATTGAACTTTCGCGATTAGCTGTGATTCGATCCCCCAATGTAATGCTTTTTTTCTCTTGTGTTTTTTGGGTAGCAGGTAATGCTAAACTCCTCGCGTTTTAGTTTTCGAGAAATTGGCGTGCTATGGAAAGAGGCGGTCAGTGGTGGAACAACTCAGCTTTTGTCCTTTTCCTCTATTGTTTTTTAAGAATTTTGCTGACGAGGAAAATGTTTAATTTATTGTACCGGCATGCCGGTCTTAGCCATGATTAAACAAACACGTAGCAAGTTGAGTAGTGATAGGCGGACCCATGGATCCCATTAGCTAACCTAAGGCATGTGGTGAGCATTTAAGAGGGGAGGCATCTACCAATGGGTGGATGCCTTAGGTTAGCTAATGGGATCCATGGGTCCGTTAACTATTTTCTTAGCAAGTTTGGGGAGTTAGACCAGCTCGGAATAATTGACCTCAGTTAGGTACACGCATTTGTAGGGTGTTACTCCTTAATTATAACTAGTAAGAAGCCGGTGCGATATGTTAAAAGAAAAAAAAATGTGTATGACAATATTAATTTTACATTAATTAACTTGGATTACAGTAAATTTGATAAGATTTAAAAAGAATGATAAAATAAAATTATGTAAATTTAGTGGGTGGCACGGGAGATGCACATGAGAGCAAGGGAAAAGAGTTAACCACAATTAATTGGAGTTAAAAGGGACACGTGTTAACCTGTAGGTGTGATTGAACTCTCCCCGAGTTCAATCGCAATTGGTTGTGATTCTATTCTTTAAATAGATAGATGAGCCACGGGTAGTTTGGGAATTAAAGTAAACATTAAATCAAAGTTTTGTTTTATATAGGGGTAGTTTGAGAATTTTGGGAAAATCAGGCTACGCCTGCCTCTCCCATTATAATAGTAAAGATAATTGAAGCAGCTTCAGCTCATATTTATCATAAAAAAGGAAATAAGAAAATAAATTAATAAACTTGAAGCGCGTCCTTTCTCTCACTCCTTATATCTCTCTCACAGGGCCGGCCCGTCCATTAGGCCAGCAAAGCCTGTGCTTTAGGCCCCAAAAAAATGAAGGCCCCAAAGCGTGGGCTTTGATGGCTTTATGAACCTGATTTAGTAAAAAGAAACCATAAAAAATGTCTCATTTAAAAAAGGCCCTATTTTATAACTAGTCAAATTTAAAAAAAAGCCTCATTTAGAATTCTCGTTTTAGGCTTTCAAATGGCTTAGGCCGGCCCTGCTCTCTCATTATCTCTCCAAATTCTGATTGTTACCGATTAGAAAACAATACTTATAAATGAAAAAAAACATGTGTATTGCTGTGAAAAGCAGAACTCCACTGAATGCTCTTAAATTAAATCCATAGTGTCTCAAAATATTTCACTATCTAGGGGCGTGGGGAGGAAAGAATGAGAACCAATGGTTGTTTCGACTTTGATATGTTGGTGATGCCAAGCCAACATTACCATCATTAACATGCATGAGATTGATGTCTTGGCCATGTCAACCAAGATCAGTCAGCTGGTTAAACAGAAAATAACTTGCAATTCACCTAATATTACTCGAAATAATTCCTCAAGAAAAATAACTTAAACTTGACTAAACATTCTTTTCCAGGATAAACAATTAAACGTAATTCTTGACGCCAGTCCTGGAGAAAGGTATAGAGCATCTCTCTTAATATAATTTTGAGACGTCTAGCAAATCATGCAAAATCTCTGGGGTTAGCACACTAGAAAGTGATCTATTACAGCCAACCTTATACTTCCCTAAAAAAATATATACACGACAGAGAGAACGGAAATTACAAAATCATCTATCACAAATTATTAAGAGAAAGAGAGAGACCAAAACATCTACATGGCCTTGATAGTAGTAGCCGTGATTACTATCCATTGCACAAAACCAGATCCTCTAAGTCTCTACTTATATTTCTTGGTTGGGCCAGGCAGCTGCCACCACAGACCCCACCACACATCCTGTGGGTACTTTATCAGGTCCAGATTGTTCCTTAGCTCCGCACCCACCACACCTTCAGCGTCCTCATGCGTCGCCGCTTTATCAGCCGGTAGATTCACCCTTGCAACCTGCTAGAATACCTCTTCCATCACCCACTATGACATATAAAAAAAAAAATATGTGTGGGGAAAATACCGAAAGGACACGTGTCAGCATCAGTTCTTCCCAAGCTCTGGTTTATCGGTAGAAGGTTGGAGTGGAGGGTGTGATACCCTGACCTGTACTCCGATGATAAAATCAGTAGGTGTAGAAGATGATGAACAGTAAGAGAATACAGAGAGTTAGAAGGTCTTAGCTCTTGAAAAATCCTCCCCTCATACTATTTTTCACAGGTTTTTATAGGTCACCCCTGTCATGGTCATGGGCACCCATGAATGTCTATGCACACCTCGAATCTCTGATGTGTACTTCAGTAATCATTTTAGATAAATCTCCCGGTCATTCGTACTGCACGCGTATCTGCATACAAAAGAGAGCAGGCAAAGAGTAGGAACTCGTCCGAGGTGACGGGCATTAAATGGCATTTAATGCTGCATTTAATGCCAAGACAGTGTTTCCCACCTACCATCGTAGAGGTAGGATCAGTCCCAGGCGACTGGGCAGTAGCGCCGGATCTCATTACGTGTTGGGATACGGGGTTGTTGACAATAAGACGTCGGATACGTCGTCAGAACGAGGACGTGATCGTCGTCTATGAGACCACGGGTCCGTCACCAGAATGAGGACGTGACCGTCGTCCGTGAGACCACGGGTCCGTCGTCAGAATGAAGACGTGACCGTCGTCCGTGAGACCACGGATACGTCGTTCGGCAAACAACGTTCTCGTCGTCTATACGACCACGGGCCCGTCGTCGAAGAGACGACGGAAATGAGTCCAAACGATAACACCACACTGAGGACGAGCTCGTTGCTACCACACTTAGGTTTTTACGAAATTTACCCATTACAAATTGCCCCTTTATGATACTTTGAACGTGGTTCAGAGTGTCATAAATATAGCGAAACGACGGAGGAGAAGATACTGCTAACCTCAGAATGATGATAAGTCACATACTCTGTATGCGAAGACGTAGCGTCGTGCCAGCTGTATTGCGCGTGCCGAAACGTCATACCTCATAAATGCTTGACAGGCAGTCATCATTATATTCCGGACGCTTCGTTTTTCCCGACGGTTATTTAACTCGGTTAGAAGACCATCCTGCCCTTCACGTTATCTGCATGCGTGGACACGCGTACGGTACAGATCGAGGTCATTATCGTCTTTCGAGTTATGGACTGGTCTATAAGTACCGAAGGCCTGGTACTCCATCTTCTTCGTTTGAATTCTTGCATTCTGCTACTCTGCCGGAATTTCTTCTCACCGACGATCTGCTGTTCTACTCTTCTTTCTTCTCCGGTTGTGCCCCCCTTGCTTCTTAGATACAGTTTCGGTAAGATCCTCCTCTTTTCCTTTTGGTCTGTAGTCGCTTCTCTACATATTTTTTCTTTTTCTACTTGTTTGCCATCATGTCTGCTGAAATAGTTAGGATAGACAGTGCCGATGAGGCCAGTTGTTCAGGCAGTGCCCCTCACGGTGTTATCACCGGTGTTTCCAAATCCAAAACCAAACCAGTTGTCAGATATGCACTTGACCATTATAGAGCCCTTTTCTAAATTCCCCCTCATGTCCACATTCATTTTGGGGAAGAAGACATTCTTCCTGACCATCGTTCTTCCTGTACTATCGTCTACCTCGCTCAATTCGAGGCCGGACTTCGATTTCCCCTAACTCCCGTCACTAACTTCGTCCTATCCGCCCTTCAAGTTGCCCCGGGGTAAATGCACCCGAAATTCTACAAATACATGTCTCTGATGGACAAGTTCAACAGAGACGAGTACAATGTAGAGGTCAGGCACGTCTTCCACTTCCGCTACGTCGTGAAGTGTCCCGGGGTTGTTGAGGAGGGAAAGAAGACGTACTTCACCTGGAGGCAAAAATCCAAAATCCCCGATATCATCTCACACCTCCCCGATGTGGAACGGGACTGGAAGGAGATGCCCTTCGTGGTCTCCGGTGCTTAGAGGGCAGAAATTGTCCGTCCTGTTCCCCACGAATTTACTTCAGGTCTGTTATTTTTCAATCGTTCTCCGTTGTCGGCTTTGAAAGCATACTCCTGTTACACGGCTAATAATGTTTCGCTTTTTCTGCAGAGGCTTCTAAGACACATTTCTTTGACCTTTCCGCGGAAGAAGAGTACGCGCTTCGGAGAGTTCGCAGCGATAAAGGGGACGCTTACGTCACCTGAAAGCCGTCCTCGACTCGAGAGACAGGGTCCACTGTAGAAGCAGGGACCTTACCCAAAAAGTCTCGTCGACCAGCTCGTCCACCGTCACAGAGACCGCTCGGACCGGCAGCTACCCTTGACGAGGAGGAAGACATGGCTGACCAACTTCCACCGCGATCTTCACAGGCTCCGGCCTTGACTCGTCCTCCCCGCCCTTCTCGTCCTTCCCGCCTATCCTTGGCGGATAAGAAGGAGGAGAAAAGAGAGAGAGTAGAAGCTCTCAAAGCTTTGAAGGTGAAGAAAGCTCGGCGAGAAGTGGAGCACGATCAACGGGTTCGGGAACGGGAATCCGTCAGGGTGTCGTCTACTCGGGCTGCAACAATTGGCGAGGGGAGTGATGCCCCTGCGGAGGAGCCTCCAATTGTGAGTACCGGCCTTCCCGTGGACGTCGTAACTGCTCCATCTACTGTGGCCGTTGCGGCTGCCCCCGCGATTATCCCGGCTTCTACTTCTTCACCAGCCGCAAACGTGGCTTCTTCTTCTGCCCCTCCTCGAGAGAGGATCACCATGGGGGGCCCCGCTGAGCTGTGGAATCCCGTCTTCCCCAGAGGGTACACTCGTCCTACCGTCGCCCATTCGACGATGGAGCACGATTCCATTGCCACATCGATGATGTTGGCGATGAGGCTCCCAGCGGATATAGCCGCAACGAGGGACCTGCACTGGATGGGGATGTTCAGTGCCGCAAGTCGAGCTGTTGCCACGGTACGTGTTTGGTTTTTTTTTTTTTTTTTTTACCATCTTTCTTTCTCTTCTTTTTGTAGCTGGGCAACATGCTCGCCGGGATGTACGAGGTCACAGCCGAAAACAGACGTACTTCTAATGGGCTGAGGGACAAAGTCCTTGACCTGTAGAGGAGGGGAGCCGAGGACGCGAAACGGCTGAATCACTAGCTGATGTCCGCTAAAGCTGATTTGCGGTCTGCTAAAGGCACAATTGCCACAGCCGTGAAACAACGGGACAAAGCTCGGGACGAAGCCCGTAAGGCAATGGAAGGAGAGAAGGCGGCGATGGAACAAGCCGAGAGGTCCGTCCTTCGGATCAGCGAGATGGACGAGATCGTGAATACTCTCCGTCAACGGCTAGAGGCGACTGAAGCCGAGAAGGCAGCACTGACCGAACAGCTCGAGGAGGCCGCGGCCGTGAGGGACAAGGAGGTTGAAGCCGCCAAGGAGGCTTTAACGGAGTCTCTTCGAGCCCACTTCCAGACGGAGATGGAACGGCTGATAGCTGAAGACCGGGTTTAGACAGAGAGAGAACTAATGAACGAGCTCCGAGAGTCGGGACGACTGGTAGAGTCTCCCCAACAATCGAAGGACGAGGCCACTCGTTCTGAGGCTGTGGGCATGGAGGTCTCGCTCGGTGAAGAGTCCGAGGTACAAGGAGGGGGGCAACCCCCGTCATCTATTGGACCATCTCCCGTTCTGCCCGCGGCTCTAGCTGAAGTCGCTTCCGCCGATCCCGCTGTTGCTGCTGACGACGTTCCGACCGTTCCTGATGACGCTGTCGTGATCGTTGACGTTGGCGAAGACTGATCCTTCTTCCTTCCTATCCCTTTCTTTTCATATTTTGTATCGGCTGTACTCTTGTTCGTCTCATATCAGTAAAAAAATTTATATATGTACCTCCTTTTATGATCATTGTGTTGCAACCGATTGATCCGGAATAGTCATCTCGTTCAAATAAAACAAATAGCACATAATTAACTCGTGATTGGATATAAATCTCATAACGAATATAATTCACCATATCACTCTAATAACGGGTTGTCAAAGACGCGGATTAACACTACGGACGTAATTCGACAAAAGGTCCATTTCATCAAGACGAACTTATGGTAACTCGTGGTGGGACACCATGCTCAGAGGACATTCCCATAACGAATATAATTCACCATATTACTCTAATAACGAGTTGTCAAAGACACAGATTAACACTACGGACGTAATTCGACAAAAAGTCCATTTCATAAAGACGAACTTATGGTAACTGGTGGTAGGACACCATGCTCAGAGGACGTTCCATTAGTATAAGCCACTAGTATGCTCAGATGGCAATTCCTTTGTATGAGCCACCTGTGTCCCGTGGTGAGTACCCTGTTCGTGTGAAATGCACTCGCCGTGGTAACTCGTGTTGGGACACCATGCTCAGAGGACATTCCATTAGTATAAGCCGTCAAGATGCTCAGATGGCAATTCCTTTGTATGAGCCACCTGTGTCCCGTGGTGAGTACCCTGTACGAGTGAAATGTACCCGTCGTGGTAACTCGTCTAGAATATTTTACCAAGTACTGAATATATAAATAAAACGATTGATCTCATGCTCATATCAAATGTTCATAACGCACAACTTTATTGGAAAAATTGTTTTAAATTCATAATGTTCCACGACTTTTGAATTACATTACCTTGTAAGTCTTTAAGGTAGTACACCCCGGGACTCCCGACACGGTCCACGATGTATGGCCCTTCCCAGTTGGGACCCAACTTTCCGCTATTGACTTCTCGTGTATTTTGGAAGACTTTTCGAAGAACGAGATCTCCGACTTGGAGAATCATTTTCCGTACTTTCTTGTTGTATGTCTTTCGTAATTGTTGCTGATACCGTTTCATCTGAATGCTGGCATCTTCCCGCTTTTCTTCCAGCAAGTCTAAATGAATAGCCATTAATTCGACGTTTTTGTCTTCCTCTCCGTGCTTCTTCCGGGAACGTGTTGTTGGCAGGCAGACTTCGGTGGGAATAACAGCCTCCGCCCCGTATGCCAAAGAGAACGGGGTCTCGTTCGTAGGGCTCCGCGGTGTTGTCCTGTATCCCCACAACGCATTATGTAATTCGCTGGTCCAATTTCCCTTGGATTCTTCCAATCTTCTTTTGAGGGCATTCAAAATGTTCTTGTTCGCTGCTTCGGCAAGGCCATTCCCCTGAGGATAATAAGGAGAAGAGAAGATGTGCTTGATTTTCAACTCTCGGCAAAAGTCGGCGATGAGTTTTCCTGTGAACTGCTTCCCGTTATCAGAAATGATGGACTGCGGAATGCCGAATCTACAGATAATATGTTCCCACAAGAACTTCTTTACTTCTTGTTGTCTAATACGCGCTAGTGGAACAGCCTCGATCCACCGGGAGAAGTAATCTGTGGCCACCAGCAGAAAAATTAGATTACCGGGAGCTTTAGGAAAGGGTCCTACGATATCAAGTCCCCAACGAGCGAATGGCCAAGGTTGAGATACGATGTTGAGTTCCTGAGCGGGGGCATGAATTAATTTTGCATGACGCTGACACTGACTGCATTTTTGTACGTATTTCTGTGCGTCGGCTTGCATGTATGGCCAAAAATATCCTTGCCCCAGAGCACGATGAGCGATAGTCCGTCCTCCCGAATGAATGCCGCAAATCCCCTCGTGGAGCTCGGCTAAAATCATCTCTACGTCTTCAGGATGCACGCATCTCAAAAGGGGTCCTCCAAAGGATTTACGGTACAGTTCTCCATCCACAAGGGTATATCGGGGAGCTTTATATTGTATTCGTCTTGCTTCATTTGTGTCAGAGGAGAGAATTCAATTCTTCAAATAAGTTATTATGCCCGTCATCCAGCTCGGCACTTGATTTACAGATAACACCGTGCGTTGCGTTTGCAGCTCAATAGAGGGGTATTCTTTATACTCCATGAGGATTGTCTTGGGTTCATCAGTTTGCATCATCGAGGCGAGGTAGGCCAATGCATCAGCATGCCTGTTATCATCCCTTCGGACATGTTTAATTTCGATGACATCAAAGGCCTTTCGTTGTTCTTGTAAAAGTGCAGCGTAGCGTCTCATCCGCTCATCTCGACATTCATAGGTACCGTTGACTTGGTTCACCACGAGCTGTGAATCACAGAACACTCGGAGCTTAGAAATTCTCAACTCTTGGGTACTTTGCAACCCAAGTATTAACGCTTCATACTCAGCTTCATTGTTGGAAGCAGCATATCCCAGACGCGTCAACTTCTGTACTTTAACATGATCCGGGCTGACAAAAACAGCACCAAGTCCCGAACCGCTGACATTAGACGACCCATCCACGTACAAGACCCAATCGCACCACGCCGTCAGTTTGGTTTCGTCTCCTGCCTCGTCTTCCACAACGGGATCCTCCTCCGCATCGTCTGGGAGCTCGTGACGGTCGGGCTCTACTGAAGTTTCGGCCTCCTCCACGGGGAAATCGGCTAGGAAGCTTGCAACGGCCTGCCCCTTCTCTGCGGTTCGGGCCTGATATTGGATATCGAACTCGCTGAGCGCTACTGCCCACTTCGACATACGTCCCGCGGTTTCCGGTCGCCCCAACACGGTTTTCAAAGGGTATGTGGTGATGACGACGATGGTATGCGCCTGAAAATAAGGACGTAGCTTCTCAGCAGAAAAGACAAGAGCCAGGCATACCTTCTCCATTCTGCTATAGTTGGATTCTGCCTTGTGGAAAGTTTTGCTGACGAAATAAACAGGCTTCTCTACGCCGTTGTCACTTCTGAGCAGCACGGAGCCAACGGCTCGTTCCGAAACGGAGAGATAGAGGTACAACACTTCACCAGGTTCAGGTACTGAGAGGATCGGAGCGGAGCCTAGATACGTCTTCAAGGCGGCGAAAGATTGGGAACATTCTTCTGTCCATCTGAAGACGGAATCCTTCCTCAACAACTCGAACAGAGGTCTACAACGGTCAGAAGACTTTGATATAAACCGGTTGAGAGCAGCTATACGTCTTGTTAGTTTTTGAACTTCTTTCCTTGTCTTCGGTTCCGACATATCTATCAGAGCACGGATTTGGGTGGGATTTGCTTCGATGCCCCGTTGACTGACGAGATAACCAAGGAATTTGCCCGAGGCGACGCCGAATGTACATTTCTCAGGATTTAACTTCAGATTGAAAGTGCGTAAAATAGAGAACGGCTCCGCCAAGTCGGCCACAAGAGAGACCCGAGTTCGGCTTTTCACAACGATATCGTCAATGTACACCTCCACCGATTTACCGAGCAAGGGTCCAAACATCAGATTCATCAATCGTTGATAAGTGACCCCGGCATTCTTCAGGCCAAAGGGCATGACCCGGTAACAGAACAGGCCGCGCTCTGTTATGAAGGCCGTCTTCTCTTGATCGTCCTCCGCTAAGAGGATTTGATTGTAACCCGAATACCCGTCCATGAAGCTCAACATCTCGTGACCCGCGGTTGCAGTGATGAGTCTATCGATTCTGGGAACTGGGAAGAAGTCTTTCGGATAGGCTTTATTAACATTAGTGAAATCAATACAGACTCTGACTTTCCCGTTCTTCTTCGGAACAGCTACTACATTGGCTATCAATTCCGGATATTGGACCTCACGAATGAACCCGTGCCGTATTAACTTATCGATCTCTTCATTGACGGCCTCATGGTACGCCGGAGCAAGTCTACGAGGCTTCTGTTTAACAGGATTGACTACGGAATCAACGTTGAGATGGTGACAGATGATTTCAGGACGGATACCTGTCATGTCTTCATGTGACCAAGCGAAAACATCAAGATTCTTCCTCAGAAAATTTATCAACTCCTGCTCTTCGTCCGTTGTCAAACAGGTCCCGATTTGTAGCATTCTTGGCTCGTTCTCCGTCCCCAGGTTGACAGGCTTCGTGGGTTCAATAGAGTGGTTTGTCAACGATTCACCCGTGTTCTCCTCTTCCACGGACCTGACCTGTAATTGCTATTTGAGCGGGTCGGGTGAGGCATAGTCGCACTTCTGCGATGCCAGCTGGTCTCCTCGTATTTCACTTGGTCCGTCCGGAGTCGGGAATTTCAGTACCTGATAATAGGAAGACGGAACAGCTCTCATTTCGTGAGTCCACCATCGCCCCAAGATGGCATTGTATGAGGACGGCACGTCGATAATGGAGAACCGGGTGGACAGGATGATAGGTCCAGCTTTGACCGGTAGGACGACTTCTCCTACGGGTTGCATCAAGCTTCCTTCGAATCCTATCAAGGGGGTCTATGCAGGGACGAGAACCATCGGGTCCAACCCCATCTTTGCGAAAGCATGGAGATACAGGATATCTGCCCCACTTCCAGGATCAACGAGTACTCGCCTGATGTCGAAATCGTCAATTCGCATAGTCAAGACAAGAGCATCGTAGTGAGGCCTTACCACAGTTGTCATATCCTGATCCGTGAACGATAGGGCCTGCTCGGCTTCTTTCGTCGTCGATCGCACTTGACAAACTTTCACCACGTGTGATAACTTCCTTGCCTTCGCTCGGTACTGCTGCTCGATATCTATCTCCGGTACTCGAGCGCGATGGATGACATTTATGACTCCCTTCGGAGCTTCTCCGCCTCGGCCCATATGACCAGACGGCTCTCCCTCGTGAGACCGAGTGGATGGATCCGTAATATGTCCTTCTTCTCTTCCAGAGTCCACATACTCTCCCAGATAGCCTTCACGGACTAATCTTTCCAGATATTCTCTCAGAATGCGACAACGATTTGTAAGGTGCCCATGGCACTTGTGGTACTGACAATATTCATGCGCCCTGGGTCCCGAGGTGACATCACGAACGGTCCGTGCTGGCCATTCGAAGTATGGTTTGTCTTCCATCGTCTTCATAATCGTCGCCGGGCTTGCTGAGAAATTGACCTGACCACCGCGAAATGCAAAAGGACGTCTTTCTGTTGCTTGATTCTCCCTCTCCTTGTAATGCCCGGGTTCCTCTCGTCTCTGATAGGCACGGTCGTCCCGCCGTTGGAAGTTGGAACGTAGATCCGTTCTCCTTGATGAGTCTACATCCTGGCAGACTCCCAACGAGAGTCGGTTCAGTTCTCCCCGTCGTTCAACGTATACCACTTTTTCCTGTCGTGTGCGTCTTCGTGGTTCCTCGTCGCTGGAAGATGATTCATACTTTGGTCTCTTCCCTCTCTTCGAGGAGGGTCTGCTTCCCCATTCCACAGCATCTACCCCTCGTGCTCTGGGCCTCGTTGTTGCTGCAATATCTTCCTCCATCCTTCCGTACTTAGAGGCACGGACTATCAGCTCGTCCATCTTGATTGGACAGTCAAGGGCAAGAGACTCGTAGAGTTTAGAACTCTTGGGTATGGCATTCTTAAAGGCCGCTATACAAGTGTAGTCCTCGATCTTATCGATATTAGAGACTTCATCGGTAAACCGTTGAATAAAATCTCTAAGGGGTTCTGTCAACTTCATTCTCATGGCGAAGAGTGAATCTGCGCATGCTTTCTTCTTCTTGTTAATGATATACTGGTCAATGAAAACTGACCTGAGATCAGCCATACACCTGATCGACCCCGCAGGTAGATTACGGAACCATCTCGCAGCCGCTCCAGTCAGGCTGCTAGGGAAGGCTTTACAGAGGAGATTATCATCCGGGTTACGGACAGCCATAGCATTCTTGAAGTCAGTCAAGTGGTCAATAGGGTCTCTCCTCCCATCGAACTTAACAAAATTCGGTACCGTGAACTTTGATGGGGTATAAGATTCGACGATCTCTTTGGGAAAAGGGGACGTCTCCTCCTCGTCCTTGTACTTCTGAACATATTGATCGAGAGAGGCCCCGCTCGTCGTTCCTCTGACTCGAGCATTGATCAGGGCTTCCACGTCCTTGAGGGTCAGGCCTGTCTTCGACCCGTCGTTGCTGACACCGAGATCTCGTTGTTCAGCAAGAGCACCAAGAGAACGAGGATAGGCAGTCTCGGCAGTAGAAGGGGAGAGAATGAATCTTCTCTCCAGATTCTCTGGTGCAGACGGCGAGGTCGGGACTGTTGCTTTGGGAGGAGGGGAAGAAGGGAAATTGAGTTTACGAGCCGCAGAACTCCCTCTAGGAGATTCGTCATCGATCTCCAAGTTACTGTGCTCCAAAGCATCAAGCCGCTCCTGCAGTGACTGCTGCTGGCTGACTATCTGGGCCAGAGTGGCCTGTTGTTGTTGTAATAGTAACAAGATGGGATCAGGTATGGTCGTGGGCCTCTCTGGTTGTCCGGAAGATTGGCCTGAAATGAATGTTTGCATGGTGGAAGGGGTGCAGGTAAGGGCTTGAGGGGGCTGGTTTTCGACGATAGACTGAGGAGTTTGGTCTGCCATGCTGACCAAGAGAGGTGGTGTGAGCAAAGGGTGAGTTCGGCTAAAGATTTCCCACAGACGGCGCCAATTTTGTGTGGGAAAAATACCGAAAGGACACGCGTCAGCAGCAGTTCCTCCCAAGCTCTGGTTTACCGGTAGAAGGTTGGAGTGGAGGGTGTGATCGATACCTTGACCTGTACTCCGATGATAAAGTCAGTAGGTGTAGAAGATGATGAACAGTAAGAGAATACAGAGAGTTAGAAGGTCTTAGCTCTTGAAAAATCCTCCCCTCATACTATTTTTCACAGGTTTTTATAGGCCACCCCTGTCATGGTCATGGGCACCCATGGATGTCTATGCACACCTCGAATCTCTGATGTGTACTTCAGTAATCATTTTAGATAGATCTCTCGGTCATTCGTACTGCACGCGTATCTGCATACAAAAGAGAGCAGGCAAAGAGTAGGAACTCGTCCGAGGTGACGGGCATTAAATGGCATTTAATGCTGCATTTAATGCCAAGACAGTGTTTCCCACCTACCATCGTAGAGGTAGGATCAGTCCCAGGCGACTGGGCAGTAGCGCCGGATCTCACTACGTGTTGGGATACGGGGTTGTTGACAATAAGACGTCGGATACGTCGTCAGAACGAGGACGTGATCGTCGTCTATGAGACCACGGGTCCGTCACCAGAATGAGGACGTGACCGTCGTCCGTGAGACCACGGGTCCGTCGTCAGAATGAAGACGTGACCGTCGTCCGTAAGACCACGGGTCCGTCGTCAGAATGAAGACGTGACCGTCGTCCGTGAGACCACGGGTACGTCGTTCGGCAAACAACGTTCTCGTCGTCTATACGACCACGGGCCCGTCGTCGAAGAGACGACGGAAATGAGTCCAAACGATAACACCACACTGAGGACGAGCTCGTTGCTACCACACTTAGGTTTTTACGAAATTTACCCATTACAATATATATTCTACCAAGCAACTAAAGTTATAGATAAAATAATAACCTTGAGAACAATGTTTGCCTTCCTTATCACAACTACAACTGTTGGTTCATATGAAAATGGGAGAAGGATAAGTTTTTCACTTGCCTACAGAAGTAGACAAAGCAAACCTCATGATAAGAGCAGTTTGATCCTAGTTAAAATCTGTAGATGTTGTGTGATAAGCACTATCGTGACGCCTATGGATCCCCTCACTCGGATTGATAAAATCCCCTTCTTTGGTCATTTCAGAAATACCTCTCTACTGTAAAGCCCTCTACGTATTGAAAATCCTTTATAATATGGGTGAAAGGTTATCCCTACACCCCTCCATTCTTGCGGTAACTGTTAAAAATTTATTATCTATAAAACTGTTAAAACTTTAATATGGATCATTGAAGACAAAAGGGTGAGAGAGAACCGTTGAGAGAGGAAAGAATTGGGGGAGAGGGTTATGGAGGTAGAAGCGTTGGGAGAATTTAAACTAATTGCATGACCGACTCAAAGAGAATTTAAGATGGATTTGTCTAGTAACTCCCTAATAAATGAGTAGATCAGTTATGTGAGAGTGTAGGGAGGGAAATAGAGGAAGAGGAGTTAAGAAGGATCCTCTAAACCCGCAACGTGTCCTTAAACCCTCTCTAGAGCCGCCACATGTCACCCAACCTGCTTGGGTTTCATAGGTAGTAATTTTACTACGATGAGGCACTACCAAGGTTTAGAATTTTGTTGAAATTTCATTTTGGTTTCAAACAACACCAATGACATCGAAACGAGTTTATTTTGAAAATGAAATTTTGGATTTCAAAAATTTTGGAATTTTGGTCGAAATCTGATTTTTTTTTTTTTTTTTAAAATAGTTTTTTTAATTATTATTATTGATATTTCAAAATATTTCAAAATTTTTATTGAAATTTCAAAATTTTATATATTAATTGTAAAAATAAAATAATAATATGTATATATATATATATATATATAATTTTAATAAACTATTATTTGTTAACATATATATATTAATAAAATATATATATATATATATATAATTAATAAAATATTAATATTTCAGATTTTGAAATTTTCGTCGAAATCCTACAATTTTTCAGGATTTTGGTTCGGATTGGTTGGCGAAATCATCGAAATGAAAAACCTTGGTTACTAAAGGTAAATGAGCTATCACACTTCCTCCTCAAGTCGGATTTTTTTTAAGTGAATGTGTAGGTTTACCTTTATGGATCTTAGCGGTTACCTTAAGTTTGATGTGTGTTTAGATTATCTCTTCAACCAAACAACCAAAACAAACCTTAAGCTATTTTGTGTAATTATGTTATGCACTATTGAGAGTTGAGTCTCTGATTTAAAATCCAAGCAATACCAAACAAAAAGTGGGGTCAACCATTAAATGCGCGAGTCTTGGCTCCGTGAGATTTTAAATCGAACGGTCGATCTCTCAATAGTACATACTATGGAATAGGTTTTTTTTATCACTTTCCTCCTTATATGTAATTCATTCAATTTATTTCAAGGATATTTTATTATAATTTTTTTAATATAATATTTCTCTAATACAAACATTTACAGTTAATGAATCTAATCTTAATTTTCAAAAAATATCCTAATTAGCGAATCTTAATGAAAAATTAAAGAGACTTAAAAGGAACACATGGCTATTTGGGAGCTGTGCACATTTTCAATGAACATAAAAAAATCACATCCTATTTAAAAAATATTGAAATAATATAAAAAATATTTTTGTTCATAAAACATTGAGTCCTCATAAGCGGAGCCAGGTCCGCTTCTAAGCAGCCCCTTGTCCCCGAGTCCCTTTTAACCTCTATTTAACCATGATTAAATTTAACTAAATTAAAATTAGTATTTTGTTTTTTATATTTTTCTAAAAATCATGGTTAGATTGCTTAACCCTAGGGGTTTAACCACAGTTGATAGATGGCAAAAAAGGGACTTGGACCAATGGGGTCCTTTTTCCATTTCCCTAAAATATTATACTTATTCATAATTTTGAGAGCTTCAAAATTCAGTACTATCTTTCATAGTTAAAATACTTTCTATAATAAAAGGGAAATAGGTAGCGATAGTCATCAAATCTATTTCCAAACTTAAGACACCACCTCATTGATTATAATACAAAACAATTTTTTATCTTATGAAAATGATATTTGCCTTGTCTTTAAAGAACAAACTAATTTTAATTGCTAGCCCAAATTGTATTTACTCCAAAATCGTCCATAGACAGAAGATGGACCTAACACTTGGAGGTGTTTTATTATTTTAATGATTTAAAAAGTAAAATTCAAAGAATGTTTGACATTTGGATGCACCAGTTGCGTCTTTGGAAGATTTGTGACTGGGGCTAGTAAAATATTTTTAATTAACCTTCTTAATTTAGACATGAAATCAACTAATCTTATCATTTTATCAAATCTTACGATTGTTCCAGTCATAGAGTCGAATGAACCTCATGCTAAATGTAACAAACCGATGATAGATGATAGTACTATAATTAAGGGGTTGAGAAGTGGTCACAACTTGAGATTAGTTGTTAGTATTGGTAGAATGACGGGCTTTTTTAGCCATTTAATTTTCATTAGGTATAAATTTAAATATTTTGTAGTCAGGTCCCAAGTTAGATTTGTATGGAAGATTATCAACGTGTCTATATAAAGGGATTGTTAGTCCTAATTACAAAAAAAAGTGTACTTTTTTTAAAATGGGAATTGTGGTTAATGGTTAGCACCGATCAATTTTGATAGGGAAAATAGTTAAGGTACCAGTTGTACCCATTTTGTAACGGAATGGTCGGTCCTCATAGTTCATGCCCCAATTTTAAATACTCACCTACTATGGTTAAGATTCACTCACCCCTAAGGTTAAGTATTCCCATCATGGTTTTTAAAAAGAAAAAAACTAAAATCTTGATTTTAATGAACCTTAAATAAGGTTAAGGGGTGTTAAAAGGGACACAGGGTAACATATGAAATTGACCCATGGGTCCGTAAGCCGTGCTCTTTTCAAAGATGTTAACAATAGATTCTACCCTGGGTGTGATAGTGTGTATTATGTTTCAAAGAGCAAAAACAACAATAGTTTCTATGAAACTTTCCTTTATTTTTTTATTTTCTAGTGAGGGGTTGTTATCTAGATATTGTGGCCGTCTAAATCACCTCTTTAGCTGCTTTTGTATGTATCATGTCTGTTCATTTTCTTTTCTTTTCTTTTTTAATAAAGAGCAATAGTCCCCTCGTCGGATGAGGAGGGATTATTCCTCCTCGCTTTCACATAGTTGACCCATCAACTCCCACTAACGCGGGTTAGTTTTTTTTACCTTTTAGTTAAATTAATTTATTTATTTCTAAAAATCAAGGATAGATAGGTGAACCTTAAGGGTGAATAAATCTTAACCACAGTTAAATGAGTTAATAGGAGCCCAGATATCCCTTCTCGCGTCACCAACCGAGGAGTCAATTATTTTCCTTTTTATTAATGTGGATGTCCTGAGCCTTAAATACTCAAACCAGTCCCATGCACGTTGTTCATTTTAACGATTTATGAGTTGAGTCGTGGTAGGGTCTGGCTTCTAAGAGATTGAATCACAGTCAATTGTGATTGAGAGAGTTCAAATGGCACCCAACCGGTCAAAACGTATCCCTATTAACCTTTATAAATAATGTCACTTTCGTTTTTTATTCGAGAGTGTTAGTTGAAAACTTGTGTCTTTCTCGTAATGGAGGACAACAATAGAAGTTCTTCTCATACAAAAAGTGAGTTTAATAATAAAGTGTAGATAGTATTGTTCTTAATTTTTATTAATTGTGATTAAGATTCACTTAAGGTTTAACAATCTAACCTTAATTTTTAGAAAAATAATAATAATCTTAAGGGTTAAAAGTAGGGGTGGAAACGAATTGAGTTGAGCCTAGCTGGTGCTGCTTAACCTCAACTTGTGACATATATATATGCATGTGAGTGTTGGCTCAAGCTTGTCTCAAGTTCAATTCAAGCTCTCGACTGCCAACTTGAGCTCGGCTCGTTTACTAATAATCAAGCTTGAGCCGGCTCGCAAGCTTGCCCTATTATTTTAGACTCGTTTACCCTTATTTTTATTATTAAAAAGAAATAAAAAATCATGATATAGAAAACCTGTAAGTTATGATAGGGTGAAGTTACCTTTTAAGTTTTACCTTGACAACAAATTCATATTTATATTTACTAACTTTTATGTGAAAACTAATTTTATTAGGATATTGTGAGCATGAATTTTTACCCACTTGGTTTAACTGAGAGTCGCCACCTATTCATTCTTAGGGATAAGTCCTGAGATTGGATTTAAGGGTAATAATCTCTATTAGAGTTAGGGTAAGCGGTTCGATTAAGTTTCGGGGAAAGTGTTAGGTACCCTATGATCCCTATTTTACAATGATTACCTACTCCCTAAATTTAAGTCAAATTAAAGTCAAGATTAATGAAAATACCTAAGTGTTTAAAGTATGCTAATTCAAGAAAAAGAGAAAGTTAACTAGGGTCGAACCCGGATAAGATTGCCTACGTACTCATAAGGTCAGATCAGATCGAGTATAGTTCTGCCACATGGACCCGTGTCAAAGCTAGGAGGTGTGTGTGTGTTCATAAGTGGCGTAGGGGTTAGCCCGGGGGCTAGGGTTGATTGACCGAGGAGGTCAAGTGCACAAGTGTTTAGTCTAATCGTGGTTAGAGAAGATTTAACTATGGTTAGGTGAGCTAACCAAAGCTAAGAAGGTCGTACAAGTCTCTTTTTGGTCTTTTTGTATTTTTTATATTTTTTGGGGATTTTTGGAGATATTTGTATGTTTTTGGTATTTTGATATTTTATTTGAATGTTTTTGATATTTTGGTTATATTTGAATGTTTTTGGTATTTTGAGATTTTATCATGTTTTTTTTAATTTTCATATAGATAGGGTTTTGACAAACTTAATTAAAGTCAAATTTAACCCAAAAGAATTTCAAAGAGAGGTTAGGTTAAAAGATTGTATTTAGGACATAAAGAGGGATATTTGCATGAATAGTAGATGATCTATTGCTAAAACCTATTTTGTTAGATTAATGTTGATGATAAATCAAATACAATTGTCTTAGCATGAGGCATATCCTGTTTTAAGTCCTTAAACCGTTTTTTACTCATTCAAAATAAAACATGCAGAATAAGAAGAAAAAAAAAAAAAAAAGACAAGTATAGAAATTAAAAACTCATTCTCTCCCTTTTAAGGTGGTTCATTTACACCATTATAAATGACGTAATATCACTCTAATGAATGTTAGAGAAAGGGATGAGCTTTCACAAAAAAATTCTAGAATTCCAAAAAAAAAACAAAATGAAAAGAGAGGTATATATTTAACTCCTACCTCTATGAGCCTACTCATATCCACACTTGTAGGTACATAAAAAAAATATATATATATGTACATGAAAACGAAAAGAAAAAAAGAACATCTCATTTATTTTGATATGAGGTCCCTCTACACCATTAGATTAGTGTAGAGAGACTCAACTATGCTTGAGAAATGAGAGACCAAGAAAAAAGAACTAAATAAAAATGAAATAAAAAAATAAAAGAATATGATGAAAGAAAGAGTGTCTATTCCTACAATAATTTTTTTTCAATGCTCCAAGAGGTAGAGTTTTGTTTAGAGTCCATAAAGGAGGAGAGTTAGTGAAGAACTTTAAGCTTTTAGTCTTAAAATTCTTTCCAAACTCTAAATCTTAGCTTCTTCTCATTTCTTCAAGCTCAAGAGAAACACAAGCGAGTGAGAACCTTTTAGAGGTCATGAGGGATGGATCTAAGATGCTAAGGAATTGATATTTATAGGAAAACTAAGAGGTTGGATTGTGTCTTTTACATGGTGGATAAAATGAGTTAGTGTGTAAAGAGTTGAGTGTTGTAAGGTGAGTTGATAGGTTGAGTGTTGTAATGAGTGTAAGAGAGTTGATGGGTTGAGTAAACTATGAGTATGGGCATAGGTTGTAGGATATAGGTTAGGTGGATATGGATATGTGGACTAGATCTTATAGATCATGGGTTATTAGTAGATGAGTAATGGGTTATAGTTATTGGACTTTGACTATGACATTTGGGCTTGAGCTATGGTAAATAGGTTTTAGCTTAGGTAATTGGGTAATTGGACTTGATTACTTGGATTTGGGGTAATGAAATTTGATAATTAGACTTGATTGGGTTATTTGAGTATAAGTTTAACTACATGGGCTTGGGCTTTGAATGAACATTAGAGCCTTTGAAGAATCAGGAAGAGGGATAGGAGTGCAAAAATGGGGTGCTTACATGTATTATTAGTATTACAATAAAATTAATCGAGCTGAGTTGATTTGAACCTCTCGTTGCTTGTGTTCAGCTTGATTAACAAACGAGCTCATTCATTCTGCTTGGCTCTTCTCAACGAGTTCAAATACCCAACTCAAGCTCGGCTCATTTCGAGACGAATCAAACCGGCTCACGAGCTAGCTCTCTCATTAACAACCCTAGCTAAAAGTTCTTAACCAGAGTTAAATATTTTTTTTCTAAAAACTAATATTAGATAATTAAACCCTAAGGGTTAGTAAATTTTAACAACAATTAATATGGGTTAATAGGGACATGTGTTAACCTGTAGTGTGATTGAACTCTCCCCGAATTCAATCACTATAGGCTATATTTTGTACGCGGCTTCTCTTACGAGGGAGGTCTCTATTCCTACTAGGTGTGGACTTGCAAGTGATCTCCAGCAACTAACCAACACTAATTAATGCTACTAAGTAAATTAATAAAAGGAGTTGGTTTTTTTTTATACAATGTGTTATCTATTTACCGATAGTAAGCAAATTGATGAGTGTACTATTGGTTGCTATATCAGGAGTAGACCTTTCCTATATGTATATATGTATTTTGGGGTTAATCCGATGGATAAGATTAAGTGACCTTCATTATCAATATTTAGATCCTAATAATGTTTCAAATATTTTTCATATCAGGAAACGAGTCCACCAAATTGGATTACACGTACGCCTTCTACATTTGAGTCCGTCTGGCGTGCTCAAGTCAGCACACATCTTCTCTGACCCCACCAATATATTCCACTTTGTGGGCCTCGGATTGTCTCTGGCCAAGCCAGAAGCGGTCTCGGGCTCACTGTGCCATCTTGCACGCACAAAGGACTCTACAATTGTAGCTTGAGAAACGCTATCAACTTTTCAAACTCATTGTATTTATCACATGTGACGCTATTTTTTCTCTTACCTTTTGGTCCAGTTGAGATCATACCTTTAGATCCAATTAAGGCCATAACTTTCTTTTTATAACAAAACTAGTGATTGTATGGGAAGAAAAATCTTAGTGAGATCCACGTGATGCACATATATGCACATATGTGAGAGATAATATAAATATAAGAATAGCGATGCAAGGAAGGGGGAGAGAGTAGGAAGGGACTCCATAATGCACTTATGTGAGATAAGATATAAGTGCGATGGTAATTTTGTTAATAGTTATTATAATAATTGGGTAGAGAATATAATTGTAAGAATAATTTTGTCAATCTCATTATAATACTAGAAAGATAAATATAATTGGTGATTTTTTTAATAATGACATAATTCAATCAACATTTTGAAGGGCCCTATTCTCAATATCATAGTAGATGCACGTGAGAAAGAGGGAAGGTGGAGAGAGTGTGGAAAGAAGTATCTTAATGAGACTCACATGATGCACATGCCTGAGAAGAAGAGAAAGAGATTGTAAATAAATATAAATTTATAGAGTGAAGAGAGAATTTTTAAAAAAGACAAAATTACTCGTAATATAAATATGTTATAGAAATATTTTCAAGTTAATGGTAATTTTATTTAAAATATTTAATCTACGTTTTAACATGAGAATCTTTGTTATAATAATCATTTTTGTTATATTATTAAATATTTAAGTGTAAGGTAATTTTATTCAATCAACGTTTATAAATACCCTATAATGGAGATATGGAGAATATATATAAGTAGAATGGTAATTTTATAATTCTCATTATAATTGTAGAGAAGATAAGTGTAAGACTAATTTTGTCAATAGTAACAAAATTCAATCAACATTTTTAAGGGTTTTATTCTTTAATGATAATTTTTTCAATTATGTATAATGGTAGAGATAGAAAAGATATAAGTCTAATTTTATCATTTTCATTAAAAATGCATAGATGATAAGTATAAGGGTAATTTTATCATTCGGTCAAAATCCAATCAACTTTTTTAACATACGCATTCTCTTTACAATAGTAAAGTAAATAGAAACTAAGCATAAGATAATTTTAGGGAAATAGTTAACCTATCCATGAATTTCATTTCCAAACCTAAGGCACTACCTCATTGGCATCCTATCATTACTCATAATTTTATCATCAACATTTAATTTAATCAACATTTTTAACCTGTCTATGGTCTTTATAATTAATAAATAGAAGTATAGAATATAACTATAAGGCTAATTTTGTTAACAACGTAAAAATTCAATCAACGTTTTCAATAATTCATACTTTTTTATAATAGTAAAAAATTGTTCTTGTTGAATGAATTAAACCTAAGAGTTGGTAAAATTTTCAAAATATGCTATTTGGCTACCACTAGAATGGGAATTGGGTCTAGTTTGGAGTTGAGGCTTTAAAGCATTTGTAAATGTGATGAACTTTGGGTCTGGCGCCTAATCCAAATAGCTCAGGATCCTCTCGAGTTCAAACCGGGGAGACTCTCTCCGGTTTGAACCTTAGAGGTCATCACGTGTCTCCTTTAACACCCCTTAACCATGGGTAAGGTTCACCCACCTCTAGGGTTCACCATCAATCATTGGTTTTTTTATATATTAATTATTATTTTTTAAATTAAAAATCTGTTTTTAGAGTTTTTTTAATATTGAACCAGTTTTTAATTTTAAAAAAAGTATTAATATTTTAAAAAAAAAACCAGGGTGAACCCTAGGGGTGGGTGAACCTTACCCATGGTTAAAGGGTGTCAAAGGAGACACGTGGCAACCTCTAGGGGTTCAAACCGGAGAGAGTCTCCCCGGTTTGAACTCGAGAGGATCCTGGGCCATTAAGGATCTATCAAAATTCAAGTCAAACGCGCATTGTCACCCCTAGCTACCACTCCTTTTTAACTTTATTTATTAAAAATTAAATTTTGCATAACACGGTTTACGAGTGTTTACCTAAAGTCAATATAATTGAGCAATGCTACCAACGCACTATATTCATTACACTGACACCTACCCCTTACATGGCCAATTAAACGAGTTTCACGAGGTCAATGGCTCAACAGGTTTTCCCCTCTCTAATCAAGAACCGTCACCTACCAAGCTTCAGGACTTTCGTACCGCACTCAAATATTATTGATTGTGGGATATAGACTTATCTTTAGGGAGAGGCTCTCATACCTAGATAACATGAGTGTAGAGTGGGAGCGAGAGCAGGTGGGAAAGCGAGAGCGTCAAATTTTAATTTAGAATAGAGTTGAGAGCATCTCCGGAGCGTCGATATATATACATAAAATATATATTAATATTCTTGAAAATTACTTATAGATATAAATATATTTTGTTAGTTTTTTAAACTTTAAGAGAAAATTGATAAAATCACTTATAATTCAAATTTTTTATCATAACAGACAAGATAACTATTGAATTATTAAATATATCATTCTAAATTCAATTACAAGATCACTAATAATTAACAAATCTTAAATGAATCTTATACTCTACAAAGAAAAATGACAAAATACACTTTATTTCACATGAAAAATTAGGATAAATATAAAATTTTACACAAAAACAGCATCTTTAGGTGAGAGCGAGGCTTACAAAAGTTGAAATCGAGCTCCCGAGGTGAAAGCGACGTTTGAGAGCGAGAGCGGGGTTTGAGAGCGAGTAGCAGGTTACGAGGTTTGGGTTACTAAGTCTCATACTACCCTTATATAAAAATCAAATTTTGATTTAATGTTTTGCTTTAAAACCCAAACTATCCTTTGCCTTTGATTTAATTTCCAAACTACCCCTTATTCATCTATTTATTTAGAATCACAGCCAATTGCAAGTGAACTCGGGGAGAGTTCAATTGCACCCATAGGTTAACACGTGTCCCTTTTAACTCCTATTAACTGTGGTTAACTCCTTCCCCTAGCTCTCACGTGCATCGCACGTGCCACTAGCAAGTTCAATCGCACCCGCGGGTTAACACACGTCCCTTTTAACTCCTATTAACTATGGTTAACTCCTTCCCCTCGCTCTCACGTGCATCGCACGTACCACCCGCTAGTTATATATTTTAAAAAAAATACTTTAAAATTAAAGGGATGGAAGGATAATAATGCTCTGTGTTATCATAACCGGATTGGGCCGACCCGATCAGCCCGTCGAGCTAGAAAAAAGGAAATCAGAAATCAGTCCCCTCACCAATTTTCAAAACCCACAAAACCAGACCATATTAAAAATTGGCCCTATTTTTAGGAATCGAAACCAGTTGGTTGAATCGAGAACAAGTGGTAGAACTGGTCAAAACCGGGTAAAAATGAGAAAATATAAGTTTTAATATAAAAAGACACAATCGAATCAAACCGGTTGAACCAACCAAATCGGAATTGACCACACAACCGGTTTGACGACCAGTCCGGTTATGAAAACCTTGGTCCTATGCCTCAAATTTCATCTTTTTTGTGTCTTGTGACTCAAATTAAAACTTCAACAAATCCATAATTTAGTAAAGTAAGTGGTGTTGCCATAATTTAGAGCCGCTGGTGCCTTTTTTTTTTCTTCCGTTCAAACCTTCCCCTTCTAATAAGTTTATTAGAGATGGAATCATTCTCTGACCGTTTAATTGCAATTTTATTATCCTTGGCGTACAATAAACGAATTGTTGTCATTGTTTTGTACTAATGCTCCGTTTGTTTCAAAGTAAAATAGAGGAAAACAAATGAATTTCAAGGAAAATATCAGTTGTCCTAAAGAAAGTACACTTGAAAAATGATATTTTTCATGGAATTCATTTGTTTTCCTCTATTTTATCTCAAAACAAACGGAGCATAAATGTGATTGCCAAGTGACTTTTGTAAGGAGAATAAAATTGTTGAAGGCATTCAACCCGGTTATACCCAACCTACCAATGTTGATTTATTTGATATCAACGTGAGCTTACTCAAGCCCACCCGACCTAACCTTGAACTCGGGCCTAATAATTCTGTCCATCACCCATCTCATCGTTCATCGCCAACCTGAACAGTAATATTATCACTCAACCTAATTAAAGGTGTTATGTCATGTCCTATCAATATATGATGGATTCAAACAATCAAAAGGTATGAGTAATGAGGGATGGGATCCCAAACCAAGTCTTGAAGAGCTTAAGATCACCATGACTACCATCATAACTCTTTGGAGAGAAGGAGAAATTAAGGTTGAGTATATTCTACTACATGAAAAACACTAACTTTAGCATCAAAACATCTTTCCAAGTTCGATGACTGCCATGTCAAAGGAGAAAGGAGTTCACTGCAAACAATGGGAGGAGGACGTGTGTATTAGATGTATCAAATCAAGTTTGCTCAAAAGAAAAATTAGTTCATCTCAACATGGAGAATATTAATTGATCTTAACCAATACCCACAACGATTTTGCTAGCCCCAGTCTCAAATCTTCCAAAGATGTAACTGGGTGCTACAAATGTCAAACTTTTTCTAACTTTAACTTTTTTAAGCTGTTAAAATAATGAAATATCTCCACGTGTTTGCCCCATCTTACTTTAATGGAAAGATTTGGAGTAAATGCAGCTGGGGTTAGCACTCCTTATTAAAGATCTTAGCCAATATTAATAAAAGCAGAAATAAAAAGTTTATCATGTTTTTTATTTTATTTTTTGGAAATGAGGGTATTCAAGCCTCTTAGAGCACTTGACTATTCCTTTGGACATGTGCAACACCCCCCAAGCCACACACTAGGGGCGGAGCCAGGTTTTCTGGTAATGGGGGCACATAGTAGTAATTGAACACGGTAGTAATTTTTGATAGATTTGTGGAGAATTATTAGATGGGTATGAAAATTTTTGGGGTCTAAGGATTCATGAGTGTAGTCCCAATTTTTTTTTAATGATTAGGTCCTTGGGTCATTTCATACATATCTTACAGGTATTGTTTCTCCTTATTTACTAGACAATAGTCCCCTTGCTCTATAGTTATAGCCTATCAAATAATTAAGTAACATGATGTATTTTATTTTCAAAGGTTTAGGGATAGTTTTCCCCTAGGATCATGGTTATGCCATATTAAATAATTAAATAATATAATATAATTTTTTTTATGGCACTATCCCTTTTACATGATTATGTCTAATTAAATAATTAATAAACTTAGTACAAAAGATTTTTTTTTTAAGTTCAGGAGTTCGGATCATAGTCAATTGCGATTAAACTTGGGAGAGTTCAATCGCACCCATAGGTCAACACGTGCCCCTTTCAACCCCGGTTAACTGGAGGTAAGATCCACTAACCCTTAAAGTTCAACAATCTAACCTAGATTTTTACGAAAAAAATATTAACCCTCCCACTTCGATTCCCGACCCATTGTGACTAAAATCTCAAGTTCAATTGCAATTGGACAGATCCAAACTCAAAGCTCAAGGTGAGATCAAATCGCCAATTGCAATTGAACTCAGGAAAAGTTCAATTGCACCCATGGCCAACATGTGTCCCTTTTAACTTCTATTAACTATGATTAAGATTTGCATACTCTTGGGTTCAACAATATAACTTTGGTTTTAGGAAAAAAATATTAGAAAAATATTTAACTCTATTAAAGAATTTTTAACCCTTGAGGTTAGTATTTTTAAAAAAAAAACTAAAGTTATATAATTGAACCCCAAGGGTTGGTAAATTTTAACCACAATTAATGGAGATTAAAAGGGACATGTGTTGGCTTATGGGTGTGATTGAATTATCCCGAGTTCGATCACAATTGGATTCCCGTGCCTTTATTTTTTTTTTTTTAAATCATTTTTCTTTTTAAAATTCAGTGGGCTCCGCCCTGCCACACACACCAGGTAAGACGGAATTACTCCTTGAAGGGAGCGGATTCAAACTCAGGACCTCCACTTCCTGAGCAACCCCCTCTTGGTTTATCATGTTCTCTGCGTCACAAGCAACTTTTAGAAGTTTCATATGAGTGCTCTTATCATGCTCGTAGGAATTTCTTAAGAGAACAAGATCTCAAATTCTAGTCAGTCATGACTCATGATAGCTTAGTTGGGCCGGGCTATAATTTTAGAAATAATGAACAATAATGGTAATACTACTTTCCCTGGTGAAGTCTATGGTCGGAGACAATAAGAATCAAGAAGAGGACATTATTGTATTTTTAATTTCCTCTTTATATAACTTAAAATTTGGTTTTTTAAGACTTGGTATGTTCAATCAGTAAATGTAAATGTTGAGGTGCGCATAGCACCATCCTAACTTTAATTAGGTTAAGATGAACTTTAGGAATTAATATTAATCTAACTAAAAAAGCACCCCCACCTAGTGGTAGGGGTGTGGCCTTCCCATGTTGGAGGTCTAGGGATCTAAATTCACCCGGGTAAGAGTAAGCAAGAGCTCCACTACCCAAACTAATCCCTAGTGACTCTACTAAGAATTTCTGTCACCAAAAACAAAAAAAAACAAAAAACTGACGTAAAGTAAAATATTGGGACGCATTGTATTCTTGTAGTAAAATAGTATGTTACATGCCCAAGAAAACCTAACTCCTTATGGGTGTGTTTGGTTGAGGGGAATGTGAAGGAAAGTGGGTAAAAGTGGGAGTTTCTCCCACTTTTACAAACTCCCACTTTCACCCTGTTCGGTTTGAGGGATTTTGAGGTAAAGTAAAACTTAAACTTTTTCAATAGTGTACAATTTTCTCTTACTTTCACCCATACCTTATTCCACCAAAAAGCTGGAATTGTGAAAGAAAGTAAAGTACATACTTTCAATTTCAAATCTACCCTTTTGTTGAATATTATTCCTAAAGAGAGCAAAGGGTAATTTTGAAAAAATTTATACTTTCTCCTAAACTTTTCTCTCAAACCAAACACACAAGAGAATTTATACAATTCTTTCACTTCACTTTACTTTACTTCACTTTACTTTCTCCCACCCATTTACCTCTCAACCGAACACACTATAAGAATTAGGTCTTTTCATTTCATATATAGAGAGAAGAGTTTCAGTGGGCAGCGATTATTGAAGGGTTTAGCTAGTGTCTCTAGAAAATTGCATTTTTTTTTTTTGTAGGGGGAGTTAATTTTAGATACGTGGAAAAAAAAAATGTTAAGATATTTTTATACTCCTAAAGTTGCCACATGTCTTTTTTTTGGGGTTCATTGGAGGTCACATAGACCTATGGGCTACAGAATGAAGGGTAGCTCCCTTGGGATTCGATTCCAGGCCTCTGGAATGACGCCAAGAGACATTACCAACTAAACTAGCTGGAACCTACATGTGTCTCTATTCTTTAACTATGGTTAAGATTCACCCACCCCTAAGGTTCACCTACTATCCTTGGTTTTTAGAAGAAAAAAAAATTATTTTTCAACCCTGGTTAAAATTCACTGACTCCTAGGATTAAAAAATTTTCAATTTTTTTTTCTAAAAACCAAAGATAGGTAGGTGAATCCTAAGAGTAGGTGAATCTTAACCACAGCTAAGGGGTGTCAATAGGGACATGTGGTGACCTCAGGGGCATAACCGGACTCTTTGGAGTCCCGTTACATTGAGAGAATTTCGAGTCTAAAGGAATATGCTTGACTTGCCGCGCATTTCCACTATGTAACGAATTGCCATTCTCATTGGTCCTTACCCCCTTTTGAATACCTATTAACTGTGGTTAAGATTCACACCCTAAGGTTCATCCATTTTACCTTAGTTTTTAAAAGAAATTTTTTTTAAAAAAAATTAACTTTAAGTTGATTAAGCTTAACCAAATTTAACTACAATTGAAGGGGATGAAATGGAAAGGTATTAGGTTATGTAGTCAAATGCAGGGTGGGCTAATCACTACCAAAATTAACTTTAACTAATACTAAAACACATTTTTTCTCTTTACTTTAGTTTTTAGCTGGAAAAAAATAAAAAAATTTAACTTTAAGTTGATTAAGCTTAACCAAATTTAACTAAAATTAATTAAAAAGGATGAAATGGAAACGTAGTTGGTTATATAGTCAAATGGAGGGTAGGCTAATCACTACCCAATATTAAACAGATCACAAAACACCTTAACTACTCTTTGTCAAATGGGGTCATTTTTGTTTTATCGATCCATGCATCCTCTCTCATTTAAATATGTTATTTATATGTGTGAGTAGGTAGCATATGCAGAGGAAGTCCTTCGAAGTCTTAAAAAAAAAAAAAAAAAAATTCATGGTGCCGATCTCTCCGATCACTAACATGTGATAATTAAAAATAAATAAAGAGTAGGTCTATGGGTAGGGCTGTAAATGGAGCAGATTCAGAGTGGATATTATATATCCGAATTCGTATCCGATTATATATCCAGATATCCAAATCTGAATAAATATCCGACAAATAGTGAAGTATGATATCTGTATCCGACTCTGATTAAAATATCCGGATTCGAATAGTATCTAAAGTATCCGTTTAATTTTTAAAAAATTTTAAAAATATAAATTAATATTTAAAAAATATATTTTAAAAGTAATATTAATTTTATAAATTTAAAATATTTATTTATATATATTATATAATCGTACAGATATTTATCGGATTTGATATAACAGTAACTGAATCCGTATCCGATTATAAACGGATAGTATTTTACTATCCGAATCCGCTCTGCCGGATAATTATCCAACTAAACAGATTCGGATAATATCCGCATTTGTTTACAGCCCTATCAGTCCTACTCTCGATCAACCTCTACTCTCACTATCAAACAACCACCTGTCCACTTTATTGAAATTAAAACACTTTTTCACAAAAAAAAGTGAACAAATGGTTGGTTGAGAGTGAGAGTATGAGTTGACTGAAAGTGGGGCTAGCATTCCTCTAATCCCAATCGTTTATAACCAATCACTAAGGGTCAGGATCTGTGTTGACTTATTTTTATGGCATTTTGACTATTCGTTCAATCTTATTAGGTGAGGGCACCCTCATACGTTCAGATTTTCGTAAGTCAATAATAAGGTCATTACCCCATTTCTAATGGGGTTGAGCCTTCGCATATTTTAGCATTGTCTTTTCTAATGTCACATAAGTTATAATTCTAACCGTTTAATAATTGAGATAAACAGTTAAGACTAGAGAGTATACTTAGGAGTAAACTTTTGGAGTATCCCTAGACTATTTCAAAAAAAATTAGTTCAATTAAAAATGTCTCGAGCAGACACTGAAAAATGTTTTATCATTTACTCTAGTTAATCAGCATTTCATAAAACTAATAGGATGAACTTAGATTATAGTTTCGGAAAATGTTTATCATTTACTCTAGTTAATCAGCATTTCATAAAACTGATAGGATGAACTTAGATTATAGTTTCGGCATCGATTAGGCAGTCTAATCAACCTATTCTTTTACCACTTATTAGAGAAGAACCAGCTTCATAAATTTATTGTGGGCACAAAGAAGTCATCGCTCCAAGCAGTGTGATGCTTATGCAAGATTGCCTTAAAGTACATGTGCATATATTTCTACTAATATAATAAGTTTTCTCCTGTTCAAAAACGTTGATTGAAATTTTTTGTAATTCAAAAACTATATTTCGTTCTTATCTTGTCTCATCTTATATACAGTGACATACAATTGATTAAATATTTGCTTAGTTCTCATACCACCCTTCACTTATCTATCTATTAGGCTTGAAATTCTTACGGTTATTACCCTTTTAACACTCTTTAACTGTGGTTAAGATTCACCCACTTATCCTTGAATTTAAGAAAAAAAATGTGAAAAAAATTAACCCTAGGAATTAGTGAATTTTATTTAGCGTTTAAAAAAAAATTTAAAACCGAAGATAGGTGGATGAACTCTACTGGTAAATAAATCTTAACCATAGTTAAGGGGTGTCAAAAGAGACACATGACAACCTCAAGGGCATAACCGGACTCCAACTATGGTTAAGATTCACCCACTCCTAGAGTTCACCCATTTATTCTTGGTTTTTAGAAAAAAATATCAATTTTTTAAACCATGATTAAAATTCACTAACTCTTAGGGTTAAATTATTTTCATATTCTTTTCTAAGACCAAGGATAAGTGGATGAACCCTAGGGGTGGGTAAATCTTAAACACAATTAAATAGTGTTAAAAAAGACACATGGCAATCTCAGTGGCATAACCAGACTCCTCGCTCTTTTGGCAAATTACTCCGAAAGAATAACGTCTTGGCAAAGCCCCAACCGTTCCTTTTCTTTGCTATACTCAAAATGTCTCTAAAGCTTTTTCGTTCTTAAAATATCACAACATCATATCTCAACAAGTAACCCGTCTCTCATAATTTATTATATCCAAAATGTCTCTTAAGTTTCTATACTCAAAATATTCTTTATATATATATATATATATATATATGTATAATCGAAATGTTACTACAAAAATTTATAACTGGCAGTGTTGTCTAACCACCTACCCTCCATTCTCTATCTATCTACCTTTCACAAAAAAAAAAAAAAAAAAAAAAAAAAAAAAAAAAAAATATATATATATATATATATATATATATATATATATATCTTTACTGTTATAATGGGAAAGGCAGGCGTAGATGATTTTTTCGAAATTCCCACACTACCCTTATATGAAAACAAAATTTTGATTTAATGTTTTGCTTTAAAACTCAAACTACCCATTGCCTTTGATTTAATTTCCAAACTACCCCTTGCTCATCTTTCTATTTAGAATCACAGCCAATCGTGATTGAACTCGGGGAGAGTTCAATCGCACCCTTGGGTTAACAAGTGTCCCTTTTAACTCCTATTAACTGTGGTTAACTCCTTCCCCTCGCTCTCACGTGCATCACATGTACCCACTAGCAAGTTCAATCGTACCCGCGGGTTAACATGTGTCTCTTTTAACTCCTATTAACTGTGATTAACTCCTTCCCCTTGCTCTCACGTGACACCCGCTAGTATATATATAAATAAATAAGAAAAGAAGACAAGGCCACATAGAAAACGAAAACTCAAGATTCTTATGCCCTGTACAGATAAAAATAAAGAGAGCTTAAAATGATGCGGATAAAAAGATAACAAAATAGAGCTTAAAATGATGTGGAGCTATGCTTGAAAAGGGTTTAATGAAACACTCATTTCAAGCATTCAATATTAATAAATACGACTCTCCAAAAAAAAAAAAAAATTTAATAAATTCGATGAGGGCATTGTATTATAAGGAAATGAAACGATAGTAACAGAAAATTTTCTCCATATTAATTTTCTCCATATTATAAGGCCCAGAAATGATATTCCCAGTTACAATTTGAAGCAAGATGGTGGCATCAATTATTAGTCTAACTCTATATCGTAACACCACGTGTTACACTCAGACTACAATCTTGGGGAAAATTAATTGTTAGCGTCAAGGCTATGCTGAAATGGAGAGCTTTGTCAGAACCTTCCCAGTGAAGCTCAGCCTCATATTTAAACTATTAAGAAATAACAACCACAAAATCTTGCAAAAGAAGATAAGTGACTTCAACAATAAGATCAGGTCAATTTACCCTTTTATTTTATTTTTGAAAATATTCAACGGACTATGCATTCTCCTGCAACACTTCACTTACTAACTGTAGTTAAGATTCACTCAAATCTAGAGTTCATCCACCGAACCTTGGTTTTTAGAAGAAATAAAACATTAATATTAATTTAGTTAGATTTGACCATAATTAAAAGAGGTTAAAAGGGATACAGGGACATGGTGTGCTCTCTCTTTTAAAAAAAAATATAATTTAGAGGACAACAACAGGGAAAAAAATTAGAACAGTGCTCAGCGGACCCATGGGTCCATTTCGTATCTTACCTCGTGTCCTTGTGTCCCTTTTAACAGCCTCTTTAACACCTATTAAGCTTAATTAAATTAAAATTAAAATTAAAATTTGGTTATCTTTTTTTTTAAAAACCATGATTGGACCAAGGTTTAAAATTTTGAAATTTCCGTCGATTTCGGATGTCCCATTCGAAACAAAATTTTCCGAAATTTCGAAATTTCGGCCGACATCTCACCGAAATCGTATTTAATAATAAAATATTATTCCGAAATTTGATCGAAAATTTCGCCGAAATATTCCGAAATTTCGGGTCCGAAATTTCCAAATTTTTATTTTTTATATAATACTAATTATATATATATATATATATATATAATTTTATTTTTAAAATTAATATATAAATTTTTCGAAATTTAATGAAATTTCAGTAAAAATTTCGAGATATTTCGGAATATTTCGAAATATTTCAGAATTTTAATTAAAAAATATATTTAAAAATAAAAAATCAGATTTCGGTCGAAATTCCGAAATTTTTGAAATCCAAAATTTCACCCGTAATTTTCGAAATTTCGACCGAAATCTGATTTCTGAAATAAACTCAATTTCGATATCGGTGGGGTTGTCCGAAACCGAAATTTCGTAAAATTTTACGAAATTTCAACGAAATTATTAACCATGGATTGGACTGCTTAACCTTAGGAGTGAGTGAATACTAACCATAGTAAATAAGTATTTAAAATTGGGACGCGTACCGGTCTTTCCCTTATAAAATGGGAACCCGGGTACGTTTACTATTTTACAAAAATTATAGGGAACACTGAAAGCAAGACAACAAATCTAATATTCTTTTTTTAATTCATGTCAAACCTACCAACATCATTACTTAATAAATATAGCATTGGAACTAGTCAAAAGCTATATCTATTACCTTTTTTTTTTCTTTTTTTTTAATGATAAAAGAGACACAATTTAGTGTCAACCAACATTTACATTTCCAAAAATACCCTCCATATAATACATTTTTTCCCTCTTACCAGCTACTTGTTGAAATTCCAAAAATATCCTCATTAGACTAAACCGTGTATTTCTTTTAACTTGCTTGTACTTTCACATGTTCACTTGTACCATCTACACCCTTTAATAAAAAAGGAGGTTAAAACAAATACAACTTTAGTAAACCTACTTGTAATAAATCAATTTTGTTTTGGAACTAAATCATCTACGTTTATAACAAGCTTTATGATAAAAGAGACACAAGCTGGTGTCAACTAATATTTATATTTCCAAAAATACCCTCCATATAATACATTTTTTCCCTCTTACCATCTACTTGTTCAAATTCCAAAAACACCCCCGCTAGACTAAACTGTGTATTTCTCTTAACTTCAATTTCACGTGTTCACTTCTACCATCTATACCCTCTAATAAAAGAGGAAGTTAGAACAAGTTGTCGTACAATTTTAGTGGACCCTACTTGTGATAAATCAATTTTGTTTTGGAACCAAATCCTCTACTGTTATAACCAGATTTAAGGAATCTGGTTATGCCCCTAAGGTCGCCACGTGTCCCTTTGACACTGTTTAACTGTGGTTAAGGTTCACGCACCCTTAGGGTTCACCCACCCAACATTGGTTTTTCAAAAGAACTATAAAAAAATATTTTTAAATTTTTTTTTTCTAAAAACTAAGGATGGGTGACTAGGGGTGGGTGAACCTTAACCACAATTAAGGGGTATCAAAAGGGACACATGGCGACCTTAGAGGCATAACCAGATTCCGCAAAATCCTGTTATAACCGTAGAAGATTTGGTTCCGTTTGTTTTTTCCATGCCGCAACACACCTCACAGTTGTCACGTATATTTCTTCTCTTTGAGATCGAATAATATCCAATCGTGATTGAACTAAGGGAGAGATTCTTCAACCCTTAGGGTTCAACCATCTAACCTTGGTTTTAGAAAAAAATTATTAAAAAAAAACTATTCTTAGGGTTACAAAATTTTAACCTTAGGATTAAATGTTATTTAAAAAGAATTTCTAAAAACCAAAGTTAGATTGTTGAACCCTAAGGTTTATTGAATCTTAACCATGATTAATAGGGTTAAAAAGGACACTTGTTGACCTACGGGTGCGATTGAACTCTCCCTGAGTTCATCATGATTGGCTGCGATTCGAAATCTTATATGTCGTTCTTCCATGCTTCCTTATCTTCTCCCCACTGCCACCGCTTCGCCCTACTCCATCACTTCTCTTTCTATGCTTGGTTTTAGATCTTCGAAGTCTTTAAATAAAAAGCCATAAAAAAAATGCATTCGTAAAACTAATTATAATTCGTTGTCGTAAGGTTAGTTTTAAACAAATAAGTAGTTTAATACTTAGTGTGAGCATGGGATTTTCCTTCTCACTTTCATATTTGTGTTTTGACTGAGAGTCGCCACCTATTCATTCTTAGGGATAGGTCCCAAATGGTTGGATAAGGCAAATGGTCTAATCAGAGTTAGGGTAAGCGGTTCGATTAAGCCTCGGGGAAGGTGTTAGGCACCCCAGGATCCTCATTTTACAATGGTTACCTACTCCCTAAATTTAAGCCAAATTTAATCTCAAAATTTAATTAAAATGCCTAAGTATTTAATCAAATACTAATTCAAAAAAAATGAAAAAGCTAAATTGCTAGGGTCGAACCCGGGTGGGGTTGCCTACGTACTCACCGAGTGAGATCAGACCGAGCGTAGTTCTGGCACATGAGCCCGTGCCAAGGCTAGGGGGTGTGTGTGTGTATAGGGTGGTCAAGGGTCTAGCTCGAGGGCTAGGGTTTAGTTGACCGAGTGGGTCAAGTGCAATGTCAGTCTAACCACGGTTAGAAGGGCGTAACTAGGGTTAAATGAGCTAACCAAGGTCAAAAAACTTAGCAAGCATGTTTTTGGTCTTTTTGAATTTTTTGAATGTTTTTGATATTTTTTAATGTTTTTCATTTTTTTTGGATTTTTTGAATAGTAGTTTAGGCTCATTGCGGAGCAACGGGCCTAAACTAACTCTGATTATTTAATCCTAAGAATTGTCCTAAAGAGAGTTTAATTAACTAAGACTAGTGTAAAAGAGGATTTGGGTTCAACTAACTAACCTAAGATCCACCTTATGATTAAGTTGTAAACCTATGAGAACTAGTTTTTAACTAAGTTAAGAGTAACCTAGAAAAACAACCACAAATGATATAAACTATGTTAGTCCTAAACTAGAAACTAAACCTTCATGTAAATTAAAATTAGTCTACAACTAATCAAAATCGGATTTTTAAATTGATTGAAATTTAACTTATTTTGAAAGACTGACCTATGACTAATCTAGGATTATCCTAGGCTAACTAAGGGGTAAACTTAGACTACCCTAGACTAACTTAAGTACTAATTAACTTTAGGACTATCCTATACTAACCAAGGTCTAATCTACAGACTACCCTTGACTAACATAAGGTCTAAACTAGAACTAGCCTAAAATTTGAGGAAAAGATTAAACAAAGTAAACTACATTAGCCACTAATTTATATTAACTCAACACCGATCTAAGGACTAAGAAGGAATTAACCTAACTAATATAAAACACTAAACTGACATCTAATTTGTTAAACTGAAATCAACACCAGAATTTCAATTAGTAAAAAAAACTAACCTTAGTTAACATGCTGACTTACAAACTAAACTAACCATATAGTATATAAATTAAAGCTAACCACATTAACTCTACCAACAACTAACAGATTTTAATCTAATGAACTAATTCCAAAAAAGCTAATTTAATCCAATAAATTTAAATGTTCTCAACTTAAAGATTAACTAATTAAACTAAAGCTAACAGAATTTAGAAGACTAACTAGGAAGTATATAAAAAAAATGAAAGAATGGATTCTCACCTAAAGAAGAAGAGAACGAGTGATGCTGTTAGAAATGGAGAGGGCAGGTGGCCACAGCATTCTGGGCGTGCGGCAACTGGATGAAGGCATATGTCATTGCTGGCACATAAAGCTAGGGGCAGCTGCTATTTGGTGCGTTTGATGTTAGGAGGATGGCAAGGTAGTTGCTCGCTGCTACCGGGTATGTGAACAGAGGTCATACATGGGTTGTTTGGAAACTGAACTGGGGATGTTTGAGGTGATATTTTGGGCCTGCACAGGTGCTACCCTGGGCTATAGGTGGGGCAATTGCTGCTGTATGGACTGAATAAAGGGGATAAGGGGCAGCTCTAATGGAACATCTGACACCAAAGCACCTAATATGGCTGTGGCGTTTTTGCCCGAGACAGAGAGTGGACACGGCTACTAGAAGCGTCACAAGTGGAAGGGGGCAGCAACTTTCAGTGGCTATGGACAAAGGTGAATGATGCAAGGGACTTTAGGTGGGAATAAGGATTGAACAAGAGGTTCTTTGGGTGGGAATGTGGTTGGGCTGGCCAAAGGGGATGACTGTAATATTTTTTCAAAACTCTCCTCTGCAGTTTTTTTTTTTTTTAAAACTCCCCCTCTAACAGTGGTCGTGGGTGGTCTTATAGAAGAAGAGGATGGAAGGGATAAGGCATGGGGGACCTAGGCGTGGGGGACACAAGGCTGGAGCTGAAAGAAGAGCAGGGGGAGGACGCCTGCTACCTGTCTCCCTGGAGAAGACGATGAACAGTAGCAGGCCTTTCTCAATTTTTTTTTTTTTTTTTTTTTGTGTTTTGTTTGTTTGTTCATATTGGGCCTAGCCCACATGTATGAGCGAAAGCAAAGTTGGGTTTTTCCATTTAGAGATTTGGGTGCCCTAAAAATCAAACTTGAGGTGGGTCCCACCCTAATGGGCCCCACAAGTCATGGGCCCGTGTTTGGGCCCATAGGAAGCCTAGGTTTACTATGGTTTTGGATTGGACTTGCTAATGGGCCTTGGGTCCAAAATGCTTCTCGCCTAAGGTTTTTCTAGGGCTTGGACTAAGCTAACGATGGTTAAATTAACCAAGGTTAAAGGGGTGTAAAAATGGGGTGCTGACACTTAGGTTTATCGATTTTTATACAGTTATTAGTCTTCTTTAAATCCTTTGGTTTATCAATTTGTTTTCCTTATTATTATTACTGATTCTGGTGTCATGAATAATAAAGGTTTGGTGAACTGTGATTACGACTTCTACCGGATATTATCCTTCCTTTAAATCTGAAAATTATGGTAATATATGTCATCCTTTCTTTTTGTTTCTTTTGCTGTACTTTTTAAAAAAAATTAAATTAAATAATAATAAACATAACACAACCACTCGTGCCGGGTCAACTAGTAATTACAAAAATGAAGGGTCAACTAGTAATTACAAAAAAATGAATGCGAGTTGAATGTTGTTAATTGCATTGACAAAGCCTAGCTTACCAACTTAGAGGGTGTTTGGTAACAAAGTTTCTATTGCCCCCATTTTCAAGCTAAGTTGTGGAAGAGATGTCTTCGAAGCAAGATAAGGCCTGGCCTAAGATCCATGGAAAAGAGCCAAAGCGAAGTCTCGGTTTAAGGTCTTAACAGATGCTCATTCCTGGCTTATGTTATCTTAGTTTGTTGAACCTCTGCTTATGACTTATGAGCGAGCAGGGGTGCGCATGGGCTTGGATTTGGGACGACTCTTGACAAACGCAAGCCCATCCCAAAACTAATGGAATAGGTCCAAATCCATACAGTGCCTGAAGATCTTAAATAACTCATGCTAAATCCAAGTCAGGCCTAAACTTGTTTTGATTTATAATTGCGTCCCTACTTCAATGATAAAGGCTTGTTTGGCATCACTCTCAAGGAATAATTCTTTATTCTGAGTTTCTATTATGGGGAATAAAGAATTATTCATTGGTGTGATGCCAAACGGGCCCAAACCTACCAGTTTTTTGCAGGCAGCATCTTTTTTTCATTAAAACGCATGAGAATGTCTCTTTACATCCACTTAACCTAAGGCTTCCCTCACGGTCTCACACTTGTACAATTTTGGCGTATGTGATGTCAAGGTATACGTGACCAAAAAAGAAAAAGGGCCCGGTCTAGCATATTGAAAAATCAAAAAATTATATAACTTAGGTAGAGTTTAATAAATCTTAATAGATTAATGCTGATAAATTATGATATAATACAACGGGTTAGAATCATTTGATCAGCCTAATTTTATCACCCTTTTTTTTTCCTATAAGACCCCCCTTGACATTCAATGATCAAAAACGAAAATAACATGCCACATGTCAAGTTTTTAAGGATCCACTCAATATAGGCCTAGCAAAAAAAAAATGCCACGTTTCTTTTCTTTTTCTTTTCTTTTTTGGGGCAATAAAAAAAAACATGCGTTTAGAGAGAGTGTGTTAGCTATATGATATCGTTTCAACCAAAAAAAGAAAAAACAATTTGAGGGCCTAGTGAGCACCACCTACTAAAGGATAACTCTCTCTCTCTCTCTCTCCCCCCCTCCATCCATCCAGGAGACCATCTAGTAATTAATAACCTTGGTGGAAAGAAATTATATTAATTATAAGAAAATATTACATATAAGAATCACTATATTGGCCCACCAAAAATTTTCATTTCATAATTTTTTTTAATAATGTATTGTATTTTCCATATGAGCTTCATGTAGATACAAATGTGTAAGACTATTATATGATCATTTTAGTTTGGTAAAGTTAACCAATTTTTCAAAGAGAAGAAAAAACAAAATTTACTTTGGGAAAAGACAAAATTCATTTTGGAACTCTGCTTTCATGGGATTCTCCCATTCACTTTTGTTAATTATTTACAAATCCTCGTACAATGATTTTTTTTTTTAATTTTTTCTTTCTAAAATATCAAAAACTTTATACTATATATATATATATATATATGATAATTAATTATACATACCCAAAATATCTAAAAAAAATGTTATGTCTTTTTGTTCCTGATATCCTAAACCATCATAAAGTGTTTATAAGATTCATATAATTATATATTAATATAGTATAAAAACCTCTCATATAATTAATAATATACTAAAATTTTACTTAAAAATTATTAAATAGCAAGTGTAAGAGATTATTAATTATAAACTATAGAACCAAGTTGGTTCCTTGCAAATTTATTAATTATTAGAGATTATTAAGTTATAAAATATTAATTATAAGAAGGTCTACTGTACATATGTATGTGTGTGTGTGTATATATATATATAAAAGGAATGCTAGCCCTACTCTCAGACAACTTTTATTCTCAGCCTCTACTGACCACTTGTCCATTTTGTAATGATTCTAACACTCTCCTAATCTCTCTCTCTCTCTCTCTCTCTCTCTCTCTATATATATATATATATATATATATATTAGCAAAAAAAAAACATGCAATGCATGGGTAATAGAAACTTTTGAATACAGTATTGAAAAGTGATTTTTTTTTTATTACGGTCTAGAAATAGTTAGATTAGTTAGAGTTTTCATAATATTCATCTCACGTGAAACACATTGATGAATCTATAATAATATACATGTGAATCTCAAATGGGGTATCTTTGAGTTCATGGTATTTTGTTATTGATTTTTTAACCTTATAGTCAATGAATATCAAGGATATTAATAAATAAATAAAAGTTCTACGTACCATGAATCTTGGGCTCAAGGTCTATGTTAAGGATTTTTAATTTCTAAAAATACCTAATCCTGTTCCTTAACAAATAAAGAAGGCAAACTACAATTCTAAAGATTTAAAATCAATTTTAAAAAAAAATGACCAGACACTAAGCAATGAATTTAGATATGGAATATACATAGAATATGATAAACTCAAGTGGTAGTTAAATAAGCTACACGCAAATCACAATAGTGGTTGTGACATCTACTCTTCATCTGACAGAAAAGAACAAAAACTCAATTTAGATCCCATGTAAAATGCCTTTATAAAACAGATAAAATTATAATGGCTCAATATCCTCTCGAGTTCAAACCAGGGAGACTCTCTCCAGTTTGAACCCCTAGAGGTTCGCCACGTGTCTCCTTTGACACACCTTAACCATGGGTAAGGTTCACCCACCCCTAGGGTTCACCCACCCATCCTTGGTTTTTTTTATATATTAATTATTATTTTTTAAATTAAAAAAACTGTTTTTAGAGTTTTTTTAATATTAAAAACAGTTTTTAATTTTAAAAAAACAATTAATATTTTATTATAAAAACCAAGGATGGATGGGTGAACCCTAAGGGTGGGTGAACCTTACCCATGGTTAAGGGGTGTCAAAGGAGACACGTGGCGACCTCTAGGGGTTCAAACCGGAGAGAGTCTCCCAGGTTTGAACTCGAGAGGATCCTGAGCCAATTATAATTCATGGCAACTAAAAACAAAACTTACCAATTCCAAATATTAAATCCATGGAAACTTTATAAGAAAAAAGAAAATTTGATTTCAACTACCCAATGTGATCCTTTACATCATAAAAATTGAATGAAAAAACAAAATATTTACTATCCGGCCACGTCATTTTTGGTAATTACCAATAGAAATAGTTATTAAAGTAACCCACTCTAGGTTGCTGAAAAGTACTCTATGAGGAATATTGTGGATTAAAAAATTGAGATCAACAGACAACCTGAGCAAACCGAAAAAAAAAAACTCTTGCAGTGGTAATTTGATAATTACCAATACCAAGAAAAATATTTATTTTCATAAATACCCCTTCCAATGCCTTTTTTTTTAGTTGCTCTCATTGTTTATTCATATAAAGTTCTCGTTCATAGTTTTTTTTTGTTTTTGGTGTCGGCATCCATCAGTAGAGTTACGGTCAGAATTAAGTTAGCTGGGGCATTGAGGCTCTTGCAACCCTTACCCCAAGGGGATTAGATCCCCAGACCTCCTCCATGGAAGGCCTACCACTCACGCAAGAGGCTGGGGCGGGCTCTCGTTCATAGTTAATCTCTAAAATTTTACGAGCTAACACCAATCTTAACATTCAATTTTTTTCAACGGAATGGTAGCAACATTTGGTATCCTTTGAACCGGTTGAAAAGCAAAGAATTCAAGCAAGATAATTTTGTTATGCACACCATTTCTCAAGGTAACAGACCCATGTAGCAACACTTCGCTGCCATTCGCTGCCATAATGAAACTTTGGAAGTTTGAGATTAGGGCTAGCATTTCTCAAATTTTATACTAACATAGCGTTGATATAATCACTTTGTTGTGGCATATTCAAAAACCCCACTGGTTTACTATATTGGAACGTTTACTGCGGATAGTGCCCGGAAGGCCGAACAGATGGTGGTGGAAATGCTGTAGTGAGTGCTTGACATGGCTAAACTCGAAACCGAGTGATGTACTTATGTGTATCAACTTTACACCTAAGTTTGTTGACTTTGTTCTCCAGTCAAATATGAAAGACAACGCCTATTGAGTTGGAGAAGAGTAGTCATAAAGTTTTGCGAGTGGTGCACGGTCCACCTAATGACGCCAGACTCATTCAAGAAAGCCTCTCATACAACTCAACATGTCGGTCGGTAAAGGGTGAAATTTAAAGAGGGAGGTGCTGGGGAAGGAGATCGAATCACAGCCTATTGCGATTGAACTGGGGGGATAGTTCACTATCCCTTAAGGTTCAACAATCTAATCTTGAATTTTAGAAATTTTTATTTTCTAAAAAATTAACCCTATGGTTAAAATTTCTTAACCTTAGGGTTAATTTTTTAAAAATATTTTTTCAAAAAACTAAGATTAGAATTTTGAACCCCCTAAGGGTTAATGAATCTCAACCATAATTAATATAGGTTAAAAGGAACATGTGTTAACCTGTGGATGCGATTAAACTGTTATTGAGTTCAATCACGATTGGTTGTAGTTCCATCTCCTGGGAAGCGATGGTTGCCCCCATTGGGGTGTGTGTTAAAGCACCACATAGTGAGTGCCCAAAAATGAAAAAAACTAATACTACATACCTTCCCTTGATAAGAAATTGGAGTTGGGATCATATTCAATCACAATTGAATTCTCATCAAGTTCAATCGCACCCATAGGTCAACCCGTGTCCCTTGTGGTTAAGATTCATTAACTTATATGGGTCAACAATCTAAACTTAGTTTTTCAAAAAAAACTAATTTTTAAAAATTAATCTTAAAATTCAATTTTTTAAAACCAGGATTAAAAGGGGGCTTTGTGAATGTTATTGAACTTTGCGTGTTCAATTGTAGTTGGACTGGATTCAGACTCAAAAAATTCAGATCCAAGAAGCAAATTTCCAAAATCTCACCGTAGCTATGACATGTGTTGCTACTTTTCTTATTACCTTTAGAATTAATTGACACAATTATTAAAATTGTTTTTTTAACTTGTTAAAGGGTAGCATCGACAAATGTTACTACCACGATAAGCGTTTGGAAGTGTATTAGTCCTCTAGGAAATTAGTTTTTTTTATTTAGGTTTTATAGTTGTTAATAAATATTTGTAAGCCCACTCCTAATTGCCAATAGGGTTGTCAATAGGCTAGGCTAGGGTGTGTCCAAGCTTAGCTCTCACTTGGAAGGGTCTCTTTTAAGCCCGGTCTAGACCCTCACTAGCCTAAATTGACTAGGCCCAAGCCATCACTAGGCCTAAATTGGTTAGGCCCAAGCCATATTATCTGGGTCAGGGCCTAGGCATGAAAAAAAGATCCAAAGAAAAAATTGTCATAAAAGTATGCAAATGATTTAAACAATCTACCGTATAAAACTTTTTTTTTTTTTTTTTGATGGAGATAATGGAAACATTACAAGGAAACCAGACTAGGATAAGGATTCCTTGAAGCTAGAATCCTCCTGCAGTCCCAAGGCTTTAATATATGAACACTGTAGTCTTCAGACCCACAGTAGCTCAAGCTATGACGAGCAATCTTGTGCGCAAAAGAATTTTCTCTCCTGTTGATATGGAAGATAGAATGATTGGGTATCTTTAGTATTTCTTTCCTGATATCCCCCAATATTGCCCCTATCTCAGAAGGACCCTTGATGTGCGTCTGTTGAGTAAGCTTAACTAATTCTTCGGCATCCAAGTAGAACGCCACTTGCTGCCAACCATGAAGGATCCCGAGAGCAATCGCATTCTGAAAAGCAGTAGCTTTGGCTATTAGAGCAGACCCTCCCGGGATTGCTTGGAAGACACCCTGAAGAATGGAGCCAGTGGAGCTACGTGCTATTACACCTGATCCTGCTAACTATGACTGGCCAAGATACGCCCCATCAGACGCGATTCTAACCCAGCCAAGGGGTGGAGTAAACCTACGACTCCTTAGACTATTGATCTGATCCGAGCCTGGAGAGAGGACGGTATCATCTGGCCAAAGAGCCTTGAGGCTTTCCTGAGCAACTCCTGCCACTTGTTGAATGATGTGGGGTGGGTGAGGAGCTATCGCCAAATAGTATGCTTCATTATGACTCTTCCACAGACTCCATATTATGGATACACACACCGTGAGGAATTGGATTTTCTTGTGCTTCTCCATGTTTAGCCTATTCCAATTATGCCACCAATCCTTCATGCATAGGTTAGGACCTTGATCTGTTCGAAGAGAAAGAGCAGACCCCCACCATACTCCACGGGCAATCTGACATTCAAAAAGAATGTGATTTACTGATTCAATCTTATCACTGCATATTGGGCAGTGAGGGTCGATTGGGAGCTTTCTCTTGTGAAGATTTTCACGCGTTGGAATTGCATTTTTCATGCAATGCCAAAGAAACCAGCTTATTTTTGTGGGGATAGGTAACTTCCATAGGGTTCCCCACTCTTGTGAATTGGTAGAGATGGATGTGCTTGCCTCTCCTCCTTGTCGGTTGATTGCTTTCTCCTTGAACTTGTGATATGCTGATCGGACTGAAAAGACACCATTCCTCTCCAATTGCTAAATGATTTCATCCTCGTCATTCTGATGACTAAACAGAATTTTTGTTATAGCTGAAATATCCTCCGGACTGAAACATCGTCTCAATCTTTCCATCTGCCACCCACCACTAGATCTATTAAGAAAATCAGCAACTTTACTCCATTGAATATTCACTGGCCTGGCTAATTGCACTTTGAAACCAGGGAGGGTTGGGATCCAGGCATCCTCCCATGGATTAATAGAACATCCATTGCCGAGATTTCATCTTAGACCCAACTTAAGAGCTGCCCAACCAGCTAGTATACTTCTCCAAGACCATGAGGGTCTATTCCCTGACTTTGCTAACATAAAGGGACAGTTTGGGAAATAAATACTCTTAGCAAGTTTTCCCCAAATGGAGTTTGGATTCTTCATTAAATTCCATCCTTGTTTGGCCAGAAGGGCTATGTTGAATGAGACTAAGTCACGAAAAACCCTCCACCTCCATCTCCTTTGTTGATGCACATGGTTTCCCATTTTACCCAGTGAATCTTCCTGGTTGTGTTGTTTTGTCCCCACCAGAAATTAGCAACAGCCAAGTTGACGTCCCGGCATAAGGTGAGGGGTAACTTGATACAACTCATGGCATAGGCTGGAATAGATTGAGCCACCGCTTTAATTAGAATATTCCTGCCACCTTTTGTAAGGTATTTCCCTTTCCAGCTTTGAATTCGGCTCACAATGCGGTCCTTGATATTAGAGAAAAAATTAGCTTTGGACTTGCCGAAGCCGGACGGAAGACCCAAATAAGTTCTTGCTCCTGTCAGAATCTTTATTTTAAGCATGCGGCTGATCATTTTTTGAACTTTGAATGGTGTGTGGTTGCTGAATATCAACCCAGATTTATGATAGTTGACCTGTGACAATCTCTCAAAGTCTTCAATGATCTTCTTTATAGAGCCAGCTTCATGAAAGGATGCCTTACAAAAGAGAATGCTATCATCAGCATACAGACTATGAGTGATGGTCGGGCTAGATCTCCTAACATTTATTCCAGATATGTCTCCTATTTCTTTCGCTTTATCAATCAAATGTGACAAGTAGTTTGAGGGTAAGATGAATATGTAAGGCGATAAAGGGTCTCCTTGACGGAGACCTCGAGAAGGAGTGATGTAACCCTGGGCTTGCCGGTTGATAAGAATGGAATAGTTAACAGTTGTGATGCATTGCATTAATAGATTAACCCATTTCCCACAAAATCCACTTTTCCGAAGAACAACTTCTATGAAGTCCCACTCCAACCTATCATAGGCTTTGTTCATGTCTAATTTCATGGCCATGTTCCATCTAGAGTCTTTTTTTTGGATTTTCATATGGTGGAGCATCTCATGAGTAATAAGAATATTCTCTTGAATGCTCCTCCCTAAGATGAAAGCGCTCTGGGATGGATGAATTATATCCTCAAAAATGGTTTTCATTCGATTAACCAAAATTTTTGCAAAAATTTTATAAATGACATTACAAAGACTAATAGGCCGAAGTTGACCAATATGCTGCGGGTTGGGAACTTTAGAAATTAAAACAATGTGAGTAAAGTTAACTTGCATGAGCAGATATCCCCCATAGAAAAAGCTCTTATCTGCCTGGGTTATTTGAGGGCCCACCGTGTCCCAATAATTTTGGAAGAAAAGAGCTGGCATTCCATCGGGTCCCGGAGCCTTTGTGGGTCCCAATTGAAAAACAGCTACCGTATAAAACTTAGTGTTGCAAGATTTGAAATCAAATAGCTATACTAAAATTTTACAAAATAATAACTAACAAACAGTAGAACAGATTAAAATACAATAAAACATATAAGAGACAATTGATGGCATGAAACGATGAAGAAAGGCAGATGAAATTTTGCATAGCCATTAAGTTCTAGGTGTTCTCTAAATGATTAGATGGAATTCGATTAAAGCTCTCTGTTACAGTTCTTCCATATTTTTGAAGGAAGAACGGACAAAACTGAGACATTTAAGTCGAGATGAAACAAAGCAAAATGTGGGAGAAGAAATAATGAATAAAAATCCATCATGATCATTTCGATGCATCGCCAAATAACTCCATAAGGATAGGTGGATTCAGAGGTTAAGGGCATTTTTAGGAGTGAGGTATTATGAACTCACTGTAGCTGCTTGTGGGACAGTGGGTTCTACGAGAGCTGCTATCCTACAAAGCATCTTGCTACGACTTTTAGTATAGGGTATAGAAGATAAAGAGAGTAAGAAAAGGAGATAGAGGAGGAAGAAAGAATGAGAGAGCTCTTTCAACTACCTTTGTTTGCTATCATCATCTCGTCTCATATTCGCTTGCCACCACTTATGGAGTTTGGAGTCAGAGAAGAAGTGTTTCCCCCACATAAAATAGATGAGATGTGTTAGCTCTTCTTAGGCATTCTCTACTCTTAACCAAAAACCAATACCTGTTAAATGTTAAAGGAGAGACAAGTGAGTTTTTGGCTGAAAGTAAGGACAAGTATTTGTTTTTTTTTGTTAAGAGTAGGGCTAAAATGACTCAACAATATATAATAAAAAAAAAAGGCATAAAAACTAGAATTAGTTTAAGGGTACTCCCAAAGTGTACTCCCAAATGTATTCTCAAATATACTCTTTATCTCAACTATTAAACTGTTAGAATTACAATTGATATGACATTAGAAAATACAAAATAAGCCAACTCAAATCCTATCCTTTAGTGATTTGTTATAAACGGTTAGAATTAAGGATTATATTTGGAAGTGTATCTCAGAGTACTTGTAGACAGACTCAATAAAAAATAAAATAATAAAGATAAAAGAGTCGGAAAGTGGACTCAAAAAAGTATTAAATGATAAAAGATAAAAGAGTGGATGGCCGAACAGTGGATGTACCATTGCTCAAGATAAAATGATAGGATAAAGACCCCTTAGGTCCAAGACCACCGAGACATTGCTCTAAGAGCACGGGATTTCAAGTGGGGCCTACCATGTGAAATAGGCCTCACCTAAAATCCCATGCTCTTAGAGCATGGTCTCGGTGGTCTCAGCCCTAAAGGGGTCTCAGTAGCAAAGTCCAAAATGATATACCAAGATATAACCGATAAACCGAAACTACCACCTGTTCCGGGTCGGTGAACCGTCCGGGTTTCTAAACATTGATCACAAGGAAAGTTGAGTGGGTCGCAAAATTCGGATGTTAAATGGCCTTATCCCGCGTCCGTGAAGAAGAAACGAGAAAAGCGTAAATCTCCAAAATGATGCTTATGTCCATGCGTCGAAACACCACTAGATGCTTGAGATTGCAAAAATAACAAAAGTTACAAAAACCCCTTCTGAACTTGAAAGAGAGAGCTGAGAAAGTGAGCTAAGGTAATCCCTTCCTCTATGTTCTTTCTTTCTTCTTCGAGCTAGGGTTTGAGAAATCTAAAGGCCCCATAAGCGATCCAACAAGCCCTAGCTCGAAATCTGTTGCCTTATATGTAAATCTGTTCTTCATATTCCCTTTGTGCGCATCTGCTCGAAATCTGTGTAGGAATCATGTTTGAATACTTCTGGGTTTTTTTCCCCTGCATTTTCTCCCTCTTTTTCCTTATTTTAGTAGGCTGCAATTTTGCAAGCTTTTTAGGTAAATGGTGTATATGGGCTTCTCTGAGTTTGGTCTATTATCATGCTAGTAGTTGAAGTTTTGTTGCAACACTGTCATTACGCAGTTTTCACAGTTTTATTGGGGGTGTAGAATCAATTTATTTCTTTTTCTGTTCTTTAGGAAGGTTGATTGAACTTGGTGATTTCTTGGTTTTTGATCCTGTAGCTAGTCGTTATTGATCATCCAACAGAATTTGATCAATTGATAATTTGAACAAAACCGTGTGTTGATGAGTTGTGGGTACATTGGGAGAGGAGGGAAAAGAACTGAGGGAAAAATCAAATGGCTGGTGACCATAATCATATTAACTGTTTTCCCAATGCAATAGGTTTATCTTAAGCAATCATATATCCGCTTAAATTCATTTCCCCCCAGCATATTTACCATAGACAGCCTTATTGTCTGACGTCGCTGAGTAGCCTGGATCAACCCGTCTGTCGAACTTGGTTGGATCGGCCCACCCGCTTGGCCAGTTAGACTTCCAGTCCATTTGTTCTTTGTTGACTTAAATCTCTTCTATTTTTATGTGATTCATTTACTGGGTAAAAAATATCAGTGATAATGCTGAATTTTTTATTTTTTATTTATTGCAGAAATGGTACTTTTAGGGTTCAAATTCCTTGGGCCTTTTGTTCTATGGTAGAATCAAATACCATAACCTTTATTTTACAATGGTTTTCAGGTTCTCAATGGTCTCTGTTTAAAGCGTAGCCATTAGATTTGGTTGATACAATCAGAGTACCAAAGCGCAATCATGGATGGTAATAGATCTCTTCGCCTTCTGCGGCATTGATATTGCTTCATTTCTAAATATTTTGAACAATTTTTAATGGGGGGTTGGATTATATTTATTTGTGCTCTTTTGAATCTATATTTCACTCTCATTAATTTTGTTACAGCAAGACCGGTTAAGTTATCCAGAAAATTTTGATATTTTTTCTCGATCAATGGAATTAAAAAAATTCGGGGTTCTTTTTAACGGTTTATGAATTTTGATGAAATCTTTAATGTGGAATGCACATATCTCAGAGAAGGTTATTTTGGTTGCATTGGATTTTTGTTAGAGTAAGACAGTTATATGGTGCAAAAACGTAAGAGAATTATTATGTAGATTAAATTATATTTATGGATTCTATTCGAGTAGTCTGAGACTTGGAGCTTTTTTTGGGACTCAATTTGCTTTTATTTGGATCTTTTAGCTTTTCTTGTTTGTCTGGATGCTTCTTTTCACTGCCATATGGCGCTTTGTTTTAGCAAAGATCGTTTCAGCCTTTCAGGACTCCAGAATGTTGTTTTAGGAATAAGTTGAACTTTGAATTAGTTTTCAAAGCTTTAGTGAAATATTTAATAAGAGTGCTCTAACCTTATTTAATGAGTGATCTAACCCCTGGGTGCTCCTTTCAAAGCCATATCAGTCTGGAGTCCGGTCATTGAGAGATTTACAAAAAACTTCAAGGGTGGAAATCATTATACCTTCCAAAAGTGGGAAAACTTACTCTTATCAAAAGCACTCTGTGTAGTCTCTCGACATACTTCTTATCAATGTTTAAAATCCCCACCTCAATTGTCTCCACTCCAGAAAGAATTCATGGGGACTTGTTATGGAACAATAGGGTTGATTTTCGAAGGTATCATTTGGTAGACTGAAAAATCATCACCCAGTCTAAGTGTAGGGGGGCTCAATATATTTCTCATGTCAATGGTTAACAAGGCCCTTTTAGGAAAATGACTTTGACATTTTGGAGAGGAGCACGATAGTCTATGGAGAGCAGTGATAGTGGCTCGGCATGAAAAAATCAATAAGTGGGGCCCTAAGCTTGGGAGGGTGTGGAAAGTCATTTTACACGGCTGGAAGGTTTTTTCAAAACTGACCCGGTTCAAGGTGGGTAATGGGGAAGAGATTAGCTTCTGGCATGATCCTTGGTGCAGCCCCTGCCCGCTTCAGCAAGTTTTTGACAGTCTCTTCTTGTTAGCATCAAATAAACAAACTTCGGTAACCGAGTATTTGAGCGGAGAGAGGGAGTAGTCTCTTGGACTCCTATTTTGAGGTTCAATTTATTCGACTGAGAGATTCCAGAATTGATCAGGTTTTGGGTACCCAAAGCTCGCTTGATTGGGATATCCTGGACAACAAGGTGCGATTTTCAATGAGATCCTTTTTACAATCAGGGCAATCTAGGCCTAGTCTACATTTTCCCCCATCAGGCCATCAGGCTGTATGACACCCCACGGTGTCATCAAAGGTTTCTTTCTTCTTATGGACATTGGTTTAGATAATATCCTTCCTTGTGATCACCTCATAAATAGAGGATGGTGTATGGCCAATCGGTGTTATATATGCCTTTCAGAGGAGGAATTTGTTAATCATCTTTTATTGCACTGTTCGGTTGCGAGAGTTGTTTGATCTTTTTCTTTGTCACATCTTAGCATCCCTTGGATCTCTTCCCAATCCTTTCGGAGCTTCTTATCCTACTGGCTTTCAATGGCGTTCCCTTCACCAGCGGGTGTGATATGGCCTTTCCTCCCGGGAGCGATAGCTTGGTCCCTTTAGAATGAAAGGAATAGGAATTAGGACACTTCCTTTACCACTCACCATATCCGGTAGAGAGTTCACCATCTAGTATCAACATGGTGTGCTGTTGGGGGAAATATAAAGGACCCTTGGGGAGATTCATTTACGCCAGGATGTAGTATTTTTTTCCTTTGTTCTCTTTGGTGAACTTCCTTTGTAGTCTCCTTTCATTTAATTTATGAGCATCTTGATTACCATTCAAAAAAGAATTGAAATGTATTTGATGATGTTTTCCTATAGTTTCTTTACAATTTCTGCTGAATTCTAGAAAAATTTGGTTGTACAAAAATGTCATTTCAGTCTTATGGAAATTTTGTTATTGTAAGTTTGCTTGAGGCACTCAAAAAAGGGACATTATGAGTTCATTCTGATAGTTTGAAATTCCATATATTTCTGAGAAGATTCATTTCAGTCTCACGGGTTATATTGCCTTGGGAGACTGGCCTAGGTTACAACCCAAGAAAAAAGTTATGTAGCCAAGGTTTAAAATAACGGTTTCTACATGCGTTACGGACCCTACCGAAACCGTTATGGTCAGCGCCTTTCTTTTTTATTTTTTTGTTTGTTTTTACTATAAATGACACTACTTATAGACTTAGTCGTTTATAGTAAAAGCGGCATTTTTTAAATCATTTTTAGTAAAAACGCCATTTCTAGTTCGCTTTTTGTATAAATGAGTCGTTTATACTAAAAATAACAGTTTTTTAAAAAGAAAAACTATTTTATGGTCATTATTAGTATAAATGTCGATTTTTTTAGGGTGCTGCTACGCGCAGACCACAAAATACTCACTAAACACCAATATACTAAAAAGCTATAGAAAAGGACAAAAAAGCCCTTATCTTCTTCCTCTCACCTATCGGAAAAACCCAAAACAACGGATGCCGAAAGATGTATTTTTTTCTTCTTACGAGATAGAGACAAATACAAAGAGGACGAAGGCGATGCCTCGGCTGGGGTGAGAGAGGCTGTCCTTGAGGACAGTGACCTTGGCGACCTTTCCAAAGGTGGAGAAGATGTCAGAATTTAGTTGTAGTCCAGTTGCTTGGGTACAACGTCAATTTCCGACGAAGATATGCGTTGGATGACTGGAGCCAAGCACTTATGGATGTGGATTTAAGTTAAACCCTTAAATATAAAGACACCCCTCTTCTGGTTAAGATAAAATTGCAAATCAAAGGAGAAAAAGTAAAACCCACCTAATGTCTCGTTTCAAAACCAGTTAAAAATTCACAGACCCATCTTTGATCATCTCCTATCCTCTCAGAATCTTCTAAAATGAGAAAATTGAAATTTACAATGCACACAACCCATCCTCTCAATTCAATCTATTCAAACGGTTTTCACCAAAGACAGATAATCTTCTATAGCTAGCAAGAAAATATACAGGTGAGGTAGCAACAACCCTTGTGAGATCTCATGCTCAGATGGGGAAGCCAAGACGGTAGTGATTGGGTTGGCAGCAGATTCTGGGCGTAGGAAGAGCACCTTCATGAGGAGATTGGCCAAACAGAGAAGATGAAAGCCTCTGACTATGTTTTGTGCCTGTTCGATAACGAACCAAGTTTTGGGACCGACCATTCTTGAACGAGATGAAAGGAAGAAGATAGGGGCATTCTTTCCTTTTTGGTTTCTTTGGGTGTATAACTCACATATTGGTGTTTAGTCAGCATATGGTGGTGTGCACGTAGCAGCACCAAAAATGGTCTTCTTCTTTTTTTGTAATGCAATTTTATGTTTCAGTCATTGTAACATTTCGGTGATTTTTAATACCATGCATGTAGCACAAACTGAATTATACTTATATGTTTACCTACCAAAAAGAAACTTATATGTGATCTTTTTCATGAATTTTAGTTGATTCACAGCCAACTATGGAGGAAACCATCCTGGTCGGAGATGACCTAATGATGGGGCCACCATCACCTCTCATCCCCTCAGAAATTGCTTCTCATGTGCTTGAAGGCGTTGATTTGTGTGATGGAATTTTGAGGAATCTGTTTCTGTGTAAGTGGTACTGAGATTAATCATCAGTAAGTGCAGCTCTATGTCTCTATCTGTTGGTGTTTGGCAGGAAGTAATACTGCAAAATAGTGTATAAAGCATTCTTGCTTGTATTTGAGCTCTGAAATTAACAAGATAGTGGAGAATTAAGGTCCTTGTTGGTGGACAGTAAATGCACTTCACAAATAGCATGACCAGAGGTTTGGACCCCGAATTCTAGATTATCTATTTATCCTAGGACCTAGATTATCTATGTTGAAAATCGACCTCAGCATATGTTTTTTTAACTCAACTGTTCGCCATTTCTTCTTACCGTGCAAAAGAATGTGATAGGTTGGATGTTAATTGTTATGGCACTGTTATGCTGTAGAATGTTGCTGTAGGATTCTCTTCCACATGGTCAATGTGGTGGGTTCAACCCCTTACCGTACAGCTATGCTTTTTGTGGAATTGTGTTATTGTCTACACTGCAGGACCTAAGACCTTCCCTAGAAAGATATCTATTTCACATGAGATTATTTTTGTGATTATAGCACTGTGTTCTAGGCTTGCAAATCAATGATATCGAACCATTTTGTCAAGATGAGATTGCTTTGTATCGACAGTGTGCTGAAAGACGGGTGAGATGATTGTATTTATTTCCTTTTCTGCTTCTCCTTTTAATTTTTTTATTTGCTTTAACATTTGGAGGTGTATGACGCCTGATTCAATTGGCATGTAATGTCAACTGTTAGTTTTTTGTTTGCAATATTGAATTGCAGGACAAGGAATTAAGGCAACGGCTTCAAGATAGTGAACGTAAGCTGGGATTGTCAATGCCATTAGATGAAGCAAAGGATAGAGCTGCTCAACTTCAATTGGAGGTCACATCATTGGAGAGGTATTTACCTTTTAAGCATGAATTTTTCCATGATGGATTCCTGTAGCGTACCTGTTGAGTAAACCTTTAAAACTGGTTTACTACGGCATGATCATAGAGATAGACCGAGAACATTTGAGGCACTGTAGTCACCGTTCATTGTTTGTATCATGAAGATTGCTTTGCCAAATTAAACTTCATTGAATGATTTTAACCGTTCAACCCCTAGGATTCTTTTGTATCGGCCGATAAAATATGGCGCTGAAAAGAGATTCATTGATCTTGTGGTTAGATTCATCCATCTGCCATAATTTTTGACATAATGGTGTGTTCGATTTGCAGGAAATTAACATGAGAAATATCAGTTCTTAGGAAATATCTAATGTTTGTGTGTTCGGTGCGCCAATTTTCCAAGAAATGAGATTGGCATGAGAAACAAATTTATCACCCTTATGGGAAATTCATGTCTCAACATCAATCCTGAGACATTAATTTCTTGTCAAATTTTAAAAGACCGTGGGAAATCATAAAACACTCCCTCTCTACCCAATATTTTTATTATTTTTGACTTTTCTTAAAAAGAAAATTCCACGGAAAATCAAATTCCCATGCTCGGCTGAACACAAGTTCTAAAAACTGAGGAAATTTACTTTTGAATTCCCATGCTAGACCGAACATAGAACACACATGTCGCAAGAAATTGAATTTCTCAAGAATTAAATCTCTTGGGAAATTCAATTTCTTGAGAGATACATGTTCGTGAAACAAACACACTAAAATATTTACTTGGTGTGTGTAACTAATGGTGGGTTTCAGACCCTTTGAATTGTGCAAAACCCCCATAAGCTCATAGATAAACTCACACACGTGTAAGCATTCCCTAGACGTGGGCATTTTGGTCACTTATTTCAAGGAAGAGTGTATTTCCCATCTTGTTTTGGGATTTTATCAGTGTGGTTGTGGATTTTTTTGTGACAATTTGTCCCATATCATCTCTTGTAAGATGTTTTCCTTAACATTTACTGAATAACAATTTCTTGGACACCAAATGGAGCAAATGGAAGATTTTTATTTGTTCATCATGTTTAATTGTGTGGCTAAAGGAATTTTCCCCTTAATATCATCTATATGATTCGTTATTAGCCCACTTCCTCATGTTTGTTCAGGTTCTCATGTTGTTAATCCTATTATAGGCGGTTGATTCTTGCAAGTGGAGTTGAAGGCATGGGTGGATTTCGCCAGAGATGGAGCTTGAATGGCCGCCTTCAAGATACCAGGTATTCCTTAAACATGTCGTTGTTAGATTTTCATGGAGTAAGCATGGAAGGTATTTTAACCTAGTACTTGAGATACATAATTCTTACATATGCAGTGGCTTCCAGACCATTCAAGGTGAGCCACCTGTAGAATTTGTCATAACAGAAAGGCAGCTCAATTGGAAGTCCTTGGGGTGGATGGTTAGGAACTTCTCATGAGGTGGATTTTCAGCTGGGAGATCTAATTTGCGAAGCATTTTAATTGAATGGCCTGGAGCCATCTTCCATCCCCCCTACGTGTCTGACAGTCAACGGGGGTGAGGAAGAATGAAGTTTTTTGCTGAGCCATGGTTCCGGATACCCCCACCTTGAATTTCCATACCATATTTATCACCATTTCCTGTTTCGTAAACGCTTGGCTGCACGATATTCTGCCGTTCAACTCATCTCTGAGAAAAGTAATGACGAATATCTGGATCTTATAGAATGGTTGATTACTGTCAGCTAATTTGTACTCGTTTTGAATTTTTTGCAGGAAAAGATTAGAGTCCTTGAACCAGGGAATGGAGAAGAGGAAAAAGGAAGAACCAGCAGGAAGCTCTACCACAAAAAGATGGTTCATTTGGTAAAGAAGTTACATGGTGCATTTGGGGCATACCCAAAGTTTGTCACTCTCCACAAGTTCCTCCGTTACAGACTAGCATACACACACATCAGCCTCAAACAACAAATTCGAAGAATCATAACTTGGTAACTGGACAGGGCATGCAATTGGGTTATTAACTTATTTTGGGAAGATTGGGCTTACCTTGTCAAAGTTTTAGCGGGTAAAGACTAGTGACTAGTGAAGCTTAAGTGTTGGAATTACTGGAAGGCTTGAAAATTGTCCGAAATCCTGTACTAAATAAGTTGGAAAGTGATTTGAGCAATTTCTTGGTCTCAATTGTGTGAGTTTAGTGTGTGTGTGTGTTTTAGCTCCATGATAAGATTTCACCAAAAATTGGATCCTCTAGTCCCTTACACATTTCCAGTTTCTTATAGTGTCTGTATTCTTTTATAAGTTCACCTGAAACAACAATCAACAATCCCAAGATTCCCAACAAGCAAATCATAGAACTGAAAGTTACTCTCTGTTAACTTGGAAGTTTATCGTTTGAAACTTATCCGAGTAGTCTGGATCTGAGTCATTTAATTTTTGTATTTATTGATACTGCGATCAATTATAATTTCGAATTGGGATCCTATTCAACAGTTATTGAACTCAAAAAAAAAAACTCGGGAGAGTTCAATTGCACCCACAGGTACATGTACCTAATTAACCCCCATCACCTATGGTTAGGATTCACTAACTCGTGGGATTCAACAATCTAAACTTGGTTCTTAGAAAAAAAATATATTTAACTCTTAAGAGTTAAATTGCTTAACCAGGGTTAATTTTTTAAAAAAACAATAGACAGATAAAAGGCTCTGTGAGTGCTATTGGGATGAAACCCCTTTGGGAGTGTTTTCATATGTATACGCCTAGGACAACGGGCTTTGGGCGCATATTGGATAACTATGGCCGGTTGACAAATGTTCCGAAGGTATATGATATAATCCACATATGGTAGTGCACCATTTTGGGAGCCTCTTGCGTGAGTGGCAGGGGTGTGGATTTTTGTTGTTTTTTTTGGTTCAATGGGTGGGAAGAACCACACACTAAAAACAAAGCCGAGGGGTAGAAACCCTCATTACATCATTTCGGAGAAAAGGTAAAACACCAGGGGGTAGGGAGCGAAAAAAGGTATCACCAGGAGGCCCAGAGTGACTAAAGTTAGCAATCCAATCTACAGCTCGGTTTCTCTCCCGAAAAACATGCACAAGTTGGCACTCCCAAGATTTTCCTATAAACGCTCTACGAGCTCTGATGAGGGATCCATGGGGGTTAGAATTATCCAGAGCTTTAGTAACAAGATTCACCACCGCACTAGAGTCGGTTTCAACAATAACTCTCCCGTAACCTTCGGACCAAGCTAGCATTAACCCATTGTAAAGCATCCAAAGTTCAGCCATCGTGATAGAGCAAATACCAATATTATGCCCAAAACCAATCAATCCACCACTAGAGGCCTCTCCCGGATTTACTCTAGTACTTCCATCTGTGTTGAGTTTCACTCAACCCATTGGAGGTGGAGTCCAAGAGATAAGTTGCAGTTTTTTCGGAGGACGAAAGTTTTCAGCCTTCAGGACTTGCTCAGACTCACATGCTTTGAACAAGATGTAATCTATAGGATCATTAGGCCTGACAAAAGTATGATCAAATATAGATTGATTGCGCCAAGTCTATAACGCTCAAATAGCTTGCCCAAAGGTAGCTTGCCAAGATAGATTCTCATAAAAGTGCTGAACCCTACAACTCAAATTCACATCCATCCAATCCTTAAGATTAGTTGAAAAAAATTGATGATGATGCCTCATTGGAACTAATTGAGCCCAAATAATCTTAGCCACCGGACAATCCCTTAGGATGTGAAGAGTATCCTCAAGGTCATAAGCATGTGCCTGACAAGAACCGTCAGTAGTCATTTGTCTTATCAGTTGAGTCTTGTTAGTGAGCAGTTTGTCTTGTCTAGTAAGCCACATGAAAATTTTATGTTTCTAGGGGCCCCTGTACTTCCATAAAGTCTTCCATTTCTTTTCATCAATGCACAAAGGTTGGTTATCAAAAGAGAGCATAAGCAGCCGTAGATTTGAACTTGTCAGTCGAAGAGTTTTTCCAAACCACAGTATCGGGGATGCTATCATCAGGAAAACTTTGAATTGCTCTGATGCAAAAAGTCACTGCAGTAGGGAGCAAATGGGAAAATTCCCCCCATTTCCAATTTCCGTTTCCATCAATGTAGTCCCAAACCTTTTTGGTGAGATCAGCGGCTTCTATTTGAGCTATAGCTACCTCCATCAAGGGGCATTCCCCCACCTAATTATCTAGCCAAAAGTTAACAAGCTTGCCATCGCTTATAATCCATTTGAGGCCTTTCTTCAAGAGAGTTTGTCCTTTTAAAATGCTTCTCCACGTGTAGGAGGTAGGGGTGTGGCTTTCGAAGGGGAAGGTCTAGGATCTAATCCCCCGGGTGTACCCACAAGAGCTCCACTGCCAAGGAGTGTTTCATATGACTGCCCAAGAAAACTACAAAAAATTAATACATTTATATACAAAAATAAGATTTGGGAGTAATTCTTTGGTTCAAGAGTAGAGACTTAGATTAGAGTTTCTACTTTTAAGTTCCTAACTTTTTATCATTAGTATCTCTTAAATTTATTTATAATTAATTGAAATTATTATAATTTGTAATAAATAAATTTTAAAACATTATTTTTGTATTAATATAAATAACATTATAAAAAACTATTGTACATATATATACTAGTAAAAGTGCACGTGCCTTGCACGTATAATTTTTTAATTATTAAAATATAATTTTTAATATATTTTCATTAGACGTCAGATTACTCTCTTTATATTAAATAAATTTGTAATATAATATAATATTTTATATAAATATAATTGAGTAATTAAATTTAATATTTCTTATATTAATTTAAATTTAATATTAGAAAAGATTATTTACTGATCCCACTTATAAATGTATCAAAAGCAAGGAATAATGAGTAATAATCTTCTACTAATAAAAAAACAATAATATTATAATTAAATATTTTTACATTATAATTATTTTCCATAGTTAGAATATTGGTGTGTTTGACTTCAAAATATATAAAAATATAAATAGAGAATCCTTATCCATAAAAATAGCAAAATTGAAACTTAATACATAATAGTGGGTCTCATAGGTCCCACGTTAGATTACTATTACTCTCTACTAATAGAGAGTTATTTTCCATGAAAAAAGCAAAATAGAGATTTCTTTACAATTTTTTATCATAGTTTTTCCCCTTTTTATTACCATTATTACAGAGGACAGAGAGATATATATGATTAATTAGGTTTGAAGGTATTGAACAACACTCATAAACAGAGACAATCCAATAGAATAAATGAAATAGAATCAAATAGAATATTGAATTCATGATGTTAAAAATTATCTTCAACTGATCCAGGGATAGACACGAGAACAGAGTCATCATGATGTAGGACGCATCTATAATCCACCACTTCACCCTGTGTTCGGATCAAATATTAATAGTCGGTTTCTGCAAAAACCTGACCTCCTTCTATATCGGCAATTTACTAATATGTAACTTCAAGAGAATGGTATAAAAACACATTTTTGCAAGTTCCAAGAATCTCTATAATAAAACAAAAATAACTCATCCTATTATTACTCAACCTCCCTTCACTTTTCAACTACCCCTAGTTTAGTAAGAGTTGATAATCTTACCTTAACATTAGAACAGAAAAACTGCATATACATATAAATGTTGCAATAATAGGAATTCATGGTTGTCTTCTTTTCTTGGTTGCTCCCCGAGTGTCAATTTGGAATTTTTATGGTCCTTATAAGGGTCAATCAATCAAAGTGTGGAGATTATAGAAAGATACTATTCATGGTTGGCTTTCCTAAAATATGGTAGAGTCTTAAACCAACTCTCATTTCCGAAAGACTCTTTCTATAGAAATAGAATTATTCCCTAAAATATGGTTGAGTCCTAAACCAACTCTCCTTTAGGATTCTTCCCTAATATGGTAGTCCTAAATCAACTCTATTTTAATAATGGTCCCACATAGTATTAAATAATGATTTAATTAAAATTTGGTTATATTATAAGTTATGTATTAAATAAATTAAGTTAAAGGGTATTTACGTTCAAGTGAAATTTTGCATACTCCTTGTACTTTTATTAGTAGAATGATATATATTTTGAGCCGAGTCGAGTCGAGGTCAAGCTGGACTGAGCCTTAAATGAGCCAAACTTTGAGTCAAGCTAAACCAATAAGTCGAGTCGAGCTCAAGTTGAGTTCAAGTAAAAGCTTGGCTTGATTCATTTGAACCTAAAATGCGAGCTTGAGCTTGAGCTTGAGCTTGACTAAAACGAGCTGAGCTGAGCTGAGTTGAGCCGTCTGGTTAGCTTGGCTTAAGTGCAGCCCTAATTTCTTTACCAATAATAAAAAGAAAGAAAGTATTGATGTGGAATCCTAAAAACATGTAATCGTCTGTGTTGTGGTTATTTTGCAGTGGCTATTTAAGTACAACAAATATAGCAGATCCTTGTTCCAAAACCCTAGATATATATAAAGGGATATAAGCGACCATTAGCAGCTCCTTTCTCTAAAAACCCTAATATCCCTTTTAAGACTCCATTGGCCTCCAGGGAGAGTTTCGCTTCTCATCTCTGCAGATCCAAATCCAAAGCTTCCCAGTAATCTCTCTGTCTCTCTCTCTCTCTCTTGTGTATTGGCACTAATCCGTCTGTTTTTTGGTTTCTTTTGAGCAGAAATGAAGAACATTGCTGCGTATTTACTCGCTCTGTTGGGAGGAAATACGAGCCCTTCCTGTGAGGATTTGAAGGAAATCCTTGGATCAGGTACTTTTTTGTTTTATTCTCTCGATTCTTACTTGATTTATCCGTTTATATGCTTATAAATTCCACGAAGTAATTATATTTTTTTAAGCATGGGTTCTAGTGTTTAAAGATCAATCTACATAATTTTGAACTTCTCTGAGAATTTGGAGGTTTTCTTTTGTTGTGTCTCTTGACATTTGTGCAACGGATTGGTTGATTATGGTGGTTGTAATTAGGGCTACTGGGATTGGGTTCCCTTTTACTTTGATTTTCGTGATTTGGTGGTTTTTGTTCTCTTATCTGCTAAGTTTGACAGTGTGTAAAAGTCAGATTTTGCTGTTATGTTATCAGACTTTTTGTTAATGTGGTCAGTAGATGATGTTGGTGTATTTTACCGTATTGTCTTAGCTAAATGACGTATGGATCAATCTGAATTAAGAACCTTCAATTGCTGGTCCACTTCCTCAATGGGCCATTATTCGCAAATGATCTATTGATTCTATTCCATAGATCTCTGTGACTGCCAGAGTTTTGGTAGTGCAAATGGAACCCCATTTTGTAGGTTGCCTGAATTGTGAGGTACAAGTTGTGTGTAAACACCCTCCCAAGGGGATGAATATTGGGGCAAATTTAGCAATAGTAATGGCCATGCGCCTTTTAACATGAAAATTTCAACCTTCATTCAGCTAAACCTTGATTTCCTTAAGAACATGTGGCTTATGGTTGACCAGAGTGCCAGAGTTTTGGTAGTGCAAATCGAACTTCATTTTGTAGGTTGCCTGAATTTTGAGGTACAAGGTGTGTGTAGGCAGTATGTACTGTCCCAAGGGGAGGAATATTGAACCCAGTTGGGGGCACATTTAACAATAGAGTTATGGACCTTATGGCCGTACTAATTTAACATTAAAATTTCAACCTTCATTGAGCTAAACCTTGATTTCCTTGAGAACATGTGGCTGATAGTTGACAGTGGAGTCTACGGACTCCATTACTTGGGTGTGCAAAGAAGCTTAAGTGGTATGGAACTTTGATCATATAACCTATGCAATTGCTTACTGGTTGAATGATCTGGATGATATGTGCATGGTTAATGAATGGGGTACAGGATGATGCCATTATATTTTTTTGATGTTCAGCACCATCAGAGTTATCTTAAATCCTTTGCCATCTTTAACTTGATTACCTTTCATTGATCTATTATTTGCAATGCCTTTAAACTAGCTAATTGGTGTGAATTTGTTAGAGCTAATAAGCTTGGTTGGCATTAGAATGTCAAGTCAGCAAGTTCTTGTTACCGGTTTTCCTGAATTGGACCTATTGGTTGAATATTGAATGTCAATCATGGAACAAATGTTGCCAAAATTAGTTAATGGCCATTATATAAAGGTTTCGATAATATCCAAACCAATAAAAGCCATGTTATGTTACTTGATAACCGTTAAAAAAGTGATAAAAAATAACTGTTAAAAAAATGTTAGATTTTATATTACATACCATGAGTTTCAGAAACACATTTTTTCTCACTTCTTTGAAACTTTCACTTCCTTTCTCGGCGATTTGAATCTTCACAACTCTCTTTCGAAAAAAACTTAAGGCATTTTAATGAGGTAAGATTTCTAAGCTTTTTTCAATCCTTGTTTGTTAATTAAAGCATATTAACAAGTTTATAGCATAGATATATGAATTTTAAATGAAATCAACGAATTTATGATGATTTGGGTTATGTATTTACATTTTTATCTTATTATGATATATTAGTATTTTCATGCATAACATGTATTTTTCTAAATGGTAAATTTAAATATTTTGTTCTACATTTTACACTCCTTAAAAAAAATATCTATAAATCGGTGGGGCGATACTGGTTCCAACTGTAATGGCCAAAACCGTTATGTTATGCCATTACATAAAGATTTTGGTTAAACCTGTTACGCAAATTGAAATAATGATTTTAAACTTTGATGTCAATGCCAAGTCTCAGTTTATGATGATTCAATTGAAAGTTATATAAATAGTAGAGAGGGAATTGAGTTTGGTTTTAGATCTAATCCTGAGTTCCAGAATTCATTAATGTTTTCTGTTTGTATATATTCAATTAACAATTGATTAGCTGAGTCTACCTTGGAAACTGAAAGTCTTGTTTCCTGGTTGAGTTAGATTATTGAACACTGATTGTGTTATTTATAATAATGTTTATAATCATCTCCACCGATCAATAGGGGTTTTGGAAAACTCTCATTCCTTTCACACCAATTATGATATATTGATTATGGTGGCACATAGGGACATTCGCTCGACTTTGCTGAGAAGATCAACTCTCAGAATATTTCGGGGAGCCACAGTATTTCACTACACCATGTACCCAGGGCTTTATGTGAGACAAATGAAGGATTTCCATGGCAATCTTATTCTTATATAATTGCCAAAAAAATTCAATGATAGTACCTACAAATTCCACGGTTATAATTATACAGTGTTAAGACTCCCACCAATCAAGGGAGTTCTTCTCATCATGGCGTGTTGAGGTGTAATTTAAGAATCTCCACCGCATTGTGGTGCATGTGGAAGCTGCCTTAGGCGGCAGTGGTGCCTTCACACCGATATATCCATCAGATATCATTGTTCTGGTTATGGCTGCAAGTTTTAGTTGGGATAGCCGGCAGATGTGTACTACTTCTATCTTGTGATCAAGTAGGAACATGGCCTGTAAGAAGGGGCCTCAGGCATGTCCGGTTCGTCTCTGATTCTTCCCTTGTGTCTGACCATCTGAACCTGTTTGGGTTGTGGCTATGAGAATTGTCTTCCTTCTTCAGTGGGATTGATGCCCTATCCCCTAGTTTTGAGATCATTTATGTTTTAACTATAGAGAGTCCAAGGGGATGCTGACTTTCTATCAAAGATGTCTAATTATAATTATGTTGATGAGTATTTTTTTTGTACCTTGGGAATTTTCCTAATGATCTCTTGTGTATTATTGCCAAGGATGTTAGGGTTGTGAATATGCTCACATGCAATTTTTGTTTTCTTGTATAAGGCTTTCTTTCCCTTTTTTTCCAGAAAAAACACTGTTGTGACATATTTCTTATAAATTTAACACATCATTGAGACTTGTAAAAATGGTAAACTTCTTCTGATTTACAGTTGGAGCTGAAGTTGATGAGGATAAGATCGAGCTGCTCCTGTCCCAAGTTAAGGGCAAAGATATAACAGAGCTTATCGCTTCTGGAAGGGAGAAGTTGGCATCAGTGCCTTCTGGTGGTGGTGGTGCTGTTGCAGTGGCTGCTACTGGAGGTGGTGGTGCTGCTGCTGCTGCACCTGCTGCAGCTGAGCCGAAGAAAGAGGAGAAAGTGGAAGAGAAAGAGGAGTCAGATGACGTAAGCCTTGCTTGATGGAATCACATTAAGACCCAGACTTAGTGATTATATCATAGGCTGCCATGTCTATTCTAATCCAGCTGTTCAGTTGACGGAAAGCAACTGACTGACGACCTTGTTACTCTGTTTCCTACATGGATGCATCACATTCCCAGCATGCTCCGCAACCCTTTAGTTGACTTCAGACCTATGTTTTATGTCGAGGCATCTCTCTCCCTCAGATGGAGAGAGGTGGTGTAGTCTTCTGTGACAACTGGAGACATGGCAGCTGAGGTGGTTGGACTGACTGGGTTAGCCTTCCATGGGACAGTCACATGGTAAAAAGAAAACCTTTATCCAACGGCTGTCATTTTGCATGACGGGTTTGGATTAGTTATGCGACCCCCTCCCCTCTCCATGAGACAAAAACCACCCCCAATGGATATATATATATATATATACACCCCTTGATTTTGGGAATTTTTTTTGTTAATATAAGCAGAAATTGAAGGGAAGAATAAAAAGTGACATTTATCGGTGTACTTGTTGTCTCCGCCTAATTTCTACTCACATTGACCAAAATTCCCTTCACTAAATTCACCAAGGGGGTTGCACCGTAAATAATGCATATATATATATATATATATATATGACAATGCTATGGAGCCTCTATATATATATAAAGAGAGAGAAAGAGGTTAGGGCCTCTACTTGTGCTTGCATTCTATAACCCCACAATGTCAGCATTTGTTAAAATCCTAGGGGAAATGTGTCAACCAAGGGGATTGCTGATGTGTTGGGGTGGAAGCACACCCGCAAGTTGGGGCTCTAGGTTTGGTGGTGTATATATATATGCACACACTAGTGAATCTCTTATGCACGGCTGGAACTGAGACTAGGAAGTGAAAAAGAGAACAAAAAGGGCCATTTCAGAAATGATATAGTTTCCATTTCATCTAATTTGTAATTCTTTTGATTCAACTTGTTGCAGGATATGGGCTTCAGTCTCTTTGACTGAGAGAAGGATGCTGGTCTCTTTGTACGAAACATTCTCTTCTCAAATTAGCTTTCCTAGTTTTCTATCTGCAGAGTGAATCTGGTTCTTGATTTTGTTATAATTTTAAAGTTTGTGTTCAAGTAGAAAAAGAGTTGGGGGGTAAAAATATTTGGCGATAAAATTGCTAATTTTGGATTTGAATTTTGATTGATTTCTCTAGTGAATTTTAGCATGCATCTTGAGTATTGAATAGGGAATTTGTGTGATCTAATGATTGGACACAATTGGAGAATGTCTCTAGAAAGGAAAATAAGCACGTCCTTGGCCTGAGGAGGTGATTTACTGTCTTGACCCCTCTCTCCTCTCCCCTTTTTGTACCACGTCTCCTTTTTTTCATCCCTGTAACTGTTAAGTTTTACTAATCCCTAGGGTTAAAGCTTCTAACCTTTTTTGTTTTAAAAGAAGAATATTTAAAAATAACTTATCACGTGATTTAAAACTTGTTACCCATAGTTCAAAGGGGCATTGTGAGAGAGGAGAATTAGTCCTATCAGCAACCTAGGGACTATTGCTCATCTAGAAAAGGTAGGTCTCTTAAAGTTGAGGGTTTATGCAGGTTATTCTTTTTGAAACCATGTTGAATGATTCATTCTTGGTGTTTTATTCTCATTCCCAAGTGCTCTTATTTGAATCCGAATTCATGTGGTTAGATAGAGAAATTGGCCTTTGAGTTAATCTGACAACGAGTTGCTTTGTTACAGCTAGTACAGGTGGGGGTGGGGGCTAAGCAGCCCATTTCATTAGGATGTTTATAATTTCGAATTGAGGCTGTCATGCTCTTTAAGAGTTGAAACTTGTTAAAGAAATTTGTTCCATAACCAAGCCTCTTTTTGAAAGAGTGGCTAGTTGAGCTCTCTTTGAGGGGTGGTAGTCCGGTTCCAATCTCATGGGGGTAAAGGTAGTTGTACAATCATGAATTGCTTGACCGCCGATTAGTGGTACTCAAGATAAATATGAAAAGCTGGTATGCAGGCTGGAAAAATGTTGTAGCTAACAGCTCTTTTGTAGGATTGTTAAAATTCATAAACCTGTCTACCTTTCTAAATCATACTAGAACTTTTTTTTTATTCTTAGGTATATATATCAAACCATTTTGTAAGGACAATGAAAAGTGACTTAAAAAAATCTTAGGCAATTTCAAAGCCCTGGGCCTATACAAACACTATTCGCAGGGAGGGGTGTCCGTAGCCTTTTTCAAAGAAAAAAAATTTATTTACTCTTAAAAGTTCCTGAAAATGCCCCAAAACGGGTCACATATGCCAAAAAGGAAAGAAAGAAGGTGAAAATCTCTCATAAAATTTGTGAGAAAATAATTTTCCCTAACATGAGAGTAAATATACATTTTGTTTTAAGAACTAGATGTTTTGTGCTGTTCATCTCTTGGAGTTGGATTGTAATTCTCGTGCGATTTCAAATGCAATTTCAAATCTAAAAAAAAATGGTAAGGCATCAAAATGAATGATTTCAAATCTCAAAAAAAGTGGTAAGGCATCGGTAGCGTTTGGTAACACTACTCTAAATAGGTAGGTAGAGTTTATTTAAAAATTGTGTTTAGTTGGACTTTAGATTGTTAAGTTAAAGGTTTATTGTATGTCTACATATTTTTGAAGTAGAGATTTTAGAAGTAAAACATCTACTTTAAAAAGTAGCTACATTTTACTTTAGAGGTAAAACCCACTTCATGAAGATGTAGACATGCTATTAACCTTTAACTTAACGATCTAAAGTCCAACTAAGCACAATTTTAAATAAACTCTACCTGTTTTGATTAGTGTTATCAAATGTCACCTTAATCTCGTGTCGGTAAGAATTCATTTTGTTAAAATCCTTGACAAAGTGACTTAAATTTCCCAACAACTACCATGACAGAGAGCAAAGTGCCGAGCTTTAAAAGTCTCAACAAAAGAACAGACCCTTATGGTAAAGAAATGAAGTGTTCAACATGAAGCACTTGTGAGCTATGCCATCCACTGTTGAAAAGCCCAAACATGTTAGGCAGAAACTTCTAACCACTGAACAGATATTAACAGGGGTTGCACAATTGCGGTCTAACCATATTTCCCATACCCCACACACAACAAAAAAATAAAAAAATTAGCTAGGAGCTCTGGTTGAGGAGACAACCGAAGCATCCAAAAATATGCCTTATGGCAGGGGTAGTTTGGAATATATATATATATATATATATATAACAAAATTCTCAATTGCCAATTTGACTAATCCTCTATGCCATGTATGTCTTCAGATCTTCACACTCGCTAATTGGCCTATTCATTTCAATATCAATAAAGACTGCTACGTCTACATTGAAATATAGATATGCCAACTAGATGTCATAGGCATAGAAGTTTATGATCAATCACATCTTATATCATCACTCAAATGATGGGGCACTAAAAATAGTGTGCAATCCAGACATTCTTTTTATGTAATTATTCAACAGTACGCTAAAAATACCACGCAAAGCTGATAGAAGGGCAATGTCATTCCCTTCTATTCACCAAAATTCTCAAATATTACATGCAAAGGTGATACCTTCCTTCGTCAGTTGATCCAGATTCTCCACGGGAGGTTGGAGCCTTGCGAGTTTGGCAATTGCTTTGTTTTCTTCTGGGGTCCCATTCTCCAGAAATGCTCCCACTACCTTCCCATCCTTGATCCAATAAGATCCAAACTTGGGATTTGGTGACGCCGGGTCGTTGTCTCCGAACAGCACTGTGTCACCCACATTGTCTCCATAGAATTGCCATGACAGATCAAAGGAGCGAGAGTAGAAGTATGGAAGGTAGTCATACTCGCTGATGGACTTCCCTTCCTCGTTTGCTTTGATAGCCTGCAAAATTTAGACATGATAACAACTTAATCTGGGGTCTCAAATATGAATGTTTGTGAGGATAATATTGGGAATTATTTGGTGGCTTCTTGTACAATAAATTATTTATACAGATTAAACTTTGTTGAACACAACAGAAGGATGGAGTCCCAGATGGGTTCTTCATATATGAAGAACGCAGGATTACAGAAAAAAAGCATACCTTCACAGCCTGCTCCGCAGATTTGCGGGCATGGTCAACATGCTCCACTCTTCTCATCTCGTTGTACAGCTTCATTGGAAACGTAGCCACATCTCCCACGGCATATACATCAGTAACACTTGTTTTGAAGAACCCATCAGTCTGCAGTCAAAGCGGCGGCCCCATAAACCGAGTTTCATATATACCATCTAAGCTATGTACAATTACAGGTTCTAATTTCAGATATGACACAAAATTGGTACTTAATCGTCAACTTAATGAGGGGGAACATAGGTATGAATATGTTGACTCATTTTCTAGGAAAAAAACACTTAAACAAGCAACAACACATATTTGATCTAGAAACAGAAAAAAATAAAAAAAAATAAAAAACAAGAAAATTTTGAATATTCCTGTTTTCTCACACTCCAAAAATAAGAGCTCAAAATGTGTTAAAACATCACCATTCAAAATGTAGCATCTCAATCAGATAGAGGAATTCGTCAGCTTTCTTTTCAGGTGATCCATTAATTTATGCAATTGTGAACAACTTCTGCTCCAGTCATATTTTTGACAAAAGATATTGAAGACAACTATGTTCTATTTTCTTAGCTTTCCTAACCTAGCCATCCTATACATTTTTACCTACCTAGTACCTAGGGCTAAAGATTAGTTTAAACATCACAAACTTATGTATGAAGCACAGGTTGTCCCAAACAAAGAAAACATAAACAACAAATAAGAGTGAGGCTCTAGATCTATCTTTTTTTCTTAAAAAGAAATTGCTAACTTCTTCTCCTCCTTTTGAAAGTAATATTCTCATCCAACTCTTTAGCCAGAAAATGTCCCCATGGCCCAAGATATCCATTAATAGGCACTCGTTAGGGAACATAACTAGATTAGGTATGCAAGTTGCAACTGAATGTAGATTATAGTTATTTTGTTTACAAATTCAAAGCCAAAGCTTAGATGACTATTATATGTTTGATTGTGTGGTCTTACAATGATCACGTGTTTTGCTTTGATCAAAAACCCGGGCCAGTCTGCCATACTTGATTGTAGGCATGTTGGAAACAGTCCGATCATGAAATTTTGATCATTAAAGTGCACCAAACTTGGCGCATCCTATGTACATGTTATCATATCTTTATGCATGATTAACCACCCTTTGATATGTGGACCCAAAATCCTTGATGGGTTAGAATTCAGGGACCTCAAATATAGGGAGTTATTCCAAATTCTCACTTCCAACATTTTAATCTCTCCGGTAAGAGAGAAAAAGCTCCCCATCCTGTTGCTGAGGAGGATAAAATTGAAGACCAGCATCCCCAATAGCTGGAAGCTGATCGTCCTCAACAAAGGAAGAAATTTAGCATCCTTGCAAAGGAGGACTCCTGACACTGCTGCAATGCTGGCAGGTATTTGGTTAATTTAATTTTTGATGTTTGTATGCAGGAGTCGTAACATCCAACTGTAGGGAAGCCCACAAAGCAACCCACATTATACCCTCAAGATGTTCATATTTAATGTTTTATTACCTTTCACTTTTCATGGAAAATTCCCTCTTATTCTTTTTTTCCCATTTTTTTTCATTGTCTAGCTTGCATAAAGACACTAACTAGAATCCTCTCTGACTTGTTTAAGGCACCTAGGAATTAGGATAACCAATTTAAATGAGCACACTACATTCAAGATGAAGCATTCTCCATAAGTTTTCCTAATGCAAATATTGTGAATGGGATCTAACATCAAGCTAAGAATCCTGATGAGCCAAACTTAATATTTTCAACATTTTTCTGCATAAATTTGCAACTTAAATGCCTTAACTGCTAGATATCTAAAGTAGGATAGAATAATAAATAATGGGAAGGTTGAACTTAAAAGATTACAAATATTTTACAAACTGGAGCTACTACTAGAACTGAACAAGGAAGCTGCATTGAAATGACTATGTTAATAAGCTGAAAATGGTAAGATTTATATAAAGTCAGGTCCGAGCCTCCGAGGTCATATTAACCAAGTCCTTAATACATATGAAATCTTAAGAGAAAGAATAGATTTTTGAGGGAGTCAGAAATCTACCAACCTTAATTCCACCTTTTTCCTCTTCAATCTGGCCTTTGAACAATGTTGTAAGCGGTCTTCCCCCAACGCCAACAACAACAATGTCAGCATCCAGCACCCTACCATCCTTCAGTTTTACTGCCTTTACCTAATAAGGAGGCAACAAATCTCCATATAAAATGCTTTAGGACTCATATTAACTTCATTAAAAATAAACAGATCAAGTTCTTGGGAACTTACCTCTCCATTTGCATCAGAATCAAACCCAACTGCTACTGTTCCCTTAACAATTTTGATTCCTTTCTTATCATAATAACCCTCATAGAAAGCAGCTAAACCAGAAGTGAAAAGCCTAGGCACTGCAAGAACACTTTCCCTGTTAGAAAACACTAGAAACCTTCTACAGATCTTGCAAAAATAATCCACCAAAGAGTATTCATCTCATTTCATTCTTGCTTCAACTTCTAGACATAAAATGCAAATGATTTTACGCTTTACTTCAATCAAGAACCAAGGAAAGCAAACAACAGCTAGAAGTCCTTGACAAAGGCTTAATGTGACCCGTCACTTACTGCACCATGGTTCAGGGTACACCATAGTAACATCGAAATTGTTGATTTTCATCACAGCACCAAGTTCAAGACCAATATATCCTCCTCCAACAATCACGGCCTTTCCATCCTTCTTTGCCTTAATCACTTCTATAAGCTTATCAGCATCCTCAATTTCTCTCAAGTAGAAAATGTTTTTGGCATCTGCTCCTTGAACACCAAAATCTGCCAACCTTATGACCTGCAACGTCGTAAAAGGAAAATTTGACATGCATGGCATAGATGACAGGAAAAACTAAATCGTTTGCTGGTAATCACAGAGATCTGATACGTACTGTGGAACCAGTTGCAATTATCAAAATCTCATACTTAAAAGTTGCTCCAGCTGCACTTGTAAGAGTCTTGCATGCAAGATCAGCTTTCACTATCTCAGTGCTAAAGATCAACTCTATGCCTGCAACCATCAGTTTGGGATATCTATGAGCATATTGTAGAACCCAATTAATTTTCTGAAGTGGAGATTTTTCCATGCAAATAAAGTTCTTGAAAATGAGAAACAACCAGCAAAAGTGATTGTTAAACTCCTCTGAGTGTTAATATAAGCACTTAATCTTGTTTAGGACCATCTCTTAAGTCTTAACCCTAAGATGTAGAATCTTGGGAAAGCAAGGGTCAAAAAGCAAGCATCACCTTTCTCGGTGTACCACTCAGGAAGTAATCTTTCGCCTCCACTCCCAACACATACATGAAATCCTGGGAGTCTTGCAGCTCCTGCAAAACTGATCTCACTGTAAGGTGGCTATATTGGAGAAGTGGACACATAAACCAAGTGAACAGATGTAACCAAATGAAATCATATATAACAAAGCCTAAATACTCAAACCAATTTTGAAATTATATTAACACAACCCAAAGGTTGTGTTCCAGGCATTACCCATAACTGCTGCAATAATAGATGACTACAGATAGACAAACAAGATCTTTTTAATCTGACAACTGAGAAAAAAAATGAAAATTTTCTTATGTAAGGCTCAAAAGATAATTCAAACTGGAAACTGTATAGATTCCACGAAATTGTAATTAATTACAAATGCAATAAAACTTAATACCCCCTCCAGAACATCTTTAATTTAATCAGCTGTGATATAATACTAGATCTAGACAAGTTGATTTGCACTAGAATGAAGGAGTATTATCAGAACTCTACAGCCTGAAGTGTTAGGTACAATAGCAGCAACTGTTGTTTAAATTTGATTTTAGTCCTGGATTTGTGAGTGTAAATTGCATGACTTACCCTCAGGAAAAAGGTATGCCTTGCTAAGTGCAGGACGTTCATAGGGAGCCACCTGAAAGAAAAAAGCTATATGTCAGCATGGGTACAATAGAAGCTCATATGGTACAAGCCTTGCAAGAATGGGGTCGGCAACACGAATTCAGTTCCACCATTCTATCAATACGTCAACAAAATTTCAAAATGGTGTTAGGCAGGTGAAAGAATATGGGAAGACAAAAGATAGGAGGGCAGAAAGGATGATTTCTGATCACCGATCTCCTGGGGAAAAAAACTACAAACCTCATGAGCGCTTGGAGGTAATTGTGATGCCCCATAAATTAGGACCACAAATTCCATCACAGTGTTTAATATACACACGTGGATTATAATAATACTAGCATAGCATACCCAGGGCCGGCCCAAGCCATTTGGAGGCCTAAATCGAGAATTCTAAATAAGGCTTTTTCTTAATTGTACTGCTATAAAATGAGACTTTTTAAAAAAATTGGGCCTTTTTTGTGGTTTCTTTTCACTAAATCTGGTTCATAAAGCCATCAAAGCCCATGCTTTGTGGCCTTCATTTTTTTGGAGCCTAAAGCTGATGGCTTAATGGATGGGCCGGCCCTGAGCATAACCTTGACAAAAACCAAACGACCAATGTATACTTAGTTAACGAAATTATGAAGAGCTTCATCACAACCCAAGAATTGATAAAGAAAAGAAAACTATGGAGCACAAAACTTGTTGGAGAACACTGGTGCCTGTTCCCAGTAGATCATTTGGTGTTCTCTTCTAGCAAGGGAACATCTCTCAAATAGTCAAACTGAAAGCATGCAGATTCAAAAGGAAAGTAAGGGGAAAACAACCCAGGAGTAAGATTTCTAGTGTTTATATGCTAAAACTCTGTAAAACTCTGTTGAGTCAATCATATGGAAAGGGTCCCATCATGCAACACATATACCAAGCAAATGAGGTTTGTAATGAAGGAATGCACCTTTGTCTTTGTTTCAGAATAAAGAAAATTTTATGTAATCTTAAAAAGCAGTCAATTGATGAGCAAGCAACAAACTTCTCAAGCTTTAGTTGTTATCATATTATCTCTGAATAGTAATCTATTTCTAAGAATATTCAGAAACAAGCACCATATATGCAATTCAAACATCTAAGTGAGAAATGAAAAAGGATCTGATACACATACCGCCTCTTTGGAAATAATTGCCAGCTCGCCTGGCTTAACTCCCTGTTTCGCAAACTCCCTAGCTGCATATCCCTGTGAACACATAATCCAAGAGTTATATTTCAAAAAGAAAAAGAATAAAGAAACAAAGGATGTCTCATCTCAGCGTAAGAAGATATTTCTTCATTCTGTATAAATCTTGAAAGCTACCAAGGTTCCAGCGATCGTTAAACAGGAAAATCAGACATCCATGAAAAAATTCTCCAAAAGAAGTCAAAAATCAGTATCTGAGATTTCAATGGTTGTAAATAGGCGTCTAAAACTTGAATTCACAAACCTAGGTCGTCTAGACTTACGATCTTCAACAAATAATCGAAGAACCAGATAACATCATTTCTCCAAATAGATGAAGTTCAAACAAGTCCAAATCTCTCAAAAGGACATAAGTCCATAACAGAACTGAAGAAAAACAAGGGAAGAATGATTGAAAACCAGATCTGTAGTCTGTAGATACCAAAACATGAATCAAATACAATTTCAGATTAATTCTTCCATAATCCGAATCCAGCAACAAATTAACAAGGAAGAAATAAGAAAATCTCAACTAGACAAATAAAATTGAATTAAAAAATGCATAAAAAATATACATATAATCGGGAGAAATCGAAAAGTAAACAGAGAAGAAATGATCTAGACTCACAGCTGCAACGCCACCACCAACGATCACGTACTTGAAGTGCTTGTCCGCCATGGATCGAATGCGAGAAATCAGCAAAACAGATAGATAGATAGAAGATTGAGCTTCTTGGTTTCTCAAACCGGAAATTGTCGGGAGATGAGTGAAGAGCCCTGGTCTTCTGTTCTTTTAGCGGAGGCTGCTACATTGGCCGTCCCATTATTCTAGGAAGGTGCACTTGGCACAGGATTCTCTCCGGTTCAACTCGAGAGAATCTCTCGAGTTGGAACCCCTAGAGGTCTCCACGTGTCTCCTTTGACACCCCTTAACCGTGGGTAAGGTTCACTCACCTATCTTTTGTTTTATTTTTATATTAATTATTATTTTTTAAATTAAAAAAACTTAAATATTTTTTTAATTTAAAAAATAATAATTAATATATAAATAAAACCAAGGATGGGTGAGTGAACTGGGGTGGACGGCACAGGAAGAGGTTGCCACGTGTCTCCTTTGACACCCCTTGACCATGGGTAAGGTTCACTCACCCATCCTTGGTTTTTTTTTAATATTAATTATTATTTTTTAAATTAAAAACTGTTTTTAATATTAAAAAAACTCTAAAAACAGTTTTTATAATTTAAAAAATAATAATTAATAAATAAATAAAAAACTAAGGATGGGTGAGTGAACCTGGGGGAGGATGAACCTTACCCATGGTTAAGGGGTGTCAAAAGAAACACGTGGTGACCTATAGGGGTTCAAACTTGAGAGAATCCTGACCCTATGTGGACCCGCACTGACCCACGCGCATTTTAGTCAAAAGCCTGTGGCGGGTGTTCATGATATTCTTTTGAAGAGGATTTTCCTACGTTACTTTGCGAATCTCTCTATTTCGACCAACAAGAATTTTGTCTAAAAATTAGAGCTGTCAACAGCCGATTTTAGTTCTACCAACAAAAAAACAAAGGTGTGGTCTACTTGTGTGTTGTGCGTGTGAGTGTGTGTCTGCATCAGTGATGTGCGTGTGTGTTTCCTTTCATGCCTACAGTAATCACCTTGTGGTTGTGGTGTTATTGAGTTTACCAAAAAAAAAAAAAACCAGCCCGATGGTGATACCGTGATAGTCTGAACTTTCAATGCTCAGGATATCCACGGTTATCAAACAAAAAAAAAAGCCAATGATTATAAATCCGAAGTTATATTTGATTACACGTCAACTTATTTGAATTTAAATAAATATCTAAGGGATAGCGAAATCTGATATTTTTAAGATGGTGTTACATGCCGTTATTTTTTTCATTATGCAAAGATAACAAAAGAGAAATGGAAAACGGAACTAGGGTCTTGGAACCAGGGTCGTCTTAGAACTGACCCAGTGACCTCATTGGTCCAAGCCCCCTTTTTCACCATCCATCAAGTATGGTTAACTTCTTAGGATTAAGAAGTCTAACCATGGTTTTTAGAAAAAGCAAAAAAAAAAATTACTAATTTTAATTTAATTAAGTTTAACCATGGTTAAACAATGATTAAAAGAGACACGGGAACACTTGGGTCAGCTTAGAATCGGACCTGCTTCTTAGGACTCGTAACAAAATTCACATTGTGGATGTTATCTTTCTCCACAATAAAGAAAAAGATGTTATCATTCTCCACAAACTATATTGTTTAATTATTTGATAGGACATAATACTGGGGCAAGAGGGTAGTTGTTCCCTAAACTTTTGAAACAAAATCTATCTTTTATATTATATTATTTAACATTGCATCAAGGGTAAAACTTCTCCGTAAACAATGAGAAACAATACCCATATGACATGTACAAAACGTACGGACAAGATGACTCATGAACTTAGTTGTCGAAAAAAATTGAGGGTCATGCCTCTAAACCCAAAATATTTTTTACTCATCTAATCATTTTCCACAAATTCATAAGCAATTATTAACGTTTTTAATCAACCACCGCTTGTCCCCTACAAGAAACTCCTGACTCCACCCCTATATGTAGGGCACGCACGTTAAAGGAGAATGTCGCAACACACACAGGGACTACCCAACATTTGCTGACCACTATGATGTGGCAAAATATGGTATCCTAATTAGAATGTCGTAGCAGACCACTATGCATAAATATTGCGCCCTAATTAGGGCATAATTAGAGTGCCGCATCACTGCAATCAACAAATGATGGCACTCATACTTGATTTCTTGTCTCCCTAGCATTACTTATTAGCATTTTGCTAGCCTCATTCTCTTCCGGGGTAGATTTTGTGTACCAGTTAAAATGAAGAATTAAGGCGTGAGATTTTAGATGAAGCTCACAAATCTAAATATACAGTTCACCCTAGAGGTACAAAGATATACCAAAATCTTAAAGAAACATTTTTGGTGGAATAACATGAAAAGAGATGTAGCTACACATGTGTCCAAGTGTTTGGTGTGTCAGCAAGTTAAAGCTGAACACAAGAGACCAGCAGGATTACTACAGTCTCTTCCCATTCCCGAGTAGAAGTGGGAAAATATATCAATGGATTTTATTGTAGGTTTACCAAAGACATCTAAGAATTTCGATGCAATTTGGGTCATTGTGGATCGGTTAACTAAGTCGGCTCATTTTCTCCTTTATCGGATCACTTATAACTCTAACAATCTGACAGAACTATATATAAAGGAAGTAGTTCGATTGCATGGAGTACCGGTCAGTATCGTTTCTGATAGAGATGCCAGATTTACATTGAGATTTTGGAAGAGCTTTCATCAAGCCATGGGGTCCCGACTGGATTTTAGAACAGCATTTCATCCACAGACAGATGGTTAGACAGAAAGGGTAAATCTGATCATTAAGGATATGCTCCGGTCATGCATGCTAGACTTCCAGGGCAGTTGGGATGAACATTTGTCATTGATAGAGTTTGCTTATAATAACAGCTACTAGACTAGTATTTAGATGACGCCTTTTGAAGCATTGTATGGTAGGAGCTGTCGATCTCCTCTTTGCTGGGATGAAGTGGGAGAAAGGAAACTTCTAGGCCCAGAGTTGGCGGAACAGACTACAAACAAGGTGAATCTGATCAGCGAGAGGTTGAAGACTGCTCAGAGTAGGCAGAAAAGCTATGCAGACACCAGAAGAAGAGATCTAGAATTCCAGATTGGAGATCAGGTCTTTATCGAGATATCCCCTACCAAAGGAATTATGAGATTTGGGAAACGGGGCAAGTTGAGTCCAAGGTATGTTGGGCCATTTGAAATTATCAGGAGAGTGGGTGAAGTCGCATATCGGGTTGCCTTACCACCTCATATGGCGGCAATCCATAATGTTTTCCATATTTCCATGCTAAGGAAATACATTCCGGACTCATCCCATGCCATCGATTTGGAACCACTAGAAGTTCGAGAAGACCTCACGATGATTGAACAACCTATGCAAATTTTGGATCGAAAAGAGCATGTTTTGCGAAGGAAGATTATCTGTTTTGTCCTCCTACGTTGGCAACATCATTCCTATGAAGAAGCAACATGGGAAAGAAATGATGAAGTTCGAGAAAAGTATCCTCACCTGTTTGATTAAGGTATGTAATTTCGAGGACGAAATTCTTTTAAGGGGAGGAGAATGTAATGACCCGCATTTAATTCACGGCATTCATAATTCTATGAGTGAAATTATTAAATAAATGTACCTAAAATAATGTGTAAATCCTAGGAGAAATCAATACATTAAAAATATCAAATCACAAAACTCATTTAATTCACTAAATTTAGTGAATTTATGGAAATAAATTGCACTAAATAAAAGAGGAACAAAAAGTAGCAAAAAAGTTTTTTTTTAAAAAAATTCCTAGCGCCGGCGATCGATCGCCCAAAACGCTGTTTGGCTGAGGGCTTGCGCGTTTTTGTGGTTTTTGAGTCCCTAGAGCTCCCAATGTATAAATACCCCCTTTATACTCGTGGAGAGGGTTTTCTTAAGCCTTCTAAACCTAAAAGAGAGTTTTTGAAGAGAAACTGTAAGAGTTCAAAGATTTGGTCGGAGAAGGGAAAAAGAGACGTAGAGATCAAGGTAGAACCCTATTTCGCAAGCGATAGATCGTAGGGAAACGATCAAGTAAGGTAAATAATAGATCTAATATTCAATATTTTGAGCATTTAAGTTAAATAATGAATAAAAAGAGATGAATCTAGGCAAGGATGTAAAAATATGTGGGATGTGAAGAACTATAGTTGCCTCTATATTAATGTTGGTGGATCTATAAAAATAGGATGTGAAGAATATGTTTATGATCTCAGTTTTCTACGAATAAAATAGGATGTGGAGAACATGTTTATGATCTCAGTGATTATTTTTGCGATTAAAATAGGATGTGAAGAACATGTTTATGATCTCTGTTATTATTTTTGCAATTAAAATAGGATGTGAAGAACCTATCTGCTATGTATTGTTTCTTGATAGTTAAAATAGGATGTGAAGAACCCATGTATAATATTATATCATTATTTTAATGGTTAAAAATAGGATGTGGAGAACCGATTTATGATTTTGGTTTCATTATTTTGATGGTTAAAAATATGATGTGAAATACCTAATCATGATACCTTTTATTTATTCTCGAATCATTAAATACGAATGACCATGTTTAAATTAATTATGATTCAACAAGGGGATTGGGAAAGTCATTTGAAGTAGGTGGAGTTATAAGGAGAATGAGATTATGGATGAGATGAAATGGATGATTTAATTGGTGTTATTTTAACAATATATGAGCTTGATTTTATGTTTAAGACCAGGAGAATTATTATTAATTAAAGACATTATAATTAAGACGTTAAACTTAATTAAAACGAATAGGAGATTTCGATATGTAAGTTAGCTCGTAAATTATGAATCTTTTAATGACATTGGTGATGTTTGATTGTAGTATTATAAGAAATACGATAAATTGTGTGTTTCTGTTATATCTTTAATACATGATATATTATTGGGTAAACGAACCTTTGATGGAAGTCGAGCTTGCCTAGGCCTGGTTAACATAGTGGTATGGGACGTTATGGTGAGATGTCGTATGGCTCTCGACGGTTAGTCTTAGGTGCAATTTAAACAAGAGGTATATCATTGTGCACTTACGAATGAAAAATCGGTAAAAGTAAGAAAAAGAATTAAAGACATTAATGAGATGTTAAGTAACACCAAAAGTAAAGTAAGAAAAGTATGAAAGTAAGAAAAGAAAAGGACACACGAAAACGATAATGTATGTTGTGTTGTGCATCACCGGATACCATCAGAAATGGCGAGATATATGCCAAAGTAAGTAAACCGTCGTACCGGGAAATGTACTAAGTCGTCCGTACCGGATAATGTACGAAGGATGGTATCACGGTAAAGTAAAGTATAGTAACCTCGTTCCTTATACGGTAAAGCGGTATTTTAAGTTATTACAAATGCATGTGAATCGGTATCGGTGTGATGATAATATATGAAATACGAAAAGTAAGAAAAGTAAGGAAAGAAAGAAAAGTAAAGAAGAAATAACAGAAAGAAGGGAAAAGAAAGAAAGAAAGAAAATTCGCATAATGTAAATGTTTAGCTTCCGCACTCTGGTTTTATATGTAAATAAATGTGTGAAGTGATGAAATGCATGTAAATGTTATTCTTTATATTGTTTATTATGCTCTGTTATATACGCGAAGTAACTCGTTTACTCAGCCGATGACTTTTGTTGTCGGCAGGTTCAGATTCAGGTTCAGGTTTTGACATTTATGCACCCGGCCCTTGGGAAGAAGAAGAATACATCGAGGAACCTGAAGGTGATTATCTCGAGGAAGAAAGGTACCTTGATCGATGACCCTACTATTGAAATTGTGTTATGGTTATTTAAATTCCGGATGATTTTAATTATTGGCAAAGACACGTGTTATTAGTCTTTTATGTTTATGGTCCAGATGGGTGACTAGGATTTATTACTTTTCAGTTAGATTATGGGATTGGAGTTTTAGTTGATGTTTTATTTAAAAAAAAAAATTTAGGTCCGTATTTTTGTGCCTTAATTGCTTCTAACAAGATGATCATTAAGTGAGTCACGTGCCAAGATCTCACATCCTCTTAGGTGGAGTTTTGGGGCGTGACTTTGTAGCTAGCCAATTGCGGCTTTGAAAGATTTTCCATTCGGGCTAGCAAAATTCTTTTATAAAATATTTATAATCCCTAATGTATTAACATTAACCTTGGACTGTTCGACATCACTCATCAGGACATGTGACATAAGGATGTGTTTGCCTGAGAGGCTAGGAGGAGAGATTGAATCTTAGCAAATTGCGATTGAATTTAGGGAGAGTTCAATCGTACCCACAGGCCAACATGTGTCCCTTTTAACCCTAATTAACTATGGTTAAGATTCACTAACCCTTATGGTTCAATTACATAAACTTGGTTTTTTGAAATATATATTAAAAATTATTTAATTCTAGTTAAGACTTTTTAACCATTAGGATTAATATTTTTACCTTAACCACAATTGATTAGGGTTAAAAGGTACACAAATGTTGGCCTGTGGGTGCGATTGAACTCTCCTCGGAGGATCTCCTTTTTATCCTAGGTGCTTCCCATCACAGGAAGGGTCCCACATGCCCTATGGAGGATGCCCATGATTTTATAAAAATCAACTGAGAACGTCCGGTCAAAATAGTTGTTTGACTTATTTCAATTTCAAAGCATCCTTCTCACATAATTGCTTTTTTTTTGGGTAGTAAATATAGTTTACCTCCGTCAGTAGAGTCAATCAGTCAGAAGTTAGCATGGGCAGTGGAACTCTTACTGCTTGTACCCAGGGGGAATGGATTCCCAGACTGGAATGGATTCCCAGACCTTCCCCTTGGAAGGCCACAGCCCTACCACTACACAAGAGGCAGGGTGTTCTCACATAATTGCTTTTACAGAAACCAAAATAACACCTTAATGTAATGTAAGGGGGTGTTTGGGGTTTCTAGGAACGCATTTGGTACAGTGTGTTTCACGAATGATAAATCGTAACTGGATATGTGAATAATGATGTCAATAGAAGGTGCATGGCTGTCACCTAGTTATTGAGAATATTTCATCACATATAATCCAACAGGTCTTTTCTATCTTCTAGGCCAGAAATGGCCGCCCGGGGGTTGGAACCAGGAATCTATTATAGGGGGCACATTTGGTTTAAAGGAATCTATTATCCCCAATGGGTAGAACTAGGAATCTATTTTTGCCCCCGATTTGACAATTAAGTTTGTGGGTCATTTCATCCATATATTTTTTACATATCGTACATGAATTGTTTCTCATTATTTACAAGAGTAGTTATCTCATTGTTCTATGACGACTATGCCCTATTATATAATATAATATAATTTTTTTAAAAAATTCAAGGAATAATTGCCCCCCTTGTCCAATGATTATGTCCTATTAAATTATTAAACAAAATTGTTAAAAGATATATTTTTTAAAAAATTCAATGGATAGTTGCCCCATGACTAATCCTCTATAGATACAACCAAACTCTTTGAAATTCGGTTACAACACAAAAGTCTTTTAACTTTAGTTAACAATTTTAACCTTAGAGTTAATTTTTTTGTCTAGAAACCAAGGTTAGGTGGTTGAACCCTAAGGGTTAGTGAATCATAATCATAATCAAGAGGTATTAAAAGGGCACGTGTTGACTTGTGGGTTGTAACCGACTTCAAGGAGTCCGGTTATAACAATAGAGGATTCTAAATACTTAGTAAACTATATTTTTAGAAAAAATCAAAGCTGAGAGGGTACCCACCTGGGATCGAATCACAGCCAATCGTGAATGAACTCAGAGAAAGTTCAATCACACCCACATGCCAACACGTGTCCCTTTTAACCCCTATTAATTGTGGTTAAGATTTACTAACCCTAGGGTTCAACAATACAACCTTAATTTTGTGGAAAAAAAATATTAAACTCTAGTTAAGGATTTTTTGACCCTTAGGAGTTAGGATTAATATATTTTTTTTAAAGCTATAGTTATATTGTTGAACCCCAAAGGTTAGTGAATATTAACCACAGTTAAAAGGGGTTAAAAGGAGACGTGTTGGCCTGTGGGTGCGATTGAACTCTTCCCGAGTTCAATCACAATTGGTTGTCATTGGATCTCCACCACCTCCATGGCCATGCTGCCATATGGATATACATACATACAAAAAATTTTGCAAAAGTTTAGGGGGGGGGGGGGGGGGGGGCTTGGCTCCGCCCATGGGGGCAAAGAGAGTAAGAGAAAAACAAAAACCATAGCTCTTTAAGGCAATGCCTAATGCTTATCATTCAACTGGGTCATTTTTTTGTAAGGTTTAAAATTACAAAGATAATGTTCATAGCGGTGGGGAACCTTGAACTGCAATGACGGAAAGAATTGGAGGCAGAAATTGATAATATCCCAAAATAAAATTGAACGCTTTTATTTTGTATGTTATTCTTTATTTAAAAATTCTCAAAATTTTACTTCTGGCGTTAGTTTAAAAACTTATTAAATGCCAATTTTCATTTCTTCATATTCTCTCTCTCATCCGGCGAGCTCACACATCGCGCAAACACGATTCAAATTGTCAAAGAGTAGATACTATTTCATCTACCGGCGACAATACTCCACGACAGTTCATGTCATCTTTCCCGTAAGTCAAAGTCCCTCTCTCCCTCTCTCTCTACATCACTAACTTGGGATTTTGGTTCCTCTGAAACAATTGCTAATGGCTTGCAAAGCTTGGCAATTAAGTAAACTCCTCCAAATTTACTCTACGCAAAAGAAAACAGACATTGCCAAATGACGAGACTCACAAAGCCTGCCACTTGAAGTTTCGATACTTTGCAAGCCTTAGCAAAAGAACACTCTAATTAAAATACAATGTTCATTTTTTATTTAATAAATATAATATCAAAATAATAGCCAAAAATAAAGAGATAACCACCATCATGTCACCGGCGGTGATTACCAATATAACGTAACAAGTCCTTGGAACCGTATTCATAATGAATGGAGTAGGGTAATGAAGTGTTGTGAGATTCGGTACTCATAGAAAATGGAGTAAAGTAATAAAGTGTGATGAGATACAACATTTCTCATCACAAGGTGATTTGAAATTTTGATATTATTGATAGACTCGATCTCATAGAGGGTTTATATAAATATTACATCATCCCATGATAGAAACACGGTGAAATCTAATCTTAATCAAATCAAACTACTTCATGCTAATCTATTCAAGATACCTATCTATCTAAGATTGTGATAGAGATAATTTGAAGTATCTCTTCACATTATTACAATAGCACTAATTCCCTATAATACGTACCATTATGTTATCAGCGATAACACTGTTACTACATCCATTACCAAAAGATCAAGGTGGCATCCATTGGAGAAGATACCATTCTTCAAGGAGGATGCAATCCCCTTTCTCAAAATCAAAAACAAGCAATTGTACTTGTCTTCCTGACCAATGAATCAGGCTTCCTCTGTTGAGATTGAGCACACAAAAAGAGAAACCAATATATAATGGGGTTGTTAACAACTTTGCTTCCTTTTTTCTTCTTTTTGGTGGAATGGAAAATGTGACAACTATGAATTCATATGACTGTGTCAGTGTGTCTACCGAATAAGTATGTTTAAAGATTTACACATCTGATTTTTTTTTTTATAATTACTAAACAATATGAAGGAAACTGGAAAAGGCCATTTGATGTTCAAACATAACATGAACAATATGCCACCAATGTAATCCTAAACATAGGTTTTATGATCAGTTGTTGTAAACTTAATTCCTGCATTCCTACAGTCTAAATAACCAAATTCACAGAAACTCTATCGACAGACCTGGAGGAAGATGCAAAATCACACTAGCTCTGCTACCATTGTTGCCTGGTCTCATAGGAAAGGATTCTCTTCTCCAGCTGCATCACCGAATGCCACAGAAAATTAAAATAGTTGAAAAAAGAAAATCTACAAGACTAATCACTTATTGTATCAAATTACCAATAGAACACATAATTAAAGAAAAATGAACAAGAAGCACAAGCAGGAGTCAATTGTTTATGCATGTAAAGGAACGGAGAATAATTGGCTATCAAGAAGGTCGTGATTCATGAAGTGCAAACGCATTGAAGTTCAAAATGAAAAGACCATAGTTAATAATAACTATTTATCATTTATATACTAAATTATTCAAACTAATTGCAAGCAATGACTGCTAAAATGATTCTCCAAAAAGGTCATAATCTCTAAGCCCCGAGAAAGTTCCAAATTAATAGATCCTCACAGTCTACAAACCAAAGTACTATAGTAGTTCTGGCACCCCACTTGAAAGAGGTTTGGCTCTTGATTTATGCAGTCATTTACAACAATATAATCAAAATAATTTGACCTTGTACTAGATTTAATTAATGTTTTGAATCATACCACGGGATAGAATGACATATCTTATCCTACTTCTTCCCTTTTTCAAGGAAAAATGCCTAACATATGAGGAAATTAACAGCAACGTCAATGGTACACTTCTTTAGACATTTTAAATGTCCTTTTCATAACGGTGAGATTTTCCAAATATTTCTTTTCTCCCTCCCTAAGATGTCCTTTTCATAAGGGCGAGATTTTCCAAATCTTTTGTTTTCTTTTCTCCCTCTCTAAGATTTCAACCGCCGTTTCACTAAAGAAGATTTGAACCATTGAGGATAGGGAGAAGAAATGAGAAATATAGGAGCTGAAGGCACAGGAACGGAAGGGGTGTACGAGTATAAATGAAAAAGAGACTGAAAAGGAAAACAGAGAGATTGAGGACAAATCTAGGTGAGAAACTGCATCTTTTCCAGTGCAGTTAAAAAGGAGGTCTCCCAGTGACACATCCGTACATATGGCCAACAGACACCTGAATGAACCACTTGATGGGTCCCATCTAGGATTCCCCCACCAAAAATCTATTTAAGGCAGATGATCATAGCCATCCGTTTGCCATGTTTTTCAAGTCCAAAGAAGGGGTTTTTCCCAGATTGCCCCTCTAGTATGGGGTTCTTCCCCAAATAACCAAGTTTTGAAAACCCTTCTCTAAATGCCCTTATCATCTATTTTCCATAATTCAGTATTTATGAAAAGTCTTAAATACCCCTCCATTGATTTTGAAAGAAAAAGAAGAAGAAGAAGAGGGATTTAGGTTCGTGGATGAGAGTTCTTCGTTCCCACCCCATTTCCGGCGAGAGTTCTTCATTCCAAGAAGAAGATACGTACGTGGATGAGATGAATGAAGCTCACCCACTCCCTTCATCTTCCAAATACCCCTCAATTACCATTTATACTGATTTTGAAAGAAGAATAATAACAAAGAAGAAGAAAAGATGAAAAAATCGCAAAAATCCGAGTTTCCCGAAGTTTTTTGCGCGCAGGGTCGAGACAGTGCATCGACCTCGTGCATTTTATGCATCGACCCCGTGCAAAATGTATCGACCGCGTACAAAATGCACTAGGTCGATACAATGTATCAACCCCGTGTAAAATGCATCGACCGCGTACAAAATACACTAGGTTGATGCAATGCATCGACCCCGTACAAAATGCATCAACCGCGTACAAAATGCACTAGGTTGATGCAATGCATCGACCTCGTGCATTTTATGCATCAACCCCGTGCAAAATGCATCGACCGCGTACAAAATGCACTAGGTTGATACAATGCATCGACCTCGTGCATTTTATGCATCGACCGCGTACAAAATGCACTAGGTTGATGCAATGCATCGACCTCGTGCATTTTATGCATCGACCGCGTGCATTTTATGCATTGACTCCGTGCAAAATGCATCGACCGCGTACAAAATGCGCTAGGTTGATACAATGCATTGACCTCGTGCATTTTATGCATCGACCTCCTGCAAAATGCATTGACCGCGTACAAAATGCACTAGGTTGATGCAATGCATCGACCTCGTATATTTTATGCATCGACCTCGTGCATTTTATGAATCGACCCCGTGCAAAATGCATCGACCGCGTACAAAATGCACTAGGTCGATACAATGCATCGACCTTGTACATTTTATACATCGACCCCGTGCAAAATGCATCGACCGTCGTCTTCAAGCTTGGAAACATGACTGTAAATCATAGAAAATGAAAAAAAAAACATATGTAAACACATATATAACATGAAATATAAGGTTTTGAACCATAAATATAATGATTATAAACATTTTTCCATGAATTAATCATACATGCAATGATTTTTTTGAATTCATTTTTTTTAAAACACAAGAAACCCGAAAATGAGGGTTGTTCTTCGGTTAATGACGTTTTTTCACGAAAAGAACATGAAAATAACGCTCTTGGAACAAAGATCTCTCGCCAAAATGGGGTGTGAACGAAGTTCTCTCATCGGAAATAGGGTGGGGACGAAGAACTCGTCGGAAATGAGGTATGGATACCCAAAGTCTTTTTTTCAAATGATTGGGATAAAATGGGAAAAATTCGCATGTGTGAATAGATGCACATGTGTGTGGGGGCATTTAGAGAATGGTTTTTAAAACTTGGTTATTTGGGGAAGAACCCCATACTAAAGAGGCAATGATAAGTGCTTAATTTTGCTTAATTATCCTCATTTAAATAAGCATTATCATACTTCTTTGATTCATATCTTCATTTTTACACGTAAAGTGGTGTATTCTCTTCTCACTATTGCGTTGTCCTCTTTCTCTTAATTTTCATGATACATTTGCATGTATTCATACATGTCTTGAAAGGCTGCATGCAAAATATTTTTAAGAGAGACTTATTACGTGTATTTATTTTTTGTAGGAATCCTAACCCCAGACTACTCTCGGGATTCAAGAAGTCTAAAGTTTCAAATAGCTCATGTTCAACTCAAAGATCTAAAGGAGCTAGAGCCCAAAGAGCAAAGCCCAAGCCAAAAGTCCAAGAAGCCAAGTCGCAAGTCAAAGAGTCAAAGCCCAAGAGCAAAGCCCAAGACCAAGTATAGAAAGATTCTACAACATAGCAGGAGAATCTTAGGAAGATATGGATTAATATGATTTTGGCATAAAAATGGTGGAACTCTCTTGAATTAGAAAGAAGAAGTGTGCTATATTGATGTTTCTATTTCAGAAAAAAAAAGGAAAAAGTCTATTTTGGTCACAAGAACTCTTTATTTTGGGTGGATTTTGGAATTCAAGTAAGGAGCTTAATGGAGGTCAACTAAATCCACAAGAAAAGCAAGAAATTTCGTGGATGGCTAGAGGAATGCTATTATTTAGCAACCAATCTCAAACAAAGAATGAGGATTTCCCGGATTCCCGCCTAATCTGGACAGTACTTACTAATTTGGACATAACTTTTGACTCAAAATTCGGATTAAGGCAAGGTTTGATGTTTTGGAAAGAAGACTTAAAGGGGAACAAAATTGTATTTCACAAAGATCTCCTAATTCGGACGTTTAAGAGGTCAAAACATGTCGTCAAGTGGAGGAAAGTGCAATTTTGGTTGGAATTTTGGAATTAGAAGTTTCTCTTTTGTTTTTCTTTCCCTTCTCTTCTTCCCTTTAGTCTATATAAACCTAAAGTGAGAGACTTTTGGGGCTCTCTGATCTTTTCTCATTCTCTTTTCTCTCTTCTTCTTTTAGCTTTTTTTTGAGTTATTTTATTGTAGTGTTTGGAACACCATTAAGGAGGATGACAACTTCAATCATGGTGGGCTAAACACCTTTCTAAGGTTAGGGATTTGAAACCTTTTTCTGATTTATGTGGATGATGTGGATGGTTTGATCATTAATTTTAATTGAATAGTTCTTATTTTGGTTAATTGTTCTTCTCTATATGCTCTTTGATTTCATATGATCTATTGATATATGGAATGCTTGGATCCCCTGTGAGTTAGATACAGAGTACTCTTCAAATTTCTCTAATTATTCAATTGAATTTAATGGTCAGTGGTTTTATCGTATAATTTTCCATCTAGATTAAATCTTTATTTAATTCTAGATGTGTTTTCATCCAAATCTAAGCATAAGGAGGGATAGGTGGATTTTCCTGAAGCCTTAGACCTCTTTTTCATTGCTTTACAGTTATCAGTGACTTTTGCTCCATTCTCATTGAGTGGAAAACCGATTTTAAATCTCTCTTCTCTTTAGATTTCGTTTCCTTAATTCTTGTTGCACAATAGTCAATCCCTGTGGATTCGACCCTGTGCTCACCAGATACATCAACTGTGTCACTTGTGCACTTGCAAGTATATTATTTTTACTCTTGATTTTATGTCCATTAATTTGGATTAAATTAAGTTGTAACAGGCAATCTGGGAAAAACCCCTCCAAAGAATGTGACAGATCAAATGGTAATTTATTCTCATTTGATTGGATCAATCTTAAGAGTTAAGGGTAGACCTCCTAGGTGGACCAATGCAAGGTGAGACACCCCCCCCCCCGGCGCGGGCGCGCATGTGTACCGCGAGTAATTCCATGCAATTGCTATACCTATACTCCACTTGGTGCTTACCCATCAGTTTGCATACACTTCCTAACCTTAGAAAAAGCCGAGTCTATATATATTTATCATCAAGAGGTAATAGATACTTTCTTATTCTCATTACGTAAACCATCTTTAGAAAATCCAGAAAATGTTAAATCTACATTATGCATTACCTGAACAACGGTCTCCAGTTTGCTTTGCAAATGATAGTACTCATGCTTGATCCTATTTAGAGCCAGCAAGCACCTTAAAGAATAACATTTCCATCAAATAAGGATATTAAAACAGGAAAAAAGAACCTAATAATTGCGTACTTTCAGAAAAATCACGTGTTCAGTGCTATAAAGTAATCGACAATATTGGCAAAGAGAAAAAGACAGACACATATTTATCAGCTTGAACCCGAGATATTAGTGTTTATCAAACAACAAAGAAGATATACTAAACTTGCTCAACTGCAATGGAGGTTCTAATATTTGACATAAAACGTGCAAATTCATCTTTAAAATGTAGAAAATATTAAGTTAAAGAGTAATAGAAGACTAGTGAATTCATGGTCTCAATATAATATGCAGTTGAGATGGAATGTGAGAATTGAGATCAATTTCAAGGTATAAGTTTATGACCTCTAATCACCACGATGAGGCTGGTCCCTCTTTTAGTAGACTCCGCTATGAATATGAATGAAGAAATGAATGCCGGGCTCTTTCTTTCACTGCTAACCCCAAGAAGTTTCTTAATGCTGATACTTTCTGTTTCGTCGAGCCCCGAGCTTGTGGTCCTCCTTTGAGTGTGGGTTCAATTGGATGTCTTTTATCAACAACACACTTTGAGAATCTTGTTAAGGAAATGGGAATCATGCTGATGCAGCCCCCAGCATGATACATAGGGCTGCATCGACGGGACATACCAGTAGCCATTGGATGCTTTTTGCTGCTTTAGAGAAATAAAGACTCTCTAAATCATTTGATCACATCGATTTTACTTTTGATGCTAGGTCCGACTAGGGTGCTGGTTATTTATCTACAATGTGTGCCCCAGCTCAGTCTTTCTTGTTATACCCTGATGACTTCCCCGATGCTCTCACTCAGATTATTGAGCATAACACTAGAAGGGTAACTATCTTCTCTTGTAAATATTTATTATTCTTTCAATATATTTAATCGGGGTCTGCCTAACCCCATCTTTTCCTCAAAAAAAGAAAAATAAAACTGGTGATCACGCTTAGAATGTCTACTCTTCAAGTTACAAATTCAAAGAGAATGTAGGTATCTTTCTAGTAGAATGTAAAGACTAAAGTGGGTACTCAAATATCATGGCCCCCAATACTCATGCAGAGCAGTGGGACCCACCACTTGATCAATCCCAATAAATCTTCAATACTAGCAGAGAGACTCCATTGAATGGAGCGCATCTCTTGTCCCTGCCTGTGCAAATGACATCAGCAGCAGAGAGACTGCATTTGTTTACCACAGATTCACTCGACACTTTAAACCTCAATTAAAATGGAAATGAACTGCAAAAAAGGATTTCTGTACAGTGAGGCTGTAATACCACCATTCCAAGGTTGATGATATTCGAGAGCATTTCTACAGGTAATGATGTATGAGAGCATCGTAATGGATGAACCTCTCTATTGGAGAAATGGATATCCAGTAAACTTTGTTCTCGATCCCTCAGCTAAGAAATGAAAAGTTTAGCAAGCCTTGAAAATGAATATAAATCAGAAAGGGAAATAAATTACAAAAAACAAAGGGAGTCAAGCTTATTATAATTTTGAAAATTTATTATTAACAAAAGTGGAAAGCAAGGTGTGAATAGGCATACTTTGTACATAGGGAATTATCTTCCCTAATTTTGACTTTCTCAAATATATATATATATATAGGGAAGGATATTAATGAGCCATGCTCATTACAACTTTTAATGAGTGGTCCCTCACTCCCTCTAGAAAGATGGCATGTGGCAATCTTTTTTTAAATCCGACGGTTGGATATTGAGATGGGTCCATTGAGAGATAAATGTCAAAAAAGTAGTTTGATCGGACGTGTTTAGACCGTTCAATTAGACCCTAGTTCATCAGCATTAACCCCCTAGGGTTCACTAGACCCTAACTAGGTTATAGAAATAGCTAATGTTCCCATCTTCAATCGGATGGTCTATAAATGTCTGATTGAGCTGATTTTTTGGCACATGTCTCTTGGTAGATCCGTCTTGACATCCAACGGTTGGATTTTAGAGTAACCTGCCACACGTCACGTTATTAAGGACTGCTCATTAAAGGCTTTAATGAGCATGGCTCATTAGAATGATACTCTCTCTATATATATATGACTAGTCAACTCAAAGCACAATCTTTCTAAAAGCCCCATAAATAAATTAAGTAATATAATAACCCTCAGTTAAGATTCTAGCCTATATGCATTAGCTCTCCTAAAATGTATATCCACTACTTAATGCCACTGAATATACAAAGAACAGAGAAATTTCCACGAGGGAAAATTTCCTAAAGTACGAGGAAATCTCCATTAATGCAGAAGACCCTCAAAAAAAGGGAAGGTCATGTATAATTCTCTAGATTTCTTGCACACTAAATAAGGACTTGAGTTCATGTTCTAGTTGACTGTTCCTAGCCGACCTTGAGCAGAAAAGATCAACATGTATCACTCACGGATGCAAGCAATATTCTTCAGAAAACCTGCTGCTTTTAGAAATGAAATATTGAGAGATTGTAAAGAAACGAAACATGTAATACAGCGAAGTGCTCACGAGAAATTAACAACTTTTTCTTGAATGATGGCGATTTATGTGATGTATTAGGAACACAAAATAACAAATGGGGCTTTAATATGGTAACAGATATAGAAATAAGATTCATAGCTGCATGCATGGGAGAAGACCCTTCTTACCCTTCCTTATGATTGCCATCACATGCGTGACGAAGATCAAGACAGGCAAGCTTCATGCGATGAGCACCAATGCTGGAACACCATATATAGAAAAGATTCAGGTTGATGCATTATTAAGACGATAATGGGATGCCTGCATTAATATGGCACCACAATGCAATGCAGCCCGCTTAAAAGATATTCTAGAGCAAAAAGAAATCAAGACATATTATCTTAAATGTCCGATTAACCGTATCCTTTTGGACAGCTGAGAATATGACCACCAGTGCATAAAAATGGCAACTAAGTTACTCTATGTGCAGGGAGTAAGGGGCGTTTGGACAACTACATAAATTCATTTGCAAATTGTGTCATTTTAGAGTGTGTTTTTTTTCTGTTTAATAAAAAGGGAATTGGAGTTTACATGAACTCGTTTGATTCTTAAACTACAACTCAAATTTCACTCTCCTTTATAGACAGATAGTACATGCCATGGAGTCATTTCAGAATTTGGTGAATTGAACTCATTGATTTTTAAACTACATCTCAAATAAGTCTATTCTGAAATGTATTAAACTTAAAAGCAACCCGCTTTTAAATGAAAAAGTTTGCAAATGACTTCGTTTTAGGAGTTCGAGTGCCCGCTCTAAGCAAACTGCTATTTACTTTTTAAAACAGCATAATAAATTGAATCTGCATCCAACCTTAGCCAAACAGGATACTAATTTCACAAGATATTACATATTCTCGAGATTCCTTAACTTCTGCCCGTAGGCAATCTGATTTAGTAATAATCAATGTTTCTGTGGAAACCAACTATGACATAATTACAAAATCTAGGTTCAATATTTTCGGATTCCAATAAACTAAATTGATGATTTGACATAAATTTGCATGGAGCTGATTATATCAGTAATATCAGAAATAAACGTTAACTTTTGAAGAATATTATGCTATAAAATAAGCATGTTCGACCATCCAACTTACGGAATTTTCTAGATCATTTGCAATAAATTTTCCGACCATCCAAAATAGTAGACAGAGTTATCACTTGGAGTCAGGATTTGGGCCAGGCTCATATATGAGACTTGTATTGATCCCAACCCTTCTGCATGTGTACCAAATGCAAGCACATATATGTTAAACATGAAAACTACATAAGCATTCCACCTTGTCGTAATCCACTAACAAAATTTAGATTCTCCTCTGAATAACTCATTTAGGCAAATGAACAGTTTCGTTACCTCAAGCAACTTCCTTTAAGTTGGTGGACATAATCATTCACCTTGCCGTAATTCACAGAATGTTGATCCCTGATAACAGAGTAAACATGAGACAAAATCCACCCAAACTAAATACGAAAAACCAACTGCAGAAACTGAAACACCATCAGAAATTGCCAGGCTCGAAATTACAGATATTTTGTCAGTTCTATTAACGTCACCCGGGAACCGTTAAAGAACATGGTGATCACTTCCACAACAAACCGGGGGTTGTTTGTGTCTTGTAATGCTTGGACTTGATAAAATTGGCGATCCAATATTCCCTGCAAGGAACAAGAAGAACTCAGGCACTCTCTAATTAACAGAATTTGTCAGTAAATTTGAGAAGTCCTCCAACATCAAAGGCTTTCAGTCCACAATTTGTTTAACTAGTTGTGAAAAATCTTTCAATGGATCTAAACGAATCAAAAAGATCAACAAACACCCTACTAAGCAAAATTACATTTAGGACAAATGTTATCCGATCAAAAGTCTGATTACGAAACGAAATGCAAAACATGTCTTCGTATTCAATCGCCACAGTAAAGAAAGAAAAAAAAAAAGATGATAATCTAATATCATTTTAAACAGAAACAGAACAAGATCAACATTCTCCGCAATCTCAAATCCTGAGATCATCAAAACTACAACAACAAAAAAAGAACAAGACGGATAAGAATTGGAGCAGAATCTGCAAGAAAACTCTCATAAAACCAGAATTCTGACAGAAAAATCAAAGAGAAATAGGAAGGAATTCGTTACCTCGTCAATCAGGGACTGCACGAACCCTTTAAGCTGTGCTTTGAGCGCCGCTAACGCCATCTCTTACAGAACAACAGAGATGAAAACCCTAAGCAACTGAAACTGGAAGATGATTTGGAGTGATGGAGAGAGAGAATATGTGCTGGTTATTTATATGGAAATACTTAACTACCTATTATAATGTACAGTCATCATCGGTGAATGCCCCTTTTTTACCACACACATCAACTGTAGTTAAAGATACACTCACTCCTATAGTTAACCAATCTAAGCTTGATTTGTAAAAATTAAAATGGCATTAGACTACTTATTCTAATGCAGGGTATACTAATCACTTATTTATATTTATATATAGGCTTTGATGTGCCATTGATGTGCCAGGACAACGAGAGCAGACATTTAATACCTTTTAAACTGTCGGATGTCTGATTGGGGAAATATGTACTGTCATTATCGCGTCGCCGCATACTATCTATTTCTGTCTGCTGGCAAAGTGCTTCTGTACACTGAACCTGGAGCCAACCATAATTGGGAGGGAAACCAAATCCTGGTTAAGATTCCTTCACCCATCCACCCTTGATTTTTATAAAAAATTATTAATTCCTTTTTTAAAAACCAAGGATGGATGGATAAATCTTAACCACAGTTAAGAAGTCTCAAAAGAGACACATGGCAACTTAGGAGTGATAACCGGATTTGCCAAATCCAAATCTGATTATCACTTTAGAGGATTTGGTCTTATTGGGAGGAGTAACTAATATAGGAAAGGGAGGGATCGGATTACAATCGATTCAATCGCACCCACATGTTAACATCTTTTAACCTTTATTGACCATAACTTAAGATTTACTAATCATTGGGATTCAATAATATAATATTAGTTTTTTTTTAATACTAAAAATATTAAGCGCAGGATTCTCTCGAGTTGGAACCCCTAGAGGTCGACGTGTCTCCTTTGACACCCCTTAAACATGGGTAAGGTTCACCCACCCCTAGGGTTCACTCACCCATCCTTGGTTTTTTTTTTATATTAATTATTATTTTTTAAATTAAAAAATTATTTTTAATATTAAAAAACTCCAAAAATAGTTTTTTTTATTAAAAAAATAATAATTAATATGAAAAAAAAAACCAAGGATGGGTGAGTGAACCCTAGGGGTGGGTGAACCTTACCAATGGTTAAGGGGTGTCAAAGGAGACACGTCCTCTAGGAGTTGCAACTTGAGAGATTCTCTCAAGTTGACTCCCAAAATATTAACCCTATCAATTAAAAGTCTTAACCAAAGTTAAATATTTTTCTAAAAATCAAAATTATATTATTGAATCCTAAGATTAATTAACCGGAACCACAATTAATAGTAAAAAAACTTAAAGACAGTTTAATTGCAATTGACTGTGATCCAATCTTGAAAGAGAAATCTAATCGAGAAAGTACGATAATAGTGCAATATGATACCGTCGTTAATGTCAAATATCACGGGACCACTTGTTGCCTATTTTGTTGCCCGTTTCGTAAAGGGTAGTGATTAAAGGACGACAAGGTCAGCCTGTTTAGAACTTTAATTTTTATTTTGGTCATAATTTTTTATTTTTTTTTATTACCAAAAAATGGGGTTCCAGAGTGTCGTCATGGCCCCCTAGACACTGATCGTGGGTTAACGGGTTGGCGTTTAGATTTAAGCCTGCCCATGGCAAGCCCTACCCCTCCAGTACCAATGGCCCCCACCTTCAATCCCATATTGCTAGGTTTCAAGACGTACGGCCAAGGGCAAGCCTGCAAATGCCACCTACAACACCTCACAGGATCCCAACTTGAGATGTCTACCGTGGCATAGAAGGCACGAAGCCACTGAACCACCCCCTCGGGTGATTTGGTCATAATTGATATTCCTGAGGATATGTCCATCTATGCAACATTTATTGTTGTTGATTTGTTTGAGTAACGTACCTTGGGAATAGCCCATAGGTGTATCCCTGCCTTAGGAAGGAGGTTCTGGGTTCCATTCCTGAGAGGGTGAGAGTGGGCTGCACTCTCCACCCGCCTTTAACTTAGAACAAATACTGACTTGCTAACCGGGGTTGCGGCCTAACCATGTGTCTCATACCAAAATAATAATAATAATAATAATTAGCTTAAAGAAACATGAACTTGGGAATGGAAGGGGACTGATGTAGCATTAGTAATCCAACAGTTTTTAAAATGTTAAGAGTGAAAGAAATCAAGCAAAACGTAGAACAAATTTCAAGCAATCATAACTGTAACTTTTAATCCCAGTATAACCATCGATTTTTTTTTTTTTTGGTCACTAGTATAGCCGTCGATTAGTACTCGAGATGTTCATCTTGTTGAGACATTCGACGTGACAATTAATGAGAGTGTATTGACAATTTTCAAGGTGAAAATGCTCATTTTAAGGTCAAATCACAGTTTATAAGAAAAACTTTATTAAAAAACTTATTCTTAATAAATTTATAATTTAGCATAATTTTAAGAATTTAGAGTCTAGTTTATTTAAGAAAACTTTAACTTAATAATTTGAGATTAGTTTTGTGATGATTAGGAATTTTATTATTTTGCATAAATTTTACTATTTTGGATAAGTTAAGTTTTCTTATCAAAACAAGAAAGTTAGGTCTTGATAGATAATTACAAAATAAAGGAATTTCAATATTCTCTTTAGGTTTTCCCTGAACTTCCCTTGTAGATTGTCTAATTTTTTTTATTTTTTATTTTATGTTTTTACTTATTTTCTCAACAACCAGACATTGGGTTAAGGTTCATACTAAGTATTGCTGATTTTTCCGCTGGGAGTTGGGAAAGAAAAAATCTGATTTCTTTTGCTAGGGCTAGGCAAAATTCCATATGGGTTAGCAACGCCACCAACAATCATTTGAATTTTCCAACTGGGGTTAAGACTCCTTTATATATAACGACGAACATATACCCAATTGCATGACGCTTGAAAATACTATTACATATTTACTAGTGGGTGGCACATGCGATGCAGCAAGAGAGAGGTGAAGGGGAGAGAGACCGTGAATAATGACCTTAGCGAGGGCATTTAAATTATTATTTTTTGATATTTTGGGTATATAAACTTGAGGGGCATTGTAGATATTTCTTATAAAAAAATTGTGATAAACACGTTGCTTATGGAAATATGACGTTAGCACATTTTTAGACTCAAAAAGCTTTAGGGACATTTTGAGTATAGTAAAGAAAGGGGGCAGGCGGGGCCTTGGCTAAGCGTTTTTCTTTTGGAGTGTTTTGCCAAGAGAGTGAGGAGTCCAGTTATGCCACTAAGGTCACAATTTATCCTTTTTAACACTCTTTAATTGTTGTTAAGATTCACCCACTTATCCTTGGTTCTTATAATTAAAAAAATATGAAAAAAAATTTAACCCTAGGAGTTACCGAATTTTAATCAAGGTTTTAAATTTTTTTTTTTTTCTAAAAATCAAAGAGAAGTAGGTGAACTTTAGGGGTGGGTGAATCTTAACCATAATTGGATTCCGGTTACGCCCTTGAGGTTTCCATGAGTCTCTTTTGACACCCCTTAACTATGGTTAAGATTCACCCACCTATCATCGGTTTTTTTTTAAAAAATATGAAAAAAAAGTAACCGTAAGAGCTAGTGAATTTTAATGAGGGTTTAATTTTTTTTCTAAAAACCAAGAATAATGGGTGAACCCCTCCATGTGTCTCTTTTAACACCCTTTAATCGTGGTTAAGATTCATATACCCATAGAGTTCACTCAGCCCTAAGGTTCACCTACTACAAAGATCAATCAATGTTTTGAACGGAAGAATCCTCTTTATATTAGTAGAGATTAATTTTTATTAAATCTTAATTAAAATTTACTAACTTTTGTGGTTAATATTTTTTCCTAAAATCCAAGTAGGTGAACTCTAACGGTGAGTGAATCTTAACCACACTTAAGGAATACATAACAGTAGAGAATTTTAAGTCTACTATAGATGAGATGAGTAAGGGGTAATATGAGAATAAAGCACACATTCAATCAAAATTTTATCTTATATAAATGATTATGAAAGAGGTAATTTTGGAAGTAAAAAAAAAATATAGTGGAGCATTCTCAAGAGTCAAGAGTAACACTGTAAGGGCATTTTTGGAATTACAACAAAGGTCAGTCAACCTTTTGAACATAGGAATTCTCATATGAGTAGAGACATCCTTCAGATATTGAGAGGTAACTCTTGCTTTACAGTTCTAGGGTTATTTTTATGATCGTCCATGGCTTCAACTTCAAACGAGGATTTGATAGTTCTCGAATTGAGAGATCATATACCGATAGAAGCAAAGATTTTGCAGAAAGAAATTTTCATTTCAACCACAGAGATATGTAGCTGGGATTTACATACAATTCTCAGTTATCAAATCGTCAAAGTTCAAGCAAATCGAAAGAGGCAAGTGACTATTCAATTTGGTTTCCGTAATTTTCAGGGCTATTGTTTGTTTCGTTGATATCTATTTTACCTGAACTGATAAAATTTCATTTGATTGATTTTGGTGTTATTGTTTTCAATTATTTTACAGGCTCATTGAACAATCTTCATATTTCCGTGGCCTCCTCAGTGGAAGCTTTAGGTAATTTCTTGACATTTGGGTGTAATTCATTTTTTTTCTTACCATCTTGCGAAGTTGATATGATTCATTGAGTCTCGTTTGATGTTGTTTTTTAATTTGATTTTAAATCATTAGTTGATGAAGCTTATGGAATTTTACAGTTCCAAACAATTGCATTTTTGTTTTTCAGCTTTAGAGGTTTTTGAGTGTAAGACTTACATTTCTTTGTTATAAATTTATAGTTTCCATTGAAAACGCTTTGAGACGGTAATGTTTGGGCATGATTTAATTGCACTTTCATACCAATCCCATTAGCAATGGAATTGAGCTAAATGCTCGTTTTGTTGCATAAGTGTGTATTTTGTCATAAGTAGAAGCATACAGAATTAAACAGTGTATCACTGCTGAAAGTCCTACAGACAGTTTGGTTTACATAATTTATTTCTTATAATTTGTGTATTCAAGCTTGAAATTTGAAGTACATACAGCTGAAAGTCCTACAGACAGTTTGGTTTACATAATTTAATTTCTTTTAATTTGTGTATTCAAGCTTGAAATTTGAAAGTAATGCTGCTTTTGGTTCTTTTTTATTATCTTATAACACCATGCAGCAGGGCCGGAGCCAGGTGGGGCCTGTGGGGGCATGCGCCCCCACTGAACTTTTGATAACCAAATCCTCTACAGTTAATGGGTGTCAAAAGGAACATGTGGCGATCTCAAGGGCATAACCGGATTCCCCAAATCCGGTTAGAACCGTAGAGGAGGTTCCTATGAAAAAAATATTTTGTTTTCCTTTGTTTTAGTCATAGCCATGATTACGGGAACATACTGGTGAGATGGGATCATTCAATTGTGATTGAACTTGGGGAGAGTTCAATTGCACCCACAGGTCAACGCATTTCCCTTTTAACCTCTATTAACTTCTTTTTTTTTAAATATTAACCCTAAGATTTAAAATTCTTAACCAAAGTTATATATTTTCGTAATATTGTTTTTATCCTATAAACCAAGGGTATATTGTTGAGCCCCAAGAGTTAGTAAATCTTAACCATAGTTAATAAAGGTTAAAAGGGATACATGTTGACCTGTCGGTGCAATTGAACTCTCCCTGAGTTCAATCTCAATTGACTATGATCCGATCTCCATTCAGGTGCCCCTTGAACTAGAAAAAGTATTTTTATATAAAGTTGTTTAATTATTTTATTGGGCATAATAAAGGTAAGGAGAGTTGTACCAAAAAAAATTATACTATATTATTTACTTTAATAGGTATAGCCATGAGGCAAGGGGGCAACATTTCCTCAACTATTGAAATCAAATATATCTTCTATATCATGTTATTTAATTATTTAGTGGGGCATAGCCATGGGGGCAAGGGGATAGCTGTCCGTAAACAAGGAGAAACAATACTCGTAAGATAAGTGCAAAATGTATGGACGAAATGGCTCAAAAAATTAGTCGTAAAAAAAAATCCGGGGGCTATGCCCCCGAACCCCCACCCCTAGACTTGAAAATTTCCTACCAACCTAATAATTATTCTCCACAAATCCATCAACAATTACTATCATTTTCCATCAAACATCATGTGCCCCCGCTACTAAAAAATCCTTGCTTCGCCCCTGCCATGCATATATTTAATCTAGAAACCTTGAAACTGTTTGTATTTATATTTTTTACCGAATAGACCACTTCTCATTTATGTATTCTACTCCTGCAGCGAATCATGCCTAGACTGTATCTCGATCCATTGGAACCTCGAAACAGTTATCAATGTTCTGAAGTTTATCTATGGCTGTCCGTTAGATGTTACATCTAATAATTTCCTTATGTTTTTGGAGGTAAAAATCACATTGCTGCATGCGTCACTTATTTCCATTAATCAATTTGCACTCGTCCTGACATTTTTAAATGATTAAATTTGTTATCAGTATTAAACCATGTTGTGAAATTTTTTCCATGAATTGTAGGATGCCACCATTTCACTGTAAGAGCAACATGTTACAAATAGAGTATGTCATATACATCCAAATGTACAAGGAACTTTCATGAAATATTTTTCTTCTATTTTCTATAAGGAAGAAGTGCATGATGAAACTAATGTACGGCCATCCTCTCGAATTTCTTTGTATGTGGCCAATGCCAATTTATTAATGTGGACATTCAATTGGCATCCCACCTATTTGATAGGCCATAACTCAAAAATCAGCACACTACTAGAGGATCTTAACTATCGAGATTAGTGCTAAAGATTTGGATTGCCTGAAAACAATAAGGTTAACTGTTGGGTAACAAAGGCTAGATATTTGGTAATTGGAAGAAGTCGGTATGACTATATCCCAGCAAAGATGGTGCATCCATTGAAGGGTCAGCATTGATGAGCATGTGGGGGTACATCTTTGCTTCTTTAGTATTGCGGCAAGGCTCAATAGTTCATTAGAGATGACGAGTGGACATCAAATTCATAGTATATTTTCTCTTTTATGATTTGGCTGCTTGAGGGTTTACACGTTTACTAATACGAAGGGTCCTCATTCTGCTTTTTTTTTTCTTAAATTATTATTATCGGTAAACAATCCAAATATATATAAGAGAAGAAACAGTAAAAGAGAAGTTTATTTAGAAGTAAACTCAAAAAGAAAAAGACCAAAATGAACTATGCCAAACTAGTACATATGACCCCAAAACAATAACCAAAACGGGGGAAGATGGCCAATCTCACCCAAGAAACTATCCCAAGTCCATCTCTCCTTGGTAGATTGAACACCATTCTAAGATTAGGTGACTAATACGTGAACAAATACGAGGAGAGGAAGAAGACAAGTCCTCGAACACTCAACTCTCAAGTTCATCTCTTTCCAAGTTCCTCATTCTGCCTTTTCTTATACATGAGAAATGTAATTCTTTTTTGTTATCTTACTCATTTTCACCTTCTATTAGAGCCATAGGGTATTGCAATATGTGGTGCAACCAAGAGTTCCTTTATGTTATCCTTTGGCCTTTATCTGTAATATAATGCAGACTGTGAACCTTCAACACAACCATTTTTTTAATATTTTGAAACAAATTGATTATGTTTTGCAAAATTTGTATCTTAAAAAATGCTTGCGCGCCGACATGTTCAGGGTGCACTATTTTTTGGAGTGGAGGCCCTTTTGCTGAAGTGCAAGACATGGTTCTCCAAGGTAGCTTTGATCAGGGGGCTTCACTCATTGCAAATACCATTGGATGCCATGATTGAGATTTGGAACTTTGGACTAGAGCACGGTGAGTACTTCTTTGATCATAGGAGCATGCTAGAAAGTATGCAAACATATGCTGTTTTTTTTTTTCGTATGACGTTAGAATCAATTCATCCAATCTGATATTTGGCATGGGAATATGTTGCAGCAATTGATTTTATTCCAGAACTATGCACGGGCTATCTTGCAAGGAACTTTGTAGGTACATAACTTTTACTTAATTTTTGAGCATTCAACACATGCAACCTTTTTGCCCTTTCAAATAAAATATATAATTGGATGGGTGTTCAAATACATGTGCATCTCGCTTTGGAAATTTGCAGCTTTTAGATGCTATAGATGAGACAAATTTGAACCAGAGTTGTAAAAGGCTTGCCTTGAGAAAAAGTTCAAGAAAAATGCCTTAATGCGCAAAATTAAAAGCTTAAATTCCCTGATGCTTACCCCTCACTTTGCTTAAATTCCCTGATGCATACCCCTCACTTTGCTTAAATTCCCTGATGCTTACGCCTTAAGTGTGAGGCTCATATTTGGCACATGACTAACGCCTAGGGGCTTGCTTTATATATTAGGCGTGTGCCTTATACATTTACTAAAAATAGGTTCCATCATCATCAAGGCCTTATCTTGGATCGACAATGTGAATCCTATTCCACCATTCCGTTCTAGCCACATAACATGACTTAAATAATTTTTTTTTTAAATTTTAATTGACTTATATTTTTTTTGATCGATAAAGAAGCTGCAAATGAATATATAAAGAGCAAGGATACAGGAGCAAAAACACAGAAGGAAACAAGAGTTTACAAGCAAATAAACTCAAAACCTTAAAAGAGAAACATCTCCTGACTCCAAGCCAAAGAACCCCCCGAAAAGACTCAATCTAAGATTGCCTTTAACTCGTCCACATCGAAATTAAGACCCGCCCAATCCAATATCACCAACCGAATATGAGCACAAATGCGGGATTGGGAAACCGACGAGTTTTCAAAAACTCTAAGATTTCTTTCCTTCCATATCATCCACGAGATGGCGCCCGGCAATGCCGCCCACACCGCCTCCCTAGCCCCACCCTCACTGGATTGAGGCCAACTGGCTAAGAGATTGCGAACGGTTAGGGGGAAAACCCAAGCTATGCCCATGTGGTACAAGGAAAAACTCCAAATACCACTCGCATACGGGCAGTGAATAAGAAGGTGATCCACTGACTCTGCCCCTTGAAGACACAAAAAACACCTATTGGCCATCTTCCACCCTCTATTCTGCAGATGATCACACGTGAGAATTTTATCCAATGCCGCGTTCCATAGAAAAAAAGAAACCTTTGAAGGGATGCCTGGATTCCACACTACTCGATGAGGGAAAGATCCCAATGAATCTCGACCCAAAGACTGAAGAAGAGATCTTGATGAGAACCGACCATTTTTGCTACCAAGCCAAACCCTACAGTCCCTGATCTCATCACACGGAGAGAAGTGATTCAAACGCACCAACAACCTTGACAATTCCTCAAATTCTCAATCATTTAGGCCTCGTCGCAAAACCGGACACCAAACCACCCCTTCTCCCCTTCTTTCAAAGTAGTCGCCAACCATAGCATCTCCGTCAGTTGCAAGTAAGAAAATTTGACCAAAATCATCCCGAAGCTTGGAGTCACCACACCACACGTCTTTCCAGAATCTAACTTCGGTCCCCCGACCCACTCTAAACCTGAACTTGGGGACCACCAAATTAGCCGTTGCCATAATCCCCTACCAAAGACCCAAGCCATGAGAATTTGAAACTTGCTTTAGGACCCAACATGACTTCGCCCCATATTTGGCCGCTATCACCTCGTGCCACAAACTATATCTCTCCTTGCCAAACCTCCATATCCACTTTCCCAACAACGCCTTGTTCGCCAACATCAAGGACTTCAGATTTAATGCATTAGGGTTTTTAATACCCTTTTTGAGTCTTTGATTTTACATTGAATATTTTCTAAGTAGACACCAAGGGATTCAAAGTCATTAGCCTACAATTGAGTTTTCCATGATTGTTTGTTGGAACATCATTTGATATTCAATATGTTTATGAATCTAAATTCCTGCTTCTACTCATGTTTCTTAAACTTATTAATTTAGAACTAGTAGAAACCTCGTGCTATACACGGTTGGAAGTAGGTTTTAGTAATGGGAGCCAGCCCCTATTACCTAAAAGGCTAAAACATTCAAAGACTCATTGGGGGAGAGAGAGAGAGAGAGAGAGATGGTCTTTAATATGTGCTTGGATAAAGGAAGAAAAGTGATAAGTAGTGGGTCCCATTGTGAGAGAGTTGAGAACTTGGCACAATATAATTTCTAAGGAGAAGAAAGACTTCTTGGGAGAGACAAATGAGAGAGAGCATAGTGACAAAGTCGGGAATAATTCGGCAAGGGTCAAGTTCGGAAAATTTCGGGAAAAAAATAACAATTATAAAAAGATATCCAATAATTTGATTTGATAACATACAAAATAAGCAGTTTACTTTGTCGAACTAAAAGAAATTATTGTGAAATTCGCGACCAATTCGGGAATAATTCGTGAAATTTAGGAATAATTCGCAAAATTCGCGCATAATTTGGCAAACCTAAAATGCGTGAATAATATGTGAAATTCAGGAATAATTTGCAAAATCCGCACATAATTCAGGAATTATTTGGCAAATCTAAAATTTGCGAATAATTTAGCACACCTAAAATTTGCGAATAATTCACAATATTTTCAAAACTTCGTAGAATTTTGTTACTATGAGAGAGAAAGAGAGAGAAACGGTGTTTAATATGTGATTAGGTAGAGAGAAAAAAGTGATAAGTGGTGGGTCCCATTGTGAGAGAGATGATGACTTGACACAATATAATGAAAATGAAGATCATTCAGGGGTGCCACATAGGCACTCCTATTTCTATAGTATATAGTATAATGATAATTGAATCATCTATAGAAATATATTTGTGAGTTCATATATTATAATCTTTTAATACTTTCTGAATTTTTCTATATTGTTTGCCATTTCTAATAAATTTTTTATCCAAAAGATGAGGTACCGGGAGGCATAAGCCTCATGCCTTTTGAGGCTTACGCCTCACGCATCTAGAGGTCCTAACTAGTTACTCCTAAGGCCTAATGCCTCTTCTCCCACCTTCTCGTTTTAAAACACTGATGGGAACAAAGGTATTTATATTAGAGGTGCATGCATGCGCTTTAAATTTATACTTAATTCTAGGTATTTATCAGGCAGCCATGGATACAGGATGGAGTACTATTACAATATTACTGTTATCATTTTGCACTCAATAATTGTTTTTATTGTTAATGGTGTAAATATGTGTTTACTATTAATAGTGTGTGTATATATATATCACGATTTTATAATTTTTAGGAAACTCTAGATTTACTATTTATAGTAGTTCATGTTTTTACCATCTTCCCTTCTTTGTTTATTTCCCTTAAAGCAATATGATAAAGGTAAAAGGGAAAGAAATATGCCCCCTCGGCAAGAGAGTCAGGCTGACGGTGAGTCGACTGTGGTGAAAACCTCACAATGTGAATGGGGTTGCTGAATCTAATGATTGGTGGGAGGCTCTTCCTACCTCTTGGGCCTTGGGTGGTATCATTGTGATGTGGGATAATATGCTCCAACACAAAGTGGTTAGCTGAGGTGTGTTGTAAGTTGGACATCATTAAGGCTTATGACCATTTGAGTTGGTCTTTTCTGGAGTATATGATGTGGAGATTGGGCTTTGGGATCAAATAGTGTGATTGGATGCATGTTTACTACTCTTCAGCTTCTTTCTACCTCTTGGGCCTTGGGTGGTATCATTGTGATGTGGGATAATAGGCTCAAACTCAAAGTGGTTAGCCGAGGTGTGTTGTACATTGGACATCATTAAGGCTTATGACCATTTGAGTTGGTCTTTTCTGGAGTATATGATGTGGAGATTAGGCTTTGGGGTTAAATTGTGTAATTGGATGCATGTTTACTCTTCTTCAGCCTGTTTCTCAATTTTTATTAGTGGTAGTCTTGTTGGTTACTTTATTGGGGTTTTGAGACAATGAGATCCCTTATCTTCTTTCCTCTTTAGCTGAAGGGGTGTTCCTAGATGGTTTCTTTGTGGGAAAGGCAGTGTTGGTAATGGAATCTCACCGCCAGATTCAGGTTGCTCCAAATTTGGTACACTCTCTGTACGCAAATCACCCTAAACCTACTGTTAAAAATACTCACATGCCATTCGGCATGTGTAAAGTGGCTACACCTCCTCAACAACCAATGGATGGCTATCATGTTATCTAGTAGCCTAAGATAAAGGAAAATAGTTTGCTTCTTGAAGGATGCCATGAGGAGCGCATCTCGCCCCCTTAAAACTCGCCACATGTCCCCTTTTTTACTCCCTTTAACTGTGGTTAAGATTCACTAACCTTTAGGGTTAGTATTTTTAACTTTGGTTTTTAGAAAACAATAAGGTTAAAAATATTAGCCATGGTTAAAAGGGACACTTGGTGAAAGCCGCTCCCCGCGGGGTGCCGCGAGGAGCGAACTAGTGCTCTAAGATAAATACCCAAGTCACCTTGGGGGTGGCAGCATACCACAAGCCACGTCACCTGGTGGCATGAGTTCTTATGAAGTCCGTCATCAATGGTGGCAGCCAACCATGGTCCACCATGTCACCTGCCAAATTAAGAGTACATAGAGACCATATTCAACAGGGCATCCTATCAGAGACTGCCCACGAGTTCGGTGGATTGGTGTACATAAAATTTTCTTCAAAAGGTGGCAGCCAACCATGGGCTTCCACATCATCACGGTGCCATAGCTTACATCTATAAGCCTTCCTAAGAGAATTTAGCGGCTGCCACATGTCCTTGTCACTTGGCAGCATAGACAAAGAGAAGCCCTTTTCCTTAAAGATAATGCAGAGATACTGCTACAACAGGGTCCCCAACCAATTAGGACAGTCGTGGGAACTACAGTAAGCACTAATCAGCAGCAACTCCGAATTTTCCATATGTCTACGGTTCTCCTAATGGGATATCCTCTTATCATTAGAACCTTGGATTCTCCAAGCGTCCTCCTTTGATCCTTGGAAAGGAGATACCACAAAAGAACCCCCAGTAAAAATCAACAGGTAACAACTCAAATGCCTGGCTGACACGTGTCTTGGGCTCCCCAAGAAAAGGGGGGATTCCTTCTCATGCAGCATGCAAAAATTTTAGTTTCCCACTCCCTCCCCTCAGCAATGGTTCTCTCCAAAATAGGTGAGAAAGTTTAAAGTGGACAACTGTCATCTCATGAGTCAAGAATGAACATCTAGGTCCACACCAGCCCACCAACAGGCAAATGGGAGTAAGGGATATATGTCTCCTAACAAAAGACTCCACTCCCTGCAAATGGGAGTGGGTGGTTTCCCCTCTCTCCTTTTATATAGGGAGAGAAGTCCTCACACATAGGACATATTGGCTCTCAAGGACTTGGACTTGGAATCTCATACCAAGAAATGCTGGAAGATACTCAAAAGACTTCAGTAGTCCGCTGAAGATCACCAACTCAAGGAATGATGTATGCAATGTAAGCAGGAAACCATGTTCTTCTAAGTCCTATTCCCCTTCTTTCTACAATATGTAAAAGCCCTTCTTATGAGGCAACATTATAATGACATTATCTTAAACATTAGTGAACTGGTCCATTTTCATTTTACATGTCTCTTTTTTCATCCTCATTTTCTTAACCAGAGGTGGCCCTCAATGGGTATATTTAATGTTCTAGATTTTATTTCCACCTAACACATGATCCATATACAAACATCAACTTTGTTGATTTGATTACACGCAGCAAAATTTGTGTGTACAGGCAAGTCCAATTATCTTTCTCTTTTAGTTTGCATGCAATATTTTTCCGTGTGTAGTGCATTCCAACATCAGTTGAAATACTTGCATTGTATTTTGAGATGGTTTGAAACAGCCCAGGCCGCATAATAACCTGAATAAGAGTGAGGTCGAAGTAGGGAAGAGTTGGATCTTTGCCTTGAGTGTAAGGTGGGTTAGCTTCCTTTCTCCCACTTGGCATTCATTTTAGGGGCTAGTTATTGAGCGAATACCTTTGGGATCTGGGCATTGAGAGGGTTGGAAGAAGGCGTGCGGCTTGAAAATCAAATCTTTTGTCTGAGGGATGTAAGTTAACTCCTATTAAGGTGTGTATTGATAAGTTCAAAATAGGAAATATATTGAGGAAATGTCCTGTTGTAAAAAAATTAAGAAATATTGGAAACTGAAAGAAAAACTTATTTTAATGCAAATACAACCTTAAAGTCATATTGCTACTACTTGAACTATCTATATGAGTTATTATAATGTATTACTTCCTAGAATCGCAGATACGCTGTGTGTCTATGTATAAATACATAGTTATACATCATAAATTGAGACAATGAAAGCATAATTCATTAATAAAACATTTATTTGTAGGTAATACACCAACATTTAAGACTACACCAACATTTAAGACTATACTACATCATTGAACACAAGTAGAGGTACTATAAACGCAATCAATATATGAAAATACACGTGTAAACTGTAAACAACTATAAGTTCACTAATATTGTTAATGGTATTCATGAACTTGAGTCTGGATCTCTACTTTATGGAATATGGCATCCACGCCCTTCTGTCCTCTCTAGGGAAAAACTAGATTCCACCTCTCCCCCACGCCCTATAATTGGCTTCCAAGACCTTGACTCCTTAGTTCAATGCTGGTCCACGGAAATCAAAGCTCCGCTTCCATCTTTTCATTTATATTGAATCTTAATGTCTGAATAGCTTATATAATCATGACTCAATGCAGGTTCACCGACATATATAATGCAATAAAAAATAAATATTGCGAAAAAAATACAATTCTTACAACCATGATGTAGTTAAACACATGGAGGACTGTGGTTGTAGTGGAAAAACGTGCAATCACTTTAGCCATCTTCTTTGCCCTTCGATGCTTACTATGACCATTACCTCCACTAAGGATAGCCCACCTTGCACTTTCTCTCTCTCCTAGCATCCCTTATACTCTCACCATGTGGTGGTGGTGCATGTGATAGACCACCAAACCCAAGCTACCTCACGGTAGAAGCAGAAAAACCAATATCAGTCTTCTGCAATTGCAAGTCAGGAACCTTCTCAAGGTACCAACCAATATTAGTCTCTTTCCTAGGCGTGATGTCCTACTATAAAATATTCAAAAGTCACCTACTTTTCAAGATGTGCAATATATTTTAAAGTAACATAATATAAATTAACAAACACAATAAATTTGTTCTCAGATTACAAGCACGGTTCACTAAAATCATAGTTCACAGCCTTCTTTTCATTATTATGCATGGGAGGTGCCGCCATGCGGGAGATGCTAACTACTTAAGGACGCGATGCGCATCACACCCACATTGGGATACCCATTGGCTAAATGTTGTTTCAAGCAAGTTACTCTACCACCGCTTAACTCTAATATGCAGTATCTATATTTTGTCCCAAGTCTATTCACTTCGATATTGGTCACCATGCGACTAACCAATTTCATTTGACATAGCCATGAGTTTTATATAACCTGTGAGATTGTGATTAATAATATTGTATGAATTTATAATTGAGCCATTGTATCATGTATGTGACACATTATCCATATAGTTATTAAACTTATCTTTCATAGCTATTATAAAATAATTTAAAAAATTTGTACTTAACATGAACAAGGATTAGTCTATGGGCCTAATCAATCACCCATAGATTAATCTCATAAATATATTTTTTTAATTATTTTATTTTTTCGGAAGTTAAACAAATTATTTCTAAAAATAGGGTTAATGTGGGGAATTTGATAGATCATCCTTAAAACACACACACACACACACACATGCCATATATATATATATACAAACCTAAATTAGTACTGTGAATGGATTAAAATGACTACTTTTTATGTATTTTGAAATTTGAAATAACCCCTAAAAAAGAAGATCAAATCTCTTTTTTGAAGGTCACTGATATATGAATTTGATCCATATCTATGATCTACAAACAACATTTGACCCTAAATTTATGATTTAAACACTTAATTTCCTAAATAATGAAAAAAATACCTCTCTGAATAGTGTGTGTGTGTGTATATATATACAAACCTAAATCAGTACTGTGAATGGATTAAAATGACTACTTTTTATGTATTTTGAAATAACCCCTAATAAAGAAGATCAAAATAATGACTACTTTTTATGTATTTTAATGGGTCCCCCCATGGTTTTTTCCGAAGCTCACGTGGGCTTCGGCAAGGAGACCCGCTCTCGCCTCTTCTGTTCATCATTGCTTTGGAAGCGTTGAGTAAAATGATCCAGAAGGCCTCGCCATTAGTTTGGGAAGGATTCACAATTGGGAGGAGTGGCCTTAACATCTCACACCTCCAGTTTGTAGACGATATCTTGCTTTTCTGTGAACCGTCATGTTCCAAACTGGCCTTAGTCAGGTGTCTCTTTCGTTGTTTCGAAGCAGTATGAGGCTTAAGGATAAACTTTGGGAAGAGTGTGATGTTCGGGGTAGGGCATGTGCCCAACATAGACGAGTTAGCGGCTTGCCTTGGGTGTCGGATGGGTCATTTCCCGACATCATATCTTGGGCTACCTTTGGGGGCCTCTTTCAAAGCTATGGCGGTATGGGACCCGGTTATCGTCAGATTTGCTAAACGCCTCCAAGGTTGGAAGGCCCGTTTCCTTTCCAAAGGGGGCAAGTTGATTTTGCTTAAGAGTACGTTGAGCAGTCTGCCAACATATTTCTTATCCTTGTTTATCATCCTAGCTTCGGTTGCCTCCATCTTAGAACGAATCAGGAGAGAATTTTTATGGAATGAGAAGATCGACACTCGAAAGTATTATTTGGTCGATTGGAAAACCATATCCCTTCCTAAGAGTGGAGGCGGCCTAAACATTCCCCCCCTCATTCAAGTGAATAAGGCCTTGTTGGGAAAGTGGTTATGGAGATTCGGGGAGGAGGAGGGGAGTTTATGGAGAGATGTGATTATTGCCAGGCACGGGTTGGTCAATAGGTGGCACCCAAAAGTCGGTCTAGGTCCCATGGGAGTTGGGGTCTGGAAGTCCATTATGCAAGGGTGGGAGGAGTTCTCCTCCCACACGCATTTCAAGGTTGGAGGTGGAGACCAGGTGAGTTTCTGGAATGATCGTTGGTGTGGGCAATCTTTGCTTAGGCAGTCTTTTGAGAATTTGTTTCTCCTTGCATCCAACAAAAAGACATCTGTAGTAGAATACTTAGATTGGCAGAGTGGGGCTCCGGTGTGGACCCCTACACTTAGACGTAACTTATTTGATTGAGAAATTCCTGATCTTCTAAGTATGTTAGCTCGTGTTTTGGAGATCACCCCATCTGCATCCACCAGGGATTGCCGGGTTTGGTCCTTAGACAACAAGGGGAGGTTCTCCGTGGGTTCTTTTTTGCAAGTCTTGCCTCCTAGTCCTTTGCCATCTTTTCGTCATTAGGCTGAATGGTTTCCACGGATTCCATTAAAGGTATCTTTTTTCATGTGGTTGGCGGTATTAGATAAAATCTTGACTATTGATCACCTCAAGCATAGAGGGTGGCAATTCGCAAACAGATGTTTTATGTGTCTTCTTGCAGAGGAATCGGTGGATCACTTGTTGCTTCATTGCCCGGTAGCGAGAGAGGTTTGGTCATTTTTCTTTGTCCATCTAGACATCCTTTGGATCTTTTCCGATTCCTTTCAGAGCTTTTTATCTTGTTGGATGTCAGGAGTGTTCCCATCGCCAGCTGGAGATGTGCGGCCTCTCCTTCTTGGGGCAGTTGTGTGGTCCCTTTGGAATGAGAGGAATAGGCGAGTTTTTGATAACTCTGCCAGACTGCCTCGGCGATTCCCCGCATCCAAACTAGGGTGCGTCTTTTAGTCTTTGCTTGGGGTGCAGTGGGGGGGAGATGGAGGATCCAAGGGGGAATGTTTTTTCACCCTGATTGCCTCATCCATGTTGTTTTTGTTTTGTTGGTTCTGGTTTGTATTTCTCCTCGTTTCTTCCTAGGTTCACTATTGGTGATCCCGGGGTTGTATCTTTCTTTTTTCTGCTACATATTTTATCTTCTTTGCCGATCAAAAAAAAAAGAAGATCAAATCTCTTTTTTGAAGGTCACTGATGTATGGATTTGACCTCATATATCTATGATCTACAAACAACATTTGACCCTAAATTTATGATTTAACATTTAATTTCCTAAATAAAAAAAAAAATACCTCTCTGAATAGTAGATTTCACCTTAATTCAATCTGAATGGAGATCAAATAAAATTTTCATGAATTTGCTATTGATGAATGGTCAGCATGGGAGATGCGAAGGAGGTCCATTTTTGGTATAATGTCTAGTGTGGGAAGACATTTTGAAGAGATATTTTGGAGAAATCTGATATTTAGCCAGAAATAAGAAAGCTTTTGTTGAAATCGTGGTCCAAGGAAATTGAGGGTCACTATTCTATGAAGTCTTTTTACTTAGTATTGGCTGATAGAGGCTAACTATCATATGATAGGAATTAGAATGCTTGGAGTTAATTTGGCTAGTCTATAAATAAGGTTTCTTATATATATGTGATGGATTTTTTTTATTGTTAAGCGAGTTGAGTTTCTCCTTTTTAGGGAATCCCAATTTTTTTGGGTTCCATTACTTTGCGTAAACTAGAGTTTCTACTGAGGCTCTGAGTCACCAAATTATATGTTCTGTTGTGGGTTATTTGGCATGTAGCTGTCTCATTATCTATTGCTTTTCATTTTCTTTCTTTCCGTTTAATATTCATGCTTGAGAAATCTATCCTACATCATTTTGGTATCAGAACTAATGTGGAGGTAAACCCTGGAGGCGACACTATTAGAGATATGGTGAAGATGGAGTTAGGATTGATATCTGACATTTTAGGTAAAGCAGCCTGTATCATGATTAGGAGTATTAACGGATACAAATATTATTTGTATCCGATTTGTATTCAAATTCGTTTATTTGGATAATTATCTGAAGAGGTATCCGGCGGAGCGAATTCGAATATTAATTTTACTATTCGTTTATAATCGGATACGAATTCGGATATTGATATATCCAATTCAATAAATATCTGACCGTTTATATAATATATTACTATATAAATACATCATATATTATTACACTAAAATAACCTTATTAGTATGCAATTACATAATTTAAGACATTAAATTATTGTTCTTATATAGATGAGAATAAAATATTAATGTGACATTTATAAAATAATGTTTATATTTTTTTCCCACTTATTTTCCTTTCTTTTAAATTTTAAAAGTAATCGGATAATTTGGATATTATCTGAATTCAAAATTTTTAATCGGAGTCGGATATGAATACCCTATTTTAAAACTTACCTCCTCGCCACATGATTCATTTTTTGGGACCTTCTCTAGTATTTCCATTGGTTTTGACAATCGATAGGTCTGCTGTGGCTTGGAGTCACAGAGTTCTATTTTTTCTCGTGTATTATTTGCTGTTCAGTATTCATTCTTGTAGTAACATGTCTTGTATCAATTGACTTCAACTAATACCCTTATTTTTACTAACTCTTTAGTATCAATAGTCGCATACCAACTTGTACACATTATATAAAGTATAAACAATGCGAGACACAACATCTATACTAGCACAAGGGAAGAAATCGAAGCACATAAAAAGAGTCTCTTTCCACATGATTTCTTTTCATTTAGAAGAAAAGCTGATGTCCCTACTCTTCGGACGAGTCTTGATCTTTATTCATCATGTAGATTTTCTTGGTTGGAGTTTCTGGTCAATCAAGATATAGAGTCTATAACCTGGGAGTAGGAGTCCTTTTTGGTATTTGTAGATCGTTTACCAGAGCACCAATTCTATGAGTTTATGTGTCCTTTATACAGGTGGTATCTATTGGGAAATACAGCTTGATTCTATTCTTTCTTTTATTGGTAACAAAAAATCATATATTGAAAAGGTAAAAAAATACAAGAGAAAAGGGAAAGCATTCTTCACAAGGTTTACATATAAGAGAAAGAAAAAAAAATACAGAAAAATATCCCTAAGGTTGCCAAAAACGATCTCTTGTTTTTGAACTCCTTCAGAATAGCTATTCAATCCAGCAAGAGGCTTCAAAAGAAGATGCATACCTCCACAACGAATGAAGCCTATCATCAAATATATTTTTGCCCCTCTTTCTTGTACATTCTTCTCCTTATATAGGCAATATCTTTTATCACTAATAAAAATATGACAGTCTGCTGTATGATTTAGGCTAAATGTGAACAAAAAGGAAAGAAAATACTGGAGTTATGTTGTGATCACCCTGTCAATTATAAATATTTGAATTATGCACCTTCAACTTGCCTTTATGTTTGAAATTTATCTTTGCACATCCTGGATCTCTAAAGTTTATGCTGCTGTTTCACTTATATTTTTATCACAATAATCATTGATTCAATAGAATGGTCGATCTACATGCTTTCAGAAACCTTCTCATAATCTTGTCCAGTTCAGTATATTTGGTGTTTCTTGGAATCATTTGCTGCTATGGTTTCACATCCTCATTTCATTAATAGATGCTGATAGATGGCAGTTTGTCATTCGGCAGATGTGGGTTATATCATGTAGCTCTTTTGGTGATGTTCCACACAAGTTCTTATATGCAATCATAAAACACCCTCATTTGACGGTAGACAGGTTGGTTGTTTGTCTGTTGCAGTAGCCTGATTCCTATATGTAAAAGTATCAGAAATTCTTATTTTTTAATTATCTTCCACAGTGAAAAGCATCTTTGCGAAGCACTTCTAGTTTGGCTCTCTAGTGGCACAAAGTTGTTGGAATGTTTGAGCAATCTTAAAGATGATTGCACTGACATTCTAGAACAGGTATAGTAGAGAAATCTTCTTCTTCTTTGTCAGTGCTTTATCCCATCTATTTGGGTCGCTCATTTTGGTGCTTTGGTGGAATCTATTCTAAAATTTAGCACTGTCATTTGTGGTATCTAGGTGAAGAGACCCTCCATTTATTTATTTTGAACACATAGCAAGATTACATAAAGAAAGGAAAAGAAAATACAATTTAGGACTAGGGAAGAAAGTTCCGAATTTTCAAGCTAGATTGTGTATGCCAAATTTGGCTAATAGATCATCTAGTTCTTACCACTTCTATATGGACAAGAGAAAGACTGAAGGTTCCAAAAAAAAAAAAATGTGAGTAATGGATCCAAATTCTGAGCGCCCTACTCGAATTATTGCCCAATGAATTGCATTGTTGGTCTTCTCCTGGAAATGTATACTCCTAAATAAGAAAGACCTTAGAGCAGTGCTCCAACTTCCACTTCAATATTAGTTTATCAGATCCTCCCTGACCTGTACTGTGTTACTTGGACCATGTAGATGTGTATAAAATATGTAATTAGAAGATTATGATTAGAGGACGACTCAGGAGTATCAAGCCATTTAATAAACAGTAGTCCTATATTATCGGTAATTGATCTGGACTATCCAATCACTGAAGTACTCCTGGATGGTCCATTCACTCAAAATCACACAAATGGGATGATCTTTGTCATCTGAACATGGACGGTTTATGTTCTTCTTTGGATGAGTGAAAAGAAATTTATTGGGTAAAAAATTTACACATTTGGAATGAGGCTATTCCCTTATAAGATCTTGTAAAAAAACCAAGAATTGTCAAAAACTAATTGACTCCATCTATACAAAAAGTCGAAAAATCATAACATCATCGAAGTCCTTCCTCGCCCAATCGCAAAGATCCCACCCAATCGAGGCACATACTTGCGGCAAAGGATTCAGTCTCGCCAAAGATCCTTTTGTTCCTCTCTCTCCATATACAACAAGTGAAACGAAGGGCAACATGTCCTAAAGAGAGTTGCCTTTGGTACTGAAAACTCCCTTAGGTCAGTTAAGGAAAACATTCCAACTTCCTTATACATCAAGCTTCATATAATACATGTCAATGGACAATGGAGGAGAAGATGTTGCATGTTTTCCTTAGCCTTCTGACACATAAAAAATCTGTTAGCATTAGTAAGAACCCCTATTCTTTAGGTGGTCAACAGTCAAAATCCTGTCTAAAGTCCCCGACCATGCAAAGGCTTGAACCTTGGGGTAATTTTTGCCTTCCAAATCTTCCTGAATCTTGGCTAACTTTACCAATTGAGCATCCTCTTTCAACAAAAGGTAGCTATAGAAGTCTCTCGTAGTGAATAATCCCTTCGTACTTTCCACCCAGATTTGACAGTCCTCTCTGTTTAGAGAAATGTGGGCTCTGTCAAGCTTTATAAATGTAGATAGCATTTTTTAATTTTGTCATTGTTGAGATTCCGGCAAAATATCGGGCACCACATATAAGCCCCCCACATATAAGCCCCCCATCATTGTTGAGGTTCCACCATAGTGAAACCCTTGAAATTTTTGTCGCGAAGCATAACTAACCACGATGTGAGAATCTCAGACCTTTAGTGATGTAGAACAAGTGGCAAATGACTTCTTAGAGCGGCAAGATATGTTTTAAGGCGAGTTGGAACTTGGAAGTCAAAATATGATCTTAAACTTCAAACGGCCATAACTTTTGATCCGGACGTCACCTCGGAACCCACGAGTACTTAAATCGAAGCTATCGACGAGCCCAACGTCATGGTAACCAGCTTCGCTGATTGAGCCCATTGGAAGGCCCAGAAAAGACTGTTTAAGGGTTCGAATCTCACATTTTAGAGAAAACTTTCTATTTTTAGCAAATCCGTTTTAGGTCGTTTTAAGGTATTTTGAGTCCCTTTTTGTTTTAGGAAGTCTTAAATAGTTCTTTTGAGACTTTTGGTAGAGTTTGGTTCAATTTAGGATTCTTACTATTTTTGGTAATTTTTACTATTTCAGGAATTAGGGTTTTTGGGAGTATATAAAACTCTTGTAAGCAATTGCAACACAATTTTTATTAATTGAATTTTGAATCTCTCATTTTCCTTGTGGATTCAAGGATTATTTGGATTGAAGACGGTGTTCTTCTCCTCTTTTCACAAGTTCCGCTACGTTAGTTAGTAAGGAGGGACTGGGGACCTCTAGTCGTTTATAGTATAAACAACTAGACTTTTTTGGCCTAAAATAGCCTAGTTGTTTATACCATAAATATCCAGACCTATACCAAAATTTTGGTCCAGTAACTCTTCTAGAAGGCTAATCCCTTTTGGACTAAAATACATTCCATAAATTTTGAAATGTCTAGGTGATGTCCTAAACAAGTCTAAAAATGGCAATTGAATCCCTAAATGGTTTAGTCCTACATTGGAGAGATGATTTTCTTCTCCAATTCTCCTATAAATATCCCCTAGCTTCCAACCAACCATTTCTCCAACTTGAAAAACCTCTCTTTCAAGCACAAGGAGCTTAGCATCTTGCAAGGCACACTTTTGCTAAAAAATAATTTTTTCTTGCCTTAGCCTTTTCCATCTCCAATAGTTCTTAGAAAACCTTTAAATCCCAGGAGAAAGAGAAGGAGCAGAGGAGAAGGACAAAGCGTAGGAAGGCCTTTCAAATACATTTCATCCATCTGAGGTAGGTTAAATCCTTATAGTCTTTCCATTCATTTAGATTAAGTACTCTTCTTCTAATCCTCCATTTCTCGTTTCTTATCGAGGTGAGCTTGTAATTATGATAGTAGACCTACTACTCCCCCAAATGTAGGTTTGACCCCCTATGATGCGTTTCGCTGATTAGTTGCTCCTTATGAAAAAGGGGTGCGGTAGGAACATTAGCCTTTGAACTCATCCCTTTATTGATTTCTCTATGACTCTATGTATATGCCCTGTTAGGTTTTGTTTAGACCTAGGAGTTTTTGCTAAGTTCATTTTCTCTCTTTTATTCTTATCTCAAGCTTGGCTTTGCGGATGATGATTCAATCGGCTTAACCTCAAATCCATCCTTTGGACCTAATTTTGGCCAGATAATGGATTTTTCCATGCTGCTATTCCATTGGGTTAAGATTCTCTGTTGATCCGTCTTTGTTTGCGTGCAAACTTTGCACACTTTTCATGAATAGATTGACCCTCTACTAAACTTGGAATGGAGTAAAACTTTGGATTTGCACTAATTTAGGTTTCTGGATTCTGGGAAGGATGCCGATTCTTAATTTGAACCCAGAATCAGATACCTGTAGTGCAAACCTGACCCCCTATTTTGGCCGGTATAGGTTCCTAATAGTGAAAAAATCTATATTAGTCTATGATGGATTTGGGAACATAGGAAAAAACCCGGACCAATTCGGAGTTTGGAAGACGAGATATGGGCCAAAACTGTGTGCTTTTTTGGAACTGTATTTTGGTCGTTTATAGTACAAATGACCCATCCTTTTTAGCCTATAATGAGCCAGTCGTTTCTAGCGGCCCATTTTTAGCCTAATTGGCCTTGATTGTTTATAGTATAAATGACCAATATAATCACTGAAAAAAGGCTCAAACAGTGAGCTGTTCTCGGGTTTTGCCCCCCCTGGCGCTATTGGTGTGGGTATTTTCCCTTGTTCCCCCACTTTTTCAGGCTTGGATTAACTTTGCCATAGTTGGATCTTTACTCTTGGATTAGGATAGACTTGCCTTTCTCATTCTCCATCCCTATACAAGCTTGAACTGTTAAGGCCATTCATAAAACATGCAAATAATTAGAATACGAAAAATCTAAAAACCATCAAGTTAACATGCTTCAGAATCACATGTGGCTTGATTCCATAAAGATGGATATGTAGGCAGCCCCTTTGTGGGTTCAGCTCCGCTGGTAAGAAATCTAGTTAGGTTTTTGTTTTGTTTTTTTATTTGTCATTCTTGTTTTAGAGTTAAGCATGAATGATAGCATGGTTCTTATTGTTTTGTTGCTATTTACATAAAATGCATCACTTAGCATGTTTAGAAAAGAGCAATGCTAGGTCCACTTTCCTTGTCATCCACTTTTGCTTTTTATGGATAAGAAGACAAAAAATAGTGATGGGCCCCACAAAAACTGTCATATTTTTATTTTGTCTTCTTGTCCATAAAAAGGGAAAGTGGATGATGAGGAAAGTGGACCTAACATCAAGGTTTCGGAGCCCAAAAAATCACAATAAAAAAAAAGAAAAAGAGAATAGGGTAACAACATTCTTCTAAGACCAATATCAAGTTGAAAACAATGAAATATAAGCCAATAAATGAGTCAAAAATAGAAACATACTTTGCTAAGTGCTAAATCCACATAGAATTACAAGCTAGCTAGCTCATCATTCAAACCCTAAATGAAGTTTTCAATCACCAAAAATGGATTTTAGGTTTTAGGGCTTAGAATGGGTAGAGAGGAAAAGAAAAACAAAGGAGTGTTTTGGGGTGTTTTTAGGGGTTTACGTAACCCTTTTATCTCAAAAAGTCGGTTGAATCTTACGGCTGAAACCATTATGTATTATACGATTCGGGCGATACATAATAGTTTCGGTCGAGTCCTATTTTTTTTTCCAAAAAAATTTGTATCGGTACGGTTTCGGGTCTAACCGATACATATTGGGCGATATGTATCGGTCGGTTTTAGCGCTTTTTAAAACCATGCCTAGCATTGGTCATTCAGACAAATAGCATGATGTTAAATTTCAAGTTTTTGATCCATTTTCCATTGTCTAATTAGGATTCTAAGAGTAGGTAACCACATTTTGGTGCGAGTTTAGGAATGCCTAACACCTTCCCCTAACTCAACCGAATCTCTTGCTTAGAACTCTATTCTTAGAATTACCTTATCTATTAAATTTATGGTGGGAGTTTAGGAATGCCTAACACCTTCCCCTAACTCAACCGAATCTCTTGCTTAGAACTCTATTCTTAGAATTGCCTTATCTATTAGATTTATGGTTTCCTATTTTTCCTTAAAATTCAAATAAGCCGGACTTTGTCTTTTGGTTGTTTAGCATCATTTCATTTTTGGGATTTTTCATAATTTGGAAAGGTGGTAAATTTCCATATACACACCACACAACCTCACTGTTCCACTTCTTGAACATGTCACAAACTAGGACATCCTTCCCGGGGATTAGCCCGTATAAGCTTTGGCACACCTTGCATAACCTACCAATCTTCACTCCAATCATCTTCCCAAACATGTTTCCACTGCCAACTAGGAATCTGATTTGCTCCAAGAATTTGCTCATGCACCTTCATAATCCCTTTCCACACACCCACACCATATATTTTTGAAATCTGATTTGAGTCCCATCCATATCAGCACATCCCAAATTTCGCCCAATCATTGACCTCCACAAAGCTCTAATTTCAGTATTGAAGCGCCAAAGCTATTTCCCCTGAAGAGCCTAGTTCATGCCTCAACGTCTTTTTGAAGCTTATGCTCCCATACTCTGTTTACATGTACGGGTTATTTAGAGATTTCACAGATATCGAGAAAAAAAAATTAAAGAATCTTAAGAAATTTTTGCCAACCCTACCCCAATGTTTTAAAAGGCGAAAGCGTTAGACAAGGCATTAGAACCTCAAGATGCGTGAGGCGTAAGCCTCCGAAGAAAGCCTCATGCTCCTTCATTTTAACAAATGAATAAAATATAGAAAAAAGTGTAAAAAGTTCCAAAAAATTAAGGATATATGTATATATATGCACACACATGTATGTGTGTACGCTGTGTGCGTACATGCCTACAGAGATAAGAAATATTATATAAATTATTTAATTAAAAATAAAATAAATATAAGGGCTAGCAAATGCTGAAATTTAGATTAACTTTTTTGTTTATATACATATTGAAGATAATGTTCAGTAATCAATTCATGTGGTGAATTTAGAATTTTAGCAAAAAATTGCAAAAAAGTCATGGATTACATTTAAGCTAGTGGCTCCAAATTTGTGCAATCTCTACTGGGGAAATTAATGTGAATTAAACTCAAAGGGTTTTGAAAGCCTAAATAATTTAAACATAATAAATTAAGTGTTAGTTGAAACAAATATCATCATCATCATTTTGAATGCCTTATCCCCAATAAATAAAGAGTTATTAATTAAAATAAATAATAGATAAAAAATCGACATTTAAGTCTCAGTTATGTGGTTAAAACTTTAATTTTAGTTAATGTGTTAGGCACACGCCACATTCATAAAGCGAGCCTCAAGGCGTGAGTCTCATGGGATTTAAGCCTCATATTTGAGCTTCAAGGCATTTTCTTTGAGCCTCGCCATGAGGCGAGCCTTGATGCAAAAGCCTTACAAGCCTTTTAAAACACTGCCCCACCCATAGATATTCTGAGCCTTGTTCCAATATTGTTATGAAATGACTAAGCTGCCCCTAGACATTTTTCTTTGTTATCAAGTGGCAAAACTGAATGCTAACAGATTTTATGAGGGCACGAGTTATAATAGTGTCTTCGATTCATAAATATATTTTTTCACCTTTTATGTTTTCTTGAATAATTATTTTCTTTTGTGTTGAACAGGTACGAGTTAGCCTTTTGCCTTTGTGGTTTGTTGCAGGTATGTTCATTTTTCCTGCTGTTCCACTGGCACCACACAGATGTGATCTAGGTGTACTCCTTTATCAAAACATCAACAAAATCAATCAAATTAGGTTCATGTTGTAGGGAAAAGAAGGAGCTGCTATCTTTCTAAGCTTGCCGATGAGAGCATTGGTGCAATTCTTAATCTAATAAGAGATCCATCGATGGGCTTACCGAATATCTTAAGAGATGATGAATTCCATAATCTCAGAATTCGCTTGACAAAATATACTGAGGTTTTCCTCTTATTCTCCTTTTGGTTATGTTACTTTTACAAGTGCCCTTGCAGTTGAAAATTTGCCTTTCTTTTGTTTCCACCATTGCTTGGGAAAGAACCAGAATGTTAGGTCTTGAACACATGTTGCATGCTTGGAGTGGGTCGACATTTAACATGTTCCGCGGCAACATAGAGTTTAAAGTTGATTACTCAAAGCAGGCTGCGAGTAGTGATTACACTTGGAGTAGACAGGGAATCTTCAGAGAGGGGGGTGATGAGTAGATTACATTGAACTAGAGGGTGAGCATGGATCTAACATAATAGAACAATATGTGTCAGTAATGTGATATTGTCCTTCTATCTCGCTTGGCAACGTATTATACATTAAAGTCAGAATCTTACTTATCTCTATCAATTGGAGGAAGAAATTTGAAACCATCTAACCTTCATCAAATACACGTTGATCTTGATTCTCCTATTTGCAGTAGTCATATCAGTAACTTCAAATGGATTGTTGCTTTATCTGACTTTATTGGTATGCAATTGCTCAACTCTGTTCTGTGTCTGCTGCATATCGTCGTGACATGTTTTTTTCCTTTTCTTTTGTCCAGAAAGTAGACATTTCAGGTTGTCCACAGATAACATCTGTTATTCTACTCCTCTCCGTGCTTCCTTGTTCCTATACAATGGACTCCACATTGAGAAAGAGAATCAAGCAGTCCTTGATGGAGCTTGAACGTCCTAATGGGGGTGAATATCCAATCTCGCAGAATTTGTTCCCAACCTTGTCTTTTGAAGCAGTACTTGAGGTGGACATCTCCAAGTGTCCAGGGTTACATCTGGAAACTGCCATCGACTGTTTCTACAAGTCATTCCCATCATTAAGAACATTGAAAGCGTCTTACTGTTTGAATTTCAAGACAGCAACGCTATGTAGCTTGGTACAGAAGTGCCCCCTGGTTAGTGAAGTTGACTTAACTGCTGATATTAGTCCAGTGATGCCAACACAAGTATCAATAATATCTTCGAGTAATGAGGAGTACCAAAATTTAGTTGGTGCATTATTCAAGATGTCAAATGAAAGGCCATTACTGTCGAATATTACAAAACTGACGTTGGAGGGCAGAAGCGATATCAATGGTAAGCCATTTCATCTGCCTGAATTTTCTTTTCTTAAACAGTGCTTGTCTTTGAAGATAGAGCTCAGGTGTATTTTTCAGAGAATAAGAATGGCAGACACATTTGTACATGGGGTGCTGTTGTGGTGGGGAAGGGTGTGCGTATAGAGACACCATTCTATAAAGTGGAACCAAATCGTCTGCTATTTCATGTGGCCTTCCCTGCGTTCTTGCCTCTTGGTATTTAAAAGCCAGGATTTTCTTGTACAATTGGTTACAACTGTCAAATCCGTACAAGGCAAGAGATCTTGGCCTTTAAACCTTCAAGAACAAAGGGAAGGTCACAGGGAATAACACAGATGATTTGGTTCCCTATAAAGCCTACCAATGAGATGTCCTATTCCAGATTCTTACATAACTGAATGATATGAACTACCAAATTTAGTGTATTCTTCCAGATGGTCAAAGAAGAAAATCACTATGTAACATGGGCTGACTTTTGTCATCGGACATATCAAGATTGGAGCTACCAAATGTAAACCTCATGGTACATATATACTATGCTTTCAGTAGGTTGTAGTTGGGTTTGTTTGATTAGGTTTAGAATTGTGAATTAGTGTTTCAATGTCTAGGGTTTGAGAAAAAGAGAAGAGGAAGAAGAAGAAATTAGAGAAAAGATTTGAGAGAGATTATGTCTCTCTCCCATACTTTATTATTTATATTCCACTAACGATATACTATTAGTATATAAGAGATACTAAGATGGCGTTTGTTAACACTAGTCTAAAAAGAAGTGCTTATTTGAAAATTATACTCAGTTGGACTTTAGATTGTTAAGTTGAAGGTTAATTGCTTGTCTACATTTTAGAGATTTTAGGGGTAAATATACAAGTCTGACAACATAAGCAATGCTTGGCCTACTGAGAGATAAATATACAAGTTTGCCAACAAGTCTTTGGTATCTCCCAACATCCAACAAGCGTTCCCCACTATCTTCATTGAGTTTATGATTCGAGTCTATGGGTGCATCACATGGCTTACAATCCATCATGCCTGTCTCCTCGAGAAGATCAAGTACATACTTGTGCTGAGAGACAAAGATGCCCTTCTTAGACCTGACAACTTCAATCCCAAGAAAGTACTTTAGAAGGCCAAGATCCTTGATCTCAAATTCTTGTACTAACTTGCCTTTTAGTGACTCTATCTCATCCATATCATCACCTGTAAGCACAATGTTATCCCCATAAACAATTAAGATAGTCACCTTCTGATGAGATTGCTTGAGGAACAATGTGTGGTCTCTTGACTTTGCCTGTAACCATTCTTCACCATAGCATTGCGAAATCTCTCAAACCACGCTCTGGGAGACTACTTCAGTTAGTGTTTTATCGTACACACCCACCTACACCCAATCGGCTTCTTTCCTCTTGGTAAGGTAACCATATCCCAGGTAATATTTTTTTTCAAGAGCACACATCTCTTCTTCCATAGCCCCATTTCCATTCTGGTTGGGACAATATATCTGCTAACTTGCGAGGGACAGATACAGAAGACAAAGCCAAGGCAAAAGAACGATAAGAGGAAGACAAAGCATGATAGGAAACAAAGTTCGAAATAGGATGCAAAGTACAAGATCCAGTACCTTTCCTAAGAGCAATTGGAACTTCAGGACTAGAAAGACTATTGTTACCTGGACAGAAGAGGTCTCTTGGTGGGGCTTATGAGGATCTTTCTGCCTTCGCCTGTACACTTGCAATTCCTGGACCGAGGGTTCACACTCCACCTATCTACCATCACCTTCAGACATTCAGTGATCACTGTTAGAAGGGAACATATGAATAGGTAGAGAAGATATCTCTTCACTAATGTTCTCCCCTGAAGAGATGTCTTCGGGATAGAAAAATATGGAGTAGACTAAAAAAAAGTAACATCCATAGAAACGAAGGTCTGACGAGAAGGGGGATGATAACACTAATACCCCTTTTGAGTAGGAGCATACCCAAGAAAGATACATCAAATAGCCTTATGATCGAGTTTTGTGCGATCAAAACGAGCTATATGCACAAAACAAATACAACCAAAGATCCGCGGGGCCACCAGAAACAAAGGAGTAGAAGGAGACAATAGGGAAACCGGAGACTAAAACTCCAAAATACGGGAAGACATTCGATTAATTAAGAATGCAACAATCAAGATAGCATCAGACCAGAAAGATTTAGGGACATTTATAGCAAGCATAAGAGAACGAGTGACTTCCAATAGATGTAGATTTTTACGTTCAACCACACCATTTGGCTGAGGAGTACCATCACAAGAAGTCTGATGAATGATGCCATGGGAATTAAAAAAAAGTGGCTAAACTAGAAGACATATATTCCCTCATTGTCAGAGCAAAGTACTTTAATCGATGCATTAAACTGAATAGCAATCAATTTGTAAAAAGATGGGAAAATAGTGTCAACTTCACCCTTAGATTTTAACATATAAACCCATGTAGTACGAGAATAATCATCCCCAAATGTAATAAAGTACTTAAACCCACAAGAAGAAGTAAAAGGGGATGGTCCCCACACATCAAAATGCATAAGAGAAAATGGTGAATTGCATTTATTACCACTATAGGAATAAAAGGTTCGACAGTGCTTCGCAAATTCACAAGTGTCACATTGAAAAGACGAAAGCAAACTAGAAACAGATAACTGAGGAAATAAACGTCTAAGAAGGGAAAAAGAGGGATGACTAAGGTACAAATCCTCCTTGCTACTAATACTCTGAACACTGGAGGGGCAACTGCTGGACTGATGAAGCAATGCGAGGCAAAGGGTCTATCAGATATAATCCCTGCTCCTTATGGCCAGTACTAATCGTCCTCTTTGTTTCCCAGTCTTGAAACGTATAATGAGAAGGAAAAAAAGTGACGTTGTAATTCAAAGTTTTTGTAATATGACTAATAGATAGAATGTTCAAAGTGAACTTAGGAACATGAAGGACAGAAGAGAGGGACATAGAGGGTGTGACAGAAAAAACTTCCCTTACCTGCAATAGATGATAATGTACCATCAACAATTTTAATTTTATTTTTATCAGAATCAATAATGTAAGACGAAAAAAGGACATACCGGTCATATGATCAGATGTTCCTGAATCATTAATCCAAGAGCGTGAGGGCCGAGGTTGAGGTACCTGAGTAAGGAATGGAAGTAGCACTGGCGGTACTAGGTGTCTCCAACTGTGACATAAACCGGCGGAAGACATCATTCTCATCTCTAGGCAGACCAGGACTATCCAAAGGAGGTGCAGTAGTAGGTACCGGGGCAATGGAGGTAACAGAGTGTGCATTCAAACTCTCCCCAAATTGTCTGTCCCTGTCCCCTCGTCCACCCCCAGAAAGGCCCTGCGGAGGAGGGCGACTATGTAAGTCCCAACAAGTATCCCTTGTATGACAGGTACGCTCACAATGATCACACTTAAGTTTATCCCGATCATTAGTAGAAGAATCGGAGGATCCAAACCGACCACCTCCTCGAGCACGACCACCACTCCAGCCTCCTCTCTGAAATGAGGAGGCTATGCAGATCTATCAAGTGTGGGAGGTTGGAGCATAGCACTCCGACGACGCTCCTCACGATGTAAGTAGGCATAGACCTCGGTGGGAGTTGGGACTGGATCTTTGCCAAGAATCTGAACCCGTACCTATTCATAATCCATATTTAACCCGACAACTTAAATACATGGTTCTGTTCAACCAATTTCTTATACTCAGTTGCATCCTCGGGACACTTAGTGTTAAAGGTCTGATAATGATCTAACTCTTCCTAGAGACGACGAAGAGTGGAATAGTATGTGGGAATAGACATACCCCTTTGCTTAAGTTGCCAAATACTCTGACGCAACTCATAAACCCGGGCAGAACCTCCAGTCTCAAAATAGGTCTGTGTGACGGCATCTCATATATCGCGTGCGGAAGGAAGAAATAAGTAAGAACTACTGATATCTGGCTGCATAGAATGGAGAAGCCATGACATTACAATTGTATTCCCAGCCTCCCACTTGGCATAAGTTGGATCTATGGACTTGGGTGTGAGAATGATACCATTCAAATAACCCATCTTCCCCTTACCCTTAACAAACAATGTAGCTGAGTGAGACCATGCCAAAAAATTTGTTCCATCGAGTTTCACAGTGGTAATTTGGAGATTAGGTGCATCACTTGCACTAACCCCAATACTTCTTCTACCCTGCATAGGGATACTGAAGACTGACTCACCTCAGATTCATCTGTCATACTACTCACAGGACAATTTGTACCTCAAAAAGCCAACCTCCAATTTTACAAGTCCCCAAATAACATACCAAAATAGAGTTTCAAACTCTATATCCACTCCCTTAATTTGATAGGGGTGTACGGGACATCAAAAATAGCATTCAAACATCACCAAAGCTGTTAAAGACCACCCACCAGCAATAGCAGAATTTATTGCCAAAAACAAAATTTCACATGAGCAGTGACAAACAATAAAAAAGGTAAACATAGAAGAGAAAAATCCTTTCCGGCACCTCGTTACTTCTCCGATCGTTACGAGACCTGTGACAAACTCTTTATAATTTTAATATGGATCAACCATTACCAATTTGAAGCATCAAAAAACTCCAATCAGTCGCACAATTCAGAATAGCGAGACTATATTTTTTCTGATTTTTTTCAAAGAATTTCATTCAGAACACCCTTCCAAGGTTCAAAAAATTCTAGAAAATTACCACAATTCATGATAAATCACGATCTGTTAAACGGGACAAGAAACCAAACCAACTGCCACTGCTACAATATCCGTACGGCTGATGTCAGCATGATATCAGCACAGTTGGTGAACTACGATGAAGGGTTGCGACTCCTTTGGTTTGTCAACCTGCTTTGATACCAAGTTGAGTTTGTTTGATTAGGTTTAGAGTTGTGAATTAGTGTTTCAAAGTCTGGGCTTTGAGATAAAGAGAAGAGGAAGAAAAAGAAGAAATTAGAGAAAAGATTTGAGAGAGATTATATCTCTCTCCCATACTATATTATTTATACTCCACTAATGGTATACTATTAGTATAGAAGAGATACTAATAGTATACCCAACATAAAGTGTATAAGAGTAAAATAAAACACATAAACATAAAGCCCATAGGGCCTCTTATTCAACAGTTGTGTCCTCAGGGTCTACCTAATTGGAAACGCGGAAGTCGTAACATACATCGTGACATTTTCTTCAATACTTAAAAAGCTCTTGATATTTCTTCTTTTATCTAGTTTCCCTTTCCATTGTTTTGTTCATCACCCTACTAACTGTTTCTTTTGATGCCAATGCCAGATTCTGACCTCCAAAATATTTCAGCATTCTCTGGTTCCTTATCTTACCTAAACCTTAAAGGGTGTATTTCAGTAACCGATGTGGGTATATCCAAGCTTATATGCAAATGTGTGAACCTACACTCAATTGTTGTTTCTGATACTTATTTCGGACGGAATTCAATTCTAGCTCTTTGCGCCGATTTTCCTTCTTTATATGGTTGTCCTGCGGTGCACCATGATTTGAAGTATTCAACCTCATTGGCTGTTAGACTTCAAAAACTGCATATGGGAGGCTGCAAGTGTGAGTGAACTTCCCTCTTTATGGGACAAAACCTGCAGCATTGCGAATATCAAACATATTTGATTAATCGTTTTCTGTGCAGGTGTTGACATATCATCTCTGATACAGCTTATGTCTCAAGCATACATGCTGAAGAGTCTGTGCCTAAGGGAGACTCTCCTTGTCGATGATGCTATTTATAATTTCTCTGGTTGTTCCTTAGAGATGCTTGATGTTTCTGAGACCAAGGTATGTTAACATGCTTAAAATTTGTTACCATAGCAAACCTTTTGTGCTTTTCCACGAGATCCTCTTAGAAAGTTACTATCTTTGTTCCTATTATAACACAGTAACTGCAGAGAGTACTGAGTACTAAACCTGCAGCATTGTGAATAAGTGGTGTTCTTACAAAGATCATCCTTTAGAAGAGGTGAAAAGAAAACCAAAAATTAAAATAATAATAAAAAATTGTCAGGACATCTGCATTATTTTGACCAACTCTTGGTGTACATGCAGCAGGCTAGGACAGAAACCACTATTTGATGAATTGTTCCTGGGAGATTTCCTGGGGCAAAACCTGCTTAACACAGGATCCTAATCATCCAATCCACGTACTTTTGGACGGCCCAACATATTGAACTATTGTCTATTAAGAAGAAGATTGTAGATTTTATGGTTACATTCATCTAAGTGGGTTGATCTTTTGACCATTGACGTAGATGATCGATCAGCCCAACCCCTCACCCATCAGGTTGTGCGTTCTACCTATGGCTGACTACATAATGGGCCGAGCCAGGCTGAGTCCCGCCCGGCGCAAGCCATGCCATGATAAGGATGGACTGGGTTTAAGGTTTTGTGGGTTGGGTTTGGGCTCAATTATAGGCCTGAAATTGAGTTTGAGTTGGGTTTGGGCCAACCTTGGCCCAACCCACAGAACCTGGCTTGGCCTGAACTCACATGTAAATTAATAAATTATAATATATATTATATTTATTTCCATAAAATATTATATGATGAATAATGTGGAATCAATAAGACAAAAAAAAAAAGACTTGTTAACAAGAGAATATATCACCTTGTTGTTGAGTATGGGCTGGCCCGTGTGGGCTAACTCGAGCTCAGCCCGAACTATTTTATCTCACGGGCTGGGTTTGGGCCTTATCTCACGGGCTGAGTTTGGGCTGGGCTGGTTTGGGCTTATGTAAATAAGATGGGCTGGGCTCGAACTAGCTTCGGCCTGACCCAACCCTCCCGATGTGCAGCCCTAGTTCTCCCTTGCTGTTTGCTATGTGAATTAACAGATATAGGGAGGACAACCTCTTCAAGTTTTCCTGTCTCGATATGAGTATTTGGAAATAAATGCATTTTTAAAAATTTAATTCAGGCCCTTGGAACCAAGGTAATCATCTACCCCCAAATAAATAAATGCAAGTGTGGCTAATCCTTGGATATACTGTACTTGTGCAACTGCAGGTTTCTAAAGCTGCATTAGTTCACATTATTCGAAGCAATCCTGATTTGAAGGTCTTTAAAGCAAGGGGCTGTAAGAACTTCTGTCACGGGGAAAAAAACCTTGAAGAGAGTGAATTTCTTTCTTTGTCATACTCTGGTTGCTCTAATGGCGAAGACTTTTATCTTGAGTTAAGCAGGACATGTATCTTGGAAGAAATTGCATTTGGTTGGGGATTTTTTCCTTTCTCGCTAAAAACTTTAGAACCTGCAATTCAGTCACTAAGGGCCATAACTGTGGGTCTAGGTGGATCCTTAGGCGAATGTGCGCTTGTACTACTGCCCACGATTTGTCCTTTGCTAGAGTCGGTGATTCTTCATTTTCAGGTATTCATAGATGAAATTAAAAATACTTGTAAGGTATACTCTAAAGACGGCCAACCAATCACTTAGTTTTGCATGTAATTCACTATCAAGAAGAGAGAGACCCACCATTTGATGCTCCGCTTGGTATGGTTCAAAATATCGGTATCGGGTGCCGTATAAGTAAGTCCCAAATAGGATACACATTGGCGTATCATATGGATACGATGGGAAAAATTAGAATATGCTAAGAAACACTTGGATACACAAGAAAAAACTTGGATACCCTGCATAAAATTTCTTTTAATGCAAATATAAGCTAAAAACAAACTAAATGAAGGTCTCAAACATATGAGATTTAAGAGTTTTATAAGTTTAAAAAGGTGTACGTGTCGATAAACAGGTATAAAAATACAAAACATAGTCACTTAGTCAAGTATAGGAAATACAACCTAAATATTAAAACCTTATATTCAATGAGTTAAATAAGAATGTATTGAATTCTAACAATAAATTATAAACTTGAATGTAACTATTTTTATGTTGAACTATTACATTGTTAGTTGACTAGTTGACTTTTTGACCTTATAGATTATAATATTTTTGAAGACTAAAATATGAGACTTTTTTTGCCAAATTTGTGAGTTTTGGTAATGTTTTGATATAGTAGAATTTATAAAATTTTATTATTTGAAAAATACCTTACCATTTGAAAGTTGAAATTTTGACCTAATCCCTAAAAGATGCAAAAAGAAGATTTTATTCTTGAACTAGAAAAGTTGGTTTTTTATTCTTGAAGGATTTAGATCCAGGATAATTTTTGTTGAATTCAAATGGAGGGTATAACCTTATTTACATATAAATTTCTTAAGCAAATGAAAGTAAAATTAATTTAAACCTATTTACTTAAATAATATGTAATGCAAATAAGTTGTGCGTATATGGTATGTGCTATGGATCCTAGCATAGTTTAGAAAAATGGTTCCGGACACTGTAACAGACATGGCCGAAATCTTTACGTAACGCCGTTACGTAACGTCTTCGGCCTTTACTTATTATTATTATTTTTTTTGCTTAAAAAAATTCTAAAAAATCCCAATAAATAGGAAAAAAAACATATAATAAATGAGTAACAAAATACTTCTAAAGCCAATATGAAGCTCAAAATTTAGAAATAAGGAAATTAGATAGGTCGAGGGTTGAAACATACCCGAAATAAAGAACCTGCCTTGGATTCCTTCAAATCTATTCATCAAACCCTAAATCAAGTTGTTAATCAACAAAAATCAAAATGATTTTAGGAAAAAAAAAAAGGTAGTAAGAATAGGTAGAGAAGAAGAGAGGAAGCAAAGATGATGTTTTACTTTTTAGAATGAGTTTAGGGATTTTCGGAACCCAGTCCTACGAACGTTACCATTACGTAACAGTTTTGGTCTTTACGATTTTATTTCAATATAAACTAGTAAAGGTACGGTTTCAGGTATCAGAGGCCACCGAAACCGTTACGTAATGGGTTTTACGTAACAGTTTTGACGCTTTTTTAAACCATGGATCCTAGTGTAAATAGAATGAGAGAAAAAAATTAATTGAAAAATTCCCTATATCGGGCCTGATACGGGGGGATTTTTTTTCTAGAGTAGCGGGTAGCTCCAAACAGGACACGTATCGGCCCATATCAGCCGATACGTACCGGAATTTTAAACCATGCCGCTTGGTGCATCTACTGTGTTAAAAGACTTGTGAGGTTGTGACAATCATATATATATATATATATATCACTTGGATGGTTTTGGACCCTTCCCTCTACTTTCATGACTCCAAAGATGTGATTGATTGGATGATTTCAATCATGTAATTAGTTAATATGTGGTATAGTGAGTTCTCTTTCGGGGGACTGGCCGAACGGTGTCTAGACCGTGCATGGATACCATGTTTGTCAGTGTTGTTGCTTGGTTGTCCTTGGGATTTAGTCAACTGGTACCTTCTATTTCCTCACATTTAAAGGGACTCTCAATTGACTTTTTTCACATCATTATTCATATTCTTAACAGGTAATATCTGACAGTATCATAAAAACAATTGTGGAATCGTTGAGACATTTACAAGTATTGTCTCTCTGCTATTGTCTTGGTGATTTGTCTTCATTAAGCTTCCAGTTCAGTATGCCAAACTTAAGGAAACTGAGGCTAGAAAGGGTGACCCCATGGATGACCAATGATGATTTGGTAATTCTGACTCGGAACTGCGCAAGTTTAATTGAGCTTTCATTGTTAGGATGCACGCTTCTCAATTCTGGTCAGTAAAGCTTCTGTATATAATCATGCTTTTCGCACGTAGATATGTTTAGTGTGTACTCCATAAGAGCGTCCATACTTTTAATTTGTTCTTATAGAATATGTTAGAACAGATACATGGATGGAATTAGCAAGAAAAGAATTGAAGTCTCATGATCTCATAGAATAGATGGCTTTATAGAGTGGAATGGCAGAACATGGTTCGTGCAGCGGACCCTAATTATTATTATTTTAAAAAGTTTATCGATAATCATATGGGTATATAATATAAAATCAAGAATGTATAAAGTGATTCACAAGAGAGTAAACTGTATGTATGCCTCAAAAACACAAAAGACCTCTCTAACCTCTACGATATAACAAGAAAAGCAACTAGAGACCCACCTCAACCTTTGACTGTATTAACCAAAATCAAATCCTCCACATCCCCATGAGGGGATCCCCAAAATAATACGATCCTATTAACTCTAAAGGAGGGCTAATGGGGAAGAAGTATTTTTTACCACCCTCATAGTTCTTTTTTTTTCAAAAGGTTCATGAAATGACCCCAAGAAGAAAAACCCAAATAACGCTCAGGAAGACTCCAACCTCATCTTGGATCAACAGGATAAGAAATCCAAAAGGAATGAAGGGAAGACCCAACACATCCCCAACCTGGAAAGGAAAAATGTCCACACAACAAATTGAGGGAGCAATGCAACAACAAATGATCCATTGATTCCTCCTCATGATGGCACATAAAACAACTGCTAGCCATCCTTCACCATCCACTCTTCAAATGATCACATGTAAGGATCTTGTTTGAACTTTGAAGTTGTAGTCTGAAGAAAGAAAGATACCTTTGATGGAATTCCAGGATTCCAAATCCAAACAATCCGATGGAGAATGGTGAGCAGGGACCTAACCAATAAGACAATGAAAAGGTAACTGGGATAAGGTTTGGACGATTATGATGAAGCATAATTTTAAAATACAACAAAAAGCCAATCAAATTGCCCCTATTTATTTTATGATTTTCTTTCTATTTCTACATGTATGAGAATTTATTTTCTCTATTTTTTATAGATGATATATTGCCCAATAAAAAGGATTTTTTAAACAATTGATAAGATAGTCACTTTTTTTTATGGTTAATATTGTTTTTTTTTTAAATCCATAAAAAGTGTTGTATATATAACGATCAAAGTTATAGAGTACAATATAGAAATAAACGAGGTTCACAAAGAATATGAACCATGTAAGAAGCCTAATACCAACTTAAAACAAATTAGGGATAACATGTTAAATGGGAAAAATTATAATGAGATGGAGGGAATCATCAGGTCCAGGAAGCCTTCAACCAACTATTGAAAATAAAACTATCAAACAAAGAGACAAAAAAAAAAAAACACCAAACGACATCAAACTATGTTGGACTTGCATCAACCAATAAGCTATTCATATATACACCCACTTTTGCTAAAATATCAGTTGCCTCATTTGCTGCCCGAGGAATCCAAGAGAGTGAGATGTTCTTTTTTATGATATATGAATCTCCTTGATGATGTGAGCAAGTCTCCATGGCACACTCGAAGAGCTCTTAGACCAGCATTTCTTGCACCCATGGCACCTCTGACAGCTCGTAGACCACCATTTCTTGAGTCTCCTTCGATGCTAATTAAAGGCAGACAAGAGGCATTAATAAGGGGAGACCTTGTCGTAATGATAGGATCTCCGCTTGGTTGGAGCTAGCAATGCCAATAGGCCTTGCATACCTTAGGATACTTACCCCTTTGTTGTCTCTAATAATCCCTCCCACTCCAACCGGGCCCAGTTTTCCCAACAAGGTGCCATCAAAGTTGAGCTTAATGGCCCCGGGGCCTCGGAAGGAGGGGTCTAGCTCTTAACCAAGTGAATAAATTAACTCTAGGCCTATAACATGTTACATCATTCGATTCTCTAATAATATAATTAGGATGCCTGTAGAAACGTGGTCTGACTTATTGATTTATCTCCCTTTCTTTGTTCATAGAATATGCTACCGCATACTCTAGGGGATCAAGCATGCAAAAATTAAGCAAGTGCCAATACTCTTTTAAGTATTGAGGCAATGCTTAATATGTTTATTTTTCTTTATGATTTGTCTTCTTTGCAGATTCTCAACAGATAATCTCATGTGGATGGCCGGGATTGATTTCTCTCCATTTAGAGGTTTGTTATTGTTGGTCTTTTCTTAAATATATATCTTTGCTTCACAAGCTCTAGTTGAACTCATGACAAACAGTTTTGTGAGATTATGTTTAGTAAGCTAATTGTGAATTATGTCTGGCATTGCCTGTTGAGAGCATAGTTACCAAGTACGGGTACAAGTATAATACGACAATGATCCGTTTGGGAAGTACGGGTGTTATACGACAAAAACATGGCAAAAGTATGGGATAATTATAATTAATAATTACCGATCAAAAATAAATAAATTATAATTAATAATTATAAATAAAAAAAATTGAAATCATGATATTAGCTAATAAAAATCATTTAATGTGGAATATGCGTTTACACGGTAAAAGAACGGCAAAAATACGCGTTTAATACGTAATTCGCGTATTAAACGGCGATACGGGTATAACACGTAACATGGCAAAAGTACGGAGTTTTAAACAGCGACCCCCTCTAAAAGTATTATACGAGTACTATACAGGTATAATACGGGTGTTTGGTAACTATGGTTGAGAGTAGTGAGTGTGAAACCCTAGGAAATTAGATGGAGAAAAAGAGAAAAGAGGAGAAGAGAGAGACTAAGGGAGAAAATTAGGGGTTGTTTCCCCCTCTTTATTATTTATATCACTAATAATCGAGGATTACAATAATACTCTTAAGTCTTAATAACATGATATGGTGTAATAAACTCATATACCAACACTCCCCCTCAAGCTGAGCATATTTATATATTTATCATACTCATCTTGTTAACAGCAACTTCTATATTAGCCTTGACAACACCTTTAGTAAGAATATCAGCTAGCTGATTTCTATTGTAACAAACATTAAACATAGATTTTAAGAAATAACTTGCTTTCGGATGAAGTTCATGTCAATCTCCATGTGTTTAGTATGATCAATTTGGACTAGATGCTAAGCAATACTAATGCTTACCTTGTTGCCATAGAACAACTTCTTCAAAACATACATCTTTATTCCCAGATTTTGCAATAAGATTTTTAGCCACAACATTTCACCCACGCCATGGGCTATCACCATATACTCGACTTTTGCACTAAATTTAACGACCACTTCTTACTTTTCTTAGATGAGATTATCTCCAAGAAAGGTTCAATACCTTGTAGTAGACCTTCGATCATCAACATTTTTACCCCATTCAGCAACTCCCCGTCTCTATCTGTGTCTCATTGTATAAGCTAAACATGATCTAACTCTTCTCAAAGTCCCCAAAGAGTAGAATAGTAAGTCGCTAAACTCTTCTCCCCTTGACAAAGTAGCGATTTATTACCTCAACTGATAAACACGGACAACATTTTGACATTGGGAATAAGTTATAATCTGTATTCCAAATATTCTTCGTTGTCTAGAGAAACCAGAAACCTTTATTGTTGTGTGATTGCATGAAGTTTAGTAGTGACATCAACATAAGGCTCTTTTGCTCCCACATATCGTATAACACATGATCGGTAGTAGGTTACTTCACAGGAGCATTCAAGTACCCTATCTTCCTCTCTCGCTGATTGAGACAATTCAAGGAAGTTAGTGTCATTGAACTCCACAGTTGTGATCTGCACACTAGGGGTTATCACTATAACCACTTGTGATAGACATCGAACTAGAATTCCTGAAAACCTTAGGAGTCGCTTCAGACCCACCTTCAGTTGACAATTTCTTACCTAAACCAAACCCTTATAATAGCCTGCTAAACAAATTATTGTAATCAACAGTCCAACAATCTGATTTTTTCCCCTTTGTACTATTAGAAAATCCATAAAATAGTAAAATAGGTATTTTTTTTCACGAATATTGTTCACCGCGTTGTTCACGAACACTCCATTAAAAAAGAAATAGAAAAATTGGTCTTGTCTTCCTGTTCTGATACCAAGTAATGATTGTCCTAGGAAAATAGAGGAAGAAAAGAGAGCGGAGAAAAAGAGAGAAAGATTGAAGGAGAAAACTTAAGAGTTGTTTTCTCCCTTTCTAATATTTATATATCTAATAAAATAAGATTATAATAATAGGCTTAATAACATGATATGATATATCTACACTTACACAAAGTTCCTATCTCAACATTGAGAACTTGAGATGTTGTGAAAATGGGGAATTAACATTTTTCTCTCTCTCATTGAAGTCACAATTGGGGTTTTCCTTACAAAATGAACATAATCATTTACATGAAGTGCAAGGAATAAAGATCCTGCACATGTAAGCATTGAGGTAAAGAAATGAAAATCTCTCTATTAAGAATGCACACTTGTAGGGGTGTCAACAGGTCGGGTTCGTGCCGGGTTGAGCAACGATGTGGTGACTAGTCCTCAAGGCAACCTATTTATTAACTAGAGAATGAGTAAATCCTAACCCAACCCAATAAAGAATTCCTCAACCCTAACCCTACACACTTTAAATAAAGAAATAAGTTATATTTCAAATTATAATAAACTATAAACTAAATATATAACTATATATATGTGTCTGTGTGCATGTATATACATATATATATCCACTTGGACCTATGAATGGAGATATTCCGGAAACTCGCAAAGAAAATAGGAAGTGACAGACAAAACGAGAAGTGACTTTGACAAAAAGAAACGAAGTGACTTGGACCAAAAAAAAATGGATAACCTCGGACCAGTCAATCGAATATTCATTAATATGTAATTGAGCAAACACTACTTGAAAACAACTAGTCTACTCATAAACGTAATGCTTCAAATTATCCGTGCAATTCTTGCTCTCAACGGACCATTCATCCCGATTCATGGATCTCTCAATTTGATAAATAGGAGGATCAAATCATTCCTGTTGACTCTTTTTCAAATTTGATAGAAGGTTGGTCGAATATTTCATTATAGTTCTATCATTTAGAGTATCACATCCTATTTGATCCTTTTGAAATCTGATTCAAATCCAATATAGCACCTATGTGTACATTAGAAATGTATCGAATCAATTCTTTTAATGATGAATAGATCCTATCACAACTTATACATGTTTGTGTGTGTACACACACACACACACACACACATATATATATATAAGCAAGGTTGTTAAATCGTAATCCAATAGAGAGAAAACTCAAATAGGGATTTGGCATGTCCATAAGAAGATTTTTCCGTTTCTTTTATCTTCTTAAAAGACATAAAGTACATTTAGAAAATTGAAAGAATAAAAAATATTTTTTAAAAGCGTCTATCCATAACAGGAGTTTCATGCTCGAATCGCAAGAATCATACGATTAGAATCACAAATCGCAATCTGAATTTCAAATCGGAAAGATTTAACAACCATGTACGTAAGTACATAACTAAATACAATTGTTCATAAATTAACTAGGTATTAGGCCCTTTTAGGTCTAGAGAGACCAACTCAAACTCGACGCACTGGTTAAAAATCAACCCTTAACCCATGAAAATGCCAAACAGGTCTGGGGAAGGGGAATTTGATGGATTGGGTCAAAAAAATTGCCACCCCTATACACTTGTAAGCAATTCCATAAAGGATAGTGTGGAAATTACTTACTAAATTGTAAGGTATTCTTGTTTGCTAGTAACTCAGTTTCAAATTTTCATTGAAATGCTTATTTATACTATTAAAAGGCCGGAGATTGGAGAGGCAATGGGTTGACAGTTTGGGCCAAATATTTCCATCCCTCTGCATTTTTAGGAATGCCATAAAGGATAGTATGGAAATTACTTAGAGCAGTGATTAGCGTACTCCTCGGTACGTTATCTAACGTACCACCGTGTCCTCGTGTAATTTTTAACAGCCCTTTAACCCTGGGTAAGCTTAACTAATATTAAAGTTAAGATTTTTTTTTCCTTCTAAAAACCAAGGTTGGATTGCTTAACCCTAGGGTGAGTGAATCTTAACCATGGTTGGTGAGTGTTAAAAAGTGGGCCGTGGACCAATGAGGACTGGCCATTTCGTTACATAATGGAAACCACCGGTAAGTTAAGTGTTTTCCAATTATTTATTAAATGGTCAGGTATTTTTGTTTTGAGATTAACCCAGTGTTTGATTTTCACATAAATGCTTCATTCATATCTATGGAAATATTTAATATATTCTCTTTTTACATGGTAGTTGTTACTGATTTCATTCAAATATGATTTTTTTATTTCCTTTTTTTTATCCATACTTGTCATTGAGGTAATGAAGGAAACTTGTAGCATAACCGTTCATGTATCACATAATATTTATTGCTTTTGGTCTCCAAAATAATTTTTCTTATACTACTTCTATCTTCGAAAAGCAAAGTGTTGGTACTCATCATTTTAAGAGCTTTTATGTGCTTCACTACTTTCTGAATACGTGATCATTATATTTTTTAGGATTGTGGAGAAGTAACAGTGAATGGGGTTTCTTCTCTTTTTGACTGCAAAGCCATTGAAGATCTCTCACTGCATCATAATGTGAGCCTTTCTGATACTGCTTTTTCTTGCATTTTGCATGCATATTTGTTCAAGGTCAAATACAAAGACCACGATGTATAGTTCTATGGGTCCTTTAACTGGCACATGGTACAGAGGCTCACTGATTTTGACTGTCTGATATGTGGCTTGCTTGGGGATTTCCTAGCCTTAGCCTCCTCATTTGAAGCAAAAGCCGGCCCTCTTGGGTGGGTGGGGATATCAGATACGTTCGAGTTACATGCACCTGAAATAGTAAAATTTAAAAGAACAGTCATTTCCTTGCTACTAAGATACATAAGTCTTTCTGTTTAGTATATTTCTAGACTATGGTTTGTATCCCAACTGCAGCTGAAATCACAGTTCATCCATTTAGAGCTTTATGATCTCAACTGATACTGATATTACTTCAGTTATTTCACAAACCCATACTTTTCTTTTTGGTTATACTTGAAGGCCGAAAAAAAAAACAATAAAAAGTTGCAGATTAGATTATCACTTATTGTTCTCTCTTCTGCTAACCTCATGTGGATCTTCCCTCATTGCGTAAAGCTGCTTAACTGAATTCTCACCAACAAAATACAGGGACATGGAATCCAGAGGAACTTTATTCTTGATGCTGCTTTAAAGGTAAGCTTCTAAATGCACCATTAAACTATTATTATTAAAAAAATATTAAAGAAAATTCAAATTTTTTTATAGAAGGAAATTTAGATTTGATGGTCCATATCACTCAATGTTCCTTTTAATGACAATTACAGATGCCAATGCTTCGAAAAGTAGCATTAGATCTGTGTGACGCAAGTGAAGGTGGCTTCACCAGTCCAGGTGTAAGTTACAAAAAGCCTGTGCCCTTTTGTTTAGAAGTGTGGTATTTACTATCTATAAGAAGAATTTTAGGGGGCTAATGTACATTTATATGTCTTACCCTTTTTGTATGGTCCTACCATTGAGAACTCTTGGACCAAAAAACAATGAGATCAGATGGTCGTAGCCACTGCATTCTTTTGCAAACTTGATAAATATACCTGGAGGACAGTCCACAAAAGATCTGGGAATTCTTTTGTGGACTGTCCTCCAGATATATTTTTCAAGTTTGCAAAAGAATGCAGTGGCTACGACAATCTGAATGGTGTGCATGTAGAGGATTTTGCTAGCCCTACCTTTGCCCCCTTACTTAATCTCCTCTTTTAGGGGTATGAGACAAAGGAAAGAGGTGGAGACCACAAGGAAACTGTCAGTCTTGTTTTATTCCCCAAAAAGAGGCGACTATGATTGGGGCAAGCACTCTTCTCCACAATACTCGGCTACATATTTATACTACCAAATCAAGACTATGAAGTTGTTTGGAAGACAGGCCAGGGACTTAAAGGGTGCTGAACCAGGGCCACGCTAATGTCCAACATTGTATTTTAGAAGAAGAAAAATACTTCCACATTTTTCAGGCATGAAAATTGGAGAATCCGAAAAGAATGGGGCCAAAATGTCCCCTGCATTTCTGAACTGCCCATAAGATGAGATATGCTGACTGCTTTATATCCGTCTTCAGTATGCTGATAGGTTCTTCTTGAGTATCGTGAAAATAGCAAGATGTAAGCCACAGGGATGCGCATTTGACCTCCCAAATTTGAAGGCTTGTAGAACGCCAGTGCATAAGGAGAGCATAGTTTTGGAGTGGAATAGTAAAGGGCTCAGAACAACAGTGGTGAACGAAAGAGTGTAGCGTTTAACAGGTAATTGAACCCCTATTTGTTAATATTACACTTTGCAAGGTATTATGATGTGATGGAGGTTTTCGATCAGAGTTGCAGAGTTTTCTTCTCTTAAGTGGCCTACTATACAGAAACATAGAAGTGGTCTTACTATGGATTAAAACTTCAACCTTGTATGTGGTGACCAGGACTATTTTGAATTGGTTTCAGCAGAGCAAAATTACGTGGGCTACTGATGCTACCAACCTAGCTGCGGAAAGAACTTACTTTGAGCTGGAAGTCTTAGTGCTGGTTAAAGCCTTATAGCTTATTTAGATGGGCCTTCTGCTCATTATCACATTCATTGATGGTCTTTCTGACCCCTACGCCAATAATAATGACGACTGTAACAGAGTAAACTATCAATGGCAAGAGAGCTCAGATTTCACTCGAATAATTACAGAAATGACTTTTACTGCTTGATTTTGAAGAAAGAAAATGGCTACCACAATGACATTCATTTGAATAATCTATCTGGTATTTAAATTTTGGGAAATGCTAGCTCCACTTTTACAGGAAAGAATTTATAAACATGGTGTATAAAGAACTATTTTTGAACCATGAGGGTCATGACCTTTACAGCAATTCAATTCTTTGATAAAGAGTATTGAACCTGCATTCTTACAATGGGGATGCAACATCAGCCAGGAATTCAAATTTCTTTTTTGGAACAAGGGAGGAAGGAATTCAATCTTACCCACCAAAAAGTAGAGAAAGATGAAATAGAAGTAACAATACGAGCTTAATTAGCACAAGTATAAATAATAGCGAGTGGAGGACCCTTCCACCTGACCACCAATAGAATGATAACAAACGCTTTCCATGAGCTAAGCAATTCTGATCAATGGCTTACTTCCCACCCGCGTCCTTCCCTGTCATGTCCTTCCTTTATCCCGACAGCCCTCAAATACATGACATATAACTCATACTATGTGGCCTTGGTACACATTTCCTTCTTGGATTACTGATAATGCAAGAGAAGGTGTGGACATGCTCTGTATCTCTTTGTTTATTAGAATCTTTGCTGCTATGGCATTGGCATTGGCTAGGAGGAGCTTCACCACAAGATATACTTCCATTGACCAGGTGTGAAACCTGTTGGTGGCGTGGATATAATGCTGGCTGTTTCCACAATAGTATAATCCCTACTAACATGAAACTTGACTTACACCCCGCTTAAGAGAGGTCTTGGGATCCATTCCCAAGGTGATGGCTTGCATGAGAATTGGAGAACTCTCCAAGCCTAAAGGCCATTACATAACTCACTAATGAGCCCGAGAATTGGAGAACTCTCCAAGAGAAGATCAAGGATTATCATGACATCTGTAGCACCTATAGAAGAAAGTATCCATTTGGTTAGAAGATGTAGCACCTATAGAAGAAAGTATCCATTTGGTTAGAAGATGTGCTTGATGCAGGGTTACCTAGTTTCGCTACCCACTAGTTCGAACCGCGAACTAGTTCGGAGTGAACCAGTTCGTGGTTTAGTTCGTTCCGGTTCGTGAAAATCAGCGAACCCAATAGCTATGGTTCAACAAATTTGTTTTTTGGATTCTGCGAACTTTTTGTTTGGATTCAGCGAACTTTTTGTTTGGATTTAACGAATTTGTTCTTTAAGTTCAGCAAACTTATACTTTGAATTTGGCGAATTTGTTTTTTGGGTTCACGAACCGGCCATAAAACCCTTTTTTTTAATTTTAAATATATTTTTAATGCATTTTTTAAAATAATTATTTATAATATATTTATTTACACAATTATTTATATAATATATTAATATTATATAAATGAACCAAGCTAGCGAACCAAACTAAAAACCTAAGCGAACTGAGAAGCGAACCGACTCATCCTACCCCTAGCGAACCGGGTTCACTCTAGAGTGGCGAATTGCAAATTACGAACCCGAATTCGAACCGAGCGAACCGGCGAACCAGGTAACATTGGCTTGATGTATAACAACTCTTCCTATGAACTGAATGTCAACAACTGATCTAAATTCAGAAATAAGACTTTTTGATATTGTGTACTAAATCCATAATAGCCCAAGGGTAATCACATTCTAAACTAGAAATCAGATTAATTAAAACGTTTGTATCGCTGAAGATTTTGATGCTAGAATTTGCAAACTTTTAAAACTTCAAGATTGTCAAAGCTTCGGCTACAATTGCAAATCCACCTGGAATTAGCTTCGCTACTTTGGCAATAGTCAGCCCATCACGGCTTTTGCACATCGCCATGTGTTGATAAACTTCTATCTGTTTTAGTCGCTCAATCACCAAAAAAAAAAAAAAAAAACCTCAACTTGATCATCTGGTAACTCCACTCTAAATCTATAGGTGTCGAAGATTGCTCCTTTTTGTGATTTTCATGAACATTGCTAACTACAAAGTCACTCCAATCTTTGATAGCCTTCCTCAAGGTTAACATTGGATTTTCTTTCAATCTTGAGAAAACCATTGCATTGCAGTCCTTCAAAATTTTCCAAATAATAAACGGAACGTACAAGTATTCTGATGAAGAGACTAAATTCTGTTTTTCTAAATTCACCTATCTGCTCCCTCAAGATTGAAAAGATTGGTTTTCACTTCCAACTAATCTGAAAAAGAAACGAGATCCAAACCAAGTAACTCTAACATATTCGTAATGTATAAACAAATGATTTATTGTCTCTGCTTACTTTTGATAGAGAATACAAGATCTACTGCTCTTGATCTTTCTTTTGTGTTGTTTGGCTCGAATTCCAAGAGAGTTGTTTAGGAACCTCCAAATAAAATTTTGGATCTTTGGTGGAAGACTAAGCTTCCATATGCCTCTCCATAACTTTGGTGGTGGCACTGAAGAAGTCTAAGCATTCTTTTCTTTTGGTTTTTAGATAGTAACCTTCGAAACATTATAAGCAGTTTTAAATTCAAATTTACCCCTCATTATGGTGCCAAATGAGTCTATTAGGGTTTTGTCTTCCAGAAATCAGTATCCACAAAATCTTCTCTCTCTTTTCACTAGAGAACAAGTTAAACAACTTATCAGGTCTCTACTGCTTAAGAATTGAATTAATGAGGTCTTCAACCCGTAAAATCAGGCAGCCAATTGGTTTAGGTGAAGACACCCGAAAAGAAGGTAGATACCAAACTCTAACAGAGCTACCATTGCCAATTTGCCATCTAGCACCATGTTTCATGGTGTCTTAGGCCCCTATTAAAATTCACCAACCCCAAGAAGGATTAGAACCAACTGATTCTTAGAGGAACAACCAATTAGAAAAGTATCTTATTTTCATTACTTTGCTTCAAAGAGACTCGGGATACTTTAGCAATTCCCATCATTGTATTGCTAGAAGGGCGCCATTGAAACGCAACAAATCCCTGAAAACCATTCCTCCTATATCCTTTGACTTACAAATAAATTCCTAGCTCTTGAAATGAATATTTTTTTCATTTAATTTTTTCCCACCAAAAGTCAGCTATTGCCGAATTGACCTCTTTACAAAATTTGGCATACCCGAAAACAACTCATAGAATAAGCTGACATAGTTGGTTACTAATTGACTCTTTGGTCTTGGTTATAGCAGGGAACACCGCCGCCAACGATATGTGGTAAGGATGGGATGTGCAATGGGAGGGACAGTGCCCTTGACTCTCAATACATAACCATTTTCTTGGCCTTTTATGTTCAGAACCGTGAAAATGTTGTAGCTACGATTCACTGATCAAGCTGATTTCCCGTATAGCTTGAAAGAAGTTGGAATCGGGGTTAAAAAAACAAGGGTAATATTAACATTCACTATTAGTGAATTTGGTAATCTTTATTATGACATTTTTATCCTTATATTAATTATTTAATTCATTAAAGTTAAGGGTAATTTGATCTATTTATAGTAGACTAATAAATTATCTCCTATAAAAATATAAAATTATCTTTATATTTAACATCTAAGGATAAAAAGACTAATAAGGATTAACAAAAGTACAAGGAGTACACCAAACTTTATGTATGTAATTACCATTCACCTTACTTTATTATATTAAAAGTATATTATAAGAATAATCTATCACCTTATATTTATCCATGAGACGAAAGTGGGTTTTGTTAGTAGGATCCACCAATACATTTTCCCAAAAGAATACACAAGAGGTGGTCTTAGTTGGAATTCCAAGCACTCTAAATCTCTATTAAATAGTCCTAGCTTGTTTTTTTATACAATTATAAGTGAGACTTATAAATAATAAGTTATTAGTAACTCTTTTATAATATTAAATTTAAATTTATACTAAAATATCTTTTATAAAATATACTAATATATTCTAAAATTAATTAATATAAAGAGAGTAATGTCTAATAAAAATATATTAGAACTTAAATTTTTTGGAAAGAACCGTAAAAATTATGTTTTTCATTAATAATGACAAAATTATACGTGCAAAGCACATGCACCTTTACTCTTATATATATAGGTCCAATAGTAGAATGGATTTTGCTAGCCCAGTCACAAATCTTCCAAAGATGCAACTAGGGCGCTACAAATGGCCAACACTCCCTGACTTTTACTTTTAAAACTGTTAAAATAATGAAACATGTACACATGTTAGGCCCATCTTGCGTCAATGGAAAAATTTGGAGTGAATACGGCTGGGCAGTAGAAATGCAAGAAGAAATTGAATTTATATTATTATAATTATTTATTTTAGAGAGGTTAGGTTGGCAGGTTTGGGTTGCCAGGATTACGTTGCAGGCATTTGGATAGCCTAACTAATGAGAACATCCAAGGTTGTAGGCAGATAAAATACGCCTCGAATTCTCTCTGGCAAAGCCAGAAAGGCTCCTCTCGGGTGTCCACAAAATAGGAGACGTGTGGTGGAAAGTCAAAATCATGGGTCCCATGATTTTGACTTCTCCACACAGTAAAGGACATGTGGTGATAAATAGGTGAAAAAAAGGGGGAGAGATATCAAGTGGGGAGAAGTTAAAATCACGGGGAGAAGATGAACTGAGAGGAAATCACAGTTGTGAACCATCATTTGGATGTCATCAAGGATAGCATGGATCTCCCACCTAGGTTCGTCAGAGCATCCGTTGAAGGCATCTATAAGTTCCTTAGAGACTGATTCTATTTTAATTTTTGCCCACCCATTTGAAATTGTTGTCCGGTGCCAAGAATGATTGTTTCTGCTTTCGCAACACCGGATGAACCATCTAAAAGAGGTTGCAAAGACATTCCCCGAGGTGGTCACTACCAATTATACCAGCCCCTGTAGCAAGGCTGTTTGGCTAGGAAGCACGGTACAGCGATACTTAGATACGGCGATATGACAGAAATTATGAAAAACAGTTAAGTTTTACCTTAGAGTGCCATATCCGATACGGTCATACGGGTACATTTCCTTTTTCAAAGTATCCGTGCTTCCTAACTGATTGGTAAAGCAACCCCATAACATTAGTTTGTTGGGTCCATCTTTGCCACCCAGTTTGCATTATCATCCTGCTTAGCCTTGGTGTTTGCTCTCGAGGGCTTTGCGTGCTATGCTTTTTTGTTTTACGTGACTTATCTTTACTATTATAATGCGAGAGCCTTCCGCGGATAAATTTTCCAAAATTCCCAAACTACCCATATAAAAAACAAAACATTGATTTAATGTTTTACTTTAATTCCTAAACTACCCCTTACCATCTATCTATTTAGAAACACAGTCAATCGCGATTGACCTTGGGGAGAGTTCAATCACACCCGTGGGTTAACACATGCCCAATTTAATTCCTATTAACTGTGGTTAGCTCCTTCCCCTCGCTTTCACGCGCATTGCACATGTCACTAGCGTGTTCAATCGGGTGTTGTTAACTCCTTTCCCTCGCTCTCACGTGCATCGCACGTGCCACCCGCTAGTAATAATAACAATAATTAATTAACAAATAAACAGGTTGGGTCTTGGTTGAGAGCTATTACCAGACCCAAAATGGGACTAATCTGATCCTATTATTACCCTCTAAGTGGACGGTAGAATTGAAGGATTAAACGTTTCGATCGAGCAAGATTAACTCTGTTTCACAAGTTCAAACCATAAGGATACCCTTTGACAGCCATAGGGCTTCATTTAAATAAAAAACAATTTAAACATTTCGGGCAAGATTAACGCTGTTTCATAAGTTCAAAGTTTCAAACCACAAGGATACCCTTTGATAGCCTGGGGCTTCACTTCAATAAAAAAAATTACAACCATCTTATTCCCCTTCCATGACGAATAAGGGATTGAATTGCAACAGAGATACTTCAACTCCTCCATTACATTACATAAATCTAATTTTTAATGAAAATTACATGAAATACCAAAATGACTAACATAAATAAAAAATCTATAAATTAAACATACCCTAGTTTGTTTGTCGGTTCATCTAAATCCTTTTTAAGATCCTATAAACTGATGAGCGATAGGATCAACCGATTTCTGGTAGATCGCTAATCCAATTTTACACTCCCATCAACAATTGGTGTGATGGTATGAAACCAAATTGTTTCATGGATTGACTCAAGGGGAGAGAGAAAGTGTGGTATTTGTTTGGATCAACAATTGAGGAAAGTGAAAGAAAACAATACATTTTAAGACTCATTGCTGCAGAAACAAAACCGACGAAGAGTCGAAAGACCTAGTGGGAGGTAATTTATAGACGGGATTAGGGCAAAGGTCTGACACTACAATAAATGTACTGCACACGTAATAATATATTTTTGGAAATAAAGTTAAGAGGGTTAGGCAAACATTATTTTCTTTCCAAATATGAGGTATTATTGCATTCATGGCAGTTTTGAGCATTACTCGAGGCATGATACTATATATATATATATATATATAAAATGTATATCACGAGTAATAATACACTTTGGAAACAAAGTCAAGAGGGACTAGTCGAACAAAATTACTTTTCAAATATGGTGTAAGCACCCTATTTTTGCACCCCTATATGTCTTCTCTCTTTTCTCTAAAGCTCCAAGGCCCAAGCTCATTTCCTCAACCCAAGGCCCAACTACCCAAGTTAGGTGGCCTAAGCCTTAGCAAAATCACCCAAGCCCAATTGCCCAAACCAGACCCAAAACCCAGGCAAAAGCTCATTTCAGTGAAATCTTAAGAATGACAGTAATACCTTTACCAACATTCCTCTTTGTTCCTTAATTCGGTAATGTCGGTAATACCATTACCACCATTACCATTATCCAACCAAATTTAGGTAATACAGGTTTATTCGGATTTACCGTCATTACCATTATCCAACCAAATTCAGGTAATACAAGTTTATTTGTCGAAATCCAAACCCATTTCGGGTAAAATTCTCTGAATTTTGATAATCCCATTACCGCCATTCCTGATGAATATTCAAGCAACGTGTTCCCTCTCGGGAACCCACTTCTTTGGTCCCTGAATCAGCTCTAGACACTCTGCCAACCCCTCTCTGAATTGCAAACCTACCCTAACCAGCTCCAAGCATATAAATACGCACTCTCCTCAAGCCATTCACCCATTCCAAAATCCTACCAAGAATCCACCTACAGCCTCAAACCCTTCAACCTTTACAAATTCAGATCTAGTGGTGAGTTTGGCATGAGGGAAGCCTAGGCTCTCCTTTTGAAAGGCAGCCCCCCATTTGGCCTAGATACTGATACTTCTAGTCCACTTCTAAAAGGCTTCTCCTTCCTAAGCATAGTTGGCCTCTCTACACCAATTCTAATGGCATAGGGGGACCCCATTACAAAAGGAAGAAGATGTGATGTAGGACCAGGATTGGGCTCAAATGCAAGTTAGACTTTTAAATACCTAAATAGAATTTTTTTTGGGGCTAAAATACAAGTCCCACATGGGCCAAAATGTGGCCCATAATAGCAACATATGGGCTGAACAATTTTGAAGGAAATACACATCTCTTTATCTTCTTCTTTTGACTACCTATTTTTTTGTGTCAAGTTTTTTTATTTCCAAAACTTTATTTATGATTGTAAGTTCCCAATGTCTCTTTTTTTGGTCCAATATGTAAGGTCTCAATGTGTCAAAGACCCAAGTATTAGTTTGTCAAAGTATATTTCCAATGTTTCTTTGGGAACTCAAAGGATTGTAGGGCTATATAAGGGAGAAAATGGGAGACATGGAGTATTCTGATTTTTTTTAAAAAATTTCTAAGTGTTATTTGAATAGAAAGGAAGGATTTCATTTGGTTTCTACCTTGATTCTATATTTGGATTTGTTTCTTTATCTCTTTTCTTCTAACATAAAAATCTGAATTTTCTGTGTAAATCAATCCCACGTTAGTTGGTATCAGAGCTTTGGTTCGATCATGCCTCCAATAAGAAGCTGAATTTCATATGCTAGAATTAATAGAGAGGATGATGATATTATTAGAATGAGAGATCTTGAAGCTCTACAATAGGGCTTGTTGCAATCACTCGACGAAGTTAATTGCAACTTGATTGACATTAATCACAACTTGACTGACATCATTGACAACTTGAGCCCGCACCTCAACGTTCAAGCACCACAACTAGCCCATTCTCCACGTTAATCCTCATGTACTAAGAATGACTATAGTGAAGAATAGATTCCAAACTTATTCTACTCATCACCCCTTTCTCCGCGTCAATCTCTATTTTATGAGAGTGACTATAGTGAAGAAAAAAGGCCACCCGAGTTTGTATTGGAACTACCAATGTTCATTGATGAATTGTTAATGGAGAATGAAGATGAATTTATGGAGAACTTCAGAATGAAAGTTCTTTCAAGATAAGTTCATTCCATCGATTAGTAAGTTTCAATTCATCACCAATTTTTGATGAGTATCTTGATGATAATGATTTCATTGAAAATGTGATTTTTAAAGAAGAAAAGTATGACGTTGAAAAATATGCTTTGATTTCTTCGCCAACCTATGAAGATCCATTGTTATGGAAATGTTCAGAGGTTTCTTCAAAGGTAATAAGTTTGATATTTGATAATCTTTTCAAGAAAAAAATTACAGCAATTTGGGAAGGTATTTTGAACAATCAAGTCAAGAAAAAGCAAGCAAGGTATCACAAACTCATTGGTTCCATTCGATAATACCGTTGAAAAGTGATATATTTCTTATGGTAACACTTAAGAAGATCAAGCCTCAATTGAAGCTACGCTGTGGGAACTCGAGGGCGAGTTCATTACAACCTGGGGAGGTTGATGTAGGACAATGATTGGGCTCAAATGCAAGCTGATTTTTTTAACATCTAAATAGACTCACATGGGCCAAAAATGTGGCCCATAATAACATATATTGGGCTGAACAGTTTTGAAGAAAATGTCTCTTTATCTTCTTCTTTTGACTACCTAGTTTTTTGTGCTAAGTTGTTTATCTTCAAAACTTTATTTATGATTGTAAGTTTCCAATGTCTCTTTGTTTGGCCAAATATGTAAGGTCCAAATGGGTCAAAGACCTAAGGTATTACTATGTCAAAGTATATTTCCAAAGTTTATTTGAAAACTCTAAGGATTGTAAGGCTATATAAGGGAGATATGTGGGACATGGATTTTTTTATTTTCTAAGTGTTATTTGAACAGAAATGAATGATTTCCTTTGGTTTCAACCTTGGTTTTATATCTAGATTTGTTTCTTTATTTCTTTTCTTCTAACGTAAAAATATGCATTTTCTCTCTAAATCAGTCCCGCAATAAGAGAGTTCTCTCTCTGTGCATTAGAGGAAGAGCAAAGTCCTAGAGAGCAAGCACGGTCCAAATAACAGTGATTTTTAGATCTGTGCTTAAATGGCTCTAGAGAGTCTACCGCCAATCCCAGTTTCAAAATATTACGGAATGACAGTAGAGCCTTTACCGTCATTCTAGGCAGTTTTTAAACTCTGAGCCTTTTCCCCTGTTCTGGTCAACTTTTGGCCTTTCTTTTGGGCAGACACCTCTTTCCTCTTATCCTAGACCCTCGTATGCCCTTGTGATAGCAATCAAGCGCTAAACCTGAACCAAATTCCTCTGTTCTTAGAGCCTTTCTTTATTGGTGTTAATCTCTCTACTAACATTCTTCAATTATCCTAATTGAAGATTTGTGGCATTGAGATTACTGCTAATCTGAACAGTGTCATAAAAGAGCATTGTCCCTGCAACAGATTGCTTCAGTTGGTCCATGTGGATTCCGCCTCAGGTACAAAGACCCTTTGGCTCCCCTCAAACCTCCTAACCTCACCTTAGGTTACATCTTAACCCTGGTTAACTTGTCTAAATCCTACAAACTAAAAATATCAAACATTGCAAAACCATCAAAATACTCAAAATATAATCGACTTAGCACCCGCCGTCTTGATAGAACTACAATGGTTTGATCTTGCCAAAGCGGGTATGTAGGCAACCCGAGCAAGGGTCCGACCTCCACCCCAGTTTAATGACCCCCTCTTTTATCTTAATTAGAGTAATCAAAACAATCGTTTAATTACTTTAGTAATTTTTATTCAATTGACTTAGACTTAGGAAGTAAGATAATATCTTCGGATGGGGGTCTCGGAATGCCTAACTGCTTCCCCCGATTTAATTATATTACTTACCTAAAATCTCAAAATCACACCTTAGGTCCTTATCCATTCTCACCTGGGATCCTATTTCCCTCTAAAATAATAGGTGGCGACTCTAATTTTAGAATTTAGCATCGTTCCTTCTCACGCAAGGCCAAGTCTGGAAGGAAAGACGGTAAATTCTCGTGCACTAATAGTGCGTATAATTAATTGCATTCGTAGCCGTTTCGAGAATTACTTCATCGGTCTTAACTACGACTAGCAATTAGGCTGGGTTGGACCAAAGTCTGATTCTTCCACCCAAATTTAGGCGGGCTGAGCCTGCCTTACTTTGAGTTGGAGTGAAATTTAAGCCTAAAGTAAATTTTGGACCGCTTTAGTTTAGTTCAAATTCAGCCCAACCCGAAGTGAATTACCATATGTTTGCATACATCTCAACAGAATTTTCTTGATTTGTCTGTGTAGTGGTGAAAGCATGGCAAAATGCAATCATGCATGTTGTAAAGGAATAAAATGTAGAAAAATCCTAATCCACTACGATGGAGACAAAGGGAAACACGAAAAATCAAAATATACAAAGGTAGAAATTGAGTAATAATCTGACGAGGGATGCATAGTATTTGATAAATGGTATCCCACTTGATAGACGTCCAATGGGGCTATGATCTTTACCTCTATGCCTAGTTGGTTATTCTCTCCAAGAACCAACATTTTATCCAACGATTCTTGCTTCATTTTGTTGAAATAACGTTTAAAATAATGATTTAAAAGTTAGTTCAAAGTTTTACGTTTTGGTCCCTAAAATGGTTGTCTTATTTCACTTTGATCCTAATCAAATCAAATCAAATATTTTGGTTTTGGTGTGACTTGATGCTTAGTCTCTTTAGTGAGACAATCTCATTCACTTCTGTGTTCTCCCTTTGGAAGTTTAGTACTACATGGCAAAAATAGTAAAGCTTCTTCAAGTTTATAAAGCCTTTGAAACTTTATCTTCTTCTTTAGATTTACTATTATAATAGGAGAGGCAGGCGTATCCTGAATTTTCTAAAATTCTTAAACTACCCTTATACTAAACAAAATATTAATTTAATGTTTTGCTTTAATTCCCAAACTACCTTCATCTCTAATTAAAGAATAGAATCACTGTAAATTGTGATTGAACTCGGGGAGAGTTCAATCGCACCCATGGGTTAACACGTGTCCCTTTTAACTATTATTAACTATGGTTAACTCCTTCCCTCACTCTCACATGCATCGCAGGTGCCACCCACTAGTATATATAGTTACAATAGTAGAAATACAAGAACAAAATTTCTATGAGCTAAACTAAAGACAACCCGTATTGTCTTGAGTAAAACAATTCTCACTCCAACAAGATTCCCAAATCCTCACCAACTTACGAACTCGCCCACAATCTGGCTAGTCGGAACTTGGCCTAAAGCCTAATGTTATCTGTAAGTCGAGCTAGGGTTAGGATACTCGGGCAGAGATTGGGATCAAATTGAGATTGGGCCAAGATTTTGAACTTTAGACTGAGATTGGGCTAACTCCTATCCGACAAATTGCCCCTAGATGAAACCAATTCATCCACAGTTATTAACCACAGTTAAGGGGTGTCAAAAGGGACAAATGGCGACCTCAGGAGCATAACCGTATTCCCAGAATCCGGTTATAACCGTGGACGTAGAGGATTTGGTTCCCCCTTAGATATTTCACAATTCGAGCTAAAGTAAGCAGCCGTGCCTATGTAAGGAACAGAGAAGTCATAAGAATATGATCCTAGGGTTTAGCTCGATTCATATTTTTATGGCTTTGGCTTGTCTCTGGCGAAGCCAGAAACCCCTCTCGGGGTTCCATACATTATGCGACAGTTGGCCAAAAAATGGGGAGAAGTCATTTCATTTTCTCCCCATTTTTTTGACTTCTCCCCATATGATATCTCTCCCCTTAATTCTCACACACTTATCGCCACATGTCTTATTAAGGGTGGAGAAGTCAAAATCATGGGCCCTATGATTTTGACTTCTCCACCACTTGTCACCTATTCTATGGAACCCCGAGATAAGCCCTTTCTGGCTTCGCCAGAGACAATCCCAGGCCTATTTTTATATATTCAAGAAAAGACAAATGAGACATTTTTTTTTATGTTCAAGAAAAGACAAATGATCATATTCCCTGAAACAGATCGTTGTGCGATGGAGGCGATGATAATTTGAATGTCAATCCTTCATCTTCGGTATCCCTGTCGTAATTTTGGCTCATGGCATCCATCCATTAAACGATGAAGCTACAAATTACGACATGGATCCGGGATGAGGAATGACTCCAATTATATGATGGATAAAGGCGCTTAGATCCATCTTCCTTTCCTTTCTTAGTATGACAGTACTGATGAAAATCTTTCTTCTCATATTTCATTGTTTTTGGTTCTTCTTCTCTTACTGATAAGATTCTTGCTTTTTATGAATCTCAGTTCTCTACTTTTACTTTCCCAAATTTGAAAGTGGAAAAGAAAGAAGAAGAAGATGCATGTATTTTCATCAAACACATAGACCCACCCTTAGATAAGATATTTTCTAAAGGGGAGTGATAGCACCAATGGCATCAACCAAGAAAGGTCAAATCACTTTTTTTGGTGGGGTCATGTTCAAAAGATGTTTCGCTTTTGCTGACGATTAATGGTGGAGCTAGCATTTTCTATATCATAAAATATATAGTCATGTGATCTTAACCATCTGATAAGGAATTGAAAATACATCTCAAAAGCTGTTTGGACTTTTGAATGATCATCTTCCTTATATACCCTTCAATCCAAATAGTTTCATTGACACTAATTTCTTGGTTTATGTTCTTCTCATGATTTACATAGTTCCACTGAAAATAGGCCTATTATTCAATTGATTATGTACTGTTTATGAACTTTTTGCTCTTTTGGGTCTGTTAATCCATTTCCGAGTTGAACCATGTTTTTGGTAACCCACCAGTGGAAAAAGAATGCCAGAGAGGGAGATGCGAGCAGTAGAAAAGAATATTGCTTGGGATATAGAATATTATTTAGATTGCTACAAGGCAAATTTGTGGATGGCTGTAAGTGGCTATACATCCTTAAATATAACTCTGATGGATATATTAGCAGTGTAGAAGTAGTCTTAAGTCAACCAGGAGAAGTTTCTACAAATCACTGAGTGGAATTGTGTAAGGTTGAGCTTCTCCATGAAGGCGAAGTAACTAAAGTGTTTCTATTTCTGCCTATGTTCGGGGTCAAGTAATTTTGGCACATGTACTAGTGGCATCTTAGAATAAAGTTTGCTGAATCATGGAATAGGGCAAGTGGTTCAAGGGCATGGAGCAGTTTTAAGCTGAATTAGATCTTCTATAAAGAAGGGGTTGAGTAGCAACTGAAAGGTAAGGTCGTTTGTTAAACCTCTTAATGCTTTGAGTATTGTTCTTGTTATTACCCTTAATTAAGACCAAAGTTTACTTGTGCAAGGCCTCCTTTTGGTTTGTATACTTTCAGTCTAGTTTGCTTCAAAATGTGCCATACTATTATACTGCTGGTTGTTCAGTCGAGATTTGTTGCACATGCTGAGGATATCAATAGATTTTTCGATGAGTTTTATTATTTGGACTGTAGGAATTTGATGTCTTCTCTAGGAAAAATGACAAATTCCCCATGTGTTGCAATGGCACTTTGCGTCCGATTCCTCAATCCAATACTGATTAAGCTCTATGAGTCTATGAAACGTTTTTTTGATTGTCAGATAATTTATAATATATCAGGAGAATAAGAATGTACAAAAACAGCAAGAAAGGTCCCTTGAAAGTGAGCCAAAAAGCTGAAGCTAGGAAAGCAATAAATAAAGCAACTACATAGAAGGTAAACAACTCCGAAAGGGCAATCCTGGTAGGGTATCTTTTGGCCTGGCATGGCATTACCACATTTGTAGGAGATCGAAACACTTGAAATCCTTACAAACTGAGCACCAATCCAAAATTAGATGTCGGGCGCCCCACATATCCGTGCAGATGGAAGAGCCACGTCATCCAAAGCCCTGTGATTCCTCTCTTTCCATAACGACCAAGCCAATGTACATACTTATTTACCACATAAAATTTTTGATATTAATGGCAGTTGGAGAGTAAGATGTTTATATAATGTTTTAGAGGCACACTAATGTACTGAGAGAGAGGCAGCCCTGTTGGGCTTAAGTAGCCTTGGGGAATAGAAACTTTTGAATGAAAACCTGCAATTCAAGTGGAATTGAGGAAGTGAATGAAAGAAATAGGAGATAAGATGGACAAGAAACAGGGTTTTATTACAGTTTCCATTATTCCCCTTCCCCATCTATTCTGTTTTCTCTGATAAATGCAAGTACAGCAGTGTTGTGGTATTTTCTCGATTTTGCTTGGTGCCATCAAGATGTCTGTAGCTAAAGATGTGTCTTTGTATAGTGTATATTCATCCGCCTAGAACATAGCAGGCACTGCAATGTTCTTGTTGTTTTACTACTGTTGAACCTTGTTTGTTTACTTGTTTTTTTTGTATAGTTATAGTTCATCTTAACCCAAGTGATACATATAGTAGGATTCTGATTGAAGTTTGTGATTGATGGACCGTAATTCTCATAGGATTACCACATACTTTTTTCCTACCCAAGAGGTATTCAAAATGATGATAATGTAATGAACTAGTGATATAGAAAAACGTGGCGGAAAGAAATCTAATAGACCCAATAGTTGCTTTCTTCAAAAACTTTGGAAGTGTTTATGAAAGGAGAATATTACAGGTGTTGGGGGAATAAATTATATAGTTAAAGGCAGAGCTAATATGAAGTACTTGGGTGATAAGTGTTTTACCTTATTGTATAACTAATAATTATCGGTGGCATTTTCTATTGTGAATTTTTATCTTATACAACACTTTTAAATTTTGTAATGAGAAACGAACATGATTTATTGTAAATACTACCATAGAATACTTTAGATTGGTTCATAATTGTGGATACTCTTGCTATGTTGATTGCTACAGATTACAACTTTAACATGTTTAAGCCCTGTCATCAGTTTCAGTATGATTTTTTTCTTCAAATCTTATAAAATTTGGAACATTGAGTGGAAATTGTTCACTAATTGGTCATAGATTGTTGAATGACATGCTTTCAATGTTCAACTTAAGCATGATGTTGTGATCATTGTTACTTTTTATTATCGTGTGACAAGCTAGGGGTAGCCACTAACCAGTAGTTAATTGGCTAGGTTATTTAACCCCAATTTTTAATCTACTATTCTGGGTTTTTTCTTTAATTGCATGTTTTGAACTTCTTGTTCTTCATTTTTGCATTCCTCTATTTTGGGCTATCTTTATTTTTTGTTTTTCTGTAATGGTTTGTCTGTTCACGATTTTTGTGTAATGCTGTTGTTTTGATGTTCATTTGCGTGTGTCCAAATGGGCATTTCTTTATTTTTTGAATTTCATTAATGTTTTTTATATTTTTGCTGTATCCTTCCTATTCTTTTGCATATCAATAGAGTTAATGGGTACTTGCTATTGTTTTTCTAATGGATATATTTGCAGGGTTTGAATTTTTTACACAACTACATTTCAGATTCAAGCAACTAGAATTTTGTAATCCTGAAAATAGTGCCTCGATTTTGGATCCTTTCCCCTCATCCTTCTGCAGATCATTGGAAGTGGGTTGACGAATTAATAGATCCAAAACAGTTGGAAGCTTCACCCCCCCCCCCCACAAAACTTATTTTCATTATTAGTGGGACCCATTTTTAGTCTTCAATATTAACTAAAACTCTATTACTTTGTACCGGGACAACAATTTGGTAATTAGATCTTAATAATTTCATTATTAGTGGGGCTCACTTTTAGTCTTCAATATTAACTAAAACTCTATTACTTTTAATTAAAAGATAATTCTAATTCATAATAATTAAGTGGGACCCACTACTAATCGTCCATACTAACTAGAACTTTAATGAATTTTAACTAAGAAATAATGCTGAATAAATGTCCATTAATAGTATTTAGTTTTCATGTGAATAAGTTTAAACTAAATAGGAAATAATAAATAATGCATATCTACTACAAATTTAGAGCTTCTAATGTATGTGAACTACCAATTTAGGAAGAATTTTTTTTTGGGGGGTGTTGGCAATCATATATGTTAGTAGGTTATAAATTAGTATCTGTTAGTTGGTCAAACTGTGAGTTTTTCAACCGCCACGCCAACTCATGAGAATTGATCTCAGTCCACACAAGTGCGAGATACACATCACCACTGAGACCAATGGGCATGTGTTGGGAAGAACTTATTTAATACATAAAAGTAGGGCGGTGATAGGCGCACCCCACTATTTGATGATTGCACCCCATTTTTAATAAAAAATTGTACTTTCAATTTTTAACATATTTAATAGCCACACCCCAACCCTTATCCTACAAGCCCTTTCTATATGTTTTGAGTAGCTTTGAATACTAAACCGGCCTACGGATGACAACAACCTTTGTTCTTTGCATAGATCATGATCATGATTTTTTTTCCATAAAAGTTGGTTGTACACATATTTTGCATTGGAAGCTCTGTAGCTCTGCTCTGTTATCACTAGGCAATAGTTTTTCTGATGCAGGACAATGCAGTAAATCTAGGATGATGTGTTTCAGTGTTTGTGAGATCAGAATTCTTAATTGTAGCAATAATAATAAATACAAAACTATCTAAATTCCACAATCACTATAAAGAACTCCAAAAATGAGATTAGCAATGTCGTAGGGTAAATCACAATCCTGCAATAAAGGATTTGCCAAATTGAATTGGGTGATTGTAATGGAAGTGAGAATTTCCACTAGCTTAGGGATTTAAACCAATAGTCAATTTAATTTCCTTGTCAATCGAGGATTTCAAGAATAAGCTCAGGTTCAACAATTATTAACGATGGTAACATGCATGTAATTAGGGTTTCAATATTAAAGAGTCTAGGATCACAAACCAACAACAATAAATAAGGAGAATCACAAAATATAGGTTAGGGTTTTAAGGCTTTTTGCTGTTTTGGGTTTAGGGGAATATGGGAGAAGTGTGGCTGCAATGAGGATGGGTTTGGAGGGCTGAAACAGCGATACGGGAAGGTTGTTGGGGTGCTATAGCAGTCACAGGACGGTAAAAGCAAGGGACAGGGGCTGGAGGGATTGTAGGCAATAGGGAAAGGGGCTATAGGGACTGTAGGCAATGCCGCAATAGGGAAAGGGATTGTAGGGTGTTGGGTAAGCTGTAGGGACTGGTGGAGGAGAAACAGGGCTGCGACAGGGGCTGACTGCAGGGACTGTTAGAAGGCCTGGATAGCAAGGGGAAAGGTTGTGGGAAGGCTGGACAACAACTTATTACTGTAGGAATTCTAGGGTTTGCAAGAAAACAAAAAATAGATAGAAGAAACACTAGTGAATAGTCGCTGTGAATAGTGATTTGAGAGAGAGAGAATAAGAAAATAAAGAAGAATACCTTGGAATCACTCCAAGATTGACATCACACCATTCCCATCAGAGGAGATTCTAAAAGCCAAAAAGTTCTCATATTTTATTCATAAAAATTTTGTGACTCATAAAAAAGTCTTTACAACTATTTATAAAGACTCTTAAAACCTCCTACGAAATTTAGGTCATAAAACTAATCGATGGTCAAGATTAAAATAGGGTGGTGTTAGATGCACACCAATATTTGATGACTGCACCCCATTATTGAAAAAGTACTAACTGCACACCATTAAATTAATAAAATTACTTGAATACACCAAAAACAAAAAAATACATATAAATTTTATATCTACACACCATCGTGTTATTTGCCTGTTCCACTAAATAAGAAATTAACCACCAAAAGCTCACTCTTTTCTTCACGAAGTACAAAAACTGATATCAACAGCTCATGTAGAAATGTAGAATAAGACACATGAAACAAAACTCAACCAATACACTTCAATTTTCTCTAGTCTTTCACCAAGAAAACATGAGGATTAATGCTGCATAGATCACTTGAAGATTCATCCTTGATCCGAGCTCTTAAAGCTTGACGGCACTTTTTGTAGAAGCCCAGTTAACTTTACCAAGATTACTTGAAGAGTCATCCCCCAAAGCCCCCTGTATGTTTTTCCTCCGCACCTATTGTCTTCTTCATCGATCTTTCCCTGTAATACCCAAAAAAAAAAAAGGAAAAAAAACTTTCTTTGGATGATGATCTCTTCCCATCAACGCCAGGAAAAATCTAGGCTCCTATGTTCACAGAAATATCGCCGGTTTGGTTAATCTGTTAGATACCTGCAAATTGACGAATCCCCAACCAGTGATCATTTGGGCTTCGTCTAGCTCCGTTTACGGACTCAACAAGAAGGTGCCCTTTTTAGATCCAATCGTAAGAACCAGCCGGCGAGTTTGTATGCGGCGACGAAGAAGATCGAAGAAGAAATCACGCATACAGATAACCATATTTATGGTTTGTCAATCACTGGATTGAGATTCTTTACGCTCGATGAAGAAGACTAACTGTTGCTGCTTTATCTTCTCCTTGCTTCACTTTCTGAGAACAAAAACAAAAAGATAAACCAGGCTGAAATCATCTCCCGCCAAAATTGAGAGAAAGATCAGGATGGGGTGCGTCTATTAATCCGTGTAATAACTGAAAAGAGCGAGAAAAAATTAAATGGGGTACGGTAATCATATCTTGGGGTGCGTCTAGCACTACCCTTAAAATATAATAAAACCTAATAACATGTAATAAGACTAAAGTACCCTCAATTACTTAAACTAACATTATAAGTCACTAGCACCACACATAGGTCCTAATTTGAGCCTTCTAAAACCCAAATTAAACTCTTAACATAAAGAGACACGCTGAATTCTTTCCATGTGCACATCTTCCCTATGTGGGGTCTTCATTATGAATCTTATGTATACATGAGACCTTCAACGCTCCAAATCATCCATCAAAAGCTCAAATCAACCTCATGTACATGTCTTCCATCCACAAGGAAATATGTGTATAGGCTCTCCTCCTCCTCTGCTCGTACACTCGCACACTAGATGCTCTGATGTCCACATCATTATCTCTCACAATTGGGCCCACAAAGTGTCTTGTAAGTTGCAAATTTATTTTATTTGCAAATAGGAGTTCTACAACACTCTCTCAAGTATGTAGAACATCATATATGTTCTTGATATTTAATTTTGTAGACATTCACCGATACCCGGTTGTTTGCACATAAAAAAAACCTTATCCCATTCAATTTTGGCAGGAGTCTGAGCTTTCTTCCTTTTTGGAAGTGCTTCATTTTGCTACTTCATCGTTGGAAGATCGCACCGTTTGAAGTTAAAATATGTAATCGTTGGCATTGCTTTGGTGCATTTATAAAATTTAAAGGCATGTGTGTACTAGTAACTTTATGAATTTAATGGTGTGCAGTCATTAATTTTTATTAATGGGGTGCAATCATCAAATAGTGGGTGTGCCTAGCAGCACTCTAAAAGTAATACCTATCTATTATTATATTTTTATATTAGACATTATTTATCATAGTATTTTATTTCAATTGAGAAATAACTCTAATACATAACAATTAAATGGGACCCACTGCTAATCTTTAACACTAACTAAAACTGAATTTTAACTATGAAATAAATTTGAATTAATATCCATTAATAGTATTTAATTTTCATGTGATTTAAATTTAATTTTAATATAATATACAAGTGTTATGTATCCATTACAAATTTAGAATTTTCACTATAAATGAACTGCTAATTTAGGAAGAAATTCTAAATTATTATCGTTATTATTATTTTACTGTTAAATTATCTAGAAAGAACTTTTAATTCATGCAATAACTATAAACAAAAATATATATTTTAATTTAAATCCAACTTATACATTTATCAGTATTCATACAACTTAAATTTTAATTTAGATTAAATTTAAGCATTTTATAAGTTTTGCTTTGATACAAGTAAACTGATTTTATATGATTTATAAAAGAGTTTTTAATTTTTAATATTTCATATAATTTTGTTAAACATTGTTATTCTTGATTATATCAAATTTATTAGATATTTTTATATTTATATTAGTCTACTTAAGTAGTTAAGTCGTTAATAAGTTTTTCAGTTTGGTGGGATCCATCATTAGCTAAACAGTTACCACTTACATGTTTAAAGCATTAATGAAAAGGATTTTGCTACTGAGACCCCATTAGGGACGAGACCATGCTCTATGGTTGTTAAAAAATTCACTGTATCCTCTCATTCGTATAAGCCGGACAATTTTTAATTAATTAATTTTATTAATGAGACGTGTTAACATATCATACAAACCGAACACAGTCGGACAAAACATAACTGTAGAGGATTCCTTGTGATTATTAAAACTCTAATCATATATTAACTATTTATAAAGAACTATGAATTCAGGAGGAACTATATAATAAGAAAGTTATAATTTAGAATAGAGTTTCATTTTAATTCTTATTTAATTTTAGTATATTATATGTATATGTGTGTATATATATAGTTATTGTTTTTAATGTCTATTTTAGTATTAATTTTTAATTATTTTTACTATTATGTAAATCCCACTATTTTTGTATTTAAGGGTTCTATGTCATTATTTATTTATAAATAATTAAGAATAATGATGGATAATTTCCATGAGAAATTTTAAGAAAAACATTCAAAGTCAAATTAAAATTCACTATGTGCAAAGCAGAGGCATTTTTACCATTCTTTTAGAACAACAGGTCTTTTTCATTAAGAAAAAGTATTATATTAAGTGGATCTAATGAAGCAAGCATGAGGATTGAGGAGTACTACGACAAGGAGCAGCTTGTTATAATAGTCCTTAATATATATATAATAATAAGGTGCATGAGAATGGCCGGTGTTTTATATGTCATCAATTGGAAGAATTAGTGTGAATTTGTATTATTGCTTGTCCCTTTGCGTTTGTTGTTTGGTATTTGAAGTTATTTCCTGTCATTGCTATGGATTGTGGGATTGTGTAGGTCTTTCCGGATTGTTACTGGGACTTCTTATTTTGCTGGCTTTTAATGAAGGTGGATCCTCCCCTTCTTTGGTACGTGGAGAAATATCTTGGTCTATTTAGAAGGAAAAAAGCTGCAGAGTTTTAGATGATGTGACTTGTTATCTGGGGTGGGACTATTTTAGGTTGTGTATGATGTCACTTGTTCTTTTGCTTGTATATATATAAGTCCTATTTTTATATATTTTCATCTGATTTACCAATTAAAAGAAGAAGAAAAAAGCCTGCACCTTATTATAATACAAATATTTCTCTGGTAGAGGTATCACTATTATAAATAAGATTGCATTACTAATACATGCACAAACACAAGTAATTGGTTTCATGGATACCAAACAATATTGCATCTCTGTTCTAATGTTGCCATGGTTGGCTCATGGTCACATATCTCCCTTCTTAGAGCTAGCCAAGAAACTCATAAAGAGAAATGTCTATATATATTTCTGTTCTACAGCTGTAAATCTATCCTCCATCAAAGACCAGATTAGTGAGGAGAGCTTCCATTCAATACAGTTAGTAGAACTCCATCTTCCTTCCTTCCCAGATCTCCCTCCTCATTACCACACCACCAAAAGTCTCCCACCCCATCTCATTCCTACCCTCAGAAAGGCCCTTGACATGGCAGAGCCAACAGTCTCCACCATCTTGAAGCTCCTGAATCCCCATCTGCTTATTTATGATTTTTTTCAACCTTGGGCACCTGTAATAGCTTCAGCTCAAAACATTCCGGCCATTCTTTTCAACACTACAGGAGCAGCCACCTTTTGTTTCTCCCTACACCACATGAAGAATCCCGGTGTTGAATTCCCATCACCCTTTCTTCATTTTGAAGAGCATGAGATTCGCAGGAATACCCAGTTGCTTGAGTCCTCAGCAGGAAGCAAAGATACGTATCGCAAGTGCATCGAGAAATCTTCTGACATCATCTTGATGAAGACTTTCAGAGAGATTGAAGCTAAATATCTCGATTACCTCACTGTTTTATATGAAAAGAAGCCTGTCCCTGTTGGTGTTCTTGTTCAAGATCCAATCTACGAGAACAACCAGTCGGAGTTCATCCAATGGCTTAGCAAGAAGGAGAAATCTTCAGCTGTGTTTGTTTCATTTGGCAGTGAATGTATTCTGAAAAAGGAGGAAATGGAAGAGATTGCTCATGGGTTAGAGCTTAGCAGCATCAACTTCATATGGGCTATCAAATTTCCCAAGGGAGAGAAAAGTAGGATTGATGAGGCTCTACCACAAGGCTTTCTGGAGAGGGTTGGAGAAAGGGGAATGGTGGTGGAAGGTTGGGCTCCACAAACAAAGATACTGCAGCATTCTAGCATTGGCGGGTTTGTGAGTCACTGTGGATGGAGTTCTGTGGTGGAGGGAATGAGGTATGGGGTTCCCATTATAGCTATGCCTATACATCTAGATCAGCCATTGAATGCAAGGATGGCTGTGGAGATTGGTGTAGGGGTGGAGGTTAAGAGAGAGAAGGATGGGAGGCTTGAGAGAGGGGAGGTGGCAAAGGTGATTAGAGAGGTAGTGTTGGAAAAAGAAGGGGAAGAGGTAAGGAGGAAAGCCAAGGAGATGGGTGGGAAGATTGGAATGAAAGGAGAAGAAGAGATAGATGTGCTGTTGGAGGAGCTAATGCTGCTTTGTAAGAAGAGCTCAGGGATGTGAGGAAGTCCAATTGAAGCTCAGGAATCTGTATTTTCTTTGATTTTTGTTTGGCAATAGAAGAAAACTTCCATTTTTCTTTCATAATGCCCATCAATTTACTGTTAGATGTTGTGTAACTAGCACACTCTCTCTTTATACACGCACACAGCGACTCCTAAGGTAGCCGTTAAGGTGCCATAAGGGTAAGTCCAAGCAATTTTTAATTAAAGTATTTAGTTTGTATAATTACAAATATTGTTAATTTTTAATATATTTATATGTATTATTAATATTTTATTTTTATATACAAATGAATATCAATAGATGAGAAATGCTAGCCTTCTTCACTTGGTACAAAATCTCTTGCAGAAATGACATGTGTTGATTTTGTAAGAGTTTTAATATTTTACAACTCTTAGTGTGGCCCACGCAATCATGTTTTGGTTAATTCAAAATCCCGGATTGATAAGGTTGCTATCAGAGAATGTTTAAGTTGGTGGGTCCCACTAAGATGTGGTCAAACATGGGACTCTCACATGTTCGATAATTAAGGAGAAACGGTTAGATGACTCACCGTTAGATTTGGTGTGACTTCCCATGACCCTTGGATCGTGATGGGTGGTTACGAGGGTTTTTTATCTTATAAGTTTTGGGAAAGTCCCTCTTCTCACTCACGTTATTTTCAAGCCCCATCGATAAACTTGAGAGGAGAAGAGAAGACTCCCAAAAGGAGATTCTTGATTTTATTTTGCAGGTTTCTGGATTCATAAGGTCGTTCATATTGTCATAGGCATTATTCATTGATCTTAAAAAGGTACGAATATTTTATCCCTGAATTTATGTTCACTAGATTAATTTAATATTGCATGGTCTAGATCCTCACATATATTATTCGACATAGAATAGTATTTTTATGAGATTCAGTCTAATCTTACAATTGGTATCAGAGCACAGGCTCGAACCATGCTTTTAAATTAATCTAACAATGATGGATTAATTCAGATTAATTATTATAATTATTGTTTTTAATTATAAATAATTTTTCTGGAATTTTTGGGGTAATGTTATACCTTTAGTTGAATTCGGAATATTTTAATTTATTAAAGGTAGTTATAAAAAAAAAAAAAAAAAAAATTTTTTTCTCGGTCGTTTCCGGTTGGACGGTGTTTCCGCCGCCGGCGATCATCGGAAAACTCTGCCGCCGGTGGGGTTTTGGTCGCCGGACTACTGCCGACCTTTTGGCACCGGCGGCTGCCGGGATGGTGGCCGGTAGGGCCCCCACTAAAGAACTTAACTGCTACGGCAGTTTGGTTTTCAAAAAAAAAAAAAAAATTCGGGTGAGAGTGACGAGGGTCAAACCGACCCGTTGACCCGGTCCGACCCTACAGGCCGGACCCGGACCCGGACCCGAAACCCTATGGGTCAGACCGACCCGTTTTTGAACCCGGACCCGAATTCTAATGGGTCAAACCGGACCCGACCCGTTTGTATCCAGACCGGTCCACCTGAACCAGACCGGTCTAACCGAATCGAACCGGTCAGACCGGACCGAATCAGACCGGAAGCCGTAAGCGCAAGCGCGTGACGCGCACTGCAGCTTTCGACGCGCACTCCAGCGCGTGACGTGCACTCCCGCGCGTGACGCGCACTCCTAGCTTCTGAGACGCGCGTGTCATGCGCGTGACACTCGCAAGGACGTGTCTGGTGCGCGTGATGCGTTTCCAGGACACGTCCAGGGAAGTGTCTTACCTCTTTTGAGGTTTTTGAGTGTTCTGGTTTCATTTTTTGGGTCCTTTTGGACTTCTGAGCACTATAAATGACTGTTTTAGTGCATTTTAAGGTTTGGGTCATTCCTAAAGGGGTTTAGGAATGACCAGTAAGGCAGATATTCGAATGAGCATAACTGAATTAGGTTAGATTGTCTTGCCCAAAGGTGACCGTCCTAAAGAAGTTATGATCCTTTGAATAGGAGATTTTGATCTCTTGTAATCTGCAAGTTTGCACTTAAATACATAGAATAACTAGTCTTGCCCAAAGGTGTCTAGGGACTTCTTGTACTATAAGTGGGACAGAATAACTTATATGTGGAAGTGAGAGAAGGATAACCCTCTTGCCCAAAGGTGTGGAAGTGTCTTGATCAATCCAAAGCATGATAGGTTAGTTCTGTGCGCGACTATTGTCGCCATTTGGGGGGTGAATTGCATATCGAAATCTCTTGCCCAAAGGTGTGATTAGATGATGCGCCCACCTGTCCCGTAAAGTGGAAGAAATCATTTTTAAAATATTAAACCACTTTAGCTAATCCGGCTCAACCCCTAGACCGGTTAGAATTATTAATTAGCAACTACAAGAACCAAATAAAGTTTTATAATTTGTGCGATAATTTGTATTACAAACCATAACATATATAGACATCATTATTTGCAGCTATGGACGGATCTGTTGTACACAGGCATTTGACTGGGATTGAGCCATTGAATGGCTCAAACTATGGTTCTTGGAAGATGCAGCTAGATATTGTTCTAGGCTGCCTAGACTATGACTTTGTCCTCCTGGAGGAAAAGCCGGATGCTCCCATTGCTGAGTCTTCGGACTCAGATAAGTCTTTGTTTTCGAAATGGGAGAAGGCCAATCGGATGGCCATGATGATCATCAGGGCTTCTATTCAGGAAGCCATCAGAGGAGGTATCCCTTCGGCTGAGACAGCTAAAGAGCTTCTTGAGACTATCAAGAAGCAATTTATGGGGTCAGTTAGATCCAGACAGTACAGCAGTCTGACTCAGTTGATTTCTATGAAGTATGATAGTGCTGGGAGCGTTCGAGAACATTTTCTCAAAATCTCGAAGTTAGTTATCTCTCTCCGAGAGTTGGGTTTGACCATTGAGGATGACCTCATGGTCCATTTAGCTGTGGCTTCTCTTCCTCACTCCTTTGATGCATTCAAAGTTAATTACAGTGCACAGGACAGAAAGTGGACCCTCAACGAACTGATAGCAGTTTGTGTGAGTGAGGAAGAACGCACTAAGCGTGGTAAGGCCGAATCTGCAAATTTGGCTATTCGTTCTGGAAGTAAGAAGAACTTCAAGACAAAAGTTTTCAAGAAGCCAAATACTCAGAGATTTTTTCCAGGGCAGAGTTCAGGGCAGAACCAGGGTCATCAATTCAAAGGGAAAGGGAAGACAGATCAGTTTCAGGGCAGAGGGATTGTCATCAAACCAGAGGAGATAGAATGTTTTTTCTGCAAGTTGAAAGGGCATGTGAAGAAAGACTGCTTTAAGTATAAGGAATGGGCCAAGAAGAAGAATAAAGGTATTAATTTATCATTGGTATGCTTTGAATCAAACCTAGTGGATGTTCCTTCAAACACTTGGTGGATTGATTCAGGTGCCTCTGTGCACATTTCTCATTCTCTTCAGGGGTTCGTACATAGACGTAAGGCCAAGGATGAGGAGCTTCTATTCATGGGGAATTCTTCACCAGCAGTAGTAGAGGCTATTGGGACTTGCAGACTGATTTTAGACTCTGGTCATGTTTTGCTTTTGGATGATACTTTTTATGTGCCGTCTTTTAGACGGAATATTATTTCAGTTTCTAGACTTGGTACATCTGGCTACAGTTTTTTATTTGAGGGGAGTGTGCTATCTGTTAGACATAATTTGCAGACTATTGGAAATGGTATTTTGATTGATGGTCTTTATCAGTTGGTTTTGGATTCTAGTTTTGCATCATCCTTACTATGCATGACAGTTGATTCTTCTACTCCAGTTACCGGTTCTAAACGTGTTAGACAAAATGGAAATTCTTCTATGTTGTGGCATCGTAGATTGGGTCATATATCAAAGGAGCGTTTAGAGTCTTTAGTTAAGTCTGAAGTTCTGGAACCCCTTGACTTTTCTGACTTCGAGACTTGTATAGACTGTATTAAGGGAAAAATGACTAAGAGTCGGAATTTGGATGCAGTTAGAAGTACTGGTCTTTTGGACCTAATACACACTGATATATGTGGACCTCTCCCTACAGCATCTCGAGGTGGTCAGCGATACTTCATCAGTTTTATCGATGACTTCTCTCGTTATGCCTTTGTATTTCTAATTCATCATAAGTCTGAAGCATTAGAGATGTTCAAGCAATACAAGGCTGAAGTGGAGAAGCAGTTGGACAGGCCGATTAAAGCTGTCCGTTCTGATAGAGGAGGTGAATACTATGGGAAAGCTGATGTTGATGGGGTTAACCACGGTGGATTTGTCAGTTTCCTTCGTGAACACGGTATTGTGCCTCAGTACACCACTCCTGGGACTCCGGAACAGAATGGTGTAGCTGAGAGGAGGAACCGAACGTATATGGATGCTGTTCGCAGCATGATGAGTCACACAGATTTACCTGATAGCTTTTGGGGTGAAGCCCTTAAGACCACTGTTTATATTTTGAACAGGGTCCCCAACAAGGTAACTCCTGAAACCCCCTTTTTCCTCTGGACTGGGAGAAAGCCTAGTCTTCATCATTCTCGCATCTGGGGTTGTCATGCTGAAGCAAGAATTTATGATCCCACCTTGCAGAAGCTTGATCCTAGAACTGTGAGTTGTCGCTTCATTGGATATCCGGAGAGATCGAAGGGTTTTAGATTTTACTGTCCTTCTAGACCATCTCAGTTTGGGGAGACCAATAATGCGAGATTTCTGGAAGATGGTGAAATTGGAAGCTCAGTTCACAGAGAAGTTGTTTTTGAGGAAGTACTTGATGATGGTAGTTCATTTTCACTACTACCACTTCTAGCTAGACCGCTTTCACCGGTTGTTCAGGTCACTCGTACAGTTGCAGTGCCAGTGCAAGAAGAACAACAGGGTGCGACAATAGCAGCTGATATTGTTGCACCAACTCAAACTGTTGTTGCTCCAACTGTTGCTGCACCAGTATCTCTGAGAAGATCTTCACGGGATAGAAGATCAGCTATGTCTTCTGATTATGAAGTGTATTTGAATGAAGGTGACATTAGTGATTCTGTGGATCCTTCCAGTTTTCAAGATGCTCTGCAGAGTCCGCACTCTCGAGAATGGTTGAATGCGATGAGAGAGGAATTGATGTCAATGGAGAAGAATTCAGTCTGGGATCTTACATCTTTACCTCCTAATTCCTCAACCATTGGGTGTAAATGGATTTACAAGACCAAAAGGGATTCTGAAGGTAAAATTGAAAGATTTAAGGCAAGGCTTGTGGCCAAGGGTTTTAAGCAGAAGGAAGGCATTGACTATGTTGAGACCTTCTCGCCTGTTTCAAAGAAAGATTCCCTCAGAATTATTTTGGCTCTAGTAGCGCATTTCGATCTAGAACTTCACCAAATGGATGTTAAAACTGCATTTCTGAATGGTGAACTTGAAGAGGTTATTTTCATGGATCAACCGGAAGGTTTTGTTACTCCTGGAAGTAAAGAACTTGTTTGCAATCTGAAGAAGTCGATTTATGGTTTGAAACAGGCCTCCAGGCAATGGTACCTGAAGTTTGATAAAGTTGTTATTCAACAAGGTTTCCATGAAAATCCAATGGATCGATGCATATACCTCAAGTTGAGTGGGAGTAGGTTTATCATTCTTGTGTTGTATGTCGATGACATTCTTTTAGCAAGTAATGATGTTCATATGCTTCATGATACCAAGCTATTCTTGTCTCGGAATTTTGATATGAAAGATATGGGAGAGGCAAGTTATGTCTTAGGCATCAAGATCACTAGAAATCGCAGTTCAGGATGTTTGGGTTTATCACAAAGGGCTTACATTGACAAAGTGTTAACCAGATTCAAGATGCAGAATTGTGCTCCCGGAGATGCTCCAGTAGTTAAGGGAGACATCTTCAATAATCGTCAATGTCCCAAGAATGAAGTTGAAAGACTTCAAGTTGATTCTACTGATTATGCTTCCGCAGTTGGGAGTCTTATGTATGCCATGATTTGCATCAGGCCTGACCTGAGTTTCATTGTTGGGATGTTGGGAAGATATCAGAAGAATCCTGGAGCTGTTCACTGGACTGCAGTTAAGAAAGTACTTCGGTACCTTCAAAGGACTAAAGATTTCATGCTGGTTTACCGGAGATGTGATGAGCTGGAAGTTGTTGGTTATTCAGATTCTGACTATGCTGGATGTCAGGATAGTTTGAAGTCGACTTCGGGATATGTTTTCATGTTAGCTCAAGGTGCAGTTTCATGGAGAAGTGCCAAGCAATCCTTGGTGGCATCTTCTACCATGGAAGCAGAGTATGTTGCTTGTTATGAGGCTGCACAACAGGCCATTTGGATGAAGAACTTTATCAGTGAGCTCAAAATAGTGGACTCCATTGAGCGACCGATCAAAATTCATTGTGATAATGCAGCCGTCGTTCAATATGTTAAGAACGACCATGTCACAAGCAGGAACAAACATATAGAGATAAAATATCTATATGTGCGAGAGAAAGTTCGAGCTGGTTTAATCATTATCCCTCACTGTTCTACCTTAATCATGATTGCTGATCCATTGACTAAGGGTCTTTCAGTTAGAGTTTTCAAAGAGCATGTAACCCGTATGGGAGTTTTAGAGTCTTTTGATTCCTTTGTTTAGTGGGAGTATTTATTTATTATCTCATTCCAGTCCTTTTTATGATTCATATATTATGTTGATATACTCTCATTTAAATGTTATGGTTTTGGAAATAATTGATGCATCATTTTAGTTGTTCTTATGTTTTTGAATGCACGTGCGAAAGTATAGACATCAAGTGATGGTATTCACATGGCGGATGCCATTGATGTCAAGTTAAGCCCGAGAGCGTGCACAAAGCTCTCAAGTCGCTTGGGTTGAATATGGTTGGGCACCATGTTTGAGGCCTTCATTCTGGATATAAGGTGATGGATTTCACATGACGGATGTCGTAAGGTATCAGAATGACATGCATATGCTTAAATGCATGTAGCGTGGACACTTATGGATATACGCATATTGATCACATAAAGTTGTGTATTTTCCATGTCACACCATAATAGTCATCATAAAGTTCCTCTCGAAGATATTGGTGTTACTAGCAGTTTGACCATGGAGTGGCCTGTATCATAGTAATGAAAACTAGTAGATACTATGTGCTTCCATGATCACTGTTAGTGGCACTCTTGTTTTAGAGTGAAAGTTTAAGAACATGTAATTCTCGGCAACTATTTTTTAAAATAAAATAGAGTGGCCACTCACATTTTTTAAAGGTTTCAATCCGGGAAGTCTTTTCTTTAATTATTCTTTTAAAGGGATTGCTTGGGCCAAGTGGGAGATTGTAAGAGTTTTAATATTTTACAACTCTTAGTGTGGCCCACGCAATCATGTTTTGGTTAATTCAAAATCCCGGATTGATAAGGTTGCTATCAGAGAATGTTTAAGTTGGTGGGTCCCACTAAGATGTGGTCAAACATGGGACTCTCACATGTTCGATAATTAAGGAGAAACGGTTAGATGACTCACCGTTAGATTTGGTGTGACTTCCCATGACCCTTGGATCGTGATGGGTGGTTACGAGGGTTTTTTATCTTATAAGTTTTGGGAAAGTCCCTCTTCTCACTCACGTTATTTTCAAGCCCCATCGATAAACTTGAGAGGAGAAGAGAAGACTCCCAAAAGGAGATTCTTGATTTTATTTTGCAGGTTTCTGGATTCATAAGGTCGTTCATATTGTCATAGGCATTATTCATTGATCTTAAAAAGGTACGAATATTTTATCCCTGAATTTATGTTCACTAGATTAATTTAATATTGCATGGTCTAGATCCTCACATATATTATTCGACATAGAATAGTATTTTTATGAGATTCAGTCTAATCTTACAGATTTTACTAGCTATCTTCCCAACCAGTTGCAGCAATTTGTGTACGTGGCGCTCTAATCATATGGGGCACACAAGATCTGTGTGCCAAATTGCACACACAAAATGGACTCTGTATTATTCTTCTCAAGAGAGTGCGTTTCTTCTTGTGCTGAGATGCTTGCCTCTCATGGAGTGAAACTTGGGAGCAATGGGAGTTACAGCCTAGGCTGCAACAAACAAACTGGATGCTAACACACCAATAAATGTGTCACTTACATGTTTTATTAATAATATTTAGAAAATAAGGCAAGAAGTTGGAGAATTGCATAATTCACATATTTTCTGAAATGACAGCATCCAAGTTGCCACTTGCAACTTGGGCTGGGATGTATTGACCATTGCTATCAAGTTTCACTCTCTCTTAAGTCTTTCTTAAGAAGGTGGTTTTGATCAAGTCTTATCTTTTTCCAAACATTAATAAATTAATAAACTAGTTCGTTTCGGCACCATATCTAGGCAAACAAATATTTAGATCTTCTCATGCTTCACAGTGGAGCCTGTAAGCAGAGAAGACAAGGATTGATTACGAGACCACCATTATTCATAGCCGTTCTATTCCCTTTCTGGTTATTATTTATTTCTATTGTCTGCTTCTTATTGTCTTTCGTTCTAAAATTTATATGAGTCAGTCAAATATAATCTGGTTCCCTAACCGTCCGAGGGTCAAGATTTAGCATCAGATCTAATCTTAACCTCTAATAACTGATGATTTGAGAGTATACTTTGAAAGTACCCATTCTATATATATCATTCTACTAATAATAAAAGTACAAAGGAATATGTAAAGCTTTACTTGAATGTAATTATCCTTCATCTTTACTACTTTACTATCTTTACTGCTTTACTACTGTAATGATAGAAGCGACCGTATAGCTTGAAATTCCTATACTACCCTTATATAAAACAAAACTTTAATTTAATATTTTACTTTAATTCCCAAACTACCCCTGGCTCATCTATCTATTTAAATAATAGAATCACAGCCAATCGTGAGAGTTCAATCGTGCCCACAGGTTAACACGTGTCCCTTTTAACTCCTATTAATTGTGGTCAACTCCATCCCCTCACTCTCACGTGCATTGCACGTGCCCCTCGCTAGTCATTTATAATAAAAGTTATAATACATAATTTATAATTATAATGTGAAGTATTATTATGTGGGACTCATGAGACCCACTATTACGTATTAAATATCTATTTTGCTATTTTTATGGATAACGACTCTGTATTGTGTTGTTTTTATTAATGAGGATTCTTTAGTAGTAGAGAGTTAGAATGACTTTATTAGAAAGTCCTTGGTTATCTATAGTTATTACACCCCTAATAAAATTTTATTACACCCCTAATAAAATATGCTAATATATTATAAATTTATATACGGAGAGTAACGTCTAATAAAACTATATTAAAAATTAAAGTTTTTTTAAAAAACCAAAAATATTATATTTTATATTAAAAAAAAAAAAAATTATACGTTGCACGTGCACCTTTACTAGTATATATATATAAAGCTATCTTTGTTTTTTGTTTGGTTTTTTTTATTTGAGTTGAGATGTAGAGATGTGTTGTAGAATGCTATCCTTCACTCTGTGAATTTGTTAACCTATATTGGGAAGCTATATACGCTTGTCTAGATGCTTCAATTGTTATATATGTCATGGCTTTATCACGATTCTGACTATCTTCCAAATGTTGCCCATCTCATGCCCATCAACCAATTAATCATTTTGTTTCAAACCTCCCCCCTCTTAAAGCCATCACAACAGCCAGTCTGTTGTGTGGTGGTTAAGATTCACTCACCCCTATTATTCATCCTTCCAACCCCTGGTTTTTAGAAAAAAATATATTTTTTAATTTAGTTAAGCTTAATCATAGTTAATTAAAAGGGGTTTAAAGCGATACGCTGTAATCCATTAGATAGTAGACTGCATGCGCAGTCCGCTAATTAATCAATCTCTTTAAAAATTTTGCTGAACACTTCTTCAATGAACCATCATCATTGATGAATAACAAATAAGATCATCGGTGCTGTTTGTTCACATTCAAAATGATAATCAATTTCTACATATCCCGACTGCAATTCAATTATATGACAATCAATTTCTACATATCCTGACTGCAATTCAAATAGAAGGAGATAAAGAGGGATTAAAGCGGCAAGATATTATTATATGATAACAATATATTATAAACATAAATACTATTAAATTTAAATTGATAAATATATTAATATCATAACTTAGCTTGAGAGAGAGAAGTGAGGGAAGATTGAAGATTGGACACTTCTTTAATGGAAATATCCACAATTTGATCATCATCATTGATGAATACAAGATCACATACCGCTTAGTACAAAGTGATAATCAATTTCTACATGTTTTGTGCTCCATGTTAAACGTTCAAACCTGCTCATGGCAAATGGGCTTGCTATGGCCGGTTAATGGTCACACCAGTATTTTGATATAGCGCAGTTAAAGGTGTAGAAAAATATATCCCCCAAACAATTTTTGCTTTGATGACCCATTACCTATAGTTGAAGTTGAGTTAGTCGATGGGTTGGGTCCTCCGGTCACCTCACCCAAATGATATTTCTACCAACTAGGTGAGTCAATTGGACAGGCTGGCCACCGGCCCGGCCCGGCCCAGCCCAGCCCTCGAACCATTTTGCTATCTTCTCTCTCAACCCATTATTTGTGCTATTCCAATTTGCATTTCTGGTCCCAACCTCTCCATTTGGTCGTGGTGGTGCTCGTGAAAGGGTGTTTCCACCTTTTATTGGTAAAAGTAAGTTCCGCTATCACTATTTCAGTCCCTGGATCTCCAGACGGTTTGGCAGCAAGCATTAGTGGACTAGTGGGCACTAGGGGTATTAATGGGCCATCTGGCCCACAGCCTGGTCCGATTAAATACTTGGGTGGGCTTAGGCTTAGATTCTTAGGCTCGGCATTGGACTACACTTCTAATCAAGTTTGTCCCAACATCTCATTCATGAGTAAGCCCTAGATTCTTAGGCTCGGCGTTGGACTATACTTCTAATCAAGTTTGTCCCAGCATCTCATTCATGAGAACTCGAGAACGTTTTACTTCTATTTTCCCATGTCTGTCTGGTTGTCTTTTTTCTTCTTCCTCCCGACTTCTTAGGACTTTGGAGCACCAAGACAATACTAGGCTCCGGAAATAAAGATATATATGTTTATCTTCTTCCCGATACCCTCTCAGGTAATAGTAACCTCCCTGCTTTGTAGGTTGGGCTTTCAATCAGGCCATTTGATGAGGGGCTCCGGCCCGGCCCTTCAAAACCTACAAAATAGAGGGCTTAATTTTTTTCTCTTAATGCCCTAGGGTCAAACTGGCCCAAATTTTGAAAGGCCCTTTACTTTAGGGCCGGGCTTGGTAAGCACCTAGCCCAGCCCAGCCTAGCCCAATCCTCCACTTTATATATCATACCATATATTCATCTTATACTATCTTCTGGTTGGGGTTGGTTCCACGTGCCATCATTCAACATCTTTCATTCTCTCTTCATGTTAACGTCACGTGTCTGTTAACATGGCACATTCTCTTAATTGATCATTCACTTAATAAGAATCCTTAATTAAAACTATTATTTTTTACATTAATAATAAGACCTCTACTTAATTAAATATTAAATACTATACTATATGTTGGTTGGTTCCACGTGGCATCTTTCAACATCCTTCATTCTCTCTTCATGTTAACGCCACGTGTCTGTTGACATGACACATTCTCTTAATTGATTATTCACTTAATAAGAATCCTTAATTAAAACCATTGATTTTTACATTAAATAATAAGACCTTCATTTAATTAATATTAAATACTTTAAATGACACTTCTTCAACCAAACCTCTCTAAACGTTGAACCGTCCATCTCCCTTATTAATAGATCATCTATTTAATTTTTATTCTTTTAGGGTGAGTAAATATTGAAGGCTTTTGATGAAAATCAAAACTCATGTTTCTATTTGCTTTCCGCATTGATTGATATTCTTAGGTTCTCAAAATCTAAATTTTTTATTATTTCTGGCTCTATAATTTATTGTAGGTTAGTCACTAAGTTTAATAACCATTAATTTTTACATTAAATAATAAGGCATCCACTTAATTAATATTAAATACTTTAAATGACACTTCTTCAACCAAACCTCTCTAAACGTTGAATCGTCAATCTCCCTTATTAATAGATCATCCACTTAATAAGAATTATTAATTAAAATAATTATTTCTTTTATAAATTACATAATATGCCCTCCATTTAATTAAATATTAAATCCATTAATTAAAATTATTATTATTTTCTAAATTAAATAATAAGACTTCTATTTAATTTTTATTCTTTTAGGGTGAGTAAATATTGAAGGCTTTTGATAAAAAATCAAAACTCATGCTATTTGCTTTCCGCATTGATTGATATTCTTAGGTTCTCAAAATCTAAATTTTTTATTATTTCGCTCTCTATAATTTATTGTAGGTTAGTCATTGATTTTAATAAACTGTTTGCATATATCTCTTCTTTCTATACTTTTTCATGTTTGGATTATAACATGATAAAACTATAATTTATAATATTTTTAAAAATGTTTTAGTCATCCTCCATCCCGTGCATTGCACATGATATTTACTAGTATTATATATAATATATTACATATATAAAAGACTTATAATATCCTAATGCTAAGACTTATTTGTATGTGTAACAGGTTACCATTGTAGTGTAGTAACATTTTTCCTTTTAAAAAAAAAAAAAATCTAATTGTACTAATTCAAAAATCTAACGATAACAATTGGGGTGTGCGTTGGTAATTTTACCAACCTCTCACTATAAATTAATCCTCACACCCCACTAGAACTGAAGTGTGTATGAGGCTAGCAATCCTCATCTTGCATTGTCGTTCTTAAGCCTGAATCAAGGAGGAGTATTATATGCCAAATCGATAATCAATGTAGAAAAAATTGCTAAAACATGATATTATTATTATTATTATTTTACCTTTCGGCCCTAACCCGGTCCTTGAGGGTAGGGCTTGGGCCTAGCCAGTTCAAGCCCTTTCAGGGCTAGGACATCACTCGTGTGAATCAGGGTCAAGCTTGATAAGATCTAGGCCAGGCCCTGACCTGGCCCAATAAGACCTAGACCATGCCCTAGCCCGACCGACCCTTTGACAACCCAATTTGTAGTGAGATTCTGGAATGTGGATCATCCAACCAACTAGATCTCCTAGCCCAAAAGGCAAAGCTCATACCCATAGGATTATCCCCCATCATCCAATTCAAGCACTACTTGAGAGCTTTGCACTTGAATCATCTACCAGAGCTAATATTTGGGCCCATAGATTTCTTAGTTGAGAGTCTCGAGACCCAAACGGTTTGACTGTCAAGATTCATGATTTTAGCACTGAGTGCAACATTCCCATTTTGCCCCCACTCGTAGGGTAGCAAATGTATATATGGGCAACAATAAGGATTGATATAGTTGAATTGCAGTAGGGATATGAACTTGTCTGCTTCCTGTGACCCATTCAGCCACAGGATGAGTCCTCAAGCGCCATAGGAAAGAGATGGTTATATAACGTTTGATACGATCCTTATGATCGTGTTGAACTCAAACTCAAAAAGAAATAAGAAAAAGAAGAGATAAGAGAGATGGCCGATTTGAGGTGGCCGTAGACCTCTTTAGTTCACTAAGAACAATTGATTATTCAAGACTGCTGCTCTCAACAGAGCTGTTACAAAGCAGGGAGGTTACTATTACCAGACAGACATGGAAAAAAGAACCAGAGTCAGTGTAGACGCTATGCAAGTATCATAATATTAGGTATTTAATCTAAGAAGCAGAAGAAAGAAAACAAGAGGACTGTGAAATGATGCTATCAACTCAGTTGAAGTTACATCTTGTGTGGTTATATGCCATATTCTATAAGATTTCGAATGCATGCTAAAAATCAGATTGATTGTAATAAATCCTGAAATCAAGCAGCAGGGCCGGCCTAAGCCAATTTAGACACTTAAAACGAAAATTCTAAATGAGGGTTTTTTTTTAAAAAAAATTAATATTAAAAAAAAAAAATTAACTATAAATGGGGCATTTTTAATATTCTAAATAGGCCTTTTATCTTTTTTAATATTTTAAATGGACCTTTTATTTTTTTTAATATTCAAAATGGGCACTTTTTAATATTTTTTTAATATTTTTTTTTTAATGGGGCCTAAAGCAAAGGCTTTAATGGCCTAATGGACTGGTCGGCCCTGTCAAGCAGGCCTGCACATTGTGTCACTGTTTGGAGGTCCAGATTGAGAAGAATGACTACTATCTTGCATGGTTTGGTTCAATCCGAAGGCCTGCATCAATGCATAGGTGGGCCAGGTTTTCTATATACAACTTGGGGCACGTTATCATGTACTGATATCATCGAAGTCTACCCATTTGCGATACAATATCCAGCACAAGATGTCCACTTGCTCACATATGAAGTCATGATCACGACCATGCTTCCTGTATACAAGGACAATATTACACGTTATAGACTTGTATGATTTTTCTTCCAATTATTGACAAACTTCCTTATCTTCAGTTGAGTAAGCTACAGCGACGTTACTGTCCTTGAATGACCGACGGCGTTCTAGCAAGGGAAAGCCAGGCTTTTCTTCGAGATCATCAGAAGCTGTTGGGCTTGGGCCAGACTGGCCCATTGAACACGTACCTACATGTTTAAGTGACTTCATGTGTTTTGTAACATCATCCTTATAAAAGCAGACATAATGATGGGGTTTTTCCTAGATTACCCCTCTAGTTTGGGGTTCTTCCCCAAATAACCAAGTTTTGAAAACCCTTCTCTAAATGCCCTTATCATCTATTTTCCATAATTCAGTATTTATGAAAAGTCTTAAATACCCCTCAATTGATTTTGAAAGAAAAAGAAGAAGAAGAAGAAGAGGGATTTAGGTTCGTGGATGAGAGTTCTTCGTTCCCACCCCATTTCCGGCGAGAGTTCTTCCTTCCCACCCCATTTCCGGCGAGAGTTCCTCATTCCAAGAAGAAGAAGATACGTATGTGGATGAGATGAATGAAGCTCACCCACTCCCTTCATCTTCCAAATACCCCTCAATTACCATTTATACTGATTTTAAAAGAAGAATAATAAAAAAGAAGAAGAAAAGATGAAAAAATTACAAAAATCCGAGTTTCCAGAAGTTTTTTGCGCGCAGGGTCGATACAGTGCATCGACCTCGTGCATTTTATGCATCGACCCCGTGCAAAATGCATCGACCGCGTACAAAATGCACTAGGTCGATACAATGCATCGACTTCGTATATTTTATGCATCGACCTCGTGCAAAATGCATCAACAGCGTACAAAATGCACTAGGTTGATGCAATGCATCGACCTCGTGCATTTTATGCATCGACCCCGTACATTTTATGCATTGACCTCGTGCAAAATGCATCGACCGTGTACAAAATGCACTAGGTTGATGCAATGCATCGACCTCGTGCATTTTATGCATCAACCCCGTGCAAAATGCATCGACCGCGTACAAAATACACTAGTTTGATACAATGCAGCGACCTCGTGCATTTTATGCATCGACCTCCTACAAAATGCATCGACTGCGTACAAAATGCACTAGGTTGATGCAATGCATCAACCTCGTACATTTTATGCAACAACCCTGTGCATTTTATACATCGACCTTGTGCAAAATATATCGACCGCGTACAAAATGCATTAGGTTGATACAATGCATTGACCTCGTGCATTTTATGCATCGACCTCCTGCAAAATGCATCGACCGCGTACAAAATGCACTAGGTTGATGTAATGCATCGACCTCTTATATTTTATGCATCGACCTCGTACATTTTATGCATCGACCCCGTGCAAAATGCATCGACCCCGTGCAAAATGCATCGACTGCGTACAAAATGCACTAGGTCGATACAGTGCATCGACCTCGTACATTTTATGCATTGACCCAGTGCAAAATGCATCGACCGTCGTCTTCAAGTTTGGAAACATGACTGTAAATCATAGAAAATGAAAAAAAAACACATGTAAACACATATATAATATGAAATTTAAGATTTTGAACCATAAATACAATGATTATAAACATTTTTCCATGAATTAATCATACATGCAATGATTTTTTTGAATTCATTTTTTTTAAAACACAAAAAACCAGAAAATGAGGGTTGTTCTTCGGTTAATGACGTTTTTTCATGAAAAGAACATGAAAAAAATGCTCTTGGAACAAAGATTTCTCGCCGGAAATGGGGTGGGAACGAAGTTCTCTCGTCGGAAATAGGGTGGAGACGAATAACTCGTCGGAAATGAGGTAGGGATACCCAAAGTCTTTTTTTCAAATGATTGGGATAAAATGAGAAAAATTCGCATGTGTGAATAGATGCACATGTGTGTGGGGGCATTTAGACAATGGTTTTTAAAACTTAGTTATTTGGGGAAGAACCACATACTAAAGGGGCAATCTGGGGAAAACCCCCATAATGATTCAAGAGCCATAGCTAATTAGTCCTAGATTGTTGACCATCATGGAGTGATAAGCTATGCTTGGACGAATTCTAATGGCCTGATTGTTGACTTTTGTCTACCTCAGGAAGATGGGCACGCGTGGCTGAGTGAGAGCTATCGGTCAATGTTAGGATTGCTGACTTTCTCTTTGAGTTGGGTTTTGGCTGGTGGGCCAATATAATAATTGGTTGAGAGGATTGATAGCTATAAAATTGCATATAAACCAATGTTACCTGGTTCATTGGTTCGTTCAGCTTGAATTCGGGTTTACAGTTCGCAATTCGTCACTCTAGAGTGAACCCAGTTCATTAGGGGTAGGATGAGACAGTTCACTTCTCGAGAGACGCGTGACAAAAAATTAGCTCGATTGGACATTTATATACGGTCCGAATTGAAAATGAGAAAATAAGTCATTTCTATATCTTAGGTAGGGTCTAGGGAACCCTAAGGAGTTAATACTATAAAGTAGGGTCTAATTGGACGGTCTAAACATGTCTAATCGGACTGATTTTTTTGACATGTATCTCCAATGAAACCAACTTAACATCAAACGGTCGGATTCAAAAGTATATCACGTGTCATCTTTCTAGAGGGACTGTTCATTGCAAGCTTCAATGAGCATGGCTCATTAGTACCTCTTCAAATATATATACATATATAGAGAAAGAGAGTAGCATTCTAATGAGTTATGCTCATTGAAGCTATTAATGAGCGGTCCTTGAGAATGTGACACGTGACAAGTTGATCTAAAATCCAACTGTTGAATGTTAAGACAGGTCTCCTAATAGACACGTAACATAAATCAATTCGATAAGAGATTTATAGATCATCCAATGGAAGATGAGAAGATCAGTCACTTCTATTATGACTTAGATATGGTCTAGTGAACCCTATGGGGTTAATGTTGATAAGTTAGGGCCTCATTAGACGGTCTAAACACGTCCAATCAGACTGATTTTTTGACACATGTCTTATACTAACCCACCTTAATATCCAATAGTTGGATTAAAAAAAAAAAGACTATCACATGTCATTTTTCTAGAGGGACCGCTCATTAATATACTTCCCCGTATGTATATATGTTAATCATAACTGTTCTATCGGGTTCTCCGGGTCTTCCATGGGATACCTCATACCAGACAGATTGAACCCCCTCACTAGATGTTAGTGTAGAACTATTTCTCAATTGCTAACAAATTTTTCAAAGATGAACGCTTGCTTTGAATCATTTTATTATCTTTTTTAAAAAAAGATTTTCTACCAGTTTGGAAAATCTAGAGACGGAGTACTTTGACTGTGCTCAGAGAATACTACATGGAAGGGGAATGATCCCCTGGTTATAAAGTCATAATTTGTAAGTGGGACCCACATTCAAACGGGTGGACCCACATCAAGAAAGGATGGGTCCTACTAAAAAAAAACACACACATAATTGCTTTGTCCATTCAAACTCATAGTATTTGGTACACGTAGCTTTTTTTTTTAATATAGTTAGGTACACGTACCTTACTTCGGACACTATGAATTGATCCAATTCAATATTTGCTTAGCAATTGAATAATGGAAGGTTTTTAATAGTGGGAGAGACTTTAAACTATGAGCATGGGATATCGTCTTAATCTCCATCCGCAGAGAAGATCTATATTCTCTTAGATAGAAAATGACATATTGATGGTTTCTCCAGAGAAGTCCATCTAAACCATTGATCTGTACTTGTACAGATCTCATCAGAGGATCTGTTGATCACTAATTCCAGTCATTGACTTTGTCAGACACTTGAACCCAATCTGCTTCGGATTACCTCTGGTAGATGCTTGGGCATCCACACATCATTGGACACCTGGAGATAACAATGGGGAGAAGCCATTTCATTTTCTTCCCATGATTTTGACTTCTCCCTACATTATATTTCCCCCCCTTTAAAACGCCACATGCTCGATGTGTGCATGCTCGAGGTCCTAGAGGTAAACCGAAGCCGAACCCAATCTGCTGTCTTTAGAGGCAAAGGATTATCCCTGGCGATGCCCAAAAGTAATTTTCTAGCTCCACAAATCAGTGGACATGTGGTGATAAAAAGGGGGGGGGGGGGAGAGATACTAACTAGGGAGAAGTCAAAACCATAGAGAGAAAATGAAATCAATTCTCCCCTTTTTATCGCCACATATCAGAAAATTTCTTTTTTGGCATCGCCAGAGACAATCATTTGCCGTCTTTAGGGGATCATGTGGCCCACCTGCAACCATATTAACCTTATTTTAGATTTAACTGGAATTGTTGAATTCCAGAGCTACCATCCAAGTGACCAAACATTGATAATAATACTTTGAATATTTCAATTCAATCATACAAGAAAATATAATAGCCCGGATGTGATTACGATGGCCCTACGCCCTATGGCCTTTATTTTTTTGACACCTTGGAATATATGCTCACCCCCCACTTAGTTATCGATTACTTGAATTTCTTAATACATAACGACCAAAATCACATACTTACAATGTGCATTCAGACAGAGTAATACATACTTGTTGATCATATCTAGGGGCGTAGCCAGGATTTTTTTATAGGGGCATCAATGGGGTTTGGGGGCATACCCTGAGATTTTTTTAGGGGCCAAATTTGTGGGTCATTTTGTCTATTTTTGTCCGTTTGCAATTTTTTTTTTGTTTTTTAAATAGGGTTAGGTGCTACCTTGCCATGGCTATGTCTTAAATTAAATAGCATTGTATAAAACTTAGTTTTTTTTTTTTTAAAAAAAGAAGTTTGCCACTGCCTATGTCCTCTTAAATTTAATAATATAAGTATAAAAAATTTCCTCAAAAGTTCCGTGGGGCTATGCCCCGCTATGCCCTATTTATAATATAAAATTTTCATTTTTCAAGAGTTTAGGTGGGCTGAAGCCCCTCCCGGGCCTTGTGTCTCCATTTAGGAGTCCTTAAATTACTCTACTTGTATTTTACCTAAAATTGGCAACGTTTCCTCCAATCTTATTTGAGTGCAGATAATTAATAATGCTAAAGTCTCCCGTGAGGAGGGTGTGTGTGTGGTTGGTTGTTGACTCCACTAGAACAGATACCAACCCTTGCTAATTAGAATGTGCAAAAATTAAAAAATTAAATAAAATCTCATCTCTAAAATAAGTACAATTAATAATATATCATTCCCTAAGCTTTTGAAAAAAAAAAAAAAATTATCGTTTATAAGACATAACATGGAGCATAGGTAAGTGTCCCCTCAGCTTTTGATTTAAAAAAAAAAAAAAAATAGTTTTAAAAAAAATTATTATTTATAAGGCATAGCATGGGGCATAGGTAAGTGCCCCCTCAGCTTTTGATTTTTTTTAAAAAATTAGTTTGCTACAGCAAAGTGCAGTTGCCCCATTGAGCTTTTGAAAATAAAATTTATTTTATTTTATTTTACTTAATTATTCAACAAGGCCTAGTCATTGGACAATGTGGTAACTCTTCCCTAAATTTTTGGAAAAAAAAATATTTTGAAACCTCTAAATTTGCTAAAGCAATTAAACTGTTATTTAATAGGTTATAGTCATATGACAAGGGGATGGTTGCTCCTGTAAATAAGGAGAACCATAAATTGGATATGTATAAAATGTATGGAGAAGTGACCCGCGAACTTAGTCGTAAAAAAAAAAAAAAAAAAAAATCAGAAACTATGCCTCGAAACTTCCATCTCCTGAACCCAAAATATTTCATACCTGTCTAAGCACACATTCATCAACAATTATGGGTCCCCTACAACAAAATCCTAGCTCCACCATTGTTCGTACCCTACCATATATTAGTTGGTATCCTCTTAAGAGGAATTTCAAATATTTTATTTTATTTTGAGTTGTCTCGGTCTCTCAAAATATAATGGCTTGCCCTTAAACTTTTAAAAACTTAAAAAAAAGTAGTTTAATATTACACAGTCAAGGGCATGGGGCAGCTTCCCTAGGACTTTTGATTTTAAAAAATGTATAGTTTAATAGGACATTGCCATGGGGCATAGGGGCAACGTCCCCCTAATCTTTGGACTATATATGATATTATGTTATTTAAAAAGAAAGTCATGAAAAAGGTGGCAACATCCCTCAAATTTTTGGAAAAAAAGTATACTTTATTATTTAATTTTTTGATAGGATGTAGCTATGGGGCAAGGAGGCAACTATCTCCTAAACTTTTGAATAAAACATATTTTTTATGATATGTTATATTTAATAGAGCATAGTTACGGGACAATGGAACAACTACCTTGTAAATAAAGAGAAACAATACCTGAAAGCTATGTACAAAACATATTGTTGTGGTAAGTGTTTAGTATTATGCATTGCAATGCATGACACCCTGACAGAGAGTGCAGGGGGTGTCCCGTTGCTTGGGGTACGAATGATTGGAAGCGACGCTCCCAAACTGTTTGTATGTGATTCGATTCATAGACCCAACCCAAGTAGGTATTGGGATTTGACTTAAATTTTGGGAATCTTGCTCGAGCAAGATTAAGGTCGCTCGAGCGAAAGTGGTATCACAAAGTTGTGTAGTTTTGAATGTGCAATATAGTGCAAAATCCGTAGCCAGCTTGCTCGAGCGAGTTTGGGTAGGCTCGAACGAGAACTAGTGGATTAGTTTTGTTCCTTCTGGAAACTTCTATTTTGAGTGCGATTTTTTTGTTTCCAATTAGATTTCTACAGTCTATATAAGTTTATATTTGGTCTATGGTTGTTTAGTGAGAACAAAGAAGGTTTTGTGTGATCTTTGTTAGCTTTGGGTTTTTTTTTATTGCTCTTCTCTATTATAGTGAAGGTTTTCGGATCGGTTTCGATCTTTAATATAGTCATTGGTTGGTGAACCACATATATCTTGTCTTTTGGTGGTGTTTTAGTTTTTCTATTTTTTTTTGTTTCTTGTTATTGATATGCATTTTGATCTCATTATCGCGTTTCCACACAACAATAGGGTACACGATTAGAATAAAATTAGGGTTACGCAAGAAGAAATCGTCGTAATAGATTATATTAAATTTTCTTTGGAGAATAGTGAATCATAGGGCTCGTCCATGGATGTATGCACAACGCCGATCCACGTAAGTTTGTTGTGTATTAGTGTGATTTGATATTCTTTTTATTGTTTTAACTTTCAATACATATAGACGAGATGACCCATGAACATAGTCATTAAAAAAAAAACTACGCCCTGAACCCCTCATTCGCTTACCATTATTATGTACTAGACTAATTATTTTCCACAAACTTATCAGAAAATACTAACATTTTCAATTACCCTATTACCCGAAAATCTTGGCAGTCACTAATGTGAATTCAAGGGTACATGAACCACATCTACAATGTCCTCCTAGATATCAAAAAGTATTTGAGATTTGTGATTTCATGTGAATCGATCCAAGAAAATAATACTCTTATTAGTGTTTCCTCGGGTAAAATGTGCTTAATTTCTTGCGTGTAATTTCTGTATATATAATGCATTACAAACTACAAAGTGACGGATAAGAACGAACAAATGTTGTCCCCTGTTTAAGTTTGTTGACAGTCGTGTCGGGAATTGACTATTGCATTATGCTGGAAAACTTTTTTTTTAAAAGGAATTATTTATTTTGGCCGGCGTCGTCCGTTTCCAAATCAGGCATATATCTTTTGGCTTGGAGTCCGACCCAAGACCAGAAGTTTGATTGAAGTTTCAACTTTCAATATAAAAATCATTTAATATTAGCAAAAATAAATAACATAAAATTTAAGATATGAAATGTTGGGAGAGTTACCAATAGCCATGCTCATTGAACCGCTCCTTACAAGATTCCATGAGCCTTACAAGATTATGAGCATGCTCCATTAGAATGCTGTGTATGATAAATTTATTTGGTAAGATTATTTTTTCAACATATTATTTTTTAATTTAAAATTGTTGAAATTTTATGAAAAATAAGAAAATAATGGAGATCATGATATAAATTTGTAGGTCCCATTTATTGATTTTAGTTTGATCACAAATGATGAAGAGTCCTACATGGTATTAGGGGGAAGATATATGCAATATTCATTGAAACATTTTAATTGTGTTATATAATAGTAGTATAAATTTATAAAGAAATATATAGGGGACTGCATATTTCGCTAATCACTACATAGCAAACGTACTAATTGGTTAAGATTCACTCTCTATAGGGTTCACCAATCCAACCTTATTTTTAAAAAAATATATATTAACCTTAATTTAATTAAGTTTAACAATAATTAAAAAGCATTAAAAGCTACACTGTGCCGGGTCAGCTAATCACTGTTCTTTAATATATTAATGCATTTAACCAGTGTGGGTTCTAAATTATAATTACCAAGCCAGCTTAACAAAGGTTGATTCGGACGAGTTAACTCAGATAGATGCACAAATATCAACTAAAAATAGATGAAGCTCAGAAGCTGCAGTTGAAAATTTGATGCGTTGAAACATGAACTAGCCAATTTGAGGCATTTTCAAGCTAACAAAGTAATTAATTTGACAAGGTTAACCTTCCATATGAGAGCTAGCTTTTATATATATATAAAATTGGCCTTAGAATGTAATTTTATTTCTTTTGGTTGTCAAGGCATTTTTGCTTTTTTTTTTCTTTTCAAACTAGCAGGTGGCATGTGCGATGCACGTGAGAGCGAGGGGAAAGAGTTAACCACAGTTAATAGGAGTTAAAAGGGACACGTGTTAACCTCCGGGTGCAATTGAACTCGCTAGTGGCACGTAAGAGCGAGGGGAAGAAGTTAACCACAGTTAATAGGAGTTAAAAGGGTCACGTGTTAACCTGCGGGTGCGATTGAACTCTCCCTGAGTTCAATCACGATTGGCTGTGATTCAAAATAGATAGATAAGCAAGGGGAGTTTCGAAATTAAATCAAAGGCAATGGATAATTTGAGAATTAAAGCAAACATTAAATCAAAGTTTTGTTTTTATATAAAGGTAGTATGAGAATTTCGCGGCTGACTCTCACATTATAATAGTAAAGATATGCTTAAATAAAATTAAAGATATGCCCAATCCTTAAAAATATTTTGGATTATTGTTTTTTAAATTTGACAAAATCTAGAACAATGCTGACCAACTAGGGGTGTGAATGAGCTGAGTGAACTATGTGTTGCTCAACCTCGGCTCGTGACATATAAATGTTAGCTCAAGCTCAATTCAAGCTCTCAAATGCTCGCTTGAGCTCCACTTGTCAATAGATAATTGAGCTCAAGCTGGCTTACGAGTTTATTATATTATTTTAGGCTCGTTTGACCTTAATTTTAACAAAAATAATTCAAATCAAAATTCTAAAAGTTAAATGCGCTCATTAGATTCTTCTTTTTTTTTAAATGAAAATAGTTATTATCACGAGTCTAATGGGAGAAACATGATATATAGAATTAATACATTTCGAAATGGTGACCTTTGAAGTTTTACATTAACACCAAATTCTTATTTAAGTTTCTTAATTTTTATGTAAAAAATAATATTATTGAAGTATTATAAGTAATAAAGTCAAATTAATCGAAATGAGCCAAGTGGTAATGTTGTCGGTACCAAAAAAAAAAAAAAAAAAGGTAATGTTGTCGGTTCTATTAAGATTGAAGGGCACGTTACAAGCCTCCTTAGGATGGGGAGGTACACCCACTAGCATTATGGAGTACTAAAGTTAATTTCTCGTTAGCTGAAAAGGTCAAACCTAATGGTCGAATGGATCAACAGATCAAAGTGCATGTGACTCTACACAACAAAATAAGAATAAGAAAGGAAGAACCTTTATTTTAAAATATTAATTATAAATAAGAGCTATAGAAGAAGAGAAAGTCGGAGCAATCAGAAGGGTGTTTTTATCAAGTAAAACATTTTTCTATATATAAATTCTCAAATTACCCGTCATGGCATGTTTTTGGGTTGCCCTTCATATTTAATCTATTATTTTAATGTGTTTTACTTGGTCTAACTAAGACCACACCAAACATGACTTTGGGTATTTTTATCAATAAATAAATGGGATCGAGAGAAATCAGAAAAGGCTATGACTCAAGGTAAGTTTATGTTCAGATTTTGCCTTGCAGACAAACAACCAACGTCAGCCCCTCTAGCCAGGTGTATGGGGAGAGTCAAGATTTTCTTGTAGGTGCATGATTGATAATGTTAATAATTGTTAATAGATTCGTTGAGAAAATTTAGGTAAGTACTAAATATTTTAAAACTAGGGATAGTAGGAGTTCGGGGACATAGCCCTCGTTTTTTTATTAGGCCCGAGTTCTTGGCCATCTCCTCTATTTGTGTCTGTATGTATATGTAAATAATGTGTGTTTTTAAAGTTAGGGGGGCGTAGACCCTCCTTGCCCAATGACTATGCCCCCTTAAGATAATTCATTTCTCGGTTAGCTTAGCTTCTTGAGTTTAGTTCGCTAGCTTGGTTCATATATATATATATATAGGGGAATTGACAGAAGTCTCCATAGTCTCATTTTCTCGTATTAGATGATTGACGTCTGACGGTGGATATCGCATCCACCCTGAGAATGGTGCCCTTGTTTAGTATTTATGATTTCTTTTGGACAAGATATTACAAAGGCATATGACCTGTTGTTACGATGATTATATATATATACTTGAGGGAAAGATTATGAGATGTTTGCGTTTCTATTCCTAATTAATAGAGAATTGTTCATTGGGAGTGATATCAAATGGGCCCTTACTCTCTTAACCTTTGAAGAATATGTCCAAAGAGCTATTTAGGTCATGACAGTTCAAAGGATTAAATTATAACCGTAAGTCGATTGTGGTTGTTTCATGAGCTGACAACTCCCTTTTAACAAATATGCTCATTTTAACAAAATACATTTATTTTAACAGAATACATACACTCTACTTAATAAAAAATAGTTGGCATATGTTAGAGTTTGTTACATGTCATATCAAAGATATTTTGATTTAAGATATTAATTAAACTCAAATTATTTTTTATAAATAAAGAGTACTTGAATTGAAGAAGGGACTTCGAATGACTTCGCAAATTGAGAGTTCCAGAGACTCAAGATTGAGAGAAAAAGATATTTTTGAGGAAGAAGTCATCTTCTCTCCAAGATATACTGTAAGTTTTCATTAGTGTTCTTGAGAGAAATTTGTTAGTTCAATACAAGTACTTCATTGTTCCATCTTCTCTTCCTTCGATTACGTCTATAATTATTTTTTCTTGTTCTTTTTTTACTCACACTTTTAGGAATCCTAAGGAGGATGCAATGAGGTTATGAACTCCTTCAAGCTTGCGGGATAACCCAAAAATACTAGAGGAGATTGCGGATAAAGGAAAAGTGATCTTACTCAGCAAGTCTTCAGTTGAAGACGAAGTTCTGGTGATCCTACTCAGGAAATCTTCAAAATCCCCAGTCTCAACAATCGTCAAATCAAAGCTTTTGAGTTCAAGGTTTGCCCATTTTTACAAACCCAATCAAACTCTATCTAGAAACAGTTTGCGATTTGGCCTAGTAGGTAACGAATTAGGTAACTCTGGTCTCACTCACACCATTTTATTTGTATTATTCCTTAAAAGCGGTGACTTCACTTGGCGGGGGAGAGGCTAGCTTTTTTTTTTTGGTTGAAATGATATCATGTAATTAACACACACTTACTCTCTAAACACATACAGCCAGACCTAAGGTAGCCGCTAAGGTGCCATATGGGTAAGGTAGCTCATCCATTGGAAAATACCACAAAGAACGTGCCCCATTTGTTGTTGATTGAAGGAGACATCTGTGATGCTGAGTCCCTTTCCACAGGAACTTTGGGGATCGTGTGTTGAAAATCGTAGCACTTGAGATTCCTTTTGCCCCATTTCTCAATTTCCAGAAATAGTGGATTCATTGTCAAATCCCACTCAAACTTTATAAGAAAAAGTTTCAGCATTACATAAGTAGTGTTTATGTAATTACCTTCGCAAGTCCGACCAAGCAGTTGATTTTTGGCAAGTACAAGCCGTCTACTAACTTAGACGAACATTCTTTCTCAATGGCTAATACTGATTTGGGATAAGGATATAATCGGGCTCACATTCCCACAGCAGGCTATCTCAATGGAACAATTTTCTTACAAGGGTTCATTTTTCTGGTGAGACTCATAAAACTTGACACTTTATAAGACACTTTGTCAAGGTTTTTAAGACGATTAATTTTCACCATTAGGAGATTTCAAGTTTTATAATATTTTATGAGATTTTGACTCATTCATTTTGCTGCAATTAAAGTCTTACAGGAATTGAAACCAAAGAGATAACCAAAGAAATAAAAAGTGCACTACATCCGGTTCTAAAAAATTAAAATGCATATTATCAAATGACGGGTATCAAATGACAAAACCTATAAAGTGCTAGATTTTTTAAGTCTCAACAAAAGAACAGCCCCTAAAAAAACAAAAAAGAAGTGACTACCAGTATAGCTTCTCCATAGTGGAACAAAACTGTATGATGGTTCTCCAAGTTTAGCATCATATTAGTGATTTACATTAGGATGACTGTCAATGGATCGGATCAGGTCCGAACAATATCATGACTCAATTTGGGTATGATTGATATAGGTCCAACAGATTGATTACATTATAATATGGTTTCAGACTGCTTATAATTGGATTGAATGTCAATACACCCTTCTATAGAGTATGGCATCGGATTCTCTCTCCAGAAAGGCTGTCTCGGGCATCCACAACATAGGGGACATCTGGCAATAAAAAAAGGAAAAGTCATTTCATTTTCTCCCTGTGATTTTGACTTATCCCCACGTGATATCTCTTCCCATTTTTCTCACCACCTTATCGCCATGTGTCACATAGTGTGCGGAGAAATCAAAATCATGGGGCCCATGATTTTGACTTCTCCACCACATGTCCCCTATTTTGTGGATGCCTGAGGACAAGCCTTCGGCTTCACCAGAGAGAATCCGAGGCCATATAGTATATTATACCCTTATATATAGTATATTATACTGTAAATAAATCAAAATCATTCCAATGGAGAGGTCTTTATTGGATTCGAACCTATATGTCAGTTTTCTCGGATAAAATTGTATCTATCATATATTTAATCGATCAAACCAACATCTCCAAAAGATCCGAATAGAAAGGGTGATATGCCTATACTTGCCTCTATTTCATGACACCGTTCAAATATTTTTTTCTTCAAGTGCTTAAATATGAAAGAGAGCTGCGGTTCAAAAAGATATATAGACCTCCAAAACATGCCTAATTAATGGGATATTTTGGGGAAATATACAAATACTAGTTTTTGAACTCGTCTATAAGTTTTTTTTTCCCACAATATCATTGTAATTAGTAGGCCTGTCAAAACGCCCTCTAATGAGGGTGCCCAGCCTGCCCTTCCAAAGCCCTCCCCTCCCAAGCCTTGGGGATCGGGTCAAATCCGAAAATGCAAGGCCGTCATCCTAAGCCCGACCCTCCGTTACTTTTTACATATACATATAGTAAATATAATAGATATATAATTATTAGTACATCTAATATGTATATTATTAAAATTAATTTTTTTAAGTATTATACATACTTCAAAAAAATATTAATTTAAATTTTTTAGAATTTTTGGAGTTATGGTAATTTTACCAATACTTTCTCTTATATAAAGCCCTAAACCTAACCTAAATAGTCTTTATCATATGCTCTCACTTTATCGTTCAGACTTTGCTACTGAGACCCCCTTAGGGTCAAGACCACCATGACCGTGTTTTTAGAGCATGAGATTTCAGGTGGGGCCATTTCACACAATAGACCCCACCTAAAATCCCGTGCTCTTAGATCACAGTCTTGGTGGTCTCGGCCTGTCTTAATAGCTTTATCCTTATCGCTCAGTTTCCATTTGATCTGTCTCTCCCAAGTCCCAAACTCTCATATCCCTCTCAAAGTCTCGCGTCCCATCATTTTCTCAATACTATGATGGGCAATAATGCTTGTTGTTGCACTAATACGGGTTTGTTGATAAAAAAATATAAACAGAAATATCCTAAATCAAACAGGGTGGGCCCACATTTATTCACTAACACGGGTGTTTTTGGCCTATCAACAGCGAAACTAGCATGTTGCCCATCCAAAGTCGTGTTCCTTGGACAATCAAAAAAAGGACCGGAGTAACACGCCCTTAATGATTGGATGGTTAAAGAGAGGGAAAAAGGAAAATGTGAGGGGGCATATTTGTCATAATAGGATCGGAGGGTTCTTCTGTTCTTTTTCTCAGTACCTCTGCCGTGAAATATGCATACGCCAGTCTTTACAAGTCTTATTTTCTCCCTCCCTAAGTACAGTATACAATGATCTTTGCACAACCCGGGGGTGGAGCCAGAAAATTTTCTTTTGTGGGGGGAGGGGGGATGGGGGTTAAGGGGCATAGCCCCGGATGTTTTTTTTTTTTTTTATGAGTAGTAGGTCGATCATGGTCCTAAAATTTGTTAATGTTTCATTCCAAAAAGAAGACTAATAACAAGAAAAAGTGAAAAACATAGACAGGTCTTCTTATCTATTTTTTTAATACCCACTAACTGTGGTTAAGATTTACTCACCCTTAGAATTCATCCATTTAACCTTGATTTTTAAATAAATAAATAAATACAATAATAACATTAAGCTGGTTGAGCTTAACTAAGGTTAAAGGGGATGAAATGGGAAGACATTTGATTATATAGTCAAATGCAAGGTGGCCTAATCACTACACCTATCTATATTTTTATATTATGAAGATTGTTTTCGCACACGCATTATATTCTCATGCTTGACACATGTCTCATTTAACACCCATTAACTGTGGCTAAGATTCACTCACCCCTAAGGTGTATACATCTATCCTTAGTTTTTATTTAAAAAAAATTAACTCTTAAGATAATAAATCTTAACGAGGATTAAAAGAGACACATAAAGAAATAAATCTTTTTATATTACACATATAAAAAAATGTAAAATATTTTTTTTGGAGGGGGGGCTACTCTGTTCAAAATTTATATATTAAGTATTTTTTTTAAAATTATAAGTGCAAATAATTAATGGCCCCCCTCACCCCTGACTCTGCCCCTAGTGGCCAAAGGACGAGCTGTAAATCCGGAGGTCTCGATGTCAATTCCTAGGCTCCCCTCATATACGGGGGTAACGGGTATTCCTTATGCTCACGTGAGACTTTTAAGTCTATGGATATCAACTTTTTTTTTAAAAATGATCTTAGTACGAATTTAAGAGACCATCAATGGTACTGAAGTTAAGGAGGACGTACCCTCTAAAAAGACATTAACATTTTTGGCAACGGATTCTAACTAGATGCCCGAATATTAATATTAGGGCACCGCTCATTGCATGATGCAGGGATAGAATCTATTAGGGGAGTGATGATGCATTGCACACCCCGTTTGGGTGATATAAGCTCGCCACATGTCCTTTTTGACATATACTTATCCTTGAGGTTAAATATTCTAATCTTAGTTTTGTTTTTTTTTTAAATTACTTTGTTTATGATTCATTTATTCATGTGATTAATTATTTAAAAAGCAATCATATTTTACCCTTGTGTCCTTGTGCTCTTTTTAACACCTCTTTAACATTAGTTAAGCTTAATTAAATTAAAACTAAGGCCCATTTGGTCACATTTCCGTTTTCTGTTTTCTAATTTTAAAAACAAAAATTTAAAATTTTTTTACACAAAACATATTTAATAAATATGTTTTTGTTCTCTATTTTTAAAAATTAGTAATAAATGTTTTGAAAATCAAAGGAACAGAAATTTTCTACTGCATCTATTTTTTAAAACAAAAAACAAAAATAGAAAACATGAACCCACCATCATCCACTTGCAACCATCACCACCGCAACCACACTACTACCCACCATCCACTACCACCACGGCACCACCACCACCACACTACTACCCACCATCCACTACCACCACGGCACCACCACCACCACCCACAACCACCACCACTTACAACTACAATACCATCACCATCACCACACTACCACCCACCACCATCATCACTACCACCACACACCCACAACCACAACCGCCACCATACCACCACCACCACAAAGAGTTGTTTCTAATTTTTAAAAATAGAAAAAGGGAAGTGTATCTAAATGACCCCAAGATTTTGGTTTTTGGTTTTTTTTTTTTTAAATCATGATTGGATTGCTTAATCCTGAGTGAATCTTAACTACATAGGTAAATATACAAAATTGGGGTGTGGGCCAATGAGGATCGGCCATTCCATTATAAAATCGGAACCCTGCGTACAATAACTATTTTCCTTATTTAAAATATTTTTTTCAAATTCCAAAAGTTATATCATTTAATCTTAAGAAAGAGTGATAGATGTCATTGAAGAGATTGTGTGTTCACGTAAATGTGTAATGCATGTTATCACTCATGTAAAGATAGAAAGTTCGTTGCCAACTTTTTTTCTCATACGTCACTCTCATTTTTTTTTTCTTATGATATAAATCACTCTTTGAAATAGAAATGAATCGGGAAGCTACGCTTGCCCACCATGGTTGTGGTGCTAGTCACTAACCGTGGTGCGGCCCTACTGCGTTTCAGTCAGCCAAAAAAAAAAACAGAATCTTTTGGCCTAAATATCTTGATGGTTCCACAAGAGAGTCAACTAAATGGCGTGTACAAAACCTTTTTCTAGAAAAAGGCGGTAAAGCATCCAGCTATACATATATGATATCGCAAAGTCTTTCACCGACTGTTTTCAAGTCAAAATATTGTAACTGTTCTATCCGAAGTATATCATTTTTTATTGTCTTGGGATCTTCTCCTTAGATCCCCAAATGACATCAATCTGAAGGTGTCACACACACGCATGTTCATGCCTATTAAGTATGTGTACTTAATCAACACTTTGATTGACATGTATAAGAATATACCTTATGTTCGCAAACAACAAGGGTAGAAGATCCATTGTCATTTTATTATCTCAAAGACAACTTAGTTACACTACTAGCTGACTTGTGAGTAGGGCTGTCAACGGATCGGATTCGGACTGGATCTGCCTAGATCTGAATCCGATCCGATTAAGAATCCGACTGATCCGAATCTGATTCGAGATCCGTCGAATCATGAAGTAACCGATCCGAATCCGATCCGATTATATATTGTCTAATCCGAATCCGATCCGATCCGAGTAAGGTTATTGTTTTTAAAAAAAATATATTTTAATAATAAAAAAATCTAATAATACCTTAATTAATACTAATTAATGTTATTTTTTTAAAAAATTAATATTTTATACATAGAAAATCTAAATAATATATTTAAAATAATTAAAAATTATTATTATTATCGGATCGGATTTTAATCGGATCGGATCACCCTATATCCAGATCCGATCCGATTATAATCGGATTCCACCGATCCGATCCGACGGATCACATATAGGGTCCAAAGTCCGGCTAATCGGATCGGATTCGGATCGGATCCGGATCATGATCCGGTCCATTGACAGTCCTACTTGTGAGTATATATTTCTATTTAGGGTGTTTAGGGTTTAATTTCTTTGAGTCACGGTGTGTGATTGATAGACCACCATGCATATTTAACAAGACTGGCAGAGTTAAGACTCTAACCCGCTAACCACATGCTCATCAACTTTAATAGGGTTTGTAGCCTAACCATATTCCACTTAAAAATATTAGGGTGAAATGAGGTGGTTGAAATGCTACCAAATTATTAACCATTGACATTGGATAATTTTTGTCTTGTGTTGTACTTAAGATTTTGTGTGTTTGAAGGTGAAATTGTGGAAAATAAAATTTTTCTTGAAAATAATTTTTTTTTCTCAAAATATTTCACTCAAATATAAAATAGAACCAAACCATTATTATCATTAAAAAATTCATTTTATAGCATGTTAAACACAAAAATTAATTTTCATCCTAAAAACAAATCCTTACACTTATTTTACCTCCAAAACAAATGCACCCTAAGAAAGAAAAATAAGTACTTTCTCATTTTTTTCCCAAGAATAGGACCGGATTGTTATTGAGTCGGATTCCAAAAGCCTAATCCAAAGCTTACAAGATTGTAGATTCCTTGGAAAGTTAATGAGTTCCTTCATTGGCGTTTCAAGCCCTTGCAGCAAGCCTCCCAATCCAATATGGAGCTTTTTTGCCTCAAAAGATTTTTGCTCCGATCCCCTCGGGTAGTTATCTTCTTTCCTCAAGCTATGCCTGTCCTTAAATGAATGTTATTTGGATAACATTTTTCAAAAAAATGTATCTCTTTTGCTAAAGAAAAATAAATTTTTGTTTAAAGAAAAATTAATGTTATTTACTATTTTTGGGACGATTAAATAATAATTAACACAATTGACACCACAAAAAAAAACCCCACCTCATCAGCATTTAACCCCTAATGTTTATTAATCCGCCTGTAGGGGTTTTAGCATTGCTAACATGGCTGGACTTTGGTGCACGCACGAGGACGGATTAGGGTTTGCTGTATTTCATAGCCAAGTTACCACTTCTTTTATGTTCCAACTATTTTTTGGAAGGTAAGTTGGGGTTAGGTGGACCCCTACCAGACATATTAAACTAAAAGAATTACAATAGGTAGTACATGTAACCAAACTTGTCCTCAGAAATAATGGACTGTAGCTCCGGAGGGAGATCCCTAGGAGAAAGCGTGATAGAAGTATTCGCAGAGCACGTCTTATGAAGCCATCGGTTGCCCAATTAGTTTTGCGTCAAACATGGGTGAATTCTTGCGGGCGCTTGTCTCACCCCTGGGGATTAGTCCCAACCCAAAGGGTTGGGGAACCCCGGGTCTCTGAAAAAAAAAAAGGCCCTGGGACAAATTTTTAATTTCGCGAAACTCAGATTTTCGTCTCCATGGCTAATCACTAGCTAATCCAAACAGTCCACTACCCATTTGGCCTTAGAATAAACTTGAAGATGATATTAAATTACAAATAAGATCTCTGTCACGATAATGATTCGAGAAAATCCTGTTATTCCGTTCCATCCAAATGTGATAAATGGTGGCGTTAAATACCAGAGTCTTAACATATTGAAACATGTCATTGCCATGGAATTCATTCCCATCCTAGACAAACTCCTCCTCCCAATCAAGAATGAGTAGACTACTATAACAACAATAGCTCAAAATAGTCTTCCAGATGTGCCTAGAGAATTGGAATTCAAAAAATAAGTGTGGAATATAAAAACTTGTTTGCTACGTACGAAGGTTTTAGAAATAGAATAGTACTGCGCAACTCCAACATGAAACTCATGGCTGCATTCATGACGGGCAAAAAAGTGTATTATTTTCTTTTTCTAGCATGTAACGCGTTTTTTCCAAGATAATAGAATCACATTCAAAACCCAAAACCAGTCATGTGCTTGAGTGATGGGTCCAAATTCCAATATCTTGTATGTCTTGAATATATAGTCAATGTAGGTGGACAATATAATTAGGCCTCCACTCAAGGTATTGCCGATTATGAAAAAAACACTCAAGTCAAGTTGACTTGCCTCAGCTTGAATAGTTTGAGTCGAGCTGAAGTTGGTATTTTCAGTTCGAATCAAACTAAATTTTTTAGCTCAACTATTTACACAAGTCAAGCTCGAGCTAACTCTATTTGACTTGGCTCGGCTTGAAGCTTAACTCATTTAGGCATGTTTGGCTTGAGCTCGATTCAACTCGAAAATTTCAATATCTTGTATGTCTTGAATATATAGCAATGTAGGTCGACAATATAATTAGGCCTCCACTCAAGGTATTGCCGATTATGAGAGAAACACTCAAGTCAAGTTGACTTGCCTTCGCTTGAATAGTTTGAGTCGAGCTCAAGTTGGTATTTTCAGTTTGAATCAAACTAAATTTTTTTGCTCAACTATTTACACAAGTCAAGCTCGAGCCAACTCTATTTGACTTGGCTCGGCTTGAAGCTTAACTCGTTTAGGCATGTTTGGCTTGAGCTCGATTCAACTCGAAATATTATATATATATATATATATATATATAAAGTTTTTAAAAAAATTATCATTACTTATAATACTTTTTAACTTATATTAAAAGTTTTGTATTGACCGTACTAATTAACGTAGATAAATGATGCCTACACCAAAAAAAAATAAATTATTTTATAAGTTTGGAGATAATAATAACAAAATAAAATTTAGAAGTTTCTTTCAATTGATCTTATCTCTCTACTCTCTAGACTGAAGAATTGTCATTTTTTATTCATAGTGAAGGATTATTCTCAAATCTTATGTTTTGTGTATGAATGTATTAAATTGGTGTAATTTTTTGTATTATAATGTAATAATTCTTTTTTATTAAAATCATTTAAATTAACTAAAATAATCCTACAAATCAAGCTTGAGCTAACCCAAGCTTGGCTGAGCTTGAATCAAGTTTGAATAAATTCGATCGAAACTCAAACTCAATCAAGCTTGAGCTTGTTTGAGCTCGAACATGTTCAAATCGAGCTTGAGCTTAGCGAAACTTGGCTCAGCTAAGCTCGAACCTTGAATACACGTCTAAGGGACACTGGGTGAATCTTAACCATGGGGTTCAATAATTGTGATTAAGATTAACTAACGCATGGGTTCAATAATATAACCTTGGTTTTTAATATATATATATATTTATATATATATATATAATATTTAACTCTTTATTAAAGATTTTTAACCCTTAGGGTTAATATTTTTTTTATTTAAATATTTTTTGGATATTTCATTTTAAAAACTAAAGTTATATTGTTAAACCTAAATGATAAGTGAATGTTAACCACAATTAATTGGGTTAAAAAGGACATGTGTTAGCCTATGGGTGTAATTGAACTCTCCCTGAGTTCAATCACGATGGGTTGTGATTCCATCTCCTTTTATAGTGCTAATGAAGGACATGTGGTCTGTCTTTCACACGCATCTTGCAGGATGCTGCTTCACTTCTTAACTGTCGGATTAGTTGGCCTTTAAAATGGGACATTTTTTTATTTTTTATTTGTGTAGGCATCATTTATCTACGTTAGTACTCTTATAGTATATCAAATGATCGCTTAGGCATTTGAGCTCTTGCAACTCATGCCTTTGGGGGATTGGATTCCCCAACCTCCCTCCATCGAAGGCCATACCCATACCACTCACGCAAGAGGCGGAGGTGTGTTAAAACGGGACATATTAATGGTTAGACATAAGAGGCATATATACAGTCCTGGAACCTAGACTCCATCAGAAAACTCCCTAGGTCAACAAAACCAAACTGACACACATGAAAACATGGCTTATAATGGCTACCTTTTTCCGCATTTATTTATATATATATATAGTTGAATAGAGTAATTATACTAAGGGCACCATCCGAATCCAACCAACCAACATGAATTCACTGCAAGAGACAATCTACAAAAAGAATATTGTGATGGGCCTAAATCCTAACATTACTTGTTTGGGGAGTGCTAGCACCACAAGCTTTATTTTTTTTTTCCAGAGCCGCATTGTGTGGCATTGCTACCTTATAACGGGGAGATATTTTGACACTTATTGCCACCACCTTGCGTATGGGGAAGCTTGCGATTGGGTTAGCATTTTTGTACTTGTTTTATAGGTGTCACACCAGTATTTTTTTAAATTTAAGGAAAGACCATCAAAAGTATTAAGCAAACCCTCTATTAGGTATCTAATACCACCTTTGATATTAAATTCATTATCTAATTACGAATACCACATAAGTTGGAGTTTCTACAAAAGGTAGTTTAGTCTCATAAATTTTGTGCCTATCAAAAACAATAATAAGTAACAATTTTGTAAGTGGAGATGGAGGAATATCTAAGACTATAAACGAAACAAATTTGATTATATATTTTTACTATTTGAATTTAATTAAATATCCACCGGATATTGTAGTAGATTACTCATATTCATCTTTGATTAAAATATCTGTATTTGGGTAGTATATAAATTATTATATTATTTTTATAAATATTTTAAAAACACAAATACCAAAAAATTATTAAAAATAATGACCTTTTTTTTTTCTCATTTATATTAAAAATAACAATGTAATATATCATAAAATTATGTAAAGAGTACATATCATCGGAGTATTTTAGTCTAATACACTTATAATATATTAAATATAATAATATATTTTATAATCGATTGGATATTAATTGAATTGGATAATAAAAAATTATTCAAATTCGTTCCATCAAACACATGCTATGAGTTTTGGCTCAAATTTTGTATATGAGTTTTTGTTGGGAAGTCGGTATGGATCTTACTCGGATCCTTGATGACCCAGTATACGACCCGAGTGACCCGATTAATAGATAATGTGTGGGGTTTACCCCACCATTGCCATCTAAAATTTTGACCTGTATTTTCAACCCATTTTATCTTCTCGTTGTAACTCTAGATATATAAAGGGTTTTCTTTGAGGATGCAAGATAAGGAGTTTTTCGAGGGTTTAGAAATAGGGGTTTAGAGAGAGCTTCTGTACATTGTATTTCTCCCGTGTTCTTAGTGGATTTCTTACCGTTTTCTACCGTGGACGTAGGCACCTTGCCGAACTACATATATCTTGTCTCTTTTGTGTGATTGCTAGGTTTCTTATTTTCTTATTTCTCTAGATTTGTCAAACTGGTTATAACACATACTCAGATAATTATCAAGCAGATGAAATGGAATACAAATCAAATTTAAATAATATTTGTATTTGCTAACACTCCTACTAATTATACCATATTTGGTATTAAGTATATAACAATTGATTTGCTCTTGAAACTTGAGGGGTAATGCTGATATGTCGAAATGGGCAACATTAACCCCCATATGATTTATGCTTCCTTAGGTTTAAAATAACGCTAGTGATACCTACAATGGAAGATCAAATCATGATAAATTTCACAACACACACCTAACCCACCGATGTGGGACTAAAGGGCAGAGTCCATGCTGGTTTTTTTTTTTGATATATATAACACAAACACAAATTCACACACACACACCCCAACATACAACAAAGCACAGAGCACCCACACAACCCACAAAAAAGAGGGCTGTATAAGACATTAAAGGGTTCACAACACACACCTAACCCACCGATGTGGGACTAAAGGGCAGAGCCCATGTTGGTTTTTTTTTTTAGGGTTATGTGGGTGCTCTGTACTTTGTTGCATGTTGGGGTATGTGTGTGAGTTTGTGTTTGTGTTATATGTATCAAAAAAAAAAAAATTCACGATAAATTGCAATTGATTTCAAGCATGTGTCAAATATGGATTAGAAGAGGAAAAAAATCAAAATTTGATTTCCGTGTCGTTTTTCCATCCTCCAATCCATACATGGCACATATTCAATTGAATTCAATTATAATTGGCTGTGATCTGATCTCCCACAAGGGCCACAAAGAAAGATAAGGTTATGGGTGGTTAGGCTCTTTTATGGACTGCATCTTGCGGCCAAACTCTATTCGAATCCAACGGTCCAAAATCGATGAAGCATCATAAAATAAAAACTAAAGAAATGCTAACCTTGAACACAGACTTCCAAATTTCACAGTATGATAACGTCATATAACCACCCGAGGGGGTGGGTTCAGTGGCTTCATGCCTTCCGTGCCATGCTAAGCGTCTCGAGTTTGACCCAGTGGGAGTGTTGTGAGTGGCATTTGTTGGCTGGCTTGCCCTCTGGCCGCATGTCTTGAAACCTAGCAATGTGGGACTGAAGGTGGAAGTCATTGGTACTCGGGTGGTAGGTGCCTGCTATGGGAAGACTTAAATTTGGATGCCAACCCGTCAACCCGGGGCCAGTGCTTATAGGGCTATGACGACACTCCGGAGCCCTATTTTTTTTTTTAACCAAAAAAAAAAAACGTCATATATTGCTATTTTTATCTACTATCTTAAGAATCGATTAAAAACAATAACTTTCTTATTTATAATTTTTTGTTTTCCTATCATTTTGAAAGGATAGTAACAACACGTGTGACTGGGATAGTGAGAATAAAGGTAAACATTTGAGGTAGGAATTCAACTAACTATAGCTTTATTTAGGAATTCAAATATGAAATGACACCAAGGTTTGAAATTGCGTTTACATGGGTTATTTCAATCCTACTAATAAATTCAAAAATTTTAATTTTTAAATATTCATTAAAACTAAAATTTTTATGATACTCCATGAAATTTTGGACTAATTAAAAAATAATATTATTTTATTTTCCAAAATATGTTTTTGAAATTTCACATAAATTTCAATAAAATTTTAGAATATTTCATTATTTAATTAAAAAAAAATTAAAAATATTTTTTGTAATTTTGTTTCATTCAAAATTACGTAATTTTGGTCTAAATTTGTAAAAATGAAATAAAAGGAATTTTAGTTTTGCAGGGGCGGGAATGGAACCGAAATTTGTAAAATTTCATGAAATTTCACTGAGATTTCGAACCTTAACCTATACAAGGTTTTTGGTCATAAAATGTTATATTAACCAATCTTTATTTATTTATCTATTCCTGTGCAAAATAAAATATATCACCAAATATATATATATATATATATATATATTCATTATTTAAAAAATGAGTACGAAATAATGAAGAGTTAAGTTTCGTTTTGTCACCCTAAACTTAAAATATCACTAAATAGGGCATGATTTGAAATATTTTACCAAAGAGGGTATGCATTCCAATATTACCCTTATATTGTTTGGCTTTTATATACATAGCTTAAGGGTAAATATGTCAAAAAATGCTTAGTGATAAAAATGTTAAGGGTGTCCAATTTGTTAAATATGTCAAAAACATGCAATTGTGGGTGATAAAAATGTAAGGCACGACCTTTAAGGTGAAATAAGACGGGAAAAAGTTGCCGTTGGAGATTCCTTTTGGAAGAGGGCATCTCATCTCCGCATCTGAGAAGCTTCATTTCATTTCGTTGGTCAGCCGCAGGAAGAATAAACTCTCGATCCTTGTTTGACCAAACGCGGATTTCTCATTTCTCCTGCACCTTTTTTAAATTCGAAAAATGGCACCACTCATTTTGTGTAGCTGCATTTCTTTCCACTCTCTGCGACTCCTTTTCTTCTATATAACGTCGCTTCAACTCCATCTAGACTTATTAAGCTACGTTTTCTCCATAGCTAACGATTCCGAAACCCTAATTCTTTTACAAAGAAAACCAGAAGAACTGAAAATTCTTGTAGCTTTTCTATGCATATCTGTGATTTGCAGTGGCTGGTGGCGTAAGTTTCTCCGGCGAGGTTTCGCCGGCGAGTAAACATAGGTTTTCGTGTTGATTTGATCTATAATAGACATTTCTAATTCTTTATTTGAATTTTCCGGCTACAAACTACTTCACATTGAACCATTCCGGCGACGCTACAGATCCGTGTAGTGCAGATAGTTGGCTAGATCATTTGGAAAAAACATTCTTGCGAAAGTAGGGCCTTAAAGCCGTTTTCCGGCGAGGTTTCAGGTGGATCACGATGGCAGCGGCTTTAGTAGGAGACGATCTAGCAAGATCGACGAGCAGTCGTAGAAGTTGGGCTTCGGCGAGTTTTCGCGAAGTCTGGACGGCTCCGCCGGATGTTTTCCAGCGGAGCGGGCGGCAAGATGATGAAGAGGAGCTGAGATGGGCTGCTATTGAGCGGCTTCCGACGTACGATCGGATGAGAAAGGGGATTCTGAATCAAGTTCTTGATAATGGCAGGATTGTTCGTAATGAGGTTGATGTTACCAATCTTGGGGTGCAGGATAAGAAACAGCTCATGGAGAGCATTCTCAAGGTTGTCGAAGATGATAATGAGAAATTACTTCACAGGCTCAGGGACCGGACTGACAGGTGAATCTCTCTATATGTCTAGCTCTTGCACCTGATCTATTATATGGTTAATATTTTGAATTTTATGTTTTTCTTTTATTTTCTGATTCTATTAACTTTGCTTTTGTTTTGTTTTAAACAGGGTTGGAATTGAAATTCCTAAAATTGAAGTCCGGTTCGAGCATTTATCAGTAGAGGGAGATGCATATGTTGGGAGCAGGGCTCTGCCAACTCTGCTTAATTCTACCATGAACTCAATAGAGGTAGTTTGTTCTGTTTATTGTTTTTCTTAGTGAATTAAACTTTTCCAAAGTTAGATTATTTTGTTTATCAGAGAGGAATATTTTCTGTTTTTATACTTCAATTCGGTTTTCTCATCTCCAAATAACGAAGCAAGGAACTTTTATGTAAAGAACAGAGGATTTAAATTCTCGCCTTGAAATGGGTTATTACTAGAAGGGTAGTTAAGAAATCATGCATGCTGGTAGTTTTATGAAATTTATAGACAAGCTATTGTTTGTTTCTTCTTTTTTCATCTTCGTGGTTGAAATGATTGCTCAAAATCAATTGTCAAGCTTTGTATTAATGGAGATAAATGATATCTTCTTCTCTTTTGTTGTTGTCATTTGAACCTTGCTAATGTCAAAGGGGGAGTTCAGGGGTTATCAAAAAATTATATTTGCAGATTGGCAGTTTTGTGATATTTGAAGCACAAGCTCTCCTTTGTATTTTAGTTTTTCAAGTTATTATTGTTTGTGCGAGAAAATGTTGCTTGATTGATTTGACAATATTTAAGCATATGGGCCGATGAATAATATGGTTTTCTATGTTGAATTGTTATTGTGTACAGGCAGTTCTTGGACTGGTTCGGCTTTCCCCATCCAAGAAAAGGATTGTGAAGATACTTAAAGACGTGAGTGGAATAGTGAGACCATCAAGGTATGTCTATGAAGTCGTATAGATGTAACCTGTTTGTGTGATTTGTATTCTCTTAACCTTGTTAAAGCAATCCCTCAGCACAAATATGCTAAAATAGCTTTGGTCTTGATAGACATATTTTGAATGAAACATCTTTCTCAGAAAACTGGAAAGGAAAATTTCAGTTGTGTTTCTTGGTGGAGTAGCTAAAGTTGAATTGTGTTTTTAGAACTTCCTTTTGTGCTTTATGTACTGAATACTGATTTGGTGATTTTCAGGATGACACTGCTTCTGGGACCTCCAAGCTCAGGGAAAACAACATTGCTGCAGGGACTTGCTGGGAAGCTTGATAAAGACCTAAGAGTATGATATCCTCTCTCTCGTTCTATATATGTGTGTTTATCGGTGTGCATAGATCCCCTTACAGTGTTGTTTCGGTCTGCTAACTTGGGATATACAAACAGGTAACTGGGAAAGTCGCCTACTGTGGTCACGAATTGTCAGAATTTGTTCCTCAGAGAACCTGTGCTTATATTAGCCAGCATGATCTTCATTATGGTGAGATGACAGTCAGAGAGACATTGGACTTCTCAGGACGTTGCTTGGGGGTTGGAACCAGATATGAAATGCTGACAGAATTGTCCAGACGAGAGAGGGAAGCAGGAGTAAAACCAGATCCTGAGATTGATGCATTCATGAAAGCCACAGCAATGGCGGGCCAGGAAACCAGTCTAGTTACAGATTATATTCTCAAGGTTTGTTGCCTCCATTTCAAGTTAGTTCCCTGTCATCTTATTGACAAGCCCAAGTTTGATGAGCCTGACTTCTGTAAGATTCTTTAACAGATACTTGGGTTGGATATCTGTGCGGATATTATGGTGGGTGATGATATGAGAAGGGGCATCTCTGGTGGACAAAAGAAGCGTGTGACTACTGGTATGTGTAAAATACAGAGAACTGAAATATGAAGTTATGGATGTGGCACTTGATAGTTTCAAAATCAAGTTGTTGTTTTGTTTTTTTTCTTCCTTGGAAACGGTCCCATGTTTAGCTTTTTACAAACCTGCTGTTTCTGCATCCATAATTAGGAAATATATGTTAGTTATTCCTAGAAACTAATTCCATTGTTAACCTTTGACATTATTGTTGCTTTAGTAAAAGTGGAAGTTGCCATTATAGTCCAATGAAGTAGTTATCTTGGAGACTTGGAGCCTTTTTGAAAAGCAAGAGCCAGACACTTCCAGTTGTACTTATTAATTTGTTTTCTCTTCTTAGAAGTAAAGGGTAGCTTGACTAAATGTCTTATTGTTCCTTCAAAAGTCATGTTCTTGTTTACATAAAAGCCTTCATTTTCTTTTTTGTTTCCTTTATATAATCATTCTTGCAGGGTAAGGATGTTTCTTCCTTGTTAGGCCTTTTTTCTCCTGTCAAGTAGGAGAAGTTTAGAGATAATTTTTTAGCATTTACAATAGTTTCAGTTGCCATGCCCTTCTTTCAATAAGTGTTTAGAGTATCAACCATGGAAATTTACTAGATGACCTAAATTTTCATATGTTGCGATACAGCTTTCTGGTTGCATTACCATCAGTACTTACAACATGTTTATGATCGTCCAAAGAAGTGATAGTTTATTAACAGCTTAAGGATCACATGTTTATTTCAATGAAAATGGAAACCTAGGATTAATATATTTTTCTTCTTTTTTTTCCCTCGACTTTGTAGCCTGATCCTTACTTTTGTAAATATTTGCTAATAGTCATAACAGGAATATGTTGTACTGAATGCAGGAGAAATGTTGGTTGGACCAGCAAAAGCTCTTTTCATGGACGAAATATCAACTGGGCTGGACAGTTCCACCACTTTTCAGATCGTCAAGTTCATGAGGCAGATGGTTCATATTATGGATGTAACCATGATCATCTCTCTTCTACAGCCTGCCCCTGAGACATTTGATCTTTTTGATGACATTATCCTACTTTCAGAGGGCCAAATTGTCTACCAAGGTCCACGTGAGAATGTCCTTGAATTCTTTGAATATATGGGCTTCAAGTGCCCAGAAAGGAAGGGAGTTGCAGACTTTCTGCAAGAGGTAACCTCCAAGAAGGACCAAGAACAATATTGGTTAAAAAAGAACCAACCTTTCAGATATGTCTCAGTACCTGAGTTCGCGCAGTCCTTCAACTCTTTCCACATTGGCCAACTGCAGTCAGAAGATCTTAGAATTCCTTATGATAAAGCGAGAGCCCATCCTGCTGCTTTGGTGACAGAGAAGTATGGTATCCCCAACTGGGAACTCTTTAAGGCATGTTTCGCAAGGGAGTGGCTGCTGATGAAGCGCAACTCTTTCGTATACATATTCAAAACTACCCAGATAACAATCATGTCGGTAATTGCCATGACTGTGTTCTTGAGAACAGAAATGAAGCATGGTCAAATAGCAGATGGAGGAAAATATTATGGAGCATTGTTTTTCAGTCTCATTAATGTGATGTTTAATGGGATGGCAGAGCTTGCTATGACTGTTTTCAGGCTTCCTGTGTTCTTCAAACAGAGGGATTTCTTGTTCTACCCAGCATGGGCTTTCGGCTTACCAATTTGGGTCCTAAGGATCCCCATCTCACTGTTGGAATCAGGGATATGGATCATTCTCACTTATTACACTATCGGGTTTGCTCCTTCTGCCAGCAGGTAGGTGCACTTCCAATGTTCATGTTTTCTTGAAATAATTTTCATGTGCATGGTATTGCATGACCCGTTTCTAGATCCCTCATAAAAGAATCTGCATTACAGTTCAGTTTCAATTATCACTGGAACCAGATGATGTCACATAAATCAGAGTTTTTTTCATTGACATATCTCCAATGTGTTCAGATTTTTCCGTCAGTTCTTGGCATTCTTCGGTGTACATCAGATGGCTCTCTCTCTCTTCCGGTTCATTGCGGCTGCTGGAAGAACTCAGGTTGTTGCAAATACACTTGGTACCTTTACCTTGCTAATGGTTTTTGTGCTCGGAGGATTCATCGTCGCCAAAGGTTAGTAGTTTTATCTCTTTTTCACTCTTACAGCTTTCTTGTTGTTGAATAAAGTACTACTGTACCAATCTGATATGCAGTTTGTTTTCAGTGCTTTTCTGTATTTGGTATTGGAATCTCTCACGTGATTTTAAAATATTTGAGGTAATTAGTATAAGCAGCCACTTCCTTCTCTTCATGCAGATGACATCTTACCATGGATGATATGGGGCTACTATGTTTCTCCTATGATGTATGGACAGAACGCCATAGCCATGAATGAATTTCTTGATGACAGATGGAGCACAGTAAGATCTCCTAGTATTTTAACAATGAATGTTTCTCTTTTTATTTTATTTTAAATACTGCCACCTTCATTATTTGATCTAATTGTCCTCACTATATATATATAATATTATCACACGTATATGTTTGTTAATTCTTGTACGCAGGAGCCATCATCAAAGTTTGATCTATTCTGTTTCTCTCATGCAGCCCAACAATGATACCAGATTTCCTGAACCTACAGTCGGAAAGATCCTTCTCAAGTCCAGAGGCATGTTTGTGGATGAGTATTGGTATTGGATTTGTATTGGAGCACTTATCGGGTTTTCTCTTCTCTTCAATGTTCTTTTCATTGCAGCATTGACGTGGTTGAATCGTAAGCCACTGCCTCTCATCTGTTATTCCTGGTTTCTGATATGGAAATAATATTCATGTTTTGACAGTTTTTCCAAATTTAATTGCAGCTTTGGGTGATTCTAAAGCTGTAATCATGGATGAGGATGCTGAGAATAAGAGTAAGCAGCAATCATCCTCCAACGGACTAAATAGATTAAAGGGCTCAGAAATCAGTTCAGCGTCTACTGCTCCTATGTTTGAAGGTTTGAGATTTTACCTACCTTTGCCTCCCCTAGATCTCACTTTGGTCATTCACAAAGTTCACTATACTTGCTGGTGACTAAGTGACATGGTTAGAGGAATAATCATGCGATCTGGAAGTTAATGAATGACACTCAATTACTGGATATAATAGTCATTTTTATGTAGATAGAAACATTACTTCAGAGCTGTTTGTCGATCCCAACAAGCATAGAATATTCATGAAAAAATTTGTTCATCCGTTTCCTTCAAGACCTCACCCTGCCTAGCTTGCAGTGATTACTCTTGTAAACTTATTATCTGTTCAATGCAAGAAAACTAGTGTAATAGAAGGTGAAAACAAAGTTTAGGATATACAAAAGGTGGGCATGAGAGAGATATCCTTAAGGAGGAGCTAGGAAACAGGAAGTGGATATTTTGAAAAGGTGTCAAGTTTTTAAAAAGTAGGATACCTTCGCATCTTTCTGATAACATGTTCTAATATTTTCCACAAAAAAGGAATTATACCAGCTAATAAAAACGGTTCCTCAATTGTGATGGAAAGAAATAGAACAAATTTTGGAAGTCAGTAGTGATATGCAAAAGGTAGGCATTAGAGAGATATCCTTAAGGGGAGGAGCTAGGAAACAGGAAGTGGATATTCTGAAAAGGTGTCAAGTTTTTAAAAAGTAGGATACCTTTGCATCTTTCTGATAACATGTTCAATATTTTCCACAAAAAAAGGAATTATACCAGCTAATAAAGACGGTTCCTCAACTGTGATGGAAAAGATATAGAACAAATTTTGGAAGTCAGTAGCCATAAACTATATTTGATGACTTCTCGCATTGATTGTAGTTATTGCTTTTTCTTGTTTAATAAAGTAATAGGGACTTTTTTTTCCCTTACCCTCAATTATAAGATTTTTTTTTTTTGGGCGCACATATGGGTAAATGATACAGTTAAGACTGAAGACAAGATCATGAATGACAGGTCCATTAGTTCTAACCTCTACCTCAGCCTGTACACTACAAACCTCCAGATCGTTAGAAGAAGCTATTCTAGTCTTGTAAAACCCTTACATTCTTTTGGTAGATGCTAGTGCACAGACACTACAAATAACATGGATACCTGTTCTACCATATGCTTTGTTGTCTGATGTTGCGTGAGTAATTACAGGTATTGATATGACGGTGAGGAATGCTCCAGAGGGTACCAGCTCAATTACAAGTGTAGCAGACCGTGCACATAAAAGGGGAATGGTTTTGCCCTTCCAGCCTCTTTCACTTGCATTCGACCATGTGAATTACTTTGTCGATATGCCTGCTGTAAGTCACGTGTTCCTAGTGGCTAGTATTTTAATCTCTAGCATATAATTGAATCCTTTTGTGGGAGTTTTCTTCTTTTTCAAATTTAAACCACAAAGCATCAATGGAAATTGTGTAAACCTATCCATGATTCATAAAATACGATGGAAAAAAATATTTTCATCCAAAAGATTGACACATTGTTTTCATATCAAAGACCTATTTGCTTTTTCATTTTGTTATATGTGGATTGATTCTATTGCAAGTCTTAGTTGATTTTTCTTGAATATTGGAACACATGATTGTGACTCATCTAGCTCTAACTTTTGCATTGACACTACAGTAGAGTGGATTGACCAATTATCTACTCCATTTCAAATTATTAACATCACATTTCTATTTAAATTTAATGGGAGATTACGTGATTAAAAAATACATGATATCAATAAGGTGCTTATATATAGCTATTTTACTTGTAAATCAAAACAACTAAAAGATCTTGTTGAGAAACTTTTGATTATTTTATGTAATATATTGTAGTTTTATAATCCAACATAAAAATTCTTATGGTGAATTTTGGTTTCTTCATCAGGAAATGAAGAGCCAAGGAATTGAAGAAACCCGTCTCCAATTGTTACGAGATGTTAGTGGGGCTTTCAGGCCTGGTGTTCTGACAGCATTAGTTGGCGTCAGTGGTGCTGGAAAGACCACCTTGATGGATGTGCTAGCTGGGAGGAAGACTGGTGGATACATTGAAGGAACTATCAACATTTCTGGTTTTGCAAAGAACCAAGAAACGTTTGCTCGGGTTAGCGGTTACTGCGAACAAAATGATATCCATTCACCACATGTTACTGTTTATGAATCTCTTTTATACTCAGCATGGTTGCGTCTTGCTTCGGACGTAAAGAATGACACACGAAAGGCATGTTACTTAGTCACTGGAATCATATTCCTTTCCTCCCTCCTTTTTGTAGATTATAGTTTCCTCTCTCTAGACTTAATGAAAGCAAAGTTGGATCTGGTGGACAATGTTATTGACTGAATTTTGTTCTTTTGTTCTGTAGATGTTTGTTGATGAAATTATGGAGTTGGTTGAGCTAAACCCATTGAGAAATGCTCTAGTCGGCCTTCCAGGGGTAGATGGTCTTTCAACTGAACAGAGAAAGAGGCTCACTATAGCTGTAGAGTTGGTTGCTAATCCCTCCATCATCTTCATGGATGAGCCGACTTCAGGCCTTGATGCTAGAGCTGCCGCAATCGTTATGCGTACTGTGAGAAATACGGTGGATACAGGGCGAACTGTTGTCTGCACAATTCACCAACCAAGCATAGACATTTTTGAAGCTTTCGATGAGGTATGACTCAATTTTATAGGTTTGATTTTAAAGCCCTTCATTTCTATGTTTTCATGCATTCGTGGTGCTTATTTTCAACTTTGTTTATTTTTATTACAGCTATTGTTGATGAAGAGAGGAGGACAAGTCATTTATGCTGGACCTCTTGGTCGCCAATCGCACAAGCTTGTAGAATATTTTGAAGTGAGTCTCTTTTCACATTTATATGTTTGGTTTAGTACTTCATGCCCATATATAAACTAGCAATTATTGTTGGCTGGAGAATTAACTTTAGTGATGATACTTGGACTGGAGAATGACCAAAGCCATTTTAGAATAGGTTTGTCCATTATTTCCACATTCATATTCCTGAAACTTTGGCATGGAAATTGAATTTCAAAGATTTGCAAGTATTCCTGTTAGATTATGAAAGGTTTTGAAGCATGTACCTTAAAACCTGGAAAGTATGGGCTAATATCTATTAACTCTTGCAGGCTATCCCGGGGGTTTCAAAAATCAAAGATGGTTACAATCCTGCTACATGGATGCTGGAGGTTAGTTCTGCTTCAGCTGAGGCTCAACTTGATATGGATTTTGCAGAAGTTTATGCCAACTCCGCCCTCTATCAGTAAGTGGAATATGACACTGTAATGTTGAAAATTCCTGTCTGTCATTACGTCTTTTTCTGATATTTTCCCTAATACTGTGCTCATCTTTGTATTGATGCTTTTGTCCAGGAGGAATCAGGAGCTTATCAAAGAACTAAGCACTCCAGCACCAGGTTCCAAGGACCTCTACTTTCCCACCAAATACTCCCAATCCTTTATTACTCAATGCAAGGCTTGTTTCTGGAAACAACACTGGTCATACTGGAGGAACCCACAGTATAATGCCATCCGGTTCTTCATGACGATAGTCATTGGGGCTCTATTTGGTGTTATCTTCTGGAACAAGGGAGATCAGACGTAAGTCTTGAAGTTCTTTATTTTTCCTGTTGATGTAGTCGCTGTAGTTACTGTTAATTAATAACAAAAGCGTAATCTTACAAGTAATATAGACAGTAATTACCATATAAAAATGGAGTATTGGGAAATGCGTAGTACAGGCTGGGGAGGCAGGTCACACTATTGAATGGGCCCTGGAACAAATCCACCATTGGTGATACTTCCTCACAATCTCCTGCTGTTGTTTGCATAATTTGTTTGATTGATTATACATACATCCGAAATTCTATAGAAGTGTCTATATAGTATTCAAAACTGGAGAAGATATCTTTATTTGGGCATAATTGGGAAAGTGTAGAAGTATCACAATCCCATATTAAAATATTTTAATTGGGCAAGAGAAGGACAAAAAAGCATCGTTGATATTTGTAAACTGGTAGTAGAGCATGCATAACTTTCCGAAGTTGCTGTTACTGGGGGACAAGAAAAAAAAAAACTCATTTCTTAACCAATTCTTACCTTGATTTCACCAAGTCATAACCTAGGTTTTCACTTAGTAGCAGTAAGTATCCTGATCTCTTGTTATTGTTGTTGGAAAATTCTGTCGTTAATTTTACAAGGATGACATAGTATCTGGCACTGGAATAAATTCATAATTCCGGAACACTATACTGCTACTTTTTAAGACTTTGGTCTATATGAAGTTAACTGCAAATTTTCATGTTAACAGAAGCAAACAACAAGACCTGATGAATCTGCTTGGAGCTATGTATGCTGCTGTTCTTTTTCTTGGAGCCACCAATGCTTCTGCGGTGCAGTCTGTTGTGGCAATCGAAAGAACAGTCTTCTACCGCGAAAGAGCAGCTGGGATGTATTCAGAGTTGCCTTATGCATTTGCTCAGGTAAGAGAAATCGAGTTACTTAAAGTTCTCTGTCACTTTGGCAGCTGAACTAGAGAAGGACAAAACTGAAACCTTTGTGCGTCCAAGTCAAGAAGAGTATAACTCATAGTCACGACAACTTTGCCACTGCACTAAGTGGATTGAAAAAGGCTAGTTTGAATTTATTTTTTGAGGAATAAATGAGAAATCAAAAGGCTTATGAGAAATCAAATGTAGTGCTACTACATTTAGTCCTACTGGACCTTGCATATGAACATTTTTCATGACCATTATACTTTGTGCTTTCCTATCCATTTTAGTTTTAGTTATAGGTTAACTCTTAAGATCCACTACTCATTTTGTTTCTTGTTTATGCCTCCCTCGAGGTGGTGTTCCACTTGAGGAATCAGGATGTACCTCTGTTACAATGTATATCCCATTATATATTTCCCTGAATTTTGAAAATCTGAAAGGATAACTTATTTTTTAGTCTTTTAGAATGGGAAAATTTCTCTTAACAAACTGATTAAATAATCTATTTGTTATTATATTACACTAGTCTCTAGTTCATTATATCCCTATTGTTGACTTAATAATTTTGGGAAAAGAATGGAAAGACTGGAACCCTGTTCAATATTAGAGAACTAATCTTTAATATATAATGCTGTGCAGGTGGCCATAGAGACAATTTACGTTGCAATTCAAACCTTCATTTACACTCTTCTCCTTTACTCAATGATTGGGTTTCACTGGCGACTGGACAAGTTCTTGTGGTTCTACTACTTCATCCTGATGTGTTTTGTCTACTTCACCATGTATGGGATGATGGTGGTAGCACTGACTCCAGGCCATCAAATTGCTGCAATTGTTATGTCCTTTTTCCTAAGTTTCTGGAATTTGTTCTCTGGTTTCATGATCCCTAGGCCGGTGAGTAAACTCAAATTCAAACGGAGTTCTACTTCTATTAAATATGATGTCATTTGACAAGTCTTTGAGGGGATCTCGCAAAGTTCAATTCCATCAGAGCTTGTAACAAGTTTTTTTTAGACTTTGCATAGATCAGATTAATGTTGTTGAACTAACACTTTGGTCAACCATTGCAGCAAATCCCGATTTGGTGGAGGTGGTATTACTGGGCTTCTCCAGTGGCTTGGACACTGTACGGCCTCGTGACCTCCCAGGTGGGCGACAAGGATACTCCGATTGAAGTACCTGGAGTGGTTAACATGACGGTGAAGAGCTTCCTTAAAGAGAACCTAGGCTTTGAGCATGACTTCCTCGGAGCTGTTGCCGCGGCCCATGTTGGTTTCGTCCTCCTCTTCTTCTTTGTCTTTGCTTATGGCATAAAGTTCCTTAACTTCCAAAGGAGATAAACAAAGAAAATTGAACACAGGAGTCTCAGAACACGATGTATTATATGAAGTACAGCCAAGTGTATTCTTAATCAGAGAGGAGAAAACAAAAACAGTTGCCTCTTATTTCCTTCTTTTTTCCCCCTGTAATTTCACAGACTTTCGTTCACCTTTTCTATTGTGTACTATTAATCTTTTGTTTTGATTTTCCATGAAAGGCTGGCATTGTACTCTGTATTAGACATGAATGAAATGGTTTAACATATAGAGATTGTTCATGGATTCATTGCATTTGTTGGGTTGCTAGGCAGGGGGATTGCCGGAGGCATCAAGTATAGGAGGTTCCTGGGATGCTATTTTTTTTTTCCTGTAGAGTTGTTTTCCCGGTGGCTTAAAACCTATGTTGTACTGAGCTCAATCTCTTCATTTTTCTTTCTTGTTCATGAATGAATGTGCATGCCAACATTATTGGCAGAAACAACAAGAAAGTAAAAGGGACAATGCCATGAGGCTGGTGATTGCCTGAATGTGAAGATTTCTCAATGACCATGTGTGATATGCTTGTTTTCACTTATGTTGATATTGCATTTGATTGTTGTGCATAATCAATGTGGATCCGGCTTTATGTAACCGAATTCTATAGTCAGAAATGCTTTCATATGGCAACTGTTCGATACCAATATGTTGCTGTGCGGAAACCCCTTAGGATAGAATCAACGACAATTGAGAAATAAAATTAGCAAACAAGTAAACACACCACAAAGCAATATTTATGTGTTAGGCCTAAAGGCTTATGTCCACGGTCAAAGCACACCAAATATCATCACTAATCCAAGAGAAGACTACAAAAGATAATAGAAGAACCGACAACGAAGATCAAACTCAAGGAAAGCCCACAATGCTCTCTCTCACAAAAGTCTTCTTGTTTTCTCAACCTAGACCCTAGCTATGACAACCTTACAATGCTTTCTAACACTTTAGCCTTTGCTTTTCCTTAACAAACTCTAATTCCCAAGCCTCTCTTTTATAGCCAAAAGAGATCCCAAATAAAGAGGAAATGAAACCTTAACAAATAGGAGTTTCCCAAAAGAGAAAACTTTCCAAAACCAAAACAATGACTTTTCCAGAACTCAAAACACCGCTCCACCGATCGATTGGCCAGACAGTGGCCGATCGATCGCTTAAAACACTGATCAATCGGCCACTGTTTGGCTGATCGATCGCTCACTCCAGAATTGTTCCACTTCGAGCCAAAAACTTTACAAATCTCTACCTTGGCGAGAATCCTGTGAACACCCTTTGATGTACCATCTCGCTTTCACCAACATAATCCAAAAACGAATACAAGTCTCCACCATGCCAAACTTGGAGTAAGTTTAATCAACTTTTTAGATTTCTCCACCCAAGCTCTTTCACCCTATTGCGAGAGATGTGGAGTCCCTGACTCCACTTGCAAATCATCATCAAAGCTGAATGTCATATATTCAGCAACCTTAATATTCGAATGCAAACCCCCCGTTTGTTTGCCAAAACTCGCATCTCCTTTTTCGGGCTAAAATTAGGAACAACAGAAGCTTTCTTCACCTTAGATGTTCCACAAAAAACTGTATTTCCTTACAACACATACAAGTTCATGCTTCTTCTACCTGTCAGCACAATCGAGACCCCCTTTTGAACCTTTAACACTCCACCTTGGCATAGAATCTGCACCCCTGGGAGTCTAAAGTCTCAAAGAGCAAATTTTTCTTCAGACCTGGGACATGCCTCAATCCCGTCAATGTTCTCATTACACCATTGTGCATTCTTATTTTAATTGCCCTTATCACAAGAATCTTGCAGGGTGTATTATTACCCATTAAGACAGTACCGCCTTCAACCTTGTTGTAGGTAGCAAACCAGTCCCTATTTGAATAATAACGATGGGAACAATCAAAATCAAGAATCCACTTGTCCTTAGACCAACCCTTAGTTGTAGTAACTAAAAGGACCATGGGATCATTGTCTAGATCCTTAGAATCTTCATTGACTATACTAGAGGATTTTCTTTCCTCCTCCTCGTTTTTCTTTAAATGATAGTATCTAGCTATATGCTCTTTCTTACGACAGTAATAACACTCAACACTCTTGAATGATTTGGACCCCTTTATAGGTCCGTTACTCTTTGTCTTCCCCTCTACTAGTAATGTCTGCTAATGACTTTCACTACTTTGTGCATTTTTTCTCAACTCATTAGAGAGAAGAGCAACATTAACATATTCAAGGTAGACCCCTAGGAGTTCCTCAGGCCATCCCCAAGCCTTCCACCACGCACCACTGCCAGCCACCTTTGTTGCAGCTCAGCCAAGAGGGTAGACCCCCTCCCCTCTTGCTTACTTTCTGTTAAACACCTGTAAGACCCCTGGTCCTACTCCAGGGGTCCTTTATTCTCATTTTGTTTCAGTTATACTACTCAACAACCAAGGATAGGGCCCTCCTTGCCTTACTCATAGGCATGGGGGAATCCCCTTGAGGTTCTGATTCGGGTATAGTGCCCCCCCCCCCCCCCCCCCCCCCCCCTCCCCCCTCCCCAGTTGCATGGAACTCCCCTTAGGCTTCTAGGGGTCCCTCAAGTCATGAGGGATCCCCTGGAACCAACTGATGCAGCCTCCGTAAGGGAAAATTTCATTTTCTGGAAAACTCCAGGAATTGCGGTAGAATAATTACCATATAATATAAAAATTCTCTACAACCAAGACAAGCACTTCTATTCGAAAGCATGATTGCTGTAACTAAACCAACATCCTATATGACCTTTTTTTTATATGAATATGTCATGCAAAGAGTCAGCCTCCTTCCCTATTAGAGGAGAGTGGACCAGCTACTTGCTCAAATTCCAAGAAGCAGCCTCTTCCATGTTCGTAGAGGACTTAACAATCAAGCCGATGCTTTGGTCGGTCTCGCAGCATCCCTAAATCTACCAACAGACAGGGTGCTGACTATCACAGTGGGAGAAAGAAGAACTCTCAAACCCCTTTCGGAGATAGATTTCCTGGAAACAGTTTGTTCTGTGATTAAAAAAAATGAAGACTGGCGACAGCCCTTCATCGATTATCTCCAACATGGTCGATTGCCCGGATACCGTGCCAAACGCGCTGAAGTCCGTCGACGAGTCACAAAGTTCGATATCCTCTTTGCGTAGAGCAATGTCATACGAAAGTATTCAAACGAAAAGTATTCAAACGAAGGAGGTAGGGAAGTAACAAGGAGTAGGGCTTTGTCCTCTTTATCAAGTTTCACACCAATGCTTGTTAATTCAGCAGTAATCTTATTAAATTCACTAAGATGGTTAGAAATTTTTATACCTTCTACCATCTTGAGTGTAAACAATCTTTGCTTCAAGTATAACCGGTTAGTGAGCAATTTCGTCATGTAGAGGCTCTCTAACTTCAACTAAAGTCTTTAAGCCGTCTCCTCTTCGAGAATGTTATATAATACCTCATCCGCTAAGAATAGACGGATCACACTCATCACCTTCAAATTGAACCCAATCTTCATTCTTCAGATTTTCAGGCTTCTTATCCCTTTCTCTTCAATGCTTTGTGCAAGCCTTGTTGGATTAACAAGTTACGAATCTTTATTTGTCATAACCCAAAGTTTTTAATTCCATCGAATTTCTCCACTTCGAATCTAGAACTCGTAGTTTTTGTCGTCATTCTAAATCAATAGCTCTGATACTAGTCTGTTGTACGGAAACCCCTTAGGATGGAATCAACGACAATGGAGAAATAAATATAGTAAATAAGTAAACACACCACAAAACAAGATTTATGTGGTTCCGCTTAAATGCCAACGTCCACGGTCAAAGAACACCAAACATCTTTATTAATCCAAGAGAAGAGAAGAATCCACAACGAAAATGAAACCCGAGGAAAACCCACAATACTATCTCTTACAAAAGTCTTCTTGTTCTCTCAACCCAAACCCTAGCTATGACAACCTTACAATGCTTTCTAATACTTTAGCCTTTGCTTTTCCTTAACAAACCCTAATGTCCAAGCCTCTCTTTTATAGCCAAAAATGACCCAAACAAAGAAAAAACGAAACCCTAACAAATAGGAGTTTCCGAAAAGAGAAAACTCTCCAAAACCAAAACAATGACTTTTCTGGAACTCAAAATACCGCTCCACCGATCGATCGGCCAAACAGTGACCGATCGATCGCTCAAAGCACCTATCAATCGACCATTGTTTGGTCGGTCGATCGCTCACTCCAGAATTGCTCCACTTTAAGCCAAAAACTTCACATATGTCATAAAGCTTTACTCACTCTTACTAACATATTTACCATCATGAGTTTTTACACACTTTGCAGTTATGCCTGTCATGATAAATCTCATGATAAATCAACAAAGTACTTTGCAATCCATACACTTAAGCCTTCCTAAGTCCCCCACCAAGCCAACATTCTTTGAAAGCAGTTCTTCACTTAACACTTTTTTGTCAGCATATGCATCATTTGGATGTAGGTAATTAACAACTATCTCACCTTTTGTAACATCATGAATATACCGTTGAATCTATTCGCTTCACTTTTAATTAATTTTATAACAACATGATTGAACTTCTTCATATCGAAGGGCTTTGATCCATATGACATAAGTTTAAGCTACACTATAAGCTATACACTTGAAAGAATACTAGACAACAAATTCATGTTTCTTGCTAGACCAAGAAACAATAGCTCCTCTAAGAGGAAAATATGACTTAAAGGTAGACTTATCAGCTCGAAACACAATTTAAGATCGTTTCTTTCTTTAGATATCTAAATTCCTATCCACTACCTACGAGTGTTATATTTCATTCTAGGATTACTTCGATATCTATTAATAAGAACTAACTAACTAATATTATAAGGCTTGTACACAATATATTATTCAAACTACGTCATAACTAACTAATATTATAAGGCTTGTACACAATATATTATTCATCAAACTATATTCCATTCCAAGATTACATTGATATCTACTAATAAGAACTATATCATAACTAACTAATATTAAAGCCTGTTCACAATATATTATTCATCAAACTGCCAACTGCCAACTGCCAACTGCCAACTGCTTGGGTATAAGACGACATTTTAAAGCTCATACATTTCTTCACTCAAACACAACAGTCTAGTTTGTGTATCTCTAGTATTTTTCATCTCCAAGATATAGGATGCACCTTCTATATTTTTTGGTCATTTCTACATCTTTCTTTTCAGTTAGGGGTCTATTCAAGCCAAGCCAGCTAGAATGCCATCAAGCCGAGTTCAAGCTGAACTTTTTGGCAAGATCAAGTCGAGCTAAGCTTTTTTTCGAGCTCAAACTTAGGATCAAGCCGAGCTCAAGCCATGCCCAACTTGATTTGGCTCGGCTTGATTGAGGCTCGGTTCAGCTTGAGTTTGGCTGGACTTAACATATTTATAATATATTAATATTTTTTTATAATTGTTACAATCTATCTACTATTATAAAACACAGTTAGTGTGTTTCTATGGATGCCACGTATGTGCATATCTTGATGCCACGTAGGACTCTTTTTATTTTGTGAAGCCACATTAGATAGACCTCTTTCATTACCCTCTATCACACACACGTTACAAATGGTAAACATTATTCTCTTCTCTCCCTCAAACAACCTAATTTACTCCCTTCCTCTATTTCTCCCTATTAAAACCAACTAGCAGTTACAAAATCGGACGGAATATCCAAAGGTGCCAACACTTAAGTGGGCCACTATTTAAAGAATGTCTCAACAACTCTCCAATTCATCAATACGTTTCAAAACTTTATGCCCCTTCTCTTTGGGTAACTTCCCCACGCACGTTATGTTCTCTCTCAATTTAGTAACGTACCAATGAATGAATATATTCTCTTTCCCACAAGCGATAAAGACACGCCGCACACAAAACCTCTTCTATCTGAAACTCTTCCTGTAGGCTGTAACTCTTCTCTCTTCTATCCATTAAAATTTTTTCTCATCTTAATACCTCTTATTCTTAACAGGTTTATTATTATTTTTTTACGCAGGTTCCTTGGTGTCATCAAAATAAGAAGATCGTGTTAGGATTTTTCAGAGAGCTCCAGATCTCTCTCTCTCTTTCTCTCTCTACGGGTATTTCAAACAATATTTCCTATTTGTTCTCTTCTTTGGTAGGTCAAGAAGATGAGCGGCAGCCCCTGTATGGGCGATAAGATGTTGCGACGCTCCTCTGCAGTTCTCTGATTTTCTCTCTCCCATCTCTCTCTCTCTCAATCTCAGTCCTCTTTAATCGAGAAGATGAACGGTAGCCCCAGTTATTTCTCACCCATTTTCAATTTATGTTTGGTTTCCACATCAAACAAATCATCTTCTCTGAATCGGTGATAAGATAGGCGCTCTGCAACTCTTACCATATAAAGCAGGCAACTATTACCATACAAATCATCTTCTCTCTCAGCTCATATTCATCAAAGAGCCGATAGGTCAAAGTGAATCACAAACATCGATGGTGCCCACCTCCAATACGAAAATTTTGAAGCAACATTTGAGCAAATTAAAACCATAAAAAAACCTTCTTTGATGAGGTGAGAATTGAACCCAAAGTTTCTTGAATAGATTTGTCATTTGATTGGTACAAATGAACATTCAACGCAGTCGATAAGATGAGTGGTCTCCCCATGTCTATGTCTACCTTTAGCTGCCCATTTCATTCCAAATTCATCTACCTAGACTACAAATTTCTAAAGGTCTAAAAGTGTTGTTGTTGAGCCATCGCACAGACGCACTCTATGCAACTTTAAGGTCTTCTTTCATTGCGTAGTTATTCCTACCACAGCCTCTGTATTTTGATTAGAGTCATCGCTGCCTGTGATTCATTTTGACCTATTGGCTGAATTAGACTTTCATCTCTCCATCATAGAGATGATTTTGGGCAACTATCTCGGAGAAGCCAACCACGTTTTCCAGATTTTTTTTTACCCATATTCTAGCGTTGATTTTGGCTGAACCTCAAATGCTGATAAGAATATGGGATTTATATCCCATGTATTGATGGTGTATCATCAACTACATACACCAGATTTTCTTTTGTCTTCTAATTTATGCTCTAATAAACAATAATATAACAATTGCCTGTTATGATATGATATGGTATCAGGGTTCCACTCCAATTAGGTGTGGCGGTTGAGTTGCCACTTTGATGAATCAATTAATTGTTTCACCTCCAAGATGGCATATCCTATTATTTTTTTTAGGCACTTTCAACTACCATACCTTTCACGGGAATTGATCCAGGGTCCCCAAATGGGCGACATACAGTTTGCCATTGGGACCAATCGGTATCTTATTAATTAGTTTACCTGCTCATTTGTTTTTTAGGGTTAGAGTCTGCTCAAATTATTTTAGATCTTTGATGAATATGAATTTCTTTTGTAAACAAGAGCAACACACTACGGTTTTGCCCCAGCGGTAGTGTATCTCCCTTTGGGGAGGTGTGACTCATGTAAGTCTTGGTGTGGCTGTTGACGCCCAGCATGAGTGTTAACCTTGCCACTAACTTAGGTTAGATAAATGATTAGGCCAAAAAAAAAAACAAGAGCAAGTCACCCATCTACTCTCAACATGGTTTGCATCTTTATTTTTTTCATAAAGAGAAAGTATACTTATATTTCATATATATATATATATGAAATTAACCTGCATAATCCTCTACACCTGTGCCCATCTATATGTACATATGTACACTTTTATGCAAAAAAAAAATAAAAATGGTGTGACATATAAAACATCTTATTTTGGTTGCTACAAAAGAAGTCAATTGCGCAAAATAAGCATGGAAGGCAAGAGAAAAGGCACAAACCAAGCATCATAGGTGATTGAGAGTATTTTATAGTTTACTAACATCTTACTATGGAGATGGAATAATATAAAGTAACTCACCAATATAAAATATAATGATGCCAACTACTCATTCAGATTTTGTTGCTTATATACTTATATAGTCCATTTATTTACAATAATAGAGGACACACAACAATATAGGGGAAAGGGAATTAATTGTTAATACATGACCACATCATGAATCATTTTGTTGATCACATTATATATATGTTGAAAAACATGACTATAATTGGGATATGATGTTAAATTAGTAATGAAAACCTTGAGAAACTGTAAGAGAATATTTGGATGTATCTCTCTATTTAAGACAATTTCTATTATTTATTTCTTACTGTTATTTACATTTTTTTATTGATTTTTCGTTCAACTACCTAGAGATTCTAGAGTAAAATATCAATGTCATCCAACTTAAACACTTACACATAATAATGCATCAGGTCCTTACTGGGAAAAATTCCTCTTATATAATGAGAAAAGTAGAAACCAAAGTGTATAAAAAGTAAGAAAAATCTTACAAAACAGGCAAACTTTATTAACGGGTCACTCCTCTATGCTCTTTGAGGAAAACTAAATATGCATTTTTTTTAAAAAGTTTTAAATAAATTTATAGTCTTTGAGGAAAACTAAATATGCATTTTAAAAAAAAAGTTTTAAATAAAATTATACTCTTACCATTTCAATATGTTAAATCTCATCTCAAAATTGATGTTTGGCCCGTGCATCGCACGGGATATTTGCTTACTATTATAACTATAAATAAGAGATATATTTATAGATTAAAAGCAGGACAACCAACAAAAAGTGTTTGATCCGTTGATATTCTGAGGAATCTGTAAATGGGAGACAAAGGAGGAGTCAGTGAAGAAGTCAAAACCACAAAAGAGAAGGTCGTCTGCTGCATCGGCGACATCCATGGATTTATCTCCAAGCTCCAGAAACTCTGGTCCAATCTCGAAACCCTAATCGACCCACCTTCCTTCCAGACCGCTCTCATAATCTTCTTGGGAGATTACTGCGACCGAGGCCCCGATACTCGAAAAGTCATCGACTTTTTGGTCTCTCTTTCTTCAAGATACCCGAACCAGACCCATGTCTTCCTCTGCGGAAACCACGACCTCGCTTTTGCGGCTTTCGTCGGTGCCCTCCCTCCTCCCCCTGATGGATCTTCGTTTGCCGAGACGTGGAAGGAGTTTGAGCTGAATGAGGATCGAGAGGGGTGGTTTAAGGGAGTTGGGTATGAAATGATGCATCTTCAAGGGAGGAGATGGGGTGGTTCCATTAAAGAGAGATTCAATCGGGCGAAGAATATGGATTATAAGGGTTCGATCTATGATGCTGGACCCACATTCGAATCGTATGGAGTACCCCATGGATCTGCAGGTATATTTCTTTTATAATTCATTTGAATTAGGCTTTCGTGCTTATTGATTGGATTTTGAATTGAAACATTAATTACTGTGTTCAGATTTGGTTAAGGCAGTTCCTGATGAACACAAGAAGTTTCTTGCTAATTTGGTTTGGGTCCATGAAGAGGTCAGCCTTGTTTCTAATTTCTTTTTTATTTTAAATAATTTGATATGAGATTTGTAGTGAGGAAAGCTAAAGTAGAGTGTGTTTGGGTAATGGGGGTATATTTCAGGATGATGTTTGCATAAAGACTTCGGAAGGAATTAAGCACTGTAAATTGATATCAGTGCATGCTGGTTTGGAAAAGGCAAAAGGGGTAGCAGAGCAGCTAAAATTATTGAAAGCAAGGGACACCCGGGTGCCGAAGGTGGAGGCTCTCAGTGGTAGAAAAAATGTTTGGGAAATCCCACAGGTGATGGCTCCTTTACTCAGTTATTACATGTTATTTTTTCTCATGTTGGATTTGAACTTTGAAGAGTTAAGCACATGTTTGATTAATAGACTACATTTATGGCTTCACATAGCTTGGATTTTGATAAACCAGCCTCATAGCGTGGGTAGTAATTTAATTTTGAATGCTTGGTTTTTGATATTTTGCAGGAAGGAATTGAGGATCCAACTATAGTGGTGAGCGGTCACCATGGAAAACTTCACATTGAGGGTCTTAGGTTGATTATTGATCAAGGTGGCGGATATGAAGATAAACCAGTTGCTGCCATCGTGCTCCCCTCACAGAGGGTTGTTCGTGATACTGATGATATGATGGGTCAGCTTTAATTTTGTAGTCTTACTGTCGTAATCAATTTTTTAAATATGCTTAAGACTTTTGACGAAGTATATGAGCAAGTCATAAAGAACATTCCTTATCAGCGAATTAAGATGAGATGTAAGGTTGGATATGTTCTGTACGATAACTTCTTATTATATTTAAAACATTTACATTAATATTGGAACGTTGGAATATAATTCTTCTGTATTGTCTGCTTCTATATCATGTAATTAGTAGAATGGATGCTTTAGGATTTATGCTATGAATATTTTAGCGCAAATTTACACTTAATTTGCTGTCTGATGCAGACATTAGACTTTAGAGCCTACCCCTTACCTTTAAGTACTATTTAAACGCCTCATCTTTATTATGGGTGCATTATCTTCACTGTTGTGAAAATATTGTTTGAGTTATATTTATTGAGATGTCCATGAAATTGAATGAATAATTAAACTATGAGAGAAAAGATGGACATTTGTACCAGCAATGTCTTGAAGAGGACTTGAACCTCCACGCTCTTTGTAAGTAGATCATTCCCCATACAAGGACCCACCCTGTGGTAGTGTGTTTACCATGGAAAACTTCACATTGAGGGTCTTAGGCTGATTATTGATCAAGGTGGGGGATATGAGGATAAACCAGTTGCTGCCATCGTGCTCCCCTCACAGAGGATTGTTCATGATACTGATGATATGATGGATCAGCTTTAATTCTGTAGTCTTATTGTTGTAATCAATATTTTTGGAATATGCTTAAGACTTCTGACGAAGTATATGAGCAAGTCATGGAGGACATTCCTCATCAGCGAATGAGATGTAAGATTGGATATTTTGCTATGATAACTTCTTAGTATATTTAAAACATTTACATTAATATTGGAACGTTGAAATATAATTCTTCTTTAATGTCTGCTTCTATATCATGTAATTAGTAGAATGGATGTTTTAGGATTTATGCTATGAATTGTTTAGGCACGAATTTTACACTCGATTTGCTGTTTGATGCAAACATTAGATCCTACCCCTTGCATTTAAGTACTGTTTAAACACCCCATCTTTATTATGGGTGCATTGTCTTCACTGTTTTTAATTTATTGTTTGGGTTATAATGGGTTATATTTAACGAAATGTCCATGAAATTGATTGAATAATTAAACTATGAGAGAAAAGATGGCCACTTTACCAGCAATGTCCTAAGTAGATCATTTCCAAGTACAAGGATGGCCCTTTACAAAAAGAGGGTTTCAATGGAATACAATCATGAAGCTCTCCTTTTGTGGATGTTAGGCATGATTTAGTTATTGTGATTCTGATGTTTGTGTCCTCTATCTAGGACACAAAGAAAAGGTCAGTTTCCATTTCAAGAGATGTAACCATACTGTTAATGAATGATCAGATTGTGTCAATTTGTGAAATTCCATCAACCAGAAAACACAAAGATGTAGAATATCGAAGGAGCTAAAGAAGCTATTTGTTTGCACAGCACCGGAGAGGTCACACTGTTGTAAAGTCTTCAGAGCCTCATGTGATGTCAAAGTTTGAGATAGTTTTTTTCTAAATGATGACAATGGTGTTATATTATTGATAAATCATTAGCCATTGATCCCACGCATCACATGTCCAGCTGATTTAATGGTGATTTCTCTTCATTCTTCTTTCCAGTGAACTTTAAGTCTTGCATTTCTCAATTTAGTTCTTTGTCCTTGCTTACTTGGTCCCATATCCAATTATTTGATTTGACGACCCTTTTGGTGGTATTCACTCTTTCTGGATATGGATTTAGTATTTGTTAATCCATTAAGCCTCAATCTGGTGGACAAGATCAAACGAGTAATGAGCTTGTACTTGGGAACATAAAAACTTCGAAAGAAGTTTTTGTAATTCACCTGAGCTCCTTTTGTAATTCACCTGAGCTCCTTTTCCCTTCCTTTTCTCCATTTCACCGTCTTCTGTTTCCCTCTGCTAGATTTGGCAGTCTTGGAAGATGGAGGAGGAGCCTTGTCCTTCTCTGGCACCAAATTGCTCATAAGAATTCAAGGCGATGCGGAACCATCCTTCCCACAGATGTAGCTGCGCCTTGGAAAAAGGTTGGATATGGATCTAAGTTAAAAAGCTTGATTATCTGTGAAGGCTTCATACAGGCATGAGGTAGATTTTTATAGATACATTTGATCATAAGCTTATGGCTTCTGGGACTGGTATCAACTTAATGTGAAGAATGCCTTTTATTATAATACACTGAGAATTCAAGTGAATCATAAGCAAAGTTAATTTTTAAAAAATATTTTTTTTCTAAAAACTAAGGTTAGATATTTAACTTTAAGGATGAGTAAATCTTAACCACAGTCAATTGATATCAAAGAGGACATGTGGCGAGCTTAAAAGGTGTGTACCACCCAACAGAATGTGCAATTCATGCTATCACTCCCCGATTTAAACGCCTTACCACTCGTCGTCCAAAGAGTGGTACCGGAGATTGCACTCCCCGATTTAAACGCCTTACCACTCGTCGTCCAAAGAGTGGTACCGGAGATTGGGCATCCGCTAGAGATAATCCGTTGCCCTTTTCGTATATAGGATGTCGTATTGTCCTTGACCAAGGGTTTGCATTTGGCAATTATTCACCATCTTTTAATTTAGGGACAACGATAAAATAGACCCTGGTCTACATCCAGGATTATGGATCTTAATGGAGAACATTAGATCATTATCCCAATTTCTTGGATTTTCCCAGCCCGTTGATGCTGTTAATAATAAAGGGAACCCAAGCATTAGACCCCAATGGAGATATGTTGGATCCCTTTTTTTTTTTATCATGGAATTGTCGTTAGTGGACTTGTACTCGAGTTGAGCTAGGTCGAGCCTTAGCTTGAGTTTTGCTCGAGCTTAAATGTTCGAGCTTGTTTTGAGTTGGCTTAAACGGAGAGTTAAAAGTACTATTTAAATACCTATTCGATAATTATCTAAGCATACGATTTCGGACCCTTATTGATAATAGTTCCAAGGATCAAGGCCTTCGACGGAGATCTGTTAGATTTTCTGAATCAGAATTGCTGCTAATGACTTCCTTTTGAGCACATTAAAACACTTCGCTATCAGCTACGGTTGCACTCAAGCCAAGCTAGCTCATTTGTTTGGCTCAGCTTCGGCATGTTTAAGTCAAGCTTAACTTGACATTTTAGTCTCAAACATTAACCTAAGTTTTTATTTCGAGCTCGAAAGTTTAAATGAACCAAGCTTAAGGCAACCCATATTTGATTCAGCTCAAAGTATTATATATATTATACATTTTTAGTAATGTTATTTATATTAATACAAATTAATACTTTAGATTTTATTTTTCATAACTTATAATTCTTTTTAACTTACAATAAATAAGTTCAAGATATAATAAAAAAAAAAAGTTAAGAAGTTAAAAATAGAAACCCGACCCTAACTTTGTACTCTCTATATAGGAAGACTATTCTCACATTTGTTTTTTATATGAATGGATTGATTTTATAATTTTTTTTGCATTGTATTTAATATTGGATACGTTTATTAAAATCATGTAAAATTAAACAAAATAATCCCGTGAATTAAATTGTAGCCAACTCGAGCTCAACTTGAATCAAGTTGGAGCTCGAGCTCGATAAACTTGTTTAAGTCAAGCTCAAACATTCGAGCTCGAATCAAGCTCAAGCCAAACTTTAGCTTGAACATATTCAAACAAAGTTGGCTCAGCTCAAGATGAAAAGGGATCATCAGATCTCCATTGGGTCCAAGGCTTGGGTCTCCAAAATCTAAGAAATAGGGGAAATGATTTCTTCATTGAGGTCCACAATTGTGGGGCAGTGAAGAACTGAGAGAACTTTTACCAAAAAAAGATCTTAGAGAACCATGGAGACGACTGTCGGTGGGGAAATATAGTAGGGGCTTAAGGGGAATAAAAGTAGAAGAGGTCGTACGAAAAATTATTTTAAAAAGGATGAACTCCCTCTTTTTAGTTGACTAAGTTAGGCTATGGGGAGTAGAGACTCGGGTTCGAGTTTTGGGTGTGGCTGTTGACGCCACCCTGAGTGCTAACCTTGCTGATCCCTAACCCCTAACATAGTTAAATGATTACCCCAAAAAAAAAAAACAGAAAAAAAAAAAAGGGTTAGGCTATGCATGCCTTCTTCTCCAAAATATGGTTAAAATTCCTTAACTATGGTTAAAATTCACCCATCCCTGGGGTTCAGCCACCTATCATTGGTTTTTAGAAAAAAAATGTTTTAAAACAAATTTAACCTTAGTTAAAATTCACTAACTCTTAGAATTATTTTTTAAAATATTTATTTCTAAAAACCAAGGTTAGGTGGGTGAACCCTACGGGTGGGTGAATCTTAACCACAATTTAGATGTCAAAAGGGGCACGTGACAACGTCAATGGGGTAACCGGACTCCTACTAGTAAGGTTACAAGTGGAGATGAATACGAGTCTTCATTTATACATATATGAAGTTAAAATCTTATTTTATGAAGGACATTTTTGGAATAATAAAGTTGGTCGACACAAACTCTTCAAGCTTTTATATTTACGGTTATTATTATTATTATAGATATAGATAGATGAAGTTAAAAACTTATTTTATGAAGGGCATTTTTGGAATAACAAAGTTGGTCGACACCAACTCTTCATGTTTTTATATGAGGAAAATACGGATTTGGGCCCCGTATTATGAAAAAACTCATATATGGGCTCTGGTTAGAAATATTTATTTCTGTAGGCTTCTACAGTGATTTTAGTGGAGCACGTGGTTTCCTCAAAAAAATATTTCTCGAAGATGCCCCTCATCCCTGTTAGAGAACCCTTAAACACCGTGCGACTGAGCTCAAGCTTTCCCCTTCAACGAAGCGTTCATCCGAAACCCAAGCTTTCCCCTTCGTTGCAACGAGCTAGACTTAAGTTTTCCCATTCGTTGAAGCTTTCTCCTTCATTGCAACTGAGCTAAACCCTTGTGAAGAAGAAGAAGAAGAAGTAGAAGAACAAGAACATAGGGCTAGTGTTTATATGTTTTTGATCCATTTTGCGATGGTTACAGTGATCATATTTGGTATTTGCTAGGGTTATGTGCTCATTTTCGTCATTTTCTGTTATTAGAGTTCATTTTCGATGGTTGTAGTGATAAAGTTTGATTTTTTTTGCTCATTTTCGGTGGTTATCTGTGATTACAGTGCATTTTCAATATCACAGTTCTCATTTTCGGTGGTTTTGAGCTTATTTTCGGCGGTTTTGTGGTCATTTTCGGTGGTTTTCTGTTATTGCATTTTCGATATTACAGTGTATTTTCGATGATTTTAGGCTCCTTTTCGGTGATTTTCTGTTATTACAGTTCTGTTTCGATGCTTTGATGGTCATTTTCGGTGGTTTTCTGTTTTGACACAGCTTTTCGATGGATACAATGCCCATTTTCGGGGGTTTTCTGTTATTGCAATTTTGATATGACAGTGCTATTTCGATGATTTTGTGATCTTCGGCGGTTTTGGTTATTACAATGCATTTTCAATGGTTACAGCGCTCATTTTCGAAATTTTTCAGATAACTTTAACGGATTGAGTGTTTTCCCGATATTGCAGATAATGCCGATATCAGTAGTTTGTTGTTATGACGGTGAGTGGAACATTGACGACCATGTTCGAGGGTACGTGTACAGTGGTGGAAAATCAAAGTTATTGCAATTATCTTCGAAAATGTCATATGACAAACTATTGGATAAAGTTTATCAATTGACTAATACTCGACTGGAAGAGTATGAGATTATAGTGAGGTGTTTGATTCCTACACCAGCGCCAATCTCTCCCAGTGATATTACAGACGATGAAGAGTTGCGGGCATTTCTTTCACATGTCAGGAAAGTAGAAAATAAATACTTGCCGCCATTATATATATCGAAGGTGAGGAAATCTATACCACAACCACAGTTTGGTTTGAATGATGCGAGTTGTGAATATCAGCGTGTTCAGGAGGTTGTTGATCCTCATATTCAGGAGACTGTCATTCCTTTCTATAAGGGGACTCATATTCAGGAGGCTGAAAATGATAACGGTGATGAATGTGTAAGCACCCAATTTTTACACCCCTTCTAGTCAACCATCTTAACCATAGCTAACACCGGTGGACCCTAGCCCATCACCAAGTTCCTCGAGCCTTGGCCCAAATCCTAAACATCCAAGCCCACGGCACCATGCCCAAGTCCAAACTCTAAGCCAAGTCCCAACCCAAAGCAAAATGAGATGTACAGCCCAAAGGCCCACCTCAGTCTAAGGACCTTGTCTCTTTTTGTGGCATAAGCCCAAATCTCCCATTTGGTGTTTCGGTCAGGCCAACACCCAACTTCAGACTTGCCCCTTTCCCTTTTAATGATAAATTTTGATTTAAAGGGAGAAGGGGGCCAGCCTTATACGACTGGAATATTCAGTATTCTGGTGTATCAACTTGACCCCCCAATGGGCTCCTATACAACCCCCACCTCTCCCTTAAATTACTCTGTTGCCACACCTCCCCTAAGTCTATTAATACTGAGCGTACAAGAGTAAAAGGAGGAGGAGGGGAAAAACAGAGAAAGAAAGAAAAAAAAAACTGGGCAGGACCTCCATACCCTGCACCGAGCATAGCAACATCAGGGATCCTCCTTTCTTTTTGGAAGCTATAGCCTAAGGAATTGAGGTAGACTTGAGGGAAAGCTTGGGCTACCCCTCCTCTTAGGTCACTCATCCTAGCTGTGGTTTTTTCTTTGCAAGCTTATCATCTCCTTCCTTAAAAAAAAAAAGAAAAACAATGAAGGGTAAGCTTCACCCTTACTTCTTTTGGTGTTGTATAGTCGGTATACCCCTAGTCCTCTTCTAGGGGTGTTTGTTTTTTGTCCTTCCTAGAGCTGAGAGCTCTTTTAGAATAGTGGGGTGGTCTTCATCCCCTTCAATGGGATAAGAGACCACCCATGAAAATCGTGAGTTTGAGCTGCAAATGCAAAAGAAAACAGTGCTGTTTTGTTTTTTTATTATTATGTATTTTGGTTTACAGCCCAGCTGGCCTTAACGTGCACTAACCCGCTGCTTGCATGTTTTTCGGGGAGCATTTTGCCTTCTAAATAGGGTTAAACTTAACCCCAGTTAAGCCCCATCATCATTTAAGACCCCAAACATCAGCTCCAGTCCGAGCAAAGCTAAAAACAGTATTGTTTTATTATTCATTTTGGTTTACAGCCCAGCTGGGCTTGACGTGCACTAACCCGTTGCTTGCATGATTTTCGGGGAGCGTTTTGACTTCTAACAAGGGTTAAACTTAACCCCAGTTAAGCCCCCAACATCAGTTCAAGAGCAAGCAGAGCTAGTTAGAGTCGGTTCACGTGTGGTGCGGTAGACTGATTTTTAGTCTTTCACCCAGTTTTTTTTGATTAGTTTATTCCTTTGAAGGCCTTCAGTACCCACCTCTTTGGACTGAACCTCAACACCTTTGGTTGGCCTGGCAGGGGCCTCTCCAAGCCTTTCTTGGCTTAGGCCAATGGACTACCCCTTTGTGGAGGTAGCCTCGGTTTCTTTTTATTTTTTATTTTACTTCCCTTCTTTGGTTCAAGATCACCTATTTCTTTGTTAAGGATTCGTTTAACTCAAGTTAGTATTTTCTTCAACATAGGGAAACTCCCGAAAGGCAAGGGGGGGCATTCCAGGCCTTGTGTAAGATTTTGGAAATTTCCCAAGCTTTAACTAGGGTTAAGCATAACCCAAGTTAGCTCGTTTTCAATGTGGGCATCTTATCAAGGCAGAAACCAACTCTCTTTGTAATTTTTTTTTTTTTCGGACTAGACTAGGGTTAAACTCAACCCTAATTCAACCCTCTTGCCCCATGTATTTTAATTAAGGGTTAAATTTAACTCTAGTTGATCCTCATACCCTAGGTTGGACAAAAAATACAAAAAAAATCTCAAAAAATCAGAAAAATCCCAAAAAAAAATCAGAAAAATGCAAAAGACCAAAAAATGTCAATCTTGGACTTCTTAGTCATGGTTAGCACCCTAACCATAGTTAAACACCCTCTCAACCCCGGTTAGCAAACCCGACCCCCGGTTAACACCCCTCTTACCCTCCGGGCTTTACCCTAGGCCTACCGGGGTCTCAACCTTGGCCTACCAAGCCTCAACCCTAGCCTCCGGGCTTACCCTTGGCCTCCGGGCTCAACCCCTTTGCACATTGACCAACCTCGGTCAAGCAAAACCCTAATCTCCGGATTAGGCCTCTAAGCCACCCTTGGTGCACACACACCCCCCTCGCCTTAGCACGGGCTCAGGTGCTAGAACTACGCTCGGTCTGATCTCACCCCTAATGTGAGTACGTAGGCAGCCCAACACAGGCCCGACCCTAGTTAGCTTTTACTTTCTTCCGGTTAGTATAAGTTAAATACTTTGGCATTTGATTAATCTCGATCTTAACTTTGGCTTAAACCTAGTAAGTAGGGAACCACTTTATGTGGAAGTGTCGGGGTGCCTAACCCCTTCCCCGAACTTAACCGAACCTCTTACCCCGATCTTCGATCGCGGACCAAGCCTTATCCAACATTCTCGGGGAACTTATCCCTTCTGAATTAATAAGTGGCGACTTTAAATCCCAGTGAGTAATTTTCCGTGCTCACAGAATGTTTAAAAAGTATAGACTCAAGCTCAACTAATGAAGATGAACATGATTTTTATAGTGATTTTAATCAAGATGAAGATGTAGCAACATACGGTGTCTGCGATAAGCTTGAAGACTTTTTACATAGGGAGGCAACAGCAGAGTGGGACACAAGGACTATACACTCTCATACCCCGCATGCTGATATTCCTAGTTCCTCAGCGTCTGCTTTTCGTCGAGTAAGACAAGTAGATACAGAAGCTCATCCAGAAGCATCACCACAAGCTCATCCAGAACCGTCAGCACAAGCTCCATCATCACCACAAGCTCCAGTACAATCACTGGCAAATGTGATGCAACTAAATGACTATGTAGATGACTATGTAAATTGGGAAGCATCAGAGTTTGAAACTGGAGTGGAAGCTGGTGAAATATCGCTTGAGAAATTATTTAAGGACAAAAGACGTCTACAAAATGTACTGTCTAGATATGCGATGCGAAACAATTTTCAATTCAAGGTTATGGATTCAAATCAACAAAAGTACACAGTTAGATGTCTTATAGATAATTGCACCTGGAGGTTGCGTGCATCGAAAGTGAATGAGGTTGGTGTTTTCAAAATAAAGACTTATAATTCACATCACTCTTGTGGATATCCCTTAGGTGGTACCGATCATCGACAAGCAACCAGTTTAGTTGTGAGTGACATAGTTGTGGGACGTATTGAAGCAAATGTCTCGTATAAGCCCAAAGAGATTATTCATGATGTGTGGGAAGAATATGGGGTTAGAATGAGTTACAAGAAAGCTTGGAAAGCTAAGGAGATTGTCATTGAAACAGTTAGAGGTTCATACGACCACTCTTATGCTGAACTCCCTGCCTATTTTCATGAACTTAAAAGGACTAATCCGGGCACAGTAACAGCAATAGTGGCTGACCTTGAAAATGGGGCATTTGAAAGATGTTTTATGGCTCTTGGACCGTGTATTCGAAGTTTTCAGACGACTTTACGGAAAGTGCTAGCCATTGATGGGACACATTTAAAGGGAAAGTACAAAGGAATACTAATTGCCGCAACAGCTCTAGACGGAGACAATCACATATTTCCAGTTGCCCTTGGGATAGCGGAGTCGGAGAATAATGTTACGTACAATTTTTTCTTAACTCAATTATCAAGAGCACTTGGACACATAGATGATCTAGTGATTGTAACAGATCGACATGTTAGTTTGATAAGCCAAGTCTCTGTTGTATTCCCACATGCAATTCATGGCTACTGCGCATTCCACATTAGCCAAAATATGTATGCAACATTCAAGGATAAGCAATTGTTTCCGTATTTCTGGAAAGCCGTGAAGACATGTAGAGAAAGCGAGTTTCATGAGATAATGGCAGAACTCGCAGCTGCAAACTCTCTCGTTCTGCAATGGTTGGATGCAATACCAAAAGAGAAATGGGCCCGAGCCTTTTATAGTGCAAAGATGTATAATGTGCTGACTACGAACATAACCGAGAGTTTGAATAGTTTACTGAAAGAAGCAAGAGAATATCCAGTCACTATGCTTTTGGAGAATGTGCGACTGAAGGTACAAAATATGTTCTACAACCGAAAAATCAGTGCTATGCAAATGAATGGCAGGTTAACAACATGGGTCGAAGAGAAAATACAAAAGGGACAATCACAGGCACGTTATTTAGATTCTCATGGAATTGCTATGTATCAGTATTATGTGGTTGGGAAAAACAATCGAGATACTGTGAAGCTTCTGGATGGGAATTGCACTTATGGGAAATTCTATAAAATAGGGTTGCCTTGTGAACATGCCTTGGCTGGATGTAGAAAATATCGGGTAGATCCATACAACTATTGTTCGCCATTCTACACATCACTAACGTACCAAGCCACCTACCAAGAGTCAATATATCCACTGCTTGACAAAAAATCATGGGACCTCCCACCTGAAATCATGGTAGAGATGGAGAGGATTAAACCACCGGTGGGAAGAAGACGTTCAGGAAGGCCGAAGAAGAATAGAATTCTCTCACAGGGTGAGGAAAGGTCCACTGTAAGATGTGGAAGATGTAAACAAACTGGGCACAATAGGCAAACATGTAATAATCTTGTTCCCCATGGTGGTTGAGTGTAGTGTCTAATGTTGAATGTAATGAAAAACATGTAATGCTTAATGAATGGTTGGTTTGAATGTTCTTTATTATTTATCCAATATTATAGAATCTCAAAAAAGATGGAAAAAGACAGAAAATGGCAATAAAATGCCGAAAGTGACAGGAAAATACCGAAAATGGCAATAAAATTACGAAAATGGCTACAGGATTGCAACAGAAAAATGCCGAAATTGACAGGAAAAAACCGAAAAATACCGAAAATGGCTACTGGAAATGGCAAAAATGCTGAAAATGACTGCTGGAATTCAACAGAAAAATGCCAAAATTGACAGAAAAATACCGAAATTGCCTAAAAAAGCCGAAAATGGCTACTGAAAATGGCAAAAATGCCGAAATTACAGTACTACAGAATACCGAAAATGGGACTGTAATACCGAAAATTGGTCCTGTTATGCCGAAAATAGCTACTAGACTGTAAAATGCCGAAAATCAGCCATGTTAAGCCGAAAATGGCTACTGGAAATAGCAAAAATGCAGAAAATACAGTACTGCAGAATACCGAAAATGGGACTGTAATACCGAAAATTGCTCCTGTTATGCCGAAAATAGCTACTAGACAGTGTAAAATGCCAAAAATCAGCCATGTTAAGCCGAAAATGGCTACTGGAAATGGCAAAAATGCCGAAATTGAGCCATGTTATTCCGAAAATGGCTACTGGGACACTGTAAAATGCCGAAATGGAGCCCTGTAAAACTGAAAATAATCTGTAATATGACGAAAAAACCAAAAATCCGCACTGGATATTGTAATAAATGACGAAAATCATCTCTAAATACACAATATTACAGGACTGTACACAAATACTCCATAAGAAGTCAATATTACAACATTACAACATCATCACAACAATCCATAATAGTCCATCACAATCCATCCATAATAGTCTATCAATAAACTGCACCCCGGCCTATCTTCTCCCTCCTCTTCATCATGGGACCTCAGCATCCAACATTGGGACGTTATCACAGCCCATCACGCCTTCACTGACCCCGTCATAACATCGAAAGCTATTCGCTTCCGCATTGAAGATATATCGTCCTACAAAAATAGTTAGAAAAAATCAGTATGCTACAAATGATTAATGATATTTACCAATGTGAGTACAAATACCTGAGTGAACGTAATGGGTAAGTCAGCGCATAAGAAGTCAATATATTTCATAACGAATACTCCACAATCCCGACTGAATATGCAAAACAAACAGTTACAGTTGCTTAGGATGAGTCATGTTAGTGTATTGGTAAATATAAGATTAAATGTTTTAGAAAGACTTACGTATTCTTCTGTTTTGGTATATTTTTGACTTCTACGACCTCCCATTTTTTACCTATGAAGGCTGAGTTGTCACCACACATGTGAAACAGTGCAGACATCCTCACTGTGATAGCTGAGATATGATCTCCATGTTGTAATGCCGGGTGTGGGAAGAATGAGTCGAAGAGGAGGATACGCCATGTGGGGGGTTCAAGCACAACCAATAGCCAGTGACTAGCGGGGTTCACAGGGAAGTATATCCTTTCACATTCCCACATGGGGGTCCCTCCTCGAACCCCCATGATAGCGGCCTTCATATCTGGCCCCACCCGACTAGTCATGTCCTCAGTCAGCTTCTTGGAATTCAAAGTTGAAAGGTAGGTGTCCAAAAAGTGACACTCCTTGAATAACGAATACTGAAACATAACGAACATCATTGTTACTTAGAAATTGCGGATATACATTCGATAAATGTATATATTGGATAAACTAAAATATAACAAAAGTATTATGAGTTACCGTGAACCAAGTTTTGCCAAAAGCGCAGACTTGATTGTATTTCGAGGAGTATTGCTCATTTCTTTGAGCCAATAACTCCGTATACATGTCAATTTGCTGTCATATTTATCCAATGTTAGATAATCTCACAAAAGAATACCGAAAATAACGATAATGGATAGTGATAGTACTACCGAAAATGGTCCTCAACTACTGAAAATGGATGTACAAATGAGAATTAAATACCGAAAATGGGTGCTGTAATGGCGAAAATGGGTACTAGATTCATTCTTAAAACCACTGAAGTACCGAAAATTACACAGACAAATACCGAAAAGGGCTCTGAAATACCGAAAATGGCTTTGAAATACCGAAAATGGCTACTGGATTCATCAATTAAACCACAGAAATACCGAAAATTACTCTGAAATACCGAAAATGGCTACTGGATTCATCAATTAAACCACAAAAATACCGAAAATTACTCTGAAATACCGAAAATGGCTACTGGATTCATCATTAAAATCACAGAAATACCAAAAATTACACAGAAATACCGAAAATGGCTACTGGATTCATCATTAAAACCACTGAAATATCGAAAATTATACAGAAATACCAAAAATTGCTACTGGATTCATCATTAAAACCACTGACATTCCGAAAATGACTACTGGATTCATCATTAAAACCACAGAAATACCGAAAATGAAACTGAAATACCGATAATGAAACTGAAATACTGAAAATGGCTACTGGATTCATCAATAAAAGTACTGGGTTTACCATTGAATCAATCCACGTAGTTGAGCTAGAAATCTCTCCCACAATATCCGCTGTGACCGTCACCTTTTCAATCAAAATTGAAGTTGCTCCCGACTTTATGAAATCGCGCAGTTGCTTCGACTCCTCTTTTGATAAAGGATTTTTGGGGTTAGCAGCTCCAATTGTCATTTTCCTTTCTTTCATTTGAATGAAAGGGGATCACAGATATTGAGACTTCACTATCGGTCTCTTTGACACCTGCATATATTGCCAAATATAAGTTTCGGCTTGATGAAAACTCATTTCACAGACTCTCATTACACGTCTTAGGAATGTAAACACACACCTCTACAAGGTCTTCAACCCCCTTCGAATCTGCACCCCCCGTCGAATCTGCACCCCCCTTCGAATCTACGGGAGTCAACTTAATGATGGGATCCATCTTCTCATCAATGAAAGAATGTCCCTGTGTCGGCGCAGCTTCGGGAGTGAAGATGGGATCCATCTTCTCATCAACGAAAGAATGTCCCTATGTCGGCGCAACTTCGGGAGTGAAGATGGGATCCATCTTCTCATCAACAAAAGAATGTCCCTGTGTCGGCGCTGCTTCGGGAGTGAAGATGGGATCCATCTTCTCATCAACGAAAGAATGTCCCTGTGTCGGCGCTGCTTCGGGACTCAATATGGGAGACATCTTATCACTGAAAGATTTTTGATCACCAGAAGTTTTTTCATCTTTTTTTTGTTGCGCAGCCCATTGCTCAAACAAGCTTTTTATTTACGGGGATACTCGCTCAACAACTCGGTCGACAACTTGGTCAACAACTCGATCAACAACTCGGTCAAAATAACGGTCTAAAACTCTCTCCATTGCCCGCTCAACGGAGGAATTGATATCATGAACCTGAAAATATTGAACATCAAACAACTAGTAAGTAAAAATCCCGAAAATTAGACAATTTATATGTCAAAATGTCGAAAATCATAAAAAATAATCACAATCAATATTTGTACCGTTTTCGACCTCTGCTCGAACCTTCTCTTCTTCGCCGGAGATGGGGCTGGACTGACATCATCATCACCATCACCCCCATCGCTACCACCACCGTCACTATCACCACCATCACCCCCATCACCACCATCACTATCACCATCACCATCATCATCATCCTCCTCCTCCCCCTCCTCATCATCCTCCTCCTCCCCCTCCTCATCATCATCACCCCCAGCACTCAATCGTGCGAACACATCCTTCACAACCTGCTGCTCCTTCTCTGCAGGAGTAGGCTTTATATTGCTCAGCTTGATCTGCAAAACAACAAAGGATATGTTATAAAATAACAAATGATCCGTAAAATAACAAAGGATATTGCAAGTTGAATATTGTAAAACAACAAGTCCAATTACATACTTTACTTAAATTGAATATGGCATTTGCAAGTGACTTGTAGCTGAGATAGGATGTATTCGCCCACTGCAGAACCCGTGGGAATGTCATCTCACCTAGGGGTGCATTACGAGAACACAGCCTCTCAAGTGCTGGGATGCACTCATAAGCCCAAATCTGACATCAGTCATAAATTTTACTATTAGTTCAAGTAGAAGTAAACACAAATTAGCTAACACGAAAAATTTACAAAATTTAGGTAGTCATATGTTTACCTGGAAGGCAAGAGCACATCCGTTTATATTGTACTGCTTCTTCGTATAAAGAGCAGTTTCTAGGCCAACCTTGCACAACTCAAAACCCAAACTCCCCTATGGGTATTTGTTGAAGGCCTCCCAATCATCCACTAGGCACAAATGGCCTGTGTTAACACCCACATGCGTGCCGGTGCCTACGAGCAACAACTCAATAAAGAGGACCAGTGATAGCTTCACCGCATCCATATGATCATCACATCCCTTCAACTCCTCAAGAAGCCTTGCCTTTTTAATCACCGCAAACTTTTGAAACTTTCGATACTTGAGAGAGGTTGGTGGCGCTTCATGTTTAAGGACCGGAGCCTTAGACACTTGGGCATTAAGGCCCATGATCAGAGTAAAGTCCAACACTATGAACTCTACACTCTTCCCGCATACTTCGAAGCGTAACCCTCCTTTACGCCTCTGTAGAAAATGGTGGATTGCTTGGCCACACAGTGGTATTTTAGGTATGTTGTAAAGGTGGGCAAAGCAGCTCTCCATCCAAATTCTTTTTCTCTCTGGATTGGCCTCTAATAATGGTTTTATCTCGTCAAACCATATCCTTTGGGAGCATTTAATCGAAGGAAAATATTTATCTTCTTTATCTTTTCTCTTTTTCTTTTCCCTACCGGCTTTTCTCTTTATACGAGGCATCTTGTCGCTGCAAAATTGAAAAACAATAAGCACTATCATAACAATAACCATCGAAAGTACTGACAATAACCAGTCATAGCAAAAAATACCGAAAATAAGCACTGGGATAACAGAAAAATACCGAAAATAGGCACTGGGATAACCAAAAAATACCGAAAATAGACACTGTCATCACAGAAAAATACCGAAAATATGCACTGTCAGGCAGAAAAACACCGAAAATAGGCACTACCAGGACACAAAAACATCGAAAATAGGCACTGTGATGAAAGCAAAATACCGAAAATTTACTCTGCCAGGACACAAAAATACCGAAATATCGAAAATGCTGTATTTTTGCCGAAATTAAGCACAAAACCATCGAAAATGCATTATAACATAACCATTGAAAATCCCGAAATTGGGCTCAACATCAACAATAATACCGAAAAAACAATGTCATAATTGAATAATACCGAAAATAAGTCGTAAGAACCATCGAAATTGCAATGTATTTTTGCCGAAAATAAACTCAAAAGGGTCGAAAATGCACTTTAACTTCACCATCGAAAATCACGAAAAATGAGCAAAAATCAATAATAATACCGAAAAACCACTGTCATAACCATCGAAAATGGTTACTTGAAAGCATCGAAAATGAAGTCGTTAACTGTGGGGCCCATTTTTAGGTTTGAAATTTTATTAAAAACCGCTAAAACTTACAGGGTTGTTCTTCTTCTTCAGGGTTGTTGTTCTTCTTCTTCTTTGGCTTCTTCTTCTTCTTCAATACGATATTACGAAGCCCGTAGAGTTCCGGATGTACTGGGTACCCAAGGGTTTTACTTTGGGGAAGGATTTGCAGGTTTCAAATTTGCGCCTTGAAGGATTTCGGATCACAGGATAACCGAGGGCTTCAGTTGGGGAAGACAGCAACGACAAGGGTTCGTAACCGAGCTTCAGCTTGGGAAGAAAGCTAGGTAAGCAAGCCAGGGGTATTTTGGGGAGAAAATGCGAACGGGCAGCACGTGCACTTGGCTCCCACGCGTGGGAGCCTACAAAAATAAGTTCTCAAACCCGGAGCCCATATACGGGTTTTTTCATAATACGGGGCCCAAATCCGTATTTTCCTCTTTTTATATTTACGGTTATAGATATAAACAAACATAATATATCTTAGTGTATAAGACTACAATATAGGTTTATTTTATATTAAATTATTATTTTAATATAAACCTCAAATATTATAAAAGAATACGCTTTATGTCAACATATATATATATATATATGTCTGCTCACAAAACACGAAGAATAATTGATTAGATTTGTGGGCGTTCTTACGAGGAAACACTTACGATCCTAGAACTCATGTCTAGGAAACACGAAGCATGTTATCCTATTTTTAAATTGGTTTATTTTGTAATAGCAAATGTTAGTCACATTATGGTTTTCAACGAAACGGATTCAGTCATTAGTAAAGCTAAAGTCAATGAGGGTACGAGCGTGAAAAAGTTAAAACCTCAAACTCGAGGACATAATTATCTGATAAAAAGACCCTCTTATCATATAACTATTTTATTGAAAGATATATTTTTAATTGAAGTTGAAACAAATTTTATACTTCACTACCTATTAGATATTTAATTTAATTTGAATAATTAAACTTACAATCGGATAACTATCATGTCCAAAAGTAGATCAAATCCTTTTTGTCACGTCTTTACTTTATAACCTTTGTAAAAGTAATTGTGATGCATTTTTTCTCATATGAGCAAAGATAGCGTCATGCACATATAAGGGAGAAATCTATTTACAAGGTCATTGTCAACACAAATTTCAAGATTATAAATTAATTATGAAATAGTATTTAATAAATTTAAAGATGGTACAACTCTCTCAAAAAAAAAAATCTCTAATTAATGGATAGAGCTTTTAAAGTAAAAGATGAGTGCTGAAGCATAATCTTGATCTTTTTTCTACACGTTGTATCTATTCATTTTTTACAATCGACTTTACACTTATCAACTAGAAAATGATTATTAGAAAAGAAATGCTTTAGTTTACTTTCTCTGAAGAAATATTTAACTACTGTTGTACCGTGTACTTGTGTTGCGTTGATCTTTTTGATGACCTTCTGTATGATTGATGACGTCATTTTCTTGAGAGTTATTTATCATCAATTCTCTAAGGTATTTGAGTTCACATATAAGCTTCTATCAAGAGTTGGGTTGATATTCAATTGCAATTGAACCCTCTCGAGTCACCCATAGGTCAACACGGGTCTCTTTTAACCAGGGGCGGAGCTAGGTGGGTCCTGTGGGGGCATGTGCCCCCATCCAACTTTTGAATTTTTAGGTATAGCATGGGAATGGGGTAGGTGCTCCCAAACTTTGGGAAAAACTAATTTTTTTGAGTTGAGATCATATTCCATTGAACTCGCTCATACATGTCCCTTTAAGCCCCCATTAGCAATTGTTAAAATTACTAACCCTTAGATTTCAACAATTTAACTTTTATTTTTAGAAAAAAAATCTAACCCTAAGGGTTAAAAGTTCCTAATTAGAATTAAAAGTGCTAAGTGTGATTGAATTATCCGAATTCAATCGTAGTTGGACAGGATCCAAACTCGCTTTATACTAAGTTGTTTAACAGAGCATAATCATGGAAAAAATGACAATTATCACCTATAAAATATACCATATATTTTTTTTAATATTACATAGCTATGGGTAGGGGGCAAAAATCTGCTGAACTTTTGAAAGCAAAATATATCTTTTTTATAATTTAATTTAATTATTTAACTAGTCATAACTATGAGGTAAGGGACAATTGCTGAACTACCTTATAAATAAGGAGAAACAATACTCATAAGATATGTATAAAAACGTATGAATGAAATAGTCCGAGAACTTAATTGTCATAAAAAAATTCCGTACCCTCATCTCCTTAGACTCAAAATATTTCGTGTCCACCTAATTTTTCTCCACAAAATCAATCAACAATTACTATTATTTTCACTATTATTTTCAATCAATCACGAGTGCCCCCACTACTAGAAAATCTTGGCTCCACCCCAACTTTTAACCCTCATTAACTATAATTGTGATTCAATAATTCTTACAATTAAATAATCTAACATTAAATTTTAGAGGAAAAAAATATTAATTAGAATTAACATGACAACTAAAAAGGGTTTTGTGACTCTTCCTAGATCGATCGCAATTAAACTTGATCCGGACTCGTTAATCGCGCGCATTAAATACTTTCCTTTTTTGTTTTTTTAATTAAGTACTTTCCTTCAACATGTGAAGGAGGAAAAGAAGTATTCACCACAGCACCATACGATTGTAATATTCGAATCCTCGAGGAAAAGGTTCCGCCCTTTTGCTGTCAACTCGCAACGGATATTCCCTTTTTTTTAAATTTTAATATTAACTAATTTATCGGAGTGATATTTGAATGTGACCCACCCAAAGCTTCTTTGTCGAAAATGCCCCGAGATCAGTTCAGTATTCACAGAAATATGAATATGTAGATCTTATAGAAATCATATTGATACTAGGAAACTATTACTGTTGCTAGTCGCTCCAGCCGTAAGCATTAACCAGATATTCTGGTTACCACTCATTATGAAAGGGAAATGTCCTAACTTATTGAATTAGCAATCGTTGACTAAACTACTATATAGGACAAGTTTAAAAGGGTGCACTAGTGCCCTTTCTACCTTACTATGCGGGTGAGGCCCTTGACTATAATGTATGAGTACACCCCAGCTTCTTGCGCCAGTGGTGGGTGTGGCTTCTCTCAGCAGAGGGGTCTCGAGGCCTAATTCCCCGGGCGATGAGTCGTAAGAGCATCAATCCTCAAACTAACCACTAACCTTGAGCACCAATCCTCAAACTAACCACTAACCTTGTACTAATGTTGGTAAATGATGTCCACAGTCCCCCCCCCCCCACCCACACACACACACACACACAAAACCTATAATTTATGAGTTGCTTGCTCTACAACCCTTTACTGGTAGGGGTGGAACTCGAAGAAGCAAACCCAATACTAGTAAGGGCACGCTAGCTTAGCTGGCTATCATTTTTCTGACAAAATATATGAACTGTTCAAAATATCCGCACGGTGACATGGTAACATGACATTGTACCAATGTTTTGAAAATCCGAATTGTTGATCGATTGAACCTATAAAATTAGGAACTAACAGGTCAACTGAACCCCCAAACCACCAAAATTGAGGGTAATTAAAAATATATAACTAGAAAAACCACTAGTTCGAATGGAGAACATGTGATTTTACCAAGGAAAAAAAATGGGAAAATCATATGAACTAAAAAACTTTTGTTGGATGATAAAAGGTCATAGTTCATTTGGGCTGATTGAACCAGAAGTGATCACCTAACCGGTTGAAGGCCCGATCCAGTTATGAACACATCGCATTCAACTATTAAGAAGACAAAGAGCAATATGAATAAGTGCTTAAGTGACACTAAGGTAACTTAAGTAGCAATGAGATGATTTCTTAACGCCATTTTCCTCCAAAATGACCAAACTCACTCAAGTATTCACGAAGCTAGGAAAAAGAAGCAAGCCGTTCAATCAAATTTAAAGCAACGAGAGAGACTTTCTCACCTGGCTATATGCTCTCACATAACGGAAGGACCAGCCGTCACAAGGACATGGAGTAAACGGATATTAACATAAGAACCAAGGGCAGTCTGGTAACCGATGAAAAGACGAAGAAATAAAAAAATCAACAACAGAAGAGAAGAGAAAGTTTTCTTTTCTGAAAGCCTTACATTTCTGATCTTTGTGGAGCGGAGACCAAGTGGAGGTCGACAACTGCCTATTCTATCGATCATTGCGGAAGAAAGGACGATGGAGAAGGGGGGTTTAATTTCAGAAGTGGGACCCACCACCTCGGGTAGAAGCCCATAACCTATCTCCATGCAATTCACCTGCACACGTAGCGCCTCCTCCTGTCCTCCCCAACACTGTCACGCTTCCCTTGCCGTCTAAAGTAACCACTAGATCCGTTAAGTTAACTCTCTCTCTCTCTCTCTCTCTCTGGAAACCTAGTGGTAGAAATGGCTTACAGTCTCTCAGGGATCCGTCTCCCTTCTGTTCCAGCACTCTGTAATTTATCTAGATCTAGCTCCCATGGCGATCGAAGGAATTCTAATCTCTCTCTTCTCTTCAGGGACTCATTTCCTCGTAATCTCTTTCTTTCTTTCTCTTCTCTTCTCTCTCTTTGTTTTTGTTTTGTTTGGATTTCGTTTCGTTGCTATTTCAGATATTTCTGCTCACTTATAGGTTTTTGTGTTTATGTTTCAGTTGCTTGAAATGTTTGTTTGATCTTCGATCAGGCAATGATTTTATAATATTTGTAATGGCGATGATCTTTTTTTTTTTTTTGGTTTCATTTACGGTTCAATTTTTTTGTTTGTTTCCCTTTTTTTTTTTTTTGAGATGTTGTGTTTGATTGTTAGTTGAATTGCTGGATTTTGTGTGGTAATGTATGGGTTAGATTCGTGGAAGCTTGGTTGAAATGCTGGCTGGGGAGGTTCTTAGCGTCGATATTAAGAGTGGTAATTGGCTTTTTTTCTCGTGGAGGAGTGGTTTGATTCATATTGAGAGGTGGGAAATAGCCCTAGATTGCATTTCAAGGTGTGTGATGGGTTACTTGGAATCAGTTGATTAATTTGCGATGCGTGCAATATGACTTGGTAGATCAGCAGTGGATTGCTGTTTGAGGACGAAGCCTCTAAAATGGGTTATTATTGATGCTTCATGATGTCAGTATTATATTGGGAAAACTGGATTCAGAATCTGGTTCTCTGTTTCTTATGTACTTTTTGTGGAGCGTTTTGAGTGGAAGATTAGGTTTTACTGTCCACCAAGTTTGTTTATATAGGCTGGGGATTTTCTGTTTGTTTTGCTACTGGGAAGTGGAGCTAGAGTCGTTCTTTACTCTTCTAGATTGGGGCAGTGGGAAGTACTGCTGGTGGGGGATTAGACCAGAGCATTACAGACTGAAGGAGGAAGAAACTTACCAGGTATGGAAATGGTTAGAGCTGTGATGGCGTGCCCACAATTCTGAATCTCAACAGAGAGTTGTGGGTACTTGAGTTGTTGCTTGGAGGAGTGCTGGCATCTCCATGGGGCTGAGTGGAGAAGAAAGTTCTCCTGAGAAGATTCAAGTGCACGCAGTAGTGGCAACAGCAGGGGTTAAGGACGGAGGAAGCTCCTTTTTGCGGGTGGTTCTTCCGAAGAATTCTGAACATAACACATTTGGAATGGGAAATATCTGGAGGCTATATATTGTAATCATCTCTAAGGAGATTATGGGTTGTGATTTCCCCTTGCAGTTTAGATTGGGTAATTGTAGCAAACTGAGGCAGACCTGTTTTGTATTTTCCCTGAAGATGAATAATCCCTAAAATGAGGTAGCACTGTGGATCTGAAGAAGAGGCACATGGGTTTCACTGGTTGTTAATGGTAATGATGAAGGGGTTTCTTCTGGATTGGAAGTTTGCAGTGGGATAGAGTTCACTTATTCTGGTCTCCATAACTCACACATGGAACCATATTGGGATTTGTTAGCAAAACTTTATGACCATATTTGAATGAAATGTCTATGGTTCCTGATAAGGCAGGATTTTATTTTCTTTTATATATTTTGTAAGCAATTAATTCTCTGTTAAGGATTTCTTTGAGCATATATAGTAATGATTTTTTTGTATAGATGGAGTTTTGTCTTATATGGTGATCCCTGAGTCTTGTTTGTTTTTCTATTTCTTTGGGAATATGCTAATTACCAGTTTTTTTTTTCCTGCAATTTTTTTCTCTTAATGAAATTCTCGTTACAAGAAAAAAAAAAATCTGTCTATGAATGTTTATGTAAGTGTCCTATTATATTTATAAATCTTACTTGCTGTTTATTTGTAGGGAAGATTTTTGCTGGAAAGTCTTCGTATGATTCTGAATCTCCATCTTTAATGGTTGCTGCATCTGAGAAAGTCCTTGTTCCAGGCAGCCAGAGTGATGGTTCTTCATCCTCCACAGATCTAGTGGAAACTCCCGAAGCTATTTCGGAAGATCCCCAGGTCTGTGCTTGTACATCCATGGTTGTATTTTATTTTGTGCCCTATTTTGTCCTAAGAGAATGTATAATTTCTAGCATCTGTGTTAATATTGTAGTGATGGGATTAATACTGGATAACTAGGGTGGCCAGTTTGTCCCTGATATCTCATACCATGGCCTCTCATTCTTCGGAACTCTTTTAGAAAATGATACAGTTTCCCTTATGCTTGTTTTGCTTCCTTGATTCCTTACCCTTGCGGTTAGGTTAACCTTTCATTGTTGTACTCCCAACTTGATATTTTAAAGACGAAAGATTTTTTGTTCTTTAGTTGGCTGCCAAACACTGCCTCTGCATTTTATTCATTTGTTTTTATTGATAATGATCAAAGATTTATCAAATAAGAAATAGGGAGGAACATTGCTTATGTAGGAAAAAAGGCTTATGAGTGCCTCCTTTTGCAACAAGGTCCACTGTTGGCAATGCTCCTAAGACTTACTACACAATGTCAAAATTTTCTTCAATGTCGTGATTATGGTCAATGGGGAATGCTACTTGGTATCTATCTTCTCAATGCCTCTTATGCTTTTAAATGCTTATAGTTGGAATCAATATCTGCTGGTACTTGAATTAAGCAGGTTGTATTTCCTAGTTTGGTGTTTGCCCTCATGTACCTTTATGATTTTTGTTATAGGTATTCCAAGAAGTAGCTGGTCTACCCATGGAAGATGATGGTGAACAAAATTCTGTTATTGCGGAACTGATCAGTGGTGATAGTAAGAATGAGAATGAGCAAGATTCTGTTCCTTCATTGATGAGTGAGGATGGTAAATTTGAGGGTGCAGAAACATCTGTTCCTTTACATGCTACGAAAAGTGATGGAAAGGTTGAGGCTAAACGAGAGTCTATTCCTCCACCTGGCACAGGAAAGAGAATATATGAAATAGATCCACTTTTGAGAGATCATCGAGGACATCTTGATTATCGGTGAGATTTTTTCCCTCTCTAATGATTGATAACTAGAGTTTAAAATGCGTGTGAGGCTTACGCCTCAGGTCTCGCCTCGAGGCGAGGCTCAAAGAAAACGCCTCGAGGCTCAATCATGAGGTGGCTTACGCATCGGATCTCGCCTCGAGGCAAGGCTCAAAGAAAACCTCAAGATCATGAGGCTTAAATCCCATGAGGCTCATGCCTCAAAGTGTGAGGCCCACATGAGGCATTCGCCTCACGCCTTAAGGCTCGCTTTATATATGTGACATGCGCCTCATACAATAACTAAGTCACATGACTGAGACTTAATATAAAAATTTGTTATTTGTTTTAACTAGTGACATATAACACAATTTATTTGGGATGAAGCGTTGAAAATGATAAATATGATATTTGTTTTGGTTGACTTGATTAGTTTGGTTTAGGGTTAGAGTTTGGAAGAAGGAAAAAAGAGAAGATGAAGAAGAAGAAGAAGAAAAAGGAGAAAAGAAAGAATAGAGAGCTTAGCTCTTCTCTCTCATTCATTAGGTTATATATTTAACCTCTAAAAATGAATATTATAAGTATGCCATTACTATTATTACATACACTCTATCATACTAACACCTAAAGGTCTACTATACCATCAAGGTACAATAGACTAAACAACATTCAACACTCCCACTCAAGTTAGTGAATAGATATCCCTCATGCCCAACTTGCTAATAATACTGATGAATTAAGGTCCCCTAAATCCTTTGGTCAAAACATCCAATAGTTGATCCCCGGTCTTCACGAAAGGAGTGCAAATGTGGTCTGATCTCAATTTCTCCTTGATAATATGATGATCAACTTCAATATGTTTCGTGTGATCATGTTGCACGGGATTATGAACTATACTGGTTGCAACCTTGTTGTCACAGTATAGACTCATGGGTCCTTGAGCAGGAACCCCAATCGTTGAAAGTAGCAATCGAAGCCACAAGAGTTCACATACCTCATGTGCCATAGCTTTAAACTCTACTTCTGCACTAGACCTGACTACCACAGTTTTCTTCGTGCTCCTCTATGTTACAAGTTTGCCACCTACAAAGGAACAATACTTAGACGTGGAGCGCCTATCTGTAACAGAGTCTGCCCAGTCTACATCTGTGTAGGCTTTGCCAGCAAGTCACCATGACTAGCTTACATCAATCCTTTCCCAGGGGTAGACTTGAGATACCTGAGTATCCTGTACACTACCTCCAGATGTCCTGAGGTCGATGCGTGCAGAGTTTGATTGACAACACTGACAACATATGCAATGTTTGGCCTGATCAAAGAGAAGTAAATTAGGCACCCTACAAGTCTCTGGTAGCTCCTTGAATCTGATAGATGTTCCCCACTATCTTCACTGAGCTTGTGGTTCACATCAATAGGGGTTTCACTGGGTTTACACCCCATCATCTTGGTCTCCTCAAATAAGTCAAGCACATACTTTCTCTGCGAGACAAAGATACCTTCATTTGATTGGACAACTTCCATCCCTAAGGAAGTACTTCAGACGACCCAATCTTTGATCTCAAATTCCGCTGCAAACTTACTCTTTAGCTTTCCCATTTTATCATAGTCATCCTCAGTCACCACAAGGTCATCCACATACCCAATATGTTTGAACTACTAAGAGGGAGAAGCAAGGATGATCAAGAAGGTGTTGGTGGTGGAATCCAAGTCATTCGAGTTCATTGGCAAGGAAGAGAAGCAAGAATGGATGGCATCAATAATTGAAAGAGGGAGGGGGTTCTCAGTAGCAGTTCAGCTTGGGGAAAGATGTTTTTGGAGGTTGCTGTGTTTCTTAGGGGATTGTGTGCGCTTGGAAGATGATAAATACAGGGTGGAGAAGTGCCTCGACCCATCCGAATCCTTCCTCTTTGAAAGAAAGTGTAATGCAAAGGGCGCTTTTCTCTCTTTATCTGAGATCCCCTTGGGAGGTAGGAGGCGGAGATGGATAATATTTCCTAAAGGAGAAATGGGATTTGGATGGAAGGGAGTCTTGGATGCGTTGAGCAGTATCATACCGCTAGAACTTCAACCTCGGCAGCAGCGGGTATCCTTTGTGTCTTGGTCTATGCCGAGCCCAAATCCCACAACTTCTCAGGTGGCCCCATCCTTTCCACCTCTCCCTCCCTTAGAAGTCAAGCGGTTTTTGCCGGAGGGGTGGTGGGATATTGATGCAGGATAGCGTGATTGAGAAACAATGGATCCACGAAATTCACAACCTTCCTAAGAATAAAGAACCTGTTGATTATTAGGAAATAATACCAGGACGAAGGGCTCTAAGATCTTGTTGATTCCATAGAATACCAAGAAAATAAGATTACTAGAGAAAGATCTCAAGCAACAATTTTTATTGATAAAAAACAAAAGTGTCTTTCTTTGGGCTAAAAACGTGTACTTATGCTTGAAGAGTCCTAGACTAATTAGGAAACAAGATAATAAAGAAGTAAGATAAAGATAAAGATAAACTACTTCGTAGAATCAAGGCATAGTTAATGGAAATTAACTATGACTTCTAAAACAAACGTTATTGCCTAAACAAAGGTTACTAAAATGATAACTTCCTAAATTACTTCTTGCGCTTGGATAATTGATGATCTCGACATTCCATGTAATGTGACGATATTGCCTCTACATCATCCTCCCTAGGTTGTCAAGAATTCGGCCTTGAATTCAAAGGGACAACATCATCATCATCAGAATTATCACCACGAAACGGAATAAGATGTTTCACATTGAACACGTCAGTGGTACGAATGTGACTTGGTAGCTTCAGGCGATAGGCATTGGAATTGATCTTTTCGACAACTTCCACAGGACCAATTTTACGAGCAGACAGCTTGTTATAATCACCCATCGAAAACTTATCCTTGGTCAAAACAACCCAAACAAAGTCTCCAACTACAAAATCCACATGGCGACCTTTTTGATCGGCAACTTGCTTATACTTGGCAGTGGACTCCAGCAATTTTTGATGAGTTTCCGTGTGGATTTGCTGAAGGTTTGTAATGAAATCCTTGGCTTTCCCATGAATGCGTGTCAGCTCCAAAACAGGGGCCAAAGCCAGGGGTGAACGAGGGACAAAGCCGTACACAATGTGAAAAGGACTAAACCCAGTGCTACGATTAACTGAATGATTAAATGCGAACTCTACCTGGCATAATTTTTGATCCCAAGCCTTTAAGTTATCCCCAACCAAACTGCGTAATAGGTTATCTAAGGAACGATTCACCACCTCAGTCTGGCCATCAGTCTGCGGATGGTACGCAGTACTAAAATCCAGCTTAGTGCTAGCCATATGCCACAAACTTCTCCAGAAATGGCTAAGGAATTTAGAATCTCGATATGAAAAAATTGATGTTGGCAACCCATCTAAACGATACACCTCCCAAAAGTAGAGTTGAGCGATGTTAATAGCATCAACAGTTTTCTTGCAAGGAATAAAATGAGCCATCTTGGAGAATTGGTCTACGACCACAAAAACCGAATTCATGCCTCGTTGTGTACGCGGCAAACCCACTACAAAATCCATACTGATATCAGACCAAGGTTGGGTAGGCACTGGTAAGGGCATATATAATCTTGCATTAGTAGCACTCCCCTTTTGAAATTTGACAAATACGACAACACTCCACAAACTTGGTAACCTCGTGACGCATAGACGGCCAATAGTAGGACTCACCAACTAGTTGCAATGTCTTGTCCCTCCCCCACGTGGCCTTCATTATGCAGCTCACGAATAATTTGTAAGCGCAAGCTCGACTGAGGGACTCAAAGCTGACTACCTTTAAATAAGAAGTTTCTGTCTATGGATGTCTCTTTCTATGAGGATGTTCCTTACTTTCTTCCCCCGAAAACTCTTCTTTAGGGGGAGAATGTTGATGTTGAAGAGTTGTCTTCTCCTATACCTCTTCCTTGTCCAATTTATTTTCTGTGGTTGAGTTGATATTGGACATACGCAAGAGAAAGAATTGCAGGTTTACTCCAGACGACCTCGAACTCTGTCTCACGCTCCCTGCCAAGATTCTCCCTTGGATCTGAATCCTTCTAACTCAGGTACTGATTTTGATCCACTTGTTGATGATTCTAACCTCCCTATTGCCATTCGAAAGGGAGTTAGATCTTGCACTCAACATCCTATCTCTAATTTTGTTTCTTATAACTCATTATCTCCTTCTTATCGTACTTTTTCCTCTTCCTTGTCTTCGGTGTCTTTGTCTTGTAGTGTTTCTAAAGCACTGACTCATACTAAGTGGAAGGGTGCGATGTGTGAAGAAATAGGGGCTCTTGAGAAAAGTGGCACATGAGAAATTGTTGGCCTTCCAAGGGGGAAAAAACCAGTTGGATGCAAGTGGGTTTTCACAGTGAAATACAAGTTAGATGGTTCTGTGGAAAGATACAATGCTAGACTGGTTACGAAGGGTTTCACCCAAACTCATGGAATTGACTACCATGAGACCTTTGCTCCTGTGGCTAAAATGAATTCTATCTGTGTGATTCTCTTTCTAGCTGCTAACCAAGATTGGCCTCTTCATCAATTTGATGTGAAGAATGCCTTCCTTTATGGAGACTTAGTGGAGGAAGTTTACATGATTGTTCCTCCTGGTTTTAGCTTTTGTACAACACAAGGGAAATTTTTAGATTAAAGAAGGCTCTATATGGGTTGAAACAATCCCCCGTGCTTGGTTTGAAAGGTTCACTGGGGCCATGAAGAAACAAGGATACACTCAAAGCCAAGTTGATCATACTCTATTCATCAAACAATGTCAGGGTAAGACAACTGCCCTTATAGTCTATGTTGATGATATAGTGTTTACAGGGTTTGATGCAAAGGAAATTAAGAGGTTAAAATCTCAACTGGCTACAGAGTTTGAGATAAAGGACTTAGGGCCATTAAGGTACTTTCTTGGCATAAAAGTTGCCGGATCAAGTAAAGGAGGGATTTTTATCTCACAAAGGAAATGCATCCTAGATCTTCTTAAGAAACGAGGATGATGGGATGCAAGCCTTTGAATGCACCAATAGAGCAGAACCACAAGTTAGCTGATGATGATGGTGAACATCTTGGTGATGCAGGCAGATATCAGACACTTGTTGGTCGTCTTATCTATCTCTCTCTCACTCGCCTTGATATAGCCTAGGCAGTTAGCGACTTAGAGTAATGAGCCAGTTTATGCATGCTCCAAAAAATCTCATCAAGAGGCAGTCTACAAGATCCTATGGTACTTGAAATCCTCTCTTGGGGAAGGGATCCTCTTTAGCTGTCATGGACACTTAAGAGTAGAAACATACACCGATGCTGATTGGGTAGGATCTGTCTCTGATAGAAGATTTACTTCTGAATATTGCACAATTGTTGGGGGAAATCTTGTCACTTGGAGAAGCAAGAAGCAGGTTGTTATGGCAAGGTCTAGTGCCGAGGCTGAGTTTGGAGCCATGGTTCATGGAATATGTGAATTGCTATGGGTAAAGATTCTTTGGAAGGAGCTTGGATTTCCAGTAGACAAGCCTATGAGTCTTTACTGAGACAACAGAGTTGCAATTAGCATTGCACATAACCCAGTCCAACATAACAGAACCAAATATATTGAGATTGATCGTCATTTCATCAAAGAAAAAAATCAATTCTGAAGAGATTTGCATTCCCTATGTAAAGACTAGCGACCAACTTGCAGATATAACCAAAGGAGTCCTAAGCTATCGCTTATCTGATATACTTAGCAAGCTGGGCATGTCTGACATATACGCACCAGCTTGAGGGGGAGTATTGGTGTAATATAGTTATGAGCTTCTCTTATGTTATAGAGTAGCCCACACATATGTTTTCTCTCTGCTTTTTTTTGTATGGACCTTGGGCCCAACTATTGTATTAGCCAAGTTCATATAACAATAGTAGAGAAGAGGATCCCTAATTTTCCTCATTCTCTTTTCTCCCATCTCTCTCCTTTCATTCTTCTTCTTCTCTAAAACCTAACCACAAAACTACTGTTGGCCTTCGCTTTTACCTTTTTGATTGAAGTTTGAAAAATTCGTGGGCAATCTTTTTCTTTGAACTATTTTGTATTGGTTTATTTCCTTTTGTGCTTTTCTGTTTGCTTTTATTCACTTGTGGATGCAAAGTATGTTATAGATTCTTAACTTATCATATATTTCTTGTTTAATTACAGTTATGGACAATACAAGAAAATCCGTGAGTCAATTGACAAGTATGAAGGTGGTTTGGACTCGTTTTCCCGTGGGTATGAAAAGCTTGGCTTCACTCGCAGGTGCTTCTCTTTTCCCTTTCTCTCCAGGTTAATGTCCAGGAATTCTTTCCTTTTGTTGGATACATATAGTTGATCTCTTGCTAATTATCTATGGCATTTTGTCTGTGTATTTGAATAGGCATTTACATAAATGATATCCTGTGTAATATTTATCCTGTATACATCACTGTTTAATACTGAAAATCCAAATGCAGCATGTTATGCTGCAATGCTGCTACTAGTGTACAACAACGGCCACCATTTTGTTTCTTTGTTTTTTAAAATGAATTATGAAATATATTTATAGAAAAAGCGAGAATTTTTGACCTTACTCCTACAAAAATGTGAAATATGTTTTTTTATTCTGACATTCAAATATTTTCAAACATTATGGAATGTTTGGCCTTTCTCCTTAAAATGGAAATGTGGTTGTGTTTGAGGATGAAATAACATCCATGTCAAACTTCAAAGCTATATGAAGTTGATTATTCTTCAACAATAGAAAGAAATTCAAGGGTCACTAGGATTTGATTGAGGGTGTAACAACTGGAGAAATGATGGTCTGTGGATGATGTAGAACTATTGCTTCCTACTGAAACAAAACTTTCCCTAGATTTTTCCTAGTTAAATCCTAATTGTTGTAATGGGCCATAACAAAATAAGCCCATGACAGCTTTATATTTATGTTCTTTGTATTAAGGGCGTTTATGTCCTTTCATCTTTGTTAGTAATATAAAAGGAGTTCCAGAGATGGTGGAGAGATAATTCCAACCCTACTCTTCTTTCCACTCTTCTTCATTCTCACAAACCATAAAAGTATGGAAGCCTAGATTTCTACTTGGCATCAGAGCAGACGACTATTCAAGGGAATAATATACATTTCAGAAGATTGAAGTGGACAAAAGGAAGAGGTGACGTCTGTAGGCTGTACATTAGTAACCATATGGTCACATCCCTCCTCTTTGGTTGATATTACCCACATTTATAGATTATGGGGTGAAATATCCCTAACTCATAAAAAGATATATCGAAAATCTCGTGCGATATACTGGAAAGATTGGGGATATATCGGACTATTGGAGATATTTAGGGATATTTTGTAAATCAAATACTACATGTGAGGGATATTTCGCATTCATGCGATATATAAAGATATTTGGGATATATCGGAAATATCAGGGATATTTCAAACCATGCTTCCCATGACTTTATATTTGGTTCTTATTACCACATCTATAAGAAAGAAGCGGTTGCCCCCACCCCTCCAGCTATACATTGCTAGCTCAATACCCTGTCGATGATAGAGGATCGCTGAATTTCAGAAGCAAAGCAACCACACGGTAGGCTCTTGTCAATCGACATCCCGTAGTAATGGACTAAGTTATCGGCCAAGCGGTCGGGTCCTAGCCATAGTAAGGGCTTGGTCTATCACATTATTGTGTTATAGTTTTAACAACTTTTGCTTTCTACTTCTAGAATGGAATTAGTGTCCGACTACCAAAAGAGTCATATATTATGAATGGAATTCTAATTGTGTATTTTTATTGTTGTGATTGATTGAGAGATGAATGAAACATGCTATGTAAGTTATATCAATATTAGTTAATCATACATTGTTGTAAGCTCACATCTTTGCCCCCCTTCCCATTGCATCGCTTATGTATATTTATATTTTTGATTATCAAATGTATGTTAACATATATTTTAACATTTCTTAAAGTTTCACTCAAACATTCCATATTTTTCCTCGACGTGTGATGTATTATTTGCCAAACGATATATCTTGCGATATATCTTTTTTCCAATGTTCGTCATATCTCGCGATATCGACATTTAGAACCGTGCCTTGATGTAGACTAGTGGAGAACAGTTGGAGTGCCAAAGGAAAACTCTTTGATATTGCTTAATATTGGAGCTGTATCCTTAGAACTTCAACAATATGATACAGTGATATAAAACTAAGTTTCTGGCATCGATAGGTTATCAAGTTGAGGAGTTGAGATAAGGGTTGTTTCTTATGAATCCTGGCTTGATACCATCCTAGTTTTGTTTCTAAGGACTTGGTTATTAGTTCAACATGATTGATGATCTTGGACATAGGGAAATTTTTGTGGTATTGAGCAACAATTTGATATATTTAGTTCCATGGCTTGAGAAAGTGGCAGACATTTTGGCTTGTTTGGAATGCACAAAGAGTGGTACTCTAGCTTTAGTTAGTTTCTTTTTTTGTTTTTTTGTTTTTTGTTTTTGTTTGTGGGATTGGTTAATGCAAGAGTTGCTTTTGTGGTATACATTTCTGCAAAATTTCTATCCTTTAATAACTTGTTAAGAAACAGAGTAACCTTCTGTGGGCAGGAGTTGACCACTGAGCTGGTGAGAGATATTCTTGCTTCTACATGCAGGCACATCCTTAAGGAAACATTGGTGCCAGCCAGTTTTATGCTTTCTCTTTTTTGTTCTCATGGCAGAGCTTTGATGTATCATTTCTTCATCCTATTATATCATTATTATTTCTTATTTGTATTTTTTTGCTAAGCACTACTGTATTAATCTGTTTTTTCTTAATCAAATTTAAATTCTACTTAGAACTATCGATGGCAATTAAGACTATGCATTTTCTTATTTCAATCTCATTTGATTTTTCAGTGGCACAGGTATAACTTATAGGGAGTGGGCACCTGGAGCTAAGGTTTGTTTTCTCCCACTTTGTCAGAAATGCATTATTTACTATTGTCCCTATACCACCACAGCATGTCATGATGGTTGGATCACAAGGCAATACTATCATGTAGCATGCAGTGAGTGCCACATTATATTCAACTTGCTGCAATTTTTGCCTTGTTAGGAAATCGACAGAAAATTTCCCAAAGATAGAGAGGAACCACGTATTTGCTCAGATGTAATCACTTTAATAGGGCGGGCCCAAAGATAGAGGGAACCACGTATTTGCTCAGATGTAATCACTTTAAGAGGGTGGGTCAACTTGCTGCACCTCGATTGTAAAGAAAGTAAAGAGAAATTACATGATCCATCGAAAAATGAACCAAAGCTCCTTCCACCTCAAAATCTCTTGGATTTATGTCTTTAATCAAACATGACATTTCATTGTGCACTATCATACCAGCTGTGACTTGGTTTAGGGGTCTTATTTAATTTAAGGGCATTTTTGGAATATTGAAATTCTAAGCAAACAGAGTTAAAGGTCTTGTCCCACTTTACACCTAGGGCATGTTCGTTACTCAAAAATTCGAACTCTCAAGAATTGCAATCTAGAGAGTTTAACTCCTGAGAGTTTCAATTCATGAGAGTTGAGAGTTTTGTTGTTCGGTGATAGGAAATACGAGCATAAAATCCTTAGACTCTACATTTTGTTGTCCAGGAGAAATTGAGAATGCTCTTTGAGAATTGATGTTTATTTATTAAAAAATGGTTACTTTTTCTTTTGACAAGCTTAAAAGATTTTTTAAAATTTCTTTGATTTTCAAGTAGTTAAGGTGGCAACTCATTGGGTCGAGTCAGATCCGATTTGGATTGGGTAAACCAAACTTGACTCATTTGTAAATGGGTTTGAAATGAAAACCCGAACCCAACCTAATCGCAGACCCCTCAACCCTAACCCGCATACTGAACCTGTTTGAAATATATAAATACATATATATATTATAATTTAATTATTATAACTCATAAATTTGATATCAATATATATCTATTATATGATTATCAATAAATTAGCTAGGTATAAAGTGGTTGACTGTATTCCGTGATGATCACCATCTTTGGGTCCCAACAAGACTGTTCACCGTTTTCTGTGATGATCACCTTCCTCCGTAAACAATCTCTGTCACTCCCAAAACGCCATAACCACTTGCCCCAGAGTGATTTGTTAACTATTACCAAAACTTTAAGCCCCAAACAACCAACCTTTATAGGAATACAAATTGACTTCTACTCAACCAGGTGGAATTTAGGCTCCAGCTTTTCATTCCAACGGAAGTCCCTTTGAATTTTGTCTAATTTGTTTGCTGCGGAGACCAGAATGATCAATTAGGATAGAAAGTAAGTAGGAAAACTACTTAACTTACTCTTAATTAGTACGAGTTTACTTCCTTAGATGTTTAAGGATTTCCATAAAGAAAGCCTTTTAAGGAAATGCTCCACTATAGGGGCCCAACTTGATTTAGCCTTGAATTTGGCTCCGAGGGGTAGACTCAGATAGGAAGCGGGGAGACAGCTTGTTTTACACCTAGAAATAATGCTAATTACCTGATGTTTGGGACCTCCCCAATTCCAAAAATCTTTTGTTTAGAAAGATTAATCTTGAGACCCGAAACGACTTCAAAACATCTAAAGAGACAATGGAGGTAAGGTACCTTCCCACTCGAATAGCAAATTTTATCCATTTACGCCCTCTGATTCCGAAACCAATTTTGCTCAACATGTAGTCCAAAAACTCTGAATTGACATGATCGTAGGATTTTTTCATGTCGATTTTGCAGAGAATACCAGGCACCCTTGCTTTTATGCATGCATCAACACACTTGTTTGCGATGAGGATTCCATCCAAAGTCTGTCTCCTCCTTTACGTAGGCTCCTTGTCAAGGAGAGGTTATAGATAAGATACCACCTTGAGTCTGGCAGCCAACACCTTGGCCAAAATCTTGTACACACTCTCGAGTCAACTGATTGGTTGAAAGTTATGAAAATCCTAAGCCCCCTCACGTTTGGGAATGAGGGTAATGAATATGCTGTTGAGGACTCAATTAAACTTGCCTTCTGAAATTTTGTTGCCACCATGATCAAATCTGATTTAACAATGCCCTAGTAGTTCTTCCAAAACTTTATGGTGATATCATCCCACCTTGGTGCCTTATCTCCTTCCATTCCTTTAAATACACTTCAAATTTCCTCCTCCGAAAAATGCCTCTCCAAGTTTCTTTGAGAGTCAGAAATCATATTGAAGGAACTCCGCCCAATTTTGGCCTAAAACTGTGCTTCTCCTTGTAAATCTCCTTATAGTGAGAGACAACTGGTCCCTTATTTCTTCCACATCTTCCTTGCAAGAGTCATCAACATACTTCTTTGAAATAAAGGTGGTTCACCTTGGCTACCTGATGAAGAATATGGTGTTTATGTCCCCTTCTTTTAGCCACTAACGTGAGATTTTTTTTCCTCTTGATGAAGTAAAGCTGGAGTTCCAATTTTAATTGTTCTATGTGGCCTCTTGGCCTGACAACTAACCAATCTATTCCAACTCATCAATCCGCTGCAATTCATTGAAGATTCCTTTTCTTTTCTTTTCGACATGGTGCTAAACACTCCTTATTCCAAATTTTCATAATTTTTTTAGGGCTTTCAACTTTAGCCTTGGAATGGTTCTTGCGGATTCCCAAAATTGGGCTGAGTGCCAGACTTGTTTCACCACCTCAATGAAATTCGGATGATCCAACCACATTCTCCAATCTCAACAGCTGAGTACCAATTCCTCTTTCAGTTCTGTTTAGGCAGGGAATGTGATCGGATGTTGTACAAGGGAGAGGATCTACCTGGACGTTAGGAAACTTCTCTTCCCACCTACCACAATCTAGGAACCTTAGCCAACTTACTCATAATCGGGTTTTCTTATAATTTGACACAGTAAATTGCGCTTCTTTAAGGGGGCAATCAATGAGTATGTGACGGAAGATGACTTCATCGAAAGTCCTCATTTTAGAGGATACGGGACATCCATCTTTGGTCCGTGAAAGGTCTAAAGTAAATATATTGCATATAAAGTAGTCAAATTCTGTATTCCTGCGCGAGTCTCAAACTCACAAGAACTCCATTTCCTGATTCTTAAGTTGGAGTATTACAATTTACAATTCCCCCAAAATGAGAGAATTGGACCCATTTGGGTATTTGAACTCTTGGGAATTGAGGCAAACAAACACCCAATTTGTGACGAAGTACCGAGAATCTTCAATTCCCACGAAAAATTCCCGCATAATGAACCGAGCCCTATATGTTTTTTTTTTAATGTGATACTTCAAAAAGCAAATAGCCAAATACATGTCTCCCCTATATTTTTAGCAATTTTGTGTCCCATCTTGTATGTATATGATATTATCCCTTAATTTAATTTAATTTTGCATTTTTTCTGTGATAGTAGCTGCTTGCGAGTAGGTCTTTAGTCCCCAATTTTTTAATTAGAAAATTTGCATATCAGTGATTCAATTGATTTTCTTTGTTGATTGGGAGAAGCTACATCTGTGGTGAAAAAGGAGAACTGAAGTTGGGGACTTGGTGTGACATTGTTTGAACCTGTAATTAGCGATAAACTGGGGTTTATCTGATTGGATGAGAATATAGAAAAGGGTTTGTGGTGAGACATTAAAATTCTGCAGGCCTTGTAATTATGTAAGGATAACATGTTCAACTGCTTAAACATGGAAGGTTGCATCCTGGATGACCATGAGCAATATGGGACATTATTAGTATTGCTCTCTGTACTCCCTTTGTTGAAGGTTTTTTTCGATCATTCTTTGTATATATACTTCAGAGGTTTTTAATAATGATAACCTGCTCCATAGATGCTGGTTACGACCATATTCCTTTCAATACCGTCTTCCAAAGTATTCTCTATAATTTTTTTAGGACATATTTAAGGTTATAGTGGATATTTACTCCGTATTGTTTGCTTTACTGTTAAAAAATGACTTGACTGTTTCTGCATTTCCAGTCAGCAGCACTGATAGGTGATTTTAACAATTGGAACCCCAATGCGGATGTTATGACCCGGGTATGTTACATGTCCTTAGTTTTCTTAAATATATTTTTCAGGCTACAGATGTTGATACCTACATGAATGGTAAATTGTCTATTATAGGAATTGTTATGTCTGGCCTTTCCTTTTATTCTTCCAGTTAGTTGGCCAACGTTTCAGAGTGCTCTCCCGTCCGTGCTTGCGTTTTTCTTGATGACCCATTCTTATTTGTTGATCCTTATATTTATCTTTTCATGCTTCTTCATATGCTCAATTTTTTATTATATAAATTTATATATTTGAATGTATTATTTGTGGCCTAAATATACGATTTCTTTTGTTTCTGATCTTATGAGTAAGCCTATTAGTTTGTACTTTCTACTCAGAGTCATAGATTTGTGCATCGGAATACATGTTGCGTGTATACATATTTCTTATTGTGAATAATTGTTTATAGTAATATAGAGTTAAAAATTGTGCTCTCGTGCTTCTATTTTTTTAAGCATTTCTACAAACGTCAATGTTTGTTTACTATTATAATATTGTTTCCACAGTGTTGTCCAAGTTTCGAAATACACAAAGTCCGCTTATTGAGATTTTTGAACTCTGCTTTTGTGGTACTGTAGTTAATCTCTATGACCTGACCATAATTTTAAGTCCATATATTTAATCGTGAAGGTTGACCTCACATTCAAAAGCATGGTTCAAAATATTGGTATTGGTGTGCATATCGGTAAGTCAAAATTAGAAACGAATCATGGTTATGTATCGTTACGCACGGGAAGTGGAAATGCTGTAAAAAATTTAAGGTTGGAAACACATGGAAACCTAAAGATAAAGTTATTTTAATACACATAAGCTAAAAATATTATACATAGGGTCCAATTACTATTGCTTTAACTATCTACATAAGTTACTACAAGTCTACAATGCATTACTTCCTAAAAGTGCAAATATGTTGCGCTTATATGCATAAATATACATTACATATGACATAAATTTAGACAAACACAAGCATAATTCATTAATAAAACAAGCAGTTTTAGGCAAACACAACAAGATTTAAGAGTGATTACAGTAGAAAAAAGTAGAGAATGGAGAATGGGAAGAGGAGAGAAGGGAGAGAAGAAAGTGATTAGTGTTAGGGAGCATGAAATGAATGATTCATGTCTCTAATTTCCTTTATAGATTATTATTAAAGAAGAGAATTACACTTTTACCCTTATGTGTATTATACGTATTAGACACGGTATGTGTAATACACACAATATAGCCAATAACATGAAATATCATAAATACCCATGTCAACACTCCCCCTCAGGATGGTGCGTAAATATCTATCATGCCCATCTTGCCTAACATTTCAAGTAGTCGAGCATTCTAACTACCTTGGTAAGAACATCGGCTTGTTGATCATTAGTCTTCATACATGGAGTGCACACTTCACCCCAAATTATCTGTTCCCGCCCGGATAAAGTGATGATCTATCTCAATGTGTTTGGTTTTATCGTGTAACATTGGGTTATGAGCTATACTGATTGTAGGCTTATTGTCATAGTATAAACTAGTAGGTCATTCCACTATGGAAGAAGCTAGGGCAGATCTCTCATTACCCACAACAAGTGTCATGACACTCTTTCTGCTTGCTTCACTCTGAACATAAGCATAAACATGATTGAGGGATGGTAACTCATCCTTATTGAGGACTTGTACCCTTTCCAGTTTGAAATCCAAATTATGTTTTGCTCGACCTGTTTCTTGTAGAGAGTTATCTTCTTAGAGCATAAAGGCTGAAAAAACTGGTAGTGGTCTAACTATTCCCACATGCTGGCGAAAATGGGCAAAATACTCTGCCAAAGACTCATCACCCTGTCGAAAATGAGCAACTTCCTGACTTAGCTGGTAGATACGAGCAATATTCCCTGTCTGAGAATATGCCTGAGTTATAGAATCTCAAATATCTTTTGCAGTGCGAACAAATAAGAACCCCTTCTAGTATGTGACTGCATGGATTGAAATAACCATGACATGACAGTCAGGTTTTCTGACTTCCATTGCTCATAATTAATCTGGAGCATCTGCCTTAGGTTCACAAATTCGGCCATTAATATATTCCAATTTTATCCGGCCTTCGATAGACATTTTCGCAGATTGGGACCATTCAAGATAATTTTTTCCATCAAATTTGACTGTAGTAATCTGAAAATTAGGGTCTCCATAGGAGAATTATTCATATTGGAAGTCTAAGGAGATGACGAAGAAACATCCGATTTTTTTGAAGTCGACATCATCTTAAAATATCATGGAAAAATACACCACCTCAAATGAATACTTTCCTAATAAATCTGATCAACTAGTTTAATAACAACAAATTTCAGTACAAAAACAGCAATATGAAACCCTAACGCCTCGTACGAAGGTAAAATAGGGTTGCTTTTACACAAAACAACGTACAAAAATACTTTAGGGTTTCCGAAATCAACCCCCTTAACCTTTACAAGTTTCAAATCATTTTTACCAAGCATTTTACATCACTTCTTTGCAAGAAAAAAGGAACAAACTCTCAAAGCACATAAAAAACAAATATGGTCTGAAAAAATGATCACCTAAGATGCAATATAAGTTCAAACTATTCACAACCACCTCCATTAGATCAAGCATAAAAAAAATGAAGAATCCACTTAAGATCAATCCCCCCCAAAAAAAAAATTCTTGATATTAATCTAGTGGCTAGAAAAACTAGATCTAAATTTTTCTGAATTTTTTTCTATTCCCACAAAAGTACCATAACTTAATTTCTCAAAAAAACTCCAAATCACATGAAACTTGATTCTAAAATTTTCTAAAATCAAGACCTCTTGAAACATACCCTTACAGTCGAGATCCAATGATCGTCAGTGCGTCAGATGATGTCAGTCCGTACGAAAGCTGATGCCATCCGATGTTAAAAATTTTTTGCGTGCTTTTTTGTTCTCCTTTGAATTCTTTATATACCCCTTAGATCAGTATGTTTTGATACCAAGTAGAAAAATGTAGAGAATAGAGAAGGAGAAGAGGAGAGAAGAGAGTGATTAGGGATTGGTAGCACTGTAGCATGAATGATTCATGTCTCTCATTTCCTTTATATATAATTACTAAAGAAGAGAATTTCACTTTTACCCTTATATATATTATGCGTATTAGGCACGGTATGCGTAACACACGATATATCTAATAACATGAATACCCCAATCAACAATTACAACCTAATAGAAGTGTACGCACATATGTATAAACTAGAAGTTTAATAATACATTTAGTTTTCGTGAAAAGTTGAAAGATTGAAGATCAAATCTCCTTGATGAAGGCCATTGATCTATGGATTTTGCCACAAATCCATAGATTTAATAATGTAGAAGCATTTTTGACCAATTTCACGGGATTTAACACCTTAAAATTAAAAATTTAGAGTATTGAGCATACCTAGATGAATAGTAAAATATTTCCCTTTTAGATGATCTCCACAAAAATCGAAGAAGTGTTTCAATGATTTTTGTACAAAGGACAAGTTCTTTTTAAGGCTAGAACACAAGGCTTGGAGGGGAGGAACAAAGGAGGAAAAAATGGGGTTTAAATAGCTCAAATGGGGTTTTTACTCTTGGTTTCGATATGTAGCGATACATATCGTCATATATCGGTATCGATACGATTGAAGCAGTATGATACATAATGATATGTATTTTTCGTATTACATAAGGGTTTCGTTTCGGAAACATAAAAAAAAGATACATATCGATGGATGTATTTGTACGGTAGAAATTTTGAACCCTGTTTAGAAATGTGGCATTACACTTTGAATGGGTTGGATGACTTACTAGATTAAAGGGTTGGCTAGTAACCATGCGTCACTTGGTTGTAATTTGATAATATTGTGTCTAGATATCTGCCAGACGTTAATGGTGGTTTACTAGTCTTATGGAGTCTTTGCACCTTTTCTTTTTATTAAATTTGCTTTATCCTTTTCTTACGACATGATGCTCAATGATTATCTGTGTAGAATGAGTTTGGTGTCTGGGAGATCTTTTTGCCCAACGATGCAGATGGTTCACTGCCAATTCCCCATGGCTCTCGAGTGAAGGTAACATTTCATCTGGATGTGCAATAAAATTGACTTCATATACTTGTGATTCTCTTTTAGTTTTGATGAGTGCTAGCCTTACTCTCAGGCCTTTTCTACTCTCAGTCTCAGCTAACCAAGTTCCCAAAAGCAACTTGTTAAAACAATTTTTAACATTAAAGCACATACTATTTAAAAAGTTGTCACACTTGGTTGGGTGATGATGAGAGTAGGAAATACCTAAGAGTAGGTCTAGCACTCCTCTTTAGGTTTTAATCATCCTATTCTCATTCTTTATATCAGTAAGATGCCTTTTTGTTTTTGTTTTTGAAAAATTATAGACATGAAGATTTTACTGATAGTATCTGATCAAATACATGTAGCTGCCTTAAATCATGACTGTTATGTTTGTTTTCTAGAATTTTATTGAACACAATATGGAAACTAAATGAGTTTGTTACAAAAGAAGACCTTCAATAGAACAGACATTGAATCTGGAGTAAAACTGAAGAAAACTCATCCACAATGAGAAATAACATTTTTCCATTTCATTTTTTGCCACCCAATGTTTTTTTAACGAAATCATGATGGTCAATGAGTTAGCAGGTAAGGACGGGTGTTTAACCCACATTGTGGTTTCGGAACCCAATGAATTTACCAACTTAGCAAGCTGGCATATGCTACTCTTTTTCTTTAATATGCAAACGTCAACGCCACTTAGGGATTTTTTCCAGCTTGATAACATTAATACATAAGCTATTGTGCCATGAAAACACCGCCATAACTAGCCAATGTATGATTACAACCCAGAAGTCTAGCATGATGAAGACCTCTGACATGGGCAACAGACATTAGGGCTCTGTGAAGCTTCTGTAGCTTGAAATCTCAGCCTTGCTCAGTTTAGAGAGCACAGCCATAGCGCTTTCGTAGCTTCAAGAACGCTTAACATCATTGTTATGACTTCTTTATTACCTCCAACCAGTTGACATTTCCCTAAACTTACAGCTTCTCTCCTTGCATTGAGATGAGATTAAGTCGAATTTGCCTCTTGATTCTTTTCTTTCTATTCTATTCTATTTAGTATATCTGGCAGTGTACCGGTAATATTGTATGGTTTTATTTTGGTTCTCTGAAAGTATCTTTGGCTCTGTTTTATGACATATTATTCAATTACAAGGCATGTTGATTCCAATGCTCAAATTTATTTATGTCTAGAAATGGCCATATGTCCTAACACTTTGTTGGTGTGCGCTGCCAACTGCCAAGACTAACCCTGAAATTTTTTTTTGATCAGCAAAGACTAATCCTATCCTTAATCTTGAAATCATAGATCCGCATGGATACTCCATCTGGTATCAAAGATTCAATTCCTGCTTGGATCAAATTTTCTGTACAAGCTCCGAATGAAATTCCGTACAATGGAATATACTACGATCCTCCGGAAGAGGTATCCTTTTGCAAGCTTCTATGCTTGGCTTACCGAAATAGTAAATGAAATTCTTGGTATGATAAATTATACTTTTAGTAAGCTATTTAACTGATCCCAGTCTTTTCTCTTTAACCAGTGCCCTTATTTTGCTAAAGAGGCTTTTGTTCATGCTTTTGCAGGAAAAATATGTATTTCAACATCCTCAGCCAAAAAGACCTAAATCACTTAGGATTTACGAGGCACATGTCGGAATGAGTAGTACGGTGTGCATTCCTTTTCCTTTTATCTTTCTTATGTGTTGAGTTTCTATTCAATCCTTTTGCTTTCTTGATTTGATTACCTCACTGTTCATACCACTGGCTAAACATATACTAGTGAGCAAATGAAACATAGTCTTAATATATTACTTAAATGATTCCTTTGCCCTTGGGCATAGTCTTTACCGTTTTCATTTTGCCATGACATGATTTTTTCCCTTTTGTTGAAAAATCATGTTCAACCAGAAAGTAAAGCAAAGTTTACGAAGTACTGAAAGTGGTTCTGGTACCTCATTGCTGTTGCATCTTGCGTGTTCATCTAATATTTGTAGGTGCTCTTGATGGAGCAATCCCGGCTGCTGGACTGGAGAAGATGAAGCCTACTGACAACCATAACCTTCCCAACCAGCTCATCATAACTAGACCTCTCTGACTGGAGAAAATGTCCAGGAAAATGGGGCGCAAAGGCGATTGGATCTGGTTCAAGGGAGAAGGTTGCTGTTGAGTTATTAGGTATACGGATAGAGAGTTTCTCAAATGTTGCCTGGTTGGCCAGTTCATAAACTGCGAACTGTTCAAACCCTTGGTCTTAGAATGGGTATTAAGGGCTGGAGTTCTCGTTACTGGTCAAGGTGTGTGCTATGTCAATGTGGCATGCAATGTGGCATGCCATGAAAGGTGTAAAGTGAAGTATGCAAGGTTAAAGATGGGTAAGTGGTACCTAGAGGTGTTAGATTGAATTCCATTTACAAATTTATTCTAACCTGAAAAGCAATGTCCCCTTAGAGAAAGAACACTTGGTGGAAGGCGGGCGAATCTCAAACTCAACAGTGGCTTCCCGTGTTACTTGAGTACAAGAAGGATGAATAGTCAGGAGTCATTAAAACTTCAAAATCCTGGTCAAATGCTAATGCAAGTTTTGGAAGGCAAGACACCATAATAACTGTAGATAAGATGGTAGGTGGAGATATGTAACAACAAAAGGTGATGGTGACAAGTCACATCCCATTGACAAAAGAAAGGGACACATGCCATGCCACTTTTGGAAATAATTCATTTGGGGTTGGCAGGCCAAAGCATGCATGCCATCCACCGACAGGATGCCCCAATTTGTCTGATCATATGCTAAACCAATTTCAGATCCTGAGAAAGATGGATAAGGACACTTTTCGGTCAAAAACAACACCATTAGGAGAGATCCGGAAATTTGGCGATCTAGAAAATCATCATTGATGCTTGCCATCAAATGGAAGCGATTGCAGATGCATATGCTATTATCATGGACTGCCAACAATTGATCCTGGCTCCTCACATTAATGTCAAGAAAAAGGCAAAACTTAAATAAGTGGCTGATATCATCTCCACAGCTGGAGGGGTAATGAGAAATGAAACCCCAGCATAATCATTAGTTGATCTCAACAATAAAATATTGGTAGATAATCAAGGCATGAGGAGATACACTCCATACTCCAACATAAGCATAGAGAAGGACAAGGACTTCTTGGCATTTTCTGGAAGACAAGGGGGCATTTTGATGTTCGTCCTAATTTCCAACATGCCAACCAGTTCAATAGCGGGAGGAAGATTACCTACTCATAAGTACACTACCATTGGCGACAACCCCCTTCAACAGGAGTGTTTGGGAAATAGGACCTTTGAGGTTTGTGAATCCTCACGACAAAGAGAAGTAAGGGCTCGAGTTACCTGGCAGAAGTCTTTTAGCAACTGTCAACCGAAGACCCAAGGTGAGTGTCAAACTAATTTGGGCATCCCCCTCGACAGTTAGTTAGTGAGGCAGTTGAGTTCCAACTCCCCATTCTCAACATGGAAGGATCCCCCAATAGATACAAGTATACAACAGAGAAGCTCAATGGAACTTCTCGATGTTAAACTCCTGCAATCAAGGAGGATGGTATAGGAATTCCCTTATGCATTGGTAAGTTAATTTGTAAAAACTCACTGTGGTACAATGACGAGAAAGAGCTGTTAATAAATACTGAAAAAAAGTTGAGAAGGGAGGTTGTTCGGGTCTAGAGAGGAATGCACTTCTAGATGGGACCTGATGGGATCTGCAGGAAACCATTCATTAACATACAATTGTAGCGGTCGTCAGTGGGCTGTAGCTGTTGAATCGAATAGAAGAGGAGGTCGAGTTCGGAGGTTTGCAGGAGAGGCTAAGTCGTTTGTTTTGGAGAAGGTAAACACAAAGGAAGGCTGGATGCTGAAAATAACGGAGAAGATCAAACGAGGAGCTTGGAGTTCCATGTGGATGCCTGCAGAAGCCATTCAGTGGATGGAAAGAATGGTGAACGATTGCTTGGAGGCGTCAGGTTATATGTTCAGGAGATTCCGCGGACATGGGATCACTATTTTAGGAGAAAAGAGAGCTAATGTAAGGGGTGATTTTTTGATGTTTCAGACCTTTTTGGAAGCTGGTAAGGGAGGCCGTTTGTTTATTCCTCGTGGTGATCGCAGTTTGGGCTGGAAGGCTCTTGTGGAGGCTTTAATGTGCTTTAATCCATGTCTCCGGAATTCTGATCCAACTGTTCATACTCGCCTAGAGTCTCCAAGTCCATTGACAGGCCTGCGCAGTCATGTGGAGCAGGTTGATGGAATTAAAGGCATTGTTGTGGATTTGGATGCTGGAGTTTTTCGGCACTGGGCGGCGGCTGTGGTTTGCTCTCTTGTTAGTTCTTCTGAACCAGTGGGTGCGTCAGCAAGATGGGAGGAGGTGGTGCAGTTGTTGGAAAAGTTGCTCCCGGAGGAGGGCAAGATATCCCTCTTTCCCTGCGAATCAGATCGAGCTATATTTCATCCAAAGCGGGAGGCGTCGATTTTTCGCATTTGTAATAATAAAAGCTTTTATTTGGGGAGTAGCTTAGTGGTGGGTTTTCATAGATGGTGGTCGGAATCCAACGCCATCTCTTATTCCGGTTTGATAGGATCTCGATGGATCGCCTTGAAGGGCATCTCATTTCACTTGTGGGTGCCATCTGTATTCTCACAGATTGGGCAGATTTGTGGAGGCTTGGTAGCTAATCATCCTGATACGGAGAGATGTGTAGATCTTTCTATGGCAAAGATTCGGGTTCGTGGCGACGTGAGATCAATTCCGCGTTTCATTCCCTTGTCTTTCCATTCAATTTCGTATCCAGTTGAGGTTTTGATCTGGAAGGGTGAGATCTGCAGCGTCTGCTTGGCCTCGCCAGAGTCATTAGGCGGCCGGCATCATGTCGGCAAGGAAGGGACGAGCGGCTGTGGTGGTGTACGGGGAGAGGTAGACCCGTTAGCAGCTTTTCCAAAAAGCTCTGTGCATTGCTTTCCCGAAGTAGTTAGGGCGGTACCCCTTTCCTCGAATGCACTGCAACAAGGGGTGCATAACGGGATGCCTAGCTCTGGTGAGGTAGACCCAGGGGGTTTCGTGCACGACAAGGCTATACCTGCCAAACCCACCCTTTCAGAGCTTCGTATGCATCGTCTTTCACTTGCAGGTTTGAATAAGCCACAGGCAGACTCAATTTTCAAAATTCAAAATACTAAGCTTAAGGGGAGGATGATGTGGCGCAATCAGAGGAGGAGTGCCAGGAGGAAGCGAATTCGGGTGGAGAGAAGTGGTGTCAGGGGAGTAGGTGGTGAGGAGTTCCCAAGTGCGGAAGTCGATGGGAGTGTTGCAGGGGTCGGGGAAGAAGACGAAGGGGTTTTTAGGGAGGATCTCTTGGGGATTAATCTCAGCCCTCCACGTGCTCTAGATTGGGTAAGCTTATCTGCTGGGGCCCGGGTGGAGCAGGCGGCCCTTAAGCATGGGCTTAAATCAGTGATCGTCAGGGAGTTGGGCCTAGATTCGGGGGAGCCCAATAAGTTAGTGGTGGCCCAAAAGACGGATGTAAGCCCGAGTAGAATTACTAAGGTTTCAGCCTATGGGTTCAGGGACCCGGATCTTTTCGGGTCAGCCCAAGTTCTTATGTCACCGGTTGGCCAGGTTACTCATTCTGTTTCTTCGAAGGATTTATCAGACGGGATAGGGTTAGCAGCTCCCGATTTTGGACATTCGGTCGATCGTCTTGATTCGCAAGCAGGAAGCCGGCAGAGGACGGAGTGCAGGGTGGGGATATCGTCTGAAGGTAAGCTCATAAACAATCAGCAATGTTCAGCGGAAGCAGCCCGACGTAGTGGGTTTGGATTAGAGGACATTCAGTCAGGCAGTTCTCTCAAGAGGTATCGGCGGAGTTCTTTCCGCCAGGGCTTACTGCCTCTACCTTTAGATTTGGGGCACGGGGTTGGACGCAGGCCTACCCAGCGGAAGGAGCATGGGGTCATGTCAGCTTGGGGAAACAGGTGCTATAGGAAGGTTTATTGCCGGAGAATAAGGAGTACGGGAAGGGACTCAAGTGGAGTGGGGAGTCTTAGTGATCACTGTAGTCCTGGTTTCAAATCACCAGGGAGCAATCCCAACTTCCTTCTCCACAGAGCCGATTTAGAGTCTTCAAAAGAGGATCGCATTGCCAGGGGGAGTTTTCATCTTCTGCGTAGAAGCAGCAGCGACGAATTCTTGGAGTCCAATTCTGCGACTCAGTATAAGCTTAAATCCAAAGACCCCAACTTAGATGAGAAGGGCAGCGAAGGGCAAGTGTGGGCAGTAGGGGAGGATCAGTCAGGGCAGGATGAGGTAGAGCAGTCGGTGGGGTTCACAACCGAGACTGAATTGTCCCAGTCGGTTTCAGTGGTAAGGGCCACGAAGGAGAAGGATTTGGCAGCACCAACAGAGGAAGGTGACTCCCTGGAAGAGTGGGAAAATCTAGTTTCTGATTCGGAGAATTCTCAAGAGGGTTTGAGCGATGAGGAAGGGGTAAGGAGAATGCATCTAACGGAATTAGACGGAGAAGAGGTCCAAGGTGTAGATTTGGAGAAGAATGGCACCAGTTCTAATGGATTGGAGGTCGAGGTAGGAGGCTGGTCGAGAAGGGAGATTTTGGCATCAGTGGATAAATCTGTGGAGGTCAGTAAGTTGTTGGGGTTGCAGTTCGCAGGAGGGGAGGATGGTGCGAGAGCATTTTTCGCAGATCTGGAATTTAGGGAGGAGAGCGGGGCGGAAGGGCAGGGAGGAAGGGGGGTGGAGGTTTGAAGTTGGAAAGGGCAGGAGTTAGTTGGGGGTTGGGGCTTATGGTTTTAGATGAAGATAATGTCATGGAATGTTAGGGGGTTGGGAAGGGGGGAAAAGAGGGTGGAGGTGAGGGGTTTGTTGCGGAAGGTCAAGCCAAATATCATTGCTATCCAGGAAACCAAATTGAGGGAGATGGACGATCTGATGATTTTCGAGCTATGGGATAACAGAAATGTGGATTGGGTGTTTGTGGCTTCGATGGGGGCATCAGGTGGGCAATTGGTGATGTGGGACCGCTTGGTTTTTGAGAAGGTGGAGGTTTTCTCGGGGGAGTTTTCGCTTTCCATTCAATTTAGGTGGGTGGAGGTAGAATTTGAGTGGCTTTTCACCTCGGTGTATGGGCCGAATATGAGAGTATTAAGATCAAATTTTTGGTCTGAATTAGAAGGAATTTCGGCTAGAGGGCATCTTCCTTGGGGCGTGGTCGGAGATTTCAATGTGATTAGATTTCCCGGGGATAAGAAGGGAGGGACCTCCAGACAAATTACCTCTAGTATGAGAGCCTTTTCAGACTTTATTAATAGGCATGAGCTTGTAGATCCTCCTTTGAAAGGTGCATTGTATACTTGGAATGATAAAAGGAGGCCTCCGATTCTGTGTCGATTAGATCGGGCTCTCTATTCGGTGGATTGGGCAGACAAATTTCCTAACATTATTCAAGAGGCGCTGACATATGGTGGATCAGATCATAGACCGATTTTGTTGAGGGAGGTCTTGGATCAGGGGAAGCGCAGACCTTTTAAATTTGAGAATATGTGGCTTCAGGCGGAGGGCTTTAAGGAGTTGGTCAAAGATTGGTGGGAAGCTATGCATTTTGAGGGCCATGCGGGGTACGTGTTCATGAAGAAACTTAAAGAGCTAAAAGGTAAACTTAAAGAGTGGAATCTTAATTGTTTTGGTAGGGTGGATAAGTGGTTGAGGGAGATTGAATCTCGGCTTAAGGAGTTGGAAAAAAAGGAGGAAAGGGAGGGCCTGGGAAAGGTGGAAGAGGAGGAACGGCTGGAGTTATCTGGGCATCTTCTTTCTTTGCGAAGAGTAGAAGAGATTTCTTGGAAACAGAAGGCCAAAGTTCAGTGGTTGAAGGCTGGGGATAGAAACACCAAATTTTTTCACGCGTGTGCCAAGGTTAGAAACCAGGTGAATCTCATTACTAGCTTGAAGGTGGAGAATGAGATTATAGAGGGTGAAGAGGAGATTGGGCGGGAAGTAATTAGATATTTTCAGAGGCGGTTTTCGGAGGATAGGAGGGAGCGGCCGCAAATTCCGGGTCTGAGAGTGGACCAAATCTCTAGGGAGGAGGCGGTAGCGTTGGAGAGAAAGTTTGAGGAAGAGGAGGTGCCCAAGGCGATCAATAAAATGGGGAAGGACAAAGCGCCAGGGCCAGATGGTTTCACTATGGGTTTCTTTAGTGGGTGTTGGGAAGTGGTGAAAGTAGATTTGATGAGGGTGTTTGATGAATTCCATGAGAGAGGAAGATGGAACAAGGAGGCAAGAGCGACATTCATATCTCTAATCCCAAAGGCTAAGGGAGCGGAGGAATTAAAAGATTTCAGACCCATTAGTTTGGTGACTAGCTTGTACAAAATTGTAGCGAAAGTGCTTGCGGATAGATTGAAGAGGGTAGTCGGGAAGGTGGTGGGGGCTTTCCAAGGTGCCTTTGTAGAGGGAAGACAACTGGTTGATGGTGTCATGATTGCAGCTGAGTGTATCGACTCTAGAATTAGGCAGGGGGCAGGTGGCCTGGTTTGCCAAGTAGACATGGAAAAGGCCTATGATCATGTGGATTGGGGGTTTTTGGAAGAAATGATGAAGAAGATGGGGTTCGGGGAGAGATGGATTAAGTGGATGAAGGGGTGTGTGTCGTCGACTTATTTCTCTGTGCTAGTGAATGGCTGCCCGCATGGTTTCTTTCCTAGTTCTAGAGGTTTGAGACAAGGTTGCCCCTTATCCCCTTTTCTGTTCATTATGGTGGCGGAAGCATTTAGTCAACTTCTGTTAAAGGCAGAAAATTTGGAGATGATTAAGGGGTTTCAGGTGGGTCCGGAGGGACCTTTTATTTCTCATCTCCAGTATGCAGATGATACCATTCTATTTCTGGAAGCGGATGGAGATCAGGTGGCTAAGGTGAGGGGTATCCTTAGATGCTTTGAAGCTTTATCCGGACTGAAGATTAATTTTGCCAAGAGTAAGCTAATAGGAGTGGGGGAGGTGGAGGGGGGTTTCTTGGAAAGGAGTGCCAGAAGTTTGGGTTGCAGGTTGGTTTCATGGCCCATTAGGTATCTGGGCCTGCCTTTAGGGGCGAATCCGCGATCGTTGGCTATTTGGGACCCGGTGGTGGAGAGAGTAGAGCAGAGATTAGCAGGGTGGAAGAAAAGGTTCCTATCCCTAGGAGGGCGGATAACTTTGATCAAAAGTGTGTTGGCAAGCCTCCCAATATTCCACATGTCGTTATTCAAGATGCCTAGGGCAGTGAGCAGGAGGTTGGAGAAGCTTCAAAGGGATTTTTTATGGGGAGGTAGGGGAGATTCTAGGAAGGTGCTGTAAACACCCCAATTTTGCACCCCCTTAATCACTTTGCACACCTCTAAAAACCCTTTAAAAAATCCATTTTTAAAAACCATCTTTCCATGTGCTTCGATTTCCGAGAAATGCCCCACAGGTAAAAATTGACCAAAATACCCCTCGGGTAAAAATTGACCAAATGCCCCTGAAAAAGTGCTGAAAAGTTTTCATTTTGTTTAAAATGATTTTATAAATTTTTTGATCAATTTTGGCTATTTTTGGAGTTGAATCGGACTTAAAACGGTTGAAAATGACCGAAATGCCCCTATAGCGTAAAATGACCAAAACGCCCCCTGAAAATTGGTCAAAAGTTATGATTTCATCCGAAACAATTTTACAAATTTTTCGGTTCAATTTTGGCTATTTTCGGGCTCAAAATAGGCTTAAAACGATAAAAATAGTTTTTCGGCAAATAGGAGCATAAACAAAAAAACCAAAAAAACTCATTTTTTAAGACCCAAACAGGCCCTAAGGGGCAAGCTCGCCCTTTTAAAAGGCGCGGGACCATGTGGGCCCCACTTGCACTACAAATTTCATTTTTTATTATTTTATTTATTCATAATAAAATATATTAAATCGCGCCTTTTAAAAAGGCGCGGATTTAGAAATATCGGTTGCCGACGCGTTGCCGACTCACTGTTCATACCGCTTTACTATTCATTAAAATATAATAAATCGCGCCCTTTAAAAAGGCGCGGACCCCGTTTTGAAAAACTATAAATACCCCCACCCCTTCCTTTATTCTTCATTCCTTTCCACTTGCTCTCTTCTCTCTCCTCTTTCGAAAATCCCCCTTTTGGCGTCGGCGATCCCGGGAACTCGATTTCGAAGAATCGTTCTCGGGAGCACTTAATTCAGAGACCCTTTTGGGTTTTCCGGAAGGTAAAATCGCCGAAACTCTGACGTTTGCTTAGTCGTTTATTAGTTTTAATTATTTTATTGTTTTTAAATACTTAGACTGCTTACCCTGTCGAACCCCTGCCCGGTTTTACTCAAAACCCGGCTTACCCTGTCGAACCCTTGCCCGGTTTTACTTAAACCCGGCTTACCCTGTCGAACCCCTGCCCGGTTTTACTCAAAACCTGGCTTACCCTGTCAAACCCCTGCCCGGTTTTATTCAAACCCGGCTTACCCTGTCCAACCTCTGCCCGGTTTTATTCAAACCCGGCTTACCCTGTCCAACCTCTGCCCGGTTTTATTCAAACTCGGCTTACCCTGTCGAACCTCTGTCCGAACTTCGGTTCAAACATACCATACCCTGTCGAAACCCTGTCCGAATCTCGGCTCAAACCTTGATTCAAAACCTCACCTAAACCCTACCTAAACCCTAATCAAACCCTAGTTGACTCCAGTTACCCTACCTAAACCCTAGTTACCCTACCTAAACCCCAGTTACCCTACCTGAACCCTAGTTAACCCTAGGTAGACCTTAGTGACCTCTAGTTAAACCTTAACTAAACCCTAGGTCAAACCTTACCCACCTAGTCGAACTTTTGTCTAGAAACTCCGCTCAAATCCTGTTTCAAATCCCATCAAACCCTAAACCCAAAGGCTCCTTGACATGAGCTAAAACTGTCCAAGTGCTCCTTGACATGAGCCAAAACTGTCCAAACGCTCCTCAGCACGAGCTTAAAAGGTCACCTCGCTCCTCAAATAAGAGCAAAAACCCCTGAACCATTCAAAAACACCCTAACATCCAAATACCAATCTCAGCTTGTCAAACACCCATAATCCAAACACCCAACAAATCAAACTATCAACTACCCATCTGGAACTACGTGTGGCTTGATTCCACTGACTGTGGATACATAGGCAATCCTGATCGGGTTCAGCTCACCTAGGATAGAACCCCTATCCTGTCCCGGCTTACTTTAACATGCACATTACTGTTCATACAATATTTGTCAAGCATATAGATGAAATACAAGTTTCTCTTATGGTTTCCCCACTTTAATTCAGACTTAAGGAGTAGGTAACCATCTCCGGATGAGAGTTTAGGGGTGCCTAACACCTTCCCCTGACTCAAATGAACCCTTACCTTGAACTCTATTTCCAGACCAAAGCCTTATCCAATCTTTTAAGGGACCCTATTTTCCCTCACAATCTAAATAGGTGGCGACTCTCTCTTTTCAACATTTTTAGCACTATTCCTCCTCGGGTTCAATCCTGATCGGGAGTGGGGGTTAAAATCCCGGGTCTACAGGTGCACCTTGTGAAATGGGATTGGGTTATGAGACCAAAAGAGTTTGGAGGTTTGGGTTTTAGAAGAATCAAATGCATGAATAAAGCTTTAATGGGAAAGTGGATTTGGCGTTTCAATACGGAAAAGGCGGCGTTGTGGAGGAGGGTCATTAAGCACAAATTCGGGGCTTGTAGGGGGGACTGGGATCCGAAGCCGGTGAGGAGGTCTTATGGGGTGGGAGTTTGGAAAGGGGTGATGACGACAATGAGCTCGATCCAGGATTTTTTGAAATTTAGGGTTGGGAATGGGAGTAGAGTACGCTTTTGGGAAGATGATTGGTTGGGGAATGGGGTGCTATGTAATAGGTTTCCAAATCTCTATAGATTGGTGTTGAGGAGAGAGGTGGCGGTGCAAGATTGTTATGTGGTCCAGGATGGGGAGATTAGGTGGAGTCCGCGGCTGAGGAGGGATAACTTGGGGGTTAGAGAGTTGGAGGATTGGTTGGAGCTTCAACGACTTCTTACGGAGTGCGTAATTCATCATGATGTGGAAGATAGAAGAAGATGGGAAGGGGGAGTAGGAGAGGAATTCTCAACATCCCATTGTTACTCGTTGCTTTGGAAGAGGGAAGGGGGAGAGGAGGGGAGGGAAACTAATGCTTTCAAGAAGATTTGGTCCCTCAAGATTCCATCGAAGGTGCAGGCGTTCCTTTGGGCTACTTCTTTAAACAAAGTGCTCACGATTGATCAATTGAGGCATAGGGGTATGACGTTTCCCAATAGATGCATAATGTGTAAGCAGGCGGAGGAAAACGTTTATCATCTCTTTATTCATTGCTTGCAAGCTTAGGGAGTTTGGAACCATTATTTGGGCCTTTTTGGACTGAGCTGGGCTTCGCAAGGAGACTTGGGAGAAATGATAAGGGGATGGCCAAAAGGGGTGTTCAGCAGTAAAGGGAATGAGGTTTGGAAGATGCTTCCGGCGGCGATATGTTGGGGTTTGTGGAACGAGCGGAACAGAAGAATTTTTGAAGAAAAAGAAGAGTCGTTGTCCAAACTCATTCTTAAAATAGGGTGGTTGTTATTCTCTTGGTCGTCTGTGCTTGCTGTTTTTGAAAGGGTCTTGTGATCTGATTTTCTGTATCACTGGTCAAGTATCTTAGCTTGACCTTGTTTTTACTGGGTGTTGTTCTTGCAACGCTTTGTATATTCTTCCCCCTCTAATAAATTGCTTTCGTTATCCATCAAAAAAAAAAACATACAATTGTAGAGTCAAATGCTCATGTGCAATATGTTCACACTATATAGGAGCGAGGTCATACATAGAAAAAAAACATTGGGTCATCGTTCACTTCTTGGTTAGATTTAAATATGGTAGGTAGACCAGCCGAAGAGAAGGAAACGAGGTCAATGGAAAATAAGATCTACAAAGTAGATTGTATGGTTACAATCTTTCATAAGTTGGTCCTTTCCTTCATTGGGGGATAGAATCACGCGGAGGAATTTTTTCGGTGTCTTGAGGAGAGAGACCGGGAGATCAATTCAAAGAAGATAACAGTGCAACTATTTACTACGATTATAAATTGAGATAGGTAGGGGTGTGACGGACTTGACAATGGAGCCAACATATGATTTGAAGAGGAATGATACTGTTAGTGGGAGGCAAAGGAATAGGGGCTGGGAGGATTTATATTTAGCACATAGTTAAAGGTGTCGCCTCAGGCACTTCAGGTGGTCGCCTAGGCGACCAGGTGCTTTGCTGGGCTCAGGTGACTGGCCGCCTCAGATAGTCATTATTAAAAATCTGATATATGTAATATTATTATTATTTAAGGAAAGAAAATATTATTTTATTTGAATATGATTGTTCGGTAAACAAAAAAATATGCTATTTTATATACTTCTCATGTCTTGTACATTATAATTTGTTAGGATTTGTATAAGTAACAAAAAAAAGTTTGCAGATAGAAGAAGAAAGAAGAGACGAACGGTGTCAAATATGTTTCTCTCATGTTAACTTGTTCTCTCTCTCAATGGGTGGACCAATTGGTCTGTCCCCATCAGTTTATGGGTGGACCATATAGTACTCATTTGTTTTTTTTTTATTGTTGTTAAATTATAGCTAGCTCAGGCAACCCAATAACAAATTAAGAGTCATTAAATGTCCCAAATTCCTTTTAGGACTCCCAAAACTCTCATAAACTCGTATTTAAAGAGGTCTTTTATAATTTAAATAAGTGCAGCCCCATAGTTATATATTTTACTTATCAATATTATTTTTATTACTTATCTTGAGTATAATCGAGACAAAAAAAAGAAATGAGAGTAAGAGGTACGACATCTCCCTCTCTCCCCCTCTTCTTTCTTCTTTGTTCAGCGTTACATTTGATTGTCAGATTATTTTTCTACTTTTTATTCAGTCTCATACATGGTTTAAAATATCAATACGTATCGACTGATATGGGCCGATACATATCCTATTTGGAGCTACCCGATACACTGATACGCTGGAAAAAAAACTTCACTGTATCGGGCCGATACAGGCCCAATACACTCGATATGGAGATTTTTCAGTTAATTTTTTTTCTCCTCCCATTTACACTAGGATCCACAATACAGACCCGATACACACAACTTATTTACATAATATATTATTTAAGTAAATGATTTTAACTTGATTTTACTTTTATTTACTTTAGATATTAATATGTAAATAAGGCTATCCCTCTAGTTATGATGCCCCAGCCCAACCCTACTTATCAAGAGCCACTAGTTATGATGCCTCAGCCCAATCCTACTTATCAGGGGTCATTGGTTATGATGCTCAGTCTCAGTCTTTGACTGACAGTTATAGACAGATCACGACTCAGCAGTAGACATATGTACAAATGTACCTGGACATGTACCGCACAATGGTGATTTGGACATAGTGGTGTCATCATGTCTGGACCACTTATAATGTATCATTCTATTCAATTCCTGATCCCACAATGATAGAGTATGACCGGCACGAAGCTCAATGTGGTATTGAGCTTCTATCATGTATGTAATTTGATTTGTGAATACAAGGGTCTATGTAATTTCATATTTTTGATTTATGAATGCAAGTGAGCTTCTATCACTTGGTTAAGTAACTATGGTTTGTATTTTCATACATATTTATCCTCGCACACGCCTTTTTTAACTTATAAATTTGTTAACTCTTGTATGTATGATTATCAATGTAGTTGGAGTCTTTCATTTAGTTTGTTTTTAACTTATATTTGCATCCAAGTTTTTCCTTCCGTATCGAAGTTTTTTTTAACGTATCCTGAATTTTTCTGCCGGATCCAACCGATACGGTATCGATATGCCGATACGTATCTTATTTTGGACATACCGATACGTTGACCGATATCGATATTTTGAACCATGGTCTCATATTCTCTCTCTTCTCTCTCTCTCTCTCTCTCTCTCTCTTTCCAGTTGGGCTGTCTATTTTTTATCCCTCACGATCCATCTCTATCCCATCTTTCAGCAGTCATTGTAGACTTAATTTGTAACGATGATTCTATCAAAGGGCATTTTGACAATGGTTTAATTTATGTGAATGTAGGGTCTCTTATAAAAAAATGTATCATACATAGATCTCATATTAGGGGGAATTTCTACAACAAAAAGTTCATGAGGCGACACCTCGGGCGCCTTAGGCTACCGCCTCAGGCATCCATGGGGTCTGTCGCCTCAAGTCGCCTGGAACATCTTGGTTGTCCATCAAGAAGATGATGGTGAAGAAAGTCATGAGGAAGATCAAAGTTGCCTAGTTATTATCTTGAAACCAAATTGGAAAAGTTGGCAAAGTTATTCTAGAGGTTTGGGATGTCATCAAGACTGGGTAGTTCATAGTTGTAAGGGTATTAGGTTCAACTGGGGGGATTCTAGTGATGTCAGACTCGAGAGTGGAGGAGAAACTGGATTCATTGATCAGGAAAAACTCTCTCAATGCTTTTTAGGATGTCTAAAGACATTCAAATGGATGTTCTTGGCGGTTGATGGACCCACAAACAATTATGAGAGATATCAACTCTGGACCAAAAACAAAACGACTCAAGCCCATTGGAATGCTCATTGTGGTTAGGCTGCAACTTCAATATTATCCATTTCCCTTCGTAAAGAAAAGGGGTACGAGCAGGATGTTGGCCAAGATGAGAAGATTTTGAGACTTCATTTAACATAAATGAGCTGGTGGATCTGCCATTAAAAAGATCCATATTCACTTGAATGAACAACCAAAAACCCCCCTACAATTTGCAAGTTGGACAAATTCAACTTATCGGTCAGGACTCGGGTGGGAAAATCATTTCCCATTATCATCTAAGAAGCCCTTTGGAACCCGATCTTGGATAATAAGTCGTCTTGTTGAGAGAGGTGGATCTCCCTAGAAGGCCAATTCCTTTCAAATTTCAAATTATGTGGAAATCCAAATTTCAAAAGGGAAGTTGAGGGCTGATGGAACTCTCTCTAGTATCTCCTTTAGCGAGTAGGCTGTAACATCTTTAGATTGAAGTTGTAGGTGCTTAGATGTCAAACTAAGAATTGGAACAAGGAGAAGTTTGGCTTAGTGGGGGAGAGGAGGAAGCAGACAACTTTGGACATTGAAGTCATTGACAAACAAGAGAAAAAGATTTCTATGATGCTAAACAAAGAGCTAATGTTGTTGGTTCACAGAGAATAAATGAGTCAAAAGCTGAATTTCAGAGTCAATTGGCCCAAAGTAGGAGATAAAATTTTCTATGCCTATGCCAAATTGCCAATGCGAGAAGATATAACCTAATTAGCTAGATCATCACAAGAGACTGGGTGTTGGAGAAGATTAATAAATTAGGCAAATGAGTGTGGAGGTTTGGGAAGAAATGGAGAGCCTATGATGAAGAGTGATAGGCACCAAATATGGGGAGTCTTCCCGTTGGGATCTTAGGGAGGTCAGGGGATTGTAGAATACTGGCTTTATTATGTCTTATGCCTTATGCTTATACACTATAATAAGGGTATACTATTAGTATATTTCATATACAAATAATATACCATTAGTGGGTATAAGACCCTGTTTGGAATCTCTAAATTTTGGGTTTACTTGTCCCTACGTCTATTGCGGGTAGACGTTTTCACATTTTAGATCGTTTGGTAGCGCGTCTACTTCATATAGAAAAAGGACAAAAGAATATAAAATGTCTAAAATGGAAATTCAAAGAATGGTGATTTTTGAGAAAGATCTTTTATGTATTTTGTGGGTAGATGACGGACTCAATTTTTTGGAATTTTCGTTACTATTTTGCCCCTTTACATGTTAGTTTATTCCAGCCCAAATCCTCTTCCCCGAACGAAACAAAAAACTTAGAAATAGGTTCTCTTCTCCATTCCTACACCCAGCTGCTTCCGTCTGTTCCTATGCCCAGCTGCTCCCCTCTTCTTCTTCTTGCTTCTCTTCTTTCTTCTTGTTTCCTACTTCTAGGGTTTTGTTTAGGGGCGACAAAAGGTGTGTTGTTTCTCATTTGATTCCTCTATAAACCAGGAAAACATTCGATCATATGATAAAAAACATATACTCTCACCTTGAAGAAAGCCCGTGTCCGCTAATAGATCGTCTTATCATGTATGTCTGTTACCTCCTTTTCTAAAACAACTTTTTTTTAAAACTCAATTTCATTTACGAGAGTCAAGAGCAACCAGCTTTGACAGAGATTGGTGGTGGTCTATTGGTTCATAGTTTTGCTAAGTGGTGGTCTATCTCTTTGGTAAACCATAGCCCTGCAACCAGGTTTGACAGAGATTGATGGATATGCTCTAAATCCCCAAAGCCCTATCCACTTGCTTGAGCACATACACCCCACCCAAGTTGAGCTATCAATTTCTCTTTCCACCATTGATTTTTTTTTTCCAGTTTACAAAAGACTGAATTTCAGTTTTAAAGGCACTTGATGCAAATAAATATGAAAGGGGTGTGATTTTCACTCCTAGGAAAAGAAAAAATCTACGTAAAGACATATCATACAATTAAAGATAAGTATAATAGATCTTACAAGACCAAGCACACCTTAGTATAAATATTATACTTAGCACACCCTTATACTCAACTCAAGTAACTCAGATCAAATGAGTTTAAGACCATACCCTTACAATGCACAAAACCAGCAATGAAGATAAGCAAAACAGGTTATGTAGGCTATTATGATTTTTGTGGTATAAATAGTTGTGTTGTGCATTTATAGGAAATTGCTATAATGCCATCTTCATGTAAAGAGCAGATGTAAGTTTGACAAATGTTTATTTTCTTAAACTGGATTTGCAATTGCAGACAAATCAACATGTACAGGCTTACAGATCTTAGAATTCCCTACAAAAATCTTACATGAAATATACATAAACCATACATGTTGATTTTCTTAAACTGAATTCGACCACGTATTTCAATGAGTTCATGTCCCCATCTCAGTATGTCGCGAAAGAGAAATGAGAATGTTGATTACTCTAGGGTGGCATGGCCTGACAATATGAAGATCTTATTAAACCTATGCATAGAACAAGTGCAGTACCACAATAATATTTACTAGTTCATAATTCAAGTGAGCATTATAGTATCTTGAAATTCTTTGTTGTTATTTTTAGGAAAATATTATTTAGGTGATGTCGGTTATATGAAAATGTGAGGCTTTCTTAGGCCATATTGCAATATTCAGTATTGGTTACCTGACTTTCAGGGTGCTATTCGCCCTCGCAATAGGGAAGAACATTTTAATTATCATTATTCATCTCCGAGAAATGTGATTGAGCAAACCTACGGGATACTGAAGGCTCGTTTCAAAATTTTGAAGAGAATGCTTCCTTACCCATTCCCTGTACAAAGAAGTATAGTTGCTGCTGCAATGACAATGCATAATTTCATCAAATGACATGCTATATTCTTCATGATTTTTTTGGGTTGAAGTACTTGAATTTATGTATATTATAGATTATGACACAAAAATTTCAGCATCTCATGTGTTCATGTGTGGGAGTGGAATTTGGTACCCAATGGAAATCTATCTTTTTTAGAAATGACATCAACTGCCCCTGCAATAAGACGATGTTACCAAACACAATTTTACAAAAAATCTCTGTCTATTACTGTGCACTGCTAAACAGTTTTACTGCCTACATATTTATTTCTTATAGATCTTTTTGTCACAGATCTATTTTGACTAGATTTGTCCGAAATAGACAAGATCAGAAAAGATCTACCAAAGGAACCCTAAATAATAAAGTCGGTAGAGGGAGACAGAATTAACTCTCTGTAATTTCCCTAGTCATCTCCTCTCAAACCCTAATCACTGAAAGTCTAAAACCCTAGATTTAACCCCTAAAACCTTAACCATCTAAACCAACTTGGTATCAGAGCCAAAGCGGAGAACTAGGGAAGTTCAGCACAGCCTGCGCAGGTGAAAGCTCTCACGAGAAGTTCATCTTCGAGTTTCCTTTTATCTCTCTCATTTCCCCTATACAAAATTTTATACATGGAATACGTCGATTGAGGGAATTGTATCTATATTCTCTATATAAAATTGTAGGAAATTGTTGTTCATCACTTTGGAAAACATAGAAGTTGATACACTATCAAAAAAGCTACTCAGAAGAGCAACTCTCTTGGCTGTTCTTTTAATAATAATAAATCAAGCAAAAATTTTCTTAGAATAGGTAATAGTTACACATATATAAGAAAACTCACAGATCAACAAACTTGCAAACAATGTTGTGGATTTAATGCTCTCAATTTGCTTATACCCAATATATCTTTTTATTTCTGAACTTTGCTTTATCCTTCTTTTACACTTCTTTTTCATATGCTAAATTAGCTTTGGACTGTAAAAGGAATTATGAATATATGTCCTTTATCGCATTGTTTTCTTTTGGAAACTATAATACTTTCTGGCTTTTGAATAGCACAATTACTACGCAAAGTAAGTATCTAATATAATTATTTTCTCATTTTTCATCTTTGCATAGATATCCTTGTCTAATCCTAACAGTAACGTTGACTTCGATATGCAGGAGCCGCTAATCAACACATACACCAATTTTAGAGATGAAGTACTCCCTCGTATCAAAAGGCTTGGATACAATGCTGTTCAGCTTATGGCTATTCAAGAGCATTCATATTATGCTAGCTTTGGGTATACTCTCTTTAGCATACATAAGGATACATTGACATTCAAATGTGATAAATAAACAAAGAGAAGTTTGATTGGACTATGGCATGTTGTCTGTGTTCGTATGTGCTTGGGTTTATTCACTACTTCCTCTTCCATTATTATGACTTTCTTTGTGTTTGTGTCAGTGAAACACTGGTACCACTTGTATTACCATTATTTTCATTTTGGGTGTATGCGTGTTTGTGGCAATACTCTTCCATAAGGACCATAACTGGTACTTGATCTTTGTGTGTGAGTGGGTTGATTTCCCCCTTTTCTTTTACCAGATCAGATTACAATCTTTCCTTTATGTGCTGTAGGTACCATGTTACTAATTACTTTGCACCTAGCAGCCGTTGTGGAACTCCAGATGATCTCAAGTCTTTGATAGACAAAGCTCATGAGCTAGGACTGCTTGTTCTTATGGATATCGTGCACAGGTGACAATTAGATTTTCTAAGGTGCAAATATTACTTACTAGATATACCATGATTTAGACAGATGGTGTTTCACATTGCCGACGTGAAAATACACAAATACACACACACTTCCATTTTCAAGTATTGGTAAATCTTTGAACTCATACTTGTGTAGGGTAGATAATGTTCTCGGTCTTCTGAATTCATGCATCTGATTTCTTCCAAAAACTGGTCTTCCAAAAACTGATGTGGTTTTGACTAAGTCATCTGTTCAGTATACACTGGTAGTGCTCTGTGAAAAACTCTTACCTCCTCTAAGGGCATGTCAATGTCACTTATTCTTATTTAAAATGTCATAGATGCCTAGATTTTTCATGTTTCTTGTTGATTCTGTAGCCGCTGATGGGTGGTTAATTGGTTATGATCTATAGTGTTTATGGATTAAAGATTTTTAAGATATCTAAATCTATTGAAGCCATACTTAGCACCCAATGATTTTATTTTATTTTCCCACTCCTTACTTGAGAGGTCACAAAGAGAAAAATCTTTTTTTGTTTGGGTGGTAGAAAGAGAAAAATCTTGTTTATTGCATTTGTAATCGTACAAGACTGGTTGTCTTGGATTGGGCAAGCTTACGATTCACAGGGGATGAGCTGAGGGAGGTGTTGTCTTGATCCTCTGGATACTGCCAGAGCTGGGGTTGTCTCTCTCACCAGCTAGGAGAGCATGAGCGTATTTTGTTTATTCTTGTTGATGAGTTTATTTGCCTGTAAACTCTATTTTTATGTCATGCTTGTCCCTGTAACTCTTTTCCATTATTATCTATATATTTGTCCGGCTTGATTACGGATAAAAAAAGAGAAAAATCAATAAATATCGGAATGAAGTCAAGAATTAACTCTTTATTAATGTACATGTAAAATACGAGCTTCGCTACAAAATCAAAATACAAATACATTCTTCATGCGAGGAGCGCAAAATTACAGAACTGATACAGAGTAAACATACAATTTTTTTTATGGTCAGTAAACGAGCATATTGCATAGATGAATAGAAAAATAAATGCAGCAGTACACAAACTAAAGGAGTTTACCGAGCAGCAAGCTCAAAAAAGGAAAACAAAGCAAAATTGAGCCTAAAAGTACCTGCTTCCCCAGCTACAGAAGCCGAAACAGAAAACAGAAAGCACAAGAGTAGGTGGAGTAGGACCAATCTCACCCTGGGATCTCTCCCAAGTCCATATCTCTTTGGCAAATCGAACACCATTTTAAGTTTAAATGTTTGATTGGCGAGCAGATACGAGGAGAGGAAGAGGGCGAGTCCTCAAAGACTCGAATTCCTAGAGTAGGCATAAGATTAAAATGGACGAAACCATATTTAGCTCTACTACACTGCTCAAGTTAGAGTACATATACCTTCTCCTTAGCTCAGTTATGAAAAATTTGAAGTGTTCTATTGTCCTTTGGAAGTCCCTTAGCAGAGTTTACTCCATGAAGTGTGTTCATGTCACCACAAGGTCCTTTTCCTCTTATATAATTTCAGAAAAGTTTGATGTTTTGACCCCTTATTGTGGAATACTAGTTGGCTTCTATGCGATGGGACCTTTGGTGTCATTGTCATACATTTTATCAGATAATTAACCATGTCCATTTGCACCTTGTTCTTGGTGTGCATGAGACTTCATCTTTCTTGGATCTAGTGGGAAGTGGGAACTGATTCTCTTTTGCTTTTATGGGAAATTGATTTACTGTCATCACATGTCTGTATCCTGAATCCCTTTGTGGTCATATTATTTATTGGTTGGAGCCCATTTGTTAGGGCAAGATATACTGTGCAATGTTTTGATTTGTTGCATCATTTAATTAATGCATGACAGCATGAGTGGATTCACTACAGGAACAATGCATACAAAATTTTATCCCCTATTGTTTGAGGTAAACACTTTCACCTCTAAGATTTCTGCCATGACTTTGTCCTGAGTTCCTCCATGGATTCATTAGATAACTTTTTGTTTCCTTCACAAGCAAAGCTTTAAACTTTGGTGTCAGTGTAAACTTCAGTGTCAGTGTAAACTTTGGTCACTAAGGAAGTAAAAACATTTTGAGGAAGTTTAAGGAAGTCCAAGGAAACATTGTAAAAATTAAGGAAATGCAGGAAATATTAAGGAGACGTTGAAAATCTAAGATAAACTTTAAAGAATGAATAACTAAATATAAATACACATCAATAACTCGTCACATAACAAATAGATGCATCTATAGTATCAAGTATAAGAATAATGCGAAGTAGCTTACACTGTTTCAAACTGTAAAGCCAAATGCGCACATAAATGAGTTTTACATCGTTACCAAAGCCAGAAACGAAAACGAGAAGCGAACTGAAAGCGAGAAGTGGGAAGCGTGGCTAAAATATCCTTTGTAAATGAGAAGTGAGAAATAAGATATAGGTGCCTCATTCCCATTATATTAGGATGACCAAGTATACCTTAAATTTTTATCTTACATGAAATATTTGTAGAAAAACAGGTACTTTAGGTTTCAATCCAATAATACTTGCTTAGGATTTATGCCGTAGACTTTTGACTCAGGTCTATCCTATCCCTTCCTAGATATATAACCCCTTTGACCACTAAACAGGATATGATGGAAGCGATCTTCCCGGGAAGCGAGTTTGGGAAACGAGTTCTCACCTTGTACATAGCTTCTCTGCAACTATGAAGTTTTATACGATAATACATTTATTTTAGAAAAAAGTATATCACTAGACAACTCTTAGAAATTCTCAAATCATGAATTAAACTTATAACTACATAGAGCTTTAATGTGGCTCGAAGTCATCATTTGTGTTTCTACAAGTGAGGTCACGAAGCCGCTGCGTAGGTAATGGCAGTATTGAGCGTAAGACATGTAACTATGGTAGCAACTAGTATTCTCTCAAATGTACTGCTCTTATGTTTGAGCATCATTACCCATAGGCACTGAGCTTTCATTCAAGCTTGAAATTGTGTTCGAGCTGAGCTCGAGCCAACCTCCGTTTGATTCGGTTTGAGCTCTACTCGGCTTAGAAAAAAGGGCATGTTCTAGCGGTCCTCAGGGTTTTCACCTAAGTGATAATTTATTTTTGTTTCTGTTTCCAGCAAATAAAGGAGCCATGCAAGTGTTGAGAAGGGAGTAGGTGCCTAGTTTCTTTCTTCACATATGGTGCCTAGGTTGGGTGCCACTGAGAGATCTAGATTTTCAGTGTTTATGGAAATTTACATAATTTGAGTCACTTTGCACAAAACATGTTCAGCGGGTCAGCGGCCTCTCCGACAGGTTTTTTTTGGAGGATCAAGTGACCTTTGATTGAAACTTCCAAGCTTGGGTGAAAAACTGAAAATAAAAAGTTTGATTGAGGAAAACAATCAGATTCATGAAGCTTTGCAACTATGATTTTAAGCATTGACGTCGGGCATCAATTTTGGTCCCCACAAAAATGGAAACATGTGGAAATTTATAAAAACATGTTGATATCTTGTAAAATATTGGAAGCTTATGGTCAAATTGTGAATAGGAAATATGGGTTAATATTTTAGGAAATGATAAGAGAAACATGAGAACCATACAATTGATGGATGAAGTAAAACCAGTTAAATAGGCAAAAGTACTTGCTAATGCACATATATGTGATGCTAGCAGTTTTTTTTTTTAATAGCAAAATGGACCTGACCTGACGCTAGCAGTTGGACTTGCAGTCTTATATTTTGCAAGTATATTGTAGTCATGTATTCTAAGTTAATTAATTAAAAGAACATCTAGAATAAGCATATACAAGACCATACATTTGTGTTCTACAAGTTTCCCAACTTATGCTAGAATTTTTGTTTCTTTTTACAATTTTGTTTTTTGATAAGATTTTTTAGAATTAATTATTTCTTTCTGAAAATGCTTATTCTAATTGGCAATACGACTTTAATATATGACTAAATACATGTGTTGTTGTTCTATTAGGTTTCTTATTTCTTTTGACTTTTATGTTATTTTTATCTTTAAAATCGTAACAAGTTATATTTCAAATTTGATTACTCTATCCTAAAATTTCTTATTATAATTGGCAATAAGACCTAACCAGTTATATCTTAAAATTAATCACTTCATCCTAATTTTTTTTTATATAATTGGTAATTAGACTGAAATATATGCAATTATATTTCTATCAGGTACCTAACTTATTTTAAGGTTTATTTATTTATTATTTCTTGAATTTTGCTGGTTCAAAGTTGTATCTGAAAAAATAATTGCTCAAGTGAGAAGAATCACATCTGTTGTTATGAACATGCATCTGGTCACTAAAGTTTATCTAAGTAACATTATTTCTCCTGCCCTTGTTTTTTCCAAATACATTTTCTAGAAAATTTCCCCCCTTGTTTTTTCCAAATACATTTTCTAGAAATTTTCCCTAGTCGACCATGCATTTGGTCACCAAACAGATTATGTAAGTGAGCACACATGTCATGTTGATGAGTCTACTAAAATCTGGGTGAGGATTGACTTGTGCTCCATTGTTCTAGACATTTAGCATGTTTGTATGAGCTACGCATCACATGATGAAAGTTAATCCACGTGTAGCCATCAAATGTGGAATCCTCAATGACAATCCTGATACGTGTGTTTTATCAATGTAGGACAATCCTATTGGGTCCATTACCATGTTCCATCACCTCGTCTGATCACAAGCTATTGACGTGGTGAATTGTACGAGGACATAAAAAATGTAAAAAAGTAAGAAGTGATGCAAAAGAAATTTTGGATTACCCTAAATAAATCTGAACAATATATAGAAAAAAGCCTTTTTTAGGCCACGAAAATCTAACAGCTACGTCGTGGGTAGCTTGCTAGTTGTTTGGGCTCCATTGCTTCTTGCTTATTTAGTGTTACTCTATCTTCTTCACTCCTTATTGTGACAATTGAAGTGCTACTTAAATTGCCAATACCCCCTTGGACTAACCAATCTTACTGACTTTGATTTCCATTTCCTTCATCATACTATCTTGGTACTTTTTCCCTCTCTCATCTCCCTTGAGAGCATCAGCAGGTGGACTTCCTTATCAAGTCACCTACTGCTTCTTCAATTGTCTTTTTTACTCAGCAAACTTTCAATGGTTTCAATGACCTCATTGCAAGTTTCAAAAGAGGCGAGGAATGTCAATTTGTTACATGTTTAGTATGGACACACCTTATATGGTTTTGTACTCGTTTTGGGAATTTTTTGGCCAGTTTCATGAGAGTTGTGATATCTCAAAATTCTATGTACTTTGGATGTGTTGAGATATGATTCATTATGTAGGTGTGATACACCATATCCTTCATTAAGGGTATTTTTGTAATTATCACCATTAGGTTATTATAATATAAAGATGAAGGGATTAGAGAGAATAACTCTCTAATCAACGTTTTCCCCAATTCTTTCTCTCTCTCTCTTCATCATCTCTTCTAGGGTTTAATCTCCAAGTTGGTATCAGAGCCCAAAAGGCCCAACCGCCAATTTATGCTCACACTCACGATGATAGACCCAAACATAAAGGCTGCATGATCAACGACCCATAAAGGCACACGTGACATACCTAAGAATTAGGGCTGCACATGAGGGGGCGTGTAAGAGAACCAATCCCACATCGACTAAATAGAGAAATAGTTGTGGCCTTATATACATGTAAGGCCTCTCCACTCATTGCCAATTGGTTTTGAGTTGGATTGTGGCCTTATATACATGTAAGGCCTCTCCACTCATTGCCAATTGGTTTTGAGTTGGACGCTTTTACATGATATCAAAGCAAGGTTTAGAGAAAAAAAGAGGGAAGGAGAAAGTTTTTTTTACAGCAGTTTTTTTCTGGTTTTCTCCACGCACAGTGCTGATGTCAGCATGATATCATGCTGACATCAACATCCGTATAACGCCAGATGTCGGGTAATGCTACCGCATGATTGATCTTCCTTTGTAGAGGTATGTGGTGATTTTTATGGAATTTTTTTGGCAGCCTCGATATATTTTTCAGAATTTATCCTCCTTCTGAAATTTTTTTTTTGTAAATCGCTCTGTGCGATCTGGTTGGGAGATTTTGCAACACAAATACCAAAGGGTTTGGGTCGAAATTTGTATTCCTACCATTTGGAAGTGATCTCCCATGATTTGGATCAGATTCGAGAGTTTTATGAGGACTTTATCATCGCTATAATCCACGGTTTCTCCATGGATGCCTGGTCGTGCTGCTCCTACACTTGAGTTAGTACTGTTTTTGGATTATTTTTACCCTTCCTATCATTGTTTGGGGGTTATTTGATGACTGGTTTTTATTGTGGATGTGCATCTAGATGCTTCTAATGTGAAGAAGCCATTCTTCCTTTGACTTGTCGACTTTGGTGACTCTCGGCATTGGTTGTTGGGGCTAGTTTTTGTGGATCAGCAGTTCTCATTTTTTTTGAATTGATTGGAATAGAGCAGCATCAAATATGACCAATGATGATGGGTTTGAAGGGATATCCGAAGCTACATCGACGGTATTAAGTAGTAAGGTCACTCATTCCGTCACGAATGGCTGTGGTGATAACCCCGGAGTGTTAATTACAACCATAAAGTGGGATGACACCAACTTCCTTGAGTGGTCTCAATCCGTTAAGATGTGTATCGACGGAAGAGGGAAGTTAGGGTACTTAACAGGCCGAGTAAAGGAGCCGGCTATAGAGGCCGAGGCATATGATAAGTGGGAGCAAGAGAACCTTATGTTTATATCGTGGTTATTGCACTCCATGCAATCTTCCATTAGTAGAGGTTTCTTATTCCTTCATACATCGAAAGAAATTTGGGATAAGGCGACTAGAACCTATTCCCAGCATCAGAACATCGCCAGGATTTATCAGTTGAGGCAAAAGATAACTACTTTTCATCAGGGAGAGCGAAGCCTCTCTACCTATTACTCTACTCTTCAGGGTCTTTGGGAAGAGTTGGATCACTTTCAGGTCATCAAGTGGGACATTGATAAAGACAGCGATCGGCACAGTAAACAGGTGGAACGGAACAAAAATTTTGACTTCTTGGTGGGTTTGAATCCGGACTTTGAAGTCACTCGAGTCCAAATTTTAGGGAAAGATGAGCTCCCCTCTTTGGACCGCGTTTATTCCCTAGTCCAAAGTGAGGAAAGCAGAAAAAAGGCAATGATAATTACTTCGACCAGCGATTATCTCGCCCTTGCGACAACTTCTCGTGTTCCTTGAGGTGGAAAATATCATCCTCGGAAGAATAGGCCTCCTAATGGCAAAGATAAGTTGAAGTGTGAGCATTGTGGGAAGACTAGACACACTCGAGAAACTTGTTGGGATCTCATTGGCCGTCCCGCAAAGTTTTCTCGTCCTGGTCAGCAAATGGGCACCCCTCCAGGCAACTCTGTTGCCTCCATGCCTCCTTCCTTGGGTACTTCCTCTACATCGGCTTCTCCTATCGGATCATCCTTCTCCGAGAGCTTCTCTAATGTAGATATAGATCGTCTTCGACGTCTCTTGAGCCAGATGGAAGGTTCTTCTGCCTCTACTTCCTTTGCCTAGATAGGTACTCTCGCATCTGCTAATTTCGTTTCGCATTCCTAGTCCAGTACGACCTGTATCATTGATTCAGGTGCGTCAGATCATATGACTAGTCTCTCCACTGTGTTTTCTTCCTATAGTGTTTTGTCTGGGAGATAAAGTTAGGGTGGCTGATGGATTCCTTTCTTTCTTCCATCTCTGGAAAGGTTGATGTCAACATTACTAATGCCTTATCGCTTTCATCTGTTCTTCATGTTCCCAATTTATCCACCAATTTATTATCAATTAGTAGTCTAACCAAAAGCCTTAATTGTTGTGTGACATTTTTTCTTAACTCATTGTGTATATCAGGACTTGTTGATGAGGAAAACGATTGGGAATGGTCGTGAAGCAGATGGTCTATATCTCCTGGATGTGGATGTCCTCCTTCAGCCTTACAGAGTAGTTGTCGTCCTACTAGTAGTAATAATGATGCCAAAATCAGATTGTGACACAGTCGTCTAGGTCATTTATCTTTTAAGTCTTTGCAGTTGGTCTTCCCGGACTTGTTTAAGTTTGTTCCTGGTCTTAGTCTGTAATGTGAAGTGTGTGAACTCTCCAAACATTGTAGAACTATTTTTTCTCCGAGTATAAATAGAAGTATGTCTCCATTTCAATTGATTCATTCTGATGTCTGGGACCCTGCCCCTGCTTTATTTGTGCATGACTATCGGTATTTTATTTCCTTTGTGTATGATTTCTCTCGTCATACTTGGATTTACTTGATGAAGTCTCGCGCTGAAGTCCCGGACCTCATCAAACGGTTTCACAGAATGGTATTGACCCAATTCATGAAACAGATTAAAATTTTCAGATCCGATAACGCGAAGGAGTACCTCGAGGGAAATTTAAGGCAATATTTGGTTGATCATGAAATGATCCATCAGAGTACATGTCCTTATACTCTCCAACAAAATGGGGTGGCAGAGCGTAAGAACCTTCATCTGTTGGAGGTGGCTCGCAGCTTACTGACAGGTATAAATATCCCATAGAAGTTTTGGGCTGAAGCAGTGCACACATCCGCCTGTTTGATTAATCGAATGCCATCTCGAGTACTGAAGTTGAAGTCTCCGTATCTACTACTCTGTCCAGCCCAACATCTGTTTCTTATCTCTCCTCGTGTCTTTGGTTGTGTCTGCTTCATTTATATTTTGGTTCCTAATCGAACCAAATTGGATCCCAAATCCCTTTGAGGTGTTCTTTTGGGATATTCCTCCACACAAAAGGGATATCGATGCTTTGATCCCGGTTCGGGAAAATGGTTTGTGACCATGGATGTCACTTTTTTTGAGTGTTCCATTTTTTCCTCGTTCCCCTACCTCTCTTCAGGGGGAGCATAGTGCATTATTGGAAGAGAGTTTGCCTATGGTACCCAAGGTTCAAAAAAACGGTTTCGGACACCGTAACGGACACGGCCGAAACCATTACGTAACGCCGTTACGTAACGGTTTCGGCCTTTACGGAATTTTTGTTTTTGGCTTAAAAAATCAAAAAAATCACAATAAATAGAAAAAAAATAAAAAAAAATATGTAGGTGTAACGTAACGGTAACGGGTAATGGTGTTCACCGAAACCGTTCGTAACGGGCGTTACGTAACGGTTTCGGCGTTTTTTAAAACCATGATGGTACCACTTCCAGCGATGGTTCCTGATATTACCCCTTCTGTTTCTGTTGCTCCTACTGAGACTAATACTACGAAGGATCTACAGATTTATAACAAACGCGAAAAGGAAGGTACCACTGTGATAAGGCCATCTCCCAATTCTGACCCCTTTGAACCAGGTAATAGTTTTCATTACCTCCTGTGGTTTCAATTTCTGTTCCTGATATTGATAATGATACTGCTCCTATTACCATATGCAAAGGGAAGCGCTAGTGTATAATTCATCCTATTTTTAACTTCATCTCATATGCCTCTTTATCACCCTCCTATTCTGCTTTCTTGTCATCTGTTTCTTCTGTGTCTTTACCTTCCAAGTTTCAGGAGGCTGTCTCTGATCCTAAGTGGCGCGATGCTATGATGGAAGAAATGAGAGCTCTAGTCAAGAATGACACATGAGAAATGGTTGAGTTACCCAAAGAAAAAAGGACAGGAGACTGTAAATGGGTGTTCACTGTTAAACATAAGGCAGATGAATCAATTGAGAGGTATAAGGCAAGACTGGTAGCTAAGGGGTACACTCAGACTTATGAGATTGACTACAAAGAGACATTTGCACCAGTTGCTAAAATGAACTCCATACGAGTTCTCTTGTCTTTGACAACTAATCACTCGTGGCCCCTACACCAGTTAGACGTAAAAAATGCATTCCTTCATAGAGACCTACAAGAATAAGTGTATATGTCCCCTCCTTCTGGGTTCAAGCTACCTAATAGTGAAGGAAAGGTCTACAAACTGAATATATCTATTTAGGGATTGAAATTGTCCCCTCGGGTTTGGTTTGAGAGGTTCAGTCAAGCTGTAAAGAGGATGAGTTATCTACAGAGTCATGCTGATCACACTCTTTGTCAAGAAAAAGGGGCAGTTACTTACAACATTAATTTTCTATGTAGACGACATTGTGGTGACTGGAAATGACTCACTAGAGATTCAAAACCTGAAGAAGTTTCTAGCAACAGAGTTTGGGATCAAGGATTTGGGTAGTTTGAAGTATTTTCTGGGAATTGAGGTTGCTCGATCAAAGAGGGGCATATTCATATCGCAGCGGAAGTATACCTTAGATTTACTTAAGGATACTGGAAAATTGGGTTCTCGACTAGCAGACACTTCTATTGAGCAGAATCATAAGCTGAGCTCGAGTGATGGCCTGTTACTAGAGGACAAAGAGATGTACCAAAGACTAGTTGGTCGTCTCATTTATCTCTCTCACTAGACCTGATATCGCATATGCAGTCAGTGTTGTTAGTCAGTTCATGTATGAACCTCGGATTGCTCATTATGAGGCAGTTGAGAGAATCTTGAGGTACTTGAAGACTACTCTAGGGAAGGGTCTTCTATTTGCTAACCATGGTCACTCTCGACTGGAAGCTTACACTGATCCTGATTGGGCTGGAAGTGTTGATGACAGGAGATCTACCACAGGATATTGTACTTTCCTTGGTAGTAACCTTATCACTTGGAGAAGCAAGAAGCAAAGTGTAGTTGCTAGGTCAAGTGCTGAAGCAGAGTATAGGGCAATGGCTCATGTGGTAGCAAAATTATTGTAGCTGAAGATTTTACTACAAGATCTAGGGATGAAGGTGGATATTCCTATGAAGTTGTTTTGTGATAACAAGGCGGCCATCAATATTGCCCAGAATTCTATTCAACATGACCGAACTAAACACATTGAAATTGATAGGCACTTTATTAGAGAGCAAGTTGCTTCAGGAAATCTCTGTTTACTATTTGTTACAACTGGAAACCAACTGGCTGATGCACTCACAAAGGGAGTTACCAAGGGTAGTTATGAAGGTACTCTTAACAAGCTAGGCATGTTGAATATCTATGCTCATCTTGAGGGGGAGTGTTGAGATATGATTCATTATGTAGGTGTGATACACCATATCCTTCATTTAGGGTATTTTTGTAATTGCCACCATTAGGTTATTATAATATAAAGATGAAGGGTTTAGAGAGAATAACTCTCTAATCAACGTTTCCCCCAATTCTTTCTATCTCTCCCTCTTTTTTCATCATCTCTTCTAGGGTTTAATCTCCAAGTGGAGGGTAATAGAATCTTTTGTTATAAGTCAAAACCAGCTCTCTTTTCTATTTTTATGATAGTTATATGTATGTGTTACCTTTGTATCTTGTAGTTACTGACCGAAAAAGTTATTGTATCCAGCCATGCATCAAATAATGTTTTGGATGGACTGAACATGTTTGATGGAACCGATAGTCACTACTTCCACTCTGGAGCGCGGGGGTATCATTGGATGTGGGATTCTCGTCTTTTCAACTATGGAAACTGGGAAGTATGTGTTCTTCTGAAAATTTTCAAGTCATTGTATATTGTCATTAATGTTTTTTTTTTTTTTCCTTTTTTTTTTAACATCTATGTTTTATTGTTTAATCATTTTATGTTCTTTTAAGGTACTGAGGTTTCAGGTCTTGTATATTGTCAAATTTTTTTCCTATATGGTTGTAGTGATTAGTCATTTCATATTCTTTTAGGTACTGAGGTTTCTTCTTTCAAATGCACGATGGTGGCTGGATGAATTTAAGTTTGACGGGTTTAGATTTGATGGTGTGACTTCAATGATGTACACTCATCATGGGTTGCAGGTAATGTGGATTGTGGGAATCAAGTACTTCCTTTGGTCTATGTGGTTCTTGATCAAGTTCAATGGACTTAATTTTATCTTTGAATGATAAAATTCGTAAGGATTATATAATTGCTTGATGCATGTGGTTTATAATTATGAACGGAGTGCAATGTGATACAATTATCGGTATCTCAATGTTTGTTGTTCATGTTATTACTTATTAGTTATTACTGATTGCATTTCATGAACAGCGGCAAATATTTTTATTTGAAGTTCTATTGAATCATTATCCCTGGCCTTGTAGTGAATTTGTGGTTGTAGATTGCCTGCAGTGACATGGTGTGCTATCATTGCAATTTCCACCAACATAGCTACCTTGTACTCACTGGCATGCTTATTTATGATCTCCTCTAGTTTTGAGATGTATGTTGTTAACGTTCTTTTATGATTTATAAGGTTAGAAAATCTAGTTCTTCCGAAGCTTGCATTATATCACCAGTGTGATAAGATCATGTATTTGAACCATGTTAAATCTCAACGAAGGTGGTGCCTCTCGACTTGGCGAGCTTCATATACATTTGGAGGTGACTTGCCGAGTATGTACCAGCTCATCTCGGTCTTGAACCCAACCAAATTGGATAGCAAGATCAAGACTTGAAACCTCGATTAGAAATTAATGAATGCCTTGATTCTTGGGAATATTGCTAATGTTTAATGTGGAATGACAAATTTGAAGGTCTGTGTAATTAAGAATGATGTATCCTGGCTATCCCCGTAATCTTGTTGTCTATTTTTTCTGTAATGCAATAAATGTTTTTCATCAATAAAGCAAAAGATTTGCTTATTGAACTACAAGTGATTTGTTGGTTTCTACATCTCTGTCTCCATCGTCAAGAAAGCTTGTGTGTACTTGTGATGATCCATATATATTTTGTAGGTTTGGACAAATATAAAGAATGTTGTTGATGTCCTTCAAGGATGAATTTTGTCCTAGCTATGTGCATAATCTTGTATTTAGTTTTTCCCCTTAATGAACTAGTTAAGTTCACACGTCACTTTTATCCCTTGTATTGTGAATGGCTAGGATCTCAAGTTAAAGGGTAATATTGGTCATTTTATAAATGAGAAAAAATGGAGGGGATTGAGGAATTTTTAGTTCAACACTTATCCTAGATTTTCTCACCCACTTCTTCAGTTCTTTGGAGCTTTATGAAATGATCAAAATGTCATCATTATATCAATGTGGTCATTTGATAACAGGGGCAAATTGTCTGGTGAGCGTTACCATACTCACTAACAACGTGAATGGTAACAAGGCCCCATAGGCCATAAGTATTATATAACACAACAGTTGCTTTGCATATGCGAATTAGAAGGATTTTTGATTGACTTTGTCATTTACAGGCTCTTAAATTTATTTATCCATCACTAGATCCAGCAAAGTTTGCATTCGTCTGTGAAGCGTTGTTTGTGTTTATAGTCTATAGTCTATACTCTATACTATTGATAGAAATGAGAGAAATGCGATATACTTCATTCTGTTGTTCTATATTCTTGTTTCTAACAATGTTGATAAGTTCTACATTTCAAGGGGAAATATTACAACTACATCAAAATTCTCATTCATCTATGGCATTCAACATGATATATAGATATATTCTTATTTTAACATTTCACCAATAAATTACTCACATCTGTAGTATGTCTAAATGTTATTTACCTAGAAGGCATCTATACAAAATTTTTATAAGCGTAGTGACTGCTGCCTTTTTTCTTCATCCCTTGTGTAACATACGAAACAGGTATTTATTGGGATGGAGCCAATCAATGTTGGCTTGTGTTTCACTATCATCGGCTTGCACTTGTCTGAGATCAGTCCTAAATTTAATAATTTCTAATTTACTCTGAAGTTTAAAGTTTCTAATGTTTTTGGTAATGTGAACTACTGTATTCATCCGATTCATGCTTGCTCTCTACAATATGGTGCCCCCAAAGTTTTCCCTTAGGACTTGATATACCTATGTGTTGTAATAACAAACTCTTCTTCAAGTGGTTCTCAATTGTATTCATGGCCTGGTGTTATGAATTTTATCAGAGAAAAATTTGCCTCCTAGAAAGACATCATAGTACTTAAATCTGAAGAAATTATAAACTTTTGAGCTGTAATTTGCATTTACCAAGCAGGCTGGTTGTTGCTTGCTGGATTGCCACTCCATCAACCAGGAAACTTTTGAATTTCGTAGTATAGAAATTGTAGTTTTTAATAGGATTTGAAATTCCAGTCTGCCCAAGTTACTTGTTTTGAATAAGTCTGGAAGTTTTCCTGTTATCAGAGTCTGAACTTATTTATTGATTGGTATTGGTTTCATGTTTTGCATTACGTTTTTTTTTTTTTTGCTGTTCTTTCTGCTATAGTATCACTTCTTTGTCTTACCACATTACGTTTGTGTGCTTGCTGCCAGGTAACATTTACTGGGAATTATACCGAGTATTTTGGGTTTGCAACTGATGTGGATGCGGTCGTTTATTTAATGCTGGTTAATGATCTTGTCCATGGGCTTTTCCCCGAGGCTGTTACTGTCGGTGAAGATGTAAGTGCAGTTAATTTTTTTCTCTGTCCAAAAGCAATGCTGTGCACCATCTAAAAACAATGAATCCTAACATGTGTATCCTACAAAATATTGATTTAGGCTATGAGTATAATAACGCAGTCTGGTCAAAACTTTTATATATGGTTAACTAAGAGTATCTCCAACACTTTGGCTCGTTTTCCTCAAATTTTCGTCAAAATAGAGAGCTTCTGACAGTTTAGGGAGCCATTGTTTCAGTTCAACTCCAACACCCACTCCCTATCTTCTTCCCCATCTCTGTATTCACCCCTTTAACGGTCATTTTTTGAAAAATTACAGAGTAAAAAATGGGATGGTGAGCCAAAAACCCTCGCTAGATTTGGCGAGCCAAAGCTCATTCTCTAAAATGACGAGGCAACATGGAGAGCCTGTTGGAGCCAAGATTTTGCCTTCACGCTCCCTAAATTGGGGAAGGGAGCATGAATAGGGTAGCGTTGGAGATGCTCTAATAGGAAGATGTATGTCCACAAACAAATGTACATTGTGGGATTGGACATGTGGAAAGTTTACTGAATCTTTATGTTTACATTTTTTTCTCCATGGTCCATTAGTGTCAGTTGAAATTTTGAGCTTTTGTAGTGTTGTTTTATTTTGAGCTTGAATCACCTGAAGCACACATCTCTAAACGTCTCATAGCCTGATACTAGAGCGTCTCTCAGTCGTTGTGATTTATGGGATCTGTTTACGACCTTTGAAAAGTGATTGTTCATCAAGGTATAAGCCAGGTATAGGACTAAATGTTTCACTGCTATAGCCTATATGGGCCAACCAAAGTAATCAATAATATTTTTTTCTTTTATTATGTGCCACATAGAATACTTTATTGAACTAGAAAGAGAAACTCTAGATGAAAAGAAGAGGAGAAGAAAAGGAGTGAAAAGATTAGGAGCTGATTTCGTCTTTCTTTTTATTTATACTACGTATAAAAAAAGAGAGTACAATAATACCCTTAATGACAATGATATGATTCGGCGTATCTACACCCATAATAATGATGTATCTCAATTCTCAACACTCCCTCAAGTTGTGCATGGATATCTATCATGCCTAGCTTGTTAAGAATTGATGTTACGGTTGTTTTGGGAACACCTTTAGTGAGAATATTAGCAAGTTGTTATTCGGAGTGTTTTAAAATCACCGAGTTGGTTCGAAATTCGGTTGAGTCAACTCGGATTGGCCGGATTTCTAGCCCAACTCGGTTGGGAACTCGTAAATGTAACAAATCGGTTCAAAACTTGCTTGACTCAGTCAAGTCGACTAGACTGAGTTGCGTGAGTGGATCAGACCGATCTGTGAAAGGACATGGCTAGAATTTTGTAAATTGCTTTTACAATCCTAATAAAAGCTTAAAAAATGAATCTCATGAGATTCTCACCCATTTCCATATACAAGGTGCAAAAGAAAGAAATGTCTCCTACTAGCATTAATGCTTCATGTCCTCTCTTTCCTCACCAACCTATTCAAAAGGAAAGACTCTGTCTCTCCATCCAAACCTTTGCAGACTAAACACCCTCATCCCTCTCCACTGTAGAATGAGAGAGAGAGAAACATACTAGCCGTCTCTCCCTATATATATATGCGTGTGTTCTAAAGTTTATTGGGTTAATATTATATTAAGTATACATATTTTAATTCATTTTTTTGATTGAAGATGTCCATGATTAACAAATAGTATACCTTTTCAAGAGTAGTATTTAAATAACGCAATATCTTCTCAATAGTTTCATAATGAGGGCCCCGAAGTTCTTGCATGAACTGACTTACCACACTAACAACATATGCAATATCTGACCCAGTGAGAGAGAAATAAGACGACCACCTAGTCTCTGGTACAGTTCTCTATCTCAAGTAATTTTCCATCACTAGAATTCAACTTATGATTTGGTTCAATCGGAGTTTCTACAGGTCGAGCACCCAGCTTCCCGGTATCCATGAGTAAGTTTAAGATATACTTCATCTGTGATATAAAGATGCCCTTCTTGGAGCAGGCCACCTTTATACCCATAAAATACTTGAGACTTCATAGGTCTTTGATTTCAAACTTCTGTATCAGAAAAATTTTAAACTTTCTAATCTCTAGCGAATCATTACCTGGCACCACAATGTTATCAACATTGACAATTAGAGCAGTAATTAGCTACTCACAATGTCTCACAAAGAGAGTGATCCACATGACTCTATGAATAAACCATCCTCATCACAACACTACTGAACCTCTCCAACCAAGCCTGAGGTGACTGTTTTAGACCATAAATTGACTTTTTTAATTTGTAGATTTATTTTCTCACTGCTAGGAAGTTTGAGCCCTGGTGAAGGATCCATTTACACCAAAGTTTAAAAACTCGGTTTCGGCCACTGTAACGACCTCGGGCGAAACCGATACATATCACCGATATGTAACAGTTTTGGCCTTTTAAATTTTTTTTTAAAAAATTTAGTTTGAAAAAAATCACAATAAATAGGAAAAAATAAAAACAGTGCAGTAAATGAGTAACAACATTGTTCTAAAGCCAATGTCAAGTTGAAAATGGAGAAAACTAGGTTTCGGCCACCCTAACGGCCTCTGGTGAAACCGATTTACCTTCCAAAAAAAAATCAAGTTGAAAATGGAGAAAAAAATGAAAAATAAAGGTAGTAGATGTCTTTACACTAATATAAAGTGTTATTTAGTGTAAAAAAGTAGAGAAAATGCAAAAAAAAATAAAACCTTAACCTCCTAAATCAAGTAATTAACAAATGTTCATGATTTCAAGTGAAATCTATGAAACTCACATGCATTTAGTAAGTTTCGGTTGTAATAAACATGATTTGCATAAAACTTGTGAGAAAACTTATCCGATTTATCTCTCAAATTGAGTTATCCCCAAAATGAACACTGTGACGTAGATTTCTTCAAATCGATGATTGAAACCTTAAATCAAGTTGTTAATCAACAAAAATCAAAAGGATTTTAGGTAAAAGGAGTTAAAATGGGTAGAGAGAAGAAAGAAAGCAAAGAGAGGTGTTTAGGTCTTTACGGAACTAGTTTTAAAGTGAAAGCGTCGGGCGAGTCCTACGGCTGAAACCGATACGTATTGTAGTTCTCGGCCGATACTTAATAGTTTTGGCCGAGTCTTATTTTTTTCGTAAAAAGAGGGTAAGGGCACGGTTTCGGGTCTCGGGTGCAACCGAAACCGATATGTATCAATTTCGGTGAGTTTTTAAACCATGATTTACACTCCCCCCCTGCAATCTCCATGAAGGAAGACATTACATCCAATTTATTTAAAGGCCAAGAAAATCTCACTGCCAATGATAATGGAACTCTAATAGGGTTCATATTTGCAACCAGAGCAAACGTTTCCCTGTAGGCAATCACATATATTTGTGTGTATCCCTTAGTAACCAACCTCGCCTTATATCTTTCAGTTGACCCACTAATCTTGTGTTTTACAGTGAACACCTACTTGCCACCAATTGGATCATTTCCTTTAGGTAAATCCACTATTTCCCATGTACTCTTTTTGATTAACGTCCTCATTTCTTCCATTATAGCCTCACACCACTTTGGATTATAGATTGCCTCCTAGAATCTGGAAGGTAAAGACATTGAAGAAAAGATGACAAAAAAGCCGAATAGACAGAGGACAAAGATGCATAAGAAACATAGTTAGAGATAGTATGCATAGTACACTGACACTTTCTTTTGCGTAAGACAATATAAGTGTTATCATCAATCGTAGGAACAAATACCAAAGAAGAAGAAGTAGGATTACCTGAATCTAAATTGGAGCCTGGTTAAGAGGAATCTGAATTGGTAGCATGCTGTATCACAGTGGTCCCTTCTCCTTTCTTGCGTCTAGTGTAAGTTTGTAATTCCTTCTCAGTAGTAGTATTAGTATAAGATAAGTGCTACACTGAACAACGGAATAGAAAGGAACATCAATTGGCTGAGGAAGAGGAATTGGAGAAGAATGTTGCCTCTCTTCCAACTCACTATGCTCTCCCTGAAGAGAGATATGAGGAAGGGAAAAGAAGGGTTCAGACCCCAAAAAGGTGACATCTATGGTAACAAACCATTTTAATCACCGGATCAAAACACTTGTATACATTTTGATTAGAGGAATACCTTAAGAGAATTCCATGAATGGATTTGAGATTCAATTTAGTCCTATTTAGTCCCAAGATATGAATAAAGCACACACAACCAAAGACTCGAGGAGGAACAACGAAGGGGGACTGTTCTGGACAAAGATTGTTATGTGAAGACTTTAACTTCAATACCCGGGACGACATACGATTGATTAAGTAGGCTACTATAAGAACTACTTCTTTTGCCCAGAACTTCTTCGGTATATTTATTCATATGTGGAGGCTTCAAGCAACTTGCATGAGATGACAATTTTTTTTCTCTCGGCCACCCCATTTTCCTGAGGAGTATATGGACAAGAATCATACCATAATTTTTCAAGTAATTTTGTAGTTCACCTTCAAAGTATTATGTTGCATTATCATATCAAATGACTTTTATTTGCTTTTCAAATTGAGTTAGTATTATGTTATGAAATCTTTTGATGATACTTAGAACTTCATCACGGGTCTTCATCAAGTAAAGCTAAGTACACTGAGAAAAGTCATCCACAAAGGCAATAAAATACTGATAGCTATGAATATACACTATAAGCCGTAAGGGCTGGTCCACAAATATCAGAATGGACAAGTTGGAATGAAACTGTACTTTTATTCATACTTAGAGAAAAATAAGTTTTACAATGCTTGGACAACTCACACACTTCACTTTGTAGACTCTGACCTGACATAAATAAGTTAGGAAAAACTAACTTTAGGACTGAAATGATAAATGACCCAAACGATTATGCTACAATCTGATTTGGGATTAATTATTACTCCAATAAGACTACAACAAGACTGTGCTGAAAGAGAACCAACAACATTTAGGAGGTAGAGACCATCTGCTTCACATCTATTCCCAATAGTTTCCCTTGTTGCCAAATCCTGGAAGATACAATAGATAGAAGAAAATGTTGCACAATTAAGATTTTTTTTGTAATAGTACTAATGGATAATAAGTTAGTTGATAACTTTGGAGTTTGGAACATGAAGAACAGATGAAAGAGATGAGTTATTAAAAATCTTGCAATCTCTCTTCCTTGAGATGGAGGAAATGGATCAATTAACAATCCTTATCTTATCTCTTCCAAAAGGTAAAGTATAGATAGAGAAAGTAGAGGACAAATTAGTCATATGATCCGGCGCACCTAAATCGATAATCAGGCTAGATTGGACGAGGAATGATTTACGAAATTAGTAGATACATAAGTACCTGATTGTGCAAAAGATGTGAGGAGGTCTAACGACCTTCTAATTGATTTAGGAGACGTCAGAAACGATTAGTATCAATTGTTAAAAAGTGTCGGAGGCTGATGAGACACTTCTCATAAGAGAAGCTGGTGAAGGGGTACACAAGGAAGGAGTCAAAGTTGCTGCACTGTTGCCAGTAGGTGCATTTGTATGTTGCTCGGGATGGTTAAATAGTGTCAATCTACCTTGTAGATCCCAACAAGTCTCTTGTGTATACTGAATCTTCCTACAATGATCACACTTCAATTTGTCCTTGGCATCAGAAGGTATGTTCTTCCTGTTGGGTCATTTTCCCCCCTTTTGAGTACTTGAAGATGCAATAAGAGTGGAATGATCGCTGCTCGGAGTAATTTGTATAGCCTTCTTACGACTTTCCTTACTTTGTACCATAGAGTAGACTTGGTCCAAAGTAGGAAGCTCATATCTCCCCAAAATCTAAACCATGGTTAATTCAAACTCAGAGTTCAGTCCAACTAGGAATTCAAATATCCTGTTTTGCTATACTTGTTGTCGATGCCTATCCTTGTCTTTATCAGTGTCTTGCTGTATGACCTGATAATGATCCAACTATTCCCAAAGTCCTTATAGAGTGGAGTAGTAAGTAGCTAAGCTCTTCTCACTTTATCGAGAGTAGCAATTTTTTGCCTCAACTGGTATACTCTAACAATGTTTTGTAGTTGGGAATAAGTTCTCGGAACTCATCCCAAATCTCATTCGTTGTCTTGAGGAACACAAAACATCTATTAATCTGTGATTGCATGGAATTGAGTAGCCATGACAACAAGGTAAAATTTTCCTCTTCCCATTTGTCATATGGCATGTCATCTATAGGAGATTCCTTCACCCTACTATCCAAGTAACCAAATTTCCTTCTTCCGCCAATGTACATCTTTGCGGATTGAGACCATTCCAGAAGATTGGTGTCATCCACCTTTATAGTTGTGATTTTCATACTAGGATTATTGCCATGCTTGTGATCGGCGATTCAGCATCAAACTTGGATTCCCAAAACTCCTAGAAATCACCTTTTGACCTCCTTCAGTCAATATTGGTGATAATATTCCTTAAATAACAGACGAATCTTTGCAAATTCCCTAAATCTCAAAATTTTGAGATTTAGAATTCAAAAAAGCAAAAACAGCCCTAAAAGGGCCAAAAATCCATGGTTCAAAAACCCAAAACTCGACTCAACTTGACTTGAAAGTTAGTTAGGTGGAGTAACTTGGAAAATTCGAAAAATTTGACTCAGTCCAACTTGGAATGTATATATACACACACACACACATACATACCAATTAGGCAATTACCAATTTCTTGGCATTTTATCCAAGATCGAACCTCAAATAACCCTGGGTTAATTAACCCAAAGTAGGCTGGTTTTGCAGCTCCCCAAGAAAGCTAGTGCAAAAACAGTGTGATGTTTGAGTTTTTTTTTCCCTTCTAAAATGACTAAAATATCCTTCAGTGACTCTGCCGAGTCTGACGATAATCCTTCTGTGCAGGACTTGTCTTCCTGCTCGTATACGAAGTAGAAAGAGAAATTCTAGATGAAATGTAGAAGAAGAGTTGAAGATGAGAGAAAAATTAGGGGCTGATTTCTCCTTTCTAATTATTTGTACTACTTATAAAAAGAAGCTTACAATAATGCCCTTAATAACTTAACCATATGATATGGTGTATCTACACCCGTAATAATAATGTATCTCAACAATTGCCAAAGAAAATTGGCCTCTCTTAGTAAATAAGTTTATAGCTTTTCATCAAGTTTACGCTGTTCAAGAAATTAAGGTGCATTTTCTTTAGGTACACGAACCGTGTTGTTTATCATTAATTCATTGTAAACCATGCCTTTGTGTAGTGCATGCAGTAGAGGACATGGAATCATGAAATACAGACTTTCTAGCTGCCCCAGTTTGAGTTTTTTATTTTTCCCTTCGAATGGAAAAATCAAAGAATTATAAAATATGAGAAAGAAAAGGAAAAAAAAACAACCAGGTTAGATACTCCCTTGTAAGAAAGAAACAAGTACTTATAAGAGTAGAATTTGTTAGAAAGGGGTGGAGAAACCACCACATGCAAGAAATATTTGTTACACCCTCTTTTGATGATCATTCTTTTTTGTCTTTCTTTACAATGAGTAAGATCTTGTGAAAGGAAAAGAGGTTGGGAAGATAATTCCATATGTTTCTTTGCCTCAATGATGCATACTGGTCTCCTCAACCTTGGAACTGGAACAACACCTCATTTGGTTGCATTAGGAGAGCCCCTCCTCGTTAACCACCACCCCCCACCAAAAAAGAAGAAGAAAAGAAGTGCCCTTTCTATTTTTAAAGCAACCCTTGAAAGTTGGCCAAGCGAATTCATTCCACAGTGTTTTTCTTTTCTGCTTCACTAGAATTTTTGGTTATAAGAAGAGACCTCAATTTGCTAGCTTAAGTCACCATTTCCGTCTCTAAAATTCGCACTAGAGACTCCCAGGATCCCATGTAAGCTATTTTTGATGTAAAGATTAGTGTTACCATTAGGACATTGTGTTAGTCTGTCCAAGGCTACAGTCTCTCTTGTCGAAGAACCTAGAACCTCTACCTGTCCTGTCTCGAATAGACGAACAGGAACAAGATGAAGAAAGGCACGAGAGAGGGAGTTGAGTATCAACTCACCTCCCCTCTTCCACAATTAGGTGAAGATCAGGAGGGCTGGAAGTTACGCCCTTCGATTAGACTAGATGGATGGGTTGGGTTTTGATATTGCAAAGGAGGGGAAAAGAAAAGGAAGGGGATATTTTTGACTATGAATGAAGGAAGGTGTTTTTTATGTCTAATTGGTGTAGAGGCCAATTGTAAATGGTGGCTACAGAAAGAATGCATCGGATGGTGGTCATTTTCGCAACTAGTGCCGCAACTTTGGGATCAACCTCAATGGCGTAACGGGCTTGGTATAGATTCTTAGGGAAAAGAAGGATCCATTGGAAATTAATGGGAAGACTGGAGTAGTATCTTCATTAGCATCATTCGTAGAACGAACAAGAAAAGGCTTACTGTTGCTTTCCCTTGTGTAGATCCTATTTCAATGGGAACTTGATGAGTCGAGCTGCATTTTTCTTCTATGATTGACCAGTATAAACATCAACAACTTCGAATTGGATCAGTTTCTCCTCAACAAATAAGCGCTTGGTCCATCAAAAAGGCTTGGGCTGGCTGGTGTCGTTCAAAGGAATAGTGGTGAGAGTGTGGACTTTTTGAGGGATCGGGGGGCTTTACTAGTAGGGCTCTACTAGTAAAGGGCTTGAAAATCCCAACAACCCCAACCTCCTTTAATCCAGCGACGCCCTCAAGCAGTCCTAATTCAGTCGACTCTCGCTGGTGTTTTAACACATGCAAGTATCCTACTCATATTCGAATACTGAAATCGTGTTTAACTACTAAAAGACTGAAATTGCTAAACTCATACTTTAATTGTATTGCTACTGTAACTGCAATAGGAAAGATTCCAGATGAGCGTCATAAAGACTAAACAAGAAAAATGTCCCCGCCGGTTGTTGGAATGATGCAAGCCGGGCCGGGCCTCGATTCAGAAAGATGAAGGACTATTATTATACAAGGGTTACAAATTCCCCATCTCGGGGGCGGAAAACGAATCGACATCTCGATCCTTTCTCAGCATGATGGAAAGCACTCAAGAATCCTCTTTTTTATATAACATAACTTGCCAAAACAAGACAAAAGACCTTTCCTTATGTGTTCTGTCGGCTATTTACCAATAGATAATCACCGGAACACATAAATCAGAAACTAAAATCTTTGAGTTTATCTCTCATTCCTGCGCTTGCACTTGTCTGTTTATAACGCTATAACGGGTTATAGTTGTATAAACGTGGAGTTGGAATGGAATGATCGGACTAATAGGCGAAACCATTTTCCAAAACGACTTCTCATGAGACCGGATCTTTGTTGCTCTGTGCCGCATCTAGAGCTAATCACCCAGGCTATACATTGCCCTTTCCAAGAAGAGCTGTTTACGATCCGACAATGGTAGAGAGTATCTCTGTTTTAAAACTCGCCGGGTCGACCCGAAACTCGGCCGAGTCGACTTGGCTCGGCCAGGTTTCGGGTCGAGTTTGGCTAAAAACTCAAAAATGCCGTTTTTTAATGAGTTATGCGGTCGACTCGCCCGAGTCAACTCGACTCGCCTGACCCGTGCGACTCGCTCGAGTAGTGGATATCGAGTTTTAGTTTAAAACGGGCGTGGCAACTTGACCCAGTGATGCACCAAGATAAGTTTTTTTTTTTAAACCCTATATAAACGAAACGAAAACAAGGGGTGGGGTTAGGGCACGGAAATCACCCAAACCCCACAGTCCCACCCTCTCATCCGAGAAGCTCCTGCCGGCGATCTACAGTGGCCGGTGATCAACAGTGTCGGCGATCAACAGAGCCGGAGAGTATCTTTCCTCTCTCTCCTCGCTTTCTATTATCTCTTCCCTTTCTGAGAACTTCTCTTTTCTTCTCTATTCTTTTCTAGGGCACGAAAATCTCCCAAACCCCACAGCCCCACCCTCTCATCCGAGAAGCTCCTGTTGATGATCTACAGTGGCCGGTGATCAACAGTGCCGGCGATCAATAGTGCTGGTGAGTCTCTTTCCTCTCTCTCCTCTCTCTATTCTCTCTTCCTTTTTTGGGCACACCTCTGTTCTTCTCTCTTCTTTTCTTTTCTTTTCTTTCACATTTTCATTAACATCTTTTCTTTTCATTTTTTCTAGTATAGGATACTTACAGTAGAGGAAAAGAAGAAACCCTTTATTTCGGAGAGGAGTGCTAGCGCACTAAGAGGTAAAACTGAAATCTCTCTCGTCTTCTCTCTTCCCTCTTTCTCTCTTCCTCTTTTCGGAAAGGAGTGCTAGTGGTTAGCGCACCAAACAAGCTAGCCATGGTCCATTTTTTTCCAGACGTAGTGGTGGTTTTTTTTTTTTCAAACGAACTAGCCATGGTTTCATACTCGTTGCCACCACCACCTTGCATCAGGTTTTGTTATGTTCACGTTTTCATAGAAACTTGCATTTTTTTTGGACTTCTTCATAGAAACCTGTATTTTTTTATCGGTATATACCTGCAATTGCAATTGTAGAGACCTGCAATTAGAATAAAAGCATAAATAATTAGTTATGAATTTTTTTTAACAGATTGAAATAATAATTCTTAATTGAAAATCATAATTTATAATCTGTACTTTGTATGAATTTGTTATCAATATTTTGTATGAATTTTGTTTAATAGACTTGCAATTAGACTTGTAATCTGATAAATTACTATTGTAAATCATAATGCATAGTTGATGGCTTCATTATTCTCTTGAAATTGTAAATTGTGAATCTGAAATTGTAAATTGTTATGAATTTTTTTTTCAATTTCAGTTCTATTTTTTTAGAGTGAATGGTTATTCTTATTTATGGTTGATAACTGATAAATTGTATTGAATTATATATCTCATTTTAGTAATGGTTTATCATTAATTTTGAATTTATACCATATATATAATATTAGAAAAATATTATATATTTCCGAGTTTTAGGTGTCATTACTCGAACGAGTTTTGCCCGAGTTGACTCTACTTGACAAGTTTTCGAGTCGAGTCGAGTTTTCGGGTTTTAAAACACTGGAGGGTATACGTCGAAGGGAAACTCGCCTTAATTAGTAAAACGGAAACCTGTGGGATAAATCAGACAGATCTGATCAGTCTCGTGATGATGGCTCGACAGGATCAAGGGCCAAAACCAGGATGAAATCCATCGAATATTCACTCCCTACCCGAAGTAGTCGATTCAATAGACAGCTAGGTTGCGATTGATTGGGAGAAAGAGCGAAAGTGAAAAAGATGGATTGTTATCCATCGGAAATTGATAGGCATTCCCCGGGGATTGCCTTCTAATAGATGTGGTTTCATTGATCTTGGGAGAGCTATTTCTTTCTCTATCTTACTGCATTTCTCAGCGTCGGTCATCCTTCTTTGGATGTGCAACCTTGTTGCAGATTTGGTTCCTCGAGCATCTGACAGAGTTTCAATCCATACGGCCTTGGTCAATCAATCAAGTGTCATTGACCAGGGGAGGGGGGAGTAGGAGGTGGGCCCCCTCAAACCTAGATTTAACTTCAGCCGATTGTTTATATATGCCTGTGTTAAAAGTGAAAAGCAAACTCTTAGATGATGGACCACTTCAAATCTTCATTTTCGAGAGGAATGATCAACTCCGCAAATATCGATCGAAACTTGAACCCTTGTATAGGTATGCAATTTTAAGAAAGCACAACAATTGAAATGTTAGCTTTCCATGAATTAGTACTCACATTAATAAAATTTGATACCTTTGAAACATGACAGTGGGGTGAAGGCCGAGAGGAGATCAAAACGTGAGTGCGCTCTGCGCGATACTCGCTTGATAGTTCAGGGGGAGCCATTTTATGCGGCCCCAGGTGACGCCTATTGTAGTGTACCACTTGGGTTCAGCCTTCTCTTTGCCGAGTTTCGCTTCTGATCTCTCTCTGAGTCTCTAGTTCGTTACGAGGAGATGGACGAAGATTGGGAAAGTCCCTCTCTCGCCTCAGAGTATGTTTCACCAACGCAAACTTAGGACGAGCTGAGCTAAGTGATGCAGACAACAACTTCTCCTGCAACGCATCACTATCAACGTAAATTTCCTTTCTTTCTGGTTGAACCACCCTTTGATCCTTCCCCGCCTTCTTCTCCTCTCTCAAAGCGGCTATGTCACCCATCCGGTGCCCTCGCTAATAAGGGTTGAGCAGCATACTGCGACCCAACCACCAATCGAGTCCAATCGGGACACTTCTACTAGGCGTACAATGAGAGAAGAAAATAAACGAGTTGCCATATCTCTTTTCCAAAATCTGTTGGGGCCCTAGCCTGTTGGCTCAAATAGTTCCAAGAAGTTCTCCATTTTAACTTGACAACAATTCCAGAAAAAATCTGACTCGGAGGGAAGTGGGATATGCGACAAGATGCTTCCTCTAGATCTAACCAACTGTTATTTTTTTTCTTCTTCTTCATTTCGGATCGAAAATGGAAGAGTTGAGTGAATCCAAAATCCAAAGGAGCCCACATCCAAAAATGAGAGTTGTTGAAGAGCCATTCCTGAATGAGAAGTGGTTTTTTTGATTCCTACGGTCTTGGATTGAGAAAAGTGATCTCTGAAACTGAAAGCCTTTCGACTGAAAAGTTACCAATAGAATAGGCTTTAGAGTAGCTCTTTCCAAATAGGTCGAGTAGCCCGGGGTTGCGCCTCTGTTAAGTCAAAACAAACTGACGGAGTCAAGGAACGGATCCAGCCTTGGGTCCTGCTCTATCCACACTCATCTATCACTTTGCATCATCTTTTAGTTTTTATTTATTTATTATTTAATATTATTGTAATTGATTCATGAGCCTGAATCTTTCCGGACAACTTAACATCCACTGCCTTCACCAGTCACAATCAATTCCACAAATCCTTCATCTACGCCCACATTTTCTTGAAATGAAAACGAGAATCTGCTTACCATACTCGGTGTTTAGAGAAAGACAGGTGCAAGCTTGGAGACAGGTCTTGGCAAGATATCTTAAAGCACAGCCAGAGTGTTTGACTTTGATCACAAGTGATTAAGAAGCGATAGAGCTGGCGCATATATGGATTTACTTGATAATGAGATGCTTAAATGAGACACCATTCAAGGCTCAAGGATTCTTCCATGAGTAGCACCTTGGGATGCACCATCCTTATCTTATTGACTGTGCAATGTATTTTATAGATTGTGGGTCCATTTAAGTTTGTTTGCAACATTATTACCTTCTCATGGCTTCTACAAAGGCACTCTTGATAGTTGGAGCAAGCAAGGGTTTCAAGCATCTTACAGATTGATTGAAGTGAAATGAACTATATTTTGACCCATTTCTGTGTTTTCTTAACCACTTTTCTTGTATTGTGTTTGTGGGTATTGAAATTATTACCTTGAAGATTATAGTACTCATGAATTGACCAGGTTCAATTCCAGGTGCTCTTCATTGACCATTCTGTTTATTATGCATATTTTAAGCTAGTTCAATTACTCTACAGGTGAGTGGAATGCCAGCATTCTGTATTCCTGTTCAAGATGGCGGTGTAGGATTTGATTATCGCTTGCATATGGCCATTGCTGATAAATGGATTGAACTTCTCAAGTAAGTTTCTTCCAAGTGCCAACTCCCAACTTCTGTTTCTTTCCTGAGTTTTTGGATTTAATTTTCAAGGATATATCTGATGTCCAATTCTATATGTACTATGGGAAGTATATCTTCACAATTAGAGTTAAAATGGATCCCTTTTTTTTGGATTGGTGAAAGAGAAAAGTCTAAGTTTCCTTTTATCCCATATTGAGTGTTAGAACTTAATAGCTGATGCAGAAACATGAACATTAAATTGTCTAGGATGGTATTCACAACATGACATTTAAGATTTTAAAATGTTGAACAGGATATCTTGTATGTGTAACAAGATATCATAACATAAACCATTTCTCCCTAAAAATCCTTTTGATGTCTTCAACTGTCAGTCTGTTGAAGTTTTGTTTATTAAATTTGTGTCCAAATTATTGAAGTCAGATTTTCCACCTTGAGTTTTGGATTAAGCATGCTTTACTTGGCCATGCTCATGTATATGGATCTCCATATGTTTAAAAATCCATTTGGTGCCTCATTTTTTCTTGTTTTTTTTTTTAATCGTTACTTTCATAATTGGTATAGCTGCAGAATATGCTTTTATGCATTGTGTGTGAGTATTAGGTACAAGTATTCGTATGCAATATGCGTTGGAAGTAACTAAGGTACAACTATACATATACTCATTCCCATTTATATATTTGCATTTGTAATTGTAAAATGTTACATTTTTTTCTCTAAAATTCCACCCCAAATACTATAGTTTTGTGATTGTGTAGGAATTTCTCATTTTCAATGAATCATATTGCCTGTCCTAGATGTGCCTTCCTTGGTTATTCAAATAATACCAAAGGGTACAAGTGTTATCATCTTAAGAATGGCTAGATATATATCTCCATGGATGTGACATTCTTTGATTCCACTTCTTTTTTCTCGCCCGAGGGTAGGGGGAGCACTCTTATCCTCCTCTTTCGATGAGTTCCACCCATTCACCCTTTGATTTCAGCCACCCACTGCTTCTCAGCCTCCTAAAGTTTGCACTCCTACTCCCCTTTCTTCTACCTATTCTGGTTTCATTGCTTACATTGATTCTACAATCATACTCACTTTTCTTGTGTAGCCCCTCTCATCCATAGTGGTGACAAGATATGGTAGTTGAAATGGCTGCCCTGGAGAAGAACAACACCTGGGACATAACTGATTTACCCGTGGGAAAGAAGGCATTCAAATTTAGGTGGGTATATACATTTAAACACAAGGCAGATGGGAATGTTGACCGATACAAGGCACATTTTGTTGCGAAAGACTAGGCACAACCTACGACATTGACTACCAACAAACATTTGTCCCAGTTGCTAAGCTTTGCTCCATCAGGGTTATCTTATCTCTGTTTGCTAATCTTAATTGGCCCTTCCATCAGCTCAATGTGAAGAATGCCTTCATGGTGATCTGCAGGAAGAAATATAAATGATGCCACCTCCAGGTTTTTATCCTATGGAAGAGAGAGGGAAAGTATGCTTTGTTCAGAAAGCTATTTATGGGTTGAAGAAGTCATCCGAGGCTTGGTTTGATTAGTTTTACCTGGCTATTTTACACATTGGATTTTCTCAAAGCCATGATGACCACACCTTGTTTATGCATAAAGCTGGAGGGACTACTGTTGTAATTGTTTATGGATGACATAATTGTCGTTGGATATGACCTCCATGAGATTTAGCGTGTGAAGGACAATTTGGCACGAGTATTTGATATTAACGACCTGGGTCCCCTTCAATATTGTTTGGGCATTGAGGTTGCTCGCTCACAACGGGGTATATATATCTGTTAGCGTAAGTATGCACAGGATCTTCTTCAAGAAATAGGGATGTTGGGGGCTAAGCCATGTGATTCCCCCATTGAGCAGAATCATTGATTGCAAGCTGATGATGAGAATCCTCTTGGGGACATTGGTCACTATCAGAGATTGGTTAGCCGTCTTATCTACTTGACCATTACGCATCCTGACATTTCATTTGCTGTAACTGTGAGCCTTGTTAGCTAGTTCGTGCATTCTACTTGAGGTCCACATCTTGATGCAATTTACACTATCTTAAGTGGGCCCCGGACAAAGAGATCTTGTATGCGAAGCATGGTAATACTCAGATCCATGTTTTTTTGGTAATGTCAATTGGGCCAGTTCCCTTTCAAAAAAACACTCAATTTCAGGATATTGTACCTTTGTGGGAGGTAATTTGGTTACCTGGAAGAGCAGAAAGCAGTCTGATCACTCGCTCTAGTGCAGAGGCAGAGTATAGGGCTATGGCCCATGCCTAGCTTTTAGTAATTAGCTAAGCCCTTGATCCTAGGGGTAGGAAGAGGGATGTGGAACTGTCAAGTCCCACGATAAGGGAGGAGACTCAAAGGGGGCCATCCGCTTCTTCAGAAAGGGAGAGGGCAACCCATTGTTGAGCCTAAATCTGATTCTGAAGCTGCATCTCAGTCATGTTGGAAAGAAGGACCCTTAATCAATCACTGCCGATCGTCTCTTTGGCTGTTTCGTAGCAGCCAAGGATGACTTCGATCCATTAGGTTCTTCGATTTGTTCGGAAAAGAAACGAGAGACAAGAAACTGATGCAATTGAGCTGAAAAATCTCCTCACAATGTATTGTCAAGCGTTGGGACAATGCCGGGCTCTTTCTTTCACTGCTAACCCCAAGAAGTTTCTTAATGCTGATACTTTCTGTTTCGTCGAGCCCCGAGCTTGTGGTTGTGCTGTCGGCCACTCCCCCCAACAGAATTTGAAGTGGATTGCCCACCCAATCTTGTTTTGGGGCTACGATTTCTGCTTGCAGATCTTGGCATTACCACATTCACTCTTATGACCCTTTACTATGATAATCAGGCTGCGATTCATATCTCAGCTACTCTAGTTTATCATGAATAAGGTTTCGGCGTGCGTAATGGATCTTGCTGGTTATTTCTAGGTCATTTTTAGTATAAATAAATCATTTATACTAAAAAACAGTTATTTTATTAGAAAAAAAGACTTCCGTGGTCGTTTATACTAAAAGCAACCCATATTGTCTTTTTTACTAAAAACAATCATTTTTTACCCATTTCGCAAGAGTTTGTTTCGATCAATGTATCGTGTAGGTACCTGTTGAAACCGATATGCATCGGTTTTGGCGATTTTTGTTTCCATGATCATGAGTGGACTAAGCATATTGAGGTCGATTGTCATTTTCTCCGGGAGAAAGTGAATAGTGGCTATATTGTGTTCCCATATGTGAGATCTCCATTTCAGCTTGCAGATGTTTTCACCAAGCCGCACTCATCTTCACGAGATTATGTCCAAGCTGGACATATGTGATAAATATATGCTCCAGCTTGAGGGGGACTGTAGCGATATAGTGGTCATTTCTCAGGCTTTGTGTTATTTCATATAGGTTTGTAATATTTATGATGTACTAAGGGTAAACTTGTAAAGCCCTCATATAAATAATGAATGAGGGTGTGTACAACATATACATAACCCTTTCTCTTTTCCCATTTCTCTCCTCCTCCTCCTCCTCTCTTTCTCCTTCTTCCTAAATTGTTTAAACCTGACCTAAGCTTATTCCACTGTAATTCTCAAATCCAGGGGGTATACTTACTTTGAACTTTGCTCTTTATCCATCGACAAGTTAAATCAACAGTCTCCAGTAGCAGCACCTGATGAAACGCGAGATTATGTGCAAGACCATAGGTGTAATATTATTATCTATTTTTTTTTTATACAAAGAGAAACCTTCAGTCTTCTAATTTTCTCATGTTTCTGGTTTGCTAGTTGTAGATTTACCATGCACTTTCTTTGATGATTCTATTTATGCTACTTTTGACCTGTTTGTCAGGATTCTTGGTTTTATCGTAAAGTTCACATTGACTTTGTCCAACTGATCATTTTTGCATGACCAATCGAAAAATATGTCTGATTAATTTTGGATCACTCTGTAATTTTATCTGGCATTTTCAAAATTGTAAAAACTATTTTAAGGGTTTGCAAGAGGTTTCGGGGAGGCATTTCTCTCTGGAAAAAGGTTATTGACTGGTTATCTCTGTTTATTGACAGTATCCAATAACTTGCGCCTTTCTGTGAATAATTTTTTTTACTGATCTATTATTGTAAGGCCTTGTTCCTTAATATACGGCTGCTCTAAACTGATCTCCTTTTTAATTCCTAAAATACCACTTCCCTGTAGTAAATACACTAGGTGTCTGAGTTAAAGCCATGGCATAAAATTAGTATTTCTTAGGAGCTGGTGTACTGAGCTTTTTGTGCAAGTTAAGCTAATATTGATGTGCATACGGTCCCCTCTTTGAGATGCAATATGTCTACCATTTGGCTTGTCTTGCTGCTTGGTACAGGAAAAGGGACGAGGATTGGAAAATGGGCGATATTGTTCACACGCTTACCAATAGAAGGTGGTTGGAAAATTGTGTTGCTTATGCTGAAAGTCATGACCAAGCTCTAGTTGGTGACAAAACTATTGCATTCTGGTTGATGGACAAGGTTGTTATAAATTATTGTTGAAGATACAGTTATGCTATCTATTACCTTGTTTGTTTGTACTAATTGAAAGAACTAAGGAGACACAAATGTTCTTCCATTTAAATGTTAGAATCAACCTTAGACTTGACCCTGCTTTTTAGTCACAAATGTATTCTCTGAGAGCTACTTCTTGATCTCCCTCCTTCATTGACAGTTTCATGTTTTTTTACTTTACAAATTCATACTGGTTTGTCAACATATTAACTTATTAGTGTTATTAAGTTTGTGAATAGGTCTTCATATTTGCATATCAATTTTTGTCAAGTCTTGAACTGCTATCATTCCATTCATGGATTTAACCATATAATTTTAGCAATAAATACTTCTCTTTAAGTTTAGTAGATATTCTTGTATTAAAACATGTATCTAGTTAGCTACATGAAAAATGAATTGCTATCCACCTTGTATGAGAACAAGAAATCCTGCAACATAAGCATTATTAATAACATAGGGTACTTTTTTTTGGGAGGGGGGGAGGGGAAAGCTGGGCTTAGACGGATTCCTACCTGATGATCATTAGAATGATAAAAAAAAATATAGTCTCACATATTTATAAACCATAATATCCTCTATAATATTTTTTGACAGTCTATTGGGAAAAACAGGAAACGAAATTATCTCATTTACAGGGTTACAGAAGCTAGCTAAAAAGTCAGCTGCCCAATTTGCTTCTCTGTATGTCTGACAAAAATATATGCTCTCAAATTTTATCTTCAATACCTCAATTTCCCTTAGCTCATACCTAGCGTCCCACTGCCAATCAACAATATGGCTGAGACAATCTATTAAATTAGATGAATATGGCATCACAATCACCAAAATACCACTTAGAAAATCAAAACTAAGGGGATAAGGTTTGAAAATTAAAATTAACAAATTAAGTACAAGGGTTTTAACAGTGACAAAGTGATGTAGCTGAAAAATCTGTAAAAAATAGTACATCTCAATGAAGAGGAGCTTGTTGGAGCTGAAATTCTAACCATGATGCATTGATACATGGAGGGACAAAATCTTAGAAGGGTATCGAAAAAGAATAGAAAGGAAATATATAGTTTTGACTATACCATAAAAAAAGAGTAGATGGCTGAAACATGCTATGTGTTTGGATTTTCAGTCCAGAAAACCGATCATTCATACACCTCCTAGTAGGCATCTAGGGTTTGAATTTTGTTAATTAAATTCTTGTGGCCTATTATCATCGTAGTTAGAGCGTCGGTTCAAAATATTGGTATTGAAGGACGTATTAGTTAGGCAATTTTAGGATATGTATCATGGATACGCAAGGATATGTGGGCAAAAATTAAGAAACTTTTGGATACGCAAGGAAAAACTTGGATATTTTGCATAAAACTTTTTTTAATGTAAATATAAGCTAAAAACAAACTAAATAAAACCCATTAACTACTTTCATGACCATACATAAGAGAGTTAAGAATTCTATAAGTTAAAAAAGGCGAGCATGCTGTTAAACAAATTATGAAAACACAAATCATAATCACGTAGCCAATTCTAGGCAATATAATCTAAATATTAAATCCTTACATTCAGTGAAATAAACAAGAAAATAATGCCTATACAACTTTAACGTAAATGATATACATATTGCAACTTCAATACCACTTTAAATAATGTCCCAACTCAAATGCTATGGGCTCTGAAAATGAATAAAGTAGTACTTGATAAGTGTGCTAGACATGATCATAATATTTGGTCATTTCATGTAAACGTGATATATGGTCTGATACATTTTCATGCACATTTGGTATTGATTGATATATGGAGCATACACTATTCCGATCGGGTGCAACCTTGTGAATTGTGGAATCTATCCATAACTTTCACTTGATGCCTCGGATTAAGCATCATGTACTGGGCATCATAACCATAACCATATGAAGACAAAGATGCACTCTCATATCCACAGCCACTACCATGATGACCATAACCCTATTTTTTCCCAAAAATTAAGGTTGGTTTTTGGATCTTGTAGATAATCCATTAACTTAACTCATTTCATATTTTCAACCCTGGATTCAAGGTATTTTATAAAAAAAAATGAAGATGGTAAGGTTTTTGGATTGTTCAAAAAAAGTGAGAAACAATCGTTTATTTTTTATCCATGGTTTTTGCATTAAATCAATAGATCTATTCATGTTGGGTTGATTACCTATTTGCATTAATTTAAACAACCAAAATGAAAAAAACATGGAAACTTAACATATATTCAAAATTTTGGGAAACCTTTTGAATCTGAAATCAAATGAGATTTTTGTTTTGGAACCAAAAATCGACAACGGAATTGTTGTTTTAGGCCTATAAATCAATCAATGAAGGAAAAATTGGCTCACAAGGGGTTCTAGGAGTGTTTTTCAATGGACAAAATGAGCCCTAATTCGGGTTTTATAGTTTTTCGACAGTATCAGTCGATACGTTAATTTTTTTTTGAAAATGGGTTTAAAAAATACAATACTTACATGTATTACGTATGTATAAACCGTATCATACCGCTACAATGGATAAGTATCAACACGCTTGATACAGGGGAATAAAGGAGTCTGCGTCTAGGTATATCGGTTGAACCAATACCCTCTCTTGCTTAAAAAATTAGAGGGTAGATCTTATAGGTTTTACGATTGCGAACTTATAGATATTGGTGACCCTTTTTTGTATTTTTTAGTAATCATGATTTTGTCTTATTAAGCAAAAGATAAATCTTTTATGTCTCAAGTCTTTTTAAAATTTTTATATATAACATTAGCTTATGCCACTGGGCCAGGCGTATTAACCCTTCGGTCTAACTAGATTGAACTGCTCCACCATCTTGGACTGGTTGATCTCTAATCCAGGTTTTAAACATTCACCAAAACCTTCACGTAACAGCCGTTACGTATCGGTTTTAGCGAGATTTATTACTATGTTCAAGATATTCACGTTACCGGAAGTAAAGATAAAAGGGAAAATAAATGAGCATAGTTTGGAGAGAGAGAGAGAGAGAGTTTGATGTAGTAGAAAGTAGAAACCCTAGACAAATTTTTCTAAAGCAAATGTTTTACTATATATATATATATATTATTGAATAACATCTAAACTGTGTTGGCCTTGTGCGCCTTTGTCACTGGCTTTAGTGCCCGAGAGACGAGGCCTAGGCACCATAAGGGGACTTTGTCTTTCCGAGTGCCCTCCTTAACCTTAATTAGACAATAAGGTCTTAGCTAAGCTAGGCGGTGGTTTAGGCGTTGCCTAGATGATGATTAGGCTAAGCTACTTATTATTAGGATGATTTCTTGTTATTGTTACAAGTTAGTTTGGGATGTTCCTAGTTTACTTTGGGTGGGTCCAAGTATGACTAATGAACTACTTAAGAGAATAGGGTAGTCTCGCAGTGAGATCGTTTCTAAAATCTTTACGAGACTACCCTACCTTTCCTTTTCTGTATCGGGTTGCCTGGAATCCAAGCATTCCATCTAAGGTATCATTTTTCCTCTAGCCCGCAATGCTGGATAAGATTCTCACATGCGATTACTTAAAGAATAGAGGGTAAAGGATGGCTAACTGTTGTTTTACATGCCTAAGGGCGGAGGGGTTGGTAGACCACCTTCGGGTTCATTACCCCTTGGCTCTGTTATTTAGGGTCAGTTCTTTCTCTGATTGGGGATCATCTGGATCTTTCCTAGTTTCCTTCGGGATTCCTTGCTAGGTTGATTTTCGACACCTTTGGAGGCTCCAGCGTTATTGGTTTGGAGCCTTTGGGCTATGCTTTTGGGAGCTATAGATTGGTCTCTTTGGAAAGAAAGGAACAAGAGAGTGTTTGATAGTATGGCATCTTCCAAGGAGCGAGTTTATTAAAGAACTTGTCAACTACTCCTAGATTGGTGTACAATAAAGAGGGACTTTGAGGATGAGGGGTTGTTCTCTATGTTATAATATAGTGCTTCGTTTCCTATGTTTTTTTTAATTTCTAATCTATTAGCAGGTTTTTCTTTCTTGTTATTTTTGGTTCATACTCTTTATGAACCTTTGTTCTTGTTTGAGGCATGGGCTATTGTACCTTGCTATCTTGATATATATTATTGCGCACTTACCAATTAAAAAGAGAGAAAAAAAGAGAGTTGATGCATAGGCTTTCTCTAGTGTCAATAAAGGGCTGGGATTTCTTTGTAAATATTTATTTTTAAGATTGCTATTGATTTATTGTGAGGAGTGACATAAAATAGGGTGCACTGTCCAGTCTTAGAAATTGGATCATTATTTTGATAGAGTTGAAGAGTTTTCTTTTTCTTAATTTTATCTTAAGATTTTGGATTGATTTCGTGCCTTGAACCCCATGATTTTTGGTTTTCTTATTGTCTAAACCAATTTAGGGTTAATTTCGTACCCTAGATTGGCAATTATAAATTTGTTAATTAGTACATATATAAAAGGATTCATTTATTTGTATGAAATAGATGTTAATACACCTTCGAGAATAAAAACATTTAAAAAACAACAATGTACATAAGAGATGCAATGGGAAGGGGGCAAAGATGTGTGTTGATGACACAATGTATGATTGCTTCATATTCCTAAATCATTCATTTCTCAATCAATAATAAATTTACAGTTCATAAGATTCATAACAATACCAACATACATAATAATAATAATCCAACTCACCCCAAGAACTACAATCAAAACCAAAAGGAGTTACGCAAATCAATGTTTAAAACATGAAGGCGTGAGGTGAGGCGTTAGGACCTTAAGATGCTTGAGGTGAGGCATTAGGACCTTAAGAAAGTTTCACACTCTTTCATTTTAACAAATAAATAAAATATAAGAAAAATTGCAAAAAGATTCAATAAGTTAATGAAAAATTATAGTATATATATATATAGAGAGAGAGAGAGAGAGAGAGACATTTATATATATATATATAGATATATATTTGTATTCGTATATATTGTGTGTTCATATGGGCGCACGCATACACATAGGAAATACTATATAAATTAGTTAAAACAAATAGCAAATTAAAAAAAAACATTTATCTTAGTTGTGGTCAGAAACCTAATTTTAGTTAATATATGAAACGTACGTCATAGACATAAAGCGAGCTTGAAGGCATGAGACGTGTGCCTCATGGGGTGTAAGCTTCAACACGTTTTCCTTGAGCCTCGAAGCATAAGCCTCACACCCTTTTTAAAACACTGACGCAAATGCTCGAAGTAATTTCTGTATAGACTAGGCTGGCGATAATACTGGTTATCCACATATGTACAATATTGTGCTCAACTCATCACATTATGGTACATTAATGTATACTCAAGTACATAATGATGATAGTCATTTGGTACAAAATGTAGCAACACCCCTATCGGTGGATATTGGGCACAACTGTCACATGCATTAACAAATATCCATATGGATGTGACTCATACATAAAAACATATCCATGTGGATATTGGTCCTCTGGCTGTGCATAGTTGTGTTCCTAAGAGCATAATTGTCATTGATGCTATCAGATAAGGTTGTTACCCCCATACTCATATTCATACGGCTTATACCCAAAAATATATCAATGAATTTTTTGGAATCTAAATTTGGGAATATTTTAAATGGAGGGTACTCATAATATGCTTATTTTTCTTTTTATAAAATTTGAATGTAAAGTCTTTTCCTACTGAACTATTAGTTGACTTTTTGACTCAGTAGATGAAAATATATTTAAAGACTAAAATATTAAACTTTTTTCATCGGACTTTTGGGTTTTTATAATGTTTTGATCATAGTTGTCAAGACGACTAGGCGACTTGAGGCGACAGACCCCATGGATGCTTGAGGCGCCCGAGGCGTCGCCTGATGAACTTTTTGTTACAGAAATTCCCCCTAATATGAGATCTATGTATGATGACCCTCCATTCATATAAATTATACAATTGTCAAAATGCTCTTTGATAGAATCATCGTTAGAGATACTTCTAAGAATAATAAAGGAGGATTTCAAGTGTTAAAAAAAATTGGAATACAAATTAAGTCTGACAATGACTGCTGAAAGATAGGAGAGAAAGTGATCGTGAGGGATAAAAAATAGACAGCCCAACTGGAAAGAGAGAGAGAGAGAAAGAGAGAGAGGAGAGAGAATATGAGACTGAATAAAAAGTAGAAAAATAACTCGACAGTCAAATGTGACGCTAAACAGGGGAGAAAGAAGAGAGGGGAAAGAGGGAGATGTTGTACCTCTTACTCTCATTTTTTTTTTTTTTTCCGATTATACTCAAGATAATTAATAAAAATAATATTGATAAGTAAAATATATAACTATAGGGCTGCACTTATTTAAATTATAAAAGACCTCTTTAAATATGAGTTTGTGAGAGTTTTGGGAGTCCTGGAAGAAATTTGGGGCATTTAATGACTGTTAATTTGTTATTGGGTCGCCTGAGCTAGTTGTAATTTAACAACAATGAAAAAAGAACAAATGAGGACTATATGGTCCACTCATAAACAGATGGGGACAGACCAATTAGTCCACTCATTGAGAGAGAGAATAAGTTAACATGAGAGAAACATACTTGACACCGTTCATCTCTTCTTTTGCTTATACAAATCCTAAAAAATTATATTGTAAAAGACATGAGAAGTATATAAAATAACACATTTTTTTGTTTACCGAACAATCATATTCAAATAAAATAATATTTTATATCCTTAAACAATAATAATATTACATATATCAGATTTTTAATAATGACTGCCTGAGGCGGCCAGTCGCCTAGGTGACCGCCTGAGGTGCCTGAGGCGACACATTTAACAACTATGGTTTTGATATGGTAAAATTTATGAAACTTTAATATTTGAGAAATACTTTAGCATTTGAAAGTTGAAATTTTGACATAATCCCTAAAAGGCATTAAAATGCAGATTTTGTTCTTCAACTAGAAAGTTGACTTTTTACTCTTCAGGAATTTAGATGTAGGATAATTTTCATTGTATTCAAATGAGGTTTGTAACCTAAAACCATTTACTTAAATGATATTTAATGTAAATAAGTTGTAAACAGAATGATATTTAAGTAAATGATATTTACTTAAATGATATTTAAAACCAATATTCCTCAAAATATTGCACGATATCGACGATATATTGTTGATATTGTACGATATGGTATAAAATTTGTAATACCCCCTACAAATACATCGTGGGGGTGCGATATTGACATATATTGTCGACATTTCTTTCAATGATCCTTACTTATAAAACATATATCGGAAATATCGGACGATATATCGGAGATATATTTGGGATATTTTGTAAGGAAAAAAGTACATGTAACAGATGTTTTTTACCCTGCGATATTTGGGATATATCGGAAATATCGAGGATATTTCAAACCATGCCAGGTGATGATGCCTAGGCACCATCACATGACCTTGTCACCAACCTAGACCCTGATTCATGTGTGTGCAAGGGCTCCTTGCTTGAGAAGCGGTTGCTTAGGCAACATTTTGACTATACTGATATAGCATATTATCCTATGATGTCATGTTACAAATTGACATCTTATATCCATGGGTCAAAGCATTGCTAGGCGATCACTTTACCTAGTCAAGAACTTCAAGGTTTACTGGTGTCTAAGTTAGGAACTTGTTAAGAATCGATCGTCTAGTGGTGCTAAAGCACTGGTGACAAAAGAGGGCACTAGGGTCCCACACAAAGTAGGCGGTATTAACAAAGACAAAAAAAGAATAAAACATATTTTACTTATTTATCTAGGGTCATAAAAAGTTTCATTAATAGTTAGAAAAATGTAAAAAGAAAGTGTAGAGGTTTTGGCTAACTTTGTGTAGAAGAAGGAGAAGATAAATCCTCTCTATATCTTTATCTGTTTCTTTTTTTTTGCACCGAGTCTAAACTTTTAGCGACATCTTGATCTTATATATGCTCTTTACAATTTTTAATCTTTGTTTTTAAAATAAATGTCTTCAATTTTTTTTTTACAAAAATTAATAAATAAATAAATTTTTGTCGCCTACGCATCACCTTAGAAATTCCTAGGCAACACCTCTCCTAGGGAACCCCTACCACCCATAGTTACCAAGTTCTCTGATTTTTTGAAAAAATACCGAATACTAACTGACTTTTTCGTTGAATGATTAATTCACGAAGTATTCGCGAGTTTTGGAAAATCAGCAGATTTTTTCACAAAGTCATGAATTAAACATGAATTATTCACGTTTTTTTTTTAAGTCCCAAATAAATATCTAATATAGAAATTTCTTTCATAATTAGTAATCTTATTTTATATTTTTTCATTTCTTACCTGACATCTTCCCTATTTATTTCTGAATTTTTTGAATTTTGGTGTTTTTTCCGAACTTTTTCTTAGACGGATTAATCCCGAATCCCGACTTGGTAACTATGCTACCACCTATGCGTTGCCTAGACATTTAGCTACACTACCTATATCTTACAAATATAAACACACACACATACATATACAATATCCACAAATGCACACAAATCATGGTCATATGTGCTCCCATCCTCCAAAGCTTCTCTTGTCCCCTCATGATTTTAAAAAATTTCTAAAATATTATGTAATGACCGTTACATAATGGTTTTAGCTGGACCGGAGCTGTTATGTTACACTGACACGATGTTTATACTTGTTGAGTGTGAATTGGACAAGTGGGTTTTGCACAACGGAAATCTATTACATAATAATTTTGGCCTTAAATAACAATTTGGTAACGATAAAGCAAAGTGTCATGTGAAAATTAAAACAATAGAGCAAAATGAGCGTTTGTTATATAACGTCCTCTACACAATCATTTCATCGTTATATAAGGGTGTTGGCCAGAACAATTACCCAAACCGAAATGATTTTTTAGAATCTTGAGTCCTCTTTCATTCCTGCTTCTGGTATGATTTAGGTACATGGTATCTGGATAATTGGCTTTACTCTAACTAGAGAGTGCCACAATATGAGTCTTCTTTATATGTGCACAACAAATTAATTGTAAAAAAATGTGTTCATATTCCGTATTGTTTTTGTATTGAAAATATTCACGGTAGAGATGGTTGGGACACATTCGACGAAGAGAGCAATGACAGAACTGGTGAGAAAAGTCATAGATGGTTTGAGTTGCCCTAAAAGGGTGAGGGGAAGGAAAATATTGATATTCATGGAGATAGTGAGGAAAGATTTCATAGCTCACACTTTGACTAGAGTTTAAGGCTTTTAATAAAAAGGAATGGCTAAACACGATTCGTGGTGCTGATTCCTAATAGTTTTTTTTATCAGCAACAAAAATTTCACTGAAAATAAGAGATTTCTACAAGGAGACTAGAAATAAGGAATGAGAAAATTCCTCACAATATAATACATGACTCCAGATATTCAGAAAATCCTTTGTATGCACGTTTAAAAATTTGTCTGCCATCCAATTCCTCAAGGTCCTATCAATAGAAGACCAAAGAGCCGGGATGGAGGAAGATGAACCATCAAAATATTTATTGTTGCACACTTATGCTCCATCCAGATACCCCCAACAAATCACAGCTGACAACATCTCCCATAAAACACTCTCTAGCACTAGATACTCTGAATGGCCATTCCAAAATGAATTTCCTCACCTCCTTTGGCATGACTAAGGAAATGTTGAAAAGAGAAGAAAAGAAGTCCACATATGCCAAGAAAATGGGCAATGAAGCTGGGAAATGTTTTCTTCCACCTCTAGATAAAGGCAACATCTATTGGGAATTCATCCCCTAGTTTCTCAAATAATCAACTAAGTACTTTATCCAAGGCCGATATCCACAAAAAAATTGTACCTTAGAACTGGAACCTTCCAAATTTCCTCAAATCAAGAGTCTCTATCCAGGTCTTCCACCTCCTTTTCAAGAAGATAGCCTTAGAAGTCACTAGTAGTGAAAATCTCCTTCTTAGTGCCTATCAACACCTGTTATCTCCGGAATCTGTGTTGATCTTGGTTCTGTTGGGTTTGTCAAGATGGACTTTGCATTCCTCAATCTCTCAATCCCTAAGATTCCGATGATAATGATGATGATATAGTGCTTGGACGGCATTTATTGCCTGTTCTGAATCTGGTGCTTGTTTTGCTAGTAACCTAGGCATTTCAAAGTGAGTGTTGTACCTGCGTGCATCACTGTAATTGGAAGTGTAGATGCCTTACTTATGACTTGACTGGGCTGTTTCTATCAGTTCACACTTCACAGCACCAATTCTCGTAACTAAAAACTTCTTCACAAATATGGCTGTTTGTTTAAACCGTCTTGCTTTCCCTCAAAACAATACAATATAGCACCCTATGAGTGTATTGATGTTTCATATTGATATATCGACTGCTTATATTGATCTTTTATGTGTGTTTTCAAGTGTCTTCATAATTTTATCCCATCTCTGGAACTAGTCAGTTAATTGATTTTTTTAAGTACTAAGAATTATTAGGATAGCTACTGAAACATTTTTTACTCAATTATAACTTAATATCCTCCCTCGACCATTGTATTAGTGATGCAACAATTGACTTGGCTTGGATGAGATTTTTATTCTTGAAAAATTGTAGTACCTACTCCATATGCTTATTTGTCAAGTCAGCTTGTCTGAAACCATCTTCCGGTGAAGGAAAAATATAATAATGTTTTCCTATATTACTATCAGTGTCGAACACCAGAATTATGTAAGTTTTATGTTTCATATCTTATATATTATTCATTTTCTTTTTCCTTTCCTTTTTCAGGACATGTATGACTTCATGGCTTTGGATAGACCGTCAACTCCTCTTATAGATCGTGGAATAGCACTACACAAAATGATTAGACTAATCACAATGGGGTTAGGCGGAGAAGGTTATCTGAATTTCATGGGCAATGAATTTGGGCATCCAGGTAGGGACTGGTTTGTTGTTTCTATAATATATCCATTTTCTGAGTCTTTTTATTGTTTAGCACCGCTTCATTGGCTTTGGTTTTGTAATGATCTTTGAATAATAGGTGTTTCTCTTTCTCAATTTTCCTCTTTAACAGAGTGGATAGATTTTCCGAGGGGCAATCAACATCTTCCTGATGGGAGAGTAATCCGTGGGAATAATTCCAGTTATGATAAGTGCCGTCGTAGATTTGATCTAGTAAGTTTTGAGGCTTAGCTTGTTGTGGATAATCAATACGGATTATTAGGAGATGCTTATTCAATGGATTCATTTTCATTTATGTTTCATAGTTTCTTGGGTAATTGCTATTCGGAATTTAGCCTTGTATATTATTTATAACCAATTCAAGGCAATTTACACTACACGAAGGTACAGAGTGAATCTTAGAGGACCAAGTCTTAAAATGCTACACACATTTCTAAATCTGGTTCTGGATAGCTTTACGAAAACTAGGTTCATATTTGGCATAGGAAGCCATGCTTCTAGGAATACATGCAACATTAATGTTTGGAAGCTTTATGGGTTAGGTATTGGCTTCTTGATGTGTGTATGTCGTTCTACTATTGAAGATGTGATCAATGTGTGCAAGTATGGGAAGAAACCTTGTTGATCAACAACCCAGATAATGAAGATTCCTATAATCTAGGGCACAGGTTGTGGGATTTGGTTGAGTAATTTGATATTCCTGTGCTTGGATTCATTTTCTTTATTCTTTTCTAAAGAAGGTTCAGCAATCAGTGATCAAAGAAAAGAAAAAGAAAGACGATATCTGATTACTGAATATGGGAAAGTTACAAAAGAGAAAAGACTCTCATCCCTAAGGAACGGAAATACACAAGTGTATCCTGCTTCGTGACTGGATTAGCCAGATGGTTGGCGATAAGAAATCCTCTTTTAATGCAGGAGCATTGAGCATTAGTAGACTTCTAATATACAGATTTAGATGCACTTGTTTTTTATATTAAGTTTCTGTTAAGCTCAGGTCATACTTGGTAATTTCAATCAAAATTACAAAATATGGCTCCTGTTTGCATCCTCAAGAACTGAAATAACTACTATTCCATGATTAGAAAACTTGAAAGGTGGTAATCTATCTGTTGATAAAGCTTATTTGAATTTTAATTTCGAAACTAGTCACATTGAAGTGCCACTAAGTTGCAAGTAGCCATCTGAAAGATTTGTGTTTTGCTTCCATCTGATAGAGAAAAACAGCAGACCATTTTAAACAATAAACTTGGTTCATGCTGCTTGACATGGATGCTAAGAATGGACTGCAAAACTTGGGACTGACAGGGAATAAGAGAGTATAAATCCTTATTGGTTCTAACTAAATTATGTGTGAGATAATGAAAAATTATTGTTGATTTTTACTCGTTTCTTAATTAGAGGATGAATTTTTTTATATTTTTATGCTAAGTATAAATCGCTGGCGGCAGACTTTGGTTACTCATCCTGGATTCAAATGTCTTCCAGGTTAAACATCTTTTGCGCAAAATTTACATTTTCTTGCTGCAAATTCATATATATTTTGTCAGTTTCCTGATTAATTTCTCTGATCTTGGACCTCTAAAGTAGCGATATATTATTGCCTTTTGAAATAACTATTCTATCTAAATCATTTATATGCAACTTTATTTATATAAACTATTGGTTTATGTATTCCCAGGGGGACGCGAATTATCTAAGATACCATGGAATGCAAGAGTTTGATGTGGCAATGCAGCATCTTGAGGAGACCTATGGTGTATGCATTACTTGTGCTAATTATCTACCTCTGTATCCCTTTTACAAATGTCTGATTTGTGAAGATATTGTCTGATCTTTTGAAAGAAAAATGATAGAATTTAAAATATGGTGCAATATTAAATAAAGCACAAGAATTTGGTTTTCTTTTGGAAAAACCTTGCAAAATTATTTTGAGAACATTCACTGGATTTGTTTTGATATTCTAACGAATAACCAGTGTTTTAAAAAGCATGTGAGGCTTACGCCTGAAGGCTCGCCTCGAGGCGTGAGGCTTAAATCTCATTAGGCTAACACCTCAAACTTTGATACTTACATGAGGCACCTGCCTCTTGCCTTGAGAGTCTAAGACATTTTATATTTGAGGCGTATGCCTCATATTTTAATAAAAAATAGGGTTCTAGCCATATAACTGAGACTTCAACATTAATTTTTTTAAAGGCATGTGCCTCATACATTAGTGACTACATTGTAAATACCTCATACATTAGTGACTACTTTGCAATTGTTTGTTGGAATCCAAAATCCACCACATGATGATTGAACATCATCCGTCTTTCAATATATATGCCATCTTTTCCTGCTTCTTAAATTTATTATTTTCATGGTTGAATAATTTATATAATATTACATATATGCGTGTCAGTGTGTGTACACATACATATATGTATGTATTATAACTTTAATTAGGGAGCATGAGGCTTTCTTGTGAGGCTTACGCCTCACATCTCGAGGCTTATGCCTCCCGCTTCTTGAGGTCTTAACACCCCACCTCACGCCTTCGTGTTTTAAAACATTGCGAATAACATATTTAACTGATTTTTGTTAAATATTATTTACTATTTTAACTTTCCGAACGGTATCTCTTTAGTAATTCTATTGGAGAAAAGGTTCTAAAATTTGCATAGTACCCAAATTTTCCTAAAAACGGAATTATTCTCTCAAGCTATACTTTGTCTTTTCTTTGAATAGGAGCAAACTTAATTTCCATTCATTATTAACAGCCCATAAAAATTTTACTTTTGCGAACATAGTTTCCATTAATTATGAACCACCCTTAGAAAGATTATTTTTTTAGTCCTAGTTTTGAAGCAAAGTGCAGATTGTGGTTATTCATCAAACAAACGGTTTAATGTCTGACAAACTCATAGATTGCTAATCATTATTGCATGTTGATGCAAATTAATATTAAAAAAACATAGATTGTTAATCACTATTGCGTGTTGTTGCCAATTGACATTTGGCAGTGTATATGTAGTTATGTACTTGATTAGTTCTTTTATGTTCAAAAGCCTTATATTTTTATGAAGTGATTTCTGAAAGCAGGTACTTAAGAGGCTATGATAATTAAAGAATTATTCAAGGACTCAATAAAATAGTGTCCTGTATTACAGTAATAAAAAATTGATGCGTGGAATAATGTGTTGTCTTTATGATAAGGGACATACTGTGGACCCAAAATGGACTGGGTTTAGAAGGCATATGGAGGCACATAAGACCTATGAGGTGGGCCTCATCAACCATCCAGCCCATGAAGCGAGCCCAGCTGCTCATGCAGCCCATTAAGTGGGTTAAAGTTCATTTTGGAACCCACATGTGGCACATCAACACAGTTTCTATTTATTTCTTTTAGTTGGTTGTTGGTTTCTTAATTATGCTAGCAATGCTGTTTGTTAAGTTGTTAGGGGTTGGAAACAAAGAAACTTGTCCCTAGATTGAGTTTATGTAAAGATAATAATTTTTATTCTTGCGAAGAGTGAAAAGTGGAAAGAGGGAGGAGGCAGCCTCCTAGTTTCTTCTAAAAAGGTTTGCTGCTCATTCTTCTTGGGTTTGATGCCCTTACTAGGAGTGATTTATGTTGATATATGTAATATCGTGGGTGTATTTGTAAAAGGATATATATGTAATGCTCTCTTAATATAAGATGCAAGTAGGGTTCTCTATCTCTTACTATGCAATTTACCATAATCTCTATTATTTCCTCTCTTTCTCTTCTTCCGTAAGAAACCTAGACCTAACTCTTCTCTCTAACCCTAAACTCTATCTTGGTATCAAAGCCACAAAGAAGGAAGGAGAAGCTTGATAAAACCAGAACCAACAATGAAAGAAAAGAAGCTCACAGGTGACGTTACCAGCTGTACGGCCTAGGCCGCCCATGGGGGTATTTTGAAGGTAGTTTTTATTTTAGAGGATTTTGGAATCCTATATTGTGTGATTTGGTAAAAATATTGATAAAGTTACAATGATTTGAAGAAAAAATACAGAAAATTTGAAAAAAATAATTGTTTAAGTTCACAATTTTTTGTCACTCGTTTGGGTCATTGTTAATGTTGTTCATTGGTCATGGGTGAATCGTTTTTTTGTAAGGAACATTTCAAAAATGAGTTTATTCCATTTGGATGAGATTTGAAGGTGTTATGATGCTTTCTTCAAGCCCTTTCACTACCGTTTTGATTGTTGGAGGTGTTTTTTATGCTTTGTTTGCTTATGACAACAACTTAGAGCTGTTTTGGTAATCTTAATACCTATGGACAATTTTTTGATGAGGTTTTGATTGACTGGAGGTGTGATGTCATTGTTTTTTGAATCTATTGAAGTTGGAATTGGATTGTAAGCTTGGAGGTGTGACTTCATATTTCCCTGCTTAAGTTGCTCCTATGGATGCTAAAGTTCTTACTCCGTCGGCTCTTTCCGACTCTATTGTCCACTCTATCACCAATATTAAATTCAATTGTGATAATTTCTTGTGTGATGATGCTCTGTTGAGCTTTATATTGGGGGCCGTTCAAAGATGAAATATCTTGATGGTGAACCCCCAAAGTCGGAGATCGGTGTTCCTAAGATTGCTAAGTGGAATGCTAAGAATTGCATTATTTGGAGTTGGTTATTGAACTCTATGGAATATCAGATTGCTGGAAAATACAAATTTTTATAAGAGTTGTCATGAGTTTTGGGAAGCTCTCATTCAAACTTATGCCGTAATGGGGAACGATGCTCGGATCTATTAACTCACCCGTGAGATTGCTCATTTTCAACAATGGGATATGTCTATCTCTGATTATTTTGAGGCTCTATAGCGTCGTTGGGAAGAATTGAGCCATTATGAACCTTTGTCTGAATTGTTCACTACTTCAGCCAAGGTTATGATGAAGCGAATTGTGTGTCATTGCATTTATGATTTCTCGGGTGGTCTTCGTGCCAAATTCGAGCAATTGCGCACTCAGATACTTGCCACATCTCTACCCTCTCTTCGATCTGTGTTCGATGAAGAACGTTGTCGGGCTGTTATGTCTTCGAGCACCATTCCTATGCCCCATTTGGATCATACCGCCTTTGTTACCAAATTCCGTCCTATTGTAGGATGTGGTAGGGGGACTGATAGGGGCCGTCGCGGTTGTGTCAGACCTACTACTCCTTGTGCTCACTGTGGTATAGTGGGATATGATCGTGATCATTGTTATCGTCTGCATGGCTATCCCAGGGGTTATCAGTCTCATCCTACTGCTCACTTTGCTACGACTCCTACTATTGATCCTCCGCCTGCAACCTCAGTTGTTGTGAGTGATCCTCTGGAGTTCATGAGAGCCCAGGTTGTTGAGATGATCCGAGCTGAGTTCCGTTTGCAGAGTGATTCTTCTGATACTATTTCATCAGCCACAGGTATCCATTCTCCCTTGGCCTATGTTGCCACTACATCGTCTTCTTACCCTAGTCTAGTTATTGATTCCAAAGCTATTGATCATATGACGGGTGAGTCCCAAGGTTACAATATTTATTCACCTCCACATTCTATTGTCAAGGTTTGCTTGGCCGATGACTCTATTACTCCTGTTTTAGGAGTGGGCACATTCTTGTATCTTCGTCTCTCTCTTTATCTCATGTTTTACATGTTTATCGTTTATCGTCTAACCTTCTTTCAGTTAGCAGTCTCACTACCAAACTCAATTGATGTACTATGTTTTATCCTTCTCATTATTTCTTTTAGGACCTGACTATGAGGAGGATTGTTGGTAGAGGCGTGGAAAGAGGTGGACTGTACTACCTCGACACTGATTATGCTACAGATCGTGTCCCTTCTACTAGTAATATTTCTGTACCTTTTCAGTTGATGCTACTTATTGTTTATGACATGCCAAGATTGGGCATGTTGTATCTAAGACTATGTTTTTTGATTCCTACTTTTAGTAAACTTTGTTATTCATCTACTTTTTAATGTAATACTTGTGAGCTTACTAAACATGTCTCACTATTTATCCTTCTCGCATGCATCAATGTCGTTCCATTTTTATGCTGGTTCATTACTTCATTCTGATGTTTAGGGTCTGTCTCCGTTACCTCTAGTGATGATTTTCGTTATTATGTTACTTTTATCGATGACTACACTCGGGCTACTTGGGTTTATCTTATTAAGTCTAAGGATGAAGTGTTCTCTAAGTTCTAGGAATTTCATGCCATGGTTGTTACCCAATTCAGTGGTGTCTTATTAAGGCCCTTCGATTTGATAAAGGTAGTGAGTATTTCTTAACTCCTTTTGTCCAGTATCTTCAAACTCATGGTATTGTTCATTAGCTTACTTGTCCTTACAACAAAAAAATGGTGTTGCTGAGCACAAAAATCGTCATTTAGTCGGTGTCACTCGCTCTTAGTTGCGAGGCATGCAAGTGCCTAAGCCTTATTATTCTATGACCCTTCTCACCGCCTATTTTCTCATCAATCATGCACCTTATCGTATGCTTGACGACCTCTCACCATATCAGCTTCTTTGTCCTCGGGCTTCTATTTTTCCCATTGAGCCATGGTTATTTGGTTGTACCTACTTTGTCCAAGATCTTCGTCGAAATCGTCAAAAATTGGACGATTCTATTCGATGTGTCTTTGTTGGTTATTCTAGTGCATCTAAGGGCTATTAGTGTTATGATCCCAAGTCTTGTTGTTTTTTTGTCTCTCTAGATGTTACCTTTTTCGAGACAGTATCATATTTTTCTCCTAATCCTACTGTGCCTACTGTCTCTTTGCCTTGACCTATTCCAGGGGACCTTCTACAGTAGAAGGAATTTATCATGTACTCTCGCCAACGGCCGCCTGGTTCCTTCTCTGATGCGCCTCTACCATAGTATTCCCTGTAGGCCACTCCACTAGGTACTTCTCCACCTTTTATTCCAGTTCATTCATCTGCTATTATTCCTCCTGTTGCTTCTGATCTTGAGTTGCTTATTGCTCATCGCATGGGTGTACGTTCTTGTGTTACTCCTTACTCTCTTGCCAAGTATGTTTGTTATCAGGTTGTATCTCCCTCATATCAGATCTTCCTCTTCGCGATTGACACTGTAATTATTCCTCGATCCATTAATGTTGCTCAACTTCATCTTGAGTAGAAGGGTGTTATGGTTGATGAGATGAAATGCCCTTGAGTCTAATCATACTTGGGATATGATTCATCTTCCATCTGGGAAGAAACTTGTGGGCTGCCGTTGGGTTTTCACAATCGAACTTAACTCTGATAGCAGTGTTGCTCGGTATAAGGCTCGTCTTGTCGCCCGTGACTTTTCTGAAACCATGGGCTCGACTATGATGCTACCTTTGCTCCAATGGCAAAACTGACTTTTTTTCATGTCGTACTGTCTCTTGCGGCGAATCAGAGTTGACCTCTCTATCAGTTGGACTTCAAGAATATCTTTCTTAATAGGCATCTCATTGAGGAGGTATATATGGACCCCCCCCCCCCTCCTGATTTTCCTGCTTCAGGGGGAGTCAAGGAAGGTTTGTAGACTTCGGAAGTCTATAAATGGTTTGAAGCAGTCACCTCGTGCTTAATTCTATCACTTCAGTGAAGTGGTTCTTAGCATGGGCTCTCAGTCATGTCACTTTGATATTGTCTTCTTCCATTTAGGTGCTTCAAGTGGCACTATTCTTCTGGTATATGATGATGATATCATCTTGATTGGTGATGACTCCTCTTTCATCTCTCATGCTAAACATGATTTGTGGCGTACTTTTGATGTCAAAAGACTTGTTCATTTAAAGTACTTTCTTGGTCTGGAGATTGCTCGATCTAAGAAATGAATTTTTTTGTCACAACGGAAGTATACTTTTGATCTAATGAGTGATACTAGTATGAGTGGGTGTAAACCCGCTACTTTTCTCATGGATCTGAATCTCTCTTTGCATGACAGTGAGGATGATCTTCTTTCTGATCCTCATGCCTACCAGTGTCTTGTGGGCCGCTTGATATATCTCACCCTCACATGACCAGATATTAACATTTGCTGTCAACATGGTTAGTCAGTTCATGCATGTTCCCCGTGCTTCATACCTTACTGATGTTCATCGTATTCTCCAATATATCAAGTCTAAACCTAGTTGTGGACTTGTATATCGCTCACATGGTCATCTCGAGATCTCTGGCTATACAAATGTTGATTGGGTCGAATCTGCTACTGATTATCGCTCCACCATGGGCTATTGTGATTTTCTTGGAGGCAACTTGGTTGCGTGGAAGAGCAAAAAGCAATCTATGGTTTCTTGCTCTAGATCTGAAGCAAAATATCAGCCTATTGCTCATGGTACTTGTGAAATTTTGTTGCTTTGTTCACTCCTCTCCGAGTTAGGGTTTTCTATTAAAGGCCCTATGTCTTTATATTTTGATAATGAGGCTACCACGAAGATTGCCTCTGATTCTATATGAGCGGACAAACACATTGAGGTTGATATTCATTTTCTCATTTTAGTCTTTTCAAACCTACTGTCCTACGTCCTTATAAAATCAATAGTCTACCCATTTTTCTAATTATAAATCCTAAACTTAATTCCTAGTAGTCCAAAACCTTGTACAACTTCAAATCTTTTCTTGATATTAAAATTTTAGATCATTTAGGGAGCTTTTTCTTTTATTGGTAGGGAGTTAAATTGAGCTAATCCTAGCCATATGGCATCGGGTTTGATATCGTAGAAAGTTTCTTGCTGGAATTTGTTAGGATAGAATGTTGAGTAGTCAATCATATGATCCTAAAATCTTGCAAGCTTGGTAGGCGAGTTTTTTTTTTTTCCCTTTTTACCTAAGCCTCGGGCAATCCTATTGGGAGTTAAATTGAGTCAATCCTAGCCATCTGGCATTGGTTTGATATCGTAGAAAGTTTCTTGCTGGAATTTATTATGATAGAATGTTGAGTAGTCAATCATTTGATCCTAAAACCTCGCAAGCTCGATGTGATGTCCTTCTGGAGCTTGTAATTGACATGCAAGCCCAAAACCAGGCGATGAGAACCATATATTTTGTGCTCAAAATCTAGAGGATGTACTCGAGGTAGAATAAGTTATTACGTAGATAAATGCCCTAGCAAAGGGATATCACACAAATGTTTATCCTGGTGAAGGCACATGAAAAGCCCCACCGAGACACCCTCATGTCCATAAAACTCTTTAGTTTGAGCATGAATGGTAAGAGGCATGTTTATAGTGCTCTTACAGTGTTTCAGCATCGTCAACCTTCACTGGGGAATGAGAAGTGAGGTTATAACTTATAAGTTGAACCTCCAAAACGCCTAGGAGCTCAATGATGATTATGGAGACCGTTTTATTGAGGCCCTTAAACAGGTATTGTCAAAATACCATATATCTTCATGAAACTTGAGCCTCATGTATTTTGATTGGATGATCTCTCTTAAAGGTTACTTCGAGTGGTTCAGAATAATGATGAGAGAGATTTGGTTCTTGAAGATAAAGATGCGGATTTTTTCGTTGTGTCGAACAGTCGAAGAGAAACTACATCTCCTTTGTTAGCCTTATTGGAATATTTGTTGAGGGTCCTTGGTCACTCACACATCAATTGGACCACGCTTGCACCATGGTGGAGCAGATGCATGAGATGACCTGTGAAAGAAAAGAAGTGAGGACCAACAATTGAAATAAAAGAATCAAAGGGAATTCAATGCAAGTTATGGAGTCCCTTTCCTTGGACATTTTTTACCCCATTATTGGTTTGGAAAATAATTTAAATGGAGAATTGCCTCTAAAATACAATGAAGCCCAATTTCTTTGTTATCACTGGACACCATGGTATTAAAAATCAACACATTTTGATATGTTTCGGCCGAAATGCGTCGACTTCGGTGGCAGCTGAAACGAAGCTCCTATGTAGTATAAACAATACAAGACATCTTGACACATTTCGTATAGTTTCGGTTAACTTCAGTTGATTTTGTTTCATGTTAGTCAATATCATACATATTTAGTTATAAAACTGTTGGACTTCGGTGGAAGTCCACCGACACAACCTCAATAATTGAGGGCTATAAAAATAAAGCCAAAAAATTACTTTTTAAAAGTTAAAACTTGAAATATCTCATGAAAAAGCAGATTCATACATTTATAGATGTTAATGTATACAAATATTATCCATATTCAATTCATATCCAAATTCATTTGCTTAAACATTCATTCGAATTGGTATCCGGCAGAGTGAATACGAATAGTACTTTTACAATACGTTTATAATTGGATATAAGTTCAAAAATTGTTGTCATATTCAATAAATATCCATCCGATTATATAATATATAACTATGTAATTGGATATAAATTCGGATATATCACTATCCGCTTAGAATTCACTCCGTTTACAACTCTCCCTATAGTACAACGGAACATGTGAAGCTTTGTGGGGGAAGTTGCTCTTTAAAATCTGAATTTTGAAATCTGAGAGAGATCCATTATAAATCTTCATCCAGATTGTTGAGAAGTTGTGATGGGGATCAGCCCCTTAAAATTAACAAGAAGAGAAAGAAAAGTAATGAATACAATGTGGGCCCCAATTGATGAAGACTAGCCCATGGGCCTCAATGTATATTACCTTAGGCCCAAGAAAGCCCATGGTTAACCATGGGGCCCACAAATAAGTCCACTAATGAATTGTAAAAACATGATTCTTCTCAAAAGTCTAAAATCCTTGCTGGAAATTTTGTCATTAATCATTCTTCTAGAGAGTCTTTGTTTAAGGGGCTTATCTAGAATGTCCAATAGTCTTATCTAGAAAGTCTAAGATGTCTTGGACTTTCAAGACTTCTGAGATACAACTTAAGATGGAAGCTACTCTCACTTGGACGTTGGATTAAACATACCAGCTTGCACTTACAATTGAATAAACCATTAAATTTCGAACAACGAGGTGCCCGGTAAGTCAAAACAGAGGGTCTACCAACAACTGACCAGCGAGTAACACACTAACACTCTACGTGGTAATGACTCCAACGCTTATAACGAAGAGGGCAGTAACCATGGTTCAAAATATCGGTATTGGTCGCTGTATCGGTAAGTCCAAAATAAGATACATATCGGCGTATCGGTACCATATCGGTTGGATATAGTGTAAAAATTTAGGATACGTTAAAAAAAGTTTAGATACACTAGGAAAAACTTGGATGCCTTGCATAAAACATCTTGTAATGCAAATATAAGCTAAAAACAAACTAAAGACCTCCAATTACATTTATAATCATACATATGAGAGTTAACAAATTTATAAGTTAAAAAAGGCGTGCGCGCTGATTAATATGTATGAAAATACAAACCATAGTTACTTAACCAAGTGATAGAAGCTCACTTGCATTCATAAATCCAAATATGAATACACATAGACCCTTGTATTCACAAATCAAATTACATTACATGATAGAAGCTCAATACCACATTGAGCTTCGTGCTGGTCCATATTCTATCATTGTGGGATCAGGAATTGAGTAAAGTGATACATTATGAGTGGTCCAGACATGATGACACCACTATGTCCAAGTCATCATCGTTCAGTACATGCCCAGATACATCTTACATATGCCTGCTGCTGAGTCGTGATTTGTCCATAACTGTCAATCGAAGACTGGGACTGAGCATCATAACCAGTGGCTCCTGATAAGTAGGGTTGAGCTGGGGCATCATAACAAGTGGCTCCTGATAATTAGGGTTGGGCTGGGGCATCATAATTAGGGGGATAACCTTATTTATATATTAATATCTAAAGTAAATGAAAGTAAAATCAAGTTAAAATCATTTACTAAAATAATATATTATGTAAATAAGTTGTGTATCGGGTTTGTATTGTGAATCCTAGTGTAAATGGAAGGTGAAAAAAAATTAACTGAAAAATCTCCATATAGAGCTTGTATCGGCCCGATACAGTGGAGTTTTTTTTTTTTCCAGCGTACTAGTGTATCAGGTATCTCCAAATAGGATACATATCGGCCCATATCGGTCGATACGTATCGATATTTTAAACCATGGCAGTAACCAATGAGTCTCCAGTAGTAATCATTGAGATATTACCAAAGGTAAGGCACCGATTGGAAATGGTACAAAATAGTCTGGTAAAACTCCATTGTATTACAAATGTGGAGGCCATGGTCACTTTGTCATCGTGTGCTCAAACAAGAGCTTGCTCTTCTATGTAGAGGAACCGGAAAAAGAACAGGAGGAAGAGTAATCAGAAGATAAAGCCAATTACTGTAGAGACATGCATAAGGGTCGTAGTCTTGTGATGCAAAACTTATTAACTATACCAAAATCTGAAGAAGAGGAAGATTGGCTACGAACCAACATCTTCCACACGAGAGTTTCATGGAAGGGAAGACTTTGCACCATGATTATTGATGGAGGCAACAATTTGAACATGGCATCTTTAGAGCTTGTAAAAACATAATTCTTATGTTATATGAAATTCAGTCTGACGAGATGTGACCGTTGAGCACATATATTGACCACGCGTCAAAAGGATTGTGACTATTCAAATGAATAGTTGCTTTTGTTTAAACCATGGAGTGAGCCACATGGTGGAACGATTGCAATTGTGTGTTAAGGAATATGCCTGAGTGCACTCAGATCGGTGACAACCCTCACAAACACTAACAGTCATGGTTAAACTTATATAAGTGACTTGCAGAGTGATTTAGAGACCAACGGACTTAAAATGAGGGGAAAAAAAGGAAGAAGATAGATTAATAGATGCAAATATATGTCTGAAAGAGGGATTCAAACATGGAGAAAATCATATCCAAACTTACAGAATATGTGCATCTCTCTACTCTTATCCACCAATCAACATCTCTTCCTTTTTCCTCTTTTATACTCAATAGTGTAAATTGAAGAATCGTGTTTTCGTTTTTTGTTACACATGATGTTGAGATGTTCAGGACTATCTCTTGCATTGCAAGAAGATGATCGATAATAAAGAAGTGAAACTATTGGTTTCATTGTAAACTTCGGTAATCTAGGAAGTGAAAACATCTTGTGGAAATTTATAGAAACCTACGGAAATATTGTAAAATTTTGTCATGGAAAGATAATAGAAAGCATAGTAACATGCATTGATGATTTAGGAAATGACTAAAATATATATCAATATACATTGACAGCTCATTGTATAACAAAAAACAACTATGAATAGGAAATGGGATAAATAACAGGTGGAATAAGTTGTTGTTCATGTCTTGTGCTTTAAAAGTCAAAGTTACAAACAAGAAATGGTCTGTAGTGATGTTCAAAAAGTAGTTCATCCCTGATCCCAGAAGGAATATATAATATGGGCACTGCACATGAATCATAGGACTCATTCATATTGAGTTACAATGTTGCTCAAAATATTTTTCTTCAAGTTAGAAATAGTTTTCTATTGGAGAATTATATTTAAAACTCGTAAGTTGACATGCATATGGTAATCTTAAGGTTCCCAGTTGTGTTTTATTTTTTTAGATTCTTTTTTTTAGTTAAGAGTATTATGTTTAATATTTTTATTTCAATAGTTTAATTACGATAACTAATCCATTAGAGTCTGTAGTCACTAATTATTGACAATTATATATGATAGCGGTTAGCTATTATGTTTTTGAGGAGTTAAATTTAATTAACACATCATGTATGATTTCAAATACTTTTAAAATATTTGTAATAGAAGAGTTAAATGCCAAAGAGTGCTTGGTTTTCACCATAAAAACTCAAACAAAATTGACTCTAAAAGATTAGTAAATGTGGAGAAACAAGAGTTTCACATGCTTGTATATCAAGTTATTTCAAATCAACATTTCTGTGTTGACCAAAACATTATAGTAATATAACTAAGAAAGTAACATTGCGGTAAGAATGACAAAGAAATGTATCAAAGCATTAGGAAATGTGTTAGGAAATACTATAATTTTAAAATCATAAACTTGCAGTTAGTTTTCGTGTCGGTATGCATAAGCAATGACACATTTTGTAGGAACCATTAGGAAACGCGTCTATTTCTAAACCCTAGGGAGAATATGTCTCATAGGAGGGGTCAACATAAAATGACTTGTAGTCCTTTTGTTTCTCTTATTCCACTTGTTACTAACTGTTTCTACTAGTTTTATAGGTTGTCACATGCATTTGCTCCAACCAATGTTTTAAAACGTGAAGGCGTGAGGCGAGGCGTTAGGACCTCAAGATACGTGAGGTGTAAGCCTCAAGGTGTGAGGCTTAAGCCTCACAACAAAGTTTCATGCTCTCTTATTTTAACAAATAAATAAAATACAAGAAAAATTAGAAAAAGATTCAAAACGTTAATGAAAGATTATAGTGTGTGTGTGTATATATATTTGTATTTGTGTACATTGTGTGTGTGCGTGTGGGTTCAGGAGTACACATAGGAAATACCATAGTTCAAAAATCCGAAAACTCGACTCGACTCGAAAGTTAACCGGGTCGAGTAACTCGGAAAACTCTAAAAAAAATCGACTTAGTACAACTTGGAATATATATGTAAGAACTTAAAATTTTTGGGTTAAAAGAACTCAAAAGTATATTGGTTTTACAGCTTCAAACCTCAAATTTAGGTTTAATAAAACTCATAGTAAGTTCTCTTTGTAGACCCGTAAAAATATGATGCAAAAATAGTGACATTTTAGTTTATGTTTAAAAAAATGATAAAAATACCCTTCTGTGATTCGACCTAGTCTGGAGAGTCGAAAAACTCGGCTAGACTCAATCAAGTCTCCCGAATAATTCGGCAAATAGTGTCTCCTTCGAGTTTTGAGGCGACTCAACTCGAAATTCAGCCGAGTCGAGTAACTCGGTCGAGTTACTCGGGTGACTCACCGAGTTTTTGAATTATGGGAAATACTATATAAATTATGTAACTATAAAAAAATATATATATAAGAAATGCAAGCAAATGCTGAAATTTATATTTTCGTTTTTGTTCATATACATATTAAAGATGATTTCAATCATCAATTCATGTGCTAGATTTAGAATTTTAATAAAAAATTGCAAATAAGTCATGAATTACGTTGTAGGCCAGTGACTCCAATTTTTTGCAATGTCTACTATGGTAATAGTGTGAATTAGACTCAAATAGTTACGACATTTAAGTATCAGTTGTGACTACAACCCTAATTTTAGTTAAATGTATGAGGCGTACACCATAAACATATAGCGAGCTTCAAGGCGTGAGGCGTGTTCCTCATGTGAGCCTCACACTTTGAGGCGTAAGCCTCATGGGATTTAAGCCTTATAGTTAAGCCTCAAGGCATTTTCTTTAAGCCTCGTCCCGAGGCAAGTCTTGAGGCGTAAGCCTCACACGCCTTTTAAAACACTGGCTCCAACATGGTATGATCTTGGTTCGATTTGTATTCCAGTAGTACCCACTACAATCCCATTGTTGATTGGGAAGAAGAAAGAGAACTTTGAGAAAGTAATCTCCAATTGACTATGAGGAGACCATCTTCAAATTATCCCACAAGAAATTCCTCGTGGATGAAGATATAGAGCGATTCGATGAGCTAACAATCCAAAATTGATCTTGTGTCATCTCGAGGTATCAGATTGGACTAAAGTGGGCATTAGAAAATTATGTTGGCACTAAATTTGAAAAGAGTCGAGGAAGTGTACGGAAATTTGGGGCACTTAAAGTGGCACAAATCAGTAAAAGTGCTTCGAATACTGCTTTGGTAAACAAGGGCAACAACATGATGATTATGGAAGAAGAAAAGCTGATTAAAAAAGAATGAAGATAGCATGCCAACTTGTTATAAATATGGAGGAAAGGGACATTTGGCTTTTGACACCATAGTCAGATAGCAAGCCAAGCAGTAGGCAACAGATGGTGCAGCGAGAGCAGCAACTAATAACAAATGAAAGACGATCCCAGCTAAAAGGACTTAAATGAAAATAATGGCATCTTGAACTTAATGACTTGAATGAAGGAGAGTTTTACATATATATATATATATGCTAGAGGGGTTTTGATTTTTGAGTACTCAGCCACTTCGATGCATGGCATATTTTGACAACCGTCAAGTGTGGTATTAAATTATGTATTGATGTCTGATGGGGTTAGTGAAGTAAGCATCATTTCTAGGGAAGCAATTGACATGTTGCACATTCAAAAGAAATTACATCCATGTCCTAATGCAATTGCGTAGGTGAACTATAAGCAAAAAACTAAGTAACCCCATAGGTTCCTAGTTTTGTTCACCCTTGGACCATATTCTAACGAAATTCACTGTGATGTCATCCCTATCAATGCAGCACGTATTTTTATTGGGAGTCCTTGGCTATCTGATTGGCCTGTGATCAGGAGCGGAGCTAGGTGGGGGCACGTGGGAGCACGAGAACTTTTGGAAAATAAAAACTTTTTTTTAGGGCATAGCCAGGGGAATGGGGGCATGCAGGTGCCCCTGAACTTTGAGTCTGGATCCTGTCCATTTGGGATTGAACTTGGGATTGCACTCACAGAGCCCTTTAATTGTCCTTTTTAACTCTGGTGAAGAAGTTTTAATCCTTAGGGTTGATATGTTTTCTTAAAAAATAAGGTTAGATTGTTGAAACCTAAGGTTAGTGAATCAAACCACAATTAATCGGGGTTAAAGGGACATGTGTTGACCTGTGGGTGCGATTTCAATCACAGTTGATTGTGATCCCAACTCCTGAACTTAAAAAAAAGTATATTCTATACTAAATTATTTAATTGGGCATAATCATGGACAAGGAGCATATGCCCCCTAAAAAATTATACTATCCTAATTTAATTATTTATTAAGGCCTAGCCATGAGGCAAGGGAACAACTGTCCTCTAACCTTTTGAAAACAAAATATGTATCTTATCTCATGTTATTTAATTATTAACCGGGCATAGCCATGGGGCAAGGGGACAGTTGTCCGATAAACAAGGAAAAGGAATACATGTAAGATATGCATGAAATGTATGAACGAAATGACCTAAGAACTTGGTCATTAAAAAAAAAATCGTGCCTCTGAACCCCCATCCCCTTAGAACCAAAATATTTTGTACTCGTCTAATAAATTTTCACAAATCCATCAACAATTACTACCATTTTTAATCAACCAACATGTGCCCCCCCTACTTGAAAATCCTGGCTCTGCCCCTGCCTGTGATGCATGATCTTTGGGAGAATACTGCATCCCTTCATCATCAAAAACTGCCAGCTCAGTCCCAAGCTTCCGACAACAATTGTCGCCCAGGCATTTTATTAGATGAGCAATCTATGATTTGGTGATCTAAATAAAATAAGTGTACCATCTGATGTTATCTCTAGTTCTTGGTATTTCGCAACTCGTTGGAAGCTTAGGAAGATGTTATATAGCCATCATGAATCAATGCAATCTTGGTTACCAAATCTGTTTGAAGAAAGAATGGTAGGAAACAAGGGAAAACATCCTTCAAGTTTTTTTATGTAGAAATACCAAAACATTCTTGCAAGAATTAAAAAAGTGTAAGACAATTCGTTCAGATTATTTAAAAACAGTCTCTTACATTGCTCCCACAAGATCCTCCTCCATGTCTTCGTGAGAGACTTAAGTGGTGTTTGGATTGGATTTTTTTGGCCAAAAATCAATTCTGATAAAATTGATTGTGTAGAAATTCATGATCAAATAATCATTTTTTTTAATAATAGTGTTCGGAGAATACGAAGTTGAGAGACTCACCTACGTATTTTCTGAACACTATTATTTGAAAAAATGATTATTTGACCATTAACTTCTACACAATCAATTTTATCAGAATTGATTTTCGGCCAAAAAAAATCCAATCCAAACACCCCATTAGCATCTCATTTTCTTTATTGAGTTGTTTGGAATCCTGATATTCTGTCGAATTTTGGATTATTTGTTTGGTCAGTTACTATTGATAAGATCCACACCCGTAAAGCACTTAAAAACAGAGGGTAGAGAGGGTGACCAATAGGTGTTTTATGTGCTTGTCTGAGGAGAAAACCTTGGACTACTTCTAGCTTAGTTGTCCTTCTGACAATTGGATTTGCAGCCAGTTCCTATCTCTTCTGGGGTCCAGTGGGTTTTTCCTATGTGTTTTTTGGACTTTATTTCTAGCTGGGTTGTGTGAGATCTAGATGCTCCTGCCAGCATTTTGTGAAAAATGCCCCTAGGTGCAGTTTGCTGTTGCATTTGGGAGGAAGGGAATGGAAGGGTCTTTGGAAATCTCTCTCCCCTAAAAGTTAGAACATGATTGTTTATTAGTTATTACTAAGCTCCTGCTTGCTTGGTGTTCCATTAGAAAGGATTACAGGGATCTTGACATGGCATATGTATTTTGCTTAGGTTTGAGGAATTTGTGCCTTTTGGTCTTTTCAATTCAAGTGTTGAATGCTGGTTCACTTCTTGACTTCTTGTGGATGCCTATGTACATTCTTCTATCTGTATATATAATGTTGCACCAATCCAAAATTGCACAACTATTTATGAGAAAAATAAATCCTAAAAAATCTAATAGCTATGAAACTTTAGGAATCAACCTAAATAAGTCAGATCCATCTTTTACATTGAATAAACCACCTCTAAATCATGCTATATGCTATACCCATGCTGACTGCGTCATTTGAGGCCTAATGTGATGAAATCATGAAAATAGCCTAATGACTTATTGATCTTGGAGAGAGCTTCCCTACGCACCTAATGAGTTCTCGACCATATATTAGAGCAAGAAGTTGTGGCCTTCTAAAGTTTATTTCCTCATTCTTCCTGGGGGGATTTGAAGATCCAGTGCTCTTTTGCTGACATCCCTCGTGATGCCTCTAGACTTTTTTGCCATTGGTGACCTAATGTGGAATGCCTACTACTTTCGGTTTCACACCATCCAATCCGTAGTTGCAGGGAAGCTATAAGCAAGGTGGGATGCTTGCTTTTCAAACTTGCTTCCCAAGAAGCTCTCTTCAATCACTTTCCATTTAGTGGTCAAAGAAGTTTATGGGATAGACCCAAGTCTACAACCTAGGGTGTAGACTGTAGACCCTGGGCAAGTAGCATTAGATTGGAACCTAAAGCACCTACTCTCCACAAATATCTCCTGTAAGATAAAAATTTAAGTTATGGTTGCACATACTCTAATATAATGAGATTTAGGCGTCTATATCTCATATCTCGCTTCTCGTTTCCTAAGGATTTTCCCCGCGTCCCACTTCTTGCTCTAGTAACTATTATCCAGTTACATTGTTTTGGAAAACCAGAAAACGAAACGTTGGTTGGTAAGGATCCACATGCATCATGTGTATGGCTAAAGATTTGTAGTCCATAGTTGGTCTTTGGTCTATAAAATGTCGCTACTTTGCAACAGTAATCCGTGGTGTACATGTTAATTGAGATGTGTGTTTTCGAAACCATATGTTTGTCTCTGTTTGCAACTATGCCGAATATGAACTTACTCTTTTCATTAAAATTGTCTCTATTTTCTTTGATATGAATATATGATGCACTGACGGACTGACGGACTGTTTGGTGCAGTTCATGACTTCAGAGCACCAATATATATCACGGAAGGATGAAGGAGAAAGGGTCATTATCTTTGAACGAGGAGACCTGGTCTTTGTTTTTAATTTTCATTGGAATAAAAGCTATTCAGACTACCAAGTCGGCTGTTTAAAGCCCGGAAAGTACAAAGTATGATCTCCCTATGCCCTTTTCTCATATTCAGTTGGAACCCACATTATGATTGTTCTGTTTCACATTTTTCACATCTTTTTTAGGCATTAAAGGATCATCTCTTAAGCCTCTGCCTCTCTTTTTAAAGTACCATTTGTGTTTTATATTTTAAATTTTCAAAAATTGTGGAACAATCAAACTAGGGTTACTTGCATAAAAAGGTTTAAGCATGAATAGCCTACATGAATTACTTGTCTCAGAAAAAAAATGAATAACATATATGACAATGCCGGGACTAAATGTTTATCCTTGTAAAATTAGTATTAAAATGTTATTACATCCTAAAGAAAGGGATAACAGTTAATAATGTCAGTCTATGGCCTAGCCATTAAAATGCCCTTTTATTAGAACCATGATTTTAGATGGTCTCTGACAAGAATAAATTTTTTAATTCGTTAAAATAAACAGCATGTATAAAAGCAGTTAAGGTATAAGCCTTTTGGACGAGTTTCCACTTTTCAAAGCTTGTTTTTTCCATATCATATACCAATTTCTACATGAATGCTGTTGTGTGAGGTTGACTCTGTGAGCCATGATGTAGTACACAATCTGAATTTCTGAAAGGCACGGGCATGAAGGACAGATATCACCTTTAGGCATAAATCCCATCTGTGGATCCTGAGCTACTCTTAACTATAAAGTTCATGTTTACACCCCCTTCTGTGTATCATGGGGTAGTCTGGCTATATGGTTCATGTTTACACCAACCCCATTCTTGCTGTTCATCCTCTTCCTCAATATTGCTTTTTTTTTTTTTTTTGGGTCAAGTTCATACTCTCTAACCAGGGCAGATTCATGTAATTTTTTTTCTTGTTTTAAATCAGTCTCTTAGTCAATTAAATATGCTGCATCCCTCTTCCAGGTGGTCTTGGATTCAGATACTAAACTGTTTGGTGGCTTCGATAGAATTGATCACACTGCAGAGTACTTCAGCTCTGTAAGATAATTACTCATGACCCATTTCCAGATCTGGATTTCTTCTGAACTTATAACTCCCATTATGAATAATAGGTTCTTAAATTACATTCAACATGTGGTACCTGTGCAGGACGGGAGGTATGATGACCGGCCTCATTCTTTACTGGTGTATGCACCATGTAGAACAGCAGTCGTTTATGCTCGAATGGAGGATTAACTTGAAACCCATCACGGTCCAACATTACCCTATAAATGCTACTTATCATGTACGAAATGATAAAAACCTCTTTCACTATACTGTCTTGGGACTCTAGAAAATAGCTTTGCTAATTCAGGTATTGTCAGGTACTTGGTTTGTAGATTTATATGCCGTGGACGGCAGTTTCAGCATCCTACAGACACAGAGATAAGAGGAGATAGAGGAGCTGAATGTTGGACCTACAGCATGGTGCTGGGCGTAACCTTCTCCGTAAATTCTTTCTTGTCATGGCATTTTGTAAATTTTTCCTGTGTATTCTCTCTCGAAATGAATAATAGCGGTCACAGTGAATGGTGCCGGGACTTCCTTTGATGTATAGCATGGAGCACGCTGTAACAATATTAAATTGAATTATATTTTGTAGGATTGAATTCCTATATGGTTGGTGCATCCAATGCAATGTAGGCTCAGTGATTTATGTATAATGTAATTTGCTGTTCTTGATTACCGACACCATTGCTTTAGCCATCCAATATCTTGCGCTGGGTTTTATAGTCAGATTGCCCAACATTTCAGGAACCTTAGACCACGACATCTACAATAAATGACTTGCTAGATTATTGTCATGTGTTTTTAGTGCTATTTGGATCATATTTGAGAATCCTACACCAGATCCTATCCCTTGTTTCTTCCTTGGATTGAACAAGATGTGTAGTGACGAGCCACTACATTTTGGAAACGCAAACTATTAACAGCCATGAATCAACCCATGACAAAGTTCTTGATGTCAAATTCAGTTGTTAATGCTACTCGGGGCTGTGGTGAAATTAACCTCTAAATAAGAAAATAGAAACACACAAGAACACAGATTTATGTGGTTCACCTGATGTGGCCTTTTTCACTAGTTCAAAGCAATTGAAAAAGGTGATTTCTGAGATTTATGCTGTTGGAATGAAGGATCGGGAATGTGATACATAGTGAATTACGAAAGGGGAGGGATGGCGTGGTTTAGAATTGGGATCCTCACTGCTCATCATAGGTTTTTAAGGAGAATTGTGAGGATGGTGTGTTCTTTAGAATTGAGATGAAGATGCAGGTGGTCTTAAAAGCCATTGCTGGGCTCCTGATGTGATTGAGACATTCTCCTGTTGGGCCTACATAAGGCCCCTATTTCAGGTCTTGGCTTTCGAGGATCTACAAGAAAGAGCACCAAGGAACATGAAGGATCAAAATATGCCTCACCAGAGTCCACCCATTTGCATTAAGCATAGGAAAATTAGGAAGATTCCAAGATACAACTGGAAAGTTTTTTAGGGAGGTAAAACTAAAAACTAGCAAAGAGTGGTTGTTCCAGTGGTAGTGTGTGTCCCCATTGTGGGGGATGGAGTGGTTTCCAGTCCCTTAACCACCAATTCACTAGCTTAACTAGCATTGGGGTTTAAATTTCTTAACCCTAGGATTAAAAATATTTTTTTTCAAAAACACGTAGATTGTTGAACCCTAAGGCTTAGTGAATCTTAACCACAGTTAATAGGAGTTAAAATGGACATGTGGTGACTTGGGGGTGCGATTGAACTCTCCCCAAGTTCTGAGTTCTGAGTTCAATCACGTTTGACTGTGATTCGATCTCATTTTCTCGACACATATACGCCCCCAAGGGAAAATTCAGGCTCCGTGAGCATTGCTTGAATTTTGGGTACCCCAAAGAGTACATTTGGATGCGTTGAATGTAGCATCGACCAAAGGTCACAAGGCCTTAATACTGTGGCCATGCAACCAAGTGCCCCACACAGAAAGATTGCGCGAAGTTCGCGTTGATGTTGGGAACTTGGGAGAATAAAGATGAATGTGGGGCCTAACAGAAAACATATCATCATGAAGTTCACAAACTCAGCATTAGCAAAAAGTTCATACTCAGCTAGCATTTGGTAAAAGAATAGTTGTTGGATGCTTAAATTCATCAACAATATTACAGAGCTCAAGAACCCCATTTGATGGTCCTACCTAAGAAATCTACTTAAAGCCAAAATAGATGATCATTTCCATTTACTATGTAGATATATAATTCTCAGACTCAGTCATACCAAATCATGAAATTAATTATAGCATTGTATAATATCCAAAGTACTGCTTGACCCAGTCATACAGATTAATAGAAGAAAGAAAGAAAAGGGAGATTCTTCCTGTGAAGCCCAAGTTGGAAAGGTAAGGTCATATTAAGGGTAGCTAGCTAGCTAGCTGCCTACTCTGTCTTGGCCCCTACGGCTCTCATGTCTAGGTAAGCCCTTACTGTCCACTCCAAACAAACGTCTACCCTAAGCACCCCTCCTCAAGGAAGAATAAGATTTACCCATACTCCTTAGGACCATTCAACATATATTATCTTATCCCTCAGAACAATATTTTTAAAAAAAAAAATGGAAAGAAAATCTGCTATATTGCAGAGGAAATCTTTTTACGCCTCAGTGTTCAGTACAACGCTCACCCAATAAGGAACGCCATGTGTAAAGTGGTTGGTTCCCTTGGTTAATTATTTTAACTCTAGTCGAAGATTAAGCCTTATAGTTAATTGGTTAATGCTTACCTAACTTTGGTTTTAGAATTTTTTTTACTTTACATGTGGCAGCAAGTAATTGCATGTGCGTTCTAGACGAACCCATATGAATATAAATATACCCAAGACCGCAAACTAAAACCTGAGATTTTAGGGCAAAACACTAAAATAGAGGATTTCGGATTTTGGTATGTGGTTTTAGAAGCTTTCCCAAAGAGGAGTGCTAGCCTTACTCTCACGTCTTTCCTACTCTTAAGCCTCCACCAACTATTTGTCCCTCTTTAAAAAAAAAAAAAAAAGGCAACGGCACACACTTTCACCAAAAAAAAGGGACAAGTGGTTGGTGGAATTTGAGAGTAGAAAAAGGTCTAAGAGTAGGCCTAGCATTCCTCTTTCCCAAGTATATATTGGAAGAGCAATAGTTGCTAGCATTGTTGCCCTAATTGAAATTGCCTACTCACCAACTTAAGAAAAAAACTATCTTACCGAAAGAGGCCCATCAAGATCCATTCACAAAGTTTTCACAAGATAAAAAGAAAAGGAGAAGCAACTGGTAAGAATCTATACTGATATCCTCTATAAGCCACAAATTTAACTTTATTGTAGAAGTTCTAAGGGTGTTAATCCAGTAGGTTTCTGGGAAATGGTGGAGAGAAGATTTGAGACTAGCAGATATAGTAACACTTCATTTACTAAAGGTGAAACTGCTTCCATCTTTATGAAAGTAAAGTGGTAGTCTTTGGTCATTTCCACTTATGCTTTTTGTAATTTTAGTCATAAAGAAAGATAGTTGGCTTGAGATCTTCAAAGCCAGCCTTGTTTATAAGCACCTGCAACCGGAGAAAGAGGACCATCATTTTAAAGCCAAAGCAAAAGGAGAGAGAGAAGATAAGAGAGAATTTCATAGAGAAGAAGGGTTCTTGTGATATGGAAACACAGAAGCAGCCATGGGAGCAGCAACAGTTGCAGACACAGCGAATGAAGAACTCGGGGAGCATCAGCTACAGTGGGAGCCCAACAAGGGAAGATAATGAAGATGAGATGTCAAGGTCGGTTCTCACTTCATTCCAGGCAAAGGAAGAAGAGATTGAAAGGAAGAAGATGGAAGTAAGGGAGAAGTTCCATGCTCAATTGGGCCGCGTGGAAGAAGAATCCAAGCGATTGGCGGAAATTCGGGAAGTAAGTTGAAAACCATCTAGGGACTCAATTTAGCATTCTGTATGAAATGCTTACTTGCACCATGTATGCTTATACACTATACCTAAATCACATGATAATAGAGTATATATATGATAATTATATGCATATGCATGAGATGCATTATATCATATATATACTCTATTACATGATAAAAGGAACATGAATACAAAACTAACTCCAAACATGGAGAAGAAAACGATCTTATTTTATTTTGCCAGTTCCACATATGAATTTTGTGACGAGAAATTCGGAACAATTTTAGTGTCTAATCTATCTTAAAATTGTGGGATTTATAGGGAGCTAGCGCCCTTGCTACAGGGAAGCTTGAATCACCTACTCCTATAAAACTCTATAAAGCAACTTGGGGAAGCTAGAAAGGGAAAGGGGAGGCATCTCGGTTGAATTGAAGAGGTAGCTCTTCTTGTAGAACTGTGCAAAAAAAAATAATGTAATAAAGAAAATCAAAGCACACCAAATTTACATGCTTCGGCAGTATGCCTATGTCCACGGCTGATGAGAGATCCTTTCACTATTTCCTGTGAAAAATGGGGTTACAAATCTCTTCCCACTTTTCTATTTTCCCTTGATGAAACAAACCTAGCGTAAATGCAGTTATATATTTATGGCAATTTTATCAATGTAAAAAAAAATTAAAATTAAATTATATATGCTACACAAAAACACAAACTGTAGATCAACCAGAATACAAGTCACAATCATATCAGACTGGGACTGATTGCTGAAACTATTCATTTCCCCTGTCCTTTGCTTGTGGGACTACTTCTACTTCCACTTCCACTGAAACTATTTGTTAGATATCTATTTATAGAGTGTTGGTGATGAAACATTTTTGCTTTCTTTGCTAAAAACAAAATACATTTCTACTAGGAGCTTGATGCCATGGCGGATCCTATGAGGAAGGAAGTTGCAACTGTACGTAAGAAGATTGATGCACTTAACCGAGACATAAAGTCACTTGGACAGAGCTGCCAGAAGAAGGTGAACATTATCGCGAGTATTTATTTTTATTATTTACTATGTCCATTAAATTAAATCTTAATCCTCATGGAATCACAATTCATAGGCATATTCTTTCTCATGATAGTAATTTAAATCAATAATCAAATTATAAATCTGATTAGCACCACTATTCTTGAATTCATAGGAGAAAGAATACAAAGAGACCCTTGAAGTTTTCAATGAAAAGAATAGGGAAAAGGCTCAACTAATTACCAAATTAATGGAGGTGAATTTCACATCTTGTCTCCAGTCTATATCCTTATTCTAATATTTAATATCTTTTTACCGTTTTTCATTTTTTCCCCTTATAATTCTCTGACCAGATGGTGAGTGAAAGTGAGAAATTGAGGATGAAGAAGCTGGAGGAGCTGAGCAAGAATATAGATTCCCTATGCTAAGATCTGCTACTGTTAATATATAACTGATTAAGCATTGTGTGATCTATTTAAGATGACTTTTCTTTTTGTGGGCATCTTGGATTTGGGGTATTGTATGCTTTATGTTACTGTTTCATTGGCTTTTGCTGGAGGGATTTTGTTAGCCTTATTCAACCCATTCTTGCAAATTGACAAATACTCGCTACCCGAAACACCCGAAAGTGTTTGTCATTTTACCAAGAATAGGGTTAATAAGAAATGCCCGGGTGACCACTAAAGTCTAGCACTCCCCATGATGGAGAATTTACTGATTTAGGAAGTAAATGCCCTCAAAACATGTTTGTAAACTGCTTACATTTTAACATTGGACCTTCTCATTGTTCTTGTTATGTATAAAACTAAAGGACATGTGCATGTTGAATCTTATTAGTTTATTGATGATTATAGGAGGCATTTTAGACAAGGATGTTGCTAACGTTCACCCAGTGGGTGAACTTTGTTAACCTTCACAAAGACATTTGTATCATGTATTAATTATCAAACTCACTTAATTGTTGTTTGGTCTTTTCATAAGGGATCATTTATTAAATGCAAGAAAAAATAAGTATAATTTGACTTTTCTTATAGCATATGCCTGAGATCCCATTTTGGGCACCACTCTTCTGCTCAAGCATGGGAACGCATTTAATAAGGGAAGTGATAATATGCATTGCAAATTCCGTTGAGTGGTACACGCACACCTCCCAAGCTCGCCACATGTCCTTTTTAACATCCATTAACTAAGATTCACTCATTCCTAGGGTTAAATAATCTAACCTTTATTTTCTTAAAAAAATTTAAAGTTGGTTATGATTTCACTCATTCATGTGGTTAATTTAAAAAAATATATATTAATTAAGGTTAGATTATTTAACCCTAAGGATGGGTGAATCTTAACCACAGTTAATGGGTGTCAAAAAGGACACGTGGTGAGCTTGGGAGGTGTGCCTCCCCTTTTACATGGCTTCCCATTCGTTAGCTGAAGAGTGGTGTCCGAGACAGGATCTCAGGCATCCACCAAAGATAATTTGTAGCCCTATAAAAATATCAAAATATTTTTATATTTAATTTGAGGATAATGCTAGCATTACTTTCTTTAAAGACTCACTCTCTTTCTCTTTTTTATTAGAGAGAGTGTTAGTGGAAAACACTTGTCCTTCTTTTAATGGAAGACAATAACACATGTCTTTTCCGTAAAGAAAGTAAATTTGAAAGAAAGTGATTTTTAGCATATTGCTCTATATTTTATAGAATAGTATTTAATAGAGTAGTGATTAGCCCACCTCGCATTTGACTATATAATCATATGGCTTCCCATTTCATCCCCCTTTAACAGTAGTTAAGCTTGATTAAGCTTAACCAACTTAAAGATAATAATTTTTTTTTTCTAAAAACCAAAGTTAAATGGCCATATGGGTGAGTAAATCTTAACCACAGTTAATGAATGTCAAAAGGGGGTAGGGACTAATGAGGACCGGCATTTCATTACATAAATGAAAATTCGCGAAAAGTTAAGAATTTTCTTATTCAATGCTTATGGGTAAAAAAGACTAGTGAAGGTTAACAAGTTCACTTAGTCTTCCCCATTTAGCCGAAGATCTTTCTTTCTCTCTCTCTCTTAACTGTCATGTTGTCGGTGGAAAGATGGCTGGCCTTAAGATGAGTTAGTATAGTGGATCATGTCTTTGAGGTGCAAAAGACTTTTACCAACTCTTAGCAAAGGGTGGTGTAATCTCTTAACTGCAACTCTCAAAACTCTTTAAGACTTATCACATTTCCTTCCATTGCTCAGCTTTAATAGAATGTATTTAGCTTGGGCTTGGTTGTGGGTCTGGCTCCTTAGGTCCAAAGCTGAGCCCAACCTAGCCTAAGCCTGCCCTGCTTGTAGGCCTAACCAATCTCCAAATTGTGGCCTGTAATCTGGACTGCTAGATCAACCAGCAGACGGAATGCAAACAGTTTTCTAGGTTATGTATAAGCTTTGAAACCTATTGCTATACATTATGATTTAAGGATTAAGGTTTCATAGCGAGAGCGACATCCTATATAGGAGGTTCAGGGCACTAAGATCACAACTATACTATTGATTGGGTTGGGCCTCCAGTGATGCCTTAAGTAACCCGAATGCCCACACACACATGGGAGTCAATGGGTCAATCTTGGTTGTCTTTTTGTTTATAATAGGCCCAACCCATTTATAAGAGGTTTTTATTGCCGGGCGGTGACAGCCCTACACACATGGGATAGTGTGGTTACGTATTCACCTCATTAATCCTTAAGATGGAAACGCACCCCTTGATCCAATGGTAAATATAACTAAAATAATTAGTATAAGTGTTAGTAGAAACAGGGATGGAGCCAGGGACATGGGGGATCCACCCAACACACAAAAAAAAAGCAAAGAAGAATGATAAGGCATAGCATGGGACATGGGGGCAGCTGCCCCCACTGATGTTCTGAAGAAGAAAAAACTTGAAGGCATAGCCATGGGCAGCTGCCCCTAGAACTTAAAAAAAAATATCTTCTATAGTTTATATTGTATTTTTTAATATGACATAGTCATGGGTCAAAGGGCGGATGCCTCCTTAAACTTTTGATGATTTTTTTAATATCATTTAATAGGAATAGTCATTGGGCAAGAGGGCCTTCAACTTTTGAAGACAATGTATATATTTTTATAGCATGTTATTTAATTATTTAGTAGGACATAGTCATATGGTAAAAGGATAGTTGCCTCGTAAACAATAAGAAACAATATACGTAGAATATGTATGAAATGTATGAACGAAATGGACTATGAACTTAGTCGTCAAAACAAAATTCAGGGACTATGCTCCCCTCCCCCCCCCCCGGTGCCTAGACCTAAAATATTTCATTCAAGCCTAATTTTCTCCACAAATTCATAAACAATTGCTAACATTTTCCATCCACCATTGCGTGCCCCCCTACAACCAAATCCCACCCCTGAGTAGAAACATATATTCCGACAACAATTTTGAGGACGTAGCTTGTTAAGTTGGTAAAGTCATTGAGTATCAAAATGACGATCTAAGCTCGAAACCCATTCCCACCACTTGCCTACTAACCACCTGGCTTTCCTACCCATAAAAGGGATGTTAGAGAAGAAGATAGGCCTGGATAAATTTATCAATCAGTTAAGTTATTCCTCGAGAAAGGGTGATAATACAATTCGAAGTTTGTATTATGTAAAATTAACTGTTACACAGATTGCTTGGTCGAAATTGATGATCTAGGTACCAAAGTACCCGTATATTTATTAAGATGGTATTCAATACATTGGGGTAAAAGACTAATGAAAGTTAACATCACTGTGTCACATTGAACCCTAAATGGATGTGCTACATATGCAACTCGAACAATCGTTCAAATGTCATTGGATTGAGTATGGCAGAACATTCCCCAATTGGATAACTCCGACACCAAGCGACATGACTCCATGGCATGCTATAATCAATTGGAAAAGACACAATTATATGACCATGGCATAAAACTCATATTCTTTATAAGTAGGGGGAATCTAGCTCCCCATTTTATATCTTAGGGTGATGAGTTTTATGTATACATATAATCCCATGAAGCACACCCATGACTAGATGAAGAGAATCCATCTTTCATATATTGGGAAAGGAAAGAGATGGGAAATCATAAGAGATGTTGGAAGGTTTAATGCTTCTAATGTCTTTTTCCTACTGAGTAGTGGATTACATGTCCCTGTTGATTGCGACCTGTGCTTAGAATATAATAGGAAAAAGTCCCATCATTTAAGATTGTGTACTTTTATTTTCTCAAATGAACGGGTATTGAGACATTGAGACAATGTGGTTGGTAAAGAAAATAAAATAAAGATTCTCTTCGGGTTCTCTTGGGGTGAATTTTAGGCAAAGTGAAAGGGCATGGAGACTTTGAGAAAATGAGATTGGAAAAGAAAAGAATGATATACCCTTATCTCATGAGATTGGAAATGGAAAAGAAAAAGAATGATTCTTTCTCTCAAGAAATTGGAAAAGAACAACTCTGTGTGTGTTTTTTCATTGGTGAATTTGAGGCAAAGTGCACGGAGACATTGAGACAATGAGATTTGGAAAAGAAAAAGAAGCAAGATGCTCTCTCTCTCCTTCTCTAATTTGAGTGGGTATTGGAATGCCCAAAGAGCACTAGAAAACTATATGAGTTTTGGCATCCCAGATGCATCGCTAGAAATGTAACACGTGTTTTCTTATCCCTTTTTACAGCTTACTTCAGTTATGTCAAAGTATACTATCTCATTTTTATTGGAATATATAGAACAATTGTAGGTCCATTTTTCTTCTCATTCACTTTCTTTTTGTATATATTTTTAATTGTCCTACAAAAAAATTGTTAATTTTTTTGTCTTTTTTTTTTGGGGGGGGGGACTCAAGGTGTCCCCAATCCTTTGGGTAGAAAGAAAATTGATCTAATGTTTTTCAATTTATATTCCAACAAAAATGCTAGCTCTAGTTGTAGTCTTCCTTAAACACAAAGTGGCGACAATAAATGTCAAACCATCTTTTTATTATAGGGTAGCAATACCACATGTTACACCCACTCTACATTTTTAGAAAAAAATAGTTGCCTTCCTTCGGGCCCAGCACTCCTCTTCTAATATTAATGGTCTATATGGGAAGATTAATGGTCCAGTTATAACCCATAGGTCAACACACATACAATGTGTATTCGGACTTGAGTGGTCGATTCTTGTGAGTTGATGTGGTGAGGCAACTAACTTTGGCCAATGAACATATTAGGCATCTAACTTGGCCCATGATCATATACAGATACACTAATAACTGAAATTGCAGCCAAATTTAAGATTAGAAAAAAAGAGAAAAAAATACCCATTACTAGTATTAATGGGTAGATATAGAATTTGTGCCTTTTATTTTCCCCGGCAAGAATTTGCTTACTTTCTTGAGAGGTTGTCTATGTGTGTCTTGTGTTTTACCCAGTGTTACCTAGTTCGTTACCTATTAGTATGAATTACGAACTTGTTCAAAGCGAACTAGTTCGCGATTCGGTTTGTTTGGGTTCTTGAAAATGAGCGAACCATCTACCTGAACTCAATAGCTTTGGTTCGGTGAAGTTTTGTTTGGGTTCGACAAATTTTTTGTTTGGATTCGACAAATTTGTTCTTTAAGTTTGGCAAATTTATACTTCCAGTTCGACGAATTTGTTCTTTAGGTTCGCGAACCGACCATAAAACCTATTTTTAATGTTTTCTTAAAAAATAAGTATTTATAATATATTTACTTACATAGTTAATATACTATATATATATACACTAGCGGGTGGCATGTGCGATGCACATGAGAGCAAGGGGAAGGAGTTAACGACACCCAATTGAACTTGCTAGTGGCACGTGCAATGCACGTGAGAGCGAGGGGAAGGAGTTAACCACAATTAATAGGAAATATTAAAAAGGCACATGTTAACCCACAGGTGTGATTGAACTCTCACCGAGGTCAGTTGCGATTGGTTGTGATTCTAAATCGATAGATGGCAAGGGGTAGTTTAGGAATTAAGGCAAAACATTAAATCAAAGGCAAGGGTAGTTTGAGAATTAAAGTAAAACATTAAATCAATATAAGGGTAATTTGGGAATTTTGAAAAAATCATCTATGCATGCCTCTCGCATTATAATTAGACTAGTGGGTGGCAAGTGCGATGCACGTGATAGCGAGGGGAAGAAGTTAACCACAGTTAATAGGAATTAAAATGGACACGTGTTAACCCGTGGGTGCGATTGAACTCACTAGTGGCACATGCGATGCACGTAAAAGTGAGGGGAAGGAGTTAACCACATACAATAGGAATTAAAAGGGTCGCGTGTTAACTTGTGGGTGCGATTGAACTCTCCCTGAGAACTCTCCCTGAGTTCGATCGCGATTGATTGTGATTCAAAATAGATAGATGAACAAGGGTAGTTTCGAAACAAAACCAAAGGCTAGGGATAGTTTGGGAATTAAAGGAAAGATTAAATCAAAATTTTGTTTTTATATAAGGGTTAGATGAGAATTTGGGAAAAATCATCTACGGCTACCTCACGCATCATAATAATAAAGATAAAGAAGAAAAATGTATATGTATGTATGTGGTGGACCGATTATTGAGTCTATGTAATAGAATCCGATGTAGGGTGCCACATCAATGACTGTGGGGGGTTTGTCTTTTGACTAGGGGTTGGTATGGTGGGTAGGGCCTAAAGGGTGGTAGGCAAATCTCCGACCGTGTCTGACTCGTGGATGCGATTCATCCATAAACACGTGGGAGAATCAACAACGGGGACTCGATCTGAATACGCCGTATGACGGTGCATTTATGCACTTTTGTCCTTACATTTGTCCTATAAGAAGTTAATTTCATTTTGGGTCCCCTTAATAAACATACACTAGAAGTAATTCTTGAAAAATAATTCTCCACAACAAATTAACTGTCTTTATTTTTTCTTTACTTGGAGATGATTTTTCTGAAATTCTCATATTACCCTTATATAAAAACAAAATTTTGATTTAATGTTTTGTTTTAAAACCCAAATTACCCTTTGCCTTTGATTTTATTTCCAAACTACCCCTTGCTCATCTGTCTATTTAGAATCATAGCCATTCACAATTGAACTTGGGGAGAGTTCAATCGCACCTGTGGGTTAACAAGTGTCCCTTTTAACTCCTATTAACTGTGGTTAAATCCTTCCTCTCGCTCTCACGTGCATCGCACATGCCACTAGCAAGTTCAATCACACCGTGGGTTAACACCTGTCCCTTTTAACTCCTATTAACTATGGGTAACTCTTTCCCTCGCTCTCACGTGCATCGCACGTGCCACCTGCTAGTACATCTTAGTCGTAATAACAATCTCTTTATATTCTTATATTCTTTCACTGGTTGTAAGCTAGAATGTCTTGTTTTTATCCTACTTTTACTTATTTCTCAAGCAAAAGAAAATTGCTTGGTTGTAATAAAAATTCGTAAGGTAGAGTTGAAATCGATTGATTGAAGTGAAATTTTGGATGAATTGCATAAATCTTTCTTTGATTCTTCTTGGTTTTTCGTTTGGTGAGTAAGCAATTATCAAACTTGGGGTTCTCTTGAGAACATCCAGATTTTACTACCAGTTGTTTCTTGACTCTCCTTTTTTAATGACAGTGGAATTCCTTGTTTTTTATGTGCTTCTTCTGTAGTAGTGTTTTTTTTTTAATTAGATGTTTTCTTGGTTTACTATTTATGAGTCCCTTAGAGCATCTCCAAGATAGTACTATTTTGTATCATATTGCTATATTATAACATTGGGAAGAAAAAATTGATTGTCAACAGTAACATATAATAATGTCAAATTATGGCATATATTATTCTTTGGCACAAAGAATAGCATATGTTATAATTTATTTTGTATTCTATTGCTATATTATAACATTGGGATGAAAAAATTGGTCGTCAATGGTAACATATGACAGTGCCAAATTATGGCATATGTTATTCTTTAGTACACAAAATAACATGTCATAATTTGACACACCCTTTAACTCATTGATTTTTGTTTGGTGTTTACTTTTTTTATCTTCCAACAGTTATTTTTTTTTTAATCATTTTACCCTCAAATCCTTAGTTTTTAGAAAAAAATATATTAATTCTATTTTTAAATATTAAATATATATATATAAGGTGGGTGAACCCTAGAGTTGGGTGAATCTTAACCACAGTTAAGGGGTGTCAAAAGGGACACGTGGCGACCTCAGGAGTTGTGATTGTGAAAAAAAATGGAATTGGCATAGACCATTGGAGCATCCTGTATCAAATATGGTATTTTGACATTATAGTTGTGTCAAATTTGGAATTGACACAATCAATTTGGCACACAGCATTGGAGATGCTCTTATAGTTTCTTTTGGTTATTTTTAATATAATTCTTGATTACTGTTTAAAAAAATGAAAATAACAATTGAGCATACTATTTCATACACTCCGCCTCTTGCGCCAGTGGTGGGATGTGGCCTCTCTATCAAGGGAGGTCGGGAGATTCAATCCCCCAGGCAATGAGTCCGCAAGAGCTCCAATCCCCAAACTGGCCACTAACTGTAATAACGTATGTAAATAGCAAAAAAATAAAAAGCTATCTCACGGTTGTAATGCAACTAATAGATGAGCTATTGTGTCATACCAATATCGATCATTAATACACTCAGCGTAGGTTAAGATGTTCGAAACTATATGCTATGTCATTCATTAATCCTTAAACTTTCATTTTGGACATTGTAACATTGTTTTGGACATTTTAATACTACAAATTATTTTTATTAAGTTTTTGTAAAATAAACACACATGCGTACCCTTATCATGATAACGGTGAAAAGATATGGTGATCATTATAAAATTAGCCTAATAACTAGTGTATTTTGGGAAATATACAAAAAAAGGAGGGTACATAATTTTGTCTCCAAAGTTATTATTTTTGTATTTTCCAAAATACCCCGATCATTAGCTTAATTTTGGAATGATCCGAATATATATATGTGGAGCTCCCCACCATATTTAAACTCTATGTAAATACTTGTAATTACTTACAAAAATAAATAAATAAATACTTGTAAAATAAAAAAATTTAAGGACAAAACCTTATCTTTTACTTATTTGTTCTTTTCAAAAAATAAAAAGAAGATAAAATGCTTCTGAAAATGTGAAGGAGATAAGAAAGTGGATTGTTTTTATATCTAGAAAGGGATAATTTTGATTCCTTATGGATAGTGTCAAGAGAATAACCTGATTTTCCAGAATAGCTTACAAATATTTTATGAATAAGTGAGTTAAAATATTTTAATTTATGGAAAATATGCGTATACTATTCCATACACAGATATCTCTAAACAGGTTTTTACCTTGTGTAATCGTAAATAACATACAAGAAAAGGGCTGGATCTTGTAGCTCAGCTGATTGACACTGCAACCATGAGATTGCTTGCTTGAATTCAGCTTACCCACCTAATTAAAAATAAATAATAATTATAAAAATAACAATAATAATAAATTGGGAGAAAATCTCTGCAAATCAGGCTAGTTGAATACTCACCATGTCGACCTGAAATTCGACAACATAACTAGGTATATATATGAAACCAGACTAAAATAATGGGTATGTTCCCGAGCTTGATATAAATAAAGAGACAATGAAGAACCATATATAGTGTTATATATTAAGAGAGAGAGTTTCTAGAGGTGAAGATAGATCTCTAGGATTTCAGTGTACATAAAAGATAAAAGATGAAGGAAACAGTCTCTCATTATAAAAACAGAAAACTTGCCTTCTTTTTTAATGACAATGGCTGGTGAGATTCCAGGAAGACTCCAATAGGTCTTCTGCCATGCAGTTACTTGGCCTCATGAATAAAAACAGTCCCTGTACGCGTTCGACCACACCTTATCTAGTAATTGGGCCATCCCCAAAGATGTGTAATGATATCAATAGCTTAGTACCTTCTTCTTCTTGTTTTTTTTTTTTTTTTTACAAGCTCACATTGTTGTTTTGTTGCATAGGATTCTCGAACACGTACGTACGTACCACCTATAAACGAGTACTAAAAAAAACATGTATGAGGGGGGTGTCTTCCAGGAAAAAGAAGACTGTAGATCCAAAAAAAAATTACAACTATCTTGTCATAAATGTGATTCCTCCTCAAAGAGATTAGTGCAAATATTTGTTTATTTTTTCGATTGTGACAAGGACTAAACGGGGGATTACAAAAAAAAAAAAAACTAAACGTGGCAATATATATTATTAAAGTCTTGTGGTGACAATTATATGTTAAAAAGATTTATTAGCGTATTCCATTATGCTATGTTTGGTTGCCGAGAAAATAGGTGAAATTATGGAAAAGAAAAGAAAATTTTGGATTTCTAATGCAATTTTTACTTGTGTTTTGTCCAATTTTATTTTATTTTCCATTTTTTATTTATTTTCTTGGCAATCAAACATAGGGTAAAGGGTTTCTATAATTATACATACATACATATGTATACATAGAGGGTTCTAATAGGTAGCACTTAATAGAAGTTTTAATGAGTGTTCATTCAGAAAGATGACATGTGTCAATCTGTTTTTGAATCCAAACACTAGGATGTTAAGATGGGTCCCTTGTCATACAAGTGATAAAAAAAGTTTCAATTTGACAATTTTAAACTTCCTGATTTGACTAGTTTGTCAATATTAATCGCTAGGATTCATTAGACTATCTAAACATTGAAATTCATTATTTTTCAACATGCAGTGGATGACTTATAAATGTTTGATCGGCCTCTTTTTTGTCATGTGTCTCTCAAAAGATCTAGCTTATCATCCAAAGATTAAATTCTGAAACAACCTACCATGTGTACAAGTTTTAAGGAATCGTTGACATCATGTTCTAGTGAGCGCACCACTCACTTAGAACGTCAGGCTACATTATTATTATTATTATTATTGAGAACATGTATTATCACAAACTAACATCCAAGTGCCCCTTTTTAAAAAAATCTAAGAATTAGACAAATAGAAACCTGCTATTAAGTGCATTTAGTTAAGATTTAAAATTGAAATAACAATATTTTCCCTAAATTAACCATAGTTATCAAGTACGAATACAAGTATAATATAACAATGATCCGTTCGGGAAGTACGGGTTTTATACGGCTAAAACAAGAGGAAAGTATAGAAAAATTAAAAATAAGTAATAATTATAAATAAATAAAACATGATATTAACTAATAAAAATTATTTAATACGGAATATGTGTTTAACATGATAAAAATATGGTAAAAATATGTGTATTATACGCGTTTAATATGTGATTCGTGTATTAAACAATTATTATACGGCAATAAGCATATAATACGTAACATAAAAAAGTACATAGTTTTAAATAACGACCCCTAAAATTTTTATACGGGTATTGTACAGATATTATAGTACAGGTGTTTTTTGTTAACTATGAAATTAACTAATGTTTCTTTGCCTCGGATCAAACCATTGGACCGATTAAATGGGATTGAAATCTACTATTTGTTCCCTTGGAGCGAACGGATACAATGGGATACCTTTAAAATGTAATGATCATTTCATCCTAAACATGAATCCAACAACTAAACTATAATTTTCCACCGTGTAAGCTGGGACTGAACTGGTGACCTCATAGTCAATTACAAGCCGATTAGATGTGATTGAACATCGGACCTAATGTCATGACATTGCTGCTTCCCTAATTATAAATCCAACAGATAAACCCTAACTTTCTACCATGTAAGCTATGGTTGAGCTGGCAACCTCACAGTCAATTACAGGCTTAACCTTGATTTTAATCAACTCCCACCTACTAACAAGTGTATTAGTGGGATGGTTAGGATTAGATTTATAGATGATCGAATCAAGTTAAGACAACAACGCAAACCCACTTTGAGGAAGATTCCCACCATGTTATTTAAAAATGAAAAGAAAAAAAGAAAAGAGATAAAAACCCACTAGTAGTTTTAAATAAACCTAACTTTGGTGCAATAAAAGATACTATGCCCGACATATGGAAGTGAATGAGGGTTTTAAATAAAGAGAGAAAGAGATGGAAGAAGAGAACAAAGGACATGAAAATGAATAACAGTGCAATAAGTTTTTGTTGCCTTCTCAGATTTTCTTGAACCTGGTAATCGCATGCACATCTGTTTTGTCTCTTCTACTCTTTTATTACCCATTGTAACTCTACGAAATAACAGAAATTTGAATTTCGGTCCTTGTTTTAATTGATAATTCGGTCATGGGAATTATTAAGAATGATTGGGACCTAACACTAAACAATAGTTTGTGATTTAATTGGCATTTAATTGAAAGCCGAAAAGAAAGAATGGACATTTTCATGTCTCGTCTTGAATTTGTTTCTTTTATGAAAAACGAAAGAAAGTGGTTTTGACAAGACCCTGATTTGTTTTTAAAGTTATTTCTAGGTGCCCCCACAAAGCATAAACTACAATTTTAAGTCCTGGACAAAAGTTCTTTTCATCCAACATTTAAATGGGGTACACATAGACAGATGCATGGTCAATCGAGAGATCAAATCTCAACCATTTTGATGTTACCTTATTTTCTTTTTCCTTTAGTAAGTGATTGTAAAAGTTTCCAAAAACTTTCTACAAATTTGAGCTAAATTAGGGGTGGCAAATGAATTGGTTTGGGGTTGTGATTATAAAGTTTCCAAAAACTTTCTACAAATTTGAGCTAAATTAGGGGTGGGAAATGAATTAGTTGGGGGTTGATCGGCTCGGTTGAGTATAGTTTATTCCATAAGAAAAAAAGTTTCTTAAAAAACCTTTTAGTACATGACATCAATTATGTCAGTTTTGACTTACCAAAAAATAGGGTATTGAAAACAGAATTGCGAAATTCTAAAATTCGGCATGGGATTACCTCCGGTGCACGCACAAGGCCCAACCTCAGGCATCCATTCTATTCGGGTGTTTGGAACTAAAAAATGGGAGAAGTCATTTCATTTTCTCCCCTTTTTTTGACTTCTCCCGCATTGAGATCTCTTCCTCTTTTTCTCTCCTCTATATCAATGCTTGGCAGGCAGGTAGCGAATGGACGCCAGAGCTAGGCAGGTGGTGAATGGACGCCAGAGCTGGCCTCGAGCATACACTAGAGGTAATCCCATGCCCTAAGATCCTCACTATGACAGTAACTAAGTGTGATACAAACAGCAATGCCCGGTTCTCAAGTGAGACTTTGAAAAAAATTTAAATCAACGCAAGGTCTTTTGGCCGGTGAGAGAATGCAAGCCTCAGGGTGTAGTGGGGCCGGCATTCGAATTCCTTGACCCAACACTATAAATGAGGCACGTGGACTACATTCCATGTGATAGTATCCGATATACACAGATTTCAGGGACGGAACTGCTAAAAGTAGCGAAACTGTTACATCGGAGGTGGTCCTGAATCGCTCTTTTGGCGTGTAAAAGTAATATAAAATAAATAAAACGTTTGTTTTGTTTGAATTAAAGGTGCAATACACTAAAGTCACTGAACAAGTAAATGGTACGGACGGACGGTCACGCGTGGACGCGAGTGAGGCAAACAGAAACAGACACAGAGATGGAGTGGTGAAATAGAACAAGAGAGGGGGGCAGGATTTTAGCGTAAAGGATGAGAATTGCCATCTACGGTACGGGAGACCGTCAAAGATCGCGTCAAGATCCGGTTTTCCGCATGTCGGAATCGGGAATCGTCGCCACGCGCGGCGACCCTGTTGTCCTTTTCTTACAGTTTCGGCTCTAGTGCCTATGTCGCCGAGACGGCCACGACGCCCCATCCACACACACCTGTATTTTCTATTTTGTGGTCAAAATGTCTAAGGTAAAAAAACAAATGGAGGACATAACGGGTAATTAATGAAGAAATCATGAAAGTTAGTTATGTACCGGGAATTAATGGAGGTTACTGTGTTAAGGTAGTTTTAAGTCATTTCAAAATGATAACTCTGTTTTAGCCTTTTCGCTTTATTGTGGTTGGAGTATGTCCTATCCGGTGTGCAAATGTCTACATTAAATTATCGTGTGTAAGTGATCTGTGTGGCTACTACATCCGCAACAAACAATTGTTTATTGAAAAGTCCATTCAAGGGGCGATTGGGATCGCTTGATTGTTCTCTCCAGTGCTTCAAATGTCGGTAATTTTCTTTTACTTTATGTGAGATAATAACTCGCTGTAAATCAGGGATGTCAATACACTAATAAATGCATTTTGATCAAATAAAAATTATTGATATGATTAGTGAAAGGCTCAGGATATTCTGGAGTTCAACTCGAGAGAATCTCTCGAGTTTGAACCCCTAGAGGTCGCCACGTGTCTCATTTGACACCCCTTAACCATGGGTAAGGTTCATCCACCCTTAGGTTCATCCATCTATTCTTGGTTTTTTTTTAAAAAATATTAATTCTTTTTTTAAAATTTAAAACTTTTTTTAATATTAAAAAAACTCTAAAAACAGTTTTTTTAATTTAAAAAATAATAATTAATATTTTTTTAAAAAAACCAAGAATGGGTGGGTGAACCTTACCCATGGTTAAGGGGTGTCAAAGGAGACACGTGGCAACCTCTAGGGGTTCAAACCAAAGAGATTCTCTCGGGTTGAACTCGAGAGAATCTTGTGCCATAGTCAAATGCCGTGTCCACAATTCCCGTTTAGATATAGATAAGCTTAAGAAAATTAAGGTCAAAATTATTATTATTTCATTTCTTAAAATCAAAGTTAGATTGTTTAGGATTGAATAAATCTTAACCAGGGGTGATGGGTGTGGCTAGCTCGACACATAATTCAAAATTTTTTATTTCGTAACTCTTACAATGGACACGTGGTGATGTTACTCCTTCAATAAATTTAAAAATTCAAATTTTCAAAGAAGCGAAGATTTATACCGTTCTTAAGGTAACACATAAAAGTCGGGACGCTTGTTGGAGCTTGGAAATTTCAAATCACAGCTAGCATTTCTCAAATTTTATAGGTCTGCTACACATCTTGATGACATCATCACTTCTTATTAAGATTAGGGCTAAAGCACTACAATGTGGGCTGTAGCTGATCTATTAAAGAGTTACGTGGAAGCAGTTGAAGTGGGCTCCGCATGAGAGTGCACAAGAAGGTGGGGCATTATTTAAACAATTGATTCATTCATTAATATATACATGAAGGAAGCAGAGCCCTGTTTGTTTATCCTCAAAATCCCGCGATATATGTTTGATCATTGATGTTACATTTTGTATATTGAGTCAAGTGAAGTCTCGTTTTGGTCCAGCGCGGCAGCGCGAGACACTCGAGATCGAGAGAAGTTCTCGTGTATCCTGTGACTGGGTGGTGTCTCTGGACTCTGCACCAGAGAGATAGAGAGAGACAGAGACAGAGACAGAGAGAGAGAGAGAACCCTCCAGATCCTCTACCTACTGTCCTACTACTCCTCTTGTCATTATTTTACTACTTGTTTATCTCCACGCCTCGAAATCGTAAACTCCAGATTTCAAACCCGAACTCTCCTCATTCCTTCCTCTCTCTGTTCCCTCCTCTATTTCTATCCAACCTCTTCGATCACCTTCATTCTCCTCTCTCAACTTCTTCATTATTTCAAAGAAATCTCTTCTAACTCGAACCCATTCGAGGATTTCAAACCTTGTTTTCTTTTCTTTTCTTTTCTTTTTGTTGCAGAGCTTGATGATGGCTCATAAGCATCTACGAGACTTGTTGAGCGAAGATCAAGAGCCGTTCCTTTTGAAGAACTACATTGACGAGAGACGTGTCCAGCTTAAACGACCGGTACCCAAAACCCAGTTACAAGTTAAAAGACGAAAACCCGTTTCAGAAAACTCGAGCTTTCCCGGTAGTTTCTGTAAAAATGCTTGCTTTTTCTCTTTTCACAACTCTCCCGACGTTAGAAAATCTCCTCTTTTCGATTTCTCTTCTCCTGCTAAAAGCCCATGTAGAAACTCCAACACCCTTTTCGTTCCTATCCCTGCCAGGACAGCTGCTATTCTCCTTGAAGCTGCTCTTCGGATTCAGAAGCAATCGGCTTCCTCCAAACAGAAGAACACTAAAAGCTTGGGTTTTGGGTTCTTGGGGTCGATCTTGAAGAAAGTAACTCTTCGTAAACGGAATCGAAAGCGCGAAATCAAAGGGGACGAGATTAGGGTTTCCGTAAAGGATATTTTGAGGTGGGATTCGTCTGTTGGGCGTAAAAATCCTGCAGAGGGGAAGCGAGAAACCTCAGAAATAATTTTGGACTTGGAAGAGAAGGGGGATTCTGAGATTGGATTTTCTTGTTCTTGTAATAGCAGACTCAGCAGTGCTTGGTCTGAGAGCAACGAAGAGAAATCTCTAGATTTGGAGACTTCGAGTAGCAGGTCTGAGGAGTATGAAGAGATGGAATTCGTCGTCGGGGAGAGGGAAAACGGAGAATTTAATCCATGTGAAAAAGGATTTTGTTCGAGCCCTTTCCGATTCTCGCTGCAAAAGTGCCCGTCTCCTGGCCGCCGGACACCGGAATTCAAATCGCCGGCGACTTCTCCGAGTCGCCGCAAGAAAGAGGTTTGTCTTTTTCCTTTGTTTATATATATTTTTTCAAAATCGCCACTCGGATTCGACTCATTTAGCGAGTCAAATGCAAGTAGGTATATTTAACTGGAACTTAATTTCGAATAACGAAAAAGAAGAACAGAAATTCGTACAAAAGAGATCTGGAAATGGACTGTTAGGTCAGGCTTTTTAATTTATCGGCAACTGTGCTATCGGCTTTTCTAACTCGTTTTCTAAACAATCCCAGTGAACTCGTGACTCAACCGAGTAAACTCGTCGCTTTTGAGCTGTCGGCAAAACGAAATCGTTCTCTTTTCTTCCCAAAATGTCGTTTTAAAATGACTGTGATACCCATCTTCATCTCTTATTGGATTTATGCTTGATTAAAGACATCTGAAGGGTATTGATGTCATTTTACCTCTTAGTATTCGACAATCGACAATTCTTGTTGTTTTTCATGACTGTACTTTGATCACGTCTCTGCCATGAAATCTTTTAAAACTCTTGTCTTGATAATTATTTCCAATAAAAAGACAAATTATGTCTTTGTTTTTTGGGTAGTATTATATTTACATAAAAACGACAACCATTTTAGTAAAATTACTGTATTTGAGTTGGACTTTGTAGAATATAAAAACTGAAAAGTCAATGGTCAACGAATCATGAATCAGGGTCTCATTGTAATTTCTTCAAATTAATCATGGTTAAATTCAGGTTTTAAATTAACCCCTTAATTTGAATTATATCAGGTGATGGAGAATGAAGAAGGGGACATAAAAGAGTACCCAGTAGAAGAAGAGGAGGAGGAGAAGGAACAGTGCAGTCCTGTCTCTGTCTTGGACCCTCCCTTCGAAGATGACAATGATGACAGAGATGATGACAATGACGATGGAGATGATGATGATCTTGAACTTGAACGCAGCTTCGCCATTGTACAGAGTACGTACTTGCACACGCATTTACTTAAGCTTGTTTTATTTTAATTTCCTGGCTGTTCTAGTCATTTACATATGTTTAATCCATTGCAACAGATCAAATAATTGCAATCTTTTTATAATGTCGATTTGGAGCTAGGAGATCTAAGTGGGATCCAATGAAAGATTAATACTGAATTTAGATTTAATCTAAGGAGAATCCTTTTTTTTTTTTTGTGGAACAGCATTGTCCTCATAACTCCACATTGGGAGGGTGGGAGACACTTGTTAATGAATGGACCCCCTGTACTTAGTTGAACAACTATAATCATGGACATTTTGGTGGATTATACTTCAAATTTCTTGACTGTTGCAAAGATAAATCGGATGATTCTCAGTCGTTCAATCTTGGCAATGCCATTAATTTGGTGGAACCCATTGATTTGGCTCATTCTCTTATAGAAGTGCCACTATATGAGTACAAGGACTGTACACTCTCCATGGGAGTTTTACTTGATAGGGACCTTAAATTTCCCTTGTATCATTTACTGCCAAAATGCTCCCAACCATTAGATTGTAAAACATAGAATTTTCAATTACAGAGCAGAAATCATGATCTTTTTCACAAAATCACCCTTTTTCACTTATTTGTTCTTACAGATGACTTGATATGTATGAGACTATCCCATTTATCTAAATCCTCAAATAAATTACATCCTTTGGTGCTTTCACAGGAGCAAAGCTACAGCTCTTGAACAAGCTTTGTAGATTTGAGAGACTTGCTGAGTTAGATCCCATTGAACTTGAGAAGATAATGATGGAAGAAGAAGACGAAGACGAATGCGATGACGATGATGGTGACTCAGTATTGTCAGACAATGAGAAGAGTGGTGATGGGTTTGTCAGAGAAATCCTTAGCAGATCGAAAGTCTATAACTTCCATAGAATTCCACAAGACCTAAAGAGACTAATATTGGATCTAATTACGGAGGAAGAGAGTGAAGAGCCAGCCTCGGACGATAGGGAAGTGGTGGCAAAGAGAGTCTGCAAAAGATTGGAATCGTGGAAGGAGGTGGAGTCGAACACCATCGACATGATGGTTGAATTGGACTACAGAAGTGAGGTAAACGAGTGGAAGAGAAATCATGAGCAAGTACAAGAGACGGCAATTGAGATTGAGCTCGCAATATTCGGGTTCTTGGTGGAAGAACTATCTGAGGAACTTGTCCATTCTAGTGAACTCTAAGAGGGGAGGTTTCAAAGCTCTGTTCATCTAACTAATTTTGCTCATTTTTTTATTTAGTTGGAGGATAGTCTAACAGGGGCTGTGAAGGTGTAGGTTGACTAGAGAGGCGAGTAATGGAGTTTTTGGTTAGAGAGATACTGTAGGTATCTTAGCATGGTATGATGTATATGTATCATGTATGTATTGGGGAATATGTATGTATCTTTGCTTTAACGAGACATTCAAGTATATTACTGGCCTTCTGTTCTGAATTTCTGAGTGTGTGTGTGTGTGTGTGTGTGAGAGAGAGGAAAAAGGAGAGAGAGTACATAGAGGTATCCGTCCAGAGGAGATGGACCTTACCTGTTTATTAGATAGAATGATGAAAAGTACAAGGACATAAAATCAAAACCTCTGAATCAATTAACCAAATAATATTATCAATACCTACAAAATCCATCCTTAGAATACCTTTAACATGTTTAGGAAGTTCCATTAGGCTCCATTCTTTTTGTGGAACTTTTAAAGTTTAGAACTTTCATTGTTTTATGTCTAATTTTACTTAATGTCTAGAATTATACTATTCCATAGATTGCAAAATTTCTACAAAAAATGGAACTTCCAAGATCCACCAAATTTTTTTGATTTTTTAAGTTCCATGGATCTGGAACTTCTAATTAATTTGAACTCCTTAAATCTGAGATACCATCGTGTAAAAGGGTTAGAAACCCTATCCCCTCTCATCCCGGACTCTTGCCTCTTGTTCCAAAATATTAATGTTTCGGACTTTTAAATGATTCACCAAAAGAACAGAGTCTTATAGAACTAAATGAGCATGAACTTTGGTCAAACAAGCATTATTAGCAAACCAATCTGCAACTGTATTAGATTCCCTATATAGATGATGAATACTATAACTGGATTTAGGAAGCCGCTTATCAATAAACGAAGGTATTTCCATGTCATGTATATACACGTGAATGTAGTCGAATTGGTGCTTGCTCAGTTGGCCAGGTCTAATTGTGGTAAACCAAGAGAGCTGGAGTGGTTCAATAGCCGAAATGTTGAATGCATATGATGCAGCTTGATAGACTACCTTGCTTATTATCATGGACTTCTGGGACCTGGACTGATCAGATCAAAGCATAAATTACATAGCCAACTTCCACTATGGTTGTTAATGGGTCAATATAGCAGGTTTCTTTAAGAGCAATAGGGATTGAGATACGCCCCCCATTTCCTCATACGCACTTACCGTCACTTGGAAATCTTTCATGCCTAATGCAGCCAGGTTGAAGAGCATAAAGCTATATCCTACCTGTATGTCTCAACGTTTCTACATATGCTACGCCTACTGTTTGATGATTCCTATCTATGGGGAAGTCGATTTAGCTGGAGCTTTTAAATCAGATCCTACAAAAGTTATGGTGCACGAGGATCATTGTCCGGGTATTTAGAGAAGCTACAAACCATTGCCTCGGAAGAGGTTGTTAAATCTTATGGTCTCTCACAATGATCACGTAGTTTGATTTGTCTAAAACCCCAAATTAATCTTTCTGTTTGATCGAATCATATAGTAAGTAGTGATCATTAATGTACAACGAATTTGGAACGCCTAATTAGACACACATTAGTGTGTCATGTTTAAGGTCATAATCTTTAGTGAATGTGCCGATCGAGAATCCATAGGTAGGATTCCGAGACACTATAAATAAGGATGGTCTCAACACTCACTCCTAATTTGTCAATGTTGGATCATGTGGCTAGTAGCTCAATGGATAAATCCGGTAATTAATATAGCCTTGATTGTTGGATAAAAGTATCCATGTGCATACACTTGAATGCACCACACTCACACCATAGCATGCATATGTTTTCACTAATATATTATTACAAATTATTTATCTTGATCAAAATTAAGCATGAGCATGTTATTGCATTGCATAATTATATTGTAGGATGTTAAGCATTGGATCCTTCTGGTTAGCTTGGGTAACTTAACCAAAAAGACGCATTGAGTGGAGTAAAACCAAGTCAATAGTCTAACAATTATTTGACCGAGTAAAACCCACGTAAAAGCTATTGAACTCACTTTGACTACAGGGAGATGAGGATAAGGTAGGTGGCATAATCCCCATATAATAAGGAGATTTAGTTGGAGATCTCCAAGGGATCTCCAATGGCTATCTTGTGGGTATGATTAGAGTTTCCCATAAAAGGGACTCTTGGTGCACTGTACAAGACACGGTTACACTACCTCAATGCAAGAGACCTAAAAAGCCAAAATACCTCATTGTTGAAAATCCTCAAAGGAGAAAGCCCATCTCAATTGTAGACATTATCCATTTGGGTTTGCTCTCGCAAAAGATCCTACTTTATTTCTTAAAGTGATCTTAAGATGTTGTGTTGATCTTGGAGTCTCTCTATTAGGGACCCGCATTGGTATCAGAGCCCAGGTCAAGAGACCTCTCAATTCTCATGTTTGATAATTGAGTTTCTGTTTTTAGTCTGTAGAAACCCTTGTTTTGAAAAAGTCTACTCTTGTTTTGGGGAAAAGTAAAAGACACAGGTTAGAAAGGGACTCTTCTTCTTCCATAGAAGAAAAGAGTTATATATTTCCTCGGTGTATCAACGATAAACCTTCTCTAAGGGTACGTTCTTTTTGCGGAACTGTAGAGGATCGGGAACTTTAAAGTTCCTGAAACATTTGAGATCCGGATTTTGAAATTCTTGAAATATTTGTAGTTGTGTTCTTTTTTACGTGGATTTTTAGGATCAAATTCCTAGGAGATTGTACGTTCACTGTTCTTTTGATATGGACATTGGGATTGGAAATTTAACATTAAAAGCTCATTTCTGTTTAATTTCTTAACTTTACTTATAATATACTATAATTATCATTTAATTTTTCTTATTTTTTTTAAATCTTTACTATTATAATGGGAGAGTCAGGCGTAGCCTGATTTTTCTAAAATTCCCAATCTACCCTCATATAAAATAAAATTTTGATTTAATATTTTACTTTAATTCCCAAACTACCCCTTGCTCATCTATCTATTTAAAGAATAGAATCACAGCCAATTGTGATTGAACTCAGGGAGAGTCCCCTGCAGGTTAACACGTGTCACTTTTAACTCCTATTAACTGTGGTTAACTCCTTCCCCTCGCTCTCACGTGCATCGCACGTGCCACCCGCTAGTACAAGGTAAATATAATTGGTTTAGTGTATCCATATCATCATTCCACAATATTCTACGAGTCATTTTAAATTATGATAAATTTGAATAAAAGTAAATAATCAACTTAATATCATCAATATCTATGTGATCTCACAAGCAAATATCATCAAGCAACTATGAGGTATCATAAACAAAACAGACATAAATAAAAAGTATCTAAAACACTATAAAAGCATCCTATAAAATTTTTTAATCAATCCCTAACCACCACCTAACAAGTGTGAATAACATATTATAATCCAAAAAAGAAATAATCTATGTCTAAAATAACAAGTCTAAACAAATAGGTCAATTATGGGCGAAGACGCTTCAGTAGCCATCTCCTCCTCAAGTTGTCCTTCATCCTGTAGAACAAGTTCACCCTTTTCTTATCAGAAGACAAATATTCAGCAGCTTCAATTACTAAATCTTCATCCAACTCAGAAATTTTTTCAAGTTCGACCATCAATGGTTCCATGTCAACCTCAGCAGCAGTATTGTTTATGGCCTCAGCTATAAACCTTAAGTTAGCATTCATGGCTAACAATTCGTCTGACGATCCCTCACGCCTAGTCTTCTTCTTCTTTCTTGCTTCATTGTTTAACCGAGATGAGGAAGCTCCTAATGGTGCAGATGGTGCAGGTATTTCATTTCTTATAGAATTATCCCATTCGTGAAGGTCCTCAAGGCTAGTCCTCATATCATCGATGTTAGTTCCCCTTGAAAAAGTGTCATCCTGATTAGTTGTGTGCTCAGCATCAAATCCGCTAAGCATTCCACTGCCATTCGCAGAATCATTGGCTATGAATAAAGAGAGACTATCAAAATCAGGAATTGACTTGGTCCTGTATGGTCTGGCATCAGAGTGACTCTGTAACAAATATATACATGCTAATTACAACATAATTAATCTAAAAATTATGAAAAATCAACTAATAAAAGAATAATTAATAAAATCTTACCTTTAAGTATTCATCCCAAACGCTATCATCTGCTGTAACCATCTTCTTCGTGTCATCCCAACCAAAACCACTCTGATCAAGGAGAGTGGAAATAGCCAAATATTCTTTCTTCCATCTCGTGATTCGGCTTCTTACCTGCTCCTTGTTCAATGATATACCCAGCTTCTCGTATATCGCATTGATAACTGCTTGGTAAACCTGTGGCTTCCAACCATTGTCTCCCTTATTACCTTTATTGTACTCATTAGTGAGAGTCTCAATACATACCCTTCCATAGTAGAGTTCCAATTTGCATTTTTACACTTATCTTTTGACTCTTTCGATTGTGTTGCTTTTTGACTCATCCTAATGCAAAATCAATAATACAAAAGTATTATACACTAAACATCGATTCTTACACAATTTATGGTTCTAAGGTAAACATTCATTCACATTTAAATCATTAAAAAATAAATATCCCTTCAACATTCATAAAATATAAACATCCTTATCCATTCAACATTCAAAAAACAAAACAAAATGTTCATAATAAACCCATAAGCTTTCTACATGTTAATTAACTATTGTATTCATTCCACATTTGTATTGCTAATTCATCCCTTTTTGTTGTCCATGCATCATTTGTGTCAAGACCCGAAATATCCTCCATAACTATAGCATTATTAGATTCCAAGTCTTCCTCATCATCGCAACGCTCATCCTCAAGTAAATCAGTGGGATCCTCAGTTGAAATGAAATTATGAAGTGTACAACATGCTAGGACAACCAACACTTGCACCTTAATGTAAAAAAATGGTTATGTCCTCAAAACAGCTCACCGTTTCTTTATTAGTCCGAATGCACGTTCAACGATATTGTGCAGTGATGAATGCCAATAATTGAACAACTCTTGTGCATTCTCTGGCGCATGTCCACGTTGTTCAGATCGATGGTATCGTACACCACGATATGGAGCAAGGAATCCTAGGTAATGCCCATATCCAACATCTACCAAGTAATATTTACCTATAAAAAAAGGAGTGACACATGACAAGGTTATCGTCGTAGGCACCCATTTGAAGTGCTAGAATGCTATGGGGTTACCTGCAGGGATAAGCAGCTTGGTAGGTGCATCTCTGACGGCAGCCTTTAATACCTTTGGATCCCTTGCAGATCCTTCCCATCCAGCCAAGACATATGTAAACTTCATGTCAAATCCTACAGCTGCCATGACATTTTGTGCAATTCTTCCCTTTCTGGTACGAGATCTTGGTTGCTCTTCGATTTTTACCATTGCTGGGATGTAGGAACCATCTATAGCTCCAACACAGTCCTATTATGAATCGACAACCAAGACAGTAAGCACTTATAATGTATCTCTTTAATAAATCAACTAACTGCAGTATGTGTTACTACCTTAAAATAACGTGAGAATGATCTCTGGGTGACACTCTGCTGTAATAGTGTGTCATTTGGACCGGGTTGTTTCATATAATCACCAGTGGGTCTTTGGATAGCCCTTAATACACTAATAAAGTAACGATGGATTGTAGACACAGAGTGACTAAAATAAAAGGCAACAACCCTTAGCTGAACATTGTGACATATGACATATAAAAACATCGCCACTTGCTCCTCCACATCAACATTCTTTGTAGAACGAAGACCTTTATTCTTTAATACTTCTACCAATTTAAAAAATGTAGATTGGTACAAACGCAATTGATTATGAGTATTTCGATTATCATAGCGTAGCGGTCGATAGATAAATGCGTGTCTTACTTCATCTATACTCTGTCTGGGTTCTCTAATTGCATAACGAGGACACAATATTTTTTTCAATACCGTGTGCACAGCAGCCATGACCACTAAACCAGCGGCGCATATCAACAACTTTCTTTTCTTTGTATTATTTTTAGTAGCGTCCATCTTGTCCTGATGGTGGTATGGAAACAAAAAAGTTTACCAAAAATATTCAATTTGAGGATGTTAACACAACTTTTCATGATGGGTAGCATGGGGCATATACATTATTCTAATATGAAAAAAATAAAAATAAAAATAATTAATTGAACAATAACCTTACTACTAAAGACTACAGAGGATCAGAAAGCTTATAAGTCTATTAAAAAAATATGACCTCAATACTATAGATCGGTAATAAAGGTGGGTTGAATTTACAAGATGTGAACAACACATAGCAAATGTTCTCACTACTAGGGGGTGGGATGCAAGTGCTTGAATATGTATAACCCCAAAAAATAAACATATCATTATCATAATAGCAATTAGTAATGAACAAATTAAGAATAAAAATTATATTGTTTCATAGACTTTAAATTTTTAATAAAAAATATAGAAAGAACAATCATTTTTTTTAACAAGATTAAAAATAAGACCCTACAAATTAGGGGTAGGCTTGAATCCTTCCCTACCATCATATATTATAAAAAGAGCAATAGTCCCCTCGTTGGCCGAGGAGGGGACTATTCCTCCTCGCCCTCACATAGTCAACCCTCCAACTCCCATTAACTCGGGTTAGATTTTTTAATCCTTTGGTTAATTTTTTTTATTTTATTTTTCTAAAAATTAAGGGTAGATAGGTGAACCCTAAGGATGGATGAATCTTAACCAAAGTTAAATGGGGTTAGAAAGGGAACACATGGCAATAAAATGGGAGCTGAGACCCCCCTCCTCGGGTCACCGACCGAGGAGGTGATTATTTTCCTTATAAAAATTCAAAGCTTTCCCTTCTAAGTCATCTCGAACTTATGTGCTAATTATAGTATTCCATGATACGGCATTTTTTTTTTTGGTTTAACTCAACACACCACAAGGCGATGCTGAAGGCAACAAAAGGAAAACACACACCACTCACTCACGCACACACACACACCACGTACACACACTCAACCAAAGAAGCTTCACCCAAGCGCAACCCTTTCACTCCGGCACATCTGTAAACAGTATTTGTGCATCTTTTTTTTTTTTTTTTTTTGTGAAACTTAAGTCATTAAAAATAGTAGCTACCAATCCTGCAATAAATTACATATATCCAGAAAAAAAAAAATTTAGAACCTACAACTATCCTTGCCATAGATGCACATAAAGAAGAGCATCGACCCCTCAAATAGAATGTACAAATGGATTAGATACTAATTGCAGAAAAAAATGATTTGAGAAATATTGCATGCTACAATCACAAATTGTAATGAATGGTTTATTTGGGAGCATGTAAGGAGTAGTGTTTTTTCCAACATCAATAACCAGAATCACTGATGATAGCACCAATGATAGCATTCCATTGTTAGCACCAATGATAGCATTCCAAACATATCTTCTTTTTCCACGCATATTATCAAACTGCAGGTGAGCAGTTTCCACATGACCACATTTGGACAATAATTTGATAAGCATGTTGGATTAAAAAGTATCCGAGAAGGAACCATTACGGAGGATCTGGGTAATCTTGATTTCCTTTGTTAGCACAGGAGTGATGACTGAAATTTGAAAGAACAGAGACTTGGAAGAACAGAGACGTTGTGATCCAAAATTGCTCCAATATAACTGTTGCACAGTGAGAAGTGGCTACTGACTACTGATAGATCATGTATTGTACATGCCCAATAGATATACCAAAGGAAACCCAAAAATAAAATAACATTCAAAGAAACTAGAAGGGGAACCTCAAAAAAATCGTTCACAAATTGGAAAGAGAAATCCCAACATATATATTTTTTGTTAAATGAATTCCTACGTTGAATCAAAAAAAGAAAGGAGAGAGAGAGAGAGAGGAGAGTATCTCGTTGCCGTCCAAAGAAATGGAACATGAAATCGTTCTGCGAGAACGATACTAAACGCCCCCTAAGGATCTACGTCCATCTACGTATATCAGCCCCCAATCAAAAAAAAAAACAAAAAATAACCTGGAGAAGATTCAGATCCCCTAAAAAAAAAAAAACTGACCTGGAGATTCTTGACAGTGACCGACGACTATTGCAAGTTGACGAAGAACGATGTGATGATTGATGACGATCGGTGTGAACGTTTTGGAATGGTATCCAATCTTCTTCTCTCCTGAGATGAAGTCTGTGATAAGAGCTCTGCGTATGGGATGAAGTTTATATGAGATGAAAGACTTTTTCATCGGGCTCCTCTCAATTAAAAGTTCCGTGTAAGTGGAAACTTAAGGATCCGGCTCTTTTAGATGGAACTATAAAGTTCTACTTTTCATGGATTTTTAACTTCCACGGATCTTTAAAGATCCGGGATTTTGAATAAAAGAACAAGGTTACACTTTTGAAGTTCCGGGATTTTAAAAGTTCTGCCCCAAAGTTCCACGAAAAGAACACACCCTAAACGACAATCACTTCTCCGGACATAACAAAGGCGGCAATACTTGGGGATAAAGAACTAAGGCGGCGACGGCGACAACGACGTCAATATTCTTAATACCTTCTCGCAACCACATCTATTTGAATCAAATTATTTTTGGATTAAGTATAAGAGGTATTTATAACCTTAACCTCTTTTGATTCCGATCTGAAATAACAAGGTTTATTTTGATAGAAGAATCACATGTTTTATCTTGTAATTAAATTCAGTTTGAGCCAAGATTGAAGGGGTTTATGGTGGTATCGTCACCTGTTTTCAAATTGAAATTACAGCAGATTTTGGGGTGATTTTTTCACTTATTTTTGGACTGAAATCACATCAGATTTTAGGGTATTTATTTGGCTAATTATTTGAACTTTAGTAACACTAATTCTTGAACATTTTTTTGAATTTCAATAGCAGCGTTTTGAGTTCTTACTATGCTGTAATTGCAGCCTGTTATCATTCATAAGTTGCAGATTTTTTTCAGACTTTTTGAATTGCAAATCAGACCAATATCATATCTGATTGAGGTTGTTTTTCCAGTCTTCTCTCAGTCATATATTAGACTTATTTGGGGCTATTTTGTTACAGCCTTTATCAGTCAAAATTATAAATTTCTGGAGCTATTTTTTACAGCCTGTTATCAATCGTATAACAGCCCTATTTGAGGTTGTTTATAGTATTGCACAAGCCTCATTAGTCTTTTAATAACAAGTAGTTTTTTGTTGATGTTACAAAATTATTTGAGTTTTATATTGATTATAATTGCAGTTTTGTTCCGGATCTAACATAATATTGTTTTATTATAGTTGTGTTCTTTTGAGATTCTTGAATCAAATTACAAGTGTGTGGACCTCAAATTGCTTGAAGTTGACATTGGAACTATAAAATTGATGTCTTTAGTCTATCTATAATTTTAGTAGTTGATTTAATTTTCAAGATGACTGCAAGGGCTGCTAGTGCTGAACTTAGCAAAACCGATAGGTTAAATGGATCAAACTATTCAACTAGGAAACATAGGATTCATCACGTACTATTTTTTGATAAAGTTGAATATGTCATAGATACTCCATATCCATCTGAACCACCTCTTAGAGCCGGTGAGGCTGCAAGAACTAGCTATGAACATTTTATAGAAGACGACAAACTTGCTAGAAAAACTATGTTAACTTTTATGGATCCAGACTTAGAGATAATATTTGAAGATCATCAAACTGCTAAAGCCATGTTTGATGCAATTAAAGAAGCTTATGGTAGTGCCTCTGAGACTTACACTCAACTTTTAATTGAAAAATATAATTCTTGCAAAATGAAAGAGAATGACAATGTTATTGAACACGTAAATAAGATGATAGTAATAGCTAAAGAGTTAGCAGCTACGAGCAATGCAAGTGTCGACTGTATTACACAGTCTTCCTAATTCATGGGAATCAGTTGTTATAACTATAAATTTATCCGATAATGAGAAATCAATGAAATCCTTACCTATGTTGTTAGGGATGGAAGCAAAAAGAAGAGTTAAAAAGAAAAACAATGAATCTCATTTTGTCAATGGTTCCTCATCATCTTCTAAACCTAAAATGTCCAAAACTTTCAAGAAAAATTTTAAACGTAAGGACAATAGGTTTAACAAGAAGAAAAATAAATTTAAAAGATCGGTGACTGGAAACTGTTACAAGTATGGTAAATCTGGGCACCTAAAATTCAATTGTCCTGAGAAAAATGATAATAAAAATTATAAAGGGCAAAGAGACATAGTTTGTGTGGTTTCCGAATCACTTCTTGTCAATTGTGACTCTCACGCATGGTGGGTGGATTCGGCATCTTCTCGTCATGTGGCAAAGACTAGGGAGAACTTTGTAGAGATGAAAGAGGTGAAAGCCAGCGACCACAAGCTTTACATGGGCAACAACACTTATTGTGATGTGTTTGGCATTGGAAAAGTCAAAATAGTGTTGCCTGGACAAACCAACTTCATTCCGACTGATGTTCTCTTCGCACCTGGAATGAGGCGCAACTTTTGTCAGTGCCACATCTGGACGAGAAAGGTTTTGAAGTGAGGTTTGGCTCTTCAAAAGTCTCCATTGGGAAACATGGGCATATTCTTGTATGGGGGACTACGATAGATGGTCTTTATCGACTAAATGTTGCAAATTTCAATAGTAAAATAAATGATTTTTCTTTTGCTTATATTGATGTGTGCTTTGGTGTTGATGTGGATTCAATTTTGTGGCACATGAGATTAGGACATATAAATTATAACAAAATGAACAAGATGACACAAATAGGTCTAATCCCAAAATTAGACCTAAACTTAAAACCATGTGAATCATGTATTAATGGTAAAATGTCAAGAAAACCTTTTGGAAAGGCTGAAAGGTCTAAAAAATTATTAGTCATGCTCTACTCAGATATTTGCGGACCTTTAAATGTTAAAACTTATAGAGGAATGACATATTTTATAACATTTACTGATGATTATTCTAGATATGGGCATATATATCTAATAAAGAATAAATCAGACACCTTCGAAATATTTAAGGAATATAAAACAGAAGTGGAAAATCAATTAGGAATAAAGATTAAAATTCTTAGATCAGATAGAGGTGGAGAATACATGAGTAATGTATTCAATGATTATTGTAAAGATAATGGAATAATACACCACATTACTGTACCTTATACTCCTCAACAAAATGGAGTGGCAGAAAGACGAAATAGAATCCTTCTGGACATGGTAAGATTTATAATGAGCCAATCAAACCTTAGTTTAGTTTTCTGGGGAGAGGCTCTATCTACTGCCATATATATTAAATAGAGTGCCAACTAAGACATTAGGTTTAACCCCGTATGAGCTTTGGACATGTAGGAAACCTGATCTATCTCATTTAAAAGTGTGGGGTAGTTCAGCTTATGTGAAAATTTTAGGGCCTAATAGAAGCAAATTGGATCCTAAAACTATAAAATGTTCTTTTATAGGGTATTATGAAAACTCTAAAGGTTATAAGTTTGCTATACTCCACCAAGATGGATCTGTAGGAGTAGCTGAACGTAGAGATGCTTATTTTCTGGAAGATAACACAGATAAAGATAAACCTACTAAAATGATAGAGTTATTTGAAATATCTAAAGAAAAAAAAATAGTTCAAGAGCATGAACAAATTATAGAAAAATCTAAACCTCAAGATACTTTAACTAGGATTCAAAGGGAAATAAATCCACCTAGTTACTTGAGAGATTATCTATCGTTTTTAAATAAAGAAATTTCAGATGATCCCATGGACTACCATGAAGCTATTAATTCAAAAGATTCTTCTTAATGGAAAAAAGCAATATCAGAAGAAATAGAATCCATAGAGAAAAACAATGTCCAGGAATTAGTAGATTTACCAGGTAATAGAAAAGCAATAGGATGTAAATGGATTCTAAAAAAGATACTCAAACTAGATGGATTTATAGATAGATATAAAGCTAGATTAGTAGCAAAAGAATTTACACAAAAAGAAGGAATAGACTATGAAGAAAAATATTCTCCTGTAGCTAAGTTCATCTCAATTAGAATTTTAATGTCTATAGTGGCACACTTGGACTTAGAGTTACATCAAATAGATGTAAAAACAGCATTTCTTAATGGTGAACTAAAAGATGAAATCTACATGAATCAAGCCGAAGGACATGAAATAAAAGGTGAAGAGGACAAAGTATACAAATTAAAGAGATCACTATATGGTCTAAAACAATCCTCTAGACAGTGGTATTATACTTTTCACAATGCAATCCAAAGTTATGGATTTAGTGCAAACAATTTTGATCACTGTATCTACACTTGGGTTAGTGAGAGTTACTTTACATTCTCTCCCTTTATGTAGATGATATATTACTAGCTGTAAATGATTTAAAGAAAATCATAAAAGTAAAAGAATGGTTAAAAACCAAATTTGAAATGCAAGACATGGGTGAAGCTTCTTATGTATTAGGAATTAAGATTTCTAGAGATAGAAAATTAAAGAAGTTAAGTTTGTCTCAAAAACCATGCTTAAAAAGTATTCTTAGAAGGTTTAAGATGGACGCTAGTAAAGCTCTAGAATCACCCATATATAAAGGAACAAAATTGACAAAGAAAATGACACCTACAAGTGAAAAAGATATTACGGAAATGAAATCTAAGCCATATGCATAAGCTGTAGGTAGCCTTATGTATGCAATGTTATGTACAAGACCAGATTTAAGTTTTGCAATCGGATTAATAAGCAGATATCAAAGTAACTTAGGAATAGCTCATTGGGAAGCTATAAAACGTGTACTTAGATACATTCGGGGTACAGTGGATCTCGCTTTAACCTACCAGGCAGATGACCTGGAAGTAATTGGTTTTTGTGATGCTGATTTTGCAGGAGATCCAGATGATAGAAAATCCACTACTGGATATGTTTTCTTGCCTGGTGGTGGAGCCATATCATGGTCAAGTAAAAAGAAAGGATGTGTAGCAAGATATACTATGGAAGCCGAATATATGGCTTGTAGTACAACTACTGAAGCTGTTTGGATAAAAAAATTTATATATGATTTGAGAAATGTTTGCATTCCAGATAGGCCTATACACATTTACTGTGATAATGAGGCTGCGATAACAACCATAAAAAATGGGGAAATCAGGCTACAGGAAAACATATAGAATTACAATATCATTATATTAATGATATAGTAAAGAAAAATGAGATTACATTTGGGTATATCTCTACTAAAGAGATGATAGCAGACCCACTAACTAAACCCTTAGGGACAGAGGAATTCAAGCGACATGTTGCCTCCATGGGTTTAGGTTATGAATAGAATATCTCGGGCTTACAGCCAAGTGGGAGATGTTGGATTATGTGGCTAGTAGCCCTCGATCAAATACTTAAGCCACGATCAATGGATAAATCTGGTAATTAATATAGCCTTGATCGTTGGATAAAAACATCCATGTGCATACACTTGAATGCACCATACTCACACCATAGCATGCATATGTTTTTACTAATATATTATTACAAATTATTTATCTTGATCAAAAGCATGAGCATGTTATTGCATTGCATGATTATATTGTAGGATGTTAAGCGCTGAATTTTTTTGGTTAGCTTGGGTAACTTAACCAAAAAGATGCATTGCGTGGAGTAAAACCAAGTCAATAGTATAACAACTATTTGACCAAGTAAAACCCATGTAAGAGCTATTGAACCCACTTTGACTACATGGAGATGAGGATAAGATAGGTGACACAATCCCTATATAATAAGGAGATTTAGTTGGAGATCTCTAAGGGATCTCCAACGGGTATCTTGTGGGTATGATTAGAGTTTCACATAAAAGGGACTCTTGGTGCACTATACAAGGCACGGTTACACTACCTCAGTGCAAGAGACCTGAAAAGCCAAAATACCCAATTGTTGAAAATCCTCAAAGGAGAAAGCCCATCTCAACTGTAGGCATTATCCATTTGGGTTTCTCTTGCAAAAGATCCTACTTTATTTCTTAAAGTGATTTTAAGATGTTGTGTTGATCTTGGAGTCTCTTTATTAGGGACCCGCAATCAATTTTTTCAAGAGAGAAAAAAGGTTCCTCATGGAGGAGAAGAGAGTTAAAAGAACCCCTACAAGGAAGATCTCCAAGAACTTGTAAAACATATTCCCGTGTTAGGTAAATGATAAAATTATATAATCTTATGCAGTTTTCAATTAAAAAGCCAAATGATTCGGATTTAAGTGGTGGTTGTGGCAACCATTAGAGGTATGTTACCTTACTGATGAAGGGTGCCTTAATATTTGTAGGTTCAAAGACCTGAATGCTGCAGGTAAGAAAACACGACCAGGGCATTGTTAAGGACAAGCCATATTTGTGGGTAGGAGGGTAAAGAAGTATGTCAAGGAGGAATGTGTTTGGGCTATTCAACTTCCATCGTTTTGAGCTCGTGTGTATGGATTGAAATTTTGGAAGCTCGAACCTTCCCTATAGATTTTTTTTTTGCTTGGTCCTAATCATTTATCTACCTAGGTTAAGGGGTTAGCAGGGTTAGCACTCATGGTGGGCGCTCAACAGCCACACCAACACTAGGACTCGAACACGAGTCACACCTCCCAAAGGGAGATACACAACCATTGGGACAGGCCCATAGTAGGGTCGGCCCAAGCCATTTGGAGGCCTAAAACGAAAATTCTAAATGGGGCTTTTTAAATTTTTTTTTATATTATTAAAAACAATTAATTATAAATGGGGCCTTTTTAATATTCTAAATGGGCCTTTTTAATATTGTTATTATTATTTTTTTAATGGGGCCTAAAGCAAAGGATTTGATGGCTTAATGGCCATCCCGGCCCTGGCCCATGGTGTGTATTCCCTATAAATTAAATTACCTCTCTTCTTGGGTATGGTTTAAGACTTAGGTGGCGTTTGCTAACACTAATCTAAATAGGTAGAGCTTATTTGAAAATTGTGTTTAGTTGGACTTTAGATTGTTAAGTTGAAGGTTAATTGCAACTCTACATCTTTTAGAAATAGAGATTTTAGAGGTAAAAACATTTACTTTAAAAAGTACCTCATAACTAATTTTTTAATAAGAGATAAAACCCCTACTTAATTTTAAATGATGTAGACATCCAATTAACCTTCAACTTAACAATCTAAAATTCAACTAAGCACAATTTTCAATTAAGCTCTACCTATTTAGAGTAGTGTTACCAAACACCACTTTAGAGTTTGGCTTGATAAGTGGTACATTAAAAAAAAATCATAAAGCAAAATTGCAGATTTAGAAGAACCTTACCATCATAAAGCAGAAATGTAGGCTTAGAAGACCATTACCATAATATTAAAAATGAGAGCAAATTACATGCAAAAAAAGAGGGGCTGAAACTAGGATAGCGTTTGTTAACACTGGTCTAAAAAGAAATGCTTATTTGAAAATTATACTTAGTTGGACTTTATATTATTAAGTTGAAGGTTAATTGAATGTCTACATTTTCTATACTTTTTATAGTAGAGGTTTTTACCCCTAAAATCTCTAAAATGTAGACATGCAATTAACTTTCAACTTAAAAATCTAGTCTATTTTTTTAGACTAGTGTTAACAAATGCCACCTAGATCTTTAACTCAACTAAACTTTTAATAAAGAAATCAGAACTTACTATGGGTTGGGAGAACCTAACTCCCTAACCTTTCCTCTAAAAGTATATCCGTCAAATCAAAATTATATTTTTAACTTTTCATATCTCATTTTAAATAGACCTGTATTCAGCTGAGCTTAACCAAGAATGAACTTGGTTGAACATTTCGAGTTTGGCTTGAGCTTGGCTTGAGCTTGATACAAGCTCGAATGTTCAGGCTTGAGATTGGTTTGAACAAATCTGATCAAGCTCAAGCTCAGCCTGAATTTAAACTTGATTGAATTTAAGCCATTGTTGTTAGAACCGGACCGGACTAGACCGACTGGTCGAATCGGAAAAACCGGGAACCGGTCCCCTCACCGGTTCCCAAACCCCCCCACACCGGACAAGTTTAAAAACCGGTCATTTTTGCCAAAACCGAAAGAACCGGTCGGTTGAGTCGGGAACCAGTGGTTAGAACCGGCCATAGCTGATTAAAAATGAATATCTTTTTATTAAAAAAGGACATAGTCGAACCGATCAAACTGGGAACCAACCACTCAACCGATTCGATGACCGGTCCGGTTTTGATAACATTGATTTAAGCTGAGTTGGGATTGGTTCCGTCAAATCAAAATTATATTTTTATCTTTTCATATCTCATTTAAAATAGACTTGTATTCAAGTCGAGCTTAACCAAGCTTGAACTTTGTTGAACATGTCGAGTTCTGCTTGAACTTAATTCAAGCTCAAATGTTTAGGCTAAATCTGTTGGAGCTCAAGCTCAGTTCGAATTTAAGCTGAGTGGCTCAAACTTGATTCAAATTTCAAGATTATTTTGATCAATTATAGTTTTAATAAAATTATTTATTATTTAATTAGAATACAAGAAATTATATAAAATTAACCTAATAATACATAAAAATTTTATATATTAATAAAGTCACATTATAAAAAAAATTTAACATTACAAGTTGAATTGAGCTCAAGCCAAACTAAAGCTAAACAAGTCAAGCTTCAAGTCGAGCTGAATCAAGTAAAATCTGGCTCAAATTTGACATGTTTAAGCATCTAAGCTTAGATAAAAACTTAGTTTCCTCTTGTCCAAAATGTTAGCTAGAGCTATGTTACCTAGTTCATCACTTCACTTAGTTTGAACTATACAGTTTGTCACTCTAGAGTAAACTTGATTCGCTAGGAATAAGATGAGACAATTTGTTTCTAGGGTCACTTACGCTTGGCTTGCTTACTTAAACATGTAAAACAAATATACATATACATATATATATATATATATATATATATATATATATATATATATATAAGCATGTAAATAAATATATTAGAAATACTTATTTTGAAAAATCATTAAAAAAAAAAATGTATTTTTATGAGCAGTTCGGGAACCCAAAAAAAGTTCGTCAAATGTAAAATATAAATTCCTAAACCAAAAAGAAAATCAACGAACTTAAATAAAAAATCCGGCGAGCAAAGATCATTTGAAACCACCATGTGGTTTACTCAATTTCACGAACCAATCTGAACAACCACAAACTTAATTCGGTTCGCTCTAGTTTGTGGTTTGCTCTAGTAGATAGCGAATTTGATAACCCTAAGCTAGAGCTTAGTTTGAATGAATTAAACAAAGCTGACCAGCCAAACATTATTTTGTTTGGTTAAACACCAATAACATATACTATAAATACTCACCTAAACACACACACCCCGGACCACAAGGTCCTTGCATCCACACACACCTTCTCAAAAAAGAGGACCGGCCAGAGTTGAATGCACCTTAGTTTTAAAATGGGTGTGCTCAGCGGACCCATGAGTCCATTTCGTATCGTACCCACATGTCCTCATGTCCTTTTTAACACCTCTTTAATCATGATTCAAGCTTAACTAAATTAAAACTAAAATCATGATTGGATTACTTAACCTTAGGAGTGAGTAAATACTAACCACAATATGTAAGTAATTAAAATTAGGGCGTGGACCAATGAGGATCGGCCCTTCTGTAATTAAATGGGAACCCTGGTTCTTTTACTATTTTCCTTTTAAAATACAATGCCATCCTATTTGCAAAGAGACAGGATCCTTTCAATTGCGATCAATGGCACCCAAGAACACTCAAAAACCCTTATTTTTTGGTTAAGAACTTTAAACCATTAGAAGTAGCAATAAATAATAAGGAAAAAAAAAACACTAATGTTGGATGGTTGAGCCTTAAAAATTAAGGAATCTTAACTATAATTAATAGGATTAAATTGGACACGGGCTGCCCTGTGGTGCAATAGAACTTGGGTAGTTCAAACTTCAAAAGCAATCGATTGTGATCTCTCATTTCATTTTCAAAATAAAAATATACCCAAATCCACTGTCGCATTAATCCTGAATATTATTATTAAATGGTGATGTGACACCATCTCCTCTGTTTGCTCCGCAGCCGTTGCTCATTCTTTCTCCCTATTTAGTAATTCCTCAGGCTTTGTTCTATTGGTAGTGTATCCCATGCTTTGGAGTGGTACCGAGTTCCATTCCGAAGATTTTCGAGGGGGCGGGAGTTTATATATACTCGCCCACTAACTGATCAGATACTAACATCTAACCCGTGTTGTAGCCTATACGTATATCTCGAACAAAAAAAAAAAAAAAACCCTGATATATTTTTAAATTTATATATATTTATTCGATTTACTAAGAACATAAATAAACTCAAAAATTTGGTTAAAGGACTTCACAGGACTCACGTACGGCTCTGAGTTGGAGCAGTCACCGAAAAGAAACTTGGTGCGCGTATTCCTAAGTTGGGTTTTGATTGAATTCACGTTCTGAAGCTGAGGTGAGCTTTATTTCTATTTTATTCTCTAATCTGTTTGATTTCTGTTGATCGGATTGGTTGTTTTGAGTTTTATTTGGTTTTTCATTTTTGGGATGATATATTAGGAATTCCATCTCTTTTATTTTGTTTATCGATGTAGCCAAAGCTTTGTTCGAGCCTTCTTCTTCTGATATTGCTGAATTCTGTCAACCAATACCAGGAGAAGCAAGATCAGTGAGTGGTAATGATTTTTTTATTTTTTTTTAAAAACTTTTGCTAACTGGTGTATATGGATAAATTTGTCGTTTTAGAGCTTTGAATTAGAGTTTTAAGGGTTAAATTCTTTTAATTTGATTTCGTTGATTGATAATGGATGGAATTCTGGAGATTTCGAAGTTAGGGTTTTTATAATCTTGGAAAAGTCGAGGTTTTGAGTGTTTGGATCTGCGAACTGAAGTGTTGAGAAGTTTGTAAATTAATGTTTGGTATGAATTTCTCGTATTTCTGGTTTGGAGAAAATCAGGGTTGTTTCCAGGTTTGTGAATTGGAATCATTTCTATTTTCTCGTGTTTCAGAGAAATGCTGGAGTTTTTGGTGTTTGAACTTGCAGAGTCCTGAAAGTTGGTGGATTAGGGTTTTGTTCAATTTACAAACATTGCTCACCACATTTGGTTTACTGTGTGGCTGTCTTTAATTATTGTTTCTGGACAAGTTAAGGTTTTTGGGTGCTTGATAGTTAAATTTGTTGCGTTTAGGTTGTATGCATACTCTTGTTGTTTGCTTCAGTAATTTTATAAGGGGGGTGTTAAGGGATCCATTGGAGCTTTCTTTCTGAAGGAAATATGAATTATTTTGTTGTTATTAATCAGGAAGAGAGCTGCTATGGAAGATTCCGCTGCAATGACTATTGAGTTCCTACGTGCTCGGTTGCTGTCTGAAAGATCTGTCTCGAGAACTGCAAGACAGAGAGCTGATGATCTGGCTCAAAGGGTTAGATTTATTGAATTGTTTCATTTTTGTCTGTGGAGCTGTTCTTGTTTGATTCACTATTGGATTTGGCTTTGATCTCTCTCTCTCTCTCTCCTTTATTTTTGTTTGCAATGGTTAAAGTTTTTATTGGCGTTTCTTTTATTTTGTTAGCGAACCTTCATTCTGTCGGTGGATATTTTTTTGTTTGATCTACTATTGGAAGAATCAGGTTTTACTTCCTTTTGTCTGGATTTGATCTCTCTCTCTCTCTCTCTCTCCATATATATATATATATATATGGTTAAAGTTTTTGCCAGTGTTTCTTTCTTTCTTTTGTTAGTGAACGATCGTTTGGTTTACTGACAGTGTTGGAATGGCTTTAAGCTAAACTATTTTGCAATTCCTCAAATAATATGCATTCTATGTGCTGGTTTGAAACACAAAATAGGTAGTTGAATTGAAGGAACACCTAAGAATTGTCACTCTCCAAAGAAAGAAAGCTGAGAGGGCAACAACTGAGGTTTTGTCAATTTTGGAGAACCATGGGATCAGTGACTTCTCGGAGGAATTTGATTCAAGTTCTGAGCAGGAGGGGTTTCTCTGTGAGTCTAAAGAGGATAATCATTCCACAAAAGAAAAGGAAAGCTCTGTGGCCACGAGATCGAGAAAAAATGATGCTGAAGAATTTTCAGGTTCGGAGCTTGAATGTTCTCCCTTACCTGGTAGAAGCTTATCTTGGAAAAGGTGCAGGAATGTTTCGAATTCTCTTGAAAATAATTACAGTGATCAAGCCAGGAGGAGGCGGAGCAGTTCTGCATCTACTGGTGGGTCTTCCTCAAAACAACATCTGGGTAAATCATGCCGCCAGATAAAACGAAGAGAAACAAGGTCAGATTCTGAATCCTTTTTTTTTTTTTGTTTAAATTTTAAATCTTTGGTGTATTAGTTGAGGAAATCTGAGGTATTCATGGCATCGGATTTTAAATATTTGGGCCTCGGGTGTGTGCCAGAGGTAATCCAATGCCGGTACTCATATGATGGTTCTGTCTGCATTTATCTACATGGCACTTGTGCAAGGCTGTGGGGCCCACCTTGGAGATCTTTAACACAGTATTGATCTGAAAGTTCACAATAAATCCAATGTACCATATATATAAATATATATATTTTTTTTGGGGTCAAATGTACCATATTCGATAGTGAGAAATAATTTGCAAACTGTACAGAGAAACTGTGGAACTGACAATTTTGACAATTTGATCTGGCTGATTTTCGGGAGATCTCCTAGATGTAGCCCCTTTTATGGGCACCTTGTAGTTGTAACTAAGAGTTTTTCATGTCTGTTAATTTTCAAAACACCTCCTTACGCATGACTACACATGAAATTCATATATATCAGGTCTTTCTGTTGCCAGATCAACAGTTGATGAGGTAAGTGATGAAACTACCATGCTTGATGCTCATGAAAATAGAGTTGCTTCCCGCTTAGAAGATGTTCCTAATTCTCTAAGTGATGGACCTGAGATTTTGAGGGAAGGCTCTACAAATGAGGAAGATAAAGTGTTACTGGAGGGCCTAGTTTCAGGCTCCTTGGAAAAGCAAAGAAATGTAACCAATGTTGGCCCTTATCTCGACGGAAGCAGAAGAGACACTGACATGGAAAGAGCATTGGAACAACTGGCCCAGCTCATAGGTCGATATGAAGCAGAGGAGAATGCTCAGAGAGAGTGGGAAGAGAAGTTCAGAGAGAATAACAGCTGTAGTCCGGTATGGTTCATTGAACCCTTCTAACATTTAATCTCTTAACATGCTTTCACTTTTACATGTTAGAAAACCAGTGGCATGTTGCACATTTAATGTGTTGGACACCTCTCAAACTAATAGTGGTAAGTTCAATACTCAATAATACTTGTGTGCATATAAATGGACACAACATGTCAATTACATGGAAAATGTCGGGCCCCAGATACTAGTGGCATGGAATTAGGGAGTGGTGTGGTAATAATTTTCTGAGATTGATCGTTATTATTCAGGGGATTGAATCCTTCATTTGTTAAATAATTTTATTTTAATTACTGTTGGTTGATTTATATGTCCCCACAGCTATACACTTAATGGGAAGTAGTATGCATAAGTATGAGGTGAGAGGCGGGGTGTTAGGAGTTAGAACTTAGGACCTCCAGGCTCTAGATGTGTGAGGGGTGAGCTTCGAGGCTTGATCCTTAAGCCTTGCGCTCCCCTATTTTTTAAATAATAAGTTAATTAAAACTGAGAAAATTTGCAAAAAGATTAAAAAAAAGTGTATATATATATATGCTCTAGATGTGTGAGGGGTGAGCTTCGAGGCTTGATGCTTAAGCCTTGCACTCCCCAATTTTTTAAATAATAAGTTAATTAAAAATGAGAAAAATTGCAAAAAGATTTTAAAAAGTCTATATATATATATATAAAGCACAAAGCAAATCAATGAGTTAAAATGATTAGTTGGAATCTAAACTTAAAACAAACTTAAAATATTCCTGAAAAGTAACTCACAGTAAACTTGCTGTATTGTTGAAAACTAACTTACAGTAAACTTGCTTATAGCATGGAATGTCACTAGTATCAAAGCCATGTAGATAGGGTTGGAGAAAAGGGTTTGAAAGATTTAGGGTTTAGAGAAGAGAAAAGAGAGGAGAGATTAGGGTAAATTGCTTAGTGAGGGAACCCTACTAGCATCTTATATTAAGAGAATATTACATATATACCCTTTTGCAAAACTACACCCTCAATATTACATATATCAACAATCCCCCTCAAGCTGGAGCATAAACATTAAGTATGTCCGGTTTGACAGTAATATCTTGGAGGATAGCAGAGCCAACATGCTTGGTGAAGATGTCAGCAAGTTGTTGAGACTTGAGAAGATGAAACATGCTGAAGAGATAATGAACAATCTCGAATTTTCTCTCGAAGAAAATGAATATCAACTTCAATGTGCTTTGTCCTCTCATGAAGCATAAAATCAGAGGTAATCTTCGCGGCAGCCTCATTATCACTATATAAAGACATAGGACATTTAACAGGAAATCCTAACTCGGAAAGGAGAGAACGAAGCCACAGAACTTCACAAGTCCTATGAGCAAGAGCCCGATATTTTGCTTTGGCACTAGAGTGAGAAACAACGGGTTGCTTTTTACTCTTCCATGCAACCAAGTTGCTCCCAAGAAAAGCACAATAGCCAGAGGTGGAGCGACAATCACTAGCAGATCCGGCCTAATCGGCATCTGTATAGCCGGAGATCTTAAGATGCCCATGTGAGCGATATAAAAGTCTACAACTGGGTTTAGACTTGATATATCAAAGAATATGATGAATAGTAGCAATGTGTGAAGCACGTGGAACTTGCATGAACTGACTAACCATGCTGACAACAAACGTAATTTCCGGTCGAGTGAGAGTGAGGCATATCAAGTGGCCCACGAGACGCTGGTAGATATAAGGATTAGGAAGAAGATCACCCTTACTATCATGTAAAGAGAGCTTCAGATCTATGAGAGAAGTAGCGGGTTTACACTCACTCATACTAGTATCACTCAGCAGATCAAGAGCATACTTTCGCTGTGATAGAAAAATTCCCTTCTTAGATCGAACAATCTCTAGACCAAGGAAGTACTTCAGATGACTTAGGTCTTTGACATCAAAGGTACGCCCCAGCTTACTCTTAACATGAGAGATAAAGAGGAGTCATCACCAGTTAAAATAATATATCATCAACATATACTAGAAGTATAGTATGGTTTGATGCGCTAGAGTGGATGAAGATAGTATGATCAGAGTGACATTGCTGAAAGCCTATACTCAGAACCACTTCACTAAAGTGATGGAACTTAGCACGAGGTGACTGCTTCAAATCATATATAGACTTTCGAAGTCTACAAACCTTCCTAGACTTCCCCTGAAATAGGAAACCAGGAGGAGGATTCATATATACCTCCTCGGTGAGATGCCCATTAAGAAAGACATTTTTATGTCCAACTAATAGAGAGGCCGCCGTAAGAGAGGATAACTCTAACAGAAGTTATTTTGGCCACATGAGCAAAAGTAGCATCATAATCTAAGCCCATAAGTCTGAGTAAAGTCACGGGCGACAAGACGAGTCTTATATCGAACAACACTGCCATCAGAGTTATGTTTGATTGTGAAAACCCAACGGCAGCCCACAGGTTTCTTCCCAGCTGGAATGGGAACCATATCCCAAGTATGATTAGACTGATGAACATTCATCTTGTCAACCATAGCACCCTTCCACTTAGGATGAAAAAGAGCAGCACAAACAGACTGAGGAATAGTCACATTATCAATAGTGGAAAGGAAGTCTGGTACGAGGGAGATACTGCCTGATAATATCATAATAAACATACTTGACAAGAGGGTAAGGAGTAACACAGGAACGAACACCCTTGCGATGAGTAATAGGCAACTCAAGATCAGAAGTAACAGGAGTAATAATAGGAGAAGTATGAATAAGAATAAAGGAAGGTGAATAAGTACCTAGTGGAGTGGCTTGAGGGGAAGATTGTGGTAGAGGCGCGTCAGAGAGGGAACTAGGCGGCTGTCGACGAGAGTACATGAGAAGCTCCTTCTACTGCAGAAGATCCCCTGGAATAGGTGAAGGCAAAGAGATAGTAGGCATAATACAAAGGAAAGGCAAAGAGACGGTAGGGCCAGTAGCAAGAGAGAAATATGGTACTATCTCGAAAAAAGGTAACATCCAAAGAGACAAAGAAGCGACGAGATTGAGGATCATAACACCGATAGCCCTTCTATGCACTACAATAACCAACATAGACACATCAAATTGCATTATCGTCCAATTTCTGATCACTTGGACGAAGATCTTAAACAAAGCCGGTACAACCAAATACCCGTGACTCAATGAGAAAAATAGGAGCTTGAGGACAAAGAAGCTGATAAGGTGAGAAACCATTAAGAATACGAGAATGTGCTCGATTGATGAGAAAACATGTAGTGAGAAGGGCCATAAACCATTAAGAATACGAGAAGGTGCTCGATTGATGAGAAAACATGTAGTGAGAAGGGCCATTAACCAAAAAGGCTTAGGCACTTGCATGCCTCGCAACAAGGAGTGAATGACACCCACTAAATGACGATTCTTACGCTCATTAACACCATTTTGTTGAGGGGTGTACGGACAGGTAAGCTGATGAGCAATACCATGAATGTGAAGATACTGGACAAAAGGGATAGATAGATACTCACCACCATTATCAGATCGAAGGGCCTTAACAAAACCACCAAACTGAGTACGAACTATAGTATGAAATTCTTAGAATTTATAAAACACCTCATCCTTACACTTAATAATGTAAACCCAAGTAGCCTGAGTGTAGTTATTGGTAAAAGTAACATAATAACAAAACCCATTACTAGAGACAACTGGAGATGGACCCTAAACATCAGAATGAACAAGCTCAAAAGTAGAACGACATCTATGCATGCGAGAAGGATAAAAAGTGCAACATGTTTAGTAAGCTCACAAGTATCACATTGAAAGTAGATGAAGAACACAGTTTACTAAAAGTAGGAATAAAAGAACACAAAGTCTTAGATCCAACATGCCCAAGCTTGGCATGCCATAAACGATAAGTATCATGTATAGTATCAACTGAAAAAGGAAAAAAAGTAGCAACAGCAGTATTAGTTGGGGCACAATCAAGAGCATAATTAGTATCAAGGTAGTACAGTCCGCCTCTTTTCACTCCTCTACCAACAATCCTCTTAGTAGTCAGGTCCTGAAAGTGACAAATGAGAATGATAAAACATAACACAACAATTGAGTTTAGTAGTAAGACTATTAACTGAAAGAAAGTTAGAAGATAAACAAAGAACATGTAAAACATGAGATAAAGAGAGAGACGGAGATATAAGAAAATGCCCTACTCCTAAAACAGGAGTAACGGAACCATCAGCCAAACGAACCTTGGCAGCAGGAGATGGAGGTGAATAGATGGAATAACCCTGTGACTCACTAGTCATATGAATAAAACTATTAGATGCTTGTAGGATCTCAACCCATCACATTGATCTACTAAATACATTACAAAGTAATGGCAACAACGATGAATACCCAAGCTTTAATTGAAAGTTCAAAAGGAGAAACATTACTCCTACATACAAATCTCCAGAAATAATTCCAAGACCCATAAAATGGAACGACATAACTCTTCTAAAAAACTGGAATCTTCAAGGAGATATTTTACCTCCAAAAACAGAAAATGAAAATGTCGAACAAATTATTGAATATCCTGATGGAAATGTAGAAATTAGATTTTCTTCTTTCCTCAAGATTAGTATCAATATTCAAGGCTTTGAAGCAGAGTCTTCAAGAGCGTCTTTTTTTTTTTTTTTATCAATAACTCATCATGTTAATAAAAAAGAAGAAGATTACAAGAAAGAAGACTAAGGGCCTTTGGGTTCACAAGTAAGTAAACATGTCCTCGGCCATCAACAAACCGTGTAACTATCCCCCTCTCAGGGATTACAATAACTATACCAAAATGTCCTGGGTCTCTTACCTTGAGCAACGTAAACCTACCCACTCCGAAACTGTCGGTCTAACTCGAGCACAAATCCTGGGCACTGTAGACGATATATCTTCAAAGACTCTGCAATTTCTTTCTTTCCATATCTCCCAAGCAATAGCCCCAGGAAGCGTTCCCCAGATCTCCTCCCAAACTCCCTCTCCTCTTTCTTGAGGCCAACAATCAATGAGATTATGAAAGGAGGGGAAAACCCACTCCATTCCCATACGAGAAATAAAAAAGCTCCACACCTCGGACGCTACTGGACAATGTAAAAGAAGGTGATCCGTTGTTTCTTCCGCTTGAAGACACATATAGCATCTGTTCGCCAAGCTCCAACCTCTATGCTACAGCTGCTCCCCGGTCAAAATTTTATCCAACGACACTAGCCACAGGAAAAATGCAACCTTGGACGGTATCCCAGGGTTCCACACCACTCTATGAGGATAAAAGCCCCCCGGGGGAGGGAGCAAAGACTGGAACAACAGTCTAACGGAGAATCTCCCCTGTCTACTCCTAGACCACGACTGGCAATCCCTGACTTCTGGGCACAGAACTGACTGCGTAAGGCGCTCCAAGAGTCGAGCATAGGCACTTCAAGAGCGTCTTGCTCTTTCATTCCTACAAGAATAACAAATTATCAGGAATAAAAACACCCAGCATGTCACAACTGTATTATACTGTTGAAACAAAAAAAAAGTATTATACTGTCGAAACAAAACAAATCGACATTTCAACATCTGAGAATTCTCAAATTTCTCCAAATATGTCAAAATCACAAATGAATAATCCACAAATTTACACAATCGAAAAAAATAATATTGAAATTAACAAAGAATTCCTAAGAAATGATTTATATTCAGAAAACAAGAAATATCCAAGTGAATGGTTTTTCAAAACCTTTAATAAACAAGAAACGAGTCGGATCCAAGAAATATACTATGACTTCTTAGAAAACATAAAACTCATGCACAGTTTTTCAAATGGTTTGAAATTTTTGCCCAAGCAAACTCAATATATTTTCCATTTTCAAAAGAATCAATGTTACAAATAAAATAACGTCTTGGCAAACTTCTGAAGAACTTTTTTTAACATTAATTCATATTCCTTTAGAACAAATTTAGTTTCCCTGTAGGAAAACTACTATTATAGCTTCTCATTTCAAATTGATCTTCAAAACCCTCCGAATACTAAGGATATAAAAATATAACCGAACAAAATACATTTACAAATCAACACTTTAAAACATAGGTTAACAATTAACCAGAATAGAAAATTTGGTCCAAAAAGAACAACTTGTTCTACAAAAGGCAACTGACACTCCACTTTTTAGATCACTTGAGATCCTACTTGTTCAAGAGAACTATCAACAAACAAAAGCATAGAAGAAATTAGTAACCAATTGAAAGCTTTAGATAGGGTATTCTATCAAGTTTTAGATGTTCCAGACACCCATGAAGCATTAAAAATAAAAACTGTTGGTGTACTTGATCAAGTTACTGATTCTGGATCTGAATCAAAGATAGATGCTATCTTTGATCAAGTAACTTGATCAAGTAACTTATTCTGGATCTGAATCAAAGATAGATGCATCGAAAACTCCTTAAAAAACCAAGCAGAACTTGGCATTAACAACTGAAAATGGAAACAATCACACACAAGAAACTTCTATCCAAGACCAACATCTCCTTATATGCAAATTGAGCAACGAGGACAATTTACACAAGCAACTTATTATGGTGGAACCATTTATAAATGGAAAATTGATAGCATGACTGAAAATCACATACTCAATACTTTACAAGAAATGACAATGGTTAGTATCACTACTACCACATACAAAACAAATCATGATTCTTCTGATCATCCTGTAGCTCAAGCTCTAGTCGCTGGGTTTACATGCCAACTTAAAGGATGGTGGATCATTATCTCACGCAAAATGAAAGAAATTCAATTTTACATGTTGTAGCTCAAGTTCTAGTTGCTGGGTTTACATGCCAACTTAAAGGATGGCGGATCATTATCTCACACAAAATGAAAGAAATTCAATTTTACATATTGTCAAAATAACTTCTTATGGAACGATTATTAAAAATGATGATGATGACAAAATACAAGATGCTGTAGCAACCTTAATCTTCTCAATAGCAAAACATTTCTTTGACCCTTTAATAATCAAATATAGAACTTCTGACATCCTTACAAATTTAAGGTATAGAAAATTTTAAGATTTTAGTTCAAAGACATCTTCATCACAAAAGTTATGATGAGAAACGATTGCAACCAACCTTTTTGGAAAGAATTTTTTTTTCCTGGATTACCAACATTATTATTATTTTTGATTGGTAAAGAGATATTTTATTAAAAGAAAGGGGAGGAGAGAGCTTCAACCCTGGGACCACCAATAGTGAACCTGGGTAACAAAAAGAAGATACAAACCAGCTAAATGCAAAACATTAATGAGGAAACGTGTAATCACAGTGAAAATGTATTCCCCCATGGATCCTCCAAATCACCCCCAATGGAACCCCAGGCTCATACTAAATTGCGCACCCTAGCTTGGATGCGGGAAGTCTCCGTGGCGGAATCTTCAAATACTCGTCGATTCCTCTCATTCCATAGGGACCACACAACTGCCCCAGGGAGGGGAGACCACACATCCCCTGCTAGTGATGGAAACACCCCTGACAACCAGCAAGATAAGAAGCCCTGGAAGGAGCTGGGAAAAATTCAAGGGATGTCTAGATGCATAAGGAAATAGGACCAACATTATTATTAAAAAAGGTTAGAACAAGAATACGAGATCAAAACACTGGACAAATTTCATACGACAAATTAACGTATGGTGATCTTGTTACTACTATAAGTGCATAAGGGATCATCCTCTGCACTGATTTAAGACTCCAGGAAAAGTTAAAACGAGACCAAATTATAAGCAAAAAAAAAATTAGGCTTGTTCCGTGAACAATTAGGTTTTCAAAGTCAAATACTTGCACCATCTCTCCGAAATAGAAAAAACAACACAAAGAAGCAGATATAAACACAAATACAAGAAAAATAAATACTCTCAATTTAGAATCAATAAAGATCATAGATATTACCAAAATGACTTTTCCAAAAATAAACAAAAACATTCTTCATGGTCTAATCAACGCCAACCTTCCCCCGAAGATACCCAACTAACAAAGAAAATTCCAACCTGCTACAAATGCAAACAGATAGGACACTACAGAAACCAGTGTACTTTAAAACAAAAAATAATTGAATTACACTTATCTGAACAAATTAAGAACCAACTTGCAAATGTTCTACTTTATTCTTTAGCCTCACAAGATTGTAATAATGGACATGACTATGAAATTGATGTGATATCATCTAGTTCATTTCAAACACCGTCGGATAATGAACAAGAACAACAGATTACAAATGATTGTAAATGCATCAACATGATCACAAATGAAAAAAAAAATTCTTATCGAAATAATAGATAAAATAGATGACCCTCCACTCAAAAAAATATCTATTAAAACTAAAAGATAACCTAAAAGGGAAAAAAACTTACACAGGAAATCTTTGCAATCTCAAAGACGTATCTCAAAGATTTGAACACCAACAAATTAAAGAAATAACTACTCAAGATCTCCAAAGAGAAGTACTCATACAGGTAACAAAATTGCAAGTTTACGAAACCAAAAATTGCAAGTTTACAAAACCAATTCATTCTTTTACAATATTCAAATAAATCCCTCATTTCCAAAACCTCAAAGAAACAAGAAGAAACAATTCATGATGAAAGCGAAACTCAAACTCAAGATTCATATCTTAACTTAATTATGCAGACTATTTATCAAAAATGGCATGCTAGGTTAACAATAATGATAAACAAAGAACACAAAATAGACACAGTAGCCTTGATCGACTTTGGGGCTGATCTCAATTGTATGCAAGAAGGATTAGTTCCTCCAAAATATTTTGAAAAACAAAAGAACGACTTCACACAACGAGCGAATCAAAATTACAAATTATCCAATGCCCACATATGCAACCAAGGACTTTGTATTAAAACACCCTTCATCTTAGTAAAAGATTTAAGTGAACAACCAAGGAATTGAAACAACCATTTTAGATCAAAACTTAGTATTTCAATTCATTAGTCCCCCACACATCAAAGATATCAATGTCATAGAAGACTTATCAATCTTTCCTGCATATTATGTAAATATGATTTCCTAAACAAAAACAAATAAAATTCTTAAAACATGAAATTCAAAACAAAAGAATTGAACAAAATTGGCAACTTCAACACCAAATTCTCACATTTAAAAATAAGTTAGAAAACGAAGTCTGCCCTGATCTTCCTAATGTTTCTGGCATAGGAAGAAAATGTAGTTGAACTTCCTTATATCAAAATTTCAATGAAACGGGAATATCAATAAAAGAAAGACCAATTCAAATGAACCAAGATTTACTAGAATATTGCAAAAAATAAATTCAAAAATTACTAAAAAAAAATTAATAAGAAAAAATAAATCTACTTGGAGTTGTGTAATCAATTTCAAACCTTTAAATGTAGCTTTACAATTGATAAAATATCCTATTCCAAATAAAAAAGATTTACTACAAAGACTCAGCAATGCTAAAGTATTTTCAAAATTCGATATGAATTCTAGATTTTGGCAAATACAAATTGCTGAAAAAGATAAGTACAAAACAACATTCACAGTTTTATTTGGTCATTACGAATGGAATGTAATGCTGTTTGGTCAATTTTCCTTTTGAATTTCAAAATACACCATATGCAAAATTTTCAATTGTTTTTATGGACGATGTTTTAATCTTCTCATACTCCATAGATCATCATTGACAACATCTCAAAATTGAATTATTCTTTATATACGGTCTAGTCCTATTAGCTTCAAAATTAGAATTATTCAAAACAAAGGTAAGATTTTTAGGACATATTATTCATCAAGGAACAATTGTCCACATCCAATGATCCATTAATTTTGCGGATAAATTCCCTGATGAAATCAAAGACAAAACAATTGCAACGATTTTAAAGAAGTCTAAATTATATTTCAGAATTTTGTAAAAATCTTAGTCAAATGTGTAAACCATTAAGACAAAGATTAAAGAAAAATCCTCCCCCATTGACGAACTCACAAAAATTATAAAACAAATCAAACTAAAAGTTAAAACTCTAGCCATGCTTACGTATTGCAAATCCAAATGCCTTCAAAATTGTGGAAACTGATGCTTGTAAGTTAGGATATGGAGGAATCCTAAAATAGAAGATTAATGATAAAGAAGAATTGGTATGATACACGTCAGGCATATGGAACCAAGCACAACAAAATTATTCAACAGTAAAAAAATAAATTTTATCAGTTGTTTTATCAGTCTGCAAATTCCAAATTGATTTTTATCTTCTTCTTTGCTTATCTCTTCGATTCTTTCTTTCCTCTGTATCCAATCTCCAGCCATGGCAGAAGCTTCAATCCTTGACATCACGAAGATCATTGAGTAGAATCAATGTTGTAGGGTCGTTTCCCAGTCAACTATGATAAACCAATAATTTTTATTCAGAGTTGATTGTGAAACAACAAAAAATGTTTTACAAAATGATGTCCAAAATATTGCTTCAAAACAAATTTTTGCAAGATGACAAACTATTCTTTATTATTTTTTAATTTCAAAATTGAATATATCAAAGGAGATTCAAATTCAGTCCCTGATTTCGTCACTCATGAATTTCTGCAGGGAAGGTAATCATGCCACGACCACCCAAAACCCAAACAAATCAAAATCCCAAGTTGATCCAACATCTAAAAGGTCCTATGCTTAAAATACCCCAAACCCAAAGGATTGGTACTCCCAAGTCTGTTAAGAAGAAGACGAACGAAAGACAATTTCCTCAAACCCAAAATTCATTTCACACCCTTGCAACAATTGCGGTTGCAAGGCTTTAGTGGGGAAGTGGCTCTGGCAGTTCGGGGAGGAGGAGGGGTGTTTGTGGAGGGAGGTGATCTTAGCTCATCATGGGATGGTCAATAGGTGGCATCCAAAGGCCGGACCGGACTCCCTGGGGGTCAGGGTTTGGAAGCCCATAATACAAGGGTGGGATGAGTTCTCTTCTCACACACACCTTAAAGTGGGAGCTGGGGATCAGGTGAGCTTTTGGCACGATCGTTGGTGTGGAGTTTCATTGCTTAGGCAATCTTTCAGGAATCGGTTCCTTCTTGCGTCTAACAGAAAGGCCTTCGTAGCAGAATATTTAGACTGGCTTAGTGGGGCTCTTGTGTGGGTCCCCAAACTTAGGCGCAACCTCTGCGATTGGGAAATCCTGGATCTTCTAGGTCTGTTAGCTCGGGTGTCGGAGGTCACCCCATCTTCCTCCATCAGGGATGGCTGTGTTTGGTCTTTAGACAACAAGGGGAGGTTCTCCATTGGTTCCTTTTTGCGAGTCATGCGTCCCAGACCGTTGCTACCGTTCCCTCATCAGGCTGTATGGTTACCTAAAATTCCATCAAAGGTATCTTTTTTCTTATGGTCGGCGGTATTGGATAAAATTTTGACGATCGATCATCTCAAGCATAGAGGTTGGCAGCTAGCAAACATATGTTTTATGTGCTTACTTGCAGAGGAATCAGTGGATCATCTGTTGCTTTATTGTCCGGTGGCGAGAGAGGTTTGGTCCTATTTCCTTATGCACCTAGACATCCCTTGGATCTTTCCCGGCTCCTTTTGGAGCTTTTTATCTTGCTGGTTGTCAGGGGTGTTCTTGTCGCCAGCGGGGGATGTGTGGCCTCTCCTCCCTGGGGCAGTTGTTTGGTCCCTTTGGAAGGAGAGGAATAGGCGAGTATTTGAGGATTTTGCCGCTGAGATTTCCGGCATTCAGGCTAGGGTACACCAGTTAGTCTCAATCTGGGGTTCTGTTGGGGGTGATTCGAAGGATCCGTGGGGGAATACATATTCACTTTGATTGCCCGGATCCTATTTTTTGTTGTAGTTTTAGCTGGTTTGTATCTTCTGCTTTCTTTTCCCTAGGTTCACTATTGGTGATCCTAGGGATGTAGCCTTCTTTAACCCTTTTTATTATTATCACTTTACCAATAAAAAAAAAACAATTGTGGTTGATCAACCGGCCACTACCTTTCAACAATACAAACAGATTATCCTCCAATTACAACGTCAAAGAAATTTGCAATGGCTTCCTCCTCCTCCCGAGGGCAAAAGGACTCTGATTTTTCAAAACCAAAATGGGTGTAGCCTTGTAGGGGCCATCACCCCACACCAATTCCAAAGCATATTTCAAAATCTCAATATTTTGTCAAAATCAAATCACAATTTTCACCATTAATAAAAGAATATTTTGCAAACAATCCATTTCAAATTAGCCAAAAATGTTTTTCAAACAATTGACAATAATCCCCTACCGATTTTAGAAAATCACAAAAATTTATGAGTTTATTGTAGTAGATACTGACTGTCAAGATCAAACATTATGAAGATAAATTTGACTAGTCAGTTGTTTCCCATTGCACTTTTCAAATTTTACAAATCCACACCCCTTCTCTATGGGACAAAATCCAAATATGCCTTGCAAATTTGGATGGGGATCTATGAGTGGTTGTATCATGGTTGCCATTAGGTTCTTGCCTCTTTTTCTTATACGTATACTTTGATCAGGCTTATATGTTTTTAGTGGACTATCTTTGTATTTAAATTATTACTGTCCTTTAAATCCTTGACTTGAGGTCTTGTTTACCAGAAGCTAAAGTTTTTGGTTTCTTGATTCATAATATAAAGGATTCTTGTGAACCCGGGAACAGATCAGATATCACCGAAGAAAGGAACGAGATAAGGGCAGAAATTTCAGAGCATGCTGAGACAATTGCAAAGTCAGAGGCAGAAGATGTTTGCTGCACTGAAGAAGCACTGGCCCAAACTCTTCCAATTGGCTTCCTTCCCGTTGCACATGTTGACGTCAGATGCTTTCGTGATCAACAGTTCAGTGGAACATTTGTTAAAGAATCCCCACCTGGTTTTCCAGAAATTGCTTACCTAGATCAAGAGAAGTTAGAAGCTAATACTGAGGGGAAGAAGAAGCAAGAGTGGATGGAGAACAACTCGCTTCATTCACCTTCACATGACTCCCCTGGGCACCCGTCAGTGCAGAACTCTTCATCTCATACGGGTGGGAGTTCATATCAAAGAGAATCCTCAGGGTGCCAAAATGAACGCCACGCATTGACTCTCCATGAAACAGCCAATGGATTGGGGTCTGTGCTTGAGGCGCTTCAACGGGCTAAGTTATCGCTGAAACACGAGTTTAATAGATTGCCATTATCAAGAGAAGGTGGATCCATGGGGAGAGCGATTGGGCCTCCTCTTCGTGCTATTAAAGCTGGGGATGCATTGGACATTCCTGTTGGATGTGCTGGGCTTTTCAGAGTACCGACTGACATGCAATTTGAAGCTACGCCTCAAACCAACTTCATGGACTCTGGTTCTGGGTCAAGTTTGACAAGATATTATCCTGATATGAGAGTTGGAGTTGCTGCAGGTGATCGCTACACGACCAGTCCTTCCTTGGAGACTGGGTCGAGAGTTTCTGCTTGGAAACCATATTGTGATCCATACTTGGATACAGGAATGGGTCTACCTGCTTCCAGTGGATACGCATATCCCTCTTATGTAGATTTGATTCCGCAAATGCCCTCTGAAGATGGATTTCCAAGATACCTTCCAAGTATGGAGCCGAGAATGCCTGCTGGAAAATACCACTCTTTTGGTGATGATCATATTAGACCTTATATGCATAGATAGTAGCAAACTAAGGCAGCTGGTGGGTTTTCTACGTCATAGTCTCCCGAAGAAGATTTTGTGAGACATGGATTATGTAAAATGGGTTCTGAAGTTCATTTCTCGTTAGCGATATTTTCTGTATCCTGTCTTAGGTCTTGTAACCGTAGAAGATTTTGTGAGACATGGATTATGTAAAATGGATTCTGAAGTTCATTTTTCGTTAGAGATATTTTCTGTATCCTGTCTTAAGTCTTGTAATGGAGATAAAATCTTGTAGAATAATACAAAACATGAATGATCCTCTCTTGTTGCTGCTAATGGTGGTTGTGTTGATTTCTTTTACATTCTATTCAGTCAGCAGCTATCATTTGAATTCAGCAAAGGTTAGTATACTATACCATAGTTTCAAACAATTATGAAGTCCCAGTTAGTCTCCTACTGTAACCTTTAGTTTTTCATACAATGTACTCACCATTCCTCATGTTCTCAAACTCTCCTACTGTAACTTAACCTTTAGTTACGATCTACTCACCAATCTTCATGTTCTCAAATCTCTTGTACTCGCACTGATTTTTTAAGGGTTAAGTACCGTTTCACCGCCCGAAACCAAAAAGATCATAGGGCATGGTTTAAAAAGTTTTACCAAAGAAGGTATGTATTCCAATGTTATATTCCCTGATATATCAAAAGCCGTTTGGCTTTTATATGCATACCTAAAGGGGAAAATGAAAATATATCAAAAGGATGACCTTTTAGATAATAAAAATGCAAGGCATGCTCCATTTGATAAATATATCAAAAGTAGGCCTTTTTAGGTAATGAAAATGCAAAGCATGCCCTTTTAGGTGAAGCCCCCTTTTTTAAGGACACCTTGAAGATTTTGAGTTTTCAGCTCTTCTTCCACAAGTAAACAAGCCGAGCCGAATCAAACATGGACTGAATTGAGCTAATCTTGTTTAAACATTGGAGCTCAAATAAAAGCTTAGCTTGATTTTTAGCTTGTAATGCCAACATGAGCTTGGCTCGGACGATCAAGCTGAGTTGAGCCTACGTGTGAATTTGGCCTATGTGCAGTCCTCTTACCCCATTAGATCCACTTTTCTTGTACACATCACAATCGAAAAGACAGACAAGTCTTTCCTTCTTTTAATTCAAAGAAATGGAGAAATCTAAAAGGAAAAAAAGAGAATGCATTGGAGAATTAAAAAAACACCACAGTAGCTTGTTTTTGAAATTTGTAGCTCGTCACCACCACTACTACCACCATCTTTTAGGCTCCGTTTGTTTCGATGTAAAATAGAGGAAAACAAATGATTTGCACCGAAAATGTCAATTGTCCTAAAGAAAATATGTGCGAAAATGATATTTTCCGTTGAATTCATTTGTTTTCCCCTAATTTACATCAAAACAAACGGAGCATTAGTCTAACACCACCACCACCTTATTGCCCACTATCATTACCTCCTGGCTCCTGCTGCTACTAATAAATCTGGCGTTCGCACCTTGAAACGCTCTAGCTTCAAGTCAGACTCTTATCTGATGAAGTATACATTTCAGCTCTATTTGCATTCTATATATGTCCATACAGCCCCATGAAACCGTCAACAGAATCCACTGTATGCATCCGCACCATCACTTCCTCCTAGTAAATCTACCTTCCGTTCCTTGAAACGCCTAAGCTTCAATTCAGATTCTCCATTTGATGGAATCCTTCCAAATGGTCTGGTGCTGTGTCTTCCCGATTGCGGCTCGGACTCCGCATCAATGCGATGATCCGATGCCTTGGGCCTTCTAAAGAAACTGAGCAAACACTCCAAATAATGTTTCAATACGTCCATTCTTTCCAACTTATCTTTTCCTCTGCTCTAGCGGAGACACAAGGTGTGTTCTTGGTGGCAGCCAATAACTAGTTATATAGGGGCCTTGGACACTACCTCTTATATAGACGAAACTAAACCAGAAGGAGCCATTGTAAATTCCCCAAGGCACAACCAGGTCACCATTATTACAACTAGAACTAGAAGAAAGGTTCTTCAATGAATATTCTTCTCTAAAACACAATATTTCAAGGTTGACGGCTTCTATTTCCAGTGTAATGCGTCAGCCTACGATTGAGATCCATAAGAAGCAAAATATTAGAATCTAACCCAAGATGTATTAGGGATTTGATGTTTATTGTTATATTATTTATTTTAGAAAAGCCTCCCGGATGGGGAGGGGTTTGGCATGGATCCCTACCAGTATATTAAATATCAAAATAGAAAACAAACAAGAGAGGGTGACATAAAACCTTAGCTCTAAAAACCACCCTTAACCCGAAGGTTAAAAAAACCTAATTTTGTCAAACTTTATCAAACCCTTGGAATGCTTAGAATGATCATCCTAACTAAAGTACTTTGCGAATGCTGTTTTGATACATCCTTCATTGGCAAGGCTATATGCCATAGTGTTCCCCTTCCTACAAATATGAGTAACAGAATGGAAAGGACCATTATCAATCTCTTTACACCAATAAAGCGCCTATCAAGGGATGTTCACTTGACTGTTCAAAGCGTTTATCAATAGTAAAGAGTCACATTCAAACATAAGAGGTTGAATGATGAGATCCAAACATAATCTCAAACAGCCAACAAGGTTGCACTTCCGCTATTGAATTAGTACATTGACCATAGAAGTTAGAATCCGACCATAAAATCACCCTTCTAATTGCGAATAACACCTCCACCATCACGATAGCCTGGATTACCCTTACAAGCCCATCAGTACTTAGCTTAAACCGAAGTTGGGCTTAATCCAACCGGCTAATATTGAAGCTTAAACCAGCACTGAAATACTTGGAATTTGAAGAAAGATACAAATATCCTCTTTAGAATCGGCGACAAATTTCTTAATTTTAAATATGGTCGAACAATCTCCAAACCAATGTTATTTATATCTTCATTTTCAAAAAGTAAATGGGTTAGCCTGTTCTGAAAAAAAATTTGTTATTGCTTTCCAGCCAAATCTCCCAACAAACAATCAAAGGAAACATCACATTATAACGTTCAACTTGAGATTTAGTACATCGACATAAAAGAAGCAATAATCTAGTTTGACTAGAGTCAACCATATTCAAAGGCACCTGAAAATGCCAGAGTCCCACAGAACCTAGTCATTTCACTGTGACAAAATAAATGATCCATACTCCCAGAAGACCTATGGATACAACAGTGACATATGCTAGCTAATTGGATTCTTTTCTTAATAACATTGTCAACAGTAGGAATCGCCATATTAAAGATCTTCCAACTGAACAAATTTTTTTTTTAATAGGAATAAAGGGATACCATATAATTAACTTCCTTTGTTCTTTAATAGACGTACCTTAATTTGAGGGAACCACGTAAATCTGGTTTTCTTGTGTGTTTGTGTTATATATTTCTGTCTGAAACCAAATCTTCAACCGTGATAACCGGATATGGCACTTGAGGGAACCACATAAATCTGGCTTTCTTGTGTGTTCGTGTTATATATTTATGTTTGAAACCAAATCTTCTACGATGATAACTGGATTTGGAATTTCCAGTTAAGACCTTGAGGTCGCCACGTGTCCATTTTGACACCCCTAATTGTGGTTAAAATTCACCCATCCTTAGGGTTCACCCACCCATCATTAGTTTTTAGAAACAAATATTAATTTTTTTTAAAAATATTTTAATATTAAAAAAACACAAAAAATATGTTTTTAATATTAAAAAAAGAATTAATATTTTTTCTAAAAACTAAAGATGAGTGGGTGAACCCTTGGAATGCTTAGAATAACCAAATCCAGTTATCAACGTAGAGGATCTGGTGGGAAGCATATCGTCTGTGCCCAATGTTGGGTTCATCCCGATGGCCAGAACCTCATGCTGACGTGTGGCACAGAAAGCACGCCGCTCACGTGCTTGCTACCCTTGACGGAATGTCAAATGCCGTGAGACTTCAAATCCCTCATTTTGCAGCTATTGAAGTCTCGCAACAATTGCAATCACAATAAAAAAGAAGTAAAAGAACAACATAAAATTTACAATTCCCAACCCTACGGTGATAACTGGATTTGGCAAATCCGGTTATCACCCCGGAGTCAAATCCTCTACGGTGATACCCCTAGAGGTCGCCATGTGTCTCCTTTGACACCCCTTAACTGTGGGTAAGGTTCACCCACCCCTAGGGTTCACCCACCCCTTAAAAAGAATTAATATTTAAAAATGGGTGGGTGAACCCTAGGGGTGGGTGAACCTTACCCACGATTAAGGGGTGTCAAAGGAGACATGTGGTGACCTCTAGGGGTGATAACCAGATTTGCCAAATCCGGTTATCACTGGTGATGATTTGGCTCCTTCCACTAATTATGAACTGTCACGCGAAACGAAGAATAATAGGGCCCATGATTTTGACTTCTCCACCCATAATAAGACATGTGGTGATAAATGTGTGAGAATAAGGGTGAGAGATATCAAATGGGAAGAAATCAAAATTTGGGGAGAAAATGGAATGACTTCTCCCCATTTTTACGCCAACTGTCGCACAATGTATGGAACCCCGAGAGCTTGTCAACATTGACCTTTGTAATTCGGTGCTACGATGGGTCAATTGGTCGCTGAAAGATCAGGAAAAACATCAAATTTCAATAGCTTTAGAAGGGGCTTGAAATCACTGTTAACTAGGGGTGTAAATGGGACGTGCTAGCCCGCGGCCCTGCCCAGACCGGTTTGAGCCTTGTTCGGCTCGTTAATTAGGCCGGTAATAATCAGTCCGACTTAAGTAATAGGCATGAACTAATTGGACCTAAAACTATAAACTCTCAAGTCTTAGGGTATACATCTAATAAGGTGACCTGCCCAATTATATTTGTACTTTTAGTTTTAAAAATTATAACTAGAGTTAACATTTATCAATAATTTACCATTCCAATTAAGTCATTAGACTCGCGAGCGACTTAATTTTAGGGATACGTTTGTAATTCTAACTAAAATATATAGCTAAATTACTCTTCCAATTAAGTCATTAGTCCCTCTAACGAGGATATATTGGTAATTTTAGTTCTAAAACTTAGGAAATTGCCTTAGGCCCAAATATTGGCCTGAATATTATACAACGGAGTTTAAATAGTGTAGGCCTGGCCCGACTAAATAAGCCTGTTAAAACCTGGTCCAGCCCGAGAATTAATTGCTCTACTCGGGTGAGGGACCGTCAACATTTGTCCTGTTTAGCCAACTAAGGCTCAGGATTGTCTCTGGCGAAGCCAGAAAGATGGTATCCGGCATCCATACATCATGCAACAGGTGGCACGAAAAGGGATCTCCCCTATTTTGACTTCTCCCCACTTGATATCTTTCCCCTTTTCTCTCACTCATTTATCGCCACATGTCCTTTAGTGTGTGAAAAAGTCAAAATCATGGGACCTATGATTTTGACTTCTCCGTCACATGTCCCTTATTTTGTGGATACCCGAGAGGAGCCTTTCGCTTCGCCCCAGAGAATCCGAGGCGCCAACCAATTCCTTGGTTTGTGTTTATGACACGTTTGCAGTGTTAACCGGTGAGGGCCAACAATTATTAAAGAAGATCCCAAGTCTTTAAATAATACAAAAGTAAGGAAAGGTTTTGAGACGCACGGTCTCAGACTTACCTGAGACTACAAGTAGGGCTGAGACGGTGTGGTCTTGGAACCTTTCTCCAAAACTATTGAGAAATGCTAGTGAGACCGTTAAGGATCAAGACCATCTCGAGACCGTTAATGTGATGCACATTACTCAAATTTTTATTGAATTTGTTTTTATTTTTTTGAGTCCCGTGCATCACATGGATGGTCTCGGTGGTCTAGCCCTAATTATTTCAATCCACGGGCAAGGAGCAAATTATTGTTCCTTGCTCTCACAAAGCTGCCTCTTCAATTAATTTGGGCTTGGGCTAATGAGGACAAGCCTTAGGTTTACAATTGGAGATCTGGTATGATTAACCATTTTCCTTTTATTAATCCTATGGTCAAAATTTATTTATTTATTTTTCCTAAAAATCAAGGGTAGATGATTGAACCCTAGGAGTAAATGAATCTTAATCACAATTAAGAAGGAAGAGACGGGGCATGAAAAGAGGAGCCGAGACGCCCTCCTCGCGTCACTGACCAAGGAAATGTGAGGTTTTTGAAAAGTGCAAAGAATTAACGGCAAAAAAAAGATAAAAATGCAAAAAATTACTTCATTTATTTTGTAGCCCATCATAGTGATAGAAAGAGGATTCTCAATGACCACTAATAGGGTTTATATAGAGATTATATTGAACTCAAGATAGAAACTTAATCTAATTAAATCCTTGATTAATGCCGAGTAAACTGATTTTATTGAGAATTCTTGAGTGACTTACAATAATCCTAAATAGGGTTTCAATAACCTAATTTAATCATATAAAATCAAATCAAATCAATCCTTAAATGATTATCAATCTAATATTGTGATGAGATACACTTGAATGATTTAAGTGTATCTCATTCACTTTATTACAATACTCATCTGTATTCTCCATACAGCAATCTAGCTCATTGTCCACCCTGAGTGGCGGCAACATCAGAACCTCCTCCCCGAACTGAAATATCAAGCGTTCGAATCCTGAAACGCTCAAGCCGCCCCTCCATAAACTCTTCATCCGACTGATCACTGATCATCGCTTCATTGCATACAGTCGACTCCACACAGGTTTCGGGTTCCTGATCTATGATCGCGTCATACAGGAAAGCACTCGATTGGTCGTCGTTGGAATCGAAACCCATGTGATGCTCCGGCTTTCTAAAGCAGCACACCAAAAATGTCAAAAAATCTTTCAACCCCTCCATATCCATATCCTTTCTGAGCCTTGAGCCTTGCCTTCGTCTTACTATATATATACAATCATATCTTGCAAACGCAATTTGAACGTGGGCTAGCTGCTTTTATATTCATTCGACTGACTGTTCTCTCATCACTATTTCTATGTTCCCACCTTGGCTATTTTTTTAAAGAATTAAACAAATACTAAGGTAGACGATCTATCCTGATTCTATGGATCTAAACATGTTCAACAGCCTATGTGCACTTGACTTTCACTCCCTAAATAATTTAAATATAGTGGAAGTATGCATTTGGAAGAAATTCTTAATTGGAGTAGTGGGGTATCTCATTTTCTCCACTCAAGAATCAGATGGAGCTAGGGACGAGTACTATTTGGCGTTCCGCGCCATATCGGTGCCGGATTCACCCTCTCAGACTGGAAGCTCTCCTCATCCTCCTCTCTTAGTAATCCTTGCTCACTATTCAGATTCCACCCATCTTTAATCGACACCTTCACTATATCTTCACCATTCATCTCATCCCTTCACATTTACAGATAGTGCCCTTAAAAACTTACGAGTAAGGAAGGCATATGCACCTGTGAACTGATTAATAATTGAGTTTGACGCATTCAGGAACTGATCACCTAACACGCCTAACTCAACCCAATATTAAACAAATGGAAAAAAAAATCCTCTTATATTTTAAAACAAGGAGTGGTTCATATAATAGCTTATCAAATTTTATTCCTTGTTCATAATTTCACCTAATGCATAAGAAATTAAGGAGAAGGTGACTTTAGTTGTCACCTTCGCCTTCGAGGTGCCTCTTTTTTCTTTATAGTTGTGGTGTATTTCCCCAGTCCTTCGCAGCACACTTCGAGGAAGCTAGCGCGTCACATGGTTTTTCCTTTTCCTTTCTTCCCACCACCACCATCTGAGTTATAGAGTACTGTTTAAGAGGAAGAGCGCAGTTTTATGTTTTGAGCTAGTGGGAACATTTACAGAACCAAGAGCAAGAAAAGATTTCTCAGGAAGAGACACAGCTGAGATGGAAAGAGAACTGGATTCAACCCAAAATCAACAGAAAGAAGGAAGATCCCATCATGTTATTAAGGTTTGGGAGCTGGACAAGGATCGACTAACTTCCATGGAACAAAAAATAAAGAACAAGCCACGACTGTTGAACAAATCAGCAGGTAGTAGATCATGTTGCATCTTTAGAGTCCCTCAGAGCCTTGTCGAAATAAACGACAAGGCCTACCAACCCCAGATCGTCTCCATAGGCCCTTATCACCATGGAAAAGAGCATCTAAAGATGATTGAAGAGCACAAATGGCGCTTCCTAGGTGCTGCCCTCGATCGAACAAAAGAGAGAGGCCTTGGTCTAGACGACTATCTGAAAGCCGTAGCAAAAATGGAAGAGAGAGCCAGAGAGTGTTATTCGGAGACGATTGGCCTTAGCAACCATGACTTTGTTGAGATGATGGTACTTGATGGCTTCTTCATTATCGAGCTCTTTCGCATAATTGGGAGGTTAGTACCAATTGAACTAGATGACCCTATCTTTAACATGTCATGGGTGTTCCCTTTTCTCATGAGGGACCTTCTTAGACTAGAGAACCAGCTTCCCTTGTTTATTCTCCAATGTTTATTTGACCTCTCAAAGCTTCCTAGAGAAGAAAATGGCCCCTCCCTAGCCAAGCTCACCCTTGGGTTCTTCAATTACGAGGTGCAGAGACCCGATGAAGTCATTGAGATGTATCATGATCTAGAAGGGAAGCATTTACTTGATTTATTCCGCTCAAGCTTCTTTCCCTTGTCTCAAGAATGTCCAATTACAAAGGCTAATCCATCACTCCAAGTGATCCAATGCGCTAGAAAGCTTCGACAAGCAGGAATTAAGTTCAAGATGAGGGAGACTAATAGCTTCTTGGACATAAAATTTAGAAATGGGGTGCTAGAAATCCCGTCTCTAACCATCGACGACTTTACTAGCTCCTTCCTCCTCAATTTTGTGGCCTTTGAACAATGTTATAAGCATTGCTCCAAGCACATTACAACCTATGCTACATTCATGGGTTGCCTCATCAACAACCCAAGTGACGTTGGATTTCTCGGTGATCATAAAATTATTGAGAATCATTTCGGAACCGATGAGGAGGTTGCTCATTTCTTCAATAATGTAGGAAAGGATGTGGCCTTTGATATCGAAAGGTGTTATCTCTCCAAACTGTTTGAAGATGTGAATGAGTATTACAGTAACAATTGCCATGTTCAATGGGCAGGTTTCAAGCACACCTATTTTGATACCCCTTGGTCATTCATTTCGGCATTAGCTGCCATTATCCTCCTCCTCCTCACCTGTGTTCAGGCATTCTTTGCTATTTACGCCTATGTACGCCCTCCTTGATACCTAGAATTTGAATGTATGGCATATCTTAGGCTGCCATGGATGGTTCTAACACAACTTCAAATTGAACTGCAGAATGTAAAAATTTCCAAGTTTCGAAGATGTATTGTTAGCCAAATGAATGGCAGTTCAAACATTATGATTATCAATGTACATTGGTAATTAGAATCTGTCTTTCTCATGTAAATGTGGTCTTAAGTTGTTTATTAGACTATCATCAATTATTTCACACAAAATTAAAAGGGGAGTGCTAGTTGCACTCTCCCTCTATTGCACTTTCCCTTTTTCATTGCATAAAGACAAGATTATGTGGGACCCATCACAAAATCTGTCTTCTTGTCCCTCAAAATGGGGGAGTGCAATTAGGGGTGTCAATAGGTTAGGCTTGTGCTTGAATTTTTGTAGTTTCTTAATAGCCCCAGCTCCAGCTCCAGCTCGGTCCTGGTCCATTTGCAAGAAGCTTTCCATGGTTGACATCTCTAAGTGCAATAGGGGAGAGTGAGGTTAGCAAAATCCAACCAACAATTTTTTTTGAGGAACGAGGATATTCGGGCCTCTTAGAGCACCCAACTATAAATCTCATTATACTATTAGTAAGAAATCATCAAATAAATAAAACAAAATATTAACAACCTCCAAGGGATTCAATAGGTGCTTCCCATGTATCAGCATGAATCAACTCTAGGCAATTCTTACTTTTTCTAGTGGATAAAGGAAAACACAATATTCTATGTTGTTTACCAAACTAACAATTCTCATAGAAATTTAAGGAAAAGATTTAATCCATGAAGAAAATTTTGTTCAATAAATACCTTATAGGGTGTGTTCATTTGGCGAGAAAAGTGAGGGAAGGTCAAAGAAACTTGGGTTTTCTTGTACTTTTCTTTTGTTTGATCGGTGTGTAAAGAACACATTTTTATTTTCTTGCACTTTCCCAATAGTCATAAACTTTCTCCCAAATACTTCATCTATCTTTTGATGGTTATTTTGAAAAAAAATTTAAGTTTTTTTTTTTTTTTTTTCCTTTCTTTTCTTTCACCCACTTTTTTGCCAAACGAACACACCCTTAAGTCCACGCTCACTACTATGGCTCAAACTCTTATGCCACAACATTGCAAACTCTAATTTTGGACATGCAACGACAACATCTCCCATTGTCGTCTCTCCAATAAGTTTGTACAAATTTCTCTTTAGTTCACCATTTGCAACCACCAATATACCTTTGACAATTTTCAATTGACCCTTCTCGCCCCAAAATTTAAAACCATGCTCATCAAAACTTTCCCAATGACAAAAGACTCTTCCGTAGACCTGGAATATGCCTAACATCTGATATAGTGCGCGTACACCTATCGAACATCTTGATCCTTATATAGTTCTCCTACCACTTTACATGTATTGTTATCAGTTATCACCCATATAAACATTACCACCATCACAAGACTGATACATTTAGAACCAATCCCTACGAGGTGTCCTGTGGAAGGACGCACTAGAATCAAGTATCCAATGCTCTACCGCATCATACCATCTCTTCCTATTGCAGACAAAACATCACCATCCTCAGGAGCATCAACACTATTATCTTCTACTAAATTATTTTGGAAATTATTTGAACCTATTTTGGATTCTTGAACACCATCATTTCTCAATCTACAGTCTTTCCTTGTATGGCTTGTTTCACCACAGCCCCAACATTTTTTTTCGGTTCAGGAGGTAAAGTAACACCTAAATACATATACACAATCAGACCTAAGGTTACCGTTAAGGTGCCATAAGGGTAAACCTACTCAATCACTCCAAAAGGGTTTGACTAATATTGAAGGATTGTTGGACCCGTATACGTATACCCTTATGAAGCCTAATACCCAACCGATGTGGGACTAAAGTGGGACAGTACACCCAGCCACTAAGCAGATTAGCCCCAACATTTTTCTCTCTTCCCTCCCTTCCGATTTGGATCTTAATTTACCCTTTTTCTATGTATTCTCTTTCCGTAGATCTACCCCTCGATCGCAACCATCGGATCACCTGAAGATCCTTGGCTGAACTTTCTCCAAGATCATTTTGTAAGAAGCGATGCCACGACTGAATCTATGTCAAAAAGATTTAATATGACTTAGATACATAATCAAGCTATCCCACGAATCCGGCATTGAACAAAGTAAAAGACAGGCTTTCTCCTATGCATCAAATTTCACATCATCTGTCAGCAACCTAGTGATCAGAGTATTAAACTCATTTAGATGTTCCTGTAAAGATACCTTATCTTTTGTAGATCTACAAGTAGTACAGTTTGCATGATGGGTGTGTTATTGTGTGTGAGTTGATTTGATAAAAAAATTTAAAAATAAAAAGACAAAATTAGTCCCACATCGGTAGGATGTAAGTGTACTAGCCCCTTTAAAGTTCCACACCCCTCTATTTTTCAAGAGGGTGTGTGGGTGCAGAGGCTTGTGCCTGTTTGTGTGCGCGCGCGTCTGTATCTCTTAGTATCGAGTTGATTTGTGATGAATGAAAAAATAAAATAAAAAAGTAGACAATTGTCTTTGAAATTTTTTTTTGTTAACCAACTAGAACGATTTTCCTTCATACATATTTTCAGCTCATCCCACAACCCTTCGGCTGTTGTCTCAATGGAAACATTAAACAAAAACGGAATCATCCAAAGCAACAAGAAGATTTGTCATTGCTAACTGATTCTTTTTCTCAAATCCTTCAACTTTCATCACTGCAGACTTTTTTTTCCTTCCCCGTGATCGTAATAGTACAACCATCTTTTAATAATATGCAAGGAAAATAACAAATCCCTTCTCTATAAAAAAAAAAAAAAAAAAAAATCCTTCAAACCAAGGGCTTTGACATCAATTGATAATAAAATAAACAATGTAAAAATATTACGAAAAAGTAAGCAATGAGACATGAGTTTACGTGGTTCCACGTCAATAAGTGCATGATCTAGACACCTTCAATTAGAACAGAACAAAAAGAAAAGCAACAAGAGAACCAAAGAGAAAGCTCCCAAAAACCCAAGAATCAGAACAAAGAGAAAACCCTTATATGGTTTTATCAACTGTGACCGTTAGATAATTAAGAAACAAACAGCGGTTCATGATCTAAGTAATATTGGGTTATTAAGTAAAGGAGCCAAATCATGGCAAATCCAGTTATCACCCCTAGAGTTCGCCACGTGTCTCCTTTGACACCCCTTAACCGTGGGTAAGGTTCACCTACCCCTAGGGTTCACCCACCCATCCTTGGTTTTTTTTTAAAAAAATATTAATTCTTTTTGTTTATAAAATAAATAATTATTCTTATAAATAGGGGTATTTTTTTAATTTTCAAAATATATTTAAAAAGACGAGAATTTTACAAGAAAACAATTTACGAGTTTTTAAAATGAGTCATTTTCCGCAAAAGTGGTCATTTTTCATAAAATATTTTACTTACCAAAGATTTTATGTGCAAATAAACATGCATAAATAACATTTTTCACTGAATTGAGTTCTTTTCCCTTATTTTACATCGAAACGAATGAAGTATAAAATGATAACAAGAAATCATGTACAGGATAGGCCACTCAGACTCGCATTTGAAGGAATCGTCTTGCATTTAGGCTAAGGTGGCGTTTGGTAACACTAATCTAAATATGTAAAACTTATTTGAAAATTGTGTTTAGTTAGACTTTAGATTGTGAAATTGAAGTTTAATTGCATGTCCCCGTATTTTTGAAGCAGAGATTTTAGAGGTAAAAACCTCTACTTTAAAAAGTAATTCATGGCTACTTTTTATTTTGGAGGTAAAATCCCTACTTCTAAAAGATGTGGATCGACATGTAATTAACTTTCAACTTATGCTCCGCTTGTTTTGAGGTAAAATAGGGGAAAACAAATGAATTTCACGGAAAATATCATTTTTCAAGTATACTTTCTTTAGTACAACTGACATTTTATGTGAAATTCATTTGTTTTCCTCTAATTTACTTTGAAACAAACGGAGCATTAGTAATCTAAAGTCCAAAGTAAACACATTTTTCAAATAAGTTCTACCTATTTAGATTAGTATTACCAAACGCCACCTAAGGATACAAGGTTCTATGATATATCAAACATACTATAGGTACGTTGATGGATTAACTACGGATAACTCCATGGGTTCTGATCACTTGTATTTTGGGTGGTAACCTATGTCCTTGGCAACTTCCAAGCGAGGAGGGCTAAGAAGCATTCTATTGTGATAAGTGGTATTCTGCAGAGAAGTACTGTAGGGGAAGTACTATAGACAAATGGACAACCACAATGGATTGCCAAGCGAGGAGGGCTAAGAAGCATTCTATTGTGATAAGTGTTTAACTATTCTGCAGAGAAGTACTGTTGGGGAAGTACTATAGACAAATAGACAACCACAATGGGTGCACCGAGGGGGTGGGGATATAAGGGTCCAGGACCCAATCCGTAGACCCGATCCAAATAGGTTTTGTACAGATATATAGATATATGTATATTCTCAAGTCGAATCAAATTAGGTTTTTATGCAAGGAGAAAACTGTGCATATGTTAATTCTTTTCTTAGAAAATAGTGAATCGGAGTGGCTCATTGTCATGGGCTAGGCGAGATTTCCTACTTTGGCAAGTGATGGTTGAATGAAATGTTAGTAATTACTGATAGATTTTCTGGAGAATGATTAATCAGGTACAAAATAGTTTGAGTCTAGAGGGTGGGGGGCTTTGAATCTGTAGTAAAAATAAAAAATTTGAAGACCAAGTTCGAGGGCATCTCGTCCTACGTATATTGTTTCTCCTTTCGGGGGCTGCTGCCCCCTTACTTCATTGTTATGCCTTCTTCAAAAATAAAATAAAATAGTATATAATATATTTTTTTTCAAATGTTGAGGGACAGTTGCCCCTTTTTCCCCGTGGCTTTGCGTCTATGTCCTATTAAATAATTAAATAACATAAAAAAAATCGTTCCTCAAAAGCTGGGGCACCTGCCCCCTAGCTCAGCCCTGCTCATCGTGGACGTAGGCACAATGCCAAAACCACGTAACTCCTTTTTTTGTGTGTTTGATTGTTTTTATTTTTTTTATTACTTTGATTTGCTACAACACATCCTTTCTGCCATATTCATAAGAAGATTAGGCATGTCAAAGATCAATTCCTCCCCTCTTGAACCCCAAAAAAAAAAAAAAAATCGTACTATGAGGCTACAAAGGACCAAACAACTGCCACACATTAAAAAAAAAATCAGATTTACTTATATAGATTTAACATTTTTCGGGTGTGTGGCTAGCTGTTTGGTCTTGGGCTAGAAAGGCCATCGCTGCCAAGTTCACTCTTCATAACCATGGGTCTTCCGGGTAGTACTCTTGGACTGAAAGAGAATCCCCTATATTCTGGTTTACCTGAAATCACTCTAACAAAACGACATCTAGCGGCATGGCCGTGAACTTTGAAAGTGATGACAGTGCGTTTGACTTTGTAAATGCACCTAATCAACTTTAGTTAGCTGTGATTCAAAAGGTGTAAATTAGTCACAACTATGGGGTGGCATGTTAACAATCTTGTCTGCCACGACTTGAAATAGCTAGGCTGGTTTATTAAGGAGTGAGATTTCATAGTTTCTTATTTCCAGCAATTTAACCAGACAAAGATGAGAAAGAGGGTTGTTTTCTTATGATTCTCTTAATTTTGAGTTGCCAATTCCAGGCATATATAGGTTTTCCCGGTTCTCAAGAAATATTCATGCCGAAAAAAAAAAGTAAGAACACTTTCATTGATTTTCCCTTTTTCTCTTTTTCTTTCCTTTTTTTCAATCTTTTGACCATGCATGAGAATTTCTTCCTTCTAGCTACATGGATGATTCTTTTAATCCACTGGCAGTGATAATCAAAAACTAATGGGAGGATAGAGATGAGGTAAAGGGAGACAAAAAAAGACAGATAGGGAATAGAATATATGATTAAAGGAAAAGATAGAGAAAAGTAAAAATTCCTCACTTTACTTTTTTTGATAGAAAAAATTCCTCACTTGGGTGTCCACATAACCTACAATAATCAAGGATTAAAATAACTCGGTTTCAGGGATTGTATCGGATCCTACCGAAACCAATACAAGGTCCTACCGAAACCAATACATATCGGTTTCGGCCGTCTTTTTTTTTTTAAATTACAATATATTAAAAAAAAAAAAACAGTACTAGATGTAACAACATTCTTCTAAAGTCATTATCATGTAGAAAACATAAAATTAATAAAAAAAAATAGAACGCACTAGGTGAGTAGTATAAACATACTGCTAAAGTCAATAAAATTAAGGCTTCAAATGGATAAAGAGGAAGTCGAAAATGAAAGAGGAGTGTTTTTAGGAATTTATGTAACCCCTTTTATAGGAAAACGTCGAACAAGTCCCCGATATCCCCGATATCTTTACGTATCTTAAGACTCGGATGAGATGTAACGGTTTCAGCCTGAGTCATATTTTTTTAAACCATGAACAAGATGTAAACTTAGGAGATGCTAGCCATACGTTCCCCCTTATGCACTCTCCTTTTCAAGGCGATATGACAAGGATTTTATGTGATATCCTTATGGGTCCACCACAAAATCCTTATCGCCTTGCCTGGAAAGGGGAAACTGCAGTCGAGAGAGTAGCTATAACAAAATCGAGAGAAAAAAAATAAGTAGAAATTCTCCACTTGGATTCTCAAAATCACCCATCAAAATTCTGAATGAGGACCACAGAAAGTAATGTCCTTAACAGATCAAAAGTAGATTCTATGTTTTACTACTTTCTCCTCTCAACTTCTCCGAACTTCTCTGATTATCAAAAACCAAGACCCCTTCAATTTTTTCACTCTTCAAAAATCAAACCTGACAAGGGAAAGAAAAAATGCAGCCAATCAAGAAAACCATTCTTCTTTATTTTCTCATTCTCAATCTCACTTTCTGCTCTCCATCTACAGCCCAGCCCACTTCCACAAGATTTTGTGGAAAAATGAAAATTCAAACCCCTTTCTCTCTCAAAAACTCAAGTCAAGATACTCCATTAAACCGAATGCTCCTATGCAAATCTCAAAAACTATACTTTAGAACCTCTCTTGGTCTTTTCTCAGTGTCCTCGATAGATTACAGAGCCAAAACACTCACAATATCACACCCTTCTTGTTCTTCTTCTCTCCACTTTGTCTCTCCCTCACTTCTATCAGCTGGTTTTCCTTCTCCTCCACAGCCCAACTCTCTTCTTCTCTTCAACTGTTTAAGCCAGAGAAATCTCATCTCTCCAATTCTCCATAACTGCACTCATTTTAATGGCTGCAGTGCTTTGTCAGTAACACAAGAAAAGGATCAAGCACCCTCTTCTTGTTTACTTGTTGATGATTCAGACAAACTAGAGATGAGTTTTGATCCAAAAGCTCTGAATTGCTCTCACTACAGCAGAGTCTATTGGGATTCTTCTTCTTTAGATGAAGGAGTTGAGTTGGGGACAAGGATTTCTTTTGATATTCCTGACCATATTCCGAATGTATGTGATGAGTGTAACAAGGCACAAGGCAATTGCGGAGTTGGATTGAGGTGCATTTGCCACCCAAAAGAGTGTAGTAAGTTTTTCTGACTCTTGAAATTCAGTTCTAATTTGTTTTGGACTTTTGGATCCTCTTTCTTTCTTTGCATCTTTCCTTTATTGTTGTTTTTATGTTTGGATTTACTGTGTTTTTGCAGAGGATAAGGTCTATTCTAGAGGTATATCCATGGACCCTGTTGGTAATACCCTCTTCTCTTTCCTTTTCTGCATAGTTATTGTAGTTTCCTTCATGGGTTGTTGACATGAAGGGGTGTGAGAAACTTTAAGCTTTATTCGTCTCTACCCATTTTCCAAGTGTTAAGCACATTCAAAGTAACTTTTAGCAGGGTTTCTTCTTTTGAAACCTCTTTGAGTTATGTACAAGTTAATGGAGAAGCTTCTCCCTGCTCATCCAATTATTAATTTGAAAAATCTTCTCTTGAGCTTGTAATTTTCTGTACGATTTTACTCTTTGGTCACTTTCAGCTTTGGGAGAAGTGATGAAATTGTCTTGACAATAATACTTTTTTCATGGGGTTAGGTGAAATGGGTGTTACATTAGTGTGAAAGAAAGACATTTGGTCTCTTTCTATCATGTGCATCTTTTTCTGTTACAAACCTTGGCTTTAGCATGTTCTAGTTGCTTAAAAAGAGGGTTTTACATTACAGAAATATGCATATGTGAGAGATAAGTTATAGGTTTCTACCATTTTTCTGGGCTTGGATCTTGTGAGAAGCATAATGGTATCTTTTGTCATTTCATTTTCGTTTTTGATATTCATAGAATCTCTATGAAAATGTTTCTTAGGTGGTAGTTGCACTACAAAATTAATGGCTTTTAGCCTCTTAAGCGGAGGTTCAGTGAACTGCCTGTAAAACCATTGTCGGGAAAGGATTTAACGGTGGTCAGACAAAAAAGCCGCTAAAAAACTAATGGAATTAGCAGCAGTTCTGTTGTCTTTCACCGGTGGTTAATTAAGGACAATACCACCAATTCAAGATAATATATAGCGGCGGTTCAAACCACTGCTACAAGTCTGTAAATGTTTTTTTTTTCTTACTAACAAGATCCCTTAGCTTTGTGACGAATATTGTTATCCTTTAAGGATCTCAAAACCCTAAGGAAGCGCCTACTATCTAAGACTTGTAGCTCTTAATTAAAAATTATTTATTTTAATTAAGCTATTCGTAGTGGACGAAAACTGCCGCTAAAGGTTTTCAAATAAAAAAATTAATTATTTTAATTAAGTTATTAGCGGCCGCTAAATGTCTTTAAATAAAAAAAATAATATTATTAATTTTTTTGGGTACTTGCATTCTTTTAACCTCTAAGCAGTACGTAACTATAAAAATAAAATTACTCAATATCATAAACAAAACTATTTAATACATACTCATTCAAGACCATTTGTGCTCAATGATTTACATAAAAAAATAACTAATTTCTATCGACAATAGGCCTTGGCAATTGCAACCGAAGTTCAACAAATGTTGCAACCGAAGTTCAACAAATGTGAGCTGCCGACTCCCCCCTAACTACAAGAATAACAAAAAGGTAATTTAGAATTAGAATATGAAAATGCTAATAATCATGAGTCAAATTTTGAGCCGGAGCTCTGCTTCACGCTGTTGGAGCAGAGTTCCCCTTTTTACTCTTTCCGGGTGGAACATTTGTAATTATAAATAAAAGAAGGGGCATTTGTGCAAAATACTTTCTCTTGCCAGACTTATAAAATTGCCATTGGCAAAGATAAAAAGGGAGCTCATGTGTAGTCATCCAAAGTATATAAAAAAAAAATCACACCATCTGGGTAATACATCCACAACAGGTTCATGTGTAGGCATCCTAAGATTCAACTAAAAATCCAGATTAGATAACCCTAAAATTAAATATTGCTCCTCACACTCACAAAGTTCCTTCAACTGCCATGAACCCTGGTTAAATTTTTTAACCCCAGTGGTTAGTTTCTTTTTTAATACTAAAAACCAAGGGTAAATGGGTGAACCCTAGGGGTGGGTGAATCTTAACCACAATTAAAGGGAGTTAAAAGTGGGACATGTGACAAGAAAAGGGGAGCCAAGATGCACCTTTGGTAGTGCGTTCCATCCTCAAACCGATGGTCAGACAGAGAGGGTCAACCAGGTTATGGAGGACATGTTGCGTGCTTGTGTACTGGATTTCAAGGGTAGCTAGGTTGAACATTTACCTTTGGTGGAGTTTGCCTATAACAATAGTTTTCATGCCAGTATTGGCATGACACTATACGAGGCTTTATATGGTAGACCGTGTCGCTCTCCTATATGTTGGGCAGAGGTGAGTGACAATGGGTTACTTCGGCCAGAGTTAGTTCGTGAGACCACAGAGAAAGTGGCAATAATCAGAGAACGGTTGCGCACAGCTCAAAGTCGTCAGAAGAGTTATGCTGATAGACAGATGGGAGATTTGGAATTTTCTATTGGGGATCATGTTCTTTTGAAGGTATCACCAATAAAAGGTGTGATGAGGTTTGGCAAAAGGAAAATGAAGTTATCTCCAAGATTCATTGGACTATTTGAGATTTTGGTTGGAGTGGTGGCTTATAGACTGGTATTGCCACCCAGTTTGTCTGGTGTGCACAATGTGTTTCATGTGTCCATGCTGAGGAAGTATGTGAGAGACAAGTTACATATCGTTGATTTCAGCACTTTGGAGCTTAGACAAGATGTGTCATACGAAGAGAAACCAATTCGCATCTTAGATCGAATGGAAAAGCAGCTTCGAGCTAAGTCTATATTCTTGGTGAAAGTACAGTGGAATAATCATGATGAAAGAGAGGCTTCATGGGAGCTAGAGTCAGATATGATGGAAAAGTATCCACATCTTTTTCCTGTTGAGGTATGTTAAATTTTGAGAACAAAATTCTTTTAAGGAGGGTGGATTGTAATAATCTTTAAATTTCTTTTCCTATTTTTAAAAAGTAATTCAGTAATCTCTTTGAATAGGGATAATAAATTTGAGAATGAGAATAAGTTTATTGAGGTTAGTTAGAACCTATAACCAAACAAGGGTCACTAATGGCCTTTTGGTAAATAAGAATTAGGGTTAGTATAAATAGAATATGTTAAACCTAATCCTCATTTTAAAAAAAAACATAAACTGAATTGCTGGAGAATAGAACGTGGTAGAGAAATGAAAAGAGGCTGCATTTTGGTAGAGCTTTCAAGCACCTAGATCGAGATTCGAGGCTCAAAGATTTGAGTTTCTTCCTCGTGGTGGTCTGATCCTTCGAGACAAGCGTGTTCGAGTAGGATTGAAATATTAAAAATCTGAGATTCAATCCTTTGAGGCAAGTGAATATTCCCCTAGAGTTAGGGTTTTATTTTATCTTGAGTTTATATAGAATTATTAATACTTGTGTGAAATTTAGGATAGAGATCTATGTACATTGAAAATATAATGTATAATACTATTCGAATAAAAATTATAAATTGAAAGAACGATGGCGGGTAAATTAATAAGGATTTCTAGGGTTGGAAAAATGAGAAAAAGAGTTCAGAAAGTTGAAAAAATCGAAATATAGGGTTTGGGCTGGCGTTTCTCAGCCAAATCGCTGGTACTGATCGATCGGTGGCCTTTGGCCGATCGATCGGTGGTCACTGATTGATCGTAGGCAACCCGCTGATCGATCGGCGGTGCCATTTTGGATATTTTGAGATGGTGGTTTTGAGGGCTATATTTAACTGAATTAAATTAATAATAATAATAATAATAATAATAATAATAATAATAAAATAGTTAAATAAAACGAAAGAGAAGAAGGATAATAAAATGATTTAATTATTTATTCTTTGTAACATAATTAATTTGGAATGGTTAGTATTGTTCGCATATTAGATAAATTGCATATTCTCTTTACTTTAGAATGCTATGTTTAAAAGAAATTATTTCAATTATCATCCTGTGTAATTGTAATTGTTTTAGTTTTTCAATATTATGTCATCTTTATTATGATAGTATGTGACGCCATAATAAAGAGTCAGGTTAATGAATAAAAGGGAATAAGATTAATGAATGACAAATATAGAGGAAGAGACTCTATAAGTCTAAAGTCTGAGGGAAAACTTTGTGTAATCCCACTGAGAAATTACGTGCCTCTCAGAGTGACTATCTTAGGTGAGTTATGTGTAAACCTAAGAGTCCCTATATAAAACCATACAAGATTAATATTATTGTCAATAGGGTGAACTACGTGTAAACCTTATTGACAAAAGGACTGTGTAAACTGATAAATTAAATGATGCATATCAATATCTGTTATTCATTGTTTTAAATTATTTATAATGGTTGTATGTTGTCGTATTCTCTTGCTGAGCCAAAAGCTCACCCTTGTTATAGTTATTGATTTTTCAGGGAGTACTTAAAGGAACTAAGGAAAACAGTCAAGCACTTAGTTAGCTGTTGGGTCTTTTTGCAGAACTTTAATTAATACTTTTAATGGAGGTAGAGTGTCATGTCAGTGAGATTTTATATGGATTCAGTTTTACTGTTGTTTACTCTTGTGATTTAAACTTAATGCTTAAGATATGCATCTTTTAATGGTAATTTATTTAGATTAAATTTCATTACCTCGGGATTTGTTCCAGATTCACACCTTGTAATTTGCACAAATATGAGATGTATGTGTAGATTTTGGGGTGTGACAATCTGAAATCCGCAGATATACAATATGGGAATTCGATCCAGAGGAAGAGAGAATTGAAAAGGTGAAGTGGGTTACCGATTATGTTGCTTTAATTAGGGTTTATCTATTTAACGTTAGTTTTTAGATAGAAAAAAAATATTAACTTTAAGTTGGTTAAGCATAACCCTAATTAAAAGGGGACAAAATGAAATGAGTAATGCAGGTCGACTAATCACTGCTTTATCCATTCGTGGGCAAACCGCAAGCCATTGGTTGATTGCAGCCCCTTGATGGCAATTTTAACTCATATAATACTTTATCTATTCATATAATATAACAATATTTTGAATTAGATACTTAATACAATTTTTTATTTTTTATTTTAAAGGATTTAAGAGGATGGACGGGTTAAAGTTGAGGGTCCTTACTAGGTTGTGTTCTAACTGATGGTTTTCTTACCCGATCCTTTCCCAACCAGCCAGATCCTAGGGATAAATAGGGTTGTCAACGGGCAGGATCTAGTGGATCTGTCTAGATCCGATTAAGAATCCGACAAATCTGAATCTTATTCGAAATCTGTCGGACCATGAATTAATCAATCTGAATCCGATTATATTTGTAAGATCCGAATCTGATCCGATTAAGATTAATTTTTTAAAAGAAACTCTATTTTAATAAAATAAAAATCTAATAATACCTTAATTAACTCTAATTAATGTTAATTTTTTTAAAATTAATACTTTATGCATAGAAAATCTATGTAATATATTTAAAATAATTTTAAAAAGTTATTATAATTGGATCGGATCACCCTAATCCGGATCCAATCCGATTATAATCGGATTCCACCAATCCGTTTTGAATCCGATCCAATGGATCACATATAAGGTCCAAAGTTCAACTAATCGGATCCAAATCCAGATCTGATCCATTGATAGCCCTAGTAACAAACATCTTAGAGCAAAGCTAGGTTTACTTTAGCAAAAATGTTAACCTTTGGTTGATTATGTTTAACCACAGTTATAGGAGGTCTATATGTCTATACGATGTACCCAATTTATTTTTGTGATGATAGTTTGTCACCAGCTATGGGGAGTGAGGTGTGCTTTTGTATGCGGACGAGGAGACCATATGGGCAGCAGATTTCTCGCGAACGAGGTACACCATCTTAAAACAAAAATATTGGGTTTTTTGCTCACAAAAAAAAAACCCTATCTTTTCAGCTATTTATAAATAACTATGGTTAAGCATAATCAACCTAAGGTTAACATTTTTTTTTATATTTTTCTAAAATCAATGATTAGATGGATGAACCCTTAAAAAAAACCCTAGGGATAAGTGAATCTTAACCACAATTAGTGGGTGTTAAAAGGAACCTGTAGCAACTTGTAGAGCCCCCTTTAACTGTGGTTAATCATAATCAACCTAAGGTTAATATTTTTCTTTCTCTAAAAACCATAGTTAGATGGATGAATCCTAAGGGCGAGTGAACTTTAACCACAGTTAATGGGTTCTAAGAACTTGTGAAAAGTTTTTATAATTCTCATTGAAATAAGGTTAAAAAGGTCATTTCATCAAAATTTTAACATCCGTTAACTACTTTATAAATGGAAGGGTGGATTTGTAAAGGATTTAAAAGTTAGTGGGGGTAAAATACAAAATCATAAAAGGAAAGAAGATATTTACAAATAGCTGATACGATAAAAGGTTTTTTGCAAAAATCCAATCCCTAAAAAAAAAAAAATAGACTACAGTTATAACCGTACAAAGACGCTTTCCAATTTTCATAACCACACAAGCAAGTGTCCAACCAAAATAATCAAATCCCAACTACCGTAGACTAAAATTGACCCAAAAGGCACCCGCCCTATTAAATAAAACCAGTCACATCTTCCTCTTAAATTTATAAGAGTCTTAATATGAGCCGCGAACTCTGCTTTTCCTTAAAATAGATGGCAGTTTTGTAAAAATGAATGAAAGAAAATATCCCCTCTATTTTCAATAATTACAAAACTGCCATCTAACATTGTGTTGAAAAGGGAGCTCCGATTCACACTTGAAAGTAGAGCTCCGGCTCATATTTAAAGACAATATAAACATCAATCCTTAAACGCCCCTATCAAAAATTAAATGTGTTGTATAAAAAATGATTTAAATTATTTCTATTTTTTTTTGGTAAACTCAATTATACCACAAGACAATAACTGAAGGCAAAGACAAGGAAATACTCACACCACCCAAACTTATTCTTTATTGTATGAAAAAGAGGACATTGTTATTGAGACTGTCTAGGGCTGAGACCACCCTGAGACCGTTTGTTCTAGCTCAAGGTGTAAAAAAAAACAGCATGGGATTCAAAAAACATAAAACATTCGAATCCCAAGCGCAGAAACATGGTTTCAAGGAGATAAAATCACAACCAATTGCAATTGAATTCAAGAGAATTCAATTGCATGTGACACATGTGGATTGGATAAACCAAAAAGAAGCAGGAAATTCAAATATAAATTTTTTTGGTTCATCCAATCCACATATGTCACATATGTAATTGAATTCTCTTGAATTCAATTGCAATTGGCTGCAATATTCCTATCTCTGTCTCGGTTCTTCTAAGTTCTTCTTAATTTGCATATCAGTTGTTGGGTTATTACCCATGATTAAGAAATACTCATAAGGGTCAAAACTTATTAACCATGGTTCAAAGCAATTAAAGAGACTTTATGAAGTTATGAAATTTGTTAAGGGCATAATCATTTTAGTAACAATTTCAAATGAAAGTAAGATTTGAGGGTATTTGTCTAACCGTAGAAAAATCACGAGTTAATTTACAAAAGGTTTACACATAACAGTCTATTTGCAAACTAAGGAAGAACCTAACAACTGGTATTCTTATCCAATCCTTTCCCCGCCGGCCAACCCCTAGTGATAAATAGGGTTGTCAACGGGTCGGATCCGGATAAGATATGTCTAGATCTAAATCCGATCCGATTAAGAATCCGACAAATCTAAATCCGATTCGAGATCCGTCGGATCATGAATTAATCAATCTGAATTCGATTATATTTGTAAGATCCGAATCCGATCCGATTATGGTTAATTTAAAAGTAAAAAGAAAAAAACTCTATTTTAATAATATAAAAATCTACTAATATCTTAATTAACTCTAATTAATGTTAATTTTTTTAAAATTAATACTTTATGCATAGAAAATCTATGTAATATATTTAAAATAATTAAGAAGTTATTATAATTGGATCGAATCGGATCAAATCACTCTAATCCGGATCCGATCTGATTATAATTGGATTCCACTAATTTGATCTGAATCCGATCTGACGGATCACATATAGGGTCCAAAGTCCGGCTAATCGGATCTGGATCCTGATCCGATCCATTGACAACTCTAGTGACAAACATCTTAGAGCAATGCTAGGTCTACTTTAGAAAAAAAATGGTAACCTTTGGTTGATTATGTTTAACCACAGTTATAGGGGGTCTACATGTCTATACGATGTACCCAATTTATTTTTGTGATGATAATTTGTCGCCAATTATAGGGAGTGGGGTGTGCTTTTGTATGCGGATGAGGAGACCATATGGCCAGCATCCCTCTCACGAATGAGGTACACCGTCTTAAAACAAAAATATTGGGTTTTTTGCAAAAAAAAAAAAAAAAAATCCTATCTTTTCACCTATTTGTAAATAACTATAATTTAGCATAATCAACCTAAAGTTAATATTTTTTTTTATATTTTTCTAAAATCAAAGTTTAGATGGATGAACCCTTAAAAATAAAACCCTAGAGGTAAGTGTGAGCATGAGATCTTCCTACCCACTTTCACAATTATATGTTTTGACTTGAGTCGCCACCTATTCATTCTTAGGGATAGGTCCCGGGTATTTGTTTGTTTGGATAAGGCAAATGGTCTAATCAGAGTTAGGGTAAGTGGTTCGATTAAGCCCTGAGGAAGGTGTTAGGCACCCCAAGACCCCCGTTTTATAACGGTTACCTACTCCCTAAACTTAAGCCAATTATAATCTCAAAGTTTAATTAAAATGTCCAAAGTTTTTAAGTGAGTGCTAATCCAAGAAAAATAGAAAGCTAGATGGCTAGGGTCGAACCCGAGTTGAGTTGCCTACGTACTCACATGGTGAGATCAGACCTAGCGTAGTTCTGGCACATGAGCCCGTGCCGAGGCTAGGGGGAGTGTGTGTATGCATAGGATGATCAAAGGGTCTAGCCTAGAAGGCTATGGTTTAGTTGACCGGGGAGGTCAAGTGCACAAATGTTAAGTCTAACCGCGGTTAGAGGGTATTTATCCATTAGATGAGCTAACCAAAGCTAAGGAGGTCCTACAAGTCTCTTTTTGGTCTTTTTGTATTTTTTATATTTTTTGAGATTTTTGGGGATGTTTGAATGTTTTTTATATTTTGGTTATATTTGAATGTTTTTGGTGTTTTGAGATTTTATCATGTTTTTGAATTTTCATATAGGTAAGGTTTTGACAAACTTAACTAAAGTCAAATTTAGTCCAAGAGTTTGGCTAAAAGATTATAGTTTAAGACATAAAGAGGGATGTGTCTTATGAATGTAAATGGTCTATTGCCAACACCTATTTTGTTGAATTGGTGTTGATAATAGATCAAATATCATTGTCTTTAGTATGAATCATTTTTAAGAATGTCCTCTTTAAGTCCTTACACCATCATTTATCTTAAGTCCTTAAACCATCACCTACCCATTCAACATAGAACATGAAGGAAAAATAAAGAAATGAAAGAAAATGAAAACTCATCCTCTCCCTTTTAAGGTGGTTCATTTACACCATTATTAATGATGTAATGTTGCTCTAAAGAATGTTAGGGAGAGGATGAGCTTTCACAAAAAATTCTAGAAAGAGGACTAGAATCTCAAAAGAAAACAAAATGAAAAAGAGAGGTATAGCTTTAGCTTCCACTCTCTATGGGCCTACCCATATCCACACTTGTGGGTACATAAAAAAGAAGAAAATATGTACATGGAAAGGAAAAGAAAAAAGGAGCATCTCCTTGCCTTTGATATGGGGTCCCTCTACACCATTAGATTGGTGTAGAGAGGCTCAACTATGCTTGAGAAATGAGAGATCAAGAAGAGAGAACCAAATAAAAAAAAAGACAAAAAAGAAGAGAAAATGAAAGAAGGAGTGCCTACTCCTCCAAGAATTCTCCTTCAATGCTCCAAGGGGTAGGGTTTTAGAATCCACAAAGGAAGAGAGTTAGTGAAGAACTCTAAGGTTTTAGTCTTAGAATTCTTTCCAAACTCTAAACCTTAGTTTCTTCTCCCTTCTTCAAACTCAAGAGAACATAAGTGGGTGGGAACCTTTTAGGAGTCTTGAGGGATGGATCTAAGGGGCTAAGGGATTGGTATTTATAGGAAAACTAAGAGGTTGGGTTTTGTCTTTTACATGAGGGATAAAAGGAGCTAGTGGGTAAAGACTTGAGTGTTGTAAGGTGAGTTGATAGATTGAGTGTTGTAAGGAGTGTAAGAGAGTGTAAGAGAGTTGATGGGTTGAGTGAACTATGAGTTATATGAGTATGAGTTGTAGGATATAGGGTGTAAGAGAGGTGTAAGAGAGTTGGTGGATTGAGTGAACTATGAGTTATATAGGTATGGGTTGATGTAAGAGAGTTGGTGGGTTGAGTGAACTATGGGTTATATAGGTATGAGTTGTAGGATATAGGGTAGGTGGATATGGATATGTGGATTAGGTCTTATGGATCATGAGTTATTAGTAGATGGGTCATGGGTTATGATTATTGGACTTTGACTATGACATTTGGGCATGGGCTATGGAAATAGGCTTTGGCTTAGGCAATTGGGTGATTGGGTATTTGGGCTTGACTACTTGGGTTGGGTAATAAAATTAGGTAATTGGGTTTGATTGAATTGTCTAGGTATAAGTTTGGTCAAATGGGCTTGGGCCTTGGGTATACCTAGGGCTTACTAAGGTTAGGCTAGGGCTACCTAGGGTTTGGGTTTAGGACTACCTAGGGTTAAGCTTAGGGTTAACTAGGGTCTTAACTAGGGTTTAGTCTTATGGTTAAGGGTTTACCTAAGGTTTGGAACTAGGGTTGATCTAGGGTTTGGACCATAGCTAAATTAATTAACCACGGTTAAGGGGGTGTAAAAATAGGGTGCTGACAGTAAGTAAATCTTAATCACAATTAGTGTGTGTTAAAAGGAACATGGGGTAACTTGTAGAGCCCTCTTTAACTGTGGTTAATCATAATCAACATAAGGTTAATATTTTTCTTTATCTAAAAACCATGGTTAGATGTATGAATCCTAGGGGTGAGTGAATTTTAACCACAGTTAATTGATTCCAAGTACTTGTGAAAAGTTTTTATAATTCTCATGAAAATAAGATTAAAAAGGTCATTTCATCAAAATTTTAACATCCGTTAACTACTTTATAGATGGAAAAGTAGATTTGTAAAAGATTTAAAAGTTAGTAAAGTTAGTAGGGTAAAATACAAAATCGCAAAAGGGAAGGGGGTAAAAAACCCAATCATGAAAAAAAATAAAAATAAACTGTAGTTTAGATATAACCGTACAAAGAAGTTCAGATGGACAACGGTACTAATTATTGCGGTGTTGTCCGGTTGTGCCTGAAAAAATAAGTAGGATCAATCTGTTGATGTGGAGCCGGTTGTGCCTCTCCGTACGAAGACGGTTTCCAATTTTCAAAACCCGACAAGCAAGTATCCAAGTGTCCAAATCATAATAATATATCCCAACTACCAACGACTGTTTGTTTTTTCTTATAGTCCCGGTAACAATACCCCTTAGGCAAAACTGCAGGTAATAGAAGGCAAAACTACCCATCGGCTAAAATTGCCCAAAAAGGCACCCCCCTATTAAATGAAAGACTGGTGATCTTCTCCGGTTGTAACCGGTTTTTGACAAAACCGGTTACTCTCCTGTGGTCACCACATGACCCTTTTTACACCACTTAACTGTGGTTAAGATTCATCTATCCCTAGGGTTTACCCACCTATATTTGGTTTTTAGAAAAAATATATAAAATAAATTAACCCTAGGAGTTGGTAAATTGTAACCACGGTTAAAAAAAATTTTAATATTTTTTTCTAAAAACCAAGGATAGGTGGGTGAACATTAGGGGTGAGTGAATCTTAACCATAGTTAAGAGGTGTCAAAAGGGACAAGTGGCCACCTCAGGGGTGTAACCGGTTTTGGCAAAACCGGTTACAACTGGAGAGGAATAGGTGCCTGAAAGAAAGAAACCAGCAAGAACTAAGACACATCATCTTCTTAAATTTATAAGAATCTTAATATGAGCCGCCAACTCTGCTTTTCCTTAAAATTGATGGCAGTTATCCCTGTCATTTCACATAATTACAAAACTGCCATCGAACATTGTATTGAAATTGAGAGCTCCGATTCACAAGTGAAAGTAAGATCCGGCTCATATTTAAATACAATATAAACATCAATCCTTAAACGCTCCTATCAAAAATTAAATGTGTCGTATAAAAACTGATTTAACTTATTATTCTTTATTGTATGAAAAAGAGGACATTGTTATTGAGACTGTCTAGGGCTGAGACCACTCTGGGACCGTATGTTCTTCTCAGGGTGGAAAAAAAACACAGCATGGGATTCAAAAAAACAAAAACATTCTAATCCCCAGCTGAGAGACATGGTCTCGAGGAGATAGAATCACAACCAATTACAATTGAATTCAAGAGAATTCAATTACATGTGACACTTGTGGATTTGATAAACTAAAAAGAAACAGGAAATTCAAATATATTTTTTTTTGGTTCATCCAATCCACATGTCACATATGTAAAAATTCAATTGCAATTGGCTGCAATATTCCTATCTCTGTCTCGGTTCTTCTAAGTTCTTCTTAGTTTGCATATCAGTTGCTGGTATTTGTCTAACCGCAGAAAAATCACCGGTTAATTTAGCAAAGGTTTACACATAACAGTTTATTTGCAAAGAGGAACCTCACAACTGATATAAAATACCCTTTTAAAATTACTAGCTACCACACGTGCATGGACAATTAAGGTTGACGCCATCCGCACCAGCATTCCCAAAAAAAAAAATTATCCAAAATTAAAGAAGATTATATTATATAAAGGCATTGCCGTAATTTCGCCGGAGTGTCAAATTCCGGCGCCAAATTATCGAGTACTACAGAGCGAGAGTTTGAAAGTCTGCGCATTTCTCAGAAGAAAAATCGTCAAACTCCTTAATCAGCGACATAAAGGGGACTTCAGCCCACTAAACTTATATATGTGAACCCGCCAAAAAGTGGTAGGGTTGAAACTCCGAAAATAAATAACAGAAAAATGAAAGAAGGGTGTATAGGCATCGCCGTACTTTCGTCGGAGAATCAGGTTCCGGCGACCTAATTGTCCACTACTACCCACCTAAGCCCTTGGCTTGATCATAGCTTGGAGAGATGTCTTCATGACGACCGTGAATTCCAACTTCTCGCTAAAGTCTAGCTTGCGCTGGGTGGGAAGAGCACTCCACTCGAACTCCTGCACCATCCTCGCTAGCATTAGATTCACGTGAATCGTAGCCATATTCAGACCAGGACAGATTCTCCTCCCCACCCCAAACGGCATCATTTTCACTCCCGTCACGCCCGTTATATCGGCATCCTCTTTACCCGACAAGAACCGATCCGGGTCGAACTTCTCCGGGTCAGTCCACAGTTTCGGGTCCTCCGATATAGGAGGCAAGAAGAACTCAAGGTTTGCATCCGCAGGTATATCGTAACCTCCCAATGTAGCTCCTGGCTCTACCGCTGCATGGGTTAGAGAGAAGTACGTTGGAGGGTGTTTTCGTAATAACTCCTTTGAAAAGGCATTCAAATACTCCATCTTCTCTAGATCCTTCTCGTCCACCTTCCGATCTCCTACCGTCGATTTGATCTCGGCGTATAGCTTTGATTGAATCAATGGGTTCTCGATCAACCTAGCGATGCCCCATTCCAGTGCAGTAGCCGTAGTGTCGGTGCCACCATTGATTAGCTCGGAGCAGAGGCTCACCAGCTCGGCGTCAGTGGGAGATGATTTACGACCCTCGATTGTGAGATCGAAGAGGGTATCCAGGTAAGAGAAGGAAGCTGCGGCTTTATCAGATCCTGGGTTTTTCAGAATCGATCTTCGCATTTCGACGAAGGGGACCAGTGTCTTTAGCTGCACTTCACGGACTTCCATGGCTCTCTTGCGTTGCTTCGGGAACAATAGGCTTAATATGGGTAGAAAATCATCCAGCCTCGGCAAGACAGTAATCAAAACGTCCTTCAAAACCTCATCAATCCTGTCGATTGTGTGTTGGTTCATCTCCACGCCAAAACACATCGATAAAAGGATGCAGAAGACTGCAAATCGAGCGTTCTTGAGTACAAAAACGACCCCGCCATTTGAGTCCGCCTCGTCTCGGAGCCTATCAATAAGCCTGTCCATAGCTGAATCCCTCACACCATGAAATTCCTTCAACCGGGCGGCGCTTAGCATGCCTTGGACCATGTTGCGCCGGAGCGAGCGCCAGGCGGGGCCGTAAACAGCGGAATTCACTGTAAATTTGTTAGAGCTGAAGATTGTCCTGGTCGGGGTCTCGCGAGGCCGGCTCGCAAACACCTGGCCCTTCTCGATAAGAGCTTCGCGGGCTAATTCGGCACTACTGACAATGATCAGGGTTCTAGATCCCATGTACAATGTGAAGATAGGGCCGTACTTTGGCTGAATATCGCGTACATACTGAAAGAACTGTTTGTCAGACAGAGCAACTTGGAAGAGGTTTCCGACCACCGGCCATCCTGGTGGTCCGGGAGGAAGTTTGAGGGATTTTGATTTGCTTTTGCGGGATATTAGGAAGATCAAAGCTGATATAAGGAAGGCTACAGCTGTGAAGAACAGATGGTCGTAAGAAGCCAGAGAAGATGACAAAGAAGCCATGGATGGCAACAGAGACAGATCGATGGAGAGTGTGGGAGAGGGAGTAACGAAGAAGGAGAGGGAGTAATGAAGAAAGATAGGAGGAATGGAGAAACTATTAAAATGGTTAGAGCATGAAAATGCAGTTGGGTTTTTAATTAGGACTTTGCTACTGAGACCGTATTAGGGCAGAGACCTCCGAGACCTCGCGCCCCAGCACGGGATCTCAGGTAGAGCCCATCTTCACATGGTGGGCTCCACCTGAGATCCCGTGTTGGGGGCGTGAGGTCTCAGAGATCTCGGTCCTAACACGGTCTCAATAGCATTTCCCTTTTAAAAAGCTCTCTACCTACTTGGTACGGCTAAGTATTAATCTTAGATCTGTAAACCTAAGATTTAGAAAAGGAAAAGATGAGTCCGTTTTTGTGTGTGCAAACGGGCACGTAGATTCTGTGTGCCCCATCATTATGGAATCAAATCCTCTACGGTCATAACCGAATTTGCCAAATCCGGTTATCACCCTTTGAGGTGGCCACGTGTCCTCGTCGACACCCCTTTACTGTGGTTAAGATTCACCTACCCCTAAGGTTCACCCTCCCATTCTTGGTTTTTAGAAAAAAAATATTAATTGTATTTTAAAAAATATTTTAATATTAAAAAACCTTAAAAACAGTTTTTTAATTTTTAAAAATAGAATTAATATTTTTAAAAAAAAAAACCAAGGATGAGTGGGGTGAACCCTAGGGGTGGGTGAATCTAAATCATAGTTAAGGGATGTCAAGGGGGACACGTGGCCACCTCAAAGGGTGATAACCGGATTTGCCGTAGAGGATTGACTCCATTCTATATACAAAGTTACAGACCTCTTTCACCCCTTAGGTTGGCACGTGTCCCTTTTAACACATCTTCATTGTGGTTAAGATTCTCCCATCGCAGGGCTTACTCACTCATTCTTGGTTTTAGAAAAAAAAATTTAATTTTACAAAATCCCTTAGAATTTTTTTTTTAATTTAAAAAAAGAATTAATATTTTTTATAAAAACAAAGGATGAGTTAAGATGAATCTTAACCTTAATTAAGGGGTGTCAAAAAGGACAGGTGATGACCTTAGGGATGATAACCTATGTGGAGATTGCATCGTGCGTAACAGTATGGAGAATGGAGAAAAAGTACATGGGATTAAAAAAAAAATTGAACCCTGTGCTGTTATGTGCGGTGTCGGGGCGGTCTTCTCCCTGAACCGTAGCGGATTTAGTTTCTACAAGTTTTGTTGCTAACATTTTTGTTTTTTTTTTTTCTTTAAAAAACAAAAAACCAAAAACATTGCTTTCTTTTAAGATCCATTCTCTCTAATTGGAGAGAGTGGTATCCTTCTCTTACAATAACACATGTTAAAGAAGGTGATTTCAAAAGAAAATGTAACTAGCATAACTTATGAGGTCAATCATCCGACCACACATGATCTGTGTGACTAAAAAGTATAACTTATGAGGTCAATCATCCGACCATGTATCCGACTACACATGATCTGTGTGCATACACAACGGATTTAAAAATGATGAGACTGAAAAGAATGAGAGAAAGTAAATAAAAAGGAAAGTGCAAATTTGGGTATCCTGTTAGCACTCACATGTAACTTTCTCTTTATTAAGACTAGCGGGGTGGCACGTGTGATGCACATGAGAGTGAGGGGAAGGAGTTAATCATAATTAATAGGAGTTAAAAGGGACACGTGTTAACTCATGGGTGCGATTGAACTCTCCCCGAGTTCAAGGTTATTAATTCCGAAATTATCGAAGATTTTGATCGGCCAACCCAAACTAAAGTGTCGAAAAATTGCAGGATTTCGACAAAATTTCGAAATCCAAAATATTAATATTTTATTAATTATATATATATTAATTAAATATATATGTTAAAAAATAATATTTTACTAAATATTTATATATTTATATAAATATTATTATTATTTTATTTTTAAAATTAATATATAAAATTTTGAAATTTCAATAAAAATATCGAAATATTTCAGAATTTTTATAAAAACACAATAAAAAAACCTACTTACAAATAAATTCTAGATATTTTCAAAATTTTGGCCGGAATCTATTTTATGAAATAAAGTCAGTTTCAATGTCATTGGGGTTGGACGGAATCAAAATTTCGTGAAATTTTAACGAAATTTCAAGCCTTGCCCAAGTTCAATCGCAATTGGTTGTGATTCTATTTGTTAAATAAATAAGGGATAGTTTGGGAATCACAGTAAAAAATTAACACATTAAAATAAAACATTAAATCAAAATTTTGTTCTATATAAGGGTAGTTTGGGAATTTCAGAAAAATCAGGTTATGCCTCCCTCTCATATTATAATAGTAAAGATAAAGCTTCTGAGACCGTTTAGGGTGAAGATTGCACCGAGATCGAGCTTAATAGCACGAAAAAAAAAAGTACATTGGATTAAAAAAAGAATTGAATCCAGTGTTGTTATGCGCGGTCTTCGGCCTGAACCGTCTCAATAGCAAAGTTCTATATAATATACGGAGTGGTTTTGGTTGGCATGCACCCTTGAAAGATGGGGGCAGAGCTAGAAATTTTTCCTTGAGGGTCAAACTATATGTATCAAGAAAATTAATTAGTTTGGGGTATGAAGGCTGGGGTTCGAGGGCATAGCCCGTGTTTTTTTTTGAGTAATGGGTTCAATGTGGAAATAAAATTAATTAATATTGTATTTTCAATAAAGCTCTAATATACAATAAAAATAAGGGTCCTCATTTTTGAGAGAGCTATTATATAAATAAAACTAATTAAGATTTTAATTTTTTATATTATATATGTAAAAAAAAAAGGGGGCTGATTCTTTACGCGTCTGCTAGCACCCAACAGAATGTGGACGCATTTGAACTCGCCATGTGTCTCTTTAACCATTGTTAAGATTCACTAATCCTGGTCTTCAATTTTTTTAAAACAATTCTAAAAACCAATGATTAGATTTATTAACCTTAGGGATGAGTGAATCTTAACCACAATGCATTGAGTTAAAAAGGGATACATGGTGAGCATGGGGCGTCTACATTCCCTAAAAAAAATTACAAAATTGTGAATGGGCTAAACTTCTCGTACTGACAATTACATCCTAATTTGGGCTGGGGACAATATATACAAACATCATATATTAATTGCCTTCGGCATCTAAAAAAACCTGGTTGAACAGTCAACAGAATGAAGTTTTCAAAAAAAAATAATAATAATTTTGGGGGGACCATGGCCCCTCCCCGCCGCTGGCTGAGATGTGTTGAAATGTGAACACAAGACAATTTATTTGAGATTTTGGCAGTTAGATGTCATTTCGACAAAAGATGAGTTAGACGATTCTAAGCTATCAAATTAAATCCTAATTTGTGAGCGGCGGAGCCGCATGGGCCAGGGGGCTGAAGCCCCCCCTGACATTTTGGAGATTTTTTTTACTATAGTATTAAAGCAATGATTAATGTTCATTTTAACACCCCTTCAACCCTAGTTAAGCTTAATTAAATTAAAATTAAGATTTTTTTTGAAAACCAAAATTCGATTGCTTAACTCTAGGGGTGAGTAAATTTTAACCACAGTTGGTTTTTTAAAAAAGTGAGGCGTGGACCAACTAGGAGCGATCATTTCGTTACATAATGGAAACCGTCATTAAGTTAAGCATTTTCCTACTATGTATTGATGGGAGAGAGGCGGAGCTAGGAGATGGGGCTCTAGCAATCTACTTCCCAAACTTTAAAAAAAAAAAAAAAATTATTTACGAATAGACACAATAAGACATGATAGCCAATGAAGTTGGCCTCAAAAATAAATTTGGGGGGCACCTTGCAGGAGAATCCTGGCCCCGCCCTTCGTATGTAAGGTTAATTAGACCTACTTAGGCTATAGAAATTGATTAATTTGTCACCTTTGATTGAACAGCTTATGTCAGATGTAGCCAATTTTTGATGAACAAACTGCCACACTTGAATTTGGATGGGCAACATTGTCCATTGGTGCGCCTGTGCCTGAAAATATGTTGGGCCCGTCCATTGTTAATGTGAGGTCTTCCTTGTTGAATGTGGGCCCCATATTTTAATGGGGCACAGCTAAGCAGCAATGAAATAGTGAGCGTTGTTGTCCATCCGAAGTACCAAACGTCTCTTCTCAATCTTTTTCTATAAAATAAAAATGAAATATATTATACACTGAAATTTCTATTCTTTTTTTTTATAATTGAAGTGAGCCTATAACCCATCACACCAGGTAAGTCTGAGAAAACCCGTGCCCAAAGACAACTCAATCTGGGTAAAATATTTGCTTTCCTCTTAGTTATGATATTGCTTCTCTTATACTTAGATTTACTATTTTGTCTTTTCATTTTATATTTCTCTTTATAATTTTTTTTTTCCATTTCAAACGCTATTATCACTGCAATCTGCTTTTCTCACAAATGCAATTCTCACAGCAACTGCTATAGTTACAAGTACTGCAATTTCTATTCTTACATTTGTTGCTATTTACGTCATCCTTATGCAAGAATGGTGTGTATGTGTTGCCCTGCACGCGTGTACCCCTAGTACGCAGTCTCTTTATCCACTGTTGAGACTTGAGAGACATTACATTAATTGTTGAAAAGAAACTACTTAATTTTGGAGTTTTGGGGCAGCCAGTATCTCATTCAATTGCAAAACTTGTTATTAGTTGATACCCTATTTGTCCATCCTCATATGCAATTGTATTGAACAGCATTAGGGCTTTCAGATTTCAAATTGTCTATCAATTTCATGATATTCTAATCTATTAAGATAAGAAGAACGTTGATATAACCTAAACTATGAGATTATAACATGAAATTTAGAAGAATCATTAGGATGGAAACAGAGCCACACATCCCATGTGGCACACACCTCTCAAATCCTGCTAAAACTGAGTCCTACCTGGCTTTAGTTATGTGTGGACGAGTACTATCCCAGACACACTTAATGGAATTTTCGTCCATAAACACGGTGTGAGTGCAATACTGGTGTTATATCCTACAACAAAGATGGGCTAACACTTGTTGCCACCACCTTGCATCTTGGGAAAGACTGTAACAGGGACTAGCATTTTTGTTATGTTATATGTGAAAGACCATATATTAAGTGAAATAGTTAACTTACTGTCGCATTAGATTATGTAGTTTAATGTACGGTCCTCATTGGTCCATGCCCCCATTTTTATCACATATTAATTGTAGTTAAGATTCACTCACTCATAGGGTTAAGCAATCAAACCTTGATTTAATATATATATATATATATATACTTTAATTTCCTTAAGCTTAACCATTGTTAAAAGAGTGTTAAAAAGGACATTTGGTCATGGCATTAAACTACATAGTCTAATGCATGCCCATATATTAATCCAAGAGATTAGCTATGAATAAGAGCTCCAGTTGAATAGATAATAGGACAACCAAAATTTGCCTTTAACAGGGTATTGGGAAATTATAGAAAAAGGTTTTTAGTTGATAGGAATAACCCTCCTTTACAGTTGTAATTTCCAAATTAACTAGATATCGCTTCAACCAAGTTCATGTTCATAGTTAATCCATTAATTCAATAATCAATACTTGTATATTGGGGGCAGATAATATTAATAGCCTTGCTCTATCATTTTCGTTTCTTATAGACAAACAAATAGCTACATTAAATGATTGGAGAATGCTAAGCATACTTCCATTTTTGTACTAACCGGAGAAACCAACAAAAAAATCCCTTTGACCATCGGTAGTTTGATAATTACAAAAATAAAGCTTGGGCATTACCATTAGAAAACCTTTTTTTTTTCTTTAAATCCCAAAAATACTCCTACAAAATACTTATTTTGAGTTGCTCCGGTTATCTCTCATAGTTAATCTATTATTTATAATGAAACAAATGATTTGTGTGAGCTCGCCCCCATAAGTGGGCTGACACACAATGACAAATTGTTTTTATAATTATAAACAGAAGGGAGAGTGAATTTTTTTTGAACTGTGGGAGTATTGTTAGGACTCCTTTGATTTGGGAAATCTCCTTAATTAAGCTTATGGTTTTAATTAAATACTAAAATAAGCTTACAAAATAATAGTTTTTTCCCATTCCACATGTGTGAGTTGAGGGAAAAGGTCAGAAATACCCCTCAACTCTTAAAGGAAACTAAATAAGGAAAGAATCAAAAAAAAAGAGGAAGAAGAAGCTGAAGTTCATTTTTGCAAATCTGTTGAAGGATTAACATTCTTTGTTATTTATTCGTATTTTTTCTTGTGTTCGTCTTCATTGCTCATTTATTAGTTATTGGTATCATTTTAGAGAAGAATAATGTGAAGAAAAATCCTAAGTGCAAAAAAAGCCTAAGAAGAAATTGAAACTTTAACCTTTTTTTTTTTTTGTAAATGCGTTGAAGGATTAACATTTTTTTAATTTGTAGATTAATGCTATAAATATAGTAATTTTTTTCCAGAGAATTTCAAAATATATCATGATTTTGTAATATAGATCGATATATTAAAGATTACAGTGTCGATCCCGAGTTTTTATGGATATATCAATAAAAAATTTAGATATCTAGAACTTTTTCTTAGATTATTGAATTTTCTTTTAGATTATCGAGATTTTTCTTAGATTATAAAGACCTTTTCCCTTAGATTAACGAGAATTTTCATAGATTATCGAAAATTTTAAAATTTCGATATAGGTCTACAAATCTTGATCTAAAAACTCGAAAGTTATCTAAATGCCTATAAATCTTGATAATATCTCCTAGATTATCGAAATGTTTCTTAGATTATAGAGACTTTTCTCTTGGATTAATGGGACTTTCTTAGATTATCGAAAATTTTAAAATTTCGATATGGATTTGCAAATCTTGACCCATAAACTTGAAAGTTGTCTAAATGCCTATAAGTCTTGATAATAACGCTAAAAATTTTGTTATTTTTAAATGCTCGAGAATTTTAAACTTATCAAGATTTTTAAATCAATATCAAAATTTTAAAAACTCAATGATCTAAGAAAATTCTCAATAATCTAAGAAAAATACCGATAATTAAAAAAAATCTTGATAATCTAAAAAAAAACTCAATAATCAAGGAAAAAAACTCGATATATTGAGATTTTTAATTGATATATTGAGATTTTTTTATTGATATATCAATAAAAACTCAAGATCAACACTGCAATTTTTAAGATATCGATAATCTGAGAAAAAAACATGATAAATCTCAATAATCTAAAAAAATTGCGATAATCTAAGAAAAAATTCGATAAATATAAGAAAACTTTTGATAAATTTAAGAATTTTTTTTATATATCACAAAAACAAATCGATAAATCTAGAAAAAAATTCATTATCTAAGATTTTTTTTTCATAAATGGAGATAAATTTCAATATATCGAGAAAATAGATCGATAAATGTAGAAAACAGGTACATCGAAAAAACAGAACGATAAATATAGAAAATTTTAGAATATTTCTTATTTTGGATTTAAAAAAGATTCACTTTTTTCTTTCATTCTTCTTCTTCAAGAAAAATCATATAGTGGAAGCTCGAATGGTTTAGTTATTCTTATTCTTTCTTCTTCTTCTTCTCTCCTTCATTCTTCTAAAACAGTGGATTTTCAAACGGTTTTCAGCATACTCAGTGGCAGGGGCATTTTGGTCTCATTATATACAGTTCATACACTTGCAATTGAGACGCACGTGTGTGAGCCTACAAAAATAATAATTTGAAAAATAAGCCCATTTTGAGATTTATTTAATAGGTGGAGCCATTTACGTAAAACCCCCTCTGATTTTCCCCCAAAATCCACATCTTACCAATCTTGATATTAAAAATCAACATCATACCCAAAAACCATAGGGATGCATGCAAAGAAATTCTACCTTTGTCATTATTAGCAGGGAATGGCATCAACAAACTAATCTGTTACAGCGATTGGTTGTCGTAGTCACCGGACAAACTAATCGACCATTCCAGTTCATTGTCGATCTATTAAATTGTAGACACAAATTCGTTCTCGTGTTTTTTGGAGGGTAAATACGTTTTCATGTTAAACTGGAGGCTATTAATTAATTTGGATAGATCATATCATGGCGCAATTAATTGGACCGAAGGAACGGGTGGCGAATCCAATATTTTTTATTTTCCCTTCTGGTCACCCTCTAATCCATGTCATCCACATGAATCTTCTTATGTTTTTTGTGTGCGTGTGGTGGTGCTCACCAAGACTAAGTAAACCTGGTATGTTGATTTCTTTTTTAACTCCCCTGCCTCTTGCGTGAGTGGCAGGGGTGTGGCCTTCATTGTCGTAGGTCCGGGATCCAATCCCCCGGGTACGAGTTGCAAGAGCTCCACTGCCCAGCTAACATCTAACCGTACTAACGGGCTAACGTAGTTAAATGATAACCGCACCAAAAAAAAAACCAAGACAATTAAACTTGGTAATGTACATTAGCCTTTTCAACAACTGTATGTATCCAACTAGCAAAAGCCCCGTGCACAGAGTGTTGAAAGTGTGAGCACGAGTTTCGGGAAAACCCTGGTTTGATCTCACGGAGAGAATTTAGAGTCGTCACCTATTCATTCAAAATGGATAAGTCCCCGGGGTTTGGATAAAGTTTTGGTCTCCGATTAGAGATTAGGTAAGAGGTTCGGTTAAGCCTAGGGAAGGGGTTAGGCACCCCGGCACTTCCACTTTTCAGTGGTTCCCTACTTGCTAGGGTTAAGCCAAATTAAGCTCAATTTTAATCAAATGTCTTAGTGTTTAATGTAATGTTAATCGTAAGAAAGAAAAGCTAATCTAGGGTCGAACCCGGGTTGAATTGTCTACGTACTCACATTGGAGTGAGATCAGACTGAGCGTAGTTCTGGCACATGAGCCCGTGCTAAAGCTAGGGGTGTGTGTACCATGGGTGGCTAATGGGCCTAGCCCGGTAGACTAGAGTTTGGTTGACCGGGGTTGGTCAAAGTACATGGTTTGGGTCCGGTAGGCCTAAGGTAAGTCCTATAGACTAAGGTTGGGCCAGGTAGGCCAAGAGGGAAGCTCGGTAGGCTAAGGATGAGTTTGACCATGATTAAGATTGCTAACCGAGGTTAGGTCAAACTAACTATGGTTAGAGTTGCTAATCACAGTTATGATTGGTATAGTTTGGCCCGGTAGGCTAATGAGTGAGGCCCGGTAGGCCCGAGGTGTCTTAACTAGGGGTTAGGGCTGCTAACAGGGTTAAGAAGGTGGTTAACTATGGTTAGGGATGCTAACCATGGTTAAAAAATTCAATAACATTATTTTTGGTCTTTTTGAATTTTTCTGATTTTTTTGGGATTTTTCCAGTGATTAAGGATGCTTAACCACAGTTAAGGGGGGAGGTCACCATGGTTAAGGGTCTTAACCAGGGTTAAATGGTTAAAAGAGATCATTTTTTGGCTTCTCAGATTATATTGAAATTTTGGAGTATTTTTCCAGATTTTTTCTGGTTAAGGGATGCTTAACCATGGTTAAGAGTTAACCAAACATAGTGTTTATTCATTGTTAAGGGCTCTCACAAAAAAAAAAAAAAAAGATAATAGAAGACATTTCTGGACTCTAGAGAATATTTTTGATTTTTTGATGAATTTTTCAGAATTTTTTGGGTTCATGAGCTGCTTAACCATGGTTAAGAGTTAACCACAGGTAGGTTTAACCATGGTTAAGGGTCTGTTTGGCTCAAAAGTGGGGCCAAGGTTCATGGTAGGGCCTACACCGGCCTCCTACTCGGTCTGGGCCCTCACAAAGATCTGAAATTGCAAAAAACCCAAAAAAATATCACACTTTTAACCATGATTAAAATGGGTTAATGGGGCAAGCACAGGAAACCGAGACCACCAGGGGGTAGCCTGAAGTCCAGGAAACAATATGGGCCTCTGGTGGCTCCAAAGAGAGGTCGTGGGTAGGCCCCACATAGGCCCAAAGTGGCCTAGATGAACATCACATAAAATGATCAAGATTAAAAAAAAAAAACAAAATGGTTTTTGACCACTGTTCGTGGGGATTTAACCGCGGTTTGGCTTAACCTCCGGGGGATCCGAGACCATCATTGCAAAGCTTGATCTTCAGAGAACAATTTGAGCTTTTTTTGGGCCCAAGAGGAGGTCGGGTGTGAGCCCCATAGTGCCCCAAAGTCACCTACTTTGGATGTTTTGCACATTGTCGACCCCACTTTGGGGTTGATTTAACCATGGTTAACAGCGGAATTAGAGGCTGAAATTGCACAGGGGGGTGGCTGGGAGATAGATGAGTCTAACCATGGCCCCGGTTTCGACCAGGGTTTGGTCTAACCATGGTTAAATCGTGGTTACAGGGGGCGGCCTGGAATTGTTTTTTTCTAGAATTGTTTTTGAAAAAAAAGTTTGGCTTTGCTGTGGTGTTTAACTCATGGGGATCCAGGGGGCTCCTCATGGAGATCTAGGGGGTTCCTCATGGATTGAGGACCCCCTAGATCTCAGGGAGTGACCATGAATAGTTGTGGGGGGTGGTGGTACCCGAGTTGCCTCAAGGGGAAACCCCCCCATCTATGAAGAAGATGGAGGGAGGGGGACCCTATCCTTGGCAAGAACTACTAAAATTTTTTTAAAAAGCAAATTGGGATCCGTGGAATGGGACTAGGGATCTCTTACAAAGAGAATAACAGTAGCAAAAAAGGAAAGAAGGGTATGTATACCCACGCGGTGGCTATGACAGTGGCGAGCTTGTGGCGGCTGCAGGTGGTGTTGGCGAGACTAGGAGAGCCTGGAGTGGCTTGAGGAAGATCTGGGGTGGAGACAAGGAGGGGAGGTAGGTGGCTAGGCTGGCCGAAAGGGGGCGGAGTTCTCTAGTGTCTCTGAATTTTATTTTTTTTCAAAAACCTCCAGATAACCAAGCTTTATAGGTATGAGGGTGAGTGGCTTGAAGGTAATTAGGGATGAGGTTAGGTGAGGAAGAGAGCTGCAATTGGGTGGTCAATGGTGGGTGCAGGGGCAGCTGGTGCGCGCAGGGAAGTGGGGCTGGCTTTACACGAAAAGGGGATTGCTCCCCCTCTGGTTTTCTAGTTTTTACCTCTCTTTTTTTTTGCTGTTTTTTTTTTTTTTTCAAAACCCTACCTCCAACCGTGGCTATGGTGGTGGGTTTTAAAGGAGAGGAGGAGAAGGATACGGATGAGTCTATGCGTGGGGAACATGGCAGGATGAGTCAGGGCAGCCGGGGAGCAAAGCCAGTAGGAGGCTGGTATGCCCGTCCAACTGGGGACGAAGGTGAACAGTACCCCTCTTATAAGAATTGCTTTTTTTTGTTTTTTTTGTTTTTGTTTTTTGTGTTAGGTTTTCCGGTTTGGGCCTAACCCCCACACATGTGGGGAAGGCAAGAGAGGGGTTTACTCTAGTGGGAATTTGCCCTAAATATTTGGATTTTGAAAAGCAAGTGGATCCCACTTAGGTTGGGCCTTGTGGGCTCTTGTTTGGGCCAAAAAAAAGGGTTTTATCCATTTTTTTTGAGGTCTTGAACTTTGAAATGGGCCTTGAGCCCGCGAGGTCTTAGCCTAGGATTTAGATTAGGGCTAGGCTAGGGTTGGACCTAGGGTATACCTAGGGTTAGTCCTAGGGTTTAGCTAGGGTTAGCTTAGGGTTAGACTAGAGTTTATGTTTGATTAATTGAAATGGGCCATAAGCCCATACAGTTTGGATTCTAGGGTTTTAGCTAGGTTTTAGGGTTTACCTAGGGCTAGGCTAGGGTTTAGGGTCTACCTAGGGTTTAGGATTTACCTAGGGCTAGACTAGGGTTTAGGGTTTTCCTATGGCTAAGCTAGGGTTTAGGTTTTACCTAGGGTTTAGATTAGGGTCTACCTAGGGCTACTAGGGCTTGGATTATGGTTTACCTCGGGATACTAGGGTTTGGTCAGGGATAATCATGGTTAACAGGGGGTTAACTATGGTTAAGCAAGGATAATCATGGTCAGGGATAATCATGGTTACCTAGGGCTACTAGGGTTTGGGTGCTTACAGAAAGAAAATGAATAAACGAAAAATATGATGAGAAAGTTAAAAATAGACAATAAAAAAAGAATAAAAATAAAATAGATGAAAAATGATGATAATTTAATCATCTTGTGAGATTTTTTATATGTATCCTATTAAAAATAGTCAAAGTAATCATTTAAAAATTCATAATTTTATTATTATATACTAGAGAGTGGCACGTGCATGCAATGCACGTGAGAGTGGGGGGAAGGAGTTAACCACAGTTAATAGGAGTTAAAAGGGACACGTGTTAACCTGCAGGTGCAATTGAACTCGCTAGTGACATGTGCGATGCACGTAAGAGTGAGGGGAAGGAGTTAACCACAGTTAATAGGAGTTAAAAGGGTCACGTGTTAACCTGCGGGTGCGATTGAACTCTCCCTGAGTTCAATCGTGATTGACTGTGATTCAAAATAGATAGATGAGCAAGGGTAGTTTCGAAATTAAATCAAAGGCAAGGGGTAGTTTAGGAATTATAGCAAACATTAAATCAAAGTTTTTTTTTATATAAGGGTAGTATGGGAATTTTGGAAAAATCATCTACGGCTGCCGCTCGCATTATAATAGTAAAAGATAAATTTTTATCTCATTATTATATAACTTAAAAAAAGTAAGTTTGCATCGTTATAAAAAAAATCTCATTTCATCTAAAAATTTAATGTATCAAATTATTTAAAAGTTTTAGAAATAATGATATTTCTTGTAAATAAATTAGTTCTTTAAATAATTAGTTATTAGAAAGAAAAATTTACATAAAAAAGAAAATGTTAGTCTCTTCCTATTCTTCAACCTGAAACAACATGTAATTAAAAAATAAATTCTAATGGGACCCACTTTAACTTTACCACTGGTTTGCATAATATAACAAAATGCAAAATAAAATTCAAATAGAGATACCATGTCAAGAAACTCAATTTCTTATAGAGTATTTACTAATTAGAGAGTTAATATAATTAATTATAACCTAAGTATATATATATATATATATATATATATATAAAAGGAGAGATTAAGGGTATACCATTATTTTAGGTAATATCTCATTCATTCGTTTCTTATTGTAAAAAAAATTATTTTCTTTTACAATTAATTGAGAGATGAAAAACTTTAGAGGAAACCACTTGACACTTTGACGCTAATGAATATCAAGAATAATTTGAATTTCATTTTATTACTCTTAATATCAATGATAACGTGAATCTCATTAATTTCAGTGAAAATAATCTCTTTTATTTTAAATCGCCACTGCAAGAGCAAAATAAAAGACCCTAAATAGTGCCTAAAATGCACTAATGCCCAGCTAAAGCTCCATGTAGGGACCAATAAGTATAAAGGTAAGTAATGTCAGAACCAGAACCCGACAGCTTCCAATAGCATCAAATTGCACAATCTAATATCCAGACTCAAGAACTTCCTAATAGCTGCAGTGAAAACAAATCTCTTAAGATTTCTACTCTAGATGCTCCAATCTTTAGGAAAAACCTCCCTAATGAATCATACTAACTAAAATGCACAACATGCCAAATCTTTATGTGTTTGAGAATGAAAAACGTCTTGTGAATTTGTCTACTATTTATAGGGATTAGACAAAAGGTAGACCAAGAGTTAGACAATTTGAGGATGATAAATATTACAATTTAATAAATTACAATCAAAGAATGAGAATGTAAAAGGAAGAAATAAGAGAATCTTAGGCTTCATATTTTTAATAATTTAAATGTTACAACTTAATTATTTGCAATTAAATAGTAGAATTAGAAAAATAATAAATATTTAATATTACAATTTAATTAATTGTAATTAAAAAAAATAGAATGTAAGTAGGTGAATGTGAAGGTGAGCATTTAACTCATCACTTAATTAGAAAGAAAGAACAATAATTAAATGGATGACGTGATGTGACGTCTTCTTATTGAATCAATTAGAAGATATGTGGCATGAATCAGAATAGAGAATAGAGGCTAATGAGATGCGCCACACTGAACCAACTGGCATATAGTATTAGTATAGATAGATAGATATCATTTTATTAAATATTTAGATAATTTGATAATTTTATAAAGAACATTACATTAAATGGGAAGGAATACATAAACTTAAACTAATTTCAATCCTGCATTTAATGGTTGGTCTCTGACAAAAGACTAAGCTACTTTTAACTTTAGTTAAGGTAATTTAGTTTTTCAATTAGACAATGAACTTGGTTATCGACCACTAAAGATTACACAAAATCTGTATTATATCGAGAAAATTCATCTGAGATACACTCGCTGAATTATATAGTAAAAAATCAACTCAAACGAAAATGTCGACATTGCCTGATTGAACATCGGAAATGAGCATTTTGTATAATCTAAGTTGGGTCAGGTGAAACTTATAATCGGTAAGTTTCTAACATCCAATTGGACGGTTTGGACCTTTCTGCTGTGATTTTTTGTTTTTGCAAGATGTCTCTCAATGAATGAGTCTTAGATTAATCAAAAATAAAATAAAATTGTGTCTTAGATTAATTTTTTTGGATTTAATTAAAAAAAATTGACATGCAATCTTGGTAGTTAATAACCAAGTTCATCAACTATGTGAAATTTTGATGTAGTTATTATGTGTAACCCGGAGTTATAAGCAAATGCAAAGTTAGGAGTGTCATAAATAAGAGAGGTGCATGGAGTTGCATTAGAGGGTGGAAGCAGGTGATAAAAATTTGGACAGCGGCGAGAGGCTTCGTTTGGTGTCCATTAGATGGTTAAAATCATCTCTTGTGCCAACTGTGTGCAAAGGTCCAATACCCGAGAAGAAACAGTCTGGCCTACTCACAAATCCATTTAACGGCCCAAATCCGATCCCCTAGAAACCATCTTATTGGGAATGGGATTTGGTCCGGCTCTTGTCCCATAGGTCAACATGTGCCCTATTTAACTCCTTTTAACTATTCAACCACATAACCTCTGTTTTTAGAAAAATAATATTAATTTTTTTTAACCCTCAAGCTTTAAATCTTGTTAACAATAGTTAAAGGACAGTTAAAATGAACTTTGTGAATAGGCCAGACGGTTTTGGTCTTGCCAAGCCAGACTAAATCCGGTCCCGAATCATGAAACTGCTCAACTCCTCTGCTAGGTGACCAAATGTTTCTTTCTTTGGTAACCTTTTTATCGAACGGTTGCTAAGTAGTCTCTTCAATGAAACTGTTGCACAGACGATCATAACGAGTCCCACCCATTACCCATGGGAGGTGGATACTTTTACGACCATCGGTTCAGTACTGTTGCCAACTACCAACGCTGCGACCTTCTCCTACTAATGAATCAAAGGTGCTACAAATCTCCCAGAATTTGTTTTAAGGAGAAAATACATTTACACACTCAACCCCCACCCCCCAAGCTTTGACGAAAATGTATTTAGACCTCCTCCTCAGTTTTCAAAAAATACATTTAAGTATCCTTGCTTTTCAAAACAATGACACTTACACTCCTTCGATGTGTTGACCGTCAATTAACTAACGGTTAGGTCCCCTTAGGCGGCCACGTGTCCCTTTTTAAACACTTTAATTGTGGTTAAGATTCACCCACCTTTTTGGTTTTTAGAAAAAAATAATAAAAAATTATTAACCCTGGTTAAAATTTTCTAACTCCTAAGATTAAATTTTTTAAAAATATTTTTTTCTAAAACTAAAGGTATTTGAGTGAATCCTAGGAGTGGGTGATATTAACCACAGTTAAGGAGTGTAAAAAGGGACACGTGGCCACCTCAAGGGGCCTAACCAATTATTTAACACGTGGCCACCTCAGGGCCTAACCGGTTTTTTTACACGTGGCCACCTCATGAGCCACGTGTCCCTTTTTACACTCCTTAACTGTGGTTAAGGTCACCCACCCCTAGGGCTCCAAATATCTTTAGTTTTAGAAAAAAAATATTAAAAAAATTAACCCTATGAGTTAGAAATTTTTAACCAAGGTTAATAATTTTTTTCTAAAAACCAAGGAGGTGGGGTGAATCTTAACCACGGTTAAAGGGTTTAAAAAGGGACACGTGACCACCCAAGGGGGCCTAATTGTTAGTTGACTGACGGTTAATACACAGAAGGTGTGTAAGTGCCATCATTTTGAAAAGCAAGGGTACCTAATGTATTTTCCTAAATATGAGGGATCTATGTATTTTTGCCAAACCCTCAGGAGGTATAAATGTATTTTCTCATTTTTTTTATATTTTTTTTCGTAGATGAGGGGCATAGGTTAGCAGGCTACATACCTTCTGGCAAATATTTCAACTTGAAGTATACACCAATGGGGACTGGAACTTGGAACGAGAGTGTGGTTAGAGACCCACACAACCAATGGGACAAGTCTTGGCTTCCCAAATCTCTCTCAAATTAAAAGAAGGTTAAAATGGTATTTTCTTAAAAATTTAACATATGTTAACTAGGTATTGATGGAATTCTAACCCTACGGTGCATTTAAAAAAATTTCAAACTCAATGGGGGGTATAATATAAAATCACAAAAGGCAGGGTTGTTTTTACAATTACTTGTAATGCTAGGGTTAGGGGTTTTTTTCACAAAAAAAAGGCTGGTTAATAACTTTAGCCTTACGAGTTAATATTTATTATAAAAACCAAGGTGAGATGATTGAACCCTAAGGGTTATTGAATTTTAACCACAGTTAAGGGATATTAAAAGGGACCTGCGAGACGTAACCGAACTTCGAGGAGTCCGGTAATTGCAGAGAATTTCAAGTCTTTAAATGTTCATTTGATGGAATCCTTCTCACGGGTAATCCTGTGTAGCTTCACTCTGCATTGCTCACACCTATGTGTCGTGGGACTTAATATCAATGGGAAGGGGGCACATGTGACTTTCTAGAGCAATAGAGCAAGAGGAGTACTAGTACTACTCTCGGGCTTTTTCTACTCTTAGCCACTAATCAAGTATACAAAAAGAAACCTGTTAAACACTTTTTGACATTGAAGCACGCATATTGAAAAGGAGCAATAGTCCCCTCGTCGGCCGACGAGGAGACTATTACTCCTCGCTCTCACATAATCGACCTTCAACTCTCATTACCTTGTGTTAGTTTTTTTTTTAACCCTTTAGCTAATTTAATTTATTGTGTTTTTATAAAAACTAAGGGTAAATGGGTAAATCCTAAGGGTGGATGAATCTTAACCATAGTTAAATGGGGTTGTAAGAGGGACGCATGGTAAGAAATTGGGACCGAGACGCCCCTCCTTGCATCACCGCCAAGAGGTGATTATTTTCCTTTAAAAAGTTAGGACACTTGATTGACTGAAAGTAGAAAGTGCCTGAGAATAAGGCTAGCACTCCTCACAGACCAATTACTTTAAAAATTATTTCAACCCATCCATCAATTCATCCTCCTCTATCTCTCCGGGGCCCAAATTCCACAAAAAGTTTAAATAGAAGGGGACCTCTGCCATAGAGTTGAGTGGAGCTCCCCTTTTTACATTAAATGGGTGACAATGTTATGATAATGTGTATTGACAAATTACCCCAGCCTTTGTCAATAATTACAACTGTGCTACTGCCCTTGAATAAAAAGAAGAGCTCTGCTTCAACATCGTGAAGCAGAGCTCCGGCTCAAAAATAATCTCTCCCTTCAACACACAAAAGCTTCTGAGTAAATCTATGGCCTATTCAAAAAGGATTAATTTTCATACAGAGTTCTGCATGTGCGGAACTCCCGTATTACACTGTCCAATGACAAAATGTGCAATTATTAATAACTATACATTTTGCCCTTCCACAGTGTAAAAGGGGAGCTCCGCACATGCAGAGTTTCGCATGATATTTAAACTGTATTCAAAATTACAAAATGTAATATTCCGTGAAAATCCGTCCATTCTTTTGGGGGTGGGTAGGTGTCATCATTTATGGGTTTTTATTTGGCCTTGTTGGTCAACGGTTCATGTCTATTGGTATTTCACAATGAAACTTGGGCGGCTTTTATTTCCATCCAACAATGGGCTGATGCTTCATCATTGCAGATCATGGGTGGTTGGCTTACAAGACTAAGTCAACGCCCATCTGAAATGGCAATTTGGTTCAGAACAGTTCCAGAGATATTAATGCCAGGAGTCAAATCCTCTACGGTGATAACGGATTTGGCAAATCCGGTTATCACCTCTAGAGGTCACCACGTGTCTCCTTTGACACCCCTTAACCGTGGGTAAGGTTCATCCACCCATTTTTGGTTTTTTTTTAAATATTAATTTCTTTTAAAATTAAAAAACTGTTTTTAGAGTTTTTTTAATATTTAAAACAGTTTTTTAATTTTAAAAAAAAGAATTAATATTTTAAAAAAAAAAACCAAAAATGAGTGGGTGATCCCTAGGGGTCGGTGAACCTTACCCACAGTAAAGGGGTGTTAAAGGAGACATGTGGTGACCTCTAGGGGTGATAACCGGATTTGCCAAATCCAGTTATCACCGGAGATGATTTGGCTCCTTAATGCCATGGAGCAAAATATTATGTTTGGGCCTCAAAATTAATAACCTCCAAACGCTAAATTAACTAGTCTTTACCAAGGTTTGAAATCCCATTGGGATTTCTCGAAATTTCACGAAACACTAGTTTCGTCCAACCCCAATGATATCCACACACTAAGGATTTCGTAAAATGAAATTTCAGCTGAGATTTCAGATTTTGGATGAAATCTCAGAATTCTGAAATTTCGAATTTTGAGTGAAATCTCTTCAAATTGATTTTAAATATTTTTTTTATATTAAAATTTCAAAATTTTCTGAAATTTTTATCCAAATTTCATGAAATTTTGGGATTTCAAACCTTGATCTTTACAATACCTCTAACAAAGAGATCATCTGATTATCCCATGTCGTTTGAACTAATATAAAGGAATGTTAGCCCATAATCATCAAATTAAAAAAAAAAGTAGTAATTGCCTCCTCTAGCACTCAGGATATGGCTGTCAACGGATCTAGATTGTATCTGAATCTGATCTAGCAATAAAGGAATGTTAGCCCTAATCATCAAATTCAAAAAAAAAAAGTTGTCATAATCTCCTCTAGCAACCAGAGTAATGCTGTCAACAAATCTGAATAGTATCCTAATATGTTTTAAGCGGATAATTATCTGAATAAGTATTCAGTGAATCAGATTCGGATCTCCAATTATATTCAAAGCAGATATGCTCCATCAAATATAAATACAGAAATGCTACCTCCATTCATAGTCTTCCCCACACAAGGTGGTGACAACAAATGTCAAACTTCCTTTCTTGTTATAGGGTAGCAACACGGCGTGTAGCACCCACTTTGCATCTCGGGGATATTTTTTGAATTATTGCGGCTGGGCTAGCACTCCATATATAATTATACTACATATAATATATGCCATATATGTCCTTTATATTTTTATAGATCCTTAAAAAAATTTTAGATAAAACTGTAATAACTTGACCTATACGAGGGTACTAATGTAATTGAACAATCCCACATAAATATCTTCTGTTCACAAACCAAAAGCCTAACCCCTATCTCATAAGTCTTTGGTCATTCTACTTATCTCCTGTCATGCTCTCCTCTCCTCCCATCTGCGTCATGATCCTCTCATCTCCTCAAAGCTGTGTAACACGGTGACAAATTTGAATAGTTGAAGAAAAATAAGAATAATGATAATTTTGATTTATTTTTAATTTATCTATTGTCATGATTTTATTTGGCTCAACTAAATAATTCTTTTTCATGTTCATTTTGATGATTTCTTGAGCAGAAATTTCTTCGTCATATGTTCGAGCTTTAGAGATTAGTAGTGGAAAGCCTGATGTTTTTATTCATCATCAAACTGAGTGAGTAAGCTTTTTATTTATTTATTAGTGACTGTGTGAGTAAGCAATGTGGTCGTGAAAATTTCTCTTCTATTGAGTATATGGGCTAAATCCTTGCACACATTGCCACTTAAAAACACAGACAAAAAGTAATGGCAAATAATTAAGCAGGAAAAAAAAAATTAACGAAAAAAAAATAAAGATTAAAAAAAAAATTAATTAATTACAATTAAGAATCGCTTCGCTGAGAGGAGCAACAATTGAGTCTTTCTTAAAGATAGTTAAAGTCTCCCATGTGCAAGGGATGTGACAGTTCTATCTTTGGGATTCATTTCAAAAAATATGATATGTATAGGGCTTGTATCAAGTCTTTAATTACTCCGACCTAAAAAATATGATATGTATAGGGCTTGTATTGGATGTCAAATCCTCACTCATGAAATATGGGGTTAATATAAATAAGAAACCAAAAAGGAACAGAAATTATAAAACGATGGAGGGATGAAAATGATGAATAATGAGTTTTCTTTTTAAAACAATTTTTGGGAGAGTTATTATTAAGACCTACTAATAAAATAACATTAAATGAAATGACCTATTATTAATTAATGAAAGATAATAAAGAATAAAAATAATAACATTTATTCATTAAAAATAGTGACTTACAAAGTTGAATTGAATCTCATTACATTCAAGAAAAATTCAACAAACTGGAAACTCGCACTAAGCGTAGTTGCAAGTGTTCTGATGGAGGTTTTTGAGAATGAGTTGAGAAAAGAAGAGGTTGAGAAGTTTAGACAGAAAATGGGTTGAGAAAAGAATGGATTGAGAAATGAGAGAGAGATGTGTAGAGAGGTAATGAGGTTGAGAAAAGAATGAATTAGGGTTAGGGAATTTTAAGGATTGGTTGGAGATGGACGATTATGATTAAATGAGTTTAGATTAGGGTTTTAACACAATGGAGAATTTAGGGAGAGCTAAAGGGGGAAAAGAAAATATGAAAAGATATTGTGGGATTAGAGTTACAATGTATGTAACGACCCCAAAATCCTACAAGGCTAAAATAGGATTTTGGAATTATCACATTTTTTTAACCTGCTTAAAATCCATACATACAAGGCATACTACACGAGTCTCCAAAAATGAGAATAAAATTTTTTTGATATATAAAACTAAACCATCCTGTACAACGGTCATCTGCCCAATATAATAAAATCCAACATAAACAAAAATAGTCTAGTACCATCTGCAAAACAATCTAATGAGCAACATCATCTAAAAGTCTATTACAACTCCCTCCACTAAAATAAAACATAAACTAATAGGGGTAACCATCAAAACCCCTGGCTCCCTCCTCTGAAGGTTCACCTTCTTCTCCTTCCTCGACGTATGCCTCCCCAATCTACGGCTCTGCCATGTGCTCCTGCTCTCAGCCTGCCAAGACAAAAGTCTGACTAAGTACAAAAGTACTCGGTGTATATAAAATCCAACCAACAATATAATATATCTGTACTTATTTAGAACCATATCCAACAACATAATAACATAATCAGAGTGTGGAAGAACATGCGCTCATATACATCATATCATCACCTTGACTCGTGTACTTGTGAGAACCTTAGACTTAGAAGACGACATACTTATGAGATGCTTATGCTTATGAGACCACGTGCTTGTGAGATGCTTATGCTTATGTACTTATTCAGATCTCTCAATGGGCTTATTCAAAATGTCATACGTATGTCATGCTTATGCTTATGAGTCTTGAGCAGTTTATTTAGAACATGCACTTATTCAGATCCCTCATTGGGCTTATTCAGAATGACAGGCGTATGCAATGCTTATGCTTGTGGTCCACATGTGTGACTTGTGGGACTCTTATCTTAACATACACGTGCATCTATGCTTAAGTGTCAAAATTAACATTCGAGTTGGTAATTGCTTAGGTTCCGATCTCTCACCATGGAAACTCCACTATATTGTCTCATACCAAATAGTTAGAGAATTCCCGGTTTGAGAGATTTTCCTCTAAGTTCTTACCTTCCCAAATATCAATTTTCATGCAAATAATTAGGCAGAACTTAACAAACAATCACATATACATATCTTATCATGATTCTTAGTATAATTCATAATTAATTTCCTACCATTCCATAGTATCATATTCATATTTATCCACTCAAGCATTTCAATAAACACCTTGGGTATGTAATTTATAAATACATTGCCCTTTCCCATTTCCAATATCTCATCACACCATAATCCATCCATACAACCCAAAAACAATCTACATTCATACATTAATCTCATCCTCCATACATTCCATCCACATCGTTAAACCATATTTCTATCCATAAGAGCTTACTTCATATAAAATTGGGGAAAACTACATCTAATCTCTATTTCTATCGTATCTATCATATTAACATTCACAAAACATTACAATAGAGTTGATTTGTATAGTATATCGACCTTAGGGATCCTTCCCTTGGATCTAAATCGCTTCCAAGATGATTTGAGGAAGCTTTGAGGAAGATCTTCAAGCTCTCCTTGCAATCTCCTTCTTCTCCAAACAATCTCTCCCTCAAAACCCTAGGTTTTCTCTCCCTTTTGCCAAATTAGGTTTAGAATAGGTTGGGATACTCTAAAACCTCAAATAAGACCCATATTTAAAGTCCCTAAGGGTTAAAAACCCTAAAAAAAAAAAAAAACTGCAATTTCGAACTTTTTAAAACTACAGACGCGCGCACCGATCGATCGGAGTTTAGTCCCGATCGATCGGAAAAACCTCGGGTTCTGGCCGATCGATCGGGCCGCCAGGCCAATCGATCGGACCTACAGGCAAAACTGGGAAATTTTCGACAGAAACCCGCTTTGGTAATTGGCCCGTAACTTTTGACTCGGATATCGGATTTTGATAATTCAACTTGTGTTGGACTCTTCTTTTGAAGTGGAACAACTTTTATATTTTACAAAAATCCAAAATTTGAGTTTTAAAGGTCTAAATTGACCCACAAGTGGACTGATCTGCAATTTCATCAGACAAAACATCGGAAAACCCACTTTTGACTTAGCTTAGACTAAAAATATGGAAAAAATTAAACATGAACCTCGAAGAGGGTTTCAATACCTTTCTAATAATTTAAGAATCACTCAATTCCGATAAACGGTGACAAAACTAGAGCTTCCTAAAGTTCAAGGTATGTTAAGGCCTCCATCTCTTAACAACTTTGATTAAGCCTAGATCACACCACACTAATTAGATATAAATACACACACATTAAAATATGATAAAGATTAAAATACCGTTAATACTTGCATAAAAGCATGAAAACATATTCGGATCTCTACAATGTGAGAGAGGGAAAGTAAAGATTTGAAATGGATGGTTAAGATAGAAGAATAATGAGTGGCTAAGATTAAGTAGAGAGGAAATTGGTTAGGTTTTCAAATAAAATTACAAAATAAAAGCAAATAAAAATAAGCAAATGGTCTTGAACCCTGGATCTCTAACACGATCTCTCCTAACCTTTGCCAATTTCTTTGTTTTGTAGAGAATATTTATCAATTGAGTCTCTTTCTCTTGAAAATATATTTTTTGCTTCTTTGACCTTCTTTAGTTACTAGCTCAGCCCATGCTTGGCCCGTCTCTAGATGATATAAATTGTTAACCCTTTATCTTTCAATAATAGGGCTTCGATGATTACTTTTGGCTTCCTGATTCCTGAAATTCTTCTAATCTAGTTCCTGAAACATTAAAGCGCGTAATGAGAATTCATAAAAATAACTTTGAACCTAGACTTTGAAAAACATGTTAAATTCATGCAAATGTATAATTTTTACCAAAATTGTGTGTGCTATTTGTCAGCACCTTATTTTTACACCCCATCTAACCTTAGTTAATTAATTTAACCATGGTTAGCTTGACTTAACCCTAAGTCTAACCTAGGGCTTGTGGCATAACCCCGACCCTAAGACTAAGATTTTGCTAAAACTTCAAAGGCCAAAGCCCCTAGACCCAAGTGTTTGGCCCAAGTCCAGAAAACCAAGCCTATGGTCCTTTGGCCCGTAAAGCCATTCCCAACCCAAGGCCCTTGAATTTTCTCCATGGCATAAGCCAAAATTTTCATTTTGGGTGTTTCGGCCAGCTCTCCTCCAAACCCAGTGCTGCCATATTTCCTCTTCGATGATAACATTTGAATTAAAGAGAGTGGACCAGCCTGTGCACCGGGAAGTTCCAAAAATCTCACCTCACCTAACCTCTTTATTTACCGTCTACCCTAAGTCTCCTTTGGTCTATAAAACCCAGCTGTCCATTACTGTTTGGGGACGGCAGAAAAATCTCTAGCAAAAAATCTTGGAGTTCAAGAGAGCATCCCCTACCGGAAAACCTGTGAGAGAGTGTGACTGGAATATTGTGAGTGCTAGCCTTTAGCTTGACTCCTCACCGGTCCCTCTTGAGGTTACTGCAATACCTACAAAGCTTGTGTGCATAAGAGAGGAGGGTAGGTGCTCTGTGTTCTCCTTTCTCTTTGTTTCTTTGGGGTTCATTCTTTCTGCTTAGAGGTTAAGTTCCCTCACCATGAGGTTTTGCTGGATTCATTGAAGGGTAGGTTCACGGTTCCTTCTCTTTCATTTCATCTAAGCTTGTCTCTGGACCTCATAGTCTACTTCTAGGAGTTTGCTAGCCTCCTCCAAGAGTGGTAGAGGACCTCCTATCTCAATCTCAATGGGATAGGGGGTCCCTCATAGAAATGGCCAACACTTTCTTTTCGTTTAGATGTTCATATGCACCACTTCTTTTTTTTTTCTTTTTTTTCTTTGCCAACTGCACCAAGCTGAGAGGATTTGTGAGTTAGGGAATAACTCAAAAATCTCAAGAAGAATAGTGGTGTCACCTCCAGTCACCGTTTTTTGCATTTATTTGGCTGAGATTTTTGAGGTATCCCTTGACTGATCATCCAAAATCGTGGCCTTCTAGATCTCCATGACTCTTCTGGTTGTTCTAGTTATTTCCATGATGTTTGCTCTTGTTTGAGAATATGGATGGATGTGGGGTTAGCTTAGGACGGAGGGGCAAGGTGGCCCTTGAAGTTTCTTTTTGGGTATGCTATTGCTACAATGCACGCATAAGTCAAATCTTCTATTTTTTTTTTGGGGACTGTTTTAGGCTTCCAGTGCCCCTACATCATCCTTAGCACCATTGGTTTATTTGGAATTTGATAAGTGCCTCTAGACCTTTATCCAGATTTTTCTAACTAGGGTTAGATCTAACCCTAGTTATCTTGTCCCTTGCACTCAAAAGGAAGGTGCTGAAACAAACATTATCATGAGGTTGCTCGGATGCAAGCCTTAATTTTGAAGCTTTGCAAACTACCTTGAGCATTTAGTTAATCCCATCAGGCCCCAAACTAGGGTTAGGTTTAACCTTAGTTAAACTCTCTTGTCCGTTAGACCCCTAACTAGAGTTACACCTAACCTTAGTTAATCCTTTTAGGCTTATTTCCTTTTTGTTCTTTCATAACAGTGTTAAAAAAAAAAAACAAAAAAAAAACAATATTGTTTTGGGTTAGTTAGTGCAACCAAACTAGGGTTAAACTTAACCCTAGTTAAACCCTTTTGTCCGTTGGACCCCAAGCTAGGGTTACACTTAACCCTAGTTAACCCCAATAGGATCCATTTTCATTTCTTTAATCCAAAAATAGTGCTGGAAATCAGCATTGTTTTGGATGTTTAAATACCAAAAATTAGTTTTGCTCGGGCGGTTTGCATGACCGAAACTAGGGTTAAACATAACGCTAGACCTCTAACTAGGGTTACACTTAACCTTAGTTAATTCTCATACCCTAGATAAGATTTCAATAAAAAAAAAAAAAACGTTCAAAAATACCAAAAACATTCAAAAAATCCAAAAAGACCAAAATTGACCATCATTGCTCGCTTTCTTAACTGTGGTTAGGCTCCCTAATTACAGTTAATACCTTTCTAACTGCGGTTAGACTCGACCCTGCACTTGACCAACCCGGTCAACCAACCCTAGCCTCCCGGCTAGACCCTAAGCCACCCTAGGTGCACACACACACACCCTTAGCCTTGGCACGGGCTCATGTGCCAGAACTACGCTCGGTCTGATCTCACTCCTATGTGAGTACGTAGGCAGCCCAACCCGGGTTCGACCCTAGTCTAGGATTTTCTCCTTCTTAGATTAGCATTTTCTTAAATACTTAAGGCATTTGATTAAATCTGAGATTAATTTGGCTTAACCCTAGCAAGTAGGGAACCACTGAAAGTGGAAGTGCCGGGGTGCCTAACCCCTTCCCCGGACTTAACCGAACCTCTTACCCTGACCTCGGACCGCAGACCAAGACCTTATCCAAATCCCGGGGACTTATCCCCTCCGAATGAATAGGTGGCGACTCTATACTACCCTGTGAGATGCATACTAGGGTTTCACCAAAACCCGCGCTCACACTATTCAATGGAGAAAACCCTTATATAGAAAAGTTTATAAAATTGAAAGTTTATGTACTAGAGTTTGACAACGCTTCAAAAGATAATAGTGAAAATAAGCACTTTTAAGAGAATATTAGTCAGGCCATGGGTCGGACCACCTCAGCCTAAGCAATGATGGACCTGCACCTGCTGACCCAAGGCAAGTATGGCTCTAAACCACCTGAGACCCAATGTGGGTTCTAAGATCAGAAACACAGATCCGACGGTCCGAGCTTGAGCCTTGATCAAATGACTCTTATTAACTACAATGATCATTCAATTAGGGACAACCTAGATCAATGAATATGATCTGATTGATGGTCGTGATTTAATCAAAATAAATACCGAATCGCGGCGATGCGCACGTGGAGTGCAAAGTGTACCTCATAGCGCCCATAGCCCTTTTCCCACACCCGCACCCGAGACCAATACCATGCGCTAGTGCACCCTAGGTATTGTCTAAAGTATTTGGTGAGAAAGATTTCACACCATCAGTATTAGTTGTTGACAACTAAGCAACCAAAGGGAGTAATTAAACCAAAAGATTTTCTCTTCTTTTTCGATGTGGGACTAAAGAAACAAAGGAAAACCAACAATTAAATTAGTGGGGGGGGGGGGTTAGTACTCAATGATTAGAATCAAAACCTTGGATCCTAATGATCCTGATTTAATATTTTAAAAACATCTAAATCACCATTTTAAATCAACAACAACATCTCCTCTCCTCCGATCTACGTCTATCAATGACCTTGAATTGCCCCATCAACTACAGTGAGTTAGCAAGCAGATATCTTCTATTCGTATTCCATTATGTAATAAGATGGATTCGAATAATATCCAAATTGAGTATTTAATCGAATTTGATATCCTTATTTAAGTATCCGCTGGATATTGGAACCAATTTGGATAATCGATTCACTAACAAATAAGGGTTTTAGCGGCGGTTGACAACCCTAAATTGGATACAAATATAGCACTACAAGCTCGCTCTGCTGACAACCCTAAATTGGAGGGGAGCCTGTTGACATTGTAAGGAGAGCTGGATGTTAATAAATTGATTTACTTGATGATTACAACACCCTCCATTAGGGTTCATATAGAGATTACATTGACCTCGAGATAGAAACTTAATCTAATATAATCCTAATGAAATTTACTATGTCCTTGATTGATGTTAATCTAATATTATAATGAGATACACTTGAATGATACCTTATTATAGTGCTCATGTATTCCTTAATACTCCCCCTCAAATATATGAGGATAGAAAAATCTTCATGTGTTTGCTGCTAATTAATATTTGCCTTTACACCTTTAGATGTTCACTGGATACAAAATTGTTTGTTGATGGATGAGTCTCATACTCTTCTTGAATGGGCAATGACACTCAAACATCAAGATTCATCATAAGGATGCAGGGCTGTGCGCCATGAACATAGTAGTGATAGCCCCTAGAAGTTGGTGAATTCCAATGAGATGGTGGAGGTTGTCTGTGTTGTGGAAAAGTTTGGACACAAAGAATAATAATTTTGGAACAATAAGAGGTTGATGTTTAGGTCGGACAAACGATACAATATTAGATGGTGGACGCTGTCTGTATTGTGGAAAAGTTTGGACGCAAAGAATAACAACTTTGGAACAAGGTTGGTTGAGGTTTAGGTCGGACAGACGACAACATATGAGATGGTGGAGGTTGTCTGTGTGGTGAAAAAGTTTGGACGCGAAGAGTAACAAATTTAGAACAAGGAGAGGTTGAGGTTGAGGTTTAGGCCAGCTGGCTGGCCGGATGACACCACTGTCACCAGATAAAAAAAAAAAGATTGAAGGAGAGAACCCAAAGCAATGTCCAATCGATCTGCTCTGATGCCATGATAGAAAATGAACTTTATTGAATCCTTTGATTATCTTCACAATGTGTGATGATAAGATTTATATAAATATAGATTCCATTTAAAGATAGAAACAAAATCCAATGAAATCTACTCTATCTAATATAATATAATCATATATAATTCTAATTTAAACATACCTTGTAATGAGCATAGTAACAAAATTATCTGAATTTTTGAAAAATTCATGAATTTTAGGTTTACTGAATTATTTTTGAATTGTTCGTGGATTTTGCTAATTATTCAAAAATTTCATAGCAATCTATTTAGTTTAACAAAGTAAACTGCTTATTTTGTATATTATGTAAATAAATTGTTGGATATCTTTTTATAATAAATATTTTTGCCTGAATTTTTCTGAATTTTTTCAAACTTGACCCTTTCCGAATTATCATCAAACCCCAACTTTGTCACCATGGTGATGAGATACACCGAGATACGGTATATCTTATCACACATAATTACACTACTGCATTTTATTCTCTATTTGATGGCCAAGAAATGTAAGCCGCAATGGCCTTGATAGATAGGCCTCTATGGACCTAGGATAGTGGTCTCTGAAGATCTGAGAAGAGTGCCTCTTTGGGAGTAGAGAAGGAGCCTCTACTTGGGCTAAAATGGGTCTCAAGGGGCACAATAAAAGCCCTAAAAAGGATTGAAATACCTCTGATACAATGGCTTTGTCTTTGTGGGCTTTTGATGGGGTATGTGAGCCCTTTTTTTTTAATAAAAAAAATATCTTCTTCCATAACACAGACTTGGAGTTTGCATCATCTCGTTAGAGAAAGGTTGTTCATTTTAACTCGTTTGATTTGGAGATAAGGAAAATCTCAGGCAATCACAGTCGTGGATCTCGTCAAGTTGTGGATTGGCTAATGATCTTGAAACTCAATAGCACCCATTTAGGTTCCAATTAGAATGAGAAAAAGAAGATTGTGAAGGTGAAGGCGGGTTGATATTGATGCCGGAAAATGGAGAAACAAGAAAAAATACAAGTGAAAACTCAACGGTAATTCAGCTCGCCACCCTATGGAATCCACCAAATGAAGCCGCTATAAATAAAGTTCCAAATCCACTAACACTTTCTAGGTAGACAAGACTAGTTCCAAGCAAGAAGAGGTAAGAAAACTAAGAGTCATTTGACCAAAATTAAAAAGGCTTTGGGAACTTGAAAAGGGATTAAAAAGATCTCCAATTTGAAAATTCCAGAATGCAAAGAGAGTCCAAAATCTATTGGAACAGGCTTTCAAAATAAAAGGGCCTAGTGGGCTACAAATCATAATTTGGGTACTGTTCTTGGATAAAACTGAATTTGTTCACTTCGTTTGAGCCAAGGTGACATATACCATTTGAAAGCCCTTGACATCTAGTTTCCAACACAACAAACGGCTCACTAATAGGAGTTTTGTACAAGAAGATCTTACCATTTTAATGACAAGTGTTAGAGCTGACTGTTACCATCCAAAAATCTGTTCTTGCTCTTGTTGGGTTGGCCCATTGGTGCCTTAGCAAGGTATGCTTCGGTATCAGATATCATGGGGAACGATCTTGCAGTGGTGGAGGTAAGCAAGACTACAAAGGACCTGACTAGTGTGATCGGCTAGAGAGGATTCGTGGGGCATGTGGATCCCTTCGAAGGTCCTTCGTCCATGTACTCCAAAAGGACGTACCTTGATCTCAAAAGCATTGTCGAACATGCCATGGCACTTGGAAGACATTGGGATTATCGATGGCGTCATGGCAGATCTGGCGGTAGAGACATTCTTCATGGTTGTCATAGATCACAGATGGGGCGGTGTAGTACCTTGGAGATGTTTTTTCTGCTGCTGATACGATGGAAATTGGAAACACTCGAGTTTTGAGAAACTCAGAAGTGTCTAGTGGTGGGTTTGTAGTGCAAACACATGTTGCTAAGGAGGAGAACCTTCCCTTCTATAAACCATCGTCTCCAACATAGAAGAAGCATTTACGTCAAGATGAACTTGCTACACTTCTAAACCATAATGAGAGATTATGCCTTAAGCATACCACTCCTTTTGATCCTCTCTTCATCTCTCTCTATCTATACAGCAAGACCAAGTGGATCTTACAAGGAAAATAACAAAAATGTATGAAATGGTCTAAGATAGCCACTATTCTTGAAAATGTTTTCCTTCAAAGATATGATGACTTCGTTGTCAAGAAGCACAAAAACATCAATGTGCTCTAGAAAGCGTTACTGGAGGCATTGAACTAAATTGAATCATCATTATCAAAGTCCTCCAAGTCAGATTGGGAATCTTTTGACTTTCAAGCAGCTCTTCGATTGTCGGGGCTAAAGAGAGATATGGAAGAGTATTCTCAAAACCGTGAGACACTCTTTGCTTATTGTATTATTTATATTCTACAATGGAAAAGATCTTTACAGTATTATCTTTGAATTACAATAGAAGGTAATCAACAGATAAGGAAAGATTGAGGACGAGAATCAAGGAAGATTCTTCTTGAGATGAGGCCAATCCATAAGGTGTGAGCTATTGGAGAGATGTGAGCTGTAGACACTTTCCTTAAGCAGGTGTGGTGAGTTGTTGAGAAGATGGTGTGAGCTGGAGAGACTCTTGTCATCTTTAGTATCTATAGAAGGCTTTAATATTCCCCCGCAAGTTGAGGGCACCTTTGACTATAACTTGGACTTTAGCATTCGAAAACGAGGAGTTGAGTGTCCCTTCGTAAATATATCAGCTGTTTGATCAAGTGTAGATATAAACTTAATATGTAAATCGCCTTTAAGGACACGCTCTCTGAAAAAATGATAATCGATTTTAATGTGTTTTGTCCAGACATGAAAGATTGGGTTGGCAGCCATATAAGTTGCACTAATGTTGTCACTTAACAAATGGATAGGCGAAGAGAGAGAAATACACAAGTCACGAAGAATATATTGAAGCCAAATAGTGTCGGCAGTGGTGAATGCTAAGGCCCGATATTCGGCTTCCGCACTTGAACGAGAGACTATCTTTTGCTTCTTACTGCCCCAAGAAATAAGATTGGAGCCGAGGAAAGTGCAATAGCCAGTCGTGAAGCGTCGATCATCGGGGCAGCCTGCCCAGTCGGCATCGGAGAAGGCAGTGAAGTCAAAGGTAGAACATGGCTTGATAGTCAAATCCTTGACCAAGAGTTCCTTTGAGATACCTTAAGATGTGTTTGGCAGCAATCATATGAGTGGTTGTTGGGATGTGCATAAACTGACATGCTTTATTAATTGCATAAGTAAGATCAGGGCGTGTCAGTGTAAGATATTGGAAACCGCCGACAAGTTGGCGATAAGAAGAAGGATCAGCGAGAGGGTCCCCATCATGAACAAATAACTGAGATCGAGAGGCCACTGGTGTAGAACAAGGTTTAACCCCCAACATATCATGTTTCTCAAGGAGACCAAGAGAATATTTATTTTGGGTTAAAGCAAATCCTGAGGAGGATTGAGTGATCTACATGCCAGGAAAATAATGTAGATCGCCCAAATCCTTCATATTAAATCCCGAACGAAGAGTACCTATGAAGGAAGAAATAAGTGATGGGGAGTAGCCTGCAAGAATGATGTCATCCAGATACAGTAATAACACCATTGTGCCAGATGTGGAGTGATGAAGAAACATAGAATTGTCTGCCTTGCTGCATATGAATCCATTGGCAAGAAGAAAAGAACTAAATTTTTGAAACCAAGTGCGAGGGGCTTGCTTGAGACCATAAAGGGCCTTGTGAAGGCGACAAATGTGATTGGGAAAGGCAGCATCAACAAATCCTAGAGATTGGACCATATATACTTCCTCTTGGAGAGGGCCATGGAGAAAAGCATTACTAACATCAAGTTTTCGGATGATCCAATTCTTTGAGATAGCTATAGAGAGGACAAGGCGGATTGTTTTCAGTTTGACAACAGGGCAAAATGTCTCATCAAAATCAACACCGTGTTGTTGATTGAAGCCTTTGGCAACTAAGCAAGCTTTGTAACGCTCTAAGGAACCATCAGCGCGATGTTTGATTTTATAGACCCACTTGCAGCCAACGATATTCATATCGGAGCGAGGTGGGACAAGAGACCATGTGCGATTACGAAGAAGAGCATTAAATTCTTCCAACATTGCGCTATGCCACTCGGGGAATTTATTGGCTTGAGTGAAGCAAGTAGGTTCAACTAAAGCAGTCGATATGGAGTGCAAGAGAGCAACAGAGACCGGATATCAAGTGGAGAGCCAAGGTGTAGGAGTACGGGTTCCATCTTTGCTGCGGGTGATCATGGGATGCTGTAAAGTTGGAGCAGCAACAACTGCAGGGACGCATGGTGGCACAATAGTGAACCAAAGAGGGTCATTGAGGTCAACGACCGAGCTGATTGGTGGGGCATTGATTGGAGATGAAGCAGGGCACTGTGCGGGACCATGAACAGCTCGTGAGGAGGTAGCATTAGGCGTAGAGGAGTTCTGGACAGTAGCTTGTGCATGTGGTGTTGGACTGATTGATGTAGAGGATGGTGGCAATTGGAGAGGCATGCAAGCAACCTGTGATGATGAAGCTGGACCAGCAAGTGTTGCAGGCTGGGTTGAAGTGTGATGGAGGTCATCCATGTGGGGGTGACCAGTAGGAAAAGGATTGGAAAGAGCAGATTCTGAAGGAGAGCCCATAGAGGAAATAACGCTTGGGAAAGAAGCCTATTGTGACGGGGTTGGGGTCCTGCAAATTTCACCAAATGGAAGTGATGTTCAATAAATTTAACATGCTGAGATACAAATATTTGTCCAGAGGTGGGGTCGAGACACCGATAGCCCTTGTGAGACGAGCTATATCCAAGAAACACACATCGAATAGATTTGGGGCTTAGCTTATCTCTTCTAGTCGCCCCAAGAAATGGGTAACATTCGCAGCCGAAAACCCGTAGAAGATTATAATCAGGCGGGCTGGCAAAGAGAACTTCAAAAGGGGATTTGTCCTTGATAATTGGTGATGGAAGTAAGTTGATAAAAAAGACCGTAGTGGTGAAGGCTTCGAGCCAATAGTGCTTAGTTAAACCACTTTGAGAAAGTAGTGTATTTCCAGTTTCAACAATGTGACGGTGTTTCCTCTCGGCGACACCATTTTGTTCCAGTGTATACGGGCATGATTTATGATGAGTAATCCCATTAGAATCCAAGAAGGTGGAGAATGCATGGCTAACATATTCTCCGCTTCCATCACTTTGAAAAATCCAAATGCGAGTGGCAAATAAGGTTTCTATCAAGCTTTTAAAGGACTAAAAGCATGTAAGGCTTTCAAATTTGCGTCGCATAGGAAAAAGCCAAGTGAAACGACTATAATCATCAACAAAAATTATATAATATCGAAAGCCAGAAAGGGAGCCAATGGGGGAAGGCCCCCACACATCACTGTGAATCAAATGTAATGGAGAAGAAGCATAGTGATTTGCAAAAGTAAAAGGTAGACGATGACTTTTAAATAAATGACAATTAGAGCAATAATTCTTATTATTAAGAGGAAACTGAACATCCTTATTTGAAAGAAACATCGCATAATAGAAGGAGATGGATGGTCGAGGCGTCGGTGCCAATTGTCGAAGGAGGAGAAAGAAGTCAGCAATGCAGCTTTCAGGGTGGGTTGATGCACATGAATGGTGTAGAGGTCACCTTTAATCAACCCTTCGAGAAGAAGCTTCCCCGTTTGAACATCCTTGATTGAAAAACCCCATGGATAGAAAGTGAAAGAGCAATTATTATCTCGAGTAAAAGAAGCCACAGATAATAAGTGTTTCTTAATTGCAAGAACTAAAAGAGTGGATTTAAGATGTAAAACAGAGTTAGGTGTGGGAAAAGAAGAGTTACCAACACATGAAATGGGAAGATGAGTACCATTGCCAACCATCACACGGTCCATGCCAAAGTATTCAGAAGCTTGGTGTAGGAGAGAGGGATCATATGGCATGTGGCTAGTGGCTAGTGGCTCTTGTATCAGCATACCAGTGTTGATCAGACGATTGAGCAAGTGACATGGTTGCATAGGACTGAGAAACAAAGTCATCCTAAAAAGCGTGTTGGTGGCATTAGATAGCCGAGTGACCAGGATGGAGGCAGATCTGACAAGTGACTGAAGTACGAAGAGGATCCTTAGAGAGGTCTTCGGGTGGGGCACCAAGAATACCAGGTTAAAAGTTGCGGTTATAAAAGGAGGGACGATTCCCACGTCCACATGACCCACGAGACCATGGTCGGCCACCACGAGCACGTCCTCTAGAGTGATTGTTGATTTGTTTATCAATATAGAGGGCTGTGGTGGTTCCATCAGGCATGGCAGAGAGCTGAAAATAAGCCAAGCGTTGTTCTTGAACAAGTAGGTGCGATCAGAGCTTAGAGAAGGTAATGGGTTCGACACGATTAGATATCGTGGTAGTAAAGGATTCATACTCAATGGGGAGACCCCCCAATGCTTGTAGCACTAATTCACGATCTGTGATTCTATCTTGGACAACAGCCAATGCATCTGAGATTTTCTTCAAGTGGTTCAGATATTCTGTGATGGAGGAAGTTCCTTTGCGAAGAGTTTGGAGCTTCAAATGGAGCTGCATGGTGCATGCATGTTGAGTGAAGGATGTGGCAAGAGAATCCCATATAGCCTTCGAGCCGGAGAGGTGAACTATTTGAGCGAGGTTAGAGTTGCTTAGTGTGGCATTAAGACAGCTGGTGATGTATTGATCACCACGTCTCCAAAGAAGAAAGGCAAGATTGGGTTTGCAGTCCTCAAGAGAAACTGGAGGTGCAGGGAAGCTACCATCAATACATCCAAATAAATCTTGAGAGATAAGAATGGGAAGAATTTGGTTCTTCTAGAGAAGATAATTATGGTCATCCAATTTAAGGGAAACAAATTGGACTATATTGGAGATCTGGGGTGAAGGGGGGTTGACTACGAAAGTGGAGATTTGAGAAGGTGCTTTCGTCTGAGAAGGTGCTTCTGTCTGAGAGGCCATATTGCAAAGAAAGAGGAGGAAATTGGAAAAAAAAAATTACTCCAAGAATTAGAACTTGTGCTCTGATACCATAAAGAGAGATATGGAAGAGTATTCTCAAAACCGTGAGACACTCTTTGCTTATTGTATTATTTATATTCTACAATGGAAAAGATCTTTACAGTATTGTCTTTGAATTACAATAGAAGGTAATCAACAGATAAGGAAAGATTGAGGAGGAGAATCAAGGAAGATTCTTCTTGAGATGAGGTCAATCCATAAGGTGTGAGTTGTTGGAGAGATGTGAGCTGTAGTCACTTTCCTTAAGCAGGTGTGGTGAGTTGTTGAGAGGATGGCGTGAGCTGGAGAGACTCTCCTCATCTTTAGTATCTATAGAAGGCTTTAATAGGGCCAGGTTTGGGTTTGTTCTTCTTCGGCTTTGGGAATGCCTGAAGTAAACACAATCGGTCTAACCTTTGTTTTACTTTTTGTGGTGCTCTCAACCTTCAGTGCCTTATTCATCGCCTTTTCTATGTCCGGAGGTGTAGCAGTAGCCCAATGGTCGGAAGATGAACCATCTCAAGATCGAGTTTGGAAGCACCCGCTCTATCAGAGGGTATCCTTTGACAGTACGTGAGGATTAATCGTAGTCTTGAACTCCGGACACGGTATTAGCAGAGAATACGGGATCGGATTTGGTCTTGCTCTCTGTGGGTTTTCGACATAAAAAGGGGAGAAGATATCAAATGGAGAGAATTCAAAAAACCAGGGGAGAAAATGAAATGACTTCTCCCTTTTTATCGTCACATGTCAGATGCTGAAGGCAAGTTGGTTTTGGTCAAACCCGATCCCGTGCATTACCCAATTCCATTGGTCGGCTAGCCAAATAGGGGGTTTGACAGTCCTCTAATTCTAGCCATCAGACCATGGCAGACTTGTCTTTCCTCCGTGTCGAATCCGTTGAATTAGCCATGATATCCCGAGAGTTGGATGGTTGAAAACGTTATCAAGTTCTTGTTAGCAGCATTGACATAGCCTGGAATTCAAACATGGCGACTCAGATGGTTGTCCTCTTTTGAACCTTTTGGGTGTAAATCTTTCAACCATATTTTTGTTATCGGCATGTTCAGACATCGGTGAGGGAGGCCTTTAGACCTCGGTCTTCAAATGAGTTTTGTTAACTTTTTGAATTTGACAAAGGTCATGTTGATACCAACGGTCGATGGGAATGGATTAGAATCAATTCTCATTTCTTCCTCCTCTTTCAAGAAATTTTAGCAATCCCTTGTCAATGTTTTCGTGAAATAATTCAGAAATTATGGCCAGGGGCACGATTTCTTCCTCAACGCTACGGGTTTTCGGGAAATGCTATTGAGACCGCAAAGAGCTGAGACCATACCGAGACCGCACATATGATGAGCGGATCTCAAAAAAGTAAAATCAGATTATGAAAATTTTGAGATCCGCTCATCACATGAGCGGTCTCGATGTGGTCTCTGCCCTTTATGGTCACAGTAGCAAAGTCCTTTTCTTTTTAGGGTAAGGGTTTCTTTCCCAACCCTAAAAAACCCTCCTATGCGTACTTGGACGGCGACGAGCTCAGCTTCGACGCTGGCGAGCACAACCTAAACGGTGGCGAGTACGATGAGATCCTCTTATTGCTGGGACGAGTCTCCTACCTAGACGACAGCTAGCACGGCATGGATCACACCGGATCTCGAGGTTCCTCGCCTTCATTATCGATCAAAGATGTGAGAGCTTTAACCCCACAAGCTTCTCTCGTTTAATGCGATTAGCGGAAGAACCCATTAGTTACCAAAAAAAAGTATGTAATATTTCCTATTTTTGTTACTAAAAAAGTTTTGGCCATTGATTTTTCTCAAAACTCGAGATTGTTTAGGGTTTGTATTCAATTGGTAAAGGTTTTCTGTTATATGGTACTAGTGGGTGGCGCATGAGAAAGAGGGGAAAATGAGAGAGATTGGAAAGATGGACTCTAGTGAAGGAATTTTAAAAAGATTCATTTTAAAATTTTAACTTAAATAGATGGAGTAGTAGGTTGAAACTACCTCATAACACATGTCCCCACTTTTTCTCTTGAGAAGTAGTTACAACGTAGAGAGGGTGTGTCTCTTTGTTGAGAGACCAAGGAGGGAGCATGAGAGAAGATAAAGATAAGGATTTGAGGAAATTGTGGAGATATTGAGGGATTATTGTTAGTTGTAGTTAATATTACTTCAATACCCCTACTAACTTTTCTCCTGTAAAATAAGATAACATAATATCTTAATTTTTTTTTATATGGAGTTATGGGCAAATTAGAAAAATTATAAAAAATTCATCCTTATACCTTAAAATTGGGACTCATTAGGAATATTAGAAAAAAAAAAAACCAACTTTTTAACCCTGCTTCTCTCATTATAACAGTAGAGATGAATAAGTTAGGGTTAGTATTGTATTGGTTAGGGCTTCACAATTTTTTAGGTAGCATCAAGCAAAGCGGAACCACATCCTTTATGATATTTGGTGTGTTCTTCCCTGTAGTCAGACTGTTGAAGGATGGGATCATGGCCTTTAAACATTCATGGCCACAGGGAAGAACACACCAAATAGGAACCATATCCCCTGTGATATTTGGTGTGTTCTTCCAAAGTGGAACCAAGCAAAGCAATGAGTTGCTTGTGGATTCTCGATTTTTTAGCGAGCATCAAGCAGTTTGTGCCCATAGACAATGAATATACCCATGCCATGTATTGCACATCTGCAGCAAGTTGTGATGACGATCAAATGCGCCATTGAGTTCGATAGCCAATCAGTTGGTTACCCTTACTCCATAGCCAATGAGATGGTGCTACTGCTATTCAATGATGATGGTAACCAATTGTTGAAATGACAGCCCTTACAATCACGATTTATAAATAACCCATGATTGTGACTTTACAAGAGTCATAGTTATTTCAATAATTGTGATCGTAACTCAACAATATTTAATTAACTAAAGTTGATTAATGTATAGTTGAAATGACATTTCTTACAATCATAGTTTCTAATAAAAGGTAATTGTTATTTACAAGAAACACCATTAGTGCAATAATCGCGATTGTTGTTCCAAAGTATGCCTAGTCCTATGTGTTGATGTAATTATGTTCTTAGAAGTGTCATAGTGTTACATCAACAAGCTATGTTAACTTATCCAAGAACAGAATTACAGCACACACTACAATTACAGCACACACTACAGTATTAGGCTGCACCAATTCAAAAACTTACAGAAACAACATAAGAATTTTCTGTAAGTATTTGAGATGGTTCAGCTTGGTACTGCAAGATGTAACACTATGACACATTTAAAAGCGGAATTACAGTAACACACAGGATTAGCCTTCTCTTGAATCAAGTGCTCCATTTCCAGTCGAACTCAATTCTCAAAATAATATTTATCAAGAGCAATATACAATCCAAGTGGGAGAAAATCATAGAAGACTTCTTGACTAACTCTAGCGAAGAGAAATATGAAAGATTACTGATTTTAGGTATTTATAGAGCATACCTTAATTCAATAGCGTTTGTTTATAAATTTTGATTGGACATTAAGATAATTAAATTTAAAATCTTCATCGGCACATGAAAAGTCAATCAAAATGATTATGGTTATGTTGATAACTTTGATTATAAAAAAGATATTAGATCACAATTATGTGCCTATTAAATACGATGAAAAACAGCTATAATCACGATACTTATGTAATAACCATGATCTAAAATTTCTCGCGACAAACATTTATCACAATGCCTGTTTGAACCGTGATGGAAACTCTCATAAAAAAAAATTGGTGATCTCTCCCATGATTTATAATGAATTAGAAATGTAATTGTGATTAATAAGCATATTTGTAGTTGTGAGTGTACCGTTAGTGATCTATTGGTATTTGACATTAACATGGATGAAAAAGGACAGATGTCAAATCCAAATTATAACGGTCTCTTTGAGACCGATTATAACCTGATAGAATTTCATGTCTTATAAGAATGCCTTGCATTCTCTTTGAGACCAATTATAACCTAAGAGAATTTCATGTCTTATAAGAATGCCTTGCATTCTCTCCGTATTTACAAGATTAATGTCACTTAAACATATCTTGTGTGGTCATTAAAAATTCAATGCATTGTGCAGTAATTAGCCTTCCCCTATATATAGAGAAATATATACTACTGGTACAGATACATCGAGAGGAGCGAGGAGCCCTTCCTCTACTTGGTGTTCAAGTATTCATCGATTCTCATCGTAGGGGTCCAAATCTCATGTCTCTTTCTCCTTCATCATTCAGGTTCGTGGTGATTATAGTTTCTGATAATTTTTTCTCTTGATTGGCACTCCTTGGATCATTTATTAAGGTCTTTGCAATAACATCACATTGTGGTTGTGGGGCTCATCAGTGAAGAGTTCTAGTTAGTATTGATGAGTTCCAGTTAGGATATCAATACGAAAAAACAAGTTTGGTTCATTATCATGTCAGGCCTTTTGCATATTTTGGATGGCCATAAAATTTATGGCAAACTATCCGAAATTTTTTTTTGACCAGATCACCCAATCTCTCTTCCTAATTTTCAACATGAAAAATAAATAGTGAAAACCCATATTTCTTAATACCAAGAGGAGTGTTAGCCTCAGCCTCACAATTCAAATTTTTATTCCGAAATCTCACGATGGTAGCAACACATGGCATTGCTACCCATTCATCAGGTTTTAAATCAAGATCATACAATGAAAGTTATGGTTTGCACTGGTTCTCAAGATAATAGGGTGCCGTTACAACCGTGAGACTTTGGAAGTTTGACATTGGGACTAGGCTTTTCTCTAGTACCAAAAGGTAAGATAGTAGCAGTTGTAGAATCTGATCGAATTTAGTACGCAGAGCATACATAACAATCATTTGAGGAGTTGATGTGGACTTTGCATTCATATTTTTCAAAGACTTTATGGTGCAATTTTTTTTTTGGTATGCCTTTATGGCGCAATTGAATTCAGCTAAGGACTTACAATTTATCAATACTCTAATACTTTGATTGTATCCTATCCAAATGAGTCCTAGGGTAGAAAATTAAATCAAGAAACCTACCAGACTTCTTCTCGAGACGTCTATTACTTTCTTCAATTTTTCCTTTGATTTTTTTTGGTTTTCTTGTCTTATATTGGTCTTTGTTTCCTTTTAGCGATTGTCCCTCCAAGACTGATATATCTCTATTTCTCTATCACTCAATCGTGAAGGAACGTGGTTAGTTTAAAAAAATGAGAGTAATTACTTTACTATTGGATAAGGATTTTCTGAGCAATGATTTAAAAAAGAGAGAGAGAGAATAACTATGAACACGAGCTCTAGTTGAGGATGCCTTATAATAGGGGTAGTTTAGGAATTACAACTATATAGGAAGGGTATTTTTGCAAAATAAAACTGTCTTATTATTCCCAAAATACCCTATCAAGGCATATTTTGGGTTGCTCCGGTCATCACTTCTACCAGAGCTCCTTGTTCATACTTAATCTCTAAAAAGAGTTGGTGGTTTTGGTCCAGGCCCCAAGTGAAAAGGATGATAATAGAGTACTCTTTAGAGACACCTATGGGATAGGATTGTTTTTCTGGATGGATTGGATAGGTTTTTTGCACGTGAAATTCAAGGAAAATGGATTGAATTGCAAGGTGCAGTTATTTATATTCTTCATTACACATTAACTAATAGCATAAAATAAAATAAAAAATTGCTTTTTTAGATTGAGGCATCTATTTTTATTTAAGCATGTTGGTTACAAACCAAGGATACTAGACGAGCAAAGCTACTCTGTTATTTCAAAAACTACTTATAGTAACCAAAATCCCGCTACTCTTGGCTAAAAATAAATTAATGATACGTGCAGCACCACAAACAATACATTAGACTGAAAGTGGAGTGATCAGCATGAGGACATGATAACACCCCTGACATGGAGCATGCCTTGGCTAATACAAGACTTACCTGTTATTTCACTGTTTAAACTCTCTTACACTAATTACAAAAAAAAAAAAAAACTCCTTTACACTTGGTTAGAAGAAATGGTTAATGATTTAATTTTTTGCAGATTGCGCCTTAGATTAAATTATGAGCAACTAGATCTCCTGGATCAAAGAGTGTTGCTAGCTTTGTACATCTGAGTGTTTGCCCGGTGATAAGAGAGTAATGGATGGGCTAAACTCTTTGATTAGGAGAACAGAAAGAAGAACGGAAGAAGAACAACTGACTGACAATGGCAGATGTTGAGCTGAGAATTCTTAAGTTCTCAAGTACGTTCACTGGCTAGCAAGATATTCATTATGCACAAGGGGACACCCCCTATTTTTAGCTTTTCTAGGATCTCTCAGCAAAATTAGTTTTCAACCAATAAGAACCCGTCACGTGGATCATAACTAAGTCATTATGACCTCATGTCTTAGTAAGAATGCTCTTTAGGGCTTAGGGTTAGTAGTAGGACACTAAGGGGTCGTTTGGCATCATTCTGGATCAGAAACAATTCTATTCCCTGGAACAGTCTGATTTTTTTGGAACGTTTCTGTTTTCAGAACTCGTTTGGATGCAGTAAACCAAACTCTATCCCGGGGAACAGAAACAGCAGAATCGCGTTTGGATGACAAAAAAAAAAAAAAAACAGAATCACTTATATATACTATAAATTGATCAAATAATAGGCAAATAATCATCATACTCTCACAATTTCTACTTCCACCATTTTTAGATAACATATCAATTAATAGAGCTACTTATTCATGCCAAGTGAACGAAGCCGAAGCTGAAGCCAAAGCCATTGCAGTCACCAAACGAGGAGGCTGTCAGGGTCAAGCATGTCCAGAAGAGATAATTCTCTCTTGGGCTAGACCAGATTCAAATGAGTTGCCTCATTGGGTTCAGGACATAGACTGAAACTTAGGCCATTTCACATGGGACATAGACTGAAATGGACAAGTAGGATCTTCCAAGTGGTGAAATTTTAAGCAATGCCCAATCTATTTGACAACTAGGATTTGTGTCAAGTTTGAGTATGGTAAGATTAATAGGGAACCATAGATATACCAAGGTTAATAGGAAACCATACATTTACTAATTGGTAAAACTTTTCAAATCATGCCCTAAATGGTGATATTTTTGGTTTAAGGCGACAGAACGGTACTAACTCTATAAATAAACTATATAACCGAAGCAAAGGTTTTAATGTTTTAAAAATGTAATAATATTATTCAAGTATATAATTAACAATCAATAAACTGATAGCAGAAGTTTAACTGGGGCCTAGCCCTAGCTAGACCATGGGTTGTTTAACTGAGGCAAACCCCAACTTGGCCTTTTCTTTTTTTTCTTTTTTTGTGAGTTGAGCTTGGGCTGATGGGCTCAGTTTGGGTTGGGAGTGTTAACTTTAGGTCGAGCTCGAGCTACCTCAATTCGACCCGGTCTAAGCCGATTGCCACCCATACACAGCGGAATTAGAATATTTTCTTCCTACACTTACATTTTTATGCCATGTGTCTCATTAACCTTAAATGGTCTTGCACTTAAAAAAGTGTTTGACAACTGCCATATCGTGGTTGAGGAGTGCTAGCACTAGATGCTGACTTCTAAACTCACTCTGGTAGTGACACTTGTCATTGCTATCTCTTCATCAGGTTAGGAATAACAATTTTTTCCAAAATGAGGAAATTATACTTTACAATCGGTTCTAAAGGTACATGTCCTACTATAGTGAGTTTGGAAGCCTGCATTTGAGATTAGCATTTTTCTCTTTTTTTTTTAGCGAAATAAAATAGAAATGGTGTTGGGTCAACTTCACATTTCTCAGTGACATCATAACAGATAGATTGTGCTTGAGAATGACAATGTGATCTCTAAAATTCAATATATTGTTTGAGTGGAATAACAATTCGTTCTAGTATATAATTTTATTACTTTTGGCTCATGATATTTTAGCAACTCGACAAAGTATCTAATTGAATTATTGATGACTCGTGATATTTCTGCAGAGTGGATTGACTCTCAGCTCTGATGGGATCTTAGGCCCGCTTACGAGAGATTTGCCCGCTGAGGGTCTAGATTTGAGTGATATCCCTCCAGCTGAAGATTCATAATTGAATGTAAATCAGGTTACTTTTTGAAGGGGGGCTTTGTTGTTACATTTTCTTTGCATGCAAGGGAAGCTGCAAAAGGTTGTTTAATAGATTTTCTTTTTCCGTTGGTCTTCGGTTGTGTAATTGAAATGGAAATGGATTTATAAAGAATTTAAGGTGAGGAGATATGTTTTCCTATCGCCAACCAAACTCCAAGAGGCAGAAGGAAGAATGATCAAAATCCAAGAATGATCATGGGTTTCATCCTAATCAGAACATTCATCAGAAACTGATCCAATGGGTTTCAATCATCTGTAATCGATGAGCGGAAATAAGAGGAAGTTTGAGGTTAATTCAAAAAAGGAAGACATCCCAAAGCTCCTCAAACACTATTTAAGTTCCCTGGTAATGGGTCCTGCAATCCATAGTGGTGCCAAAAGGTTTATTATGAACCTTGTCATCGATCAAAATGCCTCAAAATTTGCAGGATACACTGTACTGGAACGGGGTAAATAACTTAATATAGCGGCTTGCAAGTAATTTACCAGATCTGAAGTTTCTAACCCCTTGGTAATGATTTCAGATGTGAATATATAGATCTTGAAAAGGTGTCTGTTGGATAAGAAGGGTTGATTGTGAATCGTTGGTCTTCAAATCAAGTGAAGAATAGTCTGTCCAGAACTAACGCTCTACTTGAGTATTAATAATAATAGCGTTTCCAATAAAAATACATGTTTGCATAGGACTGTTCAAAGAGGGGTTACGTAGCACACACCCTCTTATCCCCCACCGACGCTTCAAAGAGATGTTACCATCCACATACTCTCTTCTCCAATTCCTTAAATCCTTCTTTTAAAAAAAAAAGCATAAAGCTTCGGGTTGTGACCATCCAAAGCTGAAATTCTGAGCGCATAAATAGTCTCTACTTGCCATATCCCCATCTCCACATCCCTGTTTCAACAGCAAACCGAGAAAAGAGAAGATCCGGAACTCATGAACTCCTTAGCACATTTAGTAATACCAATCTACTAATTTGTGATAAATAATCAAGTCTTTAGTTCTGCAAATCAAATCAAATCACCCTAAACAATCCAAAATCAATATCATAAATTCAGATTGAACGATCACAAAAGTAATTTATCATAACTCAGATAAATATTTAGAATCACTTAAGGAACAGAGTAAAGCATTTGCAGACCGAGTTTAAGAGTTCAATCTGTCTCTCACAATCATTAAATGGTCTCATCTGTACCAAAAACTATCAATTATAGAAGCAGTATGAAACAAAAGCTAACATCCAAAAATATATATAAAACAGTAGAGGTTCCTTAAGCAGACAGACCCTTCCAGATTTTGTAAACGGTTGTCTCTTCCTTGATCCTGAGAAAACCCTCCTTGATCTTGGAGGTCTTAGAAGAAGCAACCACCCTCCTTGTGTTTGAATAAAAGACCAAGAGAAGAATAGCAATCACGTATTTGCCAGGAATTGATAACGATGATTCGCTTGTTGGTCACTTATCAGGTATTCCGTTTCTTGATCTGGACCAAGATAAACAAATTAGACAAAAGACAATATAACTTATGAACTTGGGAATCAACTCTTTTGAAAAATATTCATAACATTTGCAAAAAAACCTCCTGCCTAATAAATTGAAACCAAGTCCCAATAGCAGATGAGATCCCTAAGGTTCATCGACCTTTACAAACCTTACACACAACCCACCAACTCATTTATCTGGACTTTCAATAGGTGGCAACCCCCCTTATGGAAATTATTGGCATAAAGTTCCTCTGACAGAGAGATGTTAATCATTTTGTGTAGAGTAAAACTTGGACAGCATAAAAAGAATAGCTTTAACAGTTGAAAACAAGTGTCTACTTGGCCTATTTTTGGGTTATGCCCCATTTTTGTACCTAAAAGAGAAGTTTCACACATGACATTTTTGTACTTAAAAGAGAAGTTTCACACAGGACATCTTTTGGTATTGATGCATTAGATGTGCTCTAAAAAATAGAGATGGGTGTGTGCATTCTGACTCTTCTGATCAACTCTTTACTACCCAAAAATTAACAATATTACAAGCACATTAGAAAGTAAGGTTTTAAACCTGAGAGAAGACAAAATCTGCACTTTCCTTTTGAACGACGTGTGCATTAGGCTTGCTTCTCAAAATGTACACATCCACCCCAATAATGTGAACGAGATCAATCACCGAACACGTCCCCATTTCTTCATCTCTGCCACCATTTAAACCTTCAATTAGCTCCTACTGTACCAGATCAATCACCTAGAAATGCATGCATGATCAATTTATGTCCTAAGGTTATAGATCTAGCAAAGTAAGAACAGTGTATGCACTTGAATTTGGGAAATGATCCAACCTGGATTTTAGTAATCTGCGCCTACTAATTTTTACCTTCCTATATTTACCATACTCACCTGAAAAACAAGCATAATTTACAGGGATCTCCTGACCTCTTCTTGTTTCTACCACCAAATACTAGTACACAAATCCCACAAAACCAAAAAGCTTCCAAAAAAATATATATATAAAGCTCAAAAAAAATATATTAACCCACCTGCAAGGCTGTTTAGAGTCCCCATTTACCCACCAAAGTTATATTTACAATAAAACATGTTATGTGTTTACTTTACGAAGATCACAATCACTATTGCCCAAAAATACATTAAAAGTCCCATAAAAAAACATATCATACTACAACCACAGGCTGCACAAACAAAAATGTGGTGCCGTTTGCGTTGAACGAGTAATTGTTGAGATGCTTCATCCATATCATTTTCACTTTCACGCTCTTCCACATTATATTCATCTACCCATATGAATGAGTTTTCGTGATCCTAAACAAAATAAAATCCAATTAGCTAATGATTAATTGACATAATAAGTTGTTATTGAAATCAATATCAAAATAAAATCAAAGCATATAAACCTGACGACATGGGCATCGAAAAAACCAACGTCCATAATTTTTATTTGTTTTCGCCATGAACAATTTCATAACGCCCCGCCCACAAGAACATGTAGGGCTTTTGCGGACTCCTGTCATACTTTCAGTAATATCTACAAATATTTCTAAAACTATAAGTATTCTGAGTGCATGTCAAAACAACAACATATTCATAGATAAGGATATGAAAATTAAAGTTTGCAAACGTATAACAATGTCTACCAATGTATCCCCTTGTCACACAAAATTACAAAACATATAAACAACATCATCATACTAAGCTAACGATGTCCATCTCAATCTCTCGTAACACCGTAATGTGCTGCTAGAACATCTGTAATTTCATCCCTAACGCGTGCAATTTCTTGTCGACCTTGTGTTGTGCCTATCTCTACAACTGTTGAGAGACCTACGTCATTGCTAGTTGTATCGTCATTGTTGACAATCATCTCCTCATCACCATAAGCAAGAAAATCTCTATCTTGTTGCGTTTGCGATTTGATGAAATTGTGAATAGTACATGCAGCAAGAACAATACGTTTTTGTGCCCGAAGGGAGTAAGCTGGCATTTGTTTCAAGATAGGGAATCGGGATTTCAAAACGCCAAAACATCTCTCAATAACATTTCTCAATGACGAGTGATGAAAATTAAACAATTCCTTCTTTCCTCGTGGTTGTCGAGTACGCCCCCTATACTCTTGTAGGTGATATCGCTCTCCACGATAAGGCATCAGATAACCTGGCATACTGGTGTAGCCTGAGTCGACCACATAATATTTACCTGAAATAAAAAACATTTAAGAAAATCACTGATATCGATGATACCTATATATATTTTAAATAATGTTACCTGCAGGGGGGTGAGGAAATTCTAATTCTGCTCTTGTTATGGCTTCCGCAAAAACACGTGAATCATTTGCAGTTCCTTCCCAACCGGCGTACACAAATGTGAAACGCATGTCGAAAGAACATGCACATAAGACATTTTGAGTCACGGTTGTCTTCCTCCCTCGATAAGGAATCTGATTCTTAGTAGGGACAGATGCACTTACATGTGTGCCGTCTATTGCCCCTATACAATCCTTGAAAACGAAAAAAATAAATTGTAATCATTTAAAGAAACACTTTATGACGGAAATATAATTTGTAAATAATTTATTACCTTAAACCAAGGATGATATTTTGAACTGTTAAGAATTTCTGGTGGAGTTACATTAAAATCTGGGGGACATATAAGCTCTTTTCCCAAATTCGCAACAGCCTTCAAAACTCTTTTGAAATGACGGCTAATAGTTTCTCCTGAATGTTGAAATTTATCTGCTATCATTCGATTACATTCATTGTGACCAATTGTCATTAAAAACATAGCCACCTGTTCCTCGACCGCAACAAATTTTGAATCTTTCAAAAGGTTTCTAATTCTCAAAGTTTGACATAAATTTTGGAATACGTGTTTTTCCATCCGAAACAAATCATAACATCTATCTGGATGTCCGGTAAGTACCTTATGAACAAAGTCCGGTCCTGTCTCACCACGGTTTCTAATTGGTTTTCTGATGATGCGGTTATTCAATTCATTAAATATAAGTAGAAACAAAAAGTCATCATCAGATTCTTCACTATCTGAATTTGACTCTTGGTCACGGTCTGAATCTGACTCCAATGTATCTGGATCCATATTACCTGAACATAATATATAAGCATAATATATCAACATGAAGACTAAAGTCACATCATTACAAAATAAAAACTACATCTTAATAAATCCATAACAACTACAAAGTTGTAAGGTAGCAACTAACATAATATGTAGCAAACAAAGATTTAACTTAGCAAATAAGTAGCAAACAAAGTTTTAAAGTAACAAACAAGTAGCAAACAAAGTTTTAAAGTAACAAAGTCTTAAACATCCCAAAGTTTGACATCCCAACGAAAAAGTTATAAGCTTTCTAAGATCAGATTCTTCATTCTAAACTCCTTAGTAAGAGGAGTTTCCTGCTTGTGGGCACATTCATGAACAGTTCCCTCCAGTTACGATCGCGCGTGATAATCTTCGTTGCTTTCAAGTAGGCCTCATCGCTTAGTTCTTCATCTAATGTTGCCAACACCTCACAACACCGGGTAATAGAGAAAGGGTCCTCACTTGCTTCGGACCCAGAACTATTTGTCCTTTGATGTTGTCTCGTAGTGTAGGCCTTACACGCGTCCATCAAAACTGAATTACTATTCACCTTCTTTCGACGAGGAGTATGAGTCCTAGAAGTACCCTGACTGGTTCGAGTCAAATCTCCCATATCCACATCAAAGTCTTCTTCCAATTGCTCTACTTGAGTTTCGGGAATCCCATCAACATTCTCATCATCATCTGTATCACCTGCACCTTGTGCTGAGGAACCCGCAATATCACCCGTTGCGGTAATGTCGCCATATATTGTCACAAGCTCATCCCACATTGGGCACCCTTTATGACGAAATATTTTTGCCCCAGGGTGTTGCTGTTTTAAAAATGATGAGGAAGATGAGTATTATTACGTAATGAAGTATATTTTTTATTGATCTTGTTGATAACAAAAAAATAGTAATTGCACATACCCGTAAATACGACTCCCATACGTCATCGGGAGCCGTGACAGTTTTGGAGACGGGGTTCCAACCAAAACCTGTAGGCACGTCGCGAAGCGATTTAAACTCTCGATAGTATAGCCTCAACTTGTTGAACTTGTTTTTGAATTGTTGATGAGAATACTTATGACCCGTTTCCTTAAAGAACTTATCAGTTATATCATTCCATGCTTTTTTTGAGAACGTCGTAGTTGGTCGGTTTCCCTTGCGAACCTCGTCAGCCATTAGCTCTATAAACAATTTCTCATCCCTAGTGCTCCACCTTGCAACCTCGTCAGCCATTACTTCTTTTAAAAAAATTTAAAAATATCTCAGATCTGTATCTTCACAATATTCTGAAATAAAACCATATATGTTCAGCCATTTCATAACATCATGTTCAACCATTTCAAAATCAACAATTCTGAAAATGAACCATAATGCATTTTAAAATGCATATGAAGTTCATGTCCATCTAGGAACATTTGAAAATGCATTTTACATATTGATAATTGATCCCTCTAATACATCTATATAAAACCAATAGCTTCATCTATGTTGTTCCCCATTACAGTACATTACACCATACCATGATCATTGCAGTACATTACGGTGAGCACACAAGCAAGCATATTAAGACTACTCCAGATCCTTGTAGTCCAATGAACAGAAAAAAAAATTGTTTCATTAAATATTCTGAGCAATGCTAACCTGTTGTATCCCTTCTCTTCCTACTTTTGTTTTTTCTATGAGATCTATTGTGTTGTGAACCCATAACAGAGAGAACACCCCTTCATCCCTTCATCATATTTCTAAATTCTAACACTAGAGTACAATGGAAAGCTACAAGCCTATCACTAAAGCTATTGAGATATGGAAGTTCATATGAACACAGTGCAAAACACAAAATTATTCAGTTGAATGGGAATCAAATTTCATGTAACCAATATATCGAACACGTGGTGTGCACTGTAACACTACAAATCAAATACCTTTTAAGGACTTTTCCAAAATCAAATACCAGCAGAAGACAAAAGAGATCAAAAATACAAAAAGGGAAAATCAAAAATACAGTGCATAGATCAAAAATCATATCAAATCTCTTCCCTTCTTCAGATCTCATTTCCAAAATCAGATTTCATTTGAAGTGAGAGGATAACAAAAATGGGAAATCAAAAATACAGATCAAGTTAAGGAAATGAAAAAAAAAAAAAGATTTACAGATCAAGAAGAGGAAGATCTACCAAAATTATTCATAGATCAAGACGAGGAAGATCTTGCAGCTAGTCATGTTCACAGGTCATGTTAGATCTTGCTAGAGAACCCAAATACATAAAATCAAGATCTGTAAACAAAAAAAATAGAACCAGACAAAAAAAAAAATGGTAGATCTGGTAGAATATGAAGATCGCCGGCAGATCTGTCATTTCATGAAGATCATCGGCAGATCTGCCATTTTAGAGAGAGAGAGGGAGAAAGAACCACCAGATCTGCCATTTCATGAAGTTCGTTCGCAGATTTGCCACTTTAGAGAGATAGAGAGGGAGAGAGAATGATATTCACCGAACATCCATTTTCAGAGAGAGAGAGTACCGTTAGGAGTTGTTACCGGCGATGATCGGTGGTTGGAGATGATAATCTTCACTTCGTCTTCCCTGCTACTCCCTTCACCGGCGATCAATGGTTGGAGATGTCTTCTTCTTCCTGTTACTCCCTTCACCAGAGCCACTGATGAAGTTTCCTTTTTTTTTTTTTTCGGGAACAACTATAGAATGCGAGTTGTGCCGTTTCGAGGAGTTATTTTTTTTTGGTCCGGAAAACTCGTGCCGCTAGAACCCGTTTCTCACTTGGGTTGAACTTATCAACCTTCCCAAACCCGTTTCTCATCTCTCGGGTTGTTCCGGAACGCGGAATCATTCCGCGAGAATGATCCCAAACGGCCCCTAAGGTGATCCTTTTACCAACAAATTCCTCTTGTGCCCTCCAAATCATAATAACTAAAATCACCCTTTTATTTATATATATATATATATATCACCAAGACGACACATACACCTTAGGAAAGCTTGTCCATAGGATGAATCTAAGTGTTGGACAAAGACACGCAACACAATCTAAGGGCTTTTAGATAATATGCCTAGAGGGTAATCTAGGGCTTTCCCAAAGTTGCCTTGTAAAGATGACCAAGAACTTTCACGATGCTTTAAGGAGACAACCAAGGGGTCATCAGGATTACCGGAGGAGACGATAAGATCATATAATTTGCCTTCCAAAACACCTTGGGAGACGACCAAGGGTTTCACAAAGCACATGATCAGGAGACGATCAGGGCTTTTGTCCCAAGGATAATTCTGTTTGAGGCCTCAAGAAACAACCATATGAGGACTTATATGCCTTGTGGCCAAGGACTTATTGTTGCCTGGTGATAAGTCCAGGATTTATATAAGAGCGTCGTGGGGAGATGACCACTACAAGAAATCGGCTCATCGCTCACAGTTTTTTTCCATAACCGTAGATTATTGGTTACAGTTTTTGTGCACAGAACGAACCATAACTTTTTGACTCATGATCGTATGTCGTATCAACCGTGAATGTATATGTAAATTAACTTATACATTCAAACTATGGTCATTTTGGGTGTATAGTACAATCACGATTTTATTATTAACTGTGATTGTTTAAATTAAAAGCTCAAAGTTTTTAATAAACCGTGGTTATTGATGCTTTTTTTCCCGTGATCTTTCTCCCTTTGTTTTCCAATTAAAATCCTCTTTCGTACTACCCCTCGCTACTACTTGTAGTTCCTCATAACCACTTCTAAATTTAAACATGAATAAAATAAATCATTCAATCACACAACTTGTAAATAATATAATAAATTAACCTACACCATGAATAATATAATAACAAAATAATTTTCATTAATTAATAGAAATTTGCTTACAATGAGATCAGAATACTTATATGCACAAATGAAAATTAATCTTCCCAGGGTGGAACCAGAATCAACAGATAGAACCGAAGCATAAGAGGAGTAGGACTTTCTTTCTAGACCAGAATCAATAGGAACCGTTCTCCCGGTGAGCAGGGCTATGCTGTGAAGGAAACAGAAAAATGAGGTTGCTTGCTCCCCTAACTCATATTGGCTTAGCCAAAAAGAAGCAACGAGAGGCAAAGACTAACTACTAAAGTGAGGGTTCCACTTCCGGTCTAGGGCTGAATCTATATTAAGAATGGAGAGAAATTGGCAATTGGAAAAACAGAGACTGAAAGGCAAGTCAAGTCGCCCTCTTTTTTTCCAGAAAGGGGATCACCCAAGCTAAATATGACCCATCTCAGGGTTGCTTTTCCATTATTATATAATTTCAAGACCACAATGGATCTATGATAAGATCATTTATTCAAAAAACATACTGGACGAGAATTGCACTAACTATACTAGCTCATCCAATGCAGAATGTAAAGAAAATTTGTGCCCAGGGAGAAATAGCTAACAGGAGGGACCAGGGGCGAACATATGAGCAAGCAGCATTATGGCTAGCAAAGGCATCCGAACTAGGAGTAGGGATGAGAGAGGCCAGAGCATAGCCAGTGGCAGAAGCTTCTGGCTCTGCTCTTGCCTTTCTCGTTGCTTCTATCTCTAGCATACTCTGCTACAACTACTATGACTTCCACAGCAGCTACTTGCTTTGCTACTTTAAGTAGTGCTGCTATAGGCCTGGTCATCTTTCATTTTCCTGATGATACTTCTTCGGTACTTAGTCACATGGAAAATGTATTTTTGTCACCTACTTGTAAGCATTGCACAAAGGTAGCTAAGAGAGTAACAACCTACGAAATGAACTAACCCCAAGGGATGATCTCAGATTGAAACCAAGGCATGGTCCCAATAAAGATAGGATGGATTGTCAATAATTGTGGAGGAAGCAACGGGCATACCAGAAATGTGGTTACTATCCGATCATCCTTCTTCCCATGGCACCAATTCGTCATCTCCTACCCCCTCCCAAAAGGTGCTCATCTGGACTGGATGAAAGCTCATCTCCTAAATGAAGAAGGCGACGAAGGTATGGAAGAAAATCTGGGAAGAGAACAAGGAGATCTCTGAAAAGGGGGAGGCAAGGAAATAATAACACTGCTCAAGTAGTCAACCAGAATATTTTAAATCTTTCAATAAGGTTTATCACCCTTAACAAAATAGCCAGCAATCTTATTATGTATTTCTATTTCATTACTTGTGATGATGTCTCTCAAGTACAACATGGTGTAGTAACCACATTCTCAATTACTTTTTTGTTTGAGACACTAAAAAAAATTAAGATAATGATCAGAATGTCAGTTATGTTTAATACATAAAATTTTAAAATAACAATTAAAAAGACTAATTAATGTTAAATACACCTTAATATTAATAAATTTCGCTCTTATAGGTCTAATTTTGTCTTTCAAAAGACTCAACTTTTATGCAATTACCCTTTACGACAAAAATTTGATCAATTAGATAAATGTAATACAAAACATAAACAAATATAAATGTAAATTAATGTGTGAAGACTAGGGAATAAATCACTTACTCATTAAGGAACTTTATAATTTCTGAGAGTGCGTATATGCCTAACTATAATGGATCAAACAAGTACACTGAAGCTGTTCCTGAATGGATTAAACATAAGCACTAGTGTTCCCTGCAATTAAATAATGAATTCCAAAATTATAATTTCAAATGAACACTCAACTTTAAAAATTAGTAATCATAAGTAACAAAATAATATGAGAGCTAGATCAGATGTAAATAGAAATTTACCCAACATTATAATGTATGACAAGTACTTGGTCATCCTCGACTGAGAGTGATTTACTTATAATTGATAATTTTATACTATTAGTATTTATTGTTTGTTTAGGGTTAAGAAACATATACATACGTTCCTATTTTCTATCCTCAATAATTTATTTATTTTTTTCTGAAATAAATAACAATTCAAATTGTAAGTCATAAAGTTATAATAATAGGAAAGAAAAAAAAATTAACCTTAATTAGATCTTGAGTTGTCTAACCTTATGTTTAGCAAAATTAAATTTGCACCAATATTCTTTTTTGTACACAAATTTGTGATATTTTTTCGTTAGATATATGTTAATGAAGTAACTCTTCGGCCAAAGATTGCAACATCAAATGTTATTATTGGAAGTCCATCATTGCTTATTTTCTCATTAAAGTAATGACTAAATTCCTCAAAAAAAATTCTTCAATTGATTGTGCAGCTTCAACCTAGGATAGATGAAATTTATTAACTCAATATGGACAATATTATCAAAATATTCTATACAACAAATAATAAATAATAAATTGTAATAACATATCTAGCTAGTGAACCAAACTATGCATTTACATACCATTTGACATAAGCTACCTGCAGATAATTGTGCTTTTAGTACTTGTGACTCAAGAGCATTAAATTTAGTCATTAATTGTGCTAACTCTTGCTTCAGAAGCCGCAATTGATGAAAAATATCTTCTATCGTTTAGTTGTCCTCCATTTCTTTCATTTTCAGCACTTCTGATTTAAGTTGTTGAATTTCATGCACATATTGTTTCTATAATTATTTCTGACTAAAATGTTGAATATTTAGGGCTAAATACTCTGATTGTTTTATTCTGAGGTAAATATATTGATTTAAAATTTAAATCACTATCGACAATCACAATTTTTCTTTTCAAAGTAGAAGGGTCACTAGTATTTGGTTTTACGTCAATACGTTGTGTTCCTGACATAACTATGTAATAAAGAAATGTATAACAACGAGTTTAAAACAATCCCCCAATGTGTATGCAATCTTAACAGTAAGAGGCTTTGAAATGAAAATTTCATTTCCATATAAAAATAAACATTAATTTGTTTAATCATTTGGGTAAAACCTACTATAAAAAAGAAATTAAATATTTCTCATAACTGAAAAAGGAGCTGATGTTGGAGGTTGAACAGAGCAAATGTCGGAGGTTAAATAAGACGTTTGATGGAGAGTAATAATTGTAGGAAAAGTCCGCAAGGGTAAGAGATTATATTCGAGCGAAGAGAAAGCAAGTAAAAATTTGAGGTTTTATAATGCTAATTTACCATGAAGGTTACAATACAAAACCCTGATCATATTAACAATTATATCATTTTTAAATATGATTAGTCATGGAAAATGAAAGGTAGAAAACAGAAAATCAAAAAATGAAAGGTTAGAAAATGGAAAGTCAGAAAATGAAAAACTCCATCAGGCCATTGTTATTATCAAATTTAAAGTTCTTTGGATACCACAGTTATATAACCAAACGGTGATTGTAACTCAAAAAAAAACTCAATTAGATTTACTAGAAGATATTGTCATTAGTAAAAATTAAATAATTATGACCAGTTAATCAAAGCGATCAATCAATCACCTCGCATAAAAACTTAAATCACCTTAATTACAATCACCGATTGTAGATAATCGTGATTGTTTTTTGCACCAACGAGCACAATTATTTGAATATCAATGATTGTTTCTCAATTTACAATCAGGGTTACTTACATAACCGTGCTCGTTGGTTGTAAGGACCACAAATATCTGTAACCATGATCATTTCTAATTAACAAAATCTTTCAAATTCACATTACTCTGATTTAAAGTGAAATGTTTTAATATCTACGTTGCAGTATAACTACAAAGAAGAAAAAAAATACATGTTGCAAATGTTTACATAGCAAATTTCAATTTACATATTTTTTCTTGTAGAAATGAAACGGGAGATTATCAAATAAAAATTAAAAAAAATTATTTTACGTTTACATAACAAATTATTGGATGTTTACATAAACTCTTTATTGGATGTTTACATAAACAAATTATACATAAATTCTTATTCAATTTGGGAAGAAGTTATCTGCCTCATCCTCTCTTTCTCTCATCATAGACCGGCGTCGAGTAATGCAATGGTGTTCTCTCTAAGCATTATCCAATAAAAATTATTGGATGTTGAAATATCCATGTTCAATGATTCCTATGACCTAGAGGAGGGGTGAATAGGTCTTTCAAGCAATGTCTATCAATTTTAATTTTAACAAGATATTAATTAGAATTATGGTAAACAAATCAATCAAGTGCAGAAATAGTATAAGACACACAATTCATAGCACACGAGATTGTTTACATGAAAAACCCTTCTGGGAAAAATCACGAGACCTAGTCTAGCACAAAATCAACTATGAGAATTGTTATCAAGTACAAGACTTGAACCTTACCAATTGGACACCAAACATTGTTCTTTGGTACAGATTGTTCGTCTTGAAGTCCACGAACTCCTCATTTGATCTCTGCAACAGTAGCTCTGGTTCCTCACTGGCCAACACCTCTCAAAATTTTCAACCACAATCTTCAAAGATCGATCTTCATCCTCGACGGTTTTAGCTCATGCCAACCAAACATTCACATAGAGTATACACACTAATTTGAAGGTTTTAATAGTCTTCAAGAGGGATCTCAAACATATCGAAGATCAACCGATGCAAGAACAAGATGAAACAATTCAATCTTGCATTCTCTAGAGAAAGAGAGAGGAGAACAAAGGTATCCACCAAGAGGAGATTGGAGAATCCTAGAATATTCAGAGAAGCCTCTAAACTCTCTCAGTTCAATCTTAGAACGAGTTAATGGATCATTCTTTAAATAGCTAAGGCAATTTCCATGCAAAAAATGAAGTTCAAATGGGTTTAGAAACACAATATACAAAGGTCATTCGAATGCCCTTCTAGCCATTCGAACGACCTAGAAATTGGTCTAAGATTTGTCATAAAATGGTCCACCAGGTGGCTACTGGAATCTGATTCTAGGAAGTCATTCGAACGGCTAGCATGCTGTTCGAACGGCCTGTGCTGATTTCTGCTACTTTGTTGCTCAAAACCAATTCCAAAAACTAATCAACCATCCATAAGGCCATTTAGACTAACTTGTGTCAATTTCTAATTCCCTAGGGTATATGATATAAGTTATCTTGGTCAATTCCACCTAAGGTAATTTCTAGGTATCTACGTTACTTACCATCCTAAAAGTGTGAGCGAAGCTTTAGCCGAAATGTATTTCACTTGGGTCTTTAGAGCTTCATCTTCACCAGTCTTGAACAACGACACTAGAATTACATTGACACTATTTTGACATCGGAATTAAACCAATACAAAATATGACTTTATAGATGTTTACATAAATTACGACACCACATAGAACCACCCTGATCTTCCTCCCATCATAGGCTGGTGTGAATATGATGGGAAAATACACAATCACCGTTTGAGAAAAAAAATTGTCTTCCTGGATGGATAAGTCTAGATCGAGCTGTTCAACCTTCTTCAATATTTGAACCAAATTCTCCTTCGTCATTCAAACAAATAACGATGATCAACAAGAAAGAGATCCTATTAGCCGCTTCACATGGAAGTCACTTTGCCTAAGACATGCGAAAAATACAATAATCATAAATGGAGATGAAATAAATACATTCAATAGTCAAGAAGAAAAATAAAAATACATCAAGAAAAATGAAAAACTACATCAGGAAAAGTAAAGGGAATAATGAAATTTTTTTAATGAACTATGAAGTTTATGTAGGCAAGAATTAAAATCACAGTTACTATAAACTCGTCATAACATATCAATATACAATTACGGTTATTTTTAAATCGTGATTGGAACTCTAAAAAAATTAATTTTATTTTTCTTTGGAATTCCTAATGTCTCAATTACGATTTCGGTAACATTTACCGTTCTTCTCTAACCGTGATTGGAACTATAAACAATAACTATTAATATATTGGGATACAAAAAGTTTAGTTGGACTTATGACCACATTTCAATATATACCATGATCAAAATGAAATCGACAAGTTACCTATAATCACATGACCAATATTATTTGATAATCACGGCTCTAATTGAAAATTGTAATCGTAATTACAAGAATACAGGACAACTTATGTGTTGCTTCAATTAGAAGAGATGTCTCATTCTCATACTTATTCATCTTCTCCTTCATTATCAAAATATAATCTTTGCATGCTTCCCTACAACTTTTTCCTTCCTCATTATGCTTTGAGGTTCAGGATGCAGCAGAAGATCCATTCTTCCTTGATGAGAAGCGACAATGACTCTAGAAGACATGCTGATTCTTGGGGAGTTTTCTGTTTTAGGAAAAATAGAAACCGAACAAAATGGAAGAAAATTGAGATATTTTGCTTCTCGTAAAAGATCCAGAAATCTCATTTTGTGTTTCTTCTTCTTCTCCATCATCTAAACACAAAATGTGGTTCTTGATGACAGTGAAGAGGAGGTCCGAACCAATAAGCTGAAAACAATTTTTTTTCTCTTGCGAATTTTTTTGCTACAAAACACACTTTTCTTTTGCCCATGAAGTTTAATTACTTCTACTTTATAATAAGGATCTCTTCACTTAAACTTCTGCAAGAGAAAAAAATTGTTTAGAAAAAACATTTATAAAATGCGAAGAAAAATTATAAAAGACGAAAGGAGAAAAATGAAGAGCAACACTACGGGAGTTACTTGTTAGTGACTTTATGAGCATCAAAAGTAGATATAGAGAATAAAAAAAATCACGGTTATGGAATAATGGTGATCATGAATAAAATAAATTATAAATTATTTTTTTGTTAATATAAGATCACGGTTAAAATTATAAAAGTGATATATAGAAGTTACGGAAAAATATTTATGATCACGGTTATTTAATAATCGTGATTTAATAAATATTAATATATACTCACGATTATTTAATAATTATGATTTAATAGATATTGTAATCACCTTTTTTTTTATTACCATTGTGATTTAAAATTCCTTAAAAAATCGAGCGTGATCTAAGGCGCTATTTATAATAGATTGCATCAAAATTTCAATGTAAACAGTGATTGTACTTGAAAATACTATCGTGACTAACAAGCAGTTTTGTAGTAGTTGACCAAGGGCTTCCAAAGTTGCCTGGGAGATAACCAAGGCTTTAACATGAAGGCATAAGCTTATCCAACTAATTGTCAACATAAGTGGTAAATATTAATGACTTGGATGAATGGCACGATGACACGTGGTAGTATTATTTTTCATGTATCAACATTTCCCAATAATATAATGTCCCAAAGAAGGGCCTAATCTTGTCTTCTTTTTCAAATCTAAACTTAGTTACATCGACCAACTCAAATGAAATAGCGTCATTAGTTCTCGCCTTAAAGTTGAAATTGGAAGGGAAGAGATGGTTGGTATTAAAATTCAGTTTGGTGCTTACTAGCAAAATCCCCGTGCAATCCTATAATAGAGTAAGACAAAATGATTCAAAATACTATATTTAGTGGCCTAGAAACTTAGATGTAAGTCATTACTTGGTAGAAATTACTGTTCTCCAAAACTATATTTTACTCAAAAATATCATTTTTAAGTAGTTGGGTAAGAGGTTTACCTTAATGATTAAGGATCAATAAGTTTATTTTTGAAGATACAAAAGTAATATATATATATATATATATATATATAGAAGGACCTAAGCTCCTAACATGCTGCAAATCAGATCCGTAACCCCTAAGGATCGGTAAATATGGTCATATAAGCATCCCCGGAGATCAATTTATAAATTTCAGGTATGGTTGAAACATTAAGGAAATTATCACAACCAGAATATTAAACATATAACTTGAGAATCACCCCCCACAAGCTCGATCCCCAGACTGGTTAGAGATCCCAAAAACTCGATCCCCAAATGGAACTATGATGGTTCAAGCACAGGTCAAGCTCCAGGAGAAGACAGTGAAGTCATCTTATATCCACAAGCTATCTTCAAGGATACATTCAAGAGAGGCAACGGCATCCTTGTGTTGTGTGATGCGTATAACACTGTCGGAGATCCGATCCTGGCCAACAAAAGATATGATGCAGGAAAGATATGCAATCATCCTGTAGTTGCTGTTGAAGGACCTTGGTTTGATATAGAACAGGAATGCACCATTTTACAGAAATACTTCAAATGGTCAATTGGGTCGCGGGCTGGAGTATCTCCGGGTTCTCAAGGCCCATACTATTGTGGTGTCGATGTTGGCGAGGCTTTTGGGTGGGACGTCATGAATGCTCATTACAAAGCCTATCTTTATGCTAGGATCAACATTGACGGCAGCAACGGCGAGCATGCATAGGTGGAGTGGCAGTGGCAGTGACAGTGGCAATTCCAGGTGGGTCCTACCATAGGCAATCTCAATGGTTACACTGCGGACTTCAATACTTCCTTATGGGGAGTTGAAGATCGTGGGGCTTCAATTGGAATGTCTCGTGACACGAAGACAGCCGAAAAAAGGTTATTTCGAGGACCGACGGAAAGATATTCAATACTTTCTTCTTTCTTTACTTTTGTTAGTAGTATAGAGGTCACTGGACATAGTTTACTCAAACTAGATTGTTCCATCATCATCCTCATGATCTATTCAATAAATCACAAATCTTGTCTACTTTAAATTTTTTTTTTAAAAAAATGCTCAATGAATGATCAAGCCAAAGCATAAAAATTATCCAAAATTTTGAAGGAAAAAAACACAATGAAATAACAATTATGAACTCAAAAATGATAGGAGACCAAATCAAAACAGATCACCTTCTTCTAAGATGACAAGATGATCCGGCGTGACTATCTCTCACCGATCCGAAACATTGTCGCATCCGTATTCAGAGGCTGAAAGAACCATTCTAGTACTTCCGGGGATGAGAGACAAAATGTATGTGTCTTGAGAGAAAGAGAGGGACTCGTCACTTAGTACAAACGTTGGAAAGATGTAAACATTGGAAAGAGACAAATGTTGGAAAGATGAAAACATTTCAAAGAGATGCCTCTTTAAAAGATGGTGGAAGATAGAAGGATGTTGCCTTGGGGGTGAAGGAACAGTGGATGGGTCTTGAGATGAAAAGAGAGACTCTTCAGTTATTACAAACGTTGGAAAGATGAGGTCTAGTATAGAGATAGTAGGTCCTACTTTGTTAATGTAAGCAGGTGAGTTGATATCATCCAAAAGAAGAAAAAGTTAGGTATAATAGAGAGAGAAAGAGTTAAGCCTTTCTTTGGAAATACCTAAAATCTACACTTTTGGTTGTCTTTCTTCAAACCCAACCATATTTCAAGGAAATAAATGAGACAGAAGTACTTGATGACGTGGCAACTAAAACTCAAACAATTGATCAAATAGGGTGCCACATTGGCAACCTAATTTCTTTAGTATATGGTATAGATTTCTCTTCCCAGGTAATAATAAAAAATTAAAATTAAAATTTTAAAAAAAAAACAGATTAAATGAGGAGAAAGAAATTGATTTCACTAAGGAGATCTACACCTTTTGGTCTCATTCAAGAAACACCAACACCTCCCAATTCTCTCTTCAGAAAGAAACTCGTCATTTTTTTCATTCCTTCTGAATCAACAAGCTATTACAATCATTTATAAAGATAGAAAAAGTAACAAAAAATCACTCACTGCTGCACTATTATTTCTCAAGAACTACCCACTAATTAAGTAATTGACTCCATATAGCTACAAACCGAAGCCTTATATAAAACTCGAAGACTAGATGTGAAGAAGAAGTGGGGGCAATCTGTGTTTTTCTTTTATTTTTTTGGTGTGTATAGTAGTAAATTAATGTGCTATATATATATATATTTGAAAGTTTGGTGTAGTGAAGTAATTATTGGTGTGCATGTAGCCCCACCCATTATTTAAATAATAGGCATCGCCGGAGTGTCAGATTCCGGCGATCCAAATATCCACTACCACACACCTAAGCCCTTGGCTCGATTACAGCTTGGAGAGGTGTCTTCATGACAACCGTGAATTCTAACTTCTCGCTAAAGTCTAGCTTGGTCTGGTTGGGAAGAGCACTCCACTCGAACTCCTGCACCATCCTCGCTAGCATTAGATTAATGTGAAGCGTAGCCATACCCAGACCCGGACAGATTCTCCTCCCAACCCCGAACGGCATCATTCGGATCACTCCCGTAGCGCCCGTCATATCAGCCTCCTCTCTACCCGACAAGAACCGATCCGGGTTGAACTTCTCCGGGTCAGACCACAGCTTCGGGTCGTCAGCAATAGTTGGCAAGAAGATCTCAAGGCTTGCATCCGTTGGTATATCATAACCTCCCAACGTAGCTCCTGGCTGTATCGCTGCATGGGTTAGAGAGAAGTAAGTAGGAGGGTGTTTTCGTAATAATTCATTTGAAACAGCATTCAGGTACTCCATCTTCTCCAGATCCTTCTCCTCCACCTTCCGATCTCCCACCGTCGATTTGATCTCGGCGTAGAGCTTTGACTGAATCTCCGGGTACTCGATCAATCTGGCGACTCCCCATTCCAGTGCGGTGGCCGTCGTATCGGTGCCGGCGTTGATAAACTCGGAGCAGAGGGTGACGAGCTCGTCGTCGGTGGGAGATGATTTACGACCCTCGATTTTGAGATCGAAGAGGGTATCTAGGTAAGAGAATGAAGCTGCGGTTTTATCCGATCCTGGGTTTTTTAGAATTGATCTTCGCATTTCGAGGAAGGGGACTAGTGTCTTCATCTGATCTTCTCGGACTTTAATGGCACTCTTGCGTTGCTTCGCGAAGAATGGGGCTAATATGGGAAGAAAATCGTCCAACCTCGGAACGATAGTAATCAAAACCATCTTCAGAACATCATCAATCCTGTCGATTGTGTCTTGGTCCATTTCCACGCCAAAACACATCGATAAGAGGATGCAGAAGACTGCAAATCGAGCGTTCTTCAGTACAAACACGACCCCGCCATTTGATTCGCCTTCATCTCGGAGCCTATCAATAAGCCTGTCCATAGCTGAATCCCTTACACTACAGAATTCCTTCAACCGGGCTGCGCTTAGCATTCCTTGCACCATGTTGCGGCGTAGCGACCGCCAAACGGGGCCGTAAACAGCGGAGTTCACTGTAAATTTGTTAGAGCTGAAGACTGTCCTGGTTGGGGTCTCGCTAGGCCGGCTTGCAAAAGCCTGACTCTTCTCGATAAGAGCTTCGCGGGCTAATTCGGAACTAGTGACAATGATCAAGGTTCTAGTAGCCATTCTCACCGTGAAGATAGGGCCGTACTTTGGCCGAATATCGCGTACATATTGAAAAAACTGTTTGCCTGAGCGAGCAAATTGGAAGAGGTTTCCGACCACCGGCCATGCGGGTGGTCCAGGAGGAAGGTTGAGGGACTTTGATTTGTTTTTGCGCGATATTATGAAGACCAAAGCTGACATAAGGAAGGCTAGAGCTGTGAAGAAGAGATGTTCGTAAGAAGCTAGAGAATGTGACAAAGAAGCCATGGATAGCAACAGAGATGGATGGATGATAGAGGGGCAGGAGGCAATGAAGAAAGATGAGAGTTGGAGACTATTAAAATGGCTAGAGCATGAAAATGCAGTTGGGTATTTAATTAAGGATAAAATATTTAATTAAGGATAAAGTACCTCAGACCCCATTAGGACCGAGACCATGGGATTGAAAAATGCCAGTGACACCGCAAAGGGCCGAGACCACACCCAGACCGTGCATGTGATGCACGGATCTCAAAATTTCAATTTAATGAAATTTTGAAATCCATACATCACAAGGTCTCCATGTGGTCTCGACCCTTTATAGCAAAGTCCCATGGGATTTTAAGGTGAGCCTACCATGTGAAATAGGCCCCACCTGAAACCCAATGCTCTTAAAACATAGTCTCGACCCTAATGGGGTCTAATAGCAAAGTCCATTAATTAAAGGGAAATGTTCAACTTACCTGGAATTTGACTAGGTAATTAAAATGCAAGGTCCTCTTTAATCCATGCACTCCTTTTAAAAATTCATCAACCGTGGTTAGGATTCACTCATTCGGTTAAGCAATATAATCTTGATTTTTAAAAACAAAAATACTAACCTTAATTTCTTAAGCTTAATTATAATTGAAGAAGTGGTTAGGATTCACTCACTCTTAAAGTTAAGCAATATTACCTTAATTTAAAAAAAACAAACAAACAAATACACAAACCTTAATCTTCTTAAGCTTAACCATAGTTATAGTTAGATGAGTGTTAAAAAAGACGTGGACACGGCATTCGACTACATAGTCAAATGCGTGATGCGCTAATCACTGACCTTAATTAATTAAAGAGTAAAGCATGACAATCTTATAATTATTGAGAGATAAGGATAATTTTGTCAATACTTTTTTTTCCATAATTATTAGATTACCACTAATTTTAGTAACTAAGCTCTCTTCATATTTAAAACACCTATAATTAAAGTTCTCAACCACTTGGGTACTGCTGATTATTATACATTAGTACGCCAGAGATTTGTCCCACTGGTAGTTTATCTCCCTTTGGGGATGAGTGACCCTTGTTCGAGTCCCGATGTGGCTGTTGAGCGCCCACCCTTGAGTTCTAACCCCCTAACCCCCCCCTTATCTCCCCATATCCCGTGACATAACAGTCAAAATGCGTCCCTTTTCTAGAAGCCTTATAAAGAAAAGAAAGTGAGTTTTAAACGGGTAGTGTTGTTACCCTGTCAAGCCTCAAGCTAAAAATTAGAAGAAAATGGATATATTATGTGTGCAAATTGCGCGCCCCCAATATTGTACGAGCAATGTTAGTAAAGTACAATTTATGAAGTCAAATTTGCCAATTGCACAAGGAGCCAAATCATCTCCGGTGATAACCGGATTTGGCAAATCCGGTTATCACCCCTAGAGGTCATCACGTGTCTCCTTTGACTCCCCCTTAACCGTGGGTAAGGTTCACCCACTTATTTTTGGTTTTTCTTTTTAAATACAAATTTTTAAAAAATTGTTTTTAATATTTAAAAAACTCTAAAAACAGTTTTTTAATTTAAAAAAAAGAATTAATATTTTTTAAGAAAAACCAAAAATAGGTGGGTGAACCTTACCCACGGTTAAGGGGTGTCAAAGAAGACACGTGGCGACCTCTAGGGGTGATAACTGGATTTGCCAAATCCAGTTATCACCGTAGAGGATTTGACTCCATTGCGCAATGAGTGCCTTCACAGATAGGAAAATAATCAACTCCTTGGTGACGCAAAAGGTTCGTCTTGGCTCCCCTTTTCTTGCCATATGTCCCCCTTTTAACTTCATTTAATCTCGGTTAAGATTCATTTACCCCTAAGGTTCATACATCTGGTTTTTAGATGAATAAAATAAAATTATTTAACCACATGATTAAAAAACTTTAATCCGGGTGGTTATGTGAGATCGAGGAGTGATAGTTCCTTCCTCGCCCATGGAGAGAACTACTGCTCTTACAGATACCCACAATGGCCCACTATATCCTGCGCACAATATCTGTGTGCCCAGTTGCATACACTAATCATATTCAAAAAAAGAAAAAAAACTGAAAAGCTAAGAGAAAGTAAACAAAAAGGAAATGATGAAATGAAGAGTAATTATCTTTTACTGGGGAGAAGGAATCACAGCCAATCACTATTGAACTAAGGGAGAACTCAATCGTAACCACAAATCAACGTGTGTTTCTTTTAATCCCTATTAACCTTGGTTAAGATTCACCACCCGTAGAGTTCAACAATCTAACTTTGGTTTATAGAAATTGTGTTTTTTTTTTAAAAAAAATTTACAATAAGGTTAAAATTTGTTAACCCTAGGATTAATATTTTTTAAATAATTTTTTCTTTAATCCAGTTAGATGAACAAGATTTTTTATTCGGGTTTCTTTTTAATATTTTTTCAAAAAACCTAAGTCTTTTTGTTTAGGTTTCTTTTTAACCCATTTAAAAATGGGTCGGCTGCATGTTAAAAGCTACGAAGACTCAACATCTAGAAGAGAATAAGTCGGTTGCGGGTTGAGGAACATTGAATCATATTACAAAACTCAACATCTAGAAGAAAAGTCTTACCGCTCCCCCAAAAAAAAAAAAAAACCTGTAACAAAACTACGAAAGTGCTCATTTTCACTGAGGAAAATAATCACTTCTTCGGCCGGCGACGTGAGGAGGGCGGCTCCACTTTTCTTGTCACGTATTCTTCTTTTAACTCTTTTTAATTATGGTTAAGATTTACTTACCCGTATTTGATTGTCGAGAAAATCTGGAAAAGAAAAGAAAAAAAAAATATAAATTTTCCATCGTTTGGTTGTCTAGAAAATTAGAGAGAAAATTTTTTGATAAATTTTTTTAAATTATCAAAATGCCCCTACCTTTTCAAAATTATCAAAATACCCTTGATCCTGTAAATAACTTCATAAATTTATTTTATTTTATTTTACTCAAAATTGTTTTTTACACTTTTTAAATATTTTTTTACACTTTTAAATATTTTTTAAAAGATTTTTCAAAGCTTTTTTCAAAAAACCCAAAACAAATAAAACACTACGGGCTTTGTCCTGCCTTCTTCCTCACGGCAGGGATTTTTTTTTTTAATGCATATTTGCTTATTTCAACCAAAAATCAATAATGAAATTCTAAAAAATCATTTTAATACTTAAATCCTGATCAAATCAATATTAAAACCTATCATATTCCAACTTGTTTAAATCAATCCAACCCCCAAAACCTAAGTTTGGGAGAGTGTGGATAAAATCAAAACTCTCCCATCCGCATCCATTTTCAACCCTATTCATAGAAATTTTCACCCCAATCTATCTCGATTTTAAATCTATAAATAACCCCCTTTATCAAACGGAAAAGGGAGAATAAATTTGAAGAACACTTTGGAGAGCAAATCTAGAGTCTTCGCAGGTGTCGCGGCCAAAATCTCCGCCGCCGGAATCTTTGCCAAAAACACAGAGAAGTGAGGGGTTGAACTCCTGATTTTTTCTCCCCCCTTTCTTTTCTCTTTAAAATCCAAGATTTTTGTAAGGATTTTAAATCCATTGTTTAGGAGAAATTTTTTTAAAAATTTCTATTTTGTTTTCTTTTACTTCATTTTCTTAGTAATCAAATGATGGAAAATCTCATTTTCGTTCATTTTCTTTTCCACCTCAATTTTCTCAGCAACCAAACACAACATTAGGGTTCACTCATTTGTCCTTAGTTTTTATAAGAAAAAGAATTAAATAAAATGTTTAACAACAACGGTTTTCAAAAATTAACCTGAATTTGTGACAGTTCAAAGGTGCTTTGTGGGAGCCACTCCTAACCCGTGGAGCAAACTATTGTTGTTATACAAAATAAAGACACTAATTAATTATCAACCTACTTATTTTGAATACATTTATGTAGAGCCTGACCCAAGTAACCGGGAAAAAAAAGTCTTGAGGAGGGGACCCGCTTCTAAGCTGACTTAAGTGTCCCGTGTCCCGTGTCCCTTTTAACTCCTGTTTAATCATGGTTAAGTTTAATTAAATTAAAATTTAGTATTTTTTTTTTTTTCTAAACATCTTGGTTTGATTGGTTAACCCCCTAGGGTTAACCACAGGATTGTAAAAATGGTGTTGGACCAATGAGGGTCCGTTTTCCATTTCCCAGAAAAAAACTCTCATTGTCAATCCAATCTAAATTAAAAATTCATAACCAATTACCATAAATAAGGATTTTGTAATGGAGTCCTTTTCATCAATGTACAGTCCTTATATCAATAAGGAGAAGGCACATGCTTCATTCATACCCAGCCTACCAAACGAATCAAATCTAATAGGATCCTATATTACAGTGACGTGGAGGATTGTTTGTTTGCATGTTTTTTTGGGGTAGTGGGTGGTGAGTTAGAGACTCGTGTGTAATTGGGGGTGTAAGGGAAAGAAGTTGAGGATCCGGCAATTCCAAACCAGACAAGATCATCTCGTCTAGTTCAGCCATTCGAGCAACCTGATCAGGTTCATTTCAGCACAGGAAATACCCTTATCTGTGGTTATATGTCGTGCAGCGCATGTCAACCATCATATACTCAGTCACAAATGTCTCGAAGAAGAACTTGCAGCAATTAAGTGTCACGTCAACATATCAACCGAGGGAACCAGTCAAAGCCGACTTTACAGATGTGAGCATGAGATTTTTCTTATCCATTTTCACATTTATATGGTTTGACTGAGAGTCGCCACCTAATCATTCTTAGGGATAGGTCCCGGGATTTGGATAAGGCAAATGGTCTCTCAGAGTTAGGATAAACGGTTCAATTAAGCCTCGGGGAAGGTGTTAGGCACCCCAGGACCCCCATTTTACAATGGTTACCTACTCCCTAAATTTAAGTCAAATTTAATCTCAAAATTAGTTAAAATGTCTAAGTGTTTAAACGAATGCTAATTCAAGAAAGATAGAAAGCTAGATGAGCTAGGGTCGAACCCGGGTTGAGTTGCCTACGTACTCACATTGGGGTGAGATCAGATCGAGCGTAGTTTTGGCACATGAGCCTGTGCCAAGGCTAGGGGGGTGTGTGTGCATAGGGTGGTCAAGGGTCTAGCCCAGAAGTTAGGGTTTAGTTGACCGGGTTGGTCAAATGCAAGGTCAAGTCTAATCGCGGTTAGAAGGGAGTTAACCAAGATTAGGGGCTAACCGAGGTTAAAGGGGTCAAAGTTTATATTTTTGGTCTTTTGATCATATTTAAATGTTTTTGGTATTTTGATCATATTCGAATGTTTTTGGTATTTTGAGATTTTATCATGTTTTTTTGGATTTTCATATAGGTAGGATTTTAACTAAAGTCAAATTTAATCCAAGAGAAAGATTAAAGAAAAATTAGGCTAAAAGATTATACTTAGGACATAAAGAGGGATGTGCATTATAAATAGTAAATGGTCTATTACCAACACCTATTTTGTTGGATTGGTGTGGATAATAAATCAAATATCATTGTCTTTGGTATTAGGCATTTCGGATAATGTCCTCTTTAAGTCCTTAAGTCATCATTTATCCATTCAAAATAGAACATGAAAGAAAGAGAAAGAAATGAAAAAAATGACAAGTGAAGAAAATGAAAACTCATCATCTCCTCTCTAATGTAATCCCTTTACACCATTATGAATGATGTAATGAGACTCTAAATATGAAAATTTGAGAGATAATGAGTTTCTCAAAGGATTCTAGAAGAAAGACTAGAATCTAAATGAATAAACAAAATAAAAAGAGATGTATAGCTTTAGCTTCCACTCTCTATGGGCCTACCCATATCCACATTAGTGGGTACATAGAAAAGAAAGAAATATTTACATGAGAGAAAAAAAAAAAAATTTCATTTCTTTTAAGGTGGGGTCCCTCTACACCATTAGATTCGTGTAGAGAGACCCAACTAGACTTAAGAAGAGAAAAGTCTTTCCAAACGGTTCTAGAAACAGACTAGAAATAAATAAATAATATAAACGAAAGAAGAAGATGAAGAATAAAGGGAGGAGTGTCTATTCCTCCAAGACTTCTTTTCCAATGCTCCAAGAGGTGGGAGGTTTTTAGAGTCCACAAAGGAAGAGAGTTAGTGAAGAACTCTAGGCTTTTAGTCCAGAAATTCTCTACACACTTTAAACCTTGGCTTCTTCTAACTTTCTTCAAAGCTAAAAAGAAAAATAAAGGGTGAGATGAGGAAGAGCTAGAGTTTCCACTTGAGATTTCGGAGGAGGAAGAAATGGCTTGTGAGGGTCTTGTATTTATAGAGTTTTCAAGGGGTTGTGGCAATTTGGTAATTAATAGAGGGTTAGGTGAGAAGAATGGAGGTGATTGGTTGGTCAAAATTGATGTGATTGGTGATTGGGTAATCAAAAAGGTATGTACTTGATGAGAGGTGATTGAGTGGTCAAAAGGCGTGTAAGAGAATTAATTCTTTTGTAAAAGGTGTAAGAATGAGGTTTAAGAGGTGTAAGAGAGTAAGGGGGTGATTGGTTAGTCAAAAAGATGTGTACTTGGTGAGAGATGATTGGGTGATCAAAAAGGTGTGTAAACACAAAAATGGGGCTATTTGGGGTTTGAAGAAAAAATAAAAGGTCTTTTCTAGGAAAGTGAAAAGTGGGCTTAGGTTTGTGGGTCTTGGATATGGGTTGAATGGATGTAGGTATGTGGACTAGATCTTATGGATCATGAGTTGTTAGTAGATGGGTCATGGGTTATGGTTATTGGATTTTAGCTATGACAATTGCGCTTGAGCTATGATAATTAGGTTTTCACTAAAGCAATTGAGCTTTGGCTAAGACAATTGGGTAATTAAGCTTGGCTACTTGGGCTTGGGTAATGGAATTAAGTAATTGAGCTTAATTGAGTTGTTTAGGTACAAGTTTGGCCAAATGGGCTTGGGCTTTGGGTAAACCTTGGAGCATTTGAAGAAGCGGGAAGAGGGATAAGGGGTGCAAAAATAGGGTGCTTACAACAGACATGTGACGTAACGAGAGCCGCCGGACTCTAACATGAAGAGTTACAAAGCACCTGAGACAGTGACCATCAACAAGATGTCAAGTAATGCGAAGTAGGATATACCAACAGAAAGAGAAGCGTAGAAAGTGGTAAGCACTAATTCTCTAAGAAAAATTCCAGTGTACGATGACAACTAACTTGAACGACGGAGTGTCCTCCACAGGTAGAGGATAACCTCATGGATGCTTGAAGATGCTAAGGAATAGAGAAGGAGGTGTGCGTGGAACCCCATTGCGCTTTGGAACACGCATAGCTATCATCTAAGGTATGATCCAAACCCACCACAAATTAGCGTCGTCTATCTGTGGGAAAAATACGAGTTTCCTGTCAAACAAAGAAGTTATTGAGAGGTATGCAACAAGGGGGCAACAAGCCCAGTGTGGCTGAACGGTACGTCGTAAGAACTCGTGAATGACATGAAAAAAGCATTATACTTTAGTACAAACAAACAAGAGGAAATAGCGGAAAACTCATGGAAAAAATGGTCTATTATTAATCTCAGGGTCACAATCTTTACTCGTCATTAGCATTACAACAAACGTGAGCGGTGAGGCTCAATTTGTTTACATGTCATGAAGTACTAAGGAAGATACAGTAAAAAAAGAAGCGTGTCTCTAGCATATAATATGAAAGAAAATGTCGGTGGACCAAGTCCAGCCTGGTGTCATCCACAGGAGAGGAGCTTCCCAAGAGCTGCCCAAATAGAGTCGGGAACACAGACATGAACTCCTCAGAAAAGACGGAGGAGGCCAAAGGAAGGTGGCAAAGTGATATAGCAGACACTCCTGGACCCTACACGGGACCCTCGTGAACAGTCAGCCAGATTTCTCCCCGTCCGTACCTTGATGGAACATAGAATAGTGCATACAGGCCCTTCACTCTTCCTTCCATCATAAGATGTTGAATGAGGAACACCGTAATTCCAAACAAAGAGGTGACACGCAGCACCCGTGACATGTAGGCATGCATTGTAAGCAACCAATTTTTACACCCCTCTTTAACCATGGTTAAGTAATCTAACCCTAATTTAACCCTAGATTAAAACCTAAGTCAAGCCCTAGTTCAACCCTAATCAAACCTTAGGTCTAACTCTAGGTCAATCCTAGTGAAAACCAATGTCCAACTCCAACCCTAGAACCTAAGACATAGGCCCAGGGTCTATGAGTAACCGAGTCAAGACCACTAGGGCCTAGACCCGTAGCCAAACAACCCTGGGCCCAAGCATGGGCCCATGACCTAGCCAGGCCCTGGGAGGGGGGCCCTAGCACCCAAAATTCAAATTGTTTAGAATGTCGATAGACTATCTACTGACATTCCTTTTATGGAAAAACTTCGTACCGTGTGGGGTGCATTAAGCACGAGCCAGACCCTACTTTTGGAAAAATCCAGGAATGGTAGTAGAGTCTCTACCGTCATTTCTCATTTTTCTTTATAGGGGAATGATGTTACTGGAATTACCGTCATTCTCTATCTCTGTGTGTAAACATCCTGCCTGCCCCCTATGCACTCTAGGCAAGCCTCTGGCCAGCCTCCTATGCCTCCTGGGACCTCCACCTAGCTCTGTCCTATTTCCCTGGATGTCCCAAACCTCTTTCCTTATAAATAGAGCCCCACCTCACTTCATCTTCCCCAGTGGAAGCAATCCAAAATTCTCAAAAAAATACATGAGAAAATCCTCAATAGAAGCTCTGATCAGCCCATCAGCTTTATGTCAGTCAAGTTCTCAGCTACTAGGGATCGAGTTCAAGCCTAAGGAATAGGCTTTGGCTATTCCTCCTTAGTAGGGTCACCCCTCCATTCACACCACCACCGTAGACCCCATCACCACCACTGTTGGAACACTATTAGCAAGGTAGGGACCTTCCCCTACTCCTTTCTTTACTCTTTATCACTTGTGAGCCCCTGGTCCTATTCCAGGGAACTTTTGTTTTGTTGTAGACCCAAGAGCAGAGGTCCCCTTGCTCCCACCGTGAGCAAAGGAGACCCTCTTAGTGAGAAGATCTTTTCTTTCTTTGCATATACAAGTATAGTCCAAACCCTACTCCCCTAAATCCCCTAAAGTATCCCTCAGCATTAGGAAAGTCTCTGGGGAGCTGTGACCCAATGCCCAACAAGTTTTCTAAGAAAATCCAGAATGACGGTAAACACAATACCGTCATTTTGGACCATCTATCTTTCTGCAGTTGTAGGCCTAATGCAAAGGAATCTTGGTCCATTCCAAGGCCTAGTTCAAGTCCCTGAGGCCACCCTTACTCATCCCTGACCTTGGTGCGTTCACCTGACCCCTCTAACCACAGTTACAGTGCCCCAAAACCAAAGCTACCCAGAACGACAGTAAACAATGTACCGAACATTCTGAACTTTCTGATATTTGAAGAAATATTAGAAAATACATACTGTGCAAAGTAGCGGACTTGATAAGTCTCGGCAAAAGAATAGACCCAATAGGTAATAGAGAAATGGATTGATTTCTACAGTAGGATAAATATCATCAACTTAAGATTAGACTTCTGTATTCTCAACTTTAATTGACCATTAAGACATTAAGATAATGGAAAACTCTAGGGTGTCAATGGAACGGGCTGGGCTAGGGCTTTATATATATAAGCCCAAACCCTATCCATTTTTTTGGCTAGGTCAGACGTCATTATTAATTAATAGAACTGGACCTGGCCATTGACACCTGATCATTTAAGATCGTTACCTCGTAAAAGCACTGATTTTGGAGAATAGTGACAATTATTAAGGGTATCGAACCACGAAGATTGCGTTAGTTATACTGCTTAATCATAAAGATTGATTTTAATTTAATGGTGAAAACAAGGGATTTTGGTTTATATTTAGAAATCTTAAATTAATCTAAATGCAAAGAACAAGTAAAAATTGATAAGAAATCAAAATAAAGGAATCTAGGGTATTGAATCCACCACTAGCCTCCTAACATTGATTTATTGCATTCAATCCGAGATCATTATTTGCAAATGATCACGATTAATTGAGACTACAAATTTCAATTTGAATCATTACGAAGATCAAATACTCAAATCTTAGGTATGACCTATCTTTGGTTGGAATGAATCATCCACATTATACTAGTTAACCTAAGGTAGTGGTCACGATTCGTCTTTCCTAAGAATAGATCATTCTAACATTCAAATATATGTACAAAAAAGTTTCATTGCATACTATCCATACATAAGATCATAGAAGTCACATATAAATCGATTTTAATAGAAAAGTAGATGATTCCTAAGACAAGGAATAACTTTATTAAGATCAAATATACACTCTATAATCGATTACCAAAGGCAACCCTCAAAGTATGCAATCATCATATACAAATAATAAAACCCTAAAAAGAAATACAAAAATCAATGTTACTTGCCTAAGGTTTCATCGAAACCCTAGATGCGAGATTAGTTGTTGATGGGAGACGGAGCAAACGCTATAGATGGTCAAGACTCCATACTCCAAATCCTTCTAAAGCTCCTCTTCTTGTGAAATCCTCTAGATTCTGAACCCCTGGGCAAGACCTTAGGGTCTTCTATTTAGAGGGTTTCAAAGAGTTTTATTAGGGTTCACTTCCCAGATCCGTGCACGCATCCTGAGACTTTTAAACACTAACCTCTGATCGATAGGATAGTAAGTTCTGATTGATCAGAGCTTTTTGATTCTATACGATCGATCACCCTGTACAGTTCGAACGATCGAATTGTCATGAAGTTTTGTTTTATTCTTCTGTTGTTCCCCGATCGGTCAGTCTAAACCAGTACAATCGGTCGAACTCCGATCGATCGGGTTGGTCCGACGATTGATCAGATTGAGCAATTCTACTCGGTCTTTCTCCTTGCTCTATTGCTCTTCTGTCATTGGCTCGGTTAAGGTTCTTCTAGCCTCCTCACATCTCGTAAACCCTTAAGTTTAATTCATTTCATTCTCATGAACCTAAAATAGAAAAACACAACCAAGTGAAGTAACTTAGCTTCAAAATGAACTTTAAAGAACTAACAAGTGTAGTTTGAAGTGCATAAATATGTAACAATTAACACCGATCAACACCCCTAATAAGCACGCTCTTCATCCACTGTTGATACAGTACATTCCTTTCCTTGAAAAGAAACTACTTTTGGAGTTTTGGGCAGCCAATATGTCTCAATATTCACACATCTTTGTTACTCCAACTTCTCTTGTCAATTACAAAACTTGTTTAAACTGTTTTGTTAATACTTTATTTGTTAATCGTCATATGCATGCAATTGTATTGTACTGCATTAAGGTCCACTTCCAGATTTTAAATTGTCTATTAATTTCATGATAATTTAATTTATACTTTAGATAAGAAGAATGTTGATCTAATAGACAATATGAGATTATAAAATAGAATGCATGTAGAACCCACACCCTCAAGTCTTCCAAGACCAAATTAGAGGGATACATCCCATGTGGCACACACTTCTAAGTCTAAGAACCACTCTCATCCCTAATCACCAAAACTAACTGATGAACGACATGTGGACCACACCTCTCAAATGCTAATAACCGCATCCTTCTCCTATGGCTTTAGTTATGTATAACTAGTGGACCATACGTGCGATGCACGTTAGAGAGGAAAGGGGAGAGAAAGTGGGAATAGGGACCCTACTGAGAGTCACGTGATACACATGTGAGAGAAAATATAAGTGTAAGGGTATTGATGCACGTGAGAGAAAGGGAAGAGGGAGAGAAAGTGGGAAGAGAGATTCTAGTGAGACCAACTTGTTGCATGCACGTGAGAAGATATTAAGTGTATGGATAATTTTGTAAATAATTATTATAATAATGAAGATTTAGAAGATATAAGTATAAGAGTAATTTTGTCAACAATGACAAAATTTAATCAACGTTTTAAAGGGCTCTACTATCATTATGATAGTAGAGTTGAGATCATAAGGGTAATTTTGTTATTCTAATTATAATAATAGAGAAGATAAGTATAAAGGTAATTTTGATAATAGTGACAAAATTCAATCAACATTTTTAAGAGCTCTATTATCTCTACTATCATAATGAGAGAATGAGGGACAGGTAGCATTGATTGACTTTTTTTTACTATGATAAAAAAAAATACAATTATTATTTTATTTTATTATTATTAGTGAATATATATTTAAGGGTGTTAAAGTCATTACAAATCTATTAACTTTAATCCATTGAGATAGGGTTGATTCCCTCAATTATCTACTCATATTTTTCCTTTCTCTATGTGTTTTCAACCGACACACAACTCACATTTCTAATACATTCTCTTACCCACATCTCTCCTCTAACACACGTGCATCAGTGGGCTTCACTAGGGTCACTCTTTCTTACTCTCTCCCCCTTCCCTCGCATGTGCGTCGCGCGTGCAGCCCACTAGTCATTATAATAGTAAAATAGAGATAAGGGTAATTTTGTTATTCTGTTTATAATAGTAACCACTAGTCATTATAATAGTAGAGTAGAGATAATGGTAATTTTGTTATTCTTATTATAATATTATAATAGTATAAGTGTAAGCATAATTTTGTTAATTGTGACAAAATTTAATCAAGATTATCACTCTCTTTATAATAATAGAGATATGTGATAGACCATATATTAATCCAATACAATGGATTTTGGGGCAGATAATATAAGAATTAAGAATAATAGCCTTGCTCTTTCATTTCTGTTTTTTACATACAATTAAATAGCTACATTAACTGATTGAAAAATGCTAAGCATACTTTAATTACCGTACTCATCCTTCTTTTTTTTCTTTTTTTTAAATAGAGAATAACTATCTACAAGGGCTCCACCGGCTAGTTGAACTGTCAACCAGAGCACCCAAAAATTGCCTTAGGAATGAGTATTTATGAAAAAATTTACTATTCAAAAATATCTTTCTTTGTGTTCTTAATTACCAAACTACCACTTCCCAAGGCAATTTTTGGGTTACTCCAATTATTTAACCGGAACTCCTATTCATAGTCTCTAGAAAGTTATTGAAAACACTATTGAGATTTGGGCCACATGATTGAAAATTCAATGACGATGAGGTGCATATGCATCAAATGGTGGGCCCCCACTTGATGTTTGGCATCATTAGATTTTCAATTGTGCGGCCTAGTTCTCTATAATACCTACTGTCGAGAGTTTTAAATCACTTCCCTGTAATGAAACAAACGGTTTGTGTGATCCCACAAGTGGGTAGAGCAGACTCACAAAAATAAACAAATAAATTAATAGGCACGAGAAAAAAACATATTAGCTAGTGATTGTGAGGCTTCAATTCTTGACGAGAGGTGACACAAAATGCCTCTGCCCGTTCATTCCTTGGATAGATAGAGTCTCTGCCCATCCATCCCTTAGATAGATATAGGGGGAGGGAGGGAGAGAGGGAGAGGGAGGGCAGAACTTTTGGTTTTTTCATATTGTCAAAAAGTTGAACAATAAAAATAGATGACGAGTGCCTGATTGAATTGATTGGATCATGTAGAAACAAGATTCAAGTCTAACGGTTTGTTAAGATGCCTCAATATGTGAGAATTTTTTGAATTGTGGGAGTATGGTTAGCACTCATCGTCATCTAACATCTTACCAATCTTGATTTAAAAAAAAAAAATTACAATGACAATAGATGATGCATACAAAGAAATTCTACCTCATTATTATTAGGAGCAATAGTTGGCTCCACTGGCAAGTAGCGAACTATTGCTCCACGCTCTCAAAAAGCTATCTCGACTACTATAAGCTCTAGTTAATTTTTTTAAAACTCTTGTGGTTAAATTTTTTTGTATTTTATTTTTCTAAAAACCAAGGTAAATACATGAACCATATGAGTGAGTGAATCTTAACCACAACTAAATAGAGTTAAAAGGGGGACATGTGGCATTAATAGAGGACCTGAGATGCACGTCCTCGCGTCACCAACCAAGGAAGTGATTATTTTCCTATTATTAGGAGCAAGACTTAGCATTCAAACTGATCTGCTACAGCGATTGGTTGTCAGTCAGTCAAACTAATCTAACATTCCGGTTCATGTACCATCTTCAAGAGACTTCGGATCACAGCCAATCGCGATTGAACTCGGGGAGAGTTAAATTACACCCACAGATTAGCATGTGTCCCTTTTAACCTCTATTAACTATGGTTAAGTTTTATCAATCTTTTAGGTTCAACCATCTGTCCTTAATTTTAAGAAAAAAATTATTTAAAAAAAATTAACCCTAAGGTTAAAAAAATCTAACCCTAGGATTAATTTTTTTTTAAGTATCTAAAAATCAAAGTTAAATTATTGAATCTAGTGGTTATGAAATCTTAATCACAGTTAATATGAGTTTTAAAATTTGAAAAAAGACACGTGTTAATCTATGGGTGTGATTGAACACTATCCGAGTGCATTCGCGATTGGCTGTGATCAAATACGTTCTCATGTTCAAATGGAGGCTATTAATTTGGACAGATCATGTCAAACCTATTGGGTCGTGTTTGTTTAAATGGACCGAAGGAAACGGGTGGCAGATCAAAGTAATTGTTTGTCTTTATCCTTTCTTCTCTGGTCGCCCTCTAATCCGTGTCACCCACTTGAACTCGTCTTTATCCTTTCTGGTCTGCCCTCTAATAACTAATCCGTGTCTCTCACATTGCCTCAGGACTGCTTTTTAGGTGTGTATGTACGTGGTCCATATTCAAATAAATAAATAAATAAATAAATATATATATATATATATATATATATATATATATATGTGTGTGTGGAGGGGGTCTGTACTCACCAAGACTTTTAAATGAGGAAAATAGTCAACGTACCTCCATTTGCAAATGTAATTGCAGGTCATCAATGGTCCGGGTCCCATTTTAAAAATTTTACCATATTTGATGAGTATTTAAGAATTGACTGTAAACCAATGAAAACAACTAATTACCTTTACAAATTGATATCTTTGGTACGCCTATCATTGCTCTTAAAATAAACTTGGAATAGTTCATCTCTTTTTCATGTCCATGTAAGGAAGAATGCTAGTGTTCACCGAGACAATTGAGTTTGGTAATGTTCACTAAAGGAGAGTTTGGTAACTCTAAACAAAATAGGTAGAGCTTATTTGAAAATTGAATTTTATATTGCTTAAGTTAAAGATTAATTGGATGGGTAGATCTTTTTGAAATAAATATTTACTACTAAAGAAAAAAATAGCTCACATCTACTTATTATTTAAGAGATAAAACTTCTATTTTAAAAAGATTTAGACATCTAATTAACCTTTAATTTAAGAATCTAAAATCCAAATAAGTTCAATTTTCAAATAAATTCTACCTATTTAGTTTAGAGTTACCAAATGTCCTCTGAGTCTTTTCAATTCCTATGTATTGAATATAATTTTATTAAATATAAAAATAGTTTAATATTTTCATATGGAACAATACATGAGAAGGCAAGAAATACAAAAAAAAACAGCAGTTAAATCGAATTTCAATCTTGCATTTAATGGTTGGTATCTGACAAAAGACTAAGCTACCTTTAACTTTAGAAAAAATGTCATTGTAAAGTTATCAAGTTCGTTAGCATTGTGAACGTTAAAAAAGACTATACAACATTTGTATTGAGCGGAAAATTCATCCAAAATACACTCATTGAAAGATTGGTAAAAAAATCAATTCCAATGGAGTTGTTTACCAATTGGACGACAGACATTAGCATGTTGTGTAACTTAATTTGGGTCATTTGACTCTTAACAATTAATGCTGATTAACTAGAATTAATTGATATGTTTTCAACTCGACGTTTCTGTTGTGACTTATTTTTTTGTTAGGCATCTCTCAATGAGTGAGTCTTTGATGAATTTTTTGATTTAATTGAAAATTGCCACATGTAATTTTTGTAGTTGATAACTAAGTTCACGAGTTATAAGCAAATGCAAAGTTAGGAGTGTCATAAATATCAGAGGTGCATGGAGTTGCATTAGAGGGTGGAAGCATGTGGAAACAATTAAGAATGGGGTGAGAGGGATCGTTTGGTGCCCAACGGAATGTCAAAGACTCAAAATGTCTTTAACTTGTGCCAACTGTCTACTATGTCCACCTGAGAAAGACATGGGATCTTATTCGGTTGATTCTGGAGATGAGACCACCAGCACCACTTCAAAGATATCACATATTTTGTGCACGTCAATCAAGATATTAGTTTGCGTAGAGTGAGGGGGTTTGCACGACCTATGGGAATTAGTGGAGTGCTTTAAGAGGTTCAAACACCATCGCAACCGAAAAAAAAAAAAAATTGCTTACAAAACAATCAACAGCACAAGAATAGGGGGCCATGGCCTACCCAAAATTTTTGATTTTTTAATATGAGATGATATTATAAATAAATAAAAAATTATATATTTTTACCCCCCACCCAAAAAAAAAAAAAAACAACTCTAATTAGTTTACTATGAAGGAAGGTTGGCCCTCCAAAAATTTGTAATTTTCTCATAGGCATACCCCAAATCCGTTGATTTTCTCGATACATGTATATGGGCTCCTGGATCCGTCCCTGCACAAGTTTATATGGCATCATCGAAGGATGGAGCTAAGATTTTCTTGTAGGGGGGCTGGGTAGGGTTTCGGTTTCAGGGCATAGCCTCTGATTTTTTTCAGGGACAAGTTCGTGGGCTATACCCACAAGGGGTTGGTCAAGTTTTCCTAGTGGTTATGTGTTCAAATCTCACTCTTCAACTTAAACGTAGGGTTTGTGGGAAAAATTCTAAGTGTGTCGGTGAGGACACCCAAAGGATTACTCTTTTTTTTTTTTTTGTTAAAATGATATCATGTGACACCGTCCTTACCTGGTTTGAGACACCTTATGTTAGAAAACAAAAGTTTGTGGGCCATCTTTACTGTTTGTTCCTCTTTGTAAAGAATTTTGTAAAAATTAGGATGTGGGTGCAATTGTTCTCCTTGTCCTTGCTCGTGGTTATGTCATCTTAAATTAAATAATATAGTATATAACATAGTTTTTTTAATTGTCACCATTGGCCCATGACTATGCCCTTTTAAATTAAATTATTATAAATTTAGTTTTTTTTTCTTGAAAGTTCAGGGCTAAAGCCCTCATGCCTCCCTGTTCGCGCCTGCTCCCCGGCTAATCTTCAATTAATACATATAATAAAAAATAAAAATAAAAGGTAAAAATAAAAAATTTCAAAATTTGAAAGGGGGCTTTCGACCCCTGGCCCCCACGTGGCTTCGTCAGTGGCGCAATCAGACTGATGTTAGCGGTCTCCCAAGTCCCTCATAAATCATCCTCTTGGACAGCAATATTAATGCTCAACTCTTCTGCCACGTGACCAAATTGATTTTTTCTTTTGTACTTTTTGATGGATGGAACAGTTGCTAATTGATTGCTGGAGTCCAGCAATGCATCACAAATTGGGCATGGCCGGCTTCTCATTGGCTGGCGAAGCCAGAAAGAGTTTGTCTCGGGCAACCATAGAATATAGGGGACAAGTGGTAGAGAAATCAAAATCATTAACCCCATGATTTTGACTTTTTCACATATTATATGATGACACATAACAATAAAGTGTTGAGATAAAGGGGAAGAGATATCAAGTGAGTTGAAGTCAAAATCATGGGGAAAAAATGAAATGACTTCCCTTTTTGACGCCACATGTCCCTTATTCTATGGTTGCCCGAGAGTCCTTTCTGATTTCGCCAGAGACAATCCGAAGCCGGCATGGTATTGTTTGTGGCAGAAAAAGGTCTCTACACATCAATGGACATATGACAATAAAAAATGATGAGATATCAATTGGAGAGAAGTCGAAAACATGGAGAAAAAATGAAATGATTTTTTTTTTTATTGTCACATGTCGAATGATACGTGGAAAGTCAGAGACATTTTTAGGCATCTACTAGAGACAATAAAAAACTAATAAAAAGCCTGTGTGATGCATAAAAATGAACGGAAATGAGAAAATGATAAAAAGAGTGGCAACATTAAAAGACCTAGCTAATTGAAAACATTTGAGAATAATAAAATTGTTCATAAAACAATAATAATATTGTAATTACGTGTGTTTCTACATCACTGTCTTGAAATTCTATGCATTGTTTGGATTCAGAGTATAGGAAATTTTATGTTACTTTGAAATAAGCCTAACGCACATACCTCAATCAAGTCAAAAACCACATGTCTCTTCACTAAAAAAAAATAATAATAATAATAATCTCATGTATATAAGCACAAACCTCTTTCCATAAATCTCGGTGCACAAGCGGTGATATATAAATCATAACACGTACTAATCTCTGAACGAAATAGTACAACAACAATAAAACATACTAATATCCAGATGTATAATAAGGTAAGAACAACAAAAATTTTAGTTGAATTATTATCTATGTGAACACCCCCGCCTCTTGCGTGAGTGGTAGGGGTGTGACCTTTCATGGGGAAGGTTCTGGGGATCTAATCCCCTTAGGTTAAGGGTTGCAAGAGCCTCAATGCCCCGACTAACTACTAACTGTACTAACTTTACTGATATATGCCGATACCCAAAAAAAAAAAATTATCTATGTGAATTAAATTATCAAAAATATGTGAATGTTTTTTAGTTTATGATTTGTATAAGGCATTTAAATTATCAATTTAATAACTACTGGATTTAGTATTAAAATTTTAAATAATTACCAATCAAATAATGACAAATTAAAATATGGAATTAGTATTGAAAATTTTAAGTCATATTATTTATAAATAATTACTAATCAAATATTGACAAAATAAGCTTCGATTTCCTCAAAACAATCCAGTTGATGTTATTGCAATCCTAGAAAAGTTTGTTGGAATAGATCTTTGTAAGGAATTACATCCAATGCATCTACATCTCCGAAAAGGAAACAGTACTCTTATATCTTTAAATATAATTTGCATGTTCTTATCAATCTAAATCATCATCTAATCACTTATTAGAAAATTATTATAATTATGTGACATTTTAGGATTAGATCTCTCAATATGGCCTATTCCAAGGAACATCTAGATTGATGGGAATAGATATCGAAATAATAATTAAGATATATGACAAACCTTTTTTGACTAGAGTTGTCACACACTCCTATATAAAACCACGCTAATTTTTTTGGGGTAAAAAATTTGGACCATTTCTTGATTTGTGTGTCATCGTTGTGCAGGGGCATGCTAAAACGTTAAAACAAGGTTAATGTTTATGATTAAAAGAAGAAGGAGAAAAAAAAAATTTAACCCGAAACAATAACGTCATTGAAACACCCCTATATCTGAAGCATATAACACATACAAGCATAAGGAAATATATAAATCTTCTGAATATAGTTGGTGATAACTAAGATGGAAACGTATTTTTTCATACAATGGCAATTTAAAAAACCCATATATCCGAAGAAGAACGCAGCACCCAGAAAACCCATGTATCCAACGGCCCTCCCTTTTATCTCCAACCTCTCTACGCCTCCAAATTTAAGAATGAAAGAGTATTCAAGAGAACCCAAGTGTAACGGATAAAATTCGTAAAACCAACTCAGCGTTGAGGGACGAGCTCGTTTTTGTTGTTTTGTTCACGAAAGTGACACGTGGACACAAGTTGGGGTCACGAGCTTAAAATATCGGGGTCACACGTTGTCCGATGCACAACGATCCCGTTGTGCGCATTACGACGTCTTTGTTCTCTTGCAGAACAACGTTTCCGTTGTGACTTTGACGACGTGCTCGTTGTCTAAAGCACAACGTGAACGTTGTGCTCTTGACAACGTCGTTGTCGTTGCGCGAACAACGAGACCGTTGTCTCACCGACAACGAGGTCGTGCTGTGTTTTGAGGCATCTACGCCGTAACCGAGCTTGGGTCAACAACGAGACCGACTCGTAGGAGGAAGTGATCAGGAGGCGATCCATAATTTCGACAAGTGTGCCGAACTCGCCGTTTCGTGCCGAAAGCACTGTCTTGGCATTTAATGCTGGTCACTTCTGCGTACCGTCCGATCCCGTCCGATTGGACTTAGAGGAGGCTCTCACGTGTAATGCAACCGACGGCAGACATATCTCAGATATTTGGCAATGAGTGCTAAGACACGTGGTATGGACACCTATGGCCATCCATGGTCATCGATGGCCATACCAACCTTGCCCTATATAAACCCCGTGATTTTTAGTGCACAAGGCACTGGATCATTAACCCAGATCCGAGAATACGTGTTCAGTGCTCCTAGTGCCTTGAGTATTTTTCAGTGTTTGATCTTGTGCTTACTGTTCACCATCTTCTACCCCTACTGACTTTACCATCGGAGTACAGGTCAGGGTGCCACACCCTCCGCTCCAACCTTCTACCAGTAAACCAGGACGTGGAAGTAGCTGCTGCTGACGCGTGTCCTTCCGGAATTTTTCCTCTCACAAAAATGGCGCCGTCTGTGGGAAATAATAAACGGACCCCCCTTCGCTCTCTGTGATCATGGCTGATCAGTCAGAAGTATTCGGGCATGAGGATCAAACCCCTCATTCCACTTCTTTCATACCCTCTGTCGTGCACATTCCTGGAGCCAGTCCTTCTTCTGGGCAACCAGAGAGGACCGTGCCTCCCCCTGCTGAGCTCTCTGTTTCAAATCGCGTCTTGGCGATGCTGCAACTGCAGCAGTCTGTTCTGGATCAAATCACCAGGCAGCAACAGTTAATGCAAGCAAGGCTGGAGGCGTTCGAGCATAGCAGGCTCGAGGTGGAGGAGGTGCCACTGCAGAGGCCTTCCTTGAGACGTCAGTTTGACTTCTCTTCTTCTCCTTCTGCCCCGGAGAACCGTGAGACCAGGTTTGTGCTTCTTCCTACTGAAGGGGATGTAAGGCAGCCTCCGGTTCGGGCAGAGCAGAGCATCCCTTCGGATCGTGTGGATTTCAGAGAAGGAGCAGGAAGAGAGGACCTGAGAGTGGGTACCGGAGGTGCAGACACCCAGAAGACTTGGGTAACAGCCAAGGAGGTGGAGGCTTTAATCGGTGCTCGTGTTAAAAGCATGAAGGGAGGGATTCCTGACCACTTTGCTCAGTCAGCAAAGGAGAACGTTGAGAACTCTCCTTTCACGGATGCCATCAACCAGTCCTATACTTCTTCCAAGTTCATAACTCTGATCTTCTCCATGTACACTGGAAAAACGGACCCGGAGGAGCATTTGTTTGACTTCAAGCATGCGATGGCTGTTCGCAACCCAGATGATGATCTTTATTGTAAGGCTTTCCCCAACAGCCTGTCGGGAGCAGCATCGAAGTGGTTTCGGAACTTGCCTCCTGGCTCCATCAGCAACTTCTCAGAGCTCAGGTCGGCCTTTATTGATCGCTTCATCATCAATAAGAAGAAGAAGGCAGGTGCAGATACTCTCTTCTCCTTGAGGATGAAGCCGGCCGAATCCTTGAAGGACTTCATTTCGCGTTTCACCGATGAAGTCCACGATATTGACAAGGTTGACGAAGCAAGCTGCATCGCCGCTTTCAAGAATGCTATCCCCAAGCATTCCGAGCTCTACAAGTCCTTAGCTCTTGACTATCCTGTCAAGATGGACGAGTTGATGGTACGTGCCACCAAGTACGGGAGGTACGAGGAGGACGTATCCGTCGTGTCAGTACCGAAGCCCAGAGCGAGAGCGGTGGATGTCGTGGAGAGGGCACACCGATCATCGAAGAGGAAGGAGAAGAAGCAGCAACACGAGTCTTCATCATCTGAGGACTCGCCACCGAGGAAGCGGAAAGAGAAAGTTGTGTATGTGACCCAGCGGGATCAGCCGGATCGGCGCCCGCTGGAGAGAAATTTTAACCAACATCAGAGCAGGACGGAGAGGCGTCCTAACGACCAGCAGGCGAGGCAGCAGTATCAGCCACGCCAAGTGCAGCCTCAAGTACAGCACGAGAGAGGCGTACAGCCTAATGAGAGGCGATCTTTTGCAGATCAGGCACCGCGCATCAATTTCACGGTCAGCCCGGCGACCATCATGAGGTCAATGGAAGATCAGCCATACTTTGAGTGGCCGGCGAGGGCGGTGCAGGATATTACATCGGGACCACGGGTGCATGAGTACTGTCACTATCACAAGTGCCGTGGTCATCTCACCAACCGATGTCGTATTCTGAGGGAATACTTAGAGAGGCTTGTTCAGGAGGGGTACTTGGGAGAGTATCTCGCTCCTGACAACGGCGGTGCGGAGCGTACCAGGGAGCCGGTGTCCCAATCTCGTGGAAGAGAACCCGCCAATAATCCCAGTACCAGTGGAGGAGTTTCCTTGGGCACGATCAATGTCATTTGCCGCGTGCACACGCCGGAAACTGATGTAGAGAGGAACTTCAGGGCGAAGGCCAGGAAGCTGTCTCATGAGGCTGCAGTGTGCCAGGTGCAAGTGCCTAGCAGAAGCATTGAGCAGGCACTCACCTTCACTGATCGTGATCTGGCAGGAGTGATCCGACCTCACTATGATGCTCTTGTTCTCACCATGAGAATAGGAGACTTCGACATCAAGAGAGTGCTCGTGGATTCGGGGAGTGGAGCGGACATCTTGTACCTTCATGCTTTCACTCAGATGAATCTGGATCCTTCCGTCCTCATCCCTGCTCAGACGCCCCTGTACGGATTTGATGGTAGCTCGATGAAGCCTGTAGGCAACGTTGTCTTGCCCGTTGTGGTTGGACCCGTTGTCCTCCAGACCAGGTTTTCCGTCCTAGACGCGCTATCACCGTACAATGCCATCTTGGGTCGTTGGTGGACCCATGAGATGAAGGCTGTCCCGTCCTCGTACTACCAGGTGTTGAAGTTCCCAACGCAGGACGGGCCTCAGGAGATCAGAGGCGATCAGTTGGCATCGCAGAAGTGCGATTTTCCTGCTTCCGTTGTGCCCTCATAGCAGTTACAGGTCGCTCCCGTTGTGGTAGAGAGCTCGGAGACATCGTTGTGCAGACCTTCCGTCGAGCCCACGAAAGCCGTCAATTTGGGAACAGAGGAAGAACCAAAGGTGTTGCAGGTCGGGACGAGCTTGACAACGGAGGAGGAGCTCGAGTTACTGAACTTCCTTAAGCAGAATCTTGATGTCTTTGCATGGTCTCACAAAGACATGACTGGCATCGATCCGAGTGTTATCTGTCATCACCTCAATGCTGATCCTGCCATCCCTCCAGTGAAACAGAAACCTCGGAGGCTTGCTCCAGCTTATCATGATGCAGTGAATGAGGAGATTGACAAGCTGATCCAGTTCGGGTTCATTCAGGAGGTGCAGTATCCTGACTGGATAGCCAATGTTGTGGCTGTGCCTAAGAAGAACGGGAAGGTGAGAGTTTGCATCGACTTCACCGGTGTCAACAAGGCGTGCCCCAAGGACTTTTTTCTCATGCCAAGGATAGACAGGCTCATCAACGCCACTGCTGGCCACGAGATGTTATCCTTCATGGATGGTTATTCGGGCTATAACCAGATCCTCCTGGCGGAAGCAGATCGAGAGAAGACCACCTTCATAACAGAGCGAGGTTTGTTCTGTTATCGGGTGATGCCTTTTGGCTTGAAGAATGCGGGTGCCACTTATCAACGTCTGATGAATCTCATGTTCGGGTCACTCCTTGGCAAGACGGTTGAAGTGTACATCGACGACATCGTTGTGAAGAGTCGAGTACGAGGTACTCTTGTGGCAGACCTTGCTGAACCTTTCTCTGTGCTGCGATCTTTCAATCTGAAGATCAACCCAGAGAAGTGCACCTTCGGAGTCACCTCGGGGAAATTTTTGGGTTATCTTGTGAGTCAGCGGGGGATTGAGGCTAATCCAGCTCAAATCCGTGCTTTGCTGGACATGCCAGAGCCTAAGTCGAAGAAGGAGATCCAGAAGCTGACAGGCCGGATTGCTGCGCTCAACCGATTTATCTCCAAGTCATCCGATCGTTGCAAACCTCTGTTCGAGCTGTTGAGGAAGGACTCCATTTTTGCGTGGACCCCAGAGTGTTCCCGAGCTTTCCTTGCCTTGAAGGAGTATTTAGGCTCAGCTCCTATCCTTTCGGTGCCAGAGCCAGGTGAAGTCTTATATCTCTATTTGTCTGTTTCAGAGCAAGCCCTTGGTTCCGTCCTGGTAAGGAGCTGTGATGGCGTGGAGAAGCCTGTCTACTTCATCAGCAAAACCTTTCTCAAGGCAGAGTGCAATTATAGCAAGCTCGAGAAGGTGTGTCTGGCTCTTGTCTTTTCTGCAGAGAAGCTTCGTCCGTACTTTCATGCTCATTCTATCGTTGTCATCACAACGTATCCTTTGAAAGCCGTACTGGGACGACCCGAGCTGGCGGGGAGGATGTCAAAGTGGGCAGTAGCTCTGAGTGAGTTCGATATCCAGTATCGGGCCAGGAGTTCAGAGAAGGGGCAAGCGATGGCGGGTTTTCTTTCTGATTTCCCTGTGGAAGAGGAGGCAGAGGACATGGTTGTTGATCTACGGGAGCTCCCAATTGAAGTTGACAACGGAGATGCCGTTGTGGAGGGGGCCGAGTCGTCGGAATGGAGCGGTTGGCTGTTATACGTGGACGGATCTTCCAATTTCAGTGGTTCAGGACTGGGCGTTGTGCTTATAAGTCCGGACAACATCAAGGTGCAGAAGATGTCGCGTCTTGGGTTCACTGCCTCCAACAACGAAGCTGAGTACGAAGCCTTACTCCTTGGGTTGGGGAGTGCACGAGAGCTGCAGATCACCACGTTGAGAGTGTTTTGTGATTCACAGCTCGTGGTGAATCAGGTGAATGGTGTTTATGAATGCAAGGACGATCGGATGAAGCAGTATGCTACTCTCGTTCGTTCGTTGTGTGAAACATTCACCGTTGTGGAGATTAGGCACACCCGGAGGGATGAGAACAGGCATGCTGATGCTTTGGCGTATCTAGCTTCCATGGTGCAGGCTGACGAGCCCAGGGCTATTCTGATGGAGTTTCAAGAGTATCCTTCGATAACTCTTCAGGCACAGCGAGAAGTGTTCTTTGTCAATCCAGTCCCGAGCTGGATGACAGGGTTGGTGGCTTATCTGAAGGACGGAGTTCTCCCTATCAGTGTGAAGGAGTCGAGACGCATTCAGTTCAAGGCATCTCGTTATACCTTGGTGCAAGGAGAATTGTTCAGGAAATCTTTTGGTGGTCCCTTGCTGAAGTGTGTTCATCCTGTAGACGTGGAGAAAATACTTGCTGAGCTACATGAAGGTATATGTGGCATTCATTCGGGCGGGAGAACCATTGCCCATCGAGCTCTGGGGCAAGGTTACTTCTGGCCTTATATGCAGGCCGATGCTCAGAAGTACGTGAAGAGGTGCAGCCAGTGCCAGCGGTTTGCTCGCTTGATTCATGCTCCAGCTCAAGAGCTCAGCACTGTATCACAACCTTGGCCATTTGCGCGGTGGGGACTTGATATTGTGGGACCTTTCCCGAGGGCTCCAGGGAATCTGATCTTTCTTCTAGTGGCAACTGACTACTTCTCACGGTGGATTGAAGCCGTTCCCCTTGCACGTATCAGAGAACAAGAGGTGAAGAAGTTCTTGTGGGAGCACATCATCTGCAGATTTGGCATACCGCAGTCTATCGTTACTGACAACGGGAAGCAGTTCTCAGGACGGCTGATTGCCGACTTTTGCAGCGAGCTGAAGATCAAGCACGTCTTCTCTTCCCCTTATTATCCTCAGGGGAATGGATTGGCCGAGGCAGCCAACAAGAATATTCTCAATGCCTTGAAGAGAAGATTGGAAGATTCGAAGGGGAAGTGGACCACCGAGCTGCACAACGTTTTGTGGGGGTACAGAACGACTCCAAGGAGCCCTACCAATGAAACTCCTTTCTCTCTAGCGTACGGCATGGAGGCTGTCATTCCTACAGAGATCAGTTTGCCTACAGTGCGTTCTTGGCACAGCAAGAAGAAGGATGGAGAGAAAGATCAGAACACAGTACTCATGGCTATTCATCTTGACCTGCTAGAAGAGAAGCGAGAAGATGCCAGCATTCAGATGAGGAGGTACCAGCAGCGATTGAGGAAAGCCTACAACAAGAAAGTACAACGGAGAGTGCTACAGGTCGGTGATCTCGTCCTCCGAAGAGTGTTCCAGAATACGAGAGAGCTTAACAGTGGCAAGTTGGGACCAAACTGGGAAGGGCCCTATATCGTAGAACGATTGGGAAGTCCTGGAGTCTGCTACTTGAAAGACTTGCAAGGTAACCTCATCTCGAAATCTTGGAACATCATGAATCTGAGGCAATTCTTTCAATAGAATCTGAGATATGCTGTTTACATGCATCGTTGTGCTTACAAGTTTTTCAGTGATCTTACACAATCATAATGCTCATATTTCAACATGTGATTTGCTATATTATGTGCCTGCTCGTTGTGTGCCCGTTCATTGTCTACACTGTTCTCTGTCTGGTTCATCAGTGTAATATTGTGAATGTTTTGCAAGTAATTCAAATAAAGTTTTGACCGAACAACGTACTCATGACGAACACGAGTGGCTTATATAAGGATGTCATCTGAGCAAATCGAGTGGCTTAACCTAATGACATCCTCTGAGCATGTGCTTCGGAACTGAGTTACATTGCGTTCGTCCTATGAATTTTATTTGTCAGATTGCATTCACAGTGAATTACGCGAATGATGTGTCTGGATCAGTGCTTGCTCGCAATGCTTGTTCATAAGTGATTTTTCGTAGTGCTTTGCTCATGGTGAACGATCGTAGTGCTTTGCTCATGGTGAACGATCGTAGTGCTTTGCTCATGGTGAACGATCGTAGTGCTTCACTCGTAGTGAACGATCGTAGCGCTTTACCCGTAGTGTTAACTCGTGGTGCTTTGATCGTAGTACTTAATCGTAGTGCTCTACTAGTAGTGCTTGTTCGTTGTGCTTTGATCATAGCGCTCTACTCATAGTGTTCTGCTCGTAGTGTTTTGATCAAAATAATTTATTTAGTGTGCAACAGTTATAATTACCACGAATATTCAAACATTCACATAGCGAGGCACCGTATTAACATCGGTGCAGTGAACTATAAAAAATCATTCAATTACTCATGTTGTGTTCTTTCTTATTCTGTGTGCATGCGTTGGACTATGTTACGAGGTGAAAAGAAGTGCAAACATGGGAAAGAGGAGCGATCCATTCATATCAAAGGCCCATTTCTGGGCAATTACAGTGATTACCTCCCACCACCAAAAAAAAAAAAAAAAAAAAAAAAGAAAGAGAAAGGGAAGAATTTTCATCGACAAAAACAGAAGAGGAGCAAGGGATCAGAGGAGCAGAAGTTTAGACGAGCTCAAGATCAGCATCTAACATCGTTGCAGCAGGAGCGGGAGTAGAGGCTTCAGTAGTCGGGGCTTCCACCAGAGTAGCTTCATCGGCAGCAGGGAGTTCTGGGCCAGCTGGCTCGGAGGATAGCTCGGTCGGGAGGGGTGCAGGACCTTCAAGAAAGTGAGGCAGCTCGGCGCCTTATACCTCGGGCTCGTTGTCGAGCTCGATCAGTTCTTTACTCGGAAGCTCGGAGAACGTGGTTACGTCCTCTTCTTTGTCTTCTTTCAAGCGTCCTTGTTGGCGGAGTGATTCGAGAACCTCCTTCTCGGTCTCAGCCCGATCTTCGTCCAAGAGCGTGTCCAGCTGAGACTGATAGTGCTGTTGCAGTCTCAGGGTCACGGACCTCTCGGTGTCCTCTTTGGCTTTCTTGGCCTCCTCGAGCTCCTCTGCCAGTGCTACCCTGGCTGCCTCAGTCTCCTCCAGCTGTCTGCCCAAGACTTGGGAGACATGCTCCAGCTCGCTGATGCGTACAACAGCGTTCTCCACCTCCTGCTTGGCCTTCTTTTCGGCCTCCTTTGCTGATCGTGCCTCGGCCTCAGCCTTCTCCCGTACCTTGGTGGCAGTGTTTAGCCTTACCTCAGCACGAACAGTATCAGCCTTGGATTGAGACAGATCAAAGTCTGCCTTGAGTCTCTCTTCAGCGAGAGTCTGCTCCAAAGTCTCCGTCCTATCCTTCCAGTAATTGATCCCATCTCGCAGCTGGGTGTACTTATTCTGGTTGCGATCACAGAGCTCTTGCACGAGCGTATTCATCTGCAAGGAAGTGTCTGGGCGTTAGCACAACGAGAAGTAATATCTCCAACAGTTGAGGAAGAAGACGAGAGAGGGAGAAGCTTACTGTCGCCACCGATTGGCAGGCGGCGTAGGACAACTCGGACAAGTGAAGTTGGCCGACCTCGGCGATGTCCTGGGGCAACCTCATCGCGTAAGTTATAGCTCGGGCGGCCGTCTCCGAGCTCTTCACCGATTCGTTCACGGTCGGTATCCCGAACCGAGAGAAGTCGGGAGACCAGCGCTGAACGAAGGACGGCAGCATACTGGCCGGGAGACTCGTTGTGCCGGCTTCCGTTGCGGCCAAGGCAACCACAGCGGAGCTCGTGCTGGCGAGGGCAGTGGCAGCTTGAGAAGGGCCAGGCTCCGAGCTGACCTCGGGCACTGCCGTTGTCACCGCTGCTCTTGGGCTTGTTGGAGGAGCGGCAGAAGTGGGAGGAGGAGCGGTAATGACTGCGCTCTCTTTCTCCAGGCGTTTGTCCGCCTTAGCCTTCTTCCTGGCCTCATACTCGACCTGGGTGGGCATCTTTCTCTTCGGGTCAGCAGTCGCTGTACCCTTGAAAGAATGGCTCCTCTTCTTCGTTGGCGGTGGTGGCAGTGGTGGCGGCTGAACCGTAGGACGAGCGGACCTCGGCTTCCTGCTTAGCGGGGGTGGATTTGTGTCAGTCATATCTTCTTCTTCTTCTTCTTCTTCTTCAGCTAGATGAAGGGCTAGTGAAGGTGAGGAAGTGGAGGCGCCTTGTTGCTGTTGCTGTTGTTGGGTAGTTGCTGGAGTGCTGGTCGAGACCCGCGTGTCGGGGTTGAGTGGTTTCCACCTGATGTATTCCCCACCTCGAGCATGGCGAATACCAGTAAGGAGGCCTTCTTCTTCTGGGGCCAACTTCTTGTACGGGAACTTCTTCGGGTCAACTGCACACAGGAAAGCAAACGAGTACAACGAGAGTTAGTAAGGCGAGAGCATACAACGCACAACGAGATTGGGGTCAGGACAATGGTGCACAACGGACAACGGGTGACTAAAGTGGTAAAGTGGTATACCTGCTTCCACTCGGAAGACGTTGGGGACCAGGGAATTCTCTGCCTTCCAGCCGCCAGAGACGACAAATGGAGTGGCTTTCCATTTTCTTTCTCTATCGAGAATGCCTGAGACGAGCTCTGGATACAGAGGTTTCTTGTTCCACGAATAGTAGGAGTACAAACCATCGTCATTGTTTCGGCATCTGACGGCATGGCAGAAGTGGAATAGGTGCCTAGCCTCTATTGGGTAGCCGTCCTTGATGAATTTGATCATCATGGACATGTACTTGTGGAAGCTCGGGTGCATCTGCCCCGGAGCAAGTTGCAGGGTGGACAGGACCTCATCCAAGACGGGATGAAGAGGGAAGCGAAGGCCAGCCTCAAGCTGAGAGAGATAGACAACGGTACAGGCAGATCGCCTATCAATGATAACATCATCTCGCTTGAAGTGGAGATTGACGTTGGAAGGGAAGTCGAAACGTTCCCTGTAACGGTTCAGATGTACCAACTGGTGTTGGCGCAGAGCTGAGGATTTTTCAATGTAGGCACCATGAGGTGCGCTACCTGTGCAACTGGCCTCATCATCGGAAGGGCCTCTAACTTCCTCTAACCTAGCGGGTTCTACGGGAACGATGGCGGCCATGGTGATTGGAAGAAACAGCGAAGAAGGGCAAAAACAGTAAACAGAGCGACAGAGTAGACAGAGCAGAATCACTCTGAGAACCAGAGAAGAGAGAAATGGAGAAACAGTAAAGAAATAATAAGAGATAGGGGTGAAGGGCGTACCGAACCAAAGAACTCAGAGAGATTGTTGAAGAGCTTGAGGAAGATGAACTTTCAGATGAGAAGAGAATTCGGCAGAGTAACAGTGCTTGATGAAACAGGGTGAAAGAGAAGGAGGATTCGGTGAGATTTTATAAGCATCTCCGGTTTGTGAAAGTACGCCACTGCCCTTCATCTAAGCCGTACACCTGTGTCAGCGGAAATGAAAGTAGTGGCAAGACCGTCTTTTCACCAAATAGAGTAACCGTCAGGGTCATTAAAACGTTTGAAATTCAAATCGACGATGATGACAGCCCGTCCGCATTAAAGAGACGTGACGGTTCGAACGCGTAACCAGCTGACGTGAACGGTCGACCTTCCCAGCAAGCGTTTAAAGCACGCAACGTTTCGTCTTCCGGAGCAGTGCCAGGTATGATCTTTTTGTCCGTTTATGACGCTTCGAACTACGTTCCAAGCATCATAAAGGGGCAAATTGTAACGGATAAAATTCGTAAAACCAACTCAGCGTTGAGGGACGAGCTCGTTTTTGTCGTTTTGTTCACGAAAGTGACACGTGGACACAAGTTGGGGTCACGAGCTTAAAATATCGGGGTCACACGTTGTCCGATGCACAACGATTCCGTTGTGCGCATTACGACGTCTTTGTTCTCTTGCAGAACAACGTTTCCGTTGTGACTTTGACGACGTGCTCGTTGTCTAAAGCACAACGTGAACGTTGTGCTCTTGACAACGTCGTTGTCGTTGCGCGAACAACGAGACCGTTGTCTCACCGACAACGAGGTCGTGCTGTGTTTTGAGGCATCTACGCCGTAACCGAGCTTGGGTCAACAACGAGACCGACTCGTAGGAGGAAGTGATCAGGAGGCGATCCATAATTCCGACAAGTGTGCCGAACTCGCCGTTTCGTGCCGAAAGCACTGTCTTGGCATTTAATGCTGGTCACTTCTGCGTACCGTCCGATCCCGTCCGATTGGACTTAGAGGAGGCTCTCACGTGTAATGCAACCGACGGCAGATATATCTCAGATATTTGGCAATGAGTGCTAAGACACGTGGTATGGACACCTATGGCCATCCATGGTCATCGATGGCCATACCAACCTTGCCCTATATAAACCCCGTGATTTTTAGTGCACAAGGCACTGGATCATTAACCCAGATCCGAGAATACGTGTTCAGTGCTCCTAGTGCCTTGAGTATTTTTCAGTGTTTGATCTTGTGCTTACTGTTCACCATCTTCTACCCCTACTGACTTTACCATCGGAGTACAGGTCAGGGTGCCACACCCTCCGCTCCAACCTTCTACCAGTAAACCAGGACGTGGAAGTAGCTGCTGCTGACGCGTGTCCTTCCGGAATTTTTCCTCTCACACCAAGTTTGTAGGTTCAAACTAATATCTTCCAACAAAGATAGCTTCTGAAAGTCCAAACAATATAAATCTTTGAGACAAAGAAAACAAAGATTCTAATGTATATTAAAACTATCTAGGAAAATGATTGTGGTAAATGCAAGCATATATAAAACTCTAATCCCCACCCAGAATTTTAATGTATGAATATTTATAAATCTATATATGTATGAGCATTAGAGGGCCTACTATACCATCCATCAATCCTTAAAGAGTGTAATCCCACCCACAATTACAGAAGACTCAAATTCGAGAGACGGAAGACTAGAGCAGAAAGCGATTTGGAGATGCTTAATCCTTAAAAGACTTGGGGCCTAGTCATTCCTGACCCTTGAAAGGCTAAGGTAGGGTTAGGGTCTTACCCTATAAATAAGGGCAGGATTAGGGCTGACCCATGTCATGCCCTTTGACAACCCTTTAAAATTCTAATCATAATCACTTGTAACATTAAGCCCAAATTTGTTGATTTCGTAAGCCTAACACTGTACTTATCACAAACACTTTGATTACTGCCTTACTTTATTGTCAAGATAGGTTTTATTTTATCTAGATTTATTATTATTATTATTGTTTTATTTTGCTTTTATATTTATTTTAAATAATTTCAATTGAATTATATGTTAGATTGGCATTCTGGTATAAAAAAAAATCTTGCTATCTCGAATGTGAAAAATTTCTCGATCTTCTTTCTTGTCTTGTGACCCTAGAGTGTATAATTAGGGCCGAGTCAATCCAAGCCCTTGAAGGGTTAGGGTCTTGCCCTTATAAGGGCATGAATAGGGCTGAGTACCCCTGCCCCTGCCCTGACTTTTCCTTTAAGCATGTAAATAAGTATATTATAAATATTTTTTTTTTTTTTTTAAAAAGCATTAAAAATTATGTTTTATGGCCAATTTATGGAAGCCAAATTCGCCGAACTCAAAATATATGTTCGCTGAACTTAAAAAAAAAATTTGTTGAACCCAAACAAAAAATTCGTGGAACCTAAGCTATTGAGTTTGGATACAGAGTTCGCTCATTTCAACAAACCGAACCGCAAATTGGTTCAAAGCAAACCAATTCACGATTCGTTCTAGTAGATAGCGAAATTTATAATTTATAAATGGATAGACCATAGGATATTTGAATGACTTGAAATTCCTCTTCTGTTATAACTAGAATGACTTGAAATTCTCTTTGGTTATAACTAGAATCCTTGGAGTTCAGTTGTGTCCAACAGGTCAACACGTCTCTTTTAATACCCCATAACCGTGATTAAGATTTACTAACCCTGAGGGGTCTAAAAACCAAGGTAAGATGGTTGAACTTTACAGGTTAGTGAAATCTTAAACACCATGAAGGGTATTAAAAGAGACACTTGTTCACCTGTGGGACATGACCGGACCGGACTCCTTGGTACATAATTTCAAGTCTATCTGAATCCCCTCCGCAACGCGAGATAGTTATCCAAATAAATATGCACCTAAACAGATTTGGATTAGATACTATCTGATCCGTTGACACTTGACAGGCCTACATGTTCAATTCTCTCCAAACTTATTCCATCACCATCCTTCCTACAGTACCAACTCAAGAGAGGAAAACAAAAAACTTAAAACCCAAGTCAAAGAAAAGACACTTTTCACTTCTCTTCAGACACACTTTTCACCATCCTTCCAAACAAAATTTCATCACTACTTGTAGTCCTTCACATGGAGGCTCTCCGACACGCCCTCTCCCTGTGCAGCGTCGCCCTTGTAGATACCCAGGGTCGCCTCTGAATTCGCCTTGCACCTTTTCAGGAAAGCTGCCCGTGCCTTCTCCACATTCTCCTCCTTTCCTCCCCACGCCTTGAGAGTGCTCTGCTGAAGTGCCCGTCCAAAGGAGAAGGACAGAGTCCATGGCTTCTTCCCCTTGAGGTTGTTCATCACATTCAAGTTCAGCGTCGCCTCTTCCTCGCTCTGTCCACCCGATAGGAACACCACAGCAGGGACTGCTGGCTGCAGTGCCCGAACTGTGTACTCAGCCACCACCTCTGGTGAAACCTTCTTAGCTTCAGACCCTGGAGTCACCATATTGGGCTTCAACAGAGTTCCCTCAAGCATAACATGGTAATCGTTCAGTGCCTTGTAGCAAGCCGCAAGAATACACTCTGTCACATCTGCACAACGATCAATGTCATGAGAACCATCCACCAGGACCTCTGGCTCAACAATGGGGACCAAGCCGTTCTCCTGGCAGATAATAGCGTAGCCCATTTGCGTTCTAGTTGATAGCAAGCTGAGAAGGCTCGTTGGGGCCAATCTTGAGCACAGCACGCCTGTTATGTATACGTAGTGAGTGTGTAGTTATTGAGAAATAAGTAGGGCTGCACAGTGGGCCGGGCCAGCCTCATGTTAAGGACGGGCTGGGCTAAGTTTTTGTGAGATGGGTTGAGTTTGGATTCAATTATAGGCCTGAAGTTGAGTTTGGGCTGGGTTCAGGCTGACCTTGGCCCAACCTGCTGCATAACCCAGCCCGACCCAAACAATACATATAAATTAATAAATTATAAAAAACATCTTATGTACTTCCATAAAATATTATATGATAAGAGTAATGTTAAATAATATGTTAAGACTAAAAAAATACTTATTATTAGAGATATTATTAGAGGGAGCACATCACTTGGTGTTGATTATGGGCCGGGTCAACCTAACCTCTTTTTTTATTTACATGAGCTGGACCCTTCATCTCCCAGGCAGGCTAGATACAGGCCTATAATAAATAATATGGGTTGAGCCCGAACTAGCTTCAGCGTGGCCCAACCCGGCCAATGTGCAGCCCTAGAAATAAGGGATTGTAGTGGGTAGTTCATAACTAGTATTGAGTGGTTTATAACTAGTTACGATAATTATAAAAGAGGTATAATAAAAAGAACAGATTAACTATGAACATAAAAAAATTAGTTTTAAAATTTTGAAATCAAAATTTCTACCGCGATAACCGGATTTGGTAAATCAGTCTTTCACCCCTGAGGTCACCACGTGTCCCATTTGACATCCCTTAGCAATGGTTAAGATTATTATTTTTTTTTGGTAGAGACATGCTGTTAGGCTGCAACCCCAGTTAGTAGTTAGTATATGTTCTAAGTTAAGGGCGGGTGGAGAGCACAACACAACACTCTCAACCTCTCGGGAATGCATCCCGGAACCTCTCTCCTCAGAAAGGGATACACCTACCACTGAGCTATTCCAAGGGAGTGTGTTAAGATTCACCCACCCCTAGGGTTCACCCACCCGTCCTTGGTTTTTAGAAAAAAAAAATTAGTTCTTTTTAATATTTTTTTCTAAAAGCCAAGGATTGATGGGTGGGTGAATCTTAACCACTATTAAGGGGTGTCAAAAGGTACACATGGCGACTTCAAGGGTGATAATCGGATTTGCCAAATCTGATTATCACCATAGAGGATTCGGTCTCTAAAATATTACCTTCTTTGTGTTCGGAATTATCAAACTACCCCTTCCCAAGACATACATTTTTTGGGTTGCTCGGGTTGTCCGATCAACCGTCAATGTTAATCTCTATAAAAATTAGCAGTTTTTTTTTTTTTTTTGAGAGAGAGAGAACTAATAAATGTTTGTCTTTCTCAAAGAAATCAAAAAGTGCAAAGTGGCGTTTGGATTGGATTTTATTAGCCAAAAATCAATTGTGATAAAATTGATTGTGTCGAAATTAATAATCAAATAATCACTTTTACAAATAATAGTGTTTGGGGTATAAGAAGTTGAGCCAAACACTATTACTATTTGTAAAAGTGATTATTTGACCATTAATTTCTGCACAATCGATTTTACTACAATTGATTTTTGGTTAATAAAATCTAATCCAAACCCCACATTTGAGAACATAAAAGGGTACCTAACATACCATTCGCAAACCGAGCCCCCACTGCATAGTAGTGCTGGCAGCGCTGAGCAAGGCCATCGAGACCCTGAGTGATGGTCTCACCATTAGTGCCAGGGAGCTCGACAGTACCCTTGTCGACCTTAATGCCAGAAAGGACTCCACCTTCCTTTAGGACCTCAACAAAGGGCTTACCAAAGGAAGTTTTTTGGTAGTGTCTCCTCAAAGAGGATTACACCACTGAGGTATTGTAGGGCGCCTGGAGTGCAGAAGAGGAGCTCGCGGAGAGCCCACCTATTAGACTCAACGTTCTCGACGTTGATACTGGCTAGACGCTTTCCGATCGTGCCAGTCGACTCATCGGCTGCAAGGATACCCTTTCCGGGGGTGCCAATGTAGGCAGCATTGGCAATGAGTTCATCTGTATGGTTCGAAAAAAAAAAGGCCTTTAAATGTCTGGAAATATTGGAATTGAAAGATTAGAAGCAGAAATCTTTATGGGGTTAGATTTGGCTGGAGAAAAGCAATTACATGACCCATAAACAATTGGATTGGATATAATCGAAAATTTTGAGAAACAAATCTTTGAAAATTACAAAATGAGGATGATGCAATCTACAGAATTGAAAGAAGCTTGAGAAATAACAAAAGATATTTGTTTTACTGAGTTTGATTGGTGGAGTTAAATGAACTGACTTGCTTCATTCAGGAGTCACAACCGGAAGAAATGGAGGATTTGGTGGATATAGGATGAAAAACAAAATATGTGGTTTTCTTGTTTTATGATCTATACATTCATGTGGTACTAGAAGATTGAAGTAATTGAGGAAAACAGACCAGACCAAAACCTAAAAAGATTTAGATTACTAGTTTACTAACATGGCCATTATATAGGTTGCCCAAAAAAATGATAGAACACTAAGGGTGCGCTTGGCTTTGATTATTTTGGTAATAAACGTGTGTATTATAATCATTGGACATACAACCATTGAAAAAAATATCATAATATGCCCTGCTATTTAATATAGTATTGGTCATAATAGTAGAATTTTATATAATTGATTAAATCACTAGCCATCAAAATAATTTTTTTTAAAAAAAAATATATTAATCACTTTTCAACAATTAAAACGGAAAAAAATCAAACCCGAATGCAACCTAAGTCAATCAAGTGATTTCCATTGAAATCACTAGTAATTTAAAGACGAAAACAGGTTGATTGGAGGAAACTCGAGCCTCCAAACATACAATACAGTCCAGTATATATAGACAATCAGATATCTGCAGTAACTACTTCACCCAATCCAATTGAAACTGCCATAACCATTATTTACTTAGAAACCTACCCTTAACTAATAACACGTTTTATACTATCATATCCCTAATAAAACATAGAATTCTAACACCAAATCTTAAAAGAGAAACGCAATAAATATATTTTTAAAAAATAGTTGTTTTAGTGCTGAGTAATTAATAATACCAAGAATCTGCAATTTGATGTACTGGAATAGATCTTGGGTTTTTGTTAAGTTTTTATTTATTTTTCTTTTTGATGGGCTCTTATTGGTGGGGTGGTCGTTAAAGGATTCAATGAACAACTCGCTTTCTTTGTGGAAAAAACATTGTCTTTTATGAAGAGAAGAGAAGGATGCGTGTTTTCTACTAACACTCTCTCCAATCAAAAGGAGAGTGAGTATTAAAAGAAAGTGATGCTAACATTATTCATAAATCAAATATAAAAGCACAAAAGATATGCAAAGTTAAGGCTATCAATGGGTTGGACCTTTCCAACCTGGCAAGGCCGTGTCCAAGCCTAGCCCTAACTTACTAGAGTCCGGCCCAAGCCCATAAAAGGGCCCGAACTGGCCAAGCCCAAGTCCCACCTTCAAGGCCAAGACCGGACATCAACCCTCCTCCCTTATCCCGGCTCAGGACCGGAGTACAAAGTTTGCGAATGATTTTTAAACTACGGTCTCTACTCTTAAATAAATATTTATCAGGGTCTGTTTGGCTACATGAAAAAGAGAGAGATTGAATATTGATGGACATCTTATTGTCATGGGAAAATGAAAGATTTTTTTGCTTTTTCTTTGAATGCACTATGCTTCTTAAAATAGCATATCCCTGACCCCAGGCTCTTATACTAGGCTAGAAAAGAGCTAGTCTCGTGGCCAAAAAACACACTCTTGTGGGACTCAGATTTAAACTATAGACGAACAAATATTATGCAAGGGAATCGTAATACAATTTTAGTCCTTACATGTTTATAACTAACCATTAAGGGTCAGGATATTTTTTTTTTTTTTTTTTGGTGGTAGTCTGTAATCATTTATCTATCCAGGTTAGGGGTTGGGGGGATTTGTACTCATGGTGGGCGCTCAACGGCCCACCAAGATTGGAACTCGAGTCACACCTCCCCCAAAGGGAGACCCACAACCACTGGGACAGGCCAATGGTGCGTAAGGGGCAATGTATCGATTCAATTAAATAATAACAATAATAATATAGGGTAGAGGGCCCGGCCGAGATGTAGAGAGTGTTGCCCAATTGGGCCTGCAGGCTTTATAGGTGGGGGAAAAAGCATCGATTTTGTGGGCTTAGGAGGGCATGCAGGGCAGAGCTGGGCCGGATTGACTGCCTAGGAGAGTCTAGAAAATAGCAAATGAAGAAAAAAACTCATTTCAGATCCAAAAACTAGGCACAGTATTAAACAAAGAAAATATATGGTGGTGTTTGGTAACACTATTCTAAAAAAAAGGACTCTAGATTATTAAGTTGAAAGTTAATTACATGTGGACATTTTATACTAGTGTTACCGATATCTGAAAAACAAAAAAAGACAGAAAAATTCCAAGACGAAAGGATAAATAAGAAGACTTTGACCAGAAAACCATATCAAAGTCAGTTCAAATTAACAGGACAACTAACCAAAACCCAACCCTAATCAGAATTCGACTTCATCTTAAATACAAACCCTGGAAATAATATAAAAATAATCTAAAAGAGATAGAGATAGATAAATAGATAAGATTACCGTGATATTTCCCCTTGTAACATGACATGTTTGAGTTTGGACTGACAGAGATTTTTTGGTTGCAAGAAAGATTTCTTTTTTCACGAGAAAGAAACAGAAAATGAAAGATGATGGAGAAAAGAAAGAGGAGTGGGGTTAGGCGTTTTAAGAGCGAGAAAGTTTGCTAAGTGCAAGTGTCACCTATCCTTGTCGCTATTGACGTGATGTGAGAGGAGGGCTAGCACGCCTCGAGCATGCATGGCTCTCTACGTCAGCCTCACGGGCCCACTTTTAGAGATTACGACGTCCAAGGCGGTTGTTTCCGTCACTATTAATGCTGGGCCTTGTTTTTATTGGGCTGAATCTATAGATATTGGATTCACGTCACTTTCTTTAAACTGGGCCTTTGGATTGGACTCGCATTTGAACTTACATGACAATATGGAGAGTTCGGATGGGCAACAGCGCTTGCTGTTGCCCATATGTGTCTTATAAAATGAGGGCCACTTACTATTCACATGGGGTTCACCAAAAGATGGATATGGGGCCCATTTTGCAAGACTCATATGGGCAACAGCTCCAATATGGGTCTTTAGTCACAAAACATAAGATCCCTTTGCTAGGTACTCTCATTTTCATGCTCTCACCCCATTTTAATAATAAAATAAAGAGAAATGCTAGCCTCATCAGTTACAAATTTTCAAGTTCTCACGGTGGTAGCAACAAGTGTCATTACTTTTTTCTGTTTCTTTGAAAATAGTTATAAACCATCTATTCTTTCTTTGAAATTTTTGTTTTTTAAACTTATTTTATAGGTAGCAATGCCAAGTCTTGAACCCATCATGAGAAAAAAAAAACCTTATGTTTTATCACCAAAAGATGGGGGAGTAGAAATTGTGAGAGTATGCTTAGCATTATACTAAAAGGTTCTTTGGAATTACCCGAGGATCCGTTTGTTTCATGAGAAACGTGATCTAAGGAAAAAAAAAAAAAAGATATAAGAAAAGAAATTCATTTTTCTTATGTGTGGTTCATGAGAAAAAATTTCAAGTAAATCGTTATTTTCTTTTTCTTGGATGTGTCCAATTTGCAAGAAATTAAAATGAAAAGTAACTTCTTCCTGCAGTACTTATGTTGTCTTTACATATTTACATGTTGAATGAACCAATTTTATGACATTTGACAAGGGTGGCTTGAAAAATAAAATTTTTTAAAATTTTGGTGGCATTTGGATGGACTTCCTTCTAACTTTTAAGTGTAGGGAAGTTGACATTTAAAAGAGTAATTACGTTTGATTAGCACTTTGAAATGTATTTCCCACAAAAGTAAAAGTTTGGGGAAGTAAAGATATCCATTTCCCGGAAAAGTAGGCGGAGGTAGCTTTTGTAAGAAGTCTACTTCGGACTTTCGCGAGAAGTTGACAGAACTCTCCGGAGAATAAAAGCCTTGTTAGTAATAAAAGCTCGGCCTCGGATTATCTCCAGCAAAGCCAGAAAGCCCTCTCGGGCAACCATAGAATATTGGACATGTGATGGCAAACAATGGGGAGAAGTCATTTCATTTTCTCCCCATGATTTTGACTTATCCCCACTTGATATCTCTCCCCCTTTATCTCACCACCTTATCACCATGTGTCATTTATTGTGTGAAGAAGTCAAAATCATGAGCCCATGATTTTGACTTTTCCACCACTTGTCCCCTATTCAATGGTTGCCCGAGACAAGGACTTTCTGGCTTCGGCAGAGACAATCCCAGGCCTAAAAGCCCTCGTTTTGAGTTTCTATCAACACCAAGATGGAGCCAAATCATCTACGACAAATCCAGTATCACCCCTAGAGGTTGCCATGTGTCTCCTTTGACACTCCTTAACCGTGGGTAAGGTTCACCCACTCATCTTTGGTTTTTTAAGAAAATATTAATTATTTTTTATAAATTAGAAACTGTTTTTAATATTAAAAAACTCTAAAAACAGTTTTTTTATTTTAAAAAAAGAATTAATATTTTTTATAAAAAAACAAGGATCGGTAGGTGAACCCTAGGGGTGGGTGAATCTTACCCACTGTTAAGGGGTGTCAAAGGAGACACGTGACAACCTCTAGGGGTGATAACCGGATTTGTCAAATCCGGCTATCACCGGAGAGGATTTGACTCCCACCAGGATATACCGCACACCTATTGATTGCGATTGCGTGTGTGTTACGATGTTACCTCTGGCTTTTACCAAACAGTCTGGCAGATGCTTGAGGTTACACCTCGGGCAACTCTCTTTGCATGACGTGAGAAGACATCTAAGTGATCAAAGTGATAGCATTGAGATCCAATCACAGCCAATTGCGATTGGATTTGGGGAGAGTTTAATTGAACCCACAAGTCACCATGTGTCCTGTTAATTGTGGTTAAGATTCACTAACCCTTATTATTTAATAATCTAACATTGTTTTTAGAAAAAATCTTTTAAATAACTTTTAACTCTAGTTAAGAATTTGTAACCCTTAGAGTTAATATTTTTATAATATTATTTTCTAAAAACTAAGGTTAGATTGTTGAACCATAAGAGTTAATAAATCCTAACCATGGTTAATCGGGGTTAACAGGAACACATGATGACTTGTGGGTGGGATTGAACTCTCCCAAAATCCAATCGCAATTGGTTATGATTCGATCTCAATGCTATCACCTTTGATCACTCAAACGCAACAATGTGACCGACAAAATGTAAATTAATAATGAGAAAGAAAATAAAAAAAATATAGAAAAGATAGAACACTACAAAAGACAAGATATAAATGATTCACCAACCAATGGTTATGTCCACGATTGAAAACAATCCGAAAAACATTCACTATAATGGAGAAGATTACAAAAGAGAAAAACCAAAGCTCATACAAATCTTCTTTGTTCATATTAAATAAACTTTAAACTAAATATTAGTTTATATAGATAGTAGAAACCTATTCGGAAACAAATTCCTACTCAAAATAGGAATTTCTCGAAAGAACTATTCTAAAACGATGGATCTCGTTTGAGCCTACCTAGACTCAATCGAGTGAGTTGGCTATGAGTTTTGCACTGTACAATTACTGAAATTTCACTTTTGCTCTAGCAAGATTCCCAAAACAAAAACACCGTACTAAAATTCAAGCCAATTCACAATAGCATTTTTATTATCTAAAAGGGCATGTTGACATATTTACCCTTTAGGTATGCATATAAAAGTCAAACAAATAAGGATAATATTGGAATACATACCCTCATTCGTAAAAGTATTTAAACTATGCCTAAACAGTGATATTTTGGTTTTAAAGGACGAAACTGTACTTAACTCCGAGGAAAACGTCTCAAAAGGGAGTGCTAGCCCTGACTCGCGGCCAGTACTCCCCTTAAAGAAGACTCCTAAAAAGGGGAGAGTCGGCCCATCATTTCCCTTTTATAAAAATCTTCATTTATAATTATTTCTCAATTTTCTATTGTATTCCCATCTCAAACGGACTTGAAATTTTAGGAAAATGACCCATTGGATCCCAACTAATACACGAAAAACAAATAAAAACAAGAACGAGTGAATAATTGAACTAATTAACTTGTTGATGAGGCTATTTCTCCTTTCACTACCTTATAAATTGTAGAGAATTGTGGACCAAGACAAAAACTCTCACCCAAGGAACCAGGAAATTTTTGACAATAGCAGTTTGACATAATCCAATGTTTAAATTCACCAATTCAAATGCCCCTCATCAATAGCACTCACCTCAGGCTTGGGACCCTTAATTTTGTAATACTAGCAGTATACCATCTCACATGTACATATATGCATAGGGACAAAGTCGGGGTTCGGGAATAATTTGGCAAGAATCAAGTTCGAAAAAATTTGGAAAAATCTAGGAAATATTCACGAAAAATAATAATTATAAAAAGATATACAACAAAATAAGCAGTTTACTTTGTCGAACTAAATGAATTATTGTGAAATTCGTTAATAAATCGGGAATCATTCGTGAAATCTGGGAATAATTCACAAAATCCGCGAGTAATTCACTATCATTTTATTCTAAGAATGGGTAATACATTGCAATCTCTGTGTTTTGGTTGTCTACTTTGTGACATATTGATGGCTTCCACTTTGCCCATCAGCTTAAGAGGAGTATTAGGGAATAAGATAGAATTATGCAAAAGCCTCCCAGTTCAATCAAGGTCCATTAATGTAATTATCATGCTAAATCTTGTAAGAGCATCACGTCCAAAGATATGTAGGTTTCTTTTCTTTTTCTTTTCTGTTTTCATATTGATTATTCTTGTTCTTCCCAGTCAGTACAAATTAGCCTACATTTTTTCAAGTAGATTAAAAAAATTGGATCATTACTCGATTTGTTTGTATCATTCTTGCAAAAGGGCCAAATATTTTGTTGTTCATTTGGATCATAAAATTTGGATTATTACTTGATTTTATTGTATCATTTTGCAAGGCACGAGCTGACACAACCCTAATAGCCCTATCCAAGTTCAAGTTGGAGTACATGGTTATTGAGCTATGATAGTGTGACCAACATTTCATCTTTCCCCATGAAAAAATGGCCATCTTTCTTAAACCCTATGCATTTGCCTTTGATTATTTTGACCATAAATATTTGTAATATAATCACTGGACATAAAACCACTGAAAATATAATTGATTAAATCATAAATATTTTGACCTTTTTTAGCCCCGGGCCGGACGGTTTTGGTTCCGGTTTCTTTAGTAGTTGTTGGGAGTTGGTGAAGGATGATGTGGTCGAGGCGGCAAAGGAATTTTTCTCAGGGGTCCCCTTACCTCGGTTTTATACGTCGTCGTACATTGTTCTTATTCCAAAGGTGCAAGAGCCAAAGAGTTTCGATTAATTCCACCCTATTAGTTTATGTTCGGTTACTTATAAAAAAATTTCTAAGATTTTGGTGCGGAGGTTGACGAGGTTTCTTCCGTCGATGATTTCACAAGAGCAAGGGGCCTTTATTCCAGGGAGGAGTATCTTTGAGAATATTACGTTGGCTCAAGAGATGGTCCATTCCTTGAATAGAAAAACAAATGGAGACAACCTTATGGTCAAGTTGGACATGTCCAAAGCCTATGATCAGGTTGATTTGAATTTTATTTTATAGGTCCTTGAATGCTTCAGATTCTCTTCTCAATTTCGAGTCTTGGTGGGCAATTGTGTGCAATCTCAATGGTTATCGATTATGATGAATGGTTCGTATAAGGGATTTTTTCAGTCGACCCGAGGGCTTCGACAAGGAGATCCTCTATCTCCATATTTATTTATCATTATGGAGGAAGTGTTGTCTCGGCTTCTGAAACAGAATTTTGAGAGTGGTAGGATCAAAGCTTTTTCTCATCCTTTGGGGGCGCCTTTGATTTCCCACTTACTCTATGCCGATGATCTTTTAATTTTCCTGAACGGGGAAAAGCGATCCTTGCGACGACTTATTGAGGTTTTGGAATACTACGAGAGGTGGTCGGGTCAGTTGATAAACAAGGAAAAATCAGCTTTGTTTTTCTCTGATCATATCACTCGGGGTTAAAGAGGTTGACGGGTTTTGTGGAGGGGAAGTTCCCGGTGGTTTATCTTGGTGTTCCCCTTGTTGTGGGGTGGCTTAAGGTTCGGGACTTGGAGCCTTTAGTGACTAAAATCAGAAATAAAGTGACGGGATGGAAGTATAAATTGCTTTCGCAAGGGGGTCGTCTTACGCTTCTTCGACATGTTCTCTCGAGTATGTCTATGCATCTTCTAGCTGTAATCAATATTCCAAAAGCAATGCATCACAAGATTGATTCTATTTTATCTACTTTCTTTTGGGGTGTCTCAGCTGGACATTCAAAGCAGAAATGCCGTTGGTGGTCTCATTTGTGTAAACCAACTAATGAAGGGGGATTGAGTTTGCGGAATTCTTTAGAAGTTCAAAGGGCACTCCATATGAAGTTTGCGTGGCGTTAGACAGCTTATGGAATAAATTCTTTCAAGCCAAATACATGAAGAAGGGTCATGTGGCGCTGGCTAGTGACAATGGCTCTCGTTTTTGGAAATCTGTCATGGGAGTCTTGCCAGAGGTACTTGAGAAAGTGAGACTGATGGTCAAGGAGGGTAAAGGGTCCTTCTGGTATGATCAGTGGCTATCTTCTGGACCGCTTAGCCTACATCCAAATGTGGATATTACTCTCACTTTGTGCATAAAGGATTTATAGGTGGAGAATAGCTGGGATAGAGATAAATTAGTGGAGCTAGTGGGCTCTGTCAAAACAGAGGAGATTGTTCAGACTATTGCAGCGGGCAGAAATGGTGAGGATGTACTGGTATGGATGCCGAGTAAAGAAGGAAATTTTTCTTCAGCCTCCTCATGGGATTGTATCAGAGTCAGAGCCCCTCAAGCGCCTGAAATGAAATGGATTTGGCATGGTCTGCTACCTAAGAGAGTATCAGTTTGTGTTTGGAAAGGCCGGTATGATTGCCTGCCGGTGGATGCAAAATATTTTTCGTGTAGGGATACAGCTTGCTTCCAAGTGTGACTGCTGTGTTTCCGAGCAATGTGAGTCGCGGGACCATGTGTTGAGCTCAAGTGAGTTTGCAGGAAAAGTGTGGGCATTGGCAGAGGTAGCGTTGGGTATTTCGGTTGTTCCACACTCATGGTGGTCGAGAGTCACTCAATGGTGGTCTTATGCAAAAAATTCTACTACACGGGGAACATTAATTGGAATCCTGCCTTGTGTGATAACATAGAGGCTTTGGCTACGTAGATGTAAGGCAAGAATGGAGGGTATACAAGAGACTGTTGAAGGCGTTTGACTAGCTGTTAAGGCGTGTCTTAGAAATATTTCGGGATGTATGAAGAAACATGGAGAGGTCTCCAGTGTTGATATGGCTATGCTCGCTGCGTTGGAGGTCAGTTATCATCCGGTCGTTGCTCGAAGACCACAACTAATCAAATGGAGAAAACCAATGGCAGGTAGAGTGAAATTGAATACGGATGACAGCTGTAGAGGGAACCCGGGGAGTATAGGGGGTGGGGGTGTCATATGAGATTGTGATGGCCAATTCCTAGCCGCGTTTTCGAAACATTTCGGTCACGGTACTAACAATGAGGCTGAGCTAAGGGCGCTGACGGAAGGGGTAAAGTTGTGTACAGAGTTGGGTTTCACGCACATTGAGATTGAATGTGATTCTAAACTTGTGGCAGGTTGGGTACAAGCCAAACAATGTACGGTTTGGTATTTGTGGGATTTCTAGGAAGTGTTTCTCATCGCAACTAATGATCTTTCTTTTTCTATTTCTCACCAATTTAGAGAAGGGACTTTGGTCGCCGATTTTTTGGCGCGAAGTGGAGAGGGAGGGTGTAGTAGACGGTATGAGGTTTATGATATGCTTCCGAAAGAGTTGAAGGGAATAATCCGTTTGGAGAGGTTGGGTTTGCCGTATTTGTGTGAATAGGCTGGTTGGAGTTTGTTTCGTCTCTTTTAATTTTATGGTTGTTGGGTATTGGTATGTTTTGGGGCTTTGGTTGGGATTTTGTTTTTCTTTTGTTTAAACGGTTTTCCTCCGCCACAAGTGAGGGTTTTTTTCAATAAAGTTTGGAGGTGCCGTCCTCTTTTCAAAGAAAAGATTAAATCACTTGTTATCTAAACAGGTTTATTGAAAAATTAAATATTTTAATCACTTTCAACGATTAAATCAAAAAAGAAAACCAAACCCAAGCACACCCTATACTAAATCAGTTAAACAAAATAAAGCTTTGCTTGGTTCATGCTCCTAGTTAGTAATCTCCAAATCCCCATTTACTATGGCTGGGCTGGTGGAGATCAACTTGAGCACAACCTGGACTATTTTCCTTGGACTTGACCCAGCCCGAGCATGAACTCAACCCAATCTCTAATAAGAATTTACACATACTTTTTTGGGGTGTCAAATATCATTTACCTACTTTTAGTGGTAATCCTAGTTAGTGGTTAGTAATGAGGAGTGGAACTCTTGCAAACATCACTCATTGGACTTAGATCCCACGGCCTCTCTCACAAATGTCACACCCTACCAATAGATCAAGCAGTAGTGTATAACTTGTAGATGCACATGTATGTTGTAAAACTACTGATGTCTATGGTTATATTTAATTGGATAATGCTAGCTTCACTTTTTTTGTTAATACACTCTCTTTATGAGTGGGCAAACACGTGTCCTTCTCTTGATGGAAAACAACAACACGTCTCCTCCTTGAAGGAAGTGAGTTTTTTGGATTTTTTAACACAAGTTCCACCAAAAAATTTAGATTTTTTAAGTTCCATAGATGTAGAACTTCTAATTAAATTGAACTAGATTAATCTGAGATACCATCAAGTAAAAGGGGTAAAAACCCTCTCCTCTCTCTTCCCAAACTCTTGCCTCTTGTTCCAAAACATTAATATTCTAGAATTTTAAAAGTTCCACCAAAAGAATGGAGCCTAAGTGATTTGAACATTGACCTGAAATTTTCCTTTCTCCCAGAATCCTAACTCTTTATCTTCTCATTTTCAATAAAGCGTGTTCTTGGCTTTCACTAATATGCTCACTCATTCTCAACTCATTTGAGAGAAGAATTACATTAACATCCTCCAAACTAATACTAGCATTTTCATAGAGCAGCGAGATGCTCAAACGAATGATGTAGGGAAGATACTAAGAGTATGGTTTTGTTCTCATCTATTTTCACATCAATGCTCATTAATTGAGAAACAACCTTATTAAATTCCTTAAGATTGTCAGAAATTTCTATATCTTTTATCATGCATCTAAAGAGTATACAACCGTTGTTTGAGGTACAATCGATTAATGAGCAATTTCATCATGTAAAGGCTCTCTAACTTTAATCAAAGTCATAATGCTGAAACATCGATGATAATGTTGTATAACACATCATCCACCAAACATAAACAAATTACACTCATAGCCTTCAAATCAAAATCTTCATCTTTTAAATTACAAGTTTATTGACTTTCCTTTCAAAGCCTTATGCAAACCCTATTGAATTAACAGGTCACGAATCTTGATCTGCCATAATCCGAAGTTGCTCCTTCCATCAAATTTTTCTACTTCGAATCTCGAACTTGAAACCTTTGTCGTCATCCTAAACTCAAAATCAAGCTCTGATGCCAATTGTTGTGCGAAAAATACGATAATGGGATCGACAACAATGCAAATTAATAAAGAGAAAGATTTTTAAAAAAATAGAACACCACAAAAGATAAGATTTAAGTGGTTCACCAACCAATGGCTATGTTTACAATCGAAAATGATCCGAAAAACATTCACTATAATGGAGAAGATTACAAAAGAGGAGAACAACCAAGAAGAAAACCCAAAGCTCACACAAACCTTCTTTGTTCTCACTAAATAAATCCTAAATTGAATATTAGCTTATATAGATGGTAGAAACCTAAATGAAAATAAAGTCCTACTCAAAATAGGAGTTTCTCGAAAGGACTGTTCTAAAACGCCAGATCTCACTCGAGCCAACTTAGATTTGCTCGAGCGAGTTGGGTACGGGTTCTACACTATATTGCTCAATTAGAACTACACAATTACTGGAATTCCACTTTCGCTCAAACGACCTTAATCTCACTCAAGCAAGAATTCCAAAATATAAATACCAAACTAAAATTCAAGCCAAATCCCAATAGCATTTTTATTATCTAAAAGGGCATGTTGTTGACATATTTACCCTTTAGGTATGCATAAAAAAGTCAAACATTGATAAGGATAATATCAGAATACTACCCTCTTTGTTAAAACTTTTTAACCTGTGCCTAAACGGTGATATTTTAGGTTTAGAGGGACGAAACGGTTCTTAACTCCGAGGAAAACGACTCAAAGGGAGTGCTAGCCTTACTCGCGGCCAAGCAATTAACTTGTGCCCCTTTTTATGTCTCTTTTTTCCTCTCCTAAAAAGGGGCGGGACTAGGAGAGGTGGTCCAACACTCCCTTTTTTTTTTTTTAAATCTTCATTTATAATTTTTTTTTTTTTTCTCAATTTCTACTGTACTCCCATTCTCAAACGGACTTGAACCTTTGGGAAAATGATAAAAGCAAGAATGAGTGAGTTAGTGAACTAATTAACCAGTTGATCAGGCTATTTCTCCTTTCATACCTTAGAAATTGGAAAGAATTGTGGACCAAGACAAAAACTCTTGCCCATGGAACCAGAAAAGTTTTGGCCATAACGGTTTGACATAATCCAATGTTTAAAATCACCAAGATGCCCCTTATCGTCAATGGCACTCACCTCAGGACCCTTAATTTTGTAGTACTAGCGGTATACCATTTCATATGTACATACATGTACAAGTAAATAGATATATGTTAATCTCCACCAAACTAATTGTTGTTACATAGTTATATTGGTGTGCCTGTCAGAACTATCACATTGGGGTTGAGATGGCCCATAACAGTACTGTGACCCCCACTTTAATTAAAAGGAGTTGAAAGTACTACTCTCAGTAAGCGGACCTCAAATGCAAAGTCATCTTAGTTTTTGATAAATTAGTGATGGCAACGAATTTTACTATTTGTATTTAAGGTACACCCAGCACTTTCAGTCTCCTCTCGAGGACACCAATATTTTCCCATCTTTAATGGTGGGATGAGGCCTGATTACAGTACTCCTACTGTGGGCGTTTTAGAAGCAAATGCCATTAAAACAAACTTCATTGCAATCATTTTATCTTTGTTTAGTTTTTACTTTCAATGGGGTGAGTGGTCAATTAATTTCTATCAGTTAATAGAATTCCTTTTTTTTTTTTAGGGGGGGGGGGAATTGAACCCACGACCTCCTCCTCACAAAGGAGGAACCTTCACCATCCTAGCTAGGAGTGGGTATCTTATATTTACTCTTGCAAGAGATAAAGCAACCTTCATTGCCAATCTTTCAATATCTCTATAAACTCATTAGGGTATCCTATCTTTTCTTTTCTATTATGGTGTTTTGCTCCTTATAAGTTATAACAACCATCCTAATTTACATATTTACTTCCACTACTGAAGAATCTTCTAATTTGAGAAACCTCAAATATCTGTGTGTCCTGTGAGAGAAAGAGCAATTAAAGAACCAATTACAACTCACATTTCTGCAACAGAAACTCAGATTATCCACTCCAAGTTATTGTTTTATTTCGTATACTCAAAAGAATAACTATATATTCATTTTTTCAGGAAAGAAGAAGAACAAACCCAATTCAAAGAGAGGAAGAGAGAACCAAAAACAACCATGGATCAATCAGTTTTTTTTTTTTTTAGCATTTATCGACTCTTACAGGCATAGATCAACAAAGAGAACCCAACTCTCTCTTGTTCCTTCTGCATCAACTTCTCCTCCAACCACAACCGGCTATCCAACCCACTCCTTGTCCTAAACATGAATACAGCATACCCAGATGCCCGATTATAGAACCAGTCATGAACATCCCACATCATATCAACCAATAACCCATCCACAAAGATGCTCTGGTTCCCCCTGAAATTCCACTGTAGCCTCTTTACGCGAATTACCTTCCTCTTGTCTATACAAATAGATAGTGCTGGATTCTTCAAGCCTTCATCTTCTCCACTAAACCTGATCAAAATGTCATGAGCTGCTCCATTATGGCAGAATTGAGCCTTAGTCGAATAGAGTGTGTTTCCGGAGAAGTGCTCTCTCCGAGAGACTAGAGAGAAATCGGCAACTGGAATACCAGTTGAGAATTTCTTGGTGGCCATTTCTTCAGAAATATCTCCAAGGAGGAGGCTGAGCTCCGAGTCAGCCACGACCATGACATAGAAGCCGTTGATAGGTTCAGGTCCTGCCTCATACTTAGCGGTAGAGAGATCCCAGAATACTTTGATCTCAGAATTACCTGATTTGAAAGTCCGGGTGCCTTTCTTCCGAAATAACCGAGAATTTGTATTGACTTTGAAGGCAGAGGATAGGTCGTCGCCAACATTGATGCTGAGGCCTTGTCCCATAAGGTTCTTGCACCAGGTGACTATTATCAGGAGCTGCTTTTGAGTGGAGAGCTTGGTTTTGTAGAGACAGGTAACTGCATTTTGGATTGAAGGAATCAGGTTTGGAGAGAGACAAGCCAGGTTCGAAGAGCTCGAACAAGAAGAATCGGATACATTTATGGAGTATTCGTTGAAACAAGAAGCTATATCTCTCATTGTGGAGAAAACCCAGACGAAAGAAATTCAAATTGGAGATGGGTGTCTCTGATATAGAAAGATAAGACCTGTGAGAGGGAGAGACTAGAGAGAGATCTGAAGGTTTGGAGATGTGGGAGTCTCTCTCTTGTCCAAGAAAAAATGGAGAGACAGAAAACCAGACAAGTTGGGGTTTTCTCTTTGTTTTTCCTATCTGAATTGTGCATCCATGATCTTCTTTAATTTTCCTAGAGAAAAAACCAGAAGAGATAAATGAAAGAAGAAAAGGAAATCCAAGTTCCTGACCAGCCCATGTGTATTAAATACGATTGCCTCAGCTTATGAAAATGATTGAAAAAAAAGCCTTCAAAAAAAATCTTTAATTTCTTATTGCCAGTTCATCTGGGATTTTAAAATAGCAGTAAGAAGATATAACATAAATTGAAGTTGGTTTCTTGATTAATTTAAAGATACACGAGAAAGGAGGAGAATTGGTCAATATTATTTAATGGTTATTAATTAATTTAAGTGCAGAAGAATTAAGCAAGCTCTGGTCCAGCCACATGGAGAAATCTTGAGAGATATCTAGCAGATGCGTGGATGGGATGAACTTGTCCTTCCTAGGTGATATGGGTTGGGGCTGATGATGATGGTGAGTAGTGTTAGGTCCACGAATTAATAGCAGTCTGGAAACCCACAACTAACCCCAACACAACTATGGTTAAAAACAAAGGATTCCTATTTATCCTTAATTACAAAGGATTCCAATTCATTGTAAATTTCCTTATAAAAAAGTAAAAAACAGTCCTGTTCTTCTTCTTACATCCTTAATTACAAGGCATTATATAGTTGCAGTTGGGGACAAGGAACATTAAATTCAGTGTAAACTACAAACTTTGGAGTTTGAGGTGAAGCCCCCCCCCCCCCAAGAAATTTTTTTATTTATTAAATATATATAAATAATAAATAAATAGAAGGAAAGAAAGGAGGGGGGGGGTAAAAGGGTAAATCAAGCTACACTGATAGGGAATAGGTAATGTAAAATAAGAGAAACGGCTGCCTTAAACGCCATCAAGCTATAAAGAAAGGAGGAAAAAACGGAGAAATATGAATTTATAATTCAGAACATGTAGGCATGTGGCTTTATCAAGCTCCATGAATAAAGGAACATTAAATTCAGGGTAACATAACTGCCTTTAAACTCTATCAAGCTATAAATAGAGAAGGAAGAAAGAGGAACAAAAAAAGGCTTTATTTTTTTATGGACAATTTTAGCAGGTAGGCATAATGTTATTATTACTTGTTAATGTTGCTAAAATGGGTTTCCATCCAAAATGTTGTGGAGTTGGGATTGATCAGACTTGTGGTTCTCCTAATTACCTCCTTGCCTGCTTTTCCTTTTCTGTGGTTCTCTATTGGTGAATTTGTTTATTTCTTTTGATTTAGTGAAATTGTCTTATCATCAGAATAATTTATCTCCAAATTTTTGTTTCATTTTTTCCTTTTTTTTTTTGAGAGAGAGAGAGAGAGAGAGGAAAAGATTGAATGGAGAAAATCCATTGAGGATGGAGAATATGGCATAAGAAATATAACTCTTGAAGAAGGAATTATTACTTGGGAGGCATCCTTTATATGGACCCCAGAAGGTTTTGTCAAAAGGCATGTGCCCCCATAATATCCCAGAAGATTGCCTGAAAATGTAGGAGACCAAATCTGCTCAAGGAACAAGTGGGGAAGACTAGAAGAGTTATGTTGGATTCAACAGTGACTACCAGGTTCACCTCAAACTAATTTCTTACACCTATGGTTTAGATTCCTTCGCATCAACCACGGCTCAATTCGAATGCCCCTTGGGTCCCACAAGCTTGCTGTCAAGGGTCAAACCCAAGCTTACTTGAGAGAGAGAGAGAGAGAGAGTAATAAAAATAGCATTTCAATGCCTTTATCATCAACAGTAGACAGGACAAACGAGATCGAGCAATGACATTCAGCTGAGATTCGCCTAGAACCAGGGGTCAATATGATCCAAATGAGGTTAAATCCAAAAGATATGACTATTTCTACCAAGTTAATATTGATATATATGTAATCAACAGAGCTGTTTAATTTTATTTCGTAGCCACCCTAAAAATAACTGACAACAGATCAAACAATGGAGCTCTATCATCATGAACTAATTAATAAAAGAGAGTAGTGACTTTGGTGTTAGTTCAAGGTACAACATAATAAACATTTAAAGCGGAATTTAATATTACCTAATCGCCTACATAACGTGAGTACAACAATCAAAAGAAAATGGAAGCCCACTTCAGAAAATTCTTCTCTTTTGGCTTCACATAATCTAAGAAAAACCTACCAACCCTACAGACCATGAAGCAATCTTTTATTGCCGATGTGTCTATCAATTTAGAAACTTCATGAAGTCATTCACATACCCATTAATGTTTTAAGAAATGCCCACTTGTATAAATCTTCAAACAAGCCAAATCAAGAGAATGTTAGGCAGGAGACTGCTTAGCCTGCTCACAGACAAGCCCTCAATATCTTAATATGGGAGCAATTGTATATCATACTTCTAGCAACTTGTGACATAAAATAAAAAGAGTAATGCTAAAAATGAGGAACTGGCAATATTCAATTTGCATAAACTAATGAAAAAATAAACCAATTGAAGGTTTCTCTCTCTCTCTCTCTCTCTCTCTCTCTCTCTCATCTCTTCTCCAATTCTCCTTACAGAAAATAACAACCAATGGCCGTTGCTGTCAGTTCATAAACAAATATGACGGGTTTCATTGTCCTCAATTTAACCTTCTTCTTCTTCTTTGTCCATCTTTTAGGTATATTTTTAAGTGGAGTCTGATCTGATCTTTATGCACCAGCACCCTCAAACCCTCATTAGTTGAATAAATGTAAAATGGTTAGACATCTCATCTTGCATGCGCAATCTAACTTAGTTTTCCAAGCAGATTTTTATGGCATTGAAATTGTAAACCACACTAAAATTAGTAAATTAATAATAACAAGAAAAAAAATACAGTAACCTACATCTCCACAATAATAAATAAAATAATAATAATAATACCTACAGCACCATCATTGGGTCTACAAAATCATAACGTATTCAAATCAGTTTATGGTTATGTTGCTCCTTAGAAGTTGTTTACAACTAATACAGATTAATAATGAAAGTGACCCTTTAATTCCCCCTAATCTTTTTCCAACTTGCATAGCCAAAAAGAGAATTAAAAAATTGGTCTCATTGGTGAACCATGCTAGTGAGCAAAGGGCGCCACCCCAACTAAAAGATCCAAACCCTTACTCTGGTTGTCTTTGCTTCATAAGCTTCAGGGTGCCACATTCTCTTTCCCAAAGAGAATGGAGCAGAGACCATGGTCAAGACAAAGATGTACTGGTGCCTTTTCAAGTGTAATGTGCCTGTTAGGACGATCCAATCAAACCCTGGTTAAACCCTTGGATCGCCCTTCCAGACACCGTTACACCCGTCTTGAGCAGACCGGTCTCCACAGCATTTCTCGTTTGAAAATACTGTATATATTTAAGTACTTGATCATATAATCAGATGGTATTGAATAGGGAAATGTTTGGCGCCAGACCTAATTGGTCCACGTCTCCCTTTTTAACACTCCCTTTTTAACACATTAACTGTGGTTAAGATTCACTCACCCCTAGGATTCATCCATTTAACCTTGGTTTTTTTTTTAAAAATAACCTTAATTTAGTTAAGCTATGCCACATTTAAAAGATGTGTTGAAAGGGACACATGGACCACGCATTCGGCTAGCTAATCACTTGGACCACGCATTCGGCTAGCTAATCACTGCTCGTCCTTAGCAATGTGTAACAGCAATTCCACTTGGCAGTTACATTCAACCCGACAATGACAGAAACGAACCTCAAGTACACAAGACTTAGCAAATCATCTGTTCGGTTTATGGTCTATCTGCTAGATGCCCGAATCAGACTGGAGGATTAAACCTTTCTTTTCCATATATAGTGCTAATAGGACCGTGTACAAAATGCACTAGGTCGATACAATGAATCGACCTCATGCATTTTATGCATCGACCACGTGCAAAATGCATCGACCACGTACAAAATACACTAGGTCAATACAATGCATCGACCTCGTGCATTTTATGCATCGACCGCGTACAAAATGCACTAGGTCGATACAATGCATCGATCTCGTGTATTTTATGCATCGACCCCATGCAAAATGCATCGACCGCGTACAAAATGCACTAAGTGGATGCAATGCACCGACCTCATCCATTTTATGCATCGACCCTGTGCAAAATGTATCGACCTCGTACAAAATGCACTAGGTTGATGCAATGCATCGACCTCGTGCATTTTATACATCGACCTCCTGCAAAATGTATCGACCGCGTACAAAATGCACTAGATTGATACAATGCATCGACCTCGTGCATTTTATGCATCGACCCCATGCAAAATGCATCAACCACGTACAAAATGCACTAGGTTGATGCAATGCATCGACCTCGTGCATTTTATGCATCGACCCCGTGCAAAATGCATCGACCGTCATCTTCAAGCTTGGAAACATGACTGTAAGTCATAGAAAATAGAAAAAAATACATATATAACGTGAAATTTAAGGTTTTGAACCATAAATACAATGATTATAAACATTTTTCCATGAATTAATCATACATGCAATGATTTTTTTGAATTCATTTTTTTTACACATATAAGAAACCTGAAAATGAGAGTTGTTCTTCGGTTAATGACGTTTTTTCACAAAAAGAACATGGAAAGAACGCTCTTGGAACAAAGATCTCTCGCCAGGAATGGGGTGGGAACGAAGTTCCCTCGTCAGAAATAGGGTGAGAACGAAGAACTCGTCGGAAATGAGGTAGAGATACCCAAAGTCTTTTCTTCAAATGATTTGGATAAAATGGGAAAAGTTCGCATGTGCAAATAGATGCACATTTGTATGGGGCATTTAGAGAAGGGTTTTCAAAACTTGGTTATTTGGGGAAGAACCCCATACTAAAGGGGCAATCTGGGAAAAACCCCAATTTTTAATCTTGTGACGTTGCTCTCGATAGTGGGCAGTAGTATGCTCCCCTCCTCGCCCTCACAAAACCCCTTTAACTCCTTTGAACTCTAGTTAAGAAATTGTAACCTCTGTAGTTAAAATAAATTAATATTTTTTTCTAAAAACTATGGGTAAATGTCTTAATTCTAAGGGTGATGAATCATAACCACGGTTAAAGGAGTTAAAAAACTTAAAATGGGGGGGGGGGGGGGGGGGGGGGGGAGCTAGAGATGCCTCCCTTCGCTCCATGAGCGAGGAGGTGACTATTTTTTGCTAAATGCTAAATAAATTGAATGACAGTTTCAATTGGATAGTTAAGATCCTCTAACAGGCGGCCTTTTCCATGTGGTGGCCACTGATTGGATAATTTTTTAAGTAGCATATGAACTGGTGATTTGATGATCAGTTGGGTCTACACAAACTTGTACTCTGTATTGAAGAAACACTGGATCAATAAGGTTCAAGAAATACAAGCAGGCTCCGTTCTTTTGGTGAAACGGTTAAAAGTCCATAATATTAATGTTTTAGAACAAGAGGCAAGAGTCTAGGAAGAGAGGGGAGATGATTTCTAACTCTTACTTGATGGTATCTTAGATTTATCGAGTTCAATTTAATCAGAAGTTCCACATCTATAAAAATTGAAAAATCCAAATTTTTTTGTAGAACTTAAAAGTTCCATATTTGTAGAACTTATAGAACTTTTGCACTCTATGGGATAATATAGTTCTAGACATCAAATAAAATTATGCATGAAACAATGAAAGTTTCAGACTTTAAAAGTTCCACCTAAAGAATGGAGCCTTAAGGGTATTATAGCAATTTCACGTCATGAGTTAGTTAATCCCCAAAGTTTTCAAAGCACTAACTATTAGGGTTCAACAATCTAATCTTCATTTTTGGGAAAAAAATGTTATACCTAAGTTTCAAAAAATTTAACTGTAGGGTTAATTTTTCAAAAAAATAATATTTTTCTTCTAAAAACCAAGATTAGATTGTTGAACCTAAGGGTTAGGGAATCTTAACCATAGTTAATAGGGGTTAAAAGGGGCATGTGTTGATCTGTCGGTGTGATTGAACTCTCCATGAGTTCAATCTGGATTGCCTGTGATTCAATCTCCAATTTTCAATGGCGGTTGAGAGAGATTGGAATCACAGTCAATTGAAATTGAACTCGCCCCGAGTTCAATAGCATCCACAAGTTAACTCGTGTCCCTTTTAATTCTTACTAACAGTGGTTAAGATTCACTAGCCCTTGGGGTTCAATAAATAACCTTGATTTTTTTTTATAAAATATTAATCCTAAAAGTTAAAAATTCTTAGTTAGAATTAAATATTTTTCTTAAAAATTGTCAGGCCCATCCTATATAGTGATGTTCTATGCTGCATATCTCGTACACATCATGTCTTTGTTTCCCGAGCCTCTAGTAAGTTTCAAAGATAGTTTGAAAAGATCAAATTTTTTTATAATTCATGCAATAGGCAAGACTTCTTATAATTTGGTGCATGTTGAGAAACTAGGGTGTAATCGAATACGAATAGTATAGAATCATTCGATCGGCCTGCTTTTTTTACCTATGTTTCTCATAGGACCCACCTTGATATCCAAGGATTGGATCCTCAAAAGAAACATGCCACGCATGTATAGTATACCAGTGTTAAACAAGTTCGCTAATGCTATAGTGAACTGCAAACTGATAGAACCTGAACAAGTTCGTGGTTCGATTCGAACTAGTTTGTGAAATTGAGCGAACCACATAATAGTTTTAAAAAAAATTGATTTGTCAAAATTTTTATTTAAATTCATTGATATTTTTCTTTAGGTTCGAAAAATTTATACTTAAAACATTTTATTATTATTTTTTTAATAAGTATTTATAATATATTATTTACATGCTTAAAAAAAATTATATATTTTCATAACATAATACAAAATATATATTTGTTTTACATGCTTAAGTTGCGAACCAAGCTAAGTGAACCAAACTAAAGAACTTAAACGAACCGAAAAACGAATTATCTCATCATATCACTAACGAACCGGGTTCACTCTAGAGTGACGAACTGCAAACCCGAATTCAAACGGAGCGAACGGACGCATCACTAATATGCCTTTTGTTCGGCAACAAGGATTTTCTATCTTAATGCGAAATTGGAATAGGTAGTTTATCTATATCCAAACACCCGGTAGGTATCTAAACCAACTACGACACTAGGAGGTGCATTGTGATCCGCGGTATAGTTTAGTGATATCCCATAAAACCCTAACTTTCTGAAACCCTATTTCTTTCTTTCCATTCCACCCATCTAATAAGATCATCAGCCCTTCTCCAAACGCCGTTGCAGCTCCATCTTCCCCGCGAGGCTCGATTCGAAGTTCTTGAACTCGCTTCAGGCATATGGTAATCGAATGCTCCTGCAACTTCACAAACAATCTCACTTTTTCTGTTGATTTTGATCTCCTGTTATTTTAGCAATTTTTTTCTTCTTAAATGGTGGTTTTTTCAATTTTCTGCAACGCAGGCGCCTAAGAAGGAAAAGGCTCCTCCTCCATCTTCCAAGCCGGCCAAATCTGGGGGAGGGAAACAGAAGAAGAAGGTAAGTTTAGGTTAGGGTTTGAAGTTTCGATACAGATCTTTAATTTTTTAAGATTAGGTTAATTTTCATATTGATCTTGGTTTGTCTGGGAGATAAAAGCAGGTGCTTTGCTGAGTTTTTAGGGTTCGATTTGTATAAATTGAGTGTTTGATGTGCTTGTTTTGTTTGCTAATTAGGGTCATTGAAGGTTTATCTGTTTTTTTTTTTGCAGAAATGGAGCAAAGGGAAGCAAAAGGAGAAGGTGAACAACATGGTTATGTTTGATCAAGCTAGTTACGACAAGCTTCTTGTGGAAGTTCCGAAGTACAAGCTCATTACTCCTTCGATCTTGTCCGACAGATTGAGGGTGCGTTCTGAACTCAGTTCCTCTTTCTGTTTCGAAATTTTGTTTTGTTTACGTGGGTATCCTTTTGATTGAGCTTGAGCTTCATGCCTATGTATTTTAGATATTAAGTGATGATACTGCAGAATCTATATGAGAAATCTTGATTGTGTTACCATACTCTCTAATTTTGGTTGATTTTTGGTCCAGCTTTTGTATTTAGATTTGGATTCGAGCCTGTAAGGAGTAATGGTGAATAGGGTTTGTATAATTTAAACTAGGCTGCAATGAGAATCTATTTTCATATAGAACTTACAAGCAATTTGTTAGTTTGACCCTTGCTGTTAGTACTTCTTGGTATCTATTTTCTCAACTGAGATAAAGCTATATAAAATATTATGTCTCAGAATAGGCCAATCCTGGCATGCTCTGTAATTTGGTTCTACAGTGGAATCTAAAGTATAGATTCTGAATCTTTGTCCTTATTGGAAACATGGTCTAAGAAATCAAATTCAGATAAAATACATCAAAACCCCCTTATTTTTTAGTTGGAATTTCCTTCATCATGCTTACATATAAATATTTCTTGGCGAAGTTATGGTTATTTTCTTTGTTGTTGTTCGAAAATGTAAGTTTGACACTGTAAGTATTCTGGGAGTTCTGTGTTTCCTCCACTTTCTATCGTGCTCCTTATTAAATGTGTTTTGGAAATTTCTCAGATTGTCTTTTGTCATCTGATTTAACATCATAGTTAATCCATTTCCCTTTCTCTCTTCAGTAGAATGGTGTTAAGTAGCCACTTGTAATTGGGTTTCTATGCTCTAACTTCTAAGTCTTGGGCTTTAGCGATGGCAGGAGGGTTCTTACTCTCATACTTGGAAGTATCTTCTATAATTGAACACATGTAATTTCATTGAATATTTGAGGAACGCTTTATGAGTTAGAAGTTGGTCACTTTGTGATCCCATTCATCTGGTCTGGCATAATTTGTAAATTAAGGACAAGAAAGTGACATCCGAGCTTTTGCCTTTTGTTCCTAGAAGTCTGGTCATATAAAACGCTGATCTCCCCCAGAAATCTAGACGTGTCCAGTTTTAATTGGATCTACATAGAGGCGTGCATATACTAGTTATTTTGTTCAACCATTGAAGTCTAACTGAGATTTATTAAATTACCTTGGTGAATCATGAGAAGGCCTGATACTGTAATGGAAATCAAATCCCAATTATTATTTTTGTATTCTTTGTGCGAGTTGAATCTTTTCTGTAGCATTTGAAACCTGCTTGCGGATCATGTATCTGGAATTTTTTATTTAGAGCAAAATTTGTTTTGCTTAATTCTGTTTAATAAGAATTAAAAGTCTATTAATTTTGGTATGGATGATTGATGAAGCTGATTCTTTTACCCTGACTATCTTCAGATTAATGGATCGCTGGCACGTAGGGCAATCAAGGATTTGATGGCGAAAGACTGCATCAGGATGATATCCACTCATGCCAGCCAGCAGATTTACACCAGAGCCACCCATACCTAGAAGAAAGAATCATCATTAGCTTTTTCCCCCTATAATTGCTGTTTTTGTCTTCGTGGGATATGTCTTTTTTGACTGAATTTCGTTTATTGTCTTTAAAATTATGTACTTTTCTAGGAAGTACTCAATACCAGTCTTGAATCTTGATTTCTCTTATTCCATTGGATGGTTTTCCTCATTGAGTTCAAATATCTAAGGTCTTATGGTTTCATCTATCATCATCTAATCTGAGTAATGGGTACTTAAGCCTAATATACCAGAGGGCCAAACCCTGGAAAATTCTTTTCCAGTTCGGATGGTGGTGTCAGTCAAAATGTGTAGGTTGTAGCGATGGTGCTTGTGAATATCCTATCTATCTTTACTTACTATAATATAAAGAAATAAGACTCTTTGATCTGTAATAATACCATAGTTTAGATTGGGAGTGGCAATCAGGCTGGGGCTTGGTTTAGCTTGAGGTTAGCCCAAAGTTAAAACCTTAGCCCAAGCTCAATGTCACCCCAAGGCCCAGTTGAAGAGTAACAAGTATATATGTTATATAAATCTTCCTTGCCAAAGATTCAGATAATTCTGTAAATCTGGGTCATTTCCAATCTAACGTACTCCTTTTCTTTCATCAATGCAGTTATGATTAGCAGAAGCAATACATACACACATAATATATATGTGTGTGTGTGTTGAATAGTTTTAGCATGAAATGAATAAGCTTTTACTAGTTATTTTTTTTTGGCGCGGGGGGGTTCAAAAAAGACTACTATATTAACCAAAACTATTATGTAAATAGGGAGTGACATTAAAGCCTTAAGAAACTGGCTTTTCCTAGCTAAGAGCCGAGAATCTTTTTTTTTTGGTTAAAGGAACACATACACACGGGGTCAGGCCTAAGGAACCTGTTGGACATTGTTTCTTAAAACATGTCTGATAGACACCCACCCAGACATGAGAGTTAGATATTGACAAAGCACAGTAATAAGCTAGGACATTTTCTACGATAGTAGATCGGTGTAATGTGAAGGGATCCACAGGAGGGCCTCTTAGTCGGCAAAAACAGGGTAACTAGCCATTCTTAAAGTGAAGTAAAAGGTAGTAAATCCGAACGAATGGTAAGAGGCAAGGCAAACTACTCTCTGAGCTATGCTACACTTAACGAAAAGATGCCATTGAGTTTCCTCATTTGCATGACAAAATGACTATTTTCCTGATTTTCAAATTAGAGCGCAAAGGCAGGCCATTCTTGCACTCGATGAAGGAGACCACAATTCCTAAACTTTTTCAGGAGAAGCAACCTATCAGAGTCCACGCAGATGTGTAAAACTCGAGGGATACCACATGGGTCTGTACCTCCACAGCCTATCTGAGTCCATAGGTGGGAACCAATTCTAAACTTCATGCATACCCATCAGAGGCATGCATGAAGTTTCTTCCACATCTTTCCCTCAGAAGAACTGATTTGGTTGATCAGGTGTAACCCATGACACATCAAACATCAATTTTCTCTTCTACGAAAAAAGAAAAGCTAAATTTTTTTTTCAAAAAAAAAAAAAACTGCCTTCTTTAAATGAAAATTTTCATTAGCTACATTGGGTGACGAGTGGACAGTTCCTCTCAAAACCCATTTTTACCAAATCATATAACAAAAGAGAGAATCGAGTTTTTCACTGCATATTTGCAGAAGTCATTCAAGAAACCCTCTCATCTGTCCCACTTTACATTCAGTCTGAAACTTTTGATCCCAAGTTGCTAATTGACACTGCAATCCCCATACATTGGTGGGAGAAATGTAGCTTGAGTTGTATTTTAAGCGGAGCAAACACAGGTGCCAGAAAACATATACCTGAAAATAAAATTAATGGAAAATGATCCTCACCTGTTCCTCATCAAATTGACTGATTTTATTCCCAAGCGGTTGAAAAACAAACATGCCTTACCAATACTAACTCTATAGTTGTTGCCAATTTGATGCACCTGTATTGATGTTCTAACCATAATATGACCCCCAGTTCATTCCCTCCAACTTTGTTCTTAAAAAAGATCAAATCATGCACTTGACCACAAGCTCTCTATCATTGGCACTGCTTGCAACTGGCGAAGCAGAAAAATAAATAACCACCTTCAGTCCTCCCACCCTCCTTAATCTGGCTCTATCAGCATAGAACCTCTCATTTGATGGACAAGAAACACTGGCAAGCTAAAAATATGAGCAGTTCATATCAAAGAATTTGCCCCATTCGCTTTCATTTGGGCAAATTCTTAACGAATGACCAAAATGTACCTTTTTATGAGTTCTGTGACTGGATTGGTGTCAGTCTTTATTTCACATACTCTAGCACATTGCGGGTGATTTCTTCTAGGAAGGAAACAAAACCCATGGCGCTTGTGAGGCCATTTCCATCAACGTCCTGCTCCTCAATGAGATAGTTTTCGAATGCTGTAGCATCATCCTGACCTCCTCGGATAAATATGAGTTTAGGTGTGATACTTCTATCCTGCTTCAGTTTGTTAATTATAGTTCGCAGTAAGCCTGAAGGAGAAAACCTTGTCTTAGCACATGAACCAGAATATCTATCCTTCAAGTTTCGAACACCAAATATGTTATTATAAAGCCAACTGATAACGAAAGCACTTACAATCATGGGGCGGAGGATATGGGAGTGTAGGGTCTGCAGTTGAAGAATAATACACAATGAGAGTTGTGAATGCATCGAGGAAAAATATCGGACTTCCGCTGGTTATCAGTGCAGCGCGACTCAATGAGTGGCGAGGATATGCTTGCTTGTCCGGTGTAGAATATGATGTCAGTACAGGATATATAGCGCGGTGAAGGGAACTTGGCTCCAGTGCACTGCATTGGAAGTTTCAACAAAACTAAGATGCAAACATTCAAAAGATAGCAATCTTAAGATAAAACCTCCCATAAACATTGACAAACAATAAGATGCTGAAATCTAAAGTATGGGTTGGATAAATCATGAGGATGATCTACTAAGAGTAAGCATATGATCGGCACCACCTGGAAAATCTGGCATACAGATTTACCGTTCCGCATTTTGGATAATAACATAGTATAGCAAACATATAGAAAAAGAAAATGTATATGTTGGATGGTAGGCTCATTCTATTGGGAAATAGTTTGATCCAAATGAAGGTTCTACATCCATAGAAACAAAGTTCTGCATTTTTCCCCTTCAAAAAGTCACGAATAATTTGCAACCTTTTCGTCAAACACTTAGTTCATCATGACTTATTTGCGGCTTTTTGAAAGAGAAAAAAAAAAGGTGACTTGTTGGAAAAAGTCACAAATTAAATTCAAGTTATTCGAAACTTTTTGAAAAGTTGTATATAAACATCTAATACATGAAATATAGTTTTATCATTTTTCATAATTAAATTGTATTTTTGTTTTCTTGACACTGTCAATTTTCAGGATTTGGATGTTTTTCCGAATTTTCCCATAGCCAAATAATTTCGAAACTCTAACTTGGTGATACTTCCACTGCTCAGCATATGTGCCAGCAGATATATCATAGAAAGGCATACTAATTTCATTATTTCCGTAGACAACCACCTCAGATTACAATAAACATGTTACATACTTGTCCTATTTTCAAATTGCTCCACAATTTCTTCTACATGATTTCTATGTTTAGATCTAACAGTGCCAAACTTGTTCCATAAATTATTTCCTATGTGATAGTTGATAGTTCAAATAGACCTCTTGGTGACTGCTTCAAAAACACATTATATAACCTAGTTTCTGGCCAAAAAACAAGGCAGATTATTCAACTATCAAGCAGAGTAACAATACCTGAAAAGGCATTGCAGGTAGATACGGTAGTCGGGATGAACCCCTTCTTCATGGAAGCGGAGAAGAGGACTTCTGAGCAAAGCAAAAACTAGGCGAGGTAAAGGCTGCAGTTGTGGGCATTGCGAGAAGGCCACATCAATGTGAGAAGTTGTTAAACTTCCATTCCCGTACTGAACAAGTTTATAAGCATCATTATACTGAGCAGTGAGGATAACTAGCCAATCATGGAGCAACATCCTGCCTTCACGGACTCCTTGCTCCAAAGAGGCTAATATAACCTGAAGAGTTTGAAAATTAGCATATAATCTAAAACACCGAGAATATAAAATTAAAGATTGGCAAGTAAGCTATCCTAAGATTTTTTTTGTAGTTCATGATGGTTTGAGGAGGAGTTAACTTGGCTGAAAATTCTTCAAGATAGGAAGGCATCAAGAGTTCCATGTTATGAATTTATGATCAAGCCTTAAGAAAATGTGGAGTTTCCTTCTGCTTGCAGTCTGGTAATGGATCATCACTTTCACCATTCTGTCTTAACATTTGAATTTACCATCCACGGCTTGTAATCTCATATGGACTGGATTGGATGTTTCAAGAATAGAGTCCTGGAGCAAAGAGTTCTGGAAATACATTGTATGTCCCCAAAGTCAGAAGCGAATGACATTTTGGACCTGTATTTAATGACTAAACTAGTCTTCAGTACAAAAAGAAATAGTACCTTACACCACCTTACAGGTATTGAGGAAGTCCTTATGCGAGGACACTATCTTCTGTCGTTTTTTCTCTAACCTCTCAAAAAGTCTTATGGCTAAGGGGGGTCAGCTTACTTCAAACCCTTTTTTGGGACTGCCATAGAGGTAACAAAGTAGACCTTGAGGAACTTCCCTATAAAGATAAAGCTAAGGGAGTTATCTCAATTGCATTTCTTAATAATGTTTTCGCTTGCAGAAAACATGCCCCAGAAGCTTCTATGAAGCCACTTTGGGGAGTATGAGTCACAGAACTTTCAAAGGCATGCATGCCTTTGCCAATGACCAGTGATTAGCGGAGCCTGGGGTCCACTTCCTATCTTACCCCGTGTCCTCATGTCCCTTTTAACAACCCTTTAACCTTGGTTAAGCTTAGCTAAATTAAAGTTAAGATTTTGGTTTTGTTTTAAATGGAAAAACCAATGTTGGAATGCTTAATCCTAGGGGTGAGTGAATCTTAACCACAGTTGGTGAGTATTTAAAACTGGAGCATTGACCAATGAGGACCGGCCATTTCATTACAAAATGGAAACCACAGGTACGTTAAGTATTTTCCTTTGCCAATCCACATTACAGATGGATTGATCGACGACATTTTTTTTGGGGATGTTATGAAATGTACAAGCTAAGACCGAACGTCGAACATTGTCCCGGTCCTGAATCTTGTCCTCCAGAATTTTACAGAAAGGAAACTTCTCGATATATTACATTTTCCTGCTTTCCTCGGGATTTTGTTAGCCAAATCTTGGAAAACTTATAAGAGAAAGAAAGGGAAAAGGTACATAAAAATTATAAGATTGACTTAATCATGAAATTTTAAACATCAAATTCCCTGAAAGTTAGACTTTTGTGAGAATATAAAAGGAAGAGTTCTGATTAAAGGACCGCAAGGTCCTCTTCCAAGCTTTGACCACACCAATCCAATTTCAAAACATTGGGAAAGAGAAATAAAGTTAAAAACAAAATAACAGTTTCACTACCACATGCCAATTTGCAATTGGGTGGTCCGTTTGGAAGAGGACCCTGTGGTCTGTTTTCCATTTTCCTAAAAGGAACAAAATGTATTGTGAAAAATCTTAAAAAAATATAAATCACAGTTTCTCCAAGAGATTCCCAAGATGTTTGCATTTCTTTAATCTTAAGAATCTAGCAAATGTATTGAAAATATTTTGGAAAACTCTTTGAAAGCCAATCAAAAGGTCAAAAATAATGTGATATTATTGTCTACGAAAATCCATTTCCTTAGTGCAGATGTATAAGGTCAAAGCGGAATTATAATCAAATCATTCTTATGGAAATTGGCAATACATCTAATGATCTAATACACTTCACATCATACAGGCATAGTCTACTCTGAAATTACGCAAGACAGGTCTGTTGCGCGGCCTGAATCAATTAATTTTTTTGTGGTGAAAAATGAGAGTGGCCTAAGAAGAGAGAAATAGAAATTAACCAAAAGCATCATCTTCCTCATTATCGTCCAACAAAAGACATCATCCCAACTATTTGGGGTCGGGAGATGCCATAAAATGAAGAAACATAAAGCAAAAACTTGATCTTCTGATGATTTGAAAACCTGAGAGATTTTTCCATGGTTTACCTTCTCTAATCCCATTCAGGAATAATAAAGGCTTTCACACCATAAACCAAGTACTAACAATTGAAAAATTATATTTACCTTGTGAACAAGGATTGATAGAACCACCTCGGGATCAACACTATCATACAGTTCATTGATATTTCCCGCCGTTCCATATTGCATAGTCCGTATCCTTAGTCGTCGTTTGAGAGAATGCTTGGATCTGCATATATGCACATCATATCAACCTCAACGTTGACTTGGTCAGCATATTTTTGGGGAAGATAAAAAGCCTAATTTGAATTTTGAAGAAAAATTAATAAGAAATGAGAAATATGGAAGTGATGGTTGGTACAGCATAAATGCAGAACAGGGAGCTAGCTGATATATTTCATGAAAGCAAATTCATACAAACAATAATCAATTTCCACGAGTAAAGACAATATATAATAGAAAGCTAACACTACATAAAGGTTCATCAATGCAAGAAAAGCAGCATAATGCACATTAGCTTCCACTTTCCAGATATGAGGAAAGCTATATCCAATTGTAGATAAAGATTCAGCCAACTAAAGTTCAAAGAAAAAAACAGTATTCCTGTCCGAACTCTAAAGCATGCAACAAAATTAAATATTCTAGAGTTCCACAATTTTAACTAAAAAATTACCCCATAGTCTAATGTAATTTTTATAGCACAATGTAGTCGACGCATACCAATTAAAATTGAGGGAAAGCTTATAAGACAGCAAGAAAATCCTATCTTTTATTGAGCAAGACGCTGAGCAAATTGAGAAATAGAGCCAGAAATGAGTGCATCCAAGAAAAACCAAGAGAACCTCCAATATTTAAGATAATAAAGGAAAGTATATTGTAACATGCAAAGAAAGGCCATAGAGCCTAAAGGGCATCGCGAGAAGGAACATTGTTGGTGGTCGAAGGTTCTAAAAAGAGGAGGGGAAAGCTGAAATAGATATGAATCGAGGTAGTGAGAAATGGATTGAGGGTATATCCTTTAACAGAGAATATTACACTAGATAGAGTCTATCATTGGAACAGGGTTCAAGAACACTGATTCGATCACGATAAAAAATTTCATAGTATTTACAGACATCATCATAGATATTCACCCACTTTTAGCTTTTAAGGAAATACAAATGAATGAATGATACATACTTATTCACATTGAACAGAACTTTGTTAGAGAAGAGGTTCAAATATATTATTACTTGGCCAAGAAGGGAAACTAAGCCAGCATGTGATTTCTCAAAATGGCATCATGCAGGACAAAGGCAACTATTTATAAAAGGAAAAAAGAACAAATGATTTAGCAATTAGCAGCATGAAGAGAGGGTGGTGACACGGGAACTCCCTCCACTAACCAAAGATACAAGAGTAATACTGCCTGAAATCAAATAGTGCACGGCATCAAGGTCCCAGAGATTTTAGAGTGATGCCCAAGCCTCCTACTTTCATGTCTGTTTTGCTTAAGTTAGTAATCAAATCTTAATATAGTAGCGTTTATGATTTTCAGAAGTTTTGTTAGGATGAGGGGGACTTTTTTATAATAAATACAAATAGGCTAGCTTCTGTTTCTGAAGTAGGGTCAACAGAAGTCTATAAAATAGACGGGGAAGGGCGAGTGCTCTTGCCCTTGGATTATTCTTCATTTTGGGTTTATGGACTGGAGTTGGGAGTTGTTAAATGAGAGATTTCTTGTTTTTAAAAAACGCTTCTATTGTTGCCTTGGTAATGCGTGCACTACTTCTGAAGTTAATGACTTGTGGATGCTTGCTGATTGTACTATTTCATTCAATGAACTGCTGCCACATATCATAATGAGCTGCTCCTCCAATTAGCCATTTAAAACGTGCTCTACTTTTCACAGATTTTATCATGAAGAATAAAATAGTTACTGTCCAGTAACTAACTTCTTGGCCTTAAAGAATTAAAAAGATGAGATCCTGCATCAGGTGGAGTCATGGAACATGATTTTCAGAGATCTCATATTTTTTTTTCCAGAGAACAGTTTGAGAAGTCTATATAAAAACAGATATCATCTAAAATATATTTTTGATGGCTCCTCATAAGTTGACCAACTGCGTTACTTATTTAATTTCCAGAGTTTAGGTGCTTCTTCAAAGACTAGGTACCATTCATGTCAAGGATTAAAAATACGGTTTTGGGGGATGTATCGGTCCTTACCGAAACCTATCCGTAACGGTTTCGGTAGTGGTTTCAAATGATACTTATAATTTCTTCTTTTTAAAGAAAAAATTAAATTAAATTTTAAAAAGAATCAAATGAGTTATTGGAACTAAATTTACCAAATATAATAGTCATGGGAAATGATTCAAAGACAAAGTAACAAACACCATTATAATTATACAGTGAATGAAAACATAAATAACTAATAAACAATATGTATCGCTCGTTTTGTATCAGTATAACTATCGTATGGGGGGCTACCGAAACCTATACATATCGTTCGTTTTGTATCAGTTTCGACAATTTTTATTTCCATGATACATGTACAAGATTTAAATGTCTGTGCCCTCTACCAAACAAGCTCTACAATTCATTCATAATAAATAGAAAGGCATTTACTATATTTATGCTACAATTGGATCATACATATTTCAGATGCTATGCTCATTCATTGTAAAATTAGATGACCAGAAAGCAATGCTAAAAGTTCATGTATGAATCTGAACCGACTTATCAACTGTTTTAAGGTTGGAATAACCATACCTACTAGCAGAAATCAATTCTGAATTCGAAAGTTCTGAAGGTGGCACAACAACAGTATATTGAAATGCAATCTGTAACACAGGAGGTTCCGACCCGTGTCTGCAAAAGCATAATAAAATTTCTCATAGTTACTAATCTACATCAGTTCTTGAATTTGCATCAAATTGATAGTAAGTGATTCCACACATCAGAATTATAAGTGGTTCATCTGGAATAACTAAAAAGGCAAGCAAGATTTGTGAACCAAACAATCTAATTAAAACTCAGCCAAAACAGGCAGGTAAAGAGATTCCATCAACTGAGAATAGAAGTTCTGGAAACATAAGGTTGAACAATTAACAAATGGAATGGAATTGAATTATATCATCTGGAAAGCTATTGTATTCAGAATTTCTTTAATCAGTGCCTTATCCCAGCTATTTGGGATCGGCAACACAATTCCTTTTACGCCATTCTAGGCTATCAAGAGCCACCACATCTTCGGTTAGAGCATGTGTTACCAAATATTTTTTCGTTGTCTGTATTCACGTCTTTTCTGGATTCCCTCTCACCTTTATAGAACATTCAACTTGCATCAACTTAATTCACATGGTGTCGTCATTGGTCTTCTCTGAACATGTCCAAACTATATCAATCGATTGTCAATCTGTCCCTTACTCTATCGCCTATTGGAGCTCCTTCTAGATTCTCTTGTATGCGTTCATCTCTGGTCTGATCTTTCCTAGTCTTTCCATTCAGACATCTCAACATTCTCATCTAAACTACACTCATTCCATGCATATATTGTTGCCTACATTCTCTTCTTGTAATGCAGAGCTAGTTTTATTGTTGTCTTATAAAATTTCTTTTTAGTTCAAGTGTAACATATCATATATTCATATAGATAACAATCCAGAACTTAGTGCCCGGAACCTCCTACATAGGATCATTGTAGAGCAAAATTCCCTCTTAGTATCCAGTGACTTTTTTTAAACAAGGTATGTTAGAGATATCCTTATTGAGAGCTCTGTCACAAAAAATTCCATTTTTTTTCAAAAATTCGCGAATTATTTGCGCATTTTTGGGTTGCCAAATTATTGGAATCCCGAATTATTTGCGAATTTTCTAAATTATTCTCGAATTTTTCGAATTATTCCTGAATTATTTTCTCAAATTTGGCAAAAAAACTACTTATTTTGTATATTTTTAAATAAATTGTTCGGTATATTTTTATATTTATTATTATTTATTTTTTCTGATTTTTTCCCGAATTTTCATGAATTTTTCCAAACTTGACCCTGCGGAATTATTCCTGAACCCCAACTTTGTCAATATGGTTGAGAGTTGAGACACTAAATTGGCTTATAGAGGGCATTATAAAGTGAGGTTGATAGTGTATAAATGATCTCGCCAAAATATAGATATGATGATATAGGAAGTAAAAATTGAAATTATTATAAAGTTTGGAGTGTATATGTAAAATCCTACTTTAGATCAACTTTGATCATAGAAAAAAGTGAAGTTAACTCCGGAAGCAAGTCTCCACTTTAGTCACGCAACTCTAATTTTTTAGGCAACATCGATTGTTCATCTCTTTCGACATGAACCTTAAGCTTACCCTAAACCCTAAACAAGGAAGTGATCAAGCCCAGACTCCTAACCCCAAAGGATACAGAAAACCCCCATATCTACAAAGGCCCTCGGCAAAATACCAGAATTTCATACTAAATAAGAAAACGGAAGATACGCATTGTCACGCAGACACCAATAGAAAAATCTCACTATAAACGGCTTTTTTGTTCCTGAACCATAACCTACCATCTCTAGCAAAAATCTTAACATTTCAAGATAGACTTTCACATTCCAACACCTTAAGATCCTTTGACCTCCTCCAAAAAAAAACTCCCCATACCTCCACAACCACTTCCCTAGAAGAACCTTATTCGATTCTGTAAACATCCTCCAACCTAAATTGGCTGACACACGTAACACACCTCTTTCCATTACTCCACCCCATCATTCCACAAAATTTCTTTGAATTTTCTCTAATGTTTCAACAACAAATACAGGGATCATAAGAAGAGACGTAAAACATGTTAGTAAACTCGTGAAGTAACCCTGTGAGTCTCTTAGGGCTCCGTTCTTTTGGTGGAACTTCAAAGTCCAGAACATTAATATTTTGGAACAAGAGGCAAGAGTCTAGGACAAGAGGGGAGAAGGTTTCTAACCCTTTTACACGATGGTATCTCAGATTTATTGGGTTCAATTTAATTAGAAGTTCCATATGTATAGAACTTCAAAAAATCCAATTTTTTTGGTGGAACTTGAAAGTTTCGTACTTGTAGAACTTTTACACTATGGAATAATATAGTTCTAGACTTTTAAGTAAAATTAGGCGTGAAACAATGAAAGTTCTAGAATTTAAAAGTTTCACCAAAAGAACGAACGCTTATTGAGTCTTTCCACTATAGGGTACCTTTAATACCTAACCAAAGTGGCACACCTAGGTACAACTCTGCGAGATGACCAATCCTATAACCCATGCAACAGCCAGCCCTACCATTTTTTATTGTAGTCAAATCGTCCAAGCAATGCCTAGGCGATAGGAGGTTCCCTGAATCCCTAAGTGACCAAAATTTACCTTTTTTTGTTCATAGTATATAATATTATACAAGACTTGGTGAGTGCCCGCCTAGATCATTACCTAGGCAATAGGGTCCTGGCTAGGCAAGGTGGTGGCCAGGCGTTGCCTAGGAGACATTTTACACTACCATATGAACATCCTCAACACCATAAAGCACGCTCTTATTAAGATTTACTATCAATCCCATAGTTATCAAGTTGGGGTTCAGGAATAATTCGTCTAGGAAAAGTTTGGAAAAAATCATCAAAATTCGGAAAAATCAGAAATAAACCGGGATAATGTTGGGTAAGAAATGAAATAATATAAAATAAGATTACTAATGATGAAAGTTAAACACAAATATATTTCATATATTAGATATTTATTCGGGACTTTTTCAAAAAATTATGAATAATTTATGTTTAATTCATGAAATTTGCGACTTTTTGAAAAAGTCGTTTTTTTCCAAAACTCGCAAATACTTTGTGAATTAATCTTTCGACGAAAAATTCGGATATTATTTAGGATTTTTTGAAAGAATCGGAGAACTTTATAACTATGATCAATCCCAATAATGCCTCAGAGTACCTAAGCAAACATCTCAGATAGCTAATATGACGATAAGATACATCACAGAGAATTAAGGAGCCATAAAGAAACTGCAAGTGATATACCCCAAACCCTTCCTACCAACTGAAATCCTTTCAAAATTGATCTTCAGCTTTACTAATTACTCTCAACCTTAGTAACCATAACGGGAAAAAATGGAAAAAGTAAATCACCTTGTCTTAGACCTTGGGAGCTCTTAAAGTATCTAGCTGGACTACCATCAAGGCATCAACCACAACCGAGAAAGATAACATTGAATATCTATAAAGAAAAGAAAATTTGAATAACACGCATCCAACCCCAGCATCTAACGCCAATGGCCATCCATCTCATCATATACTATAAGAACTCCCCATTAACATGCTCGGCCTTTTTAATATCCAATTTGCAAACAATGTATAAAATGGGGAGCATGCATGATCCAACGGGCTTGGTCTTATGAGAGTCCCATCCTGTGGAGTATGGACTTTTTGAGTTCAGCGTCGGATTTTTCTAAGCTAGTGACTGTTCACCTTAAGGCCCAGGGGCCTGCCTGTATCGATAAGATTTCATCAACCTGAGTTCGAAAAGCTAGCTTAAAGAATCCCTTCTTATGCACTATTTTTTAATGCAATCACAGGGTTTTTCTACGCCTGCAAATGGTCAACTCAAGGCCCATGTGCCTGCCTACATCAACAAGGTTTCATCTACGCCGAGTTTAAAGTAGTGATAGTAAATTCTTGATGTAGCCCAAAACATGGGCACATATGTGGTACGACACTTGGAAGATGTGAGTAGCACAGGATCGCATAATTAAGTGTGTTGTTGGCTTAGGTAATGTTGTTCCTTGGAAAATAGAGGTGGTTGTATGGGAAGGATGTGTCTTTGATTTCTATGTTTGAACAATTAATTCCCTCAGCTCTATGTAAGGAGAGCCTTTTGCTCTCTTGTTCATCCACTCTTGACTTAAAATTTTTTCAGGAAAGTGCTTAGATTTCAAGAGTTGAGTGAATCCTCTTATCGAGAGTTGAGTGAGTCCTCTCTATTTGGGAAAGTGCTTTCCCCAAATCTCTTTTATTTACTATTGTAGTCATCTTTGCACTTGTGTAATTATCAATTAAGGGATTTCAAGTACCTAAAGTCTCCATCTTTCCCTTCTTCCTTCTTCAATTTCCAGCTTCATCAATTCTCCTCCATTACCAAATATAATTTTCAAGTCATGGTTTTAAATTTCTAGCCAGTTTATCGTGCCTTAACTCGGTTTGTGCGGTAGTGCTAAGAATGATTATTCAAATGACTCAATTGAATCACAAAAATTTCCTCTAACTCAATTGATTTATAATGGTCCATTATTAGCATTGTTGCACACTGAACCGTGATTTAATTCCCTTCCAGCACAAAAGCTATAATAGTAAGGAAATGTTCAAAGAAACAACAAGCCTAAAGTAATCCTTCTTATAAGGTTAACGCTCCTAGTGGTTAGAACCAATGTCTCCTGGTTTGGGTTTGTCGATTCCCACGATTCGGATTCAGGTTTGCGGTTCGCCACTCTAGAGTGAACCCAGTTTGCTAGGCGTAGGATGAGACAATTCGTTTCCCGATTTGCTTAGGGTCTTTAGTTTGGTTCGCTTACACACACACACATATATGTAACCATTTACCAATTACCATCATAATACATTCAAATAAAATATATACATGCAACCTCATCATCATACTTGAGATTTGCTTAATTACTTGTGTATGTAAAAAAAATATATTATATTATATATATAGCACGTAAATAAATATATTATAAATACTTAATTTTTATAATTTAAAAAAATGTCTTTTTATGAGTGCTTCGCAAACCCAAAAGAAAAAAATCGTCGAACCCAAAGAAAAAATCATTGAACCCAGAGAGAAAAGCGCCGAACCAACAGAGAAAATTCGTCGGACCAGAACTATTGAGTTCGATTACGGGATTCAATAATTTTCACAAACTGTATCATGAAGCGGTTCGTGGTTCGGCATAGTGGGCAGCGAATCAAGTAACCTTGGTTAGAACAGCTCTAACTCAAAAAGTTACACAAATTTTTTTTCTTGTTTTGTCGTCTTTTCATCTAATAAAAGCGTGAATTACGTAAAATTGTTCATGGAACCATAGTGACAAAGTCGGGGTTCGGGAATAATTCGGCAAAGGTCAAGTTCGGAAAAATTTGGAAAAATTCAAAACAAATAAAAAATAAATATAAAAATATACCGAACAATTTGATTTAAATAATACAAAATAAGCAGTTTTGTGCAAAGTTTGAGAAAATAATTCGGGAATAATTCGAAATAATTCGGGAATAATCAGGAAAATTCGCGTATAATTTGCCAATAATTCGGGAATCCAATAATTCGCGAATAATTTGGCAAAGCAAAAATGTGCGTATAATTCATAAATTTTTGAAAAAAACGGAATTTTTTGTTACAAAGCATGGAACAATATAGTTCCCAATAACATGGAGATTTATATAATGAGAGTAATGATAACAACCAGTAGCATCACTAACTCTTCTACATCCATTGGTTTGACCAGATTTACGTCAAACGAGCTCTCAAGTCTCACTTCAAGGATCCGTGTTTGAAAATGAAAGTAGCTCCTCTTAAGTTAGCTAAAGCAAGAGTTCAAAGACATAGCTAAAAAGGAGTTCCAGATTAAAAGATTTTCCTATCCCATCGCAAAGAGAGCAAGTCATATCAGCATTATATGCATGTCTTAGTAAAAAAGAAAAAACTGGCCAGATTATATTTTTCAGGATAACACAGAAAAGAAAATAAACAGGCATTCTCCTAAGGCGTCAACGGTATGATTGTGTTTTGCCAACAGTCTGTAAAATTCTACATTCTTCCCTATTTCCACGTCACAAAAAAAATATCGCATACCTATCACTCCCACGTAAGGAGTAATAGTGCTTCACCAAGAAGAAGCAAGAGTTCAGGGGAGGGGCTGGAGACTAGTTAACCTGTGTGGCAGCAGAAAGAGCCCATTCATGAGCTCAAAGTAATTATGACTTGCTCCATTTTATTCAATAGATCAACGCAGATTGACCAAACAATGGTCATCACACAATAATTATGCTGAATCAGAGAAGGATAATAGGCATGGTGGAATCATATTTCTATACTTCTCTATTGGAATATACTTATACCTCAAAAATCCAGCAGTGTTGGCAAAGTCGAAGTCATAGGCATATGTGGCATAAGAATCACAACAAATAATGTGCTGAACATTTTCATACTGCGGATCTGGGAAGAAATGACCATACTGCAAAAATAGAGATGTAAGGAAATCATAATAAGGCTACAAGAATTTCTGCATCAAATGGACATCATGAAGTGCAAATAACAGGTAGCTGATCACATACAGAATGACCAGGTTTGAATTCAGTAGATGTCCTCAATCGCAGTACACAACCAAATGCATATGGACGACTCAACATCCGATACCTGAACAGAATCATGTTAAAATCCTATCATCTGGGTGGCTTGAAGTAATGGGGGAAAAAGAAAAAAGAAATTACAAACATCCCCTGGAAATGATCCAAAAGCATCTGAAACTCACATGTCCTGAGGAAGTGTTGAATCATCCGTATTTGAATACAAAAACAATGAGCCTCCACTCTCAATACTAAGAAACTTTAGAGATGCCAAGTCTGTATATTCATTTGTAACAGCAAATATGTCCACACAAACACCTGCTTGAACAGCGACAGCAGCCTGTGCAATGTCTATCAGTATTTACATTCCCGAACATATACCACCTACAAAATTTAATCTTCCCTCGTATCAACGTTACCAGATCTTTGTAGAAAGGTGTCTGCTCGGGAAGTAAAGCACGGTCTGCATCCTCTCCTTTGCTAGCATATTGCTCACCATACCGCCTTGTATCTAATTGCCCAGCTCCATAATCAGGAGGGCCAGATAAAAAGGCAAAGACTCTAGCTGCAACAGTTTGAGTGAAAAAAAAAAACCACATATATCATGTCCTTCAACAGTGTGAGACCAAAAGAAAACAGAGCAAGAACATATTCTTTGACGCAAAACCTTAAGTTATGAAAACATTGAGCAAACCTATAGCCATAGGGACATGTTCTTGGACTTAATTATACCTAATGCAAATGTGTTTCCATATTCTGATCCAAGGTAACTGAAAAGGGATTCCATCGCTACTCCAAAACCCCGCCCACCCAGCAAAACACCATCTAGTCCTTGGCCCGCAGATGAGGTTCTTTCCCAGGAAGTTGTTGGTCTTAGGGTTTCAAGGGCAGCTGCAATGCGGTCCTTACAAGTATCCACCTGTATCAGAATTACTAAGCTTTAGGAAAGGTACCAAAATTTAATGATCCAACATATATAAACCCAAAGTAACAAAAATAATATATTGTGGAAGGGTTGGCAGTAGATCATCTAGTGGTGCCTAAGTTTAGATTCAAAGTGGGTAGAGGGTTAGGGGTGCGGTTTTGGAAAGATCTTTGGTGGGGCCATGAACCTTTAAAGGGCTCTTTCCGCAATATTTTTCTACTCTCGATAGATCAGGATGCGTTAGTGGGTCACTGTTTTGAGATGTGCAATGGGAGAGGTGTGTGGTGTCCAAAATTGAGAAAAGATATGAATGACTGGGAAATTGAGGAGTTGGGTCATTTACTGTCAACCCTTGGTTCTGCCCATGTAAGCACTGATGATAGGGATTGTACAATCTGGTACGGAAGCAACAATGGTCGGTTTTCAGTAAAATCACTACTACTTTCACTAGAGTCCGTATCTTTGACATTCTTTCCTCATCGACAAGGGTGGAATCCAGGTATTCCATCCAAGGTCTCCTTCATCTGGAATGCAGTTTTGGATAAAATCCTTACGAGTGATCACTTGAAGAATAGAGGGTGTAGTTTGGCTAATTGTTGTTTCTTATACCTCCAAACAGAAGAGTCGGTGGACCACCTGTTGTTGTATTGTCCTATTGTGGGTGTACTATAGAAGTATTTTCTTTCCCGATTAGGAGTGAATTGAGTCTTCCCTTCTTCCTTACGAAATTTCTTATCCTACTAGTCATTGGCTAGTTACTAGTGTGGATGGTGTTAAGAGGGCAATTTGGTCAGTGCTCCCTAGAGCCATCTCGTTGTCCATTTGGAAAGAAAGAAATCGATGAGTTTTCGAGAACTCCCCATCCTCTATCTTTCATATCCATGCTCGTATTCGCCTATTGATTTTGGAATGGGTATCGATAAGGGATGGAGGAGGATTTGGGTCTTATGTTGGGTTGACAGTTATCACAGTTCTGGAGCTGCTTTTCTCTTTATTTTCAGCTTACGTTGTTGTAAACTCCTGTCTTTATTATTCTTCTTCTATCTTGTACTTATTTCCCCTCTAATTTAATTTATCTCCTTGATTATCAATAAAAAAAAAAGGTAACAGAAATAGTAACTGACTTACCAACCAATTGCTAGTTAAATAAGAATGCCCTATAAACAGAATAAAGTGATCAATATAAGTAAAGAACATACAGGAGCCAAAAAAGATAACAATGGCATGACATCTTCAAGCTCAATCGGCAGCGTGCCATCTAAATCTGGGGGGATGAAAATGTTCTTCACAACTGGTAAAGGACCTTGAACATCGTATAATCCTATTTTATGGCTGAATGTAGCAAGTCCAAACAGTGATCCTGGCCCCAGAGCTGCCATGAAAAGATTTAAAAAAAGGTTCAACCTTCCAATGACACAACTTTTGGTAAAAGCTATAAAATTATCTTGATCCTAGTACTCATTGACCTTCTAAAGCTGCTAACAAAGCACTTTTAGTAAGTTCCAAGAACTCTTCTGAAGCTGCAGAGAAAAAAAGAAGCCATCTCTCAGTATTCTATCCAATAGAATGCACAAAAGTACTTGGCAAACAATAAGTGAATTCTTCAAGAACATAGTAAATAGTAAATACAAGTGAATGAAAATTATTAGCTCAAGAGGTATCTTGCCATGAATAGTGAACACTAACCCAATAGGTGACTTGAATTGTATGGAGCTGTATGATAACAAGAATGATCAATGTGTCCCATAATGAAAAATAATTAAATTAGTGGGTATAATAAAATATTTTTTAATTGTTTGTACTCAAAATCTAATTAGGAATGGGAAGGAAGTGATGGGCAGCAAGAAAGTGAAGTCTAAGGAGCACAGAAGTGATGCAAATTGAAGGTCGGGAATAAATCCTAAACAAAGTCAGTTAAAGTCAGAGGCAGCTGTTACTATGCCGTTTACCTTTTCCGATAAATGATAAGAGGCTGTTTACTAATTTATGGTGTTTTTGCTACAGAATTGGTAAGTGGAGTCTAAGGAGCAATAGAAGTTATGCTAATAGGAGATCAGGATGAAGTCCGAGTCAAAGTCCACTACAGTCACAGTTAGTTGTAAGTAAGCTATTTATTAATGTGATGTTTTGATTTTCTTTTATTGTTAAGTTGGAATTAGAAAATCCACTTATAACTTAGAATATAAAATATATTTAGTAAGTCTTGTTGTTGGTAAGGTAGTTTGATACTTTGATCAACTGTTTTGTGTAAAAACTAATCTTTTGTTGGCTAGCCAATCAACCAATTAAATGAATTTAAGTTTACTGAGATTATATTAAAGGCTATAATATGAATTGTGAAAAAGACAGTTTTTTTCCTTTTTGTCACTATCACTTTCATTTAGGAGTGTTTTGAACCCTTTTGAGCTCCTAAGTTTCAAGATTTAATCAATGTTCTCCTTTTTGTGTTGTTGGGCTGTACACGCATAGATATTACATTTTACCTTGTATAGAAATTAAAATCCAATCACAAAATCTAACTCATCTAACCAAATTACTAATATGCTACTTAATCCAAATGAACTTTAATTGCCAACAAAAAAGACATGGGGACTTCAGTGCATTATAGAAGTTAACACTATTTCTCTTGTTTTCGAAGGATGGGCAAAATCGAACCCAATTGCCTATTGTAAGTGTTAAATTTCCAGTCCATGTTTGCAGCTAATGATCTTGCATTCAAACTAGAACAACCTCATTCCACAATAATAAGAATTATGGTCTTTAAAAATATAGGGCTCCTTACTTTTTACCCCCCAAAAAATCACTGTAGCATCACCCCACAATAAACCAAAAACAATATTCAGCTAATTCATCCAAAAACCTAAACCAACAAGTAGAATTAAATATATGATTCAAAATTAACTACCAGTGGAGTCTTACACGACAAATCCACCGCCGCAACATAGACTGGACGAGCATGCATCGCCTCTTCGTCGGATCCCTCCACTACAATAAAGAGAGACAGATAACAGGTTTCGGATCACGGAAAAATGAGAAAAATCATAAACCCTAGGGCACCATCGAAACCCTGAAGATTGAATTACCAGTCATCTCGAGATCTATGAAAGAAGACATCATCTCCGCACATGACTGAGGGTGAGAATACCGAGCGATCGCCTTCGAAGTGAGGCCATTTAGGGTTCCACAGAGAGAGCAATTCCATGCCCACTGCTCCAATTCACAGTAGGTATTGAAGTAAGCCCAACAATTCTCACAGCGAGGGAGGAGATGTCCATCAGAGCCATATGCCGGAGGGTTTCCGTGCTCGTCCGTCGTTGCGAAAGGCGTAACTGTAATCCCCCATGGTAATCCTCCGGCCTCTTGAGCATCGGCGTCCATCGGGAATCGAGAAAGCGTTGCCCTAACCGCCATTGTCGAGATTCGAGACCTGCTTGTGTTTCAGAAATGGGAGGAAAGAGGGGAAAAAAATGGAGGTTTATAATTATAGGGTTTTTGGTTTTTTCTTTTTCTTCTTCTTTTTTAATGTTGTGTGAATTAATAATAGCAATAATAACGGGTTCAGCCAATTGCGTCTCACCTACGTACCAACATGGATCCTTTGTAACTCTTATTAACTGTGGTTAAGATTCACTAACTCTTGGGTTTAATAATATAACTTTAGTTCTTAAAAATATATAACAAAAAATATGAACTCTAATTCTCGATATTGTTTATACTTGTTGCAACATTCATCTCATAAATATTTTCTTCAATAAGAATGTTATAGTTGATTTCTTACATTTCTCTGATGGGGCTATTTAATCTCCCAATTAAAATTAGGGTGGTGCTAGGCGCACCCCAATAAATTATAACCGTACCCCATTAAATATTTTCTTCCTATTTTCAGTTTTCATGGGAGTTAATAGACGCACCCCATCTCATCTCATTTGTGGCGGGAGTTCTCCCTCTTCCATTCTCTTGCTCTTTTTCTATTCTCCGGCGGCTTCTTCCTTCATTTTCCGGTAGCTTCTCCATTCAATACACTTGCAACAAATCGCATTGCGGACAAGTCAATCGTTGATGAGAGAGATGTAGAGAGGTGCTTGCAGGTCGAGGATTCTACAACACTTGTGTCTGAGCAGTCCCTATTACAGAGTTCAAAGCGTAGCATCCTCTCTTGGAAGAAGAGGAAGTTGAGCTTTAGATCTCCTAAAGCCAAAGGGGAGCCACTGTTAAAGAAACCCTATGGAGAAGAGGGTGGGGACGACATTTGATTTTGATCACCGGCAGCTTAACTCCTCTGATGACTATTTCGCTTATGAAGTATGTGCCCACCCTTGCCTACTCCCTTTTATGTCGTTCCTGCCATGATTTTGGTATAATTCTGAAAATTAAAATTTCTGGATGAAATGACAAATCACAATGCTCATCTTGAAATATAGTATTTGAGTGTTTTCCTAGTTATTGATGCATTATGTCAACCACCTAGTTGCTAACTATTAGAACTTGATTCAAAGCTTATTTTTTGAAACATAACTTGCTTAGTTAACTTGAGTAGCTCCAAATACTACTAAATTTCTTTGGCATGTTCCAAGGAATCTATTTTGGAAAATAAAGATCATTCAGCGGACAAAGCAGAGATGGTCACAAGGTTTTGTCAGAAACCAAAGTTTTATATGGGTCCCAAAGTCAGTTAAGAAAAAGAGGGAGTAATGAACTTCCCCCAAAAAAAAAAAAGGATCAAATAGCAATTTGAGGTGATCTCTTCAACTTCATATAGATCATCTTTGAGATTTATCTCTCTCTTGGGTATGGTCCATGTCTGATATTAGTAGTGAATAGTTGTATCTTACAAAATAAAATATGAGGCAAGTATAATTTGTATCTCAATTTTAGAGATGCAAGGAGACAGAACATTACTAATTCTATGCTAGTTGCTCATCTCAAACAAGTAGTTCTAAATCTATGTTACTGTGTATCTCTATTATGTATATCACTTATATTCATCTACCATCTCATCTACCATCTTGTAGTTAATGGGCCCATGTACTTGTGGTAGTCACATTTACATATCTAACACATACAAACAAGAATGTTGTGGCTTTGAATCCTCACTGTTAGTTCCAAATTAGATGATCAAAAATGATCCTAGAGAGCGAAGAACACTTGATCTGAATTTATGGAATTCCCTGACTTTATCATTAGTACAAATGAAAAAACTTCTGTTTGTGTTTCAGGTCCTTGTTGGAATTGGTTCCAGAAGTATGAAAATAATTAAAATTAAATCTATGAAAGTTTATGCATTTGGTTTATGTACGTAATCTTGTACTGAACTTGATGATTGTAGCTTTGCCTTGTGGTAGTATTACCTTAGACCAAAAAAAAATAAAATTGATGATGGTAAAATTTATTTTTTCAATCCTTGTAAGTCATTATGTTATAATATTCTGGTATCTATTAGCTTAACACTTTAAATGAGTTTTTATCATTTCTAAAACCTTCAAAAGTGATCATTCGTGAGGAATAACTGCTAATCACCAATCATTTTGACTTGCTTTTTCCTTATAGACGTTCACCCCGACTTCGTTTGTGAGAAATTGGGTCAAAGTATGCTTTTGTTCCAGTTGGTGTACTAAAAAAACCTGCAGGATTTTTTTCAGGACCTTCTTAGGTATACTACCTATAGATACCTCAAGTATTGTTGTTGAGTTCCATCTACTTGGTCCCAAAGAAAGTTTGATTTGAGGCTTGGTCTCCACTTGCAGTGAGCCAATGAGCCAATGACTCCTTAAAGAGAGCTTGCATGTGTATATAATTATAAATGGTGTGTAGATATAAAATTTATAAGCTTTTTTTGTTTATGGTGTATACAAGTAATTTTATTAATTTAATGGTATGCAGTATTTTTTTACTAATGGTGTGCAGTCATCAAATATTGGTGTGCATCTAACACCACCCTAAAATTATATATCTACTTTTCCATGTATGAACTTTTTGATGAGAATCGATCGAATGGTTGAGAATGATATATACAACTCATTACCTTTATAGGAGTGGTGTGATTTCTCTTGAAAGTTAATTGTGGAATGTATAAGGTACATAGAAGTCATGTTATACATGCAGGTCACATTATCATGTATATTAAAGGAGCCTCTTTGGACAGGCTGTCATCTTCTACATACAGAGTAGAATGAGAAAATTTCTTATTGTTGTTCAATTTTATTCTTATTGTTGTTTAATTTTATTTTATAAACACTGATTTGTTTTATTGGTCGAGTTTGAAGTGAATGAGGTACCATGAAACATATGGAACTAAAATGATTATATTCATTATTTTGATATCTTCTAATTTAAAGTAACCAATATATTTTGAGTAATATAAATTGAAGTGTATTCTTTAGGGTTTATTCTATTGGAAGGATGACCATCGGCTATATTCGATCCACTTCAAATTGGCCAGATTGGGAGTAAGGAATATAATGAACATAATTTTTTTACTTATGCGACCATACACTTTTCTTTTTTGTCTTTTGATATTTTTGTGCATTGCGCGGGCTTCTTACTAGTAATAGCAATCATAACGGGTTGTGCACTGCTACTAGAGAGATTGAATCATAGCCAATTGCGATTGAACTCATCTTGAGTTCAATTGCACCTACATACCAACATGTATCCCTTTTAACCCCTATTAAGTATGGTTAAGATTCACCAACTCTTGAGTTCAATAATATAACTTTAGTTTTTAAGAATACAACTCTAAAGGTTAAAAATTCTTAACTAGAGTTAAATATCTTTTTAATGTTTTTTTCTAAAAACCATGGTTATATTGAACCCTAAGGATTAGTGATTCTTAACCACATTTTTTATAGGGGTTAAAAGAGACGCGTGTTGGGGGTGTGATTGAACTCTCCTCGAATTCAATCTACAAGAATCTATCTCTTAAAGGCTTCTCTTTCAAGAAGTGAAAAAAAAAAAAAAAACTGAAATCTAAAAGAAAGAAGAGAAATTGGGCAGATATTGACCTCTGGAGATCCTTCTCTTTGAATTACCGGTCCTCAGTTGTCTTCCTTGGTTCCACCCTTCAATTCATGAAAGCAATCTAGGGAAAAGAAAGCTAACTACCACATAAAAACAACCTCAACTCGGGAGGAAGAATTGGTAATAGGCACAACTTTATAAGTTTCCAAAAATTGAAGATACAGATCAAGAAATCTCGATTGGTTGTGATTCAATCTCGGTGCTAGAAGCATCCGACTTAGAATCATCTCGGGTTAAAGCCAAAGACATTCTCTCTTGTTGATGGGCTCCAGGACTTTCATGCTCTGGGTGCAACCAAACATTCGACTGTGTCCTAGTCCCAACATTATACGTCATACCAATCAACCTTAATGGTCCTGCTCCGACACTACCTCTAAATTTGGCAGTCTGCTTGCGAGCAGCAAATGGTTACTTCTGCTTCCTCTCCCACTAATGACACATAGATTCTCAATAGACCAGTCGATATGTTAGCCTCTCGTCAACTTCAGTACAATCTATTGGGTATAAAGTTTCATTAATATCATCATCGTCTTCATCCACATCTACTGGTGGTTATAGACCACGTCTCAATTCCTCATAGATATCCCGCTGATGGGCGGCATGCTCCAACTTATCCTTAGCCGAAGAGGCAAAGTTCGCCTTCATAGCTTTTATAACCTCATCGAACAACTTGGACAATCTTTTACATTTCGATCACCCATGGCGAGACGATGCTTTAGCCGAATAATTCTACCACTCTTTATCACTTTGCCGCAATAGTTACATATTGTCTCATTCTTGTTCCCCTCAATTGGTCTTCCTTGCGATAAACCTATGTTCGACACTACAACAAAAAATACTACATAATGGATAACCAATAAATAATAATGTCAAACGCATAATATAATCAAGTGCCAAAATCAACGTATGCTTACAAAATGTGCCAATTTGCATAGATATTGTTCTCTAACTAAACTTTAATTTAAATTTTTTTTAAATATATAATTAATATAATAACTATAATTTTTGTAATAATTAATTTATCATAATAGCAACATATTTTTGTCATAATTATGTAATAGTTTTTCAATTATTACATTTATTTATTTTAATTTATTATTTTTTATAAATTAAAATAATTAAAAATAAATTAACATTGATCCCAAAAAAAAAAAATACAAACAATCTATAAATCGGCGTTCGATGATAATTAATCTAAGTCTTAACTCTGAGTATTAAGATTAAAAAGTTTTTTAAAAAAAATGATTTTGAAATTTGAATTTTAATCTTCTTTCTATAAAAAATAATTATAAAAATATTTTAGTAACCGAAAATAACTCGGTCAATCTATAGACTGGGCCAAAACACTTAACATATAAAAACGTTACCTTAATTGAACAAGTATTAAATTAACATTTTGAAAAAATATAGTTCCCCTAATTTCTCATCCATAAACTGAGAAATTTTAATTTTTCTTTACAAATCTAGTGTAAACGAATCATATCGATGCATTTGCACTAGTAAAACTAAATATTAAACTTAAAAAGTCTTAAAAAATAATTTCAAAATTTGAATTTTAATCTATTTTCTACTAAAAATAATTATAACAAATATTTTAGTAACTGAAAAAAAAAAAGCAGACAAAACTAAAGATTGGGCCAAAACACTTAATTATAAATTTTTACTTCTTTTGAACAAGGATTAAGTTAAAATTTTAAAAAATTATAGTTTACCCCCCTCATCAAAAGGGCGGATTGACAGCCCTAGTGATCATTAACCATATTGTCCAAATGAATTTGATGGTTGGGATCAATTGGCTGGCAATATTTTTGGGACTATGATCAACTAGGTTGTCTTGCATCCCACCCCACATGTAAAGCTTGATGCCTAACATTAGATGTTTGGAAACTTCAGGTTGTCTTGTACAGGTCAAGGCAGTGTATGTGAACAACTGGACATAAAACATAGCTCAAGATCAGCTAAGAGAGTTATTTGAATACCATGGAGAGATCACAAAAGTAGTTCTTCCACCTGCAAAATCCGGACAGAAAAAAATGGATTTGGTTTTGTCCACTTTGCCGAGAGGTCAAGTGCCATGAATTGAAGGCACTGAAGAACACTGAAAAATACAAAATAGATGGTGATCCATCCCCCCATTAGCTATCCTGCTTGTATTCTCGTTTTCTCGACGACTAATGCTCCGTTTGTTTTGATGTAAAATAAAGGAAAACAAAAGAATTCCACGGAAAATCTCATTTTTCGTGTGTATTTTCTATAGGACAATTGACATTTTCCATGAATTTCATTTGTTTTCCACTATTTTACATCAAAACAAACGGAGCATAAGCAACCTGGTAAACGATGTTGGTTCGGTTTATTCTAATTGATTCCCCTGGTGATTTTTTTTCATCTCATCTAGTGATTTTTTCTAATATATTCGCCCACGCTTGTGTAGTCCAAAAAGGAGCACAAGTTGTCTGTTTCAGTGGATGCAGAGTTAAAATTTGTCCAGAAGCTCCAACCAAAAGTTGTAGAATGCTAGCACACCAGATCGCTCTTCGTTTTTTGTTCAGTTTCACTTGCTGTTATATACACAAACAGTTTTGCTAATATAGGGATGTGTTTATCTTGCTGCCCCTGATCTAAGGCAGGGGAGTCGCTCCCGCCGGCATGGCGATGATGCCGATGCTTTTGCCTGATGGAAGGATTGTATATGTCCTGTAAGCATATGTATCTTTTGATTTAAGCCTGGCTAGTTATGCAAATATTGCATCCTGTTTCTTCACTGTATCATGGGAGAAACAGCGTCGCCAACAGTTCATCTGTTCTGGTGTCGTGATTCAACTCATCTCCCATTTTTAATCACACTAGCCTACTCTCATGAGTAGAAATAACTAACCAAGTCCCACTCTATATGGACAGGTGTTTGTGTGGCAGAGGGTGTGTTTTGATGATTTGCAGGGGCATATGAGGGTATTCTAATAAATATGTAACATATGTAAATTACGGAAACACCCCCACTGGGACGTCCATCATAGAGTGGGATTTGAATCTGGTAGCTTACTAGTGTTCGAAAAAAAAAATACAGGAGTAAGTGGACAAAAGATTGGTTGCCATTTAAGCACCATGAGTTCCTCAAATTATAGTATTTGAACCATCCCTACAATAAACAACCATCCCTACAAGAAACAATACCATTTTGGTCCAACATGGCTACACCACCTTTGATTGCAGGATCTGATGCGAATGGGCCTGTCAACATGGCTACACCACCTTTGGCTGCAAGTTACTAAATGATTCCATTACTTTAAAAGGAAAAAAAAACTGTTTTCATTACTGGAAATCCACCATTTTCATCAGCTAATAGAAGCATGCATCTATGTGCCCAGGAAATGGAAGCCCATTTATTTTTCTACTGTACTTGTTGTAGGCAACAACCAGGAGCGCATCTGCACACACCACCACAGCAGAGAAGTGGCGGCAGGAGTGGGGGCAGCTCAAGCAGGGGGCAGCAGAGCATCGACAGTGGCCATGGGAGCAGGTATCGCCCAATATGTGCCACCTCCTTTGAATGCAACAACCAGAATGAGAAGAAAGTAATTAATTCTCTTTTTTGATTTTCTTATTTCATAATCATAACAGCAAAAAGGTCATCTTAGTAAAAGTTTTGTGGGATTCTTGGACCTGTGATTAATTTTGATGGTTAATTATAAGAACTTCGCAGATTCAGAACATGTTTTGGGTTGGCATGGTATACCAAATGATGACTCGGGAACAGCGATCATTCAGTACTTTTTCTATTGCGCTGAACCTACTACGTCTCAGGCATGCTAAAGAAGCTAATAGAACAAATTTCAACAATTGTTTGATCATCTGGACGGGCATCTGTATGGGGTAGGGACCCAGAAGGATAGTTGGCTAAAACTTTGTTCAGATAGCATGCACATTCGAGTATATGACAATGGATGATCAACCCTAGCCCAACCCTATGTATAAAACCGCAATCCCAACCCGACTTGGGTCAGCTTGGCTCAGGTCCGGTCGGTTGGGTTGCATTGAAAGAAAAAATTGTTAAAAATCTGTAAAAACATATATCCTGTAAAAAGCACACATTCAGACCTAATAAAAAAGGGTGCTGCTAAGAGCACCCAAATAATTTCTTACTGTACACCAAACTTACAATTTGCTGACTACATAATTCAATTATGTTTAAAGTTTTATGGTGTATAATTAGAAAGTTTATAGATATTTTTGTTGTACTTTTTGGTGTGCTCATAGAATATAGATGTTACAAGGATCCCAAGCGGAGACCCCCCCCCCCAGCTCTAATAAGCATGATGCTTTGAGCTGCAAATTTCTGGCCCTCTTTCTGTAAAATCTTTACTACTAGTAAGAAACCCGTGCGATGCACGGATATGTTAGAAGTAAAAAATAAAATAAAAATTAAATTAATATAGTAGTTAAAATTTAATTTAATAGATTTAAGAAGATGGATAGTGCAACAATTTAGGGAGTGATAGCCCCACTCTACTACTAATTCATTTTCCCCTTTTAGCACTTCTTTAACTAATAAAAAGTTTTAAAAAAATGTTCATGCTAAAGAAACCGAAAAATACTATATAAAAAATACCCCTAAGGGGAAAAAAAATCAAATCCACTAAAAATACGTTGATATCTTTACAAATGTGTGGAATAGAAAGAGGAAAATAAAAAAGAAAAATATTTGTGCTTTTAGACTCTTGAATATAATTTATGTTATCTAATATCATAGGACTCATTGTTGTTGTCAAACTTCAAAATTTTTTTTTGGTTTGAGATATACGTTTAGGCCGCAACGCCGGTTAGGTGTTAGTATCTATTCAGTTAGTGGGTGGGTGGAGAATATATACAAACTCCCACCCTTTCGAAAATGGGTACCTCCCCCCAAAGCAGGGTGGTGTATTTTTTTTAGCACCAAATATTATTTTAATTTAGAAATAATCATATGATACATACTACACAATACAAATAAATTTGTTTCAATTTCATTTAATATGTGTCGTTTCATTTATTCATTAATCAATGGTTAATGGGTTGTGGTGCACCAAATACAGTGTGCCTAATTTATTTCCAATGGTGTACTAATCTTGGTACACTGTATAACACTTAAATCATATGGGTAAGGGTAAATCAATCTTGAGCATTCAGACTATGTTGCAGCATTTTACATCTTTTGTTTTTTTGATGGAAAGCACTTTACATCTTTTAAATCTTAATTAAATGGATAGGGTATATGTACATCACTTGGTGTCCCGTTTCAAACCCAAATAGGTTAGGTGCATTGATCTTGTGGTTTACCCTTTCTGCAACCGCATCAAGTTGAAATAGGTGTATATACTAGAAAATACCCCGTGCGATGCATGGGACTATAAATTGTTATGATATCTAAAAATTTTGGAAAATAGGAGAAGACATTTTCCAAAGAAGTTAAACAGTACAATCACACATGTAATAGGAAGTTAAAGATAATTAATTAAATTGAACTTATATTGAACCAAAAATCAAGTAAGCTCCTCCTAAAGTCAGGCCCTTCTGGAGTGAGTGTATGGCCGTATGGGTTTACTCTTATGGCACCTCAGCACTATACCCTAGTTCTGATCATATGTGTGTTTAGATTATCCCTTGTCAACAATAAATATGACATTTTTTTTATCATCAAGTAGCATCAAAAACCATATAATGGGCTTTATGAAAGAAGAGAGGTGAAAAGTCTAAAAATCCACATTGAAAAAAAGCGTAAGTTTTCTATCAAATAACTTAAATGCTTGACATTATAATTTTTTTTTTTTTAATCAAGTAGCATCAAAAACCATATTGCAATACACGATAGAAGAGGAAAAAAAAAGCCTGAAAATCCACGTTTAAAAAACTACCATAAAATAGCCTCAATATACACCCAAGGCTGAATAAGTGAGATATTTGTTGTTGTTCCAGAATATGAAAACTCAGTTGGTGTCCAAGATGTGTTACGATTGTGAGAGTAAACACATGTTAGAATGATTTAGAAGTTCTTAAGCACCACCTGAACCTTAGATCTGAAATAATTTGCATTGAGGAGTAATTATGTGTTTGAAAATAGAATACAGTAAAATTAAAGACCTATGTTGGAGACCTGATTATAACAGATTAAAGTAGAAAACATCAACCCACAAGTAAGAAAGCAAAGTAGACATAAGTCTTGGAGTGATGAAGACGAATTAGTAGTTGCTACCTAGAAAATTGCAAATGATGGACCAAGAGAATTGCAAGTGATATGAAATAGTAGGCATTGAGGAGTGGAGAGGCAAGGCATATATGGACCTAGAGAATTGCAATTATGTTCTTAGGCACGACTTGAACCGTTGATCTGAAATTTTTTGATTGAGCAGTAAATATGTGATTGGAAATACAATACCAACAATGGAGTTCCCCTTGCCATTAAAATATGTGATTGGAAATACAATACCAACAATGGAGTTCCCCTTGCCATTAAAAGGAGAAGAAGTAAATATAAAGAACTATGTTGGAGATCTTATTTAAAGAGATTAAAGTATAAAAAATCAACCCATAAATAAGCAAGCAAAATAAACATAGACCTTAGTCAAGGCTGAAGTAGCAAGCAATATAAAGAACTATGTTGGCACTTACCCAAATGTTTTCAGAAGAAATGTTAGTCAAAGTTGAAGTAGCAGGCGTTGAGGAGAGGTAGAGATGGACCAAGAGAATGGCAAAATGCAGGGGAGGCACAGGCGGGAAGAGCTGAAGTAGAGAGAGGGCAGTATAGAGTATGGAAGTTGTAGTAATACTATATTCCAGGACCCCGAAACCGATTGGAAAACCATGCCATTTATATAATGTTGTTTCAATGTATCGTCGTAATGGATTCATATACGGATGTATCATCATAGTGGGTTTCTAAGCAATGGTTATGAAGATTAAAACCACAGGGTCACTCAAGTAGTCAAGTTAATCGAAAAATGTGAGAGTGTGTTGTGTTTAACATTAAGCAAAAAAAGGACAAAATGATTTGGGTTTACCCGGACTCAAGGAGCTGAGTCTGGGTACAACACAAAACCTTCTTTTAAATCTGTTTGTTCATCCGTCTCATACAGAGCATGGTTTTTTCCTTAAGGCCTTTTTTGATATAGACATCAACCTAGGTAACATATCCTACATAGGTAGAGTTTGGGAAAAAAATATATATAGTTGGGGGATGCGTCTGTATCAAATAGGGGATTTTTTTAATGTTTTTTCTTATATTTTTGTGGTAATTAAATATGTCACCATCTTAACAGGAAAACAATAAGAATCATTCATTTAGAACAATGATCAAACAGTTTATATGCATAAACAAAATAAAAAACTAATGGGTAATTTGAAATTTTATTAATTATTGTATGCGTAGGGGAGAGTAGAAAGAGGCACACAGAGCAAGTATATTTCTGGAAAATGGAGTACACCGTTTTTGGGTGACGTTTGCTTTATTTTTCTAGAGAGCAAGAGTAATCAAGAACGGCAATGTCGCCGGATGAAGAAATTTCGAAAAACCAGTAGTGATTGAGAGTAAACTGTTATAGCATTAGGGAAATGGTGATGAGTGCAAATGACAAAGGAAGAAGATGAAATAAATAATGATCAAATGCCAAAAAAAAATTCAAACCAAAAGAAAAGCAAATAGGGGAGAGCGACCTACTTGGTTGTTGTCCCTTTATGAAAGGAGATTTGTGCCTCGTACTCTATGGAGAACTAAATCTGAAGATGGTAATTAGAGAAAAGAAACAGATAGAATGTTTGGGCGAAGGAAGATATAGGGAACTGGTGATTCGGTTGCTTGGGGAATTTCTACTTGTACTGTGAAGTAAAGGGACGTGATGGTTCGCATAATCGATTGGCAATAGCCATGTGTTTTGTGAAGGAAAAGATCACGATGGTTTGAAAGGTAATGTATGATAGTTCGGGAAAAGTGGTGAGAAGCATACGTGGCAGCAGCAAAATGGGAGAAAACATTTTGTCTTAGTAAGGTAATAGATTCCAAGCCCCCCTATTCATTAATTTTCATCTATAGACAACACATCACTCATCTCTTTTTCGCCTCTGTAAATAGCACAAACACTGCCTTTAAAGTATACAGTATAAGTATACTTAATAATTAAGATAGTATAAACCGTCACAAATTCAAAATACATCGACTAAAGGTTTGTATTCCTAAAGAATTTCCTCTCTAGAGATTAAATCTCACCCTCAGAAGCCACATCCCTTGCACCACATTGCCTAGAAACTCACTGAACTTAAGACGGGTTTCCGGACTGGGAAAATTTCAAATCCTTGCCATCAGCAATCTCAACCGCTTCAACTTCTCCATTCATCGAGTAATGTCTCAACGATGATGACAGTGATTTCATTAGACTAAATAAAAGACAAAAAAGAAAAGAGACCAATTTCATTAGTTATATTCAAATGAATGAACAAAGGAGTATTAAACATAGTTATTAAAAGAAAATTAATATAACTAATTCTCCTAAAATCAAATATTTATTGCAGAATGGCGAAACATTTGTTCAAAATTGAGGAAAGAAGAGACCCAGGTCTAAAAAAATCAAACATCAATGCATCAATCAACCAAGAAAAGAAAAGATCAAACTCACTAATAATACTACAATACAGAAAGCATATACCATCTTGAGTAAGCATGGATAATCCATTGCACTCAAAATGATGAACCAATCTCAACCACTATCAATCCTCAAGAATATATATGCAGCATGAAGCATAGCAGCAATATTGGACGACCCCATGTAAGTAACGTGATCCGGCTTCCCTATAACATCGACATTCGAAAAAGGTTGGATTGCTAGAACAGACCAGACCGCAAAAGCCAACTGATTTCGCTCATCATTAGACGCGTCCCATATGAGATGGAGAAGATACCGATTACGCGGATGATACACTGCAAGAGCAGTAACATAAGGATTTGATCTTTATGCTCTCTTGCGAAATAATATGTAAGATGAGATTTGAAGAATGCAAAGGCCATCAGATGCATATTGCATATAGATTAGGGGAATCAACGGACGGTCAAGCTCGGGCAAAGCCTATACTTTTCAGATTACCTCTAGTGGACGCCCGATCCAAGCACTCGGGCATCCACAAACGATGGGGCACCTGGCGATAAATTGGGGGAGAAGACATTTCCTTTTCGCCCCATGATTTTGATTTCTCCCCAATATCTCTCCCCTTTTAAAGGCCACATGTCCCATCATTTGTGGATGCCCGAGCCAAGCGGTCGGGCGTCCACCAAGCTAATCCAAAGCCATCCTAATCTCGGGTTGGTTGTTGCATGTCAGCATTTGATAAATCAGGACTGGATTTGCTGTGTTAAACATGTTTACAGAGAAGCCAATTTTAGTGCTGATTGGCTTGCTAATTTGAGTGAGTCTCATGAACCGGGTTTGAGGGTAAATGATTCTCCTCCTGTTGGCTTGAGCTTATTGCTTTTTTCTGATGTTTCAGGGGTTGCTAGGCCAGGGGTAATGGGCCTCGAGCCCCCCTCTAACCAAAAAAAAAAAGAAGCCATCCAAAAAAATCACAAAAATGAAAATAAACACCGCTAATATAGAGTAATCTAACCAGAAAACCAGATGAAAACAAACACAGGATTTTTTTTGGGTAGTCCTAATCATTTATCTAACTATGTCAGGGGGTTAGGGGTCAGTTTAGCACTCAAGGTGGGCGTCAACACCCACACCAAAGACTCGAACATGAGTTTCCACTCCCCAAAGGGAGATACACTACCACTGGGACAAAGCCCTGGTGTGTAACACAGGGTTAGAAAGGCTGAAAAATGAAAACAAAACAATGGAGAGATCTGAGTCCAGATATTAGAAAACACAAACTGGACCACATAAGCAAAAAACATCTTGCCTTACCCGAAGTGGGACTGCATCCTCCATTACCAACTTCGCAAAACCCTATTTTTGTGACTCATCTGCTACAACATGTAGAGTTAACGCAGCCTGCCCAAATTCTAGAGATCCCATTTTGCATTCACATAAATCCAGTCTAGAGTAACGAAATAGCAGAGCTAATAGAAACCATCATTTCGTTTGAAAACCCTAACTGCTGGATATCCATATTGAGAGGGTTTTAAGAGAGATTAGAGAGAGATGTTTGAGAGAGAGGTCTGAAGAGACACAAACAGTGGTAACTTCGGGGAGAGCGCATCACAATTGTACATGATTGAGAAATTTTCTCCTAAAAGAAACGAACAATTGGGAATTTATTAGATCAGAATAGGATGAGTCGTTTTCAGGGAGATGGATTTAAGAGGGAGAGACGTTTGAGAAAGAGGGATTTAAGAGATTGATAGAAGTTGGGAACGTTTCTACTAAAATAAATCTCGGGATCCCTTCAATATTTATATAGTGTAAACAATTGGAAATTTATTATGTCAAAATAGAATGAGCCGTTTCAGGAAGATAGGTAGAGAGGGGATGAAAGAATCTAATAGCTCAAAATAAGATCAGCAGTTCCAAAGAGTTGGTTTAGGAGGTAGAGACACGTTTGAAAACTGTCCAAATCTTTTTAATTGCCGTTAGTGGAGGGAGATAAATTAGGAGAATTAAATAAGAGAACTATGAAAGGTGGTAAAAATTATGGGTCCCACTCATATTCGTTTGTTGTGATGATGTGGCCTCACAAATGAATAGAAGTCCTACGTGGCATCAATAGAGACGCATATGTGTCATTCAAAGAGATAGTTTAACTGTGTTTTATAATAGTAGATAGATTAGAAAAACAGAAGTCACAAAACACTTTGAAATAAATTTCCACAAAATGCCCCAATTACATTAATCAAACTCATCGTCAACAAAGAGAAACAGAAGAGCTTCTACCAATATAATCCAAATTATTACTACAACTATATATGTTTATTCATGCGGGAGAGGCAATGAACATGAATACACCTCATGTATGGCTTGTTTCTTTAGGCCTTGAGGAGGTAGGCATTAAGGGAGCACGGGCTTGTATGTAATTAGCAGCGTACATCAGTACCAGCCCATCAACCAGGGAGCACAAGCTTGTACAATCAAAGCATGCTCAGAGGAAAGGAGAACAAACCCTATTACCCGTACAAACGGCTACCCAAAGAATCCTGCATGGCTTGACATGTAATCCAGAAGAGACATCAAATCCTCATGAGACCGTTACAGACCGTCCTCGTATCCGGCTATGTCCTGAAGGTACTAGGAGCCCTCCCCCAAATCCCAAGAAATGGGCCTCAGGTATGGACAAACCCATCCCTTTACCAACTCCTCTCTTTCTTAACTTGGGATCTCGGGACCATAAATCGGGGGAAAAGGTTGGGACCACTACCCAGGGCTGTTTCATGAACCTCGATCTGCCAACCCAAGTCCATACCAAACAATTTACAAAGAGCCAACCCGACCACCAATTTCAAAGCCCAACCCACCCCAATACCCAGGTCCACTCACATACCTTAAGGGTACCTGAAAGCTCCCATACCAACATCCCACACACAAACCCCTCTCCATCATACCCCAGGTCCTTATCCAATGTGACCCGAACCTCATCGAATCATTAACCCTCTACCATTACCACCATCGTCCAACAAATTCAGATTCGTAAATTCAAATCCCAACAACACCCAGGAGTCATCGCAGGCCCCAAAATCACCTCATCCATCCCAAAGGTAAAGCTGGGATTGATGGAGTCAAGAGTAAGGTAAGAAAATCCACTGGATTAGTTGGGCAAAGTTATGCAATCCGAGGTCTAGGCCTAAGGGATCTTCAAGTTTTTAATCTAGGTCTCTTGGCAAAACAAGGATTGTGTCAGATGACTCAACCCTCCTCCTTATGGGTCAAACTTTTGAAAGCAATCTATTTCAAACACTCTTCCTTCTCAGAAGCAAAGGTAGGAGCACACCCCTCTTGGGCTTGGAGAAGTATAAATGTGGGTCATGACATCTTGATGAAGGGTTACTCGATGGCAAATCGGGACAATGACATCCTGATGAAGGGTAATCAATGGCAGATCGGGATAGGCACTGCAATCTGTGTGGGTGAAGGGATGAGTTGGGACCAATGTTTTAAAACGTGAAGGAGGGAGAATAGGCGTTAGACATCAAGATGCGTGAGGCGTAAGCCTCACAAGAATGCTTCATTCCCTCACAATTTAATAAAGAAATAAAATATAAGAAAAATTGCAAAAGATTCAAAAAGTCAATGAAAGATTGTAGTATATATATACATATATATAGAGAGAGATACCATATATATATATTTGTATTCGTGTACAATGTGTGTGTTCGTGTGGGTGCACGCGTATGCATAAGAAATATTATATAAATTAGTTGAAACAAATTATTTTTAAAAAGACATTAAAGTCTCAGTTGTGGCTATAAACTTAATTTCAGTTAATGTATGAGACATACGTCATAGACATATAGTGAATTTCAAGGCGAGATGTGTGCCTCATGTGAGCCTCGTGAGGTTTAAGCCTCATGGTTGAGCCTCAAGGCGTTTTCCTTAAGCTCGCCCCAAGGCGAGCCTTGAGACGTAAACCTCACACGTTTTTTAAAACAGTGGTTAAGACCACTACCTAGCATGCCTCAATTCAAAGCGACTCCCCTCCTCGGACTTTCGTTGGAGAATATCATGATTTCTCACCTCATCAGTAGTGAGTCCAACAGTTGGAACATTCTTACCTACAACGGCTTCTTTCAAGCTCAACAATCACTGAGATTTGCAAGATCCCAATTAGCACCCATAACTCCCTGGACAAGCTAATTTGGCACTTCTCCTCTTCGGGTCAGTTCACCGTCATATCAGCCACCCATCTCGCGAAAGGGTCCCTTCAGCTGCAACAGCCTTCCTCAAGCAGTACCTCAGACGTTTTGGATCCAAAAATATGGAAAAAGATCTAGAAAATTCCAGTCCCCCCCCCCCTCTCCAAAGATCGAGGTCTTTATATGGAGAGCTTGTCATAATGCCATCACGATGGCCTCAAATCTTCAGAGCAAATCTATACCAGTTGAAGAGGTTCTGTGCTTTGCAAAGAAAAGGCCGAAGATCTCACCCATCTGTTCTTGGAGTGCCAATGTTCTCGTAGTATTTGGTTTGGCTCCCTCCTCAACCTTCACCTCCCTCCAAGGGCTGATCTCCCTTTCATTGCTTGGTGGAAACATTGGTCTCAACAACCCGAGTTTGATAAGGATGGCTGTTTTTTTTGATCGGTAGGATGGCAGTTCCCTAGCCATTCGGCTTTGCAATATTCTTTGGTTCATTTGGAAGCTTCGTAATGAAGTCTTGTTCAGAGGTGCCAAGCTAGACTCCACTGGATCTATCAGAAAAATTGAGAGTTTCATTCAGGAAATTTATGTGCCAGTGGGGCGAGGAGGTAAATGGTCCCATCCCCTACAGTAGCTTTCTTTCCCCATCCAAGTGGGTTCCTCTAAGCAACGAGTGGATTAAAGTCAATGTCGATGGAGCAGCTTTGCCGACCAGCCTAGTAGCGGGGGCAGGTGCTTTTGCTCGCAACAGTGTCAAGGAAACTCTATCCTTTGTTCGGAGGATGTTGCTTGGAGGTGGCAGTTGCGTTGCAGAAGCGGAGGCCATTCGGTTGGGCCTCCAATTGACAGTATCCAATAGGTGGCCCCAAGTGATTATCGAATCAGATTCTAAATAGATCACTGGTTTTCTGAAACGCTCTACAAATCAAACCCATTGGGAGATTTTTACCATTATAGATGACATTTTCAAATTGTGGGATCGGTGTGGTTAAGTGGAATTCAGTTTTACTTTCCGTCAGGGCAATACAACAGCCCATAATGTTGCCCAGGGGGCACTAAATGATTGCATTCGTAGATTGTCTCCCTGTTTTGGTTGTTTTAGCCGATGGCCTCGTCCCCCTGATATCTGCAATTCTCTTCATTGATGCTATAATATTTTCTCTTAACCCAAAAAAAAAGGAGGTAGGCATCCAAGTCGTTAAAGGTCGTGAATGCAAATTCTTGGATGAGGTTCTACCGTGTTTGGAAGGTTTTGGGGCCACTAGGCAAGTAAGGAATCCAATCCAATCCAAAAGAAGTGGCCGATTCCAAAAAAAACCTAATCTTAAGAAGAAAAAAAAAAAGTTTTACGATCCAGGCGATACATACTTAGATTGCACCCTTCCCATCAGTTCGGACTTTTGGGATCAGTGGTTGCATCTGGGTACGCATCAAACTGTTTCCATCTCTTAACCCGTCCGGTCTTCCTTCTTCCAACTCTTTTGACATAATCTTAGAGAAAGAAAGAAAGAATAACCAAAGCTCCTTCAACTATTTGATTCACTCCCTCCTTCTCTGTGGATGAACGCTAGGAGAAGGTTTTGGAATTTTGCGGTTTGGGTGCCCATAGAGAAGGTATTCATATGTTTTTTTTAATTGACGTATAATAAGAAATTGTTGGGGATGCTCCTAGCAGCACCCTAAAAAATAGTAAAAACACTGTATCAACACCTTAACATAAATCCGTAAAAAACGTAGGCTGAAATATCTAAGCAATCAAGTGTTCAAGAATCAAGAGTAATCAAGAAGCGTAAATACCATCCATGGCAAATTTGCAATCATATGTGATCATATATATCTAAGCAATCAAATGATCAAGAGTAATAAAGACGCATAAATAACATCCATGGAAAATTTGCAATCATATGTGAAGCACTCTGACACTAGTGGGCTTTGAAGGAAATTAGAGATAGAACTTGTCGGTTGGACTTCAAGGGCTTGGAGCCTTGAGATGAAGATGGAGCAAAGATTGTGAAAGCAGAGAGGGGGCGCCTTAGGTTAAAAGAAAAAAAACTTTTTTATTTTTTACTTCTCTTTTATTTTATTTTAATTTAATTATATTATTTATTGTCTTTTTTTAACTTTATTTATATCATATTGTATATACTTTGGAGAAAAGGGAATAAATATCTTTAATATTTCTCGATTTCAGGGAGACATTATGAATCATGTAATAAACTGAACAAAAAGAGAAAAGCTAGCTATTGGAATCAAAATTTAATGTTGGTTCATTGAAACCATATTTACCAAGTCGGGGTTCGGGAATCATTCGTCTAGGGAAAAGTTCGGGAAAAATTGAAAATCGAACGACAAAATGTCAGACAAGATATGAAAAAATATAAATTAAAATTATGGAAATTATAAAGAAATATATTTCATATATTAGATATTTATTCGAGATTTTTTCTTTTTTTTCCAAAAATTGTGAATACTTCATGAATTAATCGTTTGACCGGTTCGACCGTCCACAGGAAGGCTAGTATGTGAGGAAGAAATAAACTTTTTCTTTCTTCAAGAAATTGCTGACAATACATGACATGACTGGAAAAACAGACTTTTCTCTTCATTTAAGGAATGAAATATGATATGATGTCTATTAATAAATAAAAAAGATATGATATAATATGACATGAATGAAGGGAGATGACATGAGGGGAGAAACAAAAGAAAGAAGCTTTCTTTCTTTCCTTGGAGAAATAAAAATATACGAGACCCACCTTCGTTTGGAGAACAAATGGCACCACATCCTCCGAAACTAGCTGCGTCGTCGATGAGCTGCACTTCCTCTTCAACGAAGATGAAGATTGGAGAACAATGGCACTGCATCCTCCGAACCCAGCTGCGTTGTCGATGAGCTGCACTTCCTCTTCAACGAAGATTAAGACAAAGGTCGTCGGCCATTATGGCCGGAAAATAGATGGTCGTCCCACCTAAGGTTGTTTTTATTTTTTTTGGGCATTTTGGCCGTCCATTATAGGCTAGAAAGACACCTTAAAGTGTAACTCAGAGTACAATCACGAAACCAGCCGGTCCGGACACCGGTTGTACCGGTTACCCGTTCAACGGGCCGGTTCTAACAGTTCTCACATTATCGCATGGTTTTAAATTTTGACCGGTTTTGGGGATATTGGGGACCGGTTAACTGGCAGGTTCCTAGTTTTTCCAGTTAAATAGGCCGGTCCGATTTTCAAAACATTGTTCATGACTTTTTGAAAAAATCGGATAACTTTGTAACTATTTGGAACGATATAATACCATACCTAGAACTCCCATTAAGAGAAAAATGGGATCAATAGAAAAGGCAAATCCCTTATGATACATCAGATTCGGCTCGGTTATTGATAGAATGAATAAATCTGCCATTTCTTGAAATCTCTCTTCTGATTCAAAATCTTGGCACACAGAAATATAGGGGTAGAGTTCGGGTTGGATTGGGTTTTAGAACCCCAATATGAGCCCAACCCAATGTAAGGTTGGGTTGGCTTCTCCTAGCCAGAACCCAACCTAAATTATGAAAAGCCCAACTCAAAGGTTGGGTTTGGCCGGTTCGGGTTAGCCCAACCCAAGTTGCACCCCTACCTTCAATGGCTTAACATTTAAGCAAGTGCATAAGATTGTGAACCGCAGCATATATACTTTGAAAAATAATCACCTCCTCGGCCCAAGGAGGTGATTTACTATCTTGCCTTCTTTTTTGTGCCACGTGTCCCTTTTTTATTCCCTTTAATTGTGTTTAAGATTCACTAATCCTTCGGGTTAAAGCCACTATATTATTAACAAACAAAAAAACAGTAAAAGTACTAGTTCTTAATATATTCTTCTATAAAGTACTAATACTATAAACAAAATATATATTTTATTTTATTCAAAATCAAAAGTATTCGAAATAAGTTATTAATATTCTACTATTAACAAAAAAAAGATTTTTATTCTAAAGTATTAGTACTTAACTATGTAAACATACTTGTTATAGTTTTTACTATAAATATACCTTTTTAGAATATTATCAATACTTATATTTATACTTTTAGTACTTAGTTCTAACAAGAGAGTATGACTGACTGATTGTCCTTCAGCAGTAAGCTTATCAGCTGTGCAATTTTCTTTCTGGCTATACCTATACATTTACTTTAACAAGCTCAACTCCGAATCATGAACTGTGAACCAGAATATCTGTATCTGTAGTCCAATTGGTATTCAAAATGGTTGGCAGATGAGGTCAACAAGCAATTCAAACATGAGGAATCACCAAGATTTTTTTTCCCTGAAAGAGCTCACTCAAAATCCAGAACGACAGTTACACATAAAACCACTCATCATTCTGAACCCTATATGTGAAATCAATAATCCGGTAAGCCATGACAACTTTAATCATTGGAACTACAGACGTATATCCCACTGCTATATTTTCATAACTAATATTTTCAGCCATGAAAATTCCCTTCTTGATCAGACTTAAGATCATCAAGTCAGCATGGATATTGGCCTATATCCCCCCCAAGTATTGGTCTCATATTCAAACAATCTAGATGATAAGCTTGCATTCCACTTGTACAGAAATATCTCAATTAATGGAAAATCAGTAGTCGGATAATTTTCTCAGGTTTCATCTTCAAACATCCTGAAATCTGCATTCAAAACATACCTCTGGGAGAAACATATATTCCTCTTTAACCCTTAAAGAGGTATTTATATCATAAGGCTAAGATAAATAGATAATATAGACATGGTAGGTGTACACATTAGTCTATTGAGAGCATAAATGCATCCTCAAGGAGACCTACCAATGACCAGCATCAAAAATTGATCAGATCAAGTCATCATTTTGCCTATTTCTTCTCACCATACATGTGAACAGGAAGCTTCACACACCCAAATAATTCACCTAATTACCCATCACTACTTCCAATTAAAGAGACTTACTATGTTCATCTAAAGCTTGCATAAAATCTCTGGAATGGTATTTGTTTAGGTCTCTGGAACTTCTGTAAGAATCAAATCTTTTACTTATATGCCTGAATCTAACATATGAAAATCTATGAGCAACTTCAAAATTAGATTTCTCCCATGGGACAAGAAAATATTTCAACAGAGCCAGTCATTGCTTCAAAAGCATTAATCAAAATATTTGTGTGGTCTATCTAAAAGCATTAACAATATATATAATCTCATATTATAACATAAAGCATAACTGACACCAGGAAGAATGTCAACAATCTCCCGCAATCAGAGGAATGACCAACGCAAGACAAACCTACTTTTCATCAGCTGCACCCTGAATTTTCAGTAAATAAATGATAACTATATTTAGCTACAATAAGCAATCTAATATGGAAACTCAAGAAATTGTAAGTTCTCAACGAGTGACATCAATCACGCCATTTCCCTCTCATAGAGCGATGATTGAAAGGATAACAGAAAAAAAAAACAAAAAAAGGTTATAGCACACCTAATCACACTGAATCGTCATATCTAAGTTATGAGACTCAAGCAGCAAACCAATACCAGACGGGAACACAAAAATGCTTAAGAAATATAATTAAAGAGATAAACAACTCGCTAATCCCTATATTAGATTTCACATTTCTCCAACTATTTCTGATTAGGATAAGTTTTATATGAGTCATTTCTTATTCTACTACAATAATCTTATCATAATCCATTTTTCTCTTCTGTGTTCTACTTCTCATACATTAAAAGACATCAATTTCCTAAACTACCTAAATGCGGCAATGAAGAATAAACTAAACAAATACAAAAGGAAGTACTTCCAATAAATTTGAGTTTTGATTGTATTATAAGTTAACATTTCTAAAAAATTACAATCCCATGTGTAGAAAATTTCAATCCCATCTGTTCTACACCCTTTTCAATCTCCTCAAATATTTTTATTCCTTTGCATCATGCCACATCTCCTAACTAAGAGGTATCATACAATTAAACCAAGGTGGAAGCTTGCAACAAATTCAGCAATAATCAATCTCAAACTTCAAAAATCTAAAATAAGCCGCAATTGATTCTTACCCATTCCGGCAAACAATTTTCTCGCATTTCAGCTTTCTTCAACTCCCGATTTCTTGCAAAAAACCCCCAAACAATCTGTTTCACCAAAACCCTAATCAGTTCATATTTTCACCAAACTTAGAATCATTAATCAAGCAAAAAGTAGCGAAAACCTAACCATTTGTCAGATTTATCGGGAGCCAGGGGAGATTTGTCGATCGATGAGGCAGAGCTTGCTGGTTCTTCAGCTTCAACGAGCTTGCGAAGTCTCTCTTGGAGGATTCGAACCCTAGTCTCAGTCCTTCGGAGCTTGATCCATCTGTAGCTGGCCCAGATGGTTAGGCCACCGTATACAAGGATATACGAACCCCAGACGTAAGGATACGTCTCGGCATGATCTTTGATTTTCAGATACTGTTCTTCCACTTTCCCTTTCCAATCAACAGCTCGTAGCTTCCTTTGATCTTCTTCCCCATTCTGTTCAGTAGCCATTTCTTTTCTGTTTTTTCCCAGAACCAGAACCGGGAAGAGGCAAGTTTTCTAGGGCGCGTGGAGAGTACGTGCGGGGCTAAGGCCACTGCGCTCACTAATTTGCGCCGGGGGAGTTGTGAGTTGCCTTGGAGGGCTTGAATTGGCTGGGCCCAAACCCTACCCTCCAAAGTCCAGGGGGAGGGTGAGGCAGGGCTGGTCAGGGAGATTGAATCACAACAAATTGCGCACCCACAAGTCAACACCTGTCCCAGTTAACTCCTATTAACCATGGTTAAGATTCACTAACCCTTAGAGTTAAAAGATTTTTTCTAAAAATTAAAGTTAGATTTCAGTGAATCTTAACCACAGTTAATGGGGATCAACTAGACACATGTTGACTTGTGGGTGCGATTGAACTCGCCTCGAGTTCAATCAAGAATTCACGATTGGCTGTGATTTAATCCGAGGGTCAGGACAGGGCCTAAAAAAGAGTAACATTTTTACCAACCTAAAATCAATCATCATTCTTTATCGTGTCTTTGGACGAGTGATTCACTATTAACCTTTTACTAAGTTGTATAGTAGAATAATTTTTAAAGTTAAAAAAATATTATAATGTCTTTGCCCTTCTTTTAAAGGTTGTATACTCTAATTTTTTGTTTTGTATTTTAGCTATATGTTTCTTCTTATCATATATTTAATTTTGATGCAATATTAACATAAGGCATAAATAAATCTTATATGTATAGTATAAATTTTTATTTAAGTGTTAACATAAGTTATAATATTATTTTTGACATAGTAAAAATATCTTTCTTTACTATTATAAGAGAACTAATAAGAAGTAGGGGTAGACAAAGGGAATGTATGAATGAAATATAAATATAAATAAATAAAAATTCAGAGTAAAAAATATAAACTATCTATCTGTCATTGCGTTTTTCAGCATTCAATATATTAATCTATATAGAAAATTGTCTAAAACTCCATAAGCTTTAATAATAATAAAAAGTAAAACATGTAAGTGTTTCAATTAATTATACATAATGTTCAAATTAATTGGTGTGGTATGTGACTAATCACATTAATCTCTTCTAGCATATACTTGATCTCATCAATGAAATTAATTAATAGTACTCTTGGTTGCAATAAAAGTAGAACCCATAGGTTTAATAAATGTCAAAAAAATTATGCCAACAGAGATTGCTACAAAATGATAACACATTTACACACTTATTTGGCCCAAAATTATGACATAATAAAATGAAAAATAAAACATAAAGTGTAATGCTCACTCTAATTATTTGAAATTAGTGGGCGGCATGTGCGATGCATGTGAGAGAGAGGATGAGAGAGATACTAGGAAGAGGGACCTTATTGAGTTAAAGAACATTTTAGATATAGACACTTGGGGGACATTTTGGATTAAAAATTTGTGTGAGACATGTTGCTTATTGAAATGTGATGTTGGGACATTTTAGGAACCAAAAAACTTTAGAAACATTTTGAGTATAGCAAAGAAAGAGGATAGGCAGGGCATTTGCGAGACATTTCAGAACATTTTGCCAAGAGAGCGAGGAGTCCGGTTACGCCATTGAAATCGCCATGTGTCCATTTTAATATTACTTAACTGTGATTAAGATTCACCCATCTCATAGGGTTCACCCACTTATTCTTGTTTTTAGAAAAAAAATGAAAACAAAGTTTAACCCTAGGAGTTAGTGAATTTTAATTGAGGTTTACATGAAATTAATATTTGTTTCCTAAAAGCCAAGAATAAGTGGGTGAACCCTAGGGGTCGATGAATCTTAACCACAGTTGAAGTTTCGTTATGCCCTTGAGGTTGCCACGTGTCTCTTTTGACACCCTTAATTGTGGTTAAGATTGGTGAACCTTAGGGGTGGGTGAATTTAACCACAGTTAAAGAGTGTTGAAAAAACCAGCAACCTCAGTGGTATAACCGGACTTCAAGGAGTCCGGTTATAACTGTAGAGAATTTCAAGTCTAATAGATAGATGAGTGAGGGGTGGTATGAGAATTAAGCAAACTTTCAATTAAGTGTTAGTCTTATATAATGATTAAAATAAGGGTAGTTTTGAAAATTTTCAAAACTTTATCTTTGTTTTCAAGAGCTCATTTTATATAAGATAAGACATTGATTAGGGTTGTCAATGGTTGATAATCTACTACATTACCTGACTTAGGAGGATCAAATAGGCCTTGTTTTGAGCTCGGCTTGAATAGATTTTCAAAATATAAAAATAGCTCGGCTCGATCAAGCTGATTTTTCGAGTTGAATCGGGCTTGATCAGGCCCAGCCGAACCGAACTTTGAGCTAGCCCGGTTTAGATACACCCCTAATTTATATCGTATATGAATATGTTAGTACAAGTAAAGAGTTTTACCCTACCTTTTAATCCGATTAGTCGAGAGTAATTTGATAATTTCACATATATCTTTAAATCATAATCTAACTATACTCTTGTGATTAGATTGAATGGATGAAAGACGATGTAGTTAAAGCTCTTGGGCTATCCTTGGGCGTTGCTTAGGAAGTCAATTTGTATTTTTTTCCGTTAGTTATTAAAATTTAACGAGTGCCCACCTAGATCACGATTAGACTATAGTGGTCCTAATTAGGAGAGACAATGACTTAGACATTGCCACGACATTTTGACTATATTGGTAATAGGATGTGTTACTTTTTTGAGATTATATTGTTGTTTTATGAGATGACACATTTTACGTTTTTGGATGGAAAGATGGGGATGACACGTTTTATGAGATGACACATTTTGTTATATATCTCTTTAAAATTATATTGTAGTTTTATAATTGTATTGTTTTCTATGAATGATAATGCTTTTTGGTATCCTATACGCAATTTATTGGATTTAACAACAATTTATTAAGTGTTACCTAATCACTTGTCATTCAATTAATGATTCAATTATCAAATAGGTAAGTTGTTTTAAAACAGATAAAAATTTTAGAAAAATATTTTACCCAATTGCCTGATAACTCAATATTTAAATAGAATATTTTACTACTCGATACAGGGGCAATGAAAAACTTTACCCTATTCAATAACCCTCCATAAGAGGCCCTTTTGGAGTGGTTGCTTGAACTTATCGTTATGACACCTTAGCAGCTACCTTACGTCTGGCTGTGTGGGAGTTTAGAGAGTATGTTACATGATAACATTTCCACCCAAAAAATAAGGTATGGGTAAGGCCGATAAGAAATGATAAATAAGCAAGGGACCCAACTCTTACTCTACCCGTTACACTTGTTGGCTTGTGCCAATGACATTGTGTATATCTCTCATATTTTGTGCTCAGACTCCATTTCCTCGGGTGATAGTGAGCCAATTAGTCCTCTTCTAAATCAGACGCTATCTAATTAACTAACCACAGCTAACTATCCCCATTTGGAGTTGTGGCCTAACCATATTCGACTATCAAAAGAATAGGAACTACATGTTCATAGTCTTAGCATTGATGATGTATGTAGTCATACCTTGTATCCATAAATTTCTTGTAGGACTTTTTTTTATCGGTTAAGGAAGGCTCAGGATTGTCTCTGGGAAGCCAAAATTGTGGTCTCAAGCATCCATACATCATGCAACAGGTGGCATGAAAAAGGGGAGAAGTTCATTTTCTCCCCATGATTTTGACTTCTCCCCACTTGATGTATCTCCCCCTTTTCCTCATCCATTTATTGCCACATGTCCTTTAGTGTGTGGAGAAGTCAAAATCATTGGACCCATGATTTTAACTTCACCACATATCCCCTATTTTGTGGACACCCGAGAGGAGCCTTTTTGGCTTCGACAGAGAGAATCCAAGCCGTTTAGAAATCATTTATTTAGGTTAATAAACTAGCAAACACCCCGTGCGATGCACGGGACAAGAATTGAGATCAAACTAAATCAATAAATAGGATTAAACACCAATGTCATTCCCAGCAAATCAACACCTAAGTTAGTCAGAGTGCCATGCTCATAATTTATTTCAACATATTTCTATCTTAAGCCTTAAAAAAAAACATATTTCTATCTTATTTTAAATATAATAATGTGTCACACTGGTGTGAGAGTCAAGCAATGAGTGTTATACAATAAGAGAAACCAGTAACTTATTAAAAAAAAGAAAAAATAACAAATATTAAAAGTAAGGCAGTTGAAAAGAGCATTAACATTTAAACCTAATCATTCCAGTTTGAATGGATATGGAGAAGGCCTGTGAAGTTCTTGAAACTTCTTCACGCCTTTATCTTCCATGGCTGCTTGCACCAGCACTGTATCATTTGAAGCATCTCTTTAGATGTTGGGCAGCAATACATGATACCCAAAATTTTGGAACTTCATTTCTATCAGATGTTTGGTTGCAACTCCGCCATAGGACATTTCATGGACCCAACTACCGCTGAGCAGTGCTCCTCTAACAGTCATCCGTTTGTGCTAGCATGCTTCTAATCAGCCAGTAGGCCTCATCGAGCTGACCTGCTCTTGCTAAATTATCAAGAATGCAGTCATCCGTTTGTGTTGGCATGCTTCTAATCAGCCAATAGGCCTCATTGAGCTGACCTGCTCTTGCTAAATTATCAACAATGTAGGCAGGCATAATGCTCAACATTGGGAATGATCCCAAAAATAGGTGAGCCCTATAAAAAGTTGTCACATTTTTTTTCATCTTATTCAAAAAAAAAAAAAAGTAAATGAAAAGAAAAGTGGAAATAGCATTCCCCTTATTAAAAATGCTCTTTTATATTGAATCTATTTTGTGTATGCAACTCAGCACGTAGATCCTGTGTGCTCCCACTCGATAGAGCACCACAACTTACATAAATTGTCATTATATTAGTAATAACACTCATTATGTAGTAAAAAAAATTCATCCTTCACAATATGTGCTATATATATATATATGATAAAATTCTTTTTTGAAATTTAGAAAAAAAAAAACAGCATTAGTACATTCTTCACTGAAAAGTTGAAACTCTTTTGTGTGTTTGTTTTCCACCCTTGCTCTTGCATCTTGTTGAAGAGTAAGAACAGCTCATCTGGAGTAATTTAACAACATAAGACGTGATTATAGTGTCCATAAAACATCACACCTAGCTTCTTCTCCGCAACCACACTTTCCATACATATCTGCAAAAGCGTTTCGAAACAATGTCACCTTCAGGAAACCCACTTCTTATATAATATACCTCATTCTAATCCTAAAATATTATATGAATTCATCGAATAATCATACGTATAGAGATTGATAAAATGGGATTCTAAGATATTGCGTTCCAACAACACTAAGAAAAGCATAAGAACAATATTTAATCCATAACCAATTATCATCTACCATTCCATTGACTACCCCAATCCTTTCCTAGGAATCCTCCCAGATTGATGCTCCGAATCTTCTAGGCAGTTGACACTTGACATGGACTTCACAAATATTAATTTTTAAAAAAACTTAATAAGTAAAACAATTCTAGAGGGGTTGTAATTCTATTATAGTGGATCACAAACAGTGTAACGTGATAGGAATTTAGAACAACACTAACACAGCTGTTGGAAAAAAGTGACGGGGAGGCTACTAATCCCATCAAAACAGAACCAAATCTGAATGCAATACACTAAATAGTTGCTTTTCGACATTTAACTAAGAAGTATTATAATCGACTGACATGTCCGTCCCAATATGTCTCATAATCTGAACTTAGGAAGTGATAGGAATTGTTGGGTTCAATTCGTTGATTGTAGGATGATAAATTCAAATATATGTATTAAACATAGGAACGGTTCCACCAGGAGAAGGAACAAAAATAAGATGGAAAAAGATTAAATTTATTAAATAGTACATTAGAATAAACAAAATAGTAAAAAAAAATCAATATGACGAAGTGCACATCTTCTAAGAAAGGAAAAAAAACAAATAGATTATGAACATGTTTGTAAGTATTCAAGCATCAATCTGGATATGAAATTGGCAAGCCATAGCAAACCAACATGATTTTCATTAAGATCAAGGTGGGATTGACTTACCTAATGGTGTCGATGAGTATTTGTGATTCAGGAAAATCCAGATAATGCCCAAATAATTGCAAATCTACAAATAGAGTATGATGTTTGCTCAAGTAATTGCAAATCTGCAAACAAAGTTTGATATATATTTCAAAACGGGAGAGCTGAAAGTAATCCATGCGATGCTCGGGATCATCCAAATCTGGAAAAAATATTCAAAACCCTAATATATAAACATCAAGAAAAAGTCGCAGGCGAAATCCTCTACAAAAATGATAAGCTGGGATTGACTCACCCAATGTTGCCAAGGAAAATCCAGAAATAAATCTTCTCTCCGCCCAAGGTTGAAGATCAATGTGAGAATCAATAAGAAAAAGATCCGAGCGAAATCTGTACTCGAGGAGAAAAATCTGTATTGAGCTTTTTTGGCTGAAATTGAAAGAGGTAGATGAATATTGTTTTGAGTGAGGTTGTATATTTGTTTGAGGGATAGAGAGAAGAGAGTAAATGTATCAATGTGTAACGTGTGTGAGAGGGATATAATTTCTCCTTTAGGTATGTAATGTATTTGAACAAAGAGATAATGAGAATAGAGGGAGCGTAATGAGAGAGTAATGTCAGAGTTTTATAACTGAATTGAACAGAAGGGAAAGATGAGGTTATGAAAGAGAGAACGTCTCCTAGACCTATGCGAATATAAGAGTGTGAGAGATAGGGGAAGAAGAAGTTATGAGGAGAAGAGATGATGTGGATTCACTATAAAAAAGTACTCTTCTGTGGCATCAATTCAGAGGCCTACTTGGCATCATGAGAAATGTTTTAACTGTGTTTTATAATAGTAGATAGATTAGCTAAGAATTAAGTTAGATTAATACAAATGATGGGCTTGCCAATTGCCCACATTAAGACTATGTTGGTATTGCTAGAAACATGAAAAAGTCAAAAGATAAGAAAAGAAAAAAAAGTAAAGTAAACAGTAACAATTATGCTTTTCGGTTCGAAAGAAAGTAAAATTTTACTTTATCTACCATACATCCGTACCATCACTCTCTCCATTTATTTTCTTCAGCTAACCAATGTTATCGTGAGAGAAAACAAAACCTCGAAAATGGAGCTTTCTCATTTTTCTTATTCTACCATTTCTAACGTTCATTTACAAGGGCATTTTGATCTCTTTTTAAAAAAACTTAATTTTATTTTATTTTATTTTCCTTGAAGCGATCAGAGCCTAAGGACTCGAACCTGTGTCATCTAATCCAGGAGGAGATGCATACTACCACTGGAACAAACGAGAGAGGTTTTGGGGGCCAGGGAGGTTTAGGGGGCTGGTCTTGGGCAAAATGCTGATAATATACTATGCTTAGGGCAGTCAAAATCTGATTTTTTAAAGAAAAATAATCATCTCCTCAATTGGTGATGTGAGAAGGTGTGTCTCAAGAGCTCTTTTTTATGCCACGTGTCCCTTATTAACTCCCTTATTAAGATTCACTCACTTTAGGTTCATCCATCTACCTTGCTTTTTATAAAATAAAAAAACCACATTTGTTAAATTTTTTTAAACCAAAGTTAATGAGCAAATGAAGGTATTTTCTGAGAGCGAGGAGCAATAGCTCATTCCTTGCCTGTGGAGGAAGCTGTTGCTCTAAAGAGGAGCTTTGCTTCACAGTGTTGAGCGGAGCTCCTCCTTTTACATTATTACAGTGGTAATTTTGTAATTTGATGTATTACAAAATTACCCCAACAGATTTCAGTAATTACAAATATGCCACTCTTATAGTAGAAAAAGGGCTGTTCCGCTTTAGCTTCAACTATGTGAAGCATAGCTCTGGCTCAAAATTAATCTATTTTTTTAAAGGAAAATAATCACCTCATTGGTCGGTGATGCGAGGAGGTTCGTCTCAAGTCCCATTTAATGCCATGTGTCTCTCTTTTTGGCTTCATTTAATTGTGATTAAGATTCACTAACTCTTAAGGTTACTCATTTAGCTTTGTTTTTGTAAAAATAAAATTAAAAAAATTTAAGTATAGGGTTAAAACAACCTATGGCAGGTTGAATGGATGGCTTTGTGATGACGAAGAGCAATAATTCGGTCCTGGCCAGTAGAGGAACTATTGCTCTGTTTTTAAAAAAAGAAAATAATCACCTCATCAGTTGGTGACATGAGGAGAGGCGTCTCGGCTCCCATTTTCTTGCCATGTTTCCCCTTCTAACCTCATTTAACTGTGGTTAAGATTCATCCACTCTTTAGGTTCACTCGTCTACCCTTGATTTTTAGAAAAGAAAAATAAAAAACAATTAACTAAAAGGTTAAAAAAAACTAACCCGAGTTAATGGGAGTTGAAGGGTCGGCTATGTGAGAGCGGGGAGCATAGTTCGCTCCTCGCCAGTGGAGCGAACTATTGCTCTGTTTTTTAAAAGAGAAAATCTCACTGTATTGTTCGTACTTAAAACTACACCGTTGGATACACCGACTTAAAATCTAGGAACATAGATCCATCATACAGTGATAGAATCTTGGACAAACATATTCTTAATATCTTCCTCTGTATACAGAGTAACTTTGTTTGCTTCTCTCTTCATGGCGGGAAAGAAACGAAAGAAAACGAAATCGTAAGTTCTTCTTCCCTTCATTTATACATTTTTTTTGTTCAATTAATTGAAATTTGTTTGAATTTTTTCCATTTTTCAGAAGATGATTCAAACTATCAAATTCCCAGGGTTTTAGGGTTTAAATAAAACAATCGAGTTCTAATTTAAAAACGCTTATAGGTGTTTGCAATGGGAATCAATCTGTCAACATATTTGATTGATTAAAGAAATTTAATCAATTTGTTTGGATTTTGGATACTGTATTTTGGGTTTTGTAATGGGATTCAATCTGATTGTTTTAGATTAAATCGTTCCTGGTCTGTATTGCTGTATAGGTTAGCCGAAACACGAAGGGGAAATAGAAGAATTGTGAAAGAGGAAGAGAAAAAAGTGACAGAAGGGCTGCGACCTTGCTCTGAGCTTCCGATGGAGCTCCTGGAATTGATTGCGTCTCGTCTCAGGCTTAAAGAAAATATCCGATTCTCTCTTGTTTGCAAGAGATGGCATTTTGTTGCTGTTTCAGCCCGGGTTTTAAACCGATCCCCGTGGCTAATGTTCCCTCAGAAAAATAGCAGCTTGTGCAAGTTCTTCGATCCGTCACACCGGGCATTCTATTTCCTTGACATCCCAGATTTATATGGCTCAAGAATTTGTTATGCCAAAGACGGTTGGTTACTGATTTACAGACCCAGAAATAGTCGTGTGTTCTTCTTTAATCCATTTACAAAGGCCATAATTAAGCTCCCAAGGTTCGAGTTGCGGCACCAGAGTGTTGCCTTCTCTTCTGCCCCGACATCTCCCAGTTGCATAGTTTTTCTGATTGAATGCGTCAATCCTTTAGTTGTTTCTGTGAGCACTTGTCATCCCGGGGCAGTGGAGTGGAGCACTGTTAACCACCAGAGTAAATTGCCTTTTGTTGTTGGTTTTAGTGATTGGAATAATATGATTTTCTGCGGAAAGTTCTTCTATGTTTTAAATCTTATGGGTTTGCTAGGGGTCTTTGATCCGGAGAATCAAACTTGGAATGTTCTTGATGTGCGTCCGCCTGCTGTTCTTGATATATATTTTTTCAGAAAACGGTGGAGAGGCAGATTTATGGTGGAGTTTAGAGGAGAGCTTTTAGTTATGTATACATGTTTTCGTGAAAAACCCATTATTTTCAAGCTGGATCAGTCAAAGATGGAATGGGAAAAGGTGAAAAGCCTTGATGGTCTAACGATGTTTGCCAGTTTCTTATCCTCTCATTTAAGTAGCAACCTCCCGAGAATAATGAGTAATAGTGTATATTTCCCCAAGGTTCGTTTCTATGGAAAGCGTTGCATATCCTATTCTCTCGATGACTGTAGATACTACCCCAGTAAGGAATGTCATGACTGGGTAGAGCAAGAGCCTTTTGAGAGCATTTGGATTGAGCCACCTGAAGATGTTTCAACATTTGTTTGAAAAGCTCTAGTGACATAGGTGAGGATGTTTGGGTAAGGCATATGACACTGTTATGTCACTATTTTCTATGCATTATTCTTCAGTACAATTTGCATTGTATGGGCTTTCATTGATGCCGTCTACATAAGTTGCATAGGAACGATCCAACTACGATGTTCTTGATGCTTTCTTAGTCCTTTTTAATTTTAGTCTCGACTCTTGATGAATCAAGTTCTTACCTACTACTTGACGTCTATAATTTGCATATTTGTTCTTATGTTTTGAACTACAGTTTTCCGTATATTCCAAGTTATAATATTGTAATTTTCTTAGGAAAAAACTAGGTCTTGAAGACTATAAGTGCATCAATGAATATGCAGAAAAGGAAAAAAAAAGGAAAAAAAAGAATAAGGTGTTCAATGAGGTCTCCATTGAAAACATTAGTGTTACCTGAAGTCCTTGGATCCAAAGGATGGCTGGCTTTATAAAATGAGATACCTTTTACTCTGCAGATGCCAAGTATAGCCCACCCACCATCCCTCACCATGCTTGATGGTGATGGGCAGTGAAGCTCACAAGGAATGACCCTTTCATAATTTTAGCATATTACCAAAAGTGGGGTGGGGTGTATTTCACAAAACGTTCATTTGAGTTAAAGAGATGCCTATTACCAAGAATGTCACAAAACATTCTTTTCTAGACCATCTGATAAAAGAGTTTAATTGATTGGTTTGGATCAATTACTCAATGCAAACTCATGGCTATGGCCAGCAAGAGCTGGCCTATCAAATGCAACTCTCAATGGCCCAAATACTCCAATACAGGTTTGTCTCCTCTTGTTTGTAAGCCTTTTAGAAAGTATAATCTCAAGTTGATTTGTCCAAAGTGCAAATAGAAGTAAGTGGAAGAGAAAAGAAACTTCTAGCATTTATGTATGTAAGTGTGGTGGTTTATAATTTACCGTAAGAATTATGTTGTTGCTTGATTTGGTGGTTAATGTGTTCTTTTCTCATCTCATTGCTTACTGGATGGTATCAGATTCAACGAACAATATTTGTTTATATTAGATGTTTGTTTTTCCATTTTGTATCGACTTTTCAACATCACGTCCAAATTTACAACATGAAATTGTTTGGCATGCAAAGTAGATTCTTCTAAACCTTTGGGCTGAATTGATTATAAAAAAATAAATTCTACATTATAAAGTGATCAAATAATGATGGGGGTGCTTGGTTGCAGCTAAGACTCAATTCAAATAATGGTGTTTGGTCTGGCTCATAGTGTGGATTTTGAGGAGTTGTGGGGGTGTGGATTATGCATCCTCTTCGAGAAGGCCCCTTCGCACGATTTTAGGGGAAAACTTATTCCCCAGAAAAGATGGTTTACGTTTACACCCCAATACTTGGTTTGAATAGAGTTACCGCTGAAATCATAACACCCCATTATCTTATGGATGGTATGTTTTCTCCAACCTTAAACACATCATTTCTTAGTCGGTTTGCCTTTAATATGAGTTTAGCTCTTCTATTGCAGGCCTTTGATATGGAAGCACATCAGTCCTAGATCATCTCGGGTCCGCAGAAGTATACTACGTCTCTTTTGGGATTTTGGGAGGGACTGGGCCATTGATTGAATTTGTTATGTTTCCGGAGATTTTGCCTATTGTTCACCTGCTGGCTGACTAAAGAAGGAACAGAGGTTCAAATATCAATTGCCAGGTTTATGTAGAAGATCCAAATCCCAGGTACTCTGCAATTTGCTATGTGATATACTGCCACCATGAAACTTACTTGGCCAGGACCCATTTTCAATTTGTATTATATTGCTCAACACTGACTTGACTACATATCATATTGCACTATGTTAATTATAGCGATGAAGAGTTTGTATATGCAAAATATATGGCCACATGGTGACATACAATAGGCTGAGATTTTATCACCATATAGTGTCTGGACTAGAAGATTTATTATTATTATTATTAATATTATTATTATTATGTAGGACCATTGTTAAAAACTCCCGAGAAATACTAATTTTTTCTCGAGAAAAAAAACATTTGAAGTGTAAAACTCCGTTTTTGTTGCAATGTTTTGAAAAACCTCTCGAAAAATATGATTTTCTATTATTATCACGTAAATATCACCAGATTTACAAAATATCATGATTTAAACCCCTCTTTTTTTCTCTTTCAAAATATTTATATTTTCTTCTTTTTTTCAACCAGTTTATATGCTTTGAGAGGGAGTTGAATATCGCGAGGTTATGGTTTATGGTAATGTTTTAAAGCTTGATTGATGAATTTATAAATTGGTCATATTATTACTATTTTCTGTAATTTAAATTATTTTTTAATCATTGGCGGGATTTAACTTAGAAATATCTGGGAAAAACTTTGGCCGATAAAATCTTGAGAACGAGATTTGTAACACCGGGTAGGACAGACTAGAAGATTTTTAAATGACACCAAAAGCATATTGGGTGTCATCCTTGTGGCTTGGGCAGTGTGGAAAATAGAGGCAACTCCAGAGAACTGCATGTAGCAAAGTGCTTACAGGAGCGCAACCGTCAACATGGGGAAAAGTTTGCTAAACAAGCTGAAGATGGAAAGAGAATGGCATGGCATTCTCATGTAACACAACTGCCGTGTTTCTGATGCATTATTCCTCGTTAGGAGAGTTCTTTTCCCTGGTCCTTTTATTTAGTAAGAGCTAGGATTGTCAATAACTAGGATATAGCAGTCTTGAAAAGCATCACAGTGCTTGTAGCATGAGTGAGATTTTGGTATCTCGGGTTCTCTTAGGAGCAGTCTTGTGGATTAGATTGATCCGCATAAGTAATCCCCTTTATGTTTTTCCCTGCTGGATAAGCTAAGCTCAACATGTGAACTCATGTTATGTTTGCAAATCCTAGATACCAACCCCAGTACCATTTGATTTCATTACCATTGCCACAGAAACCAGTTACTCCTGAAGAGCAAGTTGAAAGTGAGCTTTTGAGTGGGAGCATATCGTGCATCAAACTCTTAGGTGTTCCATACCTCTGAAAATTCTGATGTAATGATGATATATGGACAGATGGAAAATCAGTGCTGCTTGGAAGATCTGGGGCTAAGGCAATCTATGCCACACCTTTTCTTGTTCATGCAGTGTTTGGGATTTAAAGAGTTTCTGCACGTATGTGAGTGAATTCCTATGGAATACTGTGCTCTGATACTTATTCCAAATCGGTAAATAATGGATTAAAGCAAACAAAGTATAATTTGAGTACAAAAAGTTGAACAGACCGAAAAACAGACAACAAAACAACGGAGTTCACATACTGATAAAGCCAAAAATAATTGAGAATCAAGATCAATGTATGTATAATATTTCTGAAGATTATGTTTTTTAATTATACTATTTATTTATTTATTTACTAACATAAGCTGACTAGTCTCATAGGTTGTGTTGCTAGAGACAAATGGGCTACTTAGGCATTGTTTGGTAACGCATTACTTCAGGTCTGAATATAGCTTACCCTATGTTTGGTTGTCGAAAAAATAAGCAAAAACATGGAAAAGAAAAGAAAATGAGACAAAACTCAACTAAAAATTGTATTAGAAATTCAAAATTTTCTTTTCTTTTTCATATTTTCACCTATTTTCTCAACAACCAAACATAGCATAATTAATGTTGGATTTCAGCAGTTAAGCTTGTTCAAGAACCTATTATTTGTAGGTCTAAACAAAACTTCAAGCTTCTTGGTCCGTGCTTAATTAAGATAGCTGAATGAACTTTTGCACTAAGCTACTTCTAACATTAATGTCCATTGAAGTTTCCTAATAGTTTGAAAAGCAGCCATTAATTAAACAAGCTTTTGGATCTTATTTCAGATTTAGGCATGTCACCGAACATTCTTAATTAGACAATTAGCATTCAGCTACAATCTCTTAATAGTTGAGGTGTCCAAATGCTACCTTAAAGAATTAAAGGGACTCTAAAAAATTTAATAGCTTATTGATAATCCATAACAAAAAATAAATATATAGGTGTGCGTGACGCATGGGCAAACTTTGCCTATGCATCACGTGTTTGTATGACATGTGTCACTTCATAGGGCCCACAATGTCGGGTTTGATGTTTAGGGGTGGCAATTGGGATATAAATGACACTTGTAAAATTATTAAGGCCACAAAAATCCCGTTTTAAGTGAATGCTCATGTATGCAAACAAACTTCTATTCGCTTTCGCACAATGCTTAGAAAGATAATTTTTTTAAACCTTGAGGTAAGGGAAGGAAATCGAAATCTGATGCAGATGGGATTTTTTTTCTAATCTATTCGGCTAGTAAGACCATTTGCAGGACACTATTCAATAAGTGGGGACCACATTCGCCTCTAAATTCCAATCACGACCTCTTTCTTTTTTTCTATTCCGAACAACTTCCCTTCGTGACACCGTTATCTTTCGAATGATGTGGTTGTCTCCTATGGAAATCTAGAACTAAAAGTTGCGAGGCAACATTCTATTGACTTGATAGAATATATTTATTTATATCGAGTACATCATGAAAAGCCTAAGATTTCCTAGCCTTAATAATCAAAGAAGGGCTAAAGTAATACCCTTAAGATAAGTTATCTTTCTAATTATTATTATTTAGAATAAAACAATCACTTCTACGTGTTACCCTTCAAATAGAAGATGGGTATCCATCATTCCCAATTTGAAATAAAGAGTTGTTAATCTTAGGTCTTGTATTAAAATAATTTGTTTGATAAAATAATTTTTTAGAAAAAAATTCTCTTATTTTTTATATTATAAAATATACAAATAAACACTTATTTGAGTGACATTTGCAAAGGATAAAAAAAATAGTATTTACACAAAAGTATTAGAGATATAAATGACATTTGTAAAAATATTAAGGCCACAAAAATCCCATTTTAAGTGAATCAAATGCTCATTTATGCAAACAAACTTCTATTCGCATTAGCACAAAACTTAGAAAGATTTTTTTTTTAAACCTTGAGGTAAGGGAAGGAAATCGAAATCTGATGAAGACAGAAATTTTTTTTCTTTCTAATCTACTAGGATAGGGATTATGGGAAGACCTTATGCAGGACACTATTCAAAAAATGGGGACCACATTCGTTTCCAATCATGACCTCATTCTTCTTTTCTATTCCCAACAACTTCCCTCTGTGACACCATTCTCTTTCGAACTGATGTGGTTGTTCCCTATTGAAATCTATAACCAAAAGTGGTTAGGCAAAAGAATGCAACATTCTATTGACTTGATAGAATATATTTATCTATTTTGAGTTCATCTTCAAAAGAGGAAAAGCCTAAGATTCCCTAACCTTAATAATCAAAGAAGGGCTAAAGTAATATCCTGTAGACAAATTATCTTTCAATTTATTAGTATTATTATTATTCCAAATCAAACAATCACTTCTACATGTTACCCTTCAAACTGGAGAAGAGATATCCATCATTTCCTGTTTGAAATAAAAAGTTAATCTTAGGTCTTGTTTTAAAATAATTTGTTTGACAAATTTTTTATTTTTTTTTGTTTTATTTCTTACAAACAAACACTTATTTGAGTGACATTTGCTAGGGATAAAATAGTATTTGCACAAAAGTATTAGGGATATAAATGATATTTGTAAAAATATTAAGGCCAACAAAATCCCGTTTTAAGTGAATCAAAAATGCTCTTGTATGCAAACAAACTTCTATCTGCTTTAGCAGAAAGCTTTGAAAGAATTTTTTTAACCCTTGAGGTTATTTAGTATTTCAGAAATAAATTCTCTTAAAACTTGGACATTGGATTACACATTTACCAAATAAGTTATTTTAAAATAAGCTTTTATTTTTTTTTAAAATAAGCAAATATACTCTAATTTTTATTGATCGTTTGCCATCTTATCTGATCTAATGAGGGCTAGTTAGATTAGATCTAGAAATAAGAGTTGTTTATCTTTGTCTTGTTTTAAAGTATCCTGATTTGATTAAACCAACTTAAAAAAAATAAATCTTACAGCTTATATCTTATTTGGTTAAACATTCAAATAAGTACTCATTTGACGAGAATTTGTAGTGAGAGAAATAGAATATGCATTTATGAAAAGTATTAGAGGCATAAAAAAACAATTGCAAACAGTATTACAGACATAAATTTCATTTTAAGTGTTACAACTGCACGTGTACCAAAATGAACTTCTACCCACTTTAGCGCAATAAGCAAATATTAGGGGTTGTTTGCAAACCTCGTTTGATTTAATGATAGCTACTTTATTAAATCTTTTCTTTAGGTCTTTTCATTCAAAAATATGTTTGATAGAAAATAAAAAAAATAGGCTCTGATTTTTAATAGCCTGTTTAGTACATACAAATAAGCATATTTGTGGGGGCATTTATGTCTTTAAATGCTTATATTTGTATGTACTAGACAGGCAATTAAAGATAAGCACTTATTGGTAATAGAAAGTAATAAATTTATATGAGACAAAATTGAAGTACTAGACAGATTATTAAAAATAAACAATAGGCAGTAATAAATTTATATGAGATCAAATTGTCTGTAAATGTAATTAAAATGGCTGCCCGCTCTAAGTGATAGTTCTGTTCAAAAAATATATATGTATTTTTCATTTTTAAAACAGAGGGCTAACACTATTGCTATGAAATGAAATGTCATAAAATACGAGAAGAGGGGAATTTTTTATAGGAACAAAATTTGAAGCCTTCAATCACACCCCAGGATGCCCCACTTAATAGGAACAAAATATTTGAATCCTTCAATCATACCCCAAGATGCCCACTAACACATCATTGTAGACCATTGGAAGGGTGGGCCAATTATTACCTATGGTTTATTGAAACCATGGATTTTGCTGGCCTCAGAGTTGGTTGGGTCTTAGCCGCTCCATTTCTCGGTAAAATGATAAACACTTTAAAAGAATAACGATCGCTTAAGTCATATGTAATGAAACGGACTGTCTTAATCTGATTTACAGATTTCTTTCTCAGCATTTGGTTTAATTTATAGTGGTTGGCCCTAAACTTGATTGGCTGGATTGTCCAATCTGTATGATTTATCAGTGCACAAGAAAGGCGCGCAGTCCATACGGTGTGATGCGTCGTCATCTAGCTATCCATCAGCATTGCCAACTATGCAAAGAGAAAAACAGAGAAACAGCAATTGATATGCATTACATTGAATGACAATTGGAATTAGAGAAACCTGCACTGCATCTGTACATATATATTGAATGACAAAGAACCTTGAAAAAATGCAACTCCAAAGCCAAACCTGCATTAATAAACTTCGAGTACAAAATCTTGGAGAGAAATAGATAATAGGGACCTAACTGAAACCTCATTGATCTTCACGAGGAGGCCTACACATCTTGCATGCTGCTCTGCTGAATTACACGGGTCAGCGGCGGGGACCCCTCAACCAAATCAACCAGAGGATCTCAATTCTCACACCTCCGATATAGAGGGTTTATTAACATGGTATGAGAGTTTATCTTTCCTAATCAATATTTTGAAGAAATGAAAATGCATGTCCTTAACATAAGTTTTACGAAAAAAGCTTATTAAAATAAGAGCTCCTCCTTTGGCATGCTTATTTTTTTTAAAAGAACCATTTTTTTTGGGCAGTGAACTATGTAGTCTAATGCCATGGCCATGTGTCCCCTTTAACACTCCTTTAACTATGGTTAAGCTAAAGAAAATTAAAGTGAACATTTTGTTTTTTGTCTTTTTAAAAACTAATGTTGAATTAATTAACCTTATGAGAGAGTGAATCTTAACTACAATTGATGTGTGGTAAAAAGAGGGCATGGACCAATGAGGACTGCACATTAGACTACATAGTCTAATGCGGCAATAAGTTAATTATTTCCCTTTTATTTTTGGTAATGGAGGGTTTCCCAACCCTGACAAAGACTAGACCCTTCGAATGCACGCAAACCATGTGAACTCGAGACCTTGGAGGTCTCTCCCAATAAACGAACAAACTGTTACCCGCCTGGGAGGACTAGAAATTTTTCAGTCTTATTTTTTCAGATCTTATTTAAATAGACTTTAATTGAATCTGATAAGAGTTTCCAAATGACCTTACTAATATTGGCTGTGTTAGTATGTCAGACTGATGAATATCCCAGAGTTAGCCTAAGAACTTAAGAACTTAATTTGACACACCATGTCTATTGCATTCTCTTCATCTATAATAGGGTTGAAGGAAAAGTATAAATTATTTAACCAAGTAGTCAAAATTATATGGATTTAGGCTATCAAAATAGCACACAAGAGGACCTAAAATCCCACTTCAGAACTATCTAAAGTTCCAACAGAGGAAATCTTCAAATTGAACACTGTTTCAGCTCCTCAATCCAAGAGAAGTGGAAAACTGAAAGAGAATCAAATCCCAATACCCAAATCAAATCTACCTTCCTATTACAGAAATTTTCAAATTTCTTTTCATGGGTACCTATGATCAATTCACATAATTTTTAAAAAAATTAACAACAGATAGGGCAATGGATCAACCCATTCTCATTGCACTCTCCACATCTCACCATCTTCTTCTGCTCCTCATCCATGACCTTACAACTTCCACTGCAATCCAAACACATTACAAACCTTACCCCTCTGCACCCTTCACATTCGGCTAAGGCGCTCGGAATCCCGTCAAACAAAATTCCCAATTTTCCCTCATCTTCCAGCTTCACCACCTCATCAGCTCCCCCAATCAATCTTCCCTTCACAAATACCAAAGGAACTCTCACATTCTTTGTCCCCATTAGCACCCTTAATTCCTCCCTAAAACCTGAATCCATCGAAATGTCGCGCTCGAACATGCTGATATGGTGAGATTCGATTACTGATCTAACAATGTTGCAGTCTTCAAATGTCTTCCTGATTCCTCTCAATGTTGTTGTGTAGATAATAACAGCATTTTCCCCACCTGGAGGGGACTTTTTTTCAAACAGTTTAAGCATGGATTCTGAATCTCGGGCATTTCGAGATTTTGGTGTCGGCAAAAGCATCTTCTTGATCTGTTCTCTCTCTTCAGAAAGTTCTCTTTCGAAGGACGCGAGAAGGTCTGGATCAAACAGTGGGCTGAAACTCCTTGATGAAAACCCTGAATCGAATCTGAAACTACTCGTTTTCAGTTCCATTGGTGTATAATTTGAAGGGATTCTCAAAGTGGGTACCAAATTTTGAACGTTCTCTAATGAATTAAATGGCTTCATAAACTGGTTTGAATTCGTCTCTGATCTTCCTGCGCTGCCATGGATTCCACTCAGTCGACGCTTGTTCTCCTTTCCTGTAAACTTCTTCTGCTTCTTTGGAGAGTTGATCTGATTGAAGAACTTTGAAGGACTTCTCGCATCCATATCTGCAACCTGTCGTAATAAAAATTGTGAATTGGGGCTTTTCTTTGCTTGAATCGAAATGGGTATTTCATCTTCAAGATCTTCCATAAGCTCCCAAGCATTGATGATCTCTGGTTCTTCTAAAACCCTCCTCTGAAATTTGTGGACAACTACACGAGGTGGGGATCTCTTTTTTTCTTCAACGGATTCCTTGTTCGGTTCTTGTTCGATTTTCAGAACCCCATAAGTACTTGAAGTGAGAGAGACGACGTGATTCACATATTCTCCATTGCCGAAGAGAACTTCTTGATTGAATTCTTTCCTGAACAGTTTAGAAGAAACGCAGCCCATCGATCTGTGAGTTTTCCTCTGCAGTTTGTCTGAATTTTTCTACGGTTTTGAAGATTGGCCTGCGTGGGAATTTTTTTTGAATCGTAACGGTTGTTCTGTCCAAAGAATATGAACCCCCAACGGTCATATAACGGTCGGAAAATAGATGGATTTGTTTTAGGAATTTTATAAATGGCATTTTATGATATTTAAGAATGCCCCCTCTATGTCTTACATTTAGAAATACTGCCCCTCAATTTTATTTTTTTGTGGGCACATCTCATCATTTATTAGAGATTGAGTCACAGCCAATCGCGATTGAACTCGGGGAGAGTTCAATCACATCCACAGGTCACCACGTGTCCCTTTTAACTCTTATTAACCATGGTTAAGATTCATTAATCCTTAGGATTCAACAATCTAATCTTGGTTTTTAGAAAAAGAAAAAATATTTAAAAATTTTAACTTTAGGTATAAGAAATTTTAACCCTAGGGAAAATTTCTAAAAACCAAGGTTAGATTGTTAAATACTAAGAGTTAGTAAGTCTTAACCACAGTTAATAGGAGTTAAAAGGGACATGTGTTGACTAGTGGGTGCGATTGAACTCTCCCTCACTTCAATATTCGATCTCTTTATTTAAGTTTGGTAGGTTAGGAATGAGATCGGATCATAGTCAATCGTGATTGAACTCTCCCCAAGTTCAATCGCACTCATATGTCAACACGTATCCCTTTTAACACCTATTAATTGTTGTTAAGATTCACTAACCTTTAGGGATCAACAATCTAACCTAGGTTTTTAGGAAAAGAAAACTGCAAAAAATATTAACAATAGGGTTAAAAATTCTTAACTCTAGGGTTCCCTCTGTGGTTAATTTTTTTTCTAAAATCCAAAGTCAGTTGCTTTTAACACTAAGGGTTAGTGAATTACAGTTAAAGACATCTAACCTTTAACCCTAAGGGTTAGTAGTAAACTGACTATTATTATTAATTTTTTTTTTTGAATAAAAGCTGGGGTTAGGCTGACCCCTACCTGCATTAAAGAAGCATGAGAGAATTACATGCGCACAAAGATACGACCAGATCGGTTCTCATTTACAATTTGGCTTAGTCTCGCTGGCAGCTCAAGGATATTGTGTGAACTTCACCGGGAATCAAACAAAACTTAGATAGGTAGTCTGCCGCTTTATTAGCTTCACGAGGAATATAGCAAATATCAAAGTAGTTGAACTGTGGCATGTGTTTCTATATACCCTTGTGGCATGTGTTTCCTTAACTTCGTTTAACTGTGGTAATATTCACTAACCCTTGGGTTTAAAGTATCGAACCTCGGTTTTAGAAAAAATATATTAAAAAAATTAACCACAAGGGTTACGACGTTTACTAACAGTGGTAAACGTAAGTCCAACAGAACTAAGGGCTGGGGTTCTTTGTCCAACAGTTGATAAAGTGAGTTAATTTGAAGATCTGTTATCCATAACAAGTGTATTTGCAAACTAGGATAGACCTAGCTGCTTATATGCAAACCCCCCCCCCCCCCCCAAAAGAAAACATGTTCACATATTGGACCAACCAATACTATTATGTATGACTGGCCAATGGCAGGCTAGGAATAAGACCCACCAATGAATGGCCATGCTTATGAGCCAAAATTACAGTAATCCCAGTAATAAAGCTAACAATTACAAGGGATGCCCTAAAAGAATGAATAAATAGAAGTCAATACAATAATACCCCTCATTGTGTAGCCCATAGGTCCATAGGTCCATGTGGTCTCCAATGAACCAAATAAATAAATAAATAAAATACAATAATACATGAATTGTGAAAAGAATGAATAGATTGAAGTGAATACAGCAATACATGAAATCACAGCGCTATACATACACAAAACAGCAAATTACATTGTAAAATTTATATAAAAAAAATTCATTAAGCGACCGGGCCTGTTTCCAGGTTGCCTACGTATCCATTGTGGAATCAGGCCTTAACGTAGTTCTTTCAAGTAAACGGACACTCTCATAGAAACGGGGAGCTGAGAAACAAGTCTGCTCAGTAAGAATCTCGAGCCTTACAATTCAAATTATAAACATGACAAGAACTTCCTCTGCCTCTTCTCTGCAGATGTAGCCTCCACCTCTATTCCATTTTCAAGCTCTCTCTCTATCCAGGCTTTGCTGTCTGAGCCGTCATCCATGGCTTCTACTACCTTCTTATTTATAGCTCTTATCACATCTCTTCCTCTTCAATGCCTCCCTAATGCCACCCTTGTCAGTCTTACATAAGCTACCTTGAACAGAAACAATCTTACAACTCACGATCTGATTGGATTTCTTCACCCTGGGCTGAATCTCACCCTCTTCATACCCGTTGCCGTCTTCAACACCACTATTCATGCTTCCACAGTCGCTCACCTGACATTGTAATACTTCTCTTTTTACGGCAATACCACATGCCAGATTCTGGCTGTCAGTGTCTGTATCTTTGGACTTTGTGGACCTGGCAATTCCTCCAACCCCTCCTTCAGTTCCATAGCCCGAAGCATGGACAGTGATGGGCCCACTCAAAACGCACGACTGCGGATTGTAGGATGCTGCCTTTTTAATTACAACTGTAGCATCAGTCTCCTTCCCATCTGCAGAAGGAATTACTTGTCTTCTGTTCTGCTCCAACAATTTGAGCATCTGCTGGATAACCTCTGAAATAATTTGAAAAAAGAACTGAGAAAGAAGCAGACGAAGAACAGAACAAAGCCAACAGAAAAAAACCGAACTTTCATGTGGGAAGGTGGGGATGTTCCACAGAACATGCAGAAAAAGAGGCTGGGTGGAATCCAACTTCCTTCACTTTTTGAACCCAAACAAGATGTACAGGGCCTGTGTCAGGTTAAGCTCGACAGGCCAAACTGCCCAAATCTAGCACTTCATTGAACAACACCCATAACACAAAAGGAAATCCAAGGTACCTAAGGTTACCTCATATTTCCTTATAATAAAAATTAACAAACCTAAGGAAATCCAAGGTACCCCCCCGATGTGGACCACTATGCCTTTGGTAGAACGTCCTAATGGTTTACCTAAGGTTACCTCATATTTCCTTATAATAAAAATTAACAGCTTATAAATATATTTCAAAACCTTGAAAGCAGGAAAGTAACATACCTTCCAACTGTTTGGGTGAAACCTCGAACTCCAGCCACCAAACTTTTCCCCCCTCTGAAGGCAGCTTCACTTTGTGAAATTTAGCAGCAAGGAACAAGGAACCAGCTGCAATGCAATGGGGTTTATACTGTAGGCACAACGTTGTCTGGATCCTACATATCCCATTCGTAAAAGAATTTAGAATCTCAAAAAGCAATCTTGAACAGAGGCCAACACATGAACAAGAATTTCAGTGAGAAAGGAAAACAGAAGAGCTCTTTACCAATCAGTCACAAAGTTCCATGCCACTTTTGCAAGGTCATTATTGGAAATCTTCAATCTTTTTAGAACTGCAACAAGTGGCTTATAGGGATGTTGGATATTGAGATCAAAAGCAATTGTTGCCAATAGAAGGTTCTCCCCAATCAAGATTAGTTCTTTCTGCTTCTGGTAAACATCCTACACACAGAAAAGGGCGTATAAGCAAGTTCAGAACTGCATGAGAAACAAAGCCAGACATATAGAAACATAGTTATATCTGCCATACCTTTTCTCTGATTCTTTGTGTAGCTGCAGGATCCCTTCTATACATCATCTCATAAGCCACAACAATAACATCCCTTAGCCAGCGTGGTGTTTCTTCCACTTTGCAAGCAAGAAACATGCTTACCGTCGCAATTGTCTGCAAAATGTGCATAGTCAGATTGAAATGTACTGAAAGCATACTCCATCTAACTCTGTAAGGAAATAATAAATAACACACCCAGACTATCCAGTATAAGAACATTTTCAAGCTTGCCAATTCTATTTTCCCTGGCTTTGATAAGGTAAAAGTGATTTATGGGCATACTGGCACATTAGTTTCCTTTATGGACACTGTAACCTAAATTATGAATTTCATACTGAAGGAAAATAAAATTTATAATGTAAGGGAGCACATTAACTAAGTACTTAATGCACAATGTGTTCCAAATATGAAGAGTTGCCACCAAGTTTGTTGCGATTCCACACTATATAGATTGCAGATGTTTCTCATTCGAAATTCAGGGTCACGGGTGAGTTATTTACATTTAGGGCAATTATTGAACATAGTATAATATTGATATTCTCAGGTCCGCCTAAGCTTCCAAAAATTTTCAATCACAGACGATGTATCCCTAGACATGCCAACAACTTGGTATGCATACCAATGTAGGCAAAAAAGCATTCAAGCAAATGCCTATACAAGGCTTTGCTTAGGTAATGCCTAAGCAATGCTTGGCCAATGGAAATTCATATTATTTTTAAATTTTTCTATATAATTGAAAATAAAGACTAATTGTGAATGAAGCATCAGTAAGACCAAAATGTCACTACAAAACATAAAGACAATAATTTACTATAGAGCGGTGAAGTAATGAATGTCAAATAAATATAAGAAGGCAAAATAGTTTAGTGGCTTATGCCAAAAATAAAAAAGAGAAACAGAAATAAAGAGGAGAAGACTTCGATCTTCCCTTTTATGAAAGAGAGGATCAGGTGTGACAAAACCTTACTCGACACGTTTTTTCCCTACTTGCTTGTCTAATCCCCCCAATATTAAGCAAAACTGTTTTATTTATTTATTTGCATATAAATGAGTTTTATGTAGATTTCGGGTGACCGCCTTTGTCGCTAGCTGTAGCGGTTGGGTGATGAGTGACACTGATGACGCAGGCGCCACTAGGCGATTGCCTTTTAAGTCTTAACAACAGCCCACCTATACCCAACCTCAGGCCGTAGGGATCTCGGTTGGGAAAAACGATCACTTAGTGCCTAGGCGATACTTTGATAACACTGACACAAACAAGGAAAATGTGAAATCTGCCAAAGAAAAAACACATATAGAAAGGTAAGGAAAGAGGCTTCATCTCAGCTACAGAATTTGGACTGCTCATTTTGGGTTACCATGCTGTTAGGAAGAGTTGCTCGTAGAATTATATCTAATTTGACAGTATTAAGATAGTAAAGTAGGATCACTTCAAAACAAAGAGATATTTGATAAGACATTGTTGCTCAAATAATACTGATCTACACAAAAATTAACCTCTAGTGATCCGGATTTCTTTGGACAGCAATGCATGATGCACAAAATAAAAAATGGGGAATGTTTGTTCTGCCAACAATACACAATATTCCTTATGCTTTTAAGAACATGTGTGTGTGTGTGTGTGTGTAATATAATATAATATAATATCATGTAATGAATGTGTAACCATGCTGATTTCAATTGCCATTATGTTTGGTAGGTCGGGGTCTAAAACAATACATATGTCCAATAGCTTATTAGAGCTCATCTTACTAAAAAAAATGTCAAAACATTAGATAAAAAAAATTACTATAAAGCTAAGAACATAAGAGATATGACACACCTTCCAATCATTCTTTGCATGAGACTGGCGCAGGTAAAACCGATGGCAAAACATTATTGCGGTTGCTATGGTTAGCTGGGGTCTGCAATAAGGCATCATTAATCAGCAACTGTTGTGCAAAATAACATGGCATGAGCGTCATCCTAAGGTATAAGTTAAGAAGAGAAAAATAAAACGGAGGGATTGCATCCAGAACATATAGGACAGGAAAGATACAAACAGATCACAGTCAATAAGTCCAGTAAACGACATTGAAATGCTTAAAGGGCTATCTGAAGAGGAGCGCTATCTTATACAGGTCAAGAAAAAATCTGGCATTCTTAAAGAGATCGAGGAAGTATATCAATGAAACATTCATTTCAACGGCAATTTGATTATTTGTGGAGCACCAGAAAATGTTGGTCATGTCAATGGGAAAACAATGGCACAAATTTTTAGACAAAATGCATGTCTAAGCTTAACCTATCTAATAACAATGATGTACTAGCTACCAAGCAGTGGAGAAGAAATTTACTACTGCAACACAAAAAACAGCATTCTATATGTGTATATAAGATTTGCTCTATGATGATTTATGACAAGTTTGCATGGAAAGTAGAGCAAGAAGAATGTCCCTTGCAAAATTTCAGAAAAAAATAGATCTGTCCCTCACTAGAATGAAGAGAAAATCTCACAGATGAGGAGAAAATAAGTTCTACGGGTAGCACACAGCTAAAGTGCATAGAAGATAACCATAAAAAATCACATCATATGAGAGATTTGATCTAACTAGGTTGCATTATAAACTGAAGCATAACTTATTGGGAAAATTCTTACACTTTAAGCTTCATGCCCAACTCTTGAAGAAATGTGCAATATAACTTCCGCAAATGCGTCTCTTTCTTCAAGTCAATGCCATCCTTCCTAGATGGGGAATGGTCTTCTATTTCTTCCCTACTAAAGTACCACTTAGGTGTAACGCACTGAAACCATTCTGACATGTACTGGTGGGGAACCATATGAGCTGCATCTCCTACAATCCCATGCTGAGAAGAATCCCCGGACAGCTGTCCTTCCGTATTCATGTTCTCTTCTCAATAGACAAAGCAAAAAGAAGTTCAATTACACTGTCGAATTAGGGCTGCGTATTTAGCAGCGATTTGTCAATCACCAACTAAATTCCTGTAGAACAAAAACAGAAGTACAATAAGGTACAGAGGGATATTGCAGTGCATTAAACCAAGAGAAACCAACTTAGACCAGAAGGTTAACTTTAAGGAGATTTAAACAAGAGACAGAGAAAGCAGCACAACTCTATAGCTAATATTAACTATTATTCAAAGAGATAACAGACCAAAAAAATCCCAGTTCAACCACATCAATGACATATAATAGCAATTTAACGTACCTTATCATGACTCTTTCGAGATGTGTAATTTCTTGGCATGGACGTTGGGAACATTTTCGAAGTAATTTGCATACATATAGACTACCAGGCAGCTGAAATAACCGAACCACAGGACTTCTAAAGGTTGTTTTTCCGTAGTTTCCAACAATAGCCATGAAATTTTTGTCGTGCTCAAATTGCTACTGATCTCTATTTTCTCCACAGTTTCCAATAATAACCAAGAATATTTTCCTCTTCAAACAGCTACCCGTATCTAATGGAAAGTCATTTGATTTTGAGAAGTGAGAAAAGATTATCAATTCCATATTGATCAAAAGCACATGCAACCATAGTTACTAAATCTTAAGGCGTCATGAAATATATAAGGTACTCAATATTATTCTCTCTATAAAACTAAAAATAGGAGTGACTTCTGGGATTGAAGCCCAGGTTTCCACAGCCAGACTGTGGACTTTTCGCTACTAATTACATTCACATGATGCATTTGACATCTGGCGCAAAATAGCGCTTGCTTATAAATGGTAAAATATCCATTGGCATGGATACAACGGTAGAATATATCTTCAGTGTTTCAGACAAACAACAAAAGCAAAATATATTTTATACAGCAAATTGCCTAAAAATACTCTTCAACACCTTTATGTGTGTGATTGCATCTAATATCCATGACAAATAGAACCTCCAGGATCAGAAACTGTTGGGTCTGGCTCAAATGAATTTATTCAAATTTAGGACTTTCAGTGATACAAGTTTTAGCGATACGAATAGCATAAGAGATATTGATAAGTTGTTTCATACAAGGTTTACCTAGAAGCCTTTGGTTAATCCTAATTACCTATATGTGAGCAAGAGAATTACACTATCCTAATTAAAGTTAACCCTAGAAAGGCAGAAAATAAGGAAATTACCACCTATCATAAGTTTAGGTTTAATAGAAAAATTAATTTTATCGAATTTATGCAAAGTAAGACCATTGAGATTTTGGTCCGAAGAGAGAGAAGAGTAAGGGGATTTGGTTATACTTAAGGAAAGGTGTTGGCACCGCTAAGCATCCGTAAAGGGGACGGGTGTCCACTCCTTCAACCCAATTTAACAGATGAAATACCGGTTTAATCATGTTATGTTAACAATATTCTACAAAGATTTGGATTACTGAGAAAGCAATGAACCAAACTTTAACATAGCAGATATAACCGCAGAACACTACAGCCTCCTATAAAATAGCAAAGGCATAAGTGGCTGTAATCCCATTATCGGCCCTTAAATTCTTCGAAAAGTTCAGTTGGTGGTAATAGAAATGCAGCCAACCTTACTTAAAAAAAGGACTTATCCCTTTTAAACCAGCGGACAGTACTCATTCAAAGTCAGGAATCTACACAATTACATCAATCCTAAGGTTCGGCGTCTGAACCAACAAATCATACAAGAGGGCATTCGAAGGTCAACAAGATGATAGTCAATCAGTTCATCCAGCCACGAAAGAAGAGTAAAGGAGAGCAGGCTATCACCGGAAGATGAGTGAAGCAATTGGATGTGCTCTTCCCAAGATCATCACAATACGACTTAACACAAATGTTTGAAGTTATCTACGACAAGCAAGCCGAAATTGAAGAGCAACTTCCCAGATGATACTCTGAAAATATCCCAAGAAAGTTTGGCCTGAACCAAACAAATGCAGTGGCCATAACAGTTCAAACGCAACACAAACTTGAGCTTTGATTGCTGCAAGCTTGGGTTATAGAAAGCACTAATCTGGATCGGTGGCACATACGCTCATATAATATAAAAGCTGAATCACGATTAGGATTTGACGAGTGAATTGGGCCAAAATTCTGAGCAACATAGAACCCATGAGAAATGATTTTGGCAGGTTGGGAAAGAAAATGCCACCCAATCGCAGACTTATCACTTGTCCTAAAACAACTACAGCAACAGTCTATATATAACTACTGGAATAACATACTCAACCAACAGTGTGGACATCTACAAACGAGCAACTCCAAACCTTTGCTTAAAATATAACTTGAATATATCCCATAATAAAATTATGAATCATCACATGAATGAGACCTAATTTTTCATAAGGGTCACATTACACATCCTAAAGCAACTCACCCACGTCACCAAGGCCCAATTGGGAGGGTGGTTAAGGTTAAGGCGTGCTCCTCATAAAAGGAGGATCTTGGATTCGCTTCCATGGGTGACATCCCTAATGGATTTGGAGGTAGTCCCAGGGTGATTTTGGCAATGATAAACACACCCACTTAGCTATTAACCGCTAACCAATACCCACACCCAAAAAACAAGAAGAAAAAAAAGACCTTACCCACACACTCATCTCTTTATTCTTAAGCGTCACTCATCAGTACCAATATGTGTCCTAGGTCTTAATAAAGTAAACGAAGATCATCGAACTCAAAAGTTCTAATCCTTCATTGAAACCAACTGAGCTCACCATACACCTCCAACTATTCTGAATCAAGTGGCGTAGCCTCCAAAACGACCCCAATACTTTAAAGAAGAAAAGGGCATCACAATGAAATCGATATGAGAAAACCAAACCCACAAGGATTAATCTCTCAACACACACAATAATGAGGACAGATTCTTGAATTCACTAAAAGATTAATCGATTCAGACAATACTTTTTCATCTGGAATTGAAATTTTTTTTAAAAAAACTCACATACGATATCAGTCATTGCACATTCAAACAATATTTTATCATCATCAAATAAAAACCCCAAAAGACCGGAATCTCTAAAATCAGATAATAAACGGCACCATGATCGATGAATAAGGCCAAGAACGTACAACATGAATAAGATACAAAAACGTAGAAGAGAAACCCTAAAAATCATACCTGAAGATCGGTTGATGCTTTTGTATTCTGGCAAGAGAAACCGATCGAGCTACGAAGATCACAACACCGAAGAATGAGCTGAATCGAATATCTTTGGAGCGTGAATCCCTTCTCCTCTTGGCTCTTGACTTGTAACACAAGTCTCACAGTCTCACAGTCTCACTCGTTACGTGAAAAAGCTTCTAATTTCTGTTTAGCCGCAAGAGCGTAATTAGAACATTCCTTAAACAGCCAGGGTTTAAGACTTATATAAAATAAAAAGGATGGGTTTTGCTAGACCCACACACTTCTCATTAAATTCGCCCTAAATGTGGTAATAGAGACAATAGATAGATTTGCGACTTGGGAGGGGAGGCCTTATCTTTATTAAGCTAATATGGGTCGGGTCACGGGTGCATTAAATGAAGAGTGAGGTTATTAGCATCCCCTGACAAGATTAGAGTGTTGGTAATAAAGTATGACTTCGGATTCTCTCAGATTGTAACCGATTTCTTTTTGAGACCCGTTACAACCCTGTGACGGAACGTGTATTATTTTCTTGGGGCTAACTGAGTTTCGAATTTCAAACAGGTTTCACGTGAACGTTAGTACCGAGAAACTGACGTCATAGAAACAAAAACTAACAGGATCGGATTTTGTCTGGCCCTCACCAGACCAAAACCGTCCGGCTCACTCACAGGTCCCCTTTAACTGTCCTTTTAACCCTCGTTAAAAAATTCTAACTCCTCTCTTTAATTTTTTTAACTATTTTTTTTTTCTAAAAACCAATGTTACATGGTTGAACCCTAAGGGTAGTGGAACTTAACCATAGTTCAAAGTGTCAAAAGGGACACGTGTCAACCTATGGATTGAGGGCGAGATGGATTTAACCTAGGAAATGAGACCGGATCACAGTAATTGCGATTGCACTCCCTCAGTTCAATCGCACCCATAGGTGAACACGTGTCCACTTTAACCCCTATTAACTATGGTAATTAAGATTCAAATATAACCTTGGTTTTTAGGAAAAAAAATTTAAACTTTGGTTAAGAATTGTTAACGCCCCCCCCTCCCTTTTTTTTTTTTTAATTGTGAACCCTGAAGAGTAATATTTTTATCTAAAAATCAAATTTATTATTGTTAACCCTAACAGTTATAAGATCTTAACCATAATTAATAGAGGTTAAAAGAGACACGTGTTGACCTATGGGTGCAATTGAGTTCTCCCCTGTAAACGAAATAGAAAATTTTGTGTTTATTATTAGCTGTACGTTGATGTGAAAACGAAATGTAATTAAACTTTTAGTTATGATTATTATTAGCTGTTGATCTACAACCCACAGTTTACTTCTTTCCAAAATAGAAACTTTTAGTTATGCTTATTATTAGCTGTTGATGTGAAAACGAAATGGAGGATTTTGATCTAAAGCCTTAAATTCAGTTTGAATTTAACAAGATTATATAAGACAACGATATTGTTGAGAAAATCCTTCTTTCATATTTTTTTAAATAAATAATCTAAACCCTTAAATTGATTTTGATCTAAACACTTAAATTCGGGTTGAATTTGATAAAGATTAAGAAAGGGATTTGAATGGAAATTATGCCTTTTTAAAAAAAATAATTATAATTTTTATTAAAATACATTTAATAAAGTAATTACATTTTATCACAGTGCTAGCAAGTAGCATCACACCATTATCTCAAATAGGAAAAAGGATTTTGAGATTTTTTTTTCAAATCTTAGCAATATTTGGAAAATTATCAAAATGATTTTCTCTGAAAAAGTAAAATATGAGAATTTTTTATATCATGAAAAGAAAATAATTACCCCTCAACCTGTGGAGGTGATTTATCATTTTGCCCCCCTTTTTTGTGCCATGTATCCCCGTTTTTACTCCCTTTAATTGCTGTTAAGATTTACTAATCCTTTGGATTAAAGCATCTAACTTTGGTCTTTAAAAAGAAAAATTTTAAAAATTACTATAGGGGTTAAAACATGTTAATTGAAATTTTTTTTTTGGAAGGCCGAAGTACATGTATCAAGAAAATTAATAGATTTGGGGGTATGGGTCTTGAGGTTAGAGTTGGTCTATGAGTACTCCCAATTATACTCCCAAATATAATCCTTAATCCTAACCGTTTATAACCAACTACTAAGGGCTAGGATTTGAATTTGCTTATTTTGTCTTTTCTGATACCACGTTAGCTTTAATCCTAACCGTTTAATAATTGAGATAAATTGTTAGGATTTGAGAGTATATATGGGAGTACACCTTGGGAGTATCCCTAGACTAATTCTTTGGGGTTATGGCCTTGAATTTTTTTTTTTGAATAATGGGTCGGTCCATCGTGGTCATAAAGTTCGTTAATGTTACATTCCAATATAGGTCCAATAACATGTCCCTTTTGAGAGTCATTATATAAATAGATAGCGGATTGCACATTTGGCTATATAGTTGAATGTTGATCCTCATTGGTCCATGTCCCCCTTTCTTTACACCCACAAATTATGGTTAAGATTCACTCACCCCTAGGATTCCTTCTTCCAACCTTGATTAAAATTTTTTTTTATTAACCATCATTTTAGTTTGATACTTCCAACCCAATAAAGTTAACTGCTTGGAGGTTTGCTTGTTTTGAAATTTGAATAATACAGTTGTGGGAGAAAATTTCTTTCACAACCATTAGCTCCATGTGTTTCTAAACGATTGATAGAAAGTTGAAAGGTTTGTTGTGGAATGGTCGTCTGATCTATCAAAGACATTCTGAGAGATCAAATTAGAATAAGAATCCAAATTTTGTCTCCTCTAATCCGTATATTTATAGTCAATCAATTGTTCAAGTGTCATTGCATACAAAAGACGATTCTGCATGTTTATTCTATTTGCTGACAGTTCTTGGTATGGTCAACAATGTTCTTTCCACATGTAACTTTCTTAGCTTGCAAGTATTTAAGAAGATACTCATAGAGACATAAATATACAGTTATAAATGCATGTCTTTGCTATGTGTCATTGAGCTATAGATTGTCATTGATGTTCAGTTGAATGGTCTGTCCAAATGTCTGAGATAATTCGTAAGTCGGTCTTGATGACTACAAGATTTGTTCTACTCTTAGTTTGTTTATATTTTGAGTTATCATTTTTTAAATTATTGTTTATGAATAAACAAAATGTTGATTTGTCAAAGACGAGATTGAACTGATTAACTGAGATGATAACAATTATAATGACGTCGAGTTGCTTAACTGAGATGACATCTGAAAGGACGACATCGAGCTGCCATGCTTGATTCAGGATGAGATTGAGTTTGTGACTTATGAAAGTTGTCATAGATAAGTAAGATGACATCGAGTTATTACTAAGATTTGAACGAAATCGAGCTATGTAACTAGGACATAATCTGGCAGGACGATGTCGAGCTATTTAACTGAGATGATATTTGGCAGGATGACATCTAGTTGTTTAACTAAGAGTTGGACGAATCGAGTTGTGTAACTAAGATGACATCTGCCAGGACAGTGTTGAGTTGTTTAATTGAGATAACATCTGGCACGGCAACATTGAGTTGCCATACTGGATTTAAGACAAAAGTTGAGCTAATAATTTGGTGTGGCAGTTGGTATGATTCAGAAAATTACCTTTACCGCAACCCTTCAGTTTGGAGTAAATTGCTTTACAAAAACTACATATTCGTTGAATCTCTTAACATAGATTTCCATCATTTGCAAGAATCTCAAACAATTGCTTTATCAATATTAGTGATTGTGTTTATTTATTATATTAATTGATTTTAAGCGATTATATAGTTTTGTTGCTAGAAAAATGCATTTAGTTAGCACACATGCCACATAGATAATTGTTTTTCCCATAAGCAATTGAGAGGAAACACTTAGGTGGCGTTTGGATAGACTTTTCAAAGAAGAAAACTACTTCCTAGGAGTTACTTCGTAGGAAGTAATTCTTGAGGAAGTTTGACAAAGTTGTTCGAGGGATAAAATAATGTTTGGTTTGCACAACTTAAAAATGACTTTTAAAAACTCAAAAATCAATTTTGTGTTTGGTATGCACTTACAAAAAGTAATTTTTAAAAGTTTTATATATGGTATCAAATTGATATATGATTATTTTCATATATAAACTTTTATAGAATTTGTGATGCTCATAGATATAAAAGATGAGAAAAAAAAACATGTTTTATGCATGTAAATGCACTAGTAGGTAAAATAGAAATTACTACACACCATGGACCTAACCCAATGGTAAAACATCCCCTTACTAGGAGGGAGGTTCTGGGATCTATCTCGAGGGGTGCTTCATAACACTTAGCCAAGCTTCAAATGTTAGGAATTAACCCACTAACCTCTAGAACAGATAACCCAAGTTAACCTCAAAGTTGAGTTATACCGAAAAATAAATAAATAAATAAATAAATATATATATATATATATATATATATATATATAGGTATTCATGATTTTTCTAATATGTTGGTGTTGGTTCTTTGTAACCTTAGGATACACAGATCATTGTTGTTGAGTTTCACTCAATAGCTCATAACCTAGACTCTAAAATAAGTGTTCCCTCTCCGTCTAACCATGAATTAAAAGTACAAGCCCTATATCCTCCCAAAACCAAATTATTTATAAACTTGTAACCCTCCATAGTTATTATCGGACTTAGGGTGTCCAGTTACATTCCTGAGGTTGTTATGTGTCCCTTTTGATACCCCTTAATTGTGGTTAAGATTCACCCACCCCACTAGGTTCACTCACCTATCCTTGATTTTTAGGGAAAAAATAATTTTTTTAACCCTAACTAAAATTCACTAACTCTTAGGGTTAATTTTTTAAAAATATTTTTTAAAGATAGGTGGGTGAACCCTAGGGGTGGGTGAATCTTAACTACGGTTAAGGTGTTTCAAAAGTGATACGCGACAACCTCAAGAGCATAACTAAACTCCCCCCGAGTCTGGTTATAATGGTAGAGGATTAGAAATCTTATTTTATAATAGGCAATGGATTACCTCTAGTAGATGCCTGAGATCTCATCTCGAGCACCACTCTTCAGTTGACGCATGGGAGGCATTTAACTAGAGAGTGATAACATGCATTGCACATTCCGTTGAGTGGTACACGCACATCTCCCAAACTCACCATGTATGCTCTTTGACAGCCATTAACTGTGGTTAAGATTCACCCACCCTTAGAGTAACCTTAGTTTTTATAAAAATATCTTAAAATCATTAACCACATGAACAAATGAAATCATAACCAAGGTTAATTTTTAAATTTTTTTTACATAACAAAAGTTAGATTATTTAACCCTAAGTATGAGCGAATATTAACCATGGTTAAATGAATGTCAAAGATGACATCTGGCGAGCTTCGTAGGTGTGCATGTACCACTCAACAGGATGTCCAATGCATGTTATCACTCTCTAGTTAAATTTCTCCCACGCGTCAAGAGTGGTGCCCGAGATGAGATCTCGGCATCAGCCAGAGTTAACCCGTTTCATTTATAATAGAGCCCTGAGATGAGGAACCCAATGTCCTCTTCTAAGCTGACCAAGTTTCCCTGTGTCCCTTTTAATACCTCTTTAATCATGGTTAAGCTTAACTAAATTGGAACTAATAATTTCATTTTTTTTGTTTTTTTAAACCGTGGTTAGATATAGGGGTTTAGTGAATCTAACCACAGTTGATGGGTTGTAAAATGTGGGCATGGACCAATGAGATCCCGGGGTCACTTCAAAGTTGACCCAGGGTCCGTTTTCCATTTCCCTTTATAATACTATATAGGATTCAAATCCTCTACGGTGATAATCGGATTTGGCAAATCCGGTTATCACCCTTTGAGGTGGCCACGTGTCTCCCTTGACACCCCTTAACTGTGGTTCAGATTCACCCACCCCTAGGGTTCACCCACCCATCCTTGGTTTTTAGAAATAAATATTAATTATATTTTTTAAAATTAAAAAACTATTTTTTAGGATTTTTTTTAATATTAAAATATTTTTAAAAAATAGAATTATTACTTTTTTTCTAAAAACCAAGGATGAGTGGGTGAACCCTAGGAGTGGGTGAATCTGAACCACAGTTAAGGGGTGTCAAAAGGGACACGTAGCCACCTCAAAGGGTGATAACCGGATTTGCCCAATCAGGTTTTCACCGTAGAGGATTTGCTCCAATACTATAAGGATCCAAGCTAATCAGTGGTTGGTCCAAAATTTTCTTCTTAATACTACAAAAGCTTACAAGTGAATAGTGATTGTTGTACGTAAGTGAATAGTGATTTTTGTGGATATCGTTCCGCCGGCTCTTCCGTCAACTTCCCGCCGAAGTGAGAATTCCACTTCCCGCCGAAGCTAGTCTCCTTAGCTTCTTGGGGAAGTAAGAAAATTGCATTCTTATGACTTTTTACTTCCGTGTGAAGTCAAATAAAAAATGGTAAACCAAACATTAATTTGTCAACTTTTGACTTCCTAAAAATAAAAAGTTGTTGGGGAAGTCTATCCAAACGACATCTTAGGCCCGTTTAGTTGCACTTCTGTTTTCTGTTTTTAAAAATAATATTTTAAAAAATTTTACACAAAACATGTTTGGTAAAGATCTTTCTGCAATTTGTTTTTAAAAATTAATAACAAAATTTTTGAAAATAAAGGTAACAAAAATTTTCTACATCATCTGTTTTTTAACACAAAAAACAAAAAATGGAAAACAAGGACCCACTATCAACACCACCACCCACAACAACCACCGCACCACTACAATACTACCACCATCCACCACCACCATAATACTACCACTATCCACCACCACCACTACTCACCACCCACCAACACGTTCAACGCCACTGCCACCTCCACCCACCACCACAATACAACCACCACCACCACCACCCACCACCACAATACAACCACCACCACCTACCACCACCACACCACCACCACCCACCACCCACCACCCACCTCCACCATCCACCACCACCATAGTACTACAACCATCCACCACCCACCACCACAATTCAACCACCACCACCACCACACCACCACCCCCACTCACCACCCACCTCCACCCACCACCACCATAATACTACCTCCATCCACCACCCCCACCACACCACCACTACTCACCACCCACCACCACCTCCATCGCCACCACCACCCACCACCACAATACAACCACCACCACCATCACCACCACCACACCACCACCACCACTACCACTACACCACCACCCACCATCATTCACCACCACCACTACTCACCACCCACCACCACCCACCACCCACCGCCACCTCCACCGCCACCTACCACCACCACCACAATAATACTACCACCACCACCTTCACCTTCACCGCCACCGCCACAATACAACCACCGCCACCATCCACCACCACCACTACCACTACACCACCACCCACCACCACTACTTACCTCCCACCACCACAATACAACCACTACCACACCACCACCACCATTACTACCACCACCCACCACCACACACCACCATCACCACCACACTATACCTACCACCACCACTACCACCTCCATGAATTGAAATTATTTAATCATGTTTACCAAACGCGTTTTTTTATTTTTTATTTTTTAAAATAAATAACCGTTAGAAATACCAAACATGTTTCCTACTTAAAAAAATTGAAAACAGAAAGTCGTTTGCAATTTTTAAAAACAAAAAATAAAAACAGAAAAATGGAAGTGTATCCAAAAGGCCCCTTAGAAGTCCAAATTCTTTCGGGGGAAAGTCGGATAGAATGTCTTTGGCTTTTAAGTCGGATAGAATGTCTTTGGCTTTTACCAGAGAATGAAACCTATAACTTTTGAAGGTGTTTTTGCTAGAAAGATGCATTTAGTTAGCACATATGCCACATAAATAACTGTTTTTCCCATTAGCAATCGGGAGGAAACGTTCAGAAGTCATAGGCAAGAAGTCCAAGAGAATGTCTTTGGCTTTTACCGGAGAATGAAACCCATTACTTTTGAAGGTTTTGTTGCTAGAAAGATGCATTTAGTTAGCACATATGCCACATAAATAACTGTTTTTTCCCATAAGCAATTGAGAGGAAACGCACAGAAGTCCAGATTCATTCAGGTAGAAGTCAGAGAGAATTTCTTTGGCTTTTACAAGAGAATGAAACCTATTTCTTTTTGAATTTTTATTCTTAAAATCAGAGTTAGAAGTATAACTCTAACTAAGGCTTGCTTGTTAGGAATGTTATGGAAAATATATTTTTTCCCATTTTTTATAAGTAGTATTAAAAAATTACGTCTAGCAAAAAATTCATCTTCCGGTGTATCAAACACCATGTTGGTGTGTGCGTGTGTTTGCTTGGGTGGTGTGAGTATTCCCTTGTATTTGCCTTCAGTCATTGCCTTGTGGTATGATTGAGTTTACCAAAAAAAACCAGAACACCTTTACGGTGAGTGTTTAGTCCCACATCGGGTACCTACCTGAGCATGTTGTCCCATATAAGTTTCTTGGCGCCTCAAACGGTTGGTACCCGTTTTGAGGAGCTCTTGGGTGAAGCTTACATGGGCTGCATGTGTGTGGTGTGTGTGTGTGTGTTTGCTTGGGTGGTGTGAGTATTCCCTTGTATTTGCCTTCAGTCATTGCCTTGTGGTATGATTGAGTTTACCAAAAAAAAAACACCATATGTAGGAATAGCCCATAATCCCACATCGCCTAAGGATGGTGGGGACCTTCTCCTTAAGTACTCCCATCTCATCCCTTGTGGTTGAGATTGAAGGATTGTGTGCGTGCGTGTTTTTTTGAGGGGTGTGTGTGGTTGAGATTGAAGGACTGTGTGCGTGCGTGTTGTGTGTGTGTGTGTGTTATACCAAAAAAAACGAAAAGAATATCACATGTATGGCTTTTCCTAGAATATAATTTCAAGTTTAGATCCTGTCCAATCACGATTGAACTCGGGTTAATACAATCACACTCCAAAAGTTCTTTTAACCGTCCTTTAGTTCTGGTTAAAAAGTTTTAACTCTGTTTAGGACTAATGTTTTTTTAGAATCTTTTTCTTTTAAGAACCAAGATTAGATTCTTTATGTCTTAAGGCTTAGAAAATCTTAACTATAGTTAAAAGAGAGTTAAAAGGGCAACGCTAGTTAGGGATGTTATCGAGCTGAGCTGAGCTGAGCTGAGCCGAGCCGAGTAAAATAGTGGGATGTTCAAGCTTGTTTATTAAGTAAACAAGCTCAAAAATCAAACTTCAGCTTGACTTGCTTATTAAATAAATGAGCTCAACTTTAACAAACGAGCTCCAGTCAAGCTCGAGTAGTTCACGAGCAGCTTGATTCATTGATGTAACTATTTATTAGGTTTAATTTTTACTTTATTATACCCTTATAGATAAAAAATTTATATTATTACCCAAAATTTTAGGGAAAAAATTGTAATTGTATAAATAATATTCTTATTATATAAAACAAATTATACATTATTAATCTTACTAGTATATAATCAATATATTTAATTTTACGATTTAAATGAAGTATATTTAGATATTTTAGTAGATTAATTATATATATAATCGGGTCGAGTTTTTAACGAGCCAAGTAAGAGTGTGTTCAAGCCTAAGATCCAGTCCCAAAGAGGGAAACTCTTGGTGGATTAGTGCAAGTTTTCCTTTGATTTGCCAGACAGCCCACTCCCCAGTTTAATGCGGGGCACCTCGGCCAATGCTCACACCTCTGCGATGGTGAAGGCGTATCTCTTGTTTTTTTTGCTTGAGATATCAATTAACTATGGTTAATAGTTAGAACAATGGTTAGTGATTAGCTTAGGAGATTGAAGCTCTTGCGGACTCGTCACCCTGGGATTGGATCCCAGACCTCCCTCAATAGAGAGGCCACAACCTCCCACACCCTACCACTAGCGCAAGCAGGGTGTAAGGCATATCCCTCATTGGAAAATCCTACCTCATTCCTAGAAAGAGAAAATATTGATTGATTTGTAATTTTTTTTTTGGATATGCGGTTCGAAGGCCCACTCACCCGCCAACACTAATAATTAACTGGGTAAATAATATAAGCTGTGCTACCCTATTCGTAGGCATTCCCTATTTTTAACCAAAAATTAACACACCCTTATTTTCAGCCAAAATCCAATACTTGTCTGTATTTTCTTTATTTTAATAGTTGTTTATTTTTTGACTAAGTACAGGGAATGCCTTAAAATAAGCTTAAGTAATATTGACCACAAATGACCTTAAAAACAATCCAATACGAGTCTACCAAGAGTATAAAAAACCATCACGGGTCTTTACATGGAAGTTTAGAATTTTGACTGACAGCAAATTCGCAAGAAAAAGATAGAAGAATTATCAAACTTGTCATGCAGAGACAGAGACCTTCCTTGCACACGCATTAACCGTGCATGCCGCTTGCATTCATCCTAACCCGATAAAATGAACCTTACACCGTTGGCACAAAAAAGAGTAAAACTTGGCAACAATGATCTCAAAAGCTTGGGCTTACAAAAAAAAAAAAATCAATAGCAAGCTAGACGCATGGAAAAATTACAAGTTTTTAAATAATAAAAAAATAGATAAAATAATAAGTTTTTAAATAATGAAAAGTACATATAAGGTTTTCGAGAAATGTGTATAAGAGACATTTGGTGAAGTCTCTTGACGCCCTACTAGAGACTTCATTTACACTACAAAAGAAACAGCATTGCTGCTAAGTTTCATTTGTTGCACAAACTACACACCATGGGACTAGCCCAGTGGTAGTGTATCCCATCCTTAGAAGGATGAATCCGGGATCAAGTCGTATCATGTGGGCGTTGTGATTTATCTATTCTTTGTGTTGAGCAGATGCTAACATCTAATCTTAGTTGTGCCAAAAAATTAAAATTTGTTGCACAAACTCATCATTAGAATTATACCTATTAACATTGATACACGATCCTTTTCAATAATTGTCAACACTTATCTCTTGTGCACTTTAATCAAAAATTTATAGTTACACTATTTTTCTTCTGATATTAACTATACACAGGGTTCAATTGAAGAGATAATCGGAGCAATCCAAAAAATGTCTTTATGTAGGGATAGTTTAATAGTTAAAAATATAAAATTAGAAAGGTATTTTAGTAAACTAATTATTTTCTCCAATTTCTAAAAGGAAAATAATCACCTCCTTGGCTCGAGGAGGTGATTTATTGTCTGACCACCCTTTTTTTTGCCATGTGTCCCCCTTTTTACCCCTTTTAACTGTAATTAAAATTTACCAACCTTTAGGATTAAAACATCTAACTTTAGTTTTTTTTTTAATAAAAAATTGAACCACAAGGGTTAAAACTTATTAACTGGAACTCTTGTGCTTTTCCTCTACATTTTATGTTGAGAAACATAATGAATTACCAAGCGGAGCTTTGTTTCACGTGGAAAAGCGGAGGTCCCATATATTTTCAATGTAAAGCTATGACAATTTTGTAATTATAGGTAAGATTACACTCAAATATGAATATAAATATGTATATCCATTAGCCCCCTAATTAGTTAGCATTAAATCTTAACTATCGCCGCTCTACCATACAATGTTTTCCTAACTAGATCAGCAATCGAACCGGTTGGGTGGCTGATTCCCGGTTCGACCGTATACTTTATTATTAAAAAAATATTTTCTTCCTTTTCTTCATTTTTTCTGACCAATTCTTCTAATTTTTATAGTTTTTTTTCATCACCGTTTCTTTGGTTGAATCTAAGGGTGATTATTGAACAAAATGTTCGTGAACTACTCGGCCTCAACTTGTTAAAAACTCGAGTATCGTTTGTTTATTTAGTAAATGAGCCGAGCTTGAACACCGTTTCCAAACTCTTTTAGTAAACAAGCTGAGGTTGAACACACCCCTACTCGGTTTGATAAAAGCTTGGTTCGATTATATATACATATTAACCAATTAAAATATTTAAAATATACTTATTTCATTTAAATATTAAAATTAAGTATATCTATTATATTCTAGTAAAGATTAATAGTATATAATGTATTTTATATGTTAAGAATACCCTTTATATAATTATAATCTTATACTAAAATTTTAATTAACACTGTGATTTCTTTGCATAGGATGATAAAATGAATTTTTTTACCTAATATAAATAGCTATATCCAATAAAACAAGCTGCTCGTGAACTACTTGAGCTCGGCTCGAGTTCGGCTAGTAAAGCTTCAGCTCGTTTATTTAATAAACGAGTCAATCTTGAACATGATTTCTGAGCTCTTTAAATAAACGAACAAGCTTGAACACATCACTACTCGGCTTGTTTCGATATCACCCCCAATTGAATCGATGGTTATGTCGGTTTCCGATTCTCAAGTCAATTTTAAAAAGAGTTTGGTTTTGACAATTTGAGGGACCGATTGATTGACCGGTTTCCCTTTTTATCGGTTCAATCGGCCTATCCGTGCGGTTTTCAAAACATGGGTACCAAATTTTAGGAAACACACGAAATTCTTTGGTAAACAGGAAACACCAAATTCTGGCAGCATGAAAAGTTTCCAATGCTGGCTTATGAGGATTTCATATAAGTTATAGAGCCCTCAACAAAGATTCTTTGTAGATTCAGCAATAGTTTACTCCATTGACGAGAGCAAACTATTGCTCCTTCTCTCACATAGTCAAAACTTCAACTGACATTAACTCATGTTAGTTTTTTTAATCCTTTGGTTAATTATTTTATATTTATTTTTCTAATTAAAATCAGGGGTAGATGGCTGAACCCTAGGGGTGGATGAATCTTAACCATAGTTAAATCGGGTTAAAAGAGAGAAACGTGACAAGAAAAGGAGAGCCAAGATGCCCCCTCATCGCATCACCAATTGAGGAGGTGATTATTTTCCTTGTAGATTATACCAGCATTTTCCATGACCATGAGAGAATTCAAATGTTGATGGAAATAATTCAATCAAACCCCTCTTTCCTCTCTCTCTTCCTATCCCACTTTGTTTTTTCTTTTCCTCTCACACACATTTGTACACCATATACCAAGGTATAAAATTTCGTTGAAATTTCGCGAAATTTTGGTCTCGACAAGGGTACTCGGCATCGAAACAGGTAGAATTTCGGGTGAGCAGATTTCGGTAATTTCGGACGAAATTTCATTTTTCTGATATCTCGTGATTTCTGCCAAAATATTCACCTACCACCGTCGGATTTCGTTGAGATTTCACGATATGGGAGACGATATTTCGAAATATCAAAATTTCGGGATTTCGGGCGAAATCCTCACCTACCACCATTTGATTTCGGCCGAAATTGACCGAAATCAACGAAATTGTCGATATTTTCCGAAATAAACCGAAATTAACGAAATTTCACCCGAAATTTTTGGGATAAATTCAGAATATTCTTGGAATATTCTGAGCCTATTAATGATTAAATAATTTATTTATTTTTTAAAAAAGAAAATTCCAAAAATACCCTCCTCTATTTACCTATAAATACCCCCCTCTATCATATTTCTCACCAAATTTCTTCTTCTCTTCTTAGTTAGTAGTTAGTAGTTTGTTCTTTAGTTACAAGTTTTTAATCTTCAGTAGTTCTTAGACTCTTAATTTAGAATTTAGAATTTAGATTTTATTTTTCTTAGTCTTTTGACTCTTTGCTAAAGGTGGTGAAACGCTTGTGAGCATGGGATCTTCCTACCCACTTTCACAATTATATGTTTTGACTTGAGTCGTCACCTATTCATTCTTAGGGATAGGTCCCGGGTCTTTGTTTGTTTGGATAAGGCAAATGGTCTAATCAGAGTTAGGGTAAGTGGTTCGATTAAGCCCTGAGGAAGGTGTTAGGCACCCCAAGACCCCCGTTTTATAACGGTTACCTACTCCCTAAACTTAAGCCAATTATATTCTCAAAGTTTAATTAGAATGTCCAAAGTTTTTAAGTGAGTGCTAATCCAAGAAAAATAGAAAGCTAGATGGCTAGGGTCGAACCCGAGTTGGGTTGCCTACGTACTCACATGGTGAGATCAGACCGAGCGTAGTTCTGGCACATGAGCCCGTGCCGAGGCTAGGGGGGAGTGTGTGTGTACATAGGATGGTCAAAGGGTCTAGCTTAGAAGGCTATGGTTTAGTTGACCAGGGAGGTCAAGTGCACAAGTGTTAAGTCTAACCGCGGTTAGAGGGTATTTATCCATGGTTAGATGAGCTAACCAAAGCTAAGGAGGTCCTACAAGTCTCTTTTTGGTTTTTTATTATTTTTTATATTTTTTGAGATTTTTGGGGATATTTGAATATTTTTTATATTTTGGTTATATTTGAATGTTTTTGGTGTTTTGAGATTTTATCATGTTTTTGGTATTTTGAGATTTTATCATGTTTTTGAATTTTCATATAGGTAAGGTTTTGACAAACTTAACTAAAGTCAAATTTAGTCCAAGAGTTTGGCTAAAAGATTATAGTTTAAGACATAAAGAGGGATGTGCCTTATGAATAGTAAATGGTCTATTACCAACACCTATTTTGTTGGATTGATGTTGATAATAGATCAAATACCATTGTCTTTAGTATGAAACATTTTTAAGAATGTCCTCTTTAAGTCCTTACACCATCATTTATCTTAAGTCCTCAAACCATCACCTACCCATTCAACATAGAACATGAAGGAAAAATAAAGAAATGAAAGAAAATGAAAACTCATCCTCTCCCTTTTAAGGTGGTTCATTTACACCATTATTAATTATGTAATGTTGCTCTAAAGAATGTTAGGGAGGGGATGAGCTTTCACAAAAAATTCTAGAAAGAGGACTAGAATCTCAAAAAAGAAACAAAATGAAAAAGAGAGGTATAGCTTTAGCTTTCACTCTCTATGGGCCTACCCATATCCACATTTGTGGGTATATAAAAAAGAAAAAATATGTACAAGAAAAAAATGAACATCTCTTTGTTTTTGATATGGGGTCCCTCTACACCATTAGATTGATGTAGAGAGGCCCAACTATGCTTGAGAAATGAGAGATCAAGAAGAGAGAACCAAATAAAAAAAAAAGATAAAAAAGAAGAGAAGATGAAAGAATGAGTGCCTACTCCTCCAAGAATTCTCCTTCAATGCTCCAAGTGGTAGGGTTTTAGAATTCACAAAGGAAGAGAGTTAGCAAAAAACTCTAAGCTTTTAATCTTACAATTCTTTCCAAACTCTAAACCTTAGTTTCTTCTCCATTCTTCAAACTCAAGAGAAATACAAGTGGGTGAGAACCTTCTAGGGGTCTTGAGGGATGGATCTAAGGGGTTAAGAGATTGGTATTTATAGGAAAACTAAGAGGTTGGGTTGTATCTTTTACATGAGGGATAAAAGGAGCTAGTGGGTAAAGACTTGAGTGTTGTAAGGTGAGTTGATAGATTGAGTGTTGTAAGGAGTGTAAGAGAGTGTAAGAGAGTTGGTGGGTTGAGTGAACTATGAGTTATATGAGTATGGGTTGTAGGATATAGGGTGTAAGAGAGGTGTAAGAGAGTTGGTGGGTTGAGTGAACTATGAGTTATATAGGTATGGGTTGATGTAAGAGAGGTGTAAGAGAGTTGGTGGGTTGAGTGAACTATGAGTTATATGGGTATGAGTTGTAGGATATAGGGTAGGTGGATATGGATATGTGGATTAGGTCTTATGGATCATGGGTTATTAGTAGATGGGTCATGGGTTATGATTATTGGACTTTGACTATGACATTTGGGCTTGGGCTATGGAAATAGGCTTTGGCTTAGGCAATTGGGTGATTGGGTATTTGGGCTTGACTACTTGAGTTGGGTAATAAAATTAGGTAATTGGGTTTGATTGAGTTGTCTAGGTATAAGTTTGGTCAAATGGGCTTGGGCCTTGGGTATACCTAGGGCTTACTAAGGTTAGGCTAGGGCTACCTAGGGTTTGGGTTTAGGACTACCTAGGGTTAAGCTTAGGGTTAACTAGGGTCTTAACTAGGATTTAGTCCTATGGTTAAGGGTTTATCTAGGGTTTGGAACTAGGGTTGATCTAGGGTTTGGACCATAGCTAAATTAATTAACCACGGTTAAGGGAGTGTAAAAATAGGGTACTGACAACGCTAACAGTAGACCGGGGCTAAAGAGAAAGAGTCAATCAAAGGTATATTATTTTGTTTATTTTTATTTTCATGTTGATTATATTTATTTCATGTATATTATTTTGTAATTTGTAGTTATAACTTACAAGTTAATTAATATTTAATCTTCAATAGTTCTTAGTTTAGATTTTATTTTTCTCAATCTTTTGACTCTTTTTTAAAGATGGCGAAGCGCTAACAGTTGATCGGTGCTGAAAAGAAATAGTCAATCAAAAGTATATTATTTTGTTTATTTTTATTTTCATGTTGATTATATTTATTTCATGTATATTATTTTATAGTTACAACTTATAAGTTAGTATTTAATCTTCAGTAGTTCTTAGTTTATATTTTATTTTTCTCAGTCTTTTGAGTTTTTTGACTTTCTCTAAAGAGATATATTATTTGTTTATTTTTATTTTCATGTTGATTATATTTATTTTCTGTATATTATTTTTTTTTATATATGTTCTTTTGAATTAAATATTTTTTTAACTTTGTCGGTTTGTTATAGTTAAAAATAAAATGGAGGAGGACCAGGAACAAGAGGTAGAGGTAGAGGTAGAGAGCGAAGCTCATTCTCAGTGGACCGCAACAACCACAGATCCAACATGGCAGCATTGCACCAATGCTGATAGGACGGGGAAATCAAAACAACAACTCTGATGCAACTACTGTAACAAGGTGAAAAATGGAGGGATCACCCGAATGCGCTAACATCTAGGCGGGATTAGAGGTGATAGTCGGCCATGTCCAGATGTTCCGCCTGAGGTAAGAGCTATAATTAAATTGGAAATTGAACAAATGACTGCTGAGAAAAGAGTTAGAACTAGCTCTACTCAAAACATTAACTATAGACATTTCAGCGAGGATGACTATGGAATTCCTGATGAGGAATACACAGAACCTCAACATATCTCTTCAAGTGGAAGAAGATCGACCAGTGGCGGTCGTATCTTTGGTAGAAAAGCAACAGGTGACCCTCCCCCTATGTCATCGATGCATAGATCCACACAATGCACAGTGGAACAGACCCTTGTTCCACAAGATAAGGGGTTTGTAGATGGATGTGTAGGGAGATTCTTTTTTGAAAATGGTTTGGTATTTAATGTTGCTAACTCGCCTGCCTATGGGGAGGCGATTAACACTGTTGCTAATTATGGCCAGACGTATAAGCCTCCTACTGCATTTGAAATTTCCAGTAAACTCTTAAAAAATGAGGTAGATAAGTTAGAAAAAGGAATTGTGGGTAAGTATAAAAGATTGTGGGAGAAAAATGGATGCACCATTATGGCTGATGGTTGGAGGGATAGTATAGGTAACAAGTTAATCAATTTTCTGGTATCTTACCTTGGTAAGATTGTTTTCATTAAGTCTATTTATGTTGGAGAGTAGAGAATGACTGGAGAGTATCTATGTCATGTACTCTCTAAAGTGATTGATGAAATCGGGCCCTATAACGTGGTTCAAGTGATCACGGATCAAGAAGCAGGCTTCAAAGCAGCTGGAGCATTATTAATGATTAAATATCCTCACTTGTATTGGAGTGCCTGCGCTGCACACGTTTTTGACCTCGTTTGTCATGATATTGAAAAGTTTGACTTTGTGAGTCAAACAATACAAGAGGCGAGAAAAATCTCTAAATTTATATATGGCAGTGCGTGGCTACTTGCTCGATTCCGTTGTATCTCTAACGGAAAAGATTTGATAAGGCCAGCTACAACTCGTTTTGCCACGAGTTTTCTTGCAATCCGAAGCATCTATGACAGTTTCTTTGCGGTTCAACAACTAATTATTGACAGTGAATTCAAAGCCCATGCTTCTTCCAAAACAAGGCAGGGGCAAGCCATTATTGGTATCGTCAGTGATTTGACGTTTCCAAAGAGGATGAAGAGTTCACTAATATTGGGTGAACCTTTGCTTAAATTGATTCACTTTGTAGATGGTGACTTACTTACAATGGATCACCTTTGTGAAGCTGTTGCAGAGGTTAAACAAATTTTAGCAGTTACGCATCGTGACAAGATTAGAAAATATGAAGCAGTTTGAAAAATTATCAACCGACGATGGAGTACCCAACTAGTCACTGATCTACATCGGGCTACTGTTAGACTGAATCCGGAATACATTGTGAACCAGAGCTTCGGGTTTATCTATGAATTTGGAACTGATTCCCCAGCTGAAATTCACATGAGTCTCTTACGAGTTATCTAAAAAATGTCGCTCACTTCAGAAGAGGCTTCAGCAGCAATGATGCAGGTAAATTTAATTTAAATTAATTAAATTTTTTTTTATGGCAATTAATTTTTTATGAAATAGTATGCGTCATTCGAAAATTTGGAAGGAATTCTCGGGAGTGATTTTTCGATAACAACTGCTCAAAAAGGGTCACCTAACTATTGACTGACCCCAATATTATTTAATTTTAGATAGTTTTTTTTATAAACTTTGATAATACTAAGTTATGTTATCTCTAATTTACAGATAAGTGGTGGGCCTTCTTTGGTAGTCAACTTCTGGCGTTGCAGAAGCTTGCACTTCGCATTATGAGTCAAACAACAACTTCATCAGGATGCGAACGCAATTGGAGCACATTTGACCAAATTCATACAAAACGAAGAAATCGCTTACAGACAAAAATGTTAAATGATTTGGTTTATGTGCATTATAACATGCGTTTGCAACGCCGAAATGAAAAAGAACAATAGGATGTTGAAGACCACAGATCTTCTTCGTGTTGATAACTACCTGTTATCAGATCCTTTTGATGAGTGGCTATGTGACGAGAAAGATGGAGAATTGAATGAAGAAGACGTATCTGAGATATACAGGTATAATCATTTCTATATTTTGTTATGTTCATAATATTACTTTTTTATTTTATTTTATTAGCTATTAATTAAATTATCCCTTTATAGGACTGAGGAATGGGCAGAAGAAGAGATCGATAATCTGTTTAATGTGTCAGAAGAGGTTCAATTCAGTGAAACAAATCTGTGTGCATGGGGAGATGTTGTACCTGGTGAAGAAGAGATATTGTCTGAAGATCACTATAATTTTAATTTTAATCAGTGGTCTATCGATGACAATGAGACTCTGTATTATCAAGGCGGTACTTCTCGTTATGGTTAGGAAAAATACTTTAATTTTAATTTGACGGTGATGATGATGTGGTATGGTCATCCCTATGGTTAGGGAGAATACTTTATGTTTAATTTGATAGTGATGATGATGTGGTATGGTATTCCCAATGGTTAGGAAGAATACTTTATATTTTATGTGGTACACTGATGATGGACGATGATATTTATTTATTATTAGTAGTGAAGTTAATTATCTTTAATTCGGTGAATGTTTAATATTATATAAAATTTATGTTATTTTTCAACAGATAGATTATTATGATTGCATTTTGCAGGGCTTTATAAAGAAAGAAGTCGTCATTTATTTGACGCAATTTACCCATAAAAAGCTAAGCACAATACTTAATTTATCATTTATATATTTCATTTCATGTATTTAATTTTTACTGACATTTACTTTTTGTATGTATTGTAGGTGAAAAATGGAAGAACAAATATCATAAAAGTGACAGTCTGAAATCGGGACTCTGGAGTTTATGATTGTTGAAATTTTATCATGTAATCTTTGTTTTATTTTATCAATAAAAGTGCTGGAAATTCTTTATATTCATCATTTTGTAGATAATGAATAATTTATTATATACTATATAATGAATATAAAAATATGGAATATATAAATCTTTAATTACTTAAAAGTTAAAACATAAAAATCTGTATTATAAAATATACTTTATAAATTATATAGTATACTTTTTTTTATAATACGTCATAATATATGAACATATAATATAGTTATAAACTATAGTTTATATACTCTGTAATCTTTATAAAGTATAATAATGTCCTATACTTTATAAAATATAGTTTGTAAAGTATAAAGTCTAATTAAAAAAAAATAGTAATATACTAATATTTTACGTTTTTTTAAATTTTAAATATATAAAAAAGTATTTCAGACTATATAAAAAAAATTAGAAAATATTTTTAAAAAAATCAAATTTCGACCGAAATCCCGAAATTTCGGAATATTTCGCCGAAATTTCGAATAATATTTCGGAACATTTCGCCGAAATTTCGAATAATATTTCGGAATATTATTTTATTATTAAATAAGATTTCGGCCAGATGTCGCCCGAAATTCCGAAATTTCAAAAAATCTCGTTTCGAGATACACTTCCGAAATCCAATGAAATTTCGAAATTTAAAACATTGCCATATACGCACTCATAAATGTTACATCATTAAGTATTATTAAGTATTTTTAAGATGTAAGTTTGCATGGAATAATAGGCGTTTTAAAAAGTATAAATTTTTTAATTTTTACTTGCATTCCAAATTTTTTATAAATCAAACACTTAAAATCTTATTTTTCTTTTTCTTGTAAAAGAGATGAAACACACGAAATTTGAGTGGGTGTGTAAAGCTGCGTGGTATTGTGTTTCACCATGAGCTAAAGCTGCATGGATCAATGAGGACTGCACATTAGAGTATATAGTATCTTCTCAAGGCAAAACCGGTTACAACCCTGTGGTCACCACATGTCCCTTTTTTTTACACTACTTAATTATGGTTAAGATTCACCAACCCTTAGGGTTCACCCACCTATTAATACATCCCATTCCCAAAAACAAAATTGAGAAATAAAAACGGACCCAGGGTCAGCTTAGCTTAGAAGCTGACCTGTGATGATCTGATTAGTCCATGCCCCATTTTTACCACTCATCAACTGTGATTATGATTCATTCACCCCCAAAGGTTAAGCAATCTAAAAACGTTATTTTTGAAAGAAAAAAAAGTTAATTCATTTTAATTTACTAAAACTTAATCATGGTTAAAAAGGCGTTAAAAGGGACACGGGGATACCGCGGTCACCTTAGGTCTCAGGACTCAAAAACAATTCCACGGAATTCTGGCAGCATGGAAAGTGCGATGCGTACGAGGATCCCACCTGGAAATTTCCACGTCAGCCTCCAATTGACACTCGTTTTGATTACGTGAGCGTGTTGGACACCTCCATTGCTCTGTTAAATATATAAAAATAAAACCGAACAGCTGTGCTACAAACAAACGGCAGAACCGCCATTAATGTATATTTTAATCTCTCAAAAACCCTAACCCTAGATATATAATCTCCCCACTTATGTTCTTCCAAGCTTATCTCAATTTACTCTGCAACACTTCTTTTCATTAATGGCTTCCTCTAACAGATACTCTTCTCAATCCTACTCTCCTTCTGCACCTGCCCTGCCCGATTCTTACGGGCAGGAGTCCCACCCCTCTCCCCCAAGGCACTACGGGCAGCAGCCACCTTACTCTTCACAACATCCGGTAACCAATTACGGGCAGTCTTCTTCATATGGGTATTCTTCAGTTCCCAGTTATGGTGGGTATTTTCCACCGGGGACCCACCCGGAGATCATTCGGAGTTTTCAGATGGTCGATAAGGATCGAAGTGGGTTTATAGATGAGAGGGAGTTGCAGGAGGCTCTTTCTTCTGGTTATCAGAGGTTTAGTCTTCGCACGATTCGATTGCTTATGTTTCTTTTCAAGAATCCGAATGAATCTTTGAGGATTGGTGAGTTTCCAGTCTTGATTTCGTGAAATTTGATCTGGGGTTTCAATTTCTGTTTGTCTTGTTTTGTTTCAATTGATATGGGCTTCTAAATTACTATTCTATTTGGTTTCCTACTTGGATTTCCATGTAGTTCTATCTGATTTGATATGTTTTGATTGAATCAACATTCGATTTTTAGTATAAACTATATATGTTTTTTCTTTTCCTTAATGGCATAACCCATAGGTGTGTTTTCTACTTCTATTTCGTGTTCCTTGTGTTTCCATGACCAATTCAAGTAGACAGTCTTTTGATCTTTGGATTTCGATTTTATTTTTCATTTTTAAGTCATTGGTGTTCAATCTATCTGGGTATTGATGTCCACTCTTTTCCTGTTACAGGGCCTAGTGAGTTTGCTGCACTGTGGAATTGTCTTGGACAATGGCGAGTAAGTAATGTTATTTGGTATCCTTCTTTCATCTTTTGCTCCTATTTTGTTTCCACCTAAAATAGTGGAAAACAAATCAATTCCATGGAAAATGTATGTTAATTATGTGTGTTTGTTTGTACTTAAAATCTTTAGTAAGTAAAGTATTTTAGGGAAAAGGAACCACTTTTCCAGAAAATGACTTACATTTCAAAAACTTACCCGTAAAATACCAACCTCTTTAAAAATTACAAAAATACCCTTATTCATTATTTTATTATTATTATTATTTTAATACCAACCTCTTTAAAAACTAATGTAGTAATGTTATTTGGTATCCTTCTTTCATCTTTATGTAATTTCTTCATATGAAAATGGAAATTTATGGTAAAGTGGGATGATTGGTGGCCTCATATTTGTGCTGTAAACATTTATAGTTAATGTTAGTTTCTAAAATGTTGCAAGAAAAAGGGTTGTGGCCTATATTATTGGGAGAGCTTTCCCATCAGTTGGCAAATTAAACGCAAATGTTAAATGATTCTTATTTATATATGTAAACAAGAAAAAAAAAAAAGGAATTTCTGGAAAATGACTTGTGTGTCATTCCACATAATCTAAGTTGCACTGAAATGGACATGAGTGTCCGAATCCGAAACACAGATTCAAGGTATCGGATTCGGCGACCCACAAAAATAGAATTCAAGGACTTGGGGATAGTTTAATTTTTTCTTTAGTTCATTGTTCATTGAGATATCTTATGATGTACCAATAACGGCGCAAATGAGCACAATATTGTGTATTCACCACCTATATACCTTCTACAATTATCGATTGTCATGTCAATTTATGCTGTGTTAGTACCGAATGAAAGAAAAGAAAATCCACAACCAGAACTTGATTCATGTCGGATTCTGACACCTGTCCAAAACGGAATGTCACCCATCTAAAAGAGTTTGTGCAACACAGCACATAATAATTAAGCATACCCAGGACTGCTTCCAATGGAAGAACACTCTAGATTTGAGCTACTTAATGAGAGTTTGACATGTGTGGCATGGCATTATAAGTTAAGCAAATATGGTTCTCCGACCAGCTAACTGCCCTTTAATACCCAATTTCAATTTTTTAATTTATTATTTTTTAAAGGTTCTCCAGGATATAAAACTTTATCAGTATTTTTCAGAGTTTATCAAATGAATTTGTATTCTTTCCTTCGCAGGCTATCTTTGTGAGATTTGATAGAGACCGGAGTGGAAAGATCGACTCTATGGAGCTGAGGGATGCTCTTTTCAGTCTTGGGTATGCAGTCCCACCTTCTGTTCTTCAAGTTCTGATTTCCAAGTATGACGATGGAAGTGGTCGGAGGGGGGAACTTAATTTTGACAGCTTTGTCGAGTAAGGCTTCTTTTTCGAAATATATTACATGAACCCTTCCAGAATTCAGGATGTGGCTGTATATCTGATACTCTGTTTTGCTGGTCATGCAGGTGCGGGATGATTGTAAAGGTGAGCCACCAAATCTTTATAAATATGAGCTTTGAATAAATCTAGATACTTTATATTTACTAATGGACAACTGCCCCTTTATGATTCTCCTACTTGTCATTTTTAGTTGCTGATAAGTCTTGATATAGTTTTTTCAAACTTGGTAAAACGGCCTAACTTGTGCAAGAAAAAAAAAACTAATTAAAAAACTAGGTTGGCGATTGGTAACACTAATCTAAATAGGTAGCTTATTTGAAAATTGTGCTTAGTTGGACTTTAGATTGTTAAGTTGAAGGTTAATTGCATGTTTACATCTTTTTGAAGTAGGGGTTTTACCTCTAAAGTAAAAAGTAGCTATGAGTTACTTTTTAAAGTAGAGGTTTTTACCTCTAAAATCTCTCATTCGAAAAGATGTAGACATGCAATTAATCTTCAATTTAACAATCTAAAGTCCAACTAAGCATAATTTTCAAATAAGCTCTACCTATTTAGATTAGTGTTAAATGATTTAAAACTAAATCAACACGATTTGCTGGGCACAAGCATGTGTTAAAACACTATGCCCTATGCTCGGAAGAGAAGACTTGAAACGGATAGAAAATGTAAGCATGCATTGGAATCTATGGTGCTATGTTGAGTACTTGATTCAAAGTTAATGCATGTGATTGAAGCAAAATGATCCAACCTAAAATATAAAAATTGAAAATAAAGGTTAAAGAGAAAAAGTATGGTCAAGTCACAAGTGGTATGAATAACACCATTGGCTGCAAAAACTTCATGTGATACACAGGCATTATGCACCCAAAGATTTTCATGGAATAGGAAAAAGGGTGTGACCCTCTTCTGAAAGCTTTGTTGATCTAGAGGTAACCCAAGAGATCTAAACGCCCAAACCACACAATGTTTCTTCTTTTAAAAGGGATACAACTTAAAGTTAAAAAAGAAGAGGATAAAGATAAAGAACAGAGAAAATTCCTTGTCAAGTGGTTTGAATCCACACGATTTTCTATACAAAGTGATTGTGGTACTTTGTTTGTACCCCAATGACTTTAATGGAATAGACGGAAGAATGTGATCAACATACGGGGCTTTGTTGATCCAGGGGTAATCCATGGGATTTAAGTACCTAACCATAAGGTACCTCTTCTTGGATAATGCAAATTTGTTAAACTAAACTTACCCCCCCCTCCCCCCCACTCTCGAATCCTAACCCTTAATTCAGCTATTGCAGGGTCAAGATCATAGCTAATGTGGCATTAGAAAAGACAATAAGCTAAACCAAATCCCAATCCTTAGTGGTTAGCAATAGACGGTCAGGATTGGGGAGTATATTTGGGAGCACCTATAGACTGACAAAAAATAAAATGAAAAGGGTCAAGTGATCTGAATTAACATAATTTGCTGTACAAAGTGAATGCAGTAAACAAACTTAAATTTAGTCTTTGGAAAATTATGGTTCTCTTTAAATTTAGAGTAATCCATGAGATTTAAGTATCTTCAACAAGAAGATTTATCTTCTTTGATGATTTTTTACCCTCTTGCTATGTTTGGTTGCCAAGAAAATTGATGAAAACATGGAAAAGAAAAGAAAATTTTGAATTTTTAGTTGTGTTTTGTCTAATTTTCTTTTCTTTTCCATGTTTTTACTTATTTTCTCGACAACCAAACATAGGATCTATGTTTATGTATTTCCATCTAAATTTCTCTATTACAGGGTTTAACCGAAAAGTTCAAGGAGAAGGATCCCCGCTACACTGGGTCAGCAACGCTTACCTATGACACATTCATGTCTATGATCATTCCATTCCTTGTGTCATAGTATCACGGGTTTTCTGTGTAATCATTTTATTGTATCATCTTGATTTTTTCAGTGTGTATTTTGATTGTTTTGTTCCAGCAGGACTTGTGAATACCATTTTGTATCTTCATGGAGTAAGTAAAATGAGTGATGTTTTCTTGTATATTTGGGAAAGGAAAATAGTTAACGGACCCATGGATCCCATTTGCTAACCTAAGGCATTCACCTATTAGTGGATGCCCCCCCCCCCCCCCCCCCCCCCCCCCCCCCCCCCTCTTAAATGCTCCACCTATCACTACTCTTTGAGAAACAATCCTTTTTGTTACAAGAGTTGTTAGTGGAGATCCCTCTGTGTGACCTTGACAACTTATGTTGTGTACCCATTATCAATTAAGTTTAATAAGATCATTTATTTATTTTATTATGACAAATGTTCCTGAGAGCACAAGTTGAATTGATAGATAAGAAGTTACTTCAACCAAATATGGAACAGGTTGGGGTTCAGTACCAAATCCCTCGTCTTGCTACTCGCGTTTTCTGTTGTAAGTGTAGGAAGATGTAGCCCTTATGATCAGAATTTGAACTCCCAATTGTGTCTAGACTTTGAGTCCTTCTAAGTTGCCTCAGTTTTGATTGGTCCTGATCCATGTTTCTCTCCTCAGTAATTGTAAAATGTTTTCAGTGAATTTATCCATTGGGTTATAAAATTTTAGGGAGATTAAAACTAGTGTTCTAATCATGTTGGATATATTAAGAGTGGCATTAGAGTCTTAATGAAGGATAAATATATTACAGAAGATGGAAACAATATTTTCGAAAGTTTCTGCAAGCAAGGCCTAAAACTAGGTGGGGGCTCTCGGACTAAAAACAGATTATTATTATTATTATTATTATTATTATTATTTTCCATTGACTTAGGGTAGTCAAGATGAAGAAAGCTAAGATGAAGACAGGAAAGGTTGGGGACCAGACAGCATTCCGGAAAGGTTGGGGACCAGACAGCATTCCAATCAAGGGGGGGATGCATTCTGGGACTAGAAAAATATGTTCCTTGGGGACCATATAGCCTTCCACTTCAAGTGTTTTCGGTACTAGGAAAATATTGTCCTAAGGGACCAGATAGCATTCCAATTCAAGAGGAAACGCATGCCTAAAGAAGAAGTATTATGTTATGGATTTACAACAATAACAATAATAAAGAAGATGTCCATAAGTTGCACAAATCATTGCGAGATCAAACTTGATAAGTCATGCTTTTGAACATAAATTAAGAACTTACGAGGCTTTCATAAACCAATGCAGATTCATGCAGATGAGGTTAGGGGTGCACACGGTTCGGTTTGGTTTGGTTTTGAGAATTTTTGGGACCGAACCGATAAACCTTGGTTCTAAAAAAACCAACCCAAAACCGAACCGTAGAGTCTCGGTTTGGAAAAAAACCAACCCATGACCGAACCGTAGAGCCTCGGTTCAGTTCGGTTCTACCCACAGGTTTATAATAATCTGCTCGTTATGTCAATAAATCCAATAGTTCACATTCTCAATGTACTAAAACCAAAACTCAAATCTCATCGATGAACAAAAATAATCACCAATTAAAACAGATTAAATTGGAACAAAGAGAGGAAGGTGGAGGCGGAAGGGATATTAGGGTTAGGTTAAAAAAAAAAAAAAAAATTATAGGATCCAAAACCAATTCGGTTCTCATACTGTTTTCGGTTATCGGCTCCATATTCGGTTCATAGTGCAGTTCAGTTCGCGGTTTCACATTCGGTTTTAAGTTCAGTTTGGTTCTCACTTCGATTCGGTTTTAAATTGAAACAAACTATGACCAAATCGTAGAAAATCGGTTAAGTAAAATAGGACTCAGAATCGAAACCGTGCCTTTAAAAAAAACTGAACTAAACTGGACCATGGTGGTCGGTTTGGTCCAGTTCACGGTTTGACCGGTACCTATGTGCACCCCTAGATGAGGTTTACCAGTGAGGCTATTTTCTCACCTAAACAATAGTTGGAGAAGTTGAGAGGGGAAACAATTATTATAGGGTCGTTATGAGAAAGCATATGACCGAGTTCTGAGGAATTAATCAGTGAGAACTAATAGTGGCAAGATGAAGGAGTTCTTTGTGAAAACAAGTATACATCGGTTAGCTATGAGCCTTATCTTTTCACATTAGTTTTGGATGAATTGATGGTTTCTATCAAAGTGAATGTTTCTTGGTGTACGCTATTTGCATGTGATGTGATATTGATTGATGAGACTTGGACCCGACAGAATGTATGGAATGCAATTTTAGTATGGATTTCATAAGAGTAAAGCAATTGTCTAGATTAATGGCTAGAAGATATCACAAAATGATTAGTTCTATTGTTTTGACTGTCTTATCAAATATTTCTATAAAATTTAACCTTATTGAGACGGTAAATTTGCACTTCGGAAACTTTTAATATCTAACCCTATTGAGTCAGTCGCATGACAGAAGCTCATCTCCATTTTAGCCACCAACTCATTTTTATGGATGGCATCTTACTTAATCTTTCCACTTTCGTGAATGATCGGCTATGCGCTGTGGAGCTTTTCGGGGCCAAGACAAAGTATTGAATCAGTAGAAATTCTAGGAAAGATTGAAAATAAAAGATTGAAAATGAGCGAGTGCTTGGGAGTATGAAAGTACTTCTAATATATAATAAAAATGAAGGGTTAGTTGGTGCAAGTTGAAGCTCTAAAAGAGAGGTGAAAGATACGAAGGACATAAATGAAGATGGTAGGAAAAGATTTTATAACTATTTTAAATGACATGACTCTCGATGGACTATGTAATGGGTCATGATTCTTGTCATCCACCCTAAATAGTTAGGAAACGCACACCAATAAGAAAGAAGAAGAAATGAGAATAATAAGTAGAGCAATAAGATCTCCCATGGGATCCTCTTCTAATATCCTAAAGAAAGCTTGGCATGTTATTAAATCATAATCTTACATCACTTATATCGTACTTTTTGGGTAAATGATCAGTGATACAGTTTTCTCGTTCTGTCAGGAGTATCCCATTTTTGGAGTCCCTTTCTCATTCTTGGGTTGTTTCGTGTCCAGGACATAGCTTGTCAAATGGACCCTCTGTCATTACTATCATGTTACAACATAAAGATAAACATGGGCGTTCCTTAGGCAGTCAATCTCATCTTAGGTCCACTTTTGAGGATTGAGATAATTGGGCCCTTTTGGTATTAATTCTACCGATTATCTTGTTCTCAAGAAAAAATGTTCTTCTTGGGAATGTATTCTCAAGATTAATTTTGTGTTGAAACTCATTTGGCAACAATAAGTTAAGATTTGTTCAAACATAAATAAGTTGGGATGAAATAAAATTTAAAAATAAAAAAATAAGGAAAAAAAAATTAAGAAATAATAAAATAAAATAATGTCTCGTGTGCGAGAACCTCTTTAAGAAATAGTTTTGAAAAATGACAAATTTTTACACCTCAATTCTTACTCCAAAATAAGAACATTTCTTGAAATTGTTTCGGATTTTGTGCTAAACAAACACCATTCTTGAGTTTCTATTTGCAGGGAATAGAGAATTGTTCTTTAGGAGTGATGCCAAACAGGCCAGAAAACAGAAATGCTTCTCATTTACTGGAGTCCAATAGTTCGATTCTACAAGGAAGATAGTCTCAATATAAGCACAGTCATTTGCCATCAGAATTGCTGAATAAATCAAGTATCTCCATAATTTAACCATCCATCCCCCATTGAGCCTTATCACTATGCAATAGTTTTACCCGAGTAGACCATCAAGGGCTTGTGTTTAAAAATGCGATTTTACTCACCATAAAGACTCCACCTTCCTCGGTAGTAGGGAATAGTTTAGGTCTTTTTTATTGTTGAATGAATATAAAGATGTGTTATTGTCTTCCATTAAAAGAACACGTGTTTTCCACTAATTCTCTGTCCATTCATAAAGAGAATGAGTATTAAAAGAAAGTGATGCTAACATTATCCAACTAATGATAGAGCGCCAAATTGACGCAAAGTGATGTAGTACAAAAGCCTACACTATTATATGGGATAAAAAATATACTTCGATCATCGTCGCTTATGTTTCTTAGAAGATTACTCATGAAAAAAACATTTTGTAATATGCTAATCCAAGTAACCCAAATAACTCAAAGCTTAAGGCAAAGATTTACTCCATAAATGAAAATTTTAAAAGAAAGTTCCTAACAATGGTCTTTTAACAATTATTTATAATAAAATAAAACCCTAAAACCTAACCTAAAAGGCTAAGGAATTAATATCAACCCTACATCTATGATAATTTAAGTACAAAATTTTGAATATACCTAAAATAATCCTTATTTTTGTCACTAATTTTATAGCCAATATTCTAATATTATTTTGATATCCTAAACATTAGAATCATGACAAACTCCGTGAGGTAGTTATCGTAGATCTGTAAAAATTCAAAGTATTTGAAAAACAACAATCTTTTTTCTTTGAATCAGTTTGTTGCACCTTTATTTAGAATTTCTGGACCACATCTAGGGGTGTACAATGGGCAGATTGGGCTAGGCAGAAGCCACTTTGGGTTCAATTCATTTTATTTATTCGCTTGGAGTTTGAGTTTGGGCTCAAACCTTAACTCGTTCTAATGCATGAACCCAAACTCAACCCATGTACGATATTATAAGTTCGGGTTGGTTCGGGTCAACCCATGAGCCAAACTCATGCTCTATTCAATATTTATATCTATATTTTGTAGTGCAATGTTGTCCCTTAAAACATATGATAAAATTTAAATTTATATAACACTTAAAAGCAAAGAGGTATTAGCCAAAACAATATCTATCAACTAATTTACTTGTTTCTAAATGGTAAAAATCAGTGTTGTCAGAACCGCACTGGGCATCGAATCGGTTGAGTGGCCGGTTCCTAGTTCCACCAGTTCGACCGGTTCAACCGTGTAATTTTTGCGGAAAAAAAAACTTTTTTTTCATTTTTTCCTAATTTTCCCTGGTTTCTCAACCGATTCTACCGATTTTGGCCGGTTCTTAAAGAAGACCGGTTTTGAGGGTTTTGGAAACTGGTGAGGAGGCCGGTTCCCAGTTTGACTGGCCGGTCCAGTCTGGTTCTGACAACACTAGTAAAAATCATCTCTATATTTTTGTTAAATGCGCAAAATCAGTCCGTGTAAGCAATGATTTTACACCACAATCACCAAAAATGTTCAATGTTCATGCAATCACCAAGTTCAATGTCCTTGTAATTTGAATTCATAACACAACATTAATTAAACTTCAGGTTGGACCGAGTTACTCGGGCTTTATTAAAGTTTACCAAAACCCAACCTAACCTCAGCCACTTAATGAAGATAGAGTCAAAACTCATGGGACCTTAGCCCAGCCCGCCCATCCATAATTCAGGCTAGGTTGTGCCGTGACCAGCCCATTGTACCACAAAGAAAAATTGATTTGTGGGTTCTAATATGTTTTAAGAGATGATGTAGCATTTGCCATCTAGCAGGGCATTCTTGGTAAGCTTTCAAATGGAAGATTGGTCAACCATAAAGCTTAAGAAAGACAATTTTCTTGGAAAGATCAGACTAACTCCAAATACTTTATGAATATTTATATTTGCATTCATACTCTCCTCTTCTTTTCAGAACAAGAAAACGAAATTTGATTTGCTACCTATGTATATAGAACCCTTTTCTGAGTGGAAAGAACTCGTCAGCACTTTGTTGAAAGAGTTGTGTTCCTCGTCAGTTCATGGTTGCTTTGTTGAAACAGTGGACAAGAATGGTAGATTTCAAGCTCTCATCTCTACATCTTAACACTTCATTAAGATCTTGAATTGATGAAATTAATCCATTCACCTCCATTGATATCTCCATGTCTACATACACCCAACGCCGCAATTACCCGTGGCATACCCTTTGTAAGGATCGCGATAACAGGTCAAAAAAACTAGCCACTCTTTGGTGGTGATGGCCGACCAGTGAGAGGACGAGTGTTGCTGCGTTTGTGCGCCATGTCAGGTGATCATGGTCCCCTCTTCATCCAATCTAGAAGTCATAAAGTTACTCAGAGATGCACTTTCAATGAAAAGAAAAGAGTGTTCAATTTGAGTAACAAAAGAGAAGGATTGAGTGAGAAAGGAATATTGTTTTCCCTGAAGTTGCGTTTCCATTTCATGCTCATGAAGTAGACCTTTTGTGCACTGCACAATCACCCACTAAGAACAAAAGCACTTCTTGCACTAACAATAATCTTTTTCCTCAATAGAATGAGCACTGATCTGACTTCATGTTTCAATTTAGGGGTGTATTCGAGCTTAGCTTGGCCAAGTTTTGAGCTCGGCTTGAGCTTGATTCAAGCTCGAATGTTTATGCTTGAGCTTGGCTTAAACAAGCCAGATCGAGCTCGAGCTCCATTCGAGCTCAAACTTTATTCAATCCGAACCGAGCCCGGGTTGGCTTAAGCTTGATTCACGGAATTATTTTGTTTGATTTTACATGATTTTAATAAAAATATTTATTAATAAATTGTGATTCAAAAAATTAATACATTCATATACGATACCAAAATAAGATAATGAGGTAGTCCTTCGGTCCAAAAAGTAGAGAGTTAGATAATAATTTCTGCTTTTAACTTCTTAATTTTTTATTATTATTATTATTTCTCAAAAAATTATTTAATAAAAATTAAAAATTATTATAATTTATGATAAGAAAATTATAAATATTATAAAATTTGTATTAATATAAATAATATTACCAAAGAATATTATTTAAATTAATATTTTGAGCCGAGACAAGCTTAAGCCGAACTGAGCCCTAAACAAGCCGAGTTGAGTTGAGTCGAGTCGAGCCGAGCTGAGCCAAATCAAATAGGGTTTGGCTTTGAGCTTGACTTTTTAAAATATTCAAGCTCAAAAAGGTTGTCATGATTCATTGAGCTTGAAATATCCGCTTGATCTTGGCTCAAACAAGCCGAGCTGAGTTGAGCCGACGAGCTAGCTTAAGTGCAGCCCTATTTCAGTTGAGATCTAATTACCTCTTAAGATTGCAATAATCTACATAATTGAACGCGTAAATTGCGTCATATTTTTGTCATGGCGTTTGGACCGTTATTAGACCTTTATTTTGATATAGTATCTTCTTCTTTTTTAATGTACAAAAGGTAAGCGAGGACCTCACCTTTAAGGAGTGCTAGCCCTAACTCTCAACCTGAACCAACCACTTGTCCAAAATCATTGTTAAAGTACACACTTTTTCAGTGATTGCAATGCTTTAACAAAGATTTTGGTCAAATGGTTGGTTCAGGTTGAGAGTAGACAATAATGAGAGTTAGGGCTAGCATCAGAGGTCATTGTAATAATGTAATATCTATGGGATACACAAGATCTTATAGAAAACATTGAATTATCATCAATCAATGATTTGATTAAGATTCGATTAGATTAGGTTTCTATTTTAAGGTCAATGTAATCTCTGTAAACCCTATTAGAAGTCATTGTAATCATCCAAGAATTCTCAATAATATTCAGTTTCCTTATGGTATCAAAGCGGCTAATCAACCACTTATTTTGATTTTTTTTTAATTCCGCTTTCCCGGTAGGTGGTGCCGCCACTGCCCGTCGGGTGTGAAACCTTTGGTTTTAATTTTTATTTTTAATAAAAACCCTATTATCATCTTCTATAGCTTTATAACCCCAGTTCTCATATTTATACTCAAGTCTCGCAGTCTCTCATTTTCTTTTCATTTATTGAAAACGTCTCCAATGAGATTTTTTTCTTTAAATCGCCGCTCATACTTCATGTGTTTCGGGAGAAGATCGTGATGTTCTGATCTAGTAGGTCACCGGCTCTAACAGACTCAAGAATGAGCGGGATGCGACAAAGATGAACTTCACAGACTAGCGGTGACCATCAAGCACAAAATTATTTGTCAACAAATTATTAAAGAAGATCAAGGGTGAGGAGTACTTGACTTGTGGCAAACACATGAAGATCTCGATCCTCATGTGTTTGAGGGAGAGTATTAGAGAAATATTATGATAGGAAAATAATGATGTTAATATCTATGAGATACACAAGATCTTATAGATAATATTGAATTAACATCAATCAAGGATTTGATTAGAATTTGATTAGATTAGGTTTCTATCTTGAAGTCAATGTAATCTCTATAACCTTATTAGATGTCATTGTAATCATCCAAGTTATTCTCAATAAAATTAGTTTTCCATCATAGTATCAGAGCGCTGGTTGCGATTTGATCACGGGTTCGATTCTTTCCTTGGGTGAGGGAGAGTGTTGAGTGTTGGTTCTTGTCTCCGCTCCCAGGTGCCGTGTATTGCGTCTCATTTGTCCCGTAACCCTCTTATATCCATTGTTACTACTCTCTCCATCATATTGGTCTTTTGAAGTAGTTGGTTGTTAACAGGCTAGCACTCTTCAAAGGTGACTTTCTGTTTTGTTTTGTAGGGGTTAGTGTCTGTTCAGGGGTAGAGTCAACAACCACGCATACCCTCCTCACGGGATTGAACCGGGACCTCCCTCGTAGTGAGGGGATACACAACCTTTCTAGTGAGGGGACACGCAACCATTGGGCTATCCCACTGTGTCGTCAGAGGTGACTTAATGGCTTTGCTTTGGATCTTTAGAGGATTAACTATCTCAAAATATTATATTCAGGTAAGATGAATTTTATTTTTAAAAAAAAGATCTGCCATCCAGCTGTTTGAATCATTACTGTATTAACATTAACAGATATCATGATTTCCTTTCATAAAGAAAGATACTTCCACTATCTAATCCACTGGTTAAGCAATCTAATATGATTAACTTTGAGACTATATAGACGCTGTATTAACATCACTGTATCAAAGAAGCGGGTGGGATCGACATCAACCGACACGATGGGACCATCGTTGGATGGTTGAGATGGCCTGGGCCTTGGATTGTCTCAGGCAAAGCCAGAAAAGGCTTGTCTCAGGGTTCCATAGAATAGGGGACAAGTGCTGGAGAAGTCAAAATCATGGGGCCATGATTTTGACTTTTCTGGCTTCACCAGAGACCGAGGCCGGTTGGGAATATTCAATATATCGGATGAGTCACACTAAAATGCATGGCCTTGGCTTGTCTCTAGCAAAGCCAGAAACTCCTCTCGGGGTTCCATACATTGTGCGACAGTTGGCAAAAATATGTGGAGAAGTCATTTTATTTTCTCTCCATTTTTTTGACTTCTCCCCATATGATATCTCTCCCCTTTATTGTTACACACTTATCGCCACGTCTTATTATAGGTGGAGAAGTCAAAATCACGGGCCCCATGATTTTGACTTCTCCACCACTTGTCACCTATTCTATGGAACCCCGAGATAAGCCCTTTCATATGCCCGAGAGACAATCCGAGGCCAGAATGCATATATGCCATATGTACTACAATATCATCTGTAGACCGGCATTGGATTACCTCTGACGGATGCCCGAGGTGGGCACCCACACACCATCCGGCATGTGACGATAAAAAGAAGAAGTCATTTCATTTTCTCCCCATGTTTTTGACTACTCTCGGATAGAGTATTAGAACGGAAAGATCCATTAGGTAATGAACTATTGGTTCTAAGGCATCTCTGGCGATGAATCAACAATTCGAAGTGTTTTTCTTGCGTATTCTTGATGAATCAGCGTTTATATATAGATGTAGGATTATTTGTTTGGGAAGTAAGAAGCCCCTTTGACATCTCTTCATCTGCAAAGAATTCTCGACGTGAAAACACAGAGACAAAGGGCTGATCTTTGAATAGGAAAAAGAATGGATCCGCAGGGTCCCAAATGAATTGGCTTATTCGAAAAAAGCCTTGTTCTTTGGAAGATCTATCTCGTGTCTGGTACTGCATGAGCCCACCTCGGGCGTCTGCCACAGATAATCCGAAGCCAAGTAGACCATATTATGGACTACCGGAGATGGATCTATGAGGAGGAAACAAGGATTGTTTTCTACCTCCACTACTTAGGTATCTACCTGTATCAGGCATGCGTGTTGACAAAATCACTTCCGCACTAAGATATCTCTCTCTCTCTAAATCATGTCCTTATCTCAAGTGGGTCTCTCATTACCGTATAAAAATATTTGATATTTCTCCCTAAAATGACCACAATCATGCCCCAAATTATAATAATATAGCCATCACCAACTAGGTTAACTCATTTTCATTCTAAATCAAATTATCCATATCATTCTTTCTAATCTTCTTCGTTAGCTCTTGAATACCCTAAAACAAATGCTAATTTTACTGTTTATGATATCTAAGAACATGTTAAATCACTCACCAGGGGTTGGTGCAGTTAGTAGCGTACCGGGTTTGCTCGCTGTGGTCGTGTGTTCAACTCCCACTCCTCGACTTACTCTGGTTTCCATAGAAAAAAATTTAAATGGGTCGGTACGGATACTCGAAGGGAATAGTCCTCTGCTTGAAGGCTTTGGAACATCCTCCAATATTCCTAAAAAAGATAAAGAACCTGTTAAATCACACTAGAAAACCCTAACCGATATGTTTATTACTTGCTTAATTAATGTTCAAAATGTTTCCATACTTTCCACTCAATAATAAAATAGAGCAATAGTCCCCTCGTCGGTCGAGGAGGGGACTATTCATCCTCGCCCTCACATAGCCGACCTTTTAACTCCTATTAACTTGGGTTAGTTTTTTTTAACCCTTTAGTTAATTTAATTTATTTTATTTTTAAAAAAGCCAAAGGTAGATGGTTGATCCCTAAGGGTTGATGAATCTTAACCACAGTTAAATAGGGTTAGAAGGGGGACACATGGCAAGAAAATGAGAGCTGAGACGCCCCTCCTCGTATCATCGACCAAGGAGATGATTATTTTCCAATAAAATATAATTTTTTCAATGCATTCAGGTATCTATTACAGAAAACAAAGTTTACATACTTAACTAAGTATTTAACTCAAAACAATTAATACGCACAAATTATTTAGATGCATTTACTGTTCGATTGGGTACATCCATCGGTACTATACTAGACCCGCAACCCTTGCGTCACTTGTCAAATAGATGGCCAAATGCATCATAATGTCAAAAAAAGCAGGTGAAAATATTCTCTTGAGGTGACACAATATAATTGCACTTCGAGCCTCAAGTTTAGTGAAGTCATCTACTGTATCAACCTTTGAACATAATTCTCTAAAAAATAGCACATCACTCAATCAACCTGTTAGTCACGTCCTAGGGAAGTGATTTTTGAACTGCCAAAGGAAGAAGTTGTTGCATTAAAATATGGCAGTCATGGCTCCTCAACCCACTGATTTTGTGTTCCTTCAAATTCACACACTGTGAAATATTGGCAGCATATAACCATCCGGGACCTTAACCTTCGTCAGTACCTTATAAAACAAACTTCTTTCTTCTGGCGACAACATGAAGTGTGCCGTAGACAAATAAGTTTTCTATCCTACCTTAGGGATAAAGTGAATTTTAACCAAAGTTAAAGGGTTGAGCCTATTCAAAAATCAAAGTTAAATGGTCCATTTCTTCCCATTTAGTTCATCATGTAGTATGTGGTTAAGCATAGCCAAATTAATTTTCCACTCCTTCGTATCATTGAATTCTAGTTGAGATTCACCCATCTAACCAAGGGCGAAGCCAAGGGGGGGATGAGGAGGCAAGTAACACCCTAAAATCGACCTTTTAATCCCTCTAAACTATGGTTAATAGAATTAACAATTAGTACCATTTTGAATTAACTAACGTATGGCCCCCGTGGCCCCTAATCTTAACCACAGTTAAAGAGAGAGCAATTTGTTTATTTTATTTTATTAAAAAAAATGTTAGATGGTTTTGTAATAATCAACGAAGTTATCTTAAAAGAAATTAAACGACGCGTTACGTTAAGATTCAACCACCCCTAGCGTCAAACGGTTGAAAAATGAAATAACCCTAAGGGTTTTTGAATCATAACCGAAGTTAAGGGGTGTTAAACATTATTTGGAGGCAAATGCTTTTCTTTGTTATTCATAAGTTGCTATGAAGGAGATCTAAACATCGTTTGTCACTTGAACAACAAGTGAACAAGTGGCGTATCTTATAATATTAGAGCACTTAATAAGTGTCTTTACTAGGGTTTGACATCGAAAAAAGTGTCTTTAGTAGATTTGACATAAAAAATCAGGACCCCAAGTTGGTTAAAACTCTAGTTGTGTAAATATTAATTCCTAAGGTTAAGGATTGCAGTTTTGACCGACTATGATTTTAGGAAATGAGACAAGTGTTCCGTTTACATTTATAGACAGCACAAATAACTACAAAACTGCAAATTTCAAACACCATTGAATTTTTTTTCACCTGGGTGTGAATCTCTAGAGATCTGTCGCGATTCTCTGAGTCCCTTGTGGTTGTGATCCTTTCTTCATGTCACTACATAGAGAGGATGTATTAAGAAAAAAAAAACGAGAGAGAGAGCAACGAAGAGAGAGATCAATAAGAGAGAGAGCAAGAGAGAGACAGATCTGAGAGAGAAAGAGAGAGAGAGAGAGAGAGAGAGAGAGAGACTTACTAGCGGGGGCTACCGAGCATTGACAGCGGTGGGAGGTGGTCGGACAAAGAACAATGAGAAATAGGGGAATTTGGGGGGGGGGGGGGGGGATGTGATTTTCGCGGGCCTGAAACTCGTTTTTATATAACAAGTTTTGTTGATGGAATATATGTCACTAATACTAATTCAATCTATTGTGACGAAATTAGTTTTGTCTCTAATGCTCTTTCACCATTAGAAACTAAAATATTCCCATCTCTGTTGCTTTTTTACAATTAGAGACGGAAATATTCCGTCACAATAAACCAATTTCGTCACTATACCCATTAGTGACGGAATAGTTCTGGCCCATAAAAATACTACTTATTAGTGAGAGGAGATTTTCGTCACTATATCCTATTTTATTTTGTTAAAAATTGCATAAGTGACTACATGTTTGTTGGGGACGGTCCATTAGTGACATTGAGCCTTTCCGTCGCTATAATCCTTGTATTAATGACGAAATAAATTCTGTCACTAATTTTCCGTCACTGATAGTAGATTTCTTATAGTGAAAAACAGGAATTTCGATACCCACCCCCTTGCTCATGTGAATTATTATGACTTTTCTTTCTCCCCAGTTAGGTGAAAATGTGGAAAGAGAAAATTTTGTAGCTTCGTGACTGATACACCAAATTATTATCTAAATATGGGATTTTAGATATGATTACTGATATATAGGATTCCTAGTTCAGTTAATAATTAGGATTGTGAAGTTTCTTCAAATTCTCGGAAAAAGAAGAAGAGAAAGTGAAATAGGCCCTGTTCGGATCTTAGTGGGGTCATATATTCAAGCTCCATTAACTACATGCCCACTTAAAGGATAGTGGTTGACTGGTGTGATATAGTTGACGTCATGGTCTTAGATCCCATTCTCATGGGCCATGCACACTGTAGCAATGTCAGTTACTTTAGAATTTCGGCCGATACGTGCCGTGTAAGCAACAGGTTACTTTAGAATTTCGGCGATACATACCGTATAAGAAACAACTCCCTCTCTCTAATATGAGCAATAGTCACCTCCTCGGGCCGAGGGGACAATTCCTCCTAGCTCTCACAAACACTTGGAATTATGGTTAAAAAATTAACCACCTCTTGTGGTTAATTTTTTTTTAAAATAATTTTTTCTAAAAACCAAGGATAGATGTGTGAACCCTAGGGTTGACTGAATCTTAACCACAGTTAATGGGAGAAAAGAATGGACACGTGGCCCCAAAAAGAGGGGATGAGACGGTAAGTCACCTCCTCGGCCCGAGGAGGTGACTATTTTCCCTCTAATATATACCAGTGTTTTGAAAAGTTATAATCGAGAACCGGTCAATCAACCAGTTCCAAAACAACCAGATTATTTTTAAAACCAGTCTTAAAATCGGAAACCGGAATAACCGGCTGGTTCAACCGGAGAACCAATGATATAACTGAAAATATCAGAAAAACTGGCAAAAAAATTATTTATTTTTTCAATAATCAAAGGATGTGAACCAATGGGACGGTCGAAATGGAACCGATCACCTTGCCGTTTCGACGATGGATATAGTTATGAAAACATTGAAATACACACGAGTCCGAGTATATATATGTGTCAACTATCATGTAACACTATTTGGACAAAAAAAAATTCAATGCACGAGTCTTCCTTCTATAACATGTTGCAAAAAAAAAAAGCCTAAATGGAGAAAGTTTAATCCATCCAATTGGACAGTGAAAACTATAACCTAGGTTGGGTAATATTAACCTTATAGGTTAATACTAATTTGGGTTAATGGAGGATGTTTCTGACGTCCAATCAAATAGTCTAGACATCTCTATTAGGACATTTTTATTTTTTTTTGTCATGGGTTAAGGGGGATTTATTTAATTTTATTATTTTTAGAATGCTACTTGTTTAAACGTGTGACACGCACAGGCTATATATATATATGTGTGTGTGTGTAACGTCAACTAGTTTGTGCATGTTTCCAATGTGTCACGAGTTTCAGTGACATGTGGCACTCCTGTGGGCCCACCAAAAAATTAAATGTGAATTTTTCTTCCCTAACACGGTAAAAATAAGCTCAATTGAATAAATATAAGTCATCTGATCGGACGGTAACTTAGGTTAGGTCATATTATCCTTAAGAATTAATGATAACCAACTAACGATAATGGTTGACAGTTCAAACATGCAATCGGATAAGTTGATTTTTGGCCACATATTAAGCAAGAGGACCCATACATTAAATTTTTTGTGGACCAAAAATAATGCCAATCACTCAAATGCATTATGCATATGCTACACCTATTCAATATATTTAAGTATTATTATTTTATTTTTAAAAATAAATATATATAAATTTCTAACATTTTGTGATATCGAAATATTTTAGAATTTTAATGAAAAATAATTATTAAAAAAACTATTTAAAAACAAAAGTTTGCTAAAATACCAAAATATCACCTTGAATTTCCAATATTTCGCCGCAATATGCAATACCGAAATAGCGCAAATCAATTTCAGGGGTGGGAACGAAACCGAGATTTTGCGAAATTTGCGGGATTTCAAACCTTATATACTCACGCAATTTGTGTTTGTGCGTGTGCGCTCATTCCCCAGCCCACCTCTTGAACATCCCCATCTTGTCAGTACCTTGTTTCCAGGTTCTAAGACTACTAAGAGCAATCCTATCTTTAGTTAGCACGAGTGATACACACTAAACTATGGTTTTGACATCACTCGTCTTCCCTAGGCATAAAATATCTTATAATTCAATTCCTCGACAGTAAAATAATTGTATAAAATTCATACCAACAATCACAAAAAGATGATATGAATGATTTCAACCTCAACACAATAAAACCTAAGACAATGATAGGATCATGTTGAAATCGATTATAAACATGAACAAATTGGTTGAAGAACAACCCTCTCATTATGCAATCATTGTTTACAAAATAGAGAAACCTAAATAAAATATAAGGAATTGATACAAATACTTGGCTAGGGTTTCATCTAAACCCTAGAAAAAGAGATTAATTCATGCTGAGGGTAAGGGACACCGCTTTCGACGAAGAAACACGAAGAATCTATCCTCCAACTTTCACAGATCTTCAGAGCTTTTCTTTCTTTCAATCCCCCAAAATTCAAAACCCTTCTCATGGCAAGTAGCTGTCCCTTTTATAGAGAACCAAACTTTGTTTCTAATTCAGCTTTTAGAAACTCCCAAGGGGTTAACACTCAACTTTTGCATGTGGATTACGAGGCCAAAACGCCGATGAAGATCGATCGCCAAGTATGGACAATCGATCATCCATTCCTAGGATTTCTTCTTTGGCTACTGTTTTATAGATGATTGATCATCTGGTTCTACGATCAATCGCTCTCTCGCTCTGACTGGCGATCGATTGTCCTGACTAGTACAATCGATCGTATCTTTTTTTTTTTTTTCTTTTCTTCTTTTTGGATGATGTTCTTTTGAGGCTTCGCATCTTGTAATCTTCAATTTAGCCTTATTTTTTTCGCATGATCCTGAAACAGCTAAAAACAATCAAGTACCATAACATGATCAAAAGAGAGCTCTAGGAACTAACAAATGCAGTTTGAGGTGTATAAATGTGCAACAATTAGCACCGATCACAAATCAACAAAATCATATAGAAGATGATCAAAAGAGATCAACAGGAGGTTATGTAGAGTCTGGATCTAGAACAGGTGTCGATCTTGGATAGGAGGGAAAATGCGAGACGTTCATATGGGACATCCAGTCCTCAAACACCTTCAGAAGGTTGTTGACAGAACTCAACTGAGCCTGCATCCCTCTGCAATAGAATCCCCGAGTTTACTTCTATTGCGTATGTAGGTCTTCAATGCATTCAGGTATCTATTACAGAAAACAAAGTTTACATACTTAACTAAGTATTTAACTCAAAACAATTAATACGCACAAATTATTTAGATGCATTTACTGTTCGATTGGGTACATCCATCGGTACTAAACTGGACCCGCAACCCTTGCGTCACTTGTCAAATAGATGGCCAAATGCATCATAATGTCAAAAAAAGCGGGTGAAAATATTCTCTTGAGGTGACACAATATAATTGCACTTCGAGCCTCAATTTTAGTGAAGTCATCTACTGTGTCAACCTTGAACATAATTCTCTAAAAAATAGCACATCACTCAATCAACCTGTTAGGCCAGTCCTAGGGAAGTGATTTTTGAACTGCCAAAGGAAGAAGTTGTTGCATTAAAATATGGCAGTCATGGCTCCTCAACCCACTGATTTTGTGTTCCTCAATTCACACACTGTGAATATTGGCAGCATATAAACCATCCGGGACCTTAACCTTCGTCGTACCTTATAAAACAAACTTATTTCTTCTGGCGACAACATGAAGTGTGCCGTAGGCAAATAAGTTTTCTATCCTACCTTAGGGAATAAAGTGAATTTTAACCAAAGTTAAAGGGTTGAGCCTATTCAAAAATCAAAGTTAAATGGGTCCATTTCTTCCCATTTAGTTCATCATGTAGTATGTGGTTAAGCATAGCCAAATTAATTTTCCACTCCTTCGTATCATTGAATTCTAGTTGAGATTCACCCATCTAACCAAGGGCGAAGCCAAGGGGGGGATGAGGAGGCAAGTGACACCCTAAAATCGACCTTTTAATCCCTCTAAACTATGGTTAATAGAATTAACAATTAGTACCATTTTGAATTAACTAACGTGTGGCCCCCGCGGCCCTAATCTTAAATACAGTTAAAGAGAGAGCAATTTGTTATTTTATTTTATTAAAAACAATGTTAGATGGTTTCGTAATAATCAACGAAGTTATCTTAAAAGAAATTAAACGATGCGTTACGTTAAGATTCAACCACCCCTAGCGTCAAACGGTTGAAAATGAAATAACCCTAAGGTTTTTGAATCATAACCGAAGTTAAGGGGTGTTAAACATTATTTGGAGGCAAATGCTTTTTCTTTGTTATTCATAAGTTGCTATGAAGGAGATCTAAACATCGTTTGTCACTTGAACAACAAGTGAACAAGTGGCGTATCTTACAATATTAGAGCACTTAATAAGTTTCTTTACTAGGGTTTGACATCGAAAAAAAGTGTCTTTAGTAGATTTGACATAAAAAATCAGGACCCCAAGTTGGTTAAAACTCTAGTTGTGTAATATTAATTCCTAAGGTTAAGGATTGCAGTTTTGACCGACTATGATTTTAGGAAATGAGACAAGTGTTCCGTTTACAATTTATAGACAGCACAAATAACTACAAAACTGCAAATTTCAAACACCATTGAATTTTTTTTCACCTGGGTGTGAATCTCTAGAGATCTGTCGCGATTCTCTGAGTCCCTTGTGGTTGTGATCCTTTCTTCATGTCACTACATAGAGAGGATGTATTAAGAAAAAAAAAACGAGAGAGAGAGAGCAACAAAGAGAGAGATCAATAAGAGAGAGAGCAAGAGAGAGACAGATCTGAGAGAGAAAGAGATAGAGAGAGAGAGAGAGAGAGAGAGACTTACTAGCGGGGGCTACCGAGCATTGACGGCGGCGGGAGGTGGTCGGACAAAGAACAATGGGAAATAGGGGAATTTGGGGTGTGGGGGGATGTGATTTCGCGGGCCCTGAAACTCGTTTTTTATATACCAAGTTTGTTGATGGAATATATCTGTCACTAATACTCATCAATCTATTGTGACGAAATTAGTTTTGTCCTAATGCCTCTTCACCATTAGAAACTAAAATATTCCCATCTCTGTTGCTTTTTTACAATTAGAGACTAGGAACTATTCCGTCACACTAAACCAATTTCGGTCACTATACCCATTAGTGACGGAATCGTTCTAGACCATAAAAATACTCCTTATTAGTGAGGAGATTTTCGTCACTATATCCTATTTTATTTTGTTAAAAATTGCATAAGTGACTACATGTTTATTGGGGACGGTCCATTAGTGACGTTGAGCCTTTCCGTCGGTATAATCTTGTATTAATAACGAAATAAATTCTCGTCACTAATTTTCCGTTACTGATAGTCGATTTCTATAGTGAAAAACAGGAATTTCGATACCCACCCCCTTGCTCATGTGAATTATTATGACTTTTCTTTCTCCCCAGTTAGGTGAAAATGTGGAAAGAGAAAATTTTGTAGCTTCGTGACTGAGACACCAAATTATTATCTAAATATGGGATTTTAGATATGATTACTGATATATAGGATTCCTAGTTCAGTTAATAATTAGGATTGTGAAGTTTCTTCAAATTCTCGGAAAAAGAAGAAGAGAAAGTGAAAAAGGGCCCTGTTCGATCTTAGTGGGGGTCATATATTCAAGCTCCATTAACTACATGCCCACTTAAAGGATAGTGGTTGACTGGTGTGATATAGTTGAGGTCATGGTCTTAGATCCCATTCTCATGGGCCATGCACACTGTAGCAATGTCAGTTACTTTAGAATTTCGGCCGATACGTGCCGTGTAAGCAACAGGTTACTTTAGAATTTCGGCGATACGTACCGTATAAGAAACAACTCCCTCTCTCTAATATGAGCAATAGTCACCTCCTCGGGCGAGGGGACAATTCCTCCTGGCTCTCACAAACACTTGGAATTATGGTTAAAAAATTAACCACCTCTTGTGGTTAATTTTTTTTTAAAATAATTTTTTCTAAAAACCAAGGATAGATGTGTGAACCCTAGGGTTGACTGAATCTTAACCACAGTTAATAGGAGAAAAAAGGGACACGTGGCCCCAAAAGAAGGGATGAGACGGTAAGTCACCTCCTCGGCCCGAGGAGGTGACTATTTTCCCTCTAATATATACCAGTGTTTTGAACAGTTAATCAAACCGGTTCCAAAACAACCAGATTATTTTTAAAACCAGTCTTAAAATCGGAAACCGGAATAACCGGCTGGTTCAACCGTAGATCCAATGATATAACTGAAAATATCAGAAAAACTGGCAAAAAAATTATTTATTTTTTCAATAATCAAAGGATGTGAACCAATGGGACAGTTGAATTGGAACGATCTCCTTGCCGTTTCGACGATGGATATAGTTATGAAAACATTGAAATACACACGAGTCGGAGTATATATATGTGTCAACTATCATGTAACACTATTTGGACAAAAAAAAATTCAATGCACGAGTCTTCCTTCTATAACATGTTGCAAAAAAAAAAAGCCTAAATAGAGAAAGTTTAATCCGTCCAATTGGACAGTGAAAACTATAACCTAGGTGGGGTAATATTAACCTTATAGGTTAATACTAATTTGGGTTAATGGAGGATGTTTCTGACGTCCAATCAAATAGTCTAGACATATATATTAGGACATTTTTATTTTTTTTGTCATGGGTTAAGGGGGATTTATTTAATTTTATTATTTTAGAATGCTACTTGTTTAAACGTGTGACACGCACATGCTCTATATATATATATATATGTGTGTGTGTAAAAGGTCAACTAGTTTGTACATGTTACCGATGTGTCACGAGTTTCAGTGACATGTGGCACTCCTATGGGCCCACCAAAAATTAAATGTGAGTTTTTCTTCCCTAACACGGTAAAATAAGCTCAATTGAATAAATATAAGTCATCTGATCGGACGGTAACTTAGGTTAGGTCATATTATCCTTAAGAATTAATGATAACCAACTAACGATAATGGTTGACAGTTCAAACATGCAATCGGATAAGTTGATTTTTGGCCACATATTAAGCAAGAGGACCCATACATTAAATTTTTTGTGGACCAAAATAATGCCAATCACTCAAATGCATTATGCATATGCTACACCTATTCAATATATTTATGTATTATTATTTTATTTTTAAAAATAAATATATATAAATTTATGACATTTTGTGATATCGAATATTTTAGAATTTTAATGAAAAATAATTATTAAAAAAAACTATTAAAAACAAAAGTTTGCTAAAATACCAAAATATCACCTTGAATTTCCAATATTTCGCCGCAATATGCAATACCGAAATAGCACAAATCAATTTCAGGGGTGGGAACGAAACCGAGATTTTGCGAAATTTGCGGGATTTCAAACCTTATATACTCACGCAATTTGTGTTTGTGCGTGTGCGCTCATTCCCCAGCCCACCTCTTGAACATCCCCATCTTTGTCAGTACCTTGTTCCAGGTTCTAAGACTACTAAGAGCCATATCCATGCTTGACTATTAACTATATTTCTTAGCTAGAAATTGTCATGATTCTTTGCTACGGGCCAGTCCGAAGTGGGTGAACCACCAGCTGAACAGTATGGATTAATTAGTCAAGATGAGGGTACAACTCTGATCCAATTGTCCACGAAATGGATTACATAATAAAAGAAAATTTTCACCCAACCTCAAAAATACAACTGAATCCACTTCGGTCCATTCTTTTGCTGAGACTTATAAAGCTTGACACTTTGCAGTTATCATGGTAGTTAGGAAATTTGAGTCACTTTGTCAAGATTTCTAACAAAATTAATTATTACCATCATGAGATTTCAAGTCTTTTATAATTTTTTTATGAGATTTGAAAGTATTCATTTTGTTGCATTTGAAGTCTTGCGAGAATTGCAATACAAGAGATGAAAAGCACGATACGTCTAGTTTTCAAAAGAAAATGCATATTGTCAAATACAAAACTTGCAAAGTGCCGACATTTTTAAGTCTCAGCAAAAGAATGAACCCTAGGGAAAATTGGTCAAGGTATATGCCCATTTGAAGCTACATTTGGAGACAACCATCCATAGGTAATAACTTGGGAGCTACTCAACTGCTAATGCCTCTTGCTCATTCCCCGCAACAAGGAATATAACATCCATAGGTAACGACTTTGGGAGCTACTTAACTGTCAAGGCCTCCTGCTCTGCATGCCATGCAACGACATCCTTATATGCCAAGTTACCCCCAAATATATCCAAGGCGCTCCCCACAGTAACATCCACACGTCCCATCCCTGCCACCTTTATCCTCTCTAAATCGACCATTATTGTTACGCCACCAGCATAAGTCACCGGAATCTGACAACAAACCAGAATGGGTCAACAATTGCTCCAGTGTATGAAGATAGCACATATAGGCAATGTATAAATTTAGTAAATGTGGGATGTGAGTGATGGATCGCTGTCCCTAATAGGAATGTTTCCTAATCTTAATAACGTCCAAAATCTTAAGGATCAGGTTGTTGCCTATTCTAATTATAAGGAAAAATAGGAACCCTAAATCAACTAATGGTAAAGGGAATGGTCAACAAATCAAAAGTATAAGTAAGAGATTCATTTGTACCAAGGTAAGTTGTTAGACACCCTTACCTTTCAAAATAAAAAGTTGTTAAGACACCCTTGAGACACCTGCTAAAAGCAGTTTACCTGCTTCCTAAATCCAGATTAGACTCTTTTGAAAACCCTACTAAAATTTTCAATTTTTAATTAAAATGAGATGCTATTTAAGGATATCATGTTATAATTCGAAACATGCTTAATTAAAAACAATTTATAAATGAAAACATGTTAAGACAGTTTAGGCAACATTTATTCAAAATAGAAACATGCTAATTTCGGAAAATGAAATTACCAAAAATAGCAGTAATCACAAAAATAGTAACAAATAACAAAAATGAAAACTAACCTAAATTTTTACATAGGGCAATTGAATCTGCTTAGAGTTGTCTACTTACACATTTACATGGGATCAAGCCACACATAGTTTCAATGCATGCTAACATAGTTTTGGGGGTTTTGCATTTTATGATTTTTTATTTAGAATTTTTTGAAAATAGTCCTAGCAGTTTAAACTCATTTGGATAATAGAGCATAAGGCTAGCAAGCTCAAATTAACCCCTAAAGTATAACTAAAGATGCCAAAAGGCTAAAAACATAATATGGAATTCACAATAACTTATAAAACACTAGATCAGAGAAATATTTTGCCCAGAATCAAAGAAGACAGTGCTGGAATGATGAAAAACATGTTGGCAGTAATCTTAATGCCACCAACTTGCAATAAGCCTGAAAAACACTTTGTTGGCCTCAAACTAGCACCAACATGAAATATATGTGAAACATTAGTTGGAGGTAGTTAGTCAACAGTTTCCTGCTATTGTGCTTCTCAGCGCACTGGATTAAGTTACTACTCGGAACTTGTCTGGGACATAATTTGGTCTTGTAGAATCCAAATCAACCCCAATTTTTTGCTATTTACTCCAAATTAAACATATAATATACTGTAAAAATACGAGGGAAAAAATCAAAGGAATTTGATCGTGGGTCCAAAATACATCTCAACCAATAACTACAGGTATCCTAAATTAATCTCAGATACGAGATCAGAGGCCATAGTTAAGATCAGAGGGTCAAAATACTTGTGGATATCAAATTCCAAAGGTTAATTCACCTAGTAAGGGGTTGATCATCCCATATCAAGTTCAAAATAAAAAATAAGTCATGATCAACAGTGCAGACAGGCCCGATCAAGAATCGCCATGGTCAGATCTGATCTCTGGTTTGCTTACAAGATCAAATTTTAAACAGGCTAATTTAATTAAACTTAAAGTTGTTTCAAAACTATTGTCCAATTAATTTAATCAAATCATGGTACTTCAAAAATCAACCTCACCCTCCAAGTTCTCCAAACTTCACATGTATTTTTCCTCATTCAAAGTAAAGAAAAAAGGAGAGAGGAGAATAGAATAAGAGATGAAAATAAGGCTTGATTTCGTTTATTCTCCGATGGCCACTGTGTATGAGACGTATCCAATAATATAAGAGATCAGCTCCTCCAATGTAAGTGACAAGAATAGATAAACTAGAAAAGAGAGAATTCCTCAGAAATTTCAACTGGCAGCTAAATTTTCCCATGGTTCACTTAATATGTGTGTGTTAAAGTCCCCAATTCGGACCTAAGGGTACCTTTGAACATTTGTATAAACCCCCCCTTAGGTCCAAATTGGGGACTTTAACTCGCATATTAAATGAACTCTGGGGAAATTTAGCTGCTAATTTGAAATTTCTAAGGACGAATTCTCTCTCTTCTAGTTCTTCTAAATATTCGAAGGTGCCTAGAATGAGTGTTATTAAAACCAAGCTTCAATTGAAATCTGTAGGTGACAGTAATACTATTACCTCCAATCTGCAGAAGGCTAAATCAAAGATGTCAGTAATAAATTACCGACAAGTGAAATCATAAGTCAAAATTAATTGGTGGACAATAACCACCACCAACTTCAAACAGATTTGCTAATTTTGAATTTGGTAGGTTCCTTATTGATTTTAGCAACTCCCTGTATGGGATATGTGCATGATTTTGAAAACTATGTAGACAATAGCATTACTACCACCAAAGGTTTAGTCCAAAAACCTTAATTTTTAAATACAAACCCCAAAGTGACACGTGTCATTCTATGGTTAGTTTAAAATCATTTTCCCATTTTAAAGATATTTTAAGTCTAAAAAACGTCCAATTTTACCCGACTAAACATTTCTGGTAAGAAGAGAATTTAAAATGCCATTTGTTTGATAGATAGGGGTATTTTGATAATTTTTCAACTCAAATTAGTCATTTTCAAAAGTCATGGGTATTTTGGTAACTGTTGGGGATTCTTGGAGAATTCTCGGGTAGGTCACAGGAGGTCCTGTAGGCCCTACATGGGTCCAAAAATAGGGTGCTTACATGAGACATTCAAATTATATTGGCAGTCGTGTAAAGAGATAAGGTTTAGAGGGTACAGTCAATAGTTTGATCAGATGGAACTCTATATCAGAATTGGGATTAGTGCATACATCCCAGACTACCAAAAATTTGATCTACTCAATATGACTGACACGGCACAAAGAGAAAATTTCCCCTTTTTCGCCTATGTGGACAGTGGACATCAACGTAAGGATGATCCAAAGGGCATAGTGACTATGCTTCAGACCCTTGAGCTGGAACATTCCCTGATCTTTTTATGGTTTGCAACCAACTGTGTTACCTAGACACTCTAGTTTTCCCAAATTTTGCCGTGCCGACACTTGGACACGACACGACACTCCATGGCACGACACGACACTCCTTGATACATGCCTATACCATGTCATGGTGACATTAACATTATGATTAGGCACATGGTACTTAAAGTATGCCATGTCATTTTAAAAATACAATTAAAGGAATTTTTTGTCAATTTATGTTGTTTTTTTGGAAACATAGATGAAATTTTACTGGAGAGAGCAGCAGCAACAACAACGATCAATGTGTATATCTCTCTTCTCTTCTCTCTTGTTGCTCATTTCTACTTCCTATAAGAGCATTTTTTATAACTTATGTATATATTTTTTTAAAACATTGGGGCCTTGTGATCCCCCTCTTTTTTATTATTATTGTTATTTAAAAATTTTGAGTTATAAATTATTATTATATATATATATATATATAATCATTTTTTAAAATATGTACGTCTGTGCCGCCGTATTGAGATTTTCAAAGCTTGCCGTGCTGAACACCCCTAGACACCTGGACACTTGGCACCTGCACCACGTGCCTAGGTAACACTGCAACCAAGTATTAAACTCGCAACTCAACTGTTAATCCTTCTTTAATTAATGAAGGTACTTGGTCATCAGCATTTTAGCACTTCAAAGTCAACACTAGGAAAGGAAAATAATCCCTTCAGCTAGTGCAAGTATTTCTGGTCATTGCCAAGATGTATTGCATGTTTTGTCCAAGCAAAGCATTTGAGAACAAGTAAAAAGTGAGGACATAAAAGGGCAAGCAAGATAATATTGGATAACAGTGAAAGGATACACACAGATGCAGAATAATGTATTATGCAATACACACGGAGAGTGCCTGCCAAGCAATGCCACAAGTTCTTCGTCTATTCCCAACCTGCAATATAAAGAAGCCAATATGAAAATTTCTTGATAAACATAACAGTAAAGCACAACTACATAAAATTGTCAGCGCAAAGGGTACATTCCATGCACAGGTAAGGCTTTAAAAGGTACAAGTCATAGTTTTCCTATTTATCATACTTTTAGGTATATACTTATAAGCTAGTCTGACATCTTCCATCACCATAAGAGTTCTACTGGAAATTCTTTGGTACAAGTCCAGTGTTCTGAAATCCGAATGGTTGAACCATTAGAGCAGTCCCCAAACTGGGTCAAACAAGACTCTACCCTGGCGTCACATTAAAATCGGTCTAGAATTGAAGAACCTTATCAACGAGGGCAGCGAACCGTTTGTCGGGTCAACAAATTGCCCAGGTCTGCCAAATACTCATTCTTGCTGCCATTTTACAATGTGTTTTAGATGTCAATTCCTGTCCATCTCGGCCGATTTATATAAAATAAAATAAAAACTTGAAGGGTTTTATGTTGTAAAATCCAGTGAGGGATCCTCATTTAGACATTTTGGTTGAGAAATAAATGGGCTTACACGCAGTGTTACTTAGGCACTTCAATTTTTCAAATTTTGCCGTACCGACACCTTGACACGACCATTGTTTTAAAAAGCGTGGGAGGCTTACGCCTCAAGGCTCGCCTCGGGACGAGGCTTAAGGAAAACGCCTTGAGGCTCAACCATGAGGCTTAAACCCCATGAGACACATGCCTAATGCCTTGAAGCTCGCTTTATGTCTATGGCGTACATATCATACATTAACTAAGATTAAGTTTCTAGCCACAATTGAGACTTAAATGTCATTTTTGTTTATTTATTATTTGTTTCAACTAATTTATACAGTATTTCCTATGTGTACATGTGTGCCCACACGAACACACACAATGTACACTATATATATATATATATATATATTATAATCTTTCATTAACTTTTTGAATCTTTTTGTAATTTTTTTTATATTTTATTTATTTGTTAAAATGAGAGCATAAAGCTTTCTATTGAGGCTTAAGACTCATGCATCATGAGGTCTTAACGTCTCGCCTCACCCCTTCACGTTTTAAAACATTGGACACGACACTCTGTGGCACGACACAACACTCCTTGATACGTGCTTGCACCGAGCCATAGTGACATCAACATTATGTTAGGCACATAGCACTTCAAGTATGCCGTGCCACTTAAAAATAATATATATATATATATATATATATATATATATATATTAGATTGCTAGGAACTTTTTGTAAAGTTGTGTAGCTTTTTCGACAACAGAGAGGAAAACTTACTAGGAGAGCGGCGGTACCAACGACTATCAATACGTACGTATCTCTCTTGTTTTCTCCTCTCTATTCTCTATGTGAATATTTTTTAAAAACTTTGGTACACTTTAAAAAAAAAATTGGAACAACCCGGACAAGTAGTCCTCCTCTTTCTATTCTTATTATTTTCTCTATATTTTTGAGTTATAATATATATATATAATCATTTTCAAATCCTATACGCCTGTGCTACCACGGTCCAACACCTTTAGACACCTGCACACTTGGCACCCGTACCACATGCCTAGGTACACTGCTTACAAGAAAAATATTGTTCATATAGCCACAAAAAATGCAACTAATTATGTGGTTGCAAGAAGGATGTTGGAGACGACAATCCTTTCCATCTGGTGAATTTGATTTAAAAGAAAATTTGAGTTACTTATACCTTATTGGACATAAATTATTCACCCAACTGCTAGTTGCTTTGCAACAGATTTCAAGTTTTACAAAGCCTTCTCTCACATATACATGACTTAAGGGGTTCAATGACTCGCAATGTTTAACATGTGTGTGAGGCTTACGCCTCAAGGCTTGCCTCGAGGCAAGGCTTAAGGAAAACGCCTCGAGGCTTAAATCTCATGTGTGATGTGGCTAGCGCTTCAAACTTTGAGACTCACATGAAGCACATGCCTCATGCCTCAACCCCTTAAGGTCCTGAGACTCGCTCTATGTCTAGGGTGTGTGCCTCATACATTAATAAAATAATAGGTTATAGCTACGTAACTAAGACTTCAACAATAATTTTGTAAAGCTAGTGAAAAGGTCCTATGTTTTTTTTTTGGAAGGCTAGTGAAAAGGTCTTATGTTGCTTACTCATTATTACAAATCTCCCAAGAAATACCTAATTTCTCACGAGAAATATCGAGAAAACCATCTAAAGTTTAAAATCTATTTTTATCGCGATATTTTAAAAGTCTCTCGAGAAATACATTTTTCTCTTTTATTACATAAATATCCTAAGGTTTAGCCGATATTTTAAAAATATAGCAAAAAATAATCAATTTTGATGAATTTATAAATTGGTGATATTTATTACTATTTTTTATAATTTTAATCATTGCCAAGACTTTGGCGAGAAATATATGGAAAAAAACTCTTTGAAAATCTCCCGAGAAAACCTTCAGCCAATAAAAATCCGAGCACGAGATTTGTAACGTTGTGCTTACTTAGTATCCTTACTTCCAGAGTTTACATGTTTGTAAACTCCTTGGAGTTATTAGAAGTACTATACTTTGGTTCAATTCTAATACAATATTTGATTACCGATAAAAAATAATAATTAAAGCTCGTTTTATACATTAATTTAAAAAAAAAAAGTTCTAGCCACAAAGGAGCGGAGCTAGGGAGCACATGTCCCCTTCCCCCCAACTTTTGAAAAAAAGGGATTTTTTTATAATTGGGGGGATAGCATTGGGCATGGGAGGCAGGTGCTAAAAGGATTTAGAGAAAAGTCTGAGATGGTTATTCATTCAATATTGTCATCCTCTTATAGAGGTACAGAGATTTGAAAAGATACAAAATGAGTTGTAAATATGATTCTCTAACTAAAAATAGAAATTCAAAAAAAAGAAATTAATTGTGTGATTGATCCTCTTGGGTATCTTGAGAATATTGAAGAGAGATTGTAGGAGAGGATTGTGGTACGTTATCACCCCCCCTGCAAGCTGATCGTGGGCAAGGAGACGACGTGAAGCTTGGACCTCCATAATTCAAAGGATAACCGTGGTAAGCTCTTAGTGAAGAGATCAGCCAGTTGCTGCTCAGAGGGTACAAAAGTAACATGAAGGGAACCATTCACTACCTTTTCTCGTACGAAGTGATAATCGACTTCAATGTGTTATTACAGGCGTGAAAGACGGGATTGGATGCCATATGGGTGGCACTTTGATTGGCACAATAAAGAGTAGGGGTAGATGTAAATGAGATACCCATGTCCCGTAAAATATAAGTCAGCCATGTGATTTCAGCAGCAGCAATAGCAAGAGATTTATATTCTGCTTCGGCGCTTGAGCAAGCAACGGTGGGTTGCTTCTTTGCACCCCACGAGACACAATTTGAGCCAATGAACATGGCAAAGCTAGATGTAGAGCGGCGGCTATCGGGGCAACCAGCCCAATCAGCATCAGAGAAACCATGAAGAATTTGGGAGGTATTGGAGTCGATGAAGAGTCCATAATCGAGAGTTGCTTTAACATATCAAAGGATTCTTTTCACAGCCTGCATATGGAGGGTAGTAGGAGAGTGCATGTGTTGGCAAACTAAGTTGACACAATAAGCAAGGTCGGGCCTAGTAAATGTGAGGTATTGGAGAGCCCCAACTGCGCTTCGATAGGCAGAGGCATTAGGGAGAGGAGTACCAGCGGAGGGGAGACGTTGATGGATTACCATTGAAGTGAAGAGAGGTTTACAATCAGACATTTCAAGTCGTGAGAGGAGATCTAGGGCATACCTAGTTTGAGAAAGGAAAAGGCCCGTTGGTGTAGATAGAACTTCAATACCTAAGAAGTAGTGAAGGGGACCGAGATCTTTCATGGCAAATTCAGTGCCAAGGCGACTAATATAAGTGTTAAGAATAGACTCGTTGTTGGAGACAAGAATGATATCATCAACGTACAATAATAGAATCAAGAGAGAGTCATTGGAATGAAGGATAAACAGGGAGTTATCTGCAGAACTACAAATGAAGTCAAGGGAGAGAAGAAACATACGAAAACGTTCAAACCAAGCACGTGGAGCCTGTTTAAGGCCGTAGAGAGCACGGTGAAAGGAGCAAACATGATCAGGTTGGTGAGTATCAATGAAGCCAGGAGGTTGCTCCATGTAGACCTCCTCCTTTAGAAAGCCATGGAGAAAGGCATTCTTGACGTCTAGTTGCCGCATATGCCATTTGTTAATTGTGGCTAAGGTAAGTATTGTACGAATAGTGGCTGCCTTCACCACAGGGCTGAAAGTTTCTTCAAAATCTACACCTTCTTGTTGAGTATACCCTTTGGCAACTAAGCGAGCTTTGTAACGCTCAAAGATCCATCAGGTAAAAACTTCGTTTTGAAAACCCATCGTGAACCGACCACATTCATATGGGGCTGTCTTGGAACCAACGTCCAAGTATGATTGGAGGCAAGAACTTCAATTTCACTTTCCATAGCAGTCCGCCAATGTGGAATTTTGAGGGCTGTCTGGACAGTTTTTGGTTCAACTGAGGCATCAATGGCAGCAAGTAAGCACTGATAATTGGGGTGCAAGTGGGTAACAGAACGAGGTGGAAGGGGGTGGGTAATTGAGAATAGGACAGGTTGGAGACATTTTGATTTTGCTCGGGTAATCATAGGATGAGTGTTGAGATCTGTAGGAGCTGTGATAGATGGAGCAGGTGGCAAAGGAGGTAGGTCGATGGAGATGGTGCCACTTGGGACAGCATGTAGTTGAGTGGTGGGATTGATAGATTGATTAGGGGAGGGGCTGGTATTTGGAGAGGGGGAAGGAGAAATGGGTGCATTAGGGACGCGTGGTATGATAGTGGCATTTGAAGGAGAAGGTGAATTAGAGGGTAGAGAATGGAGACATGGTAGCTTCACAACGGATGGGAAAGAGGAAGTAGATGTTGATTGTGGGTCTAGCCATGTGACCAAGTCGTGAGGAATGTGACAAAGAGATGCTGGATTTTTAGTAGTAGAAAAGGGAAAAATAGATTCATCGAAACATGATGCGAAATATAGACACGGCCAGATGTGGAATCAAGACACCTAAAACCTTTATGGTGGTCGCTGTATCCGATAAAAACACAAGCCTTGGATTTGGGGGTGAATTTATTTACTGCATAATCGCGGAGATATGGGAAGCAACGACACCCAAAAGTGCGAAGGAAGGAATAGTTCGGGAAAGAACCAAAGAGGATAGAGTAAGGAGACGCATCTTGGAGGACTGGTGTGGGTAGTCAGTTAATGAGGTATGTGGCTGTCATGAAGGCCTCAACCGAAAGAGTGGAAGGAGCTTTACTTTGAAAAAGCATGGTAAGACCAGTTTCTATTATGTGGCGATGTTTACGTTCCGAGGTCCCATTTTGTTGAGGTGTATGCGGGCATGACACTTGACGAATGATGCTACATGTTGAAAGATGGTTTAGAAAAATGAGAGGAAAATTCTCCACCACCATCGGTATGAAATATTTTAATTTTTGTCGCAAACTGAGTTTCAATCATTCGTTGAAAACGAACAAAGCAATTAAACACATCAGATTTTCGACGTAAGGGATAGAACCAAGTATATCATGTATGGTCATCCACAAAAATAACATAATATTGAAAACCAGAGGAAGAGAAGATTGGAGCTGGACCCCATAGATCCGAATGAATTTTATTATAAGGCTTTGAAATAGAATAGTCATGAGAAACAAAAGGAAGTCTACAGCTCTTTCCTAATTGACACCCTTCACAAACAGAGGAGTTTTTATTCAAACTAATAACTCTAATGACGTCTTGATGATGCAGAAGACGAATTATTCTTTCAGCTGGATGTCCAGGTCGATGATGCCATTGATGAAGGGATGCAATGGTTGAGGAAGACATAATAGCAAGAAGAGCCGCTTTATTGAGAGCAACCACATAAAGGTCATGGTGAATGTGCCCCATTCCCAGAATTTTTTCAGTGGTCTGATCCTTTATCACAAAACTGAGGTGTGAGAAGACGAAAAAAAACAATCAAGTTGAGTAGTTAATTGACTAACAAAAATAAGATTTTTTCAAAGACCCGGAACAAGAAGAACATCTTGGAGGAGAAGAGAACCATAGGGAGTGGAGAGATATATAGTACCAATGTGAGTAATTGAAAGAGGAGATCCATTACCAACTATCACTTTATTGTGGCCAATGTAGGGTTGGATAATTGTGAAGATACCTGAATTGTTTGTCATGTGGGAAGAAGCGCCGGTGTTAGGGTACCATTGAGGATCAGATGGATCCGAGATGGAGAGGGCAGCAAGGGCATGCGAATGAGGAGTAGAAGGCTGTTCAGATTTCGAATAGGTCTGATTGAAGCGGTGCCAGCAATCGAGTGATCCATGCCCAAGCTTGCCGCAGACTTGACATTTGAGAGGAGAGGGACCAAGTATTCCAGCTGTAGTGAGAGGAAGGTTGGTTGTTAAAGAACAGCCATTTTTGTGGTTGTTGCTTCGGTATTTATTTTCATTGTGTCGTTTGTTGTGATTATTGTTGTAGTGCGCAACAAAGGCTGTATCAACAGGATGATTCTCTTTGGTTCGAATCTCTTGGTTGATGACATTCGGAATGAGATGATCATACGAAGGAATTGGCGGTTTCGCCAAGATTGAAGTAACAAAAGCTTCATACTCGGATCCAAGTCCATTTAGGACCCAAAAATTTTTGTCTTCATCGGATTCCGAGTGTCCAATAGTGGCAAGATTATCACAAAGATTCTTGAAACGACGAAGGTAGTCAGAGATTGTTGAGGTTCCTTTCTTACACATTTGTATTTCGTGTCATAGTTGATACTCATGGGCTTTGGATCTTTGTGCATAGGTATTTGCAAGAGCATTCCATACAGCATGGGCAGTGGTTAGCCCGACCACCTCGCAAAGTACCTCTTCCGATAAAGTTGCATTTATCCAACTGAGGAGTAATTGATCAGTTTGATTCCACCAATCATAGAGAGGATTAGTTTCATTGAGATTATTACCATCACTGTTGGCAAGAAATTGAGTTGGGGGTTGGAGAGAACCATCAACATAGCCCATCAGATTTTGGCTGCGGAGAAGAGGGACGAATTGACTTGTCCATAGGAGATAATTGGTAGATGTTAGTTTTACTGAGATAAGGTTTAAAATGGAGGAAATAGTGATAGTAGGAATTGTGAAAGTGTTTGCTGAAGCAGTCAAAACAGAGGAATTGTTTGCTGCCATTTGTGGCAAGAAGAATATAAGAGTAGTGGGTGGGTGGCTTGAAAGAAAGGAGAGGCAGGGGAAGGACGATTAGATCACTAGAGATCTAGTAAAAGCTCTGATACCATAAAAGGATTTAGAGAAAAGTCTGAGATGCTTATTCATTCAATATTGTCATCCTCTTATAGAGGTACAAAGGTTTGAAAAGATACAAAATGAGTTGTAAATATGATTCTCTAACTAAAAATAGAAATTCAAAAAAAAGAAGTTAATTGTGTGATTGATCCTCTTGGGTATCTTGAGAATATTGAGGAGAGATTGTAGGAGAGGATTGTGATACGTTATCAGGTGCCCCCCTTACACTTCTGAAAAAATAAATAAATAATTTATAGTTAAGCAATGGAGGGATGGAGCAGCTGCCACAGTTCAACACATGTCTCTTTTAACCCATATTAATTGTGGTTAAGATGCACTAACCTTTGGAGTTCAACAATATAAACTTAGTTTTTTACAAAGATATTAAAAAATAACCCTAAGGGTTAAAAATTCTTAACCAGAGTTGAATGTTTTTTAATATATAGGAACATCGATCCTAGGGACCACAAAAAGAAGGAAGATGTACATATGGTTGCTTCCACAGCACCCATCCGATTACTAGCTGCAACAGCTCAGCAACAATCAGTTGTCAGAAACACCAGGCCAGCCCGACCAAACCAGGGGCAAAACCATCCCCTCAGAAACTTTACCCCTCTTCCATACACACTCAGCCAGTTGTTGAGAGGCCCCACACCTCTTTTACCTCCAGACAAACAGAACAAGAACTACCAGGCTGATCATCACTACGCCTTTCAATGTTATTTTTCTTGAACCTCCAAGGTTGGTGTAACCACGGTTAATAGGATTTAAAAGCTTGGTTCAAAATATCGGTATCGGTTGCCGTATCGGTAAGTCCAAAATATGATACGTATCGGTTGGATACAACGGAAAAATTCAGGATACGCTAAAAACAACTTGGATACGCAAAGAAAAACTTGGATACCTTGTATAAAACTTATTTTAATGCAAAATATAAGCTAAAAACAAACTAAATGAAGTCCTCCAACTACATTTATAATCATACATATGAGAGTTAAAAATTTTATTAGTTAAAAAAGACGTGCGCGCTGATAAATATGTATGAAAAAATACAAACCATAGTTACTTAACCAAGTGATAGATGCCAAACTATTTTCATGAATCTAAACTCATTTCAAATTTTTTATTATAATTCTTTATTTTTTCATTTTCGGATTTTTAAAAAAAGTGATAAAAAAAATTTGATTTCGCAAAAATTCCTAACCATAGGGTTAATTTTTTACAAATCAAACCCTAAGAGTTAGTGTATCTTAACCACAGTTAATAAGAGTTAAAATGGGCACATTCTAATCTTGATTTTTTTTAAAAAAATATTTTAAAAAAATTAACTTTAAAGTTAAAAATTCTTAACCATAGGGTTAATTTTTTTAAATCAACCCCTAAGAGTTAATAAGAGTTAAAAGGGACACATTCTAACTTTGATATTTATTTTTTTTAATTAACTTTAAAGTTAAAAATTCTTAACCATAGGATTAATTTTTTTTAAATCAAACCCTAAGAGTTAGTGTATCTTAACCACAGTTACTAAGAGTTAAAAGGGACACATTCTAACCTTGATTTTTTTTTAAAAAAAATTAACTTTAAAGTTAAAAATTCTTAACCATAGGGTTAAGTTTTTTAGAATCAAACCCTAAGAGTTAGTGTATCTTAACCACAGTTAATAGAAGTTAAAAGGGCTGAGTGAGGCTAGCACTTCTTCAAATTGGGTAAAACACAATACAAGGTCTGACTGTGTGTGTGGCTGAGTGAAGCTAGCACATCTCTTCAAATTGGGTAAAATAGAACACACAGGTCTAATTGTGTGTGTGGATGTCTGGCTGAGTCAAAGTGAGGCTAGCACTCCTCCTTCAAATTGGGTAAATCGTGTTCAGTCATGAGTTTAAAAGTCTTCAAGTATTCAACAAAGAAAAAGAAAAAAAAAAGCAAAACCTGTTTGGCCGAAAGAGGGAAAGGGGCAAAGGAGCAAACCGCAAAAGATTAGCACTCCTCTTTGATTGTGCGATTGACGATGGCAACGGATTTGGGCGACAAAAGGCAACGACGATTGAAGATGATGGTAATCTACACTCTACATGCACATGTATGTACCCAATACCCTAAATCCCTAATCCTCCTCTACTAAAAAATCTGTTTTTTTTCTTTTTCTACTTCTCAATCCCAAATCTATCCTTTTTTGGGGGGATGGTTATTGCAAACAAACCCCATTTTGATCAGGGTATTTTTTTTTACTATTAAAAACGCGTATCAACCATATCGGTGCGTATCGGTACCGATATGCACGATATGGTCGATATGGGGTAATTTTTTTTTTCAGTTGTATCTATGTATCGGCCTATCGGGTACTCGAAAAACCGATTCGTATCAGCCCGTATCAACGATAGGTATCGATATTTTGATCCATGGTTAAAAGAGACACATGTTGACTTTGGGTGTGATTGAACTCAGAGAGGGTTCAATCACAATTGGTTGTAATCTCCTTTTTTATATCGATAATGAAAACCATATATTAATCAAAGAGAGAGTTTACAAGAATATAAACTCAAGAAAAGCCAAGCATAACAAAAATACAAAGAGGTAAAATCAAGAAACGCAACAGAAGCGTTCTTAATATGAGAGAGGCATCTTGTCAACCCAAAATAGCTCGCAAATCCGCCCGTTCCTAACGCATGCTTGCCCATTCTAGAACTAAATAGACGGGTACGAGAGCAAATACGTTGAAGAGAAGACAGAGTCCTCGAAAACTCTCTTGTTTCTCTCTTTCCAAATAACCCACGAAATGGCCTCAGGGAGGACGGCCCAAATTGTCATCCGCGCACTATCCTCACAAATCAAGATCCAGTAGGATAAGAAGCTGTGAAAGGAAGAAGGGAAGACCTAGTCCACACTTACTCGGGATAGAAAATACCCCCAGATCACACCCACCATAGGACAATGCAACAACAAATGTGATCCAATCCCCTTCAACTTATTAAAAAATATATCTTTTATACAATGTTGTTTAATTATTAGGGCATAGTAATCAACAAGAGGGCACTCGTAATGGTTGGTACGAACATTACATGACGCGTAATCATTGTCCAACAAAATTCACCAACATGACACATGTTCAATCAACCATTGTGTGCCCTCCTATAATAAAATCCTGGCTCCACCCCTGTAGCCACATAACTAAGACCTAAAACATTAAATTCTAAGGCGTATGCCTCATAGTTTCTTTTATCAATAAAATAACATTATTTTTTTTATTTTGATATTAGTTTAAACTAAAACTTAATTTATTATGTCTAATGTATTTAGCTTTTTAAAAACTTGTTGAGTATATTTTACTCTAGTTTTTATAGTAGGCTTCGCAATTATTTGGAGCCATTGCTTAACATATGTTGGTGACTAATTTGTAATTGTTCATTGGAATCCAACATCCACCACATGATGATCGAACATTATCCATCTTTCAATACGTATATGAATAAAAAAATGTAAATCTAAATTTCAACATTTCATGTCTCTTAAATTTGTTGTTTTTATGGTTGATAATTTATATAATATTGTATACACACACACAATATATATATATATATATATATATATATATATGTTTATAATCTTTAATTAATTGTTTTGAATCTTTTTTACAATGTTTTTATTTATTATTTATTTATTTGTTAAAATGAGGGAGCATGAGGCTTTTTTGTCAGGCTTATGCCTCACGCATCTTGAGGTCCCAATGTCACGCCTCACGCCTTCACGTTGCCTTCACGTTTTAAAACATTGGTGACTATTACTCAAATTTTCTAAGGGAGAGCTATTACTCAAATTTTGATGGATCCAAAATCTTGAAAATGAAGTGAGAGTATTGCTAAAATCACAAAAACTATGGAAATGAAACTCGCCGAAACCTTTACGTAACGGCCATTATGTAACGATCCTGCCAAAGTCTGTAACAGTCGTAATCTCCCAAAAGACATGTCCGGCCTCCTCGATGTTCTAGAGACAATGGCAGATCAAAGGCACAAGTAAAAGAATATGATAAAAAAAAAAAGACAAAGATTCAAGTGTATGGATACTTTGCATGATAGATATGACTTAATTAGTGCAAACAATGCTTCTAGTTAAGAATTAGTAGTTCAGTTGTAATTTGTAAATAGTATACTACATTACTATTTCCAATTCTTCTTCTTGTGATCTAGTATTGAGTTCTTAATTATGTTTTTACTATTTGTAATTCTGTATTTGAGGTTAATGTAGGTGAATGTTTGGAGATTGTCCAAACCAGTGTTACAAATCTCATTCTCGGGTTTTTATCAGCTAAAGTTTTTCTCGGGAGATTTTTAAAATGTTGCAATAAAAACGAAGTTTTAAACTTTAAATATTTTTCTCGGTATTCATCGCGAGAAATTAGGTATTTCTCTGGAGATTCGTAATTTCGTACCACTGGTCCAAAACTCCAAAAGTTGGCGACTCAAGTTCTCAGCCAGAGTTGAAGTTCATTTGGGTAATTGAGTGTGGTATATTGAAGTGCTTTTAACACACATATTGCATTAAAAAAGGGAAATAGGTTAGAGCTTCAGAGGCTCAATGACATAGCAGACATTCATTGCAACTTGCCACTAAAGCAGAGATAAACTAATGTACAAAACTTTCAAATTGAACTTTAAGTATCTATGTAAATTGCAGACTCAATGTTACCTATAATAACTTGTAGAAATATACACAAGGAATGAAATTTGATCCTATCAACATTGAGTGGATTAAAATCAAAAGAGACCGGATAGTGAAGGAGGACGAGTCTCTAAAAGACAACAGACACAGAACATGCTTTCCCAAGAAGCATTGATGCCAAGAATTAGTAAGTAGTAAATATTTGGTATGAGTGTTGACTTGTACAAATCGTGATGTCCATCATTATGAAGAGGAAGGAGAAGATAATGACGAGAAGCGTAAGGGAGTTTTTGGTGATGGAAATGAAGGGCAGAACCAAGACCGGAGGAATTAAGATTAGGGCAATGATGAGGAGACTTGCCTCCATCTAAGTTAGAAAGTCATAGGCATAGAACGATAAACTTTTGAATTTTGATGTGCCTTGAACTCATGTTTTGTGATTTTGTTGAGTTATTTATGTTATACCGATGAACTGTCATTTGAGGTTTGAATTTGAAGTTTGAAATTACATTTGTTATGTCACGTTCTTTTGATATTAGTTCTGACACATTCTTTTGATATTAGTTCTGAATGATGATTTTTTTTAAAAAAATTTATCTCTCTGGTGTTAATATTAACTTGTTTTGAGTTTTAGTGATTCAGAAAACTTTATATTTTTCTAGAACTTTCTCTCATTTTTCTGTATTAAAAAAAATCACTTTTTTATTACTTACGGGACATTTTACTTACTATTATTTATGACATCACGTGTCGACTGGGTCAACCTGGATGGTTGGACAGTTCGAACCAAAACGGCCACTTTTACGGGTCGATAAATGAACTGTTTAGACCCAGACGTTCCTTTTTACAGGTCACTGAATAGTTAGAGTTAAAAATTTCTGATTACAGGATTTTCTAAAGGGCGTCTGTTGGTAGATGTATGGGTTGATTTTTGATCCAGTAAGTCGGTGCATGACTTCACAAAGAAATATCATTACAGGCAAACTATACTATTTCCACTGACACCAGGGACTTTAACCCTAACAAAGAATCTTATTCTAGGCTACTTACATAACACTAAATTTTTTATACCTGACAGATAGTGTCTACAAGGTGGTACATGATGCCATGGGTGTATATAACTACGACTAAGGATACAAGTATAGCTCACATACATCCCAACAACTCTCAGTCCCACACATGCATTGGTACAAGTTACTGGGCATGCAGACAACATTTACTAGAAAGGATATATTAGTTCATAGTGAATTGTCAATGTCCAGGGTTATCTCAGTCATGTATCTTGAAATTAAATACCATAATTGCTGAAAGCAACTCAAAGAAAAAAAAAAGATACAGGACCAAGGAAAGTTGGGAGTAAGGGAAAAATATCACAGTTACCTCTTCCCTTCAACATCAACGCCATGAACTAGAAACTCATCAGCATTGATGGCAAGAAAATCCAAAGTTTTCTCATTAAGATATACATCGCTGAATTTCTGCCATCTATCAGTGACAACTGCATATTTACCCTCCTGCACATCAAAGTCAGCATGCACAAGACTAAGAGAAATGATAGATATTCAAACTAAAAGCTCTTTGAACAAAATTCCTTTTTCCTTTGGTTCCTCTCTCAGAACCACCGTAGGCTGTACTTGCTAATGTAGTGCAGTATTGAACTTCATGCTTCTACCCACACTCACCACCCATGTGGCACCCTAGCATGCAAGAAGGTCCATTTGAGAGAATGCATTCTATTGGTGGGATGTACTCTTGGATTGATCACAATCCATAAATCATTCAATCAGATGATCTTATTCATCCAACAAGTAAAATTTATTTAAATTTGACTTTTCCAACCAAAATTTTAGGAAAAGAGTCCATGAAGTTTCATGCTTGATGCTTTACTTGTTAGCAAATGCTGGCGCTTATCTTTTATTTAGTGATTGAAAGGAAGGGGGGGCTGCCAAATTAGGGAGTGTGGAGACTAAACTTTTCGGCTTCCAGAACACCGTCCCCTGGGCTCATACAGTTAGTGTTTCTAGTTTCTAAATTTTTGTCCAGAACTAAAGCTCATGGAAGCCTGGTAGATGAAGAGATCCATTTTTTAGGATACTCTATCCTATTCCTATCATCTTATCTTAAACTTTTTGATTCTCTTAAGAATTATTATACTGACTGGCACAAGAGCTCCAGCCTCTATTATATGCTTGATTAGATCATCGTCAAAGTTCACACAATAGCGTAGCCTGTATGACATTAATGTTGAGTGGTATAAATATATAGACATATCCATCACTAACCTTGCTTCCAATTTAACTTCACCCCTGTTAAACTATGAACAATTGCAAACAGCCTAAAATTCGGAAGATCGAATGCTGTAGCAGTAAAAGTTGCTTGAGACTCTATTTGACTGTCAACGAAGCTTGTCTTGTTATGTTGGGAATTAGAAGATATAAACACAATTTACATCGGTTCCAAAAACTTTGCATGTGTATATATAATTTACGTCCTAAAGTTAGAACCTCCATACCTTCTTTCTGCAGCTAAGATCCAACACAAGCCTCTGTTTTCCAATAACTCGGACAAGATCTTTGAGCCTTTCAAGGTCCATTTGTCCATTGTTGAAAACATACTACAATAAAACCCATAAGAATATGTAAAGAACAAAAGTTTCGAAGAAAATATATAAACATAAGCTAGCGACATATCCGATTCAAAGGACCATCTAAATCATAGTATACCAATCATTGTTATGCACCAATTAAAAAAAATTATTGTTATGTATTTGTATTACATATAAAATAAAATAAAGACTTAATTTCATACTCTATTGGGGTACTTATAGTAATGATTCCTACAGAAACTGTTATGAAACGGCCATTACATATCAGTTTCGTAAATTTTTATTTCCATACTTCCATCATGTCTCATTTAATTGTCAAAGAGGCTATATACGTGGCATGTGATAAGATGGACCCAAGTCCACAACCTAGGGTGTAGAACCTGAGCAAATATCATTGGATTGGAACCTAAGGTTTTAGTACACCATCCATATCCCATGTAAGGAAAAATCTAAGGTATGACTGCCCAAACTAATATAATGAGAATTAGGCTCCCATATCTCATTTCTCACTTTTCGTTTCTCAGTGATTTTTCGAGCCTCGCTTCCAGCTTCTTGATATTGTTTCGCTTCTCTCATTCGCCCTTTGCTTAGGTAATCATACTCGTTAAGTATCTAAACACACTAACCATCCTGACTTCTAATGACTTGACAACATGGAGTAGATATAATTTGGAAGGTGCTAAGGAAACTATTCACTACCATGTGATTGAGAACGGGGCTCCCTTCGACCAATTCTTATTTGAGGCTCATAAAGCGATTGTCAAGAGTCCATGCAAGACTTATGTGAACACCATAGGGTGTTCAAGACAACTATCAACAGGCCCGTATCTAATTTAACTTAGATTACTTGGGTTTCTAGAAGTAGTCGTTGTCATAACAAATTGGCCTTTCTGATTGTCTCACATTCAAGCTTCACATTGCAAGAATATCATATATGAATGACATGGCGTGGAAGTATTTCATCAGGGAAGATGGCCTTGTGGTTCATCTCTTCCACAAATCTTGGCAGCTCTGGTCAATACTAGATATTCAGTATACATATTGGTGTAAGAAGAAAAAAAGGAAAGAATTAAGAGAGAGAGAGACATGTAATCCTGTTAAAGTCTAACCAGCATTGTAAAGACATAAATGAATTACATACCGATGTAACAATAACATGGCTGGCTCCTTCCTCTATGTAATCTAAAGCATTGTCTGAATTGATCCCACCTCCAACTTGCAAACCGCCTACCAGTCCTCGCAGTAAGTTCAGTAGAGGAAAAATCTGTAAGTTTAAATATATTACTAACCATAAAATGAAATATGGACAATTTTGAGGTATCTAACTGTAAGCAGATACCTCAAAATCATAATATCAATAACAACAATAGAAACCTGAGGTGCATCTGCAAGCGAACATGGGAATTTGACTATTGTGCTACACACCCTTCACTTGTACTAACAAGGGTTTCAAAAAGTACACTTTGAGAAATTCTTCTTTGAAGAAAACTATTAAAGTTGTAGCATTCACTCACATAGGACTCCCTTTTCTATCACTGAAAAAAGTTACTACCTATTCTATTGCTTATTTTGAAGCTAATAATATTTTCTTTCAGCAGGCCCTTCCTTTCCTAGTATGATCTTGGGAGCTGATTCGTTTGAAAACGATTTTCATGAATTAAGCTTAAACTTGACGGTGCCTCCCTTCCAATGCGACAAACTTCATATGGATGTATTCTTTAAAACTCAAGTGGTTTGGGTCTTTTTTTTTTATTTTTTTTTTATCGGTAAGTATTTTATTTTATTATATAAATAAGAAAAGACAAAAACTCATAACATAACTCGGCAAGAGTTTAAAAGCAAATAAACTCAACACCGAGGATACACAACCAATGTCCTAACTTCCTAAAATACCCTGAATTTCCTCCCCCATACAATGAATCCTTGCCCACTCCAATATACCCACTCGGATGCACTCACAAAGCCTAGGAATGGCAGAAGAAACATTTTCAAAAACTCTACGATTCCTCTCTTTCCAAACCCACCAAGAAATAGCCCCAGGGAGCATAAGCCAAATCCGCTCTCATGCACACTCTCCCTTAAACCAAATCCAACAAGATAAAGAATCGTGTAGGGAATAGGGGAAGACCCATGCAACCCCCATTCGGGAGAGAAAGAAACCCCACACCTCTTGAACTACAAGGCACTGTACAAAAAAATGAGCCACCGTCTCTTTCTCTTTAAGACACATGTAACATCGGTTAGCCAAACTCCATCCTCTATGTTGCAAATGGTCACTTGTTAAAATTTTGTCCAAAGTTGCAAACCGTAAGAAAAAACAAACCTTTGAAGGAATGCCAGAATTCCACGCCACCTTATGGGGGAAAGTTTCACCCGGGATAGAAAGCAAAGATTGCATCAAAAGTCGTACTGAGAACCGTCCATAATTGCTTCTAGCCCACTTCCTGTAATCCCTGTTCTCAGGGCAAAGATCAAATGATGTAATGCGCTCCAATAACTGAGCCATATCTCCTATCTCTCAATCATTTAGGTCCCTCCTCATCCTTGGACACCACACCACCCCCCCTGTGCTCCTCTCATACGAATCTTCCACTAAGGCATCCTTGTTGAGAGCTAGGCCAAAGAGATTTCCAAAATCATCCATAAGCCGAGTAGATCCAGCTCAAACGTCCTTCCAAAACCTGACTTCCGATCCCCTCCCTACCTAGAAGCTAAAGTGCGGCACTACCAAGTTGGCCGTGGCAATAATCCCCTTCCAAACCCCTAGACCATGCGTGCCTCTAACTTCCCTAGGAATCTAACACAACAATTCCCCATACTTGGCGACTATTACAACTCTCCACAAACTATCTCATTCTTCTCCAAATCTCCACACTCATTTGCCTAACAGAGCTTCATTCACCTGAGTAAGCGGCTTTAGACTCAAACCTCTTTCTGCCAAAGGTTTACACAGTTGAGGCCAAGCAACTAAGTGATATTTGACTTTATCCCCTTTCTCGTTCCATAGAAATGGCCTCTGTAATTTTTCTATAATTGTGGCCACATTGCGAGGAATGGTGAAGGTAGACATGAAGAAAGTGGGAAAACTTCGTCATGTGCTTCTTATAAGAGTTAACTTTCCTCCTTTCAATAAGAAGGGTGATTTCCACCCTGATAGTCTTTTTGCTATTTGGTCTAGCACCGGATTCCACACCGATCTCTCTTTATAACTTGCTCCCAAAGGCATGTCAAGATATACTGAGGGGAGCAAACCAACCTTGCACCCTAGGCAAATGGCTAGGTGATCAATGATAGGCACCTCCCCTACTTGTAATAGTTCTGACTTGGCTAAATTGATGCTCAGCCCCGATACCGCTTCAAAGCATCTGAGAATGCATCGAAGATAAAGAATGTCCCTTCGTGATGCTCTTCCAAAGATAAGCGTGTCATCCGCGAATTGAAGATGGGAAATTCTCAACTCACTAGCACCAATTTGAAAACCTTCCAACAACAACCCCTCAGCTCTAGACAACATCCGACTTAGTGCCTCCGAAACAATCACAAAAAGAAAAGGGGAGAGCGGGTCCCCCTGTCTCAAACCCCTTGACCTGGGGAAGTATCCCACTGAACTCCCATACAGTAAAATTGAAAAGGACACTGAAGACACACAGCTCCACATCCATTGCCTCCATGTTATCCCAAAACCCATTCTGGCAAGCACATAAATGACAAACTCCCAATTGACGTGATTTTACGCCTTCTCCATATCAACCTTGCAAAGGATGCCCCGGGCTAGATCTCACCCTGGAATCGATGCACTCTTTGGCAATAAGTATCCCATCTAAAATTTGACGGCCTCCTACAAAAGCACTCTGCTGAGAACAGATTAGCGAGGTCAATACCACCTTCAAACGAGCCGCCAACACCTTGGAAAGAATTTTATAGGAACTGTTCACCAGGCTAATGGGTCTATAGTCTTTTAGGTCCACAGCCCCCTCGTTCTTAGGAATTAAGACAAGAAACGTGCTATTAATCACCCTGTCAAAACGCCCTATATCAAATAACTCGTGCATCACTTCCATAAAATCCCGTCTCACTATCTCCCAACAACTTCTATAGAACTCAATAGTAAAGCCGTCTGGCCCAGGAGCCTTGTCACTGGCCATCTCCCGAATAGCACCCAACACCTCCTCTTCAGTCTTCCCCAAACGAAGCCTCAAGCGCCCCTTTTTGCTCTTGGGACAGCCCTTCAAAATGCAGCCCCTCCACCCTAGGACGCCATACTTCCCTCTCCCGATACATCTCCTTATAAAAAGATATCACACTATCTTCAATCTCACTCCGCTCCTCCTTCCACGAGCCTTCCACCCTCAATTTGGATATGTAATTTTTCTTTCTCTTGTAATTCGTCATTCTATGAAAATACTTTGTGTTACTATCTCCCTTTTTAAGCCATCTGATTCTAGCTTTTTGTTTCCAACTTATTTCTTCTAACTTAGAGTGGAAATGTATTCCAACTTCTTTGCCTCCCTTTCTCGAGTTTCAGAAGAAGTTAATTCGCAAGCCTCGGCTAAGATATCCAAAGCTTCTAAGTCCCTTAAAAGTCCGGAAAGTCGCTCCTGAATATTACCAAAAACCTCCTTGTTCCAAACTTTAAGGCGAGCCTTCAAAGTCTTTAGTTTAAGGCCGATTCTAGTACTGGCTGACCCTTGACTAATGTTTTGGTTCCACACCTCCCTGACTTGCTCTTTGAATCGCTCGTCCTCGAGCCACATATTCTCAAAACGGAAAGGACTTGGTCCCCCTACAAAATTCCCAGACTCCAAAAAGAGTGACACGTGATCTGAAATAGGTCTAGGAAGAGAAGTTTGGGTAATATTCGGAAAGTGTGCTTCCCACTCTTGATCCACCAGAAAACGATCTAAACGGCTTGCTATCTGAGTGTTGCCCGCTTGAGACCATGTGAATTGAGCCCCTCTCGTAGGGTAATCAATCAATCCATGACGAAAAATGAATACCCCGAATCGCCTCATCTTAGTTGTGATAGCACAACCGCCTTTCCTTTTCGAGGAGAGTCTGATACTGTTAAAATCTCCCTCCAAGCACCAAGGCTATCCCCACCTCACACGAACATCATCCAACTCAGTCCACAAATCCAAATCTTCCGCCCTGCCTACCGGATCGTAAACCCCTAAAAACACCCATGAAATGTCGTCCCTAATCAACCGGCAAAGAATGGATATCGAAAAAGCGCCTTTTTCTGAATCCAACACCTCCACTCTCGACTTATCCCAAAGAAGCAAAATACCCCCAGAAGCTCCTAACGCTGGGAGGTCTAACCAACCTGTATCCTGACTCCCCCAAATATCCCGGATATGATAATCTTGAGCAACTGATAATTTGGTTTCCTGAATACATAGGATCGTCATGTGCTATGTTTAAACATACTTCTTGATCGCCACTCTCTTCTCCAGCTGGCCCAACCCCCTAATATTCCAAGAGATAATAGAGAGGCCTGTCATCTAACCACTCGGCACTCCCTAACTGACAGCAGACTACATGACTCTCCTCTAGTCCGAACTCTATCATAATTGACCCCGCACTCCCTTCACAACTCCATCGACGATTTTCCTCGCCTTCCAACAGGGGGTTTGCTCCTTGATTTGCCCCTGCCCCTCGCTTCCCCTCCTTCAATTCGTTGGAACAATTCTCTCCCCTCTGATTCATGCCCATCCAAAGATAATCCCACCATCTTACCTACCCCTTCCATCTAATTTAAAACCCAATTTGAGACATCCTCCTGGTGCATCTGAAGCAGCAACACTAGACCCTGACTCTGAATAGGAGAGGAGCCAACAGGAAACTTATTCGGAGGTCCTAACTCAGGCAGCGGGTTCCCCACTATATGACTTTTACTGCCTTGCCCAGATTCTGCTCTGATAACGATCTCCTGGTCCCCATCCACTTGCGACATTAGTTTTCCAAGCTCTCCTGCCGATGGCCTTTTCTCCTTTCTCGCAGAATCTCTCATGCTTGAGCTAAGAAGATTCAAATAACTGATAGGACTCATCCCTTTATCCACTGAGACTTTGTTACTACCGCTGCCACCTGATGAAGTCCCCCCCCCCCCCCCTACAAGATTTCTGAATTTTTGAAATCATACTGAGATACCTTTCTCGGTTGATATATCTCTCTTCTAAATCCAGCAAAAACGGGTGGGCTGGAATGCTTCTGAGAAGAATTCAACGATTCAGTGCAGTATTCAATTCCATTCGAGGATTGAAGTGTAATAAACGTTCTGGACCAGAGCATAGCGGCCAAATTTTTCTCAGTGATACTACTTTTGGTCGCTTATAATAAAAACGACAATGTTTTATTTTTATTTTTTAAATAAAACTCCTATTTTCAGTCATTTTTAGTAATAAAAAAGACCCATTTTAAGTTGTTTTTAGTATAAATGAACTATTTTAAGACATTATAATTTATAAGTCATTTATACTAAGAAAAACGGAGCTGCTTTTATTTTAAAAAGGACTATTGTAGGTCATTTTTAGTCAAAACAATCGACACATTATGACATTTTTAGTAAAAACATACTATTTTATTAGGCCATTATTGCTATTTTAAGGTACCGAGAGTGTTTCGGTTTGGTTCCTATTGAAACCACTTTGTAAAGGCTGTTACATTTTGGCGATTTTGATTATCATGGTACCATTGACAAAGGTGCAAATAGATAGTTTAGGTGCTGAATACTAGGTTCTCAGGCATGGCATCTTATTGGCGATCCAGCCTGGCATTCGTTCCCTTTTCATAAAAGGGGACTCTTGGGTCCTTATTGATTGCTTATGCCAATCTACTCAAATTCCTTGAAGAGTTTGGACGATGGTACGAGATAATGAGATATCCAACATTGGTCTCCATCTAACTGCTGAGATTGTATGGAGTGAACTTTCGTACAAGAACGTTGTGGGAAAATTATATAGGGCACTCCTGAGCTCATCTATGTTTTGCTTCTACAAAGGAATAATTGCTTTTACCAACAAAACAAAACAAAAAATAATAATTCATTGGCCGAAGAAGGTGCATTCTCTCTACTCCAAAATTGTTGAATAAGTAATATAACGTTAATTTACAAAGTAGCAAAAAGGTAAGTTAAGATCTCCAAATACATTGGGTTAGGAAGGAGCAGGACGAGGAACCGCGGCATAGTAAATAACAAACCGTGCATGTGCTCCACATGTGCACAAAATCCATGTTAGAGATCATAATTACCATTTATGCTTATGTTATTAAACAATATCAATACATACTTTCAACTAAATCTATAACACTATAGGGATTAATCCAATTCTTTGAAGCAAAAATAAAAATAAATAATCCCCAACTCAAAGAGAAGATATAGCCATAAAATAACACTTTTAGCTATGTGACAGGCATTACATGACAAAAGAATAAATACATTTGTCAGCGGTGGATACCAATTATAAACATACCAGGATGGGCGTGTAAGGCTTCAATGGCTGCAGATTTGCTCGAGGGATCTGCTCCAAGCATTATTACATGACCACCCAAAAGTCCATCTTCTTTGTATAAATTTGCAAACTCTGCTGCCGGCTTATCCGATTCAAAATTGGTTATGAGAGTTGACCCCTCCTTCGAATCTCGAAGGGTGGACCCAACAATTTGCTTAACTTTCCCCTGAAACATTTCAAGTTTCAACGTGAAATATTAAGGCAACGGCTGTCATGCCTACTTTTCAAAGTATTGTTAGCATTAAATCAAGCATCCAATCAGCTTAAATTTGGGGCCTATGAAGTTGTGCGAAACATGCCAAAATATCCACCTCCCTAATCTAGTCAGACCACTCAAATGTGGGGATCACAATAACACCCTAAGAATCACGGCCATTAGATGGTCCAAATGATCGAACTAGTGAATTCTTTTAGGTTGGTGTTAGGCGCACCCCAACTTTGATGACTACACCTCATTATTATAACTTACACATTTACACCTTAAAATTAACAATAACGCCCTTATCTTCGATGCTTCCTCTTCCAATCATCTCTGACCAAGGCTCGTTTGCCTTCCCTGACCAGGTGAAGATGATCAGCATCAAGACAGGAGGAGAGCAAGCCGGGATCCTTGGTTGGGGACAATAATAAGAAAGGTTGAAATCAAGGGTATTATTGTCCATTTTGGGGTGTAAATATATAAATTTTAATAATAGAGTGTGGTCATCAAATGTTGAGCTTCACCTAGCACCACCCTTCTTTTATTACAAACCATCTGATTGCACAAAATCCCCAATCATAAGACACCCCCACACGCGATGGACATAATTTTTTGCATTTTCACAGGTGGGACAGTATGGACTGATGCACAAAGAGCTACGTCATACGTGATTGGAACAGGAAGAGTTATAAAGATGATTACAGGAAGGAATTTCTAATTTACATATGTAAATACACATATATGTTACATTGCGATTGTTCTTGGAGAAGCAGACTTACCTTGTGTATATCGATACAAGGTCGGAAACGAACAGAACATTGAATCAATGGTCGAGATCCTGCAAAGAAATTCGGATCAAACATCAGAAACAGGAAGTGTTTCAGGCACACGCCAAATGCCACAACAAATTGAAAGGGGAAGCAGACATACTGGAGAACCTTGGTGGCAAAACCCTAATAAGCCTCTGCTTCTTTACACCATGAATTGCGTAATGTGAAGTTCTAGGAAGCGAGCTAAGATCAGAGATTGAAACAGCAGCATGCCCAGAATCCATGGAAGTACGAAGGGAACAAATTCTCATTTTGCGGTCCGAATCATAACATTACTGCAAGAACATATCTTTGAAGATCTGAATCTCATCAAATTACATTAAATACGAGTTTGGCTTGCAGATCTGACCAGAAAATAAAACTTACCACATGAAAAAGAGATTGAGAGAATGAGAAGATCGACGATAAAAAGCTTAATACCTTGTTTTGACGAAGCTAGGGTTTTTACATCCAAAGAAACTGAACTGGCAGTGAGCCGGGTCGGGTCAATCTGGTCGGATCAGTGGGGGCAAACCATATTGACCCGATCCTGAAATTTATGAAAAAAATGACGAGCCATAGCTTCAATTCTTCTCAGAGTCACTTTCCAGGGAAAAGACGTGTCAGATCAAAAACAGTGTCTTACTCTCATTAAACAGTTTAAATACAGAGATGAGCTCCGTTTCATGACATTGAGCGGAGCTTCCCTCTTTACACTACCACAGTTACATTAATTATTTTGTGCTGCAAATTTATCAGCCTCTTCCATTATTTACAAACTAGCAGTGGCACATGCGATGCACGTGAGAGCAAGGGGAATGAGCTAACCACAGTTAATAGGAATTAAAAGGGACACGTGTTAACACGCAGGTGCTATTGAACTCTCCCCGAGTTTAATAGCAGGTGGCACTACGATGCATGTGAGAGCGAGGGGAAGGACTTAACCCAATTAATAGGAGTTAAAAGGGACACGTGTTAACTTGCTGGTGCGATTGAACTCTCCCCCAGTTCAATCGCGATTGACTGTGATTCTATTATTTAAATAGACAGATAAGTAAGAGGTAAGTTGGGAATTAAAACAAATCATTAAATCATATAGGTAGTTTGGGAAATTGGAAAAATCATGTTATGCCTGCCTCTCCCATCATAATAGTAAAAATGTGTCACACCAATAGAGTAAAAGGAGAGCTCCACTTGAAGCATGTGAAGCAAAGTTCTGGCTCAAAATTAATCTCCTTAATAAAATGCAATAGCACATGACTTTCGTAATTTTAAAAGAAAGTAGAGCTACCATTGCCCAAAAAATTGAAAGGAACATGGCACATAGTTTGGCAAATGGCAATAAACACTTCCTAGCATCAACAAGCATGATGTAATGCATTATGGCTTGTTGCTATGAAATTGGTAATTGGGAGGTACATTAGAAGCCCTAGAGACCTCATCTATCGCCCATCCCTATACATCACATCCATACTCTTAGAATCACATGACAACAAATCTATTATTGGCACATTCATGATTCAACACACTATATCTTTAAGAAAAATAAAAAAAAATTGGTACATGGCGTTTACAATAGCTAACCTATAAAGATATTACTATCTCCCTATATTTGACTATTTGAGGATGAATATTAGGAAAGAAAATGTAGTGGTGTAATAGAGTTTGATTAGATACAATATATCTCATCACAAGGTAGATTTCAATTTGATTTTGATTTGAATTTTTACAATTTGGTTCACTTATCCATGAATAGTTCTATTATTTTCTTCAATTTTCTCTATGAAAGCGCTGATTGAATTTTGTTACTATTAATACAAATTACCTTTACATGTATCTTCTTTACTATTTCTTTACTATTATAATGCGAGAGGGAGCCGTAGATGATTTTTCTGAAATTCCCATACTACCCCTATATAAAAACAAAACTTTGATTTAATGTTTGCTTTAACTCCTAGACTACCCATTGCCTTTGATTTTATTTCGAAACTACCATTACTCATCTATCTATTTTGAATCACAGCCAATCGCGATTGAACTCAAGGAGAGTTCAATCGCACCCGCGGGTTAACACATGACCTTTTTAACTCCTATTAACTGTGATTAACTCCTTCCCCTCGCTCTTACATGCATTGCACATGCCACTAGCGAGTTCAATCGCACCCGCGGGTTAACACATGTCCCTTTTAACTCTTATTAATTGTGGTTAACTCCTTCCCCTCGCTCTCACGTGCATCGCACGTGTCACCCGCTAGTTAATGATAATGAAAAAATTACTCTTTACACTTATATTTTCTATATCTCTACTATTATAATTACTATTATCACAAAATTACTCTTACCCTTATATCTTCTCTACCCTTATATCTTCTCTGCTGCACTTATATCTTCTTTATTTCTATTATTATAATGAGAATATGACACTTATAAATGTTGATTAAGATTTACTATTATTGACAAAATTATCCTTACACTCATCACTTTCCCTCTCTCTCACATGCATTGCACGTGCAGCCCACTAATTTATCAATAATAAAAGTAGTATCATCAATTGCTACGACATTGACAAAGAAAAAAGAGACAACCAAAATAATAAAAGAAAAAACCAAAAACGTGACGATGATAATATAACAATGTTAACATCAACAATAATGATGATAAAGATTTGCCGAAGGAATCTAGCTATTCCCTTGGATGAACACCTGCTTGTTCTCTTTTTTTAATTTTATTTTTATTGAAGAGATAATCTAAACATACACACATCAGACCTAAGGTAACTGCTAGGGTACCACAACAACTTGTTACAACTCTAGACACAACAACCAAATTTAACCTTTTTTTTTGTTGAAGAGGTAATCTAAACACACACACACATCATACCTAAGGTAACCTCTAGGGTGTCACAACAGGTTGTTACAACCCAGAACAACAACCAAATTTAACTATTTTTTGTATGTGCATAAATTAAGATAAGCCTGGTGAGAGCGACAAACACTTCCTAGGATCTAATATTCTTTGATGATTTTTCATATGCTCATAGGGAGCTCGGATATCCACTCATATTCCTTTGTTATATCTTGTCTAAAAGTAGGAGTGGTTAGCGACCAAATTTAAACATCCTTATTTAATCATAGCTTATAATTATAACTAAGTTAATTAAGTATTTTGCATTGCCAATTGCTTGCTTTTAGCATATCGCAGTAGTTGTTTTTCGGTAGCTAGCTAGGTGTCATCATTTATCTATGTTATTAGGTGTAGGTTAGGAGTAAGGTTAGTACACATGGTGGGCCTATCAACCGCAATACTGAGACTTGAAACCTAGTCCTCCGACCCCCAAAATAGATATGTCCAACTATTGGAGCAAACCAGGTGGATTGCATACCATTTGTTTGGATATAGGAAATTACTACTTTTGGAAATTTATTGTGACTATGTTGTTTGAAATGAGCTAGAATGATTTGTAGCTTATGATCCAATGAGCTAGAATGAATTGTAGCATATGATCATACTTAAATCCTAAATAGCACAAGATGTTCAATATGTGTTCTAACATTTACATGGATTGATAATGAAGCATGTCCAAACAGACCCAATTCATTTGCTATAGTTATGTCATTCTTTTATATTATTTACGATTAAGTTCTCTTTCATGTGTATGTATATATACACACAATAATAGTGTGTTATGTATAAAAAAGTATTTGTGTGTACATTATTATATCTACACAAACACATTATTATACGAAATAACATTGGTAACAAACACAAAATCTAACATTGTTATACAATTATTATACAAAATTGTTATATATTCGTATCTATACTATAATATAAAGAAATAAGTGTCACCTAACCCCTTCTCTTTGCTCGCCAATCTTCAATCTCAAGAATCTTATGAGAGGTCTATTATAAGGATGCCATGTGACACCCTTCTTTAATCTCAACCGTTAACTCTCTCTTTCACACACACGTCTCCCTCTCAATTCAAAAATCATTGGAGGGATTTTAGGATATTTTTCCCTCCAAACTCCATCTCTAATCTAAATTGATAACTCTCTCTCAAACGCATCTCTCTCACAATTTTTAAATCATCTCTTTTGCTCTATCTCCTCCCATTCCACATCTCTCTCACGTCTCAACCCTGCGCCTCTCTCTCTCTCTCTCTCTCTCACACACACACACACACACTCACACACATCTCACAATCAACCTTTTCTCTCAACACGTCCCAACACAACATGATGGAACTCTCCAAAAGACCCAACTGTGCTTTTGCACTTCCCCATCTCTTGGACTCTTGGTCGTCTATGGTAGCTGCTTTATTTATCTTTCTCTCCCTAAAGACCTTTAATGTTATTTATTTATTTATTAGAGAGATTTGTCTTGTGATCCATCATCTCTTTGTTGTGCTCTTTATTCAATTTCTCAATCCATTTGATTTTTGTTGTATTATTAGTGATTATAATTAAAGTATTCAAAGGAATTGATACATTATGCAAGTGTAAGTTTTTCCTACGCTTTACCTTATTTTTTTGGGAGGGGGAGTTTATTGTTCTAAGTTTAAGAATTTAGGGTTTGTATTCTTTAATTGATTGATTGGGTGTTTTGTATGCAAAACTACCGGTTCTCATTACCAGTTCTGATCTAAAGGTGCACTTCTACGTATGTTTACAGATATTTTGGGTTTAATTAAAATCATTACTTTTGGGTTTATGAGTTTTTACTCCATCTTTGTCTGTTTCCAATTGTTTAGAGGAATTCAAGAAATTCTCAGCAACCAAAATTCTAAAATATTTGAGCTCCTTTATACAATCTTATTCTATAAACCAGTTTTTCTATAAGTAATTCCCCCAAATCAGTAAAACAATGGACAACAAATAACTAAAAAATAATAGTAAAACTTGAAGCAAAAAATGGAACTCTCAGATAGACTAATTCTGACATGCTTATTCGTAATCTTAATTTGTTAGTAAATTGAGCTAATTGTGTTTTAGTTTACCTGGTTAATCTTCAATTTATTTTTCTTTTTTTTTTTTGCTCACTTTAATTTCTTACTTAGAAGGGTGGTTTTTTTATACTTTGGTTTATACGTATAGTAGAGGGTCATATGCACAAGAATATTATATATACAAAATATACATAAGTATATATATACTAAATATATTAAAAAATATGCGAATGTGTCTCAAACACCTAAGCCGTAGGCCGGACACCTAATTTTTTCTTTAACCAAAAATAAAATAAAATCTCAAACACCTAAGCCATAGCCCGAACCATATCAAGATGGGCTTAAATTTTTAGCCTAGCCCTAATCCTAAGTGCTTGATCAACGGCCGAAGGTAAGCTTTTTTGGGCCAAGCCGAGGGATTAGGACTTGATCAACGGGCTGAAAGTAAGCTTTTTTGGGCCTAACCGCAGCTGAATGACACCCCTACTCGTTAATATATATTAGATATCTATTATATAAGCAAAAATTATAAACAAGCCTAATAGAGTCGAGCTCGAGCTTAAGAGGGCTTTTCTCAAGACAAGCTTGAACATAAGCTCGAGCAGAGATTGAAGAACTTTATACTTTAACGAGCCGAGCCTGTGCAGCCCACTAATCACTCCTAGAAATGACCAAACCAGCCGTTATTGGGCCGGACGGAAAAGGATCTGTGTGATCATCTCACATATTTTTTTAATTTGAGAGAGGGAAAGAGCATCTCACATGGTTGAGGCCTAGTTTCTTCTCAAAAAATGTATATCATACAATGTATGATGTTTGCCACATGCATTACACAGGGAAACAGACATGAAGAAGTGGGGGAAGGTGAGATGGGAAATTGCCAGCTCTAGTGGGGTTTGTTTATTAGTTAGAAAGCCTAAATTAAGTGAATTTGATCATATGTGTGTGTGTGTGTGTTTAGGACTTTAGGTGATGTTTTTCCTTCAACAAAAAAAGTGGATTTGATCATTTGTTTAAAGAAGTCAGCAATTTCATGAATCCCAACAACCAGAAAGTGAGAAACTCTTTTTTTTTTTAATTGCAGAGAAAGAAAAAAACTAAGACAAGAACTGACGTTGGAGTGCCTCTTACGAGTTCACTGTATCAGTTTATATCATAAACTTTCATGACATTTTTAATAAGAAGTAAAAGTGATAGCATCAGGCCACATCACGATGAAGTTGAAACTTTGAAATCCTTCATGGGCCCACTCTCACCGCTAAAGCTGTTAAGCAGTGCAGAGTGCAGACAGATACCTAAACGAGATCGAATTACAGCCAATCGCGATTGAATTCAGGGATTGTTCAATCACTCCCACGGGTCAACACATGTCCCCTTGAACTCTTATTAACCGTGGTTAAGATTTACTAACCCTTAGTGTTCAATAATCTAACCTTAGTTTTTTTGAAAAAGATATTAAAAAAATATTTAACTCTAGTTAGGAATTTTTAACTCTTAGGGTTAATATTTTTTGAACAAAACTAAGGTTAGATTATTAAACACTAAGGGTTAGAGAATCTTAACTACGGTAAATAAGGGTTAAAGGGGACACGTGTTGACGTGTGGGAGCGATTGAACTCTCCCTGAATTCAATCGTGATTGGCTGTGATTCGATCACAATGAGCCGCTTTTTTTGAATGGGCATTCACACGATGAGCCGAATTTGAGTAAGAATCAGCTCACTCAGCTTCGCTCAAGCTAGTATATATTCAATTTTTTGTGTTATAATTAAGGAAAATGCTTAATTTACCTTGCATTTCCACGGTGTAATTAACAAAATGCGGGTCCTCATTAGTCCCACCTTTCTTTTTGAAATTCGTTAACTGTGATTAAAATTCTTTCACCCTTAAAGTTCATCCATTTAACCTTGGTTTTTAGAAAAAAAAATATTAACGAAGCTTAATCAAACCTAAATACAATTAAAATAGATGAAATGGGAAGGTATTTAATTATGTAGTCAAATGTGGGGTGGACTAATCACTACCCTCTAAGTAAAGAGATTAACTATGAACAGGAGCTCACGCTGAAGAAATAATGAGAGCAACCCAAAATAAGTATTGACAGGGATATTTTGGGAATTATACAAAAAGTTTTAAGAGAAAGAAATACACATCTTTTACATTTCTAATTTCCAAACTATCCTATCATAAGGCATATTTTGAGTTGCTTTGGTTATCTCTTCAACCGAACTCGTAATCATAGTTAATCTTCATAATCAACTTGTTTTCTTCTGAGTGGATCTTTAAGCTCGATTGCCAACTTGATTCGATTCGTTCATTAGTTGAAATCAAGTTGAGCCAAGCTCAAATCTTATCCACTTTCAAGTGATCTCTAAAAAGCATACCCATAAAAGTAGTAGGGAATATTATATTGTACTATTGGTGTATCTCATCACAAATAGTTAGTACAAATATTAGATTTGATTAGAATTTGATTAAGATTTGATTTGATTACGATGTGATAATGTTTTTATCTTGAGACTCATGTGATTGTAATCATCCAAGCATCTTCAATAAATCAGAATTTCTACAAAAACAAGGCAAGTTTGAATATTAATACCCAAATGAGGCATTGATTGCGGATCTCGATTTCTTTAGGGGCCGTTTGGCATCAATTCTGGCGATTCTCTTATTCTAAAAAAAATTAAGAATGATCTCATGAATTGTTCCGAGGATAAGAAAAATCGTTCCCAAGGAACGATGCAAAACAGCCCCTTAGTCTCCATACCTTTCATGGGGTGTGAATAAAATGATCTCATGAATTGCATCTAACAGGAAAGGAAGAAGAACACAAAATGTACAACAGTGGAGACACTAAAAACATCGATCTCCTTTCTAATTTTGCTTGTATTTTTAAGAGTACAAAGAAGCCCACATATCTGCAATAACAGTGTCGTTAACCCCTTTCAATCCCTCACATTGGGCGGATTAATCTTCTTGACTTCTCCTTTATTTAGAGACATGTCAAAGAACTGATTTTCTCCTCATTACAGTTTTTTCAGGTAGTGGGTTCACCTTATTAGTTGAGATATTTCAGTATTTCGTAATTGATTACACTTTCAATAGAAAGGCCGTTGAATCTTTTTTGAATTGTAGGATTGTGATTATGCAAGATGGAACTTCCGGACTTGATTTCTCTAATCTGATGCTGGTAAAATGAATGTGTTCGGAGAACAGTGTCACCGTTGTTGTTGCCTGCATAAAAGGAAAAAGAGGCAGCAATGAATAATTAGTCACACCAAAATGTATACCACGAAACCGAACAAGTGTGGACTGAGAAATATTACTCTTCACCTTCCATAAAGCACTGCTTCAACCCCTGATATGGACATCAGGAGTGATAGCTAACCAACCACCATATATGTAAGGATTTTGCTAGCCGCACTCTCCCTTTTTCGGGACAAGAAGATAAGGTTTGCAAGTCCTATGGTGTTGGAACCTACGACACCACTTTATTAGAGTTATAGCTCACAAGTGGTTTGTTGTTTCCCAATTGGAGTTTGGAAATGGTAGTAGCTAGCCAGCCATTAACTTAACCGATCTTGCAGATATGTCTATCTGGCAATATCATCCTGTCTTGGGGCTATGATGAAATGAGAATTCAATAGTAGGGCCCCACAATTAAGAAAGCCACAGGACCACTTTGTGGCTCAATCTCCCCTTTAGCTTGTGAGACCTCTGATTTTAGCCGACCAAAAGAAATTGATAGGTATAATGGCTAGAATTATTTGATCAGATTGATTTTCGATCATGGGAGATCTTCCCTGTGAGACTCATTCGTAGGGTGGTCAACATCATAGTAACAAAGTTATTCATTTTTTTTCAAAAAGTCCTGAATAATTCATGATTTTTTCATTGAATGATTAATTCGTGAAGTACTTGTGACTTTTTGGAAAAAAATACTACTTTTCAAAAAGGTGCGGATTTCACGAATTATTCATGACTTTTTGAAAAAGTCTTGAATACATATTTAATATATGAAATATATTTGTTTATAATTTTTCATAATTAATAATATTGTTAAAAAAAAATAAAAATTTGTCCAATTTATTTCCGAATTTTGCCTATTTTTTCCATAATTTCCCTAGAGGAGTAATTCCCTCCAACTTTGTTAACTATGGTCAAGACACAGTCAGAAAGAAACATTACAGGACTACCTTAGTATATCAAATCAATCCCTTTTGGTCATTCTAAAAATGGATGCTGTGATCAGTTAAGATTTTGTAGTTAGTTGATTGTTTGAAGTAGGGAAATAAGAAGAAACTAGAAAGAGAGGAGCAGTATGCTGAGGCAGATTGACCCCAATATCTCCAGGATCATACCTTGATGCCCTGTGCATTTTGGTTCAAGATTAATGGAAGGGTGGGAGACCTGCCATAAAGAGGTATGTTCATGTTGATGTAAATCTGAGGATAACACTAGGTATTGTGGTATACTCCACGTAAGGCTGATACTACAGATTCTTTTTCTGAGAGGAAAGAAGAAAGAAGTAGACAACCATGAATTCATATTCAAAGATGGGGATTGAGACTTTCATAACCACAGACAAAACTTGTGACATTGGGATTTGGCAACTTGGGAAAAAGAGAGATAAGATGGCCGAAAGAGGATTCCCAAAACTTCTTTTCTGATAGAAGCCAAATTGAACTTTTGGCAGCTAAGAAGAATTTTATTCAAGAGAAGATTCATTTGCATGATTGCAAGGGGAGATAAGATGCAGGATGGAGACCCATTACTACATATCAGAATACAAAAATAGAAGTATTGTATACCACAACCAATAATAGGATGGAACATACCATTTTTTTCAAAAATTCCAAATAATACGTGACTTTTCGTTGAACGATTAATTCACAAAGTATCCGTTGCTTTTAGAAAAAAATCAATTTCGCGAATTAAACACGAATTGTTCACGACTTTTTGAAAGAGTCCCGAATAAATATTTATATATTAAATATATTTGTTTATAATCTTCATAATAAACAATCTTATTTTATATTTTCTCATATCTTGTCCGACATATTATCAACTTTTGTCATTTATTCCAAAATTGTCCCTTGGTTAATAATTCCCAAACTCCGACGTAGTAACTATGGGATGGAAACTACCTCAACTAAATGATCCAAAACATATGATCTCTAGACTTCTCTGTATAGTTTTCCATAATATTTATGACAGTTAAAAGTTTATGATCATCTGATTGAATAAATTAGGTGAGACCTGGGCGAATGTGGGTCCTCACCCGCTCTATGTCCAACCAATCAGTGATTAAATTTCCAATATAATGTGATAATTAGAAGAATTGAATCACTCACCTTTAAGATCTCCCTCTTATAACTATAAATAGAGAAGTTTGAATGCCTTCTATAGATTCAGCTCTTTCTTTTTCTTGTTCTATCCCTTCCTCAGTTGGCTATGGCAGAATGTATAACACCCTCCTCAAGCACAGATTAGAAATCCCGTAACAAGTATTAGAAAACCCGAAATGTACTTCGCCTGCAAAACAGGAGGGAACATAAATGGGGGCATGACATTATTTTCTAACTCTTGCTCATCATTTAAATGCAAGTACTAACAAATGACCCCAATTAGCAATAATAAGTTTCAGGTATTGAGTCATGGAATTTGTTTGGATAATTAAATTGTAAAAGCAGGAGATAAAAGAACATCTTTAGAGAATCATAATACTATTTCTTACCTTAGTCTCGAAAGCCGAGGCTATCTCTGGAAGATGACCTTGTAATCCAATGTCATAAACTGGGGTACCATCAGGATAGTACAAGCCATAGTTCCTCTCTGATGCCGGCCCAGGCTTCAGATCTTCATTAAAAAGTGCGAAAACGTAAATTTCGATTGGAACTGACGGTTCCATTGGAGTACCTTGCTTCTCCTCTATCCTGCGCAGCAAATTACCATTATAAATCCCTGCATTTTCTGGTGTGGCCCCTGCCTCATTGGAATCCCCCTTAGATGGCCAACCTGTCTCGGAAATCTTAACTTTAATATCAGTATGCCCCATTGCCTTGATTGCTGAATAAACAGCATCAACCTGAGCGTACAACATGTTATCATAGTTCAAATTTGTATTTGGGTCGGTCACCCCTTGGTTAGGCTGAAAAAGAACGTACTCTAATGAAACCTCGCCTGGGTTATCTTTATAGGCAAAGTAGGGATAGGCATTTATGAGGAAAGGAGAACTGATCTCAGAATGAAAATTGAGAAGAGGTTGGATATATTCAGCAAGATCTTGCCGAAAGAGACCGGAGGAAGGAGGGAAGGAGGTTGCTAAGATGGCAAGGGAATGTGCAGTTGTGACGTTAACTTGTGTGTTTAGTCCAAGTGAAACAAGAGCATTATATATGGTTTGCATTGCTGGGAGGAGATAGGACATTAATTGGGTGTCATTACCAGAGAGGACCTCATTTCCTACAGTGATGGAAGTGATTTTGGTCAGGGAAATGTGTGTCTGAACATGTTGTTCGACCCAGGACTGAGCTTTGATGGGGTCAGTCATGTTCAGAAGATTTTCATTTCCAACTCCAACTATAAACTCGACATCCGAATTGGAGAAGGCACTTAATACATTTGGATCAGCATCATAGAGTTTTACTTTGTTGATGTTGAGAGATCTGAGGAGGACAGATACCCGGGAGGGAGATGGGAGATTGTTGGCGATCTGGCCGTAGTTAATTCCAACTCCAAGACCTAGAATTTGGGCAACTGAAACTGAAAATTTGAGAGAGAAAAAAAAAGTTAGAAGTGCTTAAAAGAGGGATTGTTTATGGTTCAAGAGAAGAGAACAAAGGAAATAGTTTAATATTTCTGAATGGAGAAACTTCTACAAATTGTGAGGAAACATGAAGGAATATTTTGTAAAGAGAAATCAAGACTACAAGAGATTGGTACATCTTCATTCTCCCAAAATCTATTTTATACCCCCAAAACTGATTTGAAACAAAACAAGAAACTGTAATGTCCAATTCTCAATATTGTAAGCCCTAGGGAAAGAAATAAGAAGAAAAAAAGAAAGAAAGAGGAGATAAGAGCCAAACTCCTGCATAATACAACTGAAAATCAACAATTTATAACTGATTCCAGATTAGGAATAAAAGGAAAATTCAAAATCCCAATGAGAATTTAGATAACATCTAAATTAATTAAAATACAACTGAAACCTCTATTCAAGAACTAGAATATAGTGGATCAGATTCAACGAAGAAGACGAAAAGATTCAATTTTCTAAACATTTTTCAGCTGTGAGAGGACTAAATTGAATAACAATTACAGTAAGATACAGAGCATCAAACGAAGAGATACATTCCAAAAACTCTATCATTAATTTATAAATAAATCCGAAAAACCAGAAACCGATTCCAGCAAAGGAACTTATTAATGACGCCGCAATTCAAATCCAGGATAAAGAGACTTCAGAGATCTTTGGATTCTCAACTAATTCATACACAGCAAATTCTACCTAAACTGAAAGAAACACCTCTAATTCAAGAAGAAATAGAGCTTAAAGTTCATTTCTGATATATATATATAAAAAAATAAAAAACAGAAATCAACGCCATGAAGAAACTCGAAATATATTGATCGAAACAGAGTTGAGATAACTATTTTCCTAGCTAAATTCCTACTGTATTGTAACGAATTCGCCACCGTTTGCAGCTCTGTAAAAATGCATTTTCGATGAGACGGAACAGAAAACAATAATTTTTAAAGAGCTCCATTTTCGATATCTATAGATAAGCGCACCACCATTAAAGTAGTTTTTTTCTTTGTTTCTGATAATCCATTAAAAAGTAGCTTGAAGAAGAAGAAGTAGAAACCTGAAAGAAGCAGAAGCAGAAGCAGAAAAGGCGCGCGAAAAGGGAGGAAGCTAGCCATCATTAAGAATTAAGATCCAATCTTCCTCCTCCACTTAGCGTCGACGGATCGCTGCTATATTTATAGTACTTTCAGTCTAGGTGCACGTGAAGGCACGTGCTTTCTGTTATTTAAACGAGAAGATGTTAAAAATGAATTATTTAAGATAATAATAATATATTTTTTAAAAATATAAATAATCGAGGCGATATAAACAAATTTTGTGTAAACAATCTCGCAATAGATTTATAGAAATGTCTTAGGAATTATCAAAGAATATGAAGATATTTTCAGAAAATAAATAAGGGAGATGATGATAAAAATAAATTATCTAAGATGTCAGGAGTATTTTAAGAAATTAAATAAATGAGAATACATAAACAAAGTTCATGTCTCGATTTGAATTTTGAAGTGCAAGGGGGTATGTGACACCTTTAGAGTGAATACAGGCGGTCTCCTAGCCAGTGCCAATCAGAGAAGATCCCCAATCCTGTAGAAATGTCCTTTTGAGATTTTCTCTATTATAGTAAGAAATAGTATTGTCCACTCTGAAAAGAGAAAAATGATAAGAACTTAGATATAGCTCACTAAATTGTCATTCACTTCTCTTACTTCTTTTTGGATAATGTTACACCGCTTTCTCTTTTAACCCCTCTCTTTATGAGTGGACGAGTATTAGTGCAAAACATGTGTGTGTGTGTTTTTTTTTTTTTTAATGAAAGACAATAACACATGTATTCTCTTTAAAAGAAATGAGTTTTTTTTTAAAGTCTAAGCTAGCATTACCTTTTCTTTGAGGGTATAAACTTCTAAATGCCCAAAGATTAAGTTTCGAGCTACTTGATCACTAAAAAAAAAAATGTTTCCAACCACTTAAATACCCCTATCGTCTACCATTGAAATTCTCGGGAAAAAAATTCAAATGAATTTTCTTTTTGAAAAGGCTTTGAGTAAGAATACAAGATGTTAGAGATTTTGTTCATTTCCCATATAACCACAAAAAATATCTAGCAAATGGTCCATAGGAAAATACAGAGATTGGGGGGACGACGACTATGACCGTCTTAATCGTGATTTATTTACTTTATTTATATTATCTCCGATTGTCAAAACGGATATAAAGCCTTTTCAAATGAATTTTCTTTTTGAAAAAGCTTCGAGTAAGAATATAAGATGTTAGAGATTTTGTTCATTTCCCATATTACCACAAATTATCTAGCAAATGGTCCATAGGAAAATACAGAGATGGGGGTCCAAAGCCTTCTATGACTTTAAAAAACACATAAGAGTGAATCGACGGTCAAGTAAGGCAATCAACCTTAATTTCACTATCAGTCTCACTCGTGTAAATAAAGGGAGAAAGAAGGCACACCTTTGCCATCAGAGCTAGAGTTGACAAGCGTCCGTGAAGACTATTGAAGTTAGTAACTAATCTTACTTGAATATCAGACTAAGTAAAAAGAACAATAGTCCTAAGCAGTGGCATCTTATTTCCCTTTTCTCGCTAGGTGTCCTTTTTAATTGTGATTAACTCTTATATTTATTATCCGTCATTTTTTTTCTTCTAAACATCAAAGTTCAAAATATGAAGCGTTTGGTAACACTAATACGAATAGATAGAGCTTATTTGAAAATTATGATTAATTAGACTTTAGATTGTTAAGTTAAAGGTTAATTGAATGTTACATTTTTTGAAGTAGAGATTTTAGAAATAAGAATTTCTACTTTAAAAAGTAACTCATAGCTACTTTTTTTTTTAGAGGTAAAACCCCAACTTCAAAGGAAAATAATCACCTCCTCAGTCGGTGACATGAGGAAGGGCGTCTTGACTCCCGTTTTCTTGCACCTGTCCCCCGTTTAACCTAATTTAATTATGGTTAAGATTCTTCCACCCTAGGGTTCACCCATCTACCCTTAGTTTTTTTTTTTTTAAATATTATAGATTAAATTAACCAAGGGTTAAAAAAAACTTAGTTAATGATAGTTGAAGGGTCGACTATGTGGGAGCGAGGAGCAATACTTTGCTCCTTGCCGCCAATGGAGCGGACTATTGCTTTACTTTAAAAAATGTAGACATCCAATTAACTTTCAACTTAATAATCTAAAGTCCAACTAAACACAATTTTTAAATAAGCTCTACCTACTTAAATTAGTGTTACTAAATGTCACCTTAGTAAATCTTAACCACGATTAAAAAGAAATTAAAAAAGGACACACAACGAGAAATGAGTGGATGAGATGCCATCCTCGTGGCACCGCATCAGGAGGGGATTATTTTCCATAATTTTATATGGTTGTGAAATTTTTCACGGTGTCAAGATCATTGAAAACGCCTTCCCAAGAATAAAACTAAAATTTAAGGAAAAAAATAAACGAAGAGCGAAAATGGGAATGCTACGCAGACTTCCGGTTAGAGAGAAAAGAAAGGGATATGAAAATGACAGATAACCTGAAAGAAGAAACAAAAAGGTAGCTATTGGTTAGAATAAGAGACAAAATGAGAAAGAAAACGCAAACGTGCAAGTAACCAACGTTTACTTTGGAAGGAGAGGAAGGCTTTGACACATTGCTTAGTAAGCCCGCACGCGGACACACCACAATCCACTTTGGCTGCATTGAAAAGCCGGCTGACACCTCAGCAACAGATGCCTACCCTTTAATTTTAAATATTGATGTGTGTGCTAACCTTACTCGTAGGTATTTCCTACTCAGTCAAAAATTAACATCTGTTCTTGCTTACAATCAAAAATCAACACGTGGCTAGCACGCCTCTAAAATATTATAGGAACCTCTTTTGGGTCTCTAAGTTCCCAGAATGTTGTGCTTAGTGTACATTTTGTATGGTTTCGTCAAATTTTTTAAATTTTAAATTGGATTAAAATATTAACCTTAGGATTGCGGACAAATATTTAGAATAATGAGATGGCGGAAATCTGGAGTGTTCAAAGGATGAAAAAAAAAAACAAAATTTTACTTAAATTTTATCGCCCTAATCAAAATGAGTAGACCTGCCCCAGCCAAAGTTATGATCGAAATGAATAGACCTGCCTCACTCCCATTCCAGACTTCCAATACGCCCCAACCCAGTCAGACCGGGTTTTACAAAGGTTGAAAAATCAAACTTAAAGGAATGTGAATTACTAAATATTTGAAGTACATAATTTTATCTAGTCTTTAATAAATTAATTAGGCAATTTTCTTACTAGAAAATAAATTATTTAGGAATTAGACTAGTATGCGAGGTCTAATAGTCAGAATCGACAAAAACCAAACCCAATTCTAACCCACGAATCCAAAACCTCAATCAACCCCATCTAAAGCCAAGTGGATTTGGGCGGTTGACAGGTTGGTTCGGTAAAACACCAAGTGCATTAATTAAGGAACCATATATATATATATATATATATATATATATATATATATATATACTAATGGGTGGCACGAGCGATGCCCGTGAGAGTGAGGGGAAGGAGTTAACCACAATTAATAAGAGTTAAAAGGGACACGTGTTAACTTGCAGGTGCGATTGAACTCGCTAGTGACACATGAGATGCACGTGAGAGTGAGGGGAAGGAGTTAGCCACAGTTAATAAGAGTTAAAAGGGACACGTGTTAACCCACGGGTGTGATTGAACTCTCCCGAGTTCAATCGCGATTGGCTGTGATTCTAAATAGATAAATGAGCAAGGGGTAATTTGGAAATTAAATCAAAGGCAAGGGATAGTTTGGGCTTTAAAGCAAAACATTAATCAAAATTTTGTTTTATATAAGGATAATATGGAAATTTCAAAAACTTCATCTACGCCTGCCTGCCTGCCTCCCTCTCCCATTATAATAGTAAAGATATATATAATGTTGATGAAGATCCAATTAGTTTGCTCAATCCTTTGTGACTTTACAGACAGATTTCTTCTTTCTTTCTTAATATTTCTTTTGCCTTTCTTCAATAAAAAAGTAGCCATTTTTTATTTTTATTTTGGGGGACACTTTCTAATTTAATACGTAGCCAGAAAGGCAAGCACTTGTATATTTAATTAAAGATTTCCTCCATCTCTCAATGCGTCCTCGTGTGTAAAGTTTCGCAAATCTCTCAACGAACCCGCCTTTCGGCAGAGGAATTAGCTCTCCTGTACTTCTTATGCATCATCATCTAGTCACCACAAAAGTCCATTCAATCAATTTAGTCAGCTAGCTCTCTCTCTCTCTCTCTCTATTGTCATGATATGTATACACATACAGGCATTAACCAACTCAACATTACCATAGGACAAAGTAACAAACATGACCTTAAAATAACTAAAAACCAACAAGACTCAGAAAGCTTGTTCTCTATCATCTGTCCCCCAACTGTCTATAGCAAGAGCTGTAAATCAAAAGCAGTTCTCCTTCCTCATATTCATCTAACCAATAGCATGACCCACAACATTACTCAATACAGATCACCTTCTTTTTCAGTGTGAATCAGTGTGCGGTCAGATATGAGACGCAGGTCAGCAAATACCCCTCCCCCCATCTGAACCCGAGACCATCTGTCCCACGCAGGTAGAGCATGCCCCCCTGCACTGCACGAATACGAAGCCCTATCCTGCCTTCTAAGCCAAGTCTAGAATGTAAAGATCATTAGGGGCATCAAATTCATTCTCTTTGCCATCAGGTCCAATCAGCTTCACCTTATACACTGCCATTGCATACTCTTAAGGATGAGGATTGGTCAAGCAAAATGCATTAGAGAAACTTTTGATCACAGCACGACGCTTCTGCTCTGGGGTACATATTTGAACATGCAAGGCGAGGGAAGTCCAATCGCCATATTTACACCTGAATCAAAACAGCACGTTTGGGTATATTAGTTGGACAAGTGGGTAGAACCAAATATAGTCCTTGTTCCTTCTTTTTATTTTCTTCTCTTGGTTCCTCTGTCCTGTTGACAGGTAGTAAGGTGTAGGAACATCATAGAGACAAAACCACACATGACTGGGGGTGAGCCACCATTTCCTAATTCTACCTACAAGACCTTATATGCCAAATTTGAAGTGACCTAATGATTGCAACCATATATTCTAAAGATTTTCTGCAGACAGTTTTCCACATTTTTTCACATTCCAAAGAATGCGATGAACGGCTGGTCAGATAATCAAGCGTGGACAACTTTTGGCACAAGAGATCTCCTTAGGTGGGACCCAAATCACCATTCAGCAGTTATATTCCATCTACATGTGTTAGGTGCACCCTATAGCGTTGGCAGACCATTACGACCAACAAGGTACCACCTTAAATACCTCAATGTAATATTAATATATGCCATGTTGCTAGACCAAGAAATGGAACTAAGGAATCCATTTCCCACCGATCGACAAGGCAATTGATGTTCAGAGCTCTATGAGAAGAGACAAGCGAGTGGCTCTTTGCTCTTCACTCAAGGCTCCATCTTTCAGGTGGAAATGACCTCTCTCTAGTTTAACTTTAACCACACAGTGGATTTGTATTTGAATCCCTTAGAAGGCTAAATGTTGTGTACATTAAACAAATAGAAGTTTTTTTTTTTTTCCAGTAAATAGTAGAAATATATTAGAAAGAAAGGAACACCTACATCGCAAGATTCACCAATAGTAAACAAAGAGCAAAGTAAAGCATAACGGAATGAAAAAGATGCTAGCCTAACAGAATGAAAATTTCAGAAATTATGCAGTATAATTTCACACTTAAATAACCAGATATTAAAAACGTGGCTGATAGATTACTTTTGAGTAATGTTCATCTGGATATCACTCTATGATCAATAATATTTAGCAAGGAACAAATATGCTTTGGGAACTTTAATCATGAGAATTTGAAGAAGTTAGAATAATCCTACTAATATCTACAACGTCCTCTGGGTTTCTACATATTCTACTGCCTTCCCATTCTTCAGACACCAGAGGTTTTTTTTCCCCATTAATTATTGTTATTCTATAAAAATTTAATACAGTTCTGGTTTGCAACTCAGGAATATAAAAAAATGTATGCACCAAGGCACTGACTCACCCAAGGCACTGAAACAGTAACATGTAATATACTATGAACCAAATATACAAGCCTAAACAAACAAAAAATGGGCTTCACCCTCTGGGATTGGCACAGATTATAATCTCCGTTTTGGTGTGAAGCTTAGCCAACATTGAAACAGATGCAACTTGCACTGGCTTAGCTAAGTCACTACCTCATTTAATATGAAGTCAAATATATCACCTTTGAAATGCTTACATGAGCTGTTCATTGATACAAGTACAACTCCACACATACGCTGCTGAGTCACTCCCAAATACAAAAGCACGTTATATATACATCTGTATGTATGTAGGAGTAGAGTTATTTAGATCTCAGGCTAATCACTTAAGATGCTACTCACTAATGAACTCAGCACCAAGTTGTGAGATTTGCTTCCACATTTACATGGGATTTACTGAAAAACTCTGGCAATCCACCTCAGACATCGTTCATATGGGTAAAGGCAACCATAAGCCATTAGACCAACCAATTTTATTCCTAAGCTATGGATCAGGCCTCTGCATCTAGCACTGGGTAGACAGACCTCATATAATAACTGTCCAACCCAGTTCCAACAATGCACTTCCCGGACCGAGATAATGAACTGTTTGATGTTTCTGAAGAAGGGCATTATTCAATTACTATCTACATTCCCAAAATCAATATAGTGTTAGCACAAATGATAGTAATTCCACACCTAATAAATGGTAGAAGCCAAGGATTTCCTTCATGTTAATCACAGATTGATGCCTAGAGGCAGCAGAATTTCAAAAGGACAGAGAGTGCATTACCTGAATAATCTGATTTCTCAAAACCATTAATTTGCAGAAATCCACATAAATAGACTGTTTCTAAGCAACTTGAAATGTGAGGATACCTGCACAGATAAAAGAATTATGGAAATATTACAATGGTTGTTAACATGGATCTTGGACATATTATACATGACCAAGTAACAATGACATTCATCTTTCTTCAATTGAGAAAAATAAAACTTAGAAGTGTCGGATAAGTGTGTCAAAAACACATGATCCCTTGATAGGCAACTCTTTGTATACAATGGAGTGTTGTGATGAGAGTCTGCTTAGATATAATTTTCTTAGGATTCCAACACGTGTTCAGCTTGCCGTTAAAATGGATGGTGATCTGTGTTGCAACAATGAGGTTCTGAGTTTAATAGCAGATTCCTGCCAGATGAAGACCAATAGTATGGAAACATCAGACTATTGGGTTTCCCCAGGTCAGCGTCTGTTTCAGTTATCAAAATATATGTCCTTGTCTAAGTTTCAATACAAATCCATATAACCTAATGGTGAAACAAACCAATGAAGCTCCTTCCCTTTAATGTTATAGTTAAAAGAGGAAGATCTCCACAAGAGCAATAAGGAGAAAAAGCAGAACGTGAGGAAGTGCATATGTTTTCCCTCACATGACCTCCGGTCCTCCATATGCATCATCTCTTTAGTGAGGTCCTTCCTGAATTATATTTTTCTCTCTCCAGTATACAGAGGTCTGCTATACTTGGCTGCTTCTCATGTTGTTAAGGTCTCCACAACTGTCTTCAACTTAGGCCTTTTATCCTCCTTGTTCATTTGGAGCCATATTGTATATATTTGAATTTTGATTGTTATGTTTATTTTGTTTTCTCTACAGCATGAACACTTTTCTGACCATGCAGGTAGCTTCCAATCCACATTTTTCCACTTGACACATAAAGCCATACGTAAATGTGCATGGAATTCAACGAACAAATCAACTATTATATAGAATTATCTGTTTCCCGCAGCACCCTGAAATATAGTTTAGGTAAATCAATTTGAGCTTAGAAGTTGTTTAGTACATGAGAAATATTTTATCACTTCTGTGCATATTAAAGTAACATAATAACTTCTGAACTTTTAATAATAGTACTCCATACAGACATTTAAATATTTTTAAATCTAATGGTCTTCATGCACCAAATCATCCAACTGTCAAAGACGTGTGTGTACACACATGTTAAACCTGTCAACTATGTGGAAAAAGAATAGTCACCAAATATTTCAAAGACCAGTCTCCAAATAAATTTTTTTTTTATCGGTAAATCAGATATAATATAGATAATAAAAAGCAGTTTACAAAGATGTAAATTAAAAGAGAGCAAACTGATAATGAAAACAATAAGACGACTACTATCTGGCCTCAAGATAAAGGGCATCCCTCGCTTCTTGACCCGATGAGCTTGTGGAGCTCCATTTCACAATCGATCGCCGCACCCGAGATAGGATCCGCTGGTCTGAAGAAGAGGAATTGTCAAAAACACGACCGTTCCTCTCTTTCCAAATAGCCCACGAAATGGCACTGGGCAATAAAGTCCAGATGGATTCCTCAGCACCCACCAAAGTCATCAAGTGTCATCCAGATAAGAAGCTCAGGAAGGAGGAAGGGAAGACCCACTCCACACCTATCCGAGCCAAGAAGTAAGCCCACCCCCCAAAGACAATCGGACAGTGTAAGAGCAAATGACTTCCAGTCTCTTCCGCATACAGGCACAAATAGCATCTCACCGTCTCCTCTTCAATTGATCCGTAGTAAGGATTTTATTTAAAGCCGCGGACCAGAGGAAGAACGATACCTTCGTGGGGACATGGTTAGCCCACACAGTCTGCTCATGATAATCATGTATTTCTTATAGGAAGGATAAGACAGTGGATAGAGTAGATGCATCAAAATAGGAGGAACTTCAATTTCAGGAAGTGGATCAATAAGCGCAGACTACTTGTCATTTCTTATGAAAGGGAAATGATCTTAACATCTGAAACAAATTCTTCAAGTTCTTGAGGGACTGAGAACCTTGATCCAATGGCAGGTGCAGTCGCAATCTACAGAAGTCGCTTCAAGCGAAGGTCGCACAACCACCAAATATTCTTACTAAAGCATCCTGGAAGGCTATTGGGAAACAAACCTTTTTGCCATCACCATTCAAGTTACGGATGACGGATCAGCGGGGAGTACAATCTATTAGTATGCTCTTTCCAGGTGTTTAACAGAAAAGAGAGCGTTCCTCGTACCACCATTCCCGACATCAGGAGCAAATGGGAGTTGGTTTGTCCTTTTTCATTACGTTCCTCTTTGCTCCATATCCATGAATGCCTGTCTTTTGACACGCATTTTAAATTGATATTTATTTTAGCGCGTATCAATGTTTTTCAAGTGTTGACTTCGAGTGCTATTCTGTCTGGCACCAGTTGTTCAGTGGGTTCAAGATCAAATATTTCATGCACACAGTTTTTACATAATAAGATCAATCTGCTTCAGAACTGTACATAATATTATCAATTCCTATTTGTTGTACCTACCATGGATAGTGAAGATTAATTTATATTATATAGGTGAATACGAGCTTAATAAACTCTACATAAAAATTGAAGGGAAAAAAAATATGGGAAGGAAGAGAAAGACTTGTAAAGACATATCTAAAGGAGCATGTGCTTACCTAAAATCACAAGTGTAACAACTATTGCTGTTGTTATTCGCACTGACTGTCGATTAACTTGGATAAGATATGGTGACCTTTGAAATCTCCCCATAAAAGCCCCAAGCCAATTACACAATTGCACAGTGTTTGAAAATACCCCGGTGAATAACCGTTGAGAACTGCTATAACCAGAAGATAGACCCAGTCGGGTATGTCGACCCTGTACCAGAGACACAAAAGTAATACCTATCAAATAACACTTACAGTTTATAACCCAAAACTAAAGCTTAAGTAGTCAATGATTACATTCTCATCTATATAGCACAGATTCATTAGATTCACAATGTCCCACAGATTCAGGAGTGCCATTTCCAGATCTTTTTTATCACCATTTTCAGAATTAATGACTTTGTGCACATATGTGACAAGAGTTGTTAAATCCATTTTGAAACACAAACTCGTAAGAGGGAAGATTCAATTCAAATCGTTAATTGTAGGGTTCTTTCTGATTTCTTCAATTATTTATTATAAAAGGAATTGTTAAACTATGGGGAAACTAAATAAATTTGATCAAATAATCACCTAATTTCCTGCACATTACATTATTTCTAAGTCAAATAATAAGCATTCCCATTCACAACTTTTTACATACTTCTAAATTAAATGTGTCTACTCAAGCAATGTTGTCAGAGTTGAATAAGATTATCACAAGGTATTTGTCCCCAAATTCTTCCATCATTTATAGTATAACAAAGTGTTTGGTCCATTTCACCCCTAAATGACAACATATTGTTTCCATAAAGTTAGCTTTAATTCATATGCACACCAAACATCTAATATAAGAAAATACTCTTATAACTTCTCAAAAAAGCAGTCAATCAACAACACTTAAGACCTAAACAAGTTAAAGGCCTTATTTGGATAAACTTTTCTCATAAGAGAAGAACTTCTAGGAGAAGCAACTTCTGAAGAAGTCATTTTGAGAGCAAAATTACTTTGTTTTACACACATGAGAAGCTACTTTTTAATCTTCTTCTTAGAGAAGGGTGTGAGTCAATGTGAGCATTTGGTGACGTTCCAGCAAAAGTCACCCCCTACCATTTTTCGACTACTACCAATTTCTAGCTTTTGCAGGACAACAAATCAAACACGATGTTTTGCTCAATAGAAGTCAATTTAGAAGTATATCCAAGCAGAACCTAAACAAGTATGGACCTCAATCACACCACCTCATCAACTATCCAACTTTAAGCAAAGAAGACAAATTTTCAACTCTATTAATAGATAATTTGTGATCATAATCAGTTTACTGTTTAAGCCTTATCTTTACTTCGGTCTTGCAATAGAAAAGAAAATTGTGATGATTTTGAAATCATTTCTACTAGATTATCTATTAAGTATTATCCTAATGCATGAAGATAATCAATTCGATCGTTGTGGTCGGACTCTATTATAGATTTCTGACCACATTCTCCATAGAGCTCTCTTATCTCTTCCTTCTCGGAGTTCAAGTTATAGAAGAAGGAACCGAGAAGAAATTATCAGCATCAACTCATTTTTATTAGATAATAATTGCATTTTGATTGAGTTATTGATATAAGGGGGAAAATGAAGAAAGTCAGGTAAACCAAAAAATCTTTCTTTTTCTTTGAACTCGCCCAATCAAAAATACTTCAATTCTCAAAGGAGAATAGAAGGAATCATCATCACTGATTAATAAAAAATTACTTTGGTCATCTCAATTTTTTCTTTTCATTCTTTTTCTCCCGTACTTTATAACTCTTACTTATTTTGTTTATCTTCCATATGATTTAACATTTTTTAATCTTTATATTACATTGTTCGGACATGCCTGAAAGATAGGTATGGAGCCACAAGGGGCCCGAGGGGGCTTCAGACCCCCCTGAACTTTTGGGGAAAAAAACATTGATTCTACTAGGGCGTAAGCCGCGTAACCTGGGGGTAGGGTAGAGTCAGGAGAGATGGGGCTCTAGCCCCCCTCCCCTGCCCAGAACTTTTGAGAAAAAGGAAATAAATTTATACTATATTATTTAATTTAAGAGGGCATAGGTAGGGGTGTATTCGAGCTGAGCCAAGCTCAAGCTCGACTTGGAGGTGTTCAGACTAGGCTTGGCTCGGCTCAGCTCGGCTCGGGCTCAAATGGAATTCACATGATAAAGCTCGAAGCTCGGCTTAGTTCGAGCTCGGTTTGTTAAGCCCCAATTTTCACCTGTTTTCACATGTTTTTTTTTTAATCGATAAACAAGCAAATCATATAAAAAGGAGAACCAAAATGATCGAGAACAAAGGGGCAAAAGAAGAAAGAGTTTACAAGCTCTCAAAGACATAAAAATACAAAAGATACAGGCAAGGCTTCCTTTCCCACCTACTCCAGGATCAGGGATCAATACAACACCGCTCTAACCTCCTCGGCGATACGGAGACTCGCCCATTCGAAAACCACCGACCGGGTGCGCTCACAAAAAAAGTCACAAAAAACTGCGTTTTAAAAAAAAAAAAAACCCCCGTTTAAAACGAGCATTAATACCTTGCCGTAGAAAACGGCGTTTAAAACTCGTTTTTTTTTAATAAAAGACGTATTATAGTTTTAAACCCGTTTAAAACGAATAATACGAAAAAAAAACACATTTAAAACAAATAATACGAAAAAAAACACGTTTAAAACGAATAATATGAAAAAAACGGATAATCTTGAAATTTTTTGGGAATGAAGATTATGCAGATATTGATAACTTTGATGCTCTTTTGAGGGATTGATGAATATAAATGAGTGGTTTTATTAATATACGTATTTTAATCTTGTTTTTAATCTTGATAATTGATGTTTTAATGAAATTTAATATCTTGATGGAATGAATTTGATGTTATGAACTTATTATTGTTGATTATAGTTACTCTTTTTGTATATTATCTCACGAAATTGTTAGATATATCAATTAGTATCGTTACTAACTTTTATAATTATAAATTTTTTCTCCGTATTTTCCCCTAAGTTTTCCCTATTTTTTCAAATTTTTCCATACTTGACCCTTGCCGAATTATTCCCGAACCCCGATTTTGTGGCTATACTCACAAATCTGCGGATGAGATAATGAAATATTCTCGAAAACCCTGAGGTTTCTCTCTTTCCATATCATCCAAGAGATGCCTCCAGGAAGCGCCGCCCAAAGCACCTCGCGAGCTCCATCCACACTCACCAGAGACTGACTAGATAAGAAGTTATGAAAGGTGGAGGGAAAGACCCAGTCCACACCCATGCGGGAGAGGAAATGACCCCAAATAACAAACGCAATAGAACAGTGGAGAAGCAAATGACATCATCTCTTCCTCTTAGAGACACATATAGAACCGGTTGGCCAACCGCCACCCTCTATTTTGTACATGATCACATGTGAGAATCTTGCTCAATGATGCATTCCAAAGGAAGAAAAATGCCTTAGAAGGAATTCTCAGATTCTACACAATCCGATGAGGAAACGGACCCGAGGGTGTCAAAACAAAAGACTGAAAAAGTGATCTAACTGAAAAACGACCATTGTTGCTTCCGAACCAAGACCTGCTATCCCTATGCATAGGACTTAGGGAAAAGGGACTGATGCGAGGCAAAAGACGCAACACTTCTTCAATTTCCTAATCATTTAAATCGCGTCTTAACTTAGGACACCACCCCACCCCTTCCCCCAGACGATCATAATAATCCCTAACAAGAGCCTCCCTATCTGTAGCTAGAGAAAAGATATGCCCAAAATCATCCTGGAGCCTGCTATCGCCGCACCACACATCTTTACAAAATCTCACCTCTAAACCAATCCCTACTGAAAACCTGAATTTAGGGACTACTCAATTGGCATTTGCCATGATATTCTTCCAGAACCTCATACCATGTTTTCACATGTTTAAAACTCATTTAGCAAAAGAAAATCTAGGAGATGAAAAAGAGAATTAAGAGAATAATTTTGGGGGCTTCAAACTCATTCCCATACTCCGGCGAAAGCGTCTTCTTGGTCCGGTGAAACTAGGCAAGGAGTAAACAAGGCAGAATCAGAAGGAGGCGAGGCAAGGCAAGGCGGAATGAGGTGGAGGCAAGACAAAGCAGAACCAACATAGGCAAGGCAGAGGAGATATATCATCTATTTCTTTTCGAAATCGTCATAGCAATTGCTAACAGAGGCAAGCTAGAGGGACCCGAGAGAGTTGAAGTAAAACAAGGGATTTAAATTTTCGGACCTAAAAATTTATTATACACAACATAAAGTTTTAATCTTTTCGTTGAAGTGTGGATTTCAAAATTTATAATATGTAATATAGGATTCACCTTTTACTGAAGTGATTGACTGTGGAATTCAAAATTTATAATAAGTAATATAAGATTGACTTTTTTACAAAAAGTGAGACTAGATTTCAAAATTTATAAAATGTAATATAAGATTCATTCTTTTACGAAAAGTACTTACGAACTCAAGATTTTATAAAATATGATATATATTTTTTAAATGTTTAAATCGAGCCAAGCCGATTTTCGAGCTCGAGCGAAATCAAACAGAGGCTAGCTCAAGCTCAGCTTGTCTAATATTTCGAGCTCATATCCAAGCTCGGCTCGGCTCGATCGAGCCTAAAATCTTAGTTCAAGCACGGCTTGATCGAGCCGAGCCAACTCGGCTTGTGTGCACCCCTAGGCATAGGCATGGACCCCTACACTTTTGAAAAAAAAATACTAATTTTATACTATGTTATTTAATTTAAAGAGGACATAGCCATAGGCAAGAGGAACAGCTGCCCCTTAACAAAAAAATCTTTACAAAGGAACACAAACAGACAAGATGGCTCATGGACTTAGCCCTCAATAAAAAATCGGGGGGCTATCTCCCGAACCCCAACACCCCCCAGACCAAAGCAACTGCCCCTTAACAAAAAAATTCTTTACAAACAAACACAAACAGACAAAATGGCTCACGAACTTGGCCCTCAATAAAAAATCGGGGGCTACGCTCCCAAACCCCTACATCCCCTAGACCAAGAATATTTCATACCTGCCAAATCATTTTTCACAAAGCCATCAATAATAATTAATAACATTGTTAGCCCCCCTACAAGAAAATCCCGGTTACACTCCTGCTAAAAGATAAGCTATTTGAATTGTTTAATGAAGTAATTTTTCATGTATAGGTAGCATTGATTTATAAATCCCCATGATAACAACATCGTAGGTCCTTTGTATCAGAGATGGTGCAATACTCCAAAAATGATATGCACTTTATGTTTAAAAAAATCACATGTATCATGTATGTAAGTAAAGAGTGTAACATTGTTCTACTTGAAATACTGACAATTATTTTCAAATCAAATCGTCATGAATCGAACAATTAAAATTAAGATCATAAGATTCTTCTCAATAGGAATTTGCAATAGTTATTGTGACAAGTGAGCAACTTCAAAGTTAGTTTCTTTCTATTTTGGAATCCCTCCCTTCCTAACTACTAGAAACTATATGCAAATTTTCTTACAAACTCTATCTTCTGAAAAATTTGTGATGAGAAAACTAGGGGACCGATTCATACACCATACAACTCGAAGTTTGGCTCCCAACCTTAGAGTTTGGAGCCAACATTTTGCATGTATGCCATGTTTCTCTACGGGAGTGGATGATTCCTTTTTTTTCTTTTTCTTGTTTATTTTTGTGGGGTGGGGCTGGGGTTGTCAATGGATCGGATCAACATCTGAATCCAATCGAAATCCGATCTGATTAGACAAGACCCTAATCCTATTATAGATCCATCGGATCGAATATGGATCTAAGATCTTGAATCCGATTATAATAGGATCAGATTTGGATCAATAGCGATCCAATCTGATTTGATTACATTATAGATAATAATTATTATTATTATATCTATATAACTTTACAAATATATTATAGTACTATTCACAATTTTTTGCATTTAAATATTAATTTTTAAATATATTAATATCAACTGGATTCAAATCTTGAATAAATAATCAAATTCAAAATCAAAATTCGATGTATCTCGGGTTGGGTATTAAATCAGATCGGATTCGGGTCTAGCCAAATTCAGTCCAAATCCAATCCGTTTACAACCCTCTACTTGCAACTGGGTTTTTACCCAAGCCTTGTTGATCAAGAATTTTGAACCCAAGTATGTTGGTATTCCATAATTAAACCTAACCAGCTGTGCAAGCACCATTACACTTCTCTGGTTGTTCCAATGGTAGGAAGTATGTCCTCCATTGGGGAGGACTTGGGTCGAGTTTCTTAATGGTGAGGTAGTAGGAAAGTCCCCAATTTATTAACTTACTAACTTAATAACAAGTGCAGGAATTAACTAACATAGTTAAATGAAGTTGTGTACCCAAAAAAAAAAAACTGAGCAAGCACCAGTTGGTTACCTGTTTAGATGAGAAAAATAAGGTAACGACAATACCATAGATTTCTTTTCCAACAAGAAGAAATGACAGTGACATAGAATTCCTCTCCAACAAGAAGTAAAGAAAATGACATCGTGATTATAGCATTACCATGGATGATGTAAAATTACCTGTTCAGCTTGGAAAATGTCAATATATGAAGAGGAAGGCCTTTGTTCAAACTCCAAACCCACTTCTCCATCTTTCCGCCTCTTTGTAGAACTCCTAGTCATCCTACTCCCATATGTAGACCATAAATTACCCAAGAACGCAAAAACATTTACTCGGTTGTGGAATCCTCTCAACTTGTTCTTGGAGAAGAAGCTTTTGGCACTAGAGTCACAAGCTTCTAGATCCCATCTCCCATCTTCACCGTTTCTGTCACCAACAGGCTGTTGGCAAGAAACTGGAACTTCAAAATCGAACCGTGTAGAATAATGAGAACCCACCTTCCTTAATTTCTCCTTTGACGAATCAAAACTATGATCTACATGCATAATCCCATTCATGTTTGAGCTTTCAATGTCTTCAATTTTGAGCTCAACAATCTCATCAGTATTGTCATCAAAACCAGAAGCCGTGGTTGAATCAAGAAACCTTCTCATAATACTACTACTTTCTGAGTCATAATTTGCACGATTATCCACAGGAATTCCCCCAGAAAGAAATAACGCCAACCCATCTCTGTCTTGTTCATTTAAGTTTACCCATCGTGTATTTCTCTCGGGATCCCCTATTGATTGGTCCTCCAAGCTTTTCTCAGTAAGAATAATTTGTTCTCTAATGGCTCTAATAAATTGCCTGTGTCTGGAAATTGCATATTCCCTCATTCGGGAGTTATCTGATGAAGCTGATAGATTGACCGCCTTTTCGAAATCCTCTAACTAATTAAATAAGATATCCAAAACAAGTTAGATGTTGTCATTAACAATACAACATATGAAATGTAAAGTTAAAGTTAATATCGTTAAGTACCTGCCATTTGGTTGTTCCAAGAGCCGTTACAAGATCACGACGGTGATAATCTATTGAACCAAGTAACTTTGGGTCTAAAGGGTCACCTTGAACAAGACCTTGCTCGTGCAACAACATACGGAAAATCGATTCCATCCTAAAAATTAAACCAAAAAGAAAATTAAATCCGGATTACTTGAGATATTTGAAAAAAAATGCACATGTATTATTCAAACCAAACAAAAGAGATGAACATCAAACAAAAAAAATGTGTTCAACCCAATGGCTTGTTTTTCTATTCTAGCTTGTGTACATATGTTTGAGGAGATAAGAGCATCTCCAACGCAGAAGCTATTTCTTCCCCATTGTTTCGTCTGAATGGAGATGCCCTGACATATAGGGAGCTAGAATTTGAGGTTGAACTCCAACGCACAAGCTATTTCTTCCCCAGTTCCTCAATCTACTTTTCCAAAAGTTTTTTTTTTATAAGTAGCAAGTTGATCCCGCTCGCCTGAGTTGACGAGCAGAATCGTGTTCATCTAAGTAGCAAGGTCTTTTCCTTGGGGGGGCCGAATACATGTACCAACAAAAGTAATAAGTTTGGGGGGGTTCGGGGGCGTAGGGCCCGAGAAATTTTATTTTCTTGAGTAATGGGTTCCTCGTTCAATCGCACCCACAGGTCAACACGTGTCCCTTTTAACTCCTATTAACTGTAGTTAAAATTCACTAACCTTTAGTGTTCAACAATCCAACCTTGTTTTTTAGGAAAAAAATATTAACCGGGTTAAAATTTCTTAACTAAATTTAAAAAAAAAAATTAATATATATTTTTTTTCCTGAAAACCATGGTTAGATTATTGAACCCTAAGGATTTGTAAATCTTAACTACAATTAATAAGAGTTAAAAGGAACACGTTTTAACTTGTGGGTGCTATTGAAATTGAATAGAAGTTCAATCGCAATTGACTGTCATCAAGTTTCTTGTCTCAATTACATAGAATGATAGAAATTGAATTATTAGGGTACTTTTGAGTCATGAGGGATCTCGTCCTTATCTTTTTGGACAATGCTAGTTACACTTTCTTTAGCAAGACATGGGTTATTGTCTTCCAATAAGTATAAGACATGTGTTTTCCACTAAAACTCTCTCCAATTAAATGGAGAGTGAGTATCAAAAGGAAGTAATGTTAACATTATCCTTTTTTTTTCCTTTCTAAGCGACTTGGGGGGGCCACTCTATACAAATAAAGACTGTTTTATATTTTTTGTAACACATCAACAATATAAAACATACTGTTTTCAAAAAATTTGGGGGAGCGCGGGGGGGAACGACTGGGGGCCAATCTATACAAATAAAGACTATTTTATATTTTTTGTAACACATCAACCGTATAAAACATTCCGTTTTCAAAAATTTGGGGGGGCCATGCCCCCACCCCCCTGGCTCCGCCCCTGTTCATCTGGCGAGCCCGTTGGAGTATCAAAAGTGCTTCAGGCTCCCTATTCCAACGAAGGGAGCAAGAATAGGGAGTGCGTTGGAGATGCTCTAACATAGTTCATTCTTCTCTTTTTATTACATGTCAGTACAAATAGGTGCTTTTACGTCTACAAGCTCAGAGTACAACCAAACTAGAGCAAATTACCTTAGCTAGACGAAAAGAGAATATTTCTAACCACAAGCTTTAGCACAATGCAAAGCAACTAAGAAAATGCCCACCAAGGCACCAATGCTTACCCCAAAAAAAGAAAAAAAAAAACCACAAATATAATACATAATTTCTTCACCAACTCACCCCAAATAGAAAAGGAAATTCAAGAATTATAGAAAACTATAGTGGAATCCTGCATATGCAATTACAAAATTGCCAGAAACTGAAAGAAAGAAAAACATTAGAGAAAACTAACCTGTCTGCGGAATCTTGCACGACTTCGGCTGCAGAAAACAGAGGATCCGATTCCCATTGGCGGAAACTCGTTGCCATCATCTCCTCAAAACGCAACAGAGAATTGCCGATTAAGGAAAATAATATTTACAGGGAAAATGTCATCCATCAACAATTCAAAAACGACACAAATAAATATTCGAGATTGGATCGGAGAAAGATGGAGGAATAAAAATCATCCATTTTACTCCAATTGAAGCAAAACGAAAGAAGGATTCGTTACCAAACACTCGAAATATATCAACGGAGATGGTGATTGTTCTACAAATTGATGGAGCTACCAAGGTTCCCTCTCTCTTTCTGAATACAGATTCAGGAAAAAAGTTAGGGTTTTATGATCGATAAATTTTAAAAAAAAAAAAAAACTAGGGTTTCCAGAAATAAATAAAAAACACACACGAGGAAAAAGAAACAAAAAAAAATTTTGGTGCAGCGAGGAAACAGGTGAGAATGGAAAGGAAAGGTTGAAGAGAAAAGGGATATTTTTAATATTTTTTAATGGCGGTGGGGGCACCACAGTATTTGATAACTCCACCCCTTCGTATAATTTAGACATTATTCTGAAATATATAATTAATTAAAAAAAAAACACACAAAATTTAATCACAATAACACACCCAAAGACACACATATGCTAGTGCTAGTGTCACACCATTCGTTCAGCAAAGTTACATGGGCCTTGATGCTAGTATTATTTGTGTCTTTTTATATTTTGTAAAAAAATAGTTTAATTCACAAAAGTCTTAGTGCTAATTTTGTCCATAAAGTCTTAGTGACATGTTCGTAGTAAGTCAGAATGAGTGTGTTCACTTTTAGAAAACTTTAAATGGCTTAGTATTCACTTTGTAAGGAAAATGGTAGTTCACTTGAGCGATTTGTCTTTGCACTATCTTTTGTATTCACTTTGTAGGGAAAATGGTAGTTCACTTGAGCGATTTTTCTTTGCACTATCTTTGATCATCTGCTCTTTTAATGTCTTTATTTTTTTTCCATATATATTGTCGTGTAACTTTTCTCTTGATCGATCATTTTTTATTGTGTATTGCAGTGTGCATTACTCTTGTTTCTCATGTATTTGACAAAACATATTGATTTGATTGATGGATCGATCAAGCATTATACGAGATTTGACTAACTACGTGTTTTGCTCATGACACAAAGTCATTGCAATCACATACCCTCTAAAAAAATAATCGAAACATTACATTCAATGTTCTATCTTCTTATTGTCTCCCACTTGCCTAAAGGTTAGATTACTTATCTTAAGAGTGAATGAATCTCAAGATTCACTCACTCATAGGGTTATGCAACTTGACCCTGTTTTTTAAAAAGGGAAAAAAATAAAAATATTGATTTTAATTTTCTTAAGCTTAACCATAGTTAAAGAAGTATTAAAAGGGACACGTGGCCATGACATTTGACTACATAGCCTAATGCTTGGTGTGCTAATCAGTGCTAATTGTTATATATATAAATAAAATAATTATTAACGGGTGGCACGTGTGATGCACGTGAGAGCGAGGGGAAGGAGTTAACCACAATTAATAGGAGTTAAAAGGGACACATGTTAACCCGCAGGTGCGATTGAACTCGCCCCGAGTTCAATCACGATTGGTTGTGATTCTATTCTTTAAATAGATAGATGAGTACGGGATAGTTTGAGAATTAAATAAAAACATTAAATCAAAGTTTTGTTTTATAGAAGGGTAATTTGGGAATTTTGGAAAAATCAGGTTATGCCTACCTCTCGCATTATAATAGTAAAGAAAGAAGTTTGGGAATTTTGGAAAATTCAGCTACGCTTGCCTCTCGCTTTATAATAGTAAAGATATATTTATATATACTAGTAAAAAATGCACGTGCAATGCACGTATAAGTTTACATGACAAGTGTACATGTTTTAGGTGCTTCTACTTCACCTAAAATGGGATCATTACTGAGATCATCAATAATAACAAAATGCATTAGTTTCAATATTGATGTTGAAATCACTTGATGTGATAACATAAAAAATAAAAACTAAGTATTCAAAATATTGTTCATCAAAACCAAATTAGTCTAATAAAAGATCTAAATTTTAATCGTTTCTTTGTATTCTATCTTATTTTTTTATTTTTAACGGTTAAAATAGTCAACATTCTCAATAATGTAGTTTCTCACTTATTTTCTTGTGCTATAAAATCATTTAAGATATTATCGACTACACATATACCCATGTGGGTATGACTAATCAAGCCCATGACATTGATCGTGTGACTACTTTGCTCCAACGACTTTCTAGCAGGCTGAGACCTCCAAAATCCACATCTTCTACACAGTAAATATACTAAAGTGCTATTATAGCCTTTTCCTTGTTGAGATATTGGGTTGATATTCAGCAAATCCTTATTTCCTATTATATAGATGGTGCAGCTGTACAGTAGGCTATAATTAGGGTAATAACTTGATTGTATACTATTGATCCATCACTATATATGTACCAATACATAATCATTGTATGAATAAGAGAGATATAGAATTTACAAGTTGATATCAGAGCAACGTCCAAAGGGATTCAAATGAAACCCTAGCATTGAATCAGTGTTGCTGGGATTTATACGAAACCTTGTTCACGATGGAAAAAAACAACACTGAATCATCAAGCTCCAAGCCTATTATTGTTCACTCTGAGGGATCAGGATTCAATGCAGGAATCACCCTTACCGAATCCAACTACGATGTGTGGTCTCAAATCATTGAGATGCACATCGCCGAACGTGAAAAACTCTCGTATATTCGCGGCAAAACTAAACAGCCCGCTGAATCAGATGAAGGGTACGACAAATGGTATGCATAAAACCAAAAAGTCAAGCGATGGCTTTTGATGTCAATGGCCCCTGATATCATGAAGCGGTACATACGCTTACCCACTACTCGAGAGATCTGGGATGCCCTCTCAAAGGCATTCTATGTAGAGCCCCAGACTTTTTCATGCTTAATACATGGCACTTTCATAGCCAATTTGCCTTTAAAGTAGTACAATTAATAAATTAGGAAGAAATTAGAAATTCCGACATCAGAAATGTTCCTTTTCGAAGTATGAACCCAACGCAAGTTGAATCGTCGAAATCCGACGAGCGAGTCAAAAGATATGGCCAAAACAGTGCGGACCTGCAGGCAACCGATCACTCGGTTCATGGAGCGATCGATCGGTCCAAAACCAATTGATCGGAGGCTATCGACTGGTCGAAGAATTTGTATGGGGAAATTTTCCAGAGAGTTGATTTTTGGTCGAGAGCTCGGTCAATACACCGATCGCTCGGTAGGCAACCGATCGATCGGTCATAACCACCGATCGCTCGGTCTTTGTGTTTTTGCAGAAATTTCATTAAGGGTGTTTCCGTCTTTTGGGCGTTTCACTCTTTCCTCTTAAGGATTGCCCGAGCCTTTAGGGCTCATTTACCACACTTAGAGGATATTAGAGAGGAAGAGAGAAGATAAGGATTTTCCTAACTTAGGGTTTGATTTTTGAGAAGAAATCAAAGGGTTTCAGAACCCTAAGTCACCTCAAGCTTGGATTGCTTCAAGATTCCGATTCAAGCACGCGAGGAGGAGTTTCTCCAAGCTAGGGCAGCGCCTCACGAACGTTTTTGGAAGAGTTTTCTTCCTCATTGATCAAGGTCGGTACTTCTTGCTACTCTCCTAGTCATAGTTCCCATTTTCCTTCATGTTTCTTTGTTTTCCTTCATATATACTTGTGCTAGGAGTTAGGGTGTGTGGATGTTGTGAATGGAGATGGAATGGGCGATTGGATACCAATGGTTGTGTTGTGATAATTGAAATGGGGAGGGCATTGTATCCATAATGAACAAACATGTATGATGAAATTATAACCCACCTAGAAAAGCATATTGTAGGGTTAACAAATAATGAACATACCATGTTTGATGGAATGCCAAGGTGAATGAAATGAGTATAAATCAAGAAAATGCATGTTAAATTACTTATGTAACTTGTTAGGGATTATGCTAGCATGAGTTCTTGTTTTCCCTAAAATATTAGGAATGTTTATTTGTTTAAAAATTGTTATATGCTATACATTGTGAAATCCTCAAATGTCATGTTTAAATTCAAATGCAAGTATGCACACGAACCCACGAGCACGGCATGCATGACATGATTTACCGAGGTTTTCAAGAATATGATTAGGGGTGGGACATATCTTACGATATGTTTTACTTCGCTTTTCACAAGAAAACAAGAACAAACATTCCACGAGGGGTCTCCCCTCACTCACAAGTGCATAGCATAAAGAAGGGCCTCCCTTCCCTCGCAAGTACAGACATATCATGAAGAAGGGTCTCCCTTCCCTCTCAAGTGCATTGCATAAAGAAGGGTCTCCCTTCCCTCTCAAGTGCATTGCATAAAGAAGGGTCTCCCTTCCCTCTCAAGGCATCTCACAAGCGCATCTTACAAGTGTATCTCACAAGTTACATGGTCACAAGCAAGCACGCATGACATGCATGACATGACACGATCTACAAGAATCAAGCAAGATAGACAAGACGAGTTTAAAGCACGAAAAGGGTACTTAAGTCAAGTCAAGTGCACGGTGTTTTCAAGGGTTTTATCGGCTTTTTACGAAATGCAAGCATGATTATAAATTGCTTTACTTCCTTGTATGAAATGAATTGTTCCCGTTTAATATATATGAATTGCTCCTGATTTATGTATTGTCATTTTTATGCTATGACTATTGGTTAGTATTTGGTACCCGCTGAGTATTCCATGTTCAGCCGTACTTCTTATGCCGGCAAGTGATAGCGGAGCAGCTGCTCCTTTTGATGTCTATGCTCCGAGCCCTTGGGTGGAGGAAGAGTACGTCGAGGAAGCTTTGGAGGAACCTCTGGTAGAGGGCTACTATTAGGTAGTGGTTGTAGATTCTGAGTGATATAGTTGTGGGTGAGTTGAGAGAGATATGTCCATGTATTTTGGCGGGCATGTCCGCACTTTCTTTTGGTTTCCTTTTTGTATAAACTTGGATTTACGTATGTGTATACATAGAGGTTTGGTAGACTTCTGCTATACCATGTTAGAGTATGTTTCTGCTGTTTTTATCCTCGATTGTATATGCTCTGTGAGTTTTGCAGGTTGGTTTGTCAAGCAAGTCATGTGAGCCATGATTAGTCGTCCAAAGTTCACTCTAACTCCTAGGGTGGGTTTTGGGTCACGACATTCTATGATGGAAGTGATGAATTACAGGTGTATACCTTGAACCAAAGGGCCTTCACGGCTAATCAGAATGGAAAAACTCTCTCCATTTATTATGGAGAATTGACGAAAATTTTTCGTGAGTTGGATCACCGCGATAAGGTGGTCATGAAGCATGCCGATGATGTTGCAGCATATAGAAAGTCGATTGAAAGGCAGAGGGTGCATATATTCCTTGCCGGATTGGGTGGTGAATTTGATCAGGTTCGTGGAGAGATTTTGCGCAAGGAACCTATGCCCGAGTTAGAAGAATGTTATGCTTTGGTCCGCCGTGAATCGGTTCGCCGTACAACCATGAATGGAGAACTCGAGAATTCTGAAGCTACAACCATGGTGGCACGAAACCGATCTCATCAAAACCGACCTCCCCCGAATAAGCAAGACCGATCTTGGTCCAGCAATCCTAAGAGCACCAATGGCACTGAAACGTCCTCCTACAAGTGCACTCATTGTGACCAGATTGGTCACACCAAGAGTCGTTGCTATGAACTCGTGGGGTATCCAAAATGGTGGGATCATAGCCGCGATTCAAGGAAGAGGACTTCCAAATGGACCTCCACTGCTGCAGTTGTAGAAACAATGACAGATGATGATGATGATGATGTTGATGGAAAGGCCTTGGCATTAGTAACAACTGCAGGTAATTGTGGTAAGGTTTTGAATATGTCTGCATCTGTTTCTAATAGTGCATGGATAATTGATTCTGGTGCTACAGACCATATGGCATTTGATTCTAGACAGGTCTCCAACCTTAAACCTTCCTCACAAAAGTTTGTTTCCACTGCTAATGGTACTCCTGCCCCGGTTGTTGGGGAAGGATCCTTGCCCCTCACTGATGCTTTAAATTTAGAGTCTGTTCTAATAGTTCCGTCTTTGGATTACAATCTGTTATCAGTCTCACAAATAACCGCTGCCCTATTTTGTATTGTAATTTTTTGGCCTAACTCTTGTGTTTTTAAGGACATCCGAACAAGGTAGACGATTGGTTGTGGTGTTAGGCGAGGGAAGCTTTATTACTTGGACTTGGTGTCAAAGAGTTCGAACAAATTGCGTCAGGCTTTGATAGTGGATGACTCTACGGGGGAGAAGAAGAAATCTGAAATCTGGTTATGGCATCGACGTCTGGGGCATGCTTCCTTGGGTTACCTGAAAAAATTATTTCCTAGTTTATTTGCAAAAATAGATGTTCTAGTTTCCGTTGTGATATTTGTGAACTTTCAAAGAGCCATCGTGCCTCTTTCCCATCAACTTTAAATAAGAGTTCAGTTCCTTTTATGATAATACATTCTAATGTCTGGGGTCCATCCAAAGTCACTACCTTGGGTGGATCACGGTGGTTCGTTACTTTTATTGACGATTGTACCAGGATGACCTGGGTGTGCTTGATGAAGTCAAAAGGAAATGTGAACTTGTTATTTCAAACATTTCATAAAATGGTTCGTACTCAGTACAATGCACAAGTTCAGGTTCTTCACAGTGATAATGGAGGAGAATACATGAATTTTGAATTGCAACAGTATTTGGCAGCACACGGAATTGTTCATCAAACTACTTGCCCCCATACACCCCAACAGAATGGGGTGGCCAAGCGTAAGAATTGTCACTTGTTAGAGGTTGTCCGTGCTTCGTTGCTAGAAGCTCATATGCCGTTGTCCTATTGGGGAGAAGCATTGTCCTCTGCAACATATTTAATCAACAGGGTACCATTCAGCACTATTTATTTCCAGACACCCACCCAGGCTCTCACTGAAGCAATTGTTGCTCCAGCCGTCCCAAACTTACCTCCTCATATCTTTGGTTGTGTTGCCTTTGTACACCTACATAAGTCACAACGCAACAAATTGACTCCTCGAGTATTGCGCTATGTCTTTCTAGGGTACGCGGCTAATCAAAAACGGTACCGATGCTATCACCCTCTAACTCAAAAAATGTTTATTACATTGGATGTTGTTTTCCATGAAGACTCGATGTATTTTCCCTCTGAGCCTGAACTTCAGGGGGAGTATCAGGAGAAAGTTCAGATTCTAGACTATGGGGTTTACATCTCTGATTTAGGGGAGCTTCCTAAACCTGGTCACCAGGATGTGAGCGATTTGGACACAAGTCAAGAAGTGGGTGAATCGGATATGGGTGAATCGGATATGAGTGGTATAACGTTGGATCAAAGTGGTGATGAACACGCAGAAAATGAAGTAAATGAAGTTACGGCTCCATCTCCGTCCAGGTCCCTCGCACCACAAGTAACTGATACACCTGACCAATCACTTGCTGAGGATGTTCCTGATTTGGTGTCTGAACCATCTAGAAAACAGCTACCACACCGTCACACCAGAGGTATCCCTAAACCCACATATGAACCTGAACTTTCTAGCAAAATTAAATATCCCATGAGCCATTATGTGTCTAACCATCGTTTATTGGAATCAAACCAGTCATTTGTAAATCAATTATCTACTGTATCTATTCCTAACAGTGTGCAGGAAGCCTTAGCTGACCCAAGATGGAAAGCTGCTATGAATGAAGAGATGAAATCCTTGTAGAAAAATAAAACTTGGGAACTTGTTGATCGTCCACCAAGAAAGAAATCAGTTGGATGTCGGTGGGTTTATATTGTGAAGTACAAAGCAGATGGTACAATTGAACGCTTTAAGGCGAGACTGGTGGCAAAAGGGTACACCCAAACCTATGGGATCAACTATATAGAGACATTTGCACCTGTAGCTAAAATCAACACAGTTCGAGTCTTGTTGTCTTTAGCGACGAACTTGGATTGGCCATTACAACAGTTTGACGTGAAGAATGCCTTTCTACATGGCGAGTTGTCAGAAGAAGTTTACATGGATCTCCCACCAGGATGTATGATACCAGAAATGCATAGTCAAAAGGTGTGAAGATTAAAGAAATCGTTGTATGGGTTGAAACAATCTCCGAGAGCTTGGTTCGGAAGGTTCACAAAGTCAATGATAGCCTTTGGTTACCGTTAGAGCAATTCAGACCACACCTTATTCTTAAAGAAACGACAGAGTAAGATCACTGCACTTATTGTATATGTGGATGACATGGTGGTTACAGGGAATGATCCTGAGGAAAGGAAGACTCTACAGAGTTATTTGTCTAGAGAATTCGAAATGAAGGACCTTGGTCCCTTGAAATATTTTATTGGAATCGAAGTGTCTCGATCTGATAAAGGGATCTTTCTGTCTCAAAGAAAGTATGCCTTAGATTTGTTATAGGAAACTGGTATGTCAGCATGCCAACCAGTTGATACACCAGTGGAAGAAGGATTGAAGTTATGTATTGAATCTAATCAGGTACCAGTTGATAAAGGAAGATATCAGAGACTCGTAGGAAGATTGATGTACTTAGCACACACAAGGCCGGACCTTGCCTATGCATTGAGTATTGTTAGCCAGTTTATGCATAATCCTGGAGAGCGACATATGGATGCAGTTATGCGTATTTTGAGGTATTTGAAATTTGCTCCTGGGAAGGGAATTTTATTCACTAAAAATGTAGACCATCGAAGCGTGGATGCATATACTGATGCTGATTGGGCTAGAGCAGTAGATGACAGGCGATCTACCTCAGGTTACTTCACCTTCGTAGGTGGTAATCTAGTTACATGGAGAAGCAAAAAACAGAATGTTGTTGCACGTTCAAGTGCAGAAGCTGAATATAGAGTTATGACACTTGGAGTTTGTGAGGTATTGTGGCTAAGACTCCTCTTGGAAGATTTGGGATATCCGCCTAAGCAACCAATTCGATTATATTGTGACAATAAAGCAACATGTGATATTGCCCATAATCCGGTTCAACATGATCGTACAAAGCACGTGGAAGTAGATAGATTCTTCATCAAGGAAAAGTTGGATGAGAAGATTGTGGAGTTGCCTAAGATTCGATCAGAAGATCAATTGGCTGATATCCTCACCAAAGTAGTTTCAAATCAAGTGTTCTTAAAGTTTTTGGACAAGTTGGGCATGTGTGACATCTATGCATCAACTTAGGGGGAGTGTTGAGATATTGGGTTGATATTCAGCAAATCCTTCTTTCGTATTATCTAGATGGTGCAGCTGTACAGTAGGCTATAATTAGGATAATAGCTTGATTGTATACTACTGATCCATCACTATATATGTACCAATATAGAATCATTGTATGAATAAGAGAGATATAGAATTTACAAGTTTCCTCTCAATAATTTATGTGTTTGTACTTTCAAGAGGCCCTCCAAGTATGTACAAAACACAAAAAACCAACTTATCTTTCTAACAAAAGCCAAGAACCCAGATGGATTCTTTCTCTTTCCCTGCAGTTCCGTATGAGATTGGTTAGATCTTGGGACCCAATCTATCTATTTATTATTCTATTAGGGAAATAAAAGACTTTTTAAGATAATTTTAATAGAAGTTATTTTTAATAAATTCTCATAAGACAATAATAATCTCATATTAATTAGTAAGTATTATATAAATCGTTTTTCTTTATTTGTTGTTATTATTATTGCTAAGGATTCTCTATATAAGTAGAGATTTTTTCTAGAGGGTGAGTACTAATAGAAACAAACTACTCTAATAACTTTTGATTGTTAATAAGGTAGTCTTTATAAGGAAGGATTATTTTTACTTAAAATATAGCCCTAACCTATAACGTTTGGTATTGTATTCAACGTATCCAAAGCAAGTATTCAAATATGATTCCTTTTCATAGAAACGCCCAGTTCACCTTTCTACTTAATCAAATTAATGGTAACACTGAAATTCCAATAACAATAATAGAAGCTAAAAAAAATATCTGACCTAGAAGTGTTATAAATTAAAGGGATTAAAACAACGAACCTTGAAGGTCTCCTAGCTCCGGAGAGATCTATATTTCTACTCTCAGCTCCTGAGAGAGGAAGGAAGAAGAGAGGAAGGGGTCAAAATGAGAGGAAGAAGATCAGTTAGGAGAGAAAGAAAAAGTCCTTATCAAACGTCCCTTCAGTTTCAATTAGACACACGTATCTTAAATTTTATTATTTTAATAATTACTTACTTATTTTTTTGTAATTATCAGAAAAATAAACTCATTTATTAAGTTTTTCCATTATCTAAATTTCTAAGAACTTGCCTAAGAAAATTCTAGGGAAACTTACCAAAGAACCCAAATAAAAAAACAGCATCAAGACTTCTACTGATAAAAAATAACCATTGAATATTTCTTTTTTTTTAAAAGCTTAAATTCTTGCAGACTTGCAGTCTTAATTTTCAATTTGCATAGATAGAGGGATGAAGTACATAAAAGTATCAGTATCATAAAAAAAAGTACATTAAAGAATAGAAATGCATAAAGCATGATGCAACCAGCAAGTTTACACATACCCATTTCACTTTCTATCCTCTTCTATTTTCTTCTAGTAACCCAATAGCTTTAAACTTGTATATGCCATGACTTTTTTTGCACAAATGACAGTGAGAATGCAAGACAAGTAAGAGAAGACGACAGATATTGAGTCTGTTGCAGAATTTGCTAAAGTGTTCACAATGGCCATGGACACATTATAACAAACAACGATCTAAACTCCACAATCCTCTTTTTTTTCAATCAGTATTTCTCTCTCTTTTTCCTCTGTGGACAAACATAGGATTGACAGACTTACTGAAATAGAAACAAAAATAATTACAAGAGGAGTTTGTTAAAAGAAGACTAAGATCCAAGCAAAGAATTTATCTCCTTTTTTTTTTTTCCTTCATGGACAAGCATGGGATTAGCAGATCCCTTCACGTGCTTATCAAAATACATAAAAGAAGACGAAAGATCCGAACAACCCTCCTTATACAGTTGTACTTTAAGAGTAAACTTTATTAAATTTATTTGCTCATTATTTACATAGAATGTCATTAATGAAATTCATAATGATTATACTATCCCTAAGAATCACTATAAAAATTAGTCCTAAACTTATCTCTTTATTTATTAATATAATGTTTATTTTATCAATAATAAAATAAGGAAGGTTAATTTTGTCTACATAAAGTTTAGGTTACTCCTTGTACTTTTATTAGTAGAATGATAATAAAAAATAATATATATATTTTTTAATAATTCAATCCGGCTGGAATACACCCCTAGCCACAACCGGCTATTAATCCAGGCCCGACCCGACCCGACCGGCCCCGACCCATTAACACCCGAATTTCCTTTTCGGGACCCAAAAACAGAGAGAGAAAAACAAAGAAGAAATTGGCACCAAAAAGGCATTAACGATAAAGACGGAGGAGATAGGAGACGTTTTCACCACCATGGAAGCTCAAGAGAAGAAAGATAAATTAAAATTTGTTTCTTCCTATATAACAACACAAGCGCTTTGAAACTCCTTCCTGAGAAACCCTCCATCCATCCCTCTGTATGAATTAGGCAAATTTATGCACGGATTTCTTACTACCTCCGCAATTTCAATTTGGCTCGTACCAACGGACGAATTCTAGGGTTCTTAGGGTTTACTTTTTTGGGTTTTGATTGATCTGATTCGATAAAGCTATTTGTTTTTGGGAAAAAAGTTTGAATTTTGGTTACAAGATGTGCTGAAATCCAGTGGATTGATGAACGCCTGATTGCGAACGCGAACGACCGGGAAACAAAAGGATTCGAAGGCAGTGTGGGTGCCACGACACGCCAGCCATGTCCCGATCCCTTCTTCATCGCCTCACGCCATTGATCTCAGCTCGACTTCGACAGAACCAGAGACTTCTGAGCTCTGCTCTCGATGAAGCTCCATCTCTTAATCCAGATGCCGTAGACATGACCGATAATTGCATTCGAGTATTTCTCTCTCTCTCTTTCTGCGTTTTTTCCCCTTTCTTGGGTGCTTTTATTTATTTGAATTTCAATTCGTTTGATTAGCTTGTTATTGATGCTCTCTCGATTTGGATTACTAATGGGTGGTTATATATATATATATATTTTTTTTTTTTTAAATTTTTTTTCCCCCCTTGATATCTAATTTCGTGATCTCCAAGCAATTACTCTCGATTAGGGTTTTAAAGAGTTCTCAAAAAGGTTGCATCTTATCATTTTTATTTTAAAAACACTCAATTTCATGAATCAAAGTTCGAGGAATATCCCCTTTTTTTTGGGCGGAATTTCAATAAAATTTGGAACATTCAGGAAGACGAATAGGGAGGGGATTATTGTGATGGTTTCCACAGATACATTAAAATGAGCTAGAGAAGAGTATTTGGGAGATCGTAAAAAATGGTGTATTGATTTGGAAACAATATCTGATTGAAATTGTTTTAGTTCATCCTAAAAAAAAAAAAAGGTGAGAAAGGAGGTTATGAATAGATTGGTTTGGGAAAACTTAGGTGGATATTACAAGAAGCCAGACTTCCATGCATATCTGTGTACTAATTTGCAACGTAATTGATTAGCCTGACTAAAGTTTGGTATAAGATCAAGATCCAATAACTGCTTTCGCACAAATATCAAGCAATTTGCCAAAAACCTCAGTTTTCTTCACATAGATCTACCAATTTTCCATAATAAAACTCGATTGCTACAAAAAGTTGACTTTCAATCTTAGTTATCAAAACCTTGCAATACCCTTGCGCTCCCACTCTCAAACCTCACTCTCGCTCTTGCTCTCATACCTCTTTCCAGCCCTGTGTTATATTTAAAATTGTCGCTTTCGCTTCCTCTGCACTCTGGTTACTTAGTTTTCATCTTACTAAGGCAAAAATTCATACAAAGGTTTGGATTGAATAAATATTTCTTAAAAGATATTAGAATTGGTTTGGAATTTGGGTTATTCAGAACTCACAAAGCAATGAAACTTTGGTATGAAGATTCGGTGTAGGGTATCGTTGCAGCAATTGTTCACATGTCCAGGGCCTCCAGGCTGGTCCTCTACATGGCTACCCGGTTTCTGAGGCCTTAATGTTGCCTAAGAGGGACAATGAGTGTTGAGCTAGAAGTGTGAAGTTGGAGCTTTTTACCAATTAACTGAAGTTTATATACGAGTGCAGTGCCTATTTGGCTATATTCATAATTTGCTTCAGAGGGCAAAAACATCACTATGAATCACAAGCATAGTCATTGTTGGAGTTTGTGAATTATTCGGCTACGGAAAAATTTGGCAAAAATGACAATCCAAAAAAGCCAGGAAGGCCGAGAGAAGTAAAAAAAAATATTAGATATATATTTGCAAATTTTTTAAAAAGTTGTGAATTACTCTCATTTTATTTGGAAATTTCACGATGTCTTTTAAAAAAAGTCATGAATAATTCACGAATTAATCATTTGACGAAAAAGTCACTAATAATTCACGTCTTTTTGGCAGAAAACTTCGAACTTGGTGAGTATGGTCACAACTCACAAGCTCACTCCACTAAGGAAATCGAGGCTTGGAATCGCCATGTTAATGAGGAAATAGATTGATTTTTTGAAGGGATGCCTCAAGAGAATTTATACATTCCTCACGCTAGGAACTTTTAGACAACTATACCTTGATAAAATTCTTATTGTCCTTATGGTTTTCCCTCAAGACACTCTTTGATGGAGCTAAGGGTGTCAACGGTTGCAAATATTAATCATATCCAAATTTGTTTGCTCGGTTAATTGTCTGAATAAGTATCCAGTGGAGAGTATTCGAATAGTTCTTTTACTATTCGTTTATAACCAGACACAAATTCGGATATTGATATATCCAATTTGATAAATATCCAACTGATTATATAATATATTACTATATATACATAATACATTATAAGACTAAAATACCCTTATTAGTATGTACTTTTTACATAATTATAAGATGTTAAATTGTTATTTATAATATAGACGGGGATAAAATATTAAGTTGTCACTCTTAAAATAATAAAATTTATATTTTTTACATTGTTGAAAAATTTTATTTCTTTTAATATATATATATATATATATATTTAAAGTAATCGGATAATTCCGACATTATCCGAATTCGAATAGTTTAATTCAGTGTTACCAATCTCGTTCTCAGGTTTTTATTGGCCGGAGTTTTTCTTGAGAGATTTTCACATTTGAATTTTTTTTGGGTATTTCTCCCTTAAATCTCGGCAATGATTAAAAATATATATTAAAATTACAGAAAATGGTAATAAATATCACTAAATTGTAAATTCATAAAACCAACAACATTGTGTATTTCTCACGATATTTTATCGGCTAAATCTTGTGATATATATGGGGATAGAAAGAGAAAAGTATATTTCTCGCGAGTTTTTTAGAATATCGTGATAAAAATGGAGTTTTAAACTTTAGATGTTTTTCTCGGGAGAAATTGAGTATTTCTCGGGAGATTTGTAACAATGGTTTAATTGAAGTCAAAGATAAATACTATATTTCACTATCCGTGGAATATTTAGTCGAATATGTAATCGGATACAAATTCAAATATACCACTATCCACTTCGACTTCGCTTTGTTTACAAATTACAACTCTAGAGCTAGCAGCCATGTTCTATTAGACGACTATTATGTTTTGTTTTAGTGAAGGTTGATTAGTGTGTTCATTGTCTTTTGACCTGATTTGGAATCTCATATTAAGTCTGTCATGAATAGGGTGTTTTTTTGATTAGTTTGCATTTAAAGTCCTCTAGGCTTTATATATATATATATATATGTTTGTATTGGTGCTTTGATGCTGAATATTACTATTTTATTACCTTGCATTGACCTTAAGGATCCCTTACAGAGAATGAAAGAGCTTCATGCCAAAGAAGAATCCATGGGAGAAAAAATGCTTCGCTTGAGTGTAGAAGCTGGTGGATGTTCTGGGTTCCAATATATCTTTTTGCTGGATGACAAGACCAACCCAGATGACAGGTTTTCTTCTAATGTTCTACTTGGATGATATTAGTTACCTGCCTTTGTGGTTCTTCTGTCAAACAAAGCCTGGGGATAAATTGCATTTCTTATTGTGTTCTCTTTCCAATCTCATCATATTCCCTTTATGTAGTGTTTTTGAGAAGGAAGGAGTCAAATTGGTGGTTGATAAAGTTTCATATGACTTTGTCAAAGGTGCAACTGTTGATTATGTGGAGGAGCTGATCCGTTCTGCTTTCTCGGTCAGTTGCTTCATCTTGTTTCATATGCGCTGTTTGTTCTTTTATATTTCTGAGAAGTTCATTTACTGTGCTTGCTACTCATCGTTAATTTGTTATAGAAAGTATTGTTTATTACTGGACCTGAGATTATAGAAGGTCTCAATATGTACAGGTATGCTGTAAAAATATTTCTAATGGATTAGGTGCAGCTCACTAAAGACAGGTATATATGACAGACCAGTCCAATGATAGGGCACATAATTTTAGAATGCATAACACCTGATATTCCAGATCATCAAACACCATGCCAGCCTCACTGTGGACATGGATGATCTTAACTACCAAGAGTGAACAAATGATATAAAAAAATCTCGCTAAGAATCAATACCTTGATATCCATCTGGTTGCATTGAGAGTATTTTCCTTAAAAAGACCAAACGAAAAAGATACTGAAGAAGTCTGTATATGTAAAATAAAGGCTAATAGATGGTCTTATCTAAAACTTTAGTGCAATAGTGAAGCTTATAAGTAGAAGACAAGAAAAATAATCACCTTTACAAACCATTACAAGCAGTGTAGTCAAAGCGTCTAGGCGACGCCTTGGCGATAGGGGATTCCCTAGGCGAGGCGATGCCTAGGCGACCAAAATTTATTTATTTTGTTAATATTATTAAATATTATAATAGAATTAATGAGTGCTTGCCTAAATCATGATCTAGGCGATAGGGGTCCTGGCTAGGTGAGGCGGTAGCCTAGGCGTTGCCTAGGTGACATTTTGACTACACTGATTACAAGTGAAGCATTGCCCGCTAAACTTTTTATTTAAACGTCATAGTTTTATCTACCAATGAGATAGTTTGGGCACGTTCAACGTAAATCGGTGACGGAACCACTGGGATGAGTGAGTTGGTGCAACTTGAAGGCTCTAAAAGGGCGAAGAGAAGGCCAAAAATAATGTGGATGGTGATAGGGTGGAAAGATTTAATAGCATGCATTTTGACTTAAGTCATGGTTCTTAATAGAGTGTAATAGAGAAGCAAGATTCATGCCGGTGACCCTAAATATTTGGGTCAAGGCATTGGTAATGATGATGAGTTTATTTTCAACACACTTCCCTGTTGAATTATCCAGGAGGATGCTAGTTGTAAATTCTTTTGGGTCTTCTTATTATACTTTGTGCCGGGTAGAGCTCTTTCAAAAAGAATGTAAACCATGTCCAAATATTTCTTTGACCCTAACTTCCCTTCTTCACTTCATGCACATCCCTTGGTTTACTTCATAATTTGACCTTGGTTGGGGCTTTACATACCTTACTTCCTTTATTGGTGGATGAAATTACATAATCTAAGTTCAGTGTCAATCACTAGTACTTAGGCATGGCACCTCCAAAAAATGGGATATGTGGGTACGGTGGTTTTAAATTTTATGAGGTGTTACATGCATTGTTACGTAGGCATGTGGTACGGGTGCCAAGTGTCCAGGTGTCTAGGGGTGCTCAGCACGGCAAGCTCTGAAAATCTCAATACGGCAGCATAGACGTACAATTTTTTAAAAATGATTATATATATATATATCGTAACTCAAAATTTTTAAATAACAATAATAATAAAAAGAGGAGGATCACCAGTCCCAAATTTTTTTTAAAAGTATATACCTAAGTTAAAAAAATACTCATATAACCTATATGATATAGAGAGTAGAAATGAGCAACAAGAGAGAGTAGAGAAGAGAGATACGTACATATTGATCGTTATTGTTGCCGTTGCTCTCCTAGTAAAATTTTGTCTATGTTTCAAAAAAAACAACATAATTTGACAAAAATTTCCTTGCAATTATATTTTTAAATTGACATGTCATACTTGAAGTTCCATGTTGCCTAATTATAATGTTGATGTCACCATAACATGGCATAGAAACGTATCAAGGAGTGTCGTGTCGTGTCAAAGTGTCGGCATGACAAAATTTGGGAAAACTGGAGTGATTAAGTAACACTGGTTACATGTATTTATAAAGTTTATGTTTGAATGACTTGCTGAAAACGAATCAGAGAGGTGAACTAACATGAATGATACAAAATACATAAGCTTTTGGAAATAAAATCTGAATATTCCAAGCGAAAATAATTAGCAGTTTGAAAGAGTCTCTCATTCGGATTGGGAATGGAGTTGACATGGTGTCCTAGTTCCACTGTTTTAGTACCCAATTTGTATCAGAGGTGCGTGCAGCATTAAAAATTGGGTGTCTGGGTAACATAGAACTTAAAAGGTATCTTTTCCACCCAGTCCAGTTTTTGCATTAAATAAGAAATACTAAAAAAACACAGATTTCAATACCAACAGACCTTATGAAATTTGTACTAAACTTTCTTTCCACGTGATAACCATACCTAGGAGATATAACAAACTAAATTCCATTTTAGCACATATGATTAACAAAACAGTAGGTCCCTGCTTCCTGCATTTGCACTTGGATTTAATGCCCCCTAGAACAGTGACCGTTATTTCCATTATGATGTCTTTTACTGCTTATTAAGAGTAAAGCCTTCATGCTGCTTCAACAATAATTTTACTATTTCTTGTCAAATCAGATATATTATACTGTATTTAATAATGTGATATTGGGAAAAATAGTAAGAGCATTATAACTGCTATATCTATAACGGTGAATGAAGATTATAACTGTTACAACGGTGACTGAGGGTCAAAATTCTCCACCATGACCCCTGTATTCTTTGTTATTTGAGGAGTGCTAGCCTAATTGCGACATGCAAGGGGGCCTTATTGTCCCATTCTTGGCAAAACGACAAATACTTTTGGGGTGGGCTGGCCCCCTCATGACTGAGGCTAGCAAAATCCTTGTTATTCTAAAGTTTGTTTGCACCACGAGTACTGTTATGCAGTTAGGATCTACTGTCTGACTTTTACCTTGGTTGTATGGCCCAAGAGGAAGCTTTGGTCTTCTCTTGCATGATCTGGTGAATCAGGTTTTTTTTTTTTTTTTTTTCTGTTGTTTGGAACCATCTTATCCTCCACTTTGTTCTATAACAGAATAGTAGAAAGGTGGCTAAAGTCTAGTCTCTTGTGCAGGTAACTACGAATCCAAGTGCAGTGGGCGGGTGTAGTTGTAAAAGCTCTTTCATGATAAAACAGTAGTTCTTGCTGAGATGTGAAGGCTGGGTACCTTCTATATATCCCTTCCCAGCACTGCTAAGAGTTTGTTCTGCTTCGATGGGATTTCACAGCTAGATTTTTTGTTTATCCTTCATTATAATAATTGATTTAATTTTAGAGCCTATCCCTTGTATCGTCACATTTCTGTAATGAGAGCTGTACATGTACTACTTATTTGTGGTTCAAAAAACTTCTCTCCACCTTATCTGCTCCTAATGAAAGCGCCTCTCAAATTTGTTTATTGCATAGCATTTGGGACCTGTGGAGCCATCTCAATCTGAATGTGTAGTTGGCGTTTAGCACTAGGCTTCAATATCGTGGAGGTATCCTTCTTATCACCATTCGTTGGTTAAGAATGCAAAGCTCCAGGCCCATGGGATGGTTACTAAGGTCATGAAGTAACCAGAAATTGTAAGAAAGAGCTCCTACTCGTGTTCCTGCTCTAGTCCCTTCGCGAGGCCCTGACCTAAAAAGTCGAAGGTAGCAATTCCGACCCAACTGCCCATGATATGGTAAGAAAGAAGACTTCTAACTTCTGATTAACTTCAGGTCCCATTCCACAATTTATGTAGCTGAACATAGCCTTAGTAAAAACAGTCCTATGGAGAAATGTGTTAGCTTATAGGTGTCCATCATAGGTCTCCTTAGTAATTTTGATGATAACACAATAGTAAAATGAGATTTGTGTTACTAATGTCTTAATTGAGTTTATGTAAAAACCTGAAGAGCATTAGCAAACCATTCAAGATGAGAAAACATGAAAATGACACCATCTATCAAGAAGATTCATCATCTAAGTCAAAATAAGCCATTGAATTTAGTAGGATCAAAATGAAGATATCAAAGATTATACCAATTCAAGTCATGAAGAAAAAGAAGAAGATTGATCATAAAGTCAAAGAAAACAAATCCAATCAAGATCAAGATAAATAATGAAGACTCTCCTAGAAGATTTAAATGTTTTATATTTATAGGATGAGAGTGTTTAGGACTTTTGTAAAAAGTCATCAAAGTTCTGTTGATTGAAAAACTCATATTTAGATTGACTATAGGTTCCTTAAGACAAATTGAAAATCTTTTTAAGAACTTAAAACATAATAAAAATCATGATTAAAATAAGATAAAAGATCAATAAAATCATGTCCATCATATTGGTTAGCTTAAGATGAGATTTCCATAATAAAACAGGAAATCTCGTTGACGAAATTGAAGAAGAACTTCAATATCGTCGACGAAATCAGCCGTAGAGCTACTGTTTTTAATTCGGTCCAAATCTCGTCGACGAATTCAAAGAGCCACTCCAATCTCATCAACGAAATCATGCGGGACGCCGATAAAGCTTGGAACGGTTATTTTAAACGGCTTTTTTGCATTCAATGTGCCTTCAACGGTTATATCTTTGCAAAAGTTATAAATATAGATGATTTATATGATCTAGAATGTTGATGAAATATAAATTCAATCATCCACTCTAAAGCTTAGTTTTCAAAATCTATTGAGTTAAACCTAAAATTCTCAAATCAGTTTTACTGAGTTATTCAACTCCAATCTTTGAGAGATTTTAAGTGAGCTTTAGAGAGATCATTCAGCTTGTTTTAGGAGCAAAATCTGATTGTGAAGTCAAAAGATGATTGTTCTCTTGCAAATAGGTTTGATCTTCACCCGGAAGAAGATTGTAAATGTCTGATCATCACCTGTAAGAAGATTGTAAAAGATTTGATCTTCACCCATAAGAAGACTGTGTGAGTAAAATCGTGGTGAATCCTCTAGCGGGTATAGCTTGAGGCGGGGAAGTAGACGGATTGTTGAACCTCGTGAACAGAGTCTTTGTGTTTGCATTCTCTTATCTCTTACCATTCTTTTTACTTTGTTGTCTTGATTATTTGTGTGGTATTGCATAATTCTATTTTCTTTTAAGAAATTCTGCTTAAGGGAATAAGAATAATTTTTAATTTGTCATAGACCCTATTCACCCCTTCTAAGGTAACGAGAGGGTACTGATGGGCTGATTGACACGACTCAATCAATATAAATTTGTGCTTGCATTCCAATAAGAAAACAGCAATGGGTTAGAGGCAAGATCAGAGATGGAAGGAAGCTGTTTAAGTGCGCCATTCTGTGATCCCGAAACAGAAACCGGTCTGCATAGCTAGGAATTGATTACTTTAACTATGGTGCCTACTTAAGACATGGAAACATGCTGGACATCCCCTTTTTGTGTAACTCATTTCTTAACATGATGCGTATGGGGGCACAACAGTGGAGGGTGCTTGGGGGCCAAAATTCCTCTTTAGTCCGGCCTTTTGGAGTGGTTTCTTGAACTCACCCTTATGGCACCTTAGGTCTGATTGTGTGTGTGTTATATTACCTCTTATTAAAAAACAATCAAATCCGTGTTTGCAGCTGGTTATTACTATCCCTCTTTAGTCCCATTTCGACTGGATACTGACTTTGCAAGGGGTATATAAGGGGCCATCAATCCTTTATTAGTCAAGCCCTTTTGGAGTGGTTGCTTGGACTCACCCTTATGGCAACTTAGCTGTTACCTTAGGTTAGGTCTAATTGGGCGTGTGTTTGGTGTTATATTACCTCTTACCCAAAAAAAGCAACCAGATCTACCCAAATCTGAAGCAATTTGATGAGAAATGGTACCGTCTAATAAGCACAAGGAGCTATGAAGTTCACCAAACCATCAATGGGTCAACCATTGAATCACACATCATGGGTTTGTCACAGTGGTAGTGTATCTCTCCCTTTGGGGAGTGGAGATTCTTGTTCGAGTATATGGTATGGCTGTTGACGCCCACCATGAGTGCTAACCCTGCTGAGCCCTTAACCCCTGACATAGTTAGATAAATGATTAGAGCATACCCAAAAAAAAAAAAAAACCATTGGATCAGTGGAACATATCTAAAGGCTTTTCTAGTGGGATGGAGGTCAAAAGAGAATTTGATTGGAAACATCTCTAGAGATTGGTACTGCTACCACTATATTTGATTGGACAGTCATTAACCACGCACTAGACTATGTAATCTAATGTCATGGCCACATGCCCTTTTAACACTCTAACGATGGTTAAGCTTTAAAAAATTAAAGTTAATATATATATATATATATATATATATTTGTTTTTAAAAACCAAGGTTAAATTGCTTAGCCCTAGGAGTGAGTGAATCTTGACTACAGTTGATGTGTGGTAAAAAGGGGGGGCATATATCATCGAGGACTGACCTTAGACTACATAGTCTAATGCGGCAGTGAGTTAAGAATTTCCCTATTTGATTTCTTATTGCTACTGAGTTGCAAAATGCAAACTTAACAATCAGAACATATACATAAATGCCGGTGGCACCAACCACCTCCCCAATCCATCCAGAACAGATCTACCACCCTACAAAATGAAAATCAAAGCAGTACTGGCACATATGTAATGTATTTTCAGCCTTTCAAGTTCACTTCAAATCCAATTATTAGGCAACAATCCAAGAATGTGATAGGAAGGGTATTGTTGTTATCAGGATTAATCCAGCTCATATACGAGATTCACCAGGTTTTGTGGGATTCCACCAAGAAATAGTAACCAACAAGCAACAGTGAAGGATCAAATAAATTATACAGTTACATCCCCAAAACACGCCCAGATGCATATGCATGCTTTTGCTGTTTGACGGTGTTCTTGGAACAAGTACACCTTGCCTGAATAGAGAGAGTATTGCACCATCAAGCACTCCCTAAACATTGAGGACAAGAGTCTAGACTTGACCTAAGAACAAGGTTATGCAAAAGATATTGGCATGCATGAAAAGAAAACAGAAATGCGGCATATCTGTCCATCAATAATCACTGAAACTAACATCTCAAGATTGCTTAGCATTCAACAAAAGATCAAATAAAACAATGAAACAAAAAGGAGATCTGAGCATTCTCAAACGAAGTTTAAAAGTGTATTGCTCAGACTACAGTTCACTACACCGCTCTTATAACAAGTAAATGAACTCCTTAAAAGATGCGGTATGGCTTCCCCATGGTACTCTTCAGGTACAAGCACCTCACCTGATATCCATACACAATCAGAAACACAAAATGAATTGCTGCTAAATGTTGAACTCAATGATGCAGAAGACAGTTTGTGAAGTTTTGCACTAAGAATTTTTCTGAGAAATTACAAAAAGAAATGGCTAATGCATTGTCAATCAGAAATCAATTAAGAATGATGTACTAGATTTAAATCCAATGTATTTAGGGAAGAAATTGCAAATGATCAACTAAGAATGATCCCCAAAAGACAAATAAGTAATTAAGAAAGAACTTTACACATAAGTTTCTAAAAATTAAAACTCTATAAAGTCTTATAATTTTACTGGAATTTTCTGTTTTATTGTAATGATTGCAAATTACCACATAGTTAACTGACTGTTTTGTAAGCAAATACATTGGGTCTAGGACCACATGCTTATAATTGATAATTCCAATTAATAAATTAACTTATACAAGTAAACACATTATTTTAACCTTTAAATTTGATAATAATATTTATTAAATATATAATTATAAATAAGTATTAATAAATTAGTGAGATATATTAAACCAGCCCAGTCCAGGGAGCCCAACCCAATTATAAACTGCTTGAGAAAACCAAACTTAAAACTGACCCACAGATTCTAATCTCAAGTTCTCAACAAGAACTCATAAAAAGTTGAACGGATTTATGCATCAAATTAGAACTTACCACTTCTACAAGTTGGTTAGAATGCATGAAATTGCAAGATTCAACCCATTGATAGCTTGTTTGGAACCCAACAACAACAGGGGCTATATCGATTTAGGTTGGCCAACCCTAACCTTAATAGTTTATAAATGGATTGAAAAAGGCAAACCTGAATCCAAACCAATAAGTGACCCCTAAATCCCATGGTTCAAAAACCCGAAAACTCGACTCGACACGAAAGTTAGCTGGGTTGAGTAACTCGGAAAACTCAAAAAAAATTCGACTCGGTCCAACTCGGAATATATATGTAATAACTTGAAAAACCTGAGTTAAAAGTACTCAAAGAATGCTAGTTTTAACGCCTCAAACCTAAAAACTAGGTTTAACATAACCCATAGTAGGTTGTCTTTGTAGACCCCAAAAAAATATGATGCAAAAATAGTGTAACGTTTGAGTTTAGGTTTTAAAAAATGATAAAAATACCCTTATGTGACTTGACCCAGTCTGGCGAGTCAAAAAACTCGGCTCCACTCGACCGACTCACCCGAGTAACTCGGTAAATAGTGTCTCCTTCGAGTCTTGAGGCTACTCGACTCGAAATTCAATCGAGTCGAATAACTCGACCGAGTTACTCGGATGACTCGCTGAGTTTTCAAACAATGCTAAATCCTAATCTGCTAGCTCAACTGGTTTAAAATAATCAATTAATTAATTACTTAATTTTAAATTATAAAACATTTTAATTAAAGATTAAAATATAATAATAAACAGGCCCTAACAAAAAGTTTCAAGTCTGATATAATTACAGTTTATGCTTTAATTTCCTTTAGAGGGATTGAAAGTGTGACAGAACTCACATTTTGCCAGTTCTTCTTCAATAAAGATACGAGAAAATTAACACTGAGTTGCACGTTTTGGAATATCTGCTTCTCCTCCATACTACAGTTACCTACAGCAACTCCCATGCAAAGAACCTTCTTCAGTTGGAACTTCACCATCGCCTTGGTTTCATTAACTTTCGACTCAAGGGATTCCTGATGAGTCACCAGAGTTGGGAACTTTCCTGCATTGACATTCGAAGTGGTGTAAGATACAGGCAATGAATCAATTGATTAAGCTATTATTTAGCCTATCCAAAACAATGCCCTTGATCAGGTGGTTATGATCAAACAATCAAGCAATTCTTTTGGGGAGAAGACCTCACAGGTGAGGACCATCAATCAGAAAATCATACAGATTTTGTTAAGGTGTGCAACATGTTGACCTCATGGTACTACGGGCGTAGCGCTTGGTAGCATCGCATCACTCGGCTAAACCAAATATGTGACATATGCACCATGTAATCAATGGAACCAGGAACAGCTTTAATACTAATGAAATCATCTAAATCAACCAACACAAGCACAATCACCATCGTTAGCAGTGCTAAACCCCAAACTCTAGTTAGTCTTCTCTGTTCGATATTCTAGATTTTAAGTCGTCGAGGCACATCGAAGCATCCACTCTTAACAGAACTTAAGAATAATTAACATTAGTTACCATATTAATAATATTCAACATCAGCAAAAGTTATAATGAAGAAAATTACTTGCCTGCTTTGTTGAGACCAGGGCCAAGAAGACGAGGAATCTGCTTGATTACAGCTTCAGATGCAAGAAAAGCATGGTATTTCTTTGCGAGTTTCTTGACCAATTTCTTGTTTTTGTTAAGTTTCTTCAGCCCTTCCACGTCCATATACTCCAACCCTATCTTCTCTGCCTGCAGTTAAAATTAACAAGACATTAGCAAAAGATAAAAGCTACTGAGAACAGGTCTGTAAACGGTCCGGGTACTTGGTGTGGTAGGGATAGTGTCATTTTCCATATGCAAGTGTAAAACCAACATGGTAGGTACATGTTAATTTTAATATGCTTATATATACACACTGTTAATCTCATAAAAATGAGTTATCTTATCATAATATTTTAACTCTAATAACTGCACCCGAGGAAAATTAAATGGATATAATCATATAACTGATAAAAAAAATTCAGTAGATATAGATCAACAATTATTATATGATTAGATTGTACAAAAAAATAGGCAAAATAAGAAGATAGGACACACAAGCATTCTTTTTGGCAATCAAAAAGATGATGACAAAAGGCCCTGAAGAAAATTAAAGATCATAAAGTTGCAATCATCTAATCAGGTTGGTTTTTTACCCCAGGAGTACTAGGCAAGGAAGATCAGATGGTTCCCTGACTTCCCTCCACCCAACATATTAAGCTACGCCATTTGCAGGCCATAATTAAGATCTAAAAGACTACATATTGTTAACATTAATTTAAGATATTCATCAGTTTAATAGGTCATGTAAGCAGATAACCCAAAATCAGTAATCAGCCTGAGGTTACAGACCACTCAGTACCGCCGTATAGGGAGGGCTAACTCTTGAACAAATAGAAATTACTGACGTGCAATAAAGAATTTGGATTTCAACCTAAAAGATCACAAGCAAATACTTGTTACAAGGGCATTAATTTTAAAAAAAAATAAAATCTTTTTAGGCCTTCATTTAGTCAAATAGAGTTAAATTACCTCCTCCACATGCTGAGCATCACCAAGCATGCAGACCTTCATCTTAGGGCGAGGGATGTGTGGCAGCTTTACAGAACCACTGAAACGCTTGTCTTTCTGGGGATCGTAGTTCTTCAGCCCAATCTGGAGCTCAATGGTCTCAGTGAAGTTACGTTTTTTCTCCTTGGCATCTCCAGCAACCTGGGAGATGGCTTCTCTCAGTGCATCACTCTGAAGCTTACTATAAAAGAACAGAAGACACAAAGGAGTCAGGGTCACACCATTACAAATAAATGGCCTCACTCTTCGCAGCCTTAGTTCATTATTACATTTGAAAGTTGCCAAGATGTAATACATTTGCAAACTGTATAAGAATATAAACTATGGAAATTAATGCAGGGATTAAAGCCTTTAGGCCCCATCAAGGTCAACCAGAAAAGCTCACCATTAAGTCAAACTAAATAAAAGAATTTGGCAAAAATATCATTAACCAGATAAAACCAACAGTACTCTAACATAGAAAACTAGGCTACTATAGTTTCAGGTAACAGTTCAATAACTTCAACATCAGAGTTCCAAAAAGAAGAAAATAAGAACCACACATTTGGACACAGAAAATCCATGTAATTATCGATAATTTCAGAACTAAACACTGGGACACAGAAAATCCATTTAACACCAAGAACTAGTTATATAAAATTCCACGAGACAGTTCGAAAACTTCAGCATATGAATTCTGAAAGAAGAACAAAAAATAGCTCCACATTTAGACAGAAAAAATCATTTAAGACTATTAAACAAAACATTTAATTTTTGATAGTCCGATCGATCGAGAACATATAAAGAACATCATGTCAAAACTTCAATCACATAAGCAAGCACAGATTTCACATCGGTTTCTTCTGGTTATCATTCACAATAACAACGTGGATCAGTAAAATAAAGTCTGAGATAGAAAATACCTCATGATTACGGTTTACCCTTTCTACAGCTCCTCTGCAGAATAATCTCCTGCCATAAAAATCAAATACATCAAAGCATCAATAACATTGATAGATTCAGACTACATTTCTGATTAAAATAAGCAGCTAAAACAGATAGATAAGAAAATTTCATAGCTTCACTATGTTGATTAAACAGGAGCAGAAACATAAATCGAGCTACAAATGATTTCAATGTGAAAAAAAAAAGATAGATCTAATGAACTCGGAAACATGTCCTAATCTAAAATCCAAAGAAATGTCGATTTAGATAAGAACAACAGAAGATCAAAGGCAGAAGGTAAGGGAAGAGAAAGTGAACATACCCAAGAAGAAAACCCTAAATTAGGGTTTCTGAGTACAGCCGAGCTTTAGCAAGAGAAGAAACTCCTCTATATCGGGAGAGCTTATAAACCCTAAACCAACGTTTTAAATCACGGTCCGAACCGCCCGGTCGGACCGGTTGACCCGGGACCCTCAACGGGTTGGGTTAAACTTGTCCAACCCTGACTGACCCAGTTAAAACCGCTTGACCCAAAGTGACCCTGTCGATCCGAACGGGTTTAAACCACCAAGTCGGACCCAATTGACCTGGGACCCGAACAGCTGGGTTAAATCATTCATCGGTTGATTGTCTAACCTAAACTAACCCAAGTAAAATCGCTTGACCTGCAGTGACCTAGTCGACTTGGCCAGTTTTCTTTAAACTGTCTGGGGTTATGGAAATTCTCATTTTACATTTGCCATTTAAAAATTTATGGGCCCATTATCCTAATTAAAAAAACTAATTATTAAATACAATATATACAAAAATTTAGAAATTTTGAAACAAAAATCATAGAGAAAAGAAAATGCCTGCATAGGAAAGTGAGGAGATTAGTGATAAAGAGGGAGCTAAAGCCAAGGTAAGGATAAAAACATCATTTTCCCATTGATTTCAAGGGTTTATGTATTTTTTTTATACTGCTTTGAATATCAATTCTAAATTTCAATAATTGATCATGTTCTTGATATAATCTTTGAATTTTTTTTTAAAAAAAATATTATGGTGAAAAAGTGAGATTAATTTGACTTTTTAAAAATGAGATCTCTTTTTTTGTTAATGCATTTTGATTGGTTACAGTAATCATACATACCAATTACCAAGTATTCGTAAAATTGCATAATAGAAGTGTTGTATGGGTTATACTACTAATTAGAATTATGCAATGATGAGTTTTCCTTTTAATTAAGATGTTAGCGTCTATTTATTTAAGTTGTGGGATTATTTAAATCTCTTGAATTAGACTTGTTATTAAGAAAAAAAAGGAAAATAAGAGACCCTAATTACTATTTTAAATATTTTATAGCATCACTTGACACCATTGAGTCAATCCGACGGCACGACCAATTTGGACCGACCCGCCCCCTTGACCGGGTTGGTGTTCGATCCGGGTTTAAAACATTGCCCTAAACACATGATAAGTAGTCATATTTCCTTCTGAGCCCTGGATTCTCTTTTACACAACTCTCAGATTATTGTATTTGTGCTTATTAGTCCTTGAATGGTTCTTAAGTAGGGCTATACATTCACTCGGGCTGAAATGATATTAGTCCATGGCCAGCCCGAATTAAGGGCAGGCTGGGCTAACGTACCATGGGTTTGGGTTGAATTTGAGTTCTATCTTCATTAAGCGTTTTCATTTGAGTTAAGTGTTTGTGTTCTTGTTTTTCTCTTATGCTCCTTTCTCTAGCTTTAGAAACTTGTATTTATAAACTGATTGGCTTTGGAGACTTTGGAGGCCCTACTCATTCCTTAGGTGTACAATTTACATTCAAGCTTATTGTGTGTACCGACCCATGTGGCATATGTATGGCCCATTTATGTGGGAGTGTCACTTGGATATGTTTTGAGTGTGTGACTTATCTTTATAGGCTTAACTTGGACTAAACAATATAAGGCCAATTCCATGTCATTTTTGTTTTTGTTTTTGTTTTTGTTTTTTTTTTTTATGGTTAAACCCAACAGTATCACAAGGCAAAGTCGGTACGCAACACAAGGAAAACTCATGCACTCACACACACCATGAAACAAACATAGCCCAAAGAAGCTTCACCCAAGCGCAACTCAAAACGGGTGACTATGTAAGACCTTTGGGTAATGCTAGCATCACTTTATTTTAAACTCACTTTCTTCGTAGAAAAAACATGTGTTATTGTCCTCCATTAAGAGAAGGGCGCGTGTTTTCCACTTAGACTCTCTTTAATCAAAAAGAGAGTGAGTCTTCAAAGCAAGTGATGCTACCATTATCCTTATAATTTTGCGAGGGGTGTAGGATCCTTTTCCATAACTACTCGGATAGGAATCTCCTTGTGAAGGGTTTTACATTTATTTTAATTTTTATTAAAATTCAATTACATTATCTCTTATGCATATAATTTATTTTGCACACAATTAGCTCAATTACAATATCTATTATGCATATACTTTATTTTACACAATTTATTGTATAGTTATTAGTTTTGCATAGGGGTTAGGTTTGGTAGGGTTGGATTTTCAGATCCCCCAACCCAAGGTAAGGTCGGGTCGCCATTTTCCAGTCCAAGTAACCCAACATCGAGTTGGATTAAGCCAACCCAAGTTGCACTTCTACTCCCAAGTTCTAAGTAGACTAGTTCCTACTACTAAGAAGGGTGTTTGGCAACAGAGTTCAAGTTACAGGACTTGATTTAGCTGGAAGCTGATATCATTTATCATGTTTGTTGTTATTGTTAATGTTCGTGGGTGGGTGGAGCAGTTCCTAACAAAAATGATTGTAAAGTAGCAATTTTTGCCCCTTCTTCTGTGGCCCCAATTTGTTATTTTCACTTTCACAACTGTTCCTTGGCCTGTTTGGCGAAGTTGTGTGGCTTCAGGATCACGCCTCAGGAAGCGGAGGTCCCTTAATTCGATTCCCTTTGGCTAGGGCTGTCAAAGGGCCTGGTAGGGTCAGCCCTAGCCCTAGCCCTACCCTTCCCTATATGAGTAGGGCCCTAGCCTTGCCCTCAAGGGCCAAGGCCGGGCCAGAAGAAAGACCGGGAATTTTTTTGTCATTGACGCTTGATTGATTGTTATATGAAATTAGATATAGTCTTGAATTTGATAGGTTGAACATATTATTCCAAAACTACTAAACTACAGTTATTAATAACTGGTGTATAAAACATATTTACATTTTGGGGTTCTCCAAACACGTTGCAAATAATGTTTAACCAATAGATAGAGAACTACACAAATTAAGATATCTAATAATTAAAAAAAGAAACTAAAAATACCAAATTAATCAATAAAGGAAGGATAAAAGGAAATAAATAATTTTTTTCTAATTGAAACTCGGATTTCTCACATGATTTACCAAATCAAATTTTCAGACAAAATGCAAGTTATTAGAATCAAAACCCTTGAAATTACTATAAAAAATCACGGTATGTACCAAAAAATACAAACTTTTGCGTAAAATTTATCAATGTACGGAATAGATTGAAAGAAACCCTAAGCAAATTGGAAACATAATAGAAGAGAATAAAAAAAATTGAGATTATATTAGTAATTTCAATAATATCTTATACATAATATATAAAACTTATCTTATACTATATACTGTAATTTCATTGTACGGTAATGAGAGTAGGGCTAGACTAACAAGGGCCGGGCAAGAGTGTGCCCTAGCCCAACACAACAAATGAAGGGTTTGGAGATTTTGGGCCCTGTCCACCCAAGGGCCGGGGAAGGGCAGGTCGGGTACCTTTTGCCAAAGGCTGTTTTGACACTTCTACTTTTGGCCACCCTCATGGATTTATCCCTTCTTTCCTGGTGTATGTCTTTTGGTCCCAAGAGATTTAGTAGGGGTGACAGCCTTGTTACCAAAAAAAAAGGGTCAAGGGTTTCAAATAGTTGTGCACAGAAGAAAATGTTGTTTTCATTCTTCACGACTACCCAATCCAACTGAAGGGTTTCAAAAAACTTAGGTAGGCCGAATTCAGGCTTGCCAAGTTTGGGGCATACTCTCATGTAGGGGTGTTGACGGCCAAATTCGGGCCACAAAAACTTCTTGTTAATAGGCCAGGCCTGAGCTGGACCTATTTAAAATTCACAAATCTGCAGGCTCAAGCCTGGTCCATTGATGCCCTGCCCTCAAAAAAACAATATAAAGGGCTACGAACCCAAATGGGGCTGAGTTTGAGCCTGACCAGGGTTCAAGCCCAGAGTAGGAAAAAGAGGCTAGACCTGTTCAGGCCCAGTCCGACCTGCTGTGCAGCCCTGGTCATTGTTTTTCCTCAACAAAGATGAAACAGCTGTTGCCAATATGGAGATATCTTTTTTCCTTGGTGGCCTACCATGGGACATCGATGTCATATAGAGTTTTGCTAGCAGGACTCAGCACAATATTGCTAGGGTAGAGACCTCGCTTTAAAACAACTCGGGTTGTTTTCCAATAGTTTTTAAGGTTCTTATAAGGTGGAGCTACGAGCACCCCAAATTTTTATGACTACACCCATACTTAAAACAACACCCACAAATAAAAGAAAAAGGACAATAATGCCCCATTGCAAGCAAATTCTCGCCTTCTTCTTCAGGCTGTAAGGATTCAAACGTCCCGAAAGCCCATTAGAGACGGCTTAACCAGTGCCATTGACTCTAGCCGGATTCCGCCGGAGATTAGGTTACAGCAGCTTTTAAAGATCGATTCCAGCAACAAGTTCTCCGGCGCAATTGTGTCGGAGATCAGTCAATTTGAGCTGCCGATATAAGTTGATCTAAGCCCGAACCAGATTTTGGGGTGAGATTCCAAGCAGAGATCACAGGTATGCTGATTGAGTTACCTGAATCTATCAAGAAATCATCCAGTTGGGAGCATTCAATCCTCGATTTACACTATGCAGAGCATGTTTACTCACTGTTCTCCATGCAAGTCGACATGGCTTACATGAGCAAGGTCAGGAGGTCCAACACCACCTCCACCAACATTAACTCAAAGACCTCAACGAAGACGACGAGTTCTACTTTGTAATCCTCACACCTAGCAAGAGTCCAAGCAGAAGAACTGCTGCTTCTAACGAGAGCCCACAACTGCATACAAACTGCATCCAAGTCCTGATACTCTTCAAATCCGAGACCCCCAATAGAGAAACAACAACAGTAACAGCCACAGAAGAGCTACAAAGTGTCAGCCTTAACAGTTTAGGACAGCATGCAATTTGGGATTTGGGAAGAAAGAGGGCATTATTGATTTTTTTTTCAATTTTGTTTTTGGGTGTTTTCTTAAGTTTGGGGTGTGGTCATTAAAAACTGGGGTGCGTGTAACACCACCCTAATTTTATATGATGCCTAGTGTTCGGATTTTAATTATAAGCTACTTACAAATTCACAACCTTAGACCTTTCCATGCCCCGTTGTTCTGATGCAAGGTCTCAGCCCTAAGACCGTGACCGCAAATCTAGGAGCATTATTCTATCATTTTTACACAGACAGTCGTTATATATGGATATTTCAAAGTCAAACCATGGGATGTATCAGAATCCAGAATTCTCAGCAAATGTTTCTGTAATTGTTGGAAACCATAGGAGGGGCGTCATAGTTTTAGCCTTTAATTGTTATGATGCACCATGGGTGATAAGGATGACATATATGGATCAAGGATGAGCAAGATCACAACCTATCTCTTCTTACACGTTTGTCACCAGGAATTTATGGTTTCCTTGATTCCCTTTCCTCAAAAACTTTCAGAATGCCTATCCAAGATGACTGAAACCAGTAAAGAGCCGCCAGACCACTTTCCAAATAGGAAGTGAGGTTGGATTGACTAGCTACTGTGGTTCATGCTGAAGGTTTTTCTAGATTTTTAAATGCATGACCCACTACTAACTAGTTATAGATTATATATAACTAAAAACATGAAGAAAAAAATAGCAAAAGAAATGTTATCATCTTAGGGTGGTGCTAGATTGACCTCCATGAGCAAGGAGTAGCAGGGTTAGAGGGTCATGTAGTTGTGTCGGCCTTTGAGTTTATATACTTGTAAACTCTTTGCTTTTCTTGCTGTCATATATCTGTACTGCCGGTTTTTCTATATATATATATATTCGGTGTTTATCAATCAAAAAAATTACACTTTTAACTGTTTTTTAAAACTCAGAATTCAATAATTAGGTCATTACTGAATCTAGATGTTTTTTTTTTTTTTTCCAAACATGGCATATTTCAGGAGAGGGCAGAAGAAGCGTGTACAAAGTACTATGATTATAATTAATTTTGAGTTTACCTCAGAAAAAATTCACTAAATAGGAGTTTATTCTTATATTGAGTAGGACCTATAGCAAATATTACGCCAGACTCTAGAGAAATCAATAGCTAGTAAACGAAAAGGGACTTAAACCTGATTTGGACCTCTCAAACACAACTGAATCTTACCATGTTCCAATACAAACCATAACCATACACATTAGGACCCAGTTGATAATTCCAACCACCTAATAGTTATTAGTTGTACTTGGAAAAACTAGAGTCAGATCCACCAAAACACAGCAGTTATTGAATGATAAGACGTTTCCATGAACATCAAAATTGCTACCTGAAATGTGCAATCAGCCGATACCCAGAGTGTGGAACTTGGAAGAGGGAAGACAGGAGATATGACAAATCATTCTTCAGATGTCCTTGTTCCCAATACTGGAATGTCCTCAAACCGCTTCTGCATTGTAACAAATAGTTCAAATTGCAGTTAGAAACAAAAATTGGGAAAATATTTAAACAACAATTGCCTTGTTTAGGTTATAACACTCAAGACGATGATATTCAGTAGTTGTAGCTTTATTATCATTCAATACAAGTTTTGCATTCCAGCCGTTGTAGCATTCAAAACTGATTCATAATTCAAACTGATTCCTACTTGGACGACCCGGTAGTTAGGAACACATTTCCTTCAAAATAATACGTAATTTAGGATTTCTAGATCTGTATTGACTTTTAAATTTTGTTCCATCTTTGATAATTATGAAGAGATAGAATGGAAGGCTAACTAACATATTAGACTGCTTTACTATTTGTGATATTTCATGGTTATTAGTGGCTTTTAATCTCTCTTGTATTGTGGAATTACAAGAGAAATAGATCAGCAACAAACTTGATTACTCATTATGTTTGATCTATTTGTATGCTCCATATAGTTCATTAACACATATAAGTTAAGGACCATGAGATTTGAGTATGGAATGATAGAATATGACTGACTAGCCATGTCTTAGTTCCCCTTTTTTTTTTATTGATTGCTTTCATGTATGAAATTCTTATAGACTCGAAATGCATTAAAGAAAGGATAAAAGATGGTGTGCAAGGGTGGTGTTGAAAAAAGGCTACAACATGGTAAATTATGAGTTCTAAAGGAAAGGCTACAACATTGTTGAAACCATAAAAAGATGTTCTAAAGAAAAGGATTGATGGACAGAGAGATATCCATGAGATTTTGTGTTTGGGTGTCCATACTTATGATGCGAGAGAAAGGTACTAGTTCCATATGTATGCATGCAAGTATTCTGTATTTCTGAGATATAATAATATTCATGCAGTGATGCATGTAATAATTTGAATGTATGTGTATTTCTAAATCATACATATATTAATGCATGAAAGAAAGATAAAGGTAGGCAGAAATGTTCGTAATGTGTAATTTATGTATATGTTTGTGATTTTTTTTGTTAAGGTTAAGACACAACTCACACACACATAGGCCAACAACACACTCAAACCTGATCATATGCTCTCAGTAGAAAGGTCGACCGGACTATACAGAACGACATCAATCCTCAGCATGACAAACTGGCGGAAAAAGTTACTGTATGTTGCTCGGCCATCCCAACATCAAAAAACTGGTCTGGAAATCTATCCTAAAATAGTTTGAGCGATGGATCCATTCCCAGGCCTGCATGAACAGTCACAAATTCGTCGTCCCTCTTCGCCTCCATAACCAAGGCCTCCACAAAGAAAACACTATATGTCCGAGAGAGACTACTGCCCATTAGTTTCAAGCAAGATGGTAAAGAATCCGAGTTACAAGACACCTGCTTTATGTAAGAACGGAGAAAAAAATCAAGCAAAGTTGCATATATGGACACCCACTTCTACCCACCCCACCTCCTCTCCCTTGATTTATTTCCCGTGCATCACACGGGTTGCTGCTAGTATGAAAATAATAATAAAGAATTACTGAAAATTAATTCTAATAAAAAACGATAGAAATAAATTCACTCCCCCGAAAAATTACAGCAAGCTTAAAATACCAAACAAGATTCTATAAAAAGTCGTCAAGATTTTAAAAAAAGAGTAATAGTCCCCTCCTCACCCTCACAATGCCCCTTCAAATTAGGGTTAAGTTTTAACTTTTAACCCTTTGGTTAAATTCTGATAATATAAGAATGTTGAAAGTGCAAGTATACGAACGAGAATAGAAGCTCAAATGCACTTTAAAGAAGCTTCGCTTAACCAAGAGATTCAACAAGTTATTATATATGAAAGAATTCAATCCTATTCCATCACCGTGAAATTGAGCAAGTAATCCCTTGGAAATATCAAACTTACTTGCTTGTGGACATGAATATACCAAAAACCAAAAAATTGAATTATCCGGCAATTGGACATCGCTTCTTACACAATCAAAATCCACTTTCGCATTATCATAGAGCCCTATTTGAAAGATGGACTTCACATGAAAATTGTAAGTTCTAACAGAATGATTCAGTTTCAAGCTCACTCTACTAACTTTGAAGAATTCCAAAGCTAATTTTGGATTGTTCAAGTGTCTGATAACCTCGCAAGCAATTGAAGGAGTCAAGCTCTTACTGAGGTAATTCAAGCAAGTACTAAGAGACAACGAACGCACGCATTGAGTACAAATAACCTTAACAATCCAAGCGTCGGAGTTTTGGAATACCTGAACTCTCTTAGAGACGATCTCACGGCTACAACCTCGAATTTGATTCGTTGAACGGCTAGTTTTCACGATCGGATATCGCCGAGAGACAGTGAACGCACGCATAGAGTACAAATAACCTTAACGATCTAAGCGTTGGAGTTTCAGAATACCTGAACTCTCTCAGAGATGATCTCACGGCTAGAACCTCAAATTCTATTCATTGAACGACTGGTATTCATGGACGAATACTTCCCCGAGAGACAACAAACACACACAGAGTATAAATAACCTTAGATCCAAGCATTAGAGTTTTGGAATACATGAGCTCTCTTAGAAACAATCTCATGGTTAGACCCTCGAATTTGATTCGTTGAATGACTACTTTTCACGACCAGATACTTCGCTGGGAACAGAGTTTCCGACGACACTTGCTGAAGAGGATTTTTCTGGTTCCTCATCTCCCTCCTTTTTGTTGTACTTGCCATTATCCGTCTTTGAATCTATCTCCAGATCTGTTTTTTCATTGCTGTTTTCCTCTCTCAGACTACGCTCGTGTTCTTCTTTCAATCACGTCTAAGCTCTGAGATGGAGTTTTCTCAACTCATAATCATGTGTATATCTAAATATAACTCTAAAGGATTACGTTAGTACTAAGATATGTGAAGGAAATATATAAACACCATATCGTAAAGATAAAATATTATGTAAGGTAAAAGGATAATTCGAAGTGGGTCGGTGCGGATAACCGAAAGGGATTAGTCCTTGGCTCAAAGGCTTTGGGACACCCTCTGTTACAAAAAAAAGGTAAAAGGGTAATTACGTCCACATAAAGTTTGGTATGCTCCTTGTACTTTTATTAGTAGGATTATATATATATATATATATATAGAGAGAGAGAGAGAGAGAGAGATCAAATGGTTTAGATAAGGGTCATCCAAACAAACGTTGTTCAAATAAGGAGAATGTGGCTTGTGACAAATAAATGATGGACCAAAATATGTTAGGGATTGTGGTATATCATATACGTATATTTTAGCGGTCACATTTGGTTATTTTCTCAAAAATTATTAAGAAAGCCTTAGCTACTTGCTTAATTCTATCATTCCTTAGTTTCCCTTTACTGCACATAGATCATTATGGGACATTCAATAATTCGAAATGTCTCTTAACCAGGGGCGGGGCGGGGCAGGAGAGGCATGCCTCCCCAAATTTTTTTAAATTTTCTTATATTGTAGGTATAATTTGTATATAGTGCCCCCCCCCCCCCCCCACACACACACACAAACAAAATTTTGTAATTTTGTTTATATCTATAGGGATTGGTTTCTTACGAGTCCAGTTAAGATTTATTAACTCAGGAGTTATTTTTCTAAAAACCAAGGATAGATGTATAAACTATAAACTCTAGGGGTGAGTGAATCTTAAGCACAATTAATGGGTGCTAAAAGGGACATGTGCCAAGCTGTTAATGAGGAGAATGCGCATGGGAAAAACAATCTCCATAATATAAAAATGTAGTTAATTTTATTTATATAATGGCTTTATCATAAGAGAGACCCTTTGTTTTTCTTGTTACTGGACCTTTATTAGAATGCAACATTAAGGAATTTTATAACCACGATGGACCCATTACGAAAATAAATAAAAAATCTCGAGTAACCCTAATCCCATTAATTTTCATGATATAAGTACTTCGCCCCCCCGAAGGAAAAATTCTTAGCTCTGCCCTTGCTCGTAACCCAGACCAAGGATCGTAATATCGACAATATCGCCGAAATATGTCGATATCGCCAGTGGCCGCCGCATCTATATGATGTAAAAAAAAATATTACACGGTGATCCCCAATATCGAGCAAAACCCTTGGAATCAAGTTTGATTTAGAATAAAAAATAAAAGAAAAAGGATTCAGAAGTGTAGAGAAGAAAGAATGATGAAGAGGTGGCCATGGGTACATACCTGTGCCGTACTGCCGTCGCCAATTGCAAAGCCAACACCCAAGCTGCTAAGGTTGAGCTACCCGGCTACCCCTCTTCATTTCGGAGCTCTGCTCCTTTGTTTTTTTTTTTTGTTAGGTTTGCTCGGGGAATGATTGAAGGCTTAAGTGTTTTAAACCCTTAAAAGGGTAATGCTAATTTCACTCCAACTCTCATTAAACATACTTCCATACCCTAAAAAGGGTAATACTAATTTCACTCCCAGTCTCATTAAACATACTTCCATACCCTAAAAAGGGTAATGCTGATTTCACTCCAAGTCTCATTAAACATACTTTCATACCCTAAAAAGAATAATGCTAAGTTCACTCCAAGTCTCATTAAACATACTTCCATTTTGATTGTTTTAACCTAACAAGGGTAATGCTAATTTCATTCTCATTAAACATACTTCCCTTTTCGGTATTTTAACCTAACAAGGGTAATGTTAGTTTGCTATATTTAATCTCTTTAAAAATTGGGGGCTTAGGCTTTTAAGGGTTTTAACCTAAAATAAAAAAGAGAAGCTATTTTCATTCTCTTTATAAATTATAAAAGAGGATAATATTATTGGAGCCTTTAATTAAAAAAAAAAGTTTTAACTATCTTGAAACATAATTTCTTCATAAAGAAAGACGCGTCTCTAGCAAATTATGGCCATAAGAGTTTTTTAGTAATATAAAAAATTAATAATTTCTTAATAATATTTTATAAATTAAAAATTATTTATAGGTAATAAGATTATGCTCATAATGGCTTTTTAAAAATATACTAACATTTTGACTAATTACTTACCTATAATTTATAAGTTAACATACTATTTTTAGTACAAAAATTTCTAAAAATGACATGTCATATAAAAAATATATTATATAACAAAAATTAATATGTTAAAAACTAATATTGATTTATATCGATAAAAAAAACATTGATTTATATTATACACCCAATTCAAAATAGTATTAATATTTTAATATAAGACATTTTTCTATTTTTAGGATTATACTTGAAATACATGGATTTATTGAGTTATGAATTTTAATAATGTTATATTATTATTATTGGCTAATAATTCTAAATAATATACATAGTAATATCAACCAAATAATATAACATTTTATTAAAAATGATATATAAAATTAATAAATATTATGTATGTTTGTATTATTATGAATCTTATAAATTATGAATTTATGATTGATTGAGAAATGAATGAAACATTAATCAATCATACATTATCATCACTCGTCAGCGCACATCTTTGCTCTCTTCTCATTACATCTCTTATGTACATTGTTGTTTTTTTTTTAATATTTTTATTTTAAGAGGTGTATTAATATCTATTTTAACATTTCCTGAAGTTTCACTGCAAAATTCCATGTTTTGCCCCATTTTTTTTTACCATTTTTTCAAAAATCACTACGAAACGATATATCTTGTTCGACATGTCGAGCGATATCAACATTCAGAACCTTGACCCAAAATTCATTTGTACCCTAATAGCAAATACAAAAGAAGTGTGCACAAATATGGGAGTAATCAAAACTTTTGATTACCAAATCAAGCTCCCACTCTCCATGGAGTTAGTATGTCTGTTTGAATTGTTACCATGTCCAAAATTTTCATCCTAGTAATGGTTCCATTTGGGAACTTATCTAGTGATGTAATGTAAACAATGTTGCCTAATATCCATTGATTTTAACATCATTGCTCAAGTTGTTCTCTATTAGAACCCCACCAAGCTTACACATTAGCTTGGCTCCCCTCGTGTCCCCAAAATTCAGTCATTAATCATTCACCTTGTGTTCATTGATAACCTCTCACTTTTTATATTAATTATGATCTGTGGGTTACTTATCACAAAACCATACTATAATCACTATATAAAAAGAAAACAAATGACAAAAGAGAGAGAAGCATTGTGGTATCTATAAAAAAGAACAAGAGGAAAAGCAGTTGAACATGTACAAAACAAGATAAGCTGTCGATTTAATACCCCAACATTGTTGAACTCCCAAAGCTTATGAACTCCGTAGTCCACAACCTACAACCAATAAATCACTACATTAGTCAACTAAGAAAGAACCCTCATAAGCACTCTTGTTTTGAAAACCGACGCGAAATAAAGAAAATACATTTGGGATCACAATCGAAATACCCAAAGATGCGATGATCCAGTTGAGCCAATCTCATCAAATTAACCACGAATCAAAGAAACTGTGATGCCGATCGGCGGTAAATAAAATTTTGAATCAGTATAATCTATACCAAAAATAGGCAGTGTTTTTCATCAATCTCATTTCTTCAGATCCCGGAAATTATTAAGAACATAGCATTCCGAGATTCAAGGTCATGTTTGCATCGAGAATCAGATGAGAGGAATTTGCAGAAAACGAAAGCAACGATTAGAGAAAAGGATAATCAAAAGACAGATTAGAAACCCTACCCTTTCTCCGAAGAAAGCACCGGCGATGATGAATGTGACGTAGACAGAGTTCCGTCGCATAATGACTCTGTAAAGCCCTTCCAGAAGTCCTCTACTTCTTCGAGCTGTTGAATCCATGGCTTCTTTTAGTTTCTGCGTCCCTCCCTCCTCGTCTTTTCTTCTCTTTTTTACTTGCAGGAATGCCCTTGGAACGAATCACCATTACTTTGGGGACTGTATTTGGGCTTCACTCGCTTGCACGTGCCACATTACTTTGTAGGCCATAGTCTTTGGTGTCTGTACATTCATTTTTCTGTTGAAACCAAATCCTCTACATTTATCACTGGATTTGGAAAATCCAGTTATCACCCCCTTAGGTAGCCACGTGTCCCTTTTGACACCCCTTAATTGTAATTTAGATTCACCCATCCATTGTTGGTTTTTAGAAAAAAATAATTTATTTTTTAAATATTTTAATATTAAAAAAAACCCTAAAATATGACAAGGAAAATCCATTTCTATAAACTAGGCCATGTTTTTTTTTTTTGGTATGAGAAATACGGTTAGGCCGCAACCCCGGTTAGCAAGTCAGTCTCTGTTCTAAGTTAAAGGCGGGTGGAGAGTGTAACTCACTCTCACCCTCTCGGGAATGGAACCCGGAACCTTCTTCCTAAGGAAGGGATACACATACCACTGGGCTATTCCCAGGGTGTGTTAAACTAGGCCATGTTGACAGACTCACCCCTTAATTTGTTTGTTTCGTGACTTCTTTTCTCCTATTTCTTAATGTAGCTTATATCATTGTTGGTAAGAAAAAAAAGGGTGGGACAAGGGAGGAAAAAGCCTCAATCTTAAAGGTCTTCTTGGCCTTTAGGTTGAAGTACTAAGCCCAACTTATATAACTCTGAAATCATGTGCCTTACAGTCTCTACAATACTATTAGTTCTGCTCATGAGTATATGAATTTACTATTTCAATAGGACTGCATAACGGGATGAACCTGTGAACTGTAAAGGCATCCCTGATCACGCAGATGAACATATGCATGATCAGCAGAAATAGGAGGGAGTCTCATGTTGATCATCTCAATGACATGGAAGATAGCATCCAATCATTTGTTTCCAGTTCAGCAGTCCTATAAATCAAGATATTACTTTTTAAGATGATAATAACCTCCTGATAAACAAAATTATATGGACCATTTTTATTTTCTGCATGTCCCATGTGTATTTTATGAGATTGTAGAAATACTCTTGTAAGGGTAAAATTCAGTTCACACACTTGAACCAGGTGGTAGCACTACACCGCGCTAACCGACCTAACGATACTTAGAATAATTTCAAACTCAGCCGAGCAGACCTTGACCCCGACCTAACCCCAGCTCGGATAGGTGGCCTTGCCTCCCCTGTCCTGGCTATCAGCCCGATCAGACCAAGACAAACCTTCTGATTATGCTGAAATTCTCCAAACTGCAGTGCTAGTCCTCAAACCATCTTAGAAGGTTTTCAAACGGAGTCAGATTTTGCCAAATCCTGAAGATCTTGTATAAGATCAATTTAATATCCTATAAAACAGAGTATGCGAGTGTAGACCTAATCGAAATTTGAATCATGCTATGTAAGCCCTTGCCACGTAGACAAACATCATGGAAAATATTCCTACTTCTTCTAAGAGTTGGAATTAAAATACAACTAGTCAACCTTAATCTAAAACCTAGTCTATTCAGGCCGAGCTGAATCAAGCTTGGCAAACATGTTCAAGCTGGGCTTGAAGCTTGATTCAAGTTCGAATGTTTAGGCTTGAGCTTGGCTTGAATAAGTTTTATCAAGTTCAAGCTCCATTGGAGTTTGAATTTTATTTGAGCCGAGCCGTCAAGCTTGAGTCACAAAATTATTTTGTTTACATGATTTTTATAAAAAAAATATTTATCATAAATTATAATACAAAAAAATATAGAAAACTAATGCAATCATATACGAAAATAAGATTTGGGGGGTAGTCTGTCGATCCAAAGAGTAGAGAGTTAGATCATAGATTCTACTTTTAACTTAACTTACGTTGTTATTATCATATCTTAAACTTATTTATTATAGAAATTAAAAATTATTATAATCTATGTTAAAAAAAAAGTTAAAAATATCATTTTGCATTAATATAAATATCAAGCCGAACCGAGCCCTCTTCGAGTTGAACCGAATCAAATAGGATTTGGCTTGAGCTTGGCTTGTTTAACATCCAATCTCAAAACAAAAGCTCGGCTTGATTCATTCGAACATAAAATATCGGCTCGAGCTTGGCTCAAACGAGCCGAGTCGAGCCAACAAGCTAGGCTTGAGTGTAGCCCTACTGTAGATAAGACTAGTTAGGGCGGAGAAAGGGATTCATCTTCAATCTGACTTTTGACCCCAATCTCTCCTTGATTTGAGAACAATCTTTCTCATCTTCAACCACTGTTCTTTTGTAATTCTTGTGCTGCTTTATCGTTGGAGTGTCCTCATAAGTCTAACAACCACCACACTCGAAGGAGAGAAGAGTGTTGCAACCAATCAGAAGTAGGCACATGTCCCAAAGGTATCAGATCTGGTATTTTCACTCACAACTTTGTATACATAGCTTGCAGGTTTGTGCAAAATCAAGCAATTATATTTTATGAAAGAAATGTGGTTGTTCTCTATAGAATCATATAGAGATTTTGATTATTATATGAAAAGGAGATACAAAAGGAAGTTATGGACAAATTGTGTGAATAGTATGCAGAGAAACATTGCTTGTGAATAGTGAATAAATCCTAAAATACTGCCTATGAAAGTTATAAAAATCTTAAAATGCATAATTAACATTTTTACCATAAGCTTTTTAAGTAAATCCAATTTCAAATCTGGATTCTCAGATTTTTCGAACAAAACATCAATCAAAGTTCGAGTTAAGATTGAACTTTTGATTTAATGAGTCTATGCTCTAGTCATAGACATTATACATTAATACAATTTACTAATGGTGGAGATATACGTGTAAAACACTTGTAGGGGGATCTCACTTAGGTTGTGTTTGGTTAAACTTTTGAGGCGACTTCTAGTGACTTTTGATCCTTTAAAAGTCAAAAACCTACAAAATTAACGTTTGCCTTTGGATGCCGAAAATGACTTCTCGCCGAAGTTCGAAGTCGGGGGAAGTTGCAAAATCCGTGAGAGACCCTTCATCCGTAAGTCTATTTATAGTATTATTTGTTGTAATGTCTTGTTCCTTTCCATTCATTTAGATGATCTAGGATTTTCGTAGAGTGCACTCTAAAAGAGAGTGCAGATTTAAATAAATATGTTATGTACATGTGGCATTAGAATGTTATTCCTTCTCTACAATTGATAACTTATTTGTTTTGTACGAGTACAAAAGGTGGGAGGATGAAGAATCTTCAGACTCAGAGGAAAAATTCGAAGATGCTTCACCAAACTTACCACTAGGCAACCAGTCAGAGGCAATGAGCCAATTTAGAGACCGGCTTGCGCGTCTGTGCTATACTTCATTTGAATGATACTTTTGATGTGTTTCAATTTTTTTGAGTTGTGTTTTGTATTTGAAGAGGTGATGTAAGAACATAATATTTTGGACTAGGTCTTTTTGGAAAAACAGTCTTTTATATCCCCCAAAGAACATAATATTTGGGCATTATAATATGTTACGCCTTAGGAAAATTTCATGATATGTGTGTCATTCTTATATTCTCATATATACATTTGTCAATATATATACTTTGTTTATTAATGTATCCTAGTATAATTAAAATAATTTAATTGTTTTAGTTGTTGTAAATTGAAAATTACTCTTTGCCATGGAAAGCCAAACACACATTTTGACTTCTCGTATTGGGAAACTATTTCTCGCAAGAACAAACCAAACAACATTTTTCCATTAAAATAACTTTTACCTACTCTCCCGGAGAGCTACTTTCTCAGGAAGTTCTTATGCTAATTTGCCGAGAAGTTTATCCAAACAAGCCCTTAATCTGTGTATAGTGGATCCAAAACTATTCTTTCTAAAGGTTGACATAAGCTCATAAACATACATTTTTAATCATACAACAGTCTTCAAAGGGTCTGTTGTTTTGTTAGCCTTGTAAAACTTGACATTTTACTTATCATGGTAGTTGTTAGGAAATTTGAGTCACTTTGTCAAGATTTCTAACAAAAATTAATTCTTACATCATGAGATTTCAAATCATCATTTTTTCGAGATTTGAAATCATTCATGTTGCAGCATTTGAAGTCTCAAAAATTGCAACCCAAGAGATGAAAATCACGATGAGTCTAGTTCTCAAAAGAAAATGCATGTTGTCAAATGAAAAAACTTGTAAAGTGCGGGCCTTTATAAGTCCCAGCAATAGAACAAAGTACCCTTATTTCATAATTTCTTTCTCTTATAGACACTAGGATTGTAGGAGGGACAACTAACGTGACGTTTGGTAACACTAATCTAAATAAGTAGAACTTATTTGCAAATTGTGCTTAGTTGAACTTTAGATTGTTAAGTTGAAGGTTAATTGCATGTCTATATCTTTTTGAAGTAGGGGTTCTAAAATAAAAAGTAGCTGATAACTACTTTTTAAAGTAGATGTTTTTATCTCTAAAATCTCTACTTCAAAAAAATGTAGACATGCAATTAACCTTCAACCCAACTAAGCACAATTTTCAAATAAGCTCTACATATTTAGATTAGTGTTACCAAACGCCACCTAAATAGCACAGGTCATTCTGACCTGCCCCAGCATGCCAATATGTAAGATTATAATGGGTCAAATCTTAACCTGGGTGCAGTGGATATCTTGGTAATAAGGTGCAGTGCAAGTGCACCATTGACAAAAAATGTTCTATTTAGAAAAACAAAAGTATAAAATAGAGGAAATATGAACAACCAATCAACCATGCAAAACATTTGTTAATGTAGATCCATCCAAAACTCAATGAGACTCATCCACAGATGTTTCTGATCTTTCTGGTGGGACTTATGATATACGAGAACTAATTGCAAATCTCAAAACTTCAAAGCCCGGTGGTATTAGGCAGCTCTATAGTTAGGGGACAACAACGGTAGTTGCGTCTTTAATCTAGGCTCGGTCTTGGATAACCAGCTCAGCTCTCTCAGTCAGCTAAGGTTGCAACTGTGGATTAGGGATTCATGTTGCCGGGAGCCTGAACAAAGGAATGGTGTATTCTAGTTCTAGTAGCTACTCTATATTCTTACATTTTTTTATTTGGTTCCACTGGTGAGATGGTGCTTAAATTTAGTTGGACGGTTGATGGCGCCGTTGAGATGAGAGGGGCCTTTTCTAATTGGGATTTTTTTTGTTAAGCAACCTTCAAATTCCAAATCCCATGCCCTATGAGCTTTCATTTCCTTAAGAATGTGGTGGGGTGGGTTTTCACAACTCTCGATTATTGGTTTTGAAGTCTCACGGATTGTAATTTCCCACATCAAAATTGACAATTCCCGGACACTAGTTGTGTTCCCAAAACCCAACCTTTAGTTCCTCACAAAAAGAACACAGGAAGTGGAAGGACTAAGGAGTCATTAGCATCATCTTACTATAATTCATCATTCTCTATATATATATACTCGCAAACACCCCGTGCTATGCACGGTGCTATAAGGTAATAAGTTAAAGCAAAACCGGGATAGGATTTTTAAATTTTTAGTTGTTATTATCTTATTATAGGAGGCAAGTTCAACATGAATTTTCATTGCTCGAGTTGCTGACATTGAAAATTTGACCATTGGCTGGCTAGATTTCCTAAGAAGTTACCATTTGTCAAGTGCTTTGTTCTACAATAGGTGCATAACATTTTTTTTTTTTTAAAGCATCATTTACATACAAACATTAAAGTAAATTGCATCATTTATATGAATGCATTCTCTCAGATTGACCACAATACAAAATTGAGTGGCTCTCCATGTAAGAGATTCTAAAGAGTCGGAGGAGTCAGATTATTAAAAAAAGTAAAGTTAATGAAGACTTTTGATAGTAGGTACTATCGAGAGCACAACCACATGTTTGCAAATCAAACAGTTACAATTTACACATTCTTTAAATGGTGGTCCCCACAATATTGTTTGTACCTTAGGATTTTTATTTTTACAGTCTTTGCTCTTGATAATATGTCCTATTGTCTTGTAAAAGTCTAATCGAAAAGATAAATATTTGCTACCATCGAGAGCAAAGGATGCATAAGACCACCTTTGCCTCTCAATAGCGCCAACAAAAATACAGAGGATGCAATTTCTTCAAGGGGATAGAAGGCAGGGGCCTAATTAATCGTTAAAAGAATTTGATTATTAGAATCACCCCTAATATCCAGTTGCTTAGAAATGCTAAAGCACAAACTGATTACTTACAAACTTTACAGCAGTATCTTTGTAACTTTTTAACAATCTTGACACTATTTATAATAGTGATTACTAAAAAAAAAAATTACAACTAATTCATGGGTACCCATAATCTGGTTTTGTGGGTTCATTTCCAAACACACTTTTTGTCGGTGCCCCTCCCTCCAGCAATGCAACCAGAGTCATTCAGCCTATCAGAAACATCTCCAACCACTGGAATGGAAGGAACTGGCATCTAGGAGTATTCATCAACATGATGAAATCATTGTCACAGAAAAGTTAAGAGAATAAAAGCACTAAGAAAGCAAATTTACCAAGCCAAGCAAAAGTTATTAAATCAGAAATTACAAATATAGCTCTTAACCCCTACCATCTCGAGTCCTAAGTTTAAGAATATAGCAAGAGTTCAAGTAATAACAATGGTTAAATTCCATTCTAAATCTGATTTATCAAACAAACATTCCAAGTACAGAATTTAAAGTTCCACCAAAGAACATCAAACCTTTGTGTTTGATCTACGTAACAAACACTCCAAGTGCATAATTTAATGTTCCACCAAAGAACATTAAACCTTTGTGTTTGGTCTACAGCCTGTAGCAAACATGACATGCGAGAAACTTTCAACAGTTCCTTTTTCTCCAGAGGTAGAATAAGATAAAAACTTGTCATTTAAGATTTTAGTATCAGTCTGGAACTGGTCTCAATTCATAAATATTTGATAAGTAAATAAATAAATTCTTAAAGCAATGAATAATTACCTGTTGTTTGAAGCATTTGAATTTGAATTTGGTGTAATTGATGAATCTGATCAAACGGGAGGAACGAAAGTTGTGGGTGTAGACACCAACATTGATGAACCTGAAATCAAAGGAAATGAAGGTGTAAATATGGAGAATCCATCAGAAATGCCAGCTGGGCCTGACATATTTCCACCTGCACCTAGCTCTTTAGAACAACTTGGATGAAGAGTGACAAGTGAAATGATATGATGTTGTGACTTATACCCGTCTGGAAGAAGTTCTTGAAGAATAGTTGCAACAAACTATAGAGTATCTGCAGAAAAGGATCCGAGATCTGACAATTGAAACTCGAGCAAGTGAGGACGAAAAAAAGAGAGAAGCTCAATAGCTCCCAATTATGAAACTTCCCAACTACACCCATTACTTTCTAACAGAATCTTGAAAAATAAATATCTATACCATCAATCTATATGAACACATTCTCTCCTCCTTTGAGAGTGAACAATTATGAAAATTGTTGGGTCAACTTAGTCACCCATACCGAACTTGCATATTTTCTGAATTATAAATCTAATCATAGAACAAAATCCAAGTTTAGAGTTACAAATTCAATGCCATATTAACAAAAAAAGAAGGCAAAACAGAAAGAGTAGAAGAGAAACAATTGGAATTTGGTTCAAATGACCCTGAGCTCTCACTTAGGCATTCACTTGTATAATCAAATTAACTTACGTCTCAATAAGAAATACCTTCAAAGAAGAATTGAGTTTTTCCTATAATTATTGTGTAAAAGCAATAGCAATATGAATAAATAAACAATTTTAAAATTTTAAAATGTAAGAGAACTTTATTAATTTATTAAGGAAAGGAGAAAAAATATATATATAAAAAAAACTCAAGGAGGATTCTTCCAATTTACAAAGATTGCCAATCTATGATTTTTCTAGCAAGCAAGTTGGCAGAAACTTTACCACTTTTAGACTTCAGATGGTTGTAATTCATAAGGTTTTACTCTAGGTTCTGTTTTAAGATATCCCTATGAGAACAAGAAAATCCCTATGCATTAGAGATGTGAGACAACAATAAAATCTTTGGAACCTTCATCTATACTTTTTCGTAATCAGAATTTCAGTTTTCACTTCTTCTAAGTAGCCTTATCCCCACAATATGAGATCGACATGAGAATTTAGTTCTCACGATACTCAAATCCATAAAAATGCAATTTGGGTTGGTAATTAGATTACAAAATTTCAGTTCAGCAGGAAAAGTGCGACCAGAGATTATTATTTAGATATATTTGCACCACTATTTCCACACTTCAAACTTCTTATTGATTCACATCTTGAGAAGCACAAAATAGATTTTCTTTTGGAAAGGTCGAAACAAAGCTAGAAATGTAATTTGGTGGAGTGGTCTCGTTATGCAATTCTGAAGATTCGGATGGTAATTTTAGTTCCTTTCACAATATTAAAAAAAATATCCTGCCTTATTATTTATAGCCAAATTGGAACCAAAATTTGCAGAGATCTAACTTAGCTAAAATTTTAAGTATAGGAAAAAGAAAGAATAGAAGAAGTTCAGTCAATTACTTACCTTTTTCAAAGCCTTCTGGACGAGTTTTTGATGAATATGAGAAGAACACGTCTGCAAATCTATGCTTCTAGAAAGTTCATACAATATTTCAAATTTCGGAACATATTTCCCCACCATTCTCTTTTATTGGAGCTAGGCCGTTACCTGCAATTTTTTTTTTCCCATCTCTATGTAGTGCTCAAGGGTCTAAGGTTCAAGCACCTCCAGGCTGCAACCATGTTTTGAACCACAAAATAGGTTACCCATGATTCTCTCCAGCAAAGACAGTTAGCCTCAAAGTTAGGACCTTTCAAGACTGAAAAAAAAAACACAGAAAATGCAATCTCATATCGAGAAATGTTAGCTAACCAAGCTTTTAATATTCAGTAATTGGGGTGTTATAGAAGAACAGCAGCACCACATACTTTGATTAAAGCATGCAGGATTTTAACTGGAGAGAGATGTATGCAATTCTTTGGATTCGGCTCAGCCAAAAATTAACCTGTAACAGATGATCCTAGTAAGTCAAGCAATATCATTCATTTAGATAAACGTAGTTGAGGGCTCTACGGCAATGCAGATTCATTTTGTGATCAGTAGTCAGTAAATTAGAAAAAGAAATCGAAGACTCATAGTAAATGGGGATGCCGGTCATATTATCTGGGATGGTGACCCCTCCTTCAAAGTCCACATATCATTTGGCTGATGTTATGTCTGTATATGATTATGGGAAACTTGATGTCCTAGGCATTGCTGAGCTTGTAAGCAAAGTGGCAACTTGAGTAGATGGTCGTGAAATTTATGGAAAGTGCAATGTGTGATGCACACTCTTAAGCCTTAAAATACATTCCTGTTTGCCCATTTCCCATCAATTAGCCTCAAGAAACGGATCGTTCTCATTCCCAGTTGCCGGCGTCAATCAATAAGAAAATCAATTTCATGGATTTAATGTACTGTTGAAGACACTCCACCTACATAACACAATATAAAATATCTATCTTATAAAAAAAATGATTTATTGGAAATATAAAAAGCATCATCTATTACAAATAATCAAGAATGAATACGTAAGGACCACATCTTACAACCATGAGGAGCATTTCATATCACATAAAGCAACAAATAATCAAATTTAGTGGAATCACAAAGGCTATTAAGGCATGGGTTCTACATCTCAAGTTCGGCCAAGTACACCAAACTATGATGAATGGACAGATTTGCATTAGACAATAAAATTATAGTAGAGTCCTCTTACCTTAGCAGCCATATGACCAAAAAAATAACTCATATTGGAAACAACTTTCCAAAGAGATTCCAATAACGATGGGTCCGAGCCGACACCCATTAGAATCTTAGAGGAGCAGCTGTTCTAACTCCTCAGTCCACTGGCGGCTCTCACCAAGATACTTCTCAAATATAGAGGCTGTATGCTGTAAAAATGGAGAAAGTCTCATTTGTATGATGAGATGTCGGTGGATGTAGGAAGGTATCTAAATGTCAAAGAAATGAAGGAGAGAGGAAGAAGTGGAGGGATAGAGAGGGACTGTCCATATGGAAGCAATCATGAATTTCTTAATAAATTGTACATCAATAAATAGGGTAACTGAGAGATTTGTGGTGGGGTGAGAGAGGGAGCCGGTTCAATGGAGGGACATGGAGAGACAATTTAGTTGAGAGAAGGAATTGGGAAGATAAGAGGACGTTTTGATGGGTGAGATAAGCGGACGTTTTGGTTTGGGAATAGAGAGATTTAATTTAATTGAGTGGGTTCCACACCTTTAATTTATGAGAAGTGACACATGGCAACAATTTGAAGCAAGAATAGGAGATTTTGAAGGTAGCCACATGGATACCAACTGCTATATAGTAGTAGTAAGATATTTACATACAGGGGCAGAGCTTGGTGGGGCCATGTGGGCGCACGTGCCCTCACTCAAATTTTGAAAAAAGTTTTTTTTGTTACCATTGTTTTAGGCATAGCCATGGGAATGGGGGACATGCTATGAGATTTGATCATTCAATTGTGATTGAGCTTGGAGAGAGTTCAATCGCACCTATACGTCAACACATGTCTCTTTTAACCTCTATTAATTATGGGTAAGATTCACTAACCCTTAGGGTTCAACAATATAACCTTATTTAAAATAAATATTAACCCTAAGATTTAAATTTTTTAAACAAATTTAAATATTTTATATTATTATTTTTTATTATAAAAACCAATGGTATGTTGTTGAATGCCAAGAGTTAGTAAATCTTAACTATAGTTAATATAAAGGTTAAAAGGGATATGTGTTGACCTGTGAGTACAATTGAATTCTCCCTGAGTTCAATTATAATTGACCGTGTAATCCAATCTCCATGCAGGTGATACTCCTTTAACTAAAAAAAGAATTTTATTTGTTTAATTATTTTACTGGGCATAATTATGAAAAGGGACAGTTGTCCCTAAAAAAAAGTATACTATATTATTTACTTATTTAATAAGTATAGCCATGAGGTAAGGGGGTAACGTTCGCTGAACTAGTGAAAACAAATATATTTTTTATATCATGTTATTTAATAGGACATAGCTATGGGGCAAGGGGATAGTTGTTGAATAAACAATACTCGTAAGATATGTATGATGTGTGTAAACGAAATGACCCAAAAAGTTAGTCAATTTTTTTTTCGATTCCCTAGACTCAGAATAATTCATACGAACCTAATAATTTTCCACAAATACATCAACAATTATTACCATTTTCATCAACCATCGTGTGCCCCCACTACTAGAAAATCCAGGCTCCGCCCATATATCCCTTAACCCTTATATAAAAGAGAATATTGGTGGGTAGTAAACAAAAAGTGCTCATAGTTCTTTAATGATATTTTCCATTATATCCTTTTGTTTACAAGTTAACCCATATGTGAAAGAGAGAGCCAAGCTATTTGCTTCTCTTGGAAACCAGAACGTCCAAGGGACACCACCTCTGACATCGTATCGTAAGCGGAGAATGCTACAGAGTACGGAGAATGCATCGGCACCTAGCGGTGGCACTTGCCCCTTAAGGCCTTCTTCGTCGTATTGGTCCTGGGTTTCTCCTTTTTGCCGGTTCAATCAACATGCATGCAAATTACAAGAAGAAGACCTCAATGGGTACCGACACCTGTCGATGGGACTTCATATTGAGGTCTTCTTCAATGTATTGGTTGTAGATTCTCGCTTTTGCAGGTTCAATCCAACAACATGCAGATTAGATGAAGATGAAATTGAAATTGATATTTGGGGATTTGAGAGGTTCAATCCAACAACATGCAGATTAGATGAAGATGAAATTGAAATTGATATTTGGGGATTTGAGAATTACATCGTAATTTTTGGGGATTTGTTTGAATTTGGCTTCAGCGTAGGCCACCATCTCCAGCATAGTAAGTGGATTATATGAAGATGAAACTAAAATTGAGATTTTAGGAATTACATCGTAAGCTTTGTATATTTATTCGAATTTGGCTTCGGCATCTTTCTTGGTGTTGGAGGTTCATGGTGAGTTTTTGATACGCTTTCCAAATCATTCCATCACTCAAAGGTGTTGCGTAATTTTTGAGGAAAATTTTTCCCTCATCTTTTGTTCTCCAGTTGTTCTTGCATGCTGTCTTAAGGTAATTTCTCAAACTCTTAAATTTTATTTTTTGTTTTCTTGATTTGTTTGATCTTGTTTTGGACTCGGGTTAGGCTTCAGGCTTGAGTATTTGGTTATTTAGATTTGTATTTTGTTTTTCACTCCATTGGATTGATTCTTTGAAGCCAGCTTCATGAACTTGCTTCCAAATCGTTCCATCCCTCAAGAGGGGTTGCTATTTCTGGATCATTAGAAATTAACTCGTTTCCTCAGTCAAAGGACTTCCACTATTTTAATCCTCCAAACCGTTTCATCATTCAGAGGACTATTTTTGGATCATTAGAAGCAACTCTATAAATTGAGTAGGGATTTCTTTTTCTGTCATCTTTTGTTTCTCAAGTGTTGTCGCATTCTATCTTCAAGTAAGAACTTCTCAAACTGATTCTTAACTTGTCCTGCATTCTAATATGTCAATCTATAATTATGTATTGCTTCAAAATTGTTCCATCACTTGAGGAGTTATGCTGTTTTTGGATCATTAGAACCGAACTCGCGTCCAAATCGCTTTATCAGTCAAATGTCTTGCTTGTCATTTCTTACTTGCATGTCCTGGACACATAAGACATATCTTAGTTCTTTTTCGATCATTGCAAGGCAGCTATAAATAACATTCCAAGCGAAGTAGAAGAAGTGCAATTTCTACATAATATATCTCAACTGCGACGTGAACATTGTTCTCAAGGGCCCGAGGTAAGAACTTGACTCCTCATCAACACCAAAATTCTGTAAATTTTTTTGTTTTACCATTCTATCTAATTTTATGTCATTTTTATATTTCATTATTATGCTTTCCTCTCTTATTGGTTTGATCTTGTCTTCTCCTATTGGTTTAGGTAAGAACTTGTCATAAATTCTAATTTTGCTATTCTACTTTCCCCTCCTATTTGTTTGATTTTGTTTTGTTTCTATGATATTTTTACAAGTTATATCATAGAAATAGGAAATGAAAGTGACAAGATAAGTACTTATCATACATCCTAACTTTCTTTTTTTATTATTGTACTTTTTTTCTATTGGTTTGATTTTATCTTGTTTGTTTGAGTTCTTCAAAAGTTCTAATGAAAATAGGAAAGAAAAATTACATATATGTAACATTATAAGTTACATAGTTTCTCAACTGCCTCTTTAACATTTTGTTATGCGAAAATTGAATCAAACCCAGATGATGTTGCCTTTAAATTTCTCTCAAAGACATAAAAATAGATTTGACCCCAAGGAAAAATCAACTCAAACCCATATGATATGGAAAAATATAGAGCCATGAGAAAACTCCATGAACCTACTTACGAGAAAAAGAATTATAGAGAAGCGAATATTCAATAATTGCCTTTAGTGAATACAATATTTTTAGTTGTTTTATTCTACAACTCTAAAATATGAATTATATTCTATTTGTAGTGTGCATTTTAATTTTTCATGAATCATGAAAATTCTAAGCTTTGTGTAAAGGGAAATTTTTGGGACTAGTGGTACCTTATCGGAGAGAAGGAAGGTAGCAAAGCTCCGATCACTGATGAAACTGGGGGGCGGGTGTGCACCCTGAAAGACACTCCGATGCTAAAGTCAGTATGAGGCATAGGCATATGAGTATAAGAGTGTGGAGATACTTATCGTGAGGTCATTGAACATATGTGCTTGAGGACGGGCTCTGATGTTGTGCTCTAGAAGACGAGTGATAGAGACGTAGATGACGTAGCTTGGGAGCAATAGAGGACGTAGCTCGGGAGGCACAAAGGACGTAGCTCTTGGCAATGCAGCTCTCGGACAATGTAGCTCTCGGCAATGCAGCTCTCGGACAACGTAGCTCACGGACAACGTAGTTCTCGGCAATGCAACTCTTAAACAACGTAGCTCTCGACAATGCAGCTCTCGGACAACGTAGCTCTGGACAACGTAGCTCGGGAGGCACATAGGACACTCACGTTGTCAATGAGACAACAAGCACGATGTCATGAAGACAACGAATACGATGTCAAGAACACAACGGGCACGTTGTGGCTAGAACAACAGATACGTTGTGAACTAGACAACGGGGACGTTGTGAACTAGACAATGGGTACGTTGTGAACTAGATAACGGGGACGTTGATAGCGGAGGACGTAGCTCGGGTACATTTGACAGCGGACGACATAACTCCGACAACAGAACAACGGGACAACGTAGCTCGGGTACAATTGACAGCGTCATGCACGAGTTCAGGTATGAGTGTACACAACAGATGATCAATTGCAAGGTCGTACAAGTGGCAGTGTGACCTTAACATTTTACCAAGTAGATGAACATGAAATATCAGATATTGACAGAGTGTAGGGGTACCGTTCATGGAGAACATCAGGCGGACATGGCCGATTCAAGAGAGCATCCGGTGGCCATAAGAGATCGTGAAGCTGTGAAGAGCATCAAGTGGTCGGGGAACATCAAATGAAGATGAAAGCATTAGGTAAGTGACTGTCTTCATAGCCCTTTGGGGTTGGGGTGTGATGGACTCAAGCTTCCCAGTTCTCCTTCTCCTTCTTCTTCTTTTGCCTTTCTTTACTTTCTCTCTTACCTTCCACACCATCCTCATTTCTCTGGTGATTCTTGCTTATTTATAGGCATTTGGAGTCATCATGACTTGTGTAGTCATGATGAGGCCATCTGTCAGATAACACTCAAGAGAAACAACACATAGCCCAAGTGGGTTAAGTCGGTTAATTTGTTAGAATTTGTTAGAGTGAGAAATTCTCATTTTACCCCTTCTTTTTACGAATTTTACCCATTACACTTTGTATTTATAACTCTCTTGTCTAGGTATGAATATTTATTTAAATAAAATTCATATTTTGAATATAAATAATTGCTATTTTAAAATTTATTAAAATAGTTATAGCATAATTTATGTGTTTTATATAGGTAGACATATGGACAAGAGAGAGAAACAAAGAAGCTATTGTAGAAAATATTATGTTGCATTAAGCGAAGAAAAAAAAGAAGAAATAAGAAGAAAGAGAAGAGAAGCATACAGAAAGAAGAAGTGATTGGAAGACAGTTAAAAGAATATTGTACCCTAATGATATTATTCCATAACAACAAGGTAAGTATAAACATCATTTATATATTATTATTACAATAATATCATATTCAGTTTTATTATCTAGCTATGTTTCAATATAGAAACTTTGTAATTTTATGGTACTATTTTTTCCATTAATGTAGGGAACAATGATCAACATGTTCTATCAACAGTCTTACATAAAGAGGATCAACAAATTGGCATCAATAGTTCATTTGAAATTGGTAAAAATAAATACTTCTCATTCATTTATTAAGTAAAATAAGAATGTATTGCATGAAAATATAATAACACTATATAAGGTACTTGTAATAGGACAACATCAAGGGTTACATAATTTAATCCTTCATGACCAGAGATTAGAGAGGAATTACAATCAAATGAGGAAGCACATAATAGGCCAAACTTACTTGCTCGAGTATTTAGAGCAAAAATAGAGGAATTAAGAGATGAATTGTTCAAGAAAAAAATATTTGGACTAATTGCTGCATATGTGTATGTTGTTGAGTTTCAGAAAAGAGGACTACTACATGCTCATTTCTTAATTATATTGAAAATAAAGTACAAAATCACAGTTCCAGATTCATATGACAAATTTGTATGTGCTGAATTGCCTAACAAAGATAAAAACCCATACTTATATGTTGCAGTTGTAAAGCACATGATACATGGGCCTTGTGGCAAATTGAATCTAAATAATGTATGCATGACAAAAAATGGTTGTTGTAAGAATCATTATCCTAAAAACTTTTGTGCTTCAACAACTCAATGACAAAATTCTTATCCAATCTACAGGCGTCGGAATACTGGAGAACAAGTAAAAGTACGTGGTGTATATTTGGATAACAGATGGGTCATACTATATAATTCATATTTGTTAGCAAAATTTGATTGTCATATGAATGTTGAAATTTTTTCTACTGTTAAAGTAGTCAAATATTTGTATAAATACATCTATAAAGGTCATGATCGTGTTGCATTCCACGTTGTTGAAGAAAATTCTCTTGATATTGACGAAATAAAGCAATTTCAAACTGCAAGATGGATTTCACCTCTAGAAGCTACATGGAGAATTTATAGATTTGTATTAAATGAAATTTATCCACCTGTAAGGAGTTTGCAATTACATCTTGAGGATAGACAAATTTTAGGATTTAAAAAATAAGATAATCTTGTTCATGTGATTTCGAATGATGGTACATCGGAGTCTATGCTGACAGAATACTTTCGTATGAATGAAAGTACTTTAGAAGCATAAAAATATCTTTACAAAGAATTTCCTGAATATTTTGTATGGCATGATGACAAAAAGTATTGGAGTAAAAGAAAGAAAAGAGATTCTATTGGCAGAATTGTAGCTGCCAATCCGGCTGAAGGTGGAAGATATTATTTACGATTAATACTGAATCATATCAAAGTAGCAAGATCATTTCAAGATTTGAAAGTTGTTAATAGTATTCAAACTAAACCATTTCGTGAAACTGCATTATTACAAAGTCTCTTAGAAACTGATAACAGCTTAAAAGAATGCTTACAAGAGGCATCATAGTATCAGATGCCATATACTCTCTGTCGATTGTTTGCTACCATCTTAGTTTATTGCAATCCAAGTAATCCTAGAGTGTTGTGGGAAAATTTTGAGGAAGCAATATCTGAAGATTACAAAAAATGTAGAATTATTTCTAGCAATGCAGTAAGAATGAAAGTACTTACAAGCATCAACTTCATTTTGGAATCAAGGGGAAAGAGCATTATGACTATGATAAGTAATGTCAATATTGAAAGTAATGAAAATGAAATTCATTCTAGAGAAATCGAAGAAGAGTTGAATATTCTCGTCTCTAAGCAGGATTTACTTGCAATATCTACTCTGAACAAAGAACAAAAGCGCGCATATGATATCATATTACAAAGAGTATTTCTAAAGAACACGGGGCATTTTTCATTGATGGTCCTGGTGGAACTGGAAAGACTTACTCAAACAAAGTAACATTGCTAAATTGCTTGGAATAACAAAGCTTATTATATGAGATGAAGCATCAATGACAAAACGACAAGCAGTTGAAGTATTTAACCAAATGTTTCAAGACATAACTGATTGTCATCTACCATTTAGAGGTAAAGTTGTTGTATTCGGAGGAGACTTTCAACAAGTTCTTCCTATTATTCCAAGAACAAGTAGAAATAAAGCGATTGATGCAAGTTTAGTTACATCAAAGTTATGACCCTTATTTGAAAAAATTAAATTGACAGAAAATATGAGGGCAAAATTGGATCCATCATTTAGTGAATTCTTACTCCGCGTTGGTAATGAAATAGAAGAAACCATCATTGATGACAAGATACAGATTCCGAGCTTCATGGTCATTCCTTACAATGATGATATAACTTCAAGAATAGATTTAATAAAAGCGATATTTCCAAATTTAGAAAATGAAGCCTACAACTCAGAATTACTCACAAGAAATGTCATATTAACTCCATGAAATGATTTTGTGGATGAAATCAATGATCTATTAATAGATCGTTTTCTAAGAACTCCGATTAAATACTATAGCTTAGATTTTTTAAATAGTTTAACACCAAATGGACTACCTTCTCATGAATTGACACGAAGAAGAATTGTCCAATAATATTGTTGCAAAATATTAATCCACCTATAGGATTGTGTAATGGCATTCGATTGATATGTCGTAATTTTACATCAAATGTTATTGATGTTGAAATTTCTGTTGGTCATCATCGAGGAAAAAGAGTATTCTTACTAATAATTCCACTTCAACCAGCTGAAAATGATAAATATCCTTTTTTATTTAGGAGGAAACAGTTTCCAGTTCATTTAAGTTTTGTCATGACAATCAATAAAGCATAAGGGCAAACACTGGATTGTGTGGGTCTATACCTTCCTTGGCCAGTCTTTTCTCATTGTCAATTATATGTTGGGTTATCAAGAGCAAAAGCAGGAACTGCTATAAAAATTTTGATTAAACCAATTTCAAATGAGAAGTCAGAAATTGCATGCACTCCAAACATTGTTTATCAAGAAGTATTAGTACTAGCTAATTGTAATGATAGTGCAGGTAATCATCATACATATCTTGATTATTTTTGTACAACTACATATACAATGTTTTATTTCTCTTTTTCATGTTGTTGCAACTCATGTAAAAGTTACATCATTCAATGGTATGTACACAATAAAAACAAATAATTATAATTAACATATATACCTATATTTGTAAATGTATAGTAACATATTTTAATTTTTTTTTCAGGGATATCGTTATCAACTAGAGCATTAAATACTATCACAATGGATCCTGACATACCCGAGGCTAATGCACTAAATGCCTGGTAATTACGAATTATATTTGTATTTTTATCTTACTACTATTAATACTTTTCATTTTTATAGGGCATCCGAAAATGAGTATTTATTGAATGAAGTGCTGAAAGGAAAATCTCCTATGCCCATGAAAATTGTCTCCAATGCAACAAACAATATCAGCCAAGTCCTCGAGTATGAAGAAATGGTATAAAATTAATTAAAATTATTATTTTAAATTTCTAACCAATAACACAACCTATTTTTCTTAATTTTAGAATGCAATGTATTACATTAAGGCATCAGTATACATAGTAGATCTACAACAGAAATTCTGGTACATGACATGTAGTGAATGCAAAAAGACGACTTCTGAAAAGTATACAGAACCCATTTCATGTCCCCATTGTTCGAATACAAAGGCCATTGCACAACCAAGGTAAATTTTTTAATAAAATATAACAATTAAGTAATAAGAATTTTTGCTAATAAATATATTTTTACAATATTCAGGTCTATGATTAAAATCAAGCTTTCAAATCCTACTGGTAGTGTCAGCAACAGTATTTGGGCAAGATGCCATGCACATCAATTCAACTAATGCAACTTTCAACTGAGGTACAAATCTTTTAAATTTCATTCGTTAAAATGCATATGTATCCCATCAAATATATATATATATATATATATATATATATATGGGAAGAGATCCGTAGACATATGGAAAAAGACATATATGTTTACATATGCTCACAATCATTCGATTGAGAGATTCAACGATGATTATTACTCCAGCCTTTTATTTGGAGAAGGGTATTTTGGAAATTTATTTTTTAATCCGTGTTTATTTTCTTTTTTCCCCGAGTTACTCTCCGGAGTTCTCTCTTTCCAGCGTCTTTCTCTCTCTCTTCCTCACCTCTTCACCAGGTCTCAGTCCTTCACTATCCTTAACTCAGTCGAAAACTCTTGAAATCCCTTTCAGTCCTACACTAAAATTAACTCTTCTATAATAACAAGTTAAATATTTTACCAGTCATCTATATTATAATAACAAGTATTTAAGGAATCCCTATTGAGGCGTCTACGCCTTGATCATTTGATGGTGCCTATCTCAGAGATGTCCTTCGCCAAAACTCATATCTACAATTTTCTTATTTTGAACTATTCGTCTTTTTGTTTGTTACTGAGCATTAGAAAGAATGTGAGACTGCTAATCATTTATAAGATAATATCCGAAGTTGTAGATAACTTTCTGGCACCGGTTCTGGATGATTTAATTTCGCCGACCCAGAGTGCATTTATCGTAGGGAGACTTATCCATGATGATGTCCTTGTAGCACAAGGGCATTTTAATGATGTCATTTTGTACTCCAATGCCAAAGTAATGGTTCAATATGTTAATTAAGGAGGATCCTCCATGGAAATCAGCAATATCAGGACTTTCCTCGGAGGCTATTTAGTGCTTCAGCCCAATGTAAATATCTCCATGTACTTAGACAAAATGTGCCGCCGGAGAAGAAAGTTGAAATCCGAAAAAAATTCTCTCTTGAACCAAGGGAGAGATTGAGATGTGGCCGGAATCCGCGAAATCCCTGTTTTGAAATTTGTCATTGTTGAACAAGAGAAATCATCCCAGAGATAAGAGAGAGAGAGAGGAGAACATGTGTTTTAAGTGAGAGAGGATGCCAGAGAGAGAGGAGAACAACACCGGAGAGAGAGGCCATAGAGAGAGAAAACCAAAGAAAGAAGAGAACGTGTTTCTTAAGGAAACTAAAAGATAGAGATGGATCTTTTAAAAAAAGATTCAATTTCCTAAAATGTCCTTTAAATCATAAAGTGTATATGAATAGTGGCCGTTAGATCCCTTGATTGTACGGATATAGTCATATGTAAATATATATGTCTTTTTCCATATGTCTACCGATCCCTTCCCTATATATATATTAGTAAAAGAAACTTAGTCCAAATTGTTATTAACAGGAACATATGAATGACATCGAAAAAGCAATCAACAAATGTAATGGGAAGGAGTATATTTTTCAACTTAAATCACCAAGGTTTTCGAATACAGCTACTATGGTGCGCACATTCAATGTCGCATCCGTTCATGATGCAAACTAGCTATTCTCCCCTCTACTTTTTTGGATGTTTATATATTTTTGGAAGCAAATATTATGTTTTGCAGATCTAAGATAATTATTCCACTATTGCTTTCTTATAAGCTAGGCGTGTCATATTTTTTTGTTTTTGGTTATCCATTTACTTAAAACTTTAGGCAAACCAATCTATAATTACTCTTTTCGGGTAGGCTTACAGCAAGGAAAATTCATGATGATGTTACTTTTTACTTTAAAGTGCAGGAAATAAACTCACTTCATTTTGACTTTTGGAAAACATGATGTCATGGCAGTTTATGAGCTTATGAAGTGCAATGGTGTTAAGGCACAATGACAGGTATGCATCCTTTTTTAGTGTAACTCTGCCACAATTAATGTATTACCCTACTTTTGATTTTTAATTCAGTTCAATACATAATTTTATTTGTATTTTGTTTCATTCATAGTACAAATAGTAAATTATTTTCGTTAAAATTGATATTGCTTTGCAGTTACAATATGGTGTTGATGAGTCCTACAAATTTTCATTCTCATCTCACAACCGAGAAACCAGTATTTGCACATTTCGAGGTACGCATCAGTTACAATATGGTGTCGATGAGTCCTACAAGATCTTTTTATTATTCTCTTTACCTGTATTAGTGTAAGCTCTTTAATGTCCATGATTTTATGCAGTGATTCATGTTCTGTAAAACCATGTTGTCTGCTACAAGGTTTGTTGGAGATTCATAGGCTCTTAACCATCATTGGAACATTGATATCAAAATTTTATTATGCTATATTTATTTGTCCATTTTAATTTGTACTCACTTTTTATGGAAATAACAATTACAGAGTGGAGATAACACAAGGGTCCTGTGCTTTGTTGAGTTTAATGATGCAAATTGAGTTTTGATTGTTATGGAAGCTCTTCAAGGTTGGTGTTTAATTAAATTTTCAAGAAGTATAGACTAAGCTTTGTTTCAAATAAATTTACATATTTTATCTCATTCTTTTCCAATTACCAATTTCTAGCTTCTTACAGGTTCCAAGTTTGATGACAAGAAATCAGATGCTCTCTCTTCAGGATCTAGTTTGCACACTTTTCTTTTTGTCCACCATCCAATCTTGATGACGGACAACAAGATGGTTCACGTTGATTGTAATGCAAGCATTGGCTGATGATTTATCAATGTGTCATGTTGGATTAATAGTATTGGGCATAGCTAAAAATCTTGTATTCTCCTTCTCAATTGTAAAGACAAGATGAAGACCTTAGCAAATGAGTACACTATAGAAAACAATTACTACAAAGCTTGTTATATTTTATATTGGCCCACTATCCTCTCAATCCACCTATTTATTAACTTTCATGCTTGCTCATTCACCTTCATGCTCGTATGGAAACAAAGCTGTCTGAGAATTGTATGTTAAATGCCTCATTAGAATGGTAGTACTTTTGAATTCAATCTTGCTGACACAATCACCCGTTATAAAAAATTTCCCAAACGTTGGTATGCTCAAGATATTCTTTTGATCTAAACTGTATCACTAACCTGACATATGAATTCAATTAGGTAAAATGCGAACTATGGATGACTATAGAGTTCGACTATGTTGCTTAGAAGATTTAGATATTTATTCCTTTAACTCTCATTACTACATGTGCGAGCCCCAATCTGGATGACTATGTTGCTTCGAAGACTTAGATATTCAGTTCCTAACTCTCACTACTACATGTGTAGGCCCCAACTCGAAAAAAAATTCCCAATAGTTTTGTTTCATAATTATTGAGGCCCTTCTCTTTTTTTTTTTTGGTGACGAGGGTATCCGGGCCTCTTAGAGCACCCGACTAGTTCCCCGGGCACGTGCAGAGCCCTCTCTCCACACGCACCAGGAAAGTCGGGATAAATCCGAAGGGTGGCCAACGAGAGCAGGGAAGCCCTTCTCTTTTCTCCAACATCAAAAGGCGCTTGATTCATATTTGGTTTCAAAATAGAATTTAGATTTTGAATTATTTTCTTCACTTTTATTTTTGAAAATGATCATGAAGAAAAAATAGGGCTTGCACGTGCCTTGCACGTGCAATTCTTAACTAGTATATATATATGTATCTTATTTGCTATTAAACAACAATTATACATGACTTTAATAACTAATACAATAGGATACGTAGCTCATGTTATCATAAAAGATGATTCAACACCTATTTCCTATCTTTAATTGACCGGAATTTGCTCTTCGTCCCTCTTCAACCAATGCCGCACGAGCCAACATTATTCCACGAGGGACCAAAGACGCATCAAAAGCTGAACAATCCATCAACAACTCCTCCTGACCCCATATGTCAGGTATCCAAACCCGACCAGCAACCTCAATTCGATGTCTCTTTAGTTTCTCTCGTCTAGAATCCTCCAGCCAAACATCTGAGCTAATGGGTTCTTTTGTCACACCACTAGAAGTTGAAATCGAAACTGGACCTTTTAATACATATTGATCATCTTGATCATCTCGGGACTGATAGGTCTTCAAAGAGGTTCCTTGTAAATAGAATGGATCATCGTCGTATTGATGGTTCTTCGAGAACCGGTCTTGTAATTGGACTAGATCATTGCCACACTCATGGTTATTGTTGGGTTCTGAGGGAATTGCCGGAATCCGATGATCGAGCTTACTACAATTCTGACGAATCATGTTGTTGGGGTTCTTCTGTAGTGAAAGAGAAATGGGTCTTCTCCTTCTTCTAGCTAGATCTCTTATTGTAACGGTGCTAAAGAGAGGTTTGAAGATTAAATAGATGGAGGAGGTATATGTGGGGGAGCAAAGCAAGTAGGAGAATGGCTAATGGGTGGGGTGCTAGTTTACACGTCACGAGTGTTCTTTTGTACGGTATGTGACACTAGTACGTGTCTCTTTTGATATTGGGTTTGAATTTGTGTGGTTTGTGAACGTTAGCTGATAATTAAAAAATGAAAAAGAGAGGCCCAATTGGATTCCTCGGAATGGTATGTTTTTGGAGGATTGTGAGGTTGATGTTGATTTGGAGAGCATGTGATTTTTTCCTTGGCTTTTCGTCATGGGGTTAAAGGTTTTTTCTTTTGGTTAGACACAAATAACACACCAGTGGTTCCTGGGCCTTTCCCCAAGTAGGAGGTCATGGGTTCCATTTTTCACTTCCCCTTTGGGGCCAGCCCAGCATGGGTTTACCCGAACTTACCTGGAGTGATGGGTTGCGGGCTCACGCCACACCCTCGGGAATTAGTCCTGACCTAAAGGGTTGGGGACACCCTAAGTTCCAAAAAAGAAAAAACACAATATAATCTACTTTCACCCAAACACATACACATGCCCCAGACCACAAGGTCCTTGCACCCACACACCCTCTCAAAAAAAGGGGGCAGTAGATTTGGGAAGCAAATCGTTTGTGTTCTTCCTTGAGCCATGAGTGTTGGAAGGCCAAGATCAATTTGTTTTGTACAGTTTTAACAGCTGTAACCACCTATTGGAGAAATCCTTGCCTTAAAAAACACTAGCTAAAGTAAAAAAAAAACCAAAGAGATGAACACAGAGGACATGGTTCTGTAGATTTGACGAGAGGGCTTTGAATCTTTGGAAAGTAGTAGGCCAATGTCCTAAATGAAAAATTAAATCACTTAAATCACATTTAAACGTGAATCTACAAAAATTGATTTGACATTCTCCTTTATACGGGGATTGAGGTTGAGTCGATTGGTGCTAATACACCTCTTGGGTCTTTCGGCCAATGTGGTTTATACACATTGAGGGTATAAGGGGAACATTGGAGTTCAATTCTCCGTAGGCAAGATGTGGACTTTTGTTGGACAAAAGGAGATAGTTTTGGTCATGTATACCTCAATTACTAACAATTGTTTTGGTCCTCGTATGGATTAAAAATCTAATATATCTTTCTCTCTCTCACAATATATATTTGAGCTTAAGGACTAGTCATAAACTTCCCCCATCCAGAGCATCCAATTAATCAGACTATTCATTGAGGGGTCGTAACCGGAGAATTTCCCTCGAAAAATGATCTTAACAAACCGATGAATTTTCTATCTATTGGTAGTTTAAGAAGATAATATGCAATGATAAATTGGAAGTAAACTTAATCTTATGTCGTGATTCCCAGTTCATGTAGATTTTGGATGGGAAACTAGACTGTGTACTGTGTAGTGCAGTTTAGTTGGATTCATCAATAATCTTGTTTTAGTTAACATTGCCGATTAGCAACTATCTGAACATTTTAAAAACAATATTTTGGTCATTTTGCAAAACAAGATATTTTAAGAAATTTCTCTCTCAAGTGTAAGAGGTTTTCTAGGCTTTACTAGGTGCAAATTTGGATGCTTATAATAATTTCACATAACCTTAAGAGTGCATAAGCGGTTATGCTCCCTCATAATCACTCCTGATGAGATTATGGAATCACCAGTTATTTCTATAAAGGATAATTATAAAATCACTAATGGCATGTCAAACCAAACGTTATTATTCCAGCATAATTATTAATTATAAGTGATTAAATGGTTCATAATCCAAACAAACGGCCCCTAAACTTTTGTACAATTAAAAGGTACAAAAGAAAGTATATAGAAGAATTTAGCTGAAAATGCTAGTATGATTTGAAGTTCATTACTTAATAATAAATTTTTTTCGATCGATAATGAGAGCCATATATAAATCAAAAGTCCATTGGAAGTGCACATTTAATGGTCACCGACAAGCGGTCCTAACTCATCATGCTACCATATGGTTATGCATGTGTTCCACATGGGCTTGTCTCTCTCCTTGTCCTACACGGCGAATCACATCCTTTATATAACCTGTCTCATCACCTATCCCACTCATCTTAGCATAACCAAAGGCTTAGCAATCTTAGGTTTAAGATTATGTTACATAGTTTTACACTGCTAACTAAACCTTCTTCTTTGGCTTGAAATCCCTCATAATCTAGCAAATAATATACATTACACACCGTGGGACTAGCCCCCAGTGGTAGTGTATCCCCTCACTAGGAGGGAGGCCCCAATAAAGTGCAATATATATATATATATATACATTACACAATCTTATTTAGGGATTGACATCTTTTATAAGAGAGCTATTTCATCGAGTTATTGCACGAGCATGTGCAGACAAAGCATAAGCGAGCATGGGATTTATTCAAGAAAGTCAAAAAAAAAAAAAAAATTTACATTACACAATCATTTTTAGGATTTGTCATATTTTTATGAGATAACTACATACATGAGTTATTGAGTTATTGCATGAGCATGTGAGGACGAAGCTGAAGCGAGCGTGAGATTCATTCAAGAAAAGCCAAAGCTGTAGTCACTAATATTGATAACGAGCAAAGTCTATTTTTCGAGCCAATCAAACCAATGAAAAGACCACTTCAAATATTTGGTGTAGGGTACAACAATGGTACAATTAGAATAAAAATATTAATATAATAATAATAATAATAATTTTTATTATTAGGCAACCCATGATAAATTTTCTGAAAGGAAATATATTAATAGAATGGTATACCGAAGATGAGAATGATGCGATAGATGTGGGAAACAAGAAATCAGAAATAAGCACATTTGATAGAATTTGAGAGTAACTCTAATAAATTTTAAAAGTAAAAGAAAGTTAACTGTAATGATTTGGACTCGTTCATCAAAGCTCACTAATAACCACTAATAGTTTCAGTCAGTCAAAAAGAAATAATTAGTGCTTTATAAGGGCAAGAGAAATGCCAAAAACAACATGAATAGAAATAGTGATGAAATACTTAATAATACAAGATTTAATTTTGGATAGAACAAAATGGTAAAAAGAAATGGGTGTTACTGATCCAAATACATTTGGAAGCATTAATGATGATTTGTTCTCAACACAATTACTTGAATGCTGCATCTTTATTAATCATGATTGTATATGAACTTTTAATATCAATTTTTATTTTGTACAATGTATCATTTATCTAAGGTTAGTAGTAAGGTTAATAATGATGAGTGATTTCTTGCTTGTCACATCACCGAATAATATTTCTTTTATCGAGATTTAATCTAAAACACTCTCTTCAAAAGAGCACACCTTGCCATAGTTATAAGGGCAGGGATATCTAGTAATATCCTCTCTCTTGATTTTTTGGGTTGTCAAAGAGTAGAGATGAGACACATCTTGTGAATTCACAGCTTCAACTGTGAGCGACGATGGAACATTGGATCCTTGTCTCAGGCAAGAAAGGCAGATTGTGGATGTTGCCATCCAATGCGCAAGCTAATTGTGATCTTTTATCGCGTTGCAAAAATTCCACCATGTTGAGTAGGGGTGTCAATGGCCTAGCCCATTAGCTGGCTCGGCTCGGCTCGCCCGACCCGACCCGATTATTAATTGGATTGGGCTTGGATTCTAAAGCCCGAGACCCGTTTTGGTAGGTTTTCAACCGAGCTTAGCGTGACTAACCCAACCCGATTAGGCCTATTTAGTTTATAGGTAAAAAATTGCACATGCTTTTTAGATGGCCAGCCTGGCCTGGCCCGGCCCGATTCCGCCCAATTAATATGTGAGCTAGCCCGGCTCATTTATTAATTGGGCCCGAGCCAGCTCGAACCCAGCCGTTGATACCCCTAGTGTTGAGTGCTTGGATTAGGGAGAGATGAACCATAAATCAACTAACTTGTAAAATCCTTGTTGGGATATTAAGTGGACTTAATTTTGGCAACCTCTATCATTTACTATTGTTTCTAAGCCTTTTGAGGATATTTTAGGATTTTCGATAAAAGAATAAGGTGTGTTTGAGATTCTATTATGGGTAGCAACTATTTCCTCACCAACCAGCTATAAAATTATTAATTTTTGAAGAGTGCTAGATCCAAAAGCCCGAATTCAAATTTTTTTCAAAGTCTTATTATAGGTGTAAAACTCTCATTATAGTTTTTTCTTTTTTGTTACCCGTGTTTCTGTAGATGAAGTAAACAAAATTTTCGATGGACAAATTTATAATGAGTTAGTCTATAGGTACTCCTAAATATACTCCCGAATATACTTCCTAATCCTAACCGTTTATAACCAACCATTAAGGGCCAGAATTTGAGTTGACTTACTTTGTCTTTTCTAATGCCACATCATATCTAATCCTAACCGTTTATAATTGAGATAAACGGATAAGATTTGAGAGTATATTTGAGAGTACACTTTGGGAGTATCCCTAGACTAATTCATTTATAATTTAAACATGTTCTCAAGGTGAAAGGGTAAATATGTAAAATGGCGACTTGACACTTGTGGTTATTACTGTGAGAACTTTAAATTCTGTGGGACTAGCATTTATGATTTCAGTTTAAATACAAAGAGGAGCTCTGCTTTAGGGCATTGAGCCGGAGCTCCCCTTTTTTACATTGGGACGGTGGTAATGTGGTAATTATGTGTGTTGAGAAATTGCCCCAATATCTCTCCATAATTACAATCATGCCAATGCCCCAATGTAAATAGGGGAGCTCCGCTTAGACACCGTGAAGCAGAGCTCGGGCTCAAAATTAATCTCTTATGATTTATCTAACTTTTCCTGTAATTTATGAAAAATTATAAAAGCACCCCAATTTTTTCTTATTTACATAAGTACCTCTTTATTTATTTGTTGCAAATCCGCCTTGTTCCAACTTTAACGGCTCCCTCTATATGAAAATTCAAACCTGGTGTGTACTTACTAATTAGTACACATGCTCAAGGACTCCACCACCTTAGCGCACGTTATCCGAACCTACGCACAAACCAGGCAGCTCTACAAAGGCAAACAGCTCCACGCCCAGCTAATTTGCGCCGGTTATCAACCATGCATCTTTGTCAGCAATCACCTCCTCAACATGTACGCAAAGTGCGGAGAGCTCGATTTCGCTATCAACTTGTTCGACGAAATGCCTCACAGAAACTTGGTTTCTTGGACTGCTTTGATTACTGGGTTTTCCCAAAATGGGAAGTTTCAAAAAGCTTTGAGTACCTTCTCCCAAATGCGAATAGCCGGAGAGCAGCCGACCCAGTTCGCGTTTTCGAGTGTAATTCAAGCTTCTGTCCTTTTGGGATCGCTTGAATTTGGGAAACAAATGCATTCCCTTAGTATAAAATCGGGTTTTAGTTCCGAACTGTTCGTGGGTAGTAATCTTGCAGATATGTATTCGAAGTGTGGGGTTTTGTTTGATGCTTGCAGGGTTTTTGATGAGATGCCGAGTAAAGATGAGGTTTCATGGACTGCTATGATCGATGGGTATGCTAAAAATGGAAACTTTGAGGAGGCTCTATTAGCTTTCAAGAAGATGATTCTTGAAGAAATGGCCATTGATCAGCATGTATTCTGCAGCACTTTAAGTGCTTGTGGGGCCTTAAAGGCTTGCAAATTTGGTAAATCTCTTCATTCATGCATTGTGAAATTAGGATTTGAATCAGATATATATGTGGGAAATGCCCTCACAGATATGTACTCGAAAGCAGGAGATATGGAGAGTGCTTCATGTGTGTTTGGGATTGACTCTGAGTGTAGGAATATTGTGTCTTGCACTTCTCTGATCGATGGGTATGTTGAGACGGATCAAATCGAGAATGCTTTGAGTACTTTCATTGAGTTGCGGAGGCAGGGAATCGAACCTAATGAGTTCACTTTCTCTAGTTTGATCAAGGCGTGTGCTAACCAAGCTGCACTTGAACAAGGGACCCTGCTTCATGGCCAGGTGATTAAAATCCATCTTGATAAAGATCCATTTGTTTCTTCAATTCTTGTGGATATGTATGGGAAATGTGGGTTGCTCGACCATTCAATCCGAGTATTTGATGAGATCAAAGAGCCGAATGAGTTTGCATGGAATTCATTGGTTGGTGTTTTTTCTCAGCATGGTTTAGGCAAAGATGCTATGAAAATTTTTGGTAGGATGATTCTTCGAGGAGTGAAACCGAATGAGATAACGTTTGTCAGTCTGTTAACTGGGTTTAGTCATGCTGGATTGGTAGAGGAAGGACTAGATTACTTTTATTCCATGGACAAGACTTATGGTGTAGTACCTAGACAAGAACACTACTCTTGTGTTATTGATTTGCTCTCCCGAGCTGGAAGACTCAAAGAAGCAGAGGAGTTTATTAATAGCATGCCATTTGAGCCGAATGCTTTTGGATGGTGTTCTTTTCTTGGGGCTTGCAGGACACATGGTGATAAGGAGAGGGGTGAGCTTGCTGCTGAGAAGCTGATGAGGCTTGAGCCCGAGAACAGTGGGACCCATGTCTTGCTCTCGAATATATATGCCATGGCAGGGCAATGGGAGGATGTTAGGAGTGTGAGGAAGATGATGAGAGATGGAAAGGTGAAGAAACTGCCTGGTTATAGTTGGGTAGATCTTGGTAACAAGACCCATTTGTTTGGAGCTGAGGATTGGTCTCATCCCCAAAAGAGAGACATTTATGAGAAGCTTGAGAGTCTTCATGATCAGATCAGGGAAGCTGGATATGTTCCTTATACCGGCTCTGTTCCATTTAATATGGAACAGAGTATGAAGGAGAGGCTTCTCCATCATCACAGCGAGAGGATAGCAGTTGCATTTGCATTGATAAGCATGCCAATTGGGAAGCCTATCATTGTGAAGAAAAATTTAAGGGTGTGTGTAGATTGTCATTCTGCCATTAAGTTCATTTCTAAGGTTGTTGGAAGAAAGATTATTGTCAGGGACAGCAGTAGATTCCATCATTTCACAGATGGGAAGTGTTCCTGCAGTGACTACTGGTAGGAATATTGGAAGCTTGAAGATTGGAATGGGGTGAGTAGTAAAGAGCGCCCCCCTTGTGAGGGAACGCCTGCAGTTGAGACCCCTCTATGCATTCTGTATTAACTGATTTTGGTCTGACTCATCCAACATCCAAGCAACCAGAAAAGTCTGCGTGAGTGACTGGTAAGATCTACAAGCTTAACTCTGATGGTAGCTCAATAGGATGCTTAAGGCCATTTAGAACTGGAGAGCATATGCACAGATGATCGGCTAGAGTATTGTCAGAGATGTTTGGAATTTATTACAAGTTTCTAATGCGCCTAATAATGGAGGAACTCAATTTGATTAGATGACTGAGGAAGGTATGAAGGCCATCCGAACTTGCTTTCTCAACAGAATGTTACAACACAGCTGACTTATTGGTTAGAAAAGGGTTTTAATATCATTTTTTTTGTCACTGGGTTCCCTCATTTTGCTGTAAAATACTGTTGCTCTCTCCCCCAATAAATTTTCTATATATCAAATTTACGTATTGTGGAAATTAAACTCCATGAAAATGTTTTCAGGATTTCATTTTCATCTCAAACCTTGGTGGAGAGAGATTAGTGAATTGAAAACCGGCTTTAATTCATATTGATATTTCATCCCATATTCTTTCTCAGATCATTACTATTGAGATTTTTTTTTTGGTCACATACTATTGAGATTTTGACTCCTTGTATATCCATGATTTTTCCTTTATACAAATAAGAGCACTTTCTTTAATCTAACAAAATAACAATAATTCAGGAACGGAATCTCCTGTATACAATAAGGATTGACAAGCACTGCTGTCATTGAAGAATTAGCTAATTAATTAGCACCCCAAAATCATAGTTGAATGAGATAACTGAATCCAAGCTCTAATTAAATATTTAATCTAGGTAATCACAGGGCCCCAGATAAAACAATAACATCAGAAGAGTCACCTTCAACCGATTGAGGTTCTGATATACGGTTTTACCTCCAATTCAACCAAGCAATTGATCCCAATAGGAATATAAAATCCCACCTTAATCACAACTTTGTCAAACCTAAAGACCTAAGAGCACATATACAGACCTTCCAGAATTATCCAAATGTCAATCCAATTTAATACAACCAAGCAGTAAATTCCTCCAGAGCAACTTTCAAACTCCTTTAAACCCTCGATATATGTTCAAACTCCTCTAAACCCTTGATATGACACCCCCGCCTGTTGCATGAGTGGTAGGGGGTGTGGCCTCCCAAGGGGGAGGTCTGGGGATCTAATCCCCCCAGGGTAAGAGTTGCAACTGCTCCACTGCCCAGCAAACTTCTGACCGGTTTACTCTATTGACATAGGTAAATGATATCTAGCCTTGTGGGGCCCACCAAAAAAAAAAAATACCCACGATATGGAACTGAATGTCTTTTAAGTTTTCTTATAAGCAATAAGGCACAAATCCAATCCAAGACTTTTTATTAGGAAATTTATAGGACAAAAGGTCTACATTTTGAAAGAATACACTCTACATCTAGGAATTAGAAACTACTATTACAGGCACGGGGAACTAGCATCTCCCAAGATGTTTTAAACCCCTGACAAGGGGATATCAAGTATAGGAGAAAAGCATGGAAAGCAAAAAGATAAACTACAAAATGAAATGTCAAGCTCTTGGATAGCGTGAACGTCCTTTCTTCTTCAGGAACTCAGGGATCTCCACTGAACCACCTTCAGTGAAAGAAGAAGGCCGCCTATTAATTCCACGGGTGGCATCTCCATGTGATAGCTGAATTCCCTGCATTTTGGGCAGATCCCCCCAAAAATATAAAATCAGAATTTGAGAGAGAGGGAGGGAGGCAGAATTTGAGAGAGAGAGAGTAAAGTACCTGGAGAGGCCTCCCTTCAGTTTCCTCTTGGCGTTTGAATCCAGTAGCAATCAGAGTTATGCTGACCTGAATGCAAAGCAAATGACTATTTTGCTTAGCAATCCAAAAGGTTATACTCAAATCAAGGTAAAATGCAACTCAAAGGGCGTGTTGATCAGTTGAAATGTTAAAACTCTGGACCAAAATTTTAGCCTGCACAAGAATAACCAAGTCTTTCCTCTAGTAAGTTAGTGCTGACTAACATTCAAAACAAAAGAACAAGTAATGTGCCTATGGTATGCCTTCACTAGAATCATCCCAAGTCGAAGCAGAACTAGTGTGCTGGGTACATTATGACCCAAAAAACCAACCACGAAACAAACAATTCAAATTTTCTAATTCAGCTCAATAAACTGATCACATTATAGTATTAGTAATCCTATGCTCGATGTACAAGAAGTGTCAACACTATATACATGGTCTGCCAACACATAAACCAGGACCTATCACCTGGCGGGCAACCTCTTGAACAGGTCACATCTCAAAATATGGTTCTCTTATTATAGTCCATTTTAAGAGAAAAAGACTAAAGATAGCTTCGCTGGGTAAAACAGTAAAAGATGTCTATATTTACGTCACTGCTGTCAGATTTTTCTTTTTGTTTCTCCTGGGAAAGGAAGGTTAAGGGGAATATCAAGAATTTCATTCTCTGGTAGGCATTTCTTAACAGAGAGTTTGAAAAGTTGAGCACTTGTAAAAACTCCTGTAAATACCCTATATATATATTCAATTTTTTTAATGGATGCTTGAACAACATTCAAAAGGTACTGGGGACGTCATGACAGCATTTCAACACCAGAACTCTAGCAAAGGGAATTTGAGTTTCCAAGTCCGTTCAGTAAGGAAGGTGAACTCTCAGAATGGTGAGCTGGGACCAAGAAAGAGTTGGGCTGTAGAGAGTTGCTTACATTATTGATGAGTTTCTGTATTGAATGGAGACTTCAGATATTTATTTTAGTCTTGTAGACAACAGTGGAAGTGAAGACACACTCTTTATGCAGTTGGGATCTCACATACAGACGATGTCTTCAATTCTATAGTGGCCTTCCCATTTCATCTTGGTTTGCATCATTGTATATCATTAACTCCAGTACTCCACAAGACGACAAGATTAAAGGCTTGTTAGGTTGATGATTGTAAGCAACACTAGACCTGCTTAAGTGTATCTATAATGATTATATACACATCATCTCATAGAAAAATCCAAGGAAGTTCTAGGGGACACCATCTGGACTTGAAGATACACAAGGCTGGCACAATGAAATATGGACACTCCATTTTCCTAAAAAAAACAAGTGGTCATGTCAAGTAAATGGTCACAGCTATGGAGAGAATTGCTTATTTCACATTTTCTATTTCTTATTTGATGTTAACAGTTAGACTTGTAAGCAAAACCAGGCCTGCTGTAGTACCTACTGTGGCTCTATATCATAGTTTCCGGGAAGCTATGTACAAGGTGGGAAGCTCGTTTCCCAAACTCGCTTCTTAGAAAGCTCGTTTCCTTTAACAGACTCTCTTCCTAGGAAGTTTGCTTCCATCACGTCTCATCTAGTAGTCAAAGGAAGTTGTATGTGTGAAGTGATGTGGTAGACCACAATCTATAGCCTAGGGTGTAGACTCTAAGCAAGTATTGTTGGTTTGAAACCTAAGGCACCTACTTTTCTACAAAAATCTCATGTAAGATAAAATCAAAGGTACAACTACCCATAAATAACATAATGGGAATGAGGAGCCTATATCTCATTTCTCGCTTCTCGTTTCCTAAGGTTTTTTTGAGTCTTGCTTCTTGCTTCTCGCTTACGCTTTGCTTCTTGTTTTCGCTTCTCTCTCTGGTAACTATGCTCTATATACATTATACACTTTATCTCCTTACAAACATCTAAGGTCTAGGCAACACCAACTAAAACACAAGACTTGTATAATGAAACATGGACACTCCATGTTCCAAAAAAGTGGGTGTGTCACAGATCACAATAAAAAAATAAGTATCCATGTCAGGTAGACACTCACACATCTTTTAGGAGAAATAGTTATTCATAAACTGTAACTACCCATAGCAAATAGACCAAAGAGTAGTCTATTCAGCATCCAATGGGTCATTCCTAGAAGCTTGAGAAAAATATCCAAGGTTGGATTTCAACGGGATGAATCATCTAGAAGTTGCTACTTTAGCTCTCTGTTCAACAATGGAGAGAAGCTACACAAAGCTTCAAGACAAGGTAGGACCGCTAGAATCGGTGGTTCACACAATCAAGGCAATATTACATTGGCCTACCATCCTCAAAGAGTTTAAAGGATAAGCACGCTAATTTTACTTCTAATTGGAATCTTAGTTCAAGATGCCCCTTACTTGGAATCAAAGAATTAGTAGACCTGTTCTGCCCAAAATGGGAAAGGGCTTGGGTTACGAACTTATAATCTGACAATCGAGACGACTCCATGATTAAGGTCATTCCATACCAGACCAGAATTGGATCACATAATTCATGGCTAAAACTAAGTTCTCTTGTATAGCCTTTTTTGCTAAAAAAAGGGAAGAAAACAAACATAGCAGAGTAGTTTAAAGCACAATTTGAGGTGGTGCATCTTTGTAATAGAGGATATGCTAGGTTGGATTCACAAAATGGTGGTTGATCTTGTCAACCCTGTGCATGTGCCACACACTTATCGCTGCCCATAAATAGAGCTGTAGCTACAATTTACATGACTCAGACATTGGTTTTTGGCTTTTGTCTATTAATATGTTCTTTTTATAAAGCAGAATGGTGGAATATGATTTGTGTTGCTGACCCCAAAAATTTGGGATAAAGCATTGATGATGATGATGAAGATGATGATGATTAGTCTATTACAATGTTCTATGTCTAATGCATTTATGAAATATTATTTTAATAATATAGTACTATATATGTTTTACTAACATCAGTCTGCAAGTCGGACTATTACTACATTTTAGCTTAAGTATGCCAAGCCGTTAAAATCTTTGATGACGCAACACATTTTAAGCAATAACATTGACTTGAATACATAGCCCAGTTCAAGTTATATAGGACCCACACAATTTTGTGTTGTTCATGACTTGGATCCTACACGTGCCTACTATCTGTAAGCACAAACAACTGCAATTCCAGGACAAAATTTGAATGACTAAATAAATGACTTGAGAAACAAATAAAACATAAAATTACAACATGATAATGCACAACCATATACAGATGGGTATATCTGGGTATTGTGGGTAGTAACTATCATTGACAAGCATAATATCAGGATACGTAGCGAAAATGTAAGGATCAGGACAAACCACCAATAGGTTAAATCAATATGACATCTGTAGATGGTAGTTACCATCATTGTAACAAAAAACGGCGTTTTTTTGAAAAATTCGTGTTTTATTCATGCCTTTTTCAGTTGCCGAATGATTCTGCGTTTAAATCGCGAATTAAAAAAAAACGCCGTTTTTCCGAATTATTCGCGTTTTTTTACGAATAATTCCCGAATTATTCAAAAAAATAATTTTTTTAATATATTTTAATCAAATTGTTTCATATATGTTTATAATTATTAGTTGACTTTTTATTTTATTCCCGAATTTTTCCCGAATTTTCTGAACTTGATTCCTGCCGAATTATTCCCGAACCCTGACTTTGTCACTATGGCTACCATCCATGATGCTCACATTATAGGTTGACCCGGCTCATGTTAGGATAAGCAAGCAATATTAGTCATATATATACACAATGTTAGACAAATTATGATCCTCCCAACTTACTTGACCACTGAGAGACTGATCTATCACTGCTCCAAATATTAAGTTGGCACTTGGATCTACAAGATCATATATAACCTCTGCAGCAGCATTCACCTGCAAATAAAGACAAAAATATATGTGGAACAGATGTTAACATTGTGCCATCCCAATAGAGAGATATAGGCATAACACAACACGACAAGATGAAACATTAAAAGTAATTTTCTAACTTTTTTTAATGTAAAATAAGGCCATGGCCATTGAAGGAGATTCCTCAATGAAATTTAATGGCCAGGTATGAAGGCGCCTTCCAAAATATTAGCTTCAATTAGTGGTGAAATCATATATATTGTAGTTCAAGCCCATGGGTACATGGGGTAGAACAATAGTCAAAGAATGTATAAAGAAAAGAGAAAGCAATAGTTCAAGCCCAAAGGAATAGTAAAAAAGCCTACCTCATACAAAGTTAAATCACTTCCACCAGTTATGTTCCACACAATTCCAGTAGCCCTTTCTATACCAATGTCTAGTAAAGGTGATTGGATGGCATTCAATGCGGCATCTCTTGCCCTAGTCTTGCCTGCAGAGAAAGCACCACAAAATTGATACGAGTATGTTGAAAGTGTAAAACCTCGAGCGGTTAGCAAACACTAAGCCTGGGCTGAGCTGCTTGACAAAGAGGTAACCATCAACAACCTGATATATGACAAATCAACTGTGGCATGGATGCAAATTACTCTTTCCTTTCCTGTTTTACTTGGACAAATAATTGGTCGTTTCTCATATTAAAAAAACAACAACATTGAAATCAAATAAGTAACAAATGAGAGCACCTGCCATTTTGCATCGATATGCAGTTTAGGCACTAAAATTTTATTTTCTTTGTATCATGTGTTTGTCTCAGTGTTTTAAAACCCGAAAACTCGACTCGGAACCTTGCCAAGTAGACTCAACTCGGAAACTCAGGCAAAACTCATCTGAGTAATGACATCTAAAACTCGGACATATATAATATTTTTCTATACTATGTATATGGTATAAATTCAAAATTAATGATAAAACATGCCTAAAGTGAGATATATAATTCAATATATACTAAACAGCCCCATTTTGTTTCGTATTTTTACTAAGGGTGGGTGGGGTGTGTTTAAAAAAAAAGAAAAAAAAAACATAATTTGGTCACTCGGGTAGGCCGAGTTTTACCTCAAACTCGACCCGAAACCCGGCCGAGTCGAGTAACTCGGCCGAGTTTCGGGTCGACTCGCTAAGTTTTAATATAGGCTTTGTCTTCTCTTTAACATTTTAACCTTGTATCAGTAGAAATTGCCCAACAGTATTCCACTGCCCGACCTACAATAACTTCCCTGATTTTTACTGTGATCACTCTCTCTTGAACATCTACAGTAGGGATATGATAGTACAGACACTTCTACAATATAGTAATATGGGAATCTTTCTTGCACGTGACGCACTATTGAGAACTGGATCTATGAGCCATCCCTTGGATTGGACAAATCCAAAAGTTACACTTTAGATATTCGGTCTTCTCAAGCATGTCCCCAATTTCAGATGCTGACCAAAATTATGGCCGACAATCCATAAGAAATTTTATTAAGAGGGTTAACATCCACTTGATCAATGCGTCTTCTAGGTTGTCCTGATGGAATTATTAACTTGTTATGGTCCATCCTCCATACACATACATAGATGGTGGCAGGAAAGGAAAGGATATATATGATTCAAGCACTCTTCTTGCCTTGAGGCAGTCATAATTCCTTTTTTTTTTGTTATTGGTAGAGGCAGCCATAAATCCTAGTCACCAAACAAAATAGAGAGTTCAAAATTATCTAAGTAAAACTGGATTTATGAAAACACAAGTATACTGAGGATATACATGGTAAGACTACTTTCCAAAGTCTTCAGATGAAAATTTCGCATTAAATTTGCCACTCTCCTGTAAAATGTCCTACCCAAAGCAAGCTGACCAAGAAGAGTTATCTTGTGGGGCCGTATAAGTTTAATCCCAGCTTCAAAACCAAAAAAGGAAAATAAAAAGAGAGTTGTCCTGGAGTTTCTGCTGTCGCCAAATAAAGATATACATGAATCGGTACTTCCCATCTCGCAAACTTATTCCGACAACCACAGGAAAGGTTGAGAAGCTCAGAAGCATTATCTATCCCATCCATGACATTAGCATTTTAGTAGAAAATTAGCAATTCATGTATTTTTTAAAGTTTAAACCATATAAGTGAACACAACTACATATATTTCCTAGAAATCATTAGCCAAGCTTCTGACATGCAAATAAAATTTGTTAATATTTTTCTAACAATGAGCTTCAGAAAATTACCAGTTGCAGTTCCTATTCCCATTAACGAAGAACCTGCATTTTCCATAATAGCACGCACATCAGCAAAATCTACATTAACCAGACCTGGAACCTGTAATTGAGGTAACTTGCCACAGTTAGATTGTGAAAATGAATCTATTTATTTAACTCACATTTCCCAAAGAACAGATGAGAAAATCTGATGTACCATCTACCAGTAGCAAATCAATACATAATGTATACGGACAGGGGGACTAGGAGATCTCCTATCCAACATATTCTTTTTTATCGGTCCTATATATACTTTTTCAATCTCCTATCCAACAACATTAACCTAACTGGATGACTGTAGCCATCCAATATATATTTTTTCCAGGATAATTCCCCATAGTTTATCTGATTACACAAAAAAATGTGATGAATTAGTTACAACTTACAATCATGGTTCAAAATATCGGTATTGGTCGCCGTATCGGTAAGTTCAAAATAGGATACGTATCGGCGTATCAATACCATATCGGTTGGATACGGCAGAACGCAAGGAAAAACTTGGATACCTTGCATAAAACCTCTTTTAATGTAAATATAAGCTAAAAACAAACTAAATGAAGACTTTTATAGCCAAACAAATGAGAGTTGAAAATTTTTATATGTTAAAAAAGGCGGGCACGCTGATAAATATGTATGAAAATACAAGCTATAGTCATTTAACCATGTATAGGAAATACAATCTAGATATTAAAATCTTACATTTAATAAAATACACAAGAAAATATTGACTTGCACTCATAAATCAAATTATATACATGATAGAAGTTCAATAACGCATTGAGCTTCGTGTCGGCTCATACTCTGTCCCTCTGGGATCAGGAATTGAGTTGAGTGATACATTAGGTGCTTCAGACATGATGACACCACTATGGTCAACTCATCTATTTATTTTCGGTTGATTACAACCTATTTTTATGAATTTAAAGAAGTAAAATGAAGAACTAATTTCTACATACCTTTAAATTTTTGGGGAAGACCTTTCAAATCCAAAATCAAATGTCGAGATCTTTGTTTTTCAACAATAGAATTGTTGTTTTTAGCTTAGAATTTGATTATGAAAGAAATTTGAGAGAGAGAATAGGATTTGGAGGTGTTTTGAAACACTTCAAAATGAAAAAAGTACAATTTTAAGGCCTGTATCGGTCAATATCGGTCCGATACATGAATCGTATTAGTCGGCACCCCAAAAAAAAATTACATTGTTCAAACTACATGTTCCGGTCAGTACCAATCCGTATTGGTACCGATATGGCCATGATACCCTACACAAAAACTTTTCCTGCGTATCAGCGTCTCGGGTAGTTCAAAAACCGGCACGAATCGGCCAATACGTACCGATATTTTGAACAATGCTTACAATAATGCAATCAGGTCAATTTGGGGTGCATAGATCTTCAAGGTGGCTCCCCTTCCTTGTATGTGCTCCATGTAAAAGGGTGCAGTGTTCGTTAATTATCCTCATAGTCTGCCATATTGTTTGCTAAACTGATTGATAATACTTTATTATACACAAAGACAAAATATTCACACATTTTTATGCATACTTTCACCCTTCCTACAAGCATATATACATCACGCTTGTGTCAACATCAAAAGAATCAAGATTTCTAGAACGTTCATAATCAACAACACAAAATGAAATTTTTTGTCTTCATTGTTTGACACAAAACGAGTATTGACAATGGTTCAAAATTTCCACTGTATAGATATGCATCCGTCGATACCATATGTATCATTTTTTGAGTTTTCCAAAACGAAGTCCTTATGTAACGCCAAAAATACAACATATCGAGACGTATTGTCAAGGATTAAAAATCCAGTTTTGGGGGATGTATTGGTCCCAACCGAAACCTATACTGATCGGTTTCAGACAATACATATAGTTTTCACCTTTTCTTAAAAAATAAAATTAAATTAAAGAAAATGAAATGAGATATAGAAACCAAATATAAAGTCATGGGAAGCAACTCAAAGACAAAGTAACAAACACAATTACATTACACAATGAACGAAAACATAAATAACTAATAAATAATACATATCACCCAATTTGTATCAGTATAAATATCGTACAGGGGGCTACCAAAACCTATACGTATCATCTGTTTCGTATCGGTATCGGTGATTTTTATTTTCATGTGTATCGTATAGTTTTGGTCAAGTAAAAAACTCCCCTTTGAGCTTTTTATACCTTTTTTTTTTCCTTCCTTTGCTCATTCCCTCCAAACCATGTGTTCTTCATCAAATCAATGGAACCTAATTGATTTCCGTGGAGATCGAATCAAAGGGGGATATTCAAATATTCATCTAAGTATGCTCCCTACACTTTATTTTCTAATTTTAAAGTGTTAAATCCCTTGAAATGGGTCAAAAAATGCCTGTAGATTATTAAATCTATGGATTTCTGACCATGTCCATAAACCAATGGCCTTCATCAAGGATAATTGATATTGTTTTTTCAGTTTTTCATCAAAACTAAATATATTGTTGAACTTCTAGTTTATACAGGTGCATACCTTTATTTACTGAATGCCTTCATTGTGCCTCTACTTGTGTGTACACTTCTGTCAATGTTGTAATAATCTTAAATCTTGTTGGGTTTGTCTAAAACTGATTGTTTTATTAATGAATTATGCCTGTATTTATCTAAAATTTATGTTGTATATGTAATGTATAATTTATACATATAAGTGCATCATATTTGAGCCCTTTGGGAGGTAATGCTTTGTGGTAACTCATATAGATAATTAAAAATGATAGTTATTTTTACCTTAGCTTTACATTAAAATAAGTTTTGAATTAAGTTTCCATGCATTTATGACGTTTCTTGAACTTTTTAAAGTGTTTTCATGCGTATTGATTCGTATCCATGATACATTTCCTAATTTTAACTTACCGATACGTACATCGATACAGATATTTTAAAACATGGTACTGGCACCTACAGTAGTTTCTACAAATGATGAGGATGCTTTGGTCCCATGAGAGCACTTGATATATTTATGAAAAAAGCTACATTGGCATCCATCTTAAGCACATTTGAATATGAAGATTTTCGGGCAAAGCAAGATTGATCACTTTTTGGTGTGTCTTGAATGGGATGACAAGTTTTCAGCAGCTTCCATTGTGGCCCTCCCAAGGCCCATCTAAGATCACATTCCTATCCTCCTCGAGTTAGCAGAGTGTCCTGAATGGGATGACAAGTTTTCAGCAGCTTCCATTGTGGCCCTACCAAGGCCCATCTAAGATCACATTCCTATCCTCCTCAAGTTAGCAGAGTGTAAAGGTGGCCTTAAACCTTTTGGATTGGAGAATATGTGGCTACAACATCTCGATTTTCTCAGAGAAGTTCAAGAGGTTTGGTCAAAGTCACAGTTCTAGGGTTCGGCTAGTACCATCTTTGGTCTCAAGTTGAAGGCTATGAAAATGGCCCTCAAAAAATGGAATAAGGAAACTTTTGGAATCATTCCAGAGAAAAAAAAAAAAGGAAAAAAATCCTAACAAGATTGCAGTCTTGGATTTGAAAGAAGAAGGATCCAGTTTGTTGCCCTCTGAAACTAAGGAGAGGGGGAATGAACTCCATCTCACTTTGAGATTCGAGGAAATTAGTTGGAAGCAAAAATCTTGAGTTAGGTAGTTGAAGGAGGGAGATAACAAAACAAGGTATTTCCATCTGGTGGCTAACCAGCGCAAGAGAACGAATAGTATTCTGAGAATAAATATAGGAGATTCGAGGCTGGATAGTGACGAAGAGATGGGTGCTCCCGTGGCTTCCTTTTACAAACATCTACAAGGGAGACCAATCCTTCAGGCCAACCCTAGATGGAATGTCTTTTGATAGCATCCCAGAGGTTGAGAAAGATCATCTAGAGAGACCATTCTCAGTGGAGGAGATCTCCCAAGCCATCCAAAGGATGGAGGGTGATAAGCGCTAGGGCCTGATGGTTTCTCCATTGCTTTCTATCAAAAGTGTTGAAGTATTATCGAGAAAGATTTGGTGTTGTACCAAGAATTTCATAAGTCGGACTCTTTCGATAGAGTTTTAAATTGCTCGTTCATTGACCTTATCCCCAAGGTATCTAGTGCTCTAGACATTAAGGGTTTTAGACCCATTAGTCTGATAGGTAGCGTCTACAAAATACTTTCCAAAGTATTGACCATGAGATTGAAAAAGGTAATGGGCCTTATTATCTCTCCAGAGCAAGGAGCTTTCGTAGAAGGAAGACAAATTTTAGATGGAATTATGATAATCAATGAAGATGTGGATATAGACTAAAAAAAAGGAGAGTCTGGCATCATTTGCAAGATAGAAATGAAGAATGCATATGACCATGTGAGTTGGGATTTTCTAGACTATATGCTTGGGCGTATGGGATTTGATGAGAAATGGCGTGCATGGATGAGATGTTAATTCTTCCACTTCTTTCTTGGTGTTAATTCTTCCACTTCTTTCTTGGTGTTGATTAATGGTTCACCTCACAATTTTTTCCAAAACTCTAGAGGGCTTCGTCAGGGGGATCCCGTATCTCCCTTCCTATTCATAATGTTACTGAAGCCCTTAGTCGAATGATTGTCAGAGCCTCTTTGTCGGGTTGGAATGGTTTCAGCATTGGTAACCCTCTTGTCCTCCTGTCGCATCTCCAATTTACTGAAGACACCCTTGTGTTTTGCAGCCCTCTGTTGATCAACTCCCTCTCATTAGATACATGTTTAGATGTTTTAAGGCAGTGTCCGGGTTGAAGATTAATTTCATCAAGAATCATATCTTTGTGATGGGAGAGGTTCCCAATTTAGAGGAGTTCGCCATGTGTCTAGGGTGCAAAATTGGATCCCGTCCGACCAAATTTCTTGGTCTGACATTAGGGGCTCATTTCAAAGCTACTTCAGTATGGGAGCCGCCGGGCCGGTGATTGAGAGATGCATTAAGAGATTAGAGGGTTGGGAAGCCGGTTTTTTCTCGAAAGGGGGGAGATTAACTCTTCTGAAAAGCACTCTTGGTAGCCTTCCAACTTACTACCTCTCCCTTTTCTCTATCCCATCGCTGGTGGCTGATAACCTCGAAATGATCCAACGTGACTTTCTGCGGAATAAGAAAGTTTACAGTCTACACTAAGAAATACCACTTAGTAAGTTGGAATCTAGTTTGTCATCTAAAGGATTCGGGGGGCTCAATTTGTGGCCTCTCAAGGTCGTGAACAAAGTTTTGTTAGGTAGATGGTTGTGGACATTTGGGGAGGAGAGTAACAGCCTTTAGAGAGAGGTCATAGTGGCGTGGTATGGGGAGTGCAGTTGATGGAATCTCAAAGGGACGAGCAATCCTTATGGTGTGGGCCTGTGGAGCATGGTTTAAAAACTCGCCAAAACCAACACGGGTTTCAGTTACACCCGAGACCCGAAATTGCACCTTTACCCTCTTTTTCGAAAAAGAAAATAAGACTCTACCGAAACCGATACGTATTGGCTGAGTCTTACGATACGTAACGGTTTCGGCCATAGGACTTGCCCGAGGCTTTCACTTTAAAACCTGTTCCGTAAAGACCTAAACACATCACAAAAACCTCTCTTTGCTTCCTCTCTTCTTCTTTACCCATTCTAACACCTTTTTACCTAAAATCCTTTTGATATTTATTGATTAACAACTTGATTTGGAGTGTCAATCATCGATTTAAAGAAATTTACGCCACGTTCTTCATGTTAGAGAAAACTTAATTTGAGAGCTAAATCGGGTAAGTTTTTCCAAAAGTTTTACACAAATCATATTCTGAAACTTATTAAATGCATCCGAGTTTCATAGATTTCACTTGAAATTCATGAGCATTTGTTAATTATTTGATTTAGGTGGTAAGGGTTTCTTTTCTGTTTTTTACATTTTCTCTAAATTTTTATACTAAATAACACTTTCGACCCATCTACTATCTTTATATTTCATTATTTCTAGATTTTTCAACTTGATTTTGGCTTTAGAAGAATATTGTTACTCATTTACTGCATTTCCCCCCCTATTTATTGTGATTTTTTTTCAAACCCTAAAGAAAAAAAAAGGCCAAAACCGATACATATCGGTTTCGGCTGAGGTCGTTATGGTGGCCAAAATCAAGTTTTTAAACCTTGCTGTGGAGAGCAATTCTCAAGTCTAGGGAAGACTTTGTGAGTCATACCAGATTCATCATTGGGAATGGGGAGGAGGTTAATTTTTGGTCCGACTTATGGTGTTGTCCTAACACTCTCAAGATTTCAATTCACTCTTTTTGTTATCAGCAGATCTACAAGTTGCATCCTTGTGGAGAGGAAGGGTGAGTTGGTAGTTTGGGTCCCTAGATTCATGAGGTCATTGTAGGATTGGGAAGTGAGCTCGTTCAACAATCTGATGGGTTGCCTAGAGTTCGTAAAGTCAAACCTCAATTCTAAGGATAGCCAAGTAGAGTGAGTACTCTCATTTAACTTTCCCTAGTAAAGTGAGTGGCATGACATTCGGGCATATCAACCAAAATATCATTTTTTCTATGGACAACTTTTTGGATAAAATTTTGACAGTTGACCATCTTCAAAGTAGAGGTTGGAATCTTCTAAATAGATGTGTGATGTGCCTTGCAGCGGAATAATCATTTAAGTACTTACTATTGCACTGCCATTTTGTGTTTGCCCTTTGGAGTTTCTTTCTATCTCAGCTTAGAGTTGCATGGGTTTTTCCCTATTTCTTCCTAAGTTTCTTATCTTGTTGACAATCAGGTTTGATGGGTCCTCGTCTGGATCACTTATGGGCGCTTCTTCCAGGGGTCATCGCCTCGTCCATCTGGAAAGAGCGAATTTATGATGACAACTCTTTACCGGTTGGGCGAGTGACCAAGCAGGCTTGTAAGCTCCTTGGGGTGTGGGCTTCGATCAAGGGGTGTTATTTTTGTGCCTATGGTACCTTGCATCTAGTTTCTTTTGCGTAAATCTTGTAGTATATTTCTTCTCTTTTGTTCGGTTCACTCTTTGTGAATCTTTGTTTCCTCTTTTTCCTTATATATATATGATTACCTATAAAAAAAAAAGGGGGGCAAAGAATATACCTAGGCCCGCTGAATGCTAAAAAACTACATACCAACTCTTACCTCTGAATCAAAAACTACACGTTTACCTATTTTGCAGAATATCATCACTCAAAAAGTAGTTATCATACTCGTGGCTTGAGGTTTGTTGATGTAAGATTGACCCAAAATACTTGTATATATGGATATATTACTGAAAGCTGTAGAAAGATAAATACATTATTATTATTTGCATCTTGAAGCCTTTGTGGGTAAGAACTCAATTTTAGTCAAATTCTAAAATCTTATGGGGCTGTTTGGCATCACTCTTGGGGGACCTTTTCCACTCTTGGGCAGTGGAAATGCAAAAACACATTTGGCAAGACTTCGCACTGGAACGATCGAAGAATCATATTGATTCTAGAGCAGAATTTTGGAACAAAAAAGGTTACTTTAAAGAATCAACTCTCATAAAAAAAAAAATGTGTGTGCAGCGACACTACTTCTCCAACTCCCCATTCTTCTCTCCCACCCCCACTGCCCTCACCATCACCGCCGCCGCCGCCACCACCACCCATCACACCACCCCACCCCACCCACTCAACGCCATCCGCCCAGGTGTGATTCCGTTGTTTTTATTCTTCATAATGGATTCTGGCTGACTATTTCCAGACAAGTTGTCCGCACAAAATCGTTTATGAGAATTCACAATTTTGGGAATTGATTTGTTTACATGAATAGAGAATCATCATAATTGATGACAAATGGGGCCATTAGGTTTAATTTTGAGTTTATTTAACATGGAATGGCCACAAACAAGAATTGAACCTCACATATCAAATATCATTAGGTATTCCATACCGTAATTATATCAGAGATACCACGAACACCTTGTCGAAGTATATCGTCGGCCAAGTTAAATGCTTCTGTTACGGGGGTAGACTGGGAAACTGCGACCAGTAACTTGTCATTTGGAATAACAATCAACGTGTCAACATTATCTCTCAGAGCTGCAATCCCTTCTTGTGCTTGAACTGCCCGCCTCCGTCCCTCAAAAGAGAAAGGGGTTGTGACGATACCAACAGTCAAGATACCCATTGACTTTGCAACTCCTGCAATTATTGGAGCTCCACCGGTACCAGTTCCCCCACCCATTCCAGCCTGCAAATACAATTTTAATGTCAAAGGTACTGAAACAAAATGAACCGAATGGAAATAAAAGACTATGAGTGGCTTGTACATCAGGGAAGCTTGGACATCCTTTTAAAAAACATCAATGCAAATCAGTGCAAGATATTCACAGCTAGACAACTCTTCTGAACTTATATTGCACAAGAACATGTAAAGTGTCAGAATCCTAATCTGCTTGTATGCAATACAGAACTCAACCGAATCCCAAAAAGAAGGATTCATGGATGTGTTAGTACACTGTAATATTATAAAATAATAATGTTTTTATAATAGTGAGGTTATAATGCGGTACATCATATAAATTTTGTGATCATTTATTTATTCTTGATTGATAACGAGGCAATTTTATTTCAAAGAAAGGAGAAAACAACAGAATACAAGGGGGGAAAATCAATGAGGCACCAAGGGACAAGAACTGATACGATAAAAATGAACTTGCGTGTAATATAATGTTCTCCATATGAAAGCTTCCGGATGATGAAAACCTTTTTTGGTAACCGATGCAAGTTTATTCAAGAGAAAAAAATAAATTTTCTTACAAAACGTCGTAGTCATTATTATTAAATTTTTTTTTTTTTCGGGGGGGGCAGGTAAAGATTTTCTTTAGGTGGAAATCCTGTTCTACGAGGCAGTCTGTCAGAGTGATTAATGGGTTGCCAAAAGAGTACAAAACCAAAATCCATGGAGCACAAATTAATATGGGTGCTTCATATGTTTAGAAGAATCCATGTATGCAACATTCCTCAGTTGTAATCATGGTTACTTGTAGAGTTGTCTAGTAGAATAACATATGGGCATGATCAGATCAGCCCATCATATGCTGATCACGTCCAGGGTCACCAAGTTCGCTACATACTATAGCGAACCACGAACCGAGCGAACCCAAACTGGTTCGTGGTTCAGTTTGGATTGGTTCGTGAAATTGAGCAAACCACATAGTGGTTTCAAAACAATCTAAGTTTGTTGAATTTTTCATTCAAATTCACTGATATTTTTCTTTAGGTTCGACAAATTTATACTTTGAGTTCACAAACTATTCATAATATATATATATATATATATATATATATATATAAAATAAATATTTGTAATATGTTGTTTACGTGTTTAAAAGATATATATTTTTATAATAGAATATAAAATATATATTTTGTTTTACATGCTTAAGTAGTGAACTAAGCTAGCGAACCAAACTAAAGAACTTAAGCGAACCGAAAAACGAATTATCTCATCCTACCCCATGCAAACCGGGTTCACTCAAGAGTGGCGAACTGCGAACCGCAAACCGCAAACCCGAATTCGAACCGAGCGAACCAACGAACCAGGTAACATTGATCACGTCAACCTAGGAATGCATAGCTACCATAGTTGTATTTCAACTGAATCCTACATTTAGTATTTACTAAAGCTGAGTTCCAAATAATTTCAAAAGAATAAAACACCATGGCTCCACTGTTATCGGGGTCAGCTTTATTTGGCCTGCTCTCAAATATTACCTAATAATTTCAGTACTCACAGTTCTCGATTGTTAGGCCGTGTTCTTAGCCTGATTGTGGAATGGAGCTCTACAAATCAGCTGGAATCGAAAGTCAGGGCACTGTTATTCCAATGAGGGCCACACCATCATAAGCGCCACAGCCGCCCCTCTTTCTTTTATTATTGTATTATTGCTCGTTTCTGCCTTCTATTTTTCATCTCTGTAAACTGATGTAGCAATCTTTTCATTTATATTATATCTACTATTTACCGATCAAAAAAATAAATTATATCTAGAATTGATTTAGAAAGACAGTGTATAACAAACAGGTAAGGCTATTGTAGGACTATGCAAAGAAAACAACAGATCAGGATCACTGCCACAAACAGGGAAAAGTCCGAGTGTCAAAAAATAATAATAAATATATATGTAATTAAATAACATTAATAGATTTGCTCAAAACTCTTTTCCTCCCCAATACCGACCATGTTAATAATTAATATTACCATAGTTTCATAATTATGAGCTAAACAAGTTGTAACTCTTGATTGGAAGGTTAAAATCCTCTGTTTAATACAATTCCAGGGCTATGCGCCATCCAAGAGGCGGTCCTCTGATTTAATTGACATGATTGATGACTTAGTGGAGCAACATGTAAAATTTAGAGGTTTGGGTTTATTGAGGATGAAAGACCTCAGATCCATCATATAGCCTCGAAAGTTACCTTTCTAAAATGACACTGAATTATTATTTGGAGAAAGAAAATAATAATGGGTGAACAAAAGTTGTACCTACCGTTACAAAGACCATGTCTGCGCCATAAACTGCCTCCTCTATCGATTCTTTGCTTTCCTTGGCTGCATTCATGCCAATATCCGGGTTTCCACCAGCACCAAGACCCCTAGTTAGCTCTTGACCTATCTGTAAGCGGTTCTCAGGAAACGCGGGAGACATCCTCATGGCTTGAACATCTGTGTTAACAATCCAGAACTCCACACCCTTCATGGAACTCTCAATCATTCTATTGACGGCATTGGACCCGCCACCTCCAACACCGACAACTTTGATCTTAGCTTCGTTGTTGTTACTTGGACTGGACAGATCTCTTAAGTTATCAGTGACAATGCCACCTGAGTTATCCTTTCTTGAGCTCTCCTTTCTTGGAATAGCTACCGAGTTGTTCCCCTCACCTCTAAGCATCGAGACTTCGGGGTGTAGATTCAGAAAAGGGTCTTTACTGTGATATGGGCTGACATTGTGGGTGTTTGCCAAACATCTAAAATGATGCAAACTGGAAGAGATCTTTTGGCCAGCACCCCAGAGCCCACTCTTCTCATCAAACATCTTCATTGAGCTAACTCTACCCATGCGATTCTCATTTAAAACTCTCCCTCCAAGAACAGCCAATACTCCCACTGAATTTTGGGTATCAGATGGTGAAAAACATGGCGGTATACAAGTCGTCATCATCTTTTAAAAGCCAAATGCAAATCTCGGAGATAGATGTAAGTGGATGCTTGTGACCAGATTTACAAACCCAAATGCCCAAATGTCTGTGTTTCCATTAGAAATATTTCTTCCAACACCTGTTCATTGGGGATAAAAACAGAAAACACCCAACAGAATTTACCACAAACCCCATTAAGAAAGTTTCAACTACAAACATTTCTGAGTGACCCAAAAACAAAAATCAACAAAGATGAAAATTCAGAAATTGCGACAAAGAGACGGCTCTTCTAGAGACTCAGAACCCCAAATGACAAAATGTCCAAATCATAACACAAAAATTCTTCCAGAACGTGTTCACTGAAACCACAAAACAAAGAGCGCCCAACAAAATTTACAGTAACCCCACCAACGAAAGGAAGAAGACCCCCAAAAGCAAAACCAACAACAACTACCCAAAACACAATAAATAGAAAGATAATTAAACCCAGATAACCAAACCCACTACAATGAACCACGGTTAAACCAAAAACCCAGTACCAGAACAACCCTAAAACATCAATAAATTCATCTAAACATATCAAGATCAAGAAAACGACATCTGGGTTCTTGATAGAGAAAAGGTACCTGTGAGAGTTGCAGAATCTCAGGAAACAGTAGAAATGATTCTCCAAGCATTTGGCAGACACTTCTCCAGAAGCTCTTTATTTTTCAGTTCTGTTTGGGTTGTTGAGGGACAGGGGGAAGTAATAAAATCTCCAGAGAACAGAGAAGTAGCTTTCTAGTGCGTGAGGGACCAGGTGGGCTCCGAAGGCGCACGCAAACAGGAGAGGAGACGAGCTCTCTTATCGGCGAGGGTTTAACGTGATTGGCTCTCACGCGCTTATAGGCTTAAACCCTTTCCCCACATTACGACGTCCACATGAACTTCCCTTTCATTGGGGAGGACTGGAGGAGTTAGGGCTGTCTGTGCTCTGGGCCTAAACTGGGCCCAGCCCACCCCTCACTTTAAGGGCAGGGCCCTAGCTCGGCCCAAGCTCTAGACGGGTCTAAATTGACTAGGCCTAAGCTCTACCCTCATGCTTGGGTCTAAAAGAAGATAGATTTTTTTTATCATAATATTGTGGATTTTTCAGACCTTTTTTAGGTCAACAACCTTACATCAACCCTCATCTTTTATCCAGGCTTGAGATCGGTAATTTATAATTAAAGAGTAGAGAGATTAGGAGTTTATTTCAAATTTTGATCGATGTTTCTCAAATCAATTCAAGATTGCCACCTTTTCTTTTCTTTTTTTAAGGAGAGAGTGTTTCTTTGTAGCTCCTTTAATCATTTTCTTATCAATACAAAAAGTTCCTTTAAAATTAAAGGAATCACATTATTTAAAACCCTAAGACTTTTTGATGTCTTGACATTTTAAAGGAATCCTCAAAAAGGAAGGGATTTTCGACCTTTACCGGTTCAGGCTTGCATGGACCATAGATTACTAAGTTCAACCTTGCCAAGTTCTTGTCATTTCAGGTTCCGCGCCCGAACCCAGAAAATTAGAATGGGCTGAATTTAGGCTAAGATAGATTGAGCTTGGGCATGAGCTCTGCTCAGACGGGCTGGCAGGTAGTCATTTTCATGTTTTAAATCGTTTGGTTACGTGTCTACTTGTTATAGAAAAGACATCTCATGTTTAGGGATAGCAACGGGCTGGGTTAATTGGGTAACCATCCCGATTAGGATGGAGGTTGGGTAGGGGCAGTGATGAAAAATGATAAGTAAACCCAATCCGGATTCAGGTCGAGGATGGATTTAAGTCGCTCCGCCCTGCCCCATCTATAATTTAAATGCCTATTTTATCCTTAAATTAATCCTAAAATTACCTTATCTTACATATAATATGAAATATCAAACCGACCCACCTTAATTAGTGCTTAACAGGATCGAGATGGGAATGAAGCTATGAAGTGTTTTGATAAACGGGGATGGCGTCATGACTCGGGTTTAGGACAGGAACGGGATACGAGTATTCCCATTAGGGGCGGGATAGGGTTGGGGGCACCCCGACCCAAACCCGCCCTTTTGCCATCCCTACTTATATATGTCTAAAACTAAAGTTAACATTTTTTTTTATTTTTAGAAAAGAAGCTCACATCTATTGGAGATTTATGCTATTTCTTTTGTTGTTTTACTCCTTTATTATTATTATTATTATTATTATTATTATTATTATAAGAAATTAAAAAAAATCAAAATTTTATGGATGAAGAATTTGTAATGGTTGATGAATAACCTACATATATTTATGTTTGAATTTGTTACCCAATGAAAATCTATTTTTTTTTAAAAGGACATCAACTACTCTAAAATAAGATGCAATAAGATAATGTTACCGAACATAGTTTTACCCAAAAACAATGTCTATTATTGTGCGTTACCAAATACTGCTGCGAGCACCTCAACAATTTCTTACCATCCTCCAATTCTAAAAACATTCCCTATTATTTTGAGGGTCTTACCTTCTATGTGCACCCAAATCCTACCTTCTTCTCCAACCCTTCTGTCAAGAGTAATATTACAGCCATGCCTGATTGTAACTTATTGTGATTGTAACTGATTGTCTGATTGTAACTGATTGTAGTTTGGGCTTATTGTAAATGGCTAGTATATTGTAAAAAGGCTAGTATAAATAAGTCTAGAGAAGGGGAAGAAGGCATCGAAGAAAACAGAGTTGGTTTTATGGAGGCTAGGCACCTCGAATAGTCTTTTTTTGTAATTCCTTGTGATCTTTTGTCCAATCCATAATTCATTCATCTCATTCCATTGTTCTTATTCAATTCTTCATTACAAGCAAATCTCCTACGAATATACTGCTACAAGTGGTATCAAAGCCCTTTCAATACCTTCTACATGAGAACCAGGTCAACAATGTCTGAAGAAGCTAGAATCTAGCAGCTCACGGATGCCATGGCGAAGGTCCAGGTTGACATGGTGACCCGGGCAGATTTGCAGGGAGCTGTTCAAGAGGAAATCAAGAAAGGTCAGGCAAAATTATTAAAGCAGATTAAGGAGATGTTTGTAGCTAATAACAGGAATCTTGGTAATCAAGAACAGCTTGGCAATCATGGCCATAGTTTCAATGCTATGGGTCATTCTTTTCAAGAAGACATTAATGGAGGTGCAGGAGATGAATTTCATACTAAATCCATTCGATTGGATTTTCCAAAGTTTGAAGGGGAAGATCCGGTTGGGTGGTGCTATCGAGCAGATCAATTCTTTGAGTACTATGGCACGCCGGATACTCAACGGTTGACAATTTCATCATTCCACATGGAAGGTAAAGCCCTAGTTTGGTATCAAGAAATGCATGCTAATAGATGTTTTTCTACTTGGAATGATTTTGTTAGGGCTATACAAACTAGGTTTGGTGAAGGATCTTATGATGATTCTATGGAGGCTTTAACCAAACTGAAGCATGTAGGGTTACTTGAGGATTATAAGACTCAGTTTGAGACTCTAGCTAATAGAGTATATGGCCTTTCGGAAACTCATAAGGTGAGTTGTTTTTTGGGGGGTCTTAAGGATGAAATCAGATTGCCAGTTCGGATGTTTAAACCTCAATCTTTGATTGATGCTTATTCTTTGTCCAAAATTCAAGAAGAATATGTGTTAAAGTGATAGAAGAAGTGGCAGATCTATATGGAATCCTAGTTCTTATCAACAACCAACAAACACAATTGGGGGTAATAGGGGAACTGGTTTGTTTGGAGGGAAGGCCGTGCTGTTTGGACAGCAGAAGAATCCTGAGGTTGCAGGCTCTAGAGGTAACCAAACCAAATCTGCTAATTCCAGTTATAACAGAGCATTGGTTCCTGTTCAAAAAATTTCTCATACTCAAATGCTGGAAAGAAGGGTTTATGTTACAATTGTGATGCTAAATGGCATCAAGGCCATGTATGCAGTACACCTAGATTATTCCTTATTGAAGGCATTGAGGAAAGTGTAGCAGTAGAGGAGGAAGATAAACCAGTGGAACCGGACCCTGGTGACTTTTTCTTAGAAGAATTTCCTGAGATTTCTCTTAATGCTATTACAGGGACTCCTACTCCTAAAACTATGAGGATTGTAGGGATGATCAGGAATAAAAGAATTGTTATCCTAATTGACTCGGGGAGTACTCATAATTTTTTAGACCAGAAAATGGCTGAGAAAATTTGAGTACAGACACGTACCCAAGAGGCTATTAAAGTGAAAATAGCTAATGGAGCAGAACTTATCAGTCCAGGGAAGAGTCAGGGTACAAGGGTGCAGATGCAATGCTATTCTTTTGTCATTGATCTCTATATTCTGTCATTGGCAGGATGTGATATGGTGTTGGGAATTCAATGGTTGAGGTCTTTAGGACCCATTTTATGGGATTTTATAAAGCTAACCATGGAATTTATCTTTGAAGAGAAGAAGTGTTCTTTGCAGGGATTAAGCACTTTGAACACTGTGACATTAGAAGATGGTGAATCTTTTAAGCTGTCTAGGAGTGAAGGGAAAGGGATCTTACTCCAACTTGTAAACAGTGGTAGTGTTCCCTTGCAGCTGGGTATTGGTACTGTTGTTCAGAAACCCAGAGCTCAAGGAGAAGGGCTATTGGCTGATTATGCTGATGTCTTTATGGAACCTAAAGGATTACCTCCCAATAGGTCTCATGACCATTCTATTGTTCTAAAGGAGGGTGCACAACCAGTTTCTGTACGACCCTATCGTTATCCCTTTTATCAGAAGGAAGAGATTGAAAAAATTGTGAAAGAGTTGCTGCAATCAGGGGTAATCAGGACTAGCCAGAGTCCATTTTCTTCTCCGGTGTTGTTGGTATGCAAAGCTAATGGGAGTTGGAGGATGTGTGTGGATTATAGAGCCCTAAATCAGGTAACTATTAAGGATAAATTTCCTATACCTGTTGTAGATGAATTACTTGATGAGTTGTGGGGAGCAAAATTTTTTTCAAAGCTGGATTTAAAGTCTGGATACCACCAGATCCGAGTAGTGGAAGGGGATATTCCTAAAATGGCTTTTCGAACTCATGAAGGTCACTATGAGTTTCTTGTAATGCCATTTGGGCTTACAAATTCACCATCCACTTTTCAAAGTCTTATGAATCAAGTTTTTAAGCATTATTTACGAAAGTTTATCCTTGTATTCTTTGATGATATCCTAGTCTTTAGTGAGGATTTGGAGACTCACAAGGGTCATTTGCAAATCACTTTAGATATTTTAAGGCAGAATCAACTATACGCCAAAATGTCCAAGTGTCGGTTTGGGTGTGCTGAGGTTGATTACCTAGGGCATATTATTTTAGCTCAAGGGGTGAGAGCTGACCCAGAAAAAATTCAAGCTATGATAGATTAGCCTTTTCCTTAAACTTTGAAGTCCTTAAGAGGATTTTTGGGATTAACAGGGTATTATAGGAAATTTATTAAATATTATGGCTCAATTGCTGCCCCATTGACAGCAATGTTAAGGAAGAACTCTTTTTCTTGGGGGGAGTCACCTAAGGAGGCATTTCAGCACCTCAAGTCTACAGTTATAGCACTTCCTGTCCTAGCTTTACCCAATTTTTCTCAACCTTTTGTGATTGAGTGTGATGCTAGTGGATTGGGAATTGGGGCAGTATTGATGCAGAGTAAGCAGCCTATAACTTTTTTGAGTAAAGCTTTAAAGGGTAAGGCCTTACATATGTCTACTTATGAGAAGGAATTGTTTGCTTTGGTAACAGCAATTCAGAAGTGGCGCCCTTATTTGTTAGGTCAATCCTTTATTGTGAGAACTGACCACCAAAGTTAAAAGTTCTTGTTGGAACAAAAAGTAGGTACTCCAATCCAGCAAAAATGGATTACCAAGCTTATTGGTTATGACTTTACAGTTGAGTATAAGAAAGGGGTGGATAATACGGTGGCAGATGCCCTATCGAGGTGTGAGGATTGGGAGCCTGAAATTACCCTTTCTTTAATCTCTAGCCCTACTGTGAATTGGGTGTTAGATCTAAAGAAACGATATGTGCTAAATGGTGAGTTGAAAGGTTTAATGGAAAGGTGGCATAAGGGAGAGTTGGATTCTGCCCAGTTCTCTTTTCGAGATGGTATTTTGTTCTATAAGAAGAAATTTTATATTGGCGATTGTCAAACTCTCAAGGATCAGATTTTCCAATTTGTGCATTGTGATCCTATGGCTGGTCATTCTGGATATGAGAAGACTTTGCATCGAGCCAAAAGAGATTTTTATTGGAAGGGGATGCGTAAAGATCTCAAAACTTTTATCAGGGAATGTGAGATTTGTCAACAGAACAATATGAGAATACTTCTCCTGCAGGGTTGCTACAACCCCTTCCCATCCCTACTCAGGTTTGGTCAGACATCACCATGGATTTTGTGGAAGGTCTACCTCTATCACATGGGCACTCAGTGATTTTTGTAGTGGTTGACAGACTCTCTAAATACAGCCATTTCATCTCTTTAGCTCATCCATATTCTGCACTTAAAGTGGTTCAATTGTTCATTACTAATGTTTTCAAGTTACATGGCATGCCGACTTCCATTGTGTCGGATCGGGATCCTACATTTACTAGTGCTTTTTGGAGGGAACTATTTCGACTCCAAGGAACTATTCTCAAACTTAGCACTAGTTACCATCCTCAAACCGATGGTCAAACTGAGATTGTGAACAAGTGTCTAGAAAGCCATCTCAGGTGTTTTGTGTAGGATCAGCCTAAACAATGGGTGTCATGGTTACCTTGGGCTGAGTATTGGTATAATACAACTTGGCATGCTTCTATAAAAATGACCCCTTTCGAGGCTGTATATGGCTTACCTCCACCCCAGTTGCTTACCTATATACCGGGGACCACTAAGGTTGATGCAGTGGATGAAGTTCTGCGGAATCGAGAGCAGATCTTAGCTCTTTTGCTAACGAACCTACAACATGCCCAACAAAGGATGAAGAAGTATGCTGATTTGCATAGAATAGAACGAAAATTAGAGGTGGGTCAGCAGGTTTACCTCCGGCTTCAACCATATCGACAACTTTCAGTGGCTGTCCGCAAGTCGTTGAAGTTATCTCCGCGCTTTTATGGGCCTTTCACGATCCTTCACAAGGTGGGTGAGGTCGCGTATGAGCTAGATCTAGCATCTGAAGCCAGGATTTATCTTGTTTTTCATGTCTCATAGCTAAAACCCAAGTTGGGAAAAGCTAATTACTTGGCCCCAAAGTTGCCGCCTGTGGATTCTAATGGTGTGATTCAACTTGAACCGGTGGAAGTTTTAGCCCATCGCATTCGCAAGAAGAACAATCGAGCTGTTGCCGAACTCCTTATCAAGTGGACAGGACAAGGATCGGATGACGCAACTTGGGAGGAATTTTATGCTTTAAAACATTCTTATCCACACCTTGTGGGCAAGGTGTTTTAAGGGAGGATGCTATGTCAAGAGTAATATTACAGCCATGCCTGATTGTAACTAATTGTGATTGTAACTGATTGTAGTTTGGGCTTATTGTAAAAGGCTAGTATATTGTAAAAAGGCTAGTATAAATAAGTCTAGAGAAGGGGAAGAAGGCATCGAAGAAAACAGAGTTGGTTTTATGGAGGCTGCTTTTTGTAATTCCTTGTAATCTTTGTTCAATCCATAATTCATTCATCTCATTTCATTGTTCTTATTCAATTCTTCATTACAAGCAAATCTCCTAAGAATATACTGCTACACCTTCATAAAAACTCAAGCACCTAAAATCTCTTGGCAGCATCCTAGGCTTTGCAATAGGCTATCTCAACAGTGTCCAATGGCAGCATGCACCCGATGTCAAAGAGCTGAGAAGGCTACGGTCTTCTGCAATGGCAATGAAATCGAAGTTGCGGATGTGGTTCTTGATCTATTTTATATTCCGTTGTTGTCGCTTTAGATTCTTTCTTCAGCATATGAGGAGACATATCTGCAAGAACTAAGCCGTTATACAAATACCTTAAATAAAATATAGTTCGTATCTAAATAAAATTCATAAACTTAAACTATACACCAACAATTTTCTTTTTTTGTTGGAACACCAGCAATATTGTACCCCTCATTTTGGGCCTATAATCAGTGTCTTGCCTTCCATCTTCTCCATTAAAGAATCTGTAATTAGTTCCCAACATTTATTTTTTATTTATCACACAATCCCTACCAATCAATCCTACGAATTGTGGTCATTACTCTGGCATTTTTATCAATATCTCATAAACTGTTCATTTAGTGGCATACATATACAAACCAGATTTTTCCCGATACCTTGAACCGTCTTTATCCAATGGTGTGTTTCTTTAGTGCGTCCTAAATCGAACATGTTTTCGGGGTTCTTAAACTCCTTATTCTAGAGTTGCCCAAAAATTAAATGGTGTCCAGTTAATAAATTTTTTAGGTCGTGTATAACTAGAAATTTATAGATATATTTTTTTTTACTTATTGGTGTGCTCGTAGAATATAATGTATTTAATGGTGTATAGTCATTAAATTACAAGTTTGGTGTATAGTAAGAAACTATTGGTGTGCTCGGAACAGCACCTTCAAATATTTATTTCTTACAGATATTTTTATCATATCTATTTTTGGCTAAATCTATCCAAAATAGACAAAATCAAACAAAATCTATCAAATGAACTGTAATTAGATTAGAATTCATAATACATTATTGACTTACTATTTCTAAATCAATCTTTAAAGAGCATTGATTAGCTGACCTGATCTGCTTCTTATCTTACCACACAACCCTTGTTAAGCTTAAGCAAATTAAAGTTAAGATTTTGGTTTTTTTCCTTTCTAAAAGCTAAGGTTGGATTAATTGCTTAACCCTAGGGGTGAGTGAATCTTAACCACAATTAGTGAATATTAAAAAGTAGGGTGTGGACCAATGGGGATTGACCATTTCATTACATAATGGGAACCACGGAGAGTTATGTTAAGCATTTTTCATCTTTAAATTAAGGAGAAAATACATTTACACCCCTGAGGTTTGACAAAAATACACATTGACCTCCTCAGTTTTCAAAAAATACATTAGGTATCCTTACTTTTTAAAATAATGGCACTTACACCCCTTCCATCAGTTGACCATCAGTGAACTAACAGGATTGCTAATGTCATATGATAAAGTGTATAAATTTTCAAAATTGCCCCTCCATGAAAGTTGTCATTTTCCCCTTTTTTCATAGAAGCCAAATCCTCTATGGTGATAACCGGATTTGGCAAATCTGGTTATCACCCCTTGAGGTTGACACACGACCCCTTTGACATCCCTTAACTGTGGTTAAGATTCACCCACCCCTAGAGTTCACCCATCCATCCTTGGTAAAATTAAAAAACTGTTTTTAGGGTTTTTTTAAGATTAAAATATTAAAAAAAATAATTAATATATTTTTTTCTAAATTAGAGCTTACTCTTTGAGGAGGGGTGATTATAGAAACGCCTTTGAGTTAATCAAATTTGTACCTATCTATCTTGAGAGTATATGTTATTGTACGTAGCTTGAAATAAATCGCCACCCCACCCTACTAAAGTAGAATGATGTATACCATACACGCAGTATCCCCGGCTTCTTTGATCATGAGAAAATGTTGTGATATTCTCTCCATAACAATTTGATCTATGCCCTACATCTACATGTGGGTGTGACACTCTTAACACTCATCAATCTTGACCATCAAATGGATGACCACCCTTTGATTATTATACTTGTTCATCCATCCGATGATTATTATGATCTAGTTGATTCTCATCTTGCTCATATTTGTTTCATTACAATTCTCATGAGTAAATATTAGTAGTAAACTAGATACTTGTGTCTATAAATAAGCTTTGTATACATGATTGGATTATAGAGAAATGGCTGCCCATATTTTAAATATTTTAATTGGATAAAGTGTAAATACTAATTTTTTTTTTTAATATTTGATATTAAAAAAACCCTAAAAAGAGTTTTTTAATTTTTTAAAAATAATTAATATTTTTTTCTCTAAGGGTGGGTGAATCTTAACCACAGCTAAGGGGTGTCAAAGGGGACACGTGGTAACCTTAAGTGGTCATAACGGATTTGCCAAATCCGATTATCAGCATAGAGGTTTTGGCTTCTATGAGAAAAGTGGAAAATGGCCACTTTTGGAGAGGGACAATTTTGAAAGTTTATACACTTTATTACATGACATCAGCAATTCTATTAGTTGACTGACGGTCAACTGATGTAAGGGTATAAATATCATTATTTTAAAAAGTAAAAGTGCCTAATGTATTTTCTTGAAATCTAAGGGTCTATGTGTATTTTCATCAAACCTCAGAGGGTGTGTAAATGTATTTTCTCTTTAAATTAATTAACACCTACTGATTTCTCTATTTTAACCCAGCATAGCCCCATTAGTTTAGTACTCAAAATCTCTGAGATTTGCATTCTTCAACAATGGCCTCTCCTCTTCTCTTCTTGCTTCTGCTTTCTTTCTCTCTCTTTCTCCGTCCTTCAACTCCCCAACCTAGGATTTGTCCATTCGAAGCTATATACCAGTTTGGAGATTCCATCTCAGATACTGGTAATCTCATCCGGGAAGGTCCTGCCGGGGCCAGATCCCATGCCGCTCGTCTGCCTTACGGTGAAACTACTTTCCACAGGCCCACAGGTCGCTGTTCCAATGGCCTTTTGATGATCGACTACTTGGGTATGCTTACTACTACACCTGCAACAATATATATATATATTTTGAGCAAGTGGGGTGGTTGGTTTGTGTTCTTAGTTCTTACTTAGATCACTTTTATCGTCTACAGCTTTGGCTCTTCGTCTCCCACTTCTGAACCCTTATCTGGAGAGGAATGTGCCATTCGATCACGGAGTTAACTTTGCAGTAGCTGGAAGCACTGCGCTCAACAGTTCGTTTTTCGCGGAGAGGAACATTCATGTCCCCCAAACTAACATTCCTCTCAGCATGCAGCTCAACTGGTTCAGGACCCATCTCAGTTCGATCTGCAATACACATGCTGGTATGTCACTTACAAAATATCATACACTTTTGATCAAGTTTATAGTTCAAAATTGTGACTAAAAATGATTGGATTTGTTATTATCAGATTGTGCAAGGATACTTAAGAAGGCTCTTGTGATGGTGGGGGAAATCGGCGCTAACGATTACAACTACCCCTTCTTCCAGCGCAACCCCATTGAAGAGATTCGAACCTACATGCCCCATGTTGTTCGAGCCATTACAGATGGTGTTATAGTAAGTTTCTGTTTATTATTGAATATGTTTTTGAGAGTTGCGTAAGTTATGTGTTTAGAAGTAATGATGACTTACCTCTTATGCTTAAAGGATCATCCGGACAGATAAAGTGGTTTTTTTTTTTAATATAAGGGTTTGATGCATTTTTCTATAGGGGTTCAGGTTTTATATCCGCTGTATTTTGAATTTTCAGAATTAATAAACTGGTAGGGATCCGCCAAACCCCCTCTCCTTCTGGGAGATTAGCTAAAAAAAGAAGTTTTTATATCTTCTTTGGTTTTCACTTGCAATTGTTAGCATAAAATTATTTAAATTGATGCAGGAGGTGATCCGTGCAGGTGCCAGACGGGTAGTAGTTCCTGGGAATTTCCCAATTGGATGCATACCATTCTACCTTACTTCATTCCCTAGCGGCGATCCGAGAGCCTATGATGATATGAGGTGCCTAAGAGGTGTTAATGAGTTTGCAATGCTACACAACAGTGTTCTTCAGCGAGCCCTGGACGAGCTGAGACGCGACTACCCTAATGTTGTCATACTCTATGCCGACTACTACACTGCCTTCCAGTCGGTCCTTCGCCGGGCTGCTCATCTCGGTGAGTATTAACATTTTTTAAGGCCAATTACATTGCTTAGAAAGCTGAAAGAAACACATAACAAATCACATTGTATTACTTCTGATGGTTCATTTGGTCTATTGTGCATAGGATTCGATGAGAGCTCCCTAATGAAAGCTTGTTGTGGGATCGGAGGTGAATATAATTACAACAGGAGCAGGATGTGTGGATCGCCAGGAGTCCCGGTCTGCCCAAATCCGGCTCAACACATACATTGGGATGGTGCTCATCTAACACAGGAGGCTTACAGGCATATGTCGGAGTGGATCGTAGGCAATATTATCTCTAGAATCCAGTGTGTCTGATAGAACTGGTTTCAGTTTCGTATGATTTGGCTGAGTTTTGTAAGGCTTTATTAGCAATGGCTAAGGCTCACTGTTCAAACTGACATTTGAGATACCCTTTTTGAGGGCCAATCATCCACTGGGTCAGTAGAAGGTACCCAAAATCAGCTCTTACCAGTGATTTTCATCAATTGATTTTGAGGTTGGGTAATGTTAGCTATACTCTCTTTTGAATCCGTTTTCTTTAAGAGAAAGACATGTTACTGTCTGCCATTAAGAAAAGGACACCTGTTTTGAACCAACACTGTCCTATAAAAAAAAAGTATTAGCATTATTGTCCTTTGAGGTTTCGACCTTTAGCTAGGATGATGAAGGTGTGCCCCATTAAAGAGGGAATCTGCCAAAAAAACGTGTACTAACTTAGATAAATGATTTCCAAGAGCAAAAAAAATGTAGATAAATTATAACCACCGAAGGTTTGAAATCGGATAAGGTAACATGGATACTTTTGAGCGCCCTTGGGCCTTAGTAAAAATGGGTTTTGCTTTCTCTACACTCGTTCCAGAATTGGAACACTCTCCTATACTTGGAAAACTCTCCTGGGCACGTGCAGACCCCCCCAACCACACGCACCAGGTAAGTAGGGATAAATCCCTAGGGCAGCCAACAAGGGGAAGGAAAACGATGTGGTCCTAGCACCCTCATCACCAAAAAAATAAATTAAAATTGGAACACTTAACAGAATCAAAGACTGCATGTAAGGAAAAAATAATTTTAAATTTCTAAAAACCCTACTTAAAAAGCAAGTACTTTCGATAACTAGAATTCAGAATGTAAATGGATGTGGTTTATGATGTATATATGTTTGTAAGTGTTTCACCAACAAAAAATATATGTATGTATGTATGCATGCAGACATGATGTCTGGTTGTCAACAGAGCATGAATCTCAACCTGTAAGGATTTATTATGAACATTTATCAACAGTACAAAGATATAGCATGTCTTTTTGGTCACTCTTCTGACAGCGATTTTTCAGTTTCCTCATAGTAAGGGGTAAAACTGCAGGCATTACTAACTCTGCCGATTACACTTCTTGAGAAAACAACCCTGAAATGGGTCGCCACTCATGGAACAAATGAAGACGCAATGATTAGCTATTCGCACTTGACGACGTGGTAAATGCGGCGAACAAATAGCAAGGAAGCACGAAAACTGATGGTCCCAAGCATCAGGAAAAAAGCATAACATATGCAAGCATTGTAGCCAAAGAAGAAGGACAGCTGCATGAACCCACTCATGTTTGATCTGATGTAGAAATAGATGCAATACACAAACATGAAAATCGAAGTTGAGCCTCCTCGTAAGACAGATCTGGATCAAACAGACAGAATAAGTAAAAAGATGGTGATACAGATAAAAAGACCATGTTTTCCTTCTTTGTTTTAACAAAATGAAACTAACGAAATTGGAACCACCCACCCACGCCACACACACATGTTTAAATAAAAATAATATCACAAATAAAATAAATGAGTTTCAAATACTGAAATTGTCATGTTCATGTTCAGTTAAAAGAATTTAACCTTAATTGGATCAAGTAGCATTGCCACCTTGATTAAAAGGCTATCACATATTTAGAGAATACCTACTAAGTATAGGGAGAGAAGAGAATTTGAAATGAATGAAGTATCTGCAAGGTTATATATATACCTCCACCACCATTCATGGTCTTCCGCAGAGAGCTGAAGGTATGTCAATCCAATGCTCATTATTGTAGTAAGCATGATGAGGATAATGAACATGATAAACAGAATGCTGTACACAGTGCTGATTTTGTGACCCCACAAGCTTGCATACATGTGGTGTAACTCAAGGAAAATTGCGCTGAACGGTAAAAGACCCCCAAGAAACATCTGAGAAGGTGTCCTCCTGTACCATGCTAATGGAGGAATCTCCCTTGGACATCTCCTAGTAACGCAAGGTGCTTGAAATTCGAACCTAAAAAAATTCCCAATTATGCCACCCAAGGTAAGCAATGGGATGGTGACAAGTGTCCATATGAGAAGAATTACGATTATAGTACTAAGCGGGAGTGCAGCTGTGGCTCTATAAGACATGGCAACCGTATTTAGGATAGAAACTGTTAAGAAAAGCGGACCAAGGTAGAGAACCCCAGTTAAAAGAACACTTTTTTCCTGCAAGAAACAACATCAGCGACATCACTAGATAAGGTGAAAATAATTGAAAAGAAAAAAAACAAAAGAATAACATACTCAATTTAGTACAAAGTATTATTACCCATCCAGTTTCTGCCAACTGATTGTGGAATGAAGCAGCAGTGTATCCAGCAACCACAGATGTAAGAGCATAAATCACAACTAATGAAGTAGACAGTGCTCCTCGATTGAAGGGATAGAGAACACCCAAAAATGCCAGAACAAATAATAGGCAAACCCTGAATAAAAGGTGCAAACTAAGTCTGGGGGAAATGTAAGATTCTGACACTCATAATTTCAGCAGATGGAGAAATCCAACTCTTGTGAAATACAAACAGGTTTATAAATGTCATAACCATAGAAATGGTGCACTAAGTGGGTTTGGATCCACTATTCCACGGGCCCCTTTGAGGTATCCTAATATGCTACACTATTGCTGACAATCACCACACAATGTCTCACAATCTTTTAAATGATCATCATATTAATGCAAAAAAAAAAAGTCTATATTTCAAACAGGTAAGATTATGCAATCTATTCAATATTTAGGTTGATGGACTCTTTTTACAAGATCCACAAAGGGGTAGGTCACGTTCACCAGCATGTGTGCCACATGGATTGCTATTAAAGATAAAGAATATTAATAGGGTTGTAAGACAAACTATAGACTCTCAACAGAAAATATCTAAAGGATGATAACAATTAAATTATATGACTTCATAGAACTTGTAGAAATAAGCACTGACTTAAGGAAAAGATAATCTTTGGATTTGCTTACAGGATCAACAGCTGAGTACCAGTGCCCAGAACAGCACAGAATAAGGACGTGTACGGAGGATATCTAAATACATCACCATGAATGTACTTCCAACCAACCTCCTCCTTGTTTTCCTCGACATCTCCACTAGAACACCTGTAATACAAGTCCATGAATATTAAGCAGACTTAATCCAATAACCGGGCATTAGAGCCACACTAACCAAAATTCAACGAAAATGGGTTATTACATTATGAGATCATTCTTAAGTTGTCGCATAAACAGCATGGTAAACAATCCCATCAAGAGAACAATGATGACGACTGAGTTAATGAATGAGAACCAATGAATTTGCCGTTGCCTCGGCAATAATGACACCCTTGAATATTTGTCCATTCGGTTCTCATACCGAGCTGAAGTTTCATTCCAGAAGACTGAATAAGTGAACTTGACTACGATTTCTACATCTTCCGTAATATCCACTACAAAATTCGGATTGCTAAAAGCACGTATTTCGATAATTTGGTTGTCGTTGTAAAGAACATCAAATTGAACATGTTCAAAGAGATAATACTTGGGCCCAGTCTCATTAAGGCTCCACCCATCCTCTTCAATTTTCCCAATAAACCCCCACAAAGGAAGATCATCGTAGTACATCTGGAAGTAAAAGTCATTACTGACAGCTTCCCTGAACTTTGCAACATTGTCTCTTGTTAGCTTCTGCTTACAAAGGGTTTCCCCAACTTTGTCCTCCCTGAATTTCAACTCATATAAAGCGTTGGTCAAGCGATCACCATTCAAAACCTCTCCAAGGGATTCCTTTTTTTTGGTTACCTGATCTGCGATGAATGAAAGTGAAAGTACATCACTCAAATCCTAAAGTTCTTAGAGATAATAATCAATGAGAATTTTATACCATTTACTAAAGGAAAATAATGCCTTCCTCGCAGAGTGCCATGAAGAGGGCGTCTCGTCTCCCCTTTTCTCATCACGTGTCCATTTTTAACTCCCTTCAACTATCATTAGGATTCATTGATCCTTAGGCATCAGATTTTTAACCTTGGTTTTTAGAAAAAAACATGGTTATACATATTAACCACAGTTAAAAAAGACACTTGGTGAGAAAAAGGAGGGCAAGATACCGCTCCTCATGGCATCCTGCGAGGAGCAAAATATTGCTCTTTAATAATTAGTACATTAGTCCAACATGTACATGTAGCTTCCAATCCATACCTCCTAATTGAGGGTCTCACGAAAAATTACCTCTTGGAGATAGCACAACTCAAAAATAAGGATTGGATGATTCTAACCACTTGATTAGGTGCTTGAGGTTTGGAGGTTATAAAAATATGGACGGTCATCCAAACAGTAGTTCATTTAATTGGATGATAAAAAAAAAACTCAATGGATAGGATTTTGAGAATATGGACCACTAAATACTAATAAGAGTGTCCATACAGATGGCATGTGTACTTACGGGTAGCTAATAGACAATTACCATTTATTGAACGATATAAGACTCAACTGATTCTTCCTCAAACAAATATCTTATAGCAAAAGTGTCGCAGTGAGCATAAAGGCCAACCTGGGCGGCAGAATGGCAAGTCAAAGTATTGGTAGGTCTCACTGCAAGAAAATAACCAGTAGAATAACATGAAAATCAAAAGGGAAATAGAGATGCTTTAGAAACTCTATACAATAAAAATAAATGTTTTAAACAAAACTAACACCTTGGCTACTGACTACTTGAACACAAAAGGAATGCCAAGCCTAACTCAGCATTATATATATATAGTAACAATTTACACAAGAATATGCAGACAAAGAAATCAAGCATAAAATCAAATATGCCTCGTGAAAGCAAATGAACTTACAAAGTCTAAAGAAACAACAATTTACTTCAATAAAAGATAAACACTTGACTAGAAAAGAAAATAAAACAAAAACCGGAACAAAAAAAAGGCAACATATGTATATAATAACAATGATATTATGATTTTAACCATAGTTGCAAGGAAGCTATATACAGGGTGGGAAGCTCGCTTCCTCAGACAAACTCGCTTTCTAGGAAGCTTGCTTCCATAACGTCCCATCTAATAGTCAAAGGGAGTTGTATGTGTGAAGTGATGTGGTAGACCACAATCTATAATCTAGGGTGTTGACTCTAAGTAAGTATTGTCGATTTGAAACCTAAGGCACCTACTTTTCCACAAAAATCTCATGTAAGATAAAATCAAATGTATAATTATCCATAAATAACAAAATGGGAATGAGGAGCATATATCACATTTCTCGCTTCTCATTTCCTAAGGTTTTTTTTGAGTCTCGCTTTCCGCTTCTCGCTTTGCTTCTCGTTTTAATTTCTCGCTCTGGTAACTATGATTTTAACAATTGAAATAATAATCGAAATCCCCAGTCCAAGGGACACAATTGTAAATGTGGGAATGGTGGATCACCATTCAATTTAGTCATCCATCTCCTAAATTCAGTTTTCAAACAAATACCTATCCAATAAATGAACTTTCTTCTGGACCATCAATGCAATGATTCAGAAAATGTCCATATTGGGCTCAAAGATCTCTTTAGTAACAAAATTCACATACAATTCCTTTTTAGGGGTAAAAGTATTAAACAGAAAACTTTTCCTAAATGGACGGATTATTCCCGAACTGCTGAATTGTTCTTGAATAATTTGTGAACTAACGAATAATTCCCAAACCTATCCCGAATTATTCCAGATTGGTAGATGGATTAGTTAGTATCACATTCTTATTTCTTTTTATAATTATTAATTACTATTTTTATTATCCCGAACTTATTCTGAATTTGCTTACTGATTTTTTCCTAACTTAACCCTAGCTGAATAATTCCCAAACCCGAACTCTGTTATTATTCCTATATGGGCCACCCTGCCAATGGGAAGCTCTCAAAACCCCTGAATCCTTGTTATTATTCCTATATGTCATGCTATTAGATACATCAGCTTTTAATTGACTGTGCTGACAAGAAGTAAGCATTGCAGAAAACTAGTTGTGATGAGTTTATTAATCTAAAACACAAATTGAAACTCATATATAATCGAAACCGAATTACTCTGTTAAAGGGAAAATGGAAACCTGAGACGGCATGCCTAGTATGCGAGGAAAAGATCTCACGCATTGATACAATCATTAACTCAAGTGATGGCCTTTTCGTGCAAGAACCCAAATTGGATCGGAGGCTTTTGACATGAAACACAAGACATTGAAACGATGCACTCAGTAAATCTAGAAGACACTGAGAGAGCAAAACGACTTCAAATGTCACTACTCTCCAAAACAAAAAACAAAAAAGCCTAAACTTCTTAGCTCCAGTTAGCTACCTTGTTCTCCAAAAGCTTTTCACAGAGATCGCCATAAATGCTAAAGAAAATAATATTCAACTAGCAAAGAAAGTCTTAAGATCTGACGAGATTTCAAATGATTGAAACAAAGTCCAAGAACTGAAAAAGGTGAAGTATTAATTCGAATTCAATAATAGTAGCAATTCAATGAGAAAGATTCAGGTCTTCTTGAGGACAAAGCACTGCCTCAATTCCATACAGCAATCGAACTGAAAACCCTAGTTATCAATCCACTCGACAAAAGATCCACATTCAGACGACGAATTCGAAGAGAATCGCGATCAAGAAATGGAAAAGAGGAGAGATTCAAAAAGAACTGGAGAGAGTACCTTGGATTATTCAAGGGGCCAACTTTGTTAGCGAACAGTGGGACATGATCTCCGACGTCGTAGCGATGATTGTCCGGTGAAGTACTTGCAGGTCGAACTGAGATCGCGAGAGTTGTGAAGAACATCAAAAAGAGACCGATTCGAGACTCTTCAGCCATGGATGATGCAGAGAGAGAGAGAGAGAGAGATATAAATGGAGGGAAATTAAGCGGAGGAAAAACGGATAGGAGACTTTTCCTTTTATTTCTTGGCGGGTTTTTATTTTTATTTTTATTTTTGGTACAACGTATGAATTTAGATTTTTTTTTTTTTCGACACAATTGCTTTTGTTTATTTATTTTTAGAGGACCCAGTGTCCTCTTCTAAGCTGACCACAGTGTCCCGTGTCTCTTTTAACACCTCTTTAATCATGATTAAGCTTAACAAAATTAAAATAAGTACTTTTGTCTTTGGCTTTTTCTAAAATCCATGGTTAGATTGCTTAGCCTTAAGAGATTAACCATAGTTGATGGGTGGTAAAAAAGCGGCAGTACCTCTCCGAACCAAATCGTTTGTGTTATTTGGTGTGGACTTTTATGTGTTATTGGTATTTAAATATCAGGATCTCCTGTACAAGTAAGTTACAACTATTATATCCTTACAAGTTTTTTTTCGATACAATTGCTTTTGTTTATTTATTTTTATGCATCAATTTGTTATTTTTAGGCCAGTAAATCTCGAAACCCTCGTCTTTGTTATTTGGTGTGACCTTTCATGTGTTCTAGGTATTTAAAGGTAAGATCTCATGTATAGGTAGGTTACATTTATGGTATTTACTTGTGGCTACGAAAAAGACCACAAGTAATATCACAGACGATTTGCTTCCATCATGTAGTTAGGGTTAGTAAATGGTAAGCCAATCTCTTAAAAGCAAGAACACACTTTGCTATGGGCTGAAGGGCATGTTGGCAACAATCCAAGAGTTTGAATATGAACAAGAACTCAATTTCAAGAGGTACCACAACTTCCCAAGATATGCATGAAGATGGGAGTATTTTGAGAAGGAGAATAATCCGCTCGCTACCCCCCTTAAAACTCGTTATGTGGCCCTTTTTAAATTCTCTTTAGCTATGGTTAAAACTTACTAACTCTTAGGTTAGTATTTTTAACCTTGATTTTCAGGGAAAAAAAAAAGTTAGAAATATTAATAATAGGTAAAGAGAAGTTTTTTTTCTTGCTTCGAATATCATTTATCTACGTTAGTAGGGGATAGTGGTTGGTTTGGGGATTGGAGCTCTTGCGGACTCATCACCTGGGGGATCAGACCTCCCTCAACAGAGAGGCCACACTCCATCATTGGCGCAAGAGGCGGGTGTATTTCTCACAATAGATAAAGAGAGTTTAACCGTAGTTAAAATGAACACTTGATGAAATTTAAGGGGGCAAGATACTGATCATCACTCACCTTGCTCTTTTGAGAATTAACCAAAAACGAAATAGAAATACCTTCTTATGTATATATAATTTCAAAAATAACTCAACTTGCATAGTTGTAGTCGGATTGTATCGACATAGGATCTGGATCGGGATCATTTGGAATGAATATAATGGTTAGATCTAGATTGTATATGAGATCCATCATACGTATATAAGGCTGTCAAAGTGCATGAGGGTCGGGGTTGGGCAGGGGTCAAACCTAACCCTGCTTTAGCCCTTCAAGGGGCCTGAATTGACTAGGGTCTAACCCTGCTCTCAAGGGTCAGGGTAGGGTGAGAAAGAATACTATAAACGGATTCATTTATTTTTTATACATCGAATGCCAAAATCCAATAAATATTCAATTGAAATAATTTAAAATAGAATAAATGTAAAAATAAAATAAAATAAGTATAATAATAAAACTAGATAAAATAGAACCTATCATGACAACAAACTAAGGTTGCAATCAAAGTGTTAGATACAATCACAGTGTTAAAAAATTAACCAATCAGAGGCTTAGGGTTAAGGTTTCAAAGGATATAATTTTAAGGGCAGAGCAAAAATCAACCTTAACCATGTCCTTACTTATAAGGGCAAGACTCTAATCTTACTCATGTAATTTCTTTTAAGGGCTTAGATTGACTAGGCCCTATCCCTACACTCAAGGGCAAGGCCCGGCAGGTACCCTTATACAAGTTTACATATGTAAAAATAAAGTGAGAGTTATGTTCAAATTTGATGGGGATTGGATTTACAAGGTTAGTAGTGTAATCGTGAGTTGATTCCGGCTTGCTACATCCGAACGATATATTCTTTCATAAAATAATCACCTCCTCAGTCGGTGACGGGAGGAGGGGCGTCTCGGCTCCCTTTTCTTGCCATGTGTCCCTCTTTTAATTTTCTTTAACTGTGGTTAAGATTTACTCTCTCTAGGGTTCACCCATTTATACTTAGTTTTTTTAAAAACTAAAATAAAAAAATTTAATCACAAGGTTAAAAACAAAAATTATCCGAATGTATGGCAATTGAAGAGGCAGCTTTTGCGAGAGCCAGGAGCGATAGTTCGCTCATCTCTTGTGGAGCGAATATTGCTCTATTCTTTCTCAAAACTTGATCTCAAGCCACCCTCGTTACAGGGGCACACCTTGCCATCTGAGCTAAGTGGCAGTAGGGGTGAGAGAGTCTAAGACTCATATTATACATAGGGGATGAGTCTGACTACCATTCACCCTGACGGACTGCAAACCGGAAAGGGTTGTCAAGCATCACTTTCAGTTGGTCTATGCATCCACACCATTCACTTTCAAGTAGAGAAACCCAACCTGACTCCAGGTTGAAACCTCAACCCTAACCCATGAAAATGCCCGGCCAGCCGATGAATTAGGTCGGGAATCCCATTTTTTGTACGTGAAAGATGACACATTACACTTCTTTCTCCTAATTGTATCATTTTTTTTTTTTTATGAACTCGATAAGCATATTGTATCACCAAAAAAAAAGAAAAAAAGATAAGCATATGGCTGTACTCAACACGAACTTCGTGGCCCCACAAGCTTGCATAAAAATTGTCCAAGTCCAGGAAGATTAGAAGGGACTGAATAAGGCCTAGCTAAGCTAGGAGAAGCATCCGAGCAGGTGTGTTCATGCATGAACCAAGGAAACTGTAGAATCTCCCTTGGTAATCTACTAGTAAGTAGAAACACAAGGTGCTTGAAATTCAGACCTAAAATTATAACATTAAAACATACCCAATCATTCCAACAAAGGTTAGCAACAGGATTTTGATAAGTGCCCATATGAGAAGAATCAGGACTATGGTGGCAGGCGGAGCCAGGTGGGGGCCACGCGCCCCCACTCAACATTTGGAAAATTATATATTTAAAAAAAAATCTTTTTTAGGGTATATCATGGGAATGCGGGCTGATGCCCTTAAACTTTGGGAGAAAAAAGTATTTTTTGAGTTGGGATCATATTCGATTGAACTCAGCTCACATGTGTCCCTTTTAAACCCCATTAACCATGGTTAAAATTTACTAACCATTAGGGTTCAATAATCTAACCCTTGTTTTAAAAGAGAAAATTTATCCTAAGGGTTAAAAGTTCTTAACCAGAGTTAAAGGGAGCTATGTAAGTGTGATTGAACTCTCCAAATTCATTCACAATTGGACAAGATCCGGATTCATATGTTTTATATTAAGGCAGTTCTCCCTTAAAAAAAGTAGTCTATATTATTTAAGATGACATAACTGTGGAAAAAGGGGGTACCTGTCACGTGAACTTTTGAAACAATATATATCTTTTATATCATTTAATTTGATTATTTAACTGAGCATACTATGAGGCAACGGGACAACCACCTTGTAAAGAAGAAGAAATAATACTCATAATATGTAACAAAATGTATATATATATATGGACAAAATGGCCTAAGAATTTAGTTGTCAATTGTTTTTTTCGGGGGTACACCCCCGAAACCCCCCATCTCTCTAGACCTAGATTATGTCGTATTCACCTAATCTTTTTCCATAAAATTCATCATCAGTTACTAATATCCTCAATCAACCATGAGTGCCCCCTCTTCTAAGAAATCCTGACTCCGCCCCTAGACTACCAAGAGTGCAGTTGTGACCTTATATATAACAATGGCCACAAGATTAGATAACAAGGAAGAGAATCCCAGTCAAAAGAAACTTTTTTTTTTCTGCAAGAAGTAACATTGGACACAATATTAGATAAGGTTGAAAAGGTTATTATTATTATTATTATTATTATTATTATTATCACTACTACTGCTGCAACTAGTGGGTCACATCGCATGTGAGGGAGGAAAAAGAGAGTGGAAAGAGAAACCATAGTGAGACCCAGGTGATGCATGTGTGTTAAAGGGGAGACGTGAGAGAAAGAAAAAATGTGTTATAAATGATGAGTTGTGCGACGGTTGAAAACATAGAGAGTGAGAGAAAAATCAGGAGTAGATAGTTAAAATGACTTTAATACCCTTAAATCACTAAACAGTAATAGGATAATATAATATGAGTAGGTCTATTGGTACTCCCAAATATATTCTAAAATCCAAGGGTCAGGATTTGACTTGACTTATTTTGTTTTTTCTAATGCCTCATCACCTCTAATCCTAACGGTTTAATAATTGAATTAAAATGATAGGACTATGGAGTATATTTGGGAGTACACTTTGGGAGTGTCTGTGGAATACTTCATATAATATTTTTTGTCATAATAAAAAAAAAGTCAATCAACGCCCCCTATCCCTCCTAATATTATGATAGTAGAGATTATTATTTTGGTTTTATAAAGAAATAATAAAATACAACACTTAGGGGGAGTTTGGTAACTCTAAATTGTATAGGTATAGCTTATTTGAAAATTGAGCTTATTTGGATTTTAGATTATTAAGTTAAAGTTTAATTTGATGTCTAAATCTTTTTGAACTAGAAGTTTTACCTCTAAAGTAATAAGTTGACATGAGCTATTTTTTTCTTTAGAGGGAAGATCTCTACTTCAAAAAAATCTAGACATCCAATTAAACCTTAACTTAACAATCTCAATTACAAATAACCCTTTTTTCAAATAAGCTCTACTTATTTAATTTAGAGTTACCAAACTCCCTGAGATAAATGCAGCAACCACATACGTAAAAGCATATAAATCACAAGAAGCGAAGTAAAAGCATATTAATCACAAGAAGAGAAGTAGACAGTGCTCCACGATTGTAGGGATACAATATACCCAAAAATGGCAGAATGAATAGGAAGAAAACGCTAAAAAAGAGAGCAAGAACACGATCTGGGAGACAATTAGAAATTGGACACTCCTAAGGTCAACACAGAGAAATTTAAAACAGAGTCACATAAACAAGGTCTATGAATGGCATTGACGTAGACGTGGTGCACATGACAGGGGACCAGACCCCGCATTCAATGGCGCCTTTCAGGCTCACTAAAATGTGATCCAGTAGGTGATCATAACCATTCAATGTCTCAAAGGCCCCTTTCAGGCTCATTAAAACGTGATCCAGTAGGTGATCATAACCATTCAATGTCCCAAAACCTTTTTAATAATAAGACATAATATGGCCAAAAATTCAGGGAAAAAAATCTATTTATCAAACAGCCAGGATTGTGAGATTGAGCAAGTAGTTGGGTTAATGGATCTCTGTAGGATCTATTTTTAACTTAGAAAAGCGCACATGAATTGGTGTCAGATATCGCTCTCCCGTTCTTTTGATAGAACTTTTAAAGTCTAAAACTTTCATTATTTCATGTTTAATTTTACTTTCCTAGAACTATATTATTACAGAGACTACAAAAGTTCTACAAATATGGAACTTTCAAGTTCTACCAAAATTTTTGGATTTTTACAGTTTCATACATGTGGAACTTCTAGTTAAATTGAACCCCATAAATCTGAGATACTATAGTGTTAAAGAGTTAGAAACCTTCTCCTTATTAAGGAATATATTAAGAGTGTTGTGATAAGGTGAATGCGATACACTAAATCATTCAAGTGTAGCTCATCACAATTTGAGATTGACATCAATCAATGTTATAATGGATTTGACTAGGATTTGATTAGATTAAGTTTCTATCTTGAGGTCACTCTAATCTCTATATAAACTCTATTAGAGATCATTGTAAATCATTCAATTTATCAATAAATCTATTTTCCTATCATGGTATTAGAGTAGGTCGATCCATTCCTGTTTTTGTCTTGTTAGATTTGATCTCTCTATAGTTGAATAGCCGTCCCAGCAGGCGGCAAGCCGTCGCCCGTCGGGCCTGAATTTCTGTTTCAGTGACATTTTTCTTTTAGTATTGAAGGGAGTAGCAGTCCTACCCGTCCAAGTTTGCATCTAACCATTTCTCTCTCACGGGCCCTCTCCTTTATCTTGATTCGTCTCTCATCTCTCTCACACGATCACGTCTTACCTCCCATTGCCTTTTACAGAATATTTTGACCATGCATAATCACCAAGTTAATAGAATGCAAAGCATGGATGAATCTATTGTGGCCTTAGGCATCGATTGTTGGCCATCTGTATTGGGGAGTGAACCTTGTGTTTGCATCAACTATGAACCTTGCCCCATGTTTGATTTATGGAATGTCATGATCTTGGTAACTTTCCATTAACTCTTCAAGATCCACCAAAGGTCAGCCATTTTATTGGGGAATGGTGGTATGACTCAAGGAATTCCATCTTGGACTGCTCCATTCTTCCTTTTGCTCTTATTATTAAAGATCTATTGTCTTTTTTCATCATAAAGATACAAACCGATGTGGGTTTGTAAGAGAGCTCTATTTTTCTTTTCTCAATCTTTGTTCTTGTCAAGGAAAGAAATTGGTTTGGGATTTCAGAGTTATCAAAATTTCAAGTTTGAAAGCAAATGGCATCTGAGGACTCTCTATTCCGTTGTTTGTTTTCCTGTTTGACAGACGAAATACACGATGCTTGGATTCTGGCTTACAAAACTAGTTCATCTCTATCGCATTCAAATTCATTGCTGCTACTGTCATAAATCACCTTTGTGTTGTCGCCTGCTCTCCTTTGCTGCAAGAAACCTCCATCCACTTCTATTCTTTGCTTCACAATCAATGAAAGCCTTCTTCACCAAGCCCATAGCGACCCTTTTCAGCCTAATATGAGGCTCATGCCCATTAGAGGCACCATTTTTCTAGCCCATAGAGGCTCCTCTTCTTTGATCCATGTTGATCAGCTCATCTAGCCCATAAAGGCTCCATATTTTTGGTCTATAAAGGTCGGTAGTCATGGCCCAAGAGGCCCGTATCTTTGGACCATAGAGGTCAGTATTCATGGCCCAAGAGGCCCGTATCTTTGGTCCATATAGGCCCATTTCAAGCCTTTTTAAGGCTGATTTCTTCGCCCATAGATGCCATTTTTCAGGCCCATTAGTGGCCCCCTTCACAATATGGCAAAAAATCATTCAAATGTGGACGCATCATGGTACACAATTCATTCAAACATGGCAGAAGACATCCTGGTAGACATACAACTTTCTACTTTGGCAAACTCATGAAAATCAAAGGCATCAAGCAGTGATCAAAAATTGACAAGCAGACTTCTATTAGCGGCATATACATAGAGATTTTGCAATCCTCTTATATTTGAGGGAGAGTATTAAGGAACATATTAAGAGTGTTGTAATAAGGTGAATGAGATACACTAAATCAAGTGTATCTCATCACAATATGAGATTGGCATCAATCAAGGCTATAATGGACTTGATTAGGATTTGATTAGATTAAGTTTCTATCTTGAGGTCAATGTAATCTCTATATAAACCCTATTAGAGATCATTGTAAATCATTCAATTTATCAATAAATCTATTTTCCTATCACTCCTGAGCCTAAAGTATTAGATACTTAAATTCACAAACCTGAAAGGTGCTCATGTCAATCCAGTTTATTACAGGTATTGGTAACATACTCCTACAAGTAATCATTTAAATGTTTTTCCATCTTTCCAAAAAGTTAATATTGTCATGTTAATTTTTTTTTAGCTCTGTTGTGTTGCTCTTTGTGTTGCATTACTGGTCCCAATCCCAATAAAGGAGGATGGTTGATGTTAGGCTAGCAAACGGTAGTGGTTTAGAGAAAAAAAAATCACTAAAATCATGACAAAAAAAATTTCCATTGTCTTTCTTTCAAGCCAAAGCCAGCCCATCCCCATCCCCAACCCGACCCCAACCTTGAGGGTAAGGGTAGAGGTTCGGCCTAAGCAATTCTTGCCATGCTGTGTATTGGAGAAGTTTATATTTGAGGCTGATGGTCTGGAGAGTTTGGACCTATATGATTGCACCCTCAAGATTTTCAAGCTTATTGGCAAGGAGACCTTGAAGCATCTCAAGATTAACGAATGTAGTAGTGTAATCCATCTTGATATTACTGAGAGCATCAACAATTTTGAGGCCGTCTTGTAGACACCCTATTTTGACTGTTCAAGTTTCCCTGACATATTTATTATATTTTCCTTCTCCAAGACAAGCTATACCCTACAGGATTCCTTTAGAACCCACTACCAACTTTAAGACCTTATAAAAATTCTCTCAAAACCTTAAAATCCAAACTACAGCTAAACTCCATTAGTCCCACATTGAAAGTGAGAGGATTTTTCCTCTCATTCTCAACCTATAAATACCCTCAACATATTTTACTTAGCATTCAAGGAGCCAAGCATCTATGCTACCCTTCACTCATTTAGCATAATAATCCCTCTAGCCTTTTAACTTTTTTGACTTAGTATCCTAATTCTCTTTTAGCTGCTATAAAATCTTTTAGATCAACTCCCCTCCCTTATCAAGCATTGGAGAAAGGAGGAAGGAGGAAGTGAAGGAAAGAAGTAGCAAAGGAAGGAATACTAAAGGAAGACTAACAACAGGTAAGTACTTTAAATTCAAATTTTCAATTAAGAATTCTCATTTCTACTTATTTCTTTTTGTTTTATTTTGGTGTGGGCTTTAGTTAGGTTTAATAAATCTATCATTATTCTGCCATAATTTAGACCCCTTTTGAAGTGTTCTGCCGATGAAAAGGGAGGGTACAAAAGATGTGTTACCAGGAAGTCTTGTTTTCAAATCCACAATGTCAGCCTTGTTATCAAACACCACAACCCAAATCCCAAGTCTTCTCAAATTCGATGATCTTAAGATCACCAGATAGAATTTCTGTCATATGATCGTGAAGTAACTATGACATTTTAAAAAACTGAAATTAAAAGTTAAATATTTTTCACATTAGCATATATAAAACATGTTAATGTGGCAATCATTGATTTGGTGTGGTTGGTCACATAAAATAAATTTTATTTTTCAAATAAAAATAAAAGATTATAGAGTATGAAACTTATATGAGATTTAAGGTAAAGGGTTTCTATAAATAAAAATAAAAGATTATAGACCGTGAAACCTATATGAGATTTAGGGTAAAGGGTTTCCATAATAATTTGAGGAATGTATTAGGCACCACAACTCATCCGTCCTAAGATGGTTACATATGCTTTTATTATTTCCTTAAAAAGTCCATTTAAAAAAAAATAAAAAAAAAAAAAAAAAAATATATATATATATATATATATATATTTATTTGAAAGTAGAAAGATAACTTTTAATAATATAATATTTTAGAACTAGGTCCAATGAGCCCTAATTCGACGGAACACGTCAAAGGGATCCTAAGTGAACTCTAAGGAGTGGTCAGTGTTTTAATATAAATTAGGCTCATTACATAAAAACTATTAAAATAAAAGGGGTACTAAGCCCAAGAGGTTCCTACCCTTCCTATTTTCATAAGGTGCTCTAATTCAGCTGAACACATCAAAGGGGGTCGAAGCTTCGTTGGTTAACCCTAACGACAGGCCCACATTAAAATAAAACAAAAGGAGTAGAAGATAGAATGCTTAATTGAAACGATTGAATTTAATATACTTACCTAATGTTGTTGGACTTCCTTTGGAACTCTTTCATTTGCTCATTCTTTCATTCTATTCTTTCTTTTTCTAAGGCTTGATATATAGGGGAGGGGTGGTTTATCTAAAAAGATTTCTAGGAAGTGCTCATATAGGCTATAAGAGAGCTAGACTACTATGTCAAATGAGTTTTAGGCTAAGGGTGCTTAGCAAAGATAATTGGCTCCTTTAATGTGTGAGGAAGTGAAAGCTTAGTGAGGAATGAGTGAAATGAGTTGAGGATGAGGGTATTTATAGGTTAAGAATGGGAAATGGGTTGCGGTACTACTAAGGAGATGCCCTGATTTTGAGAATCACATGGGATTGTTTCGAATATCAAAACCGATGAAATTAGCAAAATGTGGGCTAAATTTACCTCAGTACTATTTTCTTCTTAAGAGGAAATGTGCATATAGAAATGAAGGTTAAGTATAATTTGAAATTCTACAAAATACCTTGGTGAGTATTCAAGTTTTTGTCCATAATCAGTTTTGTAAGCATACCGTTTGGAGAGGCTTAGCATCCTTGTGTCCTATACCTGAATCTGGGAGTATCTCACATTTTAATCCGATAAATTTGTAGCTCTAGCAACTGTAAATTCGAGTTAATTCTTTGTGTGAAAGAACCATGTACTTTTGTTCAATTTTTTTCTCTTTTAAATAATGCCTCTAGCTTGTAAATTTGTATTTTGTCATTCCATAATAAATTACTGTCAGAATAGTGCTATTAGTATTGCCTCCAAACACACCTTTCATGAAAGAAGATATCGATCAGAGCAAGGTTCATTGTGGTTATTCTCCTCCTGTGTACTAGCAACTGTACTTAAACTATGTGTACTAGCAACTGTACTTAAACTATATTATTACCAAAGAACTGCAGTCAAAGATGAGCCTTCATTGCTTCTCCGTCTTGCAAAGAAGATAAATCAAGTAAAGCTGTCATGATAGCTCCATGTTTACTTCCATTGGTCAAAATTTTCTTTTGCCTAATGGTTGTTTAAGCTCTTGATTCGAAACAATCCAATGGAGGATGCCAAAGATCTCATATAAAAAAACACCTATCCTTAGAGGTGATAACCTCATTCAGTCTGAAACCCTTTAGTTTATTCTTTATCAATTAGTATCAAATCTCTACTTCAGACAACCAATATAAGCAAAGCAGCCAAAAAGTAGTAGATTTCTTTTGCCCTCTATGGAAGTGTACCAATTTGCTTAGGAGATGCCTTTGAAGGGCTAGGAAAAAAAATAGGATATGTTGGAAAGCAAAGTGGAGTCAATTATGTATGTTGTGCCATTTCTCCTTCTTGTGAGCAGAATGCACCTTGTGTTTCTTATTCTTAAAATCGTTTGCTCTGAAAGCTGATGTTGAAAGATGGAATATAACCACTCTACATATATTCTTAAAGCTTAATTTTTCATGGTGGTTGGCAGTGAATTGCTCTAAACAGACAGTAATACAGACAGACAATGTGGACGACTTACTCTGATTCCACAGCTGCCTCTTTATTTATTTAACAATTTTGTTATTCATTTTTTTTGTCTGTGAGGGTCTTCTGTGAATTTGGTTTCTGTGTTATGTGCTTGAAATTTAGTAATTTAATAGAACATTTCACTCTCCGCGTGCCACTGTGCACTACACATCACATTTAAGAGATATCCTCGAACAAGAGTGAAGACAATCAGATGGTCAAAAGAAAGTGGCATATGATTCCCAAAACAAGTCTGCAATATGAGATCTATCGAGTAGATGGGACCATAGAAATTGCAGCCTTGATTAGGTTGGCATGCAAATGAAAGCTTCTTAAAGAGATTGGAAACAAAGGACTCAAAAATTCTTTAATATCAAGTTTTTCTTTCATGGGTTGTTATCAAAGATCTTGAGAGACTTCTATTCCATTAATCCTCATGCAAGAGTGAAGTTTCAGCACAACTACATTATTCATAATCAAAGGGAAGAGCAGAAGAGAAAAGACAATCACCAGATATTCTATACCTATTTTGAAAGAAAGGAACTCATTTGTATGCATGAATCACAGCATTCGCAACATACTACTTAAATGATCTACACCTACTTTCTTGCATGATTAGCTTGGAAATCTCATTAAGGGAAGTACTATTATTCAACCAGTTTTAAGTATCTTTTGGATCGGTTGCAATACATTGTTTCATGGTCTCAAATCTAATTCCAATGAAGAACATAACTGCGGGGTTCTATGTCAGGTTAATCATAATTTCACTTCAGTTATTTTATTTAATATGGGGCCCTTCACTAAGCGCCTTTTGGTCAGAGGATGATCTTCCCTAATAGTGAAAGGTCAAGGGCCAAGGTTATGTACAGTTAAATGACTATGACTTCTCTCTTTGGCCTAACTGCTTAATTTTTGTGGTTATGCTTCTGCAGAGCAAATCCCAACAATTTGAAGGACTTAGGTGGCATTTGGTAACACTAAACTAAATAGTAGAGCTTATTGAAAAATCGAGCTTAGTTGGACTTGAGATTATTATGTTAAAGGTTAATTGGATGTCTAGATAGAAGTAGAGGTTTTACCTCTAAAGTAATAAGGAGACATGAACTACTTTTTTCTTTAGAGGTAAAACCTCTACTTCAAAAAGATTTAGACATCCAATTAACCTTTAATTTACCAATCTAAAGTCCAAATAAGCTTCTACCTATTTAGATTATAATTTACCAATCTAAAGTCCAAATAAGCTTCTACCTATTTAGATTAGTGTTACCAAACACCACCTTAGTCATGAGGTTATAGTTATTACATCAAATTTAGAATGGAAAGCAAGTTTGTACACTTTAATCCAAAATATAATCCACTAATGATGTTCTTAACTGACATCCATTGCATTAATCTTTTAGGTATTGAAAGGGAAGGGATGTTGACCTATCATCCAAGAGATAATACCAAACAAATCCATCTCAAGGGCAGGGACTAAAAACAAGTGTGTTTACTCGTGGATGATTTTTTTTTTTTTTTTTATCAGTAAAAAGCAAGTATATTCATAAAGTAGAGGAAAAACAACAAGAATTTACATGGAGATAAATTGAAGGGGAAAGCAGCAAATGCATAAAGTAAAATATTGTGAAATGAGGCTAGTAGGGGTAGATCTCCTCACGACAAGATATCTCCTACTTCCTTTCCAAAACTAGTAATGGAAGACCAAACCACAAGCATGCACCGAATGCGGGCTCTGAACGAATTGTGGGTGAAAAGGAATTATCAAACATGTGACAATTTTGTTCCTTTCACACACCCCAAGAGAGAGCACTAGATAGCATCGTCCAAATTTCTTCCTTAATCCCCACCAGTGACGACAATTGTCAATCCAAAAAGAAGCTCAAGAAGGAGAGGAAGAATACCCATTCCACACCTAAACGAGACAGGAAAAAAGCCCAAATCTCAAAGACAATGATCAACTGTCTCTTCCTCAGACTGACACAAATAACATCGGTTTTCATACTCTACCCTCTACTCTTTAAGTGATTAAATTTTATTCAAAGATGCAGACCAAAGGAAGAAAGATATCTTTGATGGAACGCCTAAGGACCAAAAAGCCTTATGAGGAAAGGAGTGCTCAAGTACTAGGCCAAAAGACTGTAAGAAGGATCTCACTGAAAATTAATCATTGTTACTTCTTGACCACAACCTCCAACCGCTAAGCTGAGGATCAGGGAAATAGGGACGCAATCTACTCAGGAGAAGTTTGAAGGTCTTCAACTTTTCAATCGTACAGGTTCCGTCACAATCGGGGGCACCAAACTGACTGACTCCTCACCCTATCAACACAGTCAGCTACTGTTGCATCTTTGTTTAGGGCAATGAGGAAAATGTTTCCGAAATCATCCTTAAGCCTCGAGAGACCACACCAAATGTCTTTCCAAAAAAGGATTTCACCTCATTGCATGTTGAGGTATAACCATTGGTTTTGTTTGTCTTTTGATTAAATAAGGATCAGAATTGAATAAAGTCTTAATTCTATCAGTCTGATTGCCTATTGTTTGTACGTAAAACAAACATTAATCATTAAAAAAATGATTAATTAAGAATTAGCAAAAGGAAAAATTACAAAGTAGAAGAGAAATACAGCAGTACAGTGCAAGAAAATGGATGCGCTAATACGCCCTCTAGTAAATGCTTGTGTGCAGGTGGTCATCATGCTCTTTCCACACCTTTGGATATTTGGTGCCAAGTCGTAGTAAACTTCCAGAGTAACAGTACTGCGGCGGGAGAAAGAAGCAGAGAGGAGTAGGAGAGTGATTTTAGTGGTTTCATGCTTAAGATTCCTTTTATTCTATTCTATGGATGAATTTCAACTTACTACAGAGGGTAATAAAAGCAACCCAAATAGAATAATCAAATCATGTTTCTTCATAGAGAGGACAGAAAGAGAAAGACACCCATGAAGGATCAAAAGGTGCAGGAGTGACATATGTATGAAGAAAAAGACCATACTTGAAAAGAAAGCTTTGATCTCTCAGTTGGGTTTTCTCTATAAGAGAACTTGCTCTGGGATTTCCAAAGAAAAGAACAAATAGATAAAACTCAAAAGAGGATGGCAATATCAATTTCAATCCACCTGCTTTTACAAATTTCCATTAGTAGAGTATGAGAGAACCTTACAATTATATTATTTTCTTTTAATTGACACACCTTTTCCTAGATTAGATCTGATTCTACTAAAAAGAGGGATGATGCTTACAAATCATCAATGATATGATGTATGGACCCTTGTACCGCCGTCCATTGGCCTTGATGTTTTTTTTGTAGCCATCCAAGTTTTAGCTCCAGATCAGATGGTTAAGACTCTTCCAATGAGCATCTCCTCATCAAAGAGGTGGCTCACCAGTTGAGTAATCTAGAATTAGAGATTGATGAGTTAGTAGGGAGAATTCCCTTGAGTTTGGACACACGAACACGGCAGAAATCCAAGCAGTCGGTTTGGTTGACCATGACAATCAAAGACGAGATTTGGGTTTAAAAAAAAGAGGCTAATGTGGTTACACCACAGAGTTGGAATAACCATTCAAATTTGGATTAATAAATTCCCATGACAAGAGCTTGGTTGGTTTTTGACTATGACAACTAAAGCTCACCAAATCCTAATAAAGGAAACACCTGACAAGAGCTTGGTTGGTTTTTCACTAGCATGATAACTAAAGCTCACCAAATCGTAATAAAGGAAACACCTACCCCTCTAGCTCAGATGGCTAAGGTGCACTCCTCCTTGTTTGAGGAAGGTCCTTGGCTGAAAGTCCCACGGGGTGATTTCCTCAGTGATGTGGCTAGCAGGAGGCTCACTCACCATTCATACTAACTCTAACAACTAATAGTAGATAAATGATGGCTCGTACAAAAAAAAATTACTAAAGGAAATGTTAGGAGCAAACTGTCTTGTTTAATTAACAGGAATTCATTGTAAAATTTCAGTTGTGATACATTGAAATCGATGTAGTCCTACCTGGCAGATACAAGTGGAGCATGGCTAAAGGAGATAGGACCCACCATTGACTGGATCCTACTTAGGACATCTCCAAGGCCAAACAGGATGGTTCTAATAATCTAATCACCTGATCTATATCTTCTTTGAATCTCATCTGGGAGACGAATAGTTTCACATACACATTCCAATCTAGATTGCTCAACAAATTGAAAACAAGAGCAAGAAATGATGAGACGGATCAGAAAAAACAAGTGGAGAAATCAGTGATAAATTTTAATATACAATGCAATCTTTGTATCATAAAACAATGTTACTTGCCCTTGTTTCCCTAACTTTTGGATCTCGAGCTTCCAGAAGCAGCAGACAGAATTACAGAGCTTACACCCAACTCATCAGTCCTTTTTGAAGACAGCCGGTGTTTCGACCATTCTTCCAAGCTTTTGCGATGGAGAGCATTCATCCGAATACAAGGTCGCCGTTCTTGGATTATCTTCTCTGCATTTTTCCAATCTTCAGCCATGCCTAGTGCAACTATTAGTGCACACATCACCGCAACGCTTCTCCCATGACCTACACAAAATTTGGATGGACCCTTTAGCCAACCAAAGATGAGACTGCAAGATTCTGATCTGTTTACAAGCAGAGAAGCAGTGTAGGACGACCAAGCAATAATAGTATACAGGAACATAACCATGAATCTAGGATTCAGTGAAGTGAAGTCAACATGACATTTAACACAAGGTTTTTCATTAGCCATTAAAAAAAGTCACTGTTTAACATCAAACTCCTTAGTGCCTGCATTTTAAGATTGTGTTAGTTATAATGGGTCTTCTCTCTCCATTCAAGCGAGAAACAGCCTGGGATCTTACTTGACTGTCAATGCTTGGGCTCATCTTGTAAGCTTGGGATTCAGACCAAGGTCAGCATATGTTGGTATGCATGGAACCAAGCTTGAGCTCAGCTACTTCCAGGCCAAGCTTAGGGAGATCCTGGCTTGACCTGCACCTGCTCATGTGGACCAGTGTTCATAACATCAGTTTCATATATCTCAATCCCTCTTCCAAGTACCAAACTTGCTACTCCAACAAATTACTTTACAGTAGACTACAACTTCCAACACCATTCTTTGAAGCACCTTTTTCCTTTATTTATTCTACTCCTGAGACCAACTCATCGACCTCTCCCAGTCGATCATCCCCTTTCACGAGGTGATTGTCTAAAACTCTAGAGCCAAAAACCATCTTTCAGGTAGCAATCCGTCACCAAATATTCTGAAGGTTAATTGATGCAAAGACATTAGCTCACAGAATATGATCATGTCATCTGCATACCGAAGATAATTTTTACTGCATGCTTTGCTATAGATCCCAGTCCAAAGTGATACCAGAAGTAGGGCAGGGAGAAATATAGCATCACCCCAAATGTTGAGCAATTTTAGTGAGATGTCACTCCAATGCTGGTCACCAAATATTCTGAAGGTAAATTGATGCAATTACATTACCTAACAAAACATGAAAATGACATCCCATACTGAAGATCATTTTTGCATATGATTAAAGGCCCAAACTTTGAATGTTCTAATCAAACAGACATTTCCCCACCTAACTCGGTTTATTAAGGGCCTTAGGTATAGCAAAAATAAGTTCACCTCATCTAAAATCCTGAGATTTAAAGAAAGCAGAATAAAATTGTGTTCACAAGAAGAGAGCCATTAAAATATGTAGAGATATTTTATACCCATTTTCTACATTGACTCCCCTAGAGAGAGAGAGACCCAGTTCAGCACTCCTAATCTGTAAGTGCAAAAACTCATTAGCCATCAAACCCCATCAAATATCACTCCCCCACATTGGATGCCACTCGAGTAGAAGATAACACCCCTAATACCTTAATTACAGTAGGCATCTCTGGGAGAAATGGATATGATATTAAAAGTTTTAAGCGTTTATTTAATCCAATTAGTTAGACAGTTCCACTGAATCATCCTTAACAGTAAACAGAGTCTCGACATTCTTGAGGAATGCCAAAGAGAATCCTCTGAAAATGAGCCTCCAAATTCTCGTTCTCAATAAACTCCCACTCAACCACCCAACCAAGTGAAGAAGAATATGCTTGATGCTTTGGGCTGAAGGAAATGACATTACTGACATTTCTACGGATATGTTATCGGCTTAAAAAAAATCTACGGAATATGATGAGCTTTTATTTGTCAACACTCCCCAACTCAAACATTTTTTTTTAACTTTCAAACAAAAATTTGCTTCAGATAGGTACACTTCAAATAAATGAGCTAATTATGGTTCACTTAACATTTCTGCAAAATAATATACCGCAATGGAGTCGAGTGAGTGAGTAGATCATCATCAACAGGCAAGATCCTCTTTCAGTTGTAACAACTGAGAGGTGTCAATAATGCACCAAAAATCCGATAATAGCACCTATAGCACATAACACACAACACAACAAACTGAGTATGAAAGATCATCCACGGATGAACCTCCACCCCAAAGTGTGTCTGAATCGCAATGATGCCTGCTTGTATCAGAGCTCGCAAAAGAAAAACAAGGGCCCCAAATTAGGGATGCCACTAGTAAAATAGCAGGAGTCGTGCAAAGCAAAGGCAGATAGCATAATCGAGAAGTACTAGCTGACTTTCTGTTCAACACAATATTGAAGACTAAGCCTAACAGAATTTGAAAGTGTAGAAAAAAAAAAGAGTAGCCAATGAACTATAGATTAAACGATAGTTGCAAGGAAGCAATGTACAAGGTGGGAAGCTCGTTTCCCAGACTTGCTTCTCAGGAAGTTCATTTCCATCATGTCCCGTTTAGTGGTCAAATGAGGTTATGTATCTAGGAAGTGATGGGATAGACCCGAGTCTAAAGCTCATGGCATAGCCTAAGCATGTTGGATTGAAATTTAAGGCACCTACTTTTCCACAAATATCTCATGCAAGATAAAATTTAAAGTATGCTTGTCCATCTTAATATAATGGGAATGAGGCACCTAGATCTCATTTCTCGCTCCTCATTCCCTAAGGACCTTTTTTAGCCTCGCTTCTCGTTTTTGCTTCTCACTTTGGTAACTATGGATTAAACAAAGAGAACCTTACAATTTCCAATGCACAAAAAATGTGGCAGCAGTGACGCCAAAGCACATGTGAGATAAAACCCCGTATGAGATAGAATTAACAAATTAAAATAAGATAACCCTCTCCAATATAATGTTAATATATCATGAAGAATCCACAAAAGTAGCATAAAACAAATATTTTAACGAAAAGATGGGCACTCCACAAGATTAGAGCTTCTAGTGTCTAGGGCACTATATCAAGAGTCATGACTTGCCTTCAGATAGTAAACAAAGTCAGAGGGATCCAAGCTCCTATGAATAGGTAGGATACTTGGGTAGCTTTGTACACAAGCAAAAAATGAAAAAAAGAATAGAAAAAGGAAAAGGAAAAAGAGACCCACACTTCACGAGCGGCAAGACTAGCCCCCAGAATATAGTAGGATCACATAGTGTAACACTAGACGTTAACAAGATAATAGAAACAGGAGGATTATTGGATTCTATTTTGAACATCTCTAAACATCGTATGATTAAAAAAAGGTACCAAAGACATACTACATATATATCATACTAGCGGAATGCACGTGAGTGTCCTGCTCTAATGAGTGCAATGAAATAGACCAAATGACCAATGGGAGTGATAGTCAATACATCGAATGAACTTTTTATATGTACTCTAATAAAAAAAAAGAATTGAATTTTAGTGAGGAAAATAGGGCAATAATGAAGAGAATAAAAATAAGGCGGCAATGAGAAAATATTATGTGTCAAGGGAGAGAAAAGAAGACCATCTGAAATTAATTGAAAAGATCATCGCAACAAAAATTATACACCATATATAGAGAGAATCACATAAAAGATGTGATTCTTGTAATGATTATGACGATAAAGAAAAAAATGTATAATTTTCTTTTAAAAAAATTGGTAACCCAATATTGATAGTCATGCGACTTGTCATATTGCAAGCATATTTCCTATCAGATGATGTAAGTATAAAGATTAAATTGGTTTTTTTTTTTTTTTTTTTGAAATACATTGTTTTATGAATACCTTAATTAAATGTCAGGTCAATGAAGCATGAATTCTTAAAAAAATTAAGTTCCAACAAAGCCTAGAACATAATATCAATAAGTTGTTCCTCGAGTAAACAAAAAAATTGGAAGAGCAAGAGCCGAATGCATACATCTATATTTCTCTTCAATTTGGAATACTTATAAACTCTAAATGTATAATTTGTAATAAAATTTACAAATCAATGCCCTTAATCAAATGACTATTACTATTTATAGTTCCTGTTGGTGATTCTTTGGAGATAGTTGTAGACTTGTATTCCACAGAATCTGAAATAGCAACGCGATTGGATGATCAACCATCAAGTTATCTCATTTATTTGGATGATCAACAAAATTCAGATATGTTGTTCGAATCTAAACTTATTTTTTGGGGAAATAAATTTTAAAAACCTACAACCAAAGGTCCTGCTGCTTGTAAATCTCATTAAATGGTGTTAAGATTCATTCTCTCTTAAGGGTAAATAATATAACATTAGTATTTAGAAAAATAATTTTTAAAAAAACTTTGAAAGCTAAACAATAAACTTGGTATTTAGGAAAAACATATTTTAAACATCTGCACCCACAGGTCAATACATGCCACTTTTAACTTCCATTATATTTGTTTGAGATTCACTAAACTGTAAGGGTACATAATCTTACATTAGTTTTTAAGAAATTAAGAAAAAAATAATGTAAAAAGCTTTACCCAAAGGATTAAAGATTATTAACCATAGTTAAACATGGTTAAAATTCACTAACTCTGTAGGTTGAGTAACCTTACATTAGTTTTTAGGAAAACATATTTAAAAAATCTTGATACTAAGGATTAAAACATTTTATCAATAGTTAAATATGGTCAAGATTAACTAATGATTAAGGTTATATAATATACCCTTAGTATGTAGAAGAAAAATATTTTAAAAATTGTTGAGATTAAATAATCTAACCTTAGTATTGGGAGAGTATCATTGCACACGTGCATTCAGCAACCATATTTTATCTAGCACACCTTTATCTCTCTCATGATCTCATCTCATTATCACCCTCATTTCTACGATCTCTCTAAAATCTCTTCTTTTTCTCCACCACTAATTAATCTAGCCTCCACCTTCTATATAAAAATTATCTCTAGGTGGTGTATCATGAATGATACACCCCACCCACACTCAAATCACTAACCACCTACATTTCTCATCCTTATCATGCTCATCACACCCATATCTCTCTTTCTCTCTCATCTCAACACCACACCAATTTCTACTCTCTATAATCCCCTCTCTTTGTGGGAGTGTATGAATCATGATCACAGCTCCACCCCTCTTCTCTAAACCTATTTCAGCCTCCAACTTATCTCTAATGAGTGTCCTTTGGTGTCATCTCTCAGCCATTATCTCTCTAGAAGGTGTATCATGCAAGAAATACCCCGCTCACACCCAAATCACCCAGCACCTATGTTTCTCAATCTTATCTCTTATCACACCAGATCTATCTTTCTCTCTCATCTCATCACCACCTCAATTTCTACTCTCTCTCTATAATCCCCGCTCTCTCTATGGTCTCGGCCCACGGGTCAAAACGTGCCACTTTTAACTCCCATTATATGTGGTTGAGATTCAAACCATAAGGTTACATAATCTTATATCAGATTTAAGAGAAAAAATAATGAAAAAAGCTTGACCTAAAGGATTAAAGCTTCTTCACCATAGTTAAATGTGATTAAGATTCACCAACTCTTAGATTCAACAACCTTACAGTGGTTTTTAGGGAAAAGTATTGAAAAATCATGATCCTAAGGATTAAAACTTTCTAACAATAGTTTAATGTGGTTAAGATTAACTAATGATTAAGATTAAATAATCAAACATTAGAGGTTAAATAATCTTACAATAGTTTTTAGGAAAAAATATGGAAAATCATGATCCTAAGGATTAAAACTTTTTAATAATAGTTAAATGTGATTAAGATTAACTAATGATTAAGGTTAAGTAATATAAAATTAGTATGTAGAAGAGATGTAAGCTCAGCATGCCGAAACCAAATCACATAGGGTTATAACCGGATTTGGTGAATCTGTTATGCCCCTGAAGTCACCATGTGTCTCTTAACACCCCTTAATTGTGGTTAAGATTCACCCACCCCAAGGGTTGACCGGATCCTTGGTTTTAAGAAAAAAAATATTAAAAATATTTTAAAGTTATTTTTTAAAAATTAATATTTTTTAAAAAAAACTAAGGATGGGTGGATGAACCCTAAGAGTGGGTGAATCCTAACTACAGTTAACGGATGTCAAAAGGGACATGTGGGGACCTTAGGCGCATAACTGGATTCATCAGAATCAAGTTATAACCATAGATTTGGTTCCCAATGTGCCTGCTATGCACGTGTTGAGCCCAAACACGGTCCAACTCTACTCATTGTGTTTGAATTTTGGTAGTAGTCAAAGCTATTCATTAGAGAACATATGCAACAATAAAGTGGATGCTAACGATGGTGTACCAACAACGCATGGCCAACATTAAAGGAGTGGGACGAACAACTGAATTGGGCACACCTAATTTACACCAACAATTTGAAACCACCCCATTAGATCATCTAATATATACTACCAACAGATCAACAAGATTTTAATATAGTTTCGCCTACGCTCATTCAGGGGAGAGAGAGAGAGAGAGAGAGGATTTTAATTTGGTTTCGCGCTCATCTCTACTGTTCTCTTGTATCCCATTAAAAATATAAACCCAGTTCTTCCCAACCGAGCTTTCAGAGAGAGAGAGAGAGAGAGAGATTATGGTGGTTATTTTTGGTAAGTGTACAAATTTTTATTTAACATATTATTCAGAAAAGCAAGGGTTTATTTGTAAGGATTATTTTTCTGATGGGTAGATGACGATTCTAGGAGGGTGTATTGTGAGCAGTTCATTTCATCGTAATCTCTGGCAATTTGTAGAAAATTGAAAGAATTGAAGAATTAAAAAAAAAAAAGCAAACAAATTTCATGAAAGAGGAAGAGAACTTAGGCATAGAAATCAATAGACAGTCCAAAATAACTGAACTTACCGGCAATAGTAGCAGGCGGGAAAAGGAACTGACTAACACCAAGTGTTGACAATAAGCAAATACAGCAAGTGGATCGGAGGATGCAAGCGGCACGGGATGATAGATGAACATGGAGGAACTCAAAGAGACATCCATGTGGAGAGCGAATGGGCATGACAGAAGGAATGAAGATCGAAATTTTGGAATCGTGATATAAATTGTAGGCAGTTATTGTTGGCATTACGTTCATACCCTTTGAAGTAACTGCTTGCATGTGGAATATGATACAATAACAATGGAATTTCATGGTCAATTAATAAAAAAAATCAAACAACTCTCTTACCCTCCTTCATTATAATAGTAGAGATATGATATCACAAGAGCTTCATGAGCAATGGTACGCTCACTTGTATGAGGTCAGGTTTGGTACTCGTGCTTATACATGTTATGGCTTCAAAATTATGTATGTTGGAAAGAAATCATGACGTGCAAAGGAAAAAAAAATTCCAGGCTCTACTAATGTACATATAAAACTACCAAACATCACAAATAAAATAATACAACATATGTGGCAAATAGAGAATGGGATAGTCGAAGAAAAAGATAAACAAATATTGACATATTGTACACTATCACAAAGATAGGAACTCAAGATAAGATGTTCTTGGAGCACATTGCAATAAATCTTGACTAACTTTGAGATAATTAACAAAGAGATCCAAGCTCCTATGAAAAGGTGTTAATGAATGTTTTGGAAGAGCACTATTCTGTCACCATGTTGGTACACCAGGGATGCCTACTCAGTATGCATTCCCACAATGAAGCCATCGCGAGCACCAGATCCGCACGAAGCTACTGAAGTAGTTTAGACCGCGCACCAATATCACTAGCATAGCCAACTAATCTGGCATTGACCAGCACCATACAAACACCATCTTGCTAAAGAACGTCTGGCATAAGAATATAGTCATGGTACCATTGACTGCTTAAGGGGCTTAAGAGGAATTGTAGGTTTGGTGGCCAATAAAATAAAAGGAGACAGATTTGGAAATAACTACCCACAAGGAATCTGAGAGAGGTTGTAAGGCACCCGGATGAGACTTGCATCCCGACTGCCTGTGAAGATGAAGCCCCATAATACCTCCATTCTCTCACACTTACTCACCATTTCATCATAATAGAGGCAAAGTCGCCTTTCCTCAACCATCCTTAAAGAGCATTGCGATGCATATGAAGGCCAGAGCATTAGCAAAACGCACTGATGCTTACCTGCCATCCTATGCGAGCCTAAAAAAAACCCACTCTTGATCAAAAATAGAGATTTGAATCCTTGGTCTCCTCCTCACCATGATCTTGTTTCCCTAATCCTGGATAGGGGGATTAGGGAATTCATAGAGTCAATTAAAGTTAATTATATATTTTGAAAAAAAACAAACATAACTAGGTTTTCAGTTTTGACAATCATGCATATACATGTTTGATATGAACTGCAAACTTAGGTATGTTGGTAAGATAATAACATAAGTTAAAGAAGAAAGTTAAAATGATATTCCCCAGATTCTTCCAATGTGCAATTGTGCATACTAAGTTATAACATTATTAGCAACAAATTGAAAACTAGACATAAAAGTAGCCACTAGAGAATTTCTATAGGATTATTAATACCAACAAATAAGACCAAACCGGGTTTGAGCAAATCCACAATGGCAGCCATCTTATGAAGCCCAATAGCTAAAGCACATAGAACTTCTAATTATCAAACTAAATATAAATAAATAAACAAATTTACATGTAAATTCATGAATGCAAGGCAATGAGTTTATACTTGAGATCTTACCAAAAGCACAGTGTATGAAAACTGGCCTTTTTTGAGCTCTCTTTCTACAAGCCCAACCAACAGCAGATTCAATTTCCCCTGGTTGAGGGGCCCTTGTATCCCATGTTGGAATGCATAGATAAGCATTCCTCATGATAACTTCACTTCTCGGGAGCTCACAAGTGCAATCGATAACGGCGGGATCGCCAGGAGGCAATGTATCCACCGAATAAGGCCATCCTCCAACATACAAACCTTCACAAATTTCAGTATAAGGAGGCTCCTTACTCCTCAGTCTCCTAAGCCACCCGAAAATCCGAACAAAATACAAGAATGGACCAAAAAGAATTCTTGACCAAAGTGGTAAGATCCCATCAGTGCTCTTCCCCAAGAACAGAGGAAGATTGATGGATGGGTGAGAAGCAATAGAGACCAAGAAATCCACTACAGACGCGAATAGAAGAGGAACAGGTAACAAGGTCAAGCCAAGGCCTCTGAGGTAAGCAAATGCCAAGAACAGAACTGTTGCCTTCAACCCAATCAACCTAGATATACCCAAACCCATTTTTTGCTTTCTTTCTAGGTTTCTAGTGGATTTGAATTCGATTTTGGGGAGTTTGTCGAAGAAAAAAATGGCTGTATACAGTTCTTCCAAAACTATACACGATTGGAAACAAAAACAAAACACCAAATCGCAGAGATCTTCATTAGAGTTTCTGCAAATTTATCAGAAACATTCTCTGGGGTATAAATAAAGAGAAAACGTAAAATTGATCGGAATTTGGGAAATTCAGTGGTTCTCTCAAGTTGGTAACTTGTAGCCGAACTCGAGAGTCCGGTTACATCCAATAGGTCAACACGTGTCCCTTTTAATATCCCTTAACTGTGGTTGAGATTCGCTAAAATTCTATGCTGATTAATATGTCCATTATCCCTTTTAACACTTCTTTAACTATGGCTAAGCTTAACTAAATTAACATTAATTATTTTGTTTTATTTTTTCTAAAAAACATTAGGTGTGAGTGAATCTTAACCACAATTGATGGGTGGTAAAAAGAGAAGCGGGCTAGCCCTACTCTCGGTCAAATTCTACTCTCAACCTCCACCAATCACCTATCCATTATCAAATCAGTTATGGTGGTTAAAGCACTATCTCTCATCAAGAATGGACATGTGATTGGTGGAGACTGAAAGTAGAGTTTGACTTAGAGTATGACTAGCATTCCTCTTAAAAAGAGGGTGTTGTGCTAATGAGAGATTAGGGGCCAGCTTCTAAGCTGATCATAAAGCTATTAACCAGAGTTAAAACAGTAATTCTTTAAAGCTTTTGTATTGTAACCGGACTTGAGAGAATCACGAGCATCAATCTCCTCACGCTCGAACCAAAAAAAATAAAAATCTCCTCACGCCAACCGAAGACTCGAAACCCAGTCGAACTCATGATATAATAGCAACCGTTCGTAAGTTAATATGGTAAAAGGAGAAGGCTTTGCCGCGTTGGATACAGAAACAAGAGCAATGCTATGCCAACTGAGACCAAAAAAAGACAGCTTTTTGTGGAGTTCAATAATTTTTTTTTAAGTGGAAGTGAATGAGATAAGATTGGACTATCATTGTTCTAAAAACAATGATGTCATAAGATAACATCCCTCTAGCAACCACTCTCAAGGATGTTTTAGGGTATTCTAACTCTAGCTCTAGCTCTAGGGTCTTTTGATCAAGTCTTGAAGATGGAATTTTATGCCCCAACTCAATCTTTTCTTTTGGTATTGGAGATAAGCTGCAACCCTGTTTGTAGTGTTAATATCTCTTTATTAGTTAGAAGTTAGATGTCTAACATTTTAGCTAGCCTAAAAGTAAAAATAGTGGGAGTAACTGAAAGTCTTCTTACGCCTTATTAGCGAGAGTTTTGACTGGTAGTAATACCTCCACTAGAGGAACGCTTTAATAGGACTTCAGCTTATAAAAAATAAGCCTACGAAAGAAAAGAAATAAGCCATTTTAACTAGCCTAAAAGTAAAATGGTGGGTTTTACTCGCTACACCAAATTCTTGGGAATTGTTCACAGATCATCCAAGCATGGATACACAGACTTCCATTGGTAGTTGGTACCAATGGACAGGTGTACAAAATATCGTTTATCAACTATTAGACTATTAATAAATTGTGAATAGGCATGATGCCAACATCACACGGAGTACTCAATGTGAGACTTGACTCATGATCACATCCTCAAATGAGGAGCGTATCTTAGCCATATGAGATAAAATGCAAATCCTCCAAGTGAGATCGTATTTCACTTGAGTTTAGACTTTAGAGTGTATTTGTTACATGATAACATTTTCACACCCAAAAAAAAAAAAAAATTTGTATTTCACTTATATTATATACATCAATAAATCACAATGCCGTGTTCTTTGAGAGTGTGTTTGGATTTATAAAATGCGCAAATAGAATATTATAAAAAATAGAAATTAGAATTGTCAATTTTGTACGGAATTAAAGCAATGATTTCACATGCTAAATTAGTATAATTCAATAGTTACTAAGAGGTAATTAATAATTTCATACCAGAATTTAGACAAAGATATGAAACTTGTGAAAATCACTCCCAATGCATTAATTCTCTATCCTCCAACTTGATTTGTTTCAACTAAGGAAGACAAGGGCCCGGATTAGTTTCAAGTTGAGTAAATGTATCATAAACTCAATTCAATCCTTTTCTAATTGAGTTGAAAAATCAAATTAAAACACGTACCCCCAAAAAAAAAACCTCAATATAAACATGTGCATAATAAGTTATTTAAATGAATAATAATTTAATGCATAAGATATTAATAATTGAATTTAATAAATCTACTACTTATATAATTATATACCCTTATTATTATATTCAAAATATAATTTTAAACTAATATTTACTATAAATATCTTATGTAAATAAGGATAAACATTTATTACTAAATTAAGTAAGGATTATAATTTTTTGTTATTTTGAGAGAAAACCGAATCTGGCCCAATTATAACCTATTAAGAAAACAAAACGCAAACCTATCACACATGTTCAATCATAATTTTTAATAAGTTAGAATATCGACTTGATTTAGCTTGAGTAAATGTCCTTCAATCTAAACCCAATTATAATTAGATTGAAAAAGGCAAACATAACTTGATCCAAGAAGAAAATGTTCAAACTAAGCCTGCCACCTAACCCATAAAGTAAATGTTCAAACTACACCCGCCACCTAACCGATGAATAATAATTATATATAAATTAATTAAATTTATAAATTATAATAATATTAAAATGAAATATTTAGTAAATATTTTATATACACATTATATTATTAAATACTATAATAATATTCAAATTTTTGCAATTCAATTTCATCTAATCACTAGTAGTAGATACAAATGACAGAATTCTCGGTGAAATTCAATTCAATAGATTTCAAATCTATAGAATTCAATTCTTTAAATTCAGCTTCTACGAATCCAAATGCTAAGCTAAGCTTTCCGTACAATATAATGACTGAATTTTAGAAACTTAAGAGATGGTTTACTTAAAGTGATATTCTTTTTTCTTTTCTTTTTTTTTTGGTGTAAAAGTGATATTCTTTTTTGGTAGCCCCACAAGGGATCTTACAAGGCGATTAAGCATGAAAAGCAACCTGCCAATGCAGTACAAGATCGCTCTAACTAAGACATACTTGTATATTATCAACCAGGTAGATTGATATTCAATTATCATGGAAGAGTGCAAAATACTAAATTGGATATAAGGTGCTCCCCCTTAGAAGTTTTGCGGCTTTGGGCTCCCCATTTACTTACCATGCTCTGCCCTTGCCCTCACACTTACTCTAACGCCTGGTAAAAAATTTAATTTTATTTAAACGAGTCACACTCTAGGTTCAAACCTCCTCCAATAAAGGATGACTAGTACCAAAAACAAAACAGCAACCCATACTAGAGTCTAAGGGTGGGTCTTGGCCTTTTGGGGTTCAGATTTACTCTAGAGCTTTTAGGAGAAAACAGAGAAAAAAAAAAGGCTAAGCCTAGAAACCACGATATAGAATAAACGAAACTGGTTCAATCCGCCGGCCAATGCAGGACTACTCCACAATTTGGTTTAGTGGATCCACTTATCCAAACAGATTCTTCCATCATCAAACCGTCCTTTCCAGCATGGCCAATGCAGGACGACTCCTCTTAACAGGAAGGCCTTCTCTATTCTTGTCACCTTGGGAACATGGATAACGGAAGGGCAGGATCCCCCCAAACCCTTATCCCCGCCGATGCATGCACACTCTGCCTCAGGTTTCAGAAAAAGCGGATGCATGCACGCACGGGGGTTAGAGTTTGAGGGGCTCCTTAGCATTGTCTTTTGGACATTGGTGTGTTTGCCTATTTCCAAGAATCAGCCTACAATAGCTGGTTTCTGGGAAGAGACTGGATTCCCCTCCCCAACCTAGAATGAACTTAGTAGAGGAGATCCAATTAATATAAAGGTTTCACTTGCAGTCCCCTTAAATGAAACACAGAACCATCTTGCAAAATAATGGAGAAAAATGCAATTCATGTCTCCTTAGGGTAGCACATGTGGATAACCTATAGATAAACCTCAAAAAGTAGAGTCCACTGAACCAACTCACCAGATGTTTGAGATGGAGCCAAGCAAGATCATCCAGTTCACAGTCCACTCGCCATACTGCATAACCCATAGATAAACACAAAACAATACAGTTCGCTGAGCCAACTCGCAAGATGTTTGAGATGGAGTAGTCAAAGATCATGCAGTGCACAGCCCATTCAAAGTAGTCAAAAGCCTGGGTGACAATGATGACATGATTTCTCAATCAACCTGGTTCGAGTCAATTGGAGCAAGTTCAAAGCTCATTCACCAGGGCTTGCATCTATGACAGAGATGACACCATGCCCCCAAAATGAAGTCTGCTGCACGTTGTGTGTCTCCAGGAAAACAGGTCAAGGGCATCAAAGGTTCACATAGGATAAAAATTACCACTGCAGCACCCTACATAGGCAAAGCTGGTTTTCTCCTACTAAATTAGAGAGAATGCAGACCCAATAAACCATATGAGTCGGCAGTTTAGTAAATATTGAGAACAATACCTGTTATATATAAATTAACTACAAAAACTACTCAAAAAATGTAAAGCGCTAAGACTGGGCTCTTAGATGCAACATTTTAAAAGAAAATGCCTAAATATAATTGGAAAGAAAAATAATGAAACACCATGCTTAGCCTTCTCCTTAATCATTAAGAATACCAAGATTACTCTTACAAGGGCAAAATTCATTAACAAACAAAAGAACAAACAAAAGAAGGTCCACATAAGAAATGTATGAGGTTAAATTTTATGATCCATGCATTCTTATATTTTATGATCTAAGCATGGTTTCCGAGAGAAATAGCCATTAATATATCAAATGATTAAGATTTATCCTGGACCCTGATGAATTCAAGAGAAAGTTTCTGTTTTGATTGTTAATGATTTTCTACCTTATAAAAGCGATCTTTGAATTTTGAATGATTTAAGGAGATGGCGATAAGCAAAATGTCCAATTTTAGACCTACAATTAATTTCTTTTCAAATGTTGCATCCAAGAGCTAAAAGTTAGCTCCTCTACATTTTAGGCAATATTTTAGTTTAAGCAACTTTTCTTTAATATTGGGTTTGTTGAAATGAAGCAAATCACAAAAATAGCTACCTCCATTATAGGCGATAAGAGTAATCAGAATTGTTCTAATAATGCAATATTCTCTATAAAATATTTTAGTTATATATCTTGATATTTTCATTTAGCAGAATCATTTATGGCCATAGGAGAAAGATTAGTTATTACATTTTAACTGATATCACAACCATACACGTGGCAAAGATTCAGTGATCTGTGCTAACAATATTACCCTTCTAATAATGTTAACGGCCCAATCTAGTAAACGTATATTCTTTTGGATTATGTAAACTTTATGCATTTCCAGCAGAAGCTTACAGCCCGTGTCCAAGAAATTTACTCAAACGGCCACATAGAGCCAAAGCAATCAGAAACCATAAACTGTACACAAAAGCAAAAGGTAGGGTAGTACCACTTGCAGCTTCCAAGTTTGTATGGTGACTTATCATGAGTAAAATGGACTTCTGAACTGGTGGACCGGATTGTGAAAGGCACTACTACTGAATCAGAGAAAGTTGAACAGAAAGTCAAAACAAAGGTTAAAGCAAAGAGACAACACTTTTTCTGCATATCATTTATGAAAATCAGGTTATCTTGAGTTGAAGCACTGTAGCATGAATGGACAAATAAATACTTTCCCTGTACTTGAGAAAGAATACGAGAAACCCACTTCATGTTTTATGGGCACTAACCCTGAGAAACAATGGCATAAACATGATCAAAACAAGTTCACAGCAATCATCCTCTACAAAGCAGATAAAGCAAGTCAGTTCTGAACAACAAAATAAGTACTATCAGATTATAGAAATCCAGCATACAGGAGAAATATGCATCAATGGATATGCCATCCATTCCAACCAACCATAAATTTACGTTATGCATGGATAAGTTGGTAAGTAAAAAGTTAGGAAAAGAAAACCGAACAAATTGGACCCGACCATGGTCCACATAAAATTACGTCACACCAATAGAGCTCCTATGTATACAGAAGAGTTCATCACCATCTTTGGGTAGAAATATGCATCTCTGTTAGTTCCCTATAAATGTGAAAGACCTCAAACAAGAAGGTTCCCTTATTAGATTTGCAAGTTGCATCACAAGGAAATGGAGAGTCAAGCATCATTTGACAGTTCGAAGCAAAAGAAGTCAATATAGAACAAACAATCAGAGTACCTCAAGAAACTCCCATTTCAAGCCTTAAAACCTCAGTTTTACAATGTGTCAAAATGTGAAGACCATAACCTCCAAGAGTTATCTCTTTGCTGCATCGACATGATTGCAATCAGGAAGGCCCTCAAAATCCATGCCAGTTCAATTGTAGTCCTACGAAAAATCATTAGCCGAAAGATCCAACATCTTGAATTGCTAAAATTGCTATTATCGAAGCTCTCAAAGGCATAGAAAACAACCTGTGAATCCACATAAACCTGTTAAATTGAAATAACCACATTGATTAAAGAAAGCTATATTTCCTTTGCTACAACTGTTCAACATGGCAGGATATATCCCCCTTTAGATACAAATCACCACTTTAAACCGTCTGGAGAATAAAACCTAAGAAAGTAGCAGACGATTTTTTGATTAGTAAAATGGCTTCTCTGATCAGCTCAAGATACTTAGGAAGAACCCGGATTTTTCATCCTGCTATAAGTGATCATCTTATTGCGGCATCAAATGATAACATGATCAAATGATACCAGGAAACAATCTCTTTGAACTTGCTTGACTGCATTTTAATGTACAATAATAATGCATAGCTAATCCATCAATTAAATGCATCTTAGAGCATGTTGTACATCTGAAAATAACTTTCCACACAAAAAGGCCTCAAAATTCTTTGAGAAATGAAATGAATGTACACTTGGCAAGGATGTGCTGATCCCGGATAACTGCCACAGATACAGTGAATGAAAAAGAAAAAGGGCTAGATATACCAGCTCGGAAAAAATGAATGGAAAAGGCTCTTAAACAAGGTTCTAATTTGGTACAAGGAGAGATTCTCAGGATCACAAACAATCAGGACTCTTCAACTGACTTCTTTAAAGATGTAAATAAAAGAATGAATTTCCATAATTACAAGGGCCAATTTGCATGAGACATTGACTTTTAGTTAGTTGTATCTCAAAAACAGCTCTAACATTCTTATCTAAACTCTTTAATAATGCACAGGGATGTACAGTGGGATGTCTTCAGATAAGCATATTCAACTCTGAGAGGTCGTCCATAGGTATTTCGAGGCCCATTGAATCATGGTCTTGCAAACCATCTTCATCAAAGTTCAACCACGAACTGAGATCTTGAGGTCCACCAAGGTCACTGGATACACCTAGTTCTTCTATAGAGTCTAATTCATGTAGCCGCAAGCTCGTAAAGTCAATGGATTCCTTGGTCTCTTTGGATGAATCCTGAGGAATGTTACCAGGGGACAGCGACCCCACTTCTCCGCTTGCTTTATTGTTACAATTAGTCAGTGAGTCCCTGGAACCACGCACTGGAGGGTACACAGGATGTGTTGTTTCTGTAATCCTTCCAAGAAGTCCATTTCCTGAAGTTGATAACTGAGCTGTCTTTTGCTTGGGTTTTGATTTTGTTTTCCGTTCACCCCTAAAACTGCCCAACGATGGACGACCAGCTTTGGCAACAGGATTTCTTGTTAACATATCTCTCTCACTTCTTTTTCCCTTTGCTCCACCCAAGAAACTGTTGCCCAGAGCTGATGTGGCCCTCGAGGCAGCACTTCCAACAACATCATCAAGTAGCACTTCCCTCTTCTTCCCTCTGTTAGATATCGGTTCAGGTTTGGGAAAAGCTTGGTCAGATGAGCAAGTGAGAGCTTGAAATGTATCTGATGAGCCCCTCTCAAGCTTATCGCTTTGACGATCATGTCGCCCAACCATACTAGAAAAGGCACCTGTGACTGCATGCGAAAACCCGAACAATATAGTTAAACTGGAAACAAATAAAATGGAAGTGTTTGGAGCAGAAGACCACCATGAAGATGCATAAAACGGCACAGATACAACCATTTCTGCATCTTTGCACTGGCCCTCACCAAAGACCTGTCTTTTAGTGTTATGCAATATTAGGAGCCCCACACATCAACTATCAAAAAGCATACATTTGAACAGGAGAAAAAGATGAATAAGCTATGTTATGCGGATTTTTTAAAACAGCAAGCACACTTGTTGACTCGTGTAGACACGAATACACCTTAGACATGACTGTTGTGACACATATCAAAAGAATATGTGCATTTGGCCACAGATGAACAAGAACATGGCTGATACCCATAAAATCTTAGTGTTTATTTTACAAAAAGTATATAATTAGCATAAATTTCAATAAATTCTTTCAAACTCTCGTCATCAGAAAAGAGAAGCTGGTAGAAAAAAGGTAAAGAACCACGATTCATTTGTTTTTGATAGAAAAAAAAAATGAGGAATTACCGATCCCTATAACAAAAAAGAAAGGAGGGGGGAGAGAGAGAGAGAGAAAGAGGAATAGGGGTGTCAACGGCCTGAATTCAGGCTACAAAAACTTCTTTTAAATTAATCGTCTTTGAGATCACCATTAATATTTAGAATTAATATATGTCCATTACTTCATTATTTTATTTTCTTTAATTCATGTCTTATTTATATTGTTTGATGCATTGCAGCTTGTAATACATTACTTAGTGTTGTTTGCAATAATTTTAAGTTCATATTTTATTTGTTTTCTTTTAAATCTTACAGTATTATTATTCATATAACATATTAAAGCATAATATCTATTAAATTAAAATAAAATTTTAAAATATCCCCTTTGTCCCTAAATATTGTTTTTTCAGGATTCGCCGTGTCCACCACTCCATATCCGAGTCCGAAAACAACACCTGTGTCCATGTCTGTGCAACATATTGAATAAGTTATAGATGCATTCATTGCCTCGCTGGAATAACACCAAACAGTACATGAGTGTTTGACTTCACATACCTGATGTCTTGGGCTCTGGTTGATAATTTTGAGTTTCAGCATCCATATTAGTAGCAGGCCCTGAGCCAACAAAATCAACTGGCTTTGTATCATTTCTGTACGGAGGTGCAGAGAATATGACATCCCGCAGTGCAGGCTCGCTAAAGCAACTTCTGCCTGAATCCTCAAATTTCCGACATCTGTCGAGAGTTTGATTAATAAAAGCCAAAGCAGCCGATTTTGAGACCTTACTAACCCCACTCTTCGAAGCATAACTTCCCCGACAAGCCTGCCAGAATTGGTCACAAAGGAATTCATGGTTTACTACTGCTGAAATGTGATAATTTGCATTATTCACCTAACTAAAAACAATCAACTACAAGAATAGAACAGCTACAAACATTTATTCGTATAGTTTCCACGTTAACATTGAGATTACAATCCAATAAACCTCAATTTTATATAGTTTACACCCAAACCACTCACATGATTATTAGAGTAACGAAGGGATTGAATGGAGATACTCCATGAATCAGAGAGAACAGAAGAAAATAAATGGCCCCAGAAAAGATTCCTAGAAGAAAAAACCTCAAGTAAAATTCTTACAATTTGAACTGCAACTTAATGGGTATTAGGTAATAAGGATAAGGGTCACAAGTAGCAGAAACGTATTCTTTCAGCAAGGAAATGAATTCGAAGGAAGGTAGATTGAGATTATAAATAGCAAAAACTAGTAAAATGTACACAAGAGGTTAGTAAGTCTATTGAACTCATAAGTGGCTAATGTTTTAACTACCAGGTGATACTGGAAAGCAGAATATGAGTACCGGATAGGAGCTCCCCCACAAGCCACCGCATCGACTGTACGGGACAGGGTTGGTAGAATATTTGAAATTAGAAAGCAACTAAAGCAATGGAAACATCACTACTGTCAATAATCTGACACACAACTCAATATATTCCTTGGTTTTGCTACCAATCTCATGAGTTATCACTTTATCCCACCAATGTAGTGCACACCTTAATGAGGATTACCAGCTCCACATATGGAGCTTAAAACTATTAATAACAACCTCTTGGTTTCAAATGCTTGAGACAAAATTTTTAAATTATACTAGGCTAAAGTTTTTCCACAGCAAACACAGAAAACATTCAGACATGAAAGAGTTCTACAGTCACGTCCTTGTCGGATCTTAAGTGATACCCCTTCAGCACTACCCTTATAAAGGCAAAACCTAGACATTATCTCAAAGAAAGCTCATGTCTTAGAAGCAGAAGCAGGACCAAAGTGGAGGTGGAGCAATTCATGCCAAAAGTTGGAATCCTATAACATCTTTTTAAAAAAGAGCATACACACCATAGTTTCTATAATTAAATAATTAGCACCTATTACAAAATATATAAAGAAGCGATATGCAAGTCTTCGCGGAAAGTAACTCCTACTCTTTCAACTTTCAGTATACACTTTTTCCCACTTAAACTACCTATGGGAAAAATCTCCCATGAATTTTCTTATATTCCATTTTTTCCTCATTCTACTAAAGAATGGAGAATGTACAGTAGAAGATATGCTTAATACTCGGTCGTACTATTTGGGTCAAAATTTTTTCTATTCCTCAAAATACCTCCTTCCCCATAACAGTGACAAGCTTCACTTCAAAGTCAACAATTTTGTCTGAGTGGGACTATAGTTTAGGTAATAATTAAAAATACGGTTTCGAGGGATGTATCAGTCTCAACCAAAACCTATCCGTATCGGTTTCGGTATAGATTACGGGCGAAACATATAATTTTTGTCTTCTTTTTTAAAAAATAAATTAAATTTAAAAAATTGAATGGGTTACTCATGGGTTACTCATAATGGCTGTTATCATAACAGTTTCGGAAAACCACGAGACGTTACATATCATGATACAACATTCCAAGTGGATTTAGTGTGTGACGCCCGTATCAGCGTTACATAACGGAAAATCAGTTATGTAACGGCCGTTACACTAGTTAGAGACGTTACATAATGGGTTTATTATAAGTTGTAAACAGAAAATGATGATCAATCAGTTTAATTATGAAAGGCACAGTATTACTGTACTAGAGTAGACAATAACACTTATAGAGATTAGGAAAGCCACTGGTCAAGCTTTTATGAAGCAACAGGGGTAGCAACAAGGTGTCGCCACATGAGACGAGACAATAAAAGGTAATGGGCCAGAAAATAGCACTTAATGTAGCAAGTCCATAAAACAAAAACGTAGGAAGACTAGGGTGATTTTGCATCAGGCCTACATGGCTACATCCACTTCCTCAGTTTGCGTGCAAAACTTGAATTGTGCAATCAATATCTTTCGAATTTGGAATTGAGTGAAATCTGGTTTCTATACCTTGTTTGACCTGTTAAGCATGAATCCGAGCTCTGATTTTAGTTTTAAAAACAGAACAGGATACCTGCAGTGCAAACTAGAATTGGTTTTGGACCTTGGCCCCTGAGCTCCACTGAACATTTTTTTGTATATTTTATATGTTATTCCTTGTGAAGATTTGAGAATGCTAAAAAACCTCGGACTAATTTGGAGTCTGGAAGACCAAGATATGCCCCAGACAAGTTTCTGGATTGTAGCTTGGTTCTGTGCACAGTGCTGCACTGGAACCTGGCCAAAGTCACCATTCCAAGCAGCGACCCGTATATTTTCAGAACCATTTGTTGATCGCCATTTGAAACGGCAACATACTGTTTTCTGAATATGCATCTTGTCTTCATTTATACTACCACCAATGTTTTATTGGACTATCTCTGGGTTGGTGGTAGAGTATCTATCGCCAGCATGCTACCTGTGCTGCAACAGCACACAGTCTCGAATTCTGAGCCCATAAACCTTACTGTTTTGGGGTTTTTTCTGTTCTCTATGTTCACAAATTCTGATTTCCTTTATCTGAGAGTCTAGTTTTGACCTTAAGGTTAGACTTAGCTTGCCAATTTCAATGCTTCATCCTTACACGAGCTTAAACTGTTAAAGCCATTAAAAAAATCCAAAAAATAAAAATCAAAAAATACAAAATCCATTAAAAAATATTCAATTAACATACTTGGAAGTTGAAACTACGTGTGGCTTGATTCCATGTAATTGGCAGTATTAAAACTCAACGAGTCGACTCGAAACTCGACCGAGTTGACTTGACTTGGTCAGGTTTCGAGTCGAGTTTGGGACAAAACTCGGTTTTGACACTGAAAACCGAATAACTCGCCCTGACTCGCCCGAGTTGTTGCACTTTTTAAAAAAAAACAAAAAATAGAGCAAACTGCCTACCTGATTGATTAAATTATGTTTTTTTCTTTTTTTTAACACACCTCACCCACTCTTAAGTATAAATACAAAACAAAAATGGGGTGTTTAGTATATATTAAATTATATATCTCATTTTAGGCATGTTTTATCATTAATTTTGAATTTATATCATAAATATGGTATTAGAAAAATATTATATATATCCAAGTTTTAGGTGTTATTACTCAGACGAGTTTTGTCCGAGTTTCCGAGTTGACTCTACTCAACAAGTTTCCAAGTCGAGTCAAGTCGAGTTTTCGGGTTTTAAAACACTGTAATTGGGTACGTAGTGTCACGGCCTTAGTTCTTTCCCCGACTCAGACCGTGCGGCACTTACCTAACAACCCTCTTGTAGCCAAGTCAGCCTAACCCTTTGAGCTTTGTAGGAGAGATGAGTGGAGAGCACTTGGAAGAATGTTAGCACTCTTATTACTCAAGATCACTTTATAATTCCTGGATGGATTTAAGGATGCTTACCAATGAGAGGTATTTCCCCTTTTATAGACCTAGAGAGAATGTTCTACAATTCTAGAACATTCACCCACCTCCTTTCCTAAGAGATCTCTAGAACATCTCTAGGAAGTTCATCTCTAGAACCCTCCAACACCTTCTTTCTAGAATTATTCTAAACTAGTTTCTACACAATTCTCTAGGAAGCTTCTAGAGAAGCTTCTAAATACCTACTTTTATCCTTCTAAAATTTTTACAAGTATGCCTACAAAGTGTTTGGTGTAATGTCTAGGTGGGCTATCCGTGACAGTAGGCAACCCAATGTAGGTTAAGCTCCCTTAGGATAGAAAATTAGGTTAGTTTCCTTTTTCATCATGCTAGCTATTTTCTGAATTTAGCATGTTTGCTTTAATGGAAGTATGTTGACAAACCTGATTTGGCATGTTTCCATTGTACTTTGTTACTATTTGGCATATTTCCATATTTAGCATGATTTCCTTATTAGCATGCAATTAAATTAGAATTTCCTTTATGCTATGTTTGGTTGCCGAGATAATAGGTGAAAAGATGGAAAAGAAAAGAAAATTTTGGATTACTTATACAAATTCTAGTTGTGTATTGTCTAATTTTCTTTTTTTTTTCAATGTTCCCACTTATTTTCTCGACAACCAAACATAGGGTTAAGGTTTCCAATTGTCTAAAATGAATTTAGGAAGTAGGTAACACCTTTGGCTATGGTGGATGTCTAAGGGTGCCTAACACCTTCCCTTAGACATAAGTGAATTTCTTACTATGATTATCTAAATAGATCAATTGTCTTGTCCGTTAAATTTAGAGTTCCTAATTTTACCTCTAATTAAAATAGGTGGCGACTCATTTTTTAGTCATTTTCCATTATTCCTACTTAGGGTTTCCCCCAATTTAGAATGGTTCTAAATTCTACGTTCACAGATTGGTGAGGTCCCCCAATACCCTCTTGTGTTGTTGTGCACCCTTTTTCTACTAGCTATATCATTGTCCTTAGCATATGGGGCTTCAATCTCTGATAGCCCATCAAGACCCAACATCCCTGCATTCACCGTCTCTATAGGCTTTATGGACCTTACACCCTTAAACGAAGAGTCCGAATTGACACTTTCACCTTTTATGGACTTACGCTACTTTCGCTTGAATCCAACTCACCCCATACGTGATACGACTACATGAGATCCCCCTTGACCCAATGGATAAGACTTAAATCCCATGTCAACCCCTCCCCCAAATCACTGCTCTCCACTATCTGATGTAAAACTTGGTTCCTTGGATCGCCTTGTACCTACTTCGGCCTACTTTTGTTTAGGAAACATATCCTGTTCTCCTTGGATATGTGTCATTCAGTAGATGAGGGCCTTCATGATTTGATAAGGAATTTGTAACGCTAGCTACCCTCTGATGTACTACTTGCCCTTTTCTCCTCATATGTCAACCCTATACGCCCTTATAGGCCTACTCTGAAATGCGGCGGAATGGAGGGGGATGTGAGCCGACCTAACCTTCGTACATTATTGTACAGCTTCCACATTCTTAATCTTAAGGGTGAACTAAATCTATATTTTAATATTTCTTTAAGTTTTACTGAAATTTTCTCTTTTTTCGATTTTTTCCTCGACACCCAAATTCTTCCATTCCGATAATATCATGCAATATTTATCACGATATATCTGATTTTTAAACTGTGATAATTCCCACGATAACGACATTTCAAACCTTGGTCCTTCTATAGTGACAAAGTCGGGGTTCGGGATTAATTCGGCAAAGGTCAAGTTCGGAACAATCCGGAAAAAATAGGGGGGAAAATCGGGAAAAATTCGGAACAAATAAAAAATAAATTAATAAATATAAAATTATACCGAACAATTTGATTCAAAAATATACAAAATAAGTAGTTTTTTACCAAGTTTGAGATAATAATTCGGGAATAACCCGAAAAATTCGAGAAAAATTCGCGAATAATCCGCAAATAATTCGCGGAGTTTTTTGTTACAGAGCTTCTAGGGAGGTAGGATCCTGTTTGTTTCAATCCAGTGTTGAGTTTATATGCTTGTAAACTCTATTGCCGAGTCCTTTCCTTGTATTCCTCTTTTCCTATTTATTATATATAACTGCATTATCGATCAAAAAAAAAAACATTGCGATTGAAAGAAAACATCAGCCTACCTTTCTTGCCCCCCTTTCTTTTGGAAAGACCCCAATATAGAGAGGGAATAGACAGTCTGACTGAATATTCCAATGCTAGGCTCCTAATTCTGATAATCTTCAAAAAAATCAGTTGGCTAACAACAGAATAGACTGCTAAATCTTAGGCAAGTTGACAGCGTTTACTCCATTGGCAAAACAAAAACAATAGTTTAATAAGTTTTTGAGTTTATCAACTTATCAATGGGACATTCTTGACAAAGCTAATTGCTTGATTGTGTATTATCTTCACACATCTTCTGGCTCCTTTTGTACGAGGTACCCCTAATTTTCTAGTTTTTACCAAAGTAAATAAAATTATAAGAATTTGATAGATGTGGAACATGAAGCAATAACAAGCCTCAATATATTATGAATCCATTAAAAATCCCGGTCACTTGGTAGATGGCTTTCAATTTTAGAAATACACACAGTGCGTGATAAAGAAATGATAAAATTACCATTGGTTTTTTGTAAGCCATCTCAATGAGTTTGTCCATTGCAACCCGCTCTAGCTCCCTGCACATGAATGAACCCACATTGAGTTTATCTCAAGGAGGTTAAAAAATGTATAGTATCAGAAACAAATATAAGGTATTGAGAATCCTACCGTTCTTCCACCTCTCTCTCTTTTTGGATAGCTTTATCTATTTTGCCTAAAAGCCCCTTCTTTTTTGCAATCTATCGAATCGATCAAAAACAAAATTAAACAAAGTAAGTTTCATAAACAATAGAAACAGTTACAGGAATGAAGAAAATTGAACTGGCAATCATTGAAAACAGAATTTGACGATAATGTGATTATGGAAGCAAATTATTGGGAATCGGCACTTCTTTCTAGTTTCTGCACAAATACAGTGAAGCAATTATCATTAGAAAACAGAAATAATTATGCGGCACAACCTGTTGGTAAAGACCTTTCTTAAGTTCAACAATATCTTGATTAATCACTTCTTCTCCCTCCGCCAAATCAGGCTGTAGCAAGGCAAAAAATAAAAAAATAAAAGAGGGGGAGAGAGAGAGAGAGAATGTTATGATTTATATATTTAAAAAAATAGTACCATCATGTAATTCACAAGACTCACAGCCAAAGTTACAAGAATAAAAATGTGCCACTGGCATGTGTGATTAATACAGTAAAGCTTAAAGTAAATGAATACATAAGTGAAGCCGACTCCAATGACTAAATCTTTTCTCACGACAAGCAAAAAAGGTTAATTTTAACAAACATTATTGCTTATATGAAATAAGAGCCTACCACTGTGTCTGGATATATGCCTATACTTCGCAGCTCCAGCAAAAGTTTGTCGTTCAGACACATCTGCTGATATTGGCAATCAAAGGAGGAAACGTCAGAAACATTTAGGTGCACAGGTCGTGTCCCATCCAGATTGTTTTGAGAAAACCCAGAGACAACCCCAACCTCTGAATGTAATAAACCATCATCTCCTTCCCACAGATCAGCATTATACAAAGGATTGTCAGTACTCCCATGACAAGAAACTCTGTCTAACATACAATGCTTCTGAGACCGAAGATCCACTTTCGACTCACTCTCAGATCCCATCCTCTCCATGTCAATGTCAATAGGGATACATGTACCAGAAGGAGGATCATCACTTGCTTGCCAGAAAGACAGATTGCTCCTTTCAATGTCGTGGTCAAATTCTTCAGTTTCATCTTCCCCAATCAAAGCCGAGAGAACTCTCTGGTACAGTGGAGTAACCTCGTCGAACCCACTCTCTGTGTCTAATCTTCCACATATATTATTAACATCCTGGAACTGATCAACCAATCCCACAGTCGTAACAGATTCGTTTAGTTCACTTCGATTTGGTTTGCTTCCTTGTCTTTCACTATAAACAAGAGGTTGAGACAATGAAACTTCTTCATGCACAAGCGCACCCTGAGAAGGCAGAACAACTTCAGAACAAATAGATGGAGGAGATTCATAAACCAAATACAATGTTAGACCAACTTGTTCACTAAATTTGTTTTCTACTTGTAAAGTTTGTTTGTCCGAGCTCAACCATCCAAAAAAATATCCTGATGAATGAAATATAATGTTGGTTTAACTGTCAAGCAAGATGAAAGGAAAGAGACGGAAAGATGAGAGAAACATATGTTCCTTAAATATCCAACCAATGGTGTCAAATAAGCAGATCTCGGTCAATAGAAAATACCAAAACATTACTGTCAGTGCCAAACATCTGACAAAGACTTCCATCAAGCGCCTCTGAAAAACTTAGCTGATCCAAAAAGAAAGGAAAATTTAAAGCGTCTGTCAGTGAGAAACTGAAACAAATAAAACTATACCCAAAAGAATGCTTGAAAACATATGTAGACCACCTGTTGCTTCAAGTAGGATGTGTCCTCTGAGCTAACAGAAGCAAAAAGGGGTTCCATTTTCTTCCAGAATGAACCAGAACAGGCAAGATCTGCAGAATCAAGAAAGAATAGTACACTACTGATAAAATATATATCTATATATAATATGTATGTGCGCTTATATGCGAGATAGAGAGACGCCTGTAATGTAAAAACAAAACAAATTTGAGATGGTTAGATGCATACTGCTGGCATGACGAGCAGAATTTGCGGCTGCTAATAGTTCTTCATGATCATCATATGATTCACCTGGACCATGGTACGCAAAAGAATATTTATAATTCTCGTTCTCAAGAATTTTTGCAGGAAGGCAAACTCTTGAATTTTTATTTTTTTTATCTTTTTTTTTCCTGGTCTTTTTGTCTGAAACAAGAATTAAAAGAAATAGGAACAATACTCAACTTTTATACAACATATTAGAAAATTTTAGGGTTGTGAGAATGTCATCACACTTTTCAAAAAAAAAGGGGAAAAAATTAACGCGGTATAATCTCTGTTTTCCAAAAAATCCTTATATCTCACAAGACTTTCAGATGTATCAGAGATATCTGTGACAGTGTAAAATTACTACTCCAGACGGATGAAAGTCAAATTTGATTAGTTATTTTAACATACTACCTGTGACATCTGAGGAACCACTATTAAGCACATGCCCGGGGCGAGTAAAAGCCTTGCGCTCTGACAGCTTTTTTGAAGGAGGACGACCCAATTTACTGAATCAAGGAAATGCAATGAAATATCAATAATGAGAGTTATTTAACAAATGCTACACGAACAACTTCGATTCTCACATTAGAGAAAAACATTTAACACCTTTCATTTTTATCAGAACCAGGCCTCGTGCTTCGAAGTGGCTTTGTTGAAGTTGGATTCTCCAACTTTTCCCTCAATGGAGGAATGCCTGCCCTTGAGAGTGAAGAACCCCTTCCACTCCTTCCTTGTCTCCGAACACCATCTCCAATATCTTCCTTAATAAGTATTTTATTCTTCTTTGTAGGCATTATGAAAGACCCAACTTTGTGGACTCCATTCCCTGGTCTGCCCTCTACCTCACCACTATCAATTCCTTTCTCCTTCAATTTGCTTTCACCAGCTCCTGACTCTTCACTTTCGGATAATCTGGCTGGAGATGAAACATTCTCAGGTTTCATTTTAAATTGTTCGGTTTTATTAGCCACTCCCCTGGCAAGTAGTGGTCCATTGGTCCCATCAGATGATAATCTAGCACCAAAATCAGAAGCTGAAAACCCTTCAGATGATATCTGAGCTTCATCATGGTTGGAGACAGGAGAAACTAGATTTGTTCTCCTTGTGCGTGAGATTTTTTGTGGTCTCTGACCAACCCACTGGGTCACGGGGGGTGAAGATGATCCTGTGGGCATTGGACGCTTGCGATTGTTTACCCCACCCACTGACTGGACTTTGTTTAAGCTTGGACGCTGATCCCACCCCTCAAGAGTTCCAGATGTGCGGGGAATAGTAGGAGATGAGTTTGCCATCACGACAGAGCCAGTTCGCGGTGCCCTAGAAGCCTTTCCTTTTGTCACTGAACTTTGACAGCCTACCTGATTGTCCTCGCGAATTTGTAGCCTGGATAATAGGGTCTCAGAATGTGTCAAAAAACACCTTCATCATTAAATAATTAAGTGAACATAATGTAAAATGTCAAGGAAATGAAAATGTAAAGGAAACTTAACAGACATCCTGGTTGCAGTAAGTTCTATTTTATGGTAAATGTGAAGGAATAAATACATACTTATGGTTTCCTTTTGCTACAACTCTCTCCTTATCTAATCCAGCCGCACGGTCCCTCAGAAGAGAGACATTTTCCAGCTCATTCCTGGGTATTGTGCGAGCATTTGAACTAGCAGGCTGGCAAGTATCTAACTTGTTGATTCCGCCAATCCCATCAGAAGGTCCTGATCTGCAAGAGATGTGTTGTTCAGCAACATAAAAAATATGTTTTGCTTTTACAGCGAAGAAGAACTGTATTCAACAAATCTAACCCTAAGTAATTGCTAAATAGTGACTACAGCAGCAGAGCATTTTAGTAAAACAACAAAACCTTCAAAAGAAGGATAAGTTGTACAGATGGTATTCTCATCATAAAAGCAACAATATGTAGAATTCTCCGTATATCAATAGAATCTATAAGAAAGATACAAAAGCTCCATACACGAAAAAACCAATGGTTTCTTGAGGAACGGGATATAAAAGGATCTGGACCCCCAACAAGTTATAGACATCATAATTACAAAGGATGCCCGGTGCATCAAAAGTATGAGATTGCAAGTTTGCAACAACTTCCAAGTACCAACAACCTAATAGACACTTCATAAACAGTTCCTGTGGGCAATCACTGTATGTTTTAAAAAGGAATTTGAACAATTAAAATTGGTCTGATCTCTATGCCAGAATCCACAAATCACTCAAGAATTTCCTCTGAAATAGATTTGGATTGGTTGACAAAAAGTTTCACAAAAAGAGAAAGTACCCAACTTGCACCGATAGGTCTAAATTATGCTTGTTGTACCCAATCGATTTTACAAATATAATCTTGATTCCATGACAGGTTATTTTCAAAACTAATAAAGTTAATGTAGGTTAGCAAAAGGATCAACAATCGAATCCAAGTTCTGCAACGCCTCTATATGCAACCAGTAGTTGGTCACTTGGTTGCAATAATTCAACAATTAACTAAGATCATGGGAACTGAGCTCATTCAGACAGAGGTGAAAGTATTGTGGAGGAGGGTCATTCAAAGCAATGATGAGAGTAGGATACAGGTTTGGGATGTTAGAGAGGTTAAATGGTCCTAAAAAGTAAGGGTTTGAAAGGTCACATTGTAAGGGCTAAGCAAAGTAGGGTTTGGGATGTTAGAGGGTAAATGGTCCTACAAAGACAAAGTAGGGGTTTGGAAGGTCACCTTGGACGGGCTAAGCAAGGTAGGGTAGGAAATGCTTTTAGTGAGGATATCCCAAAACGGGCAGGAGGGGATAGAATCCATTTTTGTGAAGAAGAAGAATCCATTTTTACGAAGAAGAATTCAGTAGAGAAGTTACGCATCATAAATCTTCGTCATTAACCCATATGAAGGGAGTTCTTGTTAAGGGACCATCTAGAGTGGATCAACAGAGATGTAGTGTAGAGTCCAAATTTCAGGAGGAACTTGAGGCACTTCAGATGTAGGAACAGCTACAGAAATATCAAGTGAGAGAAATTTAAGGTGAAGTAGAGTTATACAACCTCGATGGAGATATTAAGGATCGCCCCAATTTGGAATCACTAGTTATTAGTGCAACTCAACTTCGCCTATGTCAATTTGGTGTCAAAGCAAATTCTAATCCTCAACGTAAGGCTTGCGAAAACATTTTATTCGATTAAGAACACAGATGTTTAAGATACGAATATAAACCGTCAATAGGTTTCACTATCATGGTTCAAAAAATTGACACGTATCATGCGTGCCAGTACAATACGATACGTATAGGTTTTTTGAACCACTGAAATAGATGAACAAAAGATTAAAGATTCCAGTGTATCGATAGTGTATCAACAGTATCACGCATATCAGTGTCAAAATGCACGGTACTGTGTGATACATTATCGATATGCTTTCTTGAGATTGGTCGATGCTATGAAGAGGCGTGTTTTAACCTCTTTGAACCCATTTGGGGTGTTCTCAAACCCTCCCAAAACCATCTCCGAACCATCAAAATTGTTCCAAAATCCATTCTAGAGATTGACAGCAACTCCATTGTCGGTATTTTTCACTCATTATTAAAAATACAAGAATGAAATTAACAATTAAGACATTGAAATAATATTTGACTTTAGTTTATGAATGATCTATCTACCACATCTACACTAACTCTAATTTATGGAATTTCATTTTTTGATTTAAAAAAAAACTCTAAAAACATATTATCTTTTAGGTATAATATTTACTTACTATATATAACATTCGTGTAAATAAGTCAATGGATGATCGAGCACATCCAATGACTATTCATGATTTTGGGAGTGTTTAGAAATTTATTTTTTTGAATTAGAAACAAATAAATAGTACTAGTTGTCTAAGCTATATTTGTTGACTTATATTAAGTTAGTTTGCTATATGTTTCAATGATACCTTATTTCCTTGAAACCTACTAGTCTAATCTTCGAGATGCCGCCAAAGAAGATCTTAGAGAAAGTCTTAGACATAGGATGGCACTTGGCAGTATATGGGCCCATAGAGCAGAACAGATTGTGGATGACTATTTTGCAGATTCTTAAAGACGATGGGTGTGTCCCGTGTAAACGTGTTGAAACGGACACGCCTGTGTTGTCACTAGCAACAAGAATCCATGAATTTTGGACTCGGATGGATACAGACACGCCTGATAACCATAAACTTTAAGTATTTATTATACTAAAAAAAAAGCATACAACTGCATATAATTCGCATAAATTTCAGCTCATAAAAAAAATGAAACTAGTAGGAAAAGAGGGTAAGGAGTATGATTCATCTTTTAACAGGAAAAAAAATATAGAAAAAATAAGCCTGCAACAAAAAATGGGAGGTTCACAGCGTGAGATTGGGGTATCTAGCAGCGAGATGTTGGTTATAGTAGAGAGACAATGGATTGGTTTATAATTATAAACATGTTAAAGTAGAGGTTGAAGAGTGGTCCTAACATTGAAGAGATGGATCCACATGTGCAATTGTAAGAAGGGGTCAACAGAAGAGGCTAAAGGATATGTGGTAAAGAGGAAAAATCGGGAAGACAATGAAGGAAGCCATCTAGAAGTTCTTCATATGCAGCTGCATCCCACTTGACGTCATGACATTCACCTATTACATTGATGAGGCTTAGAGAGTTGGGTCAGGAGCAAAGGGAGGACCCACTCCCTAAAAGATCCAAGGGTGATACTTGATGAGGAAATTGCTAAGATTTGTACATACATCAGGTTCCTTTAAGAGGAACTAGGAGATATAAGGTGTGAATATTATGTATGATGGCTGGACTGGGCCGACGAGGTTGTCTCTATTCAAATTTCGCGTAAACTGTGATGGTAAGACCGCCTTTCAAAAATTGGTTGATGCATGTAGTTACAAAAAGGGCCACATTTACCTGTATCACCTAATGGTAATGTGGTCAAGGAAATTGGGGAGGAGTACGTGGTGTAGGTTATCGCGGAAAATCAGCCTTTGTTTAAGAAAATTGGGGAGCTTTGCTAGAGCTTCTATAGAGCAGATGACGAACCATGGGGAGATCACTTACATGTTCCGAGAGGGCATCCAACTTATGCATTAACCTTTCCAAAAGCATGTTGGTGTGGGGGGTGGGGTCGATGAGATTTTGGAGGGTCTATCAAAGGAGTGTGCTCGCAAGTCGCATCATGGGATGTCATCTAGGAGAGCTTTCAATTAAATATTTCAGCATGCCTCTTTGTTCTATAGAAATTTCTAAATGCATTTAGAATCCGTTGATCGAAATAGTAGAAAGGAACTGGAGAGGTGGAAAAAGAGCTTCATGTATTTAAATTGAAGAATGACTCTCATCAAGATTGTTCTGACCAGCCTCGCAGTATTTTACATCTAAATCCATTAGATGTTGGCTTCAATTGCAAATTGTCTAGAAAGATTGCAGAGGATCTCTTATGGATGGAAGAGGAGTCAGAAAGAAATGTCATTTAGTCAAGTGGGAGTGGGTTTTTCGTCCTCAATAACTTGGTTGGTAGGACATGAGAAGACTATGCTACATGAATAAGATTCTTCTTAGGAAGTGGTTTTGGCATTTTAGTATTGAGGATATGGCTCTTTGGAGGAGGAGGATTAGGTCCAAGTTATGGGCTTCTAATCACGAGGTTCTAATCAAGTCATTACTCCTTATGGATTGGAGTTTGAAAGGGGATAAAGAAGAAACAAGATGATTTCTTCAAGAATATGTAAAAGAGATGAACTTATTTTGCATTTTACCACCTGTTTCATTTTATGTCAAGACAAGAAGAGGCTGACTTGTAGATTGAACGTTTGTCCAGTTTCAAATTTAAATATAGTCTTGCATGACAGCAAACCCAGATATGTGGTATCAACACTTACAAACTTTTCCAACTTGGCAAGCTGGCATGGTAGCAATTTTGGTTTCCAAATTCATTATGTAAAGCTTTAATATTTTTTTTGATCGATAAAAAAAAGCTTTAATATTCGGAATATGTTATCAAATCTAATTCCTCCAATTTCGGGAAAAATAATAATACTAGTTACAATAACAATAATTAAACATCAATGCATTAATAACAAAAAGCAAGCTAAATAATAATGAAATGGAAAGCATTTACACAAAGAAATGCAGAAAAATACAAAAAAAACTGGCATAATATACATTTAGTAAGGGAACCTACACCTCTCTCCAGCAATATTAGACCACCAGAGCGTCTGAGACCAACAACAGTATGCTACAATGAGGAATGATGTGTTAATGAAAAACAAAAGAAGTTACCTGAAACCATGGGCCTCACAAGATCGCGACCTAGGATCACTACCAAGCTTTTGATGCATAGTTCGCTTGATCTCTCGGTCTCCATCCATAGCTCTAGTAACCACTGTACCTACAGAGCGTTTCCTTTTCATTTTCTGGTCCCACCCTTCCCCTCCAGCAGGCAATCTTTGGGTCTTTTCTTCAACCTGAATAGAACCCCCACCGCCAGCCCGGATTATATCTCTATCCTTTTCCATGACTACAGGTTGCCTTGACAGGGCAGCAGTCCGACCTTCTGCCTGAAAGGATCTGAAAATATGAACCAGTTCTCTGAATAATAAATCAAAGATACTTAAGAGTGAGCGATAGCTTTTGTGAGCAATAAATGCATGCTAATTATTGGATATGAGATGGATAAGAATAAATGTTTCCTAATAATAACAGCCAGAAAAGTTCAATTTTAGATTTCTGGTCTTGAAACCAAAGACTGTTTACGCAGAAACTTTATTGGGTACAACAACAAAAAACGATATCTCATGTATACAACAGTAAACTCCTTAGCACGTAAAATCATTCAGAACAAGGTAAGAGGATCTCCTGCAAAACAGGAGATAAAGGCTTAAGACAAGGTGCTCATAAAGATTGCACCATGGAAAATTTTACAAATACAAACCCGTACTTCCACTACTGATGTGCGAGCACGCTTATTCAGAACAACATTCTTAGTCTTGTCCTCCAATCTTTGAGGTAAAAGGTCTGGAGAGTTTCGATGAATCTGACTTCCCATCTTCAACAAATTTGCCCCACCTGACCTATCACTTGACAAGAGCTCCGACCGTTGGCGCTTCTTTGAACTTAGGGCTTCGCAATACTTCTCCAATTTGAGTATGGATTCACACAATGTTTTTGCTCTATCCCTGGTCAAAATACGTTACATCTTCAGTAGACAACAACTACTCAATGTCATGTGAGTGTTTTGGTGACAGTGAGTCCATAAGTAACTACATCCTAGGTTTCCCAACATACATCTAAGGTCCCTTATACTCTTCTACATGCACAGACTTTGATAATGACAAAAGATGATTTGTTATAAGTGTTCAATGGTATATACAAACAGATGAGCTCGGGTGACCTAGGGACAGATTTAAGTACCTTATACCATGATGTGGGCGGGAGGAGGGGGGGAGAAAATACATGCAGCATATATAGATGGGATCTTACAATATATAGAAAGCTAATATATTTAACTGCATCCAGGAACAATTGTGATGTGCTAGTCTATAGTTACTGTAAGAGATCAAAAATTACCTGGCCTTGATAGAGGCATCTAACACATTTGCTTTGAAACGTTTTAATTCGTCTGTTGCGACTGGATGATGAGGCTTAGAATGGGCAGCTCCAAAAGGATGATCTACTGAGGTACCCCCAGAGGAAACACCCAGTGCCCTTCTTAGCTCTACCGAGCTGGAATATTTCTGACCACCAATCATAATTGGCTCCAACATCAGACATTGAGACAACGGAGGCATATCCAATGACAAAGCAGTACTCCCCCTCGAAGAACCATTCCCGGAACTTAACCCCCGGCTCTCTATACCCTCCCGAAAGCTTCCCGACCTGTCCAAATTGGCAGCAGAATAGTTCCCCCGCTGCCCATTTGGATAGGTCGCAGCAAAAGCCGACCCCTCCGGACTACCCGAAGTCAACTCAAATCTCATACTTCCTACCATTACTCAAAATCAAGAGTAACAACTCATATTCACAATTGATCAACCACCCGTCTAAGAGACTCGAGTAACAACTTCTGATACAGTGCCCTTGCCATAACTACCGGGAAGAGTAACCAAAAAAAAACTGGAATCAACAGGAAAATTTCAAATTATCAAACTGTTCAGTTCACTCGGACTCCAGTCCTCAGCACATCGTAGTCAAGACACCTGCAACTACTCTTCTGGAAGTAGAGATAAAACGGGAAGAAATGGTTGAGACCTTCGACTCAATGAAAAAAAAAAACAAACTAGCTGTTAAAGAAGCAACAAAACTACGATTCCCCCTGCATAGTAGAAGCTCAACACGACCTGAAATTCAAATTGCAGACTCAAAGGAGAAAACTTCAACCCAGTATCAAAAGATCAAAAAACCCAAATTTCGAGAAATGCACAAAGAGAATCACCTCGAAACGAACAGAATTCAGAAGAAAATCAGAGCCCGAGTAACAAAATCTAGCCAAAACACAAAACCCTAATCAAAACAAAACTCGTTAAATCAGGGCACGGAGACGAAATTATCCTAAAAATAAACAAGAGAGCAGAGAGAAGGTCGAAGAATTCCGAAACCCTAGCTCCACCGGAAATCTAGGGCATGTGGGAGAAGATTACAGAGAAGAGGAAATAGTTGGGGGAAATCGGAACGTACCGGCATTCACCGATTCAACGACATCGGATCAAGCGACGAAATCTAGAGATATATAGAGAGAATGGAAAAATAAAAATAAAAAGGCCGTTTTTTGCGAGCCGTGGTTGAGGAGATTTGTGCAATAAAAGGTCGGCCAAATGGGTGAGAGAGAAAGTATGGGAAAGGTAGCGGAGAAGGGGCTTCTCCGTAATTTAAGGGTGTTTTAGTTAGCGCTGCTCAAGGTTGGTTTTTGGTTCCTTCTGTGGGATCGAGGGAAGTCTTTTTAAGGTCTTGTTCTGAAAACTGAATATTCAATATTCTATTTTCTATATTTGGCATATGAAAATACTAGGGGGGTCAAACCAAAATAGAGAGGTAAGATCTCAAAAGTCACTCAGGAGGAGCAGGGTTGGCTGAATTTTTGAAAAAAAAATTGTATTATGTTATTTAATTATTAAATAAGTCATGACCATGAGACATTGGACAACTGTCCCTAAAATTTTAAAATATGTATCTGACTTGTATTGTATTATTTAATTATTTAATATGGCATAGTTACGGGATAAGAAGGTTAATTGACTCCTTAAAGAAGGAGAAACAATACTTATGAATACATATGAAACATATTGATGAGATGGCCACGAACGTGGTCTTAAAAAAAATTGGGAGCTATGCCCCCCACACCCCCCTCTAGACCCAAAAAATTTAGCACTCACCTGATCTTTCTCTACAAATCTATTAATAACTATTAACTTTTTAATCGACTATCACTTTCCTCCTACAAGAAATTTTAAGTTCACCCTTGCTTGATGGGTGTTGTAAATATGATGAATTCGCCTTAGGTGTTTGGAGATGGACTTGGTTTCAATTCCCAAAATGAAGTGGTTCCATATGATTGTTATAAGTTTTTCTTAGGTGATGCGGCACGAAGACCCACTCTTCCTCCTAATACCCATGAATAGTAGATAAATGACATTGACTTCTCATAATAGGCCACCAAAAGAAATGTGATGGAATCAAACAAATAAATTGTTGAGTATAGCATCAATAATTGACTTACTTACTGTGACTTAATATTTGAGAAATCTACAAAGGAGAAGAAAATGGAACGACACATGGGCTCTTGCTCTACTCAATTTTGTTGATCTAGTTTGAAACCAAATACTTCATGCTTCATGTTTTTGCTCTAATTGATTCAAGTGACATGCAATAGAGCGACAACTAAATTTTATAACATAACTAAATTGAATCAATTGACAAGTCAATTATGTAAGTACAAATATGTCAACCACTTGATCTCTAGAGTTGACTACTATTGACTATTGAATGGACTTTTAGATTTCTTATGACAATTTAGATTTTTTTTTATTTTTTATGGCAATATGTGTAGAGACCTTGCAAACATTAATTTCACTTTGTACAAATAGGCCGAGACTTTTGAGATTTTTGAAAATAGAAGGGAGAACTAGACCAAAAACCAATTATACAAATGGTTAATGTAATCCTACTTTGCACATTAAATGTTTAAAAATTCTTGAAAGAAAGTAGCATAATCAGTTTCGGTCAACTACATTTGTCTCTTCACCATCGCTTAGTAAACCACATATAAAAGTGGACCTCTACATTACAAATATCTATGCTTTATCTCATCACGGAATCAATCTACATTGCAAAAAAAATGATGAAGGATTTTATACCTAACCAACAATAAAATAAAGCGTAACTATGAATCGAAGCTATGATTTCTCTAGATTTCAGAGCTCCCAAAACATGAGTAAATATATTTTTTATGGACATAAATGTCCTTATATTATTTCACTATTTACCAAAACCCCTTAAAATAAAACGTGTTGGGAGCTTTGGTTCGTAGTTAAACTCTAAGCACAAAAATAAAAATCGTATATGATAAGGCTGTGCACCATTGTTCTATGCTTCGCATTCACTTAAAAGTCAAGGAACGTGAGTATATAATCACACACATATGTTGGTATTGTGATGAACCTCAAAAATATGAGTTTAAATATGAATCAGAGCTCTGCTTCAAAGTATTTGTCGGAGCTTCCATTTTCCATTGTAAAATGGTTGCAGTTTTGTAAATATGAGTGAAAATTGTGCTACTAATTTTCACTCTCGTTTTCCTGTATTTACGTAACTGTCACAAAGCTTTACTTTGAAAAGGAGATCCCTACCAAAATCTAACTTTCTTGTCAATACATTATGACATTCAAGTTATATAAGTTGATAGTAAACTAAAATTTGTCCTAGTCTTGCGTAAACATATTATGGCAATGCAACAATATTAATTGTTTCAAAGTGAGGTTGACACAACATGCAACATTGTTGGTCTTTAATATTACATGCAATTTCATTTTAACAAGTAATTTCTCCATGAGTCTATTAACCCAGTCATGATGGACAACTAAGTCACTTAATTAAAATATTGTAGAGATGGGTCCTCACATACTACAAGTGCGACATGTCGCCAAGTCTGGACCAAATTTGGATTATAAAAATCTCTTGTAAATTGGGCCTACATTGGGCTGAGCCTATTAAAAAATCACAAAAATGTTAGCCCAAAATTGGCCCAAGTCTCTTGCCTAAAGGATCAATGTTTTTTTGTGCATGAGTACTCAAACACAATACACTCCCTTATTAAAAGTATACATTACCTCCAACATCTAGTCCCTTTTGCTTCCTTTTTCCTATGTAAGAATATTGTTATTCTTTTTTTCTTCTCTGCAAAAAGATTAACCATGATTGTTAAATTAAGTAAAGAATGCCTAAATTATATATCAATTTTACAACTTCGCAAATAACTTTCTATTTTAACTTAAAATAATATATTTATTGTTATTGAATATAATCCGGAATGATTTTAGTAGCCACATAGATTGGAAGTTATTTAAGAACAAGAACAAGTTGGTGTGCGCATTATTTAAAAATGTGGTGGTCATCGTCAAATTTGCTTCTTAAATATTAGACAAAATCTATCACATGCATGAAGAAATAAAGGAAATTCATAAACAATAGATTTGAAAAAAAAAATGGATCATTGAAAATCAAGGTTCTAGAACATTGTCCCTCATTTTATTTTCTTAACTGAAAGAAACTTAATAGAATTTTGGTAAAACTATAGTTTGAGTTGATTTTTGCAGCGTCATAAATTGGAAGCTATTTAAGAATAAGTTGGGTGTGCATTATTATAAAATATGATGGTGGTCATTATCATATTTTCTTCTTAAATATCAATCAAAATTAAGCACATGCATGAAGGTATTAAACAAATTTATAAACTAAAAATATGAAAAATCGATATAAAAAAATAGATCATTAAAAATCGAGGCTCTGAAACCTCATCGCTTATTTATTTTCTTAATCGAAAGCAACTTAGTAGGAATTTGGAAATATATATAAAAGAAAAGACATTACTTCTGAAAGATAGACATGGAAATAGATCTATTTATAAAGCAAGAAATGAAAATATGAAAAAAATAAAGCCTAAATTGTTAAGAGAACTTACAGACCTTTCTCTACCGATTATACTATCTCTCTTCTCTTCCCTTCTTTTCTCTTCTCTTCTCTTCTTTCTTTTCTTCTAGGATATGTGATAGACTAAAACAACAAGAGCAAGTAAATAGGAAACACTGGAGCAAGGTTGTCAAATGACTACATTTGATAAAGAAATTTTTTTAGGGGGTCTGTATTTAAAATAAAGAAGAGGTGAGTAAAAAAATTTCCATTCTAGCTTTATATATACAGGTTGTGGTTTCAACTACGAGGCAGATTTTGCGTGCTACTGATAGACGCGTGCCCGTGATACATGCAAACAAATAAAATAATATATCTTATATAAAAAATAGAACATTATATATATATATATATATGAGGAATGTTATTATTCACTAAGACTACTAAACTTGGTAACATTTACTTAATCTTTTTTTAGAGAATAACTATCAACAGGAGCTCTTGTTGAATAATCAACCAGAGCAACCTAAAAATTGCCTTGGGAATGAGTATTTATGAAAAAAAAATTAATGTTAAAAAAATGACAATCTTTGTGATCATGATTACCAAACTAACACTTTTCAAGGCAATTTTGGGGTTGCTCCAGTTGACTATTCAACCAGAGTTCCTGTACATAGTTAATCTCTTTTTTTTACCTGCTATGTAATGAAAAACATTATATCAAATATAACGGTAATTTGGTATTTTTATAGGAAACAACTCATTAAATGAAAGAGACAAGAAATTCAAACAATTTAATGAGTGATCCAATGTAAAAAGACTAAACTACCATTAACTTTAGTGAGTATGATAATCCATACAAGAGTGTTTTGGTAAAGGTTACCAAATCACTAGTCCAGTGAACGTTGACAACACCCCCATATGTATATATATATATATATATGTGTGTGTGTGTGTGTGTAACAAAAATAATTAAATAACCATATAAAAGATTGTCAAACGAACTTCCATCTACTCTTTTCCAATGATTATACTATGAGGGATATATTACATGGTATTAGAAGTGCGTAAGCATAATACATGCAAAAATACATTTCTATATAGGGGATGCACTATATATATACATATATATATATGTGTGTGTGTGTGTGAGAGAGAGAGAGAGAGAGGAAAAAAATGATACCATTTGTAGACTTAATTACTAGGTTTTTAGGGATCCTTGATATGACTAGAATTAACATAGCTTATATGACTAAATTGGGTTAGATAATTATTATTGATAAAGAAAATATATGGGCTAACATTATAGGAAAATACCTAATGAAATCTAATATTTTCCAAGAAATAGTTGGGTTCCACGATTTTTGGTCTCGAATATGCATTATCGAAGAGAGGATCCGAACTCAAAGTAGCATAAGATGGATTGTAGGAGATGGGAGTAACATCATGTTTTGCATTGGTAATTGGGTATAGCGTTGATCATTTCCTAGTCTCAAGTTATTGGCATGAAGTAAGGTTTGTGTTATACAAAATTCTTTAGCAATTAAGTCTCCAGTATAAAATGTGTTTCCTTAGATTAGCAAGAAAATATTGATAAGCTTATAGAAGAATTTATCACCATGAGGGAAGGAATTGAATGAATTATGCTTCCAATAACAAAGTGCTAGACCTCCCTAAAATTTGTTGAAATCTCTTATGTAGGCATCATGTAATTTTAATGAACAAATATTGCATTATGATGTATCTTTCTTGGTTTCCGACTTGACTAGATCTGTAAAATATAGACACAACAAAGGTTGGAAGTTTGAAACTAGTTTTGGAATCAATGAAAAGATAAATTTTAATTGAAGTTTTCAACTCAGTAAAATCAAATTCCCGCCCACCATCTCTCTCTCTCTCTCTCCTCCAATTTTTTTGAATAATAGGCATTGACAAAATGTTTACATTGCTCCCTTGAAAGGTCTGAAATAGGTGACAAACATTATTAGTCATACACCCATTGTTCAATCTCAACTCACAACTTATGTCATGGGGTCGAGCCACCTCAATGCCAAAATTTCATTTAGGACATGTTTTATGATAGATAGTAGCAATATTCTCATTTTTCTTATTCGTCTAACTTGTATATAATCACACTAGCAAACACCTCGTGCGATTGACGGGAAATGAAAAGATGATATAAAAAAAAATTGTGAGAATTACAGATTTTTTTCACATTATTTTTTTATATCAAATTCTTTATTATATGTGTTTTTGCATAATTATGTATTGTGAATGAAATTTTAGCAAAAAATAAACAGTTTAATTGAATATATCATTCCTCTAACTTATAATAGCACATTATACCATCTATGGTTGTTCATTTTAGTTTCATTCTTGTGGGTTCACTAAGAAGAACATATGAAATTAGTATTTTAAAATATAATAAAAGTAGATTCCTGTAAGTTCACTAAGAAGTACATGACATTAGTGTTTAAAAATACAATAAAAGTGAGAAAGAGGAGAGAAAAATAGAGTGCAAAATGAAAACCTCTCAGAGAGGTGAAGTGGCCATGGATGGCCAAGAAGAGGTTGAGAGCTTGTTATCTACATACATACGAAGAGAAGACAAACAAATATTACATAAAAGTACATCTAGGCCACTTGTGGTAGATACGCCTCTTCATGGGTCAAAACCATCCGTTTCTCGTTCATCCCTAAAATGGCATCAATCTCATTGGCATTTGATCGAGCAAATAGCACGAAAACAGATCTAGTCCACAACACGAAACTTATGGTTGACAATGGTGATTGCGGTAGTGGAGGAATTGGCGTGGATTTGGAGAATACGAAGAAGAGCGGTGTTGAGAGTGGAGAATATTTCTTGGGAACCGATGAAGATGCTCTTTTGGACAACTGATTAGAGGTAGTGTTCGAGTTGTGAGCCTAGGTGAGTGTGGGTGGTGAAGAAAGGGTAAAAGATGCCCATGGAGAGGCTTCCATGTAGTGACTGAAGTCAACATAGCCGGTGATGTGAGGGCCCTTGTTCCAGTCGTCGAGAAAACCTGGAAAAAACCTGGAAAAGAACATATAAGAAAATTGAGAGTAGAGTAGAGAAGAGTATAGAGAGAGAGAGACTAACAGTTGAACTAACACATGCTTGCCAATGAAAATTTATCAGCTTCAATCGACTTACAGACAGATGCAATTTAAATACCTACAATGTTATTCAAGTACTGAGACTGAAAGGCTAGAGAGAGAGAAGTTATATTGCGCACATCGGGAGAGAAGAAAGGATGTTTGCTCAATCAATCCTTCACTAGGATTTTTGTAGGTTTCGCATTAGCTAGAGAGGAGAAAGTTATTTGATTACCTCCAAGTTTAAGTCTTAATTCTCCAGATTCAATTGCACTAAGAGCTGATAATCCAATAGTGACAACTGAAAAGCTTGAACCCATTCTTCATATCCATCCAGGGTTCCAGTAGCCATGGTGATTTCTCCACGAAACAGGGGAAGAAAGACCAGAACAAAGATAGAAAACAAGGAAAAAATTCTCCATCTGAAAAGCGAAAAATGAAATATCCACTGCACAAATCAAAATAGACCTTCAAATTAAAAGAATAAATAAAGAAAGAGAGATGAAGCTTCTCTTTTTTCCATCTACAACAAAGAATAATATAGTTTCCTTTTGTGGGGAGATGAAAAAACTTGCACACATGCAAGGGTTTAGAATGAACTCTAGGGTGATAGAGAGACGGTTTTGCACGAAGGGGTGATTAATATTGTGGGAGGGAGAGAGAGAGAGAGAGAGAGAGAGAGAAGGGTTTAACAGGGGAGATGGAAAGACTTTTAAAATCTTATTGATTGGGAGATGAAACGGTCATTGTTGGGAGAGCTTTATGAGAGATAAATTCAGTTCATCATTAGCTCAAAACTATCTTTACTCGGCTTCGGATTTGCTCTGGTGGACTCCTAAGCTGGGCGCTCGGGCTTCCACACTTCATCGAGCACCTGGCGATAAAAAGGGGGGGAAGTCATTCATTTTCTCCCCATGATTTTGACTTCTCCCCACTTGATATCTCTCCCCTTATTATGGCCAGGTGTCCGATGAAAGGTGGATGCCCGAGCTCCTCGGGCATCCACCAGAGCAAATCCGAAGCCTCTTTACTTACCTAGCCCAAAGTTACGTTCAGTCACAATGAGTGGCAGAGAGAAACGGTTTTGGTGGGATGATTAATGTTGTGAGAGAGTTTTTAATATGGGAGATGAAAAGACTTTGAAAGTCTTATTAATTGGGAGAGCTTTATGAGAGAAAAGGTGTAGTGGATGACGTGGCATGATAAAGAGTAAAAGGAGATCAAATAGGTGATTTAATTCGCAAACACATGACAATATCTTATTGATCAACTAAGGAAAGGCCGCCATGTCAATAGACACGTGATCACATCAACTTGAAGAGAGAATAGAGAGCATTGAGACATGCCATGTGACACCAACTGGTATATAGTATTAGTATAGATATCCAATTTTGATTAAAGAGTTTCTAATCTTGTTAGAAGTTACTGGCCCCATATTGTAAAGAAAACTTGAACTATGCAGAAGAAAAAAAGTCTTTAGGGCTAGTAAATGTGAGTGTTGTAGGTTGCCTTCGACTAAATCTCTGTCTCATCAATTATGTCAAAGTGATATGGGCAAAAATTTATGATGCTTGGTGACTTCGATGCTTCAAATCTCTATATCTAATCAAGACACTATCCAAACCAGGCTTATGCGTTTTTTTGACAGAAAATGGAGGGGATCAGTCTCTGATTTTCTCCAAACTATCTTACCATGTGTGATTTGTTGGGAGATTTGGCTTTTTAGAAATACTAGCAGGTGTGATAATTTTCGGAGACCTACTCAAATCATTTCAAACAGAATTGTTGAGTTGGTAAAAAATTCAGTGAAATTATGGGAGTTCAAGGTTTGGCCATCCAAACGTGAAGAGGATCTATGCAATTTTTTCCATATCAACTCCTTTAATCCAAAAATCTGGCACCCTATCATATCTAGATGGTTATCCCCCTCTCCGGGTTGGGTTACATTAAATACAAATGGGGCCACTAGGGGTAATCCAGGAACTAGTGGTGGAGGGGGTATTATTCGAAATGAGGTGGGTAATATGTTATTTGCTTTTCAATCTTGCTATGGGAATGGAACTAATAATATGGCTGAAATGAGGGCAATATATGATGACTGCAAATTTTGTGATAATATGGGCCTTCAGAATATTATCATAGAAAGCGACTCTAAAAGCATAATTGAAGTCATCAATGGAAATAAGGAAACACCTTGGAGGGTTTGGTATTGGAAAAATGAAATTAGAAAAATACAGATGAGGAGTAACATGACTTTTGGGTACATCTACAGAGAAAATAATCAATGCGTGGACTTCCTTGCTAATGAGGCATGCGACTCTTATAGCAGTAAGGTTTTCATGAATATTACTGAGTTTCCATTAAGATTGAAAGATATTATTAAAACTGATAAATCTGGTATGTTTAATATTAGAATCTGATTTTCTTTTAGGGGTTTTGGTTTTATGTCCCCCCTTGTAAGTTTCTAATTATTTTAATAAACTGGTAGGGGTCCTGCCAAACCCCCCTCCTCTACCAGGAGGCTTTTTCTAGAAAAAGAGAGAAAAAAAAAACTTAAACTATGAAATTACCGATATTAGAATGTCCAATGAATTTGAGACGGTAACGACCTCTTCGAGAGATCATTTAGTCCTTGAAGTGACTCTTGGCTATAAGATCAGTCACATGTGTCTTTTCATTACCCTCCCAGGAACTATATTTTTGAAAATATGAATAGGGCCCTAACTTCTACGGTCAAAATATGGTCGAAAAATGGATAATAGGGTTTCTCCATAACAACATATGAGCTTGAGATAATGATTTCTTTCAGGTAGTATTTCAAAGACAACAAACCTTGAAAGTAGATCTTATCTTGAGAATAAAAGCTAAAATCAAAATAAGACCGTTTGCTAAACGTTTATTTCAAAGCTCTACTATTTTAATAATATACACTTTGTCTCTATTTCAAAAGGTGAAAAAGTTTACTTATGAAAGAGAGCAACTTATTTTGTCAAAGCATGTAGAAGTTTTAACGTCATTTATGACGCTTTTTAGGCAATTTTCTCTCTTAAAACTTTGATATTTCCTATTTCATCCATTTTCTAGCTTCAATTTTCTGGTTAGTTGTGTTGTGTTTTTAAAAGATGCAAATGTCCCTTAAATAAGTGCCTATTACCAAACAAGCTATTAAAAAAAGGGTGGTGCTAGGTGCACCTCAATATTCACTATTGATTGTACCCCACACTTAGAGTTAGGATGGGCAACAGCGCACTCTGTTGCCGGCCCCTTTGTGTCTTACTAAAAATGGGGCCATTTTTTTTTATTCCTAATTTACCCCTAGTGAACGCAGCGCGCCGTTTTCCATCCGAACTCTCACACTCAAAACAAAAAAACCATTAAAATTAATTATACACTGAAAGGGACGTAAAGGACAATAATGCCCTCTTAGGGCCCATCTTTACTGTCTCTCGTATCCAAGACTTTAATAATAACAGGCCATATGAATGGTAAAAGAAATGCCCTCTTCTATTCTCTTCTCCATCTTATCTTTACTATGCCTCCTATCAAAGACACCAACAGTCCATACGAATCGTAAAACAAGTATTACCATTATTTAGGGTTAATGATGCATCCTTTTCCCCCTTGAAACCGCTGCTTTCCAGTCCCTTTGGTAAAAAACGTCGTGTTACCATTATCTTTACTATGCCTCACTTTCTCCTGTGAAACCGTTGCTCTCCAATAAGTTCATTGGAGATGGATTCGTGCTCCAAACTGTCCGATTACAATCTTGTTCTCCCCGAATAAGGAAAGTAGAACATGCACAACGTTATGCTTCAACGTTGTTGTTTTGTATTGAGTGCTTGTTTAATCCCTACCACCATCATCAATGATGGGATTGCCAGACTAATCTAGAAAAAGGTTCTGGTTCGTTGATTTCTTGTGATACTTAATTTGTTGGAAGGGCTCATGGGCTTGGCCACACTTTGCATACGTGTTGACGAGGCATATCAAGCCATGAAAGGTTTGATCTCAGTAGATAGAAGAAGGGAGCGACCATCCTCATCGATCATTTCATATTCATGTTGATGACTGTGTGCAGCCTCCGATCCTCTTCAGCAGAGAAGTTGCAACAGCGGAGGTACTCAAGGGCACGCAACAATTCTGCCACTGTGAAGTTCTTGGGATTGACATCTTTATCATGTAACTCGACACTCTAGAAGAGGTGACAACTGCATCATCATGGTGGTAACGACTATAGTTTTAGAAATAGTGGGAAATAAAGATGAAGAAGCAAGAGGATAATATTGACCGCATGTAGCACCACCCTTAAAAAATAAGATTATATTTTTAGTATTTTACCAAACAAGTCTACTGTATGAAAAGACTTTAAAAAATAAGATATAATAAAGTAGCTCTCATTAAATCAGATAAGATTTGCCAAAGTCAAAATCCAATTTCCTCATGTTTCCATTAAAATTACAAGCACAAAATGTTACTTTTTAGGAGCGTCAATGGGCTGAATTTGGGCTTGTAAATGGGTTGAGCCCATTAAAAAAATGTAAGTCTAATCCCTGCCCATTGACGCCCCTACATTTTCGAATTTTTTAAAACACGTATTTTTTTTAAATGTCGAAAAACTTGTCTTTTCTACTAAAAAGGGAAAATAAGTTAAAATTTTCATGTTCGTTTCTTTTAAAAGAAATTAAATTCTCCTTTTTTAATAAGTTAAATTTTTTATTTTCATAGAATATGAGCTAAATTATCATTTTCAACAAGTTCTCTATCTCTAAGTAAGGGGTTCATGGTTTTTCGATACTGATTTAGGCTCTTAAATAGACTTGTATTTGAGTCGAGCTTGGTTTGACCATGCTCAAGCTCGACTTGAATAAGGTTGATCAAGCTCCAACTTGAACTTTATTCAAACAAAGCCGAGCTTGGGTTGGCTCAAGCCTTGATTTGAATTTCAAGGATATTTTTAGTAATTTTATATGATTTTAATAAAATTATTTATTATTAAATTATAATACAAGAAACTACACATAATTAATCCAATCATTACAAAAATTAGATTTAAGGATACTCCTCCATTTAGAAGTGCTGGGTCAATACTTATCAATTTTATTTTGTCATTATATTCTCTTAAAATTATTTATTATAAGAAAAAATATTATTATATATTAAAATATACAACATTATAATATATATAATATTTTCAACCGAACCCTTTAACGAGCCAAGCTTCAAGCTGAATCAAAAAGGGCTTTGGTCAAGCTAATTGGATTGTTTAAACATTCAAACTCAAATAAAAGCTTGGTTTGGTTGTTCAAGCTTGAATGTTAGATTGTGTTATTATAATCTACTAAACCTATTTATTATAAAGTACAAAGTATTATTATATATTAATATAAATAACATTACAAAAGAATATTCTATATAAATTTTTTTGAGTAGACTCGACCTCAAGCTGAACCGATAGCCAAGCTTGCCAAATCAAACATTTTCAATCTCAGTTTGTTAAAACATTTTGAGTTCAAATCAGCTTGGTCGTTTGAGTTTGAATGCTAGCTCGAGCTTGTCTCCGATGCAGTATGACTCTAGAAGCCATATTTTCTTTCAAAAATTGTTTTGACTTTAAACATTAAAATATCCTAAGATGCCGATAGGGCAACAGATTTCCTCTAACAGATACCTGGAGATTCACACTTGGGCACCACTCTTTAGCTGACGCGTGGAATGGTGTTCCACTAAGGAACACGCATACTTTCCCAGCTCTCCACGTGGGCTCTTTGACACCCATTAACTGTGGTTAAGATTCACTCATCCTTAGGGCTAAATAATCTAACCTTATCTTAACCACATGAATGAGTGAAATCATAATCAAGGTTAATTTTTTTCTCTAAAAACTAAGGTTAGATTCTTTGACCTTAGGTATGAGTGAATCTTAACCAAATAGATGTGAAAGAGGACATGTGGCGAGATTTGGAGGTGTTCGTGTACCACTCAACAAAATGTGCAATCCTAATTAAATACCTTCACACGTGTCATGCAAAGAAGAGTGGTACCAAGTGTGAATCTCAGGCATCTGCCAAAGAAAATCTGTTGCCTACTAATAGAGGAAAATACAATTTTTGGCCACGTCTTATGAGGACTTGGACTTGCAAACTTTTCATGAGTTTCAACAAAGGAAAGTGATAAAAAAAAAAATCTCGATAGCACTTACTATCGAGAGCTAGACTGTTGGATTGAAAATCCAATGGCTCCATGTCTGCATATGCTTTAAATGATGACCCCACTTAATGCTTGACACAATTAGATTGAAAATCCAACAGTCCAGCTCTCAATACTAGGTACTATGGAGAGTTTTAAATCACTTCCCTTCAGCAAATATCATGAGTTGTAAAAGTTTCTATGTAGACCGTGGTACAAACAGGGCAGCCCAATTCATAGACTGCAGTATTGCAACGTCCTAATTGTGCCCTAATTAGTGCATGATGCACACCCAATATGGGACTGCAGCACTGCAGTCCGCAGATGCTAGGAGGTCCCCGCATGTGCTACTTTCTCCTACCATTACTCAATACTTCCTATGGTGGGTTCATATCATACCTTGGCTTACGGATACACGTGCTCCCGAGTTGCTGGGTTCCACGCGCACTTTCTCCTCCATCTTTCAACGTCCATGAGCACACATGAGGTTGTCCTCTACTTGCGGAGGACACTTCGACACTCAAGTTAGTTGCAATTCATCATTCTATATTTTTCAAATGAATTCTCCTTTACCTCCTTAGCGCTCGTTGTTGGTATCTCCTACATATGATGTTCCTTGTGTCCTGTCAATGGTCGCTGTCTTTGGTGATCCATAACTCTTGATGTCAGAGTATTTCTACTCTTATGATGTTATTGGTCGGCAATGTTGGCTTGACAGACTTTCTTGATCAGTATGCTGACATGACACTCAAACATTGTGAGTGTGTCTTTTCAAGGCACTTATGACTAAGATCTGTTGATCTTTGTACGCTGCTAGGAGCGAAAGTTTAGAAGGTGGTGGGGTTGGTACCCGTGCTGAAGTATATCCGAGCAGGCTGCTCGAACGACGAATCTGGACGGGATGGTATGGTCTGGTCGGGATTCACGAGCTTGATGCCTTGACTTCTTCCTCTTACATTTCCCATTTGAGTTTAGTTTTTAAAACAATTTAAAGGCAGATTTTAGGATTATTGCTATGAAGCCCATATGTTTTGATTAACTAGCATTTTTAGTCAGTTTTTAAGTTAAAACCATATAAACCCGAATCTGGCCATTTTCTCTATGAGCTGGATCTCTGCTTCCCTTCAAAAAGCAAAGCTTGATGGCAGTTCTGTAATTAAATATAAATATAGTGGTAGTTTCGTAACTATCAAAGTATCAATTGTTATGGAAAATGGGAGCAAGCAGAGCTCCACTTCATAATTAAACTCTTTTAATATTTGGTTCTCATAGTAAATCATATTTCATATTAATTGAAGAAAAATTTGAGTTCTCATTCTAGTATTTGTTGTATATTTTAAGAGAAGTTCAAGATAAGCAGTGTCACAGGCAAAAGTTTCATTTTAACCTAGATAAAATTTTGGGGCACGACAATCATAACATACAATGAGTGAAACTTAGGGTCTGTTTGATTTGCCCTGGGAAGTGGTAGATTGGTAATTTTGAACGCAAAAGAATGATATTTTTAACAAAACATTTTTCCACAAATACCTCTTTCCGAGGTAAATTTTGGGTTGCTCCAATTGACTGTTTAACCGGAGCTCTTGTTCATAGTCATTCTCATTTGAGCTTAACTATTAACAAGAGCAGAGCACTAGTTGACTGGTCAACTGAACCAACCCACAATTTGCCCTGAGAAGTGGTAGTTTGATAATTATGAACACAAAAGAAGGGTGCAAACCATTTTCCCACAAAATACCCCTTTCCAAGGCAAATTTTGGGTTGGCTCGGTGCTCCAGTTGACTATTCAACCAGAGCAACCCAAAATTTACCTTGGGAAGTGGTAGTTTGGTAATTATGAACACAAAAGAAGGGTGTTTTTTAACAGAACATTTTTTCACAAATACCCCTTCCCAAGGCAAATTTTGGGTTGCTCTGATTGATTGTTCAACTGGAGCTCCTGTTCAAAGTCATTCTCATTTGTCAACTGGATCTCTTGATCATAGTCATTCTCATTTGAGATTAACTATGAACAGGAGCTCTAGTTGACTGTTCAACCGAACCAACCTAAAATTTGTCTTGGAAAGTGGTAGTTTGGTAATTATGAACACAAAAGAAGGGTATTTTTTAACATAACATTTTCCCACAAATACCCCTTCTCAAGGCAAATTTTGGGATGCTCCGGTTGATTATTCAACTGGAGTTCATAGTTATTCTCATCATATTCACCTGTTATTTTCATCATATTTAACCCAAATTATTCTTGTTATGAGGGTAGTGTCTTCCACTCCTACCATTTTGCAAAACTAAATTATTTAAAACGTGGGTGCTCCTTTTAACAAGTTGCAAAAGTAATCAAGTAAACCATTAACTCGATTACAAGTGCCATTTTCAGCAAGACAGTAGAATTTAATTGCTAGCATTCCCCTCATAGTTTATTCCTCTTCTTGCCAACAATTTGAAAAAAATTTCCCATTTTCAAAGATGATGCTAGAAGAGCAGAGTATTCCCTCTTATTGCATTGATTCCAGAGAAAGGAAGCATTAGATTTTAACCTCATGGACTTAGATAGTTTGAACACACTCTGGAGTAAGAACAGAAGAAGGAGCTCTTTAGCAAGACCGAAAAGACCTGATTTATGAGAACACAATGATATTATATTGCTCTTTTGTTCTGCTGGCTTAGACAGCCAGCCTGCTATTTATATATATACAATGAGCACCCAACACCATTGAATAGAGAAGCTATAAGATCATAAAACCCATTACCTACATAGATAGAAATTTTCAAAGGAAAAAAAGTGGGGAAAGAAATACTAGCCCAGATAACAACTTAAGCTAAATGGCACACCAGGTGACTAACCCACTCTTAACTGTCCCACTCCTTATGCCCCAGAAAGCTGAAATTCTCGGCATTTGATGCGATAAGGGGACTGAATTAGTATATAGTTTCAAGAGTCATCTTATCTTTTCACGCTCCGAAATCGCACTCTTCACTTCACTAAGGCAAGCTCAAGCTCCTCCTAAATGACTTCAGTTTTTCGGTGGTTATCTGAGCCTTTGTTGGAGGTTCATATTTCATCTCCTCTTGGAGCTGTATGTACACAATATGCATATGTACATAAGTGGAAGAATAATTTAAACCTAATGATGTACTTACAATAAGCTCTCAATTATGCACAATAAATTAGAATTACCTGTTCCCTCCTTTCCTCATCAGCTTCCGCCTGTTTGAGTTAAAGATTGAAAGCAAAGCTTCAGTCAGCAGCGCTAACTAAAGATATGTTCAATACGAAAATGATATTTTCCATTACCAGAGTCTGTTTGATACGGGCATTCTCCTCTTTGAACTGGTTCAGCTCTGCTTCCAGCTCGACGGTATATGCCTGGAACAGGGAAAATTAGCCTTAATTGTCAATATACGAGGAAGGGGTAATTCAGGTGGCATTGAGGGTACCTCCAAAAGATAATTTCTAATAGATTCTTCATTTAAACCACGCTAATATCTAGGGCTGTATTCGAGCCAGGCTTTACCGGGCTTGGCCAAGCCCAGCTCGGCTTGAAATTTGATCTAGGCCCGAAGCCCGACTCTGCCCGAAATGAAGCTTGAAAGTGTGGCCCGAAGCTCGGCCCGAATTCAGTCTGGCTCGAAGCTCGGCTCAACCCGTATTGATTCAAGCTTGAGTTGGGCTTGGCTTGGCTTGGCTTGGCTCGAGCTCGGCTTGAATACTTAAATTTTTTATTTTTTTATTTTAAATATTTTATATTATTTATACATATAATAATAATAAATATAAATAATATATATATATATATTTTTAATAATATTCGAGCCGAGCCAAGTTCGGGCCAAACCGAGCATCAATCGAGCCGGGCCGAGCGGCACAGGGGTTGGCCTGAGCTTGCCTTGATTGAGTTTTTGAGCTTTTTTTAAGGCTTGGCTTGGCCCGTTCGAGGCTAAAATTCGGGCCGAGCCGCACCAACGGGCCCATCGGGCTTTGTGAAACCCTACAGTAAAATCCACCAACCTTTTCTAGAGACCCACCACTGTAATGAAAAAGCAAAAGAGAAGATAAAGGTATTTCTGATTGATATCCTTAAGATACAAGTTACAACTGTTGCTACTGTGTGCGTCTGGCTTCAGCCCCATCCATGCACTACTAACCCCCTGGTTGCCGAGAAAATAGGTGAAAACAGAGAAAAAACAAAATTAGAAAAACGCAACTAACAATTGTATTAGGAAAACAAAATTTTCTTTTCATTTCTCTGTTTTCACCTATTTTCTCTGCAAAAAAACAGGGGGTTGGAAAAAGCTATGAAGACAAATTTTGAGCTCAATGATGATTATAACATAATTAACAAAGAAAAACAAACTAATACTTCAAAAATAGAAGTACATCTGTCATATAATCAGAAATGTCTACCATCTTCTCCTCACCTCCCCCTCCCTCTCCCTCTCCCTCTCCCTCTCCCTCCACCTCCATACTCAAGATCTCTCTTTATTTTAAACCTCCTAAAATATCTCCCTATGGTTCTCTCCACACAATAAAAAACAGAAAAGGAATTGGAGTCTTCCTCTACTGAAGAAGAGATTAGGCAGGGAAATGAGACCGGGGGTATTTATGGAAGAAAATAACCCATATTAGGTAACTTTAATTTAATGCAAGCAAATCCTTTAGGATCCAAAAGGAGGAGAGAGGAGGTATTTTTTTGAACCTGTTAGTAAATACTGAGTAGATGGAGGAATCCTTTGTTTGGGTAATCAATGTCTACATTAAAGTTACCCGCACGATGTGTGGTGCGGTGGTTCAAAGGCAACGGGATGCTCCCATTGATCCTCAATTCGAGCCTGCCCCTCAATCTTTCCTGATGTGTGTGGATTGCGGGATATTGCGTGCATCGTCGGGGATGAGTCCCTATCCAAATGGGTGGGGGACCCCTGAGTCATAAAAAAAACAAATGTCTACATTAAAAATTTCCCAAATGTAAGCTCAAATGCTTAGCATCTATCGGCAAGGGAACTGGTTAGGAGTTGCTATTTTACTTGTGATTGTTGAAAGCAAGAGGTTCTCAGGTGGCAATGCCTCGAGATACATGTTTAGTCACGCATCACACTTAAGGGGAGTGCTAACCTTAGACGCCCTATTCTTGGCACAACCACAAACACTTTGAACACTTTGAGTGTGAGAATAGCAAAATCCTAATCTTATATTTTCCTATGCCTTAAAGGCCATCAGTGGAGTGCTAGTCCCACTCTCGCCCTATTGCACTCTCATTTTTGGGGCAGAAAGACAAGGAAAATCCTTCCCCTCCATCTATACAAGCTTACAACAACTTAAAAGCTACAAGTTAATTGCAGTATGTGAAGTTGCATCATCTTGTTGATGGTGATTAAGAGTGGACCATCATCCACTTATAGATCAAGTGGAATGAGGCACACCTCGATCAGAATTCAGAGGACTAGAGGTGTCAATACTATAATTGAAGATCTCGTAACACTCAATATGGATTATCCAACCAATGAGTTAATGAGAAAATCAAAACTTAAGCTAGTAGCTTTAGTTATTTAAACAACAAAAAAGTGATGTTGAATCCCATCTAATGTTAAGTCAAATCGGAGATCTCCATGGTCAAAATTCAGCTTGATCAAATGTATCACAACCATTGGTCGATCACTACCACAAAGAGTAGCTGGATCGCAGGCTCAATACTATTGACTGAGGGGATCTCCTAAGACTCATTTGCTGTGCTCATAGATTGGTGTTCAGAACTATAGCCATATTGTAAGAGGACATACCTGTTTTCTGGCTCGAGACCTAGCTGCCGACTCTCTGTTCTTGATCATCCTCCGTTGTCTCCTCTCCACCACCTTCTCCACTGGACCATCTATAATCCTCTTTCTCCCTCTCATCTCTGACCCATACTGAGTGGCCGAGTTATCCACCTGATGCGTGCCCAACCCGTCCGAAGACACTGGACTGATTGGTGATCCCAGGCCGCCGTTTCCAACTCTCCCACCAAAACACATGGCCGGCGGATACCCACCCCCGCCACTCTGTGGGAACGTTTGGAATGTTGGAACACCATTGCCCGACACACCGTTTCCAGTAATTTGTTGGTTTGAAAATCCCAAACCCATTACAGGTCCAATTCCAAAGTTTGGGTTCACCATGGTGTTGTTCTTCTGGTACAACCCATATTGCTGCTGAGCCATTGCCGGAGGCACTACCGACACCTTGGACGGTGTCTGTAACTGGTGCTGATGCTGATGCTGATAAGCCTCACATGATTCCCGAACTACACCTGCTCTTATTAAGAAATCCTCCAGGGTCATTTCACCGAAGGTGGGTTGGTGCTGGGTAGTTCCTGGATTTCCTACGTTGTTGGGGTTCTGCTGCTGCTGCTGCTGCTGATCTCTATGGATTTCTGACCAGACCTCTTCGACTGTTTTTCGGCAGAGAAGGGCAGGGAGGGTGAGGGAGCCTTGACGAGGTAAGCCGGGTTGGGTGGTCACAGTTTTCTCCCCTTTTGGTTCGCCTTGGTTTGGTTGTGAGGTGTCGTTGTTTGAGTGGACAGCTTGGTTTTCTTCTGCATTCCATATGTTGGTGAGGAATTCATCCATGTTCATTGATCCAAAGCTCTTTCCGCTCTCGCAGAGTGTGTGTTGGAATTCGTCCAGGGTGAGGGAGTAGATGGAAGACTGTCTTCCCATTGAAGAAAACAAGCGAGTCTTCGAGGATTGTTCTGGTGGAGCTGCTGCAGCTGATTCGATCTCGCCATGGAGGAGGTTTTCAGATTCAGAAAACCCCATTATTTACAAAGAAAAAGGTGGGGGGATTTGCGTTATGGGGTTGTGCTTTTGGTTCCTGCTATTAAAGATGGAACACACTTCAGCCTCTGCAGTGAAAAAGAGAAAGCAAGAAGTGTTCTAGTTTCAAATACTTTCAGTAGTAGCGAGGGCAAGAACAGGCATTTCTTCCGGAATGAACAACTTCTTTGAGCAATGAGGCGAGTGCAAGGCCGACTCTCCGGTCAATATTCTCGCCGGTTTGAAAAAACATTTCACCGATAAAGACTTTAATAACCTCCGGTAGCAACTTGAGGGGAGCTGCTGGCATTACGGGGAGCAAATCGAATGAGGAGTACAAGCCCTACTCTTAGCATGAGCCAACAACCTCTCGATTCTCACCGTTAAAGCATTACAAATACAACCAGTGAAGAAAAAAATTGTGTTATTTTAGTGATGAAAATGGACCAGTGGTCGGCTAAAGTAGGAAAGGCTGAGAGTAGGGTATCACTCTCAAATCAAATTGACTGTCCCTTATATTCTATTGTACGTAGGGCATAATGTGGAAACGGCCCACAAGAGCAGGGACGGCGGGCTGGGTTAATCAGGTAGCCCGCCTCGCCCCACCCCTATTGGGATGGGTTTGGGAGTTTTAGACCGTTAGGAATGGGTTTGGAAATGAGGGGTTAAACCCGAACTCGGATTCGGGTCAGGAATGGATTTAAGTCATCTTGCCCGCCCGTTCCGTTTGTAATATAAAATTATTATTTTACCCTTAAATTAATCCTAAAATGATCTCAATATATTCCTTATAATATAAAATATCATGTTGATCCATCCTGCCCTGACTAATGCTTAACACTGACTAATGCTTAACACGACTAGGATGGGTTCTAAAAAATTAGAACTGGCCTGCCCCGCTCCACCCTGCCCCGGAGTCTTAACATTAGGGATGGGGTAGGCTTGGGGGTGCCCCCGCCCAAAACCAGTCTGTTGCCATCCCTACAGAAGTCATATATTGGGTGGATGTCTCTGATCACCGATATGGTTACAGGTTCAACCAAAAAAAAACACATGGTTACATGTTAACGACTTGGTTTTAATCCCCCCTACGGCACCCCACCTAGAGGTGGAGCCACATGAGGCCAAGCCCCCCCTACAATTTTGAAAAAAAAAAAATTCCCTATACAAATAGGGGCATAGCCTGGGAGAGGGACAAAGCCCGGGGGGGGGGGGAGGGGGGGGGGGACCGGTGCTTTAGCCCCCCCCCCCCCCACACAAACTTCAGCCTGAAAAAAGGAGCCAAATCATTTCCAGTGATAGCCGGATTTGGCAAATCCGGTTATCACCCCTAGAGGTCACCAGGTGTCTCCTTTGACACCCCTTAGCCATTGGTAAGGTTCCACCTATTTTTGGTTTTTTTTTAAAAATATTAATTCTTTTTTTTTAAATCAAAAAACTGTTTTTAAGATTAAAAAAAACTCTAAAAACAGCTTTTTAATTTAAAAAAAGAAGAATTAATATTAAAAAAAAACCAAAAATAGATAAGTGAACCCTAGGGGTGGGTGAACCTTACTCACGGTTAAAGGGTGTCAAAGGAGACACGTGGTGGCCTCTAGGGAGGATAACCGGATTTGCCACCGTAGAGGATTTGACTCCCTCAAAGAATAAATAAATAAATCGGGCGTACCATTTTTAGCCCCCCACCAGAGATTCCTGACCCTGGGTCTTGATATTGGACCCACTAAAGGTAGTTCCATCTAAGTATGCACTATGAACTCCAATCAAAGCCCGTGAATTTTTAGAGTTTTATAGTTTTTTGTTTTTGGGGTGACTGGTTCTAATCATTTATCTAAGGTTTATCTACCTGGCTTCGCTGGTTAATACTCATGGTAGGCGTCAACAGCCACACACTACTTTATTAAACGGCCCCCAAGTACTAGAGAAGAAATAGCCCCAAATGTGTTTCGGAAACTGCAATTGCATGTCGGTTCTAATATCGAATGTATGTTTCCAAAACTGGAATGAGTTGGGAGTGGAAAAGCCAAGGTATCTTTCCTCTTTTGGTTGAAAATCAGTTGGATCAATCGCAATTTTTTAAGCAAATAGGTCTCACTCCGACCCTTCTCCTCCTACTCTAAAAAAAATTCATAAGTAAATGAAAACAGCAGATTATCTTAAGCAATTTCTTTCAATTAATTTAAATTAGATTAAATATCTCCCCAATTTAGTCACAGAATTGAGAGAACTGATAGAAGATAGTTGGGAAAAGAAAAAAAAAATTCCGATTTGAGACTGCCTCTTTGGAAACCACATCAGAAGTCAGAACAGACTAAATAGTCATTGTCGGAAAGATCTGAAGCGAGAAAAAAAATATATTATAAGAGATATTTTCAGAGAAATTCAAAAGATAAGTGTGAAAAAACGGTTTCATCTAGAATTACTGTTTACAGACCTAAGAGTGATGGCTATGCAGAAAAATTGCTCAAAATATTACATTTTCAACTTTATTTTAAATTTTAAAAAAAACTTATGTAGAGTTTTATATCGAAACTTGAGCAAAAACTACAGATAAAAGACCAGAAAAAGGAGATTCAAAGCATAGTACCTGAATTTCAATCCTCTTCAGGAAACTCAAAATCAAGTCTTTCAAGCTTCCTCTCTCAGAGTTGAGAAAATTTGAATAAGAGATCTACAATACCTTCCACAAAAACCCTAATTTCAGCCCCAATGCTCAAACACGAGTGCATTATTTCCAAATCGTCTAGGACAGATCTACATGGTCGAAGAAACCACTTAACCTCCGCAAGATTTTAGTATCGATTGACAGAGAGCAAAGTAATATCTGGCATCAAAATCCTAATTCCATCTCAATGTTGAAACACAAATTTATTATTTTGAAACCGTCTTCAAAGATCTGCATGACTAAAGATATAATCTCTCAAAACCACCATTGACAAAACCTTCTCCAGATTTTAGTATCGAATCGCAGAGTAAATGGTATTCTGTTCTTCTTTCTCTGAGAAAAGCTCGTACTGGTCCATCCTTATATACGATATTTCTAACAAGGGCCCGCTTTTCTTACCATCGTCATCGTTATCCCTAGGAACGGGGAGTCAATCCTCTACGGTGATAACCGGATTTGGCAAATCCGGTTATCACCCCTAGAGGTCGCCACGTGTCTCTTTTTACACTCCTTAATCGTGGGTAAGGTTCACCCACCCCTAGAGTTCACCCACCTATTTTTTGTTTTTTTTAAAAAATATTAATTATTTTCTTAAAATTAAAAAACTGTTTTTAAAGTTTTTTAATATTGAAAACAGTTTTTTAATTTTAAAGAAAGAATTACTATTTTTTAAAAAAACAAAAAATAGGTGTGTGAATCCTAAGGGTGGGTGAACTTTACCCACGGTTTAAGGGGTGTCAAAGGAGACACGTGGTGATCTCTAGGGGTGATAACCGCAAATTCGGTTATCACCGGAGATGATTTGGCTCCTAGGAACGGCGTTCCCACCATATGTTGTAAAGTCAATTGAGGCATAATTTATAAATATTCAAGTCCGCTGCGTCCTGTTCGACACGGTCCTCCGCTTGTCTTCTGCAGTCGGCTTCGAGGCATAATTTATGGAAAATAATCACCTCCTCGGCTGGTGACGCGAGTAGGGCTGTCTCGACTCCTATTTTCTTGCCATGTGTCCTCTTCTAACTCCATTTAACTGTGGTTAAGATTCATTCAACCTTAGGATTCACCCACTACCCTTGGTTTTCTTAAAAAATTAACTAAAGGGTTAAAAAAAAATCTAACTTGAGTTAATTGGAGTATGAGACTATGTGAGAGCGAGGATGAATAGTCCCCTCCTTGGCTGATGAAGGGACTATTGCTCATAATTTATAAAGAAAATATTCACCTCCTCAGTAGGTGACACAAATAGGGGCGTCTTGGGTCTCCTTTTCATCCCACGTGTCTCTCTTTAAACTTTTTTTAACTGTGGTTAAGGTTCATTAACCCAAAGGATTCATCAATCTACCCTTTGTTTTAGAAAAAAGAAATTAAAAAAATTTAAGGTTAGAAATTAACCTGAACCCTTGTCTTTGCCCTCAGTCATTGCCTTGTGGAATGAATGAGTTTACCAAAAAAACCAGAACTCTTTAGGGTGAGTGTTTAGTCTCACATCGGGTACCTACCCGAACATGTTGTCCCATATAAGTTCTTTGGTGCCTCAATCAGTTAGTACCCATTTTTAGGAGCTCTAGGGTGAAACTTACATGGGCTGCATGTGTTGTGGTGTGTGTGTTTGCTTGGGTGGTGTGAGTATTCCCTTGTCTTTGCCTTCAGCCAATACCTTGTGGTATGATTGAGTTTACCAAAAAAAAAGGATAGGGCAGCTTTGTGAGAGCGAGGAGCAATAGTTAGCTCGTCGCCTATGGAGCGAACTATTGCTCAATTTATAAATATTCAAGTCGGCAGCGTCTTGTTCGACGCGGTCCTCCGCTTGTCTTCTGCAGTCGGCTTCCTGTACTCTCTCTCTCTATCTCTCGTCCGGATTTACTTTGGGGCAGGCTAAAAAAGACTTTAGCTTAACCTCTAAAACATCAACAGCTTTGAAGTCTTATTAATTCAAACAAAAAAAACCTCTTATTAAAAAGTTTTAACCTCTGCAATCTAAAATGTATTTATTTATTTTAGTATAAATTCAGGTTAGATTTTTTAATACTAATTTTTTTAATCACAGTTAAAGAGAGTTAATATTTTACTCTCTTGATTTAAAGACTCAAAATTCCCTAGTTGTAACTGGACTCCTTACGATGCCAAATGCCAACATTGTCCCTTCTAAAGAAAATAATCACATCTTTATCGTGACGCGAGGATTGGCGTCTCGACTCTCTTTTTCTTTCCATATGTTTCCATTTTATTATGCTTAAGATTCACTCACCCCTAAGGTTCACTCATTTACCATTAATTTTTTTAAACATAAAATAAAACATATTTTATTACAAGGTTAAAAAATGTAACCCGAGTTCATGGAAGTTGAAGGGGGCGACTTTGTGGGAGTAAAGAGCAATAGTTTGCTCCATGCCTATACAACGAACTATTGCTCTCCATTTAATATCTCTTAACTGTGGTTAAGCTTCATTAAATATTATATTTCAACAATTTAAATTTTTTTAAATATGAACTCTAAAGATTAAAGTTATTAACCAGAGTTAAAGAATAGATAAATAGGCTTTCGGGTTAAAACCAAACTCCCTAATTAGTCAGGAAAGTTCCATCGTACTCACATATCAACACGTGTCCTTTTTAATCCTTATTAATCGTGGTTAAGGTTTACTAACCCTTAGGATTCAACAATCTATCTTTTGTTTTTAGGAAAACAATGTTAAAAAAAATTAACCTTAAGATTAATTTTAAAAAATATATATTTTTCAAAAACTAAGGTTAGATTGTTGAACCCTAAAGCTTAGTGAATCTTAACCATAGTTAATAGAGTTTAAAGGGACACATGTTGACCCGTGGATGCGATTGAACTCTCCCCAAGTTCAATCGTGATTGGTTGTGATTAGATCTCCAATCTAACCTTCGGTTTTAGGAATTTTTATTTAAAAATTTACTAATCCTAGGGGTCAAAAGTTAATAACCGGAGTTAAAATATATATTTTTAAAATCAAGGTTAGATTTTTTAACCTTGAGGGTTAATAAATCTTAATCATAGTTAATAGGGGTGACCAGGGACATGCGATTGGCTGTGATTCGATCTCGGGGTAGAATCATCAGAACAACTAAAGATTGAGGGTGTTTTGTAGATTGGATAGAATAAAGGCCATGTCTCATGTCTGTGTGGAGCAAGGAACAAACTACAGGTAAAGCCTAGGCCTATTTTTAGAGTTTTTTCGAAGTCATGGAAGTGATGACCGTAATTGAAAGGAATAAGTTCTACCTGCAATTTGTGGCAGCACCTGCGACCGGAGAAAGCAGCCATCTGAACTTAATGTCATTCGCGAAGATGATATTCTCTTTTAAGCAGTGTTACAAACTTTCACTGTTGTACAAAATTATCAAAGCTACTTTTTTTTTTTTTGGTAGTCCTACAATCATTAGCTATCTATGTTACGGGGTTAAGAGGGGGGTTAAGAGGGTTCAGGGGTTAGAATTCAAGGGAGGGCGCTCAACAGCCACACCAGGACTCGAACACGAGTCACCACTCCCCAAAGGGAGATACACTACCAATGGGACAAACCCAGGTGTGTATCATTGCTACCCTTAAGCAGTTAAGAAAACAATTTTTTAACCATTTTTTAAAAATAAAAAGCATCAACTTATGGTTATTTTATTTTTTTGGGTAAAATGGTTAAACACACAGTCATTCACTCGTTCGATCCATTATAGACTAAACCCAACTCATCTCACCAAAAAGACCTATATGTCGGTGAGAGGAAGAAATCTAATATGGACTCAAGGTTAGCAAAGGCCAACCGTTGGTTTCAACTTTCAACCATTGTAATAGTAACACGGAAAAATAATGACACATGTCACTGTGAGTTTAGAAGCTTGCTTAGCATTTCTCTTCTTTTACATGCATAATCATAGACTCCAATAATAATTCTTGTACATCCACCAATGAGTGTGGATTAGCAACAGCCAACAGCCCTGTTGTAGCATAGGATTACGTTCCCCTCTTTTTTGGGGGGGACATAATAGACAATTTTTTTTTCTCTTATGATATCTGGGAATGATGAAACCCATTTTTAAGAATTATTTTTAAGAATTGGATGGACAAAAACATGGAACTAAAAATTTGGGATTTTACAGAGGAATAGAGATAAAGAAAAATAGGAAAAAAGAGGAGAAAACTCGAACTAATAGTATGCCTGAGGTTACAACAGGGGCTGTGGCTAATCCATACTCCTCACCATGGTCCCTGAAGGCAAGGACGTCAAGAGGCTTCCCTCTAGGAAGGCTTTATAGACGGTATGAAGACCAGCCTAAGAAAGGCTACTAAGACAGTACTAAAGAAAAAGAAAGGTAAAGGAAGCGATTTTTAGGTATAGATTTCTTTTAAGTGTCGATCATCTTTTGATGTGCTTGGTTCGAGTCTTTCTACATAAAAATTCAACTGTAGAGTTTTTCTCTGTCTATGACTAATCGGTTTAATTAGGTTAGTAGACTATTTGTCATGTCATATCACCATGAGATATTTCTTTCAAGACTCACTCTTCTTTTGATTGGAGAAAGTGTTAATAGAAAACATGTGTCATTTTTTTAATGTAAGACATTTACACATGTTTGATCTACAAAGAAAGTGGGTTTGAAAGAAAGTAATGTTATATTGCCTAAAAGCGAATGAATATAAAGCAATGTTTAAAGACCGGACAATGAATCGAAAAGTAAGAAAGTGTTAGTGGAAACCATGTCATTTTCTTAATGTAAGACATTAACACATGTTTGATCTATAAATGAGTTCCAAAGAAAGTATTGCTACATTACTCAAAAGCGGATGAATAGAAAGCAATGTTCAAAGTTCGCACAATGAATTGAAGAGTAAGAGAGGGATCGGTTCGGTCAGGTGGTTCAATCAAAACAATAACTAGTCCAATTGTGACATCAGCATAGTGTCATAATTAGAATCATAATAATCCGAGGTTCTATTAACTAGTCCAATCGTGACATCAGTATAATGTCATAATTAGAATACTAATAATCATAGGTTCAATTAATTAGTCCACTCGTGACATCAGTATAATGTCATAAATAGGCTCATAATAATCCTAGATTTAGTTCCCTCCATCCGCCAAATCTACTCATTTAAAAGATTTCAACGATTCACAATCAAAAGATTTCTACTCGTGGTTTGCGTTTTAGATAGTTGTTTACGTATAAACTAGTGGTTGGCACGTGTGATGCACGTGAGAGATATGGGGAGAGGAGAGACATGGGAAAGTGGGACCTTAGTGAGAAGTTTTGAAAAAAATAAGGAATATTTTGGTTATAGAAACTTAAAGAACATTTTACATTAAAAAAATTGTAAGTGACACGTTGGTTATAGAAATATAACGTTGGGATATTTTGGACAAAAAAATAGTAAGGGATACGTTCTTCTTTTAGAGTGATTTTCCAAGAGTGCGAGGAATCTGGTTATAACTCTGAGGTTGTCATGTGTCACTTTTGAAAATATACATATATGAAAAAAAAATTAACTCTAAGAGTTAGTAAATTCTAACCAAGGTTTTAAAAAAATTAATGTCTTTTTCTAAAAACCAATGATAAGTAGGTGAACCTTAGGGGTAGATGAATCTTAACCATAGTTGGAGTTCGATTACACCCTTGAGGTTGTCATGTGTCTCTTTTGATATTGCTTAACTGTGGTTAAAATTAAACTACCCCTAAAGTTCACCTACATATCCTTGGTTTTTAGAAAAAATATTAAAATTTTAAACCCTAGTTAAAATTCAATGGCGAACCAGTGACGAAACCGCTCGTAGAGAATTTTAAGTCTACTATTTTATAAATGGGTCGTGATAACACAGTTGCATTCCGCCTTAACTAATGTAAAGTTAATATTTTTTATATATTATTTTTAAAAACCAAGGTTATTTGATAGATAACCCTAGAGGTGTGGGAGTTAAGAAAGGCATGTGGTGTGCCATGAAGGCATGCGATCATCATTCATTTCTTAATCGTGGTTAAGCCTTTTTGTCTTATATGAATGGTTATGACAAAGAGTAATTTAGTAATTACCAAAAAATAGGCTACTTTTTAAGGGAGTAAATATATAAAAGAGTGAGAGGTAGTATGAGAATTAAGCTAAAACTCATCATGTATTGTCTTTTATTAATTATTATGATAAGGGTAGTTTAGAAATCCTTACGAATAGGTTACTTTTTTAACTCATATATTCTCATTACATTGGCACCCATAGCCCAACATGTGCCAATTTTAACCTCTATTAACCGTGGTTAAGATTCATCAACCCTTGGAGTTTAAAAATATGACCTTGATTTTTATAAAAAAAAAATTTAAAAATAGTTAACTCTAGTCAAGAATTTTTAAAGCTTAAGGTTAATATTTTTTTCCTAAAAATTAAGTTTATATTGTTGAACTCTAAAAGTTAGCAAATCTTAACCATAGTTAATAGCAAAATTAATAGAAGTTAAAGAGACATGGAGGATGCAATTGAACTCGAGCCCGCAGAGTTCAATCCCAATTGATGTTGATCCAATCTATTGAAGGGGGAATGGTTGAAATGGCAGAGAGAGATTGATTGATTGAGACGTAGGAGATAGAAGAGAATGAATGAAATGACTAAACAATCCTTCAAATATATTCACTTTTTACAAACTTTGATTTACATGTTTCGTTTTTATTCATTACATTGAAGAGTATTTTAGGTATACACATATTTCAATCAACGTGTTGGACAATGCTATTCCCTTTATAATATAAGGGTGCATTTGGATTTATGGAATTGGAATTGAGCCAAAGAATTGAATTCCATGGAATTAAAACATACTGAATTAAATTCCACGAAATTCAAAATTCTATCGTTTGGATGCACTATTAAATTCCTGGAGAAATGAAACCATCAGGCTTCTTTTTTGTTTTTAAATTCCACAGCAGCGTGGATTTGTCAAATAAGACCATTTTACTGTGGAATTGAATCTTATAAATTTGTCTTTAAAATCACTACTTGAATTCTCTATGGAATTAGAAAATCTTAATTCCACCCGATTTATAATGTGTCCCAAACAATGAAATTAGAATTGTCTCATGGAATTGACAATTCCGTTCTTCAATTCCATAAATCCAAACGCACCCTAATAGTAAGGAAAAATATCCAAAGGAAATTTTCATATTTTCACAGTCCTAACTCCTAAAAGATGGGCAAATTAGATGAGCTGAAATTTTCAGCTTCCATTAGTCCGGTCCTTTTGGAGTGATTGCTTGGACTTATCCTTATTGGCTAGTGGTGTTAGGTGTTATGTTACCTCTTACCAAAAAAAAAATAAGTGTTGCTACGAGCACAACAATATTTATTGATTATACACAAATATATCACTTACTAATTGTACATTATTAAAATGTAACAAATTCTACGACCAAACCAATTAAGATATAAAAAAATATCTATAAATTTTCTAATTATACATCATTCGGAATCATAGACAAGATATTTTTCTAAAAAAAGTTTTTTTTTTTTTTTTTTTAAATGATGTCCAATCACCAAATATTAGTGTGCTCGTATTCAGACTCGGCAGACTATAAAAACACAAACCATAAGGAAACTTGAGGTTGCCTTTCATTTAGCTTATTAATATGATTTTTCTCACTTTCATTGGCAACTGAAATTCTCACTACCCATCTTTAGATAAATATCTGAAGGAAATTTTCATATGCTCTTGCCACTTGCAACAAATGCTTCCATCGCCTTCTAAAAAGATGGTGAGTTTGGTGACTCAAGCATATAGAAGATCTCCACCACGGCACTGAGAAAATGAACAACCTAAGAACAAGTGGATGACTAATTCTCAAGCATATAGAAGATCAACCTAAGGAACAATCTATGAACAAGTGGATGACTAATTCTGGATCATCACCACAAAGGCTGCATGTAGGATCTACTTTTTTTTTTGGTATGTTGGAGATTCTTAAGCTCGTGCAACTGAGTCATTGTCATTACAACTAGGATTGTCAAAGGCGAGGGCCTAGGTCTTATAAGGCGTGGTCCTCACTTATAAAAAAAAGTGAGTCCCTAGTCCCTCAGAGAGCCTACACTAGTTAGGCCTAAGCCCTATCCTTAAGGGTTATGGCAGGGCCAAAGACTAAAAAGGAGCGAAGAAAATTTTTAAGTCGTATGATTTAATGAATTTTTTTCTACAGTAACTACCAACTTGACGTGTAATCTTCATCCTTTATTCGCGTTTGAGACCGATAATACAATGCAAAGAGTAATATGAGAGAGATTTATCCTTGGCAATATTCAGGCAGGTACAAGAATAAATCTTGAGTAAAATAGATATAATGTAATTATTTTTTTATAATTAATTTTTACTAAATGAAATTCAATCTACCTTATGTTTAACTATCTAAATTGTTTTTCAATATATCTAACCTTCATATATATAGTGAATTACTTTCCTCTAAATTAAACCAATCTTCGTAACAAACTAAAGCTTCTATAACATCTGGTTTTAAACAACTCCTAAACTAGTCAAGTACCATTCCTTTGTTGCTAAATGAAAACTTAGAAGCAAATGTTGAAACTTAAATCACTAAATGTTTTAAGCCATCATTGATAAAATTTGATAATTTATTGAATTAAATTTCTATCAAAGCAACATATATCAATTCTTTAAATTTATCTCTTGGTTCTTTCAAATACCGATCTAGCTCTTATTTTAATTTTACATTGATAGTTTGACTCATTTCTTCTTCAAACATAAAAAATTTATTCATCATTATTTTCCTTAAACTTGTTGCAACAACATTTTTCGTACTTGATGTTTTGTTGAGGAAATTTTTTTATAGTTTACTTTTTGTAATGATTTCTAATAGATTGCTCCTTATACATACTTATTACATCATTTGTGTAGTGACCTTCAACTTAATATTCTGATTCTAAAGGTATTTAAATAATTATCCTATTAAGGGTATGTTAGTAATTATATCATTAAAGTTAACAATAATAATTTACATAACTAAAGGTTAATTAAATAATGTGAATAAAGAACAATGAGAATAATGTACAAACCTGATTTAGATTAACTAGTAACCAAACACCTCTTAGTAAGGACCTTTTAGTAAAATACTAAATTAGGGCGTTAATATAAATAGATAAAGCTAAACCTAGTAAACCATTTTTTTAGCAAAACCTAGTTTGGAGAAAAGAGGCAGCGTAGAGATAAGAGTTTGAAGAGAAAACTTGTGAGAAAAATGTTATAACTTTGGGGGTGTGATTTAGAGATTTGAAACTTTAAAGATCGCATCTCAAATCTCAAGGAGTCTTTTCTGTTGCTCGTGAAGATTCAAATTGAGACAAGTGAATACTCCCCTTAGATCTAGGTCTTTGCATGTACATTTTTTAATTTAAAAGTAGATATATTCTTTTGAATCATGATTAGCTTCATTCAAAGTTTTTTTATGAAGCATGTGACAAGGAAGTAGAGCGAAGTGATTCTCCTTGTTAGATGAGGGGGAAGCCTTTAAGAGAGCAGGTTCAAGCCCTGCTATACCCAAACCTACCTTACACTCTACTATGATTCTCACTCCCCTTAAACAGGGCCTGATAGTGAGGATTGTCGGTTGTAGGTCATCTGAAGAGGTAAAGCTCCCAAGGGCCGAAGATCGGCGGGAGGATAGGGCCGTCATACTAGATAAGGGGGTGAAAGCACACGGTCGAAGCACCACTAGACCAGGTGGCAAATAAAGTGTATTGTTTGCAGCCTTCATTCCTGCCTGCTCGCTTCCACACATGCCTTGCATTCTTGAACGGTTGCCCTTCCATTTTTAAGTCGGGCGAACCTTGCTCCCGCTTAGATGGAGCAGGAGCCCTGCAAGAACTAGAACAGGTACAAGGGCGCCAAAGTTTGATAATCATATTTTAGGTTTAGATATTTTAAATTGAATTAATATAAAGTTGTTAGATTTATGGAATTTTAGGACAATTCGCCGAACGATATTCATAATATATTATCTCGTATTTTAAAAATTACAAAATTTTGTGGGTAATTCACACATTGGTAAATACACCTCTCTGCAAAATTTTAGATAAAAAAGAATTTGTTTGATATTGATTTCATAATTATGTTTGAGACGTGTTAAACCTGTTAGAAATTTCAGAATCAGAAAAACTCAACTTGTTCTATGAAATTACATGAGAATGTTGTTTAAAATTTTTTGAAACAATTATAATCTAATAGAATTGAAACTCAATTAGTCTCATATTATTTTCTTTTATATTGTATATTTAGTGAATTTATTGGTGAAAGGTGTCGAAACTGTCAAAAAATTTCTCATTGCAGATTGGTTATGTTTCACTCAATATTTTATATTTAAAATATTATAATTTTATTTTTATGATGTTTTTATTATTTTGTTCTGGAAGTCTATTTTCCAGAAAAGTATATCTTATAATTTTTAGGTAAGAGATGAATCTCTGATAAATTATGAAATCATAAAGGTCTCTGTTTTTTATTATTTCGTGCGGCAGTGCAACTGTATTGAGTTTAATTATTTATAGAAGTATAAGTACATAAATGAAGATAAGGAAAATAAAGAAAAATGAAATAAATAAATACATTATTTTATTTATTTTAAATAAGATCATTGAAAATAGTACATTGTTTGTCATAATTATGTAAAACTTCATAACCTGATAGATAGACTTGAAAAGCATGAGTTATTTTATTAATGCACTGCTATCATTGTTTCGCTTCATATATTATTTTGGATGCATGCTTGTTCTTCTTTATTATGATGATATGAGACATCATAATAAAGTGAGTATATTTTGTTAATGGTAAAGACCACTACCCAATAGATGAATGTAAAGAGAGTGTGATATTATTGAAGAAGTATAAGTCTATGAGTGATCTCCAAGAGATTTCACTGGGAGAGTCCGAGACTTCTCAGTGAGACAATCTTAGATGTATTTGTGAACTCAGGAGTCCGGGACTTCTTAGTGTGACAATTCGACTTAAGTGTCCCTTAATGATGAATTAGATGGCCTTAGACCATTGTCAATGGGGTAGACTCCGGGAGAACCCTATGGGCAGAGGACCAAACAAATTGGAAATTAACTACAATAATGATTGCATATTTTAATATTAGGATATTAAATGTCAAATACTTTTGTAAATTGATGCATGCTTGTTGTATTCACTTGTTGAGCTTAGAGTTCACTTTTACTATTGTTGAAATTTTCAGGAGACACCTGAAGAGGTTAGTGAGTCGGGAGGACAGAGTTAGTTGTTACGACTTTGTTGAGTTTTAGTTGAACATTTATCTGAGGTAAAGTGAACTGTAGTGGAGTTTAATTAATTTGCTTTAACTCTTTTACCCTTTGTGGTTTATTTAAACTTCAGTTGCTTGATGATATATTTGAATGATGTTTATTAGAAATAAATTTCATTGTTGGTGGGGTTTGTTCTTGGATCACGCCTTGGGATCTACACAAACATGAGATATATTATATACAGATTTTGGGCCTTGAAGGTTAGTTATATATAATTTTCTTAGAACATATTCTAAGTATAATTGTCTAAGTTAAGAATCAAAGATTATGTCAATTTAAAATTTGATTTAAAATTTTGTCAATCCAACCAAAATAGGATATTCTAGCTATGTACAAGACTTTGTTTGTATTCAATCTTCACCACAAAAGTCAGATGCGAGATGAGTTTGTAAGAGAGGTGAGACTTGAAAGACGATAGAGAGAGAGAGAGACATAGCTTTAATCTTATCGTGTTTGAGAGATAAAAGAAAACTCTAACTTGTGTTTGTGTGTGTGTGTGTGTGAGAGAGAGAGAGAGAGAAAGAGAGAGACTTAAGTATATGAGGTTGATGGGCTAGGTGAATAGGGAACTTGAAGATATTTTATAGAGGGTGATGGTAGAAATTATTATCATACCCCCTTTTGTACCTTTGAATTTGGGTCTTGGAGACTTAGAGAAATAGACATTTGTAGTAACCCACTAACCCCTATTTTAATTCCTTTTAAAAGATAAGAAGACAAAAATATAGTGATGACCCCATAAAAAGTTTGTTAGCCTTTAGATTTTTAACTTAAGATAATACCATTAATTTTGATGATAACACAATAATGCAATGAGAATTGTGTTACTAATGTCACATTTAAGTGTTTATGAAAAACAGTGTTTAAGAGCATTAACAAAGTCATTCAAGTAACAAACATGAAAATGACACAATCTTCAAAGAAGGTTCTTCATCGAGTCAAAGCAAGTCAAGTTAGATCATATTGAAGATCAATCAACATCCAATTCATAAAGATGAAGATAGAATAAGGAGGAGTTGATCTTAAAGTTTAAAGATGCAATCAAGTCAAGATAAAGAAGAATGGAGACTTTCAAGGAAGGTTTATAGTTTTATATTTTAGTTTAAGAGAGTTTAAGACTTTTGTAAAAAGTCCTCAAAGGTTAGTTGAATGCTCAAAATGCCGAGATTGACCTTAGGTACCTTAGAGCTTAATTAATCATTATAAGGACCTTAGGCATTATTTTGAATGACAAAAAACATGATAAAGATGAGCCAAAAGACCAAAGAATTCATTCTCATCATTAAGGTCTATTTAAGATGAGATTTCAGAATAAAACAAGAAATCTCGTTGACAAAAGTAGTCGTAGTGCTACTGTTTTATAATTCTGTCTCAATCTCGTCGACGAATTCATATTGTATTTTTAATATCATCGACGAATTCATGCGGGAGCCAGAATACTCTGTAACGACTAGTTTTCAACGACTAGTTTCGTTTTAGATGTTCCCTCAATGGTTATAAAATTTCTTGGGCTATAAAATGAGATGATTTATGAAGAAAATAAGAACTCCTAGTACTTCCAATCATTCAATTATTCACTCAAAAACTTAGATTTCAAAATCAATTGAGTAAACTCTTGAATCCCCAAAAGAGACCGAATTTAAGCTATTCAACTCCATTCTTTGAGACTCTTAGAGAGCTTGACATTGATCTATCAGCTTGTTTTATAAGCAAAATCAGATTGTAAACATCACTCTTTGAAGCGTATGTGAAAATCAAGAATCAGTGGATTATTGTTCTTGAAGCAGGAAGCTTTATACGGTTAGCTCTTCACTTGTAAGAAGATCAAGGAAGTCAAGAGAGGAGATTCTCTTGCATTGTAATTTATTAGACTTCACCCGTAAGAAGTCTGAGCGATTGAATAAATCGTGGGAAATTATCTAGCGGGTATAGCCTGAGGCGGGGATGTAGGTGGGATTACCGAACCTTGTGAACAAACTTTTTGTGTTTGCATATCTTTAACTCTTACTCTTTATTTATTGTTTTGAATGCTTGAAATTTCTTTCTCTTTTAATTAGTATAATTGAAATTTCGCTTAAGAGATTAAAAATAATTTTAATTTGCCATAATACCATATTCACCTCCCCTTTAGGGTCCAAATACTTGGGCAACAAAGTTGTCATAACTTTTGTCTTGTTTATAAAAGGTCAACACTGCTCTTTTAGGATACATATATATATTTTATATTTTCAAAGAGAAGTGATTTTAAACTCTTGATTGTACTTACTATCGAGCAGTGTTGTTAGAACCGGACCGGACCGGCCGGTCGAACCGGTGGAACCCGGAATCGACCCCCTCGCCAGTTCCCAAAACCTTCAAAATCGGAACTGGCCAGAACTGGTTGGGAACTGGTGAGAACTGGTCGGAACCGTTCAGAACCAGGAAAAGATAGGAAAAAATGAAAAAAAAAATACTTTTTGCAAAAAGTATACGATCGATCCGGACCGGTTGAACCAATCGAATTGGGACCGGCCACTCTATCGGTTCGATGCCTGGTCTAGTTATGAAAACAATGCTATCGAGAAGTGACTGTTGAATTCAAGATCTAATGGTACCATGTCTACACATGCTTTAAATGATAGCCCCACTAAATGCTTGACACCATTAGATCTTGAATCCAACGGTCTAGCTCTCGATAGTACTTATTATCAAGAGTTTTTAATCACTTTCCTATTTTCAAACACAAAGAATCAACTCAAGAATTACATGGTTTCTTTAGAGCCACTATTGTTCCTTTCAACAACAATCCGTGTTCCTTGAGAGAGCAATAATCCAGCTGCATTCCCTGATAAGCCTATTCAATTCCCCGATAAGCCTATTCACTCTCACATTTGTGAACATGGATTTTTACCCAATTCTCACAAAAGTTTGTTTGATTTTAGAGTCGCCACCTATTCATTCTTAGGGATAGGTCCCGGATATTTGTTTGTTTTGGACAAAGCAAACGGTTTATCATAAATAGGGTAAGTGGTTCGATTAAGCCCTGGGAAGGTGTTAAGCACCCCAGGACCCCCGTTTTATAACGGTTATCTACTCCCTAAACTTAAACCAATTATAACTTCAAAGTTTTATTAAAATATCCAAAGTATTTAAGCGAGTGCTAATTCAAGAAAAAGAGAAAACTAGATGACTAGGGTTGAACTCGAGTAAGGTTGCCTACATACTCACATAAGGCTGAAATCAGATCGAGCATAGTTCTGGCACATGAGTTCATGCCAAGGCTAGGGGTATGTGTGTGTGTGCATAGGATGGTAAAGGGTCTAGCCCGGAGGCTAGAGTTGATTGACCGGGGAGGTCAAGTGCATAAGTGTTAAGTCTAACCGCGGTTAGAGGAGATTTAATTATGGTTAGGTGAGCTAACCAAAGCTAAAGAGGTCCTACAAGTCTCTTTTTGTATTTTTATATTTTTTGGGATTTTGGGGATATTTGAATGTTTTTAGTATTTTGGTTATATTTGAATGTTTTTGGTATTTTGGTTATATTTGAATGTTTTTGATATTTTGAGATTTTATCATGTTTTTTTATTTTTTATTTTCATATAGGTAGGGTTTTGACAAATTTAACTAAAGTCAAATTTAATCCAAGAGAAAGATTAAAGAAAAGTTAGGCTAAAAGATTATATTTAGGACATAAAAAAGGATGTGCATTATGAATAGTAAATGGTCTATTGCCAACACCTATTTTGTTGAATTGGTGTTGATAGTAGATCAAATATCATTGTCTTTGGTATGAGGCATTTTGAATAATGTCCTCTTTAAGTCCTTAAACCATCATTTATCTATTCAACATAGAACATGAAGAAAAAAAGAAAGAAATGAAAAAAAAGTGACAAGTAGAAAAAATAAAAACTCATCATCTCCTCTCTAATGTAGTCCCTTTACACTATTATGATTGATGTAATGAGGCTCTAAATATGAAAATTGGAGTGATGATGAGTTTCCCAACGAATTCTAGAAGAAGGACTAGAATCTAAATGAAAAAACAAAATGAAAAGAGAGGTATAGCTTTAGTTTCCACTCTCTATGGGCCTACCCATATCCACACTTGTGGGTACATAAAAAAGAAAAAATATGTACATGAAAAGGAAAAAAAAAAAAACATCTTTTACTTTTGATATGGGGTCCCTCTACACCATTAGATTGATGTAGAGAGACCCAACTATGCTTGAGAAACGAGAGATCAAGAAGAGAGAACCAAATAAAAAAGAGATAAAAAAATAAGAGAAGATGATGAAAGAATGAGTGTCTACTCCTCCAAGAATTCTTCCTCAATGCTCAAAGAGGTAGAGTTTTGTTTATAGCCCACAAGGAGGAGAGTTAGTAAAGAATTCTAAGCTTTTAGTCTTAGAATTCTTTCCAAACTCTAAATCTTAGTTTCTTCTCACTTCTTCAAACTCAAGAGAAACACAAGTGGGTGAGAACCTTTTAGGGGTCATGAGGGATGAATCAAATGGGCTAATGGATTGTATTTATAGGTAAACTAAGAAATTGGGTTGTGTCTTTTACATGATGGATAAAAGGAGTTAGTGGGTAAAGATTTGAGTGTTGTAAGGTAAGTTGATAGGTTGAGTGTTGTAAGGAGTGTAAGAGAGTTGATGAGTTGTGTGTTGTAAGGGGTGTAAAAGAGTTGATGGGTTGAATGTTGTAAGAGGTGTAATAGAGTTGTAAGAGGTGTAAGAGAGTTGATGAGTTGAGTGAACTATGAGTTGTAGGATATAAATTAGGTGGATGTGGATATGTGGACTAGATTTGGATCATAGGTTATTAATAGATGGGTCATGAGTTATGTTTATTGGGCGTTGACTATGACATTTGGGCTTGAGCCATGGTAAATAGGCTTTAGTTAGACAATTGGATGATTAGGCTTGACTACTTGGGTTTGGGATAGGTTTGGGGTAATGAAATTTTATAATTAGACTTGACTGGATTTACTTAGGGTTTGGACCTAAGGTTTAGCCGGCATTGACTTAGGGTTAGGTTGAGCTAATCATGGTTAAGTTTATTAACTATGGTTGAGGGTGTAAAAATGGGGTGCTTACAACATTCATTCACCATATATGGTAGATCTATTTATAAAAGATTTTAGAACTCAAATTCTAAAACAACCAAGATTTTTTCAAATTTTAATCCCAAAAAATAACTCCAGCGGCAAATCCAAACACTATATCCCAATACTTCCAAGTAAAAGTTCCCAAGGATCGTCTGGGCCCTAGAGCCTTCAAAGATGGAATCTGGAATGCCGCTGCCCTAATCTCTGTCTATAAATTCTTGGAGCTTTGAGTAGGAAGTCAAGTATTCTCAATAATTCTTGAAACCTAAGCATCTAAAATAATGAAGAGTACTCAATAGCACCTACTTTATCTTTTCCTTTTTTGGACAGTTACCTTCACCCAAAGATCCCACGATCATCTCCATCACTCCATTTGCTACTAATCAGTCCTCTTCGCTTCATTCTCAAGCAAAGGTTGACGTAAATTTATCAAACTATTCCCAATCCTCAACAGATGATGGCTAGTGCTTGCATGAAATGCCCAAAACACCCATGTGGATTTTCTTATTATCGATTCCCTGTATATGTTACTGATCGATTAATTCTCCGGTAATGAGAAAATCTAGGTCACTCATCAAGTTGATCTTACAGAAAAAAAATCATCACATGTGGCCTCCATTGAGCGAATCGGAGTCGTCCACACTAAAAACCCAACAATCCCACATCGTGAGCATGTTGTATTCTTTTGAGAGGTGGGCACATGCGCGAAACACATGGAATGGTGGGTTAATTTGAACTCAATCAGGTATACCATATCTTCTTTTATGGTTAATTTGAACTCAATCAGGTATACCATATCTTCTTTTATGAGAGTGACAAACTATGTTAAGGTAAATAAATACTAGCCTCATACGCACAGACTTCCAAACTCTCATTATAGTAGTGATATTTATCACAATTTTTTTTCTTTTCTAGTTACCTTCAAAATTGGTTGAAATAATAACTTCCTTATTTGTAAATAACAGTGAGAGTTTCAAAATCTGCTTATGAGGCTAATACTCTTCATATAGGTAGATAAAGTGTTGCCGGTGAGAGTTTGAAAGTAGCTAGCACTCGTGTATTATAGCGTAATAAGAGGAAAATTATTGTCATTTTCATGGAGTATTTATTTTTAAAAGATTAGGATAATTTAGTAATTTCAAAGTATCTAAGTCTATAAAAGCCCATCTCCCCATTCCTCTAATCCCATCAAAAGGAGTGTAAGAAGATGTATCAAGAAATGACCGTTTTGTTAGTTATTTTCCTCATTTGCCATATCATATTGGCAGCCGATCCGGATCCGGTTCAAGATTTCTGCATACTCAACACGAAACCGGGTTCCCAAAGAACGGCTCGGTTCAATAGCCTCCCATGCAAGAACTCGTCGGATGCCACCACAGATGATTTCGTCTTCTCCGGCATAAAGACCGCCGGAAACTTCACCAAGACTGGCTTTTCAGCTATGTCTGTGAACCCGATCATCTTTCCGGGCCTTAACACACTCGGTATGTCATTTGTACGAGCTGATCTCGGCGTAGGAGGCATCAATGTGCCGCATTTCCACCCGAGGGCAACGGAGATTGCGTATGTGGTTCAGGGAAAGGTTTATTCGGGTTTTGTCGATTCAGCGAATCGAGTTTTTGCAAAGGTGATTGAGAAAGGAGAGGTAATGGTGTTCCCAAGGGGCCTAGTGCACTTCCAAATGAATGTTGGAAATTCTCCTGCGACAATTTTCGGATGTTTTAACAGCCAAAATCCGGGATTGCAGAGAATCCCATCTGCCATTTTTGGATCTGGGATAAAAGAGGAGCTTTTAGAGAAGGCTTTTGGTTTGAGTCCTAGACAGATTGGCAAGATGAGGAGGAGGTTTATTCCCAAAGAGCTGAGGTAGAGAGGGGAGGGCATTTTGGTAATTCTGGATATATGATTACAATTTTATTTTTTTTTGGATTTTGGCCTTTGATTTGGAAGACACTATGAGTATGACTATTGAGTAATATTAGAAGGGTTTTTGGGGTCCAAATGGAGGTGGAGGATGATGTAATTTTTCCCACTTTAATACCATGGCTTGATTAATTAGTGCCACTTGATGTTTTTACTCATTTGGTTCTAATATATATTAATTTTGCTTGCCCTCCACATTTCCTGAATTCGTCTTACTGAACCACGCACATACAGTACATCGATTTAAACTTTCATTGCAAATCCAATATGATTCTGCTATTTGCAAAAAATTAGAGCGAATAAGTTGAATCTTGATATAAAATTGATAAGTATAAAGAAGTGATTTACAACTCAGATTAATAGGCTTTTTGGTTAATTAATTAATTTATTTTTATGATAAGATTGGGATTTCTGGAGCACTACACAGTGGAACTGCTCATATTATTATGTTTGTTAATTGATCAAAGGTACTTGATTATTTTCAAAAGATTTTGATTGTTTTTTAAAATTAATTTGATGCTATTTTTTGAGTTATTCAAAGGTACTGCTCAGACCACATTCGCTAAATTCACCATAACCCACCAGTGACCATGAATTGATTGATAATTCATCGTGATTCCATTCTCAAGTTTGATATTTGACATGAGCTGGATTAAATCAGCAACAGATTAAACGAATCATGCTTAAGATAATGACTAATTAACCCTGTGAATGTAGCAAGCAAAGAGAATCAGAGACACGAGTTGAAAAGTCTAACTGTGAATCAATCTATGAATATCCACCTCCCTTGAAAGAAAAATATAAATAAATTGATTCGGATTAGTTTGAATGCCCTGGATTTATGTACAAGTTTTAGATCTAGTTTAGTTTGAATGCCCTGGATTTATGCATAAGTAGGCCATCTTTATGTTGGTGTTCAACACCAGCAGGAATCTCTTGTTGTGCTGATGGTGTGGAAAGCTACAGAGACCATGATACTCTATCATTTCAAAGCAAAGTTGAGCTGTAAAGCCAAACTAAGAATTCCAATCCAATCCTTTTGCCCAGTATAGAAAGGGTACTCTGGGCATAAAAAGATAGAACATAAAGAATAGGATAAAGCTTCTGAGACCCCCTTAGGGCCGAGACCATGCTCTCAGAGCACGGGATTTCAGGTGGGGCCTACCATGTGAAATGGGCCCCACTTGAAATCCCATGCTCATAGAGCATGGTCTCGGTAGTCTCGACCCCATTAGGCCCCTCCTGAAATCCCGTGCTTTGAGAGCACGGTCTCGGTAGTCTCGGCCCTAATGGGGTCTCAGTAGCAAAGTCCTAAAGAATATACCAAAGAAAAACCCTAATATGGTAGCCGCTAAGGTGCCATAAGGGTAAGTCCAAGCAACCACTCCAAAAGGGCCTGTCTTAAGGAGGGTTGATGGCCCCTTATACACCCCTACGAAGTCAACTTCCCAACCGATGTGGGACTAAACCAGGGCTAACACCCTAATGCACGCAGTAACATAGAAACCAAATGGTTGTTTTTTTTTTGGGTGAAAATGTCATCATGTAACTAACACACACTCTAAACTCATACACAGCCACACCTAAGGTAGCCGCTATGGTGTCATGAGGGTAAGTCCAAGCAACCACTCCAAAAGGTCCTGTCTTAAGGAGGGTTGATGGCTAGTCCATGTCACTAGAGAAATGCATTTAAAATCTCATTCCAAATATCAAGCACCCCAGGAAGGCACCCGTGGCTACAGTCAGAAGTGTAGGATCTTGAGAAATGCATTTGAAATCTCATTCCAAATATCAGGCACCCCAGGAAGGCACCAGTGGCTACAATCAGAAGTGTAGGATCTTTGGTTCCGCATCTTCTCTTGGAAACCTCATCCTCTTCAACACTCCTTGTAGGACTAGGAACTGCTCAGGAACAGTAGGTAGGTGACTGAAGTACTTTAGAGTTTAGAGGCTCTCTTGATTGTAGCATTTCTAGCAAGTTTCTCTGTCAAACGCCAAAGCGTAAGCTCCAATTTGTACCTATCTAAACATTAGTCTACATAACGAAGTAATTATAAATTACCTGTTATGCCTAGGCAAGACACTTCGGAGAATGGCTCGAGTTCATTGAGGATCCAGGTTTAGATCTACCCATTTAGCCCATGTCATGAGCCTCTTCTCATAAGCAACCATTGGATTCAAATTTGTGAATTAGACTCTTTCCCTCCATGTAGAAGAAGTCCCACCTGCCATAACCCCAACAGTTAGATTATGATGACAATGATGATGACGAGGACAGGAATAATGTGGTTTACGCTAAAATGCACCGTGTAACCATGTTGTTAAGGAATCAATTGATTACTTCAGTACTCAAGGTGTTGGTTCTTAGAACTTAGAAAACATCTCATTATGCCAATAAAAAGATAAATAAACACCAATTAGAAAAGAACTACATTTTACCTCAAAGAAATCATAAAACACTGTAGAATTCTCTTAGGAACTCCATCTGCCAGAATGCATCCACCAATGAGCTGAATCGAGCACGACAATCCAAATGTAAATTTTCTTTTTCTCTTCGACCCCCTCTTCAGTTCTACATGGAACGGAGCCCAAGAGAACTCGATTGATGTCTCAAAATCAATTGTTACACTTTTTTTGGTTGCTGGACTCATAAACTGAGTTTGGGGCCATGTAACAGTTAAAAGCTGCAGTAGTAGTGACTCAATTCTACTTCAATTTTAAGCACAACACCAAAGCAGACAAGGTGGAAACCGGTTTTGCCAAAACCGGTTAAACTCCTGAGGTGGCCACATGTGCCTTTTGAGACCTCTTAACTATGGTTAAGATTCATTCACCCCTAAGGTTCACCCACCTATCCTTGGTTTTTTTTAAAAATATTAAAAAAATTTGTTAACCGTGGTTAAAATTTACCAACTCCTAGGGTTAATTTATTTTAAATATTTTTTCTAAAAACCAAATACAGGTGGGTGAACCCTAGGGGTAGGTGAATCTTAACCACAGTTAAGAGGTGTAAAAAGGGTCATTTGGTGACCACAGGGGGGTAACCGGTTTTGTCAAAAACCGGTTACAACCGGAGAAGATCACCAGTCGGTGGGTAAACCAATACTAGAAGATCATGTTTGCTACAGTTAAACATGTAAACACATTGCCAAAAAAAAAATATCTAAACAAAACCAAAATCATATGGACTAACACAAGCACAGAATCTTACTAAAGCATGGAAGGGCATGGATGAACCGTTATAGGTCACTTGTCTTTCGCTCCATAGGAATGACTGCGTGGTATAATCCCCTACCAGCATATCCTTCTCCTCTTCATTCTTCCAAGAAAATCCAATGCATCAAACCTAAATCACCAAAGATCATTAATTTTTTTTTTTGGAGAAATGCTGGTGAGACCAAAAGGCCCAGACCACACCGAGACTGTGCATGTGATGCAGAGGACTCATACTTTTATTGAATCCTTTTTATTTTTTTTGAGAATGCACGGTCTAGGCCCTTTGCGGTCTCACTAGCATTGCTCTTTTTTTTTTTTTTTTGGAGTGCTAGCTCCAATCACATAATTCAATTTTTTTTCTCAAACTCTCACTATGGGTGCAATACGTCTCGTTGCTACCCTTGAAATGGTTAACAAAACAAATTTTTACAAAGAAAAAAGCTAACAATTTTTCTTAAAAGAAGGAAGCTATAGTCTCAACCGGATCTAAAGGGAATAGGGAAAAAGAGTGACACATATTGCAATGAGATGGGATCACAGCCAGTTGCAATTGAATTCTCTTGAATTCAATTGCATGTGTCACATTTGGATTGAAGGAGGGAAAAGGCTGGAAATTCAAATTCAAAATCTTTTCCTCCTCCAATCCAACTGTGACACATGCAATTGAATTCTCTTGAATTCAATTGCAATTGGCTGTAACCCCATCTCTGTTGCAACCAAGCGAGTGTGGAAATTTGCAGCTGGATGCTTGATGATATGGCAAGTAGCAAATCTCCTTTATCTGTGGATGCTTGATGATATAGGGTTAGGATTCACTGGAGATGCGTTAATATAGATGTTTACAACCACCACATGGGGGAGAAGATTGGATCACAGTCAATTGCAATTGCACCCACAAATCAACATGTGTTCCTTTTAACCCCTATTAACCGTGGTTAAGATTCACTATTCCTTAGGGGTTCAACAATATAACTTAGTTTTACAGAATATTAAATCTAAGTGTTAAAAATTCTTAATTAGAGTTAAATATTTTTTTTCTTCTAAAAACCAAGGTTATATTCAGAGGACCTTAGAGAGTTCAATTGCAATCATCGCATTGAATCACATCCAATAGTACGAGAGTTTAATTGCACCCACAGGTCAACACATGCCCTTGTAAATGTGTTAAGGAAATATAATTAATTAAAAGAATCTTCAAAAAGCGAAAGAGAATAATTCTATTTACCTCGGCCAAAATCTTGAAATTTTGGCATATTTTGCGGTGAATAAAAAAATCTAAACTTATTTGACCATTAGAGTTCCCTCCCTAATATTTGAGCCCATCTCCTCCCTTAAATGAGCCAGTTGAAAAAAAAAGCCCAACTATTTCATGGAAAGTAAAATTAAATATTATATAAAAAAAACCTAAAGTACTAACTGAGTACCAAAAAAACTTAATTTTAACTAATAGGAAACAAGTGACATTCTTACATTAAGTGCAAATTACACACATAGGAAACTTTCAAGTCGTAAATAATATTTCTCATTTTTATTATGCATCTCCGTTTTAAAGATTTATCAGCTAACTTTCCTTTGTAGGCTTGTTGCAATAGGATTGTCCTTTTGATTTTAAAAAAAATTTGATTTTGCTAGTCCCACTGTCCTTAATCGTTTAACTCTCTCATGTCTCATTAAAGGATGAATATTTTTCATTCAATACATAAAGTCAGTATATCAAGGGGACGTGGAGCTCTTTTCAGACAAAATTCTCCGGCAAGCCAAGGAGATGGACGCCACAATGTTCCCCTTGTGTTCTTCGGGACAAAATTCTCCTCCTTAGCCAAATAGTGCCTTTGCAGTAATTTTTTTTAAAAAAATTATAGAAGTTTTTTTTTTGGGGTCCAAGTTGGGGTTAAGTGGCAACCTCAATTAGTTTTTTTTAAAATTTTTTGCTGGAGTTATCATGTACCTACGTTAATAATCTTGACTCAGTTAGGTTGATAGTTTTTTTAAAAATATATATATGATAGGAATCCGCCTAACCAACTTACCTTAAAAAAAAAAAAAAAAAAAAGGTTAACGACTAGCATTTGAAGCTTATAAGAAATCAATCCCAAATCCTATCCTAGAGGGAGAGACACACTAGCACTTATACAAGCCTATTGTGTGTAAGTCGCATAAGTATTTAAGTGCCATTAATATTTTTTTTTGACAGTACCGAGTCAAACTAGTTACCTACTATACTTTCTCATATACTAATGTTGGCTCAATAAGAAAAGATTTTTGGCCAACGGAAAAATGTGACCGGAACTTCTGCCTGCCGATAAAGTCTTCGGTCAAGAAAGATGTAATGACTACATCACATCAACCTCACTAGTGGCTTTGAGGTTGCACTTGCTGACTAAATTACATATCAAAGCGTTCACCATTGAACACACACACGTATGTGTGTGTATATATATATATATATACACATATAAATGAATAACTAACCTGGGTCAGTTTGCTAGTGGGCTTCTCAATTATAAGGTGACACTATGTTCATTTAATTGTGATTAGGAAAATTTAATCCTTAGAGGAACAAAGTTTTACAAAAAAAATTGTCGAAATTTGATTGACTGGTCGGCTTGCTAAAAGACCTTACAGTCCTCTAATTACTCCTCATATATATATAACAAACTATCTAATTTGTCAATTTTTTCTTCTTAAAATCCAAGGAAGTCAGTCGTAGGAGTTAATACTGACGGATTAAGATTAATGAAATTGGTGTTCTTCGGATCCAACAGGACAGGTTACAAAATACATATAGTCAAAGGTTCTGGGTTTGGCCCAAGTGTATATTATACACATGGTCGGTTTGAGGACTATCTTGGAATAATGAAAATCCAATGTGCCTATTGTGAGCAGGGCAAAAAAGGGAGCTATAGCCCCTTCTAAACTTCTGAAAAAAAAAATATATATATTTATACAAACAAACAGGATGACCCATGAACTTAACCCTCAAATTTCTTTTCTCGGGACCACGCCCTAAACCCCCTTTGTTAGAGCATTCCTAGCAGTCTCACCAAATTTTACTCATCAAAATAGACAAAACTCAAATTTTTCTATTTTAGCTATTCACTTTTTTAAAACACTTCCAGTAGCCTTATCAAAATAGCCAAAACTTACATTATTTTATTATTTGTGGAGACCACAATAGTACGAATGAAGGGAAAAACCTTTATTTTATTATTTGTGTAGGACCACAAAAAAAGAAGGGAGGGAAACACTTAGCTTTGATGAGTACTGTACACTCACTAAACAAAAATTATCATTTTGATGAGGTTGTTGGGGGTTATTTTTGTCATTTTTAGTAATTTATCTCACCAGATTAACCAAAAAGCTATTTTGGTGAGAAGAGCATTCCTAGCAGCCTCACCAAATTTTACTCATCAAAATAGTCAAAATTCACACTTTCCTATTTTGGGTATCAACTTTTTTAAAACACTCTCACAACCTCACCAATATGGCTAAAACTCACATTATTTTATTGTTTGTGTGGGACCATAATAGTTTGAATGGAGAGAAAAACCTTTATTTTATTATGTGTGAGACCACAATAAAAGAATGAAGATAAATATTTAGCTTTGGTGAGTGTACAATACTCACCGTGAGTAAATAATTATTTTGAAGAGGCTAATGGAGACCTTTTAAAGCATTTTTTAATACTTTGACTCACCAAAATAACTAAAGGCGGCTAGGAATGCTCTTAGCCCCTACAAGAGAATGAGGTAATATAAACACACATATCAGACCTAAGGTAATCGTTATTTTATTTTTTTTGTTGGGTAAGTCCTAAATCATTTATGCTAAGTTAGGGGGTTATAGCACTCATGGTGGGTAACAACCGCACCAAGACTCGAACTTGAGTCACATCTCCCCCAAAGGGAGATACACAACCACTGGGACACGCCCATGGTGTACCGCTATGTTTATTCAATCCAGCATAATAAGCTAAATTTTTGGACGATGCTGGTAAGACGTAATTTAGGTTAACAGTATTTGGGTGGACGATGCTGGATACTCGGTCAATGACCGAGCATCGTACCGTGGACTATAATGTCCTCAGTACTTTGATAAATATATCCGTAGGTAGGTAGTGGTATATACACGGCACGCACACACAGAGTCACGGACTCATCAATAATGATAAGCCAAAGTGTGTCACACATGGCTATAATATCCATATTATTAAATGTTCCTAAAATTAGGTCAATATTCAAAGCACCTCACACCTTACCAACCATGCTCTCCATTCACATGGCCATTCAAAGTTAGAGAAAATATCCCCTGCTTTTCAACTAGTTTTTATTTTATCATTTTATAAATCAGAAATCAACAAACAAACTCTCCTGTTGCATACCCACAACATTTTCCTATCAACTTCATTCTAGTCCGTCCGATCCTACATCACGAATTAATCAGGCGATCTTGGAAGCTAATCCGATGGCCTAAATAGTTCCATCCAAGAAGTATACACTTGTGAATGGTTAAGATCAATGGGAATGTACCTTTATTATCTGTACACAACTATACAGTAGCAAAGGCCATGTGAAGAATAAACGAGGGATGAAAACACCACGCCAACCACGCTAGTTGAGTTAAGGGACTGTCGCTTTGTGATATTTGTCCAACTTCCACAACCTGGTCGTTAATGATATACTGTTGCACTGTACGTTATTATACATTGCTCTCAATAGTCAATTCCCACGCAAGTCCTTTTCTATATTTTTTTAATCTCACCTTCCAAAAAAATATTTTTTTAATCTCCGTTGACTTGTGAAAGGCCCATTGGGCTGAACCCCCAATGGACCTTATTCTCACCATGTACACATGGCCCTTTGGTTTAACTTCTTTAGGGCAGTTTAATTGCTTTTAGGCAATCAGGTTCTCTTTTGTTGAGCTGTTTATGATAGTACTGATTAAAATAGTAGTAATTTTATAAAAATTGATTAGCTCATTTATTATCCAGACATGTTTAGTAAAAAAAAATTTAATCAATTTTTAATAATTAAATCAGGAAAAAAAAAATCAAATTCAAGTGCACCCTATATTTTTTGTAAATGAAACCTTATTTTCTCATCGCAGTTCTTAATACAAGTTATAAAGGCAAAAAACTATGATATAGGTTTATTTTGTTGCAAGCCAAAATTCAAAAACAAACTATAATTTCACATATAAAAATCAACACATGACAACTAAAAGCAGACTGTAATCATTAGTATCGACACATCAAAATTTCATTTTTCTTTTGTTTGTGGTGGGGGAGGAGATGGGAAATAGTTTGATCCACGATCAATAAATTATTACAAAATGAGGTTGGCATTTCAATGAGAAATGTTTTGTAGCCTAGAGACATTTTTTCAGTTAATTTTTCAAAATAAACTAATTTGATGATATCGGAAAAATTGTATATTCGAATGCACCTTCGGTTAGGCCGGTCTCAATTGCCGGAACCTACTATTTTAGGCAATGCTCCTTCTTCAAAACCTCGATTCGATCCTTCTCCGAATGAGATGAAGTACCTTTTAGATTCATAATATGATTAGTTATAAAGATCAAGAATTATTAAATAAATTTAGGGTTATTAACTAGCTTAGGCTCATCAAGGACTTAATGGGTTAGGCTAGAAGCCCAAGACAAAGCCCATTCAAAAGAAAGTGTAGCTCAGCCCAAAAGATATATTATATTATTTTTAACTATGATATAGAGGCTGCTATTTGGTTCTTTCCCTATATAAACAACACTAGATTTCCCCCCTACTTTGTCTCGCTCTCAATACCAAAAAACTGTTCGAAAGTCTGAGAGACCTCTTCGCTTGTTTCTGATTTCGATCCAAAATCAGGCTTTGGTTTTTCAATCTCTCTCTCTCTCAATCTTAGCTCGTTCTTCTCTGATTCAAAATCTTCGATTCAATATAAAAATCTATTTTTTTTTCCTTTTTCAAAATTTTCTGTTCGAAGAGGCATCAAGATCTAGTTTCTCCTTGCAGATTCGACTTTGTTTGCTGTTTTAGGTTCCGTTTGATTGATAGAAAATCGTATTTCTGTGCTTAATTCGCTGCAAATTTCGTTTCCAAGCTTCGATTCAAGTGAGAAATCGGAATCAATCTTATTTTTTAAGGTCTAGATCTTTGGTAATTCTGGAAATGGCGGATAAGTCGCAGAACTGGATATTAATAGTGACAGCGCAGACTCCGACGAACATTGCAGTTATCAAGTACTGGGGGAAGAGGGATGAAACCCTAATTCTCCCTGTAAACGACAGTATCAGTGTCACGCTTGATCCGAATCATCTCTGCACGACGACCACTGTTGCTGTTAGTCCCAGCTTCGAGAAAGATCGGATGTGGCTCAATGGGAAGGTACTCCTACATTTGTAGTATTCTGTGTATTCTAGCATAGATGTGATTGCTTTAGTGTTGTATTCATTTCTGGCGTTTCTTTTTTTGCTGGTTAGTGTAGGAGATCTCCCTCTCTGGAGATAGGTTCCAGAGCTGTCTTAGGGAAATTCGTAGTCGTGCAAGCGATGTAGAGGATGAGGAGAAGGGAATATGCATTCGGAAACAAGATTGGGATAAATTTCATGTGCATATTGCGTCCTATAACAACTTTCCTACCGCCGCTGGATTGGCTTCTTCTGCTGCTGGTCTTGCTTGTCTTGGTAAGATTGATACTCTCTATATTGATTATTGTGAAGATGATGTGTTTTTTGACAAGGAATTTTGTTCACTCAGCATACACTCCTGATAAAAAGGACCAAAATTTTAGAGTAGCAATACCTGAATTACTTATGTTAATTGAGTAATTTTGGAGGTACTTAAGAATGTGATAATGAGAAGTTTGCCAATGTTGGATTGTAGTGTTAGAGGTGAAATTTTATGTTAAAGATAGGGAAGAACTGGCCCATAGTTTCGGTGATGATCAATCAAGATCTTTTGTAAAGATGTACCCCAGTAGAGCTTAGTTAGAATACAACCAAGCGACATGTGGATCGATCCCCTTTACTGCAAATCCTCTCAGACTATGTCAATGCCAGGGAAAATCTTCTTTGCTTTGCCCAAGCCAATTTCTCTAATCAGAGCTAAATATTTATTATATAGATCTTTGCGAGAGTTCCCATTTATTGTGCTGGTGATACTTCCTTTATGCTTCTCAGATCTCTCAGCAAGAGATGTTTCTGACCCACATAATTACCTCTATTCTACTAGGGAATATATTATTTGCTCATCCTACCTTCCAATAAAATATATGCTCATCCTCAATGGCCCATTACTATCTACTATACTGGCTTTGCCTAACTACCTGCATCTTCGAGTGGGCCAAGGAAATAACCACTTTTTAAAAGGGGAATGCTGATAAGCAATCTTTTGATACTGAGCACAAGTTGAAACCTTTTCTAAAGGTGCCTATGGAGAACTTTCTTTTGTTAATGTTCAAATTTCTCATCGATGATACCCATCTACTTTTAATATGCTAAAACATATTTAGAAGTTATTTCATACTAATTCCATCATTGGAGCATATCATGACACTCCTTAAACCTTAACGTGCATATTTTGATGATCTTAAACTAGTAATTGACTTATTTTATGTGGCTGGTGGGCCTATACCGGTGTCTATATTTTCAGAATTTACTGGGCATAACTACATTTATCTATGGTTTATCTAATTTTCAGCTTAGAGCCACATGTCTCAGTTTTTTTTTTTATCTTGATATTTGCGGCTTGCTTCTAAGACAACTAATTTTAGTGTTAAATTAAAGACTACGCTACAAAAGTATAACTAGTCACTGTGTTGTTATTTGCAGTCTTTGCCCTTGCAAAGCTAATGAATGTGAAAGAAGACCTGGGACAACTTTCTGCTATTGCAAGGTTTGTCTTATCAAGTTGACTGTGTATTTTTTGAATTTTAAGATGCTAGTCTCTCTCTCTCTCTCTCTCTCAAGCGTCTGGTATGTTATTATGTTTATGCATGTACTTTCATGTAGATTGCTTCTATATCATATTGTCTATAGAATTGGTTGTGCTGTATGTATATCTTATCACTTTTTTTTTCCCCTTTTTGGCCTTGCACACAAATTACTTCCTTTTAACTTCTATTTCTTTGTAGTCCATATAGTTTCTCCCTGTATCAGGATATTTAAGAAAATATTGGCAGTGATATTTCTTAAAATTTGCTTATGTATTTACAGGCAAGGATCAGGCAGTGCTTGTCGCAGTCTATATGGTGGATTTGTGAAGTGGGTCATGGGAAATGTAAGGTTTATTTCTGAGGTTTATTTTGGTGACTTCAAGAATGCATGTTTAATCAGAGTCTCATCGATTTGACTTCCACTTCTAATTTTTGTATCTTCAATTGTCAAGGATGCAAGTGGAAGTGACAGCATTGCAGTTCAACTTGCAAATGAAACACATTGGGATGACCTTGTTATTATTATTGCTGTGGTATGTATCCTTCTTACATTTAGGTCTTTTATAATTGAGAGTTTACTGGTTTTTCTTGTAAAGTGTAGTAATTTCTTCCCTAGAAATGCTATTGTGAGTATTTTTTTTCTTTTACCAATCTTTCCAGTATTTAGTCTCTCTTCTATTGTCTATCATTAAGTTTCTTATTTCATTCTATTATTTTGTGTGGTAAAATCCACTAGTTGATTTTGGAGTTATGGGTGATATTTGCTGTTTTATTCTTTTTTTTTTTCTTTAAGTAATTTGGAAAGACCGCATTGTGATTTGTGACTCCTGAATGGTAAATGTTGGCCCTTGCAACTGATCTTCGTATTTTTAGGTGATTAATTGATTATTTGATTGTATGCTTGTTATTCAATTTAAAGATTGCTGCATTAGTATTTCAATATATCTATTGATTGTTTTTTGTTCCAAAAAATCTAAAAGGTCTATCTCTCTACACATATATGTATTTTTTTACATGCTTATCTCTCGAGTTGTGTTGCTAACATGTGATAGGCATGTACATTAGATGTCATGGACTCAATTGAACTGGCAAGTATGATATATAAGCTATTAAACTATAAGCCTTCGTCAGGATATTCGATGGCTTTCATATGCTCATTGCCTTGAATTGGCGTATTTTATAGTATGATTCGTCTTGCAGCTTACTGGTTTTGTAAACCCAAGTTTCATTTTTTATTTTTTATTCCAGGTAAGTTCACGGCAAAAGGAAACAAGTAGCACTACTGGAATGCGTGAGAGTGTAGAAACGAGTCCTCTTTTGCATCATAGGGCAAAGGTACTTTTTGTGCACTGTATTTTAATAACTTCTACAATGCCTTGTTCAAAATATATGCTGTTATTTTGTCTTTAGACATATGAAAGTACTCCCTATAGTCTGAGTGTTCTGGAATCTGGATTGTGTGTAGACTATGTAGTTCCAGGCTCTTTAAGAAATTATTCTAGGTGAAATTTTTTCATACCCTCTTTCCTTTTTTTGGGTAGGTAGGTGATGTCTTTGCAGTCTGATTTTTATTGAACATGTCCAAGGTTATCAAAAGTTAGTTCTAACTTTTGATACGGACTCATTTTTGAAATTTAGTTTTAACACTCGATACTGACTCATTATTGTAAGTTAGTTTTAACTCCCGATACTGATTCATGTTTTGGATTCTGATAGGAAGTAGTTCCAAAACGCATATTGCAAATGCAAGAAGCCATCCAAAATCGGGATTTTCCATCTTTTGCAAGGTTAACTTGTACCGATAGTAATCAGTTTCATGCAGTCTGCTTGGATACTCGTCCCCCCATATTCTACATGAATGATACATCCCATAGGCAAGTTCTGTTTTTTTGGTCTTTCTAATTTTGTATTCTAAGGAGCACCGTCCCATTTGTTTGTTTATTCTAGTTATTTTGTTATGTTTCTTAAGATTTGAGTCTTATAATCTTGACAACGCAATTACATTTCAGGATAATCAACTGCATTGAAAAATGGAATCGTTCTGAAGGAACACCACAGGTATGAATTTTTGGCAACCTTATTTTCTCTAATGAATCGGCCAAAACATTGGCGTGAAGCTCCTCATGACATGATAATTCAAACAAGGGATCTCCAACTTCCAACAATTGAATACATTCTGCTTTGTTAAAGCCATCATTCAAATTTTGGTCCTGGATAATCATTCATTAGATAAAGTTGAAATTTAAATAACTGCAGTACCTAAAATTACAATAATGGTGCTGAAAATTTTCCCACATGCACTGGGAGATGATTGCAGCTTAATTATCTGTAATTAAGGTGAAGCTCCCTCTGTTGGATCTTCAGTCTTTGGCTTTTTTATTTGGCTTCCAAACCTGCTATTTCCCTCTCATCATGCTCATGACGTGACTCACATGTACTGAGGGATGCTTGCAGCTTAATTATCCGCAATTAAGGTGAAGCTTCCTCTTTTGGATCTTCAGTCCTTGGCTTCTGCTCCTGTTTGCTTTTTTTTTGGCTCCCAAACCTGCTTTTTCTCTCCCATCATGCTTGTGCCGTGTGACTCAATCAATTCCACCTTGAAGGCCATTAGTGCCAATTGTATTTGTGAATTATGTTTGCAATTATATTGGTTTATTATAGTATGGAGAAGAATCACTTGCCCAATACGGGTTAAAAATCTAAAATGCCATAATTGATGTGCAAAGCATATACTTGCTACAAGTCATGTTCAGGATCGATGAAGGTTCCTTCACAAAGAAATGATAATAGTAGAAATTCTCCACTCAACTTAATTGATAATACTTAAAACTCTCTTATTGCATCAATAACGACCACTATTTATTAAAAATCTAACTTTTCTTGGTAAGTAATTTAATGCATAATCACTGTACTAAAATTCAACTCTCCATAAAAATTAAATTACAAGAAATAGTACAGTTGTCCTAATAAAAATAAACAGGCTAATCACCAAAAAAAAACCTTTATAAACATATGAATGTATAATTGCACTTCTAAACTAAGTTGATCACCACCCGGAAATGCAAAACTAAAAAACATGAAGACATCATGGAGAAACTTTATTCCATAGAATCTCACATATTGGAAGGAAACTTTGCCATTTGGTGCAAAACCTTGGTTCTATGGCTTTTTCACATGTACTTTTTTTTTTTTTTATTACTATTTTTTAAAATCCTTCTTTGAAATGAATACTTGGTTTCTTTGGTTAGAGATCACAGTGCAACTGCGCAGGTTATATGACCTCACAACCATCAGGTTGTCGTATTGCATCACTTGACCTCATATTAGCAGAACCACCATGTAACGGCCCTTAGGTAACAGTTTCAGCAGAGACTGTTCTTTTACCCAAACATATATAGTGTTACGAAATTTTATTTATTTATTTTAGTATAAATGACCATAAAATTAGTATTTTCTAAATAAAAAAGGAGTCGTTTTTAGTATAAATGAATCGTTTACACAAAAAATGTCATTGAACAGGATCCCCTTTATCGAAAAAAATGGGTCATTTAAAAAAGAAGGGACTGACAGTAACAGTAGCGGAGCAGTTTTGTCCAGGTCCTTACGAATGCCGAATCCGTTATTTTAAAGCTTGCATATTAGTCCACGTCCTCTTGATCGAAGCACATCGACCAATACTAGTTGGAGTATTCTTTCCTTCGAGTGGGGAAGATCTTTTTTTGTTGGGTACTGCTCAAGTGAGGAGATCACTACCTGTAATAGTGTAATAGTTTAAATCAACTATTCTCATAGTAATTGATTTTAACTGTTAAAAGAAACTTGTGACTTTCATGTTTTGAAAATTCCCACTTTCTTTTTGAGAGCATCGTGCTGGTTTTCCTGGTGATATGCATGTTGCCATGCACTACAAAAATATTTACAATGCTATTATTGGTTGCCTCAAGTAGACCTACCCATGTAATGAACAGCGGGACCCATGTAATGAACAGCAGGTGTTGGATTAAGCTCTGCTACTTGGGGAGTCTGATTGTTGTTCCCCGCTTTCTGTTTCTGTTTGGCTGCTGTTTTCATTTTTAAAAGGAAGTTGAAAAGTAAATAGACGCATTGAACCCAACTAGCCAAATTTTAGGGATTCCAAACATGCTCTAGGATGAAATAAACTATCTAAAGTTGGAGCTTGTTTTTAAATACCTTACTTGCACTAACAATTTAAATAATGCGACTAATTTTGAGATACTTGACAGGTGGCTTACACTTTTGATGCGGGCCCCAATGCTGTTCTTATTGCTCGTAATAGAAATGTTGCTACCCTCTTGCTTCAGAGGCTGCTCTTTTACTTTCCTCCACATCCAGATACTGAACTGAATAGGTATAGCATGTTCAGATGTTAAGTCAGTTGTTTTAAATATTGCCACATAAGGTATTCTTTTAAATTAGCAAGGAAATATATTAAAAGAAGGAAAAATGATGTAGAATTCTTAGGGAAGAGAATTCCCATTACTGTGTAACATTCCTGGGGATTATTGATCTGATAATTCTTTCTTTATTCAGTTACGTAATCGGAGATAAATCAATACTACAAGATGCTGGTATTGAGGCTATGAAAGATGTGGAAGCTTTGCTACCGCCTCCAGAAATTAAGGATAACGTTCCATCCCAAAAGTATAAGGGTGATGTTAGTTACTTCATCTGCACAAAACCTGGGAGAGGTCCAGTGGTGCTTGCTGATGAAAGCCAATCTCTTCTCCACCCTAAAACTGGGCTGCCAAAGTAAGTCATATCGGGGAGCTATTTTTCTTGCGTTTAATCTGTTTTCTTCACGGAGTTGTCAAACGACTCCATGAGCCCAAGTAGTCCCGGCAAGTGATCTTCAGAGTGTACTGACTGTCACTATGACATGTTCCTGTGTTTTTCCCCTTTCCAAATTTGCAGTTTGTGGTGTAGCACCTGCCTTTTTTGTAATTTAATTTTCCTCTTTCATCTCATAAGGGCTTATGTACTCTTTTCTTGGATGACATCCAAGGGAATAATAATTGTTTTCTTAGAACCCTCTTGTTGCCCATTTTAAACTGACTATTATAGGTGTCCATGTTTTTTGTTTGTTTCGTTTATGCAAATGGTAAATAACCAAACCAAGGTTGTCATGGTTGTTCACTACTTACTTCGAGGAATTAGCGAAGTGAATAATGTGAGCTGAACTCTTTAGACGACTTCTAATAACCTACTCTGGCTAGTTTCACCTTGTTCAAGAGGCTTTAAATCTTTACTTTTTTCCCTTTCATATACATTTTGGTACCCTTCTGTTACGTTTCATAAAATAAAAAGTTGTTTTTCAGTAGATTAGGTTCAAGAAAAATTTGCTTGCTTATTTACCATTTTTTTTTTTATATATAAAAAATCATATGAACTTGAGCAGACAAGTGTGTTTTTACTTTGGTAGTATGAACATGACTGTCAACATTTCCGTACCTTTAATATTAGAAGATTTATAATTATCGGCACAGCTGCAGAAAGTGCCAGGATGGAGAATGAGAAGAAGCCATCCTTAATGCTTGTGCTGTGCCTTCAGGGGCGGGTGGAGTCACTAACCGTTCCTTAATGCTTGTACTGTGCTTTCAGGGGTGGGTGGAGTCACTAACCGTTCTATTGTTCTATCAAGGAAATTTCCTTCGAAAAACATAGATCAACTTATATGATTCCCACCTTCCAAACTCTCGCTGTGGGATTAACATTATCATTGTTATCCTTTCAACAGGTTAAAGAAACAATTTTTTTTCTAAGGAAGAATTTTATAGGGTTAACAGGGGAAAGTAGCAACAAATGTAACTACCTCAGTGTGAACTAGTGAGCATTTCTCTTGAAAATTTTGTTTCTTTTATCTGTTGAAGGGTGACAACACGCATTACTCCTACAGTGGGAGTTTGGAAATTTTTTGAAATCTGGTCTCAGACTAGCACTCCTGTTTAACCCATATACCTGAAAACCTGACAGGCATAACCTATTAGGTTGGGCTTGGATCTTAGTTTTTAGTACGGATTTGTATGGAAATTTGGTGGAAGTCTAATGCTCGTCAAGGCCAAAAATTCAAAAATTCAATTAGATAGTAAACGTAACATATAAGAACACCCTCCAGAAGTTCCAAGCACATGGATATTAAATCAGAGAAATTGCATAATGTAATAGACATTCTGTTTCGTCCATGGAATATACAAGCCAGATTGTAGTGTATAGCATGGAACAGTGTCGTGAAATTCACTACAGATAAACTAGGCTTACATATTAGAGAGCTCTTCTCCAAGAAGAAGTGCCCTTAGGATGGCTTCACATAAACTGCTGTCGTGAATGATCAAATGTCCACCATCAGGAACCTCATGGTACTGGATCCAAGGTAGCTTTTCAGCAACATAGCGTTGTAGTTCGAATGGTATCATCCTATCTTCGTAGCCTTGCCAGATGTGAACAGACCTTTCATTTTCAGGGAAAGGATTAGTTAGATCCATCGGGTCAAACTCCCAATTGCTATATGCAACCATTAAGTCTCGATGCAGAGATTCGAAAACACCTTGCTGTCGTACCTTATCCTGAAATTACAAACATAAAACTTGAGTTGATAAATTAATTCTCTGAAGACTGGTGTTATTTCAAACTAAAATAATTTTAGCATATGCGATTCTACAAAGTATTCTGCAAATTGTAATTACCTGACCATGATCTGGGATTGCAGACATCTTTGTCAAGATCTCTTTATCACGGCGGCTGAAAATTGGAGGGTTACTGCTCATAGCACTTAGTGAAGGGAACCATTTCTGAGTCAACCACCAGTATAGTAGTCGAGGGGCGTAATGTGCGACCCTAAACGCCCACTGGTCCTGCACAAGCTTCTTCTTCAAGCCCTCTTGCGATAGATTGACAGGGAAGGAAGGCCACCAGAAGTTGACCATTGGGACTACTAGGGAAACACCTGCTAGTCTGCAAGTATAGTTTTGGAGGTCAAAGAAAGAAGAGGATTTAGCAGGATCAAATGGGCAGAACCCTTGAAGCTAAAGTTCAAAAAGGTATACATGCCTGTGTGATATGTATTTAAGGCAGCTCCAAGCAGGGTAAGCTCCGATAGACATTCCAATCACATAAAACTTAGATCCAATCTGCAACTGATCGGCGAGTTCTTGAATGTCATATGCTTCACTCTTCACTGAGCGCTTTGGATTTGGATCACTCTCTCCATACCCGGCTCTGTCGAATGAAAGAAAATATATCCCCAGCTCATCTATAAGCTCCTGTAAACCAGAACACAGTCAAATGTACTCAATTCAATAGCATATTCAACATGGGCACTCCATGGAACATTCCATTTATTCCTTAAGAAAAGGAAAAAGGAAAAGAAGGAAACTACTCCGAACAATATGTAAGACTCTTATACGAACATATTTGGACATGGAATTTGTGTTGGACCTGTAAGGCTGTAACTCAAAAATCGGAAAAGAAAGAAGACATCAAGTTGAGTCCAAGGCATAGATAATATTGTCTTTAAACCTTTATTCGTCCCCACACAAGTCAACAAATGGGCCCAATGAATAAGGTTCCAGTAAACCCCCCGGGGTGTAGCCCAGTGGCTGAAGGACGAACCATAAACTCGGAGGTCTCTAGGTTGATTCCTAGGCTCCCCTCAATATTGGTTGTATGGGGTGGGGGTATTCCCTATATAGCATGTGGGACTAGTCTGAGTCTTTTAGGCTCAGGATATCCACGTTTATAAAAAAAAAAAGGTTCTGGTATACAAAGTACACGATCTTGATGCTGAATAATGAGTTCAATTTGTTGAATAGAAGACACGTTCTAGAACACTATTTATCTTCAAATATACTTTGACAAAGAAGACAGAAAGAGATAAGAGAGGCAGAGAGCAATTGCAATTCGTAGTGCCCATCCCTGGGAAGATATCCTTTTTGTAGAGGTTAAGGCAACCTTTTGAAGAGACACAATGATGGAATTTTTTGTGACAGTGTGCCAGATACTGTTCAGTGCATGTACAACATTAAGGGTGGGCAAGAAAAAATGAATCTTTTGCTACGAGCCTGCGACCTTTTGAAGCCTGCTCCATCAAAATTTTCAAGCCTTAGAATATTTAGATTTCTTATATTTTGGTTCTGATTCTGCTCTCTGGAAGCTACTGGGATAAATGGAGATGAGAGACACAGAGCAATTGCAATTATGATGCTCATCTCAGGAAATATACCCTTTTTTAGAGTTAAGGCAACCTTTAATTTTTTTTCCTTACCAAAAGGGAAGAGTCACCAACCAAGGTTCTAAATATCGATATCGCACGACATGTCGCACTGGTGGGATAAAGATATATCGTTTATCGGGAATTTTTAGAAAAATAGGGAAAAATGCGGCAAAACATGAAATTTTGTAATTAAACTTTAGAAAATATTAAAATAGATGTTAATGCACATTTGAGAATAATAATATTTTAAAAACAACAGTGTACATAAGAGATGCAATGAAAATGGGGAAAAGATGTGTGTTGACAACAATGTATGATTGATTTATCTTCATCATTAATTTACATAAAATGTTTCATTCATTTCTTAATCAATCATAAATTCATAATTCATAAGATTCATAACAATACAAACATACATATTAATAATCGAACTCAGCCCAAAAACTACAATCAAAACCAAAATGAGTTACGCAAAGGCTCAAAGTCATTTATGCCCTAACTAAGTTGGTGATAATACTAGTTATTCCACATATGTACAATATTATGGCCAACTCATCACATTATGGTACATTAATGTATACTCAAGTACATTAATATACTCATGTACATAACACCGACACTGGCTAATAAGGATGTATACCTCTATACCCATATGGATATTGGCCCTCCATTGTTCCTGAGACTAAGAGCACAATTGTTACTGACACTGTCACATAAGATTGTACACCTCCATACTCATATTCATACATCTCATACCAAAAAATATGTCCACATGACTCTTTTGGATTTTAAATTCGGGAGTATTAAATGGAGGGTAGCCATAATATGCTAATTTTTTTTTTCTGTAAAACTTGAATGTAAAGTCTTTTTCTGTTGAACTGTTAGTTGAATTTTTGACCATGTAGATGAAATTATTGTTGAAAACTAAAATATGAGACTTTTTTTTATTGGATTTTAGGTTTTAATATGATATAATTTATAAAATTTTAAGATTTGAGAAATACCTTAGCATTTGAAAGTTGAAATTCTCAAAAAGGTGCTAATAAGCAGATTTTGTTATTGGACTGAAAAATTGACTTCTTATTCTTTACGAATTTGGATTATGATATCTTTTATTGAATTAAAATAGAGGGTATAACTTAAGTAAATAAATTCATTTACTTAAATGATATTTTATGATAAGATAGGGTGAGGTAATGATCTTCACTCTCATACCCAAAGGCTAATAAAGCCTTTAAAAAAGAAATGCAAAACCCATATGTCGGTCGATATTGCACAATTTCGGTGATATATCCTTGATATTGTGTGATATCATGTAAGAAAAACTTGTGCCATATAGATGTGTCGGCTCACTACGATATTGAAAAATATCGACGATATATGATTCCATGTCACCAACACAATCCAAGTGCCGGTGTTCGGGTATAGACATAGTTTGAAATATCTTCGGTATTTCGGATATATCCTCGACATTTCTGATATATCCCTGATATCGCAGAATAAAAAATATATGTTACATATATTTTTTTCTTACAATTTATCCTCAATATTTTTGATATATCGTCCAATATGTCTGATATATCGTCCGATATTTTCAATATATCACCCAATATTTCCGATATATGTTTTATAAGTAAGAGACATTGAAAGAAATGCCAACGATATATGTCGATATCGCACCCCTCGACATATTTATATGGGGTATTACAACTTTTACATCATATCGTACAATATCATCGATATATCGTCGGTATCATGCGATATTCTGGGGATATTGTTTTTAAGCTATAAAACAGAGCCAAATTTTGTTTACAACTTATTTACATTAAATATCATTTAAATAAATGATTTTAGGTTACAACCCCCATTTGAATTCAATAAAAATTATTCTAGATCTATATGCTTTAAGAGTAAGAAGTCAACTTTTCAGTTCAAAACAAATTCGCATAACCTTTTAGAGATTATTTCAAAATTTGTACTTTCAAATGCTTAAGTATTTCTAAAATATTAAAATTTCATAAAAAAATTAAACCATATCAAAACATTATTAAAACCCAAAAGTCAAGTGAAAAAAGTTTCATATTTTAGTCTTCAAAAATATTTTCATCTATAGGGTCAAAAGGTCAACTAACAATTCAATTGAAAAAAACTTTACATTAAAGTTTTACAAAAATAAATTAAGCATGTTATAGGTACCCTCCATTTTAAATTCTAAAAAATCATATGGATATATTTTTGGGTATGAGCCGTATGAATATGAGTATGGGAGTACAACCTTATCTGGCAGTGTCAGTGATATTTGCACATAGCTATGCACAACCAGAGAACCAATATCCACATGGATATGTTTTTGTGTATGAGCCACTACCATATATAGGTATAGAGGTGTACAACCTCATTTGCCAGTGCCGGTGACCAAGATTGTTAAATCGTAATTCAATCGTAAAATTGTTTTAGGACCGATTCGATTCAAATCGTGATTCAAATCATAAAATGTAAGATTCAAATCATTTTCAAAAAAAATTGTTTAAAAATACAAAAATTACTTAATAAATAAGAAAAATAGAATAATTTATTATCCAAAAGATTTCATTCATATCTATTGATAAAAGAAAGGAACGAACATTTCATTGAATATGTACTATAAAAAACATGATTGAACTCCAAAAAATGAAAAAAAAAAAAAAAGTCCAATATCATTAAAGAGGAATCAACAAAAATAAACTCATATAATCATGTTGTATGAGATCAAGTATAAAAAGACTTATACAAATAAAAAAGACTAAAAAAATAAACTATCAAGTTTTCTCAAAATTCAACTCCATATTTCTTCTTCCTTTCTTCTATTTTTTTTCTCATTTTTTTTCCCGTTTCAGAGCATGTCAGCATGAAAGAGAAAACCCAAATAGGGGTTTTGGCATGTCTGTAATGGGTTTTCTTGTTTCTTCTCTCTTCTTAAAAGGCATAAAGTACTTTTAGAAAATCAAAAGAATAAAAAAAATATTTTTTAAGTATTAGTTTGTAAAAGGGGTTGCGTGCTCGAATCGTCTGAATCGTATAATTTGAATCGTAAATCATAATCAGAATTGCAAATCAAATGAGATTTACTCAATTAAGATTTTCATCTCTGATTTGAATCGTTTTGCTTGAGATTCGAATCGAATTACAGGATTTGAATCGTAAATCACAAGGATTTAACAACCATGCTGGTGACAGTTGTGCCTCAGTACCCATAGTATCCACTGATGGGTGTGTTGCTACATTTTGGACCAGATGACTACCGGTGTTATGTACTTGAGTATACAATAATGTACCATAATGTGATGACCTAGACACAATATTGTACATATGTGGATAACCAGTATTATTGTCAGCCTAGTCAGGATAGAGATGACTTTAAGCCTTTGCATAACTCCTTTTAGTTTTGATTGTAGTTCTTGGGGTGAGTTAAATTATTATTAAGTATGTTAGTATTATTACGAATCTTATGAATTATAAAATTATTATTGATTGAGAAATGAATGATTTAGGAATATGAATCAATTGTACATTGTGTCATCAACACACATCTTTATCCCATTCTCATTGCATCTCTTATGTATATTGTTGTTGTTTTTTAAATATTGCTATTCTCAAACGTTTATTGACATCCATTTTAACATTTACTAAAGTTCCATTGCAAAATTTCATATGTTGTCCCATTTTGTCATTTTCCAAAAATCACCGATAAATTATATATCTCGCGATATATCCCAAAATTAATCTTTTTTTCACGGCTCGACATGTCGAGCGATATCAACATTTAGAACCCTTGGTATAGACTACAAGGGAAATAAGGGGGATAGATAAAAATTCCAATGCCTCGTAAAGACCCAAGCCTTCTTCCAACTCTCCTACATATATGCATGAATTTTTTAAAATAAAAATTCTGGGTAGGACCATTCAAAACACACTTTGAAAAATCACATGCAAACTAAGACCATTCAAAACAAACTTAAAAACCTGGGTTGTGCAAATATTTCAAACGAAATTTAAAAGAGTCAAAAATCAAATACAAACTAAATCACTGAATGTAAACATCCCATCTATGCACCTTTACATGGGTTGTGCAAATATCCAAGATAATCTCATAGCTCAGATGATAAGGATCATATATTAAGGTCTAATATCTGGTATAAGACATCATTTAGTGGTTTTTGCATATCAACTGCTAGGTTTATCCTAGTTTGCAAATACACTATTATGTATAAAAGGTTTGCAAATTAACTAATCATTTTTCAATCGTTAGACAACGAACCTCATCTCTCAGTTACGTTGGACTTTCGTTTATAACTGTTGGTAAAATGACTATTATGCTTTTAAGATATTCCGCAACCTCACAAAACCCCCTTAACTGTCCTTGAATTATGGTTATCAAGTTTTAACCCGTGGTTATTACTATTTTTTTTTTCTAAAAACCAAGGTTGTTTCTTTAACCCTAAGGGTTAGTGAATCACAAGGGAATTATAATCTACTAAATGTCACAAGGGTATTATAGTCACTTTTTAAACATTTTTAAAATATAGTTCAACTGAAGTGGAAGAATGAAGCTCTTTGTTTAATGGTTGAACAATGCGGAGTAAATTTGTAAATCTCTTTTACATAACATTGAATTTGCAAACTAGGATAAATCTAGAAACTGATATGCAAAAACCCCTATCAATCAAAATTTAGGGAGATACTGAATTGTGAATTGCAACCTAAGAATGCTTCTTCCTTCCATTTTGGTTCCAGTGTTCCCTTTACACAGATGTGTAATAAGTGTATGCTCTTTACTTTTTTTGCCCATTTCTGACACGGGGACACGGTGTCTATGTTTCATATATGTAAGTAAACCCAACAGAGAATTTCAATTATGGCTTATGAATTATGATCAATATATAAGGCTAGAGACTAGAAGACACAAGGGTTTCCTTCTTCTTACTTGAGAGGCAGCTAAATTCACGTCTTTGGAGCTATCAAAGCCATGGATGACGATGATCTTGTACTTAGCCACCTCCTTGGGGACACCCTTCTCTTTGTAGGCCAGAGACCTCCCATCACTGAGTCTAATTCTGGGTGAAGTAACAGGAGGACCACCTGGAGATCCACAAATCTTTGGAGGGGGAGGCTTTGTTGCCTGATAAGCCAATCCCAGAATACCCACCACCACCACTACTCCTATCTCTGTTAACATCTTCAAATCACAATTCCAACAAAACTGCAAAAGAGAAGATCAGAAAACATGCCACTGATTTTATCTTTTAAAAAAAAGGGGAAAGATTGTAAAACTCAAGAAGAAGAAGAAGAACCCACTTGAAGAATCTCCTTGGAAGATTACAAGGTGAGTTTTTGGGACTTAAGAGATCTGCAACAAAATTTCGTCTGGTTCTTAGAGCTGAAAAAAGGTGTGGTTTTCATCGTCTCTGACTCTCCTTAGTGGCACCTGCCATTCAAGAAGTGGACTTTAGTGACACGCGGATTCTGTTCAGGTAGGGAAACTGTCATCAGGATTTTTTGTTCTTTAGAGTAAACAGTGACTACAGAAAATATCTACTTTGCTATTAAAAAAAATGCGTGATTCTTCCCACGTTAAACTCGCTGGTTTTGCCTGAGACACTTTAGGTCTGGCCACCACCAACATCACTGCTGTCTTGGTGAACATCCCTGAAGGAAATTGCATACTCACATCAACATATAACATATAACAGAGATCTAAAAGAAGAAGAAATAAAGGAAGGTTTAAGAAACATTCCGTTAATTTGCAAGATAGAAAAGGGAGACAAACTGGGATGAGGGACCCAGAGCATGGCTAGCGGATGTTTATGGTTCTTGAAGACCTAAAACTATGCCAGTTTCATTTCCTTTCTCCCTTTTTTGGCCTTTGGAGGAGTCCAGGAAGCACGGATACGGATACGGATACGGGATACGGGTACGATACGGATATGGCGATACAGCAAAACCTAAAAAAATAGGATACGGGTACGACCAAGATACGTCTATAATTTTTTTTATAAATAATAATAATACTATATTTTGTATTATAATTACAAAATAACCATTAGTTCAGTTCTGTTTATGTATAAAAAAACCATGTCTATGCAAAAGCAAAAGAAATAGGGTCATCTCATCATCCACTAAGCAAAAAAGAAAGTCATCCTATCATCCACTAAGCAAAATATAAAGAAGACCATGTCCATGCAAAAACAAAAGAGATAGGGTCACACCCACGGGTCTCCAAATAAAAATTAAAAATTAAAAAATTAAAAAATATATATAAACGGCTGTATCCCGACGTATCCCGGACGTATCCTGGTGTATCTAGGGTTGTCAACGGATCGGATTCGGACCGGATCTGCCTAGATCCGAATCCGATCCGATTAAGAATCCGACTGATCCGAATCCGATCCGAGATCCGTCGGATCATGAAGTACCGATCCGAATCCGATCCGATTATATATCGTCCGATCCGAATCCGATCCGATCCGAGTAAGGTTATTTTAAAAAAAAAAAAATCTATTTTAATAATAAAAAATCTAATAATACCTTAATTAATACTAATTAATGTTAATTTTTTTAAAAATTAATATTTTATACATAGAAAATCTAAATAATATATTTAAAATAATTAAAAATTATTATTATTATCAGATCGGATTTTAATCGGATCGGATCACCCTATATCCAGATCCGATCCGATTATAATCGGATTCCACCGATCCGATCCGAATCTGATCCGACGGATCACATATAGGGTCCAAACTCCGGCTAATCGGATCGGATTCGGATCGGATCCGGATCATGATCCGGTCCATTGATAGCCCTAGGTGTATCCATGCTGTATCGGAGCCGTATCCGAAATAAAAAATTTATTTTTAATTAACAGGATACGTTTCAGCCGTATCCCATACATATCCTGCCGTATCGGAGGCGTATCCGTATCCGATACGTATCAGATACGGGTACGAACCCCTATTTGAAGTATCTGTGCTTCCTAGGGAGGAGTTAATATATTATTTTAGTTTATTTTTGGTAAAGGTACTCACTCTTGCTGAGAATTTTTTTTTTGGTTCGAGATATACGTTTGGGCCGCAACGCCGGGTTAGGTGTTAGTATATGTTCGGTTAGTGGGCGGGTGGAGAGTATAAACGACTCCCACCCTCTCAGGAATTAAACCCCAAGCCTCCCCCCTAAAGCAAGGGATACACTACCATTGGGACAAAGCCCTGGACCGGTAGAGTGGCCAGTTTTTGGTTCCACCAATTCAACCGTGTACTTTTTGTAAAAAATCATTTTTTTTCCTAATTTTTCCCGGTTCTTAAAGAGTTCCGATTTTGAAGGTTTTGGGAACCGGCGAGGGGGCAGTATTTGGTTCCACTAGCCGGTCCGGTCCAATTCTAACAACACTGCTGTCTCCGATAAAATTGCAGATACCCCTCATCTTATTTATAAAATTACACTACCTTACCCTCTACTTGTTCTTGATAATAAATTCCCCTTGCGTTAGTATGCTAATCTTCCCATTTTTTTTTAAACGGTCTATAAATATCTGATTGAGCTTATTTTTTTGTCACATGTACCTTGGAAGACCATCTTGACATCTATTGAACGAATTCTAAAACAACCCGTCAGGTGTCAAGTTATTAACGGTTTCTCATTAAATGCTTTAATGAACATGACTCACTAATAACGTGACGCATGACATGTTGTTTCAAAATTCGACCATTTGAAGTCAAAACTAGTCTCCTGGAAGATATGTGGCAAAAAATTAGTTCGCTTGAACATTTATAAACTGTTTGATTTAAAATAGGAAGATCGATATACTAATAGAATGAAGAATATGTTACCAAGAATGGAAGTAGATCGAGGAGAAGGCAATGCAATTTCAAAATCAAGAGGGGAGGTTTCTACAATTTCGTCAAACTTCATGGGAGGTCAATGTAATATACCTTTTTTTATTTACAGAACATGTGAGGCCTCAACCCCAATTAACCTATGTTAATCTCTATTATTATTATTATTATTATTATTATTATTTTGGTAAAGAAGTAACTTCATTGAACTTAAGAAATATTACATGGGGTAAAGTGGGCCCATATTGGGCCAGGGAAGTATTTCTTTGAAGGATGCTTAAATTGAGGCCTCATTGTGTAAGGTTGTGAGCCATAGAGTTGGCTACTCGAGACATATGACTGAAATGAACAAGGACTGAGGATTGCAATAACAAATTGATATCCTCGAGGATTGGGAAAATTTCCGCATGGCTGTCTGGAGCTTCTCCATTCAAGAAGTCGACAATTTCCTTTAAATCAGATTCCACCGCTGATTTGAGCTAAAGACTGTTGATGGCCAATTGAACTCCCGCCCAAATCGCCTCTGCCTATGCTTTTCTTGCTGAACCACCCAACAAAGCAGTAAAACCTTGGTAGATCATAGACCCATTAGAGTTTCGGGCAATTAACCCCACTCCTGCTGCAATCCCGCTAGTGAGGGCCGCTCCATCTACATTTATCTTTATCCAGCCAGCCAACGGAGGTTCCCATTTAGAATCACCTTGGGTTGTTTGCTGCGTTGCCTCGGTCGATCTACAAGTGAAGTCTCTGAACAGTTTCTCTGCTGCTCTGATGGTGGCTACGGGGTCAGGGACTATTCCATCAAAAATCACTGCGTTCCATAGCTTCCATATACTCCATAAAGTGGAGCATATTCTAATACCCAGATCATAATTCAGCTTGGTGAAGTCTGGATGTTGAGACCATCGCTCCCACCACTCAGATACGGAAATGCCTGACCGAATAGGAAAGTGGGTGGATAGTGGTGATCCAAACCATATTGCTCGAGAACAAGGGCATTCGAGGAATAGATGAGTCTTCGTCTCGACTTCGGATCAACACAGGGGGCACCATTCATCTACTGGAACTTGTCGCTTTCTGAGGTTGGACACCACTGCTAGAGCGTTATGATAGAATCTCCAAATAAACACTTGAATTTTGGGTGGGATTGGGATTTTCCAATTTTTCTTCCACCATTTTTTGCCTGGGATTAGGGGTAGAGAGCTTGAGGAAGGCCGGATCTTGTTGCTAAGTGAGATGCCAAGTGGGTGGCTGAGTTTACCTTAAATTCGCCCGAGTTCGAGTAGTGCCAAAGAAGACGATCAGGAGAATGGAACAGGCTGATCGGTAGCTTTCGAATTTCTGTCATTGTTGTTTCTATGAATAGTTCGTTAAGTCGATCAGTGTTCCAACAACCATTCTCAGTGTCTATTAAATGAGAAACTTTTATATCTGCCAAGTGGGAGTTACTCCTGAGTTGGGGTTTGAACATGGATAGATTTGGTACCCAAGGATCCGACGTAATCTGGATAGATTCCCCATTTCCAACCTGCCACCGAATGCCTTTGAGGAGTAATTCTCGACCCGCTAAGATACTTCTCCACCCTCAAGAAGGACGGTGGCCCATCCCTTTCCACCCCGCCATCCTACTGAATATACGTTGTTTCAGTGTTTCAAAAATCTGAGATTTTGATCGGCGAAAAATAGTGGGGAGGCCAAGGTACTTGGTCGGGGGGGATAGGCTAGGGAGTTTAAGTATCTTGGCTATCATTCGTCAAAACTTCCACGGGGTGTTGGTGCTGAAGAGGGCCTCCGACTTGCTAAGTTGATTTTTTGTCCTGTTGCTTCCCTAAACTTTGAGAGGATTTCCATTAAGTTGCTTGGCTCATCAAGGTTGGCTTTGAGAAGGACAAGGCTGTCTTTGGCAAAAAATAGGTGGGAGAGGTTTGGGGCTGTCTTTACTAACATTATACCACTGATCTGTTTTTCCAATTGAGCCTTTTGGAATTGGCATGAAAGAGCCTCGGTGCAGAGGATGAACAGATAGGGGGACAAAGGGTCCCCTTGGCGAAGTCCTCTTTCCGGATGTATGTACCCCGTGGGTTCGCCATTCACAAGCACCGAGTATGTAACTGTTGTAATGCATTGACGAATGAGATGGATCCACTTGCTATAGAATCCCAATTTCTCCATCATTGCAAACAAGAAAGGCCACTCCAGTCTATCATATGCTTTATTTAGATCAAGCTTCACGACCATCTTTTGGTCGGTCCCTACACGTTTCCTCTTCAAATAGAAACTGATTTCGTGGGCCAATAACACATTGTCAAAATTTTGTCTATTCTACACGAAAGCGGATTGAGTTGGATTTATAATTTCATGTAAGTATCCACGAAAACGGTTAGCTAGAATTTTTGCAATTACCTTGTAGATGACATTACATAGGCTGATTGGTAGGAAGTGATTCATGGTTTCCGGATACCATACTTTGGGGATAAAGAGTATGTGAGTAAAGTTTGTTTGCTTGACGAGATAACTAGTGCGAAAGAACTCGAGTATTGCTCTGCACACATCCTGTCCGACAATGGTCCAATGATGCTGATAAAATATGCCAGGCATACCATTTGGTCCGGGGGCCTTCAATGGCCTAATTTGAAACATGGCCTCTTTAATTTCCTCCAATGATATGTCACGACACAGATCATAACTCATATCCTCTATAATTCAGGGTTGAACTGCTGCCAAGATATCTTGGATTCCAATAGGTGTGGTTGTAGAAAACATGGATTGAAAGTGGGAGACTATGTGGTCTTTGATATCCTCTGCCTCTGTAAGCCATTGCCCACCTTCTTCTTTGATCGATAGTAACATGTTCCGTCGTCTTCTTTGCACTACAGTCATATGAAAAAACCGTGCGTATTTTTATCTCCTAATAAGAGCCAATTCGCTCTGGACTTTTGGCACCACATGGTTTCTTCCTGAGAAATGGCCTTGTCAAGTTCGGAATTGAGTACATGGAGATTCTCATGTTGATGGGTAAAGTGGATGTTTTGCTAGGCGTCTGCTATCTTTTGAGTGAGATTTATCATTCTAGATTTCAAATGTTCAAAAGAATACTTGTTTTAGGCAATAAGATCCTGATGACAGTGATGGATTTGTTGACATAACCTACACATTTTCGACCTCATACAAGGTCATAACCAAGCTCCTCGGATGATCTCTTTGCAGTCACGGTGAGAGTCCCACATTTCCTCATGTCAAAAGGTTTTCCGATATCGACCTCCCCGCTGTTCAGGACCAATAATTAGAGGACTGTGGTTGGGGCCTATAGCTAGGAGAGTTTGGACAATAATAGTTGGATAGGCTTGACTCCATTGGTGATTTACCAAAGCCTGATCTAATCTTGCTGAAATGAGATTGTCCCCCCTACGTCCGTTTGTCCAGGTAAAGCGTGGGTCGTGAGAACCCAAGTCCATCAAATTGCCTGAATTGATCATTTTTTGGAAGTATTGCAATTGGGTTAACCTGCATGGAAGACCCCCCTCCTTTTCTTCGGGCACTAAGATTTCATTGAAGTGTCCTAAGAACAGCCAAGGAGTTTGGCGCCTAGCTCCCAATTCCCCTATCTGATCCCACAGCCTTCTGCGATCATTGGTGTTCGTTGGGCCATAAATCAATGATAAATTCCAATACAGAAGAAGTTGTTGGTCATGGATTATAGCTTCAATCTAGTTGGCCCCTCCACTGTTTATTTGAATGGTGGTTTGGTCCTTTGCAAGCCCCTTAGGCTCAACTAAGAAAACAAGATCCATTTGAATGATTCTGGCTATTTGAACAATTTTCCGATGCTTATTCTTCATTTCCATTACGAAAACGATATCTGGGCGGTAACGAAGGATGTGTTCCTTCAGCATTTGAATTGTCCGGGGCCGTCTAAGCCCCTGACAGTTCCAAGCTAAGATTGTCATTGGGAGCGGGGGGACTGCTCCTTGGCAACCGCCCCTGACCACATGTCGGAACGGGTTGGGATAGGGAGAAGGGATGCTGGTATTTGTGAGTGAGTAAGTATCTCCTTTGTTGTGTTTGTATGATGATCCAGAGCTGGACGGATTTGGGAAGATGACCCTTTGTATTTGGATGGGCTTGATCTATTAGTTGAGCCTTTTAAAAAGCTCTGGGCTTGGGGTGATGGGTGGCTCATGGTGTATGGGTGATAACGAGGTTTCGGGTCAATTAGATGTGGTGTGATCTCATTTTGTGGTGGGTCTGTTGGATTGGGATAGACCAGTTTGGATTCGGGTATGGATGGAATTGGATGGGTACTTGGGTCGGGTAGTGGGTTCTGTCTGGGAAGGTTGTTGAGGCGGATTGATGTTTGAGTTGGTTGATTTGTTATGGAGAGGGTTGGGTGGAGGTGATGGCTCATGATTTGGTTGGTTTTGGTCGAGGATGGTTCAAGGAAATGATTTGATGTGGCCCATGTGGATATCTTTTTGGGAATTGGTTCCAGGCTGCGCTTGCCATCTGGTTCTTTGCAGAGCAGATTTGTCTGAAGTTGAGGGATCATGATGGCTTCTCGATCATGTGTCGGGTCATGATGCAAATGATATTCCGTTACCGTTACCAGGATCAGAGCTGATGAGACACGCGTTCTAGTCGCGTTGGCTAAACCATTTTCCTCCACTGTCATGATCGTTTCCTCCGTACTGGGTAGTGGGGTTTGGACAACCGTACTGTCAGTGCCCACAAATTGATCTTCTTCCATGGCTGCTACTGGTTCTTCTCTGGTGGCCTCGCCGAAATGTTGTATGTTTGATAGAAGTGAGGGAATCGGCCAGTATAGGATGCGGAATGATTCAACATGGAGTCAGGGCCATTACAAGAATGAGAGGTTCCTATCAGAAAGGGAGTTACTGATACTGTGATCACGGGATTTCGCTCCCTCGGGAAGATGTCTCATGGGATTTAGAGTCGCCACTTATTAATTCAGAAGGGATAAGTCCCCGAAAAATGTTGGATAAGGCTTGATCCACGATCAGGGATCGGGGTAAGAGGTTCGGTTAAGTTCGGGGAAGGGGTTAGGCACCCCAACACTTCCACACATGGTGGTTCCCTACTTGCTAGGTTTAAGCCAAAATTAAGATCAATGTTAATCGAATGCCTTCAGTGTTTAAGTTAATACTAACCGGAAGAAAGTAAAAGCTAATTAGGGTCGGGCTCGTGTTGGGCTGCCTACGTACTCACATTGGGGTGAGATCAGACCGAGCGTAATTCTAACACTTGAGCCTATGCTAAGGCGAGGGGGCGTGTGTGTGTGCACTAAAAGGCAACTAATGGACCTAATCCGGTAGAATAGGGTTTGCTTGACCGAGGTTGGTCAATGTGCAAAGTGTTGGGCCCAGTAGGCTGAGGGGTAGTCCGGTAGACTAGGGTGAAGCCCGGTAGGCCAAGGGTGAGGCCCGGTAGGCCTAGGGTGAAGCCCGAAGGCAAAGGGGTGTGTTAACCGAGGGTCAGGGTTGCTAACTGGGGTTAAGAGGGTGTTAACCGTGACTAGGGTTGCTAACCAGGGTTTAAAAAGTCCAAGATAATGATTTTTTGGTCTTTTGTATTTTTATGGATTTTTAGGGATTTTTTCATATTTTTTTGTAGGGTTAAGTGGTGCTTAACCATAGTTAAAAGTTAACCGGGGGTCGTTTTAACCATGGTTAGTCAAGAGTGGACCCAAAGGGTATGGCAGGGCCTAAAGTGGCCTCCTACCAGGTTTGGGCCCTTTACAAAGCCCAAAATCAAAAAATTTCAAAATGGAGGTAATCGGATTACCTCCATTTCTGTAACTTTTTAACTAGGGTTTGTGAGGCTGTAACTGTAGTTAGGGACCTCCACTGGGTAAAGTAAAAGCAAGGTTGGAAAGCTGCGAGTGCCATCTTTCAAATGGTATAAGTCTCAGCCTCTGAATAGGCCAGGTGTTGGCCCTATAGGGGCCCAAAGTCAGGCAAAAATGACTCTGTAGTGTCGGCAGTTGGACTGCCGACACCAAGAGCAGAATTTTACTAGAGTTAGGGGCTCTGGTAACTAGGGTTAAGCTTCGAGTCAGGCCCTGAAATTTTGCAAGGAGCTAGAGGGAGTCAAGGGCTTTCCAACAAGCCTGGGGTGGACCCCATAGCACTTGGCATGTGGGCCTCACATAGGCCCAAATTTACTGTAAAAATAAGCCCAAAGTGTCGGTAAACCTTTTACCTACAGTATGAAAATAAGGTAAAAAAACAATTGCGGTAAAAGGACTACCGACCACTAGCAGATTTTCGCAAAAACCTTGTTTTCTTCACTAGCCTTGAACCAATCAGGGGTCTAAGGGTTCCTTCATGGACTGAGGGACCCTTAGACCCTATGGGGAGTCATCATGTATGATAAGAAAGGTGTTGCACCCGTACACAAGAACCTCGAGGGGTTCCCTACGCTTACATGAAGCGGTAGGGGACCCTGTCCTCGGTTGATACAGAACTAACAATAAAGAATGGGATCCCTGGATCAGGACCAGGGGTCCCTTACAACCAGAACAGAGATAGAGGGGTGAAGGGGGTAGCCCTACCCTTGGGTATGCTGCTGTCGTGGTGGTGCCGAGGTGGTGGAGGTTGTGCACGTCCAACCGTGGTTTTAGGGGATCAAGGGCAGGCCTGAGGGGAGTCTTGGAGGTATGCTAGTGAATGGAGTGGAGGTTGGGAGGAGGTCCAAGTGACTGGTGGAGCTCAGGTAAGGTTATGGTTTTAGTTTTGACAGGGTTTCACCGTGGAAAATGGGAGTGAAGTTTACATGGGGGTGGTCCGGTATTTGTAGGGGAGAAGGGAAGACCCTCAAGGACAGTTCGGGCATTAAATAGGCCGGAGGTGAGTCATGGTGGAGGTCCTAAGTGGCTCAGGTGGGTTGCAGGGAGCCTGCACACGCAAAACTTGCAAATCCAGGAATGGCGGTAATCGAATTACCTCAATTTCCAAATTAGGCTTATTTGGAATGTAGGTAATTCAATTAGCGACATTATGCCAATTATGCTATTTTGGGCCAGACCCAATCTCACTTGGGCCAAAAGCATGGTGGACAGCTATTTCGGGCATTTCCCTCCCATTTCGGTTTGGGGGTTGTGGGTCCCACCCATGTGATCCTCATGGGTTGAGGTGGGCCCAAGTGTGGGCCCTAAAGGCTATGGGCTTTAAGGTTTTGGGATTTTGAATTTTTAAACGGGCCTCAAGCCCATAGGATTTGTCCTAGGCTTCGGGCCAGGGTTTTTCTAGGGTTTGGTCTAGGGCTAGGTCTAGGGCTCTCCTAGGGTTTGTCTTAGGGTTCGTCTTAGGTTTTGGGTATCGAGATGCTAATGGGCCATGAGCCCACAAGGATTTACCTAGGGTTTTAGGGTCTAAGGTTCACCTAGGGCTTGCCTAGGGTTCTATTAGGATTTGTCCCAGGGTAATGGGCCTTGTCCTAGGGTTGTCCTAGGGGTTTAGGGTTTGGACCGGGTGTGAAAATTGGGTGCTTACAGCTGGGGCTGGGTTGTCCACAGTGTTTCTCGTCACGGTCATCGTCGGTAGCCTCTCGAAAGTGATAGAGAAGGCCTTGGATTTTCTGGTTAGGAGTTTCAGCATAACAAAAGGTCACAGAGGGGTTTTGATGTCAAAATTTATACGAAAGCGGAGGAACTTACCCCTGTTCGATTCCTTCAATGGGTTATCAGTGTCGGTTAGCTCACCAATCTTTGCTGCTATGATTCTGCTGACCTCGGGGTCGAGATGCTCCGGAGGGAGGCCGTGAGCTTGGACCCATACCGGTAGATGGTCGATGGATAGTTCCAAAACTATAATATCCGATTGCCATGGGATCATGAGGAGGGGGTGTCGATTAAAGGACCAGGGTTGGTTGTTAATAACCCGACTCATTTCCGCTAAGTTGGTGAACTTGAACAGCAGAAACCATTTGCTAAGTCCGTGACCGTCACCAACTGTTGACTGTTCCAAGCTCTAATGGTGGTCTTCTTGGCCGCCGAGAGGTTGATAGGGCGGTCAGTGACGAACTTCCCGATAATACTAAACTTTAATTTGTTGGCGGCATCTTCGATCAACTTTGGTTCAATAAAGAGAGGTTGGTTGAGCTCCCTAAGACTGAGTTTTTGTTGGACCTCCGACACTAGGCTATTGGAAACAAGTTGTTCATGATTTTGGGTTTCCATAATGGAGGAATATGGGATAAGGAAAATGGTTGTTTTGAAGTTAGGGTCAAGGAAGAGAAGGATAAAAGCAGTTAAAGGAAAACTGGGAGGCAAGAGAGGAGGGCTGAGGGCTAATGGCTAGACCTACCCGTAGCCAGAGGTCAGGGAGGTGCTCCGTTCGTCCTGAGACACATGCAGAGCGGTTCTCAATGGTATTTTGTTTCCATTGTATTTCAAACCATAATTTCATTTCTCGGGCCACTTAATCTCTATTCAATGGTTAGAAGTTAGAAACTTAGCAATGGAATGGGGCCACCCATTTGGTGGGAGAGGAGTGCTAGCCCCAATCTCACCTACACAAGCAGGCAAGTGTTCCTTGCTAATTAGATAAAAGTTATAATCCGTACCAAAAAAGAAAACATCAAACATTGTCGTTATCCAGTAAACTTCTATGTTTGATGGTGTACAGGTGAAAAATGGTAATTGCGCACATTGACAATTGACAAACCCTAACTGCTTTTCTATTAAATAGAGAACTTGCCCTACAGTAAAAAAAAAGCAACACAAATGTGTTAGGAAATGACTCCGATTTTGTCGAGGAGTTGAAATGACAATACAATCGGGAAACCCTACTTACCTATCTATAAATAGGAGGGATTGGAACAGAGAAGAAGATTCAGAACTCGACCCTATCCTGAGCCCCTACTATCCTCTAGTTAGATCATCTTCTTTCTCCTAGCCTCTATTATCGACCCTTGTACTGACTTGATCGTTAGAGTGCCTTTGCAGGTTGGACGACCATCCCATCCCGATGAACGAGAAGTATTGCATCATTGAGGACTCGATAAGCGTTATCAGAGGTATCAGATGAAGTATTTTTCCCCCACATATGGTTTTTTTTTCGGTAAAGAGGTAAATACACACCATAGGCCAACACACACAATCGACTTAATATACTGAACCCAACACATCTCTACAAATTGCCTATAGTCATGTCATAAGTGTAGCAATGTTTAACTGTGAGGGACTTGACCTAAGGTTAGGGGTTGGAAGTTGCAACGACATCGTAAATACCTTGTTCTAAATATTTGGGTGTGATAATACCAATCTTTTTCTTCAGTTATTCCATTCTATTAAAAGCTGTAATTCCAGCCAATGTGCCTATTGTCAAAATTTTGCTCAGTATCCTTATTTGTGTCAAATTTTGCCTTTTCTTCTAGGGAAGTGATTTAAAACTCTCAATAGCACCTACTATCGAGAACTCCACCACCTGATCAAACATCCAGTGACTCAAACTTGCTAAGCCTGACATGTATTAAATATTGGGCCCCACTTTAATGCCTTGGTGCCGTAAGACTTTTTTATCCAACGGTGGAGATGGAGCTCTTGATAGCATGTGCTATCAAGAGTTTTAAATCACTTTCCTTTCTTCTTTGCATTTGGCTCACGCTTTTAGAGCTAACTCCTTGCATCACTTCACTCCTTTTTGGAACATTATTATTATTATTATTATAAGTTACTTCGATATTTAATTAGCTAAAGAGGTACTAGAAAATCGAAACATCAATAATTCTCTAATCTAAAGTACATATACTTCACTCACAACAATGATAGGTAATATTACATGCACTCGTACTCCTGAACTACGAAATTAAGAACCACTAGCCTTCATTATTTTGTTGATCATGGGCTTCGCAAGATGTTCCTTACAACGCATTTTTAGTTATGTTAGGTCCACCTGGAATCACACGCATCAGCCTGTACTGGCTTCCATCTATTTCTTCTCTCACCTTGAATACCACTTTGGCACCCTCTACCAACATGTAGAGCGATTGGGTTGTTGGGCTGCTCCTCTACGGAAATTGATCGAGAGGGCGAGATTCGAACCGGGAAATTGAAAGAAAGACCGAGATAAGGCACACCCAGAACCTCAAGCTAGCCATTCTCCTCTCTAAGTTTGTAGTCCCTTTGGAACATTAATAGTATTTGTTGGATGTATTCAAATCATCTTAGTCTATTCTCCTCTATTTTATCACTTATTAGAGTTGCTTATTGATTCTTTTGAACGAGTTTATTTATGATTTTATATTTTCATGTATTTCTATCCATCCATCTTAACATCTTTATCTCCGCTACACTAATTTTATGAATATTGATTTTTAGTAGTTTGAAATTCTACTTTACAAAACATATTTGGTGTTGTCTTATAATTTTTTTTTAATGTAATCAGAATGTATAATCACATAGAACAATAGAAGCACATCTAAGGAGCAGAAGTTGCTTAAGTTTTTGGAATGTCAGTTAAAACTCTTGATTGTACCTAATATTGAGAGTTGTGTTGGAGAGTTGTCATGAATTCTACCTGGATTCATGATGACTTGTTGACGACTCGAAGCGACCCGTTTTTGGTATTTGACCCATTTTGTCTCTTATGTTCTAACCCTGATTATATAAAAGATTTTAGGGTTTATTCGAAAGTAGAAAAGATAGAACCATAAAATTGGGTGTAAAGGGGAATAGTGTTTGTGGGGGGTTTTGTAAAATCTTCTTGTTGAACTTAGTGATTGATCATCGTTGTCCATGGATGTAGGCATCTTGTTGAACCACATAAATTCTTGTGTCTTCTCTTGTAGTTTGTTTACTTTTTTTTGGAATCGTTTCATTGTCTTTATACGCTTTCACACAATAAGCTGGCGCCCAATTGAATATCCAACGACGTCAAGATTCACATACATTAAATGGGGGGCCCCACTTGATGTTTGGCATCGTTGGATTTTCAATCAGGTGACCCAATTCTCGACCAGACTTAATATTGAGAGTTTTAAATCACTTCTCTAAGTTTTTTATAGTTGTGACTTGTGAAAACTATATGCTTTCTTGTTAATTAAATTGCGCAACTTGCGCTTTATTAATGGGTGGTACACCTCAGCCGCCCCCAAATAAATTTTTGGAATCCTTTCTCATATAGTGGCCCCCAATTGACCTTTTGGTAAGAAGTCTGTAGAAGTATAAAACTATAAAGCAGTAGAAGTTACTCTAAACCCTAACTCTCTACAATTGTGGTTATGCTTGGTTAAGCTTAACCAACTTAATGTTTATTTTTTTTCTTCTAAAAACTACGGTTAAATGGATGAACCTTATGAGTGAGTGAATCTTAACCATAATTAATGGGTGTTAAAAAAACGGACGGGGACCGATAAAAACCGGCCATTTCGTTACATAGAGAAAATGCATAGCAAGTTAAACATTTTTTTTAATTTTATTTATATAATGGCTCTATCAAAAGGCAAACACATGTTTTTCTTGTTACTGTTCCTTTTTTTTTTGGAACGTAACATTAACGAATTTTAGGACCACGATGGATCTATTACCAAAAAAAAAAAAAAAATTACATCCCGAACCCCCAACGCCCATACCCTCAATTCTATTACTTTTCTTGATGTATGTATTTCGGCCCCCAAGAAAGAAATCCCGGCTCCGCCCCTGCCCCCTGTCCCTGCCCCTCAGTGTTACCTTATCAGGGCTATCAATGGATACCCATGCTACACAATACCTATTGTGGAACATATTTAAACCCCATTACTTTGGTTGGTGTTGGAGTTCTACGGCCGTTTAGTAATGGAGGTGGGGTCGGATATTCTGGCTTTAATAATGGAGCTGGGGTCGGGTATTCTGAATTTCTGATATACAGATTTATTACTAAACCATGAAAAATGCAAGCCGGCAAACTTGGAAATTCTCAACGACATGTGTTGCCATATTTCCCTATTACTTCTATAACCTGTTAAACCTAACACTTCATCTTTGGAAAAATGGAACGGGATCTTTTTCAGTTGGTGTTGGCAAGGAAACCGTTAGCATCTATTCATAAGTGTCATACACTTCAGTGCATGTCAACCAAGGCAGTAGACGTACAAAAGAGGTATGTGACGCACCAGCACCAACCAGAGAAGATCCCAAGTCTTGAAAATTTTGTTTCATTAACCTGTTGAAGGGTAGCGGCAACGCTATTGTTCCTATGGTGTGTTTGGAAATTTTTTGAAATCAGCCTCCTCACTAGCACTCCTCCTCCCACCCATACCTGAAAACCTGACAGACTTGAACCTATTAGGTTGAGCTTGAGCTTGGATCTTTGTTTTTAGACATGGCTACATTTAGGTACCAGGGCCGGAGTTGGGTTCAGAGGCTGGGGCTGGGGACAACACTGGATCGAAGAGATACAATTGCTTAGTATGGATTTTGTAGGAAAATGTTGAGAAGTCTGATGCTCGTGAGAGCAAAAAATTCTTCAATTAGACTGTAAATGTAACAGCTAAGAACAACCCCCAGGAATTTCAAGTACATGGAAATTAAACCAGAGAAACTGCATTATGTAATAGACATTCTGTTTCACCGGAGAACGGTATACAAGCCAGATTGTATTGCATAGCATGGAACAGTGTTATGAATTAAATACTAGAGGGCTCTTCTCCAAGAAGAAGTGCCCTTAAGACTACTTCACATAAACCACTATCGAAAATGAACAAATGTCCACCATCAGGAACCTCATGGTATCGGATCCATGGTAGCTTTTCAGAAACATAGCGTTGTAGTTCGAATGGTATTAACCTATCTTCATAGCCTTGCCAGATTTGAACAGAGCTTTCATTTTCAGGATAAGGATTAGTTAGATCCATTGGGTCAAATTCCCAATTGCCAAACCCAACCATTAAGTCTCGATGAAGAGATTCGAAAACACCTTGCGGTGTTATCTTATCCTGAAATTACAAACAATAATTTACTGGGATTATATATGGTGTTACAAATCTCGTTCTCAGGTTTTTATGGGTCGAAGTTTTTCTCGGGAGATTTTCAAATTAGAATTTTTTTTGGGTAGTTTTTGTCTAAATCTCGGTAATGATTAAACAAATATATTGGAATTACATAAAATATTAATAAATATCACTTATAAATTCATAAAACCAACAACATTATGTATTTATCATGATATTTTTAAAATCTCGACTAAATCTCACGATATTTATAGGATAAAAAGAGAAAGTTATATTTCTCGTGAGATTTTCAAAATATCGTGATAAACACGGAGTTTTAAACTTTAGATGTTTTTCTTTGAAGAAATTGGGTATTTTTCGGGAGATTTGTAACATATCAAACTAAAATAAATTTAGAATGTGCAATTTTATAAAGTACTGAACAAATTGTAATTACCTGGCCAAGATCAGCTATTTTAGATATCTTTGTCAAGATCTCTTTGTCACGGCGGCTGAAAATTGAAGGGTTTTTATTCAAAAGACTTAGTGAAGGGAACCATTTCTGAGTCAACCACCAGTATAGTAGCCGAGGGGCGTAATGCGCGACCCTAAACGTCCATTGGTCCTGCACAAGCCTCCCCTTGTAGACCTCTTGTGATAGATTGGCAGGGAAAGAAGGCCACCAGTAGTTGATAATTGGGACTACTAGGGAAACACCTGCTAGCCTGCAAGTATGGTTTTGGAGGAAAAAGAAAGATTAGCATTTAACAGGATCAAGGGGGTAGTTCAAAAATATCATGCTATACATGCCTGTGTGGTATGTATTTGAGGCAGCTCCAAGAAGGGTAACCTCCCATAGACATTCCAATCACATAAAATTTAGATCCAATCTGCAACTGGTCGGCGAGTTCTTGAATGTCAAACGCTTCACTCTTCACTGATCTCTTTGGATTTGGATCACTCTCTCCATACCCGGCTCTGTCGAATGAAAGAAAATATATCCCCAGTTCATCTATAAGCTCCTGCAAACCAGAACATAGTCAAATGTACTCCATTCAATTGCAAATTCAACAGATTTCTTCCTTAGGAAAGAAGGAAAATACTCATCTTCCGTGTTTCCTCAAGGGAGTAATATGGATCGATAAGTCCTCTTTGTTTAACTTAAGGTGTTAAGGTTTTCCTCTGGTTAATTGGTCTTTTCGGTTTGGTCTTAGGGGTAAGGTTTATGTCTCCCCTGCGCTTGATTTATTCAAATTGTTATCTAATAAAATGGTAGGGGTCTTGCCAAACCCCACTCCCCCATTTGGAGGCCTTAAAAAAAAGATTTGCAAGTATCTAATTGGAACATATTTTGACATGGTATTGCTCAAATTAAATTTTAAAAGAGTCAAAAATCAAACACAAACCAAACCCATGATCTATAAGAAATGTTGGGATTTAAACCACGCGTTTAATCCCTAAACCCTTCGGATCTTGAGAGACTATGAATCACAGAAATCACATAACAAATAAAAAAATTTGCAGAGAAGAAAATAGAGACAAAACACACGGATATACAAGGTTCGGCAACATGCCTACGTCATCGGGAGCCACACCAATTCACTATATTGAAGATACAGAATACACAGTTTTTTCTCTCTTAGAAAAATTACGGCCACTTCTCACACTCGTTAAACCTAAAAAAATAAGCATACAGCTATATGTTTAGGGTTAAACTGTAAAGCCAAAATACCCCTACAGAAACGTAAAATATCGATTTTCGGCGCTGCCCCCCTGCCACCCCTCCTGGCAATCTGCTAAAGGTTGTCTACATTCCCAACAATGAAAATCCCATATATGCACCTTTTACATGGGTTGTGCAATTATCCAACATGATCTCATAGCTCAGATAATAAGGATCATATATTAAGGTCTAATATCTGGTCTAGGATATCATATATGTAGGGTGGATTGCAATCCTTCCATTTTGATTCCAGTGTTCCTCTTTACAGAGATCTTAAGTGTATGTTCTTTAATTTTTTTAGCGTTTCCGACACAGGGACAGTGTCTATGTTTCATAGATGTATACCCAACAGAGAAGTCCAATTTTGGCTTCTAATCAATAGAGTTAGATACAGAGTTTCCTTCTTCTTACTTGAGATGCAGGTAAAGACACGTCTTTGGAGCTGCCAAAGCCATGAATGACGATGATCTTGTACTTCGCCGCCTCCTTGGGGACTCCCTTCTCTCTGTAGGCCAGATACCTGCCATCACTGAGTCTAATTCTGGGTGAAGTAACAGGAGGACCATCTGGGGATCCACATATCTTTGGAGGGGGAGGCTGTGTTGTCTGGTAAGCCCATCCCAGAAGAACCACAATCAACACCACTGCTATCTCTGTTAAGGTCTCTAGTAAAAGTCGCGCGTATGTTTGACATCGGAATGTGTTGTCACTCAGTTCAGTTTGCTTAACATCGGAATGTGTTGTTATGCATTCACCTCATCTGTTTGACATCGGAATGTGTTGTCATTCAGTTTAGTGTGGTTGACATCGGAATGTGTTGTCATCCATTTCATCTCATCTGTTTGACATTGGAATGTGTTGTCACTCAGTTCATCTCACCTCGTCTGACATCGGAATGTGTTGTCATCCATCTTCTCTCCTGTTTGACATCGGAATGTGTTGTCATTCAGTCCAGTTTGGTTGACATCGGAATGTGTTGTCATCCATTTCACCTCGTCTGCTTGACATCGGAATGTGTTGTCATGCATTCATCTCCACCTGTTTGACATCGGAATGTGTTGTCATTCAGTTCGGTTTGGTTGACATCGGAATGTGTTGTCATCCATTTCATCTCATCTGTTTGACATCGGAATGTGTTGTCACTCAGTTCATTTCACCTCGTCTGCTTGACATCGGAATGTGTTGTCGTGCATTCATCTCCACCTGTTTGACATCGGAATGTGTTGTCACTCAGTTCATTTCACCTCGTCTGCTTGACATCGGAATGTGTTGTCGTGCATTCATCTCCACCTGTTTGACATCGGAATGTGTTGTCATTCAGTTCGGTTTGGTTGACATCGGAATGTGTTGTCATCCATTTCATCTCATCTGTTTGACATCGGAATGTGTTGTCACTCAGTTCATCTCACCTCGTCTGCTTGACATCGGAATGTGTTGTCGTGCATTCATCTCCACCTGTTGACATCGGAATGTGTTGTCATTCAGTTCGGTTTGGTTGACATCGGAATGTGTTGTCATCCATTTGATCTGGTTGACATCGGAATGTGTTGTCGTGCATTCATCTCGATCTGTTTGACATTAGAATGTGTTGTCATTCATTTCATCTCATCTGTTTGACATCGGAATGTGTTGTCATTCATTTCCTTTTGGTTGACATCGGAATGTGTTGTCATCCATTCCATCCCATCTGTCTGACATCGGAATGTGTTGTCATTCACCATTATTCTCAGTATCAGTTATCAGTTTGACATTGGAATGTATTATCATTCATCATTTTCCACCTATTTGACAATCGAATGTGTTGTCACTCACTTCATCAATCATTTTGTTTTCGAGCCCCCTTCAATCCATGTTTCACTTACATTCATTTTCCCAGCAATCCGTCAATCCATGGTCTATGAACACCCATTTTCCCCAGCAGTCCTCCGTAATGAGGCCGTAAACTACTATCCATCACTCCATCCTTTAGTTTTAGGCAAGTTTTCTAGGGTTAGAATTTTTCTCTCCTTTCTTTCTTTAAGTTTTTTCAGGATTGTCGTGTGTAAAAATGACGGTGTTTCAGTCTTTGTCGTTCAATTGCCAGCACTCTCCGACAAAGAGGGGCAACTGTGAACACCCCATTTTTACACCCTTTAATTCCATTTTTTTTTTAATTATTATTTGTAATTTTAATTTTAGTGTTATTTCAGTTCAATTTGTTGATTTATTCTTATTTTATTTTTAAGGTAGAGAGAGAGAGAGAGAGAGAGAGAGAGGAAGAGAGTGAAACCTCATTAGAAGCTCAAGCCCTATGTCCATCACCTAAATCCATCCCTAATCCGTACTTTAAAAGCCCAAAATCCACCAAGGCCCATCATCACTGTTACCTATATAAGCCAAGAGAGGGTTTTCAAAGCCCCAATTTCATTCGGCTGAGAGCCAGCCCCTTCTCTTCTTTTCCCATTCTCTTCCTTCTTCAGTCGGCAGCAGCAAGAGGGATTCTCCTCTCTTGGATTTGAAATCTCACCCCTGCGATAGCTTCTCACCAACTCTGCACCTCTTCTTCGCGCAGCGGCAGCGGCAGCTGCTGCCCCAATTTCTCCGGCCATCAAGAACAGTTGCAGTCACTGTTACAGCTTCACCATCACCTCTTTCTTCTCCCATCTCTCGATTTTTCTCCATTCACGTCTCAACATCAATCCAGCCCACTCTTCCTTCTTTTTCGATCAGATCTGATTCGTAATAGAAGGATCGCCTCTGTTCTTCACTATCATCGCAGAGCCTCTCGCCGGTTAGATCTCCAGTAACTTCTTAGTTTGGCGATTTTAGAGAGATCTCTGTCTCTCGAGTTCTCCGATCATCTTCTCCAACAATGACTCCCTTATTTCACGCTAGACCAGTCCCAGCCCAGTAACTGGCGCAGCTCCAGCTCACTAGAACACCTCCTTGTTCCCCCTTGGTTCACGCCTGCGATTCCTCATTTCTTTGTCCTCTAATCCCATTTCAGTTCCCTGTTTCTCCACCTTCATCACTGCGGCTTCGGCGGCAGCAGTAGAGTTCCTTCCTCTCCATTTCCTCCCCTCCATTCCGGCGAATTACGGTTCCGGCCAGCTCCTGATCCTCCCATTTCGTTATCTCAGGCAAGCTGCTCTCCGGTCAGCTTCTCCGGCAAATCCAGCGACACCATCTTCACCTCCCTTAACAACGACCGCACACAGGTATGCATGCTCCCCCATTTCCCTTTTTCTTTTATTATTCGGAATGGTGTTTGAGGTTCCAGTAGGGGTCGGTCTCTTTTCTTTCAAGGGACTACTAGATCTAATCCCAAATTAGTCACTGAGCTAAAGTGGGCCGGCCATCATGGACGGCTAGCCTTGGCCCAGTAACTGATTTTTTCTTAGGTCCCTGGATGTCGTATGATTAAATTTTAACTCTGATTTGCCTCTGTAATCAGTAATTAGCTATAATTTAGCCCTTTAATTTATTATAATTTATGCCATGTATATATGTGTGACTAGGCTTAGGCTTTATTTTTCTCTTTGCCTACCTTGGGCACTTAGGTTAATTCTTGACTAGTTAAACTTGCCAAAATTAAAAAAAATACAAAGAAATCAAAAAAATACAAAACAACAAAAACATTAAAAAACCCACAAAATTCAAAAAGAACCTACCCTAATAAATGAACGCCCCCTAGAGCTCTCCCACGAGCACCTAGCTACGCGACCATCTCCCGGAATGAGATTCATAAATCTCAATTCCATTTCCCCTCCCCCAACTCAAACACGAGTTGGAAGTGACCACACTCCGAAACGAGTATAAAAATAGTCACGGACCCCGAACTACTATGAGGGTCTGATTCCGACTAACCGGATAAGTAGGCAGCCCAATCAGGGTTCGACCCCAACCAAAAATAAACTTTTTTACACCCCATTTTGATTTGTACTCTATTAGCAAAATTAATAATTGTTTTAGGAAATGTTAAGTAATTTTTAATGTTTAACTTGGACCTAATGAGTAGGTTACCATCATTGGATGGAGGTCCTGGGGTGCCTAACCCCTTCCCCAGGACCTAAAGGGATCTCTTACCTAGACAACTCTGGACCGTAGACCCCCTTATTTGGATTATCTCGGGATCCTACTTCCCCTAAGTAGGTGGCGACTCTTAAAATAAATTTAGCGTTATTCCTCCACTCTCGGACCTTATTCCGATACCTAGAGTTGAGTGGGGAGGAAGGGCGGTAAATTTTGGTGTTCACAACTAACTCCAGCAAAACTGCAAAAGAGAATATCAGAAAACATGCCACTGATTTTATCTAATAAAAATGGGGAAGATTATTGTAAAACTCATGAATAACCCGCCTGAAGAATCTCCTTGAACGATTACAAGGTGAGCTCTAGGGACCTAGAGATCTGCAACAAGAGTTTAGTTTTGTCGCCTCTCTTTAGTGGCACTTACCTTCCAAGATGTAGTCTTGGGACGAGAAAAGGAAAATGCTTTAGCTAAATTCTCACATGATCACAAAAAGACATGGATTTTGTAGAAACCATGGATATTATTAACCCCTCTCCCCTCTCTGCACTCTCTTCTTTTGAGCAAAAGATAAAAGACTTTTGGGTGGCCCTTAAGGCAGCACTCTCTTTCTCCTTTTGAGCAAAAGATAAAAGAATATTGGGAGTGGATTCTCTCAAGTTGCAACTTGAGAGAATCTCTCAAGTTGGAATCCCTAGAGGTCGCCACGTGTCTCCTTTGACACCCCTTAACCATAGGTAAGGTTCATCCATCCCTAGGGTTCACTCACCCATCCTTGGTTTTTTTTTTTTATACTAATTATTATTTTTTAGTTCCAACTTAGAAGACACTTAGCCCTAGATGACCTAATGTCTTTGTTCTGATACCAACTCTGTCACGTCCCAAAATCCCACCTAACTTAATGTGAGACTTTGACACATGACTTAATCATTACTTCCATAATTTCCTATCATAAAGCATTTAAGACAATTCTAAAACATGAACCTAAAAATTTTCTCTTCAAATAAATGCTAATCAGGTCCAATATCTAAAATAAATACTAAGACATCATAATCAATTAAAATCATCATCTATAATTCCTCAATCATAAATTCAAATTAACTATAAATCTATAATTAAGTCTATTACAATGTCTAAACTTCAAAATCCAAAATACTAGTAATCTAATATCCAGTATATAGCCAGCAATCCCAATTCCATTCCCCATCAGGGTAATCATCTGCTGGCTCTTCCTCTTCCTCTTTGTACTCTTCCTCTTCCCAAGGTCCTGAAGCACAGATGTCAAATCTAAAACCTGCCGACAACAACAGTCATCGACTAAGTAATAAGTTACCCAGCGTACATATAAAATCCTAGCTAACAATATGATGACATTGAATATAAAGCATAATTTAGAATTTAACAGGGCATGTAAACATATAACAATTCAAAGTGCGAAAGCATAACTCAATTTTAGTTCTTATACTTGATCACTTGTACTTGTTTATCTTGTTTATCTTACTTATTTTCTTGTTCGAGGATGTATCCAACAACATGCAAATGCAATAACTTAATATAACTCTACCCCATATATTGGATAGAGACTAACATACACTCTATTTTCCGAGGTACCATACGGTTTACACATTATCCGGTGCATACGGCTTGTCTACACATTATCCGGTGTATACAGCTTATCTACACATTCGCCGGTGTATACGGCTGGTCTTGTCTTGATCATAGGCTTGTGGGTACTCGGTCAGTGCAAAACTCAATCATAGATCATGCCCGTGTTCTTGTGTACTTGCATAATACTAGTCATCTTATTTATTCTCATGCTTATTCATATTTAATTTCGTGAGTAAGTGTGAGTGAAATTATGATGATAGTAACTCATGCACAAATTTAAACATATAGAATTTCTCATAAATTTATCAATATAGAACATAAATCTATCAAGTTTTTTAACAATAAGATGAGAAACAATTATATCTATCATGCTTCAATTTCAATAGATAATTTTAATAAAATTAATCTTACCGAATCCTAGTTTCATAACACATCAAAATTTCAAAGCAAGCTCATAATCGTTTCATAAATTTCAACCATATCCTTTCTTCCATTCTCAATAATTCATACCCACAAGATCATTCTCTTTCCCCTTGTTGATATATATAATAATTAGAATCATAAGGAACAACTCTCACATAATGCTTTTCACAAGGAAATCATAATTTAGAACACTTTCTACACATCATATATATTTCTCATAAGAAAATCGTGGTTTAAATCATCCCAAATCATCATATATATTTTCCATAAGAGAATCACTTTCATAATTTTTTATATCAAAATCACTATATTGATAGTAAGGAAGTTATATTTACCTTTCCCGATCGCTTCCCTACGATCACGCACTCGCAAATGGGACAGATCTAAGCTTTTTCACCATCCTTCCTTGCAAAACCTTTGATCTCTCCTATTGGATCTCTCAAAATCTCCTTCTCTCACTTTCTTTTAGGTCTAAAAAGTTTTAGAAACCCTCAACTCACGAGTATAAGGGGTGTTTATAATGTTGGGAGCCCTAGGGACTCCACAAGTCGGAAAAACGCGCAAAAGAGGCCTCAAAACAGCGTTTTGGGCAATCAATCGCCGCCAGTGGGCGATCGATCGGCCAGACGCCGATTTTTTTTTTTTTAAAACTCTTTTGCTACTTTTTGCTTATCTCCCTTTCCATGCAATCAAATCTCAAAAATTACCTAAATTAAGTGTTTTATTTGGGTTTTAAAATCAACACTTCTTAGCATTAAACTTGCAAGCTTAAACACATTAAAATTAAACACATGTTTTCCATAGCATTTAATAAACTTCACAGGTATTAAGAATAATAAATTCGGGGCTCTACATCCTTCCCCCCTTAAAAGAATTTCATCTTCGAAATTGCATACCTTAGTTAAACAAGTAGGGATACTTCTCTCGAACTTCATTTTCTTTTTTCCAAGTGGTGTCTTCAACGGAGTGATGTTGCCAGCGAAGGAGGACAAAACGAATGGTTTTCCTGCGTAGAACATGCTCTTTTTGATCTAGAATTTGAACCGGTTGTTCTACCATTGTCAAATCTTCTCGAATTTCTAGAGGTTCAAAGTCGATGATATGTGAACGATCTGGAATGTACTTTCTCAACATAGAAACATGGAAGACATTATGAACCGCCGCCATGTGAGGAGGCAGGTTAACCCTGTATGCCACTTCTCCTACTCTTCTGATAATTTCAAACGGTCCAACATACCTTGGGCTTAACTTGCCTTTCTGACCAAACCTCATAATCCCTTTTGTAGGAGATATTTTGACGAAGACAAAATCTCCTACTTGAAATTTCAAGTCTCTTCTCGGGGTGTCTGCATAACTCTTCTATCTATTCTGATCAGTTTTCAATCTTTCGCTGATCAAGTTAACCCTGTCTACAGTCTGTTCAATTAGCTCGAGACCCAGAAGTTTTCTCTCTCCTACTTCATCCCAACAAAAAGGAGACCTATAACTTCTATCATACAAGGCTTCAAATGATGTCATCTGAATATTTGCTTGATAACTGTTGTTATAAGCAAATTCAACTAAGGGCAAATGCTCATCCCAACTAGCTTGAAAATCAAGCATACAAGACTGAAGCATATCCTCAATAACCTGATTCACTCTTTCTCTCTGACCATCTATTTGAGGATGAAATGCAGTGCTGAAATCCAAGCGAGATCCCATGGCTTGCTGAAAACTCCTCCAGAATCTTGATGTAAACCTTGTGTCTCTATCAGAAACTATACTGACAGGTACTCCATGGAGGCGTACTACTTCCTTAATATAAAGTTCCGCTAACTTGTTAGCATTATAAGTAGTCCGATAAGGAAGAAAGTGAGCTGATTTAGTAAGACGGTCTACCACCACCCAAATGACATCAAAATTCTTGGCTGTTTTTGGCAATCCCACAATAAAATTCATGGATATATTTTCCCACTTCCAGGAATGGGAAAAGGTTGCAATAATCCTACACGTCTCTTATGTTCAGCCTTTACTTGTTGACAAACCAAACATTGAGTTACATGAGTAGCCACATCTCTCTTCATATTCCTCCACCAATAATGTCTCTTGAGATTTTGGTACATCTTAGTACTACCGGGATGAACTGTATACTTGGATCGATGAGCTTCATCCAAAATCTCCCGTCTCAATTCTTCATTATTTGCGACAAATAACCTGCCTTTAAATGTTATGACTCCTTCTCCATTAATTGAGAAATCCTCCTAACTATTTTCGAAGGACTTAGCTCGATAGGCTAACAATTCTTCATCAGACCCTTGCAACTCTATGATTCTGGTTCGAACATATGATCTAACTGCAATATTAGCTACCAATGGTCCAGAGGTACCAAAACTGAAACTTGTTTCGTTGTTAGACATGTCCTCTAACAATTTCCATCCTTTGACCCTTAAGTGTGCCAATAAACCAGAGGGTCTTCTGCTAAGTGCATCTGCTACAACATTAGCTTTCCCCGGATGATATTGAATTGAACAATCATAATCTGTTAGGAACTCTACCCAACGGCGCTGTCTCAAGTTGAGCTCTTTCTGAGAGAATAAGTACTTGAGTCTCTTATGATCTGTAAAAATTTCAAACTCTTCCCCATACAAATAGTGCCGCCAAATCTTTAAAGCAAAAATTATTGCTGCTAGCTCTAAATCATGAGTAGGATAGTCCTTCTCATGGTTCTTCAATTGCCGAGATGCATAGGCAATGACTTTACTATGTTGCATGAGAACACAACTTAATCCAACATGCGAAGCGTCACTGTAAATCACAAATCCACCACTACTTAATGGAACAGTAAGAATTGGGTCCGTAGTAAGGCGCTTCTTCAATTCGAAAAAAATCTGCTCGCATTTATTATCCTATGTGAACTTGACATTTTTCTTGGTCAGGTGAGCAAGTGGTGCTGCCAAGCTAGAGAATCCCTCTACAAATCTTCTATAATAACCTGCGAGACCTAGGAAACTCCTGATTTCTGTAACACTCTTTGGCCTATCCCCAATCTGCAATAGCTTCAATCTTGGCAGGGTCTACTGAAATCCCTTCTGATGATACGACATGGCTTAGAAATGCCACTTTCTCAAGCCAAAATTCGTATTTACTCAACTTAGCATACAACTTCGCATTAACTGCCGGTGTGCGATCGATCGGCCAGACGCAGATTTTTTTAAAAAAAAACTCTTTTGTTACTTTTTGCTTATCTCCCTTTTTATGCAATCAAACCTCAAAAACGACCTAAATTAAGTGTTTTATTTGGGTTTTAAAATCAACACTTTTTAGCATTAAACTTCCAAGCTTAAACACATAAAAATTAAACACATGTTTTCCATAGCATTTAATAAACTTCACAGGTATTAAGAATAATAAATTCGGGGCTCTACATCAAGCTACAGTTCCTAGGTGAATATCGTTTACGAATTTTCATATACAAGAAAGTCATCAAGCAAAAGGATAAACACCAGTTTAGCTCGACAATGGTGGCAAGGCTTCAAGGCAGCGTCTTCTGGAGACCGAAACAAGCGAAAGAGGGGTAGAAGTTTCTTAAAAAGCTCTTTAAGACTTTCTTTTGGTGAGAGGGATACTTATGTTATGAAAAAATAGGCTGGGTATAGAAAAGTTACATTTTGAAAAGGGTGTGGGGAAGCTAAGGCTTGTTGTCTTATTGGTTGTGTGCGTCTCTGACCATTGTGGGCAGTGAAATCTCACCACCCGTAAGGTGGGATGGTGCACCTGCCTACACAAGATCACCACTCATTGAATGAGCGGTTAAGCTTCGCGCATGCCAAAGGCACGCGCACGAGCTAGCCAAGGGTTGGCTCACCGTCAGCCCGCCTATCATTAATGTTGACAATAGGGTAATAATGTCCTGTATTGGTCTACGGACTGATTAAGGTCAGATCCTAGTCCGCAGTCCAAATATGCTTGGACTTGACCTAGACCGCGGGTGAGACCCATGGTCTCACCTCTTTAATTTGCGGACTGGCCAAGGCTAGTCCTTTCCCAGATGGCAACCAGTATCTGACCATCATGTGGCAGAGAATCTTTAACAAAAAAGATTCTCTGCCAGCTTTGGGGGATCCCAAGATAGAGATCCACTCTCTTTCTCCTATGAGAGAGTGTCATATGACACCCTATCCAAAAAGGGAAGTAATCTCTTCCATTTTCTAAGAAGATAAGACACTTTCTCTTTTTTTTTTTTTTGGGGGGGGGGAAGTCTGATCCTCCCAAATTTCCCAGAAAAGGAAATCAATCTGCAGTCTTTCAAAGAGGACTCTCATCCGTATGATTTCTTTAAGATAAAAGAAACCAACTGTCTTGGATAGATGACCCTCTCTAAGGAGAGTTGATGTCTTTTGATTTTCTAAAAAAGAGGAAGTCAAAGGGGAATCCAAAGAGAACTCTTCAAAAGATATAAAAGATGAAGTTTCTCATAAGAAACTTCCAATGTACAAATATATTAAGGCACGTACAAGTAAAAAAGGCAGAAAAACAACAACAATCAAGGAGGAAGAAGAAGGATCTCCCACAAATAGAGAATACTATGTGAACCCCCAATATGGCCACCTCTCTTTGTTTTCTTTCTTTTGATGTTAAAACCTCTATGAGGTATCTTGTAACGCCTACATGGGATCTGGGTAACCCCATTGAATAAATACAAATACTTTATTCAATATTTGTTATTCTTTTTGTTCTTCTCTTAATCAGAGGTTCTTCCCCAAATTGGAAAGGTAATTAACAGTCTGAGTTTACTCAGATTGGAAAGATAGTCCCCCATACAAAAAAATAAACTCCATACAACAATGAAGGTAATCTGACCGCAAGATAATTTTACATACTACGCGTAAATCGAGGCTCTGGATGTTGAAATGGACGTCGCCCATGCGCTCAGAACGCTGGAAAACTCTAGGTGCACCGCCTCTCTCTAACTTCCACTTTCTCTCTAGAATTCTCCATTTCTCTCTCTACACGCTGATCGAGGTGTTTGGTAGGAAAATTGACGTCACCAACACGTCGAGGATGTCAAAATACCGCAGGGTAGCTTCCCCTTTTCTCTCTCTCTCATCTTTTTGTCTCTTGAAAATTCGGCAGAGCTTCGCTGCCCTGGATCAGTGAGAAAATGAGGAGGGCTTTCCCTCCTTATATAAGCAAGGGAGAGGGTGAGGTGTCCCTCCCCATGATGTCATCGCTTTGACCGGGTTTGACTTTTTTCCTTCTTCGCATATACAAGCCTCCGAAATTCTACTAAACGATATCCAATGGTTACGAAACTTTAAGTGACCGAACTAGGGGCAGTCAATCACCCGCTGTACAAATTTCGAGAAAAATTATTGAGTTTTGACGGTAGAAAGTAAGTCCGGAAGAAAACTGCAAAATCTCCTAATTTCTTGATTTTTGATACAAAACACATTGTCGTTTCTTCGTTTGAGATGATGAATTGCCGAAATAACAGACATTCGTCCACACGGTTGACCGACACGCAGTAGTACGAGTTTCCCGGATTTCTATTAGAATCCCCAATAATTATTGTATCCCAATTGAATTCCGAAAATCTGTAAATTTCCTGGTTTCTCAATTTTCTTACATTCAAGACCTCCGCGGTCTCGTGAATAGATACACGATGGAACTAGTACGATGGGTAATCGTCCAGATAATCGACTCGTACATTGTATATCATTTTCGAGAAAAAAAATAATTTTATCGGTACATTCCAATCCCGAATAAAACTCAGTTTCTATCAATTTAACAAACACTTAACTAATTCACTTCAATTAAAGACCCATAAACGCATAATTTTATTCTATTAAAATTCCGGATCGTTACAAAAATTGCATAATGTAATAGACATTCTGTTTCGTCCGTGGAATATACAAGCCAGATTGTAGTGTATAGCATGGAACAGTGTGGTGAAATTCACTATAGATGAACTAGGCTTACATATTAGAGGGCTCTTCTCCAAGAAGGAGTGCCCTTAAGATGGCTTCACATAAACTGCTGTCGTGAATGATCAAATGTCCACCATCAGGAACCTCATGGTACTGGATCCAAGGTAGCTTTTCAGCAACATAGCGTTGTAGTTCGAATGGCATGACCCTATCTTCGTAGCCTTGCCAGATCTGAACAGAGCTTTCATTTTCAGGGAAAGGATTAGTTAGATCCATCGGGTCAAACTCCCAATTGCTATATGCAACCATTAAGTCTCGATGTAGAGATTCGAAAACACCTTGCTGTCGTACCTTATCCTGAAATTACAAACATAAAAATTGAGTTGATAAATTAATCCTCTGAAGACTGGTGTTATTTCAAACTAAAATAATGTTAGCATATGTAATCCTACAAAGTATTCTGTAAATTGTAATTACCAGACCAAGATCTGGGATTGCAGACATCTTTGTCAAGATCTCTTTATCACGGCGGCTGAAAATTGGAGGGTTACTGCCCTTAGCACTTAGTGAAGGGAACCATTTCCGAGTCAACCACCAGTATAGTAGCTGAGGGGCGTAATGCGCGACCCTAAACGTCCATCGGTCCTCCACAAGCCTCCCCTTGTAGACCTCTTGTGATAGATTGGCAGGGAAAGAAGGCCACCAGTAGTTGATAATTGGAGCTACTAGGGAAACACCTGCTAGCCTGCAAGTATGGTTTTGGAGGCAAAAAGAAAGATTAGCATTTAACAGGATCAAGGGGGTAGTTCAAAAATATCATGCTATACATGCCTATGTGGTATGTATTTGAGGCAGCTCCAAGCAGGGTAACCTCCCATAGACATTCCAATCACATAAAATTTAGATCCAATCTGCAACTGGTCGGCGAGTTCTTGAATGTCAAACGCTTCACTCTTCACTGATCTCTTTGGATTTGGATCACTCTCTCCATACCCGGCTCTGTCGAATGACAGAAAATATGTCCCCAGTTCATCTATAAGCTCCTGCAAACCAGAACATAGTCAAATGTACTCCATTCAATTTCAAATTCAACAGAATTCTTCCGTAGGAAAGAAGGAAAATACTCATCTTCCATGTTTCCTCAAGGGAGTAATATGGATCGATAAGTCCTCTTTGTTTAACTTAGGGTGTGTTCGGTTGGTGAGAAAGTGGGTGAAAGAAACAAAAAAAAAAGTAAAATAAAAGAAAAGAAACTTAAATTTTTTTTGCAAAACAATCATAAAAAGATGATGAAGGTTTTGGAAGAAAATTTGTCATTTTTGGGAAAGTGCAAGAAAATAAAAGTGTGTTTCTTGCAAACCAAACGCAAGAAAAATGCAAGAAAACACATTTTTCTTTTCCTTTCCCTCACTTTCTCGCCAAAGGAATGCACCCTTATCCTATGTTTGGTTGCCGAGAAAATAAGTAAAAACATAGAAAAGAAAAAAAATTGGACAAAACATACCTAAAAATTGTATTAGAAACTCAAAATTTTCTTTTCTTTTCCATATTTTCACCTATTTTCTCGGCAAGCAAACATAGCATTAAGGTGTTAAGATTTTCCTCTGGTTAATTGGTCTTTTTGGTTTGGTCTTAGGGATAAGGTTTATGTCACACCCTGTGCTTGATTTATTCAGATTTTTATCTAATAAACTGGTAGGGGTCTTGCCAAACCCCACTCCCCCACTTGGAGGCTTTAAAAAAAAGATATGCAAGTATCTAAAACCAAACCCCATGATCTGTAAAAATCCCATATATGCACCTTTTACATGGGTTGTGCAATTATCCAACATGATCTCATAGCTCAGATAATAAGGATCATATATTAAGGTCTAATATCTGGTCTAGGATATCATATATGTAGGGTGGATTGCAATCCTTCCATTCTGATTCCAGTGTTCCCCTTTACAGAGATCTTAAGTGTATGTTCTTTACTTTTTTTGGCGTTTCCGACACAGGGACACAGTGTCTATGTTTCATAGATGTATACCCAACAGAGAAGTCCAATTATGGCTTCTAATCAATAGAGTTAGAAACAGAGTTTCCTTCTTCTTACTTGAGATGCAGGTAAATACACGTCTTTGGAGTTGCCAAAGCCATGAATGACTATGATCTTGTACTTCGCCGCCTCTTTGGGGACTCCCTTCTCTCTGTAGGCCAGATACCTGCCGTCACTGAGTCTAATTCTGGGTGAAGTAACAGGAGGACCATCTGGGGATCCACATATCTTTGGAGGGGGAGGCTGTGTTGTCTGATAAGCCCATCCCAGAAGAACCACAATCAACACCACTGCTATCTCTGTTAACATCTTCAAATTACTAACTCCAGCAAAACTGCAAAAGAGAATATCAGAAAACATGCCACTGATTTTATCTAATAAAAATGGGGAAGATTATTGTAAAACTCATGAAGAACCCACCTGAAGAATCTCCTTGGACGATTACAAGGCGAGTTCTAGGGACCTAGAGATCTGCAACAAGAGTTCAGTTTTGTTGCCTCTCTTTAGTGGCACCTACCTTCCAAGATGTAGTCTTGGCACGAGAAAAGGAAAATTCTTTAGCTATATTCTCACATGGTCACAAATCACGTGGTCATAAAAAAGATAAGTATTTTGTAGAAACTATGGGTATTACTAACCCCACTCTCCTCTCTGCACTCTCTCCTTTTGAGCAAGGCCTCGGATTCTCTCCGGCGAAGTCTCTGGTGTCCACAAAATAGAGGACATACCGTGGAGAAGTCAAAATCATGGGTCCCACGATTTTGACTTCTCTACACGAAATGACATGTGGCGATAAATGGATGAGAAAAATGGAGAGAGATATCAAGTGGGGAGAAGTCAAAATCATGAGGAGAAAATGAACTGACTTCTCCCCTTTTTCAGGCCAACTGTAGCATGATGTATGGATGCCTAAGTCCACCTTTCTGGCCAGAGACAATCATGAGCCTTTGAGCAAAAGATAAAGGAGTCAAATCCTTTACTGTGATAACCGGATTTGGCAAATCCAGTTATCATCCCTAGATGTTGCCACGTGTCTCCTTTGACACCCCTTAACCATGGGTAAGATTCACCCACCTCTAGGGTTCACCCACCCATCCTTGGTTTTTTTTTTTTAATATTAATTCTTTTTTAAAAATTTAAAAACTGTTTTTAGAGTTTTTTTAATATTAAAAACACTTTTTTAATTTTTTTTTAAAAAATTAATATTTTTTGAAAAAAACCAAGGATTGGTGGGTGAACCCTAGGGGTGGTCACCACGTGGGGATAACCGGATTTGTCAAATCCGGTTATCACCGTAGATGAGGCAAGGGGACAACTATCCCGTAAAAGAAACAATACTCATAAGTTATGTACAAAATATGTAGATGACAACCAAGAACTTAGTTGTCCAAATTTTTGTCGGGGGCTACGCCCTGAACCCACATCTCCTTAGAACCAGAATATTTTATAAGGGCCTAATCTTCCTCCATAAAATCCATTAACAATTAGTACTATTTTCAATCAACCATTGCTGCCCCACTACTAGAAAATCCTAGCTCTGCCCCTTGTACTACTTCAACTCTGCAAGTAAGGGTAGCAATGCTTTGGTATTTTGACTGGATTTATATTTGTCTTCTAAATGTCATGTCATAATTGCCGTGATAGTTCATATATTTGATTTACAGAACGGGACCCTGTTTATAGGAAGCTTGAATTTCTTTTAGTCATTTTTTCCTTCCGAACCATTTTGCCATTTTGCTCATAACAGGTTGATAGTTTTTAGCATCCAAAAGCTCTATCCGTAGGGTCTTTTTTTTTTTGGAGACGGTAAGCTGGGGTTAGGCAGACCCGACCAGATAAAATAAAGCAACGGAATTACATCCAAATATATTTACAACCTCTCACATCAAGATCTATAATCTTTGAAAGTGAAGGTGGAAACAAGGAATAATCTAAAATAGCTTCACCTAACTGTACCAAGCCTTGAGAGGAAATCAGTGGCCTGATTGGCCTCACGATGAATATAGCCGATTTCAAATATCTCAAAGCTAGGCAGCAGATCCATAATCCTAGTCAAGTTAAATAGACTATCCCATGACCATTCACACACCAACTTGATACACTTAACCGCTATAAGGAGTCAGACTCCACTTGATCACAAAGCAAATTTTGATCTAATGCCATCTCAATGCCCGTCAAGATGGCTAATAGTTCAAAGTAAATAACCGAGAAGCCTTCTTTAACCCCCACCAAAGCACTTATGGTTGATCCACTTCCGTTTCAAATGATGCATCCATAGCTACCTCTATCGTCCCTATAGGATCCATCAGCGTTGATCTTCACAGTATTACCATCAGGGGGACCCAAGAGACCCATTTAATAGCAGAGACACACCATCGGACATTTAGCTCCCCAACGATCAACAACCAGCCTATTAGGCACATCGTCATTCACTTGAAGATCAGCCCCATTGAGTTTGGTTTTAACATCATCAATGATCTTTCGTAAGAGCAGCCTTAGAGACAGAAATTCATTACGAAAAGTGCACCTATTCCTTTCAGCCCAGATGTGATACACGACAGCATTGAAAGTGACTTTCCTGAGAATGGATAAAAGATTAACTCTCTTGCATTTCCTAACGAACCAAGAACTGACTCCAATGCGAATATTGACTATAATGGAGAAAGATGGACCTCATAATACTCTGCCAAATCTCAGTCACACAGGAACACCTAACAAACAAGTCTGACTCTAAGCGGATTAACATCCCATGCCTAACCTTGTATTGGTGTATAACTAGGGCTTCACATTGGGTCGGACTGGTTACAACTGAAGTCAGTTTGGGCCCACCATTGTCTATTTGCAATAGGCCCAAACTTATCCTGTGCCTGAACCCAGCCCAGGCCTAAACATAGCCCGAGCGATGCGATCTGAACCTTGGCCTGTATAATACTTTTGAGTTCGAGCCTGAGTTCACAGGAAGGAACTATTTGGTCAATCCCAACTTGTGGTTCGAAATACGTTTTTGATTTTAATCAAACTTTTATGCAGAAAAAGGAACATTTTATATGGACAGTTACAACAACTCAACAAGGTTGGGCTGTATTGGGCTGGGCTAAAGTTAATGATCGGCTCAAGCTCAACTTTGGGCCAAAAACTGAGGCCCTGGCCCAGCCAGCCCTTAACTCAGGCTGGGTCAGGCAGGCCTCAGGCCATACTGGCCCAAAATGCAGGCATACAATAGAAATGGAAAAGAGGAAACAATCTACTTCAGAAGATCAAACCATCAGGTTAATGATTAGGGAATGTAAAAGCTATATGCATAAAAGAGATGCAATTAATCAAACTATCAAATCAGTTGAAGATGTAAAAATATACCATTAGAGTGAAATTTATGGAAGAAAAAACGAAGTAGTTTAACAACAATCCCATCCAATATCCCTACCTAATTTGCCTTCCCACAAAACAAACAAAACTTTGTAGAGGTCTTAAGATCTTAATAAAGCCTTACAAAACTCAGCTAAATCCTAATAAATTGAAACCAGTTCTACTAGACACACTGGATTCTAGATAGAATATCGCCTACGATCCATTCCGACATATGCCTGTAAGCCTCCTGTGTTAGATGAACACCATCCCAATGTATGTGTTGAGCTGGGTTTGGGCAGACGGGGACTCCCGGTGATCCACACATCCTGCTCCCGTCGTAATTATGTTCACCTCCGATCCCACAACAAGCCTTCATTAGTGAGCTCTCGTCGAAACCTATGCACAATAGACCAATTAAGTAATTAAGTGTGTTTAATTAATGAGCATTACAATGTGATCTGTTCTGTGTTTCCTTCAGCTTTCTAAGCAATGTAATTGGCCCTAAAGATGATAATACTCACCGAGATAAGTAGCACGGCGAAGGACTGACTGGAAGGCGGTGTAGTAGTCGGCATAGAGTATAACAACATTAGGATACTCGCGTCTCAGCTCGTCCAGGGCTCGCTGAAGAACACTGTTGTGTAGCTCTGCAAACTCATTTAAACCTCTTAGGCACCTCATATCATCATAGGCTCTAGGATCGCCGCTAGGGAATGAAGTAAGGTAAATTGGTATGCATCCAATTGGGAAATTCCCAGGAACTACTACCCGTTTGGCGCCTGCACGGATCACTTCCTGCATCAATTGAAATAATTTTATGTTAACAATTGCAAGTGAAATATAAAAACATAGTACTAAAGCAATTCTGAAAAATATATTAAGTAGTAAACGGAAACTTACTCTAACACCATCTGTAATGGCTCGAACAACATGGGGTACGTAAGTTCGAATCTCTTCAATGGGTTTGCCCTGGAAGAAGCCGTAGTTGTAATCGTTACCGCCAATCTCCCCCACCATCACAAGAGCCCTCTCAAGTATCCTCGCACAATCTGATAATAACAAAACCAATTTATTTTTGGCCACAAATTTAAAGTAACTTAATCAGAAGTGTATAATATATTGAAAGTGACATACCTGCATGTGTATGGCAGATAGAACTGAGATGCGTCCTGAACCAGTGGAGCTGCATGCTGAGGGGAATGTTAGATTGGGGGACATGAATGTTCCTCTCCGCGAAAAACGAACTGTTGAGTGCTGTGCTTCCAGCTACTGCAAAGTTAACTCCATGGCCAAATGGCACATTCCTCTCCAGATAAGGGTTCAGAAGTGGGAGACCAAGAGCCGAAGCTGTAAACGATACAAGTCATGATCTACTAAGTAAGAACCAATAAAGGAAAAAAAAATAATATATATATATTGCAGGTGTAGTAGTAATTAAGCATACCCAAGTAGTCGATCATCAAAAGGCCATTGGAACAGCGACCTGTGGGCCTGTGGAAAGTAGTTTCGCCGTAAGGAAGACGAGCGGCATAGGATCGGGCTCCGGCAGGGCCTTCACGAATGAGATTACCAGTATCTGATATGGAATCTCCAAACTGGTATATAGCTTCGAATGGACAAATCGTAGGTTGGGGAACTGAAGGACGAAGAAAGAGAGAGAAAGAAAGCAGAAGCAAGAAGAGAAAAGAAGAAGCCATTGTTGAAGAATGCAAATCTCCAGAGATTTTGAGTACACCGAGGAGTGAGTTGTAAATTGTAATTGTAGTAGAAGCAGGTGTGTTTAAAGATTGATTCGAAAATAGTAACTTGATAAGGTAATACGAATCCAAATCTAATTAGGATAAGAGTTTTCTGTTGAGTATGTAACCATTTACTCTTCTGGGGCCGTTGGATCTATTTAATTGGAAGCTATCCGAAGGTGTATTATCTTCACTGTTACGTATTCTTCTCCAGTTGTAACCAGTTTTGCCAAAACCGGTTACGCCCCTGAGGTGGCCAAGTGTCTCCTTTGACACCTCTTAACTATGGTTAAGATTCACTCACTCCTAAGGTTCACTCACCTATTCTTTGTTTTTAGAAAAAAAAAAAAATTTAATTAACTATGGTTAAAATTTACCAACTCCTAGGGTTAATTTTTAAAAATATTTTTCCGAAAAACCAAAGATAGGTGGGTGAACCCTAAGGGTAGTTAAATCTTAACCACAGTTAAGAGGTGTAAAAAGGTACATGTGGTGATCATAGGGGAGTAACTGGTTTTGCCCAAAACGGGTTATAACTGGAGAAAATCACTAATTGTAATTAAATACAGATTTTGTAGTTGCTGTAGCTTGTGCTACAAGGTGTGTGCCGTGTGCGTGTTGTTGTTTTACCCTAGCCCTACTCTCTAACCGAAACAAATTAAATAAAGATGGTTGAAGAGATAACTGGAACAACTCAAAATTTTACTTTTATGACAGGGTTAGTTTGGTAATTATAAATATAAAATATGTATTTTAGTAAACTAATTTTCTGTATTTAACAAAATACCTCTATCAAAGGCATTTTTGGGTGCTCGGGTAATCTCTTCAACCCGAGCTCTTATTCATAGTTAAATCTCTTAAATATACTGAAATTGCTCAGGTCCAATCCCAAGTATTCCCAACTTCCCAAGCCTACAAAATAAGAGCAATAATATGCTCTTGCTCCTTATAATTCACCAAGTGTCTTTTTTAATTGCGGTTAACTCCCATTAATTGTGGTTAGTATTTTTAACACTTTTTTCCTAAAATTTAAGGTTAAAAATATTAACCCAAGGGTTAGTGAATCTTGACTATTGTTAAAGGGGCTAAAAAGGAGATACATGGCCAGTTTTAAGGAGGCGAGACGTTCTGGAGGGCACTCGAGAGGAGTGGATTATTTTCCATAAAGAGAGTGCTGGCCCCCATCTCCTCTCATTTTCTATACAGGATTTTTTGTCAGGTCATTAAGGGCTCTAGTACCAGATTTTTTAAGAGAAAATGGGGAGAGTGCAATAGAGGTGAGTGTAGCTAGCAAATCCATAAAATAGAGTTCTTTTCAAACTACAAGTCCTCCAACACTTCTAACTTCCTAGGTTGCATATTGTCCCAGCAGTCGTGTGTGATGTGTCTCCACTTTGGGGGTAGGTTCCGGGATCAAGTCATCAGGGTGCAATGATTATAATAGCTACCCTCTATCCAAAAGAATGCACTGGGATGGATGCCCGGGAATCCTCTATATCATTGACCATAGATAAAAAGTGCCTTTCATTTCTTTCGCAATTCAGCATTGATAAGGGCCAAGCTTTAAATGCCAGGCATTAGCCCACTATCATACTAACCGGGATAGCGGCCTCAAAAAAACAAAAAAAAACTGTACCTAGAAATTGTTGTATGAATTATATGCCACTTTATAGTGATGTATGGTATTACAGAGAACACCACCACTGTAACCAAATAAGGGTGGGCCCCACATCACTCGGCACCGTGGTTGTGTTCTCGGCCACAACCGGGTAACATGTTGCCCATCCGAACTCACTGATTTACATAGTCTGGATTTCAAAAACATCCATTAAATATAATCATTTAAGCTTTCTGCGTCAAATAAATACCCTCCTCGCTTAGCCATCTTTCAGGGCCAGGACAAACCAGTACTCCATCTCCACACAACCTCGTTAGATTGCGATTCATCATTAATCACCTCCAACTCCACTACATGATTTCTGTACCAATTCCATATCATATCCTATTCACAGTAAGTTAAAAAGAAGTCAATTAGAAATATTTCTACATTAAGTTAGAAATCAAATCACTTGGCCGTAAGAGAATCACCAAGAAAAGAAGCATGACTGAGGACCCAGGAAGGCTCTAATCATAGTCGGCATACACTACAACAGCATTAAGATACTCTTCTCTCAGTTTTTCTATAGCTTGTTGAAGGTGATCTTTGTGGAACATTGCAAACTGTTCAAACTTTTTAAGCATTTCAATTCGTCGTAAGATACCGAATTGTTGCTCTTAAATCCAGTAAGATAGATCAGTGAACATCCAATTGGAAAGTTTCTGGGGTGATTATTCGAACTGCACCAAGATTAATCACTTCCTGCACCCAATATCAGAGTATATTAATCATTTCCTGCACCAAATATTAAAGCATAAGAACTTTTGAGTATAACACTACAGATGATCATGATAGCAAATCATCCCGTACGGCCGTACATAAGAAGGAAAAAGATTAATGTGACAGCCTATTTTGAATGACATATGAGCTTGTCGAATAGATGTGCCGTGTCTGCCATGTGAGCCATGATGTGTAGAGAAACAGCATACTTTGTTTTTTGTTTTTTAATTTTTTTATCAAAGAGAAAAAATTGCTGGATGATAAGCTACATTTTAAAAAGGAAATAGAGTATCCATATATATTCTTAGACGAAAGAAACTTACTCAAACAGCATCCTTAATGGTTTGGACTACATTAGGCACAAGACTCTAGAGCTCCTCAATGGTTTTTCCTTGGAAGAAAGCATAAATATAATCGATGCCTCATCTCCCCCACCAAAAAGAGTCATTTCAAGCCTCTGGGCACACTCTAACAATTACAAAGCAAAGAAACAATTAAAAAAAGTTAAGCGATGGTTAAGCTAAACTTGATCGAAAGAAAATAAACAAACAAAATTTGAATCACCTGCATACGTTGAACAAATGGAATGGAGATGGGTCATGAACCAATCGAGCTGGATAGAGAGGGAACTGCTTGTACACTGATATAATTTTCTTCCCTTCGAGGACGGAGGTGAGTGAAGTAGACCCAGCTACTGCAAAGTTCACTCCATGAGTGAAATCGGCATTCTTATCCCGATAAGGGTTGACGAGGAGATCAGTGCCAAAGGCTGTAAAACATATACCTTGTCAGCTCAAACTTAAAATTTAGATAAAAAGAAGTCAATGCTTTTAAAGGGCTCTGGATCTACAATGTATGCCATTTCATACATGGAATATTCTGCTGCAGTTAGATTCTTCTATGAGAAATGCATCAATAGAAATATTATTTGTACTAATCATGTTGAAGTTTTTGATCTTCAAGACCTTTCTGATATTTTAAAGGATCAAATCCTTACACCAATATTGTTGCTCAAAGCCAAAAATCATTGCTTCAGCCATTGTTCGAAGTCCGAATAATTGAGTAGACCCGAACTCAATCTGAGTCCAAAATCATTCTATCTTTTGATCTTATATCAAGGATCCATTAAAATATGCAATAGTTAAAAAAGGGAAAAAGAAAAGGGAACAGTTCTTCAATAATGATTCATGCAATTAGAATATCACCATTGAGCGGAAGGTCCAGATGCATATATGCTACCATCTTTTAATGTGTAAAGGGGTCATGGACATTATCCATGATAGAGGTCACCACCTGGAAGACTTCATTGATGAAATTAAGTCTAGTTGTCTCTCTTCTCTAGCTTCTTCATGTAACAAAAGAGGTAAAAGGAAATATGAGAGTAATCAACACTAGCAGAATACTTGGAGAGTTCACCATGCATATACAATTGGCTGATTAGGCGACACACACCAACAAATCGATGCATAAGCAGAATATCTGTATGCAATGAGACTGCACCATGAATGGAATGATACTAGAAACCAATTGATATTTCTGTTGGGAAACAAAATATCTCCCTTCTATGTACGAGTTGAAAACCCCCTTCTTGTCCAATAAAAAGTAGATTATGGATTCTTTAACAGCAATAATAATAGATAATAAAAAATTCCAAGAAGATTAAAACAAGATCCTAGTATCTACCTGACTTTTTCAAAATAATAATAACAATAAATACAGCTCCTTTTCATGGTTTTTTTTAGCTTACATGTCTCTGCAGTTGACATTAGGCAGCTATCAAAAATAGTAAGCTAACAATAGCCATCGCCACCAGGGACAAGTCTAGAGTTTTGATTCCATGAACTCATGCAGGTGACTGTCCCCCGCTTGTTACAGGCAGGACAAGCATGGAACCTCTTGATGATGCCCAGTGGAGGGCCACCAATATATATATCAAGATAACAGTACAATATTCCACTACTTAATGCCAAGTCACCAATACTCATTACACGAGCAGGAACCATTCTTGAAATGGTGGAAACGATTTTGATCTCTGACAACGATGTCACGACTGTAAACCCTTGAGATTAGCTTGATGAATGAGTGACAATCACAACAAACCCTAAGGTTCTTCACTATGTGGATAGGGACCCTCTTGTTTATGTTTATGAGACCATATGCAACTGCCATCTTCTCACTATGGAGGCTAAGCAAACTCTGTTTCCCTTCCTCCTCAACATCAAGAAGAACTTGGGTGAGGTCAGGCTCGTAGCCTTCCAACTTCAACCTAGAAACAACCTCCTCTAGCTTAGCAAGAACCACACCACTATAACTCATGTCCAATTCCTTTCCTGCAAGGAATTCATGAATCTCGCCATTGGCAAGAATTGAACTGCAACCAGGGACCTTTCTGACTCCCCTCTCTCTCATCATTGATCTAACTTTGGCCACATCACCCCATCTCCCGACCTTTGCATAGATGTTTGATAGGAGAACATAACAACTTGAGTCCTTTGGAGCCAACTCTATTGCATGGAGGGCCGCATGTTCCCCAATGGCAACACGACCATGCTTCATACAGGCACTTAGCAAGGCCTTCCATGCTAAAACATCGGGTTCCATGGGCATATCCTGTATAACCTTAAGTGCCTCCTCTAAGTGTCCTGCTCTCGCGAAGAGATCAACCATACATCCATAATGTTGGATCTTAGGAACAACTTTGTAGCTTTCACACATAAGTCTGAAATAAAATCGACCCTCCTGAACTAGCCCTCCATGGCTACAAGCACTCAAGACACCTAAGAAAGTAATGTCATTGGGAAGAATTTTGAACTTCTCCATTTCACGGAAGATTTCTAAAGCTTCTTGACCCAAGCCATGGATAGCAAGGCCAGAGATCATAGCATTCCAGTCACCTATATTTCTTCTATATGAGACACTTTTAAAAACATGCGAGGCATTCTCTATATACCCACATCTGGAGTACATGTCTATGAGAGCTGATCCAATAAACCCAGAGCTTAATCTGATATTATCTGCAGATAGATATGCATGAACCCATTTGCCTTCCTCTACAAATCCCAAGTCTGCAATCGCTGATAGAACACTGACTATAGCAGCGCCATCAGGTTGAATTCTCGAACTCAACATCTCCCTAAAGAAATCTAATGCCTCCTTGGGACGGTGATTATGTACATATCCCGATATCATGGCAGTCCAAGAAACAACATCTCTATGATTCATCTTCTCGAAAAGCTCTCGAGCAAGCTCACATCTCCCACATTTTGCATATCCATCAATCATCGTATTCCATGTAATCAAGTCCCTTTCAGGCATTTCATCAAATAGCCTACAAGCCAAATCAATTTCCCCAGCCTTCAAATAACCCTTAATCATCGAATTCCAGGAAACTATATCTCTATAAGGCATTTTATCAAATACCCGTCTCGCCTTTCCTATCTCTCCAAGCTCTAAGTACATCCGAACCACTGAATTTGACACAAATAGGTCGAACTGGAAATGAGTTTTCGCGATTTGTCCATGAACTTGCCTGCCTTCTTCCAAGGCTAGTGATTTCCCGCAGGCTTTGAGAACAGAAGGAAGGGAGAATTCAAGACCATTAACATGGCCCAAACAATACAGCATTTGGGAGTAAATGATTACAGATTCTAACGGATTTGAACTGTCGGCGAAGCCTTTGATCAGTGTAAAAAAGCTGAAGGAACTGGGTTCTTGGATCCGAAGAAAGACTGATGCAGCGTAATCGAGGCCCCCGGAAACACCGGAGAGGGAACAAAACTCTACAAGTCTATTTATAGTGAATGTATGATGAACGATTCCGGTTTTGATCATATGGGCGTGAATCTGATGAATTTCCGGCATGGATTTGCACTTCTCTAGCATTAAAAGGGTTGGTTTTGCAGGTAAGGCTAAAGGAGCTGTAATGGCTGTCATGGTAGTTTGGAAATGAGCACTCATGTTTTGATTTTCAATGCAATTTTAACGGTCATTCCTCTGATGAGAAGGATTGCAATTGTCTACATCCCAATTCCCAACTAGCGACTAGCGAGTGATTTCGAAGCTGAAGGCATTACCGAGCATTTCTATTGTGTAACAAAATGGCCTGTTGTTTGGTCTACGCCTCACTTTTTAACACTCTTACTCATCATGACTTTATTTTTAAAAAAATAAAATCTTAACTTTAATTTAGCTAAACTTAACCGGGTTAAAGAGGTGTTAAAAGGGTCACAAGGACACGGCAGTATGTTACATACCTACTGAGGGGTACGCTAATCACTGTTCTATTCGAATTGGTATCATATCATATCCGACTATTTGGATGTCATTAATATTGGAATTTGAATAATATCTAAATTATTCTTACTTTTAAAAAAAAAAAATTTAATAAAATATACAAAATTCATTTATATTAAAAATATAATTTAATATTTTAAATTACATAAAAATTTTATATTTATAAGATTATTTTGATTATATAAACTTATGAGAAATTATATAATCGATTGGATATTTATCAAATTGATATCAATCTTCGAATTCTTATAGACAGATAATAAAATTACTATATGATTTAGCTAACCTATTGTAAGTGGAAATAAGTAAAGACAGGGCTAGCCTAGTTAGAAAGGTACAGAAAACCTGATCAATAACCCGAAGAGCACACAACTCGAGAGCACCTCAGGTTCAGAAAATCCTAGAACCAACCATAAGTTGAACTGGGCAACGAACCTCGCATGATATGACTATGAGTCATGGTGACAGTTTGTCCGTGCTAGAGGATATCATGTTAAATCAAGTACAGTCCTGATAAGACAAAATGATTCAGGGAAAGACAACAAACATGTCCCTGACAAACGATGGATGGATCACTGAGAGTTGACAAAACTAAAAACAACATGAAAAAGGAAGGATATACCAACGACGAGAGAGGCGCAAGAGGTAAGCATGAATTCTCTAAGGAACAACACGAATAGAGGATAACAACAAATTTGAGCGACGTAGTGTCCTCCGTAGGTGGAGGACAACCATTGGATGCTTGAGGATGCTGAGAGATGGAAAATAAGGTGCACGTAAAACCCCACAACTCCGGAATGCATGTATCCACAACCTAAGGTATTATCCGAACCCACCACACCTATTAACCAACCTCTTATAATTATTCTAATTAACAAATTCCCATATAAATAACATCCATATTCCTTGACAGACTGACAGTCACCAGTAGCTATAGAAATGCAACTTTCTAGAGCGGGCAATAAATTTTGAAATACCACGTGTTGCAAGGGTAGCACGTGTTGCACCGTGAGACTATGGAAAAAATTTGAATTGTGAGACTCAGACTAAACTCCTCTAAAGTCTAAACATTAAGTTGCCGATCAACAAGAGAGGGTTAATGAGTACAAATTTTGTAACTATCGTCTGGAACCGAGGAAGTTGCAACTGTAGAGGTTCTTGTGTGTGTGTATTTCAAGATTCTTCTTGAACATGACACGTGTTACATAATAATTATTATTTTAACATAACTTGTCAAGTAATTTTTGCCAACTATGTCAAATTGTTTGCTCCCTGCTTAATGGACCCTTGAGATCTAAAGGCCAACCCGAACCGTTCATCTGATATGACTGCATGGGATTCTGGAATGGCTAGGTGGTTAGTGACCTCTGCCCCTACTGGGATCAGTGCTCATTGATCCAGATTGCCCAACAAATACTCTCAGCTGATGAACTGAAGTCTGATCCTAAACAGTATACTTAACCTAATAACAGTCAATTAGGTGGCCAAACCCAAAATTTGGAGAAGGGTTAGTATAATCCCGTCCGTGTCCGGAAGTACCAACTACCGAGGCACTGAGTGCATACGCGTGTCCGCTAGAGAGAGCAGGGCGCCAACTCCTAGAATCAAGCATCCCTTGGTTAACATGAATCAGATGGTGAACAAAGACATTTTAGCAGTGAAAAAAATGATGATTAGATGGTATGGTTCATTCATTTGTTGATAAGTACAAATAAATAAAGTTGAAACCAACAAGGACCAGATATCCCCACAACACATTCTGATCGCTTTCAACCATCTTGAAGAAGACAAGATCAATCTTTTTATGGCATAATGCAAACACGTCCAGTCTTCTTATGGCACGGTTTCCAGCATTTCATGCTTCCTTCAGATTGTCAGATGATTGATCCTTTCGGAGCCAGTAATTGACTAGAAATGAGTCGATGATGATCTACACCAATATTTTCTCATGTAAATCAAGCTAGATTATTGATTTACAATGTAAGTTGAAACAAAAGAAAGATTTGAGATCAGACGAATAACCTGGTTCAAATGCGCTGCAACACAAGGAAGAACTAGCAAGCCCGTTTCGCCAAGGGCACCACCAAGCTGCTCCACGACTGCTACCATTACAGGTAGGGTTTTCTACAAAAACAATGCCAACTTATCAAGCCTGCATCATCACTTTTAAGTAGTTTCCCTATAGATGAATGGTTCATGAGTCAAAATATCAACCATATCGGTTTTTGGCCTTATAATACGAAATTCTCATGCAGTAATTTTTCCACTAATATCGAATGTATATGTACTGATACAACCAATACAATATGATACATATCAAGCGTATCTAATATATGGAACCGAGACTTAAAAGCCCTCTTTTGGACTAAAAAACTCACTCTTGTTCTTTGAACCTAAGTTACAAATCACAAATTCTTACAACAAAAAACAATCTATTAATTTTAATTCAAACTCACCAGAGATCGGGTTGAAAGAAAGGTTTCACTATTCACTAGGTTTGAAAATTTTATATTTTCCCCCTTTTTTGAGTGTAAAATCCTCCCAAATACATGAAAACATGCTTTTAGATCATAATCTATGAATTTGTGGCCAAATTCGTAAATCTATGATTTACACAGAGGAGATTTGAAGTTTCATAAATAGGATTTTTTTAAAAAAATTCAAGAATAGATAACATTTACTTATCCATTGCAACAAAAACACAATCTATTAATTTTTAATTCAAACCCACTAGAGATCGGGTTGAAAGAAGGGTTTCACTATTCCCTAGGCTTGAAAATTCTCTCCTTTGTTTTTTCCGCCCGGGGGGGGTGTGCGTGCCAAAATCCTCCCAAATACATGAAACCATGCTTTTAAATCACAAATCTATGAATCTGGCAAATTCATAGATATATGATTTACACAGAGGAGATTTGAAATTTGATAAATAGGATTTTTTTTCTTTAATTCGAAAATAGATAAGACTTGATGAAAGAGTAATTTATCAGATCCACACACTAACCCTATTTTCTTTTTAATTTTTAGAACTTAAAAATTCATTAAATTTAAAAAAAAAAATTGTAAACAAATATCATTAAAATAGAAAAAATAAGGGAAAAAAAAAAGCAAGATTAGAATCACCAGTAAGCACCTCAAAGAGGCAAGCAAGGTGACATAAAAACAAAAAAGAAAACACAAGTGGACCAAACTCCGATCAAGCCTAAAAGAAAGAAGATGGGATGAAACCATCCTCATCAAAATCAACTGATATTCAATCGAACACTATCTTAGATATGGTCGAGGTGGTCCACTCTATAGGAGCAACACAATTTTCAAACACCTTATTTCTCTCCTCCCACTCTCCTATGCAGGCTGCAACAAGCTCCCAACAGACTACAGAGCCCTCCAAATCCCTCCCTAAATGATGCCGGCATCTCTCAAAACCAACAGGAGACTAAGAGCTGAGAGTTAGAGGAAAAGACCCAGAACAACACCAAGCAGGATAAAAAATAATTTCATAAATTGTTAACCAAAAAGGACAATTGATGAACACGTGATCCACTAATTCCTCAGCGACGCCAATGAAAAACCTATTAGCAAGTCTTCAACCCCTACTCTTTACATAGTCCAATGTGAGAATTTTGTCCAAAAAACAAAGACCATCGAAAGAAAACGACCTTAGATGGAATGCCAGGATTCCACATTACCCTAGAAGGAAAATTAGAGCTATAATAGACCAAATCCTTCACATTAATCACCAAGGACGAGAAGAATAATCTCATGGCGAACCATTCATTGGCATTTATAGATCAAGTCCTTCCATCACAAATAGTAGGGTTTGGCACAATCAAGGAGATTTGATGTAAAGACCTAATGAAAATTTTCAACTCCAAATCATACTCCTTAACTTCAGAGCCCAGGATCATCTCAAAACTTGATCTCTTCTCTTGAGCCCAACTTGAACCTAATGTGTTTATCAAATTCCTCCATAATTCTCATAATACCCTTCCAAACACTGATCCTATGGGATATTCTAAAATCTTTTGAACTCCACTCAAACCCCTTCCCATATTTGGCCACTATAACTTTCCCCAAAGGCTTCCTCTCCTCCCTAAATCTCCAAAGCCAAGTTTGTGAGCCGAATAGGTCTCAATCCAAGGCCACCAGTTTGCATAGAGCAGCACAAGTCCTTCCACTCTACCAAATGGCACTTCCCAGAGTTCTGTTGATCGCTTCATAAAAAGTTCATTTGCATAATTTTAAGGGAGTCTGCCTTAGATGCACGAATGGATAATAAGGATAGGAAGGAGGGCGAGCTCGCTAAAGTGCTCTTTAATAACATTAGCCTACACAATTTTGAGATGTAAAGGGCTTCTAAGCAGCTAACCTATGTGAGACCTTCTCCACCATAGGGTCCCATACCAATTTGGTCTTACAACCCGCTCCCAAAGACAACCTGAGATATGTGGTAGGAAAATGACCAATTCTACACCCCAAAACATCAGCAATCTCCTCAATATTATAGACATTCTCCACACCAAATAATTGATATTTTGAATTTAAAATGATTAATTTTAAGCTACATAGTAAGTACTTATATTTGAAATAAATATGTGAGATTACTCTATGGATGATCTATTAGATTCATTGATTAAACTTTATTTAACATAATTGAAAAAATATTTTTAATTAACTTGGTTTTAAAATTATTAAAAAAAAATAATGCGTTTAATATTACCATATTTGTTTCATTGTTATGTTAATTCTTAATTGTTGTGTTGCAGTACCTAATCATGCCTAGAAGATCCTTTGATATTGGTTGGGAGTACGGAGAGAGGGTGAATGGGGATATGCACAAGATCATATTCAAATATTGTCCCATGATGATTAAGGTGGGCATTATTAGGTTTAGGTGCACTTGGCTCTTATGGAAAGAGATGTTAGGGGATGCTTACACGTCCTCAAGGAGATCAAGAAATTGTTGATGGAGCATCTACTGAAAAACGTACAAGAAAATGCACAGAAGAAAGTGTAGCAAAGGGGATAGCGAAGATGGACTCCCCTCGTATGAGGAAGATGGTGTTTTGCAAAATGTTGACGACTGATTTTCATAAAGCTATAAAACATAGCATAGAGACTTTTAAGATGAAAAAGGAATCCCGAAGTTTCTCTGATATTTCTCTTCTGATGAGGAGAATCCTGATTTTCAACTTGTTGTAAGATAGAGCATGGAGACTCTTCAGAAGGAGGAAGAAACCCAACTTATATCAGCTTCTACAGAAGGGTTGTTTGAGACTGAAGGTTACTCACAATCACAGCCACATAGTCGACCTCGTAGGAAATAATGACTTGGCGTAGTTAACCTTATGTTTAAGTATTGTTTATGGAAGACATCTCTTTATGTATTTCCTTTTTTTTACTAGATCTCTTTATGTATTTCCTTACAAACAATTTTTTATTGAAGACTAATGCTTCAATTTGTCTCTCAATATAACATCTATTTATGGATTTGTATTTATATGCGCAGCGTATCTATGATTATATGAAGTAATGTATAATGGAAACTCCTATAGAGAGTTCAAATATTATCTATAGGACTCAAAGTACTATTTTGTAATGTTATCAAAGTACTATTTTGTAATGTTATCTTAGCATTGAAATAAGTTTGGGTAAGTTTTCATGAGTTTCTAACGTTTCCGTAATTTTTTTTATAGAATTCCATTCATATCTTTGACATGTATCCTATTTTGGACTTGCTGATACATACCACGATACCGATATTTTGAACCATTTACATTTTGCAAACATAGACTAAATAGAGCTCACCAATGAGATTTTCGAATGTGATATGTCAAATAGTTAATCCAATTGAGTTCATTTCTGATGTAGATCTCCTCCTAGGTGCCATTGAATAATCGGTAATTACCATTGGTGTCCAAGATTATAGATATACCAAGGGGCATTATATTGTTAAAGGGGGTATTGAGACTTTGAAAATGTATGATCATATAAACTGACCTGACTTGCAACAAGTACAAGGGCACGGGCATTCTCTTTCTTGGCAAAAACTGATCTCTTACCACCAGAGACAGCTGAGAGGCTCTTGACAGTAAGGGTGTTAAAAAATAATAGGATGAGATGCAGGAGTCTGCAACATGTGAAAATAATAATCGTCAGTTGACAAGAATTCACCAAAGCCAAATAAGTTCTGCACTGGACTCGTACCATGTTAATGGAAAGGTACAAAATGGTGGTGCTAACCAACATGGAGATTTGTGGTGCCTTCACCGTACACTGTACATGTGGCACATCTATGCATCATTCTGGTATGTTTTGGAAGGACAATAGTCCGCAACTGCGATATTGAGCGCATCTAACTGATTTACAGCCAAGACTTGGACAATACATAAAATAATGGACGATGCAAGCAAGAAAAAAACCATATGTTGGGCTGGTAAGATCACCTTATTCATATGTCCTTTGGGCTAAAGCTCATCAAGAAGATGCCCTCACAATTGAACAACATAGCTTGATGCATAGACAGGCCAAGTATACAGTAGAGGGTGAAAAATTATGAGCTGCCTGCATGGCAAGGTGCTTTAATCCTATAGATCACTTCTTCATAAATGGGTATCCCATCACCCTCATAAGAAAACTATTAATAGCATTATAATAAATATTAAATACTGATATGGAAACACATTAAGAGGTAGTTTATTCTTTCTGGGAGTGTATGTTGTGCTCATTAAACCTCTCACGTGAGTTAGAAGAAGGGTTACGCAAAATAATTCACAGTAATATCGATGGTGACACGAGGAATGCCATTAGGTGTGCTGTGAATGATGATAGTGGTCCTTGGAGATATGCTCAAGTCATTGAGAAGTTCGTCATTTGCTAACTCATTGGAACATCTCATTCTCATAGATCCCCAGATTGGTGAACGAATCTACTGATGTCTTTGCTAAGGGATTCTGAAGGATAGTCTTGTGTGCGGGACATTCCCTCTTTAATTCATATGTTATCAGTCAAAAAAAAGTCATTGTAGTATCAAACAATATCAGATAAATAATACTTAGAGAAAAGTAAATGATTTAGAGTGCAGAACATACGATCCCATCCCAATAGCAATAAGAAATACTGCTGGCTTAACCATTAACAGCAGTGATCTTGATCTGCTCACTTGTATCCAAGGCACCTGGAAATTGAAACGCAGAAGAATTTATTCCAAAATACACATATTATCCTCAAAATAAAGGCTAAGCTTCCAGACAATAAATATTAGTATATAATCCAACTTCTAATAAAAAACATCACATGTGATTGACCGAGGCAAAAGACAGGAACCTGTCAACCTCAATAGTGTTAAAACAAAGGCAGCACTTTTAAGCTGCTTCTCGAATAACAAGTTATCAACACAGACTGAAAGTTTCTCAACTAAACTGCACTGAAGATGGAAATGGGACACCCAGCTGTGTTTTTCTTATGTATTTTTTTTTTTTTGGTCAACATCTATTTGAAAGACCTAAAATGTATATAAAGGAAATCAAAAAGGGTATGTGGTGTTAAGAAGATAATATCTGGTACAAAAGAAATGATGTGATTGTTACTATTGATCAATTCAATATTTTAAACATAGAAGTAACTTACTATCCTACTGGATGCGGCACTCCAAAGTTTTGTTATTATCAAACAATTTAGAAGAGAAGAAAAAGAGCTCAGATGTAAGTCTTACAAGACCAAGGAGGATCGCACTAATCCTTGACAAAAGCTTACGGTTCTGATCAACATAATCTGCCACACCTACAATGCAAGAGTAATCAGGTCTAACAACAAAAATCGAAAACATTTAAAAATTTACCATTTTAACCTAATTAAATGCAAAACTACCATAATAGAAACATAATTATATCGTTTGCACATCGTAGATATCTCTGCCACTTTTTGATATGACTCACATATGATACATATACAATGAATAAAATGATGTTCCGAATTGCACAAAAAGATGGCTTTATCTGTCAGATTGGTTGCAAATCTTTAGAAAGATACTCTAATACATACATATGATCCAGATAGTTTAATGTGCTATGTATGTTGAATTCTCTGTAACAAAGAGAACTGACAAGCTTTCAAAAGAAAATGAAGATTTAAGACAACACTCACCACTAAAAAAATCTCGACAGACCTGCACATTAGAAACCATGTCTTAGCCCTGGAAACCATAAATATATTAAGAAAAAGAACACATTCGCTGATGCAAGCAGGAATACACATACAAGAACCAGTTTTGCATGCAAGTATACATGTCGTAAGATGAATAGACACTTAATTATGCGCTGTTCATACTAAGAATCACATGACATTGGGCTCATGCTAATGTCCTGGAACATCAGAACAAGATCTGTGTAGCAGACAACAAATTTTAGGGCTCTACTGATGATGGAGTATAGGCTCAAACATTTTGTATAGTACATGCTTAGCAGGGTCAATGAGGAGGCCAACGCTTTGTAAGGACAACTTTCCTGATATTAATGGAACCTCAAGATGCTTAACAGGTGAAAGCAGATAGACAATCTGATCTTCAAAGTTAGCATTCAAGTAAATCATAAAAGCTATAGTCACGATATCTTGACTACTTCATGGTGGCCTCTCTCAAAAGATCCCATTAGGATGGCATAACTTAAAACCAAAAGAAAACCAGGGTTCCATAAGTGACCCGAGGAAGGCACGAAGAAAACTATAGGGGGTCGACGTCACAGATCTCCATTGGCACCGACTCTCAAAATGTTGCCATCAGTGGAAGGCAATAAGCTCTTGGGAAACCCCTGCGTTTTTGGATGGTAGGTTGTTATCCATTTTGAATATAGTAAAACATTTAATTTAGAGAGAAGCTAATCAGGCAACTGATCTCCTAGCTTGCTTTTGTAATTATGATAGTGAAGTACCCTAACTTCCTTTTTCCTTTAGCTTCAAAATTTTGTAAAGGAGGATGCAAGTTAATGTTAGTACATACAATTGTATATCATTCCATGTAATAGCTAGAAGGAGTATTACCAGACCCCAAACATACTTTAAGAAAAAAGAAAAGAATCTCTCTTTATCGATATCAATTGAAGAAAATACTAATATATGTTAATAAACCTTTCATCAAGAATATATGATAACATCAGATAATGTCCACCAGAAATATTATCAACATAGAGAGCTTCCAGAATGCAATGCTCAATGGTAACCAAGATTGTGCTACCTTTACTTTTTATTGGCAACTAAAAAAAAGAACATGGAAGAGAATTGCTTCTTCCAATCATCTTGTCTGTTGGATGTCATATTCATTTTTTTTTACTTCAATGTACCTACACTATCATCTATGAGTATGCATATGTATACTTCCAACTTTCAAGATATAAACTGGAAGTTTCATCAAAGAGTTCAATATAAAACAACAAACCATTTTTATTGGAAAGATTGACAGCATAGCTATTTTTGTTTCCAGATATCTTAAAACATGAATATTGCTTCAATAAATGCAATGGAGGTTATACCTTCCCCAAGATTAGAGGGACCAAAAGTGTGATGACAAGGCTTCTAAGTAGTTTCTCAGTTGGAACAGATACACCAACTCCAGCAGCTATGAACTTCGATAGGGTAAAAGGCACCTAAAATGTGACGCATCTTTTAGTGATTCAACAAGAAGTAGCTTAGAAATCACAGACATAGACTCGTGCAAATATACATGTATTTATATGTTAGTATTAAAGGGACTAAGTTTAATGAATGAGAAAAAAAAGGAAAGAAATGCATTATATATATATATATATATATGGATATAATAATACGAATATATAGAATAAGAAGCATGTTTAAAGTAAGATAGAGCATGCTCTAGGTAATATGTAAGAGAACTGTAAAGAACTTTCATAACATTATGGGCCTAAATTCTCCTTGGATTAGGTGTAAGATGTTTATTGTATAATGTACAATGGAAATGCATTCCCTTAATTTCTGTTGATACAAATATTTCTCATTTAATATCCAGACAAATAGTGCATTGCCAATTACTAAAACATCCCTTTGAATGACCAAGATATAACATTCCGCATCAAAACAACACAACATCAATTGCTTCCACAAAAATAAAAATAAAAATTATTTTTTGAAACTGACAGTGAAAATGGGGCCAATCTTTATCCCTACAACGAGTACAATGAGGGATCTTGGCTGATTTGTGTATATCAGTTCCCTTTACTTCAGGCTTGAGTAAGTTGTGGAAGTGTGTGAGAGTTCAGAAATGGCAACCAATAGTAAATCTGATGTGAGTTATTCCGATCCTTAACATCCTGGAGTCATGACTCATGAGTCATGCTAATTCAAGATGACAATCTAGGCTTACAAATTATAACCATGAAATTGAATGGATCCAATTATTATAGTCGTCTCAATCATTGTTACAAATCTCCCGATAAAAACATCCAAAGCTTAAAATTCCGTTTTTATCATGATATTTTAAAAATATCGCGAGAAATATAATTTTTTCTTTTTATCCATAAATATCGCGAGATTTAGCCGAGATTTTAAAAATATCAGGAGAGATACACAATGTTGTTGGTTTTATGAATTTATAACTTGGTGATGTTTATTACTATTTTTTGTAATTTTAATATTTATATTTTTTCATAGCCGAGATTTAGGCAAAAAATACCCGAAAAAAATCAGATTTGCAAAAACTTCGGCCGATAAAAACCCGAGAACGAGATTTGTAACACTGGTCTCAATTAGCCAGATTATTTATTGGAGGCAAAGGTAAACTTGAGTGTAGTAATGATATTGGAACATGAACTGTCAAATCCTATACATGAGAAAAGGGAGGCTAAAAATCTGACATGATGTCATTGCTTGTTCATTCTATACAGTCATCCTTTTCTTGACAATTACTACAGAAATTTAAGATGCTACTGCCCAATCATATTCTCAAGTTCAAATTTTGTCAGGGTTTCTGAGTTGAGTCGGGATATATCTCACCAGAATCAAGGGGAGAAGCCCTTGGCAAACTATTTTGTCTCTCCACAGAACATGTGGGAAGAACTAGACTATGATAGTTTTAAGCCTATTTGTCAAGCTATTGCAGTTGAGTACAAGAAGTTGGAAGGACACAGATATTCAAGTTCCAAGCAGGTTTGAATCAAGAATTTGAACTGGCCTTTCAAAATTCTCAATAATGATGTGTTACTATTTTTGAGTAAGGTTTATGCATATGTGCAAAATGATGAGAGTAGGCGCAATGCTACTCAACAATATAATGTTCCACCACTTTATCGGTCTGCTCTTGCCTCATCTACTATTAGTCTGTTACTCATAGAGGAAATAGAGGGAGTTATAGAAGTTCACAGAAATAGATCGGTAGATAAAAATAAGTTAAATCGTACTCACTATGGGAGATCTAGACATACAAAGAAAAACAGATCCGGATTTGGTTAGTCTTCCACCAAGGTTCAGTCAGCCAGGAACATCAGCAGCACATACAATCTCAAATACTGGTACTACAGACCCCAAGAATACTCCTTAGTCTCATCTACTGCGGAACCATGATACACCTGTATCGGTCGTCTCTTCTTCCAAGAAGATGGTTATTATCCGAGAAGAACAATTGGAGAGTTTTGCCGTATGATGTCACAGTTAGAGAGCCTTTTAATATATGTTCTTGTTCACAGTTACTCATGCATCTCCCTTCCATCTACTTCTAATACTTTTACTCTGCCAACAACTATTGATTCTGGAGCTTCAAACCACGTGACAGGTATGTCATCTTTATTTTTCTCATATAATTTTGGTCTGGTAGAGAGAAGATTAGGATTGCTGATGGATCTCCTTCATCTATCTTTGGCAAAGGGAATGTTAATGCCCCTCCTAACTTATGTTCCTAAAACTAATTTGTTGTCTGTTAGCAGCATCAGAAAAAATTTGAATTGTAGTGCCACTTTCTTTCCTACTCATTGTGTGTTTTAGGATCTAAGTTCGAAAAAATGATTGCCAATAATCGTGAGATTGGAGGGTCATATCTTCCTAAGAATGTTCCAACTATAGTTACCAGAGCGAGAAGCGAAGCGAAAGCGAGGCTACTAAAAACCTTGGGAAACGACAAGCATGAAACGAGTAAGAAACGACTAAGGAAGCGTTTAAGAAATAATCAAGGAAGCGTTCAAGAAACAATTGGAGAAGCGAGTAAGATTGGAGAAGCAAGTAAGAAGCGTTGAGAAAGCGAGCAAGAAGCGATTAAGAAACTAGTATAAAATCAATGTGAAGCGATTAAAGACTTATAATACAATAAAATAACCTAAAGATAATACAATGTAAGTAACTTAGAATCCTGACATATAAATGATAAATCAACAAAGAGGTAAATAACTAAGAAAAATGAGTACCAAGGTTATATTGTTGAACCCCAAGAATTAATGAATCTTAACCACAGTTAATAAGGAGTAGAAAAGACACTTGTTCACTTGTAGTTGTGGGTGCCATTGAACTTGGGACCGAGTTTAATGGCAATGGCAATTGACTGTGATCCCATCTCCAATGGCATGCCTCTTTTGGCCCAATGGGTTAAGTCACTGCCATGTCCTCGGGTCCCTTTTAACCCCCATTTAACCCTGGTTAAGCTTAACTAAATGTAAGTTATGATTTTGGTTTTTTTCTTTTCTATAAACCAAGTTTGGATTGCTTAACCCTAGGGGTGAGTGAATCTTAACCACAGTTTGTGAGTGATAAAAAGTGGGGAGTGGACCAATGAGGACCAGCCATTTCATTAAATGAAACCGCCGGTATGCTAAGCATTTTCACCAAAAAAATTATATAAAACCAATAAAAAGTTGCACATGCCTATTTTAAGTCTATTGCCCCTTCAAAATCTTCACTGTAGCATGGGGAAACCGTTTCCCCGTCGCTTTCTAGTCGTTTCTCCATCACTTTCTCAACGATTTGCGATCGCTCTCTAATCGTTTCTTAAGCGTTTCCTCAATCGTTTGAAGGCGTTTCCCCATTCATTTAGAGGCGTTTCCCAAGCGTTTCCCGAAAATGGGGAAACCGCATCGCATTCACTTCCCGAACGCGTTTCCTAGGAAGCACGCTTCTCACCCTAGGTATAGTTTCCCTGCAACTATGGTTTCAACCGTCTCTGCTACTCACACCACTAGTAGTATTAGTCGGGTGTTTAAAAAGCGTGTGAGGCTTATGCCTCAAAGCTTGTCTCGGGACAAGGGTTAAACCTCATGAGACTCACATAAGGCACACGTCTCATGCTTTGAAACTCGCTTTATGTCTATGGCGTACATCTCATATATTAACTAAACTTATGTTTCTAGCCACAACTGAGACTTCAATGTCATTTTTTTTATAATTTGTTTCAAATAATTTATATAATATTTCCTATGTATGCAGTGCACCCACACGAACACACACATTGTACACGAATACAAATTTATTTATATATATACTATAATCTTTCATTAACTTTTTGAATCTTTTTGTAATTTTTCTTATATTTTATTTATTTGTTAAAATGAAAGAGCGTGAAGCTCTCTTATGAGGCTCACGCCTCACGCATCTTGAGGTCCTAACACCTCGCCTCACACCTTTATGTTTTAAAACATTGGTATTAGTAGTGTTAATAAGGACCATCTGAAAAACACGTCTCCACAAAGTCGTAAGACCATGTATGGGGGCTAACTCTTGCCCAATGCTGGAAGGTCAAGGAAGTTGGTGACTTGATGACAGGGGAGCCGACAACCGAAGCCCTGGTGAACGGCGATCGTAACTATAATGGTCCTAAGGTAGTGAAATTCTTTGTCAGGTAAGTTCTGACCCGCACGAAAGGCGTAACGATTTGGGCACTATCTCAGAGAGAGGCTCGGTGAAATAGACATGTCTGTGAAGATGCGGACTACCTGCACCTAGACAGAAAGACCCTACGAAGCTTTACTATTCCCTATGCGTTGGCATTTTCGTTTGGGCGATTTTTCTTTTTTGACTATGAAATATTTGTTTCTCGGTTTCTTTATTTCATCTTCTCTTTAAAACTGCTAAACATTGTGTTCTACTTATCCTTTGAGTAGTAATAAAAATGGTGTTTCCTTCACAATTGTTGATCCTGATGTATAGGGTCCTGCTCCTATTACATCCTTGTTTGGTTATTGCTATTTCGTTTCCTTCATGGATGATTCCTCTAGAATTACTTGGGTATATCTCATTAAGTCAAAGGATGTACATTCATCTTCAAAGTATTTCATAAAATGATTTGCACTCGGTTTGAAAATCTATAAAAATTATTCGTTTTGACAATGGTGGGAGAATACATATTTTATGGCTTCAAGAAGTATTTGGGTGATCACGGTGTTGAACATTAAAGTACATGTGTAGGCACTCTCAAAACAATGAAGGTGCTAAAAGGAAAAGTCAACATCTTCTTGAAGTTTCTCGTGCTCCTCTTTGGTATGCAAGTTCCACAACCTTCTAGTTTGAAGCAGGTCTTACAACATCCTACCTCATCACTAGGATGTCTTCTAGAGTACTGAACTTCAAAACTCTGGTAAAAATCCTTTCTCCTAATTGATTTTTTTTTGCTATTCCTCCTAAAGTTTTTGGTTGTGTTTGTCTTGTTCACATTCATGGATTGGATCGAACTGCTATTACCCTCAATTACCTTCAGTCAATGAAGAAATTTATCAATGGGTGTCACTTTCTTTGAATCTATTCTTTTTTTTTTCTTTTTCAAGGACCTATCTTTAGGGAGGAGTGATGGCAATTAAGGCGAGATTAGTTGTAAAGGGGTATAAGCAGACTTATGGATAGACTACCAAGTTACTTTTGCTCCAATAACCAAGATGAACTCTATTAGAATCATTTTACCTGTGGTTGTGAATCTCTCTTAGCCACTTGACCCACTACACCAACTTGATGTCAAGAATGCATTTATTTACAGAGATCAACAATAAGAGGTTTATATGATGATTCCTCTAGGGTCTCTGGTAGTTAAGGGAAGGTGTACAGTCATAAGAAGGAACAAATGGGTTGAAAAAATTACCAAGGGCATGGTTTGATAAATTAGAGTGGGTTATGTACAATGCCAGGTTGATCACATATTATTTATTAGAATTTAGAAGTACTCAAAGTAGCACTAGTGCTTTTATTGTGTATTTGTGTGTAGATGACTTAGTGGTAACCGGTGGTGATGGGGAAGAAATTCAGCATCTTAAATAATACTTGGGGAGATGTTGAGATCAAAGACCTTGGCTTATTAATGTACTTTCTTGGCATCGAGGTTGCACGATCTTAGAAAGGCATTGTCATTGCTCAACGGAAATATGTTCTAGACCTATTGAAGGAAAACAAGAAAACTAGAAGCAAAACCTACATATACTCATATTAAATGATGAGCTCGTTTGCCTATAATAAAAAAAAAAAAAGATAATCATGGGCTAAATAATCAAGATGGTGATCTTTTGATTAACACGGGTCAATTCCAACGATTAGTGGGTAGGTTGATTTATCTATTTCTTACCAGACCAGACATTGCTTATGCAATGAGTGTTATCAATCAGTTTATGCACTCACCAATGCCTACACCTAAAAGGTTGCTTACAGAGTTCTGAGGCATTTCATCTCACTAGACAAAGGGTTTTTATTATTTAATCATAGAAATTTGTGGATCGAAGAATTTTGCTGATGCAAATTGGGCATATTTGCTTCAAATCCTAGATCAACCTCAGGTTATTAAACCTTTGTTGGTAGAGAAGTAAGAAGAGACCCGTGGTTTCTATTTCCAGTACAGGAGCAGAGGTACAAATCAATTGAACTTCTCTATATTCAGATGAAACTACAGGCAATGGAGTTTAATGTGCAATGCTGTATGAATCTCTATTGTGATAACAAGGCCTTCATAAGCATTGCACATAACCCACATAACCCAGTTCAAAATGATAGAACAAAACACATTGAAGTAGATCGTCATTTCATTAGGGAGAAGTTAGGGTCTAGGCATATGTGTACTCCTTACTTGACATCCGAATTCCAAACAAACATTAGTTGATGTTCTTACCAAAGGATTAAAAAAAACTAGGTTGTCAGGGATCTTAAGCAAGTCGGGAATAATAAATATCTTTTCACCAACTTGAAGGGGAGTGTTGTCCAAAGCATATTCTACTATATTAAAATAGACCCATAGCATGTGATATATCTCTGTATGAGCATTCATGTCCATTATTAAAGCCTTTAACAAAAAGGTTCAAAAGGGGTGTGAGACACTATTCATGTTCTCGCCTCTTTTCTTCTTCTCTTCCTCTAAACCCTAGGAATTCCTTAACATTCAACTATTTCCCCCTCCAAGCAAGATCATCTCCTACGTGCTCCTCTCAAATTTGTAAATTATGCTTTAATTTGATAATGCTTGCATACCTTTCCATTTGGATGAGAAGTACCTCGCCCTAGTTACTAACTATAACATCAAAGCCAACAACAAAGCCAAATGATCAATATTGCACAAAAGACAAACGGTTCCACAATGTTTTTTTTATTATCGGTAAACATCAAATTTTATAAATGAGAAGAAAGTACACTAACAATGTGACGCCCCGAACCCGCGGCTGGGAAATCAAGTTCCAAGACGCGTGCTCGTTCGTCATAACCACGCATGCGGAAGACTTCACCCGCGAAAATGCGGGGATTTTTCAACTTTTCTGATGAGCTTATGTAAGCGGTAACAACCGGTCATCACAATAACCCATTATAAGCAAATACGTTACCTCACTGGCTACAATAGTCGTTACTTTTGGCGCCACAACTGTGCCAGTACACTTTCAGAATCCATCAAGTCTAACTCCTGGTCAATCGGCAACTGCTTCCAAATCTGAAGACATAAAATGAGAGGAGTGAGCTATAGAGCCCAGCAAAATCCACAATCCATCTAGGCTATTTTCCACCTAGTAACAATCATCATCATCAATAACAATATAGTGTTGCAATACAATTCTCATATTATAATAATATATAATCTCGTAATCCGTGACCCGAGGTCACTCAGGGCTATTCACTCTATTTCGAGGTTCCCAACCTCAATTTCCAAGTTCATCCAATCATCATCTACACCACTAGGTTACCATCCCAGACAACCGCTCACACTCTATTCTTGAGTCCGTACACTCAATCAACTGGCCTTCACCCGTATTCAACCTGAGTCCGTAGACTCAATATCCAAGTTAGAGTTCGTAGACTCGCTATCCATTTCCAAATCCGTTAACATTAATTTTGTTACCATGGCGTCCCATACCCCCATGATAACTATCGAGATCAACCGGGCTTACACCCAATGAAATCAAACCTTGAATCCTAAGACTTCGTACAACCTTGAATTCATAAACTCCATTTAATCTTGAGTCCATAGACTCCGTATATAATCTAGGCCTTCACCCGCTAGAACCAACACAATCGCCTGATCTCAGCTACGGTGAGGAACTCTAGCCTCACGGCATCTCTATCAGACAACACAACCATCTGACTCAGCCATGGTGGAGAATTCTATCCTCACGGCATATCTATTAGATTACAGACAACACAACCATCTGACTCAGCCACGGTGGGGACCTCTATCCTCACGGCATCTCTATTAGATAACACAACAATCTGACTCAGCCACGGTACGGACGGCATATCTATCAGAGGCATCACCACCTACTGACTCAGCCTCGGTACGGCATATCTATCAGATAACACAACCATCTGACTCAGCCACGGTGGGGACCTTTATCCACACGGCATATCTATCAGATAACACAATCATCTGACTCAGCCACGGTGGGGACTTCTATCCTCACGGCATATCTATCAGATAACACAACCATCTGACTCAGCCACGGTACGGACGGCATATCTATCAGAGGCATCACAACCTACTGACTCAGCCTCGGTATGGCATATCTATCAGATAACACAACCATCTGACTCAGCCACGGTACGGACGGCATATCCATCAGAGGCATCATAGCCTATTGACTCAGCCTCGGTACGGCATATCTATCAGATAACACAACCATCTGACTCAGCCACGGTGGGGACTTCTATCCACACGGCATATCTATCAGATAACACAACCATCTGACTCAGCCACGGTACGGACGGCATATCTATCAGAGGCATCACAGCCTACTGACTCAGCCACGGTACGGACGACATATCTATCAGATAACACAACCATCTGACTCAGCCACGGTACGGACGGCATATCTATCAGAGGCATCACAGCCTACTGACTCAGCCTCGATACAGCATATCTATCAGATAACACAACTATCTGACTCAGCCACGGTACGGACGACATATCTATCAGAGGCATCACAGCCTACTGACTCAGCCTCGGTACGGCATATCTATCAGATAACACAACCATCTGACTCAGCCACGGTACGAACGGTATATCTATCAGAGGCATCACAGCCTACTGACTCAGCCTCGGTACGGCATATCTATCAGATAACACAACCATCTGACTTAGCCACGGTGGGGACCTCTATCCACACGGCATATCTATCAGATAACACAATCATCTGACTCAGCCACGGTGGGGACTTCTGTCCTCACGGCATATCTATCAGATAACACAACCATCTGACTCAGCCACGGTACGGATGACATATCTATCAGAGGCATCATAACCTACTGACTCAGCCTCGGTACGACATATCTATCAGATAACATAACAATCTGTTCTCCCCTGACCTAGTCAAAGAGGATCTATGGATATCAAATCCACCCACTCCCGACTATCAATCACGGTGGATTATACTTTAACCCTGATTAGGTTTTCTAACCACAAATTAACCCCAGTTAACCCAAGCCTCGCTTGGTTAACTGAAATACTCGGACCTTGCGCCCGTGAACCAAATCCGGTAACACACCGTCCCATTAGGGAACGCTTCCAGGCTAATGGATGTGTCTATAGCCTTATACGACCTGCAAAACAACTTTTCGACACCCCAGGGTGACGATACAATTTACCCGGGACCCGATCTGGGCTCCTCGAATGTCCACATAACATCACAACATCACATAGGGGTTTCTGACCCTTTTCTCATCCACGCCTTTTACGCAGTGAGTCTAAATCCGGGGTTTTGAGACCCGAGACCGAGGGTTACACCCCTCTACTCATTTCCACGCACAACCACCTTCCCATAACATATCCACGGGGTCTCAGACCCTTTTCCATCAACGCGCATACATTTCACATAAAGAATATACCAAATAACAGGGAAAAGAGAAGAGATGGAAGGGGTTTTTACCTCTTTTGCGCTTTTCGAGACGTCTAGGGGCAAAACGGACACTGCCAACACATTCGGGAAAAAGATCAACGCCCAAAGTGAAGCTCCTCGCCTTCAAACCTGATTTTCCACAAATTTAACAAATACTTAACTAATCAACCTCAGTTAAGCACCCATAAACGTATAATTTTATTCTATTAAAATTCCGGGTCGTTACAAACAAGGCAAAAAATTTATTGAGAGGTAAACTTAAAGAAAAGAGAGCAATAATAAAACTAATCTAATCTACTACAAAGGGACCAACTCAAAGGAGAGGGTTGAGGAGTCGGTAATTTACTTTGCTCCTCACCCAAAAAACTCTCGTAAGTCCGTATTAGTCTGCCGAATAGATCACCATTCTAAGACTACTAGATTAGATGCCTAATACGTGAACAAATATGAGCTGAGAAGGAAGGCCATTCTTCGAACACTCTTAAGTTTCACTCCTTCCAAATCATCCATAAAATGGGCCCCAGCAAAATAAACCACACTGCCTCCCGATCACTATCCATCTTAACCAAAAACCAGCAAGATATAAAGTTGTGAAAGGAGGAAGAGAAGGTCCAAGCCACTCTTAATTTGGAGAGAAAATTTCCCCAAATCTCATGAGCAACGGGAAAATGAAAAAATAGATAATCCACAAATTCTTCCGCATGTAAGCACAAAAGGCAATAGTTAGCCATACTCTACCCTCTCTTTTTAATATCACAAGAGAAAATCTTATTTAGACTTGTTGTCCAAAGGAAGAATGATACCTTTGAAGGAATACTCAGATTCCACAAAGACTAATGATGAAATGGGCATGAGGGTGCTCGAATGAAAGATTGTAGGAGTGATCTCACCGAAAATCGACATTTGTGGCCTCTAGACCATATCCTTATGTCCCTAACCTTGACACATGATGGGGATGTAGGTAGAATGGTAAATATTATAGAAGCAGAACAAATCTTCAAGTTCCCAATTGTTTAGATCCCATCTCATTCTAGGACACCAGACTACCTCACTATTTCTCACCTCGAGACACTCCGATACAAAGGTGACCTTATCAATAGCAAGGAAGATATTTCCAAACTTGTCCTTGATTCTCTATGAACCACACCATAGATCCTTCCAAAATCGGACCTCTAACCCATTACACACCTTGAATCTAATAAAGGAAGACAACGATTTTGCAACTGTCATAATACCTTTCAAAGTCCCAACCCGTGTGGGCCCCTAACTTCCCTAGGATCCCAAGAAGAGGATTCCCCACATTTTGCAACTATCACCTTTCTCCATATGCTATCCCTCTCTTCTTCAAATCTCCACACAATTTCCTAACAACGCCTTATTCGCGTCTAGTAGATGATTCAGATTCAAGCCACCCCCCCTCATTAGATTACAAACCCGATCCCATTTTATCAAATGATATTTGAATTTATCCTCTTTCTCATTCCACGGGAAATTCCTCTGCATCCATTCCAAGGCCTTAGCAATCAAAGTCGGAATGGTCACAATAAATAAGTAGGTTGGGAGACTCCTAAGGGTGCTTTGAACGAGTGTCAACTTGCCTCCCTTAAAGAGAGAATCCGATTTGCACCTAATTGGTCTACAAGTAAACTTTCAACAACTAGGGACCACGGTGCCTTACACTTAAAGCTTGACCCGATAGGCATACCTAGATAGAAGATTAAAATATCCAAATCCGGAACCTCTCCAAATCCAATCATCTCACTTTTACCCAAATTGACCTTTAAACCCGACACCGCTTCAAAACACCGAAATAGACATCCCAAATGCACTAGTTGACGACATGATATTGTTGAGAATGTTATGTTGTGTGTGTGTTATGTAAGAGCATTTATGTCTGTCCATCTTCATGCCTTATTTTTCCCTTTTGATAGTAAGGGTATTCTTGTAACTTGTCATCTTAATGAATAGAAGCAAAAGGAGGCTTATTTGAGATGCACTCACTCTTTTCCCCTCTTTCTTCTTCTCACTTCTCTTTCCTTCTCCTTCTTTCCTCTCCATAAAAAACCTAGAACCAAAACTCTTTTCCAACTTGGTATCAAAGCACTCTAAGATCAAAGGGGAGTTTCTTTAAAGCACAACCAAGACAACAAAGCAAAGAACAAGTGTTGTCATCACTGTCTGTACGGTTGACGTCGTCAGCAGTCATACAGATCAGGTCTTGGTTACCTCTGATTGAAGGTATGATCTAGTAGATTATTTTATTGAGTATTTTGGGACTGGTTTCAAATTAGAAGTCATTTTTCCAGAATTTTACAGATCGATGAATCTGGCTGTTTTTCCCAATTTCAAAGTGTTAAATGAGTTTGAATCACACCAAATGGACCCTTTTTTATGGAGAAACACTTTAGAAATTACCTCGAGGTGATTGGAGCTTATTTGAGTGATTTACACTCTAGTTTGTGATGCATATGTGCTGCCAGCAGGGGTTTTCTGCGTTTTTTTTTTGTTGCTTGGTTTATGTCTACAACTACGGTGTTGATGCTAGTAGTTCAGGTGCTGGGGACTATGTTTCTTGTTGTGTGGGCTGTTGGGGGTTGTGTTTGGTTGGTTGTAGTGGCAATGAATGATATTTCTTTAAGTCAAAGGTGATTGTTGTCTCACATGCCTTCCAAGTGTTTGTGAAAAGGTGTTAGTGAACCGAGTATTGCTGGTTCACCTATTTGTATTTCGTGGTATGTTGTTTTGTTTTGAAAAGTCATGTCGGAAGTGAATCAATCAACATAGGGCTCCCCAAGTAGTGATTTTCATCCCACTGGGTCGAATGGGCACAATGTAGATTTCCCTAATCAGAAAATCACAATTGTTATGTTAAATAGTACAAACTACCCATCATGGTCTCGATGGGAGAGGTAAGATGGGTTATGTCAATGATGAAATAGTTGTTCCCAAGCATACCTCTGCAAATTACAAGAAGTGAAGTTCAGAGAACTCTGTTGTAATGTCCTGGCTTCTTCACTCTATGGAATCAGAGATTAATAATGGTCTTTTTTTCTTAAAGACCGCCAATGACATATAGGATACCCTCGAATAGCCTTATTCTCAAGCAGGGAATTCGGCTCGCATCTATCAGCTACATCAGATCATCTGTCAGTTGAGATAGGGAGAGAAAACACTTGCAACATATTTCTCTCAACTAAGAAGAATGTGGGAAGAGTTAGATCACTATGAGGATCTTCAACTTTCCAACTCTCTTGATCTACTAAAAGTGAAAAAGATGATTGAAAAGAATCGCACTTTTGAATTCCTAGCTCGGTTAAATCCTGAATATGAGCAATCGAGGGTTCAAGTGTTGGGTAGAGAGACCCTTCCTTCTCTCACACTAGTGTACTCCTATCTCCTGAATGAAGAAAGTCGGAGAAGTGCTATGCTACCTCACTCTACCCTCGAGAGGTCTACTCTAGCTACCATTTCTCAAAGAGGTGGTTGGAGTAGTAGTAGAGGCAGAGGTAGGAACTCGGTATCCTTTGGAGATGATAAAGATAAGCTCAAATGTGAACTGTGGGAGCGTCCTCGTCATAGTATGGAGACATGTTGGATTCTTCATGGTCGTCCACCGAGGCCTGGGAGTCATGGGAGTCGATTTGGTGGTGGGGGTGGAACCTTTGCTCACTCAGTTGCCTCCATTGGTCCTTCATCCTCTACCTTCACTGATAACAATCTCATCTCCTTGTTATTGTTGCTCATACTCCTGCTATTGTGCCCACTGATAGCCCTAGCCTATCCTGAGAGGAAGTTGATGTCTTTCGGCGTTTTCTGTCTCGACTTGAGCTTCTTTCTACTGCATTATAATTTGCTTACTCAGGTACCTCAGATTATGCTCATAGTGTCACCCTCTCTAAAACCAACTCCTCTTGGATCATTGATTCAGGAACCACTGATCACATGACAGGTATGTCCTCACTTTTTTCCACTGACCATATTTGTTCTGGTAAAGATAAAGTATAATTAACTGATGAAACTCATTCAATCATTCCTCTATCTCAAGGAAGGGCAGTGTTGTTGCCACTCCTTCTATAACTCTTTTTTCTGTTTTACATGTCTCTAACTTTGGCACTAATCTTATATTTGTAAGTAATATTACAAAATTTCTTAATTGTAGTATTACCTTCTTTCCCACTCATTATCCTTTTCAGGATCTAGAGTTAAGGAAGACCATTGGCAGTGGACATGAGGAAGGAGAGATACTTTGCCCGTGTTACCCAAACACTCTTGTTTTGGAAGTATCTCACATGCTACTGATATGATGCAGTGGCATCAACGGTTGGGTCACCCCCAATTTTGTTGTTAAAGAAACTACTTCCACATTTTGTATCTTCTTCAGACCTCAAATTGCATTGTGAACCCTGTGTACTTGCAAAGAATTGTAGATATTTATGCTCTTTTCATGGAAATAGAAGTAGTTCTTCTTTTGCTATCATACATTCTGATGTTTGGGGGTCTTCCCCCCAGTGTAGTCAAGGTGTCGCATGGGCATTGCCTACGCAGTCGACTAGGCAATTTTGGACTGTCACCGCCTAGGCACTTCTCTAGGCATGCGGTAGTCACCTAGACCCTTTAACAATTAGCCTGCTTTACAGTTTTATAGCTTAATTACATATAAATACCATTAAAGTAAATGGTTTTACACTTTACTTTCATTTACTTGAGATATGTATGTGAAAATAAGATTATACCCCCATTTGAATTTAATAAAAATTATCTTAGATCCAAATTTCTAAAGAATAAAAAGTCAACTTTTCAGTTCAAGAACAAAATCCACTTTTTAGTGCCTTTGTCAAAATTTTAACTTGCAAATGCTAAGGTATTTCTCAAAATTTAAAATTTCATAAATTTTACTATACAAAATATTACTAAAACTCAAAAGTCCGGTAAAAAAGTCAACTAAAAGTTTAGCAGAAAAAGACTTACATTAAAGCATTACAACATCAAATGTTAATTTGCCTAGATTATTGTCAACCCTAGAAGGTTTGAATTGTTATATGTGTGTGTGTGTGTATATATATATATATATATATATATATATCTATATATATATATATTTTATCGCATAGGCATCGCCTCACCTAGACGCCTTGACTACACTGCTTCCTCCACTTCCTCCTTGTTTGGTTACAAATATTTTGTTACATTTATTGACGATCATTTTCGGGTCACTTGGGTATACCTTCTTAAGGCTAAAAGTGAAGTTTACTATGTTTTTAAGACCTTTTACAATATGGTTCGCACCCAATTTGGCACCCCTATTAAAGTCCTTAGATCTGACAAGAGAGGAATACATGTCTAGTGACTTTTTTTCTTATCTGTCTGAGCATGGGATTGAATATCAAACCTCTTGTGTTCAAACTCTTGAACAAAATGGGGTAGCAAAGAGAAAGAGCCGACATTTGTTGGAAATCACTCGGACTCTTTTGTTTACTATGCATCTACCTCAATTTTTTTGGTCAAGCATTGCTCACTGCTACTTTCTTGATGAATCGTATTCCCTCTAAACTTTTGGGATACAAAGCCCTCTTGAACTCCCACCCCACACTTTTGTATTTCCTATTCCTCCCGAAGTCTTTAGGTGTGTTTGTTATGTCCATGTTCATTGCTCCAACAAATCCAAACTTGATCCTAAGGCCATTCAGTGCATCTTTCTTGGCTATTCTCCCACGCAGAAAGGATACAAGTGTTATCATCACTTATCCCGGAAACCCTGGAAATGCTTGGTCTCCCTTTATGTCACTTTTTGTGAAACCACTCATTTTTATTCGATCTCGAAGACATCTCTTCAGGGGGAGAATCTTGAAGAAGAGTTGTCTTCCACTGTGCCCCTTCCCATTCTTGGTTTTGTGTGTGATGGTGGGGGTGACCAAGCTAGTGGCCAAGCCAATAAGGATGTTGACTTACTAGTCTATTTGAAACGACAACAAAAAGACCCTCAATCTCACTGCCAAGAAGTCTCCTCGAATCCTCCTCTAGGTAATACTAAGCCTCCTCCTATTTTACCTATTATTGATGACACTCTCCTTCCTATTGCTCTTAGGAAAGGAACTCGCTCATGGACTCAACATCCTATCTCTCATTTTGTCACTTATAATTATGTTTCTTCTTCCTATCGTGCCTTTGTCACGTCTTTATCCTCTGTTTCTATTCCTTGTAGTTTTCATGAAGCCTTATCTGATCTCAAGTGGAAGAAGACAATGCATGAAGAGATGCAAGCCTTGGAAAAGAATGCCACATGGGATCTAGTTGATCTCCCTAGAGGACAAGAACCAGTGGGATGCAAGTAGGTATTTACTGTAAAGCATCAGTCGGATGGATCCGTAGAGAGGTATAAGGCCAGACTTGTGGCAAAGGGCTACACCCAAACTTATGGTGTTGACTAGCAAGAGACATTTGCTCCAGCTGCAAAAATGAACTCCATCAGGGTCCTTATCTCTCTTGCTATCAATCATAGGTGGACCATGCAGCAACTTAATGTGAAAAACGCATTTCTTCATGGCGATCTAGAAGAAGAAGTGTATATGAAGACCCCACCTAGGGTTGAGTTTCCCTCAGCTAAAGGGAAAATTTGCAGGTTGAAGAAAACCCTATCTGGGCTAAAGCAATCTCCAAGAGTATGGTTTGATAGGTTCAAAAGGGCTATGATTGAATATCGGTATAGGCAAAGTCAGGCTGATCACACCTTATTCATCAAGCACAATCAAGGGAAAGATTTTGCTCTAATTGTTTATGTTGATGATATTTTTGTGACAGGGAACAATCAAGAAGAGGTTAAAGGGTTAAAACGATACCTTGCAAAGGAGTTCAAGATTAAAGACTTAAAATATTTTCTGGGGATTGAAGTTGCTAGATCCAAGAAAGGTATCTTCCTATCTCAGAGGCAATATGTCCTAGATATGTTAAAAGAAACTGGAATGATGGGGTGCAAACCCAGTGCTACTCCTATTGAGCCAAACTACAGGTTGGGAAATAATAGTGAGGAGATCAGAGATTGGTTAGCAAATTAATCTACGTCTCTCTCACCCGTCCGAACGTAGCCTATGTTGTTAGCAGTGTTACCTAGGCACTTTAGTTTTCCTAAATTTTGTTGTGTCAACACCTTGGCACGACACGACACTCCATGGCACAGGACGCACGAACACTCCTTGGTACGTGCCTATATCGTGCCATGGTGTTAGGCGTGTCGTGCTTCATGTATGTTGTGTCATTTAAAAAATACAAAAAAAAAAAAAAAATTGGATAGCAAGGAACTTTTTGTTGTGTAGCTTTTTTGACAACATAGATAAAAACTTACGAGGAAAGCAGCGATAAGAACAACGATCAATAGGTCTCTCTCACTCATTTGCTCTCTATTCTCTATATGAGTATTCTTTTTATAACTTTGGTATATACTCTTTAAAAAAATTGGGGACAAGTGATTCCCCCTCTCTCCATTCTTATTATTTAAAATTTTTGAGTTATAATATATTCATATTTATATATAGCCATTTTTTTAAAAAATTACGTTTGTGCCACCGTATTGGTATTTTCCAAAGCTTGTTGTGCCGAACACCTCTAGACACCTAGACACTTGGCACCGGTACCACATGCCTAAGTAATATTGGTTGTTAGTGTGGTCAGTCAGTACATGCATGCACCCAAGTCCTCTCACTTGGAAGTTGTTCACATAATTTTACAAGCTCTATATGTACATTTGTATTTAGGACTTTGGTGGGACATATGACGATGCAATTTTCCAATTCTTCAAAAGTTGGTAATCAAATTGCATAGTCAACCATACAGCGCTTCAGCATGTGAAAGAAATTGGAGTGCTTTCGAGGCTGCACACAGAAAGAAAAGGAATAGATTGGAACCAAGAAAATTACATGACTTTGAGTTCATCCAAATGAAATTGCATTTCATGAAGACCAGTGCAAGTAAAGAATTAAAAGATTCGGATCCAAATATGATTGAAAAGATCTTAGCATTCCCAGATGTACCTACAATTGAAAGGGAAGATGACCTTGAAGTTGAAGGTGGAGATGGAGGGTGCTCTTCTAGTGAATCATCAGAGAAGGAAGATGAAGACCTTGATGATGATGTTGTATTTGAGCGGTTAATAAATCCAACCCGCACCCACCGAGTGAATGTGGAGTGATTTATTATTGTAATACTTTTTATTGAAAGATGAATAGTAATGTTTTACGGTTGATATCTTGTCTGGACTCTTGAGAGTTGAGAGTGATTTTATTGTAATACTTTTTATTGACATGTCTTGATGAATGAATATGAAATTCGATGTTAGAGCTTTGAAGTTCGAAAATTTCCAATTGAAATGATGCTATGAACTTTATTGTTGATTATCTACTAGTTATTATGTAATTAGCTATTCATGTATTTAAAAGGATTAGTTGATATCATGTTTCTATTTTTTTTTATATAATTTTTAATTTTATTTCCCCGAACTTATCCCGAATTTTTCCGAACTTAAAACCCACCAAATAATTCCCGAACCCGAACTTTGTTACTATGGTCACCATGAATGCAAAGAGGAAATGTGCATGGAAGTTTAATATGGTAGCTGGGGTGAGAAATGGAAAGGAAAGAAATAAGAAATACTGAATGAATTCTTGGGAGGAAGAATCTCAATAATTGTTTTTGCTTTGTACATGTCATGCATCTATCAAAACTTAAGTGGGACTAAATTTTCTCCAATATCCAGCATTTCATGAAGGCAATCTCTTGCAAAAAATCTACTACCACCAAACTATTCTTCAAAACTGTTTCCATTTACTGAATTATCAACATATGACATAAGACACCAAAACTATAAGACAACAAGGTTACAAGACACTCACTTCTCACTCTGCTTTGAATTTTAAAAAAAAAATTTCAAAAAGCTAATTTTCTTCTCTAATCCTTGTTTTATGGTTCAGATCACTTACAATCAAAATGCCTGACAGATTGGATATCACGGTCATCGCGAGAGCGAGAGCAGAGTTCCCTCCAACAAGCTGCATTTAAACAATATGCACCCTCTACTACTCAGAGCAGAATATCTAAAGAAAGAGAATAGGGGAGAAAACAAAACAAATTAGCACACCTGCGTCAGTGCCACTCCGCTTGACAATGTTGTTGGCATGCAGCTAAAAATAGCTAATCCTGTACGAATCAGAGAAGTGACTATAAAATTAGAAAATAATTGTCCGAGTGAACTAAAGAAAGATGTTATAATCTCCAGTCAAACTACAGAATTATCCTCTCATTAGAAACAACTGATCACTGTAGCACCAAGTTCAGTCAGCATGCCTGTGACAAATTCTTGAGGGGGCAGCCGAAGTTGCAAAATAAGCCTTGAAAAGAAGGGACTAAATAACAAAATTGATCCCTGCATACACAAGCAAAGCAAATACTTAACAGTAAATATGCTAGAAGCAATGAAACACCAAGAAAAAGAGCACAAACAGATTGCAGATGTCTACGGAATATGCTATGCTACTATGGAAGAACAATATCAGAGTAGTGGAAAGAAGATAATTCTTAGAATGGTTGTGAGAGATCTTTATCATGCAATTCTACTTTCAATTGTGGCCAGCATCAACTAAGTGATCTACTTTGAGAGTGTCACAGTTCAACAATATATTTCAGGATAATCTGGACAAATATCATAATTATGCACTCAAATCTATCCTAGAAAGAATCATATACAATCTTCTTATAGTACCTTAAAATCACCTGCGGTTTTAGCTCAGTCCAGAAGTGTCAACAGACATACATGCGCAGAAATACATATATACAATTTTATTGTAGTGCCTGAAAGTCACCTGTGGTTCTGCTCAGTCCAGAAATGTCACAATCCCACAAGCATGCACACACACACAGATGCATGCAAGCACATACACACACACACACACAAGACGCACAATAAGTGCACCCCCTCCCCTCCCCCCTCCCCTTAAGACCTGACACTAGTTAGAATCTAAACTTTTTTCTCAGCAACCAGGTCTGAGTTCCTATCCTTAGTCTGGGTATTAGTAGACCATAGAGGAAGCACACACTCACACAGATGCATGCAAGCACGCACACACACACGACGCACAAATAAGTACACTCCCTCCTAAGACCCGACACTAGTTAGAATCTAAACTTTTTTTCTCAGCAACTGGGTCTGAGTCCCTATCCTTAGTCTGAGCATTAGTAGACCATAGAGGAAGCACACACACACAGATGCATGCAAGCGCACACACACACAAGACGCACAAATAAGTACACCCTCCCCTTAAAACGCGACACTAGTTAGAATCTAATCTTTTTCACGGTAACCAAGTCTGAGTCCCTATCCCTAGTCAGAGTGGTAGAGGAAGACGAATATAGAAGAGGACACTGAGATATACACATTCGCACAAAGCGCGTGCACAAATATTTTTATTTCCTTTAAACTTAATTTTAACTAGTAAATTAGGATACAACCACATCAAAAATGCATTGGTTGATCCAATCATGGTTTAAAATTCCAATATGTATCGGCCGATACGGGCTGATATGTATCGGCCAATACGGGCTGATATGTATCAGCCAATACGGGCTGATATGTATCATTTTGGAGCTACCCAGTACCATATACTGGTATGCTAGAAAAAAAAAACTCCCCGTATTGGGGTAATACAAGACCGATACGGGCTTGATGCACTCAATTAAATTTTGCTCTCCTTCCATTTACACAGACCCGATACGCACAACTTATTGACAAAAAATATTATTTAAGTAAATAGTTTTAAATTAATTTTTATTTCATTTACTTAATATATTTATATGAAAATAAGGTTATACCCCCATTTGAATAAATTAAAAATGACCATGGATTCAAATTTCTAAAGAAAAAAAAAATCATTTTCTAGTTCAAGAACAAAATCCTTTTTTTTGCGTTTTTCAGAAATTATGTCAAAATTTCAACTTTCAAATTGTAAGATATTTCTCAAATATCAAAATTTCATAAATTCTACTAACATTACCAAAACCCAAAAGTCCGGCAAAAAGAGTCATATTTTAGTCTTCAAAAATATATTCATCTACAAGATCAAAAAGTCAACTACAAATGTAACAATTGAGCATAAAAAGACTTAATTCAAGCTTATAACTTATGAATGTAATTCAATACATTTTTATTAAACTCATTGAAAATAAGGATTTAATATCTAGATCGTATATCCTATACTTGGCTAAGTGACTATGATTTGTACTTTCATACCTATTAATCAGCACCCAGACATTTTTTAACTTATGAAATTCTTAACTCTCATATGTATGGTTATAAACTTATAACATAGTTGGATGCCTTCATTTAGTTTCTTTTTAACTTATATTTGAATTAAAATAAAAGTATGTAAAGTATTCAAGTTTTTCCTTGCATATCCAAGCGTATTTTAGCGTATCCTGATTTTTTTTGTCGTATTTATCGGATACACCGATATGTATCATGTTTTGGACTTACTGATACGATACTCGTTACCGATATTTTGAACCATGGATCCAATGCTGTAAGATTTATTTTTTTTATTTAATCATTTTAAAGTTAAAATAATATTTTATTTTTATTTACTTAAAAAAAATATGTGAATATTTACGTAAAAGAGCAAGTTAAAATACATTACAAATTTAATTTATCAATACAAATTGCATCGTTTCAAATATTTCAGTTTTTCGTCAAACAATAATAAGCTTACGTTGAAACATTTCCATGTTTTGACCGAAATTTAGCAATTTGTACAATGGAAGTATAATTTCAGTCGAAGTTTACCAAACTGATAGCAAGTTTACCAAAATGATCCCCAGACTCATATAGTTTTATCACAATATGATGACTATGTTTCAAGACACCAACAAGTTGACGCATTTTGGCCGAAATTGACCGAAATATGCCAACACTTAAAAACATGGATGCGAATCTTAAATTTTTGAATAAACTCTTACATGCCCAAGTTATTTAAGATATTGAAATGACTTCCTAAGTACCTTTGTTTTTGTGATACAATTTGTGCTTCACGTTATATCCATAGGCGTATGAACATCTACGATGATCAATATGCTGGATTTTAGAAAAATTTTACCTAGATACTAGAACCCCTCAATCAGGTTGATTTCAAGCCTAATATATCTTTGGATGCAAATTGTATAATAGTGTCACATATGGTAAATAATCTTGAGGCAATGACCAAAATTTACATAAACCATACTTTCTTATAACATAAAGGTAAAAACCACAATTAAGTTTATATGTAACATACAGGGCACATATATAAGGAACATTTTTGGATAGTTATAAGGAAGGATGTTAATGAATTGATTTTATTATTATTTCTTTATCCTTATATATATATCTATGTCAATCACATGCAAGATGCATGCCATCTGCTACCATAACTAATAGAATAAGCCCGATATCATATGAACTGGACATATCTTGACAAATTATCATCCTTGGCCAATATCGAAGTTGTTTCTAAAGATAGATGAGGAGTTCTACAGATATATATGTGGCTTCTTTAGTTCCAATATTTTGAGACATTCGCTTGATGAAAGAGATAGTATGATTGGATATATGCTGGCACTTTGAATTAAATAGGCAAAGATTTAAAAAATATTAATGTTGGCAGGAAGACATATTGTGGATGTCTTATTGAAGCAGAGTTGTACAGGTTTTGTCAAGCGCAAAAAGCTCCATGCGCCATGATCTTCCAATGTAGTCAAAGTGTCACCTAGTCATTTGCGTCGCTAGGAGCCTAGGACCCCCTAGTGTCCGCATCGGAGTCTAGGCAGGCGCTTGTTAAGTCAAGCTTGCTCACTGATAATGTCTAGGCATCAATCGTCATCACCGCACACTAAAGCTCTAGTAACATTTAAGAACCACATAAACCTTAAATGCTTTATACAAAAAACAAAACAGTAATACATATTTTACTTAAACAAATTTTGTCTAGAATTTTATTTAGACAAAATAGATTTTACTAAGGATTTCTGCATCTCTCTCTTTCTTCAAAGTTCAAACTATGCTCTCGATTTTTTGCAATGACATTCTGGTATGACTAATGCTCTATTTCTAGTTTTACCTTAAGTTTTAATACTATGAATATCTTCAATTGTTATAATTTTCTCCGCTAAAATAAATTTTGACACCTAGGCATAGCTAAGCATCGTCAAGCTTAGAGAATGCACAACACATAAGCGTCACCAATACACTTTGACTATATTAGAACTTCCTTGACATAAAAGCCAAATAGACAGCCATCTGGAAGCTCAAGAGAGAAAACCAATATAGGCAAGAAAGAAAACAAATATAGGTAAGAGTCAAAGAGGCTTTGAAGAATAAAAGAAAAAAACAGGTTACCCTTATAACTTCAAAGAGGCTTTCAAGTTCATAAAACAAAACGTTATAAAATGTTTTGGTTGTGAGTGCTTTGTTGGTAATCATATAATACTAATCCCTTTAATTTGTCCCTACTTCTCGCAAGGAGGCCCTCTTCATTCTGATCATCGTTGCTGCCCATTAGCAAAAAAAATCCTCAAGATTTTTTACGGTTTTACCCCGTGGAAAAAACCCGCCACAATGGGTTTGAGATGCTCTTAAACACTTGCAAGGATTCTCTTAGTAGGTTCAATATAAAACAGAACAATGGGGTAACGGTGGTGGACCTTGATTGTCATTCACCAATATAACAGTAAGTTCTTACTCTTATTTTTATTATGTTTTTAATACTTATTGATCTTATGGTGCTATATACACACACACATATATCAAAAACTCAAAGTCAAAGTAACATATATAATTATATATACTACTTTGAGAAAAATGATAACACTACATTATTACAGTCTTAATATAAGTATTACAGGGATAACAGTTAATAATGGCCATTATATTAGGGCCGTTATTTACATATATTTTGTAGCGCGTATGACAGAAGCCATTACAATGGTGGTGTGATTGATGGTTACCACCGCCACTATTAAACCACAGTGGAGATAAAGGAAGCGAGCGATGGAAGAATTCATACATTCATACTCGATTTATTTTTATTTTTCTTTTTTTAATCGGTATTCCCACCTGTATCAAACAACAATAATCTGTGTACCTAAGGATAAAAAATGATATAGAGTACAAAATTTTTATGCATAAACACCTATATAACTTCACACACGTAGAGCATAAAATCTTAGTACACTGTTTTTGCTTCAATGAATTTCGTTTTATATAATTGTTTGTTATGGGAATGGAGAAGTTCCTTTTCATAAATTCAGCTGCCAAACGAGTATTTAAAATATAGGGTACTCAAGTTTCCTAAATAATCTCCGAAAGCTGAAAGAATTGCTGCTAAAAAAATTAGATCTGGATAAATATGGTTTGTTCTTGCACTTCATCTAATAGAGAGGAACATAGTCACACTGAATGGCACTGAGAAGTTCATAACCACCGATCCAAAAAAAAAAACTGCAAACGAGTATGTAAAATCTAGGGTACTCATGTTTATATAATCTGCTCCGAAAACTGAAAGAGTTTCTGTTAAGGTTTAGGAAGAAAAAATGGAGATCTGGATAAAATAGATAAAATAAAACTTGTGGAGAAAGAACCTACAAAATACAGAGGGCACATAAGAAATTCGAGGTCATACAAGCCCAAACATTCCAGCAGGCCACGCTTCTGCGGCTGCACCAATTTCCCCACTCCTCAATGTCAACCCTGAATCACGAAAAAATGATGGTATTACAAAAATTAATAGAAGGATATGATTGATAATGTGTGAAAAAAGTCAGAATCTCACCTGAGATAATAAATATCCCAAATGTGCTGAATTTTGACACAGAATATCTGTCGGCAAGACAACCAAGACTAGGATTTGCAAGTCCTAAAGCTACTCCAGTTATAAGAGCTGCACAAAAAGAAAAATTGGGAACCCAATATTTTATGAAAGTGACAAAATATACATATATCATATCGGAAACATATCAATAAAATTTAGTCTTCAAACCATAAACATTCTCGAGGGAAAAAATGTTTTCCACAAAAAAAAATGAAACAACTTTGATCACACTTAGTAGTTAATAATACATTAATACCCAAGAAAAAATAGACTAGAAGGACCAAAATTGTATGCTCAAGTATGTGATGTGGTAATGTACTAGATTTCTTCAAAGTAGGAAACACACAGCCATGGTTTCAAATTAATCCACCGGAAATTTAAATAATTATAGTTAACAAAATAATATCAATTTGTAGGAAACACTTAACCCAATTGCTTATTCACTGGATAGACTTGTTACTGTTATGGTGCTTCAGATTTACAATGAACAAATTCATCTACCTAAAATGATTTGATGATTTTAATATTGATCATCTGTGTTTGTAAAGAGCAAAATGTTCCATCTTGCCTAAGTTGGTTAAGTGTGATTATGTTATACCAATAATCCTCGGTTCATGTGCAAAATGTTCCAATTAGATGACATATTTCTTGCAGTGGACAATAGTAAGGTATCAGGTAAATGTTCCATTCACGGTGTTCTCAGCTGTCATTTGGTAATATTTAATCAGATTATTGCATATCACAAGTATCACCTATTGCTTCCAGTTATGGCATATTATCAAACATATAAGCATCAATTTGTAGCACATTAGCTGACCTCGGGTCCTTGACAACAAATTATTCATTGAGTATGGGGCACAGAGTTTCGAGAAAGAACTAAGCACATTGAGATTGACAAATTTACTAAGCAATAATGTGACTAGAAGAGATCAAACTCTATTCCAAAAGCCCAAATTATCATTTCATTGATGTGTTAAAAAAGCAATAGAAAAAATAGGTTTTAAGACATATTTAAGAAGTTGGGCATGATTGAAATCTATCTCCACCTTGAGAGAAAGCATGATAACATAGTTCTTAATGTTAAATTCATATTCTACACGTGTATCAGTATCCACTAAAAACCATCCCATAAACTATAATAAAGATCATATGAATTACGAAGAAACTCACTGAATCTTCAGAAACCAAAGTTGCAGACAATAAGTAACAATCATCTAGGTTGTCACTCCAAGAAAAGAAAAATTAAAAAAGAGAATTGTAGCAATTACCAGAGATTGTATAAAGTTGTCAAAAGAAATGAACGATTACTCCATGAAACGAACATTACCTAATGGAAGGAAGTTATCCATTGCAAGTTTCCACAAGGGCTGTGCCAAAGTCAGAATCTTTCCTGAAGTTGAAATCCTAGCATGCGGACTTCCATTACCATTTGCCTGAGATAAAACCAATGTTTTTTCAAACAAGACTGTACCAGATTTGCAACCTGATGTAGATAATCCCAAACCCTAACAATTCCTCCTAGTGATCCTTTCAGAAAGCAATGAAACACAAAGTGACATCCAAAAGAATTATGCAAGCTAAAAATCGCAGTGAATTCAGCGATTAATATAAAAAAATTCCGAAAAAGAACATGAAACTGAAAACCATCTATGCTCCAGCTGCTACAAAGAGGAAAAAAAGCATACAAGTAAAGCAAAATACAAGAGCATCATCGAAGACATTCAAGACCCTACTTCAGATATGAAAGTAAAAAAAGTAGAATTGAAGGAGTAAAACCTGGTCAGATCTTTCACTGGCTCTGATAGTTTGTGAAATCGAGCGGAATTCCTGATGAAGCGATGAATTAGGGCTAGATGAAACAGAACGGCCGTAGAATATGACATGATTTGCCGAAAGAAATGTATTCCTTTGCCGGAAAACTCCATTACCGGCCGTTGGATATCTGTAATTTAGGATTTGAAGGGCTCCCGCCATTTTCAATCGCGAAGAAATAGTCGATGAGATGAGCCTTTTTTATGAAATGGAGATAAAACGGAGAGTGCCGTTAGACTGATAGCCAAAAACATATACTTCGGACTTGGAGGGGATGTTTGGATGCAGAGTTTAGTCTAACTTCTCAGAATTAACCTGAAACAATGCCTCCAATATGATGTTTGGTTGCAGATTCCCACTTTGATCGTATCACATATGTCCAATTGGAGCTGTCGTGACAACCAATACTGATATTTTTCATAGGTTTAGGATGAAATATCTAATACACTTCCAAAATTTTAAATAATTTTAAGGGTCCGTTTTTTTTGGGTACTAGAACTAATTAGGTGGTTAGTTAGTTAATAGGTTACTACGGTAGATGTGTGAATCATAAAACCCTAAAACAATCTCCAAAGATAATTGTAAGAGTGCCTTGTTTTTTTGTACCAGAAGTAGTTAGGTGGTTTAGTTGGTTAATCGGTTACTACGGTAGATGGGTGGATCACCTTCACAACAACCTAAAAACAATCACTGAATATATTTCAGATTTTAGGGCACACTTAAATAAATAAATCACTAAACAAATGAGTTGCATTAGGGTTTAGGTATAACCTGTCCTACTGGCAGATCCAACAGTCATAGGCCTAGCTTTGGCTGTTGGAGCAGAAGTCAAGCTTGTTTCCAGACTTCTCAATCATGATGCCCATAATCAAACTCAGATTGCAAAGTTGCCAAGTCTGAATCACTACTTCTATGTTCTACAGATTTATGTTGATGACCCTTTCCCTTTCAACCCGGCGCTTTAGTGACCAGAATGTCGAGATATGTAATGTTTTGCTAGTGTGTCAATATGTCATGTGTTATAAATATAACCCTTTCACCCAAAAATAAAAATAAATAAATAAAAATGGCTTGGTAGCTTAATGTAGGCCTGAATAAATGCTCTCACCCTGCTTAGATTCTTCAGGAATTTCAATAGTAGCAGAATAAGTAGTAATTCGCATACTTTATAAACTGGTAAACAAGGGAAGCATCCTCAAATAACACTCCAGTAACTATACACCACCATTGGCAAGTAGGTACACTTGTATAATTTTTATTTTTATTTGTTTTTTTATTGGGGAAAATACATTTACAACCCCCTAAGGTTTGAAGAAAATACACATACACCCCCTCAGTTTTCAAATAATACATTAGGTACCTTACTTTTTAAAATAATGACACTTACACCCCTCCATCAGTTGACCGTTAGTCAACTCACAGAAAAATGCTGATGTATGATGATATCATGTGATTAAATGTATAAACTTCTAACTTTGCCCCTTCAATTTTTAGAAAACACTATTCCTACTCCAAAATACTATTTATTTATTATTTAAGAATCTAGTTATCACCCATTGAGGTCGCCACGTGTCCCTTTTGACACCCCTTAACCATGGTTAAGATTCACCCACCAATCCTTGTTTATTTTTAAATATTAATTCTTTTTGAAAATTTAAAAAAAAATAGTTTTTTTAATATTAAAAACAGATTTTTAATATCACCCCTTGAGGTCGCCACGTGTCCCTTTTGACACCTCTTAACCGTGGTTAAGATTCACCTACCCATCCTTGTTTTATTTTTAAATATTAATTATTTTTTGACAACTAAAAAAAATTTAGAGTTTTTTTAATATTAAAAAAAAAATTTTAATATCAACCCTTGAGATCACCAGGTATCCCTTTTGACACCCCCTCAAGGGGTGATATTAAAAAACTTTTTTTAATATTAAAAAGACTTAATTTTTTTTAATTTTCAAAAAATAATTAATATTTTAAAAAAACAAGGATGGATGGGTGAATCTTAACCATGGTTAAGGGGTGTCAAAAGGGTCACGTGACGACCTCAAGGGGTGATATTAAAAAACCGTTTTTGATATGAAAAAAACTCTAATTTTTTTTTAATTTTCAAAAATGAATTAATATTTAAAGAAAAACCAAGGATAGGTGGATGAATCTTAACCACAGTTAAGGGTGTTAAAAGGGACACGTGGCGACCTCAAGGGGTGGTATTAAAAAACTTTTTCTAATATTAAAAAAACTATAATTTTTTTTAAAATTTTTAAAAAAGAATTAATATTAAGAAAAAAAACCAAGAATGGGTGAGTGAATCTTAACAAGGTTAAGGGGTGTCAAAAGGGACACGTGGTGACCTCAAGGGGTTATATTAAAATTTTGTTTTTGATATTAAAAAAACTCTAATTTTTTTTAATTTTCAAAAATGAATTAATATTCTTAAAAAAAACCAAGGATGAGTGAGTGAATCTTAACCACAGTTAAGGGGTGTCAAAAGGGACAGATGGCGACCTCAAGGGATGGTATTAAAAAAACTGTTTCTAATATTAAAAAAAAAACTCTATTTTTTTAAATTTTTTTTAAAAAAAAAACAAGAATGGGTGAGTGAATCTTAACCACGGTTAAGGGATATCAAAAGGGACGTGGTGACCTCAAGGAGTGATATTCAAAATCTGCTTTTAATATTAAAAAAACCTCTAAATTTTTTTAAAAAAATTTCAAATAGATTTGATATTTAAAAATAAACAAGGATGGGTGGGTGAATCTTAACCAAGGTTAAGGGGTGTCAAAAGGGACACGTGGTGAACTCACGGGGTGATATTAAAAATCTGTTTTTAATATTAAAAAAAATTTGATTATTTTTTTTAATTTTCAAAAAGAATTAATATTTAAAAATAAACAAGGATGGGTGGGTGAATCTTAACCACGGTTAAGGGGTGTCAAAGAGACACGTGGCGACCTCAATGGGTGATAACCTGATTTTTAAATAATAAATAAATAGTGTTTTAGAGTAGAAATATTGTTTTCTCAAAATTGAAGGGACAATATTGGAAGTTTACGTATTTAATCATATGACATCATCATATATTAGCATTCCTGTAAGTTGACTAACGGTCAACTGATCAACCGATGAAGGGGGTGTAAGTGCCCTTAAAAGTAAGGTACCTACTGTATTATTTGAAAACTGAGGAGGTGTACGTGTATTTTCGTCAAGCCTAAGAAGGTGTAAATGTATTTTCCCCTTTTTATTTTATTTTTTAGGGACGTATTCTTCTCCGGTTGTAACCGGTTTTGCCAAAACCAGATACACCCCTGAGATGTCCACATGTCCCTTTTGACACATCTTAACTGTGGTTAAGATTCAATCACCTCTAGGGTTCACAGACTATCCTTGATTTTTCAAAAAATATAGTACAAAATTTTGTTAACTGTGGTTAAAATTTACCAACTCGTAGAGTTAATTTTTTTAAAAATATTTTTTCTAAAAACAAAAGATAGGTGCGTGAACCCTGAGGGTAGGTGAATCTTAACCACAGTTAAGGGATGTAAAAAAGGACATGTGGTGACCACAGGAGCGTAACCGGTTTTGCCAAAAACTGGTTACAACTGGAGAAGATCACCAGTCTTTTTTTTTTTTATGTCCACTGCACCTAATCACTTTTCAAACTGCGTATAAAATGTCGAACACATGCACCAGTGTACTGTACTGTGATGCTTCATGCCTCCTTCGAATTGTTGGATAACCGATCCTTTCGAAGCCAGAAGTTCACTAGAAGAGAGTCTATGATGACCTACACCAATAAAACATTTAAGATAATATTGTTACGTTGCAAATGTAAGTTAAACTGATGAAAGGAAATAGAAGAAAAAGAATGTAAAACAGTGGTTCAATGAGTAACCTGGTTAATATGTGCGGCAACACAAGGAAGTACCAGCAATCCTGAGACACCTAGCACACCACCGAGCTGCTCCACTACCCCTACCACGATGAGCAGAGCTTTCTACAATACCATGTTAACATATCAATACTTAGTAGTTCCCACATAGAGGAATACGCGTTGCATACTGGAGTTTTTAAAACTCACAGACCGTCTAGGAATGATGTTTGATCATCGGGTTGACCCAGATCACCTCGATGACATATGCTGATGCCATTAATTGAAAAAATAAATTATCAATTATATAAAATAATCTCTCTAGTCAGAATTATGTGAACTGTACAACTGCACATACTGACCTGGCTAGAAACAAATATAAGAGGGCGGGCATTCTCCTTCTTTGTAAAAATCAATTTCATACCACCAAAGACAACTGACAAGCTCTGTAATGCAAGGGTGTTGAAAGCTAATAAGGTGAGATGCAGGAGTCTGCAGTAAATGACGATAGTGACCGTTGTTAGTCCACGAGATATCACCAAAAACTAAGAAAGTTCAGCCCATGTATTCAGTCAAAACTACATTAAAGGGTAATATATGGTGATTTTGGGCACCACACATTTTGTTAGTGCCTTCAACCGACAGCATATACATGATCCACTTTATACCTAGATTTTGGACCATAATTGGATGGGTGGCCCATCAAATGATACATCATGCCATATTGACCATCCAACCCAAACCACTCAAGCTATAGCTTTGATGTAGAAATTAAAGAAAAAAAAAAGACTAAGAAGGAAGAGATCATATATTGGCCATGTTAGCCCACCCAAGATGCGGCTTACCAACTTAATGAGCTGCATTAATGCATAGGTCGGCCAAATGCATGGCATGGGATGAAAAGTTATAAGCCTACCGAATATCAAGGTGCTTTCACCCATAACGCTCCATAGTGATTCATAGGCAAGTCACTTGCCACCATTGAACAAATAACATTATGAAAAGTTACCTAAAATTTGGGGGAAAAAGAAATGCTATATGTATTTTATTCTTTTATGGGGTGGTATGTTATGCCAGTTCAACCATATTAAGTTAGGAGAACCATATTTAACTATTTCCTAGTATTAGCATAAAATATCAGGGGGAAATACCATAATGGAAGGATCACGTATTGAAGACTGAAAAACATACATTCCAACCCAGATAGCTTCAATAAATACTGCTGGCTTAACCATTACCAACAGTGTCCTTGATTTGCTCACTTGCATCCATGGCGTCTGGAACAAGGTGCAAAAAGAAGAGAGGATTATTCCTGAACCATATTAAGCATCACCGAATAGAAAAAAACATAATAAACACACTATCATCAGACAACAGAAGCTTTCACACCACATATTCTAGTACTCCCTGAAAAGCAATTTATTCTGCTGACAGTTCAACCAAGACAAAGTAAAATTGCCACAACCAATGAACCTTCATAGTTTACTACACATCAGTTTTAAGCTGCTGCCTCTCAAATATCAACAAGGAGATTGAAGGTTTCCCAGTTATAGCTGTAGACACCCCATTTTTGCATGCCCAATGATTTAACTTCAAGTATCGAAGGGTGAACTCCAAGACAAGATCCGGACTCCAAGGTTGAAGCCAAAAACAAGCCCAACCCAAACCGAGCCAAACCAGCCAAGACCCAAGGGGTAGGGGCTCGTTAAGCATAGCAGTAGGCCCGCGCCCTTTAGAAGGGCGCGCCACCTATTATGCCCAAGATTCTGTTCCCGCGGCCTTTAAAAAGGCACGGTACGGAACCCCTTATTGGTCTTCGGTTTCCGTGCCACTTTGTTTTCGTGTTTTGGGTTATTTTTTTTTAGTCCCACATCGGGAAAAAAGAGCGAAAACCCTACTGTTTCACCTTATAAAAGGGACCTCACCCCATCCCATTCTCTCACCTGGAAAATCCGGAGAACTTTGAAAGGGCCCAGATTTGCCCAACCCATAACTTGGAGAACCCTCTAACTTAGGTGTGAGCCTTCAAAACCCAGAAATTCCAGCCATCCAAGCTATCAACGTAGGAGTGATCTTCACCAACTTTGGGGGAAAAATCTTGGGAGTTCGGATCTCGTCGAAGTTTCTTCTTTCTTCAAATACTTAGAGCATCTAAAAAGGGAAAAGGTATGCAACATCCACATCTTCTACTTCTACCCGTCCAAGTCTCTTCTTCCCTCGCTTTCTTTGAGTAGCTCGGCGATTTCCCTCTTCACGGTTGTGCGGACGAGGAAATCCGGGTGAAGGAAAGGGCCGGAAGACCAGATCTTCGACTTTTTTTTTTTTTCAGTTTTATTTATTGTTAGTAGTTTTGTCCATTTTCCACCCAAAGGTAGGCGAGGCCCCTCTTAACTCGGTCGATGAGAGAAGTGTGACCGTTCGCCGATTTAAGGAAAAGAGATTTTACCGCGCAAGTAGAGAGAAACTCACCCTAACTCGGTCGAGGAGGGGTGACTTTCCAATCTCGAAATAAAAGAAAACAAGTAGAGAGTAAATCGCCTTAACTCGGTCGAGGAGGGGCGGTTTTCAATCACGAAATAATAAAAAGGGAGAAAGTGATTTTAAATTAATTTAACGGAGAAAGTGAAGAGGTAACCGTCGCTCGACGGATGAGGTAGGGTGCCTAACACCTTCCCCAACTCATAAGAGAATCCCCAGACCCAATCTCGGTTTTTATTTAATCGAGGGTTCTTAATTGTGGGTGACCAATCACACCCGGAATCTTGGTTGGTGGCGACTCTAACAGATCTCATCTTCTCATCAGTTGAAAAACACGGATGTGGGGAGGAGATCGACCCGGGCCGGCTATCGCACAATAGCAAACATATTACAGACATGTTAATGATAAAACACATGCCAACACCTGTTGACTCAGTGTGATACTTACAGACATAAAGTAGAAGGTATTGGGTTTTCAATGGGTGTCTGGTTGATCAACACAATTTTATTTTTTTGGTACATAGCATCATTTAGCTATGTTAGTTGACCTCTGGACACTTGGCACTTGTTAGTACATTGGTAGGTTAATAAATGGGGGCTTTCTAAATGCCTCACCTTTAAGAGACTCAAACCCGAGTCCTCACACGGCCTACCACTATAACAACCAGGGAGGTGTGTAACACACAATTTCAATTCTCAAAATTGTGTGTTGACAAAGATTAATGACCTCCAAGTGATTATTGCATAGATTGATAAATGAATTGCTAACTGTTTTACTTTTTTAAGATCGTGATTGCTTAGTTTGTCAAAATAAATACCCCATTCAACATGAGTTCAGGCATGTTCAGATGACTGCAGTAGTCCAGAAAGTAGGCAAGTCTATTCCATATATATCCTTTTAAAGTTAATTGGTCCTCTGGTGCTCCTTGTGATTACGCTATAATTAAAATAATGTGTGCCTTAATTAGTAACCAGAAATGCCATAGTCATGGAGTTGCTACCAGTGTTCGAGTCAATATTTTCAGGCATCGCAAACAAATTATGATTTACTTATTGTAACTCTCCAAAAATTAGTATCATCAAACAACTTGAAAGGGAAAAATAAAAGTTCAGTAGTCAAGACGTACAAGACTCAGGAGGATCATACTCATCATCGAGAAAAATTCACGATTCTGATCTACGTACCTTGCCGCACATACAAAACAAACATAATCAAGTCTAACAATAGGTTTTAATATGCAGACACTCTTAAGAAAATTTCGAAATAACTACCATCTCAGTTGACCCTATTAAATACATGATTGCCATTTAGAAGTATAAACTTGCAATAGTATTTAGATGGTACATATCTAACACCTGTGCTGCTCTTCCAAGTTCCAACATAGTACATGTGACGCATACAAGCAAGATTTTGGAAGAGCGCAGGATCTGAACATTACCAGATACTGTGTTCAAAATCTCACAAACAGGCACCCTTCTTGATTCTAATCTTCAGTGGAAGAACATTACACATGTGACACCAATATGTAACATATTAATATAATATGCTTAGAGCGTTAGGGCGTTTGGGTTTATTTCTGTGTAACATAGCAAAAGGAACCAACATTTCAAACAAGATGGAGATGAAGAAAACACTCACCTCTGAAGGAATCCCTGAACACCTGTACATGAACGTAATACATCAACCCTCCTGATCTATTATTTCCCAGAACGTTATACATCAAAGAGCAAAAGAAAATTCCCAGAGGGGAAATGCATAATTTAAGCACATGTACAAGTACATGGTTACAGGTTGGGCATGGAAATATGAACTTAAGAGGATACACACCTCTTTATATGTCATTCAGAATTTGGATTGCATTCTATTTGATTCATGCAATATGTTCAAAATAAAAGGCATGAAATTTAGTCATACTGCTGTATATGGATGATGCCTTAAGTGCACATAGGTTGCTTAATTATTATTTTTTTTTAATTTGAAGCTTCAAACATCTACACAGTTGTGTACATTTGGTATCATGTCCATAAATAATGACGATGTTGGCAATTTTTTCCACATGTTGAAAACTTACGTGGAATCTGTGTGCTCCCTCCAGGCTTCTTAGCAATACTTTTAAATTCTTACATGGTATTTTGGAATAATATAAGAAACCTAGATGTATATCAACACATAGGGACTATGGTCAAGATCAGATCAACTTCACCCCCCTCAATACTTTTATAAACAGAAAGCTTCTAGAATATGTTGCTCGATTGGAAGCTTCATTAGGCTGCAACTAGCAGATCAAATAGTCTCTTTGAAACGGACTTACCTTGTTTGTTCCAAGCATCTTAATTTTAGAAGCTATTCATTTTATTTTGTTTTACCCCAAAGTCCCCAGGCAATTTAAGAACAATTATTTTATCAGAAATTTAAGAACTTTCACTTATACATTGTGATTAGTGCCTTGAAGATTATACAGCCCATTTCCAAACCTCAAGGGCGGGGTGAGGGCCCTAGATTCATGACTGTCATCTATGAAATAGAAGACCAGTTTTGAAGGGTGACTAATAATTTTTTAGGAAATTTAGATCATTTATCTTTTCTTATAAAAAGCTGTACCTTCCCCAGAATTAGAGGGACCAAAAGAGTGATGACAAGGCTCCGAAACATCTGCTCAGTTGGGACCCATATGCCAAATCCATCCACTATGAACTTTGAGACAGAAAGAGGTACCTAAAATGTAAGAAAAAATTTAGAGTATCATTTCAGGGTACATAATATGGTTTACAAAACTCAAAATTTTGAACTTAGAAGTTTTATATATTGAACCAATATTTTGATTTCAATCATGCATTCGATCCCCTATTCCTTAAAAACCGACCCGGAGCTTGACAAAAAGAGGACGAGTCGAGCCAGCCAACTCAGTCCAACCAACGTGTTATCCTGGGGTAACAGGTGATGGCGTCACAAAGAAAAATTATTAAGAAATTTGTTCGTTCTGTTAAGAGGTACGTTTCTTAACTTTAACGTTATCTCTCCTCTCCCTCTCTCCCTCCTTGTTAAAGGACATGACCGATTAGACAGGAACCATCTGAGTTGAGCAAGCCAATATTCAACTGTCGAGTGCCTAGTTCCAATTGCAAGTCTGGATTGAAGGTCGATCCAGCCACTGAAGGGTCAAAATCACCGATTTTCCAGTTCAACAAACCGGTCCAATTTGGATTGTTCACAATATGTGTGGAGAATTAGGTGCCTTAGACTATAGTGGACCTTGTATAAAAGTCATTTGATTTAAATGTTCTGTCCTTGGGTTGGAATGAAATAATATAATAATACAATCAATATTAAAATCCCATGATATCAATAATTTACCAAGAAGGTTTCAATCCAAAGATACTTGATCAGGTTCTACATCTTAGGTTGTATACTCAAGTCTATCCCATCACGTCAATCATACTAGCCTCTTTGACCACTAAATGAGACGTGATGCAAGCGAGCTTCCCACCCTGTACGTAGCTCTTCCTTGCAATTATGATAATACCTAAACACATTTCAATCATAAAAGGACCTACAAAGTTGTTTTTTTTCTATTAGTAACAAGGAAACACATCTCAAACATAAAAGGACCTACATAGTTATTTTATTTATTGGTAACTAAGGACTTACAAAGTTGTTATAATAGGGATGTAAAAATCACAGATGCTTTTTCACATGAATAATCACCTTAGTAAGCAATTCAAAAGGCCTGCCTTTTAAAAATTCAAAAAAAGTTAGCGAAACACAAAGGAGATAAACAAAATAAGAGTTAAAGTAAGAAAGAAAAGGTAAAAATAAAAATAATTATGGAGACCAAAATAAAGATTGGGATCGAACTAATTAGAGTATCAATCATTAATTGATAATAAAAAAAAAAGTTAGAATTTTATTGGATGAGATGGTTTCCATACATTTTCGATCTTGTTTAAGTCATATAGTTGATTATAGTATGCGTAGTCAAGAAGTTGGTAAAAGCTTTTTACTTAAATAAGATGCTTGGTTGAATATGAAGTAACATAACAATAATACGTTGTTATTTAATGGTTAAATGGACAAAATGTGGTGTTATTGGATGATGAAAGAATTGGAACATGTACTTTTGGTTTTAGATATTTCACATTTTTATTTATTCTGGAATAATTTATTCAAATCCTAGAAATTATGATAAAATTAACAATTCGCTTCAAATATGCCCTTTTGCACTTGTATGATCTGTTTCGACTTTGACAACATTGCTTTTAATAAATGAACACACTTTATTTAGTAGTACGGGATGTACCAAATAGATTGTGTATGCATAAAATGAAGTGGATAATTGATAGTTTTGTTATTTCTGATTCTTCAACATATTTTTTAAAATATTTTAAGAAATAAGAAGGAAACCTATGATTTACAAATTGAATCCCAACTTGAATCAAATATATCATCTTCGATTTTGCGATTCGATTTGGATTAACTATTACCGCACCTAACATGATGCAAATCTTTAAGGGTATTTCAAAGCTACTAGAACAAATTGTTGCTATAGGGTCTTAATAATGGTAATGTCATCGACACTCTCATCCTCCATTAAACCCCAATGTCAGTGGGTCCTAACAATTAGGACACCTCCAACCATACTCAAACTTCATTCAGTTCCAACAGATTTACGTAGAACATGTATAATATAAACCAAACTGAAATACAGTTTCAAGATCAGAACAATAGCAAACCAATGTTACACTAAGTTTCTGGACACTGAGTTAACCCTCTTTCATAAAGGTCATCTTCATATGAACAGAGAGGGAGGATCAGCCACCGCATCCTCGTCCATTCCGTATGATATCCATGTATTTCAACGTATAAAAGAACCACCATAGTCAATCCCATTCGCACCTGTACTTGGGTAACCTCACATTATCTTCCAGACTTTGGCTGCATCTTATGTTACCAGTTCAGCTGACATCTCATAGGAGGCCCAATGCAGATAGACTGGGTTAGGCCAGTTTAGATTGATAACCAGGACCAGATCCAATATCTCAATCCAATTCATAAGGAGAGAGACAGATCGAGGAGGATGAAGCCCAAAAATTAGAGGTGGATGGCTAAAGTGGAGATGTGCTTCTAGGGAGATGTATGACCAACACATTCTGATCAAACCAAAATGAAAATTTCGTAAAACGACAGTAAGACCAGCTATGCTTTATGCAGCAAAATGTTGCACAACTAAGAAGCAACCAAAATCAATATAAAGTGTAGTGGATATACGGATGTTAGGATAGATAAGTTGAAACTGACGAGATGAGATCATACATGAGCGCAGAATTTGTGAGTGGTTTCAACATGTAATGACATAAGGAAGAGTCAATGAGATGGTTTGGACACGTTCAATAAAGACCATTTGTGGCATCAATGAGGAGTTAGTTAGTGCAAGTTAAAAATTCTAAAAGGGTGAGGAAAAGGCAGAAAAAGGACCTGGGTAGAGAAAGAGAGAAAATATCTATAATTCACACTCTAAGTGAAGATATGGTTCTTGATAGACTTGAATGGTGGGACAGGATTCACATTGCCAACCCTAAATAGTTTGGATAAGGCACTGATAAAGAAGAAAATCTATACCTAGACATATCATGCAGTCCAAATAAAACTAGACAGCAATTTTATTCTGCTGCCCAAATATTGTAGTTGAATCCTTGAAGAAAAAGGTTAAACTTACAGTTAAAATTCCTAAGAGATTAGATATCACTGTCATAGAAAGAGCCAGAGCAGAATTTCCCCCAACAAGCTGCATAAGTACCCTTGTCAAAAAACATAACCCTAATATGTGAGGCAACACAACTAGGGTTGGACACAATATTATCAGTATACCTGTGTCAATGCCACTCCACTGACAATGTTGTCGGCATGCATCTAAAAATAGCCAATCCTGTTACAACACTGCTAGAAATCAGTGAAGCTACCAAACAACTTGCAGGTATTCTAATATCAAATAAATTCAAGAAAGATATTATCCTCTCCATTGAACTATAGAACAAACTGCAACATTTATGTTCAGTCAGCTTGCCTGTAACAAATTCTTGTGGTTCCAGCTGAAGTTGCAAAATAAGCCTTGAAAAAGATGGGAGTAATCAACAGAATAGAACCCTGCAAGGACAACCAAACAAAAATGACTCATTACATAACAAAATAGAAGCATATAGAGTATTGAATATAAGAATCGTGCAAAGTAGTATGCGTTGTTGGAAACTGTAAAACAAAAAGTGCACATAAATGGGTGTTTTATATAATAATACATCACAATATAATACTCAGAAACTCTTAACTCATCAGTCGTGACTCATAACCACATAGACATCTAATGTGGCTCGAATTCATCATTTGTTTCGACAAGGAGGTTTATGATGCTGCTAGCCTGCTACTCTAGGTAACAGCAATATTGAGCTCAAAATGTGTAACTTCAATGGTATACTCCCAAATACTGCTCTAACTGTCAAGCATCAATACCTTCAAGCACCCCTAATTGTGAGTAGTTTGGATGCTGAACTCCTGCAATACTGGTAAGGTCATTTGCATGATAAAATAATTATTAAATATCTTCTTTATAGAATTATTAAATAGATTTAATTTTTAAAAAAAATTACCCACCCAAGATTTAAAAGGATATAACTTAAATGTTTCCCAAATTAGTGCAATATGTATAATAAAAATATTATTTATTTATTTTTTAAATTAAAAATAAGAAAATAATTTTCTTTCCGAAAAAAAAAAAAAGAATAATCTAACCAAGTTGTAGAATGGGTGCATTTCACTAACTGGTAAAAGACTCAAAAGGAAACATGAAGTTTGGGGTCAAATTTAGAGAAATTCAGGTTTTACCCAATTTCCCTTGAACTTCATCTCCAAATTCACTTTTAATTTCTATAATCATGTGAAAATGCATGAATTTGATGTATTTTCACACGATTAGAACAATTACAACTTATTTGTATGAAGAAAATATGATTAATGTACATTCAAAGTGATTTAACTTGTTTTGAAAATCCTCACTGATCTTTAAAACCCACCCAAAATAGGTGTCTTATGAGAAATGGTGGAACTAAACCACCAAAAGTAAGTTTAGAATCCTCCAATGTAAGAATTGATTCAAGCAAGTGGGAGAATAGGTTTTTTAGGAAAATGAGATTTTTCTCAGCAAAAATAGATAATATTGATCGAGTTTGGTTCATGTCGACCGAATTAGTGTAATTCATCTATAAAAATTTATAACGTTTTTGTCGATATTATCGAAACACACCACCAAAATCCTATATTATTTTCACTTCACGTGGATACCGTTTCGTCAGCTAATGAAACCAACACGCTTCCACCAAAGTTTATCAAACTATGGTATTTTTAAACTACGTGGGTAAATTTCAAGTCAGTACCTATAGTAGTAGAAGCATTTTGTATAGAACATTGGAAAATGTGTCAAAAAATAATGTAAATTTGATGTCGAAGATAGTTTTTATGTTAGTACCCATGCAAATAGAAGCGTTTTGCAGGAAATATTAGAAAATGTGTTAATGTTTAAACCATGCGTTGGAAGAAAAATATTTTGACTGAACCTCATGTGTAAGGAGCAACAGTTAAACCAGAAATAAATGGATCAACATGAAAAAAAAAAATGAGAAATGGGGGGACATGCATATATTGTGGACTCTATTTAAGGCAAGAATTCTACTAATTTTTGTGAAGCTCTGAGAAAAATATACAAATGAACCATGCACGGTAATAAGAAGGAAGATTCTCTCATTTGTGTGAAAGTGGCAAGTTGCCAATGTGCCTGGGTGGATACACGCATTTGGGATTCCATTAGAAACCTCAGTAGTTCTTTTGCAACTTGATAGAAGAATAAATTGAAATATGATGTGTTTAAAATCCCATTAGTTGCTTTAAAAAGATAGTAGCAGTAATTTCACATCCGTGATAAGGAGGAAGATGTCAATGACAATATTGTCTTAGTATCCTTTATTTTTCCTATTGTAATTAGCTTTTTTATGTTCTTCTATCATGGGTATTTTTGTCACTTTAATTATTATACTAATTAAAGAGCCTTGAGAGATCATAGACAATTACTACAATTTCCCTATTTTCTTCCTTCTTTTTGATCTTCGTCTTCTTTTCATCATTAAACCCTAATTTATTTGCCTCCTTACACAATTTGTGGCAAGAATTTTCTCATTATCAGGAGTTCAGACCTATTTGTCCTACCAATGCTACTTAGTTTAAGATGTTTGTAAAAAGAACCATAATATTTGAGTTTTTAACTAGACTGAACACATAGTATGAGCAAGATCTTATTCAACTTATTGGATGAGTCTCTTCATCCCTGAATCAAGTCTCTGCTTAAGTCCAAAGTGAAGAGAGCCAGAGGGTTGCTATGCTTCGGAAGCATGTAGGAGAAAATTTTTCCCTTGCATCCATATCACAGAGGGGAGGTAAAGGGAGTGTAAAGAGAATTCATATAACTTATTTTGGGACTGATGAAAAAGATAAGTTGAAGTGTGATTACTGTGGTCGTTACGTCATACAAGGGAGTTATGTTGGGATCTGTATGATCGCTCAGCCAAGTTTACTCGTCCTAATTCTACTGTTATCCATACAATTTCATTTTCAGGTCCTACAACTCTTGCACCACAGTCTATTTCTCAGGATATATCTCATCAGGGTGTAAATCCCTCGAAGGAAGTTATTACTATTTTCAAGGAAGAATTGGAGAACCTATGACGAATGATAGCTCTACTGGAAGGCCTTTCTATCACTTCCACCTTCACACTTGCTCACACATGTACTTCTGCCTAAGCTTACAACGCTTTACTCAACTCTACTACTCATCCTGGATCATAGATTCAGGAGCCTCATATCATATGACTAGTTTGTCATTCATTTTCTCTTTATACAATATCGTTCAGATAGAGACAAACTTCATATTGTTGATGGGTCCTTTCTTCAATATTAGGAAAAAGGGATGTTAATGTTTCTGCATGTTTGTCTCTATCTTTAGTGTTCAATATTTCTAATTTTGTTACTAATCTTTTGTCTATTAACAGTATTACTTTTTTCCCTACTCACTGTCTTTTAAGACTTGGGGACAAGGAAAAAGATTGGAAGTGGTTGTGAAGACAATGGTCTTTATCTCCTGGATACGTCATACTCCTTAGTTCCTCAAGCAAGTCAGTCTAGTAGTGGTAGTCTTGTCAATAAAGATGGGTTAATGCGGTGGTATGCCCAGTTAGGTCATTTGTCTGTTATGTCCTTGCAACAATTATTTTATGGATTATTTAGTTCATTGACTTCATTTGATTTTAAATTTGAGACTTTAAACTTGCTAAGCATTGTCGTACTTCTTTTCCTCTCAATAATAATAGAATTACTGCTCCTTTTGCCATTGCTCACTATGATTTCTAGGGTCCTACACCCACAGTTTCATTATTTGGCTATAAATACCTTGTGACCTTTGTTGATAACTATTCTTGTAATACTTGAGTTTATCTTACAAAAATTTATGATGAAGTTTATTCCATTTTTCGTTTGTTTCATAAGATGGTGAATATTCAGTTTGACTCAAAAATCAGGAATTCTTCGTTCTTATAATCAGGCGTCACACCTAAGCATTTTATAAGGTGGGTCACCTGGGTGGGTTCATAGGTGAGCGGGGATGGTTGGGTGGTAGTCTGGGCGTCGCCTGGGAGCCTAGGTGCTAGGATCTGGGCGATCTCCTAGGCATGGCTAGAGCAAATAGGTTTGCTTTAAGTTATCAATTGTGTTAGTTTTGTTGAGATATGATCCTTTATGTAGGTGTGTTACACTAAATCACCCCCCAGGGGCATACTTGTAACTATCCTATTAGGGTTATTATAAATAAAAAGAGATTAGAGAGAAACTCTCTAATCATGTTTTCCTTTGTTCTTCTTCTTTCTCTCTCTCTTTCTCTATCTTCTATCCTAGGGTTTATTCTTCAAGTTGGTATCAGAGCAAGTTTAGACAACTCAAGAGGGAAGGAATACATCAACGAACAGGTTTTTCTCCATAACCGTGCTGACATCAGCATCACGTCATGCTGATGTCAGCATCTATACAACCAGTAGTGACGGATGTTGATGTCGGGTGATAGGTCTCCATGTGTAGAGAATTGTGGTAAACAATTTGGAACATGTAGATGAGTTTTTCAGAATTTTTTCAAAAAATTTCCGAAACAACTTTTTTCTGTAAATCGATTGGTGCGATTTGTTTGGGAGTTTTCGAAACCCCAATATAGTTGGGTTTGGGACGAAATTTAATTTCCCATATACTGAAGTGGTCCCAAGTGATTTATTGGGGATTTGAGGGTTTTATACTTTTATGAACCAAATAGTGCCCACGGTTAATGTGGTGGAGCATTTTTTTTGTCGCATGCCATTTTTTTGCTCTTTTTTGGTTCTGAAATCCCCTATTGATCTTTGTAGGATGAATAATGGCAGGTTTCCATCCTGGAGTATAGCTTTAGTGTTTCTAGTGTGAACTGTGAAGAAGGATTCCTCCTTTTTTGAGTTCAAGGTGTTCGGTTACTTCCAACATCGTTTGTTGGGGCTGGTTTGTGCAAATCAACGATTTTTTTTCCTGATTTGATTTGATTGGAATAGAGAGGTGCCACAAATGGCCAATGATGGTGTGTCTGAATGGATATCCAATACTACATCGAAGGTTCCAAGTAGTAAAATCACTCTGCCCGTCACTAATAGCTATGATGATAATCCATGTGTGTTAATCACAACCATAAAGTTGGATGGCACCAACTTCCTTGAGTAGTCTCAGTCTTCTAGATATATATCGTCAGGAGAGGGAAGTTAGGGTACTTGACAGGTCGAGTGAAAGAACCGGTTATAGAGGCCGAGACATATGACCAGTGGGAGCAAGAAAACATTATGGTTATATCATGGTTGCTAAATTTCATGCAACCATCGGTTAGTAGAGGTTTCTTGTTTCTTCGGACAGCGAAAGAAATTTGAGATAAGGCGACTCGAACCTATTCTCATCGTTAGAATACTGTCGAGTGTACTAGTTGAGACAAGAGATAGCTACTCTTGGCCAGGGGGAGAGGAGTCTATCTACCTATTACTCCACTATTTAAGGTCTCTGGGAAGAGTTGGACCATTTTCAAGTCATCCCGTGGGACACTGATAAAGAAAACGATAGGCATAGTCAACAGGTGGAATAAAACAGAATTTTTGACTTCTTAGCTAGCTTGAATCCGGAATTTGAAGTACTCAGGGTTCAGATTTTAGGGAAAGATGAGCTTTCCTCCTTAAACCAAGTTTATTCCCTAGTCCAAGGTGAGGAAAGTAGGAAAAAGGCGATGGTACCTACTCCGACCAGCGATCACTCCGGGTCAGTGTATCCTGATAATTAGTACACGTCCAATCGTACTAAGCTACATCCAATTCCAGTAGATTTTTCTAGAGCATGTATAACAAATATGCCAAAATGAAATACAGTTCCAAGATGACAACACTTGCTGACCAATGTTACACTAATTTTTTGGGCACTGAGTGAACCCTCAAGTGTAAAGGTTTTCTCCCTATGGAGAGAGAAGGAGGATCAGCCACTACCATCCGTGTCCTTCTATAATCAGTGCGTTCCAAACTTTGGCTGCATCTTATGTTAACAGTTCAGTTAACATCTCATAGAAGGCTAGAAGAACTGAAGTCCAATGATTCCTCGAAAGGTCGGTTCAACCAATGTAGTGTCTATCATATGTGGAGGTAAAGAGATGAGGGGATAAATTTTATGGACTCCTATTGTAATTATGCATATGGGATATTTGTTCCTCCAAACAATTTTCCATTTGAGGTCACTAGTATTATTACGGAAGATGCTAGTGGTTGTACATATAACAGTCTTAACAGATAATGAACCCTACTAATCAGGTCAGGTAAAAAAGAATGATATAATGAAAATTGATAAATGAAAGAGAGTGATATTTTTTATGTGCAACTTTGTTGAATGCAGATTAATTCATCTTCCACTGTTCTTTTGATAAAACCCATCTTATCTATAACACTTCCATGGCATCAAAAAAAGAGAACTAGAGAAGTAGGGTCGCAATAATTAGAATTAAAAGTTTATAATCATAGTTCTAACTGCAAAATAAATAATAAAAATAGAATGATATCCTTAATTGTGGAAAAGTTTGGAAGTTGATGTAGTTTCTAATAGCAAAAAAAAATTGCAGATCTGAATAGGATAAAATAAGACCTTTTGGAGAAGGAACCTACAACATACAGAAGGCACATAAGAAAATCGAGGTCATACTAGCCCAAACATTCCTGCAGGCCATGCTTTTGCGGCTTCTCTAATTTCCCCGCTCTGCAACTTTAGCCCTATATTATGAAAGAGGAAGGTATTCCAAAAGTGAGCCTAAAGAAGAACTTGATAAAATAAAGCACATATTAGTGTGAGAACTGAGAACCTTACCCGAAATAAGAAAAATTCCAAAAGTGCTGAATTTTGTCAGATAATATCTGTGGGCAAGACAACCAATAGTAGGATCCGCAAGTCCTAAAGTTACTCCACTGACCAGAGCTACATAAATATTTTTGATGATGACCAAGTTTTAGTGTAATTAGAAAATGTGCTATATTACGAAGAAAAGGAAAACAAATCCATATAAGCTTCTTAAGGAAATTTTGTTTTAAAAAATAGATGTACTACTAAAACACCTACCATATTTCACTCACAAAACATTGGATAATAAGCAGCAATTGTTCGATGTGCAAGGATGTGACTTGTAGATATTTACATGATTAACTTATGCAACATAGCTTAGTTGGTAAAGTCCCTTGGCATAATACCAAGGACCTGAGATCGAATCCCCCCTATGTTTCTCTGGTAGGGGTCTGCCTAACCCCAGCTTACCTTCCAAAAAAAAACATAAGCGTACGGCATATTATTCAGCTTTCATATATGTCAATCGACCAGCTCACCTACTGATAGATATCGCCTTCAAGACATACTATTCCTACAACTTTCGGACTTTGAAAGTAAAACACAACTGGTGGTTGTTCAATTTATTTTTCTTTTTTAATTTCACTTTTCTTTTGCAGCGAAATACAGATCTATAGCACATGCAATGTCTAGCTGAACAGGATCAAATATTTCCTCATTGAATGTTCAACCTTTGGACATACACACACTAAAAATGAATCAGTGGTCCACATCTCTTACTACCCTTTGTTTCAAGAGAGAATTTAACAGAACAAAAAGATTGAGTGTCACTCAAAAACGGGATAGGATAACAATAATTAATTAGAAATAAGAACTCTTTGCAAAATGCAAAGTAAGATCATCTGACTGGTATATTTACAATTTTGGTTACAGATTTTTTGGGCAGTCAGTCGATGGGTGGATTATTGTTTTCTTCCTGCCATTTTCATTTTTCCCTTTATACTTATTGTCTCATTACTAAAAAAAAACTCTCTTAGGAGCAACGCTCTCGAACCACAAGTCCCGTAATATTTTGTGCAGGCCCGATCATTCTAACAAAAAATTCATTAATATTCTTGATACATGTACTCCATCTTAAGGGGCTGATTTAGCTTAAGAAGTGCAGCCATTCTATACCAATCACCGTTGGAGCCTCTTCAAGAATTCATCGTATAGAGCACTCACTTTGATACTTCTTAATTGACAATAAGTTTCAACTGTTCTTATGCTACAGGTAGTAACAGGTTCATCGATTATCATGAGAAAGATAGCTGAGTTGGTTACGACTTCCTACCGGCTAAACAAGAGCAAGGAAGTGATTTAAAACTATCCATAGTAGGTACTATAGAGAGGAAGGCCGCATGATTGAAAATCCTACGGTGCCAACCATTAAAGTGGGGCCCATCATTTCATGTATTTTGAATTTTTAAGGGGTTTTTCCCAGATTGCCCCTTAGTATGGGGTTCTTCCCCAAATAACCAAGTTTTGAAAACCCTCCTCTAAATGCCCTTATCATCTATTTTTCATAATTCAGTATTTATGAAAAGTCTTAAATACCCCTCCACTTATTTTGAAAGAAAAAGAAAAAGAAAAAGAAAAAGAAAAAGAAAAAGAAGAAGAAGAGGGATTTAGGTTAGATCTTCGTTCCCACCCCATTTCGGGCGAGAGTTCTTCGTTCCCATCCCATTTCCGGCGAGAGTTCTTCATTCCAAGAAAAAGAAGAAGAAGAAGAAGATGAATGAAACTCACCCACTCCCCTCATCACTACAAAATTAAAGACCTTTAGCGGCGCTTATAAAGTGCCGCTAAAGGTACATTAAGTGCCGTTATTGACGTTGTCGGGGATTCATTTAGCGGCACTTAATAAAAATACCGCTATAAAGTGATCTATTGCGGCATTTCTGTAATTCCTTTAACGGCGTGTTTCAATAGACATTTCCGTCATTTTCAGCCTCCCTATTGCGGTGTTTCTAAAGTGCCGCGAATAGTTAATTCTATTACGGCGCTTTCAAAGTGCCGTTAATACTCCAATATTTAGCGGCATTTGTTGAAGCGCCACTGGTGATGTCAAAATCAATAGCGGCAATTAATAAGCGCCGCCAATAGGTATGAATTAAAAAAAAAAAATTTATTTTTTGTACATTTTTTTTACCTGTATTGTTTGCACCTGTCAGCAATATAAAATAATTTAAACAATGTGGATACAATTTTCCACCTCTAATCCATCCAATCTATGTATAAAACAAAATATATCCACCAAATCCGATAACCTATACTCATAATGAAATAATAACAAATATATACCTGTCCAAAAAAAATCAGTCAGCAATATAAAATAATTTAACAATGTTGATACAATTTTCTACCTGTAATCCATCCAATCCATATATAGACTAAAATATATCAATCAAATCAGAATAACCTATGCCCATAATGAAATAATAACAAATATATACATGTCCAAAAAAAAGTGTCGGGTAGTAACAAAAAAAAATCATAAGTCTGCCTAGTTATCTCCCTCCGGTTGCTCTAAAACCCAACATGTGTGTGCTGCCGGCTCCCTCCTGAAAAGATAATAAAATACAATTGATTATTAGAATATCGAAATGATAAAATTTATGAATTCATAATTAATTAATCTGCAAAAAAACAATGTCATCTCAGATTTTTTTATACATAGAGAGTTTAAATAGATAAAAGTCTAGGATTTCATCACTAATATGAAAATTCATCACTAACCGATTAAAATCTAGAATAATTATTAGTTCTCAATCATCTTATTTTATTTATTTAATTTTTATGTGCAGCTGGGATATTCAAATTATGTATGAACAATCCTTCTGAGAATTGTGATAGTCAATTTTGATTCCTTTTAACCACATCAAGAAGACATTATTTGTTACCTGTATAGCCATGGCTCTATGTTATTATGTACAGGCTTTCATTTCTAGAAACTTGTGATATTCAAAAGACACAACAGGGGAAAGAATGGCCCTTCTTCTTTGTGAATTACATTCTCTGGATCTTGCTTGGGTGACGTGTCATGCTTGGGTGATCGCCCAAGCAAGATCTAAAGCACTCTCTTCTAGCAGAGGAGCCGGATCCGGATCCCATGCAAAGGCAAGGCGCAAATAATTTTTTTCCAATTTTTTTTCTTTTTTAAAACCAAGAATATATGTTTTAACCTATGAGTCCATTTATGGGTACATCCAAATATACTCCCTAAGCTTAACTGTTTATAACTAACCACTAAAGGCCAAGCTTTGACTTAGCTTTTTTTGTATTTTTAAATGTCAGCTCTAATCTTAACCGTTTAATCATGGAGTTAAACGGTTAGGATTTGAGAGTATACTTTGAGAGTTCCACAAGACTAATTTTTAACCTTAAGAGTTAGTGAATCTTAATCACAATTAAAAAAGAGAGTTAAAAGGAGACACATGGCAAATAAAGGGTTCCACCAGTGAGGAGCTAATGGACAAATGGAGCCGATTAAACAATCCAGCTCTTTAAAATTGGTTCCACCAGTGAGGAGCTCTTTAAACCATCTTTTGTGGTGGGCAAGAGATAGACCCATCAACATAACCAAACAGGTTCCCACCTTTGAGGTGAGGAACAATTTGAGGCAGCCATAGGGGATAGTTGTCTCGAGTCAATCTGACTGGGTTAAAATTGGAGAAAGTGACGAGGGGTATGGTAGTGGATGAACTGGATGTTGACATGATGTGGAAAAAAAAAAGGTGTAAGTCATTGGGGCTCTGATACCATGTTAAATCACAGGTTTAATTATTTGTGCTGCCTTACCAAATACTGGTTTATGTCTTTGTATTTATAATGATTTTAGATACAAAAGATAACTACTAGAAGTGGTTGAGTATCTGTATAGTCCTTATCACATTCTATTAACAAGTAATTCAAATATAGTTCACCTAGTCTTCAAGTACGCAGTTTTCAAAAGATGAGAGCTAGTCTTCAGGAGCATCTTGAGGGGATGAACACACGTCTCTAACAGTAAGCTTGGGAGAAAATATTCTATTTCCTTGAGAAGAGAAAAGGTATCTCCAAGGATGGGAAAAGCCCTTCAACCACCTTATCGCGTAGAGAGTCTCCTTTAATCCAAATGGTATTAGGTTCGTAGGGGTTTGGAGAAAATTGGTTTCATTGTAAGAGCTATGACCTCCATATATGTGGCTTGCGATGTGCCTTCCGGGCTGGCATAGACTTTAATTGCTATTCAAGTAGCAATCCAGCTCAAAGCTTGACTCGGTTCCACTCTGGCATTCTTGCAACATCCTTTGTACAGTCGTTTTTTATGTTTACAAGTAGCCCAACTCTGCATTATCTTGACCGGAGAGCACAATAATAAACGTAAAACCAAAGGAGCGGTGATTAGCGGACTCAGGGTCCGCTACTTATCTTACCACTGTGTCGTTGTGTCACTTTTAACACCCCTTTTAACCCTGGTTAAGCTTAAGAAAATTAAAGTTAAGATTTTAGTTTTTTTTTTTCTTCTTCTAAAAACTAAGGTTGGATTGCTTAACCTTAGGGGTGAGTGAACCTTAATCACAATTGGTGTTTGTTTAAAAGTGAGGCGTGGACCAATGAGGACTGACCTTTCCGTTACATTATGGAAACCTAGGTCCGTCAACTATTTTTCAACCAAAAAATATACAAGCAATGTCCAAAATTGATCAACCTAAGGTGAACGTTAACATTCCCCTCCCCCATAGATAAAGGAATAGAGCCAGATTTTCTTGCAGGAGCTAATAATGAAATGTTAGGAAATAAAAGATTAAAATGATCCACAAGTGTCCCACCAGAATCTATGGAGTGTCGAATCTGATGGTGATCATTAGAAGAATCCAAGCAATATAAACATACATATATGTACATATATATCTTTATTGATGTATGTATGCATAAATGGACAAACATTATATATATAGTGCTTGTATGATCAAATACTCCTACTATAAAGTTATCATGTATATGTTTTCTGCGTGATCTCCATAAAGATTGAATTAAAGCTATGATCTAAGCTACAAATCATGTATAGCTAGAAGTAGAAAGGCATTTAAGCAAAGGCTTGAAATTCTAGCAAAGACAATGTCACATGGACAAGGACCTTACAAGCCCAAAAGTTATAAAAACCATCAATTTCATCAACAGCATGTAAAGAGTCCATATTGCCACCAAGATCTCAGCCCGTCCTTTTGATTTAAGAATCACACTTTCTATCTTCACACCACCATTCACTTTGCCCCCTGAATAGATAACATAGATCAAAAGAAGAAGGAATAGCCATTAATTCAACAACATAAAAGTGCCTTAGTAGCAGTAGTCGTAGTAGTAGTTAAGTTATTCTCCTATGTTGCACCTCCATTCACACTTCAAGATAATCTCATTAACTCTCCACCATCAATTTCGCTGAATAAGGAACAAGATCAAGTTCCCAAGTTTTAGATGTCTCACTTTCCCTTAAACGGGTCCTGAGGATTCCCACACTAAGGAAAAGCTGAAAAGCTGCTACCCAACTTGCTCTATGGAGAAACCCTAACCCTAAACCTAAAAATCCATACTGCAACACCCTAATGAAATCAATGAACATTCCTCGATCACCCACAAAAACCCTATCATACACCACCACCACAACAACTAGCACCACCACTACCCACCAACCACCATTACACCACCACCACCACCACCATATACCCATCCACCACTAGCACCACTATCATACACCACCACCACAACCACTAGCACCACCACTACCTACCAACCACCACTACACCACCACCACCACCATACACCCATCCACCACTAGCACAACTATCATACACCACCACCACAACCACTAGCACCACAACTACCCACCAACCACCACTACACCACCACCATACACCCATCCACCACTAGCAAAACTATCATACACCACCACCACAACCACTAGCACCACCACTACCCACCAACCACCACTACACCACCACCACCACCATACACCCATCCACCACTAGCACCACTATCATACACCACCACCACCATCATACACCAAACGATTACAAGAACTGAATTTAAACAAACAAATGTTCAATAAAATTACCTCATTGGCCGTTCCTGGTGCCGTAAAAGGATGAACTGGCATCTGTTGTCAAAATTTATAATAAATAAATCAATGTTTCTTTCAAATTTTAAAAATGATTAATTAAAGCTTGTTAGATTATATACCTGCCCCTGTAAGAGCTGTTGGAGCAGCTGCTGCATGGTATCAAGCTGAGCTTGTTGGGCTGCCATCTGAGCTTGTTGGGACGCCACCACAGATTTCGTCTCCTGAAGTTCAACCCTCAGCAATTGGGTCTCGGCAGATGAGGAACCACTAGTACCGGCACGGCTCGAAGATGACCCCCATAAGCTGGTGGGAGTCGGGCCCAATCCACATCCACGGATGCGTCCAGGTTGCTCAGGCCCCATGACTTGAGAGAAAACATCATCCCGGCCCGTGCTGTCTTGCGAGCCAACCGATATCTGGTTGAGGAGGTCCCTCATCTGGTGCTGCAAACATTTTGAAACAATTACTACATTGAATTTCAGGAGTTGTGTTATATGATATAATGAATATTTAAATTACTTACAATCATTTCTTCTGTTTGAGAGTTGACTGCCCGGCCATCCTTCGTTGTGTGCATCTTTATCCAGACCTCAGCACGGCCCGGAGCTTCTCCTGAGGGACTCGCCAATCGCTATGGTAGTGACAATAATAGAACAACAAATTTTTAACTCATATGCATCAAATTGTTAAATAAATTATTAAAATTAAACCGAACATACCTCCTCTTCTCTAACTCTGGCGAAGCTCTTTGTGCCCGCCGTATGGGGAATCTTTTGGCACTCGCGACTCCTTTTATTCCTGGCCTTTCGTTTCTACAATATTACATTTATATATGATATGAGAGAAGTGATCAAACTTAGAAACGGTATAAGCATAATTAAATTCAAATAAAATATACCTGGCCCTCCTCGGAATACAAGAAGTCGACGAATACATGCCATTGCTCCGGAGGAATATCAGAGGGGCACCGGGCATAGTTCAAAGCAGGACGGTCCTCGTAAACAAAATGTTTCCTCTCCATTAGAGACTTATTGTCCCGCCATTTCTTATCCAGAGACTTCAAAATGTAATCCTCTAGGATAGGGGGGAAAATGAACTTCTCCTGCGAAAAAGTTGTCAAATTATTAATATATAAAAGAGCTACATAAGTGTGTTTTAATAACCGCTCAACAATTTTTTTTTGCTCTGACCTGTACGAGACCCAAAGCTCGTTTTTTCGCTTCATCACTGATTGCGCACCAACTCTGGACATCGATGCGAAATAAGTGGGCATTGCGGGCAATATTTCCCAAAAAGCCAGCCAAAGTGGTGGCCTCATCCCCCACGGGCTGTTTCGCATCATTTGTCGGCACTTCTGTTTTCTCTCCTGGAGGCATATTGTAGACTTTCTTGCACTTTGCTTTCCCACGTACCTTCTTCGCCACCGTGGCAGAAGGTGTGGAAGTCCCCACACCTGATGGGGTCGTCTCTGTAGGCTCCATCTGCAAAATATAGATATTAGCTTCTAAGAGAAATGAAACATGAAAATGAATATAGAGCACAAAGACATGATCTCATGAAACAATGAAATGAAAATCAAATAATAACATAGGTACCAAAACATCTTATTGAGTAGTTTATGATGAAGTACCAGCCATCTAAAAATTAGGCATGCATGATATCAAACTTAACTCTTTTACGAATGGAATAGTTTGAACAAGATTCTTGTATCCGATAACAAAAAAGTTATTCCTCCTTACAATAGAAGATGAACAAGAAAAGAGCACCGAATTCACAATTAAACTAACAAAATCTTATCATTAAAACAAAAAAAAATCATTCTATTTGATCGTTATATTCTGATTCAACGTCCTCATCACTAGATTCGGTAGAAGGAGCTTGTTGTTGTGACACTTGTGGAGGCGCATCAACAGTTGCTCCAGTAATCCCTAATCTCACCCAATCGACACCTCTGTCATCATCATCGTCATGTTCAGTGTCATCTAATTGTTGGTTGCCGAAAGGCTCGTTCTCCATGAATGCATTATCGTCCACAACAGCTTCCTTATTCATGTCAAAGAAGTCTCTTGGTTTAGTCTTGATGACAACATGCCAATCTTCTTCTGTTGGATCTTCGACGTAAAATACCTGCTCTACCTGAGATGCCATAACATAGGGTTCGCTCGACACAGAGTTTGCCGGGAGCAAGCGTGTGAAGTTCACAAGCATAAACCCAAACGCATCGGTCTTTATTCCTCTATCTTGTGTCTTCACATCAGCCCAATCGCACTTAAACAATACAAATTTCAGGCTTTGAGAGTACGTCAATTCGACTACATCCGTTAAGCGGCCAAAATAGGTTATATCGGTTGCAATGGGGGTCTTGTCCTTAGAAGTTGCATAATTTATAGTTTTTGCAGTGACTGTAACCCCACTATTCTGACTTTTGCGTCCTCGCTCTCTATCCTTAGTACAAAACCTATATCCATTTATGACGTAGCCCTTAAACCTTTTTGCGACTTTTTGTGGACCATTTGCAAGCCATGTAATCTCATCCGAAACCGGATTGTCTGAATCTCGCAACCTTTGAACCTATTTAAAGACCACATAAGATTAATCTATATATCCAAACATAACTAATGTGTTGTACATAATTCACAAGTTAAGACTTACATAGCCCTGAAACCAATTAACAAACTGTTCGCTATGCTTTTTTTGGATTACGTGTGGGGGCGTTTTGAGTGGATTTGTCATTTTAATTACATTCATGTGCTGCCTGCGAAGAATAAATCAACATGCCAATCATTTTAAGTTAAAAAAGAAAAAACAATGAAAGAACAAACTATATGATAATTGTGTTCTTACTCTGTATATTTTGTGACTTTATCGTAATTGAACAACACATAACGATGTGTCTGCTGCCATTCCAATTCACTTAGAGCAAATGGCTGCGCACCACCTATCACACTTTCATCGTCATTCCTCACTTGCCTGTTCAATCTCGATTCCACATTATTTAGGTACCTTGAACAGAATGTCAAACATTCTTCTGCCAAGTACCCCTCTGCAATGCAACCCTCTGGTCGAGCTCGATTGCGCACATACAATTTCAGTGTATATAAGTACCTAAGTGAATTAAATTTTGGTAAGACAAGGGAAAAACTATAACATGAAATTGAAACACTACTATAAAATTATAATTGAAGGTCTAGTGGTCTACCTTTCAATGGGATACATCCACCGATATTGTACAGGTCCACCTAGCATTGCCTCTGCGGCCAGATGTATAGGCAAGTGCACCATAACATCAAAGAAAGCCGGTGGAAAAATTCTCTCTAAATGACAAAGCGTAGCGCAATTTTCTCCTGTAACAGTCTCAAATCCTCGACCTGATAGACTTTGGAACATATAGTCAGAAAGAAGTTGCTCAATTCGATTAGGACTGAAGCTACATTCTTCGGCAATGACTTCCTCACGACCAGTGGTAGGAATTGTTGCATTATAACATGAGAGCCGTGGCTCTTCAGTCCATAAATTTTACGCTCTTTGATATTGACATGTCTTGCAATATTTGAGGAGTAACCATCCGGAACCTTCACACTCTTCAAAACTTTACAAAACAACTCTTTTTCATTTTTGTCCATCGAAAAGCATGCGGGGGGCAGATAAACTTTGCTTCTGCCAGGCTGCAACTGAGGGTGAAGTGCATGCCGAATTCCCATTTCAACCAAGTCGCTACGTGTTTTTAAACCATCCTTAGACTTTCCTTCCAAACCCAACAAAGTCCCGAGCACATTGTCGCATACATTTTTCTCGATATGCATCACATCAAGGTTGTGCCTCAAGAAATTGTGCTCCCAATATGGCAACTCAAAGAATATACTCATCTTTTTCCAATTATACGGCATATCGTCATGGCCCGTCTACCTTCGTCTAGTTTGCCCAATCTGCTTCCCAAGGGAGAAAGGGATACCCTCCAATTGACGCAACACATCGGACCCAGACATTGTAGTTGGAGCACATTTGAACTCTGTAGTGCCATCGAAAGAGTTTTTATTCCTCCCAAACCTGTGATCCGGCTTTAAGAAACGACGGTGCCCCATGTAACATTGCTTTTTGCTCTTAGACAAGTGTCGGCTCCAAGTGTCCTTATGGCATGAAGGGCATGCCAACTTTCCTTTCGTGCTCCAACCTGACAACATGGCATACCCTGGGAAGTCGCTAATGGTCCAGAGCAATACCGCACGCATTACAAATGTCTCCTTCTTCGACGCATCATAAGTTGGCAACCCATTCTCCCACAAGTCCTTTAACTCCTCGACTAAAGGCCTCATGTAGACATCAATGGCATTTCCTGGCCCGGAGGGACCAGGAATAAGCAAGGACAAAATGAAGTTCGGCTGCTTCATGCACATCCACGGTGGTAAGTTGTAGGGAATAAGAACCACAGGTCATGTGCTATGAGCAATACTCATCGTCCTAAATGGGTTGAAGCCATCACTTGCCAACCCAAGCCTGACATTACGAGCATCTGAAGTGAACAAAGGATATTGGATATCCAAATAATCCCAAGCAGGTGAGTCTGCAGGATGCCTTAAGCTCCCATCCTTAGTTCGATCTTCGTCATGCCATCTCATTTCAGAATCAGTCTTGGACGACATGAACAACCTTTGTAACCTCGGTCTCAACGGAAAGTGACGCAAAATCTTCGTCGGAGTTTTCTTCTTGTGTTCCGCTTAATCATCCCCTGTCTTCTATCTTGATTCACCACAGATGTCACATGCTTGCTTGTTTGCAGACTTTTTCCAGTAAAGCATGCAATCATTAGGACATGCATCGATTTTATCATAGTTAAGCCCCAAGTCTGACATCACCTTTTTTGTCTGAAAGTAAGTATCTGGTATTGTTGACCCCTCGAGGAGTACCTCCCTCAACAACTCAAGCAACATGGTGAATGATTTATTGCTCCATCCACTAAGACACTTAATGTGATATAATCTTACGATGAAAGACAACTTGGTGTGATTCTTACATGCTGGATACAAAGGTTGTCCCGCATCCCTTATCAATTGAAAGAATCTATCAGACTCGGGATTGGGATCCCGACTACTGGTACCCTCATCTTGTTTTGGGACTCCGAATACATCGTGAACCATATCTTCCATCTCATTCTGTCTGTCTTGCACAACCCGATTTTCAGGCACTTGGACAACGGGTGTGTGTTGCAATATGTCTTCCCCGTGATAAAACCAGATTTTATAATTCCGGTCGAATCCATAACAGATCATATGGTTGTACGTTGTAACTCTATCTTGATAAACCGCATTGTTGCATTTGGGACATGGACACTTTATACCGCCATTGTTATTAGTCACTCCACGAACTAATGCAAACTCTATAAACTGCTTTACCCCTTCTATATATTCCTTTGACACCCTATGTAATACAAAAATTGAATTCACAATTGCTTAGATACTAACACTTTGTTCCATTAATTTAGTACTTCTTAAAAAATTATGGACAAAAATTACCTTGACTTTCCAAATCAACTCCTATCCATGACAGATGAGATTAGGATTTCTAAGTCCTTCGTTAACTATATTCTGAGAAATAGCAAAAGTTTGAGATCATCAGTCAATTACAATATGTATGCATGCTTCCTATCGTCATCAACTCATCTTCTAAAGGGTGGGGTGTTCCTATCCCATTCAGGAATGCATAATCCCCAAAAGTCAATAGCTCAGGTGCTTTGTTCCATTTCAAAGAAATTTCGGCAGCATTTCCCTATGGTTCTCCAAGTACACGACTTAGACTAGGGGCACGAATGCCACATTGTCTAAATATGTACCCAGAGAACAAGAGAAACGACTGACAAAATTTTCCTCAATTTGAACAAACCATAAGCAACTGACTATATTGGAGATTATGCATTCCCAAACTGTCCAATCGGACAATTCAAGAATCATATACAGACAAATACACTTTATCACAAATAAGACCGAAAAGTTGTTAAACCTGCATTTAGCCCCACAAGAGAACTAAACGTCATAGTTTACAACTAGACCGTCCAAATAGGTGATACAAGAAATGCACTTGTCACACAATGATTCTTGAACGGGAGATCTAAGGTACAATGCATGCATGAGTATGAACGTAAGCCAATACAAAATTTCAATCATCATAAATACAAAGTTTAAACATCCCTAAGCAATCATAACATAGTAATTAAACACATTTAATTAGTAGTTTAAACAGTTAACATAGACCACGGGGTTCTACCATGCACTCTATAAAGTATAGTAGAGCGGGAATAGGATTGTTAACAAGTAAGAATTACTTAATGCAATTAAATCGAAGGAAAATTTAATATCAAAAGATCTAGCATGTCATTTTAGTTTATCTCTCAAGTTAATAATTGAGAATTACTCGACTCTCCTATTAATCATTTGAATACTAGTATAAAAGAATTAAGGATTTAACTAAGAGCTTTAATTAGAGGACCCCAATGTCCTCTTCCAAGTTGACCACATCAATCAAATTTCAATACATTGGGCAAGAAAAATAAAGTTTTTTAAAAATAATACTTTGACTGCCACATGTGATCAATTTGCAATTGGGTTGTCAATTTGGAAGAAGACCCTGTGGTCCGTTTTCCATTTCCCTTTAATTTGATGTGATCAATGTGATGTCGAAGAAAATAGTTGGATTTTATGTTGCTTCTACCCCTTGGATTTGAGAAGCAACTAGGGCGGTATCAAGACTCCACAAACTTTGATGAGAACATCTAGATTGTTTATATCACATTGGGAGGTTTAGTTATGAGGATGGGAAAGTTATGAGAAGATCTAGATTGCCACACCCATGCGGTGCAAGTTAGCAAGGGGTACTCAAAGACTGATCATAAAAAGGAGAGAAGGTACTTTTGGCATATGGAGGCTAGTAGTAAAGACACCATACTCCAAGCTTCCATTTCTTGTCTTTGATTTCCTTTGGAAATTTCAATCCATGGGCCCCATTTTCTTTACATGGTTTTTCTCTCATCCGTGATGATGGTTAATCATCATGTCTTTGATTTCTTGTACTTTTGGAAATTACAAGCTTCCATTTCTTGTCTTTGGAAATTACTTGTACTTTTGGAAATTATAAGCTTCCATTTCTTGTCTTTGATTTCCTTTGGAAATTTAGCTATAGGGATTGGATACAACAGGAATACAACAGAGAGAAAGAGAGAGAGGAGCTCTTAGAACTTCTGATATTTATCAAATTGCTTCTCTGTCCTAAATCCCCAAACACAGGGTAACTCAAATCAAAGAATCATTTAGGCAACCCATTCACAGAGTTTGCATTATATTTCTTCGTTGGTCCTCTCCTCTGTTTTTCGATATTTTCAATTCAATTGAGCTCACAGCCAGGACATGAATTGAAAGGATGCAAAAAGAAGAAAGTAGCATTGAAATGTCCTATAGAAGCTTTAGCAATCATTTGGAAATACCGATATCTTATTTCACAGATAGATCATCAAGTTAATCGAATCATTAAAAGTTTGATTTTGAAATGAATACCAACCAAAGATTTTCAGAAAATCAAAGCCCCAACCCAAATGTCAAGGTTCCCAGATCAGAAAAATGGGATTCGACACACACAAAAGAGAAAAAGCTCAGATTAAGTCCTTCATCAAATAAAAATTTCTTTAAACTTCCAAATCATTCGAATTCTCAATACAACAAAGTAGGCACCAATATCAAGTAAAGTAAACTACGCACCTCTTTCAACTCACAATATTGGTGGCCTTTACTGAGGCAAATTTTGAGTGTATTGAGGATTTTGGACTGGAAAACCAATCGTTGGAAAAATGAATGCAAACCTAAGAAATTCAAACCAAAAACAGAGTTCATGAATGTTACCTCTCTAAAAGGCCATACTGGGTGTCAAAAAAAAATCTAAGAGGCTCTAAAATCCTACCTTGATTTCTTTCTTTCTCCTTGGATTGGTGTTTGAATAAAGAACTAAGAGGTTTTTCATTGACCGAGACAAGTCATGCACCAATAAAAAAAATAAAATCTAAATATTAGTCTACAAACACCCACTCAAATAAAATCTGCAACCAAATTTTCCCTTACTCGAGCAGTAAAAGGAATCAGAAAAATAGAGGTTAACTCAAAAAATTAAAAGCCACACGGGCCGAAAATATCCCACAAATTCTTTTTAATTAAAATTCCTATTTCCATTTCTGAGCTTTCTCCAGAATCCAACACTGGCTAGGGCTCTCGCACGAAGACTTTGGAACTAAAAACATTTGAAAACTCAAAACCACTTATTTGAAATCTCAACGAGCATTTTGTCAAAACTCAAAACCTCCTATCTGAGATTGATATAACAACATAACAATTCAGATATTGACAGAAAAATTAAAGATGATTTCCTACTATCTGATAATGAAATCAATAGAGGATTATACTATTAGCTCCAAAGAATTTGTGGGATATTTTAAAAATTTAGAACTAGAGATCAGACAAATCCTTGAAGTCTCAATCAACTCGGTAAAATAAAAGCCCTTACTTAGCTTTTCCCCTTCTTAAAAAAATTTAAAATATCAATGTTTCCCCTTTTTTCCAAAATCCAATTTTAAAAAATCCAACACTTAAAATTAGAAACCTAGATGCAGAAAATCACTTCAAACCAAAGATCATAAAATGAAATCTCTATCATAAAACAATCGTGTTAGAGGAGACCGAGAGAGAGGAGAGGAGGGTTACCGCAGCAGCGCAGGTGAGCAGAGGATGGAGCCGCAACAGCGCAGGAGGTGGTCGGAGCAGTGCAGGAGGAGCACAGAGCCGGAGGAGCACGAAGCCGAAGGTGGCCGGAGCCGAGGATGGAGCCGGAGGTGGGAGCATAGAGGAGTAGGGAGCACGGAGGAGGAGAGGAAAATGGAGGGAAAGAGGAAAAGAAGAGGGAAAAGGGAAAAGCTGGGGCCCTAAAACCCCAAATACAATGCCTTTAGCGGCATTTTTAATAAACGCCGTTATATGCCCTTAAATGTTCCCCCTCTCGGCTCGGCGTGAGTTTCTATCCGCGGCAATTTATCATACGTGCCGTGGAAATTGGTTTCCCGCCATGTTTTCCGCGGCGTTTTTTAAACAAATGCCGTTAATGGTGCACCAATAGCGGCATTTATAAAAAAAAAATGCCGCGGTACATCTTTCCCGCTTTGTCATCTGCGACGGGCTGGTGAAAGTACCCAATACCTAGAAGTGATAATAGTTCTGTAATTTTTGTTCATGGGTATGATGAATATATTAAGCATTTTAAGTTCCTTAGCCTTCTTGAACCTTGTTATTTGAATTTTGATTATAGATAAATTGCAATAACCCCAATTTTTTTTTCAAATATCTAAACTGAGATATCTGTTCTCAAAAAAGTAGATAAGAGATGAGTGGGTGTTGAGGAATCTTTCCTTGGGAGCATGTTTAGTAGGTAGAACCTTTATGTTTTTTGGTTCAGGAACCATTTTACACATTCGATTCGAACCACAATACAAATTCACAGACGCTTCAATCGTCTTCCTCACAACAAAGCGAAGCGACAACCACTCCTGCAACTCTGTCCACATTCCTATCCTCACATATCTACAGGTGGTTTTGAACCCATTCAAGTGTTTAGGCATGGAAGCAGAGTAAATGATTTGAAGGGGAGAGAGAGAGAGTAAAAGGAAGCACAATATGTTAGCTAATTAACTTCATGATCCATATACTCTTCTTTTCCTCTTAGTTTTCCATACAAGTACAGAAATTTGTTACCTCCCAAGAAACTAAAAGGGAAAGAAGATTATAGAAACTCAGTAGCTCTAACAGAGGTTGGAACAACATAAGAAATTGAAGCTGCTCTCTGTGCAGTCATAACAGCAGGAACAACTGCATCAAAAGGATGTAAAAAAAATAAAAAATTGATGAAATCAAAGAAACTTTAGAAGATAAGTGGAGCAATTGAGATGAGAATATTACCATTCATCGATGATCTTTTCCTGTTCATCATCATCTGCCAGGAAGTTTTTGCTAGAAATCTCTATCTCTTGTGTTGATGGTGGATCCATTTTCCTCTCTCTTACATGCACTATATCTATGACCGGAGTTTGTGAATCCATTAAATGAGTTGCACTAGGACATCTAATTCAGCTCTACCAAATCGTTGCGTTGATTTCGATGTGTAGATAGTCTTAGAAACATCTACAGAGGATCATATGTGTGCTGAAATTATCAATTTTCTAAGTAGATCAAATTGCCAACTAAAATGTGAATAAGGTGAGGTGAAATATGCCATTTAAAAGGCTCTGTTCTGTGTTTTCCAATCTTTTTCAGGTATCTAGTGGGGTTGGTGTGCTGGCCAGGACCACACCTCAGGAAGTGGAGGTTCTAAATTCGATTCCCTTCCCCTTGTTGGCCACCCTCAGGGATGGAGGGGTCTGCACGTTTCCGAGGGATTAGTCGTGTGCTATAAGATGCCTGGACACTCTCGTTACCAAAAAACCAAATAACAGTGCTAGCTACTGGTAGAGAAATCTGACTTAGTGTAACAGTAGCATATATTTAAAATTGATCCAAAGGTTGTTGATTGTTGGTCTTGAAATGCCATTTCTTATTGTAAATGAAGGAACTAGCTTTGGGGTGTAATATTGTTCTTTGATATAATAAGGGGTGTAATATGATCTACTTTTAAAGTACTGAAAAAGTTGGCTGAGTTCCTGGAAACCATTTTTAAGTGCCAAAAGACAACCCACTCAAAACTCGAAAACTAAAATAGAAATTAGCATTTAAACTTTGAAGACATGATCAAGGTACTCCCAACCCGACTGACTAACAGCCTCATTTTGTCCTTGTCAAGGCTTTGAGTCTATTAACATTGCTCAATTAATTAGGTGAAACTTTATAATTAGACGTGCTCTGTCCAATTCCAAGGCAATCTGTTTTTTTTTTTTTTAGAAAACCCTCAATTTTATTTAATTTTTCAAAGCCTTCAAATCATCTTCTTAATTTCTGGAGATAACGATCCTTGTTGTGGTAACTCTTCAAACAATACCCATGTTGTTTGTTGGCTCGAGGTTTATAGTTGCCATGATACTTGGGCTCTTCTTACTCAACATAGTTCTCATGGCATGTGGACCATTCTCATAGAAGTCAACATAGTCCCAGTTATATGAGTCTTCTACTCTTCTTTAATATCTCTTACAAATATATATCACTAAGTTTCCATGACATTTTGGCCTATATCACAAATGCACCTCCATCTTAGTTGTTGTGACAACCAGCCCAAATGGCTTGGTTTTTCTGATCTTAGCCTAAGACGGTACTGATTTAGTTGAATTTTAATATACAGAAAAGGGTTCTTATCAGTTCTTTGAGAAGGTTGTTAATTAAAAAAGAGAAATGGGTTTGATCCCCATTAAAGCATTCATGGATTGTTATCCCTGGTATTTGTTTATGAAATGAAATGTATAAAAACATGTAATATCTATGCTTTAGCTCTGCCAAATGATCTTATCCACAAGAAATTCTCAATTTTCGCAGTAGTTCAAATTGTCAACTACAACGTGGAAGAATTGAGGCAAGATCTGCAATTTAAAAGCCTTCTTTTCCTACAATTCTCCAATATCCATTACTGGTCAAGAGATCTGAACTAACGCCGTAGTAGTGTCGTTTGTAAGTAGAGGCTTTTTTTATGAGGCAAGGGATACATATTACACATTACACACTGCCACTGGTACCAGTAGGCAGATGCACAAATAGGGATGGCAATGGGCTAGGAATATTGGGCTTGATTTTTGCTAATGTTTTATTAGGCACAACACATTTACAAAACACCCATGCTTTAGCACCTAGTGTAACAGCTCCTGGTGCAACTTGAATTGGTATCCATTGACACTCGTATTTATTGGTATCCATTGACACTCGTATTTATTGGTTTACATTGTTGCCAAACGCTACCTTCTCATTGATGAAAACAATTATTGACGAGGATATAATTGCGATTGAACTCCGGAGATTCGTACTCACAAAGCCCCTTTAACTACCGTTTTAACTCTAGTTAAGAGGTTTAAATCCTTAGTGTTAATATGTTTTTAATATAATTTTTCCTAATAATGAAGGTTAGATTTTTTAATCCTAAGGATTAGTGAATCTTAACCACATTTAATAGGATTAAAAGGGACATATGTTGACATGTGGGTGCGATTGGTAACAAAGGTTAATTGACTAGAAAGGTGGGTCGATAAGACGACATAGAAGATGGCTCACCAGTTGACAATAAATTCTTACAAAATTGACTATATGTCCCTCTAAAGGTATTTTAGAAATGTCTGCAATCTAGTAAATAGCTCTAGAAAGATTTGAACAAATTATACGTTTCGTCACCATTTTGTGGCGCTGCATCACAATTGAAGTCGGGAGAGTTCAATCACATACACGGGTCAACACGTGTCCCTTTTAACTTCAATTAATTGGGTTAAGATTCACTAACCCTTATGGTTCAACAATCTAACCTTAGTTTATAAAAAAATCGAAAAAATATTAACTATAAAGGTTAAAACTTCTTAACCAGAGTTAAAAGGACTGAAGTGCGATTGAACTCGGGAGAATTGAATTGGAACGTCAGATCTGTAATGGTCAAACGTAGGCCGTCGGATTTCATAGAGGCGGGTCGGGAAATTTCAAACAGATAGAGAGAGAGAGAGAGAGAAGTGGCCGTATCGCCGGGAAGCAGATCGATAGACAAGGTATTCCTCATTTTGTTTTCTCTTTTAACCCCATGAAACTACATGGTAGATTGTTTGCAAGTGCTTGGATTTGCATAGCTACTTGATAAATGATCTTCTTTTCTTCAGAAAATTCTAGCTTCTTGTATGGAAATGAGATTCAAAACTAATATTTGGAGATTGTACATAAAAATCGTAATCCCTTTAACCCTTTCCTTTTTCTTTTCGATCTATTTGCTTCAAATTAGGAAAACACTGCTACTGTGACTTCTGTATGTTGAGTTTTCATTTTGAAGTCGACAACATGGATTTTTTTTGAAATTTCAATGTAATGGCATTCAAGGGTGTTAAAAAGCTGGAATAAACCCATTTGCAGAATTAGTAGTCATATACCTCTAAAAACTAGAATTTTTCTTTAATGTGTCACCTGGATGAAATTCCATTTGAGTGGGATGTAAACTTGGTACATTGTCTAAGGAGTAGGGTTGATAGAGTTTCAGGTTGAGATTTGAAAGCAGAGTTGTTTCTCTGCCCTCCAATTTATTCTGTATAGTTGAGATTTGACCCATTTCAATTGTTCCCCCTACTTTACGACAATGTCTCCACTCTAAAGAACTCCTCCAGGGAAAAACTACCATTCTCCATTAGCGATTTTATGTAAGTAGCATCAAACTCGCTAGAATACTCAAAAGAACAAATAAATTATGGTGGAGAACAGGAGATACTACTGGCTATACTATGAGCTGCATTAGGTTTTTAAAAACACCAACAACCTCAAGAAATACAATGGTTTTCTACCAACACATTATGCATTTAAGACTTAAAAGAAACACAGTGCCGTACATGTATGAAACTTTGAACACTTTATAACAAAGGCTGTTATACTTTTCTTTAGCTTCAGTAGCCATCTTAATACTTATTGTACTTAGTTTACATCTCTCGAAACTGCTATGCTTTCTCATTTCTTTAATATATATCTCTTTTACGGTTTTACCGATCAAAAAAAATAATTAACTTTATTTAAATACCCCATTCAATCTCATCTAAATGAATCTCCCAAAACAATCAAAACCATGACATATGTACAAGTACATACCATTAGAAAACCATTGAATAACTTAGCACCCACAAATCACAATATTTCATTATTCCAGTCTTCTTTTAATAATAAATTTAAGGGCCATTATTTTGTGATTTAGTCACAAAAAATCTGAAAGTTTTCACTATCCCCTATATTTTTTTCCCTTTTTAAATAGGATCCCTTGAGCTGGAATTTCAAAAAATCAAACGACCATAACGACCTAGTACCAATTTACCACGATGATGATATATCCATATCTCTAGTGGACCACATTGCTTTTGAGTCTTTGGTGCAAATCCACCAAACTTCTTGACGATATGAGAATCTACACCTCACTCCACAAGACATCACAGTTTTATAACAACCAAAAACTGGCACAATTTTATTATGATAACCTTCAGTATGCTCTCTGTCCAACACTCTTTCCTTTCTCACAATAGGGGAAGTGTCTACTCCCACTATATTTATGTATATTTACATATATAATATCAATGTAATCAAAATGTTGCTAGGCAATGTCTAGGCCATCGCCTAATCAAGGTTAGGCAGGCTCTCTTTAAGCCGAGGTCACCTAGTGGTAGTGATGCCTATGTCTTCTCTCTTGCACACTAAAGCACTAATGACAAAGGCAGCCGAGATCCATATAAAGTTATTGTTATTTACAGAAACATAATAAATGCGTGTGTATGTTAAGAGATTTTTAACTTAAACAGATTTTGTCTTGGGTTTTTGCATTGGCCCCATTTCTCCAAATCCTATCCTCTTTATTTTATGTATTGACATTTTTGGTCTTATGTGTGTTTTATTTATCATTTCCAATCTTTATTTTTAACAGTATATGTAGTTCTTACTTTTTCTGTTTTAGTAATAAAGTAATTTAGGGATAGGCATCGTCTAATTGCCTAAGCATTGCCTCACCTTGGGACCCCTTATGGCCTCGCCTGTACGCTTTGATCGTATTGATACCACACATTTGAGTTTAACTTCTATTTGTTTTGTTAGTGACCTTAGCAATGTTTATGGAAGATTTATGTCTCTTGTCCTCTTGGCTAACCCAAAAAGAAATGATGTACTCTTGTCTCCCATTTTTTTATTTCTTTGTATAGACCAGTGACCAAAACACTCATCCGTTACGGTTTGGTCAAAAGTGAAGAGGTGAAAATATCTCATAAACGTTAAATAAAGGCATGCACGACAAGAATGGTAGTAAATGCTATTGCACACAAATACATCTAGATTTTCTATGGACAAAAATGCATGCAACTCCACGTTTTAGCTTCTAAAATTTCAATGAGGGTATTTAAGATCATTTAGTTTTTTCCTCCATTTCCTTCCTCATTCTCAAGAAGCTCTCTTGCTCTCTTCCCTGTGTTTTAAATGTTGAATGGAAATTACTGTCTTTCCACTCACCAACAACCATGATGACTCCTCTATTTCTCCGTTGTTCAATTTCTTTTTAGCTTTTTAACGTTTTCCTTTTCCCTCCTTCCTCTTTAACCTTCTCTGTCTCTTATACTTCAACTAGTTTGGACATTAGATAATCCTTCAAATCCTATTTTACAAATTCTTTGTCCTTTCCCAATACTATAAAGTTAATTTTAAAAGTGCAACACACATGGATTGACTTGGGGGTTTGTGTTTTGGGTTAAAATCAATTCCATGCTGCTTTAGGTGGGAAGAAAGTTTGTTGATCCTGACATAGAAGTCTCCTCTTGTTTGGCTTCAAAAAGAAATGGTTGTGAGAAGTGGAAGAGCAATAGGTTAGTGGATTATTCAAGCTGTTCCACAAGATTGTTGGGATGTAGGAATTCAAGATACAAAACGCAAATAGAAATTCATCAAACCCTTTCATGATCGCGATCCACATAGAGGGCGACGTAGATGGGGCAGATTGTACTGAGATGCTCAACCCGAAGAGCTAAGTAGAGACTTTGAAAATTAAGGTTTAGTTACCAAATATAATGGCAACATGAAGGGAGAGAATTTTCTCAATTGGTTTGTTAAATGAACCATTGATTCATGGAATTGATAGATTGTTAATTATATATGCCCTCAGAACCCAAAATCACGTTATTAATTATTAGATTAATGTGATTTTATGTTTATTTATTGTCTTATACATGTATAACTGTTTATAGGTATATATATTAGATGTTTTTATATGATGAGACCATAATGGGTCATACCCTCTGTTTGTGTCGATTTTGTAAAGAAAATATTTTTTTCTCAAAAATTCAGGTGGGGCTAGAGCTCCCCGTCCTCTGGCTCCGCCCCTTTCCCAGGCTACACCCTTATTATTGGTATAATAATAAAAAAAAATTCAAAATTTCAGGAGGGGCTGAAGGCCCCTTGGGCCCCATGTGGCTCTGCCAGTGATTACAACCAAGGTGATTGTATAGAGAGCGAGCGAGTAACACTCACCATAAAAAAAGGGATTGGGGGCAATTTTTTTGTTCATAGGGATTGAAGGTAATTTAATCATAAGTCAGTCTATGGGTACTCCCAAATATACTCCCTAATCCTGATAATTTATAACCAACCACTAAAGGCCAGGATTTGAGTTGGCTTATTTTGTCTTTTCTAATGCCACATTAGCTTTAATCCTAACCGTTTAATAACTAAGATAAACGGTTAGGATTTGAGGGTATATTTGGGAGTACACATTGGGAGTATCCCTAGACTAATTCTTTAATCATACCATATGAAAAATTCGAGAGTTAGGGGATGGGGGGCAGTTTGGTAGTTTTCACGTAAAAGCAATATCCATGGTAATCGCATTAAAAAGCTGGAATAAACCCATTTGCAGAATTAGTAGTTATATACCTCTAAAAACTAGAAGTTTATACTTTATTAAAATACCCCATTCAATCTCCCTGAATGAATCTCCCAAAACAATCAAAACAATGACATATGTAGTACGTACAAGTATATACAATTAGAAAACCATCGAATAACTTAGCACCCACAAATCACAATATTCATTATTCCAATCTTCTTTTAATAATAAATTTAAGGGTCATTATTTTATGATTTAGTGTCAAAAACTCTGAAAGTTTTCACTATCCTTATATTTTTTCCCCTTTTTAAATAGGATCTCTTGAGCCAGAATTTCAAAAGATCAAATGGCCATAATGACCTATTACCAATTTACCATGATTATGATATATCCATATCCCTAGGGGACCACATTGCTTTCGAGTCTTTTGTGCAAATCCACCAAACTTCTTGACAATTTGAGAATCTACATCTCACTCCACAAGACATCATAGTTTTACAACAACCAAAAACTGGCACAATTTTACTATGATAATCTTCAGTATGCTCTTTGTCCAACACTCTTTCGTTTCTCACAACAGGGAAGTCTCTACTCCAACTATATTTATGTATATGTACATATATAATATCAATGTAGTCAAAATGTTGCCTAGGCAATATCTAGTCCATCACCTAATCAGGGTTTAGGAAGGCTCTCTTTAAGACGAGGTCACCTAGTGGTAGTGATGACTATGTCTTCTCTCTTGCACACTAAAGCACTAACGACAAAGGCAGCCGAGATCCGCTTAAAGTTATTTTTATTTACAGAAACATAATAAATGTGTGTATGTAAAGATATTTTTAACTTAACAGATTTTGTCTTGGGTTTTTGCATTGGCTCTCTACCCCCCATTTCTCCAAACATATAAATGTGTGTGTCGGTATTATGCGTGTTTTATTTATGATTTCCAATCTTTATTTTTAACACTATATGTAGTTCTTACTTTTCTGTTTTAGCAATATAGTAATTTTGGGATAGGCATCGTCTAACTGCCTAAGCAATGCCTCGCCTTGGGACCCCTTATGGCCTCGCCTGGACGCTTTGATCGTATTGATACAACACATACGATTTTAACTTCTATTTGTTTTGTTAGTGACCTTATCAATGTTTATGGAAGATTAATGTCCCTTGTCCTCTTGGCTAACCCAAAAAGAAATGATGTACTTGTCTCGCATTTTTTTCTTTCTTTCCATAGACCAATGACCAAAACACTCATCCGTTTACGGTTTGGTCAAAAGTGAAGAGGTGAAAATATCTCATAAACATTAATAAAGGCATGCATGACAAGAATGGTAGTAAATCCTATTGCACACACATACATCTAGATTTTCTATGGACAAAAAGGCATGTAACTCCACGTTTTAGCTTCTAAAATTTCAATGAGGGTATTTAAGATCTTTTAGTTTTTTCCTCCATTTCCTTCTTCATTCTCAGGAAGCTCTCTTGTTCTCTTCCTTGTGTTTTAAATGTTGAATGGAAATTACTATATTTCCACTCACCAACAACCATGACGACTCCTCTCTTTCTCCCTTGTTCAATATCTTTTTAGCTTTTTCATCTTTTCATTTTCCCTCCTTCCTCTTTAACCCTCTCTGGCTCTTATACTTCAACTAGTTTGGACATTAGATAATTCTTCAAATTTCTTTGTCCCTTCTCAATTCTATAAAGCTATTTTTTTTAAATGCAACACACATGGATTGACTTGGGGGTTTGTGTTTTGGGTTAAAATCAATTGGTTTGTTAAATGAACCATTGATTCATGGAATTGATGGATTGTTAATTATATATGCCCTTAGAACCCAAAATCACGTTACTAATTATTAGATTAATGTGATTTTATGTTTATTTATTGTCTCATACATGTATAACTGTTTATAGGTATACATATTAGATGTTTTTATACGATGACACCATAAGGTTCCTTAGGTAATATTTTCATATGGAAATAAAAATTGCCGAAATAGATACGAAACAAGCTTTACGTATAGTATTGGTAGACCCCTATACGATACTTAAACTGATTCGAAACGGACGATACGTATCATTTATTAGTTTTTTATATTTTAATTCATTGTGTAATTGTAATTGTGTTTGCTATTGTTGTAAATATTGACCGAATATTGTATAACTTAATTATAGGATCTTTCCTTATTCTTCTTGTTAGATGTATTATAAATACTAACCTCCTAGAGAGAAGAATATAACTTTTCTTTCTCTGAAATTCAAACAACATGATATCAGAGCAGACTCTCTAAACCCTAACCTTTTTTTCCATTTGTTCTAGGGTTCTCTAAGCCCTAGGCCATCTCGACATCTCGGTACTTCTTGATCATCTCGGAATCTCAGCAGTCAGATCATCCAAGCTCTTGGTGCTTCTCTGTTCAGTGCTTCTATGCTCATCGCAAATCTTCTCCAGCAAGGTTTCTCCAACAAAGTTTTTTTTAGCTAGGTTTCTCCAGCCTCTTCATCGCAAGCTTCTTTTCTCTAACAATGTTTTAGCAAGGTTTCTCTTGCAGGCTTCTCTTCTCTAGCAAGGTTATTTTTTAGAAACAAATCTTCTCTGTTGGTTTGTTTTCTTTTTAGAAACACATCCAATTTACGGTAATTATAAAGAGCCCTCAAGGTTTCTGGAAAGTGCATTTTGACCCCCCAGAGTTTCAAAAATTACAGTTTCCCTCCGGAGTTTCTGAAATTACATTTTACCCCCCAGAGTTTCTGATATTACATTTTGCCCCTCGGAGTTTCTTATATTACATTTTGCCCCAAGTTTCTGAAATTACTGTTTGCCCCCAAAGTTTCTGTAAATTATAGTTTACCCTCTGGAGTTTTTGGAATTACATTTTGCCCTCCTGGAGTTTCTAGAAATTACAATTTTGCTCTTTCTTTATCATGAGTGATAAATTGGACAACAAGAAATCATTTTTTCTGGGGCCCCTGACCAATACTAAATTGAAGGGCCCTAATTACCTCCCATGGTCTCGGGTTGTTTCTGTTTCTCTAAAAGCTCGCGGCCAGGCTTCTTATATTACGGTATCCAAACCCAAAGATGCTGCCAAAGTTCTCACATGGGAACAGGAGGATGCTCAGATTATGACTTTACTTTGGAATAACTTCAACAATGTCGCTTGCTTGGACTTTTCCAAAGCTATTTGGGACGCTCAACAGGAGATGTATTCTTCCGATCAAAATCTCTCTCGTATTTATCAGATCTATCAGGACATATTTTCTCTCCAACAAGGAGACCGCTCAGTGGAAGAATACTTCTCTGTCTTGAAAGGGACGTGGGATGAGTTGAATGTCTATCAACTATTGACCACTGACTTGAAGATTCAGCAACAACAACGGGAGGAATTTCATGTTGCCAAATTCCTTTCCGGTCTCAAATCAGAACTTGCTCCTATCAGTTCTCAAATTTTATCTGGTAAGGAGATTCTGACTGTTGGTGAGACTTTTGCTCGTGTTCGGAGAGCTGCCATCCATTCCTTTGTTCCCAAGATTGACACTCGTTCAGCTCTCGTTGCACCTACTGAGTGATATATACCTCATCCTGAAGATCATTGGTCACATAGTTCTCTCAGTCATCAACATGGCCGTGGTGGCTATCATGGTCGTGTTGTTCGTGGTCGCTGGGGTGGTCGTGGCCCTCGTGGGACCAAGCGGTGCACCCATTATGTTCAAACTAATCATTCTGTTGACTTCTGCTGGAAGCTCCATGGCAAGACGATTTGGGCTAATCAGGTTACACTAGAGGGGGAGAATTCTGATTCTGTTCCTGGTGATCAGATTCTTCTTTCAAAGACAGAGTGTGATTTTATTCTTCAGCGCGCCAATGCCTCTTCCATAGTTACCAGAGCGAGAAGCGAAAACGAGAAGTAAAACGAAAGAGAAGCGGAAAGCGAGACTCAAAAAAACCTTAGGAAATGAGAAGCAAGAAATAAGATATAGGCTCTTCCCATTATGTTATTTATGGGTAGTTATACCTTTGATTTTATCTTACATGAGATTTTTATGGAAAAGCAGGTGCCTTAGGTTTCAAACCAACGATACTTACTTAGAGTCTACACCCTAGGCTAGAATGTGATCTACCACATCACTTCACATATACAACTTCCTTTGACTACTAGATGAGACGTGATGGAAGCGAGCTTCCTAGGAAGAGAGTTTGTTCGAGGAAACAAGCTTCCTAGGAAGCGAGCTTCCCACCTTGTACATAGCTTCCCGGCAACTATGGCCTCTTCCACTTCCACAAGCAATTTGGCCTCGTTAGGTAACACATGTCTCATTTCCTCTTCCAATTCTCTTGGATTCTTGATTCTGGGTCTTCTGATCATATGACATCTAACTTTTCCTTTCTTTCGAATATACTCTGTACTTCTTCTCCTTCTTTTGTCACTATTGCTAATGGGACTAAAACTTGTGTTCAAGGGATTGGTGCTTTTCGCTCTCCTGGTCTCACATTTGCCTCAGTTCCCTTTTAACTTGTTGTCCATTCACAAACTTACTCAATCTTTCAATTGTTATATGACATTTTATCCTTCTTATTGTGAATTTCAGGATCTAAAGACAAAGAGGACGATTGGTGGGGGTTATGAGAAGAATGGACTCTACTGCTTTCAGCCATCTGCCCCGTCTGTTTTTTCTGCTCTTCATTCCGTTGTGTCTCCTTATCAGGCATTGTCGGCTTGGACACCCATCTTTCGCAAATCTTCGACACATAGTTTCTTCTTTACCTGCTTTTTCTAATTTTACTTGTGAACTTAGTAAACACCATAGAGTTTCTTTTCCTCTCTATACTGATACACCTTGTTCACAACCTTTTACACTCATTCATTTTAATATTTGGGGGCCATCTCGGACCACTAGTTTATGTGGTGCCCAATATTTTGTTACTTTTATTGATGATTATTCTCGTTTGACTTGGGTGTATGTGCTTAAGGATCGTTCTCAATTGTTTAATGTTTTCCAAACCTTTTATGCTGAAATTACTAATCAATTCAATGCAAAATTGTTAGTCTTTCGCACTGACAATGCTCAAGAATATAAAGTTAGTTATTTTAAGCAATTTCTTAAATTTAAAGGCATCATACATCAAACATCTTGTGTTACTGCCCCACAACAAAATGAGATTGCCGAACGAAAGAATGGTCTCATTCTTGCTATAGCCCTTGCCCTTGTCATCCGGATGCATGTTCCAAAGATTTTTGGGGGGATGCTGTTCTTACAGCAACTCATCTTTTGAAAGAATGCCCTCTCGAGTTTTACAGGATAAATCTCCTTTTCAAATAATGTTTCCTGATAAAAATCCATTCTCTTTCCCCAAATTTTTTTGCATGTGTTTCCTTTGGTCATAACTTGCAACCTGGTCGTGACAAATTTGATCATCGTGCTCATAAATGCATCTTTCTTGGTTATTCACGTATACAAAAAGGGTACCTATCTTACGTAAGCATTTTGTGAGTTCTGATGTGACCTTTGAGACTGTTCCTTGTTACTCTCCTAAGGGTAATCAGTTACGGGAACCTCTGTTTTCTGATCTTGTTCTGCCTACTAGTATTCTTGGTCATCCTCTTATTTCTCAGGCATATGTTCGTCATTCCCAAGCTGCAGCTCCGGTCACTCTTCCTCCTGATGCTTCTCTATTGCCCACACTAACTCCCTCGGCGTCTGCAGATCCACCTCCTCATTCTGCCTTGAATCTTGATCTGCTCATTGCAGTTCGTAAGGGTACTCGTTATGATCATTTATCATCTTTCTTTCAAGCTTTTCCTACGTCTCTGCCATCTTTTGTTGTTCCAAATTCTTACAGGGAAGTTCTTTCACACCTTGGCTGGTGGAATGCTATAGAAGAATAAATGCATGCCTTGGTATTGAATTATACTTGGGATCTTGTTCCCAAACCTGCTGGAGCTCAGATTGTTGGGTGTTGTTGGTTCTTCACAGTCAAACGGAATCTCGATGGTACTATTGATCAGTTGAAGACCCATCTTGTAGCCAAGGGATTGACTCAGACTTATGGCATTGATTACACGAGACTTTCTCTCCATTGGCCAAGTTGAATTTTGTTCGTGTTATCATCTCCCTTGCTGCGAATTTTATTGGTCTCTTCATCAGCTCGATGTCAAAAATGCCTTTCTACATGATGATCTTGTTGAGACTGTGTATATGGCTCAACCACTTGGGTTTGAGACCAAGGGGAGTGTGTTTGTCATCTTCAGAAATCCATCTATGGACTCAAATAGTCTCCCCGAGCTTGGTTTGGAAAATTCAGTAAGGCAGTGGTCACTCATGGCATGACTCGGAGCCATGCTGATCATTTAAGAGGACGAAAAATGGTATTGTAATTCTAGTTGTCTATATGGATGATATTGTCATCACTGGTAGTGACAGGGAAAGTATCCAGATCTTAATTCGTCATCTTGGTTCCAGTTTTCTCACCAAAGATCTGCCATTGACTCAATTTGTAGCAAGCTGGGAGTTATAGATATATGCTCTCCAGCTTGAGGGGGAGTATTGTAAATATTGACCGAATATTGTATAACTTAATTATAGGATCTTTTCTTATTTTTCCTCTAAGCAGTATTATAAATACTGACCTCCTAGAGAGAAGAATATAAAATTTCTTTCTCTGAAATACAAATGACAGCTACTTGTCTTTGAGTTGATTCTCATGGCTTTATATTTGGTAAATTTGGTTTCCATAACTCATTTGAATTTTTTTTAATTTAATTTGATTTTTTAAAAAGAAGAAATTATATGTATCGGCCAAAACTGTTAATGAAACCGATACGTATGGTTTCGGTTGAGACTGATACATCCCCCGAAACCATATTTTTAATCCTTCGATATTGTAAAAGAACCTTTTTATGGTTGTGAACTATAGACAGAAATATGGTTCTTTAGTTATCCTTGTAGATCCAAAAATATTTTAAGTTATGGGTGTTGATTGGACATCACACTCTATTATACATGTTATTCTACTATATGATGTATCTCCATCATAAAGGGTAAAAACCTTAAAGTAAACATGTATGTGTTTGCAACAAGTACATAACACTAAGGACTCCTTGGGTTCAAGTTTCCTACAGCTGGAGGAAAGGTGTGGAATTTAAAGAAATCCCTGTATGAGCTGAAACGATCCTCAAGATCATGGTTTGACAGGTTTCGAATGGCTATGATTAAGTATGAGTACATGAAAAGTCAGACTGATCACAACTCACACATTATTCATCAAACATAGTCAAGGCAGAGTATCTACCCTCATAGTCTATGTTAATGACATGTAACGATCAAGAAGAGCTAAAAAGGCAACATCATCTTGCAGAGGTGTTTGAGATTAAGGATTTTGGAGAGCTAAAATACTTTCAGGGAATTGAAGCTGCTAGATTTAAGAAGGATATCTTTATATCTCAGAGAAATTGAAGGAAACATGAATGATGGGACGCAAACCCATTGCTATTCCAGTTGAGCAAAACTATAGATTGACGGATAACAATTGTCACGCCCCCAGAATCTACACCCGATATATCTCATAATTGCGTAGATCCGGGACAACAAATGTCACGCCCCCTGAATCTACACAATATATCTCATAATTACGCTCGTGAACCAGAAACACATCCCAGTGCACACAAGAAAATTATGAAAACTTGATCCATAACTAGATATGAATATCAAACAATAACTAAAATCCTCAATAAATAAAATACTAAGCAAAACATTATCTCAATTATTAACACAAATTGTACCTATGTCCTCACTACAAATTCTCACTCTCAAGAAAAAGAAATAAAACAACTAAGGTTCCGCTAGTTCTATGTGGAAAGAACCACGCCTCAAGAAGTGGAGGTCTTAAGTTTGAGTCCCTTCCCCTTGTTGGCCATCCTTCGGGATTTATCCCGACTATCCTGGTTGTGTAGTATAAGGGGATCTGCACCGCCCAAGGGACTTAGTCAGATGCTCTAAGAGGCTCGGATACCCTCGTTCTAAAAAAAATCTCTTAAAAAGAAAGATCAAAGAAGGCTGAGCAAAAAACTCAACAAGAGGACACATCCATAGGTGTACACTAACATTTATAGTACGTGTAACAAATAAGAGTATAGTTATATTATTATCACATTTTCTACACATGCACTAATAGTCAATTATCAGAATGGTAAATATTCAGTTATGTAATTCCTTACTCATTTTACTTATCATTAGGGGTCATACATAACTCTACCCTATTGGCAATCATTTGGGGCAACACATAGTGTCCCAAATGGAAAACTTAGGCTCCTACCTTAGTAACCCAAACCTCCTAATCTGCTACTCGCTCGCGCTCTCAAACCTCGCCCCTACTCTCAAACTTCGCTCTCCCCTTGGGAGTGCGGTTTCGGCTTTTGTAGAGCGCGATTTATGGTTTTAGGAGATCACCTGCCTAAAGAGTGCAGTTTTGGGGTCCAATTTTATTTCTATCCCATTTTTCATGTTACGTGTGGTGTATTTTGTCATTTTCCTTTGTATGGTATAAGATTCTTGTAAAGTTTGCTAATTATCTGTGCTCTTGTAACTGAACTTGGAATGATACATTTAATATTCGATAATCATTTTTTTATTGTGACTACAAATTTGAATGATAAATGATTTTATCAATTCTTTATTGTAGTTTAGAAAGTGAAAAAAATATATTTGCATCCACAAGTAATTAGCAGGAGTGTGTGAGTTTAGAGTGTGTGTGTGTTAGTTACATGATAACATTTTCACCAAAAAAATAGTAATTTTCAAGAACCATCAAGTACACACACACACACACACACACACACACACACACACACATATATATATATATATATCGGCACTCTCGACCCTATCCTAAATTGAAATTTGACCCTCTCGCCCACGCTCTACGCTCTACGCTCTACGCTCTACGCTCTACGCTCTAGTTATGTAGAATATTAAGCTTTCTTGTAATTAGGGAAAACCCTACTTATAACCCTACCTATTAATAGAATATGATAGGGAGAGAAACATAAGTTCTCTACTCTTTTCCTCCTCTTCTTCTTCCTCCTTCAAACCCTAAAACCTATCCCTAAGAAATTCCACTTGGTGTCGGAGCATCTTAAAGCATAAAGGAAGAGCAATAAGAAGAACAAACCCACTGGAAGCTGCTGATGTCAGCAGCCGTACAATTGTCGTCATGATGGCGTCAGTATGACGTCATCCAAGGGTAATTTTTTGTATGTTTTTTCCTTGGATTTGGTAGATCTACTATTTTGAAGATTTATGGTGATTTTTTCGGGATTTGTTGGGGATTTTAAGTGACTTTTTGTGAAAAAAATTCCGAAAATTACTCTTGCAAACCAGTCGAAAATACTCCTTGTAGGGGGGGATTTAACTTGTGGAAATTGGTAGTGAAAGATCTCCCTCAAAATTTTGGACCCTTGGTACTGGTTTCCTGACGATCAGAATCTCGTCGGAGCTCCGACGAGAATTTTTCTCCTCTATATTTTCCAACAAATGTTGTTTTTTGGGTTTTTTTTAATCTCCATTTTCGCATTCTAACCTTCATAGATGACGTTTGGATGGATTATGAATGCTATATGATAAAGTTTGGGTGCCCTTAAGTTTTGAGGAGGTGTTCGCTTACTTTTAAGGTTTTTTTTGGTCATTATTATTTTGGGTTGTAGAACCCTGTGGTACGTGCTAGTAGTGTGTTCAGGGGCTGGATTTGTGCAAATCAGTCCTTAGTTGACAAAAGATGGGCGATTCTGAGGTTAGTCAGTCTTCATGGGCTCCACCTTCTAATGATAGTTACTTGCATTTGTTATTAATAACATAGAAGGGTAAGACAGAGTACCTAACTGGCAAGAGTAAGAAGCCTTTGGCTACCAATCCTACTTTCAAGAAATGGCAAGCCGATAACGCCACAGTCAGGTCACGACTTCTCCACTCCGTGATTCCGGATCTTAGCAATGGATATATCCTTCTCTCCACAACCTAGGAGATATGAGATGCTATGAAGTAGACTTATTCTGAGGGGGGCACACATGCTAGAGCTTCTGAGTTGTGCCAATGTATTGGGCAACTGAGACAGGGTGATACTTCTCTGGCCACTTACTACTCTACACTTCGTTGTCTGTTAGAAGAATTTGACATGTTTCATATGTATACGACATAGTGCACTGAAGATGCTGTAGGGTATGTAGAGCCCCAAATTTATTATTCTTAATACTTGTGAAGTTTATTAAATGCTATGCAAACATGTGTTTAATTTTAATGTGTTTAACCTGCAAATTTAATGCTAAAAAGTGTTGATTTTAAAACCCAAATAAAACACTTAAATTAAATCGTTTTTGAGGTTTAATTGCATAAAAAGGGAGATAATCAAAAAGTAGCAAAAGAGTTAAAAAATAAATAAATTTCGGCGCCGGCGATCGATCGCCCAAAACGCTGTTCGGCGGCGGGTTTGCGCGATCTCACTTGTTTTGAGTCCCTAGGGCTCCCAATGTTATAAATACCCATTTTAGTCGTGGGTTGGGGGTTTCTAAAGGTCCCTAAAGTTTTCTAAACCTAAAAGAGAGTGAGAGAAAGGGGTTTGGAGAGATCCAAGAGGAAGGATCAAAGGTTTTGCAAGGAAGAAGGGTGAAAAAGCTTAGATCCTCCCCATTCGCAAGCGCGTGATCATAGGGAAGCGATCGTGAGAGGTAAATATAACTTCCTTCCTATCAATATAAGGATTTTTGATATGAATACTATGAAAGAGATAGATCTAAAGCAAGAACAAAGAAGATTAAGCATGATTGCGATGTTTCAGTCCCTTATGAAAATATATATGATGTTAGAGGATGTTATGAATTATGATTCCCTTATGAAAAATATATATGATGTTAGAGAATGCTTTGAATCATGATTTTCTTTTGGAAAAATACATATGATGATTTGAGAGTGTTTTAAATCATGCTTTTCTTGTGGAAAATATATATGATGTTTAGAGAGTATTTTAAATGATGATTTTCGTATGGAAAATATATATGATGCTTAGATAGTGTTTTAAATCATAATTTTCTTGAGAAAGGTATTGATGGTGATCAAGATATTCTTATAATTTTATTATTCATATCAACAAGGGGAAAGGGAATGAATTCGTGGTTATGTATGACGGAGAATGGAGAAATAGATAACAATTGGATTTGATGGAATGATTATTAGTTTGCTCTAAAATTATGATGTGTTATGAAACTAGGATTCAGTGAGATTTATTTGAATAGAATTATGTATTAAAAATTGAGACATTATAAATAAAATTGTCCCTTATTTTATTGTCGGAAAACGTGATAGATCTATGTTCTATATTGATTAATTTATAGGAAATTCTGCATGTTTAAATTTATGCATGATTTACAATCATCATTATTTCACTCACACTAATTCATGAAATTAAATATGAATAAACATGAGAATAAACAAGATGACAAGTATTATGCAAGTAAACAAGGACATGAGCATGATGCATGATTGAGTTTTGCACTGACTAAGTACCCACAAGCCTATGATCAAGGCAAGACCAGCCGTATACACCGGCGAATGTGTAGACAAACCGTAGACATTGGATAATGTGTAGACAAGCAGTATACACCGGATAATGTGTAAACCGTGTGGTACCTTGGAAAGTAGGGTATATGTTAGTCTCTACCCAATATATGGGGTAGAGTTATATTAAGTTATTACATTTGCATGTTGTTGGATACATTCACGAACAAGAAAATAAGTAAGATAAACAAGAGAAATAAGTACAAGTGATCAATACGTATAAGAATTAAATTTGATTTATGCTTCCGCACTCTGAATTGTTTATATGTTCACATGTCATGTTAAATTCTAAATCATGTTTTATATTAAATGTTATATTGTTAGATAGGATTTTATATATATGTTGGGTAACTTGTTACTCAGCTGATGACTGTTGTTGTCGGCAGGTTTTAGATTTGACATCTGTGCTCCAGGATCTTGGGAAGGGGAAGAGGAAGAGTACGAGGAGGAGCCATCAGGTGATTACCCTGATGGGGAATGGAATTTGGATCGCTGGCCATATACGGGAATTTAAATTACTAGTATTTTGATTTCGAGTTTTAGACTTTGTAATAGACTAATTTTAGATTTATAATTGGTTTGAATTTGACGATTGAGAATCATAGAGGATGATTCTAATTAATTTTAATGTTTTAGTATTTATTTCAGATATTAGACTTGATCAGTATTTATTAAAGAGAAAAATTTTTAGGTACATGTTTTAGAATTGCCTTAAATGCTTTATGATAGGAAGTTATGGAAGTTAATGATTAAGTCATGTGCCAAGGTCTCACATTAAGTTAGGTGGGATTTTGGGGCGCGACAGGGTATAAGAAGTATGTTGATGAATACAGGGTCTATGAGTTGTTGGCTGACCTTAATCCAGAGTATGAGCAAATCCGTGTTCAGATTTTAGGGAAGGACCCCCTTCCGTCAATCACTGAGGCATACTATGTTCTCCACAGGGAGGAGTGTCACCGGAATAACATGCAACCTTCTTCTCTAGAGCGGTTTGCTCTTTCTTCATGGTCACAATGCGGTGGCCGTGATAACTTTCGTGGAAGCAGGGGAGGTGGTAGGTCAGGAAACGCCGGGATGAGAGAGACTGGCTGAAGTGTGACCACTGTGGTCGCACTCGACACACCTGTGAGACTTGTTGGGACCTCCATGGTCGCCCACAGTAGAGAGTTGGAGGTCGCAGTGGTCGTAGTGGTGGTCGTGGTAGAAGCTCTAGCGCTCACTCAATTGCCTTTGATCTAGCTCCCGTTCTTACATCTGGTGCATCGTCATCTTTTGACAACCTTAGTCATTCCCCGTGCTGAGATAGAGCCATTCCCGCGCTTTATAGGTTAGTTGGAGCAGCCGGGTACATCTTCCATATCCTCGTTTTCTCACTCAGGTACATCAGCTTCGGCTTTTAGTGCATCTGTCTCCACATCTACTCATCCCTGGATTATTGATTCAGGAGCCTCGGATCACATGATTGGTATGTCATCTTTATTTGCCTCCTATCATATTTGCTCTGGTGGGAAAAAAGTTAGAATCGCTGATGGGTCTTACTCTTCTATTGCTGGTAAGGGCATAGTCACCAAGTACGGGTACGGGTATTAAACGACAATGATACGTTCGGGAAGTACGGGTTTTAAATGGTAAAACACGGGAAAAGTACAGGGAGTTAAAAATAATAATAAATTATTATTTATATATATATATATATATATAAACATAATACTAACTACTAATCATTTAACTCATAATTTAAGCTTACACAATTGCAAAACGAAGGCAACCACACAAGATTTAAACCACACAAATGCAAAGGATAAAGAGGAATACTCATCCCCAATATGTACATAAACTGATTAACTCATATACCCCTAAACATGAAGCTCCCAAAAGCATCACAAGATGGTTTACGTGTTAAAAGAATTTTGCGTATGAAAAATGGGTGACTCTTGGGTAGAATCGAAGCTAGTCTCTCCTAGTCCTAGCTAAGGAGATAAACCAGACATTGAAGGGGAATAACCCAAAAGAGAGAGAGAGAGAGAGACTTATCATTGCTGGAGAGAGGTTCCACCAGAGAGCAGCCGAGTGAGAGACGAGAGAGCTGAGACTTAAGACCAGAGCGAGAGACGATGTCTTGACGTTTTGCCCTAACACATCGTCTCGTAACTCTTAAAACACATTTTAATCTTCTTTTTTTGGTTAAAAAAGTTTTAAACGCGTATAAAACGGAGTACGTGTTTAAAACGTGTTTAAAACGTATTTTAAAGTTTAAAACGGTAAACACGTTTAAAACGGCGACCCCTTCTAAAAGTTTTAAATGGGTACTTTGTAACTATGGGTAAGGGTAGCATCTCTGCTATCCTATCTATGCCTTTATCATCTGTTCTTCATGTTCCTAATGTTGCTTTAAACCTTTTGTTTGTGAGTCACTTAATCAAGTCTTTTAATTATAGTGTCATTTTTTTCCCCTCACTGTGTCTTTCAGGATTTGGAGACGAGGCGGACGATTGATAGAGACTATGAGGAGAGGGAATTGTACTTGTTGGATAGTTCCCCACCGGTGGCTTCTCTTATTCAGCAAGTTCGTGATGGGCCTAGCAGTAGCAGTATTCGTGATCGTAACATTTTACAGTTGTTGCAGTGGTATAGACGTTTGGGCCACCCATCCTTTTTTTTGTTAAAGAAACTGTTTCCACAATATTTTGTTTCTGTTTCTATATCTGAACTTCAATGTGAAACTTGTGAATTTGTAAAAAAATGTCGATCTTCATATCCTGCTTATGGTAATAGAAGTAATTCACCTTTTTCCATTGTTCATTCTTATGTGTGGGGTCCTGCTCTTATGACTTCCTCTCATGGGTTTTCATTACTTTGTTGCATTTGTTGATGATTTCTCTAGAGAAACGTGAGTTTACTTGTTGAAACAGACGAGTGATGTTTGCTTTGTTTTTCAATCTTTTTATAAAATGCTTGAAACCTTGTTTGATGTTAAGTTAAAGATCCTTCGTTCTGACAATGGAGGAGAGTATCTGTCTACTAGACTACTTGTGTTGGTACTCCCTAGCAAAATGGTGTTGCTGAGAGGAAGAACCGTCACCTGTTGGAAATCATTCGTGCTCTTTTGTTTGGCACGAACGTTCCTAAACGTTTTTGGTCCGATGTCCTTTAGACTGCTTCTTATCTTATGAATCGCATGCCCACTGGAATTTTGGGTTTCAAAAGTCCTATTGATGTTCTGTCTCCATCTCCCTCCTTGTTTCCTCTTCCACCCAAAGTATTTGGGTGTTCTTGTTTTGTGCATATTGATAAATCGGTGCGTACCAGACTTGATCCTAAGACTCTTAAGTGTTTATTTTTGGGATATGCTCCGAGCTAGAATGAGTATAAGTGTTACCATCCCCCTTCCAGACGGTGCTATGTTTCTATCATGGTTTAAAAAAATGCCAAAACCGTTACGTAAAGCCCGCTACGTAAAGGTTTCGGTGACCTCCGATACCGTACCTTTACCCGTTTATTTCGAAACAAAATCGTAACACCCAAAACTATTACGTAACGGGCATTACGCCCGATACTTAAAGGTTTCGGTTTTAGGACTGGGTTCCGAAAATCCCTAAACTCATTCTAAAACCTCATCTTTGCTTCCTCTCTTCTTTTTTATTTATTTTTAGTACCTTTTTTTCTTAAAATCCTTTTGTTTTTTTGTTAATTAACAACTTGATTTGGAGTTTAATTCATAGTCTTGAAGGAATCCAAGACATTTTCTTTATTTCGGGTATGTTTCAACCCTCGACCTATTTAATTTCCTTATTTCTAAATTTTGAACTTCATATTGGTTTTAAAAGTATCTTGTTACTCATTTATTATATGTTTTTTCTATTTATTGGAAAATTTTGGATTTTTTAAAGCAAAAAAGAAAAAAAATAAGTAAAGGCCGAAACCGTTACGTAAAGGTTTCAGTTGTTTCCGTTACGGTGTTCGAAACCGTTTTTTTAAACCTTGGTTTCTATGGATGTACCTTTTTTGAATCCACCCCCTTTTATTCTGTGAATGAGACTTCTCATTAGGGGGAGACCACTGGTGTTGAAGAGATGTCTCCTTCTTTACCTGTTTCTGTTGATCCAGGAGATTTTCCAATGACTGGTAATGAAAAAAATTTTGTAAACCTAGATGGAGGAAAACAAAGTGAGGAGCTGGTTTTCTCTAGGAATCCAAATCGTGGGGTTTGGATGAAGCATACTAACAAAGAAGACCCTCACAAAGAAGGCCCTCACATGCCCTGCCATGAATCCTGCTCAGATCCAGGTAATATCCATACCTCCCTTGTTGATTCTAACCTTCCTATTGCTCATAAGAAAGGTGTTCGTTATTACACACAACACCCTATTTCTAACTTTGTGTCGTATGGTTCACTATCTCCCTCGTATTGTACCTTTGCTATGACTTTGTCTTCTGTGTCTATTCCTTGCAATGTTGCAGATGCTCTTTCTAAGTTAGAATGGAAAAAAACAATTGAAGTAGAGATGCAGGCTCTAAAAAAAATAAGACATGGGAGATAGTTGATTTACCAAGAGACAAAGTTTCAGTGGGATGCAAATGGGTGTTCACTGTGAAGCATAAGTCTGATGGGTCAGTGGAAAGATACAAAGCTAGACTTGTTGCAAGAGGGTATACACAAACACATGGCATAGACTACCAGGAGACGTTTGCTCTTGTAGCAAAGATGAACTCAATAAGAGTTCTCTTATCTCTTGCATCCATCCTGGATTGGCCACTTATGCAATTCGACGTGAAGAATGCATTTCTCCATGGTGACTTGGAAAAAGAAGTGTACATGAAACCTCCTCTTGGGCTCAAGTGTCCTGTAGCTGAAGGGAAGATGTGTAGATTGAAGAAGGCCTTATATGGGCTTAAGCAGCCCCCTAGGGCTTGGTTCGAAAGGTTTCGCCTAGCGATGATTAGAAATGGCTACAAACAAAGCCAAGCTGACCATACTTTGTTTATCAAGCACAACGACAAGAAGGTGACTGCTCTCATTGTCTATGTAGATGGCATTGTGCTGATTGCAGATAACCAGGGGAAATGTAGAAGTTGAAGGGCTTACTTGCCAAGGTATTTGAAGTCAAGGATCTAGGCCAGTTGAGATATTTTTTGGGTATTGAGGTTGCCAGGTCTATAAAAGGTATCTTTATATTGCAGCCCAAATATGTCCTTGACCTTCTTCATGAGACTAGTATGATGGGTTGTAAGCCTTGTGACACTCCCATTGACCCAAACCATAAGCTTGGTGAAGCCACTGGTTAGACGATTATCGAAGTAGGGAGATATCAGAGACTTGTAGGGAGATTGATATATCTCTCACTCACTCGTCCTGATATTGCTTATGCCATCAGTGTGGTGAGCTAGTTTATGCATGTTCCTACCTCAACCCACTTGGATGTGGTGTACAGGATTCTGAGGTTTCTCAAGTTTGCTCCAGGATAAGGATTGTTGTATGCCCATTCTGGTAATCTCCAGATTGAGGTTTTCATTGACGCAGACTGGGTTAGATCTGTTTCAGATAGGCGCTCCACTTCTGGTTACTATACGTTTGTTGGTGGTAATCTAATCACGTGGAGAAGTAAGAAATAGTCTGTAGTGACCAGATCTAGTGCAGAGGCAGAGTTCAGGTCGATGGCTTATGGATTATGTGAGATTTTGTGGCTTTGCATTCTCTTGACCGACCTAAAACTTCCCATTCAGGGTCCTATGAAGTTGTATTGTAACAACAAGGTGGCAATCATCATTGTTCACAATCCGGTTCAACACGACAAAGGCAAACACATCGAGGTGGACAAACACTTCATCAAGGAATAGTTGAAGATAGGTCTCATCTGCACTCCATTTGTGAAGACCGGTGACCAACTTGCTGATATTTTGATCAAGGGTCTTGGTTATACACAGTTTACTAAGATTATTGGCAAGCTTGACATTTGTAATATTTACATACCAGCTTGAGGGGAGTGTAGACTATTAAGCTTTCTTGTAATTAGGGGCATTCTTGTAATTAGGAGACACCCTACTTATAACCCTACCTATTAATAGAATATGATAGAGAGAGAAACATAAGTTCTCTACTCTTTTCCTCCTTCTGTTCTTCCTCTTCTTCCTCCTTTAAACCCTAAAACCTATCCCTAAGGAATTCCACTACTTAGACTCGTACACAACTACACCCAGTTAACCATCCATTGGGGTCACACACAGTTTACCCAATTGTGAATTTGGGAATTCAATCAATTCACTGCCCCTAGGGTTATACACAACATCTCCCAGTACTCAATTTAGGGTTGGTTGGGTTGACACAACTCTCCCAAGGACCCATTCTTGGAGTAGAACACATCTCACCCCATTGACGTTACATTTTTAGGTTTAACAATCAATATAGCTGTAAGCACATAAATTTACCGCCTTTCCTCCCCTCTCAACTCTAAGTGTCGAGATATGGTCCGAGAGTAGAGGAATAACGCTAAATTTATTCTAAGAGTCGCCACCTACTTAGGGGAAGTAGGATCCCAAGATAAATCCAAAATAAGGGGTTTATGGTCCAGAGTAGTCTAGGTAAGAGATCCATTTAGGTCCTGGGGAAGGGGTTAGGCACCCCAGGACCTCCATCCAATGATGATAACCTACTCATTAGGTCTAAGCCGAACATTTAAAATCGCTTAAAATTTCCTAAATAATTATTCATTTTGCTAATCAAACACAAATCAATATGGGGTGTAAAAATTTTATCTTTGGTTGGGGTCGAACCCTGGTTTGGGCTGCCTACTTATCCGGTTAGTCGGAATCAGACCCTAATAGTAGTTCGGGGTGGTGACTGTTTTTATACTCGTTTCGGAGTGTGGTCACTTCCAACTCGTGCTTGAATTGGGGGAATTGGAATTGAGATTTATGAATCTCATTCCGAGAGATGGTTGCGTAGCTAGGTGCTTGTGGGGGAGCTCTAGAGGGCGTTCATTTATTAAGGTAAGTCTTTATTTGAATTTTGTGGGTTTTTTTAAATGTTTTTGTTGTTCTGTATTTTTTGATTTTTTGATTTTTTTTGTATTTTTTAATTTTGGCAAGTTTAACTAGTCAAAAACTAACCTAAGTGCCCAAGGTAGGCAAAAAGGAAAATAAGGTCTAACTGACTTAATTAACTTAAAGGCAAAGAGCAGGGCGGATCGAGCGGCCTTAAAAGAAAAGAGGTTATGGTTTAAATACGGACCCTGCTCTAGGTCCCAAGGGGAGATAGACCAGTACCTTTAATTTATTTTGATTTTTTTACATTTTTTTGATTTTTTGTAAGACTAACTAACGGGGTAGGCCAATTGTTTAGGGTAGAAAATCTACCTAACTGCCCAATGTAGGCAAAATATAAAAAAAATCTACTGCCTAAACCCTATTGCACACACATGGATAATACATACATACATGACAAAATAAATGGGGCCCAAAGAGAAAGTTAATGGGCCAAGGCCCATTGACCACTAATGGTCACTTGGCTTTGGTCCACTATCATTCTAAAGCCTTAAGAGGTAAGCCCAAAAATTTTAAAATGACTCTAGGGGCTTATGGGCCTTAATTCACTAACATATGGCTTGATTCAAGAGCCCAAAAGATTCAAATCTCCAACACTCCCTCCTCACATTTGAAAAACATTAAGGACAAGCACAGGGGAGGTATTCACTTGCTACGTCTTGGTCTTGAACAAAAGTGGAAGTCTAAACTTCGTTTTGAACAAAATCAGGCCATAGAAAATGAATTCGAGCCTATTTCAAGTTTTGAATCATCTAACAAAATTTACTAAAATAAATAGAGGGTAATAAGTAAAAATGAGGGAAGAGATATACCTGCGAGGGTTGATGGTGGATGTGCGATATTGGCGGTTGCTCCAGTATGTGAAGGAAGAAAGTTGGCGTGGTTGTTCTGTTGATCCAAAAGTAACACTCACTTCTCTCACTCACTCAATCCCCTGAACAAGGGATCCACCAAATAAAATAAACAAAAACAAAAATAAAACCCAAGTGATGAAGCTGGCTTAAAGCCTGTTTCTGAAGAACGTGAAGAGCTATTGGCCCGGAGAAGATGATGGTGCTGCTGAATCTCAACAGATCTGGAATAGGCGAACGAAGAAGATGAAGGTAGCCATGAGAAACAGGGAGCTCGCCGGCGGTATTGCTGGACTGATCGGGCAATGATTCGCCTCCTCTACTGCAGATCTAGAGAAAGGAGACGATGGAGTGCTGTTGCCGAAATGGTGTAGCTCGCCGAAGGTTTCGAAGCTACCGGACTTGCTGCTGTCGCCGGCGGGAGAGAGAACCAGAAGAAGGATCTTTTGGTTTTGATAAACCTCAAGAACGAAGGATGAGTGAATAGAAAAACTAGTGAACAGGGAGAGGAGATGGGATAGAAGAGAGGAGAGCTCTCCTAGCTGCCGAAAACGAAAAATGGAGAATGAGGTGTGATGACCTCACGAGGAAAGTTTATAATGCTAGGGTTAGGGAAATTAGGGTTGTGGCTTTTGGGCTTGGGCCTTAGTGAGGGTTTAGACATGAATTTTGTTTTGGAAATGGACATGGGTTGCGGGTTTTGCCATTGGGTTGTGGATCACATGGACTGGATTTTTGCCCATGGGCTTTGAACATGGAGTTTTCTTTCCCTCTCTCCCTAATGTAAAAAAATCATAATAATAATAACATAAAATAAAATAAAATTGAGTTAAGTTAAAATAATTAATAAAATAATAATAAAATAAAATAAGAGGTAAATGAGATTTTAGGGGTGTAAAAATGGGGTGTTCACAATAGCTTCATGATATTAATTCATAATTCCCTTACTATAGTGTCTCAACCATAATAAAGGAGACTAAGCCATGTCATTTTAAGATATAGCACAACATGTATTCGACATATGCATGTTAGATTACACAATATGTTTAAGGATTCAATGAACGATGTCATGCATTCAATGTCTCACATAATACAGGTGGTGTTTCAATCACAATTGAAAAATATAGCATATGCTGAAATTTTGCAGTTTTGGCTAGAGTAAAAAATTTCTTGCTTGAGCCAACCTTCCTTTTTTTTTTGGGCGAAAGATTAACTTCATTTCAAAAAGAGATATTTACAGAAGAAGAGCTGGGCCCTGTGCGGGCAGGGATTGATATAGGAGAGCGAATGCTCATGTCAAGAGCTTGTTGGGCAAGGCCATGAGCCAAGGAATTAGCAGAATGATTGACATGTTGGAAGATGATTGTGTCGTTGTTGCTCAGTATAAACTTGATGTCCTTCAGAATAGGATAGATCTCCGAGTGGCACGGTATTGGGTCCTCTCTCAGAGTGTCGATGACTTACTCACTCGAGCAAATAACCACTTGCTTGAGCCAACTCCAAACCCAAGAGCAATTGAGTTTACTGCGTGTGTAATAGTAGGATCCTCGCTCAAGCTAAAGTATTCTCGCTCGAGCGAGATGCGATAGATCCAGAGGAAAATCCTAGTTTTTCCCATATTTTTCCCTCAACTCATATTTTTGACATAGATTCATTCAATATGATATACTAACACAAAATAACATGAATCTATTAACTAATACTATGCCAGAATATTTTCTCCCCTTCTGCCACTGCCACGTAGGATTACCATCTTATGACACGTGTCACTTTGGTTTCCCCAATTTAAACAATTCTGTTGAATCCGAACCATTCCCAACCCTAACATGCCATGTGTCACATTGATTTCCGTGTACCCACATCTAAAGAGTTCCCAATATTTCTGACACCCCTCTTTCGTTACAACTCCTAATTATACCTAATTAAAGCTAGGGAGGGGGAGGCCTACGTGGCGGGTCAATTAGGAGATTAGGATCATCTCTCTTGAATTGGACACACCTCTTGAAAATCTTTTGGAAAAGAGGCAACCATCCACATTTTGAGGTTTTTATTGCCACATGACCTTCATTAATTGCTGGGGAAAGAGGTTAAGAGGGAGTGTAAAAACTTTATTATCATCCCAAAGAGTCATGCCCCTTTCCATTCATCTCCTTTCAAAACATTTATAAGCTTCTAAAAAGTTACTCTATATTTCATCTTGAAATGTTTTCCCTCTTCCATGTACTCTTTTGTAAATGACACAACGATTCAAATTTTTAAAGAGGGCTTGTGTTGAAACGTGGGTATCATCCCAAAGAGTCACACCTCTTCCCTTTATTAAAAGCTTCTGCAATAACTTACTCCATGTTTCAGCCATCAATGCTCTCATTCTTCCTTGTGAAAATGGGCTTTCAATTTTTTTTTTAATTAAATGTATAAAGGATCTCTGGCATGACCTATGGAGGTTTTTAACGGCAGAAATATAAGAACACCCATCAATGCTCTCCCTCTTCATTATTATCGAGCACAACCTTCTTCTTGAATTGTTTCAGAATCCATTGGGATTCTAGATAAGCCAATTCAAGGATAAAAATATGGTGAAAATGAAACTCTTTCGAATCTTTTGGGGTTTTTGGTTTGATATCTCGTTAAAAATGCGATGGGAAGGGGTTTTGAGTGGAAGGTGTTTGTAGTTATGTTTAGTTGAGTATCTCGCAATGATAATTGATTTATGGGATAAAGCAGTCCCTAACAAATGGCGGTTTTACTCCACAACGTGATGTTTAGATAATTTTTCTCCGCATGGTCTAAAATTCTACATTACAAGGTGCTCTTCTTAGAAGCTTTTACCCCACTTTTCTTTTTAACTCCATTCTTGTTGTGATGCCTTTATTTTTTTTTCCTTTCTTCTTTTTTAGGATGTATCAAAAATGTTGTTTTTTGATATCTATGATTAGAATTAATAAGATATGGCAGAGGTCCACCCTGACCCATGTAGGATATGCACAGGACTCCAAAAAAAGGGATTCAAATAATCTGTGCCCTGTTCATATCATGGTGCATGCCAATTGGTTTTGAATATTATAAGCAACTGTGACATGTATATGGTTATTATAATTCTATTATCTGTAATCCTATCCTTTCACTAATGTGGTGTTGACATATATATCTTCTTCCCAACTTGAATTTTTGCACGTGCAATTGATAATTTTTATTTTCTTGTCAGCCTCTCTTTTATTCAAATTCTACAGCCTTACTATTTTCGAGACCATCAAATGCATAGTGAGTATTATTCTATGTTTCTATTACCCTCATATCTTATGGTGCATGCCAATCAATGGTTATTAATATTATAATAACTTTTGAAGCCAATCACTTTTGTGCAATAACAATTTCAGACGACCCATTAGGGTGATTTTTAATAACACAGTTTCTGCACTTGAAAATCAACAACAATTATCGTTAAAACATATTCATCAAATAATCAATTAACTGGGGTGCATATAATATTCTTCCTACCAAGGGTGATACAAATTTGGTTTCTGAAAATTAGTTTTTGAGTACCCACAATGTTATTCCACTATTATGTATTACATTACATAACTTTAGCTTACTTATTCCGTCAGTCAGAGGTGGGGGCATCATCCCTTCATTTCTAACCAAGGCTTGCTTGCGGGACGTTCCGTAGTTTTTAATTTTGTTTTACGGTTACTAATATTTTTCATTTTTATCCCTTACAATTTTATTTTATTTTTATTTTTGAATATTTTTTCATGCATTGCATGGGCTCCATGCTAGTAAACCCAATAAAAAATCATACTAATCTAATGGAGTATTCACTTGCCTTTTTCCTAAGTTTTTCTTTGATTGTAGATGAATCAAAGGAAACAATTGCATTGGTTGGATCAACCCTTACTCCACTCGAATCTCTAGTCCAACTCTAATGTCTTCCCAAAATCCAGCAGTCACCACCTTTGACCTTCCTCATATGTTCTCCACTTTGTTTAGCTTTTTAGGTTTTGTTTCATTAGGTTTCACTTAATGATTTTATACTAACCAAAATTACTAATTTATAGGATTGCCATTACTGAATAGTGTTTGGTCTCAAGCCCTATTTAAAATCAGATTCGAGTTATCCTTGATTTAAGTTATCTTAATCTCGACTTAGATGCATTACTCTGGCCAAATGTCCACAATCAAATTACTGAAATACCCCTACAAATATAATTAATTAATTAGGGTCACTATAGTAGTGAAGACTCCTTGATTGATATAGGGAGATACTAGAGGCTGATAGGCAGACTTATCTACCTCTTTCACAGTCTCACTCGTCTGGACCTAGCCTATGTGGTGAGTGTGGTTAGTCAGTATATGCATGCTCCTATGGCCTCTCGCTTGGAGGTTGCCTATAGAATTCCCAGATACTTGAAGTCTTCTCCTGGCAAGGGCCTCCTGTTTGCCTCCCATGGTCATATGAGGATTGAGGCATATACAGATGCTGCTTAGGCAGGGTTGGTTTCTTACAAAAGATTTGCAATATAGTATCGTACCTTAATGGGTGGCAACCTTTTCTCTTGGAGGAGTAAAAAACAAGTCGTTGCTAGATCCAGTACAAAGGCATAGTTCGGGTCTATTACTCATGTTGCATATGAGGTTTTAGGACTGGAGATGTTGCTGAGAGAGCTTGGCCTTCCCCTACAAAGATCAATGATGTTGTATGGTGACAACAAGTAAGCCATTAGCGTCACCCACAACCTTGTTCAGCATGGTTAAACAATCACATTGAGGTCGACATGCACTTTATCAGAGAGAAGCTCAACTTGGGGTTAATCTGTACTCTCTTTGTGAGGACAAGGGACCAACTTGCGGATATCTTTACCAAAGGAGAAGGAAACCCTCTGTTTCACACCAAAAAAACAAGATGGGCATGCAAGACATTCGTACCAGCTTAAGGGGGAGTGTTGAGAATGTTATGTTGTAGTGTGAAGGCATTTATGTCTTCACTTGTATTTGCCTCTTTATTTTCCCTTTGTTAGTAAGGGTATTTCTGTAATTGACCATATATAAATATAAGTAGTAGAGGAGGCTTAGTCATTAAGCACTCACTCTCTTTTTCTTTTTTCTTTCTTCTTCCTCCTCCAAACCCTAGCTTTTTTATTTTAAGTAATTTTAATTACATGATACCATACTTTCCACGTTCATATAGCTTAATACATCACAAAATATGAGCCTTATGCCTTGGGTTGCATTAATCTCCTCCCCTTGAAAAGACTCTCCCTCGAGTTTGTTGTTGTGACTTTAGAAGGTGCTTGATTCAATAATTTTTGGTCTAGACTTTCCCATACTCCCATTCAAGTTTTGGATGGATCGACAACACTTCATTTGCTTATTTTGCCGGCTTGATTTTTGAGCATTCTTCTAATCTTTAAGTACTTCAAAAAGGCAAAAGAAACTGTAGATCTTGTATTCAAAGAAGTTTTTGAGGGTCTCTTTAGAATTGGGTCATCTTATATTGATGGATAGATCAATAGTACTCTTCTAATTCTTATTTTTGCATTTTTTTCTGGGTATGTCATTGCTCTATCATATGTAATTCTTTTTATTTCCTTCTTCAATTGATCATAAAATTCTTCCTTCACCGTTGCTTCAAATGGTTGATTAGTTGCTTTAATGAAAATTGACCACTCATGCATCAGATTTTCAGTAAAGATTGGATCTTCATTTTATAAATACTTCTCAGAAATTGGTGGTGAGTCCCAATATATAAGTTTTTCTTCTAAATAATAAGACCGTGATTTTTTGTTGTTGACACACTTTATTGGTTGCTTACCGTCTTTGAGTTTGGAGGTCATCGAAGGATCTCTTCATGATTAATTTCAATTTTTTGAAAGGCTGCTTTAGGTCCTTGACATTCTTGTGGAGATTTAAATCCTAGAATGATGCATGACAAGCATTTTGGCTTACTCGTCGTCAGCCACCATCAACTGCAACCTGCTCTGAACCAATTGATGTGGTCCAATTGAAGTGAAGAAGAGAGGAGAATGAAGATCTGAGTCCAACTTTGATGATGACGATGATAAGGCTCAAAGTTTGATTACAATTCAAAAAAAAAAGAAAAGGGGAAGACACTCACCCAATGAGAGGAATCACTCAACTCCTATTCTCTAAGTCAAGAAATTCTCATAACAATGGTCTCTCTCTCTCTCTCTCTCTGAGAGGGGGATGTAGGTGCTCAATATATAGACTTGTAATACAGCTGTGGGAAACCATCACTAAGAGTTTTCATGCAACCTTGAAAATTCAGTACCTATGTTTCCAATATAAAAATCATTATTACCCCATCACATAACTTTAAATTTCAAGAGGCTCCATAACTATACCATGTTGAACTGATTTGGTGGTAGTGAGAAGCATGAAACAATGCACTACATCCAGCATGCGTTTAATATATAAGATTTGTGAATTTAGATGTGCATCCAGTTTATGTAACTTCCCTCAAACGGACTATAATACAATGTCTGGTGTTACTTGGTTAATATGCAGGAAGCTTTGTTGTGATAGATGAAAGTGGAAGGGAGAAGGCTCTTGAATCAGGTTGCAAGGTGACATATATGGTTTCACAAATTCTATTTTAGAACCAAGTTCGTGTACTTCAGAAATCTACAGAATGGTCTGTCTTCTTTTCACTAACTACACTGCTAGTTCATGCGCTTCATTGTGTTTATCACTTTTGACAAAACAAGGGAGAATCGTATTGAGGGGATAGTCTTTAGCACCTGGTTCCTCTCTTAATTTTAATTTTTTTTGAGTGTCCTAGAAACTCTTGGAGCCACATCCCCCCCTGAAATTTTGAAGAAAAAAAAAATCCTATATCATTAACAGGGGTGTAGCCTGGGAAAGGGGTGGAGCCAGGGTACGGGGAGCTCTAGCTCCCCCGTGAATTTTTGAGAAAAAAGATATTCTTTACAAATGGACACAAATAGATGCGATAGCCAATGAACTTCGCCCCCATAAAAAAAATTTTGGGGCTATGCCCCCGAACCCCCATTGTTAGCCCCCCCTACAAGAGAATCCTGGCTCCGCCCCTGCTCTCAAGCCAACTTGATTTGATCAAGAATCCAACCAAGTGAAGGGTGTAATATTGTTCTTTGATATAATAAGGGGTGTAATATGATCTACTTTTAAAGTACTGAAAAAGTTGGCTGAGTTCCTGGAAACCGTTTTTAAGTGCCAAAAGACAATCCACTAAAAACACAAAAACTAAATAGAAATTAGCATTTAGACTTTGAAGACATGATCGATGTACTCCCAACTCGACTGACTAACAGCCTCATTTTGTCCTTGTTGAGGCTTTGAATCTATCAACATTGCTCAAATAGGTGAAACTTTGTAACTGGACCTGCTCCGTCCAATTCCAACGCAATCTGTTTCTTTTTTCTTTCAAACCCTTAAAATGTTATTTAATTTTTCAAAGCCTTCAAATCATCTCCTTAATTTCTGGAGATAATGATCCTTCAAACAATACCCATGTTGTTTGTTGGCTTCAGGTTTATAGTTGCCATGATACTTGGGTCCTTCTTACTCAACATAGTTCTCATGGCATGTGGACCATTCTCATAGAAGTTCACATAGTCCCTGTTATATGAGTCTTCTACTCTTCTTTAATATCTCTTCCAAATATACATCAATAAGTTTCCATGTCATTTTGGCCTATATCACAAATCCACCTCCATCTAGCTACGAAGACAGCTGACCTTGGTTAATTCACTGATATTGTGACAACCAGCCCAAAGGGCTTGGTTTTTCTACTGGCACCAAGCTTTCTTTTGGTTATTTTTTTAATTCTTTCTTGACTATTTATTCATTATGCTTTCTCACACTCAATGCAGGACGAAAATCTTCAAAACAACAATCACTAATGATTCAAATGGCCACCTGCAGAGACCTACCTCCCGAAACGAAGAGGGGGACTGGAATTCGAGTGACGATGGTGTCCTCCCACTAGAAGCCAATTTGAACAGAATCAGACCCGTCAAGTTACATTCAGATTCAGAGTCAGATGCAGATAATAAAGGAAATGGAAAATCAGATTGTCTGCCATCCATTTGCTTTGGAAGATTTAGTCCCTGAATTTTCAAGGAGACAGCATTCTCCTTGGACTGGGCTCCTTTTTTCTTATACAACGATGTTGGGGAATAGAGTTCTAAAATCCCGAAGTGAGGAAGTTCTTGAAGCTTTTTGGGGTGCCACAATCAGCACGTCTGATTAACACTTATGCATAATTGCCTTATGTTTTTCTTCCCAATGATTAGGTGGTGCCATTAACAAATGTTCTTACCAGTTTTTGGTGTTTCTCCTGGAATTATATGAAAGGTCCACGTTATAGCTTAACTTGGCCTCTTAATCTTCTAAAACACAACAGTTCGAGTGATCGCATGGAATTTAGAGAGCTTGTATTGAACTGTTTTGAAAAAAGCTATAATTTATGATAGCTGAATGCACTGGAGAAAAGAACATGTCAATCTACAGTTGCCTTTTACTGAGACTTCCCACAAGACCCTTCTGTTATTAATCTGAAACTAGGATGTGCTGGTTGAATTTCCATACCCAGAAGAGCCTGCAGATTTCCAAATTCTTATATTCTACTTTCCACTAGATTCAGTAACTCTCATTTCCTAATCCAACTTGCAGAAGCTCTTGGATGGTCCACATAATCGAAGGGGATCTTAACCGTCCAATCATTGGATTTTTTTGGGCAATCTATAGGCATTCTTCGAATTGTTGGGATTATTTGATGAAACAATTTTGGGTCTCTGATGGTTTGTATTCCAAGTTCCGAGAAGGAGATTCTTGTAGCAGTCAATTCAAATGACCACACCCAAACTATATTTCAAAGAAAAAAAAAATCCACCCACACTAAACGAATAACTGAATAGACAAGCTCTAGGACAGCTACTAACCCTACTAACATAGAGAGTTAACAATAATAATAATTAAAAAAAAAACCAAATCCTCTACTATGATAATTGGATTTGGCAAATCTGATTATCACTCTAGAGGTTGCCACATGTCCCTTTTGACACCTCTTAACTGTGGTTAAGATTCACCCACCTCAGGGTTCACCCACCCATCCTGGGTTTTTAGAAAAAAATATTAATTTGTTTTTTAATATTAAAAAAAAATTTAAGGGTTTTTTTTATTATTAAAATATTTTTAAATGGAATTAATATTGTTTTGTAAAAACCAAGGATGGGTGGGTGAAGCCTAGGGTTGGTGAATCTTAACAATACTTAGGGGTGTCAAAAGGGACACGTGACGACGGTTATCACCCTAGAGGATTTGGTCTCTTAAAATAAATAGACAATAAGACAAGCACTAATTAGTTAATGAATACTTATCTAAAATTTAATTAAAGAATTATTTTGCACAAATGACAATAATAAAAAATAATTGGATAATATTAGATTTAGTTCAAAATAAGTTAAAAAACTCAAACGGGCAAATTTTTGAGCGGTAAAGTTGAAGTTACCGATTTAGCAACAAGTAACCCCAGCTGGCCGTTTATTCAGTTGGGTATTCTTATTCCAAAATAGAAACTAAAAAGGATTCTAATTTATGAAATTAGAAAGAATTAGAATCAGCCGTTTTCATCTCACTTGTTATAAATTAAGCAGATCGAAAGTAAAACCTTAATTTCTCACTCACTGAAATCCAAATTGAAAAGCTTGTGTTTCTCTGGTCTTCAAAAATGGCGCTGAACCAACGTGCCTTCAACCAGCAACCTGCTCAAGTATTTGTGAAGCTATGGAAGCAAGAGACAGGGAGCATTACATCATCGCTGGATTTATGCATCGAGCTTCGCGTGAGACTCAAACAAAGATGGATAGTCCAACAGGAGAACGGACTAACAGTGATGCCCAAAGAGGTGGTGGGTCGCCCCACCCTAAGAAACTTCTGGGTGAATTCTGGAGTCTTCTTGCATCCCATCACCTCAATCCCATTCGTTACTCAGATGTTGGGGCATGTGCGCCTCGACGGCCGCAGGCAGGGTGGCCTGCTCCAACAGATATCCTCCTTCGGAAATGAGATGGTTTTGAATGCGGAGGAAGATGATGTCCATGTTTGCGGATATATCTGTGGTGGTGGTCCACTTATTCGACGAGCGGGCGGCAATGGCACGGGCTTTGCAGGTACCAATGGATGAGGAAAGTGGAGGTGGTGTCATACCAGCTTTCAAATCCTCAATTGATGGGCTGCAGAGTGACGATGGAGATTCGATGAAGGAGGACTGCACTATTTGTCTAGAAGAGTTTACAGTGGGGTCTCTAATCACAAGATTGCCTTGCAACCACCCCTTTCATGAAGACTGCATTACCCGGTGGCTAGAAACAAGTCCCCGCTGTCCGCTTTGCCGATTCCAGATGCCTGTTTGAGTTTTTGTTATTTTGTCTCATTTTTTATCATGCTGTCCGATTTTGCCTGTTTGAGTTTTTGTTATTTTGTCTGATTTTTTTTATCATGTATATGATGATTGTATTAAGCATTTTAAGTGTATTAGCCTTCTTGAACAGTGTTATTTGAATTTGGATTATACAAGGATTGCAATTTGCAAGAATTCCCAGTTTTTTTTTAATGACTAAACTGAGATCTCAGTTCTTAAGAAGGTGGATAATGGATCAATGGGTGTTGAGGGGCATATGTTGATCATTCCGTTCAAACCGAAATAGAAATTTCATGTAGCTCTGTCCACCCTCCTCAGTCATGTAGCTCTGTCCACCCTCTTCAGTCATGTAGCTCTGTCTACCCTCCTCAGTATTCCTAGGTTGAGTTTGGGTATGATCAAGGAAATGGGATATTGGTGCAATGTAGCACCTCTATATCTATGCCGGGAATGCTGTCATGGCATTCTTAATCTTTGAAAAGTGCTTTCTGTTGTAATTCTTTCAAAGAAAATACCCAATATACATGATAGCACTCAGCAGATAAAGGGAAAAGAGGGCAATGAGGGTTCTGTTTTCTTTAATCATTTCAAGTGTCCTAGCCTTGATTTCTAATCATATAAGGATTCTAACAACCCCAGATTTTTATTATTATTATTATTTGTCTAATGACTAAACTGAGAACTCTATTCCTCCTAAGGTAGATAAGAGAGAATTAGATATTAGAAGGATCTCTCCTTTAGTACATTTTAAGTGTCTTACCTTGTATTTCATTTTTCAAAAATTGTAGGATTGTAACATCCACAGAATTTCTTTTTTTTCTGTTATGTCTGGTGACAAAATTGAGATCTCTAATTCCACAAATAGGTAGATATGAGAGAACAGGGGTTTAGGAATTTCCCTTCCTTGCATTTTATGTAGGTAGAAGCCTTCATGAATTATGGTATTTGATTCAAATTTAGAAAAAAAAATGTACTAGTGGGGCCATGTTATGTCTCTAATTTCCAATAGGTCTTAAGTGCTACAGAATGCTGTCATTGGCAGTTTGATCTTGGGAAGTTGGTTGATGAGTTCATTTTTAGATAATAAAAGAGAAGCGGTTTTGATCTCCGTTAAAGCATTCATAAGTTTTTGATTCCATGAAATGAAATGTATAGAAACATGTAATATATATGCTTTAGCTCTACCAAATGGTTGTGTTGATTATGGTTTGTGGATAATATCTACAAATGCTCTAACCCACAAGAAGTTATCAATTTTTTCAGTAGCTCAAACTGTTGACTACAACTTGGAAGAATTGTCTAGCATAAGTTCTGGCTGGTGAAAGTGCCCAATACCCAGAAGTGATGGCAGTTCTGTAATGTGTGTTCATGGGTATGATGAATATATTAAGCTTTTTAAGTTCCTTAGCCATCTTGAACCTTGTAATTTGAATTTTGATAATAGATAAATCGCAACAACCCCAATTTTGGTTTTCAAATTTCTAAACTGAGATCTCTGTTCTCAAAAAAGTAGATAAGAGATGAGTGGGAGTTGAATCTTTCCTTAAGAGCATGATTAGTAGGTAAAACCTCTATGGTTTTTTGTTGAGGAGCCATTTTGACACATTCGATTCGAACCGCAATACAAATTCCCAGACGCTTCAATCATCTTCCTCACAACAATAGCGATGCGACAACTGCTCCTGGAACTCTGTCCACGTTCCTATCCTCGCATATCTGTAATGATCCTTCTTCTCTTATAAGTTGATCAAGGAAATGGGATGCTGGTGCCATGTAGCATCTGTACTTTCCAAGAGGTAAAAAGTGCTGGGGAATGCTGTCATGGCTCATGGGCAGTTTGAGTTAGTAAATCTAGAGGTGGTTTTGAACCCATTCAAGTGTTCAGGCACTATATTTAAGCCGGGAGTTTGTGATTCCATTCAATGAGTTGCACTAGGACATATAATTCAGCTCTACCAAATCGTTGCGTTGATTTCGATATGTGGATAGTCTTAGAAACATCTACATAGGATCATATTGGTGGTGAAATTATCAATTTTCTAAGTAGATCAAATTGCTAACTAAAATGTTAGTAAAGTGAGGTGAAATCTGTCATTTAAGCGGCTTTGTTCTGTTTTTTCCCTTCCTTTATCGGGTTTCAGTAGGGTTGGTGTGCTGGCTAGGACCATGCCATAGGAAGCAGAGGTTCTGAGTTCGATTCCCTTCCTCTTGTTGGCCACCCTCAGGGATGGAGGGGTCTGCATGTTCCCGAGGGATTAGTCGGGTGCTCTAAGAGGCCCGGACACCCTCGTTACCCAAAACAAAGGGAGCAGTGCTAGCTACTTGTTGAGAAATCTGACTTAATGTAACAGTAGCATAGGTTTAAATTTGATCCAAGAGTTGTTGGTCTTGAAATGCCATTTCTTGTTGTAAATGAAGGAACTAGCTTTGGAGAGTGAACACAAGTGATAATAAGCCTCTTTACTCTTACTTAACCTCTGCAAGACCCTATATCTATTGAACTATTCTGAGAATATCTGTAACATACCATTGTTGTGTACAGTGGAGAAGAGAACAAGTCAATTATAATTACAACAGAAGCCTACCATTGAGACATTCCACAAATTCTGCTACATTTTATATGTATCTCAGCCTTCTGATCTTAACCTAAGATACTGAGTTAGCAATATACAGAAAAGGGTTCTTATCATTTCTTGAGAAGGTTGTTCATAAAAAGAGAGAAAAGGTTTGATCCCCATTAAAGCATTCATGCATCGTTATCCCTGGTATGAGTTTATGAAATGAAATGTATAAAAACAAGTAATTCTCAATTTGGTTGCTTTAGCTCTAACAAATGGTTGGGTTGATTATGATTTGTGGATAAAATCAATAGAAAACATCTATGAATGATATTATCCACAACAAATTCTCAAGTTTATCAGTAGCCCAAATTGCCAACTACACCACGGAAGAATTGAGGCAAGATCTGCAATTCAAGAGCCTTCATTTTCCTTCAATTTTCCAATATCCCGTACTGGTCAAGAGATCTGAACTAATAGCATCTATGGGATTGATCATTTGTAAGTTTAGCCTTTTTTTTTTGTAATTGAGGTGTCCCAACCCTGACAAGGAAGGACTAGTACTCCCTTCGGATGCACGCAATCACCTATAAACCACGTGCATCGAGTAAGCCCGGGAGGAGTTGAACTTGAGACCTTGGGCATCCATGCATCACCTGCCATGTGGTGATAAAATGGGGGAGAGATATCAGTTGGGGAGAAGTCAAAAATCAGGGGAGAAAATGAAATGACTTCTCCCCATTTTTAGCGCTACATGCTGGATGATGTATGGACGGCTGAGGCTGGGCCTTGGGCATCCGCCAGAGGTAATCTGTTTTCACAGCCCATGGGTCTATTTCAATAGAAAAACAATAAATATTTTTTAAAATCAATTGAAAAATTGATGTGATGACAGAAATTGATTTAAAAAATAAAATTAAAATGGACCAATAAGTTGTTTGTTGTAGCCCATTGCTGCTGCCCATTGGACCTTTATCCTTTTTCTCCTTATATGCCTCATATAAGAGAGTTGACATTTGACTTTTTTAAATCACTTGGAAGTTAGAAAATCTCTATTTTAGTGGAGTGCTAGGCAGCTAACACCAATTGGGGTCAAGGCTCTTCATGTCCCCCACCAAGTTTAAATTCCCACCAACTCTTTTCTTTCTTTTCTCATTCCTTTACTTGACAAGTAAAAGTATAGTATTTTCCACAGCTTTTACTTCACAAGTAAAAGTATAGTATTTTCCACAGCTTTTCTTCCTCTTTGAAAAATACTTTCAGCTTCATTATTAATTCTTTCCAAGAAAATTGTCAATGTAGATTATATGCAGATAAAGGTAGAAGTGGGTAATGAGGGTCTTCTTTCCTTTAATCATTTCAAGTGTCTTAGCCTTAAATATTATTGGAATTTGATTTTTTTTTTAATCATAGAACGATTCTAACAACCACAGAGTTTTGTTTAATGACTAAAATGAGAACCCTATTCCTCATAAGGTAGATAAGAGAGAATTGGATATTGAGAAATCTCTCCTTTAATATATTTAAGTGTCAGCTTTTGTATTTTATTTTTCAATAATAGAAGGATTGTAACAACCCCCGAATTTCTTTTTCTCTTTTCTGTTTGCTGACTAGCTAAATTGAGATCTCTATTCCTCAAATAGATAGATAAGAGAGAAGTGGGTTTTTAGGATTAATTTGTCTTCTTTGAATTTTATGTAGGTAGAAGCCTTGAATTATGGTATTTGATTCAAATATATAAAAATAATAATCTCTTCTTGTAAATACTAAATTGATATCTCTAGTTGCCCTTAACTGCTGAAAGGTCAAAGTAGATTAAGTCAGTTTTATAAGGGAAAGAAACCATCTTAACCATAGCTTTCCATTTATTCAAGTCAAAGAGGACCCATTTGATGCATTCCCCTCAAACCACAGTACAAATTCCCTCACACCTCAATCATCTCCCTCACAGCAATAGCCTTGAGACCAACCCCTCTGTACTTCTCTTCACCTTCCTTCTAGTAGTGCTGGTTGGTTTAAAGCTCTTATATTCCCACATATCTCTGAGTAATACCTTCTTCTCACACCCCAAGTCCAAATGAAAATTGTAGGAAAGAAGATAGAGTCAGTTAAGAAAATAGCCACGAAAGGTGAAGGTGATCAGCAGAGGCCGACAAGCTTCACATAATGAATGTTTGCTTGGTAATTTCCAAGAGCTTCCTTCGGACACAACTCCGACTGGGTATTTCGCGCTTTATGTTGGAGAGGACCGACAAAGATTTGTTATCCCAACAAGCTTCCTGTCTCACCCTCTATTCAAAATTTTGTTGGAGAAGGCCTACAATGAGTTTGGGTTTTAGCAAAGAAATTGTCTAGTGGTGCCTTGTAGTGTCTCTACTTTCCAAGAAGTCTTAAGTGCTGCAGAATGCTGTCATGGGCAGTTTGATCTTGGGAAGTTGGTTGAGGAATTCATTTAGTTAATTAAAGGGAGAGGCGGTTTTGATCCCCATTTAAGCATTCCTGGATTGTTATCCCTGGTATGAGTTTATGATTCCATGAAATGTATAGAAACATGTAATACCAATGCTCTAGCTCTACCCAATGGTTTATTGAATATGGTTTGTGGAATGATCTTATCCACAAGAAATTCTCAATTTTCTCAGTTGCACAAATTGTCAACTATATCTGCTTTTCAATAGCAGATTGTTTATTGTAGTTCAATAAACCAAGTACTGTATCTGCTTTTCATTCTCATGTTGATACTATTGAACTTTGGCATAGTCGTGTAGGACATGCTTCATCCGAAATTGTTCATAGAATTCTAAAGGATTGTAACGTTTCTGTCAGAAATAATAAAGATCATCTTTGTTCTTCCTGCCAATATGCTAAGAGTCATAGGCTTCCTTATCAACTTTCTACTTCAAGAGCTGCTTCTCCTTTAGACTTAGTTTATACAGATATTTGGGGTCCAGCTCCTCTTCTTTCTACGTCTGGTGCAAGATATTTCATTCTCTTTGTGGATGATAATACTAGGTACACTTGGTTATTTCCTTTACAAACTAAAGATCAAGCTTTAAAGACCTTTATACAGTTCAAACAATTGGTGGAGAATCAGTTTGAAAAGAAAATAAAATGCTTACAATCTGACAATGGAGGAGAGTACAGGCCGTTTACCAATTTTCTCAATACTAATGGCATCTTACATAGGTTCACTTGCCCGTATACCTCTGCTCAAAATGGCAGGGTTGAAAGGAAACATCGCCATGTAGTTGAAACAGGTTTAGCTATGCTTGCACATGCCTCTATGCCTCTTAAGTATTGGTTCTATGCTTTTCAAGCAGCTGTCTATCTCATCAACAAGATGCCTACCCGAGTTCTACAGTATGCCTCTCCTTACTCAACTCTCTATCATAAGAATCCAGATTACATGTTAATGAAAGTGTTTGGATGTCTTTGCTATCCCTTCATTCGACCTTATAACAGTCATAAGCTACAGTTTCGTTCAGTGAAATGTCTGTTTGTTGGGTACAGTTCTTATCACAAGGGTTACTTGTTTTTAGACTACAATTCTGGCCGAGTCTATGTTACTAGACATGTTATTTTTGATGAAAATGTCTTTCCTCTTGCTTCTACAGCAGTTGTCACTTCTGAAACTTGGGGTTCCGACACTCCAGCCCTGGTTACTTCCCCTTTTTTAGGACCTACTCTGCCAACTTCTGTTTCCTCTGACTCTACTGTTGACTGTTCAATTCCCAGTCCAATACTCAACTCAGAAGATAGATCAACCACACCTCGAACAGAAGTTTCTGACTCAAGACTACAGCTCAAACCAGTTATGACCATACAACCAGATGAAGGACCTCGTAAGATGGTAACGAGATCTCAACATGGAATTTTCAAGAAAAAGAAACTTTTTGTAGCTGAAAAAGCAAAGGAGCCCACTACTGTTAAGCAGGCATTGAAGGATTCGAATTGGACAGCAGCTATGGATAAAGAGTATGCTGCCTTGATCAGAAATAATACACGGGATTTGGTTGATCCCCCAACAGATGTTAATGTAATAGGCTGCAAGTGGGTGTTCAAGCTAAAGTACAAAGCAGATGGCAGTATAGATAGGCACAAAGCAAGATTGGTTGCTAAGGGGTATAATCAAACACATGGTTTAGACTACTTTGAGACTTTCAGTCCAGTAGTTAAACCGGCCACAATCCGAATTGTTTTAACTCTTGCTTTGTCTTCAGGATGGGTTGTAAGGCAGCTTGATGTGCAAAATGCTTTTTTGAATGGAGACCTCGAGGAGTGTGTATATATGTCTCAACCACCTGGTTTTATTCATTCCCAATTCCCTCATAAAGTGTGTAAACTTAGAAAGGCTCTTTATGGTCTTAAGCAAGCACCACGAGCATGGTTTACCAGATTGAGTAATGTCCTTTTGTCATGGGGTTTTGTCAGTTCCAGGTCTGATAACTCTATGTTCTTGCTTTTTGGACAATCTTCCACTCTTATTGTGCTGGTTTATGTAGATGACATTCTCATAACAGGAAGTTCAAAGGCACAGATAGCAGATCTTATAGCCAAATTAAACTCAACTTTTGCTCTTCGCGACCTTGGCTTACTGACTTACTTCCTTGGTATTGAGGTTTCATATGACAGCAACTCTATGCACTTGTGTCAAACAAAATACATTTCTGATCTTCTTGACAGAACTGATATGAAGGATTGCAAACCAGCAAAAACACCAGGTGTCGTAGGGAAGAGTTTGTCTAAATATGATGGAGACTTGTTTGAAGATCCCACCAAATACAGGAGTGTTGTGGGGGCTCTCCAATATGTTACTCTTACACGTCCTGATATCTCGTTTGCTGTGAATAAAGCATGTCAGTTCATGCAATCACCAACAACAGCACATTGGTTGTCTGTGAAGCAAATTTTAAGGTATCTACGGGGGACAATGCAAGATGGGATCAAATTACAGGCTTGTGATCATCTTCAGATTCAAGCATATACGGATGCTGACTATGCTTCAACTCCTGATGATAGACGCAGTTCAAGTGGCTACTGCCTCTATATGGGAGAAAATCTGGTCTCTTGGTCTGCTACTAAGCAAAAGGTAGTTTCTAGGAGTAGCGCAGAATCTGAGTATAGGGGCTTGGCTATTGCAGCAGCAGAAATCGTATGGACTTTGTTTCTCTTGCAGGAGTTGTGTGTTCCTCAACATCACATTCCTTTGCTTTGGTATGACAATGTTAGTTCGAGTTATATGGCCTCTAATCCTGTTTTCCATGCTAGGTCCAAGCATATAGAAATTGATTTGCATTTTGTTAGAGATCAAATAAAGAGAAACAAGCTGCAGCTCCAATATATTGCTAGTGAAGATCAAATTGCTGATTTGTTCACAAAACATTTGCCAAGCTCAAGGTTCTTCTCACTTCGCTCCAAGCTTTGCATAGTTCCTTGCCCCTTTCGCTTGCGGGGGGATGAAAGCCAAGATAATTTAGATGAGTCTTCTAGAAACTCTTGTAACAGCCATAGCACCAGCTCAGCAGATTAGTTATGCTAGCTGGAATCCGTTTAGAGTTAGTTACTTCTTAACCATTTATGGTTGTGTAATGGTTCTCTGAACTAAGCTGTAAATCAAACTGTATATAATAGAAGTTGTTATAATCTCTTACTTACTGTTTTTGAGAAGAGATTTTTCATATTTCCATTTTTTTCTCAGTTTGTTTTTCTCTACTCATTTTTTCTGCAAAACCTTAAATCTGGATGAAGATATCAAATCCACAGCCCCAAGCCACACATGTAATTTTGAGTTTTTGAACCAAATCTTCTCCCCCACTTTAATTCTTTAAGAACTAAGTTTTGGATAAAGAAATCAAATCTGTAGCCCCATGCCATACATGTAACTAAATGTCTATTGAACGAAAGCTACCTAATTCACATTCCAATTTGATCTACATTGTTCCTATTTCGCCGCATTCTCTGTGAAACTTAGCAGAAATTGACTTTAGTTTTGACACTTAATTGCTAAATCACATAAGAATTGGCAGGGTCACGAGGAATTTAGAGAAATATGCATTGAAATGTAATCTTTATCGTGTTATTGCTGTGTATAGTTGAAGAAAGAACATTTAAGGATTTGATTATAGAAAGCTGAGTGGGAATGTTTCAGATAAGTAGATCATCATCCCTTAATTCATTGTGCTGCTCAGGTACTTCTGGGGTTGTTGCAATCTATCAATAATGAATAAATTCAAATAACACAGTTCATCTGGGGTTGTTGCAATCCATCCAATTGGGATGCAAATAAGGTAGCTTTGGTTCAATAGACCTGTAATCACATGTATGGCTTGGGGATACAGATATGATTTCTTCATCGAAAACTTAGGTCTTAGAGAATTAATGGGAAGAAAGGAAATTTGATTTGTTCATCCAGATTTAATGTTTTGCACAATTAAAGGGTAGAGAAAAGCATAAAGGCGTAATACTTTATCTTGCCTCCACAAAGGATTACAAGATGGCATAACATTTAAAGACTAGCATATGTGGGATTAAGTCTCAACTTAGAATGCTTAATATAACCATCATATGAAGTACAAAAATTACAAATTATTGGCAGTGTTTTTGGCCAAGACCAAAACAGAGCTTGTGGTTATTACTCAAGACATCGGATGAGATAGGTGACAGTGTTTTTGGCGATTGTCTCTCAGTTATATGCACTTCTGTGGCTGATTTCTCATTGCTGGTCTCTGAAAATTCTTACAGGAGCATCCTTGATTTTCAAACTTAAAACAGATAATTCTCTCTTTTACATCACCCTTTCTAGTACCCCCTGTATATATATATATTAAAATGGTTTTATTCCTGGTTGTCGCACTTATGTTAGATTTGTGGCGACAAACTCACCCATTAAAATTTGCAGTCTCAGGATAAGCCAATTACTCTATGTATCTAATGAAATAAAAGATTTCAGTGCCATAACCCCTTTTTTGCCTCAGGCTCACAAGAATGTGTTTGAGTGTTAAAATTTTCCCATTATAAACCAAATCCTAATAAAACACTTCAAGAAGGCCAATGAACTTAAAATGTTTAATATAATCATCATATTTATAGGTTTCTACTTTCTAAAGACTATCCACATATTGGAAACAACAAAACAAATTGGTAGAGATGGTCGGCATAGATAATGGAATCACAAACTGCCGACATAGATATAGTGCAAGAACACTTGAATGGGTTCAAAACCACCTCTAGATTTACTAACTCAAACTGCCCATGACAGCATTCCCCATCACTTATTACCTCTTAGAAATTAGAGATGCTACCTGGCACCAGCATCCCATTTCCTTGGTCAACTTAGAGAAGAGGGATCATTTCAGATATGTGAGGATAGGAATGTGGACAGAACTGCAGCAGAGGTGGTCACATCACTATTCTTTAATTAAATTTTAGATAAGTCTTTACTGACTAATTACCATCTGAAAGCATTTTTTATATCCAATATTTAGTTGGTTTAAGAGTTCCTGAATCTAATAGAAATTAGAAATACGGTAATAAGCGCTTGGACATGAGTAGTAGAGTTTATGCAACTCCTAAGATTATAGAGAAGAATCAATGGAAGTTCATGAAAGTTGAGAGGGATATTCTAACAAAAGTAAATCTCCCCTTCATTGTGCAGCTCAGATACTTGTTGCAAACCAAATATCGACTTTACATTGTGCTGGACTTTTGTAAATTCAGCTTCACCACCATGGCCTTTTCAGAGAGGATCTTGCAGGCATATATACTGCTGAGATTGTTTCTGCTGCTTCTCACCTCTATGCTAATGAAATCATGCATAGGGATCTCAAGCCCGATAATATCATTCTTGATGTAGATGGCCATGCCATGTTTGCTGATTTTGGCTTTGCTAAGCAATTCGCAGGTGATACAAGATCCAAAACCATGTGTGGAAGAATTGAATATATGTCGCCCCAAGTTTTTCTCGGTAAGGGCTATGTCAAGGCTACAGATTGGTGGGGTGTGGGAAGTATGCTGTTTGAGATGCTTACCGGGCATCTTCCTATCATTTGTAGCAACAGACAGAAGATCCAGCAGAAGATAATAATTGAGAAGGCTAAGCTTCCAGCATTTTTACAAGGGAAGCACATTCCCTCTTGAAAGGGCTACTGCAGAAATAATCTGTAACGACCCCAAAATCCTTCAAGGCTAAAATAGGACTTTGAAATCGTCACATTACATAAACCTGCTTAAAAATCCATACATACAAGGCGTGCTAACACGAGTCTCCAAGAATGAGGATAATAAAATTTTGATCATAAAAAGTCAAATCATCTTGCACAGTAATAGTCCACACATCATAGTTCCTCATAACGAAATAGTCTAAAACCATCTGTAGGGTAAAACAACTAAGGCAACATCAACTAAGAGTCAAAAAGTCTAATATAAACATCTCGTCCAAAAAGAAACACTAAACTACTCAATAGGGATGACTATCAAAATCCCTAGCCTCCCTCTTAGGAAGCTCACCTTCTCCCTCTTCTTCGGCGTACACCTCCTTGGTCCACGGCTCTTCTCCTAAACCTGAAGACAATGACAGGTCAACTGAGTTTGGAATACTCAGTCGATAAACAAACTAACAACAACATAAAATAGCATGAGCAATAACAATATCATAACTCGGTTTATCTAAGCTTAATCATAATAACTTCACGTAAATAGGCATAATCAGAATGCGTAGCATATAACATGTCATAACATTATCTTGACTCGTGTACTTGTGCAATTCTTATCCATGAACTTACCTTAACATATGCATAGACTCATACATGCATGATTCATAGTGTTTTGTCCCGCCAACGCATAATTCATAGTGTTCGACAACGCGTAGAGTGGATGTTTGTATTGGGGAAACATTCTTTCATAGTATAACATGAGTGCGATAACGCGTAGAGTGGATGTTCGTAGTGGGGGATCATTCTTTCATGGCATAATTCATGACATATTCGTATCCAATGCATGCATGCTTGTGAGACAAGTGGACTCATGAGACTTGAATACTTACCATGCGAGTGCACGTGTGCTTGAGTGTCGTGATTGAAATTCTCGTGATTGAAATTCTAATAAGTCATCCCTTAGATTCCAATCTTCCGTTAGGAAACTCCGCTAGATTACATCTCCCTAGTTAGAGAATTCCCAATGTGGACGATTTTCCTCTAAGGTTTGGCCTACCCGAATACTGATCACCATACAAGTAAATAGGGCATAATTTATCATAACGACAACAATATCCATTTAACTCAATTTCTTGATAATCACAAGCATCATACTAATATTTATCATTCTTAGACCTTTCAACAAACATTTAGAGTGCGTTAATTATGGATACTTTGCCCTTTCACATTCTTAACATTTCATCACACCATAATCAATCCACACAACCCAAACATAATCCACATCCATACATTCATCCCAATCCTCCATAGTATTTCCCTTCCTCCATTCAATCCATCCATAGTTTACACCTATTTCCATCTCTAACAAGCTTAATCCATACATAATTAGGGAAAACATAAACAATCTCCATTTCTATCATTTATATTATACTAATATTCAAAAAACATCAATAATAGGGTTGAGTTAGAGAGTTTATCGACCTTAGAGATCCTTCCCTTGGATCCAAATCGCTCCCACGGTGATTTGGGGAAGCTTTGAGGACGATCTTCAAGCTTTCCTAGCGATACCCAAGCTATCTTCTTCTTCTCTAAGAAATCCCTCTCTCAAAATCCTAGGTTTTCTCTCCCTTTTTGCCAAATTAGGTTAGAAATAGGTAGAGTATTCCAATACCCCGAAATAGGATCCCTATTTATAGCCTCAAGGTCTGAGAACCAAAAGACCAAAAAGTCCTTAATAAAATTCTGCAAAAACACGAAAGACCGAGCGATCGGTGGTTATGACCGAGCGATCGGTCGCCTACCTATCGATCGGTGCTTTTGACTGAGCTCTTGGTCAAAAACACACTCTCTGGAAATTTTTCCCATACAAAATTTTGGACCAGTCGATAGATACCGATCGATCGGTTTTGGACCGATCGATCGCTACTTCTGACCGAGCGATCGGTTGTGGACCGAGCGATCGGTTGTGAACCGATCGATCTCTAGTAATCGGTGTTCTGCAGATTTTTGACCTATTAAATTGTTTCGGCCATAACTTTTGACTCGATCGTCGGATTTCGACGATTCAACTTGCGTTGGATTCATCTTTCGAAAAGGAACATTTCTGATGTTTTAGAATTTCCAAATTCTCCTTTATTTATGAACCAAATTGTCCCCTAAGTTGACTGATTTGCAATTCCATCAGACAAAACATCGGAAAATCCACTTTTGACTTAGCTTATACTAAAAATATGGAAAAACATTAAACATGAACCTCGAAGAGGGTTCCAATACCTTTCTACTGGTTTAAGAATCACTCAATTCCAATAAACGGTGCCAAAACTAGAGCTTCCTAAAGTTCAGGGTTTGATATGACATCCCTCTACTTACAAGTTTGATTAAGCCCTAATCACACTACACCAATTAGATATAAATACCTAAACATTAAAACATCAGAAGGACTATAATACCCCTAATACTTGCAATAAAAACATGAAAAAGATTCGGGTCTCTACATAATCTACCAAGCGGCTTGGTAGCGAGGAGATAAAGTGTCACGAGTGGTTCAGGCCGATCAACTGAAAGAAATTTGAGGCCCGGGAAATCAAGCCAAGCTTTTGTCCTCAAGTCACTGAAAACAGTGCATTGCTAATTTTGAAGGGTGTTGGACCAACATGCCACAGTTGGATTCTCCTGCTGGGAGCCCAAAAGCCAATGACAGACCCTTCAAGGGGTTCACTCACATGCATCCGGATCATCCAGATAACTGATCAATGTCATTTCCGTGTATGAGGAGTGCTAGCCCTACTCTTGATCGGGCTTTTTCTACTCTCAGCCTAAGCCAACCAAGTCTCCCAATTTCTTAAAAAATGTTGTGCCTTAAGTTGGTATCTGAAAGTTATTACCCATGTTTCCTACTAAAACATTCAACTAAGTTACTCATGTTATTCTTTTTTCTCCTTTTTTATTTATTTCCTTTTGTTGTAAACAGAAAGATGGGATGCTCAAACTTCTCATGTTCTTTACTTTCTCTTGAGGCTGTAGCATTGTAGGAAAACCTCTCATCTGTGCAACGGGGTCGGAGCATGACTGCTATAGAATAACGCTGATGCCACTTTCTTTCATTTAAGTAGTTCAGAGAGTACGGAATTTAAATTTACCTACCATTAGAAGTTACTTTTAACTATTTCAAAACTTTTGGGTGGTTCTTCATAGATGAGGCTCTGGAATCAAATCCATCATTATTTATAACTACTCTTGTAAGACTTGATGTCCTCTGTTCTTAAATTTATTTTGCTTCTTCTCAAATATACTTATTTGATTTTCACTTCATGATTTATTGGGCATCTTTGGAGTTTTAATACATGTCATCACCGCTTTTCAGTGCTTAAATTCCCTTTAATATGTTTCGAGAACTACAAAATTAAGGGTTTTTAGCAAGGGACCTTTAGCGGCGGTTCAAAAATTCTACTTTCCAACTTGCTTTAATACTACTATACCCTCCACAGTTCCCAGAATTAAAACTGTTTTGTTCTAAAAAAAACCCGATTAGATGCAACTCACATGCAGCATAGTTTAGATAAGCAAGTAGTAGGGTAACATGATCTGCGCAGAAGCTCTTGGATGGTCCACATAATCAAAGGGGATCAACTCAAAGGATGATCTTAACCGTCCAATCAGTGGAGTGTTTTGGGCAATCTATAGCTATTCATCGCATTGTTGGGATTATTTGATGAAGCGATTTTGGGTCTCTGGTGGTGTGTATTCCAAGTCCGAGAAGGAGATTCTTGTTGCAGTCTATTCAAATGACCACACCCAAATGGAATTTCAAAGGAAAAAAAAACCCACCCACACTAACTGAATAGACAAGCTATAGAATAGATACTAACCCAACTAACATAGAGAGTTAACCAAAAGCCAATGACAGACCCTTCAAGGGGTTCTCTCACGTGCATCCGGATCATCTAGATAACTAATTGAAGCCACTTCAGTGTATGAGGAGTGCTAGCCCTATTCTCTATCGGGCTTCTTCTACTCTCAGCCTAAGCCAACCAAGTCTCCAAATTTTTTAAAAAGTGTGTGCTTTAAGCCTTTAACATTAAAAAGTGCTATAACAGATTACTTTGTCTTTGCTAGTAAATAACTTAACCTTTTGCATTTGTAGTACACAAGTTGGTATCTGAGGAAGGGTTCTTTGGTCATTACCTATGTTTCCTGCTAAAACATTCAACTAAGTTACTCATGTTTTCTTTTTTTTACTTCCTTTTTATTTCTTTCCTTTTGTTGTAAACAGAAAGATGGGATGCTCAAACTTCTCATGTTCTTTACTTTCTCTTGAGGGTGCATCATTGTAGGAAACCCTCTAATATGTGCAACGAGGTCGGAGCATGACTGCTATAGAATAATGCCGATGCCACTTTCGTTCCCCTTTTTCTCTCTCTCTTCTACCCACTTTCTCTCTATGCTCTCTCTCTCTTCGAAGAAAGAGAGGGCTAATTTTTTTTTAATAATCAGTTTTAGAGATGGAGATATTTCCGTCCCTAAAAGTAAAATACTTTTAGAGACGGAAATAATCTGTTTCTAATACTCTAAACCATTAGTGACGCGAGCATCGACCATGGAATAGAGACGGACAATATTTCCGTCTCTAATACTCTTAGTGACAGAAAAACGATTATTAGACGGAAATTTTCCATCGCTAATCGGTAGCTTTCTTGTAGTGTTATAACTACTCTTGTAAGACTTGATGTCCTCTGTTCTTAAATTTATTTTGCTTCTTCTCAAATAGAATTCTTTGCTTTTTACTTCATGATTAATCGGGCATCTTTGGAGTTTTGATACATGTCATCACCACTTTTCAGTACTTGAATTCCCTTTAATACATTTCGAGCACTACAAAATTAAGGGTTTTTAGAGGGGGGACCTTTAGCATAACTGCCTCTGAAATGTACATTTAGCCTCGATTCCTTATAACTGCTGCTACATGTCATCATAGCGCAATATATACCAGCTGGAATTTATATGAAACTGCAGCAAAAGCATGTTCCCACCAGAATATTAGTGGTGGCTTTGAGAAACTGCCGCTGAAACCTATTTCCCACCAGACTATTAGCAGTGGTTTTGTATAACCATCACTAAAAATCAAGGGGTTCACTTATGTGCATCCAGATCATCCAGATAACTGATCAAACTTCAAAGCCAATTCAGCATATAGAGCTCAACTTACATGTGCTAATTTTAGACTCTCTCAATGTAAAGATTACAGTTCAATGCATATTTCTCTAAATTCCTCGTCACCCTGCCAATTCTTATGTGATTTAGTAAATTAAGTGTCAAAATTAAAGTTAATTTCTGCTAAGTTTCACGGAGAATGTGCCAACATAGGAACAATGTAGATCGAATTAGGATGCAAATAAGGTAGCTTTGGTTCAATAGACCTGTAATCACATGTGTGGCTGCAGATATGATTTCTTCATCCAAAACTTAGGTCTTAAAGAATTAAAGGGGGGAAAGCAAATTTGATTTGTTCATTCAGATTTAATGTTTTGCAGAATTAAAGGATTAAAAAATGGCATAACATTTCAATACTAGCATATGTGGGATCAAGTCTAAACTTACATATGGTCGATCCGACAGATGCTACTGCGGCATCACAGATACCTATTGGAAATTAGACATGCTACATGGCACCACCACCATCCCATTTCCTTGATCATGTTAGAGAAGAAATGATCATTACAGTTATGCGAGGATATGAAGGTGGACAGAGCTACATGCTAGAGGAAGAGAGATTCCACAAGGTACTGATCTCTTATCTAACAATTTGAGAACAGAGATCTCAGTTTACTCATTTAAAAAGGGAATTTTTTTTTTATAAAAAAAAACCCTTTATAAACCAAATTCAACATAGTTCAAGAAAACCAACAAACTGTAAATTTTTAATATAATCATCATATGAGTACAAAATATGAAACCAAATAACAGAAACTCAAATGGGCATCTTGAATCGGCAAAGCGGACAGAGGTGACTGGTTTCAAGCCACCGAGTAATGCACTCTCCATGAAAGAGGTGGTTGCAAGGCAATCCAGTGACTAGAGACCCCATGGTTAGCTCTTCTAGGCAAATAGTGCAGTTCTTGATGGAATCGGAATGTCGACCGTCGAATCTCACACGCTGCAGCGCATCAATTGAGGATCTGGAAGCTGGTATGACACGGCCACTCCCACTAACCTCGTCCATTGATACCTGCAAAGCCCGTGCCATTGCCGCTCGTTCGTCGCAGAAGTACACCTCCATCACACATATATCCACACACATGGACATCAACTTCCTGCCTTCTCCCGTGTTTGAAACAGAAACTGAGTTGGCCATCTTGTTCCCCAAGGAGGATATCCGTTGGATGGCGGCGGGCTGGCCGGGCATATTGATATCGGCAAGCGCCAACATGTCAGACACGAAGGGGAGTGAGGAGCTGGGATGCAAGAAGAGTTTAGAGTCGACACTGTAGCTTTTCTTGATGGCCTGAAACAGGTCATCTTCGAGCATCACTGTTTCTCCGTTCTCCTTTTCCACAATCCATCTGCAGCTCAGTCTCTTGCTAAGCTCGATGCTTAAATTCAGCGATGATGTGGTGAAAGTTCCTGTCTCTTCCTCCCATAGCTTCATAAGTATTTCAGTAGGTCTCTGGTTGAAGGCCATTTTCTCAGATTAAGATGAGAGAAACAGAATTATGATTTTAGTTTCGATTTGCTTAATTTATAACAAGTGACATGAAAACGGGTGATTGTCATTCTTTCTAATTTCATATATTAGAAAGTTTCTAATTTGGAATTAGAATACCCAACTGAATTAACGGTCAGATGGGGTTACTTGTTGCTAAATCGGTAACTTCTACTTTACTTTTCAAAAAGAACCCAAATCCTCTACGCTGATAACCGGATTTGGCAAATCCGGTCACCCCTTGAGGTAGCCACGTGTCCTTCTTGACACCCCTTAAATGGGGTCGGATTCAACCACCCATCCTTCGTTTTTTTTTAAAATTATTAATTCTTTTTTTACAAGTTTTTTAATATTAAAAAAGCCTTAAAAACAGTTTTTTAATTTTTGAAAAAAAAGAATTAATATTTAAAAAGAAAAACCAAGTATGGGTGGGTGAACCCTAAGGGGGGTGAATCTTAACCACAGTTAAGAAATGTCCAAAGGAACATGTGGCTACCTCAAGGGGTGATAACCGGATTTGCAAATCCGGTCACCCCAGAGGATTTGGCTTTTTCAAAAAAATTGCCCGTTTATTTCAGTTTATTAACTTATTTTTAAGGAAAATACATAACTCACTGCCGCAGTAGACTACCTAATCTAATGTACAATCCTCATTAGTCAATGCCCCCTTTTCACCACACATCAACTGCAGTTAAAGATTCACTCACTATAGTTAAGCAATCTATGCTTCATTTTTACGAAGTAAAAAAACCAAAATATTTACTTTAATTTTCTTAAGCTTAACTATAGTTAAATGAGTGTTAAAAGGACACGTGGCCATGACATTAGAATACCAATTCTAATGCGGGGGGTGCTAAGCACTGCCCTATTTTAAAATCTAAATCTTATTTCAAACATAATAGTTATCAAATACTCTAAATATGATATAGAGCTCTGCATTAAAGGTTATGCGGAGCTCCCCCAATTTTTAATGTAAAATGTAACTGCATTTTCGTTATAATTGATCTTTGGAGCAGTCATAATATTCGGCTACTTTATTACTGAATGTATATAATTATATACTAAGCTCAAGTTTGATTCTTAATTTTTTTAAAATTTAATACAATTTTAATAAAATTATTAATTAATAAATTATAATATAAAAAAATCTGAAAAAATTAATACATTCATATAAGAAAATAAGATTGGGGATAGTCAATCGGTCCAAAGAGGAGAGAGTTAAATTAGAGTGTGTGCTTTTACCTTATCTTAAACGTATTTAATGAATACTAACAATTATTTAAATTTATGATAAATAAAATTAAAAATATTAATTTGTATTAATATTAATAACTTCATCAGTATAAGTATAAGTGTGTAGTATAAGTATAAGTGTGTGTATATATATATATATATTTGAGCCAATTGTAGCTCAAATAAAAACCTTGGCTTGATTTGTTCGAGCTAGAATATTAGATTGAGCTTGGCTCAAACAAGCGGAACTGAGTCGAGATACACACCTGCCACATTTTATTTTCTACCAATTGTAACAAAAAAAAGATATATATATATATATATATATATATATATATTTTTATAACTAGACATGTGGAGGGAGTCAATCAGTGATGCCTTTTCTATACACCCTGTATATATATATATATATATATATAAAGGGCTCTATTTTTTTCTCTTAAGCCCCTAGGGACAAGCTGGGCTTAATATTGAAAGGTCCTCTTACATTATGGTTTTTGCTATCTTTGTAATAAAAGTGTGTATGAGCTAACAATCCTCATTTTGTCTTGTTAGTTCCACACATTAATAAAGGATATAGGAGGAGGGATACATGCTAGATCCGCAGTTAAAATTAGTGTTATCTTATGTGGTGTGTGCGTGTGAGTGTATGTCTTCTTTGCTTTACCTCTAGCTTTGCCTTGTGATGTTGTTATACTCTGACCAAAAAAATTTATTTAGTGTTTAAAAATATTAGTTGGTAAATATTTTTTAGAATTTATGAGATAACTTGTTAATGTAAATAGCAAATCATTAAATATCATTGAAATTAATTACCTAAACCAACATGATTAACTTCATGATTAGATATTTTAGAATTAAATTTTTTATATTAGTGTTATCTTATTCTATAACTTTTCAAGTGAAAGTGGGATTACTGAGTTAGGTTGAGATCCTTTTTAGTTGGGACTTGGGATTGGGGTTTGGCCACATTTTACCTCGGGTTCAGTTGGATGAAACCGTTTGCTTAACGGGTACCCGACCCAGATTCTCCCACCCTTTACAACAACAAACAAATGAGGGCGTTTCCGTCTTTTCAAACAGCAATTTCCTTGAACAGTAGTAAATTCGAAGATACCAATTTAGCAACAAGAAACGACATGGTTTCTAAAATTTAATTAAAGAATTAGTTAGTAAATATTTATCAAAAATCTAATTAAAGAATTATTTGGGATAAATATTAAATGTAAAAAATCATTAGATATCTTGGGAATTAAATTACCAAAACTAACACGCCATATTCTTATAGTAATAAGTAATGAGATAAGATTAGATTTAGTTAAAAATAATAAGTTAATTAAAAATAATAAGTTAATTTAGAAACAAAGCAACCACCTGGCCGTTTATCTCGTTGAGTCTTCCTATTCCAATTAGAAACTAAGAAGGTTTGTATTTTACCATATCGATCACTTGTTATAAATTTTAAGCAAATGGGAACTAAAAGCATTCTCACTCACTCCAATTGAAACTCAAACATCATTGGGTCTCTGAGAAAATGGCAGTGAATCAACCTAATAAAATACGTACGTGTGGAGATATGGGAGCAAGAGCCAGGGGCTTCCATCTCATCGTCGTTGGATTTAAGCATCGAGGTTCGCACGAGACGGACATACAGATGGATAGTCCATGAGGAGAACGGAGTAACAGTGGTGCGGAGAGAGGTGGTGTGTCAGCCCATCTTGAAAAGCTTCTGTGTCCACTCTCAACTCTTCTTGCATCCCCGCACCTCATTCTCTTTCGTGTCTGAGACTCGACAGCAACGATCAGCGTTCCGTGATCAAACGAATATCATCCTTCGGAAACAAGATGGCCAACTTTGCTGGAGAAGACAGGAGGATGCGTGTGGATATATCAGTGGTGGAGGAGTTCTTCTCCGACGAACGAGCTGAAATAGCACGGGCTATGCAGGCATCCATGGATGAGGGAAGTGGGACTAGTGTCATACCAGCTTGTAAGATTCGACAGTGGTGATTCGATGAAGGGGGACTGCACTATTTGCCTAGAAGAGCTAATGGTGGGATCTCTGGTCACAGCATTGCCTTGCAACCACACCTTTCATGGAGAATGCATTACTCAGTGGCTAGAAACCAGTCACCTTTGTCCGCTTTGCCGATTTCAGATGCCTGTTTGAGTTTTAAGTAATTTTTGTTCATGTATAGGATGGTTATTTTAGGCATTTTAAGTTTCTAAGCCTTCTTGACCTGTGTTAATTGAATTAATTGATTATAGAAGGATTGCAACAACCCCAAGTTTTTTTTCTTCAATTTCTAAACTGAAATCTCTGTTCTAAAAAAAGTACATTCGAGATGAGTGGGTGTTGAGGAATCTATCTTCCTTGAGCATGTTTAGTGGGTATAACCTTTTATGTTTTTTGGTTGAAGAGCCAATATTTTGATACATTCGATTTGAACCGCAATACAAATTCCCAGACACTTCAATCATCTTCCTCTCAACAATAGCGATGCGACCACCTCTCCTGCAGCTCTGTCCACAATCCTATATATCCTCGCATATCTGTAATGATACTTATTCTCTAAGTTGATGAAGGAAATGGGATGCTGGTGCAATGTAGCATCTCTACCTTCCAAGAGGTAATAAGTGCTGGGGAATGCTATCATAGGCAGTTTGGTTAGTAAATGTAGAGGTGGTTTTGAACCCATTCAAGTGTTCATGCACTAACTCAAGTTATCTCATAAAAATCTGGGCAATATTTTGAACAGTAAAGTTGAAGTTACCGATTTAGCAGCAAGTAACCCCTCCTGGCTATTTATTCAGTTGGGTATTCTTATTCCAAATTACAAACTAAAAGGATTTCTAATTTATGAAGTTCTACAAAATTACAATCACCCTTTTTCATCTGACATGTTATAAATTAAGCAAATTGAAATTAAAAGCTTAATTTCTAACTCACTCACTGAAATCCAAACTCAAAAGCATTTTAAGTGTATTATCCTTCTTGAACTGTGTTATTTGAATTTAGATGATACAGGGATTGCAATTTGCAACAACTCCCAATTTTTTTTAAATGACTAAACTGAGATCTATGTTCTTAAAGAGGTGGATAATAGATCAGTGGGTGCTGAGGGGCATATGTTGATCGGGGTACCCATTTTGACACATTCCGTTCAAACCGAAATAGAAATTTCATGTAGCTCTGTCTACCCTCCTCAGTATTCCTAGGTTGAGTTTGGGTCTGATCAAAGAAATGGGAAATTGGTGCAATGTAGCACCTCTATATCTATGCCGGGAATGCTGTCATGGCATTCTTAATCTTTGAAAAGTATTCTCAGTACATTCTCAATCTTTGAAAGTGCTTTCTGTTGCATTATTAATTCTTTCAAAGGAAATAGCCAATATAGATGATAGCAGTCAGCAGATATAGGGAGAAGTTGGAAATGAGGGTTCTCTTTTCTTTAATCATTTCAAGTGTCCTAGCCTTGATTTTTAATCATAAAAGGATTCTAACAACCCCAGATTTTTTTTGTCTAATGACTAAACTGAGAACTCAATTCCTCCTTAAAGTAGATAGGAGAGAATTAGATATTAGAGGAATCTCTCCATTAGTGCATTTTAACTGTCTTAGCCATTGTATTTCATTTTTCAATAATTGAAGGATTGTAACAACAACAGAAATTATTTTTTCTCTTTTCTGTTTGCTGACTAAACTGAGATATCTCTAATTCCTCAAATATGTAGATATGAGAGAAGAACAGGGATTTAGGAATTTCTCTTCCTTGCATTTTATGTAGGTAGAAGCCTTCCAAATTTATGGTATTTGATTCAAATATAGAAAAAATGTACTAGTGGTGCCATGCAGTGTCTCTATTTTCCAATAGGTCTTAACTGCTACAGAATGCTTTCATTGGCAGTTTGATCTTGGGAAGTTAGTTCATTTAGATAATAAAAGAGAGAAGCGATTTTGATCCCTGTTAAAGCATTCATGAGTTTATGATTCCATGAAATGAAATGTATAGAAACATGTAATATATATGCTTTAGCTCTACCAAATGGTTGGGTTGATTATGGTTTGTGGATAATATCTACAAATGCTCTAATCCTCAAGAAGTTATCAATTTTTTCAGTAGCTCAAACTGTCGACTACAACTTGGAAGAATTGACTAGCATAAGTGTCTGGTGAAAGTACCCAATACCCAGAAGTGATGACAGTTCTGTAATTATTGTTCATGGGTATGATGAATATGCATTTTAAGTTCCTTAGCCTTCCTGAGCCTTGTTATTTGAATTTTGATTATAGATAAATTTTAATAACCCCAATTATTTTTTCAAATATCTAAACTGAGATCTCTGTTCTCAAAAAAGTAGATAAGAGATGAGTGGGTGTTGAGGAATCTTTCCTTCAGAGCATGTTTAGAAGGTAGAACCTTTATGTTTTTTGGTTGAGAAGCCATTTTACACATTCAATTCGAACCGCAATACAAATTCCCAGTGTTGGAAGTTGTCATGAATTCAACCTGGATTCATGATGACCCATTTGGCAACCCGGATGATCCGATTAATGGGCAATGTGTGGGTATTTTACCCAATGTCTCTTTATTGTAACCCTAATATAAAAGGGAATTTTTAAGGTTTTTGTTCGTATGAAAATAGGAGAGAACAACGAGCCATTTTTTGGGAGGGTAGTGAAGAGGGTTTCCAAGTGATTGTTTGATAGAAATCTCATTGTTGAATAAAGGAAATCATCGCTGCCCGTGGACGGAGGCATCTTGCCGAACCACGTAAATCATCTCTCCTTTCTTTGGTTTGTTTTTCTCTATTTCGTTTTTTTTAATTTGCTGTTTTTTGGATTCGTTTCAATTTGATTTGCATGCGTTCGCACAACAAATTGGTATCAGAGCACCCAGGTTCTGACCTTGGTATTGGTTGATTTCTGCGGATTGGAATAATTGTGGAAACGAGCGAAGCAGTTGTTGAGGGTTCTTCTTCGAGACCTGCATCGGTTTCGAATGCAAAATTCGAAGTTGAGAAATTTGATGGAAGAAATAACTTTGGCATGTGGCAATGCGAAGTTTTGGATGTTCTAATCCAACAAGTGTTGGATATTACTCTAAACCCGATGATATAGAAGAGAAGGATTGGAAGAAAATAAATTGCCAGGCTTGCAGCACCATTAGGCTTTATCTCACTAAAGATCAGAAATATTTTGTGATGAAAGAAACTTCGGCTAAGGAGTTATGAAAGAAATTGGAGAACAAGTATATGACCAAGAGCATTGAAAACCGACTCTATTTGATGAAAAGACTCTTCCGTTTTGGGTATGAACCAGGTACTACTATCACTAAGCATTTGGATAGTTATAATAAAATTCTTGTTGATTTGCAAAATCTTGAAGTGAAAATAGACGATGAGGATAAAGCATTATGTTTGATAAATTCCTTACCTGATAGTTATGATCATTTGTCTACTACTTTAATTTATGGAAAAAATGAACTTAAATTTGAAGATGTATCAAATGCTTTAATGAATAATGAGTATCGAAAGAAGGATCAACAAGCCAATAGGGACTCAACATCAGAAGCTTTGACTGTAAGGGGTAGATCAGATGCAAAAAATTTGGTTGGTGGGGTCTGAAAGAAAAATTCCAGCAAAGGATGAGTGTGCCTTTTGTAGTAATAAAGGGCATTGGAAAAAGGATTGTCCAAATTTTAAAAATAGGGAAAAGAAGGGTTCGAATGCGAATGTTGCACCGTTTGAAAATGATGATTCAGAATTTGCTTTGACTGTTTTACCATCAGTTGGTCATTCTGATGAGTGGATTTTGGACTTGGGCTGCTCCTACTATATGTGTCCCAATAAGGACTTGTTTTCGATTTTTCAAGAGTTGGATGGAGGAATTGTTTTAATGGGAGATGATAATGCCTGTAAAACAAAGGGGATAAGAAAAATTCGGTTAAAGATGCATGATGGAGCAGATAGAATTCTAATAGATGTTCGGTATATACCTGACTTGAAGAAGAATCTCATTTCTTTGGGATCTTTAGACTCAAAAGGCTTCAAGAATACTATGGAATGTGGAGTATTAAAAGTGGTGTTTGGCGCACTTGTCATTATAAAGGGTACTCGACAGGGAAACTTGTATTTTCTAGATGGGAATACAATTACAGGGAGAGCAACAGTTTCTGACAGTCTAGATGAGATTGTGTCTAATACTTCCAGACAATGGCACATGCACTTAGGGCATGCGGGAGAGAAGGCTTTACAAGGATTGGTGAAGCAAGGTTTGTTAAAAGGCGCCAAGACTGGAAAATTCGGGTTTTGTGAGTATTGCATTATGGGCAAGTATACTAGAGTCAAGTTTGGGACAACAGTTCATCGTACTTAGGGGACTCTAGATTATGTTCACATAGATGTATGGGGACCTACCAAAGTTGCTTCTTTGGGAGCTAAACATTGGTTTATCACATTTATTGATGACTTCTCAAGGCGAGTTTGGGTGTACACAATGCGGCATAAAAGTGAAGTTCTAGATGTGTTTCTTTAGTGGAAGAAGATGATTGAGACCCAGATTGGTAGAAAAATAAAAAGGCTCAGGTCAGATAATGGTGGTGAGTATAAGTCAGATCCATTTTTGCAAGTATGCCAGGACGAGGGGATAGTTAGACACTTCATAGTTAGAGATACGCCATAACAGAATGGAGTGGCAGAACACATGAACCGTACTTTACTGGAGAAGGTGCGATGTATGTTGTCCAATTCTAGATTGGGCAAGGAATTTTGGGCTGAAGTAGTGAGATATGCATGTCATCTCATCAATAGGTTGCCTGTAGTTGCAAATGATGGAAAAATGTCTATCGAGGTATAGTCTGGAAAACCTGCTACAGATTATGATTTCTTGCATATATTTGGTTGTCCTGCTTATTTTCATATCAAAGAAACTAAGTTGGTCCTAGAGCCAAGAAAGCTATATTTTTGGGCTTTAGCACAAGTGTGAAGGGATATAGACTTTGGTGTCTAGATGAAAAGCAATTTGTTTTAAGTAGGGGTGTGACTTTTGTAGAGTCTAAGATGGTAAATCAAATGAAGTAGAAGGATTCTCATAAGGAGAATATAAAAAATGGGATTTCGAAGCAAGTGGAGTTTGAGGCTTCAATGGTTCCAATGAAGATTATTCAGACAGTCAATAGTCCCTTAGGAGATTCAGGTGGTGAGGACACAGGTTCAGTTGAGGAAGAAGCTCCAGTTCATGTAACCCTACAACAATCATATTCTATTACAGCCAGTAGACCTAGGGGGGAAGCTCGAAAACCTGCAAGATTTGCTGACTTGGTGGCTTATGCACTTCCAGTAGTTGATGATGATGTTCCACTAACTTACAGAGAAGCCTTGAGAAATTCAGAAAATGTAAGGTGGAAGAAGGGAATGAATGAGGAGATGGAGTCACTTTACAAAAATCAGGCATGGGAGTTAGTACAACTTCCAAAGGGAAAGAAAGCAATTGGTTGCAAGTGGGTATACACAAAGAAGGATGGTTCTTCAGGAAAGGACTGTGTGAGATTCAAGGCTAGATTGGTGTCTAAGGCTATGCGTGGAAGGAATGGATAGATTACTATGAAGTTTTTTCTCCCATCGTTAAGCATTCTTCTATTCGAATTTTGCTAGCTTTGGTTGCTCAGTTTAATCTCGAGTTAGAACAACTCGATGTCAAAACTGCCTTCTTACATGATGATCTGGAGGGGGAAATATACATGTCTCAACCAGATGGGTACAAGGTGACTGGTAAAGAGAATTGGGCTTGCAAACTAAGAAAGTCGTTGTATGGTTTGAAATAGTCTCCAAGACAGTGGTACAAGCGATTTGATCGTTTTATGATGGAGCAAAAGTACACAAGAAGTCAGTTTGACCATTGTGTGTACTTTCGGAAGCTTCGTGATGGTTCCTTTATATTTTTACTCTTATATGTAGATGACATGCTCATTGCATCTAAGAGCAAGGTGGAGATAGACAAGTTGAAGACTCAGTTGAGGACTGAATTTGAAATGAAGAACCTTGGAGAAGCTAAGAAAATATTGGATATGGAGATTAAAAGAGAAAGAATGAAGGGGAAAGTTTGTTTGTCACAAACACAGTATTTGAAGAAAGTGCTACAGCGGTTTGGTATGGATGAAAAAAAAAACTTGTAAGTACACCTTTGGCCCATCATTTCAAGTTTAGCGCTTTGATGCCTCTGAGCACAAATGAGGAGTGTGAGTATATGGCTCAAATTCCATATGCTAATGCAGTTGGTGCTCTAATGTTTGCTATGGTGTGTACTAGGCCAGACATTTCACATGCTGTCAGTATGGTGAGCAGGTATATGCATGATCCAGGGAAAGGACACTAGTTGGCAGTAAAATGGATTTTGCGATACATTCACGGTACAATAGATGTTGGGTTGATTTTTGAGAGGGATGATACGCCTAGTCAGCACGTGGTTGGATATGTGGATGAAGGTGATACAGAAGATTGGGACTACAGATAACCCTGCAGATACGCTTACTAAGGTGGTGACTGGGGTCAAGTTTGAGTACTGTTTGGACTTGATCAATATCTCTCAGGTTTGAGCACCTTCGGGTGCATGGCGCCTAAGGGCGCATTTGGAGGTAGGGTGGTTTGTTCTTTTGTTTTCTGATTGGTTTGGCAGAATTCAAGCTAAGGTGGAGATTTGTTGGAAGTTGTCATGAATTCAACCCGGATTCATGATGACCCGTTTGGCGACCCGGATGACCCGATTAATGGGCAATGTGTGGGTTTTCCCCACCATTGCCGTGGGGGCCCGATTTAAGGCCCGACCCGTTTTAAGTATTTTACCCATTGTTTCTTTATTGTAACCCTAATATAAAAGAGATTTTAAAGGTTTTTCTTCATAAGAAAAAAGGAGAGAACAGGGAGCCGATTTTTGGGAGTGTTGTGAAGAGGGTTTCCGAGTGATTGTTTGAGAGAAATCTCATTGTTGAATAAAGGAAATCATCACTATCATGGACATAGGTATCTTGCCGAACCACGTAAATCATCTCTCCTTTCTTTGGTTTGTTTTTCTCTATTTCGTTTGTTTTGATATGCTGTTTTTTGGATTTGTTTCAATTTGATTTGCACGCTTTCGCACAACACACAGATGCTTCAATCGTCTTCCTCATAACAATAGCGATGCGACAACCACTCCTACAACTCTGTCCACATTCCTATCCTCGCATATCTGTAATGATCCTTCATCTCTTATAAGTTGATCAAGGAAATGGGACGCTGGTACCATGTAGCATATCTAGTTTCCAAGAGGTAATAAGTGCTGGGCAATGCTGTGATGGGCAGTTTGAGTTAGTAAATCTAGAGGTAGTTTTGAACCCATTCAAGTGTATAGGCATGGAAGCAGAGTAAATCATTTCAAGGGAAGAGAGAGAGAGTAAAAGGAAGCACAAAATGTTAGATAATTAACTTCATGATCCATATACTCTTCTTTTCCTCTTAGTTTTCCATAAAAGTACAGAAATTTGTTACCTCCCAAGAAACTAAAAGGAAAAGAAAATAATAGAAACTCTGTAGCTCTAATAGAGGTTGGAACAACATAAGAAATTGAAGCTGCTCTCTGTGTAGTCATAACAGCAGGAACAACTGCATCAAAAGGATGTAAAATAAAATGAAAGTTGATGAAATCAGAGAAATTTTAGAAGATAAGTGGAGTAATTGAGATGAGAATATTACCATTCATCGATGATCTTTTCCTGTTCATCATCATCTGCCTGGAAGTTTTTGCTAGAAATCTCAATCTCTTGTGTTGGTACTTGGTGGTGGATCCATTTTCCTCTCTCTTACATGCACTATATCTATGACCAGAGTTTGTGAATCCATTAAGGCTCCATTCGTTTGGTAGAACTTTTAAAAGTCCGGAACATTAATATTTTGGAACAAGATGCAAGAGTATGAGAGGAGAGGGGAGAGGTTTCTAACTCTTTTAAACAATGGTATCTCAGATTTATTGGATTCAATTTAATTAGAATTTTCACATTATGGAACTTTAAAAACCCAAAAATTTTGGTGGAACTTGAAAGTTCCAAATTTGTAGAACTTTTGCACTCTATGGAATAGAATAGTTTTAGGCATTAAGTAAAATTAAACGTGAAACAATGAAAGTTCTAGACTTTAAAAGTTCCACCAAAAGAACGGTGCCTAAATGAGTTGCACTAGGACATCTAATTCAGCTCTACCAAATCGCTGCGTTGATTTCGATATGTGGATAGTCTTAGAAGCATCTACATAGGATCATATGTGTGGTGAAATTATCAATTTTCTAAGTAGATCAAATTGCCAACTAAAATGTGAATTAGGTGAGTTGAAATCTGCCATTTTAAAGGCTCTGTTCTGTTTTTTCCCCTCTTTTTCAGGTATCTAGTAGGGTTGGTGTGCTGGCCAGGACCACACCTCAAGAAGTGGAGGTTCTGAATTCGATTCCCTTCCCCTTGTTGGCCACCCTCAGGGATGGAGGGGTTTGCACGTTCCCGAGGGATTAGTCGTGTGCTATAAGAGGCCCGGACACCCTCGTTACCAAAAAAAAAAATAAGTGCTAGCTACTGGTAGAGAAATCTGACTTAGTTTAACACTAGCATAAATTTAAATTTGATCCAGAGGATGTTGCCTGTTTGTCTTGAAATGCCATTTCTTAAATGAAGGAACTAGCTTTGGGGTGTAGTATGATCTACTTTTAAAGTACTGAAAAAGTTGGCTGAGTTCCTGGAAACACTTTTTAAGTGCCAAAAGAGAACCCACTCAATACTCAAAAACTAAATTAGAAATTAGCATTTAAAATTTGAAGACATGATCGAGGTACTCCCAACTCGACTGACTAACAGCCTCATTTTGTCCTTGTCGAGGCTTTGAGTCTATAAACATTGCTCAATTAGATGAAACTTTGTGATTAGACATGCTCTGTCCAATTCCAAGGCAATCTGTTTTTTTATTTTCAAACCCTCAAATTTTATTTAATTTTTCAAAGCCTTCAAATCATCTTCTTAATTTCTGGACACGTGGCTATCTCAAGGGGTGATCGGATTTTCCAAATCCGGTTATCAGCGTAGAGGATTTGGGTTCTTTTTGAAAAGTAAAGTAGAAGTTACCGATTTATCAACAAGTAACCCCATCTGACCGTTAATTCAGTTGGGTATTCCAAATTCCAAATTAGAAACTTTCTAATATATGAAATTAGAAAGAATGACAATCACCCGTTTTCATGTCACTTGTTATAAATTAAGCAAATCGAAACTAAAATCATAATTCTGTTTCTCTCATCTTAATCTGAGAAAATGGCCTTCAACCAGAGACCTACTGAAATACTTATGAAGCTATGGGAGGAAGAGACAGGAACTTTCACCACATCATCGCTGAATTTAAGCATCGAGCTTAGCAAGAGACTGAGCTGCAGATGGATTGTGGAAAAGGAGAACGGAGAAACAGTGATGCTCGAAGATGACCTGTTTCAGCCCATCAAGAAAAGCTACAGTGTCGACTCTAAACTCTTCTTGCATCCCAGCTCCTCACTCCCCTTCGTGTCTGACATGTTGGCGCTTGCCGATATCAATATGCCCGGCCAGCCCGCCGCCATCCAACGGATATCCTCCTTGGGGAACAAGATGGCCAACTCAGTTTCTGTTTCAAACACGGGAGAAGGCAGGAAGTTGATGTCCATGTGTGTGGATATATGTGTGATGGAGGTGTACTTCTGCGACGAACGAGCCGCAATGGCACGGGCTTTGCAGGTATCAATGGATGAGGCTAGTGGGAGTGGCCGTGTCATACCAGCTTCCAGATCCTCAATTGATGCGCTGCAGCGTGTGAGATTCGACGGTCGACATTCCGATTCCATCAAGAACTGCACTATTTGCCTAGAAGAGCTAACCATGGGGTCTCTAGTCACTGGATTGCCTTGCAACCACCTCTTTCATGGAGAGTGCATTACTCGGTGGCTTGAAACCAGTCACCTCTGTCCGCTTTGCCGATTCAAGATGCCCATTTGAGTTTCTGTTATTTGGTTAAATATTTTGTACTCATATGATGATTATATTAAGCATTTACAGTTTGTTGGCTTTCTTGAACTATGTTGAATTTGGTTTATAAAGGGTTTTTTTTTTTTTTAAAAAAATTTCCCTTTTTAAATGAATAAACTGAGATCTCTGTTCTCAAATTGTTAGATAAGAGATCAGTACCTTGTGGAATCTCTCTTCCTCTAGTATGTAGCTCTGTCCACCTTCATATCCTCGCATAACTCTAATGATCATTTCTTCTCTAACATGATCAAGGAAATGGGATGGTGGTGGTGCCATGTAGCATGTCTAATTTCCAAGAGGTATCTGTGATGCCGCAGTAGCATCTGTCGGATCGACCATATGTAAGTTTAGACTTGATCCCACATATGCTAGTCTTGAAATGTTATGCCATTTTGTAATCCTTTAATTCTGCAAAACATTAAATCTGAATGAACAAATCAAATTTGCTTTCCCCCCTTTAATTCTTTAAGACCTAAGCTTCAAATTATTTTCCCTCTTTTGCCCCTAGTCACAAGACTAGAGCTGGGGTTCGCATGATTTTTGCGCAATGAGGCCGTTTCCGGTTTTCACTCATGCCCGCGATTTATTTGAAGTACGATTCTGCTCTTATTACAGTGACTGATTGCCTGAAAAACTGATGCACAAATGGTCTTTGCCAAAATTCGCTGTTTGGACCACTTTCAACTTTTTTTTTCTTTTTTACCCTTGGAATGACCAAGTCACAAGGTTCGCATTATTTTTGCGCGATGAGGCCGTTTCCGGTTTTCACTCATGTCTGCGAAATTGATCAAATTATTTTCCCTCTTTTGCCCCTAGCCACAAGACTAGAGCTGGGGTTCGTGTGATTTTTGCGCAATGGGGCCGTTTCCGGTTTTCACTCATGCCCGCGATTTATTTTATATAGAGGCTTTACTCCCTTCATTGCCTTGAATGCCAGTGTTCTACCTCGGATACTATTCTGATGACTGCTTGTACTCTTAGTCTCTAAGGGATCTAGGAGGACTTGAGATGGGACGAAACATTGGCTGAGGGGACTGAAAGTTTGGGACACCCTTTCTGCTTATCGGAATTCTGTCTTTTCTTATTGATTGTTTTTTTTTTTTTTCTTTTTCTTTCAATCAACCTCTCTATTCCCCTTTTTTTTTCTTTTTTCTTTTTTTGTTGGATTTTTTTTTTGATTTTTTTTTTGTTTTTTGTTTGTTTTTTTTTGTTGAATTGGAGCTGCTTTGTCCAAATGGTTTGAGAATTTTGACCGCACCTGATTTCCAGGTTGCCTACGTACCTTTTTCAGGATCAGGTCATGACGTAGTTCATAGCAGACTAAGTGCAGGGTGTCCCGATAAAAGGTTTTTTTTGAAAAAGAGGTTATTAGGCTCGAAGGGTTAACTAACGAATTTTATTGATATATTGTAGGTATTACATGATTTATAGGGAAAGTAGGCACCAAATACGGCCTCCTATCATGTCCCAAAGAAGCTAAGAGTACAAGCAGTTCTCAAATAGGACCCTAGGCATAATACTTCTTAACTTTATCTACGTTGATTGGCTCAGGAAGATCCTCATCATCCATACGTCCAAGTCGAAGGGCACCTCCTGAGAACTTTTCCCTGACAATGTATGGGCCTTCGTAGTTTGGTGTAAATTTCCCTCTCGGATCTGGACGATTTGGCAACAATTTCCGGAGAACAAGGTCACCAACCTCAATATCTCTGGGCTTGACTTTCTTATTGAACGCCTTGGCCATACGCCTCTGATAGGCTTGAGAGTGATCTATGGCTTTCAGTCGCTTTTCTTCAATCAGATGCAACTGTTCATATCTGGCTTCTGCCCATTCAGATTCTTCAATTTCTGCTTCCATGAGCACTCGCAATGACGGAATTTCTACCTCAATAGGCAAGACAGCTTCCATACCGTATGCTAAGGAGAATGGTGTCGCACCAGTCGAAGTGCGAATCGATGTTCTGTAGGCCATGAGTGCGTAGGGGAGCATTTCATGCCAGGCAGAGTACCTAATTGCCATTTTCTCGATGATTCGCTTCATATTTTTGTTTGCGGCTTCGACTGCACCATTGGCTTGAGGTCTGTACGGTGTAGAATTATGATGCTGGATTTTGAATCTCTGGCAGAGTTCAGTCATACCTTTGTTGCAGAAATTGAGAGCATTATCTGTGACGATCTCATACGAAACCCCAAATCTGCAAATGATATCTTTCTTGAAAAACCGCTGAACAACTGAGGCTGTGACATTAGCAAAAGAGGCCGCTTCAACCCATTTTGTGAAATAATCAATCGCAACAAGAATAAACCGATGACCGTTTGATGCTTTCGGCGTGATGGGCCCAATGACGTCTATGCCCCAAGCTGAGAAAGGCCAAGGTGCAGTAAGATTGTGCAATGTAGTAGGTGGTGCATTGATTCGGTCTGCGTAAATCTGGCATTGATGGCATTTTTGAACATGACGACAGCAGTCAGATTCCATAGTAGTCCAATAGTACCCCAATCTAAGAATCTTCTTTGACAGCATTAACCCGTTCATGTGGGGACCACAAACTCCTCCGTGAACCTCTTCAACCACTTGTGCTGCTTCCTTTTTATCAAGGCATCTCAACCAAATCAAATTGGGTGACCTCTTGTATAACACTCCTCCTGAGAGGACAAACTGAATAGAGAGTCTTCTGATTGCTTGACGATCTGTTTTGGTGGCTTCCAGAGGAAAAGTGCCGTCATCCAAGTATTGCTTGATATCTGTGTACCATGGCTTGTCATCTGGGCGCTCTTCTATAACTAGACAATAAGCTGGCTGGTCTTGTTGCTGAATCTCAATAGGCCAAATTAGACTCCCTTTAGGAAACTTAACCATTGCAGCTAGGGTCGCAAGAGCATCGGCGAATCTGTTATGCGTCCTGCATCTGTGATTGAAAGTGATTCTCCTGAACTTAGTGATAAAAACATTAAGGCATGCCAGATACGGAATCAACTTTTCTTCCTTGATTGCCCATGACTCATTAGCTTGACAAATTACCAGTGATGAATCACTATAAACATCAATCTCTTCTATGCCAATACAATGTGCTTCTCTGAGTCCAGCTATACATGCCTCGTATTCTGCAGTATTATTTGAACATCTGAACTTTAGCTTGACTGAGATAGGAAAGATGAGCTCCTCTTGGCGAGATTAAGACTGCTCCTGCCCCATTCCCGTGTTGGTTCGCAGCTCCATCAAAGTACATTTCCCATCCAATATAATCAGGATCTTCTGGTTCTAAACTTAGAATAGCTTCATCCGGAAATTGGTCATGCACTGAAACATAGTCGGACGATGGGTTATATGCCAAATGATCAGCAATTGCTTGCCCCTTGATTGATTTCTGCGTCATGTATGTGATGTCAAATTCTGATAACATCATGAGCCATCTGGCTGTTCTTCCTGAAGTAGCAGGCTTCTCCAGTAAGTACTTGAGTGGATCCATTCTTGATACCAAAATCACAGGATAGGACAATAAGTAATGTCGTAAGCACTGGGTAGCCCAAACCAATGCTAGACAAGTCCTCTCTAATGCATTGTACTTCTCTTCGTATTCATGCAAACGCTTACTGATGTAATAAATGGCCTGTTCCTTTCTGCCTGATTCATCATGCTGAGCTAACACACAACCCATTGAAGTTTTTTGGATGGAGATGTACATTAAAAGTGGTCGTCCGGGTGTCGGAGGGACAAGCACGGGTGGATTGAGAAGATATTGCTTGATTTTATCAAAGGCCTGTTGACATTCATCTGACCAGACTGTCGGCACATTCTTTCTAAGCAATTTGAAAATCGGCTCACAAATCGGAGTAAGCTGTGCAATAAAACGACTGATATACTGAATCCTACCCAGAAATCCTCGAATTTCCTTTTCTGTCTGAGGTGCAGGCATCTCGATGATAGCTCTTGCTTTAGCTGGATTGACTTCAATTCCTCTTTTACTGACAATGAAACCAAGAAGTTTTCCTGACGTTGTTCCGAACGTACATTTCGCTGGATTTAACCTTAGACCAAAGACTCTGAGCCTGTCACATAATTTCTTCAAATCTTCTGGGTGATCTTTAGCCAATGGGGATTTGACAATCATGTCGTCTACATAAATCTCTGTACTCTTGTGCATCATATCATGAAATAATGCGGTCATTGCCCTTTGATACGTTGCCCCTGCATTCTTAAGCCCAAATGGCATGACCTTGTAACAGAAGGTGCCCCAAGGGGTAATGAACGAGGTCTTTTCCATATCTTCTTCGGCCATTTTAATCTGATTGTATCCAGAAAACCCATCCATGAAAGATAGGGTTTCATGTCCAGCTGTGTTATCGACAAGGATATCCATGTGAGGAAGTGGAAAGTTATCTTTTGGACTAGCCTTGTTCAAGTTCCTATAATCAATGCACATTCTGACCTTGCCATCTTTCTTAGGCACTGGTACGATATTGGCTAGCCATTCTGGGTAAGTTGCCACTGCTAGAAAACCTGCACTTATTTGCTTTTCGATCTCCTCTTTAACCTTCTGAGACCATTCTGGCCTTAACCGCCTGAGCTTCTGCTTAACTGGTTTTACCCCTGGGTTCAATGGCAATCTGTGGACTACTAATTCTGGATCAAGGCCGGGCATATCCGCATATGACCAAGCAAATACATCCATGTAACTTCTGAGGAAGTCAATCATAGCGCTCCTTTGCTCAGGACCCATTGTAGTGCCAATCTTCACACACTTAGGATCATCTTCGGATCCGAGATTTATGGTCTTGGTGTCCTCCTCATTAGGTTTACATATCCCTTCATACTGTTCAAGGAGGTCGAGGATCTCTTGTGGAGGTTCCTCTTCTTCCTCTTCGTCATACTCTACTTCTAAAAGTTCAAGATTGATTTCATGATTTGAGTTAGCTTTATCCTGGGCAATTCCCTGGCAAACCAATAAGCTCGGTCTTAGTATTTGAGTGTTTTTTTTTTTGATTTTTGGTGACTTCAGATCACTAAGCCTTTTTGGAGACTTAGGTCATACCATCATGAGCCAAAATTTTATGTATATACAAAGGAAACAAGTCTTGAGACAAAGAAAATGAATTTCATTGATTTTCTGATGTTTTATAATATTTACAAAGATACGTAAAGCAAATGACTATTGACTATTTTGAAATGACCCACAAAGCCGCCTAGAAAATAAAATTTTTGGTTTTTCTCTTTTTGACCTAAAGATGAAAAGAACAAATAAAGAAAAGAGACTGGGTCATGGTCTGACTAGTCCGACCTTCTTTCCCTGCCTTCCTCTGGCTGCTTCAACCGTGATGGGATCGGTCCACCATACGAGAGGAGAAGAACTGGCTCGTATGAGCGGAACAGAACTGGATGATGCTTGCGAAGCACTGGAGAGGGTGCACACTTGTTCCTCTGCCGCGTAGTCCATCTGGACTGCATCTTCAACAGCGAGCTCTTCAAACAATTGAGCCACCTCGAACATTTCAAGAAACCTTGCAGGATCGTCCTTTGGCTGAGGCTTGGGTGCAGGGTTGACAATTGGCTCTAGGTCTGTTTCCTCAAAAGGAAGGTTTTTATAGATTTCAAAATCAGAGGGTCTGGGAGTACTGGTAGGAAAGGTAACAGATAGGGCAGGTGGGGGCACTGACTTTACTGATGATTTTCCTTTAGTCAACTTGTTCAGGAAATCTTTCAACTCTGGTTTGTACCCTATTCCGAAACGAGGTGTGTAGCGAGGTGCCACATACCGCTTCTTCATTCCCTGATGGTGGGCTCCCAAACCCAAACCAGGTTTGTACTTCATTTTTGCCATGATCCTCACTGCAGCTGGTATATATTCATCTTTCTCGCTTTCAAGCTGAGCTATACAAGTAACCTCCTCAAACTGGTAAGTCATAAAAGCTGCCCCTTGTCCCAATTCTTGGACATCCCCAAAAGTACTCGCTAAAGATTCTGTTGGAATCACAATCAGTTGGTCACCTTGAATGAACTTAATTCTCTGATGAAGTGATGAAGGGATGGCTCCGGCCATGTGGATCCACGGCCTTCCAAGAAGAAGAGTGAAAGAAGCTGGCACATTAACCACTTGAAAATTGGTCAAAAATTCTGATGGCCCAATGGAAATGTTCAGGTCGACATCTCCCAAGTTTTGACGAGTTGAATTGTCGAAAGCTCTGATTGTCATAGGTCTTTTCTTGACATGGCTGATATCCATTCCCAAACCTTCTAAAGTAGTCAATGTACAGACGTTCAAACCAGACCCATTATCTACCAGAACTGCTGAAAGTGTTTTACCCCTGCACTGCACTGAGATGTAAAGAGCTCTGGTGTGTTCTTTATCACTGTCTGGAATTTCCTCTTCACTGAAGGTAATGGTCTTTGGTTCCAGAATCTGACCTACCAGCTGCCCCAAACGCTCGGGTGTTATGTCCTTTGTGACATGAGCGTTGTTAAACACCCTGAGCAATTGTTCCCGATGGTGCTCTGAAGTTAAGAGCAATCCCATCACTGAAATTTGAGCTGGGAGCTTTGTGAGTTGATGGGCAATGTTATATTCCTTTGCTTTCTCCAAAATTTTCAATAATGCAGCATCTTCCTCTTTTTGTTGCTCAGGACTCAGACATTGCTCTTTGCCCTTGGACTTAGGCAGCTCAACTTCTGGTTGCTGGTAAACTCTTCCTGACCTGGTTATTGCAGTGATGTTTTCATTGTCCAGAATGAGAGATGGAGGGGCCGGTAAACGATTAAGGGGGTGGATTGGTGCTGGAATGTATGGAATCTGAACTGGACCTTTACCAGAGGGTAATGGAGGTGATACAACTGGGGTCGTAGGCCAACCAGCAGGGCAAGGGATGGTATAGACAATTTTCTCTTTTTCATCAGGAATAAAAGGGATTTGTATAGGGCGCTGAACGGGAGGAATAGCAGGTGACTGGATTGGTGACATGCAGGGTATTCGAATGGGTTGAAGCATTGGAGATTCAAGAGATGACAAAGACTGAGGATATGAGATTCGAACTGGGACTCGGTATGAAGGACAAATAGCATCATTTATCTCCGACGGCCCAACAATCTCCACTATACTATCATCAGACTCGTCCCCGCTCAGAAAATTAATCTGCCCTTGATGTGGGGGAAGAGGAGCTTGGATGATGCTAGTATTTCCAGGTGTAAATTCTACTCTGCCTTGATCTAAAAGATTTTGAATATCATGCCGAAGAGTGTAACATACATCTGTAGCATGACCAGGGCCTCGATGATATGCACAATAATGGTCTGCATGGTAATTTCGATTTTGCTTATCAACTGGAATGAGAGGAGTCGGTCCCTTTAGAGTTACGAGATCCTGTTTGAGAAGGAAAGTCAGGAGCTGACTTAAAGAGTAAGGTAAGGGAGTGAAATTTCTCTGAGGGTTTCTCACTGGCTGTCGCGCCTGTTGGTACTGATTTTATCTCACCGGCTGAGGATTTTGAGGTTGAGGATGTTGTCGAATCGGTGGAGCAGGCAACATCAAGGGTGCACTGGGTGCAATCCAATTAACCTCTTCTCTTTTCCTGATATCCTTCTGCCCATTGTTCCTATTAAACGGAGCACTTGACCTTGGAACTGTATGGCTAAGACTGGCATGTATAGTACCATTTTTTACCGCTGTTTCAATCCTTGCCCCTGTCTCGACAATTACCTTGAAATCGGTTGCTGGTAGAGTTATCATCAGTGTCGAATATGGTTGCTTTAAGGTTCCCAAAAAGGTAGAAGCCATTTCTTCCTTTGATAACTGTACTGATAGTCTTGACGCCATTTCTCTCCATCTAGCGGCATACTCAATAAATGATTCATCCTCTGGGATAGTTGCTCTAGATCGCTCTTTTGAGGGAGCACTTCCAAGTTAAAAGAAAACTGATCTATGAAGAGATCAATCACATCCTGCCAACTGGTAATCCGCTTCTTGTCAATTGAAAGCCACCATCTGAGAGCGGCATCTTTCAGACTTTTCTGGAAATATTGGATAAGATATGATGGTTTATCTCTGTAAGCCATCATGTCCCCCACATACAACTGTAGGTGCTCTTTCGGACACCCTTTGCCCCCATATTTGGTGAATTCTGGAACTCGAAAATCTGAGGGAACTAAAGTATCAGAGGAGAAGAGTAGGTCATCCAAAGTTATCCCTGTAGAGGAGGATGATGCCCCTTGCACTTTTTTCATCATCTCTTTCAGCTGACGAATTTCTTCTTGTTGGTTCTTGAGAGACACCAATAGCTCAGAATCCTGTGGCATTTTTGGATTGTGATGGTCGCAGTGCACAGCCTCACCAGTTTTTCCATCAAATCGGGTGTAGTCGAAATCACCATCCTCATCCGGCTGATCATGAAGAGGGTTGATAAAGGTAAAGTTTGGGGCAGGAATCTCAACCCTAGGTTGATCCGGTTGGAAAGGTCTAAACCCTGAATGGTCTGGTTGATGCCGAAAGGTTCCAATTCCGGGTGGGTCTGGTTGAAAAATTTCTGGTTGGAATGAAGTCCTAGGCTGTTCGGGTTGAAATGGTCCGGCTTCTGGTTGGTGAGTAGGTTTGTTAAGCTGTAAAGCCATCAGAGCCTGCAAGGTTTCCTGAATACTGTCCAATTGGGCTTTCATCCCATGTATCTCCTGATCGTGTGCTTGTACAAGCTGGTCTGTACTTGAATCCAAACGATTGTTGGGAGCAGCCATGTCTGCTGAGCTTTGAGATGACCAGTCTGCGACTTCAGGACTGTCCAGATCTATTATCGCAGCTTGGGCAAGGGCACGAGATACAGAACGAGTAACAATACGCTGTTTCATGCAACACTGAGAAAGATGTAACGATTAAACATGAATGCATGACTTGACAGCAAAAGATGAAAATCACTTCTTTATATATGCATGTGTTTGTGTGATTCTAAGACAACACTAAACCAAAAGTAAAGCAACAAAAGACAAATAGAAAGACAAAAGGAAAATGACCCAACCCTATACAGGTCTCTCAGGAATAATAAAGTCGGGAGGCAAGGGGTTGCCCCCAAGGTCTATCACTTGTTGACGGAGGATAACAATCTCACTTTCTAGTCTGTCCACCGTGCCTGACGCACATTGAATCCTGTAGTCGAACTCCAGAGCCTCAACTTGAGCATGATGTCTGACTGCTTTCAACTGTTCTCGATTCTGACGGAACTGGACTTCAAACTGGAAAGACTCCTCAGCATCCTCTCTTTTCCTTTTTTGAAACTCCCGGAGTGCTTGCTCTAGCTGATGTTCCTTTTCACGGGCCAACTGACGTTGATTTCCCAAGTCGTTTTCTTGTTGTCGGAGGATCTGTCGCGCTTTCTCCAATTCTTCGGTATCTCTCAGAATCTTGATTTGGATCTGCTCTAACTGTTCCTCCTTCTTGCGGACCACCTGATATTCCCTTTTCAACTCAGCTTCATGTTGCCAGTGTGCCTGTTGCGCTGACTTAAGCTTCTTAGTATCCCTTAATATCTTGAGACGATTACAAAGGAATGTATCTTTCCACGGCACCACCACCTCAGAAAGGGGAAGGCTTCCCCTGGACGGTGCTGTAACTGGGGTGAGCAATTCTGCTGGCTTTGGCATTTCTGATTGTATGTCCGGGTTCTCCAACCATAAATCATACTCTTCTTCAGTCGACGGTTCCCCTGGTCCAGGTTCTACTATGTCATCTGGAAGTTTTTCTCTTTTAGATCGTCTCCATTCAGTTTGGAAACGCCTTTCTAGAAGTTCAGATGTAGTAGAGAAAACACAATAGTCTTCCGCTAAATCATCGATTACCGGGATAAACTGTCGGTATCCAAACTGTCGGAGTACTCTGAGTGGAATGTAGGGTGATGATCCAGTTAGGCCAGCAAGAATTATACATCTTCTTCCAAAAGTAGTTAAAAGAGGAAGCCTTTGCTTGTTGATTACGAGCCAACGACACTTCCAAATTATCTCGTCCTCTGATAACTGCTGGAGCTTTCTGTAACAGTCTTCCATTTTTTTGAAAATGAGCTTGGATTGGGTCTGGCTGAATTTTCGCACTATGTTCCGAGCATCATAAGCAAATTCTGAGGGCACAGTAACCATTGATGGTAAATGCTCGACCAACCATAAATGTAAAAGAGATAAACTGGCATTGAATGTCCCTTTTCTTTTCTCATTGTTGTACTTAAGACCCCTAAGAAGCTCTCCCAGGATCATCGGGACGACTGACCCTCCACTACTCATGTCTTTGACTACCCCCACCAATATAGATTCAGCAATTCTGAGGTTTTTTGGGAAAATAAGCTGAGCTAGAACAATCCATGTAAGAACATTGAGTGTTGACTCGGATTCAGCTTCAGATGCGCTAGGATCCCACGAAGGTCTATACATATCCCACAGTTTGTTCATTTCAACCCTTGAGTAAGTACCTTTGGCATTGTTGGGTAATCGGTCAGGCTTGATGTGTAAGAACTGCGCAAGCTCAAGCTGGTAATTTGTTCTGTATCGGGGTAAGATAGCAGGACCATCAATATCAAGCCCTAAGATGCGTTTAACTTCTTCGATTGTCGGACACATTTCATTTTTCCCAAAACGGAAAACCACATTTTTAGGATCCCAACAAAGAATCGCCGCCTTGACTAAACGCCAATCAGGATCGATCAAAGCAAGGTCTAAAATATTTCCCACATGGTATCTCTGTATCCAAACTAGGCGACGGGCAGAGTTAAGGCCTTGAGCCGAACTAAAGATTGTAGCTGTGTCTCTGAGTTTGGCATCGCAAGCAGCACGCATATCCAACTTGATTGAAGGACCTAGGCCTCCCGGCTTAATTATTCCTGAAGGGCCTGCCATCTAAACAATAGTGCACAAGTGAGACTCTATACAGGTGCTGCATGATGATGCAAAACTTTTGAGAATGTTTCTTTTTTTTTTTGTTTTTTTTTTTATTATTTATTTATTTATTTTTTTTTGGTGTGGCATTACATATGTAAACTAATAGGGTGGGTGGACAAAAGCCCAGTCCACTAACTTGGGTTTCCAAGACCTATTAGATTAAGGTAATAAATGAATAAGGGGATATCCATTTATTTCTGGATTTTGAATCCCATATGTAGTATCACGAAAGAGTTTTTCCTTCTTTTTTTTTTTATTTTTTTTATTTTTTTATTTTTTTATTTTTTTATTTTTTTATTTTTTTATTTTTTTATTTTTTTATTTTTTTATTTTTTTATTTTTTTATTTTAGTCAAGACATATGTAAACCAATGGGGTAGGTATAGAGGTCCAACCTACTACCTTGGGTTATTGGAAACCGAAGCCCATTAAGTTTAAAACAAAAAGGGATAAATGCATACCCATTTATTATTTGAGGTTAGGACCCCCATATGTAATGATTTAAAGAAGCGGGTAAGGGGTTTATTCAATCACACATGGCTCATCAAACATGGTTCACACATGCCCTCTTTCTTGAATGAACATATGGGTACAAAAAGATACCCTAATATACAACCAAAAAGGAGGGCGGGTATAGGTTATAAGCAGGGTAGGATTGGGAGAAACCATCCTAATCTACTGCTTATAAACTATATCACAACCTAATCTATATGCGTATGCCGGGGTAATGCAAGGTGTTCCTAAGGTGGTTAGGGGACACTTGGCCGTATATGCGACTCCCAAAATGGGACGATTGGCGCAAGTGGGAGAAACCGAATCCGTTTCTACGGGTACAACCCATAAGGCGTGATCCAGCTGAACTCCACAGATCAGAAAGCCCCTGGCACTGAAGATACGTATCAAACAGCCGTAGGCCCCATAGATCCAACTAATGGGTTATAAGGTGATTACACTAAAATGCAATGAATATGATATGCACAAGAAAGAGAAGAACATGAATAAGGACATACCCACAATATAGAAAGAATTAGCAAAAATAATAATTGATTTAGGAAATGATTAGTGATTTTTTAAAAAAATGTTTGGCTTTTACCTAATTTTCAGGTTGGATCATCCTCCCCAGCAGAGTCGCCAAAGCTGTGAACGCATAAATTTACCGCCCTTCCTCCCCTCTCAACTCTAAGTGTCGAGATAAGGTCCGAGAGTAGAGGAATAACGCTAAATTTATTTTAAGAGTCGCCACCTACTTAGGGGAAGTAGGATCCCGAGATAATCCAAATAAGGGGGTTTACGGTCCAGAGTAGTCTAGGTAAGAGATCCCTTTAGGTCCTGGGGAAGGGGTTAGGCACCCCAGGACCTCCATCCAATGATGGTAACCTACTCATTAGGTCCAAGTTAAACATTTTAAAAATCACTTAACATTTTTTAAATAATTATTAATTTTGCTAATCGAATACAAATCAAAATGGGGTGTAAAAAAAGTTTATTTTTGGTTGGGGTCGAACCCTGATTGGGCTGCCTACTTATCCGGTTAGTCGGAATCAGACCCTCATAGTAGTTCGGGGTCCGTGACTGTTTTTATACTCGTTTCGGAGTGTGGTCACTTCCAACTCGTGTTTGAGTTGGGGAGGGGAAATGAAACTGAGATTTATGAATCTCACTCCGGGAGATGGCCGCGTAGCTAGGTGCTCGTAGGGGAGCTCTAGGGGGCGTTCATTTATTAGGGTAAGTCTTTTTTTGCATTTTGTGGGTTTTTAAATGTTTTTGTTATTTTGTATTTTTTGATTGTTCTGTATTTTTTAATTCTGGCAAGTTAACTAGTCAAGAACTAAACTAAATGCCCAAGGTAGGCAAAAAGGAAAATAAAGCCTAAATGACTTAATTAACTTAAAGGCAAAGAGCAGGGCAGATCGAGCGGCCTTAAACCGAAAGAGGCTATGGTTTAAATACGGACCCTGCTCTAGGTCCCAAGGGAAGATAGACCAGTACCTTTAATTTATTTTAATCTTTTTATATTTTTTTGTTGTTTCTTTTTTGTAAGACTAACTAACGGGGTGGGCCAATTATTTAGGGTTAAAAAAAGAAAACTATCTAAGTGCCCAATGTAGGCAAAATAGGAAAAGAAAAATCGCGGCCTATCCCTATTGCACACACATGGATAATACATACACACAAAAAAGTAAATGGGTCCCAAGAGAAAGTTAATGGGCCAAGGCCCATTGACCACTAATGGTCAATTGGCTTTGGTCCACTATCATTCTAAGGCCTCAAGAGGTAAGCCCAAAAATGGGAAGTGATTCTAAAGGGGCTTCCAACTTGCTAACATATGGCCCGATCCAAGGGCCCAAAAAAATATTCAAATCTCCAATACTCCCTCCTTACATTTGAAAAACAATAAAAACACAGCACACGGGGAGGTATGCATTTGCTACGCCTTGTTTTTGAGCAAATTGGAAGTCTAAAACTTCATTTTGAACAAAATCAGGGCGTAGAAAATGAATTGGAGCCTAACAAAATTACTGTAATAAACAGGGGGTAAATAAATAAATAAAATAAAATAAAAGGGGAGAGATATACCTGCGAGGGTTGATGAGGGACTGGCGATAGTGGTGGCTGCTCCGTGGACCAGAATACAGAATGGGGAATCCAACAAAGGATTTACAAATTAAAAACAAAAAATCGGATTGCTGTTGAAGCCATGGCTGGAACAACTGTACTGTTGCTATTGGACCTGACGTGATGCCGCCGGAGAAGCCGAAGTGATGCCGCCGGAGAAGATGACCGGAATCCGAAAACCCAGGACAATAACAGAGACAAAAAAAATTAAATAAAATAAAATACACAAATAACAAAACGAAAATACTAAAATACAAATGGGGGGATTACAGGCGCCGGGATCTGTAGATTCAGATCGAGAGGCCTTGATCTATAGGCCGGATCCGGATGAACGGGGGGTGGGAGGGAAATCAGGAAGAGCAAAAGGAAGAAAAGAAAAAATGGTTACCTGAGAAACGAGGGTATCTACTGAACGGAGAAGGGTGAGAGATTGAAAGTGAAGGAGCTCGCCGGAGAGGATGATCGCCGGAGAGGATGAGTGGAGAAGATGGTCGGAGCCTGATTTCTATGGACCTGTGACAACACGAACCGAAAAACAGTGAATAAACCTACAAGAAAAAGTCGGTTTCTAGATCTAGATCTGGATCTAGATCTAGATCTAAAACCAGAAAGGGAAATAACACAAACCTGATGCTCACTGGGGAAGCTGGCTCGCCGGAGAAGACGATCGGAGATCTAAATCTCCTTGGTTTTGACGAAACCGTGGAGATGGTGGTTCGATTTTCTGGCGAAGATGACCGGAGCTGGATCAAATGGAAGGGATGAACAGACGAGATTACTTCCTCTACCACATATTAGTATAGAAAATCAAAAGGAAATAAATAAACCAAGAAACAGAACCAAAAAAAAAAAAATCGGGATCAGAGGATCGAGTAGATCTAGATCTCGATCTAGAAATTCTAGATCTAGATCTAGAGATTACTAATCAGGAAATGAGATCAGAGGAAATAAAACCACAATCAAAGAGAAAGGAGAATGAGAGGTTCACCTTGGGTGCGATTCACAGTTCGCCGGGGCAGTTGTTTCGCCGGTGGTTCAGGTACCTGCTGATCGGACCCTCGTCGGCAAGAGAGAATAGAATGGGGGAAAGTGAGCTCGATAATGCTGATGGGAGCTAGTGAAGGGAAAGATGGGAAAAATTAGAGGGGAAAAAGAAGGGGAGAGAATTCGAGAGAGCTGTGGCTACTCTGGTTTCACCGAAATGAGAATAGGAGAATAATCCTATCCCCTGCTTTATGATGTATAGAAATGGGCTTTGAGGACACATGGGCCTTGGTTTTTTTTTCTAGAGTACATGGGCTTTGGTGTTTATTTGGGCTTTAGAGTCTTGGCCTGGAGTAGGGAGAGATGGGTTTTGAGCAATGGATTGGGACCTCTCTCCAACTCTCTCAAACTCTCTCTTGAGACCAAAATTAAAAATAAAATAATAAAAATAATGATAAAAAATAAAAAAATAAAAAATGAAAGAATAAAAAAAAAAAATAAAATAAAATAAAAAAAAAAAAAAAAAAAAAAATAATAATAATAATAATAATACAAAAATAATTAATTAAATTAGATTAAAAAGGAAAGGGATTTTGGGGGTGTAAAAATGGGGTGTTCACAAGTAGCATAGATTTAAATTGAATCCAATGGTCGTTGGTCTTAAATGCCATGTCATCTTGTAAATGAAGGAACTAGATTTGGAGAATGGACACAAGTGATAAAATAAGCCTCTTTGCTCTCTACTCTTACTTCACCTCTGCAAGACCCTATATCTGGATTAAAAATCAAATCTGCAGCTCCAATTTATGCATGTGATTTCAGATGTATTAAACCAAAGTCACCTGATTTACATTCTAATTCGATCTACTTGATTTTTCTACTTCACTATGATAATTCACAAGGAGTTTAGATAAAATTTAAGTGGAACTGTGCTAAGAATATCTATAACATACCATTGCTGTGTGCACAGTGGAGAAGAGAATAAGCCAATTTATAATTACAACAGAAGCCTACCATTGAGACTTTCCACAAAATCTGCAACATTTTATATGTAATGTCAGCTTTCTGATCTTAACATAAGACAATACCGAGTTAGTTGAATTTTAATATACAGAAACGGGTTCTTATCAGTTCTTTGAGAAGGTTGTAATAAAAAGAGAGAAACGGGTTTGATCCCCATTAAAGCTTTCATGGATCGGTATCCCTGGTATGAGTTTATGAAATGAAATGTATAATTCCCAATTTGGTAGCTTTAGCTCTACCAAATGGTTGGGTTGATTATGATTTGTGGATAAAATCAATAGAAAACACCTACAAATGATTTTATCAACAAGAAGTTCTCAAATTTTCAGTAGCTCAAATTGTCAACTACAACATGGAAGAATTGAGGCAAGATCAGCAATTCAAGAGCCATCCTTTTTCTACAATTTTCCAATATCCAGTACTTGGCCGACAAGAGCCCGTGCGTGTTGTTAGTTATTACATTTTCGCATAAAATCCGATGCCTCTTTATTACTCTCATGAATCCTCATGCTTAATTTCACATGTCTCTTCTTGTGTTCACAAGTCACATCCTCGATAGCAAATATTTTCAACCGAAACGTTTCTAAAAAAATGAACCTGTTTGAATGATACCCAAAATTATATATTCAGACTTGGTGTGTTTTTCTTTCGGAACAGGTTCCTCGATCAAGCCCAGAGGGGTGCGATGGTTGTAGTATCCTCTACCATCTGCCTATCTTCATATGCTAGGCATTACCCACTAACCTAGAATAAATACTAATACTACAAACCACGGCTGCGGCCAACCACTGGCCAAGAGATCTGAACTAATGCAGTAGTAGCATCTGTAGAATCTATCATTTGTAAGTTTAGACTTCTTTTTTTTTCTTTTTGTAAATTGAGGGTGTCCCAACCCTGACAAGGAACGACTAGTCCCTTCGTATAAACGCAGTCACCCACAAACCACGTGCATTGAGTAAGGCCGGGAGGAGTTGAACTCGAGACCTTAGGGATTTCTCCAAAGACCCGAACCAACTGAGCTACCCATGTGGGTTTTGTAAGTTTAGAAAATTGATCCCCCATATTTTGGTCTTGAAATGTTGTGCCATATTCTGCAAAACCTTAAATCTGGATGAAGAAATCAAATCTGCAGCGCAGCCCCAAGCCACGCATGTGATTTTGGCTTTGTAGAACCAAATCTTCTCTACCCTCTAAATCTTTAAACCTCAGATTTGAATGAAGAAATCAAACCAGCAGCCTCAAGTTATACACATGATCATTACAGGCCTATCGAACAAAAGCTACGTTATTGGCCAATACAATACATTGTTCCTATTTCACCGATTTCCCTGTGAAACTTAACAGAAACTAACTTTAGTCTTGACACTTAATTTGCTAAATCACACAAGAATTTATAGGGCCACTAGGAATTTAGAGAAATATGTATCTGTGATGCTGCAGTAGCATCTGTCGGATCGATCATATGTAAGTTTAGAGTCTTTAGACTTGATCGAACATATGCTAGTCTTGAAATGTTAAGCATTCTTGTAATCCTTTGTGGAGGCAAGAGAAATTATAAAACCTTTACACTCTTCGCTACCCTTTAATTCTGCAAAACCTTAAATCTAGGTGAATAAACCAAATTTGCTTTCTCCCCTTTAATTCTTTAAGGCCAAAGTTTCGGATGATGAATTCAAATCTCCCCAAACCATAGATTGGATTACAGGTCTATTGAACCAAAGCTATAGATTGGATTACAGGTGTATCTGCATTCCAATTCGGTCTACATTGTTCCTATTTTGTCACATTCTCCATGAAACTTAGCAGATATTAACTTTAAATTTGACACTTAATTCGCTAAATCACATAAGAATTGACAGGGTGACGAGGAATTTAGAGAAATATGCATTGAACTGCAATCTTTACATTGAGAGATAAGTCTAAAATTATCACAAGTAAGTTGAACTCTATATGCTAAAATGGCTTCGATCAGTAATCAGGATGATCCGTGTGAACCCCTTGATTTTTAGTGGCGGTTTTAAGAAATCAGATCTAATAGTCTGGCGGGAAATAGGTTTCAGTGGCCGTTTTTCAAAGCCACCGCTAATATTCTGGCAGGAACATGTTTTAGCTGCAATTTTATATAAATTCCTGGGGGTATATATTGCGCTATGATGACATGTAGCGGAAGTTATAAAGAATTGACGTTAATGTACATTTCAGAGGCGGTTATTTTGAACCGCCACTAAAGGTCCCCTGGAATTCAAGTACTGAAAAGCGGTGATAACATGCATTAAAACTCCAATGATGCCCGAGAAATCATGAAGTGAAAAGCAAAGAAGTATATTTGAGAATAAGCAAAATAACTTTAAGAACAGAGGACATCAAGCCTTACAAGAGTAGTTATAACTAATGATGGATTTGATTCCAGAGCCTCATCTATGAAGAACCACCCAAAAGTTTGGAAATAGTTAAAAGTAACTTCTAGCAAATTTAAATTCTGTACTCTCTGAATTAATTGAAGGGAAAGAAAGTTGCATCGGCTTTATTCTGTAGCAGTCATGCTCTGACCCTGTTGCACATATCAAGGGCTTTCCTACAATGCTGCAGCCTCATGAGAAAGTAAAGAACATGAGAAATTTGAGCATCCCATCTTTCTGTTTACAACAAAAGGAAAGAAATAAAAGGAAGAAAAAAGAATAACATGAACAACTTAGTTGAATGTTTTACCAGGAAACATGTGTAATAACCAAAGAACCCTTCTTCGGATACCAACTTGTGTACTGCAAATGCAAAAGGTTAAGTGGTTTACTAGCAAAGACAAAGTAATCTGTTAAAGCACTTTTTAATGTTAAAGGCTTAAAGCACAACACTTTTTAAGAAATTGGGAGACTTGGTTGGCTTAGGCTGAGAGTAAAAAAAGCCCGATCGAAAGTAGGGCTGGCACTCCTTATACACGGAAATGGCTTCAATCTGTTATCTGGATGATCCGGATGCATGTGAGTGAACCCCTTGAAGGGTCTTGATAGAAAAGAGATTCTATTGAATAGCTTGAGTGATTACAATGATTCCTCCTTAAGGATTATATAGAGATTACATGAGTCTCAAGATAGAAACAGTATCACATCATAATCAAATCTAATCCTAAACAAATTTAAGATTTGATATTAATCTATTTCAAATTCAAATCTACCTAGATTTGAGATCAGATACAGTGTATCTCGTCTCACTTTATTACACTACTTTGTATTCTCTAAACCTATCTCTAATACCCTCCCGCAATTGCATGATCCTTTGAAGGAGGATCTTGCAATTATTACAAACAAAAAATTAGCCCGAAATCATTGAGTTTTGTTGAAAAGTCGCCGGAAAATCCAATTGTACATATTGGTAGTCACCATCAGTCTATGAAATCCATCACTGTCGCATCCCGCTCATCTTAGAGTCTGTCGGAGCTGGTGGTGCACTAGAGCAAACTGTCATGATCTCTCCCAATAGCACATAAAGAGAAGTCGGCCAGTGGTTTGAATGGGAAAAAAAAAAAAGGAACTCGAAGGTATTAATGATAGAGAGATTTCAACTAGAAATGGTGAATGCTACAACTTTAGGGGAAAAAAAAAGGAGGTGTTGGCCGGATGGGCGGCACTGCCGCCTGCTGGAAAAACAAGATTAAAGGAAAGAAAAATTCAAAATAAGGTCCGATCGACCCACTCTGATACCATGATAGAAAAGAGATTCTATTGAATAGCTTGACTGATTACAATGGTTCCTCCTTAAGGATTATATAGAGATACTTGAATCTCAAGATAGAAACAGTATCACATCATAATCAAATCTAATCCTAAACAAATCTAAGATTTGATTAATATTTCAAATTCAAATCTACCTAGATATGAGATGAGATATAGTGTATCTCATCTCACTTTATTATACCACTCTGTATTCTCTAAACCTATCTCTAATAGGTCTGTCATTGGCTTTTGGGCTTCTAGTAGGAGAATCCAAAAGTGGCATGTTAGTCCAACACCCTTCAAAATTAGCAATGCACTGTTTTCAGTGACTTGAGGACAAAAGCTTGGCTTGATTTCCCGGACCTCAAATTTCTTCCAGTTGATCGGCCTGAACCACTCGTGACACTTTATCTCCTCGCTACCAAGACGCTTGCTAGATTCCTTCTACAATAGCCCTTTCAAGAGGGAATGTGCTTCCCTTATAAAAATGCTGGAAGCTTAGCCTTCTCATTTATTATCTTCTGTTGGATCTTCTGTCTGTTGTTACCAATGAAAGGAAGATGCCTGGTAAGCATCTCAAACAGCAGAATTCCCACACTCCACCAATCTGTAGCCTTGTCATAGCCCTTACCGAGAAAAACTTGGGGAGACATACATTCAATTGTTCCACACATGGTTTTGGATCTTGTATCATCTGCGAATTGCTTAGCAAAGCCAAAATCAGTAAACATGGCATGGCCATCTACGTCAAGAATGATATTATCAGGCTTGAGATCCCTATTCATGATGTCATTAGCATGGAGGTGAGAAGCAGCAGAAACAATCTTGCGGGTCCCGTATGCAAGAGTCCCAAAAATGCAAAACAACAAAGAATCACTTCCAGGAAATAAAATAGGATATGTAGCGAGAGCAAACCCAAAATGGATAATGCCTACAGTTGAGATGGGCTTTCTCCTTTGAGGATTTTCACAATGGGGTATTTTGGCTTTTTAGGTCTCTTGAATTGAGGTAGTATATGTGTGCCTTATATAGTGCACCAAGAGTCCCTTTTATGAGAAACTCTAATCATACCCACAAGATACCCGTTGGAGATCCCTTAGAGATCTCCAAATAAATCTCCTTATTATATGGGGATTTTGCCACCTATCTTATCCTCATCTCCCTGTAGTCAAAATGGGTTTAATAGCTCTTACGTGGGTTTTACTCGGTCAAATAGTTGTTAGACTATTGACTTGGTTTTACTCCACACAATGCATCTATTTGGTTAAGTTACCCAAGCTAACCAAAAAGATCCAACGCTTCACATCCTACAATATAATCATGCAATGCAATAACATGCTCATGCTTTTGATCAAGATAAATAATTTTTAATAATATATTAGTGAAAAACATATGCATGCTATGGTGTGAGTGTGGTGCATTCAAGTGTGTGCACATGGATGCTTTTATCCAACGATCAAGGCTATATAAATTACCGGATTTATCCATTGATCGTGGCTTAAGTATTTGATCGAGGGCTACTAGCCACATGATCCAACATCTCCCACTTGGCTGTAAGCTCGAGATGTTCTATTCATAACCTAAGCCCATAGAGACGACATGTCGCTTGAATTCCTCTGTCCCTAAGGGTTTAGTTAGTGGGTCTGCTATCATCTCTTTGGTAGAGATATACCCAAATGTAATTTCATTTTTCTTCATTATATCATTAATATAATGATATTGTAATTCTATATGTTTTCCTCTAGGCCCGATTTCCCCATTTTTTATGGTTGTTATCGCAGCTTCATTATCACAATAAATGTGTATAGGCCTATCTGGAATGCAAACATTCCTCAAATCATATAGAAATCTTTTTATCCAAACAGCTTCAGTAGCTGCTGTGCTACAAGCCACATATTCGGCTTCCATAGTGTATCTTGCTACACATCCTTGCTTTTTACTTGACCATGATATGGCTCCACCCCCAAGCAAGAAAACATATCCAGTAGTGGATTTTCTATCATCTGGATCTCCTGCGAAATCAGCATCACAAAAACCAATTACTTCCAGGTCATCTGCTTGGTAGGTTAAAGCGAGATCCACTGTCCCCGAATATATCTAGGTACACGTTTTATGGCTTCCCAATGAGCCATTCCCGGGTTACTTTGATATCTGCTTATTAATCTGACTGCAAAACTTAGATCTGGTCTTGTACATAACATTGCGTACATAAGGCTACCTACAGCTTGTGCATATGGCTTAGATTTCATTTCCATAATATCTTTTTCACTTGTAGGTGCCATTTTCTTTGTCAATTTTGTTCCTTTATATATGGGTGATTCTAGAGCTTTACTAGCGTCCATCTTAAACCTTCTAAGAATACTTTCTAAGTATGGTTTTTGGGATAAACTTAACTTCTTTAATTTTCTATCTCTAGAAATCTTAATTCCTAATACATAGGAAGCTTCACCCATGTCTTTCATTTCAAATTTGGTTTTTAACCATTCTTTTACTTCTATGATTTTCTTTAAATCATTTCCAGCTAGTAATATATCATCTACATAAAGGGAGAGAATCATAAAGTAACCCCCACTAACCCAAGTGTAGATACAGTGATCAAAATTGTTTGCACTAAATCCATAACATTGGATTGCACTGTGAAAAGTATAATACCATTGTCTAGAGGATTGTTTTAGACCATATAGTGATCTCTTTAATTTGTATACTTTGTCCTCTTCACCTTTTATTTCATATCCTTCGGGTTGTTTCATGAAGATTTCATCTTTTAGTTCACCATTAAGAAATGTTGTTTTTACATCCATTTGATGTAACTCTAAGTCCAAGTGTGCCACTATAGACATTAAAATTCTAATTGAGGTGAACTTAGCTACAGGAGAATATGTTTCTTCATAATCTATTCCTTCTTTTTGTGTAAATCCTTTAGCTACTAATCTAGCTTTATATCTATCTATAGATCCATTTGGTTTGAGTTTCTTTTCGAGAATCCATTTACATCCTATTGCTTTTCTATTACCTGGTAAATCTACTAATTCCCAGACATTGTTTTTCTCTATGGATTCTATTTCTTCTGATATTGCTTCTTTCCATTCAGAAGAATCTTTTGAATTAATAGCTTCATGGTAGTCAATGGGATCATCTGGAATTTCTTCATTTAAAAACGATAGATAATCTCTCAAGTAACTAGGTGGATTTCTTTCCCTTTGAATCCTAGTTAAAGTATCTTGAGGTTTAGATTTTTCTATAATTTGTTCATGCTCTTGAACTATTTTTTTTTCTTTAGATATTTCAAATAACTCTATCATTTTAGTAGGTTTATCTTTATCTGTGTTATCTTCCAGAAAATAAGCATCTCTACTTTCAGTTACTCCTACAGATCCATCCTGGTGGAGTATAGCAAACCTATAACCTTTAGAGTTTTCACAATATCCTATAAAAGAACATTTTAAAGTTTTAGGATCCAATTTGTTTCTATTAGGGCCTAAAATTTTTACATGAGCTGAACTACCCCACACTTTTAAATGAGATAGATCAGGATGCGACAACGATTTGTAAGGTGCCCGTGGCACTTGTGGTACTGACAATACTCATGCGCCCTGGGTCCCGAGGTGACATCACGAACGGTCCGTGCTGGTCATTCGAAGTATGGTTTGTCTTCCATCGTCTTCATAATCGTCGCCGGGCTTGCTGAGAAGTTGACTTGACTACCGCGAGATGCGAAAGGACGTCTTTCTGTTGCTTGATTCTCCCTCTCCTTGTAATGTCCGGGTTCCTCTCGTCTTTGATAGGCACGATCGTCCCGCCTTTGGAAGTTGGAACGTAGATCCGTCCTCCTTGACGAGTCTACATCTTGGCGGACTCCCAACGAGAGTCGGTTCGGCTCTCCCCGTCGTTCAACGTACACCACTTTTTCCTGTCGTGTGCGTCTCCGTGGTTCCTCATCGCTGGAAGATGATTCATACTTTGGTCTCTTCCCTCTCTTCGAGGAGGGTTTGCTTCCCCATTCCACAGCATCTACCCCTCGTGCTCTGGGTCTCGTTGTTGCTGCAATATCTTCCTCCATCCTTCCGTATTTAGAGGCACGGACTATCAGCTCGTCCATCTTGATTGGACAGTCAAGGGCAAGAGACTCGTAGAGTTTAGAACTCTTGGGTATGGCATTCTTGAAGGCCGCTATACAAGTGCAGTCCTCGATCTTATCGATATTAGAGACTTCATCGGTAAACCGTTGAATAAATCTCTATGGGGTTCTGCCGACTTCATTCTCATGGCGAAGAGTGAATCTGCGCCTGCTTTCTTCTTCTTGTTAATGATATACTGGTCAATGAAAACTGACCTGAGATCAGCCATACACCTGATCGACCCCGCGGGTAGATTACGGAACCATCTAGCAGCCGCTCCAGTTAGGCTGCTAGGGAAGGCTTTACAGAGGAGGTTATCATCCGGGTTACGGACAACCATAGCATTCTTGAAGTCAGTCAAATGGTCAATAGGGTCTCTCCTCCCATCGAACTTAACAAAATTCGGTACCGTGAACTTTGATGGGGTATAAGATTCGACGATCTCTTTGGAAAAAGGGGACGTCTCCTCCTCGTCCTTGTACTTCTGAGCATATTGATCGAGAGAGGCCCCGCTCGTCGTTCCTCTGACTCGAGCATTGATCATGGCTTCCACGTCCTTGAGGGTCAGGCCTGTCTTCGACCCGTCGTTGATGACACCGAGATCTCGTTGTTCAGCAAGAGCACCAAGAGAACGAGGATAGGCAGTCTCGGCAGTAGAAGGGGAGAGAATGAATCTTCTCTCCAGGTTCTCTGGTGCAGACGGCGAGGTCGGGACTGTTGCTTTTGGAGGAGGGGAAGAAGGGAAATTGAGTTTACGAGCCGCAGAACCCCCTCTAGGAGATTCATCATCGATCTCCAAGTTACCGTGCTCCAAAGCGTCAAGCCGCTCCTGCAGTGACTGCTGCTGGCTGACTATCTGGGCCAGAGTGGCCTGTTGTTGTTGTAATAGTAACAGGATGAGATCAGGTATGGTTGTGGGCCTCCCTGGTTGTCCGGAAGATTGGCCTGAAGCGAATGTTTGCACGGTGGAAGGGGTGCAGGGAATGGCCTGAGAGGGCTGGTTTTCGACGGTAGAATGAGGAGTTTGGTCTGCCATGCTGACCGAAAGAGGTGGTGTGAGCAAAGGGTGAGTTCGGCTAAAAACTTCCCCCAGACGGCGCCAATTTTGTGAGGGGAATTTACCGAAAGGACACGCGTCAGCAGCAGCTCCTCCCAAGCTCTGATGTACTGGTAGAAGGTTGGAGTGGAGGGTGTGATACCCTGACCTGTACTCCGATGATAAAGTCAGTAGGTGTAGAAGATGATGAACAGTAAGAAAATGCAGAGAGTTAGAAGGTTTTAGTTCCTTAAAATTCCGTCCCCTTCTCATTGTTTTTCACAGGTTTTTATAGGCTACCTCTGCCATGGCCATGGGCACTCATGGATGTCCATGCACACCTCAAATCTATGATGTGTACTTTAGTAATCATTTTAGATAGATCTCCCGGTCATCCGTACTGCACGCGTATCTGCATACAAAAGAGAACAGGCAAAGAGTAGGAACTCGTCCGAGGTGACTGGCATTAAATGACATTTAATGCTGCATTTAATGCCAAGACAGTGTTTCCCACCTACCGTCGTAGAGGTAGGATCATTCCCAGGCGAGTAGCGCCGGATCTCATTACGTGTTGGGATACGGGGCCGTTGGCAATAAGACGTCGGATACGTCGTCAGAACGAGGACGTGATCGTCGTCTAAGAGACCACGGGTCCGTCGTCAGAATGAGGACGTGACCGTCGTCCGTGAGACCACGGGTCCATCGTCAGAATGAGGACGTGACCGTCGTCCGTGAGACCACGGGTTCGTCGTTCGGCAGACAACATTCTCGTCGTCCATACGACAACGGGCCAGTCGTCGAAGAGACGACGGAAATGAGCCCAAACGATAACACCACACTGGGGACGAGCTCGTTGCTACCACACTTAGGTTTTTACGAAATTTACCCATTACAATCATGCAATGCAATAACATGCTCATGCTTTTGATCAAGATAAATAATTTGTAATAATATATTAGTGAAAAACATATGCATGCTATGGTGTGAGTGTGGTGCATTCAAGTGTGTGCACATGGATGCTTTTATCCAACGATCAAGGCTATATAAATTACCGGATTTATCCATTGATCGTGGCTTAAGTATTTGATCGAGGGCTACTAGCCACATGATCCAACAAATCTCAGCAGTATATATGCCTGCAAGATCCTCTCTGAAAAGACCATGGTGGTGAAGCTGAACCCATTTACAAATTCCAGCCCAATGTGGAGTAGATATTTGGTTTGAAACGAGTATCTGAGCTGCACAATGAAGGGGAGATTTACTTTTGTTAGAATATCCCTCTCAACTTTCATGAACTTCCATTGATTCTTCTCTATAATCTTAGGAGTTGCGCAAACTCTACTGCTCACATCCACGCGCTAGCTACTGGTAGAGAAATCTGACTTAGTTTAACAGTAGCATAAATTTAAATTTGATCCTGAGGTTGTTGCCTGTAGGTCTTGAAATGCCATTTCTTATTGTAAATGAAGGAACTAGCTTTGGGGTGTAATATGATCTACTTTTAAAGTACTGAAAAAGTTGGCTGAGTTCCAGGAAACACTTTTTAAGTGCCAAAAGACAACCCACTCAAAACTCGAAAACTAAAATAGAAATTAGCATTTAAACTTTGAAGACATGATCGAGGTACTCCCAACTCGACTGACTAACAGCCTCATTTTCTCCTTGTCGAGGCTTTGAGTCAATAAACATTGCTCAATTAGATGAAACTTTGTGATTAGACGTGCTCTGTCCTTTTTTCTTATACAACAATGTTGAGGAAGAGAGTTCTAAAATCCTGAAGCGAGGAAGTTCTTGAAGCTTTTCGGGGTGCCACAATTTGTTCAGACAAGCACACATTAAGATATGTTTGGATGTAAATGCTTTTCTCAATCCACCCATTTGGTTTACATGTGCTAAAAAGTGATTATCAGCATGTTTGATTTCACAATGATAAGGTGGTGCCATTAACAAATGTTCTTACCAGTTTTTGGTATTTATCGTGGAATTATATGAAAGGTCCAGGTGGACAACCATGACAACTTGCATATCAAATAAGTTTCCTTTGCTGTTATATCTACACTTGGCCTTTTAATCTTCTAAAACATAACAGATCGAGTGATCGCGTGAAAGAGAGCTTGTATTGAACTGTTCTGAAAAAAAGCTATAATTTATGATAGCTGAATGCACTGGAGAAAAGAACAACTCAATCAACAGTTGCCTTTTACTGAGACTTCCCACAAGAGCCTTCTGATATTAATCTGAAACTAGCAAGTGTTGGTTGAATTTTCATACCCAGAATAGTCTGTCATTGGATGCGAGCTGATGAAGAATGACTCTGCAGATATCCAAATTCTGCAAATATCACATAAGAACTCCCAAAACCAATCATATTTCGTAGGAGTTACAGAGAAGCAAAGCTGGGTTGATCTGTAGATATCCAAATTCTTAAACATCTACCTTCCAACTTGCTTTATTACTGCTATATCCTCCACAGTTCCCTCAATTAAAACTGTTTTGTTCTTAAAAAAAAAAACCCGATTAGATGTAACTCACGCGGATCATAGTTTATATAAGCAATTTGTAGGGTACCAAGATCTGCGCAGAAGCTCTTTGATGGTCCACATAATCAAAGGAAATCAACTCAAAGGATGATCTTAACCGTCCAATCAGTGAAGTGTTTTGGGCAATATATAGCCATTCATCGCATTGTTAATTAACAAAACTAACATTCTTTACTTTTTTACTGATTAGTAATCAGATAATATTAGATTTAGTTAAAAATAAGTTAAAAAACTCAAACGGGCAAAATTTTTGAACGGTAAAGTTGAAGTAACCGATTTAGCAACAAGTAACCCCACCTGGGCGGTTATTCAGTTGGGTATTCTAATTCCAAAATAGAAACCTTAATTTCTCACTTGTTATAAATTAAGCAAATCGAAAGTAAAACCTTAATTTCTCACTCACTCTCTGAAATCCAAACTGAAAAGCTTCTGTTTCTCTGGTCTGCGTGTGCTTTAAGCAGTCCCTGTTTAATCTGTGTTTCTGCGTGTGCTTGTTCCATTTTCTGTGTCTCAGAGATTCTGCATTCCCTAAGAAGAAGAAGATGGCGGTGCATGAACCTATTCGAATAAGTGTGGAGCTATCGAAGGAAGAGACAGTACTGGAGGAGTCCATGTCCATCTCCTCATCATCATTCCATTTAAGCATCGAGCTTTGCACGAGAGTGACATACAAACATATTGTCCAAGAGGAGAATGGAGAAAGAGTGATTTTCACAGAGGTGATGGGTGACCCCTTCTTGGAAAGCATCTGTATCGACTCTCCACTCTTCTTCTTTGAGTATCCCTCCTCCTCGTTTTTCTACGTCTCCGACATGTTGGATCACCGTGTGCCTCCCATCGACAGCCTCGAGATTGATCGCGTGATCCAACAGATATCCTGCTTCGGAAGAGAGATGATATCCAATGCCGGAGAAGGCAGGAGGAGGATGTCGATGCGTGTGGATATATCGGTGGTGGAGGAGTTATCCCAAGACCAACCAACTGATCAAATGGCACCGGCTATGCAGGAATCAATGGATCAGAGTTGTGTGATCATACCAGCTTCCAGGTCCTCTATTGATGCGCTGCAAATTGTGAGTTTCGACGGTCCAGATTCAATCAAGGGCGACTGCACTATTTGCTTACAAGAGCTTACCATTGGCTCTCTAGTCACAACATTGCCTTGCAACCACGTCTTTCATGGAGAATGCATTACTCGGTGGCTACAAACCAGTCACCTCTGTCCGCTTTGCCGCTTTCAGATGCCTGTTTGAGTTTTTTGTTATTTAGTTTCATCTTTCTAATTTTTGCATGTTCATCATGTATATATAGGATGACTATATTAAGAATTTTAATTAGGTTCCTTAGCCTTCCTGATGAACTGTGTCATTTGAATTTATTCATTATTGAAAGATTGCAACAACCCCTTAAGTACCTGACTTGTTTCTCTAAATTGACTTGTTCTTTAGATCAAATTGGAATAACAGCAATAATATGTAAATTGACTTGTTCTGTCTTCAACTATACACAGCAATAATATGTTAAAGATTACAGTTCAATACATATTTCTCTAAATTCATCCTGACCCTGCCAATTCTTATGTGATTTAGCAAATTAAGTGTCAAAACTAAAGTCAATTTCTGCTAAGTTTCACATAGAATGCGGCTAAATAGGAACAATGTAGATCAAATTGGAATGCGAATAAGGTAGCTTTGGTTCAATAGACATTTAGTCACATGTATGGCATGGGGCTGCAGAATTGATTTTTTTACCCAAAAATTAGTTCTTAAAGAATTAAAGGGTGGAACAGATTTGGTTCAAAAACCCAAAATTACATGTGTGGCTTGGGGCTGCGGATTTGATATCTTCATCCAGATTTAAGGTTTTGCAGAATAAATGGGTAGAGAAGAGCATAAAAACTTATATTCTCTCTTGACTACACAGAGAATTGCAAGATGGCATAACATTTCAATACCATCATATGTGGGATCAAGTTTAAACTTACATATGAATATCGACCCCACAGATGCTACTGTGGCATCAGATCAGATCTCTTGACCAGCTGTACCGGATATCAGGAATTTGGGGGGTGGGGGAAGAGGCTCTGGAATTCTAGATCATGCCTCAATTCTTCCATGAATTGTAGTCGACAATTTGTGCAACTGAGAAAATTGAGAATTTCTTGTGGATAAGATCATTCCACAAACCATATTCAACCCAATCATTGAGTAGTGCTAGAGCATTGGTATTACATGTTTCTCTACATTTCATGGAATCATAAACTCATATACCAGGGATATATAACAATCCAGGAATGCTTAAATGGGGATCAAAACCGCCTCTCTTTAATTAACTAAATGAATTCCTCAACCAACTTCCCAAGATCAAACTGCCCATGACAGCATTCTGCAGCACTTAAGACTTCTTGGAAAGTAGAGACACTACATGGCACTACTAGCCCATTTCTTTGCTCAAACCCAAACTCATTGTAAGCCTTCTCCAACAAAATTTTGAATAGAGGGTGAGGCAGGAAGCTTGTTGGGATAACAAATCTTTGTCGCTCCTCTCCAACATAAAGCGCGAAATACCCAGCCGGAATTGTGTCCGAAGGAAGCTCTTGGAAATCACTAAGCAAACATTCATTATGTGAAGCTTGTTGGCCTCCGCTGATCACCTTCACCTTCATGGCTATTTTCTTAACTGACTCTATCTTCTTTCCTAGAATTTTCATTTGGACTTGGGGTGTGAGAAGAAGGTATTACTGAGATATGTGGGAATATAAGAGCTTTAAACCAACCAGCACTAGAAGGAAGGTGAAGAGAAGTACAGAGGGGTTGGTCTCAAGGCTATTGCTGTGAGGGAGATGATTGAGGTATGAGGGAATTTGTACTGTGGTTTAAGGGAAATGTATCAAAATGGGTCCTCTTTGACTTGAATAAATGGAAAGCTGTGGTTAGGATGGTTTTCTTTCCCTTATAAAACTGACCTAATCTACTTTGACCTTTCAGCAATTAAGGGGCAACTAGAGATATCAATTTAGTATTTACAAGAAAAGATTATAATTTTTATACATTTGAATCAAATACCATAATCTAAGGCTTCTACCTACATAAAATGCAAAGACGACAAATTAATCCTAAAATCCCACTTCTCTCTTATTTGTCTATTTGAGGAATAGAGATCTCAATTTAGCTAGTCAGCAAACAGAAAAGAGAAAAAGAAATTCTGGGGTTGTTACAATCCTTCTATTATTGAAAAATAAAATACAAAAGCTGACACTTAAAATATATTAAAGGAGAGATTTCTCAATATCCAATTCTCTCTTATCTACCTTATGAGGAATAGGGTTCTCATTTTAGTCTTTAAACAAAACTCTGTGGTTGTTAGAATCGTTCTATGATTAAAAAAAAAATCAAATTCCAATAATATTTAAGGCTAAGACACTTGAAATGATTAAAGGAAAGAAGACCCTCATTACCCACTTCTACCTTTATCTGCATATAATCTACATTGACAATTTTCTTGGAAAGAATTAATAATGAAGCAGAAAGTACTTTTCAAAGAGGAAGAAAAGCTGTGGAAAATACTATACTTTTACTTGTCAAGTAAAGGAATAAGAAGAGAAAGAAAAGAGGGGTTGGTGGGAATTTAAACTTGGTGGGGTACATGAAGAGCCTTGACCCCAATTGGTGTTAGCTGCCTAGCACTCCACTAACTTCCAAGTGATTTAAAAAAAGTCAAATGTCAACTCTCTTATATAAGCCATATAAGGAGAAAAAAAGGATAAAGGTCCAATGGGCAGCAGTAATGGGCTACAACAAACAGCATATTGGTCCATTTTAATTTTTCAAAAATCAGTTCTGTAATTTTTCAATTGATTTTAAAAAATATTTATTTTTTTTCTATTGAAATAGACCCTTGGGCAGCAGCCCATCTGCTCTCAAGGACGGCACATAGCACTCAGAGAGTAAAGAAAAAGAGAGAGAAAGTGGAAATGCAATCGTTGACAACAAAGATGTCTCCACTGGGGACAGGCAAGAGTTGCCTAAAACTAGGAATGGCATGCCGGCCTCAAAGGTTGGATGGAGGATGTGAACGCATGTTGGTAGTTGAGAATTTGGACCATGGTACCAAAATGTACGCCATTTTCGGATACTTTTAGATTTTTTGAATTATTTACAGGAAGTACATTTCAATTCAATGGCCAGCAGTCATCATCATTTGCTCCTAACTCCCAATATAATAGTGGACCCCGGTCCGTTGTTGCTTATCTTAGCTTGTGTCTTTTTTAACACCCTTTTAACCTTAGTTAAGCTTAATTTTTTTTTAAACTGTGATTATCATTTAACTATGTTAGTAGGTTAGATTGATCAAAAGTTAACTTGGGCGGTGGAGCTCTAGCAACTCGTACCCGGGGATTGGATCCCCAGACCTTCATTCACTTAAGGGCACACCGCTACTACTCACGCAAGAGGCGGCCGGGAGTGTTAGTTAAGCTTATTAAAGTTTTTTTAAAAAATTGAATAAAAAAAAAACCAAGGTTGCTTTGCTTAACCTTAGGCAATTGATAAGTATTTAAAAGTGGGACATGAACTAATAAAGACCGATCATTTTGTTACATAATCAAAACCATGGATATGTTAAGCATTTTCTAAGAATAAATGTTTTAAGTACATCAGGCTAGCACGTGAATCATACCTAATTTTTTTCATTTTACCTTCTAGAAAAAAAAAATGATCATATTGTATACTGTTACTCCAAAATATCTTTTGGGATTAAGAAACGGAAAGTTAGGCTCATAAACCATTAAGTATCGTAACGAACCACCAAGCTCCGACACTCACATTGACCCACATTGTTGACCCACATTGTTGCAGCGGCTCTTAGTCTGAATAGTGGTCCACTATGTGGGCGGCAGCTCTCACTCTGGCTAGTAGAATCCAGATAGCTCTTTCCTTAGGTGGTCCCCTCTAGAATTTGATTAATTAATAGGAAAATGCTAGTGAGACTGCAAAGGGCCGAGACCACACAGAGACCATGCATGCAATGCACGGATCTCAAAATTTCAAAAACAGATTTAATGAAATTTTGAGATCTATGCATTCACAAGCACGGCCTTGGTGTGGTCTCACCCCTTTGCAGTCTTAGTAGCAAAGTCCTAATTAATAATGCCAGTTTTGATTAACAAAAATTGTTAGGAACCTAACCAAGACTTAAAAAGGTCATAAAGGGATTAAGGAGCGGAGAAGTTAATTAATAATGTTAGTTTTGATTAAAAAAAAAAATGTTAGGAACCTAACCAAGACTTAAAAACGTTAGGAGCCTAATCAATCTTAGGGTGATTTTTTTCACGGATGAATTGAAGTGCATTGGTGGCCTATATTGATGGGTGTGTCGATCGATTAGTTGCAGAGGTGAGGCAAAACAAACATTAACAATGATTTAAAAACCAAATGAGACACTGACCTAGCAAGGAGGCGGGTTCGTCTAAACCGATTGAACCGTCCTGTAAGTTGGGTTGACCCAGTTAGATTTAGTGATGCCATATATATAGTTAATACTAATAAAAGAATAATATATATAAAACTCCAATACAAATAAAAATATATGTTTTTAAATATAACACCAAGCAAATTAAAACTCCTTGCTATAAAAAAAAATTCTCTATTTCATTTTTTGTATTTAGTAATTATTAATTTAATATGCTATTTTCAATTTTGGACTCTTTTTAAGAGCCTAAAGACCTAGTTTAGGCTTACATATAAAACTATATAGGTTTTTAAAGGTTTATATATTTGACTTTTACAGTAACCCAAGCTATTAAAAAAAAAAAATAGAGAGGGTTCAAACTGATTCGTTCCGATTTAGACATCGACTCATAGAGGGTTCAAACCAGACTGAGGAAGAGTCTAGTTCGCGGGTCAACCACTCGGGCCTACCTGGTTAGTCTGGGTTTCAAAACACTGCTAGTGATATCTTTCTCTCCCTCTCTCCTAAAATGAGTAGTCGTTCACTTCCAACAATAATATAAGAAAAAAAAATTTGGGCATTTGGGGGTTGAGGGAGGCCCATAACCAACCTCATTCAACTAATCATGCCACCTACTAAGATCCATCCACTTAGCATTTTTTTTAGAAGTTTTTGGCTATATGCACACCATTACCCCCAAATAAAAAGAGAGAAGGTTGTTGTCCTTCTAAAATATAGTTATTTTAGGTTTCAATATTTAGTTCTTAGAAGATTCCAACTAGTATGATAAACCCATCTACTACCATATGATAAAAGCAAGAGAAGCTGGTGTCAACTAACACTTCATCTTCCTAAAATACCTTCATTAAATTCAGTTTTTCATCTTAATAACAAATAGTTAGATACCGAAAATACCCCTCATGAGTATTTTTATTCCAAACACATCATTTTACAAGGTTTTGATACCAAACACGTCCTTAACAAGATTTTAATACCAAAAATATCTCATAATAATTTTTATTCCTAATATGTCCTTAACAAGAATTTGAGACCGAAAATACCCTGCATAATTTTTTTTAATTGTCAACATGTCTCCTAACAAGAATTTAATACCCAAAAACACTCATGATTTTTATATTCTCAAAAATTTGATACCTGATATTCAAATTACCCCTCATTATTTTATTATTTTCAATTTGATATTGAAAGTACCTTATGATTTGTTTCCCGTAACAAGAATTTTATACCAAAACACTCCTCGTGATTTTTTTTATTCCCAATGCATCCCCGTAACAAGAATGTGATCCCCTAAAATACCCCTATTGATTTTGTTTGATAACACAATACCCTCATAAGTTTTTTTTATACTCAACACATGAGTAATGATAATTTAATACCAAAATATCCCTTAATTAATAAGCTTGCACGTGCCTTGCACGTGTACAACCAACTAGTTCTTTGTAATATCTTAAAATGAAAATGTTATATTCCATTGGATTAGGACTTCATCTTCCATCTATGTTTAATTACATTATTACGGTGAAATATCAATTCTATTGTTGTTTCTGTTTCGCTGCTATTTCTATCTTCTCTCATTAACTAGATTTTCTACTGATGCTCCGTGTATTTTGATGTAAAATAGGGGAAAACAAATGAAATTCATGGAAAATTTCAATTGTCCTAAAGAAAATACACATGAAAAATGACATTTTCAGTGGAATTCTTTTGTTTTCCTCTATTTTACATCAAAACAAACGGAGCATAAGAGAAAATAAAATTTGGGATCTTAATTAATAGGCACAGGTGAACAGGCCACGAGATGTCTATCATGCGAATTATGCTAGCATTCTTATATATGTGGAAACATATTTATAGGAGTTTGGGCTGGGCCAATATTGGCCTAAACCCAGCCCAAACTCAATTTTGGTTCAGAGCTGAACCAGGACAAGCCTGCTAAAATGCTGGCCCATCCCACTCTTAACTCAGGCTGGGCCAGGCAGGTTTTGGACCAGACTGGACCAATGTGCTGTCCTACAATGACTAGCCTGAATCCAGCCCAATCTCAACTTTGGATTAGAACTGAGCCTGGTTTAAATAGCCCCACAAAAGCCACAGATTTTTAGAATCAAATAGTTTTAGGACTGTTTGGTTAATTTCTTTAAGAATTGAATGACTTCTCTAAAAAAAATCTTTGAGGGAAATAACTTTTTAAAATTCTGAAGTCAAAATTTCCAAATTTATTTCTGTTAGTCTAATGTTTGATACTGAATTGACATATTTTGGTTTCCATGTATCAACTATTTCATTCTTTCTCACTAAATGGCTTAGGATTAGAATACCCTAACCTCTTATAACCCCCTTTTTTCATTAAAATATTGTTTCGTCAACTTCCTGCAGAAGTTGCCCGAGACTTGCTTCTCATAGATGTCAAAAAACTTTTGACTTTATAAAAAGTCCAATTGAGTGATAAACCAAACACTATTTTTATTGAGTTCTAAATTTTGTTGAAACAGAAGCCCCTAGAAGGTGTTGCCGCGGAAACTCTACTTCAAGGTGAATGGATATAGATAGTAGAAGCATATGCGAGATTGCAATTATAGGTATAGCCTAGAGTCTATATAGAATGATCTCATTTCCAAATTTTAATACTTACTCCTCTAGCTCATATGGTCAAGTGTATCCCTCGTTTAATGGAAGTCCTCAATCAAATCACATGAGGGAAAACTTTCCATCTTAATGTGATGACCAGTAGGAATCTCACTCACCATTTACTAACCCTAATAACCAACAGTAAATATAATGATGCGAACTCATCCTATGTCCCACTCCATTGACAAAAACATCCAAAATATATTGGACCCAGGAGAACAGATCATACGACAAGGAGATTCTGAAATTGCAGAGGCGGAGGCTTGATCCGATCAAGCTGCTGAGTATTGGAATCAAGCTATAGCACTTATTCTAGGTAATTATATTGAAGTGCATAATTAGTTGAAGATCACGAGGTGGTTCGAATAAGAACTTTCTTTTTTTTTAAGAATTTCTTATAATTATTTTGTTTGTTGGCTCCATTAGTCAAATAAAATAGATTGTTCATCTGGGAAGAGCCAGTCAAGGAATTTCATTATATCCCGTTTAAGATCGTTCTATTTCGTATGGTACCTCGTAGGGATAAATGATACGCGAATATAGTTAAGAATGTATTCCTTTCTTTTCTGCTATTAAAACCAATAAAAAAAAAGAGACCTTCAAATGACTAAATATGGATACCGGGCACTAGTGGTGGAGGTGGAATTATTAGAGATGCTAATGGTATGTTAATATTGGCTTTCTATGAGCATTATGCAAATGCTTCTAATACTATAGCGGAAATTAGAGCAATTCATGATGGTTGTGTCTTTTGTGAGACTTTGGGGATCTCTAACATTATAGTAGAGAGTGATTCAAAAATCATTATTGATGTGATCAATGGGGTGATAGAACTTCCATGGAAAACGTGGTATTGGTGGAAGAAAATAGGGATCCTGAAAGGGAAGTACAATTTGGTATTTCATCATATTTATAGAGAAAACAACTAGGCAGCGGATTTTCTATCCAAAGAAGCATGCAAGAAGCTTGATAACAAAGTTTTCATAGATTTTAGTGACATGCCTTTGGCCATCAAAGGTATCCTTCAAATCGACAAATCAACGCTCTTTAATATTAGATTTTAATTCCCCCCCCCCCCCCCCCCCCCCCCTTGATTTGTATCGTCAACTTAGTGTTATCTTAGGGTTTTTAATTCCCCTTAGTTTTTTCTTAGGGTTTTGGTTTTATGTCCTCCCCCATTTGTCAGTCTTACTTGGGGTAAGGTTTTATGCCCCCTCCCGCCCCAAATTTTTTTTTCTTATTATTAATAAACCGGTAAGGGTCTGTCAAACCCCCCACTCCCACTGAGTGGATTTTATTTTTAAAAAAAAGACTCCTCCTATGATAATATGTTCCATGTAAGAGATGAAGTAACTCTATCTAGGCACTTCTAATTGATATATGAGTACACTAGGTTGCAAAAAAAATAGTTTTTCCATCAAGGTGAAGCCAGGAAGGGGTCTTATTCGAACCGCCTCGTGATCTTCAACCAAAAACATTCAAAATATATTGGACCTTAGTGCAGCCAAAATATATTGTTCACAAAATCCACACAATGTGAGATAGCTAGACCGAAACAATCAAAGACCTTTATCATTTTCTCTTGTAGGGCAAAAAAAAAAAAAAAAAACAAGTCCTGATGAATCTACAGTCTACACAGCAAATGTAGTAGTGATATTAAACTTTGTATGGGTCCCAGAAATTGGACACGGTGCTTTCGACCCTACTCGATAAGGTTCGAAGCATGGTGGCCGCTCGTTCTTTGTCACCGTATCTGGTGATCAAGTCCAAGTAGTGCATGGCATTCCGAGGGAGGAGGCCTTCAATTAGAAAATGAAAGAGATGAGAATGAGTTCCTTCCATCACCTCCATGCACTGCTCCACCACGCTCTCCTGCTTCTCTTTGCTCAACTCCGCCGCCTCTAGTAATGGCAGCAGCTTCCTTTCCTCCTCGCCAAAGTGTTCTTTGCAATGTTCCTGATCCAAATTAAAAATGAGTTTAAATATGAACCAGAGCTTTGGATTTGGGAAGCTCCCAAATCCAAAACATCAATAAATATGTAAATTAATAAAAATTTATGGACAGATCAAATAACTTTACATTACTTAACCATGATCATCTCAAGCCCCCGAATGTCTTAGCTTTTTTGCAAATTTAGACACGTGTCCTTTCGACTCTAGTTAAGAAGATGTATGGGTTATACTTTTAAGATTGTACTCAGCCCTATTCTTAGGCATTTTCTATTCTCAACAAAAAACCAACACTTGCCCTTGCTTTAATAGGTTTTTAAGTAAAAGGAGAGATAAATGCTGATTTTTGGCCCAGCATGGGATGCCGGAAAGTAAGGTTAGCACAGCTCTACTTTTAAATCTAGTTCTTGCAATAAAAATTTAGTAAATAATAAGTGGCATTCTCTTGTAAAAGCAGAAAAACACACGGTCACCATTACCTTTAAGCGTAACGTGAACTACACCTCACTGCTCTACACTATACTACAAGCAATAACGAGAAAGGTTGGCCCCTACCAACCTAATTTTGGAGAGATAGGATCACAGCCAATCGTGATTGAACTCGGGAAGAGTTCAATCGCATCCACATGTCAACATGTGTCTCTTATAATTCTCATTAACTGTGGTTAAGATTCAACAATCTAACATTGATTTTTAGAAAAAAAATATTTTAGAAAATTAACCATAAGGTTATGAAATTTTAACCTTAGGGTTAATTCGTTTATAAGTTTTTTATAAAAAAATCCTAAGATTAGATTGTTTAACTCTAAAGATTAGTGAATCTTAACCACGGATGCGATTGAACTCTCCCGAGTTCAATCACAATTGACTGTGATCCGATCTCATTTTGGAATAGAGCGAACCTGTAAAGTCCTCAGTCGAGTAGAGAGGTTGAAGAGAGCTTCTTGGTAGCCATGGCTACCTGCCTCGAGCACTCCAATGGATTTGATATCTTCTTTGATGCCATTCATGATGGGTAGGTCCCGCGCGTGTTCCTCATTCGCAGCTTTAGACAATCCTGCATCATGGTACTCGAGATTTTTCAATTAGTGGCTGGAAAGGGTTGGATCGGGTACTTGGTCCATCTTGGGTCGGGTCACAACACCAAACTCAATTCCGACACATTTATAAAACGAGTTGAAGGAGGCAAAACAAACCGACGGCGAAACCAATGGGTACTAATAGAACAGCCACTGGGTAGTATATGAATTTTGGTATTCGAGCTTATTGGGATGCAATACATGTCCTTTTTTCAAATGCCCAAACTAACGTCTAACGTACTAACAGTATTAACATAGATAAATGATGAATTGACCCACAAAAAAAAAAAAAAGTCATAATAATAATAATAATAAGTGTGCTATATATATATACCAAAAAAAAAATACAATTCATATTTATGATTTGAGTTCAAACAAATCCAACCCAAAAAGGGCCCCTCAACTGGAAGTTTAGCTAGTATAAATAAATAATAATAAAAATAATCTTTATTTTATTTTTATAAATATTATAACTTCAAAATTTTAAAATAATTATATTTAATATATATGCTAATGAGTCATGCTCATTGAAGTTTGTAATGAGCGGTCCTCCTACAAAGATGACACATGACATACGTTTTAGAATCTAGCCGTTTGATGTCAAGTTGGGTTCAATGGAGGAGACATGTGTCAAAAAAATCCGTCTGATCGGACATGTTTAGACCTTCCAATTAGACTCTAATTTGCAGCATTAACCTCTTAGAGTTTACTAGACCCTACCTAGGATATAGAAATGATTGATCTTTCTTTCTTCGATCGGACGGTCTATAAATGTCTGATTGAGCTAATATTTTACCAAGTGTCTCTCGAATAACCCTTCTTGACATCAAACGATCAGATTCGAAAACAACTTACCACATGTCGCATTATTAGGGGCCACTCATTATAAGTCTTAATGTGCATGACTCATAGAATGCTACTCTATATATACTTATCAGATGATTGATATTATATTTGTCAAAGTAATATCAAAAAAGATTTATGTGTCAGAGTGAAGCATAGGCAAATTATAAGAAGAAGAAAAAAAGTGAAACTTAGGAGAGTATCGAACTCACAAAACCTCTTTTAACTCTAGTTAAAAGTTTTAATCTTTAAGATTTATGTATTTTTTAAAACTATGAGTGAAACTTAATTACAGTTAATGGGATTAAAAAGGACACATTTTGGCACTTAAGGGATTAAAAAGGACACATGTTGACCCATAAGTGCAATTGAGATTGAACTCTCTAATAGAGTTTTATCCTGAATGTAGCCATTGAATATGATCCTAACTCATAGGAAAAAGATTACCTCTAGTGGTTGCCCGAGCTGGGCCCTCGGGCATCCACAAACAAGTGGGCAGGTGGTGTTTTAAAGGAGAAAGATATCAAATGGGGAGAAGTCAAAATCATATGAAAAAAATGAAATGACTTCTCTCCTAAATTATCACCAGGTGCCCAATGTTTTGTGGATGCCTGAGCACCCAACCCAAGCAGCCACCAGAGGTAATCTTTTTCTTAACTCAAAAGCTTTGTTACATCTTCATTGACACATGACGATAAGTGGTGAGAAAAGTGGGAGAGATATCAAGTGGGGAGAAGTCAAAAATCAAGGGATAAATTGAAATGACTTCTTTCCTTTTTTATGTCACATGGCGAACAATGTGTGGTTGCCCTGAGACAGCCATTCTAGCTTTGCCAGAGAATCCATAGCCGGTGACTTAAGATATGAGGACTCTCGTCTATGCGATTAAGCTGATTTTTGACAGCATGGGATTGTTTATGGTAGATGTTAGAAAGTGGTCTGTGGCTTTCCAAACATCATCTGACATGTGGCGATGAAAGGGGGAGAAGTCATTTCATTTCCTCCCTATGTTTTCGACTTCTCCCTACTTGATATCTCATTCCTTTTTATCGCCACATGTCCAATGATGTGTGGAGTGAGAGACCATTTTTCTGGCATTTGCCAAAGACAATCCTGTGCCATTTTTGACACTTAGCATAGATGATCCACCAAACATTGTGGGTGTAACTAAATGTGTGTGTCACCAAGGGCCTATCCCAGTGATTATGTGTCTTCCTTTTGGAGGTGTGATTTGAGTTCGAATCTTGTTTGACTGTTGAGCGCCTGATATGAGTATTAACCCCTAACATAGATTAGATAAATGATTAGAGCTTACTTCAAAAAAACATGACTCATGTGCCCTAGGCCAAAACCTCAACTCGAGTCGTGAATTTCAGTCGGCTTCAGAGGGTCGGAATTCAGAAATCACCACACATATTCAGTAAGGACTAAGGAGTTTAAAATTTTCTTCTGAACTGATATAATGTTGTGCGGGGCATTAGAATAAATAAATTTACCTCGATCAGCCATCTCCAAGATTGGGAAGACGATCCTCTCCTCCATCTGAGCGTGCTCCAGCATAACCTCCAACAGCTGCGAATAACTCCTCCCGAACTTCCTCACCTCCATGCGAGGGCTTCCCATTGACGGATCAACGTTCCTTCCAGTGCCACGTGTTGCCAGATCCTCCGCCCACCTCACCAGCCTCTCAAGATGCCACGTCATGCTTTTATGCTGCAGTGTCGCCGCCAAGACAATCGCCGGCATCATGTCATTGTAACCGACACGATTAATCAGCGGAGGGTGCGGGAATTTAGCATCGATGTACTCCAGAAGCGTTTCGCGAGAGCCCGAAACGGTATCGGAACCGCATTGCAGAATAGGCGTATCGGATCCGAAATAATGGTTTTCGGCCGGGATGAAGTGAAGTGAAACGGTTTTGTACAGAAGCGCAAATCGAATGTAGGCTGTTAGAGTGCCGGACGGAGATCCGTACAGCTTAACGACGGGAGAGCCTTTGATGTAATCAGACGGTACGATCTCCGCTAATGATTTCATAGGTTTTCCAAAGCAAATTCCCATTGCAGAGATCTCAGAATATCAAGATCTGAAACAGGAGATTCAAGATCGAGAAATTCAGAAAAAAGAAACGGATGAATTTGAAGCGAATCAAATCAATTTCAACAAGAAATGCCTAGTACAGAGTAGAAAAAACAACAAATCTCTGCAAAATATAAGAATATAATTCGCGATTATCAGATACAACGCAGCTAGGGTTCGTAGTTCTAATTACCGCTGCAAACAAAGTAGTTTCTTCAAGAAACAGGATCAAACAACCGAGAATTATCACTAGCTGATGCTTAGTTTGCAAGAGTTTCGAAACGGAAATGAAAATGATATTAGAGACTAAAGAGAATGAAAAATCAATCTTGGAGGCAAGAAACAGAGAAATCGAACCTCGTTTATGTAGTAATGGAAGATTGCTTGTTTGCGGAGCTTTAAGAAATTCGGGAAAGAGATTAATCTATACTCCCCCTTCTATATACCTCCCTCGACGCTCCCACACGCGCGTCAGCTCTCGTTTCATTAGCCTTATGCCATGTCATCGAGCCACGTCGGCATATTATGGAGCTAATTACGAAAGTACTATTATTATGGTTAGACGCAAGGGATGGTGTGCCTTGCTTAACCGAACACGTGGCTCGAGTTTTAAGATTCCAAACTTTTAAAGACCAACACACCAAAGCTTAGCAAGCCACGTGGTGATTTCTTGTCCGGCAGATCGTCTTTAGGTCTATCTGACATTGACTATAGTGTGTATCCTCTTCAACTTTTGAAATTCTCAATTATTTGATTTGAGGCAACTTATCGGGTATTAAATCTCCTTGTATATATGTACGTTGTATTTACGTAGTGGGTTTTCTAACGGTAACCCGTATTCAAATCTTAGAAAACTGATAAGAGTCAAATCCTCTACGGTGATAACCGGATTTGGCAAATCCGGTTATCACCCCTAGAGGTCGCCACGTGTCTCCTTTGACACCCCTTAACCATGGGTAAGGTTCACCTACCCCTAGGGTTCACCCACCTATTTTTGGTTTTTTTTTTATAAATATTAATTCTTTTTTTAAAATTAAAAACTGTTTTTAATATTAAAAAAACTCTAAAAACAGTTTTTTAATTTTAAAAAAAATTAATATTTAAAAAAAAAAACCAAAAATAGGTGGGTGAACCTTACCCATGGTTAAGGAGTGTCAAAGGAGACATGTGGCGACCTCTAGGGGTGATCCGTAGAGGATTTGACTCCAAACTATAAGGTGCCTAGGAGGCTAGGAGCCTATAAAATTGAAAATAAAACTAGCCGTTGAATTAAGACACATTTCTACGACGGCAAACGGACAAAACCGGTTGGCACCACACACCGACAGGAGTGAGGAGTCCCATTGAGACGTCAACATTAACCCTGGGTTATAATGCAAATCCTCTACCAGAACCATGTAGGAATCCTCTACGGGATAACCGGATTTGGCCAATCCGTTTATCACCCCTAGAGGTTGCCATGTGTCTCCTTTGACACCCCTTAACCGTGGGTAAGGTTCATCCACCCCTAGGGTTCATCCACCCATCCTTGGTTTTTTTTTTTTAAAATTAAAAACTGTTTTTAATATTAAAAAAACTCTAAAAACAGTTTTTTAATTTTAAAAAAAGAATTAATATTAAAAAAAAAAAACCAAGGATGGGTAGGTGAATCTTACCCACGGTTAAGGGGTGTCAAAGGAGACACGTGGCGACCTCTAGGGGTGATAATTGGACCGTAAATGATTTGGCTCCTTTCTAAAATCCTTACTAAGTTTTAGAAAAGTTGAGGAACAGCCCGTCAATACCAAAAAAATTGAGATGAGAGGTAAAACAGTAAAAAAAAAAAAAAAAATGTGATATAAAATTATTAACAAAATACAATTTCTTGTGTAGATAGAAGGTAAATACTATTAATGAAAGCTTCAATGAAAGTGAAATCACTTTGACAAAATTAAAAAGATATTAACATATTGGAAAATAGTTAACGTACCCATGAAATCCATTTAGAAACTTTATGGGTGCGCCTATATGGGTGCGCCTATTACTGCTCTAACATATATATTGGTGTCAGCTAGCTTAGTTGGTAAAGTCTTTTGGCGTCGTACCAGGACTTAGGATCCAATCCGCCTATGTTTCTATGGTAGGAGTCTGCCTAACCCCCCACCTTACCTTCCAAAAAATAGAATATATTAACATATATGTTGTGAATATATAATAATAAACATGTGTAGACAGGTGGTTCTTGGGCCTTTCCCCAAGTGGGAGGTCCTGAATTCCATTTCTCACTCCCCTTTTGGGGCCAGCCCCGCACGAGTTTACCTAGACTTACTTAGTGTGGCAGGTTGCGGGCTCACTTTGCACCCTCAGGGATTAGTCTTGACCCAAAGGGATGGGGTCCCCATGAGTTCAAAAAAAAATATATGAATCATTGTAACAAAGAACAAAATTTTGCAAGTATTCTTCATAAATGCATTAAATCTTACAAAATAAGATAGGAAAAAAAATTGTTACTACTTATGATGTCGCAATAATTTACAAGTACAAATAAGTAATAAAATTTTGTTTTTGGTAAATGGTAAGGACACACAATAGGCTAACACACAAACACATGGACTTATGATATTGAGGGTTACCATTGCTAATCGATTATAAAGTGTAGATTTGATCTTTAATAAAATTATTCCTTATCTTAGGAATTACCTTATTTTAGATTGAAATCGATTCATGTGTGATTTTTGTGATCTTGATGGTATGCAATATAGCATTTTGTACAAGCATGTGAATACTAGGATGATCTATGTTTAGGAAAGATGGATCGTTACCGTAACCCTAGACTAGTTAATGTAATGTGGACAATTCGTGCCAACCAAAGATAGATCATACCTAGGCTTCTAATACTTGATCTTTTAAATGATTTAAATTGAGACTTGTAGTCACAATTATTAAAGATCAATTACGAATAATAATTCCCGGATTGAATATAATAAATCAATGTTAGGAGGCTAGTGGTGGCTTCAGTACCCTAGGTTTTTTCTCTGGATTACTAATCACTTTTACTAATTTTTGATATTTAGAATAATTTTAGGACCTTTAACCACAAACCAAAATCCAATTATTTACCATTAAATCAAAACTCATCTTTACGATTAAGCAAAATAACCAGCGCAGTCTTCGTGGTTCAACACCCTCATTATTTGTCACTATTTTCTAAAATTTGTGGTGTTACGAGGTAACGATTTGGGGTGTATCCGAACCGAGCTAGCTCGAAGTTTGGCTCGGCTTGACCCGAAAAAAGGCCGGCTTGAGCTTGAAAAATAGACTCGATAGAGCCGAGCCGAGCTATTTTTTGAGTTTGAAAATGTATTCAAGCCGAGCTCGAGCCAAGGTCTGTTTGATTCGGCTCAGCTTGGCTCGACTCGGCTTGAATATTATATAAAAAAATTAATATTATATATATATATATATAAGTAATATAATTATTATACATGTAAATAATATAATTATTATATATTTATATCTATATATAATAAAAATATTATTATTTTTATTTAAAATTATTTTTTAATAATTCAATCTAAGCTCATGCTAAGCCGAGCTCGAGCCTAACCAAATAGATTCGAGTCGAGCCAAGCTCGAGCATAGATGAAAAAATTTCAAACTGAGCCAAGCAGGGCCAAGCCTGGCTCGAATACACCCCTAGTAATGATCTTTATCGATCACCTAGGTGTGACCCTTAATGGCCTGGCAGTAGGAGTTAAGACAATTCAACTAAAAATACATTATATCTTTACTATTATAATGCGAGAGGCAGGCGTAACCTGATTTTTCTGAAATTCCCAAACTACCCTTATATAAAACAAAACTTTGATTTAATGTTTTACTTTAATTTCCAAACTACCCCTTGCTCATCTATCTATTTAAAGAATAGAATCACAGCCAATCGCGATTGAACTCGGGGAGAGTTCAATCGCACTTGCAGGTTAACAAGTGTCCCTTTTAACTCCTATTAACAGTGGTTACTTCTTCCCCTTGTTCTCATGCCACCCGCTAGTTTTTAATAGTTGTACAACATAATATGAGAGTTTAAATATGGGGAGCTTCTGTTCTAAATTAAGTAATCCAAAGCTTCCTAAACAAGCCTAAATGCTAGGGGTGTCAATGAGCCGAGCTGGGCATTGCTCGAGGTCGGCTCGTTGGAATTTTATAGAGGCTCGAGCTCTGCTTGGCTCATTGGAATTTTACAAAGGCTCGAGCTCGGCTCGGCTCGTCCACAAATCATTGAGCTCGAGCTCGTCTCGGCTCGGCTCGATAATTTTTTAAAAAAATTACATTGATAAGCACTAAATTCAATTAAAAAAAAATTAAAAGGACATTTTTTTCTTTGGGATGTCATGTGACTCACGTGAAAGCCTGAGTTAAAACTTAAACAAAAATAATTATGTTAATGTATACTATATAAATTCTACCAAAAAAAGGTATACTAAATATATAATATAAATTTAATTTTTAAAGGGCGTTATTATAAAATTAATCGAGCCGAGCCGAGCTGAGCCACCTATTGTTCAGGCTCGTCTCGTTCTCACTTTTAAGGCTTAGCTTGGCTCGGCTCGACGAGCCAAAAGTAAAAGCTCAAGCTTGTTTTTTTTCGAGTCGAGCCGAGCTGGCTCGGCTTATTGACACCCCTACTAAATGCCATGGGTAATTTATTTTTTTTAAATAGACTAATTGTACAAAAGGGTTTGCCAATAAGTTTTGTAAGAATTCCAAATAAGTATTGAATTAGAGCTCTATTCATATTTTAGTTCATCATATAATGCGTGCATTAATATATATTGTAATGGGAAAATTTCGTAAAGAGAAGGGGGCAAAAGGGGAAGTCCCCACCGACTTAAAGCTATCGACCCATTACATATCCAAAGGATATTTAATGGGAAAAGGAAGCTTCCTTTGATGGGAGGGCTGCCTATATATACCAGAAGAGAGAGAGAGAGAGGACTAGGAGGATGCGTAAACCGGTGGGGAAAACCTAGAGAAGAAGAGGAAGATGAAGAAGAAGAAAAAGAAGAAGAAGAAGGGGGCTCGGTCGTTCAGTCCGCGGTCCTCCACCATCTGATCACCTCTGCCATGTCGTATGGTAGCCCTACACTCTATCCACGTCTAATTCATTAAGTTTATCTGCTTAATGATATGCCCATGCCACACGACCACCTGCATGGTCACATATTCCATGTCATGCCCTAGTATACTCTTATACGAGTACACTTAATCCCGATCTGTTTGAGTACACTCGTACCCGTCATTGACCAGACTCGTCTTCATATGGGCACGAATTTGGGAACCGCCCTCATATGGGCACGAATTCAGAAACTGCCCCCATCCTCGAATGAGCACATCCCTGAGCCCATTCTCGCCCTGAGAGTACTTGATCCGCCCTGCAAAGTACACACTCGCCCTGACCTGCCCAAGTATACTCTTGTATGATTACATGCATCTGCGAGAGCTAACACACATATAATGCTTTCACCTGTACACTTGCATGATGCTTTCACATGTACACTTGTATAGTGCACCCGAGTAGGTTATGTTCGACCTCTCGCCCTGATCATCCACACATGAAATGATTCCTAACCTGTATAGACCTCCGACATTCAACTACGCTCTACCGAACAATCAACAACCACGAGGTAAATATTTCTAAACTCTAATGTTCATATGCCTTTGCCCTATACTTACTTGCTCGTCGGTGTGTATATGACAGGTTGGACGACTGCCCACCTGCGGAAGACGAACACATGCTGAACCAAGGACGAACCTAAGGATGAAGCGGAGCGGAACCTTGGACGAGTCTGTGTGGAACGTTGTCCTTCGAAGAGCGTGCTATGCGACAAGTGTATGAATGACGTACGCATGCAGACGAGTGTACAGGACCTGGCCCATGTAGCCCATGACAGTTACTGTGAGCCCGAAAATCTCCCTTTACAAACTGGTGCCGTCTATGGGAATCGAACAAAACAACCAACAACGTCCTCTTCAAGAAGTTGGGGGCTAGCAGTACGCATCCTCTCCACGACATTGGGGGCTCGACCGTTTAGTCCATAGTCCTCCTCCATCCTATCGTTAATGCCATATAATACGGTATCCCTACACCTTGATTTTTTAAGATTATTTTCATTGAGATTTCAATGCCACCCACGCATCCCTAGACGGAGGGAAAATCCGATCACGCATCCCTAAATGGGGGGCAAATCTGGTCACACATCTCTAGATGGAGGGCAAATTTGGTCACTCATCCCTATACGGAATGACAAATCCGATCACTCATTCCTACACGGATGGGCAAATCCAATCATCCCTACACGGATGTTGCCCAGTAGATGAACCAGAGGGGGGGTGATTAGGGTCTATGGCAAAATAAAAATTTTGCTCCAATTCCCTAAGCAAAATTTCAACTTTTAACCAGTTAAAGGAAAATAGAAGTTAAGCAGTTCTAAACTTACATTCAAACAAGAATTAAAGAGATAGAGTTAAAGAAAATGCAAACACAAGTTGATACACGATGTTTATTCATGAGGTTCGGCAATTCCTGTCTACGTCCCCGCCTCAAGCTATCCGCTAGAGGATTCACTACGATTATTCTCAATCGCCAATCTCTCTTCCGGGTCGAGATTAAAATCTTGCTAGGGAACAATCCTCCCTATATGTAGTCCACTTTCCGGGTTGAGACCTAATCTTTTACAAAGCTCTCCGGCTTTACAGACAAGAATCCACCGATTCTTGATTTCATAACACTCTTTGATAATAAGTATTTTATAATCATTTTTTGCTCCTTAACCGAGCTGAATGATCTCTCTTTGGCTAACTTGAAATGTCCTAAAGTATGGAGTTGAATAGCTCAAGAACTTGGATTTGAGGATTCTAGGTTCAACTTGATAGATTTGGAAATCTAAGCTTGGAGTGAATGATTTTAAAGATTGGAAGTATTGGAGTTGTTATTTTCATTCATAATTCAATCTTATTTATAGCCTTTGAGAAAATATAGCCGTTAGAGGCTTCATGGGAACTCAAGAGCCGTTAAAAAACTAATCATTGGAGTTTGTTGTGCATTTCCTGCAACTTGTCGTTGATGACATCACATGGGTGTATCTCAGACGTCGACAGCATAGAGCAAAGAATATTTGTTGAGCTACTGTCCATTACAGACGTCGACGACAGAAGTCTGGATTTTTCAGATGTTGACGACACCTCAGTATTTTCACATTTTTCTCATCTTTTTAAGACCTTTTATGATGAGAATTAATTCATAAGCTTTTTCATTATCATGTTTTTAACCATGTTTTAAGATGTCCTAGGGTCTTAGAATATTATCCTAATGAGTCAAGACTTCCTAAGGTCAATCTAAGTCACTTGATTAGCATTCCAACCGACCAATTTCTTCTTACAAAAGTCACTTTTGACTCTTCTAAAATTAACATTAAACCTTCTCGAGTCTTGATCTTCATTTTGGATCTGATTTGACATTTGCTTCATGATCCTTCTTCTTTAATTCGATCTTTATTGTTTGCCTTTGAGGCTTTGAGATCTTCTTAACTTTGGTCTTGATTATGATCTTCTTTAATCTTTAAGACTTTAATTACTTTATAGCTTGATTTTGATCTTCAATATGATCCATTGCATTGCTTGACTTGATTGATGAATATTTTTCAAGGATGACTCTTTTTCATGTTTTTTATCCGAATGATATTACTAATGCACTTGATATTTTGTTTTTCATATCAACTCAAACAAGACATTAGTAACTCAAGTTCCATTTCATTGTTGAGTTATCATAAAAAATAATGATGTTACCTTAGGTAAAAACCTAAAGGCTAACATGTAGTTTGCCACTCTAGAGTGAACCCGGTTCGCTAGGGGTAGGATGAGATAATTTGCTTTTCAGTTTGCTTAGGTTCTTTAGTTTGGTTCGCTACTTAAGCATGTAAAACAAAATATATGTTATATTATAAAAATATATAATTTTAAGCATGTAAATAATATATTACAAATACTTATTTGAAAAATGATAATAACAAAATGTTTTTTTATGAACGGTTTATGAACTTAGAGTATAAATTTGCCGAACTAAAAGAAAAATATGAATTTGAATGAAAAATTTGACAAACTAAAATTGTTTTGAAACGATTATATGGTTCGCTCAATTTCATGAATCAATCTGAACTGAACCACGAACCAGTTCGGGTTCGCGGTTCACAATAGCATGTAACAAACTTGGTAACCCTGGTTTCAACTTTCAAGTACAAAACATAAAAACGGGTCCAATGAATGTACATGGTTACTAAACTCGTTTAAATGTCGTGTGTTTAAAAATATTTTTGAGACTCACAAAAACCTTTTTATGGGCTAACCAATATAAAAATAGGACTAACATACATTTTGAGCGTCTCTCAAAACACCCCAAACAAAAAAAAAAAAAGACTTCAATTTTTACTTTTGATAAATATTTTTATCTCTTTTACAACTAAACGTGTTTTTAGCTTGTTTTTGTATTTTTAAGCCCGGAAACGAGTTTTGAGAAAGAGTAACTCAACCAAACACAACCTTAGTTTTGATCTGAAACCTAATTCAAATTGGGCTGAGTTAACTAAGGTTGGGCTTGGTAAGTATTGGCCAACTTGGGTGCCTGGGCTGGGTCCGGACAAAATGGCTTGGACTGAGTTTGGGCCTCTGAGTTCAGACCCAGTGTAAATAAACTGGATGAGGCCCAAACTCACTGAGTTTGTACTTTATTATACTCGGTGACTTCCGTGAGAAACATTGTTCTCAAGGTTTAGGGTTTTGAGGAGCAAAAACTGTCCAAAACCCTCTCTCTCACCATGAGCAGATCAGGTCAGCCTCCGGATTTGAAAAAGTAAGTCTCTCCCTCGTCTTACATTTCTAGGGTTCTTCGCGTAATTCGTTTCTTCTCTTATCCGTTTATGTTTTCTATTTTAATGTTTAATTTCCGTATTCGCAACAGGTACATGGACAAGAAGCTTCAGAGTAAGTTCTTGCACTTTCATGAACTTTGAATTCGCTGTTATTTCTCACTTTAGATATTTGTTTTTTTTTATGGGTTTCATAGGCACTGTAAGGGTTCTCTACTTTGCACTTATATTTCTAATATTTTTGTTTGTTGGAATCTTTATCTTCTGGTTTGATCTATATCCAATACAATTTGTCTCATTTTTCTTGTAATTTCTAGATGATTAGTCTAATTTTGCCTTGTATTGGATTATCTAAACCAGTTGCATTTGTGGAGGAAGTGATATTACATTCTGTCATACTATAAAGTATAAACATGAAATTCTTTAATTTTGGAATGGGTAGAGCCAGTACCCGTTATGGTCATTTCTTCTATTTATTACCATTTTTTTAATGCGTGGATAATATGGTATCTTATGTACTTTAGATATTGATTTCACAATAAATAGAAGAAATCTTGTATCAGAAGATGAAAAAAGTCTTTTGTGAGGCTAAAGTAATGGGTTTACTGCTATTTTAATTATGGGATAACAGTTTATAATGGTCATTATTTAAAGTTCTTTATAAACATATATAATGTAAGTATAACGGCTGTTATTAAGTCGTGTCTTTGACGATTCTCCCTCTCCTTTCTCTTGGATTCTTGGCCGTGCTCTTCGCCTGATTGTGGAATGGAGTTACACAACTCCGTGGGGTCCAGAAATAAGGGATCTGTTCCTATTATGAGGATTCTGTCTCTACAAGTGCCCTTGCCCGTGTTTCACTGTTTCTTTTTGTCTATTTTGCTCTGTGTATCCTAGTTTACATCTCTGTAAACTGTTGTAGTTCTCTTTGTTTTAATATATACATGCTTCTTACTGATAAAATAAAAAATAAAAAAACGGCTGTTATTAAGAGTACAAATTTAGATTAAGAGCATTATTGAGATTGGGGGCAGCAGTGTAGAGGAAGTGCTAATGTAAGTATAATGGCTATTTTTCAATGGGAAATGGAAAACGGACCCCAGGGTCAGCTTAGAAGCAAACCCCGTAATCTCATTGGTCCATGCTCCCTATTTACCCCCCATCAACTGTGGTTAGGATTCACTCACTCCCTAGGGTTAAGCAATCTAACCATGGTTTTAAAAAAACAAAATTATTAATTTTAATTTACTTAAGCTTAACCATGGTTAAATAGGTGTTAAAACTTAAAAGGGACACGGGGACACTGTGGTCAGCTTAGAAGAGGACCCCAGGGTCCTCTTCTCAGGACTCTTAAAGAGCATCTATCAAGATGGAGGCAGCAACATAGAGGAAGTGCATCAGAGTTCAGACATTGTTTTTGCTATTTTGGAGTGGGCAGCATGAGATCTGCCTCCCATAGGAGCGTTTAAGCACTAATAAAGAAATAGCTCGTATCAACTGTCTTATCAATTGCAAACTGAAACATCAATGTGGCCTAAGTGGCTATTCGCTAGCAATCTGCCAATTCCTTTCATAATAATGCTCATATATAAAAAAGGTAGCTGCAAAGGGCCAAAATTGGCAATAGTAGAGAAAACATTATCCAACAATTCTGTCACGTTCTCTTTGCCATCATTTGTCTTTGAAACGCAAAAAACCAATACCAAATTCTGTATAAAGGGAAAACTAGTCCTTAATCTGATCTGAAACTAAGGTTCAGCATTTGGAAAACTTTGCGAAAGAACGATTCGCATGAAGAAAGATAGTTTGGAATTGAGGTATAAGATATAGTTAATTTGGGCTATGAACATGGAACTTTAGCATTTATTGATGAATGAGAATAATCTCTGATCAAAAAGAAGAAAAAAATGAGAATAATTTGAATCAGTGCATAGCCTTATTTATGCAAAAAAAGGAAAAAAATCCAAATGTATTGAGGAAGATAGCAAGATCAATGTGGGAAGCTATGCAAGAGAAGGAAAAGTGAACTACAGAAAGTGTCAAAGATGTTGAAGACAATAGACAATAGAGATTTATTTTGAGACTAAAAGATGTTGAAGACAATAGCCAATAGAGATTTATTTTGAGACTAAAACCACATGCCGAAACAAAAAATATTAGCACTAGCTTCAGAGAACCATAATTAAGGATAACTGTAAGCTGGACTTATGAAGGGCACATGAATCGGATCAATTCATTCAATGTAATTCAATGATGAACCATAAGTCGGAACTCTGTGTTGTCACTCCTCTAAACAGGCTGAACATCTCTTTTTGCACTCAACATGTCCAATGACTGAAAGAAATTTATGTAACGCATAACAGATATCCACAATATGGCCAGGCTTCGCACATTGAATGCACATTTTCATTACACCACAAGTACCCTATACGATAACCATCTTGATTTTGCCACCCCCATGACCATTATGACCTTTTCCTTTCCATAGAGAAGTTTTAGTACAGTGGCCAAAGCATTGCACTCGATACTAAGAAGGGTTGTAGAGAGCATGATAATATGCTGATCTCCATGGACTCATGGACAAAAAAGATGCAATGTCTTGAGTGACATCTTGATTGTTAATATTGACACGAAAGGCTCCTACCCCGGGTGTTGGCAAGAATTTGATATATCCTTCTACTACTATCCAAAATTTTCAAGTACTTTGCATGACTGCAACATCATTTTGATAATGAGAAGGAATCAACTCGTAAAATGCAACCTAATACCACATATCATTGAGGGTTGCATAATCATAATATTCTCCTAAGATTGCTTCCCCGATGAAAATTAACAATTGATATGCTCGAGCGCTATTTTTTCCCTGAGAGTTAATGAGTTTTTGAATCCAAAATCCACTTAGCAGTTTGTAAGTAGAGGAGTTATGAACTAATATGGGGCTTAATAAACCAACTCATTACTTCGCATTCTCTTGGCACCACTTGTCATAGTCATGGTTTTAAAACTCGCTGAAACTGATATGTATCGGACGATATGTATCGGTTTTGGTTGCACCCGAGACCTGAAACCGCACCTTTACCCTGTTTTTCTGGAAAAAAAAATAAGACTCAGGCCGAAACCGTTATGTATTGGCTGAGTCCTATGATACGTAACGGTTTCGGCTGGAGGACTCACCCAACGCTTTTACCTTAAAAAGGATTCCGTAAAGACCTAAACACACTACAAAAATTTCTCTTTGCTTCCTCTCTTCTTCTCTAGCCATTCTAACCCCTTTTACCTAAATCCTTTTGATTTTTATTGATTAAAAACTTGATTTGAGGTTTCAATCATTGGTTTGAAGAAATCTATGTCAAGTTCTTCATTTTGGGGGAAAACTCAATTTGAGAGCTAAATCTGGTAAGTTTTCTCAAAAGTTTTATGCAAATCATGTTTATTACAACCAAAACTTACTAAAGCATGTGAGTTTCATGGATTTTACTTGAAATCCATGAACATTAATTAAATACTTGATTTAGGTTATTAGGGTTTCATTTTTTAAAATATTTTCTCTACTTTTTTACACTAAATAACACTTTCTATATATTTTATTGGGTGATCTTTTATGTTTTAAAGATTGGTACTTTGATAGTTTTAAAGATTGATACGTTGATAGTGTTATTTTTAGTATTACATATTTTTTTAAAAAACCATATTTTAATGTACCTTTATTGTTGTTTAAGTAACTATTTGTACTACAAAATGTTGTTAAACAACTATAACAAGGTTTGTATTGTTTTATTGTTGTTTTGATAATTTTATTGAGAAATCGTACCCAATCAAAAATTCTTCATACTGTTTTTTTTTAAAAAGTAAGTTATGAAGATTCAAATCGTTGATTCATAACGTAGATCTTGTTTATGATCCAAAAAAGTAAGATGCAATGATTTTATTTGGCTAGAAAGTAAAAATTTTAAAAGAAGTGAGATAAAAATGATCATGTAAAACTCATGGTATGTAATATACTGATATAGTGTCAAACATTTTGTAGTGGTCATTAAACTCGTATCAGTTTGGGTATTATCGAAACTTTTATGTAACAATTGTTTCGTAATGGTTTTAGCGAGATTTATTACCATGGTGTAAAATCAATGATTGTAGAAGCCTTCATTTATTGCTGAGATTGGATTAATTAAGGGAAACATAATGATTAATTAAAAATGTTAAAGTTTAGTATATGGAAAGACGCAAATAGTAAAAAATAATAAGTTTAGGGTGCTGCTACGAGCACACCAACATTTTCTTATTATACACCTAACTTATTAATTACTGATTACACACCATTAAATGCCTTATAGTTAGGAGCACACCAAAAGGTAAAAAATTATCTATAAATTTCTAGTTATACACCAAACTTAACCACAAGAGAAAATGAAATTTTCTTGTTGGGAGCGAGCCCTTTTTCATGGCGATTCTCCAATAATAGATTGTAATACAAAATTAGTTATTTGTCTCTAATATAATCATCAAATTTTTTGTTTAATCAAGGAACGAGCTTTTGCATGAATACAGATTACAGATACAGTTTCTGTGCTTTATCTGAAGAAGCAACATAAAGCTGTTCAGATCAATCATCCCACGTTCTATGTCTCCAAGTTAATGACTTGATCAAACCTTTCATATCAGCTATGCTTATGAGATTCTGGAGATCCCCCAAACAGTACAACAGTCGGGAAATTACTGAATGATTGGAAATGCTCGAGTATGAAAAAGAAGGCAACCATGCTTCAGAGTAATTGTTGCATCGCTTTTTTCCTATCGGACCCTTATTTTTCAGTTGTTGCAAGAGATATAATAAAAGACAATAGATGCTTAACAAGTATAAACCATAGATCAAGGATGGTGATCTGCTTGTCAACAAGAATGGAGTTCCAATTGTTCCCTTAAAACGAAGATGAGGCAGTTTGAGTGAGACTAAAACCTATTGTAGATGCAAGAAATATGGAAGGCATGAGCATTTAGCACAGGTAGGTAGAATTCTCAGCCATTCACTTGAGCAAACTTCACAATCCAGATTGGGGTTTGCCCTTTTGGGTGCGCATAGACAAGGAGACTTTCAAAAAATAAGACATTTTTGAAGTATTGGTGTATAATAAGAAATAATTAGGGTGCTAGTAGCAGCACCCTAAATTTATTGAATATTATTTGTATTATTGTTATAGAACAATAAAAAATATATTATCTATTTCTTAAGAATTTTTTTTAATTCGGCAGTGACCAAATTAAGTTTTTGAAGTCCGTTGTGCTGCTTTTTGCATTGCATTATTGATCCCAAGCCTGGATAAAGGAGGGTTGACACTAGGTTCATATCCTATGACAGTGTATTAAAAAAAAGTCTCTTCTTTTAGGCCCTGCCAAGCCCTGGTTCTTGAGGGTAGGGCTTGAGTAGAAGCAAATCGTCTGTGTTTTTAGCCTTCTTACGAGTCTAGTCTCCCTCCACTTCTTGAATTTTTAGTAGTGGGAATCATCTAGTTAATGTGCTTGCACTCTGAATTTTTGATCCTGCTCATTTCCAAACTCCTCTTTCTCCTAATATGAATGTTTTGTGCTACAACCATAGTGACAAAGTCGGGGTTCAGGAATAATTCGGCATAGGTCAAGTTCGGAAAAATTCATGAAAATTCGGGAAAAAATAAAATAGAATAATAAATTTAAAAAGATACCGAATAATTTGCTTAAAAAATATACAAAATAAGTGACTTTTGCCAATAATTCGGATAATTCGCAAATAATTCGTGAATAATCCGGTATTCCAAAAATTCGCGAATAATTCGGCAACCCAAAAATACGCGAATAATTGCTTGTGTTGTTGGTAGATGTTATAATATTGCTATAGAACTTAAACTACAGGACTTGAGCTGGAGTTGTGTGTTGCAGTCAAACTGAATGCAAATCGGATGGTAGTTGGGACCCTTCGCGGCTTCGACCAGTTTATGAATCTGGTGATTGACAACACTGTGGAAGTAAATGGCAATGATAGAAATGAGATAGGAATGGTGGTGTGTGTCCCTGCTCTTCCCCTTTGTATTATTTTTAATAGTCAAACTACCATTTGATGCTGTATTCCTACTTATCTCTCAACCCTTTGCGATTGACCTCGTGTGTTTCTGCAGGTTATCAGGGGAAATAGTGTGGTCACTGTTGAAGCTCTCGAGCCAGTTAGCAGAACGCAGTAACTGTGGTTTGGTGTGGGTACAATGTGCTTGTGCAAGTTTGTTTGAATTATCCAGCTGGTAGTATCTGACATAAGTTCTGTAACTATAGATTGGATGGTATTTGGGTGGTGGTTCCCTTTTTTTCAATTTTCAATTGAACATTATAGTCGGGTTTAACTGGAATTATTAAATAGAATATTATGTGTATGGTTTAAGATTTTGATTATATAATAGTTAGTTTATAATCTCAGTTAACTGGTTATGGTAAATTTATTGAAGTCCAGGTAATTTCATAGTCCAAACATAGAGTTAGTTCATGGATGGTTTGAAGCACAATATCAGGATAACAATGCATGTAAAGGAGATTAAAGTGCTACATGACTCCCATATGTGTGGTGCCGAAAAGGTCTACAGTTTGGATGTTTGTGATTATTGAACTAACTGGTCCTCTTTGGATGGTAGGTTCAGAGCCACCTGGATGGTTGTGCAGCTCATGCTCGAATGTCCTTTCAACAGAACCATATGGCTGGGATCTCAATTTGAGCATCAGGTCTCAGTATTGGGATGGATCTAACTTTGCAGACTGGTGGGAATCTTGGTTGTTATGCCTATATGTGAGTCCTAGGTGAGCTTAATGACAAATCATGAAGTGAAATAATTGGCTAGCTTATAATGATATGGTATTTTTAGTAATCGAAAGTCAGATAACGATTTCTGCATGAAGCTATAAATCAATATCAGAAAATCATCATAAATGAAGCAGCTCAACTGACAGATAGTTCATTGCTGACTGAAGAGCAATTGCCATCAGGTTCTTGCTAGTATCCACTCTCCCATTTTTGGTTGGGGAAAAATCATTTGCGACGGTGCTGCACTTTCTTCTTCATACGAGATAGTGGCCGTTGGTATAATTGAAATTGATGACAGTGGGGATATGGTGACTAAAGTGGCCTTGGTGCTCCCTGGTGGTTCTTCTATTAGTGCAGAAGCAAAAGCACTACAATGAGGGAATGAGAATGGCAACATCTCTTTAACTGGGCTACAGTTGTTTTGGAATTCTGATTTTAAAGAACTTACTGATGGTTTCAATCATAAGAGGAGCCAATCAGATAACCCCTGCCTTTGCTACTAGAGTTCTAAAAGAAAGCATTGCGATCAACCAATATCAGTCTTCAGACTTTTTTGTAGCTCAAACTTCTTCTATGGGAGGTCTATCCCGACTTCATAGGTTTTTTTTTATTTATAATTTTGATAGAGCAATAGTCCTCTCCTCGGCTGAGGAGGGGACTATTCCTCCTCGACCTCACAAAGCCCTTTTGAATTATGGATAACTAATTTTAACTCAAAGCATCTAACCTTGGTTTTCAGGGGGAAAAAAACCATTGAACATTAGGAGGGGGAGATTTTAAATCCCCGGGAGGGGATTATTTTTCTTATGATTAGGGGTGTCAATGGGCCGGGCTTGGCTTGCATCCTTAAGAACTTTTAAATAGACTTGGGGCCTTCATAAGTGGTTTTGTGGCCTGATTTCAGCCTATCGATTCTATTAATGAAAGTTTAATCTTCCCGATGAAAAAAAGGAAAAAAAATAGTAATTGACGTTTATAGTATAAAACAATTGATAAAGTCTTAGTGTATCTCTTTGAAGGGAATCAATCTTTGAAGTATAGACATCAATACATATATTTAAACAAGAAAAAAAGATATGCTTGTGGCCTGTGGGGGCTAGGACGGAGCGCCCTTTAAACAGTTCACGTAGTGTTTGAGGTGCATAGGGCTTTGAAATAAGCCCTAGGTGCAGGAGTAAGAGGAAAAGCTGCCCGCCACTTTGGGTTTGAATTTTAAACAGTTACTGAAATCCCATTCCTATCCAAGGGTAACCTGCCCTTTTAGTAGCTTTTGCAGGCCTCTCATCTTTTCTCTGCAAAAGGGGGAAAAATAGCTGGGACAGTACCTTCCTCCTTTTCCTCTCTAGTCTTAAAGAAACCTAAAAAGTTATGGCATATAAACCTCTATTTGTGCATCTAAGGGTGTAAACTTCCGTATCCTAGTCTCCGTTTACTCGGATAATTAGCCAAATACTCCACCGCTTCGCCTAGAAGCACGATGTATACATTGCTCTCCCACAACCCAGTGAATGTGAAGTGAATTCAAATACTAATTTTACTATGATATAAATTCGAATATTGATATATTTGATTCAATATATATCCGACCGATTATATAAATTATTGTATATAAATAATATATTATAAGTTTATTAAACTAAAATAATCTTATAAATATGAATTTTATATAAATTAATTTATTAAATTATTATTTTTAAGGCTAATTGCATCGACTTCCCCTCTACCGTTAGCATACTGATTTTCCTATTTTTAATCGGACATTCATAAATGTCCGATCGAGCTGATTTTTTGCCACGTATCCCTCAGGAGACCCATCTTGACATCTAACGGTCAAATTTTTAGAGATTATCTGAATTCAAATATTTTAATTGGAGTCTGATATAAATATCATATTCCACTATCCATCGGATATTTGTTCGAATTTAGATAGTTGGACATGTAATTGGATATACCACTATCTGCTTCAAATTTGCTCTGTTTACAACTACTAATCGCTCTATAAAAAAAAAAGTAAAATATTTTGGATATGAGCCCACCAGAAAGTGTTTGACTATTTGACTTCATCTACAATCAAGTGATTATTATTTGATTTTTCTCTTTTATGGTGCGGATTAATGACAATGAAAGTGTATTTGCATAGTTTGTATTTAAATATTCAAACATGGGATTCTACCTTAGAGAAAAGTCTAATATGGGGAGCACCATGAGAGGTGTTATGAATACGCATGAGACCCGTAGCTCACCTACCATTGGAAAAGAGTCTTTCTTGAATCCCACTTCTCAAGTTTCCTTGGTCTTCTTGTGTAGGAATGAGGTAGTTTTGTTGGCAATGTTAGAAAGTGAGGATGATGATGAAACCTACCTTTATAATCGTTTGTTTGGCCCAACAACTCTCTCTTGTTGGTTCCCATCATTCACTTCTTCCTCTCCACATGGTAAATAAATATTAAATATATGCTTTAAACGCTAAAATTATAGATAATTGGCCATTAAAGCAAGTTGTAAGAGTACCCAAAATACCCAACAAAAACACCCAAAATACCTAGAATAACTATTTTGTAAAGTGGTTGATCAAGTAATTTGCAGAAATCTCTAGCTCCCTTTTTTTAAAGGCTCAAGATGTTTCGGAATACATTGGAACAGAATCTGATCAAAAGTCCATGTTTTTTTTTCACAATATAGACTAGAACATCATTGATATCCCAATGCATCCCTTGTTGATGAGATTGAATAACAGTAATAACATCCTCTAGCATCACTCTCTATAATCAGATAATAGGAATATGGAGTCCCCATGTGAGTTCCATATCAAAATATTCGATCCATCTGATGATTGCTTTAAAATAGCACTATAGCAGCTTTATTTTTTGACTTAGAATGACAGAACAAGATTTGTATTAAGATTATCTGAGTACAAATATCTATATATATATATATATATATATATATATATATATATATATATTAACATTACTGATCCAAATCGATCCTAATTTTGATGTGTGAGGAGAAAGTAAGACCCACCACTTGATGGTTCAACAAATCTAGCAAATGTCTATAGATCATATGGTTATTATAATCCCAACTCCAATATAGTCATCAGTGTTTGGTATAGAAGAACTAGGTAGGTGGGATTATCCCCTAAGAGTTTGCCACGTGTAATGAAGCCCACCATTGTTAATCTCTTAAGGTGTGTATCAGAGAAAATACTTAACCTAGATTCCACCTTTCCATGAAAGGGCCATTTGTGTCACTCTAGAGAGAGAGAGAGAAAAAAAACTAACTAACAAATTGCAATTCCTAAACAGTTTCCATATAAGAAGGCGTCTCACTGAAGCAGACAAAGCACTTCATTTCATACCGACCTCTCTCTTTCTCTCTCAAGATATTATATACATTATCAGATAATTAAATATTTAGTTTATTTATTTCCTACAAGGCTAAAACCCATCTCTCTCTCTCTCTCTAACCTCCAAAGCAAAGCAGGAGAAAGGAGAAAAAATAATCCTTCATGATTCGTTCTCTCAAAATCCTTCCTTCAATCCAACTCTACTCAATAATATTCAAACCCCATTTTCGAAATCTCTCCACCTCTGTAATTTTCTAAAAAAAACCCTCCATTTCTTGTATTTTTTTTTTCCAATATCTTTTGTCGTTACCAGCCATGACAGAAGTCCTACACTCCCCATCTCATTTCCCTTCTTCTCCAAGCTCCTTATCCTGTGTACCAACACCCAATGATGGCTTACTCCAAACCCAGACGCAATCTCAGTCCTTTATAAGCAATTCCAATTCGTCTCCTGTAGTCGAAGACGATTCGGGTACTGAAGAAGACGGAGAGCGAAAAGAGAGAGATAAAGAGGGAGATCAGCTGTCTCTTTTGGCTCTTTTGGTCACTGTTTTTAGGAAATCTTTGATTGCTTGTAAGACTGAGAGGGAGGAGCTTTGTTCAATGGAGATCGGATGGCCGACTGATGTGCGTCATGTTGCTCATGTCACGTTCGATCGGTTCAATGGGTTTCTTGGATTGCCTGTTGAGTTTGAACCTGAAGTTCCTAGGAGGGCTCCTAGTGCCAGGTCAGTTGGATTATTGAAAGTTCTTCTTTTGGTGGAATTTTCCAAGTGGGTTTTCGTTGGTGTTCTGTTTTGGCTTTGAAATGTGATTGTTAATTCTGACTGCTGCTTATGGATAAGGCTTGAATTCGTGATTTTGTTGTGTTTGATTGGTGGGTTTTCTGTTTGGGATACAAATTCATCAGGAATAGATATTTGTGTATTTGAATTCAACCTAAAGTCATGTCATTAAAAGGTATAAACAGTTAGAACTCTGAATTATTTAGGTTTTGTGATTTGAGTGGCTTTGAGAAATCTTGCAGACTTTTAGCAAGACCCCTTTTTTTTTAACAACTTTGCCCTTAACAATTCCTAGTGATCATCAATTGAAATTTGTTTCAATTCCCCGGTTGGTACACGGCACCAGGTCATCCTGGATGTTGTCATTATGGACTCGGGTGACTCGTTTACCATTGAGACAATTACATTTGTGGTGTTGCCCTTTTGTTCCTCCTTTTTTCCTGAATGGAGTCAATTCCACATTCTCGCAAAGACAATTAAATATCTGCCATATTTTATTTTCCCTAGTTGGGTTTATCTGTAAAATGAATGTAATATCAAGAAAAGTCTATTGTATGGAAATCTTTATGAAGAGTGTCCAGTTTACTACATAGAGTTGCCCAATTTTGAAGGTGGAGGCTTAGGAGCTTAACCCTGTTCCGGGGTTGGACTAAAATCTTTGAAACATTATGTATCTTGGCTTACAAATTACATCTAAATTATTAATGTAACTATACTTACAATTTTTGCTCTTTATGGGTGATAACAGCAAAGTTGTCCTTTGACTCCTTTCTATAAGATCTCTAAAATATGTGGATAAACATTTGAATAGTTCTTGATATTTACTAATTAGAAATGCAAGTGCCTAAAGTATCTTGACATGATGATGGAAATGTCTATAGAAGTAAGAAACAGGTGCATATTCTCTAGGACAGAGATATATTTGGTTTTGGAAAATTTGGTATGCCTGGGGTGTTCGCATGGAAACACTCAGCCTACCATTAGATTTATTGATTTCTTGACAAAACAACTTCATGGCGAGTGGAAGGAATAGGTTGTTGCATAACCATGACTGCCAAACTGATCATATGGTAGCAGTGTCTCTTCACTCATGCTCAACTTGATATCTTAGCTGAGATAAATAACACACACACACACACATATAATTATATAGTGTATGATTTCCACAAACACGTGAATCCTTGTCTTTATAATATATAATTTCCATGGTAGATATTTATATTGTTCTGCTTATCATAATAATACATAATGTGATTTAGTTTTCGCATGTGTTGGTGTCTTCAATAAAATATGTGCATGCAGTACTTACACTTTTTATCATTATGATTCCCTTACATATGCTTTTTTTTTTCTTTCTTTTTTGTATACTTCTTTACATAGCCACATATTTGTATGGATTTTTTGCCCGTTGAATTCTAAGGGGTTTTCATCAAGGATTGGAATCTTGGTTCATGTATGTAACTCAGATAACACAAATGCCGATTAGATTCGGTATCGACTCTGTAAGAGTCTGATAAAACATTGACATGGGTAGCTCAGCTAGTTCGGGTCTTGGGAGAGATCCCCAAGGTCTCGAGTTCAACTCCTCCCGGGCTTACCCGATGCACATGGTTTGTGGGTGATTGCGTGCATCCGAAGGAAGTCAGGGACTAGTCCTTCCTTGTCAGGGTTGGGACACCCTCCCTTACCCAAAAAAAAAGTATATGAAGCCTGCTATTAAATTGAGCAAGTTGCTCACATAAGCAACTCTTGTTGGTACCTGTGATCAAGAGAGCTCAGATAGTATGACTTGGTACCCTTGGATGTCTTAAACTTTGGTTATCTTTTTACAGATATGTTGCAATCAGAGTGCTTTACATGATGATAACCGGCTAATTACGTACAAGTGTTGTATTGGCATGAGTGCTGCTTGTCCATGTGAATTTTTTGACTTGGATATCTTTCATCTGTAGTGCAAGCGTGTTTGGAGTTTCCGCGGAATCTATGCAGTTGTCATATGACTATAGAGGGAACATCGTTCCAACAATACTCCTGCTGATGCAAGGACGCTTGTACTCTCAAGGTGGCCTGCAGGTATGTCACCATAGTCGTCTTCTCTGTTATATATTTTTCTTTCCCATCTTGAAATAATTAAACTTCTATCAAATTAGTGACCTTGCAGTTGCAACACATAACACCATCCAGTTGATCGTAAGGGACTTCATCTATCCATGTATTTTTTGTTGTCCATGGGTTTTAGAACTTTGGCTTTTAGATTTCATAATACCATCAAACTTAAACATGCAGGCAGAAGGTATCTTCAGAATTAATGCTGAGAACAGCCAAGAGGAGTATGTTAGGGACCAATTAAACAGGGGAGTGGTACCAGATGGCATTGATGTGCACTGTTTGGCAGGTCTTATAAAGGTATTGCTTCACAATTTGATCATAATTGATTCTTCTAGTAATCCATCTTGTCTGTCACAGGCTTATTCTAGAATTAGGAAGTGGAATATCTATTCATGTATACACTGCATTACAATTTAGGCCTCTAGATTTTTATTCTTACTCTTTATCTTCTGCAAGTAATTATTGTTTTTTGCATATTAGGGAATCCATAGCATCCCATGCCCTAGTGATGGCATATGGACAAGAGAGAGCCACCATCCATGGAGTGTAGATAGGAGATTGCATTGGCCAAAATCTGATCCATATACACACCAGATTCCTTTTGGAACAGTGAATAATTTAGAAAAAAGATTGATATTCAAGATGGTTGGGATATTGACTTTTGGACTTGGGGACTTCCAAAATGAGATCAATTGAACAATGGGTCACATCCCCTGCATGTGTTCCTAATCTACTGTGCTATTGATAGGGGGCTTTATGCACATTACTTTTTGTGTCCCCTAGCAAACTGCATTGCTTAGGATTTATCTTTTCTTATGGTGCACAAAACAAATGGATGCCTCTCATAGCCCCTGGCCCCCAAGTTCTAGAATGAACAAGCTTGGAGATGAAGATGCTCTGACTTGGATTTGCCTCATATGGAATGAGAAAAAAATTCATTCCTTCCCCAGAAAAAAAGAATTCATTTTTCCTACTTGCAAGTGGTTTCTATTTGAACCTTCACCTCATTTCTCTTAAAATATTACATTAATTTGATGTGTTGATGCTTCTATAGGCTTGGTTTAGAGAACTTCCAAATGGGGTGTTGGACTCTCTTGCACCCGAGCAGGTAATGCAATCCCAGTCAGAAGAGGAGTGCGCTCAGATTGCAAGGCTCCTACCCCAGACAGAAGCTGCTCTGTTGGATTGGGCGATCAACCTAATGGCTGATGTTGTCCAAGTGGAACATCTAAACAAGATGAATGCACGCAACATCGCGATGGTGTTTGCTCCAAACATGACTCAAGTGAGTGGTCATAATTTACTTATCCAAACATACATACCCAAATTCACACACAAGCACATGTATGTATATGTTTGTGTGTTTGTGTGTGTGTATACATATAATGTTAGGGATGATTTAGTGATTTCTGAGTTAGCACATCTTCCTTCAAGTTCTGCAGTCATGGGGTCAATCATTACTTACCTAATCCCAGAGGAAAATGAAAAATCCATAGTAGAAATCTGAAACTCATGGCTCCAGCTATTGTTCCTCTTGTTTCTATATCTATTTATTAAAATAAAAAAGATAGTTTATCCTTAACTAATTTAGTGGAAAAATCAATGGCACCCATGAGCTATGCTTATGGCTGTTCTGAAAACTGCATACAGATATATATTATGCACATGAAGGGGGTCCACTTTTGACCAGATCCACCTGGTAGATATTCTGATCCAACGATTTACTTGATCAGACGATTGCAAGTTCGTAACCATCTGTTGTATCACGTTCTTTTGGATTGCCAGTAAAATATGGCCGTGGTCCCAGAATAAGTGCACACAAGAGATGGTTATGATCATCCAATCTGGTTCAACTTTGGCGCAGGCCGTAACTTGACTTCTCTTGGTTGTAGATGGCAGATCCTTTGACTGCATTGATGTATGCAGTCCAGGTGATGAATTTCCTCAAGAATCTTATCATAAGAACGTTAAGAGAACGAGAGGATCCTGCAATAGAGCCCACTCCTGCTTCCCACCTAGAGCCTTCTGATGAGAATGGACACCATAGTCCTTCACAGCCCTGTCTGGAGGAGACTGTCGAGGGGAATGAAAAGATGGAGCATGTTTTCATTGCTGAAGAACCTCTCTCAGATAATCCTCCTCGCCCTACTCAAGACGATTCCACAACTGACAGTGGAGATCACAGTTTTCAAACTTCTGTTGAGACCTTGACAAATGAAATGGAAGTGGGTGTGGTTAATGGTCCAAAGGCAGGAGTTCAAGCAATCATCTGTAAAAGCAAGACTGGCCAGTCCAGTAATTTGAATCTAAAAAAGGGACCTAGAAAGGTTAATGGGCAGTCTTTGGTTCGGACAGCAGGACCTGTTGAGAAATCCAAGGGAGCCAGCATAGTTAGCCGCATAAATTCAAGGACAGAACGGGTCGAAGCTTGGCGGTGAAGAACGCTACATTCTGGTTTTTGGGGTGCGATGGTGACTGATCAGTAGCCACATAAATCACAAGTTGGCACATTATCTGTTTGATTTGGAAGTTGGGAGGATGAGATTGTGTATGGTTCATGTATGTTTTATATATGTTCTGGTTGAAATTTCTTAACCTATTCTGATTTCATGTAAGACATTTCCTAACATTTTCTGCTTTCTAAGAACTACAATGTGAAGTCCACTGAAATTTATTTGCCGCTTTTAGCCTTATCTTCACCATTTCTGAATCTTTCATTCATACAGGATGGGCAACCATGCTTCCTTGACTGGGCTTTGAAGAACACATCCAAGTAATTGCCCTTCTGCCCTTAGTAACAACAATCTACAGTAATCTTTGGTATGTGACTGTTATAGTTCCTTTTTCGTTCACAAGGGTGAAGCTGAGACTGAACCTGTGGTCTCAACCGATGTTTAAAAACACCTCATGAAGAATCAAGACCACAAAATGTAAAGAGCCATGATATTTTTTCGATGATATAGTCAGACAAATCTTGTCTTGGCTATAAAAGACAATGCCGCCCAGCAGTTAAGAACATTACAACTACTTTCTGGGTTGGTCTCCACCATTATCTTCTCAATATATATGATAGATTCTCTAGACGGATCATTTAGTCCCAAAGGATCAGAATCTCTATCCCATGCCACTTGCGATGCATTACAGAAATCTAAGGCAAAAGGTGTAATGCATCTAAGGCAAAAGGGACATGCCATCTAATCTAGTATTAGAGCCTGAATGAATCCAGCTTGTAGGTATGTGTACGGGCTGGAAATTCCAAGCCATCGATCCGTATGAGTCTGATTATTTAGATGGCTAAGACTGCCTGCAAGAGAAATGACAGTTTATACACACACATGAAGGTGGTTGAAACATATCAAATTAATCATCCATTGGGCTAATGAGAATTTCAACTTAATCCTAAATTTTGTTTAGAGCTTTCAAAAAGCAACAAATTGAAAACTGCTTCCCGACAAGGGTAAACAACTAACAAGGCTAACCAGGTTCTCAAATACTTGCCTGGAATTAGATTGGCATTTTTGCTAACCAGGTTCTCAAATACTTGCCTGAAATTAGATTGGCATTCCTAATGTTCGCATCAGCCTGATATGATCGACTTAATGTCCATCATCTCATCCTATTCTAAGCCCATACGGGTGCTTGGCTCACCAACTCATGGGCAACTTCCTGGATGGTCAGACGCATTGCACCGCCTTAACACGAAAGGTCAAATCCATGAGTTGCAGCTCTAGGTTTTGATGACGACCATGGACCAGACAACATGACTCCTGATCTTTATTCCAATTTTTAGGAAACGTGAGAACAAAAATGTAAATGAACTAAAATACCAGCATTTAATTAACAGCTTCAGATCTGACAACATATAGAGAATCTCCCTTAGGCTATATATCTTTGCACATTCTAAAAAATGTCATTAAGAAGTCCATATATTATGAGAATCACCAAGTAATCCAGAAGTTCAGTTACTAGCAGGGTAGAACACGGTAGTGGGATTCCATGTACCAGGACCAGTCTTCATATACAGAAAGGGATATTTTTTTTTACACCCAAAGAAGAAGAAAACCGCTATGGAATATTCTTTTGCTTCCCCATCAACATTTGAATCCTCTGCAGGCAATCAGCCACAGTATGATGATTAGAACAAGAACTGCCCCACCTACCATCAGCTTCATTTGGAGGTTCTGCAGCCACATCTTCCGCCGGAGCTGCCTGCCCTGTCTCTGGAAGCTATCAGCCTGAAATCAAGATGGAGATCCCACAAAACACAGAAACAGATCAGTCAAAAACTCCATCCCCCACACACAAATTCTTCCAGGACTGCTTCAGACTTGGACAATCATATAAGAGTTTGGAAAAAACCTGGAACTGAAGGTTTTCTGTTTTATCCACCAAAAGTTCAATCTTCTCCCCACGATCCAGGACCTGAAACAAAAAATTTGTCGTTTATTACCAAATTAGTTAACAGTCACAAATTAAAAACAAATATTATGTGACAATGTATTGGTAGAATACAAAGCAAAAGACTGAAGCATAATGATAACAGTTATTTACCTAGAGTGAAAAAATAACCTGTAAACAGTGTAGGTTGAAAACAATAGATAGAAATGGATGAATTCAAAATGCACCTCTTTTCTTATTTATGTTTTAACTTTAGGTGAAACACAATAGATAGAAATGGATGAATTCAAAATGCACCTCTTTTCTTATTTATGTTTTAACTTTTAATGGTTCTGGCTTCAACCATAGTCATATTTGCATTAGAAGCACATGCAGGTGGATTGTTGTGACACACCAATTGATGGAGTCCACCCCACAATAGATCTCTGGGTGGCCTAACTGAATGCTCCTGACCATCTAAATTATCCCATTCTGTTTGCCGTACAGGAAAAAAAATGACAGAAAGACCCATGTAAATTCTCGACTAAGGAGTTCACCTAGATAAGATCCAATAGTATTATGATCTCTGAAACTTCAAGAACTATCTTGTTACATTCTTGATATTCTGCTTATTATACTTTTGTCCTTTAATTTTACCCTAAATACGCAGAATATTTATCCTAGCAAAGAAAAACAATCCCGCATTAGGAAATATGCTACAGAATATATATAAACTACTTACATCATTAATTAAAGAACCGTCTTCTCAATATTTTCAAAATTACCATCTAAATACAGATACATAAACCATATTTTCCCCATCATAATTAAAAATAATTCTATTTTTTTGTATGTCAGATTTAATATACAATCTACTCTTTTGCACTCATGAGCCCAACTCTCCTAACACAAGTCAGGCGATGATATCATAAAAACTACTGCAAAAGAGTGCATGAGTCACACACACATAGATCAATTACTTAACAGCACTACATAGCACGGCATATGCTAGAGATTTATAAATGTACCAAGAGTATCCATACACAACTCACAGTTAAAGTAGATAATTACCCTACCCTAGTGAACAACTTGGATCATGCAAAGGAATAGGTACTGAGATTATTTGGAGCGCTGTCTCTATCCGAGTAAGCTCAACAAAGTAAACTCATTAGGGGTTGGCTTTATAATTATTTTGTTATCATACCTCCATTTCCAGATCAATAGAATCTTGTTGATCTACCATCTGAAAGTCTGACTTTATAATTCTTTTGTTATCTTTCCCTCTTTTCTAGATCAACAGAATCTTGTTGATCTGCCTTCTGAAGTTTGAGGTGGGGTACAAATGGGTTGGTAAAATAAACAGTGGAGCAACTTAAGAATTACAAGCCCAAGCTAAAGGTTTTAACGAAGACAATGGGACTATGAGGAGGCTATTGCACCAGTTACTTGGATGACCCATTAGACTTTATCAAGAGCATGGAATGGTTTAAGAAATTCAATTCTGTACTCAAATTTCGCTTCACATAGAGATCACACAGTTCAGTCCTTTTTGTTAGACGGAGATCAGGGTGATGTCTTGTTATTTTTTCCCTATGTGGAGGATATGGTGATTACTGATGATGACTTTCAAGGAGAATAGGCTATTCAACTTCATCTGTGCAAAGGCTTTGATAAGAATATTTTGGAATGATTTAGTAATACTAGCATCAAGATGGCTTCATCTTCACAAGGTTAATCCAACTTTGGACCACTGCACTAAGGAAGCCAATACTTTTGCTCAACTCATGAAACTCCTACATTATGAGGAAACTTTGTTACTCTGGGCTAAAAATAGGAAGAACTTGCTTAGGATTGGAGATCATAAACCAGTTCTTCCATTTATCCAAATTATGCAGTGGAACGACAAATAAATTCTCAGTCAAAAAACTGCCAACAGAACATGGGTTTTTCAGAGAGAATCAGACGCCGATAACATCTTCAACAATGTTAAACGAGCTTCCTCCTCAGCCCGACAATAGAACCCATATGCCTATGAACTTAATTCCCAAACTCCTTACTGATTCTGATGGTGCTGGGCTCAAATCTTTCCCACTGATGAGGAAACCAAGAGGAATTTTTAGAAGATGCCTGACTTACGGTCTCCGGCCCTGATGGATTTTACAAGGCATCGTCTTTAAACAATACTAAGAATTTATTACGATCTAGCATCTTCAACATCATTATGGTTATCTCCTTGAGGAACTAAACTGAACCTTCAACCTAATCCAAAACGAGAGATCCATACTATTAACCATTATCTCTGGTCCTCTCCTCTGAAGGACTTCAAAAATGCCAGTGCTGCTCCGTTTTGCTCCAACTGAATCTTATTTTAATTGGATCCAGTGAGGTCCTGTAATGCTTATGGTCAGTTTATACTGCCTATAGTCACTGACTTTTCATGTACGTTTGGGCTTTTTCCATCTTTCAATACTATATGATTCACTTTGAGAAAAAAAATTATTCACCACTATCGACCAACTAGTTTATGCAATTTTATATATGTAATTATTAGCAAACTATTGGATAATAGAATGAAACCCTTAAGGTTAATACGACCCAACCTAGGTTATAGTTTCCATTGTATGATCGGATGGCGTAGACTTCTTCAATTGGGCTAATTTTTCTCACTCGAATTAAAAGATCAATTCCCAAGAAAAGAAGCATGTACCTTCTCGATATTGTCCATCATTATCCCTTTAACCTCAGTTATTTGAGCCTTCAATTTGGATAGCTTACTGATCTCTTCCGGATGGTTCATGCAATATTGCATGTGTTCCTTAAGCCTTGGCCTGTTCAACAAAGAACATGTCATAAGCTCATAACACATTAGAAAAGACATTAAAAATCAAAATAGTCACTCCATGCAAGTATACATACCCGAATTCCCTGTCAAGATTGTATGCTATACTAAATCTGTCTTCAAATAAATCGTCATCTTCTTCATCATCAAGTGGGTGCGGGCCCTCACTACCAATACTCGTTCCATAACGCTGTTTAAAATCATCCTTCACTCGGTCAAGAAACACAAAAGGTGCATTCCTCCCAAACGCTTCATCAGCAACAACAAGGAAAACTGCAAGGCGAAGGAACATTTCAATCAAACACAAAAGTTGGTAGAGGACAAGTTAAAAGCAAATTAATTGGAAAGGAGAAGAACCAATACCAAATCCATTGTCAATGAGGAAGTTGAATGTGTGACCATCACATGAGTAGGTATACTTGTTGCTATTTGCAGGCAGCTTCTGTAAGCATTGGACTGCAATGGTACTGAAGTTCCCAGAAAATGATGTGTGCTCTGCTAATACAATGGTTCCCTTTGCAACAAAGCTATATATTAAGCTTTTCTGATTCATGTCTCAGGTATAGCTTCACATGTATTGTGACAAACAAGATGTTGATCAGTCCCTTAATACAGCGCAATAACCTACAAACATTAACGTTTGGTAAAGACTGGTTCCAATGTAAGTGGAAACACATCGAGGAAGTTAAATCTTGTAAAATTATGGAAACTTTCTAAGCACAATCAAGCATTGAAAACCTAGGATGAAATTTTAGAAGGAAAAAAAAGTCAATACACACTCAAAACTCATAAAAACAATCATTTGAAATATGAAAAGTGAGATCTATTACATAACAAGTTGCATAAGCTCTTGTGCATGTTTAAAATTCTGGAAATCAAAGTTACACATAAATTAATGATCTATAGACATGGTCACATAAATAAAGTATTACATAAGAATTAAGAAGGGCACACAAAAAGTCAATACACACTAAAAAATATAGCAATTGTACTCCCTATTCTTTTAAGAATGCGTATAGGGTTGAAGGTGGAACTTGAGATTCATGACCACACCTCAAAGTGACTAATTTCAATATCTGAGCTCCATTATTCACAAGGATGGAGAGACCGGGGAGGATATTGCCCAAAGAATTAGGATTGGGTGCCTAAAGTGAAGATGTGCTTCCGGAGTGCTATGTGACTGACATGCTCACATTAAACTAATGGAAAATAGACAATGATAAGACCAATTATACTTTATGGAGCAAAATGTTGGGTAATCAAGATCATGATAATCATAGAATTATTGCAACACAAATGGAGATGTTGAGATGGATGTGTAGAAAGGCTAAAAGAAAAAATGAATATAAGGGCCAAGGATTAAAAATACGGTTTTGGGAGATGTATCGGTCCTAACTGAAACCTATACGTGTCGGTTTCAATATCGGTTTCGAACGATACATATAACTTTTTCTTTTATAAGAAAAAAATAAAAAAATTCAAATTAAATTTTAAAATAATCAAATGAGTTATGAGAATCAAATATAAAGTCATGGAAACGATTCAAAAACAAAGTAGCAAACACAATTACAATCACACAAAGAATTGAAACATAAATAACTAATAAACAATAAACAATACGTATCGCCCGTTTCGTATCATTATAAATATCGTATAGGGGACTACTGATACCTATACGTATAAAATTTGGTAATAAGTGATTAATTATAAAATTTTCACAAGATATATAAATTAATATATAGATTTAATTTTAAAATAGAAAATTAAAATTGTAGATAGACTCTTTTGGTAATAAGTGAAAAAGAAAAAAGTGGTGATTCCATATAAGGCTCCGCACTCTCACCAAGAGATAGACTCTTTTGGTAATAAGTGTAACAATCCAAATCTTATCTGGACTGGGTGTGTGATATATTCGAATTCGTATTCTAGTACATATCTAACTATCCAAATTTGAATTAATATCCAACGAATAGTGAAATATGATATTTGTATCCAACTCCAATGAAAATATTAGAATTCAGATAATATCCGAATTATCTGATTACAAATAAATTTTCACAAGATATATAAATTAATATCTGAAAAAATGTAAAAAATATATATAAATTTTATTTAAATATAGTAAATTAAAATTTTATCTTTATCTATAATAATGTAATGTATTAAATTATGTACAAAATACAAATTTATAAGGTTATTTTAATCGGTTGGATATTTATAGAATCCAATATATCAATATGCGAATATGTATCCAATATTTATAAATGAACGGTAAAATTACTATTTGAATTCGTATCCTCCAGCAAGATAAAATCAAAGTTTTTTTTTTTTTTTTTGCAATCAGTGGTTTAATAATATGAACTAGGCCTAGAATCTCTTCCTATTGTCTTATATTATTTTCTGTAACGTTGTTGATGGTCTCATATTCACAAAGTCTATAATGTTGAAACAGGAGCACACATACAAAGGGGAGGCTCAAACCCTAGGACCAAGTGGACTGTTTAGGAGCTCCAAGGTTCTAATTTTGACAAACTTCTGATAAATTTGAAGATTTTATTTCAAATTTGAGCAATTGCAATGGATACTTAGTCATATTTTTTCCTGTACAAAATTTTAATTAGCATTGTAAACAAATTTTAGAAGAACTCTTTAAATTTCAGGATCACGATTGATGTTAAAATTGAGACGTAAAACCTTGACGAGCTTAACTCCAGAATAATCTAAGGATCTCCCATTGTTGTAACTCTCAAGTCGCAACTTTTGCTTCGGTTTAAATATTGTCTTTTACAATTTCCATGTCAGTATGATTAAATCTCCCTCTGGCAAAGAAAGATAATACAAGTGCATATCCTGGTAAATCCACCATGCACCATCTATCATTTATCCAAAAACGATTGATGGATTGTATCTTCCTTGTAAATCATGCGTATTTCATAGAAATAAATGGTTAAAAGCATGCATATTTCATAGAATTGTATTTACATTCAAAAGGATCACCCCACATCCTATTCTTAAAATTTTATTAATAAGATTTTTTCTAATTCATTGAACCAAATTGAATATTAAAAAGAAGGCTAGCACATGCAAGTTACTAGTATCACTAAAAATTGCACTTTTTAAGTACTTTTGAAATGAGTTAAATTCAAAAAATAAGTTTTGGTCAACACATTTCCACCTTTCAAGTGACATTTAGCATTCTATACAATATAAAAGTAATGTCTCGGTTCAGTAGACTGAAACTATACATAGTTAACCTAAGTTTACCAAAATGTTTCTCAAGCCCTTGAGTAGTACAATTATATTGCGTTGTCATTTTGTGACCAGCGAACCCAACACATTTCAGCCAAAATTAACCAAAATGTACTAATTGTAACACCAAGTGACAGAAATTACAAAACTTTTCTGCACTTCAAATTAAACTAGACCCAGTGGAAAATTTCATAAGGCAAATATTATATTTCCACTAATCCACTTACACACCATTGCAATAGTAAGGCAAATATTATATTATCTAAACATATTTAGATACTGATAGCTTTAATTCTAGCAGCTATATATGGAAAAGATAAGATAAGATAAAATGCAAAATGTTACACAGATAAATCCCATGAAAATTATAAAAAGAAGATGCAGAAGAGGGATGACTTCACACCACAATGAATCAATTCAGATGAGTAATAACTGAGTAAAAATCCCAATTACGAATTATCCGAATTCATCAAAAAAAAATTTATCACCATATAATATTGAAGTAACCAACAAAATGAAGCAGCCAATATATGCATAAAGAACAAATCATCTCTTACACTCGGAACCCACACCAATGAAACTAAAACCTAAATACTAAAAAAGTTCAAGAAAAAGACGAAACTATAGATCAAAGATACAGAAAGAAGAAGAAAAAAAATTACAGATTTTAAGCATAGAGAAGCTACAGAAGAAAGTAGTTTTGAGAGAAAGAAGGTATGTAATCAATTAAGTGCCATCCAAAATTTAGATCCTAGAAATCATACAATAATTCATTCAAGAGAACAGAATTCCCCCAAAAATAATAAATAAATTGAATCATCTATCAAAGAAGGGGTAATCAGCAGACAGAATTGAAGAAGAATGAGAAAGAATTGAGCTCGAACCTCAAACCCTAACGTGTTTGCTTCGTGAGCAAGTATTCTGGTTCTGGACGCCTGAATTGGTGAACTTCTCAAGAACGATGGAGAGAGCCGGTCTCTTAAAAGCGTGGAATTGCAAAAATTGGTTTTTAATTGTATTTAATTTGTAAATGACCATCAACCCTTTACAAATGCACAAAATCCAGTCGTTAATTATAATTATAACCCTACACCTGCTGCCGTGTCGCTCAGGCCAGATGGTAGCAAAAGGTTTAAAATATCAAATTTTGCGAAATTTCCAAATCGATATTTCTAGAATCTCGTTTTGCACAATTTCGGTCAAAATTGTAAATTTTCAGATCTATACTGCTGATTTATTTTTAAAATTAACTTTTAATAATAATAATAATAATAAATCCGATATTCCATTGGTTAGGGTTGACTGACAGATCCGAATCCAGATTCAATTAGACGCTATAACCCCAGAGTTATGCCAAATCCCATCACCTGCCACCCTAATGGGTGTTAATTAGTCGGGTCATCCGGGTTAATTGGCATATATGAACTGGCTTCCGATTTTGAGTGGGACTGTCATCGAGCTTGGGTTTGACCTTGGTCAGCGGTTAAGCAATCTAATCTAACCATGGTTTTTTTTTAAAACAAAATTATTAATTCTAATTTAATTAAGTTTAATCATGATTAAAGAGTTATTAAAAAGGACACGGAACACTACGGTCAGCTTAGAAGAGGATCCTGGGTCCTCTTCTCAGGACTCTAAAATTTATAATGCATGAGTAACTTACTCGACCTAGACTATTTGCCCAACATGTGTCTCCATATAATTGTGGTTAAGATTCACTAGCTCTTAGGGTTAAAGAATCTAACATTTAAAAAAAAAAAAAAAAACTAATTGCTTTAAAAATTAATTAAAAAAAAAAACCAAGGTTTGATTCGTGTAACCTAATTTTTTTTTTTAAGCCACCCAATGTGAGTGGGAGGTTTGGCATACCCCTACTTGATTATTAAGAAAAAACAATGGAGGGACATAAAACCTTACCCCTACAAAACCACAAGAACATAGATACATAAGACTTTTTTGAGTAGGCGATACATAAGACTTTACTAAGAACAGTTCTTATATTACCAAAGAGTAAAACTAGTCCTTAAATCGATTTGGTTTCCTAACCTCCCTCTTTAGTCTTCCTTGAGAAGAATCAATTGTTGATGTTTTTTTTCTTCTTCTTATTTCTCATTGATGTCACTAGTTGAAAATTGTCTTCTTCTTCGAATTCTTCAATAAGAATATCGTCATGAACTTGCTCTCGACTACCAAGTCCACTATGAAGTTCAGCCTCCCCTTGACCTTCAAAAATTTGACTTCTAGAGGCATCTACACAAGCTTCTACCTCATTTTTCACTTCTAAATCTTTGACCGGTCTAAATTCAGAGAGACAATTTGACTCACATTAAATAATCTCCTTAGATTTGGCAAACTCCTTATGTTTGAATACTCATATAGGTTTTGTTGTTAGTAGGGCATTAGCAAGATTTGATGATCAGCCAGAAAATGATCCATGATCATCTCTTCTTCAAAATCTAAAGTGTCATTCACTTCGTCCAATAGAGAAGGATTCTTAGAAAAATTCTGATAAGAGGATGGGGGGTTTAGACTCTTATCACAATCATCACCTTGATCAGTTTCTGATGGTGGAAGACTGAGTCTTCTATCATATTTTCCATAGATTTCATAGAGGTCTTCTCTAGATTTTTCTCAGGAATCGTTCCTATGTGGATATTAGAGTTATCCACTTGATTTTCCAAGAAACTTGATGAGGGTAGCTAGTGCTTCCCAACAGGATGCTCCTGTTCCAAAACATCCACATGTGTTATACTCATTTCACCTGAATTCTGAGAAAAACCCTTTATTTCTTCGTGAGACTTCTTGTTGCTATACGAAGATGACCTTAATTTATGAACCTTGACTTCAAACATCGCCAGAGTCTCTTTTCTACCTCCTTCTTGTTCTTCCACAATTGAACCGTCTTCATGCATCACTGAGACCATATTTTGGACAAGATCCATCTTGAGGGATATTTCCTGATTTTTTTATGATATCTCGCCCTCTTCATTAGTTTCACCCAATTCACTAATTAACAATTTGTTCTTTTCTAAGTCATTGGGTTGCAACACCTCTTCCCTATGGTCCTCTTCTCTTGTTTGTTCAACCGTCTTGGTAACAATGTTCATATTGGATTTCTCTTGTTGATCAGCAACTCGGTTATTTCCAAAAGTTTTTTCACTTTCGTTTACCCTAATTCTATGTTCAATTGTCGAGAAAATGAGTGCAAAAAAGAGAAAAGAAAGAAGTTGGATAAAATCCAACTAAAAATTGTATTAAAAATCTATATTTATTTTCTTTTATATATTTCCACCTATTTCTCGGCAACCAAACATATCCTAAGGGTTAGTGAATCTTTAACCAGAGTTCATGGGACATAGTCGCGCAAAGAGGCTAGGCCTGAGTAATTTACACGGACTTCAGCCAGAGTAAATCCGTTGTCGTCAGATGCCTAAGACTAGCCCATGGCAAGGCCAAGCTCTGTATGTTTGTACGGCAACCCCGAATCGGTTTCGGTTTACTTAAGGGTCGTTTGGCATCAATTCTGACGATTCTCTTATTCTGAAAAATAATTAATTCTTATAAGTTCTGATTCTTATAATTAATTTTGTATTGTGAATGCATTTGGTAACTAACAGTCGGAATCAATTTTTTTAAAAAAGAAATAACAAAATTACGTTTAGTTTAGGCATTAAATATGTTATATCATCAAACACATATATAAGTATCATAAAATATCAATTTTTTTAATTATGTCTCATCTATCTCGTCAATTTTATTGTTTATCTTGTTCGTTTTAAACGTATTTTTTAGAATTGATTTTAAAAAGCAATTTTTTTTGTTCCCTAGAAAATGTGCCTAAAGCAGGATGATTCTTAAAATTATTTTCTAAAAATGACTTACCAAACACTATTTTTGTTCCCGGGATAAGAAAAATTGTTCCAAGAAAAGATGTCAAACAGCCCCTTATCTTCCGTGCATGCCGAACCCAACCCATTACTGCCGTAATCAATAAAATATCATCATTGTACAAATAAACAAAATAAGTTGCACCACACGATGACTAACGTCCAAAACCAACTACCATCCATGATCCAACTACAAACTGATGTAAAAAACAAAGGAACTTAAACAGTTCTCTTCGATAAGTTTCACTTGTACAAAGTCGACCTTGTCGCTTTTACTGATTACGACATTAAGGTTGTGTTTGGATTTAAGGTTGTACTGTATTATAGAGAAAGAGAAGGGTGGGTTTCTGTTGCTAGGTTCGAATCACTCTTAGTGATCATATATGCATGTTCGTTATCATCATCATCATAGCAACCTGACAACCTCCTTAAAGAAGGGAGATAGAAAACAGTGTATATTAAATTCTCTTATTTAGGACAATATATATTAGGATGATTGAAATGCTCATTGCCCCCAAAAGAAAATTAAAAAAAATCAAATTCTTTCTAGGATCTGTTTGTATATAAAGGGTCCTGATCACGAAAGAGATGCAGCTAGAAGTAGTAGAAATGGTACCACTCCGCACCGCTCATAGAAGTAGAAGTGGTATCACTCCGCACATAGCAAGCAAGCAATCCAAGAAAGGAAAAGGAAAGGGGAAAAAGAAAGAAAAAAGAAATTTCTTTTTGAACTTTCCTACATGTGCTTGTTTGGTTAACAAGTATATTTTGAAATTTTTCAAAGAACAAAGCAAGAAAATTTTGTGGGCTTAAAAAAATAACTTTCTTTAAAGAGTGCATTTTCCCACTACCAAAAAAAGAAGGCAGTTACCATCCCATTTTCCTGCTAACCGAGCATATTATCCCATGAAAGAATGGGGGCAGATATACTAACACTTCCTTCTCTGACAGAAAGGAAAATCTGATTGTTTAAGCACCAGTGTTGATGAATCTAACACCATTGACATGTATCCAAAAAGGGTGTTGGATTCACCAGCGAAAGACTATACCTAACAGAGAATCTCAATAACCAAAACATTTTAGAGAATAACTATCAGCAGGAGCCCCGGTTGAAAAATCAACCGGAGCAACCCAAAAACTTGCCTTTGGTAGTGTTAGTTTGGTAATTATGAACATAAAGAAGGGTGTATTTCAACAATCTTTTTTTCATAAATACCCCTTCTCAAGGCACTTTTTGGGTTGCTCTGGTTGAACGGTCAACGGGGCTCCAGTTGATAGTTAATCTCTTTAGAGAATAACCATCAACAGGAGCTCCGGTTGAACAATCAACCGGAGTAACCCAAAAAATTGCCTTAGGTAGTGTTAGTTTGGTAATTATGAACATAAAGTAGGGTGTGTTTCAACAGTCTTCTTTCCATTCCATAAATACCCCCTTCCCAAGGCAACTATCAACAAGAGCTCCCGTTGAACAATCAACCGGAGCAACCCAAATAATTGCCTTGGGTATTGTTAGTTTGGTAATTATGAACATAAGGAACGGTGTATTTCAACAGTCTTTTTTTCATAAATACCCCTTCCCAAGGCAATTTTTAGGTTGCTCCAGTTGACTGTTCAACCGGAGCTCCTGTTGATAGTTAATCTCAACATTTTATCATTCTCATATTTAGCTAACACCACCATAGAAGAGATGGCAATAACGCTATAGAAGAGATGGCCCCAATGATTTGCACAACAAAGTTCAGAGATTGAACACTGATTCGAGCCACAAAAAATACGGCAGTTCATGAACCACCAAATCAAATTGTTCATTCACTGCACATTAAACCATCTGCAAAAAAAAAGTGAAGGGCGGAGCAGATTGTAGTCAATCAACCATGACTCCGATAATATATACATACAAGCTTAATGTTAAACATAAACACCGCTTTGGCGTGAAGCTGATAGGTCTGAATAGCAAGTAATAATCACTGTAATTAAACAACAAAGTTTCCCTTTTTTCCCTCTTCAAACTGAATGAATTCGAAGAATAATGGAAATAGATGACAACAATAATTAAGCAGAAGGACTAGTAACAGAAACAAATCCTTCCCAACCCAATTGGTCATAAATAAAGTCTTCCAAACCACTTTGCTTTGTTGTCTCAATGAAAGATGTTTGGAACAATCAATGGTTGCTGGGCTTGGTCCCAACAACTGCAGGGGCTTCCCCTCTGATTCTTTTAACATAGGAGGCATATTCACTGTAGTGCATGGTGAAGATGGTGCTCTGGTAACGGGTCAAGCGGATCCGCTTCCGGAGCGGCTCAGTGATGGGGCCATTGTAACCCGCTTTGCGCATCAGTGAGTCGATTGTCTCAATCTTTGTCCAACCTGAAACCAAAACCATCCACATAACAAGGTAATTCATTAAGTGGGTCATCTCGACATTCATTCCAACAAACTGGTAAACTAAGGCGGCTAGATGCCCTTGAAAGGAGTCCTCTTCTTGTTAATGTTTCCTCCACTATTTTTTATTATCAATAATGGAAAAGTTTTCTTTTCTATATTATCGTTACAAAAGAGAAGAAAGAAGAAGGGCGCTTGGGCCCCATGTGAACCCTTTTTTGTAAACATAAAACCGAAAAAACTGTTTCAGGATCCAATTCTCCTCACGCATTTCCTTCACTATGGGCCAACTATCTTCCATGTAGAAATCAAATTGTTCTTATATTTTAGCGGAAGTGATTTCGAAGACCCAAAAGGCTGGGAAATCCCACACAGATAGGATCACATACTAAGTGGGCACATGAGAATAATTCAAAAGAAGAAAAGAGAAGTTCTTGTGGCCTTTTCATTCATTTGGAAGATATAACTTGGTCAGATAAATTTAGATGAATTTATCCGGGTCTGCACTTTGGATGGAGCTGTATAGTATTTTTGAGGTCGTATTCTGTACATAGTGTACAGTTTCTACATTTGTACTTTCCTTTGGGGCCTGACGGTTTTTTTTTTTCTCATCAGTCCTGATAGACTTTTTTTTTTATAATACAAATCTTTACTTATCAAAAAATAAAAAAATTACTTCACTATTGTGATAAGGCCACAGAAACTGGGTTCGTGGGAGTGAGTTAGTAGTTACCACTTACCACTAAAAGTACCCTTAAATAATAATAATAATAACTTTTTTTTTCTTTTAAACTTCCTGTTCTGGGAGTTGCAATGTCTAAAAACTTCTTTTTTCCAGCAGTTTCAAAAAGTCTGCAAGGAAAACATTTATTAAGGAAGGACCCAACTGTCTCATACTCTCTTTAAGTCATCCAAAACTTTTTTTTTTCCGAGTTTTTTTAACATTATATAAGAAACATTAATAAAAGGCTCTAAATTAAATACAAAAATAATTTGTTCTTTATAATAATTCTAAGAACTTAATTTTTCAAGATGTCCTCAATGCCCTTATTCTTTAGGGACAAAGCATTTGCCACCTGTTAATCGTCCCATTCTGCTTCACTCAACTATGTTTAAAAGAAAATGTTCAGATAGAGAGGAGAACTAAAAACAGCTTTTTGAAGGGGTTCTAATCCTCAGATTTATTGTCCCCAAAACAGACATACATTTTATGCTAATTATATTAAAAGGAAAAAGTACAAAGCAACAAAAATTATACCTTCATGGGCAGCCACCTCAGGCAAGTATGTTGCGCTTCGCCTCAAATTATAGTCAGGATCAGTAAACTCAATAATTATACCATGCTTTCCGATCTACAATAAGAGATCATCAAATTCTGGAAATGGGAAATACAACAGCTAAAAGGTATTAACTAATAAAACTTAGAAAATAAGTTTTCAGAGGAAGAAAATTGAGAGAGAGATAAAGGGATCATGTTTTCCAAAGCTTTCTGGTGTATCTTATAGAATTTTCATCACAATTGCATAGGGTTTAATTCATTCCCCTTGATATTCAATACTTAATTACCCAACACATAAAAATTGTAAGAGGATCTCTAAGTCAGGACATCCATGACTAACCACCACCTGGATCTCCCCACATTGCAGAATAGGAAACACTGAAATGGTGGGTCCCACCTAGATTTGGGGCCACAAATCAAGTCATTGGATGATCCTAACCATCACAAATACAGAAATTTTTTGTAGCTTTTCACCATTTTGTATTTTCTGACCATCCAAAAAGAATGTGATGGATAGAATTATTATGATTACTATTGGGTATTTTTGGTCTAGGCCGTGGGATACATCATACAGCAGATCAACTGCACAGCACAATAGTTCAGTTGGGCAGGCATCCTGATCCAAGTGTTCCACAAATTACAATTGCAAAATGTAAAAAAGGCACAAACCTCCCAATCAAGGTGGTGGAGACCAGTTTCGTAATCAGTCAGAACGGAAACTGTACATTCCAAATTAGGCAGTTCTTTAGCCTGTATGGGGGGGAACCGACGGTCCCTCAAAGCGCTGCGAGATATTACAGATATAACAAACCATAAGTTGGTGTCTCTCAGGCACGCTGATAAATCATAAACAACTCCAAAGGCTTAAACAGGCAGAACAGACAATTTCAATTAAGCCATCTCGTGACTAGTGCTGTATTATGGAAAGCTATTATATGGTTTAACAAAGGCAATTATGACCAACCAACAAGAGGATTAGGTAAAAAGGGGTGATTCGAGTAAGCAAAACTAAAACAAATTGGAAGTATAAAGGACCAAAAACCTGGGTTGTCCACTGACTATAGTTTATAACTGCACACAGCTTCACTCTTTGGAAAGGTTTCAAAGAGTAAGCACCTCACTTCATCCTTTGGTGACATTTATTAGGTCACCAAAAACAACCCCTTGCTAAGTTGATAAAGTCTGTTTTTCTCAACACCATCACCTAGTTTCAAAACCCCGCCTTCACCAACCAACTACTCCCTTGCCTACCCGAAAGAAGAAGTGTCACATACATGCCAGTGCAAGTTAAAATCCAGTTCAAATAGGTCTTTCAAAGCAGTCAACCTACGTATTTTGAATGATCTCTTCAAGGCAAGGTTCAAAATATCGTCGAAATTTCGCAAATTTCGACAATATATATCGACTTCGCAGAGTGCCGAGACATCTGAACCAGAAATTTAGGTTTTTACAATATTTCGTAAATCCCGACCGATATTTCGTAAATATCGTGTGATATCATATTTTTAAAAAAAAACAGAACAGTGAACTCGTGAGATTTTACAATTTTTCGACAATCTTGACCAATATTTCGTAAATATCGTGCGATATCGTATTAAAAAAAAAAAAAAACCAGAACAGTGAACTCGTGATTCACGAGTTCACTATTCTTCAGACTCTTGCAAACCTATCAGAGATTCAGAATAGAGAATACCCGTGAATAAACTCCTTACTTAAACCATAGTTAAACCTCAATTCAAGAATTCATGAGAAATAATTAAAGTTTCTCCTTGATTATAATTATTTTTTTTTGTCAAAAAATTCAACAAAACAAATCAAAAATTAACAAAAATAAATAAAATGAGTTTACATATATATATCTGCTTCAATCGACTAAGATAATAAAATGTAGTGAATTTTTTTTTACAATATAGAGATATATCATCATACATTGTCGTGAGCGTCAGTGCACATCATTGGCCCCTTCTCATTGCATCTCTTATATACATTGTTGTTTTTTTAATTTTTTTGATTCTTAGGTGTGTATTAACATCCATTTTATCATTTTCTTAAGTTTCATTGAAAAATTCCACATTTTTCACTATTTTTTTTCAATTTTTTCCTCCGCGTGCGATATTGTTTCCATCATATCGATATATCTTGCGAAATATCCTCGATGTATCTTGCGAACTATCCTCGATATCTCTTTTTTCCATGGCTTGAAATGACGTGCGAAATCGATATTCAAAACCTTGCTTCAAGGAGAAAACATATTAGATTAAAGATGATACCGTGCAAGTAATGAACCTACAAATACTCCACCCACTCTTAACACCACAATGAATCCGAAATAACAGTAAGGACACAACCCATGCTAAATATCTGGTAGGCCCAAAACCAACCAATATCTTGTTCAAGACCCTTAGGAAAATTGTGAACAAAAATTGACCAAGGCCATGCCATTTGATAATATCTATTTGACAAGCCTCTAAGTGGCCATGGTGTTCCCAATATCTTTGGAAAGCTGGAAATGTATGTAGAATAGGAGAAAAGTTTGTTCAGTTAAGACAAGTTTTATAGCATGGCCTTTCAGTTTTGTCTCGAAGAACAATAACTTATAAAGTTACAATGGTCCTGCATCTCCCTCTGTTTAAACTTTAAAGAAGTCAATGACGCTATAAAGCCCATCAAGAACGGTTTCAGATGAAGTTGTCCATAGAAATCCACAATCTCCAGTTTCATGTTACAATCGCTAACTCCAAACCTCAGCATTTCCATTGTCAGAACCAATATGCACGATTGATTTGCACAAGTAGAAGACAAATTGATGTAAGAGGCAAGGAGCAAAAAAAAGAAGGAATTTAGATGATGTTTTGATAGGAGTTAATAGTATTAAATAAGGTAACTTGTTTCAATGAAGATGTCAGATAGCTAGGTTGAGAAAGTTTATGAGCATTGATTCCATAGACCTAGGTATAAAATCCATTTTCAGTCCTTTACTCACTAACCCCTTAAGGCATGTCTACCAAAAACAAAAAAGGAACATAAAGAAAAACTTGGTACTCAAGTAATTGATGACTTGGGAGACGAGTTTCAGATGACTTATTAATCAAGTTGATGCTAGCTAATAATTTAAGTTACTAGGTAGCTTGATGCTAAGTTATCAGTAACCTGCATGGATTGGAACCAAGCAACGGATATGGTAGAAGATTTGTAAACCCAAGCCCTAAAAAAGGGTGCAGCCAATTGTCCTTGGGTTCAACCATAGATCCGAATCGGATTCAACCAATTCACAGGTGTTTTAAATTGTTAGATTGCTTGGTTTGTCAAGTTACTATTGTTTGTCAAGTAATTAGGTAGCTTCTTTCTTAAGTTATCGCTAGCCAATAAGTAAGTGTAATGAGATGGGGGTGGTCCGATAACTTTTGCGAAAAATAAAATTTTAACATGAGACTTTTGCCTTTAGATCAGTTATCCACCTGTGATTCTAGTTCTCTTTTTTGCTTCTCAACACGACCTGAAGTTGTCTCTTTATTCCAAGGACACCAAGTTTTGGTGTCAAAGCAACAGAGATTTATCTCACAGTGCCAAATTATATCATTCCCCTCGGCGGCGAGAACTCAACTCCAATGAGGGCTGTAAATCTCCTCATTTAAACTTTTTATCTCTTCAACATCAATCCAACTGCTCTCTATAGGTCGTTTATGCCTCCATTTATGCATTGACGCATAAATTTTCCCACTGCCGGAACTTCCAAAAATAAAAAGTGCAGAAGTGGTCAAACCGTTGGGGGAAATCTTCTTTTCAAAGAATTTCTCTTTCTCATCTCCTTTTGTGTTTTTACTAAAGTTGCATTCTATATATTCCGTCTTAGTCCAACTTATTTAAAATCCTTAGATTCTAAGGTATTTCTCCACAATTATAGTTTAGCATTTACCCCCTCTTTAGTTTCATCCACCAAATACCAACAATCACATCATCTGCAAATAACTTCAACATGTCCATTATGTCTTAAAATATGATATTTTTTGAGCTCCATGTCACAGCCCTAGTTCTCTCCCATGACTTATACCATGTGGCACTCACTCCTATGACCCCTTGTGGATGAGTAAGCCTAATTCCCAAAAGCTTCCCTAAGCAACTTGAGCACAAAGCCAAAAACGAGTGAAGAGAGCACAAGAGAACACTAAGGAACTTTCTAAGGAAGAACAAATTGTATTGCACCAAAGAATGCTTAAAAGTTGTGGGGAGTGTTTTAAAAATGAGGGGCTCACCCCTTTATATAGGTATCCCAAGAGTATTCTAGATTTCTAGAATATTCTCCCTATGTACCTAGATATTTCCATAAAGTTTCTTTATAGAATATCCAGGGATATTCATAGAGTTGTCTAGACTCTAGATACATCCTACTTCTATATAATTCCAGAATCATTCGGAGTCTTCTACCCCCTTCTAGAGGCTTCTAGAATAATCAATATTTCTATAGATCTTCTTCTTCTATATACAATAATAGGTTTAGAATTATTGTGTGACATCCCGCCATTGATAATCAGCTTGCGTACCATCCATTATACATGACTCATTCCTGGAAAATGTTGTGTCATGAACTTCAAATACTTCTTTATGAGGACTCATGATACGACTCATTGCAAAGATCTTTGCATAATCTTGATACAGATCTAGATCAGTATTACCTCCAACTTCTCATTCATCAGTTAACCAAGACTGACCTCAAAATCAGCACTATCCTTGCTTTGATTTTGCCCAACATGGTTCATTCTTAGATTAAGATAATCATAGGATATGTGGTCAGTCTTTCCACAAGGGTAATTCTAACTTTTTTCATTCTTGCTGAACCTAGTCCACTAAGTTACGATATTCATAGGTCATATGTGAATGGTCTTCCCACAGGTGTAAAACTTTGCCAAAGGGAGGTTGTTCCTACGTGGCTGTGACAAACCATCACTGCACTTTTTATTAGATGATGCACTAGGTAATAATAATATAGAGCTTCCCCTAGAGGAGGTATTACTAGTGGACATTCGGGCAGAACCATAATTACCGGAACGAGAAGCAAAGTGAAAGAAGGAAGCGGGAAGCGAAGCTCAAAAAATCTTTAGAAAACAAGAAGTGATAAATAAGATTTAGTCACCTCATTTTCGTTATATTAGTATGGGCAGTCAAACCTTAGATTTTATCTTACATGAGATATTTGTAGAAAATGTAGGTGCCTTAGGTTCCAATCCAATGACACTTGCTTAGGGTCTCTATCCCATCACTTCCATATACATACCCCTCTTTGACCACTAAATGGGATATGATGGAAGCGAGCTTCCTATGAAGCGGGTGTGGAAAACGAGCACCCCACCCTGTACATAGCTTCCCTGCAACAATGGGCAGAACTATCCCTTATAACACCTATAAGCAAAGAAGACCAATAACATGTTGGACTTGCTCTATGATCGCTGAAAATTCTGTGCATGCTTCGCCATTTAAGCTTATCTCCACCTCTAGAGAATAATCCGCCACAGCAATAAAATTCAACCAGAATGACCAATTCATCTTGCATTTGATTCAGAGATCCAAAGATAAGATAACGAGAACCCTTCGGTCGTCCATTTCCAATAGACCGTTGCACATAGTCAGCTCATAAAACCCATTTACATATGCTTTCAAGCTCGTTAACCTCAATGGATTTTATGAAAGCTTCGAAAAATTACCTTCAAGAACTCAACCTGTAAATTCGAATCTTCCAACTTCTCTTTCATGACGGTCTATCTGCAAATCTGCCCAAGGTTTTTCCTGCAAAACTTTAAACATTGTCCTCAATGAATCTTACGGTTTTCAGCATTTCTTCATTTCAATGTAGTCATTGATGATGATATAAAACTTTGGAACAAAGCTATCCGTGGAAGTCCAAGATCCTCATCTTCATGTTACAATCACCGTCCTCCTAACCCAAAGCTATTTTTCAGCCTAATCCACCTGCTCAGGAGTACTTCTCCCCGAGCATAATTAGCAACATTCTCCCCATCTTTGGAGGTCCCTTCATCATCGTCACCTTTCAACTTGCAGCAGTTCGAGAAAGGGAATCCGGTTACCGTCAGTTGATCCCTAACATGTTCACTATTTCTTGGCTTCCTCTATGAGGCACCATGGTTGTATTACTCTGATACTCTCCAAACCACAACATGTTCACTATTCGAAACTCAGATGCCAAATTTGGTAAAGTGAGAAATAAATCTAATGCTCTAATACTAGAACTTGTTGAGGGTTTTCTCAAGCTTAAAATAGAAATTATAGGCACACGTGATGTCCAAAATCCAAATCTCCAAACAAAAGTATACAAATGAAAGTTCTGGCAACAAAAAAGAGCAAACTAACCAAAGAGCAAAAGATCATATGAGAGCTTTCTTTTCACGAAATTTCCACATACATACCTAATTACACTTACTTATGGGCTATTAAAAATTTAACAAAGAAACTACCTAATTACTGAACAACGCTAATAATAATTTGTCCATCAAGGTACCTAATAACTTAAAGCATCAAGCTACCTGGTAACTTAAAACATAAGCTAACAATAACTTGAACAACAAGTCACCTCATAACTTGTCAATGAAATTACCAATAACTTCAAAAAACAAGTTACCTTAGGAAAGACATTCTACTCCTATTAAGACAGCATTCTAAATATCAGCTTCTGTTTCTACGTTGATTCTGTGCTAGTTACAAAAAAATTTCCCACATGATGCATTACCAATTTTCTCCAAGCTTGATTAGCAAAAGAAATTATTTTCTTCTTCAGATGTCGCTCCACGAACTACACCTTCAGGCTGTTCATAGTTGGGGTTCTATATACCTTCGTCCTAAAGCAAAAGTTTAAATGGAAGATCTTAAATGTACATCAACTGCTGCATCATTTGTTTCATCAACTTGTGTATTTGTTCATCATCTTGAGACTTGAGATGCGCTAAGTAATTATAAACTGCCAACGAAACTTTCTAATACTAAATTTGGTGCACTTTTTCTCAAGCATCATCACACGTACCAATAGAAGTGGGATGCAAAAACTGTGTTTTTGATAAGGTCGATCTTTTCTAGCCCTGATAAAGACCAAACCTATTTTGTATCCGACTAAACTTGTTTTGAGCAATTCCCTTCCAAAGTTGCTTTCTTCCTTTGGATGGCTTCGCTCGACAAAATCCTTAGGTTGGATCACCTTATTAGTAGAATGACAGTGATGTCCAATATTGCTTTCTCTTAAAAACAGATGGGGAATCAGTAGATCAGCTTCTCTTTCACTTTAGGTTTTCGAGAAAGATATGGTTTTGAGTTTTGAAGTGCTTGGAAGTCTCTCACATCACCCCAAGGAACCTTCTTTGACTTTATCAAGGTGAGTTGGAATATTTGAAAGGAAAGCAATAATCGTATTTTTTGGCGGTACGTATAGTTCCTTTCACTTAGTAGTAGACAACAATTTGAAGTTTCTATCATTGTGGAATTCTTCTGTGTTGAAGGACACCACCGAATGCAAGCCTGTCTTTTCTCTTCTTTGGATTTCATTCTTCGTGGATATTTGAATATTTTGATCTTGTGCTGATTGGAGGTGTCATGTTAGTATATGAATTTGTGTATAAGGGGCTCACCCATTTTAATAGTGTTCAAATTTTTTTTTAATATCATAAGAACCATTAATAACCAAACCCAACAGTCACTTAGAAACCAAGCTACCAGCAGAATCTCATCCAAGATGCCCTATAACTTGAAAATCAAGCTAAAAAAGTCATAGCAGCCAAGTAATGCCATAAGGCACATAACTTGATAACCAAAACAGCTTGAAACATGCTTTAGCGGTCCTTCCCGGCTCTCAGCTAAATAACATACACGTCATGTTTCTCCAAAAAAGACTCAACCCCTACTAATAACATCAATATCCCTGTTCTTAAATTATTATTATTTTCGCTTTTCTGTATATATGTCCTTTCTATCAACTAATCTTCTCCTTGCATTGCATGAACTAATATTTTACGTGTGTTGCCCAAATAGTGACAATGTTGGAGACATAGCAGCACCACAGAAGTTGTGACAGAGCTGCTATGACAATGATGGAGATGGCAGTCATGGCAAACGGGCACAAGTGATGGTGGTTTAGGGATGGCAATGGAGGAGATATGAGTGTGGCAATAATGCTAGCGGCTGTGGGGCAAAGGATGAAAAACAAAGGATGGAGAAAATAAGAAGAAAAAAAGGGAAAATGAAATCACGGGTTTAAAAAGAACGGACGATAGTTTAACACGACTCAAAGTATCCCATCTACTTCAAGAAACATTTTTGCGCAAATAATTTTTATTATTTGCAAAAAGAATTTACAGAGGTAAATAGCAAAAACACCACCCGAGAAACATAAGCCAGATGTTGTACACTCCAAAGAGAATGGAGGAAAATGGAGGAATGGTCACGCATCTGTAGACTTGTCTCTAGTGCATGCAGAGTCCTCAAGAATCACACATTTTTTTCTTCCACAAGCCCCGGATGCCAAAATGCTAGAGATCTTCCTTTACCAATATCTGGCTTGTAATGCAATCTACTAGTCTCAATGGGAACGCCCAATCCGCACAATAATTTGCACATCCCAGCCTGTATCTTCCTCGAGTAGCTGCAATAAATAACAAGTAGTTCACCGATTTTGTTTCCTCCAAACACAAGGCACACATACCCTACTCATCAAATTGTATATGGTGAGTGTCTTGCCCAGCACAACTCTCCATAGAAGAACAAGACTGTAGACAGAATGCTTGGGTTCCAAATTGCACGGTGAAGGAATATGTTAGTGTGGTCATCTGTCAAAGCCAAATTGATTGACTTAACACAGAAGTGGCCTTTGCCATCTAAAGATCACACCCTTCACACTCTGACAGTCTCCTTTAAATTATTCTCATTTAGGAGGTCCAAAAGAAGTAAAAATGGCCTCATGTTATCTGAAACATGGCTATTCCAACTTCCAAGAGTCATGTTCGAAACATTTGGCGCTTTAGTATGAACTGTGTTGTCTAAAACATGACCATTCAAGGAGTCAAAAACTCCATGCATACCATAAATTTGTTCCTTTACGCTAATCTTGCATTGCCTATTGTAAACCCTTTGGTTCATCCCAAGAAATCACTGAATAAACTGCAAGGGCAAAGGGATTACAGCAACTTCAAGCAATCCACTAAAATAAATCAAGTTAACAAATTGAGTTAGAACTCTTATCTCCTAAAGATGTGGCATGTTGAACCAAAAGTCATGCAGAAACTACAAGAACACAAAAATTTGCAAAAGAAAACATAACGTCCTACAAGACTACAAATAGAAAGACACTAAGGATGATCATCCTCATTGTTTCCTTAGAAAAACATATATTTAGAAGCCATGGATCAAAATGTCGGTGTATCATATTGATTTTTAGGGGTACCGAATACCGATACACCTTAACATACTCATTTTTTTTCCTTGCATTGAGTATGTATTAATCTGTATCGGCCATCGTACCAATACCTTCAATACATATGGAGACATACTCGATTCACATCGGTACTACATCTTTTTAATTGTCTTTTGTTGAAAATTTTACCATATGGATCAATACTGTTATATTTCGTAAAAGTATCAGTTGATAAGATCGATTCTATTTCGATACACAATAGTATAGATCGATAGGTTGCAAAAACCTTTAAAACCCGAATGAGGTTCATTTTTTGGTGTTGGAAAACACCACTAGAACCCTTTGTAGGCCTATTTTTCCATCATTGATCGAGTTCTAAGACTAAAACAACTATTTTGTCAATTTTAGGTTTTAAAAAAACTAGGCGTTTGGTTTTGGATTCAAAAGGATTTTTAAAAATTCAAAGGCATGTTAAGTTTTCATTATTTTCCCTTTCTAGTTGTTTAAATTGATGTAAATGGGTTGTAATCAGCCCAAAATTAGTAGATCTATTGATTTCATGCGAAATTCATGGATCAAAATCGTTTTTGTGAAAAATAAATAAATTTTCCTCATTAAAAAAATGAAAACCCTACAATCTTTTTTTTTTTTTATAAATACATTGAATTAATGATTGAAAAAAAAAATGACTAGTTCAATGAACTGATGAGGACTCCGATGACTCATATCAAGGAAAATGAGAGGGGAGATGCAAATATTGGCCACGGATGAGGACAACAACAATGGTGATGACAGAGTAGATGCTAGTGGGACAGTCACAAGCACGGGAGAGTCATGAGTAGGGGGCATGGTATGCATGGCCAGTCAGGCACAGGAGAGTCATGAGTAGGGGGGCATGGTATGCCATTTATAGAGGAATAGTACTTTGACCATGCCACCAAGGATACCAATCATGGTGCACATATGCCCTCCCGTGATCATAGAAGTCAGACGTACAATCAACGATGTGGTAGTGGCGACAATGGTAGCATAGAGGTCATGCTCATGCGGGTGATTATAGACAACCACGAGACATGGATGACAATATATATGGGATAGATAGAGTCAGTGTTGACGAGCAAATCATCGTGGTAGTGGCTATGGATATGAGTGCATCTTGGTCTTCATACGGTTATGATCATGATGCACGGTCCCACTCATTTGGTGGTTATGGACATGATGCTTAGTCTCAGGCATCGAGTGAAAGTTAAGGACAGATTCCAAAGTTCACAAGTTGCACCCAATCAGGATGTTGTATGCTCCAGATGTCAATTAATACCAGGCATACATACAGATGTACCAGGCCACATATCACGTTTCCATGAGTTGGCCACAGTACTAAGATCATGACATCATGTCTAACATACTTGTCATGTATCGCTCTATTCATTTCATGAGCCCACAACATTCGAGTATGCACATAATTCAATGCGTCATGCGGTATTCAGATTGTATGTCATTTACTTTAAGGTTGTAGAGTCAGTGCTTTCTCCTGTATTTAATTGAATGTAAGGTTTTCTATATTGGAATTGCATTGCCTATAATTGGCTACATGTAGAGACCCGAATTTAATTTCTCGTTATTCATGTCATTTATATGAATTTCTTAGAATATGGGTCTAATTTTAAAATACATGTGTTCCTATGAGAATTAATGTAGAATGCCTAGATGTAGTAACTCCTTATATAATAATATAAGTAATGGATTTATTATTATTATTATTATTAAATTAAAAAGTTTCGGGTTTACGAGACCATCTCATTGCCTAAAACAAGATTAATATGCTTATTTTATAATATCTAGGAGTCTAGGGTTCAAAACTTGGGTTTACGGTATTAACCCAAATGTTTTGGATCTATCTTTCACCTTCATCCAACTTGATGAGACATTTTGACCTTCAAGGACTCGAAATCAGGACATTTCTATTAGACAAGAAATTGTTCCCCTTCGAATGATGGTTCCAACGCACTTTGAATCGTCCAATTCCGATAAACGAATAAAAAGTTACAGGCATTTTACCGAAGTAGGTTCCGGATTTAAAAAAAAAAAAAGATCGGATCTGTCAGGGTCCGATCGATCGGAGCTACTAGTCTGATCAATCGGACAGGACCAGTGGGGTCCGATCGATCGACCCTAAGTCCCAATCAATCGGAGATCGCGCACAAAAATTGCGAAAAACACGAATTTTTGACTTATTGACCTTCCATAGGATTCCCAAACTCTATAAATAACCCTTCAACTCGTGAGTTAGGGTTTCTATAGACTTCTAAACCTAAAAGAGAGAAAATGGATGACTTCTTGAGAGATCAAAATGAGAAATCTTGAGTTCAAGGATTAGATCATAAAAAGGAAGAATGAAGCGTAAAGATCGATATCGAGTCTTATTTGCAAGCGATAGATCATAGGAAAGCGATCAAGAGAGGTAAATAATAATCCATAATTCTCAATTTCATGAATATTAATCTAAAGTAAGATTTAAAATGATAGATCTAAGTAAGAACTTGAATATAAAGGAAATCTAGAAATTTCTGTAATCTCTTATATATTATTTCTCAAGAATTGTTAAAGTAGGATGTGAATAACCTAAGTAGAATATAAATAACTCTATGGATATTATATTTTATGCAATAATAAAGGGAAAGGGAATGATTATGAAGATATGTGAACTGGTGGAAGGGATGCATGCCGGAGATTGTTTTGAATGATGGTATGTTGAATGGGCGATTTCTAGATTTTTGTATAAATAAGGATTTTAGGATTGCTATCGTATGTAAGAATTTCTTTGAAACAAAGTATGTTAAATGACCCACTATGATTTTTGAAGTGCGAAGAACCATTATGATGTATGATCAATGGAAGTAGGATTCATGAACTTATGCTATTATTGTTATTGTAAGAGCCCGGATCTATTGATGTTTAAATTACAATCTATAGAATTTATATGCATGACAATTAATAATTGATGTAAGGTATAAATTTAATATGCATTCGGGTAAATAAGTTTTGGTTAGGGTTTTGGTGGCTTTAGGATTTTATCATGGTTATGTGAATTGCTATGATGGATTCTCGATGCCCTCGACCTATGATCAAGAGTGAAATTTAACCGAGGGTTTATTACTGTTTTCAATCACAACAATGGGATATACATACGCACGATGTGATAAAAAATACAAGAAAGTAAGAGTCACATAAATAAGATTGTATGAACGAGTTTTCTCATAAATAATTGATACCAACAAAGTAAGTAACCAATGGTACATCGTACCCTGCTTCAAGTATAAATGAACCAAGGGTACATTGCACCCAGCTTCAAGTCTAAGCTCCTCGATCGTATATCATGCCCGGCTTCAAGTATAAGTTATGCAAGGGTATGTTATATCTGGCTTCAAGTCTAAGTAACAAAGATGCTAGTGTCTGGCTTCAAGATAAGTTTCCAAAGGTACTAGTTATCTTGCTTCAAGAAAGATCTCAAAGAAAAGTAAGAAAAGAAAATGATGCTAGTGCCTGACTTCAAGATAAGTTTCCAAAAGTACTAGTTATCTAGCTTCAAGAAAGGTCTCAAAGAAAAGAAAGAAAAAGTAAGAAAAGAAAAGGATGCTAGTGCCTGACTTCAAGATAAGTTTCCAAAGAAACTAGTTATCTTGCTTCAAGAAAGATCTCAAAGAAAAGTAAGAAATGAAGAAAAAGTAAGAAAAGAAGAAAAAAAGTAAGAAAAATAAGAAAAGTAAGACAAGAAAAGATGGAAAAATAAGAAAAGTAAGAAAAGAAAAGAAAAACATGTTTTCTATACTTTGAGTTATGTGTGTGAGTTTAATTGAACTGCTAGTTGTATACATGTCAGTGTTTATGATATTATTATATACACGGAGTAACTGTGTTACCCAGCCGTTAATTTTATTATCGGCAAGTTCAAGATCAGATATTTGTGTACCTGGATCGTGGAAAAATGAAGAGTATATGAGAGAACTAGAAGATGACCATCAAGAAGAGTAAATGGATTTAGACTGTTATCCCTATTATTGATTTCAGGGTAGAATGTTTATCTAATCTTTTAAAGGGATTTGTAACATAATTTCATTATGGATGATCATGAATTATTTATATTTCAGTTTGGATCATGTTTAGTTAGTTGTAGTCTTGAATTATGATTACATGAAGTATCAATGATTATAGTTAATGAAGAAATTTTCAGGTTCACATTTTAGCATCCTTTTAATGCTCTTTAAATGGGTTAAGATAAGTCAGTCAAGTGCCAAAGTTCCACTTTCTCCTAGGGGGTATTTTGGGGCGTGACACTACATGACTATGATTTGTGTTTTCATACCTGTTTTTCAGCATGCTTGTCTTTTTTAACTTATAAAAATCTTAACATTCATATGTGTGGTTATAAATATAATTGAGGGACTTCATTTAGTTTGTTTTTAACTTATATTTGCATTAAATTTTATAGAAATCATCCAAGTTTTTCTTTGATATTTCTAGCGTAAATATTTTTCATCGTATCCTTGCATATCCAAGCGTATCCACAACACATATCCTAAAATCGCCTGACTAAAACGCCAAGATACCGATATTTTGAACCATGTTTCAAGCACTCCACCAGTGTATATATCAAACTAATGGACATAAACGCCTAGGTAAACAAATTGAACTTGAACATGCATGTGATTCTAAGTGGACAAAATCAACACCAACAGACCATGTATTCATTTCCAGATTAATTTCACAACTCATATCTATTCCATATCTCATGTTGTGGTGAGGACTAAAGTCAATGATTATTTGGGAATAGTGAAAAGACAATTCACCTCCCTTTACCTTTTCTGGTGCCACTTTGCTTCTGATACACAAATCAAGTTTGGCCATTCCACTCTATCTAGGCCATACCAACTGTTAAAGCATATTGCTTCAAATCTTCTCTCGCTACCTCAACCCTAAGTGAAGCTTGCTACCCGAAAAGAAAAAGATGTCCTTGTCAAGCTTCCATTGTCCTCTTAGACCCTTCAACCTACACCTGGATACTCCTAATGCCATTAACTCTCTTTGTTGCACATGGTCATACCATCTTAATCAACTCTGTTTATTTATTGTAATTGGGGGCTACACCTAATATTCTTATGCATTCGTTTCTAAGTTTCTTTTTTCAAGTCTTGTCATTCATCCATCTTAGCATCCCCATCTCTCCTATGGTTTTAATATTTGCAATGAGAGGTATATCGAGACCTTCAATACATATACATGTTGTTGATATGGCCTTGTATCAGGCAATACACATGAAAATACTTGGGTATGCATTAAAATATATCACTTTGAATGAAACAAAACAAACAAAAGGGCTAAGATAACATTACAAAAAAGAGGGCTACGATAGTAACACCAAAAAACCTAATATGTGGTAATCAAAAGGTTTAAAACATGATTATCGACTTAAAAATTCATAGAGAGCTATTATTTTGTATGTAATCCATGTAGATTGACAACAACCAGTTTTTGTGAACAGAAGCAAACCTAGAATTAAGAAAATGAACTTAGAAAGAGCTTTTAATGGGATATCATTTTGATTTGCATGGGTAGATAGAGAATAGCATTGTATCACAATATATCGGTTTATATTAAACCATACCTTACAACCAGAAAAAAAAAAAAAACCAATACAGATGTAATATATTATAATCTTCTGCAATGAATAAAAGCGTATCAATATGGTACTCTTTGATATGCCATGAAATAATGTATTTTTCTTCATACAGCACCAGTACCCAAAATACATAAGGCATTGTACCAATGTCCCTCAATGTGTATACAATACCTCCACATCGAGGTGTTTCAGACGATACTTGAAACCATGATCCCTACACTAGTCATTTTATGTACATTATGTTTCTTGATTGCCCAACATTCTACTCCATCTTATTATTGTTGTAGGTTTTTCCCTTACCATGATCAATATGTTCTGCTTGCAAAACACTTCAGAAGCACACCTATATGTAGCCACCCAACTCTAATTCATGAGCAACATCTTCCTTAATCTCACCTAGGGATGGCAACAAGGTGGGTTTGGGTCGGGGCACCCCCAACCTTACCTGCTCCTAATGGAAAAATTCCTACCCCGTTCCCGGCCCAAACCCAGGTCAAGGCGGGGCAGGTGACCGCATCCCCGTTTATCAAAACCCTTCTTAGCCCCGTCCCGTTAAACACTAGTCAAGGCGGGGCAGTTTTGTATTTCATATTAATTGTATGATATTAAAGTAACTTTAGGATTAATTTAAGGGTAAAATAGGCATTTAAATTATAAAGGGGGCGGGGCGGCTTAAATCAATCCCCTACCGAACCCGGGTCGGGTTTACCCATCATTTCCTAACCCTCGCCCCTACCTCGTTTATGAACCTCCCAAAGCCATCCCAATAGGTGCAAGTCGGGACAGGTTACCTGATTAACCCAGCATGTTGCCATCCCTACTCTCACCTCCTTATGGATAAGTCAGAGACCTATTAAACCATAAATTTTCTAACCCTTCAATCACCACCAAACAAAGCTAAATACGAGACTTGGAGAGTAGCGTCATATAGCAATCATATAATGTAACAGATAACATAATTATTTCTTATATACAGCATTGCTCTTTCACATATGCATTTGAGGTTAGTAGTAGTATAGAGTAAAGGGGATTCATAATTTAAACTAGACACACATGAAGTCTATATATTCAAATGTGGAAGGTATCTTTCACAGTAAACCTGGTTAAAGCATAGTCCTTGAGCCCATTGATCAAGCAGCGGGCTTCTAAGGTTCCAATGCATCCACGAAGACGAGGCTCCCCACCATTCACAGCTTTCTTCCAAGTGACGAACAACGGGCTGAAACCAGAAAATTGCTTATGTCAGATGAGGATAATATTTGACAACAGGAACTCAGGAAGGTCTGTTCCTTCAGTTAAATCACAAAGAACAAACTACATTAATATAGTGAAGGAAGTAATCAGAAAAATTTATCAATCTTCAAAGAATCATCTAGAATCAACTAATTCATCCACAACTGACAAGAACCAACCAATCTCAAAGTGCTGAATTAGCTCAGTTTGTGCCTTTAAGTCACCTTGAATTCCAGTTGCTTTTTCTTTATGAATTTTTTTTTCTTTTTTTGGCCAAAACTGGATATCTTCAAAAACTCCTTAAAACATGATTTCCAACCTCTATCTTGGAGATAAAACCGTTACAAGAGCAAACATCAGCATCCTCAGCAAAAAGAAAAAAAAAAGGAAAATACCGAGGAATTATTCAAACTCATTCATGAAGCCAATAAGCCCAGTAAGAAGCAAAGTTCACACTTAAATAAAACGGGAAAGTAAACCCAATATAAAAGGGGTTACAGCCCCAAATGCATAAAAACAAAGAGAAACCCGTATCTACTGCAACCAAAAGTAATGAACATTTAACAATATATAATTACGAAAAAAAAGGTATTCCATCAAAAAAATTACATAGACAAGGGGAGAAGAAGGAGAAGAACTTCCCCACCAGATTAAAAAAAAAAGGCAAGACAATGCATCCACACAATGCAACAAAAGTTAATGAAAAAAACGAGAGACCGAGAGATTATAATCACATTAAATACTCAAAAGCACGAATTTTTACAGCAAATTTAAACTTTAAAAAAAGTACAGACATGCAATTGAACCTTCAAACGAGAAAAAAACATACGATTTATCAAAAAAAAAATCCATCAATTGAAGAAATTAATCGATTAAGGGAAAAAGATCAAAATCTTACTGTTGACCCTCATCGAAAGCCGGTGGAGGCGCCTGTTCGCTAATGTAATGAGCAACGAGCGTGTCGAAGCAATAAACCACCATTTCCTGATTTGCAGACACCATTTTCAAGCGCGAGAAAAGGAGGAAATTTTCTGAAAACAAGAAGACTTGATCAGAGCTTTGGAAACACGATCTGGAGAAGGATTTGCGTGGGAGCAATCGCGATTGAATCAAGGATTACTGAAACTAGGGTTTTCAGAATCGAGAGCTTCAAAAGGGGGAGAAAAACACGAAGAAAGCTTTGCTTCTATATGAAGCTCTCTCGTCCCCCAATGATTGACTGACTCAAGAGAAGAAACTTATAAGCTTTCCTCTCTCTCATCCCAACTATCCAACTCCTCTGAAATTAAAAATTAGTTGAATTCTCCAAACTACCCTTAACTTTCTGATTAACGCCGACATAGCCCTGCATGAGTGACCACTGAGACTGTAGTATAGATTCTTCGTAGCAAGCTAAATGACCAAATTAACCTCGATTCGTGGAGGATGGTCTTCCTCAAATAATAGTAACCAAGAAGAATACCTTGTTTTTGGTCATGAAAAAACTCTTTTTCTTTTTTGGTTAAGTTCATGAAATCTAAAAAGGATAGGGATAGAGACCAAATCCTCTGCGGTGATAATCGGATTTGGCAAATCCGGTTATCACTCCTGAGGTCGCCATGTATCCCTTTTGACACTCCTTAATTGTGGTTAAGATTCACTCATCCTAGGGTTCACCCACTCATCTTGGTTTTTTAGAAAAAAATATTAATTCTATCTTTACCTATAAAAAAAAATAGAATTTTAGAGTTTTTTTTATTATTAAAATGTTTTAAAATATAATTAAATTTTTTTTTTCTAAAAACCAAGGATATGTGGGTGAACCCTAAGGATGGGTGAATCTTAACCACAGTTAAGAGGTGTTAAAAGGGACAAGTGGAGACCTCAGGATTGATAACAGGATTTGCCAAATCCGGTCATCAACGTAGAGGATTTGGTTTCAAAAGGATATGTGAGCATGAGATTTTCTTACCCACTTTTGCATTTGTGTTTTGACTGAGAGTCGCCACCTATTCATTCTTAGGGATAGGTCCCGAGTGACTTGGATAAGGCAAATGGTCTATCAGAGTTAGGGTAAGCGGTTCGATTAAGCATTGGGGAAGGTGTTAGGCACCCCAAGACCCCCGTTTTACAACGGTTACCTACTTCCTAAATTTAAGCCAAATTTAATCTCAAAATTATATTAAAATACCTAAGAATTTAATCAATGCTAATCCAAGAGAAAATGGAAGTTAAATAGGCAAGGGTCGAACCCGAGTAAGGTTGCCTACATACTCACAAAGTGAGATCAGACCGAGCGTAGTTCTGGCACATGAGCCCGTGCCGGCTAGGGGTGTGTGTGTGTGTGCATAGGATGGTCAAGGGTCTAACCCGGAGGCTAGGGTTTAGTTGACCGGGTTGGTCAAGTGCAGGGTTTAGGTCTAACCGCATTTCGAAATGTATTAACTGTGATTAGGGAACCTAACCACAGTTAAGAAAGCAAGCAAGCAAGATGGTCAATTTTGGTCTTTTTGATTTTGTATTGTTTTTTTGTTTTTGAATGTTTTTTAGTTTTTTTTGGATTTTTTGAATAGTAGTTTAGGCTCGTTGCGGAGCAACGGGCGTAAACTAAGAAACCAAAAGCTAAGTCTAATTTAAAGTTGAATTTTAAGAATGAACTAAGAATCTAACTTGAAAACTAGTTTAAATCTAACCTACTTGAGCTAACTTATAACAGAAGATTAACTAGCTTAAGAATTAACCTAAGACTAACTCAAGAACTACCCTAAGGTTAACTTGAAGCCTACACTATGACTAGCCTAAGACTAACTCTAGGAATCTAAATGCTCAAATCAATTATTCTACTCTGTCTGATTAACCACTAACCAAATGCAAGTTTTTACCCTATCTCATCTATGTTAAAATTAAACCGTGCATTACTACCTTCACTAACAGATATAATGGGTTTACTAACAGATTACATATTTAGGTAATGGGGTTGCTAACAAGCTTAAAACTAATTAACTGGAATACAGATCTTATCTATGATAATAGACGGTTTCTAAACTCAAACTTTGCACCTCTAGAAGGAAAGGAAGATATTGAGCTTAAAGATAAATCCAATATTCATGCAAGCTTGGATATGGAAAGAGTTAGTGTTACAACTCATTCCTAACATATAGATTTGAATTTAATTGTAAAGATTCTCTTGTATATCTTCTTTGTAATCTCTTTGGAAGGTTTTCCTTAACTAAAGGAAACCTTACTTATCTCATTGTAACCACATCTATATAAGTTATTAAAGCCTTCTCTACACTCATGTTTTTGAGTGAGAGCATTGTCTGTCATTGCTTAGATGCCTCAAAGGACCGAGAACTTCAACTAGTTCGAGATCTATAGAGTATGAAGAAAGGTACTAATTCTGTACCTGAATATCTCAAAAATTTTAAATTTGTTTGTGACGAATTAGCTGCTATTCAAAAACCTGTAGAGGAAGAAAACAAGGTTTACTGGGCTTGTACTGGTCTAGGAAAAAAATACAATGTTTTTACTACCTCTGTACTAGCTAGGCCCCCATTACCTGCGTGGTCTCAATTTGTCTCCTCTCTCATGAGCTATGAGAATAGAAATCATGCTCAGAATCTTGAAGGAGATGGGGGATCAGATTCTCATGCCTTTTGGGGTCAAAATAAAGGCAAGGGAAATCGTTTCAACAATGAAAAAAATTGGAGACAAGGCCAGGGACGCCAGGGAGGAAATCATAAATTTAATTCTCAAGGTCGCGATTTTACTCAGACCGGACAAAATCGTGACAATTTTGTACCGCGAAATAATGGAGGCGACAAGAAACAACAACCTAATCAACACCGAGTCCCTGGAAATCAAAATGGCGCTTTAGCCTGTCAGATATGTGGTCGGTTTGGCCACTCGGCCTTGCGGTGCTCTAATAGGTATAATCATGCTTACCAAGCTGAAGACATGCCCCAAGCATTGGCAGCAATGAACATTGATGACCCTCAAGATCCAGAGTGGATTCCTGACACAGGTGCAAGCTCACACATGACTAATGATCCAGGTATTTTTACTACCCTCAAACCGTATCAAGGGGATGATAAAATTATTGTTGGTGATGGACAAGCACTTGAGATTTCTCATGTTGGTAGTGCTACTATTCCAATTGGGTCTAAGAAAATTATGCTTGATAATGTTCTACTTGTGCCAAAAATTGCTCGTAATTTATTGTCTGTTAGTCAGATGGTTGATGATAATTCCTGTATATTTGAGTTCTCATCTATTGGATTTGTGATTAAGGACCAGAAAACAGGGATAATTTTGGCAAGGGGATCTAGAGATGGAAGTCTGTACTCGTTTGGAGCTAAAAGAAGAGCTTTATTTTCTATTCAGTCAAGGAAGGCAATAGAAGGAGTTTGGCATCAACGTTTGGGTCATCCACAGCCAAAGATAGTTCGTCTATTGAGTAATAAAAATTTTATTTCAGTTGTTCAATGGAATAAAAATCAGTCTTTGTTTCAAAGTTGTCAAATGGGAAAGAGCTGTAAGCTACCTTTTATTTCTACTAGTAAAAGATCAGATAATATTTTATTTAAAATACATTGTGATTTGTGGGGACCCCCTTATCCAATCTATGCAGCATTTTAAATATTATACTGTCTTTGTGGATGATTACTCACGTTACACATGGATATATCCACTGCGACATAAATCTGATTTCTTTGACTGCTTTGTCAATTTTAAGAAGATGGTGGAAAATAGATTTGACAGAAAAATTAAAATTTTCCAAAGTGATGGTGGAGGAGAATTTATTAAAACAGAGTTGCTTGATTTTCTTAAAGACAATGGTATAACAAGGCAAATGTCATGTCCAGGCACTCCGGAGCAAAATGGGGTGGCAGAAAGAAAACATAGACACATCACTGAACTCGGATTATCGATGATGTTCGCGAGCAAAATTCTGAAAAATCTTTGGGTTGATGCTTTCTCAACTGCAGTCTTCTTACTTAATCGGGTTCCCTCCTCCGTGTTACAGATGGAGACCCCATTCAAGTTGTTGTATGGCAAGGATCCTGATTATAACTCTTTAAGGATTTTTGGTTGTAGGTGTTATCCTTACCTCAGAGACTATGCAAGGAACAAGTTCTCTCCCAAGACTTTACCATGTGTTTTTATTGGCTACAGTATGATCCACAAAGGCTACAGATGCTTCTATCCAGACACAGGCCGTGTTTATATATCTCGGCATGTTGTTTTCGGTGAAAATATTATGCCATACACTGATGTTCACTCTATGCAGGATCCAGTTTCATCTCAGGGGGAGCAACAAGATCTTACAGTCACAGTTTTTGCACTATGGAATGATCCTCATGATATTGCTACATCAGATTCTTCTACATTGATTGATCAACCTGATTCTTCAGTTCCTCATGGGGATTCTCATCGATCCAATACTTCTTATGAAAACTTGGCTGATATATCTGCCAATTTCATAGAACCGCCAACCTCACCTGAGCCGCCTGAGCTACCAGCCTCGCCTGAGCCACCTGAGGTACCAGCTTTGCCTCTGCCACTTGCTTTGCAATCTGCTTCACCGTCTCCTAACTCCTCGACTATTGATGTTCCGCCTGCTTTGCAACCCTCGCCTGTGCCACCCTTTTCACTATCTGAGGGTGTTGAAGGCTCTATACCGACTCCGGTTCCATCCTCCAATATTGTTACTACCTCCTTACATCCCATGAACACTAGGACACGGGATGGCACTCGAAAATCAAAAGTTATATTTTCTCTGGCAGCCACAGATGAAGTTATTCCTTCTGAACCCAAAACTATGAAGTCAGCACTCAAACACCCTGGATGGGTGTCTGCAATGGAAGAAGAATTAACAGCATTGAAAGAAAACTCGACTTGGGTTCTTGTCCCTCGTGACAAAAGCATGAATGTAGTGGGGTGTCGTTGGGTCTTCAAGACCAAGTTAAAATCCGATGGCTCGTTAGAGCGATTAAAGGCGAGACTTGTCGCCAAGGGATACAGTCAACTTCAAGGCATTGATTTTGAGGAGACTTTCAGCCCGGTTGTAAAGCCTCAAACTATTCGAATTGTTCTGACAGTGGCTATGTCACAAAATTGGCATATTCGACAACTCGACGTGAAAAATGCCTTTCTCCATGGCCATCTTAAAGAGGCAGTGTTTATGGAGCAGCCCCCCGGCTTCGCTATTGTCAAATATCCTACTCATGTTTGTGAGTTGAAGCGAGCCTTATATGGACTTCGTCAAGCACCACGAGCTTGGTTTGACAGGTTTAGCAATTTCCTCTTAAATTTTGGTTTCTCCTGTAGCATGCATGATCCCTCACTATTTATTTTGCGATCATCACATGGAATTATTTTATTGCTTCTATATGTGGATGATATTGTGCTTACTGGGAGCAACGTTGCTTTTCTTCATTCCTTCATCACTATATTGGGCTCATAATTTTCTATGAAGGATTTGGGCTCTCTTCATTATTTTCTTGGTATTGAAGTTACTCCTCCTACACCTACCGGGATCCTTCTTTCACAAGGAAAATATGCTAGAGAAATTCTCTCTCGTGCTTCTATGGACACGTGTCGATCCATATCTACTCCTCTAGCTCTCAAACATGGATATGGTGTTACAACTAATTTGTTAGACAAGGAGACTGAATATCGAAGCTTAGTTGGCGCTCTTCAGTACCTTACTCTAACTCGGCCGGATTTGACATATGCCGTGAATTTAGTTTGCCAATTTATGCATGCTCCTACAGTTGGTCATCTTCAACTTGTGAAGCGTATTTTACGCTATGTTTAGGGTACTCTTGACTATGGTCTACATATTATTCGCCATAACTCTATTGATCTTTATGCCTTCTCTGATGCTGACTGGGCGGGATGTCCTCTTACTAGAAGGTCTACGACAGGTTATTGTGTGTTTCTTGGCTCTAATTGTGTTTCCTGGGCAGCTAAGAAACAACTTACTGTTGCTCGATCAAGTGCCGAAGCAGAATATCGCTCCATGTCAGCTGCTACTGCAGAATTGACTTGGATATCATTTATTCTTAGAGATATTGGTGTTTATTTACCTCGTCCTGCCACTCTCTTTTGTGACAACATGAGTGCTCTTTACATGTCAATCAATCCCGTTTTTCATGCAAGGACAAAACACATTGAGTTGGATTATCATTTTGTTCGAGAGAAGGTTGCATGTGGTTCTCTCGTCACACGATTTGTTCGCTCCGCCGATCAACTTGCCGACATCCTCACCAAGCCATTGTCAAAGCAAGTTTTTCGTGGTCTACGTGTCAAGCTGGGTGTTAATTCTACTCAACACCTCAGCTTGAGGGGGAGTGATAATAGACGGTTTCTAAACTCAACCTTTGCACCTCTAGAAGGAAAGGAAGATATTGAGCTTAAAGATAAATCCAATATTCATGCAAGCTTGGATATGGAAAGAGTTGTGTTACTACTCATTCCTAACATATAGATTTGAATTTAATTGTAAAGATTCTCTTGTATATCTTCTTTGTAATCTTTTTGGAAGGTTTTCCTTAACTAAAAGAAACCTTACTTATCTCATTGTAACCACATCTATATAAGTTATTAAAGCCTTCTCTACACTCATGTTTTTGAGTGAGAGTATTGTCTGCCATTGCTTAAATTGTTTTAATCTAATCTAAGGACCAGAGCTAATCTAAAATCTAGATTACTAAAACAAGAACTGCATTTACTTAAAACTAATTCTAAACATAACTAGAATGAGATTTTTTTAATAGCTACACAAGACAAACTAATATGAGCCTAACTATCAAATTTCGGAATCTAAAAGTGATTTTAAAACTAACAAAACATTACTAATCTAATTAGTAAGCCAAAACAAGAAATTTATAAACTAAACTAAGATTGGCAAGGGATTAAACCACCTAAAAATATGCTAACCAAGCTACTGTTAGAAAAAGATTAGAACTATTCTAACCAAGCTAGTTACTGTTTAGAAAAAAGATTAAACTAGAAGAAGGCTAAAGTTATACTAATCCAGCTAATGTTAGAAAAAGATTAAACTACCTGAAACTAATCTAATGACTGACCCCAAACTAATCAGATTTAAGGAACTAACAAGACTATTCACAGCTTTTAAAGACTAACTACAATATTGCAGATTTGAAAAAAAGAAGCCAACTAGGCTATTTGAATGATCTAAAAATTAGCTACAACACATCTACCAACACTAGTCTACAAAGCACTTGAAGAGGGGAAGGGGAAATCACCTTTAAAAGGGATTAGGGAGGCCCAATGGAAGGACAGCAGTTGGCGTACGACTGGAGGTGAAGGTCAAGGGCTGTCGGAGGTTCTGGGTGTCCAAACTCGCTGAGATAGAGAGATCTTGTCTGAACTTGGTGACGGGGGAGTGCTTTGGGCATCCACAAGGGCTATTACAGGAGCTGTTGCTGTGAAAAGAAGGGGAATTGGTTGCTGTTTGGTGAGTGAACAAAGGAGAGTTTGGGGCTGTTTTAGGAGTCGTGACGAGAGGGGTGGCCGTGAATGATGATGGGAATGGTGGCTGGTGGTGATTGGCACTGTATTGCTGGAGAGTTCAAGAGAGAACTCTCTAAGGCCACCGAACTAAGAAAGAGAAAGTGAGGGGTGAGGGGTCACGGGCTTGGATACAGGGACTTTTTTTTTTTTTTCAACAGTGGCTGCCGGTGGCCTTTTGTAGAAGATGGGGGAGTGGGGATGTGATAAGGATCACCATAGGCGTGGGGGACACACTGGGATACAGCCAGGAGGGGGTAGGGCAGAGCTGGGGCAGCGACTGGCACGCTGGCCTGTTGGTAGGGATGATGAATAGTGCCAAAAAAATATTTTTTTTTTGTGTTTTTTTTTTTTTGTTTGTTTGCTTCTTGAGCCTAACCCTTAGCATGCGGTCCATACACCATTGGCTTTGCCATTTGAGGGCTTTGGCTCCAAATTTAAATTTTTTAAAAAAGTGGGCCCCACCCTAATGGGCCCTAGAAAGTCATGGGCCCCCACCGGGCCTTGATTTTGATTTTCATGGGACTCTTTGATGATTGGGCTATTCAAGTGAGCTTTGAGCCCGAAAGTTTCTAGCCTAGGGTTTGGGGTTTATTAGGGCTAGTCCTAGGGTTAAGCCAAGTTAACTATGGTTAAGTTAATTAACTATAGTTAAAATGAGGTGTAAAAATTGGGTGCTGACAGGATATATTAGGGAAGAAAAATGATAAATGGGGATGTCTCTTAGTATGGATGATACAAACCGAATAGCTAATAGCAACCTTACATATATTGGTCAACATCTCTTATTCTTATCTAGTAAACTCAATAATGGGCCTTTGTCCCTAAACTTCTGGAAAAAAAAATTATACTTATAATCATTCACTATATGAAAGGGGGCCGTTCCCTTTTTTTTAAAAAAAAAAAATTTTATATTTATATGCAAGTTACATTTAGAGCAAAGGGGTGGACCAATGGTTCCTAGCCTTTCCCCAAGTGGGAGGTCATGGGTTCCATTTCTCACTACCCCTTTGGGGCTAATCCTGCATGGGTTTACCCGGATTTACCTGATGTGGCGGGTTGCGGGCTCGCATCGCACCCTAAGAGATTAGTCCTGACCCAAAGGGTTGGGGACACCCCAAGTTCCAAAAAAAAAAACATTTATAACAATAAGCTCATAATGGTGTATAATGTGTGCTTGGATTTCTCTCCACGTCAACGCCCTGTGATCCTTAAGCATGACATGTGAGTCACCCCATATCTTTGTTTAGTGGTAGGGGTAACAATCGCTGACTCAGATTTTAAAGCCTTTGTAAATATGTCGGGCTTCGGATTAAATTTATTTTAAAACTCACTAAAAGTCAAGCTCTAATCCAACCCATTTCATCCCTTATTTGGTGCTTAGTATTCACCTCTGTCAAAAAATGCTGCCAGCAAAACACAAAGGAGGTAGTCAGTTTCCTAAGAGGGATATTTTGGAGATTGCCTAATTTCTGAAAGCAGATTTTGTTGGGAGTTGGGGGCAATCTCGATTTTCTTCTCTCTGTCTCAATTCCTTTTCCTGTCGTATTGAGATTACAAACGCATGTTTTGTCAAGTGGTAGTGTATCTCCCTATCGGGAGGAGTGACTCGTGTTCGAGTCGTGGTGTGGCCGTTGAGTGTCCACCCCCAAACCCTTGTTGTAGATAGATAAATGATATAACTGATTATCAAATAAAAAAAATAAAAAAATGAGAAGAGAAAAAAATTCAGATGTGGGACAAAATCCTGTGGCCTTCCTTATGGCTTGAATGCCAAAATCACATATAATTTGGCTCATAATAATCAAGGAAAATGAAAAACGGACCCCACGATTAGATTTCTAGTTGACCATGAGATCTAAGGGGTTAGGACTAATTTCAAAGACTTGGGAATTAGGATCTTCTCCTATAGTTGCGTGTGCATCCAACCAAAGCTCTGTTCATGCAAATTATTCGTTGGCAACGGTTTTCCTGGCCGAGTTCTTTTTTTTTAATTGCATGTCTCGTTGAACTATGGTTAAGATTCATTAACCCATAGGATTAAAGAATCTAACTTTTTTTATTATTATTATTTAAATTTTTGAATAATAAATTTGTTTTGCTCTTCTAAAAAAATTAGGGTTAAATTATTTAATATTATAAAAGAGGAAATTTTAACCACAATTAAAATGTGACACGCGTGAATAAATATACTCGAACCCAATGTTACCTGATTCGCTGGTTCACTCGGTTCGAATTCAAGTTTGCAATTTGCAATTCGCCGCTCTAGAATGAACCCGATTCACCATGGGTAGAATGAGATAGTTCGTTTCTCGATTCACTTAATTCTTTAGTTTGGTTTGCTTATATAAATATATGTATAAATAATGTAAATAAATATATTATAACTATTTATTTAAAAATTAAGTTATTTTAATTTTTTTAAAAAAAAATAGGTTTTATGGTCGATTCAAGAACCTAGAAAACAAATTAATTCGCCGAACTCAAACAAAAAGATCGTCGAACCCGAACAAAAAGTTCACCGAACCAAAGTTATTGGGTTCGGGTAGCAGGTTCGCTCAATTTCACAAACCCAAATGAACTTAACCACGAACTGGTTCGCTTTGAACCAGTTCTTCGCACTAGTAGGTAGCAAACTAATTAACCCTGCGTCGAACCTCTATTTAGGAAAAAAAAATTTTACTTAATACACAAGAGTACGTGAATTGTGAGAGCATTCCTAGTTGGCTCACCAAATTTTACTCACCAAAATAGTCAAAACTCACATTTTCCTATTTTGGCTATCCACTTTTTTAAAACACTCTCAGCAGTTGGGGTTGTATTCGGATCGGGCTTCTTCGAGCTTGGCCAAGCCCGACTCGGCTTGAAAGGGCTTAATCTAGGCCCGAAGCCCGGCTCGGCCCAAAATGAAGCTTGAAAGCGCGGCCCCGAAGGCTTGAAGCTTGGCTCGGCCCGAATTGATTCAAGCTCGAGCCGGGCTAGGCTTGGCTCGAGCTCGGCTTGAATATATATTTTTTAAAAATAATATTTTATATTATCTATATATATAAATGATATATATAAATAATTTTTTATTTTTTTTAATAATATTCGAGCCGAGCTGAGTTTGGCCCGAACCAAACCTCAATCAAGTCGGCTTGATTGAGTTTTCGGGTTTTTTTTTAGGTTTGGCTTGGCCCGTTCGAGCCTAAAATTTGGGACAATCTTGGGTCAAACTAAACCGAGCCGAGCCGAGCCACACCAACGGGCCGATTGGGTTTTATGTAGCCCTACCAATAGCCTAAACTCACATTATTTTATTATTTGTAAGACAGAATAAAAGAAGGGAGACTTTTTAAGTTTTTTTTTTAAAGTACTTTTGACACTCCAAAATAACTTTTGATTATTTTTGGTGAGGCTGCTTCCGAAATGAATGCTAACAGCATCTTTCCAGCACAAAAAGATACGTGTAAATATCAAATATAAAAGATGTGGTGATAGGTACGGCATTTACTCTTATTCGTAACCCTTTTGTTTTATTTTTTGGGTCAAGAGATTCTTAACCCTAAAGCACTCCCTCGCGCTACTTTTCTAGATTCTCCGACGCGTACTGCGCACCGACACCGTAAACGATATCGCTGATATGTGTCACACGGCTTGCACTTCTAAGACATCACGCTATTATATGCACCGTTAAGATTCTCTTCTTTTATTTTTATTTGCTGGTTTTTTGTGCTATTGGGCTGGCCAAGACGGGCCTAGATCATACTAGGCTTGGCCCTCATTCATTCGGGTGAGGCCTTAGCCCTCAGAGGGATTGGACTAGTTAGGCCCAAGCCCTACTCTCAAGGGCTAAAGTTGGGTTAGGTTAAGGCCGAAATTTTAAATAAAAAAAGTAATTTTTTTGCACATATTCCTTTATACGGGCTTGAGATGGACAATGCAAAATGAGGATTATTAGCCTAATACCCACTTTTGTTAAAGTGAGGGGGTTAGGTTATGTTAGGTTTAACTAATAGTAAAGGATTATAAAATTATCATCACACTCCCAATTGATATCACGGATTGTTAGATTAGTACAGACTTCAGATAAATTAAAGGGGAAAAAAACACGCTACAACTTACGTGAAGATTCTGGATAGACTACACTTTTATTACACATACACACTTTTGTTACACATGCACACAATAGTGTTTGTTAAATTTTTATTTTTCTTTTGTAAGGAAAAAAAATGTTACTACATTATAGTGGTATTCTGTTATATGCGCAAGTCTTAGCCTTGTATTATTATAAGTCTTAAGTTTTTTTTTTTTTGTGGGTGGACTTATAAGTTATATATTGTATAACATTTAGAGTGGAGGGTTGAGCTTGATGTTTATTGGGTCAAGCCCTTGAGTAAGATTATTTTTCAAAATTAGGCCCTAGCTTGGCTCTGTTAAATAAAATTAAAAGAGCCTCTATTTTACAAGCTTCAAAGGACCGGATTGACAACCCTACTCGTGCATTTCATGTTTTTCCTGTTTCTTCTCTCCAAACCTCCTTTTCTTCCATTAGCTTTCATCCTTTGAAGCCGCGTCCTTCACTGTTTCTAGCTGGTGAAGTGGGCAGAGCTGCAATCACCCCCTGCAAAACCTCCTTAGGCTGGGAAAAGAGCTTGATGCTTCCCAACTCCGAGGTGTTGTGCGCTTGTAAATAAGATTAACACTTAATTCACAGAAGGTAAAAGGAAGACCCAATAAATTGTATTGGTGAAATGAGAGATTACAGGTTTGTTGCTGGTAAAAGCAACCCAACGTTTAAGTTTTAAATGAACCCAAAGGCCCTTGGTAATATAAGGGGATAATGCTAGAACCACCTTCTTTCAAGACTTACTCTTTTTTTTTTATATGAATAGTAATAGTGCAAAACACGTTCTAATAACAGAAGGCAGTGCTCCACTCCCTCTTTCTTTTCTTTTTTTGGGACCCCCACCGAGGCACTAGCAAGGTAATCTAGTTATCTAGGGAAAAATATATTACACCCCATGAGGTTTGACGAAAATACACATAACCTTTCAGTTTTTAAAAAATGCACTAAGTATCTTTACTTTTCAAACTAATGACACTTACACCCCTTCTAACTATCAATCAACTGACCAAATCTGTTGATGTCATGCGATAAAGTCTAAAAAAATTTAAATTATCCCTCAAATCATTTTAGGGAAAGTATATTTACACCGCCCGAGGTTTGACGAAAATACACAAAGACGCCCTCAGTTTTCAGAAAATACATTAAGCACACTTACTTTGCAAATCCAACAGACATGAAATGCAATCGTGAACCTGAACTGAAATTTCATCACAAAAACTGTATACTCTTATAGTATCAATTAAGAAAAAAAAAGTGAAAGCTATAACTGCAAGGATAAATATCACACCCCGAAAATCAATACAATTCATATCTCATAAATGCGCGGATTTTTAGGCATGGACCTAAAACAAATCCTAAGACTAAATGGAAATAATTGTAATTAATCCATTAAACAGAAGTGTATATCTGACCACTAAAATAAATTAATGACAATAACCAAATAAAATAGACATTTTTCAGTCTCAATTTAATACTTACCTAAACATGTTCCTTAAACAACTCAATAAAAATCTAACTAAAACAAAAAGTTCCACGAACTAACTAATCTCCAGCTGACTTCTAATTTCCTCAAGTCTCCCCTAAAAAGATAGAGTATAACAAAGGTGAACACGACGGCCCAGCAAAAGAACAAATCTAACAAAACAATAATTATATCATAACAGATGTAATAACTTATGCAACAAAATATTACAACATATGCAATTTATTTATACACAAGTTTCACAATTTACCGTTAATTCAATTATTGGTTACAATCTCATGTCCATAGGATTCAAACTGATATCGTCCTACTGACATTTCTTACTGGCAACACTAAACTCATCCAGTCGGATTCCCACAAAGTTCGTCCTTCATTTATTTGATCTAACGAGTGTCTCACTCCATTAGTCAAAGAGTCATTTGGTTTATCATTGATCTTCCAATACTATTCTTGGGATCACACTAAGTTTACCCAATTTTCATTTTTGGGCTCTCACAAAGTTCACCTAATGATTCTCTTCTGGGCATCATACTAAAATCCTCCCACAAGTGAACCCCACTCAAGGTTTTTGGCCTTTTATTAAAATCTAGATTTACTAAATGACATACAAGACAATATTCATAAATTAAACATGATATGTACATCAACAATTAATAAACAAAATAATAATTGACAGGAGTATGCATGATTTCATCTCATAATTCACAATAATTAAGAATATTAAATATAAATAATATATTCAATTAAAATATCTTAGAAAAATTAATGTGAAAAATATCTATTTTCCCGTAATTGATTTTCGACTAAGGTTTTGACCAACAAAACTATTGATTTTGAAAAAACTTTCTTCATAAAAGTTGTAGATCTTTTCGAACTCTTTGAAATTATATACTGTCGGATCAAAATCGGACTTAAGGTCATAAAGTTATGACCCATATACTAAAACTGGTTAAATTTCCTTTAAATTAATTTAATTCCGAAAACTCACCAATTATAATCTCCTAGATTTCTTATATTTTCTTCCCTAAAATTATGTTTTTCTCAATGGTTTTCTTCCCTAAATTCAATACATTATTTTTCTCACATTTAATTCGTTTATGAGTAATTATAGATGTAAAACAAGAGTTGGAACTACAAAAGAGTTGGAACCACAAAATTTAAACATCAAAATATACTAAATTTAATTACAGGATTTTAAGAATTACCTAAAACATTACTCAGAATTTTAAACTCTAATTTATAAGTTTCTAGTATGGATTATCATTCCTATAAATCCAAAACATAATCAAAACCTAGAAATAAGGTGGAGTGCCTCAACGATTCAATCTACCAAGAGGAAGAACAAGCTTTGGAATCGCGATCTCCTTTCTTAAAAACTCTTCCAAATGTGAAAATCCTATTTTTCTACTCTCTCACGTTCTATGCTCTAGAGATTGTATTCTATGTATTCTAAAATTAGGTTTACCACTTTCTATTTATATTAACTTTATTATTTATTTACCAAAATGTCATTAGTGACTCTTGTTTGTTTACATTTCTAATTAATTCACATTTAAGGTTATTCTTATTCCATCATTTATTTTCACACTAGCTAATTAATTTCTAGGTCACTACAGTAAACTTGGAGCCCAAAAATTATATACTGGAAATGACTATCTATGAGATCAGAACCACCATTCAAAGAAATTCTGCTAAGAGATTGTAACGCCCCAAATCCTATATTGGTCAAATTAAAATTTGGATCGTTACCTGCATATTAAACTCATCCTAACAGTATATAACGAATATAAAAAATACAAGTCTCAAAATTTCTTCAGCATTAAACAGAAATCAATTGATAATCCCTAAAAATTCATAATCCAAAATAAATGATCAATCATAACCATAAATTAATCTGATCATCCAACGTGATCACAAAATTTAAAATTGAAATCAATCTAAGCAACATCATTAAAATTGTCTGAGTACAACTCTTTTCTAATTAAAATATCTATTGAATCATTAGTAGGGTCATCTATCTAAATTTCATTCTCATTCAAGATAATCACATTCGGGCTCTTCATATTCTTCTACAAACCACGGTCCTGGAGCACAAATGTCAAACTCTGAACCTATCAAATAATAAAAGTTTGGCTGAATATTAAAATTACTCAGCGGATGCAAGACACAATTAACAATATAATTTATATGCATTTTCAATATCATAATTCATAATATCAGAGTGCGGAAACATAATTCAATTCATATAACCATTTTATGATATTTTCATACTCATGATTTATGAAGACTTGTGATGATACTTATGCAGATTCATGCCCATTCATACTAGGTTCATACCATATTTCCATTTTCATATTCGAATGAGCATTGTATCTAGAATGTGTTATAGAATTAACGCGCATTTGTGTCAAGAACGTGCATTCATATCCATGACATTTCAGTATTGCCAATTTCGTACCAGTCCTAAGTCCATATAATTTTATAGAGTTCATACCATCTACTTGTAAATTCTATGTTCATATCTCTACCAGCTGCATGTAAATTTTATGCTCATTTCCGTACCATTTGCATGTAAATTCATGCTAATATCCGTAACACAAGATACATACCATTCATATCAGGGTTCCTACGAGTCATTGGTACATATGCAGACTCAAATGTATGAACTCATACAAGCTTATCATCATACCTTGTTATGTGACTTATGTTTGATCGTGACAATAGATGTATAATTTAATCATAATTTAATAGATGAAATCATACTAAAATTCTTAGCTATTAACAGGACATTAACATAAATTCGTGTTATGAAGATTAATTAATATTATCTAAAAATGGGAAACCATAAATCCTTAATCATTCTTGCAATCATAACTCAAAAATATATATATATATATACCTTTCTAAAATAAGAACAAATAAAGTAAGAGAATTAGAGTTTGGTTCTCTTCTAGGGGAACCCCTCCATAAACTTCTACAGAAGTTCATTAGAAACTCTTCATTATCTATTTCATGTACATATAAAGACTTAAATACAATCATTCTCTACCATGACTACGGTTACACAGTTACATTCTCACGCAACCCATGTAGTCACTAAACTCCTAAATTTATATATATATAGAGAGAGAGAGTTACATTTTCATGAGCGGGGTTGACGAGAACCTTTAGTCGGCGAGAGACATTGAGCCGTTTGATGTTAGCTCACTTTAATCCAAGGGTCCATAGAATACCACTCCTTTATTAAAAGAAAACCGTTGTTTCGATCCTTCTTTCCCTCCTCTCCATCTCTTATGTCATTCTCATTGGTTTGTCCTCCTCTCCCTCTATCGTTCTCTCTTCAAGGCCAAAGGGTGATCAGATTGATTTTGGTTTGGATCGAAAAATATTTATTTCAGTAAAAATGGTTGTTCGTTCTTGAGGAGAAACAGAGCCATTGGAGAATGTGGATTTTGTTGGGAAATAATAGATAAGACAAAGTTTGCCCTCTATGAGAAATGGTGATAACAGTCCGATTGATTAAAGAAGAAGAAAAGAGCTTTTATATACTTTTTTTTATTGATAATCAGTGTTTTCTTCCCAGAATTTGGATGACCATTTCACGAATCACGAGAGTGATAATTGGGAGATGTTCTCAACATCTTGGCCCCGTGTTCAGATTGCATTGTTTCCCTTTAATTAGACAAGTCTTCAATCAATTAGAGATGATTGTTAGAAATCATGCGTTTTTGTTTGATCAGTGTCATGTGGATTTAGTTTTGTTATATAAAAATTGTGATCTTGTTATTTCCAAGCACGTACTGTAGCAGTGGGGATGGGAAAGACAAAATAACCCACCATTGGATTGCCAACAAATGAAATCAGCTATTCACATTGGTGGTGGTAATAGGTGGACTGAAAGGTCAAATGGGTTGTGGGGAGAAACTCCAGAGTAGTGTATTGGGATGAAAACTCAAGTACATTGTACAGTTTCTTTGTGCATTTCTTTATGAGAAATGGTGTATGTGTTCACACAATTCCACTGCATCATGCAAACTTAAGTAACAGAGATTTCAAGAGAGGCAACAACAAAAGTAAAAGAGAACAGAGATTAGATTTAATTTGATAAATTAATGGGGAATCAAACTCCAGTTTGGGCAACAAAGTCCTTCGAGATATTTGCTTTCATCCTTCTCAAGAAAAAAGCCTGGAGGAGAGAACCAGAGAGCGGAGAGAACAACGAGAATGGGACAGAAGGAAAACAGGGAATGAAGGAAAAAGGCGTGGCTTTGTTTTACCGGGTGGTTTTCTTTCAACGAAAGGGTTGTTTTCTATTGACCCTCCGATTAAAATGAACCAACATCTAAGGGCTCAATCTCTCTTGCTTACTAGAGGTTTTTGCCAGCGTAGCTGACAAGAACGTTACTCTATATATATATATATCTCATCTTTCATAGAACATTCCATAATTTTCATTCGTCTTCTTTCTTCATATTCAATCCAAATTTATTATGTCCTCTCTTAGCAACAAAACAATTAATCACATTATCCATGATTTTTATCTATATCCTTCTAATTATTTCAAGTTGATCTATAAATCTAAACCTTAAAACTACATAATCTAAAATTGAGGGTTTATCTACACTTATTCTTGATCTAAAAATCAAGAGTTTATCTACACTCATTCTTGATCTAAAATTTAATAATTTTATTATTTAAATTGTTAATTATACAGAGCAACTTCCTCCAAAGATCGTCTCCCTACTAAACTTTTATATATATATATATATATATATATATCATCTTCCATAGAACATTCCATAATTTTCATTCATCTTCTTCATTCATATTCAATCCTAAATTTATTATATGTTCTCTCTTAGCAACAAAACAATTAATCACATTATCCATGATTTTTATCTATATCATTCTAATTATTTCAAGTTGATATGTAGATCTAAACCTTAAAACTACATATTCTAAAATTGAGGGTTTATCTACACTTATTCTTGATCTAAAAATCAAGAGTTTATTTACACTCATTCTTGATCTAAAATTTAATAATTTTATTATTTAAATTGTTAATTATACAAAGCAACTTACCTCCAAAGATCATCTCCCTACGATCAATCACTTGCGAATAGTCTTAGGCCGTGATCTCCAAATTCTCATTCCTCTCCGATTAGATCTCCTTACAAAACTCAAGGTTTTCCTCTCTTAGATCTTAAAAACTCTTAAAATTCCCTACTCTCCCTCTCTTTTAGGTTTTGGAGTTTTTGGAAACTCTAACTCACGAGTTTAAAGAGGTATTTATAGAGTTGGGAACCCAAGGGAAACTAAAAGGTCAACAAATCGCGTTTCCCAAGAAAATTCGTCGCCTGGTGATCAATCGACCATGTGTTGGCGATCGATCAGTGCCGCCAGCAATCGATCGGTGATGGTGTGCTGATCGATTGGGAGTTCGCCGATTTAAAAAAAAAAAACTATTTTGCTACTTTTTAGATATATTTTATTTCATGAATTTATTCATAAAAATGACTAATAACAACAAATTATTTGGGTTTTAACTTCGAGGTATTTCACTTTAATTTCAATATAAACATGTGCATTAAATTTGACGAAGTTTTCTAGGAAATTCATATAAATGATACGAATACCGATGAATAAAAATTCAGGTCACTATTGAGATTATCTCAAAATCCAGTTTTTTTTTTTTGGTAAGAGATAATGCATTCAATATAAAGCCAAAGCCTGATCCCTCGATCCTCCTAACTAAAAAGGATCAGAGGAAGGAGAGCCACGTTACAAGAAGTCCATGAGAAACTAATGTTAAAGGCCCTTTGGGCTAAACTGTGGGGCAAAGTATTAGAAGGTCGCCTATAAACTTGAAAGCTACATGTTTGCAGCAAGTCTTCAGATGTCTAATGTCGGAAATAATGGTTGAGATCTCCCATTGTTGTTGGTTCACATTACCCTGGAGAAGTTCCACAATTCCTTTGCAATCTGATTCCACAAGAACATTCTGCCACCCTCTATATAAAGCCACTTTGAGTCCAAGAAGAATAGCCTCAACCTTCGCCACAATCGTCGAACCACCAGAAGAGGGTGAACAGAAGAATCAATAATGGAACCATCAGTGTTACGAGCTACTACTCCCACACCAGCTGCTCGACAATCAATGGATGCGGCCCCATCTACATTAATCTTAATCCACCCCGGTGGTGGGGGTATCCCAAACCGGTGACAAAGGAGAGGTGAGAGATTGATCCGACATAACATCCACTATAACTCCGAGAGCTTTTGGGCTGGAAAGGAACTCAGCTCAGAGGGAGGCGATCAAAGAGATGGTGGAGGTCGGGTTTGGGGAAGCACCATTGAACACCACCTCGTTTCTCATCTTCCAGATGCACCAAAAGGGGGTAATTACCCGAGTTAAAATGGATCTATCTCCCCCTATAAAAGTGTGCTAAGAGATTCCAAGCGATTCAGATTCCAACGCTTATTGATCTGCCAAACAAGAAGCAAGTCATATTACAGCTGATTCCAAGCTTCTTCTCCGACGATATTCCAACATCATCCCAAAAATTGTGTGAAACCAACCCTAATCCATCGTTCTGTCTTCTCCTCCTTTTCTTTCACCTCATATTTTTATGAGAACATCATTAAAGAGGGGATTGTAATTATAGTGGTAATCATTTTGAATTTATTTGGAGAATTTCTACATCTGATGCTCATCTACTTCTTATTGTCTACTGTTAGCCAATGATCGATATGAGTTTCAATTTCAATCCAAACAGTGTTCTATATATATAACAAATATTATAAACAAGCTTGAACTAACCGTGTTTTTCACAAGCCAAGCTTGAACAAAGATGCTCAAGCTCAAGCTAACCTTTAACAAATTTGTAGCTTAAAAATTTAAGCCTGAACAACCCACTAGCAGCTCAGCTCGGCATCACCCCAACAGAAAGGCATCGGAAGCATTGTGGAACTCAAGAAGTTCATATATATAGTTGTTAAACACAGGCCAACTCCTCTACAAAAATAAAGATATCGAGGAAAATGAATCGAGAAACCTAGGCAGTTCTATGAATAATTGCTGCAAACAAAGAGGTTAAGCTTCAAAGGCCATATCAAAGTACAACAAAGATATAATGTGCAAGAAACTGCAACCAATGCAGATATTATTTAACTTCGCATAAAATTTCAGTTGGTGGCTGAAAACTATCCCACATCAAGTCATGCTTCGCAAACTTAAATCCCAGTCGAAATCTGGAGTTGCTTGATGGTTGTAATCTGCTTTCCGGGGTTCAATCCCTTGGGGCAGGCACGGGCACAGTTCAATATTGTGTGGCAGCGATATAGCTTGAACTCGTCGCATATTGCATCCAAGCGCTCCTTTGTGTACTCATCACGGCTGTCACTTATCCACCTGCATGCTCCAACACAAGGACAAAACATTTTCAACTTCCAAGATGAACCCAAATAATTGCTCCACAAAAACACAAGTCTTACAGCAAAGATATCCGAATCTATGAGATGAGATCTTGGTTGTTACAACATTAAGGTTTTTTGGTAAGAGAGGGTGTCCCAAAGCTTTCGAGCCAAGTACTAGTCCCTTCGGGTATCCACACTGACCCACTAGGAATTTTCCCTACGGATACCAGGGTAAGTCGAGGAGTGGGAGCAAACCCAGGATGCTAGCCAACTGCACCAACCTCTGGTGGGTTTTGTAAAACATCAACATTAAGTTGTTAAGCCATTAATTCCCAGCTTTTTGGATTAGATTTTAGAGATCTCCAATACCCTCGCTAGAAATAGAAGGTATCATATTAGGTCTCTAGAGAAAGACAAGCCCCGGCCCATTGAATCAAGACTATTAACAGAAAAAGAAAATCCTATGGAGAGGAAATAGAAGAGATCGGTAAAGATAGGAAGTATTTCAATTCCAAGTAAATTACCTGTATTGGTTGGACAAACGGTGACTAAAGTCTCTCAATGCTTTTTTACATGAATTATGTGTTTTAACTTTTAAATAAGTTCTTTCGATTTGGACTATTTGCCTATTTTTCTTAAACTTTTCAGAATTATACATGAAAGATAAGATGGGTCCTGCCTAAAAAAAAGATTTAAACATTAGAAACAATACTTAGTGTCTGGCTCAACAACCGAACCAGTGATATCCCAAGCAAAGACTATATATTCCACTGAGGAAAAGGAGAGTGGATCAAGAAGTCCCAATGATTGCATAGGTGCTTTCCTGCAGACAGTTGGTGCAGTAAACTAAGGATCCTCGCTCTAGGGGCTGTAACAGAGTCAAGCCAGGTGGGCAAGGATGAACTGTGTTGTTGAAAGTAAATTCATTGCTTTGAAGATCTTTGAGTAACACATAAAGCTTGTGCCTGGGTTTGCTCACTGTGGTTGTGTGTTCAACTCCCACTCCTCGACTTACCCTAGTGTCCGTAGGGAAAATTCTGTGTAGATCGGTGAGGACACCCGAAAGGACTAGTCCTTGCATTAAAGGGTTTGGGACACCTTCCGTTACCCAAAAAAAATATAAAAAGCTTGTTCACAAATGACAATGATTTTAAAGGAATTGCAATGGATTTACAGCATGACCAACTTAATTTGGGCAGCACAAAGGGCCAATAGTGGGAATATTGCTAGAATGAGAAATACTAAAACAATCTATACAACTACTAAAAGTCAATGTTTAATCTAAACTAGTAAGTAGCCCATGCATCGCACGGATGAAAAATAATTTGAATACAAATTGAAATTTTAATAAAATAAGAATTATGCCTCACGATTTATGAAATTATTAATTGCAATTTTGTTTTGATTCCTTACACTTCTCAATATCAACCTTAGAGTGTTTCTCTATGTAAGGGTTAAGATGTGAGTTTAACTAAAAAAAGGGTTGAGAATCTTTAAATAACAAATTTATATTTGCTTAATGTTGTGGCTTAGTTTCTGTTAATGTTTTTATCGATATTTAGTGTAGAAAAATCTAAAAGCATAAACAAACCTGAAAGCCAAAAACAATTGACAGAATGAGAGGTTAAATTTCAAAGAAATTAAAGACCAACCAAATAAGAGTCGTCCAACTTTTTTTACCTTATAAAAACAGAACTATCAATCATACGTCCTAAATGGAGCATCCTAAACACAAAACGTACCGAAACAGATGAAACTCCACAGGAAATAAAAAAACAGATGAAACTAAACCCTACTAATGAGTTGTTTATGAGATATGAACCCCAATTTAAAGTTATAAATCTAAAACCCTAAAATTAGCCAAAACCCAAATAATAATATTTTACGAAGAATGGATCAACAAAAATGTAAAAATGCAGTAGCAACTAAAAATAGGAAAATGCTAGTGAGACTGCAAAGGGCCAAGACCACACCGAGACCATGCTTCACAAGCACGGATCTCAAAATTTCATTAACGGATTTAATGAAATTTTAAGATCCATGCTTGTGAAGCACGGGCTCGGTGTGGTCTTGGCCCTTTGTGGCCCTTTGTGGTCTCACTAGCAAAGTCCTTAAAAATATGAGCAAATTTCAAGTATAACCCGAGAGTGGATGGGCAGCACTATGGGCTACAACAGGCAGCTCATTGGTCCATTTCAATAAAAAAACAAATTTTAATAATTTTTAAATTCAGGTAATAAAGTTGATGTGATGGCAATTTTTCTAATTTAAATAAACCAATGGGCTGCCTGCTGTAGCCGGGGCTACAGCAGGGGCTGCTGCCCATCTGCTCTTAGTATAACCCCAAGATCAAAGACACCCAAAAAAAATCCCTTTAATAAGAGCTACAAGTGGGATTCTCAATCTGCTTATCCCCAAAAGCAAATAAACTCCTAAAGAAAGCATAATTTCAAATAGAATATAAAAATCCCATAACCCGAAATTTCACCATACTAAATGTGAGCGCCAGAATTATTAGATTTAAAACCCTAGAGCATGACGTATCTTACATATATTGGTCACAAACGCACCCAAGTTTTCAAATACTTATCTTCTCGATCAACGATTCTTCCTACTATATCGACAACAACAATTTTATTTGCAATCTCTACAGTTGTATCCAGTCTGCCTATTGTTTCTCTGATTCAGTGCCATTCTTCTAACCCATAAATTTTGGAAGAACTCGGGAAGAATGTCATTACTACCCCTTTTTGTACTCACACACTGCTTCACAACTTTCAGTACAATTTTCTTCGTTTGTTCATTTCTTCATCCAATTAGCATATGTTGCATTAATGAATTGGGAAGACGATTTAGAGAGAGAGAGAGAGAGAGAGAGAGAGAGAGAGAGAGAGAGAGATGGTTCCATATAGAAGATGAGAAAGCGATTTGGGGAAGGGGTCTTATAGAGAGGAGAGATGCATCTGTTCGTAAGGTGATTTGCACAAACATATAGCTATAGCAGTACATCGCATATCCACGTAGAAAGCTAATTACATCAATTTCAATTTCAGCTTTGGTTGAGAGAGACTTACAGGGGTAGATGATGGCATCAAACCATCCCAGACGATTGGTACCGCTTTAGAATGCAGAAACTGGCTAGAATATGGAGAGGGGAGAGGGGCGCTCTCATCCTTACAGTAAATATAAGATCTCCATGTAGGTGAATAATCTCAAATGCCAAATATGTCAAGCACAACAGCATCAGTTCAAGAACATGTCTCCACTTGCATTTATGTAAGTTTGTATCTACCCACATGTATGTATGCATATACAGGGAAGGATACTAACGAGTCATGCTCATTAAAGCTTTTAATGAGTGGTCCCTCTAGAAAGATGACATGTGGCAATCTTTTTTTAAATCCGACGGTTGGATGTTGAGGTGGGTCCATTGAGAGACATGTGTCGAAAAATCACTCTGATCGAACGTGTTTAGACCATTCAATTAGACCCTAGTTTATCAGCATTAACCCTCTAGGGTTCACTAGACCCTAATTAGGTTATAGAAATAGCTAATGTTCCCATCTTCAATCCGATGGTCTATAAATGTCTGATTGAGCTGATTTTTTGACACGTGTCACTTGGTAGATCCGTACAGTTGGATTTTAGAACAACCCACCAAATGTCACGTTATTAGGGACCACTCGTTAAAGGCTTTAATGAGCATGGCTCATTAGAATGCTACTCTGCATATACATATTCATGTACATAATTACGCAAGTATATATAACCAAAGTAGTCTCCAAAGATGGCTCATTGAAGAATGGTCTCCCCATCATTCCTTCTACAATAGGAATAGATAGCATTGCTTTCTGGACACTTGGAATGAATGCGAAGAAAAGCTTATTTATTGCCGTGGAGAGCTGCCAAGAAGAGAGTGGTCTCCTTGTCATTGTTGCAAGCACCAACCAGGCTAAGGTCTCGATTTGGCAAGCACTCGTACATTTTCACAATCCAATCTTTCGAGTGTTTCAATATAAAAGATGAGAAAGCGATTTGAATAGGGGTGTTATATAGAGAGGAAAGACCAATGGTTAACAACGTTAAAAAAAAGATTTAAGGAAGAGATACAGTCGCGAGGGTGAATACCAACAAGCATGGTGGTTGGATGAAGTTTAAAGAGAGTGAGGAGGGATGCGTTGGCGCGTCGGTTACCCATGTGATTAAGATGACCGGTCGGGTGTGGAGGAGGTGTGGAGGAGGAGGAGGAGGAGGAGAACGACGACGAGGAGCCATCAGTTATGAAGGAAGATATAAATGCAAAAAAACATCATTACCACAATGAAATGATGAAGGGCATGTGGCAATAACACCTCAAAAGTCAAAACCCTGGTGCCTCAAAAGTTGAAATAGTATATGGGAGTGATTATAAATTCAAAACGTTTGCGTAACTGACTCAAATATCAGTTAACAGGGACTTATATATTAACGGTCCCTGATAAATGATTTTTTTTATCGGTAATCCAAGGACTTATATATTAACGGTCCATGATAAATGATTTTTTTTATCGGTAATCCAACAATATATATAAATATAAAGAGAGGACAAGGATACAGGAGCAAAACCATACGCTCAAATAGAATTTACAAGCAAATAAACTCAAAAGCAGTATGATGAAAAGAACAAACATTCTTGCCTCCTAGTCTAGATAGACCACCCAAGAGGAGCTCAACCCAACACTGCCCAAAGCTCCTCCCATCGAAACTAAGGCCCGCCCATTCCAAGGCAACCATCCGAATACGCACACAGATACGAGATTGAGAACCCGAAATTCCCTCAAACACTCTGAGGTTTCTTTCTTTCCATATCATCTATGATATGACACCCAAAATGATTGCTATGTGTCCCTAATAAATGATTGCTACATGTGGTGTGGATGACATTTTTTCAAAAGAAAAAGAATAAAGGAGAGCTTAAGAAGAAATCCTCTAAAGCTAACACATGTCCACTAACCATCTCTAGGCCGTCACGTGTCCACCCAACTTACTTGGGTTTTATAGTAAGTAATATATTACACTGATCCTATTCATGTTATTGCATATAATAAAACCCTCTATAGGAGCAGTAACGCAATCTATAAACTCCAAAATTCCTTGCTTCATCAAGGTATGTCACTTAATTATAGTCAAACACATGTTAAGCATTTTTTTAATCGGCAAATAAATTAGGATAAACACATGTTACACATTGTTCCTTCTAATTTTCAATTTTCCAAAATTTTTCAAAGAGCAGCAAAGCAATACCTAAATCTTGGCATTTAGGCTGTATCAAGATCAATGTCCCAACTGTAATGAGTTAGGAGACTAATTTTTAAAAGCCTCCTTCACTCATTCTTAAAAGAGAAAGACACTTCTACCCGAAAGCCTCATGAGTATTTCCCTTTGTATTAATACTCAGCGACTCGACCCGAAACTCGGCCGAGTTGACTCGACACGATCAGGTTTCAAGTCGAGTTTGAGGTAAAACTCGGAAGTGACACTGAAAACTGAGTAACTCGCCCGAGTTATGTACTTTTTTGTTATAACAAAAAATCAAGTAAATCAGCCTACCCGAGTGACCAAATTAAGTTTTTTTTAACACACCTCACCCACCTTTAGTATAAATACGAAACAAAATTAGGGTATTAGCCTATATTGAATTATATATCTCATTTTAAGCATGTTTTATCATTAATTTTGAATTTATACCATATATATAGTATTATAAAAAGATTATATATGTTCGAGTTTTAGGTGTCATAAATCGGATGAGTTTTGCCCGATTTGACTCTACTCGGCAAGGTTCCGAGTCGAGTCGAGTCGAGTTTTCGAATTCTAAAACACTGGTATTTCTTTAAAGTCTCAAATACGACTCCTAAGGAAAAACAACCTGAAATTCTCATTTTTTCCTGAAGAGACAAATTAAAATCACAAAGGAAAGTAAGCAACAAATTACTCCAAACATGCTTAAATCCATCCATTTAAAGTCTACATCATTCCATTAGATGAAATTAATAACTAATAAACCCACAAGAAAAAAACATAAAATGAAATATTATGAGAGAGGCAAAACAAGTAAAAAGTGGAAGATTGAAATGTTCTTTAAAAAATAATGACAACAACAATCAAACAACAGCAGCAGCTAAAAAAAAAGGGGGAAAGATCACACATCTGCTTGGATGTCTTACTTCCCAACGCATTATAATGACGAACAACCAAAGTGAATATTTTAATACATGGATCGATTCACGAAAAATTGATAACATAACAAAACTAGACCCATTTATAGATAACAATTTATGACACAACTAGAACACATTTACCCATAGAGTTGAAAGCCATACTACATAGGTATGTAGAATGTGGCCCCACCAACAGAAGATTAGTTGCAACATCACAAACTTTGGGTTTTATATCCAACTATATGAAATTATCATTGAGCAACAATGCATATTCGCAACCCAACCAATGAAAAGATGCTCACAAATAAGAAGAAGCTAAACTATCTTGGTTAATATATTCTAAGGGAAGAAAAACCATTAAAGGAAAAATATGAAAAATGAAGAGAATCATAAAATCAGTCAGTGCTACCGATAAAAAAAAAAAGTATCAATCAATGCTATTGCTGGGTTAGTTTATTTGCTGGCTGTCACCATTCCGTTGTTGTTTGCCCTATACATTCGTTTTTTGCAAACCTCTGTTTTCATTTTCTATCTTCTATTAATCCAATGAATTTTATTAACGACCAAAAAATCAATGCTAGCCATATAAAAAATGAATAGAAGATCAAAAAAAAAAAATCGTTTTTCAACAGTAAAAAGAAAACCCATTTGAGAAAAACCCAACAAATCACCACTTGAAATAATCTAAGGCAACCATCCTATCCAGCTAGAAAGTAATTTTTAAAAAAATTCCCAAATTACATTGTGTTCCAGAAATTCTGATCATACTATCAATTTAAATTTTGATAAAAGACCAAAACTAACAAAATCAAAAATCAAATAATCCAAAACCCTAAAACACAAAAATTACCTGTGAGCGTGTAGTAGTGCGGCTGGGCCAAGATACGATTCAGGATTCCACCAGTAACTCGGGCAAGAAGTGCTGCAACAAGCGCACAAAATACACTCATACATCCCATCAAGCTTCGCTCGATCCTTCTTGTTCTGTGGTATCTCCTTCCCGGGCACAGGCGGCGAGGTTTTCCGCTTCAACCACGGCTCAATACTCTTATACTGGTTATAAAAATTAGTCATATCAACAACCAGATCCTTGATCACGAACATGTGTGGCAATGGCATGACCGTGCTGGCCGATCCAGACTCGATCTTGGTGAGGCAGGCAAGGCCATTACCACCGTCGATGTTCATGGCACATGATCCACAGATCCCTTCACGGCATGATCGGCGAAAGGTAAGGGTTGGATCCATTTCGTTCTTGATCTTGATTAGGGCATCGAGGACCATGGGGCCACAGTCCTTGAGATCGATCTCGAAATCTTGGAGCTGGGGCTTTGAAGGGTTATTTGGATTCCAGCGATAGATTGAGAAGGTCTTGAGCTTGGTCTGGTCTCGAACCTTTTGCTCCACTTGCTGCGCTTGAGCCTCGGAGGCGTGAGCTCGTGTTCGTATGAGCTTCGATGCTGGAGATGAAACCCTAGAAATGGTTCTACGGAGCAGACCAGTCGCCATGGCTGTGGAAAGAACCAGTACTCAGTAGAGAAAAACAGGGGAAATGAGAAATATTGAATTGAAAATCCAAACAAAAATAGGAGATAGGCGGTTCGAGCCTGAGACGTCAGTGTTTATTAAATGACGTAAATGACCTCATAATCTGGATACCTTAGCAGTAAATTTGAGGGCAGTTTAGGTATTGTAAACGAAATTAGGGGTTATAGTTGAGTTTCGTTGGTTCCTCGGTGGCCATGCGACTGGTTGTGTGTTATGACGTGGCGTCTTGTGAGACGTTAATTCATATTGGAACGTGGTTTCCAGGAGCCATTTAAATAAACAAGAATGCAATAAGCAAGGCTTCTTCTTTTTTGTTTTTGGTTCGGCCCTTTTATAGAGATAGAGATGGGTTGAGTTTTAGCGGCTTTGCTTCGTAAGTCCGTGCGTGTGGATGTTGGCCTGGTGAGTGAGTTAAATGATTTAGAATTCAACCAAAATAAAACAATAAAAAAGAATACAGTTCGGCCAGTGTTATCAAAAACAGGACCGGAACGGCCGGTCAAACCGGGAACTGTCCCTCACCGGTTCCTAAACCTCCAAAACTGGAACTCTTCAGAACCGGTGGTAGAACTAGAACCCGTCAAAACCGAGGAAAATAAGAAAAAATGGGAAAAAAATAGTTTTTTTTTCAGAAAGTACACGATTGAACCGGGACCAGCCACTCTATAGTTTCGAGGCCCGATCCGGTTCTGAAAACAATGGCCGCAACCTCAATTAGTGTAGGTTAGCAGAGGTTAGTAGGTTAGAGAGCCGAGCACCCTATTTTGAAGCGTTCTTTACGTGATGGGCCTATTAACCGCCACACTGTGACTTACGAAAATAAAACACTCTCGATAAGATGTACACTTTGCCATTGGCACAAGGGGAAGCTTGGGGGCACATGCCCCTAAACTTTTGAAAAAAAAATATTTTTTTACTATTTATATGGCTAGCATCATCATATACATGCCTATTCGCTGATAGGAAAAAATATAAGCCACGTCGTTTATACTAAAAACAAAAGGAAATAGGTTGTTTTTAAACACCATTGAAAAATGGTACCTTAAAAAAATCGTTGGCCTTTTTTGTTTTTAGTATAGACGACCAAAAAGAGTGTCGTTTATATTTTTTTTTAAATGATGGAAAAAAAATGGCCTTAGACTCTGTACAACAATGTCTGTTATGCAAAAATTTCGGCAGAGTCTGTTAAGCACACTGGAAACATAATTTTAATCCAACTGAATATGTTTTTGAAGGACAAGATCGCCCAAGTAGAATTCAATGATCATGCATGTTCACCATGCCTACGGTAGAAATCTCATTGCATACCAAGTAAACAATGAACAACAATTATGACGATTCTCAGCTTAATACTAAGTTTACATGTAAAGTTGCAGGGAAACCAAAATTAAATAAGAACTATTCTATTTAATCTAAATCAGGAAGGTGTTAGAAATTTGAGACTGCATCTTGATCATACAGACCAGCCTAATACACCATCTAAAAAAACGCGCACACTGCACAATCGATCTAAATAAGAGTTCCGGTGAAACCGTATTAGAGAGAGAGACAGAGAAGAAATGCTCATAGATTTCACGCGAGCCCACAGTTTGATAAGAATTGGCAAAGAAAAAAAAAAAGATCCTCCATCTTTTGTTTTAATTTCAGTCAAATAAAAAGGACTCATTAGAAACAAATAAGAAAATTGAAGAGATTGATTCGTTGATAAAAGGTACAAAGAACCAAAATCATATCCTTGATAATAGGTACCAATTGCAATCTGTCGATCACCATTGATGTCCCTTCTCGGCATTCTCGAATAGTTATTATATAACATAGTTGATCAACAATAAGTCTAACAAGACCTTTCGGAACCGTCTTCTGCTAAATTTCTCTATGTTTGCCACTTGCAAGAAATCATTGCAAGAACTGAATCCGTCCTTGAAATGGAAGAAATGAGGAGCATCACTACCAGCAGATTGACAATCCAAGATCTTGCTAACCAACTTTATAAACACGTGATCATTTCGATAATTGAAACCAACTTGAAATGGAAGAAACAAGGAGTATCTCTTGCAAACTGGCGATCCAGGATCTTTCTAAGCAACTTAATAAACAAGCAACACTCTCAAGATCTGGATCAGGGGCGTCTCTAACAGTGAACTGATTATCCAGGATCTTGCTAACCAACTTTCTAAAGAAATGACAAGCTCGACAAACTCTCAAGTTCTTGATCACCACAATCTCCATCCACGCTCCAGTGTTCAAGAGCCCAATTGCGATCTTGGGGTCTTCAGCTCTTCACTGCACAGTGCACCCTCCTGTTGCTGCTACAATCTCATCATTCCTTCTCGCGTTACTATTTTTCATAGGCCCACCAAGCTCTTTGACTAATCTTCTACACCAAATGTAGAGTTGATTACATTTACTTGTCGATGAGCTTCCAAACATCATTTACTCCAGAGTTAAGAATATCAGTTGAATGGAATTTATCTCGAAAAAGATGCATGCATCATAGTTACATTGTGCCTGGATCAATGTTCTTTCCTGATTCTTGATTCTGATAAGCAAAAGAAAAGTAGGGAGTATGAGAGTAAAAGGCTAAAAAATAAAATAAATAACTAAAACAAAAATCAGATCAATGGTAGAAATGCATAGATGAGAAAATTGTTATAGGTGATGAATAATCCGCTGCAGTTACAATTAATCTGAATCATGGGGTACAACACTTGCCTCGAGTTAGGACATCTTTATAGATAGGCAACGATCACACTTGCTAAGGAGTTTTTTATCAACACAATTTTCCTTCTGGCGTCAATGTTCAACAACCAAACGATGATCAGCAACTAATGCAAGTCAAGCTTTCCAGTAGCGGCCTTCTGTTAAATTTGGCTACCCTTACCAGTAGTCATTGCAAGAACAGACTCCATCTTTAAAATGGTGGAAACGAGTCGCATCTCTAACAACAAATGTACGATTCACAATCTTGCTAACCAACTTTATAAACAAGTGACAATCTCCACATACCCTCAAGTTCTTGATCACCACAATCTCTGTCCCTGCCCCCGTATTTAGGAGCCCAAATGTGATCGCTAGCTTCTCGCTGTGCACTCCCAACCCTCCTACAAATTCTTCATTTCTTCTCTCTTCATCAATCTTCTTAGACCCACCAAGTTCCTTCACTAAATCTTCTAACTCATCCAGCATAATGTATATCTCCTCTGACTGATGATGAGCTCTATCGCCGGCTAAGAAGAGGTGAACCTTTTCTCTGTGCTCAACATAGCTACACCCAGGCTCCTTCTTGAGCTTCCGATCTCTCATCATCACTCGAACTCTCGCCACCCCCTCCAAGTTCCCTACCTCATAGTACATGTTTGATAACAACACATAGTACCCAATATTCGTGGGCTCGAGCTCAACAACCCGTTCAAAAGCCAACTCTGCTAGCTCGGTATTTCCATGGATCTTACATGCACCCAACAAGGCACCCCAGACTGCACCATCGGGTTCCATCGGCATTGAGCCAATTAGCTCCCAGGCTTCCACAAGCCGACCAGCCCTACCTAGAAGATCCACCATGCAGGCATAATGCTCTGGACCAGGGTCCATCCTGTAACTCCTCCCCATCTCAGTAAAGTACTCCAATCCCTTATCAGTCAGCCCTGCATGGCTGCACGCAGATAGCACACTCACAAATACCGCTCTGTCAGGACGAATACAAGTTCTGCACATCTCATCAAAGAGCCGCACTGCAACCTCTCCATGGCCATGCATTCCATACCCGGCAATGACTGATGTCCATGAAACAATGTTTTTCTCAGGCATCTCATCAAAAAGTGCACGAGCCTGTGTCAAATTACCACACCGAGCATACATGTTTATCATGGCGTTTGTTACAAAAGGGTTGAAGCCAAACCCTCTGTGCATTATCTCCTGTTCAATATCACGGCCGACACTGCAGGCGCCAAGGTGAGCACAAGATGAGAGAACCCCCACAAATGTTACAGCATCAGGCTCTACCCCAGATGATTTCATCTTGCCATAGAGGTCCAATACATGGGTGGCAAACCCATTCTGCGCATACCCAGAAATCATCGCATTCCAGGTGATCAAGCCCTTCTCAGGCATTAAATCAAACAGCTTCCGTGCAAGATCAAACGACCCACATCTCACATACATAGTGAGCATGCAATTCCCAACAGACATTTCAACATCAATCCCACACTTGACATTGAAGCTATGGAGAGCCATGCCAAGGCCAAGGTGCGTCGGAAGAGCACACCCCGGGATCAACCCCAGCATTGTAATGGCATTGAATGATATCCCAGCTCTCAGCATTCGCCGAAAGAGCAACAAAGCATCAGAAGATTGAGAATTGAGGGTGTACCCAGCAAGTAAAGCGTTGTAACATACAGTGAGTTTTCTCGAATGGGGACTTTCGTCGAACAGTTTGCGGGCATTTTCAATTAGATAGCATTTGCAGTACATAGAGATTAAGGAGGTCTGCACGAACGGTTCGGGGTCGCACGCGGTTTTGAGAACATGGCAGTGAAGCTGTGAGCCGGTGACGGGGAGCGAGAGAGCGGCGCATGATTTCAAGACGAATGGGAAGGTGAAAGCGTTGGGGGAGTCGCCAAAACGGAGCATTTGGCGGTAGATATCGAGAGCCTCCTTGAAGAGACCTTCTTTGGCTAGTAATCTTAGGCGAGTGTTCCATGAGCTGTTGTTGCTGGTCCATATGCTGCTTTGAAGATGTATTCTGTTTGCGTGAGAAAGGAAGTGATGTTGTTTGATCATATCACCATATTAAAAGGATGGTACGTATCATGTGCGTTTCTTGATACCCATCCACGAGTTCACTTAAATTTTCGCAAATAGCTGAGCAATATATGTCACTCGGGTATCCCACTCCCACACCTGCCATGTATGGGTGGTTGGGCCATTGGTGTGCGAATAGGCAGCACTGCAAGTGGTGGGGTGGACCAGTGATTCCTGGGTCTTCCCTCAAGTGGGAGGTCCTGGGTTCCATTTCTCACTCCCCTTATGGGGCTAAACCTTAGCCGGACTTACTTGCTGTGGCGGGTTGCAGGTTTAAGTCACACCCTCAGGGATTAGTCCTAACCCAAAGGGTTAGGGACACCTTGAGTTTCCAAAAAAAAAAAAAAAAGTGACTAATCACTTTTTGGTGGCAAGTGTTCTGTGATAAGTGATATCAGAGCTAATTTAGGGACACCAGCAGGTTGGGATGAATTCATGGTGAGTGGGAATTATAAAGGGTGGATCCTCTGATCCTCTGATGAGAGCGTTAGGGATTAAACGGATAAACCTATTACACTGGTATGTTTAGTCCCACACCAATCATGTACTGGGGGTCATTAAGCTATTGTGTGTGGGAGTAGGCAACACTTAACGTGACTAAGTCATTTTGAATGACAAGCGCTCCATGATAAATATGAAAGGTCCGGACATATGTCATTAACTGGGAGGTCATACGTACCCCCGAAATGCTAGCCCCAACACAATCTTCCAAAGATGTGGTGGCAACAAGTGTCAACCATCTCCCAGTTACATGTTAAAGGGTAGCAAGACTACTCCCCCGCTGCATCTTAGAGATTTTCCTATTTGCCTTCTAACACATGCATTGCAAACGGCTACAACATTCAAAAGTATCTTACTGTCGAGAAGGCGATATTCAGATTTGGTGGTCGACCGGCAAACTGGCCCATATAGGTTTTTCATTTTCCAATTCATAATGTCAGAAATCAAAGGCAAGTTCTTTAAATAGCCGTTGGATGTAGGGCCAATAGCATTTGAACATGCAAGACTAACTAAAACGATAAGTTGTGACACATACAAGAAAAAAACTAGCGTGGATTAACAAATAACAACAGCCTTGTCGTAGCCCACAACTAGGGGTGTCAACGGGCGGCCTCCCTAAAAAAAAAAAACCCACCTATTACCCATATTTTAGGCCCTAGGACTAGGTTGGGCTCAATTTCTTATGCTCATATTAATATACCCAATCCAACCCCGCATTTATTTATATATATTATTTATGGAGAATGATTCTTTGCGCGCATGATTCTTTGCGCGGCCGTATTCCACTCAATGGAAAGCGGATGCTTCCACGCATGCCACATGCCTTTGTTAACATTTATAAATTATGGTTAACATTTATAAACCGTGGTTAAGATTCATCCACTCTTAGGGTTCATCCATCTAACATTGGTTTTTAGGAAATTAACCTTAGATTAGTTAACATTAATTAACTGTAGTTAAGATTCACTCACCCTTAGGGTTCATTCATCTAACTTTGGTTTTTAGAAAAATAACCTCAAGTTAGTTAACATTCATTAACTGTGACTAAGATTCAATAACTTTCTAGGTTTCATCCATTTAACCTTGATTTTAAAAAAAAATATATATATATATGTATATTAACTTTAAGTTAATTAAACTTTATCATATTTAAAAAAAGACATGTGGCATGTTGTGGGTGTGCATGCGTTTCGCCAAGTGGAACACGGGCTGCACGCAAACTATCAGTTCCCATTATTTATTATCTAAATACTTACCATAATTAAATTATATGTGTGTATATATTATACTACATAATATATAATATAAAACACCTAACACTTGTATACCATGAGTAGCATTCTAATGAGTCATGCTCATTAAAGTCTTTAAAAAGCGGTCCCTAATAACGTGACATATGGTAGGTTGCTCTACAATCCACTTGTTGGATGTCAAGATAAATCTATCAAGAAACATGAGTCAAAAAATCAGCTCAATCAACATTTATAGACCATTCGATTGAAGATGAAAACATTAGCTATTTCTATAGTCTAGTTAGAGTCTAGTGAACCGTAGAGGGTTAAGTGATTTTGTGTGTAAGTGGGTTATAAGTGATTAGGATTTCAACAAAAAAAAACCTAGGGAGTTAATGCTGATAAAAAAAAAACCCCTTAAAACTTGTCACATGATCTCTTTTAACTCCCTTCTTTAACTGTGGTTGAGATTCATTAACGCTTAGGATTAAAGCATTTATCCTTAGATTTTAGAAGAAAACAAAAAATAACATAAGGGTTTAAACTTCTTAACCCGATTTCAATGGTAGTTAAAGGGGGGCTTTGTCAGTGCGAGACATTGGTAGTCAAAGGGATTTGTGAGTGCGAGACAGCTCACTCCCCTCCTCCTCCGAGAAGGGGATTATTCCTCAATTAACAATATACCAACTCAGTTAGTCATATTTAATAATAAAATATTAGAGAAACCAAGTGTGTACATTGTTATGCATACTAGTGTGTGTACATTGTTTATGCAAGTAGGTTTTTGTCTATTATTATTATTATTTTTTAAATCTTTCATTAATCTATTATTATTTGTTCAAAATGAGAGCGTACACACTATTATTATATTACATATATTTATATATTATATATACACTTATATTTTTATTGGATAAAGACTTGCTCGAGCCCGATTGATCCAGCCCTATTAAGAATAAAGCTCAGCTTGATCCAACTAAAAAAAGGTATGGCTCGGGCCTACATATATCAAACTCATTGAAAATCGGCCTGGCCCAAGCTCGATTTGGCTCGACCCATTGACAACCTTAGCGACAACAGTCGACAGATGTGCATGCTATTGGCCCATCTCAATAAAATTTCTAAGCCATATCCTATAGGATCTATCTGGAAAATCGAGAGTTTCATCCAAGAGCTTACCGTGCCAGTGGGAGGTGGAGACAGTGGCCATTTCTCCTACAAGTGGGTTCCTCCAAATATCGAGTGGATTAAAATCGATGTTGATGGTGCCGCTTTACCAAGTAGTCTTGCAGCGGGGTGGGGGCTATTGCTCGCAACAATGTCGGGGATACTCTTTCTTTTGTTCAGAGGGTGTTGCTGAGAGATAGTAGTCGCGTTGCAGAAGCGAGGGGCCTTCAAATGGCAGTATCTAAAATGTGGCCTAAAGTTATTATCGAATCAGATTCGAAAGAGATCACTGATTTCTTGATAAGGTCATTTGACTCATACTCACTAAGAGATTCTCCCCATTATAAAGGACATTTTTAAAATTTCAAGATTGGTGCGGTTAGATGGAATTTAGCTTTACTTTCCGACAGAGCAATACAACGACTCATAATGTAATCTAGGTACACTAAAATACATGTATTAGTCGATTTTCTCCCTGTCTTGGTCGTTTTAACTGGGGTCTCGCTCTCCTGATGTCTGTAATCTTCTTCCTTAATGATATACTACTTTTCTCTTGACCAAAAAAAAATTCCAAAACAAGTAATTCGTAAGAAAATTGGGAGAAGCGTGTAGTAGTGGGAAAGCATTTAAAAAAAAAATAAATTGGGATGACAAATAGCAGTATGTTGTAGCCCAAAGAGTTGTTGCTATTCAATTCAAGTCGAGTTGAGCAGAGCTTGGCCAAATCTGAGCTTAGCTTAAACATACTCAAGCTCTGCTTAACCTTAATTCGTGCTCCATACTTAGGCATGAGCTTGGCTTGAATAAGCTTGGTCAAGCTCGACTCCATTTAAGCTTGAACTATATTCAAACCAAGTTAAGCTTAAGTTGGCTCAAGTGTGATTCACAAAACAATTTTACAAGATTTTAATAAAAATGTTTATTATTAAATTATAAAAAGTTAATAAATACATATTAAAAATGGGATAATCCATCAGTCTAGAGGGTAGATAGTCAGGGTTGGCTTTCTGCTTTTAACTTCTTAATTTTTTTTAAATTGTTCTCTCTTAAACTTATTTAGTTATTTATTATAAATCAACAAATTATTATAATTTATGATCAAAAACTTTAAAATTATTATTTTGTATTAATATAAATAATATTATATACATATACATTATATTTTGAGCCGAGCCGAGCTCAAACTGAACCAAGCCTTAAACGACCAAGACTCAAACAATGTCTGGCTTGATATTGGCTTAGTTAATTTTTAAACATTCAAGCTCAAATAAGAACCTGGCTTGATTCATTATAGCCTGAAATGTCAACTTGAGCCAACTCAAACAAAGGTCTGGCTTGATCTAGGCTTATTTAAATATTTGAGGTAAAATAAAAACCTAGTTTGTTTCGTTGGAGCCTGAAATGTCAGCTTGAGCTTGGCTGGCGGAGTGATCATCTAACTTGGCTTCGGTGCAGTCCCATTGTTGCTGATCCAAACTCGTAAACAAACGGATAGAACCATAGAACAACGGATTGCATTTCGGTTTCAGAAGATAAAATCCAAAGATTCCAAACAACAGTCGAGCGCTTCATTCTCTCCCGCCATGGAAGCTATTCCTTTCTCGACCGTTGCTTCCCGCCATTTGTCCCCAACTTCTCCTTCACTGTCAGCAAATGGAAGCTTCTGTAATCCGAGAAACGCGAGAACATCGACGAAATTCTGCTCTTCGTTGACTGGTTTGAGCCTCTCAAGTGCACCTTATTTGAGAAACTCGTTTACGGTAAGCTAGCGAAGGTTACCTCTGAATTTATTTCGCCTGTAAAAACATTCCCGGCTCTTGATTTTCAAACTGATGTCGATTCATCTGCAAATGGGGTTTAACTTTTCTTGGTTTCTGTTCATCTCAGAGGGAGATATGGGGTCGGGTAAATATGCACGGTGTCGTAAGAGCGGAAATGTTCGGGCAGCTGACGAGCGGCCTCGAAGCGGCATGGAATAAACTCAAAGGAGAAGGTTTGCTTTTATATTTTTTTCCCCTTTTTACCCAATTTCACATCAAGCTTTATAGGGCAATCTGGTGGAGATGATATGACTTATCTCGAATTTACTCTAAATAATATAACTGTTATCTGGGATGTAACAAGTAGAAGCAGGGCCGAGCCAGGATTTTCTTGATTGAAAATGATAGTAGTTGTTGATGAATTTTTGTGGCGAATGATTAGGCATAGCCCCTGATATTTTTTTTTTCTTTGACAATTAAGTTCTTGGGCTACTTTGTCCATGCATTTTGTACATATCTTAGGGGTATTGTTTCTCCTTGTTTACACCATAGCTGTCCCCTTGTCTCATGGGCCATGGCTGTGCCTTGTTAAATAATTAAATGACATAGTATAAAGGATACATTTTGTTTTCAAAAGTTTGGGGGACAGTTGCCCCATGGCTATGCCCTAATAAATAATTAAATAATATAATATAATTAGGGGACAACTGCCCCTTGTTTCATGATTATGCCCAATTAAATAATTAAACAACATAGTATAAACATACGTTTTCTTTCAAAAGTTTTGGGGGGGCACCTGCCCCCCATTCCCATGGTTATACCATAGGTTCAGTGAGAGCTGTCGTTGAAGGAGTTTGAAGGGAGTTTTATTTAATCAGTGAACCTGACTGCCACATCACCTGAAAAGAACTACTACCACTCTAGTGGAGTTATCCTTCACCAGGACTTGATCCAGCACTTTCCTCAACAAGAGGCACACCTTTACCGCCCGAGCTGAGGGGCTGGTGTATGCACTTTTAATTGGTTTCGGAAATTATGGAAAATGTTTGGAAGTTTAATAATATTTAGGTTTGATCCATGAATAGAAAAAGGAGGCTCCATTGTCTTTCAATTTGGCATTTGGCTGCGAAGAGTCCGCGGAGATTAGAAAACATGGTTGCACATATTGTGGAGGTTAAGTGTGAATTGAGCATTTCAACCATATTTGAAACTGTTAAGTTACTGATTGCTAGCTATACAATGAGCTTTTTGGCTGCTGTTCATGTGGGATTCTGCTTCATATTTCTTTCTTGTATTATCCTCATTCTCTAATAGCTTTCTCAAAAATGTTATTGACAAAAACAACAATGTTCACTGGGAACTTAGTGACAAGGGATTTTTGTTAATTTGGTACAAGAAAAGGGTATCTTGTATGACAGAAGTCCCTTTTAAACGAGGGAACTCTATTTTTTTAATGGTTCTCTCCTTGGAGCTACAACATTCTTCTCCAATACCGAAATCTCGTTTTCTATTTTCTCTACTGTGTTCCGACACCTTTATTAATCATGTTGTTGGCTATCAGTCCACAACCATATGGAAGAGGTATATTATTGCCCAAGAATTGGTTGTTAGCTTAAAGAAAATCCTGTGCATTCTCCACTGCACAAAGATATGTGGTCTTTACGAAGGCAAAAGCATGTGATCATGCTCCAGGTTGTGACAGATCCAATAAATATCCTTAAAGATACATATACACCCCTCCCCATTTATACTTATCTATGTGAATTTGGAATTTTGGACCGCTTTTTCATATTTCATTGAGTTAGCTTCTTATGCAATTCATTGTGTTTCAGAGGTTTTGACCAAGGAAAATATTGTAGAACCTATGCGAGATATTAGGAGAGCTCTTTTAGAAGCAGATGTAAGTGAGTCTATATTGTAATAGTTTTATACTATTTTATGGGAGATTGCATTTGTTAATACCTATTCCTTGGACAGGTAAGTTTACCTGTTGTGAGAAGGTTTGTCCAAGCTGTAAGTGAACGGGCTGTTGGTGTTGGCTTGATTCGAGGTGTGAAACCAGATCAGCAATTGGTCAAGGTATGCAAACCTCTCGACTGTACGTTCTTTCTAAGGAAACCATGCCAGTGCTTATATGGAGTCAGAAATTCAATTGTACCAAGGAAATTGTTGAAACCATGCATCTTGTACATACTAAGCTTTGTTATATTGTTGGCATTTTCATCTAAAAACTGCATTGTTTCCAAGTGGGGTGATACTTTTGTTTTGGGTTTTCTTAATTTCTGAATGAATTAGGGCTGAGAGTGGGTTTGGGACTCTATATAAACACGCTAAACTGGCTTACTGGTATTTGTGTATCTTGTAATCTTTGCATATAGTGAAAGGTCTCAGATCAGTCAGTGGTGGATGCAGTCACTAAATGACGAACCACATGAATCTTGTATTGTTCTTTTGTTCTTCCTCTCTTTATTTTTTATTTTATTTTTTTCATGTTACTATGAAATGATCTATAACAAGCTTCCTAGTGAGCATTTTGTTCATTGGCTGAGGATTGGGCCTTCACCCTGCTGGTTATGCCTCGCGCCCCAAAATCTCACCTTGGCCTAATGGGACCTTAGGCTGTGACACTGCTTAAACTTGCTTAACTCCATAGCAAAGCAAGTCTACAAAATTGACGATAATAAAATTTTGATATATAATAAAACCAACCTGCAATATCCTATGACCAAGTCAACATGACCCACTATGTAAACAATAGCCTGATACCCATATAAAAGTGTAAACCTAAGCAACATCATAATCTCTTGAGTACAACAAATATCTATTACAATCCTTTAAAATAAGGCATGAGTGTAGTAATACGGGAAACGGTCTAAATCCCTAGCTCCCTCCTCTAGGAGATCACCTTATTCTTCTTCCTCTACATACACTTCCTCGGTCCAAGGCTCCGTAGCTCACTCCAGCTTTAGACCTATCGACAATAACAGTTCGACTGAGCATTGAAACTCCCAACAACATAATATCACTTGTACATAAACAATATCGTAATTCATGACATATTTACACAATCAGAGTGCGGAAAACAGGTGAGCACACTGTATCATCACCTTGACTTGTGTACTTGTGAGACTCTTAAACTTGATCTTACATGATGCATGTTCTTGTATGTGCACTTGTTTTTGTAACCATGTCCATGTGGAGACGAATATTTGTTCTTGTACCATGCCCCTGCGAGAGCGAGCCATTGCTCATGTAACCATGTCCATGAGCGGACAAATACTTGTTCTTGTGTCATGCCCATGCATAGGCGAGTCATTGCTCATGTAACCATGCATGCATGCTTGTGGGACTTGTGTATTCATGAGACTTATATGCTTACCATACAAGTGAACTTCTAACTTGTGCATGAGTGTCGTGATTAATATTCGAGTAATTCATCCCTTAGATTCCGATCTTCCTCCAAGGAAACTCCATGATGGTCCATACCACGATGGTTAGAGAATTCATGACCTGGAAAATTTCCTCTAAGTTTTGGCCTACCTAAATGTCGATCACCATACAAGATATGTAGGACATAATATATCACAACAATCATAAATATTACTTTATCATCACTTCTTAATTTTCATAACATTGTTATAAGCATCTAACATCACTATTCATTTCCATTAATTCACCCAATCACCATTTCTTCATAAAAACACCCTTCTTCCATCTTATAAAAACAATTCCCCCCTCACATGCATTCAAAAACCACAATCATTCATCCAAATCCATCCATCATAATTTCCCTTCCATCTTTTTCAACCATATTAAATTTCAACATCAAATAGTTAACATAAACCACAAATCACAATCATTAAACCCTTAAACATGTGCAAAAAACCTATATCACACTCCCAATATCAACAATCTACCCATAATCATGAAAATCACCTAATAATTTATACTTAAACATGTTTAGACATACAAAACACATAATAGGGTTAGGTTAGACGGTATATCGACCTTTGGGATCGTCTCCCTACGATCCAATCGCTTGAAAATGACTTTTGGGGTGATCTCCGAGCTTAATCCTCCTTCACAAGCAAAAATCTCTTTGAAACCCTAGGTTTTCTCCATATTCTCTCCAAATTAGCTTTCGAACTCTAAGATAAGGTTAAACCCTTGAAATAAGGCCTATTTATAGGGACAAGGGGTTTAAAACCCTAAAAATCCGGTAACTTAGGGTTTTTCCCTACGTTATTGCGCATACCGTTCAAACGGTCTAAGGATCGTTCGAACGGTTAGGCATTGTTCGAACGGTCGTGGTTTGTTCGAACAGTTTTGCCTACTGGACCTTCTAGTTTGACATTTTCCTAGCATCGTTTGAACGGTTAAGGTCCGTTCGAACGGTTTTGCGTACTGTAATCTATTTCTGATGTTTTTACTGGCACCGTTCAAACGGTCTGGGGATCATTCGAACAGTCCTCCTTGTTTTCCTCATTTTTCCAATTATTTTCATTTGTTTTAGTCATTAATACTTTTTTTTTTTGATCGGTAATATCAATATTATAAAAAAAAGAAGCTTCACCAATAGTGAATCTCCAAGAAACAAAACAAACTAGAAAACAAGATGCAAAAACAGAAATACAAATAGACGAAAGAATCTTCCCTGAATCACTACGCAATCAACTCGTCCAACCCTATCTCCCTCACATCAACTATGGTGGAAATCCAATCCTGCAATAAAGCTCGCAAGCGGGAGCAAAGCCTCTCGAAAGATGACAAAGAGTTCTCAAACACTCTCTTGTTCCGCTCTCTCCACAAAGACCAAGACACCACCCCTGGAATAAGTGCCCAAATCAGCCCCAGAGGGCTATCCAGCGACACAAAAAGCCAACCTGTCAGCAAAGCCTGATAGGATGAGGGAAACACCCAATAAATCCCCAACTAAGAGAGAAAATACATCCACAGCCTCCTTGCCATCGGATAGTGAAGCAACCAATGGTTAACAGATTCCTCCTCCATCAAACACATATAACAATGATTGGGAAGACTCCAACCTTGCTTATGCAAATTGTCCACTGTCAAAATCTTATCCAAATAAGCAGACCAAAGAAAAACCGATACCTTCGAAGGCACCCCGTTGGACCAAACCAACTGATTGGGGAATTCTGCAAAATGGCTCGGGTTAATAACTTGCAAGTACGATTTCACAGAAAACCGACCCCTAGAGTTAGCCATCCAAACCTGGCGATCCTTAGCGGACTCATCAATGCGCACTGACTCTAGCAAAGCCAACATATTAGCAAAGTCTTGGACTTCCCAATCATTTAGTGCCCGGCTAAAAGAGGGACACCACATCACTGAGTCCGCATTCCGAACAAACATGTTTGTGACTGCCGCCGATTGATTAGGGGAAATCAGATAAAAAGACCTGAAGATCTGCAAAAGAGGGGATGGCCCACACCAGTGATCGGACCAAAACTTCACATCCTTCCCGTCGCCCACCTCAAGCCTATTATGTTTAACGAAATCAGCCCAACCTGCCACAATACCTTTCCAAAGTCCAACCCCATGAGAAACCCTAGGCTTCCGCGGTTCCCAACGATCTCTAAACCCATGACGAGTGACAATGACCCTTCTCCACAAGCTTTCCTCTTCCACCCCGAATCTCTAAAGCCACTTCCCTAACAGAGCCGCATTAATATCCTTGATGTGCCAAATGTAAAGGCCCCCATGCTCTTTGGGCTGACAAATCCACTTCCACTTAACCAAATGAAGCTTCTTAATTAGTACCTTCTCATTCCACAAAAAATTCCGTTGCATCCTTTCCAACTTGGAGGCAATAGAAGCCGGAATTTTGAAAAGGGAGAGGAAATACATAGGGAGACTACAAATAATAGTTTTCAATAATGTGAGTCTGCCTCCTTTAGATAGCGACAAAGCTTTCCAACCCGACAATCTCTTACGAAATCTATCAATAACCGTCTCCTATGCCCCCAAAGGAAGCCCTAAATACTTGGTAGGTAGCGCACCTGTCTTACATCTAAGACACTCAGCCAACCCCTCCAAATTAGCTACTTCGCCTACAGCAAATATCCGACTCTTCTGGTAATTGATTTTTAACCCGGATACTGCTTCAAAGCAATGAAACAGATAACCAATGTGAGTAAGATGACTAGCCGAGGTGCCACAAAAAAGCAAAGTATCATCTGCAAACTGAAGATGAGAAATCTGAAGCGCGGGATTTCCCACTACAAAGTCACCCCACACCGCCTCAGATGCCTTCCTAATCATTCTGCTTAGAGCTTCAGCCACCAAAAGAAAGAGGAGGGGGGATAGTGGATCTCCTTGGCGTAGACCCCTCGAGCATTTGAAAAAACCATATGGAGAACCATTGATCAACACAGAGAAGGATGAAGACGAATAGCAACACCTCATCCACGCGGGCCATTTATGCCTGAACCCCATCCGACTAAGAGAGTAATCCAAAAAGCTCCAACTCACATGATCATAGGCTTTTTCCAAATCAATCTTGCAAATGATACCAGGCTCCTCCGTCTTCATCTGCTCATCCACCACTTCATTAGCAATTAGAATCTCATCTAGTATCTGTCTACCTCCCACAAAGGCGCTCTGTTCCGGAGAAATCACATGACCAATCACCCGGCTAAGTCTAACTGTCAACACTCCAAAAATGTTAATTAACACAAAACACATCGCCATTAATAAATTTGACTAATTTACCCATGTTATTTACAATAATGACATAAAAATAAATGCTGGTCTCTACACTTTTAGGACTGAAGTCATGGGTTCGATCCCATCTACCAACCCTATGAAAGGAAAAAAAGAAGTTAGTCTCTACTTGCAATGAACTTTTTAATTGGTGTTGGAACTAAGATTTCTGATTCTTGATTGGTACAGATTGTACATGAGGAACTTGTGAAATTGATGGGTGGAGAGGTATCTGAACTGGTTTTTGCAAAATCTGGCCCCACGGTGATATTATTAGCTGGTCTACAAGGTGTCGGAAAGACAACTGTTTGTGCTAAGTTAGCCTTTTATCTTAAGAAACTGGTATCACCTGAAGTCTCAAAGCATTTCTCTCTCTCTATCTCTCAGCATGTCTTTGGCACGTTTATGTACTTAAGGCAGATCGAAAATCTTGCTTAACCTTGACACTAGTGGTATCACCAACTACAGGGAAAGAGTTGCATGCTGATTGCCGCAGATGTATACAGGCCTGCTGCAATCGACCAACTTGTTATTTTGGGTGAACAGGTAATGAAACTTTCATTGTCCATGGAAATGTTTCAATTCCATTTTGCTAAGCAGTATATCGTTGCTGAAGTATCAAGTTTAGTTTGCTATTCATGTAAATTTTCTTTAAGAAATCAAAGCAAATTATGCAAGTGGCATGAAAATAATATTTTATGAATGCTAATTGGGGCACCCTTTTGGTTTGGAGATTCAAAATCCAAAAGATGTATTGTCTGACTCTAAGATAGCAAACAAGAGGACCTGAGTTTCTCTTTGGGCTTGGTGTGGATTAAACCTCCCCGTTTTAGAATATAAGACAAAAAGGATATAAGATGACAAATACACCAAAAGATAAAATATTGAAGATATAGATTGAAGGGCAAACTAATTTCATGGAATTTGCACGTTTAACAATTTTATTGGATTCGTTTCTGCGTACTGGACTATCGAGTCGAAGGTGATTCTGAAAATATTGCTTGAATTAAATGATCTCACTTAGGCAGCTTTTAAATGAGGTTTGTTGTACATTAAACATTCATCCATCCCTCCAGTAAATGCAGCATCAATGGAATGATACATGTTCAATTTTTGGTACTTAATTTAGTAAACAAGCTTAATGGAATTTTGCATCCTTGTGTAATTTTTCTTCTTTGCTGGCTTGAATAAAACTCTATATACATCAATAAATAGTCGGAAAAAAATAGATAACAAAGTAGGATGTGTGGTATAGCATCGATTTTAAGTAATAATGTTGGTGAAGATACTAGCATTATACACTTAAGATTCATTAGGTTTTTATTTACTATGTTCTTAACTTGGCTTACTGATTGCTTAACTGTCTACTTCATTTTATCATTTAAACTTTAGAGTGATTAAATTCATTCTCATATTCAGTTATGAGCTTGTGACAGGTGGATGTGCCTGTTTATACAGCAGGGACTGAGGTTAAACCTTCACAAATAGCTAGGCAAGGTCTGGAAGAGGCCAAAAAGAAGAACACAGATGTGGTCATAGTGGATACTGCCGGAAGACTTCAGGTTCTATCTTTACATTTGTAATAATTCTATAGATGTTTCTTAAACGACGTTTTCATTTCATCCACTGGCAAGTATATCTTAACTGCTGATCTTAGTTGACATGTCATCTCTTTCATCAGATAGACAAAGCAATGATGGATGAATTGAAAGAAATGAAGCGGGCATTAAATCCCTCAGAAGCTTTACTTGTTGTGGATGCAATGACTGGCCAAGAAGCTGCGGGTATTTGGATTTCCATTTTACCCCATTTAGGATGAATTACTTTCTTGGTCTTCAGTTACAGTCTTACATCATGACTTAATTTTTTCCTTTCTTTTATGAAAAAATTCATACTAGATGCTGCTATTTCCATGGAGGTGATGGAGTTGATCTTAACTTGCATGCAATGAGCTATGACTTCAATTTGGTTTCCATTATGTGTATATTTCTAACTTTTGTTGATACGTCTGTCTGTTATCCTTGTGCAATCTTTTCATGTGCCTACATTTTTTTATGGGTATGTGTGCCTACATATTTATATTGCACAGATACATATGATACTATATATTTATTCTGTATTAGATCTAGATGTTTGTTTTATTTTCACCCATAAACAAGACTATGCATCATATTCAGTGCATAATACCAACTGTTGGTTGGCAACATGAATCTTGTTCACCGTTCTATTCTACTAAAAGCCATAACTTGGTGTGAGTGGGTGTCTGCTACCGCACAATGTAGACATTCATATCTGGGTACCTCTATTTAATAGTATAAATAAGTACAACTGCACGAGTAGCAGTACTATATTAGTATAAAACTACGGTTTTATACCTAGGCTTTGTAGAAGAGGAGAAAGAATGAGTGAGGAATAGTGTTTGGAATAATGTCTCCAAACCCTTTAGATCTCCTTTTATATCACTAATAAGATGGAAGGACATAAATGCCCTTAAATACATAAAAGACTATAGACAATAACTGACAATAAAGTAACTATACAGTAAAGAGGTGAAGGGGTTATTTAGACGGCCCATTACAACACTATTGAAGCACTCTTTAACACAATCCTTAAAGGATTCTGTAAGTTTAAAGTATATAATAGTATCATGCTATTCTCTCTCTCTCTCTCTCTCTCTCTCTCTCTCTCTTTGTGTGTGTGTGGGTGTCGGTGTGCTTTTTCATACTTTCATTTTCATTATACTATTATCATTTTCAATCCTCTAGCAAAATGAAATGAAAGTCACATTTTTCATTTAAAGTGCAATCAGTACTTGATAAGTATCAGTATTTGAGTTGGCTCATACGTTCTCTTTTATCCGAATGTAAGGATGCCAGCTTGCTAAGGTAAAATCGTTGGGGGTCAAAACCACAATTGGGTTCAAAACATCCTTTCCTGCTTACTCACTAACCATCACGCTTGCCTATCCACAAACATTTAAGTCCGTTCTTACAACACTCATGAATCATGATGATACAGACCATTATCTTCTGTTGTAGGCTTTGTTCCCGTGAAAAAGAATATACGCTCTCTTTACAATTCTTGTTTTGGTAGGTAAACTAAAATTGAACCTGTAACTTCATGGTTGTGACAAAAAGGACACCAATTAATTTAAAACCTACGTTTTTTTTGTTAATTATTATTATTATTATTATTTATTGCCATAAATAATGAACAAAGGTTGTATACACATTAGAGTTAAGGTTATTAAGGTCAAAGTCGTGATTCTGGATTGCAGAATTCTGGATTGCATATATGGCTTCCAAGTTCCATGTATCTTGTGCAGTTGCTGAAGCAAGAATATTGACTGTGACACTTCCAGAAGTTTCTTCTTCTCATTATCTTGTCTTGGGAATTCTTTGCAGCCTTGGTCACGGCATTCAACCTTGAGATTGGTATTACTGGTGCCATTCTGACAAAGCTAGATGGGGATTCTAGAGGTGGAGCAGCTTTGAGTGTTAGAGAGGTTTGCCTCATTATTACTTGTGGAGATTCCTTCACCAAATGATCTTTTTCTAGATTGAGCAGCAGATTTTATATGGAGATTCCTTCACAAAATTCACCAAATGTTTTTTTGTTGGAATTTTTCATACCTATATCCTTCAAGCACTATGTTTTGCTTTGTGATATTGATCAAATTGTTTCTACTTTCTAGTTTTTTTCTCTTTAAGGAAAATGTTAGATTCCAGTTTTATTTTTTTTCTCTTTATGGAAATTTTAGATTCCAGTTTTAGTAGTAAGCATCGTATTTGAATATGTACTATTATTATAATTCTGTTCGCATATCTACTTGTTCCATTTCTCTTTATTGGATGTCTGTTCTTAGTAGTCCGACAGGAACCTATGATTTTTGTACTTATTATGTAATTGCTCATTTCATTTAAGATAGAACTTTCTTTTCACCTGATTTGTGGTCTGGATAAAATTTTCAGAAACGATAGTTCATTAACTTGGTGAGAACTTACCGCATTTTCGCTTCTTGAGGACTACTAATCAATTCACCGTGATTTTATTCTTATCCTTTATTCATTGTTTGATTTTTTTTCAATCAAACTTTTCCCTTTTAGCATACCATCTGTCTCCGTATTGAAACCAATGTTCCAGAAAGTAAGCCGCCTACTGAACCACCAAAGTCTTTGTATCTGTCAGGCAGCCTCAACTGACATAGATCAGATTGCTTCAGCAGAAAAACAAAATATTAATTCGAATCAGAAACATGAAATTAATTTCTGAGACAAAACCCAAATAATAATATACTAGTGAGTCATTTTAATTTTTAAAGTTACGTTTTTCGAATCATTATAAGCAAAAGCGAAAATTATAGTAACTTAGTTACATGATTTAACATTGTTATCAGGTATGGTGCCCACTATCTGCTTGAGGTACAGACCAGTTGGATGATCCTCATCAATTTAAGATTTTGAAAATGATGTGCTACACGTGCACACAGTATGTTCGAAAGGTGTAACTTAATATACTATAGTACAAGTAGTGTAACTTAATATACTCAAATTAAAAGTTCGAAAGGTGTTAAGTAAAAAAAGGCAAAGCTAAAAGCTATAAGAGAGAAGATGGTTCTCATTAGTGCTTTTGATTTAAAAAAGGAAGAAACATTTTGAAGTTACTCATTTGGGTAATTCAGTACCCACAAAAAAATGCAAAGAGCTATTGAACCAACTGACCTGTTTCTTAAGTGGCGATGCTTTCCCTAATTATTGTCCAAGTTCCTTTGAAATTTTAAAGTATCTTTAGTTGTTAAAAGGTTACACCGGTGGTGAAATCATTTACTCATCAATAATTAATGATTGGACTGTGACAGGTATCAGGAAAGCCAATCAAGCTCGTAGGACGGGGAGAGCGTATGGAAGACCTTGAACCTTTCTATCCAGATCGTATGGCGGGACGTATCTTAGGAATGGGAGATGTTCTTTCATTTGTGGAGAAGGCACAAGAAGTTGTAAGTACCATTTGAATTCTAATCTCTCCATGAAAGCACAATGTTGTGATGTGCTTCTGAACTGAATTGTGTAAATAGATGCGCCAAGAAGATGCTGAAGAATTGCAAAAGAAGATCATGAGTGCAAAATTTGACTTCAATGATTTCCTAAAGCAGACGCGTGCTGTTGCACGGATGGGTTCCATGACCCGTGTTATTGGAATGATCCCGGGCATGGGGAAGGTATAACTACCTAATTTTCCTTACTTTTCTAAATTTTCCTGTTTGCTGGTAACTATGCCCTGCTGTGGTTAAGTATTTTTCATGGAGAGGTAGAAATGGTATAACAAGGTAACTGGTCTTGGGTTTATTGTCTTTCTTAGTTATGGACCTGAGATGGGACAAGTACTGAGAACCAGCATGCTTTCAAACTATTTCAGTTGTTTTTAAAAAATAAGAAACCTACAATTAACTCTCCAATCCATATGTATGGGAACAGGTTACTCCGGCACAAATTCGAGAGGCGGAGAAGAGCTTAAAGATAATGGAAGCAATGATTGAAGCAATGACTCCCGGTCTTTTCTTCTCTCTGCTGTTTGAAATTCCTTGTTCTAGAGATCATATAGTATCTTAGGCAGGAGCAACTTATCGTAGCATCTTTTATCATCCACTTGTGTTTCTCAAAATCTTGCAGCTTTTCTTAAGAATAAGTTGTTTTGAAAGTTTAGAAACATGTCTCTGGGTACGTGAATAGCACCAAGGGATGATGCCGGATGTCGTATAAGTCATTTTGTCCTACAAAGGATAGCCCAGCCCCTCTGCTGCATGTTTTCATCTTGTTTCTATGTCTGATAGCTTATTAATTAGCCTTGTGAAGCTTCCTTTTTAAAATTTTCTGAGTTTGTGACTTACAATGAACAAAATATTATTTGCACAAGATGCATTTGGGAGAAGTCTGAATCGTACAACAATCTGCGAGTTATATAGAAAACATCAAATGTATTATGCACGGGGGATGATAACCCAACCCATGTTGAGGTTGGTTCCTTTTGCCCCATGTCATCTGTGGATACATGAATAACACAGGATGATGTAAGAGGTAGGATGAGTCAGTAACTTGTCCTTCCTAAGATAATCCAGCTCCATCTATGCTACATGGTTTCACCTTGTTCTGTGCCTTATACCTTGTTAATGTGCTTTATGAAGCTTCCTTTATATATTTTCTTCCTTTTCCAATTTTACAGATTATATTGGTCTGAAAATCTTATTTGCACAATACGCTTTTTTTTTTTGGAAGATGCATTTGGATTTTGGCTAGCTGCATGATTTCCATTAGTTCACTAAGCATGTGGAACTTGATTTAACTTTTTATTTGTTCTAACAGAATTTGATCCAGCATGTTTTTATAAGACATCGCCAAAATTACTTTGCTGGTCTAATGAAAGTATTTTATTTAGGGGCAAAATGTTATAGTCCGCTACAAGTATTAAAAGAGTAAAAGAAGCATAAACAATACAACAATCTGCAAGTTGGACAGATTCCCTCAATAGGTTTATACACAGATGAAGATAACCCAGGGGGACTTTGGCCTCATGTTGAGTTCACTTGCCATAGGAAAAAGTAGTGAGATAGTAAATGCATGACACCCCCACATAGCACGTATTCCCCATTTACAATCTTTTATATTCCTCAGTATAGATAAGCATCTCCTTACGATCCATCCCGTAATTGTCTCTTTAAGACCATGGTCCATCTTTGTTTTTTGCTCACACTAGTGTGCCTCAGACCTTGGTTTTCAGTTCAGGCCTTTCTAGCCAGAAACCAGTGTAACCAGGTACTCCGTGCTTTTGCCAAACTGGAACATGTTTGTACATGCTTATTTTCTACAGGAGCTGTCTGGTTAATGTTTAGGCTTTGGACAATATTGGGATTCCTTTTGCCTCTCTCGTAGATGCACTCAGACTAATCTTGCTTGTGTCTACTGTTAACTGTAGATCGCTCACCTTGTTTTGTTGCTTCCTCTCCTCCGAGAGCTAAATTCCTTTTAAGAGGCATTATCCCAAGATTTTGAACATCTTTTGAAAGAAAAAAAAAAAACACGGGTGTAATTTTCCTTCTGTGAGGGTATTTCTCAAGTTGAGATGAGTTTGGATTTTTGCCTATGCAAAAAACACCGTGTTAAATTAGTTTAGTTTTCCATTCAATGAAGATGTCTATCAATATGCTTCACAGGCTTCTCTCATTCCGTGGTTTCTTTGCAGAGGAAAGGGAAAAGCCTGAACTGTTGGCGGAATCCCCTATGAGGAGGAAGAGAGTTGCTGAAGATTCTGGAAAAACAGAACAGCAGGTATGTAGAGCTGTAGGTTGATATAAATCTGTTGTAATCTTGGCCTCATCTTGGTCCGTCACCACAAACAAATGAGATGATCTGTGTACTTGATGTGAAAGTGAAATTTAGGGTACTCAATTATTTCAGGTCAACCAACTTGTTGCTCAACTTTTCCAAATGCGTGTCCGTATGAAGAATTTAATGGGGGTCATGGAAGGTGGATCCATCCCTGCACTGCGAAACCTTGAGGAGGCGCTTAAATCTGAACAAAAGGTTCCCTCCCTTTGCTTATTTTGTTGTGAGTGTGTGCATGTGCATGCCTGCTTGGGCATGCACTTTTTTTTCTTTCTTCAATACTCATATAGTTGCATTCACACATCATAAGGATAAATAAAAATATGCATATTGTATGGGGAAATCATCTACAATTGACGAGGGTTATCTAAGCACGTGTTATCTCACCACCACTGGCGTTATATACCATTTTGTTGTGTTATCTACTCTGAAACATTTCACAATTCCAAACAATTAAGGTCTTTAAGAAGGATTTTGTTAAATGCATACATGAATGCTTAACATTTCCTGATCTAGACTTTTTTATCGTATATTTATGCATTTGGCAAGCTACGCTGCTATTATGTAGTAACATTGAACATATCATGAATGTTCTTTATTTATTATATTTAACTTCCCAATAAATAGGAGATTTGCTTTCTAATTAGAATAGGACATGCACCAGCCATGAAGGTAACTCAGCTAATACAGATTACCTTTTCTTAAAACATCTATTTTTTATTTCAATTTGTCAAATGGCAGGACCATTTCGTCTGATTTGCTACTTTTTGGATTCGTCAGTAATGTAAAACACGACAAAAAGGAAATTATCCTCAATGTTTAATGAACTTCTTGATATGCACGAAGTTCTCTCACTGTTTACCATTCTCGAATGTTAAAAAGATCAATCCTTGCAACCTTCATGGTTTTATGGTGGGATGTATGCTTCCAATTGATGTCTTTTATTTCCTCCTCTACCAGGCTCCTCCTGGTACTGCCAGGAGAAGGAAGAGGAGATCGGAATCTGGGAGGCAATTTGCCAACTCAACATCGACCAGGCCAAGTCCTGCTGGGTTTGAGGCCAAGAGTTGAGAAACAACTTTCTTGAAGACGGGCTCGGAGACTGCTTTTTAAAGGGTGAGTTCCACATTATAGCTTTACAGATTATGAAGAGTAGAGTTGCCAAAGGTCTTTCACCTGTGAGAAAAGTTCTTGCATTGTCTGCATGAGTTCAATTGCAGCGAAAATTCGAGCTGCCCCTAATGGTACATTTTTCATTGCAATGATGTCATAACCACCATGGGAATAGGATTGAAGCCACATTACTTTCTGTTCCATCCTGATCTGATGATCTTAACTATTCAAGTTGTATTATTTGAGAGGTTGCAATGTCATTGCAAAAATTTCAGCTACTTGAAACAACTTATAGGCTCATTGACTAACCTCCCCCCCTCCCCAAAAAAAAGTAAAGAAAATTTTCTTATTATATAGAGGTTAGATTTTTTTTTAAGTAAATAATATCTAATTTCTGTATATAGTGCCCCCCAAATTAGGATGTAATTGTTGATTATGGGGGAAGTTTGTTTCTCTCAAAATTTTATAATTTTTTTATATGTACTAGTGGGTGGCATGTGCGATGCACGTGAGAGCGAGGGGAAGGAGTTAACCACAGTTAGGGGTTAAAAGTGACACATGTTAACCCACGGGTGCGATTGAACTCGCTAGTGGCATGTGCGATGCACGTGAGCGCGAGGGGAAGGAGTTAACCATAGGTAATAGGAGTTAAAAGGGACACGTGTTAACCTGCGGGTGCGATTGAACTCTCCCCGAGTTCAATCGCGATTGGCTGTGATTCTAAATAGATAGATGAGCAAGGGGTAGTTTGGGAATTAAAGTAAAACATTAAATCAAAGGCAAGGGGCAGTTTGGGAATTAAAGTAAAACATTAAGTCAATGTTTTGTTTTTATATAAGGGTAGTTTGAGAATTTCAGAAAATTCATCTCTGCAAGGCTCTCGCATTATAATAGTAAAGATAATATAAAAATTAAAAGGTTAATTCTATTTCTATAATGGCTCCCCCAAAAGGGAGGGCCTTGTGTTTTCTTGTGTACTATACCTTTTATTGGAATGTAACGTTAACGAATTTTATGACCATGATAGATTTGTTTGGTCTTGGTGGCAAAAAATGCTTATTCTGTCACGATCCGATAGGGTTGGAGAAGCTGAGTTTGAATATAATGAGGTGTGTCAATTTATATGCCCCGTTATTGTGTTGGTATCCCTGGTGCACACCTCAAGACTCTTTTTCTGTTTGTCTGGTATTGTTCTTATGATACAGTTGAAGGCAGAGAGCGAAGAAGCAACTAAAAGATTTGACACTATCGTGCGGTTAATGAGTGAAGAAAGTGTGCGCTTTCAAGAACAGAAAACATCAGATATGGGTCTTGCTTTCCATGAATTCGCAAAGGGACGGACAACTGGCAAACGAGATTGCAGATGTGTGGCGTAGTCTTCTCCCTAAGCTCGAAGCTTGTTGTTCTGCTCAGACATGAGTACACAAATTTAGTTCAGTCCTCTTGCTTTGTAAAGATCTCCTGACTTCTGAAAAAAGTGTTGTTATTTCAATACAAGATGTTATAGACTGTTGGTTGTTCTCCAGTTCCTAACTTACACTGACCACAAGCTAAACAAAACATGGGTACTAAATCTTCTCGAAATACCATCTACAAAGCAGCTCTTGTCTTTTCTCCAGCCTCAGAATCCATTTCCGTATTCGAACTGACATTTCCTAGTTTTACATACTGCTGCTTCTGCCTACTTTTCTTTAGAATCATCTCTGATTTCTTCATCAATCTGATGTACTTCTTTCTCACCTCCAAGATGAGGTGAGTCTCCATAGCCGAATCATCACTGTAAGCTTCTTTGAGAATTGCTGTGCAGGTCTTGTTCCTCAACGAAAGGTAGAACATGTGGGTGGCGTTCGAAGGCCTTGTAGAACTTCTGGGGTAATCCTAGATGGGTACGAAGGTACAGAAGCTTCTTTCTCTAGGCAGAGTGATCGATGAAGAGGCTGAGTAACTCATGAAGAACGCCCACGACCCGCTTCTCTGAAACATCACTATTTGGATCCAAATGGGAAGAGTCTTCATAGGGAGATTCTGAAACTCATCTAACCAGCTAGAAATCTTTCTCTTCAACCTCAACCCCTTTGAAGGGAAAAGAGGCAAGGAAAGTGGCACAGATGATCCATCCGAATTCACACCTCTCTTCAAGGCATTTCTCTGAATTACAGACAACATCCTCTCATCAGAATCAACAGCCAGTCCTCGAAGTCCTTCTTCCATTTCAACAAATTTGAAAGTCTCATCGAGATTCACTTCCGGGTTTTGCAGGAAATCATCAGGCAACCCCAAATACCATTGCAAACCTTGAATGATCTTCAATGGCAGCTTCTTCTCCTTGGACATCAGTATTAGCTTCTTTAGCCTGACATTGAGATCTAATCTTCGATCTTCATACACAGCCCGCTCTTCTCTATCGAGATTGACGGCTTCCGAAGTGAGCCTAAACCAGGGAAGATTGTAATTTGGGCCAGTGAATTCTTCAAAAACAGATGGGTATTGCCTGAGAAACCTGGTAATTTTGATGGGTACTCCCAATTCGAATCCCCTCTTGGAGACAGCAGAGATTGGGATGGAACCATCGGATTCGTTGGCGATGCAGTTCTTGAGAGAGATGAGTGGTTTGAGTTGTGGGGATTCATGAATGATTTCAATACAGTCATAGAAAGAGTCTTTCTTCCATTTCATCTTCACATCCACATAATTGGATTTCTGGGTGTAGCTGTAACTGGGTTCTTCTTGGAATAGGAGGAGGAGAATTGATCTCAGTTTTTTGAGTTTTGTGGGGTTCGTTTGATTCAAGAACATCATTTTTGTTTTGGTTGGGATGTTGGAAACACAAACTTGGAAGTTTCTAGAGTCTAACCTCATGATGTCTCTAGACTCCTAGAGTTTCTAGAATTTGGTAGAAGCATTTGAATTGGAGAACATGCAAAGATTTTCTAGAAGATTGTTCTCTTGGAAAAGTAAGAAATTTTTGAAAGTTTAAAAGGGCATTGCCCTTGTGTCTTATGGAAAAGTCTAGAATAGGGGTACACTTGTAATTTCACTTATGATAAAACTCTATAAATAGGAGTGAATAGGCTATGGTTTTGGTATTGAGTGGAGAAAGACTTCTAGTGTTTGTAAGCATTCCTTTATCCAATACTTTATCCCAATACAGTGAGTGTCTCTTCTTAATAGGCAGTAGCCTTCTTTGAAGTTTAGCTTTCTTTGTGTGGTTAGCAACATCTCCATTGTCTTGGGCAAGGCAAGGCTTAGCAAAGCCAACATGGGAAAGTTTCAGGAAGTTGAAAAATGCAAGTTCCACATTTCAGCTCAGTGTCTCTCTAGTGTTCTGAAACGGATTCTTTTTCTTTTATAAAGTCTCTACGCAATGATTTAACGACAAAATTTATAGAATTCAATTCCGCAGTGAAGAGGTCTTAATTAACAATACCATAGTGTCGTGGAGTCGGGAAAAAAGAGAGAAGCGTCCGACTGTTTATCCGTCTCTCCATTCTTTCTCTCTCTAGGCTCCTTCTCCTTCAACGCTCGCCAGAGAGATGCCGATGACGGAAGCTACTAACCGCCGATGACTTACCAGTGAGGGACCTGTTGTTGTTGTGGTGGAAACAGTTACCTACTGTTGCCATTGTGGACGATAGAGGAAAGAGGGATCTGCTACTGTTGATGTTGTAAGTGATGAGAGATGCTGCAAAGATGCTGCTGTAGATAGAGGGCGATGGTAGAGTTGGGGAGAGAGAATAGTGAGGGGCTTTTGCAAATGAAGGGCGGTAGCGTAGATGCTAATGAGGGAGAGTGTATGGCAAGTTACACAGTGTTGAAATGATAGGCATATTGTGAGGGGTTTGCTACTGTAATATAAGTGAGATAGGTGAAAAGAGGGGATGAACATGGAGAATGGCCGGGTAGTTCCAAAATGCTTTACCAAGAGAAACCCTAACCCCTCTTTTACGATTCTATTGTGGACGTTTTAGGTTTTTTTAACGAAAAGGCCCCCGTTTTATTATCTAAATTAAATCATAATAAACTAACTATATAATTCAAATGCATCCAAACAATAATAGAATTATGAATTCTTTAAAATTCAATTCAGTAGTTTTTTATTCTATGAAATTCAATTCAATTCTTTGGGTCAATTCCAATTTCATAAATCCAAACGTAACTTAAGGGTTTTCCTTTTTCTACGTACATCCAACTCCAAGCGGATTCAAATTGGATGACAAATAATCACAAGGATTTTGCTAGCCCCAATCGCAAGTCTTTCACAGACACAACTTGGTGTCACAAATTTTCAGCTGTTTATTATTTTAATAGGTTAAATTATCAAACTTCTCCACTGGTATGCCTTACATTGCGTCTGTGGAAACATTTGGAGTAAATGCGACTGGGGATAGCACTCCTCATAATATCACAATGAAGATAAAATTCCAATTTCTTCCTGAGCTAATTCTCTTACACCTTGTTGATTCTCTAGGTATGTTTGGTAGCCTAGAAAATAGATAAAAACATAGAAAAGAAAAAAAATGATTTTTAATATAATTTTTAGTTGGGTTTTGTCTAAATTTTTATCTTTTTTTCACTTCTTTTCTCGGCAACCTAATATAAGGTAAAGAAAATAGTGTGGAAAAGAAAATCGAAAGAAAAATAACAGAAAATAGAGCAATGCTAGCTCTACTTTCTCTGTCATCTACTCTCCCATTTTCTCTTCTCGACAAAATGACAAAAAATAATAGTGGGTACCATAAAGAGATGATACTAATTTTTTTGTCTTCTTATCGAAAAAAAAAGGAAGTGGGTGACAAAAAAAGTGGACCTATTATTACTTTAGAAAATATGACCCTAATTTTCTTCCAGAATGAGAATTTTTATTGGGTCCGTTCTTTTGCTAAGACTTATAAAGTCTAGCATCTTGCAAGTTTTGTCATTTGACAATAATACATTTTCTTTTGGTCAAATGCATTTTCTTTTGAAAACCAAATATATCATGTTTTTCATCTCTTAGGTTGCAATTCCTGTAAAACTTGAAATGCAATAAAATGAATCATTTCAAATTTCACTAAAAATAATAAGATTTTAAATCTCATTACCGTAAAGAATTAATTTTGTTAGAAATCTTGACAAAATAACTAAAATATCCTAACAACTTTCATTTTCATGACAAAGTACGAAGTGTCAAGTTTTATAAGTCTCACCAAATGAATGAACCTTAAAAAGTTTAGATTTAGGATGAAATGGAGAAAATCTATAATTTTATGCCTTGTGCCAAATCTTAACTACCACCACTTTTACCGCTACCTCCACCACCACAACTTTTACCATTGCCTTCGCCTTCAACACTTACCACCACCTCCATTGTCGCTGCTGCAAACACCATCGCCACTTTTACCACAACCGGCTCCTCCACTGCCACTGCCACTGCCGCCACCACTACCACTACCTCCATCACTACCATTACTGCTGCCATTGTCGCTACTATGGCCTACACCTCCGCACTCTCCTCACGGTGCTTTCTTCTCTTAGCAATCAAACAATAAATTATTTTTCTTTTTTTCCATGTTTTTTTTTCTTTTCTTAACAACAAAACAGAGGTGAAAATCCCGTGACCCTCGCATGTCCACTATGCTGGTTAACCATTATAAGGAATCATTAGGCTCTAGGACTGGTAATGGGTCATGTTGAGTTCACATTCGATTGAACACCGGCCATGTGAGTTTACCAGCGGTCGACTCGTCCATTTAAAATAACAAAGAGCAATAGTTCGCTCTACGGGCAAGGAAGGAACTATTGCTCCTCACTTTCACAAAGCCGCTTCAATTGCCCATGAACTTTGCAAAGGTTGATAGGTGGACATTAGGGGTGAATGACAGTTAAAAGAAACTTAATAGGAGACACGTCACATAAGAAGGGGCCCCAAGACCCCCTCCTCGTGTCTTCGACCGATGAGGTGATTATTTTACTATAAAAATTTGGTCGAGATGATAAATTAGAACCCAACCCAATGATGAACAGCCCAATCTGACCCACCTGTAGTCATAACTTTCAGAAATTGGTTAAAAGGGGGGGAAAAAAAAAACCAATCACTCAGCCTAATAAATACAATATATTTCATACGATATACACTTCATTTTAAAAATTAATATATGTTATGTAATTATCATTAAAATAAGTATGTATTATGACCCATCGGATCATGAGCCGAATTCAAGCCTGACCTAATTACAAGTGGTTTGAGCAACCAAAATATTAAAAGAGGATACAGATCCATCTGATGAAGGAATTATAGGATTTTTTATTTATTTTTTTTGGGTAAGAATAGACGGTTAGGCCACTACCCCAGTTTAGTGTGTTAGTATTTGCTCAAGTTAACCAACGGGGGTTGGGGCTGATGGCCAAGACCACACCTCACGAAGCGGAGGTCCTGAGTTCGATTCCCTGTTCTCGTTGGCCACCCTCCGGATTTATCCCGACTTTCGTGGTGCGTGTGGAGAGAGGGCTCTGCACGTGCCCGGGGAACTAGTCGGATGCTCTAAGAGGCCCGGATACCCTCGTCACCAAAAAAAAAAAAAAAAAAGTATTTGCTCAAGTTAATGAAATGGGTGGATATATACATCGAATAATCTCGGGATTGGATCCCGGACTAAGGGTGTGCTGTAAAGTGTAAACACGCACGCACGCACAACCAATGGGCCAACCTTCGCTTACATATAACACTATTAAAAAATAATAATAAATAAATAAATAAATTTCATAGTAGTTTATTGCAATTCTGGTAGTTTATTGCAATTGTGGAGAAATACATGGTGCTCTGGGGAATTTACCAAACCATGAAAGTCTCCCTCACCTCATACTCTTGTAGCTAAGTTCCCAAAGGCCTATCCTATTCCTACCCAAACTCCGAACCTATCACAAAACTTCCATCTTCTTTATTTTTCCATTCTTCTCAGAACTCAGAAGAGCCAACCAGCCATGGCTACTGCTATGAAGCCTCTCCTCCGCCCCGCGCGTGCCACTTCGCACGTGCCATTCTTATCCCTTTCTCCTCATTTCATTTCCCCGACGCCTGTGTTCAGTCACCGGTTCTGTAAATTAAGTGAATTTTCCGGTCACCGGACTGTAGCCATTGTTACCAAAGCATCATCGGAAAAAGACAAAATTGTACTTTCCGACGATGACGATGAAGGAGTCTCTCTTGGAACCATGAAACTGCCATTGGATACCGATGTATCCAGATTCGAAACTTTGCTTTTTCAGGTACATTTTTTTTTTACTTGGCAATTAGAACACAATCTATATGATAAAATGCCTCTATCAAACTATATGCGCCAACGGTCGGCAATAGGATTTTGGTTTTATATTTCAATCTATCTACAACCATGTATTGTTTCTAAGTGTATGATTTCAAATCCTTTCTCATTACTTAAATTCATGGAATCCTTGTTCATTTTCTTACGGATTCTGTTACTGGGGTTTGTCGTATTTGTCCAAAACATCGGGCACATCATCATGATCTTGATATATTTATGCGAGGAATTTGGACCCACTAGATCTTGTTATGCAAAAATGAGATTCTGGGGTTGATGGCCGCATGAAAACAAAGATAAAATACTCAGAGAAAGAACGAAAGACAGTTGGTCGATATTTATTTGGTTCATTGGTGACTGCTTCCACTGTATGAATATTAAGTACGAAAGGACACCTAATTAACCTGTAATGACTTGTATAGAATCTCAGGCCGCACCGACTATAGCATGTTTTATTCCTAGCCCAACTAAATACAAAAGCTCCACCCAAAATAAATAACTCTATGGTTGTTATATGGCAAAAATATTTCTATTTTGAGGGTTGCTGCCGTCCCCATCTGACCCTCCATCAGCTATAACTTGTGGTTGTAATTGCTAAAGGCCATAGAGCTATGGGATAGATTGGAGGTGCAAACATTGCAATTTTTTAGGTTAAAAAAAACATTTTAATCATGATGGGATGAGCTTAACCATCCACTTTATTACAATGAATGTATAGTTAATTTAGTAGATGCAGATTGATTAGTTGTAATAGACAATCACATTGGACTATATAGGAGGTATCAAATTTTGCTTATGAAAGATCCTTCGTATGTTTGTAATAGAAAACTTGCCCGAATTATGTCATCTCTCATGCTCCCGAACACCGTGACCCTAGTTTATCTATATCCAGATCGTTCATTTGGTGGGACCCCTCTTGGAAGTGATGATTACTGAACTGAAACTGTCCATTCATTGATAAACTACTACATTTAAATGAAATCCAATCAGGTTAAAAATTTCCTATCGATCCCTGAAGTTATACATATCAAACAACTTTAAAAGTTCCTTATTGTACAATTTATTTGCTAGCTTTGCCCATGTGTGCTTTATTATATAACCAATTGATAGCTCTTTAGGCCATTTGCATGTATATGATGAAGAACACAGAATTTGAAAACATAACTGTTAGTATATACCGTTGAATTATAGGTTTTTTCTCATTGAATTGCTGTTTTTTCTTTGTTTCTTTTTTGGTGTGTAACAGTGGGCGAACAGTCTCTGCCAAGGAGCAACACTGCCACTTCCGATGCCTTTGAAGGTTGGTTATTATATATTTCTTTCTTTTCTTGGACTCGAAACTTGTAAACGCATACTTAATAAATTTGTAAATGAGTATACATCAATACTAAGGTCATTTGGGCTAATATTGGTTAACCATTCGATTATAGCTGAATGTTTACTAAATCCTTCTCAGTTTTCCTTATCAGAATGTTTTGCATTTCAATTGAACAGGTCGACAAGATACCAGGTGGAGCTAGATTGGGCTTCATTACAATCGGAGATGGCAAGACCGAAGTTCTTGTCTACATAGATTGCTTGGTTTTTCCAGCAACCGAAGGTTCTAGTCCAATTTTCCGAGCTTTAAGGAATGGACCCTTGAAGGGTCAGTCACCTCCCGGTGAGCCAAGAATCATGAGAAGTCTTCTAGGAGCCCTCAAAAAGTCAGTCGAAATTGCTAGAGTTTAAAGGGGGTATTCTAGAGAATTCATAACACTTGTATTCTCTTTGAACTCATTTAGATGTAATAATATAGATTTTTTAATAATATTTTTGTATGCAGTATAGTGAAGTTAGATTTAACCAATTAAGCTTGATTTCTAAATTCTAACAAGGAAATCCAATGGGTGTCGAAACCAGGAGGTGAGTTAGCCTAGGGGTGTACATGGAGTGGGTTGATTTTTTTCCGTGAGTCCACATGGACTCAGATAAGCTGACCCACCCTCATCGAAGTCTGGATCATAAGTTTGCCAGATGTGCTGTACCTGGCCATAAACCTTGAATTATTTCATGATTCATAATGCTGATCTCACAAATTTGTGTGAGTCAGGCAATTCAAATTTGTAAATGGATTTGTTCAAATCCACCCACCAATTTGCTCTGATTCACGAATTAAGTCAATATAATCCGTCTCTTGGGAACTTGAGATTGAATTTTGAGGTAGCAAATTGAGTTTCGGCATTTCTTACTGACTAAATATTGCTGATTAACTAATTTCTTTTAAATTATCATGAGATCAATATGGTTTTTTGAGCTCTAGCCATTCCAGCAGCTAGGCAACCAGTTGTTAATCACTTGGCCTGAATGAGTTCGGGAGCTGTTTAAGCATATGCTGCTACTTGACACCAAAACCTCTATGCCGTCGACACCATATTCTGCATTTTCTTATAGCGACGATAATATAAAATATCTGGATTTACCTTTATGAGAAATGTGATCAGTATTAAAAATAATCATATTTACATATTGAATGAATGAAGTTTCTGAATATAGTGAATATCCCTGTGAACTGAATGATAGGAGCTCCAGGACCTTGTTATCAGTTACATGAATTAAACACACCAACAACAAATCAAATCTAGTTGAATTCAAAAACCAATTTTATGAATCATGAAATCTGAATCAGGCCGAAAACTATTAGAACTACAACTAGCCACCATAGGCTGAATTCAGAAGCTCAATCCTGTTATGAACTCATCTATTACTTATTTCGGATGGCTCCTAATATTGTGAATAACTACAAACTTCGTGCCCTGGACCATTTGGTTAAAAATTCACCGGGTGATTCCGTGCATCGAAAGGGACTAGTCCTTCCTTGTCAGGGTTGGGACACCCTCCGTTACCAAAGAAAAGAAAACATTTAGTGGGCCATACCTATACAAGTATGCTGAAGTTCTGATCCCCTTCTTTCAGTCTGTGGAGAAGACAGACTGTTGGAGAACTTCATCATTAATGCTTGGGACTCTCAACCTCAATGCAACTAAAATGACACTTAGATTGCAAACACAACACTTAGCTTAGCATATCTCTAACCTTTCTATTAAAATAGAACAGAAGGCTTTGATTGTTCTTTTCATATAAGTAAATAGAGAGTAGGATTGCTAGAAATTATTATGAGAAAAGAAATGGCTCTGAGGAAGAGAAAAGTAATTGATGAAAATTAGTGATTAAAAGAGAAGTTAATGAGTTGTCATAAGGAGTGCTAATATTGATAGTAGATGAGGACATGGATGCCTTGTAAAGGAGGATATTACTAGGCAATGGTTTCTCAACTTTTTGTCTCGTCTAGAAAAATTCCAAAATCAAAGACATTACTTCTGACAACACAGTCTTGAATCTTCCATGCTTTGGTTTCTCCATACAAACAAAGTTGTATTTGTTTGTCAAACACCACAATAAAAATACAAATAAAAAACAGCTAGGTATATGCAGTGACATCCATGGTGGCAGCAGATTTATCTATAAAACAATGTGAATCTTCACTCAAATTCTGTACTTCTTGTTCTCTTCGTGTCTTCGCCTTTCTCATGTAAGATATGCTGATTGCATATAAATAAGAACTTGGTTCTGAAATCTTTGAGTTGGGTCCACGGAAATGGAGAGAACAACAGATGCAGTAGAAAGGAATGGTGATGGCGATGAAGATGGTTATGATGCTGTCGTGGTGGGGTCTGGATACGGTGGTTCTGTCGCTGCTTGTCGGATGTCGATGGTGGGAATTAAGGTGTGTTTGATCGAGAGAGGTCGAAGATGGGAAGCTAGGAAATTCCCAACAGACAGTTTCAAGATCATGTCAGCCGTGAGGATCGAAAACAGGAAGTTGGGTGTCACTTTTGGCCCCAAAAATGCTTTGTTTCAGGTGTGTTTTATCCCCTCTTCATCGATTGCTTGTTTTATGCTGTTGCTTTTGTGCTACTCAAAACAATAAACAGAAGATGAGGTAAGTAGGCTTGGGTTGGAGTCATTCACATGGACCTTAAAACATGACAAAGACAACTATAGAGGCGATTGAGCCTGGCTAGGCAATGCCCGGGCGGTGCCTAGGCGATAAAAATAATTAAATTATATATATATATATATATAATATTAACATATACTCATAGCAATTCAAACCTCCTAAGGTTGATAATAATCTAGGCAAATTAATATTTAATGTTGTAAAGCTTGAATGCATGTCTTTTCCTACTGAACTGTTTTAAAACTATTTTCACCGGACTTTTGGGTTTTAGTAATGTTTTGATATGACAGAATTTATGACATTTTAAGATTTGAGAAATACTTTAACATTTGAAAGTTGAGATTTTGAAAAAAGAAGCTAAAATGTGAATTTTGTTCTTGAACTGGAAAGTTGACTTTATTCTTTAGGAATTTGAATCTAAGATAATATATGGAACTGAAATGGGGGTATAACCTTATTTACATATTAATATCTTAAGTGAATGACCATTTACTTAAATGATATTTATATGTACATAAGGTGTCAAAAAAAAATTACATTTAAGTGGAAATGAGAGAATGGTGCAAAACTACCCGCCTAGGGAGGTGCTTAGGCGATGATGTACCAAAATCGCCTAGGCGGTGCCCAGGCGACGCCTTGACTACACTGCTATGGTGTAGACCCCTTTTTTACTCCGAAACCAAAGTCTGACTTATTATTCTCTTTTCTAAATCTAAGCTGTTTAAGAAAATGTAGGTGTATGAACAAGATGATTCTCTAGCAGCAGTGGCGTGCGGGCTCGGTGGAGGGTCACTAGTAAATGCAGGAGTGATGGTACCAACCCCAGTTCGTGCAAGAAGGAACCCAAAATGGCCAAAGCAATGGGAAAAGGATTGGGAGGTCTGTGAAGCATCTGCATCTGCCATGCTGAGATTACAAAGTGTTCCACTTGAGTTTCCGAATGCCAAAATCATGGGAGAAATTGCCGAAGAAGAGATAGAAGAAAGTAGCCCAAATTCGATGAAGCTGAGTGTTAATTTTGATCTCGAAGAAGCACCACCTGATTCGATGAGATCAGAACAGATGGGTAGCTGCTTAGCTTGTGGAAATTGTCTCTCTGGGTGTCCTTATAATGCCAAGAATTCTACAGACAAAAATTATTTGGCTTCGGCTATCCAGGTAAAATTTTCTCCATCTTGAGAAGCTGTTTTTTCTATGTTTATTTATTCTCATTTCTATGTTAAAATCATAACTTCTTGTGATGCAGGCCGGATGTACTGTCAAAACAGAATGTCAAGTTCAGTATGTTGTAAAAAATACGGATGGAATTTGTGAAAAAAGAGATGGAATTAGCAGAAAACAGAGAAGAAGATGGCGTGTTTATTTTAATGATCTAGACTATATAACATCTGATTTTGTAATTCTCTCAGGTACAGTACAATAATAACAGTTTCAGGTACCTGGTTAGAATCCTATTTTAATTGTCATATGAAAATTAACAGACTCAACTTGTATTGTGCAGCTGGTGTCTTTGGTACAACTGAGATACTATTCCATTCGCAGAAGAGAGGATTAAAACTCTCAGAGAAGCTTGGATTTGGTTTTAGCTGTAACGGGAACACAGTGGCTTATCTTGCTGGAAGCCCAGCACCATTGAGTGCTTATGGGTTAGATAAAAAGCAATTCTCAAAGATACCTTTTCAAGATCGACCGGGACCATCCATTTCTTCATCCTATACTTCCTCGCTGGGGTTCACAATCCAGGTCCAAGCCTTCTATATTTCTCCATCTAAGAACTCAATTTCACTTTAGTTCCATTGAGTAATTTCTGTACATGTCGAAGCCTGGTATCTGGTTTTCAGATTCCAGTGACTGCAATACTGCATTATGGTACAAGTTCAGTATCAAAATATTTGTCTGCTACAATCTTAAAACTCTTGGACATAGATATGTACATATATAGACATTTACGCGCGAGCGCACACACACACCTGAATTATAGCTTTCCCCAGATCTTACATTGCCTTTTTTAATTTTAAATTTTTTTTGGGGCAGAGTGCGGTACTTCCGACGGCTTATCCTTACCTGCTATTTAAAGGGATAGCAACATATGGATGGCCTACTGGTTTCTGGTTCTTACATGGGATTATAGACAAATTGAAACACATGGTAGGTCTAAAATCCAGCCAAGCAATGGTGCTCAATGCCATGGGGTATGATGAAGGTGACGGAAAAATTACTTTAGAAAATGACACTAACAAGATCTGCTTCAGTCCACCTCATGATCCATTACTCCCACGAAAAATCATAGCCTTTCAAAAGCTTACCAAGAGACTAGGAGGTATTCTGTTCATGTCAAGGTCTAGGAGCACATCGGTTCATCTCTTAGGTGGGTGCAATGCAGCACCGGATCCTTTACATGGAGTCTGTAACCCCAGTGGTCAAGTTTTTTATCCAAAGTGTCCTTCTGCAGTGCACCACGGGCTCTATGTATGCGACGCGTCCTTGATCCCGTGCTCTATTGGCATAAACCCAAGTCTGACTATAGCTACAGCTGCCGAGCATGTAAGTAGGCACCTAGTGCAAGATGTTCTCAAGTACAAGAGTTCTGCCTGTCTAGTTCAACTATCCTCTGTAGACAAGCAAGATACAGAATTTGTGGACAAAGTTGTTGATCCAAAGCCAGAGTTGAGCCTTGATGGGAAGTTAGATGTCTGTCCAAGATTAACAGTCATGATAACGGAAACCATGAGAGGTTATGTGGGGGGTATGCCATGTACAGCTTATCTCAAAATGAAGATGAGCTCAGGAAGTCAGAAGGGATTTGATGAACAAAATCTGGCTTTAGGAGAATCTCATCCACTCCTAAGAGGAAGGGTTGGTGGATATGTTGTCTTTAAAGCTGTGGAAAAGGATAAATTGTATGTTATAGATGGGCAAGTGGAAATGTGTGGAGTAGATGAAAGAACTCCTTACACACAGTACATGCAGTACCATCTCCTCCTTGCATCCGCTTCTGGTTTGAGGTGTGACATAGTGTAGATTTGATTTTATTTCTAATTGTACTTTCCATGATAGAACTCAGAAATATTGAATTCAATGCAGATACATTCTTGAAGGGAAGAAGGTATTGAATCCGTATCTCCTCGCATCCTACATTTGGAGGGAGTCTACAACAATGCATGTGACATTTAAAACAGTCCCTCAAAACAGTACAATGGGAGAGATGGTGAATTTTAAAGGCGAGCTTCGTCTCTCTATGATAGAGCTCCTGAAAAGCTTGATAAGCTTGAAAGGGATCAGGAGAGGAAGGTTTATATGTCTACTCTTACAGACCTTCCTGAGAACATATCTTTTACAAATACCTCGAGGGAGCCACATGGACTTCTTCCCATCAGATTGTCACCAGAAACCTTATCCACCCAGTACTTTTCATGAGATAAAAACAGGTATGTGGAAAGCTAAATCCATTATTCAATTTCTTAAAAATTCACTTCAATTAAGAACTGCCTTGACTGAAGTCGACTTAATGAGCAGCCGTTTGAATATACTACCGTTTCTATTTTTTTCAAAACTAGAACGTTTTTCTGTTTTCAATTTTTTTTAGCAGGAAACACGTTTGGCATTACTATCACTTGTTTTAAAAAAGGAAAAATAGAAAATACATTTGGTTAATGTGCTGAACATAATAATTTAGTTAAACCATTCAATCCATGATGGTGGTGGTTGGGTGGTCAGGGTGGATGGTGGTGGTAGATTGTTGTAGATAGTGGTGGTGGTGGGTGATGGTTGTGGGTGGTGGTGGTGGTGGTGGTGGTGGTTGTTGGTGGTGTTGGGTAGTGGTGGTGGGTTATGGTGGGTGGTGGTGTGGAGCACTACGTTTAACATGTTTACCAAACATGTTTTATTAAGAAAAAAATTCCAATTTTTGTTTTCAAAAACAAAAAACAGAAAATAAAAGTGCAACCAAACGAGGCCTGAGTTGTTTTGTTTGAGTCTTGACAAGTCTTGAACAATCAGAACAATAAATTTAATAGCATAATAAGATTTTAATCAAAATTTAGTTAAATAGGAAAGGGTAAAATTTTGGAAATATGCCTTGAAACCTTTAAGATGGGAAAAGATGCGAGGAAAAATGACCATGCAATTCTTGGAAAACATTTTTTCCGCTTCAAAAAAAGAAAGTCGAAATTTTATTTCAGGTCGACTCTATGATTCATTTTCTATATTTCAAATGTCTAGTCGACTTGAAGATGAATCAATTTGAGTCAAATCCGACAAGTTTTTTAACAGGGCATAAAGCTCTTCTTTTTTAATGTGGACTAACAAGGTATAATTTGGTGTGTTTTATAAATTGTATAGAAGATGGATTTATCATCAGTTGCAGACAATGGAAGTGCAGTCAGAATCCATGGAGGCGTGAAGGAGAGAGACCACCACATCCAGTTCTCCTGGTTAATGGGCACTCCACTGAGAGTTACTGGCTGCCAACAGAACCGAAAGATCTGGTTAGAACTTTACTTGAAGAAGGGCATGAAACGTGGTTACTCCAACCAAGATTACACCCGTTGCATCATTCAAACAACTTCACGATTGTGGATATCGGGAGGTTTGACATCCCTTCCGGTAAAATAAAGACAAAACTCTATCAAATCTAAAAGTAGGATACAATTGAGTTGTTGGTGAGAATTTCTCACTGTTGTTATTTTTATTACAGCGATTAATAAGCTCCGTGAGTTGCATGGGCCATCTATAAAGGTTCATGTGATTGCACACTGTGTTGGAGGCTTAGCAACTCATATTGCTCTCATGGGAGGCCATGTCTCTGCAACACATATAGCTTCTCTGTCTTGCACCAACTCTTCAATGTTCTTCAAGCTCACTGTTTCATCAATAATCAAGATGAGGCTTCCTCTCATTCCTGTAAGCTCTTCCATCTCTGTCTCTCGGTTTTATTCACACCTTGATTGGCTCAATAATGGCTTCCACTGATACATTAGTACAGGTTAAAAATCAATCTCCTAAGAGTTAGGACTCAATATTGGGGCTAATCAGGAAAAGGTTACTATATAGTCTGAAACCAATGTGTGTCATTCCTGATGGGGATTTATTTATACATTCATACAGAATGGACTAGCTGGAATACTTCTGACACTTTCATCCTGCAGATCTCAATGTTTATACTAGGCAACAACAGAACCCTCTCGATGTTCGAAAGTTCCAAGGTCAGTCCACGACACCGTCTCCTTAAATCCATAGCCCGATTGATACCACGGTATGAGAGATGCACCTGCGACGAATGCGAGGTCTTTTCAGGCATCTTTGGCAACACATTCTGGCACGAGAACATAAGCCCCACCATGCATCACTGGTTAAACAAACAATGCTTGCCAAGGCTACCCATGTCGGCCTTTCCCCACCTCAGAAAGATCTGCAATGCGGGTTTCATCGTGGACAAGGATGGTAAAAATGCATATTTGATCCATCCTGAGAGAATGACGCTCCCGACACTCTATATCTCTGGGGGAAGGAACCTCCTGGTGACCCCACAGACCTCCTTTCTTGCTAACCAGTACATGAAGTTGCACCAACCTGGTTATAGACATGCAAGGGTGGTGGTGGAGGGTTTTGGGCATTCAGATCTCTTGATTGGAGAAGAGTCTTACAAGAAGGTATTCCCTTACATTATATCACATATTAGACTAGCAGAACAAGGAAGCACTGGTGCAATGGCTGTTAAGGAAAGAAAGTACAGTAAAGATGCCTTGTCATGGGGTCATGATCCATCTGAAGAAGGAAATGGGGGATTTGGGAGTTGGGTTTCTCCTTCGGTCCTTGTTTGGCTGTTTTTGATGTTGGTGTTGTTAGTTTCCTTGTTTCTATGATTTAAATACAAGAAAAGGAAGAAATAAATCACTGATAATTGTATTGTGATGATGTAATTATTTTGATTGTTATGATTTATAAAAGGAAATGACTGACCGTCGGATCAATATTTCTGCTGACCATCCAAAAGAACACAAACAACTAGACAGTTACAGCCATTGGACCAGAATAGCAGGTCCCTTAGATGGTAGTGATTGTGGGTCCTATTCCCCCACAGGTGCCATATTGGGGTTTATAGCTTTCCACAATATTCTTATGGTTTTATTTTTTTAACAATGTTTTTTGTGATATTAGTAGATGTTATTTGAATCATTTTTTTTTTCACTCCAGCAAATATTGCTCCAACCATGATGAGCTATAATTATAATTATTGGCGTCTCTGATTTCTTGGCGGGCCATTCCTTTAAGTGCACCAAGTGTGCAGATAAAAGAACTGCGGACGAATCTAGGTGAATCTGAATAGCAATATGGTTATTTTCATTCATTCCAAGATCCGATGAATGAAAAAAACTGAAAATGGGATTCGAATTGAATGAGGATTTTAGATTCTAAGATCCGATCCGACCCGACCCCATTGGAATGGAATGTAAATTATACTATTAAGAGCAAGTAAAAGAATTACATATATATTACATTATATGGATCATCTATATATATCCTGATGTTCCATGTTTTGCGCTACACACTGGGTAAAGAAGGTATGTATTCAACAGCAAATCAAATCTAGTTGAATTCAATATTAACTTATGAATCATGAACTTTGAATCCAGCCTATAACTAATAGAACTACAACTAGCCACCTTAGGCTGAATTCAGAGGCTCCAGCCTGTTATGAACTCATCTATTACTTATTTTAGATGGAGCCTAATTTTGTGAATAACCAGAGACTGGCCATGCCCTGGACCATTTTGTTAAAAATTTACTGGGATGACCTGGTCCATTGCACCCCTACTGTGATAATGGAGTAATATTTAGTGGGCCAAACCTATATGAGCATGCTGAAGTTTTGATCTCCTTCTTTCGGTCTGTGGAGAAGACAAACTGTCAGAGAACTTCATCATAATTGCTTAGGACTATCAACCTCAATGCAACTAAAATGATGACACTTAGATTGTGAACACAATGCTTAGCTTAGCAATGTTGGAATTGTTGGTGGTCCTACACAAATAATTTTATTAAACTAGTTTTGACATTTTGTTTTCAACAATTTCTATTTACTACATGGTTGGTGGTTGGGAATCCTACTGCAATTAAGGGAATTCCATGACTTGCGAATAAGGGATGTCCATGACTTGCAATAAAGGGATTTCCATGACTTCCATTTGCACATATGGTTGGTGGTTAACCATCTCTTCGATCTACTTAAAGCTTAGAAATCCATGATGGGAAGAATTGTCTAAGTTGCATATATATAACACAAGGGTAGCCGTCCTCTCCTCCTCCAAGCTTACACAAAGACCCACATAAAGTGTATAAGGAGAGAGAGTGAAAGGTAGAGCTCTCATAACAGTTTTCTTGCTTGGTGGTTTACGGGTCAAGTTAAAAAGAGTCAAGCAAAGAAGGATTAAAAGCTCTCAAGGTATTTTGTCATTTGATCTTGTTTATTTATTTTAATCAATGTCTCAAGCCTTGATTTGGGCTTGTGTTTATTTATATTAATGGATCAAAATCCCAACAAGTGATATCAGAGCTTAGGATTGTGCTTGAGTTTTCATTAAACTACATAAGGGCTGCCAAACAGTAGAGGATAATAGCCAAACTGCTTGCTGCAGGTTGGTCTACTAGCCAACCATTGATGCTTTGACAATAAGATTAATGCCTTGACTAATAGGCAAGTTGGTTTGGATGTTGTGTTAGACTTGACTATCACTGGCAATACAACCAGATTATTGCCTTTATAGTACAATGTCTATTTTCTCAAGTATGACATGTGCTTACTTGATCATTCATGCTCGGTAATGATAGAAGTGTGCACATGCATGCACACGTATCCAAACTTTGAACTTTTATTCACAAAAGGACCTCTTAACATGTTCTATTTATCAATTGTTATGTATGCACGTGAACATAAAATTTATTTTGTATGCTTTGAACATAGACATGGTAGGCCGACCAGATTCTAGGTCTTTCCTATTAAATGGGTCTAGGGAAACCAGTAAAAAGGTCGTTCAAGGGAACGTAACCAAAGTAGGTTAGTAATTTGTCCAAAGATGATCGATCTATGGAGGTCACGGTTTTCTTGAATATTGAGACACATGTCTCATTAAGATCGCAAGTTGCACTCACCTACGTGGAATGACTAATTCTAGCCAAAGCTAATTTAGAAAATTTCATGTAGATAGGGTGAATAGAATAATCATAAGTGTTAAAGGGAGATTAAGACAATCTTTCTGGCCAAAGCTGATGGAGAGTCTAGATCAAACTGAGGCACAAGTGACTAGGTCTATGCGTAGGGCTGTCAACGGATCGGATCCAGATCGGTTCTGCCTAGATCCGAATCCGATCCGATTAAGAATCCGACAGATCCAAATCCGATCTGAGATCCGTCGGATCATGAAGTAATCAATCTGAATCCGATCCGATTACATTTGTAAAATCCGAATCCGATCCAAATAAGGTTAATTTTTTAAAAAAAATTATATTTTAATAATATAAAATCTAATAATACCTTAATTAACTCTAATTAATGTTAATTTTTTTAAAATTAATATTTTATGCATAGAAAATCTAAGTAATATATTTAAAATGATTTTAAAAATTATTATAATCGGATAGGATTTTAATCGGATCGGATCACCTTATATCCAGATCCGATCCGATTATAATTGGATTCCACCGATCCGACGGATCACATATAGGGTCCAAAGTCTGGCTAATCGGATCGGATCCGGATCATGATCCGATCCATTGACAGCCCTATCTATGCGTGTTTCTTCAAACACGATTCGAAGGGCATATAGCATGTCAAAGTTTATGCCCAAAGGTGATGCTTAGATAATGCGCTATGCCTGTCCCATAGAGTGGATGGTTTGCACATGATTAAAACACTCTAATAAATTCAGCCTTGACCCTGGGCATGAATTTTAAAATGTAATGTTCCAAAAGAACACCTCATGACATTGGATTATGTCAATACAGTTATGGACGGGTCACAATTCAAAAGCAATTGGCAGGAATTGAGCCTTTGAATGGCTTGAATTACTCCGCTTGGCGTATGAATGTCGACCTGACACTAGGATATTTGGACTATGATTTTGTTCTCACTAAGAACAAACCTAAGTTACCGTCCGAAAACTCTACAGAGTTGCAAAAAGTAAAATACGCCAAGTGGGAGAAGGCGAACCGGATGGCAATGATGATCATGCGGGCTTCAATCAATGAAGCATTTAGAGGTGGGATCAAAACCACTGAAACGGCAAAGCAATTATTAATGATCATCAACGACCAGTTCATAGGCACTCGAAAGGCACTACAATACAGCTATCTGACACAGTTGGTCAATTTGAAATATGATGGTAACGGTAGTATTTGTGAGCACATTTTAAAGATGTCAAAACTAGCTATAGGGCTCAGGGATCAGGGTATCACATTTGAGGACGATTTGGTGGTTCACTTGGTAATTGCTTCATTACCAAAATCCTTTGATACATTCAAGGTGAACTACAATGCTCAGGAGACTAAATGGGACATCAATCAGTATCGGCACATTTTTCCATTCACCCTGGGAGTAAGAAAACTTTCAAGAAAAATGGACAAAAGATGAATTATTTTAATCAAAACAAAGGGAAAGAAACCATAAGAGGATATAAGCCAAAACCAGTCAAAAATGAAGACAATGATGGCTTCTTCTTTTGCAAGAAGAAGGGACACATAAAAAGGACTGCTACTTGTTCAAGAACATAATGAAAAAGAAAGAAGGGGCTCAGCAGCAGGAGAAGCCCCAAGCTTGAGGAGAGACTCTACCTTGGGAATGCAGAAGCGATGAAAGTAGAATCTATTGGAATCTATCACCTTGTTTTGGACACATGACATGTTTTGAGTCTTAAGGATGTTTTCTATGTTCCATCTTTCAGACGGAATCTCATATCTATTTCTAGGCTACTTGGACTTGGTTATGTTTTTACTTTTATGAATAATAGTTTGACAATCAAGTTTCATTCAGATAGTGTTGGACATGGTATTTTAATAGATGGGTTGTTTCAATTGATTCTTGACGGATCTTTTGCTTCTTCTCTTTTTTGTTCAAATCACTCCTTATCTGGGTCCAAAAGTTCTTATCAGTCAGATAAATCTTCTATGTTATGGCATAGGCGTTTAAGTCATATCTCTAGAAAGTGTTTAGAATCGATGATTAGATATGGTATCCTAGATCGCCTGGATTTTAGTGATTTTGATACTTGTGTTGATTGCATCAAGGGTAAGATGACTAAGCAGAGAAGATTTGAAGCTGTCAGGGCTTCAGATCTATTAGAATCGATCCATACAGATATTTGTGGACCTTTTCCTACCCCTTCTCGTGGCGGTCAATGCTATTTTATCAGTTACATTGATGAATTCTCTCATTTTGCTTATGTCTATTTGATTCATCATATATCTGAAGCCCTCGATATGTTTAACCTTTACCAAGCTGAAGTTGAGAAGCAACTGAATAAGAAAATTAAAGTTGCTCAATCAGATTGAGGAGGGGAATATTATGGTAGGATGGACCATGATGGTGTGAATCATGGAAATTTTGTTGAATACCTAAAGAGTCAGGGAAGTTCCTCAGTACACTACTCCAGGAACACCTCAGCAAAATGGTGTTTCAAAAAGGAGTATCAAAACGATGTTCGTAGCATGATGAGTCATTTTGACTTATCAGAAAGTTTTTGGGGGTGAAGCTCTAAAGACTGTAGTTTATATTCTCAACAGAATTCCATGTAAAGCTACACCTGAAACCCCTTACAAGCTTTGGACCGGCCGAAGGCCAAGCTTGAATCATCTTCATGTTCGGGGATGTATAGCCAAGGCAAAGTTGTACAATCCTGAACTCAAGACACTACAAAAATATAGGCCTTTAGTGGCAATTTTTTAACGGCGTTTAACAAAAATGCCTTGAAAGGCGGTCAACCACGACGTTTCTATAGAAATGCCGCCGATTACATGGCGGGAAGACTTTATCACAGCGTTTTTTAAAAAATGCCGTAGTTGGGGGACTCTATCACGGCGTTTTTTTAAAATATGCCGTAATTGGGGGACTCTATCACGGTGTTTTTTAAAAAACTGCCGCGGAAGACAGGCCTTTCACGGCACTTTTTTAAAATGCCGGGAAAGGCCCTGTATTTCCCAATTTAGTGCCCGACCCATCCCCACTGATATTTCCCTCCACATTTTCTCTCCCTTTCCCTCCACTGCTCTCTGCTCCGGCTCCTAGCTCCCAGCTCCGGCCACCTTCTCCGGCTGCCTTGCTCCTCCCGCGGCTCCCCTGCTTCGCATCCGGCTCTGGCTCCGGCTCCCCTGCGCTGCCCCTGCCTTGGCACCGGCACATTAAGGTGATTATTTCTCTCTCGCTTGTCTCTCTCTTGCTCTCGCTTGTATCTCTCCTCCTTCCCCAACGCACAGCCACGTTGGGTTGTCTTGGGGACGAATTGAAGGTTTTGTTGCAGGGTTCTCATAACCCTAATTTACAAGGTCTCAAGAACACCCTTCTCATAACCCTAATGATTTTGTTGAAGTTAAACCTCCTGAACTACTTATATGATGGATAATGGCAGAGTATTGATTAATATATTGAGGGGTTGCCGTTTTATCCTTATCTTGCTTTTTGGTATTGATTATTACAATATGTTTTTTCAGATCTTTACTCACAATAATAAGGATTTCTTAGTGGTTTTCTTTCTGTTTTTGTGTTGTATATTTCTAAAGGAAACATCAGCATCTGATCTTGATTCGTATATCCTGGTTTTACTGGTTTTTTTTTTAAATTTTGATGAACCATTTTGTATGCACAGAAAGATTTGGAGGTTGCAGCAGAAGTCTCAGATTCTCCAGAGCGAAGCTAGAGGAAGAAATCATCGGTTCAGGTTTTTTTTTTTGTTAAACCGTTTTGTATTGTGTTTTTTTACTGTCGTTGTGCTTGTTTGATTCATCAAGGATGGCGGTTCTGTGGTTACAGATTTGGTCAAATAGTTTTATGGTTTTTGTATGGTTTTCTGTCAAGGTCATATGTCTTTGAAACTTCAAATGAGTGCGATTTTTGAAGCAAGTTATACGTGACTGAGTTAAATTCGCTTTCTGTGAAGCATGAACAATGTGTCAATAATGAAAGATTCTATTGATGCAATATTGTTCACCAAACACACCTTGGTTTTCCATGGCTTTTGGCAACATATAGTCTATTTCATTCCTCGAGTCACTATTAATGCAATATTCTTCATCAACCACACCTTGGTTTTCCATGGCTATACTTGCTTGGGAAGTTACATTTATCAGTTTCTGATGGAAGAGATTTGAAAACGGAGTATGCCGATAATGAAGATTGGCTGCTCTAAGTTTGTTTATCTCACTGTTTACCTTTCAAGATATTAATTTTGAAAATGGGTCATAGAAGTTGTTTCTATTAATTTTCGTGGTTTTAATTCAGAATCTACTACACAATACTTTAGTTATCTAAGTTTACCAATTAAATATTCATTTGTTTGACACATTTAAATTTTGAGAGATTAAATGATATTTCTGCAATCCTTTATTTTTAGCTATATATCTTCCTTTATATATGTCAAATTAAATATTTGATTGATTATCCGTGTCCAGGTTTATTAAGCTTTTAGGGCCTCCACCAGCTTTTAGGGCCTCCTTTGTTGTTTTACCTGGGACGAAATGTGATGGGTAACCTTAGATTTTTTGTTTTCTAAAGATAATTCATTGTTGATATTTTTAGGCGATGTTGATTTGCTCGTCGTTTAATTTTAATTAATTGATATTTTTACCTATTAATTCAATTATAGTTTGTGTTCGTCTTCTGAATTGAGTACCACTAGTATTGACTCGCTTGCCTAGGCTATATGTTAAATTTATTGTTGCTTAACATACTCAAACTCTAAAAGTCAGTCCTTATTGCTGTTGTGGTCTGAATTAGAATCATTTTCTTATAGCTGTGAGATGTCACAGTGAATGTAACCTTCACACCCTTCATGTAGAAGTAGAACTAAGAAGGTGATATTTGATGAAATATTATTTAATCGGTGAGCTAATGGTTATTTGATTGATGCTATATCCTTGGACTTATGTTCTCATCTATGTAGCTAGCATTGACTCGCTTATCAAATATCCTTGCTCAAGCAGAGCAGGTATTCCTAATTTATGAACTCATTCTTTTTTATGATCTCATTCTTTTTTATGAATTTCTTAACTGTCTTAGTTTCTGCCTGGTACCTCTAATGATCTTTATGGAATGTGGCAATATGAGAAGTTAATCTGTTATGAAAAAGGTTTTACATTATACTATATTGATATACTATCTCATCCATGTGCATGAGTGTTGAATGAACTGGGTTTGATTAATTGAATGGTATTGATCTAAGACTACTGCTTGCTTGGGTGTTTAGAGAGTTGTGAGTTTGTAAAAGGTACAGGGGCAGCAGGTATATATATACTAACAAGCATGCTTTCAATGTTTTGTCATGGTGGACCGTTGTTGTGTCTTTTCTTTTTTTAGCATTAGTATTGATGTTCTTAAAATGAAAATAAACATAGAGTTATTATATTTAAATTGGAAGTTATCTTTTTATCTACCTCCATCTATTTTGTTGTTCAGCGTAAATGGGTCTAAAACTTCCATGTTTGGGTAAGGTTTAGCTAAACAGGGAAGAGATCCTTTTATTTCTTTTGATGCATGTTGTGCTTTCTAGGTACGAAGTCGTGACGGCATTTATATAAACACCGTCAAAGGTCAGTCTATGACGGCATTTGTATAAACGCCGTTAAAGGTGAGTCTATGACGGCATTTCTCAAAACGCCGTTATAGAGTGACATATAACGGCGTTTTTAAAGTGCCGTCAAGATAAATGCCGCATTTGACTTCCCCGACGCGAGCAATAACGGCGTTTGGTTTAAAACGCCGTTATTGACTATAACGGCGTTTTTGGGGTTTCTTACGGCGATTTAAAAACGCCGTTAAAAGGCTGAAATTTTGTAGTGAGAGACTTGATCCTTGTACTGTGACATGTTACTTTATTGGGTACCCTGAGCGTTCTAGAGGGTACAGATTTTATTGTCCATCTAGGGTCAATGGAGATCGTTGAAACTGGACATGCCAGATTCATTAAGGATCACAGAGACAGTGGGAGTAAGAAACACAAAGAGTTTAATTTTCAGGAAGAGCATAGTGATATTACATTTATACTCCCACCAAATCCTATGCCACACTCTATTGTCAGTCCAGTAAATGTTCCCATTGAAGATATTGAGAACCCTGTTCCACCTAAGCCAACCCGACAACTTGTGGCTACACAAGATGCAACACTTATTGTTCCTGAAGACCAACCCATTGTTCTAAGGAAACTCGTGAGAGAGCGAAGACCAGCTATTTCAAAAGATTATATTGTTTATCTACAAGAAGGAGAAGTTGTAGGTCTCAATATTGATGATCCTCTTTCTTTTTGTGATGCCATGGAAAGCAACAATTCTCAACTTTGGCAGCATGCCATGAGAGAAGAATTGCAATCTATGGAAAAGAATGGTGTTTGGGATCTTACGAATCTTCCAAATGATCATAAGAAATTGAGTGCAAGTGGATTTTCAAAACAAAGAGAGATTCAAAAGGTCGAGTTGAAAGATTCAAAGCTAGACTCGTGGCCAAGGGTTTCAGACAGAAACCAGGTATTGATTTCAATGAAACTTTCTCACCCGTCTCACCCAAGGATTCTCTTAGAATCATACTTGTCATTGTGGCACACTACAATTTGGAACTGCACCAAATGGACGTCAAGACAGCATTCTTAAATGGTGACTTAGTGTAGAGACTCGAATCTTTTTTTCATGTTTTTATTGCATTGCATTAGGGGTATTATAGTCTTTGTGATGTTTTAATGTTTATTGTATTGTATATCTAATGGGTGTAGTGTGATTAAGGTTTAATCAAACTTCTAGTTCAGGAATGTCATAACACACCCTAAACTTTAGGAAGCTCTAGTTTTGGCACCGTTTATTAGAATTGAGTGATTCTTGAACCATTAGAAAGGTATTGTAACCCTCTTCGAGGTTCATGTTTAATGTTTTTCCTTATTTTTAGTCTAAGCCAAGTCAAAAATGGGTTTTCCGAGGTTTTGTCTGATGGAATTGCAGATCAGTCAACTTTAGGGACAATTTGGTCCATAAATAAAGGGGAATTTGAAAATTCTAAAATGTCAAAAATGTTCGTTTTCAAAAGACGAATCCAACGCAAGTTGAATCGTCGAAATCCGACGAACGAGTCAAAAGTTATGGCCAAAACGGTACGATGGGTCAGAAATCTACAGAGCACCAATCGCTCGGTCAGAAGCAGCGATCGATCGGTCCAAAACCGATCGATCGGTTTCTATCGACTGGTCCAAAATTTTGTATGGGGAAAAATTCCAGAGAGTGCTTTTTTTGACCGAGAGTTCGGTCACGAGCACCGATCGCTCGGTTGAGAACCGATCGATCGGTCATAACCACCGATCGCTCGGTCCTTCTTGTTTTTGCAGAATTTTAGTAAGGGCTTTTTAGTCTTTTGGTTCTCAGACCTTGGGGCTATAAATAGGGATCCTATTTCGGGGTATTAGAATACTCTACCTATTTCTAACCTAATTTGGCAAAAAGGGAGAGAAATCCTAGGGTTTTGAGAGAGGGCTTTCTTGGAGAAGAAGGAGATAGCTTGAATAGCGCAAGGAGAGCTTGGAAAGCTTCTCCAAATCTCCTCGGGAGCGTTTTGAATCCAAGGGAAGGATTCCTAAGGTCGATATACTATCCTAATCAACTCTATTTTAATGTTTTGTGAATATTAATTTGATAGAAATGATAGAATAGATATTAAATGCATTTTTCCCAAATTTTCTATGAAGTAAGCTAATTATTGATGGAAATGTGGATTGGATGTGGATAGAATATATGGAGGATGGGATTAATATGTGGATGTGAATAGTGAATTGATTGTATGGATGAATTATGGTTTGAGGAATACTTGAAATATAGAAGGGAAATGGATTCATATTATGCGTATACAAGGTGTTGGTGAAAATGCTTGAAAGGATAAATGCTATTATACTCTTATGAAATGGTGGTAAATTGATTATGAATTGCGATATGAATTATGATAAGATATGTATATGTGAATTGTTTGTTAAGTATGTCTAATTACTTGCTTGGAAATTGATAGTCGGGAAGGTAAGAACTTAGAGGAACATCTCTCAAACCGGGAATTCTCTAACTATTTGGTATGGGACAGTATAGTGGAGTTTCCATGTTGGGAGATCGGAATCTAAGCAATTACCAACTCGAATGTTAATTTCGACACTTAAGCACATATGCACGTGTATGTTAAGATAAGAGTCTCACAAGTCACACATGTGGACCACAAGCATGAGCATGGCATACGTATGACATTCTGAATAAGCATAAGCATGACATGGTCCATATCCGCCAAGAACAGCATGTCAATTACATTTGATTCTTAGGCATAGTCCGTATCCGCCAAGAACAGCATGTCAACAATTTGATTCTTAGACATGGTCTGTATCCGCCAAGAACAGCATGTCACATCATGGTATGATCTGAATAAGTGCATAAGCATAAGCATCTCACAAGCACGTGGTCTTATAAGCATAAGCAACTCATAAGTGTATTGTCTTCCAAGTCTAAGATTCTCACAAGTACACGAGTCAAGGTGATGATATGATGTATATGTGCACACGTTCTTCCGCACTCTGATTATGTTATTATGTTATTGGATATGTTTCTAACTAAGTACATGTATATTATTATTGTTGGTTGGATTTTATATACACTGAGTACCTTTGTACTCAGCCGGACTTCGTCTTGGCAGGTTTAGAGCAGGAGTACACGGCGGAGCCGTGGGTTGAGGAAACATACGCAGAGGAAGGAGGTGAAGGTGAGCCTTCTGAAGAGGGAGCCAAAGACTTGGGTGGCTGCACCTCTTAGTTTTTATTTCATTTGATTGAGAGAGTGTATTAGACTTGAGTAGATGTTGCTCAGTAGACTTTTTATAGTTGTGTATTTTATATCTTTTGGTTTATAGTGAGTTGTATATGTTAACCGTAGACTTGTTGTCACGCCCCAAAATACCCCCTAGGAGTTAAGGGATACTTTAGAGGTGACTACGTGTACCTGTCAAACCATCCTGTAATGCAAGAGGCTAAACATAATATAATACAATGATAATCAGAGCGCGGAAACTAAACATAAGTGCGGAAGCATAAGCCAACTTTTTCTTTTCTTCTATTACTCCATATAGTATTCCAAGTTAACATATACTAAATACAATCAAAGTAAAGGTGGACATGCCCACCTATCAAAATACAAAAAGGAACTTTCTAACACTGTCCTCTCAACAGTAGTCGAGGTATGGCCACACATCCAAGTCCCCATCCTCTTGAGACTGCCATGGGGTAGGTGGCTCCCTCTCCTCTACATACTCCTCCTCGACCCAAGGCTCGGGGTCGAGGACATCCACAGTACCTGCCGACATAAAAGTACGGCTGAGCATGGAATACTCAGCGAGTACAAACTACTAGCTAACCATAACAATAGCGAAAGCATAACAACAGTGCACAATACAAGATATTAATTTAAAGCAATAGTGAAAGCATAAGATACATAGCCATCTCTTAACATGCGTGTATGAATGCAAAAACCTCGGTAAAACTCGTGTCTCGGAAACCTTTTTCGTGTCTCGATCAAATCATGTATATGTGTCGTGTCTTGTCTTGTATTTCCTGTCTTGATTTGTTCTTGACTTGTATACTTGTGAGCCAGAGGCTAGCACCCTTCCTTGGGCTACCAACCTCCTTGTCATGTTCTTGTTCCATTTCTCTTGTGAGCCAGAGGCTAGCACCCTTCCTTGGGCTACCAACCTCCTTGTCATGTTCTTGTTTCATTTCACTTGTGAGCCAGAGGCTAGCACCCTTCCTTGGGCTACCAACCTCCTTGTCATGTTCTTGTTTCATTTCGCTTGTGAGCCAGAGGCTAGCACCCTTCCTGGGGCTACCAACCTCCTTGTCATGTTCTTGTTTCATTTCGCTTGTGAGCCAGAGGCTAGCACCCTTCCTGGGGCTACCAACCTCCTTGTCATGTTCTTGTTTTCTTGTTTGCTTTATTATGCACAATTACTCTTGGAAAACCCAATTCATGCATGCATGCGTGCTTGTGTGCTTGTCAATAGTGGTAATCATGATGACATACTTGAATGGGCGGATCACAAGAATATGACATTTCAATCCTTAACATAGTGGTATGAGAATTTAGGCAACGTATAGCACATTTGAGCAATTTATCATTCCTAAGGAATTTACACAATTTCTATTTCCATTTTCTTCATTAAGTCCATTTATTCCTAGTTTAGGCATTTTGTCAAATACATAGCATGCAAGGTTCCCTAATGGTTCATCTTCTTCTTTTTAGTGCCTACTTTCCGTCCAAAAATCAAGGTATGTTCATTATTGGTAAAGTACCCATCCACCATTTCCATCACACACATCACCCAACATACACCTCGGCATCCAATCGCCACATCAACACCCACACACATCCATACCTTTTTCTTATCTTATTTAGGTTCATTGGAGATGATACATTTCATATGGGAGGCAAACATAATAGCATAAATCACATTTCATAAGGAAAACCTAGATTTATTGCTAGGGTAAGTTAGTAGGGTGTACTAACCTTAGATCAAGGTTTGATCTTGAAGAAACCTTGAAATAGAAGCTCTATTTGGAAGGAGGAAGCCTTTGCTTGAAGGGGACTTGAGTTGGGGAAGAAACCCCTTTCAAAAACGTGAGTGAGTGCTGCCCTAGCTTGGAGAGTGGCTCCCACACGAGCTTGAACCTTGAACTTGAAGCAATCCAAGCTTGAGGATGACCTAGGATGGTCCACCCCTTTGATTCCTCCCTCAATGGAAATCCTAGGTTAGAAACCCCCTTCTTCTCACTCTCTATCTCTCAATTTCTCTTAAGTGATGAGAATGAGGCCCTAAGGCTCGGGCAAAGCCTTATAGGAAAGGGTTTAACCCTCAAAAGACGAAAACGCCCTTACTGAAATTTCTGCAAAAACGCGAAGACCGAGCGATCGGTGGTTATGACCGATCGATCGGTTGCCTTCCGAGCGATCGGTGTTTATGACCGATCGACCGGTCAAAAACTCACTCTCTGGAAAATTTCCCCATACAAAATTTCTGACCGCGCGATAGCTACCGATCGATCGGTTATGGACCGATCGATCGCTGACTGGACCGAGCGATCGGTTCTCTATATGTCTGGACTGTTTTGACCATATCTTTTGACTCGCTCGTCGGATTTCGACGATTCAACTTGCGTTGGGTTCGTCTTTCGAAAACGCACATTTTTGACGTTTTCAGAATTTCCGATTTCTCCCTTATTTATTAATTAGACTACAAAAACGGCCAATTAGCTACGAAGGTGGTATTCATTAAAGATGAAAAAGTCTGGGGTGCTACACTCTCCCCCCCTTACAAAAATTTCGTCCTCGAAATTTGGACAATGCGTGCTTTACAATTTAAACAACTTAGCATAACAATTTGAAACAAAATTACAAGTCATACATAAAATCATTCAAACAACTCGGGGTGCTTCGCCTTGACTTCGGCCTCACGTTCCCATGTAGCCTCTTCTCGAGCGTGATGTTGCCATTGCACGAGAACTAGCGGAATAGTCTTGTTGCGAAGTACTTGGTCTCTTCGATCCAAAATATGAACCGGCTTCTCAACCAAAGTGAGATCCTCTCGAATCTCAACCGGATCAAGCTCGATGACGTGAGAAGGATCCGGGATGTACTTCCGAAGCTGGGAGATATGAAACACGTTGTGGACCGCCGCCATGTGAGCGGGCAAAGCAACACGGTAAGCCACCTCGCCAACTCGAGTAATGATCTCGAACGGACCCACATATCTCGGGCTAAGCTTGCCTCTCTTCCCGAATCGCATAACACCTTTGGTCGGTGAAATCCTTACAAACACAAAATCACCGACTCGGAATTCAAGATCCCTCCTTCGGTTGTCGGCATAGCTTTTCTGTCTATCTTGTGCGGTCTTTAACCTCTCCCGGATAAGCTTGACCCTATCCGCGGTTTGTTCAATTAACTCGGGGCCCAAAATCTTTCTTTCTCCCACTTCATCCCAATACAACGGGGATCTACAACTCCTTCCGTACAAAGCCTCGAAAGGCGCCATTTGTATGCTTTCTTGATAACTATTGTTGTAAGCGAATTCCACCAAAGGTAGGTGATCTTCCCAACTTCCCTTGAAGTCTAGCATACATGCTCGGAGCATATCTTCAATAACCTGATTCACCCTCTCGGTTTGCCCGTCGGTCTGTGGGTGGAAAGCTGTGCTAAAGTCTAACCGGGAGCCCATTGCACCTTGAAAACTTTTCCAAAACCTGGATGTGAATCTTGGGTCTCTATCCGACACAATACTCACTGGCACCCCGTGTAATCGGACTATTTCCTTGATGTATAGCTCCGCTAACTGATTGGAGTTGAATGTAGTCCGGTACGGTAAGAAATGAGCGGACTTCGTGAGTCTATCCACAACTACCCATATAGCATCGGTCTTCCTAACCGTCTTCGGCAATCCCACGATAAAGTCCATAGAGATATGTTCCCATTTCCACTCGGGAATAGGGAGGGATTGCAAAAGTCCAGCCGGTCTCCTATGTTCGGCTTTGACTTGTTGGCACACCAAGCATTTAGACACATACTCCGCTATTTCTCGCTTCATGTTCCGCCACCAGAAATGCTTCTTCAAGTCCCTATACATTTTGGTACCCCCGGGGTGAACGGTGTACTTGGACCGATGAGCCTCGTACAAGATTTCTCGCTTAAGCTTCTCATCGGCTGGGACACATACTCTTCCCTTGAAAGTGATAATTCCATCTTCCCTCGCCGTAAAGTCCTTACTGCCACTTTTAACTGACTTGTCTCGGCAAGAAAGTAGTTCGGCATCCATTTCCTGCAACTCCTGGATCATGCTCAACATAAATGGCCTAACTGTGATGCTAGCCATTACCGGCCCATAGGTAGGGAGACTAAAACTGATGTCGAGGTTGGATGCATCCTCCAGCAATCTCCACTCCTTCAGCATCATATGCGCCAAAAGTCCAGTAGGCTTTCGGCTAAGAGCATCGGCTACTACATTTGCCTTGCCCGGGTGGTATTGAATGGAGCACTCATAGTCTTTCAAAAATTCTACCCATCTTCTTTGCCTCAGGTTCAACTCTTTCTGGGAAAACAAATACTTAAGGCTTTTATGATCTGTGAATACCTCAAATTGTTCCCCATAAAGATAATGTCGCCAAATCTTCAATGCAAACACAACTGCGGCGAGTTCTAAGTCATGAGTGGGGTAATTCTTTTCATGCTCCTTCAATTGTCTTGATGCGTAGGCAATGACTTTCTTATGCTGCATAAGGACACACCCAAGTCCGATATGCGAAGCATCGCTATATACCTCATAACCACCATGTCCGGATGGCACAGTAAGGACAGGGGCTGTGGTGAGGCGTTTCTTCAACTCTTGGAAACTTACTTCACATCGGTCACTCCAACTGAACCTTGCACTTTTTCTTGTCAAGTAGGTGAGAGGTGCAGCCAAACTGGAGAATCCCTCCACAAATCTCCGGTAGTAGCCTGCCAACCCGAGGAAACTACGTATCTCCGTAACGCTCTTGGGCCTCTCCCAACTCATGACTGCCTCAACCTTGGCTGGATCTACAGAAATACCCTCGGCCGACACCACGTGTCCAAGAAATGCGACTTTCTCTAGCCAGAACTCGCACTTACTCAATTTGGCATATAGCCTATGCTCTCTCAACATCTCCAGAGCAAGACGGAGGTCTCGTGCGTGATCTTCCCGTGTCTGGGAATACACCAAAATGTCATCAATGAATGCAATCACGCATCGATCCAAGTAAGATCGGAACACCCGGTTCATCAAATCCATGAATGCCGCCGGTGCATTCGTCAGCCCAAAAGGCATGACAAGGAACTCGTAATGCCCATACCGAGTCCTGAAAGCCGTCTTCTGAACATCTTCCGCCTTGATCCTTAATTGGTGATACCCCGATCTAAGATCAATTTTGGAGAAGAATCTCGCTCCCTTCAGTTGGTCAAACAAGTCGTCTATCCTTGGCAAGGGATAACGATTCTTGATAGTTACCTTGTTCAACTGACGGTAGTCTATACACATCCTCATAGACCCGTCCTTCTTCTTCACAAAGAGAACCGGAGCTCCCCATGGCGAGACACTTGGTTGGATGAAACCAAGTTGTTGTAACTCCTCAATCTGCTTCTTTAATTCTTCAAGCTCTATAGGGGCCATTCTATATGGTGCCCTTGAAATCGGAGCGGTACCCGGAGCAAGCTCTATAGCGAATTCGATCTCTCTATCAGGAGGTAATCCGGGAAGTTCTTCCGGGAACACATCTAAGAACTCACTCACAACTGGAATAGCCGACGAGTTTTGTGCTTCTGGGTGTGCTATACTCAAGGCTGCGAGGCGAGCAATGTCCCTCTCTCTTAATCCTCGAAAGTGAAAAGGCTTACCCCCTTCCGGCTTGAAATTCACCATCTTTTCAAAACACGCAACATGCCCGTGATGGTTTGCCAACCAATCCATACCAAGAATGACGTCAAAGTCTAAATCTTGGAAACCCAGGACGATAAGGTCGGCTAACAATTCATTCTCCCCCACTTGAACCACACTATCCCTGAATATCTTATCCGTATCAACCGACTTGCCGAGTGGAGTTGCAATGGTCAACTCCCGCTCCAACGGAGTAGCCTCAGTCGAAAAGCCCTTTGCAAAACTTGGGGAGACAAAAGAGTGAGTGGATCCTGTGTCTATCAACACTCGAGCGAGACATTCGTTCACTAATAAAGCGCCTGTGCGATTATGTAACTAATATCAGTAGATTTCAAATAGTAACAAGCATCATACATAGGTAACCCTTAGTATAACTAACCGCATAACAAGCCACAGAAATTTTATACAACTTAAACTCAAAATTCTCGCGTACCTTGCACGACATCGTCGGATGCACGTGCGTCTCTCTCCGATAGAGCAAAAACTCGACCCTGAGTGGCTGGGCGAGGAGGCCGGGCAGACTGTGAGGCCCTCGAGGCCTGAGAAGAGCTAGGCTGAGATGTCTGCCTAATCGGGGGCCTGCTCCCCGAAGACTGAGCTGGCATTAGACGTCGGGGACAATCCCGAATCATGTGGCCCTGGTCGCCACAATGAAAACAGCCTCCTGTAGCCTTCCGACATTCCCCTGCTGGATGCCTCCTTCCACAAAGGGTGCAGACATCATGTGAATAAGTGGGAGGAGTATAACCCGTAGCCTGAGTCACTGCGGGGCGAGGAGCATACGAGGTAGCCGGGCGAAAGGCCGGTGGAGCCAAAGGGCGGAGAGCCTGTGGTGCCGAGTACATCCTCTGTGACTGAGCCGGCCCTGCGAACTGATAAGACATAGTCCTAGCTCTCTTCTCCCCTGAACTACTAGACTGTCCCTTCTCTATTCCTCTTCTCTTAAAGAACTCTTCGGAATTCGACTCGGCCAACAATGCCTTGTCCACAACTTCTGAATATGTCTCATGTCGGAACATTGAGACACGATCCTTGAGGTAGGCCTTCAACCCCCTCTCGAATTTCCGGGCCTTCATAGCCTCGGTAGCTATCATGTGTGGAGCAAATCGAGACAGCTTTGAGAACTTGGCTTCGTAAGCCGCTACAGACATATTACCTTGCTCCAAGGTAATAAATTCAATTTCTTTCTTTTCTTTCATCCCAACCGGAAAGTATTTCTTGTAGAAAACGTCCAAGAATTCTCCCCATGTCCATTCTTGGCCTTGCCGGGTCAACTCTCGGGTCCGAAGTGCAGACTTCCACCAATGGTCGGCCTCGCCTTCAAGCATAAAGGCAGCCCATGTGACCCTCTCTACTTCCGTAGGTGCCAAAACCGAGAATATCTTCTCAAGTTGCCGAATCCAACCCTCGGCAACAAGTGGATCAATGCTTCCACAAAAAGTTGGAGGCCTCATCCTCCGAAAAGCTTCTATCCCGGCTTGGGCTCGGTTAGGAGGAGCCGGTATAAGTGCCGCATTAGGCGGAGTGGCCGGTTACCTTGCCGCCAACATAGCCAAGGTCTCGGCTATGGATGCGAATGCTTGGGCAAAGTCGGGTTGATCATCACCCGATGGAGCATCCCCTCCATTACCCCTCGTGTTGTACCCGCGACCCCGGGTATTGCGTCTCATGATTTCTCCTGAGAACGACAATACAACATGAGTCTAACTTGGATACGCATTTAGTACAATTTTTCGCAATTCACTCAATACATATTCACCAAGCACATTTAATAAGTACAACACCAATAATGTACACATGGTATATAACACAATAGCATAACATACAATCCGTGTTCCTAGTGTAGGACTCTATGTTCGGTTGAAGTTCAACCCATTTTGACTAAGACTAACTTGTTAGTCTATACTTGGAATACAACTCTCTAAGGTGATTCTAATACCTTGTTCAATCATCTAAGTGACCCTAGGGACTCTAATGCCTAGGGCTCTGATACCACTTCTGTCACGCCCCAAAATACCCCCTAGGAGTTAAGGGATACTTTAGAGGTGACTACGTGTACCTGTCAAACCATCCTGTAATGCAAGAGGCTAAACATAATATAATACAATGATAATCAGAGCGCGGAAACTAAACATAAGTGCGGAAGCATAAGCCAACTTTTTCTTTTCTTCTATTACTCCATATAGTATTCCAAGTTAACATATACTAAATACAATCAAAGTAAAGGTGGACATGCCCACCTATCAAAATACAAAAAGGAACTTTCTAACACTGTCCTCTCAACAGTAGTCGAGGTATGGCCACACATCCAAGTCCCCATCCTCTTGAGACTGCCATGGGGTAGGTGGCTCCCTCTCCTCTACATACTCCTCCTCGACCCAAGGCTCGGGGTCGAGGACATCCACAGTACCTGCCGACATAAAAGTACGGCTGAGCATGGAATACTCAGCGAGTACAAACTACTAGCTAACCATAACAATAGCGAAAGCATAACAACAGTGCACAATACAAGATATTAATTTAAAGCAATAGTGAAAGCATAAGATACATAGCCATATCTTAACATGCGTGTATGAATGCAAAAACCTCGGTAAAACTCGTGTCTCGGAAACCTTTTTCGTGTCTCGATCAAATCATGTATATGTGTCGTGTCTTGTCTTGTATTTCCTATCTTGATTTGTTCTTGACTTGTATACTTGTGAGCCAGAGGCTAGCACCCTTCCTTGGGCTACCAACCTCCTTGTCATGTTCTTGTTCCATTTCTCTTGTGAGCCAGAGGCTAGCACCCTTCCTTGGGCTACCAACCTCCTTGTCATGTTCTTGTTTCATTTCACTTGTGAGCCAGAGGCTAGCACCCTTCCTTGGGCTACCAACCTCCTTGTCATGTTCTTGTTTCATTTCACTTGTGAGCCAGAGGCTAGCACCCTTCCTTGGGCTACCAACCTCCTTGTCATGTTCTTATTTCATTTCGCTTGTGAGCCAGAGGCTAGCACCCTTCCTGGGGCTACCAACCTCCTTGTCATGTTCTTGTTTTCTTGTTTGCTTTATTATGCACAATTACTCTTGGAAAACCCAATTCATGCATGCATGCGTGCTTGTGTGCTTGTCAATAGTGGTAATCATGATGACATACTTGAATGGGCGGATCACAAGAATATGACATTTCAATCCTTAACATAGTGGTATGAGAATTTAGGCAACGTATAGCACATTTGAGCAATTTATCATTCCTAAGGAATTTACACAATTTCTATTTCCATTTTCTTCATTAAGTCCATTTATTCCTAGTTTAGGCATTTTGTCAAATACATAGCATGCAAGGTTCCCTAATGGTTCATCTTCTTCTTTTTAGTGCCTACTTTCCGTCCAAAAATCAAGGTATGTTCATTATTGGTAAAGTACCCATCCACCATTTCCATCACACACATCACCCAACATACACCTCGGCATCCAATCGCCACATCAACACCCACACACATCCATACCTTTTTCTTATCTTATTTAGGTTCATTGGAGATGATACATTTCATATGGGAGGCAAACATAATAGCATAAATCACATTTCATAAGGAAAACCTAGATTTATTGCTAGGGTAAGTTAGTAGGGTGTACTAACCTTAGATCAAGGTTTGATCTTGAAGAAACCTTGAAATAGAAGCTCTATTTGGAAGGAGGAAGCCTTTGCTTGAAGGGGACTTGAGTTGGGGAAGAAACCCCTTTCAAAAACGTGAGTGAGTGCTGCCCTAGCTTGGAGAGTGGCTCCCACACGAGCTTGAACCTTGAACTTGAAGCAATCCAAGCTTGAGGATGACCTAGGATGGTCCACCCCTTTGATTCCTCCCTCAATGGAAATCCTAGGTTAGAAACCCCCTTCTTCTCACTCTCTATCTCTCAATTTCTCTTAAGTGATGAGAATGAGGCCCTAAGGCTCGGGCAAAGCCTTATAGGAAAGGGTTTAACCCTCAAAAGACGAAAACGCCCTTACTGAAATTTCTGCAAAAACGCGAAGACCGAGCGATCGGTGGTTATGACCGATCGATCGGTTGCCTTCCGAGCGATCGGTGTTTATGACCGATCGACCGGTCAAAAACTCACTCTCTGGAAAATTTCCCCATACAAAATTTCTGACCGCGCGATAGCTACCGATCGATCGGTTATGGACCGATCGATCGCTGACTGGACCGAGCGATCGGTTCTCTATATGTCTGGACTGTTTTGACCATATCTTTTGACTCGCTCGTCGGATTTCGACGATTCAACTTGCGTTGGGTTCGTCTTTCGAAAACGCACATTTTTGACGTTTTCAGAATTTCCGATTTCTCCCTTATTTATTAATTAGACTACAAAAACGGCCAATTAGCTACGAAGGTGGTATTCATTAAAGATGAAAAAGTCTGGGGTGCTACACTTGTGCAGGTTGGTTATAGCTTATATATATCGGAATTTTATTACTCTCATTTTTGGAGACTCGGGTAGTAGCCTTGTATGCATGGATTTTAAGCAGGTTTAAGTAATGTGGCGATCCCAAAGTCCTATTTTAGCCTTGTGGGATTTTGGGGTCGTTACACTTAGAAGAAGAGATCTACATGGAGCAACCCAAAGGTTTCAAGGAACAAGGTAAGGAAAACCTCGTGTGCAAACTTAAGAAGTCCATATACGGACTAAAACAAGCCTCAAGACAATGGTATCTTAAGTTCGACCAAGTTGTAGCTGGATATGGTTTTAAGGAGAATATCATGGACAAATGTATCTACTTGAAGAGGTCTGGAAGCCGATTTATTATCCTTGTACTCTGTGTTGACGACATCTTACTTGCTAGTAATGACATTCACCTCATACATGACACAAAGCATTTCCTTTCGGAAAATTTTGATATGAAAGATATTGGAAATGCACAGTACGTTCTGGGAATTAAGATTCATAGAGATCGAAGCGCTGGACTTTTGGGTTTGTCACAAAGGGCCTATATTGAGAAAGTACTCAAAAGATTTGATATGGAAAATTGTGCACCTGGTGAAACTCCAGTGGTCAAAGGTGACATCTTCAGCGAGAAACAATGTCCCAGGAATGAAGCTAAAAGAAAGCAGGTAAATGCAACAAAGTATGCTTCAGCTATAGGGAGCCTCATGTATGCAATGATTTGCATGCAACTCGACTTTAGTTACATTGTTGGGATGCTAGGAAGATATCAGAAAAATCCTAGTTCAGCTGATTGGAAAGCGGTGAAGAAAGTACTACAATACTTATAGAGGACCAAAGATTTCATGCTAGTTTATCGGAGGTCAAGCGAGCTCGAGGTCATCGATTATACCGATTCTGATTTTGCTGGTTGCCTTGATACACGGAAATCCACCTCTGGATTCATTTTCTTGCTCGCTCAAGGAGCTATCTCATGGAGAAGCTCCAAACAGTCTTTGATGACTGATTCAACTATGTTTGCTGAATTTATTGGATGTTATGAGGCTACTCGACATGCAATTTGGTTGAAGAACTTCATTGGAGAACTAGGGGTCGTGTATTCCATCCATAGACCTATGGTCATCTATTGCGACAATGAAGTTGCTACCAGATACACATCAAGAATGAAAGGATGACCAAAAGCAACAAGCATATAGAAATTAAGTATCTTTTGGTATGCAAAAAGGTTCGCAAAGGGGTGATCGAAATCCCTCATTTGGGTACCTGTGATATGATAGCTGATCCATTCACTAAAGGACTTCCAGTGAAAGTCTTTAAGGAGCATGTGACTCGAATGGGAGTGTTAGAGACACTCGATGATATTGATTGAGTGGGAGTTTTTCTCATATTGCCTTTTGTAGTGTCTCATTGCTTATGTAATACTGCCAATATGACTCTACTTTGCCTATGTTTTATTGATGATGCCTTTATTGCTTATTCTTGTTTCTATGCACATGCAATGGATTTAATTTATTGCCTATGAGTATAAGTACTCGATCAAGGTTGCTTGGGCTAAACGTGATTTGGCACCACGTTGGTATAGCCTTCATTCTGGATGGATGGGTGATGGATTTCAAATAGCGGATGCCGTAAAACATCAGGATGACATGCTTTAGGGCATGAAGCAAGACAGTTACATGGATGCACACAAAAGATTGCGTAAGGGTGTCCATTTCCTACATGCCTCAAGAAAAACCACAGGGTAAGCTCTTATTTTCATTGATGGAGCTAGTTTTGAGACCATGGAATTGTCATAGTGTCAATTCTAGAAAATGGAACACTATAGACATTCATGATCCATTATTAGCAATATCCTTGAATTTGGGTGAAAGTGATGTAGTACCTAAAATCATGTTAGTAATTTTTTTTTTAAAGAGGATGGTCATCCGCTTTTTCAAAGTGTGTCAAAACCGGAGTGTTGTTTTCTCAAAACCTTATATATAGATATATTATATGTGTGGACCAAGTGGGAGATTGTTGGAATTGTTGGTGGTCCTACATATATTATTTTATTAAACTAGTTTTGACATTTTGTTTTCAACAATTTCTATTTACTACATGGTTGGTGATTGGGAATCGTACTGCAATTAAGGGATTTCCATGACTTGCGAATAAGGGATGTCCATGACTTGCAATAAAGGGATTTCCATGACTTCCATTTGCACATATGGTTGACGAAGAGGCATCTACTCAAAGCTTAGATGGGAATGATTGTCTAAGTTGCATATATATAACACAAGGGTAGCTGTCCTCTCCTCCTCCAAACTTACACAAAGACCCATCTAGAGTGTATAAGGAGAGAGAGTGAGAGGTAGAGCTCCCATAACAGTTTTCTTGCTTGGTGGTTTACAGGTCAAGTTAAAAGGAGTCAAGCAAAGAAGGATTAAAAGCTCTCAAGGTATTTTGTCATTTGATCTTGTTTATCTTTACTATTATAATGTGAGAAGCATGCGTAGATTATTTTTCTGAAGTTCTCAAATTACCCTTATATAAAAACAAAACATTGATTTAATGTTTTACTTTAATTCCCAAACTACCCTTGCCTTTGATTTAATGTTTTACTTTTATTCCTATACTACCTCTTGCCATCTATCTATTTAGAATCATAGCCAATTGCAATTGACGTCGAGGAGAGTTCAATCACACCCGTGGGTTAACAGGTGCCCCTTTTAATTCCTATTAACTATGGTCAACTCCTTTCCCTCGCTCTCACGTGCATTGCACGTGCCACTAGCGAGTTCAATCGGGTGTCATTAACTCCTTTCCCTCGCTCTCACGTGCATCGCACGTGCCACCCACCAGTTTATTTTAATCAATGTCTCAAGCCTTGATTTGGGCTTGTGTTTATTTATATTAAGGGATCAAAATCCCAACAAGCAGATCTCTAACCTTCCAATTAAAATAAAACAGAAGATTTCATTTGTTCTTTTTCCTATAATGCTCTGTTCTTTAGAACTGAAGGTGAAATATCATAATTTCCGGGAATTATTAATTTTTATTTGTTCTTTTGCTTCTAACTTTTTAGGATTGTAATTCTCGCAAGACTTTATAAACTGCTGAACGAGAGATTTCAAGTCGCCAAAAAATGGACTTGAAGTCTCATGATGTGAGGAATTTTGATTTATTCCAATTTTGCATTCAAAAGTCAAAAGAACAAAAGAGACGGCAAAACCAGGATCTTATTATAGTCTCCAAAATTGTATAGTGCCTATCTTTGAAACTTGTAAGTCTACCCAAAAGAATGGACCCAGTATATAGAAGCCAATGTTCTGTCATAAGGAGTTAATATTAAATCATAAGGAGCTAATATTAATAATAGTAAGAAGAGGAAATGAGGTACATAGGCAATGGTTTTTCAACTCTTTCGTCTCATCTAGAAAAATTCAAAACCACAGACATTAATTCAAACCACACAATCTTGACTCTTCCATGCTTTTTATCTCCATACAAGCAAGTTGTATTTGCTTGTCAAATAATAATAATAATGAAAAAAGGTATATGCAGTTACATCCATGGAGGCAACACCGCAACATATTTACTAATATAACAATGTGAATCTACACTCAAGTTCTGTACATCTTGTTCTCTTTGCTTGTCCAGCTTTTCTTTTGTAAGATATGATGATTGCATATAAATGAGAACTTGATTCTGAAATCTTTGAGTTGGATCCACAGAAATGGAGAAAACAACAGATGCAGTAGAAAGGAATAGTGATGGAGATGAGGATGGTTATGATGCAATCGTGGTGGGGTCTGGATATGGTGGTTCTGTCGCCTCTTTTCGGATGTCGATGGTGGGAATTAAGGTGTGTTTGATAGATAAAGGTCGAAGATGGGAAGCTAGGGAATTCCCGACTGACAGTTACAAGATCATGTCGGCTGTGAGGATCGAAAACAGGAATTTGGGTGTCACTTTTGGCCCAAAAAATGCTTTGTTTCAGGTGTGCTTTATCCTCCCTTCATAGATTTCTTGTTTTATGTTGTTGCTTTTGTGCTACTCAAAACATTAAACAGAAGATGAGCTGAGTAGCGTTTTGAAAGAGAAATTGATTTATTGATAATAATCTTAGATGATTTACAAGAACCCTAAGAGGATTTAAATAATATTCCAATACTCTTAATATAGAAAGATCTCTCAAAGATAATCCTAATCAAATCAAATCTCAAATTCAAACTTAATTGATACTATCTAATTGTGCAGAGATACACTGATAATGATAATGATACAGTGTATCCCATTCACTTTATTACAATAAGATATTCTCTAATATGGATCGACAAGTCATTTAAATGGACCTTAAAACATGACAAAGAAAACTATAGATATTCAATTATGGTGTAGATTCATTTCTTACACCAAAACCAAAGACTAAACTTACTAGTTTCTCTTCTCTAAGTCTAAACTATTTGAAGAAAATTTAGGTGTATGAACAAGATGATTCGGTAGCAGTAGTGGCCTGCGGGCTCGGTGGAGGGTCACTAGTAAATGCAGGAGTGATGGTACCAACCCCAGTTCGTGCAAGAAGGAACCCAAAATGGCCAAAGGAATGGGAAAAGGATTGGGAGGTCTGTGAAGCATCTGCTTCTGCCATGCTGAGATTACAAAGTGTTCCACTCGAGTTTCCCAATGCCAAAGTCATGGGAGAAATAGCCGAAGAAGAGATAGAAGAAAGTGGCCTAAATTCGATGAAGCTGAGTGTTAATTTTGAACTTGAAGAAGCACCACCCGGTTCGAGAGGATCCCAACAGATGGGTAGTTGCTTAGCTTGTGGAAATTGTCTCTCTGGGTGTCCTTATAATGCCAAGAATTCTACAGACAAAAATTATTTGGCTTCGGCTATCCAGGTAAAGTTTTCTCCATTTTATATTGCTTTAGCTTGAGAAGCTGTCTTTTCTATGTTTATTTATTCTCATTTCTATGTTAAAATCATAACTTCTTGTGATGCAGGCCGGATGTACTGTCAAAACAGAATGTCAAGTTCAGTATGTTGTAAAAAATACGGATGGAATTTGTGAAAAAAGAGATGGAATTAGCAGAAAACAGAGAAGAAGATGGCGTGTTTATTTTAATGATATTGACTATATAACATCTGATTTTGTAATTCTCTCAGGTACGGTATAATAATAACAGCTTCAGGTACCTGGTTAGAATCCTATTTTAATTGTCATGAAAATTAACAGACTCAACTTGTATTGTGCAGCTGGTGTCTTTGGTACAACTGAGATACTATTCCATTCGCAGAAGAGAGGATTAAAACTCTCAGAGAAGCTTGGATTTGGTTTTAGCTGTAATGGGAACACAGTGGCTTATCTTGCTGGAAGCCCAGCACCATTGAGTGCTTATGGGTTAGACAAAAAGCAATTCTCAAAGATACCTTTTCAAGATCGACCTGGACCATCCATTTCTTCATCCTATACTTCCTCGCTGGGGTTCACAATCCAGGTCCAAGCCTTCTATATTTCTCCATCTAAGAACTCAATTTCACTTTAGTTCCATTGAGTAATTTCTGTACATGTCGAAGCCTGGTATCTGGTTTTCAGATACCAGTGACTGCAATACTGCATTATGTTACAAGTTCAGTATCAAAATATTTGTCTGCTACAATCTTAAAACTCTTGGACATAGATATGTACATATATAGACATTTGCGCGCAAGTGCGCGCACACACACCTGAATTATAGCTTTTCCCTGATCTTACATTGCCTTTTTTTAATTTTAAATTTTTTGGGGGGCAGAGTGCAGTACTTCCGACGGCTTATCCTTACCTGCTATTTAAAGGGATAGCAACATATGGATGGCCTACTGGTTTCTGGTTCTTACATGGGATTATAGACAAATTGAAACACATGGTAGGTCTAAAATCCAGCCAAGCAATGGTGCTCAATGCCATGGGGTATGATGAAGGTGATGGAAAAATTACGTTAGAAAATGACACTAACAAGATCTGCTTCAGTCCACCTCATGATCCATTACTCCCACGAAAAATCATAGCCTTTCAAAAGCTTACCAAGAGACTAGGAGGTATTCTGTTCATGTCAAGGTCTAGGAGCACATCGGTTCATCTCTTAGGTGGGTGCAATGCAGCACCGGATCCTTTACATGGAGTCTGTAATCCCAGTGGTCAAGTTTTTTATCCAAAGTGTCCTTCTGCAGTGCACCACGGGCTTTATGTATGCGACGCGTCCTTGATCCCGTGCTCTATTGGCATAAACCCAAGTCTTACTATAGCTACAGCTGCCGAGCATGTAAGTAGGCACCTAGTGCAAGATGTTCTCAAGTACAAGAGTTCCGCCTGTCTAGTTCAACTATCCTCTGTAGACAAGCAAGATACAGAATTTGTGGACAAAGTTGTTGATCCAAAGCCAGAGTTGAGCCTTGATGGGAAGTTAGATGCCTGTCCAAGATTAACAGTCATGATAACGGAAACCATGAGAGGTTATGTTGGGGGTATGCCATGCACAGCTTATCTCAAAATGAAGATGAGCTCAGGAAATCAAAAGGGATTTGATGAACAAAATCTGGCTTTAGGAGAACCTCATCCACTCCTAAGAGGAAGGGTTGGTGGATATGTTGTCTTTAAAGCTGTGGAAAAGGATAAATTATATGTTATAGATGGGCAAGTGGAAATGTGTGGAGTAGATGAAAGAACTCCTTACACACAGTACATGCAGTACCATCTCCTCCTTGCCTCCGCTTCTGGTTCAAGGTGTGACATAGTGTGGATTTGATTTTATTTCTAATTGTACTTTCCATGATAGAACTCAGAAATATTGAATTCAATGCAGATACATTCTTGAAGGGAAGAAGGTATTGAATCCGTATCTCCTCGCATCCTACATTTGGAGGGAGTCTACAACAATGCATGTGACATTTAAAACAGTCCCTCAAAACAGTACAATGGGAGAGATGGTGAATTTTAAAGGCGAGCTTCGTCTCTCCATCATAGAGCTCCTGAAAAGCTTGATAAGCTTGAAAGGGACCAGGAGAGGAAGGTTTATATGTCTCCTCTTACAGACCTTCCTGAGAACATATCTTTTACAAATACCTCGAGGGAGCCACATGGAGTTCTTCCCATCAGATTGTCACCAGAAACCTTATCCACCCAGTACTCTCCATGAGATAAAAACAGGTATGTGGAAAGCTAAATCCATTATTCAATTTCTTGAAAATTCACTTCAATTCAGAACTTCTTTGAGTGAATGAAGTCGACTCAATGACTTGTTCGAGGCTTGAATCACCAGAACACTAAATTTAATAGAATAATAAGATATTTTATCAAAATTTAATTAAATAAAGGGTAAAATACTGGAAATATTCCTTGAAACATTTAAGATAGGAAAAGATGTAAGGAGGAAAAATTACCATGCACTTCCAGTAAAACATTTTATGAGGTATTTGAAGATTCAGTCTCCAGTTCATATTTCGTGACCAATCCATCATATGTCACATCTTTGACTCTTCAAAAAGAAAGTTGAAACGAGATTCCAGGTCGAATCTATGATCCCTTTTCTCGAATTCGAATTCAAGTGTCTAGTTGACTTGAAGTTGGATCAAATCGAGTCGAATTATACGAGTTTTTGGGTTTTTCTAAAAAGCATAAAGTTTTTTTTTAATAATGTGGACTACAAGTTCTAATTTGGTGTGTTTTGTAAATTGTATAGAAGATGGATTTATAATCAGTTGCAGACAATGGAAGTGCAGTCAGAATCTTTGGAGACATGAAGGAGAGAGAAAACCACATCCAGTTCTCCTGCTTAATGGGCACTCCACTGAGAGTTACTGTCTGCCAACAGAACCGAAAGATCTGGTTAGAACTTTACTAGAAGAAGGACATGAAACATGGATACTCCAACCAAGATTACACCCTTTGCATACTTTGAACAACTTCACAATTGAAGATATCGGGAGGTTTGACATCCCTGCTGGTAAAAATAAAGACAAAACTCTACTCGATTCTAGAACTAGGACACAGTTGAGTTATTGGTTACAATTTCTCACTGTTATTTTTTCCCAGCGATTGATAAGATCCGTGAGTTGCATGGGCCATCTATGAAGGTTCATGTGATTGCACACTGTGTTGGAGGCTTAGCAATTCACATTGCTCTCATGGGAGGCCACGTCTCTGCAACCAATATAGCTTCTCTGTCTTGCAACAACTCTTCAATGTTCTTCAAGCTCACTGTTTCCTCAATAGTCAAGATGAGGCTTCCTCTCATTCCTGTAAGCTCTTTCATCTCTCTGTCTCTCAGTTGTAGTCATACCTTGATTGGTTCAATAATGGATTCCACTGGTGCATTAGTACAGGTTACAAATCAATCTCCTAAAAGTTAGTAGGACTGAATGAAAGGGTTATTATATAAGTCTGAAATCAACGTGTGTCAATCCTGGTGGGGTTTTATTTATACATTCATACAGAATGAACTAGATGGAATATTTCTGACACAATCATCTTGCAGATCTCAATGTTTATACTAGGCAACAACACAATCCTATCGATGTTCGAAAGTTCGAAGGTCAGTCCACGGCACCGTCTCTTTAAATCCATAGCCCGATTGATACCACGCTATGAGAGATGCACCTGCGACGAATGCAATATCTTTTCAGGCATTTTTGGCAACTCATTCTGGCACGATAACATAAGCTCCACCATGCATCACTGGTTAAACAAACAAAGCTTATCGAGGCTTCCCATGTCGACCCTTCCTCACATAAGAAAGATCTGCAATGCGGGTTTCATTGTGGACAAGGATGGTAAAAATGCATATTTGATCCATCCCGAGAGAATGGCGCTACCGACACTCTATATCTCTGCCGGAAGGAGCCTCATTGTGACCCCGCAGACTTCCTTTCTTGCTAACCAGTACATGAAGTTGCACCAACCTGGTTATAGACATTCAAGGGTGGTGGTGGAGGGTTTTGGGCATTCAGATCTCTTGATTGGACAGGAGTCTTACAGGAAGGTATTCCCTCACATTATATCACATATTAGACTAGCAGAACAAGGAAGTACTGGTTCAATGGCTGTTAAGGAAAGCAAGTTCAGTAAAGAAGCCTTGTCATGGGGTCATGACCCATATGAAGAAGGAGATGGAGGTTTTGGGAGTTGGGTTTCTCATTTGGTTCTTGTTTGGCTCTTTTTGTTGTTGATTATGTTAGTTTCCTTATTTCTATGATTGAGGAGTTCTAGCCCTACTCTCAACCTGAACCAACCACCTGTCCAATTTCTCCCTTAAAGGATGGCAATCAGTTAAAAAGTGTGTACTTTATCAGTAGAATTGGACAAGCGGTTGTCTCAGGCTGAGAGTAGGGCTAGTACTCATCGTCTATGATTTAAATACAAGAAAAAGAATAAAAAAAATTGTATTGTAATGATTTAATTATTTTGATTGTTATGAAAGGAAATAAGATGACTAGTGACTGACCAGTCGAACCATATTTATGCTGACCATCCAGAAGAACGCAATCAACAGTACAACCATTTTGATAGAAAAGGGATTCTATTGAGAATTCTTGAGTGACTTACAATAACACTAATTAGGGTTTATATAAAGATTACAATTTACAAGATAGACTTTATGGAAAGTAAATCAACTTAATGTAATCATACCAAATCAAATCTAATCTATCATTGATTGATACCAATCTAGTATTGTGATGAGATACACTTGAATGATGTAGTGTATGTCATTCACCTTATTACAATACTCCTCTATATTATCCAATTCTCCCCCTCAAACAAATGGGGTTTGTAAAATCGTCATGTGTTTGTCGTTAATAGAAATCCGTTGACCTTTTGATCTTCATCGCATGCTTAGTTGAGTAGGCTGCTTGTTGATGGATATGGACGAATCAAATGGGCCTCTAGGGCCAAAGGAGAGTCTCTATAGACCTAAAGGGAAAGCCTCAAATGGGCTTGGGAAGCAATGCCACTAATTGGCCTGATAGGACTCAATGGCTATGAATATTAGCCTCAATAGGCTTGATCTGGGCCTCTATGGGCCTTAAAAAATTGGTCTCTATTGGCCAAAAACATATCTTCTATTGACCTGAATTGATCTTTCGGGCCTTTAATAGCCTTTTATGGGCCTAGATGATTTTTTTTTTCAAGCAAGCAATATGAAGTATGAAAGGAGTAACTAGTCTAATGTAAAAGCAAACAGGAGATACCAAAGATGAGAAAAATGCATCTAATGTCCTTTGGGCAAAACGGAGGCTTTAGGTAATGAATGAGAGTGGGATCAATGCTGTTTGGGGGTAATGATGGTGGGGTTGAACCAGGGTGTTCATAGATGGAGAGGGCTTATTAATCATGAGAAGGAGAGAGCATCTTCAAAGAATAGGCAAAACGGTTGTTTGACAAAATCTCATTATAGCGAGTGAGCATCACACGGGCACGCTCACGCCCTGGATCAATTGATGCAGAGTCACCTTGGGGCTGCTAACGAGCAACCAGAATCTTATTAGTTTTGGTCGAGTCCATCACCCCTTCGACACTATAAAAGCTGCAAGGTGTCCCTGTCATGGGCTTAATGCAAGCAATGCCATTAAGCATTTCTCAAGTCGTGTCCAGAATCCAATGGTTATAGCAAGAGAAAGGATCATGATGATCCAGTTTATTTTTTGAATGTAAATCTGCCCATAAATATCTTGAGGTGTGACTCACGGAAGGTAACCAAGGGCATGTCATTGTTTAGTAAGAGAATGTAGCTATGATGATTGATTGCCTCCCAAAAATTTCAGACCAAACGGGCGGTGAAGTGCCACCCGTTGGAAAGGCAATTCAAGACGAAAGGAACTAAAGAAAATGGGAAAAAAAAAATTCACAAAAGGGTCGGATCAACCCGATACCAATATAGAAAAGGGATTCTATTGAGAATTCTTGAGTAATTTAGAATAACCCTAAATAGGGTTTATATAGAGATTACAAGATAGACTTTATGGAAAGTAAATCAACCTAATCTAATCATGCCAAATCAAAACTAATCTACCATTGATTGATACCAATCTAATATTGTGATGAGATTCACTTGAATGATGTAGTGTATCTCATTCACCTTATTACAATACTCCTCTATATTCTCCAATACATTTGACTAGAGTATTTTAACAATGTTTTTGGTGATATTAGTAGATGTTATTTGAATCATTCTCTCTCTTTTTTTCCTTGCTTTACTTCAGCAATAGTGCTCCTACTCATGACGAACTATGTGTCTCTAAGTTCATTTCCCTTTTTCTTCTCATAAATTATTATAGATGGTGGGTCTAACCATTCCTGTAAGTGCACCTAGTGTGCAGATGAAAGAACTTTAGAGCATCCTTTAGATCAAATTTCGATGGAAGTAGGTGGATCTGAATAATTTAGAGCCCCAAATTTGAGGTTCTAACATGACCTTGCTTTTACGCATTTTCAATTTACAACCTTTTACTTCGAAACAATAATTTTCTCAACATTACCGCACCCCAAGGAAAAGTTTAGATGCAAGAGACGAAATGAATTCATGCCCATACCATGAAACCCAAGCTTTACTTATACTAAACCACGAATTCTCATAAATGGAAAGGAATAACTTTGGGTGGAGAAACATACCTATTAAATTCGTGTTCTAGCTCCAAAATCGCTCCTCAAAACTTATCTTTGATTTTGGTTGAAGAAGAACCAATAATATGGGATTTGTAGGGATTTTGGAGTGGGGTTTTGGCCCAAACTAAGGCTGGCCGGTGGCGAGGCTGCGACTGGCGATGGCCGGCGGTGGTGCCGGCGTGGGTGATCGGGTCTTGGATCTTTGAAAGAGAAGAGGGATATGGGAGAGAGAAGAAAGAAAAGAAAAATAAGGAAACATGAGAAATAGGAGAACGTGAGTTCTCTTTTTATTTCCTCCCAAAGGCGAAAAGATCATAATGCCCTCCAATTTATTTAAGGCCTCTCTGATTTTCAAGGTTATTTTTGGAAAAATAAAGGTTTTAAACCCAATTTCAAGAAATAAATTTACCAAAATTTTTAATAAAATCATACCCTTACTTTAAATGCAAAAAAGTCGAAATTAACCATGTCACCTGGACTCGGGTGTTACAGCTCTGCGTACCCAAAAATATTTCATTTTCGAAAATATGAAATAAAAGGCATAAGCATTTCAAAAATAGAAAGAACAAACTTCTTAGGGAAATGGAAACAGACCCTGGACCCCAAGGTCAGCTTAGAAGTTGACCCAGTGATCTCATTAGTCCATGCCTCTATTTTACCACCCATCAATTGTGGTTAGGATTTACTCACCCCCTATGCAGAGACCCAAACTTTCTTTCATGCATTTAATAGAATTAATGAGGGTAGAATGATATTTTGTTATGTTATTGTGCATGTTTCGCTTATGTCTAAGTTGTGTTGAGTGTTTAAAGTGGTTAAGTGTTGGAAATGATGGAAAAACAGAGCATGCAATTGATCGCAGGAGACCTACGGTTGATCGCACTCGATGTAAAAAATTGAGGAAATCTCTGTTCAGTTTACGATCCATCACAAGGGAGCTACGATCGATTGCACTCAGTCAATTACCTAGGAATTTCCTGTGTAGATTGTAACAGATTGCCATCAGGTGCGATAGATCGCACTGAAGGCTACGATCGATCGTAGTATATGTGCGATCAATCGCAGTCGCGCACAAGAATTTTTTTTAAAGTTACATAAATTAAGGTTTTAAACCCCTAGGCTATAAATCGAGGTTCTACTTCGAGGGTTTTAATATTCTAATTTTTTAAAACCTAATTTGGCAAAGAGGGGAGAGAAAACCTAGGGTTCTAAGGAAGAAATTGCTTTGAGATGAAGGAGATTGCAATGAAAGCTTGAAAATCAATATAAAACCTTCTTGAGAGCGTTTTGGATCGAATGGAACGATCTCAAATGCCGATATACTATCCAACTCACTTTTATTATGAACTTATGTATGTTTAAGATAGTTTAAACTAAAAATGATGGATTATTTATATGATTATGGATAATGATATGGGGGTTATGGGTTATTATGAATGGGTATGACTATATGAATACAACATGGAGTTTTCTTATGAAATTGATGATGTTTAGTTTTAAGGATGGAGTAAATGGAGAATGAGAATGTATATGGATGGATTTATGGTTTTATATGGTTGTTGAATTGTGTACAAATGGAGGATGAGAATGTATGTGATTGGATTCATGATTTATATTGTTGGTGGAATGTGTACAAATGGAGGAATGGTATATATATATGATGGAGGATGAGTATTGTTAAAGATTGATTATGAAATATACTAAGAATTATGATAAAGTATATATATGTGATTGGTTGTTAAATTATGCCTAATTATATTGTGTGGTAATTGATATTTTCGGGAAGGTAAGAACCTAGAGGAAAGACTTCTATGTTGAGAATTTTCTAACCAGAGAGATGTAACCTGGCAAAGTTTCTTAGCGGATGTTTAGAACCTAAGGGGTGACTGATTCAAATGTTAATTGCGACACTTATACAGAAACTCACATGCGTGTTAAGATAAGAGTCACACATGTGGATTATAAGCATAAGCATTGCATACGCCTGATAAACTGAATAAGCTCAATGAAGGATCTGAATAAGTTGCTTAAAGACACATAAGCATAAGTCTTGCATATGCACGAGAGAAGGCTGAATAAGCCTAATGAGAGATTTGAATAAGTGTATTTTCTGAATAAGTTGTTTAAAGACTCATGAGCATAAGCATCTCATAAGCACGTGGTCTCATTAAACATAAGCATCTTATAAGTACATTGTCTCCTAAGTCGAAGATTCTCACAAGTACACGAGTCAATGTGATGATATGATGTATATGAGCTCATGTTCTTCCGCACTTTGATTATGTTATTGGTTATGGTTCTAACTAAGTGCAAGGATACTATGTTGTTGGTTGGATTTTATATATACCGAGTGTTTTTGTACTCAGCCAGACTTTTGTCTTGACAGGTGTAGAGCAGGAGTACATGGCGGAACCATGGATTGAGGAAGAATACGTCGAGGAAGAAGGAGAAGGTGAGCCTTCCGAGGAGGGAGCCTGGGGTTTTTATAGTTACCCCTATTAGTTGGTTATATTTTACTTCGATTAAGAGAATTGTAATAGACTCTTACATGATGTTGCTTACCAGATTACTTTATAGTTAGGTATCAGAATATTTTGTTTATGGTGGGTTATGTTTATGTTGACCATAGACTTAGCAGGATGATTTGGTTTTATATATCGAAATTTTATTACTCTTATTTTTGGAGACTCGTGTTGTATGCCTTGTAAGTCATGAGATTTAAGCAGGTTTAAGAAATATGGTGACCTAGAGTCCTATTTTGGTCAAGGTTGGATTTGGGGTCGTTACACCTTAGGAGTTAAGCAATCTAACCATAATTTTTAGAAAAATAAAAACAAAATTATTTATTTTAATTTAATTAAGCTTAACCATGGTTAAAGAGGTATTAAAATGGACATGGGATACTACATTCAGTTTAGAAGAGGACCCTGGGGTCCCCTTCTCAGGACTCAACTTCTTATACTATTAAAAAATAAAAAGGGAAGTGATTTAAAACTCTCCACAGGTCTTTGCATTAATTCTATGTAGGGTTGTAAGCGGATGCGGATATTATCCATATCCAATTCGTATTTGAATCAGTTTAGTCCGATAATTATTTGAATAGGTATCCGACAGAGCGAATTCGGTTAGTAAAATTACTATCCATTTATAATCGGATACGAATTTGGATAGTGGTATATTCGATCCGATAAATATCTGTCCAATTATAATATATTACTTATACTATAAAGAAATAAGACTTTTTATCTTTGCTCTCCAAACTCTCTCATCCCTACAATCCTACAAGGTCTATTTTAGAGATGACATGTGGCTTTTTGATTTAATCTCCATCGTTCAGGTTTGTGACCCACTATATCATCCTGGAACTCACTATCTCATCCTAGAGCCCTCTCTATCTCTACCACTGTTGTAGGGTCCTCTCTTATCTCCAACTCTTTGGTAAGTATATTAATTTAAGTCTAATACTAAGAGACTTATGATTTTCTATTAAATATTATTAAAATAAAAATGAATTATTATTATAAAATCAGTTAATTAATACAAATAATAATATCTATCAATTAAAAATAAAATTATATTGTTAAATATTCTTTAAATATATTACTTAATATTTAAATTATGATTTTATGATGAATATTATGAAAATAATAATGAATTATTATTATAAAATTAGTTAATTAATACAAATAATAATAATGTCTATCAAATAAAAATAAAATTTATTAAATATTCTTATAATATATTACTTCATATTAAAATAAATAAATAAATGATATTTTTTAATTTTAAATGTTATTAATTATTATCTGTGCATCGCACGGAGTCTCTACTAGTGTATATATATATATATATATATATATATATTAAATTTATAAAATTAATATAACCTTTAAATATATTTTTTCAATAAAATTTATATATTTTTACATTTTTTAAATATTAATTTACATTTTTTAAATTTTTTTAAAAGTAATCGGATAATTTGGATACTATCAGAATTCAGATATTTTTAATCGAAGTCGGATACGGATATCATATTTCACTATCCACCGGATATTTATTCGGATTCGGATATCCGAATATATAATCAAATACGAATTAGGACATACCACTATCCGCTCTGTTTACACTTTAAAGCCCTAATTCTATGGAGTCTATCCATTATTAGAAGGTTAGGTTAGGCTCGGTTCGGTTCGGTTCGGTTTGGCTTGATAGGTAGGCGGGTGGCCTAGCTCTAGATAGTACCTACCATGGAAGAGTTTTAAATCACTTTCCAGTTTCCATTTTAAAAATACTATGATAGTTCATAGATGCGTACAGTTGTTTCCCTTAAGACAGGGTTAGCATGTGTGTGTAATATAGCTTTTGGAAGTCAGAGCCCTAAGCATATCGTACGACAAAGTGAATTATGTGTGTTTTTTTTTTGGAAAGTTGAATATGTAATCTAAACACTGAATTCACTGCTTGTGAAAGTTGACTTAATCGATTCTACTGACAATAGTGTGTGTGTCCGCATGTGGCTGCATGTGTGTTATACGGGATTGGATTGTCTCTATCATGCTAGAAAAATTCTCTCGGATTTCCACACATCATCCAACATGTGGTGATAAAAGAGGAGAAGTCATTTCATTTTGGAACATAGTTAATGTACCTGAGATCTCTATTTGCAAACCTAAGGCTAATCCTCATTGGTCCATGTCCCACTTTGAAATTCTCACCACAGAATTTAAGAGTGGGACATGGACCAATGAGGACTAACCTTAGGTTTGCAAATGGAGATCTCAAGTATGCCTATCACTGCTTCTGCCCATGTTTTTGCCTTCTTCCTGCTTGATATCTCTCCCTTTTTTATCGCCACATGTCAGATGATGTGTGGAGCCCAAGTTAAGGCATCTACCAGAGACAATTCAACCTCATGTCATACTCATATGTGCTTGTGTGCGCTTATGTTTCTGCGTAATATGATAGAGATCTATATATATATATATATATTGGGGGTATTTAATCACTAGAAGACACTATACCCAACACACTCACCCAAAACACACACACCCCAGTGTCACAGTCATTCATTCAGTAATGCTGCATGGCCTTGGTGGTGACACTATTTGTGTCTTTTTCTCTTTTGTACAATGGTATTTTAGTTCATAAAGTCTTAGTGGCATTTTCATAGTAAGCCAGTGTTAGTGTACCATTACATATGATGTTCAATTCTGAAAATTTGTAAATGGTTTAGCATCCACCTTGTAGGGGAGATAGTAGTTCACTTGAATGAGTTGTCTTTGTACTATCTTTGATTACCTGCTTCCCTGGTGTCTTTATTTTTTTTTACATGTATATTATTGTGTAACCTTTCTCTTTATGCAAAAACATTGATTGTTGTTTCTTTCATGTGTATTATGGTGTGCATTGTTCTTGTTTCTTATTTAACTGACCGTATAGGCTGATTTGGTCAAGAGATCGATCAAATGTAGCACGGAATTTGACTAGCTATGTGATTTTCCAGTGACATTTGTATCAAAGCAAGGTCATGACCGTGTATTCAAGGATAGAATACATGGTTCAAGGGACAGGAGCACGCATTAACAAGAATCGTCTGGACAAGGTGGAAACCCAGATATCATAGATTCATGGGATGTGCATACGTTGGTGCAAGTAGATGACCTAGCATGCAACATCAAACAAGGACACCAAGAATTAGCCGAATTAGTGGAGACCTTGACTGATGACGTGAATGAGACAGTGGATGATCTTTAGGCCAAGATCGAGGAGTTCACCAACCGGTTGAACGTGTTTACCATGGTATTTAGTTCGCATCCTCGTGATCCTGCCGAGACATACAGTCAAGTGAAGGTGCCAGAGCCACGCTCGTACGGTGGTGCGAGAGATTCAAAGGAGCTCAAGTCAATAGATAGGGATGAGAGGAAGACAAAGTCTCAACAACAACAATGTATATATCAGGTGATTCCAAGTTGTGGTGGCGTACTCGATATGATGACATTCAGAATAAGTGATGTATCATCGATTCATGGGCTAACCTGAAGAGTTGAAGACCCAATTCTTGCCCAAGAATGTTGAGTATATCGCTAGGTGCAACTTGCAACAATTGCATTAGACAAACATTGTGCATGAGTTTGTGAAGTGGTTCTTAGCCCTAATGCTAGACATCAGAGATTTGTCCGATAAATACAAGATGTTTTACTTCATGGAGAGATTGAAACCTTAGGCATAGACCGAGTTGTAAAGGCAACATGTTCAAGATGTAGCTTCAGTATAAGCAGCAACAGAGCGTTTGACCGACTACTCTTAAAACGACCCAACAAGAATAAAAGGTACACGATTAACTCTAGCAAATCTTCTTAGCCATCAAATGGTAAGAAGCACCCCAATGGAAAGTTTGGTTGAGAAAGGAAACTTCAACTTCAAAGAGTTTGAAGCCAATGTAGTATTTTTTATGTGGTGGACCACAATGAATAGCAGTTTTCCCACAAAAAGCAAGCTCTCAATGTCCTTCAAGCATTAGTGGCTAACTCGACCACGCATGAGGTTGTATCTAAGAGTGATGAGGAGGAGGAGGTATCTAAGAGTGATTAGGCCTACTTTTTTTGGGCTGTGGAGCTCATCTAACCATCTTGATACACATGGTGTTCTAGAGATGATGTATTGATGTTGGATACTCATGATATTATTGTGAGCTTTGATTTTTGAGTGGTATTTGATAGTCTATACTCTTATTATATCCATGTATAATGGCTTCTGGGTAACTTTTTGGTAGTATGATTTTCTTTGTTTGTAATTGTGACTTGATAAAGGTAATTGCAATTTTAGTTACTAAGTTGTTTCTATACTAGGATGGTGCTACTCCTTCAAAATCAGAATTTCCATAAGTCATCTAGGCCGCATAAGGCCATAACGGTCTTGAGAACTCCAAAAAATTATCGGCCCGAATATTGGCCCGTTATTGGCGCAAGTAAATAGTAGTCTAACTTCAAAATGATCTAGGCCCGACCAAGCCCAATAATGGCCCATTTAATAAAGGCCCATTGCCCGACCCCAACCTGACCCGATAATTAATAGTGTCAAGCTTGGGCCAAACTATTAAGTCCATTTAATAAATGGGCCTTAACAGGTTGGCCCGAACTCGGCCCATTGACACCCCTAATTGTGGTGTGCATTGTTTTTGTTTCCTAGGTAACTGACTGAACTTGTTGACTTGGTCAATGGGTCGATCAAGTGTCGCACGAGATTTGACTAGCCTGTGACACTAGGCCACAAGGCCATTGCTCCTCATACCCTCTCAAAAAATAGAGGGAGGTGGGGGCTATAAGGGCTCACTAGCTAAATTGAAGAAGCCCACCAATGCGGGATTATTCCCTTTTAGTTTTTTTTGATCAACCGTAAGAACACATACTACCCAACACACGCCCTAAGCCACAAGGCCATTACCCCCACACACTCTCCAAAAAGAGAGTGGAGTGGGGCTATAAGGGCTCACTAGCTAGGTTGAAGCCCATCGATGTGGTATTATTCCCTCAGTTTATTTGGTTAACCACAAGAGCACACTATACCTAACACACCCACCCAAACACAGTGTATTGAATTCGTACTTTGCCTTCAAGGAACATGTTGTCTCTCTATCCAGAATCTAGAACATTACTTCCATGAGCCACTTATTGGGAATCTCATTGCCTAACAATCAATAGTCCAATCATACGAAATTATTGAGCCACTTATTGGGAATCTCATTGCCCAACAATCAATAGTCCAATCATCTGAAATTATGTATTACTGATGATATAATAAAGTATGATGAGATACAAGTATCTCATCACAAGGTTATTTGAATTAGAATTAAAGAGATTAGAGAATATTAGATTTGATTTGATCAGATTGAGGTTTCTTTCTACTTTAGGAATCATGAATTACCTATTTAAACCCTCTTGGGGGGGTCCATGTAAATCGTTCAAGTACTCAGTCAAAAATATTTAGTTTCTTTATAGTATTAGAGTCATTAATCATTTGGTGACCTGAAAGCTCTTGTTTTTCTCTTTTCAGCGGGTGGTCCATGTAAAGTTTCACCGAGTGTGAAACTTTTAATATATTTTTTTTTAATCAAAAAATCTTAACATTATAATTTATACCTCTATAACCCCCAATTCTCATATTCGTGCATTACATTCTCTACTTTTTTTTTTTTAATTGAAAATCTCTCCAACGAGAGTTTTTCTTCAAATCGCAGGTCATACTTCGTGTTCTTTTGGGAGGAGATCATAAAGGTCGATCTAGTGGGTCACCAGCTCCTACAGACTCTAAGATGCATGAGTGGCATGCAACAATGATGAACTTCACAGTTAGGCAGTGACCACCAAGATGCACGATCAGATGTTTCGGTGACTCAACGAAAATAAAATCATGATTAAGTTTTTTTTGTAACCAATTGTATGCTCCTTCTTCAAAGGACCATGCAATTGCGGGGGGTGATAGAGAATAGAGTAGGATAATAAAGTGTGAATTTGAATTAAAGAGATTATTGGAATATTAGATTTAATTTGATCTTATTGAGGTTTCCTTCTATTTTAGGAATCGTGAATTATCTATTTAAACTCTCTTGGCAGTCTTGTAAATCATTCAAGTCAATCAATAATATTCAGTTTCTTTAAATCAAATGTTGTTGGGTTTTGATCCTTGGAATAAGGGCGTTTCCTAATGGTTATTATCTGGGCCACATGATCCCTATGAGGTGGCCTCACAATTGGTCTATATGAAATCCGTGACCAAATTCCTACGTGCAAACCAGAGAGCAAAGTCTTTTTTTCCTTTGTAAATCTCTCTAAGAATGACTTTCTTTTCTTTTTGAGTTGTATTGAGCTATCTATCTTTCATGTTTATCCAACCAATGGTTATGGCAAGTGAACATGATCCACAGATAGATCCATTTGACTGAAAAGCCTTCATTTCGACAGTTTAGTTTGGACTTAAAAATGGAAAATAATCATTTCCTCGGTCGGTGACCCAAGGAGGGGCGTCTTGGTTCTTAATTCTTGTCATGTGTCCCTTTTTTAGTAATCCTTTGAACTGTGGTTAAGATTCACTCACTCCTAGGGTTCACCCATCTGCCATTAGTTTTTTGAAAAATGGACATTGTGCTACAAACATGTATATTTATTAGTCTTTTACCAGCCACCTCTTGGGCGGATGATTGCTTAAAATGCACATTAATCTGAGTAGTTGTCAAATTATGGACACTCAAAGTGAAGATTCGAAAATAATTTTTTAAGTTCTTCATTGCTTACTGCAATCTAAATTTAAAAATTGTAGTAACATACAGTGATATTAATTCAAGATTTATGTCATAGATTTGTATACTAATTTAAGATCCATGTCATAGAATTTGGCGTTTATTATATTTATTATTATTATTATTAGCTCAACTACATGCATGGATTTCCTATAGAAGAATATAGGACTAAGGTTACCAGTGGAGCGACAGACAGGGAAGTGCTAGAAGTCGACCTCCTTCAATGAGGGTCACTCCTTCAGGAATCAGAGTCCCCAACCTCAACCATCTGAATAAGAATTAATGGTTCGAGGATTGGATTGATTCATATCATAATTACCAAAATGTGAATGATGAAGCGAGGTTAAAAAATATCATTTAAAAGCACAAAGTGATAAATAAGATATGAGGATCTCCCTATCATTCTAGTAATATGAGAATTCGCATTCATACTTCCAATTTTAACTTATGTAATGTATAGAGAACTAGATGCGTTAGGCTCCAATTCAACATTACTATCTATAATTTAGATTATATGCTCCATGGCTCTTTGACTACTAATTAAAACTAATAGAAAAAAGTAATCTACCTTACATATCTGACAGTTTGGCCGAGTGGTCTAAGGCGCCAGATTTAGGCTCTGGTCCGAAAGGGCGTGGGTTCAAATCCCACAGCTGTCAAATTAACAAGTTTTTCCCTTTTAATATCTTTCAGGTCCTTTGTAACTTTTTATTTTGCATATAGGTCCTTTACTCTTTCTATTATCTCTCAGACCCTCTGGAGTCTGGATATATGAAATTATGGTACAGAGAGAGCTTTGAGAAAGACGATGGCGAGAAGTCTCAGAAACCCTCGTTTTCTCTTCCCCACTCGCTTCCTGGACATATCAAAGTCACTTTCTAATGGAATTTCGAGGTCGTTGGAAACCCTAGCGTACGAAGAGATCCGAGTAACTTCTGAAAAACCATACAATTCAACAGCTTTTGTTCTTCACGGACTACTGGGATCCGGGAGGAATTGGAAATCTTTCTCTCGCAATCTCGCTTCGACGCTTTCGAATTCGTCTTCCTCAGCTGGTATGTAGTTTTTCTGCCTCGTCGTTCATCAATTTTTGGGTTGTTTCCATTTGATTTCAGCTGGATCTTTTTTTCTCCTGTTGATGGGTTTGGGTTTTTTTCGTTTTATTTTGTGGAATTTAAATTTTCGGCGTTCTCTGTTATCCTTTTAGAATTGTGGGTACTGTGTATATTTCTGTTTGAAGCAGTTTTTTCCTGTATCGAGTTTGTTCGATTTTTTTCCCTGATTGGGGATTTTTTCAGTTTTTTCCTGTTAGATTTTTCAGCTGGGCCTTGGCGATTTTTAATTATTTCAATTCAAATTTATGGTGTTGGATGGGTAAAATTGGTTTCTACGAATTCCTTCTCTAAATGGTTTCTTCTGCGCATTTAAACTTTTGGTGTTCGCTGCTCTTCTTTTTGAATTACGGATATTGGTTTTTTCTTCTTCTGTCTCAGGTTTCTTAGATTATTTTCAAGACTGAGAATTTTAATTTTCTGCATTTAAATTTAGTGGTGATGGGTCCTGTGTGTTTATGTTGATTTGGTCACCAAATGAGAAGTTTTGGCATTATTTTAGGTTGAGGAGGGAAGAATGATGATTTGGGGTTATTTTTGGCAAATGATGTTTTTAAATTTTACTGTTTTCCTACGAGCTTTATAAAATTCGTGTTTGTAGATTGGAGGTTGGTTCTTGTGGATTTGAGGAATCATGGAAGATCAGCTGAATTAAAAGGTCTACAACCACCTCATGACATGGTCAATGCTGCAAAAGATTTGGCTAATCTGGTGAAATCTCAAGGTTGGGCTTGGCCGGATGTTGTTATAGGCCACTCCATGGGTGGAAAAGTTGCTTTACAATTCGCAGAGAGTTGTGCTCGTGGCGATTATGGTGAATCTGCTGCCTTGCCCAAACAGGTATATCTTCATCAGCTTTCATGGTGGATCAGCATTTTCTTCATTTTTGTTACTTCAATTATGATTAATGCATTCAGTGATAGATGAGATTGATGACTCCTTGGGACCATGTGTCTTCATTATACCAGTTTTGATCATGCATCATTTCTTATTCATGCAGTTCCTTACATGTGGGTTTTAACGTGCTGAGAAACATGAATGCTTTGTTAACGAAAACAGTATCGAGGTGGTTAAGGTACTCTGATTACAGAGGGCAACGAGTTAAGTCTTCTTGGCCTTTAGATAGGAATCAGGAAATGTGGTCCATATCTTCTAGACCATCAGATAGATCAGAAAACATAGGTGTTGTGAGGGGTTTTGTTCTTTTAATGGTATCCATAAAGGAAAGCAAATGTGTTTATGAGGGGTAATGGGTTCCTCGTAAGTCGTAACTACTGTTCAATACTTCTAGACTTTTCCATAGTATTAAGGCAAAGATACGAATAAAGGACAATGAGTTTCTTGGTAACTACAGACCCAACACTACACAGGAAGGGTAGCCTAGATGTCTATGGGAGGTAACCTTTTACTGGTAAAACTGTAAAAGCAATTTTTTGCTGATGTGTTTGCATGTACATGGGACACACATTGTTTGTGAATTATGGTTCTTTCCCATTTTTTCAAGGTGTTGTAATGGGTTTCTCCAGAACCATGTTTCGGATATCATACTGTTAGATGGGACTCATAACTTATAGAGATTTATGAGGGTTTTTAAGTTTCCTGGCTACCATGGCTTCACATCATTGAATAGGAATCTAAAACACAGGCATTTGTGTGGGTTGGAGGGGCTTCCTTGTAGCGAGTTAATTACTGAAATTTTTGCACTATGGTTTTCCTGAAGGGAAATGTGGTGAAATAATTTATTTGGTTGGATATTTTCTCTTTATCTTTTAATTTTTAATTAGTGAAAAAAAAGACCAAAAATCTTTCAAAATTTCTTGAAGTTTTGGATATATCATTGAATAAAATCTGAAAAGAATATTTTTTTTTAGGATTAAGAAATTGGTAGATAACTAAAGAAATGGTTAAATTAGAGAAAAATGTGAAAACAATAGTGAAATTTGGTTTTCAAAAATTATCATAAACTAAATTATATCATAAAAAGAAGTAAGGGCATACAAATGTTAAAAATTTGTGTTTGTATCAATTTCTTACAAAAATAATGACCAGTACATGAGATTCAAAGTAACAAATTGAATACTAGAAGATTGTTTTACTAATGCAAGCTTGAGCCAACTAACAAAAAATACAAATTGATATAATCATGGGGTTGTGTAGTTCATCAACAACTTACTCTTGGAACTCTTCCCTTAAGTATGATTCTTATGTCCAACTTTCAACTGAGCACACAAAAGGCAAATGTGAAGTTCAAAAAATAAGACATGTATAATACACAAGAAAATGAAATAGGCGGTCCTTTTCAGATGAAATTAGACAGTAAAATCTTGTCACAATAACAACCTTCTGTACCCATTTTGAATGTTCATAAGCTCTTGCAGTATATAAGTGCAAAGAAGGAATTTAATAACATTATCACCTGCCTAATAAATGATATTGACATTGTCAACCTCTAATATAACTAGAGGCGTGCTAGCACTACTCAGCCAAAAACCAACTCCTTTTCAAACAAGGAACAGGTGCTGGTTTTTGGCTGAAAGTAAGGACAAGTGTTGAATTTTGGCTCAGAGTAGGGCTAGCACAACTCAAAACTATAGAATTGCTAAAATCAGAAACTATTACAAATCGAGCCAGTATCTTGAATGGACTTAACCATAAGCCATTTCAATAATAGTAATATATCTTCTCTAATAATAGGGCAACGTATCTCAAGAAATGAAAATGAACATCAATGTATTTCAAGAAATTAAAGTATCAGATTATACCGATAAAAAGAAATGAATTAAAGTATCGGATTATGTTGTGTTGGAGATTGGCCTGAAAAATATAGGTGGACGTGGGAAACTGTACGGAATTTATTTTTTTCGGTTAATATATATATTATATTTTTCAGCAGTTGATTCTTTGGGTGATAAACCAAAAATATTTCAAAAAACTCCTGTTAATTCTTTTCACTAGCTCATAGAATTTTGGTCACTATAATTGATTTATTAGTTATATCATTATATTGGCTATAGATGAAATTTTGGTTGAAATAATCAAGGTACCTTTATCTTTTTTTGCTAAAATCAAGAGAAACTCTAATCTGGATTTTGGTGAAATGACGTTTTTATCTTTTGAGAGTACTATTGGCAGTTCCCAATGATAAAAGTGAAACATTTTTTTGATATAATTTGGACCTCTTACTGATATTTCAGACTTTTTACCCATGTTTCGGAAGATAGAAAAAAGCCTGAGATATGTTCATATTTCATTCCAGGCCCTTGATCTTAAATATAAATTTCACCTAAATTTTAACCATGCATGGTTGCTAACTTGCTATCATTCAAATTTACTTGATAGGTTTCCTTGCAGTTATTGTTAGTTCTTCTTGACCTTCAGATATGAAGCTGAAACTATAAGTTTTCGTGAACTGAAGAGGTATTACTTGTAATTGTGGTTTATGTCTTCTTGACGCTAGAAGAGAAGTGGAAAATACAAGTGTTTATGAGTTGTTAACAGCTTCTTCTAAGTTCTAATAAGTTTTCGAAATATTGCAAACTCTTGCAAAATATTGGTTTTGAACCAATGGTCAGAAGAAAAATATGTATGTATTTCTGGTGTTTTTATCTCAGCCTATACTGGCAAAATGTATGAATTAAATTTCAAAATGCTTTCCTTTTTTATCACCAAAATCGAGCTGCCGTGATCTTTTCATGGCTGATAACATTGTTATTTCACCAAAGTTTCTTGACTTCAGCTAAGGAAAGGAAGAAAATAGGTGCCTTGATTATGCTGATGAAATTTTGTCTGTCTCAGCCTATATCATAAAACCGATAAATCAATTATACTGGTAAAAAATGTACAAAGCTAGTGAAAATAATCAAGCTAAATTTTGAAATATTTTTGGTTTATTACCATAACTATTATATATGTAGATTGAAAAGAAGTACAGAAAAAATTGCCATTGTGTCTCACACATAATTGCATGGAAGCTATGTACAAGGTGGATGCTTGCTAGGGCTGTCAAAGGGCAGGGCTGGGGTCGGCCCTAGTCCTACCCTTCCCTATAAGAGTAGGGCCCTAGCCCAGCCCTAGCCCTTCAGGGCCGGGATTGATTGGGCCCTAGCCCTGCCCTCAAGGGCCAGGGAAGGGCCGGAAGAAAGAGCGGAATTTTTTTGTGATTTGAGATCACGAGATTTTTTTTCTACACCGACTGTCAACCTGACAAGGAAATGAATACCCTCCTCTTTTATCCGGGCTTGGGACCGGCATTGCAACAAAAAGAGCAATGGCAAAGTTTAAAAAAAAAAATTTCCTTGTCAGTGATAGGCAGACATAATACAATAAAACAAAGTAAAACTATATAGAAAAATATTTATACTATGTTTAATTATCAATATCATTCATTAATATATCTAATGTATCTAATTCTACTTACTCTAACTTCTTTTGCTTAGTTGTCCGAATCCAATCTTGGCAACAAACTAAGGCTTCTACAGTTATCGGATTTTAAACAACTTCTAAATTGGTCAAGTACCCTACCTCCAGTGCTAAAAGCAGACTCAGAAGTTACTGTTGTCACTGGAATCACTAGAATATCACGAGCCATTATTGATAAAATTGGATATTTTTTTGAATTAACTTTCCACCAAAGTAATATATCTAAATCGTCAGATTTATCTCTTGGCTCTTCCAAATACAAATCTAATTCTAATCTTACTTCTAAATTAGAACTTTGACTCATTTCCTCTTCAAATCTCAAGAAATCATCATTTCTTCTCTTTGAACTTGTTGCAACAATATTCTCCCCACATGGCTTCAAAACATTAGGGGTACTAAATTTAACATTATATCCTTATATAAGTTTTTAAGATTTTTAAGGGCTTTCTCCTTCCGTGTCTTCACTATATCTCTTTCCTCAAATAACTTTCTCAAAACATATTCTAAATACAATTGTTTATGTTGTGGATCAAAAAATATAGCAAGCTCAAAAATAGGATTATAATCTTCCCAATATTTATCAAATTTTAGTTTCATTCTTGTAGTTATATCACGGAGCAAAAGATCTTCACCATGTATTTTTCCCATTAATTTAATATGTATCTTAACTACTTCTTCCAAAAATAAATGTATAGTTGGATAGTAGTTCCAGAAAATATATTTGTAGTTTCATAAAATTTTTGTAAAAGCTCGCAAATAATCTTTGCATGATCCCACTCATCATCTAAAGGATTAGTTTTATAGTTTGAGTCTATTACTTCTAATCGAATAAAAACTTCCTTAAATTCTAATGCAGACTCTTGCATAAGATAGGTGGAGTTCCATCTTGTTGAAACATCGAGGGGTAACCCCTTAACGGTATTTAACCCTAATTCACTAACAATTTCCCGGAATTTATGTGTACGTGATGTTGAATTTTTAATAAATTTTACTGAATCCCGAATATTTTGAATAATCGGGCTTATTTCTCTCAACCCATCTTGCACTATAAGGTTGAGGATATGTACAGAACAACGCATATGAAATAACCTACCTTCTAATGGAAGAACTTTTTTAGTAAGATGAGTTTTCATAACTCTTACAATACAATCATTTGTACTACAATTGTCTAAAACTAAACTAAATATTTTATCATCAATTTTCTATTTTAATAAATTTGATTTAATAGTTTCAGCTAAAACTACCCCTGTATGGGGTGGATCAACATTAATAAAGTTGATTATTTGTTTTTTAAGGTTCCAATCAGAATCGATATAATGGGCTGTAATAGCCATATACCCTAAAGTTTGGTTGGATGTCCACATATCAGATGTGAGACTAATTCTAGATAAATTACTTTCAAAATAGTTTAATAGTTTTGATTTTTCTTTTTTTATAAATTCTCATGCAATCAGACTTGATGGTGTTACGTGACACCATTTTAAATAGGGGTTGTAGTAAGCTACTATAATAAATAAAACCTTCGTGAGAAACTATATTAAATGGATACTCATGTTGAATAATCATTAATGCAAGTGCTCCTCGACACTTGTTTTGGTCAAATTTATGGGCTATAGGACCACTACCTTGTAAAGATGACCTCAAGAGTGGTTGTTTGGGGTCAAGGTTTGGCCTCTTCTTACAAGTCAATTCTAGATGTCTTTTAATGTGATTGACTCCATTTTTAATAGAATTGTCCAGTTCCATGTTACAATGGTGACATACAGCAACGCGTACATCTATTTTTTTACCATCTTTTCCGTTTCTATTTACTACCTTTTGGGTGAAATGATCCCAAATTATCGAAGACTTTTTAGATTTTTTTGGCATAGGTTCAGGATCCTCAGTCTGTGGCTGTGAGGAAAAGGGTGATGGATGAAGAGGGTCATCGGAATGTGTTATGTTCTCCCCTCCAATTTCTACAATTCTAGGGTCCTCGTCAGGCTGAACACCTATTGATGACTCAACTAAAGGAGAACTCGCATTACTACTAACACCGGGAGTCGACATTTTATCCTAGTAAGTCAGAATCTAATAAAAAATATCAGAATCTAATAAAAAAAAAAAAGTAATCTAATAGATTATAATCAATAAAAAAATTCAAATTCTAACAGATAATAATAAAAAAAAATTCTAATCAAATAATAAAATCAGAATAGAAACTCAACAATTAGAATGCAAATTTCTAATCAATTGTTAATCAGATACCAGTATCAAAAAACCGTATTGATAGCTAATCCAGATACCAGTATTACTAATCAAATAATAAAATCAGAATATAAACTCAACAATTGGAAAGCAAATTTCTAATCAAAAAAATTTCTAATTAAAAAAAATCTAATCAATTGCTAATCAGATACCAGTATCAAAAAACAGTATTGATAGCTAATCAGATACCAGTATTACTAATCAAATAATAAAATCAGGAAATAAACTCAACAATTGGAATGCAAATTTCTAATCAAAAAAATTTCTAATTAAAAAAAATCTAATCAATTGCTAATCAGATACCAGTATCAAAAAACAGTATTGATAGCTAATCAGATACCAGTATTACTAATACGATTATCAGATCAGGGACTAGTAAGGGTTTGCTAACTATCTGAGGCTCAGAGGAGGTTAAGGTTAGGGATACTGGATTAGGGACTTAGGGTTTTAGAGATTCAGGGGTTAGGGTTTTAAGGGGTTTTGGTTTTACGGGGTTAGGGTTAGGGTATGGTGACTATCTGAGGCTCTGAGGAGGTTAGGGTTAGGGTTATTGGATTAGGGATTTAGGATTTTAGAAATTCAGGGGTTAGGGTTTTAAGGTGTTTTGGTTTTACAGTGTTAAGGGTTAGGGTTTGGTGACTATCTGAGACTCTGAGGAGGTTAAGGTTAGGGTTAGGGTTACTGGATTAGGGATTTAGGGTTTTAGAAATTCAGGGGTTAGGGTTAGCTAACAGGTAACAACTCTTATCTCTATCTGAACAAAAAAAAAATTGAAACGTGCACCGTATCCCGTAGGACTGTAGCAGAGTGGTGGACTGATGGTGGCCGTGTGCTCGAGCTTGAGCTTGAGCTTGATTTGAGAGCAATCGGCAACAACAGTTGGCAGAGCACCAATCGATAGTTTGAGAGGGAGAGAAGAGCAGAGCACCACTGCACCAGGCGATAGTTTGAGAGAGAGAGTAGAGCAGAGCACCACTGCACCAGTTGATAGTTTGAGAGAGAGAGAACAGAGCAGAGCACCACTGCACCAGGCAATAGTTTGAGAGAGAGAGCAGAGCAGAGTACCAGGCGTCAGGCGATGATCTCACCATGAGAGAGGAAGAGATTGAAGAGGTTAGAGGCTCAGGCGAAGCTGCGAAGAGTCGAGAGACGAAGGAAGACAGGCCGCAGGCGCGATTTCAATCTGAAACTCGTTTGTGAATAGTGTTAGGGTTAGGTTATTAGTTTGTATTTATAATGGTCATTAGTTACGTAATTACGAAACTGACCCTATTTTCATAACGTTAATAATCCGTTAATGGGGGCATATTAGTCAAGTTCTGAAATTAATGGTTATTAATAATAATAACTATTATTACCTATTAGCTGAGGGACGGGCCGGGCAGGGGGGAGCCCTAGCCCGGCCATACAATTGAAGGGCTACTTGTAATTGGGCCCTGCCCGGCCCAAGGGTTGGAGGAGGGCAGGGCTTTGGCGGGTTTGGACGGGCCGGGTACCCTTCCACACGGGCCTTTTTGACAGGCCTAATGCTTGCTTCCCAGGAAGCTTGATTCCCAAACTCACTTCCATCATGTCCCATTTAATGGTCAAGGAGACTATGTATGTAGGAAGTAATGGGATACACCTATGTCTAAAGCCTAGGGCATAGATTCTAACCATTTATCGTTAGATTGAAACTTAAGACACTTACTTCTCCACAAACATTTTATGTAAGATAAAATTTAACGTACGGTTGGCAATCCTAATATAATGGGAATGGGGCACCTATATCTTATTTCTCGCTTCTCAATTCTTAAGGGTTTTTTGAGTCTCACTTCCTACTTCTCGCTTTAGTTACTATGATCTCAATTCTCACATTCACTTGTGCTTTCTAAGCCAATCTTCAAAATGGGATGCATGGTCCATTATTTTAATTTTCGAAATTCTATTTTAATTTTCGAAATTCAGTGATGCACGGTGATTGCTGAAGATACATTTTCCCTATTGTTTTGGGAAAAGACAGATTATCAAATTGGTTAATTTATAGACCAATTCAAGATATTGACTTGGTTTATATTAATTATCAGCTGTAGCAATTTATATATTTAAAAGTAGAAAAGTAATGGTGTTGATATTATTCTGTTAATTATGTAGGTGGCTGTGAAAGTATAGTTTCCTTTTGTTACTTCTAGATTGCAAGAGCTTGTCAACGTTCCAACAAATTGGAAGGAGTTTGTCATTGGTGGCAAGATTTTGTTTGGCAGGTTCCTTTTAAGAAGGAAAAAGTGTTCACTTCCGGAATTATCTTTGGTTTGACTGATACTCATATTAATGAAACAACCTTGTGGTTATTAATTTGTTATATCTAAGAAATTGATATGAAAACAATGCTATCAAATTTTATTCTATATTTTCTTATGAAAACATGTTCTTTAACTAGCTACCAAAATTTTAATCTAGAGAGATTTTTGTGTGTGTTGGGGGGGGGGGGATTTTTCTCATAGATATATATAGAATTCTGTGGAAAGCCGTATTTGATGATCTTTTAACATGTTCTTTAACTAGCTACCAAAATTCCAGGATATTTCGGGTGTTCTCGATCTTTTATTTTGTAAGTGGAAAACCAAATAAATAAGCAGTATCAATTTCGGCCTAAAAGAAGTAACAATTCTTCTTTACTTCACTTTAGAGCGGAACCCAAATTGAGCCAAATCTTGGTAATGGAAAACCTGGCCTATAACAATAAGTCAAAGTGTAATCAAAAGTTATGCACCAAGGGTTTGTCAAATACTGAAGTTGAATCTTGCAATTGCAGGATTTAAATAATGTATGATAGATTAACAACGTCAGTATGCATGCCGGTCTTATGTGATTTCTTGGTGCCAAGCAGGCCATGCTAAGCCAATATTTAACAGAAAAGTTTAATCATTGCATTTTTGTAATCATTTTCCATCATCTACTAGTTCATTTCATTCACATGAATGAGGAAGTTTGGCTTTCTTGGTTCAGAACAGCTGTGGGTGCTGGACTCTGTCCCTGGTGAAGTGAATCCTGAAGTTGATGGAGAAGTGGAGAAGGTTTTGCGGACATTGCAGAGCCTGCCGTCTTCAATCCCATCAAGAAAGTAAGACCTCTATCCCCCTCTAGGCACGAATGCGTGTTTGCAACCTTCACTACTTGGAAACTGGTTGCCACGGGTGTCAGGCACGTGTATGGTTCTTAGTGTTGAATTTGTTTGAATTCCCAAATACTGAGGACAGGGCCCTATAGCGATTATTTTAGTAGTGGGTCTCAAACACATTTCATGTTATTTGGTGTTTCGTACCCCAATTCCAGTCATCCTGAACCATAGGAAAGGGTTGCTAAAATCAGGGGTTGAATCATGTTAGTCCTATGATTGTTTATAGTTGCACCACTTAATGGTCATGTGCTGTGAAGGAGAAAATTAGTCCTTTAATTCAATGGGATTTCAACATCCAATTTTAGATCATGGCTTCTGCCCTTCTGGCATATGTGTAGTCTCTATTTAGAGTAGCAACCTATAATGTAGAGCTTGCTGGAAGTCGATTATCTTCTCGCTATACGTGTATATTTATCATTGTTTTGTGTACATCCATGCTGGGATTGAAAGGACTAGCTGAATCAATGTAAACTGGTTAGGTATATTAAAAATCAGCTGAGTCTTTATCTCGGCTAGTTTCTCCATATGATCAGAATTAGATTCAGCAGCCATAGATCAACCCAACTACAGATCCGTCCAATTCAACTTGGAAAAGTTTCTGGTCAATGAATATTTTGAAATCATTTAAGTTGGTGTGCGTGGAATGTGGAAGAATTCAGTTTATACTAGACAGTCATTTGTCAGGTATTTGATGCAGTGAGTGTATGTCAAGTATTTGATGCCATAAATCATGTGTCCAATCTCAGATGGCTTGTGGACAACATGATCCAGCTTGGCTTCTCCAAGCCATTGTCAGAATGGATTGGGAGCAACCTCAAGAAGTCAGGGGAAAATGAAACATGGGCTTTCGATCTCAAAGGTGCTGTCGAGATGTTCAGTTCTTACAGGTAACTTTTTTGCGTGTGTGTGTTGTTTGGGGGGTGGGGGGTGGTTAAACCCACTTTTTATTTATTTATTTATTGCATGCATCTTTTCCACATTTTGACTTCTAAGAACAAATTTTGTAGGGAGAAAAGTTATTGGCCTCTATTGGACCACCCGCCTAAAGGGCTAGAGATTACGATTGTGCGTGCAGAGAACAGCGACAGGTGGTCCTCGGATGTGGTTCAACAGCTTGAAAGTCTTGCTAGTAGGAGAAGAGATGGTTCTGTGGGGAAGGTTTCAGTTCACGTTCTTCCCAATTCGGGGCATTGGGTCCACATGGACAATCCTAAGGGTCTGCTTGACATCTTAGCTCCCAGTATCATCTCTATGACTTGACTTGAGCATAGTCTGGTTCGAAGTAATTGATTATACACAGTCATTCTATGTTTTGGGCGTTTGAAGAAAATGCTAGTTTTTTTAATTTTGGGCTGGCTTGGGGATGGGATGAGGTACTAATAATGATGTTTTTCTTTTTCTATCCTGGTTTGGGTGATTGATGACAAGAAGTATTCTTAGACTTTGTAACCAGTTGCTTCAATTAAAATAAAATTCATGTATTTTAAAGGGAAATTTCGCTATTTACACCCCACAAATCGAAAACCCCCCAAAATAGGACCCCTTTTAAGAGACTTATTTATAGGTCTCTCCACCTGTGAATGCATAATTATTTTCGTTTTAGACGGAAATACACAATACACTCCTTGCGAACAGAACTAATAGAACAGGTTGAAGAGAGAAGAGAAGAGGAAAAAGGAAAAAGAAGATGATGGAAAGCATGATTTTTGCTTCAGAAATCTTGTCGGAAAAGGATGGAAAAACCATACTTTGATTTTTTTTTTTTATTGGATTAAAAATTGAATCGAAAAAAAAAACTCGATACCGAGTTTTTTTTTTTTGGCCAATTCAAACAATTCAAAGATTTCGAATATATATAGATATATTCCGATATATCAAAAACCAAGCGGTCAATGCTCTCTTGTGAAGATCAGACTTTTTCCCCATATCTACACGTGTCACTTTTTCCCCATATCCACACGTGTCACTCACCCATGTCATGTTGAAATCTCAGCATTATCAGCACCCATCACGTCTTGGATAGAGGAAGTTCCAAAATAAATCCTAAAATCATGGAGAAGTTACTTAAATGAGGGAAGGAAAGTTTTAGATCCTCAAAATATTCCTTGATTGATGAAGTCTTATATAGAAAGGGAAGTTTAGATCCTATCCAATAACGCACACTCCACGGCCTGCCAAAATTAAGCTAAGCTAAGAGATTAATTTTGATATATTGAATTTTTTTTCGATTCAATTTTCAATCCAATTTTTTTTTTAAAATAAACAATATATAAGTTTAATTTTTCCATCCACTGACGAAATTTCTAGTTTTTCCGAGCAAATTCTTTGTTTTTTTCAGCAAAAATTATGCATTCCATCTTTTTCTTTCTTCTTCTTCCATCTTCTTCTTCCTCTTCTTACTTCCTTTTTCCTAATCTTTTTTTTCTCTCCTTTCTTCTTCCTATTCTTTTACTTTTGTGCACAAAGAGGGTATTTTCATCTAAAATGAAAATAACTCTGCATTTAAACGTGGAGAGACTGATAAAAATAAGTCTCTTAAAAGGGGTCCAATTTTAGGGGTTTTTCAAATTGTGGGGTGTCAATAGGGAAATTTCCCTATTTTAAACTTGTTATTATTTGTAGTTCCTATGGTATTTATTTGGAACTTTGGCTTTTCTTTAGGCTCCCATGTGTCCTTTCTCTCTCCTCTTAACCGTGGTTAAGTTTAACTAATTTTAGGCTAATATTTTTTTTATTAAAAACCAAGGTTAGATGGATGAATCCTAATGATGAGCGAATCTTAAGCACGATACAGTTAATGAGTGTTAACTAATCTAAAGTTAATTATTTTTTATTTTATTTTTTGAGAAAACCAATGTTAGATGGATGAACCCTATGAGTGAATAAAATTTTAAACATAGTTAGTGAGTGTTAACAAACTTGAGGTTCATATATTCTGAAAACCAAGGTCAGATGGATGAACCATAGGGGCGAGTGAATCTTAACCACAATTAACTAACTTGAGGTTAATTTTTTTTATTTTTTAACTAAAAATCAAGGTTAGATGGATGAACCCTAAGGGTGAGTGAAACTTAACCATAGTTAACAAGTGTTAACTAACCTGAGTTTAGTATATTACCCCCTAAAAAGCAAAGCTAGATGGATGAACCCTAGGAGGGTGAGTAAATCTTAATCACAGTTAATGAGTGTTAAGTGAGCCATATGGCAGTCAGTAAGGCATCCGCGTTCCAATGGGCACAAAGAAGTATTTCTCTTTATTAAATGTTATTTTAAGGTTTAAATGCTACAATAAATTTTAATAATGAAAAAAAAATAATGAAAGTAATTTATTATTAATTTGTTTTTAATAATGAAAGTAATTTAGTATTAATTTGTTGTAAGCATGTTATGAGTAGGGCTATCAAAGAGTCGAGCCAGGACAAGGCCTAGGTCTTACCGAGCCTGACCCTCGTTCATTGTCATTGGGGTGAGGCTCTAACCCTTGAAAAGCCTGAACTAATTAGGCCCAAGCCCTACCCTCAATGGCCATGGCCGAAATAACAAAAAATGCAATGTCATATTTTAACCCTTTTTTTTCCTTTTTCTATATTGATTGTCAACCATACAACTCTTCTGCTTTATTCGGGCTTGAGATGACTCTAATAGCAACACTACGGACTTTTAGTACAGATAAATTGTCAATATTAGGACACCCCCAATTGTAACTAGAGTCGGTCTATGGGTACTCCCATTTATACTCCCAAATATACTCTCTAATCTTAACCGTTTATAACCAACTACTAAGGATCAGGATTTCAGTTGGCCTATTTTGTCTTTTCTATTACCACATCACCAGTAATCCTAACCGTTTAATAATTGAGATAAAGGGTTAGGATTTGGGAGTATATATGGGAGTACACTTTGGGAGTATCCCTAGACTAATTATTGTAACTATTGAATTGGTAGCATTGGTACTGTTATATTATAAATTAAAAAAAAAAACATTACAACTTACAAATAGAACACTAAAAAGTAGTAGCATCTATTTGTTTTTTTAAAGAAAAATTTTTAACTTTATAATATACTATATTAAAAAGATTATAGAAAAATACTCAATTGCTTGACACACAAAAAGGGGAAAATACATTCACATCCCTTGAGGTTTGATAAAAATACACATAGACCCCCTTCGTTTTCAAAAAATACATTAGGCACTCATTATTTTCAAAATAATGGCACTTACACCCTTTCTGTCAATTGATCGTCAGTCAACTAAATAGATCTGCTGATGTCATGAGATAAAGTCCAAAATTTTTTAAAATTACCCTTCGAATCATTTTGAAGAAAATACATTTACACCCCCTAAGTTTGACGAAAATACACATAGCCCCCCTCAATTTTCAAAATATACATTAGACACCCTTACTTTGTAAATCCAACATGCTTGAAAATGAACCTAAACTGAAATTTAATCACAAAACTGTATGCTCTTCTAGTATCAATCAAGGAAAGAAGATAAGTGAAAGTTAGTTATAACTAAAAGGGTAAACCTAAAGCCCAAAAGAGATCAAAACCACTATTCAAATAAATTTTTTTAGTTTGAGGGATAAACTGGATTTTTAGATAATCTCTTAGCGGATTTTTTTTGAATGGTGGTTATAATAATCTCATAAATGATCATTTCCTGTACATTTTCGTCAAACCTCGGGCGGGGGGTAGAAAAAAAAACCACTGTAAGGCTTAGCCTATTATTATAAGTTAAGTTATTATATTATATATGTAATATATTGTATATAATATTATATATGGTATAACTTATTAATGGAGGGCGGGTCAAGTTGGGCCAGGTGCTTACCAAGTTATCAAGCCCTACCCTCAAATAAAAGGGCCTTTCAAAAATAAGCTGGCTCGACCCTAGGGCATTTTTTATTTGATTTTTTGGTAATGGATGGTGTCCCAAACCCTAACAAGTAACAAGGAAATACTAGTCCTTTGATGCACGCAACCACCGGGGCCTAGGGCCTTATGAAGGGAAAACGGCACTGTATTTTGTAGGCTTTGAAGGGCCGAGCTCCTCATCAAAGGGCTCAATTGACAGCCCTAGTTATGAGGTAGGTTTTGGGTTTGAGTTACCTTTTCAACCCGTTTATAAACGGGCCAGGTTGGTTGAAGGCTTGAAGCCCGAAGGTGTTACTTTTTTTTTTTGGTGGAATTTTAGGGAATCGATTTTTCTTTTTGGGTAAGATTAGGGTATCATTTAACTACGGTTAGTAGTTAGATTATCTGACCCGAACCAACAGTTACCATGTTGAATGATTGAAACATGCTTCTGTTTGGCTGCCAAGTTGGCTCTAATCGATTCCACCAAACACCTAACTGGCTAGAGCAAGAATAATTCTAGCCACAACATCGCTAGTATAGCATCTGTCCCCTATTCCAACACTAGGGCGATTGGTTGAACGGTTCGAGTTCACGAGCTGGTAGGCCACATATGGTGCTGCGTAGGAGGAGCATCGAGGATAATGCACCCCAGCTCTATCTTATACACGTTGACCACCAAAAGCTATTCAATGTAGATTTAGAAAAAACCAAGGGGCATATTCATAATTTCACTTTCTCTAAAAACCCTAACCCATCTTCTGGTATATAAAGGAATTTAGATAAGCCTTCCATTCCCCTCAGTAAGGTGAAAAAGCTACGAAACCCTAACTCCGGAATCAGCCTCATCTGTTCGAAGCCATGGTAAAGCGAATCTAAATTAGTATCTGTTTTATCATTCTTTCTCGTGGATCTTAGTTCTTCGTATCTCTATGATTTATTTATTTATTTATTGTTATTATTGTTTTGTCATCAATCTCTGTATGTAATCTATGACCGACTGTTCTTACGAAGAACCCTAGATTTTGAAACCCATTCTGTTCGCATCTCAGATGCGAAAACTAGCTATCTACGCCGACAATATGATCTGCAACATTTCCGGATGAGAATCTTAGTATTTCGTTCTTTTTTTGTTAATCTTTGTTAGATTGTTCATCGAGTTTGGATTATAACAGAAATTTATCATTCAGTTTCCGAGCCGACTTTGTAGTTGTCTCAGTGGGATTTCATATACGACACTCTTTTATACTTCAATGGTATTTTTTAAACTCGAGTCATTACTGGGAGTCTTTTTTTTTTGGGTTTAGAAATGTTTATTTTTCTGATCTTCATTTGATTGTCCATCCAGCATTCGATCTGTGATAGTCTTTTGTACTTAAATAATATTTTAACTGTAGTAGGCATTAGCAGACAGACGATGCAGTTTACAGTGTTTGTATTTTCTTATGTTATTGGAGGAGGTGATATTACTACATCTGATTCTGATCTTATAATATTTATCTTGATTGTGATAGTTCTATATCTGATTTTATAATTTATCTTGATCAGCACTGTCGTCTGTAGAAGCTCTTCTATATATTGTAGTTAAAAAGAAACTAATATTCGGTTGGAAATAAACAAACCTACTATATGTTGTCAATTTCTCCTAAATTAGGATGATTTGATTGACGATTTCTCAAATGCAGTTTTTGTTTCCTGCTAGCACCACCACAATGAAAAAAAAAGTGAATTTTTTATTTTTATTTTTAATGGGTTTCCATTTGGAGATAGGGTTTGAGTCCAAATTTAATAATTTTTTAAACTGAGACTTTGGGAAAATTATAATTTAGTAATAGAGATTATCAGATGAATCAAAATATGGTGATAGTTTATGGAGAGCTGGAGAGCGTGAAATATTAGGTGATATTTTAGGATTTTCTTGCTAAATGACTTTGGAAATGCCTTGGGGCTTTGTTTTGGTGTGAGCAATTTGCACGTTAAAGAATTTTTTTTATTTTCCATGTATTTGTGTGCCACATCAGTTTGGTAATCGTCTTTTATTTAGCCAACTTATATTCTTGAAGCTTGTGTCTTGGGTTATGCCAATATTGAGGAGAATCCATTGTCCTCTTCCTTTGGTGTGCATATATTTGTAGTGGTGAATTATGAGTATAACTATTCCAATTGAAATATTGTCTGCAACGTACATGGTGGCTTTGAACTTGCCAACTTGTTGGCCACAAGAAAGCTCCTATCCCAAGTGTACCTCGAATGGGATGGTTATGATCGTTTGATTAATTGAAAATCTTGGTGGTGCCTATTGATTGAAATTTATGTACATGTATGCCATGTTGGTTGTAGGTACCCAGTCACTCTATACTTTTAACTTTTTGTAATGAATTTGTTCCGCTTGTTTTGTGAAAAGACTTGAATTTTAACTTGTTCTTTTCATTGATGTTTTGGGTGAGGGGTTCTATAGTCGAGGAGAAAGGTCAGGGAACCCAAGGAGGAAAATGTCACACTTGGACCTACTGTACGAGAAGGGGAGCATGTTTTTGGTGTTGCCCATATTTTTGCCTCATTTAACGACACCTTTATTGTAAGTATAGATGTTACTTTTTTTCAAACATTATTGCAGTCCAATCACAAGAAATCCTATGTTTGAACTGCAGCATGTGACTGATTTATCCGGAAGAGAAACTATGGTCCGCATTACCGGTACATATTATCTCTTGTCTTGATGTTTTTGTTGGATCCTCCATATTTCGTTGAAAATATATCTTGCACACTTGGCTGATTTGAGTTTTTTTCCACAATATATAATGTACTGCTGTCTGCACTGGCAAACTTTATATAGAAGACAAGTGTTTGTCATTTGGAGATGCTCTTGAGAAGAATTAAGGAATCCATTTGTTACAATACAAGAACTTTGAACCTTTTTTTTTTTTGATCGATAATCATACGTATATATATAAAAGGAAAGTTCAATGTACAAGCAAACAACAACGAAAACATTAGTTTACAAGTCAGTAAACTCAAAGACGCTCAAATAGGGCAACGCCTAACTCCTAGCTTGCACACACCCCCAAAAAGAAAGATCAACCTAATGTCATCTGAAGTTCCTCCCTATCATGCCTAAGGCTTGCCCACTCCAACACTACCAACCGAACCCTATCACACAAACGAGAATGGGACGCCGACGTATCCTCAAAGACCCGAAGATTCCTTTCTTTCCAAACCATTCAAGCAATAGCTCCCGGTAGCACCGACCAAATAGTCCCTAAAACTCCTTCCTCACTGCCTTTATACCAACTAGCTAAAAAGTTAAGGAAAGACGCTGGGAAAACCCACTCCATCCCCACGCGGGAAAGAAAATAACCCCATATCCCGGCCACAGTCTAACAGTGTAAGAGCAAATGATCCACTGTCTCTTCCTCTTTGAAGCACATAAAACATCTATTTGCTAAACTTCACCCTCTATGCTGTAAATGATCACATGTGAGTATTTTATCCAAGACCGCATTCCAAAGGAAAAACGACACATTGGATGGAATACCTGGGTTCCATACAACCCTCTGAGGAAACCAACTCAAAGAGACTGGTCCCAAAGACCGATACAGAGAACTAACTGAGAACCTCCCATGTTTGCTTCCACTCCACACTCTGCAATCCCTAATATCAGTCTGTGGTGAATAACTGTCTACCATCTCCAACAAACGAGCCGCTTCCTCAATCTCCCAGTCATTTAAGTCACGTCTTAACGTTGGACACTAAACCACCCCTTCCCCCCTTCTCTCAACATAATCGCCAACCACGGCCTCCTTGTTTCTAGCTAACCCAAATAAACTGCCAAATTCATCCTGAAGTCTGTTTTCCCCACACCAAACGTCTTTCCAAAATCTCACTTCGGATCCCTGACCCACTACGAAACGGAACTTCGGCACCACCAAATTAGCTGTCGCCATGATTCCCTTCCACAGTCCCACTCCATGCGATATCTTCACCTCTTTGGGAACCCATCTCGAGTGCTCCCCATACTTTGCGACTATCACCTCTGCACAAACTATTGATTTCCGACCCGAATCTCCAAATCCATTTACCGAGCAGAGCTTGATTCTCTAACACCAACGGCTTGAGATTCAACCCCCCATCTTCCTTGGGACGACAAATTTTCTTCCACGCGACCAAATGGTACTTAAAAGAATCTACCTTCTAATTCCATAGGAACTCTCTCTGCATACGCTCTAGCAAGACCGCCACACTCTTAGGAATGGTAAGAGTGGACATGAAATAAGCCGGGAGACTGCTAAGAGTACTCTGGATAAGGGTTAACTTGCCACCTTTTGAAAGAAAATGCGCCTTCCAGCCTTCCAACCGATTTGCAAACCTCTCTATCACTGGCTTCCAGCTCGCTTTAGCTTTATAACCTCCCCCTAAGGGCATACCCAGGTATCTAGTCGGAAGAGTACCCACACGGCATCCCAAGCAGACTGCCAACTAATCCATGTTCCCCACACCACCCACACCCACTATCTCTGACTTGTCCAAGTTAACTCGCAATCCGGATACTACTTCAAAACATCGAAGTATGCACCGCAGGTAGAGAAGATCTCTCTACGACGTTTTACAGAAAATAAGGGTGTCATCTGCAAACTGAAGATGGGACATACGAAGCTGATCAGCCCCAATCGAGAACCCCTCAAACCCTGCTCCCTCTGCTCGAGATAGCATCCTACTCAAAGCTTCTGCAACCAAAACAAACAAGCAAGGGGATAGAGGGTCGCCCTGCCTCAATCCCCTAGAGCTAGTGAAATAACCGACCGCACTCCCATTCAAAATAATAGAGAACGAAACAGATGAGATACACATCCTCACCCACTTCCTCCACTTCACTCCAAAGCCCATCCTGCCAAGCATGTAGTCTAAGAACTCCCAATTGACATGATCATATGCCTTCTCCATGTCCACTTTACACAAAATGCCAGGGGCGCCCGACCGACACCGAGCATCAATACATTCGTTGGCTATTAGAATCCCATCAATAATCTGTCTACCCCCCACAAAAGCGCCCTGTTGGGGAGAGATAAGAGTTTTCATCACCTTTTGGAGACGAACCGCCAACACTTTAGAGAGAATCTTAGATACGCTACCCACCAGACTAATCGGGCGGAACTCCGAAAGGTCCACAGCCCCCTCCTTTTTTGGGATTAGCACCACAAAAGTGTTGTTAAGCACTCTATCAAAGCAATCGGAAAGGTATAACTCCTTCATCACCTCCATGAAATCTTTCCCTACAATCTCCCAGCAAAACCTGTAAAACTCAATGGTGAAACCATCCGGTCCTGGTGCCTTATCCCCGGTCATATCTCGAATAGTACCTATGACCTCGTCCTCCTCAAAAGGCCTCTCCAACGCCATTCTCTGAGCTGAGGACAAACTCTCGAAAAGCAGCCCATCCGGCCTCGGACGACAACTCTCCCTTTCTTGGTACAAACCTTTATAGTAAGAAACAATCTCATCTTCTATATCTCGGCTCTCCTCCTTCAAAACCCCATTCACCCTTATCTTAGAAATAAAATTCCTTTTCCTGTTAAAGTTGGCTGTTCGGTGAAAAAACTTAGTATTCCGGTCTCCCGCTTTTAGCCACCTCGCTCTCGCCTTCTGCTTCCAACTAATCTCCTCAAGGTTGAGCACCTCCAAATATTCCAACTTCTTTGCCGCATGCTCCCGGGCTTCTATGTCAGATAGATCTGCATCTTCAGCCTTCTCTTCCATCACTGATAGCTCTTTTAGAAGTCTCTCTAATCTCAACCGAATATCCCCGAATACCTCCTTGTTCCACACCTTTAGTTTAGCTTTCAGGGCTTTCAATTTCAGGCTAAACCGCTTACTAGCAGATCCCCAACCTCCCTCCTCTCTCCAAACTTCCGCCACTACATCAAAAAATCTTTCATCTTTAAGCCACATATTCTCAAAACGAAAAGGAGAAGGACCTCTAAAACAACCGGATTCAAGCAAAATAGGAGCATGGTCCGAGATAGGCCTAGGAAGAGACGGATGAATGACATTGGGAAAGAGATTCTCCCACTCCGGACTAACTAAGAATTTGTCTAATCGGCTTGCTCTCCCACTACTAGCCGAATGAGACCACGTAAATTGGGCCCCCCGAAGTGGATAATCAATCATCTCGTGACTATGAATAAAGTCTTCAAACCTTTTCATCTTAGCAGTATACCTACATCCTCCTTTCTTTTCCGACGCAACCCTGATGCAATTGAAGTCTCCTCCCAGACACCACGGTCCTCCCCAACGTGCGCTAACGTCCTCTAGCTCCGTCCACAATAGCCTGTCATCCGACCCACCTGAAGGACCATAGACTCCAGTGAAAACCCAAGTAACGCCGCCCCCAACCATTCTACATAGAATGGATAAAGAGTAAGCCCCTTGTTCCGACTCTAACATCTCAATCTTCTCCTTATCCCACATAAGCAAAATCCCTCCCGAAGCTCCTAAGGCTGGAACTTCCGCCCATCCCGGGCCCGCCGAACCCCACAACTCGCGAACATGGGACTCCTGAACTGTTTCTAGCTTGGTCTCCTGAATGCATACTATTGTCGGCCTCTTAGTTCGCACAAACTGGTGCACCGCCCTGCGTTTCTCCGCTTGACCCAACCCCCTCACATTCCAGGACAAGATGGAGAACTCTAACATTGGGCAACTCTACTTCCCCCACTCGGCCTAGGGCTACGGGACACGCTCCGGCCCGCTGACCGATCATAGTTAATCCCATTCTCCAACCTCCTACGCTCCAGGGCTGCGGAACTTTTCCTTCCTACTAATTTATTTGATCCGGATTTCTCCCTCTCGCGGGCCCCACACTTCTCACTTTTTAGAAACAGAGCCTTCGCCTCCTCCTCATGCCCTTCCACTGAAATCCCCATGCACTTGCTCACCCCCTCCATCTGGCTGACCACCCATTCAGAAGCCTCTTCCGGACTTAACTCAGCCTCTATGCTCGAGCTACTACTTTCAAACCCCCTGCAGTCAACTGCGCTAGGTACTGTCTCTGCAAAATCTGATTTTCGAAGGAGCAATGGACCCGGATCCACAGAAGGGATCAAGCTACTAATAGCCTCAGGTATCACCAGATTGGGCTCTGCCAAAACAAGACTAAGCAGAACGCTCGCACCATCCATCACCGCCTTGATTGATGATGTTCACCAATATGTGAAGAAAGTGAATTAATTGGAGAGCTTTTCGTAAGTTCATCTTGTCAGCACCCTATTTTTACATCCCCTTAACCGTGGTTAATTAATTTAGCTATGGTCCAAACCCTAGATCAACCCTAGTTCCAAACCCTAGGTAAACCCTTAACCATAGGACTAAACCCTAGTAAAGACCCTAGTTAACCCTAAGCTTAACCCTAGGTAGTCCTAAACCCAAACCCTAGGTAGCCCTAGCCTAACCTTAGTAAGCCTTAGGTATACTCAAGGCCCAAGCCCATTTGACCAAACTTATACCTAGACAACTCAATCAAACCCAATTACCTAATTTTATTACCCAACCCAAGTAGTCAAGCCCAAATACTCAATCACCCAATTGCCTAAGCCAAAGCCTATTTCCATAGCCCAAGCCCAAATGTCATAGTCAAAGTCCAATAATCATAACCCATGACCCATCTACTAATAACCCTTAATCCATAAGACCTAATCCACATATCCATATCCACCTACCCTATATCCTACAACCCATACCCATAGTTCACTCAACCCACCAACTCTCTTACACCTCTCTTACATCAACCCATACCTATATAACTCATAGTTCACTCAACCCACCAACTCTCTTACACCTCTCTTACATCAACCCATACTCATATAACTCATAGTTCACTCAACCCACCAACTCTCTTACACTCCTTACAACACTCAATCTATCAACTCACCTTACAACACTCAAGTCTTTACCCACTAGCTCCTTTTATCCCTCATGTAAAAGACACAACCCAACCTCTTAGTTTTCCTATAAATACCAATCCCTTAGCCCCTTAGATCCATCCCTCAAGACCCCTAGAAGGTTCTCACCCACTTGTATTTCTCTTGAGTTTGAAGAAGGGAGAAGAAACTAAGGTTTAGAGTTTGGAAAGAATTGTAAGATTAAAAGCTTAGATTTCTTTGCTAACTCTCTTCCTTTGTGGATTCTAAAACCCTACCCCTTGGAGCATTGAAGGAGAATTCTTGGAGGAGTAGGCACTCCTTTCATATTCTCTTCTTTTTTTCATCTTTTTTTTTATTTGGTTCTCTCTTCTTGATCTCTCATTTCTCAAGCATAGTTGGGCCTCTCTACATCAATCTAATGGTGTAGAGGGACCCCATATCAAAAACAAAGAGATGTTCCTTTTTTTTCTTGTACATATTTTTTCTTTTTTATGTACCCACAAATGTGGATATGGGTAGGCCCATAGAGAGTGAAAGCTAAAGCTATACCTCTCTTTTTCATTTTGTTCTTTTTGAGATTCTAGTCCTCTTTCTAGAATTTTTTGTGAAAGCTCATCCCCTCCCTAACATTCTTTAGAGCAACATTACATCATTAATAATGGTGTAAATGAATCACCTTAAAAGGGAGATGATGAGTTTTCATTTTCTTTCATTTCTTTATTTTTCCTTCATGTTCTATATTGAATGGGTAGGTGATGGTCTAAGGACTTAAAATAAATGATAGTTTAAGACTTAAAGAGGACATTCTTAAAAATGTCTCATACCAAAGACAATGATTTTTGATCTATTATCAACACCAATTCAACAAAATAGGTGTTGGCAATAGACCATTTGCATTCATAAGGCACATCCCTCTTTATGTCTTAAAATATAATCTTTTAGCCAAACTCTTGGATTAAATGTGACTTTAGCTAAGTTTTTCAAAACCCTACCTATATGAAAATCCAAAAAAACATGATAAAAGTTCAAAATACCAAAAACATAATAAAATCTCAAAATACCAAAAAACATTCAAATGTAATCAAAATACCAAAAACATGTAAATATAACCAAAATACCAAAAACATTCAAATATCTCCAAAATCCCAAAAAAATTTAAAAATACAAAAAACCAAAAAGAGACTTGTAGGACCTCTTTAGCTTTGGTTAGCTCACCTAACCTTAGTTAAATCTCCTCTAACTGCGGTTAGACTTACCCCTTGTGCACTTGACCTCCCCGGTCAACTAAACCATAGCCTTCTAGGCTAGACCCTTTGACCACCCTATGCACACACACACTACCCCCTAGCCTCGGCACGGGCTCATGTGCTAGAACTACGCTCGGTCTGATCTCACATGTGAGTACGTAGGCAACCCAACTCGGGTTCGACACTAGCCATCTAGCTTTCTATTTTTCTTGGATTAGCACTCACTTAAAAACTTTGGACATTCTAATTAAACTATGAGATTATAATTGGCTTAAGTATAGGGAGTAGGTAACCGTTATAAAACGGGGGTCTTGGGGTGCCTAACACCTTCCTCAGGGCTTAATCGATCCACTTACCCTAACTCTGATTAGACCATTTGCTTTCACTCTCTATGGGCCTACCCATATCCACATTTGTGGGTACATAAAAAAGAAAAAATATGTACAAGAAAAAAAAGGAACATCTCTTTGTTTTTGATATGGGGTCCCTCTACACCATTAGATTGATGTAGAGAGGCCCAACTATGCTTGAGAAATGAGAGATCAAGAAGAGAGAACCAAATTAAAAAAAAGATAAAAAAAAGAAGAGAAGATGAAAGGATTGCCTACTCCTCCAAGAATTCTCTTTCAATGCTCCAAGGGGTAGGGTTTTAGAATCCACAAAGGAAGAGAGTTAGCAAAGAACTCTAAGCTTTTAATTTTACAATTCTTTCCAAACTCTAAACCTTAGTTTCTTCTCTTCTTCAAACTCAAGAGAAATACAAGTGGGTGAGAACCTTCTAGGGGTCTTGAGGGATGGATCTAAGGGGCTAAGGGATTGGTATTTATAGGAAAACTAAGAGGTTGGGTTGTGTCTTTTACATGGGGGATAAAAGGAGCTAGTGGGTAAAGACTTGAGTGTTGTAAGGTGAGTTGATAGATTGAGTGTTGTAAGTAGTGTAAGAGAGTTGATGGGTTGAGTGAACTATGAGTTATATGAGTATGGGTTGATGTAAGAGAGGTGTAAGAGAGTTGGTGGGTTGAGTGAATTATGAGTTATATAGGTATGAGTTGATGTAAGAGAGGTGTAAGAGAGTTGGTGGGTTGAGTGAACTATGGGTTATATGGGTATGGGTTGTAGGATATAGGGTAGGTGGATATGTGGATTAGGTCTTATGGATCATGGGTTATTGTAGATGGGTCATGGGTTATGATTATTGGACTTTGACTATGACATTTGGGCTTGGGCTATGGAAATAGGCTTTGACTTAGGCAATTGGATGATTGAGTATTTGGGCTTGACTACTTGGGTTGGGTAATAAAATTAGGTAATTGGATTTGATTGAGTTGTCTAGGTATAAGTTTGTTCAAATGGCCTTGGGTATACCTAGGGCTTACTAAGGCTAGGGCTACCTAGGGTTTGGGTTTAGGACTACCTAGGGTTAAGCTTAGGGTTAACTAGGGTTTAGTCCTATGGTTAAGGGTTTACCTAGGGTTTGGACCATAGCTAAATTAATTAACCACGGTTAAAGGGGTGTAAAAATAGGGTGCTGACAGCTGCCCCTCTTTGTCGGAGAATGCCAGGTTGGAAATTAAACGACAAAGACTAGAATCACCGTATTTTTACACCAGAGCACGCAAGGTAGAGTGAGGTGATGTTCGATCTCACAACCGTTTCACCGAAGATAGAATAAGGTGACGGTCAAACTCATAACCGCCTCACCAAAAATAGAGTTAGGTGATGGTCAAACTCATAACCGCCTCACCGGAGATAGAGCCGGGTGATGATCAAACTCATAACCGCCTTACCGAAGATAGAGTTAGGTGATGGTCAAACTCATAACCGCCTCACCGGAGATAGAGTAGGGTGATGGTCAAACTCATAACCGCCTCACCGGAGATAGAGAATGCAAAATGGAAGGTGACGGGTGCAAGACTAACATCACCGAGGACGTAACTGACGTCCGGTCACATGATCGGGACAGTACTCCTTTAACAGTGAGCTAGTCGAGCAGAGATAGACTTCACAAGAGGCCGCAACTGAAATCGACTGTTCCACAGCAAAGCTATACCAAAAGATCAAGAATGCATAAGCTGGTTCTATCCCGACACCGAACAAAATCATAGGGTGCCCTGCCCTTGCTAGAACTGAAATTTTGAGCCTTATCTCGTTTCTGGCCAACCCGCGTTTCGTCCCAAACACTAAGCCCTCCTTGATCCAGGGTTCGAAATATCGACAATATCGCCGATATTTTTCGATATCGGTGGTGACCGACATATCGATACTGTGTTAAGAAAAACTTACAAGGTATCGTAGATTATCGACCATAAATCGGTGATATCGACGATATGTCGTCGATAACCCACCAATAAAGACCAAGACCGTGAATCTGGTTTTTTTTAAATCCCTTTTTTTTTTTTTTGCAGATATGCAAGCATACATCCAAGCAAATCAAAGCAAGTAGAGAGAAATCCATGTTGACTTCTTTGATTTAGAAGAAAAAAAAAGGGTTTGAGATTGTAGACGGTAAAGAAGAAAAAAGGAAAAAGAAGGTTGTGGCCGTGGGTACATACCTGTGCCATTGCCGTCGCCGTCGCCGTCGCCTTCTCCGATTGCAAAACCGTTGTCGAATGGCCATACCCTCTCTCCCCTCTTCCTCGTTTCCACACTGTAGTTCTGTTTTTTTTTTTTCTAAGGTCAAGCTCTCTGTAATCATCGAATGCTTTAGATATTTTAAACCCTCTAATGGGTTATGCTAAACTTACTCTCTTCATAGCATTTCCTTTTCTTTGTTTTAAGGGGTTTTTGCACATAAACTGCTACATTCTCCCCCACTTTGCAAAAACACTGTTATGTATAAAAGTTTGTAAATTAACTCAAATGACTATTATGCCCTTAGGAGATTTTATAGCCTTACAAAGTCCCTTTAACTGCTGTTAAACTATGGTTAATCAAATGACACGTTAATTTTTTATTTTTAATTTTAAAAATCAATGTTAGATGCTTTAATCCTAAGGGTTAATAAATTTTAACCATAGTTAAAGATAGTTAAAATGGGACACATTAATTTTTTTAAATACCAAGGTTAAATCTTTAACCCTGAGGGTTAGTGAACTCTAACCACAATTAAAGGGAGTTAAAAGATATGTTTAATTTTTATTTAGAACCAAGGTTAGATGCTTTAATCCTATGGGTTAGTTAATCTTAATCATAGTTAAAGCGAGTTAAAAAGTGACACCTCAAATTTAAAATTTTATTTTTATTTTAAATCAAGGTTAGATGCTTTAATTCTAAAGGTTAGTGAACCTTAATTATGGATAAAAGGATTTCAGAGACACATTAATTTTTTTTCTTTTTGAAAACCAAGGTTAGATATTTTATCCTTAAGGGTATGTGAATCTTAACCATATTTAAAGAGGTTAAAAAGGGACACGTTCATCTTTTCTTATTTTTTTTCTAAAAGTCTTCTCATTTTTTTACTAAAAACCAAGGTTAGATGCTTAAAATTCACTAATACATCTAACCTTGGTTTTTAGAAGCCATTAGTTTCTCAAACCATTTTTTAATGTTGAATGATTAAAATTTTTTTAAAAAATACAATGTTGAATGATAAAATTTTCTCAAAGGGTTAAAAAATTATCATGTCTCAAATTAACTCCCTTTAACCGTGGTTTAGATTCACTAACCGTTAAGGTTAAAGCCATTGGAAATACTTTTCATATCTAATGTTATTCACAGTTCTCTTTACTTCTCTCACAAATCATGCAAATAAAAAAAATATAGATAAAAAAAAAACATCGTATTTTGGCATAGAGGTTTTGCTTGATTACATTAAATTTTTAATCACTTAAACAACACTCAATGACCTAGAGGTCCTACTTGTTTACATCAAAAATAAAATTACATCCAAATCATGGGCCTCGAGCCCCAATCTAACCAAAAAAATTACATCCAAATCAAAATAAAAATCGCATCCTGCTTATTTACATCAAATAGGAGTCTCGCAGATTAAAATAAAATTACATCCACTTCTTTTTGCATATTACATCAACTTCATAGTCAATTAAAATTACAGTCCTCTTCTTTTTCTCTTGATGCAGGGTCTCCGATAATATAACCATCTTCTCTTCCCATTTTGAATCAGTCCTGTAAAAACATGGAGTTCATCAATTGCATATAGAAATATGTTTAGATACTATATTAAATTTTAATTATTTATCAAATTTAATGTGCATTCATAAGATTTTCAAAAGTTTAAAACAATTAACATGGATAATCATTAAAAAATAGATAATCAAATAGTCTCACATATTTGTTCAAATGAAGTAATAACATAAAAGTATGAGCACATTTTATTGAGAAATGAATGAAACATGAATTAATTATACAGTATCGTCTCTCGTCAGCGCACATCTTTACTCTCTTCTCATTGCATTTCTTATATACATTGTTGTTTTTTTAATATTTTTATTTTAGAATGTGTATTAATATTTATTTTAATATTTCCTAAAATTTCACTGCAAAATTTCATGTTTTACCTCAATTTTTTTTGTAATTTTTCCAAAAATCACCGATAAACGATATATCTTCCGATATATCTCCAATATATCTTTTTTCCCGCGGCCCGACATGTCGAGCGATATCGACATTTAGAACCTTGCCTTGATCTTTGAGAAGACTTGTGCATCAATGGTCAAAAGCATTCACCTCCATTACCAACAAGCAATGATGAGAGTAGACTGGAGAATTTTCAGAGAAAAGAGTAGACAATGAGAAAATGCGAAGCTTGTATACCCAGCCCTGGTGAAAACCCGAAAGGACCCAGGGGCAAAAAAGGGATAAATCAAATTTCACGGGCATAGTAAGGAATATTCAATCTTGCTATTGCGCAAAAATTACGTGAACCCAGTTCTGGTGAAAACCTGAAAAGGCCCAGGGGCAAAAAAGGGACAAAGATCAAATCATACAACCCAGTCCGGTGAAAACCTGAAAAGGCCCAGGGGCAAAAGAGGGAAAATAAACTAATATAGGCTTTGCAGACATCCCTCCCCAGCTAATGCAGATCTACCACAAGGATGATCACACAGCATAATCGTTCACCTGAAGGCAGAAGGAACCTAAATAAGTTTTCCAATGTAGGCAATCTCAGACACAGTCAGTCCACCTGCCAATTGTCAGGCTACTACCATCACCTGTCAGTCACTCCATCAGTCTCTATAGGTTTGTTACATCTCTTGTCTGTTAGTCCATCTGTCTTTTTATCAAGTCATCATCAGTCGGTCCAAATTCACCCCCTATTAGAGTCAGCTACTCATTCTCGCTAGCGCAAGAGGAGCAGGGAAACCAAGGCAGAGTAAAGTCGGCAAACTATTCTGGGTGATACAAATGTTTGAAGATCAGTATATCCCAAGGGGTACGCACATACAGTCGAATCATCCAGGCCAAGGGGCATGTCAGATCCATCAGGCTTTATATATGCACAGAGACATGAGATTCGTGCAATGGCTCAGGGCTACGGCTCACTCTCATATATGATCCATCTTGTTTCTCAAATTCTTACTCATACCTATCAACTACCACATCAAATTTACCCCAGCGAGGCAATCGGGCGGTTGCCCACAACATTACATCCTATCTTGGTAAAGCAGTCGGGCGGCTGTCTTTACCCTCATTATCCCTGCCAATCTTTTGGGCGGATGCTTATAGCATTGCGCTCCCTTCACTATTAAAGGAGCACTGGAACAGTCGATTTCAGTTGCGGCCTCTTGTGAAGTCTATCTCTGCTCGACTAGCTCCCTGTTAAAGGAGTACTGTCCCGATCATGTGACCGGACGTCAGTTACGGCCTCGGTGATGTTAGTCTTGCACCCGTCACCTTCCATTTTGCATTCTCTATCTCCGGTGAGGCGGTTATGAGTTTGACCATCACCCTACTCTATCGCCGGTGAGGCGGTTATGAGTTTGATCATCACCCGACTCTATCTCCGGTGAGGCGGTTATGAGTTTGACCATCACCTAACTCTATTTTTGGTGAGGCGGTTATGAGTTTAACCATCACCTTATTCTATCTTCGGTGAAGCGGTTGTAAGATCGACCATCACCTCACTCTACCTTACGTGCTCTGGTGTAAAAATACGGTGATTCTAGTCTTTGTCGTTCAATTTCCAACCTGGCATTCTCCGACAAAGGGGCAGCTGTCAGCACCCTATTTTTACACCCCCTTAACCGTGGTTAATTAATTTAGCTATGGTCCAAACCCTAGATCAACCCTAGGTAAACCCTTAACCATAGGACTAAACCCTAGTTAACCCTAGGTAGTCCTAAACCCAAACCCTAGGTAGCCCTAGCCTAACCTTAGTAAGCCCTAGGTATACCCAAGGCCCAAGCCTATTTGACCAAAACTTATACCTAGACAACTCAATTAAATCCAATTACCTAATTTTATTACCCAACCCAAGTAGTCAAGCCCAAATACTCAATCACCCAATTGCCTAAGCCAAAGCCTATTTCCATAGCCCAAATGTCATAGTCAAAGTCCAATAATCATAACCCATGACCCATCTACTAATAACCCATGATCCATAAGACCTAATCCACATATCCATATCCACCTACCCTATATCCTACAACCCATACCCATAGTTCACTCAACCCACCAACTCTCTTACACCTCTCTTACATCAACCCATACTCATATAACTCATAGTTTACTCAACCCACCAACTCTCTTACACTCCTTACAACACTCAATCTATCAACTCACCTTACAACACTCAAGTCTTTACCCACTAGCTCCTTTTATCCCCTATATAAAAGACACAACCCAACCTCTTAGTTTTCCTATAAATACCAATCCCTTAGCCCCTTAGATCCATCCCTCAAGACCCCTAGAAGGTTCTCACCCACTTGTATTTCTCTTGAGTTTGAAGAAGGGAGAAGAAACTAAGGTTTAGAGTTTGGAAAGAATTGTAAGATTAAAAGCTTAGATTTCTTTGCTAACTCTCTTCCTTTGTGGATTCTAAAACCCTACCCCTTGGAGCATTGAAGGAGAATTCTTGGAGGAGTAGGCACTCCTTCTTTCATATTCTCTTCTTTTTTTTATCTTTTTTTTTATTTGGTTCTCTCTTCTTGATCTCTCATTTCTCAAGCATAGTTGGGCCTCTCTACATCAATCTAATGGTGTAGAGGGACCCCATATCAAAAACAAAGAGATGTTTCTTTTTTTTCTTATACATATTTTTTCTTTTTTATGTACCCACAAATGTGGATATGGGTAGGCCCATAGAGAGTGAAAGCTAAAGCTATACCTCTCTTTTTCATTTGTTTTCTTTTTGAGATTCTAGTCCTCTTTCTAGAATTTTTTGTGAAAGCTCATCCCCTCCCTAACATTCTTTAGAGCAACATTACATCATTAATAATGGTGTAAATGAATCACCTTAAAAGGGAGAAGATGAGTTTTCATTTTCTTTCATTTCTTTATTTTTCCTTCATGTTCTATGTTGAATGGGTAGGTGATGGTCTAAGGACTTAAAATAAATGATAGTTTAAGGACTTAAAGAGGACATTCTTAAAAATGTCTCATACCAAAGACAATGATATTTGATCTATTATCAACACCAATTCAACAAAATAGGTGTTGGCAATTGACCATTTACATTCACAAGGCACATCCCTCTTTATGTCTTAAAATATAATCTTTTAGCCAAACTCTTGGATTAAATGTGACTTTAGCTAAGTTTTTCAAAACCCTACCTATATGAAAATCCAAAAAAACATGATAAAAGCTCAAAATACCAAAAACATAATAAAATCTCAAAATACCAAAAAACATTCAAATATAATCAAAATACCAAAAACATGCAAATATAACCAAAATACCAAAAACATTCAAATATCTCCAAAATCCCCAAAAAATATAAAAATACAAAAAACCAAAAAGAGACTTGTAGGACCTCTTTAGCTTTGGTTAGCTCACCTAACCATAGTTAAATCTCCTCTAACCGCGGTTAGACTTACCCCTTGTGCACTTGACCTCCCCAGTCAACTAAACCATAGCCTTCTAGGCTAGATCCTTTGACCACCCTATGCACACACACACTACCCCCTAGCCTCGGCACAGGCTCATGTGCCAGAACTACGCTCGGTCTGATCTCACATGTGAGTACGTAGGCAACCCAACTCGGGTTCGACACTAGCCATCTAGCTTTCTATTTTTCTTGGATTAGCACTCACTTAAAAACTTTGGACATTCTAATTAAACTTTGAGATTATAATTGGCTTAAGTTTAGGGAGTAGGTAACCGTTATAAAACGGGGGTCTTGGGGTGCCTAACACCTTCCTCAGGGCTTAATCGAACCACTTACCCTAACTCTGATTAGACCATTTGCCTTATCCAAATAAACAAATACCCGGGGCCTATCCCTAAGAATGAATAGGTGGCGACTCAAGTCAAAACATATAATTGTGAAAGTGGGTAGGAAGATCCCATGCTCACACATCTAATTATGCAAACTAGTCTGGTGGGCACACTTTGTTCTTAGTGTTTGATAGGAAGAAAATCACCAGGATTTAAGTATTCGTATTTAGGTGTAGCAAACATGAATCAATATGGCTATTTATAGTCTGTACAGAAGTAGTGTGCATCTCTGTTTATTGTTAATGCTGTTCCTTGTTTATAATTGAAATAATCTATTACAGGAATAATATACATCTTTGTTCATTGTGTTGATGTTCTCTGTATAGCATTTGAATAATTGTATTCTATGCTTCTGGTGCATGTCTTTAGGTATAAAGCTAATAATTTTGACACAACTTACAGGTGAGGTATAACACCAATTTTTAGCCTTCGACACCAGCCTCAAGATCTACTCTGACAAAATATTGCCTTCGAATATTTAAAACATACTTCTAGATTGGCATAATGTGCCCATCTACAAATATGTGTTACCGATAAAAACGATTATTAAGACATACCAGTCAAACCATTCTTCCATTCCCTTCTTTTTCTAAGTGGTTTCTTGTTTCTATACTATTCATATGTGTAATATTTTTCATATTGTGTGCTTTTAAGGAGTACAACGTAACTATATGCTTGTTTTTATATTGTTGTTGTATAGCTTGTTTGGTGTAAATCTCAATATAGGATTTTGCATTGATCAGCCAGTGTGAGAACTCCTAGGCAATTAGTGGCTCAATGCCGGGTACTTTTTGAGCAGTTGGTGGCTCAACATGGGAATTTTGAATATGCATATTCTATAGTTGTACAATTTGTAAGTATACTGTATTTAAAGATTACTACACCCATTCCACCATAAATTTGTAAATGCAAATGTGACAATATGCATATACCTAGTAGAAGCTGAGTGATGTGGCAATTGCCTTCAACAACACTTGCATTTTCTCCAAACCCTACTGTGATCGACATCATGCTTGAGTTATGACAGTGCTTTATCGTGATTCCTAGAGAGCTTGGATATCTTTGGATTTCTTATTACTAACCTTTTGTTTCATCTGTTGTAACCAAAATATTTCTCCCTTTCTAATTACAGGTGGCATGAAGGTAAAAGCTGACAGGGATGAATCTTCCCCATATGCAGCCATGCTTGCAGCACAAGATGTTGCACAACGATGCAAGGTCTTACATCTGATTCCCTCTAAATTGATTCTCAAAAGCTAACTTTTTGAATTGGAACTTAGCTGGGGTGAATAGGTTGGCCTTGTTCCTGGTACTGATGTTCCTAAAAAGGTGTTGACATTTTTATTTTATAGAGATTGTTATTGAATTGCTTGAGACTGGTAAAAGTAAAATTGTCTCTTGTTTTTTCTTGATAAAACCAAAATCGTCTTTCCTGAGCTGATAAATTTTACATTTCTGTTTCTTATTGGAGATCGGATTTTGTTTTTTACTATCAAAATGGTTTGTTACTTCTCTTCATATCACACAGCACTTTGACTACTTTGTGTCAATGCTATGCAGGAACTTGGCATCACTGCTCTCCATATCAAGCTCCGTGCTACTGGAGGGAACAAGACAAAGACACCTGGTCCAGGTGCCCAGTCTGCACTCAGAGCCCTTGCTCGATCTGGAATGAGAATTGGTCGCATAGGTAAGGCTCTTTCTTTCTGGACATTTTAAGCTTTTTAGAAGATGCTATTTTCATCACTAGGCTTACCAACGGCTGGGATCTCCCTTCTTCCCCCAGTTCATGTTATTTATGTTCCTGTTGTAACAACTGATGTTTAAAAAAGTGTGCGAGGCTTACGCCTCAAGGCTCAACCTTGAGGCTTAATCTCATTAGGCTAATACATCAAACTTTGAGACTCACATGAGGCACACACCTCATATTTTAATTAAAAAATAGAGTTCTAGCCATATAACTAAGACTTTAATATTATTATTTTTAAATGCTTATGCTTCATAGATTAGTGACTACTTTGCAAATTGCAAGTACCTCATACATTAGTGACTACTTTGCAATTGTTTTATGGAATCCAAAATCATCTGATGATACATCATCCGTCTTTCAATATATATGTATGCTTTTCTTGCTTCTTAAATTTATGATCTTTATGGTTGGATAATTTATATAATATTACATAAGCACATGTGTACACACACACACACACACACACACACACATACACATATATGTATGTATTATAACCTTTAATTAGGGAGTGTGCGGCTTTCTTGTGAGGCTTATGCCTCACACTTCTTGAGGTCACAATGCCCCGCCTCACGCATTCGCGTTTTAAAACACTGGTAACACCTTAGGATAATTTTGATTAATAACTTTCAGAACTGTACTGATAGATAAATTGTTTTTTGTTTTGTTTTTGTTTTGGTAGGTGACATCATTGCCCTAGGTTAGGAGTTGGGAGTTAGGTTAAAAGTAGTTCTATGGGAAGAAGATTGTACAAGTACAATCCTAGTTCTACACATGCCCTAGAGCATCTGCATCAATGAATAAATTGTTTTTCTTGGTATATGAAGATCCAACGCAGAAAACTATTTTGATGTGAAAGCATTTGCTATGGGAACTTGATTCTTAGTCCAACACTCTTGTAGTGCTCTTCTTTCGGAGAATGCTATTTATTTTTTTTCAGGTTTTCAATTGAACTTCACAATTTTATTGCTTGCCAAGATAGACTTAATTTTGTGAGAAAATTTGGTGGTGGCCCTTAATTTGTCAATTTATGATATGTTTCAGAGGATGTGACCCCGATTCCTACCGACAGCACTCGTAGAAAGGGTGGCAGAAGAGGGAGAAGGCTGTGAGCTCTCTCTTGTCCAATCCAATGCGTCTCATTGGCAGAGATTGTGTGGTGGTGGTTGTTTTTTTGTTTCTTTTCTATTTATCAGTTTAGTTGGACGGTGTTCTGTAGTTGCTGATACAATTTTGTAGTTTCAACAATTGCTTGGCGTCAACATGAGATAATTTGGAGCTCTTATAAAAAGACTTTCTGTTGTTAGATTACTATCCTACTCCTTTAATGGATTTCCAGATTTATATTTTAATATTTATGGTATGGAATTGTCATCATACTTCTGCAGTGGTTAGATTGTATCACTACACATGAATTATTGAACACGAATCCTTGTGATACAGCATTGGATTCTACACAGTCTAGATCCAAGTTTCCTATAATGGTAACACCACCAGATGGTTTTCATTCTTTCTTAGTGGTGATTGTCTACCTCAGCCAGTCCTGTAGAGAAAGTGAGGAAGAAAGAAACTGGCACTAGCATTCTCCTTCAAACATATTGCAGAGTTGTAAATTACACAAGATTTTGCATTTCATACTGTCAATGATTTGTAAGAAACTGTTTCTATTTTGAAAAAAACAATTCCAAACTTTAGTAACCCAAACCTCCTAACCTGCCACTCACTCCCCGCTCTTACTTCGAGAGTGCGATTTGTGTAAAGTTTCATTTTTATCCCAACTTTTTATGTTAAGAGAATTTGGTCAATGAACGGCAAAGGAAAGTTTCATTTTTATCCCAACTTTTTATGTTAAGAGAATTTGGTCAATGAACGGCAAAGGAAAGTGATCTTTACTTGTCGGGGAGTTCAATCTTTTGTTATCAATGCATATACGCCAACCGGTGGTTGTATGCATGAGAACTAGTTCTCCAACGGTATTCTCTATATAACCGTAATCCCCGACTTCTTCAGTATTAACTTGGATATGATTCACCCATTTGTTTTCCAAGATGGGGTATATGATTTTTTTTTTTTGTAGGGTAAATGATTCATATAAGATAATCATTGGTGATCTTGAAACTAAATTTAGAATGATGCATTTAATTTATCAATAATCATCTTAATCTTATTTGTTGCGACTACAAATTTGAATGATGAATGGTTTTATCAATCATTTCTTATATATAAAAGATATATTTGTATCTATAAGTAATTTTCAAAATATGTATATATATATATATATATAGAAGCATTCTAATGAGTCATGCTCTTTAAAGCCTTTAATGAGCGGTCCCTAATAATGTGACACGTGGAGTTGCAACCTACAATCCGAACTAAGGACGAGTTTTTGGAGTTAGCTCACCCTCGCGGGATCGCAACCCTTTGTTCCGGTCATTGTAGCACGTGTGTCGCCCAGGGCATAAGGGGCATGATGACTTGACGTCATCCTCACCTTCCTCTGGCTTGTCCCTGGCAATCGTATTTCAGTTATGAGGAAAGAGAGGTTGAGTTTGAATAATTCTTAGATAGAAATCGTTGTGATCCATATCAAGAATTCTATAACCGGCTCTTTTTAGTATCATATGATACTATCACCAACCCTTCATTAAATCATTTGACTCGGAAATTCGTTATGGTCGTTGGGTAGGTGCATCATTCAATCGGTACTCGATCCGCCTAACAACTGGTTTTGGGAAAGCTAGTCGAAAAAACACTGATTATCTTTTAAAAAAAAAAAAAATGATATATATAATACAAACTCTTTGGTTGGATCGGACGTGGGTTGTTTTAAAATCCAACCATTGCATGTCAAGACAGGTCTATCAAGAGACATTTGATAAAAAATCAGCTCGATCAGACGACATATATAGATCATCCGATTGAGGATGAGAAGATTAACTATTTCTATAACCTAGATAGGGTCTAGTGAATCCTAAGGAATTAATGTTGATAAACTAAGGTACGTTCAATCAGACTGATTTTTTGACATGTGCCTCTCAATGGACCCACTCAACATCTATTCATCGAATTTAAAAAACGATTGCCACATATCATCTTTTTAGAAGGACCGCTCATTAAAAGCTTTAATGAGCATGTCTCATTAGTATCCTTCCCTATATATATACACACACTACAAATTTGAATGATGAATGATTTTATCAATTTTTTCTTATATACAAAAGATATATTTATATCTATAAGTAATTTTCAAGATATATATATACCGGCGCTCCGGAGGCGCTCTCGACCTTATCCTAAATTAAAATTTGACGCTCTTTTGCTCTCGTTCTCGCTTTCACTCCCACTTCCGCTTTGGTTACTTGGTTCCAAACTCATCATCTTTCATGAATTTTTTTAACTCTAATTACTTACTGCAATTGCAGTTATCTATGTTGTATGTACTAACCAAATGCCTTATGACTCAAACATTATATTATTAATCACCTAAAAGGCATTATATGGCCTCAAGTAAGTAAAACTAAAAAAGCCCAAAAAATCTGAAATTGGGGTGCCATTTTCATGGCCGACCTTACTTACTATCGTTGATTAAGAAGTTTTAAAGGGTTAATTCATGTTAGACTGGTTTGGATCTTCATTACTAGGTAAGCTCTATTAATCAAATGTGCAACAGTTAGAGACAAGATTTAGAAGACAATAAATATGCAAACCTTAAACACAAAGGATAGTTATTCATTCAGAGAAAAAAATTGCTTAAACTAGCCAACAAAGGAGCTCAAGTTTTATGCCTTGGGTACAAGTCCGGCCTTGATCGCTTGAATGGTGGCAACATCAGTCTTAAAAGACTGCAAGAATATCGTCATCAATGGCAGCAGCAAACACAGTCCCCTTGATAAATATAGTAGCAGAATATCCTATTCTCCTACTTCCCTATTTTAGAGAGATTTCATTCTTCTTGTACTATTTCCTTTTGTATAGCTTTCCTTACCATAGATTCTCTTGTATACACTCTATATAAACCCCGTTGGGTAAAGGAAAAAATTCATTGAGTAGTCTCCCAAATTTCCAATTGTTATCAATACTGTCCCAGCATTTGCACTACCGAAAGCAGAGACTGCGATAGCAGTATTATTAGCATCAGTGTTGTACTGGTAGTGAACAAGTCCCTTTGGGAACACAAACATATCACCTACTAAGAGTGTTTGAGTGTAGAGCTTGTTAGTAGTGTCAACAAACCCCACTTCCAGAGAACCATCAAGAAGGAAAGCAGCTCAGCCGAGCACGGATGGGTTTACAGAGCCGGCAGGGTGTTGTAGCACGGCATAAGAAACACTGTGTCCATTGAGAGCTGGGAATTCAGCCATTCTTGCTTTGGTGACCTTAAAAGTTGCGGGCAGGACTGCTCCTATGAGGGCCCGCAATGCAGTGTGCGTGAAGAAGTTTCCATCAATTGTGACATTCTGGGGCACTATGAAGTCAGATGTGATGCCCGGGTCACCCAGCATGGACAATGCCGAACGGGGAAGCCAATTCTTAAGGGTGTTAAAGGCCATGGTATATAGCTTGAAAATGGTGTATATATTCTAAGACAGTACTCAAAAGGGTGTGTTCTTAGGCCTTCCACACCAAGGTATTTATATTGAGGAAGGTGAGGGGAAATTAGCGAGGAATGTAGGAAACTTTAATGGGATCTCCTCCTGTGCAGCCCTGTTGGAGCCGGCAACAGATGATGGAGATTACAAGGTTCCCTTTTCTTTTAAGAGAAAGGTGTAGTTCCTTGAAATTATAATTTTCTAAGGTTTCTTCTACTTGCAGGCATGATCAAGTGGTGGTGGGCAGTGGCACTCTCGCAAGACGTCACTCACTAGGATTAAATCCGACAACCTCTCTAATGAGAGAGACCACATCATACCATTGGAGCATTCTTGTATCCTTGTGCAGTGTAATGCCTCCAGCCACAAACCTAAGATGTTATAGGCAGGGGCGGAGCCAGAATTTTATTGTAGCCACAATGGTTGATTGAAAATATTAGTAATTGTTGATGAATTTGCAGAGAAAGATTAGGCGGGTACAAAATATTATAGGTCTAGGGGGATGAGGGTTTGAGGGTAGGGCTGTCTTCGAGCTGGGCTTCTTCGGGCTTGGCCAAGCCCGGCTCGGATTGAAAGGGTTTGATCTAGGCCCGAAGCCCAGCTTGGCCCGAAATGAAGCTTGAAAGTGCGGCCCGAAGATTGGCCCGAATTCAAAAGCCTGGCTCGAAGCTCAGCTCGGCTCGGCTCGGCTCGGCCCGAATTGATTCAAGCTCTAGCCGGGCTTAGCTTGGGTCGAGCTCGGCTTGAATACTTTTTTTAAAATAATAATATTTTATATTATTTATATCTATAATAATGATATATATAAATAATTTTTTTATTTTTTTAAATAATATTCGAGCAAAGCTGAATTCGGGCCGAACCGAGCCTCAATCGAGCCGGGCCAAGCCGCACAAGGGTTGGCCTGAGCTCGACTTGATTAAGTTTTCGGGCTTTTTTTTAGGCTTGGCTTGGCCCATTCAAGCCTAAAATTCGGGCCGATCTCTAGTCAAGTCGAGCCGCACCAATGGGCCGATAGGGCTTTGTGCAGCCCTATTTGGGGGCATAGCCCCCATATTTTTTTTTAAACGACCAAGTTGGTGGGCCATTTCGTCCATACTACATATCTTATAAGTATTGTTTCTCCTTGTTTACAATAGCAACTGTCTCCTTACCTTAGGGCTATGTCTCCTTACCTTAGGGCTATGCCCCCCCCCCCAAAAAAAAAGAAAACAAAAAACAAAAAAACTAAAACTATGTCATGTCAAATAATTAGTATCAAAGATATATTATATTTCAAAAGTTTAAGGGCAATTGCCCATGGCTATGCCTTGGTTTTTTTCAAAGGGGGCACTACCCATGCCTATGTTATTCCTTTAAGGATATGTTCTTTTTGTTCTTTTGCGGAGACTTGTACCCACTTGGATATGTTTCACCTTGTTTACAGAGGCATGTGCCCCCCCCCCCCCCCCCCCCCCCCCCTCTCAAGTTTCTATATCTAAAATATTCTTTAATTTTTTCCTAAAATATCCCTCACCGGGGTCCTTCTTCCCAGACTCTTTCTCCCTCTCCCACGTGCATCACATTTGTGGCCCACTATATATATATCCACACACACAATTTGTTTAATATTTTTTTTAAATTGCGTGAAATGATGATTTGATGTCAGATTTTTTTTAATGCGAGATTAAGAGTTTTTGAATGATGAGTTGGTAAAGCATCAATTTATTTTCATAAATCTAACATGAACTTTTACCTCGAACTGATTTAACTTCTTGAAGCATTTAAAGACATGAGTCCTAGGACTGATAAATAAAATTGGTTCGACTCGATGTGTTCGAGGACCCAAGAATAGTGGATAGAATTAAAAGATTACAAAGACTTTTAAAACTCTTCCTCACCAGCTTTTCAAACTTCTCCATGAGGAATTAAGGCCAGTGGAATAAAAGAAGGATGCAGAACTGGAATAGTCCACCAAGTTTCAAGTTGTCTCGGACATGGGCACTTATCAAGTTCAATCCAAGTTCTTAGTTTCAAAACCCCATCTTACTTTCCTATACCATTTTTAACATTATGCCATACTCATAAATTTTAATTAGCAGTTCAGGTACCCTGCATCCCCAGCAGTTGTCATTCGGACAACGGCAAAGCCAATAATTGGAGCCAAGAACCCTGCATGGAAGTGGGTTAACACCATGGCAGCTAACTTGATAATTTATAGTGATATAGCCGCATTGACAATTTTTAGGCTGTAACTTGAGGGTCTTTTGGCATTCACCAAGGTATTTGTAATGAGGAAGTTTAGGGAGAGCTAACGAGTACTGTTATTCATTCAACTCCAAGATACTGTAGCATACCACTCTCTGTACTTTTGTCACAGCTTGTAACTAAAAAAATCTATCTACATACAAACATGGTTGTCTAAGGGCTTTTCTTGGAGTTTCTTGAAGAATTGATTTTTTTAAAAAAGAAATCAACCAAGATCAATGTTCATAGGGTGATTTGACAAAGGCTTTTTCCTTCAACTTGCCTAATCTTTTGAATCACATTGTAAAACAGTTTTTAATGACACTAAAAATTGTTGATAAGAATCAAAAGGTTCAATCATGTGTTAGTAGAACTTTACTTCATGATTGCCCTAAATGGTTAAGAGAGCAATTCTAAAGCTGTTATTAGTATTATGATTATTATTATTATATATACATATATCCTAAATCGTTGCAATGATGTTATTAACAATTATAACAACCATTGGTAAAACCAAGGTTTATATAGCAAAGAATTTTGCCAAAATTCTTTCTGGGGACCGGAATCAGTGAAAACACCATCTAAAGTGGACAAATGAATTCAAACTGACCGGCAACAAAGTATCAGAGACAAATGAATTAGTAATTACACAGCAAATCTCTAAACAGAAAGGAAATTTTGTAAATAAAATAGCATTGTAAGATAAAAATATTAAGCCTTTCTTCAATTTACAACAGACACTAATCCATAATTTGCTAAATCCCAAGATGGGATTTATTCAACCCATTTTCTTGTTATATTCCGCACTAATGAGCCAGAATACCCAACCCCCTGACCCCCGGCTGCATATTATCTCTTTGAACCATAATTATAACAGCATACTCTATAAAATACACATACAAATCACTTAACCAGCCTCATGCCTGAAAATAAGATTAGACCATACCATCATCAGTTGAGTTGAATGAGAGGTGAGCGTGGTCTCAGAGATGGTTTCAATTCCTTTAAGTCTGATGATTCGTATGGATGGTTTTCCCAAAATTCCTCAAGGAGTGCCTCCATTGGCATTGCTCGGAGTGACTCGATGGTGCCCTTACTTGGGATATCCTGCTCACACTTTATTGGGGTCGTGCCACTTGTCTCATAATCCTAAGCATTCATGTAGTACAATGTCAAATAAAATAAACCAAAAAATTCATTTATTGGCCAGGAGGCAACATGACCACATCATGGCCCAAAATTCATTTATTGGCAATAGAACTGCTTCGTATACAAATGACTGAAACATGAGCAAAATTTGGAACTTTTCATTAAATATTTTCAGCTTACTAACAAGAAGATAAAAAAGAAAAACAATACCAATGGTGCAAACATGCTTCATGGTGAACATTCTAACAACCATAGTACAAAGTTCAGAAAAAATCGGCAAATTCAAGATAAGTTCAGGAAAATTAAAAAATAATTACAAAAAATAGGAATGTGATACCAACTAATCCATCCACCAATCTAAATGAATTTTCATCTCTTACTTTGTTAGACAATTATCATAATTCCCAAAAACCAAGCATTGTGTAAACAAACAAACTCAAGGAAAAATTATATAAGGCTTAAGAAAGCCTTATGTACCTTAAAAAAGCAGAGGAATCTAGATTACATGTTTGTATATGCAATTAAGATTACATAAGCAATTCAAAGATTTATAGAATCGGGAAAATAACAATCTGAATAGATAAAATCCGAGAAATAATATCTGAGTGTATTTTTTGGCATAAGTATAGTTGTTAAAGGCGTTGCCTCAGGCCCTCAAGCACCTCAGGCGGTCGCCTAGGCGACCATGCGCTCTACTAGGCTCAGGCGACTAGCCGACTCAGGCGGTCATTATTAAAAATCTGATATATATGTAATATTATTATTGTTAAATGATATAAAAAATTATTTTATTTCAATATGATTGTTCGGTAAACAAAAAATATGTTATTTTATATACTTCTCATGTGTTTTACAATACAATATGTTAGGATTTGTATATTCAACTAAAAAAGTTGCAGATAAAAAAAAGAAGAGACGAACGGTGTCAAGTATGTTTATGTCATGTTAACTTGTTCTCTCTCAATGGGTAGACCAATTGGTCTCTCTCCCTTTGTTTATGGATGGACCATATAGTCCTCATTTGTTTTTTTTTTCATCGTTGTTAAATTACAGCTAGCTCTGGCGGCCAATAACAAATTAAGAGCCTTTAAATACCCCAAATTCTTTCTATGACCCCCAAAACTCTCATAAACTCACATTTAAAGGGGTTTTATAATTTAAATAAGTGAAGGCCCTACAGTTATATATTTTACTTATCAATATTATTTTTATTACTTATCTTAAGTATAATCGAGAGAAAAAAAAGAAATGAGAGTAAGGTGTACATCTCCCTCTCCCCCCCCCCTCTTCCTTCTGCCTTGTTCAGCATCACATTTGACTATCAGGTTATTTTTCTACTTTTTATTAAGTTTTATATTCTCTCTTTTCTTCCCTCTCCTTCCTCTCTCTCTCTCTCTTTCATGTTGAGCTGTCTATTTTTTTATCCCTCACAATCTGTCTTTCAGCAGTCATTGTAGACTTAATTTTTATTCCAATTTTTTCCAACACTTGCAGTCCTCCTCTATTATTCTTAAAACTATCTCTAACAATGATTCTATCAAAGTGCATCTTGACAATGGTGTAATTTATATGAATATATGGTCTCTTATAAAAGAAAATGCATCATATATAGATCTCATATTAGGAGGAACTTCTACAACAAAAATTTCATCAAGCGACACCTTGGGCTACCGCCTCAGGCATCCATGGGGTCTATCGCCTCAAGTCGCCTTGACAAGGCATAATATAGTTATTTAACACAATATAGGAAAAACTTAAAATAAATAGCACAAATCATCATTTTCTCTTAGTTCAATCAAATGGATATCAAAACCTAAAAAAAAACTCGAATGGATGTTTCTCCATCTTCTCTCAGTTGGTGACTTGGATCAAATGAGGATTTCACATTTCGAAATAAGTCTGGGGTTATTAGTAATAACCCTAGTGATAACATAAAGTCTATTTTGCCCTCATTCTTATTTTAGAATTTTGAATAAGCCTCAAAAAATAATTTGTTAGAAATTCCCATTCGGGATAAGTTGTTAGTTCGTGAATAATTCGCGTTTTGATGAATTATTTGTTAGTTTGTAAAAAAAAATCGTTTTAAATGTTACCCCTTAAAAAATGAATAATTCAGGAATTATTCGAGAACTTTGTTATTATCTGACAACTAGCAATCACCGTAGGCACATTTTGAGTAGGACTGGTTAACAAACCATCTAGCTTGAGCTCGGCTTGATTATATATATATATATATATATATATAGTTAACCTACTATTTTTTTTATTTTTTGATTGTTAAAAATAAAGTATATTAATACATCGAAAGCGGTAACAACAGTTTACAGAGAGGTAAACTAAAAGGGACTAACATGAAGAAAATACAAATATAAACATACAAGCAAACAAGAATAGGAATGGAAAACCTCACAACAACAAAAATCCTCTATTTCCCTCCCCAACTAACTAATAGAAAAACATTCCACAATCAAGTGCCAAATATGAGCTAAAATACGAGGGTTGGAAGAAGAGGTATCATTAAAAACGCATCTATTCCTCTCGTTCTAAACCCCCCAACGATAGTTCCAGGTAGTATAGTCCAAATTGCTTCCGTGACACCCACCAGTGTCGTCAATTGACAACTTGATAAGAATTTCTGGAAGGAGAGTGGGAATACCCACTCCACACCTAACTAGGACAAGAAAAAAGTTCAAATCTCAAAGACAACTGGACAGTACAGTATCAAATGATATATTGTCTCTTCCTCGGTCAGGCACAAGTAACAACAATTAGCCATACTCCACCCTCTACTCTTTAAATGATCCGTAGTAAGAATCTTGTTCAGAGCTGCAAACCATAAGAAGAAAGATACCTTGGATGGGATACTTATAGCCCAAACAACCTTATGAAGAAAAGAGAACACAAGTAATCAGACAAAGGACTACAAGAGTGTTCTCACTGAAAACTGATCATTGTTGCTTCTAGACCATATACTACAACCTCTAACCTGGGTACATGGGGAAGAGGAGCTCAATCGAGCCAGAAGACGTTGTAAATCCTCAATATCCCAATCGTTCAAGTCCCGCTGCAATTGGGGACACCAAACTGACCCATTCCTCACCCTCTCAACACTTCATCTATTGAGGCTTATTTGTTTAGTACAAGGAGAAATATGTTACCAAAGTCATCCTTTAAGCCTCGAGTAAACACACCAGATATCTTCCCAAAATTAGATTTCAATACCATTCCCTACTTTAAACCTAATATAGGGTCTAGTAGCTTAGCCACATCCATGATACCTTTCTAAAGTCCTACCCCATGAGATCCTCTGACCTCCTTTGGCTTCCAACATGAAACTTCCTCATATTTAGCAACAATCACATTCCTTCAAAGACTCTCCCGACTCCCGCTCTTCACCAAACCGCCAAATCCATTTGCCCAAGAAAGCCTTATTGACTTTACTAGTTGGAATGAGGTTAAGGCCACTAACACTTAAGGGTTTATAAATTTAGGTCCAGCCTACGAGGTGGTATTTCCTTTTGTCTCCTCTCTCAGTCCAGAGAAAATTTCTAAGTAATGTTAGGGATCATGGCTACGGATTTTGGAATTGACAAGGTAGACATGAAATAGGTAGGGAGGCTTCAAACAATGTATTTGATGAGAGTCAATTTTTCTCCCATAGAGAGGAAGCTTGATTTCCAACCCGCTAATCTGGAAGAGAATCTCTCACTGACTGGATCCTAGACTGCTTTGGCTTTGTAAGAGGATCCCAGAGGGAGACCAAGATAACTGGAAGGGAGGGAGCCCATCTTACAGCCTAAACAACGAGCTAGCAGATCTAGATGAGGTACTGTCCTACTCTCACGATTTCACTCTTACCCATATTGACCCTGAGTCCCGATACCGCTTCAAAACAACGAAGCACACATCTAAGATTGATAAGATGGGAACTAGAGGCTCCATAGAAGACTAGAGTATCATTAGAAAATTGGAGATGTGAGATGCTTAATTGTTCCTGACCGATGGAGAAACCTTCAAATGCCACCTCGTTCACTCTAGACAACATTCAACTCAAAACCTCTTAAACTATGATGAATAGTCCCGGGGAGAGAGGGTCCTCCTGCCTTAATCCCTTCGAGCTCATGAAAAATAATTTAGAGCTACCATTGAGGAGAAAAAAGAAAAGAAGCAGAGGAGGATACACAAGCTAACATCCATTTTATCCACTTTGGGCCAAAGTCTGTCATGTGCATCATATATAGCAGAAATTATCAATTAACATTGTCATTGGCCTTTTCCATATTAAAATTGTAAATAAACCCCCGAAATTTTTGACCTTATCCGCTCGTCCACACACTCGTTAACGATGAGGATGCCAAAATTTACGGTGTTACCTTATCTGCTCTTCTACACACAAAAATATTTAAATATGCTTATTTCATTTAAATACTAAATAAGTATATTTAGTTTATACTAGTATAGGAAATTTACATGATTAGAATACCTTTTATACAATAATATACTACAAATTTTAGGTAACACCGTAATTTCTTTACCTATCGGAGGATAATAATTCGCGAAATGAAGAATTATTTGTTAGTTCGTAAAAAAAATCACTTTAAAGTTTAAACTTTACCCCTTAAAAAATGAATAATTCGGGAACTTTGTTACTAAGTTGACAACCAACAATCACCATAGGCACATTTTGGGTAGGGCTGGTTAATGAACCATCCAGATTGAGCTCGGCTCGTTGAAAGCTTGACTCGATTATAAATATATATAGTTAACCTACTAAAATATTTAAATATGCTTACTTCATTTAAATACTAAAATAAGTATACTAGTAAAGAAATTTACATGATTAGAATACCCTTTATACAATTATAAACTTATACTAAAATTTTAGGTAACACCGTAATTTTCTTACATATAGGAGGATAATAAAGTAAAATTTGCACCTAGTATAAATAGCTATATCTAATGAACCAAGCTGATCGTGAACGGTTCAAGCTCGTGTATTAAAGCCAAGCTCAAGCTTGATTTTTGAGCTCATTAAATTTACGATCAAGCTTGAACATTCCACTACTCGGATCGATACCACCCCTAATTTTGGGTATGGACGGTCCATTAATAGCATGAGTTCGGAAAAGAATATATGTATTTAGCAACAAATGTATAAATCTTGATTGTTTGTGGATTAATGTTTATGATGGCTTTGGGATTCAAATATTCAATGTACTTAGCATGCCAAGGGGGCTACAGGTTTAAATTAAAGTATAATTTATTTCAATTAACACAAATTTATACTAGTGAAGTTGCTGTATTTCTTTGAGATTAACTCAATTTTCTTAGTGAGAACAATATGGTGATGAGTCTTCAGGTAACGAGATGGTGAGAAATCAGCCTACCCGATATCTCTGCTGAAAGGTGTCCTGTGCCTTCTGTTCGATTGCTGCTGCCTGACCAGAATGATCCTCCCTAAGCATCCGGAGGGTGTGTGCATGAGCTTCAACAGCTGCCATGATGCCAGACATTGATCCTCGCTCCTGCTTTGACACACCTGTGGGGAGTTTTATGAGCATATAATTAAACATAACTTCAAAACAATACCTATATGATCCCATTAAGCATCATATCCATATCTATTATATATATATATATATATGTACACTTTGATCCTGATTCTAGCTTTGATACATGGAGAGCTATATGAGCAATTAACGAAATTAGATTTAACACCAAAAAAAGAAACAATATGCCCCCCATTGAGTATCATATCAATTTCTACCCCTAAAATAATAAAGCATACAAAATTAGAAATAGAAACTCACACTACAGCCCATCTTAAGATATGTAATTAAATATACTAAGGTAAATAATCAAGAATTCAAAAGTCTCAAGAATCACAATTTAAATTGGTCTCCAGTAGAAAAGATACTAGATTCTAGTTAATGTCTTTACAAGCCAATCAAAATCAAGATTGCTCTTGAACTAAAACAGTCAACAGTGTCATTGATCAATCAGGAGCTGTATCTCACATTTTTTTAATTGATACTTGCGTCAAAGAACAGACGAGATATATATTGATCAATGTTAAGGTCTAAGCAAGGGACTGGAAAAGGGGGAATAAATTGTAACTTTTAATCTCACTGCACCGATATATACAACCAAGAACTTAATATGCCAAGGATTCTACTATGTGTTACTCACTCTCTAAGTGCTGAAGGACATATTTGCTGTTCTTTGTCACATCCTGCTCAGCTGCAGCCCGTGCAGAACAGATCTCGATATCATGTTGCTCATTACTATTGGAAGCATTCCTGTACCAAAAGTTAGAAAATTAACATGAGGGCCACAGGGTTGTAATGATAAAGTTGGCGAAAATAATGGCAGTGGTGATGATGTTAATTTGTCTACCAAGACCATGTACTTGCTATGACTCTCAAGACTAGTGTTTCTTCTACAAATCAAATGGTATTTATATAGAGTTCAAGGTACAGGAATACAAATGGTATTTATATAAAGTTCAAGGTACAGGAATATCAGCGTATCAACACCTAATCAAACATCAAGGGTTAGCACCCCTACACTGCAGGTCTCTTCCAACCTTTTCATTTACTGAGGAACGAAGAGCGAGCTAGTAAAAGTAGAGTTGGGATCATATTCAATCACGATTGAATTTAGGAGAGTTCAATCACACCCACAGGTCAACACCTGTCAGTTTTAACCCCATTAACTGTGGTTAAGATTCTCTAACCCTTAGGGTTAAACAATTTAACCTTGGTTTTTAGAAGAAAAATATTAAAAACTTCTTAACACTAAGGGTTAAAACTTCTTAACCAGAGTTAAAGGGACTCTGTGAGTGGGATTGAACTCTCCCGAGTTCAATCGCAATTGGACACGATCCAGACTCATAGAAGTAAAAAGCACATTGACAACTTACCCGACAAGCGATTCCATGGTCGAAACATGTTTGTTGCCCATCTCATTCATGAATTCATGTGTTTTCTTCCAGTGTCTTGAAGCGGTTTCAACAGTGGCTACACTGGAAGAAATTTTTCAAAAAGAAATGTAACAAAAATTGGAAAAATTGACATTTCAAACAATTATGTAAGTAATAACGAGAGATAAAGAAAAACTTTAACATCAAAAAGGCTCCTGACTTCATATACCCCAGTAGAGAAAACTGACCACTGTTGTAGGAGTAACTCCATACGACAATGCTTGGCAGCTGAGAAATCAGCACTGTCGTTGGCATCATTTTCTGCTTGCATAGAAAATGCCTTCCATTTTCTTTTACCATTAGATGTGATACCCTCCATTGAGGACACATGCTCATCCAAAACTGCCTTATTTCTGATAGCAGTGTCTCTGAGACCAACAAGCCTGGCATCCACCTGCAGGCCCAACAATAAATCCATTTCATAAAAGAAGCAAAACAAGAAAGAAGAGTATTAAACCAGAAAATGCTCAAAACAGACAAGTTCTTTTTGACGATGGATGTGTTTGGAGACTAAATTCATCATGTCAGTAATAAGCTTCTCCGCTTCAGACTTTGACTGCTCCTGCACAGGTTACATTTAAAATATCAGATAATTTGGGGGAAAAAAATATTCTTCTCTGCATCTAAGATTCTGAAACTGTACCTCATAAGCCTTCTGAAATTCAGCAATGCTCTTCTTTTGAACCTCGTCAGCTTGACTGGCATGGCTTTCAAGCCTACGTGATTCTTTCCCAAGTTTATGGAGAAGTCCAAGAGTGAACTCAGAGATCTCCTTGGTACGTTCAATACTAATGTGGAACCGCTGCAGAATTCAAGGTGCAGATGGAGAAATAAAAAGAAACAAGAGTGAATATTTAAAGCAAAATGATAATAATAATAATAATAATAATAATAATGTATAGGAAACCATAGTCACTTACTATAGGAAACTTGTAGAGTTTAGACCATAGAAATAAAAATCGCCGAAACCGATACGAAACGGGAGATACGTATAGGTATGGGTAGTCCCCTATACGATATTTATATTGATACGAAACAGGCGATATGTATCGTTTATTAGTTATTATGTTTTCATTCATTGTGTAATTGTAATTGTGTTTGGTACTTTGTTGTTGAGTTGCTTCCCAGTACTTTATATTTGGTTCATATAACTCATTTGATTTTTTTTTATTTAATTTGTTTTTTAGTTTTTTTTCTTAAAAAGGAAAACATTATATGTATCGTCTGAAACCGGTACGTATAGGTTTTGGTTGGGGCCGATACACCCCCCCGAAACGGTATTTTTAATCCTTTGTTTGAACAGCAATAATTCTCGTAAGGGTTAAACAGATTCATTTTCCTCAAGTTTTCATAAAATAGAAAAATAAAAAGTATATAATACGATTCACAAGGCTTAATTATAAGTAACAAAACTAATTGATATCTTATCAATTTAAAAAAAAATAAAAGGTTAAAACAACCTCCTTCAAATATATCTAATTTTATATGAACTAGAATTTTTAACCATGGTTTGAAAATCTCATAAAATGTCACCAGATATTAATAATATATGGGAGATATTCATGAAAAAAATGGAAGGAAGGTTAAGGAACAAACCTCGCGCAATTCCCTAGCAAATAGAGCTATCTCTCCTTGGTGACTTAATAAAGTACCTTGTAGAGCATCAAATATGGAATTCGCTTCTCCGGCCTCCGTAGCTAGAAACTGATGAATGGAAGGCATTTCAAACAAAACCAGAGAAAAAAAGGTAGAGGAGTAGAAAGGTTGCAAGGCTATATATAAAACATTAAACCCCTCTGCTTACTTGTTCAATCGAACATGCATTGGCGGAAACCAAAGATGAAATGTCCTCTAAGCCAGCATTAACGCTTGCCTTGTGCAAGCGAACCACATTTTGCACTGCTTCAATGGGAGAAATGCACAAAGCCCTTGAAGCTGTCACTTTCTTCTTTAAATCCGAAATCGACTGTAGAGTATAGACAGTTCATTAAGGAAGGAGGAAGATGAATAAGCCAAGATGGAGGAAAACAAAAGTTGCTAAACCGACTAATGTCGAATACTGAAACAACCAATAGACATTTGCCATCCAGGGCAAGTTCCATACCTTGTCATGGAAATTCAGAAACGAATGGCAAAGTTTCTCAACGCACTGGATGTGTTCGCTTTGTTGAGACATCGATGTGGCAATGGATCTGCAAAGAGAACCTATTTGTTCTACACACTCTTTTTGAAAATCGTTCACCACTGACCTGTTCTCAGCATTCAGTTTATCTTCTCTAGCTGCAGAATATCACATCCATGTAAAGGATCAGCGAAACAATATAACCATCAGAAATATGAGGATCAAGCTTGCAGTTCACAGAAGTGATCAGGATACCTATTTTTGAAAATAACAAAGCATTGTCCTGAAGAGACTTCTCCAAGTCAGACCTTAGAACGCATGCTTGATGAGCCAAAGCATTTTCTGTTTCAGAATTTAAAAAATAAAATTTAAAAAAAAATATTGAGTATCTAAAAATCCACTGAAAAGAAATTAATGCAAACCTGCTTTTCTCTGTTCCAATATAACAAAATCCCTCTCCTTCAGAGCATACTGAGATCTCATCAATTCTTCCTCAGTATTGTCTAGCAATTTGCTGCTTTGGTCCAAGTTTCTCTGCATGGCTTAATCAAACTTAATACAAACTATGTGTGAATACCAACACACAATAAATAATTAACATATCAAACTAACTTACCTGTGTGGCGTCAAGTTCGCAGCTTAAGTCAGAGGAGTGTCGAACCTGAGTATCATATTTATCTTGCAATTCCTCAAGTTGCTGTTCATAGTATACCAAATACACGATTAGTGCAATGGCATAGCACGTCAGATAAACTCATAAGAGGTCCACTCCTGTCATCTTTGAAAATAGCATCCTAAACCTTAAACTGACCTTCTGATTGGTTTCCAACATAACACCCATTTGTTCGATCTGATCTGACATTGCCTAAACACGAAGAAAACAAAATATAAGTTCAAGGAAATATTAATGGTACAAAGACTTCAGAACACTGATGAGAGAAAAAGACTGAAGAAACAAACCTCAAAAATGTGTCCCTGCTAGGGAGATAATTAATTTCATTCTACATGAGCAAATACAATGTTGTGCTCTTCTTAACAAATAGTAAAAAAGGGAAATTTAACAAATGAACATACTATATTCCTGACAGCACAAAATTTTGAATCTTATCTCTACGAAATTATAATAAGGGTGCAAAAGAAATATTAGAAGTATAAATCGTGTTTAACAACACAGAATATGAAGAAACGTAATACCTTCCTTTCACACTCCTCCTGATAGTATCGTTCCTTTGGAATATAAACTCCGTTTTTCTCACGTGCAGCATAGACTTCTGCAGAAGTAAGCAGAGTTGTTTAAAAGTAGATAAATAATTCCAAAGAGAAATCATACCAGACACAATAAATTGCTGCAAAAAATGATTCTTCATGACCTATGGGTGCAGCCAAAGTAACTTACCAGCCTTAAGTCGATCAATTTCTCCATAAAGGTCCTTGATAAGGGTGGATTTCATCATTTTTTGGTTAACCTACAAATAACCATAACAAACAAGAAAATATTTTAAAGCAGATAAGAGATAACCACCATGGGACATTATGCGATACAATTGTTGTGCGAAAGCGTGCAAAGAGAATGAAACGAATCTAAAACAGCAAACAAAACAAAACGAATCAAAGCAAAAACAAACCACAAGAGAGACACGGTTTACGTGGTTCAGCAAGATGCCTACGTCCACAAGCAATGATGATCAATCACTAATTCAACTGGAAGATTTTACAATGCTCTCACAAACCCTCTTCCCCAATACACCCCGAAAACGGCCCTCTTTCTTCTTACTCGAAAATAAACCCTAAAACATGTTTTATATTAGGGTTACAACATAAGTGACAATATATGTAAAATACCCAAAATGGGTCGGGCCATTAATCGGGTCAACCCCCACACATTGCCCATTAATCAGGTCACTCGGGTCGTCAACGGGTCATCATGAATCTGGATTGAATTCATGACAACTTTCCAATAACAACTGCATCTATCATAAGTAGTCATCACATTTAGGTTGTCATAATTACAATACATGACAAAAAAAATGACAAGCCTACTTATGATCATACCCAACCTAAGTCCAAAAATAGAACTATAACAGGCCTTTGAAATTCTTAGTAACTTTGAATAAAGAAACAGAAAAGTGTTTCGATTTAGTGTTCTCAGTAGTTCAAGGTATTATTGAGACACTTATAATGAAGAATTTAACAAGTACAATATAAGAGTTGTTCTTAGTCCTCATCAAGACCATAATCCCAAATACATACTAAAACAATTCTTGTGACATATATTTTGGAATAATTGAGGTCTTGAACCTGCAGTTTATGACAAGTACATGCAACATAAACATCAAAGAGTTTCCACACAACTCACTATACACAAATGGGAGGGCGAGAGTCGAGCAGTGGGGAAAAACATGCCTTAATTTCAGGAAGTAGTTTTCAGAAGCAAACATTTTTTAAAAAAAATACAACTAATCAACCTAGCAAATTAATATCCAAGTGCAACTTAGATCACACTGAAATCAGTTGTATGTTCATGTGTAAGTGTTGGGAGGGGACAGGTCATCACTTAAACTTTAATGGAAATAGAAAATGGGACAAAAATGATAAAAGATGCAACCAAAATCCTAGCTCTTTTACTGATTAAAAAAATCTAGCTCATGTAATTTAATCAAAGATATATAAACAAGAGAGACAGCAAAAAAATGCATTGTAAAAACTAAAAAGATAGTCATTCACACCTGCCCCTCTAGCTCAGATTACAAGGTGTGTCCCTCTCATGAGGGTAGCCCTAAGATCAAGTCCCATGGAGGGAAGCTTTCCCTTGGTGACGTACTGACGTGGCAAGCAGGAGATCCAGTCACCATTTTCTAACCACTAACCCTAGGTCCCTAACAATTAACAGTAGATAAATGATGCCTTAGACCCCAAGCAATCACAAGGCGGAGCAACAAACCTCAGGCTTATTTTTTATATTCTTTGCCCTGTGTGCATAATCCAGTGTACTCAAGGTCTCCTCCAGACAATGGACAGCTGGTGATACTGTGGCAATTATGCATGTCTTGGTTCTTCCACCCAATGAATCACGCAGTAACCTTGTGAGCTTACTATCCCTGATTTCCAATTTAACACTCACTAAAATTAGAAGGAAAATAAGCACTTGATAGTTGCTCAATATTTTTGTGAACAGTTCAAGTTGAAACCTGTAGGGAATGTGTCCAACGTGTTCCACAAGAGCATTTATAACTCGCCCTAATGTAAGCAAGCTTTTGTTGATCTCTCCAGCTTCTCTCGCACGGCCCTAAAATATTTACAAGGCACAAAGATTAGAATTATTAATAAATTTATCCAAATTTTCTGCACAAATAGCAAGCAAGGTATTAGAGCAAGAATAAAGAACAATCAGTATCTTAAAATGCTACCAAAGAGGATCAAGGGCATCATGCAATGGTTACTAGAACTATAAATTAAGAGAAATGCAACTAAGACCTTCCAGTCATAGGATAACCAAATACTGTTCCTAAGAAGAAGCGATCCTAGGGCATCAAATATTTTGGGATGCCCTTGAATCCCCATTACTTGTTCATCCAATGAAAGACATTCCTTCGTCAAGTAATATAACTTGAATCAGCAGAATTGTATGATTCAGTCAAGTAACTTGACTCAAGTAAAATAACATGGTTCAAATAAGATAACTTAAAAAGCTTTTATGAGATGAACAAATAACGGGGACTTTAGGGTGACCAAAAATTTTTGATGCCCTAGGATCGCATCTTCTAGGGAATGGTTCCGGGTCGCCCTTTGATTGTATAATCTCAATAGAAATTCTCATAAATTAACTCATATAAGCCACTTAAGTGAGAATTCTAGATAGGATGTGACATACCTCCCTGGCACCAGAGCGAGAAATATTCTCTGACCCAGCTAAATCGACCAAATTTAGCTTGCCACATTTGATAAGTTCTTCACCTTCAGGGGTTGCCTCTTTGATGTGAATTGTAATGGAAAAAAGAGAATGTGATCGGCTGAAAATATAGAACAAATGCTTAATACAATAAGATTACTTGATCACGACACTAACCATAAAAGCAATGGATAAACTATGACCTAGATTGTTTGTTTAATAAAGTCTCTGCAGTGCGGCGTTTTGCAGACCCCCTTTCAAGTAGAGTGAAAATCTCACCGGCACTTGTTACAATTTCCTCCTCAAGTCCTCTTACAAGAACTCCACCTTTCCCATCCTCCATGAGAGGCAATTGTTTTTTCTGCTTATCCTCCAAAACAACTTTTGATATTTCTTCAGAAGCAAGCAAGTCAGTAATTTCCTCATTATATAACTCCAAGAAAGTAACTTTCACACTGTATTCGGCATTTTGACTCTCTAATGTGTCAAAAATCTGCTTAATAGCTCTAGGAATTACTCCTGCTTCTGGAGGCAACCGCCCATTAGGCCCACTCTGCAATTGCATATTAGCGTAACATCAAGCCTAAGGCCCATACAACCTTGGGACTTCAAGATAAATGAATAGCAAATCTTTAATATGGATATAATCATTTAAGGCAAGTATCTTTTATGTGTGTGCGCGCGTATATTATACTCATTACCTATACATATATACATACACACACACACACATAGAGAGAGAGAGAGAGAGAGAGAGAGAATCGCATAGAATTTAAGGTTTTACCTTTGATCTTTTGCATTCGCCTTCCATTGTGTAAGTTTTCCCAGTACCAGTTTGACCATATGCAAAAATGGTACAATTGAATCCTTCCAAAACCTCATTCACAATGGGAATGACAGCTTGTTCATATAAATCTTTTTGCTGAGCTGAGGGACCAAAAACCTGTATAGAATATAACTTAGAAGTCAACATATCTGACCAAAATAATAAATTAAAAACCTGGGCACAACCTTTTTCACATTCCAATGGAATACAAATTTAGAGCACTTTAAAGAAAAAATTAGATTATTCAAATCAATAATGACACAATGCACTGCATTATATATGACTTTTTTCCATGATTAGGTTAAAGTTACATGTGACTACTATCTTAGAAATAGTGCCAACACACCACTCGATAATTGATACATGGCCTAAGAACCTAGTTTATGACTCAAATAAATTTTTCTTGGACCATTTGGCAAGCCAAATGGCATTACCAATCAATCATATAAGCCTTCCCTCATCTTGGAGGCAGTCTTCCAATCATCCCCAAGCCTTGATAGCTTCAAGTCTACTTACATGCCCAGCATGTCTTTTAGACGTGTTTGGGGAGAAGTTACTTAATCGTTAGTCGATGATCGCCCTACTATCATTGCACATGGGCAAAGAACCACCACTTTTGGGGGTAAGAACTAGTGTTTTAGAAGGCGAAGGAATGAGGCAAGCCTTCAAGACCTCTAGATACAATTTATAAGAGCCTCACAACTTAAGCCTCACGGCTCCTCATTCTCAAATTAAAAACTATATAGAAATGAGAAAATTAGAAGATGGAAAAAACAAAAGCCTATTAGAAGATTAATAAATAAAGTATATATATAGGAATACTACACAATTAATCAAACCATCATATAAGAAGAAAAAAAAAAGATACAATTTATAAGAGCAAGCAAAAGTTGCAATTTAGATTTACCTTCTTTACTCATATTCGAAAGACAAAAGATGTCCAGTTATCAGCTTGAGTGGTGGACTTGGCATTCAAACAGACAGTTGAGAAGAAGTCATGAAAAATGAAAAGAAGAAGAAATTAATCTCAAGTCTCAGTTATGTGGGTGGACCTTAATTTGGGTTCATGTATGAGGCGTATTCCTAATACATAAGAAACAAAAAAAACCTGAAGGGGTGAAACATGCACTTTGTCTGAGCCTAACACTTTCGAAGAGTAAGCTTAAGGGATCTAAGCCTTGCAGGTTGAGCCTCGAGGCATTTTCCTTGAGCCTCACCTCGAGGTGAGCATTAAGGCTTTACATTTTATGGTAAGAACTAAGAAGTATTAGTACACAAGGGTTCATACTCACTCTCACCTAACCCATCTTCATGTTAGTTTCTAGGATTAGAAACACATATCATAAAAAAATTTGTGACGATGGAATACAATTTTTCAATTCAAGATCTTCACATGAGATCATAAATCTTAAGGAATGATAGAATACTCATAAGTCATACCTTAGCTTCCCAAGTGTCAAGCCTCCTTTTGATTCACACAAACTTCCTCGAACAATTCTCTATTGATTGGCACCTGAGAACTGATAGTCTTCTTTTTCAAGCTTTGATTCTTTGCACCACCAAAACGATAGAGCAGTGTTCTAAAAGGCGTGTGAGGCTTACGCCTCAAGGCTCACCTCGAGGCAAGGCTCAAGGAAAACGCCTTGAGGGTCAACGTTGAGGCTCAAATATCATGAAGCTAACGCCTCAAACTGTGAGGCTCACATGAGGCGCACACCTCATGCCTTGAGGCTTGCTTTATGTCAGAGGCATATGCCTCATACAGTACTAAACATTAGGTTTTAGTCACGTAATTGAGACTTGAATTTTTTTTAAGGCATGTGCTCCATACATTAATAAAAAAAATAGAGAGAAAGCCACATAACTAAGACTTAAACATCGAAGTATAAGGTATGTGCCTTATAATTTCTTTTATCAATAAAAAATTTAATTTTTTCCTTTTTATTTTGTTAATAGTTTAAATTAAGACTTAATTTGTTATGTCTAAACGTATTTAGGCTTTTTATAGCCTTGTTTAATATATTTCACCATAATTTTCATAGTAAACATTAGAAAGATTTGGAGTCATTGCCTAACATTTGTAGTTTGTGACTACTTTGTAATTGTTTGTTAGAATCCAAAATCAACCACAATATGAACAAAATAGTAAATCTAAATTTTAGTTCTTCTTGTCACTCTTAATTTTTTTATGGTTGAATAATTTATATAGTATTACATATGCATGTGCGTACACATACACACACAAATATGTATTACCGTTAATTAATATTTCTAATCTTGTTGTAATGTTCTTATTTATTTATTTGCTAAAATGAGGTAGCGTAAGGCTTTCTTGTGAGGCTTATGTCTCACGCATCTTAAGGTCCCAATGCAACATCCCATGCCTTCGCGTTTTAACTTTTAAACCACTGCAATAGAGAAAATTTCTCCTTTTAATTTCAACAATTTCTGAAAATATATTAAAGGGACTTTTTGAAATCCCTAATAATAAAATCTCATAATTTCTAAAAAATATTGTTTGGGCATTAGGAGTGATCCACACCTCACTAAGGACGTTATATATGTGCTGAAATTTCATGAGAGAGGGCTAGAGTGTGAGATCTAAAGTGACTCTATCTTTGGATATGAGTCCTAATACTAATCTAATTAGTATTAACTTAGGATCTCATTCTAATTAACTTCTTATGAGTTTCTAAGTTTATAGAAAACCTCTTCCTTTCACATATTATAATTATGTTCATCAAGACATTATAATTAACCTGAAAAGAATAGAGTATTATTAGTGAGGACATTTCTTATAGTTCTTTGCAAATAAGTCCCTCCACTATTCAATATTCCATATAAGCCACTGGGAATGGATTATTCATTACTGTCTAGTCTCTGACTTACATATTAATGTCATTCCTTGATACTACTCATCTCATTGGCCTCAGAAAATTTAGCAAAACTCTTTTGATAAAATAAAATACTTTCATAATATATAATCTAATAAAACACTTTTATCAAAACCACTAGCTGGATTTATTGAGTCCAATGTTAATGATATATCAACTGAATATTTTTTCCTTATCGGACTAATGGATTCCTTGTTGAGCATTTGCTTCTCTTCATACACCATGTGCATAACCTAACATACAAATATATCCCTTGGTTAGGCGTCACCTTTTAGTAATAACAAAATCACGTAGACAATGCGCGAGAGATTACAGACCTCTCAGGTCTAAAGACAATCTGCACACTGCAATGAGTTAGATTTGACAATGATCATTCCATGAGGTATTCTCAAATTAATCCTTTCAGTGCTATGTACTTGTTACATGTACATACATGTTTGCTTTAGGGTCTCTAGTCTCTACTCTCTATGATGGAGATACATCATACTATCATACAGTACAATAACATGTATAAGCCATAATAGAGTGTGATGCCCTGTCAACACCCATAGCTTAGAATATTTTTGGGTCTACAAAGATCACTAAAGAACCATATCTCTTGTCTATAGTTCACAACCATAACAAGATTCATCTACAATCATGGTTCAAAATATCGGTATTGGTCACCGTATCGGTTGGATAAGGCGGAAAAATTCAGGATACGCTATAAAAAGCTTGGATACGCAAGGAAAAATTTGGATACCTTGTATAAAACCTCTTTTAATGCAAATATAAGCTAAAAACAAACTAAATGAAGGCCTCCAACTACATTTATAATCATACATACGAGAGTTAACAAATTTATAAGTTAAAAAAGGCGTGCACGCTGATAAATATGTATGAAAATACAAACCATAGTTACTTAACCAAGTGATAGAATCTCACTTGCATTCATAAATCAAAAATATAAAAATATATAGACCCTTGTATTCTCAAATCAAGTTACATACATGATAGAAGCTCAATACCACTTTGAGCTTCGCGTTGGCTCATACATCATTGTGGGATCAGGAATTGAGTAGAGTGATGCATTATAAGTGATCCAAACATGATGACACCACTGTGTCCAAGTCATCATCGCGCGGTACATGTCCAGGTACATTTGTACATATACATGCTGCTGAGTCGTGATCTGTCCATAACTGTCAGTCGAAGACTGGGACTGAGCATCATAACCAGTGGCTTCTAATAAGTAGGGTTGGGCTGGGGCATTATAACCAGTGGCTCCTAATAAGTAGGGCTGGGCTGGGGCATCATAACCAGGGAGATAACCTTATTTACATATTAATATCTAAAGTAAATGAAAGTAAAATCAAGTTAAATTCATTTACTTAAATAATATATTATGTAAATAAGTTGTGTGTATCGGGTTTGTATTGTGGATCCTAGTGTAAATGCAATGAGAAAAAATTAACTGAAAAATCCCTGTATCGAGTGTATCGAGCCTATATCGGCCCGATACAGTGGAGTTTTTTTTTCCAGCATACCAGTGTATCGGGTAGCTCCAAATAGGATACGTATCTGCCCGTATCGGTCGATACGTATCGATATTTTAAACCATGTCTACAATAAACCTAATGTTCTCATCATATGAAAACATTTAATATGTATGCCCATAAACAGTTATGCATGTAGGAGACAGTAAATGAACATAAAATCACACTAATCTGATTAATAACGTGATTTAGGGTTTTGAGGGCATATAAAAATTAACAATCCATCGATTCCATGACTCGATGGTTCATTTCACCATGCGTTTTCAGACTCATTCCTTTAATATCCTTATTTAATAAATGAGAAACAAGCATAAGGTTCATTTATAGGAGGTAATCCTAGAGGTAGATCTTCTAGGAGCAAATCCGCAATCTCTCAGCAAAGGCTTCATAACTTTTCACTTTGGGGTAGCTGCTCTTTCAACTTCCTACACCAAGGTGTAGATCTATCCACACTCCTGCACCTCTTAGAAATGCACCATAGAAAGAAAATTAAACATCCTCCTGTAAATTAGGCTTCGGCTCAATTTTGTCCCACATAGGACCCAAGACAATCTTTATATTATTCTCTCAACAAAGAATGTGTAATTTCTCCCATTTGAGATTGCACTCTTATATAACTGTCAACGTAATAATATATGTCATGCATCTATCACAACATCACACAATGAAATAGTGCAATACTTGTTTCTTATAGAAAATAAAACGCGGTCACAGTGAGATAACTATTACCACACTATCCTTGTTGAACCATGAGAGAACTTGAGTTTACCAATAGCGAATACACCAGCTACGCCTAACATGTGAAATGGGTGCATAAGGATGTTGTGTTCAACCTGGAATACAATCATGAAGTTTCTTTGATCTATTGGCCATTTCTCCTTAGTGAGAAGGCGTCTGAAATGTCTCAATCAATAATCAATTTTCACACCTTTTTGCTCACCATACATGTGTTGTAGAAGACTAGAGATATTGATTCTCAATCAGTCTTTTCTGATTTTTTGGCAGAAGCAAATTCTTGTGCATAACAAAAAATTCATCCTTGTCACCATTAAGACATCTCCACCATCTTTCTCTTCAAGGTATCCATAAGAATATAGAGTTTCTACCTCCTCATTAGCTATTGCCCTATTACCTTCTTCGATGGGTTTTGAATTTTGAGCCATCAACTGAACAACAACATGAATTTGCTTATTTCTATAGGCAGATAAAGTATGGATGTGTCCCCCAGATGTAAGGCATTTCGCGAACCCTTTCTGCAATCTATCCCAGTGTTTTGAGACAATTTCCTATGATATTTCCATGTCACTCCAAATGCATGATGCTCATGTCTAGTTTTCTCGGCCCCGTATTTCACTAAATCAACCTCTCGTTTCATCACGAGAATTAGGCTTAAAAGCTAATCTCTACGATGCCAAACCTGTTACCTACCTTTGGTGTTGCTTTTCTATGATAATAGCTCTTCGATATGCTTCAACCACATTCCTTATAGGCTAGACAAAGACAGCATGTTAGTTATGGACTGTCTTAGGCCACCTAGATATCATGGACCCTCAGCTCTACAAGTTTAGACAAACCATTATGTGTGATTAAGTAAAATAACTCTTTCATGTATTCATCAACACTTCACCCTCCACTTTGTCTTAGGAACTAATGATGTTGGAAGAGAGAATGCAGATAATTAATAAAATGAAAAAAAATCTTCATATTCTCCACGACGTAATCTACAACTTCTCACTTCTTTTCCACGACTACTTAAGTTTCTCCACCATTCAAAGGCTCTTCCTTAAGCGAATCATAACTAACTTAACGTTATCTTGTGGAGGATTTTTGTAATCGAAGATCCTCTTAACAATCGAATTGAGAAAATCCTCCTCCATATATTTGGTAACTCAATCTTAATTTTGAATACTCTACTTAGCTCTTCGGGTTGAACATCCCAATACGATATGCCTCATCTACATCACCCTCTATGTGGATCGCAATCATGAAAGGGGTTGATGTGATCTCCCTCCGAATGGCTCCGATACATAAATCACCATCATGGTCAACCGCAGTTCGAGCCTTTCAACACATTGGGTGCGTATTTCTATTTTCATTTGTATCTTGAATTCTACATCCCAACAATCTCGTGGAACTTCAACTTGAACAATCCACTAACCTCTTGCTTTTCCATGTCTCACAACCATTTCCTTATGAAGCCAAACAAGAGGAAACTCCTATGCCAAGATTAACAAACTTTCCTCCCACCTAAAGCAACGTGGAATTGATGTTAACCCAAAACACAAATCTACAAGTCAATACATGTGTGTGTGTGTGTTTTAAAGCTTTATAGTATTGAGAAGGGACAAAGTATTGTTAAATTGGATTTGAAAGATTATTTAATGTCCAAACTAGTAGAAGTAGAAGGCCCTCCTGGGCAAATGGGTCTGGAGGTATGGCAAAGAAAGAGAGTTTGTGGTGGAAAGTGATTATTGCAAAATATGGGATCAACTCCCACTGGATGCCAAAGCAAGTGAGAGGCCCCCACGATGTTGGCCTCTGAAATGGCATTGCTGTCGTCACCCCGTTCGTAGTCCCATTCTATAGGTTCAAACTTGGGAATGTAACCAATATCAAGTTCTGGTCAGATTTTTGGTGTGGTCAGTCGAGGTCAGAGGAGTTTGGGATCATTTTCCCCTTGGCCCTTAACAAAAACGCCTCAATAGCCGATTGTTTCGAAAGGTTGGGTAGGGAGCATGTTTGGTGTCCTAGGTTTCGGAGAAATCTAAATGATTGGGAGGTGGAGGATATGTATCGTCTTCTGGCACGGTTGAGCTCCCCCCCCCCCCCCGCGGTCCCCAGTGGCGTGATGCTAGGATGTGGTCCAAAAGCAACTCCAGTCGATTTTCAATGAGATCACTATTATAGTCGTTTGCTCTCGAACCCCGGAACCCCTTTCCTCATAAGATTGTGTGGGCTAACCAGGTTCCTACAAAGGTATCTATCTTTCTCTGGTGTGCTGGCCTAAATAAAATTCTTACGTTGGATCATCTAAAGAGCAGAGGTTGGAGCTTGGTAAACCGTTGCTTTATGTGCTTAAATGAGGAAGAGTTTGTGAATCACTTATTATTGCACTGCTCAATTGCATGTGGGCTTTGGTTTTGGTTCTTATCTCGATTAGGAGTGGATTGGGTTTTCCCTCTTTCCTTTCCGAGCTTCTTATCGGGTTGGCAATTGGTGTCGTTGGTGGGGGTTGCGGAAGTTATTCGGTCTCTTTTGCCCGAGGCCATCTCATGGGCGATTTGGAAAGAGAGGAATAGTCGTGTGTTTGACGACTCTCCCTCTCCTTTCTCTCGGATTCTAGATCGTGTGCATCGTTTGCTCGTGGATTGAAGTTCAATTTCACAGACGGGTTCGGAAGTGAGGGGTTTGTTACTTTTGTGAGGAGTTTGTTTCCTTGAGCGCTTGTGCTAGCCATGTTTGTTTTCTTTGTTCTTTTGCTAGTCGTTGTTTAGTTTACATCTCTGTAAACTGTTGTAGCTTCTCCGCTTTTATAATATTTTCTTATTACCGATCCAAAAAAAAAAGTAGAAGAGACAGAGGGTTAAAGAGGACGGAGGGAAAAGGAAAACATGAAAAGGCTAAAAAGAAATTGAATAAGGGAGAAAAGGAGTCATCATGGTTGTTGGTGAGTGGAAAGAGAATAATTGTCATTCCACATTTAAAACACAGGGAAGAGAGCAAGAAAGCTTTCTAAAAATGAGAAGAGAAAGGAGGAAAAAGCTAAATGATCTTAAATACCATCATTGAAATTTTAGAAGCTAAAGCGTGGAGTTGCATGCCTTCTTGTAATTTGGCCATAAAAAATTTAGATGAATGTGTGTGTGCAATAGGATTAAATACCATCCATGCCGTGTGTGACTTTATTAACGTTTATGAGACATTTTCACCTCTTGAATTTTGACCAAACCGTAAAATGGATGAGTGTTTTGGTCACTAGTTTGTGGAAAGAAAGAAAAATACAAGACAAGAGTACATCACTTCTTTTTGGGTTGACCAAAAGGTCAAGTGACATAAATGATAAATCTTCCGTGAACATTGCTAAGGTCACTAACAAAACAAATGGAAGTTAAACCCATGTGTGTGTGTATCAGTAACATCAAAGCATCCAGGCGGGGTCATAAGGGTTCCCAAGGCGAGGCCATAAGAGTTCCCAAGGCAAGGCATTGCTTAGGCAGTTAAACGATGCCTAGCCCAAAATTACTTTATCACAAATATATATTGTTAAAAATAAAGATTGGAAATCATAAATAAAATATGCATAAGACCAAAAATGTCAATATAAAAAATAAAGAGGAAAGTTTGGAGATATGGGGGTAGAGAGCCAATGCAAAACCCCAAGAAAAAATCCGTTAAGTTAAAAAAAAAAAAATATATATATATATATACACAAAAATTTATAATATTTAAGTAAATAACACTAACTTTATGTGGATCGCAGCTACCTTTGTCATTAGTGCTTTAGTGTGCAAGAGAGAAGACATAAGCATCACTAGCACTAGGTGACGTCGTCTTAAAGAGTGTCTCCCTAAACCCTGATTAGGCGATGGCCTACACTTGACTACACCAATATTAATATTATACATACAAGTGAACCTACTATGAGTTATGTTAAACCTAGTTTTTAGGTTTGAAGTTGCAAAACCAACCTACATTGAGTTCTTTTAACCAAGGTTTTTCAAGTTATTTGTGGTTTAATCTTTGATAAAATGCCAAGAAATTAGTAATTGCCTAATTGGTACATATATAAATTACATATAAATCCCGAGTTGGACCGAGTCGAGTTTTTTTCAAGTTTTTCGAGTTACTCGACTCAGTTAACTTTCGAGTCGAGTTGAGTATTGGGGTTTTTGAACCATGGCTCATAGTATAACCAGTAGCATCTCCGGTCTCCACCATATTTTATTTGTTCTTTTGTGTATTCTAGCGAGATGTAGGTTTGCAATGGGGTTTAGATATGATACTACTTACATAAAATCGGTAATGGAGAATAGAAGTTTTTCCCTTGAGTTTAGAGTGTAAACATTGTCTTACATTAGGGGAACAATTTAAATGGTTCAAAACTCAACTATACAGAATAAATTGGTGGGCAGAGAAAACAACTCTGCTTTTGAATTATTCATCATTCACCATAAAATTCAACCTGCACAGGGATCAAGACCATGTTATATGGCCTAATAGAGTTGCAACATGAGTATAAAACAATGTATAAGTTTACATCCCACTCAAATGGAATTTCATCCAAGTAACACATCAAAGAAAAATTCTCGTTTTTAGAGGTATATAACTACTAATTCTGCATTTGGATTTATTCCCTGTTTTTAACACCCTTGAATACCATAAACATTGAAATTTCAATTAAAAAAAGAGATTTGATTGGACAATCCACTTGTTCACAATTCAGTGCATGTCACCACTGCAAAACTTCAAAGGAAAAAAAATCATGTTGTCGACTTCAAATTGAAAACCCAACATACATAAGTCAAAATAGCAGTGTTTTACTAATTTGAAGCAAATAGATTGAAAATAAAAAGGAAAGGGTTAACAAGATTACGATTTTTATGTGCAATCTCCAAATATTAGTTTTGAATCTCATTTCCATACAAGAAGTTAGAATTTTCTGAAGAAAAGAACCTCATTTATCAAGTAGTTACCTTCCCAAAAAAATTCTACCATGTAGTTTCCTGGGGTTAGGTAGCAATTAAGTTGAAATGGTAAAATTAAACCAAAAAAGAAAAGAAAAAGAGGAATACCTTGTCAAAGGTGAAAACCCTATCGATCTGCTTCCCGGCGATACTCTGGGATACGGCCACTTCTCTCTGGTACTCATTGCAGGTAACAACCTCCGGTGCATTGTTCCGTAATTCGTCAACGCTAAACGGCCTGAAAGGAAGTGGAAAATCAGAAATATATAGAAAGAAAGAGAGAGTAATAACGAAAAACCAGAGAAGGAGAAAATGTGAAGAAATCAAAGAGAAATCGAAAAGAAAAACCTAGAAATGATTGATCAACGAAAAACATAGAAGAAAAAACAACAACCCTACAAGTGAGATTTTTGTACCTGCAACGAAGGAGGACCTGAACATTTACACCTTTCTCTCTCTCGTGACGACCTGACATCTTCAAGAGAAAATCACAGAGGCCTCAACTGATCCAGTCGAGAAATGCTCTTTGTTTCTTCTTCTTCTTCTTCTTCTTCTTCTTCTTCTTCTTCTCTCTCTCTCTCTCCCTCTCTCTCTCTTCGAATGGAGAGCGGGATGCGTCTGTCTGTTTGAAATTCTCGGACCCGCCTCTATGAAAAATCAAATCGGATACTGTCCATTGCGATTGAATTCTCCCAAGTTCAATCGGACTCCAAAGCCCTTTAACTGCATTTTTAACTCTGGTGAAGTAGTTTTAACCCGTAGGTTAGTGAATCTGCAACCGTAGTTAATTCAGGTTAAAAGGGACACGTGCTGACCCGTGTATGCGATTGAAGTCTCCCAAGTTCAATTTGCAATTGATTGTGATCCCAACTCTCCATACCGTGAATAAAGCGATGTAATCATATTCAATCGTGAGAGTTCAATCGCACCCACATGTCAACATGATTCCCTTCAAATCTCATTAACTGTGGTTAATATTCACTACATGTCAAGATGTTTCCCTTTTAATCTCTTTAATTGTTGTTAAAATGCACTACCCTTTGGATTAAAGAATCTAAACTTAGTTTTTTGTTTTTGATTTTTGATTTTTGATTTTTGATTTTTGATTTTTGATTTTTGATTTTTTATATATAGCCCTAACGATTGAAATATCCTAACCAGCTTTAAAAGGGTATGTTCAATTGCAATTGGACTGTTATCAACTTATCATAACCTTGCAGAGCTTTCAAAAGCCGATATTTGGTGGAAGCAACGGTATTGCTGAAGCCAAGGCCGTCCAGCTGGGGCTCCAAATGGTAGTGGATAACGGATGGCCACAGGTTATTCTCGAGTCAGATTCTTAGGACATTCTGGACTCAATCTCAGCAACTAACTCGCTACCTCATTGGGAGATCCATGCGATCCTTTCCGGTATTCGAGCTCTTCGAGCTCATTGCAGGATGGTGGTTTTCCGTTTCACCTATCGGGAAGCAAATTTGGCAGCTCACTCTCTCGCCCAAGAGGCGCTCAATACTAGCCTTAGCAAGATGTCCACTTCTCTTTTGATTTCCAATGAGGGCCTCACCCACCCAATGGTGGGGTGTCATCCAATGTACTTCATGCTATCTCTTGAATGAATGGTCATTGTCTTTTAACCCAAAAAAATCTCTGTAGATGCCAAAAAATGGCCTCAGGGTCCACACATCACCGACATGTGGCGATAAAATTAGGAGATATATTAAGTGGAGAGAAGTCAAAAACATAGGGAGAAAATAAAATGACTTCTCTCTTTTTTATCACCATATGTTGGATAATGTGTGGAAGTCAGGGCCATTTTTCTAACTTCTGGCAGAGACAATCCGATGCCCAATAAAACGTTTGACAACACTAAAAACCAATAATAAGTGAAGTGATTTTTAGTTTTTACAAAAAGCTCATTTGATAACTCACACAAACAAGCCCTTTTTTTTCAAACTAATTATGGTCTATATGAGGCTATGAGCTCCCTATTTTTAGAGGATGGTTATTTGTGAAATTTAAAAAAAAAAAAATTGGTGACAAAATTGTCTCAAGAGGAGGGCTATTTGTGAAATTTTATTTTTAAAAATTTGGGACAAAACTATCTCAAGAAAAAAATGCATCGGCTTATTTATAAGTAATGTTTTTTAAAAAATTAGTACCTATTGTGTTACTTTGGTATTTTTGGAGTCGACCACTCACTTATTTAATCTTACCAAACAAACGTATTTATAACTAAGTATTTATTTTGACTAATAAGTTAAGTACTTATTCGTAGTGTTGACAGATGCCACTGTAGTATTCGAAGTTAACGGTCTGTATATAGGGGTGGCAATCGGGTCAAGTTCAGGCTTCAAAGCCTCTTGTAAATGAAATGTGTAGGCCTATTCAAAAAATCACCAAAAATCAATCCTAATATTCCGGGCCATTTCCACCCCTCTTTGTACATCTGCCCATTGGTACCCGTGGTAGTCTATAATGTGTATCCCTGCCTTTTGTGATTAGGGTATATTCGAGTTGAGCTTAGCCATGCTCAAGCTTGGCTTGAAGGCATTCAGACTAAGCTCGGCCCGAGCTCGAATTGAGTTCAAAATTTAATAAAGCTCAACTCGAATCAAGCTGGAGCTCGGCTTGTTAACACTCATCATGTTTTCACCTATTTTCACATGGAATCCATAAAATGATGACGACTTGAAAATCCAAGCAAATGCTTGATTGCATGTCTATTAAAAGAAAATACAATCATTGCAATACTTATCAAACTAAAATGACCAATATTAACAAAGAAAATCCAGCCATTGCAATTAATCAAACCAAAGATCACCAAAGAAATCGCTAGAATCCAGAAAATGAAAATAGGACTTTGCTAGCTTTGTCTTATGATTAATTGAAACCTTGCCACGATTAAATAATAAGAATATCAAGAGAATAATATTTTCAATCGAGAGATGAAAAAGAAAATTAAGAGAATAGACTATGCATTCATGCTTGAGAAAATGGACTAGATGTAATTTTTGGGGGCGTTGAAGTCATTCCCTTACTCTGGCGAATTGTCTCATTGGTCCGGTGGAACCAGGTAAGATGGAGGCAAGGCGGAACCAGACAGAGGCGAGGCAAGGCAAGGCAGAACCAGGTGGCAAGCAAGGCAGAAAAAGAAAAATCTTCTACGGCTTCCTTTGGGCTGGGGAAATTGTTCATAGGTTTCTTGTTTCTCAAATAATAAGTAATAAGTAATTAGTATAAACTAATAATATTATATTATATATATATACTAGCGGGTGGCACGTGCAATGCACATGAGAGCGAGGGGAAGGAGTTAACCATTGTTAATAGGAATTAAAAATGACACGTGTTAACCCACGGGTGCGATTGAACTAACTAGTGGCACGTGCGATGCACGTAAGAGTGAGAAGAATGAGTTAACCACAATTAATAGGAATTAAAAGGGTCACGTGTTAACCCGCAGGCAGGTGTGATTGAACTCTCCTTGAGTTCAATTGTGATCGGATTTGATTCAAAATAGATAGATGAGCAAGGGTAATTTCGAAATTAAATCAAAGGCAAGTAGTTTGAGAATTAAAGCAAACATTAAACCAAAGTTTTGTTTTTATATAAGGGTAGTATGGAAATTTCAGAAAAATCATCTACGGCTGGCTCTCGCATTATAATAGTAAAGATATATATGTGGATCGAGCCGAGCCGAGTTGCAAGCCAAATTGTGAGCTGAATCAAGCTTCAATGAGTCGATCTAAATTAAATAGGACTGGCTCGAGCTCGGCTTATTTGAAATTTCGAGCCCAACTCCAAGCTCGACTTGATCGAGCCTAAAATATGGGCTTGAGCTTGGCTTGATTGAGTCGAGCTATCGAGCCCCTATCTATGATCAATTTTACGAGTTTATGTGATGGTTGAAAAATCCACAATTTGACCTAGCTAAAATGCTAAGCATCCAACTTTTTACTAATGAACAAATACACACTACTAATCGGGATTGGGAATCGTAAAGGAAAAAAATTGACACTCAGTTGACAAATATTTAATTAAATTATTATGAAAAATGATGATTTGATCATTGTAACAAATAAATAAATATTTTGTACAATTTTGTGAATCTTAAGGATGCATTTGGATTTATTTATGAAATTGATTGAGAGAAATGCCAACTACATTCTTGAAGTCCAATTATGTTATTTGAAGTATATTATAAAAAGATCGGAATTAAAATTTGTCAATTCATTATAGAATCGAAGTAGCAATTTCATAGACTTAGAATTCAAATTCTTATTAAGATATGTTATTTGACAATTCTACGCTTAACTTCTTGTTGTTTAACTATTAGACGGGCCGTGACCCCAAAAAAAAGAATATATTAGACGGGCCGTCTTTAGGCCAGCATGGCCAGGCCAGAATATTAATTAGGTCATGTCAAGTCCCATTATTATTTTTTTTTAAAAAGGATTGTTCTAATGATTTTAATAATTGGGAGTAGGTCCCACGCTTGACCAGCTTATTAGAAGCCTAGTCAAATGGCCCTTGGGCCCTAGCGACTTAGGCCCAAGCCCATGCCCAAGCTCAAGCTCGCCCAAATAAATTATCCAGACGTGCTAACCTGACCCATTGACACATGTAATGGGTCGAGTTGGGTTCGGAGCGGGTTAGTTTTGAGTTAGGGCCACACCCCGAACTTAACCCATTTATAAATAAGTTAGGTAAGTTAAATCCAAACTCAACCTAATAAGAAAACCCTCAAACTAACCCGGGCACCAAACCCATGTAAAAAAATGAATAATAGTTAAATATATTAATTATTTATAATTAAAACCACATTTAATAAATATATTATATATTTTGAATTATAAAAACTTACATTTAATAAAAAGTTTTGTACGTGTGTATATATATATATATATGTTTATTACTAAACTAATAGGTATTATGACCCATCAATTCCAATAGCAAAACCTGATCCCGATCAAATTATCAAAGGGGTTATAAAAAATAAACACGGCCTACGTGTCCAAAACCTCAACCGTAACGCATATTCATTGAAATTCATTTTCACATAAATTTTTATCCATCCGAACAATTGAATTGAGGATTCTGCAATTCAACTCCACTGATTAATTAGTATAGCATCCGTAGAGTTTTTAAATCTGTGAAATTCAATTGACATTTTTGCAATTTCATATAATTCAATTATTTAGGTAAATTTAATTCTACAAATCCAATCCCACTCTAAGGGGTTTTATAGGCTTCACCAAGGTGCAAAAATGAGTGCTTACAATAGTCTTCACATAATCTTAAAGATGCGGTAGTGGTTATGATCTCCCATAACACCCAATGAGATTATAAATCACAGATTATTTACATAATCGGTTTTTTCATAATTGTTTATGAGTTATAATAGTCCAACTAAATGCTATTATTCTGTTATAATCATAGCTGAAACGGTTATAAGTGATTAAATTAGTTTCAACAATCCAAACCAAACTACCCCTCATTTATCCATGATGTTTGAAATTATTGCCTCAATTACTAAAGATAGTACTGGGGGTTTATCCAAGTCGAGCCTGCTCACCTCAGCTTGATCAAACTGAGTTCAAGCTCAAGTTCTGTGCTCAATCGAGCTGAACCTTTAGTCGAGCTTGAAATAATGTTCAAGGTGAATTTGAGTCAACCTCGTTTTATTCGGCTCGTTTGAATATTATAAATATATTAACAAGTTGGGATTCAACACAAAATAAATTAAATAATAATTTGAGAAAAATGTATGCAATTTGGATTTGGGATCCATTGGGTTAGGGATCAAAATACCCTTCAAATAGATCATGCGCAATTCATTTGGAACAGTTTCCCATTTATGGTACCTATAACTTAGATATAATATAACAGATAAAAACATGGGGTGTTTGGGTGATTATAAATCTGTCCTAACTAGATTTCTGGGAAAAAAAAAATGATTCTCTGTTTGGTTGGCACATTTCAGTTAGGATTGCAATTGGCATGCACCATGAAAGTCCCAAAATCATGTAATTAAATAACTCAACCATCTATGATATAGGTAATTAATGATTTTTTTACAATATGACAATGAAGGATTAGTCCCTTTGGATGCACGCAATCACCTGCAAATGACGTACAGAACTCCGGACCTAGGGGAGGTGTTAAGGGTAGAGAAGAACAAAGAGGCTTATTATCACTTGTGTACTAGTCCACTCCTACTCTAGAAAGGATTACATTACAGATTCCCAAAGTCTCCTTCATTTTTCAATGTGACATGGCATTCCAGACCATCAACTGTTGGATTAAATTTAAGAGGAGTGCTAGCCCTACTCTCCGATCTTTCCTACTCTTAGCTTGAGCCAACCATCAGTCCATAAAGCATTGAACTTTGTTGTAAATATGGACAGGTGGTTGGCTCAAGCCGAGAGTAGGAAAGGCTTGAGAGTAGGCCCAGCACACCTCTAAATTTAAATCTATGCTATTGTTACATTGGATCAGATTTCTATACCAATAGCACTGCTATGGCATACTAAAAAAACAAAAAGGAGAGAGAGAGAGCAAAACAAAGCCTCTTAAAATGGCAGATTTCACCTTGCTTTTTCTAATTTTTAGTTGACAATTTGATCTACTTACAAAATTGGAAATTCTACCATGAATATGATCCTATTTAGATATTTCCAAGACTATCCACATATAGTAATCAACCCAACCATTCGGTAGAGCTGAATTATATGTATTACATGTTTTAGTGCAACTCATTTTATGGAATCACAAACTCTCCCAGATAGATATAGTAGATGACAGCATCCCAACACTTAACTCTTAGGCAGTAGAGATGCTATATGGTATTTAAAATTTCTTGCAAACACTTACCTCTTGTACAGTTGTACTTACCAGTTTACTCTGTAAGAAAGAAAGAAACAAATGAGTTTTTGATGATGTAGCTGTTGTGGAAGGGGTAGGTCTGAAATTTTCTCTTCTCAGAATGCCAACTAATGCCTTTCAAGCTTTTTGTTTACTGCTGTATAGTTGACTATCTCTGTACAGTATTTTTCTTTGGACTGCTGAATGTTTTTTGTTCTCATCCTTCCTTGTATCATACTCCACTTGATTACAACATTTCCATTACACTTGTGGGGGGGGGGGGGAAAGGAAATTAATAAGAGCTTTCCAATACCCACACTGGGAAACTTCTCCAATCAATATTAGTCGACATTCTCATGTCCTTGGACCTTTCACACCCAATGGCTGGCCACATTTGTGTATGTGCGCCATATAAGGGATATTCTAAGACATGAATTATTGGAAATCATCCGATCAATAACAAATATGCATAGCTTATCATAATTAGTGTAAAAATTCTAATGAGATTTTATCTCCAAAGGGAAATGATCAAGAAAAAGAGAGAAAAAGAAACACATCTATGTCCGCCGAAGAACATTTAGGCTCCGTTCTTTTGGTGAAGCTTTTAAAGTCTAGAGTTTTCATTATTTCATGCCCAATTTTACTTAATGTCTAGAACTATATTATTCCATAGAGTGCAAAAGCTCTACAAATATGAAACTTTCAAGTTCCAACAAAAATTTAAAATTTTTGAATTTTTGAAGTTCCATACATGTGGAACTTCAAATTAAATTGAACCTGAGATACCATTGTGTAAAAGAGTTAGAAACCCTCCCCTCTCCTCCCATACTCTTGCCTCTTGTTCCAAAATATTAATGTTCCGGACTTTTACAAGTTCCACCAAAAGAAAGGAGTCTTACGGAAGTTAAAAGCAGGTGAGAACTAATGGGACTGGGTCCAAAAGAAACTCTTTCACATGGTCCAATAGAAGGCATGACACTGATCAAGGAACACCTTGACAGAGTAATTGAGAATCCAAAGTGGATGCTTATATTTCCCAATGCAAATGTTACCTGTCTACCAACGAGCAACAATAGGGTCTGACAAAGAAAAATAGCTTATTATCAACTATGCAAAGGTCACTTGCCATTTGCCAATAACTCTTCAAACAACTCAGGTACAGCAATTTATCTGTATACCTTTACATTTCTAGGTCATGTGGACAAGGGATCCTAGGTGCAAGCATAGTGACAAAGTCGGGGTCGGGAATAATTGAGCAGGGATCAAGTTTGGAAAATTCAGAAAAAATTCGGGAAAAAAATAAAAAGTAAATTAATAATTATAAACATATATGGAACAATTTGATTAAAATATATAAATTTTTTTTTCTTTGAATAATTTGTAAAAAACGCGAATAATTCGTAAAAAAATGTGAATAATTCGGAAAAACGCTGTTTTTTTTTTTTTTAAATTCACGATTTAAATGTAGAATCATTCAGCAACTCCAAAATTTGCGAATAAAACGCGTTTTTTTTTTAAAAAAACAACGTTTTTTGTTACAATGGGTGCAAGGAAATGCTTATGAAAATGTGGTCACTCTTAAGGCATTTCAATTTTGCTAGGAAATAAAGACCACAAAACAAGAGCTTAGGAGGTGGAACAAAGAACCCTTTTCTAATATATTGGATAAAAAAATTCAAATTAAAAAAGAAAAAAGAAAAAAAAGAGAGGAAAATAGACCCAACTCAATGTGGCGAAAGGAAAAGCTTGATAGCAGGATTAAAACATGGCCAATGATGCTTTTGCCTTTTAGCTACTCGACTCTCACCATCTTCAACATGACAAAATTATTTCATATGGCAACAATTAATCACAGGTTGCCAAATTAAATTTCCTTGATCAAACCCAAACTCAGTCTAGGCCTTCTAGCTCCGGCAACACCCTAAAGTGCAAAGAATTTTGAACCCGGATCAGTTGTGGCAGAAGGAAGCTCTGGGAATCCCTACCCAAACATTCATAATCGTATTTTTCACTTCTTGGCCAGTTCCTAACTGATTCCATATTTTACCAAGCATTTCCATTAATTGGGCTGAAGTTAGAGAGGAAGGGATCATTATTACAGATAAGAATCTAGAGGAGATGTGGTCTATTGTTGTGAGGAAGATCATTCCATTTCCACTGATCTCTTATCTAACCTTTTTCAGAACATAGATCTCAGTTTTTTTTTTTTTGGTGAGGAACATAGATCTCAGTTTAGTCATTTAAAAAGTTAAAAAACAAACAAACAGGGGTTGTTGCAATCGAATTCTAATCAAAATTCAAATAAGACAGTTCAAGATTGCTTAAAATGCTTAGTATATTCATCATGTCCATGAACAAATTAAGATTACAAAAAAATGAAACCAAATAGCAGGAACTCAAACGGGCATCTGAAATCGGCAAAGCGGACAGAGGTGACTGGTTTCAAGCCACCGAGTAATGCACTCTCCATGAAAGAGGTGGTTGCAAGGCAATTCAGTGACTAGAGACCCCACCCTTAGCTCTTCTAGGCAAATAGTGCAGTCCTTGGTGGAATCGGAACCTCCAGATTCAAATCTCACACTCTGCAGCTGATCAATTGAGGATCTGGAAGCTGGTATGACACAACCCAGACTTCCCTCATCCATTGATTCCTGCAAAGCCCGTCCCATCGCCTCTCGTTCGTCCAAGAAGAACACCTCCATGACCAAGAAATTCACACACATGCACATCATCTTACTGCCTTCTCCCGCATTGGATATCCGTTTTCCGAAGGAGGATATCTGGTGGATGGCGCGAGGCTGGTCGTGGGCGTCCATGTTCACAAGCTTCAACAAGTCAGACGCGAAGGAGAAAGCGATTTCGGGATACAGGAAGAGTCGAGAGTCGACACAGTAGGTATTCATGATAGGCTGACCCACCATCTCTTCGAGCATCTCTGATCCTCCATCCTCTTTTTCCACAATCCATCTTTGTTTCAGGCTCCTGCGAAGATCGATCCTTACATCCATGGATGATTGAATGGAACCCTCTATCTGGTTCGGCCATAGCGATACAAATAATTCATTGGGTAGCTGGTTGAAGTCTCGTACGTTCAACGCCATTTTCTCAGAGGAAGATTTAGATGGGAGAAACAGAATGAATGAGAAAGCTTTTGAGTTTGGATTAGAGTGAGTGAGTGAGTGAGTGAGGAATTATGATTTTAATTTCGGTTTGCTTAATTTATAATTAGTGAGATCAAAACGGGTGATTGTTTGAGTTTCTTTCTAATTTCACAAAATAGAAACATTTCTAGTTTCTATTTTGGAATAAGAAGACTCAACGGAATAAACGGTCATATTCTTTTTTAGTTGCTAAATGGGAACTTCAAATTTACTTTTCAAATAAATTGCCGTTAGAGATGCTAGATGGTAACACCGTCCTATTTCCTTGATCAAACCCAAACTCAATCTTGGAGGTTGAGACAGGAAGCTTGTTTGGACAACGAACCTCTGTCTGCTCCAATCTCCAACAGAAAACTCGGACAGAGTTGTTGCATGCAATCTTTCTATAATCCAAATTCATTTCAAAATAGTTTCTAATTTGGAATAAGAATAGACCAACGGACTAAATCCCAAGTAGTTACTTGTTGCTATATCGGTAAATTCTAAGTGGAATACACGAGTCATTCTCTTAATGGAAGACAACGACACTTGTCTTGCTTATATAGAAATTGATTTTGAAAGAAATTGTAAGCCAGCATTGCCCTACAAAGGGTTCACAATGGTTCGAAAATTGATACCCTAACATCGACCACTAGTGTTATGCTCGTGTAAATCCAATTATTAATGCATATTCATTAGAATTTGTTTTAGATAAATTTGTATCCATCCAAACAATTGAACTGGGGATTATGCAATTCAACTCCACTGATTTAGTATAAGATCAGTAGAATTTTGAATTCCGTGAAATTCAATTGAGCAATTTTCAAATCCATAGAATTGAAATATTTAGGTCAAATCTAATTCAACAAATCCAAACGCACTCTAAGGGTTCTTATAGGCTTCACTAAGGTGCAAAAATGAGTGCTTACAATAGTCTTCAAGAAGGTGCAAAATGAGTGCTTACAATAGTCTTCATGACATAATCTTAAAGATGCAGAAGAAGTTATGATCTCCCATAATACCCAATGAGATTATAAAATCATCGATAATTTATATAATCGGTTATTTCATAATCGTTTATGAGTCATGAGAATTCAACTAAATGGTATTGTTATTGTTATAATCATCGTAGAAACGGTTATAAGTGATTAAATTAGTTTCAATAATCCATACCAAACGACCCCCTCATTTATTTATGATGTTTGAAATTATTGCCTCAATTACTAAAGATAGTACTAGGGGTTTATCCAAGTTGAGCTAGCTCGTCGGCTCACCTCAGTTCGATCAAGTTGAGTTCAAGCTCAAGTTTTTAGCTCAACGAGCTGAACCTTTAGTCGAGTTTGAAATAATGTTCAAGTTGAATTTCAGTCAACCCTGTTTTATTCGGATCGTTTGAATATTATAAATATATTAAGAAGTTGGGATTTGACACAAAATAAATAAATTAATAATTTGAGAAAAGTGTCTATATGCAATTTGGATTTGGGATCCATTGGGTTAGGGATCAAAATACCCTTCACGTAGATCATGTGCAATTCATTTGGAACAATTCCCATTTATGGAACAGGGGGTGTTTGGGTGATTATAAATCTGTCCTAACTAGGTGGCATTTGGATTGGATTTTTTTGGCCAAAAATCAATTCAGATAAAATTGATTGTGTAGAAATTCATAATCAAATAATCATTTTTTCAAATAATGTTAAGAGAATACGTAGATGAGTCTCCCAACTTCGTATTCTCCAAACACTCTTCTTTGAAAAAATGATTATTTGACCATTAATTTCTACACAATCAATTTTACTAGAATTGATTTTTGGCCAAAAAAATCTAGTCCAAACGCCCCATAGATTTCTAGGAAAAAATTTTGATTATCTATTTGGTTGGCACATTTCAGTTAGGATTGCAATTGGCATGCACCATGAAAGTCCCAAAATGGCGTAATCAAATAATCCCAACCATCAATGATATAGGTAATGATTTTTTTACAAGATGACAACGATTAGTCCCTTCGGATACACGCAATCACCTGCAAATCACGTGCAGAACTCCAGACCTAGGGGAGGTTGTTAAGGATAGAGAAGAACAAAGAGGCTTATTATCACTTGTGTACTGTCCACCCCTACTCTAGAAAGGATTACATTACAGATTCCCAAAACTAGTTCCTTCATTTACAAGATCACATGGCATTCCAAACCATCAACTTTTGGATAACTAAATTTAAGAGGAGTGCTAGCCCTACTCTCAGGTCTTTCCTACTATCAGCTTGAGCCAACCACTTGTCCATAAAGCATTGAATTTTGTTCAAAATATGGACAGGTGGTTGGCTCAGGCTGAGAGTAGGAAAGTAGGGCTAGCACACCTCTAAATTTAAATCTATGCTATTGTTACATTGGATCAGATTTCTCTACCAGTAGCACTGCTATGGCATACTAAAAAAACAAAAAAGGAGAGAGAGAGCAAAATAAAGCCTCTTAAAATGGCAGATTTCACTTCACTTTGATCTAGTTAGAAAAATTGGAAATTGTAGCATGAATATGAATCTATTTAGATGTTAATTTCCAAGACTATCCAAAATAGCATAGTCAACCCAACGATCCGGTAGAGCTGAATTATATGTATTAGATGTTTTAGTGCAACTCATTTAATGGAATCACAAAATCCCGATATAGATATAGTACATAAACACTTGAATAATGGGTTCAAAACCTCATCTATTTTTATTAAACTAGATCAAACTGCCCATGACAACATTCCCCAGTACTTACCTCTTGGAAAGTAGAGATGCTATGGTACCATCCCATTTCCTTGATCAAAACCCAAACTCAATCTAGGACTTCTAACTCTGGCAACACTTTGAAGGGAGGATGAGACAGGAAGCTTGTTAGGACTTTTTATTTGGAAGGAAGCTTGAAGGGAGGTTGAAGGGAGGATGAGACAGGAAGCTTGTTAGGACTTAAGACAACGAACCTAAAGTGCAAAGAAATTGGAGAGATTAATATTCACTAACCCTAAGCTATGTTTGGTTGGAAAGAAATTAGGTGAAAACATGAAAAAGAAAAGAAAATTTCGGATTTCTAATACAATTCTTAATTGTGCTTTGTCTAATTTTCTTTTCTTTTCCATGTTTCTATTTATTTTCTCGGCAACCCAACATAAGGTTAGGATTAAGTAATTTAAATCCTAGGGTTATATTATTTTTTCAAAGAATTTATAAAAACCAAGGTTAAATTGTTGAACCTTAAGGGTTAGTAAATCGTAACCATGGTTAATAGGGGTTACCATAGACACATGTTGGTTGACATGTGGGTGCAATTGAATTCTCCCTGAGTTCAATTGCGATTGGCTGTGATTCAATCTCAAATTAAATATATGCTACTGTTACATTAAGTCAGATGCATACTAGAAATGGCAGATTACACCACACTTTTAGTAAAGAAATGAACACTTGAATGGGATCAAAACCTCCTCTATATTTACTAAACTAAATCAAACTGCACATGACAGAAGGTATCATTATTACAGACAAGAAGGCAGAGGAGAGGTGATCGCATTGCTATTCTGGTGAGGAAGATCATTCCACTGATCTCTTATCTAACCTTCTTTAGAACAGAGATCTCAGTTTAGTCATTTTAAAAGTAAAAAAAAAAAAACTGGGTTTTGTTGCAATCAAACTCTATAATCCAAGTTCAAATAACACATTTCAAGATGGGTAAGACACTTAAAATGCTTAATATATTCATCATATCCATGAACAAAAAATTACAAAATATGAAACCAAATTACAGGAACTCAAACGGGCATCTGGAATCGACAAAGTGGACAGAGGTGACTGGTTTCAAGCCACCTAGTAATGCACTCTCCATGAAAGAGGTGGTTGCAAGGCAATTTAGTGACTAGAGACCCCACCCTTAACTCTTCTAGGCAAATAGTGCAGTCCTCCTTGATGGAATCAGAATCTCCAGATTCAAATCTCACCTTCTGCAGCTGATCAATTGAGGATTTGGAAGCTGGTATGACACAACTCACACTTTCCTCATCCATTGATTCCAGCAAAGCCTGTTCCATTGCCTCTCGTTCGTTGAAGAAGAACACCTCCATGACCAAGATATCCACACACATGCACATCATCTTACTGCCTTCTCCCGCATTGGATATGGAATTGGCCATCCTGTTTCCGAAGGAGGATATCTGATGGATCGCGCGAGGCTTGTCGCAGGGGTCCATGTGAACATGCGCCAACAATTCAGACGCCAAGGAGAATGAGGTGGTGGGATGCTGGAAGAGTCGAGAGTCGACACAGTAGCTATTCATGATGGGCTGACCCATCATCTCTTCGAACATCTCTGTTTCTCCGTTGTCTTTTTCCACAATGCATATGTGTTTCACTCTCCTGCAATGCTCGATCCTTAAATCCATCGATGATTGGATGGAACCCTCTATCTGTTTCCCCCATAGCCCTACGAGTATTTTACAAGGTGACGCCATTTTCACAGATGAAGATGAGAGAAACAGAATGAATGAGGAAGCTTGTGAGATTGGATTGGAGTGAGTGAGGAATTATGCTTTTAGTTTGAGTTTCTTTCTAATTTCACAAAATAGAAACATTTCTAGTTTCTATTTTGGAATAAGAAGACTCAACGGAATAAACGGTCATATTCTTTTTTAGTTGCTAAATGGGAACTTCAAATTTACTTTTCAAATAAATTGCCGTTAGAGATGATAGATGGCAACACCATCCTATTTCTTTGATTAAACCCAAACTCAATCTTCTTGGAGGATAAGACAGGAAGCTTGTTTGGACAACAGAAAACTCGGACAGATTTGTTGCATGCAATCTTTCTGAAATCTAAACTCATTTCAAAATAGAAACTTTTGAAGTTTCTAATTAGGAATAAGAATAGCCAACGGAATAAACGCCCTGGTGGTTACTTGTTGCTATATCGGTAACTTCAATCTTACTGTTCAAAGAAAATGCCCTTTGGAAATCTGTAGGCCAATCCAGTTTGCTTCTCTGCAACTCCTAAGAAATCTTATTCAGCAGCTCGGAGTCTTATGGCTTCCTCTCCGACTCAGTTATCGGGTTTGATGGAGCACCTCATGTACAAGAGCCAGGCGTTTCTTCCTTTAGATGCTTCAGATCCTTTGTATCTAGGTTTTTCTGATGTATTTGGCTCTGTTCCACCATTTCAATCCACCTTTGAGGAACTGGGTCTTGGCGATCCTGGGCATTATTGGGTACCTGCACCACCCAGGACTTATGCTACTCAAGCATTCAAGCTCAGCAATGGAGATTATACAGTGGATGATTATGATTATGATTATCATGATGATGAAGTTGTTGTTGAGGAGAAACCTCCGGTAGGTCTTGATGATTTTGAAGTAATGAAGGTTGTTGGTCAAGGTGGGTTTGGGAAAGTGTTTCAGGTGAGGAAGAGAGACACTTCTGAGATATACGCCATGAAAGTGATGCGTAAGGATAAGATTATAGAGAAGAATCAATGGGAGTTCATGAAAGCTGAGAGGGATATTCTAACTAAAGTAAATCACCCCTTCATTGTGCAGCTCAGATACTCTTTTCAAACCAAATATCGACTCTACCTTGTGCTGGATTTTGTAAATGGGGGTAACCTTTTTTTTCAGCTTCACCACCAGGGCTTTTTCAGAGAGGATCTTGCACGTGTATATACTGCTGAGATTGTTTCTGCTGTTTCTTACCTCCATGCTAATGGCATTATGCATAGGGATCTCAAGCTCGATAATATCATTCTCGACGCAGATGGCCACGCCATGTTGACTGATTTTGGACTTGCTAAGCAATTCGAAGAGGATACAAGATCCAAAACCAAGTGTGGAACAGTTGAATATATGTCGCCTGAAGTTGTTATGGGTAAGGGCTACGACAAGACTACAGATTGGTGGAGTGTGGGAATTATGCTGTTTGAGATGCTTACTGGGCATCTTCCTTTAATCGGTAGCAACCGACAGAAGATCCAACAGAAGATAATAAATGAGGAGGCCAAGCTTCCAGTATTTTTGACAAGGGAAGCACATTCCCTGTTGAAAGGGCTACTGCAAAAGGAAGCTAGCAAGCGTCTCGGCGGTGGACCAGGCAAGAGCGAGGAGATAAAGCGTCACGAGTGGTTCAAGCCGATCAACTGGAAGAAATTGGAGGCCCGGGAAATCAAGCCAAGCTTTTGTCCTCGAGTCACTGGAAAACAGTGCATTGCTAATTTTGAAGGCTGTTGGACCAACATGCCACTGTTGGATTCTCCGGCTGGAAGCCCAAAAGCCAACGACAGACTCTTCAAAGGGTTCACTTATGTGCAACTGGATGACTGATCAAAGCCATTTCCGCTCATAGAGTACACCATATATGTGCTAATTTTAGACTAAGTCTCAATGTAAATCAGCTGTTATATGTGTTAATTTTAGACTAGGCCATTTTTATACATTTCATTTCATAAACTCATACCAGGGATAACAATCCATGAATGCTTTAATGGGGATCAAACCTGTTTATCTTTTTTTATTAACGACATTCTCAAAGAACTGATAAGAACCATTTTCTGTATATTAAATTCAACTAACTCAGTACCGTCTTAGGCTAAGATCAGAACCCTTTTCTGTATATGGAAAGTATCAATTGTAGGCTTCTGTTGTAATTATAAATTGACTTGTTCTCCTCTCCACTGTAAACAGCAATGCTATGTTACAGATATTCTCAGAACAAAGGCTTATTCTCTCTTGCCTTCACAAAGGATTACAATTAGATGGCATAACATTTCAAGACCAGCATATGTGGGATCATGTTTAAACTTACAAAACCCGCACGGGCAGCTCAGTTGGTTCTGATCTTGGGAGAAATCCCCAAGGTCTCAAGTTCAATTCCTCCCGGGCTTACTCGATGCACGTGGTTTGCAGGTGATTGCATGCATCTGAAGGGAGTACCAGTCCTTCCTTGTCAGGGTTGGGACACCCTCAATTACAAAAAAAAAAGTCTAAAACTTACAAATGATTGATCCCGCAGATGCCATTAGTTCAGATCTCTTGACCAGTACCGGATATTGGAAAATTGAAGGAAAATGAAGGCTCTTGAATTGCAGATCTTGCCTCAATTCTTCCATGTTGTAGTTGGCAATTTGAGCTACCGATAAAATTGAGAATTTATTGTGGATAATATCATTTATAGATGTTTTCTATTGATTTATCCACAAATCATAATCAACCCAACCATTTGTTAGAGCTAAAGCAACCAAATTGAGAATTACTTGTTTTACACATTTCATTTCATAAACTCATACCAGGGATAACAATCGATGAATGCTTTAATGGGAATCAAACCTCTTTCTTTCTTTTTATTAACAACCTTCTCAAAGAACTGATAAGAACACTTTTCTGTATATTGCTAACTCAGTATCTTAGGTTAAGATCAGAATGTTGGAAGTTGTCATGAATTCACCCCGGATTCATGAGGACCTATTTGGCAACCCGGATGACCCGATAAACCGAAATTTTGACCCAGATATTGGCCCGACCCGTTTTGGCATTTTACCCATATTGTCTTTATGTTGTAACCCTAATAATATGAGGAATTTTTAGGGTTTATTTTTGTAAGAGAAAGGGAGCCGTATTTGGGAGATTGGGAAGAGGGTGTTTTTTGAGGAGAGCTTTGTAAAAATCTTCTGTTGAATATAGTGATCGATCACCGCTGCCTGTGGACGTACGCATATTGCCAAACCACGTAAATCGTGTCTCTCCGTTTGGTTTTGTTTTCCCTATTTCGTTTGATTTGATTTGCTGTTTTTTTTTTGGATTCGTTTCACCTTGATTTGCACACTTCCACACAACACAGAAGGCTGAGATACATATAAAATGTAGCAGAATTTGTGGAATGTCTCAATGGTAGGCTTTTGTTGTAATTATAATTTACTTGTTATCTTCTCCACTGTACACAACAATGGTATGTTACAGATATTCTCAGAATAGTTCAATAGATATAGGGTCTTGCAGAGGTTAAGTAAGAATAAAGAAGAGCAAAGAGGCTTATTATCACTTGTATCCACTCTCCAAAGCTAGTTCCTTCATTTACAATAAGAAATGGCATTTCAAGACCAACAACTGTTGAATCAAATTTAAACCTATGCTACTGTTACATTAAGTCAGATTTCTCAACCAGTAGCTAGCACTGCTACCTTTTTTTAGGGTAACGAGATTGTCCGGGCCTCTTAGAGCACCCGACTATCCCTCGGGAACATGCAGACCCCTCCATCCCTAAGGGTGGCCGACAAGAGGAAGGGAATCGAACTCAGAACCTCCACTTCCTGTGGCATGGTCCTAGCCAGCTCACCAACCCTACTGAAATCCGACAAAGGATGGGAAAAAACAGAACAAAGCCGCTAAATGACAGATTTCACATCACTTTATTAACATTTTAGTTGCCAATTTGATATACTTAGAAATAATTTCACCAGCAATATGATCCTATGTAGATGTTTCTAAGACTATCCACATATCGAAATCAACGCAACGATTTGGTAGAGCTGAATTATATGTCCTGGTGCAACTCATTTAATGGAATCACAAACTCCCGGCATAGATATAGTGCATGAACACTTGAATGGGTTCAAAACCACCTCTAGATTTACTAACTCAAACTACCCATGACAGCATTCCCCAGCATTTTTTACCTCTTGGAAAGTAGAGATGCTACATGGCACCAGCATCCCATTTCCTTGATCAACTTATAAGAAAGGATCATTACAAATATGCGGTGGACAGAATTCCAGGAGCAGTTGTCGCATTGCTATTGTTGTGAGGAAGATGATTGAAGCATCTGGGAATTTGTAGTGTGAGCTCGGCCAAGAGCTGTTGAATACAGTATTATTCAATCATTTGAGAACCGAATGAGCAGTAGATGAGTTTATAACAGAACAAAGAAGCCATCTCATCTAACCTTCTGTTCAGCCAACAAAATGGTTCCTCAACCAAAAAATATAGAGGTTTTACCTACTAAACATACTCTTAAGGAAAGATTCCTCATGAACACCCACTCATCTCTTATCTACTTTTTTTGATAACAGAGATCTCAGTTTAGAAATTTGAAAAACAAAATTAGGGTTGTTGCAATTTATCTATAATCAAAATTCAAATAACAAGGTTCAAGAAGGCTAAGGAACTTAAAATGCTTAATATATTCATCATACCCATGAACACACATTACAGAACTGCCATCACTTCTGGGTATTGGGTACTTTCACCAGCCAGGACTTATGCTAGTCAATTCTTCCATGTTGTAGTCGAAAGTTTGAGCTACTGAAAAAATTGATAGCTTCTTGTGGATTAGAGCATTTGTAGATATTATCTACAAACCATAATCAACACAACCATTTGGCAGAGCTAAAGCATAGATATTACATGTTTCTATACATTTCATTTCATGGAATCATAAACTCATGAATGCTTTAACGGGGATCAAAACCACTTCTCTTTTATTATCTAAATGAACTCATCAACCAACTTCCCAAGATCAAACTGCCAATGACAGCATTCTGTAGCACTTAAGGCCTATTGGAAATTAGAGAAACTACATGACACTAGTACATTTTTTTCTAAATTTGAATCAAATACCATAATTCGTGAATGTTTCTACCTACATAAAATGTAAGGAAGGGAAATTCCTAAACACCTGTTCTCTCATATCTACCTATTTGTGGAATTAGAGATCTCAGTTTTGTTACCAGACATAACAGAGAAAAAAGAAATTCTGTGGATGTTACAATCCTACAACTTTTGAAAAATGAAATACAATAGGTAAGACACTTAAAATGTACTAAAGGAGAGATCCTTCTAATATCTAATTCTCTCTTATCTACCTTAGGAAGAATAGAGTTCTCAGTTTAGTCATTAGACAAATAATAATAATAAAATCTGGGGTTGTTAATATTCTTATATGATTAAAAATCAAGGCTAGGACACTTGAAATGATTAAAGAAAAGAGAACCCTCATTGCCCTCTTCTTCCTTTATCTGCTGACTGCTATCATCTATATTGGCTATTTTCTTTGAAAGAATTACAACAGAAAGCACTTTTCAAAGATTAAGAATGCCGTGACAGCATTCCCGGCATAGATATAGAGGTGCTACATTGCACCAATATCCCATTTCCTTGATCAGACCCAAACTCAACCTAGGAGTACTGAGGAGGGTGGACAGAGCTACATGAAATTTCTATTTTGGTTTGAACGGAATGACCAACATATGCCCCTCAACAGCCACTGATCTATTATCCACCTTCTTAAGAACAGAGATCTCAGTTTAGTCATTTCAAAGAAAATAGCCAATATAGATGATAGCAGTCAGCAGATATAGTGAGAAGTGGGCAATGAGGGTTCTCTTTTCTTTAATCATTTCAAGTGTTCCACTAAACTGAGAACTCTATTCCTCCTAAAAGTAGATATGAGAGAATTAGATATTAGAGGAATCTGTCCTTTAGTACATTTTAACTGTCTTAGCTATTGTATTTCATTTTTCAATAATTGAAGGATTGTAACAACAACAGCAGAAATTATTTTTTCTCTTTCTGTTTGCTGACTGAACTGAGATATCTCTAATTCCTCAAATATGTAGATATGAAGAAGAATCAGTCTAGGGGTACTCCCAAATATACACCCAAATCCTAACCCTTTTTCTCAGTTATTGAACGGTTAGGATTAGAGATGATGTGGCATTAGAAAAGACAAAATAAGCCAACTCAAATCCTGGTCTTTAGTGGTTGGTTATAAACGGTTAGGATTAGCGAGTAGATTTGGGAGTACCCATAGACCGACTCATGAGAGAATACGGGTTTAGGAATTTCTCTTCCTTGCATTTTATGTAGGTAGAAGCCTTCATGACTTACGGTATTTGATTCAAATATAGAAAAAATGTATTAGTGGTGCCTTGCAGTGTCTCTATTTTCCAATAGGTCGTAAGTGCTGCAGAATGCTTTCACTGCCAGTTTGATCTTGGGAAGTTGGTTGATTAGTTCATTTAGATAATAAAAGAGAGAAGCAGTTTTGATCCCTGTTAAAGCATTCACGAGTTTATGATTCCACGAAATGAAATGTATAGAAACATGTAATATATATATACTTTAGCTCTACCAAATGGTTGTGTTGATTATGGTTTGTGGATAATATCTACAAATGCTCTAATCCACAAGAAGTTATCAATTTTTTCAGTAGCTCCAACTGTCGACTACAACTTGGAAGAATTGACTAGCATAAGTCCTGTAATAATAGAGAGTCCTTATTAGTACTTACTAATGAAAGGGTCAAATGAATTATTTATAGTTTTTTTATTCTTAATTAAATTTAAATCACATAAAATCAACTACTATTTATTTAGAGTTATATTTTAGAATTCATGAGAGTTTTAGTTAATATTACTTACTATGAAACACAAGCAGGTGGGTGGACACGTGGTGGTCCTAGAGATGGTTAGTGGACATATTGCGGGTTTAGAGGGTGTTTTCTTTCCTCTATTTCTCTCTCTTAAACCTCACTTTTATAACTGATTCCATATGAAGCATTTCCAATTTCCATTTATTTTTACCATTCCACCTTTTTTTAAGTTGAGTTATGGTGAATTACTAAACAAGAATTATGAGTTATGGTGAAGTAATAAACCATTAAACCCCAAGCTTTTAAAACTTAGGATAGGATGAGGGGATATCAAAGGTCTTTTTTTTTTGGTTAAGATATCAAATTAGCGTTTGGAATGGAGTTTATTAGCCAAAATCAATTCTGATAAAATTGATCATGTAGAAATTAATGGTCAAATAATCATTTTTTCAAATAATAGTGCTTGGAGAATACAAATTGAGTTTCTCAACTTTCTATTCTCCAAACAGTACTATTATTTGAAAATTTGATTGTTTGACCATTAATTTCTACATGATCAATTTTATCAAAATTGATTTTTGGCTAATAAAATCCAATCCAAATGCCCCAAGGTCATAGAGGAATCGTTTTCACATTTCAAACCATTAAACCCCTACCACTCTTTAAAAATCCAATTCTTCCTCCTCATTTCTCCATCTTTTTCTCTCTCTCTATTCTCCTCTAATGACGTATCCAGTGTTGGGCTGAAGGTTGTCATCGGAAACAACAACAATGCCATTGATGTTTCTCTACAACCAAGATTGATGTAAATATGGATTTCACTCACAAGCTATGTGTAGCTATGATGCTTCCTTCTTTCAGGTTTTGTTAATCCCTTTTTTCTCTGTGTGTATCTCATTTAAATACTTTTCTATTAAAATTTTATGGAAATTTTGGTTCTTTCAGGAATTCAATCAGCCCCTTACACAAGTTATTAGGAGGTATGATGTTAGATTATGTTGTTCTTGATTTTCATTCGAAGATGGGTGGTAGGTTTATTGTTCTTGCTCTAATTCTTTTTGGTTTCTGGGTTATAGTCTATTTATTGTAATATTTGCATCAAACACCCCAACTCATTTTGGGGGAAGTGAGAAGCTCGACATATCGTTGGATAAGGGACTTTATAATTCCAATATCTTGATAGCTTACAGGAGTCTGAAGCCCAAATGGCTTATAGAAAACATATTTTTCATCGAGAGGTTTGATGTCATCGGTATTTTTCTATGCTGTATTTTTTACACGTTTCTCAATTTATGTGAAAGATGTTGATTTTGATTTAAAATTTAGTTTAAAATTAATAAAAACCGGATCAGTAGGATCTGAGGCTTTTGATTTTAATCATGGACTAAAACCTCCCATTAATTTAATCTTTGTTTAGGTTGGGTGTTTAATCTCTTGAAAGAGAGAAAACACACTTTTAGTGGTTTTCCCCTTATTCTTTAGTCTCACATCGGAAATGAAGAGAAAATCTAAAAGGTTTAATTACCCCCTTAGTTTCTTAGTTGTCAACAACCAAGCATGTGATGTAGAATATTACCCACGAAATCCTTTAGACGATAACTTGGGTGCACGAGTTGCGCTCGCAACGAGCGCACGGGCTAGGGCTCAGGTGCTGTGCAGGCATAGGGCTTTAGGTCGCTATTTATTTTGACTAAATCAGGGTCGTTGATCTAATCACAACCGTAGATCTAGGTTAACCCTGATCGGATTATCAGAGTGGTTGATAAGAGTCATCTGATCGAGTCTCTGACTCAGATTGAATATGGGTCGTCGGATCTAGGTGTGAGATCTGAGAACACACATGGGTGTGTCAGGTGGATTAGACCCAATGAGTGCTTGGGTCAAAGGGTGTAGACCCATCATAAGATGGTCTGACCAAAGCCTGACTCAAGGTGCCAAATGGCCTTGGCATGGCCTGCCTGAGGCAGGAGGGCCTAGCCAGCTAGCTAATCCCATGCACATGCAAGGGGACCTTAGTCCTCTATAAATAAAGGGCCTTGGTGAGGTGCTGGGTTCGGTTGGAACTCAAACTAGAGCCTGATCCGTGGACCCAAACCAGTGAGCCTAGAGAAAAACCCAGACCAGAATAGGTGCACCCTGGTCTAGTAAACTTCGAGCTATGGTCCATAAGATGGATGACTCTATACTAGGGACGTCTTAGGAGGACCCTAACCTAAAGCTCTCCATTAATGGTGGACCTTGGAGCTCAATGAAGAAGATGGTGACCCATAATCCAAAGGCCAGAACCAGACCCAACAGGCTGTGCGAATCGATCCAGATCCATGGATGCTAGGAAATGGACTTTTGTCCAGTTCCTGATGAAGATGCAGAATGCCTTCGGGCTTCTCAACCGTCCATCATAGATCAGTCCATATGTGGACTATTCGATTACCCGATCTGGGATTCCAGATCAAGTACAGCAATGGATCAGTCCTACACGGACAGAACCATCTTGGTGACCATCCAATTTCGGGTGATCCTACCATATCCACATGATGGATCCTATAAGGACCATCGATCATACCCAAACAGGGGTATCTTGTGGAATTGATTGATATGGACAAGCCTGAACTTATACCCAAACAGAATCTGGAACATGATAAAATCGGATTAACCATAAACTGTAACCAAACAGATTTGGAATAAGTTAAATGAATTAATTTAAAATCTGTAACCAAACAGGTCTTAAAGACAGAATTGATTATGGCCAAATAAGAAACTGTTTCTGTGCAGAATTGATTCTGGACGGAACCAAAATCTGTAACCAAACAGAATAGGTGTAGACCTAATCTGGAATAGGTTAAAACAGAATTAGACCAAACCAGAGTGGACCTAACCCTGTAACCAAACAAACCATTAAACCCAATGGGTAAAATGGTAATTTTATAAATTGTCTAATAAATTAGAAAATCTCTTCTTATAAATCCGACGAGACTTTAGGATATTTGGATTAATGGCAAACCCTAATTAAATGAAATATATAAGTATATATTTAATTTTAAAGGGCATCCTAAAGGAAGATCAGTACCCCGTCTTCTACCGAGTAGTGCAAACTCGTTGGAAAGACCGTGGAGAATCCGAGCTGAGTTGTATCTCGGAGATAGAGCTGCCACATCCCTTGCACATGAAAGGCTTCAACTATCTTCAAGAAAGACTCAATTGTAGCACCTCTCAGTAAAGCAATTCTCTGCCTTAATTAATTGCTTAATTATATGTCTTTATTATCTGTCTATATTTACTAAGTGGCTATGTGTGCAGGGATTTATCCCATTTACACCAACAAAAGATATGATCGGAATACATCTGATCAGTGTGGAACATCAATGGACCAGATCATTAACAATGTGGGATCATAATGTTTTGGTAAAAGAGCGAACAAGGAGCTCAACAGCTCAATTCCGATGGTGATGATCATGTTTACAAAAAGAGAAAAAAATCTCCTTATTAAATTACTAAAATAATGTTCTTTTTTAAAAAAGTAATTATTATTAGAATTGAAATGTGAATTCGAGCTTGGAATTTTTGGAGCTCCCAAAACAATTGTAAGAATAAAATTTACGGATGAAAATGTTCTTCCATTACTTAAATAAGAGATTGGATCACAGTCATTTGCAGCACCTAATGGCGGAACCAAGAATTTTTTTTGGAGAATGATTAGGCATTGACAAAATTTGATGGGGCCTGGGGTTCGGGCGTAGCGCCAGAGCTTTTTTTTGAGTAATGGGTCTATCATGGTCATTTTTGGTAGAGCTATTATATAAATAAAATTAGCTATATTTTTATTTTTTTATATTATATATATATAGTCAACAATTACATCAGGAAAGAATGCTTGCCCCATTAGTAGTGTGTGCATGGCTCCCCCATCGGGAAACAATCCCCACCTATCTCTTAACGTAGAATAGATACTAACCTTTACCCGGGGTTGTGGCCAAACCATATGAATTCAAGGAAAAAATTTAGGACTTTGCTACTGAGACCCCATTAGGGCCGAGACCACGGAGACCATGCTCTAAGAGCATTGGATTTCAGGTGGGGCCCATTACATATGATAGATCCCACCTGAAATCTCATGCTCTTAGAGCAAGGTCTTGGTGGTCTCGATCCTAATGGGGTCTCAGAAGCTTTATCCAAAGATTTCTATCATTGGGACCACTATATATAAAAATTATAAATAAATTATTTTTAATTAAACCTATAGCATATAGGTGTACTTTCAAAATTGTGGATTCCCACCCCTGATTGCACTCACTGGTCAACACATGTCCTTTTTAACCCATGTTAATTGTGGTTAAGATTGACTAATACTTGGTTCAACAATATAACCTAAGTTTTTTTAAAAATATTAAACTCTAGTTAAGAATTTTTAACCCTTAAAGTTAATATTTTATTTAAAAAATAAAGTTAATATTGTTAAACTCCAAAATTAGGTTCTTAACCATCATAATTAATAGAGTCAAAAAGGACAAGTCTCCTTACTAGAGAGGAAGCAAATCGTCTGGCCTTCAAACACTTGGGCCATGGGAAAAACCAGGGAAGAACAAAGACGATTTGGTTCCCCAAGTCGTCTTCATAACGCCAATTGCAACCTTCTCAGAAAAATACCACTTTTGGGATAGTCAGCAATAGAAATGATTATAAATTAGTAAGCAATCATAGAAATTTTTTAATATACAATCATAGCCGTTTCTTAGAATGCATGATTTTTATGTTCTAAGCGCCACGTGTCGTCCAACAAAGTAAGTCTTACACGAGGTGAAAGTCTAAGCCCAAATCTCATGAAACCACAGACCCCTCTTGACACAAAAAGTAACTGCTCGACTAAAGCACCAGCTGAACTCACCATAAATAGAGCAAAGATCTTGAGAGATCTCAAATCAGCTAATTGGAGATGGCCATTAATGTAGTTGAGGAAGCTCTGTCTATTTAGCAGCATTTTAGAGCTTTTGTTGGCTACACCTACTACGAGAATTGTTGCAGATAGGTCATGGAAGACATGCATTATCTTCTTCTTCACTGTCTTTGCTAGTCTTTTGCTTGATAGCTGTGTTGTTAATGGAGAGAGCGACAATGGCCACGGTGTGTACCACTACCATTCGCCCCCTCCACCTACTTATGCTACGCCTTAGCCGCCTTCGCCAATCCACGCTGCTCAACCACCTCCATCGCCGCCACCCTCAGCTTCACCTATGCCAATTTATGGGGCGCCTCCTCCGCCATATCGATCGCCTCCTGTTGTTTATCCATCACCTTCGCCCGTTCATGTCGCTCCACCGAATCCATCACCATCTCCGCCACCATCGTCGGTATTTACTCCTCCGCCAAATCCATCACCGCCACCTTTGCATGCTAATTACCCACCTCCACCACTTTATAAGGCCACTCCGACAATTTCTCCAACAATGTGCAAGGTCCCACCACCACCAACTAGGCCAATTCACCCATCACCGCCGCTACATAAACCTCCTTCACCTATTTATCATGCTCCCTTGAAGCCCTCACCGCCACCTTCTCCTCTCGCATCTCCGCCGCCTATATATAAGCCTCCAGTGGTCCCTCCACCGGTTTATAGTCCACCACCAGTACACAAACCTCCACCAATTTATCAGCCTCCGATCACTCCTCCGCCTGTGCACAAACCTCCTCTACCTTCCCCCCCCCAATTTACAAACCGCCAATGATCCCACCACCAGTATCTAGACCTCCAACTCCAATTTGCCAACCTCCGATTTCTACACCGCCACTATTTAAGCCTTCTCCACCTATTTACCGCCCTCCTTTTTCTCCTCCAGGCTCCAACAAGTCCACCACCAGTATATATATAGACCTCCAACTCCTATTTATCAACCTCCAAAATTTTCACCACCTATATTTAAGCCTTCCCCACCAGTTTATCATCCTCCAGTACCAGTTCATAGACTTCCCACACCTACCCATCAACCACCAGTATACAAGCCATCTCCACCTATTTATAGTCCTCCTATGTCACCTCCAGTATCGCCACCACCAGTATTTAAACCTTCCCCTCCAAGGTATCAGCCTCCTATCTCTCCACCAGTTTACAATCCTCCATTGAGCCCAGCACCTACACCGGCATTGATGCCGTCTCCTTCGATATATAGCCCACGCCACTTCCCTCCACCGGTTTTTAAAACTCCGGTGAGTCCACCAGTAGTGTATAGACCAGTCGTGCCCACTTACCAGCCACCACAGTCCCACCACCAATATTTAATCCTTCTCCACCTCTTAATCGCCCTCCTATCTCTCCACCATTTCTCAAGCCTCCTGTGAGCTCACCGCCATTTCAAAGACCTCCTACTCAAACTTATCCACCACCAAAGTTCAAGCCTTCTCCACCTGTTTATCGCCCTCCTCCACCAATGCACAAACCACCTATATATAAACTTCCTACTCCAACTCACCGACCACCACCAGTATATAAGCCTTCTCTACCAGTTTATCGCCATCCTCTCGCTCCTCCACCAGTGCACAAACCACCTATACATAGACCTCCTACCCCAGTTCGCCGACCACCACTAGTATAATAAGCCTTCTCCACCTATTTATTGCCCACCCCTCTCTCCTCCACCAGTGCGAAAACCAACTATATATAGGCCGCCTACTCCGATTCACCAACATCCAATTCCTTCACCACCACTATATAAGCCATCTCCACCTATTTACAGCCCTCCTCTCTCTCCTCAACCTGTTCACAAGCCCACCTCCAGTATACAGACCTCCCACACCCAGTTATCAAGCTCCCAAATCCCCACCACCAAAATTTAAGCCTTCTCCACCCATCTATCGCCCTCCTCTCTCCCCTCCAGTTCACAAGCCTCCAAGAAACCCGCCACCAACTTCTCCATCACCAGTTTCCAAACCATCTCCGCCTATTTATCGACCCCCACTAGAATATAGACCTCCCACACCCACTTACCTACAACCAAGGACTCCACTGCCGATATATAAATCTTTGTTGAGCCCATCACCATTGTATAAGCCTACTCCATTTGCCTATCAGTCTTGTCCCCTCCATTCGAAGAAAACTCCTCTAACTTCGGCCAAACTTGACATTCCTCCTGTTTCTACATCTCCTTGACAAGTAAATAAGGCTCTTTATATACCACTAGCTAGTACAATTTCATACTATTGTACCACTCTGATAGCCTCCTATCGCTATGGCTCTTCGGCGTTGCTTCCTCCTACTGAAATGTGCCCATGCTAAAAGACGTCACAACGACGCTTTATATCGACGATGTTGTGACGTGAAGAGAACAAGGCAGTGAAGGCCATGTAGTTAACATTTTCTCTCTCTCTCTCTCTTGTTTAGATGACATGCCTGTTCTTGGAATAGCAGCGTTAAAACCGAAGAGAAAATAAAACTATTTTCGCAAAGGCAAAAGATTAGCGTGGACGCCCTAGCCATGAGCTTATATCCATGATTTAGCATATAACGGAAAAAGATTAGCCCCGGTGGCTGCCCGAGCTGAGCGCTCGGGCATCCACAAACCATTAGGCAGCTGGCTTTTTAAGGGGAAATATATCAAATGAAGAGAAGTCAAAATCAAGGGAGACAATGAAATGACTTCTCACCTAAATTATTGCCAGCTGCCCAATGTTTTGTGGATGTCCGAGCGCACAGCTTGGCAGAGCTAATCTTTTTCTAATAATGAAAAAAGATTAGCTCTATCACCTGCCTCATACCCATATGGTAATTCGTACCCTCTAGGTGCTGGGGCCAAGCTTATCCCTCGCTGTAGCATGATTTCGGAGATACTTTTGGACGTTCATCTTCAAAAAAAAGACATTGAATTCAATTAATTGCATCTATATCTATACTTTTACTCGCAGTCAACCCTTATTGTCAAACTTGTCCACTTTGCAACGGTTAAAACACTCTTATGCATAATGGATTGGTGATGGGTGGAGTCTGAGTGTAGGGATAGCACTCCTTAAAAGGAAATTAAATAGCGGTAGGCGAATGCACGGTCTATAGGTAGGGGTGTACACAAGCCGAGCTAGCTCGATTGCTCGGCTCAGCTTGGCCCGCAAGCCGAGCTCAAGCTTGATTCTTAGGCTTGATTGAACCGAGCCGAGCTGAGTTTCAAGCTTGAAATATGTTCAAGCCGAGCTCCAGCCATGGCATGTTTGATTCGGCTTGGCTCGAGCTTGTCTCAGCTTGAATATTATATAAAAAAATAAAAATAATATATATATATATATAATATATTATTATTATTTAAAAAAATTAATAAATCAAGCTAAGTTGAGCTCGGCCCAGGCTTGAAACAATTCGAGCTTGAGCCAATCTATTTGATTTCAAGCCAATTTCCCAAACACAATTTCAAGCCGAGCTCAAGCCTAGAGTAAATCCCTTTCAAGTCTAGCCGAGCAGGGCCAAGCTCGGCTCAATCCGGCTCGAATACACCCCTATCTATACGTTGTCATGTGTTCCTTTTATTAACACCCACCAACTGTGGTTAAGATTCACTCACCCTTAGGGTTCATTCATTTAACCTTAATTTTTAAGGGAAATTTTTTTAAAAAACAAACAATATTAACCCTAATTTGGTTAAGCTTAGGGGCGTCATTCAAGCTCCCACATTCCCTATAGGTTCTATCAACTTATATTCAATTGAAGATCTGCTCTAAATGATGAACAAAAAAAAATCAAAATCGTTTAACTTTTTCCCTTCTTCAAGTAATTTTGAGTTCCCACGTGAATTCAAGAGTGCATAGAAAGTGTGAGGATGAGCAAAACTCCTTGGCTCATAAAATCAGTACAGCTTCCTTAACCTTTCCATTTCGCCATAAACTCATCAAATCAACGTTAGGAGGATGAACATTAGTAGCTTGATTATATCGACATGTCTATGGAATAGTTCGGGAAAAGAAGATACAATTTTCAGGCTTATGCTGTGTTTGGTTGCAGAAAATACGCTGGCGAAAAGAAAAGTGAGAGAAATTATAGTTTTCTAGTGTTTGGTTACAAAGAAAAATTTTGTGGAAAAGAAAATGGAAGAAAATTAGCCCATAATTTTCTTTCAAAATGAGGACTCTATTTAATTTCTTCTAAAAAGTTTGGAGTTGGGAAGGAAACAAATGTTATTGAGACTGCGTTAGGGCCGAGACCTCGCACCCGAGCACAGGATTTCAGGCGGGACCCACCATGTGAAGATGGGCCCCACCTAAAATCTCGTGCTCAAGTGCGAGGTCTCGGTGATCTCGGCCCTTAGACGGTCTCAATACACTACAACAAAACACCCAAATAGCAACGGAATACTAGACACGGAAATAGTTCCGTGTCTAATACATCACTTATGGACACGAAAATATGTTGGGACGGAATAGTTAGCGTGTCTAAATTCAATTATCAAATGACACGGAAATTATTCCGTGTCTAATAATGTTTCGGTGTTAGTGACGGAAATTTTCTGTGTCTAATATAATTGATCATTAGACACGGAAATTATTCTGTTTCTAATAATGTTTTCTGTATACTCATCCCTAACCCGCGAAATTCTTATTTCTCCCCCTTTAAAATTTGACGTCTATCGTGCCTCTGTCTCTCTCTCCTTCTCCAACCACCGCCGCCGACCAGCCCAAACGTCTACTGTAAGTCTCTATATCTCTCTCTCTCTACCTCTCTCTGTCTCTCTCACTCTCTCTCTCTCTACCGAGCTCTCCTTCTCTCCCTATCCCTCTCCTATGTGTGACTCTCTGTCTACCTCTCTCTCGCCCTCTCTCTCTCTCTCTCTACCAAGCTCTCTCTCTCTCTCTCTATCTCTCTCCCTGCTCTATTTTCTCTCTCTTGATGTCATCTAACTTACTTGGACTCTTTGCAGGTTAATTATCAGCGCCACTAACTCCACGCCACTAAGACCTTTGTTTGCTAGGGTATGTCAATACCTACTGATTTTAATGTTCTCTGCCTGTTTTTTTTTCCCCTGATGAACTAGTGGGTTTGTTTGCTAGGGTACTAATTTTTGTACTCATTGTCATTTTAAGATGTATGTGTGTGTGTGTGTATATATATATGTAAAAAAAAATCTGATTTTATATTACCGTTTTGATAATTATCATTTTGATAATTATTAGGGCAGTGGTTTAGAAAGGAATAAGAACAATTATTCCCCTAGTAATTGATAAACTCAATTAAAAAAGTCTAGAAGTTTTTTTTTACTTTTGGTAAGAATCGAAACTCAGACTTCTATTTGTTTTTCGAATTAACTGAAATTCTTAGGTTCTCAAAATCTAAATTAATTAAACAAAATATAGCTCTCTATAGTTTGTCATAGAGAGGTAACTTAGTATAATAAAATATGGCCACCATTTTTTCTTAGTTAACATGTAGAGAAGCAGGTACGGCCACACTTATCAACTAGATTATCCCATTAAATTATATCGTACGTAGAAAAGGAATTGAGATTTTAAGCAGGTGCTCCATTTAGCCCGTTTTGCAATTGGCCTGCTTTATGGATAATTACTACTACCTCGTTAAGGTTGGTTGTGTTCTTGCTTGTCTCAGGTGCATTGAACATGCTATGTTTATTTTTATGTCTGCTAAATATTATGTCTATTGCCTAATATCAATGATTATAATTTTATATTGATGAATGTGGATTGTTTTAGATTATTGCAATAATCCGGATTTCTGTTCATTATAATTTTACGGTTATGATCATTCAACTGTAAGTTCCATAATGATTCCTGCATCCCTCAAGGTCATTGTGAATGTGCATGCATTGAACCTTAGATCTCTTGTTCAAGACTGATTGTCAGATAAGTGCCTCTCTTACCATTACTATGGATGGATTCGTTGTAGATTACGATGTGTAATTCCTACGTGGACTACATTACCTCTAACAATTGATCCGTCCTGTATGTCAAGAGGAATATTTGTCTGCAAATGATTCTTGAATTGTCTATGTGGACAGTTTGAGAATGCATAATCGCAAAGCATGTGTCAGTCGCTTATGCACACTCAATTTTGGGAATATTTTCATCAATCATCTTTATTGTTTTCTGGGTACATATTTGGACAAGGAATGCATCTGCCCCTTCTCTGAATTGTGTACTTGGAGAGCCATGGGGAGATGTTGTCGATTAAATTGAACAAAGCACGTGTGGTACTGATTCTTGTGGATTATGTATTCCTGAATGGGATAGAAATACTCCACCCAATAAGTATTCAATAATCATGGTGCATGCATGCACTACCCTAATTATTCCGGTGTCATTTATGTATCATTCACTAATGACAGATATATATTGTCTTCTGTTGTCAGTGATTGCGAGACCTAATCAAGTGACCATAGATAAAAGTTGGGTTTCTGCAAACAAATGTAGTGATATATATAAAACGGGTGTGAATAATTTCTTGGATTTTACATTTAGTCAGTCACCACAACCTGGCAGTACTATCAAGTGTCCATGTAAAAAATGTAGTAATCGATATTATTGGATACGACACAGTGTGTTCAAACATTTGATTTGCGATGGATTCGATAAGAATTATGCCACGGCTATGTAGATTTTCCACGGGGAAATACTGCATCCTAGATCTAGAACTGCCCAAGTGGTGAGAGACGTGAATAACCCTGTAATAGATTATATGCAAGAGATGTTGCACGTGGCGTTTGGGTCCAATCATGCAAACCAAGTGATAGACGATACGGGACCGAGTGAAACAAGAGAGAGTCCCAACGCAGAAGCCTCAAAATTCTATAAGTTAGTAGAAGATGTCGAGCAAGATTTGTATCCCGGATGTAAAAAATTTAGTAAACTGTCTTTTATCGTTCGGTTATATAACATTAAGTGTCTGAATGGATGGGGTGACAAATCATTCACGATGTTACTTGAGTTACCAAAAGAGGCACTTCCCGAAGGTGTGACTGTGTCTGCATCCTTCTATCGAACTAAAAAGATAATCGGAGAATTAGGTCTTGGTTACAATAAGATTTATGCATGCCCAAACCATTGCATGTTATACTAGAAGGAACATGTCAATGATATTGCATGTTCCGTTTGTAGAATTTCATGGTGGAAGATTGTGGATTCCTGTACAATGTCGTCATGTAGGAAAGAAGACAGAATTCCAGCAAAAGTTTTGCGTCATTTTCCATTAAAGCCCAGACTTCAAAGACTTTTCATGTCAGACAAGACAACTAGTTCCATGAGATGGCATGTAGAGGGTCGCACCCGAGATGGTGTTCTAAGGCATCCAGCTGATTCTGAAGCCTAGCAACATCTTGACGACCAATACCATGAATTTTCTGCAAAACCTCGCAATGTCAGACTTGGGTTAGCAAACAATGGTTTTAATCCATTTGGTACCCTTAGCATCGCACACAGTACTTGGCTTGTTGTTTTGACTCCATATAATTTGCCGCCTTGGATGTGTGAAACAACCTTTTTTGATGATGTCATTACTGATTCCCGGTCCTCGTGCTCCTGGTAATGACATTGATGTATACTTACAACCACTTGTAGATGAGTTGTTAAATATGTGGACTGATGGGCTAAACACGTACAATGCATCAATCGGTCAAAATTTTTAGATGAGAGCAGCGTTATTGTGGACAATCAAGACTTTCCTGCATATGCGAACTTGTCTGGATGGAGCACATAGAGCCGATACTCTTGTCCTCATTGCAACTGGGGCATATGTTCCCAATACTTGAAACATGGTCGAAATTTTTGTTATATGAATCATTGACGATTCTTGGGAGCTAGTCATAAATTCTGCAAGAACAAAGCGTCATTTAATGGACAAGCCGCAACTATAATGCAGATGTGGTTGGGACGTACAATGGATTATCAATTTTTCTGCATTTGGTCGTGCGATAGGAAAGGCGGTGACTGCATATTTATCTGATGAAGTATCAAGGCAGATATACCGTTATGTCCTATTCAATTGTCCTGAAGTGGCACCATTTATTGGGTAAGGCGACTCCACTCTGTTTTTAAATTCATCGAAAGCACTTCCAGGTGGTATGCACTAATTAACCACGATGATTGAAATGCAGGGCACACTTGGAAAAAGTAATGCTTGAAAATCCCCACATGTGGCAAATTGACATTGACCGCATCCAGAATAGAGATTTTCCAAATTGGTTGCGTCCAATGTTAGTAATATATGAGAACTATGTTTAAACAGGCAACAAAGTTTATTTTTTTGATTGTTTACTAACGTGAATTACTTCACACTAATAGGTTATTACATTGATTGGTGGAAGTCCAGAGCATCAACGTAATGATTTGAAATGGCTGGCTTGTGGCCCATCGAAGATTGCATGCTACTTTCAACGGTTTGTCATCAATGGATTTCAGTTTCGAATGAAATTTGTTGATAGTACCAAGAAGACGCAAAATAGCGGCGTGGTTCTGACCGCAGAGATACCGCGAACAGGCAATGTTACATACTATGGTGTTTTGCAAGAAATAGTTCAAGTGGACTATTACGAATGAAGAAATGTTGTGTTATTTAAGTGTGATTAGGTAGATGTTATGTCTCAAGGTAAGGGCATCAAGGAAGATGATTTCCAATTGACACTTGTTAATCTGGATAGGATGCTAAAAACTGATGAACCTTTTGTGCTTGCCTCACAAGCAATGCAAGTGTTTTATGTCGAAGACCCACTGGAAAAAGACTGGCACGTCGCTATTCAGTTCAAATCAAGGGAATACTTCAACATGCGAGAGGGAGTTCATCCAAATTTGGCCAATGCATTGCCCGAAATCGTGCAACCGAATGTTGTACGATTGGACGACACTGGACTGGATGTTGAAAATATTAGTGATATTATGGCAAATATCCCTGGAACAACAATTGAAGTACCTCTAACTATCACCGAGGCAGAGTCCTTACATGACTCCTTAGGAGATTCTGAAGAAAATGATGATGGACTCTCTATATTGAAACTTGATGTAATTACATTTTTCTACAGAATTACAATGTTCGTTTTCGCTATTGAAACTCATTGTTTATCAACGGTTTTTTTTTTTTTTTATAGTAAGCTGATGAGTCGCTCTGGAGCACCAATCTTGTTCATGTGGATGCTTCCCACATCAACAAACTCATAGAGTGAATTATCCCATAGTGCGTGCATGCATTACGGCTTCATGACAAAGAGTTGAGAAGGCTTGATGCCATGCACCAATTAAGGATATATTTTCCCCGACAGATAATTGCCTTATGATTGGAAGTGTCCCATAAGAGGCTTGTAATGAGATCTGCAAAACAAATGGTCTCCATGTTATCGCATCCAGAATGATTTCCATAGGCATGAGAACACGCATCTGAGCTATCAAATAATCAAAAATCTTATAAAAAGCAAGAAAACTAAATCAGTGGAACATTAAATAAGAACATGCCAGGTAAGCACTAAGGGTGAGGTCTACCAATGGCACAAACACAATGTAGTAGGATACAAACTTGCATAAGAGAGGACGGAACATTAAATAAGAACATGTCAGGTAAGCACTAAGGGTGAGGTCTACCAATGGCACAAACACAATGTAGTAGGATACAAACTTGCATAAGAGAGGACGCCATTGGATGGTTAACCATCATATCCAATGCATTATTTAGGAGGTCACAAAATGCAAAAAGAACCAAGAATGAAGTCTATTGTATAGATGGTAATGTCAATGAATCAGAGGTACCTCCTTACAGTTCCTCTTTCAGAATCAAAGAGAGATTTTTTTACACCATAGAAAATTAGAAAGTGGGAGCAGCAAAGTAGCATATATGATCACTATTACGTACTGATGTGTTATCCTCTAACCTTGTGACCAAGCTTAAGCAAGCGTGGTGATAGACAATGTCAAGAAATGACCTGATACCTGATAATATAATCCAATCCTATCTACAATGCCAGAAACATCGAATATTAAATAAAGCAACACACACCCACAAAAAAAAACCAATGATACAAAAAAAATTAAATATTATAAAACTGAAGTAGAAAATAAAAATAAAAACAGTACCTTGTCAATAAATCTTTTATGTTATTCTTCTTCTTCCACATTTTTAGCGATTTGTGCGAGTCTTTCTAAAATGTTAATTATGTTGTATATTTCTATATTGCACTGTAATAGCAGGATGCGGTTGTATTTTAGACGCCCGCGTAGGGACTGTGAAGCCTCCTCTCCTTCTGGGGTTGGTACATCCCAACCAGTGATCGACCCCCCGCAGGATCCGGTTCACCCCGGCGATCATGAGATGGAGCTGGCAGGGGCACCCCAGCAGGACGCACCTGAGCCTGCAGCAGGTACATATTCTGTTGAACAACAATTTATTGACGACTATTGCTGCAATTTTCATGTTTATTATGTATGATTATGGTAATATATTTCTTGCACAGCACCCCGCAGACGCACCAAGGGTGCAAATACGATGCCCAGCCCGCCCCCACCAAGGGAAGGCATGACGGTTGTGAAAGTTAACAGACTGGGGTAGCCCATTGGGAAAAATGTGACGAAGCAGACTACAGCAATAGGGGTCCTAGCGAAGAACGGGAATATCATCCCATTAGGGATACATAGGGACTAGAGGCATGCCCCTCAGGAGAGGAAGCAGGCGATGCTAGATATCATATTGGTAAGAAAAATGTGTGTTTTCCCTTGTGTTATTTATTTATTTATTGTGGACGTTCAATGTACTGACTCTAATGCTATGGTTGCCTTTATTTTTTTCGCAGACACAATTTTACATCCCCGACGAGTAGAAGAGGGATTGGGTGTTGCAGAAATGCAATATGTTGTGGAAAGCTTGGCGGAAGCGGTTGTATGATGAATGGTACAAACCGGAGAGCCCACTACAGGCGCAGTATGCTCATGTGTCTAATAGGGTACAGCCAGACCAGTGAAAAGCACTTGTGGACCACTGGAGGACAGAAGAAGCCATAGTATGCACACAGTTTCAGGTTTAATCTTCTATCATCAATACCCTCACAATACTAACTGACTGACGTCATGTAAATAATAGGCAAAACCAAGCACAGCTGACTATGGCACACACAGCTAGGACAATGCCTTATGCCCATTACAGGGAAACAGAGGTATAGCTATCACACAACCATTTAGGGTTTTCCCGTTCAATTAATACTTTCGATATTAATTTCGTTACAAAGTTATTAATACCCTCTCAAATTGTTAATGAAGCATACAAACCATCCGAACGGGCTGGAATCGGACCGGCTCCATATGTTTGGGGTGTTGCATACACGCTGGGACGGGATTTTCTTCAATCAAACATCGCAGCAGTTGCACGTATGTTTATTGCTTTATTCATTCATTATTCTTGACGTTGCTTGCAAACTATGTTTTTATTATTAGATTTCTCTCTCGTAATATAATTGAAGATATATCTATAATTGCAGACGCAGATGACTGAGCGATTGACCCAGCACCCTGAGGGTACCGAGAGTAGCACGGCCCGAAATGAGATATTCACCAAGGTGATGGGTCCAGACGGACACGGGCGTGTCCGCACTTATGGACTGGGTGTTACACCCTCGCAGTTCCACGCTCCAGATGTAGATTACTGGAGGCGGAGGGCACAGGATGTTGAGGCTGGTCAGCGGGTGGCAAAGGCTGTGCAAAGTGGAGGAAGCGCACCGGGCGATTGTGTCGAGGTTGGAGGATGAGGTGGTCACACACCGGTAGTACATGGCCGAGATTGCAGGGTTCTTCCAGATAGGGGCATACCCATCCTTCCCCGGTGCACCAACCCAGTCTGGAGCATTCCAATCCCACCCTGGGGGACCATCCCAGTTTCACCCTGGAGGACCATCCCAGTTCTACCCAGGTGCTCCATCCCAGTTCCTCCTGCCTCATGATGACAATGCCACACAACCCCCTGAGTTCCCCCTTGATTAGAGATATTTTATCACATGCTTGGTGGCATGTGATAGCTATAAACCACACTTCACTTTTTTTCTGTAAAAATATTTGGTATTGTGGACTTTTAGACTGATGATTTCCAATTGAGAATTGACACTTGTTAATGTTTATAGTTATGGATGTCGAAAGAATACTCCTTTTGATATAGTTATGGATGTGGGTGTCGATATGAATGTGTATATGGAAATAGATGTGGATATGAATATGTTACATTATTGAAATGTTTGAAAACATGTTACAGGTGTATTTGAAATATAGGTAACGGCATGGGATTCAGGGTATTGGTTGTAAAGAAAGAAAAAATAGTATCAGAGACGGAATTATTTCCATCTCTAATGTTAAATGTGACATAAAATAGTAATGTATTATAATAGTATTAGACATGAATAAAATTCTGTGTCAAACATATATTAGACACAGAATTATTTCCGTTGCTGACATTATTGGACACGGAAATATTTCCGTGTCTAATACCATCTTTATACACAGAAAATTGTAACGTCATTTATGTTTTTACATTTACGAATATTTATCATTAGACACGGAAATAATTCCGTGTCTAATAATATTATTAGAAACGAAAAAAAATTCCGTGTCTAATAGCATCAGTGACGAGAGCAAATATCACGGTTTAAGCACGGTCATTATTTCCATGTCTAATAGTACTATACACGGAAATTTCATATCAAACACAGAAATTTTCCGTTGTTATTCGGGTGTTTTGTTGTAGTGATAGCAAAGTCCAAACCTTTAACTTCATGTCTTGTCTCAAAAAAAAAATATTTGTTTTTTCATTTTTTATTCCTATTTTTAATTTTTAATTTTTAAAATTTTAATTTATTTTGTTACCAAATTTTCTTAGCAGCCAAACAAGGTGCAAAAATATACTTTTATTTTCTTTTTCTTTTCTTTTCCATACTTTTTTATCGCCACATGTCAGATGATGTGTGGATTCCTGACCATTTTTTTATCGCTGCATGTCGGATGATGTGGATTCCTTACCACTTTTTTTCTGGCGTCCGCCTGAGGTAATCCAATGCCTTTTTTACGTTATAGTACAATACATATATATACATTTATATATATATATATATATATATATGGGAAATGCTAACGACCACTCAATGTGTGAAATTGTTAACCTTCACAAGACTTTTTTACCCTTATGTATTAAAGCCATTCTATTAAATGCAAGGGTATTTTGGTATTTTCATAGGGGATAGTTCATTAAATAGGAGAGAGAATGAGTGCAAGAAAAGTCAAACTTTATTTATTCTCTCCTGCATTTAATGATTGGTCTCCTAATGAAAAGACTAAAGAACCCTTACCTTTAGTGGATTTTGATAATTAATACAGGGGTAAAAATGTCTTGGTGGTCATTACCAAGTTCACCCACTGAGTGGTCGTTAGCAAGACCCTATATATATATATATATTATATGGTAAAAGACCATGGAGGATAGGCCAAACAGGACCTAGGTTTTACCAGGTCTGGCCTTCAAGTTAGAGGGCCTTCCAAAATCAGGTCATGCCCTAGGAACCCCTACCCCCTCCATTTGCTGGCTTCGGAGGGTTTGGGCAAGCCCCCTCATCGGAGGGATTGACAGCCTTTGTAACGTGTCCCTCAAATCGTGTGATGCATTGGCAATATTTACCTATGCGTCATGCATATGCTAGGGAATGGTTGGGATGGATAGATAATAGTTTGGAAGACTTTTAAGGATGCTTTTGTTGAGTCTCATGGGTGGTTTTTTTTTTTTTTTTTTTTTTCAACGCCGGGTTAGGTGTTAGTATCTGTTCGAATTAGTGGGCGGGTGGAGAGTATAAACGACTCTCACCCTCGCGGGAGTTGAACCCCGGACCTCCCCCTAAAGCAGGGGATTCACAACCAGGAGCCCTATATACAGCTCCTTTTTAAAAATCAACTTTCCTACACCCAGATGCCGGGCCGCCTCTTATCCAAAGAAACACGAAAAGAAAGTCTAAAAGATTTTTAAGAAACCCCTGCCCGGCTTTGTCCTATTTCAGTCTACAGAAGACACGGTGCCTTGGAGCATTACCGCCTTTGCTGGGCTGAACTAATCAGAAAATCTCTCAACCATTTCTTTGAAATTCAAAATCTCTCTCTATCTTCACTAATCAAGTTCGGTCCTTCGAAGATTCATTTGTTAAAGATCACATGGGATGATTGGAAAACTGGAATTCAAATAGTTTCCAAAAGTTTCCAGGGTGCATAGAAACGGGTCGGGTTTGAATTGAGAGTGTGCTCAACCTGGCCTAGCGAATCCGTTACAACTTCATGGCGCATCTGGGTTTACAGATACGACTTACAAGCATAACTGGTTAAATTATGGACATATTTACAGGAGAGAAAACTCTCACTACAGAACACTTGGAAGAAATTTTTTCAATTTCATCAGAATTGTAAGAACATCAGAAATCTTCCATCACTAAATGGATTCAAGGGCTAGATTACCCACCATTTTGACCAAAGGCACAGGACACTTTGTAACAATATCAAACCTAGAGGGATTTGAAGCATGCCCAAACAAAGAGAGGCTTAGCAAAGCAAGCTCTCCAAGAGACAATCTCGATGAGAGAAACCCCTGCCAGTAATAAGGGTCCAAATCAAAGAAAGCATCAAAGAAGCTCCTTGTCCCTTTCAGATCAAGCTTCAACAATGTCTCCATCCCAAAAGAATAGAATTCCCTGGTACACCTCCTCTCAAGAGGCCACAGACCATTCCACACTCTATGATGGAGAGGCTTCCCTCTGATCATTCTGGTGGATCCTAGGCACTCCACAATTGTTTCGGCCAAGACCGGCGCCAGAGCGAGAGTCCGAGCCACCATATACCCAGTTGAAGGGTGGACTAACCCGGCTGTCCCGCCAATTGCCATCACACTCTGAGGAATGCTCGGGAGAGGACCGCCCATGGGGATCAAACACTTCTCATCTTCGATCACTCTCTTCACTCTGATACCAAGATGCCTCAACCTGGCCACCATTCTTTTCTTAACCTCCTTGTATGACAACACCGGCCGGCTCACTAAAGAGGTCTCCTCGAGGAACACCAAGTTGGAGTCGAACGGCATGACATACAGAAACGTCGGTAGTTTATCATTGCTAGGCCGTAAATAAGGCTCGCTGCCCATGTGGGAGTCTCTCCAATCCATGAGGACCATCTTATCTAGATCAAAGGGATGGTCCTCAACCTCAGCCAAGATCCCATGAGCAATTTGATATCCATGGTTCCTGGGTTTGTTGTATTTTACAAAAGTGCTTGTGAAGCCACTAGCATCGACGATTAAACTCCCCTTCAGTTCATACCCATCGTCACAGATTACCGAGGACTCGAACTCCTGGTGTGCCACTTCCCATGCCTTGGCCTTGTGGAACTCAACTCCATGGGAGACACACCCCTCGATTAATTTCGTCTTCAATCCATTTCTACTGACTCGACTGTATGGGCGATCCAGATACTTCGTCTTCTCCTCATCGATATAGACAGTAGTCATGGGCCAAGTTTTATCTAGGCAATCCTCGAGCCCCATGCTCTCGAATTCATCAAACCAGACACCATAGTTGTTAGGCCAAATTGAGAGTGGCGAAGGATCAATGCAACAGACCTTGACACCGTACATGGAAACTCTCTCTGCAAGACGGAGGCCAGCAGGGCCAGTACCGATGATGATCACATCGTATCGCGACCGATCAGAGGGATCAAGCCACGGTAGATCGATGTTTAAGAATTCTAGCTTGGGCTTGGGTTCGGGTTTCAGATCAAGGAAGCTCTCAAACTTACTACTATGAATTCTGTGTTGGATTCTTCTATGAGGGGTGAGAGTTTTGGGGGAAAAAGATGGATGGGTGATGAGAAGAGAGAATTTGGTTGGAGTCAAAAACAGAGGAGCAGGTTGCCTGAGAAGAAGAGTTCCCATGAGAAACTGAGATGGGAAGAGGAGAGAAGAGAAGAGACAGTGGGAGTTATAATTGTCAGTGTCAGATTTAAAGAAATAGACAAAAAGGAATCCAAACCCCAAAGGGTGTACCACTAAGAAAATGATGCTATCCTCTCTCCCCCCACGCTACTTTGGACATTAAAAATTTAAATGACTCCTTAAAAATTAGCAGTGGTGGGTCCTGCAGCTCCCCAACCTTAGCAAGTGGTGGGTCCCACAGCTCCAGTAAACAAACAGTGAAATTGGGCAACCACCATCACAAACTCCCATTATATAACTTAGTCAAAAACATACAGAGGTTCAAATAATAGAGTGAATAGACAATGGCCACTAGGAGTCAAGGACGACTGACAGCAATGCATTCATTGGCTGGTGCTTCGTATATAGACTCCAGACTCCACCACCACCAGGTAGTGTCTATAGTCTTGTCTGTTCATGAGAAAAAGGAGAGACGGGGAGAGTTTGGGACGGCAAAGGTTGTCGCCGCAGAAATAGGAAATCTGGTGGGCAAGGGATTTCCTCTAGCAAGATGTCCGAGTATTACACTCCAGCATAGCCTCTTCACTCAACACGTGGTGAAAAATATTAGCCAATCCCAGACCCTATAGGCAACAGGGAGTAGGGAGGGTGGATAGGTCTACCTGCATAAATTCTAGGCATTTGCTAGCCCCAGTCGCAAAACTTCCATAGACGCAAGTCTAGGGCTACAAATGTCAAACATATTCTGTTTTTCATTTTTTTAGTGTTTTAAAAAATCCATCAACTCCACGTGATATGACTAATATTGCGTCTGTGGAAGTTTTTGCAGTGAGTGCGACTGGTGATAGCACTCCTCTAAATTCTATGAGGTATCTAACACAATCCTGGTGTTAGATTCTTCTATCTCCAATATCAAAGATGGAGTATGTAGAATAGCATGAAGGATGATTAAGTGAACCTGTGGAATGGCCAGTCCAGCCCCTCAATTGCACCACCTAGACTCGATATGAAGTGGCACAGCATGATTATGATCACCATGAGTACATCAGTTCTCCTCCATCTCCAAATGGACCTAGACTTGCCATTGCATTAATAGGAATCCCATAATTACTACGCAGTTAAGAAATCTCTCATCGACGGAAAAATCACAACTAAATGTATTCTTCTGTACGATTGAAAATTAGAAAAACACAGGGGAATGGTCAGAGAAAAAGAAATACAATTCATAATTGTGATTGCCTGGGGCAGGCATCATAACACCTAATTTATGTATCACATATCCAGATTTCATGCTTATGAGCTATCATCGCCATCAATGGTACTCAGCTAACCTAATTGGATGACTAATACAAAATTTAAAATAAAATCAGGGTAACGACACAACACAATACAATGAATTTGTCGCTAAAAAGGGATTCTCGCAAAATTCATATTTATTCTGGAATAGAAATGTATAAGAATCGTGTAATGGGTCTAAACTACACACACAGAACATGGTAATATTACTATCATCTTTTTCCCCATAGCCACATCTAGTGGAGGACCTGGAGGGGAGAAACTCTCAGGTCACAATAAAAGGAGGAGGGTGGTGGTGGAATGGAAGAAATATTTTCCTCCAATTAGGTTGGTTTTTGGAAGAGTATGGTGGAGTGTCCCACTCAATAATGGCTTATAGATCCAATATATCCTTATAACTACCTATAATTCTGGAGACCCACAAAACTACATCCAAGCATGGATCTCTTATAATAGGAATGAATCTTCCCCTGCTGTTAGTCCATTTTACTATTCTTTGTTTTGAACACTCGATGACTCAATAACATAACTACAAAATCAGTAACAAAAAACTGAAAGGAAATGAAGAAGAAAAGAGGAATGAAAACATACAACTGTTTTAATATTCTATGTACCTGAATCTTGGTAATCATCAATTGGTTTCTAAAACTAGGTTTAGCTGTGATGCAACAAAGATATGTAAGATATATTAGACCAAACCTTCATTGAGGAGTACAAGATTCAAAGAAAATGGTGATTATTACTGAAGAGTGAAAACATTAAGGGTCAAGAAGAGAGGGAAATCTGAATTGATGAAGGGCCAAGTAGATAGAATAAAGTCCTCGACCTTGAGCTCCACAACAAAAGTTGACCCTTATCTCTAAAAGGGGTGACAAATATTTAAAATGAATAAAGGAGGAAGAGGAAGAGATTTACAGAGATTCCAGATAAAATGTAAAAAGAAGGAAGAACAGAAAGACTGGAAGAGAATTAGAGAGAAGATAAACTGTTCTCTATATCTTGTAACTGAGTTTCTTATAAATAAAAACGATTGCAAAGAGAAGATGAAGTAGTTTTCAAGGTTGTTTGAACTTTGAATAGAGATTAAGGTTCCTATGATATTTTCGCTAATTGTGGCTCGTCCAATATTCCTGGATCTTATACCATCCATCTGAGGAACTGGAAGACGCATAATCAACCTTTTACAAGGCATGGACATCTTAGAGCCCTTCATATAGGTGACCCTGACCAATACTCAGGTAGGACATCTCATAGATTGCTATTTTTTTTTTATTAATTACCTTAAATAGCATGTTTCATTTGTTAGGATTACTTAACTTCAGTACATGGTTTTTTTTTTTTTACAGTAATTTCTCCTCATAAAGTAACAATAAAAATTCATAGAGGTAAGAAAAGAAAGACACTATCTCTTAGAATTCCATGTATGGCAAAAGATATCCTTTCAAATTTAACAAAGGGCACTTAAAATCAAATGAAAATGATCTTATGGGTAACTTAAAATTTGAACTACTTGGGCCTTGACAATTCTGAAAAATAGAATCGTATCCTTTTCTGAATGCAGTCTACACTCCTTTCAATTCTTAAAAGGTTCCTGGTCAACTACTAATTTACATTTATTTCAACAATGACAAATGTCTTCTAAGGGCAGAGTATGAAAAGTGCAAAACAAAGAGGGGTGAATTTGCTTTTAGCTGTAGTAGTAAGGAGAGAGGTTCCAAGATCAATTTATTCTATCCCAAAGTACTCTACACTGGATACAATCAGCTGTTCCAAGATAACACACAAATATGACCCGTAAACTAGATATCCAACATCTAATCACAATGACTGTCAAAAGTTCTGCCGAAATTCGCTAATAATCGCTACCTTTAGGTGTCATTTTCATCTCCTAATGACCTATTTTTAACATGAAGTTCAGACAAATCTATCATGTGTACCAGTGAAGAATTTCGAAGAAGACAATGAAAACGAAAAATTGCAGACCAGCTTCTTCCCAGCCAAGAAACTTGAACATACTTGCACACATGATGATATATAAAAAAATCGCCATTGTAAACAAAGGAAACCCTTGACCACAAAATGAAATGGAACCCGTATAGTCAAACTGGATAATAAAACATTAGAAAAAGAAGAAATAAGAGTTGATATTATGAAATGACAATCAAACATAAATTAAGGTAGAAACAGAGCGTTTACAATAGATGATAAATACTATACAGAAAATCCCGGCATTTGTAGAAGACAAATATGATTTGCAACAGGTAACAACAAACAGAATTGCATCAGGCTTCTCATGCTACAATACTTGAACAAAAAATTTCAGAGCTTCGGCACAGAGAAGATCGACAAGATTACTTCCAGAACCCTCGCACTTATATAGATGTCTAAACACACCTTGTAAATCTGAACCTCGAGACAGCTGGAGCCTCCTCTCCAATGTATAGAGGCACACATCATCTGGATAGCAATTTATTGCACTGCTCAGGAGCACTTTGTTACTGAGAAAGCTGTGAATCAAGACCGGCACGACGGAAGAGTGATGCCTCCACAACAAGCAGCAATTATAAGGTATAGCAAGAGAACTATCAAGCATGTCAACAAGGCCCTGTGATGAATAGAAAAGAAACGTAAACTCCTGAGAAAGTTTAGAGATGTAACTTGGCTTTTAAATTATTGGAACTGCAAACAGCATTGTTTTGGACCTGAGACCAAGGATTCTGACAAATTTAGTCTGATCAACATACTAACCACAGCATTTAAGCATGTCCTAGATTTCCTATCCAAGAAAATTATAGAAAAGGCATGTTCTTCATTTTGGCAAGCCATATTAAGCCATTGATCAAGGTCTTTGACTGAAACATGACCAGAAAAAAAGCTGCAGGCCATTAACAAACAGGAAATAGTATTTGATAATGTTGGGCAGCATGAAACTCCAGGCTCCAACATCCACTTACCTCCTGCAATTGGTGTCAGGATCATTCAATTAGTGGGTCTTCTATGGACTTGCTAACCAAAAAAATTAGCCTCAATAGATAACCTTAACCAACCGCTAATCCAGGCAACAAAGAATTGGTTTCATTGGATGGTTGAAATCATATAATTGGGGCAATTTCTAGGTGAGATGTCCAAGGTGATCCAGCTGATTGAATTGCTCTAAACCTCTCGCATGTGTGCCACATGCATGGCGTGCTGATAAGCAAGTATGACATTACATGCCGCTTAACATTTTATCAGATAAAGCCCGCACCCAATAGATGAAAAGACAAATCACAAATGCTCAAGCTGGCGCAACATTCCAATAAAAGAATAAGGGCTCATTTATATATATATATATATAGAGAGAGAGAGAGAGAGAGAGAGAGGAGTTCCAATGAGCAGCACTCACTAGAGGTTCAAGTAAGCACCCCCTCTAAAAGCTTGAAATGTGGCATGCTTTTGGGGAAACTGACCGTTGGATATCAAGGTGGGTCCCTTTAAATACATCTGGCCAAAAAATCCCAATCAGGAAATTTTAGACCGCCTGATTTTAAGGTCAGAAAATCAGAGTTTCTATAACATATGTAGGGTCTAGTCACTAGTGAATCCTAGGAGGCTTATGCCAACCAACTAAGGTCTAACCAGACGGTCTAGAAACGTTTGATTAGGCTTATTTTTGTCACGTATCTCCCAAGGATACCTTTGCATCCAACGGTCGGAGTTGAAAACAACCCGCTACGTGTCGAGTTTTTAGGGGCACTCACTAGAGGTTCTAGTGAGCACTGCCCACTAGAATGTCACCTCTCTCTCTCTCTCTATATATATATATATATAGGAAAATAATCACCTTCTCGGTCGGTGACGCGAGGAGGGGCGTCTTAGGTTTCCTTTTTATGCCACATGTCCCCTTTTAAACACCCTTTAACTGTGGTTAAGTTTCACTAACCCCTAAGGTTCACCCATCTACCCTTTTTTTTTAGATTAAAAAAAATAATTAACTACATGGTTAAAAATTAACCTGAGTTCAGGGCATGGCAGCTTTGTGAGAGCGAGGAGCAATAGTTTGCTCCTTGCCAGTGGAGCGAACTATTGCTCATATATATATATACATAAAAGCAGGTCTCCTCCGGTAATAAAGAATGGTCTACTTCTGAATATAGTGAGTATGAGTCAGAATGCAATTGTTAAAAAGAGCCATGCAGGTGTATAGAGAACACTTCAAGGGCGTCACCAAACTCTAGCGATTCTTTGGACTACTGGGAAAAGAAGTTTCCATTTTCCACAATCCAAGATGATCTTTATTTGCCAAAATTCTCGAATGACATCGTCGCAACAAGCTGGAAGATAAGCCTGAAGAAAAAGAAAAGACAATTGGAGCGATGTCGTCAAATCATTCTCCAACCTCGACGTGTGCTGCATCTCAAAGGAACTCAATATGAAGACGCTCGAAGTAGAAGAAACCTACGAATTTTGGAGCTTTAGAGTTTAGGGTTTAGGGTTCAAGTATGTCAGACCAGTGTTTAGGGTTTAGGGCTTAACTGGAATCAAAGCCAGTTCAAGGAGAGAAACTTATGGAAACTGAGGACTGGGATTGCATCCCTTTTCTCTCATTTCTCTGCTAGTCAAAATGAAGGATGGGAAAATCAAACCTGATGCCTTTGTTTTCTATATCCGACTCTTAACCATGATAGGTTGCAGAGACATCTGCATAGAGTGATGGGGTCCATACGTGTAGGGCACCTAGAAGTCCCTATTATTCCTTTGGTTCGCCAAGGCTTGGATGTTACAATCTTAGTTTGTATACTCGATTGCAGACATAACACCTCGTGATGCCCTGATTGGAGCAGTGGATGACCGCCAAATAAGGGAATGGTGACAATCTACATGAGACCAAATCTTCATCTGGCTGGCCAAATTGCAGAGTCATCTTAGAGAAGCCATCTGTTTTAAAATGAGGACAAATGGATTTGATATGCTTCATGGGTCTGTCAACATAAGCTTCACTTGGAAGCTTGGGCACAAATTGTTAAATACCACAACTCCTGTTCTCCCAACTTTCCTTTCATGAATTGTTCCTCCAAGGAGCCTAACGAGAGAGAGTTATAATAAAGCTGAGATTAAATCTCGAAGTTCAGACCCCTAAGTTGTGGACTTTGGGACCATTGCAACCATACATTGGACTGAAGCAGGCTATATGGAGAAGCAAGACTAATGCGGATGAAGGAAACACAATATTGCAGTTGAAGAAGAACCCGAGCATCGACCTCATTGTCTCCCTGTTCCAGCATGGGGAAAAGGAGAAATTTGAGCAGCATCAACTGTCGATTGAAATGATGAGGCGGTTTCCTCCTCTGTTCCAGAAAGAAGAACTAGATGCACAAGTTCAGGCATATCCAAACGCCCCAAGATGAGAAAGGTGGCTGAAGGATTTCATGGAGCCAACTCAAGTCGCAATCTGAACAGTGTGGCTCCAGTCTAGAGTCCTCTCCGGGAGTTGAGTGTCCCTAATAGATTATGTCTACGAAAGTAGCATCGCCATCATAGAGAAGCCAGCATGGAAGGGCCATCTGCCAAAGTTGTCGAAGTTTCTACCTTTCCACCATAAGACCTTATAAGGATCAACAGTGACGAGGAGTTGACAGCAGCAGCACCTCTTATCAAGGAGTAATGAAAGGAAATGTCTTGGTTAATCAGCAACATAATTGGCAAAGCTAGGCCTGGGTTCCATTTCTCACTCCCCCTTTGGGGCCAGCCCCACACGGGTTTACCCGGACTTATCTGGTATGGTGGGTTGTAGGCTCACATCGCACCCTCGGGGATTAGTCTTGACCCAAAGGGTTGGGGACACCCCGAGTTCCAAAAAAAAAAAAAACATAATTGGCAAAACTAGGCCCCCTCGGGTCTGATGTACACGGAAATCTCCAAGAAATAAAGGAAGCGATAGGAGAAATCAATGCCTTGCTGGGAGATCCAAAATCAGTTCCAGGAAGAGTACAGTCTCCATTACAGACGCCTCCTGCCTTTTGTGTAAGGAAAGCCCCAAAAAGGGAAACTAAAGCCTCTTCTCCTACGATTACTGGAGGAATCCAGGCTATCAATAGGGTAGAAATCAGCTCTGGAATTCCTCTCTCAACAAAATGAATCAGAATCCTCGAAGTGAATGCAACCTCTGACCCAGGAGAGGACAGTTGCAGTCAAGCACATTCATGGGACTCTGATGCTTTCTCTGAAGAACCATTACGACAAATCAACGCGAATGTGGAAGTATAAGAGGAAAGCAACCCCCATCTACTTCTGAAGATGAAAATTATGAGTTGACTATCAAGAAGAGCCATGCATGTGGGTAAACACTACAAGGGCATCAACAGACTAGCAATTCTTCAAACTCTCGGAAAAGATTATCTGCCACCTTTACCTGAGGTAGTGAGGTTGCAATAGGAGAAGTTTTGAGTCTATCACCGAGGAAGGAAGGCTTACAAAATCAAAGAATCATCTTGTTGAGAAATTGAGAATAATGTAATTCTGTAGTGTGGGGGCATTTATGTCCTCACTTGTAGCTGACTCTTTTTAGCCCTTAGGAAGGGTATTTATGCAATTTGTCTGATATATATACAAGTAGGAAAGGAGGCTTACAATTTCAAGCTCTCACTCTCTTTTCCTTCTTCCTTTCTTAGGCTTCCCCTTTTCTCTCTTTATCACATCCAAACCCTAGCTTGGGTGCTTCAACTTGGTAGTAGAGCACAATTAAAGGTCAAAGGGAGTGTTTCAAAATCAAACCAACCAACTAGAGGAAGCCCCACTGTGACATCACCGTCTGTACAGCTGCGTCAGCCGTACGGACCAGAAGGTTTGAACCCGGCTATTTGAAGGTATGATTCAGTAGAGCTCCTTTCTCTGAGTTTTTTGATCCCTAGTTCACGAAATTTGGATATGTATTGAAGGATCTATGAGGTTTTTTCTTTGCTCCTTCAGTGAGATGTTTTTTGAAGAAGATATCACTCCTCCTTGGCTCGTTTTATTCAGCTCTACCCTATGGAAGTGGTAATTTACTAATTGGTTTGAAGAGTTGTGATGAATTTAGAGGGTTATACAAGCTGCCTATTTGGTTTTTTTGGGGCTTTTTTATTCTCTCTCTTAATATAAGTGATGGGAAAGCCTTGTTTGGGATTGGAACAGCCTAAAGACGGCTGTATATGACCCCTTCAATCCGGTAAGAATGAAGAGATATACTTAGTGTTTACCTTGGTGATTGGAAGCGTGTTTGATGTGTAGTGCTTGGTTTACACCTAGTAGGTGTTTGTTTATTTGGAGTCTCCTTGTGGTATTTGGTTGTTTGAAAATTCTTGAAGAGTGAAGTATGTCGGACATCACTCAACCATCAAATGAACATAGTGTTGATGTCCCTAATCAAAAGATTACTACCATCTTGTTAAATGGAGTCAACTATTTAGCAATCGGCTAAGTTATACATCAATGGGAAAGGAAAAATGGGGTATATCACCAGAAACATAGCTGAACCTGTAACACTTTCCCCTAACTATGAGAAGTGGAGTTGTGAGAATTATGTGGTTATGTCATGGCTTCTTCACTCTATGGAGCCGGACATTAGTGGTGGTCTAATGTTCTTGAACACTGCCAATGATCTATAGGATGTTGTGGCGCAGATATATTCCCAAGTAGGAAATACGACACGTATTTATCAATTTGGGCAGAGTATTTGCCAGTTACGACAGGGCGAGATGACCCTAGCTACCTATTTTTCTCAGATGAGAAGGATGTGGGAAAAGTTGGATCAATACCAGGATCTTCGACTCACCAACCCCTGATGATGTTGTAAAAGTAAAGAAGATGATGGGTCTGAGTGCATTCATTCATTATTGCTGGCCATTATTGCAGCATTCATTATTGCAATACACATTAATACGGTTCACGCCTCCACTACACTAGTAATGGATCGGATTCGGGCCAGACAGCTTAGATTGGCCTCCCTAGTGTGCCAGATAGCAACTTTTGCCCCGTTTAAGCTGAAGCATAAGATTCTCGGATTTGTGCCCAGCCTGTGATCACAGCAAGTACCGCATTTCTCTTTGCTTGGGGAGGGAGATAGGAAGGAATAAAATTTGAATTTCTAGCAGGTTCGACTCCTGAGTATGAGCAATCTCTGATTTAAGTATTAAGCAAAGAGCTCATTCCCTCACTCAATCAAGTGTACTCCTATCCAATTGAGTGAAGAAAGTAAGAGAATTGCAATGCCCCAAGCCTCTACCCATGAGGTCTGATTTGGCCACTATGTCTCAAATAGGTAGTTGGAGTAGTGGTTGCAATCGAGGCAAGAATATGGGGACACTTATAGATGATAAAGACAAGCTCAAGTGTGAGCATTGGGGTCGTACCCGACATACCATGAAGACGTATTGGAATCTCCATGGTCGTCCTCATAGATCGCCTTCAATTGCAATTTGTGGGGGTTGCTCGAGAGGACGTTTTGGAGGCATAGGTGACACCTTTGCCCACTCAACTGCCTCAGTTGGTTCTACGACATCTGATCCTTCACCAGCAAACAGTTCTGGAATATCCTGAGAGGAGGTTGAAGCTCTTTGCCATTTCATATTGTTAGCCTCAAGGTTACAACCATGGGTACCCTTAATAATTTTGATGATAACATAATAATGAAATAAACTATTTGGTACTAATAATCTTGTTTAAGTGCTTGAACATCTCAGATTACACAAGTTGATAGCACTCCAATCATGTAAAAGGATGGAAATTACCCAAGAGGAAGTTCAACTCATTGTATACAAGATGAAGATTCAAGATAAGACCATAGTCCAAGTCGGGTCCATTGAAGATAAAAGGCAAAATCACAAGACCCAAGTCAAGCCAAGATCATCTCTCAAAAATTTTAATGTATTTATTTTCTATTTTGAGAATTTATAGGTCTTATGCAAAAAGTCCTCAAAAGAATAGTAAGTTGAAAAGCTCAAGAATCATAGATTGACCATAGGAGCCTAGGACACCTCTTGTAAATCATTCTAAGGCCCTAAATGATCATAAAATCATGATAAATATATAGCTAACTGACCTAGGAAATCAATCTCATCCCTTTGGTCTGATCCAAAACAGAATTCAAGATCTTTACTCTGAATTCGTCGACGAATTCTTTGGGTAGATTGAATTCGGCGACGAAGTCATGACAGAATATTTGAAATTTCATTCTATCATTTGAATTCGGCGACGAATTCTCTGGTTAGTTTGAATTCGGTGACGAAGTCATTACAGGGTTTTTCAGAATTCAATTATGTCTTCTGTATTCGGCGACGAATTCAAGTAGGAACTCCACTTCGTCGACAAAATTTTGTCTGAAACTGAAAAATCGTTGTAACGGCTATTTTTCAACTGATCAAATTGCATTTAATGAGCCTATAACGGCTTTATTGGATCAAATGCTATAAAAGGAGTTCATTTATGAACAAACAATAACTCTTGATTACAGCAATAACTCCTATTGATCACTCATTCATTGCTATAGATTCTCACTCACTCTCACTTAGAAAATCCTCAAAATCTCTCTTGAGCTCATTCAACTCCTATTTCCTTTGAGAGACTTTATTAGAGTTTGTATTTCACTCTTATCTAGCTCATTTAAGGAGCTTTCAATTCGGATTTTCAATCCAAAACTCATTTATTGAGATCTGTCAAGAATCTAGGATTCTTACACTGAAGCTGTATCTTCAGTTCTATCAAGAGAGGGTTGTGCTCTTGAAAGGTTTTAGCTCGCCCTAAAAGAGAGCTTGTAAAGGTAATATCTCGACCTATAAGAGAGATTGTAAGGGTTTGGACTCCACCTGTGAAGGAGCCTGTGCGATTAAGGAATCGTGGTGAATCCTCTAGCTAGAAGCTGAGGCGGGGAGTAGGCTGGTTTGCTGAACCTCGTGAACAAATCCTGAATTTGCATTCTCCTTATCTCTTCTCCCTTTCTTTTAATATTTCTATTATTTAGCTTGCTGCATATTTAATTTTTTCCGCATATTGAACTTGTAGTTCATAAAATTTTAAATCTGCCAAAGACCCTATTCACCCCCCCTTTAGGGTCATTACCTGGCCAACACATATCACGGTTGGAGACCCCTGCTAATGTTGCTTCTTCTTTTGCCCACTCAGGTACATCAGCTTCCACCCACAGTGCCTCTCTTTCCACTACCAGCCCCTCCTGGATCATTCATTCAGAAGCTACTAATCACATGATGATATGTCATCCATCTTCTCCTCTTATCATATTTGCTCTAGGATAGAAAGAGAGTTGTCGATGGTACTTTTTCTTCGATATCAGGGAAGGGTAGTGTTGTTGCTACCTCCTCTATGCCTCTTGCATCCATCTTACATGTTCCTAATTTTGCCACTAATCTTATGTATGTGAGTAGTATCATCAAATCCTTGAACTGCAGTGTTACATTCTTTCCCACTCATTGTCTCTTTCAGTATCTGGTGACAAGGAAGAATATTGGCAGTGAACGTGAGACAGATGGCTTATACATGTTGGATCATTCACCGTCATCGCCTCGTCAGTCTTGTTATGGGCTTAGCTCTCATGACTAATATGATGCAATGGCATCAACGATTGGGTCAGCCTTCTTTTTTGTTATTGAAGAAGATGTTCCCTCATTTTATCTCTTCTACAACTTTAAATCTACATTGTGAACCCTATGAACTTGCGAAACATTGTAAATCTTTGTACTCATTTCATGAAAATCAAAGTTGTTCTCTTTTTTATATAGTTCACTCTAATGTTTGGGATGCCTATCCCACTATCTTTTTGTTTGGCTAGAAGTACTTTATTACTTTTGTAGACGATCACTCGGAGTCCCGAGTCACTTGGGTTTATCTTTTGAAAAGCTAAAAGTGATGTATATTCTATGTTTAAGACTTTTCATTACATGGTTCGCACCCAATTTGGCACCCCTGTCAAAGTCCTTCGCTCTGACAATGGAGAAGAGTACATGTCTAGTGATCTTTCTTCCTACCTTTCTAAACATGGGATTGAGCACCAAACTTCGTGTGTCAACACCCCTGAACAAAATGGTGTGGCCAAAAGGAAGAACTATCACTGTTGGAAATCTCCTAATCCCCTTTCTTTGTACAATGTATGTTCCATCATCTTTTTAGTCTGAAGCTTTACTCACTACCACTTTTCTTATGAAACTGTTTGCAATCCAGATTACTGAGCTTCAACCCCCCCCCCCCTTGATCTCCTTTATCTACGGGCTCTCATGTTTCCTATTCCACCCAAAGTGTTCGGGTGTGTTTGATATGTCCATATCTATCGCCCTAATCGCTCCAAACTTAATCCCAAGGCCTTACGATGCATCTTTCTTGACTACCATCCTTTGTCTCAGAAGCGTTTGGTGTCCCATGATGTCACCTTTTGTGAAACCTCCTTTCTTCTCTAGCCCGAAGTCATCTCTTCAGGAGGAGCCTCATTAGGATGAAGAGTCGTCTTCTTCCTTACCTTTACCAATGATGTATGTATTGCTCCTGTTGAGGAGGAATTACAAGTGTATTTAAGACAGAGAAGAAAGGACACGCATCTTCCCTGCCAAGAAGTCTCCTCTGATGGTCCTATTCCAGGCAACACTGACACCCCGCCTATCTCTCCTGTTGTTAATGGTACTAATCTTCCTATTGCTGTTAGGAAAGGAGTTTATACATGCACCCAACACTCTATCTCCCACTTTGTTACTTACCACTCTATGTCTCCATCATATTGCACATTTGTCTAGTCTTTGTCTTCTGTTTTTGTGTCACGCAGTGTTCCTGAGGCCTTATTTGATCCTAAATGGAGGCAAACAATGGGTGAGGAGATGCAAGTCCTCGAAAAGAATGCTACATGGGATCTTGTTGACTTGCCTAAAGGAAAAGAGCCAGTGGGATGTAAATGGGTATTCACTGTGAAACATCAGTGTGATGGCTCTGTAGAAAGGTATAAGGGCAGGCTTGTTGTGAAAGGCTACACTCACACGTATGGTGTTGACTACCAGGAGACTTTTGCCCCTGTTGTGAAGATGAACTCAATTCGGGTCCTCATCTCCCTTGCTACCAATCATGGGTGGTCCCTACAACAACTTGATGTAAAAAAATGTTTTTCTCCATGGTGAGCGGGAGGAAGAAGTATACATGAGGATGCTTCCTGGATTCAAGTTTCCTACACTTGAAGGAAAGGTGTGTAAGTTGAAGAAAGACCTTGTATGGGCTAAAAAAATCCCCAAGAGCATGGTTTGACAGGTTTCGAAGAGCTATGATTAAGCATGGGTATATGCGAAACCGATCACACTTTATTCATCAAACATAGTCGAGGCAAAGTCTTTGCCCTCATAGTCTATGTTGATGACATTATTATGACAGGTAATGACCAAGAAGAGCTAAAAAGGCTAAAAAAATCACCTTGGAGAGGCGTTTGAGATTAAGGATTTGGGTGAACTAAAATACTTTCTGGGAATTTAAGTTGCTAGATCCAAGAATGGTATCTTCGTATCTTAAAGAAAGTATGTTTTCGATCTGTTGAAAGAAACAGAGATAATGGGATGCAAACCAATTGCTACTCCTATTGAGCAAAATCAAAGATTGGGGGACAACAGTGAAGATTCATTGACCGAAACAGGAAGATATCAAAGACTGGCAGACAAACTCATCTATCTCTCTCTCACTCATCCAGATATAGCTTATGCACTGAGTGTTCTTGGACATTATATGCATGCTCCCAGGACCTCTCACTTGGAGGTTGCACATAGAATTCTCAAATATTTGAAGTCTTCTCCTAGCAAGGGCCTCTTATTTGCTTCCCACAGTCATATGAGAATTGAGGAATATACAAATGTTGATTGGGCAGGGTCGGTGTCTGATAGATCTACATCCGGGTATTGTACCTTTGTGAGTGGTAACCTTGTCTCCTGAAGGAGTAAAAAACAAAAGTTGTTGCTAGATTTAGTGCAGAGGCAGAGTTCAGGCCTATGGCCCATGGTGTCTATGAGCTTTTATGGCTAGAGATGTTTAGAGAGTTTGGCCTTCTTCCACGGAGACTAACCAACAACCCTATTCAACATGACCGAACCAAACACATTGAGGTCGATAGGCACTTCATCAAAGAGAAACTTAGTCCGAGTCTAATCTGTACTCCCTTTGTGAGGACAAGGGACCAATTTGTGGATATCTTGACCAAGGGAGTAGGGAGTCCTTAGTTTGACGCCATAATTGACAAGCTAGGCATGCAAGATATATTTGCACCAACTTGAGGGGGAGCGTTGACATTGTTGAGAATAATGTTACTGATATTATTTTGTAGTGTGAGGGCATTTATATCCTCGCTTGCAGTGGACTCTTTTTAGCCCTTTGTTAGGAAGGGTATTTATGTAATTTGTCTGATATATATACAAGTAGGACAGGAGGCTTACGTTTTCAAGCTCCCACTCTCTTTTCCTTCTTCCTTTCTTCTTCTTCCACTTTTCTCTCTTTATCACATACAAGACCTAGCTTGGGAGTTTCAAGTTTCAACTTGGTATCAGAGCACAATCAAATGTCAAAGGGAGTCTTTTAAAATCAAACCAGCCAACTAGAGGAGGAAGCCCGACTATGACGTCACCATCCATACGGCTGCGTCAGCCGTACAGACCCCGAAGGTTTGAACCTGCCTGTTTGAAGGTATGATACAGTAGAGCTCCTTTTTCTGAGTTTTTTGAGCCCTAGTTCACGAAATTTGGATATGTATTGAAGGATCTATGAGGTTTTTTCAGAAAGGGGAAAAACAATTCAGAAAAAATACCTCCTGCATATGATCTTTGCTCCTACTTCAGGGAGCTGTTTTTTGAAGAAGAAATCACTCCTCCTTGGCTCATTTTCTTCAGCCCTACCTTATGGAAGTGGTATTTTGCTAGACCACTTTGGTTTGAGAGCTGTGATGAATTTAGAGTGTTATACAGGCTACCTATTAAGTTTTTTTGGGGGTTTTTTATTCTTTCTCTTAGAACAGTCATGGGAAAGCCTTGATTGGGATTGGAACAGCCTAAAGATGGTTGTATTTGACTCCTTCGATCTGGTTGGAATGAAGAGATGTATTCTGTTGGTGTTTACCTTGGTGATTGGAAGCGTGTTTGAAGTGTAGTGGGTTTACACCTAGTAGGTGTTTGTTTATTTGTCTCGGACGACATCATCACTACGGGCTGGGAAGATGAGATAGAACAAAAAGGAAAGACAATTGGAGCAATGATGTCATCAAATCATTCTCCAATCTTGACGTGTGCTTCATCTCAAAGGAGCTCTAAACGAAGACGCTCAAAGCAGAAGAAAAGTTCTGAAGTAGACGAATCTACCCTAGTCAGCCCATTGTTCAAGAGTTGCCAAAGGAGCTTCGCGACTTAAAGGCATACCCAAAGGGCTTGGATCAAAGGCTCTTGAAGCTTTGAGAGACAGCGAATAAAAATCAAGTCCCCAAGAAGGAACAGATCATATTCCACGAGAATTTGAGGAAATCGGAGATTTGTTTGCCGGGCACTATGACACACGGGGTGCAGAAGTGGAGTACTTGACTATCAGTAACACTCTACGACAAGATCTATACTGTTATTTACACCAACTTTGATTCCAGCTCTGATTTTAATTGTTTAAGAGCAAACCTAGTCCCGACCAGATACTGGAAGAAGTGCTTGGAAACAGCCAAGGGCATCGACTGTGCACGCATCTTGACTCAATGGATGGTTCGAGACATCCACGTAAGCAAAGGAAGGGAGTGTGCGAAGATGGATTTTATCACAATTAGAGGCAATGGTTTAGTTGATAATTGTCACAGAGCAGTTTCATATGAACATGCTTAATCATAAATTCTAACCGCATTGTAGGCTGCTAGGACTTCTCTTAATGAAGGAGAATAGGAGATAATTTAAGGGATAGAAAGTATAATGTAAGATCATCGGAAGTAGGAATGAGAGAAAGGGATGTAACCCTAGTCCTCAATTTCCATAGGTTTCACTCCCCTTGAATTGGCTCTGATATCAGTTAAACACAAAACCCTAAACATTGACTTGGGGTATACCCTGAAATGTAAACCCTAGAACTCCAAAAAATTTAAAGGTTTCATGGTAGTAAGATTTTGGGTTGACTAGTTTTCCTATGGCGAACAGATGCCTATGTTTTCTCTCTAACAAGGGTTAATGCTAAAGATTTGCCTCCGGGATTACTAACCAGAGTATACAAAATGAAAGAGAGGGAATCAGCAAGTAGAAAAGAAAAAGCCTTAGCAGAGGGATTTCAAGAGAACAACAGATTTTATTTCCTCTGAAATACCAATGATCTTACGACCACAGTATTAAATATCAAATTATCAATACGTATGATATGTATCGGTTTTTAGCCAACCCGATACAAAGATACGGTATTTATTAACAAAAATTCCCTATATCAATATGGTAACATTCTATGTCGTGCATATCGGCCCAGTACGCATGACATAGACCAATATCAATCGATACTTTTTTATTTAGTATAAAATATTATTTTCCTATGTATCGACACAATATCAATCTGTGTCGTGTGTATTAGGCCGATACGCACAGCACGGACCCGATACGTGCAATACGGTCCCCTTTCTCCTATTTACACTTCAAGCCACGACAAGGACCCACTATGCGTAACTTATTTACATAAAATATCATTAAAGTAAATGATTTTAAATTTTATGTGAATAAGGTTATACCTCATTTGAGAAATGTATCACGCGTGGGAGGGTTGGAAGGCGAACTTCCTATCCAGAGGGGGCGTCTAACTCTTCTTAAAAGCACGCTTGCCAGTTTACCCACTTACTATCTTTCCCTGTTCCCTATCCCCGCTTCGGTGGCTGCTAGGCTCGAACAAATTTAGCGTCAGTTCTTATGGAACGAGAAGGTTTATACTAGGAAATACCACTTAGTCCATTGGGGTCTTGTTTGTCGGCCTAAGGAGTATGGGGGTTTAAATCTGTGACCTCTAAAGATAGTCAACCAAGCATTGTTGGGTAAATGGTTGTGGCGATTTGGGGAGAAAAGTCATAGTTTGTGGCGAAAGGTCATCGTGGCTCGTTACGGGGAGTGTAGTCGGTGGCACCCCAAAAGGACGACCAAGCCTTATGGGGTGGGGCCTTGGAGAGCAATTCTGAAGAGTAAGCCCGAGTTTGATAGTCATACTCGTTTCGTCATAGGGGCCGATGAGGAGGTCAAATTTTGGTCTGACGTGTGGTGTGGATCTACGACCCTGCAACAGGACTTCCATTCGCTTTATCTGCTTTCCCTAGATAGGCGCGGGGTGGTGGCATCTTTTTTTGAGAGGAGGGGCGAGATGGTAGCCTGAGTTCCTAGATTTAGGCAATCTTTACAGGATTGGGAAGTGAGCTCTTTTATCAATTTGATGAGGCATCTAGAATCTGTTAAACCTAACCTCAATGCTAGGGATACTCGAGTGTGGTCTCAGGACAACAAAGGTCGGTTTACTATTAGATCCTTCTTGTGGACTTGGAGAGATTTTCCTCACTTACCTTTCCCTAGTAAAGTGGTGTGGCAGTCAGGTGTGCCATCCAAGGTTGTTTTTTTTTCTCTGGACGGCTTTTCTGGATAAAATCTTGAAAGTTGATCATCTTCAAAGTAGAGGATAGAATCTTCCAAACAGATGCATAATGTGTCTTGCAACGGCGGAATCAGTAGATCATCTTTTTTTGCACTGCCCTTTTGCGTATTCCGTCTAGAGCTTCTTGCTAGCTTACTTTGGAATTGTCTGGGTTTTTCCCTATTCCTTCTAGAGCTTCTTATCTTCCTGGCAGTCAGGCTTCATGGGTCCCCGTTTGGAGCACATTTGGGCGTTACTTCCAAGGGCGGTTACTTGGTCCATCTGGAAAGAGCACAATCGGAGGATCTTTGAGAATTCCTCCTTGTCAAGTGGAAGAGTGGCCAAGCGTGCTTGCTCCCTCATTGGAGCTTGGGCTTCAACGAGAGGTTCGGGGAGATTGTGCTTCCACCTTAGAGAGGGTTTTTTTTCACTTTTGTGCATGGTCTAGTTTTTGTGTTCTTAGTGTGTGTGTTGCTTTTCTTTGTAGCTTGATTCACTCTTTGTGAATCCTTGTACTCTGTTTTTCTTCATTTAATTTGACGAGTAGATTTACTTATCAAAAAAAAAGGTTATACCTCATTTTAGTTCAATAAAAATTATCTTAGATCCAAATTCTTGAAAAATAAAAAGTCCACTTTTCAGTTCAAGAACAAAAACTGTTTTTAGGGATTATGTCAAAATTTTAACTTTCAAATAGTAAGGTATTTCAAATATCTTAAAATTTCATAAATTCTACTATATCGGAACATGACTAAAACCAAAAAATTCAGTAAGAAAAGTTTCATATTTTATTCTTCAAAATTATTTTCATTTATGGGGTCAAAAGTCAAATAATAGTTCATCAGAGAAAGACTTACATTCAAGCTTTATAAAAAAATTCTAGCCTTTGTTGATTCACCCCCATTTAAATTCATTAAAAATTATCTCAAATTTAAATTATAAAATTTTAAAAAAATCTAAAATTTCCAGTTCAATGTTAAAATTCAGGTTTTATCCGTCCAAACCAAATTTCAACTTCCCAATTGCAAGGCTTTTTCGAAATCTTAAGAGCTCACAATTTTTAATATGTCAATACATTATTAAACCACAAAAGACCGGTAAAATTATTTCACATGGCTTCACTACAAGCTCAGTCCCGAGCATCGACTATCGAGTGACATTTATGGACATATTCCACAACTCACGGATTTACAACAGATGTACGTACATATGTACCAGTTCACATACCATGTTCACATGAGTTGGCCACATTATTGTCAATATGTTTGGCTCTCTTATAATCTATCGCTTTATTTAGTTCATGAGCCAACACCGTTCAAGCTGGCACAAAGCTCAATGTGGTATTGAGCTTGTATCATGTACATAATTTCCTTACCAGCCTTCTTATGGGAGGCATGACAACAATCTTTCGTGAAGATTGAAGAGCTACCTCTGATACCGATATTTTGAAACATGCTTACAACATACTTTCTATCCCTTATATAGAAAAGAGACCTAATAAGCAAAAGATTCACAATCATATATTCATATGTATATGATGGTCCAATTTTTTTAAGTACTTCTCATACACACAGAGATATATACATATATATTGGTATATATGTGCTTTTTTTAATATTGTTTTGCAATTTTCCTTTTGAGTCCCAACGCCTCGCCGCATGCCTTTGCCATTTAAGACATTGATATATATATATATATATAATCTGATTCAGTGAAACCTCAATTAAGACTTTGTTCAAGACATAATTTAATAATACAATTTTGTTCATATGAGTTGTTTGGATGACTATATTAATTTAGCAGTTTCTTTAAGCACGGAAAAAGTTTTTCTGGACAAGCTCTTTAGGCTTCTTTGCTAGACGGCCATCCCTTTTCTAGCCACGTGAAAGGATTAATCCAGAGTGTCCATCTGACAGGAGGCAATCTCCATTGGCCACGTGTAGAGTACCATATTGGCCACATGTAGAGTACCATATGGCTTACAGGTATCCCTCTGAATAACAGCCAATGAAATCTCATTCTACCAAATTGATAAAGAAAGAAAGAAAGAAAGGGATTCTCTTTAAGTGATGGAGGGCTAATGCGCAGAAAATAGTAGAGAGTGAGGTGGAAAACATGTAGACCTAATTTGGATTGCTAATTAAGGTACCATATGTTAGAAGCTCCTTTACAAGACGAGCCATCAAGGAAATGTGTCCCCTTTACAGATTTATGACTCATCAGAAAATGTGAAAAGGTAGGAATAAAATGAAAATAATTTTAACATACCAACAACGAGCTCATGCAATGCAGGGAGTGGGAGCAATCAACTAATAGAGGGCATAGACTTACAAAATGGTGGTTGAAATTTTCCAAATTCTAATTGAAGTAAAATAAAGTCCTAGCAGTTTTTCCTAATTCTGATTTGGACTTGACCCAATTTTGGTCAACGCCCTGACATGCTTGACACACCCAAATCCCAATTCACGTAATCATGATACCACCAAATTCAGGATCTGGGTTCCATCCAAACAGGCCCCAAGGCATTGAAAAGTTCTACTAATGGAGTATAATCATTTTAACCATCTTAATATTGACTCTTGAGCAGCTGGACAATGGAGATACTCACAAGAGCTTTGCATTTTTCATCCAAAGAGCTCGACGAAGACGCCTAGACTGCTTCTTGAAGTGAAACGCACCGTCTTGCATTGTTGCGGTTTTGTCAACAAGAAGTTCAATTCGATCACCTCTCTCCAGTATCTTCTCAATGTTGTCCACCATGATAGTGCGTATCTGAAAAGCAATTTAAACTATTATCAGCCAATAGAAAAATAGATAAATATAACCAATCAAAAATAACATAACAAGCAAAAGGAAAGAAAAAAATTTGAAAGCCATGATGTCTCCGACATCCTTCACATATCCAAAATACTGCAACTTAACTAAAAATACGAACAGATAGAAGTTTCCATAGAATACAAGCATTTGTCGCTTCATTCTTCAAAAAAGATGAGAGTGAATCTAAATAAGATACCTATCAGGAATAGTCAAAAAGATTTACTGTGATCATATGACTTGCCTACAATAAAGATTTACTGTGATCATGACTTGCATACAATACCTGCACAGGTTCTAAATCAACAAATTCTTCCGTCTTTTGTAGAAAAGATAGAACAAAGCAATAAACTACAATGCTTGGCTATAGTCTCCAGACACTAAAATTCAAGGATTCATTTTTTTTTTTTGGTTAAAGATTCATTGAATCTAAATAACGGATAAAAGTTTCCATGAAATACAAGGATTCTGGATTCATTGATTCAAAAAAGATGGTAGCGGATTTAAATAAGATACATATCAGGAATATGCTAAAAAATTATTGCGATCATATGGCTTGCATACAATACCTGCACAGGTTCTAAAATCAATATTCTTCCTTCTTTTGAAGAAAAGAGAGAACAAAGCAATTAACTACGATGCTTGGCTAGTCTCCAGACACCAAAATTCAAGGTTCTATAATTATCCCATGATTTATTTATTTTTTAAATACCTCAAAATGACCAAACACCCTACTATTGAGATTGTTGGCCTTCTAACGACTGGCTGAAACTCAGGGCCATGTTGAATTTTTTAACACCAAATTATGTTCTTTCCTTTGTATGGTAATTACAAAATCAGCAAGATATTTGGATTTTCACTTAAATTAACAACCAATGTCAATAATGAATTCTTGTCCTGTCCGGTTAGTGGCCCAAGGAAACAGCTATAACCAGGCTTTCTTGAATTTTTGAAGTTATTTTTTTTTTTGGGTACACACACACATACACAACTCTTTTTGAATTTTTGAAGTGCTATTACCTTTGTATACACACATGTACATAAAAGGGAAGATGAGGAAAATAAATAAATTTCCAGCACAACAGAAGATACTTGCCTCACCAACTTCGCCTCTTACACGGTTGAGAGTATCTGCACTAGGATTACTGGAGAAGAATTCCATTTGCTGATGTAAAACCCTTGAAAACTCATCATTCATTGCATAAGCTGGTGCAGAGTGAGCCACTCTGCCATAGTTTTTCATGAATCTCATGTGAACATCCTCCAAGTAGGAAAATGGAATTCTCCCTGGATTAAAGCATCAAATGTAGTGCATTATAAAATCATGAAGAAAAGAGAGAGAGAGAGAGAGAGAGAGAAGTCATGCATCAATCACGGACATTAGAACTCAAAAGCTTGCGGATGCATATTGACATAGAATGCAGTATCAACATTACAGAAATTGAGCATAGAAAATTAAATTGCTTGGATGCCTACTTATGACGAGGATGCAAAAGAAGAATAATGAATTTTCTCAGAGTAAAATTGCTACCCTGATCTGAATCCTATCAATGATAGAAGTGATGCCGGTTAAAGGGGTACTCCAAGCATAAATTATATTCACAATAAAGAAAGTCATATAAAGATGAATGGCTTAGATAACAGCAGCCCTAAAATACAAGAGAAACAGCCCCCAAATATACATTTATACAAAAATCTAGAGGTTCAGTTGCAATCAGAGTCTCCAAATTTGCTGACTTTTGGAAGTTGTGATTTAATTGCGACTTTTTCATTGAACATTTAATTCGCAATTAAATCACGACTTTTCCAAAAAGTGACGTTGTATTGAAAAGTCGAAATTGAGTGTATTAACTGCAAAATGTTCAACAAAATGGCTCTAAAATAGGCCTAAAGCTCTTATATTATTAAGCTTACCTTCTTTCTTTTTTCCTGGTTTTTTCAAATTTTGTCAATTTTACAAAATTTTCCCTAGCCAAATATTCCCATAAGTTTATATGCTTAGAACGCTTCTATATCCCAGAAATCACACAGGTTGCTATCCCCAAAATTTAAATTTAAATAAAAAAGTTGTTCCCAGATGATGTTCAACACTTAATCGACAAACCAAACATAGTTCTCAAAACCACGCTGATTCCACCTTTTCTTAAAAATAGACCACCAAATAGCTCCAAGAATCATACACCTAAAATAAGCACTCTACCCTACATCATAGTGCCAGTCGGGGTTCGGGAATAATTCGGCAGGGATCAAGTTCGGAAAATTCGGGAAAAAAAAAAAAGTAAAGTAATAATTATAAAAATATACGGAACAATTTAATTAAAATATATACAAATAAGTTATTTTTTTGAATAATTCAGGAAATTCAGGAATTATTCGGGAAAAACGCGAATAATTCGTAAAAACGGCGTTTTTTTTTTTAACACGATTTAAACCCCGAATACTTCGGCAACCCAAAAATTCACGAATAAAACACGAATTTTTGAAAAAAAACGGTGTTTTTTGTAACTTGGCCCTACATAGCATCGAACCATCCCAAGAGGCAATCAAAGAGACTTAGGGGGAAGACCCAGTGCATTAAGAGGGAAAATCCGGCGCATGGCAAAGAGGTCAAGAACCTTCGACCTGACTACCCATGTGCATCTATGATGAATTAATAGGAGCAGCAACTGCCCTTCTTCCTCGCAAAGGTAAGATCTGTTGGTTATTTTCCATCACCTACTCATCAAGTGGTTGATGGTGAAAATTACATCAAAAGTCGCATTCCATAATAAATGAATAAAATTTGAACTCTTATAGTTACACCTGACTTCTGGATAAGCTGATAAGGAGAAAAGATGCTAGAGACCTCCGTCAAGGACAGGTAGAAGGACTAGACTGTAAAATGAAACTTGGCTTCCTTGGCCCAAATCCTCCTATTGTTTTTATTTTCCTTTAGATCCAAGTGACAAATTCACTCTAAAAGACGATAGATAGAGTCTATTTTCCAATCGCTTACTTCCCTTCTGAGGATCAGTTTCCGCACTACATGGTCTCCCACTGTTTTAAAACACCCATTTCACAGTAGCCTCCTTATCTTTGAAAATGTTGCATATGTCCCAAAATCCCATTTCTACGGTTCCAGACCACACCACATCTCAAAAACTGACCTCTTTTCCAGAATTTACTTGAACTCGGATATGTTTTGAAAAATCAAAAATCGTTTTTATTTTGGTAAGTAAAGAAACTAGTACAAGTGCAGGTTCACCAAGAAGTGAACTGACGAAGAGAGAGATAAAGGGAATATACATGGCAGAAAAGCAAAAAAATCCTGGCTGAGGACAAGCAAAGCCAACAACCCCAACTCCCCACAATCCCCCCTAATCTGGCATCAAGACAAAATGACATGTGGTATAAGAGAAATGATACACTCAAACAACTTGGATATGTTCTCAAAGACCCAAGTATTCCTCTCTAACCACATAGACTAGCATATAGCATTGGGATCACACTCCACACAACACTCAATAGCTGATCCACAGCTCGCAAGTTCCAGCTAGTGATGAAGTCCCTAAAGCCTGCAACCCTAGACGGGATAGGAAATATTCTCAGATCCATCTAGCAAATAGGCAATGGAGTAACAGATGGCCGATATGTTCGTCCTCAGCCAAGCAAAAGAAAAAAAACCTATGCTAGCCAACCCCCAACCTCTCTTTTTTAAATGGTCCAAAGTGAGGATCTTGTCCAACGGCGCAATCCAGAGAAAGAACGGAATATTTATTGGAAATCCAGAGTTCCAAAGCGCAATCCAGAGGAAGAACGGAATATTTATTGGAAATCCAGAGTTCCAAAAAATTCTGTGATGAAGGGGGTTGGATCTGTCCTCAGAAGCTGATAAAAGAATATGACTGTGAATTTGTTCTTACCATCACAAAATTTACCAAGTACCAACTCTAACGGACGAATTGTGATCAACTGAATCAAGACAAGCCAACAGCCTGATATAATCATCCATCTCCTAATGTTTCAAAGTCCTAATCTTATGACAACACATAATCCTAGACTCCCTAGCCTCAAAACACGATGCAACCAAACAACTATTATCTAGAGCCAACATGAACAAATTCTCAAACTCACTCTTCAACCTATTTTGACCACACCAAATATCTTCCCATTACCTATTTTGATACAATATCAAGAACCTCTTCTACATTCATGATACCTTTCCACAAGCCCAAACCATGGGTGCCCCTAACCACTCTCGGCCCCTTACCTAAGATTTCTCCATATTGAGCCACTATAATTTTACTCCACCAACTCTCTCTCTCTCTCTCATCCACAAACAACTACTTCCCCAATAATGCACTATCCCCCAGTCCTCATTATGGGGCGGGCGGGCTCCCTTCTTATTTTAAATAACATTTTAAAAAAAAAAAAACCTGGAAAAAAGTAAGAATAGAAAAAAGATAGAATCTATATCCTATATCGATCACAGGATCACCGTATGAGTGGGTCAATTCTCTATGACCTCCCACCACTCACAACATCCTTTGCTTCTATATGAACAGTTCCTCAATGGAGTAAAAGTGCTAGTGCCCTTCGGTCCAATAGCTTCATTTTTTTCATGTATAAAGGTACCCTCATGTTTTTGAAATTTTTTTAAGAGTTCAAAATTTTATTGAACTTAGCCAGCCAAGAAAAATCAATTCATACTAAATGACCCTCAAGCTTTTCCTATATTCAATATCCATCCTAGCTGTCACTTTATCACTTTAGTTACCTTAATTCTACGAAAACATTAATGTTCTCTACTATCCAAAGATTTACTTTCTCCACCATGAGGCCTCGCATGCAGTTTTCATTGCACAAATTTTGAAATATCGTCTAAATCCTTGCTTAATCTTGAACAAACCAATTACACTAGTGACTAGACCCTCTTCCCTATGCTCTAAAATGGACGTTCACCACATAGAGGGACACCATTTACGTTGTGATTTCCCTTTGCAAAGCTCAAGCTTTGTGGGTAATAAGAAGGATAAAAATTATTTTCGTAAAGTACAAAACTCATCAAACATGAATAGATAGCGCATTATAAATCGATATTTTGACACTTACAGGGCTCTTGAACCCATAGCAAGCAACAAAGTTCTCTGGTTTTTCTAAAAAAACTAAACAATAAGCGACTTTTTGATCAAACAATTAGTTCACGAAGTATTCGTGACTTTTCAAAAGTTCGTGAATTTCGTAAATTAAACACAAATTATTTAAGATTTTTTGGCAAAAAATTATGAATAAATATCCAATACATGAAATATTTTTGTTTATAATTTTCATAATTAGTAATCTTATTTTATATTTGTTCATATCTTGCCTGACATTTTCCATTATTTTTTAATACTATGAATTTTTTCCTACATTTTCCTGGACCAATAATTACCAAACTCCAACTTGGTGACGATGCTTGAACCTAGAGAATCAACAAAATCAATTTGGGGTCCAAAAGCTTATAGGATTCCGATGAAACATAGTGAGAATTGCTTCTATTTCATTACCACCATGGAGCACAATGGATAATAACTGAATCCCAACACAGTTTTCAGCTTAATGCTTCCAGTTTTGAAACAAGAGCCTCGTTGTGATCTTCATTTTCAACAACAAAAAATAACCACTTCTTTTGGAAAAATTAAAGGATCCAAAGTACCATAACCCGTGATAATGCTACTATACTTAGAACCCTAGACTCCAATCATAACTTAACTAAACAAACCTTTTAAAAAAATCGAAATTGAATCACATATGAAATTAACACCACATGTTGAATAGACATCGAATACACATCTTGCCCTAAATAACCTCCAATCTCCTAAACATATCAAATTTAATAAGAATCTAAAAACAAAGTCTGAAAATTCCAAAAGCAAAATTGAGTACAAACTTCCGAAGGTGTCGTTGGCCATGCAGAGAAAGGATAGTCCATCGGATCTGAGTATGTGAAATATATAGCGATCTTGAGATAAACAGAGCCTGGAATCGGCTTCGGACGGTAATTTCTCCAATATCCTTCGAGCAACGGCGCCGGAATTGCCGGAAACGGCGCTGAACTCTGAGAGAACGACGGTTCCCCTAGCGACTACCGCGTAGAGAATCGCCATTGTTGCACAGATTCGAGGTTCCTACTTAGATCAAGGAGATCTCATGAAATCCCTACCTTTTTTTTTTTCTTTGGGATTTGTTCGAGACAGGGATCGAGGTCGAGATCGAGGTCGAGATACCAACTCGCTCCGTCACCAGAAAGTCCAAGGCATTTCCATTCCGGTTTTTCTACGCTTGTAATTTGAGAATTATAAATGTAAGTAAGAGTTTTAAAAAAAAAAAAACCAAAAAACCAAAAAAAAAATCACAGCCGATTGCGATTGGATTGGGGGAGAGTTCAATCGCACCCACAAGTCACCGCGTGGCCCTGTTAACCCCGGTTAACAATGGTTAAGATTTACTGACCCTTAGGTTCAACAATCTAAACTTAGTTTCTATAAAATAATATTAAAAAAATGTTAACCCTAAATATTACAAAAATATTAATCCTAAGGGTTACAAATTCTTAACTAGAGTTACAAGTTTTTTTAAATATTTTAAAAAAAAACCAAAGTTAAATTAGCAAACCCTAAGGGTTAGTGAATCTTAACCATTGTTAACAGGGTTACATGGTGACTTGTGAGTGCAATTGAACTCTCCCTGAATTCAATCACAATTGGTTGTGATTCGATCTCAGAACATTTAAAGTAATGTTAGAAAATAATATTTTATTATAATATATTATATTTATTTACTTACATAGTCTTTACTATTATAATGGGAGAGGCAGCGTAGCCTGAAATTTCTGAAATTCCTAAACTACCCTTATATAAAACAAAACTTTAATTTAATGTTTTACTTTGATTCCAAAACTACCCTCATCTATCTATTTAAAGATTAGAATCACAGTCAATCGCGATTGAACTCGGGGGGGAGTTTAATCGCACCCGCGGGTTAACACGTGTCCCTTTTAACTCCTATTAACTGTGGTTAACTCCTCCTCGCTCTCACGTGCATCGCACGTGCCACCCGCTAGTATATATAAGGAGCGGAGCCACATGGGGCCGTGGGCTTCCCTTAAATTTTGGCAAAAAAATTTCTTACAGGTATTATTAGGGGTGTAGCTTGGGAGAGGGGCAGAGTCTGGGGATGGGGAGCTCTAACCCCCCAAACACTTCTGATAAAAACTGTATTATTTACAAAACTGACCCATTAACTTGACCCTTAAAAATAAATCTGGGGGTTGTTAGCCCCCTGCAAGAGAACCCTGGCTCTGCCCCTTATATAATATGTCTAAATTTATTTTAAAACTACGAATTTTTCCTACAAAAAATATTGCAATTATTTTTTTAAACTCAGGGCGTCCCCAACCCTTTGGATCAGGACTACCCCTTGAGGGTGAGACGTGAGCCCGCAACCCACCACACCATGTAAGTCTGGGTAACTCATGCAGGACTAGCCCCAAATGGGAAGTGAGAAATGGAAACGAGGACCTCCCACTTAGGGAAAGGCCCAGGAACTATCGGTCTACCCCTTTGGGAAAATTGCAAAAGTTATGCTAGAAGATTTCAGAGTTGCAATGAGATTAATTATTAGATGGAGTTTTGCATTGAAGCGAACTCCCTTATTTTATTTTTTATTTTTTTGAAGGCAAGCTGGGGTTGGGCCGACCCCGGCCAGGATATATAGAAAAAATGGCTATTACATTCTATAGTAAACCTTTCTGGAGCTATTATCGAAGATGATCTTCTGAAGCTCAAAGGGGAGATCAGTAGGGAGGAAAAAGAAACTAAAAATAGAATTACAATACTTGGCTAGCCAATTTGCCCCCGGAATTGTTTCTCTCCAGACATGATGAAACTTGCAACTTTCGAATAAAGCAATAAGTCTCCTAGTTTCTCGGTAATCTGCAGTCCATCGCCAAGGAGGGGCGAGATTCTCATTGATGACCTCCACCACCCATTTCGAATCAGAGTAGTATTTACACTATGGTAGTGGCATAAATATACTCAATATTTATTATATTCAATACTTCATACTTTATCTATATTTTAACAAAATAATTGACTAGTTTCTCATAAAAAAAATTGATGGTATTAAGGGTGTTCGAAGTTTTTCCCCTTCATGTCATGATGCTTCCATTGTAATTGAATATGTGTGTCTGCCCAACACAACAACAAATGCGCATCAAACATAACCTACCTTAACCCAACTGATGCAAATGCCCCCTCAATAATAATAAGCAGATGAATACACCTCTTAGACAAAATCTATAGCTCACAAAACACGCACTATATACCAAACATGGGTATCAGATGGTGAGAGTATATGATCAATTTAATTCTTGATCTAAGCCAAATCAAGGTGGGGCAAATAAAATAATATGGTAGTTCATAGAAACACTTTATAATCTAATCCATCTTTCAAAATCTTACACATGTTTTGAATGCAACAGTGAAGAAGTACAACAGCTATACCTCATTGATTAGCAAGACTTTACCATTGTTTCTCTAGACTTTCTTAAGAGAAATGGCAATGAAAACTAATAGACATATCACAAAAAACAACGTGATCACATAATCTAATAGTTCCCATAATGAATAATTTCTTAATAGCAAATACCATATCATTTTCGAACCAGCAGTTGAATCACTCGACTCTTCCACTCTAAAAATATTAGAGAGTTATATTAATATTTTTTTTGTGACGAGGGTGTCCCGGCCTCTTAGAGCACCCAACTAACCCCCTGAGCACGTGCAAATACCCAACCACACACACCAGGTAAGTAGGAATAAATCTCAGAGGGTGGCCAATAGGGGAAAGGGAATTGAACTCAAGACCGATTAGATAGTTATAAGATAACCCTTCAAGTAAATGTTAGTCAACCCCCGGGGTGTAGCCCAGTGGCCGAAGGACGAACCGTAAACCCGGAGGTCTTGAGGCCGATTCCTAGGCTCCCTTTAATATCGGTTGTATGGGGTGAGGGTACTCCCTATGAAGCACGTGGGACTATTTTGAGTCTATAAGGCTCAGGATATCCACGTTTATACAAAGAAAATTGTTAGTCTCAAACGTATAGAAGGCGAACATAGGAAATTACTTCCTGGTTGTATCCATGAGCAATACTTTTCCGCCCTATACCAACACGACACCTCCTAAGTATTGGCAAACTTATTGGCTCTTCGAAGTTCCAACCACCTAATACTGATAAAACTAGAATTCAACAAACCCAAATTAAAAACCACCATACAATACATTAACAGTCTAAAACACTAATGAAAGCAACAAAAAATTAAGGGAGAAAATGAGTAAAAACGGTGGATGGATGTGAGAAAAACACTGAAACTGAACTACTATAGATCTCACAAAAGCGACTGCTGAGAACCCAAAACAAAAACAACCCTAGAATCCGAAAATCTAAAGCTATATTTTATTAAGATATGAATTGAAGAGCTTTAATTATGTGAGTAATAATAAAATAAATCTTAAGAAACAATAGGAGATATAACATAAGAGATGAGATGTTAACTCGCCTTGAAAGTAACCATTCATGGATAGAGCGAAGCTCTCTCTCTATATGGTAGGGAGGGAAATATGGATGGCGTTCTTTGAATTTGGGAATCAAGTCATCAACTATTCATTTTCAATAATGAGGAATGATACGGACCTAACCAATACGCGCCAAAAGCCTCGAGACTTAATAGAACACATGAAATCAAGTCATGTATCTATTTAAGATTGTAATATACCACTACGCTTCCGCAACCGATGTCTTAGGCAACTCACACTTTAGATAGCTTTCACTATGGCGACGAACATCCATTCTTTCTTACTAGGACGATTCACACTTTGCTCTAGGTAGCCATCTACTAGGTAGCCTTCTCCATGACGGCTCTTACTTCGTTGGCAGGCAATCCTTTTTTTCTATTTTTGAAACGGCTTTCACTCTGCTCCAGGTAACCTTTTCTGTGACTCGAACCTGAGATGTGGAGACTGACTCTAAAACCAAATGTTATGTAATTTCCAATTTATTCGAGGGAAACCAACCTCCTTAAGTTAATTCGAGGGTAACAAGTCTCCTTTGAGACTTGATTGCTTCCCATTTACATTACTAAGGGAAGTTTCATTACAGAAATACGCATTCTCATAACCAACCACAAACTCTAACTCTAACAAATCACTATCTCGAACTATCACTAACTCATTAGTCACGTAATATAGGTATATTACGATCATAAATATATATATATAAGACTTGATTTCATGCGTTCCACAAGTCCAGGGGCTTTTGGCGTATTAGTCAGATTTGTATCATCTGGTATCAGAGCGGACGATTCTTATACCATGGCAGAAGAAACAAAGCTTGCAAAAATCAATAAAATAATGAAGTTATTAAAGGAAAAAATTACGGTATGAGGAAAGATATTACAAGAATCGATGTAAAAGATCATTATCACAAGCTATAAGATTGAGAATATATTCACTGACTCGATTAAGGAGATGGGAGAGAGCTCGAATGTAAGAACCAATAATCGAAGCTTTGGAACACCTTTTCAACAACAATGGATGTCACAACTTATGGAGTACGATTTTCATGTTGAATATTGACAAACTCAATACAATTGCCGACACCCTATCTCATAAAGACGAAAATGGTGAGATAATGCAACCCTATTGCAACGTGGCTAAATGAGTTGAAGTCTGAACATAATTAAAATCTGGACATTCAAGATAAGTTGCAGTGGTTAAAGCAAGGGTCCTTGGATGCCACTAGAGTTACTGAGGACTCCTATTCTACAAAGGACAATTCATCTCTCAAAGATAACTTCTTCAACAAATACGGTTCACTTGGAGAGCATTCGGGGTTTCATAAGACCTTCTAACGTGTGGAGGTTGATTTTTACTTTGGAAGGGTTAAAAATAACTAGATTTGAGGACAAAATTTGTGTATGAGAAATGATATGTTACGTGACTAATGAGTTAGTGATTGGGTAGGGCTCAGGCATATATACCAAGCCCATTTAGGATTGGATTGGCCCGGCCCCCTCCTGGTATGGCCCGACCTATTGATAGCTCTAGTTTGGAGCGAAGTCCCTTTTTTTTTTTTGGGTGGTGCTATACGCACACCATTAATTATTGATACAACCAAGCTTAAAAAAATTACATTTATTATTTTGCACACCAAATAAATAAAAAGAAAAGGACAAATGTGCTCATCTCTTTTTCCTCTCATATTCCAACCGATGATATGGGCAAACATCCCTTTTGACCTATTGGGGGCATCCAAAGATCGGGGATATGAGATTTCGAGGCTGTTTCAATTGAGAAATGTGATTTTATTTTTTATTTTGAACTCGGGGTGTCCCCAACCCATTGGATCATGACTAATCTCTGAGGATGTGACGTGAGCCCGCAACCTGCCACACCAGGTAAGTCCAGGAAAACCCGTGGGGAGCTGGCCCCAAAGGGGGAGTGAGAAATGGAATCCATGAACGTATCTAGCTTTTATGCTTGAGAATCTATGCAGAGATGAAAACAATGACCATCGTTACTTGATGTAGTAGCATCGTCTCGAGGAGCACAAATGGTAGAGAGTTGAGAGGCTTCATTCAGAAGTCAGAGAGTTGGGGAAAGTGTCCCTCTCACATCGATAAGTTTCAAGTTTTTCTTACTATTCCCTTTCAAAATTTTACTAGAACATTACTGCTTTAGAAATTTAAAACACACTATCGATACTCGTGGATGGAATATCCTTTTCCCTTTTCAAGCTGTACTTTTTTTTTGGTCTTAATTGTTTTGTATTTTGTGCAGAGATGGCTATACAAGCATTATAGAGAGGCTCATCTGCTAAAATGAAAAAAGGCTCATCTGTTGTTGTTTCTGCACCTACAAGCAGTAGAAAGATCTGGTAGCAGAAGCTGCAGCGGTTGCCCTTGTAGCTAAGGGAAGACGCCTCTTCTACACGACCCCTGCTGAAGGCGTTATCCAATCACAAGTACTTTGAATTCCGGTATGTTGTTCTCTCTCGTTCTCTATATATTTATCAGTAAGAGAGGACCATGGGAATTTGGGAATAGGTAGTTGATCAAATGCATAATTTTAAGGAATTGGGTTTCTTGGGTGGAGTGTAGCACCACCTTTTTTTTGAGTCTTCATATGAGTTGGAGCTTTGCTTCACCAGGTTGGAACGAAGCTTCCTTTTATCTATCCCAATACTATATGCCGGTTAGTTTCATGTGGCATATCTCATTGACCTTTATTTTCTATTCTGGTTTATGCAACCTATCTTCTAATTAATAAAAAAAAATCACATCACCCTTTTAATTATTGTTCTTCCTTCCTAATTAAGTGATGAGTTAATTGTTCACTTTCACCTACTCACATTCTATTTTTTTTTTATAATTATAATTAATTAAATTGTAACAATAAATATTTATTTTTTCTTCTAATTTTACTATTTAATTGCAACTAATTAAGTTGTAACATTTAAATTATTAAAAATATGAAGTCCAAAGGTCTCTTCTTCCTTCCCTTCACATTCTCAAATTTTCTAACTCTTGGTTTACCTTCTCCTTAATCCCCTATAAATAGTAGACAAATCCACAAGATATTTTTAATTCTCAAACATGTAAGGATTTGACACGTTATACATTTTAGTTAGTATGGTTCACCATGGAGGTTTTTCCTAAACTTTGGAACATCTAGAGTGGAAATATTAAGAAGTTTGTTTACACGACAGCTATTAGGAAGTTCTTAAGTCGGGGTGCATTATGGCATGAGTGCATTTTCGGGTACTATATTTTGGGTAATTCGATGCTATTGGAAGCTATCAGGTTATGATTCTGGCTTTACTTACCTTTATACTTATGAGTCTTTACATGGAGTTTTGGTAGAATAGTAGTGCATTTTAGGCATTATTTTTGATCTTCTATTTTGTTATTGCAGTAACGATTTGAAATAGTGTAGATTATTCTCACTAAAATTAATGAGATTCACGCTATTATTGATATTTGAGTAAAAAATGAAATTCAAATTATTCTTGATATTCATTGATATTAAAGTGTCAAGTAGTTTAATCTAAAGTTCTTCATCTCTTTATATAATAATAGTCAACCCTAAATCTTTCCTTATATATAAATAAATATAAATATATATAACTTATATTGTTTGCTTAGGTTATAATTAATTATATTAACACTCTAATTAACAAATACTCTATATGAAATTAAGTTTCTTGAGGTGGTATCTTTATTTTGCATTTTGTTATATTATGCAAATCAATGGTAGTATTAAAATGAGTCTCACAAGAAAAAAATTAATTAGATGTTATTTCAGGTTAAAGAATATGAAGAGATTAACATTTTCTCTTATATGTAAACTTTTATTTATAATAACTAATTATTTAAAGAACTTATTTATTTACAAGAAATATAATCATCTCTAAAACTTTTTAATAATTTTGACACATTAAATTTTTAGATGAGATGACATAATTTTTTTTTTTATAATGATGCAAACTTAATTTTTTGAAGTTATATAATAATAAGATAAAGATTATATATAACAATAAAATAATTTTTTAAATGATTAAATTTAGCTACTTTTAATAAGATACCTATAAACAATCTCACAAGAGATGATTAAACTATCATTATTTTTCTTCTATTTTATTATTTATTATTTTTTTACTGTCTATTTTTTATTTTTTTTAATCATATTTTTCGTTTATTCATTTTCTTAATTTCAACACCCGTGCATTTGCATGGGGTTTTTGCTCATGTAATTATGGGAATACAAAACAATTCCTGTTAATTTTCATAATTACAAAACTGCCACCAGAGAGCTCCGCTACGCATAAAAGCATATTTAAACAGTATTTTCTCAATTCTGATTTGCTAGCTTTGAGCACCAGAAGCGCACGTTAGAAGGATTCCATTTTCTGTCTTCGGTCACTGTTAGCACGATCAAAGTCTTTCAAAACCTAATTTTCTAATCCATTGCTGCAGCTGCTCTCTCACACAAATGTGGGGAACTACAGAAGGAGGGCCTCCAGAGGTTACTCTCGAGACCTCCATGGGCTCTTTTACTGTCGAGGTCCTCTCTCTCTCTCTCTGCGCGTGTCTTTTCCTCTTAACAAATTTCGTTTTTTTTTTTTGTGGGTTTCCTTGGATTAAAATGTCTAACATTCTGCATTTTCTTTGGGATTTGGGGATGGCAGCTATACTACAAGCACTCCCCGAGAACCTGTAGGAACTTCATCGAACTCTCTCGAAGAGGTTATTACGACAACGTCAAGTTTCACAGAATTATCAAGGTTTTTTTTTGAATTTAAATTTTCATGTGATTCCTCCACCAACACAAACCCACCCAGGAAAAAAGAGGATTAATGGGGAAAAAAATGCACTTTTTTATAATTTTTTATAATTTGTTTGTTTATGATTATATATCTATTAGTTCATCTTGAACAGGATTTTATAGTGCAAGGTGGAGATCCCACAGGGACAGGAAGAGGTGGAGAATCGATATACGGGTATGCTTGTTTCTTTACTACTAAAAATGGGTGATTCTTATTTAACCTTCTAGGGTTTGTATTTGATTGCTGAACGAATACCTGAGCGTTTTACCCTTTCCAGGAAACATTTCTTGCTGGAAAAGACAAGTGAATACAATTTCTCAATAACTGACAATAGTTGTTGGCATACCATGGAACTTAAAAATACTATCCATAGGCTCTTATGCAATTATAGTTGGCTTATTAGCTGGGCATAGATGTGCTAGAGAGAAAAAAACTGTGCGCATGTTTGGTCGAAACAACCCACAATCTCAAAGAGCATTGTTTTACCATGGAATTTTCGCAAACCTTTGACAAAGTCCATACAAGTATTTCGCCAAATGCTAGAGTGAGAGGGAAGAAGCTGTGACAGTCTGGGAGGACTTGTCGATAAAAAACAAAAGCCCTTGTGACAGACATCACACTCCGGGTTTTGTCCTTTTATGCTCCTTCATTTTTTTGATTAATAAAAGCATAAAGCAATTCTCTTTTAGTTTTTTTGAATAACTGAAATGGAAAAGCTTGCAACATGCTTTAGATCATTTTAGCGAAAGAAGAGTTTGAATGAAGCACCAACAGCTAGGGATGGCAATGAGCCAGGTTAATCGGGTAACCCGCCCCTATTGGGACAGGTTTGGGAAGTTCATAAACAGGGTAGGGGGAAATGATGGTTAAACCCGACCCGAGGATGGATTTAAGTCACCCTGCCCCTCGTCCTGTTTACAATTTAAATGCCTATTTTACCCTTAAATTAATCCTAAACTTACCTTAATATCTTACGTATAACGTGAAATTCCGAACCGACCCACCCCGACCCATTCCGACTAGTGCTTAACGGGACGGGGTGGGATGGGGATGGGGCTAAGAGGGGTTTTGATAAACGGGGATGGGATCATCCGCCCCGCCCCGGGTTTGGGAGGGGAACGGAGTAGGATTCGTCCCATTAGGGGCGGGGTAGGGTTGGGGGCGCCTTGGCCCAAACCCGCCCCGTTGCCATCCCTGCCAACATCCGCTTTTAACACAATACGCTGAGTTGCATTCTTACCTTGCTTTTGGGTCATTTTGTACCTCTCGAATCAGCCCTTGGCTCCATTCTTTGTAGTTAATGTTTTTTAATTAAACTAACTCATTTAATACTATAAATAGAAATAGTTTAAATGCTCACTCGTTCTTCAATTTGTTATGAGCTTGCATTTGCATCAACATTCTCATTTCCCAAAAGATCCTCTTTTTATGGTCACATGACTCACATCTCAACCACTAAAAACTCACTTTTGTTAATCTGGTGTCGATACACGCTGCTTTGAGACGTACTTGCAACTTCGATGGCTAAAGCGAATTATAAATTGTTGTTCGATCAAGTAAGGTTGTGATTTTTATATAGCATGAATGATCAACACCATCTCTTCCTCATATGTAGACATTGCCAGGGTTGTCCCAATGATGCCTTACTACTTAGTAGTAAAATATATAGTTCTCTCTTCCAGTATAAGGGTAGATTTAGTTCATGCATTACTTTCAATGATGAATACTTCTACTGTATTCGAGAATACTTCTATCCTTGTAGCACTACCATGTTTGATGATTTGGAAGACAATACGGGCTCCGTTCAAAGGGAAATGGATATGGGTGTATGCGAGCCAAGCTGAACCGAGCTTGGCCAAGTTTGAGCTTGGCTTGAAGCCTTGAACATGCTCCAGCTCAGCTTGAACTTGATTCGAGCCTGAATGTTTAGGCTTGAGCTTGGCTTGATTGAGTTCGAGCTCTAACTTTATTCAAGCCAAGCCAAGCTTGAGTTGGTTCAAGCTTGATTTACAAATTTTTTTGTTTGTTTAATTTTACACGATTTTAATAAAAGTGCCTGTGTTCGGGATATGGGGCTATTTCCTCTCCTGCACGGGTGTGGACCGGGTCTTTCTCTCTTCCTGGTCTTTGGTCTATGTGGATGGTGCTCGGGAAGCAATTTGGGTGATTCTCCTTGGAGCCTTATCGTGGATGATATGGAAAGAGAAAAATCTTCGAGTCTTTGAAGATCTATCTTTGTCCCCTTCATGCATTCGTGCTCATATTCGGTTGGTGGTTCTGGAATGGGCTAGTCTTCGAAGTAATGAGGAGGAATTACGGGAGGTGCTGGTTTGAATTTCGCGTGGCTGGAGCTTTGGGCTATGCTAACAGTAACATGATTGCTGTGTTTTAGTTTGCTTTGAGTTTATTTGCTTGTAAACTCTTTTCTTTTGCCGCCATGCATGTGTAATTCAGCTCCTCTTATTAATATATCCTATTTGTTTATCGATTAAAAAAAAAACAAATTGTAATGCAAGAAACTACAAAAAATTAATACATTCATATACGAAAATAAGATTTGGGGGTTAACCCTTTGATCCAATGAGAAGAGAGTTAGCTCATAGTTTCTACTTTTAACTTCTTAACTTTTTTGGTTATTATTCTTTCTTAAAGTTATTAATAAAACATTAAAAATTATTACAATCTATGAGAAAGAATAAAAAGTATTATTTTGTACTAATATAAATAACATTATCAAAAAACATTGTGTATATATATATATAATATTTCGAGCCAAGCTCAAGCCAAATTGAGCCCTAAATGAGCCAAGCTTCGAACTGAGCTGAATCAAATAGGGTCTGGCTTGAGCTTGGCTTGATTAATTCATGCTTGAAATGCTAGATTGAGCTTGGCTCAAATGAGCTGAGATGAGTTGAGCCGATGAGCTAGCTTGGCTTGAGTGCAGCCTTAGAGGTGGACTTGGTTTGGTTATTTTATGTTCTAGCTTGAGTTCGGACTTACTTTCTTATATATTGTAGAGGATAAGGAGGTGTAAGTGTTTTGATGCATCCATGTTGAGCTTACTCTCTTGTGAATTCCCTTTGTACATTATTTTACCTACGTAGATATATAATATAACTATTTGATAACTGATCAAAATAATAATAAAAATGATGAACACTTTAGAGACATCCGGTGGTGCCAACATAGGAATTGACACCATGGCATGATTAAAATCTCTAAAAGCATTCTTGGCCTTCACTTACCATTGGAAGGAGTTTTTTAAAGTAGCATAATGAGTGGAAGTTTTCTTTTAGCTTATTATACCGTAGTCTCCTGTAAACTTATGATAGAAGCTGTTGGTGTAAAAATCCACGTAAGCTCTTGAGAGGTCTTAGGTACAAATCCCTCCTTTTAGGATGAGAGAGGCAAGGTATTTACTTTTACCTTTTCCCAAAGCAGCATTCAAACTGTTTAAAGACACATCGTTAGAGGTTGGACTGCGTCGCTGAACAAACTTTTAACTGGGGACCATCCGCAGCACAGAGGTTGGAGTTTGGCGAATCGGTGCTACATGTGCCACCAAGCTGAAGAGACAGTGGATCACCTTCTTTTGCATTGCCCGGTAGCATCGGAGGTGTGACACTACTTCTTATCTCGAGTGGGGGAGGCCTGGGCAACCCCACCATCATTTCGCCTCCTAGAGTGGTGGTTTTGAGATCACGGGCCGGGGATTTGCGAGGAGATTTGGGGAGCGCTTCCGGGGGCTATTTCGTGGACCTTATGGTTAGAAAGAAATCGCAGGGTGTTTGAAGACACATCGTCCTCAACACCCCGGTTTTGCAGTCGAGTCCGTTGGGCATTATCGGAGTGGGTAGGCTTACGTTACTCAAGGGAGGAAATCCAGGACATTTTATACTAGCTCCTTGAGATATGTAAGAGTAGGCTTAGCTTTTGGAGAATGGGCTGGGTTATGTTTACTAGCTTGTAAACTAGTAGGGCCTTCGCCTCGTTCTTGTATCTTTCTTCCTTAATAAAAAGAGATATCGATCAAAAAAAAAAAACAAACAAACAATGCTGCATTTGAAGAATCTATAGAGTTGTAGACAGACAAGCCAAGTGCTTTTCCCACATTTTACTATGATTCAAAATGCCGTTGAAGAACACAATTATAAACTCCCCAACATAACGAACAAAACCTCATTCATCATACTTTGTAATGTGGAAGAAGCGGTTATAAAAGAAAGGAAATGTGGAAGAAGCATTTGTGAGCCATAATGGCATAACCAATATTCGTAGTGTCCACGAGTATGAAAAGTCTTCTCGAACACGTATTTGATGATAAGTTGATAACTAAACTAAAGGTCCAATATTGAAAAATATTATGCACTCGATAATACATCTAGTTGCTCATCAGTTGTTGGAGTAGGAAATTTCCCCTTTATTGTAACTAAATTACTCAACTATTGTCTATTTGGTTTCCTAGAAAATTGGAAAAACATGGAAAACAAAATGAAAAGAAAAGAAAAGAAAAGAAAAGAAAAGAAATAGAAAAGTGATTTCTCACAATTGTTTGGTTGCTAAGAAAGAAAGAAAGAAGGAAAATAGAAACCCACGAAGGAAATTTGTGGTGGTGGTAGCGGCGGCGATGAAGGTTGGTGATGGGCTTGTGACTGTGGCAGCAGTGGAGGTGATACAATGTTTGTGTGATGGTCGTTGGGGTTTGGGTGGGGGGGCTTGAAACTCAAGATTTCCCTTTATTTTCTCCCAAAATTTAAGCTTTTAAAATGGAAATGAAATCCTCACTTTGAGAGAAAATTATGGGTTGATATTCTCTCATTTTTATTTTCCTGGAAAACTTTATTTGTAACCAAATGCTGGGAAATAAGAGTTTCTTTCACTTTTCTTTTCCACTTATTTTTTTCTAGGGAATCAAACTGGTTTTAAGTTTTTTTTGATTGGTAAAAACAACTGCATTAAGATTAAAAAAAGAGAGACAAAAGGTTCACAAGGCAGTGAACCAAAGGAAGGCAAAAACTAAAAAGCACAAACCAAAAGAAACAACAACAAAATACACTTTGCTTCGATTATTGGATGCATGCTAGATAGGGCAGAGTGATGAGATTTTAAAAAGCTAAAGTTTGTGGATAATGTGGGTTGACGGGGAAGGTAATATCTTCAGCACTAGGATTGCGCTATTAATGGAAATATGTAAAAAGTATCTTCTGAAATGTTGTGTATACTATCACACTTTTTGTAAAGTCCCCATTGTGAATAATTTTTCTTTTTCTTTTTTGAAATTAATTTTTGTTCCATAGTCCCTTTTGTCTAATCACATCTATACTCAGTAGTCAGTTGAATGATTTATTTCAGCGAATGCTTTATATCATAGTTGCCGGGAAGCTATGTACAAGGTGGGAAGCTCGCTTTCTAGGAAGCCCGTTTTCCAGGCTCACTTCCATCAATTCTCATTTAGTGGTCAAGGCCTCAAGAGGGTTATGTATTTACTATTTAGGAAGTAATGTAATAGACCTGAGTTTAAGGCCTACGACATATATCCTAAGCAAGTATCATTGAATTGAAACCTAAGACTCTAAGGTACCTACTTCTCCACAAATATCTCATATAAAATAAAATTTAAGGTATAATTGGTCATCCTAATATAATGGGAATGAGACATCTATATCTATTTCTCGCTTCCTGTTTCCTAAGAATTTTTTGAGCCTTGCTTCCCGCTTTTGTTTCGCTTCACGATTTGGTAACTATGCTTTATATTTCTTCTTTCTTTATACAATTCTCTTTATACATAAAAAATATTTGGTCAATGCTTTATATGAATTAATCAACATTTGATCCCGATTGATGACATAGTCGGATTGAGGTTTACAATTTGAATTTGTATAATAGACTAATGTTACCAAGTTTTGTGGTAAATTCAAGTTTCATGCCTCTTTTTGATTAAAACACAACTCACCTAAATGTTGTCATCAGAGAAAGTAGAAGTCTTCTGACATGTTGATTTTTTTGTTCTGGTTGAGGGGACCTGTTCTGACTTGTGTGTTAAAGCTTTACAGTTCAAAATTTGAGGATGAGATAAAACCCGAGTTAAAGCATACAGGAGCTGGTATTTTATCCATGGCAAATGCAGGCCCAAATACAAATGGAAGCCAGTTCTTTATTACCCTGGCACCAACTCAATCACTGGATGGTAATAATTTTATCTGTTCAGTTGCCATTAAAATTCATATTAGCTATCTCTTCAAAGTATTTTGAAATATTTCTGCTATGTTCAATATTTGGTTAGTGGCATCATGCTCCTTTTGTTACTGTTGTTTTAAGAGGTGGTATATGATGCACAGAGTGAAATTTCACGTTTTCCTCATCTACTGTCCACTTGATGAGCATACAGGGTGGTCAGGGTCCATCTGGTTGCAGTACCCCATCTAGGATATCCCTTGGCCCAAATCAGCATGACCAAATGATGATTTTAGCTGCTTATTTTTATGCATACATCCATAGATCTGATGCACTCGCACTATATGTACCTTAATGTAGTGTAAATCTACCAAAAAATAAAAAGCAACAGAAACAGAAGGAAAATTGGGTGAAAAAATACCTTGGATTGAAGACCAAAAATAAGCAACTTCTCCCAAAAATTAAGCTTTTGGATCGGAAAAGTGAAAAGTGTTCTTTTAGCGCTGAAATGAATTTCTTTTTGAAAGAAATTGGGTCTTGGATGGTTTCTTATGCAATTTGTTCTAAATGCCGTCACCGAGTAACACTTGCTAGTTGCTACATATTGTTAAGTAATAATGGAGATGGAAAATATTGCCTATATGTGTGATATTTTGCAAAATAGAAAAAAAATAAAAATGCAATGCATTGGGATTTATTAGGACAAAATTGTAAAACAAATAATGTATTTGGACTTTATGTCGGCCATATGTGAACCTACAAATGTCAGCTGGAATTTCACTTGTGTGAATTTTGTAAACCATGTGTTTATACATATCCCCTCAAAGGCTCAAACCAAATCATTTGCTTTCTTTTCCTAAGCAAGACGGCAACTAGCTTCAACAGAATATAGGCTTGGAAGCTTTTAGTCTTCTGCATCATTGGTACACTACTTTCTGCATCAGTTATACTACTTTTAAAGAACAGCTCATTATGGGTGCTAGAGTTTGACCTCTTTTTTTTTCCTGTACTAGTATTTGACCTCTTATCTTGCATTTATTGTCACCATTTGTGTTATTTCAATTTAAACGTCAATGACTCCTGGTGTGAGACTCAGAAGCTTGTTCTCTTATTTCTTCTAGAAAATCTTTTAGTGCAACTCTGTCTTCAAGTCTCATTATGATTTGATAATGCTTTGATTGGTGATTTCTCTTTTGTCCAGGAAAACATACAATATTTGGAAGAGTTTGTGGAGGGATGGAAATCATCAAGAGACTCGGTACTGTCCAAACTGACAATAATGATAGGTATGCCACTATGCCTTCTCCAAACATACTAATCTTTGAGGTCCTTGGCTTAGAACAATGGAACCACCTAAGACTTCACTAGGCCACAGGTCAAACTGACCAAATCATTCAAACTCTATATGTGGATGATTTTGGATGTCAGTTACATCATATTTAGCGACTGTTGAATAGAATGCGAGACTTGGATGGTCACAATCTTCCAATGGGGTCAATGACCCTTCGGTGTTCAATCGTTTGTACATACACTGCTACATGCTATGGTACTCGCTTCCTTCAACTTCCTCTTATAACCATGGACCTGGACGAAGTGAGCCTACATGGGTACTGTTAAATGTCATCTATGGTGGGATGTGTAAGCTGTACCCGAATAAAATCATATAAAAAAATATTGTGTAAAGTACTACGAAAAAAAAAGCTCGTAGGAATTGAAAAGAGATTATAATATACATTAATAGGAGAGTGACCTGTTCAAGTGAGAGTTATATTCTCTACCTTGTAATGATCAAATAGCTTTGATCCAGGGGAAGTGATCCAAGACAAGGTCAAGTATGTTATATTAATTTCTCACTTTTTGTGAGGAGATCATTTCCTATGTATAAAGATTAAACAACACTGAAAGAAAATCAACTCGTAGCTGTTTAGCTATTTCATAATGACATTGGAGTTGAGCAAGCTTGACACATAGGCCAAATGTATTCACACGAACTTGTACTGGGTATCATCGGTTATGTGTACGACATATGTGAGGATTTCCTTACACGTGATTGAGAAGATCTGTCTGAGAAAAGACAGGAATAATATATACTCATTAGCATCAATAATTGATCTTTGAAATAAAGACCTTATAGGGTTAAGCAGGGTTTGGCTGTGTTTTTGAAATATGTTTTTTTGCCATAAGAATAGGCTGGTGTACCCAGATTGTTTTTTAATCAATAACAAAAACAAATTTTTTAAAGAAACAATTCTGACCTAAATTTATCTTTTTAACGAAGCTTACTGTTTATTTGTTTTGGCGGGTTTTGAAATGCACACCTAAACAAATCCTTTTTTTCGTCATACAATATCCAACATGTTTATTTTAAAAACGTTTTCTGCGAGAAATGTTAAGTCCACGTTTCTATGGCAGCCTTATGTAATATCTTTCAACCTTTTAAAAAACATGCATATTCAGCTGCATGTCTACAAAGTGATAGACACTGCAGTAATGGTATGACTCCATCACGGTGCCAAACACACATTTTTCTTTTGCCTTTTGCAAAAAAATACTTCTTGATTGTATAGTTTGTATGCTTGCTAAGACTTTACTGAGTCCATCACAGTGCCAAACACACATTTTTCTTCTTCATTTCCTTTGACAAAAAATTCTTTTTGATTGTAATTTTGTTAGTTTTTGCTAAGCTTTACTAAGTGTTTAAATTGAAGCCACACTGATGCTTTCTCTTTTGTTAATTCAGACCCATCCACGATGTGAAGATATTGCGGACCACGGTCAAAGATTGATGCCAACGACTCAAAAGGATCTATTTTGCTGCTATATGCCTTCAGTAAGAAGAGTTAACAATATCATTGTCTTTGATTGTAAACTCTATATTTGGGTTGTGCAATCTTTTGTTACAGGAAAGATTCCTTACAGAAACGAAATAATATGTTATTGAGCTAGTAGTCGATATCAACTATAAGGGTCTGCAAAACCAGAATCAATGCTAAACCTGAATTTCTTGTTGATTTTCTGGAGATGAAAACTCATAGATCTCTGCAACATATTTGATTGAGATGGTTACCTATTGGATCTGCATAACCAGATCCAATGCTAAACCTTGATTTCTTTGTGATTTTCTGGAGATGGAAACTCATAGATCTCTACAACATATTTAATTGAGATGGTTACCTATTAATGATTGGTCTCAAGTGATGTTTGTATTATAGTTCATCATCATTGTCATCATCCTTGTCCCACTATAAAAAGAATAATAATAATTATTAAAAAAAAGAAAAATGAAAAAATGCTTGGTATCTTTTGTTCTTGATGAAATAACATACCTATTTTCATCTTGAGTGCAGCCACAATCTGTTTTTTCTCTGTGCCCAGACATATTATAGGAGAAACATGCTTACTTTTCTTCGCATAATTTTTCTCCATTGAATCTTATTTAGGCACTTCACCAATGGTAAAGCGAGATAATGGGCCCATACACAAAATAGATCACAAGTCTTCTAGGTGAAACATATACTATTTTTGGTATCCTGTCCCACATTTACCAATAAAATTATTTTAAATTTTTATTTGAGTCAGCATTTAGTCTTAGGGTCTGTTCTTTTCATGGGATTTGGAGATTGTACTTTTAAATTTCCTGGGATTTTCCAAATTTAACGCAATTCTTTTCATAAAATTTCCCACGTCTTGTAAATCCTATGTCGCTTTAAATCCCATCGAATGAAGGTTTTCGAGACCCATCAAAATTTCTTAAAAATAATCTTGCTCGAGACTTTTTAAATGGGAAGAGCCCAATAAAATTATGGTCTCCATTTGTCCTTCCTCTCCTCTTCACCCCCTGCGGCTGCTATATCTGTCTGCGATCTTTGGTAAGGCTCTCCACCTCTATGTATGTGCTTCAACAAGGTTATTTGGACGAAGCTGTTTGTTGATCTTCTTTTGGAAGGTTGTGGTCTAATACTAGAAAATTGTAAATTACAATACCTTCCGGGTTTGTAATAATTTGTTCTAAATCTTGATTTTGTAGATTTTGTGGGGGTACAGCAGATGGTAAAATCCATTGTTGAGGGATGTTAACATCAGACCATTTGATAGTTTTTGGAGTTACTACTTAAGATTTAGTTGGATTAAATTGTATTAAACAATTTGATAAAAGAACTCTAAAACTTAACTCTCTAAACAATTTTGCCTAAAAACTGAGAAGAAGTCTCCTTTTACAGAACATAAGGAACCTTCCCGTATTACACAACATTTGATTACATTTTGGATTCCATAAATATTTTGAAGAAGCTTTGAAGTCTGAATCTACTTTTGGTAGGAGAGAATCTGCTTTCGGTGTAAGAGACTGACTGTTTATCGGTTTAAACTGATGAAAAACATTTGGGAATAGTAGTGCTACAATTAAAGTTGATTTTTACTGTTCATCTTTTGACCTTTTGGGTTGGAGAATCATTACTATTGTTTTGGTTTTTGCTTTGAGGCGAAGACAACTGCAAAGTGATGAACAAGTCTAGAGTTAGAGGTCAATAACATAACAATCATCGCCATTGTCTAGAGCATAATTTGTAGAGGACACCTCAACATCCTTCTCGTCTTTGTTATCGCTATCAGAAATTTGAGATAATGCTTTCATGAGAACTTTTGAAGATAACTGTCATATTACCACTCCTGGAAAAACTCAATTTCCCAGCCATATCCATCATTGTCGTTGAGCTCATCCTTTGAATTGTTGTTATCATCGTTATTGGTATGATAATGCCAATCAGTAGTGGGATCAGTGAAATTAGTTTGGTTGGGATGATGTTGCAAATTTTGTCGAAGGGTTTTTTGCACGAAAGGAGATGAAGGAACAATACCATTGGTGATTTGGTATAATATCAAATGGGTATTAAGTGGAATTGGGCAAGCTAAAATGATGATACCTCCAGTGTCAGTAAGGACATGCCATGGATAGGTTTTGAGAATATGGTAGATCCGCATTAATCCATAGATCTTGCGAGTTTGGATATCTAAATTAGTATATTCTATATTTTGTTGACAACGAGGGCGAGTATCCAAACAACGGTCTATATCATGAATGAGAACAAGATGGGTTGTTGGATGACAGGTATACTCACTATTGGACGATTCAGGGCATGAACTGTATATCTCAAGATGAAGAAAAGAGTTGGGATTTGGGAAATGTTGCTGTTTACAAGCTTGGATGATGCAAATGGGAAAACCAATCAGATCATTTTGATGATGAGAATAAATTCCTTTTGTAAAACCATTTTCAAATAACCAAATTTTTTGATTTTGGGATTTGAGAGGAATATTTTCAAGTGTGAGGAGATTATAAGGATATGCGTTAAACGAGATACAGGAAAAAAATAATAATTATTTTTTGATCGATAAACCAAGCAAATATATAAATAAGAAAGTTTCACAAGTACATAGGAGCAGAGAGCGCATAGTTCACGAGGTCGTGAATCAATAATTATTAGCTTCAAGTTGAGAAAATGTATAAAGCCATTGCTTCAAAATTGTTAGAGTTTTGGAGAAAATAATACTGTTGATTTGGGCAGGCAGGGATAAGACATCTATTCTAAGTTGGTTTCTAACAGCATCAAATAATGCAATTTTTGGTTCAAGGATTTTTGAGGAAAGAAATTGAGGATTGTTAAGGATCATGGTATAGAATGATGAGTAAGGTTGTTTTGAAGAACTGGCTTCTGTGAATGTTGGAGTAGTTTTGATTTTGAAAAAAATTCTATCATAGGAAGTCAAAAAATGATATTGCATGACATCAATAGATTTTTCCAATAGTTTGGTGAAATGTAATTCCTTTGAACACCAAAGGTTGTCTAATGAGCAAACTTCATGGTTGGAAAGACCATTGATGAAATATGGATATGAATACTTCATTTGTTTGACGTCTTGTAAATATATAATTCCAAATTGAGTGCCTTTACCTTTGTCAAGATTTTTTATGTTTACCTTTATCTGATTTATCTAATGGAGCCATTGGGACCTGTAAAAGAGAAGGAGCAAAACAAATGGTGGTTGATATAGCATCGCCAAAGGTAGTGGCATGAAGCCGCAGAATAATGATGCTTATATCATGCACAAATAATTCGAGGATATATCATCGCACCAAAAAGGGGCTGGCATATAGCCACAATATAATGATGATTATCACAAGGTCAGTGTAGGCAAACATAGGTATTACCTATTGACTTCATAATGGGCTTCTCTCATGGATGCATTATCTCAAATTTCTGATAGCGATAACGAAGACGAGAAAAATGCTGAGGTGCCCTCTACAAATTATGCTTAAGACAATGACGATGATTGTTATGGTATAGACCTCTTAACTCTAGACTCATTCTTCACTTTGTAGCTGTCTTCCCCTCCAAGCAAAAGGCAAAACAACAGTAATGATTCGCCAACCCAAAAGGTCAGAAGATGAACAGTAAAAATCGACTTTTACTGTAGCACCACTGTTCCCAGATGCTCTTCATCAGTATAAACCGACAAACAGTCAGTCTCTCAGACTGAAAGCAGATTTTCTCATTTCGAAAGTAGATTAGAACTCAAAACATCTTCAAAATATTTTTGGAATCCAAAATGTAATCAAATGCTGTGTAATACGAGAATGTTCCTTATGTTCTGTAAAATGAGACCTCTTCTCAGTTTTTATGTAGAGTTGGTTAAAAAGTTATTTTATCCGCTACAATCTCTTGTACTCTTCTCTTTCGTTCAGTATTGCACTCCTCTATACATACTTTCTGTAAGTTCTTTTATCAATTAAAATTTTTTCGTTTTATGTTTATTTACATAATTTGCTTGTGTTTTATTTGTCTACAAACTATATAGTGTATAATTAATAAGATCTTAAAGATCTCTGTGTTGCATTAAGAGAATTGGTATCGGAGCCATGGTGAAGAATAGTGATTTATCCCAACCTAGGAAGACCCGTTACAGTCTACATCCTGGTAGTAAGACCCAATAGAGGCAGTGAATCCGTTGGTTCACAGAGTTGTAGGAGAAACCTAGACCTTAGATGAATTCCCTATTTAGATCTACGTCAATGACACCTTCTTCTAGTTCTGCACACCCTTCTTCAGTTCTTGTTAATTCTCATGAATATAGTTTTGATCAAATAGAACAAGATTTACAAAATTGGAATATTCCTAAAATTCCTCTCAAAACTATTTATAAAATCGGATCTTTCGATTTCTTAACTGAACAAAATATTAAGATTTCCGAACAAACTATTTCTCTCAAAAATGAATTTGAAACTATTCATTTTACTAGATACAAATACTATAAAGAAATATAAACAAAATATCAATATATTCATTATGGATTAATTCAAATAGCAGTCAAACCACTTACTAGATTAGGTATGAATGATACTCTGTAAACACAAAGAGTTTGTTGATTCTCTTTTAGGATCAGTATCCACCAGCTTATGTAATGGTCCTATTTATTTTAATTGCCATCCAAACTTTTATGTATATTTATTTGTTGATGGAATTCTAGATTCCATGACACTCAACATTCAAACAAAAGGATATGATTTTCATGCTGCAGATATATACCATTTTGCAGTCATATTTCATATTCATTATGAAGTCATGCATACTATCATTCCAAAGCACTTCAACAAAGTCCTCTAGGTGAAACAATTTTAATACAATCTAATCCAACTAAATCTTCAGTCCAAAAACTATCAAATGGTCCGATGTTAACATCCCTCAACAATGGATTTTACCATATGCTGTACCCCCACAAAATCTACAAAATCAAGATTTAGAACAAATTATTACAGACCCTAAAGGTACTGAAGTTTTATAATTTTCAAGTATTAGACCACAATCTTATGATATACAAAGTGTTACTAGTTCTCCAGATCAACCCTTAATTAGACCTCCTAGACATTCTATGAGTAATATTCCAAATAGTATTCATCCAAATTTACAAGGTATAAATACCAATCCTATACTTCAAACATACTATAGTACAAATGAACCTATAATTAAGCCTATTGATACATCTGTCTCTCCGATGTCCCCAACTCAATCACAGGTAGGTATGATTCAAAAAGATTTTTTACTATTGATAAACCCTTTTTAAATACTGATTTTGTCATCTGCAAACAACGACTAATGTGAATGGTATTTCAAAACTTTCTCCAAAAAACAAACACAAGACTATTTATAAGAATACAATAAGTTTTTAAATAATATTAAAAGTCAAAACTTTAGCTTACAAAACGTACCACAACTTGGAAAACTTTAGCTTCTGCTACTGCTTCTTCAAAAACAATTGAGTTCATTCATCCACCTAATGAAGCAATACATTTAACTCACCAGAATAATACTTTAATAGCATCCCCTATAAAAAACTTACTGATACTACTGATATGAATTCTATCACAAAACAACGAGCTATTAGAATGATCATAGAACAAAATGATTATACTAATCAATATGTTCAAACTATAGGCACACATCGCATTGAAAATATTATTCAAAAAGAAAACATCATTGATACTAAAATTAGTGAATCCTTTTTTAAACATTTTGATGAAAAATTAAAATTTTCTTTTGAAGACAATAATCAAGTATTAGATGACATATCTGCTAAACTTGCTGAATTATCTCCTTTTTTACAAAAAAATAAATCTATTACTACCATACAAAAAGATGATAATCAAATTTATAAAGTAACCGTCTCTTATGATCACAAACCTTATTACCATCAACCTAGTTTTCCTGATGTTTTGTTTGAAGAACGAGGCAATTTCACTCAAAGTACCTTCTATGCTAAAACCATTTATGAATGAAATATAGATGTCCAAAGTGATTATGAAATATTAAATACTTTACAAGCTATGACTATAATGGACATAGCTTATAAAACAGTTAATGCTCAAACCACGTAAAATCATATAATCCTAGCTATTGTTTCTGTCTTCTCTGGACAATTAAAAGGATGGTGGGATCATTACCTGAGTGATCTTGTTCGTCAATATATACTCACTGCTGTCAAAATGAATCTTGATGGAACTCCTATTTTGGATCCTAACGGACAACAAATTTTTGATTCTGTCGCAACTTTAATATTTTCAATTGCAAAATAATTTATTAGTGATCCTTCTCAAGTACGAGATCGTTCCACTGAAATCTTATCAAATCTCAGATGTGAACAGTTACAAGAATTTAGATGGTATAAAGATATGTTTAATACAAAAGTAATGATGAGAAGTGATTGTAATCAATCCTTCAAGAAAGAAAAATTTATTAATGGTTTACCAAATTTATTTGCTGAACGAATTAAAGCTAAAATTTGAGAATTAAATAATGGTGTTATACCATATGATAATCTTACTTATGGTGATCTAATAAACCTTATAAATGTTACTGGTTTATAGATTTGCTCCGAAATTAAATTACAAACTCAAATTAAAAAGTTACATCTCAATGAAAGAAATGAACTAGTCAATTTTTGCCAACAATTTCGATATGAAAATATTAAAACTCCTTTTCAGAAGTCTAAACACCAAAAGATTATAAAGCTAAATATCGAATGTATAAACGTCGATATAAAAAACGACTTACAAACACCAGTCTCCACAGTCAGTCAAAATACAACTTCTTCCAAACATAAAACATTTAAGAAAAAATCTTCATTCAAACCTAGTTCTTCTAAATCAAAATCTTATAACTCTATCAAATGTTATAATTGTGGTAAAATATGACATACTAGTAATCACTGCTAGTTAAAAAACAAAGTTAGTACTTTAGTTAATTCTGTCACTTCATTAGAAGACATCAAATTACAAATTAATGAATTAATAAATCAACAACAATATGTTCATGAAAACTTATCATCTGGATCATCTTCAGAGGATCAAATAAATGAAATATTTTATTCTGAAACATCTAGTGAGACATCTTCTCCAAATGAATTTCCTTATCAAATCACTTTTTGTTCTTGTAATCAATGTTAATTAGGGTTTCCTTGCAAAACAGAACATATTAATATGATTAGCTATAATGATCATACAAAACTCTTAAAATTTGCAGATCAGATTTTGGATCCGCAACAAAAATATGAATATCTAATTCAATTACAAAAAACCATACAACCTCAAGATTCACTTCCAACAACTTTGACTAATTATGATTTTTCAAATATTATGAATCGTTTGAAACAATCCCCAAATAATAAACCCTATTACAATCCAAGATCTTCAAAGAGAAATTTCTCAAATTAAATTAGAAATTAAAACTTTACAATCTAATATGCTTAGTCTACAACTCCAACATGTAAGTTGTCCTCATACTCTATTAGAAAATAAGAATTCTGCAGAACAAGAACAACCTTCTATAGGAGAATTAAATGATCCAAAATACATTAATTTAATTACCAAAATAAATTTTCAAAGATGACAAGTTGTTGTTACACTTGTTATTAATCATTCATTTAATCTTTCAACTACTACACTCATAGATTCAGATGCTGATTTAAATTGTATAAATGAAGGATTAATCCCTACAATATTCTTTGAAAAAACAACTGAATCTCTTAGCACTGCTAGCGGTTCTCAACTGCAAATTCAATACAAATTGTCCAATACACAAATTTGTGTTCATGGAGTTTGTACTAAAACAACTTTTATACTTGTTAAAAATCTAACACAAGGATTAATTCTTGGTACTCATTTTCTCACTCTTATACAACCATTTTTGGTTATTGACAAAGGTATTCGATCTACTATATTAAGCAAAGAAATTATTTTTGAATTTATATCTTCTCCAAAAGAGAAAGAAATCAATCTTTTAAAATATTATAGTTTTTCTCCCAATACAATTAACTTAATTACCCAGAAACAAAAACAGGTTAATTATTTGAAACAAGAAATTAAAATACAACATATAACAAAAACAATTGATAGATCCAGAACTTCAAAATCAAATTTATCAATTCCAACAAAAATTACCAACTGTTTGTAATGATGTTCCCAATTCTTTTTGGCATCGCAAAAAACATCAAGTCTCTTTACCTTTTGAAAAAGATTTTGATGAACGAAATATCCCTACTAAAGCTAGACCGATTCAAATGAATCATGAATTGTTAAATTACTAGAAATCAAATCTCTTTTAGACAAAAAGCTTATTAGGCCGAGTCATTCTCCTTGGAGATGTCTTGCCTTTTGTGTTAACAAAAATGCTGAACTTGAACGAGGAACACCCCGTTTAGTTATCTACTATAAAACCTTAAATACGGCTTTACAATGGACTAGATATCCAATCCCAAATCAAAAAGATCTTTTAAATAGATTAAGTAGTGCTATTATATTTTCAAAATTTGAATGGATTAGATATCCAATCCCAAACCAAAAAGATCTTTTAAATAGATTAAATAATGCTATTATATTTTAAAATTTTGATTTAAAATCAGGCTTTTGGCAAATACAAATTGCAAAAATTGATAGATACAAAATTGCTTTTACTCCTTTGGGTATTATGAATGGAATGCCATGCCCTTTGGACTTAAAATTGCTCTGTCTGAATTTCAAAATATGATGAATGACATTTTTACTCTCATTTTTTATTTTACTTTAGTTTAAATTGATGTTGTTTTAATATATTCAATATCTATTTCACAACATTGGAAACATTTACATAGTTTCTGTAAAACAATTCAACATAATGGTTTAGTTCTTTCTGCCACAAAAGTGAAATTATTTCAAACTAAAGTAAGGTTTTTAGGTCATTATATCCAGTATGGAACTATTATTCCAATTGCAAGGACATTACAATTTGCAAATAAATTTCTTGATGAAATTATTGATAAAAAACAACTGCAACGATTTTTAGGAAGTCTTAATTATATTGCTAATTTTTTCAAAAATCTTCAACCTCTGTGTCATCCTCTCCATCAACGCCTTCGTAAAAATCCACCTCCTTGGACAGATGAGCATACTCGAATTGTACGCCAAATCAAACATGTCAAATGTCTCCTTTGTTTAGGAAAAGTTGACCATACAACTTTCAAAATTGTTTAAACTGATGCCTCTGATTTTGGATATGGTGGTATCCTTATACACGTTTTCGATAATCAAGAACAACTTGTTAGATATACATTTGGTACTTGGTCTAGTAGTCAACAGAAATATTCCACTGTTAAGAAAGAATTACTTCCATTAGTTTTATGTATCAAAAAATTTCAGATTGATCTTCTAAATCAAACATTTTTGGTGTGCGGAGATTGTAAAGCTGCAAAAGATATTTAACAAAAAGATGTTAAAAATGATGTTTCAAAACATTTATTTGCCCGTTGGCAAACACTTCTTTTTGCATTTGATTTTAATATAAAAAATATAAGGTGATAAGAATTGTCTCCCTGACTTTCTTTCACTTGAGTTTTTGCAGCCTGGCCCTCTCAATTGTTCAAAATGAGTGATTCAAGGGCTAAACCCAAGCCCAAACCTATGTCTATTGCATCCTATGCTCAAAAGGGCCATACTTCAACTCCAGGCCCATCAACTCCAAGTCCACAAAAAGCAAAAACCCAAACTTCCTACAATAAACGCATAACTTTTAACCCCAATCCATCTCAATATGGTTTTCCTTTATCTCAAAACCCTTTTGCTATTCAAAACAAACCCTCTGTCTGGTCCACCCATAAGACCCACCAAACCTCTTACCTTTGCACAAACAGTGAAATCATCCACACAAACTCCTATTCAAACTGCTCATGATTCTACTCCACTGCCTCTGAGTATTTTTCTAAACCAAACTTTTTAACCATTATGGAAATTGAGGATGAATTCAATTATTCTACTCCTCTTTAAATTTCTGCTCGTTGTTCTCAAACAATGAGAATTTCCTACCGAGGATTCTTATAAAACCCAACAATTTTATGAGCTAATTCTTGTTGCTACCAACTCAATTACTCTAACTCATAATCAATGCACCAAAGATCCTTCTCAAATAGCCTTTTCCAAATGTCAAATTAACCAAATTTATACTCACTTCTTGGCGTGTTATTCCAAATACACCTAAATACTTTCCTCCAGAAGCTCAATTTGATCCTCCCACTTATGCTTATTGGGATTATAAAGATGCCTGGTACGAGGCTTTTTACTTTCAAAACCAAATTCGTTCCCATTCATGGTTATTCTTTTTTACTAATACTAAAACCTTTGCACCTGTACCCATGTGGTTTTCCAAATGGTGGCATTTCTTTGGCCCCATTGAACAAATTCTCCCTCCAAATGTCCATGCAAGTTTCCAATTATATTCTGCCAATTTCTTTGATGTCGATACAAAATCTCGTGACCTTTGTTTTCCTTCACTTTTTCACTTCTTTATCAACTTTTCTCTGCCTGGATTACTTCATGGGAATTTCAAATTCTTCCTCCCGAAACTGAATATTTACCTGCACTTTTTATCCGCCATTTTAAAACTAAATGGTGGATTCTTGCAAAACTGATCAAGTATTTCAATCCGCTGTCTTAGCCTGGTTCCGTTCTCGTCACAAACCAACACATCAACAGTCAGAATTTCTCCTGATCAAAAGCCAACTACAAGCCCGTTCCAAATTTAACGCTATTCTTTTCATAAAATTTCCCATGTCTTGTAAATCCTGTCACTTTAAATCCCATCAAATGAAGGTTTCAAGACCCATCAAAATTTCTTAAAAATAATCTTGCTTGAGACTTTTTAAATGGGGAGGGCCCAATAAAATTATGGTCTCCATTCATTCTTCCTCTCCTCTGCACCCCCTGCGGCTGCTATATCTGGCTGCGATCTTTGGTAAGGCTCTCCACCTCTATGTATGTGCTTCAACAAGGTTATCTGGACTAAGCTGTTTATTGATCTTCTTTTGGATTGTTAAGATAGTGGATAGGAAATCATAATCTTTCAGATGTGTTTGAAAAATTGCTTTCAAGTCTCTGGAGATGGGTATCCTGTCTATATTTTCTTGGAATGAATTGATCTATGGCAAACATATTTTGGTGTGAACCAAAGGGCTTGTTACCTTCTGTTGTGTAGATATTGTTTCTTGTGTGGATTTGATGTGATTTTCTTCTCGACCGACTCCATTCAATGGAACTAGTGAAACAGCATTTTGTCCCCGGATTAACTCCATTAGCAGCAGGTTTTTAATCATCTTTTCAGATCAAGGTTCGACCGGCTGGTGTTCTTCCAATATGACCACAGCCTGATCAGTTCCCTCCGACCCCTGTACTTGTAGGATGTATTCAGAATGGGACCTACACCCATTTGTTTGGGGCAAAATCAGATCCTACTTCAAAGCTTTTGTCTTTGTTGGTATTCAAATGGGATGCTGGATCATTAAACGGTGTTGATGCATGCAAGATTCAAAGAGGATATGATACTATGAACCCTACTAGTTTTTGGGTTTTTCACAATTTTTTTTATTAGATGGTATTTCTTCTTTTAATGTTTTCATTTTAATGGTTGATTGATTCTTTGAAGTATTAGACGATGATGCTCTATGTTCTTTGTTTTTTAATTTCTTTTCCTCTTTTGTTAGAAGCTGTCTTCAAATCATGGTTTTATTTGATATGATCTGTGATACTGTTGCGATTATTGGGTTTTTGATTTTTTCAATCTTCACTGGTTTGAGAGTATGAATTGGGTTGCCCTTTTGTTTTATTTTTGAATCTAAAAGGTTGTGCTTGTGTCTCTGTTTGTTTTGTTTTTGTAGTTTGAATTCACTGTGTAATGCTTCTAAAGCTTGTGTAACACCTTTTTTTATAACTGAGACATTAGAATGGGTTCTGCCTTTTTTTAGAATGGGTTCTGCCTTGAGACCAACTGTTTTCATATCATGTACCATGATTGAAGTTTTAAATGTTGGGGCAGCACGTCATATTTTTATAGGTTCGTGTGGACTTGATACTAGAAATGGTATACAACTCCGCCAAGAGGATTTGCTTTATCATATTCTCTAGCAGCTGTTGGAGAACATCACCTCCTTAAAGCTCTAGCAAAGTTTAAGAAAATATGGAAAAATAAAACTGGTGCCACACAAAATTTTGATCTCAGAGATCTGTTCAAGTAGAAATACCATTTAGTTTAACGTTGACAAAACAATGTCTCCTGAAATTTTAGGCACCGTTCTTCATAAAAGTTTTTCTACTTTTCAGGAATAGAATAAAAAAATTTGTGTTTGACAATGTGTTTTTTCAAAACATTTCTTAGAAACAATGTTTTTTAAATACTGGTTTTTTGGTAATGAGTATTTTTTTTTTTTGAAACTATATCATTTCACAACACTCTACATGATAAGTGCTTACACATAAGATAAGTGTCCACCTCCAACCCCACCATTGCCACCACTCTCACTGTCGCCACCACCTCATCCTTACTTCGACCTCCATTGGTGCCACCTACATCACTCCCCAGTGGTAGTCCCCACCACCATTGTCAGCAGCTCACTCCTATCCCACTGCCAGCACCTCACCACCACTGCCCTCGCCGCCACCATCGCCGCTCCCCACTCCTTACCACAACCATTGCCCCCATCAATTCATCCCTACCATCACTCTCACCACCACCATTCCCCATGTCCCACCTCACCCTCTCTATCAGGACCACTCCTAGCATCACCATCCTCACCACCTCCATAATGGCAATTTCTTGCTCCATGGGTAAAATTTGTAACAAGACATAATTTAGATAATTTAATGAAACTTTACAATTGAATTAATGAATATTTAATTATATAATCAAGTTGAAATAGTACAATAATAATCTTAATTTTTCGCATCCAAACATGATTAATTTTGTTTCTGTTTTCTATGATTGATTCTAATAAATTTGGCTATTTCCAAACAATTCTTAACACAGAATCATTCAAGATAGTCCAAACTAATCTATTTTTAGAAGCAGAGAATCACCAAGAACAGTAAGAAGTAACATAGAAACGATGGAACCCGCAAACCCCAGTTTGGGCTAAATTTGGACCTAGCCCATCTTATCTATAATAGGCCCGAACCCAGCCCGGCCAGAACCTAGCCCATGTGAAAAAATGAGTTCCGAGTTAGCCCGCATGGGCCAGCCTGTACTCAGTTCGGGCCTGACCCATGCGGGCCAGCCCATAATCAACAACCAGGTCTATTTTTTTTTAGTATTTTAACATACGATTCAGCAGTGTTCATCAAACTTTACAATTGGAAACTGTGTTGAACAGGTAATATAAAGTTGTTCATGCTCAAGGTAAAATAGACATAATATTTATTAAATGGGAAATAGTTCTGTGGAGTTCTTGTATTCCAGTCAAGTTCCATGAGGATTGTAGAGTTATATGCTTCTATTGCTGTGTTTGCACTGCTACATCTTTCTGCTTTAATTTGAGGCCGGGCATATATTTGTAATGCCTAATACTTGTATATAATCTCAGGAAAACATTTCTATCTTCTAAATTCTTAAAGTGATATCAGTATTATTAAGTGTATTTGTATGCTCTCTAATCTCCGAGGCGTACCTGTTTTGGGAGTGAGAGAGGTGTTCAAGCTTACTTAGTTACCTAAGATCATTTACATGCTCCCCTTTCTTTAAAATATTCATTTATCATTATAGATAAAAAGAAACTTATTTACAGCTAAAATTGTGCTATCACATTATATGTACTAGTGGGCGGCACGTGCAATGCACATGAGAGAGAGAGAGAGAGAGAGGAAGGAGATAGGGTGTGCCTCTTTATTGAGAGACAAATGAGGGAGCATGAGAGAAGATAAGGATAAAGATTTGAGAGGGAATCATGGAGATATAAATGGATTAGTGTTAGTTGTAGTTGATATTACTTCAATACCCCTACTAACTTTTATCATTTAAAATAAGATAACATAATATTTTAGTTTTTTTTATATGGAGTTATGGCTAAAATAGGAAAAAAATAATAAAATTTCACCTTACTAACTATTTTCATTGTAAAATACCATAAAATTGGGACTCATTAGGAATATTAGAAAAAAATCGACCAATTTTAAAACTCCACTTGTTAGTTGTAGTTGATATTACTTCAATACCCCTACTAACTTTTCTCATGTATAATAATATAACATAATATTTTAATTTTTTTATATGGAGTTATGGATAAAATAGGAAAAAAATAATAAAAATTCACCTTACTAACTATTTTCATAGTAAGAGACCATACAATTCGGACTCATTAGGAATATTAGAAAAAAATCAATCAATTTTTAAACCCGGCTTCTCTCATTGTAATAGGAGAGAAGAAAAGAGATGTGAGTTCGGGCATGACTGGGTTATGCTAGCTGGGCAATGGTCAACCCAAACCCAGCCCGAGCTCAACTTTGGGCCTATAATCAAATCAGAACCCAACCCAGCCTATAAACATCAGGTCCAGCCCGTCCTTAAAATGGGTTGGGTCGGGCTGGCCCAGCCCACTGTACAGCCCTAGTGGCTAGGAGACTTAAGGAATATGTTGACTAATATGTGGTTATGGTAACTTGAAGAGATCAATTCCCATTTACAAATTGCCATCCAGAAAGCCAGAAATCCCTTCCTTGTCGGCATTTAAGAACGAGTCTTAGTGCTATAATATTTTTTTCAGAAATTGTTTTATCTTTCCATTCCAAACATCCAGAAGCCATTTCCTCAAAAAGTTGAAACCAGAACTATCCTCAAATTAGCTTTCAAATATCTAAACATATTTGTAGACTCTCAAGCTAGGATTTCAAACCTTCTCCCACTCCAAATGATCTGACATAACTACGTAATATTCAGACCAACCATCAGTCAAATCTAAAGCTTGCTTGGTTAGAGGGAAAATAGGTGTAATGAATTCTTATGCTGCAAAATGAGCTTTTTCCTGTAAATAATTCTACAGTTCTAAGTCCTGTACTTTTGCAAGTTTTGTCATTGTCAAGATGTCTTTTGAGAATTTGTGAACTAGATGTATCATACTTTTCATCTCATGGGTTGCAATTCCCATAAAACTTCAAATACAGCAAAATGAATGATTTCAAATCTCATAAGACTGACTTGAAATCTCATGGTACGAATTAATCTTGTAATAAACTTTGACAAAGTGACTCAAATTTCCTAACTATCCTCACACAGCAAAAGATGAGATACCGGCAAGTGAAATTCTCTCTAAAAAATGAAAAAGAGAATTATTTCCGAGAAAAATTTTTCTTTTCCACAATGTTATCCTTCCAAACAAACAAAGCCAAATGAACGAATTTCACTTCTAATTACATATAGGTAAAGAAAAGATGTAAGAAAACATGAACATCCAAACCCGAAACAGCCCACTGCATCTTCTGCTCGAATAATCATCTGAATCTTGATCCTGCACAGACAAGAATCAAGATACTGGCTGTAGCCAATATATTAAAAAATTGTGATATCTTGTGCCAGGTAGGCCATACTGTCGCCATGGCTCGAGTCAGCCTCAATTCCAGCAGAAGCCACAATAAATATTACAAAGGGGTAAGAGACTTAGTTTGCCCCGCCGAAGCAATACATATACAAATCTTCTGACACAGCCGCACAGAATACACCCCAATGGATCTCTGCATGGGAAGCACTAGCAGACCAATTTTATTTTAGCTCAACTTCCCTGGATTTGCATTTTGATTCAATTCATCCCCATTTCCTCCGAAAGTGGAAAGGTTTAGCATAGAAGTTTGTATCGGATTTAATCCATTGCTCTTAATAGATCCTGTGGGACTTTCTCTTGGGGTTGAGATCCTTGTGGGCTCAGTGAATCTCACAGATTGCTCTTCAGGAACCACTTCCTGCTGCTGTTTCTGTAGCATTTCCATGTTCCTCAAAGATGGCATATGGCCTCTACAGTACCTGCGCCATATGTCCCGGTATGTTGACTCCAGACCAATTATGAAGTTTGGTCCATCACAGACTGGGGACTTGGACATGAGGTCCCGGAGACTCATCCTCAGGTTTGAGAGAGCTGTAATGTCGGAGGCCATCTGAAGAGCCAATTGGACATATTCGTCTTCATTTTTTGCAATTAGATGTCCTAACCCTGAATTGTAATTAACCAATTCTTTTCTCAGTAATTTGAATTTTGGGATGGTAAAGAACAAATAATAATAATTGCATTAGAAGGAATAATAATTTCCTGTTAACGTGCATAAATCACATAAACCTGCATACATGCATCAGAGACTAATGATTACATAAACCTGCATACATGCATCAGAGACTAATGATTTAGGATATATCTAAGTTTCAGTTGAAGAAATTCTACACAAGTCCAGCACTCGTGTCTGAATAAGGTTACTCTGAAGAATCTTGACGTTGTTGGTCTTAATTAAGAATTTGGAAAGGAGAGGATAAAGAATATAGAAATTCAAGAATTTAGTTTTTCTTCAATTACACACCATTGGACAACTCTCTGTGTGAACCTGATGTAGCCGCAAACGTGGGAAGAGATAATAAATTGCAAAATTGCAAAAACTGATCACAGACTCCGCTACAGCATAACAATTCAAGAAAAGGGCGATAAAACTCAATGGCTTAAAGATGAAAATTGTAGTTCTAGCCGATGCAACAAACACAAAGCAATGGAGTATTAACTCTGAATTTATAAACAAATATCACAAGAACTTGAAATTAAACTTGTTACATAATGGAAGACCACCCCTTTTATGGACTTTACTGAGCTCCAACTTCCTACTTTTAAACATTTCCTAAACTAATCCTACTTCTATTCTAACTATACATTACATTTCAATAAAAAAAATCTGGAATAACAAAATATTTCTAATAACTAATCTAGCTTGATAATGAACAAAACCCTATTTGTTGTCATTATTTTTGCCACTGATTTTTAGACCACCTTTTGAGCCTTGAAAAGTCAATTCTCAACAAAATGTAGAAAATAGACGTCACAGGTCTTGAAAAGATCATTCCATCGAGTAAAATATCACTGAAAAATGAATATACAAGCACAAAACTATGCCTCTCAAAAGCTGATTGCATCAAGTCCATTACCAAAGCCAGAAACAAATACAAGTAAAACGGAAGAGAAAAGTGGGAAGCAAGGCTTAAAAAAATCTTTAAAAAATGAGAACAAAGAAATGAGATATAGGAGTCTCATTCCCATTATATTTGTATGAGCAGCCAAACCTTAGATTTTATCATACACGAGACATTTGTGGAGAAACAGATGCCTTAGGCTCCAACCCAATGATACTATCCCAATTACCTAGGCTGTAGACTCGGGTCTATCCTATCACTTCCCACATACATAGCCTCCTTTGACAACTCAAGAGGACGTGATGCAAGCAAGTATGGGAAACGAGTAGGTGTGTAAACGGGCAGGGTCAGCCCACCTAAAAAATTGTGTAAAATTTTGCCTTTGACCTAAATGGGCCTAGTTAGTCGGGCCAACCCGCTTAGAAGCCCACCAAAACAGGCCACGGGCTTTAAACTCCAAACCTATCCCAACTAATAATCGGGCCGGGCCACGGGGCAACCCAGCCAATTGACACCCCTAGAAACGAGCTGCCTAGGAAGTGAGTAGCCGACCTTGTACATAGCTTCCCTGCAACTATGTTCCAAACACTTCCCTTATGGATTATGGAATTTTCCGAGTGTTGATGACATGAACCAAGATTCACAATTGCACCATGATGGGTCCTTTCTCTTCAATGTTCAGAAGTAGTGAAGAATATTTAATCTCTGCCATGATAGTGCTCGCCATATTCTTGAAACCACCAGACCAAGGTTGCGCACAGTTGAAGAATTGAGTCAATCCCCATAAAATCAGCATCTTCTAAATGTTCACCGGTTCAAATTAAGGGTGGTCTCGAAAACCAAACCTTTTGTCATATTATGAATGACCAACTTAATTAAACCATCAATATTTATTTCTTAACCTCTCGGTAATTAATTGGACACTCTCTCCTTATCCTTGTGCCCATTTTTGTGTTCAAAATTGTAAAGTGAATAAACTTCCTAGGACTCTTTTCCTCTAATTTCTTCTTGACAAGAATAGTCTCTTGGCCCCTTCCGGCTAGATTGATTCTTTGTCCATTTTTTCAAAATAAGTAGATGTGCTTCTCAGGGTATATAAAGCTCCCCATTCGTCTAGCCACGGACTTCTGTAGGCAATGTGGTATCGCTCTGTTGGAGCAATAAAGTCATCTACATGAACTTTCCCCGTGGAATATCTAATGAGAAATTTATTATCTTGTTTTATTACTTGTCAGTGTCTCATCCAACTTTATTAATTTTTCACTGTTTCTTGAGAAATATAATTCTTGCTGTCACTGTTATCAATCACAATGCTAACGATTTTTCCCAAGATGGTGCATACAGTTCTAAACACTATTGCCACGATTTCCCCAAGATTGAGCAAGTTCTCATATCTCAATCTTGCTTTGATATCACTTGGCATAGCCAAAAGCGTGGGAAGAGCAAAATGCTTGAACTAATTATAAACTCCACTTGAGTGTAGATATAAGCCCAAAGAACTAATAATGCTAGAAAACAACAATAAAACTCACCAATTTAGAGCTGGAAATAGTAGTCTATAGCTGTCTCAAACACAAAACAATGGAGTACAAACTCTAAATTTCTTAAATTTGTATTATTAGAACTTGAACTTGAACATGAATCTCGAATCCTTTTATAAACCTTTACTAAACTCCTAAGTAATAATTTTAAACACTTTCCTAAAGCAATCATAGTTCTGTTCTAATTCTACTTGCCTTATTCGATAAAATATCTATAATAGCAACTTAAAGTTCAACTCCCTACTTTCTTAACTAACAAGAAAAACTTTCTAATAAAATTAATTTTGTCTAATAATAAACAAATCCCTAATTTTTGTCAATTTTTGCCACTGATTACCACTTTTTGATGCCTAAAACAACAAAATCACCACAATATAGTGGAAATAGCCGTTAAGAGATCTGTTTAGCAAGCCAAGGATCACAGAAAATGAATATACGAGCACGAAAAAGTTACACCTTTCAAAAGCCAACTATATCAGAAACTGAAGAATGCATCTCTTTTGGAACTGTATCAGCTCAAGTGAGGTTTTAAAAAAATGTTGACTGCTCATATAATCAACAGAAATTCAAATATTTCCAATTCCATATATCCATACTTGATAGACAGTCTAGACTAGCTTATCATCCTCTAAAGATCTTATTGACTACTTGTCCTATTGGTTATGTAATTTTTTACCAAAACTGTGATTTGTCTTTTTAACCTCACTCATCATTAGATAGAGAGCTTCCATTTTCAGAAGAGATCTCAAGGATCTTTTCTTATAATTGGTAATCAGAGAAATCACAATCGAATCAATCAAGTCAATCACAATATAGACATAATTCCCCATGCACCAAAAAGACTAAATGGACATTGGTATCAAATAGGCAGAGACTAGTCTGCATGCTAGTTTAACAAATTGCAACGGGCATCTATGTCTGGAGTTGACTATAAATACCATCATCATCAATGTCTTATCCCAAATATTTGAGGCCGGCAACACGAATTCTGTTCCATCATTTTTTCTGTCGGTAAAGATGAGATATATAGATTACTCATTAAGAAACATATATAGCAAAACAGGGAATGCGGTTGAAGATATGAACCAAAAGAAAGCTAGAGATGAAACTAAATCAACAAGAAGATAAACTTTCTGGACCCATCATAACCCACATAGCCACTCCTCATCAAAATCCTTCCTAATAGCACACCAGGATCTGAGAAGATCACATACAATTGAGAAAACCCGCTCCTCAACAAAACAATCGTTGAAAACTCTTATGTTGCACTCCGACCATAAAAATCAACAAATAGCCCCTAGCAACATATCCCAAACCACTGAAGTAGGTATCTTCAACAAAATCAATAACCAGCAAGATAAGGAGTCCCGAAAGGAGCAAAGAAATATCCAAACGATCCTCAGACGGATGAGAAACTTGCTCCAAATAGCCGAAGCGAAAGGACAATGTAACAATAAGTGATTCACTTACTCTTTCGTACTAAGGCACAAAAAGCAACGATTAGCTAACTTCCAACTTTTATTTTTCAAATGATCGCATGTGAGAATCTTATCCAACACTGGCGACCAAAGGAAGAAAGTCACCTTTGACAGTATACTTCGATTCCATACAGCTTGATGGGGGAAACGGCAAGCTAGGATTGGCCTGCAAATAATGAAAAATTATCTCTGCAAAAAAACCTTTGGCATCTCTAGACCGAATTCGAACATCCGCCCTCAGAATACAATGGGTGACACAAGACAAGCGCCTCAAGAGACGCAGGACACCAACTATCTCCCAATCACGAAAGTTTCGCCTAAACCTAGGAACCCACAAGGCCACACAAAAGAAGAAACAACCTCCTCAAAATAGGATGCCACCACCACACCCCTATCCACTATCCCAAGATTGCTGAAGTCAACCCTGAGGGGGTTAGCACCACACCAAACATCCTCCTAGAACCTCACATCCAGACCATTACCTATCCTAAACTTTGTGTTTCTTGAAAACACCAAACGATTGTTCAAGATAGCTTTCCAAAAACCCATCCCATATGTTCCTTGAACATCTTTTGAACTCCAAACATTGTTTATCCCAAACTTTGCGACAATATTCTTTCTCCAAGGGCTCTCTTTCCTCCCTAAAGCGTCATAACCACTTACTGATGTAGCCCATTGTAGTTGAGGGTTAATTGATTCAAAGTGCAGAATAAACCCTTAAGTATCAAAATCAGTATTCAAAATTTCAAACTCAATTCTCAATTCATTTTCAAGTAGATCAATTAATCTCCAATTATCCCAATTCAGTAATATAAGGTTTACTCCAATATAGGGGAAAACCCTAAGCACTTGGTATATCGAACAAGATAATCAAAACAAATTAGATTCCTTATCTAGTATGCTACCCGAAATCAACCCTAGACATTAAGGTTTCAAATTTTGAATTCATTTAATGATTGCAGATTTTGAGTATAAGGAAAAGTGACCTTCTTGAGAAATCAGCAATAGAACAAACTAATAATCCAATAAGATCAACTAGTAGATTATGATTAACCTTACTAGAATGATAGATATGAGAAGAGGCGAAGTTAAATTACCTCGATCGATGGATGGAGTGAAGAACAATGAATATTGTTCTAGGAGAAATCAAGGATCTCTTCCTAAAGATAATAAGTAAACTTCTATTCTAATTCAACATTAGAAAGCTTGTAGAAATATTCACTGCAGAAATTTATTCAATAATAAAAAAAAGTGACACCTCAAGGAGTTATATAACTAGTTAAAGGGAAAGAAACCCTAAAACCCTAATTAGAAATACTAGAATAAGGAAATTACTAATTCTAATAGCAATCTAACTCTAATGGTAATAGAATAAGTCAACATAACTTGTTTCTATTAACCTCCTAACTCTAATAGGAAAGGAAATCAATTACTAATTGCTGAAAATTCTGAAAATCCGGTAAGAACCATAATTTACCAAAATACCCCTAAGAATGAGATTTGTCATATCTCCACAACTAATGACCTGACTGGAGCCATAGGGGTGTCGTACCACTTGAGAAGTGGTCCCCTAGCTTGCGGTTGGGCTGGTTAGATTAGGGTGGGTCCATGTGGGCCCCACTAGCATTTTGCCTAATCTTCTTCTTGCGAAAATACACTTTTAATGGCTGATCCCCACCACTTACCTAGCAAGGACTTATTAAACTCTCAACATAAGGACGGATATTCAAACCCCAAGATTTCATTGGACGGGAAACAAACTTCCAATCAACTAAATGATATTTTTCGATCTCGACCCACTCATTCCATAAGAATTTTCTTTGTAACCTCTCCAACTTAGTCATAATGGAGACTGGTATGGTAAGAAGAGCCAAAAAGTAGGTTGGAAAACTACTTAACGAGCTCTTTTAAAAAGTGAGTCTACCTCCTTTGCAAACATAAGAAGACTTCCACCCTGCTAGCTTATATCAGAATCTGTTGATGACGAGATCCCACGCCGATTTGGATTTGTATCTCACATCGAGAGGCAAACCCAAGTAGGTAGAAGGTTGAAAACCCGCCTGGCACCCTAGACAGTCGGCCAATTCTACCACATTCGGGACATCCCCCACTCTATAAATCACACATTTACCAAGGTTTATCCTATGACCAGAGACCGCCTCGAAACAAAGGAAGAGACATCGGATACCCCAATTGCCTACTGGAAATGATTTTCGGCAAGTATTGCTTGCCAAAAATGGCTGGAAATCACCCCCAAACCAAATATATTTCAGGCCTTTTCAGTTTGATCGGACCCAAGCATTTTTTTGAACCATCAAACTGATATGACGATTCACCGTCCAGTCAAAATGGTTTGACGGTCCAAGAATGGGTTTTAACCATTTACGATTTTAAGGTTTTGTGAACCCCTTAATATGCCTAGTTGACAGTCCGGTGCAGTCCAATTTTTTTAACATTGACTCCAACTACTAAGCATAATGATATTGGAAATTCTACCCTATTGGGTTTTTCTCAGCATGTAAGGATCTTCTGGACCTCTCGTCCGTTTCACACAAATTTGTGCATAAAATATGCTAGTCAGTGACAAGGCATGAGGGGATTGGCGTTGTGACAAAACAAAAGCAGACGTGTCAAAAAATGGATGGGCAGCCCTTTTCGATCCTTGGAAAGCCTTGCAACCAAAAAGCTTCTAGTTCAAAAGCAATATGTGTTGTGTGGCCCATTTGAAATCAAAAAAGAAAAGAGAACTTTTGTCAAGTTCCTTTAATGTCTTTGTAGAAATCTCAGGATGCTTAAATTAGCAGCCTTGGGGGGAGGTTAGTGAAGTGGGAGTGAACCCACCAAATTTTGTCAGCTGCTGCATATTCTGCTGCAATTTTTAGTGTTCTGGAGATCCAATGATTCAACAAAATGAGATTTTGAATCAACCACAAACCCAACGAGGCATATAACATGTATTAAGTCATTCCAAAGCAATCTAAGCAAAATGATAATGCAACAGAAAAGGCTTTCAAAATCAGAAGGAAGGAAATTCGCTCACCAACTTTGCCGATAAGACTCACACCCACGTTATGGGCATGTACTGAACCTGCCATAGTGATACATGGAACCCCCATGTACAAGGATTCGCATGTTGTAGTTGTTCCGGCATATGGAAAAGTATCCAAGCTATATGCAGAGATATATAACATCATGGTTAGAAAACATACTCAGAAAATGACAAATGCTGGAGGAAATAAGAATCAATGGCAATTAAAAATATCAGTTTTCTAAGAGAGTAAGGGATGGAGAAAACAATCAGAAATGTTACTCATCATTTTATCAGCCAAATACCATATAGTCCATACACCTATCGAAAGACTAAAATGAAGAGCTCCTTGATTTTGAACCAAAGATATGGTGCTGATTTGAGTACAAGTCCATGGGAGTGGGACTACTCATTTACAACTGTTAGAACAAGACTGGAAGGCATCGTCCTCCCTACCTATACGCTTGCCAAGCATGGAGCAGGATTGAGATTACCATCTCCACATAGGATATCTGTACCAGCAAGTTCACAGCATTTTAGTGGACCGTCAATATTTTCTTCATATCCAAATAATGTGAGTAATCTAATGATAGGATCATTTACCAAGGAAGCATCTCTTCAGTGCGAATGCCAATTGCTCCCAACTCCCCAACAAACACATCACATCATGGGTAGGGAGGATGGCCTCTTCCAGTCCTTATTTGATACTGCTTTTTTTTTTTGTTTGGATTGGTCTTGAAATTACTCATAGGATCGTTTGGTTACGTGTTTCTATGAGAAACTTTCTTCTGGACCTGAAATGTTTCTTGCTGAAACATTTCTGGAAAACGTTCTGAAAAATTAATTTGTTTGGATGTCGCCCACAAGAAGCTTCTTGTGGGACCCAAAGAAGCGAATGATACCCAAATGAGCCTAACCCAATTCTGATGTCATAGAGAAGGCGACCTTGCTGAAACCAAAATCGTCAACAAAATCTATAGCCAAGTAAAAGAAGGAATGACTCCCACAATGGACCAGAAGGCAAAAGAAAAGGAGAAAAACAAGAGGAAACAAAATCGCAGTAGTTGCTCATTGACACTGGCAAACTGAATCAAATAGAAAATAAGTAAACAAGAAATAGCATATATATGTTTCTATCCAATTCGCAGAAATAGAGAAATAGCATAGAATTTAGTTATTTAATCCAATCTGCATATATTTAAGGAGGAAATAAGATTTTTGACTGGGTGAACTACTAAGGAAATGCGACCCAAGATTTACCTAATGTCCATGAGGGAATACGCTTGCAAATGATCATGGTTGAGAAGAATTAGAGGCAGAAGATCAACACGAAGTGACTCCAGTCCCAACTGCTCCAATGTTGAAAGAAACCTCAGCCTTACACTATCACAACAGAAGGGCTTACACTTCACCACAAGTCGGGAGTTTGGAACCGCACATAGTATCCTCGCCCAAACTTGCAAAACTTTTGGTGTTATCTGCAAAAAAAATTCAAAACTAAAATCATAACTAATCAAGACACAATATTTTCCACCACAAACTAAATAGCTACATTTATATTCGAAGTTTCATTCTGTCAAAACCAATACCTTTGCTAAATTATTAAAGCTCCCAAAAGTAATAAAACCGTTGGAAAGAGCAGGGGTTGGAGAAACGGGCCCAGCCTCAGGGGAAGGTGTATAACAAAGGAAACATTCAGGCAAGCGGACCAACTCCTCAATATGCCTGTCATTTAATAAAACTATCATTAATGAATATAGTACTACGAAAAGGAATGCATGGTTAACAATTGAAAATGCAGTGAAAAAAAAGCCTACTTCTGGCTTGTATCAGGAGGGTCAGCCAATGAATCAGAGATCCTATAATCAATGGCAGGCAAACCAGTTGTGTTTGGGTAGCCAATCCAAGTCGCCTACAACAGAGGAAGTTCACAAGAAAATCAGAGACAAAGCAAACGGCGCTTAGCAAATTCAAGATTTGCTACGAGGAAAGAGATTCATGATCAAATACAGTTCCAGCATTTCAAATAATAACACCATGATAGTGTAGACATCTAGAAGATCTATCTTAACATATATACGACAGATAAGAAATGAAATAGTACACAAATCAATAGTTCCATCTCTTCAAGAGACTTCATGATTTGTTAACTTGTGTTATAGATAAATTACCTACGTGAAAGCGAAAATCTACTCTCCAAACTGAACCAGAGATAAGACATCTCATCATAGGAATAAACTCAGATAAAGCGCCAAGTCCATATGGTTTCTCTATAGCTTTCTTCAACAAGTACTAAAGGATCATTAAAGACGATATCATGAGGGTGCTTGAAGAGCGTCATCATAATGGTTCACTAGTAACAAGTGCTAAGGCAATCTTCAAAGTCCAAGCCGATGAGAGTTTTAATGGAAGACAGATTTGAAGAGTTTCATTATGGTGGTTCACTAGTCAGAAATGTTAATGCAGCCTTCAAAGTCTGAGTCCAAGAGAGTTTTAATGGCAGACAGATTTTGGACTAGGCATTGATAGCTAACCAATGCATTGATCCTCGTATAATGGAAAAAGCTTATGATATGTGGGTCAGAAGTTCCTGGATTACACCCTCAGTAGAATGGGTATCAGCGCAAGGTGGAGAAAGTGGATGAAGATTTCTTCTCTTTGGTGACCTTTTTGATTCTAGTTACTGGGTACCTGTCAGGTTTCTACCACAGCAACACAGGTTTTCAGCAGAGCAATCCTCTTTCCCCTTTTTTTTTGTTCATCTTGGCGGTGAATAGGATGCTTAAGAGGGTTCAAGTGATCGCCATGCTGTGATTTGCCAGAGGGACTCTCTACGGGGCCAGGCGGCCCCATAAACTCTCACCTTCAGTTTGCCAATGACTCAATCAAGGCAATTATGACTAGCCCAGATACTTAAGGTGTATGTTATGTTTTTCTGAGGTGGCCTCAGATCTCTGGATGAATCTTTCAAGGAGTGTAGTGCATGCAGTGGCATTGATCTAGCAAGCTGCTGGATTGCAGGACCGGAACCTTTCCCTCATCTCAACTGGGACTACCATAAGGGGCCAACTATTAATCCAAGGGGATCTTGGATAGGTCGCGGAAAGATTTAAGTGCAGCTTCGCCCCATGGAAGAGAGCATTTGTCCAAGGTTGGGAAGTTGACTCTCATCTAGTCTACTTTGTTCAGTCTAACCATATACTTTATGTCCATGTTCTAGATTCTAACTTTTGTAGAGGCTCGCATCCCGGGTTTGCTCCCTGTGATTTGTGTGTTCAACTCCCACTCCTCGACTTACCCTGGTGTCCGTAGCAAAATTCCGAGTGGTGTGGATACCTGAAGGGACTAGTCCTTGCCTCAAAGGGGTTGGGACACCCTCCATTACCAAAAAATAAAGAATTTAAAAGTGACTTTCTGTGGAATGGAATGAAGAATAGGAAGAAATAGTATTTGGTTGAATGAAACAGATGTATAGACCTAAAGGAGAAATAGGGTCTGGGTTTGTGACCCTTTAGTCTCATTAACAAAACCTGCTAAGGAAGTGGTTCCGGAGGGTTGGGACGAACAGGGCAGGCTAGAAAGAGGTGATTTCTAGGAAGTATGGGTGCTGCAGAGGTGGGGGGGGGAGGCGATTGGTCAGGGTTCCAAGCAGTCAGGTGTGAGCGTTTGGAGGGACATCAGAAACATACAAAAGGAGTTTGAAAGAGCATTTCGTACAAGGTGGGCAAAGGCAGTAGTAAGATTTTTGGAAGATATTTAGTGCAGGGATTCCCGCATTAGCAATCAATTTTGCTGATATTTATACCATGGCAGCTGAAAGTGGAGCCTTGTTGGTGAGTCGTGTAGATTGGAGCCAAGGTGGGGGAATGTGAATGCCAAGAATTGGAATGAAAGCAAATGACTGGAAAGTGACTGCTTTATTTAATTTAATTTCCAAATTAGATCACTACAATTGGTGGCGAGGATCATGGTCAACGTATATGAAAGTGGGGCAAACCAGGTGCCTTTTCGTACAATATTTTGTGGAAGCTTTCGGATGGCAAGAATCATCTCACTCATGACTACTTAGAGTGGAACTCTCTTATTTCGTCGAAAGGTAGTTTTTTGCATATAGATGGCGTGCTATAAAAATCTCATAGTGGATCATCTCATTAGTAGGAAATAGTTTATTCTTGTTGATATATGTAATATTGAGGGTATATTTGTAAAAAGGTACATATGTAATATTATCTTCTTAATATAAGATGCTAGTAGGACTTTCTTTCCCTTACTAAGCAATTTACCATTATCTCTTCTCCCTTTTCTCTTCTCTAAACCCTAAATCCTTCAAACCCTTTCTCCAACTTGGTATCAGAGCTTCATAGAAGGAAGGAAAAGATCTTTTAAAACCACAAAAACAACAAAGAAAGGAGGACAGCTGAAACGTTTTTAGCCATACCCATCTCTAGCCTTATGGCCAAGCCTTATTTCCTTATTTTCGTTCTCTCCGAAGGTAATTTCTTAGAGAGTTTGATTTTAGAGGATTTTTGAATCATATATCTTGTAATTTGGTTCATTTTTGAAGAAGTTAAAATGATTTGAAGAAAAATACAGAAAAATTCTAGTAAAATAACTGTTTAAGTTCATATCTGTTTTCGCTCAAATGAGACAATTTTAATGGTGTTTGTTGATCATGGATGAACCGGCTTTTTTTGTAAAAAAAACGTTTTCATACTGAGTTTACTTCATTTGGTTGAGATTTGAAGGTTCTATATGATTTTTTTGAGCATGTTCTTACCGATTTTCATTGTTGAAGAGAGTTTTATACTTTGTTTACTTATTATAGCATCTTAGATTGTTGTTTTTGGTAATCTTAATACCTTTGGTTAATGTTTTGATGAAGTTTTGATTACGTGGAGGTGTGATTTAATTTTTCCCTTAAGTTTCTTCTATGGATGTTAAGAATCTTATTATGCCGGCTCTTTTCGACTCTGTTGTCCACTCTATCACCAATATTAAATTCAACGGTGATAATTTTCTTGCGTGGTGAAACTCTGTTGAGCTTTAAATTGGGGTCGTTCTAAGATGGGGTATCTTGATGGTAAAACCCCTAGGCCGAAGACCGATATTTCTGAGATTGCTCTATGAAATGCCGAGAATTGCATTATTTTGGGCTGCTTGTTTAATTTTATGGAGCCTCAGATAGCCGGGAATTACATTTTTTATATGGATTGTCATGAGCTTTGGGAGACTCTTATTCAGACTTATGCATTAGTGGAGAATGATGCTTGGATTTATCAACTTACTCGTGAAATTGCTCACTTTCAGTAAGGGGATATGCCTATTTCTGATTATTTTGGGGCTCTTTGGCGTCGTTGGGAAGAATTGAGCCATTATGAGTCTTTCTGAATTGTTTGTTGTTTCTGCAAAGATTATGACGAAGTGAATTGAGAACATCGCATTTATGATTTCTTGGGCGGCCTTCAGGCTAAATTTGAGGAGTTGTGCACTCAAATTGTTGCCATGTCTCCCTTCTCTTCGATTGGTGTACTTCACTGTGTTCAGTGAGGAACGCCAACGGGTTGTTATGTCTTCGAGCTTCCCCCTCCTATGCTCCCTCCGAATCATACTGCCTTTTGCTACTGATTTCTGTCCTCCTCTAGGATATGGTAGGGGGACTGATAGGAGTCGTCGAGGTCGTGGTGGACATGGTCGTGGCAGATTTACTACTCTTTGTGCTCATTGTGGTATAATGGGATATGATCGTGATCATTGTTATTGCCTGCATGGCTATCCTGAGGGGTTAACAGTCTTGTCTTGCGGCTCATTTTACTACGACTCCTACGATTGATTCTTCACCTGCTGCTGCAAGTGATCCTTTGGAGCCCTTGAGAGCTCAGGTTGCTAAGATGATCCACACTGAGTTCCGTCTGCAAAGTGACTGAAACTTATGCTGCTTCATCTTCACTTGTTGCCTTAGGTATCCATGTTCCCTCTGCGTCTGTTAGCACTACATCGTCTTCTTGCCCTAGCTGGGTAATTGTTTTCGGAAGGTGAGTCACAAGGTTATTCCATTTATTCACCTCCATCTCCTACTACCAAGGTTCGCTTGACTGATGGTTCCGTTACTCCCGTTTTAGGAACAAGGCACTTTCTTGTATCTTCATCTCTCTTTCTTTATCTCATGTTTTACATGTTCATTATTTATCTTCTAACCTTCTTTCAGTTAGTAGTCTTACTACCAAACTCAATTGTTGTGCAATGTTTTATCCTTCTCATTGTCTCTTTCAAGACCTGACTACGAGGAGGATTGTTGGTAGAGGCGTGAAAAGAGGCGGACTGTACTATCTTGATACTGATTATGCTCTTGATCGTGTCCCAACTACTGCTATTGTTTTTCCTTTTTCTGTTGATGCTACTCATGATACTTATCATTTATGGCATGCCAAGCTTGGGCATGTTAGATCTAAGACTGTGTTCTTTGATTCTTACTTTAGTAAATTGTGTTCTTCATCTACTTTTCAATGTGATACTTGTGAGCTTACTAAACATGTTCGCATTGTTTATCCTTCTCACATGCATAGATGTCATTCTACTTTTGAGCTTGTTCATTCTGATGTTTGGGGTTCATCTCCGGTTATCTTTAGTGATGGTTTTTGTTATTATGTTACTTTTATCGATGAGTACACTCGAGCTACTTGGGTTTACCTTATTAAATCTAAGGATGCTATGGTTCTTACCCAATTTGGTGGTCTTGTTAAGGTCATTCGATCTGATAATGGTGGTGAGTATCTATCCGCCCATTTTGTCCAATATCTTCACACTCATGGTATATTGCTAATCAGCTTACCTGTCCGTACACCTCTTAACAAAATGGTGTTGCTGAGTGCAAGAATCGTCATTTAGTGGGTGTCACTTGCTCCTTGTTGCGAGGCATGCAAGTGCCTAAGCCTTTTTGGTCTATGGCCATTCTCATTGCATGTGTTCTCATCAATCGGGCACTTTCTCGTGTTCTTGATGGTTTCTCACCTTATCAGCTTCTTTGTCCTGCAACTAATATTTTTCCAATTGAGCCATGGGTATTTGGTTGTACCTGCTTTGTTCAGGATCTTTGTCCAAGTTGTCAGAATTTGGACGATAAGGCAATTTGATGTGTCTTTGTTGGTTATTCTAGCGCATCGAAGGGTTATCGGTGTTATGATCCCCAATCGCGTCACTTCTTTGTCTCTCTGGATGTTAAATTTTTGTGACAGTACCATATTTCTCTCCTACTCCTACTGTCTCTACCATCTCTCTGTCTTTACCTCGTCATGTGTCTGCTGTCTCTTTGCCTTTACCTGTTCCAAGAGATCTTCTGCGGCAGAAGGAGCTTCTCACGTACTCTCGTCAACAACTGCTTGGTTCTCTCTTTGATGCGTCTTTATCACAGTCTTCCCCGTAGACCACTCCATCGGGTACTTCTTCACCTTCCTTTATTCTTGTTCATACTTCTCCTATTATTACTTTTGTTGCTTCTGATCTTGAGTTCTCTATTGCTCATCGTACCAGGCTTTCCTCTCCGCTATTAATACTGTGACTATTCCTCGATCTGTTTGTGTTGTTCTTCTTCATCCTGAGTGGAAGGGTGCAATGGTTGACGAGGTGAATGTTTATCAGTCTAATCATACTTGGGATATGAATCCCTTTCTAGCTGGGAAGAAACTTGTGGACTGTCGTTGAGTTTTCACGGTCAAACATAACTCTGATGGTGGTGTTGCTCGGTATAAGGCTTGTCATGTCGCCCGCGACTTTACTCAAGACTTATGGACTTGACTATGATGCTACTTTTGTTCATGTGGCCAAACTGACTTCTGTTCGTGTTCTTTCTCTTATGGTTAATCAAAGTCGGCCTCTCTATTAATTGGACATCAAGAATGTCTTTCTTAATAGGCATCTCACTGAGGAGGTATATATGGATCCCCCTCCTGGTTTCCTGCTCCAGGAGGGAATTGGGAAGGTTTGTAGACTTCAGAAGTCTATATATAGTTTGAAGCAGTCACCTCGTGTTTGGTTCCATCGCTTCAGTGAATTGGTTCTAAGAATGGGATTTCAGCGATGTCACTCTGATCAAACTGTCTTCATCCACTTTGGCGCCTTATGTCGTACTATACTTCAGGTATATGTTGATGTTATTATTTTGACTGGTGATGACTCCTCTTTTATCTCTCATACTAAGAGTGAGTTGGGGCGTACCTTTGATGTCAAAGACTTAGGTCATCTGAAGTACTTCCTTGGTCTAGATATTGCTCGATCTAAGAAGAGAATTTTTCTGTCACAACAGAAGTATGCTCTTGATTTGTTGAGTGATACTAGTATGAGTGGGTGTAAACCCGCTACTTCTCTCATGGATCTGAAGCTCTCTTTACAAGATAGTGAGGGTGACCTTCCAAATCTTGATGCCTATCAATGTTAGCCCATATCTCATCCTCACTTGACCGGATATTACGTTTATTGTTAGCATGGTTAGTCAGTTTATGCATGCTCCTCGTGTCACATCTTGTTGTACATGTACATCGTATTTTTCGATATATCAAGTCTAAACCCAGTTGTGGACTTGTATATTGCTCACATGGGCATCTTGAGATCTCCGGCTATACAGATGCCGATTGGGCTGGATCTACTACTGATAGTCGCTCCACCTCTGGCTATTGTGCTTTTCTTGGGGGCAACTTTTTTTTAAATCGATAATCCAAGCAAATATATTAGAAAGAAAAGCAGAACTACATAGATAAAAACAACGCAAAGTTCACGAGGTCGTGAACCGATACACAAAACATGAAATAAAGACCAATAAAAACATTAAAGCGCCTGATATCAACCTCACTGTCCCTAGACCAAATCAAACCAACATTATGCCCAAATCCACCCCCACCTGCCTAGTAGAGCACCAAGCCAGAACCATCTTGGGGGCAACTTGGTTGCATGAAAGAGTAAAAAGCAACCCGTTGTTTCTCGCACTAGTGCTGAAACAAAATATCGGGCTCTTGCTCATGGGACTAATGAAGTTCTGCGGCTTCGTTCTCTCCTTTCCGAGTTAGGGTTTCCTGTTAAAGGCCCTATGTCTTTATATTGTGATAATGAGGCTGCCACGAAGATTGTTTCTGATTTTGTGCTTCATGAAAGGATAGAGCATATTGAAGTAGATATTCATTTTCTCCGAGAGAAAGTTCGGGTTCATTATCTCTTCATCATGTTTCATCTTCTCAACAACTTGCTGACATCTTCACTAAGCTTGTTGGCCCCGCTATCCTCTAGGATATTATTGTCAAGCTGGGCATACTTTATGTTTATGCTCCAGCTTAAGGGGGAGTGTTGATATATGTAATATCGATGATCTATTTGTAAAATGGTATATATGTAATGTTCTATTCTTAATATAAGACGCTAGTAAGACTTTCTTTCCCTTACTAAGTAATTTACCCTAATTTTTTCTCTATTTTCTCTTCTCTAAACCCTAAATCCTCCAAACCCTTTCTCCAACTATTCCAACATGTGCAACATGAGCATAAAAGGTAGTGAGTCAGTGGAACATTAGCTACTTCACTGTGAGTTCTCATAAGCGGTCTGGCATTTCTCCTATAATTGATGGGTAACGCTCAAATATTTCTCAACGCTGGGTGGCCGTCAGGTGTGTACCGGCACCAAGGAAAGGTCCTGCAGAGATTGATCCCTCTTGCATAAGTTGGTGCATTTGGGAAAAGAGGAACATAAACTTCTTTTACAGCAAATCAGACTCGGTCCAGTCGGTAATCAAGATGATAGTGCTGTTAGTATTTCTTAGACCTCCATTCTCAAGAACTTCAGGGATGTTTCAGCAGCTAAATTTGGTCCTAACTGGGTTGTAGTTTTGGGGAACTTATAGCAATTTTGTACACATTTGGGTTATCTCTGCTTCCCCAAGATAGCCTTTTGAGTCTAGGGTTCACCTTTTTTTATCAATGAAATTAAACTACTCAAAAAATATAAAAATTGTAAAAATAAAATATAAAAAATGCTATAAGTTCCTTCTGACGCCCTTACTTTTGGAATTTCCTTCTGACACCGTTACTTCACCCCTGCCGCCCAAAAAAATCACTTTAAAGCTTCTCAACCACCTCACAATCAAATCAGGCATCTTGAAGAGAGACATGTGGAACACTAGAAGACTAGCCAGAGGCCCAGAGCACTCTTAATTAGTCATTCGCTCGGCGAGGAACAATAAACTCTTCTTACAGCCTGCTAATCTTATTTTAACTCTCTCAATCATAGGATTCCAAATGCCTTTGGCTATAGGTCTGGACATAAGGGAAAGCCTAGGTATTAGTATGGCACTTACTTTAGCGACACCCAAGTGCCTGAGCACATTCTTAGGCCAAACCTACCTCAACATTTCCAGCACATATTAAGGAGCTTTGAAATGTTGATTTGTAAACCAGAGGCTACCTCAATGCACCTAAAGATAGCCCTAACATTAAGGGTGAACATGGGCCAGGTGGCTTGCATTTTTGAGATTTTTGAACAGGCCAAGCCTGAGCTCGACCCATTTACAAGAGCTTCTTTTTGTGGTCCAAAATCGGCTCATTAACAATCCTACCTCCCATTCAGCACATCCTCCTTGGAAGCATCCACAAATATCAATTATCATATCCATACTAGAGATAAGTGATTGGGGGGCCTGCAGCACCTACCTAGAACCCCTCAATGAACCTAATTCCTGCTCTCACCAACATCCTGCTCGGGGCCTCGAAAACCAAGATAAACAAAAGGGTGGATATGGGATAGCCATGATGAAGGACTCTGGAACTGAAAAATTGATTTGAAGGTGCCTCGTTGACCAGGATTGGAAACGAAGGAGTCGACACATAAGCTCAAATCTGGCATCCATCCAAAGGCAAAACTCGTACATGCCAATAAAGAAAATCACATTCAACATAGTACTAATCTTTTTTCACATAAATCTAACACATAAAACCTTCTAGAGTCCTAATTCTGGAATTAAAGACTCACTGGCAATCAAACTCCCGCGGCCCCGCCACAAGCTTTTTGCTTGCAGTAAAAATCATTTGGTACGCCCCTACCACCTCCCACAGGACGACCTTGAGCCTGGTCTCCAAACCTTTAGCCATAATGTTGTATAAGCCAGTAACAGGACTAATTAGCTTAAAGTCCTTCCGTCATGGTAACAAAATTCTCAAAAATTCGCAAATTATTTGCAAATTTTAGGTGTGCCGCATTATTCGCGGATTGTGCAAATTATTTCCGAATTATTCGCGAATTTCACAATAATTTGTTTAAACTGCTTATTTTGTATATTATCTAATCAAATTGTCGGATATTTTTATTATTATTATTATTTTTTCCCGGATTTTTCTGAACTTGACCCTTGTCGAATATTTCCCGAACCCCAACTTCGTCACTATGACGTTCGGAATGAGGGTGATGAATGTCGAATTAACCGCCCTATCCCACCCTCCTCCTGGAACCAACCAACTTCTGCAGATATTTGATGACATTGAAGTAACCCAATATGCACCATGAGCAATTTTAAGAGTTGGGAACCACCTCAAGCTCCGACCTCAGACCCACTCGGAAGCTTCTAGAAATGGGACTGCATACAGAGGAAAAAGGCCACTCAAAATTAAAAAAAACATAACTCCTAATGAGAACAGACGAGAAGACTCCAGTCAATAGGTCAAGTGTCTCCAAAGTCCAAACAATTAAAATCCCACATCAGGATCGTAATTCACGTTAGATATATTTGTCAATTGTTATTTTTATTAATTATTACCATCTTACTCTAAAGTATGACATGGTAATAAGGAAAAATTAGGTTTTTTATGTAAGTAAACGATGTTCAAATCTAAACTGGTGGCGGATTACTTCCCTTATTTCATCATGGTATAAGACCAATTTTCGTTCGACAATCTTATTATTAATTTTATTCTAGATCAAATCGAAAAAGTCAATCAAGGGCAGGTAACTTCTTTATTACTTCTGTTATCCTCACACTTCTATGAGTTCCTTGAATATTAAATCAAGAGAGCCTGATCATGTACACCATTTTCTATTGATTCAAGAGTTTCTGGCCAATTAAAGGAATTATCTATACTTTTTTCTTTTTTCCAATCAAAGGAATTATTGGTCAACGTACACTGCTCTAAGCAAACAAGCCCACTATCTCAAAGCACACCCAAGGGTGTGGAAGAACAAGATAGGGGTGCATGGGCATATAAGTTGATCTCTATGGACTGTCCTCTCTATTAGATGTCCAAGTAATGGCAGACTAAAATTCTCCTACTTCTAGAGTACCATGGGAAGCCCAATAACAAGAAATGCCATTTTTTTCAAAAATTCACAAATTATTCGCACATTTTAGGACTGCAGAACTATTCGAGTTTATTTCGCGAATTTTTGGATTCACGAATTATTCGTGAATTTCCCGAATTTTGGAAATAATTCATTTTTAAACTACTTATTTTGTATATTTTTTAATCAAATTGTTCGGTAAATTTTATAATTAAATAAAATGTTTCTAATTTTCCCAATTTTTTTCGAACTTGACCCTTACCGAATTATTTACGAACCCCAACTTTGTCACTATGATGGGAAGAGGATTGATCAGCTAGATTATTTATAGTGTAAAATAACATTTTAAGCTTGTAATTGAACCATTCTTCTAAATTCAATAATAATGTAGCTTTCTCTTTCCTTTCTTTAATAATATTGAGAAGAATGGTACTAGATATGTCCTGATATTACAGTATAAGTCTAGCATAAGCCCCAATCCATACGGAGTCATTTACAACCAAAGGCCAAGAATTTGGTTGATCTTAAATGCTGGCATCAAGAGGAAATTAGAAATAACTGATTCACATATACCAGCTACAGAATTTTTTAACCTTTTTTTTTGGGGGGTTTGGGGATGTACAAAATTGGCCCACTTTTCCCTTGCAAATTTACACATGCTTGTTGTGCTTAATTTTTAGTGCAAACTTTTAAATTTGAGATACCATGAATTGTGCTTCTTCTATCGCACGATTTCATCAGTTCTCATAAAAACATATTCCTTACAGTACACTAAAATCCCATTATATATATACATATTATTATATGTATATATTTATTTATTTACATACGTATGTATATGTACATACGGACAATGTACAAATTCCTCCAATTGAACAGCTAATATTTCCTTGTACCCTTAGAAGCAGAAATAAGAAAGGTGACTCCATAGCTGCAGTTGAGGCTGGACAATGTTATTTTTCCTAGGGGAGCATTTTCCTTTCTTTTGTTTTCTGTTTGATGTTTACATCGTTTGATTTCTCTAGGGGACCATTTTCCCTTCTTTTGATTTCTGCTTCATTTTAAATTCTATTGATTTCATCTTCTTCTACCCTTAGAATCAAATATAAGAAAGGTGACCCCATAAACTGCAGTTGAAGCTGGCCAAAGTTCCTTCTATGAATTAATTTTCTTCCAAAGCAAAATAAAGGCAAACCACTATGTTTTAGTATGCAAAGTGTCCGAGTTAATAAGTAAATTAGCATACAAGGAAAATTAGAAAAAAGAGGTGACTTGCCACAAGAATGAAATAATTTACTCAATCTATTCTAGAACTTCCATTACATATAATATATTATTTACAGCTCATCTGCAGCTTCCTCAAATTCAAAAGAATTACAAATAAATTACCGGAAAATCAAAAATAAAGAGAGAAACAACAGCTCATAATTGGAACCCTAACTTCTGAAAAGAAAAAAGAAAAACATACAAGGCAATAACCAATCATGTCGCACGTATATGCGAAACAAATTTGTGAAATGAAAAGATTATGATCATTAATATACCTGGACAGGTGCAGGTCGGCATGCCATCATTCCTAACCTATTATTAGCTGTATGACCAGTAAGTTCTACCAAGATGTCAACCTTATCTTCTCTAACCATGCTCACAACCTTCTTCTCGTCAATTCCATAAATATCTCTCCATAGCCCACCCTTTTTTAAGACTTTCTCTCTAAATCTATTAGTTTTTGCATCTGCCTACAAAACCATAGGAAAAACTTAGTGAAAAGTTGGTCCTAAAAAGTAAAACCATAGTACATTTAGGCACTCTTTTCTTTTCATATGGCATTAGAAAAACATTGTTTCCCATTAATAGCAACATGAGTTTGTAAGCAAAAACATTTAGTTTCCATCAAGCACACAAAGGAAAATGCAGAAGAAATATTTACAGAACAGCATTTATATGTATAAGAATATAGATGCCAGATACTCATATGAATACCACAAGCAATAGCCAACAAGTATAATTTATTCACAAAGTTGTAGAAGCATAAACTGTAAATAACTAATACCTTCACAACTGCTGAATAAACAACAACCTTGTAATTTTGATAATCATGATAAACAAGGGGCGCTTCAATGAAATATGATACAGAATGAGTAAAATAATCCGGAGACACATATCCAACTACAAGTGGCCGTTCCGGATCTTTTGAGTTGTCCCAAGATGTGTACTGTTGATATAGCCTCATAAAGCGCCTACCCCAGTCCCTGCAAGTAAACATTTCAATTTAGATGAACCCTCCAAGAAGCTAAAGCTTTACATCTGTCAATTACTAAAAAAATTTGATCCAGTAAAGATAATATTTGAATTTAGATCATGGTTTAAAATTTTGGCGAAACCGTTACGTATCGCTCGATACATAATGGTTTCGGTTGCTCCCGTTACCCAATACCGTGGCTTTACACAGTTTTTCTGAAAAAAATGTGTATTGCCCGAAATTGTTACGTATCGGGCGTTATCGCGATTTTAACATTATAAAGGGTTCCGAAAATCCCTAAACTCATTCTAAAACCTCATCTTTGCTTCCTCTCTTCTTCTCTACCTATTCTTACATCTTTTTCCTGAAATCCTTTTGTTTTTTGTTGATTAACAAATTGATTTAAGGTTTGATTCATAGATTTTAAGGAATCCAAGGCAAGTTCTTTATTTTGGGAGAACTCACTTCATGAGCTAAATCGGGTAAGTTTTCTCCAAAATTTTACTTAAATCATGTTCATTTCAACTAAAACTAACTAAATGCATGTGAGTTCTGATGCAGGTGCTAAAACAGTTATTTATAATGTAGATGTTGGTCAAGGGCAAGATGTCGATTGGACTAGAGCTGGGATTTAGGAACCTGAGACTGAACAATATTCGACTTCTTCATACTACATGGAAGGGTATGCTTTGTTTCCCCAGTATCAGTATGGAGCTTGTGGTTATGGATACCCTCCCACATATCTCCAGCAGGGCCTGCAGTACTATTAGTCACAGGATTTTTTCAACGGATTCCCACACGACTATGCCCAAGCCTAAGCCGCTACTATGAAAGTCTCTATCACCATCCTTACATTCAACAAAATAGAAATGATGATGATGAAGATGATGAGCCAGCCCGTAATTCTATGTGGCTTTAGCACTTAGCAGTGTGTGGACTGGATTCTGTGTATGTTTCAACCCTTGACCCATCTAATTTCATTATTTTTACATTTTAAGCTTCATATTGGCTTTAGAAGTATCTTGTTACTCATTTATTGCATGTTTTTTTTTTCTATTTATTGAGATTTTTTAAAGCAAAAAATGAGTCCGATATGGTGTCCGAAACCGCTTTTTTAAACCCTGATTTAGATGGACCCTCCAAGAAATTAAAAGCTTTACATCTGTCAATTAACATTTTTTTTAATCCGGTAAAGATAACATCTGTTAATTAATAATGAGTAATGACCATATGCTAGGAAGCATTACTAATTTTATGTAAAACAAAAATGTGAAACAAAACATAAAATGGTAAATGAAATTACCCTCCGACACTTAATCTGTATGATGACTATAAAAAAGAAGTTATTACTGATAAATGATTCAGCAGATTAAAATAATAATCTGCTGCAAAAATCAACATTTAGAGAAAATGCCAATCAATGTCCTGTGAAATAGTATCTATTATGAAACAAAGTTTAGAATGGACTGGTAGCACGATTTTATCCAGAAGAACAGGGTTTGTAGAAACAGAATATCACACCGCTCATACCAAGAAACAGTGATTTCAGCACGTAAGATGCTTACTTGATTGCCTCAGGAATGTTTTCAAGCAAGAAAAGGTTTTAGAACAATCATAAGATAAGATTCTTATAATACCAAAGCAGGTGGTCCACAGGTTGACTTTTTGTCATCCATTCACAATAACCAAAACATATCTATGCATGAAAAGTTGAAAATGAAATAGAACTTTAAATAAAACAAAACAGATCATTTCCTTCATTCTAAATAAAAAATATTTATGCCTGACAAGTTAATGATTATATGGAAGACATAAAAATACGGATAAGAATTTACTGATACCTGTGAGCCTCAAAAAGTTTATCATCATTTCCCTCGTTTATGTAGTTCATCGCAAGCAATCGATTCTGTAAAAAAAATGGTCATTAAAACCCAGATCTGATAAAACCCTAATTAAGAAAGAGCGCCCAATAAGCATGAGGCTGAAGAGAATTTCAGCAAACACTCAATACAGATGTCTTGTTCGTTGAATGAAAGAGAGAAATATTTGTCTCTATACAGATATTACAAAGTATGAAACTGCAATATGCAGATGCAACATTTTTTTTTTTGATAATCAAAGTGTATATATATCAAAACGCAAGGCAAGACAGTTCAGCAAGATGGAATTCACAAGAGTGTAAAACAAGCTCCCCGACAGAAAGTGTGAGAAGGCTGGGCTTTCAACCCGAAATCTCCCCAATGTCTTCCCCAACTCGACAAATGGAACACAATTCCAGCACGACTAAGCAGATACGAATGGGAACTCAAACACTCTCTTTCCATATGAAGGAAGGACCCACTCCACTCCTACTTGGGAGAGCAAAAACCCCCACCGCGAAAGGGCAATGCAAACAGATGATCCACTGGTTCTTCCGCTCTGAGGCACATGAAACAATGATTAGTCATCCTCCACCTTCTGCTTTTCAAATGATTAGATAGAATCTTATTCAAAGAGGCAGGTGGAGTATGGCAAACCACTGTTACTTATGCCTGATTGAAAAAGAGACAGTAGATCACTTGACTTTGCATTGTCCTATTGTCTTTGGGATATGGGCATTCTTCCTATCCTAGTTAGGTGTGGAGTGGATATGGGCATTCTTCCTATCCTAGTTAGGTGTGGAGTGGGTCTTCCCTCTCTCATTTCTGAGCTTCTTATCAGGTTGGCAATTGTCGCCCCTGGTGGGAGCAAACGAATCTATTTAGACTATGGTACCTGGAGCTATCTATTGGGGGGTTTAGAAAGAAAGGAATAGTAGTGCCTTTGACAATTTCTCCTCTTCCAACCCTCGCACCTTAGCTTGTATCCGTCGTATGCTTGTGGAATGGTCCTCTTTCGTAGTGGGGTGGGGAAGTCAGGAATATTTTGTCGTGAGAAGAACAATTTCTATACTTCCCCAAAGTTATTTAGACTATGCTACTTGGAGCTATTTCTTGGGGGATTTAGAAAGAAATGAATAGTCGTGTCTTTAACAATTTCTCATCTTCCAACCCTCGCACCTTAGCTTGGATCCGTCGTATGCTTGTGGAATGGTCCTCTATTTCGTAGTGGAGTGGGGAAGCCAAGGATATTTTGTCGTGAGAAGAACAATCTCTATACTTCCCTATTGCTTATTATTTCAGTTATTTCTATTTTTGTTTTCCCCTTCAGTTTATCCTCCTGTAAATTGTTGTTTCCCATTTTTTCGCTATATGAATACACTAAATACTTTGATAATTAAAAAAGAGGCATTCTATAGAAAAAACGATACATTGGATGGAATCTTGGGGTTCCCACACCAACCTATGGGGAAAAAATCCGGAAGGGAGTGACCCTAAAGATTGTAAGGGTGATCTAACTGAGAATCATCAATTGTTACCTCTAGACCAAATTAAGACATCTCTACCCTGAGACCGCACATGACAAGAGTCTAGGCACTCTAACAGCCTATCTAGGACCTCCACTTCCAAATCATCCAGATCTTGTCTCAACTCTAGACACCACACCACTCCAATCTCACTCATCTGGATATAGTCCCCTACAAAGGCTTCTCTATCCTTAGCTAGAAGGAAGATGCTTCCAAACTCGTCTTGGAATTTCACAAGACCGAACTATACATCCTTTCAGAATCTAACCTTTGACCCGCAACCTACCTTAAATCTAGAGTTATGCGTTACCAAGTTGGAACTGCCATAATCCCCTTTCAAAACCCAACCCATGAGCCCCTTTGACCTTTTGTGGGGCCAACCTGAGATCTCACCAAATCTGGCAACAATAATGGCCCGCCACAAACTCTCCCTTTCCTCCTCAAACCTCCAAACTCATCTACCTAGTAAGGCCATGTTCACTTGAACAAGCGGTTTTCGGTTAAACCCCCTCCATCCTTAGGTTGATAGTTCTTATCCCACGCCACCAAAATGATACTTGAAACTATCGTCTTTGCCATTCCAGAGAAAGTTCCTCTGCGTTTTCTCTAGAGTAGCTACTATCGATCGGGGGATTGTAAGGATGGACATATAATATGTTGGTAGGCTGTTAAGGGTATTTTTCAATTGTTGATAAGTTTCAATTTTCCACCTTTCGAAAGAAAGTTAGCTTGCAAACCTAAGAGTCTATTAGCAAACCTTTCCAAGATTTGGACCACACCGCTTTAGATTCTAACCCAACCCCAAAAGGCATGCCTAGATATACAAATGGAAGACTCCTCACTCTACACCTAAGACAAGTCAATAAGATAATAACTGTTCAATTCTGGGACACCATCAATCTTCATAATCTTAGATTTATCCAGATTGACTCTCAGGCCAGAAGTTGCTTCGAAACATCTGAATAAACATCGGAGATTAACCAGGTTTTGACACGATGAGTCGTAAAAGATTAAAGTATTGTCTACAAACTAAAGAAGAGAAATATGTAAATGAGCCTTGCCTATAACAAATCCTTCAAACATTGGCCCGTTAGCTTTTAAAAGCATTAGACTCAAGACCTCTGTGACTATGATGAAGAGACAAAGGAAAAGGGGATCCCCCAGTGTTACCTAGGCACGTGGTACAAGTGCCAAAAGTGCAGGTGTCTATAGGTGTTCGGCACGACAAGCTCTGGAAATTCCAATACGACGGCACAAATATATAGATTTTTGAAAAGGATTATATATATGAATATATATTAACTCCAAAATAAAGATAAAATAATAAGAATAGAGAGGGGGACCACTCGTTCCCAATTTTCTTCTTGAAGTATTTACCAAAGTTTTAAAAAATACTCATATAGAGAAAATAGAGGAGAAAACAAAAGAGAGACGTACATATTGATCGTCGTTAGTGTCACCGGTCTCCTAATAAAGTTTCTTCTATGTTGTCATAAAGGCTACAGAACTTCACAAAACGTCCCTAGCAATCTAATATATATATATATATATATCATATTTTTTAAAGAGCATAGCATACTTGAAGCGCTACGTGCCTAATCATAATGTGGACGTCGTCATCACACGGTAAAAGCACGTTGCACGGATATTCATGTCGTGGCACGAAGTGTCGTGTCGTGTCAAGGTGTCAACATAGCAAAATCATGGTTTAAAATTTTGATACGTATCGACCGATACGGGTCAATACGTATCGTATTTGGAGCTACCCGATACACTGGAACGCTATAAAAAAAACTCTCATGTATCCACCTTTTATTGGGCTCATATCGGGCCAACACGAACCCAATACAACCAATATGGGAGATTTTTTTAGTTAATTTTTTTTCTCTCCTATTTACACTTAGATCCACAGTACAAACTCAATACACACAATTTATTTACATAAATTATTATTTACAAAAATTGGTTTTAAATTAAGTTTACTTACATTTACTTAAGATATTTATATGCATGTTATACCCCCATTTGAATTCAATAAAAATTATCCTCGATCCAAATTCTTGAAAAATAAAATGTTAACTTTCTAGTTCAAGAACAAAATCTTCTTTTAGCGCCTTTTAGGAATTATGTCAAAATTTCAACTTTCAAATGATAAGGTATTTCTCAAATATTAAATTTTAATAATTTCTACTATATCAAATCATTACCAAAACCCAAAAGTCCGACAAAAAAAAGTATCATATTTCAGTCTCCAAACCTATTTTCATCTAGAGGGTGAAAAATTCAAATACAGTGTAACAGTTCAGGTTGTTCAGCGTAAAAAGATTTACATTCAAGCTTATAATTTATGGTTGTAATTCAATACATTTTTATTTAACTTATTGAATGAAATGTTTTAATATCTAGATTGTATTTCTTATACTTGGCTAAGTGATATGGTTTGTATATTCATTCCTATTTAGCAGCACGCACGCTTTTTTAACTAATAAAATTCTTAACTCTCATATGTATAGTTATAAATATAGTTGGAGACATTTATTTAATTTGTTTTTAGCTTAAATTTGCATTAAAAGTAGTTTTATCCAAAGTATCCAAGTTTTTCCTTGTGTATCCAAGCATTTCTTAGTATATCCTAATTTCTTTATGTCGTATATATCCGATACACCGATATGTATGATGTTTTAGACTTACCGATAAAACACCCGATACCGATATTTTGAACCATGGCAAAAATTTGGGACAACTTAAGTGCATAGGTAACACGGAATCCCCTTGCCTCAGCCCCCTAGAACTCTGAAAAAAGCATATGGGGCTGCCATTGACGAGGATTGAGAATGTCACAATGATACACATCTTCATCCAAAGTCATCATTTGATCCCGAAACATAATTCTTCTCATAACATAATCCAAGAAATCCCAGTTAACATGGTCATATGCTTTCTCCATATCAATTTTGCAGACGAGACCCGGGGTATTTGACTTGAGCCTCTCATCTATACATTCATTAGCTATAAGAATACCATCTAAAATTTGTCTACCCCCCACCCCACCCCACCAATGCACCTTACCAGGAAGAGATGAGAGAACTCATTTCTGCCTTTAATCTAACTACCAATACCTTTGAGAAAATATTATAAATGCTACTCACAAGACTAATCGGACGGATGTAGTTTAGCTCTACTGCTCCAAGGTTGTTTGGAATCAACATTACAAAACTATAGTTGATCAGCTTATCAAAAAATCCTTGAATCAAAGAATGCTTTCATAACCTCTAGCACATCACTTTCGACTGTTTCCCAACATGCTCTATAAAACTCGATGGTGAATCTGTCAAGGCCTGGAGCTTTATTCCCTCCTACCCAGCCGAGGATCCGATCAAGTACTGGTCCATAAAGTCGAAACCTTATCACTTGTAAGTCAGTGTATGCCTGAATGAGCAGAAGATACAATATATTGTATCTGAGCATTCAACGCCTTCTTCTTTTAGCACAACCCTAGATATGGTCACCATCGAAAACAAACCACGAATAACAATCAAAACCTCCTCCACCTGAAATTGACCCTCAAGGTTTCTCTTTGCTTAGGAGACAAAGCCGCAAACGACATCCCATCTACCGTAGGATGCCAGGATTCTCGCTCCTTATAGAACTCTGAATAGAACGAGACTATGCTTCTCTCAATCTCACTCTTACACTAACGAACTCTCGCCTTTTGTTTCCAACTAATCTTTCCCATTCTCAACCCGTTTGCATATTCTTAACTTTTTGGCCTCCTTATCCTGAGTTTCTACAATTGTGAGATCTCTCAGCTCCTCAGTAGTATCTAGATCCCCTATCTCCCCAAGGAGATTAGCTAAACTAGTTTGCACATTCCCAAAAGTCTCCCTATTCCAAATCTTCAACCGGGCTTTTACGTTTTTAAGCTTTAAGCCAAAACGGGTGCTTGTAGAGCCCCAAAACCGCTTGGAATGTCAGACCTCAGACACTAACTCTTGAAACGGCTCATCTTCAATCCACATATTCTCAGATCTAAAAGGAGTGAGGCCACCTCTAAAGGATCTAGACATCAATCCAATCGGGAAGTGGCCTGAGGTGGGTCTTGGATGAATCTCCTTCCAATCGGGAAGTGTTCTGAGGTGGGTCTTGGATGAATCTCCTGGATGTGATCTGGATATATGCTTCTCAATCCGTGCTCACCAGGAATATATCTGACTTGCTTGCTAACAAATTTTACGACCTAAGTGAATTGTACACCTTTCACTGGGTAGTCTATGAGGTTATGACGGTTAATGAATTCCCTAAATCTACTAATCTTTGCACTCATAGGGCATCCCCTTTTCTCTCATTAGAAAAGCGAAAGCTATTAAAATCTCCTCCCAAACACCTATGAACATCCCATCTAACACTCACATCATCCAATTCATTTCAAAAACCTTTCAAGCTTTTTGAATTGGAGTTTCAATTGTTACATTAAATTAAAGTCTTTTGTCTCCTCCCCAAGGTAGCATTGCCGAGTGGGCAATCCATGTCTTGTTTTGAGTGGAGACAAGGGGAGGAGAAAGATTTTCGAGCCTGAAAGCAGCAAGCACGACTTTTTAGTCATTGCGCGCATCGTCCAGAAGGCCCGTAAACCCTCGAGATACCCACCTAAACTCTCCCACCACCCGACAAAGGATCAAGTAGGCGCCCAACTCAGTCTCTAAAACCGCCCGTCTTTGTTTATCCAATATCAAAAGAATGCCCCCAAAGGGCCCCCTAAGAATGGAATAAAGGTCCATTCCACCCCCGAGGAACCCCAAATGTCTTTGATCAAACTCTCATGAATATTCTCCATCTTAGTCTCTTAGATGCAAAGGACAGACAGCCTCTTAGTCTTAACCAGATTTTTTTAGGCTATCCTTTTCGCTTCTTGCCCTAAGCCTCTAATATTCTATGATATGATGGATAGACCCATCATTTAAGAACTTTGTGGTCCCTAACAAACCTCGGACCGCACGAGACACCTCTAGAGCTCAATCTATCATAGTTGACACTACACTCCATTCTCCTCAACACTGTTGTTGAGATTCTCCCATGGCCTATTGTGAGGTTGGGATTGGGGATGATTGCCCCTTTAATCCTTCCCCTCTCGAGACTCTAAAACAAGACCCTATCCTCGACCTCATGCCCCTCATATGAAAGGCCTTAAAATTGACCGATACCCTCTATCTATCTTAATAGCCCCTCAGAGACTTTTTCCGATACTCAAAGTAAAGCAGTCGTAGAGACCTCCCTCTTAGGAGACTCAAGGCAAACAAGTGGAATTAAGTCCGAATGCATTGACACTGGACTAGTAGCACCCTCAATATGATAGTCCTTGCTCGACAAAGAATTAGCGGTAAACTTGATTTCAGCGGTAAACTTGATTTCATTTTCCTCATTAACTTGTTGTATCATAAGTCCTTGGGACTGCAACAATGAATTGCTTTCCAGACTGCCTGAGCATACAGAACCTCCCCTACTGTCCTTATCCCCTTGTCAGAAAAAGTGGGTAGGACTTAGGAGAAGAAGCGAATGTAGGCGTACCTGGTGAGGGAAGAGGATGTGGGCAATCATGCCCAAGCATGTCCAAACCTTGAGATGGAGGTTGTGATGAGATAGTATCCCCTTCCAAGCTGGGCCTGGACTGATTCTCTGCATTCCCTCCTAGCATTGCTCCCACAAAACAAGCTTGAATGTGGTTCATGGAATGGCACCCGATAAGCTTGTTGTGGGGTTTGGCCAATTTGTACCCAATCCACCACTAGTGGGCTCCTCTACGTTGCAAATAGGAGCTAAAACCTTTGATTGTTCCCCTGTATTCATTATCTTTCCTCTGGGATCACCACCCACATCTAGTAAATCTGTATCTCTGGGATCTAAATAAGGAAACGTCCTTGCCACCTCAATAGACATGTCGGTTTTTTTCCAAGCACCTCTTTCATTGGTGATTAAGAACTCTGTAGAAACTTCAGATTCTTTGAAGCAACTATCTGCCCATACGTACTCCATAATTTGAATCTGACTTTTGGCATTTCACTATTGGGTTTAAATTAGTTCTTTAACTTCTATATTAGTTTTTAGGGTTTCTTTTTATAATAAATAGTTGTCATATGAGCATTGTTAAGCAACTTTGAATTATAATTGGCCTTTGGATTTGCTTTGAGTTCCTTTGTGAACTTTTGTGTTGCTTTGAGTAAAAAATTAGGAATAGTAAACTTGCTGCTATACGCATGATCTGGAATGCTGTTAAGATGAACAACAACTTGCATTATTTGGTAGTGGTATAACTAACTAATATAAAGTAGAAAGTACATAGAATTAGATCTTTATCCTCTCAATGTATGGAAGAGAGAAAGAAGGGAAAAACTAAATTAGTGAGTGCCTCTCTATATTCTCTTTGTATTTATAATAACCCCAAAAGAAAAATTAAAAGTATATCCCTGAGGGGTGATTCGGTGTAACATGCGTACATAATAGATCATATCTCAACACTCCCCCCTTCAAGCTGAGCATAGATTTAAGCATGTCCAGCTTGTTAAGAACACCTTCTAAGCTAGCCTTTTGCGGCTTTCCCGTTGTAATAAACAACAAGCAAAGAGTCAATTTCAATATGTTTAATCTGATCATGCTGAATGGAATTTTGGGCAATATTGATGGCCGCCTTGTTATCACTAAACAACTTTATAGGAACATCCACTTTCATCCCCAGATCTCGTAGTAAAATCTTCATCCATAACAATTCGGCTACCCCATGAGTCATTGTCCTATTTTCCGCTTCAGCATTTGGCTTAGCCATTACACTTTACTTCTTGCTTCTCCAAGTGATGACGTTACCACCAAGAAACGTACAATATCCTGTGGTAGACCTCCTATCATCTATACTTCTAGCCCAATTAGCATCAGTATAAGCTTCTAGTCAGAAATGACCATGGTTAGCAAATAGAAAGCCCTTCCTAGGAGTAGCCTTCAAATATCTCAAAATTCTCTTCACTGTCTCATAATGAGTAATCTGAGGTTCATGCATGAATTAACTGACTACACAGATTGCATATGCGATGCCAGGTCAAGTGAGAGAGAGATAAATGAGACGACCAACTAGTCGTTGATACATCTCTGTCTTCTAGTAATGTTCCCTCACTCGAGCTCAACTTATGATTCTGCTCAATAGGAGTGTCTGTTGGTCGAGAACCTCGTATGCTTAAGTAAGTCTAAGGTATACTTCCATTGTGATATAAAGATGCTCTTCTTTAATCGAGTTACCTCAATACCTAGAAAGTACTTCATTGTCCAAATCCTTAGATCTCAAATTTCGTAGATAGGAATTTCTTCAGGTTTTGGATCGCCGAAGAGTCATTTCCAGTCACCACAATATCGTCAACGTAGACAATCAATGTTGTAACCAACTGTCTTTTTTTCCTGACAAAGAGAGTGTGATCGACATGACTCTGTGAGTAACACATCCTCTTCACGACTTGACTGAATCTCTGAAACCAAGCTCGAAGGGACTGTTTCTGTCCATAGATTTCTTCAGCCTACATACCCTTCCTTCACTATTAGGAAGCTTGAATCCTGGAAGAGAAGACATACTTCTTCTCGTAGATCTCCATGGAGGAACCATGGTTTAAAATTTCGCTATGTATCGACCGATACGGGTTGATTCATATCCTATTTGGAGCTACCTGATACACTGGTACGCTGTAAAAAAAACTCTCACGTATCCACCTTTTATTGGCCCATATCGGGCCGATACGAGCCCAATACGACCAATATGAGAGATTTTTTAGTTAATTTTTCTCTCCTATTTACACTAGGATCCACAGTACAGATCCGATATACACAACTTATTTGCATAAATTATTATTTACGAAAAATTGGTTTTAAATTAATTTTACTTACATTTACTTAAGATATTTATATGTATATTATACCCCCATTTGAATTCAATAAAAATTATCCTGCATCCAGATTCTTGAAAATTAAAAGGTCAACTTTTCAGTTCAAGAACAAATCTTCTTTTACCGTGTTTTAGGAATTATGTCAAAATTTCAACTTTCAAATGATAAGGTATTTCTCAAACATTAAAATTTCATAAATTCTACTATAACAAATAATTACCAAAACTCAAAAGTCCGACAAAAAAAATCTCATATTTTAGTCTTTAAACTTATTTCATCTAGATGGTCAAAAAATCAACTAACAGTGTAACAGTTCAGGATGTTCAACATAAAAAGATTTACATTCAAACTTATAATTTATGCCTGTAATTCAATAGATTTTTATTTAACTCATTGAATTGAATGTTTTAATATCTGGATTGTATTTCTTATACTTGGCTAAGTGATATGGTTTGTATTTTCATACCTATTTAGCAGCACACACGCTTTTTTTAACTAATAAAATTCTTAACTCTTATATGTATAGTTATAAATATAGTTGGAGCCATTTATTTAATTTGTTTTTAGCTTATATTTGCATTAAAAGTAGTTTTATCCAAGGTATCCAAGTTTTTCTTTGTGTATCCAAGCATTTCTTAATATATCCTAATTTTTTTATGTCGTATCTATCCGATACACCGATATGTATCATGTTTTAGACTTACCGATACGACACCCGATACCGATATTTGGGAAAACGGAAGTGCCTAGATAACACTGAATCCCCCTACCTTAGCCCCCTAGAACTCTGAAAAAAGCCTATGGGGCTGCCATTGATGAGGATTGAAAATGTCAAAATGATATACACATCTTCATCCAAAGTCGTCATTTGATCCCGAAACATGTTCTTCTCATAACATAATCCAAGAACTCCTAGTTAACATGGTCATAGGCTTTCTCTATATCAATTTTGTAGACGAAACCCGAGGTATTTGACTTGAGCCTCTCATCTATACATTCATTAGCTATAAGAATACCATCTAAAATCTGTCTACCCCCCACAAGTGCACCTTACTAGGGAGAGATGAGAGAACTCATTTCCGCCTTTAATCTAACTACCAATACCTTTGAGAGAATTTTATAAATGCTACTCACAAGACTAATCGGACGGATGTAATTCAGCTCTATTGCTCCCGGGTTGTTTGGAATCAACCTACAAAACTACAGTTGATCACCCTATCAAAAACTCCTTGAATCAAAGAATTCTTTCATAAACTCTAGCACATCATTTTCGACTGTCTCCCAACATGCTTATGCAAACCTAATTTTGTTTCTCATTTCCAGTCTAGTCCGACTTGGATCATTGATTCAGGTGCGTCAAATTATATGACTAGTCTATCTACTGTGTTTTCTTCATATAGTCTCTTTTTTGGAATAGATAAAGTCAGGTTTGCTGACATATCTCTTTCCTCTGTCTCTAGAAAGGGTGACGTCAAACTTACTCATGCCCTATCTCTTTCATTTGTTCTTCATATTCTAAATTTATCAACAAATTTATTATCCATTAGCGTTCTAACCAAAAATTATAACATGTTGTGTGACAATTTCTCTCACTCATTGTGTATTTCAAGACTTTGTGACGAGAAAAACGATTGGGACTGGTTGTGAAACAAATAGCATCTACCTCATAGACGTGGATAACTCTCGTTCAACATTACAGATTAGTAGTAGTTCTAGTAATAGTAATAATGATGCTCAAAAGTCTCCGTATAGTTTATCCCGTATGTCTGTGTATATCCCTTAGCTACCAGTCTTGCCTTGAACCTCACAATTGATTCATTTGCCTTATGTTCACAGTGAACACCTAGCCTACTTTTTTTTTTCTTTGGGTAACTCAACCATTTCTCATGTACCATTCTTGATGAGAACTCTGATTTCTTCCAACATAGCATCACGCCACTGAGGATCAAAGAAAGCCTCCTAAAACCTGGAAGGTAAACACACAGAAGCAACAGATGACAAGAAAGCCGAATAGGAGGGTGACAGAGATGCATACAAGATAATATTAGAGATAGGATGAATTGTACGTTAGCGCTTCCCTTTGCGTATGACAATGGGAGCAATATCATTACCAATATCATGAACAAAAATAAGAATCACAGAAGACAATGGAGCAATGTTACCTGGTCAAAGGAGTCAGAGTTGGGAGATGGTCGTAGCACAGTGGTCCTTTCCTTTTCGAGTCTAGTATATACTTGTAGGTCCTTTTTAGCAGTAATCTTAGTGGGAGCAGCAAAATGGATACCATCAGGGACTAACGCCAGAAGTAAAACTCAAGGCAAACTCTCTTCCAACAATTCACTATGCTCTCTCTAAAGAGAGGTAGAGGAATGAGGAAAAAATGGAACACTAAAAAAAGGTGACGTCCATGGTAATAAATCATTTTTCCGACACGGGCTCAAAACACATGTATCCCTTCTGTGTAGAGGAATACCCCAAGAGGACACCACGAATGGATTTTGGATCCTATTTGGTTCGATGAGGACCAAAAATATGAATGAAGCAAACACAACCAAATACACGAGAATAGATAATAAACAGAGGTTGGTCTAGACAGAGTAGTTGACAAGCAGACTTCAACTACAAGACTCGAGATGGCACGCGATTAATCAAATATACGGGCATGTGCACTGCTTCACCCCAAAAATTCTTTGAGATATTTATTCCGGTCAATAAGCTTCAAGTTACTTCCAAAAGGTAACGATTCTTACGCTCGGCCATCTCATTTTGTTGAGGGGTTAAGGGCATGTGCTTTGATGGATTATCTCATGATCTGTCAAATATTGCCTAAAATCACCCTCAAGGTATTCCTTCGCGTTATCGGAGTGGAAAATTTTAATCTGCTTCTCAAATTGAGTGAACACCATCTTATGAAACTTATTGATGACGTCCAGGATTTCAGTACGAGACTTCAGCAAGTAAATACAGGAATGACGGGAGAAGTCATCCACAAAAGAAATAAAATATCGATAGTCAGGCAAAGACAAAGTAGGGGAAGGGCCTCAGACATCAGAATGAATATCAATTGAAAAGACAACACAATTTCATTCATACTTGGAGAGAAAGTAGATCTACAATGTTTGGAGAGTTCACAACTTCACACTGTAAACTATGACCAGAAACAAATTTAAACAGGTCCGGAAAGATCAACTTTAAGGACTTCAAAGACAAATGACCTTAACGACTGTGCCACAATCTGATTTGGGCATCATTATTACTACTACTAGGACTACTACTAATCTGTAATGCTGAAGGATAGTCATCCACGTCAAGGAGGTAGAAGTCGTCTGTTTCACGACCATTCCCAATCATTTTCCTCGTCACCAAGTCCTGAAACACACAATGAGTAGGAAAAAAGGTCACCCAACAGTTAAGACTTTTGGTCAGACTGCTAATTGATAATAAATTGCTGATAAATTTAGAACATGAAGAACAGATGAAAGAAAAAAAGCATCAGAAAGTTTGACATCACCCTTTCAAGAGATGAAGGAAAGAGATCTATCAGCAACCCTGACTTTATCTCGTCCAGATAAGAGACTATATGAAGAAAACATAGTAGATAGACTGGTCATATAATCTGACGCACCTGAATCAATGATCCAGGTCGGGCTGGACTGGGAATAAAAAACGAAATTAGTAGATGTGTGAGTACCTGACTAAGCTAAAGAAGTAAAGGAAGAACCTTCTATCTGACTCAAAAGGCGTCCAAGACGATCAATATCTGAATTAGAGAAGCCCTCGAAGGAAGATGTTTCGGTGGGAGAAGCTGATGTGATTGAGGTACCCAAGGTAGGGGGCATGAAAACTGCAGTTTTGTCGCTAGGGGTGCCAATTTGTTGTCTGGAACAAGAAAACTTTGCGGGCCGGCCAATTAAATCCTAACAAGTTTCCCAAATATGTTGTCCAATCTTCCCACAATGCTCACACTTCCACTTATCTTTGTCATCAGGAGGTCTATTCTTCCGAGGGGGTATTTCCCACCTCGAGGAGCACTAGAAAATGCGGCAAGGGCGAGATGATCGCTGGTCGGAGTAGGTACCATTGCATTTTTCCTGTTTTCCTCACCTTGGACTAGGGAATAAACTTGCTCCAAAGAAGGAAGCTATCTATCCCTAAAATCTGAACTCGGGTGACTTCAAATTTCGGATTCAAGCCCGCCAAGAAGCCAAAAATAATGTTCATTTCCACCCATTTACTATGCCTATCTATTTCTTTAACAGTGTCTCACTTGATGACTGAAAATAGGTAGATAGACTCCTCTTCCCATGACGAAGAGTAACTACCTCTTGCCTTAACTAGTACACCCTGGCAAAGTTGTGACGTTGGGAATAGGTTCGAGTCGCTTTCCATATCACTTGCATTGTCCGAAGAAACAAGAAGCCTCTACTAATCGATGGTTGCATGAAATGTACCACCAATGACATAACAATAAGGTTCTCTTGCTCCTACTTGTTATATGTCTTGATCTATATGGCCGGTTCTTTCACTCAACCTGATAAGTACCTTAACTTTCCTCTCCTGCCGATATATATCTTAACAGATTGAGACCACTCAAGGAAGTTAGGGGAGGCAATTGGGCCGGGCTGGGGTTAGCCCAAGCTCGGCTCACAAATAGTATCGGGCTTCGGGCCGAGTTCGGGCTGGCCCAAAGTAAGCAGAGTGTGGGCCGAGTTCGGGTTCAGTTTGGGCTGGCCCAAATTAAGTAGCTTGTGGCTGATTTCGGGCTGAGTTCTCCCGTAGTTACTTGTTAGCTTTCCCTTAAACACCTTCATACAATTAACAAGAATTTAATAAGTAAACAAATGTAGAGGTCAGTAAAATTAGGCAATCACTGTTCTTGGTACCTAATTCTTTTAACTAGTAATCTATCGATCAAAAAAAAAATTCTTTTAACTAGTAATCAATTTTGGGAAGTGTTTCTCCAATAGGAAAAGAACTAGATTCAAACCCTTGATAAACAAGGTTAAGAATAATTATTTTTTTTTAAATACTACAAGTCACATTCTTAGATAGCAAACACAAAAATAGTTTCTCCATGTGAAACACATCAACTCCAATTCAATGAGAATGAGATTAGCTCGTGAGCCTTCTCTATCTATATATACTATTTATAAAAGCATAAAATATCTTTAGTTCGGGTCGGGCTGAATTCAGGCTGAGCCAAGAGTAGCCCGAGCTCGGCTCAATATTTACTTCAGGCCTATATTCTTGTCCAAACTCAGCCCAACCCAAAATAAGGAAGGCTCAGCCCACCCAAACTTCAGGCCGAACAATCGGGCTTCGGGCCAGCCCAACCCAATTGCCACCCCTATTTGGATTATGGTCATCCAAAGGATTAATCACAGTATATGTTTTTTCACTTTTTAAAATTTTGTTGTATCTACAATTCTACAGACATACACATCCTTATTTATTTATTAGTAGTATATATTTTTTCGATTTGGATTATTTCAAGTAGAGTCCAATTTTTGAGTAAACTGATTTCTGACTAGTGTAGCACAATTCCAAGATTCACATGAAAGAAATTGTCTAATTGATTCTTACATTTCCCTCATGAACTAGGCACACTGAAAGTCATTTGGAAAAAATATATATGTCCAATTAATTGTTTCCTATTTTTTCCATAACTTTGTATTTTCAATAAATTTTCCTAATTTTTCTCCAATTTCAGCATTTTCACTGTTGTGTTTATTGCAACAGGCAACAGCTGAAGTCCCAGTGCCAACCCAGTTCAACTGGATCACAATTACCTAAATAATTTGCTGCTCCAAGCTCTGTTCTGGAGTTTAAAACATTGCATAATATAAATGCTGCAAGATAAGCAAGCATGCAGGAGACCATACCACTTTGCATCACACTTAACACAAGCCTACTGTATATGACTGGAACTTAAGTATCATAATAGTATCGCATACATAATAATAACAATATACCTGTCCCGCGTTACGAGAATCAGGATCTATCTTTAGGCATTGCTCGTACGCTTCAATAGCCAGAGATATATTGCCCGCATCTCTGTAAAGGACCCCTACACATTGAAAGAGTTTAAAGAAGTGAAATAACACCAGAAACTAAAAACTATTAGACTATAAAAAGTACAGTAAACACAATAGCATAAGTTTAAACAAAAAAAACTAATCACCATCAAAATGGATTTCTAATTTTCAACAGCAAAGATGTGCAGTCAATATGAAATATCAAAATCAGATAGATCAAATCATAAGTTACCCATCAAAAGAATATAAATGTCATAATCTAACTATTAGTTTGGGTTGTCGGGTAGGGACACTTCCATCGATGTACCTGGGAATGCCTCTCGGAGCTAGTTTCAAATCTAAGGTTATTTGGACTCCGGTTTTGGAAAGATTTGCAAAACGTTTGTCTGGGTGGCAATCATCTTTTTTATCAAAAGGAGGGAAGCTAACACTGATTCAAAGTACTTTGTGCAGTTTGCCCACCTACTTCATGTCCACCTTCGTTATTCCTTGATCGGTAGCTTGTGTCCTAGAACGAATGCAGAGAGAATTTCTTTGGCATGAGAGAGGTGGTCAATTCAAATATCACCTTGTCGACTGGGCCCGCATTTGTTGTCCAAAGGGAGAGGGTGGTCTAAATCTAAAGCCTTTGTCACTAGTAAACAAAGCTTTGTTGGAGAAATGGATTTGGCGTTTCGAGGAGGAAAGAGAGAGTCTGTGACGGTCTGTTATTGTAGCCAAATATGGGGCCCAGTCGTGTTAGATTCCTAAGGAGGATAGGAGGGCTCTTGGGGTGGGTTTGTGGAAGGGCATTATGTCAGTTGCACAATCTGTCGTCCCATTTTTTACATTTAGAGTGGGTGGGGGAGCCGAGGTCAGGTTTTGGAAAGATGTATGGTGTGGCGCCACGAAATTGCAAGATGATTTTGCTACCATATTCCGTTTAGCCATTGATAGAGATGCATCCGTAGGAGAGTACATTGATAGGGGTGGTGAGGGGGTGGTCTGGTGTCCTAGGTTGAGAAGAGGGTTGAATGATTGGGAAATCATTGAGTTTAGTAGTCTTTTAGAGCGGTTGGGGTCACACTCTTTAGGTTCTCAGGGGCAGGACTGCAGAGTTTGGTTTAAAAGCAACAAGGGCCGTTTTTCTGTGAGATCTCTAGTTCAGTTTCTTAGGCCTATTTCACTCGCCTTTATTCCTCATAGGACTGTGTGAAATCCGGGTATTTCATCAAAAGTATCTTTCTTTCTATGGAATGCGGTCTTGAATAAGATCCTCACCTGTGATCACTTGAAATCTAGAGGGTGGAGGATGGCGAACCGTTGTTTTATGTGCCTTCATGCAGAAGAGTCGGTAGATCACCTACTCTGGCATTGTTCTGTAGCACGTGATATTTGGAGCTTCTTTCTTTCTCGAGTGGGTGTGGATTGGGTCTTTCCCTCTTCCCTTCTCAACTTCTTATCATGTTGGGATGCGGTAAGTGAGAATGGATTAAGAAAGGCTATCTGGCTGGTTTTGTCGGGTGCTATAGCTTGGTCTATTTGGAAGGAACGGAATTCGAGAGTTTTTGAGAACTCTTCTTCCTCCCTCCATCGCATTTGCTCTTGGACCCGGTCGATGGTTTTGGCCTGGTGCAGTACTAGGCAGTCGGGGGTGGTTTTGGACATCTTGTCAGATTGATTTTATGCAGGGTCAGCTAGGCGGAGTTATCAGGGGCTATCATGGGTGTAATTTTGTCTTCATTGTAGTGGTGTTTTGGTTCACGTTCTCGTGAGCTCTGCATGCTATTATCTTTGTATCTCTGTTTATCTTTTTTGTTATATGTATTTGCTTGGATTATCGATCAAAAAAAAAAAAGTAAGAAGCAACTTATTCAATCCCAGCAAATAAAAAATAAATTTTGTCGGCAAATCCCAGCAAAATAGAACTTTGGAACAAGATAAATAGGCCAAATTATTGTGAAGGCATTTCTATATGAGGGTGACGGCCTCCCTGAACAAAAGGCAAAAGAAACAACCACAGAAGTCCCGAGGGATGACGTGCTATCTCAAGGTAGGACTCACTTTTCTAAAGCAAGTACCCGCGAGATATAAATGAATTTCAAATGGATTTATCACTAATTGGAATAAAAGGTGCAGAGTCAAAATGGGATTCAAACCTAACGCTATTGACGAACCAATCCAATGGATCCACTCGTAACAAGTTCCTAAGTTGCCATAGCAAAATCTTAATTTATAATGAAACAGTAGTCAATATATGCAGCAATTGATTTCTTTAGAATAAACGGTAATTGATAAACTGTTCTTTGGGGTTCATGAATCTAGACTCTAGAGTTAAGGGTAGCACCCTCACCATTTATATTCATATATTAATGAAGAAACTTTCTTTTGGGAAGTAACCATAGGCCAAAAGAAATTACCCCACATGCTTCAGTCAGGAGACTCGGGACTGATGCCAACAATAAAAAGCCAATGCTAATTGAGCAGAAGCAGCAATTTTTCAGTGAGGTCTTCAGATATAGGATTGATGAAATTTTATGAATGCCAATTACTAAGAGTTTCTGTATTATTAAATCTTCTAGCATGTATATAGGAGATCTACGGATACATTCTAGGTGTTTTGATAACTGACTGAGCTGCTTATGTGTTGCTTGACACTGCCCAATGAGGCTCATGTGATCCATACCGCACACCAAGCGCTACTCTTTAACTAAATAGTCACTAGGATGTGGGTTAGAGAATCCCATAAAAAGATAAAGAAACGTATCCAGCGTATATGGTATTATACCTCCTTGCATACCACATAGGAGTGCAACTTAGGGTGGGTCAATGTGAACCTGACTGACCCAGCCCAACCTTTACGTCAGGTCAGGCTAGCCTTTCAGACTACAGTTTGAGCTTACGTGGAAAACCAAAACCCAACCAAAGGTCGGGCTGGGCTTGGATTGAGACCTTGGTAGGTATTTATGAATTATATATCTATATATGTCCTAACACATAAACAGAAGAGGTGTTTGGACTTTGGATCAATGGTATGAGTATTTATCTTCATTGTGAGAGGACATAATTTCGATTCTACAAGGCCTTATTTGCTTTTAGCCAACCAAGAACAGTATAAGGATGATTTTTGTAACCCCAACATAACCGGGCCAACCATAAGTCGACTCGTTTCAACCGAGTTGGGTTACGGTTTGTTGGCAATGAAATTCTCACTGCCCAAGTCCTGGAGTGTATCAAGCTTGAGGCACCAGAGTCACCAATCTTGATGCACCTCTGCTATACTACTTCAAGGCGAAAGCATGATGACATTACCACATCGTAAGGATTGTGTAGTTTGACAGATCATCATGAACACAAAATACTCTCCTCTAAGACATTTAATGCACACCCAGCAAATAGATGGCTTCCATAAAGCACACCCAGCAATGCATTTAATGCACTGCAACGAGGATGTAGAGACCGAGTCCCTCACTATATGACAGCTAAGGGTGTCAAAGGGTCCGGATAGGGCAGGGCCAAGGTATGCCCTAACCCTGTCCTCACTTATAAGGGCAAAGCCCTAGCCCTCAGAGGGCCTGAACTAACTATGCCCTAGCCCTGTCCTCAAGGGCTAGGGTTAGGCCAAGATCAGGAAAAAAGAGTGGAAAAGTTTGTCATATAATTTAGCGAGTTTTACATGAATGTTGAAACCCTCCACCTTTACCAGTCTTGGAATCGACAATGCAACACAAAGAGCAGATCGGAGAGTTGAGATAGATTGACGAGAATCGGGACGAGAGAGAGAGAATGATAGAGAGAGTCGAGTCAAGAGATTCAGGTTAGGGTTAGGGTTAGGGCTGTATAAGAGAGGGTGTAGTGAAATTACAACCATACCTCCAAAATCAAAACATTTCGAGTGTATATATGGTAACTTTAAAAATTAAATAATAAACATCTTATATACACTAATAAGCATATATCTACTACATACAATATTTACCATATGAAATAGGTAATGGAGGGTCAGGGAGGTTAAGGCCAAGTAGGGCCTTCGAGGACCCTTTTTGACAAGCCTAGTGGCAACCGATCATAGACTGTCAAGTGTTACCATCACAATGCATTTAATGCATGTCGAGAGAATTGTGCAAGGGAGAATTGGCAGTACACCATAGGCTGCCATGTGTCCTCATTGTTAAGGATCAACAACTATCTACCTGAAAAGGGATCCTGCCGCAACTAGATCCCCTATTGTTGCATGCAACGTGGTAGTCAGTGTAGGACACTAACATCGTAAGTAACAAAATTCTCCATTTTTTTTAAATGCAAATAATACACGACTTTTTCATCAAACAACTAAATCACGAAGTATTCATGAATTACTTAAAAAGTCACGATCAAATATCTAATGCACGACGATCCTCATCGTACTTGGCATGTTCCATGTAGCACATGCCCATTGGATATATCACTAGAGAAAGAAAATCCTCCCACTCCAAATCCACATTTTCTCATCAAAATAGGAAGGATATCCATGAGATCGACAAGTGTCCTCACTAAGAGGTGACTCTACTTCCCAGTTCCAACTTGCCCACAACTAGACAGGCACACTAATTGGGACAAGTGTCCTCACTAACAGAAGAAGATCCAAACCCACTTTTCAAGTTACTCCCTCTCATATGAAAGGGAGATGAGTCCCTTAAAAAGAGGACTTCTGGATTATGAGCTTTTAACTCTCGCAAGCACTTTCGTATTGGAGACTACCAGTAGAGTAATCTAAAGCCTTCAAAAGGCTACAGAAGACCACTACAGAGAAGGATATCATGGAGAAAATAAGAAAAGCCAACGATAGGCCCCTCGCTCTTTGGTGCTCGTTCCTTCAAATATATGTAAAAGCAATGTTTTGAAACTTGAACCAGGGGTTCAACCATGTGAGAGTTCATTTGTGGCCATGGATTAAAAATACGGTTTCAGGGGCTGTATCAATTCCAATCGAAACCTATACGTATCAATTTCAGATGATACATGTAATTTTTTATTTTTCTTGAAAAATTAAATTAAATTAAAAACAATTAAATGAGTCAGACAATCCAAATTTACCAAATATAAAGTCATGAGAAGCGATTCAAAGACAGTGAAAAACACAATTACAATTATACAATAAATTAAAACAAAAATAACTAATAAATGATATGTATGTCCCATTTCGTATTAATATAAATATCGTATAGGAGGCTACCGAAACCTATATGTATTATCCGTTTCATCTTGGTTTCGCCGATTTTTATTTCCATGTATGCATGTAAATTCTAGCTTTGTGTTGGCTAATTCTGAGGTCAAAACAATGTCTAGTTGTGTCTAGTGTCATGTCATCCGGTTGATCAAGATCCAGTGAGCATGAAGCATGAAAATTCTGCCATAAAGCTTCACTCACACCTGAAGGATGGTAAGTAACTTAATAAATGGTATACCTTAGGTGGAATTGACCTAGATAATCATTTATATCTTAGGTGACTAGATATTATCTACCAAGGAAGTCCAATTAAGTATTTGGAGGATTTTTGGGAATTCGTTTGAACGAATCTCTCAAGCGTTCGAACAATTCAGTTGTGGTGCTTTGTTTTAAATCCAGAATCAAATTCGCTCGAACAATTTCAGTAAAAACACTCTGAAAGTTGTCCCGAATCAAATCCATTTGAACGGATTGAGAAGTCATTCGACGAAATTCGCGTTCAATGTTTTAAAAACTTTGAAACACTGGTTTTTGCCTTCCCTCTATATTCTATTGTTCCCTAAAACGTATTAAGGTTTTTGTGATAGAGAGTTGAGACCATACTGAGCATTCTAGGGCTTCCAATTGTCATTGGATTAATTCCCATTTTTCTCCTCTAAATTGTTCTTCAGAGATGCAAGTTTAATCTTCCAATATCTTTGTCTTGCATTCGTAGTTGTCCAAGCTTATGTGAGACCCCATTGGAGGTTTGTTTAAACCTTTCAAATCTCTCACACTCAAATTGTTGAGTGTTGGTCGGTGTGAGCCGGAGCCGTCAAGGACGGAGATCGATCTTTGGAGATCATGGGTGTCGCATTCCTTTGAGAAAGCTTTGGTCAGTGAGGAACTGGAATTGCTGTGGTAGAGAACAGACCTGCGGGTTTGTGGATTACTCGAGTGAGGGACTTGTTACTATGGAGCACCGTGTTGGGTTGTGGCCTATTGGGTAAAGTTCTAAGTCTTGTAAGTTTGTTTTGGCCATAGTGAATTTTTTGTGTTGTACTAGATCCTGTGATTTTTCCCGCGAGAGTTTTTACGTGAAAAAATATGTCCGTAGTTTGTGCATAGTAATTATCTAGACTAATCTAATTAGTTAGGACTTAAAATCATGCAAAGAATTTAAAAATAGACCTATTCACCCCTCTCTAGGTCTTTGAATCATTAGTCAAGGGAATTTCACTATGACATCATCATGATGTCATTAGTAATTTAATTATAATATAAGAATAAAAAATAAGGAAAAGAAAGATACAATTTTTTTAAAAGAACCTTGTTCTTAGCCATGTACCAGATATTAGACCAACCCTTGAATTTTTGACCTACTTTTCTTGCCCTGTTGGTACTTGTTTGCAACAAAATAAGCAAAAAGTTGGCCCTTTGGCTTCATAAAAGTATCAATCAATCTTCGAACATCATTAACATGAGCAAACAAGGGGCAAAACCAAAATTTGCATTTAACAACTTGAGCATTCAAGGGCCAAAGATCTTTCCCCGTCATAGTCGCCTATTAAAGATTCTTTTTAGTTGGATCATTCATGAGTTCGGCCAAACCATCCTCCCTTTTCTCTTTGAAACCCTAGCCTTCGTCTTCCTAAACTAAGCACACAAAAAAGAATTCACTTTTCTCTTTAAAAAAATAGCTTTCTTCTTCCAAAACCAAGTATTCAAATAATGATTTTAAATTGTTTTATTTAGTTCCTAAAAAGGACATTCCTTTCTTAGTTTTAATAATTATGGCAAGAAATCCTGACCGAAATGGTCGGAGGACGGAGATCAAACTGCATGTTGACAGTTTGCTATCAATGAATTTATCATGAGCCCGAGTAGCTCGTTCAATGAACGATCTGATAGTTCAGATCGGCCATCGAGGTTGAACAGTTTGATTATCTAAGATGATTTTTGGATTGTTACGAATAATTAGGTTTTTTAAGTATTGGATTGAATTATATAAAGATAGAAGAGATTTACAAGCATTGAGGGAATGAATGAATCCTCCCTCCCCAAAAAAACAATAAAAGAATCTCATGAGTCACAAAAAACAACTCCATCTAAACAAAACATCAGAGTTGTGAACTCTGAGAACTCCTAAGAGATGCCGACTATTTGCTTAAACTTAACCCAATGGAAAAGAAAGTCTTAGGCAAAGAAGACTCGGAATCCATATAGATCCTATGTTTCTTTCTCTTGAAATGCCCCAGTAAAACGTGTATGGCAGCATTTCCAAAAAAAATGTTGCTCACACTTCTAATGGCACCTTCCAGCCAGCTAAGAAAGATATCTCTCACCTCTTTAGGGAGAACCAAGAAACCCTGAGTAAAGATTTTAAATTTTAAATTTTAATTTTAACCCTATATAACCCAAACCGTCAAACAATGAAATAAGAGGTGGCTCCCAATGAAAATAAGAGGTGGCTCCCATCTTCCACCAAAACTCAAAATATGAAATATATGTTAGGAATCGACATGCCCCCAGTTCCTTAGGCGATCGATGGGAAGAATATCATCCAACACTATCGTCCAATAAAAGCTTACACCTTAGGACTTAGGAGGACTCGAACCTACCGTATTGAGGTCTTTTGACTAGCTCCGTCTTCTTTCTGTAGGAGGTAGCCTTTTAAGTCTTGTTGTGAATATTCCCTTAGGTTACCATTCCAGATCCAACGATTGTTTATATTTAGATTAATCTTAATCATGGCTTGAGCTTTCCAGATGACCATGAAACTGAGGGGTTCTGACCAAATCTTGGTAAATCAGCAGCTCATGCTGCTGAAAAGTTTGTTTTGAATGCTGAAGTTTTTTCTTTGATTAAATTCATTTCCATGTTGGTAGTTGAACCTAGCAGATAAGGAAAATGCGAATATACAATTTCTTGTGGCTCTTGTATAAGCCGAGCTCTAAATAACGAAATTACATCATACCAAAATTGAGAGAAGAAAAAAGAAAAAAAAAAAACATGATAACAGATAATCGTATATAAAAGTATGACGTATACGTATAATTGTACATGTTAGATTACCAGGCCAGGCTGCCAAACCCAGCCCAGCCCATAGGGCTAACAGGCCTGGCCCAAGACCTATCCAAGACCGGGGGCAGCCAACCCATTGCTACAGCTGATGATGATATATTTTTCTGCAAGACAACCCCTAATTGTGATGTTGAACAACAGGTAGGGCATGTGTATTTTTATTTGTTCTATTAATGACACGGACCTAAAAGATAAAACAGAAGCAATGATGTAGGAAGGGGTAGCAGGAAGAATTAAATCTGGTACTTTGAAGGAGATAATAGAGAAGAGTACCACCTCTCTAAGATCACCCAGTTTATAAAGTTCACACCACCATTAGTGGGGCCATGTCTTTGAAAAAAAAACTCGCATCAACAGTCTTCATTATACTTCCTTGAAAGAGCTCATATTACATTATATCTAGATTGAGGGGAGACGTGTCACCTTTAAAACCAACAAACACCTACACACAACAAAGCACCTACGTTTCACCTAGTTGGTGCTGCATCACCTAGTTGGTTCCTAATCTGACTAAAAAATAACAAATCAAAACTTGGGGTTTACAATTCGGACAACTTAAACTGGATTGAAGGCCCCACTTTGTGCTGGGCCAGTAAGCCCATGGCTGTAAAATTTTCAGCCTCTTGGATTGATATATCAACGGATCTCGATCCCGCACTTCCCTGCCCATGATGCTCCTTTTGCCCACCCAATATCCGAATTTCAGTTGCCCCGGTCGAAGCTCATGTTTGACAAGTGTTGAAGGATTATCAGGAGTCAGGACATTCCAAGACAAACCAATTCTCCTCAGTTAACACCTACCAGGAATTCGACCCCAACAAATTAAGTTCTTGTATTGCTCGAGTTCTCCTAGTATCTTCCTTCTTTTCTACGGTTTGATTCATGATCAATTGCTTAGAGATGACAAATACATGAGCACTGGATTTTCCTGCGACAACTAGCCTTTTTTTTTGTGGATCGGGTTAATAGATAAGTATAGCATATAAAAGCGAGAAGGGGAAAAAAGAATATACAAAGGGAGTTCACAAGAGAGTAAACTTAGGATGTGTGCCTCAAAGCAGTATAAGACCCGCCTCAACCTCTGACTACATTAAACAAACTCAACTAAATCCTCCACATCCCCATTAGTGGAGCCCCAAAATAACACAATCCTTCGAACCCTCAGGTGTAAGAGGACTAATAGGGAATAAGTATTCCTGAACACCCTCAAATTTCTCTCTTTCCAATGGTCCATGAAATCCCCTCAAAAGTATCTTATTTCTTATGGACTGCAACTCCAAATAAAATTCTAACATGTGATCATCTACAAAGAAGAGGTTGGAGTATGGCGAAAACCGCTGTTTTATGTGCTTCAAGCGGCTAAGAGCCTAAGTCAGTGGATCATCTATTTTTGCATTGTCCTTTGGTGCTGGATATATGGGGGTTCTTCCTCCCTAGATTGGGGGTGGCCTGGGTCTCTCCCTCTTCCTTTCACAACTTCTTATCTTGCTGGGCTGTGGCAAGTGAGGAAGGTGTTAGAGAGAAGATTTGGGCGGTGTTTCCCGGTGCTATTTTTTGGCCCATATGGAAAGAGCGCAATCTCCAAGTGTTTGAGAACACCCCCTCAACCGTACACAAGATTTGCGAGCGCATTTGTTTGGTAGTCATGGAGTGGGCCAGCCTTTGTTGTGAATTGTGATATGCAGGAGCTGAGGGAGTGGCTATATTGATTTGCTTATTCTCATCTAGGCCTTAGGCTCACCCTTTGGGTGTGGAGTTTAGTTGGTTGTATTTTTAGGGCGGAGTTTATGAGCTCGTAAACCCTCCTCTTTTTCTTGTCCTTGTACCGTTCTTTTCTCTTTATCAATATATTTCTTTGTGTTATCGATCAAAAAAAGGGAAGACTAGATAACCACTTTCGAACTTATTTTTTTGTATTGTTTGAATACAACTTTCCCTAATGGTTGGTTAGGTTGTACATGAAGTCCAAGTCACTAACACGATACCAATTTGAGGTGTAGGCACATCACCCTCACTTTCTATACCTTGTGTGTGGTGGTGTAATTTAAATATTTAATATCCACAAAGATCCCTTCAAGAGCATTGTTTGAAAGTTTATGGAATCAAGTTCGCATTTTGTATGTGCTATGACAATAGAACCCCCTAAAATCTACTCAAACTGTGCTTTAATTCTTTCCATGAATTTGTTCACTTGAATTTTTTGATCTCATTGTGTCATGGGTTCTTGATTGTTTTACCTCTGTTGTGAAATTTGATAAAATTTTAAGGCTTCCAGAGCTGCTCTGAAGTTTTGCAAAACTTTCCTGTATAATTGGGGAGTTCTGATACCAAACATTGAGCAGGACAACAGATGGACCCACATTTTTCAACTAATAATCAAGAAAGAACCAAAAGATAAAGTAGGAAGAGATAATGGGAAGAGTTAGACCGGATAATGAAGAAGAGTTGCACCAAAAAAAAGACACTGAGAAGAGTTACTCATCCCTATGATCACTGATTGATAGGGTCACACCATCTTTAGAGCACTCAGACCCATAAAAAAAAAATGCATTGGCAATTTTCAAAATATCCCCATTATTGGACTCATGTCTCTTACTCTATTTGGATATAAAAGGAGCATATGTGTCACCTTACAAACCACAAAAAGCCACACGCCATAAAGAACTTACACCGCACCTATTTGTCCCTTAATCTAACGCAAAAGGAAACAAAAGCAAGACCTCAACAAACAAAAACTTGGACTTCATGATTCGAACACCTTAGACTGGATTGCTCCCCTATTGTATGCTAGATTGTGGGGACCTATCTTTGGTCGATGACTATAACAATTTTTAGCCTCTTGGGCTTGCATTTAGGTCTTGATCCAATGCTTATCGAACCATGGTGCATCATCTGCTGCCCACACATGCTCTCGTGCTTTCTTTTGAATTTCATGTACTGCATAATTCTCCCATTGGTCCTTAGTTTAAAATGTGTTAAAGGATGACATGACATCTCAGAATGCATCACATAACATATACTCACACATAGTTCACAATTGAAAAATGTACAAGTATAAACCAGCATAGTTTCCGGGGAAGCTATGTACAAAGCTGGAAGCTCATTTCCCAAGCTCGCTTCCTAGGAAGCTCGTTTCCTCTAACAGACTCTCTTCTTAGGAAGTTCGCTTCCATCACGTCTCATCTAATAGTCAAAGGGAGCTGTATGTGTGAAATGATATGGTAGACCACAATCTATAGTCTAGGGTGTAGACTCTAAGCAAGTATCGTCGGTTTGAAACCTAAGACACCTACTTTTCTACAAAAATCTCATGTAAGATAAAATCAAAAGTAAAACTACCCATAAATAATATAATGGGAATGAGAAACCTATATATCATTTCTCGCTTCCCGTTTCCTAAGGTTTTTTTGAGTCTCGCTTCCCGCTTCTCGCTTTCGCTTTGCTTCTCGTTTTCGCTTCTCGCTCTGGTAACTATGTAATCCAGTATCAACGAACAAACTATGATCGGTAAAAAGCTCAGCAGAATACATTCCAATCACAATCAAATCCACCACAATTAACTAGTCCAGCCTCAACAAGAATTATTAACTTATAATGTCACATGGGATTTAAGTCTGACACCTTGAATATTTATTGGAAAGTAAAGATCATATTAGAAAAAGAAATAAGGGGTGAGAGGGGGAAGAGAGAGACCTACCTAAGTTATTGTATGCTTCTGCATATGTGGGATTTGCAACAATAGCCTTCTCAATCATGCTTGCTGCAGCATCCATTTTACCCTGCAGATATAAAGGGATAGTTGTGACCCCATCGTATATATGGCAATTTCAAATGCATTTAACAGGATTTTAGAGACATGTCAACAGTTTTAAATAATAAACCTGGACAGTGTAGACAACACCAAGATTGTTTAGTGACTGTGAGAAGTTTGGCTTGATCGATAGAGCCAACTGCAAAATACCTAAAACACGTCAATGCCATAGACTCTAAGAAAACTTACTTTTCGTGTAAGCATGAAAGGATAGCAAATCCACACACCCATGTAACAGATAGTATAGTAAAAGCACAGAATCCTAAATCATAATTGAAACACACCTGATAACATTCCACAGCTTTGTCAAGGTTGTCTCTGTCTTTGTATATTACTCCTAAATTGTTGCATGCCTCCGCACAATGGGGATTGAAGTGCAATGCAAGTTCGTAAAACACAATTGCCTTCATGGACAGAAATTGTTTACTAAATTGGCTATACAACTTGGGGAAATAAGTACAGAACCCCATATAAGCAAACATAGGACAAAAACTTCTGTAAAGACAAACACAATTAGACTAAGGTTTTTAGCAGTTAGCAGTGAGGCCATAATTCAGTTAGCTCAATTTTTTGCAGACTGCAAAAGAATAAGATAAACAGGAAATCCAAGAGGGAGGGAGGGAGGGAATGTACGAATGATCCTCTTTTATATAACTTACCATGTCAAACCTCAACATTTCACCATATGCAACACCAAGATTGTACATAGCATCAGCATAGTGCCAATTGTAATACAAAGCCTTCTTGTAGTACAACACACCTTGGTTGATGTCTCCCTCCAATTTGACCTGAATAGAAATAGCCACTCTACGAAAAGTGAGAACAAGGCACAAACTTTGGCTAAGCGTCATGGAAAAGTAAGCAGTTGGGATGACATAAAAATACTGCAGTATGACAAACACTGAGATAGTTATATGTGTCTTGACAAGCGAAACCACAAAAGCATGCTGACCTCAACAATATTAAACCAACGAGTAAATGCACAAAAATATCCCTAGAGCGTGCATTTTAACACACACCTTTGAGATTGAAAAGAAAACGTTTGCCCAAGTGAGACAAAATGAACAAGCAATTCATTAAGTAATCTAGTAGGGTAAGGGGCCATTTCGCAAATCTTATCAGATCTAATGAAAGCTACATTATTAGATCCTTATTTTTTAGATCTGTACGTACAATAAATTTGATTGGTAACAAACTAAAAATTAGCTCTTCTTTTTTAATATTATAGTATGCTTGATAATACATAATTGCATGCAATAAGCACTTATTTGAGGGGCATTTACATCTCTCTTTTTTTAATGACACAACTAACATGAAACTGAAGCTAGAAATTGGGTGGATCTAATAAAAAATATTTTTTAAAAAAACAAATGACGGGTCAAAATTGTACAAAAAAACGACGTAAATAATGTTAAAATGTTACTTGCTTAATTGCTTTAGAAAATAAACTCTATTTTAAAAAAGTAAAGTTTATTCACTTCTTGAAAATTTGAAATATAGGCAAAATGACAAATGTCTAAAAAGTAGAGCTTCAAAATAGATGTTTACTAAAAGATCTTATTTCGATTTTATCTCTTAGATTTTAGAATAAGTCAAATAAGCTCTATTTTTTTAGACTTGCCAAACGCCACCTAAGACTGGACCTTAGCTTTTAAGCCTTCACTAATCTATACATTTTCCAAGTACATAATTGTAATTTTTACAAAATACAAGAAATTGTAAAGACAAGAAAAATCTTCTTAGAAAGAGTGGTCACCTCAAAGCTAGTGTAAAGCGTAAAGAAATCCAATAAAAATTTGGAGGAATCATGAGCTCTCAATAACAAATCGATATCAACTCAATAAACCTAAGAAACACGAACGTATCATTTAAACATCACTGTTGAACAACAGAAATTCGAACCCAATTCTCATAATATTTGACAAGCTAAAGACAGGTTGTTCCTAAGTTATAATTGAAGACATCTGTGGGGGAATAACGCTCATCAAAAGTGTTTTGGCTAGCCTCCCAATGTTCATCATCAATCTTCAAAATGCTTGCATCGGTTGTTAAGCGATTAGAAAAGCTTCAAAGGATCTTCTTATGGGGAGGCAAGGGGGGCAAGAGGAGATTCCTCTTGGTTATTGGGTGTGTCACCCAAAGGAATATGGAGGATTTGGATTTAAGAAAATGTTGTGTTTCCTGATCAAGGCTTTGTTGGGCGGTTTAAAAGCTTCGATTTTGTGGGAAATTTTGCAAGACAAATATGAAAATTAATTCGAGAATTATTGATAATTGACTTGGAAGTTTAGGATCTTTCTATTAATAATTTGTAAAATTTAAAAAAATAGAAAAAAATTAAGAAAGATAAGAATTTTAGTTTAAATTTAAGGAAATGCTAACGGAAACATAAAGACATCATATATGAAAATTTTAGTAACATAAATTCTTAACACAGTAACAAAAAAGCCACAAAGTGTCAAAGCCACTTATAGTCTTGCATAAAGTCACACAAACACTATCTCATCCTACAAAGTGAGATCAACATACTCCACATCCTCCTTTAAAAGGGAATCTTCCTCATCTGAGGAGATGAGGTCCTTCTGCCCAATTTTCCAATATCGGCTTCAGCCTACACCAAGAAAGTCTTGATATTGTAGGTGCCAGCTAGTTTAGTTAGTAAAGTCTCTTGGCGTCGTACTATAGACCTGGGACTGAATCCCACCTACATCAGGGTTGGGAGGTTTATGGGAAGGGGAGGGCTACCCCTCATTGTGTAGCTTATAGGTCCATGCGGCCTCCAATGAACCAAAAAAAAAAAGTCTTGATGATCAACCTCATAGCTTTCTAGAAGCTAGAAGTCAGCATTCTCAGGATCTTCCTCGTCTGAAACTGGAAGATCTCTAGACTCTCCTACCCCCGCAACGAGCCAACACTATATGCCTAACCACAACGTCCCAGCAGCAGCAGCTAAAATCCCAGTAACATCACACGCCTTTTAGCAACTAGATGCTCCTGCATGGACTCTATGATTTGATGTGAAACGTTCGAACAATCTACCACATCTCGGTAAACCCCCAGCCCCCACTATGTGTTACTTCAGGCGGGTCACATAGCCGCTCTAATGACGTGTCCACAGTAGTTACCGATTGACTTTTTCTTGTGCCCAGGTTTGAAGCCCCGTGTTGCCACCCGATGTCAAGTCCTCTCCCTTCTATTAACATCTTAACAAGTACGTACAGATAGTTGCAAAATGTTAAAAGGGAACAATGGTAGTATATGTATAGATTACCTATTAATATGTTTATTAAAGCATGGTAGTATGCATGAAAATATGTTTTGATTAATGTGATTTTTTTTTAAATCACTTAAGCCTACATTCACATAAGCACAAGACACATTACGTATGAAAACACTAAATCAACTAATCATGAAAGCATAGTTACCACAGCGAGAAGCGAAAACGAGAAGCAAAGCGAAAGCGAGAAACGGGAAGCGAGACTCAAAAAAACCATAGGAAACGGGAAGCGAGAGATGAGATATAGGCTCCTCATTCCCATTATGTTATTTATGGGTAGCTATTCCTTTGATTTTATCTTACATGAGATTTTTAGGGAAAAGTAGGTGCCTTAGGTTTCAAACCGACGATATTTACTTAGAGTCTACACCCTAGGCTATACACTGCGTTTTATATCACATCACTTCACACATTCAGCTTCCTTTGATTACTAGATGAGACGTGATGGAAGCGAGCTTCCTAGGAAGCGAGTCCGTTCGAGGAAGCAAGTCTGTCCGAGGAAGCGAGTTTAGGAAACGAGCTTCCTGAGAAGCGAGCTTCCCACCCTGTACATAGCTTCCCTGCAACTATGCATGAAAGCTTCTTGAATGTGTGATACATTAACCTATATCACTAACATCTAATTAATTTATTATATATATATATATATATATATATATATATATATAAAACTAAGATTATTAGCTTATGAAAATTAAGGTTAATACAATAAATTAACTTATAAAATTAATCCAGATTTTTGTGACATAATTATTTAATGGTTTTTTGCTAAATACTATTTTTTAGATTTATAAGTAGTCATACAAATCTTTAAATATAATTTTCAACTAAATTAATTAAAAAATATTTAAATTATATGTATATATATATTAGCTAATCGATAGATCGGTCAAATTATACCTGATATGAATTAGGAACTACTAATCATCATTTTATTTAATATTTTAGTTTATTAAAAAAATAGGTATAATGGTGAAAATTTTAATCTTTATACACTTAAATTAATCCTAAAATTTTAAAAAAATTACTAAAAATTAATCTTAAAGAAGTTTTCCCATAAAAAAAACCTTCTCCAAGGAGCCCCGTGTCGATCTTCACCCCCTCTGCATTGATCTTCACCCAAGAAATTCAATCTAGTGAAAGATGGGAAAAGAAACCAAGATCCCAAGCAAAAACAAAAATACTAAAGTGAACTATAGAATTGTTGAAGTTTCATCATTTCGTCAAAACTTCGACAATTTTATAACTGAAGTTTACTTAAAATCTCATGATATTTTCTGAGTTCAGCGATAATTTTTGAAATATTACGATAAATTGACGTATTTTTAGCTTTTTTTGTAAAAAAATAAATATCTTCCATCAAAACTTCATTGACTTGCGAATTACCAATAATTTAGCCAAATTATCAATTTTCACGCAAAGTTTTAAACCTTATTATTTTTTTTGAAAAATTAAAAAATACTAGCAACACTCTGTAGAGGAGAGTTGTAGACTTGTAGGAACCAAGTTCAGGACAATTGCCCAAATTGGGATTTTAAACATGTTTCCATCTCTTATAATGTAGGGATTATGAAGATGCGAGAGCATTTTCTTGAGTATACAAGGTTCGTAGCAGGCAACATTAATAAAGATGGCCTCTGGAGGAAGGTAATCACATCCAAGTATGGCTCCCCCTCCTCTGGGTCCCTCGAGCAATCCTAGGCCCTCATGAAACAGGCTTATGGAAAGGCATCATGTCCTGTTGGGAGTTTTCTCTACCAACATCATCTTTCGAGTGGGGCAAGGCAATGAAGTCCACTTCTGGATGAACAAATGGTGTGGCCCCACCTCCCTCAGTTCCGACTTCCGTGACTCCGTCTGATATGGCTCTTCGCCTCAGATCGTTTTGCCTTTGTGGTATCCTACATCGAGCACTCCCCCATCAACAGAGTTTGGTGTCCACGCCTAAGGTGCAACCTCAACGACTGGGAGCTCGACATCCTACAAAACCTCGTTGCTAGACTCCAACAAGTCCCCACCTTCCTCTCCTTCTAGGATACTGGCCTTTGGTCCCAAGCCTCCAACGGTCAGTTCATAGTGAAACCCTTTTACCAATCTCTCCTACCATCCTCCGGTCAGTCCTTCCCATTTAGATCGGTTTGGAAGGTGCAGGATTGTCTCCCAAGGTATCCTTCTTCCTTTGGACTGCAGCCTTGAACAAGATACTAACATGAAATCCCTCAAGAGTAGAGGATGGCAGATGGCCAACGGTTGTTTTATGTGCCTAGATGCCAAGAAGATGGTAGATCACTTCCTGCTATATTGTCCTTTTGCACATTAGGTTGGACCTATTTCCTTTCCCATCTGGGACTCAGCTAGGTCTTCCCTCTCTCTTTCTAGGACTCCTTATCCTGTAAGTTCTCGATGCTACTAAGGGACAAGGGCTTTGAAGGGGGCCATGCTATTCGCATCGGTGGCCTGGTCTCGTTTGACAAAATAGAACTAAAGGGTCTTCAAGGACTCCTGCTGCCTAAAGGCGGGCTACTACCTTCAGCATTGGTGCTCCGCTCAAGAGAAGTTTGACTCAGCTTGGTTACACTTTTTGTTGTAAAGCATCATATTTTGTTCCGCACATGCTGTTTTTCTCTTATTTGCATTTTTCGGGCTCAGGTTAACTCTCTTGTGACCCCTCGCCCCCCACTCTACTTCTCCTTTCATCATTTATAAATATATCCCCATTACTCATAAAAAAAATTAATAAAGTTTGCTTTTGGGAGGACGACTGTAATGGGGCATGGAGATTCAAAAAAGGTGCCCCAGGTTATACAGACTTGTTCCCTCCAAGGAGGCCTTGGTCTGCAACCTCTTCAATAGGAGAGATGAGAGGTTGTCGAGAACCCCATCTTTCGTGGGAACCTCAACAATAGTGAGATTAAGAACTGTATGCACCATTGCTCCTTATGGACATGTTAAATGATGAGTAGGATGATTTTCGAATTTACGTAAGAAATTCTAGGGGGGTGTTCACAACTAAAACTACTACCTCTTAGAGAAGGAAGATTAGGATTTAATTAAAAGGCATCAGTTTAGGAAAATTTGGAAAACTCAAGTCTCTCCTAAGGTGGAAGCCATAATATAGATGTTGGTGTTAGATAAGCTCCTCACCATCGCCACTAAGCCAGTTCTGAACAAATTCTATTGTGTACAAAATGGTGGAGGAGGACATAAACATCCTTCAGGTTTATTGTTCGTTTCCATGGGGCATGTCGAGCTTCTTCTTGTCTTTATTCTGCATTTTCTAGGGAGGCCAGTGACCTCATCCTATGCTGGCCTGATGGTGCTTTTGGCACCATGGGGAATACTATTTGGGAAATGCTACCTTGTACAGTTTGCTGGGTAATTTGGAGAGAAATAACTATATAAACTTCCAGGAGTTACTCTCTTCCATCAATTGGAGTCGAGTAAAATGGTATCATCTCTACAGGAATTTCCGGATGTTGATAGCTCCGAACTTCTATGTAGAGTCATTATCTTTGCAACTCCCGATTTATTTTATTTTTTTGTCATTTGGGGGAGATATCCCCATTCCCCTTCCTTTTGTAAATATCTTCTATCCAAATATAATTCCTGTTATATATTAGAAAAAAGAATGATTTCTCAAGTAGGCAATTGCAAAACAAGGGGAAGATCCACTTTTTTATGGTGTCTACTTGGTGTTCTGTGTTCCAAGGTAAGCACTGCCAAGCGCACGCTAATAGGATTCGGCGTCGTTGATTCAGATGAGTTGTTTCTCAATTATGCAAGAATAATGGAGTGTATGTTGTGCAGGATCCCAAGTCCCAAATTTTACAGATCAAAAGGAGAATCACATGGTCAAGTGAGATTGGGTGTGTTGTCCTAAGTAGTGCGGAGGACTGGGCTTCAAGAGTTTTTTTTTTTTTTGCATGAAGATGGCTTTAAGGGGGAAATGGCTTGGCGTTTGGACAAAGAAGACAGGGCTCTCTGGAGAAAAGTCACTGAGATGAATTTGCCATTACCAATAGAGAGTGGGATTCCAACCAGGTATCTAATTCTCATAGGGTAGGTGTTTGGAAGGGAGTAATGCATATTCATGATTTTTTTTTCTTTATCTTTTTTGAGTAAACCCGTTTGACGTGGGTAAGGGAAACAGAGTTCGTTTTAGAGAGGACAATTGGTGTGACGTGGAAAGGCTTCGCAATGTTTGTCCAAGACTTCACATATCAGTCACAACCAAGGAGGTCTCAGTTAGCAGTTGGCAATCTCTTTGAGAGAAGCGACAGGGATTATTTGACCCAACTTATCGGAAGAACCTAAGGAATAGAGAGCTGGAGCAGTGCATCTCTCTTTGAGAAAAAGAGGAGCAAGTGAACCTGAACAGGAAGATGCTCGAGTGTAGAGGGGTAACCGAGGGTTTTCACAGTGAAAGACATTTTCACTTTCTTTGTTAGAGAGAAGCAATATAACTGGGTTAGATACCCACATTTTGAGGCCTTGTAGAGGTCACCCGCCCCTCCTAGAGTGAGAGCTTTCATGTGGTTGTTGATGCTTGGCAATCCCCAAACAGGTATATCATCTAAGGAGTAGGGGATGAAGATCCCATATGTTGTATGTGTAGAGAGGCAAAAGAAGACATCAGCAATCTCTTCACTGTCGGGTCACATGGTATGTGTGGTCCCTTTTGTGGGGTGCTGGGAATTTGGAAAGAAAGGAACAACATAATTTCTGAAGACTCATCCTCTATTTAGAAGATTTGTTATTCCATCGGGTGGTCTTTGAGAAGTTGGGTGTCCCCTTCTACAACCTTCAGGAATTCTTGGGCATCAAAAGCTCGGACTTTGTACATAGATCCAAGGCTTAGGTCATACCTCATACTCTTGTATGATTTCAAGGGGTGTTACCCAGACCCCTGCACTTGTACTTGTTTTATAATATTGACACATTCATTGTGACCGATCAAAAATAAATAAGAACTGGCCAAAAGCATTTTGTTTCCAAGTGCTTGTATAGCATCAAATTTGGTCCCTAAAAACAATGATATCATATAGTCAGGAGAGAATCAGCAATTGGCTGCCACCACATTGCAGAGTGGGAAAAGATTACGAAAATATTTCCTTTCACAGGACCTATCAAAATTACGGATCACAATTTTTTAAGGGTCAAAATAAAAAGAAGAAATTGAAATCCTATATGCAATGGAGAACTTTGATGGCTGAATATAGTCTTGCTTTGTTGAATACAAGTTTTAAATACTATTGCTTATGAGAATATTTAATAAAACAAGGTGATAGACACTCCACTTTAACCAAGGTTAATATTTCCTTTCACACAGGCTAGAAAAATAGCATCCACTTTAACCAATCAAAATTACCAACCACAATTCTGCCAGGAGCCAACATAACAGAGATGATATTGAAAGTCATATATGGAAAGCATAACTTCGGTATGTGAATGCAACCTTGCACTGTTGGATATGAGATTTACATACTATTAAAAGAATAGAATTAACTAGTAAGCAAGGTCAATAGAAAATGACTGGAACTGAAAACCACCTTTGTTCCTAAGTCTGTCAAGGCTATTGCCATATTATTCTTTGCAATCTCGAAGTTAGGAGATACAGCCAAACACCTGATGCAGAGCACAGTAGCCGAACACACCCAGTATCAGCAGAGATGGAATATAACCCCACATGTACCAAAATACATGAAAGGTCCATAAACCTAACAAGTTTAGATGAACAACTAGCAGACTACCTCTCATAGCAAGCAATAGCTGAGTCCAAATCCCCGCGGTTTTTATAGATGACACCCATGTTGCAATACGCTTCAGCATACATAGGCCTCTCCTGAGCAGCCTTCTCATAGCAATTAAGAGCCATATCATATTGCATCATCTCAGAATAAACAACCCCGAGGTTATAATACGCGGGCTGCATGTAAAAACAAAACATATTAGAGATCATTCTGTATGAATTACACATAAAGGGCAATAGATGGTATGCAAGCTTCATTAAGAAAACAGGGATGAAGAGGATTAATAAATTACAGCATAGCGGGGATCTATTTTTAAAGCTTCATAATACTTCTGGATTCCCTCCTGAGTGTTGCCAGCAAGCTTTAAGCTGGTTCCAAGATCTGTCAAGACTATTGCTAGGCATTCTGCAGCTGGTTTGTACAAAGGATCTGCTTTTAAAGCCTTCTGATATGACTGCAGCGAGTAATCATCATAAAATGTGAGTTACACGCTTGTAAGGAAGATAATTTGCAGACAAGTGTGAGATCAATGTAATAACCATAAATCACTCATTAAAATCACAACTTTAAAGAGTATATAGGAATATAAAACCACAATAACAGACAGCATATTGTGTCTAACGAAGCATGCAAAAAATAGAATAACAATATTACAAATCAAAACTGCAGGTAGACACTTGCCAAGTCATCTTTTGACCTACAGAGAGTGTACTTCCTTAGATAAGATCCATGAATTCACAACTATACTCTTTTAGTTAAGAAACGATACTTATACATATAATAACAGGACTGTGATGGGTTTATATGATGGTGTGGATCATGGTAACAAAGTTCTCCAATTTTCACCAGTGAGTGAACCCAAAAGGGAAAAAAAAAACAAAACAAGTGCAGTCCATAGTTAGAAAGTAACCAAATGTGAGGGCCACTAGAACAAGGATCAAAAATACGATTTCGGAGGATGTATCGGTCCCAACCGAACCTATACGTATCGGCTTCAGTATTGGTTTTGGACAATACATATAAAACTTTCTTTTTAAAGAAAAAGTTAAAAAAAACTAAATTAAATTTTTAAAAAACCAAGTAAGTTATAGGAACCAAATATAAGTCATAAGAAGTGACTCAAAAATAAAGTAGCAAACACAATTATAATTACACACTAAATTAAAACATAAATAACCAATAAACAATACGTATTGACCGTTTCGTATCAGTATAAATATCGTACAGGAGACTGATACCTATATGTATTGCTTGTTTCGTATCGGTTTCGGCGATTTTTATTTCCATGCACTAGAGGGTACGACAACACCCAGGAAAAAATATCATAAAAGACAAGACCAACTTGGGGCACTAAATTCCGCTCTGCACGATATCCACTAGATAAGCATTTGTTTCGCTCTCAATTGTATTGAGTCAACCGATGCAAGAATCCCGTAAAAAATCCTATGATTTTGTTATTTCTGAAGGCATCATACTACTGCCCCAGGAAGGAGAGAGCGAAGAGACGGTCATCAGGACGGACCCTTATGGCCAACAGGATTGATAATCCCAAAAGGTAAGGGAAGATCCAACTGATCTCCAACCTAGATAGAAAGTCATATCTCAAAAGCAAAGGAGCAATGCAGCAAAAGATGGTCCATTGTCTCCTCCGAATTCAGGCACATAAAACAACCATTGGTCATCCTTCATCCTCAATGCATCAAATGATCGCATAGGAGGATCTTGTCCAGCGTAGCTGACCACAGGAAAAAATAAAAAATACTTTGTAAGGCATATAGGAGTACCATATGGACATAGAAGGAAAGGGAGGACCATGGTTGGACCTCAAAACCTTATAAAGGAATCTCACTAAGAGCTGATCTTTGGACTCTGTGAGCTATAATCAAAGATTCCTCAGCTGAGGATAGATCACTACTGAGCTCAAACACTCCAAAAGAAGATAGATGTTGACTAATTCTCAATCCTGATTCCTAAAGGTAACGCCTAAATCTAGGAGACCACGAAGGCGCGAGTTAGCTATCCACTCATAACAATCCCGCACTAGAACATGTCTATCCACCACTAGGGACCAAAGGTTAAGAAACTCAACCCTAAGTGAAACTTGACTACACCATTTATCCTCCATGAATCTGACTGAATCTCCCCTACCAATTCAAAAATTTGTATGGTTAGAGTACCCCGACTACCTGACATGATACCTTTCCAAAGTCCACACCCATGGGGACCTCAGGCTGGCTTTGGATCCAAAACTAAGAATTCCTTGTACTTTGCCCTAATCACTTCTCTTCATAAGTTGTCTCTTTCAAAACCAAATCTCCAAAGCCATTTATCTTGTAGTGCCTTATTTGCCTCTAAAAGAGGCCAGACATTAGAGCCCCTTCTTCCAATGGAGAGCATATTTGGCTCCATTTTACCAAGTGAAACTTCTTAGAGTCCAACCTGCCATTCTATAGGAAACCATTTGCAACTTTTCTAATCTCCCAGCTATGGATGTTGGGAATTGTGAAAAGAGATAGAAAGTATGTGGGGTTACAACTCAAGGTACTCTTAAGAAAGGTGAGTTTAATGCCTTTGTATAAATACATGGATTTCCAAATAGTTAGTCTTTTTGTAAACTGATCTACAACTGGATCTCAAATGGACTTTTTTTGTAACTGGATCCAAGAGGAAGACCCAGATAAGTAGCTAGAAAAGTACCCAATTTACAACCCAGAATCGCAGCCAACTCGGGAAAGTTAGGAACGTCTCCCACCTCAAATGGTTCAATATTGCCCAAATTCACTTTTAGACTTGTTAAATCTTAAAAGCATCTAAGACGACACCTAAGGAATCCAAGTTGTATACATGAGGCACTACAAAGGATCAAAGCATCATCCGCGAATTGCAAGTGAGAAACATGCAACCTATCTCTACCTATGGGGAAGCCAACCAGGGCTGGTTCAGTCGCTCTAGAAACCATTCTACTCAAAACCTTTGTGACCATAATGAATAGGAAATGGGATAGAGGATCTCCCTGATGAAGACCTTTGGAACTACGAAAGTATCACGCTAGACATATATTAATCAGGATGGAGAAGGAAACTTATGAGATACACATTTTCATCCAATATCTCTATTTGACACCAAACCCCATCCTCATTATGATATAATCCAAAAAAGACCAATTCACAAGGTCAAAAGCCTGTGGACGGCCACGTATGATAAGATTCTCGCGTGTGACCACTTGCAAAATAGAGGGTGGAAGATGGTCAATCGTTGTTTTAAGTGCCTCGAGGCGGAGTAGAGTCGGTTGACTATCTTCTTCTTCATTGTCCTTTTGCTTATGTCATTTGGGGTCAATTCTTTCGCCAATTGGGAATCTTCTGGATCTTTCCTAGATCCCTTCGGAGTTCCTTATCAGGTTGGTTTTCTTTCCCCGTGGAGGGTCCCGTCTCGATGATTTGGGTCATGCTTTCGGGAGCCATAGGGTGGGCCCTTTGGAAAGAGAGAAACATGCGTGTTTTCGATGGTATCGCATCCTTTGAAAATCAAGTGTATCATCGTACTAGACAACCTCTTTTAGCATGGTGTGCTATAAAAAATAATTTCGAGGATGATGGGCTACTTGAGAGGCTGTAGTACCATGTTTATCTTTCATACATAGTGTTTTTAATTTGTCTACTATTATTGTCTATCTTCTGTTTTTGTTTAATCTTGTGGTCTTTGGTTCATATTATGTGTGAACCTTTGATCTGTTTTAGGGGGTTGTACTTTGTGTTTCTACCTTTCGATATATATATATATATATTGCTTGATTACCTATCAAAAGAAAATCAAAAAAGACCAATATTCATGACTCTTCAAAAAATTCTTGAATAAATATTTAATATATGAAACATATTTATTTATAATTTTTTATAATCAGTAATCCTATATTTTATTTTTTATATCTTTCCTTTTCAAGAATCTTCCTGAATTTTCCAAATTTTTTCCTTGTCAAATAATTCTTGAACTCCAACTTGGTGACAATGGCGTGGATGACAAGTTGCACACATATTTGGTAGTAATAATACATATAGGCGCATCACTAAACTTCCCTTGGAAAAGTTTCTTATTAAAAAGGACCAAACACAAAGTAAAGGGTAAATGTGAATTTACTTTCTGTGCAACTTGGGAGAAACTTGAGGGAGGAAGAGAATCCAAAAGCCTAGAAATTTGTTGTGTGGAGAATCAAAATCCAACAAGTGACTAACAATGGTGCTTCAACCATTTAGGAGAATCCATGTAACAGAGATAACTGGTGATATGAGTTTAAAAATATGCCATATCAAAACACTGTCAAGGTGCACTTATGTAAGTTTTCTGTATGTAATATGTTCCATAATGTTCACCTAAAGAAAATTACTCCATCAAAATATCCAATGCATATCAAGACTAGTTTTTTGTTTTCTATGATCGGTAAGTAGTGCCAAATTATATATAGAGAAAGCAAAACTTGCATTGAAGATCTTGAGTAATTTAATAAGATATCCATCCCCAATTTTTTTTTGTTTACTAGTAATCAAACAAATTGCATTGATATATAGAGAGAAATTACAACAAAGTACAGGCTAAGAGGTTTACTGATCGGTAAACTGAAGCAAAAGCATACAAAAGCAAAACAGCTTTAACAGAACATATCCCATGAAACTGCAAGAGCAATACCAAAAAAAGGGAATAGATGACCCATCTCACCCAAGATACCCTCCCAATTCTGTGTCTGCTCGGCAGCAGATCCCATGACTCTATTCCCAAGAAAGTAACATTACTTTTGATAACCATAACAAAGTTGTAGTGAGCATACCTCGGCAGCCTCTACCAGGCGACCTTCGTCTTTGTATAGAATACCAGAGTGAGTGAGGGCGCATGAATTCTGTGGGTCCAACCTAATGGCTTCTGCGAAACTCTCAAAAGCATGCTGCCCCATATTCTGCATCTGGAGGCAGATCCCCTTGCCTATGTGGGCTTCAACATTTACACTGTCCTTCTCCAGGACACTCTCATACAGAGCAAGAGCATCCACAAATTTGTTCCGGGAACGAAGAATGTTGGCGTAAGAGAGAGCATCCTTCCCTTCAAACCTCTTCGTCATAGGAGAGATGTAGCCTGAAGAACCACTGGTAGTGGCAGAAGACTGCGATCCTTTCAAGCAACCATTATCTCCAATCGGATCTCCCTCTCTCCCATTATCAACATCCTTCTCCGTCCACACCATCTAATCAAAATTATTCCCTCAGTTTCCTGAACCAAAATCACCATAGAGAAAGATAATTCAGTTCTTCAACCTATCCAAGTTGATTTGAACCAGAACCATAATTTTGACTCAATAGGGCTCGATCACAAATTAAGTATAAAATTCAAAATTTGAGCAAAGAAACAACAAAAACCTAAATTTTGAACGTTCCTAGTGACATTTTTTTAGCGCAAGACTACATTGCAGTTCTAGAAAATCTCAGAACACAAAACTATAATGATCCCTGACCTAAAACTGACACATTGCAGTTGAATAACTATGACATTGAAATCGAGTAAATGCATAATAGAACTCAAGTTGAAACCCTAGATATATGGTGTGAACAATCACAGTAACCGACTTCGAGTTGCATGCTACTATTCTTCAATCAGAACACTATCATTTTAATCACACTACGCGCAGAAATCTCCACTGGATAACCTAAACTAACGAACTACCATCAAAACCAGTACATTACAGCTCCATACAGGATTCAACAAAAGAAAATGACAACAACAACAACAACGTAGCTTCCATTCAAAGATTTTAAAAAAAAATGCAGTAGAAAATTAGGGATTCCAGAACAACATGAGAGACGCATGAACTAAAAACGGAAATCTGATTGAGAAAAGAAAAGAAATGGGAAATAAAGCTACAATACAAAAGGCAAGAGATGAACATGAGAAAATTAGGGATTCGAAGTTTACATTCAAGGTAGATGAGCTTCAGCAAGTAAGACCGTGTCTGCGAGCGCTGCTGAGAGTGGGCTCAGGATAAAGGATTGCGGGTGAAGGTTAAGAACGAACTGAGAAAGAGAAGGTTTTATTTCTCGAGCACCGAAATCCTAGAGAGAGAGAGAGAGAGTTTGGGGGGGATTGGATGGTTCGAGTACGAATCCCGCCTCCGGCCTCTCCCTCCGACACTACTCTGGTTTTGATGTCCCCAAGCCCCTAATGTCCGTCCGTTTACATATAACGATCCTAATGCCCAAACAACCCTTGTTTCACAACAAATTTACGTCGGTGCCGCTAAGTCCACATATATATATATAGTGTATACCTAGGTTATTGGAGTAGGAGACTATAGGGGGTTGGGGATCGTACTCATATCCAATCGCGGGAGAGTTCAATGACACCCAAGAGGGGTGTAAACGAGCCAAACTGGGTGCTCATATATATATATATACATATATATGGGAAAATCTAGAGTTCACGTAGTGCGTGAACTCCTTAAAAGTCACGCAAGTGTAAAATAAAGGGTGTTTTTGTAATTAAAATCAAAGATGATGGCATTATTGTAATTATGAAAGATAAGTCTTTTTTTAAAGTGGCCACCAATTCATACTCTAATTACAGTCATGCCATCTCATTTCAACAGGCGTGATCATTTGCTGTTTCACGCATTGCGTGAACAGTAGCAGCTCCCTATATATATATATATGTGTGTGTGTGTCAAGCTCGGCTCGAACACCCCCGCTTCTTGCGTGAGTGGTATGGGATCTAATCCCCTTGGGGTAAGGATTGAGCTGGGATCATCTATAGATAGCAGCCAACTTTATTATTTTAGGCTTGATTACCTCCTCTCCCATAGAAAAAACTTAAGAACTAAATATAGGGTGTCGTTTGTATGTATGTCTATTATGGGGAGATGTTTTCACATTTTATACTATTTGATAGTGCATTTACTTGTTATAGAAGAAAAAACAAAAAGATATGAAATATCTAAAACAAAAATTCAAGTTTTTGGTATTTTTAGGAAAGGATTAAACATCTACGTATCTAAGATTTTCATCATTTTTTAACCATTTTACCAATTTATTATTATTATTATCATTCTTATTATTATTATTGTTCATATTATTACTATTAGTATTATTATTATTCTCTTTATTATTAGTACTAATATTATTATTATTACTATTATTATTATTATTATTATTGTTATTATTACTACTATTATTACTATTAGTATTATCATTACTATTACAATTATAATTATAGTATTTTATTATTATATAATTGTATTTTTATTATTGTCATTATTATTATTGTTACTATTAGTATTATAATAATAATTATTATTATTATTCTCATTATTATTATTACTAATGATATTATTGTTGTTCTTACTGTACTATTATTAATTATTACTATAATAATAATAATAATAATAATAATAATTGTTACTATTATTATTATTATTATATTTTAATTACTACTACTATTATTATTATTATTACTATTATAATTATTATAATAATATTATATACTAATTATATTATTATTATTGTTATTATTTCTATTATTATTATTATTTAAAAACGACATCAACTATCCTTGTAATAAGATGATGTTACCAAACACAGTTTTATAAAAAAGTTATGTCTTTATTGTATTGTCAAACGATTTTACTGTATCCATATTCATTTATTATAGATCTTTTTGTCGCATATCTCTTTAACTAGATATGTCTGAAATAGAAAGACCTACCAAAGGAGCCCCTAGTCCTTGGAGTCTATCGAAAGAACATAGGGAATCTATAAATCTTATGTGAATACTATTATTATTAAGGTATTATAAGTGAATTAGTCTAGGGATACTCCCAAAGTGTACTCCCAAATATACTCCCTAATCCTAACCGTTTATCACAATTATTAAACGGCTAGGATTAGAGCTGATGTGGCATTAGAAAAGACAAAATAAGACAATTCAAATATTGGCCTTTAGTGGTTAGTTATGAACAGTTAGGATTAGGGAGTACATTTGGGAGTACCCATAGACGTCTCATTATAAGTAGTGACACAAGGTCACAGCTCCTACACAACCCTCTCAGAAAAGAAAGTGGTGGGGCTTTAAGGGTTCACCAATAAGCCTCTAACCCACCGATGTGGGACTAAATAGCAAGGATATTTTTTATATAATACAAACACCTAGTGTCACAACTCTCACACACACCCAAGTGACACAATGTCACAGCTCCCACACAACCCTCTCAAAAAGGATGGGGGTGTGGGGCTTTGAGGGTTCACCTACAAGTCTCTAACCCAGCCAAGTGATGTGTCACTTGGGTGTGTGTGAGTTGTGAGAGTGTGTATTTGTATTATTTATATATATATATAAAGTATTATAAGTAGTGTAATGAATTAACCGTGTCGAATTGAGCCAAACCTCATGTTGCTCATGTTCAACTTGATTAACAAACGAGCTCAGTCATTTAGCTCCGCTCAGCCTAACGAACTCAAATACCTAACTCAAGCTTGGCTCATTTCTAGACGAATCGAGCCGGTTCATGTGATAGCTCAACTCATTGACAACCCAACCCACAAGGCAATAGAGGTCCCTTTTAACTCTCTTTAATTGTGAGTATTCACTCACTTATTGGATAAATATATTTAACCTTGATTTTTAGAATAAAAAATATTAACCATAAAAGTTAAAATGTTAACTCTATGGGTTAAAGTAGTTAAAGGCCTTGGTGAGTGAAACTGAACTCGGGAGAGTTCAATCGTGATTGGTAGGAGACACCCATAAGTAGGGGTGGCAATCCGACCCTCTAAGGTATTTGCCTAGCCTGTTAATATGAGGGAGTTTTTTTTCGAGGCTTGCTATTGGGGGACGTCAAATTTTATAACGTCTTTTAACATTTTTTCCCGAATTTATTTTTATTAAAAACTAAAAAAAAAAAAATTTAAAAAAAAAAACACGGAGAACTAAACAAGAGTTTTCAAGCAAGAAGATTCAAACAAGTTTTCAAGCAAGAAAATTCACCAGAATTTTCAAAAGCCATCTAACTTGATGGCCTGCCTGGCCTGTCCTTTGACAACCCTACCCATAAATAGTGCTACGTAATTGGGACGTTAAAAGGTCTAGATGAATCTAGACTTGCTATTGTCTAGCTTGTAAATTGCTACCTCCATGTTTGTTCCAATGGTGTATGTATCCCTCCTATGGCCATGAACTTGATTTTGAGTCCCTTGAGGGTGTGGTGGTTTATTTGTCTACCAGTTGACTAACTTAACTACTAACATACTAAAGGTTTGTGGCTTAACTGTGTGACCTGTACCCAAAAAAAAATTATATATATGGGTGTCAAAACAGACTTTAGAGGCCCTCAAAGTTGAGGGCATTTTCATTTCTTTTTTTTAAACGCCCAAGGATTGGGCATTTTTGGTATTGTCATCTTGGTAAATAACCTGCAAAGTCCAAATTGACTCGGCCCTCTACTCCTTCTTACACATACTAGTAGTTTTTTTCACATATATGATAGTATATGGTCTTTATTTGTTTAATATTTCGTAATATTATAAGCATACCCTTATTGTAACACTTATAATGTGAAAATATGATAGTAATTTCAACCCATCATCACTAATATAAATATCCAAAGCTAAAAGAGTGAGGGTTGCATCAATTTAGCAACCGGCGTGAACAACCCGCTAAATCTCATGCATGATATAATTTTGCAAAAAAAAATGTCTCTTATTGCCCGACCATGGCCCTTGAGGGTAGGTCTTGGACCTAGCTAGTTTAGGTCTTTGGAAAGCTTGGGTCTCTCTCTTATAAGTAAGGCTTGGGCCTGGTAAGACTTAGGCACGTGTCATTGACAGTCTCACTTATATGAGTTGCATAGCCCATACTTGAAAGGATGTTATTCATTTCCTAATGCATAATCTATCTAGTTGCAGTTCATTAAGATTCAACAAAGTAGGGATTTTCAAGAATTCTATAAAACATGGTATTCACAATGTCACACACCCACATCTCAAGCTGGGATGGCGAAGGTGTGCCCCTCATTTGAGGGTGGTCCTAGGGTCAAGTCCTAGAGAAGGAAAATCTAAACTTCAAATAATGATATTAAAGTGATAGCTTGCAATCTCTTCATTTCCCCTATTAATGGTGATAGTTTAACAACAACAAAAAATAGAATAAGAACATTATGAGGTGAAGAACAGGGAAAAGAGGCATATAGATTAATATATATATATATGCTTTCCTGAAATGGTGATTTCCTTAAATGTTTATTAGTGGATTGAGTCATTAGGAGCATCTTCACATATGCGATCTCAATATCAAATTGAGATAATAATATCCTCTTACAAATTATTTGGCCTATAAACTAATCTTTACCTACTAGGCAAAGTTTAACACATTTAGTTTAGTGATATGATATTATGATTTTAAACAGTAACTCTTAGAAGAAAAAAATAAGCAATGTTTGGTGGGAGTTAAAGTTGCACCTGTACCATCAAATCCAAATAACAAAACCTCGTTAATCCCACTCAACAATGGAGCGCATCTCTAATTTAAAAAGAAAACTTGGTCAAACCATGATATCCTACCTGAAATGAATTTTGAATTTTGATTTGCCTAACTAAGTCACCTAGAGTTTGGAAAAGAAATGCAGTATTTGTAGCTTTGATTGATATTGCAAATGTAGCCGATCCATTATTCTCATACCAACTATGGATTAGTTGCCCAACTTCGTTGATACTTTTAATCTACAAACAGATCATTTTTTTCATAAAGTTTAATAAATTATAAAGAAAATCTGATAATTCATGCTATACATTTTGTTTGTAATACTTCATAATTCACGTGATACATAATAACAAATTATGTATTTTGTTAAAAAAAAATCATAAATAAATTACAACTTTTTCGTCAAACAACTAATACATGAATTCACCAAAAAAAAAAACAACAACAGTTTCAACAAGTGGTTAATTTTGTAAGCTTTAAAAGAATTTTTTTATAAGCTTATAAAAAATATCAAATAAAATCTAATATGTAAAATACAGTTGTTTATAATTTTAATAAATATTAAATTATTATTTTTTCTAAAATTCAGTAACTCTAACGATTTTTCATTGCCGAATAATCCCCACCTTCCACTTGGTGATTATGGGGATACTTATTGATCTTAATATACTTCTCTATGTGAACTTCTACAAATTATTTTACTTTTGTTTATTTTATTTGAGTAATTACAATTAGTTTTACGTCAATGAGAGAGAGAGAGAGATAATGAGTAAAAGTGTCAGCACTTTTCCTTTGTGAATTTACCTAAATCGTGATTAAATTTTTTACGAGTTTATGGAAAGTATTACCTTTATTTGAGAATGTGCATATTCGAGTATAAGGAACCTTCAAGGACATTTCTTATGCTGGACTTTGGGAAGAAAGTAACAAAGACCAAACTCATGCATCAATGAAATTGGGGCTCATTATTTTTTGTCTCCGACTACAAATATAAAATGGGCACGTTTAAGTTGTGTTGTGGTCAACCCATAAAAAAACTCTAATATTTTTTTATCTTTCTTTCTTTTTTCTTTTTGGTATTGACATATTTTACACTCGATCAATAGTTAAAGAGGAGCATAGTATGTAGCATGAGGCTACAATAAATAGGAGAAACCGACCAACTGAGATTGTTCCCTAGTTGAGATTAAACCCAAAATCTACCCTTAAGAGAGGGATGCCCTTAACCACCTTGTCATGAGGGGGTTGACAAAACTCCCTAATTTACAATAACGAACAACGTCAAGCTCAAATTAATTTACAATAACGAACAACGTCAAGCTCAAATTCATTTAAGTCGTGGTTGATGAAATTGAAGCCCAATAAACTCAAATTTTAAAACTTAATTAGTTGTTGAATAAAATAGCATGAGTGTTTCCTGTGTCCTCACGGAGTGCATTGAGTTTTAGGTTGGTGAAAGAGTCATCAATGAACTTGTTCTTCTGTAAGGCCAACTTAACAAGATTGGAAACAACATGGTTATGATGGTATCTTAATCTCATTTTTGTAATTGTTAATGTATTTTTCTCTTATTATGTATTCCAATTTCAGTTAGTTGCAAAAAACAAACGTCATTATTTTTTGTTATTGATTACCTAAAATAATATAAGTGAACATTGGTTTTCTTAAATTAATTATTATCCTTCAAAATAATAAGTAGTTGAAAATATACAAAAAGGCAAAGCTTTATAACTAGGTATTCATGTTGTGACTTATTGTTTCATGCTTTAAATTAATATTTACTAATTTGAATGGGGTATCCTAAGACCAAGTAGTTATCTCAAGACTATGTAAAGTTGATAGTGCTAGGGACGTGCTAGAGACATGATAGGATATACATGTTATTAAGAAGTATGATAGCATAAGAAATAGGAAGTTTAGCAAAGAAAATGAAATTAATTAGGAAAGCACATCTTTAGCATATACATGGATAATGTGACATCTTGATAAATGAGTAGGAATACAAGTAATGAATTATATTAATTGACTAACTAAGTTTGTAAGAAAATTTCAAAGACAAAAAAATGTCAAACAAATAAAGAAAATATACAGTGATACTTATATAAAAGGAAAAAAAATGAGATATACAAAATTACAATTCTTATAAATGATATAAAAAATTGTAGTTGCTATAAAGGATCAAGTTATGATTCATAATATGAATTTATAGAAAAAAATGTAACAGGGCTTTTATTAAGGCATAAAATAAGAGTATATGTGGAGTAGTTCGGTTTCATGTCCTAGAGGTCAACCAATGAGGCTATCTATTTATACAAACAATTAAATAAAAAGTTTATTCAAAATATGTGGATATCTACATTGTAATTATTGTATTTCTTGGAGAAAGTATGTGATAGATACTTAAAGAAAAATATAATAGGTATGTAGATGGATATGAATCACAATCAGATATATCAACATCGCTAATGATGTCCATAAGGGAGTGGTGATTGGTGAAAATAACTAGTGGGGTGATGAATGATTTTTAAATCCTAATGTGGTTAGGAGCAGCCTTGATACAACATCTTTTTGCGTAATTATGAATGAATAAGTGCTCCTTGATGTAACATATTTTTGCGTGACTATGAATAAATAAGGGCTCGTACACAAGACAAGATTCCATGATCTATGAAGTATGTAGGAGAGATGGTATTGTTTTATAAAACTTGAGATGGGGTGAACACAAGAGTAGACCATGGAGGAAAGTTATGGAATTAAAGGATTTCAAAACTATTTTGGACTAAGACACTATATCTAGTATTACACAAAGCAAAATTTTAAGTTATCACATATCTTCATAATAGGGGAGAGAGAGAGAGAGAGAGAGAGAGAGACCATCGTAAGTTGGCCAATTCACCAACATGGGTTCAACCACCTTAAAATGACCAGTTCAATGCATCAAGTTCAAACCACCCCAAGATGGACAATCTATGTATAGACCATTGCACATTGAATGTTATTTGTAATCAACCGTCTATGATACATTTTTCGTAATATTTGGTATCATCTCTTTTGGAACTAGAAAGATTAGTGCCTAAAACTGCATAGATATGGATTACGAAGAAAGACATTTATGTGGCAACCAAAAATGAAGATCTTTATGCAATATACACATTTAACTCTTAAAATGTTGATATAGTGGGATAACAAAATTAAAAAAAATATTAAAGAGTTGATGTAATATGTAAGAACATAATTTAAACTAACTTTGAAAAGTATGGTCTGAAAATGATGAATAGAGAAAAAGAAAGTTATATATTTAATAGAGTTATTGCTAAAAAAAAGAGAGTTATTGGACAAAATATTAATAAAAAATTTAAATAGAATAATTAAATAAAAGTGACCATAATATATTTATGCTCCTATAAATATTATTAAAACATGATTATTGAAGTTAACTAAAAAATACATAATATATATTTCATGATCCAGGAAAATAAATAAAAAATTTTCATTCCCCCCCCCCCACCCCCCCAAAAAAAGTCATAAATAAATCGCGACTATTTCTTCAAACAATTAATTCACAGAAATTTAATGACTTTTTTACATTTTTTTTTAAATCATGTATTTTGCGTATTAAAATGAATTATTCATAACTTTCATAAATGTGCAAATAAATATCTTATATATAATTTTTTTTATAATTCATATCTTATTAATTTTCTTCGTTATTACTAAAATTTTGTTGATGTTTCCTAGCCGAATAGTTCTTGAACTCCGACTTGGTAAGTACAAGGACACCAGACACTTATGAAACATAATCATGTACTTCTCTATGTGAGATTCTACAAATTCTTTCGCTTACGGTCTATTTGATTATGAGACATTCAAATTAATTTGATGCCAATAAGAGATTAAAAAAATGTAAAAACGTGTCAGCACTTTTTGTGAATTGAACTGCAATTGTGATTGAATTTCTTACAAATTTATTTGAAGTTATAATTTTTTTTTCTTCAAATGATGCTTATTCGAATATAAAAGGAACTTTAAGGACATTTCCTTCTGCTTGACTTTATAAGGAAAGCACATCTTTGAAATTGTGGGGACCATTATTTTTTGTCTCAAGCTACAACAATTCACACTAAGGCCAATTCATTCAAGTCCGGCTACAAAAAGATGTAACTCATCCCCTCCATCCCTATGTGACGTTGCAACTAGTATCAAAGGTAACAAAAGTGTTTCCTCTTGCTTATGATAAGTTACCAACTGTGTGCTACCGTTGTGGTAGGCTTGGCCATGCTTTGAAACATTGTAGTCTCCAAGAATCGAAGGAGTCCCTTCTGAACCAGCAACCTTTGTTTGGACCATGGGTCCGGGCATAAAAAATTATGAAATTTATCTTTTGAAAATGTGTCTAAAATCTTTACTTTTCCAAAAAGACCCTTGAACCACAAAAGATGTCTTAAATATCTAAGAGGGTAAATTGGTCATTTAATCTTATTAGGAGGAAATAAGAAGAGAACGTGAGTTCTCTTCTCTTTCCCTCATTTTTTTTCCTTCCTTATGCTTCTTCTCTCTCTCTCTCCCATTTCCTTCTTGCCCTCCAAGGCCATAGCACCATCGGCGTCACCACCGCCGACCGTCGCCTATCACCGGCTAGCCTCGCCGCCGGCCAGCCGCAGTTCTGTCGCCGGCCAGCCCTGGTTTAGACCAAAACCCACTTTGAAAAACTATATAAACCCCCATTTTCTTAGTTCTTTTTCAACTTTAAGCAAAGATTAAGTTTTGGAGAGCAAGTTAGGAGCTAAATGACGCTTCAAATTGGTGAGTTTTCCATCCAAGTTATTATCCTTTATGTCTTTGTGAACATGTGACATAATGTGAATCAAGCTTGATTTTTGTAATTTGAGCATGAATTACTTTCATTTCTTGCGACTAAACATGTTCTTGGGGTATAAGAATGATGGGAAAAATTATTAATTTGAAAGAAAGTGGTGAGAATTAAAAAGGGGTAAAAACGAGGGTTTAGGTTAACACATAAATTTGGGGCTTTTTGTTGTAAATCATTTAGTTTGGTAAAATTGATTGATATATAATAAATTAAGTGTATAAAAGAGTGGGAAATGATTTCTATTGAATTTTACAAGTTTATTTGATGGTTTAAAATTATTAAAAGTATTATGGAAACCTTAGAAAATGACCTACCACGAATTTTGAAATGATGAGTTTACTTCCATTTGAATGCTTTTAATTTTAAATAACTTTTTGTGAAATTAGAGTTGGAAAGACATGAATGGTTGTATATGTGTTATGTCTTAGGAGAGGACTTGCTACTGGAAGTTGACCCGGGGAGCTCCGGTGCTTGCTAAATTTATCCGATTAGGTGAGTGAATACCTACTATAGAAATTTTATTTAAATAAATTGAACTCGTGAATATGTTTATGGAATGTTAGTAGTATGAATACATGTTTATGGAATCATGGGCATTACGAAGAAAGTGAATATGGAAATGAAATGTTGGGTAGTATGAATGTGTATTTATGTACTTCTACGAATTAAGAATTATGCAAAGTAAGTGACGATAAAAGTCAAGTATCTTGAAAATTTCTCAAGCCGCTAGGAATAGGGCTACCTATAAGGTAAGCGCCCAGATGGAAAGATGATGTACTGGGAGGAAAAGCAGATACTGGGAATAGGGCTACCCATGGGATAAGCGCCTAGGCAGGTAGACAGGCAGTATAAATATGTATGAAATATGATAAAGACATTATACTTTATGATTTTGCTTTTAGACTCATTATGAAGTATAGGGGAAATTATTGATGATGGTAAGTATGGTAAATGAGAAATTTGAAAGTGCAAGGATATTTTGTTTTTTTAAATGAATTCTCTTATGAAACAGGTTTTACAGGTAATGTTTAAGAGTTTGGAACCCTCTATTTTTAGAGGAGACTCTGCCGAATTTTTTGAAAATTTTTATAACTAATAATCCAAGTTTTATGAATCTATATTAGTTATTCATTCACTGAGCTATGTCTCACCCTGTTATTTTTCTCCTTTTCAGATTTGCAGCCACTTTTGGATAAAGAGCAGTCCTCCGAGTTTTTTTTTGAGATCGTGCCTCAGAGTCATCTTTACGTCAGCCCAATCTAGGTCTCTTTTTTGTTTCTGGACCTAGTACCCAATTTAGACTTGCAAAATTTTTTGGACTAGTATGATGGTGGATGTCTATCCACTTACTCATTGAGATGTATACATATAAGTAGGTGTATGGTTGTAGTGTAGCCCACAGCCTTTTGGATTAAATATGAATGTGACATGCGACATAAATTAGTATGAATAAAATGCTTTAACATGTTTATGATCAAGTTATGTTACCCACTGGGCAGGTTCCTAGTAGAGCCTTGCCTTGTGGGGTCCACTCCGTCCAGTAGGGTCTACCCTATAGGAAGGGGTGTGACACGGGCAGTTCGTATCCTAAAGGACATGGTCCTTCATCCCCGACCTGATTTCCTTTTTCTTATGGAAACGAAAAATAAACGGGATAAGCTACTAAAAATAGCTTGGAAATTGCAAATGGACAATCTGTACACTATTGATCCAGTGGGTAGGTCTGGAGGCCTAGCGGTCTTATGGGGGACTGCTATAAATGTTCACATTATCCAAGCTAATGCTCACCTGATTGAGGTATTAATTGCTGCTCTGCCAGGTAATCAGAGATGTAATCAGAGATGGAGAGTTTCATGTGTATATGGTCCAAATGAGGAGGCTCAACGTGATCAACTATGGAGGACTTTGGGATCAATCAGACGAAACATAACAGAGCCTTGGTACTGCTTGGGCAACTTCAATGATGTGCTGGCCACTGACGAGGAAAAGGGAAGTAATACAAAAACTCCTAAGCAGATGGAAGCCTTTCGACGCATGGTAGCCAATGCCAAATTGATTGATTTGGGAGCGCAAGGCCCACCTTTTACTTGGTCAAATCGTAGAGCTGAACCTGCGGCTATCCTTGCGCGGCTAGATAGAGTTATGGCAAAAAACGCTTGGATCCAGGCCAACCCAAATGCTTTGGTAAAAGTTCTACCAGCCATAGGCTCAGACCACAGCCCAATCCTCCTTCTATCTGAGTGGAAACCGCAGGGGCCGAAGAAAGTATTTCAAATACGAGGAAATGTGGAACACGCATAGCGACTGTCCAAAAATCATACGGGAATCCTGGAACACCAGTTCAAGGGGGTCTCCAATGTACCGGTTATGCCAAAGAATCAATAGATGTCCGGTTATGCCAAAGAATCAATAGATGTCGGGTTTCTCTAATCAAATGGCAGGCCACGGCTTTTGGCAATGTAAAGGAGAGAATCCGAAATCTAAAAGAGAAGATTGGTAGGATTCAATTCCAAAACAATTCGAGCCATAGCATTGTTGAACAACAAGAGCTAACAAAAGACCTGGATAAGGCTTACAACCAGGAAGAGCTCTTTTGGCGTCAAAGATCGTGGGTCAGTTGGTTAGCATCGGGTGATAAAAACACTGCCTTTTTTCATACCATGACTCTCAACAGAAGGCGAAGAAATAGAATGGTGAGTACCAAGAATTCCTCTGGGCAATGGATAGATGATGACAAAGAGGTGGCAAACTATCTGATTAATTTATTTCAAGAGCTTTATAAAACTTCTCATCCAACAGCAAAGCCAGACATTATTGCCAAAGTGCCTACGATTCTAAATTCTGATATGAACTCGAAACTATGTCGGGCGGTCATGGGGGAGGAGATAAAGCAAGCTGTTATGAGCATAGGCCCAACCAAAGCACCGGGACCAGACGGTATGCCAAGTACATTCTTCCAAACGCTTTGGGACACCATTGGTACTGATTTTTGTATGGCTGTTACCAGTTTTTTCTCCACAGGTTTTTTGCTCAAATAGACGAACCATACCCACATCGTGATGATCCCCAAAATCTGTAACCCAGAATGTTTAAATCACTACCATCCCATCAGCCTTTGCAATGTCTTATACAAGACAATAGCAAAGATATTGGCAAGCAGGCTGCGGATTCTTTTGCCCCTTATCATCAATCCTGCTCAATTGGCATTCATTCTCGGAAGGCAAATCATGGATAACGTCCTACTTGCTCATGAAGTGAGCCAATACATGAAGAAAAAGAATAGGGGGGCGAGACAGGTGAATGGCGGTTAAAATTAATTTAACACGAGCTTATGATTGTGTTGAGTGGGAGTTCTTGTTCTCTATTATGGAAACAATGGGGTTCTGCTCCCAGTGGATTCATCTCATCCAACAATGTGTGACCACTGCATCGTTCTTGGTAATTCTAAATGGCCAACCAATAGGGTATATACAACCGTCCCTGGAGTTGAGACAAGGTGACCCCTCTCACCGTACCTGTGTATAATTTGTGTTGAAGCCCTGTCCAGCACTCTCCAAGCATCCCAAGGTATTAGCGGTATCCGTTTGGCTAGATTTGCCCCTACTCTCACCCATCTGTTTTTCGCGGATGACTGTTTGATATTCCTAAAGGCAAACCTCGAAGAACCTTACAATCTGAGGAATTTCTTGGAGGAATTCAGGGCTGCATCTGGTCTAAAGGTAAACTTTGGTAAGTCAGGAATCATGTTCAGTGACAACACTCCTCGGCGTTTCCAACATATGATTAGGAAGGTGCTCCACATCCGCTCGAATTCTTACCCAATGAGATACCTGGGTCTTCCGGCGCATTTTGGAAGATCTAAATCCCAGACTTTTAATAATATTACAGAGCGGATTATTCACCGTATGTAGGGTTGGACCACATCCATGTTGACGCAAGCTGGGAGAGGGGTGTTGATCTGGTCAGTCGCCTAAGCCATCCTGTCTTACGCGATGAGTTGTTTTAAACTCCCGAGGCTCTTGCTAAAAGTAATGGAAGCGCTCGCTTTTGGTGGAGTCCATCAGGGGAGCACAAGATTCATTGGTTAGCATGGTCGAAAATCTGCATGCCTAAATGTGTAGGTGGACTTGGGATGCGGGATTTAAAAGCTTTCAATGAGGCTCTATTGGCCAAGCAAGGTTGGCGTATTCTTAAGTCGCCAAACTCCCTGTGGGCTCAAACGATGAAGGCTATATACTTCCCAAAAACCGAGTTTCTGTCAGCCAAAGTGGGGGCTAGACCTTCATGGGGATGGAGGAGTATGCTTGCAGGGCGCGATATACTGATCCAGGGACTGAGGTGGCAAATTGGAAATGGCGCTTCAGTGCGGGTGTGGCGTGATCCATGGGTGCCAAACCAACCCAGCTTTAAGCCTATTCCCCTGCCGGGGGTAGTTATCCCAGATATCAGAGTTTCAGAGCTTATAGAGCAAGACAAGGGAGTGTGGATCGTCCCAGGCTCCGACAATTGTTCAACCTGGACTCAATCCAAGAAATCTAGAAGTTGCCGATTAGCATTACAGGTGTCCCGGATAAAGTGGTCTGGCATTACTCGAGAAATGGCATTTTTAAAGTAAGCTCGGCCTCTCACCTCGCTCAGCAGATTTATGCAAACCGAAAGGCGTCTTCGAGCACTCCACAGCACATTATGGATACTTCCCGCTAGAAGAAAATATGGAAGATCTCAGTCCCTCCCGAGCTTCGATTGTTGATTTGACGACTTTGTCACAATGCCATTGCAGTCTCTTCAAATCTGCAAAGACGACATATCCCAATTGATGACATCTGCCACTATGTGGAGAAGAATCTGAGACTATTATTCACCTATTCCTGATGTGCCCTTGCTCTAGGAGAGTTTGGTTCGGGTCTCAATTGTCTATTCGCCCCCCTGAGTCAGCCCCAAACTCTTTCACAGCATGGTAGAGCTGGTGGACTAAGCAAGCATCCTTTGCCAAGGGGAATAGCGAGTTGGCTATTCGTATGAGTACGACTATTTGGAGTATCTGGAAGTTAAGAAATGAAGCTATATTTCAGAGTACCGCTCCGGATCCAATGGGTGCTGTTTGTACCGCGGATAATCTAGCTAAAGAGATATTATCGCTCAGCCTTACATGCAAAGCTTTGTAGCAAGCCTTCCCATCGAGCTCTCTGTCGGCCTCAAATGAAGTGTGGACACCTCCGGATCTGTTCTGGGTGAAGATAAACGTTGATGGAGCTACATTACCATCCGGCCTAACAACGGGAGTTGGAATGGTAGCCCACAACCATGAGGGCCTTCACATTGTGAGTGAAGCGTGGCCTCTGTCAGGGGGGTCAGCTCTTCTAGCAGAAGCCATGGCAGTGCGTTTTGGAATGTATTCGACGAGAACACACCTGTGGGATAATATTCTGATCGAATCTGACTCCAAAGTGGTTATGGATATCTTAAATTAGGAGGACCCCAATCCTCCTTGGGAAATTCACGCTGTGATCGAAGATATAATCCGTATGTGTAATAGCCACAAGGACGTGATGTTTTTATATGTCCCCAGGGAGATGAACACTGAAGCTCATATACAGGCACAACAGGCTCTAAATAGTAGTATCACTCAGATCCATGAGGACGGTAATCTTTTATCTGACTTTTCTGATGGAAATGTAGTGAACCATATTCAGTAATGAAATGCCTTCTTCCAAAAAAAATAAAAATAGGTGAGAGGCTAAGTTGCATTGTGGTCAACCAATAAACAAACCTCCAATATTGTTTTTTTAATTATGGACATAGTTTGCACTACATCAATAGTTAGTAGGAGCAGAGCGCAGTACGAGGCCACAACAACTGCGAGAAATCTACCACCTGAGATTGTTCCCACTTAGGAATGAACATAGGATTTGGCCTTAAGAAATGGATGCCCTTAACCACCTTGCAATGAGAGGGATTGACAAAAACTCTTAATTTTGATTAATGAACAACAATACTATTTTTTCTTTATTGATCACCTGAAATAATACAGATGAACATTTTTTTGTTTTAATTGTTTAAGCTTTATAATTCTACTTTTTTTAATAATAAACGAAAAGACTTTATAAGCAGATAATTATGCTGTTATTTTTCCTTTCATGCATGTTTTTGTTTAAAAATATTTACTATTTTGAAGCATGGAGTGTTCTAACGAATTGAAAAGAAAATTCAGGTTTGAGATGTTTTTTCAATCCATCATGGAGGACCCTTCTGAGACATTTCAGGCAATATAAGGCATTGTTAGAAATGGAGTAAGCAAGAAATCAGTTATCATTACGTGTCACCTTCTTCTAGGCTCTATCCCATGCATGAGTTAGGTGACATCTCAAATCTTAATAAATGAGTAACAATATATTGCACATAAAAATCGAATTAGCTTGGCTAAGGAAACTTTTCAACCAAAAGTTAAAGAAACAACATGTGCAAATAGAGAAAAATGTACAATAATACCCATATAAAAAAACAAAAGATTTATAAAACTTGCAACACCTACAGAGGATCAGAGTTATGATTAATTTAATGAAATTGTAAAATAAAAAAATAACAAAGCAAATTTTGAGGCAAAAAACAAGAGTGCTAGTGAATTAATCTGCATTCATTCACTAAAGGACAACCAGTGATGCTATCCATTTATTTAGCTAATTAATAGAGAAGTTTATACATAATATAATGGATAGACACATGGTAGTTATTGACTTGGAGAAAGCATGTGAATGAATACTCAAAGAAATAATCCTATAAGTACTTAAAAAAAATGAGACATGAGGAAATATATCAACAGGAGTTACAAAATTCAAACTAGAGTTAAAAATGGAGTTAAAAGGCTTTGTGAGTGAGGCCAGACAGTTTCGGTCTGGCAAGGGCCAGACCAAATTGGTTCTCCAAGGTAAGTCATGAATGGTGACTGGTGGGGACTAAGAACAACACCTTCATGTTTGCGTGAAAATAAAAAAAAAATGGAAGTTGGAAGCGTGTTCTTCAGCTTTTTAAGGTAAATATAGAAAACACTCTAAATTAAGGGAACTAAGTATATTGGCACTTTCTCTTTCTTCCTGCCTTTGTCTTTTTTGTTTCTATCTCAGTACTATTCACAAAACCCGAAAAACAAAAAACAAAAAACAAAATTAGATTGTTGATAGGAGTTATTTCCAGCTTAATTAGCATGAGTACTGCATTGAAGTATAGCTATGGTAATATAGGACGCTATAGAGGTATAACTAACTTACCATGACTAATAACTTGAGTTAGATCGGCCTTGCTGTGTGTGGTATGGGACGCCGTAGCGGGGAAGATATAACACATTTATCATTGTTTATCCCATTATAATTGCTAGATTAATAGGTGACCTAACATTGTGTGGACGACATACGTTTCTATCATTGGCCTTGAGGTGTTGTCAGGGGCCGCCAACAAAGAAACAAGTGTGTGATCCCATCGTTAGCCTTGAGGTGTTGCCAGGGGCCACCAACAAAGTGTGTGATCTTGAATCGTGCCATGAGACGTTGCCAAAATGGTCGATCTAGGGGATTAGACATGTGATCTTAGAGGCGTTTCTAGAGGCCACCAAATGTGGACAAAGTAATTCAAAAAGAAGAAAATGAAATGACTTGTGTTGTCATTAATTGCATGTTGAGTAAAATGTAATAATGACTTATGGTTACATGTGTTGTGTGTGTTCATCTTGCCAGACTTCGTGCTTACCCTTACTATTTTGACATTTTCCAGGAGAGACCTGAGGGTTATCGGAAGCTCTTGAGGAGCTGAGTGTTTAGAAGAACATCTTTCCTTTTTGTCATTCTAAGAGTGAGTGATTGTATTGAGAAATTTTATGACAAGAACGTAGTCACACTTATATTTTGTTTAGAAATTATAGTATGTTTGTTTTGTTTATACATCTGGAATGATTGTATATGTCTATAAAATGCATTCACTATCGGGGTTTGTCGCAGGTTCATGCTTCAAAAACTTATACAAATATATGATATATTGTGTATAAGGATTTCAGGGCGTGATTCTCTCTCTCTCAATTTTGTTGTAACCTCATCCTCCCTTGCATACCACTTATATAGCTTGACCAGTGTTTTAATAGCTGGATCCATGAAGTGATTGGTTCTCAGTTCACCAATTCAGTCCAATTGAATATTAGATAAAGAAACAACAAATAAGAATAAATAGTGGTCCATTTTGTATGTGTGACATACATATCTAGTGTGCCTCCACTAATAGACAAGACATGTTAGTAAGAATATACGTTGTGAAGGGCAAATTCATCTCGAATTTTTTTATACCAATATGTCCATAATTTGTGTATGTGGCATTCTAATCAATAGACAGTTGCACATGCCAAATCGACTAAAAAATAAGAGTGGTAGGACTCATCTCCTTTCTCTTTTTAATTCCTTAACATATAACCTCCAACATAATCAATATTAAAAAATGAATGTAAGCATACTCTCATAAACCTTACTCTCACCGTTCTTAAATAATAATAAACCAATCACTTTGTGTCCGAATTTCAAACAAAGTCATTTGTGTTATTATCTAAAGAAAGGGTAGGAGTAGGGATTGTGATAGTATGCTTAGCATTCTTCAAACTAAAAATGTGTTGGGTTTTAGAAGGGCCTTTTATTTTATTGTTTTTTTTATTTTAAGAGATTTTCAATGATGACAATTATAGTAGAAACTCATGGGATTCCAACCTAAAAAAGCTCTGGAGACTAGGCATGTCAAATTGACCCTCATGTGAGGGTACCCGACTAAACCCGGCTTGCAAAAAAGATTGCAAAATTGAGGATTTGTTCCATCCATAAATCTCATAGGCCCAAGTGGGCCAAAAAAAACTAGGCATGTTGACATAAGAGTTGGGCATGGGCAACACCCCACAAATCCTGGTTTGGCTCAGCTCAACCCTCATTATATATATATATATATATATATATATATATATATATATATATATATATGTTAGTATAAATTTGATATTAACGATTTTCTTAGTACATGCTAGAAATGTTATCTCTACGACTACTCAAAGCACGAGATTTTAACCCCTCTTCCCGATCAGGATTGAACCCAATGAAGAGTAAGCGATAAATAGCAATTGGGTTGAGAGTCATCACCTATTATAATTATGAGAGAAATAGGGTCTCTGAGATGGTTAGATAAGGCATGGTCTAGAAATAGAGTTCAGGGTAAGTGATTTTTTGAGTTAGGGGAAGGTGTTAGGCACCCCTAAACTCTCATTGTGAGATAGTTACTTATTCCCTAAGTCTGAATTAAATAAAGGAAACCATATAAGAAGCTTAGAATTGAATCTATATGCTGAGCAATGTACTATTATCATAAATAAAGAACTGAGATAGACATGATAGGGATGGAATGTGAATTCTATCATGGGAGAGCTGAACCCGATCATGATTGCCTATGTATCCACTGTCAGTGGAATCAAGCCACATGTAGTTTCAGGGAATTGATGGTTTTATTTGATTTGATTGATGGAGGGTTGATGATTTAGCTCATATCTGGGAATGCTTAGGCAGTTTAATCTCGTGCCGAGGAGGGATGAGATTTTGTTGTGGTAAAATTGAACCGAGGTTCGAATGAGGGTTTAGCTTGGGTTAAGTTTGGGTTTAACTAGAGTTAAGCTAAAGTTTAGCTAGGGTTTAGCTAGAGTTTAGCTTGGGTAGGCTAGGGTTTAGCTAGGGTTTATCTTGGGTTAAGCTAGGGTTAAACTAGGGTTAAGCTAGCTAGAGTTAAGTTAGAGTTAAGCTAGGTTTTGGGCAGAGGTTCGACAAGGCAAAGCTAGTTTTGAACTAGGATTTGGGCAGAGGTTCGACTAGGAAAAGCTAGTTTTGAACTGAGATTTGGGCAAGGATTTGACTAGGCAATGCTAGTTTTGAACCAGGATTTGGGTAGGGGTTTGACTAGCAATCTTAAGTAATTAAAAAAATAATTAAAAGCTAATTAAACTACTAAAAGACAAAGCAAGACAGAATTTTAGAGATAATTTACCTTCCGGGAAATCTAAAGAGATTTCTGAAAAGAGGTCCCGAAATCGATCATTCGCAATCAACTTTCTTGGGAATCTGGGCACGAAGAAGAGTCTTGAAAATCGGAAAGAAGAGAAAGAGGATGAGAATTGGTGAAGAATGAAGTGAAAGGGTGGGGGTATTTATAGGTTTCAAAAACACTGGGGTGCTACTTTTAAAGTAGTGCCCATTTTGGATAAAACCCCCGAAAAGCAAGTCGATGGTGAACAGTGAGGCGACAAAAAAGTGCAAACAGGGGTGGGCGCTACTTGAAGTATCACCCCCTTCTGATTAAAAAAAAAAAAGTCTGCTGACTTGGTTTTAACCAGTCAACAGGACCCAAAAGGTCTAATAAGGTGGGCGCTACTTGAAGTAGCGCCCCCTTTGAGGGGCCAAACAATATATATATTTTTTCCGTTTCTTTGATTTTCCTTCACCACATGTCAAGCTCAAATTAACCGAAAACCCGGTTTTCTGTTTTAAGCCCCGTTTTGACCCCGAAAATAGTCGAAATTGGAAAAAAAAATTTGTAAAATTATTTTGGACAAAACGACTACTTTTGAACACTTTTTCAGGGGTATTTTGGTAAATTTCCACTACAGGGGCATTTTGGCCATTTTCCCGCTTTAGGGTCGATTTGATCCCAAAAATAGCTAAATTTGAACTCAAAAATCCAGAAAAAATATTTTAGATAAAATATGAGTTTTTCAGAACTTTTGAGGGGTATTTTGGTCATTGTATACCACAGGGGTGTTTTTGGTTATTTTTTTGCTTTAAGCCTGATTTGATTCCAAAAATAGCCAAAATTGAACAAAAAAGTTTGTAAAATTATCTCAAATAAAATGATACCTTTTGAGAACTTTTCCAGGGATATTTTGGTAATTTTTATCTCAAGGGAATTTTTGTTCATTTTTTTGCTTTCAGGTCATTTTCCAGAAAGTAGGGCATATGAAGTATTAGAGAGGTTTTTTAAAAAGTTTTTAAAGAGTTTATGAAAAGTTTTGAAGGTGCTAAAGGGCTAAATGGGTGCAAAGTAGGAAGACCTTGCATGCATAAAACACAAGAAAAGTACACAAATATAACTGAAAATAACACACAAATAAATTGTACAATAAGAACTTTGAAAGATGATACAACATGCTTCGCTACTACATTGCTCCAATTATAAATAACAGAAGCTTAATCGTGAAGAATAGATTCCTATAAACTCACATAATTAGACTTGTAGATAAACTGTTAAAATGTTAAGTGTCGAATTCTTACACATATGGCAAGGAAAATGATGAATTGCCACCCACTAGGATTTGGGGCAGTTGGCTAGCTTCTTGGGTTTGCTACGTGTGGTCGTGTGTTCAATTCTCACTCCTCGACTTACCTTAGTATTCGTAGGGAAAATTATGAGTGGACCGGTGCAGATAGTTGAAGGGCTAGCCCTTGACTTGAAGGCTTTGGGACACCCTCCGTTACCAAAATAAAAATAATAAATTATTGTAGATTCAACATTATATTCTGAATGAAAATGTCCTTAGTCTGCAACCAAACATAGCCAAATGGACTCTAAGAGACCCCAACAATACATGTATAATTATACATTTGAAGTTCATATACACAATATTTTCCATCCCAAACATTTTCAAGACTATCATCCCTTGTAATGGAAGTTTCTCTCTTTTTTTCCCTTATACATCCAAACTTCTTCAGAGACCATAAGGTCATACGAACAACATGTACTAAGAAAAGATCGCAGACGATGGTGATTTAGAAAAAAAAACTGATAAATATCATGACAATTTTTTTTAAATCTTATTTTCAAGTCTAGGCCTGGCCCATGCCCAACCTTGCCCCTAAGGGGTAGGGACTATGCCTAACCAATTTAGGCCTTGTGAGGACTTCAGCCGAACCCTTTCAAGAGAGGATTGGGCCTGGACAGACCCTCGACTCTAGGTTGGTCCATTGACAACCCTACTTGAGACTCTGTATTTGAAAGCTATTGGAATCAGCCAGCTATTCACATCAACGACCAATTCTTATAATTATTGATCTAATGGGCTAGTTGTATCAATTTTTAAATACTTATGGTTTTAGGTGTTTAAAGAACCATTAGCCCACCCAATTCCTAATTTTATCGGCAACTGATTTAGGTAGGTGATCTGTAGAACCCCTGAACTCATGTTCATAGTTGGTGAATAGTGTATGTGAATAGTGATTTTTGACTAAAAAGGATCTTCTATGTATTTTTATGTGTGATAAATGAATGAAAGAGTTACAATCAAACTATATGTGTTGTATAGGTGTTAAAGTCAAGGTAAAAGAGTTGAGTCACTCTAAGTGAGTTAAGGGAAGAGTGGAAGCACTCAAAGTGAGAAAAAAATGGAAAAAACAAGGAAAATTGCCAAATATGCAGGTGGCCGGTCGACCGCCCCTCATGGCCAGTCAACCGACTGTTTCCATCGTGGCCCAAAATGGGCCACAGTGTGTATGATTCAGAGGCCTGTCGACTGCCCCTCCAAGCAGGTCGACTGCCTATCCCCAAAAGGCCAAAAATGAGGCAACAATAGGCTCTTCTTCTTGGCCGGTTGACCGCCCCTCCAAGCCGATCCACCGTCCTTTTGTAATTGGGGGGTTTTTCCCTTGTGTGTGAATTTTAAGTAGGGATTAGAGTTTTAAACACCCTTGTCCTATAAATACTAACCCATTTCGTGGGTTTTAGGGTTCATAAACCTAAGGGAAAGTTTTGGGGAGAAAAAAGAAGACAAGCTAGGGTTTGGAAGAAGGGTTGTTGGGTGATCAAGATTGGAGCTTGGATTTCCATTTTTCAAGCTTGGATATTCCTTCAAGGAGTTTCTCAAACGTTGGATCTTGGGGATTCAACCTTCTCCTTTCTCAAGCTCTAGAGTGAAGGATTTCAATTCTTGTAAGGTGCCTCTACTACCTAGCCTGTTATAATACAAAGGTTGATAAAATAGGATTCTATGCATGATTTGGAGTAGAAATGGTAGATGCACCCTAATTGTAGAGACCCAAAATTTATTTTCTCGACATTCGTGCCATTTATATGAAATTCTTGAGATATGTACCTGATTTTAAATGCATACGTTCTTAAAAGATGAATTAAAAGGGATGCCTTAACATACCCTCAAGTTCAAGAAGCCATAGTTTTGTCACCGTAAATCGGAATCGAGTGATTCTTGAATTTTTAGAAAGGTATTGGAACCCTCTTCAAGGTTCATGTCTACCATTTTTCCAGATTCTTAGTCATAGTTAGGTTAAAAGTTGAATTTCTGAAACCAGGTCTGCAGCAAATCTGGGCTGCTGAAATTCATTTTCAGACCAGTCATCTTTAGGGGAAAATTAGTCCATGAATAAAGAAGAATTAGAAATTTTGTAAAACATAAAAGTTGTTTCCCTTCAAATGATGAGTCCAACGCAAGTTGAATCGTCCAATTTCGATAACCGAGTCAAAAATTACGGCTAAAATACTGAATAAGGGTTTCCAAAAAAAAAGGGGGGAGGGCAACCGATCGCCCACCACCGGCGATCGATCACCTAGAACGGGAATTTTTCCGGAAAAATGTGATTTTTGACATTTTTTACCTTCCCTAGGATTCCCAACTCTATAAATACCTCATTAATTCGTAAATTAGGTTTCCTAGAGCCTCATAAACATCAAAAAGAGAGAGAATAAAGTATTTGAGAAATCCAAAGAGAGAAAAAACCTAAAGATTTCAAGGATTCAACTAAAGAAGAAAGAGGGAGACATGAGGATTTAGATCGAGCCCCATTCGCAAGAGATAGATCGTAGGGAGATGATCAAGTGAGATAAATAACAAATCTAGTATTCCATATTTTGAATATTAACTTAAAAGAATGAATAAAAAGAGAGTAAACCTAAGTAAAGATGTAGGAATATGTAGGATCTATGAACAGGTTTACGATTTCTACATTATTATTTATGGAATTGTTAAAATAGGATATGAAGAACCATATTATAATTTTTATATTATTATTTATAGATTTGTTAAAATAGGATGTGAAGAACCGTATTTTGATTTCTACATTATTATTGATGGAATTGTTAAAATAGGATATGAATAACCATATTATAATTTTTATATTATGATTGATCGATTTGTTAAAATAGGATGTGAAGAACCATATTTTGATTTCTACATTATTATTCATAGATTTGTTAAAATAGGATGTGGAGAACCATATTTCGATATCTCTCTTATTAACTATGGATTTGCTAAATTAGGATGTGAAGAACCCTGTAAAAAAAATTAATTATGATTCAATAAGGAGATTGGGAAAATTTATTGAAGTGTGTGGATTTATGAGGAGAATGAGATGAATGGATGTAAATTGAATGGATGAATTATTGTGGATTTAATTATAGGTGTGTGATTTTATGTTGCAATCCATGAAAATTCTGATTGATGAGAAGTGTTATAATTAAGATATTGATCTTGATTTAAATTTTATTTTTTTTAAAAAAGGATTTTATATTTACATTAGATCGTGACTTCGGTGTGCTTTAATATAAACTGTGATTTTATATTATCGAATTTTAAAAATATGAGATTTTGTATGTTCTTTTATGCTTCATAATACACGATATATCATTGGGTAAACGAACCTCTGATGAACGTCAGGTGTGCATAGGCCTGGTTAATATAGTGGTATGGGATGCTATGACCCTTGACGGTTAATCTCAGGTGTAATTTAAACAAAAAGTATATCATTGTGCACTCACGAATGAAAAATCTGCAAAAATGTAAAGAAAGAATTAAAGATAGTAATAAAATGTAAGTGAGACCAAAAGTAAAGTAAGAAAGAAAGACACACGAAAGTGATAATGCATGTTTGTGTTGTGCACCACTGGATACTATCAGAAAGGACGAGATGTATGCCAAAGTAAGTAAGTCGTCGTACCGGAAAATGTACTAAGCCATCCGTACCAGATAATGTACGAAGGGTGGTATCTCGGTAAAGTAAAGTATAGTAACTCATTTCCTTATACGGTAAAACAGTATTTTAAGTTATTACTAATGCATGTGAATGTGTTGTTTATGAAATGATAAAGTATGAAGTATAAAAAAATAAGAAAAGAAAGATCTCCAAATATGCTAATGCCTTACTTCAAGATAAGTTTCCAAGGGTACTAGTTATCTGGCTTCAAGAAAGATCTTAAAGAAAAGTAAGAAAACAAGAAAAGTAAGAATGTAAGAAAAGTAAGAAAAAAAAAAGAAAAGTAAGAAAGTGAGAAAAGTAAGAAAGTAAGAAAAGAAAGAAAGAAATTGACATAATGTATTTGATTGTTTCTGCACTCTGATTATGTATGTGAACTGATGCATGAATCTGTAAAATGCATGTAATTTAATATTCATTATATTGTTCACTATGGTCTGTTATATATGCGGAGTAACTCGTTACTCAGCCGATGACTTTTGTTGTCGGCAGGTTCAGGTTTTGATATTTGTGCGCTCTGACCGTGGGAAGGAGATGAATACTTCGGGGAATCAGAAGCTGATTATTCCTAGAAGTAGCGGGATCTTGATCGTTGGCCCTACTTTTGAATTTTATTTGTTTATGGTCAAATTTCAGGGAGACTTTAATTGACCTTATGGATATTTATGTTTAGTTTAGTTTGATGATGATCATGATGGAGGGTTGATATTTATTTTATTCCAGTTGCAGTCAATGATTATGAATTTAGTTGATGTTTTAATTGAATTTTTTTTTTTAAGTTCAGATTTTAATATGTCTTTAAAGCTTATTAAATGGATTAAGTCAAGTAAGTCATGTGTCAAGATCTCACATTCTCCTAGGTGGGGTTTTGAGGTGTGACACTAATAGATAATGTAGTTGTGATTAAAGGTTTAATATGGATAATATAAAAGTGTATGATCTTGCATGAGTGTATACCCTCCACTATTTTACATTATTAAGTTTCAAATATGAATAAAATGAAATGAAGAGCATCTTTAGTAATGAAATAGGGATGTGTAGCCTAAGTATGCTTATGTTAATGTTGAAATGAGATTACCAAAAGCATGTTTGAATGTCTAAGAGCTTTTTAGTACATCATGATGTTCACAAGCACACAACACGTGTAGGCATTGCATGACCGGAGTTTTCTTTAAGTTTTAAATTCTAAGATTTTCAAATGAGTCAAGCTATGAGTTTCTAAATTTATAACCAGAATAATTGAGACAAATTATGATTTACACAAACACGCATGATAAAGCCAAACCTAAGGGTTAGTCAAGGATAGGGCATATCCAATTATATATAATATCTAGCTTCAAGAAAAGAGAAGCAAAATTGATAACGTCAAATTTTGGGTTGATCAAAGATGTTAATGTGTCATTTTCAAGCATGTTAGATGAAGGGTATTTACATACCCGGCTTCAAGTCGTTTTCAATTGAGTACTAACATCAAACATGATTCACGCAAAACATGACAAGACAAGTACGGTTCAAACAAGACAAACATGATTCTCACACGACAAGAACAAGACAAGAACTATGTTTTAAGAACGAAAAACATGTTTTGAAAACACGAAAAATAAGATTTTAAAGTATGGTTAGCAAGCATGCACATGTGATTTAAGATTTTTTTTGCATTTGGATTTATACATGCATGTGAGTTATACTGTTATGAATTTCAAGTATGCTATGATGTATATTATATCACTGTTAGCTAGTAGCTTGTACACGCTGAGTATTTCATGCTCAACTGTACATTTTGATGTCGGCAGATACTCTCTTTGATATTTGCATGCTGGAGCCATGAGTCGAAGAAAAATATGTTGAGGAACCAGTAGGTGACATTCCCGATGAGGGAAATGATTTGGACAGGTGGCCTTATGAAGCTTTTTACTGAGAGACATGAGAGCGAGTGATATGTATATGTTTTGATGAGTGCATATGTCCACTATTGCTTTTGATTTTGTTATTGTATTAATCTCTTGGAATACAATCATGTTATATAAAAGGAAAATTTTTGTTAACTTCTACTGTAGCATGTCTTGTATATTATGCAGGATGGTTTGATAAATTAAGTTAAGTCACGAGTCAAAGTCTCCTAAACTTTTAAGGGGGGTTTTGGGTCGCGACATGATCTGAATTCAGAAACCTAATTAAGCTCAAGCTATTTTACTAACTGGTGCCACTACAAATTTCAAGACCTTTAGCGGCCATTGAAAACTGCCGCCGAAGGCACCTAAACCGTTGTTAATGTCTATAACGGCGGTTTGGCAAACCACGGCTGAATAGCTTGTCGGGGAAGCCTTTTGGTGACGGTTTGTTAAACCGCTATTGTAGATGTTTCTTTTAGCGGCGGTTTAGTAGACCATTTAACAACGATTAATTACGGGCAATTCCATGAACTAATGTACTACTATGCCGACGTTTTTAACCGCCGCTAAATATCGCATATATAACGGCGGTTTAAAACCGTCTCTATTACTAATTAAATAATAATATTAATATCACCAATAGCGGCGGTCATAACCGTCGTCATATGTACAATAATTATTTCATTTGGACCGCCGTTGATAGTTATGAAATTTAAAAAATATATATATATTGATATTTTTTTTGCACCTGCATTTTTTGTACATGTCAACAATATAAAATGAATTAAACTTATTCGGACAATTTTGTGGTGTGCTTGCTCAGTTGGTAAGGTCTTACTGTGAAATACCAATGAGCTTGAGTTCAAGACCCTTGATCAACAAGGAAAGCTTGGCCATTAATAAACCCGTGCTCAGTTAGTAAGGTCTTCCTGTGAAATACCAGTGGGATTGAGTTCAAGACCCTTCAGCAAAAGGAAAGCTTGGGCATTAATAATCCCGAACAAGGAGCTTAACATTCCCAAAAAGAAACTGTTAGTAAAAACAAATAGAGTTTTAATATGAGGTGGAACCCTGCATCAAAGTATTTTAGTGGAGGTACCTTTTAGTGTAAAGTCAATGACAATCTTATAATTACATAGAGAAAAATCTTTGAAAAATTCACTCTCTCCCCTCCTTCAATAATTACAAGGTTGTCACTATTCACGCCTTAAAAAGAGGCACTCCGCTCAAACGCTTTGAAGAAGAGCTCCGCTGCATATTTAAACTCAAAAGAAAATAAAAGATGACTAAAATTAACCCAACACACATTCCACTAATTCATTTCTATTCTAGAATTTATCTCAAAGTGCCCCTTAATGTTAAAATGAATTCCACTATACAAATCCGGATGTCAATGTAAGTGATTGTATATATGTACGAAGTATGAACCCACCTATATCCTTTCCCATCTCTACATTGGAAATCCGAAGGGTTGATACCCCGACGGTCCTCCTTGTTCCAGGAACTGTAGTGTTGGGTCCATTGCCTGTTGAACCGGACCACCCACCGGCAAAGTCCAATTCTGATGGCTGGGTTGACTCGTTGAAGTGTTTTCAGCTGTGGTTATGTCATGGATACTGGACCTCTTCTTCTCTTTCTTCTCCGAATTCATACGAAGAAAGTATTTCTGAGCATGGCTAGCCACCTGGGTCGGTGTTCGCGACACCACGGCATTTCTTGATATACTCCTCCAATCACCCTTCCCAAATCTCTGCAGTCCGAATAGAAAAAGCCTATTACAATACCAAAATGCACATCAGATACCAACAACTCAAAATCACATTTAATCAAACACGTATAGCACCTACACTAGTACTAATTCAATGTTAAACGTATGCCATTGTTGGGGTGGCATGATATGGGTCAGGCCGAATTCAGTGCGGGTCAAATTCGACCCGATAAACTGCCCATACACCAGCCTCTTTGTATAGGAAAGAGAATATAAATAGAAAGAATATGAACGCATTTGGGTCCCATACTACACGTGTTTCAACATAACCAAGAAATCCTATTCATGACAAAAAAAAACCCTAATGATTAATTGTCATGTACGGCACAAGCCTTGCCATGGGATAATGCATTGAATCATTAAACTAAGTAGAAGAATGCTAAGCATACTCTCATATCCATATTCTCCCGGTATTCTTTTAAATAATATAATAGAACAAATACTTTTTTTTGTTGGCACTATAATTAACAGCATAAGAACGGGCGTAAGATTTTCGTCTTTTCATTATAAGAATATGGCCACAATTCTTCAACTAAATATTATGATCTTTTGGGTGCAAAAGCTTCAGTTCTAATCCTTGGTGTTTTGGGGTTGGTCAGAAATTGAGATAATAAACCCTTGAATAAAAAAAAACAAATAATAATGATTATTTTGAGGCAGATCTAGTTCTGCACCATTTTTAATGTAATGTATAGAGGTGATACTTTGTTTTTTTGGAAGATAAGTTGGCATTAGGCAGACCGCTACCTACCCTACCTACCGGAGAAACCTATGCAGGATTCGATCCCAGGTACCTAGGACTTTTCCAACTAAGCTAGCTGACACCTATTTTTAATTACAAAGAGAAGATGACAATTTTGCAAACAGAAATACTAGCCACAGTCTCATTCTTCCATGGATGTAAAGTGACCACTACAGATATCAAACATCTCTTATTTTTTATTCTTTAATCTGTTAAAATATCAAACATCCTAAGTGTTGGCACCGATTCTTACTGGGCACTCCTCTTTTGCAAAATATTTTATTTTATCATTACTAGATTACCACTGTCATATGCTAAAAAAAAGGAGCTGAAGCATAGCTGCACTGGGAAAAAAATTATATTGAGCTCTCTGCCCATCTGATCAATGGCCACACAATCTGTCGACCAATCAAGCGATGAAAACACTACCCATGCATGTCCCCAAGACGAGCCCGTATCAGATTAGTGGTACAGATCTCTTGGGCTCTTGGCCATACCTCACAACCTACACGTGCACCAGCGAGGTCTGGAGGAGATAGGATCACAGGCACAGCCAATTACTATAGAATTCAATGGTATATATGGCAAGAAGAGAAAAATAACCGAAAATTTTAACTTTTGAATTCTTTTCAATCAAATTAAATTTTTTTTTTCTCTTCCAATCAACATATGCCGCATATGTAATTAAATTATTTTCAATTCAATTGCTGGTCTCGGACCGGAGGGGCCAGGGCCAGCACCATCCGCCTCAACACACAGCTCATCCACCATGGATGGCCGTGGCCAATCAAAGCTGCTTCAGTACATCAGCTCAAAATTGGACACCAAGTCCAATAAAAAATACAAGTAATTATTAGAAATAACAAAAAAAAAAAAAAAACCCAAACATTCTAAAGTTTCAATCGAGGATTTTTAATTGAAAACGTTATCGGAAAAGAAAACTGGAAGGACTGACCTGTGCTCTTCTTCCGTCCACGGAATCCCTTTCTTCCTCTCCGTCTCAATCTGCTTCGACTTCAATCCGAACGATATCTGGTTCGTCGAAGCCCGACTCGGCGTAAACGAGTTATCCGCGTAACATGGCAACTCAACTCGTCCCGAATCAATTTCTAACACATCCTTAAAAAAAATCATATGGTGTTCTTTAACCTCCAACGGAGACTTCCCGGGGACTTGACCGGCAACTTTTTGCCACCGATCGGGTGAATCATCTGGAAAGATCACGAGAGCTCGCTTAAATAGCTTGTCTTGGAGTCGAGACCAAGGAGATGGATGTGGAGATGACGAGGGGTTTCCGATCATCCGTAAACCTACTTGATACATCGCCAAATGGAATGAGATATCCGATTTTGATTTTTTCAAATCCTCTCTTTCGCTCCTCTACCTGTGTTTTTTTTTGGGGTTTCGAACTTCCGGCTTTTGTGAGGGTTTTTCCCTAACTGGAGATAAAATTTGTTTAAATACAGTACTGGTGTTTCTTCTCTGACTAGCTTTCTAATTTAACACGTTTTTTCACTTGGCCTTGTAATTATCTCCGCTAGCAGTTGGAGGGAAGCCTCCGGAAATATGAGGCTAGCCGACACGTACACGTCATATCTTTCTTAAAAGGTATATAGGGGATACGTGTTGGCTTTCTATAACACTGGCTGGCTTCCCTCTAATTTCTATTGGAGTGATTACAAGTCCTTAAGCTTCTTTTTGAATGTAGGTGCAATACACGTAGACGACAATGGCGGCAGAGATTTACTAATTTTTTATCTATTAACTAAATATAAGCCAGACTTTTTTCTCCCCTCCTCCTTTTGCCACGTAGGATTATAATATTCTCATCTTTTGAAACGTCACACTGATCACCTTTATTCTTCTCATTCTCAAACCACACACCTTTTCCCACCTCTTTCCTCTCTCCTCAAAAGGCAACTCTTTCGAAGAGTTATCTCAAAGATGGATTTTTTTTCAATCGACACCAACATTCTGATCTCCAAACTCACATCTATCTATAATATAAAGAAATAAGTGCCACCTAACCCCCAACAAATAAGTGTCACCTAACCCCCTCTCTTTGTTTTCCAATCATTAATCCTATGAATTCTATTTCAAGGATGCCACGTGGCACCCTTTTTCAATCTCAATCGTTAATTCTCGTTCGACTCCCTCATAATTCAGACACTATTTGAGATATTTTAGGGATTGTGATAAGAGATTTGAAAAAAAAAAGATTTTAAAATCGTCTCAAGCTCTCTCTGTATTCACGTTTCTCCCCAACATTCAAGTGTTGGCAGTCAAGTAAGTCCCCTCCCACTCACGTCTCTCTCTCCTTCCACTCTTGTCTCTCTCCCCTCCCCTCTCTCTAACCACTCCCCCCTCATGTCCCACTTTCTCACGTCTCTCTCCCCTCAACTGAAAATTTTGAGCCACTATCTGACCCAAGAACTTGCTGGAGTAGGTGGAGACTCGCTACGAAGTTGGGATGGTGGATGATGCATTGGCGCTCAAGAGGAAGGTGCTGTAATGATGTCTACAGCGTTACGATATTTTGATCATCCATTATAGACTTCCTTTGATTGTTTTGTTTGATTATTTCTGTTTTGATTTGCTCAAATATTATCTTAGTACCATATAGACAATTCCTACCTTCAGGCTTCAGGCCATGATTGTTTTAGTCCCCAAGCTATTCTTTATTTCATTTTTTTTTCTTTTACCTAATTAATTAATTTGTAAATATTTTGTAGTTTCAGAAAGATTCAACCCAGATTTTTTATTATTTTTTTATTGTTTTGATTCATTCTGACTATAATATTGCTTTATGGAGAATTCATGAAATCTATGTGTAGTTGTGCTTATAATATTGCTTCATGGAGAATTCATGAAATTTATGTATAGTTGTGCTTAGTAACTATATTTTTATCGGGAAAAGGTTGATTTAGAATTATAAGATTGGTCTTGGTGACAATTTGCAGGGACATTTGCCAATCATTTTGTTTTCATCTCCTTTTATGAGGTGGGTGTGGCTTTGATTAGTAAAATGATTTTGTGTGTTTTTTGATTGATTCAATTGGCCTTCATTCATAAATAGTTTATTTTTAAAAAAAATGTTTTCTACATAATTATCATGTAGTATTTCTATAAATATTATATTCTCATTTTTCTTTGTACTCCCGTGCATCGCACGGGGCTGCACTGGGAAAAATATTATATTGAGCTCTCTGCCCATCTAATCAATGGCCACACAATCTGTCAACCAATCAAGCGACGAAAACACTACCCATGCATGTCCCCAAGGCGAGCCCATATGAGATTAGTGATACAGATCTCTTGGCTATACCTCAAAATCTACACGTGCACCAGCGAGGACTAGAGGAGATAGGATCACAGGCACAGCCAATTACAATAGAATTCAAGTGAATTCAATTGGATATATGGGAAAGGAGAAAAATAGACGAAAATTTTAAATTTTGAATACTTTTCAATCAAATTAAAAAAAAAATTTCTCTTCCAATCAACATATGCCGCATATGTAATTAAATTATTTTCAATTCAATTGCCGGTCTCGAACCAGAGGGGCCAGCGCCAGCACCATCCGCCTCCATGGTCCGTGGCCAATCAAAGCTGCTTCAGTACAGAAGCTCAAAATTGGACACCAAGTCCAACAAAAAAATACACAAAAAAAAAAAAAAAAAACAAACAAACAAACATTCTAAAGTTTCAATTGAGGATTTTTAATTGAAAACGTTATCAGAAAAGAAAACTGGAAAGACTGACCTGTGCTCTTCTTCCGTCCACGGAATCCCTTTCTTCCTCTCCGTCTCAATCTGCTTCGACTTCAATCCGAACGATATCTGGTTCGTCGAAGCCCGTCTCGGCGTAAACGAGTTATCCGCGTAACATGGCAACTCAACTCGTCCTGAATCAATTTCTAACACGTCCTGAACCAAAATCGTATAGGTTCTTTAACCTCCGACGACGACTTCCCGGGGACTTGACCGGCAACGTTTTGCCACTGATCGGGTGAATCATCAAGAAAGATCACAAGAGCTCGCTCAAATAGCTTGTCTTGGAGTCGAGACCAAGGAGATGGACGTGGAGACGGCGAGGGGTTTCCAATCATCCGTAAACCTTCTTGATACATCGCCAAATGGAATGAGATATCCGATTTTGATTTTTTCAAATCCTCTCTTTCGCTCCTCTACCTGTGTTTTTTTTTTGGGGTTTCGAACTTCCGGGTTTTGTGAGGATTTTTCCCTATCTGGAGAGAAAATTTGTTTAAATACAGTACTGGTGTTTCTTCTCTGACTAGCTTTCTAATTTAACACGTTTTTTCACTTGGCCTTGCAATTATCTCCACTAGGAATTGGAGGGAAGCCTCCGGAAATATGAGGCTAGCTGACACGTACACGTCATATCTTTCCTAAAAGGTATATATAGGGGATACGTGTTGGCTTCCTATAACATCGGCTGGCTTCCCTCTAATTTCTACTGGAGTGATTACAACTCCTTAAGCTTCTTTTTGAATGTAGGTGCATTACACGTAGACGACAATGGCGGCGGAGATTTCCTAATTTTTTTATCTATTAACTAAATATAAGCCAGACTTTTTTCTCCCCTCCTCCTTTTGCCACGTAGGATTTTAATATTCTCATCTTATGAAACGTGTCACACTGATCACCTTTATTTTTCTCATTCTCAAACCACACACCTTTTCCCACCTCTTTCCTCTCTCCTCAAAAGGCACAACTCTTTCGACGAGTTATCTCAATGATGGATTTTTTTTCAATCGACTCCAACATTCTTATCTCCAAACTCACATCTATCAATGATATAAAGAAATAAGTGCCACCTAACCCCCAACAAATAAGTGTCACCTAACCCCCTCTCTTTGTTTTCCAATCTTTAATCCTAGCAATCCTATGAATTCTATTTTAAGGATGCCATGTGGCACCCTTTTTTTAATCTCAACCGTTAATTCTCGCTCGACTCCCTCTTAATTCAAACACTATTTGAGATATTTTAGGGATTGTGATAAGAGATTTGAAAAAAAAAGCTTTTAAAATCGTCTCAAGCTCTCTATATATTCACGTTTCTCCCCAACATTCATGTGTTGGCAGTCAAGTAAGTCCCCTTCCACTCACGTCTCTCTCTCCTTCCACTCTTGTCTCTCTCCCCTCCCCTCTCTCTAACCACTCCCCCCTCATGTCTCTCTCCCCTCAACTGAAAATTTTGAGCCACTATCTGACTCAAGAGCTTGCTGGAGTAGGTGGAGACTCGCTACGAAGTTGGCATGGTGGATGAAGCATAGGCGCTCAAGAGGAAGGTGATGTAATGATGTCTACAGCGTTATGATATTTTGTTCATCCATTATAGACTTCTTTTGATTGTTTTATTTGATTATTTTTGTTTTGATTTGCTCAAATATTATCATAGTACCATATAGACAATTCCTACCTTCAGGCCATGATTGTTTTAGTCCCCAAGCCATTCTTTATTTCATTTTTTTTCTTTTACCTAATGAATTAATTTGTAAATATTTTGTAGTTTCAGAAAGATTCAACCCAGATTTTTTTTATTTTTTTTATTGTTTTGATTCATTCTGACTATAATATTGCTTTATGGAGAATTCATGAAATCTATGTATAGTCGTGCTTATAATATTGCTTTATGGAGAATTCATGAAATTTATGTATAGTTGTGCTTAGTAACTATATTTTTATCGGGAAAAGGTTGATTTAGAATTATAAGATTGGTCTTGGTGACAATTTGCAGGGACATTTGCCAATCATTTTGTTTTCATCTCCTTTTATGAGATGGGTGTGGCTTTGATTGGTAAAATGATTTTGTGTGTTTTTTGGTTGATTCAATTGGCCTTCGTCATTCATAAATAGTTTATTTTTTTTAAAAAAAATTTCTACATAATTATCATGTTTTTATTTATTTAAATATTATATTCTCATTTTTCTTTGTACTCCCGCAAATCACACGGGGCTGCACTGGGAAAAATATTATATTGAGCTCTCTAACCATCTGATCAATGGCCACACAATCTGTCAACCAATCAAGCGACGAAAACACTACCCATGCATGTCCCCAAGACGAGCCCATATGAGATTAGTGGTACAGATCTCTTGGCTATACCTCAAAACCTACACGTGCACCAGCAAGATCCAGAGGAGATAGGATCACAGGCACAGCCAATTACAATAGAATTCAAGTGAATTCAATTGGATATATGGGAAAGGAGAAAAATAGCCGAAAATTTTAAATTTTGAATACTTTTCAATCAAATTTTAAAAAAAATTTCTCTTCCAATCAACATATGCCGCATATGTAATTAAATTATTTTCAATTCAATTGCCGGTCTCGAACCAGAGGGGCCAGCGCCAGCACCATCCGCCTCCATGGTCCGTGGCCAATCAAATCTGCTTCAGTACAGAAGCTCAAAATTGGACACCAAGTCCAATAAAAAAATACAAGTAATTATTAGAATTAACACACAAAAAAACAAACAAACCAACAAACCTAAACATTCTAAAGTTTCAATTGAGGATTTTTAATTGAAAACGTTATCAGAAAAGAAAACTGGAAAGACTGACCTGTGCTCTTCTTCCGTCCACGGAATCCCTTTCTTCCTCTCCGTCTCGATCTGCTTCGACTTCAATCCGAACGATATCTGGTTCGTCGAAGCCCGACTCGGCGTAAACGAGTTATCCGCGTAACATGGCAACTCAACTCGTCCCGAATCGATTTCTAACACGTCCTGAACCAAAATCGTATAGTGTTCTTTAACCTCCGACGGCGACTTCCCGGGGACTTGACCGGCGACTTTTTGCCACCGATCGGGTGAATCATCCGGAAAGATCACGAGAGCTCGCTCAAATAGCTTGTCTTGGAGTCGAGACCAAGGAGATGGACGTGGAGACGGCGAGGGGTTTCCGATCATCCGTAAACCTTCTTGATACATCGCCAAACAGAATGAGATATCCAATTTCGATTTTTTCGCATCCTCTCTTTCGCTCCTCTACTGTGTTTTTTTTTGGGGTTTCGAACTTCCGGGTTTTGTGAGGGTTTTTCCTGGAGATAAAATTTGGTATTTCCTCTCGACTAGCTTTCTAATTTAACACGTTTTTCACTTGGCTTTGTAGTTATCTCCGCTAGCAGTTGGAGGGAAACCTCCGGAAATATGAGGGTAGCCGACACGTACACGTCATAGCTTTCCTAAAAGGCCTATAAGGGATACGTGTTGGCTTCTTATAACACCGGCCGGCTTCCTTCTAATTTCTACCGGAGTGATTATAAGTCTTTAAGCTTCTTTTTGAATTTAGGTGCAATACACGTAGACAACAATGGCGGCGGAGATTTACTAATTTTTTATATTTTAATAGGGTAATGTATAAGTTGTCTCTCATGCCCATCATGCTCGATGAACCTTATCTTTTAGATTGTACTAGCGGGTGGCACGTGCGATGCACGTGAGAGTGAGAGCTAAGGGAAGGAGTTAGCCACAATTAATAGGAGTTAAAAGGGACACGTGTGAACCCATGGGTGTGATTGAACTCGAAACTCTTCCCGAGTTCAATCGTGATTCTAAATAGATAAATAAGCAAGGGGTTGTTTGAAAATTAAGTCAATGGAAATGGGTAGTTTGGGTTTTAAAGCAAAACATTAAATCAAAATTTTGTTTTTATATAAGGGTTGTATGAGAATTTCAAAAAAATCATCAACGCCAGCCTCTCCCATTGTAATAGTAAAGAAAGACAATATTAAAACTAGATGCATCATGTTATTGCCCTTTATTCGGTGCACCTCTAGTTGGGACATGCATCTGTTAGGATTCATTCAGTAGCTCAAGATCCACCATATTATTTAAGAGTATGGGTACTCCCAAATATATTCCCTAATTCTAACTGTTTATAACCAATCACTAAAGCTAAGATTTCAGTTGGCTTATTTTGTCTTTTCTAATGTCACATCAGTTTTAATCATAACCATTTAATAACTGAAATAAACGGTTAGGATTTGAGAATATATTTGGGGGTATCCCTGAACTAATTCATTATTTAAATGTTCTTATACTTTTCGGGCCGTGGAACTCAGATATGGGTAAGCAATTTTCTGATTTGCCGGATGGCAACGGGTTCTACCGTGCGGGTTTGGGCAAGACTATCATCTGGACCATTGGCCCATTCAATAGGAAATGAAGACCCATTAAAAGTGAAAAATGTGTTACAGTTGACTCTCTTATAATTAATAACCTTGCTGAAAAGAAATTATATTAATTATAAAAGAATATTATATAAAAGAATCACTATATTGGTGTATTAAATTATTTTTTTTCATAATTTCTTTTGGATCTATTGTATTTTTCATATAAAGCTTCATGTAGATACAAATGTATAAAGCTAGTATATGGTAATTTCAATTTGATAAAGTTAACCCATTTTTCAAATAGAATGAAAAATATATACTTTATTTTGGGAAGAGACAAAATTCTTTTTGAACTCTGCTTTTTATGAGATTCTCCCTTTAATTTTTGTTAATTATTTTAAAGTCCTCATACAATAGTTCTTTTAATTGTTTCTTTCAAAATATCTAAGACTTTATACTATGTATAGATAATTTATTATACGATATGTAAAATAATTGTATCTCTTTCTCTTCCAGATAGCTAAATCATCATAAAATATTTATAAGATCCATACAACTATGTATTAATATAGTATAAAAATCTCTCTTATAATTAATAACATACTACAATTTTCTTTAAAAAATAGTAAATAGCAATTACAAGAGATTATTAATTATACACTATAGAACCAAGTTGGTTCATTACAAATTTATTAATTATTAGAGATTATTAAATTATAAAATATTAATTATAAGAGGGCCTACTATATAAGCAGGGGCGGAGCCATGAATTTTCTTTGGGGGCGAAGTATGGGTCTTGGGGTTCGTGGCGTAGCCCCCTTTTTTGACAATAGGTTCGGGAGCGTTTTTATATAAATAAAATTAATTGTATTTTTAAATTTTTTATATATTTTATATATAAGGATAATTATTCTTTTTGGCAGAATGCACGGGCCTCTACAGCCGCCACGTGTCCCTTTTTAACACCCACTAACTTTGGGTAAGATTCACTCACCCCTAAGGTTCATCCATCTAACCTTAGTTTTAGGAAAAAAATATTAATCTTTAAGTTGATTAAGCTTAACCACAGTTAAAGGAGGATCTACGACTGGCCATGTCTCTTTTAACACCCACTAATTGTGGTTAATATTCACTCACGCTTAAGGTAAATCTTGATTTTTAGAAGAAATAAGATATTAACCATTAAACTTAACTACGGTTAAAGGGAGATGGACAGAGCACATGGAAATTTAGGGGGCCATTAACTCATAATTTGGGAGGGCCATTATATATAAAATTTTGATAATTTTTTTAAAAAAATCCTCCTAGCTAAAGGAGGATTTGCCAAAATTTTGGGAGGGCCATGGCCCCTCCCCGACCCTGGCTCCGCCCCTAAGGACAAAACGAAACCTAGCAAAGCACCTATCTAACGCGCCCCTAACCCATTAAAATAGAGTAATAAATTATTTATATTCTAAATTGTAATAACCCTTCAAACTTAAATTCAAATTAGAGCCGTGATTAGCAGACCAGTGGGTCCATTATGTAAGTTACTGCTATGTCCTTGTGCTGCTTAACTAAATTAAAGTAAAGATTTTTGTTTTTCAAAAACCAAGGTTTGATTGCTTAACCTTAGGGGTGAGTGAATCTTAACTTGGTGAGTGTTAAAAAATGAGGCGAACCAATGAGGGTGGGCAATTTCTCTATCTCTACTACTATAATGAGAATTGGAGGGTTGAGGCGCTGATTGAATTTTTATTTTTTAAATCTCTTAAAGTGAGAATTGGTGGGCTAAGGCGTTGATTGAGTTTTAAAATTTTAAAACTCTTACAGATAACACATAACTTAATAGTTGAGGTATTGATTGAATTTTTATTTTTTAAATCTCTTAAAGTGAGAATTGGTGGGCTGACGGATTGAATGAGTTTTAAAATTTTAAAACTCTTAAAGATAACACATAACTTAATAACTGTATTCATTTTATATAACACTCGGATAGAGCACGATTCCTGAATTAAAATATCTCCCCTTATCTAACGCCCACCCAATTGTGATTGAATGGGGGAGTTCAATCTTCACTCTCAGGTGCATCGCACGTGCCACCCGCTAGTCGTTACATGATGGCAACCCGCGGATAAGCTAAGCATTTTCGATAAATTATATTTAGCATATGACCCGAAAGGTCTGGTACCATACCCAAAACCCAAACCCGGACCAGATACCAAATGGATTGTGAAACCCAAAACCCGTCCCGTAACCCAAAACCGTGAAAAAAAGGTGTTTGAATTTTGATGAATGGATGCAACCTTAGAAAAGACATTCTGTTGTGCAAGGCACCAGGCTACCACATATACCGTAGATCAATTAGCTAAACCCTATGCAAAAAAAAAACAAATGAAATTTGACCGTCCGATCTATGGAAAGATAAAAGCTTGATCAAGAGATTACGTTTAGGTTGACTCTGAATTAGACATGCGGACGAGATGAAACATCGTGGAGGAGAAGATGACTGCACTTGCAATGTCGGCAAATGGCTCATTAATCTTTAATATTGCTTTTTCCTTTTTAACTACGGGTACAGGCTGGTGACACGCTTTCTATCTCTCGAAAGCTCCGTGGAGATTATCAACTTGAACTCTTTAACCTTCGTGGCCAACAACGAGATTTGTGGACCAGCTCTCGGTAGTCGGCTTAAGATAAAGCATTCCAACTAACGTTTTCGATAAGATATTTTCTGTCACGTCAGCTTGCTGCTTTTTAAAAATAAAATAAAATCATATTGACTATTGAGGGGACTTTACTATGACGACACAACAGTCCTATGGTTAATCGTGTAATTCGCCCCGCCCGACCTATACGGACGGGTTTGGAGAGCTCTTAAACGGGGCAGGTTTTGGAGTAAAGGGTTAAACTGGAGTCGGATTGGGACAGGAAATGGGTTTAAGTCACCTCACCGGCCCGTCTTGCTCCGCCCCGTTTATCATGTAAAAGTATTATTTTATTCTTAAATTAATCATAAAATTATTTCTATATATTACTTACTAGCGGGTGGCACGTGCGATGCCTGTGAAAGTGAGGGGAATGAGTTAACCACAGGGAAGGAGTTAACCACAGTTAATAAGAGTTAAAAGAGGCACGTGTTAACCCGCAGGTGCGCTTGAACTCTCCCCGAGTTCAATTGGGATTGGCTGTGATTCTATTATTTAAATAGATAGATGAGCAAGGGGTAATTTGGGAATTAAAGTAAAACATTAAATCAAAGTTTTATTTTATATGAGGGTAGATTGGGAATTTTGGAAAAATCAGGCTATGCCTGATTCTCGGGATGGGGTTAGAAGGGGATAGGGAAGTGTAAAGTAGGGATGGAAACGGACCGGGTTATCGAGTAACCTGCCCAGCCCTTATTGGGAGTGGTTTGGGGAGCTCTTGCTCTTAAACCGGGTAGGGACGGGTTTGAGAATGAAATGTTAAATCCAAGTCAAGTTCAAGTCAAGGATGGTTTAAGCTGCCCCACCTCGCCCTGTCCCGTTTATATTATGAAATTACTATTTTACCTTAAGTTTAATCCTAAAAGTACCTCGATATATTACTTATAATATGAAATAAAGTCCTGACTCACCCTGTCTATTCTTTAACGGGATGGGATACGATGAGGTTAAGAAGTGTTTTGAAAAATTGGAACCGACTCGACTCGTCTTGAGTTTGGGACATGAATGGGATAAGAATTCTCCATTAGGCGTGGGGTAGGGTTGGGGTCGCCCTGGTCCAAACCCGACCTATTGCCATCCCTATGGTTAAGAAGTGTTTTGATAAATTGGATCCGACCCGCCCAACTCGGGTTTGGGACAAGAAGGAGGTAGGAGTCTTCCCATTAGGGGCGGGGTAGGGTTGGGACGTCCCAGCCCAAACCCAGCTTGTTGCCATCCCTCGACTATCTTCTGCTTTGATAATTATGATTTATTTTCTGGAAGAGCAATAGTTCATTTCACGGGCAAGGAGTGAACTATTGCTCCTTGTTGTCACAAAGCTGCCTCTTCAACTAAAGCTGCCTCTTCAACTACCATTAACTCGGGTTAAAACATTTTTTTTAACCTTCTGGTTCTTTTTTTTAATTTTTTTTTTTTTCTAAAAACCAAGCGTACATGGGTGAGCCCTAGGAGTGAGTGTTTCTTAAGCACAATTGAAGGGAGCTAAAAGAGGGACATATGACAAGAAAAGGGGAGCCAAGGTGCCTCTCCTCACGTCACCGACCGAGAGGTCATTATTTTCCTTTTTGGAAATAGTGTGTATCTCCTGCTTCGGTGAATTGAGATTTATTTTCTTGAAATGGTGTGATAGTTGAAAAGTTAATGATTTATTAACAAATGCTAATCTTTTACTTCCTAACTTGAGAGAAATGATACCTACACTAGTATATTTCAAGGTAAGAATTTTATTGACAACATTAAGAGGGTGTATTTTTGTGTTGTCATCTATTTTATTTGACGTGAAAGGAATATCCGAATCTTCACAAACACGTTCAAACCACAAGAGCAAATCATTCATAATGTTTTGAGCGACACCAGACTCAAATTTCTTGGTGGAGACAATCTCGTTGAAGACTCAATTGATAACATATAATTCTTGGAAAGATGGCAAATTCCTGAGAATTTTTTCTTGAAGCCCTTTGTTTGGTGCTCTTGGACCCCTCCATTTCGCGATAAATGACTTCTAAATTGTGATGGTTTTGTCAGGCCATGAATAGTTGGGTATGGTGGCATCATTAGAGACGGTAATGGCCATCCAAAGATCACTTTTGCGGAAGGGGTTTCAAACAATGATATATTGAAGATGAAACTCATGGCCATTGATATAGGCCTTGATCTAGCTAAAGAATTTAGCTTACTATTTATTTCTATAGCATGCTAAAGAATTTAGCTTACTATTTATTTCTATAGCATCTGATTCCTTGGGAGCCTCTAGATGCCTTTCTAAGAAATAGAGCCCCCTTAGCATCTTCGAAACTTGGTTGCTTCAATCAGGAAAAAAATGAAATGTTTAAAAGCTACCTTAGTGCAACATATCTGGTGTGAAATGAATGGGGCAACATATTTTTTAGCAAAGTTTTGTAACTCTAATAGCTCCTTAGTTCTTTCTCCTTCAAAATTTCCTCCTAAACTAGCCTCAATTGTTCTTAAGGGCAGAACAAGATGTAAATATCTTAGATTGTAACACCTTTTCTTCTAATCTATGCATCCTAACCCAACTTACTCTAAAAAAATGTAAATGTAAATAAATTATTTTAAATATTATAAATTTTAGTATTTAAAAAAAATCATTAACTCTCTTACAACTCTTAAATAGGCAATAATATTTAATATATATATATATATATCTTAACTTTTTTCTTTTATAAGAAGCTCATTTGGTGAGAGTGAGACTAGACATTCGACTAGCTCTTGATATGAAATCCACTTAGAGTCCCTGTTCTTCCACTCTCCTACGACTTGACTGATAACCAATTTCGAACACTGGAGACATTTTAACCTTTTGTAAGCAGTTAAAATAGAACACAAACTTGACTACATGAAGAACCAGTACTTGAAGAATCATAGAAACTCGCTGACCTAGAAGTTTTCCTTGAAGCCTTTCATTCGCTCTAGCTTCAATGCCAAGCTAGCATAGCGCAATGTTTGTTGAGGAGCAAACAAAAAATAAGCTAAGTAATTTCTCCTTCCAAGCTTGAGCATATCGCTATTGAAATGAACCTGTTTTGACAAATGCTCTACCAAGCTTTCTTGGATAAGTTGAACCATCGAAGAACTTTGGCCATGATAGTTTTCCAATGAAGCTGTTGGATATTAAACAATCCTCCGAGGGCCTCTAGCAAGGTAGCTTTCCACGAATAAGGAATTCATATCTGTCAATGAACTAAAGAAACCAGAAGGTATTCGAAAAACTTGTTTTCTTCCCCCCCTTTCCTTCTTCCTTTTTATTCCATCTATACACGGAAGTATATGCTATACATGGCATCTAACTGATCCCTAATATTCAGCATCTATACATGGTAAGATAATTTGTACAGCTAATATTAACAGAGTCCTAAATTATATAAGTTCCTAAAGTTGTATACGGTAACATCCCCCCACAAATTGATGCTGGTAAGTCAACCAGCAACAATTTGCCAACAAGAAATTGATGCCGTTGTCGAGTCATACCTTTGGTGAAGACATCAGCCACTTGGAGATCAGAAGAGATATCACCCGACTTTCCAAAGTGTCGCGAATAGAATGACAATCAACCTCAATGTGCTTGGTGCGTTCATGGAAAACGGAATTGGTGGCAATCTGAATAGCACTAGTATTATCAGAATGAAGAGGGGTAGAAGTAGTCTGAGGAAACCCAAGCTCCTCAAGAAGACCGCGTAGCCAGACAATTTTAGAACAAGCAGTAGACATGGCACGATACTCGGCCTCAGTAGAGGATTTAGAAACGCGATCTTGTTTCTTACATCTCCAAGAAATTAAGGAATCACCTAAAAACATACACCAACCCGTAGTAGATCGACGTGTATCTGGACACCCAACCCAATCAGTATCACTATAGGCAACAAGTTGAAGAGAGGAGCCAGTAGGAAAGAACAACCCACGAGTAGGTGAACCTCGAAGATAGCGGATGATGCGTCGAACTATAGCAAGATGGAGATGCCTAGGAGAAGACATAAACTGACTGACCTGATGAACAACATGGGAGATATCAGGTCGAGTAGTGGTCAAGTAGATAAGACTCCCAACCAAGCGCCGATAGAGAGTAGGATCATCCAGAATGTCCCCTTCATCTTTCCTGTATTTGACATTTACCTCCATAGGAGTATCAACAGAAGAAGTGTCCTCCAAACCAGCCAAAGTGATAAGATCTTGAATATACTTATGTTGGTTCACGAAAATACCATTGGCCTGATGGTGAACTTCCAATCCTAAGAAGTATGTGAGCTGGCCAAGATCTTTCATATGGAAAGTTGCATGTAACAGCTGCTGAAGCTTAGTAATCAAACCACAGTCAGTGCCGGTAATGATAATATCATCCACATACACCAAGAGAAGGACTATACCTGACGCTGACGTGTGGAAGAAGAGAGAAGAATCATACTGACTTTGTGTAAAATTGAAGGAAAGAAGTGTACTGCGAAACTTCTCAAACCAAGCCCGGGGCGCCTGCTTGAGCCCATATAGATAACACCTTAGTTTACAGACATCATGAGAAGAAGAAGTAGGCATACCAGAGGGAAGCTTCATGTAAATCTCTTACTGGAGATCACCATGAAGAAAGGCATTCTTCACATCCATCTGATGCAGGTGCCATGACTGTGAAGCAGCAATAGCAAAGATGGTGTGAAGTGTGGTCATTTTGGCAACATGAGCAAATGTCTCCTCATAATCAACCCCATATTCCTGCTTGTTACCCAGAGCTACAAGGCGAGCTTTGTACCGGTCCAAAGAGCCATCAGAACGATGTTTTACAGAGAAAACCCATTTACTCTCAATAGGTTTGACTGTAAGAGGACAAGAAACAATATCCCAAGTGTGATTCTCCTCAAGTGCTTGAAGTTCTGCTTGCATTGCATTTTGCCAACACTCATGTTCCATGGCTTGTTTGTAGCAAGAGGGAATGGAAATAGTGGATAAAGTAGCCACAAGAGAGACAGGAGAGAAGAAACCATACCAATCAGGGGGTCGAGAAGTACGAGTAGACCGACGAAGAGTGGTGGAAGCAGGAGCAGGATCAGGCGCCGGGTCAAGATCGGAAGGGGGCACAACGGAAGTGGAACCAGACTCATGTCGACTACGTCTTTCATACACAAAACCAGGTTGGAACCTTTCCACAATTGTTGGGGAATCAGAAAAACTAGGCAGGAGAGATAAAGATGCAGATGGCAGCTCAACATGAGATGGAAAGAAATATTGATTTTCAAAAAAAATCACATTCCTAGAAACCCGTATACGACGAGCATGGGGATCATTACAAACATAACCCTTTTGAGGGATAGCATAACCAAGAAAAACACACTTAATAGACTGAGCAGTAAGTTTATGTCGTTCATGAGCAGGGAGATGCACAAAACAAACACAACCAAAATGTACGAAGATCAGAATATAAAGGAGAATGACCAAACAACTTAAAGAAAGGAGAAACATGATTTAACGTAGGAGAGGGTAAGCGATTGATTAAATGAACTGAAGTAGAAAGTGCTTCACACAAAAAACGAGGAGGAACGGATGATTCAAGTAAAAGAGTTCGTACCACATCAAGAAGGTGACGATTTTTCCTCTCAGCAACACTGTTTTGCTGTGGTGTCAAAGGACAAGAACGCTGAGAGATGATCCCTTTGCTTTGAAGAAAGTCCTGAAACTCATGAGACATGTATTCACCGCCAGAATCAGAGCGCAAGACCTTGATGCTAGTAGAGAATTGAGTCTCAAGAAGTGCAAGAAAGCGCTTAAAGACTGAAGAAACTTCGGCCTTAGCCCGGAGGAAGTAAACCCAAGTAAAGCGACTGAAGTCATCAATGAAAGTAACAAAGTACTTGTAATGCGCATGAGAAACAACAGGTGCAATCCCCCAAACATCACTATGAATAATATCGAAACATTGTGAGGCACGAGATGCATGATGAGGAAAAGGTAGAACTTTACTTTTGCCAAGTTTGCATGATGTACAATCAAAAGAAAGATCAAGAGAAGAACATGCTTTATTTCCCAATAATCCAGAATTAAACAAAGTAAGAAGTACATCAGAGTTTGGGTGGCCTAGACGTCTATGCCACATCTTATTTCCAGAACCAACAACATTACATGCAAAGGAAAGTAAAGGAAAACTAGGAATAATAGTGGAAGGAGAAACGTGAAGAGGAAAGAGTTGTCCCACTTTAGGCCCCTTCGCGATCATCTTCCCTAACACTTGATCCTGCACAACACAACCAGAACGAGAGAAATGGACATTACAATTATTATCAACCAATTGACCAACAGAAATAAGATTGGTGGAGAGGTCAGGAGACACAAAAACATTAGTTAAGGAAGAGGAAAAATCACCAACAGCACGGATAGGCAGAGAACTGCCATCAGCTGTGTTAATTTTCAGATTTCCATCATAATTTCTGACATTGGAAAGAGGAGCAACAATATTGGTCATATGGTTAGAGACTCCGGAGTCAAAATACCATGGCTTAGAGGAAACTTTATGATTACCTGAGAGCCCAAAAGCAGAAAAAGAAAAAATGATCATCTGTTGTACCATTTCAGGAGTGAGTGTGTTTGGGTTTGCTAAGATTGTAGGAGCAGGAATAGGAACAACTGACGAGGCAGTAGGCAACGCAGCAGAACTAGAGGCACCAACGGAGGCATGATAAGCAGTACCCTGCTTCCTTTCAGGTCGAATGGGACAAGCAGAGATGATATGACCCTGTTTCTTGCAGTAGTTACAAAACTTCTTGGGGAAATCCCGAGCAATATGACCAAAAGCTTTACAACTAAAGCACTGGGCAGCACGCATGTCTCTACCCTTATTTCTCCCCTGTGCTGCATAAGCCACAGAAATAGGTGCACTAGAAGGAGCCTGATATGCCATGGAAGCGTGAGTGAGGAGACGCTGCTCCTCACGAAGAAGTTCACTCAAACAAGCATCCAGAGATGGAACAGGAGCACGATTCATCAGATTAGAACATGCAATGTCAAAATCCGGTCGTAGCTTCATCAAGAATTGATCTCTCTTGCTGGTTGCATGCACTGTTTGGACAGCAGCGAGAGCTTCAGCGGGAACACTAGCATAAACAATATCAGAATAGTCAGCCCAAAGGTTTCGAAAACCAGAATAATATTCCTCAATGGAAAGACTTCCTTGTGTGAAATTAGCCATCTCATATTCCAATTGAAATCGCCTAGCGGAGTGATCTTGATTGTAAACCGTGTTGAGATAATTCCACATGTCAGTAGCAGTTTTATAAGGCCGTAGATTGAGAACAAGGTGAGGCTCAACGGAGCCAAGGATCCAGGTCATGACCCTAGCATCCTGGATCTCCCACTTGGACAAAGCCTCGACATCGCGAGGTGCGGGAACACTCCCATCAAGATGACCCCACAATTATTTCCCTTTGACAAATAATTGACATTGAAACGCCCAAGCAGAATAATTTTTGCCAGTAAACCGAATATAAAACGATTCTAACTTATCAGATGACATGATGCAACCCAGAGAAGAAATATATATATTGCCGAGAACACCCAACCAGAAAAGACAAACAAAGTTGTCGAAAAATTGACCCACGTAAGAAACAGAGATTTTTTTTTTTTACCAAAACACGCAGAAGCCAGACGTAAAACAGAGGCACCGAGACAGAAGAAGCTAGAAACCGTGACAGAGGCCAAAAAAACTCTCCTTAACAACACGACAGAGTACGCCGAAGTGCAAAACACGACCAGAAATTCCAAAAAGGAGCAACAGAAGGCGCAACACACCAATGGAAGTGCCGAAATCCACAAACTCAAACCCTGAGAGGAAAAAAATGGAGACAGGCAATAACTTAGAAACTAGCTCTTGATACCATGTCAATGAATTAGAGAAACCAGAAGGTATTCAAAAAACTTGTTTTCTTCCCCCCCCCCCCCCCCTTTCCTTCTTCCTTTTTATTCCATCTATACACGGAAGTATATGCTATACATGGCATCTAACTGATCCCTAATATTCAGCATCTATACATGGTAAGATAATCTGTCCAGCTAATATTAACAGAGTCCTAAATTATATAAGTTCCTAAAGTTGTATACGGTAACAATATCTTCCGAATTGTGGCTCTAACTTTACGCAACATAGGGCAAGGAGCATGTGTATCTAGAAAATCCGACTCTTCATCTTGACAGCTCATCACTTCAACAAAAGAACACTTTTTTTTTCTTTTTAAAATAAGTATTTATTGATAATAAGTTCATGTGGTAAATCAAACAATTCAGTTTTTTTAAAGGTAATTGTTATTTTTCAAATATATATCCAATTTTCTTTCAAAAAGGGCAAGATGGGCTACTTCTTAGTAGTGGCAGCCATGGGATATAGAGCTAAGGTGATGTTGCTTCCAGTCTTGTTCATACGTGCTCCCTGTGGAAATAGAGAAATTCTATACCAATAGTTTCATCCATATAACCTTGTGCACAACACCGCCTGACCGATTCGACTAGGTATATTGGACTGACGGATGGAATAAATGGGATCACTTTTTATGGACTGGTTGAGAATGATTCCGATCTAGTTCATGACCTATTACAAGTGGAAGGTGCTCTCGTTTAGGGCACATAAATGTTCATTATAGTCGGTAGGGCTATCAATGGAGCAGGCCGAGGTTTGTCCAAGCCCAGCTTTGATGGGCATGAACTAGCTAGGCCCAAGCTCTACTCTCAGGACGTAGGTCGGGCTTGGGCTCTAAAGGATGTAAAACTAGACATGTTTTTTTTTTTTGTCATGATATCTGATAGAATAATTTTTCCTAATTCACCACTAGCTACCAACCAAAGCATGGATAAAGCTGAACATGGCGGAGCAAACTGAAATTGTATATGAGTTTGGAGGAAGTGAGAGAGCGGACTGATTAATGAGAATCCTCAAGTAGTGTGGCCATGCTAAGAAGTCATCAAATACTTAATTTCTTTACACTGTTCAACTAGTGATACCACTATCTCATGGTACAAGCTTGGAAGGCATTTTGAGAAATGAAGGATGTCATGTATGCTGTCGGAGTGTTTCGGGGTTCGGGTTTGCGTGATTATATCGATATTAATATAAAATTAGTTTGGCGATAACCTTGAGGCTTGAGGTATGTTGTAGCTTAAGATCCATTAATGGATATTAGCATACATATAAGAGTAGTGTGTCAGCCTAAATATTTTTATAGGATTGAAGTAGAAGGATAACTTTATTTTTTGGTTGTCACAACTCCTGCATCATTCGATAAGTAGAATGATAACTTTAGTAGTAACATTAAATAAATAACACATACACAAATTGATATGCATATTGCATGAGGACCGGGCTATAGAGACTGTTTCCCAATCGCCCAATTTGGTTATGGGTTTTAAGGGTGAAAAGTCCTCAATTTGGAGGCTTGGGATGGCTGGTACCCTATTCTAAGGGCTAGATTGACAACTCTTATAGTCAGCAAAAACCTAGAAAATTAGGGCAAAACATTTAATGAATAAAGATGACTCATTTGTTTTCTAAAATGATTGATTTCCTCAAACCCAAATTCATAGAGCTTCAAAAAATCAAAAGAAAAAAACAAGAGAAAATAGGGTAAACGTTTTAGAGCTCGAGACTGGTTTTTTGTCGATTCAAAATCCATAATTTCAAAGAGATTAAAGAAGAGGAAGTAGAGTTGCAGATTGGAGGAAGAGGACGATATCTCTATGGATTTCATATTAGGAGGAAGAACAATGTTTAAATATTATAAAAACTTTTTGAGGACAAAAATGTCTTACTTAAGAGATGTTTTGATGAAAACAACTAGTAATAAATATTTTTAAAAAAAGTAATTAAGAAATTACTTCTTTTTTGTCTAACCACATTTACTTATTATTTGTTTATTTATATAAAATATCTTACTATAAGTACTATATTTTGATCAATAAATTAATATGTACAATAGAGTAGTCAAATGCACCCTAAAAAATTATATATTTTTTCCTTGTTAATATAACCAGACTGATATTTACATTATCCTTTGGTAAATTATCTGAGGATGGGGGTGTAATACATGTTGAACTAACCAAAATGCACTCTATTCTCATAGAAATACCGGTAATTACAACCAAATCAATGATTGAATGGTAATAAAAATCGTTGAAACCGATATGCATCACCTGATATATATTGGTTTTGACCGGATCAATCATAAACATTGACCCGTAGCAAAAATAATATAATCAATAAAACAATGAATTTTTTAGTTAAAACAACAGTTGTTTGTACTAAAAACGACCATACATACGTTGTTTGTGTCCTTTTTAATATAAACGACCACAATATAATATTTTGTTTTTAAAAAATTGTTGTTTCATATCAGCAATAGAGAGAACCCATGCATATAGGGGTTTTTGACATGTCTGTAACAAAGGTTTTCTTGTTTTTTCTTGATTTTTTTTAAAAAAAGTATCTTTAGAAAATAAAAAATTCTTAATTTTTTTTTGAAGTATTGGTTCGTAAAAGAGATTTTGTGCTCGAATTACCTGAATCGTATGATTTAATCACAAATCGTAATCAGAATCACAACCAAATGAGATTTATCCAATTAAGATTTTCTCATCCGATTTGAATTGTTTTGTTTGAAATTCGAATCGAATCGTAGGATTTGGATCACAAATCGTAAGGATTTAATAAGCACAGTTGACACCTGTCACTAGGAAAAAAATTGAAAGAAATTAACCACATTAACCAAAACGCCCTCAATCTTTTTTTGAAAGAAATCTGTGATCTACTTCAATCCTAGGGATTTATTTATTTATCGTTTATTTTACTTTTTTTTTAATAACATTGACCCTTGACAATAACCAACTCAAAATCATCATCAAGTCAAAACGATTACGATAAAATAAAACTACGGCAAATCCTAAATCAAAACTCTAACTAAACCTGAAAGCAAAGTATAGCACTAAATCAAAACCTAATCCAAAACCCTTGATAGCTTTGATATTTTAAGCAACCAACCCTAACCCCTAAACCAATACCCTATATTGATACCCCAAATCAAAATCCAAACTAACCCCTAAGTTGATACCCTAACCAAACTTCAAATCCAAACCCCTAACTAAACTTGAAATAAAAACCCTAAATCCCAAATCACAGTAACAGTTGTTTTAATTGGTTTCCTTAGTTGTAAGTAATTTTTGTTATTATAATTTTAATGTATATCTGGTTGATAATTTTAGAATTTAATCATAATTGCATGAGAGAATATCAATTTTTGTGAGTGATTTGTGTGTTTTTTTGGTTGAATATTTAATTCTGCATATTAAATTATGTTATTCTATGATAGTATTTTGTACAAAGCCCAGATTTGCCCGAGTCAGGCCTATGTTAGGGTAGGGCTTGGGCTAGCATTTCCTTGGCCAGGCTGGGCCTGGACAACAAACGTTCCAACCGAGCCTGGTCCATTGACAACCTTATTAAGAAGAGTCGGTCTTGCGCTAGTGGCGGGTGTGGCCTCTCTGACGAGGGAGGTCTGGGGATCCAATCCCCCGGGTGATGAGTCCGCAAGAGCTCAAATCCCAAAACTAACCCCTAAATGCAAAAGAGTTTTATACCTTCGTTCCAGTGAAGGTATCTTCTCCTGGGAGTATATTTAGGAGTGCCCTTTCTGCATATTAAATTCTTTTAGAGGTGTGCTTTCCCTACTCTCGGTCAAACTCTACTCTCAGCCTCCAACAACCACCTATCCATTTTCAAATCAGTTATGGTGGTTAAAGCGCTTTCTCTCATCAAGAATAGACAAGTGATTGGTGGAGACTGAGAGTAGAGTTTGACTGAGATTAGGACTAGCATTTCTCATTATTTTAGTCTGTGATAGTACTTGCACAAAATTTTGGCCCGAGCCTGGCCTGTGTTATAGGGCTTGGGCAAACGTTCGACTAAAGCCCGGTCCATTTACAGCCCTAATAAGAAAGCAATTAGATTATCTCTGGCAGAAACCCCAAGTTCGAAACCCTAGGTTCTTGGTTCTTCTCCCTCTTGTTTTTCGTCTTCGTAGCAGTCTTCATCTTCTACGCCGATGGGGAAGAAGACCTCCAAGTCTCCTGATGTCGATCTCAAATTGATTCATCAACATGCATTGTTTTTCGACAATTTGGTCGAGCTCATCCCTGCAAAATTCTATCTTCCCGTCGAAGACGAAGCAAAGCCATGGTTTCAGGGCTTAAGCAAGGTCGCAAAAGCTTCCGCGAAGATAGAATCAAGAGAAAACATCAAGAAAGCTCGAAGAGCTCGATTAGATCCTGAGAAATCTTCAACAACCTTGGATCTGCTGAAGCAAAATCTGGAGAATGAAAAATCTGAGAGCAAAAAAGTGGCGGAGGTCGAAAATACTCCTTCGAAAAGCGAAGATCGGTCAGTGACCTACGAAGAGCTCAGGCAACGGCTCAAACGCCGAATAGCGGAGTGTCAGTTGCATCGAAATGCTGGAGCTTCAGATAAAGCGAAGAGCGAGAAGAGAGAAATTCAGCAAGCCAAACGGAAGCGGAATGCCGAATCTGGAGAAACGAAATCGGAGGCTAGCAATTCATCGGCTAAAATCGAGAAAGATGTAACAGAGGCTTCTAAAGAATTGGCCTTCGGTCATGTTAAGATTGTAAACGAGGACGAGCTTGGAAAGAAGAAGAGGAAGCTTTCGAAGTTTCAGACACTTGAAAAGGCAAGGAAGTTGGAGGAAGCGAAGAAAGATCCAGAGAAAGGTGAAATTATCTCGAAGAAGCATTCGTGGCAAGCGGCGACGAGTAGAGCTGCTGGGATTAAGGTTCATGATGATCCTAAGCTGTTGAAGGAGAGCATAAAGAAGGACAAGAAAAAGCATCAGAAAAATGCCGAGAAGTGGAAGGACAGGATTGAAACCTGGCAGAAGATTAAGGCAGAGAAACAGCATACTAGGTCTGGAAATATAGCTGAGAGAATTCATGATAAGAAGATGCGGCGGATTGCAAAGAGAGAGAAAAAGCTCATGCGTCCGGGGTTTGAAGGTCGCAAGGATGGCTTCATTAATGAATCCTAGACTTTCAATATGTTACTTTCACCCTCAGAGACAATCTTTTCATCAAAATCTGTACACTCATGATAGTAAAGGCCAAGAAAGATAAGGTGAGGAGAATTTTGTTTCCGTGAACTTCTTTTGTTACGTTTAATGAATGAGTGTTATTAGTTATTCAGCTTCCTGAATTTTCTGCTCAAGTTTATGGTTCATATTTGATGGATATTCGAGACACCGAAGGAAAGGTGCTCTCTGTAACTTTTCGCCCTTATATGTTAATCGGCACCTTCAAAATGAAGCTGAAGTATTTGATATTTCAAGTTACAATAGCTATAACTTGATTTTTTTTCTCAAAAGCAACAAAATAAAATGCTCAAATTGAAATTTTATGATCTCTAAATTTATCTGCATTATTTGATTACCATTGTAACCAACTATCACAATTCACACCTAATGTGATATAATTTTGAAACACATGGTTAGTCTCGTTGCAACCATAGTTACCAAGTTGGAGTTCAAGAATTATTCGGTTAGGCTTTGATCTTTTGCTGAGACTTATAATGAAGGCAGACATTTTGTAAGTTTTGTCATTGGACAATATGCATTTTCTTTTGAAACTAGATGTATTATGCTTTTCATCTTTTTGGTTTCAATTCCCGTAAGACTTCAAATGCAGCAAAACTTATGATTATAAATCTTCGGGAAAAAAATTATATGACTTATGGATTATAAATCTTCGGGAAAAAAATTATAAGACTTATGATTATAAATCTCCGGAAAAAAAATTATAAGACTTGAAATATCATGATGGTAAGAATTAATTTTGTCAGAAAAATTGACAAAGTGACTCAAATTTCCTAACATTACCATGACAAAGTGAAAAGTGCCAAGCTTTATAAGTCTCACAGCAAAAGAACCGACCCTTGGGGAAAGTTTTCAAAAAATTCTGAAAATTTGGTAATAAATCGGGGAAAAGCTAGGCAGGATATGATTTTAAATAAATAAAAGAAGGTTACTAATTATGAAAATTATAAACAAATATGCTTCATATTTTAGTTGAGACTTTTTCAAAAAGATGAATTAGTAGTGTTTAATAGGGGTTTTGGCATGTCCGTAACAAGTGGTTTTCCTGTTTCTTCTCTTTTTAAAAGACATATAGAAAATTGAAAGAATAAAAAATATTTTTGAAGTATTCGGTCAGTAACAGAGGTTTTGTACTCAAATCACATAAATTGTACGATTTGAATCACAAATTACTATATGAATCGCAAATCGAATGAGATTTACCTAATTAAGATTTTCACCTTCGATTTGAATCGTTTTTCCTGAGATTCGATTCAAATCATAGGATTTGAATATCGAATCGCAAGGATTTAACAATCATGATCCTCACGACAAAAAATAGTTTTGGGGATTTCGATCATTTTTCTTTACATGAGTGGCTCTGCAACATTTGCATTCATTTAAGTATTTGTAAATATAGCAAGAAATCAACATGGGGTTAACTCTGAATGCTTGCTTATGAATTCTATTATCATGGTTCTTGATCTTTATCGGTTGGATGCTTTGGTGTTAGGCTTAGGATTTCTGTTTCTAATTTTTCTTTCATTTTAACTCTTGCGATATTTTCTAATACTTTTTTTGGGTGGTTGTAAAGAGTTCAATTTCATAATCCGGCAGAAATCAAAATAATAAGATATCATAACTAATAGAATATGAGGTCGACAATGGAAAACATATAGAACTACTGGCTATGATTTTCCATATTCCTGTTTGCTTATTAAATAGTTGACAGTGGAAAACTTATAGAACTATTAACTACGACAACTTAGTGGCTTAATGATGAATGTTTCTATTTTCAACTTCAGTCTAGCATTGGGCTGCATCAGTATTCAAACAATGTTATTTCTAATGTAGAATTTATTGCATGATAATTCAGCTCAGATATTCTATGGATCTGGGAATAATTTAGCAACATCTGTATGCTCCATGCTCCACAGCAACTTCAAATGGATACAGCAACCTTCCACTGCACAGCTGATTTGCAGCGGAAGTAGAAAGGGGCGTCTAGCAATAACAAATTGAGAAAAACGAATTCATCTTATGTCCAAAATAATTACTTTATATATACATATATATCATTCTATTAATAAAAGTACAATGAGTATACCAAACTTTATGTAGATGTAATTACCGTCACCTTACTTTATTATATATCCTTCGACAAATAAAAGTAGGTAGTCAATTTTATCCACTATTAATACTTATTTATTCTAAATTAGAATTCATCTTAACTAGAATTCTAAACTCTTTCCTCTAAACTTTCATATTCTTTAGCAATACGATGTTTCCTCCTAGAGCAGTTGCACTCCCCCCCTCCTCGTGAGCTGTGAATAAAAAAAAATACAGATTTAGATCTGACCACAAGATCATGAATGCAGTTTATTCAATCGTTGATCTCAAGTACTTTTCCACTTCTCTTTCAACACTTCAATTTATACGTTGCTCTGTCATTTTATTCTCTTCGTTTTTTTGTTAATATTTGATGAAGAATGATCTCATATCAAATCCTAAAGATAAAAGACCATGTTTCCTTCTTGCTTTGTTTTGTATACTCTGGAATTGTATGGTTATGAAGAGAATAGATGGTCAAATGGCACATCTGTGAGGTTGATGTGGACTTTGTAATCAACTTGCTTCAGTTGTTCATTCTCCGCTGAGTTATAGAGTTGTACTCTTTAGATTGAAAAGGATGGATTTGGTGGAGATAGTTGTTGGGATAAGGGTGGGTTCAGAATTTAGCAGATTTGGTAGTTCTAGCTAATTTACACTCTTTTTACAAAAACATGCATGTCGGCTATCGAGTTTTGGGGATTTGAATCAAAGATCATGATAGATGTAGTGAAGCAGTGAACCAAAGAAAAATAACTGAAAACGGACATCAAACAAGAAGGAACTTGGTGATATGGTGAGCATGAAATTAATCAAACACCAAGTAGAAATCTGCATTTAAAAGATTTCCGTTTTTAAATATCTTGAGCTTTATTTGGATATAATTTTGATACAAGGTGAATCATGGGATGAAGTGAGAGTAGTACATGCTCTTGTATATAAAGTTTTAGGAGGCCATAAATTATAATTCATATTCGTAGATAGTTTCAGTGATGAAGCCTGGAGGTCTGCAGCGCTCGTCTCTCCAGAGCTAAGTGCAGCAATCTCCCTACTTTGTAGGGAGATCTAATCTTATAAGCTAGTCTGTTTGAATGCCCAATACTTATTGTAGAAAAAGAGCTTGCCTACTTCTGAAAGGGATCAAGTTTGTACTATGATAATGAGAAGTTGTGGTCTCAAAAGTTATGGACCAAGGTTAAAAGTGGTGTGGACGCAGTCGTGTCATCTCTACTTCTGAAAGTAGTGATGCAAGCTGCTCTGCAAGCAACTCAAGCGGGTTAGTACTAACTTCTTAAGAAACTTGACTATGGTACAACTATGTCTTACCAGATTTTAAGTCACTACTTGACTGCGTACCAAGTTTTAATTCCATATGTTGGAAAAAAATTCAGGATTCCTTTGCTTAGTTTCAAGATGAACAATCTGGGTAGGCTAGCTCCAAGATGCTTGTAACTGAGATAGAGGCGGATGTCAAGTGTATACACTGACATCTATTAAGTAATGCCTAATGCTTTTGAACACTCCAATTGGGTGCCATGACGTAGCCATGGTTCTTAACAGGAAAGGACAAAGGATATGAAAAAGTCATGTTTGGACAAAGAGGATCTGATCAACGGGTGGGCTTGGAGTGGTAGAGTCAAGAAGGATAATTGAAGCTTCTTTAATGGGAATTGAGAAGTCTGAAGACTGCTATATGGTTATGTCATTGAGAAACCTAATAAGGAAGTGGAGGCCAATGACATTGCTTAAGCAAATTAAGATCCATTATGAGTCCGTAGCTTCACTACAAAACTAACAGCCTTTATCGTTGAAATTAGGCTTTTACAACTTTAGCAATGGTTACTTTGGGGGATATGTTGGTCTCTTGAATTGGATGGGCCTTGCTTGAATTCTATAGTAGACCAGGGTTACCTAGTTCGCTGCCTACTAGTGCGAACCGCGAACTGGTTCGGTTCGTGAAATTGAGCGAACCCGCTACCTGAACCCAATAGCTTTGGTTCGGTGAATTTTTTGTTCGGGTTCGGCGAACTTTTTGTTCGAGTTCGGCGAATTTGTTCTTTAAGTTCGGCAAACTTATACTTCGAGTTCGGCAAATTTGTTTTCTGGGTTCGCGAATCGGCCATAAAACCTATTTTTTAATGTTTTTTTTTCTAAAATAACCTATTTTTTAATACTTTTTTTAAAATTAAATATTTATAATATATTTATTTACACGATTTATATAATATATATAATATGTTAATATTATATAAACGAACCAAACTAAAGAACTAAGCGAACCGAGAAAAGAACTAGGTAACATTGTACTAGAGTGAACCCCTAGTGAACCGGGATCACTCTAGAATGGCGAATTGCGAACCGAGCGAACTGGTGAACCAGGTAACATTGTATTAGACTCTTACAAAAGGATGACGATTCTAGGGTACGGGGTACAAATCATGTTATCTTGAGATGCCTTTAGTCTAGTCGACTCCAGATTTTTGGGTGTAGAATTCTTTCTCTGCTAATATGGGATTGTAACAAATATTAGAAGTTGCCAAGTCACTAGTTTCCAAATGACGTTGCAGTGTGATATTTTACAAGTTTGAATGTACTGCTCAACTTCATCGAGATCCGTACGCATGAAAATCCGTGCTCACCGTACTTAGTTCATTTTGGTTTTGAACATTTATATTTAGCGACTCCTCTCCCCGTTGGTTATTTTAAAGGGATTGCTTGATTTTTATATTGTCAGCCTCTTATCTTTGTCAGGACTCCCCGAAATGGGAAAGCTGGCGAGGCATGGGATTGGTAGATCAAATGCGTTGGCTCATCCTAACATAAAAAATTCATATTTGCCATGTATGTGCATCATAATTAGCAAATTTTATTTTATGTTCAATTATTTTGTAATAATTTTTTTTTTCATTTCAAAGCCCAAACCACTATTAGTGATAATAATGTTTGCTATAGTGGTATGATTTTATACACGTTGTAATATTAATGCTTTATTCAATATATTTTGCATAAACATTTATTATTATATGTGGAGAAGCATTAATATTAAAAATTGATGGCCAACCACACAATACCTTTTAAATCCAATAAATACCCATTAATTACTAAAATAGGTAAATATATTATCTTTAGTAAACTTATATAAAATTTCTAAAAAGTTAACTATTGAAACATTTTTACTACTATATATATATGTAGGGTTGGATGTCTCGGAGACTTCAATTTTCCAAATTGTTCTGCTGCATGTACATTGTTAATTAGTTACCATCTCTGAGAATGAAGCAGTTGTTTTTCACAATTAGACCATAGATTTTCTTTGGTCCATTCTTTATCCCCTTTCCTCTTTTTCTTTGTTGGTCTTAAATTGAGATTTAGTGGTTAATTAATCTGTAGTCCAACTGAAGTTGTATAACATTGTAGTGCTAACATGTTATGGGTCTCAAGTCATCTAAAAGTCCGCTTTTACTTTTACAAAAATATTACACATGCCATGTGGAATATCTCAGGCATGTTTGACATCATGCTAAAACAAAGGTATGCATCTTTAGTTTGTTTACAAATTTCCTTTGCAATTTTATGTGTGCTGCTTCCATTTCCTCATTTGATAATCCTGGTATTATCTGTGGTTACCAATTCCTGGAAGATGGTTTGTTAAGCTTCGCTTTTGCTGTCTATAGTTTGCAGAGACTTGGTTATTGAGTTGATCTCTGTATATAAGCTGTGATCTGTTCATAACCTTGACCTTACTGAGCACACATTAGTTTGGCAGTGATCACATTGCCTGAGAAGAATGGTTTGAAGTCCCTTCCAACCCCTCTAAAAGCTCACAACCTTTTTCCTATTTTTTCAAAAAGTTTTGAGTAATGTGCTACTTTTTCGTCAAATGATTAATTTCCGACTTTTGAAACAAAAAACCTCACTTTTGAAAAAAATTCGAATAAATTTATAATATATTATTTTATAATTAGTAATTTTATTATATATTTTTTCAATTTTTACCCAGTTTTTTTCAATTTATTTCCAAATTTTGTGAATTTTACTGATTTTGTATGAAATTTTCCCTCGAGGAATGATTCCTGAACCCTAAGTAACTATGGGTGGACCAAGGCCCTCTCCACTGTCGAAGCTGGCGCATAGCAGGTGCATGTAGCATATGGCTCTTTGACCCCAACGAGGAGCTGCATGAGACTGGCCTCCCATTGTTCTTTCAACATACATGTCCTGTGGCATATTGGTTCTTTCTAACCCAAAAGCTCTCCGATGATGACATAGAAGTTGAACTATCAACATTTGCGACAAGAGGAGCTGTGGCTGCATCCATGTTTTGTTACCTTCCGATTCGTGCCTCTCGAGTTATCCAATCACTGAAAGAATCCCTTTATTCTTCAACTTCGATTAAATGAATTAGTAATGGGACGTATTCTTCTCCAGTTGTAACCGGTTTTACCAAAACCGGTTACGCCCCTGAGGTGGCCACGTGTCTCTTTTGATACCTCTTAACTATGGTTAAGATTCATTCACTCCTAAGGTTTACCCACCTATTTTTTGTTTTTACAAAAAATAATAATTTTTTTTTATTAACTGTGATTAAAATTTACCACTTCCTAGGGTTAATTTCTTAAAAATATTTTTTCTAAAAACCAAAGATAGGTGGGTGAACCCTAGGGGTAGGTGAATCTTAAACACAGTTAAAGGGTGTAAAAAAGGATATGTGGTGATCATAGGGGAGTAACCGGTTTTACCCAAATCCGGTTACAACCGGAGAAGATCACCAGTCATTAGTAATACTTCCGGTCAATGGTGCACTGATGTGAAGCCGACTTTTATAAATAAGTAAAGAAAGATAGGGTCAATGGTGCACTGATGTGCACTGATAGCTTCTATATTCTTTCAATTCAACTCCTCATCCATTTGTTTAAATCATTTACGAAGGAAAACCTTTATTTTTACGGTAAAATGTGAATTTTTTACGTAGTTTTTGTCGTTTGGTTGTATTCTTGAAAATAAAAATAAGGCGGGAATTTTTTTATAAAGAAAAAAATAAAAAATAATTTATTAAGAAAAAAATAATAAAAAATAGAAATATAAAAATAAGGTAAAATATGAATAAGGGTATTTTTATAATTTTTAAATTAAAAAAAAGTTAGTATTTTACAGGAAAATGACTTAGGCATTTTTGAAATGTAAGTCATTTTTGGGAAAAGTGGTTCCTTTTCCGTAAAGCATGTTTACTTACGAAATGTTTTATATACAAACACATAATTAACATTTTTTATGGAATTGATTTGTTTTTTTCTTATTTTATGTCGAAACAAACGGAGAATACATTAAAAAATAAATAAATTTGAGTACATGAAAGATTTTAATTTCCTACAACAGTACAATCCCCACCTCCAAAATGAAAAAGAAAACATATGAATAATAAATAAATACAATGTTATTTTTGTAGGTAAGTTGAAATTGACCCACTTCCTCAAGGTTCAGACATTGATCGTCATTCTTTCGGGCTGCAGGTCGATACTTTCTTTCCCTTTAGACCCAATTTAGTTGTTCCCATTCCCATAGTGGGTGCAGATCATCACTCATCTCCCAATCCACAAATTTTCCAGTCAGAGGGATCCCATGGTCCCCTGAGGATGCACTGTCAGGTGAGCTGGTTTTCTCCATTAATGGAGGATTCTGATCATGACATGTCGTGGCCCCATCTCCTTGAGAGTGGCGAACTGGTGTATCGCCTGTCATGGCTCCTGATGGTCGTCGATCGAATGCTCGTAAGCATCCAGTTATCACATAAACTCTGCATAGACTGAATTGGTGCTTCACCTACAAAATAGAAGAGGAAAAGAAAATTAAGGAATATAATATTTTTATTGGGGAAAGAAGTTCTTTAATTTGTTAGAATCCTTTCATTTTAAGGAATTTAACAGAACATCTACATGGTTGGCCTTGTGAGATAGGTAAGAGTACTGATTAATCCTAATAAGCCCTCAATCTAAAACTTAGAAATTCAAAACCCCGTACTCGAATTGCTAGATAGATCTAATCCTAGTCGAACCGAAAACCCAATTACAGATGTTCTACCCAAAATAGATAATAGATCTAATCCTAGTCGAACCGAAAACCCAATTACAGATGTTCTACCCAAAATAGATAATTATGAGGTTATTACATGGCGAGAATACCTATCTGGGGGTGCTGCCACCTCCTGGGGGCCATGGCTATTATTTTTGGGGGCCTCTCTCCCTGTGGGCATAGTTACCAAGTGGGGGTTCGAGAAATATTTGTCTAGGATTTTGTTTTTGAAAAAGGTAAAATTTGAAAATAAATAAAAAAATACGGTGCAAAAAATGTAAAATAAGATCATTAATTATAAAAATTATAAATAATTTTATATATTAGATATTTATTTAGGTTTTTTTTTCTTCCAAAAGTCGAGAATACTTCTAGAATTTATCACCGAAAAGTGGGTATTATTAGAGACTTTTTGAGAAAAATGAGAACTTTGTTACTATGCGGAGGTGGGATGGGATAGAATTCGTGAGACAAACATAACAAAATAGTCATTGCAATACTCAGTTCACACCTTTGGGATTGCACAGTTTGATATGGTAGCTTCTCTTTCAATGGCTCTATACTCGTTCATCTTCCATTTGGTTTTTCTTCCAGTAGGAGCTTTTCCTTTGTAGAACACCATGGTTTTCTTTACACCGATAACCCGGTTACCAGACGAGTAAACGTAACCAGGAGAGCCTGTGGCCTTCCAGTATCCTGAAGCCGTGGTTCGATTGGGTTTCCCTCCACGGGCTTCTCTCTCTTGTCTAGGAGTGAAGAAAAACCACTGTTCAGGGTCTCCATGGCACAGTCTTCCTGAAACCTCTGAAACCCAAAAATAATGATGATTATGAGTAAATGTTGAATATTTAACCAGTTCTTATCAAATACCCATTTAAGCAAAAAGGAAGAAAAAAAAAATGAAAAGAGAAGATAAGTAGCTTCTAACGTGGGAGTTGCCATGGATCGAGCTCGTAAATGTTGACTACAGGGATAACTCGGTCCAGGTCCTGTCTCTTTCCTTCTAGCTTGTTATGTAGATAGAAAGAAAGCAGTTCTTCTTCTGTTGGGTAGAATCGAAAGCCTTGTGGGAGTTCCTCCATTGCTTCTCTCTGTCTGTCTCTTGGGTTCTGGTTTCAGTTATACTTATATAGGCAGTGAAATGAAGGAGAAGGATAAGCAAAATAGCGACAGGAGGTTACCGAGTGAAAGGAGAAAGGTTGGGACTAAACTTCCACACGCTTTGTATGGAAAATTATCTTAGTCCAGACATTATCAATCTAAAATTCTATACTAGTACAAGCTCCTTTTGAATCAGTCAATCTTTCACTATTGCCAATCCAAGCTTCTTTCTCCTTATCCCAAAGTAGGGGTGGCAATTGGGCCGGACTGGGGTTAGCCCAAGCTCAGCCCAACATTCAAACGTTAGCCCTAGTTGAGCCTGAGCACCCCAGCCCAACTTTGGCTCACAAATAACATTGGGCTTTGGGCCGAGTTAGGTTGGTTCAAATTTATGCAGATTATGGATCGAGTTCGGTTCACCATTTCCCTTATATAGGTTACAAACTCTTTTTGACTATAGTAGATAACAATTTTACAAATTGAGAAATTGAGAATGTAAGGTCCGTTGGATGTAATTCAAAGGCCAAATTTATTTGCTGGGATAAGGTTTTTTTTTTTTTTTTGGTATGAGACACACGGTTAGGCCGCAACCCTGGTTGGGTGTTAGTAGCTGTTCTGAGTTAGTGTGGGCGGGTACAAACTCCCACCCTCTCGGGAATGGAACCTCGGACCTCCCCCCTAAGCAGGGGATACACTACCACTGGGCTATGCCCATGGTGTGTTAGGATAAGGGTCACTATTATGAAAAATAATGACCTCCTCGATCGGTGACGCAAGGAGGGGCATAGCCCCCGAGATTTTTTTTTTTTTGGGGTAGTTTTTTATTTTGAGAATTGTTTTTCTTCCCGGTAATGCCTTTGAGGTCACCACATGTCCCTATTAATACCCTTTAAATGTGGTTAAGATTCACCCACATATCCTTGGTTTAAAAAAAATATATCAATTTTTTTTTTGAACCCTAGTTTAAAATCACTAAGGTGAACCTTGAGATTGGGTGAATTTTAACCATACTTAAGGGGTGTCAATAGGGACATGTGGCAACCTCAAGGGCATAAGGGGACTCCATTGGGGGGCCAAGTATACTAAAAAAAAAAAAAAAATTTAATTGAGGGGCCCACTATTCATACTACAACACTAAGGATTTACAAAAAATTTGGGGGGACCATGGCCCCCCCGCCCCTGCTTGGCTCCATTTTTTTTGCCACATGTCCCCCTTCTAACCCCATTTAACTATGGTTAAGATTCATCCACTCTTAGGGTTCACCCATCTACCCTTGGTTTTTAGAAAAAATAAAAATAAAAATAAAAATAATTAAAGGGTTAAAAAAAAAAACTAACCAGAGTTAATGGGAGTTGAAGGGTCAGCTAAGTGAGAGCAAAGAGGAATAGTCCCCTCCTCGGCCGACGGGGGACTATTGCTCTCTCTCTCTCTCTCTATGTAAATATAGTTTAGGCGGGCTGAATTAGGGCTCAACCCAAAATTTACTTCGGCCCTAAATTTCAACCCAAACTCAACCCAGCACAAAAGTAAGAAAGGTTCAACCCACCCAAACTTCGGCCAAAAAATTGTGCTTCGGGTGAGCCCAGCATTGCCACCCCTACCCAAAGGTAACATGACACATTTGTTCGTATATAAAGACTGTGGACTGTGCGGGTGTTGAGCATTCGATATTAACTGTTAGAATGGGTATCCAATCTATGGCATATAATTGTTATATGGCATGAGTTTCAGCTTATCACCAATACAAGGCATATGATAATAGGCTCAGGATTCTCTAGAGTTCAAACCGGGGAGACTCTCTCCGGTTTGAACCCCTAGAGGTCGCCATGTGTCTCCTTTGACACCCCTTAACCATGGGTAAGGTTCACCCATCCCTAGAGGTCGCCACGTGTCATTTTTTAAAAAAAAAATATTAATTATTATTTTTTAAATTAAAAAAACTGTTTTTAATATTAAAAACAGTTCTTAATTTAAAAAAATGAATTAATATTTAAAAAAAAAAACCAAGGATGGGTGGGTGAATCCTAGGGGTGGGTGAACCTTACCCATGGTGTCAAAGGAGACACGTGGCAACCTCTAGGGGTTCAAACCGGAGAGAGTCTCCCCGGTTTGAACTCTAGAGAATCCTGAGCCATGATTATATTATTAAGTTCATTAGATGAGGACCTGCACGGTGTGTGGTTCAGTGGTCAAAGGCAATGAGATGTTGATAGAAAAGGGATTCTATTGAGAATTCTTTGATAAGAATAATGACATCCAATAGAGTTTATACGGAGACTACATTGACCTCAAGATAAAAAACTAATCGAATCAAATCTGTGATGCTAATCCAATATTGTGATAAGATACACTTGAATGATTTATTGTATCTCATTCACATTATTACAATACTTCTCATATATTCCCTAATACACCCTCTCAAACAAATGAGAATTGAAAAATTTCCATGCGTTTGCCACTAGTAAAAGTCCTCTTAACACTTTTTAATCTTCGCTTGACACATTTGATATTCATTGCATGCTTATTTGAGTCAGCCAGTTGCTTGCTTGTGGATGTGGTCGAATCAAATGGTCTTCTAATGGGCCAAAAGAAAGGTCCATGTGGACCAAAAAGAAAGGCCTCAAATGGGCTTGAAAATCAGTGCCGAGCTTGACAAGACTCAATGGTCAAGAAAATCAGCTTTAATAGGCTAGAACTGGGCCTCTATGGGCCAAAAATAGTGGTCTCTAAAACAAAAGCTTTAAATTTTTTATATGATTAAGAAATGGATGAAAATTCTTCACATAAAACAAAAGCTACCTGATTTATAATCCATATATAGACTTGAAATTATGCTAGAATTGCATCTGCCAAAGGATGAAGAAAGTGAATTTCTCAAAGGATTAAAGAACGAAAAGTTTTTTTTTTTGGGTAGACAATCTATTGTCAAGCAGAGTATATTTGAATTAAAATCAAAATTTCCAAACTAATGAGGTTCTTTGGAAAATAGATGCATATAATTCATTAAAATGAAAACCAGTTTTATGAGAATCATTAATGCAAGTTTGAGAGCCTTCCATTCCTGGGTTTGTTTGAACTTTGTCAAGATTACATCTTTCCCACTAGCATGCGATTGTCTGAATTATTTCATATGATACTTTTAAGAACATAAATTCTTCCAGAATGGTCGGATGCATTTGCATTAAAAAAATATTAACAAGATCATATACCATCCCAAAAGAAGCTTATATCATTTAAAAAGAACTAAGACAATTCTCATATTCAGTGAAACCGAGAAGATGGTGAGGGGGAAAATACCGAGAAGGACACGCGTCAGCAACTGGTTTACTGGTAGAAGGTAGGAGTTGAAGGGAGTGATACCCTACCCTATACTCCGATGCCAAAGTAAGTAGAGGTAAAAGATGATGAATAGTAACAAGCACAAAAGCAAATGAGAGAAGAGAGCAGAAAAATCTCGGTTCCTTTGCACTGAATTTCTCGGGGGTATTTATAGGTTTAACTCAGAATGCCCATGGATAGGGCTGTCAATGGACCGGATCATGATCCGGATCCGATCCGAATCCGATCCGATTAGACGGACTTTGGACCTTATATGTGATCCGTCGGATCGGATTCGGATCGGATCGGTGGAATCCGATTATAATCGGATCGGATCTGGATATAGGGTGATCCGATCCGATTAAAATAATAATTTTTAATTATTTTAAATATATTATTTAGATTTTTTTATGTATAAAATATTAATTTTTTAAAAAATTAACATTAATTAGTATTAATTAAGGAATTATTTGATTTTTTAATATTAAAATAGATATTTTTTAAAAAAATAACCTTACTCGGATCGGATTTGGATCGGATGATATATAATCGGATCGGATTCGGATCGGTTACTTCATGATCCGATGGATCTCGGATTGGATTCGGATCAGTCGGATTCTTAATCGGATCGGATTCGGATCTAGGCAGATCCGGTCCGAATCCGATCCGTTGACAGCCCTACCCATGGATGGCCATAGATGACCATACCACGTGTCCAACACTCATTACCAAATATGTTAGACAGATCTGCCACCTAATGTATCTCACGTGGGCGCCTACTATTGTAAGAGATAAAATTCGTAAAGTGATTTAAGTGTTGGAGAACGAGTTAGCTTGTCTTGTTCCGTTCACCGAAGTGTGACACGTGGCTCACGTGCTTGGATAGAGAGTTGTTCCGTTGTCTGATGCTCGACATTTCCGTTGTTGGCTGCACAATGTACCCATTGCACCCGCGACAATGTTTCCGTTGATTTCCACAACGAATCCGTTATCTTCTGATAACTGAGTCCAAACCTCATTTTAAGGCTTACACAACGGACCCGAGCTCGAATCAACAACGAGACCGACTCGCAGGAGGAAGTGATCAGGAGGCGATCGTCTTATTCTGACAAGTAGGCGAAAAGCACTGTCTTGGCATTTAATGCTGGTCACTTCTGCATGCTGTTAGAGACAAACCGACTGAACTAATAGTAGGCACCCACGTGAGATACATTAGGTGGCAGATCTGTCTGACATATTTGGTAATGAGTGCTGGACACCTGGTATGGTCATCTATGGCCATCCATGGGCATTCTGAGCTAAACCTATAAATACCCCCGAGAAATTCAGTGCAAAGGGACCGAGATTTTTCTGCTCTCTTCTCTCATTTGCTTTTGTGCTTGTTACTATTCATCATCTTTTACCTCTACTTACTTTGGCATCAGAGTATAGGGCAGAGTATCACTCCCTTCAACTCCTACCTTCTACCAGTAAACCAGTTGCTGACGCGTGTCCTTCTCAGTATTTTCCCCCTCAAAATTGGCGCCGTTTGTGGGAAATTATAAACGGATCTCCCTTAGCTCTTTGTGATCATGATAGATCAAACCCCAGTGCCCGTGCGTGAGAATCAAACCCCTCAGACCACTTCATTCGCGCCTACTGTCATGCAAACTTTTATTCTAGGGATTGGGCAATCATCTGGGCAACCTGAGCGAGTTGCAGGTCCATCTAATGATTCTTCTTCCTCGGACCGTATTTTGTTGATGTTGCAGAGGCAATAGTCAGTCTTGGACCTTATCACCAGGCAACAGCAGACATTGCAGGAGAGGCTTGATGCGTTCGAGCACGGCAGACTTGAAGTGGATGACGGGCGATTGCAGCAGCCTTCAGTAGACGTCAGCTTGATTTCTCTTCTTCCCCACCGGTTCAAGAGCCTCGTGATACCAGGTTCGTGCTTCTTCCTGCTGAGGGAGACGCGGGTCATACCCCGGCTCGTGCTGCTCACAGGAATCCTTCTGATCGTGTTGAGGTACGAGAAGAAAGAGTTCGAGAAGGAGACAGAGGAGGTGCTGCAGAGGAGGCTACTACTCAGAAGACCTGGATAACATCCAAGGAGGTGGAGGCTATGATCAGGGCTCATGTCAAGAGCATGAAAGGAGGAGCTCCGGACCATTTTGCTCAGTCAGCAAAGGACAACGTCGAGAGTTCACCTTTCACAGATGCCATTAATAAGTCGTATACCCCGTCTAAGTTCATGACCCTGATCTTCTCCATGTACGCTGGGAGAATTGATCCAGAAGAGCATTTGTTCGATTTTAAGCACGCGATGGCTCTTCACAATCTTGATGACAATCTGCTATGCAAAGCTTTCCTCAACAGTTTAACTGGAGCAGCATCAAGATGGTTCCGTAATCTGCCCCTGGCTCTATCAATAGCTTCTCCGAGCTCAGGTCAGTTTTTATTAATCAATTTATTATCAATAAAAAGAAAAAAGCAGTTGCAGATTCTCTCTTTGCGTTAAAGATGAAGCCGGCGGAATCCTTGAGAGATTTTATTTCGCGCTTCACTGATGCAGTCCACAGCATCGACAAGGTTGATGAAGGGAGTTGCATAGCTGCTTTCAAGAACGCTATCCCCAAGCATTCCGAGCTTTACAAATCTCTTGCTCTCGACTATCCTGGCAAGATGGACGAGATGATGGTTCGGGCCACCAAGTTCGGGAGATATGAAGACGATGTCTCAATTGTGCCGAAGCCAAGGACGAAGGGGGTAGATGTCATAGAAAGAGCAGGCCGGTCATCTTCATCAAAGAGGAATGAGAAAAGACGAAGGTACGAGACTTCATCTTCTAAGGACTCGCCACCCAGAGAGAGGAGGGAGAAGCTAGTGTACATGACTTAGCGGGATTAACCGGTTCGGTGCTCGTATGAAGGAAATTCCAACTAGCAACTATTGTAGAGTAGGACGGAGAGACGTCCGGACCCGAATCACCAGCAGCAGCGAGAGAGGCAAACTTATCAGCCTTGTCAGGAGCAGCCTTAGGCACAGTGGGAGAGAGGCATTCAGGCAAACGAGAGACGTCCTTTTGCAGCTCGAGCTGATCGCATCAATTTCACGGTCAGCCCAGCAACCATCATGAAGTCAATGGAGGATCAAGCATAATTTGAATGACCTGCAAGAGCTGTACAAGATGTCACATCAGGACCACGGGCACATGAATATTGTCATTATCACAAGTGCCATGGTCATCTTACAAACCGATGTCGCATTTTGAGAATATTTAGAGAGGCTGGTCCAAGAGGGGTATTTGGGAGAATATCTGGATTCAGTAATGACGACGCAGTGCGTACCAGGGAACCATTACCTCAGTCTCGGGCAGAAGAACCTTCGAGTAATCCAAGCACCAGTGGAGGAGGTCGAGGAGGGGTGCCTATGGGGACAATCAATGTCATCTATCGCGCTCGGACACAAGCAGTAGATGTGGAGGGAGACTTCAGAGCGAAGACAAGAAAGATGTCTCATAAAGCTGAGGTATGCCAAGTGCAGACTTCGGCAGGATGCGTTGAGCAGGCACTTACCTTCAGTGATCATGATATGGCAACGGTAACCCGGCCTCATTATGATGCTCTTGTTCTCACCATGAGAATAGGAGATTTCGACATCAAGAAAGTGCTTGTAGATTCGGGGAGTGGGGCAGATATCTTGTATCTTCATGATTTTTTCCAGATGAAGTTAGATCTATCCGTTCTCATCTCTGCTCAGACCCCCTATGTTTGGGTTTGATGGCAGTTCCATGAAACCAGTAGGAGATGTCGTCTTGCCCGTTGTGGCTGGACCCGTTGTCTTACAGATGAGATTCTTCGTTCTGGATGTCCCATCTCCTTACAACGCAATTTTGGGTCGCTGGTGGACCCACGAGATGCAGGCCGTTCCCTCTTTTTTTTATCAGGTGTTGAAGTATTCGACGCAAGACGGGTCCAATGAGATCAGAGGAGATCAATTGGTGTCGCAAAAGTGCGATTTCCCTTCATCCGTTGTGCCTAAATAGCAATTACAGATTGGGCCTGTTATGGCGGAGAGCTCGAAAGCCACATTTTGTAGACCTTCCGTTGAGCCCACGAAAGCTGTCAGCCTGGGAACGGAAGAAGAACCAAAAGTGTTGCAGATCGGGACCAGTTTGACAACGGAAGAAGAGATCGAGTTGCTGGATTTTCTGAAGAGGAATCTTGATGTTTTCGCCTGGTCTCATGGAGATATGACAGGAATCAACCCTAATATCATCTGTCACCATCTCAACGTTGATCCTGTTGTCCCTCCAGTGAAGCAGAAGCCCCGTAGACTTGCCCCAACTTATCATGATGCTGTGAATGAGGAGATAGATAAGCTTATTCAGTATGAGTTTATTCGAGAAGTGCAATATCCTGACTGGATAGCAAACGTAATGGCTGTACCCAACAAGATTGGAAAAGTGAGAGTTTGTATTGACTTTATCGGTGTCAATAAAGCTTGCCCTAAAGACTTTTTCCCTATACCAAGAATTGAGAGGCTAATCAATGCCACTGCTGGACATGAAATGTTATCACTTATGGATGGTTATTCGAGCTATAATCAAATCATTTTGGCAGAGCAAGATTAAGAGAAGACCACCTTCATTACAGAGCCTGACTTGTTCTGTTATCGCGTTATATCTTTTGGTCTGAAGAATGCTGGCGCCACATATCAACGTCTGATGAATCTCATGTTTGATCCAGTACTCGGCAAAATTGTGGAAGTATATATTGATGACATCGTAGTGAAGAGTTGACTACGGGGTACTCTCGTGGCGAATCTTGCTGAGCCTTTCTCTGTTTTACGAACGTTCAATTTGAAGTTGAACCTAGAGAAATGCACATTTGGGGTAAGTTCTGACAAATTCTTGGGTTATCTTGTGAGCCAGCGAGGTATTGAAGCTAATTTAGCTCAAATCTGTGCTCTACTGGACATGCCGGAACCAAAGACGAAGAAGGAGATCCAGAAGCTAACAGGACGTATTGCTGCATTCAATCGGTTCATTTCCAAATCGTCTGATCGTTGTAAACCCCTCTTCGAGTTGCTGAGGAAGGATTCAGTTTTCAAGTGGACATCAGAGTGTTCTCAAGCTTTTGCTGCTTTAAAAGAATATTTGGGTTCGGCTCCCATTCTCTCCGTTCCCGAGCCTGGTGAAGTTTTATATCTCTATCTCTTTGTTTCAGAACAGGCCATTGGTTCCGTCTTAGTCAGGATTTGTGATGGCGTTGAGAAGCCTATTTATTTTATCAGCAAGACTTTTCTCAAGACAGAGTACAACTACAGCAAACTCGAGAAGGTATGTCTTGCCCTTGTCTTTTCTGCTGAAAAGCTTCGTCCTTATTTTCACGCTCATATTATCGTTGTCATCACAATGTATCCATTGAAAGTTGTATTGGGACGACCTGAGTTGGCGGGGAGGATGTCGAAATGGGCCGTGACACTCAGTGAATTCGATATTCAGTATCGAGCAAGAATTTCAGAGAAGGGGCAAGCTATGGCCAGTTTTCTTTTTGATTTTCCTGTAGAAGAGGCCGAAGAGGAAGTAACGGCGGATCTTCATGAACTACCAGATATGACAGACAACGAGAACACTACAGAAGATGGAGATAAATTAGCAGAGTGGATTTATTGGGTGCTATACGACGACGGCTCCTCTAATTCAAATGGTTCAGGGCTTAGAGTTGTGCTCATTAGTCCGGAGAACATAAAAGTGCAGAAGATGTCACGTCTTGGGTTTACTGCCTCCAACAATGAAGCAGAATACGAAGCATTGCTGCTTGGGTTACAAAGTGCATACGAGTTGAAAATTGAAAAGTTGAGGGTGTTTTGCGATTCACAGCTTGTGGTGAATCAAGTAAATGATGTCTATGAATGTAAGGACGAACGGATGAGACAATACGTTGCTCTGATTCATTCTCAGTGTGAAATATTTATCATTGTTGAAATCAAACATATCTGAAGAGATGACAACAGGCATGCTGATGCTTTGACTTATCTTGCTTCCATGTTACAATCTGACGAACCCAAAGCTATTCTTATGAAATATAGGGAGTATCTCTCGATAGAGTTTCAGCCACAATAGGAGGTATGTTTTATTAATTCTGTTCCAAGTTGGATGACAGGATTAACAGCGTATTTAAAAGATGGAGTTCTCCCTATCAATGCAAAGGAGTCAAGGCGTATCCAGTTCAAGGCATCACGTTATGTCTTGGTGCAAGGAAAGTTATTTAAGAAGTCTTTCAGAGGACCTTTGTTGAAGTGTGTTCACCCTGCGAATGTCGAGAGGATTCTTACTGAGCTTTATGAAGGTATTTGTGGCATACATTCTGGAGGAAGAACAATAGCTCACCAAGCTCTGGGGCAAGGTTACTTCTAACCTTATATGCAAGCTGATGCTCAGAAATAGATGAAGAAGTGCAGTTAATGTCAAATGGTACGCTCGATTGATCCATGCCCCAGCTCAAGATCTTAATACTGTATCTCAACCTTGGCCATTTGCACGGTGGGGACTTGATATTGTGGGACCTTTTCCTAAGGCACCAGAGAATCTCATCTTTCTCTTAGTAGCAACTGATTACTTCTCTCGCTGAATTGAAGCTATTCCCCTTACTCGTATCAGAGAACAAGAAGTGAAGAAGTTTATCTGGGAGTATATTATTTGCAGGTTTAGCATACCGTAGTCTATTATCACGGATAACGGGAAACGGTTCTCGGGGTGCATCATTGCAGAGTTTTGTAGCGAACTGAAGATCAAGCATATCTTTTCATCACCTTATTATCCTCAAGGGAATGGTTTGGCCGAAGCAGCAAATAAAAACATACCGAACGCATTAAAGAGAAGATTGGAAGATTCGAAGGGGAAGTGTACCAATAAGCTGCACAACGTACTGTGGGGGTATAGAACGATACCAAGGGGTCCTACGAACGAAACACCTTTCTCTTTAGCTTACAGCATGGAAGTTGTCATCCCTACTGAGATCAGTTTGCCCACCATACGTTCTTGGCACAACAAGAAGAAGGAAGGGGAGAAAGACAAAAATATCGAGCTCATGGCCATTCATCTAGATTTACTAGAGGAGAAGCGAGAAGATGCCAGCATTCAGATGAGAAGATTTTAGCAGCAATTGAGGAAGGCGTACAACCAGAAAGTACAACGGAGAGTCCTTCAGGTCGGAGATCTTGTTTTGCGAAAGGTATTCCAGAATACAAGAGAGATTAACAGTGACAAGTTGGGACCTAACTGGGAAGGTCCTTATATTGTAGAACGATTGGGAAGTCCTGGTGTATGCTACTTGAAAGATCTACAAGGTAATCCCATCCAAAAATCCTGGAATATTATGAACTTAAGGGAATTCTTTCACTAGAATTTTGTGCTAGTCAACGAGTTCTTGTGCTTAGGTACTTAAGTTTGTTTACCTCGTCATATAAGTGACAGAATTTGTGCCAATACGTTGTCTGATTTATAGTGTGATATTGTGAATGTTTTGCAAACTCAAATAACGTTTCATGTTAACAGCGTACTCACAACGAGACACACGTGGCTTATCCTAAGGATGTCATCTGAGCAAACCAGTGGCTTATCCTAATGACATCCTCTGAGCAAAGTGTCTCGAACAAGAGTTATGTGAAACTTTATTTATTAGATTACATTCACAACGAGTTACACGGTGTAGTATCTAAGCCAATCCTCTCTCTCCGTTGTAAACATGATGCAAGTGTTTATTCGGTGTGCTTACTGTGCCTTTATACGTTGTGTGTTAACTTCTATCTACGTGTTCTTGAATACAGATGTTATGTGTTAGAATGTCCTCATCTGCACTCTATCTTGTTAGCATATGGATACTTACGTTCCTTTCCGTTGTGTGCATATACTGTGTGAGACCCTGAAACACATTATGGACTACGTACATAGAAAAGAAAGCTAAGTAACAAGAAAAGACAGAGAAGGAAAGTTCGATCCAAAACGCCCATTGCTGGGCCCATACATCTATACATCCATACAAAGGAGAAAGAGAGAGGTGCAGAGAGTATCTGAACATAGTGAGGAGAAAAGATATCAAAGCAGAAGATCTTCAGCAGCAGCGGTGGCAGAGGAGTGCACAATGGGAGAGGGAGGAGGAGGAGAAGCAGGCACATCAAGGGTAGCAGGCACTCCGTGCAAAGCAGAATCTGGAGGCAGTTCGGTAGTAGGGAGGGATGCAGGACCTTCAAAAGGATGTGGTTTTTCAGCTCCTTCGACCTCAGGCTCATTGTCGAGCTCGATTACATCTTCGCTCTGGAGCTCGGAGAAGGTGGTCACATCCTTCTCATTGTCTTCCTTGAGACGACCTTGTTGATGAAGCATGTTCATCAACTCCTTCTCAGTTTCTGCCCTGTCCTCCTTCAGAAGCCTGTCCAGTTGCAGTTGATAATGACTTTGGAGTTTGGCGGTGACAGTCTCCTCCGCAGCCTTGACTTCTGCGAGCTCTTCCACCAGAGCTACTCTTGCTGCCTCTGATTCTTCAAGCTGCCTTCCCAGTGTCTGGGATATTATCTCCAATTCACTGATTCGGAGGACGACATTCTCGACCTGTTGCTTGGCCTTCTCTTCTCCCACCTTCGCTGCCCGAGCCTCTTCTTCAGCTTTTTCTTGCTCTTTGGAGGCAGCGATGAACTTCTCCTCTACTCGTTCTACCTCAGCTCGAGCTCGTGACAGGTCAAACTCTATCTTCAGCCTATCCTCTGCAAGAGTCCTTTCCAATGTCTCGACCCTTCCTTGCTAGTAATTAATCGAGTCTTTGAGATGATTGTAGCGGTAATTGCTACGTTCATTCAGCTCAGTGACTAGAACGTTTAGCTGTAAAAGAGAAAATCAGTATGTCACTATGAATAAAGAGCAACGAGAATTTCATATGAGGGAGAAAGTCATATGGAGGCGAGAGCACGGCATGCAGCGTAATTCACCTCGAACAGAGATAACTGTGTAGTGTCAGCAACGTCCTTAGGCAATCTCATGGAACAAGTCAGTGCATGAGCTGTATGCTCTGATGCCATAGCTGAGTCATTTACGGTGGGCCTTCCAAATCGAGAAAAGTTAGGAGACCAATCCACAGCATCTGACGGTGGCTCGTCGAAGGGCAGTGGAGCTGGAGTAGCAGTCTCCGTTGTCGTAGCAAGTGCAACGATGGCAGCGCCGGAATCGGCAGGAGCAGCTTCAGTTGGAGTAGCAGTAGGGCTTGTGCTGACTACTTGGGACTCAGTTCTGGTGTTAGCGTGCCTGAGAATTAGAAGGAGAAGGGGGACTTGCAGCCGCCTTGCCCTTCTGAAGGCGTGTTTCTTCTTTTCTCTTCTTTCTGGCCTCTAGCTCGGCCTGAGAGTGGATCTTCCTTCGTTTCGGGTCAGAAGTCGTAGCTCCCGTTGTGGGATGGGTTTTCTTCAATGGAGGGGGCAAGGGAGGTAGTGTTATTGAAGGACGGAAAATCCTCGGTTTTCGGACAAGAGGATGAGGATTGGTGCTTGCCATTTCTTCTTCTTCTTCTTATAGAGCTGGTTCGGCAGCGGGGAGAGAAGAGGAGGCGCCTTGTTGCTCTTGATTTACAGGAGGGGGGGTTGGAGTTGGCACGCTGTCAAAGCCCCAAGTTTCAGGAGAGCGAGGTTTCCATCGGATGTATTCACCCCCACGTACTCTCTTAATGTTGGTAAGCACGCTCTCTTCTTCCGATGTAAGTTTCTTGAAGGGTATTTTCTTCCCTTCTACTGCAAAAAGGAAAAAAGAAGTGTTAGACAACGGAGAGAATAAGCAGTATAAGAAATAAAATATCAGACAACGGAAACAGGACTACAAGTGGAGGTCATTGAGTGGACATCGGACAACGGGCAACGAAATTTGGTTACCTGGTTTGTCTTGGAAGACATTGGGTACGGTGGAAGTCTCTGATTTTCAGCTCCCAGAGATAACGAAAGGAGTCGCCTTCCACCCTCTTTCTTTGTCCGGTATGCCAGAAACGAGGTCCGGGTATCACGGTTTCTTATTCCAGGAGAAGTAATTATAAAGACCATCATCAGTGCCTCGGCATTTGACAGCATGACAGAAATGGAAGAGATGTCTGGCTTCTATGGGGTATCCATCCTCGATGAATTTTAGCATCATGGACATGTACTTATAGAAACTAGGGTGCATTTGACCAGGAACGAGTTTCAGGGTGGAAAGGACCTCATCTAGGACATGGTGAAGGGGGAAACGAAGCCCGGCTTCGAGCTGAGCAAGCTAAACTACCGTACAGGCATCAGAGCGTTTATCTATGTGAGCATCATCTCTTTTGAAGTGGAGATGGACATGAGGGGGAAAATCGAAACGCTTTTTGAGATGGTTCAACTGTTCTAACTGGTGTTGACGAGGGCAGAAGATTTTTCAATGTAGGCACCATACGGTGCACTACCAGTACAGCTTACTTCCTCATCACTTTAGGCCCTAACTGCTTCCCTCCTAACAAGTTCTAAAGGGAATTCGGCAGACATGGTATCAAAAATGAAGAGGAAGAAGCAGAGAGAAAGACGAAGAGGGATAGGCAAACCAGAGAAGAAAAAGAACGAATAAGACAATGAAATGCAAAGGAAGAGATGAAAAACGTACCACAGTCAGAAGGAGAGTGAGGAATGCTTGAGGGCTGAGAACCTTTGCTTCAGGCGCGAATTCGGCAGAGTAACAGTGCTTCAAAGACAGAATGACCAAAACGAAGCAGTCTCTTGGTTCTTTATAGATATTTCACGAAGATGTAAGGACGGACATACCCCGCATCAGAGCTGTACACGTACCCAAAAGGCAAGGTTAGGATGGTCATTTGTGTTATATAAACATAATAAAAAATCACCACTATCTAAGCTCGCTTATCAATTAATTGGTCGATATGTACTCAATGTGATGATCACACACACCCTCTTATAAATGAGGCCACCTTATCCATAAATATCACACATCCCATTTAACAACAGTCATTCATGTGGAAAGGTCTTGGAGTGAAACACTTCAATTTTCACTCATAATCAAAGCCTTTCAAGTTTCAAGTAGCATCCTACTCTATAACTATCTGTTGACAATAGTCATAGTCAAAGTTGGAGAATTGTTCAGTTGTTGGAAAGTTCAAAAAGAAGCCGACAAATATGAAGAAATAAAGACAAAAAGGGAGAAATTAAAATTAAGATCACTAATTACAAAAAACAATGAAAGTGTTGTATTTGGGCTCGAAAAAAAAAAAAGAAAAAAAAAGGGAGGACCGATCTATCGGCCCTATAGGGACCGATCGATCGGCGGGCGCCGTGAACAAATGCGGGAAGAGACCGATCGATCGGCCATGAGACGCCGATCGATCGGCCGCGACAGGAAATTACGGGAAACTCAGTTTTTAGATATTTTTTCTTTTAGGAAACTCCTAAATACGTTTTGGGGTTGTTTCTAATATCTAGGACTCTTGTTTAGGCTTATATATACTTGTTATGGGTGTAGGGTTTTGTATGAGAATGCAATAGCATTGAGAGTGAGAGATTATAGAAAGGGTTAAAGCATACTAGGGCTTGGGAAAGGTTTAAGGGAGGATAGATAGGGATTCTTCTTTGGGTTTTCATAGAGAATGTGAGTTGAGTGCTTTTGTGCTGGTTCCTCAAGGCTTCTATAAATAAAGAAATGGTCGGAGCTTGACCTGTGGAAGTAGACAGGTTATTGCCGAACCATGTATATCTCTTGTGTTCCCTTGTGGTGTGTGTTTTGGTTTATTCTTTTTCGTCTGATTATTTTCTATTGGTTGTTTTCCCACAACAAATTGGTATTAGAGCTTTGGGTTGGATTAATTATTTTTCAATGACTTTGAAAAATTTTGGGCAATTTTCCCTGTAGAAGTTTGACGGAAAAAAAAGAGTTTCAATCTGTGGCAAAGGAGGGTAAATGATATCCTAGTTCAATAGGGTCTCGCAAGAGCGTTGAAGGGAGATTCCAGCATACCGAAAAAGATGCCTGATGAAGATTGGGAAGACATTGAGGCAAGGGCACTCATCACAATACGCTTCTGTCTTGCAGATAACGTGATGCATAGCGTTATGGATGAGGAATCAACACCAGATTTTTGGAAGAAGTTGGAAACGCTCTACATCGAAAAGAGCCTTACCAACAAGTTATACTTGAAAAGAGAGTTCAATACCTTAAAGATGGCGGAGGGTGTAGATCTCATGAAGCACATCAATATGTTCAACCAGATCTCGAATCAACTACAGAAAATTAGCGTCAAGGTGGATGAAGATGACCAAGCCGTGGGGCTTCTTACATCACTTTTAGACTCATATGATCACTTGGTGACAACCCTCATGTATGGTAAGAAGACATTGCTGATGGAGGAGATCATGGCAGTGCTACTCTCTTACGAGATTAGGCAGAAGTCATCGCATGATGGAAATAATCATGCCATGATTGCTCGGGGAGGAGGAAAGGACTTGGAGAGAGGATCTGGAAAAGGCAGGGGTAGATCCAAATCCAAGGAAAAAGGCGGAGTTCAGTGCTATCATTGTAAAGAATTAGGATACTTCAAAAGAGAGTGTCCGAGGCGTGCTGATGGGAAGAGGATTTCTTCCGGAGGAGATTCTTCAACGGTAATAACAACAGACAATGAGGAATACATTGGAGATGTTTTCGCAGTCTCTAAAGGTATTGAAAATTCTTCTAGTAAGTGGATTTTAGATTCGGGGTCTTCATGTCATATTTGTTCAAATATGGAATTTTTTGATACATTACAAAAGGGGACAGGAAAAGTGTTCCTGGGTGATGGATCTGAATGTGAAATCACGAGATTTGGTAATGTAAAGATAAAAATGTTTGATGGAGTTATTCGGACTTTGGGAGGGGTAGCTTGTGTCCCTAAGTTGCAAAGAAATTTAATATCACTTAAACAATTAAACTCCAAGGGTTGTTGCTACACAGTTGCAGGTGGAGTTATCAAAATAAAACGGGGAAAGCAGGGTTGCTTAATTTTGATGAAGGGGAAGAAGTGTAGTGAATTATATCTCCTGCAGGGGAATACGGTGGTAGGTGGAGCTACAACAATGTCTGCAGAAAAACGAAAACCTGATGTTGTGCAGAGGGTAGAAAGCTCACCTAAAGTCTCTTTCGCAGTTGGTGTAGAGATGAGTATTTCGGTAGGTTTTCGTAAGGGTGAAGATGGTGATAATGTGCCTTTGACGGAGATGACTGGTCTATGTCCTCGTCCGGGATTCTTCTAGATTGGAGAATGGGGTTTCAGGCTACACATGAGTTTTGATCATGTTTTGTCGAATCCGGTGGAGTACTTTTCGGGGTTGGATTTGAAGGTGTGTGTAGTTGGTGGGTCTCTTTCGCAGATGGTGCAGAGGTGGGTAAGGTCAAAAGGAGTGTTTGTGGTATTTGCAAACGGGGTTACAAAAATTTTGAGAGAGGTTTTTTGTTCGAGGTCGATGTGCTTCCCGGATGTGGGTGAGGCAGTGTTCTATCTTGGAGGTTTGCTTGGTGTTTAGCAAATCGGGTTCTCTCGGGTACAGTGGTGTCGCGGAATTCTCGCCAAGGTGGAGATTTGTTGTATTGTTGCTAAAAAACAAAAGGGAGGACCGATCGATCAACCCTATAGGGACCGATCGATCAACGGGCGCCGTGAACAAATGCGGGAAGAGACCGATCGATCGGCCGGGAGGCGCAGTTTGATCGGCCGCGACAGGAAATTGCGGGAAACTTAGCTTTTAGATATTTTTGCTTTTAGGAAACTCCTAAATATGTTTTGGGGTTGTTTCTAATATCTAGGACTCTTGTTTAGGCCTATATATACTTGTTATGGGTCTAGGGTTTTGTATGAGAATGCAATAGCATTGAGAGTGGAAGATTATAGAAAGAGTTAAAGCATACTAGGGCTTGGGAAAGGTTTAAGGGAGGATAGATAGAGATTCTTCTTTTGGTTTTCATAGAAAAGGTGAGTTGAGTGCTTTTGTACTGGTTCCTCAAGGCTTCTATGAATAAAGAAGTAATTGGATCTTGACCCGTGGATGTAGGCAGGTTGTTGCCGAACCACGTATATCTCTTGTGTTCCATTTTGGTGTGTGTTTTGGTTTATTCTTTTCCATCTGGTTATTTTCTATTGGTTGTTTTCCCACAACAAAAAGTATATTTCAAATCAGATATTTATTTTGCAAATTTTGTAACTTTTTTCAAAGAGTTGGAGTTTTATGAAACGACATTTTAAAAAAAATATAGAACTTGGTGATTATGGTGCCAACTCTCTTGTAGTATAATTCCAATCATCATTTCGATGACCGAATAATAAGTGATGCACATCAATTAACCATGGTAATATGCATGCATTTCTGATGAAACTAGAAGAGAATCCTTCCTAATTGCATTTCTCCCTTCTGATTCTCGAGAAGGGTCCGACTGCGGAGAGCACTCCAAAAGCGTTTCTATGAGGAGGAGCTGAATAGAGGAGAAGAATCCATGATATTGTTGAAGCAGAAACTAGAGGAGGAAGAAGAAACCTTGTTGAGGTTGGAAGGTGATGATGTATCTGATGAAACTGTCATAGGAGACTCGGAATAGTTGCAGAGAGGAGAGAGAGGTTTAACAACTAGTTTTTTTCTTCCCTGTTAGGACTTCAGAGTGTGGTAAAAGGTATTTGAACCTTAAAGTTGCAATCGCACCCTCTTAGGTCAGGTGGATTCCATCGCTCAACTTTGAAGCTCAGAGAGAGAGAGAGAGAGGTATTAAAATTTTGAGCACTAGGTCCACTCTCCGATTGTCTACTCTCCGGTAGTTTTTACTATTTTTATACCAAAAAAAAAAAAGTAAATATGAAGGGACATACTATTTTGTTTTTGTTTTCTTTATTAAAACAGGGGAGAGTGGACGATTAGAAAGTGAGCCTAATATTGCTCTAAAATTTTAGGGTGGTGCTACATGCTGACCAAGAATTACATTTACCCTATGCTTGGTTGTCGAGAAAATAAGTAAAAACATGGAAAAGAAAAGAAAATTAAACAAAACACAACTAAAAACTGTATTAAAAATCCAAAATTTTCTTTTCTTTTCTATGTTTTCATCAATTTTCTTGGCAACCAAACATAGCATTACAAAAAAATCACATTAATTAGTAAATATACCAATAGAAGATGAAAAAGACAATTTGCCCATTCTTTTTCTTCTTAACATCTTTGGCTCTTCTTCTTCCTCTAGTCTTCGAAGGCAAACACCCATATGTATCATCACTCCCTATACTATGAGGTAAATGGATTTCAAACTAATCGCATTTAATAGTGGTGGTGGTGGAGAAAGAGAGAATTAAATAAGATGATATGAGAGAATCTAAAGCCAAAAATAAGGCTGGTGAGGTAGCAGAGTCCGTGGAGGGCTAACTAGAAGAACGCTATACGAGCCGTCGACAGACGAATCTAAAGGAGCTTGTAGGGTTCATGACTTTGGTTGAATCTAAAGGCATTAATGGAGATTCATGTGTTAAGGATTTTAGATGAGATCTAAAAGGGGGTTTGATGGGAATTGAGAGTTATATGGGAAAATCAAGTCTTTCCTTTCTTCTTCTCTCTGTTTAAGGTTATAAACAACTTTTCCTCCACTTCCATCATTTGTCAACAACTGACTCCAACCAGTGAAGTCGTTGTACATTGCTAGGTAGCTTATGTTTTTGTTATTTCATAAATTATTTTGCCTAAAGTCTACTAAGTAACAACATTAGGAATGAGGGGGGCTGCCCTCAAGCAGGGTGAAAGATCGATGATAAAACGACTTTATGAGTTTGGTTGGTGCGATAAACTCACAAAGATAGAAGAAGGATCTAAATCTACTTTCTTTTGTTTGATCAACTTTCTATATATCTATGTTGTAGTCTGTAGATTAGGGTATGGGGTGTCCCTGGGTTTTTTTTTAAAAAAATTTGGTGTATACCATCAAAAACCGAGGTGCGCGTAGCACCACCCAAATTTTATCAACCTAAACAGTCTTAACCATTGTTAAATATTTTTTCTAAAAACTAAAGTTAGATTATTGAATCCTGAGGATTAGAGAATCATAACCACGGTTAATAGGGGTTAAAGGGGACACGTGTTCGACCTGTGGATGCAATTGAACTCTCCCCAAGTTCAATTGCAATTGGCTGTGATTTGATCTTCTTTAACAAATCCGGATCTTGTCCAATTGCAATGCAACTCTCGCACTGCAGGTCAACTCTTTTAACACCCATTAACTCTGATTAACATTTACTAGTCTTAGGGTTCAACAATCTACCTTGGTTTTTAGAAGAATAAATATTAAAAAATATTAACTGTAAGAATTAAAACTTTAACTAGAGTTTAAAAGCCAATTAAAAGGTGTCTGTTGTGAGTGAGATTGAACTCTCTATCCAGATCTGTCCAATTGTGATTGAATTAGGAGAAGGAGAATTCAATTGCACTCACAAAGCCCATTTAACTGTCCATTTAACTCTGGTTGAAAAGTTTTAATCCTTAGATTTAAAAAAAAAATCAAGGTTAGATTGTTAACCTTAAGGGTTAGTGAATCTTAACCATGATTAATAAAGTTTAAAAGGGACACATGTTGATTGTGAGCCGATCTCTCCACTCGCACTCACAAATCCCTCTTTTTTTGCACTCTCTAGTTAGTAGGATTAGTACTTGTTCTAGTGTGGATAAATCAACCACGCACACCTTCACGAAACTAGATCCCGAACCGAACAAGTGATGCTTAGGCACACACACCAAAGCCCATTAACTATCCTTTTAATTTTGATTAAGAAGTTTTAACCCTAGTTAAATAATTTTTTTATATTTTTTCTAAAGCCAAGGTTAGATTGTTTAACCCTAATATTGAATTTACACATTTAATTGTTTTGTTTTTCAAATTAGAGTTTGACCTCGGGATGTAATTGTGATTCTTCTAGCAACATTGTCCGTAGATTTGAGAACGGAGATGCCACAACCATTGCTGAAATACAGTTAAAAATTTATGATTGAGATCTCAAATAATAATGTACAAAATTATAAATAACTTATCCTTATGTTTGCTTTGGAGCCATTGCCTCTTGCTTTTTCTATTCTCAAGATGAAAAAAAAATATATGAGAACGTTTTATAAAACTATTAAGAGTGTTCTATATTTTTAGTGTTGTTAATCTACCTTGTTAATGACATTCTGTATTCTCAACCGTAGTATCTAAAAAAGTGTTCTATATAAAACCTAAGAGCGTTTTATAGGGCTAAGTGTTGTTATTATACCTCTTTGATGACATTCTAAATTCTTAGGATGAAAAAAATATAAGAGAACGTTCTATAGAAATATCAAGAACGTTTTATATTTTTCAGTGTTGTTGCTATATCTTGTTAATGACGATCAACATTCTCAAATGTTGAATATAAGAAACGTTCTCTATAAGTCCTAAGAGCTGTCACGCCCCAAAACCTATACACAATAATACTAATATTTATATAAATATTAAGGCGTGAACCGGGAACAAAATTCCAATATTAATAGAAATTAAAATAATTTAATACTCTATTAAACAGATTTAAATAACCAACATAACTAAAAGACTCAATAACATGAGTTCTCACAAAAACTAAATCATCCAAAGATTTCATATAGCTTATCTCACTACAGTTCTCTCACACTCTAATAGGGAAGAAAACTTTAAGACTGGTCTCACTTGCTCAAACGAGAACAATTCCTATTCTTTTTAATCACCACCTGAAAAAAAAGAATCAACAAGGGTGAGCTCACAACAAAACAAGATAATACACTATAATTTAAATGCATTAACAATTCATATGATAAGATGACTAACAAATTATGCATATTATTTAATTACGTCTTTACTTATGGTTCAGTCCGGTCAATAGGGGTCTTACACAACTTACCCTATTGACCAAAGGAATCATTGGGGTCTCACATAGCTTACCCTATCCTTTGGATCTCACACAGTTTACCCATCTGAAAATTGAGTGTCTTACACAACTCAACTCAATCTTTTGTTTCTGGGTAGGCACTGTACACCACCCTAAAACCATCATTGGTAGGTACCCAACATCACCTTATGATCAATTTAAGGAGGTCTTACACAACTTACTCCTTAAATGACCCTTAACCAAGGTTAAAACAATGTTTATTGAATCACTATTATTTTAGAAGATGAATTCCAACTATTATGAAAATATACCAAACATTAAATGACAGTTATAACAGTTAAAAACATAATTAAAATCTATAATACTATAATTTACAATTAATATCTAGGCAGACATAACATACTTTATTTCAAAAGAGGTTTTAACTGTGTTCCTACAACTGAAACTTTAGTTATAAATATCACATATTTATAACCCTACAAATTCTCAATCTCCCATGATAATGAGGTTCAGTGTTTCACAAACGTCCAAGAGTTTGGAAAAACCCTTTTTATGCTAGTAAGTTTAGTAAAACCCTTATACTAGCATAAATGAGCTATGTTACTAACCAATTGGCTAGTGTTACTAACCAATTGGTTAGTAACTAATTAGTTAAGTTTGTTAGGGGTATCTTTTAACCACCAAACAAATTAACTAATAAAATATAAGCCAAGTTACTAACAAATTATTTAGTAACTAATTATTTAAATTTGTTAGAGGTATCTTTTAACTATCTAACAAACTAACTAATTAGTCATAAAGGAATCCCAACAAAACAGCGTTCTCACATTCAAATAATATATACATTTAATTAAAGTATCTTAAGAAAATTAATGTGAAAAAATATCAATTTCCCATTTTTGATTATCAACAAAGGTTTTAACCCACAAAAATACTGATTTTGGGAAAACTTTCTTCACGAAAGTTATAGATCTTTTTGAGCTCTTCGAAACAATATACTATTGGACTAAAATCGGATTTAATGTCATAAAGTTATGACCCAAATACTGAAACTGGATAAATCTCATTTAAATTAACTCAATACCAAAAATCACTAATTTTAATATTCTAGATCTTTTATATTTTCTTCCATAAAATCTAATATATTATTTTATCATTTATTAAAATTACCCATAACATATTTAATAAATCAGAATAATGTCTGTATAAAATATTTATCCGATCTAGCATATTTTTATACACACAATCATTAACACAAGAAGAAAAAACATATTAAAATTATTGTGTGATCACAACATACCCTATATCTAAACTATAGAAATATTCACTTGTCTCTAGATCTGATGTTGAGAAGAATGCAAGAGGTTGATTGCTTAGGAGAGCTTCAAAACTAACTTGGATGATCCAATTCCCATCACTGGGTTCTCCACGGGATCTGACAGAATTCCAAACTCTACAGCCGCCTTCCATTCTCTCCTCTCAAAACGATTGTATCTTACTTCTCTTAATTCAGGTTTAACAAAAATATGGATATTAGGTTAAACAATTTTATTTATTCTAAACTCCATATAGAGAATTACTAATGTATCCCCATTAAAGTCTGTTTGCTTATAACCTAGATTTAACCAATTTAACTCATTAAATTAAATCATTGGGTTAGTCCTACCCCACCAAGGTTAGCCATATGACCAAACACCAAAAATCAATCACTAAATTACCCTCAGGGTATAATTTACCAATTTACCTCTGAGTATATTTTATTTAAATTAGGGTCACTACAAGAGCGTTCTATATGTGTTGGTGTTATTAAGGGCGTAAAGGACTTTTCACATTGTTTCCTAATTACGGGAATGTCATTCAAACCTTGCCTGGTAAATAGTTTGGACTTACGTCCATTTTAGTGTTTTAAATCAGGTCAAAGCACTCTGTGGTAAATGGTCCTATAAAGAATACACAATTAAGCACGATATAAGATATACGTTAAGGTTCACACACAATGCTATCCACTGACGATGACAATCATATATCAATTTTTAGAAGTACATACTACATAGGTTATCCGTGAGAGCAACCCCCTCTCTCTAGGTAGCGCATCTATTAGGCATTTAAGGTGGTCCTCTTAAGATGTGAGCATTTATTAGCAGAAATATATCATCTCGCCTAACTAAATTGAAAAGTAATATTTTTTTCCTGCAAATTTCATTGGAAGAACCCCGTCTTCTATAGTGTAAATACAACTACTTTCACCTCTCATTTTTAAAATAATATTTTTAAATTTGCACATAAGTTCTTATTTTTCTTTCTTATCTTTCTCTGTGAATTCATTTGAGTCGAAGTCGCAGAGGTCAAAAACATAGTAAATACTAAGAGCAGCAACATTCTTTAATTTTTACCAAATATCTATTGAAGAGCCTTGGCAATTCATAATCATGATAACCATAAAAAAGAGAAGAAAATACAAAATTTCCTCACAAATCACTTAGAAACTATAGAATATATATATGGTAAATAAACAGACGAGCTTACACTGTAATACTCAAGACTATAACAAGCTTACATCCATTACAAACTTCATAAGGGAAGGATTATTTGGGCTTTTCTTCAACAATCTCTTAGGATAATAATCAAGGTATCCCTATAATGGGATACAAGACCTGCAGACAAGAGCTAGACCTCTAGAGCCTTTTCTTCTTACACACTTACATAGCAGAGCCGAAATTAGCACAATAATATCAAGGTATCCCTATAATGGGTATGAAAGGGATATAGTAGCTAGATGGTGCTAGACCCCACTCTGGTGGTAGAGGCAGATCAGCAAACTCTGAGGATCCAAACTCTGATGTTGCAGAAGATGATGATAATGGGATCTTTGTTTTTGAAGGGTATGAGGTGGAGAAGGTGATAGGAGTGGAGATAGTGTAGGAGTTAGACTCATGGGTTTTCACAATCTTGGAGACTAGACTTTTCTTTGAGGAGTAAAGCTGCTTAGGCCCTCCGGCGAGCTTCGCAAGACAGTTCGAAGGAGAGGCAGAAGGAAGCTCCGCCTTGAAGGAGCCGTCTTCTTCTGTTGTTGCCACTGCCAATTTCTTCACTTTATCACACTTCACCAACACTCTAATGCCTGAAGCAAAAACTTAGTTAGTCTTGGTCAAAAACCAGTCAAAAATCATGATCATGGACAAATAATTTGTGCACCCAAATCTAATATATAATCAATCTTAAAGTCCCGAGAGGGAGAGGGTGTGATGGTTGAAATATGCACCCAAGAAAACGAGTATTTGGACGAGTTTGGATGGGCAACAGTGCTTGTTGCCCATATGAGTCTTGCAAAATAGGCATGGGCCCATTTTGCAAGACTCATATGGGCAACAGCGCAACAGCAAGCGCTGTTGCCCATCCGAACTCTATTTGGACAAACCGGAGAGGTCGTCGTGAGCACTGCAATCGAGGCAAGAGAGTGAGCCCTTCACGACATGGCATGTTGAAAGGTCGACTCGTGCTAGAGCCAATGCTAAGAAAAATGCTGTGATAACCCAGGGGAGTGCCGCCATGGAAGAAAACTGATGAGAAACAAGTGAATGTGTGGAAGGAAGATGTTAATGGCAGCATATATATATAGCATGACCATGATAAATGAATGGGGCCGAGCCGGACTTAGTGGTTGGTGTAGATGTACAAGTGCAGTTACGTATTATTAGTTCTCTACTCCTACTGAAAAATAATAGAGAAATCCCTTTGTACGTCAATGTGACACAAGCAAATTCACTATTCTTATGTTTGGTTGCCGAAAAAACATAAAATGACTTCTCCCTATTTTTGTCGCCACATGTCGGACAAAAACCATCACCGTTTCGTCTGGCTATCGCCAGATGAAATCCCATCCCTGGTTAGGAGGTTCCATTTGTCAAAATTAGGGTTGTCACCGGGTATCCTATGAAGCCATGACCCAACTATCTGTTGTACTGAAAAAGTGCTATAAAGAACACAAAAGTTGTGGTTCGCTCACTTAAAGCTATATCCATGGACAGCAAAAACAATAAAAAAACTTCCGCTATTTAGAGATTACATGGTACACTCTGTGTTTTCAACCACAGAGTCTTCGAGAGCGGCTGTGATTAAGCGTGGGATTGCTTTTCTTTTCAAAAACGTTCCACCCGCTCTTCTTGTTCTTGAGATCGATCTAGCTGGACTCTCGGAACTAGCTATTTTTAGAAGCCTCAGTAGCTATTACAATAAACCTACACCCTAAACCTATTTACATGATCTTATAACCTAACTTAAATTTTTTAACTAACTAGAATATTTCCCAAATTCTAATACTGAAAGATAATTCCATAATAATGGATTTTACTCTAAATGGAAATTTATGCAAATCCCAACACTATCTGACACACTAACTCTGATATCCGGGTTAGAGTCCATTCCTTTATACTATGTTTGATTGCCAAGAAACTAGGTGAAAACATGGAAAAGAAAAGAAAATTTTGGATTTCTAATATAATTTTTAGTAGTTTAAATATCATGCGGAGCTCTGCATGTGTGGAACTCTGCATGAAAATTAATCTCAATTTTTAGCTATGTTTTGTTGATTTTTTTCTCAGTTTAAATATGATGCGGAGCTTTGCATGTGCGGAGCTCCCCTTTTACACTGCCCAGGGGCAAATGTGTAATTATCAATAATTACACATTTTGCCCCTGGGCAATGTAAAATGGGAATATCAATAATTACACATTTTGCCCCTGGGCAATGTAAAATGGGAACTCCGCACATGCAGAGCTCTGCATGAAAAGAAATCCCTTTTTTTTTTTCCTTCATGCTTTTACTTATTTTCTCGGTATCCAAACATAGGGTTTAGGGACTACTCTGATTGGCTCGATAACTTGTGTCGGGTACAGGTCCATCTTTCAGACCCAATTGAAAATTGTAATGGGTCGGGTCATACAAAGGCCAAAATACGAACCCGAGACACGCCTACACGAAATCAGCCTGTTAACGTGATGATAATCATTAGACGAGTGGATTCTTTACTAAATCAACACTTGTTCGATCAAATAAAAAAGATCGGCAATTGTAATTTCAGTTTACCATTAAAAAAAAAAGTGCGAGAAATATCGTGGGTCAATTTCGGGCCAACCCGGACCATAGAATGGAAGGTATCAAGGTACTGGACCCTCCATGTGCTAAATGTACAGCATAAAAAGTGTTGAGAAAGACAGAGCAATTCAAGAATACATAGTTTTTCTCTGAGTTAACGAGAGGGAGGGACCAGATACATAATGTATTTTCTAGTGTACACACATGAATAAAGACCCAGTGGCCCAGCCAGCAACCACAACATTGGCCTCTGATGAGTATTAGTAGTGTAGTACAGCTTTCAATTCTACCTGCAATACTTTCCCCCACAACTACCAACGAATTTAAGGTCTCTCGTCCTGTGGCTTAACAAGCTCTTCAAGGTGCTTTATCTACAACAAACCACATTGAAGAGTTGTACGGATTCACGGTTCTTGTGTGGACGATCATGGAGAACCCATGAGCTTTAGTACTCATCTCAAGAAGAAGTCTATCTAAGTAACTATTTATGTTCAACATTTAATAGAACAGTTTAAATATCCCATGATAGAAAAATCCTTTTAACATAATTATATATTTTTAGAAATTCAATATACATAAATGTTGTGTACGCCTATCCATCTAGCTGTCTAGCTGGATGGCAAGGTGTGTCCGTCTCATGAAGCTGGTCCATGGATTAAATGAAGCTTTCTCTCAGTTATGTGACACTCATTAAATAGTATTTTCCATTCACGAGGTAGGAGGTCCACTAACCCTTACTAATTATAAAGTAACATTTTTGATTTATTGAATTGGTCATGTAAAATGACGTATGATCGATTTTCCCTCAATGATGTGACAAGTAAGAGAAGTCCACTCACCGTTACTAGCTCCTAATTCGCTCCTAAATCTTAGTGCATAATACCTTTTTTTTGAAAATTTTAATTACAGTTGTTTTTTTTTTCATTTCTTCAACCTTTTTTGGGTACAAGGCTTTTTTTGTTGACTGATAGAGACTAATGCTTGGATCTCTTGCTTGTTACATCACTAGTGAAAAAGCTTCCTTCCCTTTACTTAATCCCATGACCATTCTCGTGAGAAGGGCATACTTGCGCTTCGCGCTATCTGAAATAGAGGGAGGGGGAGGTGTATGACAGAGGTGAAGGAAACAATTGGATTAATGCTCTACAGTTTTTTTTTGGTCGAAATGTTGTACAGTTAAAAGGTGGAAATTTATGGAATGCACACTTTCTTGGTGTGGCTAGACAGGTTTTTCAACAAGAGATTGAATGTGGGATCTTCTCTTTGATAAGGAGAGTTTGGTTGCAAGTTTAATGGGCCCAATACTAAAACAGACTTTGGAATGGACTTGAGAGGGATTTTCTATATCTCTGCTTCCTTTTGCCCTTTGGGAAAAGGAAAATTATATTAAAAGGGAACAAAAGAAAAAATAAAAAAGAAAAGATTATATGGTGTTTTTTTTTTTTTATAAACATAAATATCCTAGCCTTAAAGACTCTGACTAGTCCCATGTGCTGCGTGCTGCGAATACCCCCACACCTTACAACTGATATGGAAGGGAGCCCGGGAATCGACCTCGAGAACTCTCGGTTTACGGTTCGTCCTTCGGCCACTGGGCTACACCCCCGGGGGTTTATATAGCTGCTTACTTGTCTTCCTTCTATTATCAATTTGACTGGGTCAGAGGCGGAGCTTTTCTTGAGGACCCAAAGTACATTTATTTAGAAGATTAATGGGTTTCGAGTTTGGTTGCCTTTTTTTTTTTTGGGTAATGGGTTCAGGAGAGCTATTATTTAAATAAAATTAATTATATTTTTAATATTTTTATATTTTATATACAAGGAAAACTATTCTTTTCGACGGAATATGCGGGCCTCTACAACTGCCACGTGTCCCTTTTAATACCCACTAATTTTGGATAAGATTCACTCGCCCCTAGGGTTCATCCATTTAATTTTGGTTTTAGAAAAAAAAAATATTAACCTTAAGTTGATTAAGCTTAATCACAGTTAAATGAGGATTTACTAGCTGTCATGTATCCCTTTTAACACTCATTAATTGTGGTTAAGATTCACTCACCCCTAAGGTTAATCTTGATTTTTAGAAGAAGAAAAAATATTAACCTTAGTTTTATTAAGTTTAATCATAGTTAAATGGAGACAGATGGAAATTTAGGGGACCATTAACTCATAATTTGGGAGGGGGCACTCTATACAAAATTTTGATACTATTTATTTTTTTGAAAAAAAAAAAACTACCTATCATAAATGGATTTCCGGGGGGGGGGGGGGGGGGGCGTGCCCACCCCTGGACTGCGTGCCTTTTCGTGCATAATGCTGGGCGGGAATTTGGTTCGCACTGCTTCAACGTGGGTGGTCTTGTACCACACGACTTGAAACTCGTTACCAAACACCTCCTTTGAAAGGGTGTTTGGTATGACATTCAAGTAGGCTACCGGAAAGTTATGTGCTGTCTTTTCGATATTAATTAAACAAGAACAGATATAGAGCTTTTTTTTTTTTTTTTTATTAAGACTTTTGCTACCTCAAAAGGGCCAAGACCACAGAGATCTTGTTTGGATGGACGGGATTTCGGATGGGGCTAACGTTCACATGGTAGGCTCCGCATCCATGCACAATTTCGGTGTTCTCATTCCTTGTGCGGTCTTAAAATCATTTCCTTTTTGATATGTACGGAGATGTGGGTATTTATCCATCTAGGATTACTATCTTCCTCTGACCTATAAAGATGAAACGCTTACCTTCGAGCTAGAGCCTTAGGAACAAGTTATCCCATCTTTTGTGTAGTCTTGGGATCAAGTCCCATTCACCATGATTGAATTTTTCTTCTAGGAACCCATGCACAGGGAGTTGTGAGAAAATCACAAAATCAAAACAAGAGATGATTTTTTTTTTTTACACTTAAGAACTTCTTCAGTTGGTACTGGTTTGGAGACTGCTAACATCCACTCCCAAAGTGCCACTACCTTAATAGGTGTGCACAACCTATAAAGATGAACCGATTGCCTTCGAGCTAGAGCCTTAAGGACCAAGTTGTCCCATCTTTTGTGTAGTCTTGGGATCAAATCCCGTTCACCACGAGTGAATTTTTTTTCTAAGGACCCATCTACGGTGTTGTGAAAAAAACACAAAAAAAAGATGTAACGGATAAAATTCGTAAAACCAACTCAGCGTTGAGGGACGAGCTCGTTTTTGTCGTTTTGTTCACGAAAGTGACACGTGGACACAAGTTGGGGTCACGAGCTTAAAATATCGGGGTCACACGTTGTCCGATGCACAACGGTCCCGTTGTGCGCATTACGACGTCTTTGTTCTCTTGCAGAACAACGTTTCCGTTGTGACTTTGATGACGCGCTCGTTGTCCAAAGCACAACGTGAACGTTGTGCTCTTGACAACGCCGTTGTCGTTGCGCGAGCAACGAGACCGTTGTCTCACCGACAACGAGATCGTGCTGTGTTTTAAGGCATCTACGCCGTAACCGAGCTTGGGTCAACAACGAGACCGACTCGTAGGAGGAAGTGATCAGGAGGCGATCCATAATTCCGACAAGTGTGCCGAACTCGCCGTTTCGTGCCGAAAGCACTGTCTTGGCATTTAATGCTGGTCACTTCTGCCTACCGTCCGATCCCGTCCGATTGGACTTTTAGGAGGCTCTCGCGTGTAGTGCAACCGGCGGCAGATATGTCTAAGATATTTGGCAATGAGTGCACAGACACGTGGTATGGACACCTATGGCCATCTATGGTCATCGATGGCCATACCAGCCTTGCCCTATAAAAACCCCGTGATTTTTAGTGCATAGGACACCTGATCAAAACCCAGATCCGAGAATACGTGTTCAGTGCTCCTAGTGCCTTGAGTATTTTTCAGTGTTTGTTCTTGTGCTTACTGTTCACCATCTCCTACCCCTACTGACTTTACCATCGGAGTACAGGTCAGGGTGCCACACCCTCCGCTCCAACCTTCTACCAGTAAACCAGGACGTGGAAGTAGTTGCTGCTGACGCGTGTCCGTCCGGTATTTTTTCCCCGCACAAAATTGGCGCCGTCTGTGGGAAATTAATAAACGGACCCCCCTTCGCTCTCTGTGATCATGGCTGATCAGTCAGAAGTATTCGGGCATGAGGATCAAACCCCTCATTCCACTTCTTTCATACCCTCTGTCGTGCACATTCCTGGAGCCAGTCCTTCGTCTGGGCAACCAGAGAGGACCGTGCCTCCCCCTGCTGAGCTCTCTGTTTCAGATCGCGTCTTGGCAATGCTGCAACTGCAGCAGTCTGTTCTGGATCAAATCATCAGGCAGCAACAGTTGATGCAAGCAAGGCTGGAGGCGTTCGAGCATAGCAGGCTCGAGGTGGAGGAGGTGCCACAGCAGAGGCCTTCCTTGAGACGTCAGTTTGACTTCTCTTCTTCTCCTTCTGCCCCGGAGAACCGTGAGACCAGGTTTGTGCTTCTTCCTACTGAAGGGGATGTAAGGCAGCCTCCGGTTCGAGCAGAGCAGAGCATCCCTTCGGATCGTGTGGATTTCAGAGAAGGAGCAGGAAGAGAGGACCTGAGAGTGGGTACCGGAGGTGCAGACACCCAGAAGACTTGGGTAACAGCCAAGGAGGTGGAGGCTTTAATCGGTGCTCGCGTTAAGAGCATGAAGGGAGGGATTCCTGACCACTTTGCTCAGTCAGCAAAGGAGAACGTTGAGAACTCTCCTTTCACGGATGCCATCAACCAATCCTATACTTCTTCCAAGTTCATAACTCCGATCTTCTCCATGTACACTGGGAAGACGGACCCGGAGGAGCATTTGTTTGACTTCAAGCATGCGATGGCTGTTCGCAACCCAGATGATGATCTTTATTGTAAGGTTTTCCCCAACAGCCTGTCGGGAGCAGCATCGAAGTGGTTTCGGAACTTGCCCCCTGGTTCCATCAGCAACTTCTCAGAGCTCAGGTCGGCCTTTATTGATCGCTTCATCATCAATAAGAAGAAGAAGGCAGGTGCAGATACTCTCTTCTCCTTGAGGATGAAGCCGGCCGAATCCTTGAAGGACTTCATTTCGCGTTTCACCGATGAAGTCCACGATATTGACAAGGTTGACGAAGCAAGCTGCATCGCCGCTTTCAAGAATGCTATCCCCAAGCATTCCGAGCTCTACAAGTCCTTAGCTCTTGACTATCCTGTCAAGATGGACGAGTTGATGGTACGTGCCACCAAGTACGGAAGGTACGAGGAGGACGTATCCGTCGTGTCAGTACCGAAGCCCAGAGCGAGAGGGGTGGATGTCGTGGAAAGGGCACACCGATCATCGAAGAGGAAGGAGAAGAAGCAGCAACACGAGTCTTCATCATCTGAGGACTCGCCACCGAGGAAGCGGAAAGAGAAAGTTGTGTATGTGACCCAGCGGGATCAACCGGATCGGCGCCCGCTGGAGAGAAATTTTAACCAACATCAGAGCAGGACGGAGAGGCGTCCTAACGACCAGCAGGCGAGGCAGCAGTATCAGCCACGCCAAGTGCAGCCTCAAGTACAGCACGAGAGAGGCGTACAGCCTAATGAGAGGCGATCTTTTGCAGATCAGGCACCGCGCACCAATTTCACAGTTAGCCCGGCGACCATTATGAGGTCAATGGAGGATCAGCCATACTCTGAGTGGCCGGCGAGGGCGGTGCCGGATATTACATCGGGACCACGGGTGCATGAGTACTGTCACTATCACAAGTGCCGTGGTCATCTCACCAACCGATGTCGTATTCTGAGGTTAATGGTTTCGAGTTTGGTTGCCTTTTTTTTTTTTTGGGTATGGGTTCAGGCGAGCTATTATTTAAATAAAATAATTATAATTTTTAATATTTTATATTTTATATACAAGGAAAACTATTCTTTTCGACGGAATATGCGGGCCTCTACAACTGCCACGTGTCCCTTTAATACCCACTAATTTTGGATAAGATTCACTCGCCCCTAGGGTTCATCCATTTAATTTTGGTTTTAGAAAAAAAAAAATATTAACCTTAAGTTGATTAAGCTTAATCACAGTTAAATGAGGATTTACTAGCTGTCATGTATCCCTTTTAACACTCATTAATTGTGGTTAAGATTCACTCACCCTAAGGTTAATCTTGATTTTTAGAAGAAGAAAAAATATTAACCTTAGTTTTATTAAGTTTAATCATAGTTAAATGGAGACAGATGGAAATTTAGGGGACCATTAACTCATAATTGGGAGGGGGCACTCTATACAAAATTTTGATACTATTTATTTTTTTGAAAAAAAAAAAACTACCTATCATAAATGGATTTCCGGGGGGGGGGGGGGGGGCGTGCCCACCCCTGGACTGCGTGCCTTTTCGTGCATAATGCTGGGCGGGAATTTGGTTCGCACTGCTTCAACGTGGGTGGTCTTGTACCACACGACTTGAAACTCGTTACCAAACACCTCCTTTGAAAGGGTGTTTGGTATGACATTCAAGTAGGCTACCGGAAAGTTATGTGCTGTCTTTTCGATATTAATTAAACAAGAACAGATATAGAGCTTTTTTTTTTTTTTTTTATTAAGACTTTTGCTACCTCAAAAGGGCCAAGACCACAGAGATCTTGTTTGGATGGACGGGATTTCGGATGGGGCTAACGTTCACATGGTAGGCTCCGCATCCATGCACAATTTCGGTGTTCTCATTCCTTGTGCGGTCTTAAAATCATTTCCTTTTTGATATGTACGGAGATGTGGGTATTTATCCATCTAGGATTACTATCTTCCTCTGACCTATAAAGACCTATAAAGATGAAACGCTTACCTTCGAGCTAGAGCCTTAGGAACAAGTTATCCCATCTTTTGTGTAGTCTTGGGATCAAGTCCCATTCACCATGATTGAATTTTTCTTCTAGGAACCCATGCACAGGGAGTTGTGAGAAAATCACAAAATCAAAACAAGAGATGATTTTTTTTTTTTACACTTAAGAACTTCTTCAGTTGGTACTGGTTTGGAGACTGCTAACATCCACTCCCAAAGTGCCACTACCTTAATAGGTGTGCACAACCTATAAAGATGAACCGATTGCCTTCGAGCTAGAGCCTTAAGGACCAAGTTGTCCCATCTTTTGTGTAGTCTTGGGATCAAATCCCGTTCACCACGAGTGAATTTTTTTTCTAAGGACCCATCTACGGTGTTGTGAAAAAAACACAAAAAAAAGATGTAACGGATAAAATTCGTAAAACCAACTCAGCGTTGAGGGACGAGCTCGTTTTTGTCGTTTTGTTCACGAAAGTGACACGTGGACACAAGTTGGGGTCACGAGCTTAAAATATCGGGGTCACACGTTGTCCGATGCACAACGGTCCCGTTGTGCGCATTACGACGTCTTTGTTCTCTTGCAGAACAACGTTTCCGTTGTGACTTTGATGACGCGCTCGTTGTCCTAAAGCACAACGTGAACGTTGTGCTCTTGACAACGCGTTGTCGTTGCGCGAGCAACGAGACCGTTGTATCACCGACAACGAGGTCGTGCTGTGTTTTGAGGCATCTACGCCGTAACCGAGCTTGGGTCAACAACGAGACCGACTCGTAGGAGGAAGTGATCAGGAGGCGATCCATAATTCCGACAAGTGTGCCGAACTCGCCGTTTCGTGCCGAAAGCACTGTCTTGGCATTTAATGCTGGTCACTTCTGCGTACCGTCCGATCCCGTCCGATTGGACTTTTAGGAGGCTCTCGCGTGTAGTGCAACCGGCGGCAGATGTGTCTAAGATATTTGGCAATGAGTGCACAGACACGTGGTATGGACACCTATGGCCATCTATGGTCATCGATGGCCATACCAGCCTTGCCCTATAAAAACCCCGTGATTTTTAGTGCACAGGACACCTAATCATGAACCCAGATCCGAGAATACGTGTTCAGTGCTCCTAGTGCATTGAGTATTTTTCTGTGTTTGTTCTTGTGCTTACTGTTCACCATCTTCTACACCTACTGACTTTACCATCGGAGTACAGGTCAGGGTGCCACACCCTCCGCTCCAACCTTCTACCAGTAAACCAGGACGTGGAAGTAGCTGCTACTGACGCGTGTCCGTCCGGTATTTTTTCCCCACACAAAATTGGCGCCGTCTGTGGGAAATTAATAAACGGACCCCCCTTCGCTCTCTGTGATCATGGTTGATCAGTCAGAAGTATTCGGGCATGAGGATCAAACCCCTCATTCCACTTCTTTCATACCCTCTGTCGTGCACATTCCTGGAGCCAGTCCTTCGTCTGGGCAACCAGAGAGGACCGTGCCTCCCCCTGCTGAGCTCTCTGTTTCAGATCGCGTCTTGGCAATGCTGCAACTGCAGCAGTCTGTTCTGGATCAAATCACCAGGCAGCAACAGTTGATGCAAGCAAGGCTGGAGGCATTCGAGCATAGCAGGCTCGAGGTGGAGGAGGTGCCACAGCAGAGGCCTTCCTTGAGACGTCAGTTTGACTTCTCTTCTTCTCCTTCTGCCCCGGAGAACCGTGAGACCAGGTTTGTGCTTCTTCCTACTGAAGGGGATGTAAGGCAGCCTCCGGTTCGAGCAGAGCAGAGCATCCCTTCGGATCGTGTGGATTTCAGAGAAGGAGCAGGAAGAGAGGACCTGAGAGTGGGTACCGGAGGTGCAGACACCCAGAAGACTTGGGTAACAGCCAAGGAGGTGGAGGCTTTAATCGGTGCTCGCGTTAAGAGCATGAAGGGAGGGATTCCTGACCACTTTGCTCAGTCAGCAAAGGAGAACGTTGAGAACTCTCCTTTCACGGATGCCATCAACCAGTCCTATACTTCTTCCAAGTTCATAACTCCGATCTTCTCCATGTACACTGGAAAGACGGACCCGGAGGAGCATTTGTTTGACTTCAAGCATGCGATGGCTGTTCGCAACCCAGATGATGATCTTTATTGTAAGGCTTTCCCCAACAGCCTGTCGGGAGCAGCATCGAAGTGGTTTCGGAACTTGCCCCCTGGTTCCATCAGCAACTTCTCAGAGCTCAGGTCGGCCTTTATTGATCGCTTCATCATCAATAAGAAGAAGAAGGCAGGTGCAGATACTCTCTTCTCCTTGAGGATGAAGCCGGCCGAATCCTTGAAGGACTTCATTTCGCGTTTCACCGATGAAGTCCACGATATTGACAAGGTTGACGAAGCAAGCTGCATCGCCGCTTTCAAGAATGCTATCCCCAAGCATTCCGAGCTCTACAAGTCCTTAGCTCTTGACTATCCTGTCAAGATGGACGAGTTGATGGTACGTGCCACCAAGTACGGGAGGTACGAGGAGGACGTGTCCGTCGTGTCAGTACCGAAGCCCAGAGCGAGAGCGGTGGATGTCGTGGAGAGGGCACACCGATCATCGAAGAGGAAGGAGAAGAAGCAGCAACACGAGTCTTCATCATCTGAGGACTCGCCACCGAGGAAGCGGAAAGAGAAAGTTGTGTATGTGACCCAGCGGGATCAGCCGGATCGGCGCCCGCTGGAGAGAAATTTTAACCAACATCAGAGTAGGACAGAGAGGCGTCCTAACGACCAGCAGGCGAGGCAGCAGTATCAGCCACACCAAGTGCAGCCTCAAGTACAGCACGAGAGAGGCGTACAGCCTAATGAGAGGCGATCTTTTGCAGATCAGGCACCGCGCATCAATTTCACGGTCAGCCCGGCGACCATCATGAGGTCAATGGAAGATCAGCCATACTTGAGTGGCCGGCGAGGGCGGTGCAGGATATTACATCGGGACCACGGGTGCATGAGTACTGTCACTATCACAAGTGCCGTGGTCATCTCACCAACCGATGTCGTATTCTGAGGGAATACTTAGAGAGGCTTGTTCAGGAGGGGTACTTGGGAGAGTATCTCGCTCCTGACAACGGCGGTGCGGAGCGTACCAGGGAGCCGGTGTCCCAATCTCGTGGAAGAGAACCCGCCAATAATCCCAGTACCAGTGGAGGAGTTTCCTTGGGCACGATCAATGTCATTTGCCGCGTGCACACGCCGGAAACTGATGTGGAGAGGAACTTCAGGGCGAAGGCCAGGAAGCTGTCTCATGAGGCTGCAGTGTGCCAGGTGCAAGTGCCTAGCAGAAGCGTTGAGCAGGCACTCACCTTCACTGATCGTGATCTGGCAGGAGTGATCCGACCTCACTATGATGCTCTTGTTCTCACCATGAGAATAGGAGACTTTGACATCAAGAGAGTGCTCGTGGATTCGGGGAGTGGAGCGGACATCTTGTACCTTCATGCTTTCACTCAGATGAAGCTGGATCCCTCCGTCCTCATCCCTGCTCAGACGCCCTTGTATGGATTTGATGGCAGCTCGATGAAGCCTGTAGGCGACGTTGTCTTGCCCGTTGTGGCTGGACCCGTTGTCCTCCAGACCAGGTTTTCCGTCCTGGACGCGCCATCACCGTACAATGCCATTTTGGGTCGCTGGTGGACCCATGAGATGAAGGCTGTTCCGTCCTCGTACTACCAGGTGTTGAAGTTCCCAACGCAGGACGGGCCTCAGGAGATCAGAGGCGATCAGTTGGCGTCGCAGAAGTGTGATTTTCCTGCTTCCGTTGTGCCTTCATAGCAGTTACAGGTCGCTCCCGTTGTGGAAGAGAGCTCGGAGACATCATTGTGCAGACCTTCCGTCGAGCCCACGAAAGCCGTCAATTTGGGAACAGAGGAAGAACCAAAGGTGTTGCAGGTCGGGACGAGCTTGACAACGGAGGAGGAGCTCGAGTTACTGAACTTCCTTAAGCAGAATCTTGATGTCTTTGCATGGTCTCACAAAGACATGACCGGCATCGATCCGAGTGTTATCTGCCATCACCTCAATGCTGATCCTGCCATCCCTCCAGTGAAGCAGAAACCTCGGAGGCTTGCTCCAGCTTATCATGATGCAGTGAATGAGGAGATTGACAAGCTGATCCAGTTCGGGTTCATTCAGGAGGTGCAGTATCCTGACTGGATAGCCAATGTTGTGGCTGTGCCTAAGAAGAACGGGAAGGTGAGAGTTTGCATCGACTTCACTGGTGTCAATAAGGCGTGCCCCAAGGACTTTTTTCCCATGCCAAGGATAGACAGGCTCATCAACGCCACTGCTGGCCACGAGATGTTATCCTTCATGGATGGTTATTCGGGCTATAACCAGATCCTCCTGGCAGAAGCAGATCGTGAGAAGACCACCTTCATAACAGAGCGAGGTTTGTTCTGTTATCGGGTGATGCCTTTTGGCTTGAAGAATGCGGGTGCCACTTATCAACGTCTGATGAATCTCATGTTCGGGTCACTCCTTGGCAAGACGGTTGAAGTGTACATCGACGACATCGTTGTGAAGAGTCGAGTACGAGGTACTCTGGTGGCAGACCTTGCTGAACCTTTCTCTGTGCTGCGATCTTTCAATCTGAAGATCAACCCAGAGAAGTGCACCTTCGGAGTCACCTCGGGGAAATTTTTGGGTTATCTTGTGAGTCAGCGGGGGATTGAGGCTAATCCAGCTCAAATCCGTGCTTTGCTGGACATGCCAGAGCCTAAGTCGAAGAAGGAGATCCAGAAGCTGACAGGCCGGATTGCTGCGCTCAACCGATTTATCTCCAAGTCATCCGATCGTTGCAAACCTCTGTTCGAGCTGTTGAGGAAGGACTCCATTTTTGCGTGGACCCCAGAGTGTTCCCGAGCTTTCCTTGCCTTGAAGGAGTATTTAGGCTCAGCTCCTATCCTTTCGGTGCCAGAGCCAGGTGAAGTCTTATATCTCTATTTGTCTGTTTCAGAGCAAGCCCTTGGTTCCGTCCTGGTAAGGAGCTGTGATGGCGTGGAGAAGCCTGTCTACTTCATCAGCAAAACCTTTCTCAAGGCAGAGTGCAATTATAGCAAGCTCGAGAAGGTGTGTCTGGCTCTTGTCTTTTCTGCAGAGAAGCTTCGTCCGTACTTTCATGCTCATTCTATCGTTGTCATCACAACGTATCCTTTGAAAGCTGTACTGGGACGACCCGAGCTGGCGGGGAGGATGTCAAAGTGGGCAGTAGCTCTGAGTGAGTTCGATATCCAGTATCGGGCCAGGAGTTCAGAGAAGGGGCAAGCGATGGCGGGTTTTCTTTCTGATTTCCCTGTGGTAGAGGAGGCAGAGGACATGGTTGTTGATCTACGGGAGCTCCCAATTGAAGTTGACAACGGAGATGCCGTTGTGAAGGGGGCCGAGTCGTCGGAATGGAGCGGTTGGCTGTTGTACGTGGACGGATCTTCCAATTTCAGTGGTTCAGGACTAGGCGTTGTGCTTATAAGTCCGGACAACATCAAGGTGCAGAAGATGTCGCGTCTTGGGTTCACTGCCTCCAACAACGAAGCTGAGTACGAAGCCTTACTCCTTGGGTTGGGGAGTGCACGAGAGCTGCAGATCACCACGTTGAGAGTGTTTTGTGATTCACAGCTCGTGGTGAATCAGGTGAATGGTGTTTATGAATGCAAGGACGATCGGATGAAGCAGTATGCTACTCTCGTTCGTTCGTTGTGTGAAACATTCACCGTTGTGGAGATTAGGCACACCCGGAGGGATGAGAACAGGCATGCTGATGCTTTGGCGTATCTAGCTTCCATGGTGCAGGCTGACGAGCCCAGGGCTGTTCTGATGGAGTTTCAAGAGTATCCTTCGATAACTCTTCAGGCACAGGGAGAAGTGTTCTTTGTCAATCCAGTCCCGAGCTGGATGACAGGGTTGGTGGCTTATCTGAAGGACGGAGTTCTCCCTATCAGTGTGAAGGAGTCGAGACGTATTCAGTTCAAGGCATCTCGTTATACCTTGGTGCAAGGAGAATTGTTCAGGAAATCTTTTGGTGGTCCCTTGCTGAAGTGTGTTCATCCTGTAGACGTGGAGAAAATACTTGCTGAGCTACATGAAGGTATATGTGGCATTCATTCGGGCGGGAGAACCATTGCCCATCGAGCTCTAGGGCAAGGTTACTTCTGGCCTTATATGCAGGCCGATGCTCAGAAGTACGTGAAGAGGTGCAGCCAGTGTCAGCGGTTTGCTCGCTTGATTCATGCTCCACCTCAAGAGCTCAGCACTGTATCACAACCTTGGCCATTTGCGCGGTGGGGACTTGATATTGTGGGACCTTTCCCGAGGGCTCCAGGGAATCTGATCTTTCTTCTAGTGGCAACTGACTACTTCTCACGGTGGATTGAAGCCGTTCCCCTTGCACGTATCAGAGAACAAGAGGTGAAGAAGTTCTTGTGGGAGCACATCATCTGCAGATTTGGCATACCGCAGTCTATCGTTACTGACAACGGGAAGCAGTTCTCAGGACGGCTGATTGCCGACTTTTGCAGCGAGCTGAAGATCAAGCACGTCTTCTCTTCCCCTTATTATCCTCAGGGGAATGGATTGGCCGAGGCAGCCAACAAGAATATTCTCAATGCCTTGAAGAGAAGATTGGAAGATTCGAAGGGGAAGTGGACCACCGAGCTGCACAACGTTTTGTGGGGGTACAGAACGACTCCAAGGAGCCCTACCAATGAAACTCCTTTCTCTCTAGCGTACGGCATGGAGGCTGTCATTCGTACAGAGATCAGTTTGCCTACAGTGCGTTCTTGGCACAGCAAGAAGAAGGATGGAGAGAAAGATCAAAACACAGTACTCATGGCTATTCATCTTGACCTGCTAGAAGAGAAGCGAGAAGATGCCAGCATTCAGATGAGGAGGTACCAGCAGCGATTGAGGAAAGCCTACAACAAGAAAGTACAACGGAGAGTGCTACAGGTCGGTGATCTCGTCCTCCGAAGAGTGTTCCAGAATACGAGAGAGCTTAACAGTGGCAAGTTGGGACCAAACTGGGAAGGGCCCTATATCGTAAAACGATTGGGAAGTCCTGGAGTCTGCTACTTGATAGACTTGCAAGGTAACCTCATCTCGAAATCTTGGAACATCATGAATCTGAGGCAATTCTTTCAATAGAATCTGAGATATGTTGTTTACATGCATCGTTGTGCTTACAAGTTTTTCAGTGATCTTACACAATCATAATGCTCATATTTCAACATGTGATTTGCTATATTATGTGCCTGCTCGTTGTGTGCCCGTTCATTGTCTACACTGTTCTCTGTCTGGTTCATCAGTGTAATATTGTGAATGTTTTGCAAGTAATTCAAATAAAGTTTTGACCGAACAACGTACTCATGACGAACACGAGTGGCTTATATAAGGATGTCATCTGAGCAAATCGAGTGGCTTAACCTAAGGACATCCTCTGAGCATGTGCTTCGGAACTGAGTTACATTGCGTTCGTCCTATGAATTTTATTTGTCAGATTGCATTCACAGTGAATTACGCGAATGATGTGTCTGGATCAGTGCTTGCTCGCAATGCTTGTTCATAAGTGATTTTTCGTAGTGCTTTGCTCATGGTGAACGATCGTAGTGCTTTGCTCATGGTGAACGATCGTAGTGCTTTGCTCATGGTGAACGATCGTAGTGCTTTACTCGTAGTGAACGATCGTAGCGCTTTACCCGTAGTGTTAACTCGTGGTGCTTTGATCGTAGTACTTAATCGTAGTGCTCTACTAGTAGTGCTTGTTCGTTGTGCTTTAATCATAGCGCTCTACTCATAGTGTTCTGCTCGTAGTGTTTTGATCAAAATAATTTATTTAGTGTGCAACAGTTATAATTACCACGAATATTCAAACATTCACATAGCGAGGCACCGTATTAACATCGGTGCAGTGAACTGTGAAAAATCATTCAATTACTCATGTTGTGTTCTTTCTTATTCTGTGTGCATGCGTTGTACTATGTTACGAGGTGAAAAGAAGTGCAAACATGGGAAAGAGGAGCGATCCATTCATATCAAAAGCCTATTTCTGGGCAATAACAGTGATAACCTCCCATAGGAGAGAAAAAGGAGAATTTACATCAACAAAAGAGAGAAGCAGAAACATAGGAAGGGGCAAGGGATCAGAAGAGCAGGAGATCGGAGGGACAGCAGGTCAGACGAGCTCAAGGTCAGCCTCTGTTGCCGTTGTAGCAGGGGCAGGAGTAGAGGCTTCAGCGATAGGGGCTTCCACCAGAGTAACTTCATCGGCAGCAGGAGGAAGCTCTGGAGCAGCAGGCTCGGAGTATGGCTCGGCAGGGAGGGGTGCAGGACCTTCAAGAGAGTGAGGCAACTCGACGCCTTGCACCTCGGGCTCGTTGTCGAGCTCGATCAGTTCTTTGCTCTGAAGCTCGGAGAACGTGGTGGCGTCCTCTTCATTGTCTTCCTTCAGGCGGCCTTGCTGGCGAAGCGAGTCGAGAACCTCTTTCTCGGTCTCAGCACGATCTTCATCCAAGAGCGTGTCCAGCTGAGACTGGTAATACTGCTGCAGTCTCAGGGTCACGGACCTCTCGGTGTCCTCTTTGGCTTTCTTGGCCTCCTCGAGCTCCTCTGCCAGTGCTACCTTGGCTGCCTCGGTCTCCTCCAGCTGTCTGCCCAAGACTTGGGAGACATGCTCCAGCTCGCTGATGCGAACAACAGCGTTCTCCACCTCCTGCTTGGCCTTCTTTACGGCCTCCTTTGCTGATCGTGCCTCGGCCTCAGCCTTCTCCCGTACCTTGGTGGCAGTGTTTAGCCTTACCTCAGCACGAACAGTATCAGCCTTGGATTGAGACAGATCAAAGTCTGCCTTGAGTCTCTCTTCAGCGAGAGTCTGCTCCAAAGTCTCCGTCCTATCCTTCCAGTAATTGATCCCATCTCGCAGCTGAGTGTACTTATTCTGGTTGCGATCACAGAGCTCTTGCACGAGCGTATTCATCTGCAAGGAAGTGTCTGGGCGTTAGCTCAACGAGAAGTAATATCTCCAACAGTTGAGGAAGAAGACGAGAGAGGGAGAAGCTTACTATCGCCACCGATTGGCAGGCGGCGTAGGACAACTCGGACAAGTGAAGTTGGCCGACCTCGGCGATGTCCTGGGGCAACCTCATCGCGTAGGTTATAGCTCGGGCGGCCGTCTCCGAGCTCTTCACCGACTCGTTCACGGTCGGTATCCCGAACCGAGAGAAGTCGGGAGACCAGCGCTGAACGAAGGCCGGCAGCATACTGGCCGGGAGACTCGTTGTGCTGGCTTCCGTTGCGGCCAAGGCAACCACAGCGGAGCTCGTGCTGGCGAGGGCAGTGGCAGCTTGAGAAGGGCCAGGCTCCGAGCTGACCTCGGGCACTGCCGTTGTCACCGCTGCTCTTGGGCTTGTTGGAGGAGCGGCAGAAGTGGAAGGAGGAGCAGCAATGGCTGCAATCTCTCTCTCCAGGCGTTTGTCCGCCTTGGCCTTCTTTCTGGCCTCATACTCGGCCTGGGTGGGCATCTTTCTCTTCGGGTCAGCAGTCGATGTACCCTTGGAAGAATGGCTCCTCTTCTTCGTTGGCGGTGGTGGCGGCTGAACCGTAGGACGAGCGAACCTCGGCTTCCTGCTTAGCGGTGGTGGATTTGTGTCAATCATATCTTCTTCTTCTTCAGCTAGATGAAGGGCTGGTGAAGGTGAGGAAGTGGAGGCGCCTTGTTGCTGTTGCTGTTGTTGGGTAGTTGCTGGAGTGCTGGCCGAGACCCGCGTGTCGGGGTTGAGTGGTTTCCACCTGATGTATTCCCCACCTCGAGCACGGCGGATACCGGTAAGAAGTTCTTCTTCTTCTGGGGCCAACTTCTTGTATGAGAATTTCTTTGGGTCCACTGCACACAAGAAAAAGTAAAAATGAGTACAACGAGGGAGTTAGCAGGACGAGAAGATACAGCGTACGACGAGAACGTAGTCAGGACGATGGTGCATAACGGACAACGGATGACTAGTGGTATACCTGCTTCCACTCGGAAGACGTTGGGGACCGAGGAATTCTCTGCCTTCCAGCCGCCAGAGACAACGAATGAAGTGGCTTTCCATTTTCTTTCTCTATCGAGAATGCTTGAGACGAGCTCTGGATAGTGGGGTTTCTTGTTCCACGAATAGTAGGAGTACAAACCATCGTCATTGTTTCGGCATCTGACGGCATGGCAAAAGTGGAATAGGTGCCTAGCCTCTATTGGGTAGCCGTCCTTGATGAATTTGATCATCATGGACATGTACTTGTGGAAGCTCGGGTGAATCTGCCCCGGAGCAAGTTGCAGGGTGGACAAGACCTCATCCAAGACGGGATGAAGAGGGAAGCGAAGGCCAGCCTCAAGCTGAGAGAGATAGACAACGGTACAGGCAGATCGCCTATCAATGATAACATCATCTCGCTTGAAGTGGAGATTGACATTGGAAGGGAAGTCGAAACGTTCCCTGTAACGGTTCAGATGTACCAACTGGTGTTGGCGCAGAGCTGAGGATTTTTCAATGTAGGCACCATGAGGTGCGCTACCTGTGCAACTGGCCTCATCATCGGAAGGGCCTCTAACTTCCTCTAACCTAGCGGGTTCTACGGGAACGATGGCGGCCATGGTGATTGGAAGAAACAGCGAAGAAGGGCAAAAACAGTAAACAGAGTAGACAGAGCAGAATCACTCTGAGAACCAGAGAAGAGGGAAATGGAGAAACAGTAAAGAAATAATAAGAGATAGGGGTGAAGGGCGTACCAAACCAAAGAACTCAGAGAGATTGTTGAAGAGCTTGAGGAAGATGAACTTTCAGATGAGAAGAGAATTCGGCAGAGTAACAGTGCTTGATGAAACAGGGTGAAAGAGAAGGAGGATTCGGTGGGATTTTATAAGCATCTCCGGTTTGTGAAAGTACGCCACTGCCCTTCATCTAAGCCGTACACCTGTGCCAGCGGAAATGAAAGTAGTGGTAAGACCGTCTTTTCACCAAATAGAGTAACCGTCAGGGTCATTAAAATGTTTGAAATTCAAATCGACGATGATGACAGCCTGTCCGCATTAAAGAGACGTGACGGTTCGCACGCGTAACCGGCTGACGTGAACGGTCGACCCTCCCAGCAAGCGTTTAAAGCACGCAACGTTTCGTCTTCCGGAGCAGTGCCAGGTATGATATTTTTGTCCGTTTATGACGCTTCGAACTACGTTCCAAGCATCATAAAGGGGCAAATTGTAACGGATAAAATTCGTAAAACCAACTCAGCTTTGAGGGACGAGCTCGTTTTTGTCGTTTTGTTCACGAAAGTGACACGTGACACAAGTTGGGGTCACGAGCTTAAAATATCGGGGCCACACGTTGTCCGATGCACAACGATCCCGTTGTGCGCATTACGACGTCTTTGTTCTCTTGCAGAACAACGTTTCCGTTGTGACTTTGACGACGTGCTCGTTGTCTAAAGCACAACGTGAACATTGTGCTCTTGACAACGTCGTTGTCATTGCGCGAACAACGAGACCGTTGTCTCACCGACAACGAGGTCGTGCTGTGTTTTGAGGCATCTACGCCGTAACCGAGCTTGGGTCAACAACGAGACCGACTCATAGGAGGAAGTGATCAGGAGGCGATCCATAATTCCGACAAGTGTGCCGAACTCGCCGTTTCGTGCCGAAAGCACTGTCTTGGCATTTAATGCTGGTCACTTCTGCGTACCGTCCGATCCCGTCCGATTGGACTTTTAGGAGGCTCTCGCGTGTAGTGCAACCGGCGGCAGATGTGTCTAAGATATTTGGCAATGAGTACACAGACACGTGGTATGGACACCTATGGCCATCTATGGTCATCGATGGCCATACCAGCCTTGCCCTATAAAAGCCCCGTGATTTTTAGTGCACAGGACACCTGATCATGAACCCAGATCCGAGAATACGTGTTCAGTGCTCCTAGTGCCTTGAGTATTTTTCTGTGTTTGTTCTTGTGCTTACTGTTCACCATCTTCTACCCCTACTGACTTTACCATCGGAGTACAGGTCAGGGTGCCACACCCTCCGCTCCAACCTTCTACCAGTAAACCGGAGCGTGGAAGTAGCCGCTGCTGATAGCGTGGTCCGTCCTGTAATGTTTTCCCGCACAAAAGGATGAAAACATCTTTTTTTACATAAGATCTTCTTCGGTTGACGCTGACAAGGAGATACCAACGCCCACTCCCAAAGTGCACTACCTTAATAGGTGTACTAACGTATGTGACGTGTTGGGACTTGGTGCTGCGTGGAGAAGACCCCAAGTCTTTTTTTCTGTTTTCCGTAACATCATATGCGCAATGTAATTAGAAATGGTGGCATGCCCTTGCTGAAGTGTGTTCATCCTGTAGACGTGGAGAAAATACTTGCTGAGCTACATGAAGGTATATGTGGCATTCATTCGGGCAGAACCATTGCCCATCGAGCTCTGGGGCAAGGTTACTTCTGGCCTTATATGCAGGCCGATGCTCAGAAGTACGTGAAGAGGTGCAGCCAGTGCCAGCGGTTTGCGCTTGATTCATGCTCCAGCTCAAGAGCTCAGCACTGTATCACAACCTTGGCCATTTGCGCGGTGGGGACTTGATATTGTGGGACCTTTCCCGAGGGCTCCAGGGAATCTGATCTTTCTTCTAGTGGCAACTGACTACTTCTCACGGTGGATTGAAGCCGTTCCCCTTGCACGTATCAGAGAACAAGAGGTGAAGAAGTTCTTGTGGGAGCACATCATCTGCAGATTTGGCATACCGCAGTCTATCGTTACTGACAACGGGAAGCAGTTCTCAGGACGGCTGATTGCCGACTTTTGCAGCGAGCTGAAGATCAAGCACGTCTTCTCTTCCCCTTATTATCCTCAAGGGAATGGATTGGCCGAGGCAGCCAACAAGAATTTCTCAATGCCTTGAAGAGAAGATTGGAAATTCGAAGGGGAAGTGGACCACCGAGCTGCACAAGTTTTGTGGGGGTACAGAACGACTCCAAGGAGCCCTACCAATGAAACTCCTTTCTCTCTAGCGTACGGCATGGAGGCTGTCATTCCTACAGAGATCAGTTTGCCTACAGTGCGTTCTTGGCACAGCAAGAAGAAGGATGGAGAGAAAGATCAAACACAATACTCATGGCTATTCATCTTGACCTGCTAGAAGAGAAGCGAGAAGATGCCAGCATTCAGATGAGGAGGTACCAGCAGCGATTGAGGAAAGCCTACAACAAGAAAGTACAACGGAGAGTGCTACAGGTCGGTGATCTCGTCCTCCGAAGAGTGTTCCAGAATACGAGAGAGCTTAAAGTGGCAAGTTGGGACCAAAATGGGAAGGGCCCTATATCGTAGAACGATTGGGAAGTCCTGGAGTCTGCTACTTGAAAGACTTGCAAGGTAACCTCATCTCGAAATCTTGGAACATCATGAATCTGAGGCAATTCTTTCAAAGAATCTGAGATATGCTGTTTACATGCATCGTTGTGCTTACAAGTTTTTCAGTGATCTTACACAATCTTAATGCTCATATTTCAACATGTGATTTGCTATATTATGTGCCTGCTCGTTGTGTGCCCGTTCATTGTCTACACTGTTCTCTGTCTGGTTCATCAGTGTAATATTGTGAATGTTTTGCAAGTAATTCAAATAAAGTTTTGACCGAACAACGTACCATGACGAACACGAGTGGCTTATATAAGGATGTCATCTGAGCAAATTGAGTGGCTTAACCTAATGACATCCTCTGAGCATGTGCTTCGGAACTGAGTTACATTGCGTTCGTCCTATGAATTTTATTTGTCAGATTGCATTCACAGTGAATTACGCGAATGATGTGTCTGGATCAGTGCTTGCTCGCAATGCTTGTTCATAAGTGATTTTTCATAGTGCTTTGCTCATGGTGAACGATCGTAGTGCTTTGCTCATGGTGAACGATCGTAGTGTTTTGCTCATGGTGAACGATCGTAGTGCTTTACTCGTAGTGAACGATCGTAGCGCTTTACCCGTAGTGTTAACTCGTGGTGCTTTGATCGTAGTACTTAATTGTAGTGCTCTACTAGTAGTGCTTGTTCGTTGTGCTTTAATCATAGCGCTCTACTCATAGTGTTTCTCGTAGTGTTTTGATCAAAAATTTATTTAGTGTGCAACAGTTTAATTACCACGAATATTCAAACATTCACATAGCGAGGCACCGTATTAACATCGGTGCAGTGAACTGTGAAAAATCATTCAATTACTCATGTTGTGTTCTTTCTTATTCTGTGTGCATGCGTTGTACTATGTTACGAGGTGAAAGGAAGTGCAAACAGGGAAAGAGGGCGATCCATTCATATCAAAAGCCTATTTCTGGCAATAACAGTGATAACCTCCCATAGGAGAGAAAAAGGAAAATTTACATCAACAAAAGAGAGAAGCAGAAACATAGGAAGGGGCAAGGGATCAGAAGAGCGGAGATCGGAGGGACAGCAGGTCAGACGAGCTCAAGGTCAGCCTCTGTTGCCGTTGTAGCAGGGGCAGGAGTAGAGGTTTCAGCGATAGGGGCTTCCACCGGAGTAACTTCATCGGCAGCAGGAGGAAGCTCTGGAGCAGCAGGCTCGGAGTATGGCTCGGTAGGGAGGGGTGCAGGACCTTCAAGAAGTGAGGCAACTCGACGCCTTGCACCTCGGGCTCGTTGTCGAGCTCGATCAGTTCTTTGCTCGAAGCTCGGAGAACGTGGTGGCGTCCTCTTCATTGTCTTCCTTCAGGCGGCCTTGCTGGCGAAGCGAGTCGAGAACCTCTTTCTCGGTCTCAGCACGATCTTCATCCAAGAGCGTGTCCAGCTGAGACTGGTAATACTGCTGCAGTCTCAGGGTCACGGACCTCTCGGTGTCCTCTTTGGCTTTCTTGGCCTCCTCGAGCTCCTCTGCCAGTGCTACCTTGGCTGCCTCGGTCTCCTCCAGCTGTCTGCCCAAGACTTGGGAGACATGCTCCAGCTCGCTGATGCGACAACAGCGTTCTCCACCTCCTGCTTGGCCTTCTTTTCGGCCTCCTTTGCTGATCGTGCCTCGGCCTCAGCCTTCTCCCGTACCTTGGTGGCAGTGTTTAGCCTTACCTCAGCACGAACAGTATCAGCCTTGGATTGAGACAGATCAAAGTCCGCCTTGAGTCTCTCTTCAGCGGAGTCTGCTCCAGAGTCTCCGTCCTATCCTTCCAGTAATTGATCCCATCTCGCAGCTGAGTGTACTTGTCCTGGCTGCGATCGCAGAGCTCTTGCACGAGCGTATTCATCTGCAAGGAAGTGTCTGGGCGTTAGCACAACGAGAAGTAATATCTCCAACAGTTGAGGAAGAAGACGAGAGAGGGAGAAGCTTACTATCGCCACCGATTGGCAGGCGGCGTAGGACAACTCGGACAAGTGAAGTTGGCCGACCTCGGCGATGTCCTGGGGCAACCTCATCGCGTGGGTTATAGCTCGGGCGGCCGTCTCCGAGCTCTTCACCGACTCGTTCACGGACGGTATCCCGAACCGAGAAAAGTCGGGAGACCAGCGCTGAACGAAGGCCGGCAGCATATTGGCCGGGAGACTCGTTGTGCCGGCTTCCGTTGCGGCCAAGGCAACCACAGCGGAGCTCGTGCTGGCGAGGGCAGTGGCAGCTTGAGAAGGGCCAGGCGCTGGGCTAAACTCAGGCACTGCCGTTGTCGCCTCGGCTCCTAGGCTTGTTGGAGGAGCGGCAGGGGCGGAAGGAGGAGCAGCAATGGCCGCAATCTCTTTCTCCAGGCGTTTGTCCGCCTTAGCCTTCTTCCTGGCCTCGTACTCGGCCTGGGTGGGCATCTTTCTCTTCGGGTCAGCAGTCGCTGTACCCTTGGAAGAATGGCCCCTTTTCTTCGTTGGCGGTGGTGGCAGTGGTGGCGGCTGAACCGTAGGCCGAGCGGACCTCGGCTTCCTGCTTAGCGGTGGTGGATTTGCGTCAGTCATATTTCTTCTTTTCTTCTTCTTCAGCTAGATGAAGGGCTGGTGAAGGTGAGGAAGTGGAGGCGCCTTGTTGCTGTTGTGTTGTTGGGTAGTTGCTGGAGTGCTGGCCGAGACCCGCGTGTCGGGGTTGAGTGGTTTCCACCTGATGTATTCCCCACCTCGAGCACGGCGGATACCGGTAAGAATTCTTCTTCTTCTGGGGCCAACTTCTTGTATGGAAATTTCTTTGGGTCCACTGCACACAAGAAAAGCAAAAATGAGTACAACGAGGGAGTTAACAGGACGAGAAGATACAGCGTACAACGAGAACGTAGTCAGGACGATGGTGCACAACGGACAACGGATGACTAGTGGTATACCTGCTTCCACTCGGAAGACGTTGGGGACCGGGAATTCTCTGCCTTCCAGCCGCCAGAGACAACGAATGGAGTGGCTTTCCATTTTCTTTCTCTATCGAGAATGCCTGAGACAGCTCTGGATAGTGGGGTTTCTTGTTCCACGAATAGTAGGAGTACAGACCATCGTCATTGTTTCGGCATCTGACGGCATGGCAGAAGTGGAATAGGTGCCTAGCCTCTATTGGGTAGCCGTCCTTGATGAATTTGATCATCATGGACATGTACTTGTGGAAGCTCGGGTGCATCTGCCCCGGAGCAAGTTGCAGGGTGGACAGAACTTCATCCAAGACAGGATGAAGAGGGAAGCGAAGGCCAGCCTCAAGCTGGGAGAGATAGACAACGGTACAGGCAGAGCGCCTATCTATGATAACATCATCTCGCTTGAAGTGGAGATTGACGTTGGAAGGGAAGTCGAAACGTTCCCTGTAACGGTTCAGATGACCAACTGGTACTGGCGCAGAACTGAGGATTTTTCAATGTAGGCACCGTGAGGTGCGCTACCTGTGCAACTGGCCTCATCATCGGAGGGGCCTCTAACTTCCCTAACCTAGCGGGTTCTACGGGAACGATGGCGGCCATGGAGATTGGAAGAAACAGCGAAAAAGGGTAAAAAAATAAACAGAGCAACAGAGTAGACAGAGCAGAATCACTCTGAGAACCAGAGAAGGGAGAAATGGGGAAACAGTAAAGAAATAAAAGAGATAGGGGTGAAGGGCGTACCGACCAAAGAACTCAGAGAGATTGTTGAAGAGCTTGAGGAAGGTGAACTTTCAGATGAGAAGAGAATTCGGCAGAGTAACAGTGCTTGATGAAACAGGGTGAAAGAGAAGGAGGATTCGGTGGGATTTTATAAGCATCTCTGGTTTGCAAAAGTACACCACTACCCCTTCATCTGAGGCGTACACCTGTATCAACGGAATTAAGAGTAGTGGCAAGACCGTCTTTTCACCAAATAGAGTAACCGTCAGGGTCATTAAGCGTTTGAAATTCAAATCGATGATGATGACAGCCTGTCCGCATTAAAGAGACGTGACGGTTCGCACGCGTAACCAGCTGACGCGAACGGTCGACCTTCCCAGCAAGCGTTTAAAGCACGCAACGTTTCGTCTTCCGGAGCAGTGCCAGGTATGATCTTTTTGTCCGTTTATGACGCTTCGAACTACGTTCCAAGTATCATAAAGGGGCAATTGTAACGGATAAAATTCGTAAAACCAACTCAGCGTTGAGGGACGAGCTCGTTTTTGTCGTTTTGTTCACGAAAGTGACACGTGGACACAAGTTGGGGGTCACGAGCTTAAAATATCGGGGTCACACGTTGTCCGATGCACAACGGTCCGTTGTGCGCATTACGACGTCTTTGTTCTCTTGCAGAACAACGTTTCCGTTGTGACTTTGACGACGCGCTCGTTGTCCAAAGCACAACGTGACGTTGTGCTCTTGACAACGCCGTGTCGTTGCGCGAGCAACGAGACCGTTGTCTCACCGACAATGAGGTCGTGCTGTGTTTAAGGCATCTACGCCGTAACCGAGCTTGGGTCAACAACTAGACCGACTCGTAGGAGGAAGTGATCAGGAGGCGATCCATAATTCCGACAAGTGTGCCGAACTCGCCGTTTCGTGCCGAAAGCACTGTCTTGGCATTTAATGCTGGTCACTTCTGCCTACCGTCCGATCCCGTCCGATTGGACTTTTAGGAGGGTCTCGCGTGTAGTGCAACCGGCGGCAGATATGTCTAAGATATTTGGCAATGAGTGCACAGACACGTGGTATGGACACCTATGACCATCTATGGTCATCGATGGCCATACCAGCCTTGCCCTATAAAAACCCCGTGATTTTTAGTGCATAGGACACCTGATCAAAACCCAGATCCGAGAATATGTGTTCAGTGCTCCTAGTGCCTTGAGTATTTTTTCAGTGTTTGTTCTTGTGCTTACGGTTCACCATCTCCTACCCTACTGACTTTACCATCGGAGTACAGGTCAGGGTGCCACACCCTCCGCTCCAACCTTCTACCAGTAAACCAGGACGTGGAAGTAGCTGCTGCTGACGCGTGTTCGTCCGGTATTTTTTCCCCGCACAAAAGAGATGAAAACATCTTTTTTTTACATAAGATCTTCTTCGGTTGACGCTGACAAGGAGACTACCAACGCCCACTCCCAAAGTGCCACTACCTTAATAGGTGTACATACGTATGTGACGTGTTGGGACTTGGTGCTGCGTGGAGAAGACCCCAAGTCTTTTTTCTAGTTTTTCCGTAACATCATATGCGCAATGTAATTAGAAATGGTGGCATGGCCACGCAGTAAAATTTCTTGAGAGCCCCACAAAAGATTTGCGCGCGCTAAGCATGACGCTTACATGATGGGTAGCAAAGAAAAACATATGAAATGGTTGGTTCTTTGCATTATAGTGTTCATTAAGGGTTTTAACTATATGGTTGTCCTTTTAGATATTGTTGTCGGGATGCTTAAATAAACTGGGGATGAAATATACATCGAGTTTAAATGAGGCCCACCACTGTTAGTTAAACGTCCCTAGCGTTGTCACTCAACAACCAGCAACTGGGTTTTCAATTCCCCTCAAATCTTATTGAAGCTTCTCCACCGTGACTCTTTCTATAGACATAAACAGTAAAATCTCATATACCATGTTTGGTATTAGTCTCGTTTTTTATTGGAAAATTTTCTATACGTGTATTAGGAAACACAAACATGCATAAATATAGCTTAGATACTACTCAAATTCCTGCATTTTTTTTTCTCTATTTGTTTTTTTTTAATAAAGAAAACCACTTAGTGGGAGTGGGGGTTTGAGACCCTACCGGTTTCTTAATTAGAAAAGCTGGGGGACATAAAACCTTACCTAAAAAAGACTAACTCAAACACCAGACTCTAAGACTAATTAACCATACGGATACATCCAAGTTCAACTTTATCCAAAAAAATGATAGATCTGAGCTTAGGAGGAATATCTTCATTTGCAAGGAAGAAACCCAAATCTTACATATCGCAACCAAGATTGGCAAGAAAATCAACGGCCTCCATGTGTACATTCATTGATTTATATCGTATTGACGTAGGTATCATTTAGGACATCTATATAGAATTTACATTATTACACACCAAGATAAAGATTAAGAATTGAAGCTACAGTAGAAGTGTGTAATAACTCAACCCTATAAGTCTCATTCATGCAAATGAAAAATTCTCTCTCAACACACAAATCCGTTTCACTCCTTAATAGTTGCTTAAGTATTTCTCTAGGATTTCTATCCTAAACTGAGGATCTAAGCTGTGAAAAATGTGGTTACTCTAAGTAGTGCCTAGAGGACAAGGTGGAGTTTTTCCATCTCCAATGACCGGTACGTTAAAAAGTATTGGTCGTTACCTTAACTTATGGCATATTACATCCTAACAGAGTCAATGTGGTTTCATCATCAATAGACTCCAATTTGGTTTCATCATCAATAGAGATTCCAGCTACAATTTTCAAGAGATCAAGCTAAATCTTGACGCTTTGACAGAGTATTTACCTGTAGAAAATGGTGGCGAACGCGTCCCATATCCTATCCTGGTGGCATATATACCTCGGGCTGATAGTCAGGAGGGTGTTGTCAGACATAGTCAAATCCTCATTATCCTTATGAGTTGTGGGTGAAACATTACCTCATTTCTCATCCCCGTAGCACGTGTATCACAGGCTTGAGTGCCGAGGAAGTTTCCTGCCCAGCGGACAATCAATTCCCGCCAAGGATTAGTGCATTCATTCCACATCTTCAAATCTTCTTCCCAAACAATTTAACATCCTGTAGAACTATGAGTCTTCTCACAGAGTGATCACAATGTGTCGAAAGATCAAAGACATTAGGCCTTACAATCCCATTATGCGGCGTCTTTTGTGTCGGGATAAGTAGAAGGTGAATGATCTGCCTTACAGGTATAGACCTATTCTGCAAGGGAGTGTTCCGAAACTTATGGTTTGGAGGGCGTCAAAAAATTGTTAAGGTTTGTGATGTCGTGGCAAGGCAAATAATGGATTCATTACAAGAAACGAAGGTGTTCCATTGGTGGTCCATGGCTAATACAGGCGTCGGTAAAGCCTACCGCCGTTAAGTACCCAAGGAATTATTTCCGTGGCTATTACGTAATATTCAATTTCCTTTCATAACCGTAAGTAACTATAGATTAATATCCACGAATATTGTACCATGGCTATATATTGTTACCCATGGAAATTGTACAGCGGGTATATATAATTACCCACAGAAATTGTTCCGTGGCTATTACCCATGAAAATTTTACCGTGGCTATATATTATTACCCATGGAAATTTTACCGTGGCTAATAATATACATGTTTTTTATATTCGTTTACCCACGGTAATATTTCCATGGATAATCCCCCTGTTTACAAAGACAGAACCGTTTACAAGGAAAAAAAAAAAAACAGAACCTGTTTACAAAGACAACCTGTTTAAATAAAAAAAAAAAAAAACAGAGGCTGTCACCTGTATACCTGTTTTCAAAGACAAGCAAAGCGAGAAAATTCCAAATAAAAACTAATCAAATGTAAGGTATCAATCCATGTATACAAAAATAAATGAGTAGATCATCTCAATGTTTAATATTACACAAATGACCCTATTCACGATGACAATCGCAAAAAGAAAAGTAGGTGCGTGAAACATAAAGACAGATCATGTCATCAATGTTGGGTAGCATCTGGCGACTGAGTATCGTTTGTGTCATACTCTGAATATGTGGGCATATTGTTAACATTCCGCTTGAAGCTATCCATATAGCCTTGCAATTGTGTCACTCTGCCTTGCAGGGAAGAAATGATTTCCCCTTGTGACTATCATCGCCATGAGTGTCGCCTTAGATGCGGTATGTCGAGCCTCGGATGCATTCAATTGGCGTTGCAACCGCTCAGTATCTGCTCTGGCGCTTGCTACACGCATATCAGTGGGTGTGACCCCATGCCCATATGTACGCACACGCCCATGAGTGTCGGGACCCATGACTTGCATGAAAAACTTATTCCGAGCAGTGCTGCTAGCACTGCTCTCAGGGCGCTGGGTCATGATGTCATTAACCTGTCTCTAAAATCCATAAACGATTCAAATCAAAATAGGCGGCTACCAAAATTAAGGCAATATGGACATTTTAACACTGATAATACTATAGATTCCTTTAGCGTATACATACCATCACCATCTCGGACGCTGCATCCACAAGGGTCTCATCCCGTTTTGTGTGAGTGAGTGTCCATAACGTCAACCTATCGGACTCCTCTCCCTCAGGATGTGCACGTTGCTATCAACATAAAAAATTTACAAAATTAAACAAATGTATACGGACTGAAATTAAAAGTTAATAAAGTAATACAAACATGTTAAAATTAAACAACCTTGAAGAAAATGTTAAACCACCACATGTATGGATGGGAGGTGGATCAATATTAATATAACCTTGACTGTTACCCCCACCCCCTCTTAATCTCTAATACATCAATCATAGCTTTGACCTCTCTCTTTCTCTCTCTCTCTCACACACACACATGTATGGTCACATGTTTACAAGCCTGGCCCTTGGATGTTAATATGGTGCAAGTGTAACAAATAACTAAGAATAGGAAATTTCTGCAAGAGGCCCTAAGAGATTAATTGTGTAGTATGCAGCATTACCCATTTGTCCATAGGCAAGTATATATTATGAAGAGGAATCTTTGTGTCAGAGAAAGTAAGAAAAATGAAAGAAAAGGAAGATGAGAATCTAGGTCTGATATAGGTTATTTAATCAACTATTAGTAGTATCAAAAGGCTCCTTAGAGACAATTTTATAAACCCAACATGCAGACATGATGAAGGCAAAGCAAAACAAATCAAATCAGGAAAGGCAACAAACATCAACATAATCAGTGAGTGTTTCGTGCATCTTAGACAGATCATATGGGTTTTCTGACTCTTCCAACAATCACCAACAAGGTGATGGAGATAGTTCCATCTCTGAGAAAATGATAGACATGCCTTTCACATTCAGTGATGCATATGTTCAGTGCATTTCTCAAGATGGCAACTCCAAAACTGTCATTTTTCACTTCACTAGAAGGGAGAAAAAACAGAGATCTTCCATTCCGCAAGTGGCATAATAGCATCAGATTGATGTGTTCTCCCCACATGTTGGCAGGTGTTAGGATAGCTTATATATATAATAAAGATGCAGCCAAATTACCAAAAAAGGAAGTGTTTTTTCTCTTATATATATTATATATATTCCTATTTTACTTTTAGATGCTGTCTTTTCTTGTGTCAATGTGTGCTTCATTTGTCAGCATATAATTGCCGGCCTAGAAAAAGATAATGAAAATGGAAGTTCTTTGAGCTAGCTCTTAAGCTGCACCTCATCCACACTAGTCAACTCTTATACTATAACAATTAAATAATGCTTTCACTTCTATGAGACAGATGGTATTTAGCAAGTAATAAAGCTAATTAGATACCCATGATATTCTTTTCTAAAGCCTAGTGATGTTCATGATCAGAATGCAGGATAACTGGGATCATATCTCAAAGACCTGGGGTTCTGGATTTCTCATATCCTGCTTCATCAGTGCCTCTTGTCTCACCAGTCTGTCTCTACTCTCCTCTCCTTTTCTTTATTTGGCTCATCTTTCTTGCTTACATTGCAATGTTTTACTTCATCTACTTGGGCATACCAAAGGATTATGTGTTAATGGAACTGATCTTTTTCTCATTTCAGTTTTCTTCATATGAGAAGATAAATGTAGAGGAATTCTTTGCAAGCCGTATTAAGCCTTCGATAGCAAGGACTTTGAAGCAGAGCATTGAACGGGTCCACATAAAAGCAAAGTGGGTTCAAAGATCAAAGAATGAGGAGTACCTAGCTGAGGTAGTCAAGGAGTTGGCATACAAGAAGTACTAGGAATCATTTTGTTTGGTATCATAACAGGATGGTGTATAAATGCAACAATTGATGCAAATTGATGGTGTATAAACAGGATATGAAACATGAATGCAAATCAGCTATTCTTCTAGTCCGCAGTTTGGCTCCTTCCTACCCATTATGGAGTGATGCAAATTCATAAGGATGTACCTGCTATAGAATCAACTAATCCCAGTTTTTCTTTGGGAATTCTTACACTGTAAGTCTGTATAGCATCTTTAAAGTTTAGATCATGCTCATTAAATTAACTAATCTTTCATGTATAGCATCAAGCATCATTCCAGTCTTACCACAAAAAAAAAGCATATCATTCTAGAAATCGAACTCGAAAACTAATCGCAATACAAATACAAGAGTACTTGAAGGACAGTTTAGGGGAAAAACATACATTAATGGCTAGCTAGGGAGAAAACATATACCAAGGGAAAACATACACTTATTCCGTGCATATCATCAGCTTCAGGTAGTTCATCTTCAACTGTTGGGCCCCCTCAGTGTGGTAATTCCCCGTGAAAAATCCAAACGTTGTTGGCATACCCCTTTAGAAATCCATCAACTATTAAATGCTCTTTTACTTGTGGTCGATATCTCGAAAAAATGTTTGAACATTGCTTACATGGACATTTGATCTTTCCATTGTACTCTGAATGGTCAAATGCAAAGTCTAAGAATCGTTCGACACCCGCTTCATATATAGGGCTCAGCCTGTTTAAACTGACCCAAGTCTTATCCATAATGGATTCCCGAAGAGTAAAAGATACAAGGACACTGAAATAGAACAGAAGACAATAATGAAATGCATGCGACATACCATTATGATTTTAGTGTAATGAATTTCGGCAACATTTCCCCATGGCTCTCCAGGTACACGACTTAGACAAGTGGAGAACATGCCACTTTAATTGTCTAAATATGTACCCAAAGAGCAATGTGAAGCACTGCCAAAAATTTCATAAATATGGATTGCATTGACACAAGCGATCAACTGTATTGGGGATTATGCATTCCCAAACTGTCCACATGGACAATTCAAGAATCAATTGCATGCAAGAGTAAATGCTTGTCACACAATGATTCTTGAACGGGAGATCTAAGGTTTCAATGAATGCATGCATATGAATCTTAAATAAATAGAGGAAGGTGTTAGGTACGCCTAACACCTTCTTCCAATGATGGTAACAAACTACCTAGGGTTAGTACAGTTACATAACTTATGGTTCACTGGATGGTAAATAAAATAATGTCAAGTCCATTTCAAACCCATTGAAATGCCCAAACAAGTTAATGTTAGTTAGGGAATAACTGAAATTTACTAAAAGTGCCATGAATTACTTAAATTCACTTACTTGGGCACTCATGTCATGATCTTAGATTGATGGTACTCGGGTATTGCGAAACTCAATCATGCAATCATACTTGTGTACTTACTTTTTGACTTACTTTCAATCTACTTGTTATCAGAATTTTATTATGCTTGTGCATATATCATTATCATGTGTGAGAAGTAATAAACCCTCAGTTAAGTTACACCTTAAATCATTAGTAAGGGGTCATCAAAAATCCATCATGGCGACTCATATCACCATGATAAAAATCCTAAGCAACAAAACCATAATTCAAGGCTCGTTTACCCAAACATATATCACAACATGCAAAACCAAATATTATACATCATTCATCATGACATATAGTTCTCATGGTTTGTAAATTAAACATGCATAATCAAGGATCTCAAAATAACATCATGACATCATTCGCCATGCATTAATTTCAACTAGTGCATACATAGAGATAATATCCCTAAAATCCCTATTTACACAAATCCAACAATCTTGCATCAAGACTTACCATTATACAATTGAACTCCGGAACACATCCCTTCCTCCATGTTTGAATCATACAAAACTTCACATCATTCCCTTCCTCCATATTAAATCATATAATCATTCATTATATACTTTTCTTACTTTAAAAATCATGATAAGACTTACATAAGGAAAATCTATACAATATAATCATGCTTATTCTTCATCCTTACTTAAAATCTCAACCTCTTATTTTTACTTAGTATCAATGATTATAATATGATAAAGTAGGAGAATATACCTTTCTTCATCACTTCCTTACGATCTTAAGCTTGCGAACAAGTTCAATCTTGATCTTCAAGGTCTTTCTCCTTCTCCAAGCGAAAGCCCTTCCAAAACCCTAGGTTTGTCTCTCATTGGATCTCTAACAACTCTTAGAATGTTTGGAAACCCTAAATTCACAAGTTAAAGACCTATTTATAAAGTTAGGAGTCCTAAACAATTACTAATTCTCAGAAAAAAAATTGTATTTAGAACGTTTTCTGGGCAAATCCATAATGGGCAATTGACTAGTGAGGTGGAGTGGTTGACCAGTGGGTGGGTGGTCGACCGGTGGACTTGCCCTTTTCTGCCATTTTCCCCCATAAATTATTTTCTCAGTGCATGAAGCATTGGTCGACCCGTGGGAAGGGGGGGTCGACCGGTGGACCTTGTTTTTGCCTATTTGGGTTGGTTTTAACTTATTTAAACGTTTGATCAATGCACATTACAATTATAATTGACATAGAACCATTAAATGCTATAAATTGACATGAATAGCAAGAACATCATTCAATTTACACAATTATCAAGACATGCAAGTTTTGAGTCTCTACACTTAGAGATCATTGTTCTTCCCTCTTCCTCTTAATCATGTTTATGTCCATCATTCTTTGTTCTTCAATTTCTCATCTTAGATTCACTATTTCCTTTTCGCAATACTGGATTATTACAGCCAGGTATTTGGTTTAGGTTAATCTAGATTGTAGAACTTTTCCAGATCTTCTATTTTACTCTAGATCCACATTGTCAAATTCTGGGTCAAACAAACCCGAAAGAAAAGTCCAAAAGAAAATGTGATTGCCAAGAGTATCGGTTTTGAGAGATATTATTGTACATTTAAAAACTATGAATCTTTCATATGGAGAATATTCAGTGCATCAATTCCTAAATTGTTTTACCTTGTAATGGGTTCGATGCCTAAAATGATCTGATGACTTAAACATCTTCAATTAGACTGATTTTTTTGGCACACCTTAGGGATGAGAGACATATCATTAGTTTTTTTTTTAGGCCCCAAAGAGTACCACAAGCCGCTCAAATGTCACACATATGCTACCTAACAGACACTCTCTCTCTCTCTATATATATATACATACTAGTGGGTTGCACGTGTGATGCGCGTGAGAGAGAGGGGAGGGGGAGAGAGATTGAGAAGAGGAACCCTAGTGAAGGGCAATTTGAGAAAACATCAAAGAATATTTTGGGTCAAATAATTGTCAGGGACACGTTGGGTATAGAAACATGACGTAGGGACATTTTGAGAACCAAAAAGCTTTAGGGGCATTTTGAGTATATGGAAAAATTGAGGGCATTTTGGGTATATAAACTTGAGGGACATTTAAAAAAAAAAAAAAGAAATATGGGCAAACTTGATGAGCATTTTGGGTTAAAAATTTTGTGAGGTCATTTTGGATATAAAAATTTGACTGCATTTTGGAAACTAAAAAATAATCGGGACATTTTGACTATAGGAAAAAATTTTAGGGCAATTTGTGTATAGAAACCTGACTTAAGGGCATTTTGAATTAAAAAAAAAAAAAACTTTAGGGACATTCTGGCCAATAAAATCTAAAATATATATTTTTAATAATAAAAAGACATGATCCAACCGGACCAGTCGAACCAGGAACCAATCATCTGACCGGTTCGACAGTCGATCCGGTTATGAAAACATTACTTTATATATTAATAAAGGTCAATTTTAGAATTAAATTAAAATTTAATCAACTTTCTAAGTCTTCTATATTTTTTTTTGTTGAAAAATTCCCCTAATTTAGTAAAATCTAAAAGTAATAAAGGGTAATTTGGAAACTAAGCTTGAATTCAATTAAATTTTTTAATTATCATTTTATTTATATATTAATAAAGGGATAGTTTTTAAGCTAAATTCAATCAACTTTTTAAAGTGCCATTATTTTTTATATATAAGTAAAGGGTAGTTCTGGAATTAAGTAAAATTCAGGCAAAGTTTTGAACCCATATGTGTATTGGGTAGTTTTGGAATTAACTAAAATTCAGGCAAAGTTTTGAACCCATATGTGTATAGGGTAGTTTTGGAATTAACTAAAATTCAATCAACGTTTGAACATATATGAGTAAAGGGCAATTTTGGAATTAACTAAAATTCTTTAAACATTATGAACCCTTATGAGTAAAGGGTAGTTTTGGAATTATGAGAAATTCATTCAACGTTTTGAACATGCCTATCCGCTTTATATAAATAAAGACTAGTGGGCGGCACATGCGAATACACGTGAGAGAGAGGAAAAAGAGAGAGACTGGGAAGAGAGACCTTAGTGAGGGCATTTCGAAAAAAAAAAAAGAGGAATATTTTGGGTATAGAAACTTGAGGGATATTTTGGATAAAATAAATTTGAGAGACACGTTGCTTATAGGAATATGGCGTAGAGACAATTTAAGAACCAAAAGCTTTAGAGACATTTTGGGTATAACAAAGAAAAGGGGTGGGCGGGGCCTTGGAGAGACGTTCTTCTTTCAGAGCGTTTTGCCAAGAGAGCGAGAAGTCCAGTTACGCCACTAAGGTCACCATGTGTCCATTTTAACACTCCTTAATTGTGATTACTCGGTTGCGCCACTGACGTCACCACGTGTCCCTTTTAACACTCCTTAATTGATTACTTCCTAGGTTGACAGTCAGGAGGGAATTCTGAGATGTATCTTACCCCATTTTCCTGTGGGCTATTGGAGGAAAACATGGTCTCCATAGTCTCATTCTCTCGTACTAGATGATTGAGGCCTGACGGTGGATATCGTATCCACCCTGAGAATAGTGCCCTTGTCCAACACTTATGATTTCTCTAGACAAGGTATCCCAAAGGCTTATGACCCGCCTTTGGTGTATAAACTTCTTCTTGAAGTAGTTTAATCTTTTAACCTTTGAAGAATGTATCCAAAGTATTGTTTGGGTCATAACAGTTTAAAGGATAAGTCATAACTTAAAGTTGGTTATGGTGGCTTGATGAGCTGACAGCTATTTTCTAAAAGAACACGCGATATTTAATAGATAGACTCCCTTTAACGGATGTAGGTTACTTTTAATAGAATATAAATTAGTTACCAACAGAATGACTCCACTTAACGGAAAACAGTTGTCATATGTTAGAATCAGTTAGATGTCACATCACTGATACTTTTAATATATAAAATTTATTATTAAATAGGGATTTTCTTCCATAAATAGAAAAGATCCGAGAGGAGATAAGATATAAGATTTTGCAGGAGTAAGACTGAGACTTTTTTCGGAATTTTCCATAATAGAAAACTTGTGGAATAAGTTTGGTCTTCAGACAGTTTAGTATTCTTGAGTGTTCTGAAGGAGAAAGGCTGCCAGTCCATCGAAATTCTTCACTCTTCCTTTTTCTCTCCCTCCGATCACTTCCATATTTTCTTCTCATTTATTCTCTTGTTTTTTCCATTTCAGGAAACCAAAAAAGGACAGTTAACGAGAGTGTAGCTGAACTCCTTTGGCTTGCAGACTGATAACCTAGGAATATTTGAGGTGGAGTTTGAAGATGATGATCCAGTCATCGAAGGTTTGAAGATCTATCCTAATCAGCAAGCTTCCGGATCCTCAGTTTCAACAAAGTTTAAATTAAGGGGGAAGGCATGTTGTGTACTTATATTTATTATAATTATTTAGTTATTGTAATTAATTAGGGGAGTGAGTTGTGTATTTAGTGGGTCCTTAGAAATAGGAAACTTACTGGTTAGTTATGGTAACTTTTTTGTTAGTGGTAGTTAGTTTAATGTATTTAAAGAAAGTTATGCAATAAATAAATGATACAAAGAATTTCTAACTCGACTTCTATAGAAGTTATTGGAGGTACATGCTTTCCCTCGAAGAAGAGCCAAAAGGAGGTTTCTGGTTCCCCTCAAAGAGAACCAAGTTCTAATTATCTTGATTTATTCCTTTATATTGCAAGAAGGCACGCATCAGATGTGTACCTAATTGTGGTGTGCATGTGTATAAATTATCTCTTTTCATAAGAGTTGGGTAGAAAACATTATGTAGAAACGTGGCAAAGGTAGTTGTTAAAAAGTTAAGAGTCCTAAGTAGTACGTGTCATGCTTTGAAGTTGTTGCTAGTTAATAGGAATCCAAGTAGTGGGAGTAGTTGGTAATTAATAGGAAGTTATCCTTGTACGCATAAACTGTTTCCCAATCTTATGTAATCTATATTAAGCAATCAAAGGAAAAGGGATGGTTATCATTGAAAAATAGGACTTCTATGAAGTAAGGAGGATCTAGTTACCCTCGAAGAGAACCTCCGTTTACTCTATTTTAATCTGTTTTACTTGTCTTTTTTTGCAAAGATAGGTTTGGAAGGAAAGGTACGGACCAATTATGATAAGTGCCTTGACCAATACTCCTCAAAAGACTGACCTGATGAAGTGTGGAAGATCAATTTACTTATTAAAGGCACGTAACATACCACCACGCTTCCGTAGCCGACGTCCTTGACGGCTCTCACTCTACGTCGAGGCAATTCTCAGGATTTTTTCCATAGCCCTCCCTAGGTAGCCCTTTCCGTGGCGGCTTTCACTCTGGGGCAGAGTACTTCTCCGGCCTTTTTTCCATAGCCCTCCCCAGGTAGACCTTTCTGTGACTCGAACTCGTGACATGGTGTCTGGCTGTGATACCAATGATAAGTGCCTTGACCAATACTCCTCAAAAGACCGGCCTGATGAGGTGCGGAAGATCCATTTACTTATTAAAGGCACGTAACAAGTGTTTTAGAATCGAATCATAAGAGTTTTAACTTTATCAATAAACAATTTTATAACTGAAACAAAGTTCCGATGTAAGTTTTCCACTTTTTGAGAATCCGATATTAACCACTAACCATATGAAGGGTATTTTAAATTTGAAGGGCTGTATGTTTTTTGAATAGTTGCGTCAGTAACTAATAATTACGTCTGCGATTTTAAAACTACATAGGACAACTACTCTCATGTAAGTTGCTAATAACTACTATTATGAAATTACTTTAATGCCCTTTACTAATTTCTCTCGAGTAAAAATAGAATAACATAAATTTGGGAAATTTTAGTCATTTAAAAAAAAATCAACCAACTTTTTTTCCCCTCATTCTCTCATTATAGTAGTAGAGATAGAGATTAGTAAATGAGAAGTTTTCTAATTAAGTTAAAACTTAAAATCCAATCAACCTTTTTAAGTATCACCGTCTTTACATATGAGTAAAGAGCAATTTTAAAATTAGTTAAAATTCAATTAATGTTTTGAATCCAACCATTTTATATATATATATATATATATATATATATATATACTTGTGTGTATTTATGTATATGAACTTGAAAAATTTTACTAATCATTTTTACTCCTATGTCTCGAGCTGGGCTTGTGCTTGTAATGTTTTGTACAAGCTTAGCCTGGACATAGATTTTAAAGCTCGAGTTGAGCTTAAGCGAAGTGTTGATGACGATTTTCAGGATAGTTGCCATGTATGTGAATAGCATCACGTGATAACAGCACACAACAACTAAAATGCCTGATTCGACGAATTGTTTGACGCCAAGACAGGTCTTCGGCGATGTACTTTCCGCCATGCAGACCTGTGAGCTTGACATAGGCTCTCAGGAGGAACTATGAATGGAAAAGCCATCATATCCCCATAGGAATGACGACATACGTATCCCACACCCTTTCTCGGTGGCTTGCGTAACCCCGAGCTGATTCTAGACGCTTCATCAGGGGATCTGGTGTTTGGGTCATGGCCATCGCCTATCCTGTAGGTATGACAGCAAAGGTGCCCCATATCCTATCTCAGTGGCATTGCTACCCCAGGCTGATCGCCAGGAGGGCGTTATGGGACATCATCAAATCTCCATGCGTCCTATGAGTTATGACTTGCGCAATCATATTCATCTCTGTGACATGCATACCACAGATCTGAGGGTGAATGGATTACCCACCTAGGAGATGAATGAATTCACGTACATTGCGATCGCCACGAGGAAAAGAAGATTTTAAACCGTTGCTGCAGACACCTCTGAGAGTAGTATATGAAAGGTGTATGGCCCACCTTCCATGTATTAAACTCTCCCATTTCTCTGGGGGTGCTCTAGGATTTGTGGTTTGGAGGGTGCCAAGGAACGTGTTAGGGATTGAAAGGCCATGATGTATGAATCCCATAAAGATTCATATATCCTTTCGGAACATCACGACTCCTTTTCCTTAACTAATGACTTATCTTATAATGAATGATGCTTAGGGGGTATTTTGGTCATCACTCCCGAAAGTAGTTATAACTTTGCCAGCTGGCTATGAGCTGGTAGAGGAGCGCGTGAGCTATCACACCCTTAATAAAGGTCTCAAATTCTACTTTGAAAATCTATAAATAAAGGACCTTTTCCATGAGAAAGTTCATGACTATCACTGAGAAAGAAAAACCAGCTCCCTCAGCATTTTAGTTTCTCTACGAACACTATTCATTATAGATGAAGATCTTTTCCCTCTTCCTCTAATTCGTGACTTAGATCATTCCTTTTCTACAGTCATTTGTCTTAATGTCCATTTCTTTAAGAAGATCTAAGTCAAATCGGTCAAAATAGCTTATTTAGGTTGATTTAAATTACAGATTTTACCCAAATTCAATTAAATTCACATTATCCAAATTGGTACAAACACCAAGTTTGAACATTGTTGTAGTTTAATGAACTCAGCTTGAACACCCCACTACTCATCTTGTTTACACCTATGGTTAAACTAGTTTTAATGGCTTAGCTAACCAAGTCATAAATTTTGTGACTGTAACCATCACAATAAGGAAAAAAATAGCAAAGTTATAAGGTCTTGACAGAAAATTTAATAACTAATCTAGAGGATTCTTTAAACTTTGAAGTAGTGCATAAATAAACCCATTATTATCATTGAAAAAAAAAAGACGACTAAGGTAGTGTTTGAGAATGTTTAATTTCTATCTGAGTATAGTTCAATGCTGGATTTCAGTAATTAAGCTTGATTGGAATAATAACTGGGTGTATGCAAGTCTAACCCATTAGGTCCCATGTCTGTATTATGTTAAGGTGGCGTTTGGAATATTGGATTTTTTTTGCCAAAAATCAATTCCAATAAAATTGATTGTGTATCAATTCATGATCATATAATCATTTTTTTAAATAATAGTATTCGGAGAATACGAAGTTAAGAGATTCACCTACGTATTCTCTGAACACTATTATTTGAAAAAAATGATTATTTGACCATTAAATTCTATACAATCAATTTTACCAGAATTGATTTTTGGTCAAAAAAATCAACTCCAAACGCACCATAAGAAACTATTTTTTTTGGTTTTAAGGTATCATGTAACACACTAAACACACACAATCAGACCTATGGTTACTACTAAGGTGCCATAAGAGTAAACCCAGGCACTTTAAAGTAGATATTAAGTACTACCGAAAAAATATTTTCTCAATATTTGGAGTGATCTTTGTCTATTGGTTTTTTGTTTTTTTGTTGGGTCAAAATTTATCTAAATAAATATACAATAATAAAAAACGCTCATTTTATACCCAACAGAGGAAAAAAAAAACTAGAAGCCAAAGCTATAAAATATAATCACATTTGAGGTATTATGAAAGGAGAGAGATCGAATCACAGCCAATCATGATTGAACTCAGGGAGAGTTCAATTTCACCATAGATTAACACGTGTTCTTTTTAACCCATATTAACCATGATTAAGATTTATTAACTCTTAGGGGCAACAATCTAACCTTAGTTTTTAGAAAAAATATTTAAAAAAAGATTAATCATAGGGTTAAGAAATTTAACCCAAAGGTTAATCTTCTTGAGTTTAATCGCGATTGGCTGTGATTCGATCTCGAAAGGAGAAGGATTTTCCTTTTTATATCTCATCTAGAGAAAATCCGTTGCCTAACATTTTCATATCCGCTCTTATATGTACCAAAAAAATAAGACAAACACACTGTCTTGTTGAAGTACACTAGTGAGTAGCACATGCGATGCACGTGAAAGAGAGAGAGAGAGAGAGAGAGAGGAAGGGGAGAGGATTGAGAAGAGGGATCCTAGTGAGGGCATTTTGACAAAAAAAATAAAAATAAATTTGGGTATAGAAACTTGAGGGACATTTTGGATAAAAAATAAATAAATTGCGATGGACACATTAGTATAGAAATGGACATTTTGAGAATAATAAAACCCTACCTTTTTATCTTGAAAAGTTGTTACCCCATAGAGAGAGTGTGCCTCTGAGAGAGACCAAAGAGGGAACATGAGAGAAAATAAGGATAAAGATTTGAGGGAATCGTAGAGGTATAGAGGGATTATTGTTAGTTGTAGTTGATATTACTTCGATACCCCTATTAACTTTTCTCATATAAAATAAGATATCATAATATCTTAATTTTTTGTATATAGAGTTATGGATAAAATAAGGAAAATATAAAAAATTCACCTTACTAACTACTTTCACAGACTCAATAAGAATATTAGAAAAAAATCAACCAACTTTTTAAATCCCGCATCTCTCATTATAATAGTAGATAAGAGATGTCTTGCTAATTTCTTTTAGGACTTCACTACTGAGACCGTGTTAGGGTCAAGAACACTGAGACCGTGCTGTGCAGCACGAGATTTCAGGTGTGGCTCATTTTCACATGGTGAGCAGCATCTGAAATCCTGTGTTGTATAGCACGGTCTCGGTGCCCTAACACGGTTTCAATAGCATTTCCCTTTTTATAATTTAAAATTAAGTCAGCATTAACCCAAAGCCAAGAGTGAACCTATACTCAAATGGTCTGAGAAGTTTAAAGATACGTATCAGCATTTTATTGGTATACAAGTGAGTCCAGTTATCAAAAATCATATGCAGTTCCACGTAGCTTGTTTGGCCCACTATACTGCACCCCTCCACCTATTGGCTATTGGTCGTACATCATAAGACTCGAAAGGCCTCGGATTGTCTCTGGCTAAGCCAGAGAGGGCTCTCGGGTTCCGTATATTGTGCAACAGTTGGCATGAAAATGGGGAGAAGTCATTCGATTTTCTCCCCATAATTTTGACTTCTCCCTATTTGATATCTCTCCTTCTTGTTCTCACACACTTATCGCCACATGTCTTATTATGAGTGAAGAAGTCAAAATCATGTGCCCCATGATTCCATGATTTTGACTTCTCCACCACTTGTCCCCTATTCTATGGAACCCGGAGACAAGCCTTTTCTGGCTTCGCCAGAGACAATCCGGCCGACTCGAAATTCTCTCAAGTTGTAACCGGAATCCCTAGAGTCCGGTTTTGCCCCCGAGGTTGCCACGTGCTTCTATTAACACTCCTTAACTGTAGTTAAGATTCAACCACTTATAGGATTCACTCACCTATCTTTGGTTTTTAGGAAATAATATTAAAAAAATTTAATCTTAAGAGTAAGTAAAATTTAATTAGGGTTAATTTTTTTTTGATATTTTTTCTGAAAACCAAGGATAGGTGGCTGAACCCTGAAGGTGAGTAAATCTTAACCATAATTAAGGAGTGTCAATAGGGACAAGTGGTGACCTCATGGGCATAAAGACACATTACGCAATGAGAGGAGTTTTTTTTTTTTGGTATCAGCATACATCAGTAAAGTCAGTACGATTAGCAGTTAGCTCGGGGCATTGAGGCTCTTGCAACCCTTACCCCAAGGGGATTAGATCCCAGACCTTCCCCAGGGAAGGCCACACTACTACCACTCACGCAAGGGGTGTAATGAGAGGAATTGGACCTTCTTAATTTGTAATTTACTAACATTTTCAGTGTAGTGTTGAGGCTCTGGAATCATCCTATAGGTCGACTAACACCCCTTAAAGGTTCACTAACCTTAGGGTCAACCATGTAATGGATTTTAGGAAAAATATTTAAAAAAAGGAAAGTGATGAAAAACTCTCAATAGTACCTATCAAGATCTTGACCGTTTGATAAACATCCAATGGTCCTATGTGTGCCCTTACTTTAAATAATGGCCCACTTAGTGTTTAACACTAACGGATTTTTAATCTAGTGGTCTAAGCTCTCCATAGTAGGTATTATCGAGAGTTTCTATTCACTTCCCTTGAAAAAGAAAAGAAAAAGTAACAACAGGAGTTAAAATATCTTAATTAGTGTTAAAACGGCAGTTAAAGGGACACCGTGAGTGGGCCAGACGGTTTTGGTACGAGGAGGGCCAGACCAAATCCGATCACGTGCAATCACAACCTGACGTGTTATGAAAGGAAGTAAGGAAAAGGAACATCACTAATGTGCGTGACGCTTGTAATTCTACAATTCACTCTTACGCGCAGCGGCGTATTTTAGAAGCAAACATGCAGTTTCATTTTTGAGCATCGCTTCGTTCAAACGCCGGCGACTATTCTAGTTCACCTCTCAGGCTATATTGAACGGAGCTCTCTGGTCTTCAATTACAAAACGACATGATAACTACGGTAATTACGAAGATGCCACCAACACCATCTTTCCTCTCTCGACTACATGCAAATAGTATTCATGAACTGATTCGAATTTGAGTTTATTTGTTTTTTTTAAAAATTAAATTTGCAGCAGAGAAGTCTTTCAGGGTCTTCTCAAAGCCCTAGATCCTCTTCTGCTCATCCTTTTCTATCAGTTTCCGTAACTGACCCTGTGAAATTGGGAAATGGCGTCCAAGCGTACATCTCCTACCGAGTCATCACCAAGGTACTTTCATGATTTCCACTTACCCCTGTTTCTTCTTCTATATCTCACTTTTCTTTCTCTATCTGCTCAAATTAATGGATTGGGGCTAGGGTTTCTTGCTCAATGCATAGAGAACAATTGTAATTGGTGTTTTTATATTTCCTGTGTAATAAGCAATAATTCACTTGATTGTTGGTTAAAATTGATTTGTTTTTGAGAAATTTGGATATATTTTCAGAATTGCATAATAAAGTGAGGGGATCTGGTCTGGTGGATATGAGTTGGAAAATGGAGGGCTTCATTTCATTGGGGTCATAAGATTGTCGGTGTGTCGAATCGAGAGATGCCTTTGAACATAATGAGAATAGTTCCAAATACGAAATGGGTCTGTATCATCCAAATAAATGCTGTACTTGGACAGAATGAGACCATAGACTGATCTGTTGGTTCCTCATCAGTATTTACTATTTAATTCAAAATTGACATTTGATCTCCATGACACAAAGGGGTTAATAAATGAAGGAAACAATATGATGCAAATGGCAGCTTCTCTGGAAACCAGTCATTCTTGCATCATATCAGAGTAGTCAAGGCGTCTAGGCAATAAAAATAATTAAATTATATATACATATATAAATTAAATATACTTATATTTAATGCTAATATATATACAACAATTCAAACTTCCTAGGACAATAATCTAGGCAAATTAACACTTAATACAGACAAACCCAGATATTTATATATATATATATATATATATATATAATATGAATGTAAGTTTTTTTTTTTCTGCGCAACTGTTAGTTGACTTTTTGATCTTGAATATGAAAATATTTTTGAAGAATAAAATATGAGACTTTTTTACCGGATTTTGGGGTTTAGTAATGTTTTGATATAGTAGAATTTATGAAATCTTAAGATTTAAGAAATACCTTAGCATTTGTATATTGAAATTTTGACATAATCCGTAGAAGATGCTAAAAAACGGATTTTGTTAATGAATTGAAAAGTTGACTTTTTATATTCTTTAAGAATTTGAATCTAGGATACTTTTTATTGAATTCATTATCCTAGGTCTTAGTATCTCGATTAAGAGAAGTTTTAGATTTAGTGATATCTCCCCAGCAAACAGCATTTGTTGGCGGCAAAATGAGATTCTCATTGCCAATGAGTGCATTGACGAACGACTTAGATTGAGAGTTTCAGGGATCCTGTGCAAAGTAGATATGGAGAAAGCCTATGACCACGTTAATTGGAAAATTTTGGATTATGTGATGAGAAAGATGGGTTTTGATCTAAAATGGAGAAATTGGATTCTCTGGTGCATCTCAACGGTGTCTTATTCTATTCTCATTAACGGGTCTTCAACAGGATATTTTAGAAGTTCAAGGGGCTTGAGACAAGGCGCCCCCTGTCCCCTTTTCTTTTAATTCTAGTGTCGGAAACATTGAATATAATACTTTCGAGAGCTAATGGGATGGTTTTTGAGGAGTTTTCGATGGGCCAGGAGCACCTTCCAATCTCTCATCTTCAATTTGCTGATGACACTCTGATCTTTTGTGAGGCCTCCTGTCTACAAATAGCTTATCTCAGATGCCTCTTTAGATGCTTTGAGGCGGTGTTAGGTTTGAAAGTTAACTTGAGGAAAAGTGAGATGATCAGTGTAGGTGAGATCCCGAACTTAGAAATCCTAGCTGCTTGCTTAGGAAGTCAAGTGGGCCATCTTCCATCTATCTGGGCATTCCTTTAGGGGAAAAATTCAAATCTAAGGAGAATTGGTTGTCAGTCGTCGACAGATTCGCCTCAAGACTGGTAGAGAATATTGTCTAAAGGTGGAAAATTGGAATTGATCAATAGTACCCTTAGGAACCTTCCAACTTATTACCTCTCCACCCTAACAATTCCTAGAGCCTTAGCTATGTCTTTGGAATGTCTTCAAAGGAATTTCTTGTGGAATGAAAAAGAGGAGTCTAAATATCACCTGGTGGTCTGAGATCCTCTTTGTCGTCCTTTGCATGGGGGCGGCCTAAACCTTAAGCCTTTAGTGCCCGTGAATAGAGCGTTACTAGGTAAATGGGTATGGAGGTTCGGTGTTGAGGGGAGAGTCTTTGGCGTAGAGTCATAGTTGCCAAATACGGTTAGTCTTCGTGTTGGTGTCCTAGACTCCTAGTGAAGTTAGGGGCCCACATGGGGTGGGCTTGTGGAAAGTTATGATGGTCGTGGCAAACTTTCTTTTTCTCTTTACTAGATTCAGGGTGGGAAATGGATCTGAAATCCGTTTTTGGAAGGATGTATGGTGTGGGGAGGGTCGTTTCTGGGATAGGTTTGGAAACATCTTTATGCTATCACGAGATAAAGATGCGTTGGTAGCAGACTGCTTTGAGCTTAGAAACAATGAGGTTATTTGGTGTCCGAAGTTGAGGTGTGACTTGAATGATTGGGAAATCAAGGATTTCCTCCGTCTTCTACAAGCTCTAGGATCCTCCGCTCCCCAGCCACAGGTTAGGGACCAAAGGTTATGGGCACGGGATAACAAAGGTCGGTTTTCAGTGAGATCATTATTACAGTCCCTTGAGTTGGTGTCTACAATTTCTTTTCCTTATAAGTCTGTGTGGAATCTTAATATTCAATCGAAAGTATCGTTTTTCTTTTGGACTACCGCTTTGGACAAGACTTTGACTTGCGATAATTTGAAAAAAAGAGGGTGGTGGCTGGCTAATCATTGCTTTATATGCCTTCTCGCGGAAGAGTCAGTGAATCATTTGTTGTTACAATGCTTTGTTACTTTTGAGATCTGAGGGTATTTCCTCTCGCAAGTAGGGGTTGTCTGGGTCTTCTCTGCCTCCTTCTAGTATGTTGCTGGTCTCGAGCAGTGTTACAAATCTCGTTCTCGGGTTTTTATCGGTCGGAGTTTTTCTCGAGAGATTTTCAATTCTAAATTTTTTTTCGGGTATTTCTCGCCTAAATCCTGGGAATAATTAAAAAAATATAGCGAAATTACAAAAAATAGGAATAAATATCACAAAGTTATAAATTCATAAAACCAACAATATTGTGTATTTCTCATGATATTTTTAAAATCTCGGTTAAATCTCGCGATACATACGGGATAAAGAGAGAAAATTATATTTCTCTCGAAAATTTTAAAATATCGTGATAAAAATGGAGTTTTAAACTTTAGATGTTTTTCTCGGTTCTTCTTGGGAGAAATTCGGTATTTCTCGGGAAATTTGTAACAGTGGTCTCGAGTTAGTGTGGATAGTGAGCGGTCAGTTTTACCTGGGGCCAATGCTTGGTCAATTTGGCGAGAGAGGAACTCCAGAGTATTCGAGGACACTTGCTCCCCCTTGCCTCGTCTTTGTGTACAAATTCGCCATTCAATCTTGGAATGGTAGGGAATGCGTCGCATGGAGGCAAATTTGGGTGCCTTGCTTCAGTAGATTGGCTTATCTTGCATTTTTTTGTTTTTCTTTGTAGTATCACTTATTTAGTCGTACTTTCTTGTAGTCTTCGAGGTTACTTCTCAGTAACCTCTTAGCTTTGCTTTTTGTTCTTGTAGATCCCTTTTTGTTTTAATATATATCTTGATACTCACTGATCCCCAAAAAAAAAGGTCACTCTTAACTGTTAGCCTATTTACAGCTTATCAACTTTTCAGTTTAAATGTCCGTATACTATTCTTTGATTTTCAGTTCAAATGTTTGTATGCTTTTCTTTGATATGCATGTGTGTATAACGGATATGGCGTAGCCGGCAGTTGAGATCCTATATTAAGGTTGTGAATGAAAAAGGAAGGGTGTGAGAATATATTCTATTTGAAAAGAGATCCGTAATGAATCTCTTATTTGACTGTAGGTAACTTGTAAAGGAAAAAGGAAAAGGAACATAAACATAGAGTCCCAACTAACATGATCATACAACCAACCATAGTTGTATGGAATAGGGACGGAGCCAGGAATTTTTCTTTGGGGGGGCTGAAATACATGTATCAAGAAAATTAATGGGTTTGAGGGCCTGGCGGTTCGAGGGTGTAGCCCTTGAGAATTTTTTTTAGAGTAATGAGTCCTGGGGGTCGGGGGTGTAGTCCCCGAGATTCCCATCGTGATCATAAAATTTGTTAATGTTACATTCCAATAAAGGTCCAATAACATGCCCCTTTTGAGAACCATTATATAAATAAAAGGGAAATAGATAGCGAAACTAACAATTTGGCTATGTAGCTGAATGTCCATCCTCCACGACCTCTTCTTAACACCCACCAACCGTGGTTAAGATCCATTCACCCTAGGATTCATCCATCCAACCTTGGTTTAAATTTTTTTTATTAACCTTGAAAGGGAGATGTAGACCGACATTTGACTATCTAGCCGAATGTGTGGTCCACTAATCACTGCTTTAAATAAAATTAATTACTATTTCAAATAAAATTAATTACATTTTTATATTTTTATATTATACATATAAAAATATTACAATATTTTGGGGAGTCCAAACTTCCCACATAGTCAACTAACTAGAGTTAGTTTGGGGGGGGGGGGGGGGGGGGCTACTATATATGGATAAGAGTAAAAATTAAAAATATAATTTTTTTATACTATGAAGTGTTAAAAAAATAAAAAAATTTGGGAAGCTATGTATAGGGTGAGTTGCTTGCTTCTTAGGAAGCTCGTTTTCCAGACTCGCGTCCTAGGAAGCTCTCTTTCATCACATCCCATTGAGTGGTCAAAGAGGTAAGAAGTGATGGATAGACCCGAGTTTACAACCTAGGGTATAGACCTTGAATTTAAGGCACCTACTTATCCACAAATATACCATGTAAGATAAAATCTAAGGTATGACTTTCCCTACTAATATAGTGGGAGTGAGACGCCTATGTCTCAATTTATCCTTTTTTGCTTCCCAAAGATTTTTTTAGCCTTGCTTCTTGCTTCTCGTTTCCGCTTCTGGCTTTGGTAACTGTGCAACTGACTCTTTTCTAGCCATCCGAATCAACTACATCAATACACTTCTAGGGTATCATTGAGTGAGATGATTAGGACCAAGGTCAAGCTAAAAATGTGGTTTAAAATGATTCCACATCTTCAAGGACTGTTTCTTTCTTGAAGATTGGTCATATTATCAGTGCCTTCTTGGAAGTGTTGTTTTGGCATAGGGAGATCCAACGTCATTTAGGATGATGGTTCTCCAAGGATTATGGTAGAAAGAAAAAGGTTGGGCAATAGGGTTGGTTTCCTAAGAGAATGCTTGGCTAAGAGTTCGTGGACAAGGAACCAAAGTTTGGTTGGGTTGTAGATCAGGTTTTCAAGGGTTGGAGAACCTCATACCAGGTAATAGTGAGAAAGTCTGGTGGAGGTTGATTCTTATTCATCTTATTATCCATAGAAGAAGCATCAAAAGTACTAAAGGAGAGGAGTTTTAGTTGAACTAGATTGCTTCTTGACTTGTGGTTGTTGCCCACCAGACAAATCATTTGGAGATTGAAGGGGAGCTTGTGGTGGATCACAGCATAAGACGTACCTTTCCATGCCTGGTGCAAAGAGATTTTATAAGCGGTTGGAGAGGCATGTGGAGGCTTTAGGCGATTGAGGCTCGTTTGCTGGTAGGGACCCATGTGGCAGCAGCAATGATCCTTGTGCATAGCGATTGTTCTTAGAAGAGGTAAAAATCTGTTATGACTGGAATGGAAAGTCAGGGACCATGAAAAATTTCACCAAAGATTCACAAAATAAGGAAGGAGGTTGAAGACGATGGTGTGTATTGGGTAGGTGACACACAATTAGTGGTGGGCGACGATGAGAAGGCGGTGACCCCAAAAGTGGTTGATTAGAACCAAGTGTAAGTGGGTGTGGAATCCATAAAAAAAAGGGGTCTACGAGTCATCATTACGGATGAAGATCATTGCCAAAGTAGACAAGTGGATGCTTGGGGAGCCCTCGAATGCAATTCAAAATTCAACTTTTTAACTGATAAGAAGGGACACGTTTTTTGGTGACAGAGAAGGTGTTACGTTTGAAGAGACCAACATCAAAAGCTATTGCTAGTTTGGGGAGGGGGGTGGGGGTGGGGGAATCTGTTGCCACAAGAGACATAACTCCTAATGTCTTTAAATGTCTCGGCCAGGTTAAAGGCCCTATTAGTGGACACGTGGCAGAGGGATTGCTTAAGATGGATGGGGGCAAGGCCTACAATAAGCAACGACCATATGTAGATGGGGATACGTCTAGACATGTGGAAGAAACCATGGTTTAATTAGAAATTTTTACGAAGGCAGACGATTGTCCTTGCCAGTAGTGGTATACTCCAGACGATTCCTCAGGTCATAGACATTGGGTACAGAGCTCCACAAACCGAACCAAAAAACAATGCGTAAAACATAAATATTGTTCCCTAAATATATCATGTTCTACCTCTGAAAGGATGTTTGAGACAGGATAATCGTTGAGGCCTGGCAGTTTACAATTGCATCATCTCCTAAGGTGTGATCTCGAGATATCCCCTTTTGTCAATCATGATTTCGAAGGAGAGGAGCTAGGAGAGGCAACATTCATCAATCCACTGGCAGTTAAGGTAGGTGAACCTGCTATCAGCATTGGAACAGTTTCAGAAAGGGGGGATGAGACCCATACTAGACAATGAGTCCTCCCCCCCCCCCCCCCCATACAACAAAAAGGAGCTTGTGGGGGTGGAACGGAAATTACTTCAATTGGAACAAGCAAGTGTTTGGGGTTCACAAAGCTCTCTAGAGGCAGCCTAAGGTACCTTGGTTTCTTAGACAATATTGAATGTGAAGATGACGAGGAGGCATGGTCGAACTCGGAAGAGGATTTCTCTGAATCTAAAGATGGTTCCGGTAATGAAGAAGGTGAGTAGCTTGATATAATGATATGTCATATGTTAGGATTATGGTTTTCCAAACAAGATTCCGAAAGAGTGGACTTGTCCTACGAGATTGATCTTTTGAATAAGTTTGGATACTAACTTGCTCTGATATCAAGTAGAAAAGTGCTAAAAAAGATGTAAACCCTAGTTTTCTGTGAGGAAGAAAGGAGAAAGAGAAGTTTTTTTAGAAAAGGATCAATAGAGATTATGTTTCTCTATCTCCCATTTTAAAATTAGTTTAAAACATTAGTAAATGACAGAAATACCCTTACTAATGTGTATACGAAAGTATTCTAATAACTAACATAAAACTACGGGCTTAATGACTTAAGCCCATTACTACAATTTTTAGTTTTTACAAATATGCGGATACGGATTCATATATTGATATTTCTGATTCAATAAATATTTGACTGATTATATAATATATCACTATGTATACATAATACATTATGATTTCATAAGACTAAAATAACCTTCTTAATATGCACTTTTTACATAATTTCAAGACATTAAATTGTTATTTTTAATATAAATGAGGATAAAATAGTAATATGTCATTTTCTATTAAAGTCATTTTTTTTTCTTTTAAATGTTTATTAAAGTAATCAAATAATTTGACTATTATCTGAATTTGAATATTTTAATCGAAGTCGGATACGAATGCTCTGTTTCATTATCCGTCAGATATTTAATCAAATTCGGATAGTCAGAATGTAATGGGTTACAAATTCGGGTATACCATTATCCACTTTGAATTCGCTCCCTTTACAACTCTAATTTGAAGGAAGAAAGTATTTTACAAAAAAGAACCACCCTGTTTTACAAATTACAAAATGTTATCCCTATAAAAGATATTTTCAATTTGATGTTGTTTTGAAATTTTTCTTACCCAAAAGCCCTTTATGGTAACATCAATTAAATTTTATTTTTAAAGACTTTGGTGCCTTTGTAGGGCCTACTTGATCATTTTCACTAGGGACATTTTTGGTAATTGTGAGAAAGGGGTATTTTGTTAACTTTTTGGGCTTCTTGAGGAACTCTCTGGTAGGTTACACTTACAGGAAGTCGTGTAGGGTGTAGAATTGGGTGCTTAAAGGAATCATCTGTTTTTCAATGTATGGGAAAAAACGGTAAATCTAAATTGCAGCTTTGCTTGCTTCTCTTAAATACGAATTCGTCAATTCTGTGTGATTCAAAATGGATCTTATGTTTAGGCTGGAAGATTGATCAAGATATAATCTTTCTAACTTTCAATTTATTATTTTTAGAAATATATTTTTGAAGGACGTACAATTCCGATAGAGATTAAACTCTTTTGTTATACGATATGCCCATCTCAATACCTAATTGGTTTGCCAAATCCTAACTAAAATAATGTACACACTAAGAATCCTAACGATTAATACATCTTTGATACATAAAGGTTGAATCATTTATAGTGTTTCCAGATGTATTTTCATATATTGTATCTTTACTTTTCTGTATCTTTCAACAATTTCTCATTTATAATTTATTTTAAAAAGAGGGAGCATGAGGCTTAAGCTTTATGCCTTGTACATCTAGACAACCTAACACCTCATATTTTAATGAACTGTTCTAATCAGACCAATTATGCAATTTTGGTATTTTAATGTTTGGGAATTCACTTTTTGGCAGACAAATTTTCCTGAATATCAAGGGCCAGAGAAGATCGTCATTAGGCGTTATAGTGATTTCGTGTGGTTGTGTGATCGTATTTTTGAGAAGTACAAGGGCGTTTTTATTCCTCCTCTTCCAGAGAAGAGTACTGTAGGTAACAAACCAAAAATAATTTTTTTCCAGACCAGTTTTAAGTCTTTTATGTGCGGAAGTTAGAAATTTATGAGATAACATGGTCATTGTGCATGGTTACAGTGCAGTGCGCACAGAAATTATTTACAATCTTAGTATCTAATTCTAATATGCCTGGTAAATGAGGTCTTGATGATGGTTGAAAGTTGAATAAGTTTCCCTGGAATTTGAGAATATCTTACTGAGGATTTTCCCATATGTTATTGCCTCTCCAGACTAAATTTTGGTTGTTTGAACTTATCAGAATATAATCATGAGAGCTGGCTCTCTGCTTTTAATTATCATATTCAGTCTTTTGAAAATTAGAAATTATTCTCTCATGCTTCTTATCGTTACTGTGCCATGCTTGTCCAGTTGAGTGTTTGTATATCTAATATTTATCCATTTTTGTCTAGCTGTTCAAACTTGCTAACAATTGTTCTCCCCTGACCTGTGAAACTTGAACACTGCCCCATGTCACTATTAGGTGTGGAGAAGAGGTATTAGACTTAGAACCTTGGCGTAGAGGATTGATTTTGGATCAAACTGCTGTATTGACTGTGTATTACTCTAGAAGTGATGCTCTAATTGGTCGGGCTCTACTTTGCTAGTCAATTTCAATCTAGTTACCGATTCTAACTCAATGATACTTGACCACCAACATTTCTGGATATTCTATCTGACATTGTTAATTGGGAAATTGATCCATGTGAATTTCTTTGAGCATTCAAAGGGGCTACCTAATACCTGGTTCTCCACTACTGCTAGCAGAGGTGCTTAATAGATTGCTACATATAGTGGTATAATTGGCTTTTTGAAGGGTTCGAGTCGTCATTTGGAAGCTATGGATCACACACTTGCAAATAGCAGAGAGCAAGTTGATGTTCTGTTGAACTCCTCCCACATTGTGAACTAGTGATTTAAATGTGGCTTAAGGTGCTTTCCAGCAATGTTCGGTTTCTTAGATTGATTTGGAGAAGTGCAAGTTTGATAATTCGACAGGCAGCATTTCCATGGGGAACTTCTGTGTATCCATTTGGAGCAAGTTGGCGGCTTCACTCATTGAATATCTTAGACTCTCTTTAGGCATTGAAGCTCCACATAGATTGGTAATGGAGAGTTCTGAATGAAAATTTTCCACATAAATCAGTTCCAAAAAAACCTTAAGCAGGACAATAAATTGAAAATTTAGGGAGTTCTTGTGTAGAGTGTATAACATCCACTAGGTAGAGGGAAGGACATTCATGGAATTATAGATGGGTTTAGTTACTGCAGTTCTGAGGGAAAGGAAGAGGACTCTTCTTAGCAAATGATTTTGGAAATTTGGCTGTGCAGGCGGCATGGATGACCGTGCATATTATTTGGACCTAGAGGACTCGTCGTTTGGAAGACCTTTCCTTTTGTATCGAGAAAGAGCATGCCATTTACCTACCAGGGGTTGGTGCAGTAGGCTAGCATCCCGGGTTTGCTCCCTGTGGTGTGTTCAACTCTCACTCCTCGACTTACCCTAGTGTTTGTAGGGAAAATTCCGAGTGGGACGGTGTGGACACCCGCGGGGACTAGTCCTTGCCTCGAAGGGTTTGGGACACCCTCCACTACCCTAAAAAAAGAGCTTGCCATTGATAAGAAGAGAAGAAAAACATCTATTTGCCATTGTCTGCTTATTTAGTGCAGATTCAAATCAGTGGCTGGGAGTGCAGCAGAAGGAACTTTAAAGATGGAAATAACCTCCAATTAGCATTACTTATGAAGAAAACGACATCATGTTAGCGCTATCAATTCATTTTCGGTGGGATTTCATGAGAGAATCTGAGGCTGTATCTAATCAATTGTCTCTTTAGATATGAGAAGGGAGATGTACTGTTGGTTTTTGTGGATTAGAGATTTGAGAGGAGCATAACCTAAAGCTATGTATGGCCTCTCTCTCTCTCTCTCTCTCTCGTTTTGTTGGGGGGAAGTTGTAATTGAGATGAATGAATATGGTGCAGACACCTGAAAGGACTAGTCCTTGCCTCAAAGGGTTTGGAACACCCTCCGTTACCCAAAAAAAAAAAAAAAACCTTCCTTCCCAGCTGTTTTAAATTATTCTGTACGTGCTTTCAATGATCCTATTGAGGTGGAAATAAGTTGAAAAAATTAATGGATCACCAGATTCTCATAAGTTTTAAAAATATTATGAATACTATAAGCAATTGTTATATACTATTCCATGCATGTTTTTAGCGATCATATTTAGGTGGACATAAGCTGAAACAACTTATGGACCTCCAGATTCTCGTAAGTTTGAAGGATTGACTTCTGCTGGATGGAGTTCTATATTTCTCCCTTCTTCGTGGGAAAGAGTACTGCCAAAGGTTAAGCTTGAATATGTTTTACTTATTATAAGAAAGTAGGCCTATAGCTTCACTTTTCTCATAATGATGGTTATATGCTGAGCTCATGTGTAGTGCTGTACGAGTTAGAAAATCTTAGTTTGTTCAGCATTCTCTTGAGTGAGTCTTGGATGGTATGTAATTTTATTTGCACATGGCAGCTATAAACTATGACACATGATCTAGAAAGCCTCTGAAAAGAGGGTCCATTGGATGGTTAACATGGTCCTGATGTATGATTAATGTTGTTATTAGGCATATTGGGTTTGGTTTGGTTTGGGGCAAGCTCTATATGAGTCTGGCCCGGGATCTAGGTAGCAAGGCCTAAGTCAGGCCGAGGCCAATCACGGTCAAACAATTCAAGCTTTACCTCAGCCTTACAACTAGGTACACAGGCTATGTTCTTGTTATGGGCCGAACCTAAGGTTATTTTCTGCAAAGACCAAGTCCAAGTCCAAGCCCGGCTCATTTATTTAGCAGGCTCTAATTTATAGTCAGGCCTATAAGTGCAAACCAAGCCTAAGAGAGCCAAGCCCAAGTGGTCACCCTAGCCCTTTGACACTTTTTATGTGTGACACACCAGTCAACTAATATGGCCAATCATGATTGAGATTAAGACTTGGTGGTACCTTGGTCAAGTGGAGAGCTGATAGAGATTGTCTAGCAGAATTGATAGATGGATTTGATGAGAATGCGGGATGCCACTGACCGCAATAATTGAAGCCAGGATTATTATATGAATGGGTCCGAGGAAATCCTAGTCATAGATTGTTGATGATGAATTTGGAGGACTGGCAAGAGTCCTATTTTGACTTCGCATGAGGAGCTAAAGAAATCTCCAACTTCACTTATTCTCAAAGATGAAATCTGCTGGAAGCAGAAGTCGAGAGTTCGGTGGCTGAAGGTGGGAGATAAAAATATGAAGTTCTTTCATGCTTGAGCCGATGCCAGAAGAAGAGCCAAATTCTATTAACAGGATTAAGGTGAGTGGTCATATCACATATGCAGTAAGAAAAGATATCAGCAGGTAGATCGTTCTCTTCTATAAAGGCCTCTAGTCATTAGATTGGCTTTGCAGACCCACTATCGAAAATTGGGGCTCCTTCACTTGGAATACTTGGACTCTTGGTAGTTAGAGAAGAGTTTTGAGGATGAAGTTCTATTGTCTATCAAAAGTTTAGATGGTGAGAAAGCACATGGTCTTGACGGTTTTACTTTAGCTTTTTATAAAGTGTGGTGAGAAAAAAAGTCATTGAGGAGTACCATTTTTAGGGGAAAGTCAGACAAAGTGGCCAATGCAACTTTCATAACCCATCTTCACAAATATGCATTTTTGACCTAAAATATTAATTATAATTTAATCCATAACAATTTTCACACGAACCCACAAATGCCTAGAAAGTTGAGGCAAAGGAGTTAAAAGATTCCAGGCCAATCAATTTTGTAAGTAGTGTGTACAAAAATAGTGGCAAAAAATCTTTCTTCCTACCGCAGTTAGTGATTGGCAAGGTAGTTGCGGCTCATCAAGGTGCTTTTATTAAAGGACAATTGGTAGATGGGATGCTAATTGCAAGCAAATGCACCGAGACTCGTTTCCATCCAAACGTTAATTGCAAACAAAATGCCCAGGCGGTCTCGCCTAGGCATTTTGGAAGCACAATGGCCTGGGCGCCCCTCTAGGTGAGCGGTGTTTACTGGGCAACCGCCTATACTCCTATGCACCGGGCATTGGGCGGTCGCCTAGGCGGGCCCTATTAAAACCCAGTTAGAATCATGTTCTAAACCCTATCAAACCTCTTTTTTAAAACCCTATCAAATCCCTCTTTGGAAACTCCCTTTTAAAACCTTATACACGTTTACAATTTACATACGCTAAAGATGAAGAGTACTCCTTATGCTGAAGAATAAGAAGAAAACTAAAGAAGTACCGTCTCTATTCTTGCTGTGTGTGTGTGTGTGTATCTAGGGGTGTTAACGGGCCAAATTCGGGGCCCAAAACCCTCTTGTAAACATGTCGGGCACGGGCTGGGCCTATTCAAAAACCACAAAAATTCAGGCCCATGCCTGGACCATTGACACCCCTATTTGTATCTCTCCTTCATTTCTCCTTCTCTCCCTTTGAGATGGCTATGGGGTAACCCACCTTGGTGGATTTTGCTTACCGAATCAACTACTTTTTTTTAGTTATTAAAATCATTGCTAAGGATGAGGTTGAGGGTACTCAGCATAGTATATGTTTATAATTTGATTACCATTAGGCAATCTTTCTATTATAATATTACATATGGAAGGTCTTGGGTTCTATGTTATAGAGTTGCATACAATCCCATGGTTGACTTACTTTTGAGTGGCTGTAAGTGCCCTAACACTATTGTTGAGTGGCTGTTTGCTATTGAGTTCGAAAGAGAACCCAACTATTGGGTTATGAATATTTATTGCCCGGGTGGATTGGGCAGTGTGGAACTTCCTTTTTCCCTTTCTTGTGATGTTTCCCTAAGCATCGTGCTTAGTTCTTTTTTTTTTTACAGGAGTACAAATCAATCAAGGGGGGATTACTTTGATATAAACTTTAAAAGCAACACTCAAAGTCAAGAGTCCTTCGAAGTTAGGAAACTTCAAACTAATTTACATCTCTTATTATGTAAAATGTGAATATATTAGTATTATATATATATTTATAAATAAAATTATTTATCGCCTAGGCATCACCTAGACGCCTTGACTACACTGTATGAAAGACATTTTATGCAAGATTGATTTGGAGAAGGCATAAGATCATGTTGTTGGTTACTTTTGACTACATGCTAGTTTGTATGGGATTTGGGCCAAATGGAGACGCTGGATTCCGGCTGTGTATATATTTAGCTTCCTTCTTTTTTAAATGGAGCTGCCAGTTGGTTTATTCCAAAGCTGAGCAGCCCTTCATCAAGGTGCTCTTTCCCCTTCTTTTATTCATTCTGGTGGCCAAAGTGAGCAGATTAATTTTTTCCGGTTGGTAATTAGTAATATATATATATATTATATATATGAAAAGAGGTACCCTCAAACAAGTTCCCGAAGGTGTGAATACAAATTTAAGGAAAAGAGAGACCAATAAATGCAAACCCACCAACCCAAAAAAACTATCCCAAACCCGATAGTGGAGATAAATCCATCTCCTCATATTCACTCCTAATAGCACACCAGGGCAACAAACTCGAAATACGAGAATCACAATCTTTGGTGAGCATATTGGTAAAGGCAAAAATCTAGGCTTCTTGATGCATCAAGAGACCAGGTGGCTAGTGCTTGAGTGCTTTTTGCGATATTTAGAGCAATATCCAGTTTGCATATTACCTAAGGGCCCGTTTGGCATCACTCCCAAGGCACAATTCTCCATTCCCTGGGAACAGAAAAGTTTCTATTCCCAGGGAATAGAGAATTGTTCATTGGGAGTGATGCTAAACGGACCCTTAGTAAAGCATATGGAGCTTGTTCTTTGTAGTGTAGTTAAGTCTGTCACCTAGGTGGTTTGGACTGTCATCGCCTAGGCGCCTCTCTAGGCGGGTGCAAATCACTTGGACCCTTTAACAATTATCTTGTTTTATAGTTTTACATTTTTTTTTTTTTACATATAACTATCATTTACTTAAGATATTTATATGGAAATAAGGTTATTACCCCCCCCCCCCCCCCCCCCCCCCCCCCCCCCCTCCCAATTTGAATTTAATAAAATTATCTTAGATCTAAATTCCTAAAGAATAAAAATTAACTTTTCAGTTCAGATACAAAATCCTTTTTTTAGCGCCTTTGTCAAAATTTCAATTGTAAATGCGAAGTATTTCTAAAATTTAAAGTTCATAATTTTACTATTACAAAATATTACTAAAACCCCAACGTCCGGTAAAAAAAGTCCCAAATTTTAGTCTTCAAACATATTTCAATGTTGATGATGGTTATTGAAAAGCTTGACTTGTGAAATTTTGAATTTAAGAACGTTGTTCATAATTCAATAAAATAATGACACGTGGCTCAAAGGACGTTCTAACATATTACACATACTAAAATCCTTTTTGAGAATTGGTTTAACAGAATTCCATGTTTATCTGATAATGATGATTCTAGTCATTAATGATCAATGATTTTAAGCTCTTATGCTTTTAGTTCATAAAAAGATTTTTTGCTCATTAATGACAATTTTACCCTTATGTCACTGATGAAAGATTGAAACTATTGCGCTTTTAACGCTATTAAACACAGATTCAGGTCCTAACGCCTTTGGATATTGTTTCAGGCTCTAACGCCTTGGATATTGTTCAAGCTCTAACGCCTTTGGATATTATTTCAGGCTCTAACGCCTTTGGATACTATTTCGAGCTCTAACGCCTTGGATGCTGTTTCAGGCTTTAATGCCTTTGATGTTGATTCAGGCTTCGAAGCCTTCGGAATTCTATATGGCTTCAGTGCCTCGCTCTGGCTTTCAACGCCTTTCTCATGATGATGGGTGTGGTATGGATTTGTACCCTCCTTGTATGCCTTTCTGATGACTTCTGCCAGAAAGGAGATTTGTTTTGTCAGGGGTGAACGGTATGGATTGGTACCTCCCCGTGGGAATGAGTGTGGCTGTTTCCCCTCATTACCTATTCCAGTGAAGCATGGATTACTTCCTGGGCTGACAGTCAGGGAGAAAGCATTGAGGATGGATTTTTCCTCAGTTTCTCTTAAGGCCTGACGGGAAGGGTGTCTTCGTCCAACACCTACGATTTCCCTATTGGACCTGAGATACGGGAAGGGTGTCTTCGTCCAACACCTATGATTTCCCTATTGGACCTGAGATACGGGAAGGGTGTCTTCGTCCAACACCTACGATTTCCCTATAGGACTTGAGATGATTATTAGATGATTATTATCATCGTTATTATTATTATTACTATCATGATTATTACTCTAGAGGAGTGTTGCTGTCTGAACACTAATATATTACCTCAGTAGGACAGTACACCATGAAAGCGTATGACCCGCTTTCACGATGTAGTTACCAATTGCTTTTGGGGGAGGATGATGAGTTGTGGTTTGGAGGGCTTAGATAGAATTTGTTAAAAGATGGATATTGTGAATACCGCTTTTAACCTTTGAAGAATATATCTGAAAGCTTTGGTCATAAAAGCTTAAAGGAGGTATAGTGACAAAACGCCTTTATCTTGATGGAATCCAATATTTTTCTCTCTAAAAGTCAGTTACAAAAACGGTTATGACAGCTGTACAAGTTGGTTACAATTTTGATAATCACCTATAAATAGAGGTGACCCCTCCTTGTTGAGAAAGAGAGATTTTTCGAGTTCCCAGAAGATTTTCCAAAAACAATCAGATTTTCCAAACAGAATTTACAGAGAGAGAAAGTAAAGGATTCATCAAGAAAAACATTCTGTCACTACTTTTCTTCATTGTTCTTTCTTCTCTCCCTCTGAATCATTTCCTTCTTTTTCCCCTTTTCTTTCTTGTGATCTCTGAATCATTTCTCCCAAAAATAACTCAATTTAGAACGGTCTGGATATCGGATTTAGGCTAGATTGAGGTTGCAGTAAACCCCATTTCTTCAAGGATCAAAACACCCCTCTACATTTTTGGCGACTCCACTGGGGATTTCTGTAACAATTTTTGAGAGAAAATGGTGACTAAAAGAGGTGCTTCGTCTCAAGCACATGTTGTTCAAGAAGAAAATAGGGAAGAATCTCATACTTCCAGAGTGGAAGTTCCTGATCTTTCTGCTGTTCTTGGGCCTTTTCTTGCTCAGTTTCAGGCAACCCAAGTACAGATGCAAGCCCAGATGCAGGCTATCCAAACTCAGGTAGCAGCTCAGTTAGCAGCATCAGAAAAACAAATGCAGGAGTTTTTTAAGAAAGCCCATCGTGAAGATAATATTCGCAATTCGGAGAGGTCGCAGGAGCGTACACCTTCTCCATCTCAACATGACGAAGAAAATGACATGCACAATAATCCTCCCAAGAAAGATCCTATTCCTTCTTCTCCACCCTGCAATCATCGTGAACAGGAAGGGAGACATTCCTCATATATGACAGCCGAGGATTTCTCTGAGATGTTTGAAAGGGAGCAAGCAAAACGCTCTGGACTTTCGAATGCTTTCGATGCTAGACCACCCTTTTCGGCAAGAATCATGAGAATGGAATATCCAGTAGGATATATCACACCCCAATTCACTCTTTACAATGGAAGAACTGGAAATGCTCGAGAGCATGTGATGCGTTTCACTGATGCATTAAGCAGATATGCTAGCAATGAAGAGCTCCGTCTCCGCGAATTTGCTAAATCTTTGACTGATCGTGCCTTCACTTGGTACACGACTTTGGCCCCAAACTCTATTCACTCTTGGGAAGAAATGGTCACTATCTTTTCCAAGAAGTTCTTCTCTGTAGAAGACCGTGTTACTCTCAATACCTTGTCGAAAGAGCGGCAAAGACCTAATGAAGATCTGACACAATATGTTCGCCGCTTTCGATATTTGGTTTTAGATTGTCATGAACCAACAACTGAGGAGCAACTTGTACAAATATGTGTCGATGGAGCAGCAAAAGAATACAGAGCTTATTTGGAGGTAGCTACTATCCCCTCTTTTGAAAAGCTTTATGATGTTTCTCAAAGGCTCAACACAGTCATATCAAGAGCAACTCTACCAAGGTATGAAGACAGATATGGTAGGAGGGACAAGAGAGAATCAGCAATGGCGGCAGAAAATTCTGGAAGGCGGCCGTTCCAGAGAAATACCTCTTATCAATCTGATAAAAAACCAAAGTACAACCCAGAAAGCATTCCACCGCCTTTTCCCTGCAGCATGGCCGAAGTATTACGAATTGTGGAAGTATGGATTGCTGATGGCGTTTTGTACTTACCATCACCATTCCAAAAGCCTACAGAAGAAGACAAACAAAGCAGCAAATACTGTGTGTATCACCAAACCATACGCCATTCAACAAAAGATTGTTTCTCTCTAAGGCGGATTTTTAATGACAAAATAGCTGCTGGACACCTGAAGATCTCAACTACTCCTGAAGGATCTGTCCATCAGGATCCTTTGCCAAATCATAAAGTGAAAGATGTGGTTGCTATGGTCTGTCATAACTCAGTAATTATGACAGAAAAAGAAATTGAAGAGGAAATTATCCCTAATGATCAGTCAGCAATAGAAACTCTTTCACAGAGTTCAAAGTTTAAAAACTTCTTTGACCAGATGCATTTCTCAAAAGCGGCAAGAATAGCTGCAACAGCGGCTTTGACGACAGTCGCAGAAGCTCATTCAGAACATTGCTTTCTTGCCTATTCTGCTACAAGAAAGGCAATACCGGAAATTCAAGATGTGAGTTTCACTGCTGATGATATGAAAGCTTCATCAATAGCTCACAACAAGCCTTTGTATGTTACAGCTTTAATAAACTCTATTGAAGCAAAAAGAGCATTGATAGACCCTGGGTCTTCCTTAAACCTTATCCCATTATCAACAGCAATAGCAATGGGGTTAGATCCTTCAAAAATTTCAAAGCAGCCAATAGAAATATCAGGATTTGGAGGACAGTGCCAGAACACTATTGGCTATGCTACTATTAATCTTCAAGTGGGGCCAATAAATTCAGCAATAAGAGTCCATGTTATTGAAGCCAATGTAAGCTATCATATTCTTCTCGGCCGCCCTTGGATTCACAAATTTCAGTTAATACCATCAACATTTCATCAATGTGTTAAAGGGATATACAAAGGAAAAGTCATCAGAATACTAGCAACTGCCACACCATTTGATAAAGCCGAAGCTCATATTTCAGAAGCATTGTTTTATGATGAGTTGGCTGAAGAAGGTGAGACCGCTTTTGAAATGGCCAAAGGAGTTATGCCACCATCATCCACTGTTTTAACGCCATCAGAAAATTCAAAGGCCTCAAAAAGACCCCGAGACGAAAGCGTGAAAACAGAAATTCAAAAGGGAAGCTCTATCAAAGAATCAAGAACTGGAGGCTGTAAGAGGGTGATACAACCAGATGGAAAGGTTGTATATATCTTATGACAATCAAAGGAAACTGATTCATCAAAAGAAAATCAGATTCCCATGATGGATCAAATATTTCAAGCAGAAGAAACAAGTGAAATTGGGGAAGCGCCAGAACAGATGCAGGATGGTGTAAAAGCGGTACAAGAAAGTCTTGAAGAAGTAAATATTGCAGAAAATTTATCAGAAAAGCGGCCGGTACTTATCAGTTCCAAGTTGGTCCCAAAAGAAAAAGAAGAATTGGTAAATTTGCTCAAAGAATACCGAGATATTTTTGCGTGGAATTATGAAGAAATGCCAGGGTTAGATCCTACATTGGTCACACATAAATTGAATATTGAGCCAGGATATGTACCAATGAAGCAAATGCCAAGAAAATTCAGACCAGATATTGAAGATCAAATCAAAATAGAAGTTGAAAAGCTTCTGAAAGCAGGTTTTATCAAGCCAATTCAACATCCAACTTGGTTAGCCAATATTGTACCAGTCAAAAAGAAGAATGGGCAAATCCGTTGCTGTGTTGATTTCAGAGATTTAAACAAGGCATGCCCAAAAGATGAATTTCCTCTACCCAATATGGACCTATTAGTTGATGCAACAGCAGGTCATGATGCTTTTTCATTCATGGACGGTTACAGTGGTTACAATCAGATCAAGATGGCAGCAGAAGATGCAGAAAAAACCGCCTTTCGGACACCAATTGGAAATTTTTATTATACAGTTATGCCATTTGGGTTGAGAAATGCCGGGGCTACTTATCAAAGAGCTATGACAGCCATTTTTCATGATATGTTCCATAATACAGTGGAAGATTATGTGGATGATATTGTTATCAAGTCTCGAAAGCGTTGCAGTCATGTTGAGGATCTAAGAAGAGTTTTTCAACGGTGCCGCCATTATCAGTTAAAAATGAATCCGTTAAAATGCGCTTTCAAAGTTTCTGCAGGCAAATTCTTGGGGTTCATTGTAAATAGACAGGGTATAGATGTTGATCCTACAAAAGCTCAAGCAATTGCATCCATGACAGCCCCAAGCACAGTCAAAGAGTTGAAAAGTTTCTTAGGGAAGGTATCCTATATAAGGAGATTCATCCCAGGACTGGCAGCTGTCACAGTACCTCTTATGCCACTCCTACGGAAGAACTGTGTATTCAAATGGGAAACAGTGCATGAAAAAGCTTTCAAACAACTTCAACAAATGATGAGTTCAACAGCAACTATGATGGCACCAATCCCCAAAAAGCCTTTGGTCCTGTATCTGGCTTCAACAGAAACCGCTATTGGAGCTCTTCTAGCCCAAGAAGATTTGTCTGGTTGTGAACGGCCAATATACTATCTCAGCAGAATTCTCAGAGATGCAGAATTGAGATACCCTCGGATTGAAAGGAGTTGTTTATCTCTGATCTATGCCTTACAAAAATTCCGTCATTATTTACTATCTCATAAGATTTTTCTGATGACAAAATCTGATCCAATCAAATATCTCATGTCAAAACCAGTTCTTTCAGGACGAGCAGCTAAATGGCTCCTTTCATTATCAGAGTTTGATATTACATGCCTTTGCCCTCGTGCCATCAAAGGACAAGCAGTAGCAGATCTATTGGCAAATTTCCCAGGAAATGATGATTTGATATTAAAAGAAGAACTACCAGGAGAATTCCCTGAAGCAATGACTATTGAAGCAAAAGAGGAATGGTTCATGTATTTTGACGGATCTAAAACTGCAGATTCAGCTGGGGCAGGTATTGTGTTAAAAGCTCCTGGGGGTGAGGTAATGTCTTTTTCTTTCAAATTGGATTTTCCTTGCTCTAACAATATAGCAGAATATGAAGCTCTTCTCATAGGTTTGTCAATTGCTAAAGAGTTAAAGGCCAAAAGAATAAATGTAATAGGAGATTCCAATTTGGTAATTAGTCAAATGGAAGGGTCATTCAATGTAAAAGATGTTGGTTTGGCTCCCTACAGAACAGCGGTTCAAAGAATAATGACTAATTTTGATAAGATAGAATTCAAATATCAAGAGCGTACAGGGAACCGCCATGCTGATGCACTTGCTACTTTGGCATCAAAGTTAATATTTGAAGGAGAATCTTCTCAGGTGGTAATTGAAAGGCGTATAATAGCTACACCGCTGATGGAAGAATTATGCGACACAGAATCAGAAGAAACAGATTGGAGAGAACCAATTTTGAAGGATGTCTTCTGCCTTCATGATTCAACAGTGGTCCCTACCACAACACTGAAAGTCTTAAAAAATTTCTTGCAGATAAATGGGGATCTGTATTTCAAAGGGCCTGAAGGATTTTTGATGAGATGTGTTGGAGCAAAAGAAGCTAAGAAACAAATGATGCAAATCCACACAAAAATATGTGGGTATAATCCTTCTGTTAGTCTGTATAGGAGGTTACAGCGTTTTGGAATATACTGGCCAACAATGGAGAAAGATGCTGCTATGTTACAGAAAGAATGTTCTGATTGTCAAATATTGCCAGATAAAGAAGAATGTCACTTTACAAATTCTTGGGAAGATTAGAAGAAACCGTACAATGACTACTTCATAGATGGAATAATGCCTACTGATCAAAAGGAATCCTTCAAGTTTAAGAAGAAAGTTGCTAAATTCTACTTTGACAAAGGAGAATTATTCAGGAAAGGATACAACGGTATTGCTCTCAAGTGCTTGTCTGGAAAGGAGATCGAAATAGCATTACATGAAGCTCATAGTGGAGATTGTGGTGTTCATCAAGGAAAAAGAAAGTTGTTTCAACACATTTTGGGATTGGGATATTATTGGCCTACCATGGAGGCAGATTCACACCTATATGTTCAAAGCTGTCATCAGTGTCAGATAAGAGGAAATGTCATTCATGCACCTGCACAATCTCTACGGTATGTCTCTACGCCCTGGCCCTTTCATACTTGGGGGCTAGATTTAATCGGACCTGTTAATCCTCCTGCTGAAGGATATGTTTGGATACTTGTGGCTACTGAATATTTCACCAAGTGGGTAGAAGCTATACCATTAAGAAAGGCTACAGGTATCATGGTGGCTAAATTTATTAAAGAGAACATCATTTGCCGCTTTGGGATACCAAAGGAGGTTATCACTGATAATGGAACGCCTTTCATAAATTCCAATGTGAGAGAGATACTGGAGAAATATGATATCAAACACAAGAAGTCAACCCCCTATTATCCTAAAGGGAATGGGCAAGCAGAGGCTACTAACAAGACTATTCTGAAGATAATTGGAAAAATGATAGAAGGAGCTCATAAAAAATGGTGTGAAAAACTTCCAACAGCGCTCTGGGCTTACAGAACTTCAGCAAGGACTGCAACAGGTGTTACCCCTTTTTCTTTAGTATATGGGACAGAAGCTGTTGTGCCTCTGGAAATCAAGATACCGTCTACAAGAATTGAAGTATTTGATGGAGAAGAGGCATGCCTCCAAGCTGCTAGATTAGCTCAGCTAGAAGTTATGGATGAAAAGCGTGAAGCTGTAGCTATAAAGACAAAAGCGTATCAAAAGAGAGTTGCTAAAGCGTATGACAAGGCAGTACGACATAGAATTCTGAAAGAAGGTGACTTGGTCCTTCGAACAGCTATTCATATCAGGAATGGTACAAAAGTAGCGAAGTTTACTCCTAATTGGGAAGGGCCATTTTTGATAAGACAAAGTTTTGACAGCGGTTATTGTCTTTTGTCTACGACATCTGGTGAAATATTACATGATCCTATCAATGTAAAATGGTTAAAAAAGTACTATGCTTAATAAGAAAAGTAACAAAATTTTATCTTTGTATTCATATAAAATTTGACAAGAGTTACAAAAGAGTAAAGAAAAAAGCTTTTACAAAATATCAGAAGTAAAGCCTTTCTCATTTAGATATACAAGTCTTTCAGCAGAAGCCTTTAGACGAATATATTCTTCATGATCTGCTTTGATTTCTTCTTGTAAAACCGTCAGACTATCTTGAGCAGCTTTTATCTTCTTTTCTTTTTCCTCCAACATGGCTTGATGGCGGGCAATTTCTTGACGAATACTATGAATACTATCTCGTTCATTTGATATTGTTTTTTTAAATTCTTCCGCTATGAGCACTTTATTTTTGTAGGAGCTATTCAACCTGGCAAAGCTCTTGGCTTGGAAAAATGTAACAGATAAACTACTCAGAAAATCTGTTAACCACTTCACATTAACATTGATATCTTCTAACTCCTTCAGCTCCTGCCCCCAGTCTTCAAGAGTCTTTATCCTCAGAAATGCAAGATGAGGCTTGATATCCCTGATCCTTCTGATAACAGAGCATACTGTCTCTATGCAGCCCGCCCTGATGATAGGATTCTTCAAAGAGCAGGTAGCAGTGATGTCCTGATAGCGTTTAATTATCTCTGTCCATAAGGGGACTGAGCTTTCAGGAACAGGGTATCGCTTCAGAATATCATCAAGAGAATTGACTGATAGCGGCTCTATTGAAGTAGAAGGTGTAGCAGGGTCTTCACTCATAAAATTGCCAACAAAAGCGGATAGTTCTGATGTCGTAACTGGCGAAAAAGCTGTCGCATGAAGATCAGAATCAGTGATTGCCATTTCCTCGTTTGAAGCAACATTGATTTCCATGGCAGAACTGGCAGCTTGAATATCTTCATGGACGCCTTCCGGAGCAGCTTCTGTTTCAATAACTTCTGAAGAGCCAATAATAGCGCTTTCAGTAGAAGCAATCACTTGAGCGCTGACATTCTCAGTTGAAGGCATTGGCGTATGAGTGCTTCCGCCAACAGAAGGAGTGTTATCAAGAGAAGAAGAAACCTCTGCAATAATTTCAGGAAGAGGCCGTTGCACAGAACTCTGCACCACTGAAGAGAAAAACGCTATTTCACTGGCTGAAGGAGGCTCCACCTCCATAAGTTGTTCTGAGGCCTCAACTCCAGTAGATCTTTCATCAAAAATATTGTGCACTTCAGCCTCAACAGCGTTTTTGTCCTTGGGAAGATCATCGGAAAGGATCTCAACTGCTGCAGAAGCAGAAGCAATATTTTCGGATGATTCAACCTGAGCGCTTTCAGAAGGACCTTCAAAATGATACATACTGTTAGAACACTTTATTAATGCATCACAAATATAAAAATAAGCATATAAATACAGATACTGGTAAAACGCTTTTTAAAAAAAAAACTAACCTGTGTTTTCAGAACCAGTAGTCATAGCCTCCTCAATCATAAGAGGTGATGAAGATTGCGCTGTTCTTTGAAGAAGAAGTGATTTTGCCTTGATAGCTTGCGATCTCATTCTCTTCAGAGATGTTAACGCTTTGGCTATGTCAATAGTTCTTGCAGGGTTTGCAGTTCTCCGAACACCGGAAGCTTTAGCAGATTGATCTTTCTTTTTGGAAAGTGGAGAGGAACTGGGTTCACTCTCAGGCCAAACATTTGCCAAATTCTCAACTTGTACTCTTGCTTCCGCCGATGGAGGGAAAGGAATATCAGCAACATCATCTTCAGGGATGCTGAGTCCCACTGGAGTAGATGGAGTTCCAGAGCTTCCTGCACCAACATCCGAAAGCGGTGCTGTATTCTTCTCTTGAGTAAAAGAAGTCTCAGTCCTTCCTAACTCATGTTGAGTCTGTAGATTCTGCTTGCGCACAATCAATGGCTCGTTATCTTCACTATCAGAAGAAGGATCCTGTGACAAATTTAAGAAAAGATAAAAAAAAAATAAGTGATGAAAAACTATATAAATGAGAAATTGAAAAGCGTATGAATAAGAAAAATGTTTTTATTGTAAAAGCTTTGCTTACTGATTGGCTCTTTCGCTTCTTAGAGGGAGGAGCCTTCTTCTTTATTGCAATCTTTTTTATTCTAGGCGCTCTTGGAGTAGCCGCCTTTGGAGCAGTAATGATTACAGGTTGAGGAGGAGTAATGTTTTCCTCTCGGATCTCTGAGGATCCTTCATCAGTGGATTTTGATTTTGGCTTCTTGCGTGGAGAAGCTACCGCTTTCCTTTTCTTGCCTGCACCAGGAGGCTCTTTCAAACATCTTTCCTTGTCCATAGCCAAATTAACCGTTTGACTGAGCATTGGCGGACCTTGAACAAAGGCTTTGAAAGTACCAACGCAAGCTTTCCAGAAAAGCTGGTAGTTCTTCGTACATCTGCCCATCCTGTGCTTTCCAGCCAGGTAGAAACCGGCAACAGATGGCCTTAAATTTGAAGATCAACTCTCTAGAATGAAAGCTTTCATGGTTCTCTTTAGAGAGAAAGATTCAGCTACACCATCAGGAACGCCTTGATCAAGCCCAAACTGCCTCAGACACCGATCAGGGTTGTAAGACTCGAGACAAAAACTGTTTGTCTTGCCGCCGTCCACACTGAAGAGACCTATTAAGTGGCACTTGGACAAAATAGCGAAGCAGTGAAGAGTCTTCAAAGAAATCTCTGCCCGCTCTTCAGAATTTGTACCCAGAAAAGCCAAAGGAGTTTCGGAATGATAACAGAAATTTTCAATTCCCTTCAAAGGCTCAACATAAGGCCTGAAGCAAAAACACCTTTCCTTGTCAATGAAGTCAAAGATCAACGCATCCTTCTTTCTGGAAATGCTACTCCACCGCCATGCCCTTGGACTTGGGAGATCTTCAACAGCGGTATCATCAGCTTGTAAAGGAGAAAATTGCCTAGCTGAAGGCGCATAACCGGGAAAGCGTTCCCATAACCACATCTGAAGAAAAGCAGTATGAACAAATGATTCTATGTGAAAAGAACCTGCTGACCAGGCCTGACACTTGTGAATTTGATCTAAATTCTTGTATAAAGTTCCCAAAAAATATATTCCTAAAGGAAAGTTCTGACCATCGGCAAGGCGGAAAGCCAGGGGGAATAATCTATCCAAAACTTTATCTGTTGGAGCGCCTTCAAAAATATATCTTGACAGCCACATGCAGATAAACGCTGTCAGCTCCAAAGGAGACTTGTACTCTTTTCCATATTTATATTCTCTAACTCCTGTCTCTTTGTTCACAGGGCCTCTCTCTAAAGAAATAGCGTACCCAGCCGTAGAAATTTGGCCGCCTTGCATGGGATTCCTTTGAAGCTCCCCAAACAGGATTTACTCTTGACTCCCAAACAAAAGCATGCAAAAGTCTTGACGCTTTTATCTCCTCTTTGCTCAAAACAATGTCTTGTATATCACTGTTCCCAAAAATCGGCAATCTCCATAACGCCATTACATCTTCCAAAGTAGGGGTAATTTCTCCCCACAAAGTAATAAAAGTATGAGTCTGACTGTTCCATCTGGTAACCAGCTGTGATAAGCTATCTGTATCTTTTCTGACTTCAAAATCCTTCGAAAGCTCTATTGCTCTAAAAATTTCAGCTGCATGTAATTTAGGACCATACTCCGGATGAGTGAGTATGTAATCACACCACGCTGTCCATTCCTTGGTGCAACCGCTATGAGAACTAAAATTTACTTGAGAAAGCGGAAAATCTTTCCTCTCTACCCTAAACATAGTAGTGGCAAAAGGAGAAGGACAAAATCCTCTAGCTCCGCTAATGTCTTCATAAGGCAAAGCCCACCCATCAGAGGGAACAGCGGTATCCCAGGAGTGATGCATAGCTGAATCCCAAAATTCGTTACTTAAAATATTTTTTTGAGAAGAAGATGCCATAGCTGAAAGCGTAAAAGTTGCAGAAATAAAAAAAAAAAATATTACAGTGTGTTCTTCTAAATAAATAAAAAAATGAAAATGAATGATGAAACAAATAACAATAACATGCATATAAAAAAAAATATACATGTAATAACAATGATAAAAGAACAAAAGTAGACAAAATGACATAGTATACAGAAAATCAAAACCTCTACAATGATGAAACAAATTTAAAAAAAAAAACAGCAAGCATAAGCACAGTCAAATAGAAATAGTAAAAAAGCAGAAACTCACCAGAATTCTAAAAGATGTTCTGGAATTCCAAATAAGAGATCGAGATCCTTGATTCTTTTGAAAGAAAACCACAATGAGATCAATAAAAAACCCAAGCCCAGAAGAAAGATAAAACTCAGAGTATACTTGCACGAAGAAGAAGATGAACAGTAAAGCAATAAGGAACTGATCATCTGATTTTATAATGATTAAACATTTATGATATGCGGTTTTCAAGAAGCACGTTTCGATTTGAAATTCAAAAAATGTACGATCATAATGACTTTGACAGGCTGGCTGCATGATCTTATTGGCTATAAATGTGGCAAGTTGTTTTAAGCGGGATTCGAAAAGACATTTTTTTAGACGCCAAATTTATGATAACATATTATTTAATGAACTCCTTTTATCATGATGATTTGTCTGCTCAGACGCTTTTAGAGTATGGTTAAGCCTAAAAGCGCCCTCACAGACAGGGGGCTAAAATGTTGATGATGGTTATTGAAAAGCTTGACTTGTGAAATTTTGAATTTAAGGACGTTGTTCATAATTCAATAAAATAATGACACGTGGCTCAAAGGACGTTCTAACATATTACACATACTAAAATCCTTTTTGAGAATTGGTTTAACAGAATTCCATGTTTATCTGATAAATGATGATTCTAGTCATTAATGATCAATGATTTTAAGCTCTTATGCTTTTAGTTCATAAAAAGGATTTTTTGCTCATTAATGACAATTTTACCCTTATGTCACTGATGAAAGATGAAACTATTGCGCTTTTAACGCTATAAACACAGATTCAAGTCCTAACGCCTTTGGATATTGTTTCAGGCTCTAACGCCTTTGGATATTGTTTCAAGCTCTAACGCCTTTGGATATTATTTCAGGCTCTAACGCCTTTGGATACTATTTCGAGCTCTAACGCCTTTGGATGTTGTTTCAGGCTTTAATGCCTTTGATGTTGATTCAGGCTTCGACGCCTTCGGACATTCTATATGGCTTCAGTGCCTCGTTCTGGCTTTCAACGCCTTTCTCATGATGATGGGCGTGGTATGGATCAGTACCCTCCTTGTATACCTTTCTGATGACTTCTGCCAGAAAGAAGATTTGTTTTGTCAGGGGTGAACGGTATGGATTGGTACCTCCCCGTGGGAATGAGTGTGGCTGTTTCCCTTCATTACCTATTCCAGTGAAGCATGGATTACTTCCTGGGCTGACAGTCAGGGAGAAAGCATTGAGGATGGATTTTTCCTCAGTTTCTCTTAAGGCCTGACGGGAAGGGTGTCTTCGTCCAACACCTACGATTTCCCTATTGGACTTGAGATACGGGAAGGGTGTCTTCGTCCAACACCTATGATTTCCCTATTGGACTTGAGATACGGGAAGGGTGTCTTCGTCCAACACCTACGATTTCCCTATTGGACTTAAGATGATTATTATCATCGCTATTATTATTATTGCTATCATGATTATTACTTTAGAGGAGTGTTGCTGTCTGAACACTAATATATTACCTCAGTAGGACAGTACACCATGAAAGCGTATGACCCGCTTTCACGATGTAGTTACCAATTGCTATTGGGGGAGGATGATGAGTTGTGGTTTGGAGGGCTTAGATAGAATTTGTTAAAAGATGGATATTGAGAATACCGCTTTTAACCTTTGAAGAATATATCTGAAAGCTTTGGTCATAAAAGCTTAAAGGAGGTATAGTGACAAAACGCCTTTATCTTGATGGAATCCAATATTTTCTCTCTAAAAGTCAGTTACAAAAACGGTTATAACAGCTGTACAAGTTAGTTACGATTTTGTTAATCACCTATAAATAGAGGTGACCCCTCCTTGTTGAAGGGAGAGATTTTTTTCGAGTTCCCAGAAGATTTTCCAAAAACAATCAGATTTTCAAACAGAATTTACAGAGAGAGAAAGTAAAGGATTCATCAAGAAAAACATTCTGTCACTACTTTTCTTCATTGTTCTTTCTTCTCTCCCTCTGAATCATTTCCTTCTTTTTCCCCCTTTTCTTTCTTGTGATCTCTGAATCATTTCTCCCAAAAATAACTCAATTTAGAACGGTCTGGATATCGGATTTAGGCTAGATTGAGGTTGCAGTAAATCCCATTTCTTCAAGAATCAAAACACCCCTCTACAATCTACAAGGTCAAAAATTCAACTAACAGTCTAGTAGAAAAAGACTTACATTCAAGCTTTACAACATTAAATGTTAAATTGCCTAGATTATTGTCAACCCTAAAAGGTTTGAATTGTTATGTATATATATGGATCTTTGGCAAGCTCCAATGTTCATCTTTTTCTCTTCGAGAAGCTCCCTTTTGAAAAATGACCAAAAAATTTCATGATGTGGGGGTGTTGGATAAATCCATTAATTGCACTTTTTTGTCCTCATTCTCAAGTCTAAAGGGGCTCGAAATCTTCATCAGTTTCGTCCTATTAGCTTGTTAGGGAGTGCTAATAAAATATTAGCCAAGGTTATAGCTTCTAGAATGAAAGTGGTGATGGGATCTATTATCTCTCAATCCCAAGGGGCCTTCGTGGAAGGGTGCCAAATCCTTGATGGAGTCTTGATCGCGAATGAATGTATAGATGAGAGGTTGAAATCAGGTTGTTTGGGTGTAGTGTTTAAAATTGACTTTGGGAAAGCCTATGATCATGTCAATTAGGATTTCCTTGATTATTTTTTAGGTCGATTGAGATTTGGGGCTAGATGGAGATATTGGATGAAGACCTGTTATTCGTCAGTGACCTTTTCAGTATTTTTCAATGGAAGTCCTATCATTTTTTAGGGGTTATTGGGGGCTGAGGTAAGGGGTCCAATCTCTCCATTTCTTTTTATCATGATATCTAAGGCTCTCAGTAGGATGCTTGGGAGGACTTCTTTGTCTATTGTCAAGGGTTTTTCAGTAGGGAGGGACGACTTGTCTATCACACATCTCCAGTTGGCGGATGACAATTTGGTTTTTTGTGATGCCTCATGTAGTCAGTTAGCATTTCTACGATGTCTCTTTTTTTTTTTTGAGGAGGGCTCGAGTTTGAGGGTTAATTTGTCTAAATGTGAGTTATTTGTGGTCGGAGATGTTTCACATCTAGTAGAATTGGCTACCTATTTTGGGGGTAAGAGGGTCTCTGCCAACATCTTACATGGGTCTATTTTTAGGTGCGGGTTACGAGGTCAAGTCTATTTGGAAACTAGTCTTAGATCGTCTCTCCAAAGGGAGCGACTTACTCTTCCTAAGAGCTCTCTGTGTTGCCTTCCAACATATTTTGTCTCTTTTTATTATTCTGGTGTCTGTGACAATGAAATTGGAAAAGATTAAAAGGGAGTTTTATGTTATGGTTTGACAAAGTTAGATAGTTAATCATTTGGTGGAGTGGAAAGCTATTTGTCGCCTAGTGGTTTCAAGGGGTCTGGGCATTAAACTATTGGCTAGGTTTAATAAGACCCTTTTAGGTAAGGGGCTATGGAGATACAAAGTAGAGAAGGATAGTCTTTGGAGGAAGGACATTGCAGCCAAATTCGAGGGTAAGTCAGCTTGGGAGCCGCATGAGGCTCAAGAAGCCTTATGGTGTGAGTTGCTGGAAGGCCATTTCGGGTGTTCGGGGGTAGTTTTCTAACTCCATTAGATCCGTTGTTAGGTGTGGCAAGGATATTAAATTCTGGGATGTGGTGTGAGGTCTGTTACTATTAGAGAAGAATTTGGAGTATTGTATTCCCTAGCTTGGAACAAAGATGCTTCAATTGCCTCATCTTTTCATCCATTGGGTGATAGGGTGGTGTGTTGTATTAGCCTTATACAGGGTCTCAATGATTGGAAGTTTTGAGGTTTTTTGCGTTTGCTTAGCTGAGTCGAGAATGTCGTCATTCACCCTTTCTTTAGGGATAGGCGTGTTTAGTGCTTAGATTCCAAGGGTCAATTTTCATAAGATCCTTTGTTGTAGCCTTCTGGGGTGTCACTTTGCTTCCTTTTCCACATAGGGCTGTGTGGAACCTTGGTGTTCCTTCCAAGGTTGCATTCTTTTTTTAGGAAGCCGCTTGGGATAAGATAATCACTTGTGACTATTTGAAACATAGAGGGTGGAGGTTGGCTAACCGATGCTTTTTGTACATTGAGACAAAGGAAATAGTGGATCATTTGTTGATGCATTGTTCTTTTGCGTCGGAGGTTTGGAGTCATTTCCTTGAGCGTCTAGGTGTGGCGTGGGTCTTTCTGAATTCCTTTAAGGGCTTCTTATCCTATTGGCTCTCGGTGAGGTTGGAGACCCCCACCTCTACTTTATGGGGATTCCTTTCGGGTGCTATTGCATGGTCGATCTAGAAGGAGCAGAATCATAGAGTTTTCGACGATGTGGCTCCCCTCCCCTCTCCCACGTGTGGATATATAAGGTTGTTCGTTGCTTAATTTTGGATTGTTGCTCAGTTAGTGAGGATTTTGAGGATATGGACCTTTTAGGGTTGTTGTGATGTTGAGTCGGATTGCTTCGCTTTGTTTTTATTCTCCTCTTTCAGCTTCTGGGCTCACTTTCTTGTGATTCCCTATGCTGTTTTGTATTCTAGTTTGATGCATTCTAATATATCATCTGATTTACTGATCCAAAAAAGAAGCTCCCTTTTGAATAAGGATCACAAGAACCTTATCATCTTCCTATTTATTGATCAAATCCTACCCCTGCCATGATCTACTATATTTATTTCCGAAAGGCCTCTTGTCACCCTTGAATCCTCATCCATGATCTATGAAGTGGAATTTTTTGAGTCTCCATTGTTGAATAAGGCTTTATGGGCTTTATTCCTATGGGCCTTGTCTTTATGTTATCTCTTATATATTGTATTGTGGGTCTACTATTAGTAGTTCTTATATACTAATAGTAGACCATTAGTGGAATATAAATAATAAAGTGTGTGAGAGAGATCATTAATCTCTCTCACTATTTTTCCCTAAACATTATCTCCTTGTCCTTCTTTTTCCTCTCTCTTTTTCAAACCCTAACTTCTAACCCCAATAACTTCACAAACTAAACTAACTTGGTATTAGAGCCAAAGAGAAGACCCAGGGAGTACAACTCAGCAGGAATAACTCAGAGGAGTGCTAACATTAGCCGTACGGACTGACACGTCTGAATATTTGCGTCAGATTTTTTTTGATTCCATGTGATAGATCGTGATTTTTTGAGAATTTTGGTTTTTTTTTTAGAATTTTCTGAGTTCCGGAGATGTACTTTTTCTGAGTTTTCGTTAAAAATTAGAAAAATTTTCAGATCTGGTTTTTTTGGTTTGTGTGATTGATTTAGGAGTTTTTTTGGGACTCAAACCTATTGTGTTTGATACATATGATCAATATTGATGGATTAAAATAAGTTTCGTGACGATTAGAGAAGTATTGAATGTCCGGCGAAGGTTTTACACCCCCATAATTGCCAATTTTTACTGTTGGGGCACTTTTTTGTTACTCGAAAATTGGTATATGGATGGTAGGGGCTATTCAATGGATTTATATTATCCCGAACACTATTAGATTGTTGTCGGGTTGCTGTTTTTTGGTGTTTTTGACTATTCTACCTATTGCAGAGGTACTTTTGGGTGTTTTTTTTGGTTGTGGAACTCTAGCTTGTTGAGTTGTGTAAAAAAGCCTTGTGACATCTATGATGGATGAATCTGAGGTTAGCCAGTCATCTAGTGTCCCTGCACAGGGTGGAGGGAGTATTGAGTTGTGTAAAAAAGCCTTGTGACATCCATGATGGATGAATCTGAGGTTAGTGATGTACCAAACCTCCAAATTACTACAGTAAAGTTAGATGTGACAAATTTTCTTGCTTGCTCTCAATTTGCGATGTTGTTTGTTAAAGACAATGAGAAGATGAGATACTTAAAAGGTACTATCTCTACTCGCAAGTCTACGGATCCGGCCTATGCCAAATGGGAGGCCGAGAATGTAATTGTAATGTCATGTCTTCTCCACTCTATACAGTCAGACATCAGTAATGCCTACTTGTTTCTTCCTTCCGCAAAAGCTATATGGGATGCTGTGACACAACTATTCTGAGATAGGGGGTATAGCCCGTGTTAATGAGTTGCGTCAGAGTATCTCACAACTCAAGCAGGGGGATATGTCTATTCCCACCTACTACTCTACTCTTCGCCGTCTTTGGGAAGAGCTAGATCACTATCAGACTTTTTAGGCTAAGTGCCCTATGGATGCGGCTGCTTATACAAAATTGGTTGAACAGAATCGGGGTGTTTGAGCTACTTGCAGGGCTGAATATAGACTATGAACAAGTTAGGGTTTAATACTTGGCAAAAATCCAATCCCACCCCCTAATGAGGTCTATGCATACTTACACCGTGAGGAGCATCGTCGGAGTGATATGCTCTTTCCTCCCATTATTGATAAATCTGCACTAGCCTCCTCATTCCAGTGGGGAGGCAAGAGTGGTGGTCGTTTTGGATCTTTTGGACCTTCTACCGATGATTGGGACAAACTTGAATATGATCACTATGGGCGCACACGTCATACAAAAGACATCTATTGGGATCTACATGACCGTCCCCGCCCCCCACGGGGTCCTGGTGGTGGACAAGGAGACAGGGACAGAAGACTTAGAGGGGGTTCAAGTGTAAATTCTGCTACATCCACAACCTTAGTATTTACTACTATACCTCCATTTGATAGCCCTCACATATCTTGAGATGAGATCGATGTTTTTTGCCGTTTTATGTCCCATTTGGAGACACTGAATATCGTCAGTGCCGCCTCAGTCCCTTAATCAGGTACCTCAGCTCGGCTCTCAGTGCATTTGTTTCCGATCATAGTCGCTCCTAGATCATTGATTCAGGAGAATCTGATCATATGATTGGTATGATTGGTATATCTTCCTTTTTTTCATCTTACTTCATTGATTGTGGTAGACACAAAGTTAAAGTTACGGATGATACTTTATCATCCATTGCGGGTAAGGGGAGTATTGATGTTACACCATCTATGTCTCTTTCCTCTGTTCTTCATGTTCCTAAGTTCACCTTGAATCTTTTATCCATTAGTCATATTACCAAATCATTGAACTGTAGCGTCACTTTCTTTTCTTCTCATTGCATGTTTCAAGACTTGGAAACGAAGAGGACGAATAGTATGGGCCATTAGGAGCGAGGACTATACCTGCTCGACCCTATACCTCGTCTTGCTTCATCAGTCTAGCAGATACCCCATGGTGTTCGGAGTATTAGTAGTACAGAGGAGTTATACCGGTGACACAGACGTCTCGGTCACCCCTTCATTTCCCTTCTTAGGCGTTTTTTCTGTATTTATCTGTTTCTAGTGTGCTTTCTTCTTTTCAGTGTGAAACTTGCGAATTTGTAAAACATTGTCGAACTTTATATCTCTATAGTGGTAATAAATGCAATTCACGATTTTCTCTCGTGCATTCTGATGTGTGAGGACCATCCCCTGTTACTTCATCATGTGGTTTTGAGCATTTTGTTACTTTTGTGGATGATTTTTCTCGTACTATATAGGTGTATATGTTGAAATCTAAGGGTAAAGTTGACACTATTTTTTATTCGTTTCATACAATGATTGTCACCAGTTTAACGCCTCAATTAAAGTCCTTTGTTTAGATAATGGGGGGAAGATATGTCTGCTAATTTGGCTACATTTTTTTATTCTCATGATATCATTCATTAGATTTCTTATGCTGACATACCTCAACAAAATAGTGTGACTGAGCGAAAAAACAGACATCTGTTGGAAGTCACTCGTTCACTTATTCTTGCTATGAATGCGCCTAAATTTTTCTGGTCTAACGCCGTTTTGACTGCTGCTTTCTTAATCAATCGGATGTCTTCCTGAATTTTGGAGTTCCAATCTCCTGTTTCCCTCTTATCTCCTTTCACTCCTTTGTTTCCAATGGCCCCGCGGATTTTTGGATGTATTTGTTTTGTGCATATTACTCGTTCTACTCGCACAAGGCTTGATCCTAAGGCTCTTCGATGTATCTTTATTGGGTATGTTCCTCATCAGAAGGGGTATAAATGCTATCATCCTCCTTCTCGTCGGTCCTTCGTATCTATGGGTCTACTCCGTATTTTTCTGTCAATGAGGCATCTCTTCAGGGAGAGAGCATTAGTGAAATGATATCTTCTTCTCTTCCTATTCCTATTTTCTCATTTGACAGGGATTGTAGATAGGGGGAGTATGAACCCGTGGTCAAAGAAATACAAGAGAAGGCAGAAAGAACCTTATGAGCCCCCCCAAGAGACCTCTTCTGATCCAGGTAACATTGTTGTTCATTCTAGTCCTGTCTGAAATTCCTATTGCCCTTAGAAAAGGCACTAGAACATGTACTCAGCATCCTATTTCTAATGTTGTATCTTACCATGTCTTGTCTTCTTCGTATCGCTCGTTTATCTTGGCTTTGTCTTCTGTGTCTGTTCCTCGCAGTTTAGCATATGCACTCTCTCAACCAAAATGGAAACATGCTATGAAGAAGAGATGTGTGCACTAAAAAAAAAAATAGTACCTAGGATATGGTCAACCTACTAAGAGGGAAGAGGCCGGTTGGATGTAGGTGAGTGTTTACAGTAAAACATCGCTCGGATGACTCGGTTGAGAGATATAAAGTTTGCTTGGTTGCAAAGGGGTATACTCAGACGTACGACATAGACTATTAGGAGACATTTGTTCCAATTGCAAAAATGAACTCAGTGAGAGTCCTCATTTCTCTTGCAGTCAATAAGGATTGACCCTTGTTTCAGCTTGATGTGAAGAATGCATTTCTTCACGGTGATTTAGAGGAAGAGGTGTATATGGTACCTCCTCCTGGGTTCAAATACCCCTCAGATAAAGGGAAGGTGTGTAAACTAAAGAAGACTTATATGGATTGAAGCAGTCCCCCAGAGCATAGTTTGAGTGTTTTCGTAATATTATGGTGAATAATAATTACAGACAAAGTCAAGCAGATCACACATTGTTTCTCAAGCGATCGTGCCAGAAAGTGATTGTCTTGGTTGTTTATGTGCATGACATTGTTGTAACAGGTGATGATTTGGATGAGATAGAATATCTGAAAGGCAAGTTAGCAAAGGAATTTGAGATCAAAGATCTAGGTCTCCTAAAGTATTTCCTTGTAATTGAACTTGTCAGATCTAAGAAGGGCATATTTGTCTCTCAGTGCAAGTATGTACTTGACATTCTGGAGGAGACAGGCATGATGGGTTGTAAGCCATGTGATACACCTATAGACCCTAATCATAAACTCGGTGAAGCTAGTGGGGAACATCTGTCGAATGCTGGAAGGTACCAAAGACTTGTTAACAGACTTATTTATCTGTCTCTTACCAGGCAGACATTGTTTATGCTATCAGTGTAGTTATCCAATTCATGCATTCACCAACTTATGGGCACTTGGAGGTAGTGAATCGAATCCTCCACTACTTAAAGTCATCTCCTGAGAAGGTTTTGTTGTATACCTGTAATAAGAACTTAAGAGTTGAAGCCTACACTGACGCAGATTAGGCTGCCTCGGTTTTTGATAGACGCTCTACTTCCGGGTATTGCATCATAGTTGGAGGTAATCTTGTCACATGGAGAAGTAAGAAGCAGAATGTAGTTGTTAGATCCACTGCAGAGGTAGAGTTTAGAGCCATGACACATGGTGTGTGAACTATTTTGGCTCCGATTACTCCTGAGTGAGATTGAGCTTCCTACTGAAGGCCTCATAAGCTTATATTGTGGTAATAAAGCTGCTATTAGAATTGCTCATAATCCGGTGCAGCATGACGATCCAAGCATATTGAGGTAGATCGTCATTTCATCAAGGAGAAGTTGAAGGCGGGGTATTTTTGCACCCCGTTTTTGAAGTCAAAAGATCAACTAGCTAATGTGTTCACTAAGGGTCTTGGTGGTATTCTGTTCCGAAATATTGTTGGCAAATTGGACATGAGTGATATCTCTGCACCAACTTGAGGGAGAGTGTTGAATAAGGCTTTATGGGTTTTATTCTTATGGGCCTTGTCTTTATATTATCTCTTATATTGTATTGTGGGTCTACTATTAGTAGCTCTTATATACTAATAGTAGACCATTAGTGGAATATAAATAATAAAGTGTGTGAAAGAGATCATTAATCTCTCTTACTATTTTTCCCTAAACCTAATCTCCTTCTCCTTCTTCTTCTTCCCCTCTCTCTCTCAAACCCTAACTTCTAACCCCAATAACTTCACAAACTAAACCAACTTCAATCAATAGTTAATATCAGATTCTGAATTGGCCGATGTATTGTATGGTCTCAAGATAGTCATGATCTGTCATTTAGATGAATGGCCATCACAACATGTTAGCCATTCAATGGGTCACTTGTCAAGGTGTTTCGAAGCCACACATCATGATTTTATTGGGCCATGCCTACTAGTATGATGATAATGTTAACCTATCCCTAACTATCCTTATACTCTTGGCATATGGTTCAGATCATTCCTGGACTCGATTTGATACTTGATATGGATCCTCCATTTCAGTTAATCTTTTCACAAATGTCTAAGGATCACCAGGTGCTAACAGATTGAGATATCATGGAGGTTATATTGGAAACTAGTATTCCAAGTAGTTACTGAGCTAGCTTTTGAGGATGAATTAGGGAAAACTAGCCCTAAATTTTGTGTTTTTTTTAACTCTTCTGTAAGTTTTCTTTCCCTTACCAGAAATAAAAAGATTTGAGTTTCCTAAACATCGCCCAATAGAAGTTGTTTAACATCTTATGACTGGTTGATATAATTATGTGGCACTTTGTAACATTTAGTTATCTTGGTAATTTATTGTCCCATCACATTTCTGAAAAGGGTATTTGGTAGAAGAAAATAAAAATTGAACTCCCTTCCCCTTGGGGCTGGCAATGGGTTTGGCCGTAAGTCAGATAAGCCTAGCCCGGGCCAAACCAATTGGGGCAAGGTGGTTGAGGTTTTTATCGGGGTGGGGCAGGGCCCAGTTTAGGGAGAGTTGAGTCATGTTCGAATTGTCCAGTTATACAAGGATGACCCACCAGGTTGTTACCCCCTATATCATAATAGTAGGAAGTGATAATAACTTTAGAACTTGTGTTTAGTATGTAAGTTAAAATAGTCCTCCTTTCATCTTCATCATCTACAAAAGAAGTATGATAAACCTAAGCATCCTTTTCATCTTTTTGTTATATATCATTCATTGAATATTTTACTTTTTCTCCTTTGTTTTTTCTTTCTCTTGTGTTCTCTTCTTTCTCCTTTTCTCTCCAATGGCAAAAGCTCACTTTTAAGGTAAGGCAAAGTACAAAACCTCTCTCTCTCTCTCTCTCTCTCACTCACTCACTCACTCACGTGCTCACAGCTTTTTTATATTTGTAGATTTTTACTTTTTTCTTATTCCTTTCCTAATGTTTGTCCTCACAATTTCTTCCAAAATTCCATTTCTTTTGTCGAATCTGTCTGAACTAGATTTCTGACTTCAAACCCTAGTTCTTGTTTTGTTGATGAAGCTTTAGTCTGTTTTGCTCTTAAAGAACTGCTACATGTTTTGGCATGGACCCTTGAATTTAAGTTTGTTGGCTGGGTAAAATTCATTGGCATGCATTTCTTAGCTTGATGATGCTATGGCTTAACATGGTTAAGGATAGAAAGTTCAATATATGCTTATGGGAGTGGACTAATAATAGGTTTTCTTTTTAAAGCCAGTCAGTAATTATTTGGTGGTAGTTAAAACCTTATGGGTTGGGGCAGTTCTGGTTAAAGTAGGGTCATGCTCTGATTGATTGCGATCTGTTGCAATCCGTATTCCCCTCTCCTCCCTCCTTCCCTTCCGTTAGCACCTTAAAGGCTTAAACATTAACTTAGGCAAATGAGTTATGAGGTTGTTTTAGTGTGATCCCTTTGGCAATAATATTTGCTTAGAAATGCTTATGGGAATTGGGGGAAAAAAAATTGCAGTAATATTTTGTTTGAAGCATTTTGGCATTATATCCTCTCCCCCCTCCCTCCACCTCTCTTGTTTCTTATTTAAATCTTTTTCCTATGCAGAGAAATTTCGCTTCAGTGCCGAGTTCATCGAGATGAGGCGTCAAGCATTGGATATCTTTGTAAACCGGATAGCTTCACATTCTGAGCTCCAGCAAAGTGAGGATTTGAGAACCTTCTTGCAGGCAGATGAAGAGGTGAAGTGTCTAAGCTAGATGTGTATATATGTGTTTATGTATGTATTTAATATGTATATGCCCACCAGGGGTTGACGCAAGTTGGCTAGCGTCCTGGGTTTGCTCCATGTGGTCGTGTGTCCATAGGGAAACTTCCAAGTTGGTCGGTGCGACACCCGGAGGGGTTAGTCCTTGCCTCAGGGGTTGGACCCTCTGTTAGCAAAAAGAAGAAGTATTTATGTATGTATATATATTGGTAAGGAAAATAATTATTTGGAGCGTAAACAAAAGATCAATTCTGATTTACAAAGATTGCCTATAAAGACTGTTCCCAAGGACTTACTGTCCTTGTTGCAACATCTAAATTCTAAGCACGTGTGGAAAGATTATTAATAAAAGGGATCTCTCTCCAGGGGCGGAGCCAAGGGGGGGTCTGAGGGGGCACGTGCCTCCCCTAAGCTTTTGGTTTTTTTTTTTTTTTAATGTATATATGTATGGTGGATGGAGATCCAATCACAGCCAATTGCGATTGAACTCGGGGAGAGTTCAATTGCACCCACTGGCCAACACGTGTCCCTTTTAACCCCTATTAACTGTGGTTAAGATTCACTTACTTTGGCGGTTTCAACAATATAACTTGTTTTTTTTTAAAAAAATATATTAAGGGTTAAAAATCCTTAGCTAGAGTATAATATTTTTTTTCTAAAAACTATGGTTATATTATTGAACCCCAAGGGTTAGTAAATCTTAACCACAATTAATAGGGGTTAAAAGGGACACATGTTCACCTCTAGGTGTGATTGAACTCTCCCCAAGTTCAATCATGATTGGCAGTGATTAGATACTTACTATAATATATAATTGGGCATAACCATAGGGCAAAGGGACAACTGCTCCCGTAAACAAGGAAAAACAATACATTTAGTTTATTTACAAAGTGTATGGAGGAAATGGCCCACAAACTTAGTCGTCAAAAAAAACTTTTGGAGGCTCCGCCCCCAATACCCTGTCCCTTAAACCAAATGTGCCCCCCCTACGATGAATTCCTGGCTCTGCCCCTCTCTCTCTCTCTTTATATATATATATATATATATATGGAAAACATTTATTTAAGGAAAGAGCATAAGAAAACTATCACTTTAGGTATGGAAAGATTTCCCTTGAACACCATATTTCCCAATGACTTGTTATCCTGATTGGCATTTCTAAGCATCTGTATATAAAATATTCTCATACAACAACCTAGATATTTCCAATTGGGCTTTTTTTTGTTTTATCATGTGTTAAGGAACGGAGACCCGTACATTGGGCTTTTTTGGTCTAAAGGAGTGTCACATGTCGCTCTAACGCGTATACTACCCGCCTACCCGGTCTCATATATATATATATATATATATATCAAAAGTGTATCATGCGGGAATCGATTGTTCGTATGATTCTTCGATTGAAAGAATTCAAAAAAGGTATGTTGCTCCCATTTTGAAACAATTAAAGATCACCGAAGTAATGTCTAAACCCAGTGTTTCAAAGCAAAGATAAAAGATTCTGGAACAAGGAAGCTTCATGTTCAATTGTCTAAATAAGTGGATAAGAATGAGGAATCACAATGAATTCTAAATGAGACACAAAAGAAAGCGGTTATAGACCGCTTAATAATCTATTATGCCTATGCTTTCCCTTGCATTTAGCAATCCTTAATGGGAATTCCATATTTATGGATGCTGTAAATTTGATATTTTGTATTGCTTCTTGTGCAGACAATGGAGAGAGCCAGATCTCAAGAAATTGGTATTTTTAAGAAGAAACCATCCGATTTGATGCAAATTTTCAAGGTAATCAGTTGTTTGAGATTTTGAAAAGATGAAATCCTGCATGATATCATGGACATTGACTTGATAAACAGAGAATCTTACCAAGAAGGGAAAAATGCTAACGCAATTCTGAGATGCATAAGGAGACCCCATGAGATAAAGATAACATGGAAATATATTCTTAGCATCATCAGTGATTTATCCCTGATACTTGGGGGCAGCAACACAAATCCTGTTCCGCCTTTCAAGATTACTAGCAAACACCCCGTGCGATGCACGGGATTACAAAAAGTCTAAATTTTATAGAATTATCAACCAAAGTTTACCTTAATAAGGTTAAATAAAATAACATTTAGAATAAACTACATCATGAATTAATGAAGGTGCATATATAAAAAAAACAATCATTAATCTATAATATATGATACTAACTATGTTTGATTAGAACAATCCAGCGCTAAAGAAAGATATTTTTAGTGAGTTGCACCATGCAGGAATTACTCATTAATTTAGTAACAACTAAGGGTAAAAATGATTACATATGCACATTGTTTGAAAAGCACGTATGTATCATGCATATGAAATTTGAAAATCAAAAATTCTGATTGACCACTTGGAATGAGAAAACGTGTGACGCCCCGTGCCTGGGAAATCAAGTTCCAAGACGCGTGCCCGTTCGTCATAACCACGCATGCGGAAGACTTTACCTGCAAAAATGCGGGGATTTTTTAACTTTTCTGATGAGCTTATGTAAGCAGTAACAACCGGTCATCACAATAACCCATCATAAGCAAATACGTTACCTCACTGGCTACAATAGCCGTTACTTTTGGCGCCACAACTGCGCCGGTACACATTCAGAATCCATCAAATCTAACTCCTTGTCATTCGGCAACTGCTTCCAAATATGAAGACATAAAATGAGAGGAGTGAGCTATAGAGCCCAATAAAATTCACAATTCATCTAAGCTATTTTCCACCTAGTAACAATCATCATCATCAATAACAATATAGTGTTGCAATACAATTCTCATATTATAATAATATATAATCTCGTAATCCGTGACCCGATGTCACTCAGGGCTATTTCACTCTATTTCGAGGTTCCCAACCTCAATTTCCAAGTTCATCCAATCATCATCTACACCACTAGGTTACCATCCCAGACAACCGCTCACACTCTATTCTTGAGTCCGTACACTCAATCAACTGGCCTTCACCCATATTCAACCTGAGTCCGTAGACTCAATATCCTTAGAGTTCGTAGACTCGCTATCCATTTCCAAATCCGTCAACATTAATTTTGTTACCATGACGTCCCATACCCCCATGATAACTATCGAGATCAACCGGGCTTACACCCAATGAAATCAAACTTTGAGTCCTTAGACTTCGTACAACCTTGAGTCCATAGACTCCATACAATCTTGAGTCCATAGACTCCATATATAATCCGGGCATTCACCCGCTAGAACCAACACAATCGTCTGATCTCAGCCACGGTGAGGAACTCTAGCCTCACGACATCTCTATCAGACAACACAACCATCTGACTCAGCCACGGTGTAGAATTTTATCCTCACGGCATATCTATCAGATTACAGACAACACAACCATCTGACTCAGCCACGGTGGGGACCTCTATTCTCACGGCATCTCTATCAGATAACATAACAATCTGACTCAGCCACGGTACGGACAGCATATCTATCAGAGGCATCACCACCTACTGACTCAGCCTCGGTATGGCATATCTATAAGATAACACAACCATCTGACTCAGTCATGGTGGGGACCTCTATCCACACGGCATATCTATCAGATAACACAATCATCTGACTCAGCCACGGTGGGGACTTCTATCCTCACGGCATATCTATCAGATAACACAACCATCTGACTCAGCCACGGTACGGATGACATATCTATCAGAGGCATTATAACCTACTGACTCAGCCTCGGTACGGCATATCTATTAGATAACACAACCATTTGACTCAGTCACGGTACGGACGACATATCTATCAGAGGCATCACAGCCTACTGACTCAGCCTCGGTACGGCATATCTATCAGATAACACAACCATCTGACTCAGCCACGGTGGAGACTTCTATCCTCACGGCATATCTATCAGATAACACAACCATCTGACTCAGCCATGGTACGGACGGCATATCTATCAGAGGCATCACAACCTACTGACTCAACCTCGGTACGGCATATCTATCAGATAACACAACCATCTGATTCAGTCACGGTATGGACGACATATCTATCAGAGGCATCACAGCCTACTGACTCAGCCTCGGTACGGCATATCTATCAGATAATATAACAATTTGTTCTCCCTTGACCTAGTCAAAGAGGATCTATGAATATTAAATCCACCCACTCCCGATTATCAATCACGGTGGATTATACTTTAACTCTGATTAGGTTTTCTAACCACAAGTTAACCCCAGTTAAGCCAAGTCTCGCTTGGTTAATTGAAATACTCGGGCCTCGCGCCCGTGAACCAAATTCGGTAACACACCGTCTTGTTAGGGAACGCTTCCAGGCTAATGGATGTGTCCATAGCCTTATACGACCTGCAAAACAACTTTTCGACATCCCAGGGTGACGATACAATTTACACGGGACCCGATCTGGGCTCCCCGAAGATCCACATAAAATCACAGCATCACATAGGGGTCTCTGACCCTTTTTCCATCCACACCTTTTACACAGTGAGTCTAAATCCGAGGTTTTGAGACCCAAGACTGAGGGCTACACCCCTCTACTCATTTTTTATGCACAACCACCTTCCCATAACACATCCATGGGGTCTCAAACCCTTTTTCCATCAAACGCACATGTATTCCACATAAAGAATATAGCAAATAACAGGGAAAAGAGAAGAGATGGAATGAGTTTTTACCTCTTTCACGTACTTCGAGGCGTCTAGGGCCGAAACGGACACCGTCAACGCGCTCAAGAGGACGATCAACCCCAAGGTGAAGCTCCTCGCCTTCAAACCTTCACGTTCTCTCTCTAGATTTATCTCTTTCTCTCTCTACACGTTAATCGAGACACCGGGGAAGAAAATAGACGTCGCCAACGCGTCGGGGACGTTGAAAAACCCCAAGGTGGACTCCCTTTTCTTTTCTCTCTCTTCCTTTCTCTCTCCTCTTTCTCTCTCTTCCTTTCTCTCTCCTCACTCTCTCTCTAAAATTTATGTGGCAGTTGCAAACCGTGAGCAATGAGGGGCTGGCCCCCATTTATATAGGCCTTAAATGGGTTTAGATCATGTGCAAAAGCCCATGACCCATTTGGTGTGGAAAGGTGTGGTTGACCAAGTCAACCACTTTGACTGGTTTGACTGGATTTTCCCATTTTTCATGCATATATCCTTTGAAACCCTATTATATAACGCCTGATAGTGATGAAACTTCAAGTGACCGAACTTGGGACAGCCCGACACCTACTGTAAAAATTTTAGGGAAAAATACTGAGTTTTGACAGCTACGCTTTAGTCCAGAAGAAAACTGCAAAACCCACTAATTTTCTGATTTCGGACACAAAACAGGCCGCCGTTTCTTCGTCTGAGATAACTAACTGCCGAGACGAAAGACATTAGTTCCCACGGCCGACTGGTACGCATTAGTACCAGCCGCACGGATTTCTATTAGGATCTCCAATAAATATTGGGTCCCACTTAATTTCTGGAAATCTAAAAAATTCCCGTTTTTCTCAATTTTATCACACATAATAGCCCCGTGGTCCCGCGAAATGATACCTGATGGAACCGATACGATAGGGGGGTGTCCCGACAGTCGACCAATACATTATTTGTGATTTTCGCGAAAAGATATTGAGATTTCTTTGGTACACTTCAATTCCGAGCAAAACCCACTTTTTATTAATTTAACAAATACTTAAGTATTTAAGCCCTAGTTAAGGACCAATAAATGCATAATTTTATTATTTAAAATTCTGGAGCGTTACAAAACGCCCATAAAATGATAGCAGCAGATCTGGAATTAATTCTTATGTGGTACAAAATGATATTCTCTATAAGGAAATTTGGGTATAACAAATCTATTCTAAACATACTGAGGATGATTAAATGTCACCCCCTTCACTGCCCGCATAGATTATTAGGCAGAGCGGGCCCATGGGCATCATGAGAGACACTATAGACTATAGAGTGGCCTACTGTATATGAGTCAGAAGAAACTAATGAAACCAAATATTAGGAAAGAGATACCTGGAGTTGAGCCAGACCCAAAACATTCGATGCCATCCCGTTGCGATTTTGCAAGTGTAGCCAAGGGTAGATGGAGGGAACACAGACACGGGACCAAGGTCTTGATCTGAAACTCACCTTCTTCAGCCAGATCCCTGTATCAATCACTCCAACCACCAATTCTGATCAGAAAATATAGAGCTATCCATAGTATTTAAGCCTAAAAATTGAGGCGATCACATGGTGTGTACATGACATGTCGGACCTAGCATTAGCATCCTTCCCCAAAAGTATGTACAACCTCTATTATCCTTTTCGAACAACATCTAGCATGAGCATCCTTCCCTAAATGTAATATAGTTAATATAATACAACTGAAATTATTATTGACAGTAAACTTGTGTGTATTAGGAAAGATAACTTGTGATAGGCTCGATCAAGAGCATAGGAATTTTTACGGTCTAAGACGTAAATTTGTATATGTGTAAGAGGGACATCCTTAAGAGGTTTTTTAGAGCAATTCTCAATGTGAAGAGCGATACCACACCCCTAGTTAACCTATTGTTCCAAAACATGGCTCTGACTGGGATGACTCTCCACATGCCCCAACACTAAACAAATCTAAAACCATATAATGAGAAAGATGCATCTATCTAATGATAAAGACCCACCATGTACATAATTCCACTCCAAACTACAATATATATGCTTCATCTGCAACTCTCCCCACCCTGAACTTTTCTCTCCACCCTTCATTTAAATCTCAAACCCTCTAAAGGTCACTACGAAACTTGCAATCTCTTTTCTATTGGTTCGGGAGCGATTTATCTTGTGATTGTGCAGAAGCATAAGGGTTAGGTACGGGAAAAAAATTAGAATGGGATCATCAATCTGTCTCTACGGAATTAAAATTCCTGAGTATTTGTGATTATGCCCAAATAGAAAGGTTCTGTAACCTGTATATCTAAAACCAAGTGAAATTTTGGTTTGCAAGAATTTGTGTTTCTGCCAATATCAACTGGTTCTTCAACCCGTGTATGTGAAACTTGTGTCCATAAGGATACATTGTTTAAAAAACCCGATAAACAGAAAAAATAGAAAGCTGAGTAGGTTGAGTACCTGTAGTTATCAACTGGTTCTTCAACCTATGTATGTGAAACTTGTGTCCGTAGGGATATATTGGTTAAAAAAACCCGATAAACAGAAAAAATATAAAGCGGAGTAGGTTGAGTACCTATAGGATACGTAGCGGGAGTAATGAGATAAAAAATGAATGCTGTTCCGCCAATGCCTGCAATATGGGAATCAATCTGCCCCTGCCTAAATCGACTGGTTTTCAACCTGTGTCTGTGAAAGTTGTTTGGTTTGTAAGAATTTGTGTTTCTGCCAAAATCAATTGGTTTGCAACCTATTTATATGAAACTTGTGTCCATAGGGATAGACGTGATATTTAAAATCACAAGAAATAGAAAGTAGACTAGATAGAGTACCTGTTGGATGCCCAGCCAGAGTAATGGGCGAACAAAGCGATATGGGAGAACAAAATATCTCTGCCTCGATGGAGATTAATGGGAATTGAGATTGTGTTGGTTCGGAATTTAATGAAAAGTGAAGCAATAAAAAAAATTGTATGGAGAGAGAGGAGGAGAAAGAGAGTTGATAGGCTACCCACAAAAAGGTGAGGTAGCGAAAACATTTTGATATTTGAATATTTGATTGATACAATGGGAGATATATAGAAAAGGGGCGGGAATGAAGCGTGGCAATTAAATGAGAAGTGTCTTCTAGTGTGAGAACGTTTGAGAGTGTTTGAAAAGGCGTGTCTTTTCATGGAGTAAACTGGTTCAGGAAATGAATGTGGGTAGTAAGTAGACATGTGGCAGTTTGCCAGAAGATAGAAAGCCTATGTAGCAGACAGGGACAAAACAATTTGGCATATATTTAGTTAATAGATGAATTTTGTGAGGTTACACCGGCTGCCAACCTGGTAACCCTTATCCTTTATGCGGGCTTTGGTACCGACAATGCAGCAAAAAGAGTGGCAGGGTGGAGTTATGGAAATTTCTTCTTGCCAATTTTTTTTCTCACTATGGAAAATTTGAAGAGGACTTCTCAGAGTTAAGGTCTTGAAGATGGGAAGAATCTCTCTCCTCAACTTATCCCACCCATATGGCACACTTGCAGTGGCTCTGGACATGACAATTGTTGGATCTCACTTTAGAGAACCTAAGTATCTATGATCCTAGTCTCCTAACCATTAATTTTATTGGTTGAAGGTTGTGGGCCAAAGAGATCTTCTATCTGATACTTGCTGTCAAATGGATTGTCTTGAACAACAGATTGCACCTTGTGTACTTCACAGTTAGGGAGTATAGCCTTCTCACATCCAACCTTCCCTGCTTGGTATTCCACTAATTCTAATATCTAAAGATTCCTATTTATTCATGATGAGAGCAAGTTCTTGAGGCCTGGATCCATTTTCTAAAAACTATTTGATCACATCTGGAATCCCCTTCCACCATTAGCGCACCCATTATCCACATGAGAAATCCTCATTTCCTCCACAACAAGGCTCTAGATTCTGCCTGGAGTCTTAATATTAACCAGATCAAAACGTCCGCTCTAACCTAGAACTACTGTCCATTCAAAGAGTTTAAATGACCTAGCAATGATTTGGGTTTTCTCTAAATGTTTGACAGGATGTACAATCTAAAGTAAGTGATGTTGTTCTTGGGAAGGAAAAGCCTGTGGAAGAATCGAATCTTCAATATGAGAAACTAAAGCATTACATCTTTGAGCTTGAAGACCACTTAGCTGAGGCACAGAAACATGCCTTTCGTTTGGTAAAGAGGCACAAAGGTAAAACTATGAAGACTAATATATGGAATTTTTTTGTATTTTCCCTATCTTTAGCAATATTTTTCTCTTTTGGATTTTCCTTTCCTCAATCATCATATTATAAGTCATGTTAAATACATAAGATATGCTTGTTTATCTATCTGTTTCCACAGAGTTGGGGCAGTCTCTGTCAGACTTTGGGAAAGCAGTCAAGCTTCTGGGTGCCTGTGAAGGAAATTCTCTTGGGAAGGCATTTTCAGAGCTTGGAACGAAATCAGAAATGTTATCTATTAAGCTACAAAATGAGGTGGGCTTTACTTGAATGCTTGTCTTCATATTATTTCGACGGAACCAAATCCTCTACAGTTATAACCAATTTGGCAAATCCGGTTATGCCCTTGAGGCGCCACGTGTCCCTTTTGACACCCCTTAACTGTGGTTAAGATTCACCCACCCCTAGGGTTTACCTACGCATCCTTGGGTGGGTGAATCTTAACCACAGTTGAGGGCTATCAAAAGGGACGTGTGGCGACCTCAGGGCCATAACCGGATTCCCCATAATCCGGTTATAACCATAGAGGATTTGGTTCCTATTTCAACTTTCTAGATTGTAGTACTTCATGATGATATCACTGCCCTTGGGTGATGGTGCAGGCCCACAATCTCTTAATGAATTTTGAAGAACCTTTGAAAGACTATGTCCGTGCAGTGCAGTCTATTAAGGTGAGTTTGGTTCAAGTTTAGTTTGTCCAATATTCCAAAACTAGGCCATCCACCAAAATTGTGGTATTTCTTGTTTCGATGGGCTAGATCGAATTTGACCTGACCAGTTCAGCTAAAACAATTAAATGAATTGAATTACTGAAAAAGGAAAGATTTAACAACATTAATTTAAAAATCATGTATTGTTTATCATAGAAGCTAACTTTTTGCTTACATTTTTCCAAGCAGGCCACAATGGCGGAGAGAGCCAATGCCTTCAGGCAACAATGTGAACTGGCTAAAACAATTAAGTTAAAGGAGATAAACCTGTATGATTTTTGTTAAGATTTCCATTTCTCATCCTCTTTCTGCTTTTGGAGTGCCCTCTTGAATACAGGCATTGATCCGCAGAGAAGCTTGCTTTGACCATTAATAGTTTTTTCGGATCATGATAATTCATGATCTCATTAGAAATAGATCACAGCGGCCTGATGTGAAGGGTTAATTTAAAAGTTTCCTGAAAGAATACCATCTTATTTTCACAAGCACGTAGTGAGCTCATTCGTAAAACACAGAAACAAGGTTATAGAGCCCCTTGGCCAACACCATTTCTTTGTTTATCAGCCTTTGTTGCTAAAGGATGGGATGCCACACTATTTGAAAGATCTTATATAATATACATGTGGGAATTAACATTTATTTATTGTCTTGCAGAGGCAAGCTTATTCTGTCACGATCTGATAAGGTTGGAGAAGCTGAGTTTGAATATAATGAGGTGTGTCAGTTTATATGCCCCGTTATTGTGTTGGTATCCCTGGTGCACACCTCAAGACTCTTTTCTGTTTGTCTGGTATTGTTCTTATGATACAGTTGAAGGCAGAGAGCGAAGAAGCAACTAAAAGATTTGAGACTATCGTGCGGTTAATGAGTGAAGAGATTGTGCGCTTTCAAGAACAGAAAACATCAGATATGGGTCTTGCTTTCCATGAATTTGCAAAGGGACAGGGACAACTGGCAAATGAGATTGCAGATGCGTGGCGTAGTCTTCTCCCTAAGCTCGAAGCTTGTTGTTCTGCTTAGACATGAGTACACAAATTTGGTTTAGTCTTGCTTTGTAAAGACCTCCTGACTTCTGAAAAAAGTTTTGTAATTTCAATACAAGATGTTATAGAAGTGTTGGTTTTTCTCCAGTTCCTAACTTACACTGACCACAAGCTAAACAAAACATGGGTACTAAATCTTCTCAAAATACCATCTACAAAGCAGCTCTTGTTTTTTCTCCAGCTTCAGAATCCATTTCCATATTCGAACTGACATTTCCTAGTTTTACATACTGCTGCTTCTGCCTACTTTTCTTTAGAATCATCTCTGATTTCTTCATCAATCTGATGTACTTCTTCCTCACCTCCAAGATTGGGTGAGTCTCCATAGTCGAATCATCACTGTAAGCTTCTTTGAGAATTGCTGTGCAGGTCTTGTTCCTCAACGAAAGGTAGAACATGTGGGGGTGGCGTTCGAAGGCCTTATAGAACTTCTGGGGTAATCCTAGATGGGTACGAAGGTACAGAAGCTTCTTTCTCTCGGCCGAGTGATCGACAAAGAGGCTGAGCAACTCATGAAGAACGCCCACAACCCGCTTCTCTGAAACATCACTATTTGGATCCAAATGGGAAGAGTCTTCATAGGGAGATACATATGGGAGATTCTGAAACTCATCTAACCAGCTAGAAATCTTTCTCTTCAGCCTCAACCCCTTTGAAGGGAAAAGAGGCAAGGAAAGTGGCAAAGATGATCCATCCGAATTCACACCTCTCTGCAAGGCATTTCTCTGAATTACAGACAACATCCTCTCATCAGAATCAACAGCCAGTCCACAAAGTCCTTCCATTTCAACAAATTTGAAAGTCCCATCGAGATTCACTTCCCGATTTTGCAAGAAATCATCAGGCAACCCCAAATACCATTGCAAACCTTGAATTATCTTCAATGGAAGCTTCTTCTCCTTGGACATCAGTATTAGCTTCTTTAGCCTAACATTGAGATCTAATCTTTGATCTTCATACATAGCCCGCTCTTCTCTATCGAGATTGACGGCTTCCGAAGTGAGCCTAAACCAGGGAAGATTGTAATTTGGGCCAATGAATTCTTCAAAAACAGATGGGTATTGCCTGAGAAACCTGGTAACTTTGATGGGTACTCCCAATTCAAATCCCCTCTTGGAGACAGCAGAAATTGGGATGGAACCATCGGGTTCGTTGGCGATGCAGTTCTTGAGAGAGATGAGTGGTTTGAGTTGTGGGGATTCATGAATGATTTCAATAGAGTCATAGAAAGAGTCTTTCTTCCATTTCATCTTCACATCCACATAGTTGGATTTCTGGGTGTAGCTGTAACTGTAACTGGGTTGTTCTTGGAATAGGAGGAGGATTGATCTCAGTTTTTTGAGTTTTGTGGGGTTCGTTTGATTCAAGAACATCATTTTTGTTTTGTTTTGTTTTGGTTGGGAAAATCTAAGGTTTAGGGTTTCATTAAGTTTATCTCCTTTCTACTTCTGTTCTGCTGCAAATGAAAAATACAAAGAGAGAGGTTAAACTAATAGATAAATAGTAACAAATACAGGGAAAATAAAAACAAGAGACAAGAAGAAAAATGTATCACCTTAACAATATACAAAGAGGATAGGTCATCATAGCTTGTTAATCCTGAAAATCAATACCACAATCAAAAAAGAACATAAGGAAGTAGTCAATTAAAATTTAGTACTAATTAATCAATCTAAGTAAATACATTCAAAATGATTAAAAATGAAATTAAGCCAAGGGGTCTGTCTAAATCATCCAAACGTTTGGCCAATCTTTTAAATGGCCAGAGACAGAAATTTCATAAGCTAAATGCCATTCTATCCGATTGATTTTGCATGATTTAACCAATCATGAACCTCCAAACAAAATCTCCTTATTCAATGATTAAATCCCCTTAACAAACGCGGGTTTAGGAACTAAAGCTGATGCAAAAGAATGGCTTGGACTTGGTGATCAATTCTCACGTGTGTATCAACATCACTATCTCAGTTAGGACTCTTCTAATGTTTTTCTGCTTCTTGAACTCTAGCTAACAATCCAAACTTGTACATGTAAAACAGCAAATATTACCTAAGGAACCAAGAATCAAAGCTCCCTTTCCAGCTTAAGAGTATAAAGGTGAGACACGTCCAAGATCTCCAACATCTCTCCAAGACCTCCATTAACTTGGCCGCTCTCTCGAGCTCTGACCAGAGAAAAAGTGGAATTCTAGGGTTTTGACGTTAAGTTCTACTTATAAACGGGTTGGATTGACAAATCTGAACCCATCCAAACAAAGGATTGCGTAGTACTGAGTCGGTTCATTGTTAGGTTGGGTTTGGTTTTGTTTTAGATAAAAACTAGCGGGTGGCATGTGCGATGCACGTGAGAGCGAGGGGAAGGAGTTAACCATAGTTAATAGGAGTTAAAAGGGACACGTGTTAATCCGCCGGCTAGTGGCACGTGCGATGCACGTAAGAGCAAGGGGAAGGAGTTAACCACAGTCAAAGTTTTGTTTTTATATAAGGGTAGTATGGGAATTTCGGAAAAATCATCTACAGCTGCCTCTCACATTATAATAGTAAAGAAAGAAGATTAACATGAATCCATCATTTCCTCAACGGCAAATAAACAAATGAGATTAATTTTCATGGGATAATGGGATGACGCCAATACCTTGAATCCAATGGGACTTTAAAATAAGGAAAAAAAATAATACCCTAATTGTAATGGGATGAGATTGTAATACCCTAACAATTTTTAATTGTTAGTAGAACCCAAATTGAAAGCCTCAATTTTTTAATTGTTAGTAGAACCATAACATAGGCAGAAATAAAATTGAAATTAAACCAACTCCCTACTATTTGAACCCTAAATAACGACATCAATGGGACTTTATAAGAAGCCAAACAAATGCGACCCTAGTTTTTTTTTTTTGGTGGGCACGACCCTAGTTATTTGAACCCAAAATAACGACATCAATGGAACTTTTAAAAGAAGCAAAAATAAAAAAACCCTAATTGTAATGGGATGAGATTGTAATTGAAACCCCTAATTTTTAATTGTTAGTAGAATCCTAATTGAAACACCCAATTTAATTGTTAGTAGAACCCTAATTGAAACCCCCAATTGTAAATTGTTAGTAGAATCCTAAAATAGCCAAAAGAAAGTTGAAATTGAACCAAGTAGAATTGAAACCCCCAATTTAAATCTTAGTCGCATCCTACCCAATTGTTAATTGTTAGTAGAACCCTAAAATAGCCCCAAAAAATCATTGAAATTAAAAACCCTAAATAACCCCATTAATGGGACTTTAAAAAGAAGAAAAAAACGAAACCCTATAATTGTAATGGGATGTGAGATTGTAATTGAAACCCTGAAACCCCAATCGAAATTAAACAAATAAATAAAAACTAAAGATTCAACACTATCTTTTCCAAAAGCAAACCGTAGAGAGTAAAATAGAGATTATCTCCAACCCAAAACACAGATCAAGATATTGCAAAGTAATGAAACAATACCAACCTTTTGATTCACTTTGATCGTAGTTCCCAAACCGGATTCTCCGCGAGTTTCCAAACTGAAGAGGGTTTCAGCTATTTCCCGGCAACGCGGATACGAAATGAAGCTTGGGAGCTTGAAGATCACCACGACAACAGGGAACCTGGAAAGTAGAGAGAGTGAGTCTGAGAGGAGAAACCGAGAGTGTTAAAGAGTGGGTAATGAAAATTCCGATTATACCCTTAATATAGACCCTCTTAATATTTGTTAGTATAAATATAAAAGGGGAAAGTTGTCATTAATAATTCATCTACGCAATCGTCCCCTCTCGCATCTTGAATCCCCTTCCACCATTAGCGCACCCATTATCCACATGAGAAATCATCATTTCCTCGGCAACAAGGCTCTAGATTCTGCCTGGAGTCTTAATATTAACCAGATCAAAACGTCCGCTCTAACCTAGAACTACTGTCCATTCAAAGAGTTTAAATGACCTAGTAATGATTTGGGTTTTCTCTAACCCTATGTTTGGTTGAGGAGAAAATAAGTTAACACAAAGAAAATTAGACAAAACACAAGAGTTGTATAATCCTCAATATGAGAAACTATTAAAGAGGCACAAAGGTAAAACTATGAAGACTAATAGATGGAATTTTTTTGTATTTTCCCTTATCTTTAGCAATATTTTTCTCTTTTGGATTTTCCTTTCCTCAATCATCATATTATAAGTCATGCTAAATACATAAGATATGTTTGTTTATCTATCTGTTTCCACAGAGTTGGGGCAGTCTCTGTCAGACTTTGGGAAAGCAGTCAAGATTCTGGGTGCCTGTGCAGAAAATTCTCTTGGGAAGGCATTTTCAGAGCTTGGAACGAAATCAGAAATGTTATCTATTAAGCTACAAAATGAGGTGGGCTTTACTTGAATGCTCGTCTTTTTATTTTAAGCAGTTTTTAGTCATATTATTTCGACGGAACCAAATCCTCTACAGTTATAACCAATTTGGCAAATCCAATTATGCCCTTGAGGTGCCACGTGTCCCTTTTGACACCCCTTAACTGTGGTTAAGATTCACCCACCCCTAGGATTCACCTACGCATCCTTGGGTGGGTGAATCTTAACCACAGTTGAGGGCTATCAAAAGGGATGTGTGGCGACCTCAGGGCCATAACCGGACCGTAGAGGATTTGGTTCCTATTTTGACTTTCTAGATTGTAGTCTTTCATGATGATATCACTGCCCTTGGGTGATGATGCAGGCCCACAATCTCTTAATGAATTTTGAAGAACCTTTGAAAGACTATGTCCGTGCAGTGCGTCTACTAAGGTGAGTTTGGTTCAAGTTTAGTTTGTCCAATATTCCAAAACTAGGCCATCCACCGAAATTGTGGTATTTCTTGTTTCGATGGGCTAGATCGAATTGGACCTGACCAGTTCAGCTAAAACAATTAAATGAATTAAATTACTGAAAAAGGAAAGATTTAACAACATTAATTTAAAAATCATGTATTGTTTATCATAGAAGCTAACTTTTTGCTTACATTTTTCCAAGCAGGCCACAATGGCGGAGAGAGTGAACTGGCAGAAACAATTAAGTTAAAAGGAGATAAACCTGTATGATTTTTGTTAAGATTTCTATTTCTCATCCTCTTTCTGCTTTTGGAGTGCCCTCTTGAATACAGGCATTGATCCGCAGAGAAGCTTGCTTTGACCATTAATAGTTTTTTCTGATCATGATAATTCTTGATCTCATTAGAAGTAGATCACAGCAGGCAGATGTGAAGGGTTAATTTAAAAGTTTCCTGAAAGAATACCATCTTATTTTCACAAGCACGGCGCGAACTCATTCGTAAAACACAGAAACAAAGTTATATTGCCCCTTGGCCAACACCATTTATTTGTTTATCAGCCTTTGTTGCTAAAGGATGGGATGCCACGTTATTTGAAAGATCTTATAATATACATGTGGGAATTAACATTTATGGGAATACTTAGAGAGGCTTGTTCAGGAGGGGTACTTGGGAGAGTATCTCGCTCCTGACAACGGCGGTGCGGCGAGCGTACCAGGGAGCCGGTGTTGTCCCAATCTCGTGGAAGAGAACCCTGCCAATAATCCCAGGTACCAGTGGAGGAGTTTCTTGGGCACGATCAATGTCATTTGCCGCGTGCACACGCCGGGAACTGATGTGGAGAGGAACTTCAGGGCGAAGGCCAGGAAGCTGTCTCATGAGGCTGCAGTGTGCCAGGTGCAAGTGCCTAGCAGAAGCGTTGAGCATGCACTCACCTTCACTGATCATGATCTGGCAGGAGTGATCCGACCTCACTATGATGCTCTTGTTCTCACCATGAGAATAGGAGACTTCGACATCAAGAGAGTGCTCGTGGATTCGGGGAGTGGAGCGGACATCTTGTACCTTCATGCTTTCACTCAGATGAAGCTGGATCCCTCCGTCCTCATCCCTGCTCAGACGCCCTTGTACGGATTTGATGGTAGCTCGATGAAGCCTGTAGGCGACGTTGTCTTGCCCGTTGTGGCTGGATCCGTTGTCCTCCAGACCAGGTTTTCCGTCCTGGACGCGCTATCACCGTACAATGCCATCTTGGGTCGTTGGTGGACCCATGAGATGAAGGCTGTCCCGTCCTCGTACTACCAGGTGTTGAAGTTCCCAACGCAGGACGGGCCTCAAGAGATTAGAGGCGATCAGTTGGCATCGCAGAAGTGTGATTTTCCTGCTTCCGTTGTGCCCTCATAGCAGTTACAGGTCGCTCCCGTTGTGGAAGAGAGCTCGGAGACATCGTTGTGCAGACCTTCCGTCGAGCCCACGAAAGCCGTCAATTTGGGAACAGAGGAAGAACCAAAGGTGTTGCAGGTCGGGACGAGCTTGACAACGGAGGAGGAGCTCGAGTTACTGGACTTCCTTAAGCAGAATCTTGATGTCTTTGCATGGTCTCACAAAGACATGACTGGCATCGATCCGAGTGTTATCTGCCATCACCTCAATGCTGATCCTGCCATCCCTCCAGTGAAGCAGAAACCTCGGAGGCTTGCTCCAGCTTATCATGATGCAGTGAATGAGGAGATTGACAAGCTGATCCAGTTCGGGTTCATTCAGGAGGTGCAGTATCCTGACTGGATAGCCAATGTTGTGGCTGTGCCTAAGAAGAACGGGAAGGTGAGAGTTTGCATCGACTTCACCGGTGTCAACAAGGCGTGCCCCAAGGACTTTTTTCCCATGCCAATAAGCAAACTTAGAATGGCGTCAAGCCCCACTTGCTTGAATATAACTGTTTTAGTATAAACTAATATTTAAGTCCTCAACACACCCTCAACCAGGTCATTATCTACTTACACCAAAAACTTATTTTCAGCAAAGTAATAAGGGATACATAAAGATTATTAGCCATAAGTACACAGTACAGCAGTTCAGCCAAACTGATTTCAATAACTTGCCTCGATGCTAAATAATAATTGTAAAACAAATGTAGTCATAGTAATGCAGGCCATCCAACTGAAACTTGATAATAAAGAATCACAAATGACATTATAAAGTAGGTTAATGAACCTTCTGAATGCTAAATCAGTAAAGGAATATACAAGTGAAGAACACAAAGTCTAAAATTTTAATATCAGTATAAAGGCAGATGTAGAGCTCAACCCAAATGTTCAACAAACGAGAAAGCCAACTTAGCTTAAATTGAGTAATAGTACATCCCATATGACACTAAGGATACAGGAAACTGACTCCTAAATCAAACATGTTGTTTCTCTTTGTTAACAACTAGCGGAATGCACGTGCAATGCATGTGAGTGTATAGTACAAATATGTGAAAATTAGTAGATCAAGTGATAGCCTTGAAAAACATGATTCCAATGAATTTGACAGTCAAATGAATCAAATGAAACTAGCGGAATGTACCTGCATGCACGTGAGTGTCCAGTCCTAATGAGTGCAAAAAATAATAATCAAATGACAGGTTTGCAAAATATGAATTGAATACCTTATCATTCAATATCTGAACATATTTCCTAACTTTTATGATGATATGCTAGATCCAATCCAGTAAACATCACCTCCCTCATCTTTCTCTCCCCTTATCTCTATGGGTGCAACATGCATGATACACCACACCCATGTCGTACCACTCACCAATCACACTTATCATTTTTCTCTCATCTCTCTCTCCCCTTATCTCTCTAGGGGTGTATCATGCATGATACAACCCACCCACATGGCCACATCCCTAATCCTCACTACTTTCCCTTTCTCGCACGTTGCTCTCTCTCTCTTTCTCTCTCTCTCCATTCCCTCACATCTGTCTCTCCCTTACCAAATGCCCACAAAAACACCTCAAATAAAATTCTCTAACTTACTTTGATATGGAAATCTCTGAAGCTTGACATCCCAAGCACTTTGATGATACCTTTCTGGAAAGGGCACTCATTTATATTGTGGATGGTTCGGATCTCCATCCAATGACTATAATAGAATTTGATCTTGAGGATAATTTTATGATGTTTCATATGCAATATGTCTTCTATAAAACAATCAAAATCACAATTGAAATCAAAATCAAAATAGGCTTGTAGAACCACGTACTGCAATTAAAACAAATGTAAAACATATGGCAAATAGATGCAAAACAAATGGAAACAACAAAACAAATCAAGCATTGAATATACATAAACAAACACAAAAATCTAGATAAAAAGAAAACAATAGAGAACTAAGGTTTCAATTTTCTCTTACCTTACAAAGAAATTTCAAATGGCACCCATATGTTGTTCTAGCAAAACAGTCCAGTTTGATGTGTTGAGAATATGGAGTAATAGGAAGGAATGGACGGAAAAGAGAGAGAGAGTGTCGTGGGAATCGTGGGGGTAAGGCCTAGTTAGTTATTAATTAGTTATGGAGAATACCCTTAATGTATTAACTACCACGATGTAGAAATAAGTTATCATAGCTGTGGGATTTTGTGGTCATTAGTAAAAGATTCAATCCACCTTTTAACCCTACTTCTCCCATTATAATAGTAGAGATTATATAAATTCTCTAATGAATAAAAAAATTTAGTGTTGAATTAAGTACAAAACATACAAATCAGTGTACTTAACAAAGATGTGCATCAGGGGACTCTCTTCCCCTAATTTTGTATATCCTTCATCTCAACAATAATCATTAAAACTACTCAAAAAATATGAGAGGGACTTCCGATGAAAAATATAAGGAAATTTTGTAGAAATATCACATGCTTAATTTGTAGACATTATACAATCAAAGAAATGAAGGTGGGTTGAGCTTAAAACCCTTATATGGATATGAGCAAGACTTATGGGTAATTGGATGTAAGGTACGGGAAGGAACCAGATAGTCTGTGGAGAAAAGTAATTTGATTGGAAGATAAATTAAATGGATTGTATCTACAGAGGGGGTGTGGAAAGAGTATTGAAAGTGAAAACAAATTATTCAAGATTATCCACTTTAAAGTGGGTCTGAGAAACAGGTCCCGGTGCAGCAAGCATATGCAAAGTGGGGGATGGACAGGGTGTTAGTAATCCAATCAGATTATTCTGGAAATATCCTGTTTGAAGTGGTTGTGAAAAACACAACTTTGGTGCAGTGGAGAACCCTTGAGATGCGCATTTTTGGAGCTATACAATATGGCAGAGGATAAGAACATTTGGTTTACACTCCAAATAGACGCTTTTGAATAAGAAAAATGGGCTCCAGTCAACCACTTGCTTCTGCATTGTAATTTTGGTTGGAAAATTTGGACCAACGTGTTCATCTTTTTTGGAGTGCAGTGTGTTTCTTCCTTGGGGTCTTATACAGAGAATCACTGGGTGGTTTAAAGAAGCCTTGGGCCATTGAAGTAATTCTTTGGCTTATGATCCCTGGGACAGTTTGTTAGTTGACCTAATTGCATGCAATTCTACTCAAATCTCTGCAAAATTAAAAAGAGTTCCATTTAATTAGGGGGTATCAGATAATCAAACAAACTCCGCCAATTTAGTTGGTGAGAAAAATCCTAGAAGTATCATATTCGCTAGCAAACAGAAATTAACTAAAAACAATAAACGAAAAGATAAAGCAACTAATATCATTGATATTCATCATAACGGAACTCTAGTACTATTCAAAACCCAAACATGGATAAGGGTTATTGGAGCACATACCCTTTTTGGTAAAACTTTTCAAACCATATCCTTTTAGGTGATATTTTTGATTTAGGATGACTAATCGGTACTTATCTCTAGTAGAGATGATAAGTAAGAAATGAGAACACAAAAAGATGATAGGTTCAAAATGGTCTGAGATTTACCAATTATTTTCTTGTTTTGGACAGCTAACCTCTTTAATTTCCCACTTATCCCCATAAATGGCCTCTACATCTCCGGCAGCGTGGAAGAGTGTACGGCAAGATTTCAACCTACAAATAAAATTAGAAATCAAGGAATTCTCTATGATGAAATACAACTCAGGTTTATGATAGAAATATACACTATATGATAAAAGCTAAATTGGTATACCATAGCTTTGAGCTGAATTTGGTACTTTTCCCACGGGTCAAAATTCATTGAATCCAAAATATACACAGTCCTCTTCTTAGGATCCAATACTGCGAGAGCCCAGTGTAGATTATTCCAATTGAAGGGGAGGTATATGCGATCTGCCATCCACATCACCGGATGCCCCTTTTCCCCGCTAGCAACAACCAAATTATTTGAGTTCCATTTGAACTCTTTCGCTATTTCTGAAGTCGACTTATTATGGTTCTTAGGGTCGACACTAAAATTATGAAAATTTGTTGAATCTGCGACTAAGGATTCCTGAGTCAAAGCGAACACAATTTACTTAAATTAGAATAATACAGAAAATAATACACGCATTAAAAACACAAGAAAAGTTTATAGCATACCATAAACCAGACCATCCCAAAAACACAAGATTGGGGGTACGAGTACTTTTCATGCCGGTTTTTTAGTAAGGACATGTAAGCATCAATATGTGACCTATATAGGTGAAATTACTCATTAGATTACACCACATTCTAAAATTGCTTAACTGAATAGTAATAGTGGAAGATGCAATGCATCAAAAGGACTATATACCTACCCCGTTAGCCAATTTCGTACCCCTAAGATAGAGTTTATAAAACTTGGGCTTATGGTTATGCCTTCGACTGCTGGATAATTTCTGTCACCAAATACAAAGTTATGATAGAATAACATGAATTTATATTAACTATATGTTTGACAACAATAATTCACTTACCCTTTATCTTTTTCAAGTGAAAAGTGTTTCACAACCTCAATTGATTTTTTGTCCAACGCCCTAAGAGGGTCAATTTTTAACCCTGTCCTATCCACTTTCTTGCCAATTGGGACATCAATGTTGACGGATGAGGAGTGGAGGATATCAGAAGAGATGATATTTCGTCTTGGCCTCTTCGTCACTGAAGGTGGTGCCTATTTGAATTACAAAATTGCATTAGCTATAAAATTCGACAAATTGGGACAAATGATATAAACATTGGTTGGCGAATATTATATACCTCTCCAATGGAAGGTTGGACAGGTGTTTGAATGCAAGCATAAGATGGATATTTGCTTGGGGTCCCTTCATGGCACTCTGTGGGAGGGGGTTGAGAGGATTGCAATCCCATCCATGCTTCGACCCTGGCTAGCCTGTCTGACATTTCACCCAAGATAGGTTTGTAGAGTGCCTGATGGCATTCATGGGATGGGTATTCACCAGAACTCCCTTCATGGCACTTTGCAGAGTGGGGTGGATGGGGTCGCGACCCCACCCATGCCTCAACCTTGGCAAGCCTTTTAGATATATCACCCAACATAGATATGCATATTTCTACCTGTGCACTCAGGGACTGATTATGCACATCCTGCATTAAAAGGGTGGATGTCAAGTTAATGATGACTATGCTTAGATGCAATGTTATTTGTAAAAAAAATAGTACCTTAACATTAGAACTTTTTATGCTTTCTTGGCTTTTCATATGGCATTCCTCACCATATTCCTTGGAATTATTGTCCTAAACATCATAGAATAAATTTAATCAATACTAGCCATCAATTGTCTTCTAAAATAAAATTATTCATAATGGAAATATAAGTGAGATACATAAGCAATGTTATTTGTAACAAAATAGTAGTACCTCAACATTTAGTCTTTTACTACTTTCCATCATCTTCATGTGGCCTTCTGCACCGCCCTTCTTGGCCTTATCTTCCTACCCATCACAACACAAATTTAATACATACCAACCATCAATTACATCTAAAAAAAAAAGAGAAGTGATAGGCGGATGCCTTAGGTTTGCAAATGGAATTCATGGGTCCGTTAACTATTTCCCAAAAAAATAAGAAATTGTTCGTAATCAAAATACAAGCGAGATACGTACAACATGACTTAATAGGAGGTCCCTAATAAATTTGTGTTGTTTTTCCTCTTTCGTGAGAACAAGTCTCTCTATGACCTTCAGCTGCCACATTAATGTAGTGTTAGAAATGACAACTACAAAAAAATACATAAATAAAAAACGGTATTAAAATAAAATAAATTTTTATACTCACATCGGGCTTCTCAAAGATGACATTCTTTAAGGTATCACATTCGTGAATCACCTTCGTAGACTGCCATTTCATCATCCAAGGGAAATAAATTCCTTTATGCTCTTTCACACAAAAATTTGCTAACTCGGGGATGTGCTCGAAGGCCCATGCCTATTGTGTCAGTGAGCATGAAATGTAAGAACATAATAATGAACACGAAAAATGTATATTAATAAATGGTCATACCTGAAATGCAAAGGGACAACCGTATAGGTTGTACCTCGGTGAAGCGTTGTTCAAGCCATGAGCCAATTTTTCTGTTGTTCTTTTGTAAGAAACTAGTCCCCATGGATACTTATTAAACTCCTCTAAATTGTTTACCAACTCAAGATAGTGTTCATTCACCCTAGTATGTGTTTCGGAACCCAAAAGATAATACTCCAAGAAAATTATTAATGCCAACTTAACGGCATCGGTATCATCAACACATGACACAAATCTTTCAACAGGATGACATTTTTTTACATATTTAACATCTTTGAATAGCCTATTCCTAATTGAATTCTCACTCACCATACATTCCTTCTTAAGAGGGGGTGGATGGGGTCTAAACCTAAGTCCCAATATTGTTGCAAAATCAAGCTCAGAAAAGGATAAAGTTGTACCCTTGACATTGAACTTCATGTCTCCTATATGTCTTTGCAATAGTAAATGCACGGTGTACGAGACAAATTTATACTTGTTTGGGAGATCGTACAAATGCCCAAAACATGTTTTTTTGTACATCAATACCCTATTTTTTTTATCTTCAAAACTCTTCCTAATAATGTGTAGCCCTTCCATTGTACACTTTGCAGTAGGTTTTTTTTTCCCTTTCTGTATTAGGCAAAATGGCATTGCATGATATTTCTTGTTCATCAACCTTTGAGGCAATCTTTTTAGTCAATACTAATTTCAAGTCATTCTTCTTTATTGGGGTACCGGGTACCCGTCCACTCTTCCCCTCAAATTTCTTTGCAAGTTTCTTTTCTTTTGGTACTTTTGCTTTCTTATCTAATTTTCTTTTTGGAGCCATTGAACCTGCAAAAAATAAAACTAGCCATTATTTTTCTTGCATTGTGCAACTCTAGAGCAATATCTCATTGCAAATATCTACACCAAGAGCACCCACATTGGATTTTAATACAAAAGTGATGTGCATTAAATCAAGACAAATTATATTTTCATGGAAAATAATCACCACCTCGATCGGTGACATGAGGAGGGGCATCACGGCTCCCCTTTCTTGCAACGTGTCCCCCTTCTAACCCCATTTAATAGTGGTTAAGATCCATCCACCCGTAGGGTTCAACCATCTACCATTGGTTTTTAGAAATATATAATAACATTAACTAAAGGGTTAAGAAAAACTAACCTGAGTTTACGGGGGTTCAAGGGTCAACTATGTGAGAGCGAGGAGCAATAGTTGGCTCTTCGCCAGTGGAGTGAACTATTGCTCTATTTTCATTACTAAGAAAGTAAAATCAAATCAAACTGAACATTATAAATGGTATGGTATGGCAGAACTAAGCTCTTCGCCAGTGGGCAAGCTTGGACCTTCTGTACTAAAACCTGTTGCACCATATGGTATGGCAGAACTAAGCCCTACAAATGGGCAATGTGGCTCAACTGTGTCCGCTCCAGAATATCGGCTCAAATTAGGCTGCTTCAAGCTTAGTTACAGGAATGCTTTCCCAAAACTGTAGTTCTTGTTTCAGAATTTTATCCCTGCTCTTGCTTCCTAATCTCATCTATCTCTTACTAATCATGCTTAATATGATCCCATCTGAACCACCTTTAACTATGTCGCTGTCAAGAGCAAGATAAACTCGATACCTTGTTCATTAGACACTTAGTCAGGCACCCAAGGCAGGGACCAAACTGAAACAAATCACCCGTGTACATAACAGTGATCTTGAACTGAAATTCCAAATTTTTACATCACTATCGTGGTATTCCATCCCACGAGTGCTTTCAAGTAAGAAGTAAACATGGAATGGTCAAGAGACAATAATCCAACAATTAAGAATCGCATAACTTTTATAATTTTCTTGAATACTTAGTTACTACAAAGAGAAGATCCCCATTTCATTAGAGGTACAAATTCAACAGATACAAAGAATAATCGTATAGATGGGGAATGACGCCTACTATTATGGAACACTCGAAAATAAAACTGTAGTTCTTGTTTCAGAATTTTATTCCTGCTCTTGCTTCCTAATCTCATCTATCTCTTATTAATCATGGTTAATATGATCCCATCTGAACCACCTTTAACTATGTCGCTGTCAAGAGCAAGATAAACTCGATACCTTGTTCATTAGACACTTAGTCAGGCACCCAAGGGAGGGACCAAACTGAAACAAATCACTCGTGTACATAACAGTGATCTTGAACTGAAATTCCAAATTTTTACATCACTATCGTGGTATTCCATCCCGCGAGTGCTTTCAAGTAAGAAGTAAACATGGAATGGTCAAGAGACAATAATCCAACGATTAAGAATCGCATAACTTTTATAATTTTCTTGAATACTTAGTTACTACAAAGAGAAGATCCCCATTTCATTAGAGGTACAAATTCAACAGATACAAAGAATAATCGTATAGATGGGGAATGACGCCTACTATTATGGAACACTCGAAAATTAAACAAACAAAGAATTGGAAGAAGAATATGAAGAAGAGAACATTACCACTGAAATCTCTATAGAACTCGTGAGTTAATTTCGGGAAGAAGAAGATGAAGAAGACGAAGTGAATTACCCAACCAAACCACCTAAATCGCTGTAGAACTCGCCCAACATACGGCTGAAATCGCTGTAGAATTCGCGATTTAATTTCGGGAAGAAGAAGATGAAGAAGACGAACCGAATCACCCAACAAAACAGCCCAAATCGCTATAGAACTCGCCCAAGATCGCTGTATTTTCAAAAATGGAACCCCATATCGCCAATCTCGTGGAGGAGAAATCGCTGATTGCACGAAATCGTGGAGGAGACGTTGCTACTGCATGAGCTCGTGAAGAAAAAAATGCTGCACGACCCTAACATTTGGGGATTTTATAAAATGGCAAAATTGGAAAGAAGTAAGGGTAGTTTTGAGATACCTTTACTTTCATACCCTATTTGATAATTTGTTTTAAACCTTTCCTCATTCGGTTATTAATTTACTTTAGGGCGACTAAACGGTGCTTTTCTCTTTTTTAATTAAAAAAAATCAAGTAATTATGCTTTTTGGGGGTTTTCTAGATCTGAATTTCTAAATCCATAGATCTTGATCTCAAAAATGAATCCAAATCTTGATGAAGGAATTTGAACTAAGAGAGCTGGAAGAAAAATAGATTGAGATATTACCTGACCAAACGGTGAGGACTACTAGATTTTGCTAGCCATGGCCGAAAATGGAGATGATCGAAGGTGCAGCTCGCCGATGAGGAAAATGGTGAGTGAGATCTGCTGGTCCTTCTTCTGTGTGGACTACTGGATTTTGTTAGCCATGTCTGAAAATGGAGATGATCGGAGGTGCATCACTCCATTGCTCTATTGTAACTCTAACATCTGTAACTTACCGGAGAAGAGAGTTAGAGAGAGAGGGGAGGTCGTTGGAGAAGAGAGTCGGAGAGAGAGGGGAGGTCACCAGATTTCTCCCTCTTTCCTAATATATATATATATATATTATTAAAGTGGTTCCGGGTCGGGGGGGGGGGGGGCACTGGAGCGGGGTATACTAAAACCGCTCCCACCCCGAAATCGAGTCGGGTCTTTTGTTTTTATACCGACCCCTCCCCTAAACTGATTTAATTGAAAAAAAACCGCCCCTATAGGGGTGGGGTGGGTCAAAATTGCCATCCTTGGGTGGATTACTTGGACTATGTTATCAACAACGCTCATGATTTTTGTGTGATTGATTGGGCTATTATAAAGTTTAGTAATTATAATAGCAACAATAATAATAATAATAATAATTATTATTATAATTAATGGGCAAAATGGAAAAAAATGACTTAAATCTCAATTCCGTAGTCTATTTCGACGTGTGCTTCTTTCCTAAAAATTACCAAAAATTTGAATTTTATTTTAGACATTCACATCTTTTTTCCTTTAGCAAAATAACTCCTCTCGCAACGAAATCTGGTGGATGCCCCAGATGGGCCTCCGACAGAGTAAGGATGCATAGTAGCATTCAAAGATCACTCTTTGACCTTTAAATTCACTTCAGTGACTTCACTTGTTGTACCCGATATCCCATCTCGAGCACCACTCTTGAGAAGGCATTTAACTAAGGGAGTGATAACATGCAATGCACATTATGTTGAGTGATATACCCACACCTCCCAAGCTCGCCACAAGTCCTCTTTGACATCCATTAACTGTGGTTAAGATTCATTCATACCTAAGGTTAAATAATCTTGTGACGTCCCGAACCCGCGCCTAGGGAATCAAGTTCTGAGACGCGCACCCGTTCGTCATTATCTTGCAAGCAGAAGACTTTACCCACGAAAATGCGGAAAATTTAAAACATTTATCAGATGCTTCCAAAAAAGCAATAAACACATGTCATCACAATAGCCATCATACAAACCAGATACCTGTATTATCTACAATTTGTCTATCTATAAAAGTGGCACCACTACTGTGCCGGGTAGAGTCTGTACAGTATGCAAAAAGTATAGTCCAGTGAGCCGTCCTCTCACTTACTGCTCAGTAGCTCCAATATCTGCTGACATGAAACATCAGTGAGCTTTGAAGCCCAATAAAACCACAGTCCATCTAAACTAGTTTCCATATAATAACACGCATCAATAATGATATAAATAAACCGTTCAATTTGCATGTTATAGATAAATAGAACAGTATATAATAAATTGTGATCCAAGGTCACTTAGGGTTACGTCACCCTAACCGAGGTTCCCGACCTCACATTACTTTCAAATTATGGGGTTTAGTTATGAATGTATTCATATTACCAAGTTATCATTTCAATCATCAATCATGTTTCATTTCGAATCCCGAGACTCTATTAACTGGCCATAGCCCACAGCCCACAAATGTTCAACTTAAAGTCTCTAAATCATAACCATACATTGAGCCATTTAGACTCGCACACCCTGTTCTGGCTTTCACTTGAATACGATCAAATCAAATCTTGGACATACCAACCCAACTCACCTGGAATCCGACGATTCCATACCGAACCCTGAGTACATCAACTCAGACAATTACACCAATCCTGAGTATACCGACTCAGACAACTTCGTATCCGAAGCTTACACACACAACATGTGCATTTACCCAATAAGGCCATACTTTTCCATTCAACTGACTGACAACGTCTATCGTGTATTCGCCGTCATCACCTTGGGTATTGGTCAAGTCCCCAACCAACCTGCTTACTGTCCTCTTCTGGCTAGTTTATGGAAGAACCTCGACATCTTTACCAATGCCGACATCTCCTGACGTTCCACCAATAAGGGACCCTGATAGACATGATGTCGATATCTTTTGATCCAACTAGAGAGGAACCTTGGACTATACACTATATGATGTTCAACCATTTTAAACTCCCTAGGACTCTGACATCTCCTGACTATTAGTGACGGAGGAACCACGGGCCATGTAGGACACCGCTACTCCTGACCTAGTTCCAGAGGCACCACGGATGACCTAGACAGACAGATCGACATCTCCTGACTATCAGTCACAAAGGAACCCCAGGTCTTACTGGAAACCGTCTCTCCTGACCTAGTCAAAAAGGAACCACGGACTATACTTTTAACCCTGTTTAGGTTTTCTAATCACAAGTTAACCCTAGTTAACTCAAGCCTTGCTTGATTAACTAAAATACTTGGGCCTCGTGCCCGTGAACCAAATCTGGTAACACACGGTCCCATTAGGGAGCGTTTCCAGGCTAATGGATGTATCTATAACCTTATACGACCTGTAAAAAAATTTTTCGTTATCCTAAAGTGGCGTTATAATTTACCTGAGATTCGATCTAGGCTCCCCGAAGGACCACATAAAATCACAACATCACATAGGGGTCTCCGACCCTTTTTCCATCTACGCAATTTACACAGTGAGCCTAAATCTATGGTTTTGACACCCGAGACCGAGGGCTACACCCCTCTACTCATTTTTCATGCAGATCCAACCCTTCCACACATTACATAGGAGTCTTTGACGCATTTTATTCACGCCATTTCAAACCATGCCATGAAGATTGCAGAGTCTAAATTTTGAACTGCGAACAGTCCAAAACCATGGCTTCATCCCTCTACTCTGATCAAATCCCTTCCCAAATCCATCTATGCATCACATAGGGTCTGCGACTCATTTCATTCATGCCATAAAATAAAACACGTCATTCCAATGAAAAGAAAATAGCATAAAATAGGGGAAAAGCAGAGAAGGAAAGTGGTTTTTACTTGTTTCACCCGTTTTGAGGCCTCACAGGTAAAAACGGACGTCGCCAACGCGTTCCCCCCAATGATCAACCCTGGGTAGAGTGCATGCAACTTTCTCTATCCTCCTTTCTCTCTCTAGTTTCTCTCTCTCTAAAACACTCGAAAAGAATGTGTCTGAGAGAAAAAAAAAACTAAAGGTTTGCATTATATATAGGCAATGGGGTTGGATCCGGTGTAATAGCACATGAGCAAAAATGGTGTGGCACTTTGACCGATTTGATTAGGTTTGACCAATTTGACCAAGTTTGACCGGATCTCCGAATCTCACGTATACGGCCCACGAAACCCTACCAAACGACATCCGATTTCAACGAAACTTTAGGTGACCGAACTCAGGGTAGTCCGATACTTGCTGTAAAATTTTCAAGGAAAAATATGGAGTTTTGATAGTAAAAAGTAAGTTTGGACGAAAACTGCAAAACTCACTAATTTCCTGATTTCGGATACAAAACAGACTGTCGTTTATTCGTTTGAGATAACTAACTGCCTAGACGACAGACATTAGTCCCCACGGTCGACCGACACGCACTGGTACCAGCCGCACAGATTTCTATTAGAATCCCTAATAATTATTGGGTTGTACTTAAATTTCGAAAATCTGTAAATCTTCTGTATTCTTGATTTTCTTACATAAAATGACCCCGCGGTCCTGCGAGATGATACCTAATGGCATCGATACGACATGTGAAGGTCCCGGTAGTCGATTGGCACATTGTATGCGATTTTCGAGTAAAAACACTGAAGTTTCCTCGGTACAATTCAATCCCGAACAAAACCCACTTTTTAATAATTTAACAATCAATTAACTAACTAGCCTCAATTAAGGACCCATAAACGCACAATTTTATTATATTAAAATTCCGGGTCGTTACAAATCTAATCTTAGTTTTTTTTAGAAAACTATCTTAAAAAATTAACCACATGAAATCATAACCAATGTTAATTTTTTTGAAAACTAAGGTTAGATTATTTAACCCTAGGTATGAGTGAATCTTAACCACAATTAGTGGATGTCAAAGAGGACATGTGGCAAGCTTAGGAGGTGTGGGTGTCCACTCAACGGAATGTGCAATGCATGTTATCACTCTCTTAATTAAATGCCTTCCCACACATAATCGGATTCCACGGATCCAAATCTGATCCGACGGATCACATTTAGGGTCCAAAGTCCGGCTAATCGGATCCGATTCATTGACAGCACTAAATTCCGAAACCCTTTGAAGCAGGTGTGATTTTAGCATTACCCCCCTCCCCGGGGATGAAGAATAGAAATTGAGGAAGCTAACCGTACGGTTAAGGGGAAGTTCTCACAGCGAACATTGTCTATACGAGAAACCGATCTCACAATAAAACTCTCTGCAAACACCAAACCCTAGTAATAATTTCAACATTCTCGATCGAGACAGATCTCTTCTCCTTCAAAGGTGATTTCATATTCGAATTTGATCTTTCTTTTTTTGGGTACACCCGAAATTCATCTTTGTTTCGTCGATTGACCGAATCAGAAGAACAATTCGTTTACTGTCGTCGCAATTATCAAGCCATAGCTCTAGAACCTTATTTAGTGAGAAAACTCTATTTGTTTATGTTGCTGCTCGATTGAAGGGGATTTTCTTAGGGTTTTGGTATCTGATGAGGCCAATCAGGCTTCCTGAACCGCCCAGCAGTGGTTTGGGCATGCCCGAGATCTTCGAAGGCGGGATTTATAGTGTTATTAGACGTGCTGTTATTATTGGAAATGGGTTCGCCGGTGCAGAGAATCAGAGTATTGGATTGGTTCGCGCTCTAGGGCTTTCAGATAAGCAATCCTTATACGTGAGTTTTGTCCTCATCTCCTGACAATCTAAATCTTACTAATTTTATCGCCCTTTCATCATATGTACACCTCTCTACAATATTAGATGTTTTTTTTTCTGGTTATCTGGAAAGATATTTGCACTATACCGTTCTCTACATTGGATATGATTTAGTTGTTGTATTATACTGATATTGGAATAATTTTTTTTTTCAAATAGAACAGCCTCTTCCTAGGCCTATATTATATTTTACTAAACATATTTCATTCATATTATCAGGGAATCCAAAAAAAGAACGAAAATTTTTACTCTGTATGAGTTGTTTATAATGTCCCCATTGTTGCATTGTTGTCAGCAGTCAAAATTATTAACGTTCAATGTTGTGATACACCTGATACTAAGTTAATATAATTTGGCGTTGGGAATTATGGTGTGGTAAGAGGTGTGAGGGCTATGCCAGCAGTTTCATCTGTTTATCCAGTTTATCCAACACCTTGCTAAGTAAGCCGTGTGAACCCCGCATTCGAGGAGTTAATTACAGAGCAAATGGTGTTCCTTCCCGGTTTTTTGACTAGTTCTATTAGGACTCACAACTTTATTAGCTAGGGCCACTTGTCGGCTCAAGATCCTGATCTCTAGAGAAAGGATAGAATACTTTAATTGATGCTTTAAATATTTTATAGGCTTTCCGAAATTTGACTGCTTCCGCTCCCTATGTTCCTGCACTTGCTATTGAAGTGTTTGATCTAGGGTCACTTAGTTCGCTACCTATTATACTGAACCGGTTCACGGTACGGTTTGTTTGGGTTTGAAAAAATAGGCAAACCTTAAACCCGAACCCAATACCTATGGTTCGAAAAAAGATATTTTATGCTTTTTAAAAATAAGTGTTTATATGATCAAAAAACATATAAATATATATATATATATATATATATATATTATAAGTGAACCAAACTAAAGAACCTAAGTGAACCGAAAAACGAATCATGTCATCCTACCCCTAGCGAACTAGGTTCACTCTAGAGTGGCTAATTGTGAATCGCAAACCCGAATTCGAACCGAGTGAACCAACGAACTAGGTAACATTGTTTTGATCAACCCGACATGGTGGATAAATAGTTGTAACTTGTAACTCTTGCTCCTTAGATATGTGTTCACACTATGCCATCAGTAGCTCCCGGTCTCAATTCGCCCTTGTCTCTATGGCATCAACTACTGCTTCACCTAGGCAACTCAATTTATTATGTATTTGTTGGGCCTCCTATATTATCCCTACAAGACAATAGGCTCACAAAAAAGCATGAAGTTTAACTATCGTGTTTTTTTCCCTTGAGTTTAAAATTCAAATACATGAAATAAGAGCTATAGTGATTTGGAAGCTCCTAAAGAAGACCATGGCATTTGTAAAGTTCTTAAGCTAGATGGTAGCAAAAGAAAACTTCCATGCACCGTTGGAGTATCTTGTGAATTGTGATAGGAATGGGATTTTTATCTGTATAACCGATAGGCAATAGGCACCTTTACATTATATTACGGTCATATTATTGCACTGACCATTAATCTATGTGTATGTGATATGATGTTGGGTGAATTCCTTAAGACAACAGATGTGTCACATGTCGAAATGTGGACACGGATTTAGACGTGGACATGCATGTTGTGACTCATATCAACAAGAATTTATGCATTTTTGACTCAGATTGACACAAACACGCCTGATACGCATAAACTTGTAGTGTTTATTATATAAAAAAAATGCATACAACTACATATAATTATTAAAAATTTTAGCAAATATTTTCTAACTCTCATCATTAGAAAAGATAAGCCGAGAGGAAAAGAGATGAAGAACCATGATCTATTTGTTTTCAACAGGAAAAAAATAGAGTAAAAATGGGAGGAATTACCGATCCTTGTAATAGAAGAGAGAGAGAGATGTCAACAGGTTAAATTTGGGCCACAAAAACCTCTTTTAAAATTAACCCTCTTTCAGATTAGTTCTTTAGAATTAATATATAATACATTACTTAGTGTTGTTTGCAATAATTTTGTTTTCATATTTAAATCATTTTTAATGTTAATAGTATTATACATATAACATTTAAAGTATAATAATTATAAAATATTAAAATATTTCCAAATATTTTTTGGGTTCGCCGGCATCCGTGTTTATGTCTAAAAATGCTGAAACTGATATATTACGTGATATTTTAAAAGGGGGGGGGGGGGGGGGGGGGGGTTAAGTAATTTTCCCCCATTTGTTCACTTTTTCTCTCTTTTCACCCATTCTACTATTTATTTTGGCCATTCCTTCATTTATTGTGAATAAAAAACAAGCTTAAATCCAAAGATTCAATCCTTGAAACCCTAGATTTGAACTTGGAACTATAGTGACAAAGTCGGGGTTCGGGAATAATTCAAGAAGTGTCAAGTTTGAAAATATCCGGAAAAAATTATGGAAAAATTATTATTATAAAAATATATCCAACAATTTAATTAGATAATATACAAAATAAGCAATTTACTTTGTCGAACTAAACGAATTATTTTGAAATTTGCGGATAATTCGGGAATAATTCGCAAAATCTGTGAATAAATTCGGCAAACCTAAAATTCACGAATAATTCGTCACACCTAAAATTCACGAATAATTCAGGAAATTTTGTTAGTATGTTTGGAACAACTTGGGGCTTTGATTTTTTTTTTAAGTTACATTTATTTCTTACTTTAAATTTGTTAGTACAGTGAAATATGATGTAATAATCACAGATGCATGGATTTGGTATGAAAACCATGGATATATAACATATTTGGAATTGTTTTATTACTTCTCTTCCAAAAACACTTTTTTTGCATATGATTTTTTATTTTTCATTTTTTAAAATGATTTGCTCTTGAATGGAAATGTTCTCATTTATGAATGTTGTTTTCACTTTATGGGATGTTTTCATCATAAGATGTTAATTTTTCAGTATTTTAAGATTTTGTTTTCACCTTCAGATGTTCTCATCTATGAATGTTGAACAACTAGTGGTAGTTGAACTTGGTACTTGGTGATTTATGTGTCTTAAGATACATTAAGTAATTGATGTGTCTTTTTAGCAGAGGAATCTGTGGATCGCCTATTACTACATTGTTTGGTTGCGAGAGATATTTGGTCTTATTTCCTTTCCCGCCTTTGCATCCTTTGGAGCTTTCCTTGTTCCTTGCGGAACTTCTTACCCTGTTGGTTGTCAGTGGCGGTTCCTGCGCTGGCAGGAGTATTGTGGCCTTTCATTCTGGGGGCAATAGCATGGCCCCTTTGGAAGGAAAGAAACATGCGAGTTTTTGAGGATACTTATTCGACCATTCCACGTATCCAGTCGCAACTACGCCATCTAGTTTTAGTGTGGTGTTCCATAGGGGGTTATAGTGGGGACCCATGTGAGGATATACTACCGCCTTATTCTTGTGATCTAGCTATGAGTCTTTTTGCTTTCCACTTTTTGCTTCATGCTTCCCTTTTTCTCCTTGGTTCACTGGGTGTGAACTTGTCCTTGTACGTTCTTATTATATATTCATATTTTGATTACCAATAATAAAAAAAAAAGCATTCAAACATATTTTCTTAAAATTTTCATTTTTTAGAATTTTTTACTTAAAAAAAAAAACCGGGCTACCCTTATGGTCAGGGACTGTAATGGCAATTTCGTAATGGATTTGGCCTGGCCATTATGGTTGCCGAAACCGTTATTTAAAACCTAGGTTTTGGTGCTTGTTTTGATATGAAAACTCAATCACTCATATAAACATATTAAATAGGTGGCAGGCATATCACATATGTTACTACATTTTCGCATAATTAATTCAGTACTGCTTGGTTCCTAGCCTGTTCAGGTGTTGGAATACAAATATATCTTTTATCCATACGTAGCCCGATTTCTTGTAATTCTGTTATATTATGGCTGGGCTTTTATCATATCTTATTCTTGATGACATATGCAGCGGGTTACTAGGCCAAGAGGAGGAATCAATGAGTGGCTTCATTGGCTCCCAGTTTCTCTCCACAAAAAATTATACTATGTGATAAGGAGGATTTGTGGTGATTCGCGGTTTCCATTAACAAGCAGGGGGAAGAGAGTGGTTTCTCTTCCTACTCAAAATGGTGGGGGTGCAGGCTTGGCATCTGTTTTAGAGGCTGATGCAAAGCAGATTGCAACAATGGCTCGTGAAACATTTGAGAAGTATGTTCTTTTTCTTATTTTCTTGAAGTTTCATGTAAGTATCCTAGTTTAATATTGTGTACTTTCGAAGATATTTTCTCCAGTTAAATTATGGTTGGGAATTTGGGACTTCATTTTACCTGCACTACATCAAAGTAGTTGATGGTAATTGGTAATTATGCAAGTCATGGTTTTAAGTGAACATGAGAAGATATACATACCATGTTAATACATCTGAATTTAAATCATTTGGGCGTTGTTGCTTCTCAGAGAAGGACTAGTTGATTATGAGATAGCCTTCAATCGAAGATATTAAAACAATCCTATATCATATGTAGAAGTTTGTCATTTTAGACTTTGCTGTTGTGGTTTTCTGTTATACGAACCAAAATGAGAGGACACCATACATGAGAATGAGGAATAGAAAATGAGTTCATTGGGTCATAACTAAAAATGATAGTGCACTTCACTTTCTGCCTCACTACTAATTGTAGAAAGACAAGAAATGGTGCAATTGCCAAACAATTTAATGGAATATATCCAAATGAATTCTTTATAGTATGATATGATACACTAAAGATGGTATTTATGAATTACTTCCCATATACAATCAAAGGGTATCATCTCCAACACAAAACATGAACATAGAATGACCACAACATGACAACAAGCATAGATAGAGTTATTCCATGTCTAGGGAACCTTGTGAGAGTACACAAATCTCTAATCGTGGTGTGGCATTGTTGTCACTGTACCAGTTAGGAGATGCTGGGAGCCCAATGAGCGAGGGGTTGGGCTAGTGGCCAAGACTACGCCTCAGGAAGCGGAGGTCTTGAGTTCGAGTCCCTTCCCCTTGTTGGCCACCCTCCAGGATTTATCCCGGCTTTCCTGGTTGTGTGGTATAAGGGGATTCGCATGGCCTGAGGGACTTAGTCTGGTGCTCTAAGAGACCTGGATACCCTCCTTCCAAAAAAAAAACCATCTTCTTTAGAACCTGTTGATGTTATTGGATTTATATGCATTTTATAGTGACACTAGTATGGATAAGCTAGGTGGTGGTTCATTGCAGTTGAAAAGGAGCTCTAGTTTTCTTTTCTTTGAAAGTTAGCATGATTATTATATATACCTAACATATGTGGGAAGCATGATGACAATGCTATAATTGACAAACCATGACTTGTTTTTGTTCGATAATATTTTCACGACTATATATCAATATTTTGTTTATACATAGATTTTTTGATATTTTGATTCCTATGTGAAGAATAAATTTAGACACATTTGTATATTATTGCCTTGTTGGTACAATGTGAACCTATTTCCATATAATACTCTTTATCATTCAATATAATATAGCTGCTTACTGATAAAAAAAAATTATAATATAGCCACTTAGGCATTCCATTTCACTGTGCTGACACGTCATAGCCGTTTCTGACACTGATATACAAATTACCTCGAAATTCCACTAGTTGTGGAAATGAATTCCATGATACTTGAATTCTTTTCCCTGTTCTTTCACGTATCTTATATCTTATATCTTTAGATTTTATTATATTTTATATGTAATCTCAATTTCTATATCATTTCTCTTACACTAGACTTCCCTAGTTTGTTGCTTATACAGAGATGATACAGTTTTCTGTTTTATGTTAGTTTCTTTGACTATATAATGGTGACACCATTTTTTTTAGGGATGGTCCTTTATTGGTGGTTGCATCTGGCCGGGATACCATTTCTATTGCAAGCTCCATAAAGAGATTAGCACCTGAAAATGTTTTTGTCGTTCAGGTTTGTGAATGGGACCTTTATCTTTTAAAAGTTTGAACATGATTATTGAAATATGGTTAGAGACTGCTGAATGTGGCATTTGAAAATCTAGTTGTGGCCCTTGCGATTTTAAGATGGCAAAGTTATCTTTCAGACTCTCACTCACTGGATGTTTGTGTTCTTTATTCTCATGAGAAGCGTCATTCTCATGAGTTGTAATTTTATGTTACTAGGGCAATTAGCTGCTTTTGGAGAAGTGGTTATTTGGAGTTATGTCCTATTGGTCTTTGTCTTGGGAGAAGAAAAAGTAATTTGAAAATATGTGCTTATGTTCAAGAGCAATATAGGCCTATCAGTTTGTTAGAAGTAGCCATCAATTTTTTTTTTATTTGTTACAATTCATTTCATTGGTCATTCACTTGATTAAAATGGTACTGTTCCTCTTCTTTCTCACTTTCTATATATTCTATTATTCTGTTATATCGATGTGCGTGTGTGACTCTTTAACTACTTGCATATTTTTGGCATGCAATTCTCAAATGTTTGAATCTATTAATTTTTTGAAATTATGTTTTCAGATACAACATCCGAGGTCGCATCTGAATAGGTTTGACCTGGTGATTACCCCTCGCCATGACTACTACCCATTGACTCCTCATGCACAGGAACAAATTCCTCGGTTTCTCCGTAGGTGGATTACTCCACGTGAACCTCCTGATAGTCATGTGGTGGGTTTCTTGACCATAAACTATCTGCTCATATGTTTTTTTTTTTCCTATCAGTGAAACATTGGCATTGATTAGGTGTATCTTATGTTTTCAATTGATTGCTGCAGTTATACATAATTCTAAGGGGTTTGAAATTTTGAATCTCAGGTCCTCACCGTAGGAGCTCTACATCAGACTGATTTTGCTGCAATTCGGAGTGCTGCCACTGCCTGGCATGATGAGTTGGCACCTCTGCCAAAGCCCTTACTTGTGGTTAACATTGGGGGGCCTACAAGTAATTTTCTGTTGCATTTCAAAGTTTCTTGTAACTTTACAATGGATTTGCATTTAGGTTTACACACTTGCTAAGTATAGGAATGTGGTGGTTAGGACCTGTTTCAAAATTATGACTGTCAAGATTTCAGAAAGAAAGTAGGAAACCTTTAGCAGTAGTAGGATAGGAGAATGTGAAAGTGGAATCTCGGTAGGTTAATATCTAGGTCATTTTCAGGCTCTTTCTGAGGATGATATTTTAATTACTGCTAACACATGAAAGGCGTTTTGGTTCCCTAACATGGGGGATCTAGGTGGATGGCGATATCGGATTGATGAAGAATACTCATATGTGGCCATCTTAGACACAAGAAGTTGTGGAGAACTTTATGCTCCCCCCCTCTCCTCCTCCCCTCCAAGTTCCAATGAGACTTGTTGAATTGTGAATAGTGATAAGTATATATGACCTTTCATGCAAAAGAGTTTGCTAATTTAGAATCTGATACATCCCTACGTGATAAGGTCGTTGACGTGGCCCTTGAAGATAATGTGGCAGGCTAGAAACATGGAGATATTTATTTAGTTATTAGATTCCTTTATGATACATCCCTATGTGATAAGGTCATTGACATGGCCCTTGAAGATAATGTGGCAGGCTAGAAACACGGAGATATTTATTTAGTTATAAGATTGCTTTCCTTATTAGGAATCTTTAATTGTTAGGAGTCTTCATTAGATTGCTTTCCTTATTAGGAGTCTCTAATTGGTAGGAGTCTTTATTAGTTTGGAGTCTTAATTGGTAGTTTCTATTATTGAGGAATGCCTCTCTTAAAAGTGTAAGTTGCAGTATTTTTGAATCAATCAAGTAAATTCCTCCATTCTTGATGTGAGCAAGAGAGGCATGCCCATCCTCGAACTTGGACACCCCTTTATCCCTCAAATCGATACTAGAACGTATCATTTGGTATCAGAGCCAGGTTCCTACTTATGCCCATAACATGATCATGAAGCCTTGGAGCGCAAGATGGACGACTTCTCTTCGATCATGCATGATCTTCGGGAATCGGTTGAAGCTATTCGCCTGCACCAAGAAGCAAGCAGCCACAATGCCAATGCTGGAGATAGCTCGGGAAGCCATCCTTACAAGGACGTGGGTGATTCAGACCATTCCAATGGCGGTCGGTCAGTGCAAGCATGCTATGCACGAATCGATTTTCCACGATTTGCTGGCACAGATCCCAGTGAATGGATCCACAGAGCGGAACAAATTTTTCGCTTTCAGAATACGCCGGAGAAGGATAAAACGTTACTCGCTTCTTTCCATATGGAAGGGGAAGCTAATCAGTGGTTCCAATGGTATGAGAAGGTGACCCCCAGATTGACTTGGCCGACCTTCATGCAAGCCCTCTTCGTACTGTTTGGACCCTCGGCCTACGAAGATTTTAATGAGGCTTTATCCAAACTTCGAAAGATCGGGACCGTTCGCGAATATCAGCGGGAATTCGAGAAACTCGCAAATCACGTGAATGATTGGCCCGAAAAAGCACTTGTTGGGTGTTTCATTGCTGGACTTAAGGACGAAATACACGCGGACATTAAACTTTTCCGACCCACCACCATGCTAGGCGTGGTTGGCCTCACAAGAATGCAAGAAGATCGTCTTTACAATTCTTGTCGAAATAATCGGCCAACTTTTAATAGAGATATGGTATTCCATGTTCCGAGAGAGACGAGTCTTCGACCCCCTATTCCAAGACCGCCAACATCAGGGGCTGTCTCACCGATGATCCAGCCAAAAGAGGTGCTGCCTGTACGCCGCCTTACTTGAGCTCAGATGCAGGCTCGACGTGAAACAATTCTTTGCTACAATTGTGACGAGCGTTTTGCTCCTGAACACAAATCAGACAACAATTATTTATATTAGCAGCCGGTGACGATCCTGATTTGCAGCATGATGATGAGGTTCCCGATATAGAGGACGAGGTACCAGAGATATCAATACATGCTTTGTCCGGTCAACTGTCTCATCAAACGATGCGTGTCACCGGGTACATTAAGCGACAATGGGTTTCCATTCTCATTGATAGTGGGAGTACCCACAATTTCATTAGTGATTAGCTAGTTCGCCGATTACATTGCCCAGTTCATCACTCTCCCACCTTTGATGTGTTAGTCGCCAATGGGAGTAAACTCGAATGCGAGGGGCATTGTAGAGGGATGAAATTCGACATTCAAGGCTACAAATTCCAAACTGATTCATATGTGTTGCCCTTCAAAGGGTCGGACATGGTTCTCGGTGTGCAATGACTCCAACACCTTGGGCCGGTCCTATGGGATTTTGCTAAGCTCATGATGGATTTCATCACTGGGGATCGCCATTATCACTTAGAGGGCGACGCTACAAAACCCCCAAAATTAGCAAACGTGCACACAGTGGAAAAATTATTGTGGCATGAGATTGGTGGTATTCTCTTGTAGATATCAGTTGAAGAGAAAGGTATGGCCCCAGATACTCATCCTGCTATTTCTAATATTATTGAGTATTCTTCTATTTTCGAGGAACCCAAGGGGTTACCTCCTTCTAGTTCTCAGGACCACCATATTGAGATCATCCCTGGTGCTACACCCACCAGTGTTTGTCCCTATCGTTATGCACATATACAGAAGAATGAAATTGAGTGGCTAGTGAAGGAGATGCTAGAATCGGGTCTTATCCTACCTAGCATAAGCCCCTATTCCTCCCCTGTTTTGTTGGTGAAAAAGAAAGATGGCTCGTGATGGTTCTGTGTTGATTATCGGGCCCTTAACAATATTACGGTTAAGCCCATACCTGTGATTGATGAGCTACTCGACGAGCTTTAGGGAGCACGGTATTTTTCCAAGCTGGATCTCCATTTCGGCTAACCTCAGATTTGAGTACGGCCTGGAGATGTACACAATACAGCTTTTCGTACTCATGATGGTCATTACGAATTTCTCGTAATGCCTTTCGGGTTGACAAATGTTCCCTCGACATTTCAGAGCTTGATGAATAATGTCTTCTGACCGTTCATTCGACAATTTGTGTTGGTATTTTTCGATGATATATTGGTTTATAGTCCATCATGGACTACACATCTTTCTCATCTTCGGGCAGAAAATCTGTACTCCATGATCATCAATTATTTGTAAAGTGGTCCAAATGCACCTTTGGGCAGCAGGAACTGGATTATTTGGGTCATTGTATTTCTTTCAATGGTGGGGTTGGCCTAAACCGACTAACATCCAAGGACTCCGCGGGTTCCTTGGTTTAACGGGCTACTAATGTCGTTTTGTGCTTGACTACGGGAAGATAGCCGCCCCACTCACGACCCTGTTACGTAAGGATCAATTTGGGTGGTCTGAGGACGCTGATAAGGCTTTTGATCACCTCAAGAAAGCCATGACAACGACACTGGTATTCCCTAATTTTTCCATTCCCTTCATACTAGAGTGTGACGCTTCTGGCAAGGGGATTGGGGCCGTCCTTATGCAAGAGGGTAGACCAATTGGCTTCTTCAGCGAGGCATTGTCGGGCCATAATCTAGCCCTCTCGACATACGAGAAAGAGATTGCGATTATCTAGGCCATATCCAAGTGGAAACTGTATTTATTGGGTCATAAATTCACCATTCATACGGATCACAAAAGTCTTAAATTTTTTATGGATTAGAGGGTTGCGACTCTAGAGCAACAGAAATGGGTTTCTAAGCTATTGGGTTATGATTATAAGATTGTATGTCGAGCGGGGCATGCGAATATGGTGGCGGATGCCCTATCCCGTCAAGATCACGAGGGCCATATTCATGCTCTCTCCATTCCACGACTTGCACTATGGGAGGATATCCGGATTGAAGTAGCTGCAAATGAGGAACTTTGCAAAATTTTGGCACACTTGGCGGAGGACCACACAACCTTACACGGTTGTAGTAGTCACGATGGTGTGCTCTACTACAAAAATCGGCTGGTGCTTCCCTCTCTCTCCAAGTTTAAGGGGGCCCTATTGCACGAGTTTCACCCTTCACCTATGGCAAGACACCCTGACTTTCTCCGCACTTATAAACAGCTCTCTCAGAATCTTTATTGGAATGGTATGAAAGCTGATGTCAAAGATTTTGTAGCACAATGTGATGTTTGCCAACATAACAAGTACGAGACTACGGCCCCAGCGGGCCTTCTCCAACCCCTTCCTATGCTTGACCGCATTTGGGAAGGAATTTCTATGGACTTCGTAGATGGGTTACCTCCTTCGAGTGGAAAAACATCGGTTTTGGTGGTAGTGGATCATCTTTCCAAGTATGGCCATTGTGACATCTCACATCCTTACACCGCAAACTCTGTTGCAGAATTATTTGTGAAAGACATTGCCAAGCTCCACGGGATGCCCCGTTCTATTGTTTGTGATAGAGATCCCGTCTTTATTAGCAACTTTTGGCGTGCCTTTATCTCTCTTCAAGGCACCCAATTAAAAATGAGCACGACATATCATCCCCAAACGGATGGGCAAACGGAAGTCCTGGTCCGTTGTCTCGAGACTTATTTGCATTGCTTTGTGGGTGATAAACCAAAACAGTGGCTCAAGTGGCTTCCATGGGCGGAGTGGAGTTAATGAGTTATAATACTTCCTTTCACTCGGCAATTGGCAGGACCCTGTTTGAAGCGGTGGATGGGCGTCCTCCACCGAATATTGCTACTTATGTTTCGGGATCTACAACAGTGGACTTTGTGGATCGTGAATTACAGAATCGAGATGCACTTCTCAAGGATCTCAAGGAAAATATAGCTAAAACTCGTAATCCTATGAAGCTTCAACACGACCAACATCGTTCTGAGCAGTCCTTTGTAGTGGGAGATATGGTCTTCTTGAAGCTACAACCATACCGCCAAGCGTCACTCTTTAAGCGGTCTGATAAAAAATTGGCAGCTCGCTTTTTTGGTCCTTGTAAGGTGGTGAAGCGCTTGGGGACCGTTGCTTACCGTTTGGAGTTCCTCAAAACACAAGGTTACACCCTGTGTTTCATGTTTCCTTACTTAAGAAATGTGGGGGTGTGAATATTGTTATTAATCCCACCATTAGATTGCTTTCCTTATTAGGAGTCTTTAATTGGTAGGAGTCTTTATTAGTTTGGAGTCTTAATTGGTAGTTGCTATTATTGAGGAATGCCTCTCTTATAAGTGTAAGTTGCAGTATTTTTTGAATCAATCTATTAAATTCCTTCATTTTTGACGTGAGCAAGAGAGGTATGCCCATCCTCTAACTTGGACACCCCATTATCCCTCAAATCGATACTAGAACGTATCAGAATCTGCTTGATTCCTTAGGACCATGAAGAGTTGGATTAAATTTCTGCGTACAACATGAATTCGACCTTAGCTCGAGCTTGATTCTAGCTCGAATGTTTAGGTTTGAGCTTGGCTGGAACAAGCTTGATTGAGCTTGGCTCAAACTTGAACTTGATTCAAGTCAAGCTGAGCTCAGGTTGGCTTTATTTTGATCAATTATCATGATTTTAATAAAAAAGCATTGAATGATTGGGAAATTGAGGATATGCAGCGTTTGTTGTCCCGGTTGAGTGCTTCCGTCCCCAGATCTCAGATTAGTGATAGTAGGATGTGGTCCTGTAGCAACATCGGCCGATTTTCAGTGAGTTTAGTCTTGCAGTCCTTTGGCCCTGTACTTTCGCGGTTCTTTCCTCATAAGGCTGTGTGGGCTAACCAGGTCCCCACAAAGGTATCTTTTTTCCTCTGGTTCGCTGCATTAAATAAAATTCTTACTTCCGATGAGTTGAAGCGGAGAGGGTGGAGCTTGGCAAACCGGTGCTATTTGTGCTTGAAGGCAGAAGAGACGGTGAGTCATTTGCTCTTACACTGCCCGGTTGTTTTTGGGGTCTGGGTTTATTTCTTGGCTCGTATGGGAGTGGAGTGGGTCTTCCCTTCCTCCTTTCTGAGTTTCTTATTTGGATGACATTTGCTACCTTTGGTAGGGGCAAACGAATCCATCTGGACTTTATTGCCCGGCGCTATTTCGTGGGTTATTTGGAAGGAGAGGAATGGTAGGGTTTTTGACAATTCCTCTTCTTCCGTCCAGAGGATCATATCTCGGGTGCGGCTTTCAATTGTGGAATGGAGCTCCACAAGCTCATTGGGTCAAGAAGTGAGGGATGCCGTTTATTTTTGAGGTCACTCAACAACCATGTTGGCTTGTTAGTGTTTTTTCTTTATTTTTCTTTCTCATTTCTGCTATTGTTGTAACTTTACGTTTCTGTAAACTGTTTCTTTTTTCTTAATATATCTGCCTTATCGATAAAAAAAAATCATTTATTATTAAATATTTTTTTGATTGGTAATATATATATATATATATTATATAATTGAGAGAAAAACAGGGCTATGTGTCTCAAGAGAGTGCTATGTGTCTCAAGAGAGTGAACCTAGGCCCCATAAGACTAACTAAAATTATAAGAAGATGAAAACAGATGGAATTATAATTGAAAGGTTAAACATGCTATATCAAAATTCTCCTGAATAGAGAACCACTGTGATGCCTTTCCTTAAGGCAAGTTCTTGCATGAGATGAGGGAGATTCCTCAAAGACCCTTGAGTTTCTTTCTTTCCATAGAGACCTAGTTGTCAATGCAAGTAGCAACGACCCCCCCTTTGAACCCCTTTTGCCCCATGCACTGGGAACTTACAGGATAAGATGTCTCAAAAGGAGTAGGGAATGACCCATCTGATTTCTAGGCGGGAATAGGAAATAACTCTAAAACTTTGAGGCGAAAGGGGCAATGCAATAGGTGGTGATCAACCATCTCCTTAGAGTTCAGGCACATGAAAGTTGAAATAGCCATTGGCCATCGACCACCTTCTACTTATAAGGTGATTGCATATTGGTATCTTGTCTAAAGTCATGGACCAAAGGAAGAAGGATACCTTGGGATGCAGTCCCACTTTCCATACCGATCTATAAGAAAAATGTAGCTAGGGCTTGAAATAGAACCTGTTAAAGGGATCTCACTGAGAATTAACCTTTGTTGTCTTTAGACCACAGGCGGACATCCCTAGGGGTGGGAAAATGGGGACTTGGTGGCTAGCAAGAAGGTTTTAGAGGTTATCTAGCTCTCAATCGTTGAGGTTGCGCCTTAGGCGAGGGCACCAAACTTAGATGTTCAAGAGATGCTCAATGCAGGATTCTATCAAAATTCTCCTGAATGGAGCACCACTGCATCAATAGAAAAAAATACTCCTGAATCACCATTGCATCAATAGAAAAAAATACTCCTGAATGGAGCACCACTGTGATGCTTTTCCTTAAGGCAAGTTCTTGCATGAGATGTGGGAGAATCCTCAAAGACCCTTGAGTTCTTTTCTTTCCATAGAGACCTAGTTGTCCATGCAAGTAGCAACGACCCCCCCTTCGAACCCCTTTTGCCTATGTACCGCGAACTTACAGGATAAGATGTCTCGAAAGGAGTAGGGAATGACCCAACTGATTTCTAGGCGGGATAGGAAATAACTCTAAAACTTTGAGGCGAAAGGGCAATGCAACAGGTGGTGATCAACCATCTCCTTAGAGTTTAGGCACATGAAAGTTGAAACAGCCATTGGCCATGGACCACCTTCTACTTATAAGGTGATTGCATGTTGGTATCTTGTCTAAAGTTCTGGACCAAAGGAAGAAGGATACTTTGGGATGCAATCTCGCCTTCCATACCGATCTATAAGAAAAATGTAGCTGGAGCTTGAAATAGAGCCTGTTAAAGGGATCTCACTGAGAATTAACCTTTGTTGTCTGTAGACCACAGGCGGACATCCCTGGGGGTGGGAAAATGGGGACTTGGTGGCTAGCAAGAAGGTTTTATTTAGCTCTCAATCGTTGAGGCTGCGCCTTAGGCGAGGGCACCAAACTTAGATGTTCAACAGATACTCAATGCAGGATTCTACTGTGGCGGATTTATCTGATGCTAAGGACCAAATTTAAACTGAAATCATGTGTAGGGTGGTGGGTCCACACCTATTATTATTAAATTACAATACAAGAAACTACACAATTAATCTAATCATACACAAAAATCAGATTTGAGGCTACTCCTTATTCCATAAGTAGAAAGTTAGGGTTAGGGTTTTTGCTTTTTAACTTCTCAACTTTCTTTGGTTATTATTATCTCCTAAACTTATTTATTATAAGCTAAAAAGTATTATGATATATCCTGATAAACAATAATACCAAATATATATATATTTCAAGTTGAGTCAAGCTCAAGCCGAGCCGAGCCGAGCCGAGCCGAGCCAAATCAGACCCTGGTTCAAGCTTGTTTGTTTAAAGTTTAAACATTCGAGTTCGAACGAGCCAAGCTCATCTTATGAGCCAGCTTGGCTTGAATGCACCCGTAACCTTAGTAGATGGTTGGATGAGGTGATCTATTTGGCCGACATTATCTGATGGGCCTTACCGAACAGGAAAAAAAAAGGAGGAAGACAAAACAATTCTACTATCCATGAACCTGCAGGATTAATCCTATATGTTTTCTGTATATAGGTTATATATCTTTTTTATATTTTCGGTTTCTTTGTGATGTCCAATCGTACCTTAGTTTTTTACACTATTTTTTTCCGCTAATACAATCGGTACTTATAGAAAAATCTCTTTGGCCCTAGAGGCCACATAATGTGGAGATGGCTTCTGTTGTCTTATTGCATTGGGAAAGATGAGCATTTGGCTATAGGGATTAAATGGTCAAGATCCAAGCCATGGTATTTAGATTGAGAAAGCACTATAAAAAGTCAAGGCACAAGAATTAATGTGAGATTGATGTTGGCATTTATAAACAGGTCTGTTGAAAGGTTCTCTTATACACAAATCAGATGTAATGATAGGCAATTTGAGGCCTTCAGGTATTACGGTTACTCTTATAGATGATAAAAGTATATTCTAAGTTGGGTTTCTTAATTGAAATTGACAAGCAATATTTTTGTGAAGTAAAGAATCTTTACAATTCCTTTGCTTGGGACGTAGTGTTGCTTCCTCGACCTATTTGGGTTGGCTCTCAAGTCTTTTCAGATTCATGGTTGATCTTTTTGTGTGATGTCTTGTGGTTCTTTTGATAGAAGAGAAAAAGTTCCCTTTCACGCTTTGCTGGTGTGTGAGGCTTGAAAGACCTAGACAAATTTTCCAGGATTCATTCAGTTTGTCTCAACTTTTTAAGCATATACTCCCCAAAATTATATGGGGGGCATGTTTTCTTAGCGAATTTCATGGTGTATTTGTCAATGATCTCAAGTATGGTCGGGCTGTTATTATGAGAACTGGCCCTTGAAGAGTAAGTAGCGGCTAATTCTTGATGTGTAGCCTTAGAACCAAGTACTATGATCATAATTAGGTTTGATGACTACTCATTTGGTAATCCAGGCGTAGCTGCCATAAGAGGCGTCTTTAGGAATGTTTGGCGGGGAGCTATTGTCAAGGTTTTTGACAGCCCAATTAACTTGAGCCTTGAGGGACAGGAAGAAAATCTTTAGGCATGTAGTGGCTTGCTTATGCAAATTTCGGCAAGGTGAACAAGCACCAAATCTGAAGTTGCAATGGGAGAACAATAAAGAGAAATGTGGAGAAACCGAGAAGGCAGGAACTTGGAGCAATGCAATCATACTTTTAGGCTGCCCTTCTAGGTGGTAGAAGATATGGAGAGGAACTATCTTCTATTTGTGGAGGCAAAGTCTTCACTTACAGATTATTATGATTTTTTATCACCATTTTTTTAATCTGTAAACAGTATAGATTATAAATGAATCATGTACAACAAGGATGAAACAAAGAAGAGTTTACAAGAAGGCAAACTCGAAGGGAGAAGTAGATTACAAATTGAAACTGAATTAAAAACCAAATTGATATTTTACCCAACCTATATATATCAGGAAAACAAACCGAGATCTCCCCTTCTACTCCAACCTCAACCAAGACAATCCCTTAACTTCCTCTCCTCCTGAGATAACAGAATTCCATTCAACAATCAGGTGCTTAATTTTCACATAGAGAATAGGCATAAGGGTTGACGATCCCTCAAAAAGTCGAGAGTTCTATTCCTTCTATGTCAGTTATGTGACGCCCTGAACCCGCGGCTGGGAAATCAAGTTCCAAGACGCGTGCTCGTTCGTCATAACCACGCATGCGGAAGACTTTACCCGCGAAAATGCGGGGATTTTTCAACTTTTCTGATGAGCTTACATAAGCAGTAACAACCGGTCATCACAATAACCCATCATAAGCAAATACGTTACCTCATTGGCTATAATAGCCGTTACTTTTGGCGCCACAACTGCGCCCATAGTCACAAAAAACTGCGTTTTTTTGAAAAAAACCCGTTTAAAACGCGCATTAATACCCTGCCGTAGAAAACGGCGTTTAAAACCCGTTTTTTGAATAAAACACGTATTATAATTTTAAACCCGTTTAAAACGAATAATACGAAAAAAACACGTTTAAAACGAATAATACAAAAAAAACGGATAATCTTGAAAGTATTTTAGTCTTGTTTTTAATCTTCATAATTGATGTTTTAATGAAATTTAATGCCTTGATGGAATGAATTTGATGTTAAAATGATGTTATAAACTTATTGTTGTTGATTATAGTTACTCTTTTTGTATATTATCTCACGAAATTGTTAGATTTATTAATTAGTATCGTTACTAACTTTTATATTATACATTTTTTCTCCGTTTTTTCCCCGAAGTTTTCCCGTATTTTTCCGATTTTTTCGAATTTTTCCGTACTTGACCCTTGCCGAATTATTCCCGAACCCCGACTTTGTGACTATGACTGCGCCGGTACACTTTCAGAATTCATCAAGTATAACTCCTTACCAATCGGCAACTGTTTCCAAATTTGAAGACATAAAATAAGAGGAGTGAGCTATAGAGCCCAGCAAAATCCACAATCCATCTAGGCTATTTTCCACCTAGTAACAATCATCATCAATAACGATGTAGTGTTGCAATACAATTCTCATATTATAATAATATATAATCTCGTAATCCGTGACCCGAAGTCACTCAGGGCTATTTCATCCTATTTCGAGGTTCTCAACCTCAATTTCCAAGTTCATCCAATCATCATCTACACCACTAGGTTACCATCCCAAACAACCGCTCACACTCTATCCTTGAGTCTGCAGACTCAATCAACTAGTCTTCGCTCGTATTCAACCTGAGTTCATAGACGCAATATCAAAGTTAGAGTTCGTAGACTCGCTATCCATTTCCAAATTTGTTAATATTAATTTTGTTACCATGGCGTCCCATACCCCCATGATAACTATCGAGATCAACCGAACTTACACCCAATGAAATCAAACCTTGAGTCCTTAAGACTCCGTACAACCTTAAGTCCATAGACTCCGTAGAACCTTGAGTCATTGGACTCCGTACAACTTTGAGTCCATAGACTCGATACATAATCCGGGCCTTCACCCATTAGAACCAACACAATCGTCTGATCTCAGCCACGGTGAGGAACTCTAGCATCACGACATCTCTATCAGACAACATGACCATCTGACTCAGTCACGGTGGAGAATTATATCCTCACGGCATATCTGTCAGATCAGAGACAACACAACCATCTGAGTCAGCCACGGTGGGGACTTCTATCCTCATGGCATATCTATCACATAACACAACCATCTGACTCAGCCACGGTACGGACGACATATCTATCAGAGGCATCACAACCTACTGACTTAGCCTCGGTACGACATACCTATCAGATAACACAACCATCTGACTCAGCCACGGTACGGACGACATATCTATCAGAGGCATCACAATCTACTGACTCAGCCTCGGTACGGCATATCTATCAGATAACACAACCATCTGACTCAGCCACGGTGGGGACTTTTATCCTCACAGCATATCTATCAGATAACACAACCATCTGACTCAGCCACGGTACGGACGACATATCTATCAGAGGCATCACAACCTACTGACTCAGCCTCGGTACGGCATGTCTATCAGATAACACAACCATCTGACTCAGCCACGGTACAGACGACATATCTATCAAAGGCATCACAATCTACTAACTCAGCCTCAATACGGCATATCTATCAGATAACACAACCATCTGTTCTCCTATGACCTAGTCAAAGAGGATCTATGGATATCAAATCCACCCACTCCCGACTATCAGTCACGGAGGATTATACTTTAACCCTGATTAGATTTTCTAACCACAGGTTAACCCCAGTTAACCCAAGCCTCGCTTGGTTAACTGAAATACTCGGGTCCCGCTCCCGTGAACCAAATCCAATAAAATCCCGTCTCGTTAGAGAACGTTTCCAGGCTAATGGATGTGTCCATAGCCTTATACGACCTGCAAAACAACTTTTCGACACCTTATGGTGATGATAGAATTTACCCGGGACCTGATCTGGGCTCCCCGAAAGTCCACATAACATCACAACATCACATAGGGGTTTCCGACCATTTTCCCATCCACGCCTTCTGCACAGTGAGTCTAAATCCAGGGTTTTGAGACCCGAGACCGAGGGCTACACCCCTCTACTCATTTTCCACGCACAACCACCTTCCCATAACATATCCACGGGGTCTCAAGCCATTTTTCATCAACGCGCATACATTTCACATAAAGAATATAGCAAATAACAGGGAAAAGAGAAGAGATGGAAGGGGTTTTTACCTCTTTCACGTATTTCGAGGCGTCTAGGGCTGAAATGGACACCGCCAACGTGCTCGGGAGGACGACCAACCCCAAGGTGAAGCTCCTTACCCTCACACCTTCACTTTCTCTCTCTAGATTTCCCCCCTTTCTCTCTCTACACGTTAATCGAGGCACCGAGAAAGAAAATAAATGTCGCGAACGCGTTCCCCACGATGAGTAACCCCAGGGTAGAGCGCATGCAACTTTCTCTCTCCACTTTCTCTCTTCTCCTTTTTCTCTCTCTACACGCCAAACGAGACACCGGGGAGAAAAAATCAAATGCTGCCAAAGTGTTGGGAGTGTCGAAATATGTCAAGGTGGACCTCCCTTTTTTTTTTCTCCTCTTTCTCTTTCCTCTTTTCTCTTTCCTCTCTTTCTCTCTCTACTTTCTCTCTCTAGAAAGGGAGTTGGCAGAACTCCCCCAATGTTGCAAAACGTGAGAATGAAGAGTCTGGCCCCTTATTTATAAATCAAAGGTCATGTGCCATGCACATGACCACCATTAATGGTCCCGTTGACCAAGTCAACGGTTTGACCGTTTGACCATTATTCCGTATTTTTTCGCGTATACGGCCTCTGAAACCTTACTTCATGATACCCGATTATGACGAAACTTTAGGTGACCGAACTTGGGACAGTCCGACACCTGCTGTAGAAATTTCAGGGAAAAATACTGTGTTTTAACAGTCAAAAGTAAGTCTGGACAAAAATTGCAAAACCCACTAATTTCCTAATTTCGGACACAAAAAGGTCACCGTTTCTTCGTTTGAGATAACTAACTGCCGAGACGACAGACATTAGTCCCCACAGCCGACCGACACGTATTAGTACCAGTCGCACGGATTTCTATTAGGATCCCCAACAAATATTGGGTCCCACTTAATTTCTGAAAATCTGGAAATTTCCCGTTTTTCTCAATTTTATCACATATAATGGTCCTACGGTCCCGCGAAATCATACCTGACGGAACCGATACGATAGGGTTGTGTCCCGGCAGCCGACCGGCACACTATGTGCGATTTTCGCGAAAAGATATTGAGATTTCCTCGGTGCACTTCAATCCTGAGCAAAACTCACTTTTTATTAATTTAACAAACACTCAAGTATTTAACCCCAGTTAAGGACCAACAAACACAAAATTTTATTATTTAAAATTCCGGGGCGTTACAAGTTAGAATTCCCATAAGTGGCCAGTCCCTTATCCTTCTATGATAGACTGGCCACAAGTTACTTGACACAGAATTCATACCACATTGAAAATTCTAAGGTTACTAACTTTGAACTCAGCAAGTCAAAGTACTGAAGACTGACCTTTGACTCTTTGTCCCCTATTTAATACGTAATAAACCCACCTAACAATAAAATAAATGCAACGGACTTTAACTATACTTACTAAATTCATATTTTTTAAGTCTAAAATATGTTGCATCAATCTCTCTGGTTGAAGGATACTCATCCTCGAGATTAATGTGGTGACTTCAATTGGCATTGGATTTTCTACATTGGGCTTGCACAATACTCCCAATTAATCTAAAAGAAAAATCTTACTTTGAAAGAGACTTTTTTCAATTGCATTATTGTATGGGCCCACGATGCTTCCTCTGCATGGTTTCCTCGGCTTGATTTTTTTGCATGTCTTCCAATCTTTTGTGGGTTAACTGGATTTCAAGGGGAGCCTACTCCTTTCAAATTTATAAATATGTGTGGAAGATTCCAGTTTTTAGAGGTGGTTGAGGAAGTGTGGGAGGGTTCTAGGTTTTGTGGTCTTGCCAGTACCATCTTTGGTCTCAAAATTGAAAGCTCTTAAAATGAGATTAAAATAGTGTAACATAGGGGTGTTGGGTACATATCATAGAATAAAAGAAAATTTGGGAGAGATTTAGCTGATTCATACTAAAGAGGAATCTTTTCTGATCATTGATGAATAAGCCAACAAAAGAGAGAATCTGAAAATGGATTTCCAAAGGGTGTTGAAATTTGAAGAGATTAGTTGGGATTAGAAATCAAGAGTCAATTGGCTTAAAGAGAGAGACTAGAATACAAGTTTATCCATAAGGATGCCAACTATTTAAAAAAAAAAACTAACTACTTCTTGAGATTGAATAAATGGTGATTGGATGGAGAGTGAGGACATCAAGGAGGCTTTGATATCATATTTTGAGGAGCTTTATAAGGAGAGCCAAAGTTGTAGGCTGATTCAGTTTGATGTATTGTTAGAGAGTGGAGAGATCGGCAGATCACAGATCTTTTGAGGAAATTCCCTATGTGATTATGGGAGTGGAGGGGGTCTAGGGGGATAAGGCTCCTGGGCCTATTGCTTTAATGGTTTTGGTTTACTTGATGAGTTTGACCGAAACTTTTACATAATGCTGTAATGATTTTGGCCGTTACAGCTGGAACCTGTAATGCCCCCACCATTTTGGAGATAATAACTTAAAGAAATGTAAAATTAAGAAAAAATATTTGAATTTAATAAACAAACAAAAGCATTGACACTAAGTGCATATTAATCATTATGCATTACAATGCTAATTTATCAAGTTTACTTGACATAGTGAGATAAAAATGAAAATGCATAACCCAAATCATCATAGATTCATTGACTTCATTTGAAAACCATGAAGTTATGTTATAAACTTGCTGATATGGTTAACTATACACACTAATTGAAAAAAGTTGAAAAATCTTACCCAATCAAAAACTAAAATAATTTTTTTCTTCAAAAGTGGGTTGTGAAGATTCAAATCATTGATTCATAGCGTAGGTCCGGTTTTTTATCCAAAAAAATAAGTTGGAATTGTTATATTTGGCTTGAGAGAGGGAAGCTAATGAAAAATTCAAAAACGTGAGATAGAATGAGTTTTTAAAACTAATGGTAAGCAATACAATGCCAAACGTTATATAACAATCAATAAGTAACGTAACGTGGCTCGTATCAGTTCAGCTGTTACTGAAATCTTTACGTAACGGCCGTTTCGTAATGGTTTTTGTGAGATTTATTACCATTCCTTGGCCAGATGGATTCTCTATTGAATTATATAAGAAGTGTTGGAAGGTAGTTGGCTTAGACTTTGTAAAAGTCAGAAGAATTCCATGGTCATGGGATGTTAGATTGTATTTTCAATAGCACATTTGTAATTCTGATCCTCAAAGTTAAAGGAGCCCGCAATCTTAAAGATATTCACCCAATCAGCTAGGTGGTGAGTCTGAATAAGATTCTTGTTAAGGTATTGGCCTCTGGACTCAAACTGACCATGAGCTCTATCATCTCTCCTACTCAAGGAGCGTTTGTGGAAGGTAGGCAAATATTGGATGGGATTTTGTTTCCAATGAATGTGTGGATGAGAATCAAAAGAGGATGGCTGGGTATATTATGCAAATTTGATATGTAGAAGGCCTATGATCATTTGTTTGGACTTTCTAGAATATATCATGGGTAAGATGGGCTTTGGGGTCAGCAAGATACATTGGATTAGGGTCTGCTCTTCGGTATCCTTTTTGATCCTCATTAACGGCAGGCCTGCGGGGTATTTTCATAGCTCTTGTGGTCTGTGCCAAAGGGATTTGTTACCCTTGTTCCTTTTTATCATGGTTATTGATAGGGCTGTAAACGGATGCGGATAATATCCGAATCCGGTCCTTATCCGTATCCGATTATTCGGATAAATATCCGATTACGTATCCGGCGGAGTGAATCCGGATAGGCTTTTCTCTATCCGTTTATAATCGGAGTGGATTTGGATAAGGGTTTATCCGCTCCGCTTAATATCCGAACTGTTAATGGTATAAGTATACCTTTTAAATCTCATTAATACCCTTACTATTTATTAAACTACAATTGATATTATTGTGATTTCTTTAGGTTTATAAGGATAAGAAAGTAATTTACATTTAGATATATATACATCTTCTTAAGAAAACCCTAGCTCGGAGAAAATCCCAGCCGCCGCCTGCATCTCCTCTCCTCTCCTCTTCCCCGGTAAAGGTCATCGTCTTCAACGCCATAGTAGCTAGGTGTGTTGACGGGATGAAAGCTTTGCGTCATGGTCCTCATGGAGCTTGTTGTTGTGGTCTTTGTTGATCTCCTTCAAGGCTTGTTAACCATGTCGATGGCAGAGAATCACATCACAAAGATCAGGCAAACACGAAGAGGATGAGTCCTTCAGTTTTTTTTCTTCATCTGTTTTGGGAATCTAAGGGCTTGGGACTGGGAGGGAGGGAATCCAAAACCACTATTGGGAGTTTACACAGTGCTTGGAAGCCATGCGAAGTCAGTTCTTCATCTCTTACTTTTTTTTTTCCTTTTATTCTTCTATTTGATGTGTGGTTGAATGAAATGGGTAATTACTTTAGATTCATCTTTCGGATTTCTATAGATTTTCCCAAATTCTAGGTTTAAACAGGTTCCATAATTTTAGTTTTCAATTTGTTTCTTAGTTTCTATAGATTTCCCCAAATTCTAGTTTTCAACAGATTCCCCCAATTTTAATTTTCAGTTTGTTTCTTTAGATTTCCCCAAATTCTTGGTTATTCCCCCGATTTAATTTTTAGTTTGATTCTTTAGTGTTTCATCTTCTGCTTCAGATTTGTGGATTTGTATAATAGGTCGAATTCGGATACTATCCAAATTTGAAACTGCTAATCGATCAAATTCGGATAATTATCCGAAATCGACTAGATAAACGAATTCAAATTCGAATTCGGTATTGGAAACTTATTATCCGTCGGATAACGGAACGGATGCGGATAGTAGTTTTGATTAATCGAATTGGATATGGATGTAGCACTATCCGCTCCGAATCCACTTTATTTACAGCCCTAGTTATTGAGATGCTGAGTAGATTGATTAGCAGAGTTACAAAATCTGTCTTTGAGAGTTTCTTCATGTGAAGGGAAGGTCTGTCTTCCATTTTTAGTTTGTTGATGATTTTCTAATCCTTTGTGATGCATCTTGTAGGCAATAGGGTATCTTTGTTACCTCTTCAGATGTTTTGAGGCAGTCTAGGGGTTGAACCATTTTAGCAAATGCGAGCTCATCATATTCGACACTCATCTAACATTTAGGGTTTCCACAGTCGTCAAGGCCTTGTCTTGCACACTTATGGGATTGGGGAAGTCTCAGATTTAGATTTAGAGGAGTTGGCCTCTTGTTGGGATGCAAGATATGGTTCCAATTGGAATCTTGTTTGGGAATGCCCCTCAGGGATAGTTACAAATCAATATTGGTTTGGGAATCCATTGGTGGAGCGTTTCAGGAAAAGGTTAGATGGGTGTAAATTGATATTTTTTTGAGGTAGATTAACGCTGCACGAGAGCACTGTCAGCAGTTTCCCCACATACTTCGTGTCCCTCCTCAGTCCTCACTATCCTAGTCTCTGTTGCTGGTAAATTGGGGAAAATTCAGTGGATTTTCGTACTCAACGAGAGGGTTGACTACAAGAAAATTATCCAGTTGATTGGAACTTTGTTTGCTATCCTGTGAAGGAGGGTAGTAGAGTTCAATAAGGCATTGTTGGGTAAGTGGTTGTGGAGATTTGGGGAGGAGAGGGAAAGCATATAGAGGAGGGTCATTGTTGTTAAGTATGGGGCTAAGTCTGTTTGGGAGCCTATAGTGTGGTCCCTCCTTCCCGGGGCGATAACATGGTCTATTTCGAAGCAGAGGAACATGAAAGTGTTCGAGGATGCCGTGCTCCCTTCTAGAATTCGATCCACTGTTCGACATCTGTTGTTGGAGTGGGGTGTTGGTAAGCGTATTTCTGGGGTGGTTGGAGTGCTGTCTTTTCCTCTAGGATAGCAGTTTTTCGTTATATTTTGGGGATGTTTGGTAGCTTAGCTTTGTATTGTGTGTTTGTTATGTTTTGTAGTTGTTTAACTTGTTTTTCCTTTTGTTTTATGCCTTTTGGGGTTCATTTTTCTCTCATGTATGCTTCTTCTTCCCTATATGTTATTTGTTGATTATCAATTTGAAAAAGGAAAGCCTGTGGATTAAGTCTGTTTGGGAGCCTAGAGTGGTTAGAGCCTTAGAGGTACACATGGTGCAGTGTTGGGGAAGGGCAATCATGTATGGTGAAGAGGATGTTTTGAAATATTCTAGGTGTTTTGAAACATACAAGTTTTAAGTTGGGAGATGGAATGAGGTTAGGTTTTGGAAAAACTTGTGGTGTGATCAGTTTGTCCTTAGGGAGGACTTTGGTTACTTGTTTAGTATTAACATGGACGAGCAAACGTATGTTTTGTCTAATTTTGAGTTGGTGGCTAACATAACTGTTGGGTTCCCAGATTGAGACACCGAAGGCTTGATGATTGGGAGTTGGAGGATGTCCTCTGGTTGTTGAGTCGCTTGAATTCGTCTCTCTCGTACCCATAGCTAGAGACATCCCAGTATGGTTACAATGGTCAATTTTTAATGAGATCCTTCTTACAATCATTGCGTATTAGTTGTAGTGTACCTTTTCCTTATCGGGTTTTGTGGAACCCCGGTGTTCCTTCTAAGCTATTTTTTCCTTTAGATTGCATCTCTGGACAAGATTCTCACATGTGATCACTTAAAGAACAGAGAGTGGAAGATGTCCAATCGCCCTTAAATAGGTCTGAGAAATTTCATTTTACTTTAGGGTATGTTCTTTTGTTGAGACTTACAAAGTCCTGCACTTTGCAAGTTTTGCCATTTGACTATATGCATTTTCTTTTGAGAACTAGATATCTGGTGCTTTTCATCTCTTGTCTTGGGTTGTAATTCCTTTAGGACTTCACATGCCACCAAAATGAATGTTTTCAAATCTCATAAAATTTGATAAGACTTGAAATCTCATAATAGTAAGAATTAATTTTGTTAGAAACCTTGACGAAGTGCCTCAAATTTCCTAACTATGATGACAAAGTGCAAAGTGCCAACCTTTATATGTCTCAGCAAAAGAACAGACCCTTAAGGCAGTATGAATTGATGTCTCATTGCTGAACTTCTAAGTATGTGCATGTGCAATGGAGTTATATCAAAGTATTTATATCTCCATTTTTCAGCATCATTTCAGTTCTGGCCTAAATCGAAACAAAGTCCTGAAATTAGAAATAGTTTCTTCAATTTTTTTTTTGAAATGTTGCAACTCTTCTACGCGACATTTCTGAAATTGGTCAGAATTTTCATATGTTGAAAATTTTGAAATTGCTTGGAATCCAGAAGAAATTGTGAAGTCACGAAATCTTATTGGAATTAAAAACCCTTTCTCGTAACTACACTAATTTAAAAGTAATGCATTGACATCTTCCTCATATCCCTTCCCTCTCAGTCATATTATGTTGTAAACCTGCTTAGGTCTCTTGACAGGTGCATCGATGGACGATGATGCTTGGGGTTTCTGAATACCATGATTTTGTGCATACTTGTCATACTTCCTTGCATTTAAGACTTCGTACTAAAATCTGATTTGTTATCAAACTTTTTTGGATTTGATATCTTTGATGCAGGGAGTTGCATATTTGTTTGAAGAAAGAATACTAATCACAACTTCTTCACTCTGTGCTTGCTATTTCACCCTGGATAATTGGTAGTTACAAGATTATCCATATCTAATACATTATTCAATTTTTTATGATAGGCCACTGTCGATATGGTGTGGACCTTGCTAAGCAGTTAACAACCTCACTGCAGAATGTTCTTGGGAGCTGTGGAAGCCTGAGGATCTCTTTCTCCAGAAGGACTCCTCAGAAGGTTTAACTGCATTTAGCAATTTTATTTTCCATTTTCTGAATGGGACTTACTGTTTTTGAATTCTGTCATTTACAGGTATCCAACATCTTATTGAAAGAATTTAGTAATCATCCAAAGACTTACATTTGGGATGGTGAAGGTATTTCAGTTGCTTTGGTCTTTGAATGGATCTTTAGAATATAAATTTTGAATCTGGAGGATAGTTTAATGCCTTTTTATGTTAATGTATATCTTTAGATCCCAATCCACACATGGGGCATCTAGCTTGGGCTGATGCTTTTGTCATCACCGCTGATTCAGTTAGCATGTTGAGCGAGGCTTGCAGCACAGGGTATGTTTGAAGGGAACTATTTCTATGATTGATGATGATTGACAACCTCTTGACGGTTGTTGGTTTTAAAGAATTTTATTTGACTTAAATTTTTTTGTTTATGGTGTTGCAGGAAACCAGTCTATGTCATTGGCGCTGAGCGGTGCACATGGAAGTTCGCAGACTTCCATAGGTCTCTGCGGGAACGAGGTGTGGTTCGGCCTTTCACAGGCAAAGAGGATGTAAGTTATCAACTATCTTATGTTGCATTTTGCTGGCATGTAGATGGAACAGCTTTTGAAACCTTTGTTGCTGATATTTTATTTCTTTCCAAACCGAAGAGAAAAGAAGGCATTTAACTAAAATTGTTTCCTTTTATAATTATCAATGGTTTTACCAAGAAAAATGACACACAAGCTGACGTGCAATTGGACATTAGTTTCCAATGACAAAATCAATGTACAAGCACTCTACACAAACCGATGCACTCTACTAAAACTGTTTTAATCATCTTTTAAATTTTTACATATAAAGAGATAAAGAATCTGAAATCTGTGGAATAACCAGACAAAATCTGTGTTTTTCTGCTGTTCGTATCCTAATTCTTTGATCTTCCATAATCATATGACTCAAACCTTTGTTTCTCTTTAGAGTTTCAGCACACCATTTTTTTCTCCCAAGGGTCCTATTGATCTTGTTCAACCTTGTTTACTTCTTTTGGTTGCGTGCCAGTTTTTTGCTTAAAACCAAACCATAAGAATAAGATTCCCGTTAATATTTCGTTATTGCTTGTGTTACTATGGTTCTTATGTCCTTTTTGACAACTCTTGTTTTCTTCTGCCCCAAACCAAAAACCGTCTTAGCAATTTGTTACCTATAGAAACAAAATGTTTGTATTTGAAATGGAATACCTGATATGGCAGTTGTTTCTGCCATGGTTTTCAACCAAGTATGATTATAGAACACATCATTTTTGTTGGACTCTGGCAATTCCAAAATTTCCTATGTTCGCAGTTAGTACACTTGTGTGCTAGTGGGCGTACAACTTTGTCTCTTTTCTCCCGAAGGTCGCTATGCTAGAGCTGGCAACTTGCCTATTCAAGCTTAGAATGCTTTCATTGTTCCTTCATTTATCTGATTCACCGGCTTAATATTTTTCTGAAAAATTAGGTTTGTTGGCTTTCTTGTGCTGTTTGGTTTAGGCTTCAAATGATTTTCCATGCTTTGTGATGTTATTTAATTTGGTCAAAATACTCTACCAAATCCCATGCCTAAATTACAAGAGAGTTTCTGTGCCAGCACTGAACAAAATTGGTTATCTGGTTCTGCGATATCTTATGTAAATTAGTCCTAACAACCCATATTGTTTCAGTTTTGAATTTCTAAAAGTGGTTTATTGTCGAGTTTAGCAACTCTCTTTGGCCCTTGATCCTGTTGTGAGTTTGTTTGTTTTTCTTATCATGATATGTGCATCGCCTTTTATAAATATGGGGATTGATATGGTAGGCGTGAATGCACCAGCATATCCTCCACCCTACCCCCTCCCACCCTGAGGCACATAAGGATTTGCAACCATAAGTACATCATGCGTAAACTACCACCACCACCATAGGTCAACCATGTTTTCCGATGAATATGCTTAAATACTCCAAAGGTAACTGGGGTTGCAGCCTAACCGTATATCTTGAACAACAAAAATAGAAGAAGGGAGATTGCTTATTCCACACCCTCATGATTCCCTTGCAAGCCAGAGAATGGCATCTTTCAAGAGATGGTACTCTATCTGGAATAGTGTTAATGGGTAGCAAAGAAATTATTTACTTTGTGGGGGTGCAGCTGATGATCACACTGACAGCAGTATCCGTTCTCCACGAACAAAATTATTATTGACATGGTCAAACCTGATCATTGCTTTCAATAAAAACAATTTGCTAAATGATGGATTTTCTTTCCCATGGATCATTTATTTATTTTATTGGGGATTGATTTTACAGATATCAGAGAGCTGGAGCTACCCTCCCCTTAATGATACTGCAGAAGCAGCAAGTCGGGTGCATGAAGCACTTTCCGAGCGTGGTTGGAGATTGCGGCCCTAGGGAACTTCCGATCTGGAGTTGGATGATGCTTGGAAGTTGGAATTGCTTCCTTTGAGCCCCTGGGACGTTTCACCCCTGCTTTTTACCCGTCAAAGAAATGCTGCTGAGTGTTAATAACATTTTGCTTACATCCAATACAAATTCAAATTAATTAATTTTTTCCCATTTTATCCCTCTTTTTATTGCTTGATATGTCTTGGGTTTTGAGATATTTAAGAGCTGTAGAATAAAATAGCAGCAGTAGTACCGCTGTTTGTAAAATAGAGGAGGCCTGTATCTTACAATGTTTCTAAATATGCATCTATATTGAGTTGACTCTGGTACTTCCTACTCGTCTCTGCGAAACTGTGGCTATTCTAGGGTTCCCTAATCCGGGAATTGGGATCACTGGATCCAGTTCCTACCAGCCCACCTGTGCTGATTTCGGGTACAGGTACCCTTTGTTAAAGGTCTTTGGAGCTTTTTCTCGGAATATAGCATATGGTAACTTAAGCTCCATTATGCCAGTCTCACTTTTTTTAAAAGTAATGGGCAATGGTCAGGTCGGCTCGAAAGTTTAAATATAGGCTTGAGCTTGGCTCAACTTGATTTGTTACTCGAAAAGCTTGGGTTGAAGCTCGGCTCAAATTTGGTTCGCTTGGCTCGAGCTCGAATTGATTCAATCTTGAGCTAAGCTTGGCTTGGCTTGGCTTGGCTTGATTTATTAAAATAATATTTTTAAATAAAAATAATGAATATTTTTATTGTATATATATATATATATATATATAATATTTAAGCTGAGCTTGAGCTGAACCAAACAATCCTTGGCCTGAGCTTGGCTTGAACACATTTTAAGGTCAAAAATTCAGCTTGGCTCGCCGAGCCAAAATTTTGAGCTCAAGATAGCTCGGCTTGGATACACCCCCACTACCTACCATGTCTAGTTGTGAAAGCTGAATTTCCTCCAATTGCAGTCTCAGTTATGGGACATCTGATTTGTGGGTTGCATTTAATAATGGCCATTGGCCGTCAAATCTTCTATAGGGCCCTGTAATTCATCCGATTGCTACGATTATTCAGTTGGTGATATTAGCATATTATAACCCAGAATAAATAAAAATAAAAATAATAATAATAACAACCATGATTTCCCATTAATAACCACTAAATTGTACCTAGCTAGGTGCCTGTATGGTCTGCCTGGAAGGTGGAAGATCCCACTAAAGTAGTGGATTAGGGAAAGAGAAGGTGGTTGCTTAGTTAATTGATTAAGATAATCATCATTTTAAGTTCCAGCCAAACCATTCATTTTTCAGCTTAATCTAAGAAAATTTAATATCCCTACTTAGTAAAAAGCCTTTGAAGGGCACAAATCCAATTCAAAGACCATAACTTAAAATTATCAAGTGGAGTAAGTTAGCAACTCCTCCCCCATGCTGTACAAGCACCTACTTCCCATGATACATAATACAAAGCCATTAACCAACTCTCTTTTCTCTAACCTTCTATATAAGCATCACCCCATCAAGGCATTTCCATCACAAGTAAGCTTTCAGCTCTCTTAATTTAGCAATTTACATACTGTCATCTTCCCTATCTTCTCTTCATCCTCTCCAGTACAAATTCTATATACTAAGATGAAGAGCGGCGACGCGACTACCATCAACATTGCAGAGACAAGCGGCGGCTCTAAAGGGAAGGCCGCTGCAGCTCCTACCATTGTTGCTACAACAAAAGCTACCAAACATGCGGCGGCGGGATGGAAGAGAGGCATCGCCATTTTTGACTTCATTCTAAGGCTCTTTGCGATTGCAGCTGCTCTCGCCGCTACTACTACCATGGGAACTACAGATCAGACTCTTCCCTTCTTCACTCAGTTCTTCCAGTTCCAAGCTAGCTACGACGATCTCCCTGCTTTTACGTAAGTAACATTTGTTGATACTAAGCCAATGGTGCTTCATTTTATTCAGATGTGGTAATGGCCCCTAGTAAGGGTCGAAAAGGACATATGATAGAATCATCCCAAGGGTGAAGATTTAATCGTGTGAGGTCCTGGGTCTGCATGGAGGCCAGTTCGGGGACATCGTTCGTCTATGAAATGACTAACATATACGTAAAGAACTGGTTATGGACCCGAACTTGGGTGATCTATCCACAGCCAGGATGAAACTTGGGTGAAACCACGGGCGGAGCGGGGGCCATGGCCCCCCCAAATTTTTTGTAAATCCCTACTATACTAGTATGACTAGTAGGCCCCTCAATTAAAAAAAAATATTTTTAGTATACTTGGCCCCTCAATTTTTTTGTCCTATATGATGTAGTGGCCTCCCCAATTTTTTTTGTCACATATATAGTGGCCCCCCAATGGAGTCCCCTTATGCTCATGTCCCTATTGACACCCCTTAACTATGGTTAACATTCACCCAATCTCATGGTTCACCTACTTATCCTTGATTTTAGAAAAAAATATTTAAATAATTTTAATCTTAGGAGTTAGTGAATTTTTAACAAGAGTTCAAAAAGAAATTTGATATATTTTTTTTAAACCAAGGATAGGTGGGTGAATCTTAACCACAATGAAGGGGTATTAATAGGACATGTGGCGACCTCAAAGGTATTACCGAGAAAAAAAATTTCAAAATAAAAAAACTATCCCAAAAAAAATTTTCTCGGGGGCTATGCCCCCGAACCCCCAAATCCCATACCCTCAAACCAAATTTTTTTTTGTATACTTGTATTTTGGCCCCTCCAATGAAAAATTCCTGGCTCCACCCCCTGGGTGAAACTAAGTATGTATGATTAAAAAGTCACGTGAATCTTACCAAAACTTCCCGCCCCTATTCCTAAATCAAATTGGCAAAGTGGGCCTTGGCCCGGTCCAGCCTGGCCTGGCATGAGGTCCACATTAGCATGCATTTCTCAGCATGATATAAATTGCATGGGAGAGTACTAGCCCCTCTCCTCCTATTGCACTCCTATGCAAAAAGAAAGGGATTTTTGTCTGGCTCTTTTGTCCCATCATAAAATTCTTGTCTTCTGGTAAGTGGAGAGTGTTATATAGGAGAGTGGGGATAACAAAAATCTTTGGACCAAAATATCCTCCAATTTGATCTTGTGTTCATTGTATATAAGATGTTCCATACATGCAGGTTTTTCGTGGTCGCAAATGCGATAGCTAGCGGTTACCTTGTCCTCTCACTGCCCTTCTCTATAGTGAGCATCGTTCGCCCACATGCAATAGGAGCCAGGCTTCTCCTACTGGTCTTCGACACAGTAAGATCATTGTTTTACTTAGCATGTTCTTTCTAACAAAAGTAGTACTACTGTCCCTGATTTCCATTAACACAATGTGTATCGCAGGTGATGGTGTCTCTGACCACAGCCGGTGCTGCGGCAGCTGCTGCCATTGTTTACTTGGCTCACAATGGTAACGCAAGTGCGAATTGGATCGCTATCTGTCAACAGTTCGACGACTTCTGTCAGCGCATCAGTGGCGCAGTGGTGGCGTCTTTCATTGCAGCTGTTATTTTCATGTTGCTGGTTGTGTTGTCTGGTTTGGCTCTCCGAAAGCATTGAGAAGGTGGACCTTTGAGATGTGATCTTCATGGTTTCTTTTTGATGTTCTGTTTCTTCAATATTTAACTCTGTAATTCTGGGAGATCGATGTGTGATTTGATTGGCTTGTTGGCATGTGAATGTGATGAAAGATACTTGTGTTGATTTGCCTTCTCTAATGCTATTTATCCGTTTTTCCACGGCTGGATTGCCTTTTTAATGTAACACCCTAAAAACACACACAGCCAAACCTAAGGTAACCACTAAATGCCATAAGAAGAATGCCACACAACCACTTCAAAAGGGTCTGACTAATGGAGGGTTGGTGGCCCCTTATACACTATTGCGAGGCTAGTACCCAACCGACGTATACTAAAGGGGGACAGTAACACCCAGGGTATACAAATTGGGCCGGGCTGGGGTGAGTTCAGGCATAGCACAACCTATATATGTATGAGTTCAGGATGGGCCAGTGTTAACTGCTAACTCAAACCGAAGTTTGGGCCAAAATTGAGCCCAGGCCCAAACCTAGCCCACTGAAAATTGGCCTGGCCCGTGTTGTTCTTTCCTACCACTACTCCTCTTTTAAGTAGGGTTCTCGTTTGACACCCACCCATCTAGTTAGGATGGTAAATTTGTGCCCCTCCTCGGGTAGAAGTCCGGGGGTTAAATTTGCAGAGGGATTCTCTCCATAGGTTGGTTTTGTTTTTAGTTCTAGTTGGAAGCTATATCATTTAACCCCAAACAAATAGCCTTAAAGGCGTACTAGCCCTACTCATGCATTCGCTATTCTGAGCCAAAAATCAACACTTGTTTAAACAACTAACAAGGATAGGTGTTGGTGGTTTTTTTTAAAGCAAGGACGGTTTTTTTTTTTAAATTTTTTTTTCAAGGCAAAGACAAATATTGATTTTTGGCTGAAAGTATAATATAGGCTAGCACACTGCTCAAAGCTTTATACCCAAGAAGGATGTTGGTGGGTCACTCCCCTAGCAGCACAAGGCAGAGGGGTGTCAATGAGACGAGCTTGAAGATATTCTCTTACTTTGTGGAGTTGATTTGAATCGAGCTGAGCTAATACAAGGTCTGTGTATATTGATTGAGCTAAACACGAGCACGAGGTACATCGGCTTGTCTTGGTCCAATTAATTTTTTAAATAATTATTAATAGACATTACTAATGGAGCGAACATGAGTCGAGCCGAACTGTGAACTCATTTGTGAGCTGGACTTGATTCGTTAGCTAGGCATGCTGAGCTGAACGAGCTCGAGCTAGCCTTTCAAAAGCTTGAATCGAGCTCAAGCAAGCCTAAACATGTAACGATCCCAGCCCTAGCTTGACTCTTTGAACCCTAGCAAGGGCCTTTTGTCTAAACCATGTGCAATCATATATGCTTGACGAGGGGTGGAGCCACATGGGGGTTGAAGCCTCTCCTAAAATTTTGACAAAAAAAATCTATATCATTAGCTAATACGCCTGAGAGGGGGGCAGAGTTGGGGGACGGGTGCTTCTAGCCCCTAAATTTTTGAGAAAAAAATTATTTCTTATAAACGGACACTAGCAAACACGATCACAATAAACAAGCTCAAAAATAAAATTTTAAGATAGCCCCAAACCTCATTGTTAACACCCCTGCGAGAGAATCCTGGCTCCGCCCTGGTGCTTGACACATTAAGCAACACTCGTCGTGCGACAACAAAAAGAAAAAGTATGACTATCATTAGTGATTTATCTAATAAAAACATTCAACGAATTTTGAAAGTCATGCTTACCCCATGGTCCACTACGATCGACTTTTACCATAAAGAAAGTCTCCTTAAAGCAACATATATACGTAAGTGCCATTCATTGGATAGTATTAATCTAGAAACCTTAATAATCCATTCCCGCGTATGATTTGATAAATTTTCATTAATGGGGTCTGACTAATCATTGTTAAAGAAAGTTAGGTTATCATCGTAGTCATCCTCAAACTAAAGATTCCAAGACAAAACCTGAAAACATTTATAATATAAATTGGTCATGGTGCAACCTACTCCTCTTGCTAGTTGTATTCAGGACCCAAGAGAACTCCTGATTGTTACTTTGGTAGATTTATTTCCTTTTTTTATTATTTTTATTTTTTTGGATTACGGATATAGTTATTAAGTGAGAGTTTGGAAAATTTTGTAGAAGAAAATTTGAATTTTTTTGAAAGAATAAGAAATAAATTGAAAAGATATGAAAAAATATTGTTGATCGTGAAAAATTATAAATAAATATATTGCATATATTGGATATTTTTTCAGAACTTTAAAAAAGTCATAAATAATTCGTGTTTAATTCACAACTTATTTTTAAAAAATTACTATTTTTTCAAAAGAAAAATACTTTGTGGATTAATTGTTCAACAAAAGAAATAGTGTTATTATTCAAAACTATTTTTTGATAAATGGAGAACTTTTTTACTAAGATTACAAACAAAGGTTAATTAGTTCGGGATGTGAAATTGTGGAAGCAAATTGCAAATTGCATCTATAGCGGGTTGAAATAATTTGGAGTATACATTATCAAGTAGATATAGCAACAAATACTATGTATGATGATTATTTGACTTGAATAGCTAGTCGGAAATAGGTAGTGATTAGGGCCATAACCTCTTCTACTATAAACCCTTGATTTAGCAGTTTGGAACAGATCCATAAAATTTGGGGAAAATGTTTCAACTGCTTAATTCTTGTCCCCGCAGTGTAGGGTAAGGCTCTCTTTCTCTACATTCACATAATAATTTATTAGTTATGAATTAATTACATTGACCTCCACGACTAGAATGGGGTTACAAGTTATAGAATAATGTTTTCTATGTGGTTATGCATGATATTGTCAAAATATAACTTCAATGAGATTAGAACATAGAAAAAAATCATAGAATTGAGATAACACAATAAATCATACGGTCAAACCAACTTTGATGAGTATGGTTCAAATACGTATTATGAAAATGTGAAGCTATATATTCCCAATATGTGTACAAACAAATAAAGAATTATCTAATTAACTGAAAATAATTCATATATGATTATGCTTCCTTGAATTGGCATGTGAAGAATGGATATATAAATTTTTACTATAATACTGTGACATCCAATTACAAACTTTAAATAAAACACTCACAATATATATATTAATTCCCCTATATATGTATATATATATATATATATATATATATATATATAATATTTTTAGTAATACTATTTATATTACCATATAATAATACGTTTTAACTTTTATGATAACTTATAACAAGTAACGATATTCTAACCCTAACATCTCTCTAAATTGAATAATTATCCTCAAATCTTATTTTGTGAATAAATGTAGTAATTTTGTGCCATTTCTTGTATTATAATATAATAATAAATACTAGTATTAAAATCATGTCAAACTTATTAGAATAATCTTGCGAATTAAGTTTGATCCAATTCCAACTCGTCTAGACTTGAATTAAGTTCGAGTTCGAACAAAGCCCGAGCTCAATTAGACTTGTTTAAGCCAATAAACATTCGAGTTCAAATTAAACTCAAATCAAACTCAAGCCAAGCTCCAACATGATCAACCCAAGTTCCAATCGAACAAGGTCTTATATTCCAAGGCACGGATACAATTACAATGAACGAATAGCTCGTCTGGTTTTGGCCATTTTGTTAAGATAAAAGCAAATTTGGTAATTGTAATTCGTAAATTTGTATCCATTAACGTCTTTTTTTTTTTTTTGGTGACGGGGTATCGGGCCTCTTAGAGTACCCGACTAGGCCCCCGGCACGTGCAGAGCCCTTTCTCCACACGCGCCTAGAAAGTCCTCCGCTTTGGTCTGACGAGGTCCGCCCGTGCACCATTGCGATTCACACATGTGTACAACCCTTTAGGAACCGCCACGTGCACTTCGTCCGGCAAGGAGCCGTTGCTAGGACAATCCTCGTCACGCGGCGCACAATAAAAAGCAGCCTCCCGTTTTTCCCCTTTCTCTCTCTCTCTCTCTCTGCTTATTCTCTTTCCCTCTGCAAGAAGATAACAAATTCTCTCCTTCACCTATAAGTTTCTGCTTTTTTGCTTCTCAGAAACCCTAGATTTTCTCTCCTCAAATCCCTTCCTTGCTCTGAATACATTTGAACTGACTGCAGATCTCAGATTCTTTGGAGTCTCCTAGGTAAGTATGTTGAATCGTTTGCGTTTACTTTCTTAAACTTTTCTTTTTCATGTGCTTCTCTGGTTTCGGATCATTTGATGTCGATTTTGATGACTTTTTTTGGAGTTTGATGAGGTTCTGTTTATGGTGATTGATGGTTTTCGATGTTTGCAGGGGGGTTATATGAGGTTTAGGTTAGTTTTCATGGATATTGATGGGTTTCGTTGCTGCTGAGGTCTGAGGAGGTGAATTTGGGCTGCAGAGGAACGTGATTTCTGGTAAATTCAAGTTCCTAGAGGGTTTTATTCTTTCAGGTCGAGGTCTGGGTCTCATGAAAATTGTTAGGGGAATGCAGAGATTGATTCGTGAGGAGCAGAAGGCGGTGGGCGGGAAGAAATCCTTCATCCAAGGAATTGGCATCACTGTGCCTAAGGCAAGGACGCGTGATAAATTGCTGATTAGGGCTTTGGGCCTATAAGTTTGGGAGGGAGACAGAGCTAGGGTTTCAGTTCAAAAAGATGACTCGTATCTTGGTTCAGCGAGGTACAACGGGTTCTTCATCGAACCCAAACCGCTCTTCCTTACCTGGTTCTTCTTCGGCTCCGGCACAGCAGCTGATTGCGCCTCAGATTCCTTCTGCTCTGAAAGAAGGGGAACAGGAGGAGGAGGTGCAGGACTCGGGAAATTTAGATGATATTCTTGACTGTTGTGGAAGTGGAGATGATAAGGCAACGAAAAGTGATGAACTTTTGCTTGAAAGAATTGAGGATGTGTCCCATGAATTTGTTGATGAGGAGAAAGCTGGTAATGACGATGTTGTGGATTCGGGGGACTTGATAAAAGAGTTGGGTGGGCTGAGAATTACAGAGAGATTTGACTCAGATGAAAATGAGGGTTCAAGTGGTGGTTCTTTGCAGATTGTTACTGGGAGTTCATATCCCCCTCCTCCTCCTGTCCCACCCCCAAAACCCTCTGTGGTGAATTCGAGTACGAGGAGAACTGTCTTGGGAGGTTCAAATGCTGTGCGAATTGGTTCTTCTCGAAGAGCGGTGGCCTGGCCTGTTGTCTCGACTCGAACCTCGCCATCAGGATCACGGCCTTCTTCTCCCAGGTCTTATGGTGAAGGCGAGGGTTACAATAGTGCAGATGAGCAAAACCCTTTGTTTGGATCCTCCTATGGTGATGTGGTAACCACTGGTTTTCATATTACTTGGGTACTTGATCTAGTGATGTATCATTTCTCTTTTTGCAATTTATAACATTACTTATCTAGCGTAGAGGATTTAACCATGTGCCAAATGCAAAATATATGGTTACAGTGGTGACAAGTTGAAATACTAGCCCCCCTTTTTTTTCATGTCTAATTTACTGGTCTATTTATTTTGCTGGGAGGCTATTCTTTAGACAACTCTGTAGTTTGGACATATGGTTTTTACTTCTCACATTTGAAGTACATCTATGCAATTTTAATGAATGGTGTGGCATCCAGGATGCTGGAATCCTTTTTATTTACTGCCAAATGATTATGTCTGTAGCATCAGATCAAAGCCCTTTCTTGGTCCAGTTGTATCTATATTGCTGTCTTGGAGAACTAATTAACTGCCCATACATAGTAACTATTCTTTTTAACTTTGAAGTTGAAATATAATAGGTTTCATTTTATGTTTTCAATCCTCCCAGCTTGACTTTATGTATTAGAAGTTCCTATCTTGCGATTCAATATCAAAACATTAGCATTATGCATCCATTTCAGGAGAGAGAACGCCAGTTCGAGATTGATATTAGACGTGCAAAGGGTTTAGAAGTCAAACGGATGGTGGAGGATGGGAACTGCTTGTTTCGTGCCGTTGCAGATCAAGTGTATGGGGACACTGAAGCATATGATTTGACTAGGCAGATGTGCATCGATTATATGGTATACACTTTTTTGATATATGAACTTTCTTTTAATTATGCCCTTTATTCTTGTGTTTATAAAAAGTGGGTTTATGCTTTGTATCCAAGCTTGCATTATCCACCCTTTCCCTAGAATAGCAAAATTTGTAACTGGTTAAATAAAAACATGCTTTAACTGTTACCATCCAAAAAAAAAATGCTTTAACTGTATTCTGGGAAATTTCTGACAATGCCCTTGCCAGACATATCATTCTAGAGTGGCGTTGTTCCCTGTCTTTAACCAAGCTTCATTAGCAGTTAAAACCTCAAGTGGCTACACCATATTGCTAATGTTTTAATTTTAGGATTGCATGCATAAGCTGTGGTGGATCTCTTATTGTATGGCCTCTTCCACCTGCAAGGCTGCAACACAATCCGTTCATGTGGAGGGAGGGTGGACTTGTCAATACAAATCATTGTCTATGAGAGCAGCCAATGAGGATGCTGCATAGATCAACTTTTAGTATGATTGAATGAAATATGTTTGACACTTTGGCATGGGTATGTGTAAAACTGTACGATCTAAAACCAGCTGATGGATTTGGACCTCAGCCATGTCAACTTGGTTTGGTCAGGCTATGCCAGGGAAATTAATTTCTCGAAAATCATTACGTAATGGTTGTTACGTAAAGCTTTCAGTAATACCTGATACGAACCACATTACACTGCAAAATGGTCGTTACGTAACGGTTGACTCTACCGCTTACCTTTCTTTTTTTCTTTTCTTTCAAAAACTAGATCTAGGCTATGATCCGACAATTCGAATCTACTAAACCCACCATTGAAAAAAAAAATCAGTTTGGGCTTTTTGATCTTGTATGATTTCTTAACTTTTTTCAATTAATATTGTTGGTTAATGCATATTTATAGGTCTATAACATATATTCATGGATTTCATGTAAAATTCATGAATTTATGATAATTTGGGCTATGTATTTTCATTTTTATCTCATTGTTTTATTAATTAAACTTAATTCATTATACATTTAATATCAATGATTTTGTTTGTTTATCATTTTCAACATGTCCCTCAATTCTGTTTTTTTTGGTAGAAAACAATGCATGTGTTACAAGTTTCGACAGTCATGACCAAGACCGTTATGTAACAACATTGCATAAAGGTTTCATCCAGATATCTGTGTATAATATGCATTTATTATTAATAATTTTGCTTGTTATATTATTGATCAAAAAATAATAATTTTGTTTGTTATATCAGTTTGAAACATTTCCTTCAATTGTTTCTTTTTTAAAATTTTATGTAAAATGTAGAGGTTTTGCCATACCCTTTATGCGCACTGAAACTGTTATTTAAAACCTAAGGATATACTGTGGGGGTCAAACTCATTAGATAAAATATGAAGCTATGAGGGATGCAAATTGACTTTGATGATCTGTTTATAGAAGTGATGAGCTTTTCATTGAATTACTTTGAATTCAGATATCGAATGATCTACTTTGCAGTCAATTTTGGGGGTTTTGACCCATTTATTTCAAGTTTTGAGTATTCTATCTTATTTACCTGTCAAGTTGACACCTTCCAGTGTGAACTCAACCTTTTTAGACTTTGCACTTGCCCCAACCTTTTACATCATACTTGTCATCGGAGTAATAGGATCTATTGGTTTGCCTTCTATGGATGTGAAGTTGTATCTTATGTGTACTCTTGCTCTAGTTGACTATTGATAACCTAAGCATGCTTCATCTAGTCAGCCATTTATTTTAAAAAAGGTTCGGAGACTCCAATTGGTTTGCCTTCTAAGGATGTGAAGTTGCGTCTTATGTGCACACTTGCTCTAGTTGACTACTGATAACCTAAGCATGCTTCATCTAGTCAGCCATTTATTTTTAAAAAGGTTTGTAGACTCCAAGTTCTTCCACAATGGGAAAGGTTTCTTTCTTTCCCATCAATACATTAGTATTTTGTAGTCCATAATTATCTTTTCTTTTTGACTAATAACGAAGAAACAAATGGTTTAATTTATGAGGGGTGGATAAGGTTTTGGTGATAGCATGGATCAAGGTAATGGCGTCAGTCAGATCTAGTCTAGTTATATGGAGTTCAAGGGGGTGGTCTTGAAAGACCACATAAACCAATTGTGGGGCCAACGACCGCTTGGTTGTTGTTGTCTTTATAGAGAATGGGTGTTCGGTCACACAAGGTGGCCTAACAGAGTCCATGGGAAGATGTGAGACTAGGTATGAATTGGGCGAAGCATGGAGAGAGAGAGAGAGAAGAGAGAGAGAGAGAGCACATGGATTTCCTTTAGTCTTTTTTAGGGTCTTGAAGGAAACTACTATGAAGTGCTAGTCCTCTTTGGTGGAGAGTCCCCTGAGATTAAGTGATCTAAATCGAATGAGTGCCTATCCTTTTTAAGTGTCAGGATGTGTTTATATATGCTCATCTCTGATAAGTAAAGTATATAGATACTTCTGACTGATGTGAGGGCTGGGCTGCCCTGTGATCTGTGCTGCCTGGCATTGCTACTCCATAGGCTAGAGCATCTCTTTCTTAGGTCTCCACGGCATATTGATGGTACATTCCTAGGAAAGAGGGGAAAATAGCTGGATTACATCTACTGTTGGCAGAAAACATCCCCTTAATACTTATCCGAAGTTGACTGCTGGGTACTTTCATCCTAGCTTGTTGGCGGTCTCAATATTGTCTCAGTTCTTTCTTTGACTGTCTACCTCTCCCTTGTCAAGGTAATCACTTAAATCATTATAGCTGCTGGCAGAATTAGTTTCCGTCACCAGCATGGGATAAAAAATTGTCGAAACCGTAATGTGATATGAGTTTTAACCTGGTTTTTTAATTAATGCCCCTATCAGCGTTATTTAACAGAAATAACGTTATATAACAATTGGTATATATGTTTAGATTGCTATGTAATGTTAAACCCATGAGTATTTTTAATCATAGTTACCAAGTCGGGGTTCGGGAATTATTCGCCTAGGAAAAAGTTGGAAAATTTGCCAAAATTTGGAAATAAATCGGAAAAAAGCTGGGTAAGAAATGAAAAAATATAAAATAAGATTGTTAATTATGAAAGTTAAAACACAAATATATTTCATATATTAGATATTTATTCGGGACTTTTTAAAAAAATTGTGAATAATTCATGTTCAATTCACAAAATTCGTGACTTTTTCAAAAATTCACTATTTTCCCAAAACTCGCAAATACTTCGTGAATTAATCGTTCGACGAAAAAGTCGGGTATTATTCAGATTTTTTTGAAAAAATTGGAGAACTTGGTAACTATGTTTTTAATTGGTAAGTCAACCAATGAGCTAATGTCTCCTTATTTTTCAGAGTCATATTCACACAACTTCCTTCGAACTTAATTACTAAGAGAAAAAGACGCCTCATAGTGATGAGTCCCACTCTCTTTGTGGTTATGAAGAAAACAACTATAAAAAGAAAATTAATGACAGTCAAATAAAAGGCCACTTACTTACAATATTTCCATAGTATTCTCAAGTAGGCATTGGCTTAATCTTATTGTGTCATTGTAATGGTAAAGTCCATGATAAATGCCTTTGAGACAAAAAAAATAAAAATAGTAAACCGTACAAATATATACCATAAAATCCTCTCATCACAGCAGCGTGAAGAATCGTGGTTCCATCATCCATCCACTCCCAATCTGCTTTTTCTGCAGCTTGTTTTGCAAGAAAGATCAACATTTCCTTTTGTCCATACACAGCTCCGTACATTTGTGTCTCTTCAAGAAGTTTTTTGGCGGAGACTAAACCCTCCTTGCGCACCTTGGCATCGGCAATCTTCACAAATCCAACTCTAGCAGTTTCATGGGGCACAGTGTTTCCTTAACACGTGGCAAATTTAGCCCAATCGGAGACATCTAGTCCGTTTGATCGGACGGTGGAAACTTCTGCCCAATTGGATGGCTTAGACATTTTTGATTGGGTTATGTTTTCACACGTGTTAGGGAAGAGGAACCCACATCATTTTTTTGTGGGCACAAAGGAGTGTTACATGTCACTTAAATGTGTGACACAATGACGATCTTTGGGTGACATGGTGTAGATATGGACATACGATTACAACATAAATAAAAAAAGAAACATATTTGAAGGAGGTAAGACAAGAGGTTGGGAATCTTGGGATTCTCTCAAAGATCGACTTTTTTAGAAGGAGAGAATCACATGGATTCTCACTAGATCCGATGATAGGCATGTGCCTTGAGGCCCAACGTTGAGGCTTAAATTTCATGAAGCTAACACCTCAAAATGTGAGTCCACACGCCTCATGTCTTGAGGATCGCTTTATGAGGCATGTTCCTCATACATTGATTAAACAAAATAGGGTTCTATCCACATAACTAAGAGTTTGACATTAAATTTATTTTTTAAGGTGTGTGTTTCATACAACAATAAAAAAAAAAATACGGTTCTAGCCACATATCTAAGATTTAAACATCGAATAACAAGGTGTGTGCCTCATAATTTATTTTATCAATAAAAAACATTAGTTCACTTTGTTATTAGTTCAAATTAATTTATTATGTCTAAACGTATTTAGGCTTTTTAAAACCTTGGTGAGTATATTTCACAATAATTTTCATCGTAGACATTGGAAAGCTTTCTATCCATTGCCTAACATATGTAGTTGGTGCAGTGTAGTCAAGGCGATAGGGGGTTCCCTAGGAGAGGCGATGCCTAGGTGTTGCTTAGGTGACACTTGGGTGACCAAAATTTACTTTTTTGCTAATATTATATAAGATTTAGTGAGTGCTTGCCTAGATCATGATCTAGGCAATAAGGGTCTTGGCTAGGCGTTACCTAGGCGACATTTTGATTACACTGAGTTGGTGACTACTTTCTAATTGTTTATTGGAATCCAAAATCAACCACAAATATGAACAAAAAATAAATCTAAATTTTAACTTGTCTTGCCGCTTTTAAATTTATTTTTTATGGCTAGTATTACATATGCGTGTGTGTACACACATGCGCGTGCACACACACACACACACACACACACACATATATATATATATATGTTTGTATTATTTTTACTTAGTATTATTTTCAATTTTTTGTAATATTCTTTTTTATATTTATTTGGTAAAATGAGGTAGCGAAAGGATTTCTTGTGAGGCGTACACCTTATGCATCTTGAGGTCCCAACACCATGCCTACGCCTTTGCGTTTTAAAACACTGACTGGTAGTGACAATGTCCGGAAGCTTGCGAACAATGTCAGTTTGCAATTGAGAGCAAGTACGTGAAGAATTGTTTTACCAGAGTTCATAAGAAGCAAGTCATGGTGCTTTGATCATTAGGGAAGACTTTGATAGGTTTTTGATGAGCACCATGATGGGTTGTGCATTAATGGGAATTACAAAAACTAATCAAATCACATTGAATTGTAGGAATGTACGATTCATGAGATCTGAATAGTATAAGGGTGTGATATGGGGGGTATTTGCAATTAACGAGATTCGAATCGCGAATTCCAACGATTTGATTACCATGGATGTACAGCGTAGCTCTATCTACTCCACTTTGAACCATTGAATTTGCTAACTCGTTTGCATATCTTGCATGTGTATAAATTGAAAGGACTTCCGACTCAACTCTATTATTTTATCTGAAAGGTTGATGAATCTTTATTGATCTTCTTAGGAAGTAACAAGTCTTTCAATTCAACATGATGGTGAATCCATTAGGTGCATTTTAAACTTTGTCCAAGATCCAAAACAGCTAAATCGTTGGCAAGATTCCGTTGTTTTGGGCTTCAAAACGGCATTAGGATTCTTTCTGTGAAGTTAGTGGCTCGATATAAGTGTAATTTAGTCATTATGATCTATATATATATATTTGGGTACATAGCATCATTATCTATTGTCAGTAGTTAGAGTTAGTGGGTTGGTAACTGGTGAGTGGACCTCTTGCTTGCCACATCACCGGGGGAAATTTTACCTCCTCGGGACTTGATCCCAAGACCACCCTCATGAGAGGAGGCTCAGCTCGTCATCTGAGCTAATTATTTGGATTATTTCATTGAGACTAGTTTCTTAGCCCGTAAGTTAGGTCTTAAGTCTTACTTTTTTCTAAAAGTAGTCATCAATTGTTATAAGAGTGTGCTAGGAGGGACTATTTTGAGTTAAATAAATTGCCCTTTACGCTTTTTGGTTCTTATATGATTTGCATGTTCACAAGGAAACCCTTGAAGGAATTTTTACCCCGGTACTCTTACTAGCTTCAGCAGTTGAGTTCCAACAGTGATTGAAGTTATATTTCCCACCTTTACCATCATTCATCGATTGAGACAATATCGTGGTTTCCTGTATAGTATTTGTTGCACACCACAAGCTAGAATCTTTTCTAATATAAATCAGGAAACGATAACTAAAACCTTTAAAAGTGCAACAAGTTTCTTAGGTAAGCTATTGTATTGCATTTTGCAGACCCCTTTAGTCCACAATGGTCACAAACTTCAGAGAGGAAAAGTTGATGTATTCCTCATAGGACCATGACATTTACAGCATGAGCATAATGTCATAGACTTGTACAATGGGCCATCCATTGTAAACAAGTCTATTATGTTATGCTCATGCTGTAAATGTCATGGTCCTATGAGGAATACATCAACTTTTCAGTGATTCCTTGGGACTGGATGCGGCTCTATTGTATGACGGACCAAGTTTTTCTCTTGTTAAACATCAAATACAGCTTTAGCTTTAATATCATTAGTAAGAGGTTGTTGTTGCGTGACTATGAATGACATCAATGGGCAAAAATGGTCCTGTGATTTGGTGGTTTTTCTCCCTCCAAAATTCTCTGCATTATAGAACGAAGTCAATAGTGGAGATGAAAGACAATATGCACTCTGAGGAGCTTTCGTTTCCAATTGTGTTTGTGATTGCCAGACATGCCCTTCGGGTTAAAGAGTACACAATATACAGATTAGCCAAACTTTTCTTCTTAAGCCTCAATAGACACAATAAGTATACATGGCTGTGTAACTGGAGAGCTCAACTCTAGAAGAGGAGGGAAAAAGAGCAGTGGAGGGAGAAGGTAATTATCGTGTATATTCCCTTCCCTATTCCCTTGTTTAATAAAATACTAACCGCATTTATTTTTGCTGCTAATAATAATATCTTAGTGGTAATTGATAGGAACTTCAATAATGCATTAATAAGATCTTACTGCTATTACTAATAACTTATCCTTTTCCAGTAATATTATTAAACTAGAGAATTGGAGATCCAAAGTCTTACATATCTCTATTTTCCAGTTAAGGTAATAGATGGATGACGGGTTATTGGGGCATTGAGACTGCATCAGGTGCATTCTCATTTTATTTTATTTTTCTTGTGTTAATCAGGAAGATATTTACAAGAATTAGGGCCTGATTTATAAACATCTCTATTTTCACCATCACTTTCTCCGTTGCTATCTTCACTGCCCTTGGTATTAGATAGAATAGTGGTCCAATCCCTCTCTCTCTCTCTCTCTAGGTCCTTTTATGGTCTCTCTTATTAGGCTTAATGGCCAATCTCCATGTGCAACTCCCACACTTCTTTTCTCCCAGGAGTCATCATCATCATCAATGCCTTAACCCAAATATTTGGGGTCGCTATCATGAAACTTGTTCCGCTATTCCTATTTTTTTCGCCCAATGAATAGTATTATTGGATTGCCTCTAGGCCCTCTACTACTAGTGTTCCCGCTATTGATTAGTCTACTACATATGTCCCTTACTTATTCAATCTCTTATACGGTTATAGTCTATGGAAATTTAGGGTTCAATATCTGTCAACAAATTCAGATGCCGTATTGCACTAGGGGTGTTTGGATGTCCAAATTTTATATTACTAGCTATTTGTCTAGGGTACAAGTTTTCTGGGCCCATTCAGAGAATAGTTCTGGATGGTCTGGGTTACTTATAGGTGGCATCCCAAAGTAGACCCCCGTATTTGCAACCTCATCCTCTCCTTATGTGGCTGAGGTTCAGCCCAGTACCCCTCATGCTAGGTGAAAAAAAGGGACCTGTTTCTCAGCTTATTTATATTTGAAACTTTAATGGTTGCTGTTTGTAGGGGAGAAGTCTAATACAGGGTAAGGTATGCATCTGACGTTAAAAGGGAAACAGAACACGTGGCTGATATAGAGGGCCACCCATTATATGGAGCAAATACGTATCAAGCATGTCATCTCTCAACATTGCAAAAGGAGGAAAGTGTCCAGAGAACTGTTCTCAACGGACCGTTAGAACCTCTTTTCATTTTAGTGTATTGTTTGATTGGTATTGTTTGCAAATGTAGAAGTGTATGTGCCTTGGTTTTCAGACTGTCTAGATTTTCTTTCCTCCTTTTGCAATATCATCTCTCAACATTACGAAAAGTGGAAAGTGTCCAGAGAACTGTTCTCAACGGATCGTTCAGACTTCAGAACCTCTTTTCATTTTAGTGTGTTGTTTGATTGGTATTGTTTGCAGATGCAAAAGTGTTTGTGCCTTGGTTTTCAGACTGTCTAGATTTCTTTTTTGTGATGTGTATCATGGATTGTAATAATCCTTTCCTTCTTTTTGATGAGAACGGTAACCTACATTAGTTGCACATCATGCCATTGTTTGCCAAGATTGGAACATACTGATATGATTTTGCACATATCTAGTTTTACTGGTGGTGGTTGGACTTGGTGGTTTCGATCTTGTTTGGATGCAAAAGACTATATCTTTGTAAATTAGTCTTTGTGGTTGTGTTATGATTTTGCCATGACTTGGAGAAGAAAATTATTTTTTACATGTTATTCAATGCAGGTGCATGGAAGAGATATATTTAGAGACTCCTTTTGATCAATTTTTTGTATTTTAAAGGTGAGAGTAATAATGATCTGTTTTTGTTTATTCAGGAGCGAGAGAGGGATCACTTCTCCCAATTTATCACAGAAGGTTTCACATCGTATTGCAAGAGGAAGAGGCGAGACAAGGTAGATATATTTATATAGGTTCCAGCACTTTGAAACACACTAATTAGAACATTTTTCATGATAACAAATTACCTTTTCATTACCCGTGTGCAATTTGTCACACTTGTTCACAATAAGTTTTCCAGCTTCTTATCTAAGGGTTGCCTCCATTTCGCCTGAAGAACTGGATGCGTTAGTAGTTGCACTGAAGAAGAGAAGATGAAAATGTTTAAAGGGAGCCATTAAAATTTAAGAAAGGTGCCAAAGGTTTTGTGGATAATTGGAGTTTAACGGAAAGAACTACTTGTTTGAAGAGCAAGGTTTAAAAAAAGGGTTTTGGACACTGTAACAGACACAGTCGAAACCTTTACGTAACGGTTTCGACCTTTACTTATTATTTTTTCTTTTTTGCTTTAAAAAATCCAAAAAAATCCAATAAATAATTTTTTTAAAAAAAAACATATAATAAATGGATAACAAGATACTTTTAAAGCCAATATGAAGCTCAAAATTTAGAAATAAGGAAATTAGATGGGTTGATGGTTGAAACATACCCGAAATAAAGAACCTGCCTTGGATTCTTTCAAATCTATGAATTAAACTCCAAATCAAGTTGTTAATTAACAAAAAACAAAATGATTTTTGGGAAAAAAATGTACTAAGAATAGGAGAGAAGAAGAGAGGAAGCAAAGATAAGGTTTTAGAATGAGTTTAGGGATTTTCGGAACCCAGTCCTACGACCGAAACCTTTACGTATCGGGCGTAACGCCCGTTATGTAATGGTTTCGGGATAAACGGGTAAAGGTACGGTATTGGGTATCGGAGGTCACCGAAACCTTTACGTAACGGGTTTTACGTAACGGTTTCGGCGTTTTTTTAAACCATGGTGAAGAGTGATGTGGTCTATTATTCTTTTGAAGAAAAAGAAGATTTTGTTGAGAATGTTGTTTTGTTAGCTGTTGTTAGTTCCTTCATTTTCCTGCCCTTTTGGCACTAGTTCTGTATCTGGATGGAGCTGAATATAGGGATTCTAGTGCCATGGGTTTGAAGCCCCCCCCCTCTCTTTTGTCCTGTATCTCCTTTAGGGGTGTATTGGAGCTGAGCTTGGCTTGAACAAGCTTGATCAAGCTCGAGCTCCGTTCGAGGCTTCGAGCTTGAATTTTATTCAAGCTGAGTCAAGCTCGGGTTGGCTGAAGCTTGATTCACGGAATTATTTCTTTTAATTTACATGATTTTAATAAAAGTATTTATTAATACATTATAATACAAGAAACTAATACATTCATATACGGAAATAAGATTTGAGTATAGTCCTTTGATCCAAAGAGTAGAGATTTAGATTAGAATCTATGCGTTTAACTTCTTTAATGATGTTATTATTATATTTTAAACTTATTTATTAAAAATTATTAGGACCTATGATAAAGAAAGTTCAATTTTTTATATTGTATTATTATTTATAACATCACCAAAAATTGTTTGAATATATATATATATACTATAATATAAAGAAATAAGACTTCTCTCTCTGCTCTCCAAACCCCAATCCCTCCAATCTTATAACTTCTATTTTAGAGATAACATGTGGATTTTCTCTTTAATCCCCACCGTTCAGGTTTGAGACCCACTATCTCATCCTAGAGTCCTCTCTATCTCCACTATTGTAGAGTCCTCTCTTATCTCCAACTCTTGCAGGTTTGGGATCCACTATCTCATCCTAGAGACCTCTCTATCTCCACTAATATTTATACAGTTCTCTCTTATCTCTAACTCTTGGGTGTATTAATTTAAGTTTAATACTAAGAAATTTATGATTTTTTTTAAAATGTTATTAAAATAATAATAATTTACTTTTATAAAGTCAATTAATTAATACAAAGAATAATGTTTATCGAATAAAAAAATTATATTATTAAAAAATAAATTTATTAAATATTATTAAAATATATTACTTAATATTTAAATAAATAGATAATATTATTTAATTTTAGATATTCTTAAATTATTACTCGTGCCTCGCATAGGGTCTCTGCTAGTATATATATATATGTAGAGGTTCTCGTTGCCTATTGGCGTCTCTGTAACAAAAATCTCTAATTTTTTCAAAAATTCGCGAATTATTTGCTCATTTTTGCTTTGTCGAATTATTCATAAATTTTCCGGATTATTCCCGAATTTTTCGAATTATTTTTCAAGCTTGGCAAAAAACTACTTATTTTGTATATTTTTTAAATTTTTCGGTATATTTATTAATTAATTTTTTATTTGTTCCAATTTTTCCCGATTTTTTATGAATTTTTCCAAACTTGACTTTTGCCGAATTATTCTCAAACCCTGACTTTGTCACTATGGTTGGCGTAACTTACAAGGCGTAACTTACAAGAGATTCTAGTAAGCTACGCAATCATGGCCGTTAGAATAAAACTACTTTCAAATCCAGGAGATGAAATTAAAACCACTTACTTTGTGAAAAAACACCCTAATACGTAACCAACCTCCCCCCCCCCTCTTAAATAGGAGTTTTTCCTTTTTCCTTGTTCTCTCTCCTCGTCTCACACACACACACTCTCTCTCTCATGTTGCTTTTTTTCTAAATCATATTTTGTTGAATCCCAACCTAACACGTGTCTTTTTAAATGTGGTTAAGAAGATATTAACCCAAAGTTTCGTCTTTTCTCTAGGGTTCAACCTCTTCTCCCTAGGTTCTTAGAAAAAAAAAATTACAGTGAGAACAAGAGAGTGTTTTTCCTAAATTATAATTGGCTGAATCCCAATCCAAAATGTGTCCTTTTAATTGTGGTTAAAAAGATATTAATCCAAAGTTTCGTCTTTTATTTGTGGTTCAACCTCTTCTCCTAGGTTTTTAGAAGAAAAAAAAAATTACAGTGAGAATGAGAGTAGAGATCGAGTAGGATGGAGAGAGAGAGAGAGAGAGAGAATGGGATGAGGAGATGGAGAAATATGAGAGAGAACACCTCTCGTGTGGTTTCCTAGAATTAAGGTGGTAGTTATACAAAAACTACCTATCTTGAATGTTGGGTGAAATTTAAATGGGTTTGTGGCTTCCTAGAATTAAGGAAGGTAGTTTTACAAAAATCACCTATTTTGGAAGTAGGGTTGGATTTAAATGGGTTTATGATCTAAGGAGTAAGAGTCCACTGCTTACCAGAGTCTCCTAACAGTGAACGTTACTCTCTCTCTCTCTCTCTCTATATATATATATATAGAGAGAGAGAGAGAGAAGGGTTCCTATTATCCTAACTTACTAGAGACTCTAGTAAGCTATGCATATATATAATCTTTCGAGGCGAGTCGAGCTCAAGCTTAACCGAGTCCTAAACAAGCCGAGCTGAATCAAACTGGGTATGGCTTGAGCTTGGCTTGGTTAACATTTGAGCTCAAAATAAAAGCTTGTCTTGATTCGTTCAAGCCTGAAATGCCAACTTGAGCTTGGCTCAAATGAGCCGAGCATAGTCAAACCAATGAGCTAGCTTGGCTTGAGTGCACCCCTAATCTCCTTTGTGTATGTAACGAATTGTGTTTCCTGTGACAGGTCTATGGAAACAATCCAGAGATCCAGGCTTTATCTGAAATGTACAATCGCCCTATCCATATTTATTCTTACAGCACAGGTGCTGCTTTCTTTGAGATAAACAATGATTGTGACATCCATCATGAGTAACTATGCTTATTGCAACATTCTAATTTTTCACTAACAATTCATGCAGAACCTATCAACACTTTTCAAGGAAGCTATATTACAGATACACCTCCTATACGACTAAGTTATCATCATGGAAATCATTACAACTCACTTGTTGATCCACGCCGATTGACAATTGGTGCTGGCCTTGGATTCAGCAGTCTCCAGGGGGTGAGTCTATGTGCCCAGTTGTTTGTACTTTTTGTCTTCGACTATTTTTTATTTATTTTTAATACTTAAGATGGACATGGCTTACACTTATCAATATGTCCAATGTTTGGTTTATAGAGAAACATTGGCAAGGATCAAGTTAAGGCTGCTATCAGAGCTCAACAGGACCAACAGATCGATAATGCAAGTACTCGATTGTTCATTTCTTTTTGTGTTAAACATATGGTTTATTAACTTCATTTGTTGATATCAGTCCAATGTTTTTAATAACAGGCGCTTCTAGCTGAGGGACGGTTCTACTCGGATCTTGAGCTCACTGAGAAGGAAATTGAACGCATGGTGATGGAAGCTTCACGGGCCGATTATCTTGCTGATGATAAGTTCAAGCAGCTTGGCGTTAGAGAATCCTCCACTTCTAGTGCTGAACCATCTTCTTCTGGGGCTAGTGAGTACCCTCTTGTTTTATTTGCTCTCACTTCATAAAGGCTAACCAACCAAACAATTTTATTTCCAGATAGCGTGTTCCGATGACGAAATGCCTCCATTATTAGGACTTGATCACTTGTCAATGTGGCATTGCCTAAAATAACAAAAATTGATTTCTTTAACTTCTAAACAGTCACAAAGGACCGTTTCGATTTTGTCTATGCATTGGTTCTACGCACTTGGTCACTCCAAGATTTAAGTGTGGGGGTGTGTTGTAAAGATATTGACTCGAAGCAGGCCTGCCAGACATTTATCACTGAGAAACTATACATACCAATCAACTTGAGGCAGATTGGTCTCAGTACACATGTGCGATGTGTGGCATCCACCATCTGTGAAGTTTGAATCAAGTTCTGTGGATGGACTGTGCCTTCGATTGCATTGGTCCCATCACGAGCTCAACGAAAACCTAAAATAGCCATTGAATGAAATATCAGGGTGGTGAAACTTTTGGCTGACATTATTAAGGTAGTGTTTGGATACACTTCTAAATTAACTATTAGTGACGTTTGGCGTTTGAAGAGTCAAAAGTTGATTAAAATGTCGTTTGGTTCGGCACATAAGAGAGTAATTTCTCCATGAGTCAGAAGTCAAAAAAAGTAAACTGTTAGCTTTTAGGGGAAGCTGCCCCAACTAGCTTTTGTGGTTGGTTAGTCCCAAATTATTTATTTTTCCTAAGAGTTATTCAGAAGATGTCCTCCTAGAGAAGTTTATCCAAACAAGCCCAACTCTTCTTGGGACAATTTCCATCTTTTACTCCTACTTTTTTCTGCCTTCTGACAAATGTTTGAACGAAGCGACAGGGCCGTCACCAAGTGAGTTTAAGCTGGAAGCTGCAAAGGAGAAGGGTCTGCCTCATACTGTGCTCAGCAGCAGCATGGAGATGGTATTGGCAATGGGATTCAGCTACTTGCAGGTGATAGAAGCTTACAGCATCTTTGGGGATGATGTTGATTCGATGGTCTGCTATCTGTTGGAGACAGTCAATAGTAGCAGAAGGAAAGGGAAGGAGACAGAGTGAGCAACCATGCAGAGTTGGGGAGATTACAATGGCTTCTCCTGGATAGCAATATAGCTAGAAAAAGAAATATATGGTCTGCTGGAAGTCGTTGAGAATTCCAAGTATGCTACAAATTTTCACTCTCTTAACAAAATTTGGTGGATCTCCATCTTCTAGTCTGTGTAAGGAGTGCATTTAGATCACAATGTGAGGTGGTGCACTCGGTATGAGAAGTCAATAGTTCCCTCATTTTTCTTTTTTGTCCACATGGAGCACGAGCGTCATTGCCAGTGAGCGTCATTGCCAGTCAATAGTCATGTTATCGGAGTAAGACTTTGCAATATCCTAGGATATGAATCTTGGTCTATTTCAATATATGGGAGAACAAGATTTGTATTATCGTTCCCAAATATCTTTGTAACTTCAAAACATTTCCTTAAAAATTCGTAAATAGCCTAGTCATTTGTACAATTTTCCTCTTAAGGACATGAATATGTAAATTGGATTCTCTAATCCTATTTTAAAGAATGCATCTTTAAAATTCAATGCTGATTTCAATATAAGATATGTAGAATTTCTACGAACTTTAAATTTTTTGGTGATGCTTTTACATGGTCCACACCAGGCCAACATTTTCAGTAGCTAATTCTATTTTCTTTTAAGCCTTCTTATATATATATATATATATCAGATCAACAAACATTAAATAAAGTTGGTCACAAAAGGAAACTCTTTTAAGTAATAGACGATTTTTAAGTGTTCTTTCAACATCATTAATTGACCTGTTATCTAGGGTGAGATGACATTGTATTTTCAATTTTCACTTTTAACGTTTCATTTAATGGTTCTAGAAACATGAATCTCTGTGTGGGGAAAAATAAAATAGAAAAGCTGATGATATGTTTATATAATTTTCGACCGGGATAAAATAAAATAGAAAAGCTGATGATATGTTCATATAATTTTCAACCGGGATTGATAAAGTGGATTGTTATAGCTATATATTCAACTATTTGGTTGAATGTCTACAAATTAGATGTAAAGTTCATTCTTTTGGTAGAGTTTTCTAAAAGGTTTAATATTTCAGTTTAAATACAAAGATGAGCTTTGCTTCATGGGGTTGAGCGGAGCTCCCCTTTTTACATTTTGACGGTGGCAATGTGGTAATTATGTGTGTTGGCAAATTGCCCCAGCCTCCCTCAATAATTACAATTGTGCCACTACCATTGTGTAAATAAGGGAGCTCCGCTTCAACTCCTTGAAGCAAAGCTCCGGCTCAAAAGTAATCTTTTAATATTTTTTGTTATTGTTATTATTTTTGTAGATTTCAAAACAATCACTCCTTATAGTATCGCAGGACATCATCTTAAATATATTGTATAAAAACACTATAAAATCCACATGTGAAATTGTATTAAGGGTCTGTTCTTTTGCTGAGACTCATAAAGCTTGACACTTTGCACTTTGTTATGGTAGTTATTTAGAAATTCGAGTCACTTTGTTAAGGTTTCTAACGAAATTAATTCTTATCATCATGATATTTCAAGTCTTATCGTTCTTTATGAGATTTGAAGTCATATATTTTGCTGCATTTGGAGTCTTACGAGAATTGTAACCCAATAGACAAAGCAAAATACATTTAGTTCTCAAAAGAAAATACATATTGTCAAATGATAAAATTTGCAAAGTACTGACTTATAAGTTTAAGCAAAATAACATACCCTAAATGGATATTCATACAAGGTAATCGTTTTTGTAAGTTCTTGTTTGCTTTGTGCTTCGTTAATTTAAATGTAGCAACATTACCACTTTAAAATGATAGTCAAAAGTTATTACGTGTCAATTGAGTGTAAAGTGTTTTTTTAGGCGGTTAGTTTCACTCTCGCAATTGCATGTGTCAGGTTATGATTATAATATTTATGTTTAGTCATAAGAATGTTATTTATAAATAATTTAGAAATTTTACTTAAATGACGCCAATTTTTCATATACGAACATAAAATGCCTCTTGAATGATCAACTTTACAATTGTAGCCTTACACATATGAGTAGCCACATGTTTGGGAATTTCAGTTTGTTAGGATCAAAATACTGTATTTGAGGCATTTGCAAGGTCGATCTCTAGTGTCCTATTATAATTTCACAACTTAGATTGGTCTTGAACGACTACTATTTGTTGTTCACCTTTTTTCTTTCCTCTATCATTGGGTATTCATTCCTTATTATGGTTTTGGAGAAATTGAGTGTGTTGAAGTCGTTGGACGAGAATTAGAGCTTCTCTTTGTTAAAATTTATGATATTCACTCCATGACCCTCTCACGTTTTCCATTATCCATTTTCTTACGTTCTTAGATTGTAGTTTGACAAAAAAAAATTGAGAATTTTTTCATTCCATTAGGATTTAATAATGTAATTTCTCATATGCTTTGAATTCTCTTTGTTTGATCAATTGGTGTTAGAAATTTAGTTATTTTTGTATTAAGAAATCAATTATTTGATTGACAATTTTTTATTTTTTGAGATTTCCTTCGTTCCATTAAACCAATTAAATGGGTAGAAACAAAAATTAATAGTATTGAAATGATTGTATACCATTTCCATTTGGCTTGCATTACACATCAATGGCTCACCTCTTAAATTATACTTAGCCTATAAATATTACTAATCAGATGATCCTAACTATTTAACTAAACATGTGTGCAACACTTGAATGATTGTATGGATTAAGAGAGTCAAAGTAGCAATGTCTTAATTGTATGATTTACTCTTGTAGTTAATAAGTTTGAAATTTAGTGTGTAGTTATAAATTTTATAAATATTTTTTTTGGGTGCGCATATAAAATTTTATGAATTTAACAGTGTCGGGTCAATAAATTAAAAGATTGGATGTAATCATCAAGTATTGAGGTGCACTTAACACTATCCTTAAATTACTATTAATTAAACTTGAGCAGTGGAGAATTTACGTGGCAGGCCCAGAGTTTTTTAGGGATGAACCATTGCATTTGAAGAATTTTTATTTCTCTATTTTACTAGTGACCAACTCTTTTGAGTTTTTGGAAGGAAATGCAACTCTTCAAGAGATTAGAGAGTACTATTGTCACGTGACCTTTTGTAATTGGTACTTGATACTTGCAGTTACAAACGTGAGGGGTGTGGGTGATAGAATAGATTTTAGAGATTGAAGATGTCTCTCTCTCTCTCTCTCTCTCCATTGTTCCCATTTCAAACTCCTCATTTCACATCCTCTTTCTTTATATCTACCTTCAAGTTTCAACCAAGCAACGTCTCTATTCGATAGGGGAGGCACCCCTACTCCCTCTTTTAAAAACTCAATTCCAGATATGACCCATAAGTTGAGCAATCAACACGAACGAATAAAGCGAGATCAGATGTTGAAAACATCATCCTCATTTGATCCAACTCTTTTATTTTATTATGAATCTTGAGGTATTTTGTAAATTAGTTTTTTTTCCTTTTCTTTTTCTTTATAACTCTGTGAAAACGGAGGTTAGTAGAGGGGACTAAGGAGTTCTTTCCTAATATGGGTTATTTAAGCTTCCATTTTTTGAGGAGCTTTTAGCTTTTTGTGTCATTTACAGTCTATTTTATGTTTCAGATCTACACGGACATTGAGCGAGATGAATTTCACTTAATAAACATATTATTTGTTTCTATAAGCTTTTCTCATGAGGATAGTTGATCTTTTGTCCTCTTAGGGACTGTAGGAAAGCTTTGCCCGGTCTACGTATATACACTATTCAACATAAAAATATTGTTATAGATGTGAAAATATTTTTCTGGATTTGTTTTGTGGAAGAGAATTTTTTAAAAATTAGTTGGGGAGGCTCAATCGCTTGATTAGAAAGTAATTTGATTCTTTGTGTATGGTCTTCTTGTTTATACATTATATTAGAATTATTGACTGTAATAGCCATTTAGCTTAGTCATCAGGAAGGGATCCGAAACCCTTGACCAGATAGTGTAACGACAACCATAAGGCGTTGGTTACAGATAGCCATAAATGCATCGGTTATGGGTGATTCTCTCTATATAATAAGACAATAATATATAAAGAAAAAATCTTAGATAAGTTTTTATCACTCGGATTTGGTTTAAGGGGGTCGACCTATGTTGTTGGTTTACATCCACAACTGCCTCTTCTTGATGAACGACAATAACGATCCTATGAAATTCTTACAATTGGTATCAAAACACACAAGGTAGTCGTCCCCCAAGACCATTTCACAATCGTGAATGATGACTTAGACAAAAGAAAAAGGTGAAAAGTTGATTCGCTAGAGGAGTGTGCGTGAAGGCTATTGAGAGGAGAAACTAATAGGACTAGGCAAAGGCTGCATTGGTGGTGGATGGGATGATTCAAAAAAGGTGCTTGTTAGGGTAAGAGAAAATGAATAACACGATGACTAGGCCTAACACTATGGTTTAACTACCCAAATCAACAATTTCCTACAATTGCTATCAGGAAAAGCATGGGAAGATGAATCATTGACTGTCAATGTAATCATTTGAATATTGAGAGATTAGTACATTGGCATTTGAGAGCTTCTCCTTCATATTGGAAGTAAAATAGAAACATTGTGGTAGAAAAGGTAACCTTTATTTTGATTTTTCATTTTTAGTAATCTTTGCTGATAGTCATGTGAGGTTGGTTGAAAGGTTGGCTGGGAAAAGCTTACCATCTTGTGAAGTGTTTGTCATCAAGCAAAGACTCATAGTTTTCAATCCATAATTGCAAACTTCACAGAAACACTTAGATAGCGCTAGATTTGCCAACGGAGGGCTGCGACATTCTCATCTAGCTGGATGAGATGAAGAGATCCTGATGCTATAACTTGAAAGGTCGAGGGTGATGATGTTGGGACCGTTTCTTTAATGGCTCGCATGTAGAAATTAATGAATTGCTTGAAGGGAGCTGAAACAAACGTTTTTTTGCTAAGGTGTTGAAAACATTAGGTTGAAGACGAGCTTGAGATCAAGATAACGTTTTTGCTAAGGTGTTGAGCTAATGTACGTTTGATTTAGTGTATTAACTTTACATTTGGGTGAGGTGTTGGATTCCGAACGTGCATGTTATAAGAATTATGATGTGATGTTGGGTCTATTCATGAATATATTGTATGAGCCTTTATGCTTGATGTGACTTGTTTGTGCAAGTCTAAGGAACTTTAAGTGCCTAGCCAAGCATGAGCCATGTACTAGCCTAGCCGAACCAACCAAGCCGAGCTATCTGAGACAGGCTAAACTTCGAAGTGTATGGATAATTCTTATGACGGATATGGTGTTAAACATGGACATCGTTATTGTGTATCAACTTTGCATTTTCTACAATATTGGATTCGTTTTAGATCTGATTTAAGATTCGTTTGAACTGGCTTGCTCCTGGCGATGTGTGAAACACAGTAAGTGGATTGCGGTTCAGAAAATCACGTGGTGCAAAAATAAATATTGGTAACAGTTACCAATGAACGGTCAGATTTCTAAAACTTAAACTCTTTATATTATCTGTTGATTATTTGCAATATTATATATATGCTATGTTATGTAGTCATATTGATAATTATGACTAGATAGAGTACACTAGTGTTAAAATTGTTGAACACAAGCACAAAACTTAGGCTGTACAAGTAGCATGATAAATAACTTTGGTTTAAACAGCTAGACATTTTAGCTTTATCCAGGTTGATTAATAATTAATGGATATGATTAACATGTAAGCTAACATGGTGTCATTGTAGACATGGATAGAATAGTGGGAGCATAATCATAGATTGTAGTACTCCCGAATTAAATCAATGTGACTATTGAATTATCTATGGGTAAATGATATTGATAATGATCAATACATATATGTATGATGGAAGAACACAAATGATAGTATAAGATAAACTCATGCTTTGATAGATAATAATTATACAAATATAGGATGACTCCTATAATATGAAAAGAATAATAGTCATATGTTTGGAAGGTAAGCATGATGGACAAACCCACATAATAGCTTGGAATAACCTCATGACTTAATAATCAAAATATATATAAGAAGAGTGAACCCGTTAGTTTAACGTGGAAAATCTCATGACTTGATAATAGAAGCATGATGGAAAATTGCATGTATTGCGTTGAAAAACCTCATGGCTTGACCCAAATATGATGAGTAATTCCGCTGTATAGCGTGAAAATGATTCATATATTAAAGACCTCATAGATTGATGATCAATATGTGAAAGTGCAAATGTCGACATACATAAAAAAAACATTTTGCTAGAACCCGCAGATTGGCGTGGAAAAACCAAATGACTTAGCACTTGAAAAACGTTTTGGGAGAACTCGCGGATTAGTGTGGAAAACCCAAATGACTTAATGCTCATAAAAACATTTTGAAAAAACTCAAATAAGCATGTTGGGAGAACCCGCAGGTTAGCGTGGAAAAACCAAATGGTTTAGTAGTTTGAAAAAGAATTTTGGGTGAACCCGCAGGATAGCATGGAAAAACCAAAATTGCTTAAATGATTAAAAAAAAAACATGTTGAGAGAACTCGCAGATTTGCATGGACAAACCAAATTGCTTAGTTGTTAATCCTTGTGGGGGATAAGACCACAAATATGAGTCAAGAAGAAAAGCTTGTTAGTCAAGCATAACCCTACTCGATATATGAAAATGATGATTAGGGCGATAACCTGGACAAAATAAAAGTTGATATCCGGTTATAAATTTACCCTTAAAGAGGTGTTGTAGAACAATAAGAAATAAACTTCTATCAAAACAAATTAATCATGATATAGTATTGCTTGAGAAGTCATCTGGTGAAAACACTTCATTGATAAACTAAAGTTGGTAAAGACCGATGGATCCATGAAATTTATACCCCGAGAATTGAGCCGACATTAATATGCTGATAGAAGTATAACAATGTGTCATAGATGTGATTGAAAAAGAGAATTTTATATTCTCTAGATCCCATCGCTTGAAATGATTGATGTGAAATCATTAACAAATGAAATGTCTATTTGACATGTTTATTAAATAAGACTATGGTAAATGTTATACAAAATGGCTATTAAAGTCGAGTGGGAGTATTAGAATTATTGGCTGTAATAGCCATTTAGCTTAATCATCAGGATGAGATCCAAAACCCTTGACCAAATACTGTAACAACAGCCATAAAAGACGTTGGTTACAGATAGCCATAAAGACATCGGTTACGGGTGATTCTCTGTATATAATAGAAATAAGAATATGTAAAGAAATACTCTTAGATAAGTTTCTATTACTCGGATCTGGTTTAAGGGGGTCGATCTATGTTGTTGGTTTACATCCACAACTTTCTCTTCTTGATGAACGATAATAACGATCCTATGAAATTCTTACACATTAATTGTGATGTGCTAGTTTCTCATCCTCAATCACCTAAAATCTCTTCATATTTAGGTCTACTCCATCTCTTTTATTTTTAGAAATTTCTCTAATACCCATTACCTGGGTCGCAACATATAGAGAGTTAAGTCAAACTCATTTGATTGTTTTAATTTATCTTTTTGTTTAAGTTGAATTTTTTTATTCACGGCTAAATGTTCATGTGACAAGTCGTGATTATAGAGTTTTATCTTTTTTGTTCTGCAAGGGTAATCATATTTATCAATTCAATTTTTTAACTATCGTTCTACCAACTACACAATTTTATAATAATTTACTTCGTGACTTACATTTGTCATCCTTACATCTACACACAACAAAAAATTCATAGAAGATTTGGAGACTTTGAGAGAGCTAGAGATGTTTGGGGCGAGGATATGGAATTATGATCGGAGATATTCGGGTCTAAAATTGGCTTTTTCATGGAGCCACTTGATGTCGTTTCATGGGTATATTGTTTTTGTAATATTGTGCTTTGGTTTATGTTAAGGTTGTCTCTTGGATTTCAAAGGAGGTTTCAGTTTGACTTCTATTTGATTTAGAGTTAATAATTTCATATAGTTTCTATTGTAAGTGCCTCATGTTGAGTGTTTTGCACACTTTTTCAATATTATGTAGGCTCAACATTTGAATCATTTGTTTGCAGGAGGTGGATCCCAATGTAGAGAATAAGGACTTCTTATTGGTACAAAAAAAAAAGTCTACATTTCAAATATCGATACTAAAAAAAAGCCTACCAAACCTATGTTCCAGATTATTCATTTTTAAATAAAACATTATTTATTTATCACAATAAGATTATATATGTAGCAATTGTATTGCATGTGAGGCTATAGAGACTTGCCCCCCTCCCCCTCCCCCTTCTTTTTGGGCCATAATCCAACAATGATGCATTAGATGATAGGAATGACACACCATTACAAGCATGAGGCCCAAAACCATGGTCTCCATGCCCTACCTGCTATAAGATCCCTGCTTTTGGATCCGATCTTGACCAAGATATACCTAGAGACTAGAGAGAGATAAACACTGACTTTCGATCATCATACAACAACTACTCACCCTCTTCTCCTTAGGGGTGAATGAATCTTAGTGTTAAAAAGGGGGGCATGGGCCAATGAGGATCGGAATGCATTGTCCATTATCTATTTTTCTTTAGAATATTTAGATGGTGCTTTGTCATTTCAACAATTAGAATGGTGTGAAATTTCATACAAGACCTAATTATCTAATCACATTAACATTAAAAACCATACAGCTAACATTTTCCTTTTGTTATAATTCAGGACATACATTAGCGTTTTATTCTATGTTCTTTTTAATCTTTTTTTAGTACATGATCATGATATGAGTATGAACAATGAATCTTTGTACAAATCTTTTGAGTGTTAACTTTTGATTACATCTCATCATTGCAGGCGAATTATAAATGAAGTCCTGTTAATCAAATTTAAAAAGTAAGGGTCCAACTGAAAACACAAATGTACAAGATAGTTCCTTTAAACATTATCTGGTTATAGGATATTTTCAAGTTCTACGCCCTTTATATTCCTACCCTAATGATGTTGGACAATTTGTCAAAGCAAAACAAATATAGTATAGTTTCCATTACGTTTCTTCAATACACCTTCATTCTTCATATACGATTTATATTTGAATATAATAACGTTGGGCCATGGCGGTACTAGATTAAACCTCTTTCTATGCCATTGGGAGATCAATTTAAGATAAGGTGATTCCAAGTTTAATTAGATTCTACATAATTTTCTTAAAATATTTATATAAATTTTGGAGTTTTTCCTTCTCACTTAAATTTATTACATTTAATTATTCTATAAAAAACCTATGACTTTTCCAATTTAATTTTCTTTTAGTTAAGTTTTTTAAGTTTTTGCAATTTTCTACTGTTTTTTTGGTAAACTCAATCATACCACAAGGCAATGACTGAAGGCAAATACAAGGAAATACTCACCATCGGGTTGAGGAAGCCAAACGCACACCCCACGTATCAAAATCTCAACCTAGGATATTTATCCTTAATGACCCGACCCGAAACCAAAATACTTGGCCAGTTGGCCGACCCAAATTGTCCAATCAGGTTCTGTCTAAAATATACTCTAATCATATATGGCCACGTAGAATCAATCTAAATTCTAAACCGTCATTGTAGAGGACTGTTAAAGAGTAATGTATTTCAGAAGAAAGCACCTTTGCTTCGTATATAATCCAAGTAGTAGAAGGGTATTGTGGTCATTTTAATGAGTGATGAACTTATGATGTAGATCCATCGGCCAGTAGCCGTGTAACCTCCGTCTCTCTCTCTCTCTCTCGTTAGAATTAGAGCTCAGAGACTTCTTTCATGAAGATTTTGCTCTGCTAGGGCAAGGGTTTGGGTTTGGGTTTCTGAGCAACAATGACTCAGAACGGGAAATTGATGCCGAATCTGGATCAACAAAGCACCAAAGTTCTTAATCTTACCGTGCTTCAGAGAATAGATCCATTCGTTGAAGAGATTTTGATCACCGCAGCCCATGTCACTTTCTACGAATTCAACATCGAGCTCAATCAATGGGTTTGTTGATCATTTCTTCTCAGATTGAGTTGCTTGGTTTGCTGTTTGCCTTTTGATTTCGATCTTCTCATATATTTGCAGAGTCGCAAGGATGTCGAAGGATCTCTATTCGTCGTTAAGAGGTAAGTTTCCCTTTTTGAATTAGTTTTTCAAAGACGGGAATTTGAGTTGTAAATCTAGGGTTTTTGACGCATGCTGTTCAAATTTTAAATTTTGGGTCTGGAATCAGTCTTTTATGCCTTCTTTTGTGGTTCTGATGGTATGATGCTTTGGAGATTATCTAATTTTATAAAGAAGTTTTCACTTATTGTTGTTGTTGTTGTAGGAATACTCAGCCTCGATTCCAGTTCATTGTCATGAATCGACGCAATACAGGTTTGGTACTTTTCGTGCTCTATTTTGATAGGGAATTATTTATGTTCTACCTTTTTATTTTGGTGGCATCCATATAGATTCTTTTGGTTTAGTTTGAGTATGGTCAATTATGGTCTCTCGTGATAAAAGAGAGGAAAACAAGGACCTTCCTAGATATCAGGGGGATCACATTAGCTCATTTTGGTTATTGCACTTGGCTCAAAGATTATTTATTTGATCTTGAAAGGAACGAAGTGAATACAGTTCAAGTTTGGACAAATTTAAGAAACAGATGCAGAGATGAACTGATGTGGAATTGAGTCAACATGTCAAATAAGAGTTCTCTTAGTCATTCAATTATGCATATTCACCGATGTTGGGAATGCACTACTTTATGCATATTGCTTGGCTTGCCAATCAACACTAATCCTTCCATTTAATACACTATATACCATTGAGTTTAGGGATGGCAACAGGCTGGGTTAGGCGGGTAACCCGCCCCGCCCCGCCCCGCCCCGCCCCGCCCCGCCCCGCCCCGCCCCTATTGGGACGGGTTTGGGGTGCTCTTAAATTGGGTAGGGACGGGTTTGAGAATGGAAGGTTAAAACCCAACTCGGGTTCAGGACGGGAATGGGTTTAAGTCGCCAGGCCCGGCCCATTTATAATGTGAAAGTATTATTTTACTCTTAAATTAACCCTAAAATTACCTCAATATATTACTTACAATATGAAATATTGACTCAACCTGCCCCGACCCCGACTAGTGCTTAACGGGACCGGGTTAGGATGGGGTTAAGACGACTTTTGATAAATCGACCCCGTCCCGGGTTTGGGACGGGAATAGGGTAGGAGTCTTCCTATTAGGTGCGGGGTAGGGTCGGGGGTGCCCTGGCCCAAACCTGACCCGCCATCCCTAATTGAGTTGGACGTTTGTTTGAGGGTAACATTTACTACTTAATGCATTTTTTGAATATTATATCAGATGATAAGTAACAGCAACCAGGGGGTTCACTTAGCCAGGAAATGGGTTATATTTACGTAACCACTTATTAAGGCAATCATATTTGTTTGCTTGAGGGGAACATTTGCAGCTTAATGCATTTTTTGAATATTAATATCAGATGATAAGTAACAGCAGCCAGAGGGTTCACTTAGCCAGGAAGTGGGTTATATTTACGTAACCACTTATTAAGGCAATCATATTTGTTTCAGTAACTGTAGCCTGATTCAGTTAACTAGGTCTTCCTCTAGTAGACTACTTTCATGGTAACTGTAACCTGATTGGTTATTACATGTATAATTTGATATGTTCGGAATGCATTGTGGCACTGGCACCCCTCAAATTTAAAAAATGAGCTGTGGCCTGTATGTGTGGGTGGTTTGGTATTGTTCACTAAAGTCGACCACAGATGAGCAAGTCTTTCTTATTTCTACATGTGATCTGAAACAAACTTATATTTAGCATCTATGATGGTAAGATCAGCACTGCCTGTCTCCTTGGATTTTCTGAGCAGGAAAAATGATAGGAGGATAATTATTGAAAATTAAGAACACGAGTAGGATCCATTCGGTTCAATTTGCATAAAATTTTTTGGGGTTTCCTTTGGTTCAGATAGGAGTTTATAAGTAGCTGCTTTTATAGGAAGTAATTCGTAATGATTAGGAACTGGAGTATGAGTTAGCTAACGGACAATGATGTTTAGGTTGTGCAGTTGAGGAGAATATGGAGCCTGGAATAATAACAATACTTAATGGCAAGAGAAGACAGAACTTCAGATATGAAACATTGCTACTAGATCAGAACAGAAAAGGGAGTGAAGGGAAAGATAAGGGCTTGGTAGCACACCCTAAGGAAGATTTGACTGGAGTTATGCTATCGATTGAACCACATGTTATTGAAGTCTCACAACCATGAGAAACCAAGGAGTTGTAACATTATTACAGCACACAAAGGCAGCAAGGGAATCTTCCATTGAATTTGAGAGATTCAAAATCTTTAGCATAGAGAACATGCGGAATCCCGAATGGAGGTACCGAAAAGAAACCATGACCGTTCAAATTTACTGAAAGGTGATTTTGAAGAAGACGTGCACATGAAGCATTCAATGAAAATCAAAATCCTTGTCATGGTCCCGCGATCCGGGAGCAACCTTAATGCGATGGATTGGAAGAACGATTGGTGAGGGATTTTGATCTAAATGGTGGCAAAGTAAGGATTGAGGTGCTTTATGTTAATGATATAATGCATGCAGAGGACTTTCTCGATTGGGAAACACTTTGGAAAATTACTTTGAGTCGAAGCCAATGGCGGAGGATCATAAGGTGCTGTTTGTGAAGATTAAATGGAAAGGAATTGCTCTTCAATGATGGAGAAGACTTGAGGAGCAGCGTGCAAGATAGGGGAAGCTAAAGATTAGTATATCTGTATATGGGTACATATGAAGATAAAGCTACGCAAGCAATTCCTCCTAGCAGGTTATACGATTACCTTGTATGAGAAGTTTCATGGACTGCAACAAAGGGATATGAGTGTGCAGGATTACACCTTTGAATTTAACAATTTGTCTACGCGGGTTGGGCAAAATGAGACCAATGAACAACTTGTTGAACGATATATTTCTGGTTTGAGGGTAGCCATTCACGATGTGATGATAATTATAAGGGGTTTCCAACATTGAGGATGCTTATCAATATGCACTTCTAGCGAAGGAATGTGTATCACGCCTAGGATGTAACCGAAACCTACTCAACCGTACAACTATAACAATTAGTATAAGAAATTCAGGTGCTGGCCAAGGACTTAGAAGTGATCCAGCAGCTGTTAGAGGCAATAAAAATGCTACAACAGTTGGCCGGACATCTGTTAGAACTATTGGGAATAATAAAGGAGCAGATAAGGGGAAGGAAATAGGTAAACATGGTGGTATTGGCCATTCTGGCTGCAACATCAATAGGGTAGACAGCAGATCAACTTTACATTGTTACTCATGTGGGGAGCATGGACATTTTTCTTATGCTCGTCCTTGTTGACGAGTCAACCTTGCCGAAGCTGGCAGTGATTAAAGAAGTGATTAGATGAGAGAACTAAAAGAAAACACAAGCCCTAAGGCTTTTTGCAGAAAAAAGTTTATCATCTATTCTCATAAAAGTTCAGATGTCCCTACAACTGAGGAAAAGTACTCCTTATACTAAAACCCTACTTGAAATAGATATAGGCCACTCATTTACTTCTAATTTGGACCTTCCAATGTACCCATAACATGACTCTTTTAAAAATAAATAGAATATGACCAAAACGTCCATACTAATAAGAGAAACACAAAAGAGAACATAAACAGCTACACATTCCAACATTTCTTGACTTCCTTATGCTACTAGATGCTCCTCAATGCAATATTAATGTTTCAACATAAAAAGCGATAGTGATAAAGGAATCTGAGACCCTAATAATGGTTAGATACTTTCTCATTTGGCTCTCTCTTCTCCTTTCTCTAAATTAAGCTCTTATTGTTTAGTGAAATTTTTGCCATATATATATATATATAATTATTTTTTTTTTCCTTCTAATTTTTGGATTTTATTTTCTGCAAGAGATGAATGTCTAAATCTTTATATTTAAATAAATTTTGTTTTCCTAGGCTTCACCTAAACAATGGTAGGCATCACCTAAACAATGGCTAGGCAACACCTCGCCTAGGGAAACCCTATCGCTTGGGCATTGCTTGGACACTTTGACTACATTGGTAGGACCAAACGCAATATAAACTTCTAATTTCAAATAATTCCTAACTTAGATTTGGACTTACACTAGGACTGAAGAAAAAGAAAATATAGACTCCAATAGTAACAAAATAGAAGCTTGAGTAGTAGAGAAACTTCTATGCTAAAACTAACCAAAAATGGAAACTCTATTTGAAACCAAACCCTAGGCTACATGAGGCCAACTTGTTATCTTGCTTGCATTCATGAGCTTTTCATTTTGGGTATGTCGACATCCACGTATCTTCATGATGTCCAAAATATATTGTAAGGCCTTTAACATTGAAGATCAATCTGATCCAAACCTTGGGTGGATGTTTTATCAAGTAGGCATTCTTCCACAACTACTTCAAGACACTATAAGCTTCATCTTTCCTTGAATAAACCTTATCACATGTGCCAACTAGGAACCTCTCCTTATATAAAAGAATCATTACCCTTCTTTGAATTGTGAACTACTCGTGTGCATCCTCTTCATTGTAACCGTTGTTACTTAGAGCAATCAACTTCCGAACATCTTCATGGATTTCCAAATTTGTTGAAGCAAAACCATCAATGCATTCAATAGAAAGGCCGACATGGGTAACCATGGTATAAATTATAAAATATCGGTACGTATCGGTCAATACGTACCAGTTTTTGGTCCACCCTATACGTACTGGTTTTTGGCCAACCTGATACGTTGGAACGTTGGAATTTTTGTTTTACAGCGTATCGTGGTCGTATCGGTATCGATACGAACTGATACATACTGATACGGACCGATGCACATTGTTTGAAAGTGTTAAATTTGTTGGGGGTACTGATACGGGCTGATACGGACCGATGCAGACCTTAAAACTGTACTTTTTTCATTTTGAGGTGTTTCAAAACATCTCAAACCATATTCTCTCTCCCAAATTTCTTTCATAATCAAATTTTAAGCCTAGAACAAATCCATTGTTTAAAAATCAAGATCTTGGCATTTGTTTTTGGATTTGAAAGGGTTTCCCCAAATTTTTTTGAAGGTATGTAAAAACTCTTAATATTCTTCATTTTACTTCTTTAAAGTCATGAAAATATGTTATAATCAACCCAAAATCAATAGATGAGTTGGCCACAGTGGTGTCATCATCTCTGGAGCACCTATAATGTATCACTCAACTCAATTCCTGATTCCAGAGTGACAACGTATGAGCCAACACGAAGCTCACTGTGGTATTCAGCTTCTATCATGTATATAATTTGATTTATGAATGCAAGTCAATACTTTCTTGTGTATTTTATTAATTGTAACTTTTTAATGTCTAGATTGTATTTCCTATACTTGGTTAAGTGACTATGACTTGTATTTTCATACATATTTATCTGCGCGCATTTCTTTTTTAACTTATAAAATTTTTAACTCTCATTTGTATGGTTATAAATGTAGTTAAAGACATTCATTTGGTTTGTTTTTAGTTTATATTTGCATTAAAAGAGGTTTTATGGAAGGTATCGAAGTTTTTTCTTGCTTATCCAAACTTTTTTTTAGCGTATCCTATTTTTTTCCGCCGTATCCAACCGACACAATACCAATATGCTGACACAAATCCTATACGGCAACCGATACTGGTTTTTTTTTTTTTGATCGGTAAAGTATCAATTGTATTCAAATAGCAAAAGAAAAACAACAATTTACATGGAGATAAACTGAAGGGAAATAATAGAACAACAGAAAGGGGAATACAGACATAAAAGCAAATGAAAGATAATAGTAGTGGAACTCCTCACAACAAAATTTTCCCTACTTCCCCACCCCACTGTGAAATGGATGACCATTCCACAAGCATGTAGCGAATATGAGCTAAGATACATGGGATGGAAGATGAAGAATTGTCAAAACCACGAATATTTTTTTCTTTCCAAACACCCCAAGAGAGCTCCAGGTAGCATAAACCAAATTGTTTCCTTAGCCCCCACAAGAGGCGACAATTGCCAACCCAATAAAAAGCTCAACAAGGAGAGAGGGAAGACCCACTTCACACCTAACCGAGAAAGGAAGAAAGCTCAAATTCCAAAGACAATCAGACAATGCAAGGTCAAATGATCTACCGTCTCTTCCTTGGACAGACACAAATAACAATGGTTTGCCATACTTCATCCTCTACTCATTAAATGATCTGTCATAAGAATTTTATTCAGATATGCGGACCAAAGGAAAAAAGATACCTTGGATGGGACACCAGAGTACCAAACAACCTTATGAGGAAAATAGTGTGTAGGTACTCGATCAAAGGACTGTAAGAACGATCTCACTGAAAATCATTGTTTTTTAACCACAACCTAACATCATTAACCTGGGTAATTGTGGGAGAAGAACTCAGTCTACTTAGGAGGTATTGCATGTCTTCTACTTCCCAATCATTCAGGTTTCGCCTCAAATGGAGGCACCAAACTAACTCACTCCCCATCCTCTCAATGTAGTCAGCTATTGAAACATCCTTGAGTCTCGACTGACCCCACTGAATATCTTTACAGAATAGGATCTCAGTTCCATTTCCTACCTTAAACCTAATGCGGGGGTCAAGTAGTTTAGTCGTATCCATAATTTCTTTCCATAGACCGACTCCATGCAATTTGTGCACCTCTTTCGGCTTCCAACGGGATAATTCCCCATATTTAGCCACGGTCACCTTCCTCCAAAGACTCTCACACTCTTCTCCAAACCACCAAACCCATTTGCCCAAAAGATCCTTATTGACTTGACTCGATGGAACAAGGTTAAGACCCCCTTCGCTTAATGGATTGCAATTTTGCTTCCAATCTACTAGATGATATTTTCTTTTATCGCCATGCTCAGCCGCCCTGAGAAACTCTCTCTGAATACGGTCTAGGATCAAGGCTATGGATTTAGGGATTGACAATGTGGACATGAAATAGGTCGGAAGGCTCTAAGGGTGCTTTTGATGAGGGTCAACTTCCCACCCTTAGATAGGTATGTGGATTTCCAGCTAGCTAATCTGGAAGCAAATCTCTCGATAACAGGATTCCAGACTGCTTTGGATTTGAAAGAGGCTCCCAGAGGGAGACCAAGATAGCTAGATGGAAGGGATCCCGACTTACAACCTAAGCAGCAGGCTAACAAAGCTAGATTGGGTATCTCACCCACCCTCACAATTTCGCTCTTACCCAAGTTAATTCGGAGCCTCGTGACCGCTTCAAAGCAACGCAACACACACCTAAGAATACCGATATTTTGAACCATGTAGGTAACAGATACAATCAATGGGTTGTCTAGGACCAGATTAATCCCTTGCCAACCTCAAAAGGCACTCGTCACACTGTACGACTAGCAAGAATGTTATAGGACATGTTATCTCCTTTTCAGTTGTGGCCAATATTTTTGGATTAATGGTAATTCCAAAATAAATAACTAAATAAAATCCATGAGCTTTGGTAGAAAAGGAGCATTTTGCCATTAAGAGGGCCATGCGGTTTGTTCTTTTCTCTTAATCCTATTAGTTATACTTCACCTTACCAGAAAGAATCATGATTGGTGATAGAGGGACAATGTTGGAAGTGCCTTGCATAAGCTGGTTTCTTCTTCTCCTTTTTGACGCCATGCAAAGGATTTAACAGAACAAAGAGAAAAGAAAAACTAGGAATAATATCCAATAAATGAAAATGGAAAGATCTTTAGTGCTTCTTTTTTGTTGCTGGTTCACTTGTATCAGGATTTTGTTATCTTACAGACCTCTTTTTGGCCATTGATTTCGTAGTCGCTTATTCCTTGCATAAAGTTGACAAAATGTTCTGTTACATTGAGATTGCCAAAGGATTACTCTAGTCCTAGACAACCCATTTATTGTATCTGTTACCCATGAGGTGTATGGGAAACTGATAATCTATTGAGGTGTAATAATTTGTATTTTGTTAGGACTTAGGAGGCTTTTGAACTGTTCTGGGAAATGATCCTGCTTTAACTAATAATTTAAGACTTCATTTTTTATATTAAGATGCAAGATATGAGAACATTAGATTGAGGCTTCACTTGATTTGCTTTAACCATGCGTCCTTCATATTTAGCTGAGGATATGCCCTAGATAGAATGAAGCTGCAGATATAGCCAAATCTAAACTGGGACGAAGTTAAGATGATGATAATGTCTTTCATGTATGCATGCATCTAAATCATCAATGTTTTTGTATTAAGAGATCTCAACATCTTTATATCAGATAATCTCGTGGAGAATATCTTAGGCGATTTTGAGTATGAAGTCCAGGTTCCGTATCTCTTGTATCGGAATGCAGCCCAAGAAGTTAACGGTATTTGGTTCTACAATTCACGTGAATGTGAAGATGTTGCAAATCTCTTCAGCAGGTACTGTTTCATTCTGTATGTTGCAGTCTATACTAATTCTATGATATATAACTTCATTAAGCGGTTTATGCATTGATAACTAACACGAGAGAACTGCAGAATTCACTTTTTTGCTGATTAGTAGCTTAAGTTGAAAAATATTGCATATAAAAAAACCTTTGCTCAATCATTGTACGAAATAAAGTTTAGTATTGGGAAGACGTCCGTGTTGGGGTCTACCTTTAAAGAAGCCTTTCATTATCATACGAGATTTCTGCAAACAAAAACTCTCTGCTCAAGAGTGCAAAGAACAGTTTGGTGTTTGATGCTCATTGGATATTAAGGACCATGGAATCCATAGGTTGCCTCAATCTGCTTTCTAATCTCAAAAAGGAATAGTTCAGATCCTTGGCATTCATAGTAACAAAAATTTACATTTTTCAAAAATTCATGAATAATTCGTGACTTTTTCGTCAAACGATTAGTTCATTAATTATTCATGTGGAAAAAGTTGCAAATTAAATCCGAATTATTCTCAACCTTTTGGAAAATTACAAATAAATATCTAATATCTGAAATTAATTTATTTACTTTTTTCATAATTAGAATCTTATTATTTTTTCCCCAATCATAATAATAATAATAATTAGAATCTTATTATTTTTCTCCAATTTTTTTTTTTGAGTCTTTCGAATTTTCCCTGCCCCTGGTTGAATAGTTCCTGAACCCCGACTTGGTGAATATGATGGCAATGATGACAGGATTCGAAAGTGGAATCATAGAGAGGTTTATTTGCTTTGAGTTTGCTTTATATGTCTCTTATGAGCTTGAAGATTTGGTGCTCAAGGTTCTTTTGGGATATCAAGGACCATGAGATCCCTGTGTCCGGAATAAAATTTTTGATCCATGGCAATGATAAGAGATTTGGAAGTGGAACCCTAATGGTTGCTTCACTTTCATTCCCTTTATGTGTCTCTTATGATTGAGCCGTGTTTTTTCGGGCGCAAAAGATTTGGAAAGCGTTGATTGCTTTTAAGATTTTCCTCTCCTCATGGACGAGGCTTGAGGAGGATTCTTATTGGCAGTCACCATGCCTACAGGAAAAATTCTTCCTTATGATGTGCTTCATGTTCCAAAACGCAGGGGAGACTGAATTTCACTCTTTTCTAAACTACCCAACCAAGAGAAAATTGAGTATCCAAAGGATTACACCCCTCAAACAAAAGGTTGTAGGAACTGAGAAAAAGACCATCTTAGCGAACACCCGCTCTATACCCAAGAGACTGTAAAAACCTTCATAAAATTTGATTACAGTCCTACATTGGAATGGTAGTTGACTGATCTTCCTCTCTAATCTATACATCTCACATCTATTGACCCGGAATGCCTTCCCCCATGGACTAGCTGGTTAAAAATGCTCTTGCAGTGTTCTCATATGAGCATGAACCATACAAAATAGAACTGTTCTATTCAGGAAATTGCATGTACGAGCGAATGAATGTTTTGAATAAATTTATTTGGAAAGTTTGTTATTTAACCCTGATAGTGTATGTTGAGATCAAATCAGATTTGTGGAAAAAATTGTCTTTAAGTGAATTTGTTTTGTTGTAATGGAAATATTACATTACACAGTGGTGGTCTGGATAAAGTATTTTGGGCGTGTATAACAGTAAAATCTCAGTTTGGAAAATAATATAGCAGCCTCACTTTATGACGCACTCTTAGGATTGGGGAATAAATACATTATGGGTGTATGCATCTCTATAGATCTGCATAATTAGAATTTATAATTATGTATACTGAGAAATAGTTATTGCATATCTTGCAAATGCTGAGTATGGTTGAGTTTTTTTTTTTTTTTTGTGATGGAGGGTGTCCCAAACCCTTTGAGGCAAGAACTAATCCCTTCGGGTGACCGCACTGACCCCCTCGGAATTTTCCCTACAGACACCAGGGTAAGTCGAGGAGTGGGAGTTGAACTAGGGCTGTCAACGGATCGGATCCAGATCGGATTTGCCTAGATCCGAATCCAATCCGATTAAGAATCTGACAGATCCGAATCCGATCCGAGATCCGTCGGATCATGAAGTAATCAATCCAAATCCTATCCGATTACATTTGTGAGATCCGAATTTGATCCGAATAAGGTTAATTTTTTTAAAAAAATATATTTTAATAATTTAAAATCTAATAATACCTTAATTAACTCTAATTAATGATATTTTTTTAAAATTATAATATTTTATGTGTAGAAAATCTAAGTAATATATTTAAAATGATTACAAAAAATTATTATAATCGGATCGGATCACCCTATATCTCGATCCGATCCGATTATAATCGGATTCCACTGATCCGACCCAAATCTGATCCGACGGATCACATATAGGCATGGTTTAAAATATCGATATGTATCGACCGATATGGGCCGATACGTATCCTATTTGGAGCTACCTGATACACTGGTACGCTGGAAAAAAAAACTCCACTGTATCGGGCCGATACAAGCCCGATACACTCGATACGGAGATTTTTCAGTTAATTTTTTTCCTCCTTCCATTTACACTAGGATCTACAATACAGGATCGATACACACAACTTATTTACATAATATATTATTTAAGTAAATGATTTTAACTTTCATTTACTTTAGATATTAATATGTAAATAAGGTTATTCCCCTGGTTATGATGCCTCAGCCCAACCCTACTTATCAGGAGCCACTGATTATGATGCTCAGTCCTAGTCTTCGACTAACAGTTATGGACAGATCACCACTCAGCAACAAGCATATGTACAAATGTATCTGGGCATGTACTGCACGATGATGACTTAGACATAGTGGTGTCATCATGTCTGGACTACTTATAATGTATCACTCTACTCAATTCCTGATCCCACAATGATAGAGTATGACCCGACACGAAACTCAATGTGGTATTGAGCTTCTATCATGGATGTAATTTGATTTGTGAATACAAGGGTCTATGTATTTTCATATTTTGATTTATGAATGCAAGTGAGCTTCTATCACTTGGTTAAGTAACTATGGTTTGTATTTTCTTACATATTTATCAGCGCGCACACCTTTTTTAACTTATAAATTTGTCAACTCTCATATGTATAATTATAAATGTAGTTGGAGGCCTTCATTTAGTTTGTTTTTAGCTTAAATTTGCATTAAAAGATTTTTTATGCAAGGTATCCAAGTTTTTCCTTGTGTATCCAAGATTTTTTTAGCGTATCATGAATTTTTCCGCCGTATCTAACCAATACGCCGATACGTATCCTATTTTGGAGTTTGGACTTACCGATACGGCGACCAATACCAATATTTTGAACCATGCATATAGGGTCCAAAGTCCGGCTAATCGGATCGGATCTAGATCGGATCATGATCCAATCCATTGACAACCCTAAGTTGAACACACAACCACAGGGAGCAAAACCGAGATGCTAGCCAACTGCACCAACCCAAAAGCATTATAACATTTAACACTTCATTTGTTAATGACTCCTTAATGTATGGGGCCTTAATGTATGGCGGTTCAGTGAGGAGAGGGAGAGTCTCTGGCGGAAGGTGATCGTGGCCAAATATGGTTTTGCATCACCTTGGTTTCCCAGGGGGGTCAGAGGCCTCCTTGGGGTGGGTCTGTGGAAAGGTATCATGGGTGTCGCCAAGTCTCTAGATCCTTCGTTAGGTTCAAACTGGGGTTGATATGCAGTTTTGGCACAATATTTGGTGTGACCAGTCGAGGCTTAGAGATGACTTTAGGTCTATTTTTTTCCTTTGGCTCTCCATCCGGGGGCGTCTATTGCTGAGCGTGTGGAGAGATTGGGTAGCGGTTTAATCTGGTGTCCTAGGTTAAGGAGGGACTTTAATGACTGGGAAGTTGGAGACATGCAAAGGCTTTTGGTTTGATTGAGTTCCTACTCACCTAGACCTCAGATTAGTGATTGTAGGGTATGGTCTCGAAGCAACGGCGGTCGATTTTCAATGAGATCTCTCTTGCAGTCCTTTAATTCATCTCCTTTGCGCTCATTTCCTCATGCGGCTGTGTGGGCTAACTAAGTTCCCATGAAGGTATCCTTCTTCCTCTGGTCCGTGACACTAAATAAGATTCTCACTACGGATCAATTAAAGAGGCGAGGGTGGAGCTTAGCTAATTGTTACCATCTGTGCCTCAATGTGGAAGAAAGTGTGAACCATATGCTCTTGCACTGTCCGGTAGCCTCTGGACTCTGGGCTTTTTTCTTGTTGTGCTCTGGTGTGGAAAGAGTCTTCTCGTTCTCCCTTTTGAGCTTTTTATCTTGTTGGGATTTGACAACCTTGGTGGGTGCTAAAGAAACTATCTGGACCATGTTGCCCAGTGCGATATCTTGGGCTATCCGGAAAGAAAGGAATGGTCGTGTAATTGACAATTCCTCCTCTTCATACCATCGTATCCTGGCGCGGTGCGACAATCGATTATGGACTAGAGTTCATCTTCTCAGTTGGGTCAAGAAGTGAGGGATACCCTTTATCTTTGAGAAGGGAGTTGGTTGCTAGTATTATGTTTGTGTTGTTTTCCCTTCTTTCCCCTGCTTTTGACATGTTGCACTTTTTGCTTTTGGTTTACGTCTTTGTAAACTGTTTTCTCTTATTTAATATATCTGATTTACCGATAAAAAAAAAATGTATGGGGCTTGATGATTTCATCTTTACATATTTTGGTTGGCTTTTAGTTGAGTTATTATAGTTATACCCTTGATACTAATGTGTGAATCACTTGCGAAATGATCTTCATAGGCAGGTGAGATACATAACTACTTTGTGACGAATAATCTTGTTGGTGATATTTTTCTGTGTCCAGGATACTTAATGCATACTCCAAGGTTCCTCCAAAGCCAAAACCATCTTCAACCAAAAGGTAATAATTAATTCCCTTCAATTGATAAAGAAAACAATTCATTCCAAATCAAGAAAGCATAACAGTTACTCATATGCGCCAATTAAAAAAAACAGTTACTCATGTGTTATCTTTGAAAGCTTGATGTTTTTTAGATTAGTACTTCTGATGTGCTGTCATTTGGGATCTAGTTTCTTGGCTTAGATGGCAATTACCAATGTATGTCTCTCTGTTATTATCGCACTTATTTATCTTTGATACCATGTAAACCAATCGTAGATTGCAGGTGGAAAATAGGAGAAATAGTGAATAGAAATATTATGGGTTTAGAAATAGGGAAATGGGTGTTTTCCATCTCTTGCTTTTTATGTGTTAGGTTACAATATGAATTATTAATTAGTCAGTAAATAGCTTATGTGGTTTCCATTAAGTGAGAAAGCTGTTGAGTTGCATTTGCATGTGCTTGTCAGTTTTGAATGCCTTACAAAATTGCTCCTTTGGTCTTTCTGCTCCTTTCCGAAATGGTTATCTGCTAGTGTACATTTTGCTTGGTTAAAGTTATGGGTGTCTTAGTAGCCAAGCCTATAAGGTTCAGGAATTCTATAAGATCATTTTTAGAATTCCAGATCTCTCTCTCTCTCTCTCTCTAAAATAAATAACTAAAGTAGGAGAGTCGAGACAGAGATGGTTGAATGAATCAAATAATTCCTTCTGAAGTCATATTTCTGTTATAGGGCAATATGAATGTTCTACTGACTCTGCTTTCATAAATGCGACTCATTCAATGAAGACAGGTAATTTGGATAGTTCGACTAATAATTGGTTGGCTGACAAATGTGTGGAGCCTGATGGCTCACTCAAGTGTGGGTGGACCTCTTTGTCCCTATTTTTAAGAGCTATAGCACGAGGAAAGGCTGCTGGTAGGAAATCCTCTGGGCGTACCACGGTCTTTTACCAAGGGGGTGGTTTGAAGTGATTGTAGTGAAAAATTGATCTGAATTGAAGCTCTTCGTCTATAAAAGCATGCGGGAATAATCATCAACAAAAATGAAACATGCGCATGATCCTCCTTTCAATAACAGAGGGGCAGGATCCCAAAAATATTTCTCTACATTATCTCTCTATCCCTCTTATCACAATTTCCTAAAATCTCTCTCGACATTCTCTCTCTATCCCTCTTATCACAATTTCTTAAAATCTCTCTCTACATTCTCTCTATCCTTCTTATCTCTCTTTTGCCCCTCTTATCACATTCCCTAAAATCTCTCTCTATTTTTCTCTCTATTCTTTTTATCTCTATCCCTCTTATCACAAACTCCTAAAATCCCTCCATTTTTAGAGGTGCCAGAGAGAGATAACGGTTGAGATTAGAGATAGATCGGTGGAGGGAACAATCCCCTAAAATCCCTCCAATGGATTTTGAATTGGGAGCGAGATGTGTGTGTGTGTGTGTGAGAGAGAGAGAGAGAGAGAGAGTTAACGGCTGAGATTAAAGAAGGATGCCACGTGCCATCCTTAAAATAGAACTCATAGGATTCCTAGGATTGAAGATTGAAAAGCAAAGAGAGGGGGTTAGGTGGCACTTATTTATTTATATTATAGTATAGATATGTATATATATCAAATTAAATGTCTTCTCATTTCCTCTTAACTTACATTTGAAGATTCTGAATTCCACACATATCGTCCATTTAACAGTGCTATCTCTTTCATTTTATAAATTGTGCCACATTATGGATATTTGTGATGTTACTTGATTGAGCAGATTGTGGCTTAATATTGACTGTTTCTTGTAAATCTATGGAATATTGCAGTGAGTTTGAGGAACTGGAAGCAGTCCCAACTATGGCAGTGATGGAGGGTCCGTTGGAGCCGTCATCATCATCTGCCTCTGCTGTCACAGATGTCCCTGATGATTCTTCTTTTGTGAATTTCTTTAGTGTATGTATTCTTAACACTGGCTTGCAACCCTTCACTGTACAGTACATGGCATTTGTGGACCAGAGAATGTATTCTTAAAACTGGCTTTTATTTTATTAATTGGCTTGGTCATGAATATGGACATATTTGGCATGCCGCCATTTTTATCATTCTTTATAATATGTTTCTCTTGTTGTGAGAGTTTTTCTACTGCTTCTCTATTTCTAGATCATAGAATTTTCTGCTCAATAACTTTCAAAAGCTAGGTCTGAAGACACCTCTAGGCTTGTTCGAAAAATATCATTTTCAATTAATTATTTAGCATCGAGGGTTCTCTTTATGTAAGTGCAAATGATCCTGGTATTTTTTTCCGGGATGTGTGCTGTACATGTAATGTTTCTGCAAAGCTTTTGGGGGCTGTTCAGATGTCTAGAAAATCGTTTAGATGGTCCAGTGGCCAAAACTCTCACTGATTTGGAAAAAAAAACCATACATCAGATGACAGAATTATCTCATTTATCTTCTGTCAATAGTCGGCTGACACTATGCCAAGGTTCAAATTATCAGAGTATTGACCTTCAGCCAACATAATACACATGGTGGAAACACAGTGAAACTTCTTGATTTGCTTGATAATTTCTTTAACTAGAAAAAAAAAATGCTAAAACAAGCATGAATGTGTATACTGAAGTCCTCGTACTACAGCAACAACTACTTGAAAAAAAAGTAATGGTAAGTAAGAAATAAGTCAACTAAACAACTTTATGCATATTCATCAATAACTGAGAGTCCAAGAGTGAAAATTGCTTATAACTATACATCCATGTCAATCAGTCATTGTAATTAAAAGGATAAAGTATATTTAAATTTTAATGTAAAAAAAGAAAAAGAAACTAGAAGTATCTGTGTTTATGTTTCACTTGATCAACTAAGTAAACGAGAAATATTGTGTTTAATGGATCATGGGTCCATGGATATGGATATAATGGATCTCTATAGCAACCGTTTTATGGTAGATTTATTATGTCCAACACCTTTTTTTTGTCTAAAAAGATGTTACAAATTTACCTTGTAAATGCTTGATAAAGATCATTTGTTTTGTGATCTGATGTGTATTAGACAAATATCAACCCTTGTATGCTAAATCTACTATGTCCGATATGGTGACACCACTTTTTTTCCCAAAAAAAAAAGGAATTGAAATATGCCATATTAATGCCTGATAAATATTGTCCGATTGGTGATTTTATGGGAATCGCATGAATCATAAAGCAACAAATTGGAAAGAGTTAGGCATGTTTCTTTGAGAAATAGGCTAAGATTCTTAGCAATACATAGTGGCATGGGAATGGGGAAAAATGAAGAAGAAAGGGTTGAGAGACTTTCAAAACCTCGCATTTGGTATGTATCACATTGTCGATATGTATCGATGGGAGCTTACAACCATGCCCTAATGTGAAGCATTGTTACAAATCTCCCGAGAAATACCCAATTGCTCACGAGAAAAATCAAGAAAAACATCTAAAGTTTAAAACTCAATTATATTTCTCGCGATATTATAAAAATCTCGTAGGAAATATAATTTTCTCTTTTTATCTCGTAAATATCACGATATTTAGCTGAGATTTAACCGAGATTTGAAAAAAAATATTGTGAGAAATACATAATGTTGGTTTTATGAATTTATTATTTGGTGATATTTATTATTATTTTATGTAATTTTAATATATATTTTTAATCATCGCCGGGATTTAGGAGAGAGACACCCGAAAAAATTCAGATTTAAAAATCTCCCTAGAAAAACTTCGGCTGATAAAACCCGAGAACGAGATTTGTAACATTGATGTGAAGCATTGGTATAGCACACATCTAGAGAAACTCGTAAGGGGCATTTAGAAAAAAAGATGTGAAGTTTATTTTCATTTTCTTACCAATTAAATTTAACTTGGATATCCCAATTTGTTTTTTTTGGAGTAACTCCTTTTCGATAGGGTGAACAACTTTATTGCACAACTTCTGCTTTGGATGTGCATACATTGATTAGCATACCATTTCTAACAGCTTATGATCTACCCATAAAGGGACAGTTTTGTGACTCCATGTCTCTGACTATGACACAAATACCAATCCTATTTTTGCAGGCGGCTATGAATATTGGTAATGCTTCAAACACTGCAGTTCCGAGGAAACCTTACCAATCTCCTGCAGCAATTCCTCTATCTTCCCATGCCCCCAGTGTTGTTCCTACTCCTGTGCCAACCCTTCAAATACCATCTCCTATGTTAACTTCATCTACTCCTCTAGCGCCCCTCCTTGATACTCCTGAACCCAGCAGTACTAGCAACCGTGCCACTAATCTCATAAAACCTTCCTTTTTCGCCCCTCCTACCTCATCTGCATTGATGATGCCGCCTATCTCTTCATCTATTCCTACTGCCCCTCCTCTTCATCCTCCCTTGAATTTGCAACGCCCATATGGTACTCCGATGCTTCAACCCTTTCCACCACCCACTCCACCACTATCTCTCACTCCTACTCCAAACTATGGACCAGTTATTAACAGAGACAAAGTGCGTGATGCGCTTCTGATGCTTGTTCAGGTATGCCCCTTCTGGTTTTCTTATTTATTCACTTCTTTACCAAATGATCCTCTTTGCATCCATTTGGCTCATAAGACTGATTCTTTTATATCAAAAACTCAGTTGAGCATTAAATATTTGAATGGTATAAATGCTTATCTCTACAAGGCAGCATACTGGAATTATCTCTCTACATGATGGTTCCTGTTATGTAATAGTCCAAATTTAATCACGATAGCTAAAATTAAAAGTATTGTACACCTCTTTAGGTGTTTGGTTGATTCTTGAATATCTAATAAATGGAATAGATTTTGAAAAGTGTTCCTTCAAGTAAAAGCACTGGAGACATAGTGATAGCTAATTAAGAAGTACTCTGGAAGCAGATAGCTAATTAAGAAGTACCCCTGAAGCAGATCTTCACTTCATCCACACTGCTTTTATTCTATAGAAACAACCTTCTCAGTCACTCCTTCATTAAATGATTGATCAAGATAAGGAACCGGTGTCTTTGGAGTATCTCTTAACTTCAAATCTTAACTGACCTTTCATCCTTATGCATGTATGTGCTAAAGTTGCATCACACATTTTGCCATGGTCCGACTTATGTCTGAAAGCATCCATTTGCAGTTATGCATTCATTCTGTCTCTGTCTATATTTTTGGATCTGTAAATAAGATCAAATAACATAAAAGAAATAAATCTGAAGAATGTTCACTGATATGTGAACAAGGAGAATAGAACAATGTACACAATGAAACCTCATTAATCAATACCGTTTCATCTGCAAACATCAATTCTCTACTAATGGATTCACCCCTTCTCTAATTTTATCAATCAATACCATGTCATCTGCAAGCAATATACGCAATGACCCCATCAGGTAATATTTTTTTTCCTGACCGGTAACCGCATGAGTGACTGTTTATCTTTTTTATTTAATTTTATTTTTTATCAGTTATAGATATATTTGTATTAATTTGAAAAGTGAAAGAGTACAAATGGGCGAGGATTCATAGGATAGTGAACCTAGGCCAAAGGATACTATCTAAGAAGTGAAGCAACACCAATTAAATAAAGCTGAAATACTGAAAGAAACTAACTGAAATTACAGTAGAGAATACAAGCATGTTGCATCAAAGCTCTTGTGAATGGAGCACCACTGCAACAAAAGTTGCCCACCCTGAAGCAAGTTTTGGCAGGAGAGGAAGGAGGTCTCTTGAATACCCTTATATTCCTTTCTTTCCATAAGGACCACACTATCAATGCAAGTAACAACAAAACACTTTCGAAACCCTCGCCCCTAGTTGTACCAAGAGCTAAGAAAATAAGAAGTCCTGAAAGGAGCAAGGAAAGACCCAGCTGATTCCCAGTCTGGAGAGGAAATAGCTTTAGACCTTTGAGGTAAAAGGGCAGTGTAGTAGGAGTGGAGTAGGAGATGATTGACCAACTCCTCAAAATCTAGGTACAAGAAACAGTCATTAGCCATCATCCACCCTCTATTCATTAGGGATCATACGCTAGAATCTTGTCCATGGCTACAGTCCAAAGGACAAAGGATACCATGGGAGGCAAATCCGCCCTCCCGATCAATTTATAGGGGAAATTGGGACCTGTGTTAGGAAGCAAAGTGTGATAAAAGGATCTCACTAAGAATTGACATTTGTTGTCGCACTCTCAGAGGCGAACATTCCTAAAGGTGGGGAAAGTAGAGAGTGGATTTTGGCTAAACGGTTAATGAGGCTTTCGATCTCCCAGTCGTTGAGGCTTCGCCTCAAATGGGGACACCATACTCGAGGGTTTGAGAGGTACTTAATGTAGGATTTTTCCGAGACAAGTCTATCCGCCGCTAAGGACCAAAGCAACCTATAGTCATCGCGAAGTGTTGTGGGCCCACACCATTTGTCCAACCAGAACCTCACCTAATTTCCTCTACCTAGTTGAAAACATGATGGTTTTAGAGACTCCCAGCTTTCCATGATGCCCTTCCATAGACCAACTCCATGGGGACTCTTGACTGCGTAAGGTTCCCAGTTAAAAATCTCCTCGTATTTGGACAATATCACTCTCCTCCAAAGACTCATTCTGTTATGAACCCTCAGAACCATTTTCCGAGGAGGGCTTTGTTGGCCAAAGAAATTGGGCGAATGCTCAGGCCACTGGCCACCCATTTTGATTGAGAGGCAGACTGTTTTCCAACCAACGAGATAGTATTTGCGGTTGACCCCTTTTTTCGTTTAAGAGGAAGTTATTTTGGAGGCATTCGCACCGATGCAAGGATGGAAAGAAAATATGTTGGGAGGTGACCTCTGATGCTTTTGAGGAGGGTTAATGTACCCCTTTTAGATAAATTTGTGGATTTCCAACCCTCTAATCTTTCACTTTTTGTCGACCATCGAGTCCTTGATTTGGCCTTAAATGTAGCCCCTAGCAGAAGGTTCAGGTATTTGATTGGGAGGAGCCAAATTTGCACCCTAGCATTGATGCCAGTTTTGAAAAATGAGGAACATCACTAACCCCTTAGAGTTCGCTCTTTAAGAGATTGATCTTTAGCCCTTACACTACTTTAAACACTTGAAAATGCATCTGGATGAAGTAACTGGTTTTAGGAGGCATCACACAAAATGAGTATGTCATCGGCAAATTACAGTTGTGATATGGATAGGTCACTCCTCACTGGAAATCTCGTGATGACCGACTCTACTGAGAGCCTTTGTTGCTATGATAAAAAAAAGAAAGGAGAGGGAACCTCCTTACCTCAGACCTCTTGAGCTCTTCAAAAATCCTGCAGGTGATCCATTTACGAGGACTGAGAAAGAAACTGAAGTTCAGCAAGCATTCATGCATTTCCTCCAACATATCCAAAAATGCATTTTGTTCATCATATAATCTAGGAATTCCCAGTTAACATGATCAAAAGCGTTCTCTAGGTCTACTTTGCATAGTATTCCTGGATTTCCCGATCAGATCCTCTATTCCACACATTGATTAGCTATTAGGATGTCATCTAGGCTTTGCTTACCTCCTGCAAAAGCTCCTTGCGGGGGCTAAGATAATGGAGGCCATTACAGACTTTAACTTGGTTGCTAAGATCTTTGCTAGTATTTTGTGTACACTACCCACTAAGCTGATAGGCAGGAAGTGATTGAGGTCATGGACACCTTCTTTAGACTTAGGTATTAGAGCAATGAAGGAACGGTTCAATACTTTGTCAAAGGAACCTGACTCATGGAAGGTTCTAACTAAAGTCACAAAGTTTGAGCCTACGATGTCCCAGCTTACTTTGCAAAAATCAATGGAGAAACCATCAAGGTCCGGAGCTGTCTCCTTACATGCTTTTTATTGCATCAAGGATTTCAAATTCTTCAAATGGTTTCTCAAGATCCTCTCTGACATTGAAGTGGAGTCCATCGAGTTCTAGCCTGAAAGGATGTTGTTCCTAGTAAAGGTTCTCATAGAAGGAAACATAGGCATTTTTGATTTCCTCTTCATCTTCTAATTATTCTCCGTCGACCTTAAGGCTATTAATGAAATGAGCAATGCTAGGCCACTTTCCTCCCCATCCACTTTCCCTTCTTTTAGACAAGAAGATAAAAAAAATATGGCATCTTTTTGTGCGGCCAATCACTTTATTGTTTTCTTATCTAGAAGAGAGGAAAGTGGATGGGGGAGGAAAGTGGACTTTGCAATGCTTTAATGAAATTGTGACGTCTCTGAGAGTTAACCATTTTTTGGAAGAACTGGTATTCTTGTCGCCTTCCTTCAGCGGTTCAGCCAGACAACACGAGATTTTTGTCACCAACTTATTTCGTCCGACTTAAGCACTTAAGAGTATTCTTTTTTTAAACTTTCTCGAAGGCGGACTTCAAGTTCGTTGAGTGGCCCTAACTCTTCTCTAGAGTCAATGGACTGTATTTTTCCCCTAGGAACTGATTATTGTCGACTGCAAGAGATCCAAAGACTTCCTTGTTCCATAAAGATTGTTGATCTATTTTCGTATAGAATATTTGAGAAATACCTTCCCCTATTTCTGTAAACTTCCCTGCTACTATTTTGACGAGTGTTTTATGCCAGACACTTCCATTGGATACAAAGATATATATGGGTTTGATTTGATAAGAAGTTTTAAGGAACCAGGTTTATTGTCCAAGACTTTCACAGGGACAGATACACCAAGATCGGCGACTTCTGCTTGGAATTGCAAAAAAAAAAAATATCTATTACATGAACCAATGTGATAGTCAAACATGACAGTTTGGTAGGATCCCATGCATTTTATCCGTCCAAATTTCGCACGTAATGTCATAAACAGTGGGACTCAGAGATCTCAGTAATCAAAGATTGCAGTTAATGGTTCAGTTGGTTAATTGTCAAAATTGCAAATATTTGGCTTCTTTTATTTCTTTGGCGGGCGGATTATTGTGTAGTTTTGTGGAATCAGATCCTTGTGTTTTGATCCCAAAAACCATGGCATTCTAACTTGACACTCTTGTATTAGTAATTGCAATTTTTTTTCATGTGAGGAAAACCAAAATAGTCCATTTTTTTTTTTGATCGGTAATGAAGCAAATATATTAAAGAAAATAGGAAGGATACCCACAAGCACAAAAAGAAAGCAAGATTTTACAGGCAAATAAACTCAAAAGCAAACTAAGAAACCCACAGCTCGGACCCCTAACCAACCCCCCCCCCTCCCTGAGAGGAAATCGCCCTAACACCACCCGAATCTCCTCACCCTCGAATTTCATACCTGCCCACTCCATAGGTGGTACATATTTATAAAAAAAAAATTTGCAGAAAACATAGAGGGGTTGGACCCATCATCTAATTGGTAACAACTAGGAGTTTTCCTAGGCCAAAACTTGATTTAATCAGATTTATGACCATCTGATCTGCTGCAGTCTTTTGCTACACAAGAAAAGTTTCTACCCAGTCTGATAAAAAACTATGAATTAGTAGCTACAATCACAGTCAATCTCTGTGTTGCTAGTTTGAAAACAGATCTGCTTTTCAGCAGGCTGCTTGATTGATGCAGCTGAGGTTTCATCTTCTTAGTGATTTTTTCAAGAGTTCGAACAAGTTGTCAGTCATACTTGCTTCATGATCTAATAGTCTTCTTTGAATTAATTAGCTTAATGGTGAATTAAATGTGCTGTGCTAACTTAAACCTAGACAGTTGGTTCTATAATCAGTTAATAAGCTGCTTTTTTCTTTTTGTAAAGCTTTTCCTCATTTAACTTGCCAGTTTGATTTATATATGTCTGCATGTGTGTTATAGGATGATCAATTCATCGACATGTTCTACCGAGCGCTGCTGAATGCCCACCATTCATGAGACCAATTGAAGGTGCAGTTCCAGCTGGATTTTCTGTCTATTATGTAGTTTTTATGATTACAAGTGCATGTAAGACCAGTTCTGTATAGCCTTTTCCCTCTAGTCATAGGCTTTGATGTAGAGAGAACTTGTTCAATATAAACTTTTGATCAGTTTATGAAGTGGAAAAAATGCCTATGGATGTGTTCCATCTCTGATTAAATGTTCGCGGTGGTGTTGAGAAGTTGCTAGCTATAAAGTGTTGGTGAAAACTGAAACGGGTCAGAAAATCTAGTAACTTGCCTGCGGAACATTGCAACGACGGATTAGCTGAGGCTTTCAATTCCCTAGGGGGTGCTGAAACTGGTGAGCAATTTTATGTTTCAAGTGTAAATTAATGTACCCTTCTTAAATTCAGTAAGCAATAAAAATGCAGATGAGGGTAAAGGAAGGCCAGTATGAGTTTGCTCCTGCTTCAGACATCTTCCAGGTTACCTACGCTCTTTTATTCAACCATTGGACTTAATGCTCCCCATCGAATTGCTGTGGTGGATTTTGTGAAATGATCCACATCCAATTGCATTACAGATACAGCTCGCTGATGGCAGCGGAGTTTGCTGGGCTTGGGGTGAATTGATCCCTTTTATAATCTAATCTAACAATGTGGCAATCGTATAAGTGACCACCCTCAAATTGAACCCGCCTACCCAATTAAATAATAACAATTATATATGAATGAAATACATATGTTTAGTAGTATATCAACTGTTAAAAAGCCTATGTACCTAATAGCTAATATGACCAAATAAGTAAAAAAAGTGGCCGGATTCTATTATGAATTTCTGACCACATTCTCCATAGGGCCCTCTTATCTCTTCCTTCTTCGAGCTCGGCACATTGTGTTAGACGGTGAAGAAATGGAATGAGATCTGATCTATCCACAAACTAGGAAAAAAACGTTTGACGAATGCCATTCAATAGATCCATTTCAAGCGACGGAAAGCCTTTGCTTACTGGAACCATTACATGCACCAAATTAGGAAAAGATCTCAAAAGAGTTACAGACAATGGGCTTTTTATGGCTCAGCATCTCTTAGGCCAACTAAATGTTGGGTTATCTACATGCCAATTAGTATCTGACTTCGTGTAGCTGACAGAAGTATATTTATTCATTTGAGGAGTACATGGTTCGAGTCTTGTTCAGTGTAGCGGTTTGTAGGCCCATTCCTAGTGACGTGGTTGTGTGTAAGTTTATTCACTGTTAACTAAGAACCAATACTAAGCAGCAAACTGATAGCCTTTTCGGGAAGCTAAGCTTGCCCCATTGGTTGTGGTGCTAGTCACCACACACTTGGGTCGGGATCCATTCCTGAGAGGGTGGGAGTGTTGTATACTCTCCACCCGCCACTAACTCAGAACAGATACTAACTTCTAACCGGGTGGTGGCCTAACCGCATATCGGTCAGGAAAAAAAAAACTGATAGCCTTTTCTACTCCCAAAGTATAATTTGGATTGGAGTATTATATTTGTACGGTCGGGCACAGGTCTGTGAACCCATATGGAGAATGTATTATCACCCGATGAAGTGAGGATTTTGGGGAGTGGGCACCTCTGATATCATGGGTGCATCAACTCAACTCTCTAAGTTTAGGCATGTCAAACTGGCCTCTTGAGAGAGCGCCTGGTCCTCAAAATTGAGGGTTTTTTTTTCCCTCTCCCTAGGCTTGAGCGAAATCTCAACGTATAAAAGGGCTGAGCTTGAGGAAATACCTAACAAAGACCGCCAGACCCTCCTTAAGCTATGATATACTGTTATATATTGTATGCATTATATTATATAATATATAATCTTAATTACTACTATATCAACCCCCAGGGTGTAGCCCAGTGGCCGAAGGATGAACAGTAAACCAGAGGTCTGAAGGTCGATTCCTGGGCTCCCCTCAATATCGATGGTATAGGGTGTTTGGGTATTTTCTATGCAACACGTGGGATTAGTCTGAGTCTTAGGCTCAAGGATATCCACGCTTATCCCGGGAAGAAAAAGTGTAATAAGAGAAGGGAAGAAATTATCTCAAATGGTGAGAAAAAACAACAATAGCATTTAATAAAATTAATGTGTCAAACCTACCCCATAGAAAGCAAATAGGTTGCATGTTTGAGAATTAAATGGGTGTATTTTTTTGGTAAGCAAATAGGGTGTGTTTGTTAGTATTATTATTGACACATTTTACTCTTTTAATCAAACTATACAAACCCCGAGGGTGTAGTCCAGTGGTCACTTGGACGAACCTCGGAGGTCTCGAGTTCAATTCTTGGCTCCCCTCACTAATGGTTGCATGGGGTGGGGGTATTCCCTGTGTAAACCATGGGACTAGTTTGAGCTTTCAAGCCTCAAGGCTCAGGATATCCACGGTTATCAAAATATATATATATATATAGTTAGAAGTTCTATTATGTGCATTTACATTTCTATCCAAGAAACCAATGTTCTTTTACAAAAAAATTATCAAAATTATTTTGACAAATCTAACCTCCTAATCATTGAAGATCTTATCTCCCCCCTAGATACAGAAAGGATGACGTGGGGCCACTAACCAATGGTTTCCTTGGGGTATCAACTTTGAAAGCTAAGATGTATGAACATCAATCGGGGGTTCAGGATTTAATCATTCTCCAATTTTGTTTTGTCTATTAATACTTCATTTGTTTTCGTTGTAAAATAAGAGAAAACAAATCTCACACACAAAAAATAATATTTTTGTGTGCGTGTTTGTTTGCATTAAAAATCTTTTGTAAGTGAAACATTTTACGGAGAATGATCAACTTTTACGAAAATGACTTACATTTTAAAATTTTGTATGTTATTTTTTCATAAGATTCCAATCTTTTTAGATATATTTTAAATAACAAAAGTATCCCTCTTCATATATATATTTATCAAAATGACAAATTTCATTAGTTACATTTAAGATGACAAAAAATCTCTCCTTACATATATTTTCTAGAATGATAAAAATACCCCTCTACTTGTATTTTTCAAATTGACATAATATCACTCTTCAAATATATTTTCAAAATTACAAGAAATACTCCTCTGGCATATATTTTTTTAAATGATAAAAATATTTATCTTCACATGTATTTTCTAAAATAGTTAGAGCAATAGTTTGTTCCATGGATGAGGAGTGAAGTATTCTCGTTGAATTTCTTTTTCTTCCTCATCATCCTTTTATTTTCTTGGGGGGAGGACTTTTTGGTGTATTTCCAATCTTCTGGGCTGGATGAAGTATGCCGGCTGATATAGCTTTTCAACAACGAGTGATTCCATTGATTGGTACAAAGGCATCTCGACAATGAGCAGCCCAAAACGGACTGAATTTTTGCATAAGTCGGAGAGAGTTTTTTGTGTGCCTCATCTTGTTTTTCAAATGGAAGTAGGTGCTTATTTGTCCCAAAACTAGTTAGAAAATTCATAGACCTTGTGGTTTTACAGCAAGGTGGGAACAATGGTGTTAGTGCTTTGAGAAACAAAGAAATGAAAAGGGGGTTGGTTGTTGCTGGTCCGAAGGCTGAAAGCATGGAGGAAAGAAGCTCGCATTAAACTATTAATCACTTAGGTTATGCCATAAGGAGAGACACAAGAGAGGTTCAGAAGCCGCTCCTGGCTTCCCTTACCAAAGGAAACGACTTTGTCATCAAGATCCGCTGCTTCATGGTTTGAGGCTCCATGGGCGATGAGCGAACCATTGCTCCTTGATCTCATAAAGCCCCTTCTATGAACTTTGGTTAAAGAAACTTTTAACCCCTTTGTTGATGGCTACTTTTGCCAAGTGAAACGTGAAGAATAAAATAATGACACAGTCCGACCCTTTCGGGTGCACCATGGGTGCTGAAAATGATTAACAATTTATTTAATATACTAATCTTATAGACCACTGCGTCTCGAGTATTTAATTATAAACAAACAATCATTAAATTAGGCTAAAACGTCAAAAATTATGTCCTGAACAAGTGGGTCCTTGCACCTCGAATGGATAAAAATAATTAAGTAACTTGACCCTGGATATTTGCAAAAGACGCTTGTTATTATCTGTGGGTCATAGCACCTCAAACAAATATGCGAAACAACATTGTCAGGCTATACTGTCTTGGTAAATTACCAGTTGACTGTGGGTTATGACACCTCAAGATATGGTGATACCTGTTGACTATGGGTCACGGAACCTCACGATGTATTAAATATTTGAGGAATAAAATAAGACTTGTGGTTTGGTAGTCATAGAGGTCGCTAACACAGGCATGCACCTTCACTCTTGTGCGCCTGACAACGAGACTGCAAAACGGGGTGCTGCCTGTGTCACACTTAGTGTACGAGAAAGAGTAAAAGTCATCATGGGCACCCGAGATAGAGACGTGAGATCTTCGGGATTAGATAATGCTTACACCCGAGATATCCGGATTTGATAACATTAATTTGTTAGATAATGCTTATCACTTTCGGGTATGAGGTGTTTCACCAAGTCTATAAATATGAAATACTCCATATGAAAAAGCTGAACAATACTAGACTGAGATTCTGAACTAGGAACTCATCTTCTCCAACTCGCTCTCTAGTCGTGCTAAGACTACTCTCGATACTCTTATCTCATAAGTGTGCTCTACTGTCCCCCATTTCATAGCCATTTATTTCTCCAAAACTGCCCCAGTCAGTACGGCTGTACTTAGGTTTAGGCTGACTCAGTGATCATTCCCCGTACCCTCATCTCTACAATGCTCACGTGACCATCCAGCTCGGCACTCGCAAAATCCACCACTTACATTTGGCGACTCCGCTAAGGAATTGATATAGCAGTTTCTAAAAATGAATTCAAACCAAGCACAGTCCAAGTCTACAGGAAGAGATGTCGGGGAAACCAGTCATACGCACCAGCTCATAGACCTCGCAACAGAAATCGTTTTTGCCTTTACTCCTTTTCTTCAGGCAATGCAGCAACAAATGACAAGTTTCATGAAGGAATTCAGATCTGGACCTACCACGGGCCTAGATGCCAACGATGCTCTCGACGATGCCTCTAACAGTGACCACGAAGGTGTTTCCAATGGCGGTCGTAATAGCACCCGGTGAGCCCTAGACGTCGAATACACCCCAGGAGCAGCATCAACTACTCCGGAGGCTCCCGTACTGCCAAGGGGATCTCACGCCCCAAAGACGCCCGATGATAATTTTGTCATAACAGTCGATGTTGATGTCATGCTGAAAATACAGAGGACAAAAATGTTAAACGACAGCTTCGACTTGAACCCATCGTATCCAGTTGTTATCCTCAAGAAACCGTACCCCGAGAGGTACATCATTCATAACTTTCCCCAATACAATGGAAAAGAGGGAAATGCCCGGGAGCACGAGAAGCGGTTCATCAATGCACTTGGGATACATGCCAGCAATCATGAACTTCGCATTCGCGAATTTTCTAAGTCCCTTTTTGAATGAGTGTACATCTAGTATAGTGATCTTGCGCCAAACTCAATATGTTCTTAGGACGAGATGATTGCGGCATTCGACAAGAAATTCTTCTTGGTTGAAGATCGAATATCTTTCGTCGACCTCAGTCGTTAAAGACAGAAAATATCTGATAGACTTATAGACTACGCCAAGCGCTTCCAAGAACGTGCCTTCGAGTGTCGAGACTCGATTTTTGAAAAAACCTTGGTCCAGACTTGTATTAGTGGAATGCTCTCGGAATATCTAGTGCATCTAGAAAACTTGAGAATCACAAGTTTTTATTGCCTTCAAGAAGCCACTCATCGTATGAGTAGGTCAGTCAAAGTAAGTGAATGAGATTGACGCCAAGAGCCAAAGTCTAACAAACTACATTCCATGGTTTGCTACAAATCAGATAAATGCATGCATTAGAGACTGAATACTTTTGTTGCAGCATTTAGTTTTGCTTATGTGTCTCATATTTTGATTAAATAGACCTGTTTATTGACACACATTATATTAATGATAAATTGCATGAGCGCTGCAACCAAGCTAATCAACAGCATCAACGACACCTCGTATCTCCATTCTATGAAACAGATTTTTGATAGGTCATCACCTTTCCACACATCGCCTCAGCGGACTTCATCGCTCTCGGCATGTCACCTCTTACGGGTTCCAACACCTTTGAACACATAGCCCCAGCAGGCTCCTATGCTTTTGACAAGACTCCTTCATAAGTCGGGAGCTTAACGACGTGATAATCGCACCATCAAGTATGAAAGGTTACTTCATCAAGTGTGAATAATCGCACTTTCAAACACGAACAATCGCACTTCCAAGCTCAAAAGACGTGACTTTTATTTCATCAAAGGCGAACCAAGGTGCCACAAGAAGGACGGAAATTCAAGAAAAGTTCAAAGTTCATACCACCGCTGCCACCGCATCGCCACGCGCCACCTACAGGTCACCGCACCTTTACCATTGCAACCTCGTCGTCGCCTCAGCGCCCTTTCTTTCGCCGTCGTCGCATCTTTGCCGTCGACAAGCCCTCGCCAGTGCGTCCGCACCTTCGTTGGCGCACTTCGCTGTTGTTGTCGTGCCCTTAACGACTGACCCTCGATGTCGCCGCAGTGCCCTCACCGTTGTTGTCGCCGCCGTGCCCTCGCCGCCACGTCCTCATCGTCACGCCTTTGTCGTCGCACCCTCGTTGTCAGGTCATGCCACCGCGCTCTCGCCGCGCCACCGTCATCGCGCCAACACCGCGCGCCACCCCCGTCGCAAAAAAAAAAAAAATTGCTTATGTCTGTGAAAGATAATTAATATCTTCACGAACATGGGGGCTAATGCTGATGACTACTTTTGCCAAGTGAAACGTGAAGAAGAAAATAATGACACAGCCTGACCCTTCTGGGTGCACCATGGGCGCTGAAAATAATTAACAGTTTATTTAATATACTCATCTTGTAGACCAGTGCGTCTTGAGTATTTAATTATAAACAAACAATCATTAAAGTAGGATAAAACTCCTAAAATTATATCCTGAACAAGTGAGTCCTTGCACCTCGAGGGGATAAAAAATGGTTAAGTAACTTGACCACGGATATTCGCAAAAGACACTTATTATTATCTGTGGACCATAGCACCTCAAACAAATATGCGAAGCAACATTGTCAGGCTATACTGCCTTGGTAAATTACCAATCGATTGTGGGTTATGGCACTCAAGACATGGTGATACCTATCGATTGTGGGTCACGGAACCTGACGATATATTAAATATTCGGGGAATAAAATGGGACTTGTGGTTTGGTGGTCATAGAGGATCGCTGACACAGGCAGACACCTTCACTCTTGCATGCCCGACAGTGAGATTGCAAAACGGGGTGCTGCCTGTGTCAGCCCACTTAGTGTACGAGAAAGAATAAAGGTCATCATAGGCACCCGAGATAGAGACGCGAGATATTCGGGATTAGTTTATGCTTACATCCTAGGTATCCGGATTTGATAACATTAATTTGTTAGATAGTGCTTATCACTTTCGGGTATGAGGTGTTTCAACAAGTCTATAAATATGAAATACTCCCTATGAAAAAGTAGAACAATACTGGACTGAGATTCCAAACTAGGAACTCATCTGCTCCAACTCACTCTCTAGTCGTGCTAAGACTACTCTCGATACTTTTCTCTCCTAAGTGTGCTCTACTGCCCCTATTTCACAGTCATTTATCTCCCCAAAACTGTTGGCATTTGTGGCCATGGAGCCATCAGTTACTTTATGAATGAGTAACAACAAGTATAAAGGCACTCATTTTTATTTTTTTTATTTTTTAATAAAGCCTCTCAGAAGGAGAGGGGGGTTAGGCAGACCCCTACCGGTTTTATTAAATTTAAAAAGATGGGGGGGGGGGGGGGGGACATAAACCTTACCCCTACAGACTCTAAAAAGGGGGGAACATAAAACCTTACCCCTACAGACTCAAATAAAAATAAAAGAAGGGGGGGACATAAAACCTTACCCCTACAAAAAACAACAACCTTACCCCTGGAACCACAAAAAACTATATTAAGACTTAACTTTTCGAAGATTCCCAATACCAGATTTATCCAATTGGATAAGAGCTTTGATATCCCTAGGGATGTTATCATAAGAAGTAAGAAAACCAGAATACAAACTGTCACATCCAAAATTAGCCAAACCATCTGCAACTGAATTAGCTTCTCGATAGGCATGATTGAAGATATAACCATCTGGAAGGATATCTTTAATTTTGTTATCCCAAACCCATGACTTCCAAGAATGGTTGGACCTTTTCCAAGATTCTACTAAGGCTTTCGAATCTGATTCAATAATCAAATTGGTAATGTGGAGACTTTTACACAAAGTAAGCCCATCTAGGAGAGCTCGAGATTCTGCTACAAAGTTAGAACATGAACCATAATTAGAGAAAAAGCCTGCTATAAAGTCACCATTATGGTCTCGCACAATACCCCCTCCTCCAGCATTACCCGGATTTCCTCTAGATGCACCATCCACGTTCAATTTAAATTTAGAATGAGGAGGGAAAATCCATTTAACAAAGATAAATCAAAACTGAGTACGATGGGGAGGATTCAGAGGAAATAAAGGAGAGATATCAAGGTGTCTTCTATCACTGAAAGCATCAATATCACAAACCTTTTTAAGAATAGAATCAATAAGAGATTTAGCATGACGATATTTAGCATCATATTTCCTCCTGCATCTTTCTGTCCAGATCTCCCAAACAATCAAGGCTGGAATAATAATAAATAGCTCATTGTGACGAAAATTAGCAGCTCTGAACCATCTAGATATAGCACACTGAATAGAATCATGAGCTCTAAAAGGCATAATGTAGTTTGAATTCAGAATGTGTACCTAGAATTTTATCCAGATTCTATTCAGTTCATCTGTAAAATTCGAGATTGCGTCTTCTCTTAGTTGACTTTAATAATGGGTCTTAATGTTAAGTCTTAATGTATTGGATAAATCTGGTATTGGGAATCTTCGAAAAGTTAAGTCTCGAATTCATGATTCTATTCAGTTCATCTGTAAAATTAAGACCCATTATTCTCATTTTGGTGCTATAGGCTCGTTTGAATTCAGAATGTGTACCTAGAATTTTATCAGAATTAATTTGATATAATTTTTTATGAAGAATTTTACAGATGTTAATTGACCATCAAGTGGAGCCCATACATCTAATGGATCAAAAGGATTAGGATGGAGAATACATTATTACGAGGTCAGTACAATCCTTATTTTCATGACAAGAATATCATGATAAGCTAAATTAGTGATATTGATTTGTTAGCCAAATGGTTACATGATGAAATGATTAAAGATCATCTATTGTAGCGTGTTTGCTTTTAGGGGCATAATTTTGTTGATCAATATATGATAATGAAATTATTATTTGTGGAAGATGTCCTATATGTGCATAACTTGCATGATATATGACTCCATGTTTAATGTTTAAATTTATGTAAAACCTCCCTATGTTGGGAAGAGTTAATCGTAAATGGTTCGCTTTAAGTTAGCTTAGCAAATAATATTTTTAGATTATTATCAATAATTTATTTAAAAGTGTTATGCAATTATAGAAGAAAATGAATGGTTATGCAGCATTTTGCAATGATTGATCAAAGGGTAGGACATATCCACATGGTTTTAGTGATAATTATGAAATTAAAGAATTTCTATACGAAACTCAACACATATGATTGATAATTTTTTTTTAAAAAATTGATGTCATTTTTACATGACATATAATTTGATCATTTTAATAGTGGGAGTGGATTTAGTATTCTGTTTTTTTGGTATGTAAATAACAAATTTTAGCAGGAAATTAGTTATAAATTGTTGAAAAATTTGGTCATGGCTAAATTTTAAATTATGATGAGAGATGTGAAATAGAACCTATATCATAGGCAAGAAAATTACTAGAAATGAAAAATTTAGAATATTATGTTTGAGTAAAAAAATGTCTCTTGACACCATTCTAAAGAAGTTTAGAATGAAGAATAATAAAATATTCACTCCAGTTGATAGGTATTTAAATTATTTAAAGTAATTGTTCAAGTAAATGGAGAAGATAATTCGAATTTTCAATATACCCAAATAATGGGTAATTCAATGTATGCTTGGTAAATGTATGATGGTTAAATTTGTTTAAATACAAATCTTATAGATTCATGATAAATTTGTTTAAATACAAGTGAGTCAAGAATTTGTATGCTATTAATAGAAATTAAGCATCTTAAATTGTATTTGCAAGTTGATGAACTTAAAGTTCATAGATATACAGATGCTAATTTTGTTGGGAATAAGGATGAAGAAAATCCACCTAAAGTTTTGTTTACCTCTTTGGAGGAGTTGTTATTTCTTGGTAAAGTAGAAACAAATATGTAATGCCTATATACTCATATAAAACTTGGTTTATTACTTTAATATTGTCTCATCTTAATCCCGTTTGGATGGATAAAACACTTCATAGAAAATATGAAGATTGGTAAAATCGGTGGGCTAGTTCACTTATTATGTGATAATCATAAGATTGCTATGAGACTGGATTTTAAATTGAGTTAATAGCTTGACCGGTGATATAAATGTATATTATATTCAAGATATTGTTGAAAAATATAAGGTAAGGTAATTGTAAATTACTTAAGCTGGTATAATAACAAATCCCTTGATAAGGGTAAAAGTGCGGAATTATTTTAAAGCTTGTTGGCTTTATAGGACTTAGGGACGCCTAAGTCGGTGAATTCCAAGGCACTTTTCATGAGAGGCACAATCGCAAAGGCATATAAAACTTCATGATAATGTATATGTTCATAATGGAAATTCCACTCATAAATGTGTGTAAAACTTATGACATATGATATATATTTGTATATTTATTTGACACCTTATTATTTTGTCATGAGTAGATAACCGTAGAAAGTGTGTAAAATCTCATGAAGGTGTGTATGATCACAATGGTAAATCCATTGATTAGTGAGAGTAAATTTTATGAGATACATAAGTATATTTGAATATTATCTGAACTTCAAACTCTTTCATGTAGGGTATATCCATGTTCATTGGGAAAACCTCATGATTGTAGCATGAAGGGCATATTCGTGTATATTGGGAAAACCTCATGATTTGACCATGATGAGCATATCCGTATGCATTGGGAAAACCTCATGACTGTAGCATGAAGGGCATATCTATGTACATTGGAAAAACCTCATGATGATTGTAGCATGAAGGGCATATACAATGATGCTGTGAGAACCTCATGGTTTGACATATTCATAATGGTTAACTTCTTCAGTTGAGAAGAATTTTATGATATGTAGTCCCCACATGGCCAAGTGAGAGATTTTTGGCTCTCATGGCCAAGTTGGAGATATTGGCATTTGTGGCCATGGAGCCATCAGTTACTCTATGAATGAGTAACAACAGGTATAAAGACACTCATTAGTGTGCCATAAATTTCACTTTATGTCTCAAATTCATGGCTGAAATTCAGGAGAGGAGTTACTATTTTAGATGTATATAAGGGGATTAAACCCTATGAGAAAGATGTTCAAAAGGCACAAGAGAGATCTGCTCCTGTAGAAAGAGCCTCTGAATTGTGACACCTAGCCTCACGGCAATACCTTCCTCCATTCCTTCCATTTTCTTCTTCCTCTCCTCTCATTTACGGGACCCAACAAAAACTGCCCCAATCAGTACGGATGTACTCATGTTTAGGTTGACTCGGTGATTATTCCTCGCACCCTCATTTCTACAGTGCTCACGTGGCTGTCCAGCTCGGCACTCGCAAAATCCACCACTTACACCCTTTTGTTAAAATTTATTTTATTTTACTTTTCTAAAGACCGAGGTAGATGAGTGAAGCTTAACCATAGTTAATGGGAGATAATAAGGGTCATGCGACAGAAAAAGGGCCCCCGAGACGCCTCCCTTCTTGCTCGTTGATGTGATAATTTTCCAAATAACAAATATACTCTCTATAAGCATTTTCTAAATTAATAAAACCATATGTACTTTCTAAAATAATAAAAAGCTTCCAAAAAAAATATCACTCTTATGTGTGATTTTCAATGTCTTTTACTCCAAACACAAGTAACTAATATAAGGAATTTTTTCTGCTTTATTTTCAAAAATCCAATCAAACAATAAAACATAAGTAAAAAATCTATCTTTTACAATTTAGGTGCAAACAAATGGAGCCTAAGTTGAAAACGTGGTTTCTATCTTGCTAATTGGCGCTCCTACATTATATAGTTTTATTTCATATATAATGTCTTAAAAATTAGATTTTGGTTAAACAATAGTGGATATATAAAAAGACATCCAAATAATACAATAAATATTATAAAATAATGTTTTGTACACTCCATATGTAATTACTCGTCTCTCAACTCAGACGAGAATGATATGATACTCTTTGATATCTCTTTCCTATTTATCGCCACATGTCCAATGATGTGTGGATGCCAGCCAAACTAATTTTTTCTCACATAGGGCTTCTTTCATTTTTTGGAGTCAAATCCTCTTCCCTTGACACCCCTTAACCGTGTTTCAGGTTTACCCACCCTTAGGGTTCACCCACCGATCCTTCGCTTTTAGGAAAAAAAATTAATTCTATTTTTTAAATATTTTAATATTAAAAAAAAAAACCCTAAAAACTCTAAAAACAGTTTTTTAATTTTAAAAAATAGAGTATTTTTTTCTAAAAACCAAGGATCCGAGGGTGAACCCTAGGGGTGGGTGAATCTGAACCACAGTTAAAGGGGTGTAAGGGGGGACACGTGGCCACCTCAAAGGGTGAAGAATTTGAGTTTTTGTTTTTTTTGAATTTGGGTTCAAGTACTTATTTGTAGGGCTTTCAGTTCACCGAACCAGGCTTCGAATGGCGGCGTTTAGAGGAATATCGCAGCGCTTGTTGGGGCCTCTCGCTAGATCGAGCCCTAATTCCTGTTCCTCCCTCCTTCCTCCTTCGCAGCTCATCTTTTGCAGAGGAATCGCTTCTAAGCTCTTTGTTGGAGGTAATCTCTCTCGCTATTCGAATTTTATTCTACATGGTTTCTTCAATTGTTGCTGTGATATCCTCTGTTTTCTCTGAGTGTTCTAGGGTTTTCCGAAACAAGATAGAGATGGTGGGATCTTTTTGGATTCTCTTAGGCTCTGTTTAGTTAGCAAGAAAAAGGTAAAGAGGAAAAACAGACAATGATAAAAAAATAAAAAAAACATGTAAACGATTACAGTCTCAAACGGCAGAATTATTGTGAAGTAAACTAACAATTTAACTGTAAAAAGGAATCATATATACTAGATATTTATTCGTGGATTTTGCAAATTCACGAATTAATTAATTGAGTGATTCACGACTTTTCGGATAAAAGCGGCCAACTTGGTGACTCTGGGAGTAACCATTTGAGATTTTGCTGCGAAACAAGACAAAGAAGAAAGAAAATTAGGAACAGGAAATGTGCCAAAGGACAACAAGTTAGGAACATATACAAGGCTAAATAAAATACATCCCAGAAATTTATATTTACTACTTGAGCTTTAGATTCCAATGTAGTCTCAAGCAAGGTTCGAAAAAAGGGTTTTGGCCACCGTAACGGTACCGGCCGAAACCGTTACATTACGGTATTGGCCGTTACGCTATTTCCCCCTTTTTTTTGCTTTAAAAAAATAAAAAAAATTTCAATAAATAGAAAAAATAATAAAAATGCAATAAATGAGTAAAAACATACTTCTAAAGCCAATATGAAGTTCAAAATGTAAAAATAATGAAATTAGATGGGTCGAGAGTCTCGAGACTCCAGATACTGATAGGTAGATACAAATATACTATCATTTTCTAACATTTTCTAACATTTCATAATATTCCGAAATAAATAATTTTCTAACATTTAATACTAACATTTCATAATATTCCAAAATAAATACTAACATTAACATTTAATAATATTCCAAAAAAAATACTAACATTTTCTAACAATTCATAATATTCTGAGAAAAATACTAACATTTAATAATTACTATTACTAAGTACTAACATTTGGTGTTTCAAAAAAAAATAGAGAGAAAGGAATATCGAATAGGCGAATACGAGAAATTGAGAGAAGAAGGGTAGCCAAGACCAAGTGATTATAAAGGATTGAGTGAGTCGTGAGAGGCCGAGAGGGAATGAAGTCGAATTATGAAGGATTGAGTGAGTCGTGAAAAGCCGAGAAGGTTTAATTTATAATATAAGAAGTTTGAGTGTAAGAGTGTATGTCTGTAACTCTGAATGTGTATGATGACACTTTGAAGTTTGAACTTTGAAATGAAAATCAAAAGGTCCAAAACACCTCCAAAGTTGCCGCAAAGTGAAAAAACAAAGTAAGAAAAACAAAAAACTGCAAAAGGCAAAAGGCAAAAGCATATTCGCCGAACGTAACGGGCGTAACGGTCGTAACGGGTGTAACGGCCGTAACGTAATGGTAACGGCCGTTACGCGAACTGTACGTACGAAAGTGTAGCGTAACGGTTTCGGGTAATGGGTACCACCGAAACCGTTACGTAACGGACGTTACGTAACGGTTTCAGCGTTTTTTAAAACCATGGGTGCTCAAGGATAGAAATGAAAAGTAGAATGGTAAAATGGGTCTTACAGATTGCGATGATAGAATGAGGAATTCATGTTTCCGGACTACTTAAGATCTTTGAGGCTCTAAGAAATGAAAATGAGAGTTTTCTTTTAATGAGTTACTTTTGTTAGATTTTGGTCTCGAATAGCCAAATCTAGTGCAAGATTTCTAGTAATGGTTCTTGGAGCAGACTCGAATTAGTATGCTTAGTAGAAGAGCTCGAAAGATTAAAATGGATGACCATCAACTTGATTTGGTGAAAATATGCAACAGAAGAGCTCCTACGAACTGTGGACATTTCCTTGTAATCAGAGTTTTTCACTCTCTCTAGGGGAGGAGCCAAAATATGGGTCTTGGGGGTTCAGGGGCGTTTCTTTGGACAATGGGTTCAGGTCCTTCGGGAGAGCTATTATTTAAATAAAATTATTTGTATTTTTAATTTTTTATATTTTATATGTAAGGAAAATTATTCTTTTCGGCGGAATGCGCGACCCTCTACAGCCACCACTTGTCCCTTTTTAACACCCACTAACTTTGATTAAAATTTACTCACCCCTATGGTTCATCCATCTAACCTTGGTTTTTAGAAAAAAAAAATATTAACCTTAAGTTGATCAGTGTAGTCAAGGCGTCTAGGCGATTAGCCCCGGTTAGGTGAGGCGTTGCCTAGGCGATAAATTTAATATAAATATATATATATAATTATATATATATATATATCACGTATATATATTATTATATATAACATCCAAAAGACCAAAACTCCACACCCATATTCCACAAAAACATAAAATAAAAATCTATTACAATCATTCATCACATAACCAAAGACATGTTGATATAGTGGAGTATTAAACACTTCAAAATCTGGGCCAAATACCCAAATTCGTGTCACTGTCGATGTATAATATTATGCAAAGCCCCCCACTGTCCATGTATAATATTAGGCCCAGATTGCGTTGAAAACAATATTTTTAGTTTAAAAAAAAGATATTTTTGGTGAAAAAAATGATTTAGAATCTTGTTATTTCTTTATTACATGTTTTTTTTTTCCTATTTATTGAGATTTTTTTAAACCAAAAAAAAAAAAAAACAAAAATTTACTGGGTTCGACCGCCTAGAGGGGCGCCTAGGCGGTTGAGGCCCAAAATCGCCTAGGCGATGCCTTGACTACACTGAAGTTGATTAATCTTAACCACAGTTAAATGAGGATCTGTTAGCTGCCATGTGTCCCTTTTAACATTCACTAAGTTAAGATTCACTCACCCCTAAGGTTAATCTTGGTTTTTAGAACAAGAAAAAATATTAACCTTGATTTGTTTAAGCTTAACCATAGTTAAAGGGTGACGGACGGAACGCGTGTGGAAATTTTGGGGGGGGGGGGGGGGGGCTATGAACTCATAATTTGGATGGTTATAGAATCGAGGTTGAGCCTTTGCCTCCATGGTGATAATTCAAGGTGAATAATATTGAGGATTGGGGTTCGATCCATCGAATACAATCTATGACTGAAAAAATAAAAGAAGGAAGGCTTGTATCCAAACTCAACAGGGAGCAGATTAGATGGTACCTTCTTCAATCTCCATTTCTCACTAATTTAAAATATTTTATAAACTGGTAACCTTTATACAATTATATAACCCAATGTTATCAAAACCGAAGATGCCAATCTTCTGTAATTAAACTTGTGTGGGCAGGTTTAGGTTGCTAGTGGTTATAGGGCCACCTTAGTCTACAAGAATCAGACTTGAAAAAAATGTTTATAAAAAATAATTAATCTATCTAAAATCCATTGAATTATAGAAGTTTCGATATCTATTTAGAAGACCTAGTACTGACCAATCTAATTAGCTTTGCACTACGAGCCATCCCTTCCATTTGTGAGACTGGTATAGAAGGTAGAATTTGAAGAACAAAATCATTTATCGACATCTCTCCCGTTCGTTATTAAAGAGCTTCTATTGAAATACCAGATCTATCAATATAGAAGCAGAAGTCCTCTACTGTGAGATTTGATTCTGTTTTGGTCATTGTCTTAGTTGAAGTTGGGTTGGAAGGTTTTCTTTGGGCAGGTAAGCTTCTTGCAAGTTGCAAGTGAGTCTTTTGGCCAAGCCTTGTTGGGCAAGGGTTTTGAACCCAAGTCTCTTTTTTTTTTTTGTCCCCAAGTCTCTTGGTATTCCACATTGATTAAGCTTGCAGAAATAACATTGTTATTACAACTTTCCTTCTTTTATATCAATGTAAATAGAGAACAAAATATGGTATCACTCTCAGATAAGTTATAACACATTGTAGAGACCCTATTTTGCACTTCCAAATCCCTTACGGTCGAACAAGCACCCCAATTTCTACAGTTCCTCACGTCGGTTTCAAGTCAAGATCTGGAACTCTCTAACCAATGCCTTTTAGCCTAAACCCTCAACCATACCTTGGACCTAAACCTAAATCTAAACTTTAAACCATACCAGAAGCAATCACCCAAAATTAAACCACAAGCCAAACCTAAATTAGACCCCAAACCAAGGGTTGGCCTCAAATCAATATAGGCCATCGTTTAGAACGGCGGGAGAGGATGTTGTTTAGAACAACGACTTGCCCTTGGAATAGTAAACGAGTTGCTGTTTTGAACAGCGGCCCATCAGTTGCCCATCCAAAATCAAATTGCAGATTTAGCGCTAATACAGTGTAGCGTGTCGGTTCAAAATGGAAAAAGGGGCAGACCACCGTTCAGAACAGCGGCCCTATTGGATTATTGGTAAAAATGAAATTTCTCAAGGCCAATAAGATCATGCGACCTCATTTCAAATTTTGAAGAAATTTTAATCCCATATCGACAAGAGAGGCCATTTCGCCTTATACTTGCACCCATAGTAACAAAGTTTGGGTTCGGAAATTATTCGGCTGGGGTTAAGTTTGGAAAAAATCGATAAATTCATAACAAGTTTGGAAAAATAAAAATTAATAATTATAAAAAAAAAATTTAAGAACATGATTCTAACTAATCTATATACCAATCTGGAATAATTCGTGATAAGTTCGGGAATAATTCGGCAGTTTGCGAACAATTCGGCTGTTCGAGAATAATTCGGCAGTTTGGGAATAATTCGCCGTTTAATAAGTTTACCCCTAAAAAACGAATTATTCGGGTATAATTTGCGAATTTTGTTACTTGGCTTACACCTATATAAACCCTATTCCTTTATCAGTTTGTGAGATTGAAATTCCTTTCTTAAGAAGATGCCTATGGGTGCCTCTTCATCCTAAATGGTTTATAAGGGTATTTCCATGTTGACATTCTGGCGAATCATCATTCTTATTCACTTTTCTTTATTGGTAGTTTTATCTTTATGAAAATGGAAATTTCCTCTCATTTAGAGGTACCTATTAGGTACCCCTTTTGAAATTCAAATGGATCTAAAGAGGAGGTTCTCATTTTCATATTGTTAGAAAAATATGGCGAATCTGAATTTTGTATTTGTCGGTTTATTTGAGTTTAAACATAAAAAGGAATGAGAGAAGTTTAGGGGCCGCTTGGACACACTTCTGTTTTTCTGTTTTTATTTTTTGTTTTTAAAAATTGGAAACTATTTTTTGTTTTCAATTTTTTAAAGTAGGAAACATGTTTGGTATTACTAACTGTTATTTATTTTTAAAAAAGAAAAACAAAAAAACGTGTTTGGTAAATATGATTAAATAATTTCAATTCATGGTGGTGGTAGTGGTGAGTGGTGGCGGTGGGTGTAGTGTGGTGGTGATGGTGGCGGTGGTGGTGGCGGGTGGTGATGGTGGTGGTGGTGGAGGTGGTGGCGGGTGGTGAGTGGTGCATGGTTTTAAAAAACGCCGAAACCATTGTGTTACGTAACGGTTTCGGTGGTACCTATTACCCGAAACCATTACGCTATACACTTTCGCACGTACAAGGTTGTTAAATCGTAATCGAATCGTAAAATCGTTTAAGGACCGATTCGATTCAAATCGGGATTCAAAAGATTTCATTCAAATCTATTGATAAAAGAAAATAATGAATATTTCATTGCATACACTATAAAAAAAAAAAGCGAATGATCTTCATAAAATGAAAAAAAAAACCAATATCATTAAAAATAAATTAACAAAAGTAAACTCATATACCGATTTAAAAAAAAGAAGAAAGTAAACTCATATAATCATATTGTATGAGATCAAGCATAAAAAGACTTGTACAATTAAAAAGACTAATAAAATAAACTATCAAGTTTTCCCAAAATTCAATTTTAACATCTTTCTCCTTCCTCCTTTTTTTTTTTTTTTTTTCCCATTTCACAACAAAGAGACAATTCAAATAGGGGTTTCTTGTTTCTTCTCTCTTCTTAAAAGACATGAAGTACTTTTAGAAAATCAAAAGAATAACTTTTTTTAAGTATCATTCTGTAAAAGGGTTTCATGCTCGAATCGTATGAATCTTACAATTTGTATTGCAAATCGTAATTTGAATCGCAAATCAAATGGGATTTACTCATTTAAGATTTTCACATCCGATTTGAATCGTTTTGCTTGAGATTCAAATCGAATCGTAGAATTTGAATCGTAAATCGTAAGGATTTAATAACCATGCGCACGTACAGTTCGTGTAACGGCCGTTACGACCGTTACGTTCGGCGAATATGCTTTGCAGCTTTTGGCTTTTGGCTTTTGCAGTTTTTGTTTTTTCTTACTTTGTTTTTTCACTTTGCAGCAACTTTGCAGGTGTTTTGGACCTTTTGATTTTCATTTCAAAGTTCAAACTCCAAAGTGTCATCATACACATACAGAGTTACAGACATACACTCTTACACTCAAACTTCTTATATTATAAATTAAACCCTCTCGGCCTCTCACGACTCACTCAATCCTTCATAGTTCGACTTCATTCCCTCTTGGCCTCTCACGACTCACTCAATCCTTCATAGTCACTTGATCTTGACTGCCCTTCTTCTCTCAATTTCTCGTATTCGCCTATTCGGTATTCCTCTTTTTCTTTTTTTTTGAAACACCAAATGTTAGGACTTAGTAGTAGTAATTATTGAATGTTAGTATTTTTCTCGGAATATTATGAATTGTTAGAAAATGTTAGTATTTTTTTTGGAATATTATTAAATGTTAATGTTAATATTTATTTCGGAATATTATGAAATGTTAGTATTAAATGTTAGAAAATTATTTATTTCGGAATATTATGAAAGGTTAGAAAATGTTAGTATTTAAATGTTAGAAAATGATAGTATATTTGTATTTACCTATCAGTATCTGGAGTCTCGAGACTCTTGACCCATCTAATTTCATTATTTTTACATTTTGAGCTTCATATTGGCTTTAGAAGTATGATTTTACTAATTTATTGCAGTTTTATTATTTTTTTTCTATTTATTAGAATTTTTTTGATTTTTTTAAAGCAAAAAAAGGGGGGGAATAGCGTAACGGCTGATAATGTAATGGCGTACTGTAATGGTTTCGGCCGGTACCGTTACGGTGGCCGAAACCGTTTTTTCGAACCTTGGAGTGGTGAGTAGTGGTAGTGGTGGTGGTGGTGGTGGTGGTGTGGTGGAGGTGGAGGTGGAGGTGGTGGTGGGTGGTGGTGGTGGTGGTGGTGTGGTGGAGGTGGAGGTGGTGGTGGTGGTGTTGTGGTGGTGGTGATGGTGGTTGTATTGTGGTGGTGGGTGGTGGTGGTTGTATTGTGGTGGTGGTGGTGGTGGTGGATGGTGGTAGTATTATGGTGGTGGTTGATGGTGGTGGTGGAGGTGGAGGTGGGTGGTGGTGCGGTGGTTGTTGTGGGTGGTGGTGTTGATGGTGGGTCCGTGTTTTCCATTTTTGTTTTAAAAAACAGAGGTAGTAGAAAATTTTTATTACCTTGATTTTCAAAAATTTTGTTACTAATTTTTAAAAACAGATACATGTTTACCAAACATGTTTTGTGTAAAAATTTTCAAAATTTTGTTTTTAAAAACAAAAAACAGAAAACAGAAGTGCAACCAAACGGGGCCTTAGGTAACCTTCTTTCATCGACAGATGGACTGGAGTGCCAATTACCTTCCCCAGTTCATAATTAAACTTCTGTACCAATGTCTTTTTGATTTTCGCAGATTTGAAGGGTCATTTATCTTCTTAATTTATTAGTGACCAACTACACCAAATTTAATGGTTGTTGGCTACTCCAAAATTTTCATATTAGCATGCAAGTGCTAGCATGGGAATGACCTATCTTCGGGCCTCCCTGCCAAAGGTCGCTATCCTACACATATCTTCCACAAGTATATATTGTGTATCAAAAGCATTATGTAATTCAGAGCCTGTGTAAGCTTCCAATCTGAGCAAGTGTTCTTTTTGAACCAAACATTAAGCCAGAGCCAGATCATTGTACCTATGCAAATACAGAAATCTAGCAACTTCCATTATCTGTTCAAATTTCTATATCAAAGCCCTAGGATCTTGTCTATAACTAGTGGATTGGATAGGTTCTTGTGGCAAAACAAGCTTTGTTTATTAGCCAACGACAAAAGAGAAATGAAATGGGATATTGTGAATGGATGACTACTGGGTTCTAAGCTCTATCTCAGGTAAAGGGGAAAATCACATCCTATAGATTTTGCTGCTACTTGGGTGTTGCCTTCAACTGGTCCAAGTATTGCAGTTATAGCATTTCTCATTATTGAAGATATATGTAATATGCTTAAAACCTTCAAAAAACATATTCATGGCTCTCTGGTTAGTTATCATGATGAAAAAGTGATGAGTTTAGGAGCTACAATCATTTTTGCATTTGTGGGAGGGTTGCCAGTTATCAAAGAGATATGTCTAGGGATAGGGCCTTCAAATTATTTTTCAACGGTGAACAACTTCATGATTCAAATTCTTGGTGAGGTGGTTGAAGATCCTGGGTAATTTCCTTCCATAATACTGATATCCCATGTAATAGATGCATCCGCTAATTGAAAATACAATGTGTAGCATAATCCGACTCCCAACTAGGGCCATGAGCCAATTAAATCCACCTGGTCTGCAAACAGGTCACAAGACTAGGGCATGACCATGGGAATTCTGTATATTCTGAGCTGGTGTTCCTAAAGATATGTTCAGCTTAGAAACAAGGCTTACAGAAAATACGGTAAGCATTAGTGACTTCAAATAGGTTAGATCATTTAGAAACCCAGTTCTTAGCCGGCTGAATGTCATGTTTTATTTTATCTCCATTTGTTTCTACTTCAGGAGCTATAGTGGTAACACCTACCCTTTTCCTGCATCAGTTGCATTATGTAAAGGCTAAAGCCCACAAAGTCAACTCAATCCAGATTTTGCGCAAGTTTAAAATTTTTTCTTAAAATCTGAATTGGAAAAGAAGGTAGGTAATGATTACTGGTTACTGTTCTGGATTTCAACATGGGATAATTTTTGGTGCAACTTACCATTATTCTTTTGCTTTTGACTGCTCGCTCGGCCCAACATGTCAGGATCATTGGGCCAAATTTTGGGTATTCAAACTGACCAATTTATAGCAAAACCCCATGTTTGAAACATACAACCTGTATCTATTTACACACCCAAAATGTTTGTAGGCTTGTTTTCCATAGATTTGACTTTGCCCTGAACTTAGATAGATGCCTATCTTGCAGGGCTATCATTTTACACCACAGAATCGGCCCTATCAGAAGCATTTTCACAATTTGGTCAAGTGATTGAAGGTGCCACCCAACTATTTCATCATGTTTAAAACTCTTTTCTGAGTTAAGAATCTTAAATCATTCAATGCTAACATGTTCATTTTCCAGCTAAAATAATAATGGATAGAGTCTCGGACAGATCAAAAGGCTTTGGATTTGTGACCTTTGCCTCAGAAGATGAGGCCCAGAAGGCTGTAACAGAAATGAATGGGAAGGTAATTTTGTTAGTTGACCTTCCCTTGCTCTTCTAAGCTTTGTACAGATATTAGGAATAATAGGGAATTCCTGGCAGGTACTCAATGGACGCATTGTTTTTGTGGATAAAGCAAAACCCAGTCCACGCTTCAGCGATGGAATACCAATAGCAAGAGGCCCCCCTGAACCAACGTCAGACACTTGACTATATATACTCAGATATGCTTCTGGCTCAAATAACTGAATTCATAGAATGTTGAATTGTAACCCAAAAAAAATTCTTATGCCAAGTTCTCATTCTTGCACCATAATTCTTGTTCCAAGTTCTCAAAGGGCCATAAATAATGTGCTGATCTCCGGCTGTTTTCACCTGAGGGAGGTTATCATAAGCACCACTTATGCAAGGGCTTTGGTCCGTGAATAGGCAGCTGCTCTCAAGTCATTTTCACCTTCCACGATTCAGAGCATCAATACCATGTTGAACAACACTGCCATGTTTATATTTTGTTGTCTGTTCCATTCAGTGTGAGAAATGACCTCTGCTAGATCAAGGTTAGATTAAGAGTATACCCTAGTTGTGTTGACAAAAAAACTGAATACTACTATTAATTTGATCCCAACACTAGCAGCAATAGCAGGTGGAATGTTATACTAGGGCGTGATCCCGAAAAATAGAAAAACAGTTGTTTTGATGCATTTTTGGAACGAAACAATTCTGACAAAAAATGTGCCTGCTTTAACAGAATTTTGGGAACCAAAATAGTCACAATCAATTCTCAGAAGCAGCGAGTTGCCATAGCCATTCACCTCCACTGTCACTCCCTCTGCATGCACACCCACCCACTTCTCAGATACAGAGACTGAACTCACCACAGCCACCATGACCTCCCTTCACCCCAACCCCCACCGCCTAGCAACCTGAAATCACAAAAGCCAGCTGATTAGGCTTTTTTGTTGACTGAAAAGGCTATATACATCTAGATGGGGTGTAGGTAGGCTTGGTTCTAGTGAAAATGTGAACATAAAATAGCTTGGTTTATCGGTGAAGAAACTGAACAAGGTAACTTTTCAGTTTTGCAGTAATAAAACACAAATTCTTCTATGCTGTACCAATCAAAAGGGCTAGCATCTGCTTTTAGAAGTTAGGATTAGAGTTTATATTAAATGAACAATGAAATAGATAGATTATGACCTTTAGCAAGCTTCTTTAAGCTCCTTAGGTTGTTGAGATAGGTAACGCTCTTTTCTTATTCCCACTCTAAAAGAAGAGTTATAAACCGAATTTTTAGACCATTTTAGGGGTATGGAACCAACATCGTAGTTTAGGTATAGCTTGCCGAGTATAAGGACTTGTTGCAATTGCAATTGAATTAGAGTTTATACTAAAGAGGACACTGATGAACTCACTTTTTTGGGTGACATTAGCAATTTTCTTCTCATGAACTCAATTGTAATTGGCTATGATCTGATCTGTCTGACTAAAGAGCATTGCTGAACTCACTTGTTTGGGTGGACATTAAAAAAAAATTTATTTTTCTAAAACTTCAGAGAAAGCATTAATTTCCTCTCGATTCATATTTCCCTCTTTAGGATCTTTGTAGCCCAGTGGTATAAAGGCCCAATAACTTCTTTCCATCTCATATGTCATTGCCACTAGGCTCCACCTCAGGTTGTAGCAAACGGTAACCCAAAATTTTCCGTCCATTTGAAAAGTCAAGAAAGCTGTCAAAGCAATCGATGATGTTACGATTAAGGAGCCAAATCATCTCCGGTGATAACCGGATTTGGCAAATCCGGTTATCACCCCTAGAGGTCACCACGTGTCTCCTTTGACACCCCTTAACCGTGGGTAAGGTTCACCCACCATTGTCTCTTTCCTCTAAAGTCTAAACATCATCTTCCTCCTCCATCACAACTCTCTGCAACTGATGAAGGTTGGGCCAGTAGTCCAGCAAATCCGAAGGCAGCAACCAGTGCGATAAAACATATAAGAATTAAAATAAAAGTAATCTCTAATTTAGAATATGCCTTTTTTTTTTTCTTTATCAAAAAATGATACATGATTTGAACCAAAAATAAATAAAAAATGATACATGATATTTTAGCAACACCAACAAAGTTCACTTGAAATTCTAAATGCCTGAGACCCTTTGGATACTTAATTGTAGGATCTAACTTTCTACAGCGATATCCCTCAACAAAATACGAAATCCACCTCATTCATATGCCACCAAATGTATATGTAATGGCCTGTTAGGCTCCAGAAAAGTTACGGAATAGGTTCAGTTGCTTTCCATTTGCAGCAAAGTTCTTTAATTGAGAGCTGGTAGTGAAAGATTTGGGTTTCTTCTCCTATGGAAAATTCGGATTCTTCTCCTTCACAGGCTTCTCAGCCGACTACGGAGACTGTTGTTTAGCAGTAATTTCCTTTGTTGTTGCTGGACTAACATGGTTGCATGCATCTTCACCAGTTGCAGAAAATGGGGAGGAGCAAGGAGGAAGATGAAGTTCAGAGGAGAGAGAGAGAGAAAGGAAAGTGGGGATTCTCACACGTCCCTTAAACTTCGGACACATTTCCCTAAATTTTATTATTTTAATAATTAATCGTTACTTACTGGTTTTGAGACTTTCACATGGACGGAAATTTTTGGGATTACCGTTTTGTTACAATTGACGTGGAGCCTAATGGCGCTGACATATGAGATGGAAAGAAGTTATTGGCTGGGTAGAAAGGCATTGCCGCCAAGTTTCACCGGATGTGGTGAGAAAATTTGGGAAAGGACACCTAAAAAGCAGGCTAAAGATAAGGTTTGAACCAGGCTAATGATAAGGTTTCATCAATTCTGCAGCATTCTTTTGCTTTTGCGGGGGCTGTCTTTTACAACGACTCTTTGGTCATATTCAATCCCAAATCCTAATCTAACAAGCCTTTTGCAGCCATCTTCGACGACCCTTCCCCCATTTGAACCCTTCAAGCAGTAGACTTTCTTCGTTGACAAATAATACAATTTTCAAGCAGTACCACTCCCCCCCTCTGTCCATGACGGCCAAGTAGTTGAAATATAACCTGTCCTGTTGGTCAGAGGGTTAAGGGTGGTGTGCTACCATAATCTTTAAACCAATAAACAGAACGAAGCTTTACAGGCTGTAATGTATCTATCAGTCCTTACCATCGATTTGATGTGAGCATACAAGTGTACCATACAAGATGGTCTGTATAGATTTATAGTATGTAATGTAATGTAATTGATACACTGGATCATCTCCCCTTTCTTTCGAATACAATGCATTTAGTATAACTAAAATTTGGAATGAAACGGAAGAATAATGACCACTTTTTTGTTCACTTATATCTGTGTGATATTGTAACTGTAAAAATAACGGATTTTTTATCTGAAGAAAACAAACATCCAAAAAGCAGAGAAAATCGAAACCCCAGAAGCCATGCACATCATATCCAATCTCCACTCTCTCTTCAACTTCCTCTGTTTCCTCTCCTTCTTCTTTTCTAAGAACTCCTCGTACCTCTCCCGTCCTTCCTCCTCTCTTCCTCCCCTCCTCCTCCTCCTCCTCCTCTTCCCCGATTCCAATGCCCTCTCTAAAATTACCATACTCTCCTTCCCATTCAAATTCACTCCGTCCATATCCTCCACCTGTAAATTCACCTCCCTCACGTGCATCTCCCCTCCCTCGCACCCCCCGCACGTGACCAATATCCCGCACTGTACGAACTCTGTCGATCCCCGATCTACGGCCAAGATTGTCGCGTACCTCACCTGCATCTCCCCAGACAACCAGTGCCGCTGCACCGAAACAGGGCTCCAGCCTGAGAGGTTCGCCGCTCTCCGTCGGGTCGGATCAATCGCGATCCAGCTGAGACTCAGATTATTGGCCAAATCCTTACACGTGTCCTGCCCGTTGGGCTTTTCTATGGGTGTTGGAACCATGTCTTTCGGGTCCAGAAGGTCGATTCGGAATGGCGATCCCCGGAACCAACCGGATTGGGTCTCTGTCTCCTGGACCTTAGAGAAGATGAGCTTGTTCCGGTAGAAAATATCGACGGCGGAGATTAATTCCGGCGGAGGCGCTGATGGAGGGTGGTGGGGATGATTTTGTACAGGGGGGTGTATGAGAAGGGGGAAGGAGTCGGAGAAGAAGGAGCGGTGGCCGTCGGGGAAGGTGGAGATAAGCTGGTGCATACGTGGGTTATCTGTAGATGGCCACGTGGAGTGGCAGATGTTTCTCCAGAGGTTTTCTTGGGTGGAAAGCGCGTGTAGTTGTGAGGACGCGCAACTCGCGGATGCGAGTGTTGGGCCGTCGAGACGGGTGAGGATGTGTGTCTCAAGAACGTCAGGATGGACGGCCAAGATTCTGGTGGCTCCGTCTTCATCGACGGTCGTCGTTGATTTAGGCGTACAAGCCATTCTTTCTAACAGTAACAGACTCTTCTTCTTCTCTTCAGTTCTTTGTTTCTTTTAGTCAGTGATCGAGATGGGATTATATAGGGCTCCATGGCTCTTTCTTCTATCTTCTTCTTCTTACAAGTTACAAATAAATGACCCCCTTTACGTCATTAATTACGGAGTCTTACCATTTCCAGTTTTAGGAGGGTTACTTTTGTAATTTAGTCTTTTGATGTCTTAGTTTGCGTTAAAAGGTGGTCGGCGGTCTTCAGGAGTCGGCTTATGAGGGAGGATTACCGTACTCTGCGGAGTACTATTTTAAATGGTGGTGTGGGGTCCCAACACCGCTGATTCGATAAGCTTATACGTATGCGACCATTGTCTGTATTTACTTTTCCTACTTTAAAATATAGAATATATATATGTATATGGGCCGGAGACGGAGAGAGGTTACGTCATGCTAAAGATTTTTTTATTGAGATTCTACGTTGTAGTCTAACTCCCTCGAATAAAATCTATTTTTTTATTATTATTTTTTTCGTAACGTCTGTTATTTTATTCACACTTTGAATTTTTCTACGTTTGTGTCATGCTTAAGCTGGCATGTTGGCCAAAAGATATTTATTTTTAAGGTTAAAACTAACCCATATGTTTTTTTTAATAATAAACTATTCAGTCTCCGTTGTGGTGAAACATATATTGTATTTTAAAAGTTTTTTCTTCGTGGGAAAGAGTCCTATCTTTTTAGGTATTTTGCAAACAACATTTCCTTTTGTGATGTTGCAGGGGCGGAAAGTAGAAATTTTTTCTTTGAGGGTCCGAAGTACAAATATCAAGAAAAATTAATTGATCGGGGTATGGGGCCTTAGTATTAGCCCTTAAGATTTTTTATTTTTTTTAATGATGGATCCATTATGGTCATAAAATTTGTTAATATTGCATTTCAAAAAAGGTCTAGTAACAATAAAATTAATCATGTGTCCTCCCTTTTGATCGAGTCATTATTTAAATAACATTAAGAGAAGGGAAATGCTTAACTATTTAAATAACATTAAGAGAAGGGAAATGCTTAACTTACCGTGCATTTTATTATGTTACAAAATGCTAGTCTTCATTAGTTCATACCCATTTTTTTAATACCTACTAACAATGGTTAAGATTCACTCACTCTTAGGGTTCAACTATTTAACCTTGATTTTTATAAAATAAAATAAAAAATAAAAACTTTAAGTTGGCTAAGCTTAACCCCGATTAAAGGGGTTCATATTCACTCATCCTTAAAATTCATCCATCTAACCTTAGCTTTTAAGAAAAAAAAAATACTAATCTTAAGTTGATTAAACTTAACCACAATTAAAGGAGCATGAACAAGACTCATGGTAGCCTGTAGAGGTGTGGTACGCAGAGAAAGAATGAGGCTCACCCATTAAAAAGGTTACAATAATATTTGCATAAATTTTTTAACAATTCTTACCTAAATTATGGATAGAATGGTGGATTAATAAAAAAGTTAAAAATTAATGGAGTAAAATACAAAATTACAAAATATAAGAGGTATTTACAAATAGATAAAAAGATTGATTTTTTTTTAATTAAAAAAAACATTTTATAATAGGAACCCCGATTTATGCGTTTGTCTGCATGGAAATTGCATTTTTCAAAAAAAAATACTCCCTTTCATAAGTGGATTTTTGATTTAGAAAAATCATGTGCGTGCCGGAGAATATTGATTGTCTTTTTAAAGAGACTTTCCTTTAGAAGCGGGTTCCTCTTGTCTCATTGTTTTCCAGAAGACATGAAAACAACACGCGCACACGCGTTGTGGTTCGGCCAATTAGCGGAGATGAGACTTGCTACTGCCTTTTGCCGTCTTTTCTTCCGTTTTAAATAAATAAATAAAGCTTTTCTGACGTGGGCTCTAACCTTTGTGCGATTATGGGTACATATGAAGTGGGGGACAAGTCAAAATCACGTGAAGAAAATGAAACGACTTCTTCCTAAATTATCGCCAGGTGCCCAATTGTGGATGCCTGAGGGCCCAACTCGGTTGTCAATAGACGAATTTTTTCGCCTAATATAATTCACACAGTCACACCTCTCCTGCAACAGTGGGTAGTCTGTATATCAGCTTGAGATTATCTCTAGCAGACGCCCGAGGTGGGCACTCGGGTATCCACACAACAAATGACATGTAGCGATAAAAAGGGGAGAGATATCAAGTGGGAGAAGTCAAAATCATGGGGAGAAAATGAAATGACTTCTCCCCCTTTTTATCGTCACATGTCTTTTGATGTCATGGATGCCCGAGCACCCACCTTGGGCGTCCACTAGAGATAATCCAAAGCTCCTATGAATGGGATTTGGTCCGACCAAATCCATCTGGCCTTCATGACCTTGATTTTAGAAAAAATATATATTAAAAATTAACCACAAACGTAAAAATTTATCAATATGGGTTAAATGAGTAGTTAAAGGGGCTCTCTGAGTGAGGTTATGTTGGTGCCTAGCACTTAGAAGCAAAATATCCCTACAAAATATGTTAATTCATAAATTTGCATATAAATGATTGCAATAAATTTATATACATAAATATACGTGAATCACCTAATTAAGAAATACTTTATTAAAAGTTTTTCTTAAAGATAGTCGAAACCTCCCATTGTGCAAAGGATATGAAAGTTTTATCTCCGAGATTCAACTTAACTCATATTCACTCTAATTTATCCCTACAAGCTTGCACTGCTTGGCGAAAGACGACAGTACTCAACCTCCTTTAGAATGCTCATTTACTAATGATTTAAAATAAAATATTTAAATTATCTAGTCCCATATACCAAGGTATTCCACATGAACCTTTGGGTTTTGGTAACACCTAAATTAAAAACCATTAAATTCAACAATCCCGCATTTGGTTTAAATTATACTTATATACGGGCATTCAAGAATATCTTGTGCATGGTGAAGGTGTGTTTCGATTGGAATCTCCCGTTCATGCAAACGGATCAAAGTTAAACAAGGAACACAGTGGATAGAACCTTGAACTATGAACCCGTATAGACTAACCGGATCCATCACACACATTCTTTTCAGAGGTTATTCGTACCAAACAACTCAACACTCTTATGTCCATGTTTCAATCCCAACTTATTGAGAGCTCTAGAGATAAGTTTCAACTCATAAGATGTGATAAATTTTCGAGTCTCAAAAATGTGAGTCTATCAAGAGTGCTATTGTTACACTCCTACTATTTAAGGCATATAATACCCATTAAGAAAATTTTTAATAATTCTCAACCTAAAACCATAGGATCATCTGCAGGTTAACAGTTTGCAGGCTATGCATTATCCACATATTCTCAGGAAAGGATTCATCTCGTAATAGATACAAAAAATAAACTTCATTGATGCTAGTGCTCTACATTTATTTTAACACAGACTTGTTTGTCCCATTGAACCTGAGAGTCTCATCATGTTGGGTTTCCACCCGGAATAACTAAATAGAGACTTTAGCCTCATTCCTCTACATGTTACCAAGACTTTGTCAGAGTACTTGGCCAAGAGTTTGCCATTTTCAGGATTTACTGTACTGAGTGACATTAATTCCATCAATTTCCCCTTAAAAGCTTCCCATATCTGTCTTCCTTAACTTTAGTCACAAAAATGCTGTGAAAAGTACATTGGTATTTATCATACCGGCTCCCAATCAGTTCACGCATGTCGAGTAAGCTGAATAATAAATTTGTCTGCTTGAAATATTCTCTTGTTCTTCCTTTGTCATTGCATTAGCTATTTTTTAGTTCATCCCTCCTCTCACTACTTCCAAGAATTCATCAAAAGTGTGACCTTGCAATTCTGGTGAATTATACCAATCTCTATCTGTCAATCTTTCTACTATGTAAAAGTCACTTGATAACAATTTAATATAATGAAGTGCACAACACTCTCATATAATAATCCAATAACAATTGGAAGAACTGGAGATATTAAAGCACCAATAACATGATAAACCACAAAATAAGTTATCGCAATACTATGAAACATTAATATTTACAAAGTATGTCATTTACCCCATTTGACCGATGGAGCTTCTATCTTTTCATTCTATTACCATTAGCATGCTTTAAAACCATAATATTTCCATTGTGAGTGTGCAATATTCTCTACTATCAAAACATTTAAAACATGCATCACAGATATAACTAACTAAACAATAAGAAGTCCTTAGATATAACCCACGTGTAAAATAAAATAATATGTCATGGAAATCCATCAAATTAAAACTATAAGACATGCAGTCAAAACACCAATAAAATGCAAGTCAATTCAATTGGAGTAAATTATCTTCAAATTGTTGGTGCCTAGAACCTAAAAGCAAAATTAACCCCTGCAAATATGTTAATCCATAAATCTGCACATGAATGATTGTAATAATATTTATATATAAATATACATGTATCACCCAACTAAGAGGCACTTTATTAAAAAAATTTCTTGAAAATAGTCGAGGCCTCCCACTGTGCAATGGATATGGAAGTTCTATCTCCGGGATTCAACTTATCACAGATTCACTCCGGTTTATCCCCACAGGCTTGTACTGCTTGGTAGAAGACATAATTTTTTTTAAATATCTAGCCCCATATAATCTGGAAATTTCAATTTCATACGGTTAAAGAACACCCATCAAATAAGAATTTAATCTGATAAAATTTATCACAAAATTGACAGTCTCTCTTTAGCTTTTGTAGTTTCGGGTTGCTGATTTAGCTCAATTAAGGACCAATCCAAAACTGATGATCCGATCAGACCATCTCAAGTTTCTAATCAATTAGGATTGACCCAAAGGGTCTGTCCAATTAGTCTAGTCTAGAGATGATCTATTTGGACTATCAAACAAATTGACCCGGATGTCTGCCTAAAAAGACAGTCTGGTTGGATCAATCTAACGGGTCCGAACTAATTAGTTCAATCCATAGGGAAGTTTTTCGTAGTGTCATGACATAGTTTGACCACTGTTTGGATGACCAAAATATAAAAATTCTTGATCGTCGAAATCTGTCTTAGATTAGGCTTCCTGTACCTCTGCAACAAGACTCAATTCTAAAATAATTTCTTCAAAGTTTCGGCCTAACAAAATTGGTCTCCACTAAAATTTCTCTCATCCTCACCCTCTATTTATAGATGAGACAAGGTCTCCATAAAGAGCACAATACTCAAGACACCCAAAAGACTCATACGTTTGAGAATTAAAGGCATGAGTTTCACTCATGAAAAGGCACGCCTATGTAACCGATGGGTAATGAAGTGTCTCAAGACAAATAATCAAGATATTCCGCATGAACTTTTGGGTTTCGGTAAATCCTAAATTAAAAACCATTATTTAAATCATTAAATTTAACCGGCCAAACGATTTTAGTCTGGCGAGGGCAAGACCAAATCTATTCTCTTTATTGGGGTGACATGATTCCACTCCCATTAGGTGTTATACTTGAGATGATTACATGTAGGCCAATTCAAATGTGAGGCATCTAACAACATATACTAACACCACTAATGGAAAGAGTACCAAAAAAAATTATGAGTTGATGATGGATTATGGTTATTGAAACCTATGAGGAAAGTACATAATTTGATACATATGAGAACATTTATCAGCTTCTAGTTGGCTGCAAAACTCTTTCCTTCAAATGGGGAGGTCGTCCAACCTGCGAGGATACTCTGACGATCAAATCAACACAAGAGATATGGGACAAGGGTGGCTAGAGAGGAGAAAGACTGATCGAGCTTGAGGGTTAAAATTCGGATCCCATTTTCCAACCCTAACCAAGCCTATTTATAGATTTAGTAGTAAGATTAGTTAGTTGTATTACAATTCCAACTCGTGAACAGAATTAGAACTTTCCACGCACGTTTATCTACGTGACAGAGATTAGAGCTTGCACGAGATCTATGGGATTGAATGTAATTCCTTTCAAATTGAGAACTTCTTAATATAGATCGAGTGGTGGTATTATAGCTCGGAAGATCTCAACACGATCTAAAGGTCAATAGCTTGATTTGACCGGTCTAATCACGAGTCAAATGGTGGGATCTTCTAACCGAGCTAGTGGTCAATTCAGGTAATAGAATCCTCTTGATTGAGTTCATGGTCAGGTCAAGGGTAGGGTTTTTTAACTAAGCCAAAAATTATCTAAGTATTGATAGGTCGATTTAGGGTAATGTAATGCTCCCACTTGTCTCAAGTGTGTGAACTGATTTTTACCCTTACAAAAACATGTCACATTTTGTGCGACTATGGAATGAAATTGAATGCCAAGAAACCTTTACGAGGAAAGATAGATGTAATTCAACATGGAGACCTGACAAAAACTATCAAGTGCTTCTACTATGATGAGATCACAAGGCAAGATTTTTGTCTATAAATCCTTGTGAGTTGCCTTCATAAGAAATATTAAGATTACAAGATAGAGCTGCTTTTAGGTGCCTATAGTTCTAACATTATTCAAGACCTCGCCTAAGGATATTAGGGCATAAAAAATAATGCTTTAAAAATTGCATGCAACATATAATTTTATATGCTCTATTTAAAATACTAAACCTTAATTTGTTATTAACTAAATATAAAATTATATGCAATATATGAAATTATTTGCTTCAAGCTATTTAAAAATTATTCTAGGCATGATTTCAATTAAACCTCGGACATTCTAAAATGATGTGATCCTGCTAGCAAAGTCCCAAGATTACAAGCAATCCTATCTTGTGAGTCATTTGTTCTTCGGGAGTATTACATATTTCAATGAGAGTTATTTTATTTAAAAGAGAGTCTTGCGTACTTATATATCTTTACTATTATTTATAAAGAGAATGCGTCGGCTAAAAACATTGATTGAATTTTCTTATGATGACAAAATTATATTTATGCTTATCCTATTTACTTATTATAAAGAGAGCGGGCTAGTAAAAAATGTTGATTGTATTTTCTCATAATAACAAAATTATGCTTATCTTCTATTTTTTTTTCTCTACTATTGTAATAAGAATAGGGCATATAAGCATTGATTGAACAAAATTGTCTGCACTTATTTTAACTAACATAATGAAAATGACTATTACAATGAGAATTCTCATGTTAAAAATGTAGATTAAAAATTTTAAATGATAAATTTACCATTTAATTTCAAAATATTTTTATTACAGATTTATGGCTAATTTGGTATTTTTGAAGAAAAAAATTGACTCTACGTCTCTCTCATTTCATACTTTCTCACGTCTCTCTCACACGCACACACATGCATCACGTGAAACTCACTAAGGTCTTCTTCATACTCTCTCTCCCCCTTCCCTCTCTCTCACTTGCGACCCACTAGTACTATTATAGAGAAAATGGGGATGTTCAAAACATTGATTGAATTTTTGTCACATTGACAAAATTACCATTGCACTTATCTTCCTCTATCTTCTCTACTATTATAAAGAGAAGATATATTTTTTTTACATTGATTGAATTTTATTATTTTGATGAAATTACCCTTATATTATCTTTTCTTTTAATATAACGATAAAATTACCCTCTCATTTATATATTTTCTATCTCTACTATTTGATACTATTGGCAAAATTACTATTAGAGAATATGGTTCTTAAAACGTTAATTGAATTGTGTTACTGTTGACAATTTAAAATCAAAATGATAAATTTATCCTTCTAATTATATCTTCTCTATCTCTACTATTATGATCATCATTGACAAAATTATCCTTAGAATTAGGGCCCTTAAAAATATTTTGATTGAATTTTGTCACTCTTAACAAAAGAATTAGTCTAGGGATACTCCCAAAGTGTACTCCCAAATCCTAACCATTTATCTCAATTATTAAACGGTTAGGATTAAAATGACATGGTATTAGAAAAGACAAAATAAGTCAAGTCAAATCTTAGTCCTTAGTGACTGGTTGTAAACGGTTAGGATTAGGGTGTACCCATAGACCGACTCTTAACAAAATTACTCTTACACTTGTCTCCTCTACTATTATAATAAGAATGACAAATTTTTTCTTTCACTTAATATCTTCTCCATCCCTACTATTCTGATTAGAATAAGACACTTATAAATATTAATTGAACAAAATTATCCTTATATACAATTATATTTTTACTAACTAAATAAAAATGACTATGATAATGAAGATTCTTATGTTAAAAATGTAGATTTAATATATTAAAATGTCAAAAATGTAGATTTAATATTTTAAAATGTTAAATTGCTCGGTAACTTAAAATATTCTAGAGTAATTTTATAATTTTACAATATCCTCTCTCCACTCTTCGCCTCTCTTCTTTCATATTTTCTCACTTCTCTCTCACATCTGCATCACATGGGTCACACTAGGTTCCCTCTTTTCATTTCCCTTGCTCACACAAGCATCACACGTGTGGCCTACTAGTCATTTATAATATAATTAGTATACATTATATCTTGAGTGTCTATGTGGCTAGTTTTTTTTTTGGGTTAAAGAGAGTCGTATTAGAAAACCAAAGAAGGTCAAGTACAAAGTATCAGTGGGCCTTGACGTTCCCCGAGAAAATAGCCCAAACATAGGCGACAAATGACGAATACTGACATTTGAGCCCTTTGAATAGGATCATGAGCTGTTTTCGAAATTATATTCTTAGGAAAAGAAAAGGATGCACAAGTAAGGATAGTCTTTAGTGGGAAGAGCTCAGGCATTGAAAAAGGCTATTTACATATTCATTAGTACTAGTGGGTGGCACGTGCAATGCACGTTAGAGAGAGGGGAAGGGGAGAGACTAGGAAGAGAGATCCTAGTAAGGACATTTTGAAAAAAATATATGTATTTTGGGTATAGAAACTTGAGGGACCTTTTAGATTAAAAAAAAATTGTGAGGGACATGTTAGTATAGAAAGGGAAATTTTCAGAACCAAAAAGCCTTACTTTTTTTTTCTTAAAAAGTAATTACCACGTTGAGAGGGTGTGCCTCTTTATTGAGAGAGATCAAGCAGGGAACATGAGAGAAGAAAATGATAAAAATTTGAGAAAATTGTGGAGATATAGAGTGATTATTGTATTGTTAGTTGTATTTGATATTACTTCAATACCCCTAGTAACTTTTCTCATATAAAATAAGATAACATAATATCTTAATTTTTTTTTTATATGGAGTTACAAAATAGGAAAAATATAAAAAAATTACCTTACTAACTACACTACGTTCACAGTAAGATATCATAAAATTGTGACTCATTAGGAATATTAGAAAAAAATCAATTAACTATTTAACTCCACTTCTCTCATTATAATAGACTAGCAGGTGGCACATGCGATGCACGTGAGAGTGAGGGGAAGGAGTTAACCACAGTTAATAAGAGTTAAAAGGGACACATGTTAACCTGCGGGTACGATTGAACTCGCTAGTGGCACGTGCAATGCACGTGAGAGTGAGGGGAAGGAGTTAACCGTAGTTAAGAGGAGTTAAAAGGGACACTTGTCAACCGTGGGTGCAATTGAACTCTCCCCGAGTTCAATTGCGATTGGCCGTGATTCTAAATAGATAGATGAGCAAGGGTTAGTTTGAGAATTAAATTAAAACATTAAATCAAAGGTAAGGGTAGTTTGAGAATTAAAGTAAAACATTAAATTAACATATTGTTATTATATAAGAGTATTTTGGAAATTTCAGAAAAATCATCTAGGCATGCCTCTTGCATTATAATATTAAAGATAAAGAAGATGTTTGAAATAAACAATCTTTCAAATAATTAAAGAGATAGAAACTGGGTAATCCGGTAACAAGCTTCACCCTGCCCTTTTTTGTGTTTTTTGGGTAGTTGACCCTGCCGTGTTGACCACAGAGATTCCGGGGGGTTAAGAAGACAAGGTCATCGATCCAAAAATAAATAAAATAAAGATAAGGTCTGACGCGGCTAACTGGTCGTTTTTGTCATGCCCTTTAATTATTGGCGAGTCAAGGCCTCTTGTCACGACTCAGTCCAGGAAAGAGCCAGTTAGGTACACGCCCGATTTCAAGACAAATCCTTCGGCTTAGCAACAGCAGACACCTTAACGTCCTTAACTTCCCGAATCCCATAAACTCGCCTCAAATTTGATAATTACCGTTGTTCCTCAGGGTGTGTTAGTTTGGTAAGAGAGTCAAAAATAATAATAATAATAATAAAAGAAAAAAAGTAACCAACGTGAGTTGTTTGAGCTGATGGTCAGGATCACGTCTTAGGAAGCGGATGTTCTGAGTTTGATTCCCTCCCCTTATTTGCCACCCTCCGGTATCCCGACTTTCTTGGTGCATGTGGAGAGAGGGCTCTGACACATGCCCGGCCGACCTAGTCAAGTTCTCTAAGAGGCCTGGATACCCCGTCACCGAAAAAAAAGGAATGGAAATTTAACTTAATTTGGGAAAAAATTTGTCACTTATGAGAACGTACAAAAAAATGAAAGTACATTTTTTTGTACACCAAAGACAAGAAAAATGCAATAATTTTTTTTTTTTTACTCTCACTTTCTCGCCTAACAAACGCACCCTTAAGAACTTAGGATCGTCTCTAGCTATAGCAAGAGACGATCTTTATGTCTGCAAGCGGCAATGTATGGTTTCATTCTTTCGAATGTTTGTAGGTGTTTATAGGCTCATCATGTTTAGTCCGTTTATAAGTTAAGGGTTCGGCTCTCTACCCACCATCTGAGATTGCAGCCTAACAGTACAACTACCAAAAATAAATTGATGATAACAAGATAATGTTATAATAATAATAATAATAATAATAATAATAATAATAATAATAATAATGAGAAGAAGAAGAAGAAGAAGAAGATGGATGATCATGATCATATTTACATTTAAATATGTCGTGAATCTCTTTTGTTGACTACATATCAATTAGGATTTATTTAGAGATTAAGATTTATTAGCAACGGGGATTTTATGTCATGATATATATTACGTGAACTAGACATCGACGTTAGCCTAATTAATTTTTGCATTACGAATGTATAGCTGTCAACTATATCTAAATGATATCACTGATTGAAGTCTAATGAGAAACATTATCCTCAAATGCGCAAATAATTTTAACTCAAATTTAATCCGCGTAACCATCTAATCTATCACATTCTGTTTGGAGAATCATAGAAGACCCTTAGGTGGGTCACATGCCTTGCGTGCCTTTGTAAACACAAATACTGTTTGTAGGAGATGTTATTTATGTCTTCTATCCCTATCAATTGAACCTACGGTTCACCCAATTCCCATTATTTGGCACCGTCTCCTAAGCGTAAATATTGGTGATAATTGTGTTTAAAATGTAAATATTGGTGAGAATGCATAATTTCTTGTTTACATCCAATGTCCTATTTAGATTAGGTTTTCTACTTGGAGTAAGGTTTAGTCTTAGTAACCCAAACCTCTGAACTTACTACTCGCTCATGCTCTCAAACCTTGATTTCAATTTGGGAGCGTAGTTTCAACTTTTGTAGAATGTAATTTATGATTTTTGGAGATCACTTGGCACTTGCTTAGATAGTCTTGTTTAATTTTGTGTAAAGATTCATTTTTATCCCCATTTTTTTAGGTTAACAGAGATATATTTTGTCATTTTCCTTTGTAAAATTCAAAATTCTTGTAAGGTTTGTTAATTATTGGTAATCTTATATATATTGGCCCTTTGGCACTCTCAACCTTATCCTAAATTGAAATTTGACGCTTTTACGTATTCTCACTCCTACTCCCGCTCTGGCTCTGGTTACTTAGGTTTTAGTATCTTCAAGGGCAGGCCACAGGGGTCTTAGCCCCCCCACCCACCCACCCCCCAACAAAACTTTTGAGAAAAAAACTAATTTATATTATATTATTTAATTTAAGAGGGCATACACATGGGGCAAGAGGGTAGTTGCCCCTCAAACTATTTAAAAAAAAAAAAGCTAAGTCTTGTATTATTAATTTAAGAGGGCCTAGCCATGAGAATGGGAGCAGTTGCTTATTAACTTTTATATATATATATATATATATATATATATATATATATATATTACAAATGACTACAAATAGACGAGATGGCTCACGAACTTGGACCTAAAAAAATGGGGGCTACGCCCTCAAACCATCACCTCCCTGGATCAAGAATATTTTGTACTTGCATAATCATTCTTCACAAGCCCATCAATAATAATTACTAGCATTATCAATCAATTACTTGCATAATCATTCTTCACAAGCTCATCAATAATAATTACTAGCGTTATCAATCAATTACCATCCCCCCGGTGCCCAAACAAGAAAAACCTAGCTCTACCCCTGAGCGTCTGTTTATCATGCAAGATATGTATTATGGACTTGATACAATTCATCGTAACGAACCACGTATATCACATAAATCATTGTCCTGTAGTTATTTTTTTTCCCTCTGTTTAATTTTCTTTATTATTCATAGATCATATATAGAACTTATGTATTTACTGATCCGTTTTGTTAGCCATTTCAGCAATTGTATAGGGTGGCGTTTGGTAACACTAGTCTGAAAAGAAGTGTTTATTGGACTTTAAATTGTTTAGTTGAAGGTTACTTGTATGTCTATAATTTAGAGATTTTAGGGGCAAAAACCTCTACTTTAAAAAGTAGCTATAGAGCTAGAGGAGGGCTTTGCCCCTAAAATCTCTAAAATTTAGATATGCAATTAACCTTCAACTTAACAATCTAAAGTCCAACTAAACATAATTTTCAAATAAGCATTTGTTTTAGACTAGTGTTACCAAACGTCACCTAGATGAATTTCCCAATTTTTGTGAGACACTGATGAGTTTATCCCTTTCTCCATGAAGCTTACGAAGTTATATAGATCAGTTAGTTGAATTTTGTCAATCTGTCATGGTAAGGATACTCAGATTGTGGATCAGATATCGCTATGTTAGCCCTGTTAAAATTGAAACAAATGATTTAAGAAACTCAAATGAAATTGACAATTGAGCTTAGACGGTTGGTGTTACTACCCAACTTAGTCCCACTTCGGTTGTGCTGTAAGTTGGGTCCAAGTCTTGTGTGGCCCGTGTGAGAGTTGTGTATTATTTCCTTAACAAAAAACAAAAAGGAAGGGAATTGAGTGGATAACTTGGTTGAAAAGATAAGGACTTCTTCAAAATAACTTATTTTAAAAAAATTTGGGACTTTTCATAAAAGCTAATTGGGGCAGCTTTCCTAAAAGCTAACATGTCGGTTTAAAAAAGGCCGATCCCGACATTTTAACTGATTTTTTTACTCTTCAAGAGTCAAAAGTCAATTTAAAAGTGTATCCCTACACTACCTAACAGCCATTTGTCATGATCTTTGAATATCAATATCTAGATCTTTGAAGCCTTTCCCTACTTTGATTGTGTTTCCCCATCTCCATCCCCCACCTCTCTCTCATGATATTGATGTGATTCATACATTGTAACTTTCACTTAACAGTTGTAAGTTCAGAAAGATGATTTCCTTGCAGCTGTTTTATACATAAACAGACGGTCTCCATATGACTTGCAATGATTTTGGAAAAGAAATGGATGGGTGGTTTTCTATCCTGTCACAGACCATATGGTAAGTAACAGTTTAGTAGTTCAGGTGCAATGGATTGTCAATTGTCATGGTTGGGGCTACGTCATTCAATTAAAAACGAAAAGGAAAGTTGTCAAAATGATCCAACTCCCATTGACTCAGGGTGTCTGTTCTTTAGAAAAAATCTAGGGTTTAGACTCATTTGTTTAATGCTTGGAGCCAAGAAGAGTCACTGATTCATATCCCCAACTTCATTCATCATATAAATAGTTGACTTTTGACTTCCATGGAGGCATTACCCCAGAAGCTAATTACATACACTCTTGTATGGATTTTGCTAGTCACACTCTTCCCTGTTGCACTCTCTTTTGGGGCTAATAGAAAATCCTTTATCTTGTTGCCCAAAGCGGAGAGAGTGCATGAGGGGGAGAGTGTGCCTAGCACTGCCCTTCCCTGTTTATGTGAATGCCTCGTGTTGCTGACTTACATTGTATTGCAAGCAGGCCAGTTACGACCAAATACAACCAAATACATGAATACCAACTTTTCTTATTCAACGAAAGACATTTAATTGGGCAGTACCGCAGTTTAGTCTTATCCCTCATGGAGTCCATACTTTATCTTATTGTGGTGGCTCTATAGCTTATCTCAACTTGTTTTTTTTTTTTTTTTGGGTTATCTCAACTTAATGCTTAAACATGATAGTTTATTGGATGATCGAACCGTTATAGGCCAGGACGTGATTAATCATAGAGTTTAAATACGAGTAGGAGCTCCGGTGGAAGAGATAACTAGAGCTCCCAAAAATTATTTGAATCCTCCCTAGCAGAAGTTAGAAAGAACGTCTCTAGCTTTTATGACACCAATTTTTTTAAAAAAATTAATTTTAAAAACCAGATTAATTAGAAGAGTCAATCCTAAAATTAAAGCTTCTTAACCACACTTAAAGGACATTTGTTGAGTTGTTTAAAAAAAAATCAGAGAGGACGTCTCTGGGATCCTAAATCCCAAAAAATACGGCCCTTCGTCACTGGAGGTATTTTTGAAATCACAGATATAAAATAAGGGAATTCATATCTATTTAAATATTTGCTAAGTAGTAAAATACCCATATATAAATAAGGGCATTTTGTATCTATTTAAATATTTGCGTTAAGTCCTATCAGAAGCATATTTTGGGGAGCACGACTTCATATCCTGAACATATTTAAACTCTTTTATCATGTGAGGAAGAGGGGATTACCATGTTTGTTATGTGAAGATTGTTTATCACGGACTGTTAGAGATGTCAAATTGTTATTAATGTGAACTTATAGGCCCACATGGGAATAGATCCTTTTTTTTTTTTTTTTTCTCTTGGTCCTAATCATATTCTACCCTAGGTTAGGGGTTAGCAGGGTTAGCACTCATGGTGGGCGCTCAACAGCCACACCAAGACTTGAACACGAATCACACCTCCCCGGGAGAAACACAACAACTGACACAAACCCAGGCGTGTGGTAATAGATCCCTTACTTGTTTGCTTGGGTTAGACTTTAAAGCGTTAAACTTTTTTTTTTTTTGGGGATAAACCTGGATATCCTAAGCCTTAAACACTCGTACTAGTCCCATGTGCTGCATAACCAGGAAATATATAAGAAACATCTCATTGTCGATGAAAAATGTGGGAAATATGGGTACAATCTACAGCTGTCAAACAACGGGGCGGTTGACAGTTTAATCGGAATTGACCCAAGTAAAATTCGGGATTGTTGAGGGTGGCCTGGAAGGAAAATAATCACCTACTCAGGCGGTGACGCGAGGATGGACGTTTTGGTTCTCCTTTTCTTGCCACTCACCCTTAGGGTTCCCTCATCTATCCTTCATTTTTAGAAAAACAAAATAAAACAAATTTAACCACAGAATTAAAAAAAACTTTAACCCGTGTTCATGTCAGTTGAAGGAGCAGCTTTGTGAGAGCGAGGAACAATAGTTCGGTCTCACCTGTGGAGTGAACTATTGCTTGGCCGGGATGGGACTATCTACTCATTTTCTTCATGTTGGAAAGAATGAGTAATGGGATTTCTCGACTGAGATAAGTCATTTAGTATCTGTTAATAAATTGAAGAGTTGTGTTAACCTTATTCTTAGGCATTTCCTACTATCGGCCAAAAATCAAACGTCTGTCCTTGTTTTCACCCAAAAACCAACACTTGTCATTTCTTTTAACAAATGTTGATTTTTAGCCGAGAGAGGCAATGCCTATGAGTAGGGTTAGCATGCCTCAAATTAAATTTCCGCCCACCACTGTGCCTTGCTACTGGATTCTTGGGCATTGCCCTGCTGCATGGGGTGGCACATCCCCCTCCTTTTTTTTTTTATTTAGTCTACAGCATCATTTTTCTATTGTGAGTCAAGATGATCAATCACAAGAGAAAATTGCCCTCTCTAAAATATCGAGGCCCAAGGAAAATGACCCAAACAAAACCTACTCTCTACCTTTTTCTTTCCTTGATAACAATTACCTGTCCTTTACAGAGAATGAAGGAACATCTCATGGAAACGGCTCTTTAAAGAATAAAGATGTGGAAAATGAAAGGAGCAAACACACTCCCACCATATAAATATAATTTTTAACTTGGCACAAAAGTCAACACTATAAGAGAATAAAATCTTCAGACTTTTCAATAGATCTGTTTGGTTCTTTGATTTCTTCTCAAAGCATAAAATCTTTTACTTCTTGCGGCTCGTTAGCTCGACTTATTAGAGGCTTAGAGCCAAGCTTAAGGCTAGCGTTTCAGTCTTCAACCAATCAAGTTAAGCTTTTATTAGAGGTAGAATGTTTAAGCAAGTCAAGCTCAAGCCAACCCTATTTGATTTGGCTCATTTATGGCTCAGTTTGGCTTGAGCTCGGTTCGGGATATATATAATAATTTTTAGTAATTTATTTATATTAATATAAAATAATTGTTTTAATTTTCTTTACCATAACTTATAATAAATACTTTTAAGAGATAATAATAAAGAAAGTTAAGAAGTTAAGACAGAAGGACTATTCTCAAATCAAGCTCAAGTTGAGTTCGAGCATATTCAAGCTCGGCTTGGCTCGGCTCAGCTCAGCTTGATTCAAATACTAGTCTACCGTGGTTTGATTCCATTACATTCCTCCCAATGTACAACGCACATGAGCCTATGTATAAACTTGAGAGACAGAGAGAGGGAGGGACTAGGGAGTAATAGGACAAAGAGGGGCTAGGCAGAGGTGGAACTTGAAGTTATATGCAGACACATAATTTGTTTCTTAACTAGTGTAAGCCATACCATAATTTTGACTTTTGAGTTTTAAAAAGTAGCTTCTCACGTGTGCAAACGAAACAACATACTATTTTTTAAATGACTTTTGCAGAAGAAACTTCTAGAGAAGTTTCTCTTCTAAGAGAAATTTATCCAAACAATGCCTAATTAGGCAATTCCTCAATCACCACTGTAACCCGCAAATTTCAAGCGTCTTTGTATAAGAAGACATCTCGAACTTTGAGGTTAAATTACCTTCATTGTTGTGTGGAGCTTATTCTTTTATGGGGGACTATCCTTCAAATCCGAGTAAACCTGAATTGTTGATTACATTTTCGATTTGGAGAAGAACCTCTTATTAAAAAAAAGAATAAGAATAAACAAAAGAAAATTGAATAAAAATATTTATTTTATGTAAGAGGGTGTTCAATCCCCATGTAGGCTTTACAAGGTGCCTAATTGAGGTTTTATATTGAGGAAAGAGAAGAAGGAAGGGTGACCATTTTGAGGGGTTCACCTTGTGTTCTCCATTTATGGGAGAGTCTTCTTCTTCACTGAAAGCTTACTTTGGGCTTGCTGTGTATTCATGTTCCAAGAAAAATCTCCTCTATATCTCTATTTTTTGGGGGGATTTCTTGTGAAAAATTCCTTTTTATATCTCTTGAGAGAGTCCTCTTTGGTCTCTCTATTGATTGACTTCCCCTATTTTTAGGGAGTTCAAACCTAGGGTCATCCACTTAGAGGAGGCCAGCTCCTGGTCTCTCTTATCCGGGAGATTTTGAGAGGAACATAGTCCTCTTTTAAGAAGACTTTGAATTGATTTTCCCCTTTTGGGTGAAAATCTCTATTCCTCTTCGAAAGAGATGAGAGGATAGCCCTCTCCCAAATAAGGGATGTCAAATGGCATTCTTTACTAGAATTAAGGACAAAGTCTTCATCCTTCTCAAACCCCAGGGTACCGTGTGACACCCCATTATGTGATTTCAAAGAGGAGATTCTTATCTTCGGATCCTTAGAATCAGGAGGATCTCTTTTTGAGATCCTCTAATACATGACAGTCAAAGAAGGGTTCATGGGTTATTCCCATGGACACGTGTCAGCTTCGTGGGGACTGACACTAAGGTTCATTCGTGAAGTTTTGATCCTCATGGATTAAACACGTTTCAGCCTATTGGTCCCCAGTAGCAGAGCTGTGAGCACGGCAATTCACCGCCTTTCCTTCCTCTCGACACTAAGTGTCGAGGTTGGGCCCTAGAGCAAAAGAATGACACTAGATTCGCTCAATAGGCAAAAAAGAGAGTTGTCACCTACTTTTTAAATGGGAAGTAGGATCCCGAAAGACCAAGGATAAGGGGCCTACAGTCAATACAACCCATAAGTCGATAAAATTTCTTAAATGATTTTGAAAATGCTAATCAAGAGGGGAAAAGAGGTCTTTGAACTTATGGGGTCGCACCCTTAATCGGGTAACCTACTTATCCGGTTAGGCGGAATCAAACCAATAGTAGTTCAAGGGTTGTGTTCGTAGTTTACTGCACTCGTTCCAAAGCGGGATGAAAAATCTAAAGCTATAGTACGGCTTGACTGATTAATTGAGGTAAGTTGATTTTATTTTTCATGCATTTCAAATTTATCATTTTTTTATACTTTTTAATATTAATTATGATCTTTGTGGAGCATGAAAAGGTAGAATGCACATTTTATTGATTGAAAGAGATTGATTTTATTACTTTTTGTTTTTTGCATTTATCATGTTTTTGATATTTTTTAATAATAGTTTACTCTCACTTTGGAAACTAACGGTGAGGTGGCAAGTTAATTACGATTAAAAACTAACCTAGGTGCTCAGGGTGGGCAAAATGAAAAAACTAACGTGCCCACGGAGGGCAAAAATATACTAGAGAGGTTGCGGAGGGCAAACAGGGATAACGAGCCTAATTAATTAATTAATTAGCTTACTAAACTACGACAAGTGGTAGGGCAAACCCATCGGGCCTAAACCAGTTGCCCCCTAAAAATAGGGTATGGTTGAGAGGATCCACCCTAGATCTGCGATGGTCTAAGGTGAATTAAATTATATACTAAAACAGATATTTAACCATAGTTAAAACTAAATGAGATTAGTCTAAGGGGAGGCCAGAGTAACGCTATTGGGCCAAGGCCTATTAACGAAGATTGGCCAAATGACTTTGGCTAAAAAAATGTAAACAAAGGTCAGATCTGGCAAAGATCTAAGAAAATCCATAGTGAGAATAAAGGGGCACATAACTTAGCAAGTAAAATGAAGCTCACCTGTTTTAGATTTTGAATAAAACTAAACAACCAAATTTGTTTTCAAATTTAGAAATGAAATGGTCCTTAAGTCTCAGATTTCAAGCAAGAACACAAACTAAACTTCTTTAAATTAGGATCTCACAAAAACACATAAATTATTCAGGTTTCAGTCAGACCCTTCTTTCAAAATTCATTTTCCAAAGAAAACAACCCACTCTCTAGATTTTAGACCGACTAAACCAGATTTGTTCTCAGATTTTAGATGTCCTCTTAGATGATTTGGATTCAACCTTAAACATGCAATCATCAACAAGAAACACACAAACAAAATGTAAAAAGGAAATGGAGAAAGGTAGGAATCATACATGTCCGTGGTTGGCCTGAAGGGAGAAGGATGAGGATGATGAGGCTGCTGTTCGGGAGGAGAAACAAATGAAAAATCTCTCCTCATCTCTCTCAGATCCAACAATGGATTCACAAATTTTTAAAAAATTACAACAAAAAAAACCAGGACAACAACTAGTGGTTACTGGTGAGGCTATGGATCTGGCCGAAGATGATGTTCTGCTGTTGAGAAACTGACTGAGCTACTACCTGAGAAAGTGACTTGGCAAGAAGAGATGATCGGAGGTGGAATCTCTCTCTTACATATCAAATCTGAACTAGAGGAGCTACTGGCTGAGACTAGCGATGGAGGTCTCTTCGGATCTGAGAAATAGGTGAAGGCCGGAAAAAGTGATCCGAGTGGATCTCCTTGCTTCTGGAGAGATCGGGAATTGGCCTATAACGACCCAAAATACCCCCTAGGAGTTAGGATACTTTGGCGTCGTAAACTCATTACCAAACTATCCTATACAACATGTAAATCTTGTATAACATATAAGACATGTGATAGCGGAATCATAATACAAATCTTCTATACATACTATAGCGGAAGTAGAACAAAATTTTTCTTTCTATACATACCGTAATCCAAGTTTATAAACAAAACCAAAATAAAGAATGAACAACTTCACTCAACAAAATTTATATACAAGTCTCTCCCTCTCATCACTCATGATGGGGCCACCTAACAAAGGCCCTCTGCTCCTCCTGAGCCCTCTACTCTTGAAGACTACCCCAAGTCTCCTCCCCCTCAACGTACTCTTCCTCGACCCAAGGCTCCTGAGGATGCTCGCCACAAATGTTGAAGGGATCTGCCGACATAATATGTATGGCTGAGTATTGAATTATCTGCGTATACAAACCACTAGATAGTAATGTCATAAACAGGAATACAATATATATATCGCAGTTCAATCCATTTTACATGCATTCCTGAAATCAGAGCGTAGAAAACAAAATCATATCATGTGCATATATCTCGGAAAACATCTTCTTATAATCTTTTATCTTTGCATATACGGGTATGTAAAATACCTTAGTTCTCATATTTTATTATCTTCTCATGTACGAGTATTTAAAATACTTTGGTATTCATCGTTTGCTACCTCGGGAGTCGAACAACTAGTACCTGTACCCACATAAGTTGGGTGGCCTAATATTATCCTCACCTTTGGCTATCTTCAGAGTAGACGACGAGTATCAATTTCCCTTCCCAGCGGCCTGCTATCATCAGAGTCTGATGCCAGTATCCATTTCCCTTTCAGGTGGCCTGCTATCGTGCCTCCTGGTCGGCTTTTCCTTTACATCTTCTTGTACTTCTTGTAACCGCTTTTGCCTCTTATACTTTCCATATGCTTCTTGTACTTTCCTCTTCTTATTCTTGTATTACATCTTATATACTTATACTTCTTCTTTTGGATACCCATAATTTAGAAAAACTCGATATGCATATGCATATGTGTCAGTGTAGCAATTGTGAATAACATGATAGACATAAAGGAAACAGTTTACATATAGCCATATCGCCAATACTCAACGTAATTCATCAATCGCAATAGCCCATATACAATTAAATCACACCATTCCAATTATATCGAAAATAAGGTTTTTCTCCTTTGTTTTTCCGAAAACTTACGTCTTTTAACATGCTTTTCATCTTTGGATACTGAAATATAGAACATCTAACTATTTACCATCTTTCAATCATGTTAAAGACATAGTATCATCACAAATTAACTCACATCACAATTCATAGGATTTCATCTTGATTTACAAAAGGATTTATGAAATTAAAAGCTGGTAGAGTGGATTTACACATATACAAGGCTACATATGTATACTTATCAAGAAAACTCATGCTTCTCTTAATTTTCCCCAAAACTCGTGTCTTATATCATGCTCTTCACAATTTAGTCATAATATATACTTTTCAATATTTGGTTTTAAGCATAGAAGCATCACAAGTTAACTAGTAGGATTTCCTACTAGTTCATAGCACAAATCGAAGGTTTTTATTTAGGTTTCACAATATTGTTTATGGCATTAAAAAAACTAGTAGTGTATCTACCTTAGGAGATAAAATCCCTTTGATCCAAAGCTTGAAAAAGCTTGAGGAAGCTTGTAGAAAAGAACCCCAAGCTTGAAGATGAATATCCAAGCCCCAATGGCGCGTGGGAGTGAGATCCAAGCTTAATGGGGAAGATCCCAAACCTTGATTAGGCTTCACTTGATCTTCAATCCAAAACCCCTATTTGAAAATCCCCAATCTTCTCCCTTCTCCTTCCAAGATCTTCTTTAAGTTTAGGTTAACCAAAAACCCCCAAAATGAGTGGGTATTTATAGGCCAAGAGGGTTGAAACCTCAAAAATCACGCACTAGAAAAACTGATTCGCGCACCTATGATTGATAGTAGGTTTTACAGTGAGTTTACCCAGTTTTCGGGACTCTATGATCATTCGTAGCTCTTCTACGATCGTTCGTAACTTTGACATAAAGTTTTCTAGATTTTATTGGTTTGGTATTTCGGCTATAACTTTTGACTCGTTTATCGGATTTTGACGATTCAACTTGCGTTGGACTCATCATTCAAATGGTAACAATTTTGTTTCTAATGGTAAAATCTAATTATGAGTTTTTAATTACCTAAATGAGCTCTAAAGACAACTGGTCTTGAAATGGATTTCAGTAGTCCAGATTTTCAGCTGACCCGGTTTTGGAAATCCAACTTTTAACTCAATCCCGACTCAAAATCTAGAAAAATGGTAAACATAAACCTCGAATAGGGTTCCAATAAATTTCCAAAAATTCAAGAATTACTCGATTCTGAGAAACAGTGACTAAACTAGAGCTTCTTAAGGTTAAGGGTATGTTAAGACATACCACTTTAACACTTGGAACATTTCGAGTGCTTTCACACTCTTTTTCCTTGGATCCAACACCCTACTCACACCTCATGACTTATTCCTCATAGGTTTGTAACTCACCTCAGTGATCATTGAATTCACACCAATATGCATGAGAGGCCCCGACCTCTTTATGCCTCGTGTACTAGCACTATTCACTTACAACTCATTAAGCACTGAGGGTATTTTATACCCTTGATTTTACCCACTTAGAGTATCTTTATACTCTCTTTTTGAGACTTAATATACTCACCTAAAACTCTCACTTGACTCACCATAATACCAAGAATATAACGAAAGGCCTTAGGCCTTTACACACACCATATAAGGGCACTATTTACTAACATTGTTCATAGCACAGTGAACTCGGTTCCGGGGTTCTACATGGCCAGAGTGAAAGATCAGATTGGAGGTGGAACTTTCTTCCTCATATCTGATCTGAAATATACATGTTTTGGCATGTATTAGGGAGATCTGACATTGATCTTGACCGTCAGTGAAGTGCAGTGATGCTCTAAGATAGAAGAAGATGGAGAGCTGTCGCCAGCAATGAAGCTCCCAGGAGTTGGAGGCTAGAGTACTCGATGGTGGTCTAGGACTGGTGTTGCAGTCGCCAACTGAGGAGAAAAGGGACAACTATTGACATCGTCGGGGGTTAGGCTAAGATGGGGGAAATGGGAAACTAGGTGAGAGAGAGATGAACTCATGTGAAAGGAAAGGAGAAAGGGAGAGAGTCTGCGGTTGAGGGAATGAGAGAATAGGGTTTTAACCCTTTCTCTTGAGTTATATAGGGGTGGATTAAGGTTTGGGATTTGTTTTCTCATGAGACTTAGGCTTGGGCCTTAGATGATTAGGGTTTGGACTTGGGTTTTAATAGTTGGGGTTTTGAACATGGGCTAAGGTTTTGGGGCTTTCAAGGCCCTCTTTTTCCTTTTCTTTGTTCTCTTGGGTTCGAACATGGGCTTGAGAATGGGTGATAGGGTATTGACTTCTCTCACTCTCACGAATCCAACACCTTGAGACTGCAAAATGAAATTAAAAAATAATAATAAAATTTAATTTAATTTAAATAAAATAATAAAAAGAAAGTGAGATTAAGGGGTGTAAAAATGGGGTGTTCACAAGGGCTAGCACTAAGGTTCAACCGTGAGGTTTAAAAAGCCTTTTGAAGGCTGACACTCAAGATTTATCCATGAGATTTTGGTCCTCATGGATTGGATACGTGTCAGTCTCTTCACCCGTGAGGTTTTGGTCCTCACGGATTAGACGTGTTAGCCTCTCAGACGCTAAACTCAAGGTTCATCCGTGAGGTTTTGGTCCTTACAGATTGAACACATGTCAACCTTTTGAAGGCTAACACTCAAGGTTTAGCCGTGAGATTTTGGTTATCATAGATTAGGTACACGTTAGTCTCTCAGAGGCTAGCACTCAAGTTCATCCGTGAGATGTTGGTCCTCATGGATTGGACACGTGTTAGCCTCTTGGAGGTTGACACTAAGACTATATCCATGAGATTTTGACCCTCACGAATTAGATACATGTCAGCTCCATGAGGGCCATCCAAAGATTTATATGTGAGATTTTATCCCCATGGGTTGGATACATGTCAGCCTCTCAGAGGTTAGCACTAAGAGGCCATCCGTGAGGACTTCATCCTCTCGGATGGACAGGTGTTAGTCTTATGGGGACTGATGCTAAGCATGTCTCGGGATATGATGACCAAGTCATCAGCATTAAATGATGATGGACAACTGGGACTGCGCGTGCCATAGGCACGTGCTTTTCCCAACCACCCCTCAGGGGCTATGATTGGGTGTGTGCAGGTGCATGAGCACCTAAGCTATGTTTGGTGGGATTTCACTACCCATAACCACGTATTGTAAGTGGTCTTTACTTGTGTGCTAGTATCAAATCAATGAGAGAGATCCACAATCTAGATCTTACAAATACCAAAAGGATGGTTGTGATCATTATAAAATATCTACTAATTATTTCTCTAAAATATTGTAAGTATTCTTCCATTGACATGTTTCTTTAGTTGTCCAATACTTAAAAGTGATTTGGCAAGTTGTTCCTCAACAGGCATACCTCTCGTATCCTTCAATCATTTCCTTTTCTTTAAGTGTGAAACATATTAAGAATATTGTTTTCTTCATTCAAAATAATTCATAGCATTTAATAGGTTGTTCATTCAGTACTTCATGTACAAACCCATATCATGTAAGGATTGAGTCTCTACTCGATACTTTTAGCATTGTTGATGGCAAATAATGAAGAGCTTGACACGTGGAATATTTAATTTAATTAAGTTAAACATTTTCACTAGACAAATGACACGTGGATTATACATGAGGTTTTAATAAATGATTCTAACACTTTTTCTAATGATTCATTCAAAGAACAGATCTGGATCTATATTGCAATTCAACATCTTTGTAATGCTACGTTCAAGAGTGGATTTTATTCAATGGTGTATCAAGATTTCAATAAGTTGTTTTTGATCTCCATACTCTTATCTGATAATTTCTTAACACCTCTTTGATAGGTTTTGATCCGATGGTGTTACAAGCTTTCTTGTGAATTGTCAAGGAAAGCTCTAAGGAGTTACTCTTCGAGGAGAATTGAAGGCGGTTTTCTGGTAATTTCTTAACACCTCTTTGATAGGTTTTGATCCGATGGTGTTACAAGCTTTCTTGTGAATTGTTAAGGAAAGCTCTAAGGAGTTACTGTTCGAGGAGAATTGAAGGCGGTTTACTGGTTAAAGTCTTGTTATCCTCCTTAGGGATTTGGTGGAATTTGATCACCATGGACCCTAAGCTTGCTTTGTTAGGGGGGTAAGGTGTGGATTACCTTCTTGTGGGAATGGGAATGTGTGTTCCCCTCATTACCCATTCCAGTAGCATAGATTACTTTGCGTATACAGTCAGGAAGGTTTTGGGATGATATTTGCCCCTTTTCCTTGTGGCCTATTGGAGGGTTGTGTCCTCCAAAGTCCATTCTCTTACAATTGGTTGTTTGAGGCATGACGGCGGATATAGTTTCTGCCTTGGGAATGGTGCCTTCGTCCAACACCTATGATTTCCTTTAGGACAATAGATTATATAGGGAATAGTGTCTTCATCCAACACCTATGACTTCATTTAGGACAAGATGTCATAAAGGCATATGACCTGCCTTCATGATATAATATTTAATATTTGGGTGGGAGGGGATGATGAGTTGTGGTTTGGAGGGCTTGAAAGGAGTTTGTTAAATTGGTAAGCTATTCAAATAATTATCCCTCTTTAACCTTTGAAGAATTTATCTAGAAAGTTGTTTAGGTTATAACAACTCAAATGAGTTAGTTATAATCAAAGTTAATTATAACTAACAAGTGAGTTGACATTTTCCCTAACAAAATTCTGACTCTCTCTCTCTCTCTCTCTCTCTCTCTCTGACATATTCAATTACAAAGTAGTTACATATTCAGTTATTGCCAACTATATCTTAGCTACGATACCACCCAAAAATCTATAAATAGAGGTGAACCTCTTAAGATAACCAAGGATTCGGAGTAATGAAATCTAAGAAGAGAGAAAGAGATTAATGGATTTTCTTTGAGAAAATGTCATGTTTACCATAGATTTTTCATCGCCCCTTTCCCTCTCCTTCTGAATCATGGCTTTTTCTTCTTCTTCTTCTTTATTGTTCTTCATTAGCTTTCATCATCCTTTTTAGGGAATTCATTTTAGAACGGTTTGAATATCAAATTTAGGCTAAACTAAACTTGCAAGAACCCTATTAAACTCAACCTTGAATTTCTAGTCAACCCCATTTGATCTTTTCCAGTTAAAAATCAATTTCACCCTCTTACAAACATGTCTAATAATTACATATTCACGAGCACACATAACAACAATTAAATTGATCAATGTTTGTCATATTATCTATTGAGTGTCAAATCAACATATAAATAAATAATATATGATTAAAAAAAGACATAATAATATCAATATTATAAAAAAATAACATCATTACCAAAATTACTTAGTACATCGTCAGTAGTAAACTATCAAAGATTTAAACACCAATTGTAATCATAATTCCTAAATACACAAAATAAATTGGTGTAACGCCAAGACTACAAAAGCAAATACAATAAATACCCTATTATAAATGGTCTATGGACAATCTAACGTTTCCAACCATCTATAACATTATTCAATATGAATGTTAATAAATACATCCCTCCAAGTTATGCTGCTTGCCAATATCCTTATAGCTTTGTACATATGCTTACACTAATTGAGAACCTCTATTTCATGTAAAAACTATATGTAATTGATAATGGAGGAAGTCTCAATTGCATTGCTTGATTTGGAGGCAATTGAGCACTTGTTGAATAAGCACTAGCTTCAAGCCTTTTTTCATAACTTCCACCAAATTGTCCAATGCTTTGATGATATGGTCCCCTTTTTGACTTTCTATTTTTGTTTCACATTTGATGAATTGTCTAATGCTTTGATGATATGGTCCTCCATTGACTTTCCATTTTTGCTTCGCATTTGATGATAGATCCTTAATTCGCTTAGAAAGAGTAACATGTTCATCATCTTTTGGGATTGCCTTGTCATTAGTCACACCATCAACAATAGGACTCCCATCCAATGACATGTATGAAAAAAGTTACCTTCATCCCTCCGGAGTTGGACATCTTCATTGGTCACATTTTTTGCTCTCACTTGTAGCAAAACTCTCCATATAGTTGCACAACTGTCCCCAAATAACATTGTCATCTCCTCATACATAGGCATTTAGTGGTTTTAAAATTTTCAATGCCTGAGTCTACTTGTATTGAATTGCATTTTAATGTTAGTTGCCAGTAGTAAAATCCATTTGTTGAATTGGTGAAACATATATAATTAATATAATTATACTTGTATCAAACCTGCTTAATAGCCTGCATGAAACCCTATTTTGAAGGAGAAGATGCCGATAAAAAAAATGTTCCATCATACTCTTGCATAATATTAACGTTTGGTAAATTGAGCTTATTTCACTTCTTCTAAAAAAATAAGAGCTAAAATCGAAATAAGACTATTTGGTTAATGTATATTTCAGAGATCCACTTTTTAGATATTAGGGGTTGTTTAGTTCGGATTATCATAAGTGTACAATAATAACGTTTGGTTCAACTCATCAAAAGCAATTATGTAATAGTCAGTGATTTTTGTGGAGCATAAACTGCTTATGCACTTTAAGACTATGTGAAAATTATTGTAAGCATCCAAATTTACACTCAGTAAGCCATACATGATCTTTTAAGATTGAGAGAGATTCCTCAAAATATTCTTATTTTTTAAAATGATCAAAATATCATTTTTAAAAATGACCAAACAATTGTTTATCAACAAAGTGACAATCAAATAAGATGACAGCTGTCAGCGTTTATTCATGACAACGTTTATCAATATAATCACTTATGACTATAATAATTTGAACCAAATGATCCCTAGATATTTTGCCTCAACTAAAAAAATTATTTCTGAAATATAATTTATTTTGCTAAAACATTTAGATTTTTAACATCATTTATTCAATTTTCAGACAGTTTGAAGTTTGAACCTTATCATTATAAAAAAGATAGTTTGTCCCTTAAAATTTTAGTATTTTTTTTATTATACTCATATTTATAGTTTCGTTTTCATGTTTGTTATGCACCCTAAATGAATGCTTATCTCCCTAACCGCTTGTCGCATAACCACTTATGGCTTGTCGAACTGGTTATGCGTAATGATTTGGACCAGGGTTACTAAGTTCGTTGTATGCTATAGCAAACCGTAAACTAGAGCAAACCCAAACTAGTTCGTGGTTTGATTCAAATTAGTTTGTCAAATTGAGCGAATCACACAGTAGTTTCAAAACGGTACTATTGGTTTATCAAATTTTTTAAATCAAATTCACTGATATTTTTCTTTGAGTTCGGTAAATTCATACTTTGAGTTCATGAATCAATAAACGAATTATCTCATCCTACCCTTAGCGAACCGGGTTCATTCTAGAGTAACGAACTACGAACCGCGAACCCAAATTCGAACCTAGCGAACCCACGAACCAAGTAACATTGATTTGGACAACAGTAGATTTCAAGTGATTAAATTAGTTTGGATAATCGAAGCATCAATATAAACATTTACTCCAAAAAAATATAAAAAATTTACCAAAAATGGAGATAGCTTAAACGATTTGGACGATTTAATCGCGCAAATAATCCAAGGCAAACGTTACCCGGTTACCGTTAAAGAACAGAAAATCTAGATTCTTAATAAGAGAAACGTTGAGGAGATCAGTATGTGATCGTCTACTTCACCACGTCTATGGGTAAAACAACCACCCACGTCACCTCTGCCTTCTAATTCTATACCCACAAAAGCCCGAGCCCCCCAGCATTTTATCTGCATTTCCCATTATTTCTCTATTCAATTTTCTCTCCATTTTTTGTACTTTTTCAAAAATCCCTATGAGCTTCCCAATCCATTTGATTCTCAGCTAACAAAGCCTTTATTTTTTCTTCTAAATTTTCTCTTCATTTCCATGGCCATTAAGTTGCAGAATCAAAGCTTCATCTCGTCAAGGTGCTCATCACTTTTACTTTTTTTTTTTTTTCATATTGGAGTTCTTTATTAACCGAGTGATTTTCATGGTAGCTAGGGTTCTGGATTGTAGTAGTTTTGTTGACTCTGAGAATTTCACCCGGTTATTTTATTTCCTAGAAATTACTTAAAATTCTATTAGTTGGTGGGAGAATTATGCTTGGAAGAGAGATTTATCATTTATTTTTGTAATTTCTGATTTGATTATCTGCCAAATTGCATTGATCGAACTTTTCTTCCGAAGTTTTTCATGGAATTCTGTAAACTTACGGTTGAATTCGTGCTGATAGATTGAAGTAACGAGCTCTATATTTGGAAGTCTCTGTCTATACCTTGTAGTCAGTTCAATTAGGTATATCTGTTTATTTCCAAGCTGAAGACTAAATAACGTTAGTGTGTTGCTGTTTTGGGGATACGAGACATGGAGATAGTTGCATTATAATCTTTAGAGTAGAAGTCATGTGGAGGTGAGAATACTGATGTAGATGAATGTACTGTTTAACTGTGTTTCATCGAATATCAAATTATGTTGGTACTGCAAAAATTGTTTAGGCGCTCTGGTGGTTGCAATAACAACTTTTCTCATGACTCTGAAGCTCTTAAATATGAGAAGTTGAAAGTAGTACAAAAATAAGCTTTGTTTACTTGCATTGCTCTCTGTAAAACTGACTAGGAATCCTACAAACTGATATTTTCCACGATAAAGAAAGAGCTGGTGTCTTATTCATGAGCAAATTACAAGAACTTGAATTCTGCTTGTTGTCAGGGACATATAGTGGAGGGATTTCAGATTTGATAGAGAGTGATCTTCCTCATAATGAAATAATGTGAATTCGATGTCTTAGTACTATGAACCTATAGCTTCTTCACACATTATAGGGCTGGTTGGAATCTTTGTATTACTTCTAACATCAGCAGACAAGGGTGTGGTTGCTACTGGTTGTAGACCAGCCTCTTTTAGAAATGGAACACAAGTTCTTTGTAAGTGACATGGAGCTTAGCTCTTACTTGTGGATTTATGAACTTTGTTCCGTAGGCAATAAGTGAAATATCTTACAAGATATTGCAGCCCTTGATCTAAAATCACTTTGGTAGTTGCTGATGCGGCACTTTGTGAGTGGTCATGAACAATTGGTACATCCTTAGTCGTAGAAACTTTCTACTTAGGTTCGCTCTTCCTGTTCCCAATCTTCTCGTGCTTCTAATACAACTTCTGCTACCGGGATTCCACCAAGAAAACCTCTTTTAATCCCGTCAATTTGTGTAATTTTTGGAGGAAACATAAAATGTTATGGAGGATCATACACACTCTTTGCCCTTTTTTGAGGTATTTGGAAAGAAAGAAACAAATGAATCCTCATCTGTCTAACCTCCTTGCAGCCTTAAATCCGTTGGATGTTGATGCTAATGGAAAGGCTATTATTGAATTTCATATACCAAAAGAATAGGCGATTCTTGCTTGGGAAAAGAATGAACAAGGAAAATTATATCTAAACTTTGATGGGTGTACTTTAGACAATACCTAGCCAGCCTAATTGTGGGTATCTTTGGGAATGATGAAGGCGCAACATTGAAATCTTATTTTGGGCCAATTGGAATTATGGAATTAATGGGAAGCGGATGCTCAACCATTACAAGAAAGCTTGAACTTTGAAGATTTTCCATGGTTGTAAATTTCCTGCGAAATTGGAAAATTTCTACTGAAATTTAGTAGCTTTCCACCTTTGCCAAAACAAAACTACCAAGGCATTCTTAGAGTTAGAATCTTTTGCACGATAATTCCCAAAATATCGGATGATATTTCGATTGTTGCAAAAATATCATGATAATTTGGCTCATCTCTTTTATAAAGTTATAATCCTTTCATATTCCGGTAGGAATATTGCGACATTTAAAAAACAATATTTAAAGAGAATTCTTAAAAACTATTAAAAATCTGTTTATTTTATTTTCACTTGGTTATGATCTCAATTCTCAAGTGATAATTAACAAATTCATTTGGAGAATCATTGGTTAGAAGCTCTAAAGTTTGGAGGCACATGAGTACATGACAATGTTGACGATTTTCAACCCATGGATTGTTTGTTTTCAATCTCTCTCTCTCTCTCTCTCTTATATACAAAAATAGTTCAATCTTAGATTGATTACACCAGAATACTAGATTTAAGGATGATTCTTTCAATGTATTAGGTGAAAATTGAAAATTTCAATTGTTATTCTAATTCAATGTTGTCTTGTTGCTCGATTAGGATAGATTATGACGAGCTAGGGTTGTCTTCCTTTTTTGATCATGGGTAACCTTTGTATTCCTTGTTTTTTGGCCTCCATTTGCGCTTTTCTATTCACTAATTGGTGAATTCCCTAGGTCCATTTTTTTAAAAATTGAATATATAAATCTTTATTACTGATAGAAAAATGAAAAGAGTTGGATTTCTAATATAATCTTTAATCCTAAATATTTATATGCAAAACATTGGTGGGCTGAGTTATCGAATGGTCAAAATTCTTAGGTATATTATTGTTATTATTATTTTATTTTAATAAATTGAAATTCAAAAGTAGTTATAACATTGATATGTGATATTTGTAAAGCCTTACATATTTTTTTATTGTAGAATGTTGACTATTTTGATATGTTGATTACCAAAATAATCAACCATTATATATGTGTTATAATTTTGATATGAAAACAGGTAAAGGATAAAAGTATATTTATAAAAAGGGATGAGGTGATAGTTAAATTTGATTGCAAAGATATTCCCAAAAGTGACCACTTTGGGTATGTCTTTGCTCAATTACTCATAAGGATGGAGAGATTGACGAGGAAGTTACTTAATAGACTTTTAAAGTCGGGTGGCATAAGTAGGATGGAGAGATTGATGAGAATGTTAATTTTAGACTTTTAGATTTGGGTGGCTTAAGTGGAGATGTACTTCTGGATTGCTATGTAATTGACTCATTCTCATTAAAATAAAAGAATTTTTTTAAGACAACAATAAGACCATCTATGCTTTATGGAGCAAAATGTTGGGCAACAAAGAAATGACATGTTGATATGAATGAGTGAAAAACTATGAAAAATAAGATCGGAAACAAGTGCATTTAAGAGAAGCTAGGAGTAGCTCCACTATATGATAAAATAAGAGACAATTGATTGAGCTGGTATGGACCCCTATAGCGTATATTACTGACAACATATGTAGGAAGTGAGTTGGTATAAGTTGAAGCTCCAAAAGGGCAAGGGGAAGCCAAATAAGGACTTGGATGTGGACTGTGAGGAAAATTTGATATCTACTCTTTCACCAAATTTCTGGATTTTGATAGAATAGAATAGCGTAATTGGTTTCGTGTTGTAGACCCCAAATAGTTAAGATAAGGCATTGATGATGATGATACTACTCATTAAAAAATTGATATGAGAGAGATATCTCATAAGTGAACCGTTTCATATTTTTGTCTCAGAATGTTAATTATTTGGGTTTCCATAAAGGGTTTTAACTTTTAAATATTATTTTATTTTTGTTAAAATTAAAATATACTTGGGTGCAAAATCAATAAGAGCTAAAACAAGTCTTTAGCATTTGTTGGTGACTTCTATTTTGCTTAATGGCTAATACAATCATGCCTGTGGAATGACAAGCATCCATATGAGTACTAAGGATATGCTACTAATATGGTGAGTGAAGTAAAGGATGTCTCTATGTCTCGACTGTGCACTGTCTATATTCTTTCTGTAGGCTAAATATATCCCCCTAATATCATTTCTCTCTGTAGGCTAAATACAATCCACCTCATACTTGAACTTTTTGTTTGCACTACGCAGCTCTTCAAATCCGTATCTTTCATGCAAACCAATTAGAACTCATTTTTTCCGCAAAGAAGCGGCTGACCTGAATCACCTACTATGTGTCTCGGGTAATCCAAGTCAGAATTGCCGTGTGAGGCATGCCTTATCAGGATACAATAGATATAATCGCAGGCTGGTGGAACTTAGGAAATATTGTCCAACCTTTTGTAAAGCTAGACGGATGGGGCACCTCTTTCCGTTGGCTTCTGCTGATGATGGTGTAACAGTCAATGGGACCCCCCAAGCAAGTACCAGCTGTGACGTGGAGGAAATGAGGGTGAAACTGAATCAATCTTTGCAAACTGAAGAATATAATAACGGACTTGTCCAATCTTTACATGATGCAGCCAGGGTTTTTGAGTTGGCAATTAAAGAACAGAGTGCGATATCGAAAACCTCTTGGTTTTCAACGGCATGGCTTGGTGTAGACAAGAATGCATGGGTGAAGGCACTATCTTATCAGGTTTGTCATGTTACATCCTTTACAATTTATTTCAATGTGTGAATCAAGCATGCTACTAATATGTTACATAGCTTTCAGTATTTAACGCATGCTACTAATATTTTTCTTAACTGTGGTATTTAGAACACTTGTATTATGCATCTGCAAGCAAAGCACTTCCTCTTCTCATTTTCAAGTCACGATGTGATCATTTCATACACTACATTTATTGTAGTCCGAAGAAATATGAACGTTATTTCTATCGTTGCATGGTCTCTTGAGTTTCCTTACAACTAGAGCCCTTCAGTTTGATCATTGATGTCTTCGAACGATGGCAGTGGTGGTTGTGGTAAGAAGAAGACACACTCTATTTAGAAGAGAGAAAGCAAAACCAAGAAGAGAAAGGAGATTAGGGCAGAAAATGTCTGCTGGTTTTTTCTATACACGTGGTATTCCTTTTCTACTTAGGTGATATTTTGATGACCAAGATAACCTTAATAAAAGGTCAAAAGGTGAAGAGAAATAAGTAGAACGAGAGCAGTCCATTCTACCCTTACTAGTAATATATTGATGCAGGAGCTGATATACTAAGGTGTTCCAACTTCCAAGATAGGTATGCTATTGATATTCTTGTCAAAGAGGATTTGGTGACGGATCATGCTCATTTGATTCAAGAAAGCATTTGGGTGGTCTTTATCTAAGAGTGTATGGTTCTCTAAGCTTGTATAATGAGAACAATTCAAAGGGAACACTGAAACCTGATGTACCACCACTACACCGTACCAGCCACCATTCAAGAGAAGTCACATGAATACCCAAGGATACTCACATGATGCCTGATGGAATACAAGATCGGTCCCATAGCGGTGTATCCATTTGAGAGCTGACCATATTTTGAATTAGTTTAGTTTAAGTTTTGATCCGTATTTGAGAGCTGACCATATAAGAATAGCGTAGGGATTTGTTCCCATAAATAAGAGGGGAAAGTTGTAGTTTAGTTTTTGAGTTTGGATTATTGATTAAGTTATTACTTTAAATTATATAAGTATTTAAGAATATAGAAATAACCGTGTGCCTGTTCTAGGTTGGTATTTAAAAAAAAAAATTTGTAATGATTTTGCGAGCATGCTAGAACCTAAAGTTTTTCTTAGCTGTTCTCTTAAAACAGCCAATTCTTTCATTATTGTTGCTTATTACACCTCACATGCGTAATACTCGTGGCTATTCCATAAGACAGCTCGAAATCCTTGATAACTGAATGAGATTGGTTGGCATTTTCTTAGCTTAGGAGTGCTCTGTGGGGTTCCCGCAGCTGTACATTGATCGAGCAAGGCCCATCCTACATCATTGGTATCAAAGAAAACCCTGGAAGGTGCGATGTCACAGAAGAAAGAGTTTGATGACTTGCATCCATATGTGCAACGCGTCGAACAATTTTTGGAGGAATTTATTGAACGTGTCGAGACGTCTCAATTTCTGGTGACAGGGAGAAGTTTGAACAATAGTAGACACAGAGATGGGCATGCAATGTAGAATCATTTTGAAGGCATGTTTAGGAAACATAAAATCATTAAATAACTTTTTCGAGTTGTAAGAAAGATCTTTTATATTATAATAATTTGTAAAATTGGAGGGGAAAAGCATTTTTTGCAAAATAAATAATAATAATAAGATACAAAAAATACAAAGGCAAAGCCTAGAAAACATGACAACAGAGAGTCAAAGACATTATTCAGGAGGATTCAACTGTCAGGCAGCCCTCGGGTTGTCAAAAATAGCCCCCACTGTTGTTACCAAATCCTCCGTTGTTATGCTTTTGAATTCCTTCAAATAGCTGATGAGTCAAGCAAGAAACATACCAATGTATGGCATCTATCCTAAAAATATTCTTTCTTCTGTGTTCTTTCCATATCCCCCAACATAATGCAAATTGAATGCAATTCCAAAGGATTGTTTCTTTAAGACTAATAAAAATACCACTATTCCATGAGTAGAATATCTCTTCCACATCCCTAGAAAAGGTTCACCACATCTGGAAGAGAGAAAGGAGGAAGTACCAGTCCGTTCTAGAGAAGCTACAATGAAGAGGTGATTTACATACTCCTCTTCAATCATACACAGACTGATTGATTTGGAATAATCATGCATCGTTGATCAAGTGGTAAATGGTCAAGGTTTTATCCACACAAGGGTATGAATACCTCAATCCTAGAGGGGACCATTTTTCCCAAATAAATGATGACAGTGGAAAACTATCAAAGTGTCCCACGATTGTTTTGTAGAATGTGCCAATATAGAACATACCTTTTGCATTGTGTTTCAAAACCCATTTATCCTCTTTTTCAAGGACATTGAGACTCCTCAATGTGCTCAAACCATGGAAATAAAAGTTGCCGGAATTGATACATATCACCTGATACATATCAGTTTCGGTAGTGAGTAGTCACCTGTACGATATTTATACTGAGATGTTAAAAAAAGGGGTTGAATATGACTCGTCCGAAACCAATATGCATTAGTAGGACTCGGCCGATACATATCTGTAGGATTCGGTTGATACGATATGTATTAGTATCTCGATACGTTTAATTTGATTTTCAAAAAAAGAAGAAATCTGGTGTAAAGTATTTCAGTGATACATAACGGTTTTGGTTGAAACTATTACGTACCCCGAACCCGTATTTAATCCTTGGCTCAAATAGAAACAAATGCTCTTTAGTCTCCCTATTTTTCTCAGTTTCTCCTAAATATAGGACACCAAACCATTTCCCAATTTCTCCTTTCAAAATATTGATCTTCTGTTATTTTTTTAGTTTAACCATTTTGAAAGGTGAGGGCATGCATTGCATAGTGTACCAGCCACACACTTTTCTTCCCTGAATTTCATCCTTTCACCAAGGGAGACTTGTAAGTCAATGCCCTACCTGAAGACACCTCGCATCTGTCTGACTCAATTATTCCTTTGAATGTTAAACATTGGCCAAGGACTCTCCTCGATAAAGTGTTCTCTTCATTGCTGAAATGGCATAACCATTCATAGAAGAGCCTTGTTCATTGATCTTAGCTTTCTCAGGCTCAGTTCTCTGTACTTTTTTAGGACTACACCCCAAGTCCGATTTGACTAAGTGTGTTTTCTTTTTTGAACCTCTTCTTCCCAATTAAAAAAGACATAAGCTTGTGACTAGTGACCAAGGATTAAAATACAATTTGGAATACGTAGTTGTTTCAACCAAAACCGTTACATATCGCTAGGACCGATAGATATTGGACAATAAATCTTATAAAAAAATCAAATTAAACGTATCGGCCGAGTCCTAACGATATGGATCAGACGATATTTAATAAAATTTTTTTTAATAAGAGAGGTGTCAACGAAACCGATACATATCGGCCGAGTCTTACCGATACTTATCAATTTTGTACGTGTCATATTCACCCCTTCTTTTAAACGTATCCATAATAGTAACGTATAGGTCTTTACCGATACTGATATGTATTAGGCGATACATAGTAGTTTTGTCATTTTTTATTTCCATGCTAGTTACATGCTTTAATCAAGTGACCTGCCCTCTTAGCTAGAGCCAAGAGGTAGGTCTTCTTTCAGTTTATTGATCTCCTTTATACTCATTCAATCCTTTACCGACTCTATTCTACTGCTGTACCCTTTATCTCCCCCCTCCTCTCTGTTATTCAAAACTTCAAAAGTGTAACCCAAACCCTCCAAATCCAAGTCCAATCATTCCTCAAGCCTAAACCGAGCCCAAGGCTCAACTAACCAAAATCCCAAGCAAAGTCCCAATCCTAGCCTACCTACCCAAGCCCAGGCCAAAACCAAAAGGGAAAAGCCATTTTATGAGCAAAAGCTAGTAATTCCATTACCGCCATTTCTCATTTAACCCAAATCCAATAATATTGGTAATGGAAAGTATTGAGTCCTAGCCCGGCCCAGACCTGTAAATCCTGAAGAAATCGAGCCCTAGCCCTACCCTAACATGGGCCAGGCTTGGGCTTATGATTTTTTGCCTGTTTTAAAAACATGTTAATTGAATTTAAAAAAAAAATCGCCATCAGAGATAAAAATGTTATTACACAAAGCCAAAAAAACACAACATTTGAATTTGTGGGTTTAAACGCTAAACACCTAAACTAATATCATATGTGTATATATATAATTAACATCCATCATATTTATATATATAGGATTGGGCCGGGCCGGGCCGGGCCGGTCCTAGCACAGCCCCTAAATTTTGCTGGCTTCCACTTATCGAACTCAGCCCTACTTAGGGTTTAAAAATCAGGTCATTTTTAGGCCAATTCTGGCCCCGCTCGACCCATTGACACCCCTAGCAATACTTATCGATAAGACAACATGAAATCCTTGCATCCTGAGTGAGATTGGTGGGTGTTTACTCGACTTTGATGTGTCGTGTGACAGTGTGAGTTCCTCACAACTCTATGCCAATGTAGGCAAAGCATCCAAGCGATGCCTAGGTGATAGGGGTTTGGTTCTATAGGCAAAGCGCTGCCTAGGCTTTGTTCAGGCAAAGTCTAGGCGGGCATATGGGTTTATTTAGAGCACCATCACAATGATTATAATTATTAAGATTATAGTCATTGAAATTAATAATCACAAGATTAAGAAAAAAAGAAAGAAAGTGAGAAGAATGGGAGGGGCAATAGTGGAAAGATATGCTAAAAGAAGTCGAGTCGGGTGTGATTAAAAAATAATCAATTTTTTAAATATATTTTCATCCATTATAATCACTAAAACTGATTATGTATAATCGATTATTTTAGATGGTAACCAAATGCAATTATTTAGGCCATAGTGGATTATAATCAGTTTTACCGATTATAATATGTAAAATAATCTAAACCAAATGGCCTCTGAAAATATCTCTTGAATTTGTTGGAAGATATTCATAAATCATTGAACATAAAGATTTAAAACTGGAAATAAATTAGTGAACATAAAGAGTGATTGAAAAATTAGAATTGATAAGATCTTAGTAGAGGGAGGGAAGGAGGGAGGGAGATGCAAAACCCCATAAAAAGTTTCCCAAAGCCTCGATACTTTTTTTCTTTTTTTTTTTTTCAATCGAGGAACTTTGATTTTCCCCAATATTAAGTAAATTCGATTTTATTATTATTTTTTATTAAAGATTACATAATGGGTCTTGGGTGACAGCCTTTATTACTAGCACCTGAGTGATGATGCCAAGGTGCTACAATGTGATCACATCTTAATGAGCCCTTACTAGGGCTCCTAGCTAAGCAAAGCCTTCACCAAGCCATTTCTTAGGAGATGCTTTGACTATGCCTCTGCATTTTAATTGAGGGGCCGTCCTACCTCACTTATTTATAATTCGTGCCTTCCTGTTTGTATATATCTTTCATACTGATGTATGTAACTGCAGTTACTGCTAATATTTCTTGTTTATAATTTAAAGTTTTAAGCTTTATTAATTTTTTTCTTCTAGAATTCAGATGTAAAATAGAAAGCATGCTTCCAATTTTGAACTCTTTATGGCAATGCTTTGTGTCGCACTATGAGTTGGCCAAGTCAATTCTTGAACACTATTTAACCCGTCCTGAAATTCATGGATTATTTTCTCAGGCCGCTGTATATTCCCTACTGCAAGCAGCAAGCGAGATTGCATCCCGAGGAGATGGAAGAGATCGGGATATTAATGTTTTTGTTCAACGGAGGTTAGAAATCTTTCTAATGTGGTCTTGGCATATTAAGTTTTTAACCGAATCTTGTATAGATGGTTCAACTTGCTCAATCACTTAAGCCTGCCAAATTTAGGTGTGTTGTCTGTTTAATACTTATAGGATCATTACTTGCAAATGCTTCAATGGATGTAGTTGTTCCTTCCGAATCGAGTCAAGAAATTTCAATGGTGCAAGCACTTTACTTTAGAAGACGGAGTTGAGGAGCTGGAAGTTCTGAACTGCTTCAGCATCTATACCTTTTAACTTATATTTTGAATTGTTACTGGCATGGTTTGATCTTGTCAGGGGTATTTGTTAAGCGGACACCGAGTTTATTTTGAATTGGACTCTGGTTGGTACAGGATCGCCCAATATTTGGCCTCCACCTAAACAGGCTAAACTCACTTTCAAGCTATTCTTAGAATAATCTCCCCCAACAGACAAATGAAGAAAATAAAGAAAAAGAAAAAGAAGATGCAAAGTTCTCCTATAATGTAATTCCCATTTGACTAAACTTAAAATTATGATGTGGACTGTAGAGCTTTGTTGCGAAGAGGGTAACTTTTTGTGTCATCATCACTTCATCAATAGATCCATCTATTTGGGGCACGCTGTTCCACCTTCCAATCAATATCCAGCTGTCTTTTGTTAAACTGTATATGCTCAAATTTTACCTCACTACTCAGTCGATATCCTTTTTTTCATCCTTATGGAGCCTATTACGGACACCAGAGTTATTCCATTGATGCCATCGTCGGTCTTTATTGCATGTCAAAATCATATCATTCAGCTCTCCCCTATTTTATCACCCATTAGGGCTACTTATAGTTTCCCTTTAATCCACTTGATTTCTGATTCTCTTTCCTAGTTTTGCCACTCATCCATCCCAACATCCTCATGTCGGCTATGTTCATTCTATGAATATGTTTCTTGATTGTTAACCATTTCACTTTGAAATGCATTGCCAGTATTATCACCATCTCATTAAAGTCGTTCCTATAGTGTGATTAGAATGCTTGGTTCGCTCACACAACATCCAGAGGCACATCTCTGCTTCAGTCTCCGAACTCTAGTTTATAGGTAACATCCTCCTCATTTCCTTTCTCTTTATCGAACATTGTATTGGGATAACAGAAATGGTTTCCTTGGGGTATTCTGTGGTCCTTGATCTTAAATAGCACTCATCTTTATGCATGTCCTTGCTGAAGTTTCCCTCTGTATACTCTTTTTCTTATATTGGTAGAGTGCGACTTGTATTAGAATCATGGAAAGGATGTACAAGTAACTCAAAAAAGGAACAAAGGAAAAAAGAAGAAGAATCTCACAGCCATTTACTCGAGCTTCAGAAAGCAGTTGAAAGCTGAACATAAGTCCTGCAAAGTATCATTACCACTTAAAAAGCAAAAAGAAAGTTAAATCTCATTCGGGAGCAACAAATTGGCCGTGTTTGACCCTTCAAATGGGAAGAAAAAAAAACCCAAGCCATTTAATGATGTTCTACCACACTTTTATGACATACAAGATTTTCAATGGCTGTCTATTTCTTTCCTTGCAGATGCACCGAAAAAACTACACCAAGAATCATATTCTATGTTAAACTTTCTTTAGGGCCCAAATCAATCATAAACCAGCTGAAAAAGGCAACCAATGAATCTTTGAGGCAAGACCCATTGAATGCAAACAAAGGAGAAAACCTTGCCCCAAATCCAGTGAGAGAAGCTACAATGAAGAAACAGGTGATCTGCCGATTCTTCTTTCTCCAAACATAAGAAACATCTATTTTCCACTTACCAGAATCTACTCTTCAATTGGTTGATGGTAAGAATTTTGTCTGATGCTTCCTTCCCATCCAAAGGAAAAGAGACCTTGGTTGGGGTACTAGGCTTCAGCACTAAGCTATAAGTGATTGTGTGATATGAACTGTCTTGGAAAGTCTGGAAGAAAGATTTCACAGTGAAAACAACTTTACTCTCTGTGGTCCACCTTGTGTTGTCTCCCTTCATATGCTCTTTCTTGGTCTGATTTTATTCAAAATTCTCCGATTCTATAGCATCCCTTTGTACTTGCATTTAACTCCTCTCTGGTCTCATCAATTATAACTAAGTCATCTGCACGCAGCATACACCAAGGGATGTCTTGTAAAGGTTTTATTTCCATCTAGATTGGGGTTTGGTGTGAGTTTTTTACTATAATTTAGAATAGACTTGAGCCAGTCTTAAGCTAGCTAGAATTTGTTTTTGTCTATAACAGACTTGTATCTTTTACCAAATTCTCCCTAGAGATCTAAGTTTTCACTTTCCTTTTGTATTGTTGTTGGCATGGTTTTGTTCAGTCGACTTATGAGTTCATTTGACTCTCCTGTTCATGTCTATTGCTTTGGGGAGCTCTGGTTTGATTATAGTTCCTGATTCATTCTTTTCTTCAGTATTAATTTCTTAACCGTATCACTTCTCCATTTATCTTGCTTCCTAAGGTATATAGTGCTTTTTGATGCATTGTACCTGCTGCATTAATGCAGTTTACTGCGGCAATCTGCTTCCTTGGAGAGCGTAATGAGGGATGAAATGTCAGCCAAGCAACCTGAAGCTTATGAATGGTTTTGGTCTGAGCAACTTCCAATTGCTGTGACCACCTTTGTTAACTATTTTGAAAGGGACCCACAGTTTACTGCAGCTACTACAGTGTATGTAGCCACGCTCCATGTTATTGCATCTATAGGCTTTATATTAGGGTGATTATTGCAAAATTTCTTTGCGATATGAAGAATGCTACTTTGTATTACTGACAGTTGCGGGAAAGGAGTATCCTTGGGTTCAGGCAGAGCGTGTGACATATCACTTCTCCTACTTGCATTGACTTGCATTGCTGCAATCATGAAGCTTGGACCAGCAAAAGTTTCTTGCTCACAGTTTTTCTCCGTGGTTGCGGATATAACTGGTAGATTGATGGACATGCTGGTCGATGTCGTTCCTATACGCCAAGTTTATCATTCTATGAAGGACATTGGTCTACGCAGAGAATTTCTTGTCCATTTTGGTCCTCGGGCGGCAGCCTGTAGAGTAAAGAATGATCAGGGAACAGAAGAAGTAGCTTTCTGGGTAGATCTTGTACAGCAACAGCTGCAGCAAGCTATTGATAGGGAGAGGATATGGTCAAGACTCACAACATGTGAAAGTATTGAGGTAAGCACCAAAGGGTTTCCTAATATAGAACTTCAAGCACAACTTTTAGGATTTTGCTCATCCAAGAGGTGGCCCATTGATTGAGGGGGGCTGAATTAATCGTAGCTTGGAAGCTATTCCACATTGCATCACGTACCTACAATACCAATATGGATACTACATACTGTATGGGTACATGTATACACTTTTGTTATTCGCTTCTATATTAATGATTATTGTCTTAACTCCACATATTTTCAAAATTTTCTTGTCGATAGAAATATATAAATGGTATATTGCAAAAAGTTTTTCTATAAAGACTTTGCAAAAGTTGAATTTTTCATTAATTTTGGATGCTCTAAAGATATAAATTGTTAATTGGCTTGGTTAATCTTTTATCAGAGCTTGGTGGCATACACTATCTTTATCATGTATCTTGGATTTTGGGAAATACCAAGTCACTTTATTTCTCTTTCTGAAAAAAAAAAAAAATCCTCTGGGGATGGGTGTTAGGCTGCCCCCTACCCATTTATAAAATGTAGATAATTTCATGTCACTTCTCTTCTCCCATATCTGCGTCCTCCGCTTCAATATCCATATTGGGCAACTTAGGTTGGCAGTGTCTGTTATATAATGTGAAAGTTACAAACTTTCATGCAATTCATTGCTACAAAACTCTTGATCTCTTGAGTTTAATGCTTAGACATACTATGTATTAACATTGGTTGCATACATGATACAGCTGTTTCAATACTTAGTGGTCTTTGATTTCATCTCTCCTAGTTCTACAAAAATGTGCTTTTAATTTCACATATTCTTGACTAGATTCTAATATATATATATATATTTGCCTTAATGCTGTACCTGATACTATTTTGAAAATTTGGTGTTTTGGGGAACTCGCGAAAACATGTGGACTAATAATTTACGAAAGAAGTAGAATGAAATGAGGGAACGAAAACTGCCATTTACGTTCACAACTACTAAACAAAGGAAAGATCCATTTGTACCATTGTATGAAGATTCAGTTGTTTGATCATGTAGAAGCTGTTCTTCAAGGTCCATGCTAATTTGCTGCAGGTATTGGAAAAGGATTTGGCTATATTTGGGTTCTTCATTGCCTTAGGGAGAAGTACACAATCCTTTTTATGTGCAAATGGATTTGGTGTCATAGATGATCCGATTGAAAGCTTTGTAAGGTATAGCTCCTGGTATTTGATCCCTTTTTCTTCTTAATTCAGATATTGCTCCCTGAGGTTTTGTTCTGTCTATAATTTGTTCGTCTCTTTAGTTTGTTTGGCTCTATATTTCAGGTACCTTATTGGGGGTAGCGTGTTATACTATCCTCAGCTCTCATCAATAAGTTCTTATCAACTGTATGTGGAGGTCAGCATGTTTGATATCTTGATAAATGTGTTTCATGATTCAATTATGATAGTAACTCAACTTTTGGTTGCATAGGTAGTCTGTGAAGAGTTGGATTGGCTTCCTTTCTATCCAGCCAATGTTGGTACAATGAAGCACTCCCATGACCATAAGAGTGAACGGGGACCCCCCAATTCAGAAGCTATTCCTCAAGTATTAGATGTGTGCTCTTATTGGATGCAGAGCTTAATTAAGTACAGTAAATGGCTGGAGAACCCTTCTAACATTAAGGCAGCGAGATTCCTTTCCAGAGGGTAGTTAAACTTCAGGATACTGAATAATTAAAATAGTTTTTATTTCTCAGCCTTTTTAATCTGTTGTAAGTTGAAAAGCACTGGATATATATTAATCTTTTGAAATTTGAACTATATGTTTTCTATGTTTATTTTTTAGGCACAACAAATTGAGGGAGTGCATGGAAGAATTGGGGGTCCTAAAGTAAGTTTTTAGAGGCCAAGTATTGAGTTATTTAATTTTAATTCGTCTCTCTCTCTCTCTCTCTCTTTTAATTTGCAGGATTTGAAATCCATCATGCTACAGGTTTCTTGCACCTCTTCTTTTAATTTGCAGGATTTGAAATCCATCATGCTACAGGTTTCTTGCACCTCTTCTTTTAATTTGCAGGATTTGAAATCCTCACTCTTTTGTACATGTTCTAAGGTTTATAATCTTTGTACCTGAGGCTGGGTTTGGTCAGCCCAACCTGGTACGGGTCTAATATGTCCTTGTCCATTGTATGGATGTTTATTTTATATTCATTCTCTAAATCCATTGGGTTGGATGATTTGGTAGACTCGGACCAACTTAATGTTACAAACAGCTATCAGTACTACTTGGCTGATAGAACTTCGTGAATTTTTCCAAGTGTCCTACTCCTACATGAATTTTGGTCTTATGGGTATTATTTAGACCAATATGACTGGTGCATCATATTGACATTGTGTTTAGAACTGGGCATAGTTATTGGCCACAATATTGAACCTTGTCAGTTTTATGTGCTGCAGGGATGAAATGAAGGAACGCAATGCACATTATTTTGATGAGACGAATGGATCTGGAATTTATTCACCACGTGGAGCAGAGCTAGATTCCTTTGATAAGGTAGTCACATCTTCGATAGCAAGTGCACTGTAGATAAATGGTTTCTGTTAGTTTGTAAGTGATTACTACTCCTTGTCTTGTTTGATCTAACAATGACTAATTTGACATATTATATTGGCATGGGCAACCCTTCCTTTCTTTTCTTAGTTCTTTTTGTTGGTAACTGGGACTATTATTTGGTTTAGTGTAGCTGGACATTGACCTCTAACTCTTTAGAATATGAGATAGGGGGGCCTGACCCCTGAGTTGCAAACTAATATTGTAGTTTGAGAGTAACTCATGGAATAGAGCTTTTACAACTGTGAGCTTGAATATCTAACTGTATTTGAGATCTCATGAGGCGTTTCTATCTTATTACCAGTGCTTTTATCACAATCTTAAATATAGATTAGTATTGGCTTAAGATTTAACTAGATTATGATTAATCTACTTTCCATTTCAATACTCTTGTAATCTCTATAAAACCCTTCTTAGGGTTGATTTAATAATAATAATATCTGAATTCCCTAATCTCTTTTCTTTCTTCTCTTCTTCATCTCATCATTATTCTCAGCTACTAGAATATATATGTGCTTTTTAGGCCAGTCATTATTAACTGATATCTTTAGGCTTGTCCTGCCTGGTTCAAGGGACAAGTGTTTGCTAGTATTTTCTTTTTCTGTTCTTTTAAATATTTACCTTTTGTTACCATCTGTTAGGCTGAGACTGACTTTTATTTTGTCAAATCTTTTTGGATACATTTGTTGAGAGGTCAATCACGAGAACAAGTGAACTTATTTTTACTATAATTTCATATTTCTTTAATAATTTTTTATATTATACAATTATACATGCATAGATGCCCCAATATGTCGAGTTCAGAGATTCCTCGATTCCCTACCTCATGCTTGTGTTTTGTTTGACACTGGCTCTCGTGCCTTGGGTCAGGCTGGACCATGGCCTTGGGCAGGCTACATAGACCGGGTTGCCTGATGAAGTTTTGTTAGTCTTATCCAAAACTTCTAATCTGGCTGGCCGTGGGGTAGCCAAGAGTGACAAAAAGTCGTCGGAGTGGGAGAAGTATAAAGGGAAAGAAGTACAAGTTCACCTGTATACAAGCACATCCGTGCAAAAAAGGTCACTTTTCGGGGTTAAGTATCATATGGGTGTGTGCAAATGTAAGTCACCTATATACAAGCACATTGTGGGTGTGGGTTATGTTTGTCCCACCTGTATCCATTGGAAATTGGGATTTTCATTTTCCTGGGGGTTTATAGATGTTATAGTACTCTTTTTTTTCCTGGTTTATTTAGTATCCTAATTGCTTCTGCCAATGTTTCAACATCTTGTACATGCAAGAAGCCCATACAGACTATGACTTGTAAATGCGTCATACCTGTATAGCTAAATCTTGTACTTCACTTGGAACTGCATATTGATGTTTTTCCTTGACAAGATGAGATTGTGGTTGGTTATGTTTGAAATGTTTCCATGAGATACTTCAATTCAGTAGGCACATTTCTTGTCTTTTTATGAAGTCTGTATCTCTGTTTTAAAACTCGGCCGAGTCGACTCGGCTAGATTTCTAGGTGACTCGGCCGAAAACTCAGATTTTTCCCCTTTTTACGATTTACCCAGTCGAGTCACCCGAGTCAACCTGACCCGACAGACTTGAGTGACTTGATCGAGTCACAATTTTTTTTTAATACACTCATGTTATAAAAGGTTAAGAGAAGGGCTTAGGGTTTGTTCGATTCTTTCTCTCAAAGGATTAAAAATACGGTTTCGAGGTGTATCGGTCCCAACCAAAACCTATACATATCGGTTTCGGGTGATACAAAAATGTTGTTTAAAAAAAATAAAATAATTAAAAAAAAAAAAAATCAAATGAGTTATAAGAACCAAATTTACCAAATATAAAGTCACAGAAAACGATTCAAAGACAAAGTAGCTAACACAATTACAATTTGAAATTGAGTGAAACATAAATAACTAAAAAACAATATGTATCGGCCATTTCGTATCAGTATAAATACGTACGGGGGCTACCGAAAACTATACATATCGTCCGTTTTGTATCGGTTCGGTGATTTTTATTTCTATGATTCTCTTAGCTCGGGTTCTCTTGGCTCTCGTCTCTCCGGCGACCTCTTTTGTGGCGACGTCTCTCTCCTCTCTCCTTTCTCTTCTCTCTCTCTCCCTTGTTTCTCATTTCTCTGACTCTCTCTCTCTCTCTAGTAATGATCTCCAAGTGTTTGAGATCATACCTGGTTTGATTTCCCTCTTGGGTTTGCTCTGGTTTTTCTCTACTACAAATTCCTTCTCTCAATCCGAATTTTCTGGTTGAAAATTTAGGGAAACTAGAAAATGGGGACCCATGTCCTGTTACGTCAACATGGATAGCCTTGGTTATTTGAAGAATGCCCCATTTAGAAGATTTTAAATAAAAATAACATTCTCTCTCTTGTCCCTTTCTGTTTGCTCTGCAGCCACTGTCGTCGGCAACAGAAGAATCATCTGGAGTATGGATATATCCCCATCATCTCAGTTCTTCACATCTCCTCTTGCTAGGTAATGGATCAAATATTTTGGCTTCTAGAGACCTACAATAGTTTCAAACCAATGTTAGAAATGTGATGCCATTATTTAATGAAAATATCAAATATAGACTTATAATTCTCCTCTTCTCCTGAAATAATCAAATATCAATCATAGATTCACAGGAATGTAAGATGCCGTTATGCTTTTGGTTAGTCATATTGAATTGAGTATGGACTTTTATTTATGATAATGAGTTCAGAGTAGAGAGTAGAGACTAGTTAAGCAATAACATCTATTATTTTGTTAATATATTTATTTTAATTTTAATTCATATATATATGTGTGTGTGTGTGTGTGTGTGTGTGTGTATTTACATATAATATGTGTATGAATATGAATTGTAGCTATATTTTATCATTTACTTTTATTTTTTACCATATATATATGTGACAAATATTGAAAAAAGTATTATATTTGCTCAAATGTGAGTGGTCATTACTCGGACAAGTTTACTGAGTTTTTGAGTCGACTCTACTCAACAAGGTTCTGAGTCGAGTTTTCGGGTTTTAAAACACTGGTCTGCATCAGTAATTGGTTCCTTCTTGGGGTTCTGCAAAGGCCTATCCACTTATAGGCTTTGGCATGTTGTTGACGTTGGTCATGTACTACTCCCTTGCAAGTTTTGGGTACCCTATCATTCCTATCTTAGAATGGCCATAACACCCATGTAAAATTATATATTTTGGAGTTTGGATCATAGTTAGTAATTCGGTATGGGAATCATTCGAGTATAACTCGGAATAGTCATTCAATAGTTCGATAAAAAATTCGGAGGAAAAATGCAGAATGTCAAAAGTGTGGTACAAGGATAATTCTATTATTATTTGGGCCAACATTCAATAATTCAGCTAAACATATAAAATGCATGTATAAGGTTACCTTTCAACTATACATACGTGTACACCATAGGGCTCATTATGTTTGTTTACAGTCATTCAAATATATACGTACACCATCACCTGGAAAGGCTGGAACCACTTAATGACTTTAGCATTACTAATCAAATAAATTCAATCTCGAGGCCAGTATTGATTACTTTTATTCAAATGGTGTAGTTTCTAGGGATATGGTGTGGATTTTCTTTAAACCATATCTTTGAACAAATGGTGTGCATTAAGTCATAAATGGAGATGAAGAACAAGAAAAATTACTCTCTTTAGATATTAAATTGGAAAAATTGATCTGAATTTCTAATTGAATTTTCAAGAATACAGTCATAAAAACTTAAATTGTCGTATCATGGCAATGTTGGATAAGTAAAACAAAAGAAGCCGTCAACATAACTGTTTTATCTATTTATTTCAAGTTCCTTTCCGCCATGATCTTCCATAAGTATGATTCATGCTGACTAATAATTTATTTGGTTTTTACAAACCAAAGACATGATCTTCCATAAGTATGATTCATGCTGACTAATAATTTATTTGGTTTTTACAAACCAAATCCATTCGGAATGTTACCCAAATTCACTTCTAAAATTATATTGCAACTCGTCTAAGTCATCCAATTCAAACCCATATTAGAAATCGTTCCGATTATTCTCATTGCCTTCTAATGCATGCCATCAACAAAGGAAGTAAACAATTGCACATATAGAATTTCTAAGAGAATGCGTTAAATCTTTAACCTCACATTGCAGAAAAAAATAAGTGCTGTTGGAGAGAGAGAGAGAGAGAGAGAGAGAGAATTGCACCTAGGAGGGGGATTGAGAGGTGGTGGCTACTGGCTTTGCCGAGCTTTACAGTCGGAGATTTGGGCCTCGGTTACTGGAAGTTAGTGATGCTGCTGTGATGAGTGAAAACAATCAATAGTTAGTAAAAAAGTTATTCACAATTTTTTAATACCTATTATTTGCGAATAAGTTGCCAATGATCTGCCTTAAAAAATTTGCGAATTTTTTTTTCGTATCTTTGATTTGTCCTCTGGTATAGCCCTTGTTGTCTCTCAATGGTGTCCACAAGTTATCCAGCCACTCACTTGCACTTTTTGTTTGTCAATTCTCATTTACTCCAGGATTTGCGCTGTCAAAATTTTTATAAGATGGTATACTACATATTAGTTGTCATGGTCCTTTTTGTCATGTGGAGTCCCACATTTTTTTAATGATGTTTACCCACTGCAGAAGGGTTACTCTGTTCCATGGTTGTCCTGGTCCTTTTGCTATGCCTTCATATTTAGGACTTGTTAAATCCTTCTAATGATGCAGTGGCATTGATGTCTGAGTCCAGGCATTGGACAGTGTTGAAGAAGCTCTAAAAAGACTTGAAGAATTGCTTCAAGAGCTACATGCCTCCAGCTCCAATTCTGGAAAGGAACATCTGAAAGCTGCTTGTTCTGACCTTGAGAGGATAAGGAAACTTAAAAAGGAGGCTGAATTTCTCGAGGCATCTTTCAGAGCAAAGGCGGATTCCCTTCAGCAGGTATGTTTCTTCATTTGATCTTAATGTATAAGAGAATAACATGTATCCTAGAACGTATGGATCCAGGGACTGCATTCCAAAATTTTGATTTTGTTCTGTTCTGACCCAATAAATGCACCTGCATTTATGATACTTGAAATTTTTCTATAGTAGTTTGTCCTGACCAATTTGAAACATATTTTTTATTACTACATAAACGAGTTGATAACGATGACTGAAGAATTTGTTGGCTGTTAATTTTTCAACTTTCTTTTTTCTTTTTGGTTTTATTAACAGACAATTTTTCCCATGTATTAGTATATTCATCACAGATTCTCGCTAATTAGTCTTGAAACATGTTTAATCTTGCACACCTGTTATATATGGAGTTTGCTTCTGTTGGCAGTGTTTTTTAGCACCAAGACATGAGGCATAAGCCTCACTATCACCAATTCTTTAAGAATAAAATAACAGGAGTGTTTATGTTCGCACTATGTGAATATGATCAACTTCCCTTGTTTTTTAAGCCCATGTATCAAGCTCATTAAATGCCAGGGTATTTTGGTCATTTCATTGAGTGTGAAAAAGTGGGAACAAAAGGAGTCTTTAGTACAATTGACACTTCTTTCATTTAATGACCCGCCTTTTGAATTTTTAATGAAATGACCTAAAAGTTGAAATAGTAGATGATTCTATGGTTTTGAGAAAGAAAGAAGAGAAGAAAAAGAGGAAAGAGAAAGTGAAAGAGAAAGGGGGAATGCGAATAGTTAATCACGCCCTCTAGTTTCTTTTCTTTTATTAAGAACTTCTATAATATGATTAAATTCCCTTACAGAGATTATCACATTTATTTTATCGGTGAGAGATTATCACTTGTTATGGGCCCATAATAATAAAGTAAAACATAAATGCCTTAGACAACATTCCCCTCTCAAGTTGGTGAATAGATATCTATCATATTTAATTTGCATGAGATCCTTGACAATCTAGTTTTATTTAACCCTTTGGCAAGAACATTAGGAGTACAGATCTGTCCAAACCTTAACTTCTCTCTTATTAAATGGCGATCCACCTTAATATGTTTTGTTATATAATGTTGAAACGGATTATGTGCAATGCTTATGACAACCTTGTCACCACATTAAAGATTCATAGGACACTTCTTTAGATGTCAAAACCCATTTCCCGGACAGTAGTACCATCTGAATCCAAAGATGTTCACAAACACCATGAGCCATTGGTCTGTACTCTGTCTCTGCACTGGATCTCTAGCAACCACATGTTGCTTTTTCACTCCACCTTACTAGAGTTTCACCAACAAAGGTACAGTAACACGAGGAGGTAGGATTCTAGTGGGTGTTGAATTTTATCACCCAATGCATTATGCATCAAAGCTCAAAAACCATCTTACCTCATGTAGAGATTTTGTTGCAAATCCTATGTGCTTCTTCTGGAACGAATCTCTAACTCCTTCGAAGCCTTCATCTCCCTAACCTCTATCCCCCATCTGGCGAGAGACGAGATTGGTTATCTTTTCTCGTTGGCTCCTGTTTCTCGGGCTGGAAACTGTTGGAGTAAGTGCTTCTTTCCTTCATCCCTAGAAACTCTGGTCCATCCCAATCCAGCAAATCCTCACATCAACGTCCACTTTCGAGAAGCATTGATTCCCCCCTCCACACAAAAACAGGGGAACCAATCTAGGATAGAAATTCACTTGTCTTCGAAACCGACGACGTAGGGCCAGAGCTTTGGTCTGTATGTTCGTCAAAGATGAAGGAAGTCGGCACCATCAGACCAGGGCTATGAACCAAATTCTCCCAATCAATGAAAAATCCAGTTTAATTCTGTTCAATTCAAACAGGGGTATTATTCTGGTAAAGAAGTTTCAACTTTCAATGGCCTAGTAGATAGTGAATCTTGGCCTCTTCCCATGGGTGGTTCCGTTCTCTTCAATAGATGGCGGCCTCAATCCAATGATCCGCCTTTCGACGTCCTCAAATTCAACTTCTGGATAGGGATTGGGGCTTCCTTTTCACATCTGGACATCAAACATGCTATTAAGGATTGGTGAAGCCTGTGGAGGATTTCTTGAAGCTATCCCCCTTACCATTGCGCTTGCTGAATTCCATGAGACTAGGATCAGAATCAATGTGATAAGTCTAGATACGATTCCTTGGAACATTCGAATCCCAGATAGAGGTAGTTTAACTACAATAATCATCAATGTTAGATCCACTAGAAGAATGGGCTCCTTCGGTGACCTTCAAGACTTCCGGGACCTGATACAAGGGGGATTTGAACCTCACGATAAAATTTCATAGGGCAATCGATCATTGGACAGTGCAGAGAATCCACATCTCAACAAACATTTCAAATTTCATGCTCCCACCTGGCAGCCCAAAATGTAGGGAAATGTAGCTATAACTTGGAAGATGGCAGAGACCAGTCTGACTTCAGGGGTAGCATCATAACCATGACAAAGCATGGCAGCTAGGCTCACAGGGTGGAGGAGATAGTTCCAAGTCTCGATCAAGGCAGAAAAGAGTACTTCGACCGGAACCACTTATAGCCAAATCATCTCAGTGGAAAAGGAATAGAGAAGAGGAAAGGTTTCCATAAAGTTGAGCGAAGATTCAGAGTATAATACTACTAGTGATGTGAGCAACAGAGACGACTATTGGAGCATTTTCGAGATGATACAACCCTCCAGTTGGGTCCTGAAATACAGTGAGTGGGAAAGAAAGTGACTACAATTCAAATTCTTTGTGATTCTACGAACAGACAAAAAGTAAGTTGAAAGATTAGGAACATGAATGACAGGATCCTAGCAAGCTAGGGAGGGCGCTAACATTTCCATTACTAGAAATAGATGAAAGAGACCATCACCAATTCTAACTTTCTCTCTTTCAGAACGAACGTTATACGAAGAAAATAAAGATGACATATCCATCATGTGGTCTGAAGCTCCATAATCAATAATCCATGACAGATAAGGGTACTGAGAGTAGCATGGAAGGCAGATGCATGAGTACTTGTGTGATCAAGAGCAGATACTGAAGGGCTCTCCAACTGAGACATCATATGGTGAAGGTTCTCCAATTCTTCTTTTGAGATAGTCACCATCTTCTTGGAGGAAAAGACAACAGATTCTGGTGTATCATGGTTATCATGGTTCTGCAGTAAATAAGACTGAGGAATATCTCTGGGTTGTATGGTATTAGTAGATGAAGCAGTATGTGCCATTGATGTTCCTGGCTGAGTAAACCTTGCTGGACGACCAACCAAATCTCAACATGTTTCCTTTGTGTGCCTGGATCGTCTACAGTGAGCACACTTCAACTTATCATTGTCTTTAGATACATGTTTTGGTAACTTCTTTCCACCCCCTCTATTACCTCTTTGAGTAGCGATGAATCAGACAAAAGCAGATGATTATAAGGTGGAACATTGTATTGTTGAGTAGCATTTCTCCTCCTCTCCTCACTTTGCACATATGCATACACCTGACTTAGAGAAGGTAACACATCTTTACTGAGAACTTGGAGTTTTGACTAGTTCAAATTTCGGACTAAAACTAGCCAGAAATTCGAATATCTGTGTGCGCGTATAAGAGTCCCCTTCTTCAATTCCTTGCATTTGTACGCCCATAAGGCATTCAATATGGGAATGATTGTCAATATGCCGTATATCTGCGAGTTTGGGAGCCCAACTCTTAGCAATGTAGTATCCTTTTACTAGTTTTCCTGCTATTTATTTTTGTAGCCATACAAACACCTGTAATCAGCTCGGGTGGTTACTCAGTAACCTCTGGGTTAGGTTTGTATCTTTATTTGCCTTACTACTTAATATATTTATCCTGATTACCTATAAAAAAAAAATCGAATATCCGTGTTCTCTCACCTTTCCTCTAATACTCAACTGCATCACCTTGACAAACAGGCTTAAAACTATAATAATGATCGAGTTCTTCCCACATGTTCTGTAGAGACAAAATAATTAGCAAACTCTTTTCCATTTGGCGATGGTGGGCAATATCCTGTCTCAACAGATAAACACGTGCACAATTTTGAACTTCGAACTATGTTTGATCTGTAGCATCCCAAATTTCTTTAGCTACTTTCAGGAAAAGAAATCTCTTACTAATCTCATGCTGCATAGAATTTATGAGATAGTACATCACTGTCAAACTATCACACTCCCACTTTTCATGTGTAAGTGATCTGGTATTTTAGGTTCCATTATTCTACTATTAATGTACCCAAATTCACCTCTACCTCCAGTGAACATCCTTACTGATTGAGACTACTCTAAACAATTAGATCCCTTCAATTTTATTGTTGTAATTTGTAAGGCTATATTTGTCACCTTGTGAGTTCATGATTCTTATCACTCTAGGATGTCCAGGATTGGGATAACTCGCATTAGATCTTCTGCTGGCTGCCATTTTGAACTTTCATATACCTGCACAACATATTCAAACTGAGAAATTGGGTATGATATACACAAATCAGCTAAGATCCCTCCCTAGGGTCACTCAAACACCTTCAACAATGCTGGTTTTCACTAGTTACTGTAGCTTCAAAAAATTCTACGAAATATATTAGAGAACAAGGGGGGAATACCTCTAAAAAAGCGTCAAAACCAAAGAGTAACAAAGGGGGGTGGCCGTACAATTGATGTCAACCGTACAGCCAAATGACGTCATCCCTTTGGGTCTTCTTTTGTATTTTATTTTTCTTTGATCCTTCCCTTTGATCTTCACTGAGCTCCAATATCAAGTTGAAATAGTAGATGATTCTAGGGTTTTGAGAAAAAAAGAAGAGAAGAAAAAGATGAAGAGAAAGGGGGAAATGAACGTGAATAGTTAATCACGCCCCCTGTACTTTCTTTTCTTTAATTATTAACTTCTATAATATGGACATAAATGCCATTACAGAGATTATCACATGTTATGGGCCCATGATAATAAAGTAAAACATATTTGCCTTGGACAACACTAACTACTTTCTTTTCTTTAATTATCAATTTCTTTAATATGGACATAAATGCCCTTAGAGAGATTATCACATGTTATGGGCCCATGATAATCAAGTAATACATATTTGCCTTAGACAACTCTAAATACGCTCACAACATTAATTTGGTCATGTCCAATGAAGTTTGTCGTATATGCATACAGCGTGACTTGTAAGAAGACCCATTAAATAATTAGGAAAATAAGAAAAAAATAGATAAATATGAAATGAATTGAAAAAAAACATAATAACTATTAACTGTCCATGATTCTGTTGATGAAAGAACCAAGCACAAGAATTATCCATAGCTTGCCTTTTGAGAAAGAGGTTTTATTAATTTAGGAGTCTTAACTGTTGGCTGCCTTAAGGTTCCACTCCTTTACATTGTCCTTAGATGGGAGAAATGTATCATGCCTCTTCAGCCTTAATCGGTAAAAGTTATTTTGCCTGAACATTTAATAGATCACAAGGTTTTTTTTTGTCTTGTTGAGAACATATACATTGTTTTCATAAGTTGCTTTTAGTTCTACAGGCAGCGTCTGCACGTTTGTACCTTCATGTTATACTTGTTTTGATACCATGCTGTGTACCTTAAGTTGATGTTTATTCGCTAACTATGCATCATTAATTATCTTATTTCAAATTGGTCTTGATGTGTCCTTTTATCTGACGGGGTCCTTTGTGCTGATCAACTAGGGAGATGATGATGGTCTTTCACAATCTTCTATTAGTAAGCAGAGACTTTATTCAAAGATAAAATATAGAAAGAATTCTAAAGTGATGCTGGATAGGAGCAACAGGGATGGAATTCCTGCAGATAGGTTTGAGTGCCTTTCCACATGCTTGAAGCTATTGCTTTTCTTGGTCATAATTGATCTCATTCAGGGTGTGGACATGCTATTTGTTTCATATTGATTTCTCTAATTATGAGTTGCTTTTTCAGAGTTGTCAGTAATTCCCATGGACTGTGGAGCTTCTTGGTGCCCCATCCAAGTAGGAAAATAGACCCTGGATCATCAACTTTGGATCAAACTGTATGTCCCATCTTTACTATACCTCACTAATTACTTCTGCTTTATCCATTTATCTATATCCCTTCATACATGCCTCAGCAGATCCTATGAACCAGGGCATAACTTTTAACATAATGACCAATGATTGATTTGTTCTTTCCCGGATAGGTTTATTTATTTAAATTTGTGTCATGTTTGTTTCTTGATCTGGTTCGGACCAATATGTCCACTTTCTAGTTCCAAGTATTGCCAAAGGGGGAATATTTGCACATCCAACCTTTGTGCAGACATACTTGTGCCATAAACGTGGAGATTGCACAAACTGGGATATTAGCCAAGCCAAAAGCTGACACAAAGGTCCTATGATCCTATCCTTGTTTTAGGGTTTAGGATTAGGGATGTTTTTGCTGTAGGGATCAGAGTTAACTAGGGATCAAGAGAAATTAGCTGGGAAATAGCTAAAATAAAGAATGAGAGAGACAGAGATTGTTAGAAGTAATCTCACTAGTTCTATTGAGGCAATACATAGGAATTCTCTAGTGCCACTCTCGTATCACTGGTTGATGGAGGTTTTGATTTAAAAAATGTCATACCTATTAATAAGGTTGTGAATGTTGATATCACGGGATATGTTGCACTTTGGAAAAAAGATATATCATGGAATATATCATTTTGCGGGGAATATATCGCACACTGAGGGAAGAATTGGGGGAAAATGTGGAAATTTCAAAATAACTTCAGAAAATGTTAAATTAGATATTAATAAACATTTGATAATGAAAAAAAAACAATGTACATAAAAAATGTTGAAATTACCCAATGTGTATCCTTGATATATGATCCCAAAGATCTAGAGGGGGGGGTGAATAGGTTTAACCTAGGGATGTCTACCAATTTTAATTTTAGCAATTGTATATGCGGAATTTAAATAAAACAATTACAAGTAAACCACAACACCAAAAATTTTTACATGAAAAATCCTTCCAGGAAAAACCACGGGGCCTAGTCCAGTCAAAGAGATATCACTATGACAAAGTTAACAGAAACTTACAAGACTCAAACCTAATTCCTTTAGATTCGACACAACGATCCTTTAGTACTTGGTCCTCCCGCCTCAATAAGTCAACACATACCCACAACCGCGATCAATCGCAACAACTTGAACTTCTCTTAGGGTCTTCGGAAAACAGCGATCCTTCACAAATGACTCACTTCGTCAGCAACGGCGTTGGCCGTCGGCTCCTCACCAACCAAACATAAAACACTCTCTCGAGTGCTGAGAGTATTGAATATGGTTTGAACAATAAGCTCTATTGGGATCTCATTATAGAGAATCAACCGGTGCAAGTCTAAGATAGACAATGAAGAAGTCTTGCACAACTAGAGACAAAGCAATAGAGATGAAACAATGAGTATCATCCAACTATGAAGGAAGAACCCTGGATAAGCTTTAGAAAGCCTCCACTCTTTTATCTAATACATAAAAACTCTAATCACGGATTAGGCATAAGATTATATTTATAGAGCAACCAAAAAGAAACTTTACAATCTCGGATTTAGCACTTATCTGTGTAGCTCGTTCGATTGAGACTCAAGTCAGTTGACCGAGATGGTGGTCGTTCAACCGAGATGGTCAAGTCGGATCGACCGAGCTAAAACCGCTCTCTAGAAAAATAACCAATACAAAATAATTCACACTCGGTCGACTAAGCTAGGGGTCTGTCGACCGGATTGCCCAATTTCCTGAGATTTTTTGTAATCCGAATTTGAAACGCATGTTGCTCTTTGTATTTAGTCACCTAGGGGTAAATTACATGATCTAAGTCAATTCCACCTAAGTATAAACTAAGTATCTAAGTCTCACTTACCATCCTAACTCGAGAGCGAAGCTTGATTGCATTTTTTTCAGACTTCATCTTCACTTGTCATGAGTACTAGAGGCAAGGACTAAGACAAACTAGACACTGTTTTGACACGGAATTTAGCCAACACAAATATGGACTTTACAAATGCAATGGGAAGATGGGGCAAAGATGTGCGTTGACGACAATGTATGATTGACTAATATTGATATAACTTATAAAAAATATTTTATTCTATCACTCAATCAATTATAACAATAAAGTACACAATCAAAGTTTCATACATAGTACATTCATGATCCAACCTACCCCAAGAACTACAATCAGAGCCACATGAAGATAAGCTAAAAATTAAAAGATTTGAGTTTGCCTAATTTCCCCTGTAAAGTAAGAAATTTGAATTTTGAACTTAAGAAATTTAGTGTAAATGTATCAATGCATTTGCACTAGTTTTGGACATATGCAAAACCTCATTTTAATTTAAATAAAATTCTTACTTTTCAGAGAAATTTCGCCAAAGGTAATGCAAATGGGGTGCACTTTCCGAATGATGATGTTGATAAATGTGGGTACCAAAGTGGATGATTTCTCAAGGAAAGTGAAAAAAATTCTTCGAACTCCTTCAAATCTTTCAAATCCCTCATTTTTTGTCGCTATTTTCCCATTTTCTAAGACTTAAGGGGCGAAATATCCTTAACTTATAAAAGATATCTTGAAAATATCATGCGATATATAGGAAATATTGGGGATATATTGGAGATATTGGAGATATTTAAGGATATTTTGTAAAAATATTACTACTTGTAAGGGATATTTTGCACTCCTGTATTGAGAATATATCAGGGATATATCATAAATATCGAGGATATTTCAAACCATGCCTATTAAGAATATTTCCCGAAAACAAACTGCAAAATATTTTTTCATTAATGTGAAAAAAGGAGAAAAGGAGTTCAATGGATGAGCTCCTTCCTCTCTAATACTACAACTCAAACTATTGAAAATGGAAAATAAAACTCTTCCTTTATAAATCCAACTAAATTACTTCCTAAGACATTAGAAAATTAAAACAAGACAAATAAAAAGAAAAAAAATAGTAGAAGAACAAAAGGAAATCAAATCGAACGATGAGAGCATTCCATGGGCCACTTGTGTGGATCTTTTTTTTTCTATTTATTTATTCTCAACAGGTATTTAATTGAAAGAGGAATGCTAAACATACTCGCATTTCGATAATCTCACATTTTTTAGATAATGAAACAAATGATTGTGTGGAGCCCATAAGAGTGCTAACAAAAAAAGTTGTTTTATTATCAAAAGAGGGGAAATTATGGAAACATTTTGAATTGTGAGAGTACGCTTAGCATTCCTCTAAATGAAAACAACACAAGGTACAGTCAGGCCTTTCAAAAGGGAGATTACAAATGGGCACATCATTTGATCCTAGGTAGTCTTATTTGAGCTAGAGACACTCCCATTTTCAACTTTATCAACCATGGTATTTCCTTCCCGCGAGCATACAATAAATAATCCATCTCTAGGTTCATTGGGGAGAAACTCCAAATAATCTGCCTCTACTTCTAAGCCATTTGATGACCAGTTGGGAATCCTATTCTATCCCAAGAGGACTGAAGGGGAGAGTGAAGAGTAAATCTATTCCACTCTACAAAGCAACATGTGAACCCCTGGCCTTCCTGCAGTTGTAAATCCTATGGCCCACTCAACTGTCAAAAATGTTAGATATCCAAAACAAAGTCCATGAGCCATCTAATTGAGTCAACTTCTGACCTAGGTGATCTAAACTGGACCTATCCAGATGGTGATAATACCGATCCCCTCTACCTGTGGATCATTTATAATTTTGAGGAGACTGGGTCTGGAAAATGTCCTGAGTTCTATGGTGCACAGACATGGACATGGGCGTTGGACTTGAATACAAGGTGTCAGATACGATGATCCCCTAAAAACAAGATTCGAGGACACATGAGGATATTTTAATTTTAAAAATTATTATAGTTTAAATGCTATATGAATAATACCATAAAAGATTAAAATAAAATAAATTTAATATAAAAGAAAATTTATTGCAAATAACACTAAATAATGTATTACAAACTACAAGCAATATAAATAAGCCATGAATTAAAGCAAATATACTAATGAAGTAATTAGCATATATTAATTCTAAATTTTATCGATGAAAAAACATAAATTAATTGTAAATGTTAATGCTAATTCTAAAGATGATTAATAAAAAAAATAGGTTTTTGTGGTCTGAATTCAGCTCATTGACAATTTGACACCCTTATTCCTTTCTCTCCCCCTTCTTTTCTATTATAGGCATCGATAATTCCTTCAATTATTATTTGATTTTTTTCTTATTAAAAAAAAATGGATCCTCTTCTCCTCTTGTCCTACCAACTTCTCTTTTCTGATGATGAGATTGAAATTTATACTAATTGTATGAAGTTGTATAATTTTTTTGGTATAATAAACACTAAAATTTTATGGGTATCAAGCGTGTCTATGTCCATCTGTGTCCAAAATGATAAATTCTTCTGCTATGAGTCACAACTGGTGTTTCTGAAAGTGTGTCCATGTCCGTGTCCACACATTTTGACATGGGATACATCTGTTGTCTCAATGAATCCGCGCAACATAACCTAAGTTTGGTGTAGGTATTTCTCTTTCAGAAGTGCACGCGCAAAATATGTTAGTTGGGGTGGGATTAGAAGTTGACATTGCATATATTAATTCTAATAATGAGGTACTGTCTTTTATAGAAAAGCTGTTATAGTTAACTGAGTGCTTTGTGCACTTCATGTTCTTAGCAGGTCATGATGCATGTCTAGTGAAGCCATGATAGCATGTAATTTGACATTTGAGCGTATTCATTGGTTGTATTTACAACAATAAATGGTTATCTGATATAAGGAATCCATATTACCTCGCTAATATGACCTATCAATTCAATTTGATCTGATTGGACCGAGACGAACTCAAGGAGTTCAAACATCTTTCATGTTTTATGGGAAATTGTCAGGCTCTCTGAGGTTAAAATTTTTCTAAACGTGCTCTTTTGTGCAGGAAAATGAACCTTTTGAACAGGCTACAACTGCAAATATGAGTGATACAAACTCAGAATCAGATGAGATTCTCCGCTTTGAACTTTTAAGGCATGAACTAATTGAACTCGAAAAACGAGTTCAAAGAAGTGCTGATCAATCTGATAATGAAGAGGTATCCATTGACCACCTTGTATTTAATTTAGTGTTATGGTTTTAAATCATAAAATAGGTTATTGTTGAAATCATAATAAGTTCATGACCCTATGGAGGAACTTACCAATGTGGTAAACTGTGTTGGAGGCTTATGATATTATATTATTTCATATCACTCTTTGCCTCCAACAAAAGCTTGTCCAACCCAGAGTTGTGGGTAACCTCCTACCTGAATTACGACTCCAATTTCAGAAACCCTCTCACGCTTCCTATCCTCTGCTTTACCAGGAGTTACCTCTACAGTTATTCTACTGGCACTCCTTTGACTTAAGTGAATTTTGTAATCACTATTGTAATTTGGATGTTTGTGGATTTTGATATTTCAGTACTCATTGAGACAATCAACAAAAGAACTTCTCCATATGTAATAGTACTAATCTAAATTCTTCAATACCATCTTATACAAATGTTTCCTTGGATCTCCTGCTTAATAATATCTTACGAGAACGTAGTCCATAGCTTCTCTCCTCACCACTTTTTGTGCAACTAAGGTCCTACTAATCAGATGCATTATTATCCATATAATATTTCTATCTATCATTGTGATGGAATTAAGGCCTAAGGGTGTAGATTGATATGGTTTCTATGATTACTTTGAGTAAGATGGCATGATGAAGCCTTCATCATTTGCCGAGAAATAATTAAGTCAAATCCACAGATCTGACCGGGTTTACCAGTGATATTCCTGTATTTTTTAGAAGAGAAAGTAATATGCTGGCATACTTCTTATAGAGAGGAAAGCCGAGCACCAAAGTTGCATAGACATGGACACGGGCGTTGGAATCCAAAATAGATGCGAGATCTCGGATTCGGCGAACCCCAAAGATAGGACTCATCATTCAAGGATACTAGGGATATTTTAATATATATATATATATATATATATATATATATATATATATATACACATATATACATATATATTATATTTTAAATTTCATATGAATTCTATGAGAGGTTGCAGATGGTAACAAATTAAATATTAAAACGTATATTATTGCAAACAACACAAATATATAAAAATATATATATAATTGAAGATATTATATTCATAAAGTCAAATTGAACATGTATCAAGTGGGTAACAAATAACTACAGCGATGAATCTATTACATGATTAGTCTGTCAAATATTAAACAAACAATGGTTTAAGAGTTAATCTTAAATAAATTCTATTCTCAGAAAGTGTCATGTTTACAATTCATCATGTATGGGCACATGAGTCCATGGCTTGCCTATGTCCACACGTATGACGTATGACGTATGGCATGCAATTTGCATATGATCTTGAAGAGTCTGCGCAACAGAGCCACCCCGCTAAGGATATAGCAGAAAATAGATGATAGTTGCCGACATGTAAATAATATGGCTTGTAGGGAAATCACGGTACTGAATAAGTAATTTCACTCCTTATAAAAAAAAAGCACTTAATAACTAATGAGTAATTGTTTAACCAGATGTGATTTTCCTTTTTCCAGTTGCACCACCTCCATCTTTGCACAATTGCACCCCATGAACCTTCCTGCTTCATTTGTTGCAAACTAACTCACTGGACATTCATAATGATAAGTGAATAACTGTCTGAAACTCCAACAATGATTTCTTCAACGATAAATCAGTACGATTGTACTTCCTTCTTACTTTCTTTAATATATTACTCTGATTACCGATAAAAAAATTACTGATTTATTTCAAATTCTCATTTAATACTCTTGTTCCTGTGTTTGAGTTCATATCAATGAAATCTATATTCATACTTCCCTTTTAGGGTTTTCTCAGGCTATCTCTTCTAATGGGACAGCTTTATATGCACCTCTCAGGATATTAAGATTACAGATGACAGTACCAGATATAGTGGCAGAGCTGGAGGCGGTGGATTAGTTGACTTACCAGATAAAGAAAATTTCATTGGAAAATCAATGGACAAGCTGAAAGAAGCTAGCACGGTACGAATATCTTACCACTTTCATCAGTCAAGGGATGATCCCTAAGGTCTCGAGTTCAACTCCTCCCGGGCTTACCCGATGCACGTGGTTTGGCGGGTGATTGTGTGCATCTGGAGGGACTAGTCATTCCTTGTCAGGGTAGGGACACCCTTCATTACCCTCAAAAAAATAACTTTCATCATTCAAGGGATGATCTATATTCTGGGTGGTATACATTGTAACCCTGGTCTCACATATTTTGCATATTGACACTTTAGACCCACCTCCTGGTATGTCCCAACTCCCAACAAGGAGATCTCCTAGTTCAAAATTCAATCTGATTGGGTGGTTGAAACTTGAAACCATCCAATCTAGACCTTGCAATACATTTTCTGATCAAAAGATTCTGGTAAGGTGGATGGTTAAGGTAATTTGATGGATTGTAACCTAGGGGTTGTCAACATTACATTACCATGATGCTCGGAAGACCATATATCTGTTCTATGTGACATAAAATATAGGTTGTCTGGAATTAGACACTTTCAAAGAGATTTGATACCTATGTTTCTGTGCTACAAGTATGTTCCATCTTCTGGCATGTATATCAGACATGCCTACATTTATTGATCCAAATCTAAATTAGCATTTTCTTCTTATGCATTCATCTAAATTCACCATTAAGACACCCAACCTGGAAGCTACACCGGAAAGAAAATGGGCCGTGAGCGTGCCCGATGGGATCACCGGAGGGGGGGGTTCACACCTAGGGGTGTCAATGGGCCATGAGCCTACCTAATTATTAATTGGGTTGGGCTTGGAGTCTAAAGTCCGTGGCCCGTTTCGGTAAGCTTCTAACCGGGCTTAGCCTGACTAAACCGGCCCGATTAGACCCGTTTAATTTATAGCCAAAAAATTGTACATGATTTTTTTGATTAGTTGGCCCGGCCCAATTAATAAGTGGGCTGGTCGGACCCGTTTATTAATCAGACCTAGACGGGCCGGGCCAGGACAATCCCAGCCTGTTGACATACCAGTGGGTCACCAGTTTACCTGATGGGATCAGCAGATGTGATACAAATAAAATATATATGGAATAGAAATAATATAAATTAAGATATTTCTTTTCTGTCTAAACCTAAGAATCTTTCTCCAATGATGGCAAAGATGAACAAATGAGTGTTGGTGCGTCTGCATACACACAAAAGAAGAACAATGTCACACATATTTTATACTATAGTAAGAATAAGATGCCCAGATAGAGACACAGGTAAAGATCCTGATACTGGAATAGGGCTATCCCATCTAATACATTGATACCATAGTTTAATATTTTAGTTTTTTCAAGTAAAAAAATATCCTTCTTTTAGAATCGTATCGTGCACTTAAATACTTAAGAAGCTCATCGTAGTATTTGCTTGTTTGGACACATGTATGAATGTATAAAGAAATGTGTTGGCATATACTTGTCATTTTTTTCCTCTTGATTGTAACATTTCATTGATTATTATCCTGGTTTTCAATAAGCAGGATGTTTGGCAAGGAACTCAGCTCCTAGCCATTGATGTCGCTGCTGCTATGGATTTGCTTAGAAGGGCTACTATTATAGGAGATGAACTAACAGAGAAAGAAAAGAAAGCCCTTCGAAGAACTCTAACTGACTTGGCGTCAGTAGTTCCTATCGGCATTCTCATGCTCCTTCCTGTGAGTAGTCTATCATCTCTTACTGTAGTGACATTATATATCCTCCTACTGATCTGCTATATTTGTGCCTCACATCTTAACATAATATTATTTGGGAAGTAGTGTCTTGATGGACATAAAACTTGTCTTGTTGGCACTGTTCCATTTCCATTGCTCATCTATGCATTGTTCCAAACTGTTCAACGAGTGGGCATCATCTTGAAGAGCCATAGTCCAGAAATCAGAATAATGATCTATTCCTAGTCAAATGTACCACATATTTTCCACTACTCTTAGATCACTTCTTTTTACTGCCAATTTTATATCCAAGCTTGGTCCTCATGTGTTTCCATCAGTTCTTCTGTCTACTGAGTTTCCATCTCTAATACACAGGTGGGTTTCTCCGATGGGTCTCCGGTGGGTTTCCATCAGTTCTTCTGTCTACTGAGTTTCCGTCAGTTCTTTTGTCTCCGGTGGGCTTCTCTGATGGGTATCTGTAGGTCTTTTGTAGGTTCGGTTGGTCTGATTAGCATTTCTTCTCCTTTTTTCCCTGTTTGTCATCTTCGGGTTCCTCTTCCTCCATACTAGTCTGCCATTTTCTTCTGTGTTTCTTTGACTCTTCTAATTTGTGTTTCTCTCTCATTCTTGTTTATCCTAGTCTGTCATCTTCCTCCTTAGGTCGTTCAGTCCCATTATTGTTTATCCTAGTCTGTCATCTTCCTCCTTAGGTCTCTCCGTCAGGGGTCTTGTCTTCCAGTTTCTTCTAGTCCAGAGGTGGTCTGCTAGTTGGGAGTCTGTACCCCCGGTGGGTTTCTCTAGCTTTGGATGCCAGCATGGGTCTCCATCAGAAAAAATTGGCTGAATCCAAGCTGTTCGATTTGCAAGAGAAGAAGTTGCGGGAGGGCTTGTTTATCAAAATCATTGAATGTGGTTGGAAGGGAGGTCTCAATATCCTTTGGTTGCCAGAGGAGGCGATAGGGTGGCTGAAGTAATTCTCGGGAGAATTTCTTGAAGCAAATCAAGGTTACAGGTTCAGTAAGTTTCGAGGATGTAAAGGATCAATTATCGGGGAAATGAGAGAAAATACTAAGGGGGAGTTCCTAGTCCTTCTGTCTTTCCCCAATGATGGGGTAGGTGGAAGGATCATCATCCCCAAAGGCCCTAGGGCCTCTGGTTGGAAGGCATTTTACAGGGCTGTGGGGCCTTTCCTCAATCCAAATAGTCTTGCTCCACCTCAGGGGTCCAAGAGCCAGGTTGATGATAATAAAAGAGGGCGCTCTAACCCAGGAAAGGGGTGGACGACTGGAAACCCTGCTCACACATCGCATAAACGAAACACCGGCACTGGCAATCAAGACTATATGATAGAGAACTTACCTCAGATAGAGCAGAGGTCAGGAATCCGATGTCACAGAGAGCAGATGGGGGTGGGTGGAGGGAACACATGGTGATAGTCGATTTTAATGCAGGATTCTTCAGTAACTGGACTGAGGTAGTAGTTTGCTCTATTGGCGGCCCTCTTCATGCAGATGATTGGGGGAGGGGGTGACGAGAATTCTTAGCCGCCTGCTTCCCTGACGAACCGAATATTTCTTTGTTCCCCTTCGATGTCCACTGTGCTATTTTTCATACCAGCAAGGCCTCTCAACTACACACCCTTTGCGGCAACCTCAAACATGCACTGACCAAAGGAAACTTTGTGGGCTTCCACAGGTGGTGGTCGGCGGCGAATGCCCTCTCACTCACAGGACTTTCCCAAAAACGATGACTAGTAGTGAAGGGCATCCCTTTCTACCTCTGGGTTCCTGAGATCATTGGTAAAATTGGTGCCATTTGCGGTGGACTGGAGGAGGTACACCCATTGACAATAGATATGACGGATTCACCATTCGCCAAAATCCGAGTGAGAGGGGGTTTACAAGTAATTCCTTGGATTATTTTGATACTCTTTCACTCTATTTCTTACCCAGTTGAAATTTCGGATTGGGAGGTGGAGCTTTGCGAGAATTGCAGGATGTGGCAGGAATCCATGGAAGTTAGATATTGTCAGAGCTGGATTGAGGTTGCCGGAGAACCACCGGGGAAGGTAACACCACGTGGGCCATCGGGATTGGGGCAATTGAACAAATCGCATCCTGTGGATTCAAATGATGGGGAGGGATGCAAGGAGAGCTTGCGTGGTCAGGGGTGGCTAGGTGCCCTTTGGGGGGCAGTTTGCACCCCCTGCGCATGGTGTACCATGCTCCAACACAGCAAAACAACAGGAGCCAGTGCCAGTTGTCTGTTATGTTCTCTTGGCACTTGACTCACTTGACCTAATATCTAACCCATTACTTACAATTTACAGGTTACTGCGGTTGGGCATGCAGCCATGTTGGCAGCTATTCAAAGATATGTACCAGCTCTGGTTTGTAGCTTCTGATCCCATCCTCGTACTTGTTCAATTGCTCCCAGGATACATCAGATATGTATATATGGGTTCCAACTATTTGTGTTCGGCAGATACCCTCCACGTATGGACCAGAGAGATTAGATCTCTTGAGGCAGCTTGAGAAAGTGAAGGAGATGGAAACCAGCGAGGTGAATCCCGATGAAAATGCAGAGGGAAATAGCCTGAGTAGAAGCAGCCCAGACAACTTGTAACCTTCGAAATGAAAATAATTTCTTCAATACAAGGTCTGTATATCATCTTACAATTTTTTCTTCTTGTTTACCCCTTTTTACTATTTGAGCTTTTTTTGTTACTGAATCCATTTGACAGCAGATGGGCATAGAGATGCTCGTTCCATTTGTCTGGCACTCCAAGGAGGCACCAATGGCTGCAGTCTTGCGGGAAGGAACCGGAGTGCCTGGCTCCCGGTGAATTGAAGGGTGACCATCTTTCCTAAATTCTGTTAGATATGTAATGTTTAAGAACTGAACCTTTCTCTTTGCATCCTTCATCTGCTCAACCATTTGAGATATTATTTGATTATTCCATGGCTCAGCTTTCAGATTCGTGTAGTTAATCTCTGGTTCCAAATTAGAGTTACACCGCCCCCCTTCACTCCAAGTATCGTCACTGCAATTTCACATTTGAAAATCATGCCTTGGTACCGGTTTCATAGAAGTGTTCAGTCGTTTACTTGCCTGAAGTGCACTGGCGAATAGCTCCGAAAAAGATGTGGCTTTTTTGAGGATCTAAATTCTGAATTGCCCATGACTTGCATGTCTGTAAAGACCTTTGGAATGCTTCCTTCACATCCAGTGTCATGTTCACAGCTCTGCTTTCCTGGAAATAGCAGGCCCCTGAAACACAAAAGACAGGTGATAGTGAACAATTTCCTTTACCAAACTTAACATAGAATACTAATTGAGAATGAAAAAGGGTTCGTTGGAGAGGGATCTGAGCTTATACATCTTAGCGGTTTTGTCTTGGTTCCACCAGTGTCCAGCATTGAAAACTAGAGTATTCACACCGACCCACTGTTTGGAGCATCAGTGCAGTTGGTCTATCCGAATGACGCTTGGGATTTGGTTGGAGGAATTCTGTGGGGGGTGATCAATGATAACCAGGAAAGGAACCCCTGTAGTACCCGACCGTGAGATTTGTATTCATGGAACCGGATGGAGAGATAGCCCTTGTGTTTGGTTATGGGGTTTCCATTTTGTTAGTAAATTGTAGACTGGTTTGTGACTCCCTGTGCAAGCATGCATACTAGAGACTCCCATTGGTTCCTCCCTATGGAATCACCAGCAAAGACTATGCGTCCATTCCGGTTCCATTCTAGTAGTTTGCTTGCATTGAATCTGTGATCAGGAGGAAATGAAGAACAAAAGAAATTTGTACATGAAGATAAATGTAGTCTCTAGTAAACCAGAATTTCTATAACTGGTGGTAATGATTGGTGTAAATGATTCATACTTCATACCTATAACCAGTATTTCTATAACAAGGATCCTTAGCCCTAGGTTGCCTTTTGGGTATTACCATCAGAATTTTCTAAAATCTAAGGATGGGAGGATGAAATCTGTGGGTTAATGCTGATGTGTTATTGTGGGATTGGTGTTTTAGGATTAGGGTTTGTAACCCTAATCTATGGGTTAATAACAGTGAATTGCTAGCGAAGAGGAATGCTATCCCTATTCTCAATCAATTTATACTCTTATAGTACCCTCTATTAACCATATGTCCATTTTTTTTGTGAAAAAGTGTTTTAATCAGTGCATAATGAATGGACAGGTGATTGGTGGAGGGTGAGAGTAAAGGTTGACCAAGAGTAAGGCTAGCACTCCTCGCGCTGCAAAATCCTGTACCTTACAAATACGTTCCTCTGTTTTACTGAGACCAGTAAGAAACCCATTCCTTCTTTTAAATGTGCCATCTAAACCTTTCAAAGATGTATCTTGTATTACAATTAAGCACCACTCTTTGCATGACGCGTGTAAGAAATTTAACTAGGGAAGTGATAGCATGCATTGCACGTCTGTGAGATGCACACCTCCCAAGCTCATATGTCCTCTTTAACATCTCTTAACCACAATTAAGATTCACTAATTCTTAAGGTTATATAATATCCTTAGTATTTAGAAAAAAGAGGAATGCTAGCCCTACTATCAAGTTGGACCAACCATCTGTCCAAATTCTCTGTTAGTGTTAGTGATTGCAATGTTTTGACAGAGAATTAGGACAGGTGGTTCGTTCAGCTTGAGAGTAGAAAAGACCTAAGAGTAGGGCAAGCACTCCTCTTAGAAAAAATATCAAAAAATATTAATCACGTGAGTAAGTGAATCGTAAGCAAGGTTAATTTTTTTGTACTTGTGTTGACAAACCATGTAGATTGGTTTTCGCGTGTTATATTATTTTCCACTTGTTTTCGTGTTGTTATCAACTCCAATATTGTGTTTCGGGCCGCAAAAACAAACATTTTGATCTTCGTCCAACCAATTACTAATGTACCTCCCATGAGTCTTCAACGATTAATCACATGAATTCAACAAATCATGCATGCAATGTATATGAGCAAATACGTAAATCCTAACAAGAATCTCTACATCGGACGATCGCAGCCATCTGGTTGCCATCGCCATCTGAGATAATCTTCATCTTTTCATCCATTCTGATGGCACCGAAATCCAGGATCGAGAAATGGGCAATTTTCGGCGTATGATTGAAGCGAATAACTCTCTTCTCGAACCCATCTCCCATTTGAATAATCACAAGCAATGTTGTTAGAATCAGACCGGACCGACCGGTATGGAACTGGGAACCGCCCCCTCGCCGGTTCCCAAAACCTTCAAAATGGGACGCTCTAAGAACCGATCAAAACCGGCCAGAACCGATAGAACAGGTTGGGAACTGCCGGAATCGGGAAAAATTAGGAAAAAAATGAAAAAAATTGTTTTTTTTTTTTTGTAAAAAGTACACGGGCGAACTGGATCAGTTGAACCGGGAACTGGCCACTCTACCGATTCTATGCCCGGTCAGGTTCTAACATTGTGACAACATTGATCACAAGCTTCTGAAGCTGAATTCTGGTTATTGGGTAGGATTTGGGATAGAGATTGAGGTTGAAGAGGGCTTATAAAACTAAATAATATAAGGGGAGAGGAGAATAAGAAGGAAAGTGATGGAATATGCTAATTCTCTCTTGATGAAGATAGGAAAAGGGAAAAGCTTAATCTTTTGGGAAAAGGGTTGGTAAGAGTTTTGAACATACATCAGAAGAGGAAGGAGAAGGCTTCTATTTTGAAGGATTCTTGTAGTTTTTATGTTTTTTGGCATAGAGAGAAAATGAGGAGATAAAACCATGTTTGAGGGCTTTAGTTTTTATCCATTTATAAGGGCTTATATGCTATTGGTACACCTCATTAACTCAATAAAAAAAAGAATTGACTTATTCCACTGCAACAGTCTCCTGACAAACACTTAAATATTTTTCTATGGATTTGATTTGATTTGATTTGATTTTTTTTTGGTTGACCAATAGCATGCCTACTGTAGCAATAAGGACTACTGAAATTAAGACACAGGATTTCCACTTGTTGTTGGCGAGGAGACCACCGACATCCACTCTAAAAGCAACACATACTCTGAGCATGCCAATGAAAGCGTTGGTTTGCGTGCATAAATATACTTTGATAGGCATGCAAGGGGTATGTGACGCCATCTAAGTGGTGCTGACTGTCTCTCGCTAGCACCAACTGAAGATGACTCCAAGTCTATTGTCAATCCACACCGGAGAACACAAATATAAGATTGAATAAATTATAACTCTCGTGATGAGATAGGATGTATCTTATCACAATTTATTATTATGTTCAATAACGGTTTCTTTTTTAATTTTGGTTGCCTAAGACGTCTCTTACTATTATCTAGTGATGAAATTACATACATGACTTGGAGGTGCAGATTTGATTTTTAATCCAGATCTAAGGTCTTGCAGGTTTTTAAGGTTAGAGAAGAGCAAATAGGCTCTTGGAATCCCTACCCAAACCGATCCAGTCCTACTCTAGTCTCTAGCTATAAAAGATAACATTTACATATTCCAAATGCTACCTAGCTCCTTCATTTACAAAGATGACATTTCATTTCATGACCATGAACTGTTGGATCAAATTTATACCTATGCTAATGTTACATCGGGTCAGATTTCTCTACCAGTAGCACTGCTACAGCGTTTTTTTTTTTTTTCTTTTTTTTTTGTTAAAGCCTCTAAAAATGGCAGATTTCACCACACTTTTTCTAATTTTGAGTTGAAAATTTGATCTACTTAGAAATTAAATTTGAAATTGTACGATTATGATCCTATTTAGATGTTTCCAAGACCATCCTCACATCGTAATCAACCCAACCCAACGATTCCGTAAAGCTGAATTATACCATGAATATGATTCTATCTATACTAAACTAAATCAAAATGCCCATGACAGCATTCCCCAGCACTTACCTCTTGGAAAGTATAGATGCTATATGGCACCTTCCCATTTCCTTGATCAGCCCAAACTCAGTCTAGGCCTTTTTAACTATTGCAACTCTTTGAAGGGAGGATGAGACAGGAAACTTATTGGGACAACGAACCCTTGATCTCTCCAACAACATAAAGTGCAAAGAAATTGAACCCTGGTCAGTTGTGGCAGAAGGAAGCTCTTGGAATCCCTACCCAAACATTCATAATCGTATTTTTCACTTCTTGGCCAGTTCTTAACTGATTCCATATTTTACCAAGCATTTCCATTAATTGGGCTGAAGTTAGAGAAGAAGGGATCATTATTACAGATAAGAAGCTAGAGGAGATGTGGTCTATTGTTGTGAGGAAGATCATTCCACTGATCTCTTATCTAACCTTTTTCAGAACATAGATCTCAGTTTAGTCATTTAAAAAGTTAAAAAAACAAACAGGGGTTGTTGCAATCAAACTCTATAATCCAAATTCAAATAAGACAGTTCAATATGGCTTAAAATGCTTAGTATAGTCATCATGCCCATGAACAAAGATTAAAAAAAAATGAAACCAAATAACACGAGGAACTCAAACGGGCATCTGGAATCGGCAAAGCGGACAGAGGTGACTGGTTTCAAGCCACCTAGTAATGCACTCTCCATGAAAGAGGTGGTTGCAAGGCAATTCAGTGACTAGAGACCACCCCACACCCTTAGCTCTTCTAGGCAAGTAGTGCAGTCCTTGATGGAATCGGAACCTCCAGATTCAAATCTCAGACTCTGCAGCTAATCAATTGAGGATCTGGAAGCTGGTATGACACAACTCACACTTTCCTCATCCATTGATTGCTGCAAAGCCCGTCCCATCACCTCTCGTTCGTCCAAGAAGAACACCTCCGTGACCAAGAAATTCACACACATGCACATCATCTTACTGCCTTCTCCCGCATTGGATATCCGTTTTCCGAAGGAGGATATCTGGCGGATGGCGCGAGGCTGTTCACAAGCTTCAACAAGTCAGACGCGAAGGAGAATGAGATTTGGGGATGCAGGAAGAGTCGAGAGTCGACACAGTAGCTCTTCATGATGGGCTGACCCACCATCTCTTCGAGCATCCTCTTTTTCCACAATCCATCTTTGTTTCAGGCTCCTGCGAAGATCGATCCTTCGATGATTGAATGGAACCCTCTATCTGGTTCTGCCATAGCGATGCAAATAATTCATTGGGTAGCTGGTTGAAGTCTGTACGTTCAACGCCATTTTCTCAGAGGAAGATTTAGATGAGAGAAACAGAATGAATGAGGAAGCTTTTGAGTTTGGATTAAAGTGAGTGAGTGAGGAATTATGATTTTAACTTCGGTTTGCTTAATTTATAACTAGTGAGATCAAAACGTGTGATTGTTTGAGTTTATTTCTAATCTCACAAAATAGAAACATTTCTAGTTTCTATTTTGGAATAAGAAGACTCAACGGAATAAACGGTCATATTCTTTTTTAGTTGCTAAATGGGTAACTTCAAATTTACTTTTTGCAAATAAATTGCCGTTAGAGATGCTAGATGGCAAAACCGTCCTATTTCCCTGATCAAACCCAAACTCAATCTTGGAGGTTTAGACAGGAAGCTTGTTTGGACAACGAACCTCTGTCTGCTCCGATCTCCAACAGAAAACTCGGACAGAGTTGTTGCATGCAATCTTTCTATAATCCAAATTCATTTCAAAATAGTTGTTTCAAACTCGGAGAGGGTTCACAATGGTTGACACGTCAGGTTGAAAATTGATACCCTAGCATCGACCACTAGTGTTATGCTCCTGTAAATCCAATTTGACAAATTTGTATCCGTTCAAACAATTGAACTGGGGATTCTGCAATTCAACTCCATTGATTTAGTATAACATCCGTAGGATTTTGAATTCTGTGAAATTCAGTTGAGCAATTTTCAAATTCATATAATTCAGGTATTTGGGTCAAATCTAATTCAACAAATCCAGACACACTCTAAGGGGTCTTATAGGCTTCACTAAGGCCAAAAATGTGTGCTTACAATAGTCTTCAACAAGGTGCAAAATGAGTACTTACAATAGTCTTCATGACATAATCTTAAAGATGCAGAAGTTACGATCTCCCATAATACCCAATGAGATTATAAAATCATCGATAATTTATATAATCGGTTATTTCATAGTCGTTTATGAGTCATGATAATTCAACTAAATGCTATTGTTATGTCATAATCATTGTAGAAACGGTTATAAGTGATTAAATTAGTTTCAATAATCCAAACCAAAAGACACCCTTGTTTATTTATGATGTTTGAAATTAGCCTCAATTACTAAATAGTACTAGGGGTTTATCCAAGTCGAGCTAGCTAGTCGGGTCACCTCAGTTCGATCAAGTTGAGTTCAAGCTCAAGTTTTTTGCTCAACAAGAAGAACCTTTAGTCAAGTTTGAAATAATGTTCAAGTTGAATTTGAGTCAATCCTGTTTTATTCGGATCATTTGAATATTATAAATATATTAACAAGTTGGGATTTGACACAAAATAAATAAATTAACATTTTGAGAAAAGTGTCTATATGCAATTTGGATTTGGGATCCATTGGGTTAGGGATCAAAATACCCTTCACATAGATCAATTCATTTGGAACAATTTCCCATTTATGGAACAGGGGGTGTTTGGATGATTATAAATCTGTCCTAACTAGATTTCTGGGAAAAAAAATTATTCTCTATTTGGTTGGCACATTTCAGTTAGGATTGCAATTAGCATGCACCATGAAAGTCCCAAAATCGCGTAATCAAATAACCCCAACCATCAATGATCTAGTTAATGATTTTTTTAAAAGATGACAAGGATTAGTCCCTTCGGATGCACGCAATCACCCACAAATCACCTGCAGAACTCCAGACTTAGGGGAGGTTGTTAAGGGTAGAGAAGAACAAAGAGGCTTATTATCACTTGTGTACTGTCCACCCCTACTCTAGAAAGGATTACATTACAGATTCCCAAAACTAGCTCCTTCAATTACAAGATCACATGGCATTCCAAACCATCAACTTTTGGATAACTAATTTTAAGAGTGCTAGCCCTACTCTCAGATCTTTCCTACTATTAGCTTGAGCCAACCACCTGTCCATAAAGCATTGAACTTTATTCAAAAATATGGACAGGTGGTTGGCTCAGGCTGAGAGCAGTAAAGGCTTGAGAGTAGGGCTAGCACACCTCTAAATTTAAATCTATGCTATTGTTACATTGGATCAGATTTCTCTACCAGTAGCACTGCTATGGCATACTAAAAAAACAAAAAAGGAGAGAAAGAGAGCAAAATAAAGCCTCTTAAAATGGCAGATATCACTTCACTTTCTAATTTTTAGCTGACAATTTGATCTAGTTAGAAAAATTGGAAATTGTAGCATGAATATGAACCTATTTAGATGTTAATTTCCAAGACTATCCAAAATAATGTAGTCAACCCAACGATCCTGCTCAGCAAAATTATATGTATTACATGTTTTAGTGCAACTCATTTAATGGAATCACAAACTCCCGAAATAGATATAGTACATTGTTGGGATGCGTATAAACAGCGGAATTGCGACCCATGACTTTAGCAAAATGGAACTAGGAGCATGAGCTTGAACCTTAAGCGTCGGTTAGGAACCAAGTTGAGCTAAGTTTTCTCCTCTACAGGATTTTGCACAACAATTGAGTGTAGTGTGGTGTACCTTAACAAATCTCAAAAGAGACACACAAGAATTTCCTTGAGAGATACGATTCTCTCTTTACCAAGAATAGAAAGTATATTTCATTGGACAATAACTTGCTTTTTTCCTTCTTAACATAGGGGATATTTATACACCAAGAAAAAAGTTGTTAGACTCCATAACTCCATTCATTGATTCTTACTAAAGGCATCTAGATCAATGGTCTAGATTACACCACTTTAATCCTTAGCTCCCTTGGCTCAATGTAATGGTTCTAACGGCTCTTTGGGTCTTAATGACTTGGTCAAAGTGGTTGTTAGGCCATTTGACTAAATCTAGACATCCAACGGTCATCCTTTGTCAAGATACTCACTCTAGCTTAGAGATGATCCGATGCTCCTCATCCCACAATACTAACATGAAATTATGCACAAATGTATGCATGAAGTTTGAATATAAATAAATATCATGTAGTATATTTGTAAAACATGAACATGCATGTAATGATGTGCATAAGTGTGTGATGCATGTGGGAATTCACATTATTGAGGTTAGATTGACCCATTAATAATCATAGCCGTTCGATCAAGGGATTATAGCCACCCGATCTCAATATCCAACATACATGAACACTTGAATGATAAACCTCCTCTATTTTTATAAAACTAAATCAAACTGCCCATGACAGCATTCCCAGATGCTATATGGTACCATCCCATTTCCTTGATCAAACCCAAACTCAATCTAGGACTTCTAACTCTGGCAACACTTTGAAGAGAGGATGAGCAGGAAGCTTGTTAAACTGTTAGGACGTAGGACAGCGAACTTAAAGTGCAAAGAAATTGAACCCGAGATATATGGCACCCACAGGTCAACAACTGCACCAAATCTCACCTCAAAGTATAACAGAAAATTATAATCAACAGAACCAATTTTTGACAAGAAATTGCCGATAATTTATCACAAGATAATCAATAGGTACTTTCAAATGGTTCTTTTATGCCTGAAGGTGATGCAGGGACAGCAACAGTGAGAAAAAAAAAAAAACTAAAGCTGAGCAAAGCAAATATTGTTTTTGAAAGTCTTACAGTTCGACGGATCATCGAAACAGTCACATAGACCCATCCACCACTGCACCGGAACGGCACCATTGAGAAACTGGTGTGGAGATTGAGCTGGTGCTTGTGGAGCCGATTTGGGGTACACTTGGGCATTATTTGGACACATTACAGTACTGAACAATGTAATAGAAAGGAGGAGAAAGAAAGAATACAGAGATACAGAGAAGCTGAGGGAGTTTTTGAGTCTCCTAGTGGAGGTGTTGGTTCTTAACTAATTGAGTCCCAAACGTTTGAAAGGATCATAAGGTGGATTACCATTTGGGCTGTATATGATTGATCAAGTATAGTCTATTCTCCAAACAAGTTTAAGGAAATGATTGTTATATTGGAATTTACCATTGTAAAATCTCAAATTTCCATGCAAGGCTGATAAATCTAGCATTAATCAGATATTTTCTGAGTCTAATGTAATCAAATTGTTTGTAGTTAAAAATTAGCAAATTTTTAAATAATGACACAGAAGAAATATATTTTCTTTGTCAAAGATATCTACTCTCTTGAACAGCCAAGCGTTTACATAATTAAGTGCAAAGAAATTTGGTGCAGGCCTTCTACTCTGGCAATACTTTGAGGTTAAGATTCACTAACCCTTAAGCTATGTTTGGTTGTAAAAAAAATAGGTGAAAACATGAAAAAGAAAAGAACATTTCGGATTTCTAATACAATTCCTAGTTGTGCTTTGTATAATTTTCTTTTCTTTTCCATGTTTCTATTTATTTTCTCGGCAATGAAAACATAAGGTTAGGATTAAGAAATTTAAATCCTAGGGTTATATTATTTTTCAAAGAATTTATAAAAATCAAGGTTAAATTGTTGAACCTTAAGGGTTAGTAAATCTTAACCATGGTTAATAGGGGTTACAATAGACACATGTTGGTTGACATGTGGGCGCAATTGAATTCTCCCTGAGTTCAATTGCGATTGGCTGTGATTCGATCTCAATTTAAATATATGCTACTGTTAAATTAAGTCAGATGCATACTAGAAACCTGAAAAAATACAACAGATCCTCTTAAAATGGCAGATTACAGCACACTTTTAGTAAAGAAATGAACACTTGAATGGGATCAAAACCTCCTCTATATTTACTAAACTAAATCAAACTGCACTTGACAGAAGGTATCATTATTACAGATAAGAAGGTAGAGGAGAGGTGGTCGCATTGCTATTCTTGTGAGGAAGATCATTCCACTGATCTCTTATCTAAACCTTCTTTAGAACAGAGATCTCAGTTTAGTCATTTTAAAAGTAAAAAAAAACTGGGTTTTGTTGCAATCAAACTCTATAATCCAAGTTCAAATAACACATTGCAACATGGCTAAGACACTTAAAATGCTTAATATATTCATCATATCCATGAACAAAAAATTACAAAATTTGAAACCAAATTACAGGAACTCAAACGGGCATCTGGAATCGACAAAGTGGACAGAGGTGACTGGTTTCAAGCCACCCAGTAATGCACTCTCCATGAAAGAGGTGGTTGCAAGGCAATTTAGTGACTAGAGACCCCACCCTTAACTCTTCTAGGCAAATAGTGCAGTCCTCCTTGATGGAATCAGAATCTCCAGATTCAAATCTCACCTTCTGCAGCTGATCAATTGAGGATTTGGAAGCTGGTATGACATAACTCACACTTTCCTCATCCATTGATTCCAGCAAAGCCTGTTCCATTGCCTCTCGTTCGTTGAAGAAGAACACCTCCATGACCAAGATATCCACACACATGCACATCATCTTACTGCCTTCTCCCGCATTGGATATGGAATTGGCCATCCTGTTTCCGAAGGAGGATATCTGATGGATCGCGCGAGGCTTGTCGCAGGGGTCCATGTGAACATGCGCCAACAATTCAGACGCCAAGGAGAATGAGGTGGTGGGATGCTGGAAGAGTCGAGAGTCGACACAGTAGCTATTCATGATGGGCTGACCCATCATCTCTTCGAACATCTCTGTTTCTCCGTTGTCTTTTTCCACAATGCATATGTGTTTCACTCTCCTGCAATGCTCGATCCTTAAATCCATCGATGATTGGATGGAACCCTCTATCTGTTTCCCCCATAGCCCTACGAGTATTTTACAAGGTGACGCCATTTTCTCAGATGAAGATGAGAGAAACAGAATGAATGAGGAAGCTTGTGAGATTGGATTGGAGTGAGTGAGGAATTATGCTTTTAGTTTGAGTTTCTTTCTAATTTCATAAAATAGAAATATTTTTAGTTTCTATTTTGGAATAAGAAGACTCAACGGAATAAACGGCCATTATTCCTTTTTTAGTTGCTAAATGGGTAATTTCAAATTTACTTTTCAAATAAATTACCGTTAGAGATGCTAGATGGCAACACCATCCTATTTCTTTGATTAAACCCAAACTCAATCTTGGAGGATAAGACAGGAAGCTTGTTTGGACAACAGAAAACTCGGACAGATTTGTTGCATGCAATCTTTCTGAAATCTAAACTCATTTCAAAATAGAAACTTTTTAAATTTCTAATTAGGAATAAGAATAGCCAACGGAATAAACGCCCTGGTGGTTACTTGTTGCTATATCGGTAACTTCAATCTTACTGTTCAAAGAAAATGCCCTTTGGAAATCTGTAGGCCAATCCAGTTTGCTTCTCTGCAACTCCTAAGAAATCTCATTCATCAGCTCGGAGTCTTATGCCTTCCTCTCGGACTCAGTTTTCGGGATTGATGGAGCACCTCATGTACAAGGCCAATCCAGTTTCCAGGACTTATGCTACTCAAGCTTTCAAGCTCAGCAATGGAGATTATACACTGGATGATTATGATTATAATGATGATGAAGTTGTTGTTGAGGAGAAATCTCCGGTAGGACTTGACAATTTTGAAGTAATGAAGGTTGTTGGTCAAGGTGGGTTTGGGAAGGTGTTTCAGGTGAGGAAGAGAGACACTTCTGAGATATACGCCATGAAAGTTATGCCTAAGGATAAGATTATAGAGAAGAATCAATGGGAGTTCATGAAATCTGAGAGGGATATTCTAACTAAAGTAAATCACCCCTTCATTGTGCAGCTCAGATACTCTTTTCAAACCAAATATCGACTCTACCTTGTGCTGGATTTTGTAAATGGGGGTGACCTTTTTTTTCAGCTTCACCACCAGGGCCTTTTCAGAGAGGATCTTGCACGCATATATACTGCTGAGATTGTTTCTGCTGTTTCTTACCTCCATGCTAATGGCATTATGCATAGGGATCTCAAGCCCAATAATATCATTCTCGACGCAGATGGCCACGCCATGTTGACTGATTTTGGACTCGCTAAGCAATTCAAAGATGACACAAGATCCAAAACCATGTGTGGAACAGGAGAATATATGTCGCCGGAAGTTGTTTTGGGTAATGGCTACGACAAGGCTACAGATTGGTGGAGTGTGGGAATTATGTTGTTTGAGATGCTTACCGGGTATCTTCCTTTCATCGGTAGCAACCAACAGAAGATCCAGCATAAGATAATAAATGAGAAGGCCAAGCTTCCAGCATTTTTGACTAGGGAAGCACATTCCCTGTTGAAAGGGCTACTGCAGAAGGAAGCTAGCAAGCGTCTCGGCGGTGGTCCAAGCGGGAGCGAGGAGATAAAGCGTCACGAGTGGTTCAGGCCAATCAACTGGAAGAAATTGGAGGCCCGGGAAATCAAGCCAAGTTTTTGTCCTCAAGTCACTGGAAAACAGTGCATTGCTAATTTTGAAGGCTGTTTGACCAACATGCCACTGTTGGATTCTCCGGCTGGAAGCCCCAAAGCCAATGACAGACTCTTCAAGGGGTTCACTTATGTGCATCCGGATGACTGATCAAAGCCATTTCCGCACATAGAGTACAACTTATATTTGCTAATTTTAGACTAAGTCTCAATGTAAAGCTGCTGTTTAAATAACCAACTGTAAATTGACTTGTTCATTCTTCTACTATACACTGCAATAATATGTTAAAGATTATCTCAGAACAGTTCAATACATATTTCTCTAAATTCCTTGTGGTCCTGTAATTTCTTGCATGATTTAGCAAATTAAGTGTCAAGACTAAAGTTAACTTCACAGAGAATACGGTGAATTAGGAACAATGTAGATTGATTTTTTCATCCAGATTTAAAGGGTAGAAAAGATTTGGTTCAACAAACCTAAAATCACATACATAGCTTGGGGCTGCAGATTTGATTTCTTCATCCAGATTTAAGGTTGTGCAGAATAAAAGGGTAGAGAAGAGCATAAAGGCTTATTCTCTCTTGCCTCCACAAAGGATTACAAAATGGCATAACATTTCAAGACCAGCATATGTGGGATCAAGTCTAAACTTACAAAACCCGTACAGGCAGCTCAGTTGGTTCAGGTCTTGGGAGAAATCCCCAAGGTCTCGAGTTCAACTCCTCCCGGGCTTACTCGATGCACGTGGTTTGTCGGTGATTGCGTGCATCAGAAGGGACTAGTCCTTCCTTGTTAGGGTTGGGACACCCTCAATTACAAAAAAAAAGGTCTAAACTTAGAAATGATCAATCCCGCAGATGCAACTATGGCGTTAGTTCAGAACTATTGACCAGTACCGGATAATGGAAAATTGTAGCATAAAGAAGGCTCTTTAATTGCAGATCTTGCCTCAATTCTTCCATGTTGTAGTTGAAAATTTGAACTACAGAGAAAATTTAGAATTTCTTGTGGATAAGATCATTTGTAGAGGTTTTCTATTGATTTTATCCAATCATAATCAACCCAACCATTTGGTAGAGCTAAAGCTACCAAATTGAGAATTAAATGTTTTTATACATTTCATTTCACAAACTCATACCAGGGATAACAATCCATGAATGCTTTAATGGGGATCAAACCCATTTCTCTTTTTTTTTATTAACGACCTTCTCAAAGAACTGATAAGAACCTTTTTCTGTATGTTAAAATTCAACTAACTCAGTACCGTCTTAGGCTAAGATCAGAAGGCTGAGATTACATATAAAATGTAGCAGATTTTGTGGAAAGTCTCAATGGTAGGCTTCTGTTGTAATTATAAACTGACTTGTTCTCTTCTTTACTGTACACAGCAAGGGTATGTTACAGATATTCTCAGAACAGTTCAATAGATATTTTATCTTAAACTCCCTGTGAATTGTCATAGTGAAGTAGAAAATCAAGTAGCCGAATTAAGCTATTTTCTGTCAAGCTCAATAGAAAATGCGACTAACTATGAACCATGTAGATCCAATTAGAAGGTAAATCAGATGACTTTGGTTTAATACATGTGAAATCACATGCATGACTTGGAGCTGCAGATTTGTTTTTTAATCCAGATATAGGGTCTTGCAGAGGTTAAGTATAGAGAAGAGCAAAGAGGCTTATTATCTATGTGTCCACTCTCCAAAGCTAGTCCCTTCATTTACAATAAGAAATGGCATTTCAAGACCAACAACCTTTGGATCAAATTTAAATCTATGCTACTGTTACATTAAGTCAGATTTCCCAACCAGTAGCTAGCACTGCTACTTTTTCTTTTGGTAACGAGGGTGTCCGGTCCTCTTAAAGCACCCAATTAATCCCTCAGGAACGTGCAGACCCCTGCATCCCTGAGGGTGGCCAACAAGGGGAAGGGAATCAAACTCAAAACTTCCACTTCCTGAGACCTGGTCCTGGCCAACACACCAACCCAACTAGAAACCTGAAAAAAGAATGGGAAAAAACAGAATAGAGCCTCTTAAATGGCAGTTTTCACCTCACTTTATTCACATTTTAATTGGAAATTTAATCTACTTAGAAAATTGATAATTTCACCACGAATATGTTCCTATGTACATGTTTCTAAGACTATCCATATATCGAAATCAACACAACAATTTGGTCGAGCTGAATTATATGTCCTAGTGCAACTCATTTAATGGGATCACAAACTCCCGGCATAGACATAGTGCATGAACACTTGAATGGGTTCAAAACCACCTCTAGATCTACCTACTCAAACTGCTCATGACAGCTTTCCCAGCACTTATTACTTCTTGGAAAGTAGAGATGCTACATGGCACCAACATCCCATTTGCTTGATCAACTTATAAGAGAAGTAGGATCATTACAGATTTGCGAGGATAGGAATGTGGACAGAGTTGCAGGAGGGGTTGTCGCATCACTATTGTTGTGAGGAAGATGATTGAAGCGTCTGGGAATTGGTATTGCGGTTCGAGTCGAACTCCTCAACAAAAAAACATAAAGGTTCTACCTACCAAACATTCTCTCAAGGAAGAGAGATTCCTCGACACCCACTCATCTCGTATGTACTTTTTTAAGAACAGAGATCAGTTTAGAAATTTGAAGAAAAAAACAACTTGGGGTTGTTGCAATTTATGCATAATCAAAATTCAAATAACACAGTTCAAGAAGGCTAAGGGAACATAAAATGCTTAATATATTCATCATATCTATGAATATATGATATCTGCCCTAATCCCTGGAGGCTGGCTTATTCGGTGGCTGTGCAAATAGTCAAGATGTTAATGTATTATGAAGAACCCAAACTATTGGTGTACAGGTCTTTGTAGCTCATTAAGGTTGTTGATGAAATGCTGTGAAAAAGGAAACTGTTTATGCAATTGCATTTGACTAAAATTATTGTCATGAGAAGCTCTAAAGCAGTGTTACCTAGGCACTTCAGTTTTCCTAAATTTTGTCGTGCCTACATCTGGACACGACACGACACGACACTACACTTCATGGCATAACACGACACTCCTTGGTACATACCTAGTCCGTACCATGGCGACGTCAACATTATGGTCAAGCACATGTTGCTTCATGTATGTCATGTCATTTTAAAAATACAATATATTGGATTGCTATGAATTTTTTTTGTTAAGTTGTGTAGCTTTTTCAGAAACATAAAGGATAAACTTACTAAGAAAGCAATGACACCAACGATGATCAATAGAGACGTCTCTCTCTCTCTCTCTCTCTCTCTCTCGCATTGCTATTCTCTACACAAGTTTTTTTTTATTTATAACTTTGGTATATACTTTTAAAAATTAGGGACAAGTTCCTCCTCTCTATCCTTGTTATTGTTTTTTTAAAAATTGAGATAATATATGTAAATATAAATATATAATAATTTTAAAACATCTATATGTCCGTGCCGCCGTATTGGGATTTTCATAGCTTATCGTGTCGAACACTTCTAGACACCTGGACACTTGGTACCCGTACCATGTGCATAGGTAACACTGCTCTAAAGATACTAATGTGACCTCTCTAGTCTCCTCTCACGGTTTCAAGACCAGTGTCTCGATCCAATTGCGCTCTGCGTAAACCTTGAGGTCCTAGTCCTACCACCCCATCAAAAATAAGGGTTTCTTGCTCATATTCCAAAAGTTAACAAATCGCAACACCCAAACTTTTAGACTTATGTGTAAACTGTTCAAGAACTAGTACTTGAACTGAATGTCTCATTCCTTCTTTTCTGAAGATATATTTATATGCTATTTCAAATGCTTTTGATATTTCTACTTTTCTAGTCCATATCCCTTTAAAATCCTTATCCATGAATCCTATTGATGCCTGATGGTAATATCTTTTAAGCAGGAGATTCTATCTTGGCCATTTGCAATCGACTGTATCCGCGCATAAATATACGAGACATAGCATTCATCAGAAGAGAAGTGTTGAAAAAGGGTGGCTCTTCTTTTTAGTTCTTCCATATCTTATTGGCAATCATATATTGTCCATTTTAATGAAGGGAATTGGGCAGCCTACATTTTTCTTATAATGATAAATATGAATTAATGAATATTGCGTGATAGGTAGGAAAAGTTTCAAGGTAGATAACTCGATCGATGTAAATTGCAATTAAATAAGAGCAGTAATCCAAGAATGTGATTTAGCATGTGTTTTTTGTTTTTAAATAGTAGCATTTAAATGTACAAAATGGACTTACAAAGCTTGTTGAGGATGCCAATTATTGAGTCTGAGTCTTCAACCATACTACCTTTCCTGAATCAATTCTCAATGAATTAAAAATAATTCTCCCTTTGATCTTTTTTTGGCTCCAATCATTTCTGGGTATTGGGTACTTTCACCAGCCAGGACTTATGCTAGTCAATTCTCCCAAGTTGTAGTCTTCAGTTTGAGCTACTGAAAAAATTGATAATTTCTTGTGGATTAGAGCATTTTGTAGATATTAACCAGAAATCATAATCAACCCAGTCATTTGGTAGAGCTAAAGCATATATATTACATGTTTCTATACATTTCAATTCATGGAATCTTTTTTTTTTATCAAAATGAACTCATTAACCAACTTCCAAGATCAAACTGCCAATATATGACAGCATTCTGTAGCCCCACCTATTGGAAAATAGAGACACTACATGACACCACTAGTACATTTTTTTCTATATTTGAATCAAATATCACTTCTCCCTTTATTTGCTGACTGCTATCATTTATATTGGCTATTTTGTTTGAAAGAATTAATAATGCTACAGAAAGTACTTTTCAAAGATCAAGAATGCCATGACAGCATTACCGGCATAGATATAGAGGCTCTACAGTGCACCAATATCCCATTTCCTTGATCAGACCCAAACTCAACCTAGGAATACAGAGGTGGGTGGACAGAGCTACATGAAATTTCTATTTCGGTTTGAACGGAATGTGTCAAAATGGGTCCTGATTTAATACCCACTAATCTATTATTCCCCTTTTTAAGAACAGAGATCTCAATTTAGTCTTTTTAAAAAAAAAACTGGGAGTTGTTGCAAATTGCAATCCTTGTATAATCCAAATTCAAATAACACAGTTCAAGAAGGCTAACACACTTAAAATGCTTAATACAATCATCATATCCATGAACAAAAGTTACAAAAAAATGAAACAAAATAACAAAAACTCAAACGGGCATCTGGAATCGGCAAAGCGGACAGAGGTAACATGTTTCTAGCCACCGAGTGATGCACTCTACATGAAATTGGTGGTTGCAAGGCAATCCAGTGACTAGAGACCCCACCCTTAGCTCTTCTAGGCAAATAGTGCAGTTCATCATGATTGAATTGGAATCTCCAAATTCAATTCTCACACTCTGCAGCTCATCAATTGAGGATCTGGATGCTGGTATGAGACCACTCCCACTTCCCGCGTCCATTGATGCTTGCATAGCCCGTGCCATTTCGGCTTGTACATCGAAGAAGAACTCCTCCACCACTGATATATCCACACCCATCGACATCATCCTCCCGCCTTCTCCCTTAGAGTTGGCCACGCTGTATCCGAAGGAGGATATCTGGTTGATCAGGTGACCATGCTCGTGGCCATCCATGTGCACAAGGGCCAAAATGTCGGACACGAAAGGGTGAGAGGTACTGGGACACAAGAAGAGTCCAGATGGGGCGACCCACCACCTCTTTGATCATCACTCTTAGTCCCTTCTCCAGTTGGACTATCCATCTGTATTTCAGTCTCGAGCTAATCTCGATGCTTAAATCGATCGATGATGTGATGGAAGCCCCTGTCTCTTGCTTCCATAGCTTTGCAACTACTTGAGTAGGTTGCTGGTTGAATGCTATTTGATTCACTGCCATTTTTGAAGACCAGAGAAACTGAATTATATATGGGGAAGCTTTTGAGTTTGGATTGGAGTGAGTGAGGATTATAACAAGTGATATGATGATGGGTGATTCTTTCTTGCTAATTTCGTAGAATAGAAACCTTTTTAGTTTCTATTTTGGAATAACAAGACTCTACCAGAATAAACGGCCAGCTAGCTGCTTGGTTACTCGTTGCTAAATCGAATTTACTTTTCAAATAAATTGCCGTTTGAGTATTTATTAATTTATTTTTAATCTTATCTCACTTATTTTTTAATTTATAACATGAAACTCCCTCTCGGACTAGGAATATACCCCCATCAGAGACCCAAACTCAGTGGGGTGTTGATTGCCCAGAAACACTCCACTGATTGGACGGTTAGGATCATCCTTTGATTATGTGGGCCATCCAAGAGCTTCTGCGCAGATCATGGTACGTACCCCACAACTTGCTTATATGAACTATGGTGCGCGTGAGTTGCATCTCAGGGTTTTTTTTAATTTAAAAAAAAAACAAAACAGTTTCAGTTTAGGAAACTGAGGGTATAGCAGTATAAAGCAATTTGGATATGAGTGAGTGAGGATGCTTTGATGAGTTCTTAATAATTTATAATAAATGAAAAGCAATGGGTGATTGTTTTTTCTAATTTCATTCATAAATTAGAAACTTTTCTAGTTTCTAATTGAAAACTAGAAAAGTTTCTAATTTTGAAATAGAATACCCAACGACGCCCAGATCTTTCTTGTTAACTTCATATTTCCATTTCCATCAAAGAAATAGCCGTTCGAAATCACGAAAATGCCCTTATTGTATGAAAGGCTGGGAGAGTCCGGGTCGGGTTGAACCCTTTAAGATAAGGATTTATTTTCTTCCACCTCAACCCGAGATGTTTATAATTGTCTCCAACACCCATCTAAAAAGGAAGCCCTCAACCTAACTCAATAATCCCGCTTTCACTTAGGCTGTGTTCTTTTCGTGGAACTCTAAAGGTCCAAGAACTTCAAAGTTCCTAAAACATCATATCCGGATTTTGAAATTCTTAAAAGATTTATAATTATGTTCTTTTCGACATGGGTTTTTATGACTAAATTTTTGGTACATTGCAAGTCTACTGTTCTTTTGACATGGAACTTTGAGGTTGGAAATTTATCATTAAAACTCATTAATGTTAAATAATCTCACTTTCACTTAAACAATTTTTGAATAAGATCATAATAAATAGAAAAGAGTAGTGATAGACGGACCCATGGATCCCATTTGCTAACAGAAAGCATCCACCTATTGGTGGATGCCCCCCCCTAAATGCTCACCAAGTTTTAATGTTAAATAATCTCACTTTCACTTAAACAATTTTTGAATAAGATCATAATAAATAGAAAAGAGTAGTGATAGACGGACCCATGGATCCCATTTGCTAACATAAGGCATCCACCTATTGGTAGATGCCCCCCCTCTTAAATGCTCACCAAGTTTTAATGTTAAATAATCTCACTTTCGCTTAAACAATTTTTGAACAAGATCGTAATAAATAGAAAAGAGTAGTGATAGACGGACCCATGGATCCCATTTGCTAACATAAGGCATCCACCTGGATGCCTTATGTTAGCAAATGGGATCCATGGATCCGTTAACTATTTCCCAATACAAATTTTTGATGTTAAAATATCTTATCATTAAGTAAAGCATGTTAGTTTGGGTTTATTAATTCCAAAGATATCTAATGATTTGCTACTTACATTAAATGATTTTTTAATAAATCTTAGATAAATATTTACCAACTACTTACTATCTAAGACTAAAAAGCATTTCAAACATAATTTAAAAAGTGTCTTATCTATAAGAATCTAAATATGATCTAGAGCTCAACATGAAAAGTTCTGGTCCCTTGTAGGAACTACTTGTAATAACAAACTTGCAAAATGAATCTTTTTATGATAATTGTTATTTTAATAAAAACATCGCAATAAACTTTTGGTAAATGTCATGTCTTGGTCTGTGTGGGGATAACATTTCTCTTGTACATATTCATGGAGTTTTATACATTAAAAAAAGACAAATTTTAGTGGACAGTGCGCCGCTACAATTGGTGGTAAGCTCGCTTTGAAAGTGTAATTATTGAGATTTGGAGCAGTCATATTATCCCATTAGTTTGTTACTAAATATATAAAACTATATACTGAAATTTTGTTTAATACATCCCACCTCTTACGCCAGTGGTGGGGTGTGGCATCTTTGTTGAGGGTGGTCTGGGGATCCAATCTCTCCGGGTATGAGTTGCAAGAGCTCTAATGTCTAAGCTAACCACTAACCATATTAACGTAGGTAAATGATGATATCCACAGCAAAAAAAAAAATTGTTTAATAATAATGTCAAATTTGGTTGCTATAATAAATTAAAAGTATTTTAAATTGGTTACGCGGGTGGGTTTTCATGTGGTAGTTATTGGGTTAGGTTTGGGATTACCTTCTCAACCCACTCATAAATGGTCAAGGTTTAGGTTGAGGGTACCCTCACCCGACCCGTTCCCAACTCTATTGGACATATCTCCATAGTAGGACCTTTTGAATGTAGGATCTTATTACCCTTCATATACTCTAAGTATATATTTGAATATTGATTCAACCTACCATCAAATCCCAAAATTGTTCATCAAATAATTCAATTAATCTTTTTTATATTTGGTGCTCTAGTTAACTGTGTAAATATTTCTTCAGTAGTTATAGGGTTAGAATCCGAGCATTGGAAGCCACGCTGGTGGGCATCTCAACCAATGCACATGAAGAGAGTGAAACCCTGATCCACCTAATGTGGAGATAAACACCTGCCACATTTTATTTTCTATCAACTATAATAAAAAAAATTTAAAAAAAAGGATTGTTCTTATCTTCTCTAACTTTTTTCTTTTTGGATAATTGGGATACCTCCTGTGAGGGATTTCGACTATAAGGGATGTTTTACCAATTTAGGAATACACACACCTGTCACATTTTATTTTCTATGAACTGTAACGAAAAAAGGATTGTTGCTATCATCTCTTTTTTTTTTTTATAATCGGACATGTGGGATACCTTCTTGGAGGGATTCGGGCAGTAATGGTTTCTTTTATTGGACTATCCCCCGAAACACTTTTGACTTGTGACGGATTTAGATTGAAATATTAGACGGGATCTGTTTTGGTAGTCTCAACCAGTTTACAGTTCATGATCTGGTTTAGGTTTGTCAAGGGGTTATAGTATCCAATTAATTTATTAATCCACAGTTAAGGGGTGTCAAAAGAGAAATATGGAAACCTCTAGTGCATAACGAGACTCCAACTGTGGTTAAAATTCACCCATACCTAAGGTCACCCACTTATTATTGGCTTTTAGGAAAAAAAATTTTAATTTTTTCAACCCTAGTTAAAATTCACTAATTCATAGGATTAATTTTTTTCCATATATTTTTCTAAAAACCAAGGATAGGTGGGTGAACTCTAGGGGTGGGTGAATCTCAATCATAATTAAGGGGTGTTAAAAGAGACACATGACAATCTCAAGGAGCGTAACCGGATTTCAACTATGGTTAAGATTTAACCACCCCTAGGGTTCACCCACTTATCATTGGTTTTTATAAAAAAAATATTATTTTTTTTAAACCCTGATTAAATTTCAATAAATCCTGGGGTTAAATGTTTTTCCTATTTTTTTTTTCTAAAAACCAAAGATAAGTGGGTGAACTTTAGGAGTAGGTGAATCTAAACCACAGTTAAGGAATGTTAAAAGGGACACATGGAGACCTTAGAGGCGTAACCTGAGTCCTCGCTATCTTGACAAAATGGTCTGAAAAAGAATGTCTCGCCAAGGTCCCGCCCACCCCTTTCTTTGCTATACCTAAAATGCCCTAACGTTTTTTAGTTCTCAAAATGTCTACGTCATATTTCTATCAGCAACGTGTCCCTCACAATTTTTTTAATCCAAAATGTCCATCAAGTTTTTATACCCAAAATATTCTTCTTTTTTTTCAAAATACCCTCACTAGGATCCCTCTTTCCAGTCTCACGATCCCCTTCCCCCCTCTCTTACGTGCATCGCAAGTGTATTGTTTCATATTACGAATTAAGGCTTTTGAGACTGATTAGAGAGTTTCCTAAATCACTAGCTTCTAGGGTTTCCCCATTGTGAATAATTTATCCCTTTGAACTCTCTCTCATGTTCTAGACTAGAGTTGCAAGTTTACCTCGAAATATCTTTCGACTTGCATTATTGATTTTCATCCTTAATAAGATCACTCTAAGTGTTGTTTAAACTGAATGAAATCCTAAACTTCATGTGAAAAAAGGAGATTGGTCTCTGTAATGAATCATGGTTATTGTGGTCAGAGTAATCCGGAGTCGCCTAGGAGGAGATCGATCGAAAGATTGTGGTTGCTAAGTTCTAAGAAGAGCACAATCTACTATTGGTTGATCACATTCTTGCGAGCGCATTCATATCTACCTATTTGAGGAATTAGAGATCTTAGTTTAGTCAGCATACATTAAAAAAAAAAAAAAAAATCTATGGATGTTACAATCCTTCAATTATTGAATAATGAAATACAATAGCTAAGACACTTAAAATCTACTTAAATGAGAGATTCCTCTAATATCCACTTCTCTCTTATCTACCTTAGAAGGATTGGAGTTCTCAATTTAGTCATTAGATAAAATAACTAAAAAAATAAAACAAATATAGGTTTGGTAGAATCCTTCTATGATTAAAATAAAAAAATCAAGGCTATGACTCTTGAAATGATTAAAGAAAAGAGAAGCTTCATTACCAACTTCTCCCTCTATTTGCATATCACTTATCCTTAGTTTTTAGAAAAAAAAATAAAAATAAAATTTAATTCTAGGAGTTAATGAATTTTAATCAAGGTTTAAAAAATTAATAATAATTTTTTTTAAAAAAATCAGGTATAAGTGGGTGAACCCTAGGGGTGGGTGAATCTTAACCAAGAATAGGTGGGTGAACAATAGGGGTAGATGAATCTTAACCCCAATTAAGGGTGTCAAAAGAGACACATGGCAACCTCAAGGGCGTAATTGGACTCCAATTGTGGTTAAGATTCACCAAGTCCTAGGGTTCACCCACTTATTCTTGGTTTTTAGGAAAAAAAATATATTAATTCTTTGAAACTCTGGTTAAAATTCAGTAATCTTTGTATTAATTTTCTTTTTCAAAATTTTTTTTTCTAAAACCCAAGGACAGATGGGTGAACTCTAGGGGTGAGTTTTTGATGAGCGGTTCATGAACACAGAGTATAAATTTGCCGAATCCAAAGAAAAATATCAGACACACCAAGGCTTTGTCCTAGTGGTAGTGTATTCCCTACTTTGGAGAGAGGTACCAGGTTCCATTCCCGAGAGGGTGGGAGTTTGTATATACTCTCCACCCACCCACTAATTGAACAAACACTAACACCTAGCCGGCGTTGCGGCCTAAACGTATATCTCGAACCAAAATATATATATATATATATAGATCAGTGAAATCGAATAAAAATTCTGATTTAAACTCTAATAATTACCAAAAAAATGAAAATTTGTGTTAGCGTAATAAACGGGCTTGAGTACTATAAAAAAAAAAGCTGTTTTCAGTTAGGTTGAGGGTTCTTTTTAAGATGGGTTTTTCGGTTTTTGATAAAACTTTATAAGATGGGTTTGAATTTCCGGTTTTAAATACATGTAGAAGAAGTATCAAAGGTTCAACACCTTTATAAACAGGTCGGGTTCATGAGGAAGAAATTCTCAAGAGGGTTCAACCCGACCGGTCTCACCGGCCCTTTAAAAGAAAGAGATGCTAGCATTATTCTTAATACAATAAACAAAAGAGGGGTAATTTCTCTACTGTGATAACCCAAGTTGGCAAATCCAGTTATCACCCCTGACATCACCACGTGTCCCTTTTGACACCCCTTAACTGTGGTTCAAAATACATTTTTTACGTTATTTTAATATTAAAATATATTTTTTTAATTAATATTTTTTTAAAAACCCAAAGATGGGTGGGTGAATCTTAACCAAAGTCAAAGGGTGTCAAAATGGACACGTGGCAACCTTAGGGGTGATAGAATTTGATTTCCAAATGGAAGGGAACTCGTTTAAAAAAGATATAACTGGATTCTGGAGCTCCTCCAAAATTAAACCTAAGCGACCAATTTAGCAATGGACTTTGCCTCTGAGACCCCCTAAGGGCCGAGACCACTGAGACCATGCTCCAAGAGCATGGGATTTCAGGTGGGGCCCATTTCACATGGTAGGCCCCACCTGAAATCCTATGCTCTTGGAGCATGGTCTCGGCCCTAAGGGGGTCTTCGAAGCTTTATCCTTTAACAATAAGTAACCTCCTGACGTGGGCATTAATCCGTTGGAAGTCCCTGTTCCAAAATTAGAAACTAAAAGTGCCTTAATTTCTAAATTAGATTTGATTTCCAAACTCTAAGAATCACGTCCAAGTGCCTTATTTCTAAATTAAGATTTCTTTACCGATTTAGCAACTAAGAAACCACTTGGGCGTTTCATCTCATTTGACATCTATTATAAATTAAACGAAAGCTTCCTCACTCACTCACTCAAATCCCAAGACGATTTCTGTTTCTCTCATCTTCCAACTCAAAAATACTTTGTATTCCCTCGTTTTTCTTTGGATTGTTTTCTTCTTGTGGTGGGCTAATGGAGTTCGATCAGCTATCCTTCAACCTGGAAAGCACTCAAAGAAGTGGCAAACTGTGGCAGCAACAAGCAGTGGCAGCCATCTTTGAATCCTGCCCATTGTGCTTCGATTTCCACGTTGAGCTTTGCGTGAGGCAGAAATATAAATGGATTATCCCACAGGAGAACGGAGTAACAACCACTGTCAAAGAAGAAGAGGCTCCCACCACAGGAGAACACTTCTTGGTCGACCATAGAATCTTCTTGCAACACAGCACTACACTGATCCGCTTCTTGTATGAACATACAGGGTGATGATGACATGCAGTCTCCATTGTTCCAACAGATTTATTTGTATGCGCGTGAGATGATGGACTCGGAAGAAGAAGGCCAGAGGAAGTTGTCCATGTGTATAGAGATATCTCTGGTGGACTTGTTCTTCTACGACGAACGGGCGGTAATGGCACGGGCTTTGAGCGAATCGACGGATGGGATTGGGGTGAATGGTGTGATATCAGCTTCGAAATCATCTTTTGATGCGCTTCAGAGGGTGAGATTCAAGGATCAATATTCTTCGACCACTAACGACTGTACAATTTGTCTAGAGGAACTAACCGTTGGGTCTCTAGTCACAAGGATGCCCTGCTCCCACTTCTTCCATGGAAAATGCATCACTCAATGGTTGGAAACGAGTCATCTATGCCCGCTTTGCCGATTTGAAATGCCCACTTGAGTTTTGTTATTTGTTTCAGATTTTATTTTGTAAGAGTTTTGGTATATATATGATGATCATAAACAAAGTTTTTTTTAAATATCTGTGTACTTAATTGCTCATTCATCTATGATTCATTCATCAGAAGATGACCCTAATTATCCAATCAGTAGACTGCTTGTGAACGACAGTACCTGAGATTATTTTATTACATGATTTTGGGAATTTCATGGTGTATGCTATTTCAATCCCAACTGAAATGTGCCAACCAAACAGTAATCATTTTTTTATATATATATCTAATCAGGACAGAATTATAACTATAACCAAACACCCATGTTTCTATCTGTTATATCTAAATTCTAGGTACCATAAATTAATGGGAATTTTTTCCAAATGAATTGAGCATGATCTACTTGAAGGGTATTTTGATCCGGCCCCCAACCCAATGAATCCCAAATTCAAATTGCATATAGACACTTTTCTCAAATTATTAATTTATTTATTTTATGTGATTTATTTTCTATCGAATCCCAACTTGTTAATATATTTATAACTAGTGGGCGGCACGTGCGATGCAATTAAAGAGGGGTGGTGTTAGATGCACACCAATATTTGATGACTGCACCCCATTAGTAAAAAAATCTGATCACACACCATTAAATTAAGAAAATTACTTGGAACACACCAAAAATAAAAAAATACCTATAAATTTTATTTCTACACACCATTTACAAAGATTTTATGGTTGAGATATAGCTCATCAACCAATTGTGGCCAGCTCTTTATTAGAAGCATCTAAAGAGGTTGAAAATCACAAAGCAAACCATCATTGAATGGCAGTCTTACGGACAAAGAAAAATGGATAGACAAGCATGATTTGTTCACTCCAGTTGCATCCTTGAAAGAATCAGCAGCTCCATATGCCTTGGCCTTCATTTGCTGACCAGCCTGCACAAATTTAAAATGCCGACATTACTAACATGTAGGCTTATAAAGGGACACTCAGTTATAAAATCTTCATACCTAATGTAACCCATTTTGGGATGCAGATATCGAGTAGCTCCTAGTTTAAGAAATCAGTTACTAGTAGTGTAAGTCAATCAATGGGTAGTGCTGTAAGTGCAAGCAACAAGATGTGAAGTGTCATTCTTATCTCATGCTCTGCAACATGAATTTCGCATTACCTATTTGGTTTCATACCGCTGTAAAACCATGCCATTCTTTATTTATTTAATAGGTGAAGCTGTAAAACTCTAAAGACTCGTGAAATAAAAAGCAGTCTTCAGGGATCCACATTGCAGAATGTGGAAGTATGCAAGTAAAAAAAAACATGGATAGAACGAACTGTTTTAACAGTGGAAAGGTAAGTATTAAGTAATAGAAATCGCATTCTGGTTGAGCTTTAATGCAACACTGTACAAAAAAAAAATGTAACGATGACATGAAAATTGCAGGTGCAGATTTTATAAGCTGTTGCTCAACCTGTTTGAACCATAAATAGGTTGAAGTCACGTGGATTAGGCAGAACGCTCTTGCATTTGCTTTCTATTTGATGTTTGAAATCAGCTCTTCCTGCTAACAAATCAAATCCAATAATTCTCTTATCTGCACCAACAGAAATTACTATATGCTTTTGCTGTATTCCAGCAACTCCCATGACAGCCGAAGAATGCAGTTTTCTGTGTAAGACCTTTGGTTTCCTTAAGTTTTCACCATCTTTGTCATTCCAAAGTATCACAGCATGATCGCTCCCACCAGTCACGAAACATAAATCAACCCAAGGCATGAAAAGTATGCTATTGATAATGCCCTTGAGATGAGGCTTCTCCTCTAAGAAGGTTAGATGTTTTCTCTGTTGATGCACAAACATATAAATAAGAATTAGGCAGTATACTTTTTTCACACAGGAAGACATGTACTTGTGAGAAAGTATATGCAGGGGTGTACAAACTAATACAATACGAAAATGCTGAGGCCACTCACTTTTCACCCACCCCATACCCACTTGCAATGTAGTGCTGACACAAGGCCACCAGAGGGTGTTTATGTTTTTTTATGGGGGAAATTGCACAACCTACTAAAATAATTAAATTACTAGGCGCACTTTAATGGCTAAGTGTTAGCACCACAGGACAAGTGATTTGAGAAGAGAGAAAAGGTGAGTGGGCTAGGATCCTCCAATATGCTCATGACTTAGTTTCACCGAACCGATTAATTCAGATAATTCAAGACTTTCCAGCTACACCAATGAGATATAGGCATACAGATAAAAGAGCCAGAGAAATTGTAGACTCGTAGTAGTTTCTCCTTCAACATATGCTAACAGAAACTAAGGAACACGCTAAAACATAAACAGATACATTCTCTGCTAGAAAAGAACAAAAAAAGACAGTCTTCACTCGTTGCATGCTGATGAATTTTAAAGTACGCAAAAATCAGACCTTTACGGGTATTAAGAAAAAACAAACGAGGATACACAATGGATCAAACATTCCCTTTACACAAGAAGACTCAAATCGAATATATACAAATGATCTAACATCTCCCAGAATTACCTGGATTTCCTAGTTCGCTATCATGAAAAGTAAGGCATGGCGACTCCAAGCAATTTCTGCCATCTCACAATAGTTCCTAATGAGCTATCATCCACATATCAATTGAATTGGAAAATGCTATGATTATCTTGAATGGATCATCTCAAAATTCAAAAAAATAACAAAGATCTTCGATCCCCCCCCAACCAATGGCCCCTAGATTCACACAATGTAACTTCCTCAATTGATGTCTTATTCTTTCTTTATATGTCATTGTTTTTACATCAATAATGGCTTAAATGCCTCCCCTGATGATTAAACTTTGTATCTTATCCAAGCCAGGACTGATTGGCATTTATTACCATCTTGAGGGGGAGCATTCATAGAGCAAACATCTTTGGTCATGGCCCGTGGATTAAGCAGTCCAGGTAAAACTCTCATGCTGGAAAAATCTAGGAAAAACCTTAAGGATTCCCCTGGGGAAGCAATGCTTGTCCCGTTGGAAGTGTGTGCATGACACCAATCCTTTGGTCTGGGATCTAGTCCCTAGAGTGTGTGAGTGTTAAAATCTCCACCTATGGATACTAACTTGCTAACTGAGGTTGTGGCCTAACTACATGTCTTTCAGCAAAGATATATATACCATAAAAAACAGGGTAGTTTTTTCCATGATCGATCACAGCCAAGAAACACTCGTGGACATGGACGTGAATTCAGCCCATCAAATTTTTGGATTGTTAAAATAAAACCAAGACCATTGGCGACTTCTTGTGCCCATTTTATTAAGTCATTTCTTTGTTCAAAGACCTATCGATCGGTAACAAATAAAAAGAACAAGATATCATGAATAAAGTAAAAAGATAACACTCAAGCAAAAATATCAAATTTAATTTATCTATAACATACCTTATTTGTTGAAAATTGATCAGCAACATTAACTTCGACTGGTCCAGTGAATGGTTCAATATCAATTTCATCACTAAAACTAATTTCGGCAGACATATTACTGCATAGAAATAAAAAAAAAAAAAAAAATTAAAGCCATATTTCGGCAGACATTTACCAATTGGGGCTCTTGTAATATCGACAATCATATAAAAAATTGTGCAATGACATGAAACTTGTAGGAGGGTCCTGACCTACAAGTCAACTAATCCCACCAAGGATGTGTCAAGCCAGATATGCTTATAATGACATGATGAACAAACATCCAAAATGGAGGCACTGTAACACACAAAAATAACTCTGTAGAGGTTCCCCAAGCAAGAGGGCATAATACTATATGCGTTAGATTTCAGAATTTCAAAATTTTGATTTTTATTTCTCTTGGGTCTTTTCACAAACAGTTAGATTTCGAAGTTGACATGAGTGAACTGATTTCGATTAAAACCTATCAAGTCTCCAATTTAACATTGAAAGCAACCAGATTTCCCAATATTTGTGAATGATTTGGAGGTTTAGAAACCAAAACATGTAGTACCATGGAAAATAGATATGATGGAATAGAAAAGTACAAAATAGAAACCAAAACTAGTATAAAAGAATAAAAGAAAACTGATTGTAAGTATAAAAGAATTCATGGGGTGCGGTCATTGTTTCTTGGGGTGCGCCTAGCACCACCCTTAAAGAGAGCTACCGGTTAAGCAAATTATAAGGTTAGGCTGGTCAGCTATCTGCCATGTATCGCTTTTCAATCTGGTAGTCGGCTTACTAGCTAACCTCTGCGGTATCTTCTAAAATAATGACATATAGACTTGTATAGTGAGTTGAGTTTTTGGTTGGTAGTGCAATTTTTCTGCCTGGAACACAAATATAAGAAGGTTTTTTTTTTTTTTTTCATTTTACAATATAATGCTACCAACTTTTAAATAATCTCTATCTTTTACTTTGAAAAGAGTAACTTTACGTCATATTATAATAACATGGGTCTAAATATGTAATAAATAGCGATTTGTGTCTGATTAATAAATTATGAACGAGTACAGATTAAAAACAGCCCTTTGGTATCCCAAAAAGTTATAGTATATGGCTCTATCGGCCTACCTCAATAAAATAAAATAAAATAAATAGTTAAATGTTTTTGAAGAGACATGTAGCCAAAAAAAAAAAAAAACCTTTCTATTAGATGTTTCTAAGACTGGATTTTGGTAACCCCACAATCCTATATTGTACTATCCCATTTTTCATGCAAAAAGTTGAGGCTTTTGTGGTGGGGCTACAAGGACCTGAAAATTGATTCTTGTCTTTTATTCCATGGAAAAGGGGCAAGGGCAAGCAGAGGAGAGTATCTCTAGTATTCCCCTTCTAAGGCTATCATACGATCAAATCCAACCCCAACCCCACAATTCGATAGAGTTGAATTATGTATAGAGACATGGGCAAAAGGTTTACTCTTGCGCTCACAAGAGGGCACAAGAGTATCCCTCTTGTGAGCACAAGATCAGTGGACAAAAAAATGCCACCTCACCATAAGTCATTTTTTTTCCCCTCACATTTTTTGACTTCTTCCCATTCAAATTTTTTTTGAATTTTTTTGTCCATTGATCTTGTGCTCACAAGAGGGATACTCTTGTGAGCACAAGAGTAAACCTTTTGCCAGAGAAATGCTATCCCAGTCATATACTTTCAAGCTCTTATGCCAATGTTGGATTCTCCGGATGACTGATCGAAGCCATTTCCGCGCATAGAGTTAAACTTATATGTACTAATTTTGGATTAAGTCTCAATGTACAACTGTAAATTCACTAGCTACTTCTTTTCTCTACTATACACAGCAAAAATTTGTTAAAGATTACAGCTCAATACATATTTCTCTAAATTCCTGTGAGCCTGCGAATTCTTGTGTCATTTAGCAAATTAAGTGTTCAAACTAAAGTTAATTAATTCTGTTAAGTTTTTTTTTTTTTTTGGAACTCGGGGTATCCCCAACCCTTTGGGTCAGGACTAATCTCCGAGGGTGTGACGTGAGCCCGCAACCCACCACACCAGGTAAGTCTAGGTAAACCTGACGGGGCTAGCCCCAAAGGGGGAGTGAGAAATGGAACCCAGGACCTCCCACTTGGAGAAAGGCCAGGAACAATTTAGATCGAATTCAAAATGCGAATAAGGTATCTTTGGTTCCGATGGACCTGTAATCACATGTTTGGCTTGGGGATGAAGATTTGATTTCTTCATCCAAAACTTATACCTTAAAGAATTAAAGGGGAGACAACATTTAGTTCGAAAAATCACAAATTTGATTTCTTCATCCAGATTTAAGGTGGGTAGAGAAGAGCATAAAAGCTTATATTTTTAAGACTAGCATATGTGGGGTCAAGTCTAAACTTACTTATGATCTATCCCAGAGATTCTACTACGGCATCACAGTCACAGATACCACCATTACCTCTTGGAAAATAGAGATGCTACATGGCACCACCATCCCATTTCCTCGATCAAGTTAGAGAAGAAGGGATAATTACACATATAGGAAGGTGGACAAAGCTACAGAAGAGTAGGTCGCATGGCTATTGCCGAGAGTCCGGGAATTTGTATTGCGGTTTGGACAGAATGTGTCAAAATGGGTCCTCAACATAAACATTCCACAACACCCACTGATCTCTTATATAAACTTTTAAGAGAACAGAGGTCTCAGTTTAGTCATTTCAAAAGGGAAAAAAAAAAAACTGGTGTTGTTGCAAATTGCAATCAAACTCTATAATCCAAATTCAAATAACACAGGTGACCAAGAAGCTCAAGAACATAAAATGCTTAATATAATCATAACATACATGAACAAAAATTACAACAAAAAAAATATATATGAAACCAAATAACAGGAACTCAAACGGGCATCTGGAATCGGCAAAGCGGACAGAGGTGACTGGTCTCAAGCCAGCGAGTAATGCACTCTCCATGAAAGAGGTGGTTGCAAGGCAATTCAGTGACTACAAGAAGAGATAGCCATGAAGGTGAAGGTGATCAGTGGAGGCCGACAAGCTTCACATACTGAATGTTTGCTTAGTAATTCCCAAGAGCTTCCTTCCGACACAACTCCGACTTGGTATTTCGCGCTTTATGTTGGAGAGGAGCGACAAAGATTTGTTATCCCAACAAGCTTCCTGTCTCACCCTCTATTCAAAATTTTGTTGGAGAAGGCTTACAATGAGTTTGGGTTTGAGCAAAGAAATGGGCTAGTAGTGCCAAGTAGTAGTGTCTCTACTTTCCAAGAAGTCTTAAGTGCTGCAGAATGCTGTCATGGGCAGTTTGATCTTGGGAAGTTGGTTGAGGAATTCATTTAGTTAATAAAAGAGAGAAGCGATTTTGATCCCCATTTAAGCATTCCTGGATTGTTATCCCTGGTATGAGTTATGATTCTATGAAATGAGATGCATAGAAACATGTAATATAAATGCTGTAACTCTACACAATGGTTGGGTTGAATATGGTTTGTAGAATGACATTATCCACAAGAAATTCTCAATTTTCTCAGTAGCACAAATTGTCAACTACAATTTTTGGAAGAATTGAGGCAAGATCTAGAATTCCAGAGCTGGTCAAGAGATCTGATCTGATGCCGCAGTAGTACTTGTGGGATCGATCATATGTAAGTTTAAACTTGATCCCACATATGCTGGTATTGAAATGTTATGCCATCTTGCAATTCTCTGTGTAGGCAAGAGAGAATATAAGTTTTTATGCTCTTCTCTACCCTTTTATTCTGCAAAACCTTAAATCTGGATGAAGATATAAAATCCGCAGCCCCAAGCCACACATGTAATTTTGGGTTTTTGAACCAAATCTTCTCCACCCTTTAATTCTTTAAGAACTAATTTTTGGGTAAAAAAATCAAATCTGCAGCCGCATGCCATACATGTGACTAAATGTCTATTGAACCAAAGCTACCTTATTCCCATTCCAATTTGATCTACATTGTTCATATTTTGCCGCATTCTCTGAGAAACTTAGCAGAAATTGACTTTAGTTTTGACACTTAATTTGCTAAATCATATAAGAATTGGCAGGGTCACGAGGAATTTAGAGAAATATGCCTGTAATCTTTGACATATATATTATTGCTGTGTATAGTTGAAGAAAGAACGTGTAAGGATTTGATTATATATAGAAAGCTGAGTGGGAATGTTTCAGATAAGTAGTAGATCATCCCTTAATTCATTGTGCAGCTCAGGTACTTCTGGGGTTGTTGCAATCTTTCAATAATGAATAAATTCAAATAACACAGTTCATCAGGAAGGCTAAGGAACCTAAAATTCTTAATATAATCATCTTATATATACATGATGAACATGCGAAAGTTAGAAAAGATGAAACTAAATAACAAAAAGTCAAACAGGCATCTGAAAGCGGCAAAGCGGACAAAGGTGACTGGTTTGTAGCCACCGAGTAATGCATTCTCCATGAAAGACGTGGTTGCAAGGCAATGTTGTGACTAGAGAGCCAAGGGTAAGCTCTTGTAAGCAAATAGTGCAGTCGCCCTTGATTGAATCTGGACCGTCGAAAGTCACAATTTGCAGCGCATCAATAGAGGACCTGGAAGCTGGTATGATCACACAACTCTGATCCATTGATTCCTGCATCGCCTGTGCCATTTGATCAGTTGGTTGGTCTTGGGATAACTCCTCCACCACCGATATATCCACACGCATCGACATCCTCCTCCTGCCTTCTCCGGCATTGGATACCATCTCTCTTCCGAAGGAGGATATCTCTTGGATCACGCGATCGATCTCGAGGCTGTCGATGGGAGGCACACGGTCCAACATGTCGGAGACGTAGAAAAACGAAGAGGAAGGATACTCAAAGAAGAAGAGTGGAGAGTCGATACAGATGCTTTCCAAGAAGGGGTCACCCATCACCTCTCTGAAAATCACTCTTTCTCCATTCTCCTCTCGGACAATATGTTTGTGTGTCACTCTCGTGCAAATCTCGATGCTTAAATGGAACGATGATGATGAGATGGACATGGACTCCTCCAGTACTGTCTCTTCCTTCGATAGCTCCACACTTATTCGAATAGGTTCATGCACCTCCATCTTCTTCTTCTTCTTCTTGTTAGGGAATGCAGAATCTGTGAGACACAGAAAATGGAACAAGCACACGCAGAAACACAGATTAAACAGGGACTGCTTGAAGCACACGCAGACCAGAGAAACAGAAGCTTTTCAATTTGGATTTCAGTGAGTGAGTGAGTGAGAAATTTTAAGGTTTTACTTTCGATTTGCTTAATTTATAACAAGTGAGATGAAAACGGGTGATTCTAATTCTTTCTAATTTCATAAATTAGAATCCTTTTTAGTTTCTATTTTGAAATAAGAATACCCAACTGAATAACCGGCCAGGTGGGGTTACTTGTTGCTAAATCGGTAACTTCAACTTTACCGTTCAAAAATTTGCCCAGTTTGAGTTTTTAACTTATTTTTAACTAAATCTAATATTATCTGATTACTAATTAGTAAAAAAGTAAAGAATGTTAGTTTTGTTAATTATTTGAAATAAATCCAATTATTTTATTTACGTAAAATAATTCTTTAATTAAATTTTAGACAAGTATTCATTAACTAATTTCAATCTAAAAGGTTTGTAAAATAAAAGCATTTAAAGTATAATTTAAAACGAGCTTGTCTATTTATTTTCAAATTTTAGATAAGTATTCATTAACTAATTACTATCTAAAAGGTATGTAAAATAAAAGCATTTAAAGTAAAATTGACTAATTACTATTTAATATTAAAAAAAACGAATTAATATTTTTTTCTAAAAACAAGGATGGGTGGCTGAACCCTAGAGATGGGTGAATCTTAACCACAGTTAAGTGGTGTCAAAAGGGACATGTGGCGACCTCAGGGGTGATAACCGGATTTGCCAAATCCGGTTATCATAGTGCAGGATTGGTTTTATTATTATTGTTAACTCTGTTTTGTAGGGTTAGTGAACAGAGCTTGTCTATTCAGTTATACGTTTAGTGTGCGTGGATTTTTTTTTTTTCTTTGCCATTTGGGTGTGGTCATTTGAATAGACTGCTACAAGAATCTCCTTCTCGGACTTCTTGGAATACACACCATCATAGACCCAAAATTGCTTCATCAAATAATCCCAACAATGCAATGAATGGCTATAAATTGCCCAAAACACTCCACTGATTGGACGGTTAAGATCATCCTTTGAGTTGATCCCCTTCGATTATGTGGACCATCCATGTTTTTCAGAACAGTTCAATACAAGCTCTGTAAATTTCACGCAATCACTCGATCTGTTGTGTTTTAGAAGATTAAGAGGCCAAGTATAGATATAACAGCAAAGGAAACTTATTTGATATGCAAGTTGTCATGGAATAGGAACAATGCAGATCAAATTCAAAATGCGAATAAGGTAGCTTTGGTTCCAATGGACCTGTAATCACATGTATGGCTTGGGGATGAAGATTTGATTTCTTCATCCAAAACTTAAATCTTAAAGAATTAAAGGTGAGACAATATTTAGTTCGAAAAATCAAAATTTTGATTTCATCATCCAGATTTAAGGTTTTACAGAATTAAGACTAGCATATGTGGGATCAAGTCTAAACTTATTTTTGATCTATCCCAGAGATTCTACTACGGCATCACAGTCACAGATACCTCCATTACCTCTTGAAAATTAGAGATGCTACATGGCACCACCATCCAGATTTAAGGTTTGGACAGAATGTGTCAAAATGGGTCCTCAACATAAACATTCCACTGATCTCTTATCTAAACTTTTAAGAGAATAGAGGTCTCAGTTTAGTCATTTCAAAAGGAAAAAAAAACTGGGGTTGTTGCAAATTGCAATTGAACTCTATAATCCAAATTCAAATAACACAGGTGATCAAGAAGCCCAAGAACATAAAATGCTTAATATAATCATAACATACATGAACAAAAATTACAAAAAAAAAAAAAAAACAAATAACAGGAACTCAAACGGGCATCTGGAATCGGCAAAGCGGACAGAGGTGACTGGTTTCAAGCCAGCGAGTAATGCACTCTCCATGAAAGAGGTGGTTGCAAGGCAATTCAGTGACTAGAGACCCCAGTGTTAGTTCTTCTAAGCAAATAGTGCAGTCCTTGATGGAATCGGAACCTCCAGATTCAAATCTCACACTGTGCAGCTGATCAATTGAGGATTTGGAAGCTGGTATGACACCACTCCCACTTCCCTCCTCCATTGATTCCTGCATAGCCCGTGCCGTTTCAGCTCGTTCGTTGAGTAAGTGAACCTCCACCACCCATATATCCACATGCATGGACATCACCTTCCGGCCTTGGGATACCTCATTCGCCATCTTGTTTCCGAAGGAGGATATCTGTTGGATGGCGCGACCCTGCGAGTGGGCGTCGATGTTCACCTGCGCCAACATGTTCGCCACGAACGGGAGTGAGTTGCTGGGATGCAGGAAGAGCCGAGAGTCGACCCTGAAGCTTTTCCTAATGGGCTCACCCACCATCTCTTCGAACACGCCTATTTGTCCGTTCTCCTGTATCACAATGCATCTGCGTTCCACTCTCTTGCAAATCTCCATGCTTAAATTCAGCGATGATTCCATAACAGCCCCTGTTTCTTGCTTCCTTATCTGCACGTATATTTCATTAGGTGCCATTAATTTCTCAGAGGAGGATGAGAGAAACGAGGAAGCTTTTGAGATTGGAGTGAGTGAGGAATTATGATTTTAGTTTCGATTTGCTTAATTTATAGCAAGTGAGATCAAAACGGTTGGTTGCCTCTTCCTAATTTCATAAATTAGAAACCTTTTTGGTTTCTAATTTGGAATAAGAATACCCAACTGAATAAACGTTCATGTGGGGTTTACTTGTTGCTAAATCGAGTACTTCAACTTTACTGTTCAAAAAAAATGCCCGTTAGAGTTTTTGTTTTATTAACTTATTTTTTAATAAATCTAATATTAGCTAATTAGTGATAGTTTGGTAAAGAGCAGTGATTAGCGGACCCTGGGTCCGCTTCTTATCTTACCCCATGTCCTCGTGCTCCCCTTTTAACATCCTTTTAACCCTGGTTAAGCATAACTAAATTAGACTTAAGATTTTAGTTTTTTATTTTTTGAAAAACTAAGGTTGGATTGCTTAACCCTAGGGGTGAGTGAATCTTAACCACAGTTGATGAGTATTTAAAATTGGGGCGTGGACCAATGAGGTCCAACCATTTCGTTACTAAATGGAAACCACGAGTATGTTAAGTATTTTCCTTTGGCCATAAATTAATTCCAAAGATATCTAATTATTTTTTTATTATTGTTATTTATCCAAAATAATTCTTTAATTAAATTTTAGATAAGTATTTATTAGCTAATTACTATATAAAAAATACTAGCAGAGACCCCGAGCAATGCACAAGTAATAATTTAAAAATATTTAAAATTAAATAATATTATTTATTTATTTAAATATTAAATAATATATTTTAATAAAATTAATAAATTTTATTTTTAATAATATAATGTTTTTATTTGATAAACATTATTATTTGTATTAATTAACCGACTTTATAATAATAATAATTTTATTATTATTTTAATAACATTTAATCAGAAAATCATAAATTTCTTAGTATTAAACATAAATTTATATACCAAAGAGTTGGAGATAAGAGAGAACTATACAATAGTAGAGATAGAGAGGTCTCTAGGATGAGATAGTGGATCCCAAACATGTAAGAGTTGGAGATAAGAGAGGACTCTACAATAGTGGAGATAGAGAGGGCTCTAGGATGATATAGTGGGTCCCAAACTTGAACGGTGTAGATTAAAGAGAAAATTCACATGTTATCTCTAAAATGGAAGTTATAAGATTGGAGGGAATGAGTTTTGGAGACCAAAGAGAAATCTTATTTACTTATACTAGTAAATGTGCACGTTGCACGTATTCCTTTTTTTAATAAAACATAATTATTTATTATAAAAATAATAATTATATATAAGAGTGCCAAGACCCCAAAAATTAAAAACAAAAACAAAAGAAAAAGAAAAAATATATATACAGTCGATGCACCATATCATGCGGCCACAAAGGCCACGGGACTCCGGAACGTAGCTTAGTCTCTTCACTCCCAAATCAACTTGAATGTGATCTCGTCATATTCCAGGACATAATCATGGTATACAAGTAAAGAAAATACTCATAAAAGACTGCTCTCACTAAACCCTATTATCAAATCATTAAAACCAGACATATCTTTAGCTTCTTCCTGCTTGAACTCTTTGATTCCGTATTCGTATTACCGAAATTCCCAAGAAAGTCATCGTACGAAGCACTCTATTTTGGGGGTGAGGAAAACACATCATCGCACTTGATAAAAAATGAGCTTTTAATTCCCAGAACCCTTGAAAGAAATCTTCACCATAAACATGTTTCAATAGGAGGAAGATGACTTTCACTTAAGAGTCTTCCATAGGATATGGAGATTGCCTAGCTAGTTAGGAGACATTTGTGAATAACAAACCTTCTAAACTCACGTGTATATCTAAAGACTAAATAGAATAAAGTTTTCTCATCGCATGTGTATATACGTAAATAGAATTCTAATTTAAATAGGATACTATTAATAGAATTCTAATTTACTCATTATTTACATAGAATGCCATTAATGAAATTTGTAATGATCATACTATCCCTAAGAATCATTATAAAAATTAGTCCTAAACTTTTCTCTTTATTTATTAATATAATGTTTACTTTATCAACAATAAAATAAAATGAAAGTTAATTATGTCAACATAAAATTTAGGTTACTTCTTGTACTTTTATTAGTAGAATGATTATAGTATAGATGTGTAAAAAGCACTTTTTTTTTCTTTGAAATTCCGTTTGGGTGTGGTAATCTGAATAAACTGCTACATGAATCTCCATCTCGGACTTGGAATACTATACACTCCATCAGAGCTCCAAAACTGCTTCATCAAATAATCCCAACAATGCGATGGATGGCTATTAACTGCCCAGAAACACTCCACTGATTGGACGGTTAAGATCATATTTTGAGATGATCCCCTTCGATTATGAGGACCATCCAAGAGCTTCTGCGCAGATCATGGTACCCTGCTTATATAAACTATGGTGAATGTGAGTTGCATCTAATCAGGGTTTTAAAACAAAACAGTTTCAATTTAAGAAACAGTGGAGGTTAAAGCAGTAATAGAGCAAGTTGAATTAGGTTATGAGAGTTCCTGAATCTAGAGAAAAGTAGAATTTTAAGAGTTTGGAAATCTGCTGGCCAACCTAGCTTGCTTCTGTATAACAGAATCTTCAAGGGATTCAACAAACACATACTAGTTTCAGATTAAAGCCAGAAGGCTCTTGTGGGAAGTCTCAGGAAAAGGCAATTGTTAATTGACTTGTTCTTTTCTCCAGTGTATAAAGCCATCATATATTAAAGCTTTTATCAAAGCTTTTATCACAACAGTTCAACACATAGCTCTCTAAATACAGCATGATCCCTCCAATTTTTGAGTTTTAGAAAATTAAGAGGCTAAATTAAGCTATAATAGCAGAGGAAACTTATGTGACTAGTGAATTGAATTTGAATGTAGGAAGAGATGGGGGTGATTAATGAATTTAATTGAAGCGTGGGAAGTACCAAAAACAGGTAAAAACATTTGTTAATGTCACCACCTAATCATTGTAAATAAATAAAAAAATAAGACAATTATGATTCAAGTGTCAAAATTCCAATTACATGTGCTGATAATCGCCTTTTACCACGTGTAAACCAAACAGGTGGATTAAAAAAAGCATTTACATCTAAATTTATCTTGAATTTGTATCTCAACCAAGCACAACCTTAATGTGAGCTTGGCAGAACAAATTATGGCACCCCGAAAAGCTTCAAGAACTTCCTATATTGTTGTATAAGAAAAAGGAGCCTGGTACAAGGAGAATGTTGTCTCCTTGAAAATTTAGGGACTATAATCTTCTGGAGGGAAGGGTGGCAGACAATCTGTGTTTACATTTCCTTTATTATCTACATCTGACTCTGAATCTGAATGCAACTTGGCCAGTCTTATTCTGTTCAAATTGGCTTCTAGTGGGGGGACACCATCATCATCACTCGACCAGTCCCCTTCTTCATGTTGGAAGGTAGGTCTCTGCAGGTGGCCATTTGAATCCTTAGCGAATGTTGCTTTGAAGATTTCCGTCCTGCATCGTGTGAGCAAGCGTAATGAATAAATAGTCAAGAAAGAATCAGAAAAGTACCAAAAGAAAGCTTGGTGCCAGTAGAAAACCCAAACCATTTGGGCTGGTTGTCACAATATCAGTGGACTGTCTTCGTAGCTAGATGGAGGTGGATTTTTGATGTACCCTAAAATGACATGGAAACTTAGTGATGTATATTTGTAAGAGATATTAAAGAAGACTGATCTAACTGGGGGACTTCGTTGACTTCATTGAGAATGGTCCACATGCCACGAGAATTAAGTTGAGTAAGAAGGGCCCAAATATCATGGCAACTATAAACCTCGAGCCAACAAACGACATGGGTATTGTTTGAAGATTTCCTTAACAAAGATCATTATCTTCAAATATTAAGGAGATGATTTGAAAGCTTTGAAAAATATAATAAAATTTGAAGGGTTTGAAACAGATTACCTTGGAATTACCAATAAAAAAAAACAGATTGCCTTGGAATTGGACACAGCACGTCCAGCTAAAAAGATTCACCTAATTGAGCAAGGTTTATAGACTCAAAACCTCGACAAGGACAAATGAGTCCGTAAGTCAGAGTCAAGTTGGAGTACCTCAAGCATGTCTTCAAAGTTTAAATGCTAATTTCTATTTTAATTTTTGAGTTTCGAGTGGATAGTCTTTTGGCACTTAAAAACGGTTTCCAGGAACTCAGCCAACTTTTTCAGTACTTTAAAAGTAGATCATATTACACCTCTTATTATATCAAAAAATGATATTTCGTTCACCCGTTAACTAGGTCGAATTCTTGATCGAGTGAAGTTGACTTGAGAGTTTATAGGGCACTCAAAAAAAAATGAAGAGAGGATTAGAGGAACCACATGCTAAAGACTATATCCCCTCAACACGATTCTCCCTTGTTTTGTGAAAAGTGATAAACATAATGAAGCACATCAACTAGCAGTGTAGGTAGTGAAAAGAAGGCAGACCATTCTGTAGATTTCTGAAGTGCACGAACTTGCTTGTAAAATAGAACTTGTGAAACCATACATGTCACCTTGCAACCTGATTCAAGAGCCTTCTCCCTTCCACTTTCATCTACCACAACAAAGCTTCCTGTATATTAACCAAGCAACACCAGACATTGTATTATAATCCATTTGAGGGAAGTTACAAAAACTGGGTTCACATCTAAATTCACATATCTTATATGTCAAACCCATGCCGGATGTAGCGCATGATTTCATGCTTCTCACTACCACCAAATCAGTTCAACATGGTATAGTTATGGAGCCTCTTGGAAATTAAAGTTATGTGTGAAGCCCAATGCATAGTGTCCACATTTATGTGATGTATATCAAGCTATGCGTGAGAAGTATGGTATTGTGCAATGGGCTTGGGTAAGTGGAGTGCATGGGATAATAATGATTTTTGTATTGGAAACATAGGTAATATTCGCACTTCAATTTGAATTTATCATCTCTAGAAACTCTAGTGCCTCTACCACCTCTTCCACCGTTACTACTACCTCTGCCACCACTTCAATCTCCTCTGGTAGAGACTAAGGCTAACCTCTAATGCGATGGTGGCTCTTAAAGTATCACACTCCTGCTTTCCTCACTCTGGAGGTAGGCATATATCTGATTCAGAGAGGGAAGTGCTCTTTCCCTGACACTTGAACCCACATTTGCTCATAATTAGGGTTGAACTTAAGGACATTAGCAGGACAATCAAGTAGGAAATCTTGATAGTGGTCTAATTCCTCCCACATCCTATGGAAGGAAGAGAAGTAGACGGCTAAAGTCTTTATCTCCTTGCCTTGTTTGCAGTATTATCTGTTGCAATTGGTAGATCCATGCAGTTTCCCTACCTGAGAGCAACTTTGAGCCACACAACATCTCAAATTTCTTTAGCAGTCTTACGAAACAAAAAATACTACCAATGTCCAGATGCATGGAGTACAAGACATAACAATGGATTTTTCAGCTTCCCACTTGTCGTAGATTGGATCAGAAGGATCTCATTCTGTTACTTTACCATTCAAATGCCCCGTCTTCTCTTTTTTCCTTTAAATGAACACCATAGTTGATTGAGACCACACCAAATAGTTAATCATATCAGGCTTTATTGATCTGGAGATTGAGGCTATCACTTTGAGTTCACATAAGAGCTACGGAATAGGTATTCCCAGAGTTTTGGCTTACTTCATACATCTAATTATACTCAAGAGATGGAGTGTAAACTCCAAACCCCTTTTATAATTAACCACACAGCCAAATTAAGTATATTAGCTTGTTCCAAGTCCAAAGGGACTCAACAATAGCATTTTCACTATAAAAACTAACATCATATAAAGGGAAAAACACAATGTCGGCAGCCAACATGATTTGAAAAAAAAAATTTACTAGGGCTTCAAAACCTAACCAAATAGCTCGAGATCACTTTCTCATGATCGAGGACAAAAAAATGCATCATCCACTTGAGAAAAATTTCAAACGAAACCCCATATATGGATCTGGTGAACAAATTACTGCATAAATATATTTTTCAAGATTTTTTTTTATTTTCAGAAAAAAAAAAGACCATAACTCTCTCAAAAATCATCCAGTCCACTTAATTTTAAAAACTTCTAAAATCGATCTCTCTTGAAAAATACCTCCAATCGCGCAACTGTACAGCTGCTGACATCAGTCGGACAGACTGACATCAAAATTCTCTGGTTAGAATAAATACTCCCCCCGGGTTCTGATACCAAGTTGTTTTGTATGGGATTGAAAAATGAGATTAGGGTTTGCAGAGAAGAGGAAGGAGAAAAAGGAAACTAGGGGAAAAGAGAGAATGAATAATTAGTCTCTCTCATTAGGTCTTTACTCATATAATAAAGGGGTTGACAATAGTACCTTCAAAGAAATACTGAGAAGTACAAGGACGATAATACTCATAGTAATACATCAACAAACAACAAATAATACATTAACATCTCAACCCCAAGCCCTAAGCCTATAAACAAAACCCAAGTAGTATAAAATCTAATTAACATTTTGGACCATTCAATGGTTTGCAATGCCCAATACTACCAATTTGATATTAAAAAGAGCCAAAAGTTGGACAATTAAGAAAATAAATCAAACTGAAATAATTTTACATTAAACAGTTAGTATCACTATCACACAAAAAGAATGCTCTAAGGGTTATGATTAATCATCAATGGTAGAGGTGACTCACCAATTGTAAGGTTAGACGATGAGGTTATGGTCACTTGTATAATATAAGATGAAGGACGATGAAAGTTTCTTGTCTATAACAGATGCAAAACACAATTCAAATAAAAGAACACCTCACACATCTGTGCAGGAGTTTTAATGGCACAGTGATAGTGTATATCAAAAATTTAACAAAATCAAATGCTGGATTTTTTTTTTGATCGATAAACAGCAGATAAATTAATTAAAAGAGGATTACAGGAAAATAAAAGCTATGGTACATAAAGAAATTTACAACAGCATAAACTAAGATCCTCAAGGATATCGGAGAGGCCCTACTATGAATACCGAATCCAATAGTGTAACAATTTCACTCCAGTATCGTAACCAGGTCCACACCCACCATTCCGAATGGACACCCATTCGAAAATCAGCATGCGAATGCGAGCTGGAATATGAGCAATAGGGGAGGTGGAGTTGTCAAAAACCCTCCTATTTCTTTCGAGCCAAATTAACCATGAGATGGCCCCAGGAAGGACCTCTATAATTGCCCTCTTGGCAATATCCGCACTAGCCAATGACCAACAAGATAAGAAGTTCTGAAAGGAAGAAGGGAAGACCCAAGCCACCCCAACTCGAGATAGAAAGTATCCCCAGATTACACTCACAATAGAGCAGTGCATAAGCAAGTGGTCCATTATTTCTTCCGCTTTGAGGCACAAGAAACAACGATTCGCCAACCTCCACCCTCTATTTTTCAAGTGATCGGATGTTAGAATTTTATTCAAAAATGCTGAGATTGGGATGTTAATATTGCACGAACCTTGTTTTATCCACATACTCTTTTGAAATTTGGCTGGAAATAGCGCCAAAGATGTTTCCTGTCCTAAATCCATTACCTTAAAAATTATAGATAGACAAACCAATAAAAAATAATTAAGTAAGGAATAAGAAATGTTAGGTAAAGGCATTAAAATTAAATTAATAATAATATAAACCAAATCCTGAGTCCTCCTTACAAAGAAATAACCATGTTTTGCAAAGTTGATAAGATACTATCTCCATTCAAAAGAAACAAACCAACAAGAAAGTGACTACTTGACCAATTAACATATTTAGGAAATGGCATTTTATGGTCTTAAAGAAGCTTATTACATAAATGCATCGCATATCAAAGATGGTGAATTCAAAGCATCTAGACAATGCTTAAGGCAATAGGGTTCCCTAGACCAAGCGATGCCTAGGCGACCAAAATTTATTTGATTTATTGAAATAATATAGATTCAAGATATTTATATGTTATTGGAATTCAGATTAAAAATTAAAAATTAAAAATAAAGCATATATAAAACCAAAATGTCCATTAGTTACAAAAATAAAGAGTTGTTGCTTGGAGAAAGATGAAGAGAGAGAGGTTTTGTCTATTTTTCCCAAACAAATCATAGACAAAATCTCATAAGCGTAAAATATTTTAAATTGATTTATTTGTAAATAACATCTAACTTCATGTGAGTCTCGGCCATCTTTTCACCAACGCTTTAGTGCCGAGAGACGAGGCCTAGACATCAATAAGTGCTTGTCTTAACCATGGTTTAAAATATCGGTATCAAAAGGCATATCGGTCAGGCAATTTTAGGATATGCATTGTGGATGTGCATAGATACGTTGTAAAAAATTAAAAAACACTTGGTTATGAAAATGAAAAACTTGGATGTCTTGCATAAAACTTCTTTTAATGCAAATATAAGCTAAAAACACACTAAATTATGCCCCTAAATTAAATTTATAACCATGGATATGAGATTTAAGAATTATATAAGTTATTTTAAAAAAAGCATTCTAATAAACAGGTATGAAAACACAAAACGCAGTCATGTAACCATTTATAGGGAACACAATCTGGATATGAAAACTTCACATTTAATGAAATACATAAGAAGTATTGACTTTATAGCCTTAAAGTAAATGGCATATAACCTCAATATCATATCAAATTACATGTCGACTCAAACACTGTGAGCTTAGGAAATGAATAAAGTGGTATATGATAAGTGTATCAGACATTATTACAGTATTGTGACCAACTCATGTAATCGTGATATGTAGTGTGGTACCTATGTAAAATGTATGTACGTCTAGTATCAACCTCATTTTGGGTTGATAACAATCTATTTACATCAATTACCGATTAAATAAACAATTTATTTGCATCAATTTAAATAACTAAAATGGAAAAAATATGAAATTTAGCATACCTTATAAATTGAGTAAATATTTTCACCGAAATCAAATGCTTAGATTTTTATTTTTTAACCTAAAATTAGTGTAGTCAAGGTATCGCATAGGCGACGCCTAGGCGGTCTCCTAGGCATTTTTGGGCCTCAATCACCTAGGCACCCATCTGGGCGGGCAAAAGTCATTGGACGACTGCCTAGGCATCTAGGTGCTAGGCGGTCGCCTAGGTGGTCCATACAAAATTTCTTCTAAAACCTATTTTAAAACCCTCCTTTAAAGTCCTATTTTAAAAACTCTCTTTTAAAACCTCTTTTAAACCATATTTTAATAGGGGCAGTGATTAGCCCACCGTGCATTTGACTATATAGTCAAATGTTGTGTCCACGTGTCCCTTTTAATACCCCCCTTTAACTATGGTTAAGCTTAAGAAAATTAAGGTTAACATTTTTTGTTTTTTTTCTTTTCAAAAACTAAGGTTAGATTGCTTAATCCTAGGGGTGAGTGAATTTTAACCACAGTTGATGGGTGTTAAAAAGGGGGACACAGACCAAAGAAGACCGCACATTTTAGTACAGTGGAATGAGGCGTTAAGTTAAACACTTCTCATTTTAAAACCTTCTTTCAAACCCTATTTTGCAATAGATAAAAAATTTCTATTGCAAAATAAATTCTACTTCATACAATTTTATTGCAAACTTATAAATTTAAAACAGTCTTAAAGTAATTGTAATGCTAAAAGCCATCAATTCCAATTTTAAAAATTAGAATCTTTCTCTTCACCTCGAATCAGACCTTGATATGGGTTGAATGAGATTTTTAAAAAAAAGCCATCTATGTCCTAAAGTGACTTGGCCAAGTCTTTCGAGTCGAGTAACTCGATTTACTCAGATAAAAGGGAGCTATCGAGTTTTTTGGGTGAATCGAACCGAAACTATTTCAAGTCAACTCGTCGAGTTTTTGAACTATGGTTAAAAGAACTCAAAGTATGTTTATTTTCCAGCCTAAAACCTAAAAACTAGATTTACCTGAACTCATAGTAGGTTGTCTTTGTAGACCTAAAAAAATATGATACAAAAACAGTGTGATGTTCGAGTTTAGGTTTAAAAAATTATAAAAATACCCTTCTGTGACTCGACTTAGTCTAGCGAGTCGAAAAACCCGGCTCGACTCCACCGAGTCACCTGAGTAACTTGGCAAATAGTCTCCTTTGGGTTTTGAGATGACTCGATTCGAAATTCAATCGAGTTGAGTAACTTGACCGAGTTACTCGGGTGATTCGCCGAATTTTCGAACTATGGTTAAAGCATATAGGCGCATGGTTTCAAATATCAGTATATACCGGCCGATACATACCAAGTTTTAAGCTAACATGTATAAGTAGGGGCGGAGCCAGCGGGGGCCTGTGGGGGCACATGCCCCCACTCAACTTTTGCAAAAAAAAAAAAACTAGTTTTAGTTTGAATTAAAGGGTTGATAGCCCGTGACAACAGGGGCGAAGCCTGGCCGAGTGCCTATGGATTTTTATTTATTTTTGTTAACTCAAGACTCAAGTAATAAGTTGAAGGAAAAAACCGAAAAACGAAAAGGAAAGAAAGATTTGGGGGTTAGGGCTCGAGACTGAAGTCTCAGCTAAACCCCTCTTCAATCTTCCTCAACCTCTCATCCACACCTCCGAGTCTCCGACCTCCGGCTCCGGCCACCTCACGACCGACTTCGAGTACTCAAGTTAGTCTCTCTCTCTCTCGAGTCTCCACCCTCTTTCTCTCTCTCTCTCTATTGGAGTTGGACTGTTGCCTGTTGGAGTCTTGGACTCTTGGTAAATGGTAATATTTGGTAGGATTTTGCTAGCCCCAGCCGCAAGTCTTCCACAGACGCAACTTGGTGGCCACAAATGTCAAACTTTTTCTGTTTTCTAATTTTTTTATGTTTTAAGATATGGCTAATCTTGCGTCTGTGGAACTTTTGGAGTAAATGCGATTGGGGATAGCACTCCTCTCTTTGGTAATTTGTATAAATTATAATGGTAAACTGATAGTATTGCAGTAATGGTGTATTTGGATTTTGGAGAACTGGGGCATAAAACTTGACAAATTTTTCTTGGGATTTTGGGATCAGTTTTTTTTTTAGAGATTGCAGGCTTGCAGCTAAGGCCTGAGATTGTAGTTTGTATTTTGTAGATAAAGATTCAGGATTCTCCTATTGGGTTGAGAGTTGCCATTGCCGATTTGAGACTTGAGACTCAGTTCTTCTCCAGTGTGGTATTTTGCTTCTCTGATCCGATCTTGAGGTGAGAGAGTTAATTTTTTTGTCTTTTATTTTGCAACTTTTTGGATTATTTCATGTAATCAATACTCATGTTAGTATAATTTTAGGCTTATTTGGCCATTTGGGTAAATAATCATGAATGGTAAATAATGGTAATTGTCTGATTGATTTGATTATTTGAATCTATTTTTTTTTTATAAATATTTTGGGTGTTTTTATAGTTTTGTAAAGCTGATAACTTAACTGATTGGTAAACCATGAAAGTTAATTGATTTGATTTTATTATTTGTATGCTTATTTTTAAAAAAAATATATTGAGTGTTTTTGTAGCCATGACTTGGTTGATCTGCAGAAATAGTTTCTATAATTCTATTTGTGATTATTTCTATCAAAACTTCTTGTCATTTCTATTTTCATGTAATTGTGTTGCATTTTTCTTACCAATACTTCATGTTCAATTATTTGAATCATATGTATATTCACGTTTAGTGACTTAGTGAGTAGTAATAATTATATTCTTTATACACAACTATTGTAGGAAATAAGAATTAGAAAATATGTAACTATATAGAATGATGAATTTATATGATGGACATAAATATATATATATATATATATATATATATAAAGTGGAGGATGTTTTTTAGAGAGACAAAATGTGTAGTTTGGTGGTGCTCCCCTATATAATGGATGACATGCTCTGGATTATATATAAATATTATTAAATTGATTTAATTTTTATTGAATCAATTTAATTTTTGTACCAGTTATGGACAAGTTTCTCAAAAGAAAATCAATGACCGACCTATTGCTGCCTATCCTTAAAAAAGATTGCCGTGATCAAGTGCAACCTACCTCTTTGCCAAGTCATCCAGAAATTAACTTGACAGATCTTCCTGCAGATCCTGGGTTACGAATTCAAATTTCAAATTACCATCCTAATGACAAGGATGAAATCTAAAGAGCATATTTGCAAAGGGGTCCTTGCCAGCCTCGTAATCACAATTTTCCTAGAACAAAATTTGGAAAAAAATTACGACGGTTTAATCCTACATGGTTTAATGAATATGGTAGCTGGTTGGAGTACAATATAATAAAAGATGTTGTGTTTTGTCTATGGTGTTATCTTTTTAGGCTTGATAATTATAGAGAGCAAGCAGGTGCCGATTCTTTTGTAATTGAGGGATTTACTAATTGGAAAAAGAAAGAAAGATTTGAAATTCATGTTGGAGGTCCTAGTAGTGTTCACAACCAAGCTTATAGAGCATGTCAAGATTTATTAAATCAAAAATAGCACATCCAGACAATTTTTTAAAGCAATTAGACCAAGTGCGAAGGAAATACCGAGTCCGTTTGAATGTATCGATTGATTGCATTCGGTTCATTTTACAACGAGGATTGACTTTTCGTGGACATGATGAATTTGAGGACTCGAAAGACAAAGGAAACTTTCTTGAACTGTTGCAATTTCTTGCCAATCACAAGGGAAGTATTAAAATGTCGTGTCGCAACATGCTCCTGAAATCTCAAATTAATAGCGCCCGATATTCAGAAAGACATTGTGAATGTGGCTGCCACTGAAACCACTAATGATATCATCAACGATGTTGGAGATTCCCTATTTTCCATTTTGATTGATGAATCTCGTGATATATCTATCCTGGAACAAATGGTTGTTCTTTTACGTTATGTGGGCAAGCAGGGATCTGTGAATGAACGTTTTTTATGCATCGTACATGTTACTGAAACTACAGCTATATCACTCAAAGCGGCAATCGATGAAATATTTTCTAAGCATAGACTGAGTATAATGAGATTATGTGGGCCAAGTTATGATGGGGCTAGTAATATGCAAGGTGAATTCAACGGCCTTAAAACGCTTATCATGAAAGAAAATGAATGAGTTTTATGTTCATTGTTTCGTGTATTAACTTCAATTGACACTTATTGCTATTGCAAAGAAACACAATCGAGTTGGTTTGTTCTTCACCTTGGTTTCTAATGTGGTGAATGTTGTTGGAGCCTCATGCAAACGATGTGACAATTCTTCGAGAGAAACAAGTTGATAAAGTTATTGAAGCGCTTAGTAGTGGTGAGCTTTCAAGTGAGCAATGCTTAAATCAGGAGACTAGTCTAAAACAGGTCGGCAATACACGTTGGGGCTCGCACTATGATACACTGATAAGCTTGAATGTCATGTTTTCCGTTGTGATTACTTGAGATTGTTGATAAAGATGGTTCAAGAGGCGAACAAAGAATTGAAGCGAATGCCTTATTAGATTCAACGCAGTCTTTTGAGTTTGCATTTTCCCTACATTTGATGAAAAATATTTTGGGAATTACAAATGAATTATCAAAGGCATTGCAGCGAAAAGAACAAGATATTGTGAATGCCATGGCTATGGTACGAGTATCCAAGCAAAGACTGCAAATGATGAGAGATAATGAGTGGGATTCTCTCCTCACTGAAATTTCTTTATTTTGTGTCAAACAGAATATCACTATTCCTAACATGGATAATAAGTTTGTAGCCCCAGGACAATCACGACGCAATGCTAAAGATATCACAAACTTGCATCATTACCGTGTTGAATTTTTTATACTACAATTGATATGCAACTTCAGGAACTCAATGATCATTTTAATGAGGCAAACACTAAATTACTTCTTTGCATGGCATGCTTGGATCCCAGTGATTCATTTTGCGCATTCGACAAACAAAAATTGATTTGTCTCGCTGAATTTTATCCAGTCGAATTTTTAGCAATAGATCTCATGGCACTGGATAATCAGCTTCAGACTTACATTATGGTCATGCGCTCCAACAGTGAATTTTCAGATGTGAAAGGAATTAGCGACACGACTAATTTACTTGTTGGTGACACTCGCGCTAATCGTACAAGAGCAATTTCTGTTATGAAAATTATAAAGAACCGGCAACGCAATCGAATGAGAGATGAATGGATGAATGATTGTTTGGTCGTATACATCGAGAAAGACATATTTGATTGCATCAAGAATGAGACGATCATTCAACGGTTCCAAAATATGAAAACCCATCGAGGGCAATTGTAAAAATATTTTTTTTGTATTAAGAAATGATTTTTTGGTGTAAACAATGTTATTAATGTATTTATGTTAATATATTTTCCTTTTTTGTTATTTGCAATTGGTAAAGAGTGTGGCAAATTAGATATTGGCAATATTGATCGACCATCGTGTGCCCTCACTACAAGAAAATCTTGGCTCCGCCCCTGTGTATAAGGATAAGGGGGGAAAATAGTATCGCCCCCATATCATGCATATCGGCCATATTGGTATCGATACGCACGATATGGTTTGATACACTACCGATAGAGTACCAATACGCATTGCACAAACTCATTTCTCCTTCCATTTACAATAGAAGTCACAACCCGAACTTGAAATGTTTATTTACATATAAATATCATTTAATACTTCAATGATATTTATATGTAAATAAGGTTATACCCCCATTTGAATTCAATAAAAATTATCTTAATCAAATTTCTAAATAATAAAAAATCAACTTTCCAGTTCAAGAACAAAATTCACTTTTTAGTGCATTTTAGGGATTGTTTTTCAAAATTTCACTTTCATCTGGTAAAGTATTTCTAAAATGTTAAATTATCATAAATTCTACTATCAAAACATTACTAAAACCCAAAAGTCTAACAAAAAAAGTCTCATATTTTAGTCTTCAAAAATAATTTCATTCACATTGTCAAAATGTTAACTAACAAAGTAACAATTCAACATAAAAAAACTTACATTCAAGCTTATAATTTCTAGTTGTAATTCAATACATTCTTATTAAATTCATTGAATGTAAGGTTTTAATATCTAAATTGTATCATCTATACTTGGCCAAGTGGCTATTGTTTGTGTTTTCATATTTATTTATCAACATGATCATCATTTTTAATTTAAAAAATTATTAACTCTCATATGTATGGTTATAAATGTAGTTGGAGGCCTTCATTCAATTTGTTTTTAGCTTACATTTACACTAAAATGTTTTATATAAGGTATCCATGTTTTTCCTTAGGTATTCAAGCATTTCGTAGCATATCCTAATTTTTTTGTCATATTCATCAATACGGTCCGATATACAGATACATATCATGTTTTGGACTTTCCGATACGGCACCCGATGCTGATATTTTGAACCATATATAGGCAATGTCTAGGTGATAAAGGATTCCCTAAGTGAGGGCCTTGCTCAAGCGACGCCTAGGCCGCTAGGCGACCAAAATTTACAAATTTTTGTTAAATTATAAAGATTTGACGAGTGCTCGCCTATATTCTAATTAGGCAATAGGGCTAAGTTGCAACAAACTTGTAAGATAACAAAATAAAAGGCAAAAACTAGACTATCAATATTACTATGGCTACTCACTACTTAAAGGGGTTCAATCTCCATACATATTCCACTTCAAAGAGGGAAAAACCAAGGATTAAAAATACGATTTCGGGGATGTATCGGTCCCCACCGAAACCTATACTTATCGGTATCGTTTTCGGACGATACTTATAACTTTTTTCTTTAAAAAAAAATGATCAAAATTAAATTTTAAAAAATCAAATGAGTTATAAGAACTAAATTTATCAAATATAAAGTCATGGAAAATGACTCAAAGACAAAGTAGCATACACAACTACAATTATACAATGAATTAGAACATAAGTAACTAATAAACCATATGTATCGCCTGTTTCGTATCAGTATAAATAACGTACAGGGGTTACCGAAACCTATACATATCGCCCGTTTCGTATCGGTTTCGGCGATTTTTGTTTCCATCGGAAAAACCTCTTACATGACTAGCATATTTTTCTATTAACCCTAAGGTACCTAAGCCCGTTATAATAACACTCACATAAACCTATACAAGAATAATCAAATCACTCAAACTAAAATGAAATTTAATCACTCCTAATAAAATCGAACTAAACCATAATCAAATCTAATCAAATCCCTTAATTATTATCAAGATACACCTTCCAAATTGGATTGTAGCATTCCATCCCTTGAAAGAATCTTGTCCTCGAGGTTTAGAATATTTAACACCGTCCAAAGGTTTTCAAAATCCTTGCACAACAACTGAAACGGACATCATCTGGATAAAGGTGCCCCTTTGAGGGGGTCTTCCTCCTAATAACCGTTTCCAAGGGGATTTTCCTCTTAATAATTGCTATGAGGGATTTTCCTCTTAACCTTTAGCCTTCACAATGTTCCCACCCTCCACTGAATCCACAGCCTTCAGCGCAAGGAAGTGCTCTAATATCAATCTAACTAACATGCAAATAATAAAACAAATATGTATAATTTTTTTAATTCCCTTCTTGTATTGGTATGAAATAGTGGGCCCCTCAACATTTTTTAATTTTTTTACTATACTTGGCCCCCCCAAAATTTTTTTGTTCTATATATATAGTGCCCCCCCCCCCCCCCAATTTGTCATATATATAGTAGGCCCTCCAATGGAGTCCGGTTATGCCCTTTAGGTCACCACATGTCCCTATTGACATCCCTTACACCCTTTAACTATGGTTATAATTCACCCACTCTTAGGGTTCACCTACTTATCCTTGGTTTTTAGAAAAAAAAATATTAAATATTTTTTAACCTTCGGAGTTAGTGAATTTTAACTAGGGTTTAAATTTTTTTTTGAAAAAACCAAGGATAGGTGGGGTGAATCTTGACCACAATTAAGGGGTATCAATAGGGACACGTGGCGACCTCAAGGACATTACTGGAGAAAAAATTCTCAAAATAGAAAAATTACCCCCAAATTTTTTTTCTCAAGGGTGTAGCCCCCGAACCTCCAAGTTCCATTCATTTTTTTATACATGTATTTCGGCCCCCCCAGTGAAAAATTCCTGGCTCCGCCCCTGTATATATCATTCTACTAATAAAAGTAAAAGGAGTATGCAAGACTTCACTTGGACATAAATACCCTTTAACTTAATTTATTTCATATATAACTTATAAGAGCATTCCTAACAGCCTCACCAATAACCAAAAGGTTATTTTGGTGAACAAAAACACTAATAAATGCCAAAATGGGTCCCCAGCAGACTCAGCAAAACTCATCAAAATAAAGATTTCCGTTTGGTGAGTACTGTACACTTACCAAAGTTAAATATTTCTCTCCCTTCCTTTATTGTGGTCCCACACAAATAGTAAAATAAGGTTTCTCTCTTTCCCTTAATAATGTCTCTCTCCCTTCCTTTTTTGTTTTCCCACACAAATAATAAAATAATATTTCTCTCTCCCTTCTTTTTTTGTTAAACTGGTGAGGCTGCTGGGAGTGTTTTTAAAAACGTGGATAGCCAAAATAGAAAATGTGAGTTTTGGCTATTTTGGTGAGTAAAATTTGGTGAGGCTGCTAGGAATGCTCTAATATAACCAAACTTTAATTAAGTCCTATTTAATACTATGTGGGACCCATTATTAAAATAGAGTTGGTTTAGGACTCTCCCTTATTAGGGAAGAAATCCTAAATGAGAGTTGGTTTAGGACTACCATATTCTATGGAAGAATTCTATTTCTATAGAAAGAGAGTCTCTCGGAAAGAAGAACTGGTTTAGGACTCTACCATATTTTAGGGAAGGCAACCATGAATAGTATCTTCCTATAATCTCTACATCCTGATTGATCGACCCTTATAAGGACCGTAGAAATTCCGGATTGGCACCCGGGGAGCAACCAAGAAAAGAAGACAACCATGAATTCTCATTGTTGCAACTGTGTATATGCAGTTTTTCTATTTTGATGTTAAGGTAAGATTATCAACTTTTACTAAACTAGGGATAGTTGAAAAGTGAAGGGAGGTTAAGTAAGAATAGGATGAGTTATTTTTGATTTGTTATGGAGATTCTTGGAACTTGCAAAAGTGTGTTTTAATACCCTTTTCTTGAAGTTACATATTGGTCAATTGCTGATTCAGAAGGAGGTCAAGTTTTTGCGGAAACTGACTATTAATATTTGATTCGAACACAGGGTAAAGTGGTGGATTACAGAAGCGTCCTACATCGTGATGGCTCCATTCTCGTGTCTGTGTCCTTGGATTAGTTGAAGGTAATTTTTGGCATCATGAATTCAATATTCTATTTGATTCTATTTCACTTATTCTATAGGATTGTGCTTGTTTCAGAGTGTTGTTCAATACCTTCAAACCTAATTAATCATATATCTCTCTCCCTCCTCTGTAACAATGGTAATGAAAAGAGGGAAAACTATGATAAATAATTGCAAAGAAATCTCTATTTTGTTATTTTCATTGAAAATGACTCTCTTTTAGTATAGAGTTATACTAATCTAAGGTGGGACCTATGAGACCCACTATTATGTATAAATTTCAAATTTCTATTTTTATGGATAAGGACTCTCTATTTATGTTTTTATACATTTTGAAGTCAAAAGCACCAATATTCTAACTATGAAAAATAATTATAATGTCAAAATATTTAATTCTAATATTATTATTTTTATTAGTAGAAGATTATTACTCATGATTCCTTGCTTTTAATACATTTACAAGTGGGACCTGTAAATAATACTTTCTAATATTAAATTTAAATTAATATAAGAAATATTAAATTTAATTACTCAATTATATTTACATAAAATATAATATTATATTAAAAAATTATTTAATATAAAGAGAGTAATCTGACGTCAAATGAAAATATATTAAAAATTATATTTTAATCATAAAAAAATTTACTTATATATATATATATATATATATTGATATGACCACTTTGAGGGGTTTGACCTCCCTACACATGCCACCTTGAGGGGACAAAACCTCCTTATAGGAAACATTTTTTGCTTGACCCTACTGTAACATTCAAGAAACTCAAATCCCTCAAAATATTAACAGTTTCTGACCAAATCTAAATCATAATAAAATCTAATGGAATCCGTCAATTATGCCCTAACTTAAGAACAATGGACAATGGATTACATAGTATACTCGAGAAAGCATGCCAACCATAAAATAAACGAGGGGAAAAATATACTCAAGAGAATGAGAGACTCGATTCAGGATTTCTACTTATATATAGCATCCCAAGTGAGGTGGAAGAAATTTGAGAAAAAAATAGGAAAAATGAGATGCTAGATCCAGAAACATAGAAGAAGAAGAAGAGCAATGTAAGAACAGCTTAGGAACAGGACAAACTCACCTCGATGATATTTGAGCCTCGAAGGGATACAACTTGCATTATGCTTTGGCCTTCATGGAGGATTAGGGATTCTTCATTGACCGCTCTCTTCAGGTTCTTCCTTCCTCCTTTCATGGCGTTAGTTGAATTCTGCAACTCACTGAACGCGAAAACAATGAAACTTTAGATCTCACAAGGAAAAGCAGCAGTACTGTAGTTTTTTTTTTTTTGTTTTTGGGTAACTCGAGGTGTCCCAACCCTTTTGATCAGGACTAATCCCGATGGTGCGACGAGATCAAAATGGGGAATAAGAAAGTGAGTTAGCCAGCTTTATGTAAATTTGTGAAATAAATGTCTTAACATATACTTAGCGGGTGGCACGTGTGATGCACGTGAGAGCGAGGGGAAGGAGTTAATCAATAGTTTACGAATTTCGGAATTTTCAGGCTAAGCCTGCCTCTCCCATTATAATGGTAAATAAAGATAAAGAAGGTAAAGAAGATAAAGATAAAGATTATATAATTGGATTTCCATCGGGTTAACATTGCCTCTTAACCTTCTATAATATTGTTTTATGGATTGATGTAGTATGCTCTTTATTATTTCTCTCGCGCTAGTTAGTAAATATTAACTACAGTTAGTATTGGTTAAAGAGCCACGTGTTTACTTGTGGTGCAATTGAATTCTAACACTTGTGGGTGCAATTGAACTCTAGAAAGAGTTGGTCACTGGATTACGTTGACAAAGAGAAGAGAAGAAGTTGAGGACAATTTTTATTTTTTATTTATCTCTTGAGCCGTATGCAACTCTAGACCGACGTTGGAGCATCTCCAACGCACTCCCTACTGTGGCTCCCTTCACTAGAATAGGGAGGCTGAAGCAAAAAAATCACTCCAACGCACTCGCCACAGCTCGCCTCTGTAGGGTTCATGAAAATCCTCGCTACTGGTAACGAGCAAAATCAGCTCACATGATCATTATTTTAATTTTTTTTTTGGAACGGTAAAAAAAGTAACGGTTATATCCTTTTCTTCAAAACCCATACCTTCCTTCTTCCTCTCTTCCATAAAATTCCAGTTTGATTGTAACTTGTGATTGGAGAAACTGTGGAGCAACGACCAGAGAAGTCACACAAGCCACGAAGGTTCGCCGTTCTCTGTTTTCCCTTTTTTTTTTGTTCTGCTTCATCAAAAATCTTCTTCTGCAACTAAACTTTGCATTGCCTGATAGGTGTTTGTTGATATTCCCAAATGATTTTCATGAATATGCTTGTATATAGACGGTTACCCGTAATCTTGTTCTTTTCCACTGGGGTCACAACTGGTAATAGATTTTATATTTCTGTGATGGAAGACATTAAGATTCTAACTTGTTAGACAGGGGATGGGAGGAAGAGGGTTCTTTAGATCCTTTTGGCTAAAGGTTACCTACCAGAAGAATACAAAAGATGAGGTAGTTAGCTTGAGGGGACCCCTAAAGGACTTAAAGGGCATTATTGCAATGACACTAGTGAGTTCAGGTCAATGGATGGTGTAATTGCTTAAAATCCAGTGCTTTAAGATGATTAGCTTCTGGACATTCTTTGCCACTTTGTTTAAAGTTGGAATGTGCGTCTCTCGTTCTTCCATAAATCCCATTCAGACAAAGGTTACAAGACCTGTCGAGCATAACCCTACCAATGTCTAATTCAAACACACTGTTGATCTTGAAAGCTTGAATCAAAGTGACATGAGCTTGGGCCATGATGCTGTCTACTAAGAGAATACTGGTGTCTGAGGGACCATGTGAAGCTGCTGTTTTGAATGGATGGCTAGGTGTGGTGGGAAGATGAGAATCTGTAAGTGGACAGGGTTTCACTGTACAAGCTTAAGAATCCTGCGCCACACAAAGCCTCATGGCAATGATACTTTTTTTTTTGCTATACATTAGGATTCTAACCTTTAACCTATATATACCCTTTATACTTGAGCAGTAAATCAAAAGGATATTCAATCATGAAATGAATACTATCTTCAGTTGTTTGGCAATCATCAAGGCATGTCCAAACAACTAGCAGATGTACATTAGTATTGATATGGTTGTATAAGTTATTTGCTCCAATTTGCCTTGCAGTGCTAATTGTTCTATTTGCAAGACTGAATTGTGAAATAGATCTGTCATTTGCTACTTAAGTACATGTTCTTGCTTGTGTAAAGGCAAGCAAACATCTCTTTTCATGTGAATTAGGCTTTCACCGGATGAATTAGGCCTCGTGTAGAGAGGCAAGCAAACATCTCTTTTCATCTTTAATTGGAATTGTAGAACCATAATCAGCAATGCATGGCCTGAGATATATTGCAGAACCAAAGAATCACTTTTTTTTTTCAGCAAAAGTGTTTATTGTGGACCTTATGACTCATGCCCCTTAATGTACATATACTACAAATGAGAGTTTCTTTTAATCTTCGATTGATATATAGTATTTTTCGTTCTTTTTATAGATGAATTCTCAAGAAAATGCGTGCTACACCGATCTTATGTGCCATGGAATCAATCTTGATGACTGCTTTTTTAAAAATACTTTTTATCCTCATAATTAATTTTTTTTAAAAAGTATTTTTAAGTATTCAAGCTGAGGTCGAGTTGAGTCAAGCCAAGCCAGGCTCAAGCTTGAATCAATTTGGGCCGAGCCGAGCTTTGAACCAAACTTTATGAATTTGGGCCGAGCTTCGAGCCGTTTTTTTGAGCATCAATTCAAGCCAAGCCGAGCAGGGCCAAGCCCGACTCGAATACACCCCTAATTGCAGGTCAGTGACATGACAAGAGCATGCAAATCTCTGACGACATAAGCAATTGACTGCCTAGGATAAGAGAATCAATGGAACAATAACTATAACAAGAGGAGAAAAGGCTAACTACAAGGTAAGAATAATTTTCAAATGAAGAGAACCTCTTAAGAATACAAGCAATTGACTTGAGCGTCGAAGTGTCCTCCACAGGTGGACACTTTGATTGGAGTGTCGAAGTGCCGTGTGCGTACTGAAAAATGAAGGTGAGATCCGAACCCACCACAATGCATAAGCATGCATTGATGGTAGGAGTATGTGAATAAGTCTGGCACAAGACAAGATAAGGCAAGTAACGCTATTCAAGGTCCTTGGTCAAAGACAATGCGGGGAATTAATGTTAAGGACAAGGGTATTATTGTATCTTTTTACTAATATAAAGAGTAATTAGGCATGTTCAAAACTTTGATTGAAGTTTTATTTAATTCCAAAACTACCATTTATTAAATATGGATTCAAAATGTTAAATAAATTTTGGTTAATTCCAAATTTGTCATTTTCTCATATAAGTTCAAAACGTTTTTGCCCTTTACACATGAGTTGAAAATATTAAATTTTGCTTAATTCTTAAACCACCATTTACTCTTATATATAAAGACAATGATATTTAAAAGGCTGATTGAAAATTTTAACTTAATTCTAAAACTACCTATTTGTTAATATATAATGAGATACTTAAAAAAGTTGATTGTACTTTAATTGAATTCTAAATTGTCTTTTATTAATATAGGGAACTTTTTTTACCAAAAAATAAAGTCCCCTCCATTAATATATAAAACAATATTTTCATAACAGACCGGTTCTCGAACTGGCTAGGTGACCGATTCTTGATTCGACTGGTCCGGTTGGATCATGTCATTTTATTATTAATTAATTATTTATTTTTGCCATAATGTCTGTAAAAAGATTTTATTCTCAAAATGACCATAAGTCAGGTTTCTATAGTCAAAATGTCTCAAAAAATTTTAGTTACCAAAATGCCCTTAAGTAAAATTTCTATACCCGAAATGCCCACACAAATTTTTTAACCTAAAATACTCATTAAGTTTGCCCATATTTCATTTTCTTTATTTCTAAAATATTCCTCAAATTTATGTACCCAAAATTCTCTAATTTTTTATATACCAAAAATGCCCCTAATGTTTTTTGGTTCTCAAAATGTCCTTACGTCATGTTTTTATGCCCAACCTATCCCTCACAATTTAAAAAAAAAAATCTAAAATGTCTCAAGTTTATATATCCAAAATATTTTATTAAATTTTTCTCAAAATGCCCTCATTAGGGTCCCCCCTCTCCTCTATCTCACCTGCATCACATGTGCAGACCACTTATAAATGTTAATAAAATTAAAAGTAAGGTGAAGTAAAAAAAATAAAAAAAATAAATGTTGGGATGCTATGTTACCAAAAATGCCCTTAATGTTTTTTGGTTCTCAAAATGTTCCTCGGTCATGTTTTTATGCCCAACCTATCTCTCACAAATTTTTAAAAAAAATCTAAAATGTCTCAAGTTTATGTATCCAAAATGTTTTTTTTTAATTTTTCTCAAAATGCTCTCATTAGGGTCCCCCCTCTCCTCTCTCTCACTTGCATCACATGTGCAGACCACTTGTAAATGTTAAAAAAATTAAAAATAAGGTGTGGTAAAAAAAATAAATGCTGGGATGCCATGTTACCAAAAATGCCCTTAATGTTTTTTGGTTCTCAAAATGTCCCTACTTCATGTTTTTATGCCCAACCTATCTCTCACAATTTTTAAAAAAAATCTAAAATGTCTCTAGTTTATACATCCAAAATATTTTTTTTAATTTTTCTCAAAATGCCCTCATTAGGGTCCTTCTAATACTCTCTCCCCGTCTCCTCTCTCTCACTTGGATCACATGTGCAGACCACTTGTACTTGTAAATGTTAAAAAATTAAAAATAAGGTGTAGTAAAAAAAAAAAAATCTCCATAAAAAAAAAATAAAAAAATGCTGTTTACCAAATAAAAAAATCAAAAAAATCAAATGCTGGATGCTATGTAGACCTTTAATACCCAACCACATGATGCATCAGCATGTTGGGATGCACGATCACATCCACAACCCCTTTTATTTTCATCTCGTTAACCCATTCTCTAAAACCCTAAACCCTTCTCTGTTTTGCTCAATGCGTTCTGCACCTCGTCAAAATTACAGGTACGCAATATATCTTTGTTTGTGCGTCGAAATAGTTAGCAAAACAGTTTTTTAATCTCCTAATGTAACCTCACGTTACTTGAAATTCTTCTTTAAATTGCTCAACCCGAACAATTATTTTTCCCGAGAAATTCTAATTTTTGTGTTTGGCGGTTTTTTTTATTGCAAATAATCCTCTATAAAAAATGTTGAGAAATCATTTGTTAGAAAGAATTTATTTTCCATAATGTTTTCCCTCCAAACAAACAAAGCCTTAATTGATACGAGGTTGAAGTTTTGAGTTCTCAGTGGAAGCATTTTGGTGCGTAAGTCAATGGTTCCAGAGCAAATATAAGATAATCTACTATACAGTTTCAGAGATGGATTTTCAATCTACTAGAAATCTGGGCCTAAGTTTGAGAAGGTAATAGGTGAAACTGCCGAACGAGAAAAGTTGGTGAATTTAATTTTTTTTTAGTTTTGCCCCTCCAATGCCGCAGGAGGAATGTATTAAATCTATGATATTTCGTCAAATATATCAATATAAATATACAGGGTGTGGAATTTTTTTCATTTTGCTTCTCTGTAGTCTGTACAACCATATATTTTCTGGTGTATTCTCATAGTTCTGTCTAATTATGTGATTTGAGGTACATGGGATTTTCTAAAGTGTACTAGTTAACTAGGCTCTTGAAATGCTCTAGAAATTATATACCATCTAAACCCGTTCTCCTTTTATAGGGTTGTGTTGAGGGTACACAAGAAGCAGTATGAAGTTGAAGGTAGTTTGCAGGAAAGTTTATGATTATGTTCGCTACGATCTGAAGGAAATTGCCTTTCCTTCCTCATTGCCTGATCCTCCTCATATGAAAAAGCGGCGAAAATTGACTTGGAAAGAGCGCTTTTATGTAAGTCTTTCATTTTTTTTTTCCTTTTCTGTTAATGGGAAACTCTGCGAGGTATGGCAATGGGTTAAGGTCAGGTCGAGCACCGACTTAATGACCAACTCTTCATCTCAAATCTGACACATTTATAAGTGCGTTGATATATGCAAAGCCAAACTCAACTTGTATGAGCCCCCCCAACTTGAGCCGACTATTAAACCCGCTTTGTGCTCCCCATATATATATAATTATAAAATTCTATTAATTTTAGGCTTGGAGTTGGAAGTTAAAATACCTTGCAAGAGGTTGGCATTTGGAAATATATATGATAAAAATCTCTCATAAGGAAAACCTATTCAAGATTTTAGAGGTTTGTCTAATCAAAATTTAGATGATATGGGGTGCTTCTATGTTGACTTCCCCACTAATCTAAATCAATCCAATTGATTATATTCTCTTTATGTTTGCTTTTGTCTGCTTATAAGTTCATTCACAAGTGATAAAATTGTGAGAATTTGATCTAACTTCAAAAAAATACTCAGCCTAGCGAAGCAACATAATTTCTTTTTTGCGTCATTTTCAGAACATCTAGAAAAGAGTAACCACCTTTAAAGTATTTTCAACAAAAATATGTAAATTCAATGACAATGGTTGCAATAGGAATGATTAAAGCAACCGCGAAGATGCTTTATGAGCTCTAAATGACTGCGAGAAAATGATTGCCTGACAACCATGATCGATAGATGCTTTCTCTAGTTGCCACAATTCAGAGATGACTTGGAGAGTTCGTGGTTGTCCATCATCTCTCTTGACCATGGAAGGCCAGAGACTGGAGCAACCATCACAAATCATCGAGGTTTAAGTTTAATCGATCGACTATTATTGACATTGGTTGGTTCGAGCAACACATGCTTGTCAATCAAAACATCCCACCTCTTCTTCCAAGGAGCTATAGGGAGGTGGCCTAAATCCTAACTAGGCCATTTGAAGGAGGTGTGAATTAATGCTATATAATAAATCATTCTTTGCGGAAGTCGAACATGCTAGAGTGCAAATTCGTATAACCTACCTCATCGGGAGGTTTGATCCATCACAACCGACAATGGAAGAAATCAAGCGATAGATGAGGAAATGGAAAATCACCATGTGAGTCTCAGTGAAGAAAATGCAAGGGAACTCTTGATGTTTATTTTTCCTTTAAAACATGAGGCCAAAAGTATATTGAAAGGGAGACAACACCTTCGGAGCTCAACTATCTCTCCATGGACGTGCCGACTCTAGGGGTAGGGTGTTTCAACCCTAGTTCATTAACATCCCAGAAATCAGTGTTATCTAGGCACGGGTACGAGTGCCAAATGTCTAGGTGTCTAGAGGTGTTCGGCATGACAAGCTTAGGAAATTCCAATACGGCGGCACGTTACAGACGTATATATTTTTTTTCTCAAAAACTTATACACCAAAGTTATGAAAATACTCATATTGAGAAGAGAGAGAGAGAGAGAGAGAGAGAGAGATGTACCGATTGATTTTCGTTGCTCTCCTAATAAGTTTTCATCTATGTTACCAAAAAACTTACACAACTTGACAAAAAATTCCTAGCAAGCCATATATATATATAATTTTTAAATGACATGACATATTTGAAGCACCATGCACCTAAAAATAATGCTGACATCACTATGGCACGATATAGGCACATATTAAGGAGTGTCGTGCCGTGCCGTGCCATAAAGTGTCGTGGTAAGGTGTTGACACGACAAAATTTGGGAAAACTGAAGTGCCTAGGTAGCATTGCCAGAAATACTCTGCGTGGTTTGGGCACTCAAACCAACTCTCATACGAGGTCCCGATAGTTCATTCATATGCTAGTACTCTGTAGACTAGAGCTACTTTTGAAGTGCCTAGGTAACATTGTCAGGAATACTCCGCCGTGGTTAGGGCACTCAAACCAACTCTCATACGAGTTCCCGCCAGTTCATTCATCTGCTTGTACTCTGTAGACTAGAGCTACTTTTGACTGCAAATATTTATCGAGGATTATTGGAATTGGCAATAATACTTTCTATTGAAAATACCTGTGGACAGTGGAAGTCTCACCGTACATGAGTGCAGATGCATCATGGGCGGTTGAGCTTCACACGTGCCAAAAGCACATGCATGGCAACAGACTGACAGTTGTAGGCCCATCAGTCTGCTAACATTAAATGCTGGTACAAGGCAATGATGTCTTGCAGGCAGGCTGAGTGGTAGTCCGTAATGGATTGACACGTGTCTACAGACCCAAAAAGGTTGTGTATTTGAGCCAAGCTTGGCCAAGTTTGAGCTTGGCTTGAACATTTTTGATTCGAGCTCAAATGTTTAGGCTTGAGCTTGGCTTGAATAAGCTTGATCAAGCTCGAACTTTATTCAAGCTTAGCCAGGCTCAGGTTGGCTCAAGCTTGATTCACAAAATTATTTTATTTTATTTTACATGATTGTAATAAAAGTATTTATTAATAAATTATAGTGCAAGAAACCATGGTTGTTAAATCCTTACGATTTGCGATTCAAATCCTACGATTCGATTCGAATCCCAAGCAAAACAATTCAAATCGGAGGTGAAAATCTTAATTGGGTAAATCTCATTTGATTTACGATTCTAATTACAATTTGCGATTCAAATCGTACGATTCACGCAATTCAGGCGATTCGAGCACGAAACCCTTTTTACGGACCAATACTTAAAAATTATTTTTTATTCTTTGTTTCTTTAAAGTGCTTTATGTTTGTTAAGAAGAAAAGAAACAAGAAACAAGAAAACCCTTATTACGGACATGCGGAAAAAAAAGTGAAAAAAAAGAGAAGAAAGATGGAGTTGGATTTTGGAAAAACTTGATAATTTATTTTATTTTTCTTTTTAATTGTACAAGTCTTTTAATACTTGATCTCATATAACATGATTATATGAGTTTACTTTTGTTGATTTATCTTTAATGATATTGGATTTTTTATAAATTCATTTTATGAAGTTCATTCGCATTTTTTTATAGTGTATGCAATGAAATGTTCATTACTTTCTTTTATCAAAAGATACGAATGAAATCTTTTGGATAATAGATTATTCTATTTTTCTGATTTATTAAGTAATTGTTTGTATTTTTTAAACAATTTTTAAAAAATGGATTGAATCTTACGATTTACGATTTGAATCGAATCGGTCCTAAAACGATTTTACGATTCAATTACGACACCTTGCAAGAAACTACATAAAATTAATACGTTCATGTACGAAAATTAAATTTGTTGGTAGTCTTTTGATCGAAAGAGTAGAGTTAGATCATAGTTTATGCTTTTATCTTCTTAACTTTTATTGTTATTATTATCTATTAAATTTATTTATTAAAAATTATTACAAGTTATGATAAGAAAGTTAAAAATGTTAATTTTTATTAATATAAATAACATTTCCAAGCCGAGTTCAAGCCGAACCGAGCTCTAAACAAGCCAAGCTTAATCAAATAGGCTCTGGCTGAGCTTGGCTTGTTTTAAACATTCAAGCTCAAATAAAAGTTTGGCTTGATTTGTTTGAGCTTGAAATGCCAGCTTGATCTTGTCTCAAACGAGCCGAGCTAGCTTGGCTTGAGTGCAGCCCTAGGGTTCACCTTCACCACCCTCTTGGACAAGCCAATTGTCAGTCCATAATGGATTGACACACGTCTGCGTAGCCAAAAGGCTTCAACCTCGTGGATAAGCCAATTGCCACTCCATAATGAACTGACACGTGTCTGCAAACCCAAAAGGGTTCACCCTCGCAGACAAACCAACCTGGCTCACTGGCTACAGATCTAAATGAGTTTGTGGACGAATGTCCATTGACCATCATTGTTGGCAGCCAATATATGGCTGCCATGTGAAAAAGGATCCTATGAAAGGATCGTCATGTTATACTAAAGGGATCTCGAGATAAGGATCCCTTCTTAAAGCCCAATACTGGGATGACACTTGGCACCCCCGGTATTGACTATTGAGGGAAGTTCTTTTCTCCCCTCTTCTTCTATAATATGTTTCCCTCCTCAGAAAAAGGGGAGAATGTATTGCCTCCAGAAAGAGGGCAGTGCTCTTAGAGGTTACCCAAAAAAGGGTAATTTACTGTCTAAAGACAGATTACCCCCTCTAAGGAGAGTTGGCCTTAATTTTGTTTCCTAAAAAAGGAAAACAAGAGGAGTCTCATCCAAAAAGGATTTTCTCCCTGATGTATGAGGAAGCCCTCCAAAAATTGAAGAAGGCTCCTTCAACAACCGAAAAGCTATGAAGAATTGTTGAAGAAGGCTCCTTCAACAGTCAAAAAGCTAGGGAGAACACTAGGTGAGCTCTCAAATGGCCACCTCATCCTTTTCCTTTTCTTTCTTATGTAAAAGACCTCAATGAAGCACTTGTAAGCCTACATGAGGATTAGGCACTCCCTTTGAATAAAGATACATATTTTATTCCCATATTCTATTTTCTTATTCATTCTTCTTAATTAGAGGTTTGGGCTCAACGAGGGGAGGTAATTAACAATATGGATTAACATCACTTAGAGACGCTCAAAATTTGCGTATACAACATCATATATGGGTATTTCAATCGAGATACTTGAACGAAGCATTAGTTCTTTCTCCTGTGGAGAAAAAAGGATTTATGGCTTACTAGTGCAATTATGGATTTATGGATCATAGTCTTTGGCTTACCAGTGCAATTATGGACCATCCTTACTTGAAAAATGGAGGGAAACACATGTGGAGGTTTCATTTTTCTGGTGTCAAGTGTTGAATAGGTCAGGAACTTAGTGAGAAAGAGTGCCCCATCCGCAATCCATCAATATTTCTTTGATGTCATTTTGTACACTGCCTCAATCTGATCCGAACAACTTACTTCGATTTCATTGCCTCCAATAAAGGATATTTTCAATTCTGGAACTAATCGTAGGATTGAACCATAAATCTAGGCCAAGGCATGAAGGAAAGCTACCTCTGCAAATAGCTTCGATAAGATGGTATTAAAGAGAATTAGAGATCTAATGACATGGAAGAAGACTTGGCATTTCCGAGGTATTACGTGGAAAGTGATGGCATTGGCAGGGCCACCAAAGATTCCTTTCTAGGAGACTCCCTAGCCAGCGTAGGAGGATATGTTCCCCTTGTGTGACAAATGTCTCATAATCCTAGGCTAAGGCAAGATTTCAAATTGGAAAAGGAGATAATGACTACTAGTAGTGACAAGTAGCATAACAAAACCTCTTTTTCTAGATTGAAAGTAACAATAGGGACAAAGAAAAGTTTTTTTTTTACAAGCCTCACTCGTAATTACATTCAAATTGCATGCATGGATGTACACAAATCAATGACCAAAGAAATCTCCTATAAATATATGTTGACATATTCTGTTGCTATATAAAACAATGAGATATATTTGTTTATTTATAATTAGTAATCTTATTTTATATATAAAATATATATTTCTCAAAAATAAGTGCCTAATATATGACAATGTCCCAAATAAATGTCTAATTTATGAAATATATTTGTTTATAATTTTTATAATTAGTAAACTTATTTTATATATTTTTTCATATCTTGTCCGACATTTTTCCAATTTATTTCCAAATTTTGCCAATTTTTTCTGAACTTTTTCCTAGACGAATAATTCCTGAACCTTGATTTGGTAACTATGGTACAATTTCAGATGTCAGACTCGGTCTTATCGCTAAACATGTATGAAATACAAACCATAATCACTTAGTCAAGTATAGAAAATACAATTTAAATATTAAAACCTTAGATTCAATGAGTTAAATAAAAATGTATTGAATTACAACCATAAATTATAAACTTGAATGTAAGTCTGTTACATTATTAGTTGACTTTTGATCCTGTATATGAAAATATTTTATAAGACTAAAATATCTGATTTTTTTGCCGGACTTTTGGGTTTTGGTAATGTTTTGATATAGTAGAATTTATGAAATATTAATATTTGAGAAACACCTTACCATTTGAAAGTTGAAATTTTGACCAAATCCCTATAAGGCGTAAAAAGAAGATTTTGTTCTTAAACTGGAAAGTTGACTTCAAGATTTTGGATCTAGGATAATTTGTATTGAATTCAAATGAGTGTATAACCTTATTTACATATAAATATTAAATGATATTTTATGTAAATACGTATCGGGTATGTGTTGTGAATCCTAGTGTAAATGGAAGGAGACAAAAACAAAATTAACAAAAAATTCCTTGTATTGGGCTAATACGGGCTGATACGGGGCATTTTTTTTAATTCCAGCGTGCCAGTGTGCCGATTAGTACCAAATCCGGTACGTATCGGCTCATATCGGCCGATATGTTGCGTGTCAGTGTGCCGATTAGTGCCAAATCCGGTATGTATCGGCTCATATCGGCCGATAGGTCCATTATTTTATACCATGCTTTTGAGCTACGAGTATAAGCTTGGTAATGTGTACAATGACATTGACTTTTGCCCCATACATGGGCTAGAACTAAAGATAAAGCGCCCTAGTGCTAATAGTAGATTTCTCTATTTGTTCCACAGGTGTTGAAAGAAGCATCTAGGCTTTATGCCGCGAGCTGGGTACGGGATATTGGTCCTGATCTTCGGCCAAATGATTATAGAAAGTACGAAGGGAGCGAAGATAAACCAAATGGAGTAGATTCTACAACTAAAGATAAAGAGCCCTCCACATTGGAGGATCTTGGTAAGCAGATGCTGTCTTCTGGATCAATTTGATGAATTACTGAAACATCTATGCTAAAAGTGCTACAAAATCAGATATTCAATTGCTTTAGTGAGTTACACCACTCCTACCTATGAGATTTGGCTTTTCCATTTTGTCAGGGTCATCACCAATGTGCATCTAGTGGAGATATCCACAATAACTATACTATTCAATCGAATTGATTCATGAGTGTAGTGTCACAGCTAGAATGTGAAGTATTTCATACTTATTTTTTATATTTTTTTCTCTACCAATTATTACTCAAAAACACTTGAGCATGTGAAAATCTTTTAGACAGCATAAAACTAAACACTACGAATGCTAAAAAACTACCGAGAGCTTTAAAATTGCATTTAACGGAGGTTCTGGTTGTGTAAGAATATATGATGATTAAGAAGATGGTAAAAAAAAGAACTAGGTTGAAGAAAAGAAAAAGGAAGAAGGATAATAGTTAAGAGTCTTACAACCTAGCATTACCCTTCAGTTGGGGTCTCAGTTCCATCGAATGAGGTGTCACGCATCAAAGAACTCAACAGAGTTGCAGAAAATATAAATTCATGAAATAAAGCAGTATGAGAGAGCTACTGATCTATTGTTCTTTCCTTATTCAAATACAACTTAAATAGAACTCATATTTATTCTAATATTCCTTTACTTAGAAAAGAACTCTTTTAAAGAAGAAATATTAACAATAAAATAATTAGAATTCTAAATAAATAAAAACACAAAATGAGGAACTTAGTTGTATGGTCAACACATTGTTTTCTTCATGGTCACTGCCTGGCCTGTTGCACTTGTGGAATTGCTTGCTGGGATGCAGGCAGCCCAAAATTTTGTAACTTCTTTTATTTTATAGGTATATAATTCTTTCAAAAATAAATAATTTTTATATATAATGCCCCCCCAAAGTCAAAGTAGAATGTTTATGTAAATGTTTGATTATGTGGAAAGTTTGACCCCCTCAAAATTTTGTAGTTTTTTTTAGCAGTGATTAGCTGACCCGCATTCGGCTAGGTAGCTGAATGCCTTCCCATTCCGTCCCCCTTTAATTTTGGTTAAGCTTGGTTAAACTTAACCAACTCAAGTTTGATAATTTTTACTAAAACAAAGGTTAAATGGATGAACCCTAGGGGTGAGTGAATCTTAACTATAGTTAGTGGGTGTTAAAAGGGACACATGACAACCTATAGACCGTGCATTCGGTTATCTAGCTAAATTTGTGGTCCGCTATCTATTTCTCTTTTTTTTTTATGTATAATATAAAAGTGCAAAAATATAGTTAATTTTATTTATATAAGGTTTTATGCCCATGGAACCTATTGCATCAATTCTCCCCTGGTTGGAGGAACTTGACCTCAAGCACTTTTATTAAAATCTTACGATTTAAATCCTACAATTCAAATCAAATCACAAGCTAAACGATCTGAATCTTACATCTAAATTCCTTTTGGAAAGAATCTTCCAATTTTTTGTTGGATTCTTACGATTCAGGTTTTGAATCTTAAATCCCCAAATCCTACGATTTGTTTTGAGAACTAAGAGCAATTGTCATTGTTTCAAGTTAAACAATGTATATTCTCTTTGTCCAAACCTGTGGTTTCCTTAACGGAAAACTGAATATCAATTTGGGAGCATTACACCTATCACATCTAGTTATAAAATGACCTAAAATGTTGTTAGTATAGGATTCACAAATCAAGGGTGCTTTTTACATTGTAAACCACCTTAGTAAACAATGCAAATGTCAAGCCTTTTAAGTATGTCCAAACAATATGATGATATGAGGATTCAAAAAGATATTGAGTCATAAGGAAAATATACAACATGGTAAGAGTTTTCCAATAAAGAAAAGAAATGGACTTGAATAGGAAAAAAGGTTGAATGGGCTTATGTTTGTCAAACACAATATACAATTGGGGGTAATAAAAGAAGAAACAACGAAAAGTTAAATCCTAGTTTTTTTTTTCTAAGTCGGATGATGAGTGGGTTATGGAAAAAGAATATTCCTTGCTTATCTAAGGGAATGAAATCAGTGACTTCTTCTAATAAGAGGAGCTATTAGAGAGTCCTGTCGTCCCCCTTTTCTCTATCTGAGCCCCTTGAGAGATGGTGAAGTTGCTTGTTTAAAATGAAGAGTGGTCCCAAGGACTTGGGGATTCGGATTCATTCGGATATGACCACATTTTTAAGAAACCGGCTGGCCAGGTTATGAGTTCTGTTCCTTCGAAGGTTTTGACAAAGGGGATAGGGTTATCAGATCCCATTATCGTCCCTTCAGAAGACCTCTTCTTGAAACTATCAGGAAACCAAGAGTGGCCGGAGCTCAGGGCGGGGAACTCGTTTGACGGTAAGGTCAGTAGAAGACAGCAGAGTCCAGCGGAGGCAGACCGAGTTTTTGGATTTGGATCAAAGACCAATAGTCCAGGCGATACTCTCGAGAGGAATCAGCAGAGCTCTCTCCGCCAGGGATCAGTTCTTCTGCCCTTAGATTTGGAACAGTCTGTTGGATGTAGATCTACCCAGTAGAAGGAGCATGAGAAGGTTCGGGATAAATCTAGAAGAGGAAGAGCAGGGAGCGAGGAGGACGGGGTGGTTTTCTCAAATAGTTGCTATAGGAAAGTGTATCGCAGAAGGGAGAGGAGCAATGGAGGGGGCTCAAGTGGAGTGTGGTTTCCTAATGATCAGTGTGGTCCTCGTTTAAAATCAATAGTGATCAAAGCCAATCTCCCTCATATTAGTGTCGACTCAGAATTTTCAAAGGAGTTGAGTAATTCCAGGGGGAGGTTTCGTCTTCTTCGTAGGAGGAGTAGGGATGACTTATTGGGTTACAATTCAGAGACCTTGTTTAAGCTAAGGCCTAGAGGCTCCAGCTTAGAGGTGATGGGTTCCGAAGGTCAATTGTGGGCAGTAGGGGAGGTTTTGTCAGGGCAAGATGGGGCAGTGGAGTCGTCGGCGCAGTTCACAGCAGAAAATGAGTTGTCCTAGTCGGTTTCAATGGTAAGGGCCACGAAAGAGAGAGAAATGTCATCGCCGATGGAGGAAGGAGATTCTCTGATAGAGCGGGATAATCAGTTTTCTGATTCGGAGAATTCCCAAGAGGGTTCTAGTGATGAGGAAGGATTATGGAGGATGCAAGTGGCGGAGTCTGAAGGGGAGGACGACCATGGCGCAGAATTGGAGAAGTGTGACATTTGTTCTAATGAAATGGCGACCAAGGCAGTGGAGGTGAGTAAAGTCTTGGGGTTGCAGTTTGCAGGGGGAAGATCAGGCGAGAGAATTTTTCGCGGATTTGGAATTTAGGGAGGAGCAAGGGACAGACGAGAGGGTTGGGCGGAAGGGGGGTGGAGTTTTGAAGGTGGATAGAGAAGGAGAAGGTTTGTGGCTTGGGGCTTGTGGTTTTTAGATGAAGATTTTGTCGTGGAATGTAAGGGGGTTGGGGAGGGGGGCAAGGAGGATGGATGTGAGGGGTTTGTTGCATAAGACTAAGCTCAACATTATTGCTATTCAGGAAATTAAATTGGAGGAGATGAATGATCAGGTGAGAGAATTTTTTGTGGATCTGGAATTTAGGGAGGAGCAAGGGACGGGAGGGCAGGGTGGAAGGGGGGCGGAGTTTTGAAGGCGGATAGAGAAGGAGAAGGTTTGTGGCTTGGGGCTTGTGGTTTTTAGATTAAGATTTTGTCGTGGAATGTAAGGGGGTTGGGGAGGGGGGCAAGGAGGATGAATGTGAGGGGTTTGTTGTGTAAGACTAAGCCCGACATTGTTGCTATTCAGGAAACTAAATTGGAGGAGATGAATGATCTGGTAGTGTCAGAGGTGTGGGATAACAGACAAGTGGACGTGTGTGTGGAGTCGGTGGGGGTTTAGGGGGGCAATTGGTGATGTGGGATCGCTTGGTTCTCGAGAAGGGTGAGGTTTTCTCGGGGGAGTTTTCGATTTCCATTCGATTTAGGGGGGTGGAGGAAGAGTTTTAATGGATTTTCACCTCGGTGTATGGGCCGAACCTAGGAATCCTACAATCAAATTTTTGGGCTGAAATTAGAGGGGATCTCGGCAAGATGGCATCTCCCTTGGTGTGTGGTGGGAGACTTCAATGTGATAAGATTTCCTAGGGAAAAGAAAGGAGGGACCTCCAGGCAAATTACCAGTAGTATGAGAGCCTTTTCTGATTTTATAAATAGGCATTAGCTTTTTGATCCTCCCTTGAAAGGAGCTTTGTATACTTGGACTAATAAAAGGAGGCCGCCGATTATGTGCCGCCTAGATAGGGCTCTCTATTCGGTGGATTGGGCAGACAAATTTCCAAATATAATTCAAGAGGCGTTGGTGTATGGTGGCTCAGATCATAGGCCGATTCTCTTGAGGGAAAGCATGGAACAAGGGAAGCGCAGACCTTTTAAATTTGAGAACATGTGGCTTAAGGCGGAGGATTTCAAGGAGTTGGTGAAAGCATGGTGGGAAAATAGGTACTTTGAGGGGCATGCGGGTTATGTGTTTATGAGGAAACTAAAGGTGTTAAAAGGTAAAATTAAAGAGTGGAATCTCAATTGTTTTGGCAGGGTGGATAAAAGGTTGAGAGAGATCGAATTGCGGCTTAATGATTTGGAGAAAAAGGAGGAAATTGAGGGTCTGAGAAGGGAGGAAGAGGAGGAACGGCTGGAGTTATCAGGACATCTTCTTTCCTTGCGAAGATTAGAAGAGATTTCTTGGAAACAGAAGGCCAGGGTTCAGTGACTGAAGGCTGGGGATAGAAATACAAATTTTTTTCATTAATAGTTTAAAGGTGGAGAATGAGGTTATAGAGGGGGAGGAGGAGATTGGCAGTGAGGTGATCAGATATTTTCAGAGGCAGTTCTTGGTTAATAGAAGGGAGGGGCCTCAAATTCAGGGTTTGAGCGTTGAGCAAATTTCAAGGGAGGCGGGTGAGTTGGAGAGAAAGTTTGAGGAAGAGGAGGTGCGCAAGGCGATCAATAATATGGGGAAGGACAAAGCGCCAGGGCCAGATGGTTTCACTATGAGTTTCTACAGTGGTTGTTGGGAAGTGGTGAAAGTAGATTTGATGCGGGTGTTTTGATGAATTCCATGAGAGGAGAAGATGGAAGAAGGAGGTAGGAGCGACGTTCATATCTCTAATTCCAAAGGCTAGTGGAGTGGAGGAATTAAATGATTTCAGGCCAATTAGTTTGGTGACTAGTTTGTATAAAATTGTATCTAAGATTCTTGCGGATAGATTGAAGAGGGTGGTCAGGAAGGTGGTGGGGGCTTCAAGGTGCTTTTGTAAAGGGGAGGCAGTTAGTTGATGGTGTCATGATTGCGTGTGAGTGTATGGACTCTCGAATTAGTGAGGGGACAGGTGGCCTTGTTTGCCAGATAGACATGAAGAAGGCATACGATCATGTGGATTGGGGGTTTTTGGAAGACATGCTGAATATTATGTGGTTCGGGGAGAGATGGATTAAGTGGATGAAGGGGTGTGTGTCGTCATATTTCTCTGTTCTAGTGAACGGGTGTCCGCATGGTTTCTTTCCTAGTTCTAGACGATTGCGTCAAGGCTGCCCCTTATCCCATTTTCTTTTCATTATGGCGGCGGAAGCTTTTAGTAAACTCCTGTCAAAGGCAGAAAGTTTGGAGATGATTAAGGGGTTTCAGGCGGGAGTGGAGGGGCCTTTAATTTCTCATCTTCAGTATGCAAATGACACCATCTTATTTGTGGAGGCGGATGGAGAACAGGTGGCCAATATGAGAGGTATCCTTAGATGCTTTGAAGCCTTATCCGGTTTGAAGATTAATCTTGCCAAGAGTAAGCTGACAGGGGTGGGGGAGATGGAGGGAGGTTTTTTGGAAATGAGTGCTAGAAGTTTGGGTTGCAAGTTGGTTTCCTTGCCCATCAAGTATCTTGGAATGCCATTAGGAGCGAATCCGTGGTCGACGGCCATTTGGGAAGATTAATCTTCAAACCGAGGAGGGCGGAAGAAAAAGGTTCCTATCCTTAGGAGGGCGGATAACTTTGATCAAAAGTGTGTTAGCGAGTCTCCCAATATTTTTCATGTCCTTGTTCAAGATTCCTACGGCGGTGATCAAGAGGTTGGAGAAGCTTCAAATGGACTTTTTGTGGGGGGGCAGGGGGGATTCCAGAAAGTTACACGTTGTGAAGTGGGATTGGGTTATGAGACCAAAGGAGTTTGGAGGTTTGGGTTTTAGCCAGGTGCATGAATAAAGCTTTACTAGGAAAGTGGATTTGGCGTTTCAATACGGCGAAGATGGCGTTGTGGAGGAGGGTTATTAAACACAAATTTGGGCTTGTAGGGGTGATTGGGATCCGAAGCCGGTGAGGAGGTCTTATGGGGTGAGAGTTTGGAAAGGGGCGATGACGACTATGGTTTTGATCCAGGAATTTTTGAAATATAGGGTTGGGAATGGGAGAAGAGTGCGATTTTGGGAAGATGATTGGTCGGGGGACGGGATGCTCTGCAAAAGGTTTCCAAATCTCTATAGATTGGTGTTGAGGAGAGAGGTGGTAGTGCAGGATTGCTATGTAGTCCATGATGGTGAGGTTAGGTGGGGGCCGCGGTTTAGTAGGGACAACTTTGGAGCTCCAAAGACTTCTTTCGGAGTGCGTGATTCATCAAGATTTGGAAGATAGAAGAAGATGGGAAGGGGGAGTAGAGGAGGAATTTTTAACATCTCATTGTTACTCGGTGCTTTGGAAGAAGGATGGGGGGTAGGAGGGGAGAGAATCCAATGCTTTCAAGAAGATCTGGACCCTTAAGATTCCCTCGAAGGTGCAGGCTTTCCTATGGGCTGCTTCTCTAAACAAGGTTCTCACGATCGATCATTTGAAGCATAGGGGCATGGCGATTCCCAATAGATGTATTATGTGTAAGCAGGCTGAGGGGAATGTTCCGCATCTTTTCATTCATTGTTCGCAAGCGCAGGTAGTGTGGAATCATTATTTAGGTCTTTTTGGGATGAGCTGGGTTTCGCAAAGGGATATGGGGGAAATGGTAATGGGATGGCCAAAAGGTGTGTTCAGTAGGAAAGGGAATGAGGTTTGGAAGATGATACGTGCGGCGATTTGTTGGGGTTTGTGGAGGGAACGGAATAGAAGAATCTTTGAAGATAAAGAAGAGCCGATGCCCAAAGTCATTCTCAAAGTTGGGTGGTTGTTATACTCTTGGGCGTTTGTCCTAGCTGATTTTGAGAAGGTCTATTGGTTTGATTTTTTGTATAGCTGGTCAAGTACCTTAGCTTGACTTTTTTTTTTTTTTTTTTTCTGGGCGATGTTTCTTGCATCGTTTATATATTCTTTTCTCATTTATATAATTCTCTCATTATCCACCAAAAACAAAAAAGGATACGTGTAATAAGAGGAGAGGACAATTAGGAGACAGGTGTTTGTTGTTTTGCAATGTGAGAGAGAGGAAGAGACATTGGGAGGTGGAGGTAAAGGTACACTTGTAGAGATGCGATTTGGGGGAGAGGGAGTAGAAAGATAGTGAAAGTGGGGGATGGTGAGACATGGGGCCGGTGTATCGTGTTGGGTACACCCCAACCCTTTATTTTGAATGTAAAGTAGGTGTAACAAAAAGTTGGTACACCTTACTAACTGAATTTAAGTGTAAAGTAGGCACATAGGGGCTGATACAGCTCATTTGTGAAGGGGGAACATTGGGGGTAGTGCACCATATCCATGTGGGTGTGAAGTGGCTGCACCAAGGTTGGTGCACCCTATACTCCCGAGGCGTGAAATTCGAGGCATGAGAATTTTGCTGCCTAGGTTTCGACTAGAGTTTGGAAGGTATTGAACCTCGTCCACTTCCTCTTTCAGAGCCGCTAGAATTCTCCAATATCTGAACTATGAGGACCGGATTGGGGGAATCATTTAATTCATCTACCTCTAGTTCTAATTTGGTTCCTCTTTCATGCTGATCTATGACACAATCCTCCTCGCGGTACAAGGGATAAGAAGTAGGCATACAATTGCATAATTAAATTTTTTGGTTGGACACAGAATTGCATAATGTCCTCTACCACCGCAGTTGTAGCAATCATGATTAGTCATTACTACTATTCCACCTAGGATAGATATCCACTAAATCTTGCCCTTACTGTCATCAAAGTTCATTTCCCCAATAATGGTTGCACCATTGTATCTGTTGGCTGAGATAGGGTTGGGATTACCCGTTACTTTCAATGACTTGGGGAAGGGGAGGATTTGCTTGAGTCGCCAAACGGCGTACCAAATATGGATTCGACCAATGGAAAAATGGGAATCTTATTTATGTCTAGATCCTCAAAGCCAATTTATATGTTACGTCCACCCTAATCAAATAGTTAGAGAAGAATTCTTTCTTGATGTTGAAACTTAGTCCAATCCAATATAGTGCAACTGCTTACCATTTTTTTTTTTTTTTGGCTTCTCATGATGGTTAACTAGTTAAACTTGCTCTTATAATCTTCAATGATAGAGCTTCCTTGTTAAAAGCAGATCAATTCTTTGATGGTTAACTAAAACTTGAACTATGAGATATTTTTCTTCCAATTTTATCTTCTTCTCTGCTCTGTAGGGAGTTGTCTAAAATTATGGAGTTGCTCTTCCACATTATTCCATTTCCACCACCTCTGTCCCTAGCCTTTTAACTTCATCTTGATGAGGTGGACTTGTTTAAAATGCCAAACCGCTTGAAGTAACCTTCAAGGGAAATTTACCATTCTTGAAATATGCGAGGATCAAGTTTGTTTAAGAAATAGGGGATCTCAGCTTAGGAGCTTTGCCAAAATTGTAGACTTGTTTAAAATGCCAAACCGCTTGAAGTAACCTTCAAGGGAAATTTACCATTCTTGAAATATGCGAGGATCAAGTTTGTTTAAGAAATAGGGGATCTCAGCTTAGAAGCTTTGCCAAAATTGTATCTATAATAATCACTACTGCCAAAGATGTGGGAGGTTGGTTATGTTGCTTTTGCTATTGTTTCGAGTTGTTTTCCATGTTTGAAGATCATTGGAGCACTATAGCTTGGTTCCTAATTCTCTCACCTGGACCAACAAAACTAAATTAAAATCGTAGTACTAACATGGATTTGTGTATTATAACATCAAACCATATAATCAATTGGAATAAAACACTAATAAACAAAAGAAAAATCATTTTTCATGATAAAACGAAAATAATTAAACCAATTAATCATAAAAAAATTCAAGGAGTTCACCCAAATATCCATGAGCCTATGTTCTAAAGTAGCTAAGGCGCAAAATCTAACAAAGAGAAATCGAAAAAAAACTCTAAAAAACTTACAAATTTTCTTCTAGAAGGGGGAGAATGAGAGAAAAGAGAAAGAAATGGGTCCGAAAAGGTTTCTAAAAACTAAAATCGTATTTGCAAGCATTAGCAGTTACATTAAGGTATTCGTATCTACAGCTATGTACCTGAATTTTCATTACGTTATTGGCACTGATACAAATGTTACAAAGAAAACATGTAGATATCATGATTTGTAATGGCCCGGGGTCTTCCAAAACTGTTATGCAATGGTTTCAGTGATTTTTATTTCCATGGTTACTTCTAAACCATTCATTTACTCTATTGCTTCATCTAAATTGCATGCCACTATGATTCTGATCACCATAAAGGTGATCCCACATTGTATCCATTATTTTTTAGTAAGTGAATACATTGGAGCACTTGCTCCATAAGTTGTTCATATCATTACGCTTGCAAGAGTTGTGCGTTTTTCCGATGCGTGTACAATTTTTCACTTTGGGTGCTTGTTCTCTTCTTTTTCTTTTTGGTCAAGGTATGGAGTTACTGGGACGTAACAACAATTGACTTTTGGTCATGGGGTGAGGTGAGTTTTCTAGATTGAAGAAACAATTTATAATAAAATGAGGGGGTGAGGTCACAAGCAAAAATAGAGAGACGAGTGAGTTCATTGTGGGGTATAAAGGAAAAAAGAAAGAAATTAAGTGGACATGAGAGTAGGGATGAGGTGAACTATTTGAGGGGGTGCAAAAAAAGAGAAGTAGCCATGGGCTGAGGTGTACATAGAGAGAGAGAGAGAGAGAGAGAGAGAGAGAGAGGAGCCGACAGGCAACAGATAGGAGAGTTTGCTTGTGCCCCATTTTTTCACATGGATGGCTTGGGTAAACTCTCATTTAGTCCAAAACCATGAAAGGATTTTCACTGAAGCCTTAGACAAAATTTAGCAACCATATCCTTCTTCACCCAGCTTTAGACACCTTTTTGTGTAAACATTGATTGCGTCATTTTATGTGCGAATTGATTTTCAATTGGAAGGAAATTAGTACCATTGAAAAGCTTACGAAAAGTCCTTTATGGTGATAGTGGTTTCACTCAAATTGGACATCATTGACCATTTATAGGAAAATGACCCAAATACCCCTTAAAGTTTGGAATGAAGTCAGATTATAAGATAGAATTATCGTCAGGATGTGAGGGATAATTAGACTCGTATTGTAATTCTCTTTGAAATGAGCATAAACTTAGCTATTTTTGGTTTTGGTCGAATTAATACAAATTGTAATTGTCTCGAGTAGTGGGCCCACATCTGTGTACCAGGTGGTTCAAACCTTAGAGCTAGATAGAGATCAGCCATGTCTATCTTCTAATCATGAATTCATCAGATGTGGACACAGATCTACCCTGATTTCTTCTCAACCGTCAGATCAAATCTAAAGTGAGACTTTATTGCCTTCTAGATTTATTTACTTATCCCTTTTCAACCCTAACTAGAAGTAGATACCAACATCGGTTGGTTAGTCGTGAGTGCCAGACACCATCCCACATTGTAACCTGGTCCCTGAACCATAGATCTCTGCAGACTAAACAAAATTAGTATAGAATCGGGTTCTTGGATTCCAATTTCTCTATTTTAGGTGGCGACTCCAAAAACAAAGGCCTGAGCCAGCATCATCAGAAGGATTGGTACAGAACTTTACCCCTGTAAGGGTCACTTTTCTCAGTGTTTTGTTGGGAACTTCCTCAAAGGGGTTGTAAGACCAGAGAAGGTGGCGAGATGGGCTTTTAGGAGTTGGAATGTCTCCTCTGAGATGAGGACCAAAGAGCTCAGGGCAGGCCTACTATTGAGGCTTAGAGGGTGTTTCAAGTAGATTGTAGAGGCTTTAATGGTCATTATCTAATGTTGGATGCTTGGCACTCAAGTGCTGGCTCCCTGAGAAGAAAGGCTGATGTGAGTTTATGGTGTATAGGATTTCATAGATTTCCTCTTCACGCATGATCTGAAACTTCTTTATGGATATCGTCATATCGACAATAGTTGTGGGAAGAGTGTAAAAGTCGATTATGATACAATTAATTGGAGAAGAGTGGAGTATGATAGAGTCCTGGTTTGGAATGAGAACTTTAATCTATCCCTCATCAATCAAAATTAAAAGTCAAGGATTCGTTGTTTGGTGTATAGGATTTCATAGACTTCCTCTTCACGCATGATCTGAAACTTCTTTATGGATATCGTCATATCGACAATTGTTGTGGGAAGAGTGTAAAAGTCGATTATGATACAATTAATTGGAGAAGAGTGGAGTATGATAGAGTCCTGGTTTGGAATAAGAACTATAATCTATCCCTCATCAATCAAAATTAAAAGTCAAGGATTCGTTGTTTAAATCGAGATATGATAGAGGGATGCTTTCTGCGATAGGGACTCCCAGTCGCCCTAAACAGCCCCAGGAGTGATAGGTCAAGCATCTAGTCATTTGGGTTGTGAGACATCCTCAAGGGAGGGGAAGACAGAAGGAGGGAGGTAATCTAACTGTACCAGATGGTCCTTCAGATCTTCAGGAACAACAATTACGCACCGAGATAGAAGATGATGAGCTGATTAGGGGTGGTGACAGCTTAGGAGTTGACATGGCTCCAAACCCCCCTCATCTCGCAATATAATTGGTAGAGGGCCCAAAATTTTGAAGAAAGTGAGATTTGACTTGGGGGATGGGTCCCATACATGGGCAATTATGGTGATGGAAATTTTAGAAGGTCGGATTAATTTAAATTTTGATAGACATGTGACATACCTCGTCTAAAGGGACCCATATGCTATGGGCACATGTCGGTTGGAGTTTTCCATCAGCTCCATGTATGGAGCCAGTGCCAATTGTCTTCAGATGCGAAACTTGTGTCGTCTGTGTAGTAGGCAGCAATGCAAAGTTGCCTCTCATTAGATTCTTTAACCATCTAAAACCATTACGTCAAATGGGGGTTGGACACTTGGTGAAGGCAAGAGAAACATTATGGTGAATGTTGGTACGGGTCCCATTCCCTGGTCACCCTAAATGTCTCGTTCGCGTCACAAATTTAAATTGGCGCCCACGTGGAGGATAAAACCTTTCCCCTAAACATAATCCTTTAATTGTTCGTGGGCCCAAGTCTATAGTCAAGCCTAAGGCCTGTTATCCGAGTGGAGTTCAAAGCTCAAATTCTAGGGTTATCCCAAAGGCAAGGTCATCTCCCTCACCTGATCTTAACCAAGGCACCCAAGGTTTTGAAATTCGATGACCCCGAACTCATGCAAAGTCAACTAAGTCAAATAAGTCAAGGGTAGACTTGGGGCACATACCTGGTCTATGAGAACTTGATTGCCTCATTCGAGATGACTCAAATACTCATAGCTTGACTTAACTTGCCAAATTAAATTCCATTATTGTTTTGGGAATGTGGGGTATTTATATCCCACAGACATGGTGAATATGAGTAACTTTTAATTCTTTCCAATCCTAATCCTTCTCTATTTCTTAGCAATAACATACCTTAACCTTTTCCTTTTTCCAATTTTGTATTCTATTTTGTTGTGGAAATTTGATGTCATGCCTAACCTTGAGGTAGACCCTAATGTAAGTCCCCCCCCCCCCCCTCTCTCTCTCTCTCAAGTGGACCCAACCGAGTTTTGGTCAACACATTGAGTTTCTGAGTCAATCTTATGTTGGATTCATATGCATGTGATTATTTTTGACTCTATGGAGACCAAAAGTTAAGTTTGCTAGAAATTTTTACGGTAATGTTGTTAATGATATATGAGATATCTTATACCTCTGGTTTCCAAATCAGCAATTTTCTTTTCTTCTTTTTCATGGTTGGCAAACAATATTAACTGAGTAAAAAAGTTAAAAAAGAGAACTGTTGATGATAACATTAACACGTCCTCTGCTACAGGTTGAGTTTTTGGGATTTAAAACTGTTCTAGATGCCTAGTTTTTTTATAGTGATAATTTTTTGAATGTGGCTGAAAATATTGCCCTCAATATAAAAGTATCTATTTATAATAGAAATTTCACAATAAGAAGAAATTCCATTAATTTGAAGATTTTGTGATAAGTGGCATATATGGTTTATCTGATTATCCATTGTATTTGTACCTTGGAGCCCAGAGTTGTAGATGCGTAAGTTTGCGAGTATAGCCACCCACTGTAATCGGATGTTATTCATATAGATCTTTTGATGACCTTTGAAAACCCAGCGCCAGCTCTAAAATTCATGCCTTACACATCTAATGGTAATTGGTTTTCTACTAAGAGGGCATTTGGCAACACTACCTATAAGCTTAATAAGTACTTTTTATAAATAAGCGCCTATAATAAGTAGGTATGGAGCTACTTATTTATACTTTTTTGGGTATCCTAACCTTTTTTACTTATTGCTTATTTATTTTTACCAAACAAACTTATTTATAAATAAGTACTTATTTTCATGACTAAGTAAATAAGTACTTAATAGTAGTGTTGCCAAACCCTCTCTAAATGTATTTATGATTGGCTAATTCTCTTAGTAAGCCAAGACCAATTAAACACTGAATCTATCCATTTTTTTATCGGTTAATATCAAATATATTAATAGATCAAAAGAAATACAAACAGTTTATGGAAATGTAAACTGAAATGAACTAGCAGAAATGGAACCAACGACAAAAGACAAAAAGATGAACATAGAGCAGGTACAAAAGCTGACTCCTCACATCAAAATATCGCCCACTTCCATATCCAGCTGACTAATTGAACACCATTCCACAATCACTGAATACGAGCTATAATTTGAGGATTTGAAGAGGAGGAATGATCAAAAACGTGATTATTCTTCTCTTCCCAAATGGATCCAATCCATCCATTGACTAGCACATTGTGACTTCATAGGTGTATCCTGCATCTCATTTTGAGCGTATTTATTTAATGTTTGATCTTATCTAATCCTCCATTCTGATACTGCTAGATGTCACCATGTCCCTCCAATAGTTAAGTAGTGGGTCTCAACAGTTATCATTGCTGGTTTCCACACCAGTACTCATGCCCTCCTCGAATATAGAGGTGATGAAATATTTGGTATTCTCTTGATTTCAAGGTAACATTGGTGGTACTCATGCCCTCCTGGAATATAGAGGTGATGAGATATTTGGTATTCTCTTGATTTCAAGGTAACATTGGTGGTATTCTCCTGATTTCAAGGTAACATTGGTATCTCCATCAGTTCATTCTGGAAGCATGATTTGTCATATCATCTTGATCCCCCCCGATAATCACAAACTTTCCAGTTTTTTCTCAAAGTCTTGAATAGTGACGTAACTGATGTTGACTAATACTGCAATGCAAAATTTAGTTCCTGGCATTCTATGTTGCACAGAAATGGATTCGGCTGTCGGAGTTCCACTTAGATGCAGGGTATTGGATTCAGCGAACCCCAGAAATGGACTAGAGGACACTATCGATATTTTTGTTTGATTTTTTTAATATTCCTAATTTTAGGAACAATGCTACAAAGAGAATAAAGTGAATATGAAAACATTAAATATTGCAAACAACACTAAAGGAATCAGAAACTATAATGAAGATATTATATACAAAAGTCAAATTGAACAATAGTAAGTTTTTAATAAGTACGTGTACAATGAGTAATCTATTACATGATAGTCTGCCAAGTACTAAACAAGAAATGTCGCACACGAGAATGATACATTGTATTGTATGTAAACTCCCAAACACACCCTTTTCTTTATTTCTTTAAGTAGAACATGTAACACGATCTATGTAACACGTAAAGATATGTTACAATATAGAATGTCCATTTCATATAACAATAGTGTGGGGATTCCCTACATGCGGTCTCATGTTTACTGATCAAGATCAGCAGAATCTAAGTCCGCTTCTTCAATTAATTGGCATTCTAAAATCAGATTGTTATGAAGGATTTTAACAATCAGATCAAGAGTCTCTATTTCAATGGTTAAAAAATATTTACTTAGGCAATGATCTGAATCAGCGTTGCATAAAATTCATTTAAATGCGTGTTGCTTCTAATAAATGTGGGTTTCATCATTCATGCTTCTCAAATCTGAGATGTGGATTTATCGATCAAAAAGCAAAAAACTTATATGTGGTTTAACAATTATATGATCAAAGTTATGACATTTTTATGTCATACACAAGAATATGCACTTTATTGAATACACTTGTATTTAAGTGATAGTAGGCAACTCCGTGTCCGAATTCAACTCCAGAGTTATGGACACTAATTATTATACGAGACAATAGGCAGGTCCGTGTCCGAATCATACCCACACATGACTTGCCGCAGATTGGAAGAGACTGCCCAACATTGCTGTATTCAATGACTGGAACTGTAAAACCCCCATCAAATAAGAATGGTAAAATCAAACTTCTTTTCCTGTTTTATATTTGTTGATAAAGGACATGTTTCTATTCTATTGATTATCCTACTACTGTTGTTAAGACTCCGTGTTCAGCTTGTTCTGTGATAATTAGCATAGTAGATAAAACATATTTCTTGCTCTTTCTTCCTTTCTCGAACTTGTAATCTTGTTGGGTTGATTTCTTGCATTGGTTCTGTGTATCTTTCACTGGGGGAGAAAATAAACAGCGGTGGCTGCCAGAGGAGGAATGGAGACGCTAAGGCCCGCTTTGCAGCGGGTGTACATGACTAGAGCATCTGCTTATAGAGATGCACTCAAAAGCTTTATACAAGGGTACCAAGAAGGGATACAACAAACCATGGCGAAGAAGGAAGATTCTGATTCTCAACAGCTAGATGATACCCCGAAAAAATCAACTTGAACACTCTCCATATGATGGAATTCTTGTAAGTTTTCTCTAGAACAGTACTCTAAGCATAAGTTGTATTGCTTTGCTATTTTCTGAGCATTTTGTAAAAAATTTACTTGCTTGAAACATTCCGTTGGATGGTCTTACCATATTGTCAAATGATATATGAAAATTGAAAACTGTATGGAGAATCGGAGATATAAGAAAGTCTGTAGTAGCTTTTGTTTTCATTCTAGATGTACCCACTGTCATCAACAGTGTTATAAAAAGCGTGTGAGCTTGCCTCAAGGCGAGGCTTAAGGAAAACACCCTGAGGCTTAAATCTCATGAGGCTAACGACTCAAATTTCAGACTCACATGAGGCACCCGCCTCATGCCTTGAGGGCCTGAGACTCGCTTTATGTGTGAGGTTGTGCCTCAAACATTAATCAAAAATAGCTAGCCACATAACTGATATTTCAACATTAATTTTTTGAGGCTTGTGCCTCGTATATTAATCAAAAATAGGATTCTAGCCACATACTAGGACCTAAACATTAAATTTTAAGGTATGTCTCGTAATTTCTTTTATCGATGAATAATATTACTTTATTTTATTGTATTTTATTTTATTTTGATATTAGTTTAAATTAAAACTTAATTTATTATGTCTAACATATTTAGGCTTTTTAAAACCTTGTTGAATATATTTTATCTAATTTTTATAGTAGACTTCGCAATGATTTGGAGCCGGTGCCTAATATGCGTAGTTTGTGACTACTTTGCAATTGTTTGTTGGAAACCAAAATCTATCACACGATGATTGAACATGATTCATCTTTCAATATGCATATGAATAAAAAATTTAATCTAAATTTCAGCTTTTCTTACCTCTTAACTTTATTATTTTCATGGCGAAATATTTTATATAATATTTCATATGCGTCTGTACACACACACACACATTCGCGGACACACACACACACACACATACATGTATTATAACCTTTAATTAAATTGTTTTGAATATTTTTATAATCGTTTTATTTATTATTTATTTGTTAAAATGAGGGAGTGAGGCTTTCTTTTTAGGCTTAAGCCCCACGCCTCACACATCTTGTGGCCCCAATGCCACGCTTCACACTTTCGCGTTTTAAAATATTGGTCACCAATGCTGAACCTGGCACACCGTACTCGGAGACTTTAAATATTGGTCTACAGACACACTCTAACGCCAAACAATTACGTCCCCCAAAACTGTGATGGATTCTGATGTATTTGTAGGAACTGTAGTGCTTGATGTCCATACAAAGTGCAATTTGATTATGGATATTTGCTGAGTTTTTGATAGAATGCCTGAGAGAAGTGCCGTCACGTCATGTGTAGTTCGATGCTGAATAGTATGTGCAAAATGATTTTTACGAGGAGTGGCTCTGATGTTATTATATTGAGAACAAACAATGGGCTTGGAGCAGACATAGTTTACCCTTTCTGCGGCGTTCATTGATAGTCTGACATCTCTGATTGAATGGGGCCAGATTCATTCTGTGTATGTAAGAACAGGTTTTGGTTCTAATATTTTTGTGGTTGCTTCTCTCATAGACGTGTTTGCAAAGTGTGGATGCAGTGAGGGAGCTTATTTTGTGTTTTCTCATGTGATGTAGCTAGGAGTAGGGGGTATTTTGTTTGAAATTTTGATGCACGGAATTTTGGAGGAACTTCAATTTTGCTCACGATTTTGTTTTATCTGTAATCAGGTAATTTACTATATAAAAAAAATGAGAATATACATAAAGAACCTTGAGAGCTTATTGGAGGAGTAAACTCAATGAGGGAAAGACAAAACAGATACAACTATCTAGTATCTAGCATATACAAACCCCTATAATCTATGAAGTAGATGTAGATCATCAAACTCCTTCCCCTCCCTATGAACAGAACACCAAAATAGGAGAAGCCGCCTAATCCTTATGCACAATTGAACCAAGGTTATAGAGATATCCCCGAACACCCGCATATTCCTTTCGTTCCAAATGGTCCCAGGAAGAAACGATCAAATGAGTGCCCGGGAGTCCCGGACGACTCCGTACCCTTCGAGGGCCAATAAGATAAGAAGTCCAAAAGGAAATAGGAGAAGATCCAAACACACTCCTAGTCGAGAAAGGAAATAATCTCAAACATCAAAAGCAAAATGACAGTGTAAAAGAAAATAATCCATCGATTCCTCCGCTTGGTGGCACATGCAGTATCCATTAGCTAGCTTCCACCCTCTGGTCTTTAGATAATCACACATGAGAATCTTATTCACAGGTGTGGTCCAAAGAATAAAAAGATACCTTGGACGGAATACCAAAATTTCAAGAGTCCAATGAGGAAAAGTTGAGGGAGGACATGACAAAAAAGTCTATACAAAAAATGTCACCTTAAAAGGCCATTGTTGACTCTAGACCAAAACCTTGCATCTCTATAGTAAATACATAAGGGAAATCCTGCAATCGCCTAAAGAGTTTTAATAAATCAAATCCTCTGCTTCCCAATCATTTAACACTCTCTTCAACCTAGGGCACAACACTCCCTAGTCAGAGACTCTTTCAAAATAATCGACAATCGATGTTGACCTGTTTTGGGCAAAGATGAAAAATATTACCAAAGCCATCCTTCAAATGCAATGGACCACACTGTAGATCCTCCCAAATACCTAATGTTTTACCCATTTCCCACCCAACCCTATGTCTAATGTGGAGATGAACAGGCGTTGACAAGCTCATAATAGTATAATACCCTTTCACAGACCCAACTCGTGCGGGCCTTTCACCTTCCTAGACTCTGAAGAAGATTTCTCCCCACATTTTGTCACAATGACTCTCTTCCAAAGTTTGTCCCTTTCTTCCCCAAATATCCATCTGGTAGCTAGGGATGAATATGAAATTTTAATATTTTCTGATGAGAACTTAGGATTTCTTAAAAAAATAGGTTTTGCAAGTTGACAAATATATATTTTTTTATCGGTAAAGTATCAATTGCATTCAAAAGCATAGAAAAGCAACAATATACAGAGAGAAATAAGCAAAAGACCAACAGAAGAGCTGCATAGACACCGAGTTTACAAGAAACTAAACTCAACGCCTACCACCCACAGGAAGATCACTATGTTACTGCAAAATACCCTGGATGTCCTCCCTTAAACACCGCAAACCTACCCATTCCGAGATTACCATCCGTATCCGGTTGCAAATCTGAGGCACTGTATTCGAAACATCTTCAAATATTCTGCGGTTTCTCTCTTTCCATAAAGACCAAGATATAGCCCCAAGCAAAACTCCCCATATCATCTCCCAAACTCCCTCCCCTATACCCCAATGCCAACACTCTATGAGATTGCGAAAAGAGGAGGGAAAAACTCATGCTAACCCCATACGGGATAAGAAGAAGCTCCACACTTCCGCCATAATTAAAAAAATGTAAAAGAAAATGATCCACGGTCTCTTCAGCTTGAAGACACATGAAACACCTATTGGCCATGCAAGTTGACAAATATTAAGCTCGGAAGAAGAATCCTAGGCTTATGGAAAATTATAATTTTCAATGTATGAAATTGCGAACCCTAAATAATGAATTTGAATGTAAGTAGCAATCCCTAATATAGACAATTAAATCATATTGTCGAATACCCGAAACAAAATACCCAGAAGTTAAGGTTTTAATAATTAAAGGAAAATTCAACAAGATACTTCAATGTTGACCTGAATATACTAAATAGATAAATGATAATTGTCTCTAGAGTAAACCAAAAGACAACAAAAATCAATAGTAAACTACTACTATGACGATCCAAAATTGATAATAGGAAGCAAAAACATAATTAACTATGTTGGTTTGATGGAAAACTGTTGGACCGATCAATGTCCTTGGATTAATCTTCACAATCTCTTCTAGATCAAGCATTTGTAAGCTGATAAACAGAACATTCTGCTGTAACTTAAACATGTTAGATGTTGTATGTGTGTTGTATTCAACCCTCTAGGAGCATTTTAGTATTTCCATTTTTCTCTTCTATTTATACCTTTTAATCCCTAATTCCCATCAATCTAGAGAGTAGAAATGTTAGTTCATCAAAGTCTACATGGTATATGTAAGCACCCCATTTTTACACCCTATAGGACCCACAGATTCTCTTGTTATCTGTGTGAGTCTTCCCAAATACCCCCGAGCTTTTCAAATTTACTCCAATACCCCTTAATAAGTAACCAAAATAACCCCCTTGGGAGGGTAAAAATGCCATTACACCTTTTGGGGGTCTTAGAATTTTGCTGGGTAAAAATATACTTTTTTGTGATTATTTTTCTAAGAGGTACTTTTCTATAATTTTAGAAAAGTATTGTTTTGAAAACATTTTTATAAAAGATGCTTTTTGTTATTTCGGAGAAAGAGGGGGTCTTTCTGTAAAAGACTATCCCCAACCTCTGACATTCTCTCTTTCAATTTTTTTTTGGGACTCTTTTCCACTCCGTCCCACGGTTCTTCCACCATTGTTGTTGAAGGTGTGGCCTCAGACAGTTGCCTAAGCGACTAGGCACTCTGCTGGGCTTAGGCGAATGGCCGTCTCAGCCAGTCATTATTATAAATTTGATATATGCAATATTATTATTGTTTAAAGATATGAAAGTTGATTTATTTGAATATAGTAGTTTGGTAAACAATAAAATATGTTATTTTATATACTTTTAATGACTTTTGTCATATATGTGTTAGGGTTTGTATATCCAACATAAAAAGGTTTGCAGATAGAAGAAGAAAGAAGAGAATAATGATGTCAAGTATGTTTCTCTTATGTTAACCTGTCCTCTCTTCTCGATGGTGGACAATTGGCCTCTCTCTCTCTTTTCCTTTGTTTGTGGGTGGATCATATGGTCCTCATCTGCTTTTGCATGGTTGTTATAAGCATTGCTTAGATGACCAAGCATACAAGTGGGCTCAGGCAATCAAATAATAAAGAAAAAGGCCTTTAAATGCTTCAAATTTCTTCTAGGGCCTCCAAAATACTCATAAACCCATATTTAAAGAGGTCTTTTATAATTTAAATAAATGCAAACCTCATAATTATATATTTTTATTACATTTCTTGAGTATAATCGAGAAAAATGAAGAAGAAATGAAAGTAAGATGTACGGTATCTCCTTCTCTCTCATCTATTGTCTCTCTCATGTTTGACGTCACATTGACTGATAAACTATTATTTTTTTTTGTTATTTATTCAGTCCTACACTCTCTTTATTTCCCCATCTCTTTCCTCTCATGTTCGGTTGTTATTGTAGACCATTGTTTCGTCTTTTTATTTTTTATCCTTCATATTATCTCTCTCCCCCCTTTCGACAATCATTGTAGACTTTTTGTTTTTTTTTGTTCTTTTTTATCCCGAACACTTGAAATCTCCCATTATTGTTCTTAGAACTGTCTTCAAGGATGGTTCTATCAAAGTGTATCTTAAGAATAGAGATTTTGTAATTTACATGAATTGTAAGAATAGAGATTTTGTAATTTACATGAATTGCAAGTCCCTTTATTCAAGGAAATGCGTCATACATAAATCTCATATTGGGGTGATGTTTGCAGCAAAAATTTCATCAGGTGACGCCTTAGGCGTCCATGAGGTTTGGCGCCTTAAGTCACCTAGTCACCTTGACAACTATGCTTCCAACCAAAGGAGAGTTCAAAATTAGACTCCTACACTTGCAAAATCGATAAAAAGGGATTGAAACTCATAGTTGAGGGGGAGTAGAGTTTTCAGTTTTTGAGGGGTTTTCCAACTGGTTTTTCTCGCAATGGCACTCTCCATCTTGATCTCAGACTCTCTTGCTAGCCTATATATATATATGCTTAGTTCACAGTTTTCAGAGGATTATTTTTTCTCCCGATTCTTAGTTCGCAGAGTAAAGATTCACCTCTCGTGCTCGTCGTGCTCTCTTTTTCTCGCCCATCTTAGTTTCCTATCTCACAGCCTACTCTCTCACGGCTTGCAGAGAAAGAGGAAGGGATTGTAACTCTCTCGGTTTCAATAGAAGACATCGACAACAACGGGCTCTCGTTTGATCTTTTCTTTGCCGAAGACACACATCAGATCCTCCATCTCCTTCTTGCCCGAACAACAACACCACCTCTATCTCCTTCAACAATAAGCAACCCACCATCCATTCATTCTCTCCTCTCTCAGGTCCGAATAGCAGCAAAGCCCATTGCACCATCCTCCTTTACTCCACGGCAGCCGCTCCTCTATGTAACAAGTGGGTTTTCTATAAGAATTTAAAATACCCTCTCGAATCAATTTAGGTTAAGGATGCAAGTGTTTAGGACTTCCAGAGAGAGTGGGTTGCTTTTAGGGAGAGCTTCGGTGGTTCTCAAGATCGGGCAACTCTTGGGAGAATGAGCAGCTCTCGGGAAGAAGATCATGCTCATGGTAAATTGTAGCGACGCTCATAGAGGGTCTACTCCCGTTATTTGAGAGTGGAAATTCTTGTAGCTAGTGAAAATTTTTGATTGTCTTTGTTGATAGCCATATTGTGGGTGAACCATGTATATATTGTTTGTGTTATGTTTCGAATGTTTTCATATTTGTTTGTCATATTATTTTTACACCCGAAAATCCTATTTATTTTTGCACAATAAAAGTGTTATTTGTCGCCTGAGTTTAGCGTGGCTATACAAATAATTTACATTTTGATAGGTCTAATGATCAATCGGTATGTCCAAACCGATATTCATCTGTCAGTTGTTCAATCAGTATAGCCTTAGCATTGCAAAGGAATGGAGTACATGATGTGTTGAGAATGTTTAAAAAATAAAATCAAATACAAGATACTAAAAAGTAAGTCTGTTTTAGCCCAAGTCAAAACGGTTTGAGGCCAGTAATGAGTTAAATTTAAGGATTCCCAGCGGGTTGAGAAAGGCAATTCTGATCAGAAACTCAATAAGGAAATCCCTGAACAACACGCAACTTGGTCTTATGACCCGATGGGTCTGTGGAGCCTAAACCAACCCAACCCAGCCTGATTATGGATCCATGGGTAGAAAACCTTACACTAGTCAACGAAAAATAGGCAGGCAGGTGGGTCCGGTAAGGAATTGCCACCATGCCAACATCATCGTCGGTTAAGGGGAATAGCTAGCTTTTATGTCTTGCTCCTAAGGGCTTGTTTGGAGGATCGAATTGCAATATCGTGAATATTGTAATTCTTTGGAATTATAATATCACTGAATTAGAATTCCTATGTATTGGAATTCTACTGTGTTGAGACCATGAGAATTGCTGAAAATCTGAATTCTAAAATAAAATAAATAAATAAATCTCATTGCAGAGAGATCTTTGTCTTTGACACAAATCTGAGTCAGAACCCATTTCATGAATGAATAGCTTCAAAACATGTTATTTGGATCGCCTGGTCCAACAACATTGTAGATATCAAGACCCTTCTTTCACAACTTCCCTCCCACTCCTCCTTGTGTCCATGATTCGCAACCCAGCAATTCACTCACTGTGAATTTAACGTGCAAGTTACTTTAGAAGAGAGAGATGATGAGAGAAGGTAGAGATAGAGAGTACTTTGAGGGGGTTAACCTCCTTAGATTGCTTAGAGAAAAGTCTTTTTTTTATTTTTGATAACCATTCCAAGATAACAGAGTGGATACATATAGTGTAAGAGAATTAATCCCACATCGACTAAATAGAGAAATATTTGTGGCCTTATATACATGTAAGGCCTCTCCACTCATTGCCAATTGGTTTTGAGTTGGACGCTTTCACATGGTATCAAGCCCATAAGGCCCAACGGCCAAATTATGCTCACACTCACAATGACAGACCCACACAAAAAGGCTGCATGATTGACGACCCAAAAAAAGGCGCACATGACAAACCTAAAATTAGGGCTGCACGTGAGGGGACGTGTAAGAGAATTAATCCCACATCGACTAAATAGAGAAATATTTGTGGCCTTATATACATGTAAGGCCTCTCCACTCATTGCCAATTGGTTTTGAGTTGGACGCTTTCACATATAGCTCAATGACCTCCCACTTTCACACAACTCCCACTAACACACTAAGCCACTAGGTGGTTCACTAATAACCAACCACTACTCACAAATACCAGCTACAACTACAATTACTCCTATTAATTCTCTAAGTAACAGACTCAACATAAACGTGAACTCCACTCGCAACTCTCATGGTTGGATGTTCCAACTCACAATGGACACCTAAGCACATCTCAATGGTTGCATGAGCCATCCTTCATGCACATGAAAGTGAATAAAAATGCCTCAAAAGTATCCAACAAAATCCATGTAAACAAAAACCTCGAGATCTCCTTCCTCAAAACCCTGGATCCAAGGAGAAGTAAATAGGGCATCAATTTCAGTCTCACAAATAGTGTAAAGAATGAATGTAATAACCCAATTTTGTTTTAGATCTTTTGAGATTTTATGATTGTTGGGTCTACTAACTATTCGGCCCAAATAAGGAAAGTCCATAGTAGAGACTTGGTTGGGCAGAGCCCATACCTCTTAAGCCTTGAGTATTAGTTTGAATTTTAAAAGGATAAAGAAGTTTAAATTTTAAAAGAATAAGGAAGTGGAGAGAGAGTAAAGGGAATTGAGAGAATTAAGGGAGTAGAGAATTTTATACGTAAGATTTCTCTTTGTTCTCATATTTTTTCTAAGCCCTAAACCTAAGAAATAATTTATGTTGATGATTCATTTGTTCAAGGAAGCAATCAAGAAGAATGAAATGAAGATCATTGAAGCCTCAAGATCAAAAGTTTCGAGTTGTGAAAGCGAGGGAGGAATCTAACCTAAATCTTAGATCATGATTGTGTAAAGATTAAAATAAATAGATAAAGATTATTCTGTTAAACTGAATTAGTTTAAAAATTACTGTTAGAATTCATCATAATGTTCTTCTTGAATTTTTTTTTAAATGACTCATAAATTATTTTGTGGAAATTATTGATTGTTATAGAATATGTCAAAAACTGTATGTGAGTGAGAGAAATATGTGTAACTTATTGTATATATAAAATTTAATACTTTGGCCAATTGAAAAAATAATCTTAATTGATTAATACCACTTCTGTAATTTTTTTAGATTTTTTCTTGATCATTTAGTATTTTATTTGATAGCGTATTTTGGGAGTTTGTGTAGTAAACTGCATACTTAGATGCCGGTGACGGTGCTTTAACGAATTTTTTTGATATATTTATTATTTTGATAAAATCGTGATATTTTTTTTATTGTAGATCCCTTATTCTGTCTTCTTTAAAGCCCAACTTGTTTCATTCAATTTTGAGTTATATTGAATTTAATATGAATTTATTAGTGAGATGTGGTCAAATCTGGATTTTAGAACCTGCAATACTATAACCCTATTAATTAAATATTTTAGGTATGAAAGGTTACCCCATAAATCCTCAAACCTTTTCCTATAATGTATATGTGAGTTAGCTTTTAAAACCCATGTGATTTGACTGTAATTAGATTTATACTTAATTTATAATAATTATTAAACCTAAAACTATTTCATAGTTTACTGTTTTCAACATCATTACTTAGGTCTGAAATTATTTTATTTTATGTAAAATATCATCAGATTTAAAATGTTTAATATTTTTATAGTAATTTTCATTGAGTTAATTTTCTAAAGAAATAATGGTTAATTCATTTGGAGTGTTTATACTTGAGAATTGAAAAAAGAATAATGAGAATGAACAACGGTAAATTTTGTTTTGTTTGAATATGTGTATATGGGCATGCCCATAAGACCCCCTGGGAAAAATCCTCTAAAGTAAGTAAGAAGGACTCGGTGTCCTAGGGTGAAAGGCCCCAAACATCCTCGAGAAGATCCTAGTGTGGGTATTATGAAAGTTAGGCCGAGCTGGTGAGAAAATCGAGTCACATTAATGCACGAATTCAGATGAAAGAAGTCTTTGGTATAAGTGTGAGTGTATAGTTAAATTGAGCTGAGTTATTCTCATAGAAATTCTTATATTGCATTATTATAAAAATAATGATTTTCTTTAATTTTTATTTATCATTATTAGAGTATATTGTAAGAGTATTGTAATAAGGTGAGTGAGATACACTTTATTATTCAATTGTATCTCATCACAATATTAGATTAGTATCAATCAAGGATATATTAAATTTAATTAGGTATGATTAGATTAGGTTGATTTACTTTCCACAAAGTCTCTTGTTATATCTATATAAACCCTATTTAGAGTCATTGTAAATCATCCAATCTATTCAATAATCTTTTTTCTATCATGGTATCAGAGCGGGTCGATCCGACCTTATTTTGAGTTTAGTCTTGTTTTTCCTTTGCCGACTGGTGACACCGCTTGCCACTCGCCAGGCCTAAACTCTTTTAGTTTATTAGTTAACCTTTAATCTCCTACTGTATCATCTTCTCCCACCTTGAGAGCACTAGAATTACTTCAAAGGTTTCGGCAGTGCCAAACGACAAATTCTCATTTCAGTGGAGACTCGATCAAAGTTTTGTGCATCAACCATAAGATCAACGGGACTGAGAAACAACCTAGGGAAGCCATCGACTGATGTAGCCGGCAACATTTCGTCTCCCTTCAACTATGGGTCTGACCTCCTTTGTTCTACAATCTTAGCCTTGCCTATGATGCCTGCTACACAGACTACCCAACCCAACAGTTGCATGGAGCTTCTCGATTAGCTTTAACATCTTCATATTTTGCAAGTGGTGGAATCACAAAACTAGATCCTTCATTTAAGTGCCCAAAGGTCTTACCCTCAACAGAAAACCGGAACCATCCATCCCTTGCAATCTCCAAACTCCACGGTGAACAAAAACTCCCACAAATGTTGGTCACAACCAATACTTTGGGCTTATTAAAATACCCCTATGATTTTCAGTTAAGTTATCTCCGAGATTTTTGTATTTTAGCCGTGTGAGGAAGAAGAAGATTTTCTACACACAGAAAAAAAAGAATGAAAAAAAAGAGCAAGTCATCCTTTTTGGCCTAGAGAGAGTGATGTCGCCGACGTCATTTCCGTTGTCGCCGACGTCAATGCCGTCCCCGTTGCCGATGATGTCACCGTCAATGGTGCATGTGGAATATGGATAACATAGGGCTAGGTTTGAGAACAAGATGAGAAAGATATAAAAGACTGGGGTTTAAATATCCCAGTTCCTATTTATTGGAATTGCCACATCTACCCTCCTGGTAGATATTTCAATTCTAATGAAACATAGGAATTGGACTTCTTTTCAATTACATGGAGATTGTAATTTCTATAAAATTTAAGGGCCCAAACATTAGAATTAGATTTCATATTTCCCAATTCCAATTCCAATTCCGACCCCCCAATTCCTATAGTCTAAACAAGCCTTAAAATCGTAACAAGATGAACCATTTCGAATGCCCTTGATTATTCTGTCATCACTTCTCTAAAACATGCACAAGCCAAACTGAAAAGAATCAATTTCATTTATTTATTTTTGGTAATGGAAGTAATCAACGCATGGCTTACTTAAATATTCAATGTCTTTAGCTTCTCTTGCTCAAAAGCTCATTGATATGGCGCTACATCACCCATATCAGGGATTTGATTTTTTTCTGAGGCTGAGAGTTGCCTCAAAATCAGGGATTTGATTTTTCTTTAACCCTATGTTTAGTTGCCGAGAAAATAAGTGAAAACATGGAAAAGAAAAGAAAATTGGACAAAACGGGCAAAACACAACTAAAAATCGTATTACAAATCCAGAATTTTCTTTTCTTTTCCATGTTTTCACATATTTTCTCAACAACCAAACATAGCAAAAAATTAAAATTCTTTTGGGTTTTGCATATCATGCTAGGTTTAACCTAGTTTGCAAATACATTGTTATGTAAACAGCTTTCCAAATAAACATATAATTTTTCAACGATTACACAAAGAACCTCAAACCAATGGATTTTTGGTTATAACTGTTACTAAAATGACTATTATGCCATTAAGATATTTTGTAACCTCTCACAAAGCTCTTTTAACTACCTTTGAATTATGATTAACAAGTTGTAACTCCTCTAGTTAATTTTTTTAAAAAAAATTCTAAAAATCAAGGATGCTTTAACCCTTAGGGTTAGTAAATCTTAACTATTGTAATGGATATTAAAAGAGGACAACCTTTAACCACTAAATGTCACAAGGGTATTATATAAACATTTTTTAATGGAATCCGAAGGAACGTGGAAGGACTGAGGCTCTTTGTCTCGGTTGATAATGAAGAATTGTCATTTGCAAATTGTTATTCATAAACAGTCATTGCCCAAACTAGGGTAAACGTAGCGCTGTATGCAACACCCCAATCTTTTTTCTCTCTTCTCCACGTCTTCGACGTCAATCCACGCGTTGCGGCACAGATCTCCTCCACTCACATCCCTCTTTGATATCTTCGGAAAAAATGAAAAATTCCTGTTGAATATAAAGGCAATTCTTCGGTGGGTATTTGCGAGAAAGTGATGAACGACAAACAGAAAGCGAAAACCACGAAAAAGCACAGAACCTCACCTTTTCTCTCAAAATAACATCTACAATGATGACCTTTTGGGCGAAATTATCACTATGAAAAGTGTGAAACACAATGAACCTTTTCTTGCATACCAAAAATGCACGAAAAATGCAAGAAAACGATTTCTTTTTCTTTTGTCCTTTCTTGCACGCAATGGAATCCTTCAGACTGGTGGCCATGCTTTTGTTGATAGCAATTCTAGTAATTTACCCCTATGGGCCACCTGGAGAAGGGACTGCCCAACTTATAACAAACCGCCAAGTTTTAGTTAACTCATTTCAATGAATTCCTTATCGCAAATACTCCGACCACACAGTTTCCTGTTCGGGAGCATGCTCGGGTGAATTTTCATATAATTAATGATTTGGGCCAGGCCGTGGACAAGCCCAACAGAAACTCAACTTCAAGCCCAAACCAAACCTATGCGCTACATAGCCTACTAACTCACGGCCTCCGTATTTTAACATGGGCTGGATCCAGGCCTAGGCTCCATGTCACATGTGTATGTTTAGTCCTACAACACCAGGGCTTTATTGGGCCATTGGTGTGGGAGTAGGCAGTCTTTGAATTGGCTAGTCACTTCGGTTGGCAAGTGCTCCATGATGGTATGAGAGCCAATCCAGGGACATCAGGAGTATTGGATGGATTCATAGCGCGTAGGAAGGCCAAAGTGGATCCCCTGACGTGGACGTCATGGATTTAGGTTTGGGGAGCCTGTCACGTGCGTATGTTGAGTCCCACACCGGCTATGTACTAGGACATTGCTGGGCCATTGGTGTGGGAGTAGACAATATCTGAATTGGCTAGTCATTTCGGCTGGCAAGCGTTCCGTGACACCTAGCCTGAGCCATCTAAAGCCCTACGGTATATCATTACCACGGCATATCATGCAGCATCCTCAATGCCCCACATTAGCGTAGCATATTCCCTCAAAAAGGAAAATAATCCTCTCTTCACGGTTCTGCAAGGAGGGTGTCTCGTCACCCTTTTCTGTCCACTTGTCTTCTTTTACTCCTTTTAACCGTGGTTAAGATTTATTACCCTTAGGGTTCATATTTTCAATTAAAAAACCATGGTTAAAAAATTTAACTAGAGCTAACTATAGTTAAAAAGGACAATCGGTGAAAAAGGGGGACGAGACACTGCTCCTTAGGGGCGGACAATAGCTCGTCCTAAAAAAATTACCATCGGGCATATGAGAACGGATCATAGTCATCATAGTCAATCGGGATTGAACTCGGAGAGAGTTCAATCGCTCCCACAAGTGAACATGTGTCCCTTTCATTCTTATTAACTATGGTTAAGATTTATTAACCCTTAAGGTTCAACAATCTAACCTTAAGGGTTAAAAGGGACATGTGTTGACCTGTTTAGTTTGATTGAACTGTCCCGAGTTCAATCATGATTGACTTTTATTCGATCTCGCAGATGGATGTTGCTATGGAGCCCACCATTCCTATAAAGCAGATGAGCAGCACAGATAAAGCTTCTAAGATCACATTAGGGTTGAGACCACTGAGCTTGAGAAACTTTTAGCCCAGTGGGCCCGTAAAACTCACTTGGATAAGCAATATTATTGAACCAAACAATGCAACATGCGATGAAACCAAAGACCGCTAAAAGACCTAAACTATAAGACAAGTGAGCCTCTCTATCCCACATACAAGTGCGCGGCAAGCCCATGCAAAGGATTTGGTTAAGATATGCCAGATTCCACCAAGAATACAAATGAAACCTACCGTGCTCCTTGAGCTCGGGATTTTAGGTAGGCCCACCATGTTAAATGGGCCCCACTTGAAATCTTGTGCTTGGGGAGCACGGTCTCAGTGGTCTTGGCCCTAATGCGGTCTCAGTACGTGTTTACCCCTGGGTGCAATTGAACTCTCCAATTGTTCAATCGCAATATAATAAGATCCAATCTCAAAACACAAATTTGATGACATTATCCATTTATCCACGTTTCAGAACCTCATTGATCAATTATCTCAAACAATCCATTCATGCAAGCAATCTCTGTCCATCAGAGATTCTCCCTCACAAACCCCAAACCCTAAAGACACAATCCCACCCCAATCAGATTGAGTCAGGCAGTACCTCAGGACGAATTAAAAATGGCAGCAACCATGGCGACCACAACCACCATTGCTGCCTTGGGAACTTCCTCCCTCTTCTTTCAGAGCATCGGATCTGAGCACTCTCACTTCCCCACTGGTCCTGCTCTTTCCTCTCAGTTTTGGTGAGTAGTACTGTACGTGATACATAATGGTTTGTGCACCCCGTGCGCATTTTAAAATGGCCCTCATTTGTGAGGAGATATCTGAGGGATTTTTGTTAACCAATATTAAGCTGCCCGCTAAAAGAACTACCAATTAGATTCTGCTCCAATTCGATAGGTGATAGGAACCCAGAATTTGGTAGGCCCTATCTGTGAAACTAAAATAAGGGCAGCACATTGAGAGGCCACTCTGAGACCTTGAGGCCCAGCCCAAGATAAGAATAGTCTTGGCCATGGCTTCATCGGGCTGGAGTCAGCATAGAATAAGATTGGGCCTGAAGTTGAGTTTGTGCTACCCTTGGTCCAGCTAGAGGACCTCGGCTAAGTCTGGTTTTGTTTGGTTTGGATTATCGGAACTAATTTAATGGCTTATAACCGTTTATACCGAAATTATGACAGAATAATAGTATTTTGTGTTTTATTTCCGCAGATTGTACTTATGTTTATTCAAAATTAAGAAGCCATTTCAAGCAGCAAGATTAAACAACTTTATAATGTACATATAATAGGTGCATTATTCATTCTATAATGATTATATAATATGTGCATTGTTCGTATAATTTAGAAAAATGTATATAATTGCATAATTAGAGCGGGCTTAGTGAGACCCGCCCCAGAAGGAAGAATGAGATTGATTCTCAGTAACAAAATTAAAATCTCAAATGAATTTAGTGATCACCCCTAAGGTACTGTGGAGGTGGTTTATGCACCCAAGGGTGGAGCTAGGAATTTTTCATTGGGGGGCCAAATACATGTATAAAAAAAAAAATTATTTGAGGGTATGGAAATTGGGGGTTCGGGGAGTAGCCCCTGAGAAAATTGGGGTAGTTTTTTTATTTTGAGATTTTTTTTTTCCCGGCAATGCCTTTGAGGTCGCCACATGTCCCTATTAATACCCGTTAATTGTGGTTAAGATTCACCCACCTATCTTTGGTTTTTTTTTAAAATATCAAATTTCTTTTAGAACCCTAGTTTAAAATTCACTATCTCCTAAGGTTAAAATTATTTAAATATTTTTTTCTAAAACCAAGGATAAGTAGGTGAGCCCTAAGATTGGATGAATTTTAACCATAGTTAAGGGGTGTCAATAGAGACATGTAGCAACCTCAGGGGCATAAGAGGACTCCATTGGGGGGCCCACTATATATATGACAAAAAAAATTTGGGGGGGGGGGGGGGCAAGTACACTAGAAAAAAAAAATTAATTGAGGGGCCCACTATTCATACTACACCAATAAGGTTTTACAAAAAATCCGCCCCCCCGGGGGCGCGGGTGGATACCAGGCCTCTAGGATACAAAATGAGGGGCCCACTGTTCATACTACACCAATAAGGTTTTACAAAAAATCCGCCCCCGCGCGGGGCGGATACCAGGCCTCTAGGATACAAAATGATAAGGTGAGGATCTCATCATGCATGAGATTTACGTTTTGAGATCGTTGTCCTTAATTCCTTCGTGAAACAATGGAAGCATTATTTCTTATTTTATTAATAACATGAGAATAGTAAAAATTGTACATAACTTTGGGGTAAATGCTGAAAAACATGTCCAATGAATAGGAGCAATATAATGGTCATATCATATTCATAGCTGATATTACCTTCCATCGCCTCTATATCTACGAAAATGGGTGATTCCAATAAAAGAAAAATGAAAAATAAAGAGGGGATTGAATGTAACAAAGGAAAACTAAAAAAGAAAGAGGAAAAAAAGAAAAAGCAAAAGAAAAAGAAAAGAGAAAGTTGAAACCAACGTTTAAAGACTATGGAGATTTGCCAAAGGAAATGAAAAATAAAAAAAGATTCGTTGGGGAAAGTGAATTAAAGAATGATTGATATTCAATTCAGGGAGTGAAATCCCCGGAGGAGTAAGGTGCCCTTGTTTGTTGAGGAGGGAAGCTCGTCTTACTTTTGAATTGGGGTTATTTATAATGGAACCTTACCCCCTGCCGCTTGCGCCTTGGTGGGGGCTGTATTCGGAGCGAGTTGGACCAAGCTTGGGCTTGACTCAAGCTCGGCTTGAATACAATATCTTGGCTAAAGCTCGAATTGATTCAAGCTCGGGCTTGAGCTTGGTTTGACTAATTAAAAACTTATTTTAAAATAATAATATAATATTATTATTATTATTATAAATAATATAAATTATTATTTTATATATAGTATTCAAGCTCTAAGCTGAATTGAGCCTTAATCGTTCATGTTCGAAAAAATAGCTCGACTTGGCTTGGCTTGGCTCGACTCAATGGAGTCAAATATTCAAACTTGAACTCGACTCGATTAAGCCCAGACTTCGAGCAGGCTCGGCTTAGATATACCCATACTCTTAGGTAGACGGCTAAACAAATACAAATATTATTTGTATTTGAATATGTTTACTCGGATAATTATCCGAATAAGTATCTGGCAAAGCGAATTCAAATAATAATTTTACTATCCGTTATAATTAAATATGAATTCATATATTGATATCGATTCGATAAATATCTAACTAATTATATGATATATAATTTATATATAACAAAAATAAAATAACCTCATAAATATGTACTTTATATAATTTAAAACATTAAATTATTATTTTTAATATAGATAAAAATAAAATATTAATTTATAATTTTTAAATAAAATTTAGATATTGTTACATTTCTTTAGATATTAATTAGTATTTTTAATTTTTCTAAAAATAATTGTTTAATTTGAATATTTTAATCGGAGTCGGATATGAACATCATATTTTACTATCGGTTAGATATTCGAATGGATATACCATCATCCACTCTCTCGCTTCATCACTCACCACTTTTTGATTAAAAAAAAAAGTGCAAATTCTATTATTAGGCATCTCCTACTAAAACTAAGATATGATAAAGCAAAGATACATGATTTTTTTTCTTTTTAGAAGTAAATATAAGTGTTGATTTTTGAATGAGAGTAAGGAATGCCGGAATACACACGCTACTGACTTAAAAAACCAATTAGGGCAATTGAGATATATTTTGGGGTAGTAAAATCCAATACAGGATGGTATATGGATTGCAGTTTGCACTCACTTATTGGAGTTCGACTTTTTGGAAGAAAGCCATGGTATACTATGCAATCGATCATATAAAGGCTAGCATTATTGTATGGTTGACAGGTGTCAAGATATTTAATATACCACGTGGCATGATGGTTATTTACTTTGATAATTTGGTATTGGTGCCATGTTTTTAACCTTTTTAATTAAGGTGTTCCTTTGTGCTCTGAAATTTAAATCTAAATTGATTAATTTTCCTTACTTCAAATTGCAACCCCATAAGTATGAGTGAGGGCCCGTACTTTATGAAGTGCTCTTTCTTTCTCTTATTAGGATTCTAATTTCGAGATCAAAAGGTATGGTTCACCATGTTTTAGGAGTATATCATTAACGTTTAAAAATTTAAATTTTAAACTGAAAGTGCCTATTATTATGATAATTTTCGATGTTCTAATCATCATGATAAGATGCTTCATTCTATGTACTGCTATCCCACGGATGGTCGTCGTCTTGCAATCATCTCTAGCCATTCCTGCTTTTGTTTCTGTTTCTGAAATTTTCTTACACTAATTACCACATTTATGATACGGAGTCAAATTCTCTACGGACAAATCCGGTTATCACCCGTAGAGGTCGCCACGTGTCTCCTTTGACACCCCTTAACTGTGGGTAAGGTTCACCCACCTCTAGGGTTCACCTATACATTTTTGTTATTTTTTTTAAAATATTAATTTTTTAAAAAAAATTAAAAAACTTTTTTTAGAGTTTTTTTAATATTAAAAACAGTTTTTTAATTTTAAAAAAAGAATTAATATTTAAAATAAAAAACCAAAAATGGGTGGGTGAACCTTACCCATGGTTAAGGGGTGTCAAAGGAGACACACTGGTGACCTCCAGGGGTGATAACAAGATTTGCCAAATCCGGTGATCACAGGAGATGATCTCCTTAAGATACATGTGTTTATTTTCTCGGAAGACGTAGCGACTCAGCTAGCAGATTCGCCCTTCTTGTGAAAAAAATTTCAGATGAACTACATAAAAATAGGTAACTCTTTTTTCATACAAATGGAGAATTGGCTGTTTAAAGATTATTTAGACCTAGCTTTAGATTGGCGACTTGGGATCCAACAGTAGTTGGTGCCGCAGCACTATGTGTGAACGTCAAGCGATTATAAAGCATTTTTGTGCATTCCAATCAAATATTTGATAGTATACATAAATTTCAGTTGACATGCAGATAGATATGTCATGCAATAATCTTCTCAGCCAAAAAACAGAGAAAGAAAAAAGTCTTCTCACCTGATACTAGCTAGGCAGGTAAGAAAGGACTCGGATTGGATTGTCTCTGGCGAACAGAAAGCCCTTCTCTCCGGCAATGGGCAATTAAATAAAGGATAAGCAGGGGAGAAATCAAAATTATGAGCCCCATGATTTTGATTTTTTCACACACTACATGACACATGGTGATAAAATAATGAGATAAAAGGGGGAGATATCACGTGGGGAGAAGTCCAAATCAAGGGGAAAAAATGTTGACTTCTCCCCTTTTTTATCTCCACATGTCCCCTAATATATAGTTCCCCAAGAGGGCTTTTGGCTTCGCCAGAGACAATCCAAGGCCAGTAAGAAAATACAAATGATAATTATTTTACGGTCTTAGATTGTCTCTCGCGAAGCTAGAAAAGGCTTGTCTTACCATAGAATAGGGGATAAGTGGTGGAGAAGTCAAAATCATGGGGCCCATGATTTTGCTTCTCCACTCATAATAAGACATGTGGTGATAAGTGTGAAAATAAGGAGGAGAGATATCAAATGGAGAGAAGTCAAAATTATAAGGAGAAAATGAAATGACTTCTCCCCATTTCTATGCCAACTGACACACAATGTATGAAACCCGAGAGCCTTTTCTGGTTTCGCTAGAGACAATCCGAAGCCTTATTTTATATGGTGGCTGACGTGGGACCAAAAGGATCCTACACGCCTACCAGACTACCACCTCATTATTCTGCCTTTATTTGGGAATGAGATTTGGTCATTCAACAAGACGACACTATCCCTCGTAACACTTCTTTACTATGGTTAAGATTCACTAACCCGTTCAACTATGTAACTTTAGTTTTAAAAACAAAAATTTAGAAAAACTAATCATAAGAGTTTTAAATTTTGTAGACAGAGTTTAAAAGGGCAGTTAAAGGCTTATGTGAGTGAGGCTAGACGGTTTTGGTATGGCGAGGGCCAGACCAAATCCGTTCTCCTTTATTTGAAGGGCAGTGTTAGTGCGGCAGCGCCTCTGTCCTTCAATCGAGGATTTGCCATGTTGTTTGTTTTACTTCTCTAAACAAAAGTAAGAAAATAGTTACATACCCGTGGTTCTCATTTTGTAACAATCCTCATTGGTCCACTCTTTGATTTTAAATACTCACCTACCGTGATTAAAATTCACTCACCCCTATGATTAAGCAATCCAATCATGGTTTTTCTAAAAAAAAAAAAAAGCTTAGTTTAATTTAATTAAGCTTAATTAGGGTTAAAGGGGTGTTAAAAGGGACACAAGGACAAGTGGATAAGATATGAAACGGACCTATGGGTCCGCTTATCAAAAAAGAAAGTACAAAGAGAAGGGGTTGGGTGACACTTATTTGTTGGGGGTTATGTGACACTTATTTCTTTATATTATATATATTGTAATTAAATCAGATTTTAATGAGACATGATCGCTATAAATTACGGGTGTAAACGAGCTGAGCTGGGCATTGCTTGGGCTCGGCTCGTTGGAATTTTATAGATGTCAAGCTCGGCTCGACTTGTTAGAATTTTACAGAAGCTCAGGCTCGGCTCGTCTACGAATCGTTCGGCTCGATAACTTTTTAAAAAAAAATACATTGATAAGCACTAAATTCAAAAAAAAAAAAATTAAAGGACATTTTTTTTTGGATGTCATGTGACTCACGTGAATGCTTGAGTTAAAACTTAAATTTACTAAAAAAAAGGTATACTAAATATATAATATAAATTTAAATTTTAAAGGCTATTATTATAAAATTAATCGAGCCGAGCCAAGCTGAGCCATCTATTGTTCAAGCTCGGCTCATTTATTTTTCGAGCTCACTTTTAAGGCTCGGCTCAACGAGCCCAAAATAAAAGCTCAAGCTCGGTTTATTTCGAGTCAAGCTGAGCTGGCTCGGCTCGTTGACACCCCTACTATAAATCCGAATTTGATACAATTATAATTGAATTCCAGATCTTAGATTTTTACTCGATCCGATTGATCTCTAATAGGATTAGAATTTGATCTAATGGGATCAGATTTGAATATTAATCTAATCCATTAACAGCCCTATCAAAAGATATAAAAAAATGAAGCATCAGAAGATTAGTCAGATGCTTTAGGGACAATTCCAAATTATAATTGAGTTCTCTGTCCTTTACTTCTTGGCACCATTTATCCCTATTTTCTGGCAGGTATGATTAGGGAATTAGTCGGATGCAGTAAAGGCCCGGACGCCCTCATCACAACAAATAACAAAATACAACGTGACATGTAATCCACGAATTTAGAAAATTAAGTCAAAATTTGAACATGACAAGGGAAACAATCCTTCTATAATAGGCGGTGTCAATAGACACAACGTGACATGTAATCCACGAATTTAGAAAATTAAGTCAAAATTTGAACATGACAATGGAAACAATCCTTCTATAATAGGCAGTGTCAATAATTTGCTGCACGGTTCCGTCAAGACAATTTACAATTCGGGAGTGCCTGTGTTACATGGCAAATTGTACGAGTCAAAGTCATAATCAAACGACTCAAAATTCTCCCAAGTTGTAACCCGACTCGAGTTATGCCCATGAGGTTGCCACGTGTCCCTATTGATACCATTTAACTATGGTTAAGATTTACCCATGCTTAAGGATCACCCACTTACCTCTGATTTTTAGAAAAAAAAATATTCAAGTTTTTTCAATCTTAGAAATTAGTGAATTTTACCTTAGGGTTAAAAATAAAATTAGATATAAGTGGGTGAACCCTAAGGGTGGATAAATCTTAACAGTTAAGGGGTGTCAATAGAGACACGTGGCAGCCTTAGGGGCATAGCTGGACTCCTTGGACATCCAAAATTAAGCCGGATTGTCCCTATTATTTTTACTGGGAAAATAATTGCTAGTGGCGTGCAAGCCCTACTAACACATCGAAAATTAATATGTTAAAAAGCTAAGACATCCAAAATTAATCTATTAAAAACGTAAAGTGAGGACATGTGTTGATTTTTAGTTGAAAGTAAGAACATGTATTGTTTTTTAGGATTAGAGTAGGGAATGATCACGAGTAGGCTAGCATGGCTTTGATATTGTCAATGGTTTTTTTTTTTAATTTTATTTTTGTGTTGACATATATGTTGGATAAATTGCATTAGATGTTACTGTATGTTATACTGAAAACATGCTAATTACAGAATGTCAAATACAATCACAGAACACAATCTAAGATAGAACAGAAATAAAGGACAGTGCACTTTACTGTTTGAGGGGACTGAGGCTTGAATTGAATTCAATGTCCTTAAGACAATATTGCCCCGCACAGGTGGTCACGGCCTACGGCAAGTTGTCTCCCAAGATACAACAGTCACGTCCTGAGTACTACCACTAGAAACCCAAGGACACAGCGAACCTTGGATGTTTAGTACTCTCTCTCTAAAAATGCAAATGACTGAATGCAGAAGAAGATTAAAACTAGGGAGTAGAAGATCTGGAAATTCGTACTCCAGAAAAATGCAATAGAATTTCTTAAATAATTGAAAAGAGGAGACTGTTCCAGAAGGGTCATATCTGTTGGGGTTTCAGTTTAAATCCAACAGACAAGACTGTTGGATAATTAAACTGCTATGTAAGTTGAATGGGCTTTGGCCCAGCCCAGCAAAAAATAAATATAGGGGCTTGGGCTAAAGGCCCTCAAGAGCCAAGGCAACCAACCAAACCAAGCCAAGCCAAGCCAGCCGGACGGACCGGACCCGGCACGGTTCGGGTCGGGCGGGCGGCGGCGCGCGCGCGTATGTGGTTTGGTCCACCTTGGAGTATGGGCTCACTCATTCGCAAAATTTGGGTGCCCCAAGGGCTCACCCTTTATTCCAAGGTAATGGTATATAAACCACAATATGGTTTCAATAGTTTTCTGATGTGGGACTATTTTCTCTACCATTCTTCAACTTACAATACTTATTCAAGTGGCCTACTTTGAGATGAATTTCTCATTCACCACTTCACTATTTTGGACAAGTAAATATACCAAGTTAATCTCCTCATGGAGGAGAACACGGATCCACTTGGACCCGCCTCAAAATCCTTGTGGGTCCCACTTATATTTTGGGTCAAAGTTTATAAAAACTGTTTTCTCAAAAACACCCAGATTTTTCAAAACAGATTTTTTTTTCCCAACAATCCCCCACATGAATGAAAATTCCTGAACAGAATACAGAATATATGCAGACACTAAAGAGAGTACAATTGAAAAGTTACTGCATCGGGAAAGGTAGCTTTTGGCCTTGAACCTTCCTTAGTGAAGTTCTATCGGATTTACTTGCTATCCAGTGAACATGATGTCTTGAACTGTTCAGCCGTAATGTAAACCAAGACAATAGAACTCACACAGTTCATTTTCAAACACCTTTGATTCTCATGGTTGTGTTCATTTTGGCCTTGAACAACTCCTGGTTTTTTCATAAGTGTTCTTAAAGAATTTTGCCTTTTAAAATTCTTATAGAAGCGGCCCCTCTTCACACTTATATAAGTGATCTCTTATCAAGAGTATCTCATCATACCCCACTTGGATTTCCAAGATATAAGAACCATTAAAAGCTGTGCTTACCCTAGATTCTTTCACTGTTTCATCATAGAAATTGGATGAAGAAATTTATTCTTCACAGTGACATTATTGAGTTACACATAATTAGGTTGTCCCTTTGAACCTAGATCTTGGGATCTCCAGTCAGCTAGGTTGGGTTTCCATTATGTCGACTCTTTAGATATAGGCTTTAGTCTCATTTCCCTCGATGATTTATACACTTGCTCTAAAGTCAAACCTTTGGTTAACGGATCCGCTATGTTATTCTTTGACTGTACATAATCAATGGAAATGATTTCATTTGAGAGCAACTGTTTCACGGTATTGTGTCTTCGACGTATATGTCGAGACTTACCGTTATACATACTGTTTTGTGTCATTCCAATCGCAGATTGACTATCGTAATGTATGCAGATAGCTGGCACAGGTTTTGGTCAACTTGGAATATCTTCTAAATAGTGACGAAGCCATTCTGCTTCTTCATCAGCTTTATCTAAAGGTATAAACTCAGATTCCATTGTGGATCTGGCTATACATGTCTGTTTAGAAGATTTCCAAGATACCGATGCACCTCTAAATTTAAAGACAAATCCACTAGTGGATTTTGAGTCTTTAGTATCAGATATCCAATTTGCATCACTATACCCTTCAAGTACAGCTGGATATCTTGTATAGTGCAATCTATAGTTTTGGGTATATCTCAAATATTTGAGAACCCTAACTATTACCTTCCAGTGGTCTTCCCCTGGATTACTTGTATATCTACTCAGTATGCTAACTGAGTAAGCTATATCAGGTCCTGTGCAGTTCATGAGATACATTAAACTACCAATAATTCGAGAATACTCTAACTGGGAAATTCTCAGTCCAGTATTCTTACTTAGATGTAAATTTACATCGACAGGTGTTTTTGCAAGACTTTTCTCATCCTTGATAAATCTTTCAATGATCTTCTCAATGTAATGAGATTGAGATAAGATGAGTCCTTCAGATGTTCTAGTAATTTTAATTCCTAGAATTATATCTGCAACACCTAGATCTTTCATGTCAAATATTTTATTTAACATCATTTTGGTAGATTGAATGATTTCATTACTGCTACTCATGATTAACATATCATCTACATAAAGACATACAATGACATATGCAATTTCAGTGTTTTTCACATAAACACATTTATCGCACTCATTTATCCTGAAACCATTTGATATCATAACATTGTCAAATTTCTCATGCCATTGTTTAGGAGCTTGTTTTAACCCATAAAGGGATTTAACAAGTTTACATACTTTCTTTTCTTGGTTATTTACCATGAAACCTTCAGGTTGTTCCATATAGAGCTCTTCATTCAAATCACCATTTAAGAAAGCAGTTTTCACATCCATTTGATGTATCTCTAAGTTGTTCATCGCAGCAATAGTTATTAACATTCGGATGGATGTTATCCTTGTAACTGGTGAATAAGTATCGAAATAATCGATACCTTCTTTTTGCTTGTAGCCCTTTACTACAAGTCTTGCTTTGTATTTGTCAATCGTTCCATCAGTTTTCATTTTCTTCTTGAATATCCATTTACATCCTAATGGTTTATTCCTTGGAGGAAGATCCACCAGTTCCCAAGTATGATTTTGCATGATGGATTCGATTTCATTATTTATAGCCTCTTTCCAAGAAGGTGCTTCTGGAGAAGACATGACTTCTTTAAAACTTTGAGGCTCATTTTCTAACAAATAAGTTAGAAAATCAGGACCGAAAGATGTAGTAGTTTTTGCTCTTTTACTACGCCTTGGTTCATCTTCATTTTCTTTTTCTATAGACTCCTGGTCTATATTTTTTCGATGATCACTATTAATAGTGTCATGTATCCTTTTGATAGGATTATGTTCTTGTACAACCTTACAAAGAAATGTAGTTTCAAAGAAAGATGCATTCCTTGATTCAATGATTGTATTGACATGTATGTCAGGAATATCTGACTTATGTACAAGAAACCGATATGCACTGCTATTGTGAGCATATCCAATGAAGATACAATCCACTGTCTTTGGTCCTATCTTAACCTTCTTAGGAACAGGAACTGCTACCTTTGCTAGACACCCCCACACTTTTAAGTACTTGTAGGAAGGTCTTCGACCATTCCACAACTCATAGGGTGTCTTGTCTATCTTCTTGTGGGGTAGTTTGTTAAGAATATAATTAGCAGATAAGACTGCTTCCCCCCACAAGTTTTGAGGCAAACCTGAACTAATCAATAATGCATTCATCATTTCTTTTAGAGTTCGGTTTTTGCGTTCAGCAATACCGTTCTGTTCAGGTGAGTAAGGAGCGGTTGTTTGATGAATTATGTCATGTTCTTTACAAAATTCATCAAATGGTGACATATATTCACCTCCTCTATCGCTTCTTAGCATCTTTATCTTTTGGTTAAGTTGATTTTCAACTTCGCTTTTATAAAGTTTGAACATGTCCAAAGCCTCATCTTTGCTACTTAGCAAATAGATATGACAATACCTTGTGCAATCATCAATGAAGGTGATAAAATATTTTTTCCCACCTCTAGTTTGCACAAATTTTAAATCACAGATATCACTGTGAATCAACCCTAAAGGTTCAGTACTTCTTTCAATTGAGTGAAAAGAAGTTCTGGATAATTTGGATTCCACACAGATTTCACATTTATTATTTGAGTCAAATTTAATTTTAGGAATTAATTCTGAATTAGCAAGCCTACGAAGAGAATTTGAATTAACATGTCTTAATCTAGCATGTCATAAATCAAATGACTCAAGCATATAAACAGAAGAACTAGTTTTATTATTGTTATTACCTGAAGGCATCACAGTCATTACATTCATTTTAAATAGACCATGACAGAGATAACCTTTGCCAACATACATCCCATTTTTAGTCAGAACAAATTTGTCTGACTCAAAAACCAACTTAAAACAATTCTTGCTTAGAAGTGTTCCGGAAACAAGATTCTTTCTGATATCAGGTACATGCAAGACATCATTCAGTGTAAGCTCTTTTCCTGAAGTCATCTTCAGAACCACCTTCCCGGATCCTTGAACTGCTGAAGTAGAGGAGTTTCTCATGTAGAGCTTTTCTACTGCAGTAACTCTATGATAGTTACTGAATGCACTCTTATCTGAACAGATATGTCGAGTTGCTCCAGTATCTACCCACCATTGTCTGGGATTCATCACCATATTCACTTCAGATACAACTGCAGACAGGTGCATGTCATTGACATCATCAGTGATGTTCTCAACTTCAGTAACATGAGCCTGAGTGGATCCCTTCTTGGATTTCCCTTGAAAGTTCCGGTTCCTGCAATTCTTAGCCACATACCCTGGCTTGTTACAGATGTAGCAAAGGCCTTTGAACCTTTTATGTTCCTTGCCTTTTTGCTTATGACTTGGACCAGCTTCAGAATGGTTCCTTTTCTTAGACTTGTGTTCCACCATATTTGCATTTGACTCAAGGACTTGTTTTCCAGCCTTCCTTTCAGATACTCGATTGTCTTCCTCAATTCTGAGTCGGACAATCAAGTCATCTACCCCAATTTCTTTCCTCTTATGTTTTAGGTAATTTTTGAAGTCCTTCCAAGATGGAGGTAACTTCTCAATTACTGCAGCAACTTAGAATGATTCACTTATCATCATTCCTTCTGCATGGATCTCATGAAGGATCAATTGGAGGTCTTAAATCTAGCTTATAACAGTTCTTGAATCAACCATTTTGAAATCAAGAAACCTTCCAACCACGAATTTCTTCATCCCGGCATCCTCAGTCTTATATTTCTTGTCCAAGGACTCCCATAACTCTTTAGCGGTCTTAATTGGACTATATACATTATATAATGCATTGTCCAGACCGTTTAAGATGTAGTTCTTGCACAAGAAATCAGCATGTTTCCATGCTTCACTAGCAGCAACTGCCATCCGGTCTGATTCACCCTCTTTCAGGGTAGGAGCATCCTCTTTCAAGAATCTTGCCAGATTCAAGGTGGTCAGATAGAACAGCATCTTCTGCTGCCATCTCTTGAAATCCGTCCCATTAAATTTCTCAGGTTTTTCACCATGAGCAATGGGGCCTGCAGTGGGGATATTTGGCACTTGTGCCACAATCGGGGTAGGAACAATGGTCTTTTCAGTAGTCATATGTATGTTTAGACTGTAACACAATAATAAAAAAATTTCTTCAGTAATTAACTAATTACAGATTATGAATTCAACTATTCAGTAAGTTGCAAACTAATGTAAAATACTATTGAGCAGAATTCTAAGTTTCAGAATTTAAAATTGCAAAATTTGTAAATAGATTTCAGAATTACAGAATTTTCAATTTTAGAGATGCAGATTTCTAATAGTATTTTTCATGTTTGCAGAATTTGAACTTTAGAATTACATAGTAGAATTTCAGATTCCAACAGTGCAGATTTTAGGAATGAAACCAGTACAGAATTTTAACACTGTTCAGAATTCTGGAATTGCAGAATTTTAATGTTAGAAATACAGAGATTAAATTTCAGTTTTCAATTTGCAATTTCAGAATTTCGAAATTGTAGAAAATGAAATTGCAGAAATTAAAATTACAGATTGCAGATTTCAAATTCTATATGTGCAGAATTCTGTTTACAGAATATGAATTGCAGAATTTCAGAATATAGAATGCAGAAATTGATCATGCAGATTTCAAATTATTAAAATGCAAATTTCAGATTCTATATTGCAGAATATGAGTTTTCAATTTCAGAACTTAAAGTTCAGAATCCTTGAAAAGCAGATTTTAAATACTGTATTGCAGAATTTTGAAAATAGTAATTGCAGTGTGCAGAAATTCTGTATTGCAGAATTTGAAAACAGATTCCCAATTTTTACAATTGCAAGTTCCAGATTTTTAATTTCAAGTATGCAGATTTTAGAATCCAGAAATGCAGATTTTCAGAATCTAGAAATGCAGAATTATGAAATTGAGATGAAGATTTTAGATTTCAAACATACAGAATTTGAGATTCAAAATTGTAATTTCAGATATCAGAAATTAAACAATTGCAGAATTGCATTTACAAAATTTCAATTGCAGATTTTACAAAATGTAGAATTGCAGGAATATGAAATACTGTATTTTAGATTCTAAATTCTGATTTCAGTATTCAGGATTTTAAAGCCCCAGATCCAGAATTACAGTATACAGAAATTTTTCATATTCTAGAAATTATGACATGCAGAATTCTGTACAGTTGCTAAAAAACAGAATGTAAACTTCACAGAATTCTGGTATGCAGATTTTATAATTTGCAGAACAAAGTTAACATACAGTACAGAATATTGTCTTAAGTTTGTTGGATAAATTGCATTAGATGTTACTGTATGTTATACTGAAAATATGCTAATTACAGAATGCCAAATACAATCACAGAACACAATCTAAGATAGAACAGAAATAAAGGACAGTGCACTTTACTGTTTGAGGGGACTGAGGCTTGAATTGAATTCAATGTCCTTAAGACAATATTGCCCCGCACAGGTGGTCACGGCCTACGGCAAGTTGTCTCCCAAGATACAACAGTCACGTCCTGAGTACTACCACTAGAAACTCAAGGACACAGCGAACCTTGGATGTTTAGTACTCTCTCTCTGAAAATGCAAATGACTGAATGCAGAAGAAGATTAAAACTAGGGAGTAGAAGATCTGGAAATTCGTACTCCAGAAAAATGCAATAGAATTCCTTAAATAATTGAAAAGAGGAGACTATTCCAGAAGGGTCATGTCTGTTGGGGTTTCAGTTTAAATCCAACAGACAAGACTGTTTAATAATTAAACTGCTGTGTAAGTTGAATGGGCTTTGGCCTAGCCCAGCAAAAAATAAATATAGGGGCTTGGGCTAAAGGCCCTCAAGAGCCAAGGCAACCAACCAAACCAAGCCAAGCCAAGCCAGCCGGACGGACCGGACCCGGCACGGCACGGCTCGGGCGGGCGGCGGCGCGCGCGTGTGTGGTTTGGTCCACCTTGGAGTATGGGCTCACTCCTTCGCAAAATTTGGGTGCCCCAAGGGCCCACCCTTTATTCCAAGGTAATGGTATATAAACCACACTATGGTTTCAATAGTATTCTGATGTGGGACTATTTTCTCTACCATTCTTCAACTTACAATACATGTTCAAGTGGTCTATTTTGAGATGAATTTCTCATTCACCACTTCACTGTTTTGGACAAGTAAATATACCAAATTAATCTCCTCATGGAGGAGAACACGGATCCACTTGGACCCGCCTCAAAATCCTTGTGGGTCCCACTTATATTTTGGGTCAAAGTTTATAAAAACTGTTTTCCCAAAAACACCCAGATTTTCCAAAACAGAATTTTTTTTTTTTTTCCCAACAATATATTAATAGAGTCAATACGGTTTGAGCTTAGTTTGGGCAGTGGAGTTCTTGCAACTCAACTCATTCCCGGGGGGGGGATTGGATCTCCAGATGCTTAGCTTGGACAGTGGAGCTCTTGCAACCCCGATTAGATCCCCAGACCTTCCCCCTATCGAAGGTCACATCCCTACCACTCAGCGCGAGAAACGGGTGTTGTCCATGGTTATTTTGGGTTTATTATTTTCTGTTAAATTAAGGTTATTCGGTATAAATGTCATACTGGGAGACCATTGTCGTGATAATACATGAGGGTATTCTTTGGAACTGGCCAGAAAAATATGAAGCAACGGTCCAAAATCAAACAGTCCATCTTTAATCATTTCTTTTTTATTCGGAGGCAAAAGTTCAGGTCGAAGTCAGTCCTGTTGTGAAATATTGGAGTCAGAGTCCGCACGAGGTTGCTGCTCCAAATTCGCGCAGGATCTAGAGATCCCGTCTTTCGACTTTTGCTCTTAAAGAATGATTAAACGCCGTATGACTTTTCAAAGAATGATTAACGAGAATCTGAGTACAAAATAGGAGGGCTTGAGTGATCTCTGTGCATTATCGGTGGCAGTTGGGCCGATCTGGCAGAATCATCTACTCTGGCCCGAAATTTGGCCTGGTTTAGAGAAGGAGTCAAATCCTCTACGGTGATAACCGGATTTGGCGAATCCGGTTATCACCCTTTGAGGTGGCCACGTGTCCCCCTTGACATGCCTTAAATGTGGTTCAGATTCTCCCGCCCCCAAGGAATCACCCACACATCCTTGGTATTTAGAAAAAAATATTAATTCTATTTTTTAAATATTTAATATTAAAAAAACCATAAAAACAGTTTTTTAATTTTAAAAAATAGAATTAATATTCTTTTATAAAAACCAAGGATGAGTGGGTGATCCCTAGGGGTGGGTGAATCTGAACCATAGTTAAGGGGGTGTTAAAGGGTAAAGTGAATGAATTTATTGAGAATTCTTGAATGATTTACAATGACACCATAAAGGGTTTAAATAGATGTTTCATGCCACGACTTCTGATATAGAAAGATTTCTCAAAGATAATCCTAATCTAATCATACCTAATCAAATCCTAAATTCAAATTTAATTGATACTATCTAATTGTGAAGAGATACACTGATAATGATACAATGTATCTCATTCACTTTATTACAATAGGATATTTCCTAATATTCCCCCTCAAACACATGTGGATTGAAAATCTTCATGGGTTTGCGCAACTTGAGTACTCCCTTTGTACATAAAGAGCTAAAACATCCGTGCTTGGTAGTCACCGCCAGTCTGTGAAGTCTATCTCTGTCGCATCCCGCTCATATTTATGAGTCTGTCGGAACCGGTAGCCCACTAGATCAAACTGTCATGATCGTCTTCCCAAAGCACCCGAAGATTGATTTGCAATGTGAAGAAAAACTCTCATTAGAGAGGTCTTCAATAAAATAAAAGGAGATACACTTATTACGACAACCATCAAAGAGGAATAAAAAAAAAAAAAACTAGACCAACCATGCTAACATCTATGTTGGCTTTGATGACAAAAAAAAATAAGAAAGAGAATAGAGAAACTTCAGTCCCGACAGGCGGCGGCAATGCCGCCCGCCGGAAACACGTAATAAAAGGGGAAAAAAAAAATCAATACAGGCAGATCGCCTGCTCTGATACCATAAAGTGAATGAATTTATTGAGAATTCTTGAATGATTTACAATGACACCATAAAGGGTTTAAATAGATGTTTCATGCCACGACTTCTGATATAGAAAGATTTCTCAAAGATAATCCTAATCTAATCATACCTAATCAAATCCTAAATTCAAATTTAATTGATACTATCTAATTGTAAAGAGATACACTGATAATGATACAATGTATCTCATTCACTTTATTACAATAGGATATTTCCTAATGGGGACACGTGGCCACCTCCTCAAAGTGGATTTACCAAAACCAGTTATCACCGTGGAGGATTTGACTTCTTTAGAGAAAGAGTGTCGTACTAGTGAAGCCTTAGAGAACTTCTAGTGAGTGCCCTCACAAAAACTTAACAGTTGGTAAGTTGTTTTGAAATCTCACTATTCTATTCGAAGTTTCCTGAGAGATATTTGACAACAAATCATGTCGGTTGAGTGTTTTTAGGCTATGTATGGTCAAGTGAGTCATGAGAATTAGTGCTGATAAACTAGGGTCAAATAGAACGGTTTATGAAGATCAGTTATGCAGATTTTTTTGTGAAGTGTCTCCCAATGAACTTACCTTAACATCCAAAAGTCCAATTCAAAAATTACTTGTTTTGTATAATCTTCTTCTATGAGGGGTTCATTAGACATTCTAGTGAATGTTGTCCATTAGAATCTCTTTGTTTATGTATGGAATGATTATAGTGAGCAGTTCTTCTAGAATCTCGATACATAGCATGTCTTTTGAAAATTCAACCATTGGATGTTTACTTGAGTTCCATAAGAGATACGTAGTAAAAAAAAATTAGGTTGATCTAATGATTCTAGACCGTTTGATTAGACTTTCCTTTGTCAACATATAACCCTCGGTGTTTATTAGATTATAGATGTATTATAGAAATTTCTAATTTTTCAACCTTCAATCAAATAGCCTAAAAGAGTTTGAAGTAGGAATCTCACCTATCTGAGTATCAAATAGCCTAAAAATGTTTGAAGTAGGAAGCTCTACTATCTGAGTAGCGTACAATCTTGTGCGCTAGTTAGCTTCCATTTTTCAGGCTTAACAATACCGACTTGAATTTTTTTATCACATCTCTCTCAAATGGTTCACTTTGACATCCAAAAATTAGATTTAAAAAAACCTGCTCTATATCCATTTTTCCTTGGGACTGCTCACTAGAAAATCTAGTGAGTAGCAACCTATAAGGCCTACACCAAAAGAAACCTTCAGCCTGAAGGCTCTACACAATACTAACCCATCCATTGCTTTTTCACTATATATCCTTAGCTACATCACTATATTACACACACACACGCATATGAGTATGATGAATTAGCCCAAACTTCAACCAGCTCAAAAACAGCACAAAAGCCTAATATTTGTTTTCAACGGAGCTTAAGCTAAGAATTCTACTTGAACTCAGACTAATCTCAATCCGGCCCAATTGCCACCTTGAGAGAGTATGCAGTGGTTAATGCATGGTATTCCTTTTTTCTATTTCTTTGTTTTTTCCCCCCTTATTTTTAAGTAAATTAGTTATGAGGAACCCTTCAAACCTAACCTGCCTACCAACACGGTTAACATAAATAAATATAGTTGTATTTCTCTAATTATATTAACATTTAAACCTAAAATTAATTATACTATTACTAAACACACAAATAATTTATTTTATTTTTTAAAAAATAAATTTATTTTTATTAATTTTTCATTAAACTAGAGTTCAATTTCTAATAAAACTCTTTTTATTTTAATATAAAAAATATCATTTATTTATAAATTATAATATTTATTTTCATAAAAGTATGTAATTTAAAGTTTAACATAAGTAAACTACTTAAAAACTATCAGTAATTGAGGTCATAAAACAAGTGATTTTTAAATAATAAGACTAGTGATTTTTTACTTTAATCATATTATATTTTCTATTAATAAAAAAATTAATACGTACAATCTATAATTATTAGTGAATAAATTTAAGGGTTATGACCTACCGAGTGGTCTAAAAACATTTGATGTGACTATTTTTTTCTCACCTCTAAGTGAGTTTCCCCTAAAACCTTAACACCTAAGAGGTGGTTTTCTATTCCAATCGTTGGACTTTAAGGTGAATTCTTTAAGAGACATGGGAAAAAAGATTGGCCAATAGGATATTTGTGGACCATATGATTGAAGGTTGGAAAATTAGAGATTTTTACAGCCTAAGTAGGTCTACTGAACCTTAAGGAGTTAGTGTTGACCAAATATGATCTAATCAGATGGTGTAAAAATATCTAATCAATCAGATTTTGCCACGCATCTCTCATGAGACTCACCTTAACATCCAACTATCGAATCCCAAAAAAACAAGGCACACATTGAAATTCTAAAAGGAGCCTGCTAATTAGAACTTCTATGAGCACGATTAATGAGAAAAATTATTTATTTATCTTAATAATGATCTTATGAGTCTAAAGATTGTTATTACTTTAATACGTAATTAAATGAAAAATATTAATGTATGAGCACTGTTAACATAAGAAAATTCTATAATAATGCGCTCTTTATTTGTAATTATAATTAAAATATATCATATAGAGATGTTATTTTTAATTAAATGTTATTAAACTATCTTTTTAATATGTAATTACGGATGGTTTAAAATATTAATTTGTTGTTTTAATAATTCTAAAGTGTTCTTTAGTGCACACTTACTAACTTTAATATGTGGGTTTTTAATTTCTAATTAAGTAATAAAGAAAAAAATTAAAAATAAATTTTTAATACTCAAATTATACAAAATAGTATAACTTTGCTGAATTCTATTTATTATTATAAATTACTACAAAGCTTAATGACTTTAATTTGTAAGCTAAGTCATTAGCCCGAGGATCACATATATTGATAATTTTAGTTAAAAAACCACTTATACAACAAGCACAACTTGACCTAACCGAACCGAACCCAGCCCAACCCGTATCAGCCAAAGTTGAGCCTAGGATTGAGAAATTAAATCTTGGTTTTGACTTAGGTTTGACACTTCCGGTTGAGAGTAAGGTGGGTTAGACATGGAAAAATTGGTTTACTATTAAGGTTGGACATGGGTTGTTGCATCTTTAGTTAATGCTAGGGCTGTCAATGAGCCTGCTCGATTCATCTCGAAATGAGCCGAGTTTGAGTTGGGTATTTGAGCTTGTTGAGCCGAGTAGAGCTAAATGAAAGGCACGATGTCTTAATGAAATTGAAGAACATGTTAAGTACTTGTATACAATTGCTATAAATGAAAAGCCATGAGTATGTTTGATGTTTAAAAGTGTTTTCCATGTCCACCATGTTGTTCGCAAGAACATACGTACACAATGTTTGCATGACCACGTGAAATGAAAAGTATGTTTTATCGCTAAGAATGATTTTGCTCAAAGTATATGTGACTCAATGTTTGTAAGAAAAGAATCAATGTTTTATAAAGAATGAATAAATGTTTTATAAGAAAAGTAAAGAAAAGAAAAGCAATAAATGATGCTAGTATACTTAGACCAGGTACGGGTACTAATCATCTGTTTCAAAATAAGTAAGAAAACGTAAGTATGAAATGATGCTCATATATTAGACCAGGTACGAGTACGAGTCATCTGTTTCAAAGAAATATAAAATTAAGTAAGAAAGCAATTAAAAGATGCTAGTATACTTAGACCAGGTATGAGTACTAGTCATCTGTCTCTAAGTAAAAGAAAGATATTATAAAAGTATGATTTTGAAAAGTAAGCTCGAAGATTTCTGTAAAGTATGGTTTATGAAAAGTATGCACATGTTTCGAAAGAAAAGAGATTATGGTTTTTGTACTTTGATTACAGTATGCATGTGTTTGATTAACTATGATATGTGTATTGTGTTAAATGTTTATAACATTGCTATCTAGTGGGTTGTATACATGGAGCTTTTCAATGCTCAATCGAACTATTATGCCAGCAAGTATACAGATGGATAGATGCGCTCTGGAACCATGGGTTGAGAAGGAGTATGATGAGGGGTCCTTGATAGATGGCCCTATGTTGAGTCTTGAGTGATGTAAGGGAGAGAAATGTATTTTTATAAACGAGGATGTTTGCTCTTCATTTTGGTTTTGTTGTAATACTTGGAATACAGTTATAAAGTTAAGAAATTTTAAGTTTCCGCTTTTAGAAAACTTTATATGCTCTTACAGATGGTTTGATGATGAAGTCACGAGCCAAAAGTGTCCAACCTCCTAGGGGGGATTTTGGGTTGCGACACTTGCACTATTATTTTAGGCTCGTTTAATCCAATTTTAACAAAAAAAATTTAAATCAAAATCCTAAAAATTAAACATGCTCATCAGATTCTCCCTCCAAAGAAAAATTAAGAAGTGAACATAATTATTCTCGTGAGTCTAATTGAAGAAACAAGATATAGACAATCTATAAATTTTAAAAAGATGAAGTATACCTCAATAGAAAAAATATATTTAACTTACTTAATTTTTATGTAAAACTAATATTTTTAGGATATTATAATTAGTACAATAAAATTAATCAAGCCAAGCCAAGTCGAAAACAAGCTCAATCATCATCAAACATTATCAAGAACATACATCCCATCTTTTCCTTGGTTTTAAAAAGCTCAATTTCATCAAAACATATGTTTTTCCCTTTCCTTTTCGTTAAAGAATAATAACAAAGTCATATAGTAGAGAGTATCTACCATTTTCCATCAAAACATCATGCTTCACACCTTGCTTTTCATAATTGGATTACAACAAGGATATCTAGTAGAAAATATCTACCTTTCAAGACCAATTCCCTATGGTCTTAGCGCTTTAGAAATGCTGAGGGATTGAAATCCAAGAAATCTCTACAAACACCCTTTGTAAAGCCCCAACTTCTCTCTCTTTTCTCTCAAACTATCTCCCAAAAAATTCTTCTAGCTTTGCTGTAAACCCTAGCCCACAAAAATGGGTTTATATAGGGGTTTTGAGATTGCTAAAACCCCAAAAGACCCCCAAAATGTCTTAGAAGGTTGGCCAAAAGCAAAAAAGGCAAAGGATTGGTCGATCGGAGGTATGCTCGGTCGACCGGACCATTGGCAACTCATTGCTCGAAAACCCCATACTAAAATGGGAGGGGGATCGGTCAACCGAATGCCTATGGGTCGACTGGACCACTTGATGGGTCAACCAAACTACCCTGTTTTGCCCTGGTTTGACCCTTCTTCTTGCCTTTTGACACTTAGGGTGTTTTTAACCCTTTGATCCTTGCACCCATTACACACCTAGGGTATTTTATACCCTTTTGTTTTTAAACCCATAGAATATTATTATACTCTTGTTTTGAGAATCAGCACACTCACATAAAACCCTCATTTCCCTTATCATAAAACTCAGGATACATGAAAAGCCTTAGTCCTTCACAAGCCCTGCGTATGGGCACTAATCACGGCACTATTCATAGCACGTGCACTCAAATTTCTGAGGCTCTACATCCTTCCCCCTTAGAAGAATTTCGTCCTAGAAATTAGGACGATAAGCAATCAAGGTATTTTCCCACACTTCACCTTGCTCACTTAACACACCGACTTAGCATCCTAAACATGACAAAGGGACATGCTAACCCAGCACCAACCAACACCTAGTCTAGGCACTAGCTTGTTGTCTGTACTTTCGTTTTATACACGACTATAAGTCAATCAAGTGCAAGAAAACCTCCATCACATATAATAGCATGCATATAAATATAGGGCAACAGACCAAAACATAACATCATCTTTTACAAAAATTCTATCTCCAAGAACTTTACACCACATCATTAGGTGCCTTGGCATCCTGCCCTAATATGACGAAGACTTGGCCTTGGTTAGCCTGGCGTGGCGGTTGTATGGGCCGCTGGGGCACAAACGCCTGAGAAAACCCCTGCTAGGTGGTTTGTTGACCTAGGGGCCTATTTCCCTACGGTCAGGCATGTAGCGGATGACTTGGACAATCTCAAATCGATCAAGTATCCCTGGCCACCACAATGATAACAAGCACCAGTGAGCGCACGACAATTCCCAGCTGGGTGCTTCCTCCTACAGTACTTGCAGAACTCAAACATAGGGACAGATGAAGTGGGCTTCTCCTATCGAGTGACCTGTGCAGTAGTAGTAGGGCAAGGGACCTGAGATGCAAAAGGAGATTTCTAAGCCTGTGAAAGCTCGGAGGCCTGATACGGGGTAGTTTTGGCCCTCTTCTTCGATGGCACTGAACCACAAGACTGGTAGCTAATCATGCCTCTCTCTCCCATGCCATTGTCTCCCTTGTCTAAGAACTCCCCGAAAGTCTTCTCGGCGATCCTTGCCTTGCCCATGATCTCTCCCCAGGTCCTCACATGGAACAAAGAGACCTTGTCTTGGATGAAGGCCCTCAACCCTCTCTCAAACTGTCTGATTCGTAAGTTCTCCGACACGATCAGATGCGGAGAAAATCTAGACAGTTCGACGAACTTGACCTCATATTCGGCCAGGCTCATCACTCTCTGCTCTAGAGTCAAGAACTCAACTTCCTTCTGTTCCTTGACGAACACAGGGAAGTACTGTATGTGGAATGCCTCTACGAACTCTACCCAAGTCCATGATTCCGCTACCTTGGCGGTATCCATCTGCCTCTGTGCAAATCTCCACCAATGTTCGGCTTCACCCTCTAGTACGAAGGAAGCCCAATCCACCATCTACTCATCAGTGCAACGAAACACCTTGAAAACCTTCTCCAGCTACATGATCTAAACCTTGACGGCCATCAGATAAATAGTCGCATAGAAAATCGAAGGCTACAGTTTTCTGAAGGCCTCAAGACCTGTGTTGTGGGGTACAGGAGGACGTACAAGTGCAGCAGCAGGTTGTCTGGCTGCAAGTATAGTCATGGTTTCTACCATTGACCCCAACAATTGGGTGAGGTCGGGTTGCCCATCACCCATCGGAGTTTCACCTCTACTACTCCGCGTGTGGTGCCCACGACTCCGAATCCTGCATCTCATGGTTGAATCCTGAGTACAACAGTAACTCATGACTCTAACTTGGAAACCAGTTTGCTAGGCTAAGCATATAATACGCACACAACATATAGCATATAACAACACGTAACAACACAACACATATAGTATAAACATACAATTTTCGATTTCTAGCAAAACTAGACCCTACATTCAATTGATATATCAATTGGTTTAAGATTAAGATTAAGTGATTAGTTTACACTTGGAATACTACTCCCTATACGGATCTATGTCTTTGCGCTGATAAATTTACAGCCCTGCTTAATACTGTTCTAAGTAAAATTTTATAAAATAAAATGACCTACACTTTAACATGGACGCATGTTTTACTGTTTATGGTATTGATATGCATGAGATTAGATATCAAATCAAAAATAATAAAAGTAATCGTGGATTAGGGCTCCATTGCCAACTATTATTCGCTTATTGGGGCCCTTGTTCTACTTGTGTTGACTAATTTTTTGGGTTCTAGTACAGCTGAGGGAAATCCCTACCGAGTCCGAAATGAGCCGTTTGTGGGGTCCCCACTCGTGGTCACATGTTCCCTTGTTGGAAGGACATTAAATGATGGTCTGGCACTATTAATTGGTCGGCTTTTATTATTATGCGTACATTTCATTTCAGTGTTTTCTTTCGTAAATAAAACCTAAAATGTTTATTTATTAACATTTTAGTCCCTGTATTTTTATGTTTAAAAACCTAGCCCTTTCGATTACTGTCTCAGAGGTCCTTTGCCATTGGTGCATTATTGGGTCGTCGGGCCGGGCGTCGAGTTTAATCTCTTAAACATGCTATTATAGCAGTTGAAGAGTACAAATCCATACCTACCTAATAACTATAAGTAATACATCGCCTACCTATGTTAAAATATGTAAATTAAAAATTATTATTTTTATTAATAATTACTAAATTGACTAGTTGTTACGACTGATCATGTTTGAAAGACCTGGCTCAAACCCGACCAAATTATAAATAAATTGAAAATACCTAATCCAACTGCAGCTACAAAAACTCAACCCCAACTTATAAAAGTTTACCCCCTGGGTTGTAGCCTAGTGGTTGTGGGATGAACCGTAGACCCGGAGGTCCTACGATCGACTCCTGGATGCATTTTCGTAACTTGTCGCCTACAGTGACTCATGGGGATTAGTCGGAGTCTTGAGTTGTGGACACCCACGATTATAAAAAAAAACTCATAAAAGTTTATTGGGATTAACAAGTTGGGTCAGAAAATTGCCACCCCTAACTTGCCCTTCCCTTATTATCTCTTATATTGACTCAAACTCATTAGTAACATCTGCAGTCGACATCGTATTTTTAATTAAAAGTGTATTAATATTAATTTGATCAACTTCATAGTGAAATCTTGATATTAATAAGTGCGTGACTCCCAAATAGCCTAATTTGAGACGCGGTCTTAGAAGACCAATCTCCTTCTTATAATAAGGGTAGCAGTAGGTTAAGTTGGATAGGTGTACCCTCAATTTCAAACTAAGCCTGTTTATAAACAGGTTAAATTACAACCTGTAAAAATCCAATAAGATATCACAATGTACCTAATCCAATAATAGATTACAATAGAAACTAATTGTTTAGCCAGGCTAAAGTAATATACAAAATTATTAAAATATTTAAACTTAATCTAATTTATAATAAATTTATAATTATACATTTATCAATAAATTAATTAAGTATTTGACCCAATGGTTTTAGAGTCAAACAGGAACCATCCCAATCAATGATAAACAGTTTGTGAAACAAAACCTCAAAATCATAAAACCGACTAGATTTGCGAGTCATGTCAGAAATTCCCATTTGTACTGAACTACTGATTACGCATATGTAGGTCAATGGATCGGATCCTGATCCGATCCGATCCGATCCGATTAGTGGGACTTTGGACCCTATATGTGATCCGTCGGATTAGAGGAATCCGATTATAATCGGATCGGATCCATATAGGATGATCCGATCCGATTAAAATCCGATTCGATTATAATAACTTCTTAAAATTATTTTAAATATATTACATAAATTTTCTATGCATAAATTATTAATTTTAAAAAAATTAACATTAATGAAAGTTAATTAAGGTATTATTAGATTTTTATATTATTAAAATAGAGTTTTTTTTTAAAAAAATAACCTTAATTGAATCAGATTAGATTCGGATCTTACAAATATAATCGGATTCGAATTGATTAATTCATGATCCGACAGATCTCGGATCAGATTCGGATATGTCGGATTCTTAATCGGATCGGATTCGGATCTAGGTAGATTCAGTCCCCGTTGACAATCCTACCCATATGTTCTCAACCCGGTCCTTGATAGTTGTAAATTTTGATTTTTTTCATAATCGGATCCGTCGTCAACCCGTTAGGTGACCAGTTTCAGTTCAATCATATCTTTTTATTAATAATTTTTTTCAATCAATTTTTTGATTATTATGATTTTTCTGGATTTTATCACCGATTCTCCAGTTAAACCGGCTTATTATTCCGATTTTCAATTTTAAGGCCGATTTTTAAAACAGTCCAATTTTGTTGGTTTAAGGGACTAGTTGACTAGTCGATTCCCGATTTTATCGGTTCAACTGGCAGTCCGATTTTCCAAACACCGCCTAAATTAAAATTCAAGCCAAAATTTTTAATTTCCATGTGGAATTTGCTCACAACCATTTGCACTTAAATTGAATTCAATTGCATACATGTCATCATGTATGGAGTAGATGAGGGAAAAAACTGCCTGGAAAAACAAATTCCTTTTTTTTCTCTTTTAATCCGTACATAACACATATGCAATTGAATTGCAATAGGTATGATCTGATATACGAGTGCAAGCCCCAAACACAACAAAGTCCGATTTTTTCAAATAAGTGCAACAAGTGATGTTGTTGCCATTAACAGAGATAGTCTGACACTTGTTATCACCACCTTACGTCTAAGGAAGACTGCCAATGGGCTAACATTTCTGTTTAGAGAGAAGGGGAGAGTGCATTAACAGGAGAGTGGGACTCACATTCCCTTCCCACACTAATCACGAACTCACAAAAAGTCAAAAACTCGAAGGATGTAGGTATTTAAATAGTGAAAAAATGGTGACTATATCATAAATATCGAAAACTAGAAGGGTGGTATGGCAAAGCAAAACCTTATTTCTCATTCAGAAAAAGTAAAAAAATCAGAGTATGGACTCTGACCGTTCATTGAAGAATGTACGTATGTGATTGAAGGCAGTTGGAGTCACGTGTATGCCACGTAACACACACGTCTACATCAAAGGTGCTACTCCTGCACGTCCCAGCTCTCTATTTCTTTCCTCACTCTTCTAATTCTAATGCAAACCAGAGCATTCAGCTTTATCTGTTTCTCATTTCAACTGTAGATTACTAAGATTAAGAAGATCTGCTCGCTAGGGTTAGGGTTTTGAAAGATTTCGATTTTCTTCTAATTTGGTCTAGATTTTGATCTTCAACTGGTAATAAAGCTCGAGACTTTTGGGATTTTTGTTTCCTTTTTCTTTCTCGTTGTGATACGTATCAATTCTCTTCGACTATGATATCTGATTCTGGTAATTTGTAGTTGTTATACGAGAAATTTATCAAACAGATAAAGGGTGGTGGTATATCTTCTCTGAGAATGATGATCATAAAGGTATGGTCGCAGATTTTAATGTGATTTTGTTGATAGTTTTTGGCAAAAAAATCGAAACTTGCTCTCTGTCCCTGTTTTTGTTTCTCTGATAAAAATGGAATTGGATGGATAAATGTTTCTTCTAGGAGTTCCTGCAGTTTTCAATCTCAATCTTGAATGTTTTACTATCAGAAAGATACTAACTTGAAGCACAAACAAGAGGATGAATAAGAACTATAAGTTAATTTTCCAATTTTTTAAAAAAAATTTTCTTATGATTTGGGTTTTTCGCAGTCTAGGGAGAATTCGAATTCACAGTAGGCAATGTCGAGGCAGAATCGCAATATGGAGGGTCTAATCAGGGGACCCTGCAAAATCCGAAAACGAGGCTGTTCATCATCGTCGTCATCTTCCTCATTAGTGCACAATTACAGGTTCAAAAGGGCTATTTTGGTAGGGAAGAGAGGAGGATCAAGTACCCCTGTTCCGACATGGAAGATGAGTTCAAGATCTCCTTCTTCCAATGTGGGAATTGTTGAATCTCCGAAATACCCACCATCTCAGAATGGTGGTAAAGTAAAGCCAACTCAAGTTTCTGCCCGGAAGCTCGCCGCCACTCTGTGGGAGATGCATGATATTCCTTCACCTCGAGTGAAAGAGGATTTAGAGGAAAAATTAATTAAGAAAGAGATGAGAGGCAGAGAGAGAATCAATAGGTCAGTCCATTCTGGTTCTCTCCCTCGACATTTATCGGATCCATCGCATAGTCCTGTTTCAGAGGTGGGTTTCAGTGATTTTTTCTTTTGATTTTTGGTTTCCTGAGATTGAGAAATTTGAGGTGCTTTGTGTTTCTTTGTTCATTGAATATATCTGTCATTTTATCTTATCAATTTTGTAGAGAATGGATCGATCTGGAACTGGTAGTCACAGGAGAAGACCGTCGGCTGGTTCTCAGAGGCTTCGGCTTACTGACTATAATGTTGGAGGTTTGGATTCTGTTAGCAATTCCAGTTTAATGGAGGTAAACCCCAAGTCTAGCCTCCTCTTTCTTTAGAGCTCTTCTAAAGTCATTTTGTCTATGAATGATGTCTTGGTTTTTTTTCCTCTTATTACTTGGAATATTTACTTCTGATAAGCATGGCTCAAAAACCCGAAAACTTGACTCAAAAGTTAGCGGGGTCAAGTAACTTGGGAAACTCACAAAAACTCGATTCAGCCCTATATATATATACCAATTAGGCAATTACCAATTTCTTGACATTTTATCCAAGATTGAACTTCAAATAACTTGAACCAAAAAAACTTGTAAAACTACACATTAATTTGAAAAACCAATAACTTGTGTGTGTTTAGATTACCTCTTCAACAAAAAAAAAAACTATAAATAACTTGAAAAACCTGGGTTAAAATTTAAAAGAACCCAAAGCAGATTGGTTTTGCAGCCTCAAACCTAAAAATCAGGTTTAACAAAACCCATAGACTTTGCAGCCCCAAAAAAATATGATGCAAGAACAGTGTGACGTTTGAGTTTTTGTTTTAAAAATACCCTTCGTGACTCGACTTAGTTTGGTGAGTCAAAAAACTTGACTCAACTCGACTGAGTCACCTGAGTAACTCGCCGAATAGTGTCTCCTTGAGTTTTGAGGCAACTCGAAACTTAGTCGAGTAGAGTAATGAGTAGAGTAACTCGGCCGAGTTACTCGGGTGATTCGCTGAGTTCTCAAACTGCCGATAAGAACCAAATTCTAAGTTGAGAACTTGAAAATTCCAAAATAAGGTCGAATTTCTGAAGACTTCTCAAGACCTTTGGGTTTTCCTCTTCAATGATATATTAATTTGTGATCAAATTAAGAAAAAAAATGACAAGAAAGCATAAGTATATTGATCTCATCTTTTGCACTGCAGATTGAGACTCGATCTAGAGGCATGACTCCTACAGGATCCATTGTTGGAGTTAAGGCGCGTTTGAAGGATGTCAGTAATGGTCTGACCACATCTAAAGAGCTTCTGAAAATTCTCAACCGGGTTTGGGGTCTTGAAGAACAAAATTCATCAAGCATGTCCCTTGTCTCAGCTCTACGTGTCGAGCTTGAACGGGCTCGCATGCAGGTTGATCAGCTAATCCAAGAACAGCGATCTGATCGCAATGAGATCAATTACCTGATGAAGCGTTTTGCAGAAGAAAAGGCAGCATGGAAAAGCAAGGAGCAAGAAAAGATTCAGGCTGCTATTGAGTCCATTACTGGAGATCTTGTAGTGGAGAGGAAACTGAGGAGACGAACTGAGAGCTTGAACAAGAAGCTAGGTAGAGAATTAGCAGAGACAAAGACATCTCTCTTGAAGGCAGTGAAAGAGCTTGAGAGTGAAAAGAGAGCAAGAGAAATAATGGAACAAGTCTGTGATGAGTTAGCCAGGGGTATTGGAGAAGACAAAGCTGAGGTGGAAGAACTGAAAAGGGAGTCTGTAAAGGTTCGGGAAGAGGTGGAGAAGGAAAGGGAAATGCTTCAGCTAGCTGACGTTTTGCGTGAGGAGAGAGTTCAAATGAAGCTCTCCGAGGCTAAATATCAATTCGAGGAAAAAAATGCGGCAGTGGAAAAGCTGAGAAATGAGCTTGAAGCCTTTCTGAAAGCCAAAAGTGCAAAAGAAAATGGAGGTGGGTCTCTGAATCATGAGAGCAATGGGGACATTGTGGCCTATTTGAGTAAAACTCATTTTGGCTCTTACCATAGCGAAGGAAAAGGAGAGGATGAGGGAGAAGTAGAAGAGGAAGAAGAAGATGACTCTGGTGAAAGTGATCTTCATTCCATTGAACTTAACATGGACAACAACAGCAAGAGCTATAATTGGACTTATGCTTCTGGGGCTATTCAAGAAGATCCAAAGAGAGTCTCCATTGAGGAAGAAATCAAAGGGAGGAAGTCTACCTCTGAGAAAATACCAAGGGGAAGAATTTCTCTAGAAAGAGGCCTTTCAGACGGAATCGAATGGGAATTAACTGAAAGTCATCAAAATTCAGGTGGTGGGTTTGATTGGGAAAGATTTTCTGAGCTTGAGAAGCAACCTCGGAGACAAGATTACGGGGATGAAACCCAGAGATATAACTCCGTGAAGAGTCTTAGGGACCACATATTGTCTGGTTCTATAAAAGCAACAGTCCAAGGCTTCGCCAGTCCGACCCGGGAATGGGACCAACCTTGGCCTTCACAAGATCCTGGCAATTTGTCTCAGGAAAGACCAACCGTGATGCAGGGGACCAGTTTGAAGGCGGGACAAGTGGAAGCCAGAGGAGAAAGGCAGAATTCAAGACATTCGAGACGTTAAGTTTTTTACTTCTGTTCATCGACTAATACTTTGCTTGCATTTCCTAAGATTTTCTTTCTGCTCGACTCGCTCTAATAGCTGCTGAATATGTGTTAATCTATTGTCAAATTTTTGGAATATAAGACTGTTTCTGCTTGTGGAAAGCTGTGTGAGTTGAGTTGATACTCTTCTGTACAAATAGTCTCTGGGCAATATATATGCTACAAATACCAAATTGTTGTAGTTCTACTTTTTTGTTTTAGTAGCAAACATCTCTGCCTAATTCTCCTATATTTTGAACTCAATGAATCTAGAAAAATAAAATTTCACTAAGCCACAGCTCAAGTTAATTTGGTCAAGTAAACAGTCTTGTAAATATGAGACTGTTTAAGAACTCTTAAACAGAAAACAAGTTGGACATTTCACCTATCTGTAAACGAAATTATCATATTCACGACGATTCGCTTATGACCCCATCCCAAAGTTTAAACATAAAAAACTAATCGTGAAATATACATGTAAACAAATAGCTCAGTTCCCTCTAGAGAAGAAGTAAAATAGCTCAGTTTCCTCTAGAGAAGAAGTAAAATAGCTGAGTTCCCCCAAATGACATGCTCTAGAGAAGAAGTTCAAGTTCAATAGACTTGGGAGATGTGGTTGGATACTGGTCTGAGATATTTGAATCTATTATGGCATGAGAGTTGCTGCCTTAGCGGTAGGTTGGGTCAGATACCCTGGAAGTCTGGAACAGCATCCTGTTGGCTACCATTTGCAAAACACATAGGAAAGATATACATAGTTTTTGAAGGTTAATATCTTGGATTTGACTAATCACCAAAAAGTTATATTAGGTATATAGATATTGCTTCAATACATGTTTCTCCATTTCTAAAGTAAAATTAAGTATTATTATGATTTAAAAAAAAAAAAAAGAACGTAGTTGTTTTGTTCTCTTAATCGAAGCAATATTTACATGTCCTATTTCAGCATACTAAACATTGATAAACTCGATATAATATAAGTAGAAAATGAATCACTTCCATCCAGTTTTTTCTTCTAAATAAACTAAATTTTCTGTTTCTGCACTCTGCACCCCCGGTGTAAGGATACATATTGATATATAACCCATTATTGCAGTGACTTTACCAAATCTAGTATGACTCCTTTGTTCAGAAAAGAACGAGAACTATGCTCTCAATTTTGGCATATTTACAGGCATCGTTTAGCACAAGAATTTTGCCGTAGGTTAATTTCATAAACACCTTACCCTTCCTAACGACGGGTCTGGAATGCGAGTTCCCCATGAACCCTTATTCTCCATCTACTTTATAGGATGCACCTTTGTCTATTGGGAAAAAATCTGGTTTGGAAAATCTGGGTTTTTATAAACTTTGATCCAAAATAAATGTAGGACCCACACGGGTTTTGAGGCGGGTCCAAGTGGATCCGTGTTCTCCTCTATGAGGAGATTATCGTGATATATTTATTTGTCCAAAACAGTTAAGTGGTGAAAGAGAAATTAACTTCAAAGTGAGCCACTTGAACATGTGTTATAAGTTGAAGAGTGGTATAGAATAATAATCTCACTTCAGAAAATTATTGAAATCAAAGTTGGTTTATATTACCTTGGAGTAAAGGATGGGCCCTTGGGATACTCAAATTTTGCGAACGAGTGAGCACCTATCCAAGGGTGGAACCATGCAACCACACGCACGCGCGTGCTGCTGCCGCCGCCTGCCCCGAGCCGTGCCCCACCCGTGTCCATTCGCGACTGGTTGGGATTGTGGGCCTTAAGCCCAGGCCCCTGGCTAAAACCCATTCAACTTCAACTATAAACCTAACAGGTTTTCTATCCAACAGTCATGTCTGTTCGTATTTAAATTCAAACCCAAAAGGCATGACTTTTTTGGATAGTCTCCTCAGCCTATTATTAAAGGCTTCTCAATTGCATTTTCTGAAGTACGAATTTGATAATCTTTTGCTTCGTAGTATCTTCATTCTTCTACGTACTTGTCAGTTTGCATCAAGAGAGAGTCATGTCCACATCCCTGGTTCGCTATCTCTAAGTTTCTAGTGGTAGTACTAGAGGCGTGATTGTTGTATCTTGGGAGACAAGTTGCTACAGACCGTGACCATCGTAGCGGAGCAATATTTGTCTTAAGGACATTAAATCCAATTCAAGCCTCAATCAGCTCTGCATCTTCTGATCTTTTATTTCGTTTCTTTATTCTGTAATTTGCATATCTTGATCATAACATAAAAACAATTTTAGAAATAAACTCCAACATTGTCATTGCAGATATTTTAGTGGCAGCCGTCTCTACTACCTGACTCTTGCATTACCGATTAGATTTGACTTCATAGACAACCCATATTGTTACGTACGTTTCAGACCGATTAGCTTGTGGCTATGCGAAGTTCTTGACATTCTTCTTCTCGTATCTTTATTCAGTTACATGGTCATCTGTTTTACCCAATTATGGTTTTTATAGGTTTATCAGAATTGTCTTCTACTAAATTGACCGGTTATCTCTTTGGCCTTGTCACATTGTCTTTATTTTTGGCTGTTTTTTCTCATTTTGAATATGAACAAAAAAGGGGACATGCATTTCCTCGAGTTTTTATACTCCTAACTCCTAAGCGGATTGCAATTTAATTATAAGAGCTGACACTTGATTAGCTTGATATATTTTTATCTATTCATTAGGTTTTCGGGTACATATAATTGCTAATTACTGGGTTATCATTGGCCATTTTAAAACCTAAAATTTCCTGGTTCATGCTTCCTTTTATACAATTTTTTCTTACATATTTGCTTTCAAGCCATCTTTTGTATACCTCATGCAATTCATTTGAAAAAACATTCAACAAGTAGTTTTAGAATAATTGCTCTGCCCTTTTCCCATAATTTATTTTAATATGATTTTGTCAAGTCCATGAGGCATATAGAGGAACCATTGTTCTTAAAAACGATTTCGCATCTTTTACTCAGATTGCATGATTCAGATGAACTTTGAACAAAAATCATCCTGTGATTTAATAACATCTTGTCTTAATAAGGTTGCACAAATAATATCAATACACACAAAATCCTCTTACTTGTATACGCAAATCATGAAAGCATGGAAATAAGATTAGGGGGATTCAAATAGAAACATGAGGGAGGAAGGTGAACAGTTTCTTTTCTGTTCTCAAAAGGAAGAAAACTAGTGTCGCATGTCATTGTATATGTATGCTTTTTATTCTGAGGTCTAGCATTCTTTTGGTTTCCTCTAATCTCTCAATTTGAAGAATCGTCATTTTATTATAATTTAATTTGAAAAACAACTTTCTCTCTTCAATATAATCAAAACGATAAAATTACTTAATTCTTAATTGCTACGTTTTAAGCAATATATAATGTTAAACGAATTTATTATAACTTATGATAGTAAAAGGTAAGAAAAAAAATTACAATCTAAATGAGGATAGCATCTCAAGAACTTTATCCCATCATTATCAATCATAAATTAGAAATGATAATTTATGAATAAAAATCATACGAAATAACTGTGTTTTGTCGAGCCAAATACATTTACATGTATTTAGAAGACAATGAGCCACCCCCCCCCCCCCCCCCCCCCCCCCCCCTTATTTTTAATTTTTTTTTTATTACATTGTATTATAATTTTTTTTTTTTACTATTTTTTATATGTAGTGCCCCTAAAATAACTCTAGTTAGTTGACATGTGGAAAGTTTGGCCCTTAAAAAATTTGTAGTTTTTTTTTATATGTATAATATAAAAAATTAAATATAATTAATTTTATTCATAGCAATGACTAGTGGACTGTGCATTTGGCTAGATAGTTGAAAGCCGATCCACGCCTCATTTTTAACACTCTTTAAGCTTAATTAAATTAAGGCTAATAATATTTTTTTAAACCAAGGTTGTATGGATGAACCCTAAGGTGAGTAGATCTTAACCACTGTTGGTGGGTGTTTAGAAGGGGTCATGGACCAATGAGGACGGGCATCCAACTACATTGCCAAAAGCGCAATCCACTATCTAGTTTCCTTTTATTTATACTAGCAAAGACCCCGTGTGATGCACGATAATAATTAAGAATATCTAAAATTAAATAATATTATTTATTTATTTAAATATTGAGTAATATTTTAAGAATATTTCATAAATTTTATTTTTAATAGTATTAGTTTTGTATTAATTAATTTTATAATAATAATAATCTATTATTATTTTAATACCATTTATAGGAAAATCATAAGTTATTTAGTATTAAACTTAAATTAATACACCCAAGAGTTGGAGATAAGTGAGAACTCTATAATAGTGGAGATAGATAGGACTATAGGATGAGATAATAGGTTCCAAACCTGTAAGAGTTAGAGATAAGAGAGGAGTCTGTAATAGTGGAGATAGAGAGGGCTCTAGGATGAAATAGTGGGTCACAAATTTGAATGGTGGAAATGAAAGAGAAAAGTCACATATCATCTCCAAAATAGAACTTATGAGATTGGAGGTATTGAAGTTTGGAGAGCAAAGAGTTTGATAACTGATGACTTAAATCAAACGATGTAGATTAAAGAGGGAAGCCACATGGCATCCCTAGGATTGAACGTATAAGTCTTTTGGGTGATAGAGATGTGAGAGAGAAAATTTAGGAGAAGTTAAAGGTTGTTTTGTTTGACGTCAGTTTGTAACTGATGACCTAAATCAAACGGTAGAGATTAAAGAGGGAAGTCACATGGCATCCCTAAGATTGAACGTATAGGATTCGAGAGATTGAAGTTTGGAGAGCAGGGAGAAAGTCTTATTTCTTTATATTATAGTATAGATAATAGCCTTAAAAGGGACATGTTATGGTGTGTGTTTTCCTTCCGTTTGACTGTAGCTTTGCTGTGTGGTATTATTACCTTAGACCAAAAAAATTGGACCTTAATTAGAATGTAACATTAACGAACAATCACACTCACTCTCTTGTTTCCGCTCACAATACTAATTTATCACACATAGGATGCCATTTAGAGACACTTGCCAATCCAATTTTTGTAAACCGAATTGGACGGCTACCATTGCAAGACCACGCTCAAAGGCATTAACGGGCTTGACCACCAATTTATAGCAACCAGATGCAAACATGTAGATGCACAGCACACAAAACAATGTCACGCCTTTGGACTTCACCATTTGTCTAAAATCCTCTATGTAGATACACAGTACACAAAACAATGGCATACCTATGGACTTCACCATTTATCTATAATTATCTAAAACATGAGCATTGCTACGTGCACCTTTTTTGGTTGTCAGGTTGTTTTTAATAATTTCAACCAACAAATCAAAATGACGCGACTCAAAAAAAGTGTCATATTATTTTGTCTTCTTATATAACTAGTAGGATGCATGTGCGATGCATGTGAGAGAAAAGGGAGGGGGAGAGATTGGGAAGAGGGACCCTAATGACGAATATTTTGAGAATGCGATGCATGTGAGAAAAAAAGGGAGGGGGAGAGATTGGGAAGAGGGACCCTAATGACGAGTATTTTGAGAAAAAAATTTAAAGAATATTTTGGGTAGAAGAGTGTTTACCCCAATCGCACTGCAAAACTTTCCACAATGCAAAAGTAGACACGTGGAAATGCTTGATATTTACAAGATTAAAAAATATAAAATTAGAAAATGTTTGACATTTGTAATCACCACATTGCGTCAATAAAAGATTGCGACTGGAGCTAGCAAAATCCTTTTGAGTATAGAAACTTGAGAGACATTTTGGATTTAAAAAATTATAAGAGATGCATTGGGTATAAAAATATGAGGGGATATTTTTAGAACGAAAAATTTTTAGGGACATTTTGGGTATAAAAAACATTGATGACACTTTAGATATATATAAACTTGAATGATATTTTAGAAATGAAATATGGGCAAACTTAAGAAGCATTTTGGATTAAAAAATTTGTGAGAGGCATTTTGAGTATAGAAATTTGACTTAAGAGCATTTTAGGAGCTAAAAAATATTTGGGACATTCTGAGTGTAGGAAAAAATTAGAGGCATTTTGGGTATAGATTACTTGACTTAAGGATATTTTGTCTCTATTAAACCTTATTAATCGTAGTTAAGATTCATTAATTTTAGGGTCCAACAATCTAACCTTAGTTTTTAGAAAATATGTTTTTTTTTAAAAAAATTAACCTTAGGGTTAAAAAAATTTAACATTTTTTTTTTTGAAATATTTTTTTCTTCTAAAAACCCATGTTAGATTGTTGAATCCTAAAAGTTAATAAATCTTAACCATAGTTAATAGGGGTTAGAATGGACCTATGTTGACCTATAAGTATGATTGAACTCTCTTGAGTTCAATCGAGATTGGCTGTGATTCAATCTCGTGGGGGTGGGGGGCAGAGAGGGAAATGAATGATGATGTGAGAGGTTGATTGTGAGTTGGGGGAGAATGGAAGGGATGAAATGACCATATCATCCTTCCAAAAATTTCAACCTTTAACAAACTATGATTTACAATTTTTTTATATATTTCATTACATGAATCATTATAAAAAGGCATTTTAGAAATAATTGATTATTCAATCAACGTTTTGAACAAAAGATCTACGTGCTGCAAAATCCTTGCAAATCAAATAAAAGATGTGCTGCCTTTCCTGATTAGAGGGAATCAATTGGCATTCATTAAGGGGCGAAGATCTCATATAGCATCCTTCTTACTCATAAGCTTCTCCGCAACTACCATACGGATAAAGGCCAATCCAGGTCTGCGATCAAGATTGATCTTCTTAAAGCTTTCGGCTCAGTGAGATGAGACTACTTACTGAAAAATCTGGACTTGATGGGGTTCCCGCAACAATTCATCAATTGGCTCTCACCATGTTTCTCATCTCCTAAATTTTTGATCGCCGTGAATGGTTCTCCGTGCGGGTATTTTTAAAGCTCTCGTGGTTTGCGTCAAGGTGATCCATTATCTCCTTTCTTATTTGTTATTGCCGTGGAAGGTTTATCTGCTCTTCTCTGGATAGGGCTTTCTTATCCGGCTTAATCCCTCCTCACCCCAGGTGCGCGGACCCCCTTATCTCTCATGTTAGTTTTGTTGATGGCCTCTTCGTTTTTCTTAAGGCATATTTATTTCTTATTTCTCTTAAATTTTGGGCCTAACTCCGAATCCTTCGAAGAGTCAGATGTTCTTCATGGGTTCCTCTATGCTCACTCAACAGGCTTTCAAGAATAAGTTAGGTTTCTTTATCAGGAAGTTGTTGGTTAAGTACCTTGGTTTGCCCCTTGTTTCTGGCTGTCTCTCGGCTCGCGATTGTCAGCCTCTGCTTGATCGCATCAGCTACAAAGTCAAGAGTTGGAAATCTAGTTGTCTCTCTTATGCTAGCAGAGCCAAGCTCATTAAGTTGGTCCTAAATAGCCTTTACATCTATTGGACTCGCCTCTTTTTCATTCTGAAAAGGAACTTGAAGATTGCTGAACAAATTTGCTGCCGGTTCCTTTGGGCAAGTCATACCTTCGCAAAAAAAAACCACCTCATCGCTTGGGATCAAGTTTGTAGTCCACAAAATGAAGGAGGCGTGGGATTTCGCAAGCTGTCATATTGGAACAAAGCTGGTCTGTTGTGCCAAGTATGAATTTTGGGCCTCTTTGTGCCAAGCAAATCTCATCAAAAGTCGTAATTTTTGGTATCTGAAGATCCCAACTGATTGTTTATGGGTCTAGAAAAAGATCCTTCAGTTGAGAGATTCGGCAAAAGTTGTAATAGTCCATACCATTGCAAATGGGCAGGGCACGTCTCCGCAACATGACCCTTTGACCCCCTCGGGATCTTACTTGAAGCCTTCGGCAACCGTATGCTATACGATTCAAGCTTACCCATTGATGCTCTGGTTTCTTCTATCATTAATAACCACTCTTGGAGCACGCTTCCTGCCATTTCTGTGGATCTACTTATGGCTTGTGTAACGGATAAAATTCGTAAAAAGGAGTAAAAAGAAGGGGTAAAATAGGAATTTTTCATGCTCACAAATTCTGACAATTTTGCCGACCTAAGCCCACTTGGGCTATGTACTGGCTCACTTGAGTGTTGTCTGACAGGCGATCTTGTCATGACTGCACAAGTCATGATGACTCCAAATGCCTATACATAAGCAAGAATCACCAGAGAGAAAAAGAGGATGGTGCGAAAGGCAAGGAGGATGGCGTCTTACGAGATGTTAGATTCAAATTTCTTGGCAATAATCACCAACTTGAAGATTCAGCCTCTAATCCGTACAAAATTAGTTATTAAACCTTCTATTTGGTGCGCCTGGAGCCCTCCTTCTCAAGAGTCCTGGCTTATCTGTTAGACCAGGAGCAGCTGGGTTTGGAGGAATCATTCGAGATCACCAAGGTAATCCATTGGTTGCCTTTGCTGAAGGCACCACGGGTTCAGATGTTTTGCAAATGAAAATCCTTGCTATTGCTAGAGGTCTTGATGTTGTGACTGAATATGGTCTCACAAATAGTTCTACTGCTTCTGATTCCTTAAATGCTTCTAGATACCTCTCTAAGAAAGATCCGCCTCCTTGGCATCTCAGAAACTTAGTGGCGACCACCAGGCAAAAGATGGAACTTCTGCAAGCGTTTTCAGTCTCTCGTGTCTGGAAAAAGACAAATATGATAGCTGATTTTTTGGCTAAATTTTGTAATGATATAGATTCTATAGTTTTTTCCCGCTTCAATTTCCTACAGCCTTGTCATCTCTTATTCAAAAGGACTAATCGGGATGTGTAAATACCTTAGAATGTAACATTTCTCTATTTATTTTATATATCTAGTAGGGGTCCGCCTAACCACCAGCTTAACCTCAAAAAAAAAAAAAAAAAAAGCACAATTCTCTTTATAATAGTAGAGAAGAGAAAATAAGGGAGAATGTACAACCGGAAAGTAGACATAACATTGCTCCTAAAACATTTAGACAATTTTCATGGTGATTAAAATACATCCCGATAAAAACATTATGCTTTTCTAATATTTCCAAAACTTTGGGCCGCTTTGGTGGTTTCCTTGGTGCTTTGGACTCTAAAGTTCCATCTTAGGATTTCTCCTATGAACAAATTTCCATTACTTGTGTGAAAGAGCATAGCACATGAGGGTAGGCTTAATGTAAAGGTCATAATCTGTACCATTCGAGACTGCTAAGTTGGTTTTAGCTTTCTTGTATGAGCTTAACCCCTTTCTGATTTACCATATTTGGATTAATCACTTGTGGCTCCCAAAAGAGTCTTGGGTTGAACAAATTAGAATGCTACTTAAATAGAGTGAGGCACTACACGTGGTCTACTTGAGTTGTCTTATGTTATATCACATAATTCCTGTAACGACCCCAAAATCCTACTAAGGCTAAAATAGGACTTTGGAATCGTCACATTCACTTAACCTGCTTAAAACCATGCATACAAGGCTATTACACGAGTCTCCAAAAATGAGAGGATGGCGCGAAAGGCAAGAGAGAAGAGAAAGGGCAAAAGAGGAAGAGGAAGAGGAAGAAGAGAAAGAGGAAGAGGAAGAGGAAGAGGAAGAAGAGAAAGAGGAAGATCTGAGAAGCTTGAGTCCCTCACACCCCTACCCTGAAGTGCTGTGCAGGCGGCCACTCACCTGATTCTCTCATCTTCCTTGGGTGTTCTCCGGCTACTTGATGCTCTTTATGGCCTTACAAGCATTTATGGCCACTAGATTCTCGCAAATAGGCCATGTCCGCCTGATGCTCTTCATGAATGGTCACACTGCCACTTGCAGGGTCTTGCAATTGGTTAGTTGTTGAGTGCAATCACACTTGAACTTGTGCCTGCCGATGTGAATAGTGCTGAGCTCGTTGTCGCGTTGCCTGCTGTGAATAGTGCCGAATACATTGTGCTGTGAATAGTGCCGAATATGTTGTGCTGTGAATAGTGTCGAATACGTTGTGCTGTGATTGGTGCCGAGTCCGTGGTCACGTTGCGTTGTGCATAGTGCCGAGCTCGTTGTCCGTTGTCTGATGTACAACGTACCCGTCGTGAGCTGTACAACGTACATGTTGTTTGCTGTACAACGTACACGTTGTCTGCTACACAACGTACCCGTTGTCTGATGCACAACGGATGCACAACGTATACGTTATCTGAGCTATGTGGTCTGAGCTATGTGGTCAGTGCTACGTTATCGGTGCCTTATCCGTGCTACGTTGTCAGTGCCTTGTCCGAGCTATCTTATCAGTGCTAGAGCTACGTCTTCCGAGCTACGTCCTCTGTGCCTTCTGAGCTACGTCCTCTGTGTCTTATCAGAGTTATGTTGCCAGTACCTTATCCGAGCTAGAGCTACGTTGTCAGTGTCTTCTGAGCTATGTTATCGGTGCCTTATCCAAGCTGCGTGGTCTGAGCTACGTTGTATGTGCCTTATCAGAGCACGTTGTCAGAAATACGTTGTCTGTGCCTTGTCCGAGCTGCGTTGTCAGAGCTACGTTGTCGGTGTCTTATCCGAGCTACATTATCAGAGCTCGTGTCTGAGCCATATTCTTTGTGCCTCCTGAGCTACAATCTCCAGAGTATAACACCAGAGTTCGTCCTCAAGTGCATATACCCAGTGCCTCACCAGAGCTCGTCCTCAAGTGCATATGCCCAGTGCTCTCACGATAAGTATCTCTATACCAATGTGCTTGTGCTTGTGCCTTGTGCCTTATACTGTGCTTGTGTCTTGTGCCTTATATTGTGCTTGTGCCTTGTGCCTTATACTGTGCTTGTGCCTTATACTGACTTTATCATCGGAGCTTATTTCAGGGTGCACACCCACCCCCTCAGGCTCATTCACAGGTGGAGTTTTGCTATCATTCCTCTACCAGCTAAGCAGCTACAGACGCGTGGCATGTACGGGATTTTTTCCCTTTCAGCTTGGAATGAACTTTACAAAGTGGAGATTATCTTGTCTTTAACCAATGATGAAGTCATATGGAGGCCTACCACCTCAGATTCTTACTCGATTCGATCAGCTTGGAATAGCATCAGAACAACAAACATTAAGAAGGATTGGTCCTTCATTCTTTGGGATCCTCACCATATCCCTCGCCACTCCTTCATCTCTTGGCTTGCATTTTCTCAAGACATGTTGCTGAAACTCAAGGTTATTCAATGCTCCAATTACAGTTTTTGCTGAGCCCACCCAGAGAACATTGCTCGCCTTTTTTTTTTAATGCTGTTACACCAAACCAATATGGAGCTTTTTCCTCAATCTCTCCCGATATAGCAACAGATCTATCCATCCTTGGCCTGATGAATTAGCTTGGTTTACATCTGAATTCAGAGGTAAAAATATGATTGACAGTATCAAACAGATCTCTTTCTGTGTCACCATTTATTTCATCTAGTCTGAAAGGAATAATCGTATTTTCACCAACATTTTCAAGTCCAAGGAACACATCATCCAGAAAATCTTACGAGATGTTAGATTCAAATTTCTTGGCAATAATCACCAACTTGAAGATTCAGCCTCTAATCGGGAGTTACGTTCTTGGAGCGGTGGCAGATCCGTACAAAATTAGTTATTAAACCTTCTATTTGGTGCTCCTGGAGCCCTCCTTCTCAAGAGTCCTGGCTTATCTGTTAGACCAGGAGCAGCTGGGTTTGGAGGAATCATTCGAGATCACCAAGGTAATCCATTGGTTGCCTTTGCTGAATCAGATGTTTTGCAAATGAAAATCCTTGCTATTGCTAGAGGTCTTGATGTTGTGACTGAATATGGTCTCACAAATAGTTCTACTGCTTCTGATTCCTTAAATGCTTCTAGATACCTCTCTAAGAAAGATCCGCCTCCTTGGCATCTCAGAAACTTAGTGGCGACCACCAGGCAAAAGATGGAACTTCTGCAAGCGTTTTCAGTCTCTCATGTCTGGAGAGAGACAAATATGATAGCTGATTTTTTGGCTAAATTTTGTAATAATATAGATTCTGTAGTTTTTTCCCGCTTCAATTTCCTACAGCCTTGTCATCTCTTATTCAAAAGGACAAATCGGGATGTGTAAATACCTTAGAATGTAACATTTCTCTATTTATTTTATATATCTAGTAGGGGTCCGCCTAACCACCAGCTTAACCTCAAAAAAAAAAAAAAAAAAGCACAATCCTCTTTATAATAGTAGAGAAGAGAAAATAAGGGAGAATGTACAACCGGAAAGTAGACATAACATTGCTCCTAAAACATTTAGACAATTTTCATGGTGATTAAAAATACATCCCGATAAAAACATTATGCTTTTCTAATATTTCCAAAACTTTGGGCCGCTTTGGTGGTTTCCTTGGTGCTCTGGACTCTAAAGTTCCATCTTAGGATTTCTCCTATGAACAAATTTCCATTACTTGTGTGAAAGAGCATAGCTCATGAGGGTAGGCTTAATGTAAAGGTCATAATCTGTACCATTCGAGACTGCTAAGTTGGTTATAGCTTTCTTGTATGAGCTTAACCCCTTTCTGATTTACCATATTTGGATTAATCACTTGTGGCTCCCAAAAGAGTCTTGGGTTGAACAAATTAGAATGCTACTTAAATAGAGTGAGGTACTACACGTGGTCCACTTGAGTTGTCTTACGTTATATCACATAATTCCATGATTCAATTTTTTTATTTTTGTTTTGGGTCGTCTTACGTGATCACACTTATCTATATGTAGGGTGACGTTCTTGTTGGGTTCCGTAAATGAGAGGAAGAAGAAGAAGGAAGTAATAGAGGAGGGTATGGCCGTGAGGCTGAGTGTCGCAACTCGAGGGTTTCTCAACAGGTGCTTCAAGATCTCAAATCGCTTGTTGGAGTGAGAAACTCATGGGGATCTATCTCCTTTTATAGATCTCAATATCGTAACCTCTCCTGAATTTCCTTTTGAGTTGGAGACAAAATAGGAAAGTAGTAACGCCTCAACGGCTCTCTCTTCGCCACTGTTAGCATTATTCTAACTTAGAGCCAGGAATTTGTTGTAGGGGGGTACATTTGATTTAAGGGATGGGGGTTCGGGGGCGGAGCCCCCGAAATTTTATTTTATGACTAAGTTTATGGGTCATTTCATCCATCCATTTTGTACTTAACCTACAGGTATTATTTCTTCTTGTTTACGGGAGCAATTTCCCTTGCCCAATGACTATGCCCTATTAAATAATATAATATAATATAATTTAAAAAAAAGTTTAGGGACCAGTTGCCCCCCCCCCCCCCCCCCCCCCCCCCCCCCCCCCAATTTTTTAATGACTATGTCCTATTAAATAATTAAACAAAATAGTTCACAAATATTTTTTTTTATCTTTACTATTATAACCAAACTACTAGGAGTTTGATTACAACACAAAACTCTTTTAACTCTAGTTAACAACTTTAATCTTTAGAGTTAATTTTTCCTCTAGAAACCAAGGTTAGGTGGTAGAACCCTAAGGGTTAGTGAATCTTAATCACAATCAAGATGTATTAAAAGGGACATGTATTGTGGGTTGTAACCGACTTAAGGAGTCCGATTATAGGGATTCTAAATCCTTAGTAAACTATATATATATATATATTTTTAAATTCAAAAGTTGAGGGGCGCCCACCTGAGATAGAATTAAGCCAAACACGATTGAATTCAAGAAGAGTTCAAACACATCCATAGGCCAAAACATATCCCTTTAACCCCTATTAACCGTGTTTAAGATTTAGTGACCCTTGGGGTTCAACAATATAACATTAGTTTTTAGAAGAATATTAAACTCTAGTTAAGGATTTTTAATCCTTAGGATTAATATTTTTTAATATATTTTAAAAATAGTTAAAGTTATATTGTTGAACCCCCAAAATTAGTGAATCTTAACCATAGTTAATAGGGGTCAAAAGGGACACATATAGGCATGCGAGTCCGATTGAACTCTCCCCGAGTTCAATGGCTATTGGCTGTTATTGGATCTTCATCCACCTCTATGCCCATAAGTTATATATATGAAGGAGAAAATTCCCGGACTTGTCACGTGTCAGTAGTTGCAACAATCTCTAGTTTTCTGGTAGAAGGAAGATAACAAAACTCCGCCTACAAATGAAACTGAGAGGGCGGGTGTGCACCCTGAAATAAGCTCCGATGATAAAGTCAGTATAAAACATAAGTATATGAGCATGATAGTGTAGAGATACTTATCGTGAGGTCATTGAGCATATGCGCTTGAAGACGGGCTCTGGTGTTATGCTCTAGAGGATGAGCTATGGGGAGGTATAGAACGTAGTGCAATACAGGACGTACCTTGGGAGACACAGAGGACGTAACTCTCGGACAACGGAACTCTCAGACAACAGAACTCCCAGACAACGTAACTCTCGAACAACGCAGCTCGGACAATGTAGCTATCGAACAACGCAGCTCTCGGACAACGCAGCTCAGACAACGTGTACGTTGTGCACACGACGGGTATAACTCGGATAACACAACGGATGGTACAACGGGTGACACAATGGATAGCACAGCGGATGGCAAAGCAGATGGCACAACAGGTGGCACAACATTTATGGAGAACATCAAATGAAGAGGAGTGAATCAAGTAAGTGATTGTCTTCATAGCCTTTGGAGTTAAGGTGTGAACGACTCAAGCCTCCCAGTTCTCCTTCTTCTTCTTCTTCTTCTTTTCTCTTTTTTTACTTTCTCTCTTGTCTTCCGCACCATCCTCCCTTTCTCCGGTGATTCTTGCTTATTTATTTGCATTTGGAGTCATCATGACTTGTGTAGTCATGATAAGGTCACCTGTCAGATAACACTTAAGAGAGTCAGCACATTGCCCAAGTGGGCTTATGTCGGCTAAATTGTTAGAATTTGCTAGAATGAGAAATTTCCATTTTACCCATTCCTTTTACGAATTTTTCCCATTACAATATATATATACATAATTTTTTTTTTTAATCCAAAAGTTTAGGGGGCTCCGCCCCCGGTCGAGAACGTGCCAAAGTGAGCGGTGGTAGGGTCTGAGCGGTTTCGATGTCTGGGATTAGAAGGAAAGGCTTTGCTGGAGCTCCTTCGCTTTTCATTTATCTTTGTTTCTCTTCGCATCTCCTCTCCTTCTCTCCACTCCTTCAACTTCAGGCTAGACAAACATCTTATGCATACAGTGTTGTAAGTATCCTACGCCCTTCCTCTCCTTCTCTCTATTTATAGTTTTTTCCCTAGTGAATTATATGCAATCTATCAACAGAGAGTGTTATGAGAGTCTTGCCCCATGACCTTCCTCTCCTTCTTTCTGTTTATTTTTTTTTTCTGTTGAATTTTAGAACATTTTTATATGGTTTAAAGAGTAGCTAAGGTTCGTGTGCAGGATCATATTACTAGAACAATTGATGATTCAACTGGTGTCGAGAAGTCACCCGCAAGACTCTACCTCAGATGAATATTAGTAAGGTCAACAGAATCTATTCCAAGAATGTCGGTGCTTGAAATCTACAAGCTATTTTTTTTTTTTTTTTTTTTAAGTATGTGAGGACTCATCTTGACTGCTACCATTTTAGCTGGCCACGTATTTCTGAAACTCACGTAGGGCTTTGAGTAACTTAGGTAGACTACCCCATGTCTGCTTTATACATGTTGTCAGCTTTATACACTTATTTTCTTAGACCATTGGAGCTGAAGATTTCTGTATCACTTGATACTAAAGCAGAGTAATATGCAAAAATCTCAATTAGGAGGATTTGTCGACACCCCATTAAGTGTGAAACTGTAAGCCACAAGCACATATAATGCGACATCGAGCAATGCCAACAGTTTTGAAAATTTATTTAAATTGTTATTCTGGTTTTAAATCAAATTTTATGCAATTTTATTATGGGGTTAACTATGAAAAGGAGTTTGGGTTGAATAGACAACCTTGGAAAGCAGTATTCACGAAAAAAAAAATTTCGTTTCTTTGTATTTATAATTACCAAACTACCACTACCCAAAACTTTTTTTTTTTGGAGTTGTTCACGCTGTCAATGTGACTTCTCAACACCAGCCTATGTGAGCATTTCTCCTTCTTTTTATGGTTTAAAAAATATTATTTTATTTTTATTTTATAGGATGGTTAAACACACACACTCGCATAGGTCGACACACACATTCGGTCCACATGAGACTAAATATATAATAAATGTTAATGTAATTGAGAGGTGCACCCAAAAAGGCAATCCAAATTGTTCAATTATATTCTACCTTTTCTTTTTATTATTTTTTAAAATAAAATTTTTATTTTTATATTCACACCAATGCATCCCACGGGATATGCTAAGTAAGTGTTATTTGGATTTGAATCAACGGATCTAACTAACAAATACTTCTTTCTTAAAAAAAAAATTAATTTGAATCTTTCAAGTAGGATCCGGATTGTTTATTCTCTAATCCAAAATTAAAACAGCATTTAACTCCAAAAAAAAGCCAGACTTTTAAACCTAAGCGTGGGCGATCCCACGTGTTTATCAGCCATGATAAATTCTCGTACAAGTGTCGGCACGTGAGGAATAGCAAACATCGTATGACACGAAATGTCAGAGATTAGTCAAATGTTCCACTCGTAATCCAACTCACAAAACACAATTGCCTCATCGTTAAAGCAACCGAAAGGAAAAACAGACTGTGACACGAAAGAATCATCTTTTGATTCTGTTCTTTTTCCGAGAGGATAGAAAGGTAGCAGAAACCCTAACTTTTTCAAAATCTTCAAGACGATCCACCGATTTCTTGGCTCTGAGATCTTCAAGGGAGCTAAGATGTGTACGATTTGCTCAGAGACTCCAATGGCGATTTCAGCTTCTTCTCTGTTTCCTGGTTTTAGGTTTGCTCCTACAGACGAGGAACTGATTTCTTATTTTCTGAAGCGGAAGATCGAAGGTTTGGAGAAGAGCATTGAAGTTATTTCTGAGGTTGATATCTGTAAATTCGAGCCTTGGGACTTACCAGGTATGGAAGAGATTTTCACTCTTTCCTTCTCTTCCTGATCTGTTGATCTGTGATTTATTTCCTAGATTTGTGTTGCTGGATTTGGTTTTACATTTTTTTTGGGTAAATTTCGTTGTTTCTTCGAAATAGAGGTTCTTTGTTTAGACAAGCGGATTGGGATTTGGTTACAAAAGAATTTGTGAAATATGACTAAGACTTATCTGCTGGGGACCATTGTAGAACTATCCTCATTTTCCAATACTTGTAGCTAATTTTGCAGTTCTTACATTTTCCTTTTTCTAAACAGTAGTAACAACTTGGATTGCTATATGCTACACTGTATACATGATCCACCATATAATTGATCTGCTCTGTACTTGGATGATGCATGTAAAAACAGATCATTTGAAGGAGTCAAATCCTCTACGGTGATAACCGGATTTGGCAAATCCGGTTATCCCCTTTGAGGTGGCCACGTGTCCCCCTTACACCCCTTAACTGTGGTTCAGATTCACACCCATCCTTGGTTTTTAGAAAACACTATTAAGTCTATTTTTTAAAATTAAAAAACTGGGATTTTTTTAATATTAAAATATTTAAAATATAGAATTAATATTTTTTTTCTAAAAACCAAGAATGGGTGGGTGAACCCTAGGGGTAGGTGAGTCTGAACCACAGTTTAAGCGGTGTCAAGGGGGACACGTGGCCACCTCAAAGGGTGATAACCGGATTTCCCAAATCTGGTTATCACCGTAGAGGATTTGACTCCTCATTTGAATTGCTCACTTTCTGTTCGAGCCCAAGGCTCAGCTAGTTTGCTCTGTGGACTGCAGCCATGAGATGGCGGGTTCTTATCCGTGAGTTTTGGTTTAAATTTTGTATATGGGTTTTGTTGGGAAGTTAGTATGGATCTTATCCTTATTCACCCCCGCCTGAAATTTTGAGGATGGGAAAAAGGGGTTTTTTCGAGAGTTTTAGAAGAGGGTTTAGAGAGAGCTTGTATATACTATTTTTCTCCCATATTCTTAGTGGATTTCTTGCAGTTTTCTCCTGTGAACGCAGGCACCTTGCCGATCCACATTTATCTTGTCTCCCTTGTGCGATTGCTTGATTTCTCGTTTTCTTATTTCTCTAGATTTTTCAAACTGGTTATAACATTATTTAACCAAAATATAAACTGGAAATCGGTGAAATTCAGATAAGATAACATAGAAGAATAGTTACTTCTTGTATATCTTGTACACAGGTCATGCCTCTTTGAATAGAGGATTACTAGTGTAGCTATGGTAAGTGTGAGGGGAAATTACCGAAAGGACACGCGTCAGCAGCAGCTCCTCCCAAGTTCTGATTAGCTGGTAGAAGACTGGAGTGGAGGGTGTGATACCCTGACCTGCACTCCGATGATTAAGTCAGTAGGTGTAGGAGATGATGAACAGCAAGAACATAATAGAGAGTTCGAAGGTCTTAGCTCTCCCAATTTTTTCGTCCTCCCTTACACTGTTTTTCACAGGGTTATATAGACCACCCTTGCCATGGCCATAGGCACCCATTGATGTCCATGCATACCTCGAATCCCTGATGTGTACTTCAGTAATCATTTTAGATAGATCTTCTGGTCATTCGTACTGCACGCGCATCTGCACACAAAAAGAGCAGGCAAAGAGTAGGAACTCGTCCGAGGTGACTGGCATTAAATGCAGCATTAAATGCCATTTAATGCCAAGACAATGTTACCCACCTACCATCGTAGAGGTAGGATCAGTCCCAGGCGACTAGGCAGCAACGCCAGATCTCATTACGTGTTTAGGATACGCGATCGTGGACAATAAGACGACGGGTATGTCGTCAGAATGAAGACGTGATCGTCGTTCACGAGACCACGGGTCCGTCGTCAGAGTGAAGACGTGATCGTCGTTCACAAGACCACGGGTCCGTCGTCAGAGTGAAGACGTGATTGTCGTTCACAAGACCACGGGTCCGTCGTCAGAGTGAAGACGTGATTGTCGTTCACAAGACCACGGGTCCGTCGTCAGAGTGAAGACGTGATCGTCGTTCACGAGACCACGGGTCCGTCGTCAGAGTGAAGACGTGATCGTCGTTCACGAGACCACGCTCTCGTCATTCATACGTCCACGAGCCCGTTGCTGAGGAGACGACGGAAATGAGCTCAAACGATAACACCACACTGAGGACGAGCTCGTTGTTACCACACTTAGGTTTTTACGAAATTTACCCATTACAAATTGCCCCTTTATGATACTTTGAACGTGGTTCAGAGTGTCATAAATATAGCGAAACGTTGGAGGAGAAGATACAGCTCACCTCAGAATGATGATAGGTCACATACTCTGTACGCGAAGGCGTAGCGTCGTGCCAGCTGTATTGCGCGTGCCGAAACGTCATACCTCATAAATGCCTGGCAGGCTGTCATCATTATCTTCCGGACGCTTCGTGTTTCCCGACGGTTACTTGATTTGGTCAAAAGACCATCCTGACCTTCGGACTGTCTGTATGCGTGGACACGCGTACGATACAGATTGAGGTCATTATCGTCCTCAGAATCATGGTCTGGCCTATAAGTACCGAAGACCTGGTACTTCTTCTTCACTTGAATCTTTGCATCCCGTTACTCTGCCGGAATTTCTCCTTACCGACGATTTGCTGTTCTGGTTTTCCTCCTTCTCCGGTCGTGCCTCCCCTTGCTTCCTAAATCCAGTTTCGGTAAGAACTTCTTCTTTCTTTTTTATTCTGTAGTTGTCTTCCCTAAATTTCTTTTTCTCTTTGCTTGTAATCATGTCTACCGAAATAGTTAGGATAGACAGTGCCGATGAGGCTAGTTGCTCAGGCAGTGCCCCTCACGGTGTTATCACCGGCGCTTCCACATCCAAAACCAGACCAGTGGTTAAGTACGCACTTGACCACTACAGAACTCTTTTCCAAATACCTTCTCACGTCCACCTCCATTTCGGAGAAGAAGACGTTCTTCCCGACCATCGTTCTTCTTGCACAATCGTCTACCTCGCTCAGTTCGAGGCTGGACTTCGATTTCCCCTCTCTCCCGTCACGGATTCCGTCCTGTCCGCCCTTCAAATTGCCCCGGGGCAGATGCACCCGAAGTTCTACAAGTACATGTCTCTGATGGACAAGTTCAACAGAGACGGGTATAACGTGGAAGCCAGGCACGTTTTCCACTTCCGCTTCGCCGTGAAGTGTCCCGGGGTTGTGAAGGAGGGAGAGAAGACGTTCTTCACTTGGAGACAAAAACTCAAAGTTCCCGACATCGTCGCACACCTCCCCGACGTGGAACGGGGTTGGAAGGAGATGCCCTTCGTGGTCTCCGGTGCTTGGAGGGCAGAGACTGCCCGTCCTGTTCCCCACGAATTTACCTCAGGTCTGCTATTATTTATTCTTTTTCCGTCGCCGGTTTTTTTTTTGATAACATGTTCTTGCCACATGGCTAATGATATTTTCCTTTTCCTGCAGAGGCTTCAAAGGTACATTTCCCTGATTTGTCCGCGGAAGAAGAGTACGAGCTCCGGAGAGTTCGCGACGATAAAGGGGACGCCTACGTTACCTGGAGACCGTCCTCGACTCGAGAGAAAGAGCCCGCTGCAACAGTAGGGACTAAATCCAAAAAGTCTCGTCGGCAAGCTCGTCCGTCGGCAAAGAGACCGCTCGAACAGGCAGCTGCTCTTGGAGAAGAAGAAGAAATGGCAGACCAACCTTCTCCACGATCCTCACAGGCTCCGGCCTTGACTCGTCCTCCTCGCCCTTCCCGTTTATCTTCGGCGGAGAAGAGGGCGGAGAAAAGGGAGAGAGCTGAAGCTCTCAAGGCTATATCGGCGAAGAAGGCTCGGCGAGAAGCTGAGCATGATCGGCGGGTCCGAGAGCGCGCATCTGCCGAGGCGCCACCTACTCAAGTAGCAACGGTTGGCGAGGGGAGTGGTGCCCCCGTGGAGGAGTCTCCGATCGTCAGTAGCGGCTCTCCCACGGAGGTTGTGCTCGCTCCGTCTTCCGTGGCAGAGACTGTTGCCCCGGAGATCGTCCCGGCCTCTGCTCCTTCCCCAGCCGCAAATGTGGCTTCGTCTTCTGCCCCTCCTCGAGAGAGGATTGCCAGGGGGGGGCCCGCCGAATTCTGGAATCCCGTCTTCCCTAGAGGGTACACCCGTCCTACCGTTGCCCATTCTGCGATGGAGCACGACTCTATCGCCACCTCCATGATGTTGGCGATGAGACTCCCGGCGGATATGGCCGCAACAAGGGACCTGCACTGGATGGGGATGTTCAGTGCTGCGAGCCGAGCTGTTGCCACGGTATGCTCTCTTCTCTGCGCGTTTTTTTTTTTTTTTTTTTTTTTTTTTTTTTTTTTTTTTTACCATTTTTCTTTCTCTTCTTTTGTAGCTGGGCAACATGCTTGCCGGGATGTACGAGGTTACCGCCGAGAACAGGCGTACCTCCAACGGACTGAGGGACAAGGTCCTTGACCTGGAGAAGAGGGGAGCCGAGGACATGAAACGGCTGAATCACGAGCTGATGTCTGTCAAAGCGGATCTTCGGACCGCCAAAGGCACAATTGCCTCGGCTGTGAAACAGCGGGACAAAGCTCGGGACGAGGCCCGTAAGGCGATGGAAGGAGAGAAGGCGGCCGTGGAACAGGCCGAGAGATCCGTCCTCAGGATTAGTGAGATGGACGAGGTCGTGAATTCTCTTCGTCAGCAGCTGGAGAAGTTAGAAGCTGAAAAAGCAGCATTGGCCGAACAACTCGAGGCCGTCATGGCTGCGAGGGACAAGGAGGTTGAAGCCGCCAAGGAGGCTTTAACGGAGTCTCTCCGAGCTCACTTCCAGACGGAGATGGAGCGACTGATAACTGAAGACCGGGTCGAGACGGAGAGAGAGCTTATGAATGAACTCCGAGAGTCCGGACGACTGGTAGAGTCTCCCCAACAGTCGAAGGACGAGGCCACTCGTTCCGAGGCTGTGGGCTTGGAGATCTCGCCTGGCGAAGAACCCGAAGTACAAGGAGGGGGGCAACTCTCGTCTTCTCTTGGACCATCTCCCGTCCTGCGCGAGGCTCCTGCGGAAATCGCCTCTGCCAACCCTGCTGCTGCTGCTGACGACGTCTTGACCGTTCCCGATGACGCTGTCGTGATCGTCGACGTTGCCGAAGACTGATCCTTCCTCCTTTCCATCTCTTACTTCTCAATTTTGTATCGGCTGTACTCCCGTTCATCTTATGTTAATAGAAAATTTCTTTTGTGATCACCGTGTTGCAATCGATTGGTCTAGAATAATTGCCTCGTTCAAATAAGACATGGCACAAAATTAACTCGTGATTGAGTATAAATCTCACAATAAAAATAAAGATAAATCACTAACTCGTGATTGAGTATAAATCTCACAATAAAAATAAATCACATCACTTTTAACAACGGGTCGTTAAAGAAGCGGTTTGACACTACGGACGTAATTTGGCAACAAGTCCATTTCGTAAAGACGAACTTATGGTGACTCGTGGTGGGACACCATGCTCAGAGGACATTCCATTAGTATAAGCCACCGGTATGCTCAGATGGCAATTCCTTTTATGAGCCACCTGTGTCCCGTGGTGAGTACCTTGTTCGTACGAAATGTGCTCGCCGTGATAACTCGTGGTGGGACACCATGTTCAGAGGACATTCCATTAGTATAAGCCGCCGTGATGCTCAGATGGCAATTCCTTTGTGTGAGCCGCCCGTGTCCCGTGGTGAGTGAAATGTACCCGTCGTGGTAATTTGTCCAGAATGTTTTACAACGTATTGTTATTTGAAAAATTAACTCGTGGTAATTCATAACATAACTTTACTGGAAAAATTGTTTTAAATTCATAATGTTCCACGATTTTTGAATTACATTACCTTGTAAGTCTTTAAGGTAGTACACCCCGGGACTCCCGACACGGTCCACGATATATGGCCCTTCCCAATTGGGACCCAGCTTTCCGCTGTTGATTTCTCGTGTATTTTGGAAGACTTTTCGGAGAACGAGGTCTCCGACCTGAAGCGTCCTTTCCCGTACTTTCTTGTTATATGCCTTTCGTAATTGTTGTTGATAGCGTTTCATCTGAATGCTGGCGTCTTCCCGTTTTTCTTCCAGTAAGTCTAAGTGAATAGCCATTAACTCGACATTTTATTTTCCTCTCCGTGTTTCTTCCGTGAACGTGTTGTTGGCAGAAAGACTTCAGTGGGAATAACAGCTTCCACCCCGTATGCTAAAGAGAACGGGGTCTCGTTCGTAGGGCTCCGTGGTGTTGTTCGGTATCCCCATAACGCATTGTGCAACTCGCTGGTCCACTTTCCCTTGGAATCTTCCAATCTTCTCTTGAGGGCATTCAAAATATTCTTGTTGGCTGCTTCGGCAAGGCCATTCCCTTGAGGATAATAAGGAGAAGAGAAGATGTGCCTGATTTTCAACTCCTGGCAAAAGTCGGCGATAAGCTTTCCTGTGAATTGCTTCCCGTTGTCAGAAATGATGGATTGCGGGATGCCGAATCTACAGATAATGTGCTCCCACAAGAATTTCTTCACTTCTTGTTCTCTAATACGCGCCAGGGGAACAGCTTCGATCCACCGGGAGAAGTAATCCGTGGCCACGAGCAGAAAAATTAAATTACCGGGAGCTTTGGGGAAAGGTCCCACGATGTCAAGTCCCCAACGAGCGAAAGGCCAAGGTTGAGATACGATGTTGAGTTCTTGAGCGGGAGCATGAATCAACCTCGCATGCCGCTGACACTGGCTGCATTTTTGTACGTATTTCTGTGCGTCAGCTTGCATGTAAGGCCAAAAATATCCTTGCCCCAGAGCACGATGAGCGATAGTCCGTCCTCCTGAATGGATGCCGCAAATCCCCTCGTGGAGCTCGGCCAAAATTCTCTCTACATCTTCCGGATGCACGCATCTCAAAAGAGGTCCTCCGAAGGATTTGCGATACAGTTCTCCGTCCACAAGGGTGTAACGGGGAGCTTTATATTGTATTCGTCTTGCTTCCTTTGCATCAGAAGGGAGAATTCCATTCTTCAAATAGGTAAATATGCCCGTCATCCAGCTCGGCACTTGACTTACAGACAACACCGTGCGTTGCGTTTGCAATTCAATGGAGGGGTATTCTTGATATTCTATGAGGATCGTTTTGGGCTCATCGGTTTGCATCATCGAGGCGAGGTAGGCCAATGCATCGGCATGCCTGTTATCGTCCCTTCTGACATGTTTGATCTCGAGAACATCAAAGGCCCTCCGTTGCTCTTGTAAAAATGCAGCGTAGCGCTTCATCCGTTCATCCCGACATTCATAGATACCGTTGACTTGGTTCACCACGAGCTGTGAATCACAGAACACCCGGAGTTTAGAAACTCCCAATTCTCGGGCACTCTGCAACCCAAGGATTAACGCCTCATATTCAGCTTCATTATTGGAGGCAGCATAACCAAGGCGCGTCAACTTCTGCACTTTAACATGATCAGGGCTGACAAGAACAGCACCTAGTCCCGAACCACTGATATTAGACGACCCGTCAACATACAAGAGCCAATCGCACCACGCCGTCAGTTTCGTTTCGTTCCCAGTCCCTGTTCCTACAATGGAATCCGCCTCCGCGTCGTCTGGGAGTTCGTGACGGTCGGGCTCCGCTGAAGTTTCGGCCTCCTCCACGGGGAAATCGGCTAAGAAGCTTGCAACGGCTTGCCCCTTCTCTGCGGTTCGGGCCTGATATTGGATATCGAACTCGCTCAGCGCCACGGCCCATTTTGACATGCGTCCCGCGGTTTCAGGTCGTCCCAACACAATTTTCAAAGGGTACGTGGTGAAGACGACGATGGTGTGTGCCTGAAAATAAGGACGTAACTTCTCAGCGGAAAAGACAAGAGCCAGGCATACCTTTTCCACTCTGCTGTAGTTGGATTCTGCCTTGTGGAATGTTTTGCTGACGAAATAAACAGGCTTCTCTACGCCGTCGTGATTTCTGAGCAACACGGAACCAATGGCTCGTTCCGAGACGGAGAGATAGAGGTACAGTACTTCACCAGATTCAGGTACAGAGAGGATCGGTGCGGAGCCTAAATACGTCTTCAAGGCGGCGAAAGATTGGGAACACTCCTCGGTCCATCTGAAGACGGAATCCTTTCTCAGCAATTCGAACAAAGGTCTGCATCGATCAGAGGACTTTGATATGAACCGGTTGAGAGCTGCGATACGTCCCGTCAGTTTTTGAACTTCTTTCCTTGTTTTCGGTTCCGGCATATCTATCAGAGCACGGATCTGCGCGGGATTTGCTTCAATGCCCCGTTGGCTGACGAGATAGCCGAGGAATTTGCCCGAGGCGACGCCGAATGTACATTTCTCAGGATTTAACTTCAGATTGAAAGTACGTAAAATAGAGAACGGCTCCGCTAGGTCAGTCACAAGAGAGACCCGAGTTCGGCTTTTCACAACGATATCGTCAATGTACACCTCCACCGATTTGCCGAGCAAGGGTCCAAACATCAGATTCATCAATCGTTGGTAAGTGGCTCCGGCATTCTTCAGGCCAAAGGGCATGACCCGGTAACAAAACAGGCCACGCTCCGTTATGAAGGCCGTTTTCTCTTGATCGTCCCCCGCTAAGAGGATTTGATTATAACCTGAATACCCGTCCATGAAACTCAACATCTCGTGACCCGCGGTCGCTGTGATTAGTCTGTCGATTCTGGGAACCGGGAAGAAGTCTTTCGGGCAAGCTCTATTAACATTGGTGAAATCGATGCAGACCCTGACTTTTCCGTTCTTCTTAGGAACAGCTACCACATTGGCTATCCACTCCGGATATTGGACTTCACGAATGAACCCGTGCCGAATTAACTTGTCGATTTCTTCATTGACGGCCTCATGGTACGCCGGAGCGAGTCTACGAGGTTTCTGTTTAACTGGATTGACCACGGGATCCACGTTGAGATGGTGACAGATGATCTCAGGACGGATACCCGTCATGTCTTCATGTGACCAAGCGAAAACGTCGAGATTCTTCCTCAGAAAATTTACCAGTTCCCGCTCTTCATCTGCAGTCAGACAAGTCCCGATCTGTAGCATTCTCGGCTCGTTCTCCGTCCCGAGGTTGACAAGCTTCGTGGGTTCAACAGAATGGTTTACCAGCGATTCACCCGCGCTCTCCTCTTCCACGGATCCGACCTGTAATTGCTATTTGAGCGGGTTGGGAGAGGTATAATCACACTTCTGCGATGCCAGTTGGTCTCCTCTTATTTCACGCGGTCCATCCGGTGTGGGGAATTTCAATACCTGGTAATAAGAAGACGGAACAGCTCTCATTTCGTGAGTCCACCATCGCCCCAGGATAGCATTGTATGGGGACGGCGCATCGATAATGGAGAATCGGGTGGACAAGGTGATAGGTCCAGCTCTGACCGGTAAGACGACTTCGCCCAGGGGTTGCATCGAACTTCCTTCGAATCCTACCAAGGGGGTCTGTGCGGGTACAAGAACCGCTGGATCCAACTCCATCTTCGTGAAAGCATGGAGGTACAGGATATCTGCTCCACTCCCAGGGTCTATGAGCACTCGTCTGATGTCGAAATCGCCAATTCTCATGGACAGGACAAGAGCATCGTAGTGAGGTCTGACTACAGTTGCCATGTCTTGGTCAGTGAACATTAGGGCCTGCTCGACTTCCTTCGTCGTCGACCGCACTTGGTAAACTTCTGCCACGTGCGATAACTTCCTTGCTTTCGCTCGATACTGCTGCTCAACGTCGACTTCCGGTGCTCGAGCGCGATGGATGACGTTTATGACTCCTTTCGGAGCTTCTCCACCTCGGTTCATTTGACCAGATGGCTCTCCCTCGTGAGGCCGAGTGGATGGCTCCGTTATATGCCCCTCTTTTCTTCCAGAATCCACGTATTCTCCCAGATAGCCCTCACGGACTAATCTTTCCAAGTATTCTCTCAGGATGCGACAACGATTCGTGAGATGCCCATGGCACTTGTGGTATTGACAATATTCGTGTGCCCTGGGTCCCGTAGTGACATCACGAACGGTCCGTGCTGGCCATTCGAAATATGGTTCGTCTTCCATCGTCTTCATGATCGTCGCTGGGCTTGCTGTGAAGTTAACTTGACCACCACGAGACGCAAAAGGACGTCTTTCTGTTGCTCGATTTTCCCTCTCCTTGTAATGCCCGGATTCCTCCCGTCCTCGATAGGCACGGTCGTCCCTCCGCCGGAGATTGGACCGTAGATCCGTTCTCCTTGACGAGTCTGCATCTTGGCGGATTCCCAGCGAGAGTCGATTCGATCCTCCTTGTCGTTCAACGTACACAACTTTTTCTTGTCGTATGCGTCTGCGTGGTTCCTCGTCACTGGATGATGATTCATACTTCGATCTCTTCCCTCTCTTTGAGGAGGGTCTGCTTCCCCATTCCACAGCGTCTACTCCTCGTGCTCTAGGCCTCGTTGTTGCCGCAATATCTTCCTCCATCCTTCCGTACTTAGAGGCACGGACTATCAGCTCGTCCATCTTGATCGGACAGTCAAGGGCAAGAGACTCGTAGAGTTTGGAACTCTTGGGTATGGCGTTCTTGAAGGCCGCTATGCAAGTGCAGTCCTCAATCTTGTCGATATTAGAGACTTCATCGGTAAACCGTTGAATAAAATCTCTAAGAGACTCCGCCGACTTCATTCTCATGGCGAAGAGGGAATCTGCACCAGCTTTCTTTTTCTTGTTGATGATGTACTGGTCAATAAAAACTGACCGGAGATCAGCCATGCACCTAATCGACCCCGCGGGGAGATTACGGAACCATCTTGCAGCCGCTCCAGTCAGGCTGCTAGGGAAGGCTTTGCAGAGGAGATTGTCATCCGGGTTACGGACAGCCATGACATTTTTGAAGTCGGTCAGGTGGTCAATAGGATCCCTCCTCCCATCGAACTTAACAAAATTAGGCACCGTGAACTTTGACGGGGTATAAGATTCAACGATTTCCTTGGAGAAAGGGGACGTCTCCTCCTCGTCCTTGTACTTCTGAGCATACTGATCGAGAGAGGCTCCACCTGTCGTTCCTCTGACTCGAGCGTTAATCAAGGCTTCCACGTCTTTGAGAGTCAAACCCGTCTTCAACCCGCTGTCGCTGACGTGGAGATCTCGACGTTCAGCATGAGCATCAAGAGAACGGGGGCGGGTAGCTTCGTCAGCAGAAGGAGTGAGAGTGAATCTCCTCTCCAGATTCTCTGGTGCAGATGGCGAGATCGGGGCCGTTCCTCTGGGGGGAGGAGAAGAAGGGAAATTGAGTTTACGAGCTGCAGAGCCCCCTCTAGGAGATTCGTCATCGATCTCCAAGTTTCCGTGCTCCAAAGCATCTAGCCGCTCCTGCAGTGACTGTTGCTGGCTGACTACTTGGGCCAGAGTGGCCTGTTGTTGTTGTAATAGTAGCAGGATGGGATCAGATGTGGTCATGGGCCTTTCTGGTTGTCCAGAAGGTGGGCCTGATGCGAATGTTTGCATGGTGGAAGGGGTGCATGAAAAGGCTTGAGGGGGCTGGTGCTCGATGAAAGACTGGGGAGTTTGGTTTGCCATGCTGACCGAGAGGTGGTGTGAGCGAAGGGTGGTTTCGACTTGAGAAAAAAAATTTCCCACAGACGGCGCCAATTTTGTGAGGGGAAATTACCGAAAGGACACGCGTCAGCAGCAGCTCCTCCCAAGTTCTGATTAGCTGGTAGAAGACTGGAGTGGAGGGTGTGATACCCTGACCTGCACTCCGATGATTAAGTCAGTAGGTGTAGGAGATGATGAACAGCAAGAACATAATAGAGAGTTCGAAGGTCTTAGCTCTCCCAATTTTTTCGTCCTCCCTTACACTGTTTTTCACAGGGTTATATAGACCACCCTTGCCATGGCCATAGGCACCCATTGATGTCCATGCATACCTCGAATCCCTGATGTGTACTTCAGTAATCATTTTAGATAGATCTTCTGGTCATTCGTACTGCACGCGCATCTGCACACAAAAAGAGCAGGCAAAGAGTAGGAACTCGTCCGAGGTGACTGGCATTAAATGCAGCATTAAATGCCATTTAATGCCAAGACAATGTTACCCACCTACCATCGTAGAGGTAGGATCAGTCCCAGGCGACTAGGCAGCAACGCCAGATCTCATTACGTGTTTAGGATACGCGATCGTGGACAATAAGACGACGGGTATGTCGTCAGAATGAAGACGTGATCGTCGTTCACGAGACCACGGGTCCGTCGTCAGAGTGAAGACGTGATCGTCGTTCACAAGACCACGGGTCCGTCGTCAGAGTGAAGACGTGATTGTCGTTCACAAGACCACGGGTCCGTCGTCAGAGTGAAGACGTGATTGTCGTTCACAAGACCACGGGTCCGTCGTCAGAGTGAAGACGTGATCGTCGTTCACGAGACCACGGGTCCGTCGTCAGAGTGAAGACGTGATCGTCGTTCACGAGACCACGCTCTCGTCGTTCATACGTCCACGAGCCCGTTGCTGAGGAGACGACGGAAATGAGCTCAAACGATAACACCACACTGAGGACGAGCTCGTTGTTACCACACTTAGGTTTTTACGAAATTTACCCATTACAGTAAGTAAATCATAGGAACAACCTATGGATTGTACTCTAAGGGCTCTTCTTACCAAGTATGGTATAATCTTATCTGGAATGTCAAATACTGGTAGGGCACAACAAATATTCACTGTATCACATGATACCCCTCCTCAAACTAATGATTTTGGAAGAGAAATCATGACAATTTTTCCTAGAAGAATTGAAACCCGTATCGCCGTATCGGATACGGCACTCTAAGGTAAAACTTAGCTGTTTTTCATAATTTCTGCTGTATCGCCGTACCCGTTTCGTATGGCCGTATCTAAGTATCGCCGTACCCGTGCTTCCTAGGTTCTCCCCCTCTTTTCCTGCTAACTTCTTTGTTTGTTTTTTTTTAATGATGAGAGTTAAAAAGAATTTATTGAAATTTATGCTAATTATTAATGCATGGATTCTTGTTGATAGGACTTAGGAGTGCATGTCCGAGCCATGTCCATGTCCAAATCTGCGTCCACACATTTCGACATGCGTCACGTTTGCCAGTCTTAAGGAATCCATGCAACATTGTTAGAGACATATGATAAAGATATAATCCCAACCGAGAAATGATGTTGAAAAAGTGGCAATCGATCTCACTATGTTTCATCCATTTTTTCCAGCACCATTTCCAATTTTGTTAGCACTTTGATTTTCATAATACATCGGAGTAGGGGCAGCAATGTGCAAGCCAAAATATGCAAGGAGCTATGATTTCAGATGCAATACAACATAGCATGATATTCTGCTTTAGCATTGGAGCAAGCTATATACAACAGATTGCTTCTTAGATTTTTAGGAGATAAGAGAATGAATTTATGATATCACTGGCCCAATCAATATCACTATATGTATAAAGATTTGGTGTGGAAGTGGAAGGATAGAGTAAGGTTCCCTGAATGTAGCATATAATTTGTAGAATTGTTGAATAATGGACTGTCTGAGGAGTAGAGACTAATTAGCTTACTTTAAACCAGTATTTTAAAACCCAAAAAACTCAACTCGACTCGGAAAATTGCCGAGTAGAGTCAACTCGGAAACTCGGGCAAAACTCGTCCGAGTAATGACACTTAAAACTCGGACATATATAATATTTTTCTAATACTATATATATGATATAAATTCAAAATTAATGATAAATCATGCCTAAAATGAGATATATAATTCAATTTATACTAAACACCCCTCTCCTTTTGTTTTGTATTTATACTTAAGAGTGGGTGAAGTGTGTTTAAAAAAAAAAAACATAATATAGTCAATCAGGTAGGCGGTTTACTCGATTTTTTGTTTTAACAAAAAAGGTGCAAGTAAGCGGTTTACTTGATTATTTGTTTTTACAAAAAAAGTGCAAAATTCGGGTGAGTTGGGCCGAGTTACTCGGTTTTCAGTGTCAAAACCGAGTTTTGCCTGAAACTCGACTCGAAATGTGGCCGAGTCGAGTTGACTCGGCCGAGTTTCGAGTTGACTTGCCGAGTTTTAATACTATGATTTAAACAAACCTTCCAAAAAAAAAAGCTTACTTTAAACAACATATACGAGGTCGGGTTGAGTGAAAAGCACATGAGACTACCCACCAGTTGTCAACAGAGGGTAGAATCAGCCAGAAGTTTTCCATCTACATGATGCTGCTTAACATTAAGCTCCATTAGAGTATTGACATTTTTATCATTAGTTAGTTGTGGATGATCGATGAGATAACAGTCATTTTTATCCAAGCAACCACTTGGAGAAGTGATGTCAGGACCAATTAATAGTGGAAAGGACCAAGGTCCTTCATGTCAAATTGCTGTTATAGTTTGATGCTTGATGCCCTGGATCCTTATAAGGTGATCGATCACATGTGATGGTCATATTATTGTCATATAGGGGCTAAAGAACTTGTCCTCTAGTAGGGTATGTTATGATGAAAGAATGATCATGATCACTTCACGTGAAACCTATAGAAAGGAAGACAGGGGAGAATTTTGAAACGAAGGCTCTAGATTCATGTTTGAGGCCTTACAGAGCAAGCCCCAATCTACAGACATGACAAGAAGGATGTGATAGTCTTGAGGGATAAGATTTATGCGGTTGCTTTGTAGATAAATGCATTTTTCACATCCATTTGATGGAAATTTCCATTCTTTAATAGCAACGATAAAAAAAAAAACGACATTACTAAGGGTGTGTAGAGATGTCATCTTTAGGACCAGATGAAAGTTCTTTTCATAGATAACGTCATATTCTTGATAGAATCCTTTTACAACAAGATAGGCTTTGTACTGCTCAATGTTCCTTGAAATCAAGTTGTGCGGGAATTTTCCGAGGAAGCCACGCGTCAGCAGCTGCTTCGAAGTCTGGTTTACTGGTAGAAGGAAGATAGCAAAGCTCCAATTGCTGATGAGGTAAAGGAGAGAAGGGTGTGCATCCTGTAATACACTCTGATGCCAAAGTTAGTTTTTGAAGAAAATGATGAACAGTAAGAAAGCTGAAGCAATAAGAGTGAGAAATACGAAATTTCGTGATCCTTAAGCACTGAGTCTCTAGGGGTATTTATAGGTTTAGCTCTGCATGCCCATACATAGCCATGGATGACCATGCCACTTGCTTTACACTCATTACCAAATATGTCAGACAGATCTTGAATCATACGTGTCACACGTGTGAGCTTACAATTCGTAAGGTCGGTCTGGGGTCGAAACTCGGCTGAGATGACTAGCATTAATTGCATTAAATGCTAAGACAGTGCTTTTCACCTAACAACAGAGTAGAATGATTGTCTCCTGGTTATTTCGTCCTGCGAGTCGGTCTTGTTGTTGATTCAAGCTCGGACTCGTTGTCTATGGAACACGGATAGAGTAACGGTTGTCTAAAGAGGATGGTTACGTTCGTCCTCCGAACAACGAATACGTTGTCATGTAGACAACGGGTCCGTTGTCTTGAAGAGAATGGATTTGTTCTCTATTGGGTTACGTGTCTTCCATCAGTTGACATATCAACGAAAGCTAGCTCGTTCTCCAACACTTAATCATTTTTACGAATTTTATCCATTACACAAGTCTTTACCTTGTACCATAGTCTCCAACTCCGAAATTATTCATCCTGCAGGGAAACATTAAGAAAAAAAATCAGTAAATTTTGAAATATGCGGAAATTTCAAATATATCCCAATACCTTTTAGAGTGTCTCATCCTCTTGTTTAGCTTTGAAATCGGACCTAAAACAACAAATATGTAGGCTTTGCCATAGAAAATCTAATAATTTTGCTTAGTTTGGAGTACTCTTTTAGAAATTTCATAATCAGTTTGCCTGGTATTGAGGTATTTTTGAATTTTAGAATATATAAAAGCAAGGAATCTGTTGAATTCTTCTAATGCTTTCTGTGAGTTGTGCACCGAATGATTGTTCATATTGACAAAATACATAACAAGCATAGGTTTAATGATTTATGCAATTTGAATGGTTTTCTTACCATGTTCTTGGAATGTTATAGAACTTCCTCGGTTTGGAGACTGATTGCTGCTGGTTTATTTGCAACCAGGCAAATCTATCGTTCAGTCAGATCGTGAGTGGTTCTTCTTTTCTCCCCGTGGCAGGAAATTCCCAAATGGCACGCAAAGTAGGAGGGCTACTGAAATTGGGTACTGGAAAGCAACTGGAAAAGAGCGCACCATAAAGTCAGGTTCTAATTTGATTGGTACGAAGAGGACTCTAGTGTTCCACGTTGGCCGTGCACCAAAAGGGGAGAGGACAGACTGGATAATGCATGAATATTGTATGAAAGAAAAATGTCAGGTGATCTCTGTAACCTCTTCATAGAATATTGGTGGTTATGCAAGAGTATTAATTACATTTTCCCGGATCAGCAACTGAATCTGTGAGAAGTGCTGATGAGTTGAATTTTCTATCACCAACATAGTACTACCTGTGACCTTGTTACATTAATATAATTCAATTGTAGTGTTGGCCCAAAGGCAACCTTGCAGTCGTGATTACAAGTTACACCCTTTTTCCCATGTTACTGAAATGAATCTAATCGATCCCTTCGCCCATAGTAACAAAAGAATATGGACCTCTGCTACTTGATACACCACACCCAAATGCAGTGTGACCTATTGGGACGTAATATACGCTTTGAAAGATGGATATAGGAGACATACTAATTGTCCTTGGCCAGAATTCCAAACTATTACCATAGGACTACATAGCACAGAATAGAATCATTCTCTGCCCAGCAGCAATTGCGTTGTAGCCTTGTTAGAGCTCAATGACATGAGAAAGGGAAAATTTATGGATCCTACTGCTTCATCAGAGGGTCAAATATCTAGGTGGGGACCAGAATATTACATCTGCTTTGTTTTGTTTCAAATTGCAGTTTAGTAGGATGTAGTGTATATTCTATTATGATCCATGCTTGTAGATGGATATATTTGACTACATCAAAAACCACATTTAGAGATTTTAAAAAATGGTCATTATGGCATTCTTTTAATGATCACAAATAAAAGCATACAAGTCGGATGCAGACAGCATTTTTTGAGCTGAAGAAGCCTAGAAAAAGTGGATGCTGAGAACAGGTATTCTACAAGGAGGGCCCCAAACAATAGGCGGATTATTATTGTCTGCTTTATATTTCTTAAATTTCAGTCACTGGGTAAGTGGAATCTACTTGTAAGTGATTGGTACAATTGATGTTTGAAATTTCATTGTTGTCATCACAGATATCACCAAGATTTGTGAGCCGTTCTTCTCGTTCAGTAACTCAATTTCATGATGTGATTTTGAAGAAATTTTTTCTTGTGAAATGCAGTGTGTCACTGCCATGGCCTGGAACTAGTTATATGAGACTTGTCTATGATTGTTTAAAACATGTTCAGTTATTTCTGGAGGAGTTCAATTTTCAATAGGTATCTCATTGATTCTGGACTTCTTAATCTACAGGACAGTTTTGTTATTTGCCGCCTTCGAAAGAAGAATGATTTGTGTGTGAACAGTGATACCCCAAATAGTGATTCAGTCAGTCAAAGTGGCTTATCACCTTTAACTGATTGTATTCGTGGGGTACCTGAAGATGGTGGTGACATGGAGCAACCACCGGTACCTCAAGATGATGGTGACATGAAGCAACCACAGACGGGAGTTGCTGATGGGAGTAAGGAAATGGGATGCTGTTCAAAGAAGTGGAGTAACAATTATGATTCTCTTTTTGTTGAACATACTGATTTTGCATCCACATCTGTTCAGAAACTAACAGATGAAATGTGCTATCCTCAGCCCGACTCTCAGATCAACCAGAAGGTTTGACTTATTCTTAACTTTGTTTGAGATACCTTATTTACATGGATATTTGATTGACTTTTTCCTGATGGGATAGCGTGTCATGAAGCAACCACAGTTGGGAGTTGCTGATAGGAGCAAGGAAATGGGATGTTGTTCAAAGAAGTGGAACAACAGTTATGATTCTCTTTTTGTTGGAGACACTGATTTTGCATCCACGTCTGTTCAGAAACCAACAAATGAAATGTGTTCTCCTCAGCCCGAGCCTGAGATCAACCAGAAGGTTTGGCTTATTCTTATCTTTGTTTGAGATACCTTATTTACATGGATGTTTGATTGACTTTTTCCTGATCGGATAGCGTACACCCTCAACCTTCTGAGAATTGATTGTAAGTTCAGAAAGAAGAAAACTTCCCCCATCCCTTAATTAATGGAAGATTAGTGATAAGTCTTGTCTATCTATCATACGACCCATTTGTAGATCCCTCTTGTGGGGGGGGAGTCTATCATACGACCTATTTGTAGATCCCTCTTGTGGGGGTGTGGAATGAAAGGAAACAGGTATTTGTGATGAAAATAAAAAAAACAATAATAAGTTTATTTAATTTTAGACAAACAATATCCGCCCTCCCCTTTTTTTTTCCTTTCACCTTTGCATTGAAAGAACACATTCCAATAAAATAAAGTTTAAAAAAGGAAAAAAAATGGTATGATTCAATTCAAGCTCAGACCCATTTGAATGTGGCGGACAACAGCGAGCAAGAAAATTTGACTGAACCATCAATAATTTGGAGCATGAAGTGCAATTAGATTAATTTATTTTGGGGATTGATATATGGTATGATTCAATTCAAGCTCAGACCCATTTGAATGTGGCGGACAACAGCGAGCAAGAAAATTTGACTGAACCATCAATAATTTGGAGCATGAATTGCAATTAGATTAATTTATTTTGGGGATTGATATATATATAAATTAATTAATTAATTAGACTCATTTAAAAAGCATGTAATATTTGATAGTTGATAAATGGGGACTCCGCATAAGTTAGGAATTCTGTAACAAAGTTCAAGGGTGCATTGGTATGATGGTTTATTCATGCTTCCTGATGATTCATTTCTGAGATTGCGTACATTCTTAAATGCCAGGATTGTGATGGAGAAGAAGATTGTTTTGCTGACATATTGAAAGACGATATCATCAAGCTGGATGAATATCCAAGGCCTTCAGCTCTGTTACCTTTCCCAGTGGTTGCTAATAAGTCTGGAAGTGAGACAAAATATAAACAACCAATGCACGCAAGCATGCCACGGATTCTTCCTTTCCAGGGCACGGCAAAACGTAGGATCAGATTGAGAAAACTAGAACCAAGGCAGTATTGTACAGAGACATTGGAAGTTGGAGATCAGGGCTACAGTGTGGAAGAAGTGATTCAGAAAGATGCAGAGCAGTTGCCAAAATGCTTGAAGAGTGTGTTATCAGTCAGCATGCTCAATAATCGGCTCATATTTGTACTTTTGCTTGTCATGGCTTTGCTGGTTTTGTATCTGCTGGTGCTCAGAGGATTGGGGAATCTCAAGAAGTTAAGCATCATGTTGTAAGGACTGTAATTCTGGTAATGAATGTATATATAGGCCAGCGTGGCTTCTTCGATTATCGGGCAAACGTGCACATTGGGTTCCCCTAGTAGGCTCTTCCTGACCTTTCCATGCTACAATTGTTCGCGATTCACCGGGCTGGATATGGTAATTTATTCCTCTCTCATGAATTGCACCCTAGCAGTACATCAATGAACAGCTATGACTTGTCTGTACCACATATTGGTCTGATAATGAGTGTGTAGGTACCTCTTTGATTCTCTGTTGAAGGTAAGAGAGACCTTCAGAGGCCATGCTCTCCTAAAAGTTTCTCCAAATCTCACAAACTCTGGGTTGCTTGGCCACCCTCAATGAACCCAACTGTGACGACCTATATGGTTGTAAATGAATGAGTGAGCATTTATTTAGACCTTGATCAGCTTATCTTCTGATTCAAGAAAGATATCTCCACCAGGGTTAGAAAACAGAGGTGTCACAGTTACATACACAAATGCTTACACAAGAACCTCTCAGAAGCAAGGAAAGAGGAAATATTACTCTAGCCTCAAGTCGATCTATTGTACTCTGTAAATCTTGCTCATGTATATATATGCAAAATCAAGGGAAAAAGAAATTCACATTGAGAGCTTCATCCTTGTGCACATTGCACAAACTCCTCCTTATCTTATATGGCCTCTTGCAATACTATCTAAGGATTCAAAAATCCTTTTAGCTTCAGATACGGCAATATATCTATTTGAGGAAGAATTACCAAAAAAAGGAGGGTAAGAAAGGATGTACGAAAGGGAGGGAAAGAGTTTGTATATAGTGAGAAAGAAAAAGCATGAGGCAACATGGCTTATAGCAATTGTGCAAAGTAATGAAGATGATAATATTGCATTTTGTATGTTGTTATTGTTCTCTACAAAATTAAGCCATTAGTAGGACCTAACGAAAGTACTATAAATTTATGTGACCTATAATTTCAACCAAAACCTAACAGACATATAACCTAAGCAAAGAAAATCAAGTTAATGTAGACAAAACTCAGTCCAGAATCAACTACCGGAGGATTAAAGAGAATTATCTAGTTCTCAGTAAGCATATTGAGTTCAGCTTTGTATATCAACTTCAAAATTTTGAGGACCACTATGCATATATGCAGCATCATAATTGCTAATTTTTTCTCTGGATTAAGAGTGAGGCAGTCATGCTGCATTGGAATAAGCCTAACAACAGAAGCAAATCGTCAGTGTTCTTCCTTGGGTTCTTCCCTGTGGCCATGAGTGTTGAAAGGCGTGGATCAATTTTTCGTATGGATTTAACAGTTGTTTACACCTATTGAAGAGATCCTAGCCTTCAAAAACTCTGATCATAGGGGGAAGAACACTTCCGATATGGTTCCCATTCCCTCTATAATTTCTTTGTAAAATAGTAACCTTTAAATTATAGTGGCGCACAATAAAAATACCCTGAGACATTCCAGCTGCTCTCAAAATTGAACATAAACAAATGGGGAAAGTATCTTTCTCAAATCTCACTCTATTAGATGAAACCCTATTTTATATTCTCCTCCTTCTTTGTAGCTATATTTTACAAAGAAATTATAGAGGGAATTGGGGGTTGTTCTGATTTTACCCATGAAGAAAAATAAGAAGCAAAATGCATTTCATAGTCATCTTTCATTTCTTTGATTATTTATGTTGAAAATATTACGGTTCATTTATTTCATTTCTTGAAATTAGTTAGGGTTGGGAAATCTAACAGATGGAGAAAGGGGGGGGGGGGGGGGGGGGGGGGAGAGAGAGAGAAGATATTGAATGATAAGAAAACTCTTCATTTTATTTGACCACAAAAGTGGAGCCCACTTGTTGACATGTGAAACATGAAATTGATCCGAGTATGACACCAACTTCGTTAACAAATCCCGAATTTTAGGGGCCGTTTGGCTTCAATTATGGCAATTCTCTCATTCTGAAAAATAATTCATTCTTATAAGTTTTGATTCTTGTAATCAATTTTGTGTTGTGAATGCATTTGGAAGCTGTCGGTCAGAATCAATTATGTTTTAGGCATTAATATTTTTATATCATCAACACATACATGATATAAAAATATTAATTTTTTTATTATGTCTCATATTTCTCATCAATTTTGATGCTTATCTCGTTCGTTTTAAGCATAATTCTCATAATTGATTCTGAAAAACGAATTTTTTTTGTTCCCTAAAAATTGTGCCTAAAGTAGGATAATTCTTAAAATCGTTTCCTAAAAATGACTTGTCAAACACGTTTAGACTGTATCTATTCTTGTGATAAGAAAAATTGTTCCCCAAGGAATGATGTCAAACAGCCCCTTAGGTAATTGAGCTATATGTCTTCTATAAATAGAGGATCCTGGTAGCAGTTGAAAGGCATGGAGAAGCTCTAAAGTAGTAAGAGATGATATAAACTTAGTTTTACCTACACACATTTTCTGTACTGTTTCTACATATTTTCTTTAATCTCTAACACCGTTGAGCTCTTATATAGCAGAACAGGAGAAGAAAGTACACATCATCTAAACAAACTATTATGGAGAAGACGAACAACACATCTACTGCTCCTAACCCCAGAAAGTACTCGCATCATCTCTCATATCAGTTTCTTGTCTTGCTTTACATGCCATAATCAAATAGGATTTGAGTTACTAACCCTTGCAATTCAATTCTACCCATTTCTCACTAGATATACTTCCTATTAGTGAGAGACCGACGGTCGATGACGGCCTCAATTCTCTCTGGCAGATGCTAGAAAAGTTGTCTCAAGCTACCACACATTATGTGACATGTGGTGATAAAAAAAGGAGAAGTCATTTCATTTTCTCCCATGATTTTGACTTCTCCCCACTTAATATTTTCCTCTATTTTTCTCACCACTTTATCGCCACATGTCACATAAAGTGTGGAGAAGTCAAAATCATTTGAAACAATTAAATGACTTCTCCCCCACATGTGGTAGCCCGAGACCACTTTTCTAGCATCTGCCTGTCGATGACAAGATTTTAGTTATAATAAGTGGTTGCTCAAGGAAGGGTAATTTTGAGATAGAGTGCAGAATATGATAAGACAGTGTCATGATCCATTTCGTCAAATGTCCTAACCCATGTCCATTTGGGTGGAACTAATGAACCAAAGTTCAAAAAAAGGGTTTCGGACACCGTTACGTAACGGTTTCAGCCAATACTTATTTTATTTTTTTTGCTTAAAAAAAATCTCAATAAATTTTTAAAAAATATATTAAAAAAAACATGCAAGAAATGAGTAACTCGATACTTCTAAAGCCAAAATGAAGGTCAAAATGTAGAAATAATGAAATTTGATGGATTCGTGAGGGGTTTATAAAACAATGGATGAATGGAGTTTACGGCTCTTCACTACTTTGTTTGTAGGCAACTAGGAGTCTAGGCATGTAGTTGGGTGGGTGTCAAAGTCAAACTGAAAGGTCTACAAAGCTGTAAAAGAGATTCTCAAAGTTTATTCACGGGTGCATTGTATTTCCGCGAATGAGTCCTATACCCGTTACGCAACGGTTTCGGGTGTTACGTTTTGGTTTCGGGAAAGGCCGTAAAGGCACGGTTTCGGGTATTGGAGGCCACCAAAACCGTTACGTAACAATTTCGGCTAGTTTTTAAACCATTCGTCGGCTGCAAATGGTCTCTCACATTGTCACATAAGGATAGTAAGTTAGGTTTGATATTTATTATTGTCAGAAAATACATGGAAAAGACATCTCCGTCTATTTAAAAGCTAATAAAAGTTGAGTTTAATCCTGTTTTCCTATGTGGAATTGTGAGAGAGTCGCTGCAAAAGGTCCATTACACCTAACTATTGTTATGGGACTCGTTAAACCATGAGTTCCACCCTTTTGTACATACACTGTGTATTAAGCCTCCAAAAACTGTGTGGGTCATGAATGGGCATACCTTACTGCAGGAATGGAATTGGGTCTCGCCCTCTCCTGACCAAAACCGCCTAGCCCACATCCCAAGGGTTGACACTTGTCCCTTTTAACACTTCTCAACTGTAGTTAAGATTTATTAATTAATCCATAGGGTTCAATTATATAACCTAGGTTTTTAGAAAAAATATTTTTAAAGATTTTAACCATGGAAGTTAAAATTTCTTGATTAGGGTTAAAAGGGGATTAAAGGACTCTATGACTGATGCCAAACGGTTTTGGTTTGGCGAGAACCAGACCAAATAATCCGATCTAACATTCTTGCCAATACATTATCTTTATTCTGTTCTGGATTGTAATCTCCAATGAAAAAAATTACTCCTTGAGCAAAGGCTCTTGTCATAATGAATCCTGTGACATATCGTATTATCATACCGTTGTCACATTCAAGTTCTTTACAATTACAGCTCTCGTCACTTCTGATCTTTCTAGAGGCATATTGGTACTGCTTCTTCTCCATACTGCACATGTTATTCTCCTTACTGCACATGTTACTCAAGCCTATAAGTGCAGGTTACAAGGAAAGGAGGCAATAATTACTGGCACGCTGTACACATCTTCTGGGAGAATGGCGCTAAGGTGGTCAATCCATTTGCGATAAGCTTGACAAAAACGTGAGCTACATCCACTGTGATGTATCGAATGAAGATGAGGTCTGCAACCTTGTCGATGCCACCATTGCCAAGCATGGGAAGCTTGACATAATGTATAACAACGCAGGCATCATAGATAGCCCCCTGGGAAGGGATGTGGGGCTTGTTCTTCAATTGCAGGCCTATCTGCTCATTCCTACGCAGCATCCAAACATGCAATTGTGGGGCTAGTGAAGACCTTAGCGGCTGAGCTGAGGCAGTGTGAGATACGCGTGAACTGTGTCTCCCCTTACGGCGTGATAACCAGCAATACCAAGGGGATGGACGAAGTCGCTGCCACAAAAGCGGAGCAAGGGCTGCGCATGCGCATGGCAGCCAATCTTAAAGGACAATTCTTAAGCCTGCCGACGTTGCGCCTGCCGCGCTATATCTGGCTAGCGATGAAACTAACTACGTGAGCGGCCTTGACCTTGTTGTAGATGGAGGATTTAGTGTTGTGAATCCTTCACTGATGATGGCCTTTAACCTTTCTTGCTAGTAATATTAGTTATCTAAACAGATGACCTCACCATGTCTCCTCAGAGCATCTGTAAGATGTTCATGTTTACTTGGGCTGCCCTACATGTTTGGAATCCTAGCTAGGAGATGTCCATCAAACTCTAGCCCTGAATAAAGGCCTATAAAATAAATGATTAAATATCAGCTCCTTTTTATTCTACTTTACTTTATTCAGCAGTTTTTTATTCTGGAAATCTTGAGGGAATTTCATTGACCGGGATCAATGGATATTATTTTGAAGGATTAGAGATGGTCCCATGTTCAAAACGGAATCTTTTGTAATTTCAAAACTATACTTTTCTCTTATCTCATCTTCTTCTCCTTCTTAATTATCTTATATATATAATAAGTTCTTGAAAACATAGATAACATTTTACAAAATTCTCAAACTACCCTTATCATTATCATTATATAAGACAAACACTTAATTGAATATTTACTTAATTCCTATACTACCCCTCACTCATCTATCTATTAGGCCTGAAATTTTCTACGGTTATAACCAGACTCCTTAGAGTCTAGTTATGCCACTAAAGTCGTCATGTGTCCCTTTTAACACTCTTTAACTATGGTTAAAATTCACCCACCCCTAGAGTTCACACTTATCATTTGATTTTAGAAGAAAAAAATTAACCCTACGAATTAGTGAATTTTAACTAGGATTTAAAAATTGTAATTTTTTTTTCAAAAATCAAGGATAGGTGGGTGAACTCTAGGGGTAGATGAATCTTAACCACAATTAAGAGGTGTCAAAAGAGACACATGGCAACCTCAAGTGCATAACGGGACTCCAAATGTGGTTAAGATTCACCGACCCCTAGGGTTCACCAACTTATTCTTGGTTCTTAGAAAAAAAATATATTAATTTGTTTTAAGCCTTTGGTTAAAATTCACTAGCTCCTAAGGTTAATTTTTTTTTCATATTTTTTTCTAAAAACCAAGGATAAGTGGGTGAACCCTAGGGGTGGGTGAATCTTAATCACAATTTAGTAGTGTTAAAAGTGATACATGGCGACCTCAGTAGCGTAACCAAAATCTTTGCTCTCTTGGCAAAATGCTCCGAAAAAGAACGTCTCCCGCCCCCTTTCTTTGCTATACCCAAATGTCTCTAAAGCTTTTTGGTTCTTAAAATGTCCCAACATCATATTTAAATAAGTGAAGTGTCTCTCACAAATTTTTTATCCAAAATGTCCCTCAATTTTCTACACCCAAAATTTTCCTTTTTTTTTTTTCGAAATGCCCTCATTAGGTCTCTCTTCCCCATATATCTCCCCTTCCTCTCTCTCTCTCTCTCACGTGCATCGCAGGTGCCGCCCACTAGTATATAACGTGGATTTCTTAAGAACTTTTATTCTGACATTGTCTCCCATCTGACTCAAAAACTATGGTATGCACTCACCTCTATTTTGATCCGAATCATTCAAATTAACAATAATCATGAATTAGCCTGAGTCGTTCGACTTCACATAGACTATTTTTACACAAAAAAAATTGAGGAGTGCTATCCCAATCGCATTTACTCCAAAAGTTCCACAGACGCAAGGGAAGGCATATCACGTGGAGATGTTTTGATATTTTAACACATTAAAAAATTAAAAAAACAGAAAATTTATGACATTTGTAGCCACCAAGTTGCGTATGTGGAAGATTTGCGACTGGGGCTAGCAAAATCCAAAAAAATTAGGCATTACCCAAACACTAAGTACGGAGAAGCAGGAGTTGCTGATATTTTGCCACGTGTCTCTCAGGAGACTTGCATTTACATCTGGTAAAATTCGAAAAACGCATGTCACATATCCTTTAAGGGATGTGGAGTGGACTTTAACTTTGAGGAAAATTCTTCAGTTAAAAAAGTACAGAGTTAGGATAGGATTTTTGCTTTTAATTTCTCAACTTTCTTTGTTATTATTATCTCCTAAAATTATTAATTATAAGTTGAAAAGTATTGTTATATATATATATATATATATATATATATATATATATATATATATATATATATATATATATATATATATATATATATATATAAATTTTTCAAGGCGAGCCGAGTTCAAGCTTAACCTAACCCTAAAAAAGCTGAGCCGAGTCAACCAAAGTCTAGCTCGAGCTTGACTTACCTAAAGATTCAAACTCAAATAAAAGCTTATCTTGATCATTCAAGCGAGCTTGACTCAAATGAGCATAATTGAATCAAGCTGAGCCAGCAAGCCAGCTTTGCTTGAATTAATACAACCCCATTGTCAAGATTACTACCAAACGAAGAATAGGATTGGAACTATATATGTCATATCTAATTTCTAAGTCCAAGTGCGATCGATTGTAGGTCCCCTGCACATACTCTGTTTTTCCACCCTTTCTTCGCTTAAGCATTTTAAATCACTTCACACCACTTAGATAAAATTAAACATACACAAATAATATAACCAAAGACCATTATATCCCCATTAAACAAGATAGAAACAGGAATTCAAATTCGGATCTGCTCTACATTAAGTCCCTCGGGCTGTGTAGATCCCCTTAGACATTTACATATGTAAATGTTTGTTTTTGGGCTGCCGCCTGCCAGACATATAGAATATACAAAGCTCTTACATGTATTGAGGGGGGGGGGGGGGAGTCTGAGAAGAGAGACACTAGTGAAGGTTATTTTGAGAAAAAAAAATTAAAGAATATTTTAAGTATATAAACTTGAGGGACATTTTTGGTAAAAAAAATTGTGAGAGACACATTGGGTATAGAAACATGACGTAGGGCCATTTTGATGACCAAAAAGTATTAGGGGCATTTTGGTTATAGAAAAATTTGAGAGCATTTTGAGTATATAAACTTGAGGGACATTTTAGAAATAAAGAAAATGAAATATGGCAAACTTAAGGAGTATTTTAGGTTTAAAAAAATTTGAGGGGCATTTTGGGTATAAAAAATTGAAGGGTATTTTGAAAACTAAATAATATTTGGGACATTTTGACTACAGAAAAAAATTGAGGACATTTTGGGTATAGAACCTTGACTTAAGGGTATTTTTAGAATAAAATTTTTGTAGAGACGTTTTGGCCAAGAAAATAAACAAAAAAATTAATAATAAAAGGATATGATCCAAACAAACCAAGAACCAGTCACCTAGCCAGTTTGATAGTTTGTCTGGTTATGAAAACATTGTTTTATACATTAATAAAGGGAAATTTTAGAACTAAATTAAATTTTAATCAACTTTCAAGTCCACATTATGTTTTGGTGAAAAAGTCTCCTACATTAATAAAAACTAAAATCAATACATAATTTTCAAATAAATCTAAAATTCAAACAGCTTTTTAAATGATCATTTTGTATATTAGCAAAGAGATAGTTTTATTATTAATGTAAAATTCAATCAACCTTTTAAATATCGTCTTTATGTAGATGGTAGGTTTGGAAATATGTAAAAATCAATCAGCGTTTTGAACTCATATGTGTAAATGGTAGTTTTGAAATTAAGTAAAATTTATTAATGATTTGAACATATGAAGAAAGGGCAAATTTGAAATTAATCAAAATTTATTTAACAATCTGAATCCATATGACTCCATATGACTGAGGTTAGTTTTGAAATTAAATAAAAGATCAATCAACATTTTAAACATGTTCATCCTCTTTATATTAGCAAAGATAAGGATAAATGTATCGCATCTATCGCCGATGTAAATTAATAAGCATAGGTGTAGTAGTGATGGTTAATTGGAAGAGCTATGTGATACATAAGTTTAGTTGTTTTGGGTAACCTATATGTGATCCTAACTGGAAGAACAATGTGCTACCCACTATTTTTTATGAGCTACATGCGATCCCATATTTTTGGGCGGGTTGTGTGCTGCCCCAAATATTGGCACTAGGGTGAGCTATGTACAAACCTTAAGGACAATGATTATCATTCCAAACGACACCTAAGTAATTCATAATAGAACAACAGTAATAATAACCTATTAATGTTCCTTGATGGATGTGCTTATCTTGTTAGGCTTTGTGCTTATCATTGTTATGTTTATATTTTCAAGAAGTACTTGAAGGACTTGGGGTTTCTTAAAGAGTAACTTAGCTTATAGAGCATTTATATACTTTATTCTTTAATTAAAGAGAGAAAATTGTGGTGAAAACTTTGTCATAAACTTTAGATGTTTTCTTTGATTGACTTTGGCAAGAACCTTTAGTTTGATGCTTGATATTCAAATCTATTAATAGATTCTATCTTAGTGATTTTTATTTTACTTTGGAATGTGTTCCACGCCCAGAATCTGTGCAATTATAAGATATATTGTGTATAGATTTTAGGGACATGAAATTGCTCTATTGATAGTGTGTGTATGTCATCACTCATTTGGCCCAGAGTCCAATCTCGAGAGGGTACAAGTGTTGTAATCTTCACTCGCCCCTAACGTAGAATAGATACTAACCTGCTAACTAGGGTTGCGGCCTAATCGCGTGTCATTTAGCAGAAAAACAAATCATATGGTACTTGAGAAAAGTTTGGACTAATACCTAATACAAGGTTAAATCCAAACTCTGCCCAATCAAGTTTACTTTGGGCCTAAATTCTAGCCCAAGCTCAGCTAAATCCAAATTGATCCAAACTTTAGGCCTTACAATATTCAAACTTTGGGCCAACCTGGTCCCATTGCCACCCCGTAGGGGAATGTGTTATATTTCTAATATCATGCTATATAAATATTTAGATATTAAACATGATATATATAGCTTTTTTTGGTTGAAAGGTTAAACACACTCACATGGGCCAACACACACCCGGTCCACATGAGGCTCAACATAGAAAGATATAAAGGCTTGCCAATTTTCAAAGCTACTCGCATGAAATTAAATTAGGATAATGTTTTTTTTTATTGAAATGATATCATGTAACTAACACACATGGCTAGACCTATGGTAGCCGCTAAGGTGCCATAAGGATAAGTCCAAGCAACCACTCCAAAAGTGCATGTTTTAAAGAGGGTTGATGACCCCTTATACACCCTTGCGAAGTCCACTTCCCAAAGGATAATGCTAGTTTCATTTATTTTTAAGAGTCACTTTTTTCAAATGAACCATATGTGTTAGTTCAAAACACGTGTCTTTCTCTTAAATAGAAAACAAAACACATGTTTTTCCTTGAAGAAAGTGAAACTAATATTGCCCATTAAATTATTATGGGGCTTTTTCTTATTTGTAGCGAGAGTGGCATTTTTGTGAAAGGTCTCTCTTACCTTCAACAGAGAATCAAAAAAAAAGTGTGGCATTTTTGTATAAGATAATTCCAAATTTCCCTGTATTCACACTGAAAAATGGTTTGTAACTGTTTTTATGCGGAGCACTCCACATCGGGTTTAAATTCTATTTTTATTTGCTGATAATAATGAAATGTATTCTGCATCATGTTTAAACTCCATTCTTATTTGCTCATAATAATGAAATACCTTCTTTTTTTTTGGTTAAATAGGTAATTTAAACACACATCAAACCTAAGGTAATTGCTAGCACACAATCACTGGCTTAAGGAGGATTTGTGATCCCTTGTAATGATTATGACTATACTTTTTTTTTCCTTATAAAAAATACAATTAGTTAGGAAACCTTATATATTTGAACATCAGTCACAATTTTAATCCAACGGAACTTTGATCGAATTTGTATATGGGAAATACTTAAGATACTGTAGTGTAGCAGTAGACTAACTATTTTAATGTATAGTTCTCATTGGTCATGCCCCTTTTTTTTTATCACACATCAACTGTACTTAAAGATTCACTTACTCCTATATCCAAGCAATCTAAGATTGATTTTAAAAAATAAAAATATTTATTTTAATTTTATTAAGCTTAATCATAGTTAAAGGAGTGTTAAAAAGGACACGTGACCATGACATTAGATTACCTATTCTAATGCGGGGTGTGCTAATCACTGCCCTATTTATATTAATAGTTAATCGAATATGAGCTCAGGTCAGACTAGATCCGATTCGAATCCAACATGTTAAATTGTTGATGAAACCAAATCCTCTATGGTGATGGATTTGGCAAATCCGGTTATGAGGTCATCACCCCTAAGGTCGTCACATGTCCCTTTTGATACCCCTTAACTGCGGTTAAGATTCACCCACCCTTGATTTTTAGAAAAAATATCAATTCTTTTTTTTATTATTTTAAAAAAACCTGAAAATAGTTTTTAAATTTTTAAAAAAGAATTAACTTTTTTTCTATAAACCAAGGATGGGTGGGTGAACCCTAGGGTTGGGTGAATCTTAACCAGAGTTAAGGGGTGTCAAAAGAGACATATGGCGACCGTAAGGGGTGATAACTGGATTTGCCAAATCCGATTATCACGGGTCGGATTTACCAAAATATCCGGCCTTGGTTCATCCTTAAACGTGTGGCGATAAAAAGGGGAGAAGATATCAAATGGAGAGAAGTCAAAAAAACAGGAGAGAAAATAAAATGGCTTCTTCCATATTTTATCGCCACATGTCGGAGGATGAACCTAGGCCCGAGGATTTTGGTCTCGCGGAGAGCCGGATCAAATCGGAGTTATCACCGAAGAAGAATTTACATGCAAAGGACTAAAACACCCTATAAAAGACCCGAGGGTGTTATAGTCATTTGAATAAGAAGTTTGCGTAGGGTAATCGCTTCAACCCCTACCTCAAGATATATATATATCTAATAAAGAAAGAAATAGCGAGCAAAAAAACGAAACCCTAGCCCTCTTTCGCTTCTCCTTTCTTCTTTCATCTTTCTTGCAGGTACCGCTCGGATCTGCTAACATGGGTAGGGTGCGCACGAAGACTGTGAAAAAGTCCTCTCGACAGGTAATCGAGAGATACTACTCGCGAATGACCTTGGATTTCCACACAAACAAGAAGGTCTTGGAGGAGGTTGCTATCATACCCTCGAAGCGCCTACGGAACAAGATAGCAGGCTTCTCTACTCATCTCATGAAGCGTATCCAAAGAGGACCTGTTCGTGGCATCTCTCTGAAGCTCCAGGAAGAAGAGCGCGAGCGTCGCATGGACTTCGTCCCTGACGAGTCCGCCATTAAAACCGATCTCATCGAGGTCGACAAGGAGACCATCGACATGCTTGCTGCTCTCGGTATGGCCGACCTTCCCGGCGTCGTCAAGCAGGCTGAGCCCTCTCTCGCTCCCGCCCCGGCTTTCGGCAGGGGTGGTGCTCCTGGAAGGAGATACTGAGTGGGGTAAGCGTTAGTAGTTATTGTGGAAGTGGGATTGTTTTGTTTCAACTGTTTCGATTTTTGTTACTGCTACAGTTGTTGGATCTTGTTAGTTTTTTGTTTTGATATGGATATTATGGATTCGCAGAAGAAGACTATGATAGTTGTTTTAATGGAGAGTTTTGAAGCTTTTCCTTGGTTATAATGATTTATTTTCTAGGGTTGAGTATGGATCAATTTTCTTGATGCGATGTTGCTTGTGAAGTTTACTGTTTGTTTCTGTGATTGTTTACTGAGGCATTCTATTTGGGGTGTGTTAAGTGAAATTATAGTTTATTCAATACTACTGAGATTATTACAATGATTTATATCTTCTTTAGGAACGTGAGGCAAGAGGTTAGGGCTGCCTTCAAATGTGCAATGCCTAATCCTCATGTTCCCTTATTTTAAATTTTAGTGGGAAAGTTAATTTTTATAACAAAAAAAGGGAAATAACACTTTATAAACTATTTAACTATTGTATAGAATAAAAGTTAACGCAAGGAAATGCTGCAATTTATATATACTTTTTTGCTCATATACTTCTTGAAAGATAAATGACTTGCGGATCTCAATTCTAACAAATACTGACCAAAGATTAAAAATACGGTTTCGGGGATGTATTGTTCCCAACCGAAACCTATACATATCGGTTTCCTTGTCCGTTTCCGACGATACATATAATCTTTTATTTTTTTAAGAAAAAAATATTTAAAAAATCAAATGAGTTATAGGAAACAAATATAAAGTAATGTGAAGTAACTCTAAAACAAAGTAACAAACACAATTACAATTACACAATGAATTAAAACATAAATAACTAAGATACAATACGTATCACCCGTTTCTTATCAGTATAAATATTGTATGGGAGACTACCAATACGGTGATACCTACACATATCGCCCATTTCGTATTGGTTTCGGAGATTTTTATTTCTATGATACTGACCAAGAAATCTTTTAAAATGGCTTAAACGACACATTCTCTTCTTAATAAGTAGAATTGAGAGAAAATTTAAATAATGATTTTAGAAAAGAATGAAAGATTAAAAACATATACTTATATAAATAAATGATTCATCAATTATATAGAGAAAATGCATTTGAGAGAGACAAGTAATCATTGCAATTCAAAATTTACCCTTTTTTGTTGATATATATATATTGAAATATAAATCACCTTCAATTTTATATGAAGCGGATTTTCGTTTTATAGGCTAGTGGCTCGAATTCTCTTCAAGTGCAGCCAGGGAAAACCTTAATATGAAATGAAGACTCAAAAAGGTTTTAAAAACCCTAAATGTGTTATACATAATAAATGAATTGTTAGTTTAAGTTAGTGATTTATAAAGGCGAAAGAGTGAGGCAAAGCGTTATGACACCTCTATGATGTTTAAATAAAAATTAATTAAATTGAGAAAAGTTGCAGAATATTAATATATAATATACATCTATATACATATAAATAGGAAACACTGTTTAAATAATTCAACTAAGACATTGAAAAATGTTGATACAAACTTCAAAGAGACTGTAAAATTATTTAATTTAGATTTATTTTTTTCTTCATATAGATGTTGAAAAACAAATGATGTTTGAAAATCAATTCATGTTGCAGGTTGTGATTCCAACAAACAGTCACCAAGGAAGTCATACGAAACTATCGTAGGCCAGTCCCTCCAAATACCTTAACATGAAACAGAGACCCAAAAGGATCTGAAAAGCCCTAAATACATTAAATTTCATAAATGTAGTGTTAACTTAAAAAATAAAAAAGTGAATGATACTTGATCTTAGTTCTGTGCTATAACTCAGTTTCTGACAAACGTATGAGGTGAACACTTCATACATTAAGCGAACCTCAATGCATGAGGCTTGTACCTCATGTTAGCCTCGCACTTTGAGCCCATATTATTTTCCTTGAGCCTCTCCTCTTGGTGTATGTCTCGAACACATTTTAAAAATACTGGTTTGGAACTTAAAAATAGAAAACAATTTACTTTTGTAGTCTAAATTTTTCTAACTAGAATCTCATTTTTGGTTAACGTGTGAAGTGCATGCCTTAGACATAAGTCAAACATCAAGGCGTGAGGTGCAGTTTTTTCATAACTGAATCAGAGATCAAACTAGTTGGGTCCTTAGTTCCCAGTTAAACGTGTCTGGATGAACCGTGTTTTTTTTTACCTTTAAAAGTGTTTTCTTTTTTTTTGGCTGTATTTTACAATTTTTCAAGAACCGTTTTTATTGTTCTCCGGTTGAACCGTCCGGTTTTTTCGGTTATTTGTTTTAAGACCAGTTTTTAAATTATCTCAGTCTTAGTGCTTTTAAGAGCCAAATGACCTGCCGGATTTCAGTTTTACTGGTTCAATCGGCCAGTCCGATACTTGAAACACTTGTGAAGCGTCTCTTTTGAGCAGCGTCGCTTTTGAGGCTCATACTTTCGGACGTGAGCCTTAAGGGATTTGATCCTTGAGGCATAAGCCTCACATACCTTGTAAAACATTTGTTAATATAGATCACGAATTACTCCTGAGATAGAATTAAATCAATTGTAATCTCTATTCAAATCGCAATCATAATACAATATTACTTTAATTGATTCCATATCTCTTGTCAAGAGATGTACCTAATACAGTTTATTGCAAACACATTTTATTGCTATATTCTTATACTATTCCCTAATAGCATGGTTGTTAAATCCTTGCGATTTACGATTCAAATCCTCCGATTCGATTCGAATCCCAAGTAAAACGATTCAAATCAGAGGTGAAAATCTTAATTGGGTAAATCTCATTTGATTTGCGATTCATATTACGATTTGCGATTCAAATTGTATGATTGATACGATTCATACGATTCAAGCACGAAATCCCTTTTACGGACCAATACTTAAAAAATATTTTTTTATTATTTTGATTTTCTAAAGATACATTATGTGTTTTAAGAAGAGAGAAGAAACAGGAAAACTCCTGTTACGAACATTCCAAAACCCCTATTTGGGTTGTCTCTTTGTTTCTGTGAAACGAGAAAAAAAAGAAGGAAGAAGAAGAAAATTGATGGAGTTGGATTTTGGGAAAACTTGATGGTTTATTTTATTAGTCTTTTTAATTGTACAAGTCTTTTGATATTTGATCTCATACAACATAATTATATGAGTTTAGATTTATCTTTAATGATATTAGTTTTTTTTCCCATTTTATGGAGATCGTTCACGGTTTTTATAGTGTATGCAATAAAATATTCATTACTTTTTTTATTAATAATTATGAATGAAATCTTTTGGTTAATAGATTATTCTAATTTTCTAATTTACTAAGTAATTTTTTGTATTTTTAAACAATTTTAAAAAAAATGAATTGAATCTTATGATTTACAATTTGAATCCCGATTTGAATCGAATCGAATCGATCCTAAAACGATTTTACGATTCGATTATGATTTAACAACCTTGCCTAATAGTCTAAACGTCTAATACTCCCCTAATCCCCCAAACTTATGGGAAATAAAAGTCATCATGATTTTGACCTTGATAAAGATCGTAATGAGCATTCCTTGATAGATACCCACTAATAAATGCTGAAAAACTGGTGTATGCATTGTTACATGTTTTGAGGTGTCACTACTACTGAATGTGGTGTGTGGTTAGAAGATAATTGGGAGAGCGCAAATGCACCTTTAATGGACCAAAATGTGTGCCTATGATAGGAAGAATTGATTAAAGATTTATCAGACTTGAAAAGGCCTTTAATGGGCCATAGTATAGTTACCAAACCCTCGAACTATGCTTGTATAATACTTTTAAGGGGAGTTGCCATTTAGAACAACATAATTTTGCCGTATTATGTATTTTATGCATATTGTTGTATAATAAGTGTTTAATACATATATTTTTGCCATACTTTTGCCGTGTTAAATGAATATTCTGTACTAACTGATTGCTAGTAGTTAGGATCATGATTCATATTTATAATAATTCCTGCTAACTTTAATTTCCTCTACTTTTGCTGTTTTTTAACATATAAGTATATAACACCAATAATTCCCGAACAAATCATTGTCGTATTATTTCCGTACTTGGTAACTATAGGCCATAGTAAGGCTTGTGTGGGGGCAGGAGAGGGTCACTTCAGGCCGAGAAGTTGGGTTCATATATGCAATTTGCGTTGTTCGGTTTTATGAGAGATGAAACAAATTTATTTTATGATTTGATGTTATTTTGAATTTCTTTAGAAAATGTTTCTGAATCTATAATTTGGGATCGATCCACCTTCTAATTTGAACTTATGTTGTATTTTTCAGTGTAGTCAAGGCGTCTAGGCGACGCCTAAGCGATAGGGGGTTCCCTAGGTGAGGCGATGCTTAACCGTTGCTTAGGTGATGCCTAGGCGACCAAAATTTATTTATTTTGTTTATATTATATAAGAATTAAAGAGTGCCCGCCTAGATCATGATCTAGGCGATAGGGGTTCTGGTTAGGCGAGGCGGTGACCTAGGCGTTTAGACTACACTGGTATTTTTGTAGAAAATCATTTTCGTTTTATAATATGGGCTCAATGTATTATTTGTGTTTGTCTATGTAATTTCTTTTTTGGATCGTTAAATGGATTATATTTTATTTTATTGTTGTGATTTGTGATGAATAAAACAGTGTTTTTCCTTCTGATATGAACTTGAACTATGTCCTGTTAATGGTTTTGGGGTTTAGAGTTTGTAGGATTTAGAGAGTGCCTTTTGATTATTCACATATGTATACCCTATATTTTATTTCTCTTTTAGAGCCAACCGTGGAGTGGGCTTTGAGTGGCTCTGCTAATATGAAGCAACTTATGTTCTATCAAAATGGATTAGAGTTTTAGTACTTGAATTCTGGTTATATGCATTGTTTGATTTCTTGAGAGGTTTATGAGTATGTAGAACTAGCCATGTTGGTGGCAAAGGGGAATTACTAAAATGTATTTGTGGTTCAACGTTTAAAGGAGGTAAAACCCTATTTTGATTGGGCTGCACTCAAGCTTAGTTGGCTCGGTTGCTCGTTCGAGCCAAGCTCAAGCTCGCATTTCAGTCTCAAACGAATCAACCCAAGCTTTTATTTATGAATGTTTAAATAAGTCGAGCTCAAGCCAAACTGTATTTGATTCGATTTGACTCGAAACTCGGCTCATTTAGTGCTCGATTCGGCTTGAGCTATATATATGTGTATATAATATTTTTAGTTATGATGTTTATATTAATATATAATAATACTTTTTAACTAATAATAAATAGGTATTAGATAATAATAACAATAAAAGTTAAGAAGTTAAAAGCAATAACACTCTTCCTATCTGAAGGACCATCTTTAAATCTTATTTTGTTGTATGAATGGATTAATTTTGTATAGTTTCTTGTATTGTAATTTGATATTAAGGCTTTAATTATGTCATGTAAAATTGACCAAAATAACCCTGTAAATCTTACTTGAGCCAACCTGAGCTCGGCTCGGCTCAACTTGAATCAAGTTCAAGCTCAAGGTTTTTCCAAACATGATAGTTGGATGTATAGTATTAAAACTCGGCAAGTCAACTCGAAACTCGGCCTCCCAGGTTTCAAGTCGAGTTTGAGGTAAAACTCGGTTTTGACACTGAAAATCGAGTAACTCGCCCCGACTTGGCCGAGTTCTGTACTTATTTTATTAAAATAAAAAAATCAAGTAAACCGGCCTACCCAAGTCAAATTATATTTTTTTTCTTTTTTTTTAATACACCCCACCCACACTTAGGTATAAATACGAAACAAAAGTGGGGTGTTTAGTATATATTAAATTATATATCTCATTTTAGGCATGGTTTATCATTAATTTTGAATTTATACCATATATAGTATTAGAAAAATATTACATATGTCTGAGTTTTTGGTGTCATTACTCGGACAAGTTTTGACCAAGTTGACTCTACTCGGCAAGTTTCCGAGTCGAGTCGAGTTTTGGGTTTTAGAACACTTGTCCGAGGAATCCAGTTTAGTAGTGATAAGAGCTAGCACGTAATTTGATGACATAATAAAGCCTAGCTCGAGCATGTTCAAGCTATAAGCTGGGCTCAAATACAGGTCTAGCTATGAGCAGGTTGTGTTTGGTTTTTCATTTGGTTGGTTATGTCTGCATATGTAGTTGGAGGAGATGTATCTGTTTCTTAGTAAGGAAACAATTTCATAATAGAGCGCATATCCCACCCAAGTGCTTTGTGGGTGGGGGGTTACATTTTATTTTTCCACCATTAGTGCAGTCTTCTATGGAGTTTGGTTGGCTGTATATAGGGGCGGGCAGTGTGAATTCTCTATCTTTTAGAGAATTTTGTATGGCAGGTCTTCTTTCATTATTAGTTTAATTGTCTGATAATCATGTGCTTCATTTATTATTTTCTTTTGTTCCCGTGAACCAAGTAATGATGCTACCATTATGAGGAGAAGATAATTAGAAAGTTGCTGAAAGCTGGTATGCATCGATAGGAGATGGCATCTTTTTGAGGTTATGAGGTCTTGTAGAATTCAAAGAACAGGGTGCAATACAAGGGTGGATCAGCTCGATATGCTCACAATCATCTGTCTAACAACAATATTTGGAGTCAGGAGGGGAATAAATAGAATAAGTGGATTTGAGGAACTAAGACCTTTTTTGCATTTCGTAAGGGCATATGCACACTTCAAACTGGGTAAAGGGATTACACTGTAGTAGATGACAATGAAATGTCGGAAGATATAAGCTTCATGGATAAACTCATTTAGTGTGCTCTTTGTGATCCATTATTGTTGATGGTTGAACTGTCTTTCTTGTGGCTCTAAACCCTTTGGTGCATGAATGAGTGATCTGCTTACTTCTATACACACTCACGGCTTTGTTCATGCCCTGTGATGTTCTAGGTTCAAGTCCCTCTCTTAACATCAGAGTTCAAAATATCGGTGGACTTGTCCTCTTTCCATGTATACCGATAAGTTGCTATGTTTTTTTAGCAACTGTTGGGGTTGCGTATTGAAACTGAGTATATTTTCATGCTCATGGTATCTGTGGATCAATCAAGTTTGTCATGTCCAGAGAGGCATTTGTAATATGTTTTGCTGTCATTTGTGTGTGATTTTGCAGAATTAAGAATAGTTACTCTTCCTGTTCATCATTTAGCCATGGTTATTCAGATTATTGACTATAGTTACAAGCTATTCAGATACCTGATTTTTATTTAGGGCAAAATCAGGTATATAGGTTTATATCCATTAACCAATTATAGAAAACCCATTACTGCCATGACCATCAAATATGTTGCATTCTTTTGTATGATCAGAAATAGCTAAGGGAGTTGCTTAGGAAGAATAAAAAAAAGTGGGGTTGGGTCACTGTGTCAGAGGTGGAAGCAGGATGAGACTGAAGTTATCTAATGAGCAGTGATTAGCTGACCCCGTTAATTATGGTTAAGTTTAACTAAATTATGATTTTTTTCCTTAAATACGAGGGTTGGAATGGTGGGTGGGTGAGTAAACCACAGCAATGACTAGTGGTCAAGGAGGACAAGAGCCAATGGCGGGATTTGATGCCAGATCTATATGAGGAAGGCATTTGGTCATGTTGACCAGTATTTCTAGACTACATGTTTGCCAAGATGGGTTTGGGAATGCTGTGGAGGGGGTGCATTTCATCTTCGTCTTTTTTCCATCTTGGTAATCGGCACTCTGAATGGTATTTCAGTAGGGTTGCCCATCCCCACTCTTCATTGTTGTGCAGAGGCTCTGATCAAAATGCTGGTCAAAACAAAGGATTTGGATGGCATTGAGGCTTCAAGACAGGAACTGACGAACCATTGGTCATGCATCTCCAGTATGCAGACGACATTATACCTTACTTTTTGTTGCTGCATCCAGGGAGTAGGTGGCAAACATCCTATAGGTGCTAAGATGTTTCGAGGCAGTATCTGGATTATGTACCAACCTATCAGCTCTTTTATTGTGGTGGGTGAGATTGAGGAAGGCATATTCAACGAGTTTTGTGTTGTTTTGATCTACTAGATACCTTGGCATGGGCTCTCATTGGTCTACCTTCCCAACTAGATACCTTCATCTTCCTCTCTGCTCGAGCCTAATGGTGTTTTTTGAATCCGATGATTGAGAGATTTAGAAGATGACTCGCTTGTTGGAAGAAGATAATTTTCCCTCAGGCTGGAGATTTACGCTCATCAATAGCATTTTGGCTATAGTCACCATGTTTTCTTCATGTTGGTCCATGAGAAACCTGCTTCGGTAGCCAAAAGGCTCGAGAAGATGAGAAGATAGAGAGGGATCTGTTTGGGGGAGGCAGATGAGAGAAAAGGAGGTTCCATTTGGTCAAGTTGGAGTTGGTTTGTCACCACCCCAAGGACAATGGTGGCCTGGAAATAAGCAAGTGAATGCATATAGGGCTGCACTCAAGCTAAGCTAGCTTGATGGCTTGACTCGGCTCGTTTGAGCTAAACTCAAGCTAGCATTCAGGCTCGAATGATTCAAGCTAAGCTTTTCTTTGAACTTGATTGTTTAAACAAGCCAAGCTCAAGCCAACCATGTTTGATTTAGCTCGGCTTGTTTAAGGCTTCTATTTGGCTTGAAATATATATATTCTTTGATAATGTTGTTTATATTAATACAAAATAATATTTTAAACTTTTCTTTATTATTGATAAGAATTAAGTTTAAGAGCGAATAATGACAAAAAAGATTAAGAAATTAAAAGCAAAAAGTATGATCTAACTCTCTACTCTTTGTACCGAAAGACTTCTCTCAAATCTTATTTTTGTTTTAAATGTAGTAATAAATACCTTTATTAAAATTATGTAAAATTAAATAAAATAATTCAGTGAATCAAGGTTAAGCCAACTTAAGTTAATAAAATTTGAGCTCCAATGGAGCCTAAGCTTGTTCAAGCAAAGCTCAAGCCTAAACATAAAATAAATTTAGAAATTCAGGTAATATACAAGGCTTTGGGTTAGGTGTTCTTGGAGTCATATTAATTCCACTTCTCTTTTTGAAATCTTTCTGAATATAATACTCTTGATCCTGGTTAATGAAAATTCCTCAAGATTACCAAAATAAATAAATAAAACTAATGCATAAAGCGAAGGCGAGAAAGATGAACACCTAGAAAACACATCATACACAGTGCGGAGCCAGGATTTTCTTTTCTTGTAGCAGAGGCATCATAGTTGATGGATTTTGTAGAGAAAGATGATGTGAATATGAAATATTCTGTGTATTGGGAAGACGGGATTCGGGGGTGTAGTCCCTGAAAAAAAAAAAAATTTGACAACTAAATTATTGGGTTGTTTTGTCCATATATATTTTGTACATATTATGAGTATTGTTTCTTCTTGTTTATAGGGCATTTGTCCCCTTGCCTCATAATTATGTCGAATTAAATAATTAATTTAAATGATATAAAAGATATATTTTGTCTTCAAAAGTTCTTGCCTTACAACTATGTCATATTAAATAATATAGTATAATTTTTTTAACGGACAACCGCTCCATTGTCCAATGATTTATGAATTGAATACTTAAAACAACTTTGTATAAAAAATATGAGTCTAGATCCTACCCAATTGCGATTGAATTTGGACAAATCAATCACACTTACGTAGGGCCCCTTTAATATTGGTTAAGAACTTTTAACCCTTAAGGTTAATTTTTTTCCCCCAAAAACAAACGTTAGATTGTTGAACCATAAGGATTAATAAATTTTAACCATAGTTATGAACCAACTCAAAACATAATTTTTTCCCGAAGTTTAGAGGACACCTGCCCCCATTCCTTAGAGATCGAATCCCAGCCAATTGCCATTGAACTCAGGGAGAGTTCAATCGTACTCACAAGTTCAACACACGTCTTTTTGAACCCATATTAATCAAGGTTAAGATTCCCTAACCATTAGGGTTCAACAATCTAACCTTGGGTTTTAGGAAAAAATATTATTAAAATATTATTTTTAAAAAAAAAGAATTTCTAAAAACATGTTATATTGTTGAACCTTAAGAGTTAGTAAATCTTAACCATGGTTAATGGGAGTAAAAAGGGTATGTGTTGACATGGGGATGTAATTGAACTCTCCTAGAGTTCAATCACAATTGGATGTGATTCGATCTCCTATTCTCAAGCTATGCCCTAAAAAAATTTGAAAAAAAAATTAGGTTTTCAAATATTGAGTGGGGGCACGTGCCCCTCACCTGACTCCGCCCCTGATCATACAGAAACAGCTTAGTCATGATATCCAGTGGAGCAGACAAAACGAGTAGTTGTGAGTCAAGTGCCACCAAAATAATAATAAATTTGAATGTGGTTCGTGCATGCATGTATAGAGCGCTAATATTGTCACATAACAGAGTAGGTGACTGAAGTAGAGGAATTTTGATGTCACGAATTAAGGACATCCATGTGAGTTTTGTTGTAGCAGCATTCATAGACCTGTATTCAGCCTCGGCACTATATCAAGCCACTGTAAGCTGCTTCTTAGCAGTACGTGATACTAGTGTAAGCCCGAGAGACACAATAGCCAATAGTGGAACGTTGAGTGAGAAGCAACCGGTCCAATCCACGTTGGAGAAGGCAAACAAATGAAAAGAATTGTGATGACGGATATGAACCCCATAGTCCAATGTACCACAAAAGTAGGGCAACCGGTCCAATCAACGTAGGAGTGTGCTACAAGCCAAGCCAAACTGGTTCTTTCGAGCTAAGCTCCAGCTAACAATTCAAGCTTGAATTAATCAAGCCAAGCTTTTGAGCTTGAATGTTTAAACAAGTCGAGCTTGAGCTAGAAGCTAGACCCTATTTAATTCTACTTAGCTTGAAACTCGACTCTTTCATATATATATATATATATATATATATATAAAAGTAAAAATGCACGCGCAAGGCATGTATAATTTTTTCATTATTAAAATATAATTTAGAAAAAATATAAAATTTTTAATATATTTTCACTAGCGAACACCCCGTGTGATGCACGAGAGAAGATCATACTCGAGAGAATTAATATGATTAAAGGAGATTAGATCAGTCTTTTGAGATTAACCTAAGGGTTAGTTAATCTGAACCACGTTTAATAAGGGTTAAAAAAGACATGTTGACCTATAGGTGCTCCCACTCTAGGAGAGTCCATTCGCGACTGACCGTGATCTGATTTCTGATAGAAAGAAAAATAACGTATTTATAAAAGGGAAATACACAAATGTCAAATTTGGATCAACTCTCAATCCACAAGCTTGATCCTAATGCGATAAAAGTCAGGACATCTATTGAATTTGTGATTCAAAATTTTGGTCCCAACAAAAAATATTGGTTACTGAAAATAAAGCTTCTTCTAGAAGCATTGCCATAATAGATGCCGTTACAGTTGAAAAAGGCATTACTATATATATCTTGATCCTGATCTAGAACGATAGCTGTAAATATTTCTCCTTTTTCAACCTACATCAAGCACTGTTTTTGTATTTAAAACTGACAGAAATGTAGGTAAATAAGAAAAGTCAGTTGGACCTGTGCTAGCAAAAGCCAATCGCCTGCATTGATTTTTAGGGTTCAAGCTCAGTCAGATTTTCATTTTGAGGTTTTTGTTTTCATCAAGCAAATCTCAATTCTATAAACCTATAGACATGGAATTAACAGAGGAAAGAGCATGATGGTTTAAAGCTGCGAAGTTATTCAACTGCTAGAAATTCTAATCCACCCGAAGCGGGCATAAGCTCAGTTTATTTTTCATTGACCTCCACCTTCTCCTGAAACCAAGGTGGGCCAGACTAAATCAAGTACTGCAGCAATGGAATTGCTTCTGCAGCAGCAACTGATTGAGTCTTAAAGACTTCGGCTGGGCATGCAGGTCAAGCTCGCCTATGAAGGAAAAGTGAATCCAAGGCCGCTTATTGGGTTGCCTCTTAGCCAGTCTTGAGAGATGATTGGGAATACTGAGTGTTCCGGGCTCAGTAGCTCTCAAACTTGGGAAGTTGCCTAGGAGTGCATTTAGAGATTTCAGATGTTCCTCGTTCACGGTTCGGTGGCCCATAAATCCTTCTAAATAGTAGCTGTAATGCAGCAAACAAACGAGTTAGAGACGGAAAAATTATGCATGCATGACAAAGCCATTCTAAGAAACAAACAGAACTAATCATATTACAAACCAAGAAGTGTAATGCCAAGTATTGAACAGCAGCACAAACATGTAAATAATCAATAATTTAGTATTGGATCCAAACTTCAACCTCCATTGAATCTACCTCTAGGTCCTCTTACTTTAAATGGCATGCATAGAGCGGGATTGAGACCCACCCACAACTTGATGGGTCTACCTAGGAGATCTTCTTTGTCAAAAATCATGATAGTCAGTAGATCCAAACTATGGAATCTTTTTTGTACTGACTACAACTAAGAATTCAACAGATCTGACGGTTAGACCACCAATTGGGTTATAGAAGATTGGATATCAATCAGATAGAGAAGAACTTACGATAGACACATTGAGCAAATAAGATAATTTTTTTTTGAACAGGAAGGTACTCCTACCATTCTTCAGCACAGAGAAGTTAGCATCCATCTGTTCCAATGTTACTCAGATTCAATCCAACCATTGGAATGCTGCCCTAAGGTTGCTATACTACAATTATATCTTAAAGCAATTAAAGCATCCTCATTCTTATTGTTGAAAGTGTTTATTGAGCCTTACAAAGGTGCACTCAATGAGTATCTTAGTCATTAAGATGCATTTATTTATAGTTATCACCCCCCACAAGGGGGATATTAATTAAATAAATTTATCATCATCTGGTAGGTGACAGTTTAAGGAGAAGCCAACTTCCATTAAACAATCATAAAAGCTTCTATCTATTGTTTATTTCACCTATGTTATCATCAACTACACAAGATGGAAGAGACAACATCTGTCCCAAAATTTGCATGTGAATCATTTACCATCAATTTGGCTATATTTTTGGAACAATTTTGGTTGTTTCAAAAAAATGCATCGATTCAAGAGTTTCTGATCCCTTGCTGCTCAAAGATCAATAGTCAGGTTGTTTTTACTAAACGGTCGGTCCCATATTTAAGTGGGAATGAGATGGGATGTGAAGATAATACCCAAATTGATTTTCGGTTAGTTGATGCATTTTTTTAGTTTTAACAAAGTAGACCGTAAAACAGAGAGCCAACAACAGTAGTCTGGATTATCTAAATTGATAATATCATAAAGCATAATTATTAATATCTCAAATAACCCCATAACTTAAATACTTATTAACATCATCCTACGCATTTTCAGTCATTTTATTACATGATGAATATCCAAGTGCAGATCACTATACTTTAGCCTACATATCATCACACAAACAGATATGTTTATTCAATAGAAGCAAGAAAACAAATAAGATAACACAAACCTAGGTGCAAAGAAAGAATTCCTCCAATCAAATCCATTGAAGATGGTCAGAAGATTATATAATTTGTTAAACTTAAATCCATATAGGTCATATGGCAGACCAAATGACGCTGTCAGGACATATGGACACAAATAGTAACCTCAGATTATGTCTTGCATTTTGTCTGTCACTCCTATCTTTACTCTATTTTCAGGCACAATTGTGGTGTGTGTCATTGAGTATTATGTCAATTCTGTCAAGTAACAGTTAAGTCAAGGGTACTCTTATGGATATGGATGCTACATGGTTAGAAAAAAATAAAACAAAACTGTAATGATTTCCATAAATTATGTTTATATGTTGGGACACAACCCTCCACTACCAACTGAATCAAACCCTTCTTCACTCCAAATATAAACCATATTAACTACCCCACTCCCAATCATCAACGTGCAAACCACCACACCGCTATTCACGTTCTCTCCTTTGGCAACTGCAATGATATAGTAGGCCATTTTACAAAATGGAAAGGGACAACAACTTTTGGCCGTGCTTTTACCTAAGAAAGGCACTGAAGAGCAGTATACTTTCTCTATGTATTTTTCAAACTTGTTTTACCTAGTCTTGTTTTGCTACTTGAACATGCCATGTTAGATACTTTACTGGACTTCTGAATGGAAGCTCTTATATCTTCAAAATAATTCAACTCAAGGCTTTTCACTGTCAAACTATCACTATCTAATGTAAAATTTGTCTCAGAAGATATCCACATTTCTTCATCAATCCCAGGAAAATTCAAGAGAATATGTGTCACAAAACATGTATTTAGTCAATGAGGCTTGGAAAGAGTATTATCTAATTTTCAGATCTTTCTTATAACTTGTTTGTGAATATTCCCCTATTCAATGAAGATTTAAAAGAGTATTATCAAATTTCCAGATCTTTCTAACAATTTGGCCACTCTTAAGACTCAAGTAATTCAAGAGCCCATGTAGTTCGAGTCAACAGAGTGATAGAAACTGTTCTATGTGTAGACCATTTCTAATGGATGGTTTGCTGGATTCTCGAAATGTGTCACATTTAACACCCCTTAAATATGGTTAAGATTCACTAACCCCTAGGGTTCAATAATTTAATCATGTTTTATTAGAAAAGATTAGTTTAAAAAATTTAACCACAAAAGTTATAAAAATTTATACCAAGGTTAAAAGGATAGTAAATGAATCTTGTGAGTCAGTAGACAGATGGTCCGAGAAACTCACAGCTATTAAATGTGGTTAACTTTAATTACTCAATGGGATAAAAAAAGCCAGCATGAAATTTTTTAAATAACAAAAATATATGGTATGTAAGGATTAGCACTAACATTGTTAGGGAGGCTTAATTTTTATTTTATTTTTTTATAGTAGATTGCTAAAAAAATATCAAGAAAATAGGTTTTTAAAAATTTAAATATAAGGCTTAATAAAAACCTTGTTAGGTTTACTGAATATTAAACAAAATTAATTTGGTTTAATAGGGGAACGTTTAGACAATGGGTTCCTGAGTCTTGGTTATGAATATAACAAACACACGAGCACACAACTGTATCGGAGAAGGATTTTTTATGATGTGAAGCAAAAGCATCCGTAGTGGTTCATTCAAATAGAAGCCATGGTTTACAATTTTTAAATCCAAAGCCACCACAGGGAATGGGCAGGGAAAAGGGAAAAAAATTGTTTGAACCTAAAAGTGAAGTAATGGTGTAAAATCCAAAAACAATTTAGTAATGGTTTAATACTTATTATGTTGGATGGGAGCACTCGTTTTTAAAAACAATGAAATAGAGCTTTAAGCAAAGATTTTTACCAAGTGTGAAACACTTGCAAAGATAGGTATTCAAAATAATGATATTGCCGGATTAAAGCAGAGTAAATAATTTGGAGTTAGAGGGAAAAACCTGGTACGAATGAAGTAGGGTGTTTGTTTTTTTTTCTTGTTTTTTTTTTTTATTTTAATGAATTGGACCGTCGGATTTTCTACCTAAGGTGTCAAGCATTAAATGGGGCCAGAAATAAAATCATGTGCATATATGGAGTCATTGGATTTTCAATGTAGAGGGCAAGCTCTCGATGACAGGTATTATCTAGAGTTTTTAAATCACTTTAGAAAAAAAAAAACAGATTTAGGAAGTGAAACAACAAAATCAAAATCTTTTATTTATATTAATACACACAGCATTAAAAAAAATAAGTCGGTTTTAGGGGCATTTTTGTAATAAAAAAAGTTCGTCCGAGTTTATTAAAAATTGGGTTATGAATTTGGTTTTTTAAAAAAAGAAATATACTGCAAGATAAATTATGGAACATAAAAATTTGTTTAGGTAACATATTGATCTTATCATTCAAAACTAATTAAATAAATTTTAAAAGAGTTTCACTTAAAAGATTGCCTGTCGAAAATACAAATAGGTGGCTGCAACTTTCAAGCAGGGCTCTTAACCTCAATTCCTTTTTTACCAATTCCCATATAGCTAAAGCACTTTATCTTTATTCAACGTTCTTTTGCAGTCGCATACCCTACTTGACCAACCCACAAATATATGTCACAAACCCCACTTAAACATACGTTATACTTCAATATGAATAGCAAAATAAAAAAGTGAAGTGGGTTAAAACTCTCAATAGTAACTACTATTGAGAGTTGAACTGTTGGATTTTCAACCTAACGGTGTCTAACATTAATTGAGGCTTAATACAAAACTATGAAATGTGGTTAAGTTTAACTACATTAAAGGTTAAAAAAGGCAGCATTAAATTTTCTAAATACCAAAAATATATGGAACCTAAGGATTAGTACTAACATTGTTGGGGGTAAATTTTTTTTTTAATAATAAATTGCTACAAAAACCATAAAGAAAATAATAATAAAAAAATGTACTATAAGGTTTAGTACAAACCTTGTTAGGGTTAATTAAAAATTAACGTTCTCATATAAAACCCCATAGTAAATTTTAAACTTTAAGGGTTAGTAAATATACCCGTAGTTAATTGGGCTTAATAGGGACACGTTTACACAATGGGCATCTAAGCCCTAGTTATGGATATAAGAAACACACGGGCAAATAGATAGGGGCAAAGCCAGGGGGCGGGGAGAAGTAATGGTCCCAACAGAATTTTTGCTCACCCAAGGAGAAATTCCTGGCTCCGCCCCTGCACAGGAGTGATTAGGAGAAGTATTTTTTATAAATTAAAGCAATAGCCTCCGTATTAGCTATTTCCAATAAAAACCCGGGTTTAATCTTCTTGAAGCTGATGCCACCACAGGGAATGGAACAGAAAGTGTATGAATTCAAAATTTAAGTAATGGTTTAACACTAATTAAGTTATGTTGGATGGGAGCACTCGTTTTTTTTTTTTTCTAAAATGGAATATAGGTTTAAGCAATGATGTTTATTAAGCTTGAAACCATTGCAAAGACAGGTGATGGGAAAAAATTAAATTCCTGGATTAAAACAAAGCAAATAATCTGGAGTTCGAGGAGAATATCTGGTATTAATGAAGTACGGTGTCTGCGGGTGTTTTTGTTGCCTGATTTTGATGGAGATCTTGTTAGTGAAAGTGAGTACGATGTTAGGGCAGAAGAAACACGGTGTAGAAGAAGAATATGGAACAAATAATGGACAAATTTTAAAAAAAAAACCAAGTGAGAATCCAGATGCTTTTAAGAGTTTAAAATAATGTCAAATTGGGAGAGCAACTTACTTCTGGGATGTCCCTGTATAGAAGGAGATGTGCGCCTCTTACAATGGAGAAGTAAATATATGAGTAATGATAGTAAGGAAAGAGATAGCAGGTTTGGGCAAATGAAGTAGTAGAGTGGTGTCTCATTGTAACGTGAGGTGTGATGCTTTGATGGTTGGGGGGAAAAACGGTGAAGGTGTTGGATTCCGGAATGCGAGAAGTTAGCGTAGATACATTGCACGAAGTGTATGACATAGCAGACGTAGAAGAGAAGAAAACATTACAAAATAGTATTAGGTAATAGATTAGAAATCACGTTACTCTTTTATATTAAATAATTTTTAAATATAATATTATATATTATTGGGTAATTAAATTTAATATTTCTTATATTAATTTAAATTTAATATTAGAAAAATTATTTATTTTTTCTTCGTAGCTCCCCGGGTAAGGGTCGATGAATCGGGAGTGGAGATTATATGAAGATACTATTCATAGTTGTCTTCCCTAAAATATGGTAGAGTCCTAAGCCAACTCTCCTTTCTGAGAGACTCTCTTTCTATAGAAATAGAATTCACTCTAACATATGGTAGAATCCTAAACCAAATCTCTTTTAGTATTCTTCCCTAATATGGTAGAGTCAAAAAACAATTCTATTTTAATAATGGGTCCCACATAATATTAAATAGTAACTTAATTAAAGGTTAGTTATACTATACGTTATGTATTAAATAAATTAAGTTAAAAAGGTATTTATGTCAAAGTAAAGTTTTGCATACTCCTTATACTTTTATTAGTAGAATGATATATAATATTGTTTACAATAATATATACTAATAATTATTATAGATAATTATTTCAAGAGAAAGTTGGGAAGTTCATATTCTTTGTAATGTTGTTTACCTTAATATATAATAATTTTTTTTACTTTTTATCTTAAATAAGTTTAAGAGATAATTAATACAAAAGAAAGTTGATAAGTTAAAAAGCAAAAACCTTGACCTAACTCTTAGCTTTTTGGGTTGAAGGATTATTCTCAAATTTTATTTTTGTCTACAAATTGATTAATTTTGTTTAGTTTTTTGTATTATAATTTAATAATAAATACTCTCATTAAATCTTGTTCAATGGACCAAAATGACCCTAAGTATCACGCTTGAGCCAACCTAAGCTCAGTCTGGATCGCTTGAAACAAGTTCGAGGTTTTTCCAAACATGATAGTTGGAGGAATCCAATTTTATTTAATAGTGATAAGAGCTGGCACAGAATTCAATGACATGATAAAGCCAATCTCAAGCATGATCAAGCCAAGCTCGGCTCAAACACAGGTCTAGCTCTGCTCATGGTATGTGGATCAATCATGTTCTCCCATCAATTGTGCGCGCTTTTGCGGAGTTAATAAGAGTTACTCTTCTTATCCATCATTTAGTTATTTAGTTATGGTTATTCAGGTTAGAGTTAAGAAGAGTTGTTTTTTTGTTTTTGGGTAACCGTGCGGAGGGTGGGGGTGTCTTAACCATGACAAGGAAGGATTAATGCATGCAATCACTCGCAAATCACATGCATCAGAGAAGCCCGGGAGGAGTTGAAGTCGAGACCTTAGAGATCTCTCCCAAGACCCGAACCAACTGAGCTACCCGTGGGTTAAGAAGAGTTACTCTTAATGTTTATCCTTTAGTTATGGTTATTCTGATTATTAAATATAGTTACAACTTTCAAGCTATTCAGATAGCTGAGTTGCGTTTAGAACAAAATCACATGTATGTCTATCCATTAACCAAAAAATTATATGAAATCTGATACTGCCATGATCCTCCATTTTGTTGCATTCTTTTGGATGATCAAAATATTTTAAGAGTTATTTGGGAAAAAAGGGAAGAAAAAGAAAAGGAAAAAGGAAACGAAAGAAAGACGAGAGAACTGCCAGTATGACCTCTAATTGGGTCATTCTGTGTCGAAGAGGTGGAAGTAGGAGCGGCGAGACAATAGTTATCTAATGGGAAATAGTTGACCTAGGTGAGTATTTAAGAGGAGGAGCTGGGGACCAATGAGGTCCAGCCTTAGATTTGTAAATAGAATTCACGGCTACGCCTATCACTATTCTTATTTAATTGAGTAGTGATAGGCGGACCCATGAATCCCATTTGCAAACCTAAGGCATCCATGCGGCATGGATGCCTTAGGTTTGTAAATGAGATCCATGGATCCGTTAACTATTTCCGCATGGATGCCTTAGGTTTGTAAATGAGATCCATGGATCCGTTAACTATTTCCCTATTTAATTTACTCAAATTTGCAATTGTGGATGGACCAGTAAAGGCCAAATTGACACTAAGGGTCAAGGAGGGAAAGGACGGGAATCAATGCTAGATCAATCGGAATGGGAAGGCATTTGTTTGGTCACGTTGACTCAGCCTTTCTAGAGTTAGATTACAGGTTTGCCAAGATCGGTTTTGGAATGCTATGGAAGGAATGGATTGGGGGTGTATTACTTTTTTTTTTCTTCTTCTTTTTTCTTATTATTATACGATTAGACCGCAACCCTGGTTAGTAGTGTTAGGAGTTAAGTTAGTACAAATGGTAGGCTTCTCAAGCGTCACCGGCTAGACTCAAACCTGAGTCCTACTCCCCAAAGAAAACATACGTCCTACCGCTGAAGAAAACCAAGAGGCGTGAATCAGTAGGTGCATTTCATCCACATCTTTTACCATTTTGGTTGTTGGCACTCCAATGAGTATTTCACTAGCTCTAGACGATTTTGCTAGGGTTGCCCTTATCTCCACTCTTCTTCATTGTGGTAGCAGAGGCTCTGAGTAAGATATTGGTCAAAAGACCGGATCTTCTCCAATTGGTGCTGGAGAGGAGACCGTCAGCACCACTCAAAAGGCGCCACCTATTTTCTTTACACGCCACCGTAAATCATTGTGGTTCTAGATGAATCTAAGGTTTCAATATATGAATAGGGTCTTAACAAAAGAATTCCTATCAATAATAAACAAAAGAATCATTCTTTCTTTTAGTTGTTGAATCTCTCTTAGATTGATCAATTTGTGATATTCTCAATCCTCATTACTAATGAAACCAAAATTATCTCTGGATTAGATAATCGAAAATAGTGGATCTTGAAAATTTAAGAGAACTACGTGGAGGGGCCATTGAACAACTAGAAAAAGCCTGACCATGGAAAAAAGGTAAGGTACTTCGTCTCTATTTTTATCCAATGCTAAATAGATGACCTATGTATAAAGTAAGAAGAATTTTTTGGATTTGAAGAAAAAAATTCATAACAAAAAAGGGCGCTGAGGGTCTTCTCACGAGCACCAACTAGAGAAGATCCCAAGTCGGGTCAAAATGGAGGGTTTTTTTTTTTTTTGGGGGGGGGGGGGGGGGGGGGGGGGGGGGGAGAGATTAGAGGCTTCAGGGCAGAAACTGATGAGCCATTGGTCATGCATCTCCAGTATGCAGACACTATACTTATTGCAGCCACATCCAGGGATTAGGTGGCAAACACCTGAGATGTGCTTAGATGTTTTGAGACAGTATCAACCAATCCACTGCTTCATTTGGGTAGGTTAAGAAGGCTTATTCAACGCAATGTGCTCAAGATTTGAGCTGTCCCTGGTCTGCCTTCCCAACTAGATACCTTGGACTTCCTTTGGGCTCCAGCCCTCTAGCTAAGGGTATTTGGAATCCAATGATAGAGAGATTTAGAAGAGAATTTTTCCCTCAGCCGGGAGAGTTACGCTCATCAATAGCATTTTGGCGAGTCTCCATGTTTTCAAGAGGGGGGGGTCTCGGATCTATGTTAGAGGGTTAATTATTATTATTATTATTATTTTTTTTTGGGGGGGGGGGCGCTTTTCGGCAGGAATTTGAGAGTTCGGAAGATTGGTGAGTGCATTTGCCCATTTTGAATGAAACATACAAGTTTATATCCTAGTTGTTGAAGAAATAATTTCCTGACAGATTCTCCATTGAAATCATCCTAAAATAATGAGACCTCAAACATGGCTAATTTATTGCCCTAGTATGGTTTGATACTTTGGTTTTATTAATTAGGGGATTGACAGATTAAATCTTTTTTTCTCCCGAGCCTAGAGGGGTCAGAAGAACCTTTCGAGGCTTGGAAATGAATTCATGCTGTAATTCAGCTTTACCCAGCAGGTGGTGTTTATGTGAAATGAAACCCCCAAAAAATTGGATCAAAATCAATTTCATGGTGTGGCCTGGGGTAATTCAGGCGGAGGTTGATTTTAATTAATACTTTTGGCACCTTAACTGCTATTGTTGCTGAACTTGCTGAAAACAAGGCAACTGCTATTTGGTTTTCCAGGTAGGAGGATAAAAATTATGGTAAATTGTTAGTGTACTGTAAGCGGGAAGAGTGGGCCATTTTCGAATAAAACACACAGCAATATCACTCTCATAGATCGAATAAAACACGCAGCAATATCACTCTCGGGGCACCATTTTCTAATATCACACCATAAGGCATAGTTACCATATCGAAAAGCGAAACGAGAAACAAAAAGTGGGGCCCAAAAGATCATTGCAAAATGAGAAGCAAGAAATGAGACATGGGCACCTCATTCCCATTATCCTCTCATGCAGTCATTCCTTACATTTGCCTCACATGATATGCATGGAGAACTGGGTGACTTGGGTTCCAATTCAACAATATTTGCTCAGAGTCTAGGATATATTTTATAATGCCCCCACATACATTGCCCTCTTTGACCAATGAGACATGATGAAGCGAACCTGGGAAACAAACTTCCTAGGAAACAAACTTCCTAAGTAGCAAGTATCTCACCTTGTACATATCTTCCGTACAACTATATCATAAACTCTTATACTCAAATGTTAACAGTGATCATCGAATCCCCCATAAGATAATGATCATGCAGATCAAAGAGTTGCATAATAAAAAAAAAACAGGGGATTTGACAACATTGTTCAGAAACCAATGTACAATAAAGCCACACATATGGGAACTTCAAACATGTTTTGCTCGTATTTAGGGGAGAGTTTTTTTTACAGTAAACTGTCAGCAGAAAAAACTTGCACAGATTGATTTTAGAACTGGGAACTCACCAGTCACTCAGCTTGAATTTGCAAGCCCCACCATGTTGAGCATGTGACGTTCCTCCTTAAACCTCTCCAATACACTACCGTTGATAGTGTCGGGCCTTTCCTGTTGCTGTCCTTTTGCCACGACTCCCCAACATTCAACCACTTCTGGATATATTCGGTTAGTCTTGGAGAGGCAAGGGCTGCCAAATGTGCTGCAGGTGAAGGTGTGCCCTTGATCAAAGCTTGCGGACAGGAACAAGCCAAAGTGATTCTCTCGTCCTCCAAAACCAAGTCCGTTAGGTATGCTCTCCGAACTGAAATTTACTGCACACTGCCATGCAAAGTTTTACAATATCTCAACAATATAATCATTGATAAAACAGAGTTAAATTTAATGTAGATGCATGCGGATGTTTTTTGTATGCATTCATGCATTAGACCCAAGAATGTCTACTTGGAAGATAGTTGACTATCTTATGATACTTTGAATAGGTGATGCACATGAAAAGACCCACCAGGGAGATCTAGCCCAAAAAATGACCCACATGGACGACCCACACCAGTCCGACATGGTGTATTATACAATGCATCTCGTGTGATCTGTTATCCTACCTGTGCACACATTTGCTTTTGTGTTACTGTGATACACTTCAGGTAATAACCACGCAAATGTCGCAATTTGCATATGTATTCTCTATGCAAGTGGGACAAGCACATTAACAGACAACAAAAATTGTCGGCTAAGCTAAACCCAAAAAGTGTGAATCCCCTGCATCCAAGTGCTTGAAATTGACCTTCCTTGTAGCTCAAAAGAAACTAGAATGAATGATCATACTTGGATCACCAACAAATAGAAATTAATCACAAACGCAAATCAGGACTTATAGCTTCAGACTACATCCCTTCTAGTAGATGGAGAACATTTTTAGCTCCCATATGAATTTCATGAGGATTTCAAAAATGTTGTACAAACTAATTCTTGTGGTAGTAAATATAGATGTTTATATTTATGTCTAATTGAGGGTTGGGGTCCTGCTACCCCCTAATTCTTGAGGTAGTAAATATAGATGTTTATATTTTATGTCTTTAATTGTAGGTTGGGGTCCCCCCCCCCACACACACCAACCAAGCTGATCTTCCAAACAATAAAAATTTAAATATATGTTGTGTTTCCTTCAGCTGGTACAAGATACCAAAGGAAGCGAAAAAACGAAAAAGCAAATTCTGGAAAAGATAACTCAATTTCAAAACTATATGAAATCAAGTAGAAATTTACCCATTGCAAATTACTGTTTGCCCCAGTAGGCCTGAAAATAGATGCCTGTGGATATATCTGGAAGAGAAAAGACTTCATATCCCCGTAGAAATCACCATGCCTCTCCCAAGGCTGAGAAGCATACCCTCCATATATGTAACCTTCTTTATCCTTAATAATCAGCACAGTTGGTCCTTGATCAATTCTGCAGTTCAATTGAATAGTTACGCATTCGGCCCCTAGTCAAAAAAAGTTGCAGCAACCGAGAAACTGAAACGAAAATAGAGAACATTTAGCATTGGTGCAAAACAATTCGGACAAAATCAATTCTTTCACATGCATAATAGATGTGTGGATACATTGAATACATTTAAGTAAATTTATTTGGAAGAAACATTTGTTTCTAAATATCAAACACTTGATACTGCATAGCACTAGAAACAGCATTACGAAGTATTAAACTAAAATATATATATATATATATATATATATATATAAACAACAGTAGCAAGACGTGCTTAAGAAAAGTTAGTCAGAAGACCAATAGACTATCTTCGGACTGGAAAAAATGATTGATTTTGCAATGCTGTGAGGAAGGGAAGCATTCTACTTACGTTACATTGCCCAAGAATGTGTTGAAGCTTAGGCCGTTAAGAGCGCTATGATATAGAAGCTTCCATTCCTCTAGATCATGTTGAGAAAGGGCTCCTCCTATGTGCCAAGCATATTCCTTCCTCATTATTAGCAAATTAGAATCAATATTTTCTAAATACAGTAGATGAGGAACTTGAGCGCCCAGTCTCCCTACACAAAGAAGTATTGCATTAAAAGACAGTAATACCCATCAAATTTGAATTTAGTATAGTTAGTGATTCAGGATACTGCAAAAAAATAGTATGCAAGAGTTCAGGTTTAATTCAATTTCATAGTTAAAAAATATGATTAAAAACTTCCGCCAAGTAAAACGGGTCAGGTTTAATTCAATTTAAGATAATATATATGGGGTCAAAAATTCGGATTATGAGCTTTAACACTGGGCAGTGTTTCCCATGCATCACGCATTCCAATGCCGCATCGAGGATCTTTCGCCCCACAAAACAAACCCTTCAAACGGGCCCCCCATGGGCACCACGTAGCTAATTTTTAGTCTGGTCCGAGAGAGATCTAAGTCGTCCATCAAGATAGAAATTGGCCATGAGCCACGTTACCATGCCCAACATCTACCCTAGTCGGACAGCGTAGATGTCTTCGATCCAGCTGAAAATTAGTCTTGTGTCACACATCCCCCTCCCCTTAATTAAGTGATTATATATATCATAATTCAAAAACCCGAAAACTCAACTTGACTCGAAAGTTAGCTGGGTCGAGTAACTCGGAAAACTCAAAATAAACTCGACTCAGTCTAACTCAGAATATATATGTAATAACTTGAAAAACCTAGGTTAAAAGAACTCAAAGTATGCTGATTTTATAATCTCAAACTTATAAACTAGGTTTAACAAAACCTATAATAGGTTGTCTTTGTAAACCCAAAAAAATATGATTCAAAAATAGTGTGATGTTCGAGTTTAGGTTTTAAAAAATGATAAGAATACCCTTATGTGACTCGACCTAATCCGGCAAGTCAAAAACTCAGCTCAACTCGACCAAGTCACCCAAGTAACTCGGAAAATAGCGTCTCCTTCGAGTTTTGAGGTGACTCGACTCAAAGTCCAGTCCAGTCCAGTCCAGTCCAGTCCAGTCCAGTAACTCGGGTGACTCGCCGAGTTTTCAAACTATGATATATATATATATATATATAAATATATATAGTTTCCATAGCAAACCAACTTGGATGATCCAAAATATCCAATAATTAGAATCTTTTAGGAAGTCAACATTAAAAAATTCCCATAGCAAACCAACTTGGATGATCTTAAATATCCAATAATTTGATTCTTTTAGGAAGTCCGCATTAATAGATAGAAAGATTAAGTTATAAAGTGATTAGATTAAGATCATCTGCCATAAGTAATGTCCTACACAAGTCACGAATTAGATGGTCTGGATTAATAGAGTCAAGAACAGTGTTTGTATGAAATAGTAAGTTGTTATATATAAATATCACCATATGAAGCATATAAAATAAGTAAAGGGAAAAGAAAGACGAGTACTCCACATCGTATTATTTTTCTTAAATTGGTCAATTCTCGACATCAAATTTGGGCATGTCTCAAAGCTAAGTCGGTTTGGGAACTAGTGGTGGGAAAATTCATGATGGTTTCCGGTTTGGAAATCTCTTTTCTTATCTAAAGAGGGTAGAGTTACCCTCATTAAGAGCACCTTGGCGAGCTTGCCTACATATTTCATGTCCTTACTATCCTTGCCTCCATTGTAGACAAACTAGAGAAGATTCGAAGTGATATTTTGTGGGATGATAGGGTAGGAAATAGGAAATATTATGTGGTTGAGTGGATGAAAGTATGTCTTCCAATTAAGGAAGGGAGTTTAGGTCTAAGAATGTTGCAAGAAATGAATTAAGGTTTTTTTGGGGTAAGTGGCAATGGAGGTATGGGGTAAAGAGAGTTTACAGAAGAAAGTTATAGTTGGTGAGTATGAGGACACATCCGCATGGGATCCAAAGGTTATAGGTACTCACAGAAGAAAGTTACAGTTGTCAAGTATGAATCACATCAGCATGAGAGCCAAAGGAGGTTAGAGATACCTACGGCGCCTAACTCCCATTATATTAGTATGGACAGTTATACTTAAAATTCTGCTTTACCTGAGATATGTGTAGAGAACTACGCGGCTCAGGTTTCAATCCAATGATAGTTGCTTAGGGTCTAAACCCTAGGTTGTAGGCGCAAGTAAATCTCATCACATCTCACATACATAGCCCTCGTTGACCACCAAATGGGACATGATAGAAGTGAGCTTCCTCGAAAAGGAGCCTCCTTGGAAGCAAGCCTGAGAAGCAAGCATCCCACGCTCTACATAGCTTTCATGCAAATATGGTTTTAACTTCTACTCTATGGCAAACAATTTAAAGAAGGGCTTCTTTTGTCCTCATCAGCAAGGTTCAAAAAATCGACAATATCAGCGATATATCGCCGATATCAATTGATATCAGTGGTCGGTCACACATCTACGTGTTGTTTAAAAAAAATTACACCATATCGACGATATATCGCCAATATCGTGCACTATCGACTGACATCTTTTTTTTTAAGGCTTCAGCCTTTGGATTTACATAAAATATCATTTACCACTTACTTAAGATATTTATATATGAATACCCCCACTTGAATTCAATAAAAATTATCCTATATCCAAATTCTTGAAGAATAAAAAGTCAACTTTTCAATTCAAGAACAAAATTCGCTTTTTAGCGCCTTTTTGAGAATTTCAACTTTCAAATGCTAAGGTATTTCTCAAATCTTAAAATTTCATAAATTCTACCATATCAAAACATTACTATAACCCAAAAGTTTGGTGAAAAAAGTCTAATATTTTAGTCTTCAACAATATTGTCATCTATGGAATCAAAAAGTCAACTAGTAGTGCAGCAAAAAAAGGCTTCACATTCAAGTTTAAAAAAAAAAAAAATTAAGCATATTATGAATACTCTCCATTTAAAATACTCCTAAATTTGAATTCCAACAAAAATCATACAGATATATTTTTGGCTATGAGCTGTATGAATATGAGTATGGAGGTATAGCCTCATCTAGCAAAGTTAGTGACAATTGTGCTCTCAAGAACATAGCTATGCACATCAAGAGGGCTAATAACCATGGATATGGTTTCGTGTATGAGTCACATCCATATGGGTATAGAGGTGTACAACCTCATTTGTCAGTGCCGATGGCAGTCAAGCCTTTGCGTAACTTCTTGTGGATTTGATCGTAGTTCTTGGAGTGGGTTGGATTATTTTTATGTATGTTTATATTATCATTAATCTTATAAATTATAAATTTATGATTGATTAAGAAATGAATAAAACATTTTATGTAAGTTAGTTATGATTTAGGAATATGAATCAATCATACATTGTATCATCAACGCACATCTTTGCGCCTGTCCCATTGCATCTCTTATGTATACTTTTGTTTTTTAAAATGTTTTTATTCTTAATGTGTATTAACATCTATTTTAACATTTCCAAAAGTTCCACTACAAAATCCCAAGTTTTGCACAATTTGTTTGCCATTTTTTTTTTCCAAAAATCACTGATAAACGATATATCCCCGATATATCTTTTTTCCGCGACTCAACATGTCGAGCAATATCGACATGTAGAACTTTGCTCATCACTCATCAGGGGGCTGAAAGAAACAAAACGCTCGGGTCATGGTTTAACAAAAATGCTCATAGAGGGTCTAGAATGGCAGTTACGTAAACAAACTTTAGTCACTTGATAAGGGAAACGTCATTTTTACCCATCTTAAGACTGTAAAGATTATAATTTAAGGTTCTTCCCCCTCCCTCATTCTCACGGTTCTTCTCCTTCTCTTTTTTCCCTTTACGAAATCGAAGAAATCTGAATTGGATTCATCATAACATCAATTGGTTGCATCAAAAAATTTAACCATTTGAAAGTTATTTATCAATAAATCAAGTACCGAAGCAAAAAATAAGAATAAACAAATTTTCAATTTCAGCAGAACAAGTCTAGAACAAAGCCTAATATAGAAGATTTGATGACATGAACATGCTTAATTTCAATGACAGAGCACAGTTACATGGAATCACAATGTAAGAAATAGTGAACACTTATTTCTAATGAGAACCGTGACTGTGTTGATAATCAAAACCCTAATCTTCTCTACGTTACAGAGAAATTAAAGAAAAGGAGAACAATAATGGCGCTTCCGATATCATTTATTATGAAATCCAAATAGTTGGGTTTTCACGAGCAGCAGCTCCATGAGCATTCTTCTTCACGAAAGATTTTATTAGAATCTAGGGTTTCTATTATATTCATGATTAGTTCGTCTCAAATGAAAATATGTGAATTACTTAGAATGATAAAAATTGCACTGCACTTAACCTAATTCTAGCTAATTATATCTCAGATGTTGTCAAGAAATAAGAAAGTAAGTGCTAAGACAGTAAAATAAAATTTACAGCATCTGTAGAAAACTGAATGAAGAAGAGTAGGAGACCTGAATCAGGCGGCATCAACAAGCTTCCAAGGAACTTCCGCACAGATGGGAGAAGGCTAAACCATCTTTTAAAATCCTCAAAAGACATACTCTTTTCAGTACATCCTTCAACCTCCTTTGAAAATGTTGCAGCATTAAGAAACATGTTAAAGCTGTCTGGATGTGAACTCGATCCAGGTTCAGGATTTTTTGGAGAAATAATATAATCAAGTATTGCAGTTAAAACAGCTTCCAGATCAGACCTGACAGGTGATGTTACAGACTCATTTTATAAGGACGCTTAAGAAAATGATGAAAGCTTAAGAAAATGATGAAAGAGAACAAATTGAAACAGAATTTACCTTACCATTAAATAAAAATATCACGGTTTAAACTTATTAACTCTAAGTAATTATGGTAGCAATAGCAACAATTAACATTTAATTGCTTGTGTTTAAAACCCTGAACAACAGACTTTGATGGTTTTAGTAATTGTTTATATATATATCCCCTGGAAGCATAACAATAAGTGGGGTTCCTCATCCATATTTCCAAGGCCAAGGAACATGTGAAAGGAAAATCCCTGTTCTACAACATTCAGTACAGTAACTTGAATATTGAGGCTGCTATTCTGAGGTGCTAAAATACACACTACAACTTAGTGATATGTTCCAGTAAACTCCACTTGAATCCATTTTATTTCTTTTTACAGACAAAAACCAGTACTCAATAATATCAAAGGGTCAATTAGACATTCAAAAATTAGATTATGAAATCGCAAAAATCCCAAAAGATAAATAACAAACAACAAATAATAATGTCATTAATGAGAACAACAACTAGGGCTGCATTCAAGTCGAGCTGGCCCATGAGCTCAACTCAAGCTCGTTCGAGCCAAGCTCTAGCTGACATTTCAAGCTTGAACGACCAAGCTAAGCTTTTATTTGAGCTCGAATGTTTAAACAAGTCGAAGCTTGACCCATACGATATTTGATTTGGCTCGGCTCGAAGCCAAGGTTCTAAATGTTGATATTGCAGGATATGTAGCACCTTGGAAAAAAAGATATACAAGATGTATCATTTTGTGGGAAATATATCGCACGTCGAAGGCAAAATTGGAGACAATGGGGAAAATATGAAAATTCTAAATAAAACTTCAAAAATGTTAAAATAGATGTTAATACACATTTGAGAATCAAACATCTCTCAAAGGTGTGCGATGATGACAATGTATCATCGACTAATATTAATATAAATAAAATGTTTCATTCATCTCCTAATCAATCATAACAATAAAAATACATGATCAGAGTTTCATACGTAATGCATCCATAATCCAACTCACCCCAAAAACTACAATCAGAGCCATATGAAGTTAAATTAAAGTTATTCCTAATTTCTCCTCCCTAAAGCAAGAAATTTGAATTTTAGATTTAGAAATATAGTGTTAATGCATCAATTTGATGCATTTACACTAGTTTAGGACTAATGACACTAATTATGCAAAACTTCATTTTAATTTGAAGAAAATTTTACATTTTAGGACAATTTCGTCAAAGGTAGTGCAAATGGGGTGCGCTTCGACTCGAAATGACAATTGCAGGTAAATGTGAGTACCAAAGTGGATGATTACTTAAGAAAATGAAACTCTCCTCAAATATTTCAAAATCACCCAAACGACTCATCTTGGGTCGATATTTCCCTCTTTTATTGACTAAGGGGTGAAATATATCTAGCTTATAAAGATATATCGGAAACATCATGCGATATCGAAAATATCGGAAATATATTGACAATATCAGAGATATTTAGGGATATTTTGTAAAAGAAATACATGTAAGGGATATTTCGATATTGAAAATATTAAGAATATATCAAAAATATCGAGGATATTTCAAACCATGCTCAAAGCTTGGCTCGTTTAGGGCTTGGTTCAGCTTGGCTCGGCTTGAAATATTTTATACATATATATATATATATATATAATATTTCGAGCCGAACCAAGCCATAAGCCCTCACTATCTTTCTTCTCTCCTTCTTTTCTCTTTTCTTCCTTCCAAACCCTAGACTCTACATTCCACTTGGTATCAAAGCAATCTAAGATCGAGGGATGTTTCTACTCAAACAAAACCAAGCAACCAAAGGAGGCACGGGCTTGTGTCACCATCCGTACGACTGACTTCAACAGCCATAAGGACTAGCGTATGTAAACCTTTAGTTTTGTAGATCTTCTTTTTCTGAGAATTTTGAGTCCTATTTCATGGGATTTGGGCATGTATTGAAGGTTTTATGGAATTTTTTTTTCAATTATGCAAGCTTCAAGTGTGATGAACCCTCTTCTCTATCATTGTTAACTGTTTTTTGGGAGAAAGGTGGACAAGTTTGGGCCATTTCTATATGCTAGACTCTAAAAGTGGTCTCATAATGAATCACCTCATTTTGGAGGAGTTGTGATGTGTTTTGTAGGGGATAGTTGTTGCTCGCACGGTTTGTTTTGGGGTTTTTTGACTTCTAATCTATTGAACATGCCCTATTATGATGTGTTTGGATTAGAACAATAGTGAGAAGATTCTACTACCTCCTTCTATTGAAGTTGGAAGCTTTTTGAAGCTGCGTGGAGGGCTTGTGAAGTCAAGAGTGACTTGATACTATTTTTTCACCTAGTAGATGTTTGATAAAAATTGTTGGAGAGCCAAGAGTGACTTGGTACTCTTTTTTCACCTAGTATGTGTTTGATAAAAGTTGTTGAAGAGCCAAATACTAACTTGGTCCTCTTTTTTCACCTAGCAGATGTTTGATAAAAGAGAGTGACTTGGTACTCTTTTTTCGCCTAGTGGGTGTTTGATAGAAGTTTAACAGAATGTGTACTCTCTCTTGTTAATCTCCTTAGGTGTGTGAAGCACGTCTGAAGTTAATCAATCTGAAGTGACCCTTTCTCATTTGGATCTAGTGGACAACGTGTGGAAATCCCCAATCAAAGAATTACTATTGTGTTATTGAATAATGTCAATTACCTGGCATGGTCTCAGATTGCCAAGTTGCACATCAATGGGAAAGGAAGAATTGGTTATATTAATGGAAAGGTAACTGAACCTGATCAACCATCTGCTAATTATGAGAAGTGGATTTCAGAGAATTCAATGGTTATATCTTGGCTCCTTCACACTATGGAGACAGATATTAGTAGTGCCTTCCTTTGCTTGAGGACAACCAAGGACATATAGGATGTAATGGAGCAAACAAATTCTTAGGTGCAGAATACAGCACGTATCTATCAGTTGCAGCAAAATATCTATCAATTGAGACATTGAGAAAAGACCTTTCAGCCTAATTCTCTCAGTTGCGAAGGGTGTAGGAAGAGTTGGATCATTGTCAGGATCTTCAACTCTCCAACCTAGATGATATAAACAAAGTCAAAAGAATGATAGAGAAATCAATTTTTTGAATTTTTAATGGGCTGAATCTTGAGTGTGAACAATTTCGAATTCAAGTGTTGCTAGAGAGCCCCTTCCCTCACTCAATCAGTTGTACTCCTATCTATTGAGCGAAGAGAGCAAGAGAAGTGCAATACAGCAACCACATACCCCCGAAAGGTTTGCTTTAACCATCATGTCTCGGAGAGGTAGCCGAAGTGGTGGTAGAGGTAGAGGCGAGAGTGTGTGGCCAGCTACTGATGAGAAAGACAAGCTCAAGTGTGAGCATTGTAGTCATACTCGACATACCAAGGAGACATGTAAGAATTCCCATGATCGTCCTCAAAGAGCTCCTACAATTGCTAGTAGAGGGGGTCATTTTGGAGGCATGAGTGGCTCATTAACTTATTCGGTTGCCTCCATCTGTCCTTCCTCGTCTGATTTTACCTATGTAGTTCTCACTTTAGCTCTATTACTCACAACTCTGGCCTATCCCGAGAAGAAGTTGAAGCCTTTCAACACTTTGTCATGGTTGGAGGCTCCCACAGCTGCATCCACATTTGATCATTCAGGTACATAGTTCAAAAAGTATCGGTAGCAGTATGAGAATCGGTAAGGTGATTTTATGATACAAATCAGAATATCGATTGGATACATTTGGATACGCCAAAAAAATTTAAGATATGCTTAGATACGCAAGGAAAACTTGGGTCCCTTGAATAAAATTTCTTTTATTGAAAATATAAGCTAAAAATAAATTAAATAAAGCTCATTGACTACATGAGAGTTAAGAATTTTATAGTTTAAAAAAGACGAGAATGTTGATAAACATGTATAAAAATGAAAACTATAGTCACTTAGTCAAGTATGGGCAACACAATCTAAATATGAAAACCTTACATTTAATTAAATACATAAAAAGTATTGATTTTACAACTATGAAGTAAATAACATATATTATAGTATTATAGAAGCTCAATACCACATTGAACTACGTTCTAGCTCGAATACTGTGAGCTCAGGAAATAAATATAGTGATACATGATAAGTGGGCCAGATATGATCACAATACTTTGGCCAACTTGTGTAAACATGGTATGTGGCTCGGTACATTTGTATGTACGTCTCCTCCTGATTGGCATCTAGAGCATACAATATCCCGATCGACTGCAAACCTGAGAGCTATGAAATCTATCCATAATTGCCACTCGATGCCTAGAATTGAGTATCATGTCCATAAGCTCCAGATAAGTAGGACCGAGTATCATGTCTATGAATTTCGCAAAAAAATCAATACATCTACTCATTTTGGGTTGATTAAAACCTATTTTTATGAATTTAAACAACTAAAAAAAAATTTGTGTACCTTCAAAAAATGGGGAAACTCTTTCAATCTGAAATCTAACACTAAGATCTTTGTTTTTTAACCTAAAATCGACAACAGAGTTGTTTTCGGCCTAGAAATTGATTTGGGGGGGGGGGGGGGGATTTTGAAAAGAAAGGGTTTTTTGGGTGTTTTAAAACACCCAAATGTGTCATTCTCTTGGTTTTATAGTGTTCCGACCGATGTTGTAACCATGCAAGTATTTGCATCCAATCTTGAGGACAAGATTGTTGTTATGTGAGTGGAATGTAACAGTCCTAATTTGTTTGAATTTTGTTTAGGATTTCTATGATAAGTTACGTATAGGGTAGATTAGGGTTGGGTAGTTGCTAGATAAGGGACGCTTGTTTCCCAAATCTTAGTTTGTTTAGGATTGCTGATATGTTGTTTTGCTAAGTTAGGAGAGTTACCAGGCTAGGACTATTAAGACATTATAAAAGGCTTGTAATAATTTCTTTTTGGCTAATGAATAAGAATTAATAGATTCTTTCTTTTGAGAGAGCTAGGAGGTGTGCATCTCTCTTGAATGAGATCAAGAGGTGTAATCTCCCTCTAATGAGGTTAAGAGGTGTTGATCTCCCTCCAATGAGACCAAAACATCAGATGTCCCTTTGATGAGATCATCTTATTTGCATTGTCACAAAGTTTGCGAATAGTTCGCGAATAGTTCAGCTGGGAAGGTCAGGCGTACAGTTCGGCAGTTAAATCCCGAACTAGCGATTTATTCGGCGGGTCACGAATAATTCGCGGGCTATTCGCGACCCGCTGAACAAATCACCGGTTCGGGTATTGTTCGTTTGCTCCTTTTTTTTTTCTCTCTAATTATAAAACCCATACGAAGGGTTTAGGGCACAAAACGACCCCACGCCCCCCCTCTGTCTTCTCGGCTCCACCACACCCCACACCCCTCTCCGGCGAACAGTCACTCTGCTGGCTGCAAGTGAGAAATCTCCGTGAGAGCAACATCTCCGGCGAACAATCCTCCTCTCTCTCTCTCTCTCTCTCTCTCTCTCTCTCTCGGTATGCAGAAACCCCTCTTGGAATGATGCTTTTTTTTTTCCTCTTTGAAGCCTTCCAAAATTTGTTCCTCTATTTCTTCTCTCCTCTTTTTCTCTTTTCTTCCTTCCAAACCCTAGACTCTAAATTTCAATAGTTATCAAAGTGAGAAGCGAAAACGAGAAGCAAAGCGAAAGCGAAAAGCGAGGCTCCAAAAATCATTAGGAAACGAGAAGTGAGAAATGAGATGAAGGAAACTTATTCTCATGATATTAGTACGGACAGACATACCTTAGATTTTTTCTTACATTAGATATTTGTGGAAAAGTAGATGCCTTAATGGATGAAAAGTAGATGCCTTGGAGTCTACATTCTAGGTTATAGACTCGGGTCTACCCCATCAATTCTCACATACAAAGCCCCCTTTGACAACTAAATGGGACGTGATGGAAGCCAGTTTGAGAAACCAGCTATCTAGGAAGCGAGCAGCCCACCTTATAAATAGCTTCCCTGCAACTATATTTTCAACTCTCTCTACTTCTAGACTTAGACTATCTTGAAGTCGGATTTTGGTGTAGTTTCTTGTATTGTTATTTAATAATGAATGGTTTTATTAAAACTATGTAAATTTGATCAAAATAATCCTGAACTTTAAATCGAGCTTGAGCTAGCCCGAGCTCGATCAAGCTTGTTCATGCCAATCTCAAGCCGAGCTCGAGTGTGTTCAACCCAAGCTCGAGCTTGGCCGCTCAATCAAGCTTGTTCATGCCAAACTCAAACCGAGATCGAGTGTGTTCAAACCAAGTTCAAGCTTTGCCAAGCTCGGCTCAAATACAGGTCTAACAACAACAAAAATAATAATGATAACACTAGTCCAACAGGCTCTCCTGTGCCCATGAGTTTGGAGGCTTGTCATGTGGTTATCTAGTCTTTTCGTCCAGGGGCCATCTAATAGACCCTTTGGAAAGAGAGGAATGAGAGGGTATTTGATGATCTCGGTCCCTGTGCTCTCATGTGTCGGTGTGTTAGACTTTTTTTTTTTTCTGGTGTTATTATTCATAGGGAGACTGAGGACAGTGTTGATCTACTTCTGTGAAACAGTAGGATGGGCTAGCTCCTGTATCTAGTTATATCATATATGCATTTGATAGAAATGACCTTTGTTTTCTTGTAGTTCGTTTATAGTTTATTTTCTGGTGAACTCCTTTTGTATTGCATGTTTGTCCTTGATAGCATAATATAATATGTCGCATTGCTTACCGATCATAAAAAAAACAGGCTCTCCTCAAAGGAAATAAAAAAGTCATATGTACAGTACCTTCTATGATTGAACAAATATTTGTAAGCGCCCAAAATTGTAACTTTTTTTTCTTTCTATATCCAAAATTGTACTTTTTCAATACCTAGATACTGATTGCATATCTCTCGTAAGTTAGCAGTTCAGAGAGAAGCATCTAAGCGGCATAGAATGAATGAACTCTACCTTTATGTACAAGGAAGAATCCGATGCATCATGTAATGCATTAACAAAATTATTATGTATCGTTTCTAGCTAAGATTATTTTTGCATAGAATGGTTTAATTAGGGAAGCATCTATTTGTTTCATAATCTTGAGACTATCGGCATTTCCATCCTCCCATCTCATCCCTGTGGAGTGGAAACCTCCAAGGGAAAATTAAACTATGCTCAAATTTGACGGTTGCTCCCTTGGGAATCCTGGGCCATCAGCTATAGGAGGCCTTCTCCAAAAGAACTACGGGAGAAGTCTTTATGCTTTCTCAGATTGAACTGGTGTTCTGGTCTAACAAGGATGAAGCTCAAGCTCTTCACGAACAGTTAGTAATCAAAGATGACTTTAGTAGGGCCAATAGATGCTCTTGGAGACCTTAAGCATCGTTAAAGAGTTCTGAGCTTTGGTATATTCTTTGAACATCTTATTGTCCTACAGGCTAGGTCTCAAGATTAGCTAACAAGAAGGCAGACTCTCTTGCAAAAAATGAATTCACAGAGATCATTTATATGTAAGTAAAAGTAAAACTTGCTTTCGTAATTTTTCTCATTATTCTTTCTTTTGTACTTTATCTTTTTCTTTTAGTAAACTCTTAGCTAACAATAAAAATGATACAAACCGAACTTCAGATGAATATACTAATCTTCAGCTTCAATTGACTATACATGCTGCTGAAAAGTGGCAACTATTTTAATATTTAATTAAACCCCAACATATAAAATTACTTGGATAAATTTAAAAGAAAGAAATTTAAGACATGGAACATAAGTAGGTGCGCATGCATCAGACCGAACAATATAACTTCACAGCAAAGAACCACAGTGTTCTATCAATAGTCTAATAAGGCCAAGAGTAAAGAAACCCAGTAAAATACTAAGCTGTAAAGCCATGTGTTAATCTTAATACATTATTTCAGAGAACTTTGTTGTCTATAAATGCAGGTAAGAGAAGACCAATCTTCAAGTATTCTATGATTCGAAGGAGAAAATAACTATCTTCCCTAGGTTTAATTATAGCAAGGTTAATTGATTGTACCTCCCCACAATGCCATCGTCATTTACATCCAGTAACTGATAAATGAACTCATCAATATCATTTCGTATTCCTTTCTCATAAATCCCCTACAGAGTGCAAACGGGAAGTAAATAGAGAATAAGTGGGATATGCTGCAAATAGAATAGTCATTGTAAGACTAATAACAATAATTCACAAATGTCATATATACATGTGTGTATATATGTACACACATACATAAAGGCATACATACAAATTAGTAGCTGAATTATGAGAATGAAAAAAAATCTAAACGAGGAGCTCCCACAATCAATATATAGTACTGAGGTTTAGAAACAACCCACCTGAACTTCGGGAGGATCAGTTGGAGCTAACTCAAAAGTTCGACAAGTTTACAATTAACATGTGTTAGCCAACCATCTAAGGAGGATTGCATATGCTATATCCATGTCAGTATTAAACTTATGTACCGTAAATATGAACTTTCACGTTACTATTGTAAGCTAGTGATCTCATTAGGGATCCTAAAATGAGTGGAATCGCCACCTACCACGTTTAAGGGTATTATCAGGGTTGTCAATCTGGCCCTCATGTGAGAGTACTTGGTCCACCCCTGCCCTCATGTGAGAGTACTCGGTCCGGCCCAGACCTCAAAAGCCCACGAAATCGAGGGCTTTTATCCACCCATAAAGCCCGCAGGCCCAAGTGGGCTAAAACTAGGCCCATTGACATGAGGGTCGGGCTTGGTCAAAACCCCCTACGGCCTCGCCTTATTATATAATATTATATTTATTTTAAAGCTTTTAATTTACAATGACCTATATAGACTTCTTTAACGGAATATTTATTAGGGTATGGTAGTAATTTAATTACCATACTCCCTACTTAAATACCAGCGGTCACCCATCATTGAGACTCTTCTAAATATCTCCCACTCTCTATTACTCTCTCATCTATGTCGTCGTTGTCACCCATTGTCATTGATCTTCTCATCTATAATTCTCTCTCACTTTAGCTATGGCGCTCTCTCATCTACAATTCTCTTTGTTACACCCTAAGGCTTTTGCTACTCTCTCTCTCTCGTTATCTACCATTCACATATTCCCTTACTCATCTTTAGTTGGCGGACCCTCTGTCGTCGGTTGCTTTGATTTGACTGAGATTGGTCGAACGGAAAATGAATTTGCATCTGCTCTCACATCCTCAGTCCTCACCACTCCAATCACCATTCACCAAGATTCTAAATGTCGATATCGCTTGACATGTCGGAGCCGCGAAAAAAAGATATATCGGAGATATATCGGAAGATATATCGTTTATCAGTGATTTTTGGTAAAAATGAAAAAAAATAGGGCAAAACATGGAATTTTGTAGTGAAAATTCAGGAAATGTTAAAATAGATGTTAATACACCTTTTAAAATAAAAACATTTAAAAAAACAACAATATATACAAGAGATGCAATAAGAAGAGAGCAAAGATGTGCGTTGACGAGTGACAATAATGTATGATTGATTCATGTTTCATTCATTTCTCAATCAATCATAAATTCATAATTTATAAGATTCATAAGAATACAAACATACATAATACAACCCACCAAAAAACCTACAATCACCACCAGAAGGAGTTACGCGGAGGTTCGATGTCATCATCTCTGTCTTGACTTGGCTGGCTATAGTGCTGATTCTCCACATACGTACAATACTGTGCCCAACTCATCACATTATGGTACATGGATGTATACTCATGTACATAATGTTGGTAGTAATCTAGGCTAAGATGTAGTAACACGCCAATTGGTGGATACTATGGGTGATTGGGCACAACTGGCACAGGCACTGGGATTTGGAAATTGTCTCCTCCATACCCATATGGAGGTGGCTCATATCCTGAGACATATCCATAAGGATATTGATCCTGTGTGGAATGTGAATAACTATGTTCTTGAGAGCCTGATGCCTGAGACTGTGTATCCTGGTCATGGCTGGAGAACCATGTATGTTGAGACCCTCTGGAACTAGAGCCCGAATGTTCCGTGCCCCCAAACCAAGCATCGTGTCCCACATCTCGTTCTTTGCCCTTGCCCTTGCCCTTGCCCTGACCCCTGCCGCTGCCCCTGCCCTGGCTTCCTTGACGAGGGACGTAATGAATCGGTTGGCTTTCTGCTGGATGTGAAGGTGGGGCACCATGATCTTGGTCCTGTGTGGCATGGTCAAAGTCAGCCTCTACGGTGAATGGGCTAGAGGCCTCTGCTCTGGTTCAACTCCGATGTTACCTCCATCCCCAGGACTGTCGCCGCCTCCGTCACTCTCATCATGGTCAGCAGACTTATCACCACCCTCACTATTACTATTGGACAATCTACTTGTCTCAGCGGTTCTTGCACTTGAAGTCTCAGGACCTTTTGGACTTCTGATCATTTCATCAAATGATTCTGTGCTAAAGCTGCTCCTGTTGCCGCTAGTGCTGGACCCCACTTCTGTAGCAATAACCCTTTCTACATCGATGCCCATCTCAATGGCCGCGCTAGCTATAACTGCGTTCGGACGCCCATCATCTTCATCAAGTGATGAAACCTTAACCCACTCAGAAAGTGGATTATCTTGATCCTCAGTGGCACCGATTAACATCAGGTCTAAAGGATCCTACTCAGGTTGCTTCCCAGTGTCAATCTGCAGTTGCCTGAGTCGTAGCTTCATATTATAGTGACAGAAGACCAGTTTTTGCAGCTTTTTGTAGCCAAGTCGGTTCCGCTGCTTTGTGTGGATGAGGGCAAATGTACTCCAGTTTTGCTCACATGCTGAAGATGAAGCAGTCTGTGCTAACACGCGAGCCGCCAATTTTCTGAGGGTCGGACAGTCGGTTCCGTACATTTGCCACCAATCAGCTGACAATTAAACGATGTTATCCATTAGTTTCATATATATTTTGATGTAGAGAAATAAAATATAATTACTTTATTGAGAAGAAATTACTCACACGGCGTCATCCTAGACCTTCCCTCCTTAGCAGCAGTTCTTCCAAAGCTCGGCGCATCCCTGAAGCGCACTAGCTATAGATTTTGAGAAAACATGTTTCAATTGGATAGAATAAATTAGAATGCAATAATACACATAAATATGCTATAGTTAACGAGATAAAGACATTTCACCTCATTCCCGAAGTCTCCTTTTCTTTTACACTTCGGGTCTCGAAGACGTCGTGAACAGCCTTCATTAAGTTATCCCGATTCCCCAATTTGTGGTTGTAGTGATACTTTGGGTTCAAATAATATGCTGAAACGTGAAAGTTATACGACATGCAATTAGTATTGCAAGCATGCAATAACTTCAATGTAAACATCTAATAAACATCAAACTTACCAGCAGCACGAAGGGGATGCTCCATTGTCTTATTCCAACGAGCATCGATAATCTTGTGGACCCACTTGTATCCACGAGGGGACACATTCTTTATCGACAACTTCATTACCCGCATTAATTCGTACACAGAACCCATAGTTGGCCACTTATCTGCATCTATCACCCTTAAGACACGGTAAATAGGCTCTAGTATGGCAGCTGTATCATCCACTTTGTCCCAAAATTTGTTATTAAGGACAATGTCCTCAACTTTTTTTGCCAAAATAGTGCGCCTTTGTCCATATTCTGTCCAATCAGTCCCAGTGAATAATGCCTTTAGTCCAATTTTATGTTTGGACAAACTCTCTAAGGCAATAAAATTGGTGGCGAAGCGCGTCGCCCCTGGCCGTACTATTTCACCACCACACAAAGCCCTCATCTTTGCTAGAACCCAACTGTGGTTGTATATGAAGTTGGTTACCGTTCTTGCCTCGTCAATAACCTCCTTCACAGATTTTCTTTCTTCTATTGTCTGTAACATCAGGTCTATGCAATGGGCTGCGCAAGGGGTCCAGTATAGGGGATACTTTTTCATAAGCATCTTCCCAGCCTTCACGAAAGCACTCCCATTATCAGTCACCACCTGGACTACATTTTTTTTTCTCACTTCCTCTACAACACCCTTCATTAAGTCATATATATATTTTGCATCTTTTATATTGTCAGATGCATCAACGGACTTTAAAAATATTGTCCTTCCCTGACTGTACACCATAAAGTTAATGATCGAAAGCCTAATGGGTCCTGTCCAACCATTACACATAATAGTGTACCAAAATTTTCCCACGTTGGCTTTAGAGTGTCAATATAGTCTCTCATCTCCTTCTCCTCTGCGTCTAAGTATTTACCTGTAATCTCATATGGAAAATGAGGCTCTACCCCCGGCCCAACCCGTTCTGCCTCGTGAATCATGTTCTTAAACTGTGGGGTTAAGGCGGCATTAGCAGGCACATGACTATGTATGAAAAACTTGGATACAGCTGTTCTAAGCGCTTCCACCAGACTTCCCCCACTCCACATTTCTTTCAGCCGCTTCTGTTTTGCATTTCGACTTTTGTACAGAGATGAATCATGTGGCAGATCCGGGACTTTCATGCTTTGGCTGCAGCCAAACATACCATGCGGTTGTGTCCCAGTCCCAAAATCAGATGTCCTACCAGTCAAACCGGATGGTCCTACTCCGACACTGCCTCTGAAATCAGCAGACCGCATGCGAGCTGCAAATGAATGCTCCTGATCTCTGTCCCACTGCAAGCGCATAAATTGACGATAGCCCTGTCGATATGCTAGCCTCTCGTCAACTCCAATACAGTCGATTGGGTATAAAGTATCATCTTCGTCGTCATCATCCACATCTACTGGTGGTTGTAGACCACGCCTTATTTCTTGACGGATTGCCTTTTGCTCTGCGACATGCTCCAGTCTCTGCTTAGCCCCAATGGTAAGGTTAACCTTCATAGCTTGTCTGACCTCCATCGGACAACTTGGACAGTCTGCCACATTCGAATCACCCCCAGCAAGATGCCACTTTAACCGAGTAATTCCACCGCTCATTATTTTTTTGCCACAATAACTACATATTGCTCCATTCTTGTTCCCTTCTATTTGTTTTCCATGCGACCAACCTATGTCTCGCACCATCTCCTAGTGGATCATCAATAAATATTAATGTCAAACACATAATATAATCAAGCACCAAAACTCGTGATTTTTTTTTATGATTATCCATGTTAATTGCTTTAGAAATATGAAAAGCTTATGAATGTACATTACAGTTGATAAATAATTGAAATTTAATTTAGTTTCTTAAATTGTTTCTATATGATAAGTAATTGATTTTTAATTTAGTTTCTCAAACTATTTCTATATGTAATTGATGAGCTCAATGTTTTTACAGGACAAAATCAATATGGAAAAGAGAGGAGATGGTTAACTGATTGGAGACCCTGCATCAAGAAAAAAGGAAGACGATTGTAATTTTATTTGAGTATGAAGTTGATGTAATTATGTAAAAAGAAGTGGATGTAATTTTATTTGACTATGAAGTTGGTGTAATTATGTAAAAAGAAGTAGATGTAATTTTATTTGACTATGAAGTGGATGTAATTATGTAAAAAAAAGTTGATGAAATTTTATTTGATTATGAAGTGGATGTAATTATGTAAAAAGAAGTTGATGCAATTTTATTTAAATGTGTGAGACTCCTGATTAAGTTTTAAATATAAAATACAAATTTTATTTTAATGTAATCTATGTATATTGAGTGTTGTTTAGATGATTACAAGCTTAATATCATTAAGCAAGACTTCTTTGTCGAAATACAAAATACAAATGTTCTTATTTCTTTTACAAATTATAGAGTGGAGGAATTATTTGGGCTAATTCTTTTACAATATAAAAAATACTGCACAGTGGATCATTAAAAAATATAATCAAGTTAAACACATAATATAATCAACTCCTATTGCCTCTGTTTTTTAATGATTATCCATGTTAATTGTTTTGACAATTTGAAATACTTATGACTTTATGAGTGCACATTAGAATATATAAATAATTGAAATAGATGCAATTTTCCTAAAGCAATGTGCAGACCCATAATCAAGTTTCAGTAATTATTATATATATATATATATATATATATATATATATATATATATAACATTGATCATAACTAAATAAAAATATACATGAATTTCAAGTATAATTCTTAAAAATTAAAATAGAAAAAACAACCTTATATTACAATTTTTAATACTTTTTAAAATTGGGTGTATAATATAAATCAATATTAGTTTATAACATATTACTTTTTGTTTAATGCTTATCCATGTTAATTGATTTGACAATTTGAAATACTTATGACTTTATGAGTGCACATTAGAGTAGATAAATAATTGAAATAGATGTAATTTTCCTAAGGCAATGTGCAGATCTATGATCAAGTTTCAGTAATTATTATATATATATATATATATATATATATATATATATATATATATATATATAACATTGATCATAACTAAATAAAAATATACATAAATTTCAAGTATAATTCTTAAAAATTAAAATAGAAAAAACGACCTTATATTACAATTTTTAATACTTTTTAAAATTGGGTGTAAAATATAAATCAATATTAGTTTACAACATATTACTTTTTGTCATATAATATAATTTCTAATATGGCAGACCAGTTTTAAAAAATATTTCTCTTCAAAATAGTATGTTTTATAATCTTTTAAAATTATGTAATAAAAATAGTATATTAATTTATAAATTTTTGTGCTAAAAAGTATGTTAACTTATTAATCAAAGTGATTACCGATTAGTAAAAGTATGTTAAATTTTTTTACAAAAAAGAATAGCTAAGTGATTACTAATTAGTCAAGGTGTTATTATATTTTTAAAAAGCCCTTATGAGGTTAGAGATATTACATATAAATTATTTCTAATTTATAAAATATTATTAAGAAATTATTAATTTTTTAATATATCTAAAATGGTCTTGTGGGCATAATTTGCTAGAGATACATCTTTATCAAGAAATTATTATTATTTTTTTATATTTCAATATAGTGAAGCTTTTTTTTAATTAAAGCCTCCATATAATTTATAAAAAGAGTGAAAGTGTGAAACTAGCATTACCTTTTAAATTTTAGGTTAAAATCCCTAACATTAACCAGATAACTTTTTTACAAAAAAGAATGCATTAACAATTAAATAACTCTTATAAGGGTTTATAAGGTAATGCTAGTTTCATAGAAAAAAATGCATTATCATACAAATAAAATGCATTCATATAATTTTACTTAAAAGTTAAAGCCCTTGAAAAAAAAAAAAAAAAAAGTGAGAGTCACGCTAGATAACCCTTAAAAGGGTTTTAAGTTTTACGTAAGAGTGGAGTTAGATAACCCTTATAAGGGTTTTAAGTTTTAAGTAGGATCGAGTAAAGTTAGCAAACCCTTATAAGGGTGTTAAGTTTTAAATAGGGTGAGTGAACTTAGCATACCCTTATAAGGTTTAAGCTTATCTATAGGGTGAGTGAACTTAGCATACCCTTATAAGGTTTAAGCTTATCTATAGGGTGAGTGAACTTAGCATACCCTTTAAAGTTTAAGCTTATCATAGATTCTGAATGAATAGTATACTTCACAGATGGAACCGAACGAAAAAAAAAACGCAAAGAGGAGGAGCCGAGGGGAAGGAGGAACCTTGGCTTGGGTTTGGGCGTTTGGCGACGGCGACGGGGACGGCGACGGCACAGACGACGGCGACGGCAAAGACGGTGGACTGGCTCAGGTATGCTCCAGTCTCTTCTTCCTTCTTCCTCCTTCCTCCTTCTTCCTTCTTCTAAATCAACCCTCCTTTTTTTTTTCCTACTAAATCGAAGATTTTCAGAGTGTGAACTCTCAAGATCGCAATTGCATGAATGCTATGTAGGTTTTTCCATATTTAAAGACAATGAATCGGCACCACTCACGGGTTTTCTGTAGTTAGTACTGATTTTTTTTTTTTTTTTTTGGATGGGTGCTTGCGCATGTGAAAAAAAAGGGAACCCTGACCGAATCTCTGATTTGGATAGGACTCACCCGCTTTTGGTCGATATCGGCATGGTATCGGCGATATATCGCCGATATCAGCGATATATCGGCGATACCAACCGATACTGTGTAATTTTTTTCAAACAGGGTGTCGATGCATCGGTCTTCAACGATATCGAAAAATATCGGCGATGTTTTCGATATTACGAACCTTGCCATTCACCGAATCACTGTCACCATCATCGATGCACATTTTCTATACTTTATCATTTTTCATTTAATCATAAGTTGGTTAATGTTGTAGGATAATTATTTAACTCCATCATGTTGCTCTTTGGGTTGCATTGCCGGTCCCAAGCCCAGATAGAGGGTGGTAGTCGGTGGTGGTTTAGGCAAAAAATTCTATAAATATCATGACAAAAAAAAATTCTTCATCTTCTCTTCAAGTCCAAGCCCGGCCCAAGCCCAACCCTGGCCCTAAGGGTAAGGCTTAGGCCTAACCAATTTAGGTCTTGCAAGGGCTTGGGTTGGACACTTACAAGTGAGGGTTGGGCCTAGACAGACCCCGGCCCAGGCCCAGGCCCAGCCCATTAACAACCTTAGGTATGATCCATTACCGAATTTAGAGAGAGAGAAGCAAGTTTTAAGCTTCCTCCTTGATCGAGCCGAGCCATTGAGCTAACTCGGCTTGGATACACCCCTACCAAATCTGTTCCTCTCCTCCCCGGAATCTCCACAACCATTTACCTAGCAGGGCTTTATTTGTGGTCCTGAGCGGCCACAAATTAAGACCACCAACCTCCTTCGATCGACAGACCAAGCTCCACCTCACTAAAAGATATTTCTTCGTGTGGACCTCGTTCCACAAAAAGTCACGTTGCAGCCTTTCTAACTTGGCTGCCACCAACGAAGGGATGGAAAAAAGGGAGAGGTAGTAAATTGGGAGGCTACCAAGAGTGCTTTTTAAAAGAGTCAACCTACCCCTTTGGAGAGAAAAATGGATTTCCAACCTCTTGATGAATCTCTTGACCACCGACTCCCATACTGATGTGGATTTGAAGCGAGCTCCTAAAGGAAGCCCCAAATATTTCGTTGGGAGGGTCCCGGTCTTACAACCAAGGCAGAGAGCCAATACCTCTAAGTTTAGGACCTCACCCACCGCAAAAATCTGACTCTTAAAGAAATTGATTCGCAACCCGGACACCATCTCAAAGCATCTAAACATACACCTAATGAGCATCAATTGATGAACCAAGGCCTCACAAGATAAGGTCCCAAACATCGACAAATTGGAGCCTGCCCAAACTGATGGGGAGGCTCTATAAATCATCTTGCTAAGGGCCTCTGTAACCATGCTGAATAGGAAGGGGGATAATGGGTCACCTTGGTGGTTGACGCAAACCTCTAGAGCTTTGAAAGAAGCCATGGGTTGAACCATTAATAAGAACCGAGAAGGACGAGGAAGAGTAGCAGCATCTCATCCAAGAGCGCCACTTCATCCCAAACTTTAAACGCCCAAGCATGTAATATAGAAAGTCACAATTTACATGGTCGTAAGCGTTTTCCATATAGATCTTACATAAAATGCCTGGAACTCCTTCATTGGCGTGATCAATCCAAAGGAACTAAAGTGTTTAAGTATAGCTACCAGGATTTATAGGGAATCTAACTGTATTAAGCAAGTACAATTGTGGTATTGTTATAATAGTGCAAAATAGACTACAAGTAGTATTGCTCTACCAACTAGCATTAGTACCAAGATAGATATCCATAAATCATCATTCCTTGACCTCGATGATTTGCCTGCTTCCAGACAGAGAAGGCTGGAAGATATGGTTAGTCAACTGATTCCTTCGTCCAAGGACGCGTTGGTTATTTAGTTCAAAGCTTCAGGGCGCGCGAGGCTACAAAGATGGAGCTCGGAGCTTTTATTTGAGCTCGAAAATTTAAACAAATTGAGCTCGAGCTAGGCCCTGTTTGATTTGTCTCAATTTGAATTTGGCTCATTTAGGGCTTGATTTGACTTGAGGGAGGCTCAGCTTGAAATTATATATTTACGTATGTGTGTGTGTGTGTATATTAATAGTTTTGTATAAATGAATATATAATAATATTTTTAACTTTTGTCATCAGAACTTATGATACACATTTAAGAGATAATAATAACAAAAGTGAGTTAAGAAGTTGAAAGGCAACAAAAAAAAAATCTAACCCTTACTCTTTGGGTTGAGCTCAAGCCTGAACATTCAAGCTTGTCCAAGCTCGGCTCAAATACATGTCTAGACTCTATATAAATAATATATATGTGTATATATTTGATGTCAATATACACGAAGCAATACCAACACAATTTCCTCTACCTCTGCTCTCATAATTCTCAACATAATCATCCAATGAGGTAATTTTCCATATCATCATCCTTGGTCTCCAGTAGTCTAGTTTATGACTCTTTTATCCATCTACTTCTCACTTTCCTCCCCTCAATTAGTTTTTTGTTTTCTGGGAGCTTAGGGGATGATCTTCTTCTCTTCTCCCTCCCTGTTGTGGTTTAATCCTTTACCTATGCCCACCGCTACCATCAAAGGCCCCCAAGTGATTATTCTTTATCTAAAAATAAAATACAATAATGAATTATTGTGAGTTGGATGCTCACCAACTAATCGTTGTGGTCAGATCATCTTGAGAAAAACTGAAAAAGATGTCCTAAGTGAAGGAGATTATAATGGTAACTCTCTATGGCTTTGATGCATGTCCATAATGGGCAATCCCTCGTATCATGTGTTGCCCAAGTATTGACCTTAGAGGCGGGGTGAATAGGGACTTGGCAAATTTAATTTCTTACTTAGTCCCTTTTGCGGAATTTAAAATAATAAGGCAATGCAACTAGCAATTCTAAAATAACACAAATTAGAGAAGTAAATGAAAGAGTTAGAGAATACAAACACAATGAGTTTGTTCTCGAGGTTTGGCAACCCGCCTACGTCCCCGCCTTAAGCTTCCCGCTTCAAGGTTCACCACGATTCAATACCGCACAAACTTCTTCCGAGTGAAGTCCAAACATTTAAAAAAAAATTGTGGGTAAGGATCACACCTTTACAATCCCCTTACGGGTGAGAATCAGACCTGACTTGCAAGAGAACAGTCCTCTGCAATGCAAGAATCCACCGATTCTTGTCTTCACAATACAAAGTATTTGAAAAATGGATTTCAATCCAAAAATTGGCTCCTTAACTGAGCTGATAAGATTGACTTTGAAGCACTCTAAAAACCTCTCAAGGGATAGGAGTTGAATAGCTCAAATAAGAGATTAGGGATTTCTAGGTTCTCTCAAATGATAATACGGTTGAAACTTGATGAGAATTGATGAGAGTTAATGATTTGATCTTTGGTAGTTCAATAGTTGTTTGTAGTTCATAAATGAACTCAATTTATAGTTCTCAATTAATTATAGCCGTTAGGGAAACAGTTAATGCGAAAATAGCCGTTTAAAACTAGCCGTTGTAGGCATTTCAGTGTTTCTCGCATGATTTCGTCAATGAGATTGGGATGACACTCTCAATTTGATCGCCAAGATCAATGACAGAATGCAACAGTGGCTCTCTGAGCCAATTTCGTCGTTGAAATCACAGATGCCCTGTAATTTCGTCAACTTAATCAGAGTAAAAACTCTGTATTCTCATCTTTTCATGGTCTAAATGATGGGGACCTTTTCCAAGGTCGTTTGGCTTGTCATTAACTTGATTTTCATCATTCTTATGATGTCCTGGGGCCTTCGTATAAATATGAATTATTTGGCTTAGGCTCCTAAGGTCAATCTAGGTACATGAGCATTCAACTTTCTATACTTTGAAGACTTCTTACATAAGTCTTAGACTCTCTCAAAAACAAAAAATAAGACTTTAAAGGTTTCTTGAGAGTTGGTCTTCAACTTGATCTTTGATCTTCAAACTTGGCTTTGACTTCATGATCTTCCAAGAGTTCTTCATTTGAGATTTTCCATTTTGGCTTCAAGTGAGTCTTTGATCTTCGTGATCTTGAATTTGGCTCTTTAAGCTTTGACTTGAAGTAGTCTTCATCTTTGAATGGATGGCTTGCATTTGGTTGATGGTTTCCTTTTTGTTTATCCATCTTGCATGCTAGTGATCATTTTCATGTTTCACGTCTTGCAAGATGTGCTAATGCTTTTATAATCTGTTTTTCATGAAAACTTGATAGAACCATTAGTACCACAAAGTTCATTTCATTATTGTGTTATCATCGAAATTATTAAGGGTACCTAAGGTTGTAACATTTAGGCTAACATCATGATTCACACACGATTCATTTAATTAACAAATGTTAACTCACTAGTGATATCATCCACCCAAACTTACATAACAATGAACATTGTTTAATAATATAAAGATCTACGAACTTACAGAGTTGCAAAACGTGCTCAGTGACAGCACAACCTCTATCTTCAAAGGGGCCCCCAGTTATCCATTCCTTAAGAGTAGCAAGCATCATAACATTTGCAGATGGAAATTTACTGTTTTTTAAATAAAGCTTTGTGAAAAAATGGTGGTTGTTCTAAATCCACACAGTTCTTCATCCTTTGGTTTGAACAATTGTACAGTCTCACAATATGAGTTTTACGCTTACTTTCATTGCATTCCATAAAATTTTTTAAAAAATCGACTCCAGTCCAACTAATCAATCAAACATAACCACTACCAAAAAGGATGAAAAATATGTCGAGAAGCAATAGTGTTGTTTCAACCATAAAGTTGTACCCAAAAGAGATCAAACTCTCAAAACAGCCAAATTACTGAATTAGTCACTTAAAAACACATTGCAACAAGATCCCAGCGTTAGAAGGCATTAAGGGAAATTTAAAGGTTCTCTCCATCAACCATGAACTGGATCAATTTATATTGTAGATCAACCAACCATTTTTTTAGTTCAATCACAAGCTAATTAATAGATAGACATTAATGCTGAAAATCAAGGTGAAAGATAGTCCCAGAGAATCAATTCATAATAAAAACAACTGCACATCACTGAAAAAAAAAGTTCCAAAATAATAACCACATTGTTTTTACGAAAAAAAACATCTTTACATTAAAAACCTATACAAAAACTTACTTTAGCAATTACAAGATCCTCAAAGGTGAGTTTTTGATCCTTACGCTTCTGCGTAATCAAATGGAACATCCTCTCGCCGAGAGGACCATGAATTCCAAAATACATCTGAAAGGGGAAGAGAATGGAAGAAAAAAGAAAACCATGTTGTTAGGTAAGATCGCAGATTAGGAAATTTAGACCGAATATGGATGTGAATCATATCTCCCAATTGCCCTAAATTGATGAACTGAGAGATTTGAAAACTAAGGTTTCTGTTTCACGATTGGGGCAATAAAGTTGGTGAGTGAGGAATCTAACCTGGAAAACGGAGGGGGAAATGTATTGACCGTTGCTCTGCGATTGGGCGGCGAGGGATACGATAAGGGATTTGAGATCTTTGAGCTCATTTTGAGTGAAAGATCTGAAATAAGAAATAATGGTATCAGAATACAGAGAATTCGAGAGAGAGAGAGAGAGAGAGAGGAACTACCTGCTGGCGGAAGCGAATCGAGGATTTGTCGAAGGTGACTGAGCGTTGCCCATGGCTCCTTTTACCTCCGCTTTCCTTCACTTCATTCGTTTACTCGAATTTCTAAAATCGTCTGAGCTCTTCCCTCGTTCTTCCTGTGGCCAAGGTATTTGATAGGCAGGATCTTTTGGGCTGCTGTTAAATCGGTAGTCAAATTAATTTAGCCTTCAAACACTCATGGCCGAGATCAATCACATCCAATCGGGATTGAACCAATGTTACCTGGTTCGCTCGGTTCAAATTCGGGTTCGTGGTTCACTCGGTTTGAAATCGGGTTCATGGTTCGCTCGGATGGAATTCGGGTTCGCGGTTTGCAATTCACCACTTGAGAGTGAACTCGGTTTACTAGGGGTAGGATGAGATAATTCATTTTTTGGTTCCCTTAGGTTCTTTAGTTTGGTTCGCTAGCTTGATTCGCCAGTAAGCATGTAAAACAAAATATTTTAAATTATATTATAAAAATATATATCTTTTAGCGTGTAAACAAAATATTACAAATATTTATTTGAAAAATAATTTAAAATATATATTTTTATGAACGGTTTGTGAACTCAAAGTATAAATTTGTCAAATCTAATGAAAAATATCACTATTTAAATAAAAAATTTGACTGACTAAGATTGTTTTGAATAATGGTTCGCTTAATTTCACAAACCAGATCGAACCAAACCACGAACCAGTTCAAGTTCGCTATAGCATATGGCGAACTTGGAAATCCTATATTGAACTCAAAGAGAGTTCAATCGCATCCACCGGTCAATACGTGTCATTTTTTTATCCATATAACCATGGTTAAGATTCTATAATCCTTAAGAGTTCAACACCTTGGTCTTTAGAAAAAATAATTTTAAAAATTTTAACCTGGTTACGAAATTTTAACCTTGTTTTTTCCTAAAATACAAGGTTAGATTGTTGAACCCTAAGAGTTAGTGAAACTTAACCATGATTAAAAGATTTAAAAAGGACATGTGCTGACTTGGGGGTGTGATTAGCTGTGATTCGATCTCCTCATAGCTAGGGGTGTATTCTAGCTGAGCTTAGCCAAGCTCAAGCCAAAGACATCAAATTTTAAAGCGAGGTTTGAAAATTGGATATCAAGCTCGAGTTCAAATTGATTCGATGGCTTGTTAACACCCATCCTGTTTTCACCTCGAATCCATAAAATGATGACCAAAGATGGAAAATCCAACCAAATGCTTAGACCCATTTGGTTGCAATTCCATTTTTTGTTTTTAAGAATAAAAATTTACACATATTTTCGGTGAATATGTTTCTATTTTCTGTTTTTAAAAGTTACTAACAAAATTTTTGAAAATTAAGGGGTCGTTTGGATACACTTCCCTTTTTTTTGTTTTTGTTTTTTATTTTTAAAAACTAAAAACAGCCTTCCGGTTTCAAATTTTTTAAGCAGGAAACACGTTTGCCATGATTAATTGTTACTTGTTTTAAAAATGAAAAAGCATAAAAAAATGCGTTTGGTAAAATACGATAACATAATAAGGAGTAGACATTTCTAATTCATGGTGGTGTAGTAGTGGGTGATGGTGGTGGAGTGGCGTGGTGGTGGGTTATAGTGGGTTGTGGTTGTGGGTGGTGGTAGTATTGTGGTGGTGGTGGTTGATGGTTAGTGGTGGTAGAGTTGTGGTGGTGGTGATGGAGTGGTGGTGGTGGGTGGTGTTGTAGTGGTGATGAGTGGTGGTAGTAGTGTGTTGGTGGGGTTGATGGGTGGTAGTAATAGTGAGTGGTTTGGTGGTGATATGGCACTCCATGTTTTCAGTTTTTGGTTTTTATCTCCAAAACCAGACCTTGATTTTTAAAAATTTGTTACTAATTTTTAAAAACATAAACATATTTATTAAACATGTTTTTCGTAAAAATTTCTAAAATTTTGTTTTTAAAAATAGAAAACATAAAACGAGATTGCAACAAACATAAATTTTATGTCACCTCTATTTAGGATTGTAATTGTGCCTGGCTTGGCTTGGCTCGGCTTAAAAGAGTTGGATCTAGGCAAGAAGCCCGGCACAGCCGAAATGAAGCTTGAAAGCTCGGCCCGAATTCAAAAGTTTGGCTCGAAGCTCGGCTCGGCCCAAATTGATTCAAGCTTGAGCCGAGCTTGGCTTGAATACTTTTTATTTTTTTCTTTAATAATATTTTATATTATTTATATATATAATAATTTTTTTATTTTTTTTTAATAATATTCGAGCCGAACCGAGTTCAGGCCGAACCGAGCCTCAATCGAGCCGGGCAGAGCCACATAGGGGTTGACCCGAGCTTTGCTTGATTGAGTTTTCGGCTTTTTTTTTAGGCTTGGCTTGGCCCGTTCGAGCCTAAAATTCAGGCCGAGCCGAGCCACACCAACAGGACGATCGGGCTTTGTGTGGCCCTACCTCTATGTTTTAAAACAAAAAAATGAAAAATATGGACCTACCACCAACCACAGCATACTACTACTCACCACCCACCACCATCTGCACCAACCACACTGGCACCCACCACCACACCACCACCCACCCACCACCACAACAACACCACCACCACCCACAACCACAATATCACCACCACCCACTACCACCACCATCACGGCACCACGACCACTTCACCACCCACAACCACATTACCACCACCATCACCACCACCACCATCCTCACCACACCCACCACCACCACCACCACCACCACACCACCACAATACTACCCCCACTACCACTACACCACTACCCACCATCCACTACAATCCACAACCACCACCCCACCACCACAATACTATCACCACCATCCCCCCATCAGCGGCATCGCCATCACTACCACCACCATCCACCACCACCACCACCACCCAGTACGCACCTCCACATCACCCCCACACTACACCACCCACTACGCACCTCCACATCACCACCACGCTACACCACTCATCATCACCACCACCACACTACACCCACCACTACCACCACCATTGATTGAAATTATTTAATCATATATACCAAACACGTTTTTTTGTTATCTTTTGTTTTTTAAAAAATAACAATTAGTAATGTATCCAAACGGCCTCTTAATTACCCAAACGGTCCCTTAATTACCCAAAAAAACGATACAATGGATTACCAAAAAAAAAAAAACATATAGAGAATACAATCTTAGAGCATCTCCGAAGCAAGTCTTCAAAATGACATCTTCTCCAAATTTGGAGATTTGGGTCCCACTAAAAAATTTCCAACTCCAACCCACCATTTCTCCAAAACATTATTTAATCTCTAAATCACTATTCATTTATTATTATTTTTTTAAATGCTATTTTCTGCTTGCGCGTTCCGCTTGCGGAATGCCCATGCGACCACGGGATGTCACATGCCCTTTTTTTAACCTATTAAATGTGGTTAAGATTCACTCAACCCTAGGGTTCATTCATTTAACCTTAGTTTTTAGAAGAAAAAAAATGTTAACCTTAAGTTAGTTAATACTCATTAACTGTGGTTAAGATTCACTCGCCTTAGGGTTCATCCATCTAACCATGATTTTTTTTAAAAATATTAACCTCGAGTTAGTTAATACTCATTAACCATGGTTAAGATTCAGTCACCCCTAGGTTTATCCATCTAACTTTGATTTTTAGAAAAAAAAAATATTAACTTCAAATTAGTTAAGTTTTTAACCATGATTAAAAGAGGAGAAAAGAGATGTGTTTAATTGTAGGCACGCACACGTTCCATCCAGTGGAACGTGGGAACGCAAAGTATCACGTCTCTTATAAAAATTTAGAAGGACAAAACTGACATTAAAAAAAAATGTTGAAATGATAAAAGGGATACAAACGGAAATGAATAGTGTTATAGAGACGTGGTCTCTATTTTCTCTCTCATCTCCATATTTGGAGATTTGCTGTAGCCATTTGGAGATGGGTTTCTAAATATATGGAGATGAGTTGGAGTGGGTTTTTGAAGTTGGGTCTCCATATATGGAGATTTGGAGATGCTCTTATAGCTTTGATAGAAGCTTTGATAGAAATCATGCCTAATATCTACTTATTTTCTATTGTTGAGATGATTTGGACCTGTGTAAATTTTTCTGTTTTTTTGGCACCAAAAACTCTATCCCCGTCTTCACCTCCATCTCTTCTAAAACTACAATTAGATTTAATAAGAGTTGTCTCAAAACTAGACCAGCCAAACTCATCTACAAAACATGAATTTCTAAGCATCGGGAGAAGAAGAGAGGCAAGCAAACAAAAGATGGCGGAAGAAAATCCCTACTCCCACAAATTGTCTCCTTGGTTTGGTGGAACCAAGTAAGGTGGAGTCAAGGTAGGCAGAGACGGCAGGCAAGGTAGACAGAGGCAAGACAGGGAGAAGGTGGAGGCAAGGCAAAGGAGAACTCAAGTTATCTTTCTCTTAGGTTGGGGTATTGCGAATTGGGAATTTGAGAAGTAAAAACTGAACTTAAGTAATATTATATATATATATATAGGGAGAAATACTAATGAGCCATGCTTATTAAAGCTTGTAGTGAATAGTCTCTCTAGCAAGATAACACGTGACATACTTTTTTTAATCAAAGCGTTGGATGTTAAGTTGGGTCAATTAGAGACACGTGTAAAAATAATCAATTCGATCACACATGGTTAAACCATTCGATTAGACCCTAGTTTACAGCATTAACCTCTTAAGGTTCACTAGATCCTACCTAGGATATATAAATGACTGATCGTCCCTTCTTCGATTGGACGATTTATAAATGTTTGATCGAACTAATTTTTTGTCACGTGTCTCTTAAGCAACCCGTGTTGACATCTAATGATCAAATTCTAAAAAATCTTGTCACATGTCACATTATTAAGGACCGCTCATTACAAACTTCAAACGATTCATTAATTAGAATGTTATTCTATATAAATATATGGACCAAGCCAAGTTGAACTTTGAGACTAATCAAACAGGATTGGCTTGAGCTCTGCTTGATTGAACTTTCGAGCTTAGATCCAGGGTCCAATTGAATGGTATACGTTCCCCTACTTTTATCGTGTTTCACGGGTTCAATAAGCAATCGTTATTTTCACGATCATAGGTTTATTACTAATTGAAGCAGTGGTCCTTATATATCCTCGGCTTCTACTTGAAGAAGTAATTCATGAAAATAACGTGTCACTCATTTCATTGATACAAACACCTCTAAGATCACCAAATGCGGGAGTTTATCTATTCAATCTTTTACTTATTGTTATTGTATATCTCGTTTGTATACCTATTCTCTTTGTTTTTTAAGTCTCTATGAAGTTAGACATAGAGTTCAAATAGATCAGATCTTTAGCCTCTACGAAGTTAGAGATAGAGTTCGAATAGATCAGATCTTTGATGATTTCTATTATTTATTTTCATAAAAATGATCCTTTTATTCTCCCGGTTTGGCAGTGCAGGACGGGCTCCTTTTCTCGTTCTAATAAATCTTAGATAAAATGATTTATATGATTTGTAAAAAAAAAAATGGAGATATGAATTATTAATTGCACTATAAATAAGATATTTTTATTTTTTTTTGGTAGCATCATCATTTAACAACGTTAGTACAGTTAGTATGATCAGAAGTTAGCTGGGACATTAGAGCTTTGCAACTTGTACCCGGTGGTCCTCTCAAATCCAATTTATTCATCGACAGGTAGGGTGAATTCAAGGGGATTAGATCCTCATACCTCCCTCTACTGAAGGCCACACCCCTATCACTAGGGGCGGAGCTAGGGTGAGGGGCCCAATTTTTTTCGAAACTTCTTCTTATAGTGGTATGGAATTGTGGGGAACTCAATTTTTTTAAAATTTTTTTAGTACACTTGGCCCCCCAAACTTTTTTGTCTTATAAATAGTGGTCCCCAAATTTTTTTTCATATATATAGTGAGCTCTCAATGCAGTCTAGTTATGCCCTTTTAGGTTGCCAAATGTCCCTTTTGACACCCCTTAACTATGGTTAAAATTCACCAACTCTTCAGATTCACCTACTTATCATTGGGTTTTTAGAAAAAATATTAAATTTTTTTAACCTTAAGAGTTAGTGAATTTTAACTAGGGTTTGAAAAATATTGATATATTTTTCTTAGACCAATGATTGGTGGGTGAATCTTAACCACAGTTAAAGAATATCAATAGGGACATGTGATGACCTCAAGGACATTCCTGGAAAAAATTCTTAAAATAAAAAAATTATCCAAAAAACATTTATTGGGGGGCGTAGCACCCGAACTCCCAAGTTCCGTCAATTTTTTTATACATATATTTTGGCCCCCCAATGAAAATTCCTGACTCCACCCTGCTTACCTCTCACGCAAGAGCAGGGGTGTTTGATAAATTCTTATTTCATTCATGGCATTTATCTTCCTTATTATCAAGCAAGCCCATGCGAGGGGCCTAGTTGACTATGATTTCGTGTTTTTGCCTTTCCTTCACTTTTTTGTTTGTTCTAAGAAAGATATCGATATTTCGGTGCACTTATCCTACCAACGTTAATAAGTAATAACTAATTACAAATAAATGATGCCTTTGCACATAAAAACATGAAAATATTTAAATTTAGGATGGTGTCAACTGCCACCAACGAAGTCCCTTGCGATGGTAAAACGTATGGGTTTGAATCGAATCAAGAGCCTTTGGAACGTGTGTAGTTTGTGGCAGGTCGACACCATACCATCGATGCTAATGACGTTTTGTATTACATTCATTATTTTATTTGATTGGGTTATTTAACTATTTACTTTGTGCTTATATTGAGAGCACATACCTATCGGTGTTTTTGAACACCCCACAACTTTTTCAAATTATTTGATGTACCTTATTTTCATTCTCTTTATTACTCTATTATATTTGGCGTCACTCGTCAGCCACTGATGTTTAGAATTAATTTTTTTTTGATAAATATCATGATAAATTTTTTAAGTAATGCAAGGTCCAACCTTGACATGAGAATATGACTTGGGCCTACCCAATTCAAGCCCTACGAGGGCTTGGGCAAGGTTGGGTTGAACCCTTACAATGAGGTTTGAGCTTGGTCCGGTCCAATGACAGTCCTATTTTTTTTTGATAGAATGACAGCCCTAATTGAACTCCTACTTACAACCAGTGTTTTGAAAACCGGACTGGACCAGTGGAACCAGGAACCGGTCGTCCAATCGGTCCCAATATCTCATAACCGAAAAACTTTCAAAACCGTTTATAATTTAGAGAATCAGGAGAACCATCCGGTTGAACCGAAAATCGTCAGAACCAAGTGACCGGTTCCAAGAACCAATGGTCATCATTTGCCTTAGAACCCTTCTTGGTTCATCATTTTCTTGCTTTGTTTAACCTCACGCAACCTCTTGAACCTTGGAAGCACAAGTTGTGCGTAAGAAAGGAATGACCAACTTTCTTTTGTGTACGTATTAGGGGCTGTAAAGTTGATTCGCCTTCTTCATTAAACCCTTCTTATTTTTCTTAAAGGTGACTCTCAAGCTTAATCTTTTTACTGCCCATGTCTAGATCCCATAGGTTTTCCAGTAAGATATCCAGGATGAACCGAGAAGGAGGTGCTCACCAGAGGAGGTTTTATAGTAGGATAATGAGGATGAACCGAGAAGGAGGTGCTTTGGTGTCTGTAAGGGATAAAATTCGTAAAAACTAATTAACGTTGGGGAAACGAGCTGGCTTTTGTTGTTTTGTGCACGAAAGTGACACGTGGACGTATGTTTGAGTCACGTGCTTAAAATAGGAGGATACACATTATCTGATGCATAGCGTTCACATTGTACAAATTAAGACGTATCCGTGGTCTTGCGAAACAACGTTCTCGTTATGGTTTCGACAACGTTTCCGTTGTCTTGCGCACAACGTAGACGTTGTATTCTCGACAACGTTTCCGGTGTTAATTGAACAACGAACTCGTCGTGATTCGGATAAGGATGTCCAGGTCATATTTTAAGACATATACAACGTATTCGAGCTCGAGTCAACAACGAGACCGACTCGCAGGAGGAGATAAGCAGGAGGCGATCGATTGTTCTGACAAGTGGGCCGAAAGCACTGCCTCGGTATTTAATGCAGGTCACTTCTGTGTGCTGTTAGACTCAACTGACTGAACTAATGGTAGGCTTTCACGTGTAATGCAACAGGTGGTAGATTTTACTGACATATTTGATAATGAGTGTAGGACACGTGTTATGGGCATCTATGGCCATACCAAAGGTTAACCTATAAATACCCCGAGAATTTCAGTGTTACAGGGATCGAAAGATAGACATATTTTATCAGTGCTCCTACTTGCTTTACTGTTCATCATCTTCTTCTTCATCTACTTACTTTATCATCGGAGTACAGGTCAGGGTATCACACCCTCCAACTTCTACCAGTAAACCAGAAGTGAACCTTTACAGCTGACGTGTGTCTTTCTGGTATTTTTCCCCCTCAGTGTCTTTTGCCAAACAATTGGTTAGAGTCTTCCGAGGAGAGCAAATACGAAAAGGAAGAATATCTTGTAGGGATACACTGCATATGTTGATGTGATGGTACTGTTCGTGTTCATAGATATTTTTGCTTGATGTGCTATTGAGACTTGAGACCGTTTCATATGTTGTTGATGTGATGGGATGAGACCAGTTAAGACAACTCAAACTCAGTGTTCTTTACCGAAGGATTCTAGGCATGCATCCTAGCCGTTGGAGTACATGTACGGTCGAACCGGTTGAATCGGCCGAACCGGTTCGTGGTCCGATCCGGTCCGGTTATTAAAACATTTCTCACTTATCAACCTTAAGCCCATGGCCCAATGATGCCTTGTAAGTTCTATCCACGCGGACTGCTCCTGCCCCTTCAGCTGGTGAGATGTGCCCTTCTCGGGAGTCATGAGGTGGTCCCGGAATACCACTACATAAATGATGCCTTGTAAGTTGTAACAAAAAAAAAAACAGAAAAGAAAAAAACCAAACACAAAGGATTTCGAGCGAAATTTGTAAACAACTGTCAACACACCGGCGAGACCATCAGAAATGTCCCAAATCCCTCAGCATGAGAGATCGACTTGATTCCGTTTGATCATAGATTAAAGAAGTTCAGTCATTTCATGAGATGCTGGTTGCATCGAGCTTCGATCCGTGAGTTTTCTCCTCGAATTCGATTCTCCTAACCCTAGAATCTAGTGTTCTTCTTGTTGATTTATCATAAATTTAAGGTTTTCTGCTTACAGAGACTGGTTTTCATTGAGCTTTATTTTTTTAAAAAAAGGAAATTTAGGGAATATTATACACCGTTGGCTTTGATGAGAAATTTGATGTTCCTGTTAGTCAAAGAGAGCTTGATCGAGATGATTTTTTTAGGGTTCTTTATGAATTTGTGGTCCAGAACATGAAGCTTACCATTAGAGGTCAAAAGATTGCAGACAGCTCATGGTCGACCTTAAATTTGTTACACTGTTGGAAAATTTGTCTTTAATAGACAGAGTTGGTGAAATAATCTTTTCTATCCATTACATTTCTAAGCTTTGATGATTGCAGTTATAATTTATTATGGTTATTATACTTATGTACTACTTGTTTATCAGGTTATATGAAATCTGCTTGTAACAATGTCGAGACCCATGTTGCTTGCTTTTTTGCTGATGATACTCATAATCACATCCCAGTTTGAATGGAAACAACAACTTGTGAACGAACTCGAAGCAAGTCCAAGCATTTCCCAGAAGCAGCTACATATTTCAAACAGGGAAGAAGCTGTAAAAGAAAAAGTAAGTTTTCAATACATGAGTTTAATTTCTACTTCTGCAACTGCCTCATATTATATGATTGTTTGATTAACTTGTTGGGTCGTGTAAGCTTTTTGTGTATTTTTTATGGTGCAAAATGGATACTTGGAGAGGCATTCATGTAGGTACCATACGAGCATAATTTAATATATGATGTGTGAACAAAAAAAGGACTTTTATCACATTTGTTACTCACTTGGTTGATGCCAAGATTGTCAATGAACATGTTTGCTTATGTGGTTTCCATCATCTCTATGCTACAAAGTACAAAGTTTTTTTTTGATTGGTAACAATGATTTATATTAGAAAAACAGTAGAAGAGAAACAAAACATATACAAAGAGGTTCAAGAAGATAACTAGAAACAAACTAGATAGAACCAATCAAAATGCATTAAACCAATCCTCCTCAAAGTCCTTCCTAATAGTGCACCAAGAGCGGAGGAGGTGTCGCACTAAAGAGTAAACTCGCTCTTGGGATAGACTTCGGCCCTCGAAGACTCTTATGTTATGTTCCGTCCAAATAACCCAATCAATAGCACTTAGCAGCATGACCCATATTACAGAAGGAGTATTCAACTGAATCGATAACCAACTAGATAAGGAGTCTCGAAAGGACCAAAGAAAGATCCAGACGATTCCCAAGTGAATGAGAAACTTACTCCAAATAGCCGAAAGAAAAGGACAGTATAACAACAAATAGTTTACTAACTCCTCCGAACTATGTTGAAATTCCTAATACGTATCCTTGATATATGATCCCGAAGACCTAAAGGGGGGGGGTGAAGAGGTCTAACCTAGGGATTTCTACCAATTTTAATTTTAGCAATTATATATGCAAAATTTAAATAAAACAATTTCAAGCAAACCACAACACCAAAGATTTTTATGTGGAAAACTCTTATGGGGAAAACCGCGGGACCTAGTCTAGTCAAAGAGATAGCACTATGACAAAGTTAACATAAACTTACAAGACTGGAACATGACTCATTCGGAATCGACTGTGACGCCTCGAACCCGTGCCTAAGGAAGTCGTGTTCTGAGACGTGCGCCCGGTCATCAATGACACACAGCGGAAGATTTCACCCGCGAAAATTCTGGAATTTTCAACTTTTCTTATGAGCTTACGTAAGTAATAACAATTGGTTATCACAATAACCCATCATAATAAGTAAATGTGTTACCTCACTAGCTACAATAGTCTTTACTTTTGGTGTCACAACTACACCGATATACCTCCAGACTCTAAAGTATAACTCCTTGTCAATCGGTAACCGCTTCAGAATCTGAAGATATAAAATGACATGTGAGTCATAGAGTCTAACAAAATCCACAGCCCATCTAAACTATTTTCCACATAATAACATTCATCAATACTGATATAGTAATACAATACAATTCTTATATTATAATAATATGCAGAATAATGATATTGTAATTCGTGACCCGAGGTCACTCAGGGCTATCTCACCCTATTTGAGGTTCCCAACCTCCAAGTTGTCAAATTCATCCAGTCATTGTCCACGACACCAGGTTACCGTTTCAGATAACCGCTCACGCTTTATCCTTGAGTCCACAGACTCGATCGACTGGGCCTTCGCCCTGTACAACCTTTATCTATGGGTCCACATACTCAATTATCAACCAATCGGGACTTCTCCCGATTATAACCAATCATTGGGTATGTCGACCCAATTAATCCGTAAATCATCATTTTCTACACATAACCCCGGGTCTGCACCCGATAACTACCAGGAACAATACTTCTGACACATCACACTCTATCAGGAACAACACCTCTGACATATCACACTCTGTCAGGAACCACACATCTGACACTTTATATTTTCCCTCTATGTGAACACTGACACACACAATCACATTTGTTACGAAACACATCTGATTGCTACGATACACATCTGATTGCCAGGATACACATCTGATTGCCAGGATACACATCTGATCAGCCAGGATACACATCTGATAGCCAGGAAACCCATCAACCTGTCAGGAAAATGAAACTCATCTAACAAGCCAGGGACGCACCTTTGACTAACAGGAAACACCTGACCACCAGGAAATACCTGACCATCAGGAAACATCTGTCTATCAGGTACACATCTGACATCACTCTGTCAGGCATAACACTTCTGAAATGACACCCTTGTCAGGAAACACATCTGATTACCAGGAATAACACATCTGACTTGCCAGGAATAACACATCTGACATGCCAGGAACACCCATCTAATAATCAGGAAGCACTTCTTACATCAAATCCTGTCAGGCATAACACCTCTGACATCAAAATCCTATCAGGCAAAATACCTCTGACATTAACCCTTACCAGACACAACACCTCTGACATCAAATCCTATCAGGCATAACACCTCTGACATCAAAATCCTGTCAGGCATAACACCTCTGACATCAAAATCTTGTTAGGCATAACACCTCTGACATCAAAATCGTGTTAGGCAAAATACCTCTGACATTAACCCTTGCCAAACACAACACCTCTGACATCAAATCCTGTTAGGCATAACACCTCTGACATCAAAATCCTGTCAGACAAAACACCTCTAACCTCAAATCCTGTCAGGCATAATACCTCTGACATCAAAATCCTGTCAAGCAAAACACCTCTGACATTAACCCCTGTCAGGCACAACACCTCTGACATCAAATCCTGTCAAGCAAAACACATCTGACATCAAATCCTGTCAGGCACAACACCTCTGACATTAACCTCTGCCAGACACAATACCTTTGACATCAAATCCTGTCAGACACAACACCTCTGACAGCTACCATCATATATCATTATAGCCTTTGTTAGGTGCATACCTGCTGACACAGGCCAATGCCCCCTCAAGGTAACATCATTGAGTTTGTAAACTCAATACATCATTGGATCCATAGGCCCCAATCCAACCTTGAGCCCATGGCCCAATGCCGTCCTAACTCTCCTGACTATCAGTCACGGAGGAACCCAGGCTCATAATAGATACTGCCTCTCCGGACCTAGCCAAAGAGGGGCCACAGACAGCAGTTCACGTAAGTTATGTTTTCTAACCATAAGAAATCCTCAATTATTCAAGCTCTGCTTGAATAATTGAATCAGTTGGGCCTCACGCTCGTGGAGCAAGTCCGATGGTATACCGTTCCGGTATGGAACATTACCCGGCCGATGGACCATTCCATCGCCTTACCATGTCCCAACAACATCACATCATACACAAAGGTTGTCCCGAGGTGGGACTTTTACCAGGCCAATAGACCTACCATTGCCTTAAAACAAACATCACATCATACAAGAGTAGTTCCGATAGGGAACTTAATCAGGCCAATGGACCCTACTACTGCCTTACAATGTCAAAATCACATCACATCACACATATAGAAGCCCAGTCAGGCTTTCATAACTTCCTGTGGTCGATCGCACTTTCCCTGCAATCTATTGCAAATCACACTGAGCTTAAATTCCGAGCTAGAAACAGCCCGAAACCGAGGGTTCCATCCCTCTGCTCCATTTTCACTCCCATCCATCCCATCCATAATCATTCATAAGGTCTCCGACCTTTTTTTCCATCCACACATAATATCACCAAACCATTTCACATAAATAAAGTAGCTTAAATAAGGGAAAAGAGAAGAGATGGAGAGGGATTTTACTTCTTTCGCGCTTTTTGAGACGTCTAGGGGCAAAACGGACACTGCCAACGCGTTCGGGAAAAAGATCAACGCCCAAGGTGAAGCTCCTCACCTTCAAACCTGATTTTTCACAAATTTATCAAATACTTAACTAATCAACCTCAGTTAAGGACCCATAAACGCATAATTTTATTCTATTAAAATTCCGGGTCGTTACATCGACACTACGATCCTTCAATACTCGGTCCTCCCGTCTTAATAAGTTATCACGTACTCGTAAGTCCCGTGATTAACCGCAACAACTTGAACTTCTCTCAGGTTCTCCAGAAAACAGTCATCCTTTGCAAAGAACTACTCCGTCAGCAACGGCGTTGGATTCTCGCCACCAAACACTCTCTCGAGCGCTAAGGGTATTGAATCTGGTTTGTAACAATAAACTCTAGAGGGATCTCATAACAGAAGATCAACCTGTGCAAGTCTAAGATAGACAATGATGAAGCTTGCACCACTAGAGAGATCAATAGAGGAGGAACAATAAGTATCATCCAACCATGAAGGAGGAACCCTGAATAAGCTTGGAAAGTCTCAACTCTATTCACTACAATACATTAAAACCCTAATCACGGATCAGACAAATGTTATATTTATAGAGCAAGCAAAAAGAAACTTTACAAATTCGGAATTAGAACTAATCTGCGCAACTCGGTCGACCAAGATGTGATCGGACTACTGAGATGGTCAAGTCGAATCGACTGAGCTAAAAACCACGTTTTGGAATTTTAACCCACACAAAATAAACAGCACTCGGTCGACTGAGATAGGGGTCTATCGATCGGATTGCCTATTTCCTGAGATGTTGGAAATCGTAATTTGCAACACATATTGCTCTTTGTATCTAGTCACTTAGGGGCAAAATACATGATCTAAGTCAATTAGTCCTAGGCACAAACTAAGTATCTAAGTCTTACTTACCATTCTAATGCGAGAGAGCGAAGCTTGATTGCATTTTCTTCAGTTTTCATCTTCACTTCAACTACACTTGTCATGAGTACTGGAGGTAAGGACTAAGACAAACTAGACATTTTTTTGGACTCAAAATTTAGCCAACACAAATATGGACTTTACATATGACACATAAAACAACGGTTTGCTAACCTCCACCCTTTGTTTATCAAATGATCGCATGTGAGAATCTTGTCCAAAGCAGTTGACCAAAGGCAGAACACTACCTTTGATGAAATACCCGGATTCCACATAGCCTGATGAGGAAAGAGAGTGTTAGGACTAATCCGCATGGAAGAGAACATGAATCTCACTGAGAATCGACCTTTCGGATCACTAGACCATAGCCTAACATCCTTCCGAAGATGACAAATAATGATAGAGGACAATCGACTCGACAAATGCTGGAAATCTATTATCTCCCAATCATTAAGATTTCGTCTAAACCTAGGAGACCACACAAAAGAGGGTGCTACCTCCTTAAAGGAGGAGGCCACCGACAAGTCCCTATCCAGAGATAATGACCAAAGGTTACCAAAGTCGATCCTAAGGGGAGTCTCACCTAGTGTTTTAAAAGGCGTGTGAGGCTTACGCCTTGAGGCTCGCCTTGAGGTGAGGCTTAAGGAAAATGCCTCGAGGCTAAACCTTGAGGCTTAAATCCCATAAGGCTCATGCCACAAAGTGTGAAACTCACATGAGAAACATGCCTCACGCCTTGAGGCTCAATTTATGTCTATAGCATACGCCTTATACATTAACTAAAATTTGGGTTCTAGCCACATATTGAGAGTCGAGACTTAAGCGTTGTTTTTTATTTTAAATTTGTTTCAATTAATAACAAATGACACTTTATTTATTTCAGATAAGACATTAAAAATAATGATGATGATGATATTAGTTTCAACTAACACTTAATTTATTATGTTTAACATATTTAGGCTTTTAAAACCTTTTTGAGTCTAATTCACACTAATTTCCTTGCCAGACATTGCAAAAATTTGGAGCTATTGGCCTACAAAGTAGTTCATGAATTCTTTGCAAATTTTTACTAACATTCTAAATCCACCACATGAATTGATGATTGAACATCATCTTCAATATGTATATGAACAAAATAATGTTTGTTTGACCTTCTTATATATATATATATATTTTTTTTTTTTATAGTTAGTTTATTTAAGATTTCCTATGTGTGCACACCAATATATATATATATATATATACACGCATACATCTCTCTCTCTCTCTATTTATATATATACTATAATCTTTCATTAACTTTTTAAATATTTTAGTAAGGGAAGTTCTATCTTGTAAATAAGGCATATCTTGTCTAGGTAAAATTTTGGAAATGATACCTTTATTTCCATGTCTTCCAGCTACTTTATCACCTAATTTGATTTTATCACCTACTTTGATTTCACGTTTCTGTGAAATATATACATGAATCGTTTCTGGATTGGAAAGCTTAAACTATGTGAAAACCCCATTTTTAAGTTAAAATGAAAACTGACACCATTTTACGATCTAAGGATTCTTGAAGGTTCAAATAGTAATTTGAATAAGTTTTTATTCATTGATTCGAATGGTTCCAATATATATATATATATATATAAATATATGCATACATCTCTCTCTCTCTATTTATATGTACACTATAATCTTTCATTAACTTTTTAAATATTTTAGTAATTTCTTTTATATTTTATTATTTGTTAAAATGAGAGAGAATGGGGCTTTCTTGTGAGTCTTCAGTCTTACGCCTTGAGGTTTTCGCCTCACGCATCTTGAGGTCCTAACGCCTGCCTCACGCTTTCGCGTTTTAAAACATTAGTCTCACCATACCAAACATCATCCCAAAAATTTACATCGGCTCTGTTACTTATCCTGAATTTGATAGTTTTTGAAAACTTCAACTCATTGTTCATGATGACTTTCCACAAACCCACCCCCATAGGATCCTTTCACCTCTTTTGATGTCCATGCATTTTTTAGGCCAAATTTGGCAACAACAACCTTCCTCCAAAGGCTTTTCCTCTCCTCACCAAAGTCCAAAGCGCCATAACCATTTCCCTAAAAGGGCCTTGTTGACCTCAACCAACGGGCAGATATTTAAGCCCCCTACTTTCCTTGGGCGGGAAATTGACTTCCAGTCAACTAAGTAGTATTTCTCAATTACAACCCGCTCAATCCAAAGGAATTTCCTTTGTAAACTTTCCAACTTAGTTGCAATAGAGACTGGTGTGGTAAATAGGGACAAAAAGTAAGACTGGAGGCTATTCAAAGAGCTCTATAAGAGAGTTAGTGATGCATGGACTTAACCAATACTCCACAAAATCCGCAACTGATGGGAGCGTGAGATTAAATCCCTTTATCTTATAGCTCATGGCAACCCGGCGTGACCTCCAAGTGGACCTTACCCCATGGGCCACCCCACCTTGGGCCCCACCCTGTGAGCCACCCCACCTCAGTGGGCCTTACTTCGTGGGCCACCCCTTAGTGGGCCCCACCCCGTAGGCCACCCCACCCTAGTGTGTAGATACTTCTGCATCATCTACCCACACCGATGATGAGACTTGAACCCGAGACCTGCTCTGATACCATTGTTGCAGGGACTTACCCACTACTCTACAAAAGCCGCGACTGATGGGAGCGTGAGATTAAATCCCTTTATCTTATAGCCCAAGGCAACCCGATCGAGACCTCCAAGTGTGCCCTACCCCGTGGGCCAGTTAGCCTACCACATTGGGACAAATAAGAAGATTTCCATCCCGCTAACTTCTTCAAGAATCAATTTTTAATAGGTAGCCCAAGGCAACCCGGTCGAGACTTCCAAGTGTGCCCTACCCCGTGGGCCAGTTAGCCTACCACATTGGGACAAATACGAAGATTTCCATCCCGCTAACTTCTTCAAGAATCGATTTATAATAGGTTCCCATGCCGCTCAGGATTTGTAGCTAACACTGAGGTAAACCCAAGTAAGATGACGATAAATAATTCGCACTACACCCTAGACACTCGGCCAATTCCACCATGTTTGATACATCTCCAACTCCATAAATGACACATTTAGCAAGATTGATCCTGAGACCGCCTCAAAACATCGGAATAGACATCATAGGTAACCTTATTGTCTGCTTGAAGCATCGCAAATGACAAGGGTGTCATCTGCAAATTGAAGGTGAGAAATCATAAGACAATCAGATCCTAATACAAAGTTCTCTCTTTCAAACAACTTTCTCTTTATTGGGTCTGATTGTCTTATGATTTCTCACCTTCAATTTGCACATGGACAAATTCATCAAACAACTTTCTCTTTATATGATGATTCATATTTTAATAGAAAAATTCTAAACTAGACATTCAATTATTATCACGTTTATATGGAAAGCCCTTGGAATTCTTTGTGGAAAATTTGACTTTAGGTTTCAAGTTTTTTGTACCAGTCAGTAAAAGGAAAATTTCATGCAAGTTATAAGTTGGAAGCTTGGTTACAACTTATTGAATTTTAGTTATTGTTTTTTTGGTACATATTTTGGGCCAAACTGCCGCCCCAAAAAAAATTATGTCAGGGTTTCATTGGGAAACTGTAATTTCCCACACATGTGGGGGTCAACTTCGATCAGGATATATTGTACGGATTGACATTTGACTGCCAAGGACCATACAGATTGACGGTGGCGATTCAACCATTGGTCCAGCCTGGAATTTAAAACACTTATTATAGTAACCATCATATTAGTGGTGTTTGAACCAAAGCGTATGATTCGGAAGAGTAGGAACCACTAACAGATTTAGTATATAACAACATCTTACAGGAGGAAGAGAAGACAAATCTACAACATCAAGGGACATTCGTGGGCAGCATTCTACAAGTTTAGACCCAACTTGTTTTGAGAAAGTAAAGCCGGGAGGTAGTAGTAAGGTCCAAACTATCCTAATCCCGGGTGGGGAAGGCTTCCTTAGTCCATCACAGCCTTCCATAGAGGTAAGGGCTTGCCTTATGCGGGTGTATGCATGGAATATTCTCGTGAAAGTTATGCTTCATCCCTCTCTCTCTCTTCTACCTCCCCTATCTGACTGAAAAGTGGGGATAAGACCAGGCCTCGCAAAAGTAATTTCATTTGTTGCTTTAGTGAAAATTCTTTATTGAGTCTGCATGACAAAGGAGAATCTGTACTACAGACAAATGAGGAAAGGGCACAAGAAGGAGGACCTAAATTGATTAGGTGTAGATCTAATTTCCCTGGAAATGATCGGAGACCACATTCAATGCCTCTTGGGCCTGTCCTTGGCGTCAAGCTCGGGTTAGTGGAGAGTATGTCAAAACCCCCTCAACCAAAGGTGGCTGAAGGGATCTCAAAGTGGCTGTTGGGTAAAAGATTGAAGATTTTAGCAAATTCCTCGGCCTTTCCTTCAAAGGTCACGAGGAGGAGGTTAGGGTTCTATTTCAAAGCTTAGAAACTACTAGGGTGGGATTCGCACTCGGCCCTAACCTGAAACATTCTGTAGGTGGCGAGAAAAGCTTAACAATGGAGATGAGAAGATTTGAGTGCAGTGCCAACTATGATAGATCAAATCTTAAGAGTAGAGTTTAGTGGCACCAGAAAGGGTCGGGTCCGTCAGTGTCGTAAATGACAAGTCTTTGTCTTGTTTCCTAGAACATTAGAGCTTGGGTCAGGAGGCTAAACGATTGGCAATAAAACAATTTGTAAAAGCCAAGAGTCCGCCCATTATCTACATCCAAGAAACAAAAATGGAATAGAATAAGGATTGCCATATTAGGGGATCTGGAGTAGTGCACTTTCGGATTGGATATTCGTGCCTTCCATAGGTGCTTCAGGTTTACCCTTTTTTGTTGTTGATTGATCAGATTTATCCTTCATTTGGCAGGAGCAAGGTTGCAAAAGGGGTGCTCTAAGAGGCCTATCGTTCCAAAAAAAAGGTTGCAAAAGGGCCTGAAATCTTTGGAATTAGTCCTTTTGCTCATAACTCATCAACCTATGCTTTATTATCTGCATACTCCTGTTTGATCTGGAATTACACTCAAAATCCAGTTTATTGCATGTTGGATGTTGTGCATAGCTCATCGAAAATCAAACCATCAAAATCTGCACCAAAGCCCAAGCATCTTTAGGTTGGGTTCCCTAATTTAGGAGCAATTTTCGTCTAAAGATTGACCGTTCGATGCATAAATAACTCCCTCCTTGATTAACCATTGAGGAGTCCAAATAATAGGGGTTTCCTCTCTCTTCTTCATTCTTTGGCATCTACTCCTTCATACGTGATACGACTTGACCTAATAGCTCTTCCATCTATCTTGAAGATGTAAGCATTCACTCTTTCATTGTGCATAACATGCTATCGCACAACCAAGGTCTCATAAATAACATGGAATACCTTCATTGGGATGAGATTACTGCACGGAGTCAAGATAGTTATTTTCCATTAAATAACTCACCAAACATTGCGATAGTTTGGTGATACCATTACAGTCATTCAATCTTGCAACTTTACAGGGTTCAAGTTGCTACCAATGTCGTCAAAGTGCCTATGCTAGGCCTAGTCGATCTTAGTTCCTTAGGTGAGGCATCATCTAAGTATTGCTTAGGCGAGGCAACGTCTAAGGCAACAAAAATTTATTTAAGTTAATAAAAATTGAAGATCCATATATTATTGAAAATTAAAATTAGAAATAAAGTGTAGGTTGGACCAAAATTGGTTAAGTAAACCCCCTAGACAAATCTATTTTGTCTATGTAAAATCTAGACAAAATTTGTTAAGTAAAATATACTTTTTTTTTTCATACATTTCTTTGACTTTTTATTTCTTCTTTTTGTTTTTTGTTTTGATAAGTCTTAACTTTTTTATGTACATCAAGAGATAGCCTTTGATCACAACGCTTTAGCGTATGGGTAAGCGACCTTGTCTTGAAGAGCATCCTAGACTCTGATGTAGGCCGGTCCCGGAGGCGAACCAGTCGTTTAGCATTGCATAGCGGACACTTTGACTCATAGTTCAAAAACCCGAAAATTCGACTCGACTCGAAAGTTAGCCGGGTTGAGTAACTCAGAAAACTCGAAAAAAAATCGACTTGGTCATACTCGGAATATATATGTAATAACTTGAAAAATCTGGGTTAAAAGAACTTAATGTACGCTGGTTTTACAACTTCAAACCTACAAACTGGTTTAATAGAACCCATAGTAGGTTGTCTTTGTAGACCCAAAACAAATATGATGCAAAAATAGTGTGACGTTCGAGTTTGGGTTTAAAAAATGATAAAAATACCCTTTTGTGACTCGACCTAGTTTCGACGAGTCGAAAAACTCGGCTCAACTCGACCGAGTCACCTAAGTAACATGCCAAATAATGCCTCCATCGAGTTTTGAGGCGACTCGACTCGAAATTCAGGCGAGTTGAGTAACTCGGCCGAGTTACTCGTATGACTCGTTGAGTTTTCGAACTATGCTTTGACTACAGTGGATGCTACTTTGTTTTCAAATGCAACTTATCGACCGTCTCCTTTGAAACCATATTCTTGCTGCTGCCTCCATCAATGACGACAGTGCATGCTTTCTTTCCAGTTTCCACAGCCTGAAAGTGGAGAAAATATTAAGCTATAACAAGTCCTCTTTTCCTCTCTTGGGGACTGTCTGCCCCATTGAACTGTGGAGCTCTTATTTGAACTCGCATCTGGATAATTATCTTTTCGAATGCTTCTACTTGTGACGGTTGCTCATTTTAATTTTCTTTAAATTCTTCAATTACACCTTGTGGGTTGGGATTTTCTCTTGTTCAGTTTTTAGGCATATGACAACCATTACCGGTTTGTTCTTGCTGCAATTTTTCAACTGTTTACTGATCAAATATTTTTTTCCCAACTTGTGTCAACCTATATATCTTTCGTGTCTAGCCAGACAATAATTGGTCTCTTTGAGCTTGTGTGAATCTTCCTCCATAACCATGACCGCTATGGCCTATGAGTAGCAATGGTGGATCGAAGTAAATGCCCAATGAAGAACATGCTCTGATACGAAAAATATTATAGAACAATAAGGAGTACTAATTATATTGAAGAATTTGAGCAAAATAAAGACTACATTCTAGGTCAGGGTTTGTATGGAATTACAGTCACATGTAAGAAATTGAGAAAGGGCTATATTCTTTTACTACTTCCAATATGCAAATACTAGCATAGTTACAAGTTCTCCGATTTCTAAAAAAAATCCCGAATAATTCGTGAAGTTGTTGTCCATTGATTAATTCATGAATTCATGGCCTTTTAAATAAAGCGCGACTTAAAAAAAATATCACGATTTTTGTGAATTAAACGTGATTTATTCACGGTATTTTAAAAAAGGACTCAAATAAATATCTAATATATAAAATATTCGTTGGTAATTTTCAAAATGATAATTTTATTTATTATTTTTTCATATCCTGTCTGACATTTTCCTGATTTTTTTTTTTCGATTTTTCAAATTTTTGCCAATTTTTCTTCCGTAGCAAAACTCTGGCTTTGTGACTTTGAATACTAGAGTGTGAAACCTCCTTTGACCCTAACTTGATGGCTGAGTAACTCCTACCTGCCACCATATTGTACTACCTTACTAAGTAATCCCCATATACTAATACATATAAACAGAAAATAAAAGTAGATTTTTTTTAATTTTAACATCATCATTTTTTATCCATGCTTAGGAATGCAACTGATGTATTGCTCAAAATTATGCTATTCACTTTATTTTTTCTAATCATTTCGAAATTGCTCTTCAAAAGTTTGTATCCTTTATCTTATTATACACCTCTCTTTTTTATCTTTTTATCTTTGTTGAATCCCATTTTATTTTTCCAGTTATACCCTTATACAAAGGCCATTAATCCATTTGTCTTGCATTCATGGCAACAATATAATAGCATTAGCTTATGTTGGAAATGTTGGAATCTATGGTGCAGCTTTTGTGGACCATGGATCCAATGACCTGTACCTAAGAACTATGGTCTTAGGTCTATGCGAACACTTTTAAAAAATAATATGCCATCCCTAGGATGCATTGTAGCCCAAAATTTTCATTTGCTGGATGATCCCAACTGTCATATCAGCTGCGTAATTTTGAACAGCCATCAAAACTTCCTGTGATATTCCAAAGAAAAAAAAACACTATATATATCAGTTGGATGATTGCTATCAACTTGCTGGTATCATTCATTAGTTGAATTCTTTCAGGATCTTATGTCAATGGGTCTGGATTGAGTGTGTTAAATTGTTGACTTTTTTACAAAGTACTTGTCTAAAAACTTTTTAATATATTTCACATGTAATATTTATTAATTTTTCACAAGAGTCCACGTATTTCTTTTTGTTTCTAACAATGCTATAGGCTATGAGAAAAGAAAATAAACAAGGTGAGTACTGGGTGGTTCTCTCAACTTGGGAGTTCTAACCTGGCTTGTGAAGCAGACATCCACCATCTTTGGTTAACTTTTGAGTTTGTTGATCTTATTGGATATCCATTTATTATTGCAGATTATCTTATCTCAGGAGAAGAACATTCAGAGACTCAATGACCTCCTGCGGAGTCTTCGGGAACAGTTGCTACAATGCAGGAGCAATGACGAGACAATAAATGGAACGGCAACCCCTTTGACTGAAAATATAAACGAATTTGAGCGGCAGCAGATCCTGCAGGACTAATCAGCAAATTGTATGTTTATTGTCAATGTGTTTGGTATGTATAATTACGAAAATCTTTTTTTTCCCTATCCAAGCACTTCAACTTTCACTGTGAGGTTCTCACCCACGTAAGATTCACACTAAGTCGGAGTTCTGGAAAAATTGGCCAAATTTGGAAATAAATTATGAAAATGTCACACAAGATATGACAAAATATAAAATAAAATTAATAATTTTGAAAAAGTATAAACAAATATATTTCATATATTGGATATTTATTTGTGACTTTTTCAAAAGTAATGAATAACTCCTATTTAATTCACAAAAGTTTTGATTGTTTGAATGTTATTGCAATTTATTTTTAAAAGCCACGAATATTTCTTAAATGAATTGTCCAATGTTAAGTTGCATATTATTCGAGATTTTTTGAAAAGACTAGAGAACTTTGTTACTATGATCTCAATTGACCTAATTGTAATGTTAGTACCCTACTATCTCCTATCAATCTGTCACTGATAGGTAAAGTGCATTCATTCTACGGTTTTTTTGTTGTTGTTTTTTTTTTTTTTGGGGAGGGGACTGCAACACTGACAAATATCATGGTGATTTAGTGGAATTAAAATCATGGTGGAATAGGTGAGCAGATTGTCAAGCCCCAAAATTCCATATTGGTCAATGAGACCTAGGACTCGTGACACTGTATATTCCATGTAATAACATAAAAGACATGTTAATAAATGCGTCTCAAAATTTCTCTATAATTAATCAATAGAAATGTAGACCAACTAGCAGAGTAATTATCCGATCAGTCATATGATCTCAAATATAAATTAAACCTAAGCAACATCTTTAATTAAATTTGTCTTATTATATATTTCTTAATTGAAATAAATAGAACTAACTAAAGTACTGGATCAGTAGTATGTATAATGATGTAGATCAATTTCTCCCTCTTGGTAATCACCTTTGGGCTCCTCTGAGTATTCTTCCTCGATCTAAGGTCCCGGAACACAAATGCCAAACTCTCTCTTAAAACTACCGACATAAAAAAGTACAGTTGAACAAACGAAAACTCAGTGTATACAACATCTAGCTAACAATATCATAACATATAATCATAGTAATGCTTTAACATAAATAAACATATCTTACAGTTCATATGCGGAAGCATTTAAACATAAAAACATCATTCATGGCATGTAAGACTCGTGACTTGTGAAGACATGTACGACTTGTGCTTGTTCATGTAAGCATGAATACCAATGCATGCATGATAATTCGACAATTCCTTTAACATGAATATTTTCAATGACATGTAACATGAATGATTTTCCCATGACATGTAACATAATAATCACGTGTTTGGACTTGTGATTAGGCTTGTGAGACATGTGCTTATAATACCTATCATGCGGTGAGACATGTGCTTGAGTGTTATGCTCAACTTTCATCTAGGTTATTTCTTAGGTTTCAATATTAACAAATCAAATTCTACCAAAGCCACTCATATAACTAAGGTTAACGAATTCAGGGCATTGATATCATCTTCTAAGTATTCATCTTTCCGAAATTCAACAAATCGATATACATGCATAAATAAACATAATTTATATGGAAGTTATATACGAATATTTTATCATATAAGGAATATAATCATAGTTATATTTAATTTCGGATTTAATCATCGTTCAACAAAACTCTTCTTTTGATTCCAATCATATGCAAAAATCTCATAATTCATCCATTCCATCACTTACATTCACATATCTCTAAAGTAATTCCCAATCCACTTGTTCAAGCATAAAATACGACATTCATAAGGTTATTACATCCTATTTAAGTTATTCACATCCTATTTTAATCATAAAGACATTAGATTTCTAGAAAATATCAACATAATATCGTGGATAATCATCATCTTCCAATCACAATCATAATTTCAGAATATATAAAGCCTAATATTCATCATCACATCCGAAATATTCATCATGAAAACTCTCTTGAAAATATGCAATCCTCCCTTTGACATGATCTATAACCCATACTAACATGTAAACATCATTCTCATATCATAAAATACTTAGTTCATACATATTATTAGGTTAGAACAATGTATAGTACTTCTTTGGATCGTTTTCTTACGATTCTTTGCTTGAGAATGACATTGGATGAGATCATCAAACTCTCCCCTTCTTCTCTAATGAGAACTTTTTGAGAAACCCTAGGTTTTTATTTCTCTTTCTCTCTAATAAGTTTTAGAATGATAGAAAACATAAACCCATGAGTTTATGGTCTATTTATAGAGTAAGGGACTCTAAAGCCTCAAAAAGTTGGAAAATCGCCTTTCTCGAAAAATTACCGCTTCGCGCGATCGATTGCCTGTGGAGTGATGATCGATCGGCGCTGGTGGATGATCAATTGGCGCCCCGTTTTTTTTTTTTGGCAAGTCTTTTGCTACTTTTTTTGTTAACTTTAATTTCATGCAATTTAATCATAAAAACGAGCTAAAATAAGTAAAATATTTGAGTTTCTACACAGATGGTGAGGGGGTTTCAAGTCTGAAAAAAAAAAAAAACCAGTCTGATACCGATTTCGGTAGCAACTCATGAATAGATGACAACTATTTAATGAAATGTAAAAGTGTGGTATTCACTAGGTACTTTTGATAAAGTATAGTTCTTTAAGTAAAATGAATGAAACTTTGAATCATAAGTAGTAACCAGAATAATTAAAAAGAAAAAAAATAAGAAAAGAATAGAAAGAAGAAAACTGAGCTTTATGTCCATCATCTTGAACTCTCTCTCGCATGAATACACGCCATCTACATTTATACCTAAATTTTGAAGGCCACTGTAAATCACAAAGAGTTTCTCGACTAATGAAATCTACCTTTTTTTTAATTTTTCTGTGTGTTCATATTGTTTACCCCTAAAAATGTTTGCATGAATGTATGTTGCATAATAAAAGGTGGATTGTAGAGAAATTTCTTATAGACGCATTGAAAAAGAATTTACATTGAGAAAAATATGAATTTTATTTTAACCCAAAATGCATGAACATGCTACGTCTATTAACCTTAGATTGTTTTCTTTCTCGAGTTTGGGTGGAAATATGAACATGCGAACCTTAAAATTTGTTATTTGAACCACGAAGCTGATTGTGTAGATCTGATGGGCCTCAAATATCAAACACACCCCAAATTAAAGTGGCCAAATTAGGTTTAGACCTAAAATGGAAAGCAAGATATATGCGCTGTTGTATGTCTTACTCTGATACATCAATGGTTACCAAGAGAGTTATGCAATGTGGTGACATCAAAATCAAGTTCGGTTTAGCTCTCCAAATTAAGCACACGTAAGGAGGCAAGGTGTGCTGGCCACGACCATGCCTCATGAGAAAGCGGAGGTTCTGAGTATGATTCCCTTCCCCTTGTTGGCCACACTAGGGATTTATCCCTACTTGCCCGGTTCGTGTGGATGGAGGGATTTCCATATGCCCAGAAGATTAGTTGGGTGCTCTAAGTGGCCCGGACACAAAGGAGGCAAGGCATGAAACCTTGGAATAGCCACCAGGAAACAAAATTTTGCACAGAAATCCTGTCATGTTTGCCAGTTTGGTTCCTTGACTGAAATCGGACGAGATTAGGACTGATTTCATGATTCTTATGGGGGTGTTTGAATTGGATTTTTTTGGCCAAAAATCAATTCTGATAAAATTGATTGTGTAGAAATTAATGATCAAATAATCATTTTTTCAAATAATAGTATTCGGAGAATATGTAGGTAGTCTCTCAACTTCGTATCTCCGAACACTATTATTTTAAAAAATGATTATTTGATGATAAATTTCTACACAATCAATTTTATCATAATTGATTTTTGGCCAAAAAAATCCAATCCAAACACCACCTTAGTGTGTCATATCGATCTATTCATTGGGTTTGATTTTTTATTTTTCGCCAATTCGCAGCATTGTCCTTTTTAAGTTTATGTTTACAGTTCTTTTGGGCCCGGTGACGTGCAAAATTAGCATCATCCAAAGCTCTTAGCCGAAGGATACCCAAAATATAGTTGCTGCTAAGGAAATAGATAAAAGAGTGTTTTCTTCACATCCATACAGGCCCTTTATTAACTCGGGGCGTAGTTCAGTGGCTGAAAGACAAACCATAAACCCGGAGGTCTCGAAGTCCATTAATGGGCTCCCCTTAATATCGGTTGTTTGGGGTAGGGGTATTTCCCTATGCAGCACATGGGGACTAGTCTGGAGTCTTTAAGGCTCAGATTTTCAAGGTTATCAAAAGAAATAAAAAAATACAGGCCCTTAATTCTCTGAAGTTCACAGGAGTGACTGGTTGTGTTGATATGATGAAATATAAAATTGGACTGGGAACTTTCAATTGTGTTCAAAATGCAAATTGACCATTATCCCACCCCCAATTTTTTTTTTTTTTGGACTCTGTTGCATATTGAACTCGATGTTCTTGATTTTGCCCATAGTGTGAAATGACTAAATATAACCAAATATAATCTATGCAAATCAACTTGGCTTTGCAAGTTGGACCGAACTGAAATCATCTTTAAGCGATTTGCGATTTCTTGCAGAGTAATTTGTGCAAACAATCTGTTGGAAAAAAATTGACCCGATAAGGGATTTACCATATGCTGGTGAATGAGAATTTGACCTGACAAAGAAACCCGGAGTGCGACCTGCTTGACCTGGAAATTAGATATGGGTATGGATATGGGTTTTGGGCTTGGGCGTCCGTTGGTGTTTCGATAACTGAATTTTCTATCAGTTTTAGTGTCTTTTCGGGAAAGTCATCTCAGTTCGAACAGACACAAGGGAGTCTATGTAATAGACTCCCATTCCTTCATTCATTGAATCGGTTTTCTTTTATGAAGAATCAATTGCATATCTCTTTCTCTCTCTCTCCTTATCATTGTTGTTTGAGTACATATTTTGATCGGTTCGTTGGGTGCTGCTTCTACAGAATCGAAATCTGTTCTATCTTGGGAAACGATTACTCTTTAACCTTAAGCACTGAGAGAGTAAATTCGTTTTAAGGAAACTTGATTCACAGGGCTCAGATTTGCTATTTTCTTCTTGTTTATTGCTATTTCAACTTGCTGGAAATTCTATAAGTTCTTATTCTATTATTTTAGTTTCCTTGTTCTTTTGAAATTGATCCTAAAATATTTATTTAATTATATTTCTGTAAATTTAGAACAACACAATCCGCTTGTTTTGCTTATACTGTGAACGGCATCATCAATCAATGTGATTCAGTGAGTCAAATCATTATAATGGATTTTTTTCCACTTTTTATATCATAAATATAATCAAGATAAAATAAATAGTAGAAGTACATAAACAAACAAGAGTTTACAAGTACATAAACTCGAGGGAACCTCATGAATCTTATTTCTAAAAAACTAAAGTATCATTAACTTATCAGAAACCGGATCAAACTGGCTAGTTGAATCGGAAAATCCGGAACCAGTCCCTTAATCAGTTTTCAAAACCTCAAAAACCAAATAAATTAAAAACCGTGCATTTTTTTAAGAACTGGAAGTATCGGTGGTAGAACTGGTTGAGAACCGGATGAAAATGAGAAAAAATATTATTATTTTTAATAAAAAGGACCCGGTCAAACCGGCCACCTAGCCGGTTTAACAACCGGTCCAGTTATGAAAACATTGGATCCAACCTCCCATGGTTGTCGATCCTCGAATTAAGATGACTTTCTTTAAAACAAACCAAGAGTAGTCCCTGCTTAATGCTTTGTTATTAGACCTGATAATTCGGCTCTCATGTGAGTGTAGTTGGTCCTCAAAAGTCCACAAAATTGGGGATTTTTTTATTTATTCAAAGAGCCCGCATGCTCAGGTGGGCTAACAAAAACTAGGCTATTGACATGAGGATCGGGATCTGGCAAAACCCTACCACCTGGCCTGACCCTTATTATCTATATTTACTAATATATATATATATATAATATTATTATTTTAATATAAATTTGATATTAATGATTTTTCATAGTACATATTTTTTCTCTATAATCATCATTACTTGTAGGAAAACATTTCCACATAAAACACAACAAAAGTATACTAATATAATTAAAATAGCATAGAGATAAATTATATAAGTGCTTTGAGAGAAGATACAACATGCTTTGCTACTATACTATTCTAAGTATGAATAACAAAAACTCAACTATTAAGAACAGTTAAGAATAGATTACTCTAAACTCACATGGTTAGACTTATAGATAAATTGTTAAGTATTGGATTCTTACACCTACTACAAGCAAAACAATGAGTTTCATAAAACATCATATTTTAGATGAGAACGCCTATTCCTTTGTAGTCAATCATGCCCAAATGGAACCCAACCCTACATATATAGTTAAATATTTGAAGTTCATAGTTCATATATATATATGAATGTGTCTTCTCCATCTCAAACATCTTCGAGTCTACCTTCCCTTAGAATGAATCACTTTCTTTTTTCCTTTTAACACATCCAAATAAATTTCTATAGAGACGAAAAGGTTATACGAACATGTGCTACAAAAAAGTGCTGCAACTGGTGGTGGTTAAGAAAATTGATAAATTTCATGACAATTTTTTTCTTTATCCTTTTTTCAAGGTCGTGCTCCTAAATGTTGGGCTTGGGCTTAGCCAATTTAAGTCATGCAAGAACTTGGCTCAAACCCTTATAAACGAGGGCTTAGCCTGGACAGACCTGACCCGCCTAGCCCGGCCCATTGACAACACTATTTGTTATACATGTGGAACACGTGCAAGATCGTTCAAACCAGCATGCAATTGGTCCCATATTGTAACTCAATCTGATAACCCTAACCGTGTGATCTACCATCTCACGAGGGTGAGAATGCCAACACCGACGGAGTCTAGGTGGCTGTGGTCCTTAATGATGGTTCCAGCTTCAACCTTGGTACATATCTCAACGGCACAAGATCTTTACATTCTCTTCTTTCCTCGTGTGAATATTTATTGTTCGTTGAATAGGGGATGGGGTTTGACATGAACCCTTACCAATTTTATTAACTAAAAATGGGGGATTTTTTTTTTTTGAGCAATGATAGGTGTACCTGGGAAAACTATTTACAAACCTAAGGCTGTGTCTCATTGGTCCAGTCCCTCTTCTTAAATACTCATCATAGTATTTTTTTTTATTTTTTGGTAGACTCAATAACACCACAAGGCGATTATCGAAGGCAAGACAAAGGAAACACACACTCACGCACACGCACCACACATGCAGACCACACACACAGCCCAAATAAGCTTCATCCAAGAGCTTCTCAAAAGGGGAACCAACTGTTTTAGACACTAAGAAAAAAATGGGAGGGGGGTTGTACATAAACCATTAGCCCTCAAACAAGCGAAATAAAGATAACGAAAAAACAAAACCTACCTATCAACCAAAACCTTAGAGGGGACATAAAACCTTACTCCAAGATACAATCATATCAAGAAATCTTAAAAGTACTAGCAACTCCGGCCTTATCTAGAAAGACTATCCCTGCTTTTCTGGTGGAAAGACTGAATGAGAGAGTAATCTAGCAAGAAGAAAAATCACATGTGATCAACAAAAAAATCTGTAACTTTATTACTCTCTCTATAGATATGCTTGAACAATACTTCTTCTTTGTTAATTATTCCTATGTGAACTTACCAAGGGGCTTGTTTTTCTAAATATAAACCTCTCAACCTGTAAAAGTTCGATCTATATGATCAAAGAGGAGTGCTAGCCCTACTCTCAAGCATTTCCTACACTCAGCAAATGCGAGAGAGTAGGACTAGCAATCCTCATGATCTAAACTTCATCATAGTATCCACTGGGAAAACATCTTTCTAGCCATGTCTATATATTCTTTTCAGATTGTGGATTTCAGGGGGAATGTATGTCACTGGTGAATTCATCTGTGCTCAATCTGCAACTCAAATTGTGACTGAGATCAGGTCCCTGTCCCTGATGGTATGATCATAGTCTCAGACAAATTTATTCGCCTCTCCCAATATTTCTTACAGTACTGTAACTGTTGGTGCTGCCATATAAGTATCGACAGGCTTGCTAGGGAATGGAATTTTTATAGAAGTAGATTATACTTTGGTCATTTTGCAAATCAAAATGAGGGTTGTGTTGCCCAAATCTAATTCTTCATGTGGGTACCAATATTAGGAAATATCCTATTGTAATAAAGTGAATGAGATACACTGTATCAGTGTATCTCTTCACAGTTAGATAGTATCAATTAAATTTGAATTTAGAATTTGATTAGGTATGATTAGATTAGGATTATCTTTGAGAGATCTTTTTATATTAGGAGTCTTGGCATGAAACATCTATTTAAACCCTTTATGGGGTCATTGTAAATCATCCAAGAATTCTCAATAAATTCATTCTCTTTAACCAGCAGCTCTTTCCGGTGGTTTGAACTACATCGAAATTTTAAGGCATTGATAGAGAAGACTGGAAAAGGTCGGTGGAAAATTGCTCGGCCGGTGGAACAACGATGGTGAGAAAGCAACCCACCATAACTCTCATACCAACCTGTCTTTTTCCTACACATTTTGTCTGTGGAAGTCCTTGAAAATATTTACTCAATATGGAAAAACAGACCTCAACATCCCTGTCTTGCTCAATCTATAAGATGAGCAGACTGTGTAGAAACCATCTCAATTTCATGTAAAAACGTGGGAGTGCAGACTCGATTCTCTATGAATATATAACCTTCTGCATCCATGGCAATTAAACTTTCTCATAGTTCCCATATTTGACTAAGGGATATAAAAACTGATTCTGAATATCTAACTTAGTCTCCTTTTGATCATTGTTTTACTTCTCCGTTGAGAAACCTGAGGTTCACCACAGGTTAGTATAAGTATGGTCGATCAATAAAACTCTTTGGGTGTGAATTAATAATGTTTTACATCTTGAGTGTTTTAGGTGAGAAATCCATGAGTTTGAAAGAAAACTCTCTTTCGCATTTAATAGTCCCACATCCAAAATTTATTAGATTTGAAGCCAACTAATAAAGCTGTTCCCTCCTATAGAGTTTGTTCTTCAAGGTTGAAGATGACTCAAACAAGAGATCTAGATCTTGGATAACCAATCTTCAAATTGGATATCCACTGTTCCATTATAATACAAGGATTTTCCTTGCTCTAGAACAAAATTCGATAAATCAATCTGGATTGGTCGATCCTCTGTAACCATACAGAGAAGTGGTATTATAAATTAGTCAGACAGAGTATTGTCCAGATTAACCCAAGATAGATAACTTGATTAGTATAAAAATATACCAACCGGTGGGCACTGTTATCAAATAGAGCCAGTAGACATAACTGTTGCTACCTTGAAATCTGGTAATCCATAATCTATACAAATCCAATTATGGAATTGTATTAGAATCACTCATAGAGAGTAATTTTGTTTGACAATCATATCCTGTGACAGCCTAATCTGATTTATACAAATTGTGTAAATTTTGAACCTTAATTGGATTAATAATTTATGAGGTAAAAATACAGTCCCTACTAGAGGAACATATATATCGATTCTAAGTTAGGTTGAATCCTGTGGATAAAGTTGTGATATTCTTTTGCATAAACAGGAGACTCCAACTATCTTTAAGAAGCGCTTGTTGCACATTTTAATTGAATTGATTGTTGTCATTGTGTGCAAGTTCTTTAGAGGAGATCAAACTACTATGCCGGAATAAACATAACTAGCCATCTTGCTGATTTTTTTTCTTCTTCTTCTAAAGCATGTAATCTCACTTTAGTCGTGGAAGATCACGAGTTGGCCATCTCGATGTTTTTTTGCCTTTAAACCAGTATTGTTAGTGGGGGGACTTTTGAAAAAAAAATCTACATTATTTAATTATTTAAAGGGCATAGCCATGGGAAAATGGGGCAGCTAGCCCTAACTTTTGGAGAAAAATTATTTTATAATATGAACCCAAATAAGAGAATAAAGTAATAAACCTAATAACCCTCATCATATCTACAAGAAAATTCCATTTTTTCTTTCTCACTGAAATTTTACATTAGCAGTAATAAATACTAGACTAGAAATATGAACCCTAAACAAGGAAAAATAATACCCATAGGATATATACAAAATGTACGGACGAGATGACCCACAAACTTAGTCCTCAAAAATTTTCTCGGGAACTACGCCCCAAACCCCTACAAACTTAGACCCAGAATATTTCATACCCATTTAATGATTCTCTACAAATCGATCAGCAGTTACTGATATCATCAATCAACCATGCTTGCCCCCTTACAAGAAAATCTTGGCTTCACCCAACTATTCAAGCATCTCCAGTGGCAATGCTATCTCAATGCTATATTTGAGATTGTTAAAAGTGAAAAAATGCTATATTTGGTAACTGACGCTTTAATGGTGTGTTTCAAAAAAAAATAAAATAAAAATTCAAATGTCATATTGGTGAAGCCAGATGCCATGTTGGAAGGAAAGAAATTATAAAAAGTTAAAATTATGGAGCTTTTGATCCAGCCGTTGGTAGAGAATTGTAAGAATAATCAAAAGTTTTTGAATGGTCAAACTCCAAAAAGCTGTCAAATGCCACATTTGAGATATGCAATATCATGTGCCAAATTTTGAGTAGGATATAATATATCTCAAATTTGGGAGCTTGGATGACATGAGAGAATAATTTTTGGCATTTGTGTCAAATTTTGAGATTGAGATGATGGAATGGCATAACATTGGAGATGCTCTTATATATCATTTTACTAATAAAAGTACAAGGAGTGCAAAACTTTATGTGGACGTAATAACCTTCATCACGTATAAAAAAAATTATAATATATAGTTAACAACTATAATGTATAGTATTATGTAGGACCCATGAGACCCACTATTACATATTGAATATTTATTTTGCTATTTTTATAGATAAGGACTCTGTATTAGTAGAGTTTTTAAAGGACTCATTAAAATTATACTAATCTAATGTGAACCCATAAGACACTATTGCGTATTAAATCTTTATTTTGCTATTTTTATGGATAGTGACTCTCTATTAGTAGAGAGCGAGAAGGACTCATTAAAATTATACTAATCTAATGTGGGACTTGTTAGACCCACTATTACATATTAAATCTCTATTTAGCTATTTTTATGGATAAGGACTATCTATTAGTAGAGAGTTAGAATGACTCATTAAAATTATATTAATCTAATTGTGACCCATGAGACCCACTATTACATATTAAGTCTCTATTTTACTATTTTTATAAGGACTCTGCATTTATATTTTAAAGTCAAAATTAAGCACTAATATTCTAACATTGGAAAATAATAATGTTAAATATTTTTGTTTTTATTAATGGAAGATTATTACGCGCAATTCTTTGCTTTTAATATATTTATAAGTGGGACCTATTAGTAACTCTTTTCTAACATTAAATTTAAGTTAATATAAGAAATATTAGATTTAATTACTAAAATATAATTATATAAATTATTCTAATATATTAAAAAAATTATTTAATATAAAGAGAGTAACATGACATCAAATAAAAATATATTAACAATTATATATATATATATATATATATTCTAATTAACAATGAAATGCCCACAACTTTTCTCGTGTGTTCTTTTGTCGCGTTTTCAAAGGTACAGGACTATAAGTTCAGGGACATTCAATATCCGGGTTTTTCATAAGCTTAGCATCTAATGTCCTGTTTTCTTTTGTACTTGAGACTTTGTGACTGGATTTTTAAAAGTAAAAAATAATTAAAATAAAAAATAAAATAAAATATTTGGGAGAGTTCGTGTTTTTATTTGGGGTAATATTAGTGAAGACGCACATGTGCGTTCCAATGTGCAGGCCTTTTGGTTGAGTCTTCAAACACCCACTTTGGTGAGCTTTTAAAGTCTCATGGGTTTTTAAAGTCTTGAGGTTTTGGGTAAAAGAACAACATATGCATCTTAAAATCACAGGAATTTAGAAAACTCACCTCAAATATGTAAGAAAAGAACACAGCCCATCCGTATCTGCTTTTTTCCTTATTGGTTCAAGAGGTTTGTCTAGTTTTTGAGGATATTTCCTCGATGTTACACCTGTTTCCCCATGCGAGAGTAGTGTTCATTTGTCGGAAGATGAATTTGAAGCCCATAGACAGGCTCATCAAGCTGTTCAGCGGATCCGCTCATATGGGGTAGTGGTCTGCTCAGTTAGGTTCTCGGATCGTCACCAATGTTTTACTTTTAACCCTCAGATTGGGGGGGGGGGGGGGGGGGGGGGGGGTGGGACTGTCTCCTCTCCCTCCAGTCTAGTTGTGTTTTCTTGTATTGTGTGTTCTTCTTTGGATTTCCATCTACCAAAAAAAAAACAACCCATCCGTATCTTAGAGCTAGTGTGGGTCACTTGCATGGCCCTACTATAGCCGTGAAAAATACCCAACTTGTATGAATAAATTCCCACTTGGTGGGTCCTGATACTGGTGTTAAAGTGGTTGCCTTTGAACTTGATTGATGGATTTCGAACTTCAAAATCAAAATGCATCCGAATTTTGAGAGAGAACTAGGATTGATTTTACAACTTATCCCAGCATTCAACACCATCAAATGTCTATTGAAAAGAAGTAAGTCACTTTCAAAGTGCTTGAAACATTTTTTGAGATGGGTATTTTTTTTCGTACGATTGGATGGTTTTTAGCTGCTAGGAGTAGAAACGTGTATCCTACTATTATGGGCCTAATCAAAATCTTGGAGGGGTGTTTGGTGCAGAGGTAGGTATTATTTGAAGAAAGTGGTTGGGAGCATGAGTTGAACTCGAAATCACCTTTGATGGAGATCTATGCTAATTAATTACCTTAAGATTCTCAAAAACAATATTTTAAGAAGAGGATGTTTAATTCCATGCACCCTTAATCACCCTCAAGCCACAGTGACCCAGGTTACTCGATTCGCTGCTAAACCGCAAAGGGGTTCCCAGGCACTCATAATCACCCTCAAGCAGGGTTGGAGCCAAGATTCTCTTGCAAGGGGACTAACATTGGGGGTTCGGGGACTATGCCCCGGAATTTTGTTTTAGGGCCCCAGTTAATTAGCCGCTGTGTCTGTTTGTGTCTATTTTTAAGGAATATATTTTTCCTCATAAGTTTTTTTTTTGGGCCGGGGGGGGGGGGGGAAGAAGGGGGGCTAGAGCCGCTCGTCTCCCGACTCTCCCCAAAATTTTAGGGGGGCTTTAGCCCTCCTAAGCCCCATGTGGCTCTGCCCCTGCCCTCAAGCCACAATGACCCAGGCTACTCGATTCACTGCTCACTATGTCGACTTGCAGACGGGTTCGACATTGTACGGTTCATTGTAGATGGTTCATTTTGGTTTGTGAAAATTAGTGAATCTGTAATCGTATTCAATAGCTTCGGTTCGACGAATTTTCTCTTTGAATTCGGCGATTTTCTCTTTGGCTTCGGCAAATTTGTATTTTGGGTTTGACGAATTTTTCATTTAAGTTTACGAACAGCTCATAAAAGGATATTTTTTTTATGGTTTTTAAAATATATTACTGACATGCTATTTAGATATTTAATAATAATAATAAAGAGCAATAGTCCCCTCCAAGGAGGGAACTATTCCTCCTCACCTTCATTAAGCCCCTTTGAACTATGATTAACAAGTTTTAACAATTGTGGTTAACTTTTTTCTCTAAAAACCAAGGTTAGATGCTTTAACCCTAAGGGTTAGTGAATCTTAACCATTAGTTAAATGGAGTAAAATAAAGAGAAATGAAAAACGGACCAGGGTCAGCTTCTACCATCGATCAACTGTGGTTATGATTCACTCACCCCCTAAGGTTAAGTAATCTAACCATGGTTTATAAAAAAAATAAAAAAAACAAAATTATTAATTTTAATTTAATTAAGTTTAACCATGATTAAAGAAGTGTTAAAAGGGACACGGGACAGGGCGGTTAGCTTAGAAGAGGACACTGAGGTCCTTTTTCAGGACTCTAAAAAAAGGGATACGTGGCACAGTAAAAGGGGGTGAGACTGGAAATCACCATCTCAGGAGGTGATTATTTTTCATTATAAAATATTTTTTTTTTTACATGCAAGCAGATCCTAAGTATGATGATGGTAAATGATTACATATATATATTTTATTTAAATGTATTATGATGGTAATTAGAAAATGGTGATTGGTATAAGAGGCGGATGATGATGAAGAATGAAGTGCATGTAGCACATTGGTTGGAATTAAGTTGTGCCTGGTCCTGCTAATATGATTGATTTTGGGGGGGTCTAAACATGTCACAAATTATAACCCTTTTTCAGAAAAACTCATAAAATACGTAATCTCCGCTCGAAGATAAGCAAAATGGGGGTAGTAATTTGATTTATGAGCTGATCACATCAACATAAATTGCAACAGTTTATGTAGTAATGTTGGTAGTTGCCAGTCTTATTGGAGGAGCAATACATGTGCAAATCCAAAGCTAAAACAGCCACAATCAAAATCAAAAGTTATTTTCACCTAAAAGTTGTGTTTCTGTTACAACCAAAATAGCCTCTAATATTTCTAGAGAAATTAATCAGGAGCAGTAATCCGTTGCTATCAGTCTTTATCCCACTAATTGAGATCCTTCATTGCACCCCTAACTATACTTTTTAGGTTGAAGAGATCTGCTAATCACATCCCCACTTCAAGTAAAAGCAACTATACTTAAACCCCACACTTTTATGTTGAGACGTGCTCGTCCCATCGATACTGTCTCCCTATCTATATAGATTGACCACACTGGATGGGCCGGGGCACTGTGATGGGCTGGTGACCCGTATCCAAGGCCCATGGATGCATCTCATGCAAAGGGGTGTCAATTGGGCCAAATTCGAGTTTCAAAACCTCCTGTGAATGTGTCAGGGCTAAGGCCGGGCCTATTCAAAAATCACCAAAATTCAAGCCCAAGCCCGGCCCATTGACACCCCTACTCATGCGTGAGGCTTCTCCTTGTATTTTTACTTGGCATAGCCCACCAACATTTTTTGGGGGTTACACTTTTACACCAGCTGGCTTGTGTCAACGATAGTGTGTATATCCCTTATGTGGAGTGCATGTTCAGGGTTGATAGGCACATCATATTTAGCCAACTTCTAAGTCATATGCTTGGCTCTCTAATTTGTGAACACACATGTTGTCCAATGTGACTTAAGTATTCGACTACCAAATAAAAGACTTACAATTTATTACTTTATCGCATTAAAAGGTCTCATGGGAAAATGGGACGAGAATTAAGATGCGATGCTTATTAATAATGCCATTTAACTATTTAAGTGATTTCTCTCTCCGTCTAATGTAGCAAAAAAAATGAAAATTAAATATACACAAAGGAACCAATCTTGAATGTTCATAATAGCTGGGTTAGGGATTTCAATTCCTGTGAAGTTCTTGATGGAGTTTGATTGGCACAAGAGATGATCCGTAAATGGCGTTGGAAAGCTTCTCTGCTTTATAAAATACTTTTTCTGATTAGAGGACCGCAAGGTCCTCTTGACCATCCCAATCAAATTTTAACACATTGAGAAAGAGAAATAAAATAAAAAATAAAAATAAAACCAGAGTTTCATGCCATGTTTCAATTTGTAATTTGGATGGTCAGTTTGGAAGAGGACCATGTGGTCGTTTTAGGGTAAAAAAACACCCACACTTGGAAGAAGCTAATTTCTAAGTCTGTCACTTAATGCTGTGCAGTGCAAGCAATCCATTACATATGGGAGGTTGATTTCATGAAGAGAGCCAATAAAAGCATACCAATATTTCTGACCTTTATGAGGGCCTGAGGTGCATTTACAAACACGTGATGACAGGAAACTTCTCTCTAGGACTCTAGGGTGCCCTGACCCAATTGGATGATCCTAACCGTTCGATGCATTGTATTCTTCTATGTTGTATAGAAAAATGGCATTCTTCCCAATAATTAACAATCAACGGATCATATTTTTAAGATAGTAGACTTAGGCTCAAACATATTTTTAAGATAGTCCGCTCATTTTAGCCAAGCTCAAGATGACAATTTTGGCTCAAACAAATCCAGCTAAGTTTTTATTTGAGCTAATATATTTAAATAAGGCGAGCTTGAGATAAATCTCGTTTGATTCTGCTCGACAATTAATTATAATAATAATAATGATGATTTTTGATAATATTGTTTGTATTAATATATAATAATATTTTTTTAACTTTCTTTATCATAACTTATAATAAATCAATTTAGGAGATAATAATAATAAAAAAGCTAGAAAAGTTAAATGCAAATTACCGGACCCTAGCTAATATTAATATAATATTTAATAATAGATGTTTTTATTAAAATCATGTAAAATTAATCAAAATAATAACCAAATGAATCAAGTTTGAGCTAACATGAGCTCGATTCGACTTGAAATAAGTTTGATTCAAGCCGAGCTCGAGCTTAGTCAACTTGTTAAAAGCCGAGCTCGGGCATGAATATTCAAGCTTGAATCAAGTTCAAAGCCAAGTTCAGTTCAAGTTTGAATACATGTCTAAGTAGAATATGCATGTGAGGATTTTTGGCTTGTTTTTAGTCGATTGAGTGAAATCGTTGGTCTCTAACCCACGTGTGGCAGTCTTGAATCCTCACGTGTGCCATGTGTCCTGCATATTCTATTCTAGGTAGGAAAAAAAAGAGGGGAGGATTATGGCGTATCAAGGTTTGAAATCCCGATATTGTTGGCGATTTCAGTCATCCAACCTGAATCAAAATTGTAAAAATTGCAGTTATCTCGACGGAATTCAGATTTATTAATATTATTAAGTGTATATATATATATATATATATATATGTTTAAAAATAATATTTTATTAAAATTTAATATATTTATGTAAATATTGTATTATTTTAAAAATAAATATATAAAATTCCAAAATTCCACAAAAAATATTTCAAAGTATTTCAGAATTTTAATTAAAAAAATATTTAAAATCAAATTTCCAAAATCCCACTGAAATTCCGAAATTTGACCAGAAATTTCCGAAATCCCAACCAAAATCGTGTTTTCCGAAATCCATACCATATCGATATTAGGGGGTTGGACAAAACCAGGATTTTGCAAAATCCTAACGGGATTTTAAACCTTGTGGCCTAGAGACAAATGGGTAGATATGTATTATGCTAAGGAGCCACTGAAGCACATATGGGTGGTGATTGATGAAGATGGTAAGTACAAAATAGTATTAAGAAAGCTTTTGCATGTTCTATGTAATCTATTACCGGAGTCCTAGCCTTCCAAAGACTACCTTAAGTGTCAAACCATCTTCTTGTTATAACTAGGGTAGCAGTATTCCAAAACGCAAGGTAGTAGCAACAAGTGTCAGACTATCTTCTTGTTATAGCTAGGGTAGCAATACCATGCACGTATTGCATCCACTATGTGTCTTTAGAAAAGAATTGACCTAAGTGCATCTCGGGCTAACACTCCTCTTTATTCTCTGAGGGATGGGGCTTTGACCTTCCTATCTAGAATATTCTATTTCATAGGGTCCCTTTATAAGCTTGAGACATTTTAGTCTTCAAGATCTTCCCTCTTTACAAAGCACTACAAGAAAATTACCGAGCAACGAAGGAATATTGGTGACAATGAAGGAATATTAGTGACGGAAACTAAGAACCTACTTAGAAACTAAGATTGAAAGATAACCCATTTTAAATTTTTAAAAGGTAATTTTTTATTTATCATATGTTTAAAAAGATAAGTGAGGTTCATGGATAGTAGACAACTTGTTGCATTTAAGAAGGCATAATTCAACCAAATGAGGGAGTACTTTGACGGAAAGAAGTGCCCCCCTTCACATTTGAGTGGCTGTGAAAATATATATAGACTTCTAGAAGTGGTTTGGCCAAAAAAACTCTTATGCATGTATCTTTTCAACATGAGAAAAACATACATGTTGATACCGAAAGGTACCTGATTTCTAATATAGGTGCTGAGAACAGATATTTATAGTTTGATATTTTTAAAATTAACACCTGTTTTAATAATATTGTTTTACCCATGTAGAACTATTTGTGCAGTTTCATTCAAAATATTTGCTCTCATCTCATATGGGTATGTCATGCCACATGGAACCATGACACGTTGGCAAGAGCGGCCTTTTCTTAGAAAGAATGAATGCCACATGGTGCAACTTGGTATATGCGCCGTGTTGCGACGATGATGTGCTCGCATTCGTAGCGCTATTAATCGACACAGTTACATACAATATTAATAACAATAAATGTTGTGGGGGGTGTATGCCTGGGTGATGGGGTGAGGCAAAGAAGCCGGGCTGTCACTGTTCAGATTTTAAATAGAGGGCACAAGAGTTAGAGGAATTCAACATGATATTGCCTTCGTGGGTAGGAAGATTTATGACCCGAACCACAGAAGTAGACCTACAAATGTATAGAATGTTTCTATTTCCCTCCTCCCGCTGCGGGAGAGAGAGGATTAGACTTCCCACCAACAGTTCGGTAGTGAACATTGAATGTTCATAGCTCTCCCAAGGTCAAGTTGAAGCAACCAACTGATACTGCCCTCCCCTATGTTTACATCAACGTTCATGAATCATATTTCTATCTTCGCCAACTTTTTCTTACCAAGCTACTTACCCAAGACAACCATAATACCATTAGACATTTAAAATATCTGGCAGGAGTTTGCGACGGGCTACCGGTTAGAAAATGTAGAGCACTACTCTTATCCTTCAAGTGCGCGAGCCAATCCATTTGGAAGTTTCTCTAGGACTTGACCCTAAGACCTCCCACAAATGATGACACACACTTGTCATCCCTAAAGTGGTGGGTGTAGCTAGGGGGCAATGGGGCACGTGCCTCTTGAACTTTTAAAAAAAATTATAGGGCATAACTATGGGGGTATGGGGGGTAGTTGCCCCCCATCTTTTTTTTGGGATAGGCGACTACATCATTTATCTATCTATGTTAGGGGTTAAGGGGGGTTAGACTACATCATTTATCTATCTATGTTAGGGGTTAAGGGGGGTTAGCGGGTTAGAACTCAAGGGTGGGCACTCAACAGCCACACTGGGACTCGAACATGAGTCACTCCTCCTCAAAGGGAGATACACTACCATTGGGACAAATCCCCGGCGTGTCAGTTGCCCCCATCAAATGGGGCAATTGCCCCCTTAAACTTTTGAAAAAAATATATTTTCTATTATGCTGTTTAATTATTTAGACATAGTCATGAGACAAGGGAAAGTTGTCCCTAAATTTTTGGAAAAAAAAAAGGTAACTCCAGCTGAACTTTTGTAAACAAATATATGTTTTACACTATATTATTTAACAAGAAATAACCATAGGACAAGGGGATAGTTATCACCGTGAACAAGGAGAAACAATACCTATAAGATATGTACAAAACATATGTACGAATTGCCCAAGGAGTTAATCATCAGAAAAAAAGAAAAATCACGGCCTACCCTAAACCCAAAATATTTCGCATCAACTTCATCATTCTTTACAAATCTACCAACAATTAATTAGTAACATTTACAGTCAACCATCGTGAAAATCCTAGCTGATCCACCCCTGGGTTTGGCCACTTAATTAGCTCAAATGGGTACCGCTTTTTGTCTCAACCTTTACTTAGCCCTAATCATAAGAAAACAATATGGAAACATACGTGCACATGATGCACACACAAGCTAATATGATTAGAAATCAAGTTGAATAATCTAAGATAAAGGTATATTAATCATATCATTAATTAATGAAACCACCCCAAGATTAAGATTGGAAATCAAGTTGAATAATCAAAGATAACGGTATATTAATCATCTAATTAATGAAACCTTCCCAAGACTAGTCAAACCAGATAGAATACACAAGCTCATTTGGTCATGATCTTGTTATTGCGGTTTCGTGAGTGAGATCATCACTAATTATAAAGTTCGAAAAAAAGATTTTTTTTTCTTTTGATGGGTCAATGATAGAAATTAAATTGAAATTATTTCGAATCGTGATGGGTGGTGGCGAAATTAAAAAACCCATTTAATTTTCTCCAGCTCGAACATTGACTTTGGAAAAAAAAAAAAAAACTATTAATGATTCATCTCATGGCCAACAACACAGTGCATAAGAACTTTACTACACCCACATCTCCTCTTTATTAAGCAATCCCTCCTTTCAAGCCGAAAATTAAGAGAGACGTTTAATGGCTGCCTTTCTCGTGAATCGACCAAAACAAATGCAGACCTTAAAAGTACCATATTGCCCCTATAGTTACTGTTAATGGCAGCTATACAGTACATATTTAGCTGTAGATTTAAGAAAGATTTGATTTGACCAAAGAAAAAAAAATTCACTCCAGCAAAAACCATTTTTATGGGTTAAAATCACCTTAGATCAGAAAATTAAGGTCACCCTTTTGTTCCAAAAAGTCAAATTATTTTCCATTCTTTTATTTTTGGATAAAGCTTATGAGACCCCCTTAGGGTTGAGACCACTAGGACCATGCTCCAAGAGCATGAGATTTTAGGTGGGGCCTACCATGTGAAATGGGCCCCACCTGAAATCCAATGCTCTAAGAGCATGGTCTCGACCCTAATGGGATCTCAGTAGCAAAGTCCTTTATTTTTCCAATGGATTTTGCTACTGAGACTCCTTTAGGGTTGAGATCACCGAGACCGTGCTCTAAGAGTACGGGATTCAGGTGGGGCCCATTTCATGTGGTAGGCCCCACCTGAAATCTCGTACTCTTAGAACACGGTCTCGGTGGTCTTAGCCCTAAAGAGGTCTCAGTAGCATTTCCCTTTTCCAATAGAGCGCAATTGAATTTATGCATGATGAAAAAAAATTATAATGTACTCTTTATGATCCCATTGGAAATATGGAAAAGAAAATGAGATTTTCTGCATTTTTTTGTTTTATAATCCCATATGGGAAGCGTGCATTGAAGGTGTATGTTGCCTTCAATTGCCTACAGTAATCTTGCCGTGTTGTTGTGTTCAACCAAAAAACAAAAGGTGTATGTTGCCCGAATCATTAGAGACCATAATTAGAGTATGAACCGACGTTTAGGATCAAACCACAGTATGATTCCTCAAATCATGGGTCATCAAAGAGGTGACCCATCAATTAAATGATTTTGATCAACGATGGGATGATTTATACATTTACCCTATGTTTGGTTGCTGAGAAAATAAGTAAAGACATGGAAAATAAAATTAGATAAAATACAACTAAAAATTGTATTAGAAATCTAAATTTTTTTTTTTTCCATGTTTTTACCTATTTTCTTGGCAACCAAACATAACAAGGTTAAAGTGTATAGTCATATTACATCTTCTTTCCCCTTAAAATAAAGTACACCTGCCTTCTAGTTGGTGTAAAAAAAAAAAACACTCTTTTATTAGGTTTCTGAATCAATAAAAGCACCAATTGATCAAAATTACTCTTTAATCCCAATAATTTAACAAAAATACCATAAATGGCAGACATAAATATGAACTTATCCATAATAACTAAAAATAAGAATAGAAATAAATGAAGAAGCTCCACGAGTACATGGCTTTTGGTGGCTCTCATAAAACCCCAACTTAATTCCCATTAACTAAAAAAAGGAGTTATTAATTACTACATTTACTAAATAACCAGTCCCTTATTTATTTCCAATTTTTTTTACTAGTTAATAGTATTGTAATCATTAAGCCAATAAACCAATTTCAGAATCCTAATAAGTAAAAGATATATAAATAGAATAAACCAAATTAACTAAGGAAAAAAATGCCTTTTCTTCTCTTCAAAAATAGAATAGAAGCTAAGATAGATTATCTTTCACTGAAATACCTTATCCAAACAAACCCACAAATCCCAAGATATGGAAGGAAAGATTGGAAGTTCAGGTACTATATACAGAAGATGAAAACGACTAGTAAAGACAAAATAAAAAAGAACAAACTGTTTTCCCGCATAATTAAATATTGAGTTATTAAGAAGGGTGAATAGTCTAAAAATAGCTAACTATTGGCCATTATATTTCATTTTTATTTTTTGATGAAGATTGCGATTTTATTTCATTAAATTGGCGTGGTAGCCTTGCTCTCATGCATTTTTTACTCTAAAAAAAGAGGAAGTTAGGAAGCATGGTACGACGATACGATACTGGTGTACATTTCCATTTTCAAAGTATCCATTTCGCGTAAAGAGAGACATGTGTTAGTTTTTGGCTAAAAGAATGGAATGCGTGCCAATAGAGCTAGCACACTCTCAATTAAAAACACGTACGGTCAAAAAGTATATGTCATGTAGAATACAAACAGTCTCTATATATAGAAAAGGAAAACAGTTACTTTTACTTAGATATACTCCACAATCTCACATTTAATGAAAGTCAAACGAGATAAAGGGAGAGATTATCATGATAAGTTGGATTTATAAGGAACTGTATGGAAGGGAAGGGAAGGGAAGGAGTGAAAATATCCTGAGATTTTGAAAAATATCATCTCATTAATTGAAGATAGTTGAAGAGCAACCAAGCTGGGTACTGTGTATAAATTCAAACAGAAAACCAGCTAAAATCCTAAACTACAGGGAAAGAGAAAAATATATAGAGAGAGAAAGATTGAAGATTTTCTATCTATTTTGTTTTTTCATTTTTAAATTTGTCTTTGCTGTAATAGCCGTTGGGTTTTTCTGGGGTTTGATTCTTTCTCATGACACAACCGACTATCTAAGCAATGAATGAAGGCTCTCTGCACTTGTAATTGCAATATTTACTGCAATTTCTCTTCTGCAAACATCTTGGGATTTTTCCACAATTAATACATTTCCTGGCCTCAATTTACACTCGTCTTCTACCAATTCTTCAATTCAATTCATTTCAAGCCCTTTCTTCTCTCTCTCTCTCTCTCTCTCTCTAACTTCTTTATACCCTCTACCCCTCCCCATAAATAAATTGTTTTAAAGAAACCCATCTCTCTCCTTTCAATTCCTTATATAATGGCCTTAGAGGCTCAAATTCAACAACAACAGCAACTGCAACTGCAAGGCCATGTTGGTGGTGGAGCTAGTATCTGTGGTTCTAGTATAGCTGGTCTCCATCGAGCTATACCGATCACTCTCGATCTCTTCCATTCTAATCTCGCTTTGTCGCCAATCGAATTAGGCGAGCAGTCTGCTCTCCCTCTAGGTTGGCAAAAGTTCCTTGACCTTAAGGTAACTTACCTTACTTTAACATGATAATAGCTTATCCTTTAGTTTTGATTATTTCTTCTTCTTTGTTTGTTCATCTTCCTTTTCCTTTAGGCCAAGATCGTGGATTTTTCGCGTCTTTGTTCATTCGTTTCTATGATTAACTGTTTTATTGGTGGGTGTTTCTGTTATGGTTGTAAGAGAAGATAATTTGTATATATATATTTTTTTTAGAGTGGTGAAATATACTATACAAACGATACGGGAAAGGGGTGGTTTAGAGACGCAACGATGAGTCGGAACGGGAAGAGTCCGAAGCTGGACTTGAAGCTGAACCTGTCGCCACCGAGGGCGAACCCACAAGTTCAAACACCGAACCGGAGGGCATCGTTGTCTCCAACGACGTCGCCTCCAAGTTCGTGTGTGTCGTCCGAGCTAAACCCGGACGAGACTGTTGGGTACTCCAACAGCCCTGAAGCAACATCGATGGTGTTGGTTGGGTGTCCTCGTTGCCTCATGTACGTGATGTTGTCTGAGGAAGACCCCAAATGCCCCAAATGCAAGAGCACTGTTTTGCTCGATTTCCTTCACGACAACACCAAGAAGACAAGGAAGAGCTAGCCCTCTTCTTCTATTACTACTACTTCAACTGTTACCAGCCTTTCTGTGATAGTTTTTTTTTTTTGGCTTTTTTTCCTTCCTCGTGTTTCTCCTTTTTTACAGTGGAATATCAGCAATATCAATATAGGTAGTAGTTCATAGTAGTTGAGTCTCTCTCTCTCTCTCTTTCTATATATATATATATATATATATATATATATATATATATCAAAATTCCCCTGACATGGAGTCCGTGCTTTGAGGGGAACCAAACTCGAATTTTCCTATTAGCTATGTTACAGACGATTTGCTCTCATAGAATCACCTTGAAGCAACTGTAGACTATCTCTCACTCTCTCTCTCTCTCTCTCTCTCACTCTCTCTCTCTCTCTCTCTCTCTCACACACACAAACACACACACACGTATGTGCATGCAATGGTTTTTAGTTAAGTACTATAATGAAGAAAGAAAATGGAGATAATAGGAAAATTAGGGAGTTTAGTTAGAGGGGGAGAGAAGAGGGTAAGTAAGTAAATTAAGGGAGGTGGGGCTAGGTAGTTAGAGGCATTGAAAAAAAGGAGCTAGTTTGGATTGAATTTCCATAAAAACAATTTAATGCAGTAGTGATTGAGACGGTTGGGAATAATGTGGATATTACGTCATATGATAAATACAAATTTATTTCAACCTTCACGGCTTCACCACCACGGCCCTCCTCTCTCTCTCTCTCTTCTTCTCTCACTTACCAAACTAAATGCCATCTTTGTTGCTATACTCTTTTTAGGCAACCATCTCCCCTCCCCTGCACGTTCCCTATTCAATTCAATTTTCTCTCCACTTTCTTTCTTTCAATGTTCCAACCTTCTTATATAATACACACACATGCACCTCTCTCTCTCTCTGTCTCTCTCCAACTACTACTGTTGAAATTTAACTTGGGCCATAGGAGGAGAAAAAAGAGCATATCCCAGATTATAGCCCAAGAATCCAAGATATTTATAATTTAAAATAGAAATGAAATAAAGAGTTTTGTTTTCTTCTATTGTCCAGAGAGAGAGAGAAGTAGTTTCCCAAATAAAAGATCTTAGGAATAGAATCCAACCCTATCCCCAAGAGAGAGACTTCAGTTGGGTCACACTTCTAAGATGACGGAGAGCTCCAAAAATAGGCCTCGGATTGTCTCTGGTGAAGCCAGAAACGGCTCTCGGGGTTCCATACATTGTGCAACAGTTGGCATAAAAATGGGGAGAAGTCATTTCATTTCTCCTCATGATTTTGATATCTCTCCCCCTTATTCTCACACACTTATCGTCACATGTCTTATTATGTGTGGAGAAGTCAAAATCATGGAGCCCATGATTTTGACTTCTCCATCACTTGTCCTTGGCCTTGGATTGTCTATGGCAAAGCCAAAAAAGGCTTGTCTCGGGTTCCATGGAATAGGTGACAAGTGGTGGAGAAGTCAAAATCATGGGCCAATGATTTTGACTTCTCCACCCATAGTAAGACATTTGGTGATAAGTGCGTGAGAATAAGGGTGAGGGATATCAAATGAGGAGAAGTCAAAATTATGGGGAAAAAATGGAATGACTTCTCACCATATTTAGGCTAACTGTCGCACAATGTATGGAACCCCGAGAGCTCTTTCTGGCTTCGCTAGAGACAATCCGAGGCCCTTGTCCTATATTCTATGGAACCCCGAGACAAGCTGTTTCTGGCTTCGCCAGAGACAATCCGAGGCCCAAAAATTAACATCCATGATCTGATGTGGGGCCATTAATTTTACTGACCAGTCAAAGCTGATTCATCTGACTTTTTTTTTTTGGGTGATGGATATCATTTGATTATTTTTTTTTTTGGTCAAGGTAACAATACCACAAGGCAAATCTAGAAGTAATAGAAGGGAAAACACACACCACTCACGCGCACACACACAGCCACATGCAACCACTAAGCCCATGAAGAATCAACCCACAGGAACCTCACTTGATCATTCAATGAATGAGGAATGCAGCAAATTCAAAAAAAAACTCTATAGTATCATTTGATTCATCTGACCATTACGAGCATATTTTTAGTTTGATTATAAAACCATCACTTGATCATTCAATGAATGAGGAATGCAGCAAATTCACAAAACAAAAAAAAACTCTATAAATCGGTGACACCTCCTAGTTGCTTTTCCGGTTTGTTTTACAATGGTTAAAAGATGAAATGAGATTCTTAAATAAAGAAGAATAAAGTTGTTGAAATTATAAGTTTCAAAAGTAATTGGTAACACTTCTATCATTTCATATCAGTTGGGTGCCCGGAGCTTGATGGTACCCACAATATTGGTTTGCATGTACCTCTTACGAAGGTCATGTACCTCTTACGTCACGGAAGCTGCGGATCCGTCAATGTGATTAGATGTTAATTTGTACGTCCAGTAAGAATGGGAGGAGTGTTGTTAGCTAGAGAGTATGGAATGGACGTGAAAGCCCAAATTTTTATTTACTCGAATGTCATCTGGTTAGGGAGCAACTTCTCTTGAGTTTGCTGATCATGTTGGGCTTGCCTAGGACATTGGGGTAACTAGGGAATCTTGATAGGCATTGCTACCACAATTTGACATCCTCTTCCTTTTTCCTATTATCCCTTCTCGGCGGTGGGGGGGCATGATTGGAGCATGAAGCACCTTTTTAAACATGTTGTATGCTCCTGGTTCACTCATGGTGTCCTCACACTCGCTATCTCATGCCCCATATCTCATAATCATCAATCATTAATCAGCCTTTTCAGGCCACTCAAATCATATTTTTGCAATCTCCATCAGGATAGTCGAAGCCTAGATAGAGCTTTCCCTCAATCTTATCGACTGCTTCTTTGCTTGTATATGTTGAAGTGGATCGTGTGATCCCTCAAATCTTCCCTTGAGTGAAGTAGTCGTGTAGTTGTTTGCTTGTTTTGAAGCAAATCGTGTGGATACCAATAGTCTGTGCCCATCCTTGGGTTCTTCCCCGTGGCTTGTGTATTTGATGGCCGGGATCACTTGTAAAGTTGTTAAATCCGTACACCTCATATAATCCTATCCTTCAAACACTTATGGCCACATGGAAGAACCCAGGGATGAGCAAATGATTTGCTTCTGAATCTCGTGATCCCTTCAGTTCTCTTCGTGTAAAGCAGCCGTGCCATTGTTTTTACTCATCATCTTGCTCGTTTGTATTGAAACAAATCGTGTGATCTCTTCAGATATCTAAAGAGTAAGAAATTTTTTTTTTAATTTGGAAAGTTGGGCTATCATTTCTCTATAATTAAATACTCCTTTGTCACTCAGTTGCATCCCTCGCCTAAGGATAAGTTCTTTAGAATGAGTGTAGCTAACCCGCATATTCGCTTACTAGAACAGAGTAAACTTGACAATAATGTCCTTTATAACCCAATGCCACAAAAGGCTCACCACATCTTAAATAATAAAATACAGGCCTTTGATAAAATTTATCTAATAAGTGTTTTCTAACTTAGCTCTAAAAATTAATAGCTATTTATAATCATATAATAGTCCAAAAATCAACAGTCTGTATAAGTAAAATAAGTATTTTTATTAGAAGTAACTTTAGATTACGTATTGAATAAGTGGGAAAATCACTTATTGCTAAAATATTTACACATCACGAAAATATAATCAAACAATCTTATTACTAAATAAGAGTTTAATTTAGTAGAATAAGTCAAATAAGCTCTTACTTTTAGTTTTATCAAACTCCCTTAAATGTATTTTTTTTTTTTGGGGTGGGGGAGACATTACGTAGGTAAATGGCTTTTTTTCAAAGGCCTCGGCTTGTCTCTAGCAAAGCCAGAAAGGGCTCTCGGGGTTCCATACATTGTGCGAGAAAGGGCTCTCGGGGTTCCATACATTGTGCGACAAGTGGCGTAAAATTGGGGAGAAGTCATTCCATTTTCTCCCTATAATTTTGACTTCTCCCCATTTGATATCTCTCACCCTTATTCTCACACACTTATCGCCACTTGTCCTATTATGGGTGGAGAAGTCAAAATCTTGGGCCCCATGATTTTGACTTCTCCCACCACCTGTCACCTATTTTATGGAACCCCGAGACAAGCCCTTTTTGGCTTTGCCAGAGACAATCCAAGGCTCTTTTCAAATGTTTGTGCTTAATCCTCTGCGGCCCAAGGTTATAAAAGTCATTGCGGCCAAGTTTCACTCACTAGAACATATACTAATCAAATTAACCCGAGTTGTGACCAAATCCATGTGTGCCAAAAAAATCATTCAAACTAATGTGTGTATATATATATATAAACTAATCTGTTCATTTAAACAGATTGGGCAGTCAGGGGATTGAAGGTCTATCTTTTCAACCCCTTATGGGGGCATTTGGATTGGATTTTATTAGCCAAAAATCAATTGTGATAAATTTGGTTGTGTAAAAATTAATTGTCAAATAATCACTTTCATAAATAATAGTGTTTGGAGAATAGACATCGTATTCTCCAAACACTATTATGTGTAAAAGTGATTATTTGACAATTAATTTCTACACAATCAATTTTATAACAATTGATTTTTTTGCTGATAACCTTAATAAACTGTCCGGGTTGGGTCGTTTTGTTACATATTTTTGTTCATTTGATTTGAAAAGGAATGTTTTATACTTTTATTCGTGCACGTTGGCTGAAAAGATGGCAAAGAAGGGAGAAACATCGTTGGTGTAACCTAACATTCTCAGAATGCTCCAACACCGACCATATCCTCTTCATCTAGGGTCGAGGTCTATCTATAAAAGGCATAACAACCGGGTATACAACTGACCCAAAATCTTCACTAGCTTTCACTTACCCTATGTTTGGTTGTCGAGAAAATAAGTAAAAACATGAAAAAGAAAAGAAAATTAGACAAAACACAACCAAAAATTGTATTAAGAATCCAAAATTTTCTTTTCTTTTCCATGTTTTCATCAATTTTCTCGGCAACCAAACATAGCATTAGTTCTTGGTCTAATGAGAATGATACAAAGTCATGGCCTCAGTTCTCATCAAGTCGACGCCTACTTGCATTAAAAGTTATAACAAAGGAAAGCTCACCAAACCTCCTAACAAAATTTCAGTCTGCACACAAATTATCACAGTGATGAATTTCAGTGTATGACCAAATTCTCCATTGACCATCCCCTCTAATTTCCAGTCACCTACTCATCTCGTGAGGTTCTCTTTGGTGGCACTGACTCAAGTTCGAGTCCACACCTTCCCCCTTACGTGACAATGGAATGAATAGACTGAACGAGTGGGACTCATTGATTCTGCCTCCCCATTGTTGAAAGTTCTGCTGAGAGCTGCTATTGTTGGGGTGTCCCCAACCCTTCGGGTTAGGACTAAACCCCGAGGGTGCGGCACTGGCTCCGACCCACCTATCGCCAATACCAAGAAAGTCCGAGGGGGCAGGCTCGTACACGAGACCACTGCAATGTGTCAGTGACTCGTGAACCTCCGACCCACCCACCCATCCCCATTGTTGAAAGTTCTGCTACCTGCTATTGTTGGAAGGCTAGTGGGGCGTTTGGATTGGATTTTATTAGCTAAAAATCAATTCCAATAAAATAGATTTTGTAAAATAATTTGTCAAATTATAATTTTTTCAAATAATAGTGTTCGGGGAATACGAAGTTGAGTCTACATCTTCGTATTCCCCAAACACTATTATTTGAAAAAGTGATTATTTGACAATTAATTTTACAAAATCAATTTTATCAGAATTGATTTTTATCTAATAAAATCCAATCCAAACGCCACCCAGGTCTCCTTAGATCTTTGTTGTTGAAAAAGATCTTTGATGCAGGCAAGATAAATGAAAGAAAAACAGTCCTCACATTTCTGTAGTCTGTGAACTTCCAATCCCCCAACTTGAGTGACTTCAGTTGAGGTTCTTTGGGTTTTTTTTATCCTCCCTTTGTTTCTTATTTTTCTTCTTTCAATAGGTAAACGGGGATTGAACCTCGGCCTCATGGTCGCAGTGCAGAACATCAACTAATTGAGCTACAGGCTCGAGCTCTTTCTTTACTATAGTCCACTATCAGTCTCTGCAATATAGAAATTAGTTTGAAGTAAGAAATTTTCTGTTTATAACAATTTTTTATTTTTTAATTTTTAGTTCCATTTTGGGTTCCAAGAGTCTAGTTGGGTGTGGCTCTTAAGAGTTATGCAAGTGTTTAGTCGGTTTCTACTTTGTGCTATTTTTTTTTTGAACTATTTCGGGTAAGTTTGCTTTTAGAAGAAGTCGGAGTGAGTTAGGAGTCTGGGTCCTACTATAAGCTATGGTTGTAAGGAGTCAAGATAGTTTATGATCCATTAAATTCATTTCTTAGAAAATGTATTCTCTGATTTTCCCTTGTGGATTCAAGGTTTTGTTCCAAGGAACAAAATAGTGATCTTCTCCTTTTTACACGCTTCAATTTGCGTCAGATGGGATACACAACTTGAGCCTAATATCTCGTTAAGTTCTGATAATGGGTGTATGGAACTTCAAACATCAAGTTATGGTACTCAGTTATGGCTTTAGAAAAAAATTGATATTGTATTTTAAAAGAAGGCTTTTCAAACATAGGTCATGGGCTCAACAAAAGAAATGGAGGCAAAGTGGAAGATTTCATAACTTAATTTGAAAGGGTAAGGATTCAGAGTTAAAGATTTAATATTTATAATTTGGAGTGGAATCAGCACTTGTGTATGGTCAAATTGACAGTTGCAGATTTCAAAGACAAGATGCAAGCTTACCTCCCCTTCTCAGTCTTCACATTTGTAATGCATCTTCAACAGGAATAAATCTAGAAGTCACATGACTCACATCTGTAATGCAGCTTACAGCCTCACAGGAGTGAATCCAGAAGCCCTTTTCATGGGCCATGGACAACAGTTTGACGAGATTTCGAGCTCCCATCAAGAATGAATGAGACCATTTATTTCTTGTGCTCTTCAAAGGCATTTGAACACCATGTTTTTACTCAAAAACACTGATGAGGCTCTACAATTTCATTAGATTGGAGGGAAACTGAATGAGAGTTGGCATCCTACTCCTAGGGAAACTGAATGTATGAGACCATTTATTTCTTGTGCTCTTCAAAGGCATTTGAACACCATGTTTTTACTCAAAAACACTGGTGAGGCTCTACAATTTCATTAGATTGGAGGGAAACTGAATGAGAGTTGGCATCCTACTCCTAGGATATTGAAAGTGGGTAGCATACCACTCTCCTGACAGAGTACGGCATGCAAATAATGTTGGTGTAATTGGGCTAAATCCCTGCACACATAGTCACTTAGCAAGTATAGACCGATAATAATGACAGATAATTAAACAATTAATTATTTAATTAATTATAATTGAGGATCGCTTCGTTGAGAGGCACTATAAGAGAGTCTTTCTTGAAGATAGTCGAAGCCCCCCATGTGCAAGGGATGTGGCAGCTCTATCTCCGGGATACAACTCAGCTCGGATTCTCTCTGGTCGTCCCAATGAGTTTGCACTACTCTGTAGAAGACGGGGTACTAATCTTGTTTTAGGATGCCATTTAAAATTAAATATATGCTTTTAATTAGGGTTTTCCAGTAATCCAAATGTCCTTAAGTCCTATCGGATATATAGGAAGAGAATATCTTATATATTAGATAATTTCAGAAATTACCATTTTACCCCTCAGGGTTTAAGGGTCTGTTTGGTTATAGGGTTAGGTCTACTCTGATTTTGGTCTAATCCTGTTTTAACATATTCCAGATTAGGTTTACTCCTATTCTGTTTGGTTACAGATTCTGGTTCTGTCCAGAATCAATTCTGTACATAATCAATTTCTGGTTTGCCCATAATCAATTCTGTCTAAAGTCATGTTTGGTTACAGATTTTAAATTAATCCATTTTAACTTAATCCGAGTCTGTTTGGTCACAAGATTATAGTTAATCTGATTTATTATGTTCTGGATTCTGTTTGGGTACAAGTTCAAGTTTGTCCAGATTAACCCATTCCACAAGATACCCTTATTTGGGTATGATGGTCCTTATAGGATCCATCATGTGGATAAGGTAGGATCACCGGAAATCGGATGGTCACCAAGACGGTTCTATCCACATAGAACTGATCCATTGTTCTACTTGATCTAAAATCCCAGATCAGGCAATCGAACAGTCCACATGTGGACTGACCTATGATGGATGGTTGAGAAGTCCGAAGGTATTCTACAACCTCATCAGGAGTTGGATAGCCGTCCATTTCCTAGTATCCATGGATCTGGATTGATCCGGACAACCTACTGGGTCTAGTTCTGGGCCTCTGGATTATGGGTCACCATCTTCTTCATTGAGCTCCAAGGTCCACCATTAATGACGATGCGCACGTGCAAAGTGCAAAGTGCACCTCATAGCGCCCAAGGCCCTATGCCCGCACTGCACCCGCACCTGAGCCCGTGCCCATGCTCGTGCCCATGCGTGTGCCCTCGCGCTCGCTGCGTGTGCCCTCGTGCTCGCTACGAGTGCGACTCGCGCACCTAAGTTATTGTCTAAATGATTTAGTGGGTACTGTTCTACACCAAATGCTTAGTTGTTGACAACTAAGCAAACAATGAGGTAATTAAATCCTTTAGATTTTCTCTACTTTTTTGATGTGAGACTAAAGAACTAAGGGAAAACCACTAAAAGTGTGTTTTCTCTATTTCAAGAGATTAAACTAAACAAAGATTAAATTAATGAGGGGTTTTTGTCCTTGATTAAAATCAAAACCCCGGATCCTAATGATCCGGTTTTTTTTATTAATTTAAAACAAATTTTAAATCAAAATCAACAATCCCCTAGTTGATTTAAAATTAGTAAAGTAATTAAAAATTAAGTAAAATAAATTCGAGCATCCAAGAATATCTTGTGCATAAATGCAGGTGTCTTTTGACTTGAACCTATACTTAGTGCAAACAAATCAAGAAAGGCCAAAGAACCTAGTGGACTATGCCTTGAACTGCAGAACTCGTATTGACCAATCGGATTCGTCACACATACAATTCTTTCAGAAGATATGTGTACTCATTCAGCTTAGCACTTTAATGTCCATGCTTTATCCCGGTCTTACTGAGAGCTCTAGAAATTCAGTCAGAATCTCATAGAAGGTAACGAGCCTCCGACACTCAGAAATGTGAGTCTATCAAGAGTGCTTCTGCAACACTCCAGCCTATTACAGGCCTATAGTTATTCATTAAGATAATTCATTTAAATTCTCAACCTCATCGCAGAATCATCTATAGATCTACTATCTATAGACTTGCACTATTGACATCATCCTCAAGAAGGGACAAAACTTGAAATGACATTTCATTTATAGTATATTTGCAGTTTCTTATAAGGTTATTATTCTCATTGAACCTGAGAGATTCATCAGGTTGGGTTTCCACCTAGTTCAACCGCTCCAGTGGCTTCAGTCCCATTCCTTTAGATGTCTTCATCACAAGGTTCGTGCCAAGGCCCTTGGACAAGAGGTCTGCCAAATTCTCTTTGGACTTCACATACTAGATTGTGATTTTTTCTTCAGCAATCAGACCCTTAACATGGTTGTGCTTCAGGTGGATCTGTCTAGACTTACCATTGTAGTTTTCACTGTATGCTTTGAGCATAGTCGCCTGGTTTTCACAATAGATTGTGACTGCTGCCATGGGTGTCTCCCAAATTGGTACATCAACCAGAATACTCTTGATCCATTCAGCTTCTTCTCTAATTGACGATAGTTCAATGAACTCTAATTCCATTGTGGAATGAGTTATGCAAGTTTGCTTCTTCAACTTCTAGGACATGACTCCTCCTCCCATCGAGAAGATCCATGCAGTGACCGACTTTGATTCGTCTGAGCATGAATTCCATGTAGAGTCACTAAATCCTTCAAGCACGGCGGGTGATCTTTCATAATACAGAGCATAGGATAATATACCCTTCAAGTACCTCAGAATTCTGATCAATGCTACCTAGTGCAATTTACTAGGGTTACTGGTCTACACAACATCACCACTGCTTGGGCTATATCCGACCTAGTGCAATGCATCACATACATTAGACTGTCGATTATCAACGAGTATTCCAGTTTAGAAACACCTCTGCCTTCATTCTTTGTTAGTTTAATACTTGAATCAACTAGTGTAGGAGCCGGTATTCAATCAAACTGATTGAACCTCCTGAGAATCTTCTCAATGTAGCTTGACTGAGAAATTGCAATTCCTTCGTTGCTCCTAATATTCTTGATTCATAGTATAACGTCTGCTTCGCCTATATCTTTTATATTAAAGTTAGACGATAGGAACTTCTTTGTGTTGGCAATACTTTGATCATCAGTTCCAAATATGAGCATGTCGTCAATATATAAGCAAATTATCACCCAAGAGTTGTCTCTGAATTTGCGATATACACAGATATTACCACTGTTGACTTGATATCCATAAGCTAGAAGGACATTTCTAAATTTATCATGTCATTTTTTTGGAGCTTGTTTTAATCCATACAATGACTTCAGAAGTTTGTAGACTTTCTTCTCATTCTTTGGCAGGACATATCATTCAGGCTGATCCATGTATATTTCTTCTTTAAGATCATCATTTAGGAATGCAGTTTTGACGTCCATCTGATGAATAATCAGATTCTTGATTAAGGCCAACACAATTAACATCCTAATGGTGGTTAACCTAGCCATAGGGGCATAGGTGTCAAAATAGTCAAAACTCATTCGTTGTTTGAATCCCTTCTTAACCAGTCTAGCCTTGAACTTTTCTATGATCGAATTCATCTTGTTTCAATTTCTTCTTGAAGATCCACTTGCACCTTACTGTCTTGTTTCTTAGAGGTAGGTCCACCGAGATCCAAGTGTTGCTGGAGTTGATAAAGTGCATCTCATCATCCATTGCCTTTTTCCAAAGATCTACGTCTTTAGATGTCATAGCTTCAGTGTAGCTTGTTGGATCCTTCTCGATCTAATAAATATACTCAGGGCCAAAATCCTTTAGAATTCTTGGTCGAGTACTTCTTCTTGGTTCAGAAGGAATTGGGTTTTCAGGTTCTTTCTGCTTGGAACTAGATTCCAGTTGGTCCCCCACTATTTCTTAACTTTTCTTGTATGAGAATGCATTTTTAAAGAACTCAGCACTAATAGCTTCCACAATTGGGTATGGTGTTGGAGTTTCCAGATTTAGAAACCTATACGCCTTACTTGACATTAAGTAGCCGATGAAGACTTAATCAGTACCTCTGGTTCCTACTTTGGGGTTATTCAAGTTAGGCAATCTGACTTGGGTCAGACAATCCCAAACCCTAAGGTACTACAAATTGAGTTTTCTTTTATTTTTATAATTCGTATGGAATTGATTCTGCTTTCCGTTGAAGAACTCTATTGAGAATGTGACAGGCTGATAGAAGTGCTTCACCCCATAGATTTGGTGGAGCACCGGAGCTGGTTAACATGATATTAACCATTTATGTTCTTCATTTCTGCAATGTCATTTTGTTATAGTGTGTACGGTACAGTTGTCTCATGATAGATCCCATTATCTTCACAAAACTTACTGAACTCTAAATCAAGATATTCACCACCTCTGTCTGTTCAAAGTATCTTGATTCTGGCTTCTTGTAAATTCTCAACTTCTAACTTGAACATCTTGAATTTCTCAAATGCTTCGTCTTTAGTTCAGATGTGGAAAACATGCATGTATCGAGAGACATCGTCGATGAAGGTGATAAAATATTTTTTCCCTCCTCTTGATTGTACGTCAGTCATTTCACATATGTCATTGTGAATAAGCTCGAGTAGCTTCGATTCTCTCTCTACACCCTTGAATGAAGGTCTCGTAATTTTACACTTGTTGTAGGCAATACATTTTTCATGCTTATCACTGGATGCGTTAGTAATTAATCATTGATTGGTCATGGATTTTATTTTCTTAAAATTACTATGAGCTAACCTACCATGCCATAGATTAAAGGACTCAGTGATGTAACAGAAATAACAGGAATTTCATTCATTATGTTAAGCTTGAACATTCCAGACACCAGATACGGACAAATATCCAATTTTTAGTGACTCAAAAACCATCTTGTATCCGAGCTTACCAAGAAGAGTTGCCAAAACGAGGTTCTTACGGATATCCGGGACGTGCAAAACATCCTTCAGTTCAACGACATTCCCAGAGGTGAACTTCAACTTCACAACTCCCTTTCTTGAGACCTTCGAAGATAAAGAGTTGCCTATGAACATGTTCATTCATTCCCCCACTGTTTGTAGGAATCAAATATGTTCTTTTCACTACAGACGTGATAGGTGGCTCCAGTATCAATCCACCACTCAGCCTCCTCTCCAATCATGTTGGCTTTAGTTATGACAGCGACCATGTTAACATTATTTTTTTTCTCTTCCTTCTTCTCAAACATTCTCTTCTTCTAAAAATTCTCACTCTTGTTAATCTTGCTGTTCTTGGCATAGTGCCCCATCTTACCACAAGAGTAACACTCCACATCCTTCTTGAAATTACTGTTGTTATTGTTGTTGCAACTGTTGTTGTTGTTTTTCTACTGTGGACCTTTCTTATGTCCAAACTTCCCTGTCCTCTTGAATTCTTTCTTCCTTAATTGAAACTTTCTTGATGAATTTGAATCGGCCATGTGAGCCTTAGCAGTCGGCTCCTCCTTCTTGTCATGCTTCCTACTTTCTTCCTCTACCCTGACATAGTGCAACAGAGTTTCAAGATTCCAGTTTTCTTTCTTGTGCATCAGCTTCGAGCGATACTCCTTCCAGGATGAAGAAAGCTTAGCAATGATAGTGTTGACATGAAAGATTTCATCCAGAACGATTCCAGCTGAGGTGACCGCATCTGCTATCTTTTGTAGTTTTTGAATTTGCTCTATGATGATCTTGTCATCCACCATTTTAAATTCCTAAGTAGTTTGTAATTTCTTTGTTCGAGACTCCTCTGCTAGGTAGACTAGCCTCAATACCTCCCACAAGTCCCTGGCTTGCTTGGTCTTCTTTGAGTGTTGTTCATATAGCTGGTCTGACAGTGAGTTGATGTTGTGATTCTAGGTTGTATCATCATCATCAATCCACCTTTGTACTTGACAGTTTGCATAATCTACATCTAACTCAGATACATCGGGACCTTCTAGAATTTTTGGACATTCCTCCTTCAATACATAATCAACTTTTGATTGCTTCAAGAAAAACTTCATCATCTGCTCCCATCAATAGAAGTTCTTTCCATCAAATCGAGGCATTAGCTCCATCTGGTTCAGTTCACACATTTGCAAAGCAGCCATAAAGATAGACTATATCTTCAAATTGTTGGTGTAATTGGGCTAAATCTCTACACACATAACCACTTAGCAAGTATAGACCGATAATAATGATAGATAATTAAACAATTAATTATTTAATTAATTATAATTGAGAATCGCTTCGCTGAGAGGTGCTACAAGAGAGTCTTTCTTAAAGACGTTCGAAGCCTCCCATCTGCAAGGGATGTGGCAAATCTATCTCCGGGATACAACTCAACTTGAATTCTCTTCGGTCTTCCCAATGAGTTTGCACTAATGGGTAGAAGATGAGGTACTAATCTTCTTTTAGGACGCCCTTTAAAATTAAATATATACTTATATATGTCCTTTTAATTAGGGTTTGCCATTAATCCAAATGTCCTAAAGTCCAATAAGATATATAGGAAGAGAATATCTAATTTATTAGATAATTTCCAAAATTACCATTTTACCCCTCAGGGTTTAAGGGTCTATTTAGTTACAGGGTTAGGTCCTCTCTGGTTTTGGTCTAATCCTGTTTTAACCTATTCTAGATTAGGCTTACTCCTATTATGTTTGGTTACATATTCTGGTTCTGTCCAGAATCAATTTTGCACACGATCTGTTTCTGGTTTGCCCAGAATCAATTTCGTCTAAAGTCCTATTTAGTTACAGATTTTAAGTTAATCAATTTTAACTTAATCCGAGTTTGTTTGGTCACAAGATTATAGTTAATCCAATTTATCATGTTCTAGATTCTATTTGGGTACAAGTTCAAGTTTGTTCAGATTAACCCATTCCACAAGATACCCTTGTTTGGGAATGATGGTCCTTATAGGATCCATCATGTGGATATGGTAGGATCGTCCGAAATCGGATGGTTACCAAGATGGTTCTCTCCATGTAGGACTGATCCAGAGTTTTACCTGATTTGAAATCCTAGATCAGGTAATCGAACAGTCCACATGTGGATTGATCTATGATGGACGTTTGAGAAGCCCGAAGGCATTCTACAACCTCATCAGGAGCTGGACAACAGTCCATTTCCTAGTATCCATGTATTTGGATCGATCCAGACAACCTGTTGGGTCTGGTTCTGAGCCTCTGGATTATGGGTCACCATCTTCTTCATTGAGCTCCAAAGTGTAAGACATAATGCTCAGAATAGTCATTTAGATTGTAAGATTCTTATTAATTTGATTAATAAAGACTTCTTCTTTATCTATTGTGAATTCACTATGGGTAATTGACCATGATAATGAGATGATCTATACGATATGAGATATCGACAAAAGTCCATACGATATATTGTAGGAAAGCTATGTGATGGGACTATCACAGGTAGATATAGCTTTCTAATTCCTTATACCTTATATAGTCACAGCTATGAGTGAAGCTGGACACTTTACTTATATGGCTGCCACAATGCTAAGATGTTCTCAATGGTTGAGATATAGTTTTATCTCAAACTATTGTAATGGAGACTACACATCAGCATATGGATGCTTAAATGTACACTAACTAATTGCATGCAATAAGAGACCTCTTGCATAAACATACTATCAGATAGTTGGTCTCTCATTTACATTGAACAGTTTCAATGATCCTTAGATCTAATGAGTTCATTTATAACTGAACAATAATCTGACTGTTTTGATTCCACCAAAGTAATCTCTGCTTGAGGGACTACGATACGGTGACAGTTTGATAGTCAGAAAGTTGTTCGAGTCATGATGAATTTCAAACAATAAATTCATGCTCATTAATTTGAGAGATTATCCAAGTTCTGGGTAAGACAGTCGATTAAGCTTAAATTCTACGCAGGTGATTGAGATTCAATTGCAACATGGATATCTCACGTCACTTGCAATTCCGATGTCATTCCTATTTAAGGGTCAATAGGATAACATTTGGTACGTCAGGGTTAGAATGTCCTAGAGCAATCCGTGGAGATGCTCACATAAGAAATACAAGCTCAAATAATAGATTAAATGTTAATCTATAATTTAAATGATTAAATGTTAATAATTAATAAAATTGATTAAATGTTAATCTATGGTTTAAATCAATTGTTAATTTAAATTAAAGGATAATAATAATGATTATTTAATTAACACAAAATAAGGGGAAATGGGTTTGACCCATATCCATAAAACCCATAAAGTATGGACCTTATAAGTGGGCCCAAGTCCTTGAGATTGTTTCCCTAGGGTGGGGGCCCATTTGGAGAATCTCTATTGGATAGGAGTTTGTTAGTTAAATAATTATTATTTATTTAATCCTTATTTTATGGGATTAGATTCTAATACTTGGAATGCAAGAAAGAATGAGATAAAAATAGAAGTTTATTAAAACTTGGAGTCCAAGACTCCCCAAAGGCTCACGCCCCCCTATAGCTCGCACGCCCACCCCTATTGGGGTTTCCTAATTGGATTGAGAATCCTAAAAGTTAGGAGTTTGTTGGGATCCCTAGAATCTAGGGAATTAGTTACACTCTTTTAATTAAAGAGTCCTTTTAGGAAAAGGAAACCTAAATTAGAAAGTTTGTTTTAATTAATTATAAGAGTTATCATTATTTAGTAATTCTCTTTAAGGGATAACTTCTAATTGGATTAGGATTTGAATTTTTCAAAATTTATGTATTCCTTAACACCCCAAAATGTGGGGGACCAATTATTATTGCTTCCCCCCCTTTCCAAACCGTGAACTTAAGGGAGAATCTACCTCCTCCAATTTTCGTGAGCCCCTTGGGTGATTCCAAAGTTTTTTGAAGTTTGGGTTTTGAACCCTAAACTTTGGTGAGATAGAAAGTCTACTTCATCAACTCTTCTTCATCTCTTTCTTTTTAATACCAAGTAGAGATTTAAAAGCTCCGCGGGGATAGCGAAGAATAATGATCGAGCTTTGAGTATTTCTTCGAGAAATCTCTACAAAGAGTTTTGACGGTTCGAGTTGGTTTTTGCTTCATCGGTGAACATCATTCACCGATGTAATTCTCTAAACATGTAGTTAGTACTATTTGCTTTCTATGGTGTAAAGATCCTCGGGATCCAGTTTTCCGCATAAATTTTTACCTGAATTTCCTTCACAAGGTCCACCATTAATGGAGTTCTTTAGGTTAGGGTCCTCCTAAGAGGTCTCTGGTACGGAGTCATCCATCTAATGGACCATGGCTTGAAGTTGACTGGACCAGGGTGCACCTACTCTGGTCTGGGACTTCTCTCTGGGCTCACTGGTCTGGGTCCACTTATTAGGCTCTAGTCTGAGTTCTGACAGAACCCAGCACCTCTCCAAGGCCCTCTATTTAGAGAGGACCAAGGTCCCCTTACATGTGCATGGGCACAACCACCTGGATAGGCCCTTCCTACCTCAAACAGGCCATGCTGAGGCCACTTGGCTCTTTGGGTCAAGCCTTAGTTAGAGCATCCCATCATAGGCCTGCAACCATTGACCTAAGCACTCAATGGGTCTGATCCACCTGACACACCCATGTGTGTACTCGGATGTCACACCCAGATTCGACGGCCTAGATTCAATTCAAGCTAGAGACTTGATCAGACGGCTTTGATCAACCACACTAATCATCAAACCTAGATCTACGGTTCTGATTAGATCAACGGTCCTGATTTAGTCAAAATAAATAGCGACCCAAGCGACTCATGACGATTTACAAGTGTGCCTCATAGCGCCCAAAGCCCTATGCCCGCACTGCACCCGCACCCGAGCCTATGCCTGTGCATGTGCACTCGCGCAGCTCATGCACCCAAGTTATTATCTAAAGGTTTTGGTGGGTACTATTCTACACCACATGCTTAGTTGTTGACAACTAAGCAAACAATGGGGTAATTAAACACTTTAGATTTTTCTCTACTTTTCCGATGTGAGAATAAAGAACTAAGGAAAAACCACTAAAAGTGTATTTTCTCTCTTTCAAGAGATTAAACGCCCAACCTAAACAAAGATTAAATAAATAGGGGGTTTTAGTCTTTGATTAAATCAAAACCCCGGATCCTAATGATCCCTCTTTTTATTAATTTAAAACAAATTTTAAATCAAAATCAACAAGTAATGCTCCCCTGCATAATTAATGAGGAAGAGATATATCCCATATAGAGTGGGAGTGTGACAAAGCCCGTAGGGAGAGTGAGATACAACACCCCTCACTTTCTCTACTATATATGAGACAATAATGTGATTCCTCTCTGTACTATCTCTAAGCACAACGTTTTGGCCTCTCTCTGGGCAATTGACACGTCTCAGTTTAGAACCAAGACCACTGCCAATAGTGACGACAGACAATAACAATGAGGAAGACTGTCAACAAAAACCAAGGTGCAAGGAAACAATACCAAGGATAAAATGTTAAACCCTAAGGCACAAAGACAATGGTAATGAAATTGCTATTGGTGATGTCCTGAAAAATATAATTGTAGTGTTAACTATTAAGAATGATCTACAACAAGTTGAGAAAAGGTGTCTCCTCTCCTGGTAGTTTCTGGTGAGGGATGTTGAACACAGCATCAGTGGAACTAGAACATATGCCTTGTGTTTTGTGGCTGGCAATGCTCCATAGAAGATTCGACTTTCGGAACATAGCACTATGCCTCCATTGTATGCAGTACACTAATATAGTGTGACAGAAGTTACTGATAAAGTTAGTTTTGCATTGTAAACACCTAACTGGACCCTACATGAGATTAGCATCTATTACTAGGAGCCCGCTTTACCGATCAATCACGCAGGTCTCCTACCATTTACCAGCCAATACTTATTCATAATTTCACTTGGTTTTAAAAATTGACACATTTTCTAATGTTTCCTAAGGAAATGTGTCCATTTCTTAGGGTATCAACACAAAACCTACATACAATGTAATAATTACAATATTCTCCAAGACATTTCCTAAAGATTGGGTAATATTTTTTGTCATTCGACTATAAATATTAATTTCTTGGTTATATAAATAAAATGTTTTTTAATTAATAATCAGGGTCTATCAATAAACTGTTTTGGTTACTATATAAATGTTTTCGTCGATATGCATGAAATATTGTGAACAAATAACATTTTAATACTCAAGTGTGTGAAACTCTTGATTCTCTCCATTTTTTCGTCTTCAAGCCCATCTTTTCTTTAGAGTTTTTAAGGTGATAAGTGATAACCAACGACATTTTTGTAATACAAATATATTAATAATCAATAAATAAATAATGTAATGGAATGCCCATTCCATATGATTGCCAATAACTAGAGACTAAAAGACTTCAACCAGTTAGTTAGTAAAAAAAAAGATTATTAAAATAGTAATATTATTAAAATAGCAGTATTTATACATACAAATAGCACTATATTTGTATCTATTAATACAAATATATTAATTATTGGCATGTATTTCGTCATCAAAGAAATTCGCAAATCTAGGGACCCAAGAAAAGGAGGTATTTCCTTGGGATATCATCTAGCGAACTTCCCTAGTAATATGTATGTATTGCCAAGGCCCGATAGAGTCGCCAATGTCCCACCTAATGGCTACTCCAGACCCCCCCCAAGACACACAGAGGGTAGAATTTGAACCTCCAAGCTTAAATGAGCCCTTGCCTTGCCGGTAATTCCACATAATTTGATGTTGATATCATTGTTGGCCCCGAGTAAATAATTGCAGGGAAACCATATCTAGGGTGAGAAACACGCTTCCCAAGAAACTCGTACGGGAAGCGAAAGTGATGCAGTTTCCCTATTTTCAAGAAACACTTGGGAAATGCCTCTAAACGAATGGGGAAATGCCTCCAAACAATTGGAGAAACGATTAAAGAGCGATCACCAAGCGCTGAGAATGCAATGAGGAAACAATGAGAAAGCATCTTGAAAGCGATTGAGAAACAGGTTCCCCATGCTATAGTGTAGATTTTAAAGGGGCAACATACTTAAGTAGGCAATACAACTTTTTATTGGTTTTATATAACTTTTTTTGGGAAAATGCTTAGCATACCAACGGTTTCATTTATGTAATGAAATGGCCAACCCTCATTGGTCCACACCCCACTTTTTGACACTCACCAATTGTGGTTAAGATTCACTCACTCCTAGGGTTAAGCAATCCAAAATTGGTTTTTAGAAAGGGAAAATATCAAAATCTTAATTTTAATTTAGTTAAGCACTTAAGCTTAACCAGGGTTAAATAGGGGTTAAAAGGGACACGAGGACACGACGGTCAATTAACCCCTTGAGCCACAAGAGGCATGCCATTGGAGATTGGATCACAGTCAATTACCATTAAACTCAGTCCCGAGTTCAATGGCACTCACAACCACAAGTGAATAAGTGTCCTTTTTAATCCCTATTAACTGTGGTTAAGATTCATTAATTCTTGGGGTTCAACAATATAACCTTGGTATTTATTTTTCTTGGTTATTTACCTCCTTGTTGAATTATCATTTATATGTCATGATTTTAAGTCTTTTTTTTGGAACTCGGGGTGTCCCCAACCCTTTGGGACATGACTAATCCCCTAGGCTGCGATGTGAGCCCGCAACCAGCCACACCAAGTAAGTTCGGGTAATCCTGTACTGGACTGGCCCCAAAGCGGGAGTGAGGAATGGAACCCAGGACCCCCCACTTGGGGAAAGGCCCATGAACCACACATTGATTTTATATTTGTTTCTCAATCGCTTCTTGCTTGCTCCCCCAGTGGCTTCTTGTTCGCTTCCTTAACGCTTCTTGCACGCTTCCCCAATCGCTTCTCACTCGCTTCCTTGATCATTTCTTGAATGTTTCCTTAGTTTTTTCTTGCTTGTTTCACACTTCTCGTTTCCCAATGTTTTTAGTAGCCTCGTTTCCAGTTTCTCGCTTTCGTTTCACTTCTCGCTCCGGTAACTATGAAATAACCTTCACTGTAAACTTATAGTTTCTAATAGTCCTACCAAAACCGATCTTACTCAGGTTATCCAAGGAACTCCCATCAAAATTCAGCTTGAAAAATAGAGTTAAAGGGGGTTATTAGATGAGGGCAGATGTGCTCATTTGCGGGTTAAGAGTCCACAATAGCAACCCAACACTTGGTTATCTCACTACTAAAATCCACTAAAGGGAGGGATATTAGACCACTTCTTTCTCCTTCTTTGAACCATGTGTCCATGTCACCACACGTGTTGATCTTGCTATGAGCTAAGGTCCAAACAAAGGCTTAACATTTAAGAGGCATAAGATTTCTAGATGGACTTGTGAGTTATGAGGGAAGATGGCATCGGGCTCTTGGTCACATCTAACATATGGAAGAATGATTTGCAAGAAGAATTAACATTTAAGAGGCATAAGATTTCCGGATGGACTTGTGAGTTGTGAGGGAAGATGGCATCGGGCTCTTGGTCACATATAACATATGGAAGAATGATTTGCAAGAAGAAATATCATTGAAGTTAGAGAACCATTCTCATATTGGGGTTGTAAATGCTTAGAATTAAACTGATAAGCCTACTTCAAATCTCACCCATTGGTATCAGTATTGTAAATGCTCTTAATTACTAAAAACAAAGTACTATCCAGTTCTTGGAGGAATCTCTATAACCACTTTACTAAATAGGCCAGATGCCTCTCCCTCCTGAATCACATCCTCCCACTTAATTAGATGATCATTTTCAGCTCCATTACCATCATGTAAAAAGTTTCTTTGTCATTGATCCAGCTTCTTGATGACCTTGACAGGGACTTAAAAGAGACGAATGCAATAGATTGGCAAGCATGGCAACGTACCAAGGGTGATTCTGCCTCCCAAAGAGATATAATTTATTTTCCACGTAACGCAACCAACTACTCACTTTCTCATAAGTCATAACTGGATCTGAAAAGGCAACTGATCTAGGATTGGTCCCTAAGGGAAGCCCAAGATATTCCATTGGCCATATCTGTAAAGCACACTCTAAAGTAGCAGCTTAACAACTTCCTCATCCTCGATATTAACCCCCGACCAAGCAACTTTCTCCAAATTGACTTGAAGCCCCAAAATCACCTCATAACATCCAGGCCGGCCCAAGCCATTTGGAGGCCTGAAGTGAAAATTCTAGATGGAGCTTTTTAAAAAATTATTTTAATATTATTAAAAAAATTAACTATAAATGGGGCCTTTTTAATATTCTAAATGGGCCTTCTATTTTTTTTAATATTCTAAATGGGGCCTTTTTAATTTTTAATTTTTAATTTTTTTTTAATGGTGCCTAAAGCAAAGGCTTTGATGGCTTAATGGACGGCCGGCCCTGATAACATCTCAACAAGTATCTCAAATTAGATATCAATCTGGTGTCCTTGTCATAGAATAATATGGTATTGTAAACTTGAGATGAGAGATATTGACCAAAATACTTTCCAAACCAAAATTCTTCCCGTCTGGAAACTGTTGATCAACCCACAAGTCTCAGTCCTAAGCTTAAGTCTACTAAGCAAGTTCACTACCTTGGTAAATAAAAAAGGAGAAAGAGGATTGCTTTGACGAATACCCCTACCCGAACTAAAAAATCCTTTATGAGAGCCATTAATAATGAAAGATTAAAACATCGAGGAATGTAACCCCTTATCCATCTCACCCCAAAACCTTTCATGGCAAAAGAGTAATAAAAAAACATCCCACTCCACCATGTCATAAGCTTTCTCCAGGTCAAGCTTAATCACCACTCCACATTTTCCTCCCCTAATTCTCTCCTCAACACATGCATTGGCAATGGAAATTTCATCCAGATCAATTGCCCTATCTTTGGCAAAAGCACCTTGAGCATGGGTTATGTCCTCCAAATCTCCCTAATCCTCTTCGCAAGGTTTTTATCACAATCAATCCAAAATTCTGCTAGCCACACCAAACTTAGTTCCAACCATCCTCCTACAAAGAACACCATCCTCCTTGTCAAAACACTAAATCCATTTAGCCACTACAGCCTTGTTGTGAAGGGGATCAGATTCCTTCATATTAAATCCATATGCGTGTGTTTACATTTTTGGAATTAAAATTGACACATATAATTGAATTCTGCAAAGTTCAGAATTCCGTCATTTGGATGCACTAGTGATTAGATGGAATTGAATTGCATAATTCTCGAATTTTTAGGTCTATGGTCTAGGCAAGCGTAGTTAGACAGCCACTACAAGTGGGTTTGGGTCTTGCACCCCAACCTGAGAACCGATCAAGTTGGACATGCCGACCTTAACCCAGTAAAAACTGGGTAGGTTCAGGTGATTTGTTCTATAAACATAGGTTGGGATGAGTTAAGTTGAGTTCGGATCCTTAATCCTTTAACCCAACCCGAACACAACCCAATTATAGGTTGCATTTACAAAATGGAAACCTAAACCAATAAAAATGGATGGATTGGCAGATTGGGTCAGGAATTTCAACTGACCCAACCCTCACCCCATACACTTCAATAATTCTCGTAAGAGAAACACCAGAAAGAGGAGAAAATTCCAAACAGAACTGCTGGAAATTCAGTGGAAAGGGAGGCAAAACACTATGAGTTAGTAATGTTCTTTTGTTAGGAGTTCAAGAGATCAGTTAGATATAGACTTGTTTGGTTTAGGGATTACAATTTGTAACTGTAAACTCTAAATCCCACCAAAATAAGACCTCAATGCAAATATGATGACATTAAAGTTAAGGTACAGATCATAAATTGAGAGATGTGAGGAAGGAATATTAGGCATGGACTCCATTTGAGTCAATCACACACTGAACAATATCATTCAATACATATGAATATGCGCAGTTCTGAATTCTAGAGAATTGATGCTCTCGATAACATTATATGCTAAAGAAAATGTTGTAGCATGCATAACAGATGGATAGTTTTAATCATTTTGGCACATCAAAATCCTAGACTAAAGCATGTAAATAACCAGTTCCACCACATTGCATACATACATAATACAACAGTTCAGGGCACTGTCACTCCAAACCAAGCACTAAATTTCAATAACCAGCACACTATTTCCTTTGAACAGTTTTAGCCATCTATTATTTTACAAGGAAATATAATTTCATAGAGGTCATATCTATTCCAAAAAATTGGCATAGGACTAAAATAGACAAGAACATAGTGTGGAGTTTACCTGTTCTTACCTTCACATTGAAAAGCCCAGTTTGAGGTGAGTATACCCATTCTGCCGACCTTAACATAGTGCTTGAGGACTATTATACATTATGTGACCTAAAAAGCCCATGACTGTAGCAGGTCTGTTGGGGTTTTGGATTCTCAGGGACCTACAAAGTACCCTCACCAGTTCATTCTGTGTGCTATCTCATGAGAGCTTCCTCGAGTTTGAGAACTGGTCATCTGTTGTTTTTAATCTTCATATTTTCTATTGTAGCCATGGTAAGGTTCATAACAGTCAAAATCCATTCCACTTTTCACTCCATTGTCACTTAGTGAGTCACCAATGAGAGGGATCACATAATCTAGTCTAAAGGCCACGATGGTCGACTCTCACTCAAATCCCTATTACAGTTACTGTTGTTAGTGGCTCTCGGTTCCTTTCCTCGTAGGCATGTGTGGAATCCAAGTAAAGTTTCAAAAAAAGTGAAAAGTGAAAATAAAAATAATATAGAAATAGAGCTTGAAAGACAAGTTAAGTGGATCACGCATGGAAACTAATAAAGCATCTAAGGTTGATATTAATGCCCCAAGCATAACAACCTACCAAAGTACCAACTCAACGAAGTACAGAGCAAATGAATTCAATCCCCAAAATTACCGGGTCAATGACTCATAAGCTAATAAACCATAATGAAAACAAAGGACAAGGCCTCATTGCCAAAGACCAGTGTTACGCACATGGTACGGGTATCAAGTGTCCAAGTGTCTAGAGATGTTCGGCACGGACAAGCTTTGAAAATCCAAATACGGTAGAATGAACGTACAAACTTTTTAATTGATTATATATATAAATATTATAACTTAATTTTAAAAAATAATAATAATAAGAATAGAAAAAGAGGGAACCACCTATCCCCCATTTTTTAAGAAAAAGTATATAATAAAGTTATAAAAAAATAATTGTATAGAGAAAGAGCAACAAGAAAGAGAGACATACATATTGATCGTTATTGTTGCCGCTACTCTCGTAGTAAATTTTCCTCTATGTTTCCGAAAAAGATACACAACCTGACAAAAATTTCCTAGCAATTCAGTGTGTATATATATATTGTATTTTCAAAATGACACAACATACTTGAAGCATCACATACCTAACCATAATGTTGACATCACTATGACATGATATAGGCACGTACCAAGGAGTAGTTGACTTGATTAGTTTAGTTTAAGGTTAGGGTTTGAAAGAATGAAGAAAGAGAAGAGGAGGAAGAAGAAGGGAAAGGGGAAGAGGAAGGGGAAAAGAAAGAATAGAGAGCTTAGCTATTCTCTCTCGTTCATTAAATTTTATATTCAACATCTAGAAATGAATATTACAAGTATGTCATTAATACACATACTCTAACATAGTAACACCCAAAGGTTTACTATATCATAAATGTACAATAGACCAAAACAGTATTCAACACTCCCACTCAAGTTGGTGCATAGATATCTCTCATGCCCAACTTGCTAATAATATTGATGAATTGAGGTCTCTCCAATTTTTGGTCAAAACATCTGCTAGTTGATCATCGATCTTCACAAAAGGAGTGCAAAAGTCGCCCGATCTCAACTTCTCCTTGATAAAATGACAATCAACTTTAATATGTTTTGTGCGATCATGTTGTATAGGATTATGACCTATAATGATTGCCCCCTTGTTATCACAATATAGACTCATAGGTCATTGAGTAGGAACTCCAATTTCTGAAAGTAGCAATCGTAGCCATAGGAGTTCCCATACCCTATGTGTCATAGCTCTAAACTTTGTTTCTGCACTAGATCTGGCTACCATTGGTTGCTTCTTGCTCTTCCATGACACAATGTTATCACCCACAAATGAAAAATACTTAGATGTTGAGCGCCTATCTGTAATAGAGTCTGCAACTGTGTAGACTTCTATCCATAAGTCGTCATGACTAGCATACATTAATCATATCCCAGGGGTGGACTTGAGATACCTGAGTATTTTTTACACTGTCTCCAAATGTCTTGAGGTCGGTGCGTGTATAAATTGACTGATAACACTGATGTCATATGCAATGTTTGACTTGGTCAAAGAGAGATAAATTAGGCGTCATACAAGTCTCTGGTACCTCCCTAAATTTGAAAGACGTTCCCCACTGTCTTCACTAAGCTTGTGGTTCACATCAATAGTGGTGTCACTAGGTTTACACCCCCATCATCCCGGTCTCCTCAAGTAAGTCCAACACATACTTTCTCTGAGAGATAAAGATACCTTCTTTTGATCTGACAACTTCTATCCCTAGGAAGTACTTCATATGGTTCAAATCTTTGATCTTAAATTCCGCGATCAACCGACTCTTTAGCTTTCCCATTTCATCATAGTCATTCTTGGTCACCACAATGTCATACACATAAACAATAAGAATAGTAACTTTCTGGTGGGAATGCTTGATAAATAGTGTGTAGTCTGCTTGGCTCTACTTGGAGCCATTCTTCAACATGACAGTGTAAAATTTCTCAAACCAAGCTATAGGAGACTGCTTCAAGCCATACGATGTCTTCTTTAGCTTGCACACTCTCCCATTGGCTGAGGAACTCATAAAGTCAGGAGGAGGTGTCATGTACACCTCTTCTTCCAAGTCACCATGTAGGAAGACATTCTTCACATTAAATTAGAATATAGGTCAATCTTGGTTGGCAGCAAGGGACAACAATACTCTTATAGAGTTCATCTTGGCTACGGGGGCAAAGGTCACCGGGTAGTCTATACCATGAGTTTGGGTGTATCCCTTGGCAACAAGTCTTGCTTTGCACCTATCAATTGAGTCATCTAAAAAATGCTTTATAGTAAAGGTCCACTTGCAACCCACTAGTCTTTTCCCTCTAAGAAGCTCAATAACATCTCAAATGTCACTTTTTTCAAGAGCCCACATCTCCTCTTCCATTGCATCTCACCACTTTGGTTGAGATAGAGCATCTGTCATACTGCGATCAATAGACACAGAAGACAAATACAAGACAAATGAGTGATATGAAGGAGACAAAACAGAATATGAGATAAAGTTAGAGATATGATGAGCACAAGAACGAACATCCTTCTTTAGAGTAATAGGAAGGGAAGAGTCATCAATTAACTCAAGATTAGAATGATGGACAATATCTTTGATTGATGGATTAGAGAAGACTTCTTGGAGGGAAGCATGAGGGTCTTCTTTACTGTCTTTCTTTTTTCCTTTAAAGTAGGAACAATTTCTCCATGTCTAGCACTATCACTATCACTATCACTATCAAGAAGCAATGAAGTTGGAACCGACAGTGGAAACTCAAAAAACATCTCTTCACTGATACTCGCCCCTTGAAGAAATGTCTTTCTATCAGGATAAAAGGAAATTGACTGAAAGAATATCACATCCATGGAGACAAATACCCAACGAGAAGAAGGATGATAACATCGGTAGCCCTTCTGACTTGAAGCAGACCCAAGGAATACACACTTAGAGGCTTGGGATCAAGCTTTGTACGGTTAGGACAAACGATATGAACGAAGCGCACGCACCCAAACACTTTAGGAGGAATGAGAAACAAACATGTAGAGGGGAATAACACCTCAATAGGGATCTGGAAATCTAAAATACGAGATGACATGCGATTGATGAGAGACAGTGCAGTTAAAAGAGCACGAGACCAGAAGACTTTCAGAACATTCATAGCAAATAACAAAGACCTGATCACTTCCAATAAGTGACGATTTTTTCGCTCAGTCATATCAATTTGTTGAGGAGTATTGACACATGTGGTCTAATGAATAATGTCATGACTATCAAAATAAGAGGTAAGATCCCCATACATATATTCCCCTCTATTATTAGATCTAAGAATTTTAAGTTCCGCGTCAAATTGAGTAATGATCATGGCATGAAAAGATTTAAAGACTGAGCAGACCTCACTTTAAGATTTAAGAAGGTAAACCCAAGTAGTATGTAAGCACCCAATTTTTACACCTTGCTTAACCATGGTTAACCTCTGTTAACCATGGTTATTCTCGGCCAAGCCCTAGTAGCCCTAGGTAGACCCTAAACCAAACCCTAGTTTAACCCTAGGTAGCACCTAAGCCTTAGACCAAACCCTAGGCTAACCCTAGCTAAACCCTAGGTAAATCGTGGACCTAACCCACGGTCTAACCTTAGCCTAGCCCTAGCCCAAGCCCTAGGCAAAGCCCCACGGGCCTAGGCCCATTTTGAGTCCAAAACTCCAAAAAAAAAAATGAAAACCTTTTTCGCCCAAGCATGGGCCCACTAAGCCCAAGTGGGACCCACATTACCTTTTTCAAAATTCAAAATTTTTTTTAGGGCAAAATACTTTTTTGCCTTCCCCACACATGTGGTGGTTGGGGCTACAAAAAGTAAACAAAAACAAAAACAAAAAAAAACAAACAAAAAAAGAATTTTGAATATATGTATATAGATAGAAAAAAAATAATAATAATAAAAAAAAAAGAAAAAAAAAGAAGGGGGTTTGGTTGGGCACCAACCCCATGTGGCAGGGCCCACATGCGGGTTGGGCCCATATCAATCAATCGGATACACTCAAAAAAAAAAAAAAACAAGTTGGCACTGTTCATCGTCTTCTTCGTGAAGACGAGGACAGCCTGCCACCTTCCAGATCTCCCCGGCGTCTGACCCCCCTGCTGCCCTGCTCTCCTCCAAGCCATGTCCCCCACGCATCCCTCTAGCTTATCCTTATCCTCCTCTACATTCCATCCTCTCCTTCTTCTTTAAAAACCCAAGACAGCCACTGTGTTGGGGAGAGTTTTCAAAAAATTTTTACAGTCACATCCCTTCTCCCTTCCATCCTTCATATCTCATCCACTTAGGTCCTAAGCCCCTCAAAATACCTTACCAACCTCAACACAGTCCCACCTACCTCAACACAGTACCAACCTCAACACAGTCCCACCTACCAACCTCCACTTAGGTCCACGCATCCCTCTAGCTATCCTCAAGTTTCGCCACGGTTTGCAATCACCATCATAGTTTTAATTTTTTTTGTAAACGGAGCCTGCCCGAGCTCGGATTACCCAGTCCCACCTACCTGAATCATCAACCCGGACATTTTTCCATCCCTAAACCTTAGTATCAATCGTAGCTAGGACCCCAACCCTCACCGGAGTCACCTCAACCGTCTTCAACATCTACGGTCGCCACCACGGTTCAACCGTGCCCATCACAGTTCTTTTACCGGGTGTTCAGAGGGTATACATCACCCCTTATTACCTTTGTAAGGGACCCCTGATCCCATTTCGGGGGTCCTATTCTATTTTTTTTAAATTTTGTTTTGCTGCAGCAAAACAGAAGGCAGAGGGGGTTTTCTTTGAGGCGTGGCCACAGGCACCACACCCCCCACCATGGTGGTCATTCCCTAGATGTTTAAGGGGATCCTCAATCCATGAGGAACCCCACTTAGACTCTCATGGTTAACCCCCACAGCCCCAACAGTCCCCACACGAGTTTTTTTTTTTTTTAAATTCTAGAAAACACTTTTCAGGCAGCCACCTGTAACTGCGGTTTAATCATGGTTAGACTCGACCTTGGTCAAAATCAAGGCCATGGTTAGACTCCCCACATACCCGGCTACCCCCGTGTAAAATTTCAATCCTTAACTCCGTCGTTAACCGTGGTTAAATCGACCCCAAAGTGGGGTTGCTAGTCTGCCAAACAGCCCAGTTAGCCGATTTTGGGCCTCTGTGGGGCCCACATACGGCCTCCTCTTGGGCCCCACAAGGGCCCAAATTGTTCCTCTCATGGTAGGCTTCGTAACCATGGTCTCGGATCCCTCGGGAGTTGAGCCAATCAGTGGCAAAATCGTCACAAACTTTGCTAAAAATCTATTTGGTTTTTGTTTTAAAAATTCGTCATTTTATGTGATGTGCAATGAGGCAACTTTGGGCCTTTGTGGGGCCCACACCCAACCTTCCCTTGGGCCCCACAAAGGCTTAAAACATCCACTGAACTTTAGGCTACCCACCGGTAGTCTCGGTTGTCCATGGTTCCCTCTTTAACCGTGGTTAAACTCACGTTAACTGTGGTTAAAAAGTGTAACTTTTTTTTGAGTTTTTCGTATTTGCTGGACTTTGTGGGGGCCCAGACCGGGTACGAGGCCAGTCTAAGCCCTGCCATGAACCCTGGGCCCACTTTTGCCTCAGCCGGCCCCTTAACCATGGTTAAACCCACGTGTGGTTAACCCTTAACCATTGTTAAGCAACCCATGGACCCGAAAAAAAATCTGAAAAATGCTTTAAAATTTCAAAATAGTATGAGAAGCCCAAAAATGGTCTCACTTGACCATTTAACCCTGGTTAAGACCCTTAACCATAGTGACGTCCTCCTCCTTAACCGCGGTTAAGCCTTCTTAACCATTGGGAAAAATCTGGAAAAATCTCAAAAAATAAAAAAATTCAAAAAGATCAAAAATACTGACTTTTGAATTTTTGACCATGGTTAGCACCCCTAACCATGATTAATCACTTTCTTAACCCCGGTTAGCAACCTTAACCTTGGTTAAGACACCTTGGGCCTACCGGGCCTCACCCCTTAGCCTACCAGGCTCACCCTTGGCCTACCGGGCCCAATCTCGGCCTACCGGGCCAAACCCTAGCTTACCGGGCTCACCATTGGCCTACCGGCCCCAATCAGGGCCTGCCGGGCCCAAATCCTAGTTTACCGGAATACCCATTAGCCTACTGGGCCTAATACCGAGCACTTGACCAACTCAATCAACCATTCCTAGCCTCTCGGCTAAACCCTAAGCCACCCTTGGTGCACACACACACACCCCTAGCCTTGGCACAGGCTCATGTGCCAGAACTACGCTCGGTCTGATCTCACCCCTATATGAGTACGTAGGCAGCCCAACCTGGGTTTGACCCTAGTCTAAGATTTTCTCCTTCTTGGATTAATATTATCTTAAACATTTAGGCATTTGATTAAAATTGGACTTAATTTGGCTTAACCCTAGCAAGTGGGGAACCATTAAAAGTGGAAGTGCCGCAAAGCCAGCCCTAGTAAAGTCGCACAGAACCCTGGCCCTATTTCACGAGGTTGCACTGACGAAGTACGAAGTCCTGGTTGGGCACTAGACGTTGGCGAGACGGCGACGGAACACACAGTCCCAACAAGGGAAGTATTGATAAGAAACCGGGCTGGGTGGGAAGGCATGAGACCACTGATACTTTTTCATATATACGACAGATCCTGAAGCTGAATGCATGCAGACTAAAGAAAGAGTCTCCTATGGCTCTGTAACCAGTCATGGAACGGGTTCCACTCCTATTATGCCAAGCGAAAGTAAGCCGGGCTGGATCCCTAAGGCTGCTGTCTCTACTTACGACGGAAAATACTTTGTATTCAGTCAAGGTTCAACAAATGGCTCTGGGGTGTCGGGCGAGGTGCTGACTCTCCCTCCGCTGATAGGGGTGCCTAACTCCTTCCCCGGACTTAACCGAACCACTTACCCTGATCTTTGATCGCAGACCAAGACCTTATCCAAATCTTGGGAACTTATCCCTTCTGAATGAATAGGTGGCGACTCTTAACTCACCCCGTGAGACACAAACCAGGGTTTTCCCGAAACCTGCGCTCACATAGTACATATGAAATTATCCACAAAGCTAACAAAATAGTAAAAACCAGACAATGAGGGGACTGGGGAAGGACCCCATATATTAAAATGAACCTCAACAAAAATAGTCGCTTTTATTCCCACGAGAAGGGTAAGAAGTTCTACAATGTTTATCCAACTCATATGTCTCACATTGAAAAAGAACTAACATAACTAGAAATAGACAACTGAACAAATAAACACTTAAGTAACAAAGAGACGGATGACCAAAACGACGATGCCATTATAGCAATTGCTCCCGAGTAGTAATCTGTCGAGCACCCGAAGTGATCTGTTGGATAGGTAATACAACACGTGATAGTGGGTCCAGCACATACAGTCCTCCTTCCTCATGTCCCATACCAATCGTCCTCCTCGTCTCGAAGTCTTTAAAAATACAATGAGAGGGATATGAGGTAATACTACAATTTAACAATTATGTAATGTTACTAACAAAAATGAGATTTAAAGCGAAATTTGGGACGTGAAGAACATATAATAGAGGCATAGAAGGAGTAACAAATATACTACCTTTTCCAGCAATGGATGAGGAAGTGTCATCACAATATGATTTGTATTTCTACCTAAACAGATAAGGTACGACGTAAAAAGGGAAGACATACCGGTCATATGTTGGATGCACCTGAATCAATGATTCAAGAGTGACTGTGGGGTGAGGCTGAAGCACTAAGGGTCGAGGCAGAAGTACATGTGTGAGCAAAAGAAGATGTAGAAGATGCAGATGAGGATTCTAACTGAGCCATTAAGCGTCAGATATGCTCCATCTCATCACGAGAGAATGCATTACCGTCTAAAGAGTATACTGCGGATGGAGGAGAGGCAACAGGAGCAGATGCAGTAGAGATAATGGAATGGGCACTGGAGTGGCCTCTACCACCAAATCATCATCCCATACTATCACTAAATCTTCCCCCTCGAGCTCCACCGGAAGGACCTCATTGTGGTGGTCGACCATGAAGTTCACAACATTTCTCTTTGGTGTGACATGGACGACCATAATGCTCACACCGAATGCTTGCACTCGCATCACCATAAGTACCAGAATGACCTCTACCACGAGTACCACGACAATTGCCTCTACCGCCATGTGCCATGAAGTTGAGCAGGCTTCTCCTGAGGAGAAGGATTGAGCATCACGATGCGAAGACTCTCCTCCCTGTGCAGGTATGAGTAGGCCTTTGTCGGGGCAGAAAATGGCTCAATCTCTAGTAGTTGAACTCTAACTTTCACATACTCAAGATTCGATCCTGCCAACAACTCGAACAACTGTCCATCCTCCATATGCTTCTTATGAGCGACAACATTGATATTGCACTTCGTCTGGAAGGAGTAGAAATGATCCAACTCTTCACATAGACATCGAAGAGTGGAATAGTATGTGGAAAGAGGGCAACCCCTTACCTCAACTGGGAGATGCTCTGGTGTAGCTCGTATGCTCTAGCCCCATTCCCCAATTCCGAGTAGGTTTGTGTGACAACATTCCATATCTCCTGAGTCGTGGAAAGAAACATGTATCTATTGTCAATGTCGGGTTGCATAGAGTTAAGGAGCCAAGACATGATAGTTGCATTATCGGCCTCCCACTTGTCAAATGCCTTATTAGTCTCATTTGGCATAAGAATGGTACCTCTCAAATACCCTATCTTTCCTTTGCCATTCACAAACAACATAACAGATTGTGACCATACCATAAAATTGTTATCATTCAACTTCATAATAGTGATTTGCACATTTGGGGCATCTCTGTGTCCAAGGTGCACTTGCCCACATCTATTCTCAGGGTTAGAGGAGTCTGGACTCACTTACGAGTCACCCATTGCACCACAAGAGGATTGATTCACACAATTCAATTCCTTAAACTATCACCACAAATGAATACACAACCCAAATCAACACTTCCAACTTCACAGAAAGGGTTTACACAACTGCAAATTGACACGTGACAGTGAAACTGTCATTTCTCATTCCCAATGTGTAGAAATTTGATGGGCTTTTTGTGAAAAAACCCTATCTTTTCAGCTATTTGTAAATACCCCCATGAGTTTTGTGATTTTGTATTATAATCTACTAACTTATAAGACTTTTCTAAATCCACCCTTTCATCCAAAAGTTAGTTAACGGATGTTAACTTTTTTTTATGAAATGACATTTTTAACATTTTTTTAATGGGTTGGATGAAATACACGTCTCTATAGGTTATCATGTGTCCCATTTATCCCCCTTTAGCTGGGATTAAGCTTAATCAACCTAAGATTAATATTTTTTTAAAAATCAAGGTTAGATGGATTAACCCTAAGGGTAAATGAATCTTAACTATAGTTAATGAGTGTTAAAAGAGACACATGACAAATTGTAGAGTCCCCTTTAACTATGATTAAGCATAATCAACCTAATTAGGTTAATATTTTTTTCTTCTAAAAAATAAAGGTTAGATGCATGAATCCTAGGGGTGAATGAATCTTAACCACAGGTAGTGAGTGTTAAAAGGGACATGTGGCAGCTTGTACAACCTCCTTTAATTGTGATTAAGCACAGTCAACCTAAACTTTAATTTTTTTTTTTAGAAAAAGTTAAACGGATGAATCCTAAGGGTGAGTAAATCTTAACCAGAGTTGGTGGGTTCCAAGCACTTCTCTTATGAAAAGTTTTTACAAATCTCTTAAAAAAAAAAAAGTTAAAAAGGTCATTTCATAAAAAATTTAACATCTATTAACTAACTTTTGGGCGAAATGATAGATTTGCAAAAGTTTTAAAAGTTAGTAGACTATAATACAAAATCACAAAACATAAGCGATATTTACGAGTAGCTGGAAAGATTGAGGGCTTTTTTCACAAAAAAAAAAAAAAAAAAAAAAAAAAACCCCAAATTTGATTGGTGTGGTCTGCCTGGATGAGAACCTTTGAGGTACTCTAATCAGAACCGTATTCTATTTTATTTTTTTATTTTCATTTCCATTAATTTCTTCTGATTTCTTTATCTTTATCTTTATTAGTAAAAAATGTAAAAGGAGCCTTTATTCCTCCCAAGTTTTTTTCCTGGGGGTTTCTCTCACCCTTAACCTATCTCTCCCTCCCTCCCCCAATTCTCCTCTTTTCCTCCAAATTTTTTTGAGAAAAACCAACGGAGAAAGCAGTTATCATCAATGCTGAGTGGCTCAGAAGGATCGGCTGTTGTGGGTGAGACGCCAACCCAATACAGGATGCTTCAATCTTTTCCTTTTCGTATTATATATTTGATCCGTCTTCTATTTATGTCAAAATCTCTCATGGTTTCTTTCAATTATTTACTTTCGGCGTATCCGATACAGAAATCTTACTGGGTATGCGTAATTGAGTGTTGAATTTGATGGGTTGCTTTCATTATTGCGGGTTCTGTACTAATTTTGTTTATTCTCATACTTGAATCTCAACGGGTTCTCAATGAAGAATCCATAAATTTGGTTATCATTGGTATTGGTCATATTTAAGCGAATCTGCTTCTGGGTCCTAGTCTCTACTATTTGTTTGATAATCATTTTATTTATTTTGTCTATCTGATGTGTGAATCTGTGAATCTTAAGGGGTTTATTTATTATTTTTAATGTTTTCTTGGAAGATCATCCTTCTTTAATTTTATCTTCTTTGGTAGATTCATCTGGTTCTTTTTCCTTCATCCATCTTCTGGGTATCCAGTAAAAGGATCATTACTGGTTGTTGGGAAAATCCCATACAAATGGGCATGGGTTTTGGACATTTTTTAGTATATATATTTTGCGGGAGCTAGCGTAGAAAGTTTTAATTTCATGATTGATACTTTATTGGAATAAACAGATTCACAGAAATATCCTAATCAATGCTTAGGTCTTATATGCCATTTGATTTTTTTGGAATCAATTAGGACTGTTCTCGTACTTTCTTTTTTCGTCTCCCAGTCATGGTTTTAAATAATGATGTTACCATGCATATCAGCCACTGGTTGACATGATACATATTGATTGATGCATGTTTTATTTTGATCGATAATCAAGCATATGTATTAGAATAAAAGGATAGAGTTACAAAAACATGATGACAGGGAGTTCGCGAGATCATGAACCCACAAAAAAGATGCAAAAAAATATAGGACAGCTACTGAGTGACCCCTTGATGAGGGGGCCCACAACCTTTGCCGAGCCTTACAATCAGACTAGCATAGGGATTCCCCCCAACCCAATGATTAGAGGAGTACCATTCCAAGACCATCAATCGGATCCTGGAACAGATGCGGGAAGGAGCAAATAGGGAGTAATGTTTTAAAACATGAAGGCGGGAGGCGAGGTGCTAGGACCTCAAGATGCGTTAGGCTTAAGCCTCATAAGAAAGCTTTATGCTCTCTCATTTCAATAACTAAATAAATAAAAGAAAAATTATAAAAAGATTCAAAAAGCTAATGAAAATTATAGTCTATATATAAATACATATATATATATATATAATTATATATATATTTTTTGTATTCTTATTACATTGTGTGCGTTCGTGTGAGTTAATGTGTGAGAAATTTTATTAAAAAATGCATATGATACTTAAGTAGGAATGCCTGGATTCCACACAGTTCTATGAGGAAAAGAGTCAGGTGGGACTGACCCGAGAGATTGTGCTAGAGATCTGACTGAGAAATCGACCCTTGTTGCTTTTAGACCAAATTCTACAATCCCGGCCTTGAGTAGCCAGGGGCGGATCTTAACCGCTCGAAACGCCTACTGATGTTGCTAAAAAATATGCGGTACTTAACAGTACAGTTTAGGGGTTGTCGATCCACAGAGAACAATGAAAACATGGAACACTTTGGAAATAGGGGATTGTAGAGATTTTGGTGGGGTAAATTTTGCAGTTTAAATTGGGTAAAAAGTTCTATGATTAAAAGGTGCCATGACATTGGGTTTTATCCTCCTAACGGTGTAATATTGATTTAATCAATCCAATTTTTAACTCAATTGGAGATTTACATCCCAAATCCCCAATCAGAAGGTTTAGAAATCAAGTTTATAATGAAAACCTAAATTAATTTCAAATCAACTATTCAATTAAGTTTTTTACCCATACAATAATTTCACCGGAAAGATCCGAGGTCGACGATATACCTGGAGGCAATATCGCAACAAAGGATAATGTCCGTTGAGATTAGAGTTCTTCTTTTGAGAAATCTAGAGTTATTACATAACTATGAAGAAAGTATGACTAAGCTTGTGAAACGATTTAAACCCAAAAAAACTCAATTGAAAGATAGATAATCAAGATAGATGAACAATTAAAAAGAAATTATAAACGTTAAAAGCATTTGAATGGATCTAATCAAACTATATTACCTCATTAGGAGAATTCAACCCTAGCCAAGACTAGGGATTTAGCAATCTATACAAAAGGACGAAACATACTCTAAAAAGGGAGAAACGAGATGATGAGAGAAGAAGATGACCTAAGGTCGTTTTTCCTCTTTCTTTTTATATAAAAAAACTTTCCTAATACCTAAAACACCCCCAAAATACTCAAAAAAAATAAAAAAATAAAAAATCTGTGCGTGACCTCCGCTCGGGTAGTTCGGAACAATGCTCAATTTTGAACTGGCGGTATTCTACTCGGGCGGAGCTAGCTGCCACTCGGGTAGTGGTTCCCAGTGCTCGGGCGGAGCTTCCTACCGCTCGGGCGGTTTGAGGTAGAACACGTTTCTTCTTTTTGGTTTTTTCTTAAACTTCTCCGCTCAGGCGGAGCTTGTGGCCACCCGAGTGGTTCTTGATAGGGATTTTTCACTCTTTTTGGCTGCTCTGAGTCCCGTTGAGTCCCGAGTAATTTCTTACCAAAACTACCCGCATAGAACAACATAAATACTTAGAATTCATACTATGCAAATGAGGGAACAAGTTTAGAGCATAGGCTTTAAATCCCGGAATCATACTAGAAAAGGAGATAAATGGTTACTTAATAACTAGTTTGGAGTGTACTTTTGAACACATCACCTATCAAACTCAAAGATTTCCCAATCGTTTAGGCCTCTCCTCAATCTAGGACCCCAAATAATCCCGCCACTCCCCCTATTGATGTAATTCCTAATGGATGCATTCCTATCAACGGCTAACCCGAAAAGGGTGCTAAAGTCATCTTGGAGTGTCGTGATACCGCACCATACATCTTTCCAAAATCTAACCTCTGACCTATCTGTTACCTTGAATTCAAAGGATGACATTACTAATCAGGCAATTAATATGATCCCCTTCCACATTCTTACTCCATGAGCGCCCTTCTCCTTCGGGCCCAAAAAGATTGTTCCCCGAATTTGGCCACAATTACCGCCCTCCAAAAACTGTCCATTTCCTCCCCAAACCACCAAATCCATTTGCCCGATAGAGCCTTGTTTACAAGAGCTAGGGGTCTTAAGTTTAGGCCACCCACTTCCTTGGGTTGATAAATTCTTTCCCAGTCCACCAGGTGGTATTTGTATCGGCCCCTTTCTCATGCCAGAGAAAGTTTCTTTGCATTCGCTCAAGGGATGCTGCTATCGCACGTGGAATAATGAGAGTTGACATAAAGTAGGTAGGGATGCTACTGAGAGTATTCTGGATGAGGGTTAACTTCTTGCCTTTTGTTAAGTAAAACGATTGCCATCCCGATAGACGAGTAGCAAATCACTCCAAAATTGGGGTCCATACTGCCCTGGAATTGTAACTGGCCCCGAGAGGCATCCCCAGATACACGGATGGGAGGGACCCCACTTTACATCCGAGATAGGCAACAAGATTGTCCAAGCCCACGACCTCCCCAATCCCTATGACTTCAAATTTAGACAAGTTGACCTGCAATATACGGCTTCAAAACAATGTAAAAGTCGTTAAATAGGGACTAGGTCATGACAAGATGCTTTGCAGAAAATCAGGGCGTCGTCTGCAAATTGGAGTTGAGAGATTTTAAGTGATCCTTACCAATGCTGAAGCCTTTGAAAATAGGACTATTAGCTCTGCTTTTGAAAACAGGACCATTAGCTTTGGACAACATCCTACTCAAAGCTTCCGAGACTAAGATAAAAAAGAATGGAGAAAGAGAATCCCCTTGTCTCAAGCCCTTGGAGCTTTTGAAGTAGCTAGCCGGACTACCATTGATGAAGATGGAGAAAAATATGGACGATATGCACATTTGCACCCATTGACACCACTTTGAGCCAAAGCCCATCCTCTTCATTACATACCCCAAAAACTTTTAATTAACGTGTTCATAGGATTTTTCCATATCCACTTTGCACAATATACCGGACACCTTAGATCTGATCCTATCGTCTATGCAATTTTTAGCTATCAATATACCATCCAGGATCTGTCGACCTCCCACAAATGCTCCTTGTTAAGGGGAGATGATGTTTACCAACACACTCTTGAGGGGGTTGGCCAATACTTTGTAGAGGATTTTATACACATTGCTCACCAGATTGATACCGAAAGTCCTCGATGCCCATTTCTCCTTTCTTTTTGGAATCAGCACCACAAAAGTGCTATTAATTACCTTGTCAAAATGCCCTGAAACATACAACTCTCTCATAACAGCAGGAAAGTCGGTTCCTACAATCTCTCAACATGATTGATAGAATTCTATGGTGAACCCATCCGGCCCAGGAGCCTTTTCCCTGGCTATATCTCGGAGTGCTCTCACTACCTCCTCAAAAGGGACTCCAAACCATAGTTGCGGGGAAGGTATGTATAGGGTGGGAAACTCGCTTCCCATGAAGCTCGTTTCCCAAACTCGCTTCCTCGGAAATATTCGCTTTTTAGGAAGCTCGCTTCTTCAAATAGACTCGCTTCCTAGGAAGCTCGCTTTCATCACGTCCCATTTAGCAGTCAAAGGGAGTTGTAAGTATGAAGTGATGGGGTAAACCACAATATATAGCCTAAGGTGTAAACGTTAAGCAATTATTGTCAGTTTGAAACCTATTTTTCCACGAAAGATCTCATGTAAGATAAAATCAAAGGTATAACTACACATAATAACATAATGAGAATGATGAGCCTATATCTCATTTCTCGTTTCCCATTTCCTAAGTTTTTTTTAGGCTTGCTTCCTGCTTCTCGTTTTCGCTTCTTGTTCTCGTAACTATGCTCCAAACCCTCTCTCTGCTCCACAATCAGGCTCTCGGAGGGAAGACCATTAAGTTGCGGTTGCCAATGTTCTTTTTCCCTGTACAAATCGCGGCAGAAAGAAACAACACTATCCGCAACCTTTGTGGCCCCCTCTCGCCACTTCCCATCTACCTTTAGTCTAGAAATGAAGTTACTCTTTCGATGGAATTGGGCTATCCTATGAAAGAATTTTGTGTTTGGATTGCTTTCCTTGAGCTAGCGAACTCTAGCCTTATGTTTCAAACAGAATTCCTCCAATGTCACGGTCTGAAGATACTCCACCTTCGTGGCTTCCTTTATCGGAATTTCCATTGGTAAGAGATCTAGATTCTTCAGTGATGTCCAGTTCAGCGATGTCCTTAAGTAATCTAGTGAGTCTGGTTTAGACATTCCCCGATTACATTACTTTCATCGATGCCATATCCTAAATACTTGGGTTGGCAACCCGATTCATGTTTTGCCATTTTGGTTGATGCATGTTTATATGGATGAAATCATTTAATAATACTATAGATACACATTATATGCAGGGGCAATTATTTTGACACCCTCCATTGAAATTATGCCTCAGATCAAGGATTACCAATCAAGATTTCGAACCATGCCTTTCGTAGATGTGTCCTAATTGGTTATTATTTGTTAGATTTGATCATTGCTGGTGGTAAGTAATCATTTTTTCCCATGCTATATCTCATCAATAGTTGTAGAGTTTCAGTATGCTCCACACAATGGAAATTCCCTATTTCCTTTCATCAACTACCGTACAATTTTATCTGTCTAAGATGTCAATTCGGTCAACATCTTTGATTGGCCATAATACAAAAAGGCAATTCGTCATTAACCTAATTATCCGATAACTCACATCCTTCTGCATGGTCCATAATTATATGAGGAACTATTATGAGCATCAAATTTCAGAAGTACGTAAATTAATGGACGACGAGGATCATCTTGCCGTGCAGCATCGAGTTATGTGAATCTAGATAGTGATAAAATGTTCCCTCATTTAGTAAATACATGTTTTATAAGTGTATTATATATAACATGTGTCCTTATTTTTTTTTTTAGGCAACTTCCATGAAATATGTTGTATATTCACGTATTTGTGTTACATTTGCATACATGTATTGTTCAAACTTGAAAAAATGTTTTAGAAGTACGCGTCCAAGGGAAAGTTAAAAAATAACTGCTATAAAAAAAATGAAAAAACTGAGACATTTCATTTGCATAAATATCTCCCAAATTTAAAACATTTTCAAATATTTCTCGAATAGATTCTATGCAGCCCCACCAATCCAGCCAACATTGCCTGGCTTGGAAACCAAAAAAAAGATCACAGCTATAAAAATATTTTTCACACAGATATTCTGCAAAATTAATTGGAGAGAATAAAACAGATTCAGTGAGATGGGGTCTGTTCCACTATATTAAAAAGGAAACTGAAGATATGGGATGATAACCGAGGTTTCTTTTCTGTTCTAATCATTGCCTGTAAAAGTTTGGAGGGGTCTTAGTGATGGTGGGTTTCTAGTGAAAGTGTGAAACTAAGCACCCCGAGAAAAGAGTATAGGAATGGCTGTAAGCAATCACTGCTCCCAATAATATTTGCATCCTTTAGAAAGCATTGATTCGGTTTTTGAGAGAGATCTCAAAATAGGTTTTGTATTAACTTTTATCCTCTCCTTGAGCAGCCTAACTTTTGATTTGGAATTGTGGAGAGGAGAAATTGGTTTGATTTGTCATAGCCTTACAGAATGAGTATACGTCCTAAACCGAAGACAAAAGTGGAAATTATGACTTTTAATAGATTGGAATGGTGATACAAGATTTGTGCTGCTGACCCAATGTATTTGGGATTAGGCATTGATGATGATGAACCAAAGGGAAATATTGAAATGAATCCATCTATCTGTATAGGCTTTCCTCTGGTTTTTGATATTTAAGAATATCATCTTCATTTTAGATATTTAGAAATATCCCCTCTAGCATTCTAACACTTCTATAATTCACACATGCACTCCAAGGAGTTTTTAGATTGACTATTGTTCCCTTTGTGTTAACATAAGACTTGGGTAAAGAAAGTATAGGGTTCTCTCTCTCTCTCTCCCTCTCTCTCTCTCTATATATATATGTATGTATTATGTATGTTTATATGCTGTTAAATGTTTGGCTCGAGCTTTTGAAGTAAAATCGTATTAAAGCCGAATATCTTTATTTTCAACTTTTTGGCATTTTTTCCTGGACCGATTTTTTTACTGTTTCTTTCTAATAGAAAAACCAAATTATATTTTAGCGTTTCCCATATTACATTTTTTACTCACTCAAACTAAATATGGGTGGCTCACAGATAGATGGTGGGTGGATTTTTTTCTTTTTTTGGTGTGTGTTGGGGGGGGGGGGGGGGGGGGGGGGGAACATTGTCAATTAATAATTGTTCTACCTAATTAGGACACTTAGGCAATGGAATTAGTCTCACCATGCATGTGTATAAAATTTGGATTGACTGCTTATTATATAGTTGATTAGTGAACCACCTCATTTCATTCATTGCAGCATTGGATTGTGGAAGAAACGCTTAACTTTTTGTAATTTAATAATATATAATTTTATTATTTCCGTGAATTTTAAAACTCCCATTTTGTGTATCTGCAATTGTACATTTCTTGCATTCTGGTGTTCCTTTCATATTCTCGGAATGGTGTAGCTGTTGTGGGAAGCGCAACAGTTCACTTGCCTGATACTTGTTTGTGGATGCTATATTACTTCTGAAATTATAATAGTATTCAGGGACTGTGATTTCCAATGTTTTGGAGTCTCCTGGGAGCTGGCATGTTTGCCAACTCAAGTGCTGGAGAACATAATCTGGATTTTAGATGATAAAATCACTTTTACAAGCATCAGGATCTATTGAAAGAATATGGAAATATGCATGTTTAATTCAGAAAAGAAGAGTTTAACATATAAGAAGTGAGTTTATTCCGTTAAGGAAACCTTTTTTAATCATTTTCAATGTTTCTGAGAATGAAAAGCAAAAGGACCAGTTTCCCTAAATTGTGCCGTTATGAATTCAGTTCCCACTTTTGTAGAGGCTTATCGTAAGTATTACTAAAATTTAGGGCTAGGATCATGGTTTAAAAACTCACGAAACCCGAAACCGCACCTTTACCCTCTTTTTGGAAAAAAATAAGACTCGACCGAGACCGTTACGTATCAGTCGAGTCTTATGATATGTAACGGTTTCGGCTGTAGGACTCGTCCGATGCTTTCATTCTGTAAAGACCTAAACACACCACAAAAACCTCTCTTTGCTTCCTCTCTTCTTCTCTACCCATTCTAACCCCTTTTACCTAAACTCCTTTTGATTTTTGTTTATTAACAACTTGATTTGGGGTTTCAATCATTGATTTGAAAAAATCTACGCCACGTTCTTCATTTCAGGAAAAACTCAATTTGATAGCTAAATCGGGTAAGTTTTCTAAAAAATTTTATGCAAATCATGTTTATTACAATCCAAACTTACTAAATGCATGCGAGTTTCATGGATTTCATTTGAAATCCATGACCCATCTACTACCTTTATATTTCATTATTTTCTACTTGATGTTGGCTTTAGAACAATGTTGTGTCTCATTTACTGCGTTGTTTTTATTTTTTCCTATTTATTGTGATTTTTTAAGATTTTTTTTCAAACAAAAAAGAAAAAAAATAAAAAGGCCGAAACCGATACGAATCGATCAGCCAAGGCCGTTACGATGGCCGAAAAGCCTTAGGTAGTGTTTGGATAGACTTTTCAATTGACTTTTAATGACTTTTCGTTTCAAGAAGTTAAAAACGACGTTTGGTTAGTCGCTTGCCAATGACTTTCTGTGGAAGTCCAAAGTTAATAAAAGTTGAAAAATTCACTTCTCCGAAAAGCATGTATTGGTTACTTTCCCGGGAAGGTGTTTTCCACTTCCATGGGAAGTCGACGGAAGTGTGGTGTTTTACGGCCTTTTTTTTTTTTTTGAGTTTGCTTTATAAACTCTTTGTTCCCCTGACACCTTGTTAAAGCATTTGCAAATACTTTTCAAGGAATGATTACCCTTGTATTTAAGATCTCATCACATCCAATTGCAATTGAACTTAGGGTGAGTTCAATCACAACCCCAAGCCAACACGTGTCCCTTTTAATATATATTTTTTCTTTAAACTCTAATCATTTAACTCACTCACTCACACGGTTAGGCCAACACACACATGTATTAACTATGATTAAGATTCAATAACGGTTTAATAATATAACTTTGTTTTTTAGAAGAAAAAAATTAACTTTAAGGGTTAAAAATTCTTAACCAGAGTTAAATATTAATTTTAATATTTTTTCTAAAAATCAAGATTATATCGTTGAACTCTTAGTGAATCTTAACTATTGTTAATAGTGGTTAAAAGAGTCACATTATGGACTATTGGTGTGATTGAATCGCAATTGATTGAGATTCGACCTCTATCCTTTATGCCAAAGGAGTGGTGATTAGGGGACTGTGCATTCCTCTATGCAGGGGACCGTCGTGTCCACATGTCTCTTTTACCCCCTTTTAACTATGGTTGAGCTTAAGTAAATTAATCGTGTAAGAGTAACTTTGTAAAAGTGCAAACCAAATAATATTTTTGATTTTTTAATTTACAAGAGGAACTTTTCACGTATGTAAACCAAACGTAATTTTTTTTCAGAATAACTTTTGCAGACTTCTTTAAGAGTTGCTTCCTCCGAAGTACTTCCTAAGAAATTTGTAGAAGTTTTAACCAAACAGGGCCTTAGTGTTCCCACACACACCTTAGATGAAAAATGACTTGAGAGGCTTAAATAATCAAGAGAGAAAAATAATCAGAAAAAAAGTAATAAGATCAGAAGTGCTCATACAGTGTTACCTGAGTTAGGATTTCATAAAAAGAGATGAGAAGAAACATTAATGGGAGAGGAGTAGGGAATGCCGTGAATATCAGTCGCATGCCCCTCCCATTATTTGAATGAGATTCTCAAAAGACAAAATGACAGTATGTTCCTGGACTGGGGAAATAAAGAAGCAAAATGCTGTAGCAAGTAGCAACATCTACAGTACTATAATATTTCAACTGGTCATATTCCAATGAGTAGGAATTGTTGTTTGACATTTGGGATAAAAATCAGTGATGAAAAGTGCATGACGCTATTCTATGGTAATTAATCCAAGATTTATGTTAGGGCAAATTCATATAAAACAGGCATGTGGAAGGCTGTACTCTGGACCATGGCCTTGTTTTGAGAGTCTTGATACTAAAGGTCACAGGTTTGGCCTCCTTGTAGAACGAGTCTTCTGGAATTTCATTCCTCTTACTGTAGTATGTGTGGTCACTTGTCACTACTCTCTAATTTATATTGATTTCCTACTAAGAAAAGTAAATTTCTTTGAGGAAACCGATGGTAGCTTCCTTGTTGTCACAAGTTGGATTTTTAAGCTCGTGAGTCAGCTCAACTCGGCTTGAAAGGAGCCAAGCTTGAACATAATAATATAGCTCAGCAAGCCGAGCGAAGCTTATATAGTGAGCTTGTATAATAAATGAACTGAACATGAGCAAGAGGTAGTTTGACTTGGTTTGCCCTATTCTTATGTGTGGTTCCTACTCTCTAATTTATATTAACTTCCAATTTAGTAAAGTAAATTTTTTTGAGGAAACCAATGTTGGCTTCCTCGTTGTCACAAGTAGGGTTTTTAAGCTCGCAAGTCAGCTTGCTTGAAACGAGTAGAGCTGGAACACAATTGTATAGTGCATAGAGCCAAGCCTAGCTGCCGAGCTAATAGAATGAGCTCATATAATAAATGAGCCGAACATGAGCAAGAGGTAGTTCTGCTCTGGTCGGCTCGATTAATTCTAAAATTATGTCAGACACTAATAAACTTAACAGTACCAATTTTCACATGAGAATATAGGTAACTTGAGTATGGTTTTTTGTTTGGGTAAAAGCTAAAAGAGTAATTTCAGAACCTTTTCGAATTTCCTTACTAAAAATTAAGAAACCCCTTCTCTTCATTGGTTCATCTTCTTTTCTGTATACCCCTTTCTTCTTTCTCTTATGACTCTAAAGTTTGAGTTTAGAATCAATTTCTAGGGATTGCGACCGTTCATCTATAAGTTTCAAATTCGAGGACATAGAATCTATATTTCTCAGTTTGTGTTTCTCCAATTTTTAGGGTTTGCGATGAAGGAGCAAAAGCGTTTTATGGCCTGTGTTGTTTCTATTACGAGTCTGAGCAGGGCTGTCAAAGGGTAGGGTTAGGGCAGGGGTCAGCCTTAACCACACCCTTACTTATAAAGGCAAGACCCTAACCCTTCCCCAACCTTCAAGGGCCTAGATTGGCTAGGCTAGGGCAGAGCAGGGCCACATGGTGGAAAATAAAATGGACAAATTTTTTCTCATTCGAGATAACCGGATTTTTTTCTACATCGAATGCCCCAAGCATAGTTGTTAAAGGTGTCGCTTCAGGCGACTGGTCACCTAGGCGGTCATTATTAAAAATCTGATATATGTAATATTATTATTGTTTAAGGGTATGCAAATTTATTTTATTTAAATATGATAGTTTGGTTAACAAAAAAACATATTATTTTATATGTTTCTCGAGTCTTTTATTATATATGTTAGGGTTTATATATCCAACAAAAAAATGGTTTGGAGATAGAAGAAGGAATAGATGAACAGTGTCAAGTATATTTTCCTAATGTTAACATGCCATTTCTCTCACTCAATGGGTGTACCAATTGGTCTCTCTCTCTCTCTCACTTTCTCTACCTCTATTTATGGGTGAATCATATGGTTCCCTCTATTTTTTGCATGTTTGTTAATAAGCGTCGCATCGGCGGCCAAGCCTATAGCTGGGCTCAGGTGGCCCAATTAAAAAAAAAAGCATTTAAATGCCCCAAATCCCTTCTAGGGGTCCCCAAAGCTCTCTTAAACTCATTTTTAATGAGGTATTTAATAATTTAAATAAGTGCGGGCTCCATAATTATATATATTTACTTATTATATGGTTTTTATTACATTTCTTTGGCATAATTGAGAAGAAAGGAGAGTAAGAGGTAACTACCTCTCCCTCTCTCCCCCTCTCTTCTCTCTCTCTCTCCCTAGTTCAGCGGTTACATTGACAGTCGGATTATTTTTCTATTTTTTTATTCAGTTCTACACTCTACCCATCTCCTTTCTCTCTTTCTCATGTTCGCTTATCACTGAATATTGTTGTATTTTCTGTTTTTTTTTAATCGCTCATAGGTCCTCTCTCCCCCTCCTTCATTTTGACAATCATTGTAGACTTTTTTTGTTTCGTTTTTTTATTCCCAACTCCTGGAATCCCCCTTTATTATTTCTAGAATCGTTTCTAAGGTCGTTCTCTCAGAGTGCATCTTGATAATGAAGATTTTGCAATTTATATGAATTGTATATTCAAGGAATTGCAGCATACATAGATCTCATATTAAGAGAAATTTCTGCTGCAAAGAGTTCATCAGGCGAAGCCTTAGGCTACCGACTCAGACGTCCATGAGGTCTATTGCCTCAAGTCGCCTTGACAACTATGGCCCCAAGTACCCAACCAATAATTCAATTGAAATTATTTAATATAAATAATAACATAAAGTAAAACAATAAAATTAGATAAAAGAGAGAACCTATCTTGGAAACAAACTAAGGCTGTAATCAAAGTGTTAGGGATAATCGCAGTGTTAGGGTTACGGAATCATCCAATCACAGGTTTAGAATTAGGTTACAAGGGATTATGATTAGGATTTTAAGGGTTGAAGTTAGGGTAGGGCTGTCAAAGGCAGGACAAGGGTCAGCCCTAACCGTGCCCTTACTTATAAAGGCAAGACCCTAACCCTACCTAGTCCTTTAAGGGCTTGGATTGACTAGGCCCTAACCCTGCCCTAAAGGGTAGGGTCGGGTAGGGTACCCTTGTTATATGTTTTTTGACAGGCCTAATAATGAGTTTCCAATTTTTGTGGGAATTTCTTAAAGCAATATTCATACTGTCTTTTTTTAAAAAAAAATGTTTTTTTGTGTTGTTGTTAAAAGTTGTTTCTATTACTAGTCTCCAATTTCTGTAAGTACTTTTGTAGGCGATATTTGTGCTGTCTTTTTTGTGATTTTTGTGTTGATTGTTAAAAAATAATATTGTGCTTGAAGTAGTTTGTTTTGTGGCATGCGTTGTGTGGCCTTTGTGATTTCCATTACGAGTCGAACTGAATCGAGCTTTGAGTTTGATTGTGGATATGACTTGGTTCGTTAGGTAGATCAAGTTGACTCGAGCCGAGCTTGAGCTTGATCACTTGTGGATGGGTTGAGCTCCAGCTGGCCTTCCAGAGTTCGAATTGAGCTCGAGTTGAGCTTGATCAAGCCTATACATGAAACAGGCCGAGCTCGAACAATACCTAGCTCAGTTCGACCTGACTTGTTTACACCCCTAGTCACAAGCTTTTAACTTTTGGTCTGTTATCATTAGATTTGACATGTGGGTTCTAGAAATTTGGATAATTGACAAAAGCTGGCATAGTTTCTACGACAATCATCAAGAAACTCAGCTTGGGACCTCTATTACCAAATTCCATTGTATTTCTCCCTTAGGTTTTCAAGGTAGGCATTCATATAAAGGGAACAACATGAGTTAATTATAACCTTATAAGGAAAAGAAAATGAAAAATGAGGTAAAAACATGTGACAATGCAAAAAATTTATTTCTTAATAGCTTCCCTTGTCCACTGATAAGTAGAATCATCTTTTGTGAACTTTCCCTCTTCATTTTCTCAAGAATCACAACCACTTGTTTCATTAACTTCATTCATCTCAATGATTTAAAATGTGAAGGCGTAAGGTGGGACGTTAGGACCTCAAGATGCGTAAGGTGTAAGCCTCACAAGAAAGCTTCATGCTATCTCATTTTAACAAATAAATAAAATATAAACAAAATTGCAAAAAGATTCAAAAAGTTAATGAAAGATTATAGTATATATATATATATATACAGAGAGAGAGAAAGAGATATATATATATATGTATGTATGTATTCGTGTACAATGTGTTCATGTGGGTGCATACATATATATAGGAAATGCTATATAAATTAGTTAAACTAAATAACAAATTAATTATTAAAAAGGACATTGAAGTCTTAGTTGTGGCTAGAAACCTAATTTCAGTTAATGTATGAGACTTATGCCATAGACATAGAGCGAGTTCAAGGCATGAGGCGTGTGCCTCATTTGATCCTCACAATGTTTAAGCCTCAAGGCGTTTTCCTTAAGTCTCGCCCCGAGGCGTAAGCCTCACACACTTTTTAAAACATTGATTCATCTTATTGATAGAGACATGCCAACACTATCTGCTGAGTTCTGACTGCTCGATACCAAGTAGAGGCTAAGGTTAGGAATGGAAATTGCTCCATGTAATGCCTGATGTAGCTGCAATTGTCATTTTGAATCGAGGATCGGATGGTATACCCATTCACTATTATAAAAGATTATCTTTAGTCTATTCTTAAGTTCTCTACTTGTTGGAGTTGCCTAGGCTGATGAATCCACCAACTATATCGTCATTAATGATAGTGTGATACGAGAAAAGTTGCCCTCTGCCCCTTTGGCTCTTTTTTGTGAATAAAAAATGGTTGAATGCCTATACTTTGCTTTTTTATGTCAGAGTTATGTAAATTCTCCATTTGAAAGCTTAAATTTACTTACCCTATAGTCATGGTTCAAAATATCGGTATCGGTTGCTGTATCGGGAAGTCCAAAACAAGATACGTATCGATGTACCGAACTGTATCGGATGGATACAATGGAAAAAATCAAGATACACTAAGAAATATTTAGATACGCAATAAAAAACTTGGATACCTTGCATAAAATTTCTTTTAATGCAAATATAAGCTATTAACAAACTAAATGAAGGTCTTTAATTATGTTTATAACCATACATATGAGAGTTGAGAATTTTATAAGTTAAAAAAGGCGTGTATGCTGTGCTGATAAGAAGGTATTAAAATACAAACCATAGTCACTTAGCTAAGTATAAGAAAAATAATTTAGATATTAAAACTTTACATTCAATGAGTTGAATAAGAATGTATTGAATTACAACTATAAATTTTAAGCTTAATGTAAGTCTTTTTATGCTTAACTATTATACTGTTGTATGGAATTACAACCATAAATTTTAAGCTTAATGTAAGTCTTTTTATGCTTAACTGTTACACTTTTAGTTGACTTTTTGACCTTGTAGATGAAAATATTTTTTAAGACTAAAATATGAGACTTTTTTTGCCAAACTTTTGGGTTTTGATAAATTTTTATATAATAAAGTTTATAAAATTTTGATATTTGAGAAATACCTAATTATTTGAAATTTGAAATTTTGACCAAATTTCTAAAAGGTGGTAAAAAGATGATTTTGTTCTTGAACTAAAAGTTGACTTTTTATTCTTCAAGAATTTTGATCAAGATAATTTTTATTGAATTCAAATGGGATGATAACCTTATTTGCATATTAATATCTTAAGTAAATCAAATTAATATTAATTTAAAATTATTTACTTAAATAATAGTTTATATAAATAAGTTGTGCGTATCAGGTCTGTGATGTGGATCCTAGTGTAAATGGAAGGAGAGAAAAAAAATTAATTGAAAAATCTCCCATATCGGGTGTGTATCGGTCTGATACGGGGGAGTTTTTTTTTTTTTTTTAACGTACCAGTGTATCGGGTAGCTCTAAACAAGATACGTATTGGCTCGTATCGGTTGATACGTATCGATATTTTAGACCATGCCTATAGTGCAGTCGTAGGATGACCGTATTGTACATTCTTTTGGACATTACATTGCATATTAAAAGAACTAGCTAACCTAAAATAGGACCACCACTTTGTGAGGTAATCTTGTCATTTAACCCTCTCAATAGAAGTGAGCTCTGGGGGATTTTCTCTGAAAAATCATAAAATTTATGAAAAAAGTGCACATACACTTCGTCATATTCATGCAATTGTTGATGACTCCCCTTTGCCCTTCCCTTGCATTTGCTTGCGTATTAGATCACATATCTTATTGTGGTGCTTAATACGCCGATCAGGTGTGGACATAGGGGGAGTTCCTTGGGTGATCACAGTCGCATTAGTGGTCTCATGTGATCGCTTTGCTCTTGGAGGGAGGGGTGTCTTTGTAGGATTAAACTTGTCATTCTCTCTCCCTCCCGTTTTTTTTCTTCTTCTTTCGATTTATTGATAAGTAAAATTTTCTTTTCTTTAGCTCTTTTTGTAGTATCTTGTTTTGTATTTGGACTCTTCTCCCTATATCTGCTTATGATTTACCGATAAAAAAAAAATAAATTCGTGCATTCATTCTTATACACGATGCTTCTTATGAAACTCTTGTAATTGTTGTATTCATATGCCATAGTGGTTTTGCTGGCTGCTAGATGTTTATACCTCTTTATTTTTCTATTTTAATCTTTTGGAGCTAAGAATAGAACTCGATCATGCATTTTCCATCCCTTGGTAAATGCTTTAATGTCGATTTCAAGTTGCATGGTCTATTAATGCATCTAAAATGGGAACATATAATGGGAGAATGGAGTTAATGGTGTTACAAATCTTGTTCTCGGGTTTTTATCAGCTGAGTTTTTTCTCTGGAGATTTTCAAATCTTGAGTTCTCATCTTATAGAATTTACAAGATATGAGTGCTTTTTTTACAGCTATATTTTTCCATGCAGTCCCTCGAAACTTCCGATTGCTGGAAGAACTTGAACGTGGAGAGAAGGGTATTGGAGATGGTACCGTCAGCTATGGAATGGATGATGGAGATGACATTTACATGCGTTCTTGGACGGGTACCATAATAGGTCCTCACAATGTAAGCCTATTTTTTTTAGTTGGGTATAACATCTTGTTATATATGCTTCAAATGGTTCCACCACATTTCTGTTGTTATTAGGTGTATTAAGTGTACAACCATCAAAATTTTCTATTATTTGTTTTCCTTTTGATGAACTAATGATCTTACAGGTTGATGATTAACTAGAAGTGTGTTAGAATCTAATGATTTTTATATAATTCGAACAAAGATAGAATATAGCGGGTAGGGATGAGGCCATAGTTTAGATTGACAACTAGGAGATATTCCGAAGGGATTTGTTTTTCTATTCGGCTTGATATAAGGATGGCGAGATTGAGGACGATGGGCTCATAGATATAGAACTTGGTGGCCAAAGTGGAGATGTGCTTCTTATTGTGCCAATGACATTTCCTTCGACAAGAGTAATTTGGTCTTTCCTTCTTGGGGCGCTAACATGGGCCCTTTGGAAGGAGAGGAATATCGAATATGAGAGTGTGTGGACACCTCTTTGACCACTTCTTAGATCCAGTCGCGAGCCCAACATCTAGTTTCAGCATGATGCTCTGTTGGGGGGAATAGTGGGGACCTTTGGGGGGATATCTTGTCCTCTTAGTCATGTGTGGTAGCCAGGGTCCTTAGCTGTTGTTTTTTCCTTGGTTTATTCTTTGTGAACCCTGCACTGGAATTTCCTCTTTTCTGATATATGTACATACTCTGATTACTGATAAAAAAAAGACATCTATAAAGGCATCTATGCTTTATGGAGCATAATGATCGAAATGAAGAAGCTATATATATATATAGGGTGAATGTAGAGAAACTAACAATTTTAGATGGATAAGTGAAATGAATAAGAAGATACAATTAGAAATAAGAGCATTCGAGAGAATCTCGATGTAGCTCCAATAAGTAAAAAAATAAGACGAGTTAGTTGTGATGGATTAAAAATAAGTGCATTGAGAGAATCTTAGACTAGCTCCAATAGATAATAAAATAAGAGTATAAAATGAGTCATGTAAGATAATTTGGACATGCTCAACGAAGACTAATGACATGACCGGTTGAGTTAGTGCAAGTTGAATGCTTGAGTTGAATGCTTGAAAGGTGAGGGAACACTGATAAAAAAAAAAAAAGGTGAGGGAACACCGAGAAGGATGCAGATGGAGATATTGAGAAAATATTTGTTATAACATGCATTCTAACCAGTGTTACCTAGGCACGTGGTACGGGTGCCAAGTGTCCAGGTGTCAAGGGGTGTTCGGCACGGCAAGCTCTGAAAATCCCAATATGGCGGCACGGACATGCATATTTAAAAAATGATTAAATATATATATATATATATATATATTATAATTTATAACTCAAAATTTTTAAATAACAATAATAATAAAAAGAGGGGGATCACCAGTCCCCAATGTTTTAAAAAAGTATATACTCAAGTTATAAAAAATACTCATATAGGGAGTAGAAATGAGCAACAAGAGAGAAGAGAAGAGAGAGATGTACACATTGATCATTGTTGTTGCTGCTGTTCTCCAGTAAAATTCGTATATGTTTCCAAAAAAACAACACAAATTGACTAAAAATTCCTTGCAATTGTATTTTTAAAATGACATGGCATACTTGAAGCACCATGCACCTAATCATAATGTTAATGTCACCATGACATGGTATAGGCACGTATCAAGGAGTGTCGTGTCGTGCCATGGAGTGTCGTGTCGTGTCCAAGTGTCGGCATGATAAAATTTGGGAAAATTGAAGTGCCTAGGTAACACTGATTCTAACTAAAGATATAGCTCTTGATAGACTAACATGACGGACTTGTTTCTGGTGCGATTACCCAGATAATCAGGCTTAGGCATTGATAGAGAAGCATGCTTTTATAACATTGTTGCCTGGTATATATTATATCGGTTTTCAAGTTATGCTTACATTGGATATTTAGTATTTGTTTCTCGTTGGGTGTTCTATTTTCTCATTTCATCCAATGCATTAGGTATCCTATTTGGACGAGGTTAATTGAGCAATTCTGTGTTGGAAACATCGTTTTAACTTTTTGTTGAGTTGGTGCTTTCACTATCTGCAGGTCTTGCGGATAGATCACATGTACGGAAGCCCAAATCACAGTTGTGTCAACAGAAAAATAGCATCACCCCAGTTTTGTGTTTCATCCAACTAATCCCAAGATTTCAGTTTCCTTACGCCACAGCAAACTAGTTTATCACACTGGACAATTATGGGCTTTGAAAATAGGGTAAAACTCAATTCCTTTGAGTAAATCATGATGCTGTCCATCTCATATTACAGATGAACACTGAACCAAATGCATAAAGGAAACTGGATGATTACATTGAACACCTATTTTTTCAAGGGAACAAGACACTATTATTTACTAGTTTTTGTCAGATTTTACATTCTTTTATACCGTTAGAGATCGGTACTTACGTAACTTCCCAATGTTCGGCAAGATGATTGTTGACTTAGTGGGTCCAATCCTGTTTAGGTATGACCTAATGGGCATCTACCTAATGGATCATGCTTTTAATTTTGTAGTCCACTAGTTTTGTCCTAAACTGGAATGCGTTTTCAAGAAATCCTTGATTACTGTTTAGTGGGTGAACAGTGATTAAAGTTGTGATCATTCTTGAGTAACTTGGCTCAGATGGTCGGAAATTCTAGTCAACAGAAGTGAAGCTTGTTGAGTCAAAAATAAAATTAAGACTGATTTGGTGATGCCTTTAGATTGATTTGCCGTCTAGGATAAGTATATTAGGGCTCAGGTAATTCCTGAGTTGACTCCTGAGACCGAATTCTAACATATGATGTGATTGTGAAGCGATAAATACTAAGGTGAACGTTTTGCTTAGCACCTTATTTTCTGATACAGAGCTGATAAGCCCGTTTATTTTAATTTTATTTTTAAATTTCAGTCTGTACACGAAGGTCGCATTTATCAGTTGAAGCTGTTCTGTGACAAAGATTATCCGGAGAAGCCTCCAAGTGTTCGTTTCCATTCACGGATCAACATGACTTGTGTGAACCACGTGACAGGAGTGGTAATCTTGTGATCCCTTATTTGTCCAATTGATGTATTGGCATACTTCCAAGTTTAGTAGAGTTTTTATCAGTTCCTATTCTTGATCCTTTTTTTCTAGTCTTATTCCATATATGTCCCTTTCCACGTTAAAAAACAGTGAGACCCATATTGGGTGCCATTTTCACCCAATGGAAAGGGGACTGAAATACTGGGATCACCACTTGCATCAATCCCAGTATCATTTCATATCCTATTTTATAATAATTCTATTATTGTTATCATTTTGAAACTTATTTTTGTTATAATTATTGCAAGAAGGTTTTCTAGATGAGCCATCTGGTTTCATCTCTATACGGTCCTCATTTTCCAGCTTCATAGAGGGATTGCGTGTACAGGGCCTTCCATCAGATAGGTGATTCTATGGATTGGCTGTGTACACTGCTGTTGTCCAGCGAACTTTAGTTACCTGGAAAATTTGAAACCATGGGCCATTTAATGGATATGATGGAAATTGCTGGCAAGCTTTGATGCTATCTAATTGGTACAGTTTTTTTCCCCCCAATTGGTACAGGTTGAAGCAAAGAAGTTTGGGATGCTGGCAAATTGGCAGCGAGGATACACCATGGAAGACATACTGACGCAGCTAAAGAAGGAGATGGCGGCCCCACAAAACCGGAAGTTGGTCCAGGCTCCTGAAGGTACCTACTTCTAGTTGAAGATAGCATAGACTGAATGCCAAATATATACCATCTATGGTTTTCAATGCTTGTGTTAAGTCCTATGAAGTCAAAAAGGTCTCAGGCACACCTTATTGCTTTCACTATTCCATCTCTCTGAGCTCCTTTTATTCTTCGCTGCCTTCATTTCTTGATGAATGGGATTGCTTGTGTTGTATTGAAAATCAAGCTTATTTTGATCTTAGTGCTAGTTTTCTGCATTGTTTGATTTTCTAGTACTTGTGTTCTTTGTTCCTCTTCTTTGGCCACCCAAAGTAAAGAAATGATGATCAGTGATCCAAAACCTTTGAGACTTGCAACTAAAATGGCAGAAAAATGTCTGAGAAAGGAGAACTAGTTGATGGGTCGATATATGAACTGCTAGGGAAGATGGCAATGTTATTAACATTGTGTGCATTCTCTGCTTGCGAAAGATTACTTTAGTAGGTTACAAGTCCATGGATCGGCGATCCGATTGAGAATTAGAAAGATTCTAAGTTCTTCATACATTCTTGTACAGGTTCTTTGGGACACTCCTGTCTGAAAAATTATCTTTTAATTGGTTCGGATTCAAACTCTTCAATTCTTGTGTTGTTCAGACAGTTAAAACTGTTGAAACAATGCAGGATTCTAGTTGAGGTTTGGATGGTACAGAAAGAGGAAAAGTAAGATATATTTTAAATGTCTTTTCTTTGATTACACTCGATCTTCTGCCATTGTTATCAATCTGGGCTATTTATTGCGCACCTGTGGTTGACACTCATCTCCTACAACAATAAGGGACAGGGACTGGAATTGGAATTTAATAGGAAAGTGATATCCATTTAAGTCTATATACCACATTCCACATGCCTATCTCCAAAGTAGGAGAATGCTAGCCATCGTCCTCCCTCAAAAGACAAATTCTCGACCGGAGTGTGTTTATTTTACTGTTTATTTGTGCAAGCAGTTGCAACTATCACCTCCGAAGGAAATCATCCTGTTGCTCTAATCATAAAAGCAACACTCACTTGTCATTTTCTCCAAGGGAGTTTGTTTTAAGCCACGAGAGTTAAAAGACATTTCCCTTTCGGAATAATGGGGCAAGTGTGAGATGGAAGTGGTGCTGTCGCTTGGTCATGGAAGAAATACATGGTAATATAGGCTCGGAAATGATTTTACAACATAAATCATTAATGGTGTAGCAGTAAATTTTATGGCAAAAGATGAATTTTTTTACTTATTTTTTATTGTTTGGTTGCATCTTTGAAAAATAAGACAATTTTCCTTCTTTATTTATACATTTTTGCTCGTGTTATCATTTACCTATTGTTAGTATCAGTCATCGTCCTCGTTGGTGGTGGGTAGTGACACACTTGCAAGGATTAGATGTCACAACATCTCTCATAAGAGAGGCCACACCATACTATTGGAGCAAGTGGTAGTGGTGTGATTTTTTTTTCCATGTTACTTGTGTTTGGAGTAAATGAACATTTTCTGTAAGAGATGTTTTTCTCAGTCGAATAAAAATATGAAAGAAGATATTTTTATCAATTCCATAGTTGAACAAATGTTGTTAGGGTAATACTAGAGTAGACTTGTCTTATAATCTCCCATTAAAAGAAAGACTTTCCTTGATTTAATTAGACTTCACCAATGGAAAAGTGTTGTTAAAACACTCACTTTAAATTGTGAGCACGTTCAGTTTCAAGTTAAAAACCACGTCCGATGAAATTGACTCGAATCCTCGACAAAAAAAATAATAATTATCGAGTTACTCCACTTGAGTAAAAGAATTATTATTAATTACCTTGAGTTATCATAATGATGGTATCAATTCAAAATATTGGACCTAAAAAGAGGAATTCTTTATTTATTCTCTAACTATTTTGATATATGTAACTGTCCACTCATAAAGAAAGTGTGTTAATAAAGAAAGTGTAGATAGAATTATCTCATTCCATTTGAAGAGGGGCATTTTTTTCATTTTTAAAAATACATGTAAAGAGATGTTTGTGTCATTTTGAAAAGATACACATGAAGATGATTTTTGTCATTTTGAAAACACATATAGGGATATATTTGTCATTTAAGAAAATGCACGTAGAAAATGTTATTTTTCTCATTTTGAAAATGTGTGAATAGTGATATTTTTGTAATCTAAAAAATATATGTGAGTATGGGTATTGTTGTTATTTTAAAAATAATTTTGAAGAATATTTTGTTATTTAAGAAAATACACGTGAAGGGATATTTTTTGTTACTTGAAGAAATATTTGTGAATAAGGATATTTTTATCATTTAAAAATTACATGTAATGAGGAGTTGAGGGTATTTTTGTCATTTTGAAATGTGATGAGATAATTTTGTTATTTTGACAAATATGTATGATAATATTTTTGTTATTTTTAAAATATATTTAAAGAGAATAATTTTACTGAGAAATACAAAATTTTAAAATGTAGGTTGTATTTTTTTGAGCAGTGATTAGCGCATTTGACTATGTAGTCAAATGCCATAGCCATGTGTCCCTTAACATTTCTTTAACTATGGTTAAGCTTAATAAAATTAAGGCTAATATTTTAGTTTTTTTTTAAACTAAGATTAGATTGCTTAACCATAAGAGTGAGTAAATTTTAACCACAGTTGATGTGTGGTAAAAGGGAGGACATGGACCAATTAGGACTGCACATTAGACTACATAGCAAAATCAGTATGTTAGGCATTTTCCTTTTTTTTTGGTGCATAAATTGCCATTTTTTTTTGTAGAATATTTTACTTCTGAAAATTTTTACTGTTTCCTTTTTCGTAAAATTGATATTTTTCCCCCTATTTTATATCGAGAGCCATAGTTTCACAATTTATTTCAATATCTCTAAGTCTAGAGTTCAAGTTGATCGAGTCCGTGATGTATTCCGTTACAGGGTTACCACACGATTTGCGATTCGGTTCGACTTGGTTCGTGAAATTGAGTGAACCACACGATTGTTTCAAATGGTCTTTGTTCGTCGAATTTTTTATTCGCGTTTGTTGATATTTTTCTTTGGGGTTCAATAAATTAATACTTTCGATTCAACAATTTTTTTTTTCAGGTTAACGAACCACTCATAATTTTTTTTTTTGTTTTCCAAAATAAGTATTTATAATACTTATATATATGAAAATATATTATATATTTGTTTTACATGCTTAAGTAAGGAACCTAAGCAAATCGAGAAACAGTTATCCTATCCTACCCCTAACGAACTAGGTTCACTTTAGAGTGGCGAACTACGAACCCAAATTTGAACTGAGCGAACCAATGAACTAGGTAACATTGTTCCGTTACACTTGATTGTAACACAGTCTACATTAGGCTGAGCCCTTTCTTTTTGTGGCCCACTATGGGTGTCTATAATATATATAACAATTAGTGTTAGCATGTGGGTGAGTGGACTTCCTTTCTCTTAAGAAACACTTTGTTTCAATTCAATTGGACTTCCCTTCTTTGGAGTTCGAAGGAAATAATTTACTGGAATACCCCAAGATAGTTTTCTTGATTAAGGTCTCAGGGTTCGTTTGAAACTCTTATTTGATTTAACTCTAAAAAAAATATTAGAGTTTATTCTTTAGAATTTAATTTGTTAGAGTTTATTAAATTTATGGAATTGGAATTGAGTCAAAGAATTAAATTCCATGGAATTAAAACCCATTGAATTAAATTCTACGAAATTCAAAATTCTATTGTTTGGATGCACTATTAAATTCCTGGAGAAATGAAACCATGCTTTTCTTTTGTTTTTAAATTCCATAGCAACATGAATTTGTCAAATAAGACCATTTTACTATGGAATTGAATCTCATAGATTTGTCTTTAAAAATCATTGCTCTAATTCTCTATGGAATTAGAGAATTCTAATTCCACCCTATTTATAATGTGTCCCAAACGACAAAATTGGAATTGTGTGATGGAATTGACAATTCTGTTACTCAATTCCATTAATCTAAATACATGGTGCGTTTGATTTATGGAATTGAGTAACAAAATTATCAATTCCATCACATAATTCCAAATTTGTTGTTTGGGACACATTATAAATAGGGTGGAATTAGAATTTTCTAATTTCATAGAGAATTCGAGTAGTTATTTTAAAGGCAAATATGTGGTATTCAATTCTATAGTAAAAATGTATTATTTGACAAATCCACACTGCTGTGAAATTTAAAAGCAAAATATAAGCCTAATGGTTTCATTTCTCTATGAATTTTATAGTGCATCCAAATGATAGAATTCTGAATTTCGTGGAACTTTATTAAGTGGGTTTTAAATCTATGGAATTCAATTCTTTGGCTCAATTCTAATTCCATAAAGGAAAATAATCACCTCCTCGGTCGGTGACGTGAGGAGGGGCATCTCGACTCCCATTTTCTTGCCATGTGTCCCCCTTCTAACCCCATTCAACTGCGGTTAAGATTCATCCACTCCGAGTGTTCATCCATCAACCTTTGGTTTTTAAAAAAATAATATTAAAAAATTGACTAAAGGGTTTAAAAAAAACTAACCTGAGTTAATGGGAGTTGAAGGATCGGCAATGTGAGAGCGAGGAGGAATAGTCCCCTCCTCGTCTAACGAGGGGACTATTGCTCTTCCATAAATCTAAACGCACCCTAAGAGTTTCAAATGAAGTAGTTGGGCTTAACTAAGTATACTCTAGTAATCCAGGAAAGCTAAATCAGATTTTCTTTTAACAATTTTTAATTTTAAATATATATATATTTTTTTTACGATTATTGCAAAGTCACAAATTGAAAAAATTGTAACATACATTTTCAATCAGCCAAACAAGGGCACAAAATAACCATAAGCCCCCTTGCTCTAAGGAGTTGATTCATTAAAACCAATTTAACTCCCTAAAAGCTATTAAACAAGTGCAAGTCTACGGGTACTCCCCATTATTACTCCCTATTTTTACACCTTATCTAAACCATTCTTTGAAAAATATGAATGACCGGTGAGGTGGCATCCTTTTGCAAAATTAGATAATTTCATAATTACCCTTTAGTTTAGAAATTTATATTATAATATAAAGAAATAAGACTTTCTCCCTACTTTCCAAACTCCAATTTCTCGAATCCTATACGTTCAATCGTAGGAATGCCATGTGGCTTCCCTCTTTAATCTCCACCGTTTGATTTAGGTCATCAGTTATCAAACAATACGTATTTACAAACTGACGTCAAACAAAACAATCTTTAACCTCTTTAATCTCCACCGTTTGATTTAGGTCATCAGTTATCAAACAATACGTATTTACAAACTGACGTCAAACAAAACAATACGTATTTAAATTTTCTCTCACGCATCTCTATCTCCCAAAACACTTATACGTTCAATCTTAGGGATGTCATTTGGCTTTCCTCTTTAATTTCTACTGTTTGATTTAGGTCATTAGTTATCAAACTCTTTGCTCTCCAAACTTCAATCCCTCTAATTTCATAAGTCTATTTTAGAGATGACATGTGACTTTTCTCTTTAATCTCCAGTGTTCAAATTTGGGACCCATTATTTCATCCCCATTCTATCTCCACTATTATAAACTCCTCTCTTATCTCTAACTCTTACAAGTTTGGGACCCACTAACTCTTCCTAATGCATTGTGAAAAATCAAAGCAACTCAGTCGTGAACCTGATTTAAAGATACTTGAATTTGTAGCAACAAACGCATAGACTAGCAAAGGCAAAAAGAATTACTCAGACCTTGTTCTTGATAATCTATATGGACGATAGGATTCCGAGTAGAATAACGAGAGTCGTCGAAAATTAATCAGTGACTTTCTGGCACTGGAGAATATTATCGACGATCCAGATTCCTCCGGTGACGTCGTTGTCACATGTGCACGGTAGTTGATGATTGTAGGTGCCGTGAAATAAACATTTTTAAAAAATGAAAGGGTACAAATTGAATTACCTAATTTTGTAAAAGGATTCCACCTCGCTATTGATATTTTTCAAAAAATGATTTCATGAAGGTGTAAAAAGAGGGAGTACCTCTAGACTGACCCAAAATTTTTATTTTTTTTTGGTAATCAGCTGTATCATTTATCTATCAATATCTGGGTTAGGTGGGTTAGAACTGAAGGGTGGGCACTCAACAGCCACACTTGGACTCGAACACGAGTCACTCCTCCCCAAATAGGAAATGATAAATAGGAGATAACGATAAAAAAAAATCAACAGAAAGAGAGATCGAAGAACTATGAAACAGAGAGAACCGAGAACCAAAAAATATGTTGAGAGTTGGTATTCTTAATGTACTTCTCATAGTGATTTCATCTATAAGGTTAATTCTCTTTATAGAATCCCGAAAAAAAAAAATCTCTCTATTCGGTTTGATCATAAATAACCGTATCTCTTTTAGTAAGATTCAATTTGATAGAGATTTGACAGTTCATCAAATCATATCTCAACAATTTTGTTATAATAACCAACCTTAAGACGTTATGACCATTACCTCCTTAAGCATCACATAGATGAACCTATTTCATTAGTTAAATGAAAGGTTCTATGATGTTATACTATTTAGAAAGATAACAAATGTCCACCATAATGTTAATTATTTAAAGTAATCTTTTGTCTTTTTTTAGGTTCGAGAATCTTTTATGTCCTCCAAACTATAAATTTCAGAACACCTTCCAAGAGAGAGTGTCTAATATCTAGAATGCGGGTCATACACCTTTTAGATACTCAATCAACAAAAAGAGATTATGAGTCCAGTGAGATGGTGTCACATGATTGTGTCCAAAATCTTCTATCAACACCTTTTAATTCAATTATTGAAGGGTCAATATTAGAGCCGATGTAGCATTAGAAAAGATAGAATAAGCTAAACCAAATCTTGATCTTTAGTGGTTAACCTCGAGAATATATATGGGAGTACCTATAGACTGGCTGGCTCCTTAAATAATTTCAGATAAGCTAAAATAAGGAAAATAATAACCTCTTCGGTTGGTGACGCAAGGAGGGGCATCTCGACTCCCTTTTCCTTGCCACGTGCCCTCTTTTAACCGTCTTTAATTATAGTTAAGATACACCCCTTTACTCTTGGTTTTTAGAAAAATAAAATAAACATATTTAACTATAGGGTCAAAAATACTTAACCAGAGTTTATGGCAAGTGGAAGGGGCGGCTTTGTGAGAGCGAGGAGCAATAGTTCGCTCCTCGCCCGTGGAGCGAACGAGGGAACTAGTGCTCTTAAAATAAACAGGTAAATTGAGGCCCACCATGAGCAGGTGCCTCCAAAAAAACAAAAATCGTTGGTGGGCCATGGCACTATTAAGAGTGGTGGAAGCTCAATGTATTATATAGTTTCCTTGAAAGGAATGGGCAAAGGGGTGAGAAAAATAAAGGAGAGGTTAGTCAATAATTTAAAAGACGGCAGAGAAAGGGAGAGGCATCTCTTGGACGTTTTGACGAGGGGCTACGAACCTATAACCGGCAGAAAAATCATGAGAGAAAGGCGTTTTTTTATTGGTAAGAACTAAGAACACGAGAGAGGACTTTGAACTTTCCTTCTTGGTTCATTGCTTCCAAATAAATCAATATATTATTACATACTTTAAGAAAGTAATAAAGAAGGTCGTTCATTTGGACACGGTATTCACGTTCGTGCCGACTAACATCCACATTAACTAACTGAACTACGGTCAAACCTCCCCGGCCGTTTAAGTCGTGCTCTGGTTTTGGCTTTAGCCTCGGCTTAATTAGCCTCCAACTTAGCATTCTCAATACTGGTCAACCATAGTCTCACCATTTCAGCTTATTATTTTTGTGACCCTACCCTGAACATATGGCTAGGGCTGTCAATGGGCCGAGTGATACTGTTCAGGCCTAGTCCTCACTCGTAAGGTTCGGCCCAAGTCTTCGCAGCGTCTGAACTAGATAGGCTCAAGCCCTATTCTCAAGTTAAGGTTGAGCGTAAACTTGAAAAGAAGACAGTGAATAGCTTTTTGGTCATGATATTTATCAATTTTTTTTTCTAAATCACAAACGGCTGACGAGTGACAACAAAAGCAAGAAAATATTAGAGAGAATGAAATGAAGATTATATTAGATAATTAGAATTAGAAGTCTCTTAATAGTAGGTGATAATTAGGGTCCGGGCTGGCTTTTAGGAGGGGTTGCCCAAGCCCGGCCTTCATGTTAGCGGGCCTAATTTCTTCGGGTCTGTGAGCTTTATAAATGTAAAAAACCATCAATTTTGCTGGCTTTTGAGGACCGAGTACCTTTACACGAGGCCTGAATTGATAGGCCTACATATGGCCTACCAACTCATTGATCGTAAGTGGGTCACTTTTTTAGGATGTAATCAAGAGCATGGAGTGGGGATGGGATTTGATCTGGCTCTTGCCGGATCAAAATCATCTGGCCTAAGGCCTTTGTCTGACATGTGGCAATAAAAACGTGAGAAGTCATTTCATTTCCTGCCTGTTTTTTGACTTCTCTCCATTTGATATCTTCTCCCCTTTTTATCACCACATGTCACACTCAAAAGGGGAGGCCAGATGATTTTGATCCGGCAAGAGCCCGATCAAATCCCATCCCTATGGAGTGAGATGGATAGAATTTTGTAAATATATGTACCAAGGCAATGATGCATCACACCACAAAATCAAGTAGCGATGGATTAGAGAAGGTATTCTCTCGAGATCACCTAAACTGGATGCCCAACCATTCGGTCTCCCTTGATCTGGTAGAGCCGTGGTGCCAGAAGATAGAGGGTGGCATGATGCTGTTTAAGAGAACTCGTGAGAGTAGCTGCCAATGGATGAGGTCCCTCTCCTACTAAATAAATGAAAATGTTTTGTGCATGTTAGTCCTAGGGTTGCCAATGGAACAAATTTGAAGTACATAACCAAATTCAATCCGATTATATGATTTTGATTTGATATTTGACTAATAGTGAAATGGAGTATCCATATTCAACTTCAATTAAATTTATTCGAATTAGGATATTATTGAATTATCTAATTACTTTAATAAAAATTTTAAAATGCAAAAAACAATATATTCACTAAAATTGATAAATTACTATTTGTATCCATATTTATGTTTAGATTAATAATTTAATGTCTTATAGTTATGTACAAAATACATATCAATCAAGGTATTTTAGTATTATGAATGTACAATACGTATAATTATTCAAACATTTATCCTATCAAATGCATTAATATCTAAATCTGATCATATTATAAATAATAAAGTTCTATTTGAATTATTCGTTTATTTGCATACCTATTTGAATAGTTATCGGAATAATCGAATTCAGATACAAATTGGATACGGATAATTCTGTACAAAGGGGGAGAGTCCTATTCTCTCTTCCTATATCTCTACTGTGCACCAATTGGATAGCTGTAGGGAAAAAGAGGAAAGATAGCTGAAGTACATCCAGGTACAGTTGCCTTATAGTATGCTTAATCTGTATTTCTCCATTGTCATAAAATCAACCCCCACTTTTGCTCTCCCTTGAGAGGAGGATGGTGACCATTTTGGACTGATGACTTTGTTTGTTGAGAGGGAAAACATCTTTTTCTCGAAAACAATTTCAGCTCATTTTTCCAGAGAAAATAATTTCTTCTCATCAAACATAAAGTAATATTAAAGAATTATTTGCAATAAAAAACTCATTTTACGCATGTCAAACACAAAATAACCAAATACACTTATTTTCCATCCGAACAAATGCGGCCAAGGCAAAACCAACAGCATCCTAACCATTTAGGAAGGTGTGTGCGAATATGCACGTGGCACACTATCATTAGAGGGCACACAAAGATTTGTGTGCGGATTTGCACACACAAAACGGACTCCCAGATCTGACGGCCAACCATGGTGCATGTCAATACCAAACAGGGACGTGCAGTTACAAAAGCCCAATAGACCTTCCTTGGGTCCAAACAAGATCCACTGAGCCCACTAATGGGTCAAAGGCCAAAAACCCGTAGACTGTAGAGCCGAAAACCCTAAAGCCGATTAAGGAGCCGACATCGACAGCCGAGCTGAAGGGTCCCAATCCGTTAGCTTTCCAGTCAAATAGAAAATGGGGCCCACACAAACCCGACCCGACCTAGCAATCTCAATTCTCACGCCTTCCCTTTATAAAAAGAGACAGCCATGCTATTCCTCCTTCCCAAAACCAAACCCTAAAAAGACGAAGAAGATCGATTCGATCTTCTCTCAAACCCTAGAAAGCGAATTCCTGTTCTTTGATCGAAGAACTGGATATCAGTAATCATGCCTTCTGTCGATTTAGATCTGAAACAGAGGCCAATCGTGTTGCGAGAAGTCTGGTCTAAAAATCTCGAGTCTGAATTCGAGTTGATCCGAGACTTGATTGATCAATACCCTTTCGTATCAATGGACACCGAGTTCCCTGGCATCGTTTTCCGGCCAAACGGCGAGACCGGAAAATACCACTTCCGTCAACGGCAGTCGTCTGAACATTACCTCATCTTGAAAGCAAACGTTGACGCCTTGAATCTCATCCAGGTCGGTCTCACGCTCTCTGACGCCGACGGTAACCTTCCAGATCTCGGCACTGAAAATCGTTATATTTGGGAATTCAATTTCCGCGACTTCGATGTTGCAAGGGATGCTCACGCGCCTGACTCGATTGAACTACTGAGGCAACAAGGAATTGATTTCGAGAGAAACAGAGAGGATGGAATTGATTCGTGCAGGTTTGCTGAGTTTTTGATGTCATCGGGACTCGTTTGCAACGACTCAGTGAGTTGGGTGACGTTTCACAGCGCATATGATTTCGGGTACTTGGTGAAGATCCTGACGAGTTGGAGTTTGCCGGACGAGACCGGTGAATTTCTGACGCTTCTGAGACTTTTCTTCGGAACAAAGGTTTACGATGTGAAGCATCTTATGCGGTTTTGTGAGAGCCTGCACGGTGGATTGGACCGGGTTGCAAGGACTCTTGAAGTGAACCGGGCGGTTGGGAAGTGCCATCAGGCCGGTTCTGATAGCTTGCTAACATGGCATGCCTTCCAAAAAATAAGAGAAACTTATTTTATTAAAGAGGGGCTGGAGGAGCACGCGGGCGTCGTGTATGGATTGGAGGTGATGATTTGAATCAAAGTATTGGTTAATGTTTTCTTAGATTTCCCTTTTCATTTCAGTTAATTTTGTATAGTCTTTTTGGCTAATCAATATCAATTATTAGAAATTCTTTCTTCTAGTTCTCTTTATGCTTCCGAAGAAAACTTCCTAATTTTTGTGTGATTATCTCTTCTTTTTTCCTTTTACAATAATGAATTTCATTTGGAAGCATATGGGGATTTTTAGAGGGCTTGAGAGTAAGATGATATCCAGAATTCACCAACTACATTGCAAAGTTTAGGTTTGTACTCCTATATGTCTTGAGGCGGTTCGCCTAGTATGAGATCATGGGAGTTGGTTAAGGGGACAATTTTGGGATTAGGAGCATTGCTCGATGTTTGAAATGAAAAGGGATTTTTTGGTGGTGTGGAAGAAAATGCTACCTCAGTCTAGCTGCATCTCATCTATACTTCATAAGAAGTTGTTGAAATAAGTTGTAGATATTGCTATGTACCTCGTCATTATTCAAGTGCAAGCATTGGTTAGGAATATTGTAGGACTGTTGAAAGGGTGAGAATTAGAGAGGTTGCAGAGTGACTTTCTTTGGAATAGTATCTTGCAGAATTGAAGCTGATTTTTAATTCTAAACATCTGGTTTTAGAAGTCTAAGGTTGCGGTTGGTACTGTATTCGTTTACTGAGTTGAGCGCTAACTGCACCTAAATGCATTTGGTTAGCGATTTCAAGATTTTCTTTACCAAAATTTTTTATTGCGCTATGTGCGCTTGATTTGATTTATAAATTTGCGAGGGGAACAATTTTGCAAAATAAATGTTTTCCTTTGGTCAAACCTCAACTCCTCCCTTATCACCCTCCCTCTTGCAACCTTTTCCTGTTGGGATCAAGGTTTGAAATTTCGACGAGATTTCGAAATATCGTGCGAGATATCTCGATCTCGGAAGGTCCCAAAATATCTGGACAAGAAATTAAATTTTTTTACATTTTTTCGGAAATTTCGATCTAAATTTCGAAATATTGTGCGATATTTCGCAAATCTCGACCGAAATTTTATACTAGCTGTTTTTTTTTTTTTTACCATTTTTCGTTTTGTAAAAAAAAAGGAAAAAAAAAGAGAACACTGTGACCATGAAGGCGAGAACTCCATTGTTATTTAAACAATGGTAAAACTCCTATGGTAAAACCCCTCAAGAAAATCCATGGGAAAGAACTAAAAGTGAGAAGGAAAGAAAGAGAAAAAAAGAAAAGGATTTGCCGAGGGTACATAACCGTAGCAGAGCCGCAGAGGACCACCGTCGCCGTCACCGTCGCCAAGTTCCTGCCGCCGTCGCATTCGGTGAGTCTCTCCCTTTACCAGTTTCCCCTTTTCTCCTCTATAGTCTCTACTGTTGAACATCTGAAACTCAACTCTTCTTCTGAATGTTACGAATGAAATGGATTTTTTAGGGATTAAGGGTTTAACTTAAGAGATTGAAGGTTTTTTATGAAACAGTACCTTAGTTATTTAATAATAACTATAATATACTTATTTATAAATAAATTTCATTTTTTTTAAGAGAGACTCCTCCCTTACATTAATATACTTATTTATAAATATTTTATTTTTATTTTTTAAAAGAGAGAGACTCCTCCTTTACATTAATATACTTATTTATAAATAAATTTCATTTTTTTTTTAAGAGAGAGAGTCCTCCCTTACTTTACAATTTACACTAATGATATTTAAAGAAATTGCATAAAATAATACTTAATAAATTAAAAATTATAAAACTTTACTTGGACGTAAATATCTTTCATTTTACTTTATTATATAAAAACTTTATATTAAAATTTTAATGCTTTTAACAATATGGTGAAGAGTTTTATACTAGACTTAGAAGGATTCTATTACATGAGTTCATTAAAAAAAAAATTTATAATTTCTAGTTGGGTAAATAATTTCTTTAAATTTATAATTTTCTTTATTTTTATTTAGTATATATTACTTTAGTAGGCTCAACATTAATTGATCTCCACCTTTTAATGAGTCCTACACTCCTACTTATTTAAAAGCGTTAAAAGTTTAATTCATAAAATTTTAAATCAAAGAATAACACTGCTATTCACCATTACGTTTTGGCCTATTACTTGAGATAAATGACTCTTTAAAAGATATTTAGAATTTCTACATTAGTTAAACAATTCTTAATTAGAGCATGAGTAAATATAAGGTGATATTATTTTAGTCTCATCTAAATATCTAATTAGCACTATTAGCAGTCTAGTCTGGACACAGATGACTTTGACTTTGCGCGTAACTCCATATGGATGTGAGCTTGTGATTGTACTTGTTGAGGTGGGAAGGACTTATTTTAATAGATATATATCATAATATTATTTTTTTAGAAGTCCTGCTTGTTTACATTAAAATTAAATTTAAAAAAACTTAAAAAAATTATAGCCCAATAGACAACACTCAATAGACATAGAGGTCTTGCTTATATACATCAAAAATAAAATTAAAATACTTGAATTGGGCTCCTGCACATTTAAATAAAATTACATTAACTTCTTTTTACATAATTACATCCACTTCACATTTAAATAAAATTACAGTCTTCCTTTTCTCTTGAGTCTTGATGCAGTGTCTCTGATAATTCAATCATCTCATCCTCTTCCCATATTGATTCAGTCATGTAAAAACATTGAGGTCATCAATTGACAATATATAGAAATATCAAAAAGAAATTATAGCTTAAAAAAGTAGAAAATATTTCATTTAACTTGAAGTTGGAGATATCATTATTGATGTATTAATTATTATGTATGAAATTGATTGTATTTGAGTTAAATGTTGTGCTTGATTGAGAAATGAATGCAACTTTTTATGTAAGTTACATCAATATTAGTGAATCATACATTGTCGTTAGCATCAGCGCACGTCTTTGGCTCCATTCTCATTGCATCTCTTATATACATTATTGTTTTTTTAATTTTTTTGATTCTCAGATGTGCATTAACATCTATTTTAACATTTCCTTAAGTTTCATTGAAAAATTCCATGTTTTTCATTATTTTTTCCAATTTTTTCCTTCACGTGCGATATTGTTCCCTCGAAATTGATATAACTTGCGAAATATCCTCGATATATCTTTTTTCCAAGGCTCGAAATGACATGCGAAATCGAAAATTCGAACCTTGGTTGGGATGGCGACAGTGATAACAACGTTATGGCAACAGTGGCACCCGGTGTTTTCACGTCTGACTACTTCATATATATATATATATATATATATATAGACTGTTTCTTTTTCTTCTTGTTTTGCTCTTTCTTCTTCTTGTTCATCTTTGAGAAAAGGGAAAGATGTATTGAGCATCAAGGGATGTCTTTTTCTTGAAACCCAGAGATCGAATTAAGAGCAATGGATGTGTTTTTTTCTTGGAAACTACACACCAAATTAACAGGTAGAATCTTTTGTTGATTACTATTCCTTTTTCTTCTACTTCTCAGGAGGATTATGAGAAACAAGATGGATCTAATGTATGTGCCTGAAGAAAATGAAGAATTCATTGAAAATTGTGTGATGAGGAGGTTGTTGAAGTAGAGTGTTTTTTTAAAAATGTTTATGGATGTGTTATTTGGTTTGGTTTGGGTGAAGAGCCTCCTGAGATCAGTTATGATGCATTGGATAATTGAAATTTGAGTTTTTTTTATAGGTTTTGGGGGAATATGAGAAGGCGATCTAGCCTGAAAATGCTGATCCATGCTTTCTTCGACGATCAATCTGGATAATTGTGGATATTTTTAGTGTTATTTTTGGCAAAGTTAGAATTCATTTTAATGATTTCCTGGATGATTTTGAATGTGATGTGTAAAATGTGTATTGGGGCACACTAATCAAGGTTTGTCCATGTCTTTTCTTAGCATAACACTACAACTTAACAGACATTTGAGACGCACATCTTGGCCATTGAGTCCTGTAGTGTCTGTTTATACCGAGGTCGTTGAAGTTAGTCAGGTAGACAATATGGGAAGTTTCACTTAAAGGTTGGACTAAAAACCTGGATATGTTGCTGTAGTGGAGGAAATGTTAAACCTCTTTCTAGCATTGCATCTCTTTTTACCTAATGTCTTTACTCAAATGTTGGCATTGGTTGTGAATTGGATGGAAATATTGCCAATAGATCATCGGAAGGCTGATAATTGGAGAGATTGTAAAGAGACATTCCTTAAAATGATATCTCAAAATATGGCTTTAGAAGTCGAATGCTGTGTTTGGTCTAGATATTTTGGTTAGCATTTTCACAATTGTCAGTTTTTTCAGAATTGTTTGCACTATAAGCACTTCACATTTTAAACGTGTGGTAGTTTGATTTGGGAAGACTACATGTTTTCTTTGATCTTATCTTGTTTCCTTCATTCTCACCAACCTTTCTCTTGTGATGGCAACATCAACGGTGACGACCACGGCTATGGCACCGGCATTGTCAGATGTTTTCTCTTCTCCTCTCTCTCTCTCTCCCCTCTTTTACTTGCTAAATGGTTCTTGCTCAGTTGGTAAGGTCTGATTGTAGAATAACTAATGGATTTAAAATCCTCGACAACTGACTGCAAATTAAAAATAATAATATACTAGATAATAAAGAAACGACAGTATATAATTTACAATTCATTGAGAAATGGGAAATATGGATTAGGCATAAACACGTGTCTTGCTTGCAAGGTTCTGAGACGAGTCTAGTATATGTGCCCAAAGCTTTTGAAAGATGAAGAAATGAATGAGAGTGAGGATGGTGATGAGGAGGATGTCAAAGAAATATAACGTTTTCATGCTTGTAGAGATTGGTTATGAAGCACTGGATGAAAGAGATTTCTATGATTTGTGATGGCTTTTATAGGGAGAACGAGAAGAGCAGATTAATGCCTTTTTTGATTATCAATTTGTAGAATTTTCTTGTTATTTTTTGGGGAAATATTTTGATTGCTAGGTGAAATTTATTGCCTTCCATATTTGTTGCTGTGAAAGTTGAAGAAGGCTTCATCTTTTATGCTCATGTAGTTTTTGGTGAGATTTGGCACTTTGCGCGGTGACTGAAAAGGACAAAAGTAAGCATAAGCCTCTGTTTCTGTTGCATTGAAATTTTGGTGTTCCTTCACAGTAAATCTGCACAGTGCGACTGATTTTGAAGTTCACTTGAGGGTTTGGATGATATATTGACACATTATTCCTTGGATTTGTTTTAATAGATATACAGCTAACCAGTAATCCAATTGTGCATCTTCATTTTTTGTGGTGGTGGTTTTCCAACTTCTTTTGCCGCTTTTGATGAAATTCGGCTCGAGTTTAATTGTTATACATGAGAACCTAGGAGAATTGCCCAAAATTAAGCAATCTAATAAGGCTCTAAGGACCTACAATTGCCTCAAAGGCTCCAAAACAAAGAAGAGCAAGGAAAAACAGCTTGGATTGTAGGAACGACGTTTCTGATCTTATCCGGGTTATTCCTCTCATCATGGATATGGGTCGAGAGTAACATAGGAACAAGCTCCAAAATGCAACAAGCCTTTTTTTTAATGGTTCGGATTGAGTTGGAATCTTCATTAAGTAATCGGATTCATATTAAGATTAAGCAATTTACTCGAACAGATCTTGAATCAAATGCAAATCTGTTAGATTTTAAGTCGGATCAAATTAGGATATGGCAGAATCCAATCAGTTTACACCCCTAATTGGTTCTAGTTTTTTTCTTGGAAAATTAGGTTCGGATTTGGCCCCTTAGTCTGAACCCTGAACTCATCCCTCACCTTAAAAATGAAATAGTTTGTATTATTAATGTGGTGATGGGACAAGAAGAGCCCCTTTTCTTTTGGTAAGGCGAAGCTCAATATAATTTTGGTCAGGTCTACCCTCCAATCCAATATGGTTGCCGACTTAAGCATAGGGGGTAAGAGGCTTTTGGAGGCATTATTAATGGTTCCGTCGCTTGGAATCTCTAGGAGGCATGGCATATATAGCTTAGGAGATGAGATAGTAGAGAAGTGAAGACAAATATAAACAGTTTTCCACCTCAATAGTATCGATTCATTGTCATATCCGGCACTTACTTTATTCGGGTACCGGACAAGCTTTTTCTGATGACCTCTATCCAAGCAACTTTATTCCGGTATCAACCCCTCTTTTGACACATTTCCACGCACCCAAGCAACTTTAGCCTTCCACCCGGCACCAGCAGTGCAATTTTTCACCTACTGTTAGTATCATAGTTAGCGATTATATAACATTGGGGATTGGAGCTCTTGCTACTCATCACCTGCACGGGGGATCCCACCACTGGAGCAAGAGGTGGGGTGTCCCGAGCTCTATGGAGATTGGGAACCAGATAGTTAATGGCTCATGCGGCTGTGATGCTGGATTGCGGTTAAAATAAATGCCAAGAGAACCAGGCCCAGTATGATTAGGGCTGTAAATGATTTTTGTTTGTCAACTTTGAAACCTTAGGTTTCTTGAGGTCCCTTCTGTCAATGGGCTGGGTCAGACTCAGGCGGGGCTTGGTAAGGCTCAATTTTAAATGGCCTGATTTATATATAGGCTGAGCCCGGGCCCTTTTTTTTACTTGGCCTGGCCTGGCTCGAACAAACCTATCTCTATCAATATACATGATACATTATGTATTTTGCATTTGATATATATATATTTTTTGAACTCGGGGGTGTCCCAATCCTTTGGGTTGGTACTAGTCCTCGAGGGTGTGACGTGAGCCCACAACCTGCCACACCAGGTAAGTCGGGCTGTGCAGGGTTGGTCCCAAAGAGGGAGTAAGAAATGGAATCTAGGACCTTCCACTTGGGGAAAGGCCCAAGAACCACTGGTACACCTTTAAATAGTATGTTGTTTGTATGCGTACACTATTATATTTACACAAATACATCTATCTATCTATCTATACTAATACTATATGCCGGTTGGTTTCACATGACATATCTCATTGGCCTCTATTTTCTATTCTGGTTCATGCAACATATCTTCTAATTGATCAAATAAGAAAACACGTTACCCTTTTAATTATTGTTCTTCCTTCTTACTTAAGTGATAAGTTAATTGCTCACTTTCACCCACTTACATTTTATTTTTTTAAAATTACAATTAATTAAATTGTAATATTAAATATTTATTTTTTCTTCTAAATCTACTCTTTAATTGCAACTAATTAAGTTGTAACATTTAAATTATTAAAAATATATAGTTTAAGGGCCTCGTATTCCTTTCTTTCACATTCTTATTCTTTAATTGTAATTTATTAAATTGTAACATCTACCACCCTCAAATTTTTTAACTTTTGGTCTACTTTCTCCCTAATCCTCTATAAATAATAGACATATTCACAAGACACTTTTCATTCTCAAACATATAAGGATTTAACATGTTGTATATTTTAGTTAGTACATCTATTAGGAAATTCTTAAGTGTGTTATGGTATGAGTGTATTTTCAGGTACTATATTTTGGATAATTCGATGCTATTGGAAGATATCAGGTTCTGGTTCTGACATTACTTACCTTTATACTTATGGGTCTCTGCATGGAGCTTTGGTAGATTATTAGTGTATTTTATGCACTATTTTGGGTCTTCTATTTTGCTCTTGCAGTAGCAATTTAAATAACATAACTTATTCTCATTGAAATTAATGAGATTTACGCTATCATTGGTATTAGGAGTAAAAAATGAAATTCAAATTATTCTTATCATTCATTGGTGTTAAATTGTCAAGTGGTTTCATCTAAAGTTCATTATCTCTCAATTAATTATAAAAACAAATTAACAATAATAAAAGAAGAAAAACGATCTTTCCTAAAATAATAGTCTACCGTAAATCTCTCCTTATATATAAATATATATAAATTATATTGATTTATTTAGGTTATAATTAATTATATTAACTCTCTAATTAGTAAATTCTCTATAAGAAATTGAGTTTCTTGACATGGTATCTCTATTTGATTTTTAATTTACATTTTGTTATATTATGCAAATCAATGGTAATGTTAAAGTGAGTCTCACTAGAAAAAATTTAATTAAATATTGTTTCGGGTTGAAGAATAGGAAGAGATTAACATTTTTTTTTCTATGTAAACTTTTTTATAATAACTAATTATTTAAAGAACTTATTTATTTAAAAGAAATAACTTTGTCTCTAAAAATTTTAAATAATTTTAACACATTAAATTTTTAGATGAGATGAGATATTTTTTTTTATAATGATGCAAACTTACTTTCTTGAAGTTATATAATAATCAAATAAAAATTTATATATAACAATAAAATTATGAATGTTTAAATGATTAAATTAACTACTTTTAATAGGATACATATAAAAAATCTCATAAGAAATGATTAAATTATCATCATTTTTATTTTATTTTATTTTTATTCTTTTCTTACTGGTTATTTTTAATTTTCTCATCATATTTTCGTTTATTCATTTTCTTTCAACATCCCGTGCATTTGCACGGGGTTTTTGCTAGTTGTTATATAGGACAATGATTCTTTGAGCATCCGAGTTCTGCCTTGCGAAACGCGGACCTTCCCCAAGCAGCCAAGTGTCCACTTTTATCTTTTAATGATTCTTAAGTTTAATTAAATTAAGATTAATATATATTTTTTCTTTTAAAAACCAATGTTTTATGGATGAACCTAGGGGTGAGTGAATCTTAACCATAGTTAGTGGGTGTTAAAAGGGACACGTGATGGCTTGTAGATCCCCCTTTAAATGTGGTTAAGCATAATCAACCTAAGGTTAGTATTGTTTTTTTAGGATAAAGCTTCTGAGACCCCATTAGGGCCAAGACCACAGAGACTATGCTCTAAGAGCATGGGATTTCAGGTGGGGCCTACCAAGGCTACCATGTAAATGGGCCCCACCTGAAATCCAATGCTCTTAGAGCATGGTCTTGGTGGTCTCGACCCTAATGGGTCCACATTCCATTTTCTCATCATATTTTCGGTGGAATCTGATTATAATCGGATCGGATCTAGATATAGGGTGATCCGATCCGATTAAAATCCGATCCGATTGTAATCATTTTTTAAAATCATTTTAAATATATTACTTAGATTTTCTATTTATAAAATATTAATTTAAAAAAATTAACATTAATTAGAGTTAATTAAGGTATTATTAGATTTTATATTATTAAAATAGATTTTATTTTAAAAAATTAACCTTATTCGGATCAGATCGGATTCGGATCAGATAAAATGGAATCGAATCGGATTGATTACTTCATGATCCGACGGATCTCGGATTGGATTCGGATCTGTTGGATTCTTAATCGGATTGGATTCGGATCTAGGCAGATCCGGTCCGAATCCGACCCGTTGACAGCCCTAGCAGTGAGGCACTGGAAGAAGGTCATCGAAATTTGTTACTTCAACGACATTATCTATTTCTTCCTACCCAATACCTGGACGTCTCTCAAAGTCCTCATAAAAAATCTCTCTCACAGAGATGATCGAGTCATCTAAAGAAGGCCAATGAGAGTCACCAATCCAATCATCTAGGCCACACGCATCACCATTACCGGCAAGAGGAGTGCTAGCCCCAGCTGCATTTACTCTAAATTTTTCCATAGACACAAGAGGGGCCTAATACGTGGAGAAGTTTCATTATTTTAATAATTTTAAAAGTAAAAGTCAGAGAGTGCTAAACATTTGTAGCACCCCAGTTGCGTCTTTGGAAGATTTGCGACTGAGACTAGCAAAATCCTACCGGCAAATGCAATAACTCGCCATATATCCTATCATGAAACTCGACGAGTGTCATAGAATGCTTTCTAAGGCTTAAACTACACTTGGGTCCTCACGTTTGCCCTGAATCTCGAGCCAACGTATACTAAATATATAAAAAATACACTATCCGTTCGTTTTGCAAGAAATGTGTGAAGGAAAAGAAAATAAAAGAAAGTAAAAGAAAAAAAAGTGATAGAAAAGAAAATGAATTTTCTTTTGGGTGTTTGGTATCAAAGAAAAGAAAGTAGGTTGATATTTCTAAATTACTCTTCTTAATAATTCATTTTTACATGAAATGGAATAGATGATGTGATATTAGTTAATGACAAAATAGGAATTCAAAACTTTTAACATTACTTTCTTATAAAATAACTTACCTTTTTGAATGAAAATTTTGAAAGAAAGTAAAAGAAAGTTATGCACTAAAAGACAAGAATATGTGGGCCCCACAAATTCTTGCAATTTCTTTTCCTCTCAACAGAACACTTCTTTCCCTTATTTTCTTTTACTTTCTTTCATTTTCTCGGCAAACGAACACATCCTAACCATATGTTTGGTTGCCAAGAAAATAAGTAAAAACATGGAAAAGAAAAGAAAATTAAACAAAACATAGCTAAAAATTGTATTAAAAATCTAAAATTTTCTTTTCTTTTCCATATTTTTACCTATTTTCAAGGCAACCAAACATAGTATAAGAGTGCGTTCGTTTGGCGAGAAAGTTAAGAAAAGGAAAAGAAAAGTATGTTTTCTTACACTTTTCTTACGTTTAGTTTGTAAAAAACACACTTTCATTTTCTTGCACTTTCCCAAAAGTGACAAATTTTCTTCCAAAACCTTTATAATCTTTTGATGGTTGTTTTACAAGAAAATTTAAGTTTCTTTTCTTTTACTTTACTTTACTTTCTTTTATTTTATTTTCTTTTCTTTTCTTTCATCCACTTTCTCACCAACTGAACACACCCTATGGGATTGAGCCTTACGTAACTAAGCCTTAGCCCGGCCCATATGAAAATGAACCTAAAATTTAAAGCCAGCCTCAATCCTAAGGGTTTTGATCAAGAGGCTAAAAGTGGACCTTTTTCGGGGTCAGGGGCCACGGTCGATTTGACACAAAAATACATCGTGATGCCAATACACCAAGGCACAAAAATTCATCGTGAGGCCTAATACAAAATCCCATCCTTCAAAATGTATATTGAGCAGAGTTGACCCTACTATTCTCAGCCAAAATCAACACGTCCTTATTTTCAATCAAAAATCAACACGTCTTTACTTTAACATGTGTGGAATTTTAGCTGCCTTTTGTATATTATAACAAATTATGAATGGTAGGACGGTTTTGTTCTTTCAGATGACGTGCCATTTGGTATGTGATCAAGTGACATTTTTGACTTCGATGATTTCATAAAGGTTGACTCAAGATAATCCTAAACAAATGCTAGACCAACACTAGCAACTTTTACTATACTGTTGTATAGTGTGTGTTTCCCACATTGTTGCTTTCCCTGAGTCATGTCATATGTAGGTGGTACATCACAAGGACTTCAGAGGGAGGATTTTATTATTTTTTAGAAGAAAGACATGAATGGGTGTTTTATTAAATTCATTTGCATCTTATCATATACACACACTATAACTTTATGGACTTAAAATAAATTTCCCAACTACTCAAATTAAAATAATTTATGCATGCATTTGTTTTCTTATGACTGGGTAGTTAATATATCATTTTGATAGGTCTCATCTAGGAGAACTTCTCTACTAATTATCAATGAATTAAATGGTAATAACCATATCAAGTACCCAATGAATGGTGGGCATGTTTCTTAAAATAAAAATGTTTCTTAAACACTCACGATTAGTAAAATTTCCCACTAAAATCATGACATAAGTATAAATTATAAAACCATGGTTAAGCTAATCATAAAAGGTCAATGTATCATTATATCATGTGCATTTTTGGTGTGAATTCAATAGATGATGCCGTCGGTCAATCCTGAGCGAAGCATAGGAGACAAGGTTTTCGCTTTTTTTTTGGGAGGGAGGGAGGAAGCATGATTAAGGCGACTTAAACCTCGTGAACTAAAGATTCCAACGCAACGATCTCGCTAATGCACGAATAAGGGTATATTAGTTTTTCTATATTTTCTTAAAATATAGTTAGGGTTAGTAGTTTTTCTAAATTTTCTTAAAATATAGTTAGAAAATTAGACCTTTCATTGAACTTATTCATGTATGATTCATTTGTCGGTAGTTCTTTCCTAAGAATATTTTAATGGGCCTCTCGCAACAACCTCAATATGATAAAGAATTTTCTTTATTTATTGTATGGTACTATTATGGTACATTTGGAAGACAAGGAATGCCAAGAATGTTGAGGGAATTGCAAAATGGCTCTATGCATAATTATTAAACATTCATGAAGAAGTACAATCAAGAGTTTCTATTCCTAGGAAATAGAGAAATGTTCCTTTAGAGTGATGCCAAACGGGCCCTAATGTTCAAGACTTAGTTGCTATTACGCTTGTTGCTCGAGACCATGATGATCGGATCATTGCTAGGGGTGTCAATGAGCTGGGAGACCCTAGCCCGTGTCTTTTTTACTTGGGCCGGACAGGGTCGGGCTTTATTATTGACTGCACCGGACTTGGGCCAGCCCATCTCAGTCAATAAAGTATATTATGTTAATAACTTGGGATCTTCTCGTCTACGAGGAGACCGCACGCCCGCACCCAGTGGAATGGCACCACATAGGCTTGGCACACCTATTTGCACGCAAAACCAACACTTTGGTATTTGGACACAGCTTATGTGGCACCTTTCTACTGGGTATTGGTGGTTTCCTCGCCAGCACGAATCAGAGAAGATCTTGTGTTTATGTTTATATAACCTTGCATCTTTTTTTTTGGTAATCAGCTATATCATTTATCTATCTATGTCAGGGTCAGGGGGTTAGGTGGGTTAGAACTCAAGGGTGGGCACTCAACGGCCACACCAGGACTCAAACATGAATCACTCCTCCCCAAAGGGAGATACACTACCACTGGGACAAACCCAAGCGTGTGGAAGGGTGTGGCTTTTCTCTTAAGAGAGGTCTTGAGATCCATTCCCACTGGATGGCGACTTACAAGAACAATGCCTCACTGCTAAACTTTTTTTTTTTTTGGTGGTAGGTTAAGACACACACAACTCACACACACACAGACTAAGTCTCAACCGAAGCCACAACCACACACACCTCTCAAAAAAGAGAGGCATGTGAGAGTACTTAAGGAGACATACCTTACCATTATTAAGCGATGTGGGACTAAGGTCTATGCACACATGGGAGCACTTTGGCTTTTTTTGGTGATACGTTAACACACACACACACACAACTCACACACATAGACCAAGTCTCAACCGAAGCCACAACTACACACACTTCTCAAAAAAGAGAGGTATGGTGGGAGTACTTAAGGAGACATACCCTACCTTCCTTAAGCGATGTGGGACTAAGGTCTACTGCTAAACATTAATTGATGTTAAAATAGCCAATGATATAACAATGTTATATATTATGAAACGTATGTTATATATAACAGCATTATACAATATATAATAGTGTAAACTATTTATGTAACACAGGCTATGTATACAGGACATTGTTATAGCATTACTCATTTTTAGGCCCTAGGACTAGGTCCGGGCTCAAGTTTTTAGGCCCATCTCAAATTTTTAGGCCCATATTAATATGGGCTGGGCTCGACTATTATATATATATATATGATATATATTATAATACATAATGTATAATACAAAACATCTAACACTTATATAACTTTATAATATATCAATATTGGGCTTAACATATATCTCAATTTATTTCATTATATTGTAATAATAAAAATTTTTAAATAAATTTTTAATAATTAAATATTTAAGAAATTAGAGAAACTAAGTATGTATCATAACAGAAACAGTGTGACACTCATGTATTAACATTGTTGCAATGCATCACCGTAATAGCATAAGCTAGCAACTTTAAATCAGATTTTATTAAATAAATGTAAGAAAAAAATTGGGGTTTATCTCAAAATACACCCAGGGTTCTTTAAGAGGCCCAAATTACACCCCATTCTAAGTTCTTTACTTTTCTACACCCAAAACACAATTTTAAGACCCTTTTACCCCTTTTATCAAAAGAAAGAGTTTAAAGAAACTCAAGAGCTTCTTTCTTGGACCGTAACTCTCTTCTTTCTCACTCTCTTCTAAGAAGAGGTTTAAAGTTATCAAAGGGGTTACGAATCCCCCCCCCCCCCCCCCCCCCCCCCCTCCCCTTCTTCTTCTTCCTCATTCTCTCACAAGCCAGTTCGGTGGTCACAAATGGAGGTTAGTCTCAATCTCTCTCTCTCTCTCTCTCTTGCTCTCTCCTTGTGTGTGTGTGTGTTTGCCCCCCCCCCCCTCCCCCTCCCCCTCCTTTTTTTCCTTTGAACAAGTTATGGATAGATGGAGATGAACAATTACATTGTTAATGCTAGGGATATGGTAACTGCTCTTCCTCTCCCTCCTCTCCATTTTCTGTTGGATCAAAGTTAGGGTTTATTCTCTCTCTCCCCCTCCCCCTTTCTCTAATTTCTTTCTATCATGGGGTGCCTCCAATTTTCATGTCAATTTTTTTTAATCTTATAGAAGATTTTTCTAAGTAAAATGGAGGATCCAAGATCCATGGAGGGATCCTCCATTTTGAAAGATTCAAAGTCGAGAGGTTGAAGAAGATCAAATTTATGATATTCACGATCCTTTATAGAAACTCACGATCAATATATAATTATCGCGATCGGATCAAAACATTCGTGATCAATTTTTATTCTAACTAGTTAGCAGTCAGTCGATCGTGATAAGTTAGCGTCCATCCATGACCAATGATTGATCGTGAAGATTTTGCGGTTGATCGTGATGTTTCCACCAATTTGCGATTAATCGTGACTTTGCGAAAAAATTTACGATTGATTGCATTGTAATTACTGATATTAAAAACAAATTAATCGATCTTCCCTAAACATCTATTCTTTATGATTTCACCCTTATTATATGTTTATTAATGCATAAATGTTCACATATTTGCAGGTAATGACCATAAAATCTATTTTTTGCTTTTATGATGATGAATGAGTATATGGAAATAATAGATTCTCATTCAAAAGTCGAGTCTCAAGATGCATAATTGTGTGCAATGAAATTACATACAAGCAACTCGTAAATAAAATGCACAAAAGTACAAATACAAGACATAAATAATATAATATCAGAATCAAAATTGATTACACTTGTCAGTCACTCCATCCATTCCCTCCAACAAATATCATAGATGATGAAGATGTATTTGGGTTCTTCCTGTCAGTAATTTTATTAATATCTTGTAGAGTTGATATTGCCTCACCTATACCGAGAGACAGTGAAGATTGTACATCTGTAGATGATATCATCCCACCTTTACCGTGAGGTGGTGACAATTCCACAAGTTTAGATGATGATACACACATCAATGCAAATTTATCATCATATCCAGATGTGGTAGACGATACCAATAAAATATTTGTTGGACAAATGTTTACGGATAAGAACCAACTAAGGAATGTTATAAGCAAGTTTGCAATGCAAAAACACTTTCAGTACAAGGTCCTATTTTCATGTTCCCAAAGATACACGGTCACATGTGTTGATGAAAATTGCAGTTGGAGGGTTCATGCATCGAGAGTGAACCAAGCTAGAGTTTTCAAAATAAAGACATACATGTAGTTTGCCTTATGATGAGAGAGGTCATCGCCAAGCAACAAGTAAGTTAATGAGTGAGATTGTTGTTAGGCATGACGAGGGGCATGTGGGATATAGGCCACATGAGATTATGCATGAAATGTGAGAGTAATATGGGGTTGAGGTGAGCTATAAGAAAACATGAATGGGTAGAGAGATTTCTATAAAACAGGTAATGAGATCTTATGAAGGTTCATATACTGAACTCCCAGCCTATTTTTATGAGCCTAAAAGAATGAACCTAGGGACGGTGACTGCCATGCATGTAGACCCAAGAACGAACAAGTTTGAGAGGTGTTTTGTTGCACTTAGACAATGCATTAGAATCTTCAAGTCTTTAGTAATAAGGGTACTAGCTGTTGAAGGGATACACCTTAATGGAAAACACTAAGGTATACTTTTCATGACTACAACATTGGACGTAGACAACCACATCTTTCCAGTAACATTTGGGATTGGGGAATCAGAGAATGACAACAGTTGGAATTGGTTCCTGACCCAATTAGAGGGTGTGCTTGGATACTTATCAGCACTCATTAATATATATATCAGACCGACACAAAGGATTGAGAAAAAGAAGTTTCAATTGTCTTCTCATATGCATTTCATGCTTGCTGTGCGTACCATATTCTTTAAAACATAATTGGTTTTTCAAGTATAGGACATTTGGCAATTATTTATGGCCGGCTGCAAAGACATGTAGGCAAGTCATGTTTGAGATTTACATGTAAAAATCTTGCACTAGCGAACCCCGATGGTAAGTATCGTATTAACCCTTATGACTTATGTTCACCTTACTACATGACAGATAATGATCGGAATATCTACCAAAAATCAACATACTTAATACGTGACAAAAGCCAATAGGAGACACCGGAAGAATCGAGAGAATTGTGTGTCAAAATTAAAGCCTCAAAACAAAGAATTTCAACGGGAAGACCAATGAAGACTAGAATTCTTTCATAGGGAGAGGAGAGGCCTACTGTGAAATGTGGAAGGTGTAAGCAAACTGGTCATAGTCAACAAAGATGTAGGTTTCTCATCCCACAGGTATAAGCAAACTGGTCATATTTTGGGATCTATGTGCGACCAATGAACATAGTCTACGTATTTTTTGTTGAAATTTACAATCTAACCCCGTATTTTTGTTGAATAGAGTATGCATTTTGTTGTTGAAATTTGCAATCTAACCCTATATTTTTGTCTAACAAAGTCTGTATTTTTGTTAAAATTTCCAATCTAAACTTGTATTTAACAATCATGTTCATTGTAATTAACGATCCTGTGAAAATAATAACGGTAAAAAAAACAGACCACAACTGAAACTTGAGATTTAAAACTGTATTTAATGATCATGTGCACTATAATTAACGATCCAATGAAAAAAATCACGGTAAAAAAGTAGATTGCGATTGAAATGCGCAATTTAAACCTGTATTTAACAATCATGTATATTGTAATTAACGATACAGTGTAAAAAGTCATGGTAATAAAACAGAGAATAACAACATTCCCCATTATCCTAAAGCATTTACAAATATTTATAAATACATCCATCCATGACAACCATTCCCCTCTACCAATACTATTGACGACCCTGCTGCTTGATGTGCTTCAGACAGTCAAATGCAATTGTCTTCCTGAAATTTGTAGAATTTTTCTGAAAGTTAACATACAAAATGAAAGTTAGAACCAACATAGAATATAGATGATAAATATATAATACATCCAATCGTGAATTTGGAGAAAAATCATTGATCAATTGTGAATTTGCTTAGAAAAAATAACAACCAATCACAAATTTATTTTTTTTAAAAAAAGATCAACATGTGAGATAATGGAAAAACACAATCAACCATACTAATTCTTCTTTCAAAACGAATCCCCTCCCCTCCCCCCCAAATTTTTTTTTTTTGTTTAAATATAAATCACAATCAATAGATGAGATGATGGAAAAATCGCGATCAACTATAACACGAATAAGAGATCGTTTCTTCTTTAAGAAAAAAAAAATCAAAAAATAAAAATTACATGAACATATTGTTTCGTCTTAAAAATAAAATCCCCAAAAACTTAAAACAAGAAGAAGAGAAAAAATGAAGAGATCGTTAGGGTGAGGAGAGAAGATATATATAAGAATAAAAACTAAAAAAACTAAGATGAAGTACAAGAAAAAAGAAGATCCAATAGCACAAAGACATTGTTCTTTAAAAAAAAAAGGGTTTATGGTGAGCTAGAAGCAACGTTGAGAACACTTACCATGACAGGAGCTAATAGCGGGAGCATTGACGGGAGACGTCGGGAGTTGGCGGGAACAATGACGAGAGTTTACGGTGAGGAAGAAGAGAGTTAAGGTGGGAGAGAGAGAAACTCTTGAGTTTCTTTAAATTCTTTTTTTTTTGGTTCATTGGAGGCCACATGTGCCTATGGGCTACACAATGAGGGGTAGCCCTCCCCCTCTCATAAACTCTCCAACCCTGATGTAGGTGTCAGTTAGTTTAACTGGTAAAAGGATCTTAAAATGGTGTTTGAGGTGTAGAAAAGTATAAAATTTAGAATGGGGTGTATTTTGGGTCTCTCAAAGAATTTTGAGTGTATTTAGGGAAAAATCCAATTTTTTTTTTTAGAAAAGCCAAGTATGTACCTATGCATTGCATAACAATGTCTCATGCCAGTGAGAATTTGTCTTTTTTATTATTATTATTTTAATTATTCTGTTATTCCATTATTATATTTTAAATATAATAGTGTAATACTATTATATATATATATATATATATCCGGCCCAAGCCCGACCCTATTAATTATAAAGCCTGCCGACCCAATTAAAAAAGGGTTTGACTCGGGCCTATATATATCAAGCCCATGTAAAATTGGCCCGACCTGAGTGCAGTCCATTGACAACCCTAGTAATATGTTAAATAATATATATTAAATGTATTTATAACCTGACCCAATCCTTAGGGTCTAAAATATGGGTAATGGGAAGACCTTTTTTGGTGAGGGACATGGAAAGGCATGCGGATTGTGTCCTAGAGATAAAGATTTAAAGTAATGTTAGATCTTCTTATTTTAAATTCACTTTTTCAAAGGGATGACATGTGTTAATATCTTTCATTAAGAGAAATATGTGTTTTTCACTTAACATATGTCATCTCCTTGAAGAAATTGAACTATGAAAGAAGAACAATGCTAAGTCCATTTTCCTCCTTATCCATTTTCTCATTTTTTAGATAAGAAAATAATTTTAAAAAGTGGTGGGCCCATAAAAAGATGACATTTATATTTTATTTTATGTTTTTTTGTCTAAAGAAATGGATAAGTGAATGGAGAGGAAAGTAGACTTAGCATTGCTCTTAAAATTTAAGAGTCCATTACAGCTACTCCCAAATATACTCCCTAATCCTAACCTTATTATAACTAATCACTGAAGTCCAAGATTTGACTCGGGCTTATTTTATCCTCCTAATGCCACATCGTTCTATTCCTAACCATTTAATAATGGTGTTAAACTGTTCAGATTTGAGAGTATATTGAAGTACACTTTGTTAGTGTAGACTAATTCAAATTTAATCATGTTTTGAAAGGAAGAAATTCAGTTGCATGCTGTCTTGTTTGAGCAGGCCTCAAAACCAGAGGAACAAATGTGAATGTAATACAAAATACTGATAATGATATTTGGAGTACGGGAGAAGGCATGCGGGTTCTTACATATGACATAGAGAGGGAACATTGAAGGTAAAGACAATATTATCTATCGTAGGATGTAAATATATAGTCATCAAAGGGTGTCCCCTAACAAAACTATGTGGAAAATCAATAATAATCAAACAAAGATATAAGTTGCAATTTTTTTATTTTTTCAAGGGTAGGAAAGCCCACAAACCTAAGTACAAGCCCAGGGCAAGAAGACTCCAAATAATATCATTTTAGATGATGGGAATCAACCCCATTAAAAATTTCCTTCTCCAAAGGAGTGTTGTAACCTTTATTCCCAAGGCTTGAGCAGCAGCACTCTACATGCTTTAATGAAGCTGGCAATAGGACTATTGGAGGCTCTTGAACAGCAAATTCATCGTGACATAAATAATAACTTTCAAATTATATTTAGATACCACACCCTTCTTTCACTTTTACTTTCACTTTCACCGTAGATATGACTATTTTTTTTTGGTGGAAAAGTTATCATGTTACAGACACATACACCCTAAACCGAACCAAAATGGCAGCTAGGTATTAAGCTCAAACCGTACCGACCCACCTTGTCACCCCCATTGTAAATGGGTTGAAGAAACCCAACCGAACCCGACCCACAGATTACAATTAAGCACCATATCTAACGTGAAAAAGCCAGCCAGATTCGAGCGGATTGCTGGGATGGGTCCTAAATTGTCACACCTTCAAGAGATTTTGTCTAGAAATGAAGAACATACCCTGTGGTACTGACTGGCACCAAATTTTGAGATCCATCAATACAGAATACCATTTAGCCAATGGTTTTGTCTGTTACCAAAAGTGAGGCCCACCATTTTTTGGCATCACCTATGAGATTTTGAACATGACTTAATGGGTGAATGGGTATGGGACCCACACCAAATGCGGCCAAGAATTTTATTACAACACTCATAGTATATACATTTCAAATGGTAATATGTCTTTGACGGGGAAACTCTTATAAGGTCCGATTCTATGACAATGTAGTTTTGTACATGCATTGTACAGGAAGGACTTCCTATACTCATGAAATACATGTAGAGTACATAGAGGTTCCACCAAGAAGTTCTCTTATGCCGAGTCAACTTGATCAGTTGATTTCAACCATCTAATTTACTCAAGGTAGAGCCACTGAAAAAAATTTGACAACTAAATTTGTGAGTCATTTCATCCATAAACTTTGTACATATTCCTCTTAAGTATTGTTTCTCCTTATTTATCAGAGTAGTTGTCCCCTTGCTTTATGGCTATGCCTTATTAAATAATATAATATAATTTCTTAGAAAAGTTCAGGGAGCAGTTGCCTTATTGTCCAATGACTATGTCATATTAAATAATTAAACAAAATAGTTAAAACTAATTTTTTTTTCTAAATTCAATAGGATAGCTACCCCAATACTAATCCTTTACGGTTATAACCAAAGTCCTTGAAGTCCGGTTGCAACACAAAGTCTTTTAACTCTAGTTAACAACTTTAACCTCAAGAGTTAATTTTTTTTTCTTCTACAAACCAAGGTTAGGTGGTTGAACCTTAAGGGTTAGTGAATCTTAATCACAATCAAGAGGTATTAAAAGGGACATGTGTTGACCTGTGGGTTTTGATTGACTCCAAGGAGTCTGGTTATAATAGCGGAGGATTCTAAATCCTTAGTAAACTCTATTTTTTTTTTAAAAAAGTTCAAAAGCTGAGAGACAACCACCTGAGATCAAATCACAACCAATCACGATTGAACTCGGGGAGAGTTCAATCACACCCATAGGCCAACACATGTCCCTTTTAACCCCTATTAATTGTGGTTATGATTTACTAACCCTTGGGTTCAACAATATAACCTTAGTTTTTAGAAAAATATTTGAAAAATATTAAACTCTAGTTAAGGTTTTTCAACCCTTAGCATTAATATTTTTAAAAAAAAACTAAAGTTATATTGTTAAACCCTGAAGGTTAGTGAATCTTAACCACAATTAATAAGAGTTAAAACTTAAAAGGGACACATGTTGGCCTGTGGGGTGTGATTGAACTCTCCCAAGTTCAAGTTCAATTACAATTAGTTGTGATTTGATCTCCATCCACCTCCATGTCCCATGCTATGCCATATACATATATATATATATATATATATATATATATATATATATATATATATATATATATATATATTATCAAAAGTTTAGGGGTGCATGTGCCCCAAGCCCCCCTTAGTTCCGTCCTTAGATTTACTGACAGTTGCGCATTGTGACGGCAACCGATTACTCTCTAGCGGAAGCTCAAGATCCTATCGCAGGCACAACTCTTCAGTTGACGCGTGAGAATGCATTTAATTAGGGGAGTGATACATGCATTACACATTCTGTTGAGTGGTACATGCATAACTCCCAAATTTGCCACGTTTATTCTTTAACACCCATTAAACGTGGTTAAGATTCACCCACCATTATGATTAAATAATCAAACCTTAATTCTAAAAAAATATCTTAAAAAAATTACCCACCACATGAATGAAATCATAACCAAGGTTAATTTAAAAAAAAAAAAAGATTAGATTATTTAACGTAAGGAATGAGTGAATCTTAATCACGGTTAATGAATGTAAAAGAGGATATGTGGCGAGCTTGAGAGGTGTGCACGTACCACTCAATGGAATGTGCAATGCATGTTGTCACTCCCCTAGTTAAATGTCTTCCCATGCGTGAGCTGAAGAGTGGTGCCCGAGTTGGATCTTGGGCATCCGCTAGAGGTAATCAACCTGTTGCCCATTTGGACAACAGATTATCTCTGGCAGATGCCCGAGATCCCATCTTGGGCACCACAATTTGCACGATACGTGATAAGTCCTTTTAAGTAGGGGGAGTGATAGCATGCATTACACATTCTGCTCGGTAGTACACACACCTCCCAAACTCGCCACATGTCCCCTTTGACATTCAAAGACGTGGTTAAATTTTTTTGAAATTTTTTTTCTAAATACTAAGGTTAGATATTTAACCTTAAGGATGAGTGAATCTTAATCACGGTTAATAGATGTCAAAAAGAACATGTGACGAGTTTGGGATGTGTGCATGTACCACTCAACGGAATGTGCAATGTATGCTATCACTCCCTTACTTAAAGGCCTTACACGGGTCGTGCAAAGAGTGGTGCCTGAGATGAGATTTCGGGCATCTGCTGGAGATAATCGGTTGCTTATTTGGGAGTCTTAGAACACCCAGAGGATCCTTGAATGGAAAGAATTATAAAATAAGAATGAGAGGAGGAAAGCAAAGTAGTAAATGTGGAGTCTCTTAAGCTCTCTCAAGTCTCAATCTCGTGGGGGTAGTGCGTGACAAACGGTTCCTACTTAAATACTTCGGACAAAATTCACATCTATATACTTTCTCTTTTTGAATACCTCATTTACTTCTTCAAGATTTATCAATCTATGCTTTCTTAAAATGACAATTATGTCCTTTTATTACTAAAACTAACCAAGAAATAATGGCCAAAACTCAAAGCATCAAAATAAGAGACCCAGGCCCTCCATCAAGGGCTTATCCAGTGGTGGGTCCTAAATCACCACTGTAAAAAAGGCACGTGCCACGATACTGTGCTTGGAGCCTTGGACCCATGTTTTGGATCTGTACTCAGACACAAGACTCTCCCAGATACAAACTATAAAGAGATAAAACATTCAGATAATGATAAAGACGGCTTGGTTTAGTGGGGGTGGTTGTATTTAGCAGTTAGCAACAACATAAGCACTTAACAAAAGCATTACAATATTGATAAATGCTACTACAAACTAGGGTCATAGGGCACAGCTTGTGACTGTTTCCAAGGTGAGGGTGTTAAAATATCTTTGGGATGCCCTAAAATCTCCGTCCCTCGTCTATGTCTATCTGGTGAAAGACTTTTCATTCTTCAAGTAAAATTTGACTGGGGTATAATAACCTGAAAAAGTTTGAGGAATGCTAAAATACTTTATCCATTTTAGGTAATAAGAAGGCTCACATCTTGGGTAGACGCATGAAGCTTGCTGGCTGAGCACCAGCCCTTCCACATCCAACGGGAGCTACAAATGACTTTTTTGTAGGGCCCACAAGTGAATCTCACAAAAATCTTGTTTTATTATTAAAAGAGGGAAGAATATTTATTTATTTTTTCAATGAAAATATGCTTAGCATTCCTCAAAATCTTTTACAGGATAAAAAGTACTAATCCATATTTCAGAGTGTTTCATGTTTCGTAACATCTATTATTGTAGTGAAACTTGGAGCAATAGTTTTGTAGCCCAATGTTACATATGATCAATTGCATAATGACACATAATGACACTTCAAGAAAAGTGTTAGATGCAATGTTTTAAATAACATACGAGATTATCTACGGCAGAGAACCTCTAATTTTTGTGTCAAATTTCTCTTTTAATTTTGTTTAAGAAGCTTTAACCATAGAATTATACTTCTAATCTTGGTTTTTATAATAATAATTTCAAAAAATAGTAAATATCATTCCTTCGTAAAAGGCAGATACGTTCTTTTTGTCAGAGAGATCCGAATTCTCTAAATAATTAAGAAATAGATGTAACATTATAGAAAGAAGAATGCTAGTTAGCTCGGTTAGTTCAGGTCTTGGGAGAGATCCCAAGGTCTCGAGTTCAACTTCTGACATGATTTATGGGTGATTGCATGCATTAGATAGGACTAGTCATTTCTCTTCAGGGTTGGGACACCCTTAGTTACTAAAATATATATATATATATATATATATATAGAAAAGAGAATGCTACCTCAGTTTTTCTCTTCCTCTCGAGGAAACCAACAAGTATCTTCACTTTTCCTAACTACCTAAGCTGCCGGTTAAACCTACGAAAGAGAGACATTTGATTGTTGAAGTTTTAAGTTGCAAAAACAACGGAAAAAAGTGATGACACTTGTTGGTCCCACGAAGAAATTAAGGAAGAGGCTAGCACTCCCTTACTGAAAAGTGTTACTAATGTTTTTTATTTTATTTTATGTGTTGTTATTGGTCATTTACATTATAAGTATGGACTTTGCTACTGAGACCGCATAGGGTCGAGACCACACTGAGACCAAGCTTGTGATGTACGGATCTCAAAATTTCATTAAATCTATTTTTGAAATTTTGAGATCCATGCATCACATGCACAGTGTCGATGTGGCCTTGGCCCCATTTTCCTCTTAGAACGGTTTTGGCGTAACATTTCTTTACAATAATATTCAGTGGGCTATTGAATGACATTGAATTCGACAAACCTGCTATTAAATACATACATGAAAGACCCTACCATACTTTTTTTTTCGTTATTTCCATCTTCCCCCACTTCTCACCTCTCCCTTTAAAATCCCCTCCTGCAACGTCCTCTGACCCCATTAATGCCGCAGAAAGAAAACACATTCACAAATCCAAAAACCATTTAAACCCCCAACTTTGCAACAAGATCAAATGGGCAAGAAGATGAAGCTCCTCCCATCTCTCTTCAAGAAGAAAGACGCAAAGCCTTCTTCATGGCAATATTGGCCTTCTTGTAAGCAACCCAAGACCCTCTCTTTCCGAGCTGGGGACGATTTGTTCAAGACAGTCAACTCGGTTTACTTCGAGGCAGCCGATGAGATCACAACACCTGAGTCATGGTTTACGAACTCGTCCGAGTCCGGGAGTTTATTGACGGAGTCGGAGGAGTCTGGAGAGGAAGCTGCAGAGGTGGTCATTCGCGGGTTGCGGTCGGAGAGGCTGTTTTTTGAGCCTGGTGATACGAAATCAATATTGGAGGAGGCTAAGGCAGGTGGGTTTCTTCCATTCAAGGAGAGTGTGGTGTTAGCGATGGAATCGGAGGACCCTTATGAGGATTTTCGAAGGTCGATGGAGGAGATGGTTGAGGCTCATGGATTGAAGGATTGGGAGTGTTTAGAGGAGTTATTGGGATGGTATTTGAAGGTGAATGGGAAGAAGACTCATGGTTTTATCCTTGTGGCTTTTGTTGATTTGCTTGTTAGGCTTGCTTCTTCTTCTTCTCCTTCTTCATCTTCTTTAGAAGGTGAGGAGGAAGAAAGTACTGCTTCTTGTTCAGAGATTTGACCCCAAAAGGGAAAATGGGTGAATTCTATGTATCATTTTGGTGTATACTGGTAGGTTAAAAAGCCATATACTGAATGAAACCTCAATGGTTTTGTAAGATCTCTCTCTGGTGTGTAGGCACATGTGGGGTACAATGCACGTGTGACCATGTGAGCAGAGGCGCATGCTTGTGCGCGTTTGAGATTTTTTTTTGGTTTGAGAAATTGACCATGGAGCAAAAAATGGTGAATTCCAGGCATATACTTTTGAAGAAAGATTTATATATATAAAAAAAAGTTTGGAAATGATTTCGTGAAATTGCTTAAATCCTTGCTTTAACTTTTTTTGTTTGGATTATTTATGTTTTAAGAGGGACTTAATTGCATTCCAAATTCTCACTGGTGGCGACATGTATCACTACGTTTCAAGGGTTGCTCACAGTGAGTTTGGCAGTCCGTGTCTGGGCCAGCATTTCTGGTTTTGACGTTATTCACTCATTCCATAATCAGATTTTTAAGTTTATTGTTTGGACTTACACTTATGGCACCTTAGTGTCTGATTGTGTGAGTTTATATGTGTTAGTTACATGATAATATTTCCAAAAGAAAAAAAAAAAAAAAATTCGGTTCTCTATTATCACGTGCATTAGGGTGTATCCCAAGCTTAGTCTCACATAAGTTGGAAAGTGGAATTCAGGTGTGAGCCATTAAAAGAGGCTCTTTTAGGGTGGTTACTTGGACTTACCCTTAATGACACCTTGGTGGCTACCTTAGGTCTCACCGTGTGCGTGAGTTAGTTACGTGATAACATTTCCACTAAAAAAAAGATTTTTAAGTATTTTACAAAAGAAAGTATAGGGACTATAAACGGTAAATCATGTCTATAAAAAATAGTTTCCAGTGTACTGGATGATATACGTCCTGATCAGATGATCATAGCTGTCTAATTCCAGTGAATAAATTTTCCTGATAAATGCACTGAGATGGGGTGCAAGTTTGGTGGGACCTCTACCTGTTATGAACAAAAATAAGATATACAACCTAGAAATGGAGGATGTAAAAAGCCTTACCTCTTACGAGGGCTTTGTACCAGTGTTAGTGTATCCCCTGCTTTAGGGGGAGGTATTGGGTTCCATTTCTAAGAGGGTGGGAGTTTGTATATACTCCACACCCGCCCACTAACTGAACAAATACTAACACCTAACTGGCGTTGCGGCCTAAACGCATATCTCGAACCAAAATAAAAATAAAAAGCCTTACCTTTTAGAAATTTAATTTGCAGGGAAGATATATGGTTAGTATCGTAATCACAAGGTCAATTAGAAATAAACAATGTCAAGCCATTGTGCATGGCAAAAGCCCATTTGTTCGACCTAACGCATTGTTTATAGCAATGCCGATGCGACAATCAGTAGCCATATATGCCGTTTGCTATGGGGGTAGCGACACATGTCATCCGAAAACATTTGGTCATCAAAATACAAAGGAATTTAATATAACAAAGTGGAAGGTGAGGTGCAATGACATTACTCTATTGCCAAGTAGCATGAGGGGTGGTCTCTTAATTGAATCATTTCTCCACTTTTCCTTATACGTGCATTTGAGCCGAGCATGACGCTTAGTTTTAACATGCTTGAGTTGATTTGAGCTCGAATGTTAGACTTAAACAAGTTAATTGAGTTGATTTGAGCTGGAATGTTAGGCTTGAGCTTGACTTAAACAAGTTTATTAAATTTCAAAACTATTTAAATTAATTTTAATAAAATGATTTCTTATTAATTAAATTAGTATACAAGAAATTATCCAAAATTAATCAAATCCCACACCAAAATTAGATTTGATAATAGTGCACCGTTCAGAAGTAGAGTTAGGGTTATGGTTTTTGCTTTTAACTTCTTAACTTTTTTTTGTTTTTATTACCTCATATTTATTAATTTTAAGTTAAAAGTATTATTTTATAGTAATATAAATAATATTACCAAAACATAATATATATACTAGTGGGTTGCACGTGCACTGCACGTGAGAAGGGAGGGGAAGAGAGACTGGGAAGAAGGACCCTAGTAAGGGGCATTTTGGGCAAAAATTTAATAAATATTTTAGGTATAAAAATTTGTGGGTTATTTTGGCTAAAAAAATAAGGGACACATTGGGTATAGAACATGAAGTAGGGATATTTTGAGAACCAAAAAACTTTAAGGGCATTTGGGGTATAAAAATATCAAGGGCGTTTTGGATTAGAATATTTGTGCGGGACATTTTGGGTATAGAAATATGATTTAGGGGCATTTTGGGAACTAAAAAATATTTAGGATATTCTGACTATAAGAAAATTTTGAGGGTTTTTTAAGTATAAAAACTTGACTTAAAAGGTATTTTGAGAATAAAAAAACTTTAGGAGCATTCTGTTGAACATTATGCCATAAAAAGTCATTTAGATTGTAAGATTTTTATTGATTAGATTAATAAAGACATCTTCTTTACTATTGTAAATTCATTATGGATAATTGACCAAGATCATGAGATGATCTATATGATATGAGATATTGAACAAGGTCCCTAAGATATATTGTAAGAAAACTATGTGATTGGTTATGGACTGACACAAGTAGATATAGCTTTCCAGTTCTTTATACCTTATAGAGTCACAACTATGGGTGAAGTTGGACACTTCACTTATATAGCTGCCACAATGCTTATATGTTCTTAATGATTAAGATGTAGTTTTATCTCAAATTATTGTAGTGAAAACTACACATCGGCATATGAGTGCTTAAATGTACATTGACTGATTGCAAATAATGAGAGACATCTTACATAAATATACTATCAGATAGTTAGTTTCTCATTTACATTGAACAATTTTGATGATTCTTAGATCTGATGAGTTCATTTATAACAATTGAGCAAATTTATAACAACTGATTAGTAATTTGATTGTTTTGATTACACTTAAGTACTCTCTACCTGATGGACTACAATAAGGTGACAGTTGAATAATCAGAAAGTTGTTCGAGTCATGATAAATTTCAAACAAGAAATCTATGCTCATTAAATTGAGAGATTATCCAAGTTCCGGGATAAAACAGTACATTAAGCTTAAAGTCTGCGCAAATGATTTTGAAATCAAATATGTTTGAAATATATTTTTTAATAAAACATATTATACTTAATAAAAAAAATTTCAAAATATTTTAACATGAGAAATAGTTTTTCATGACTTAATCAAATGTCTTAGAAACCCGGATGATGTACAATAGGCTATGAGTTAGATAGTATATTAATCTCGAAGACTTATTGGTTTATATTTTTTCACATGAGATTCAATTACAGTATGGATATCTCACGTCACTTGCAATTCCGGTGTCATTCCTATTTAAGGTTCAATGGGATAACACCGGGTAAGCCAAAGTTAGAATATCTCAGAACAATCTGTAGATGTGCTTATAAAGAAATACAAGCTCGTACAAATAGATTAAATGTTAATCTAATTTAAAGGGATATAATAATAATTATTGGCCAACTAAATATAAGGGAATATGAGTTTGACTCATATTCATAAAAATCCATATAAGATGGACCTTATTGGTAGCCCACGCCCATGGGATAAATACCCAAAGTGGCACCTGTTTTAATCTTCTCTATTATTATGGGATTTTGGTTAGTAGATAATTATTAATTAATTATCTCTAATCTAATGTGATTAGATATTTAACTTGGTTATGAAGCAACAAATGAGATAAGAAGATAAACATTAATCTCTACCTAATAGCTCACGCCCCCTATTGTGGAGTATCTAGATTGTTTAGAATCCCTATTTTTTAGAGAATTAATTATATCCCTATTATTTAGGAATCCATTTTAGAAAAGGAAACCTAAATTAAAAGTTTTATAAAAACAAACTTTTTGTTGATTAACTAGGATTCTATTAATGATAAGTATTATCATTATTAGAAACTTTAAGAGATAATTATCATTATTAGATAATGATCAAGATATGGATAAGATCCACATCTATATATACTCCAAGCCAAAACTGTGTGGGGGATCATTTATTATTACTTCAAGAATTTTCATGAGCACATGGAGAGAGTCCAAAAGATTTTCGTGAGCTATAAAGTGGATATCCAAGGGATTTTCATGAACTTCCATGTGGGGTTCTAAATAGTTAGAACTCCATCATCATCTTCTTTTGATCCAAGGATCCTTTTCCAACAATTATTTTGTTCTTCATAATATCAAGGATAGATTCGAAAGCTTCGTGGAGATAACGAAGAGCGAGGATCGAGCTTGAAATATATATTCGAGAAATCTCTACAAAGAGTTTTGAAGTTCTACCGTTTTTGTCCGTCACCGGTGAACATCATTCACCGAGATAATTTTCTTCTTTAATATAGTTTATATTAAATGCTTTTTATGATGTAAAGGTCTTCAGGATCTAATTTTCCGCATATTTTTTTTTATCTGGATTCCTTTCACATTCTGACCAGGAAAATTTAATAAAATATATATTTAATAAAAAAAAAACATGATCCAATCAGACTAGTCGAATTGGGAATTGGTCACCCGACCAGTTTGACGATTAGTCCGGTTATGAAAACATTGCTTTATATATTAATAAATGGCATTTTTTTATTATATTAAATTTCAATCAACTTTTTAAGCCCCTTATATTTTTTGGTGAAAAATTTCACTATATTAATAAAATTCAAAAGTACGCTTTGAAATTAAGTAAATGTAGTCAACATTTTGAACGCATATGTAAGGATAATTTTGGAATTAACTAGAATTTGAACCCATATGTGTAAGAGTAGTTTTAAAATTTATTAAAATTCAACCCATATATGTAAGAGGAATTTTAGAATTAACTAAAATTCAATTAACTTTTGACAAAGAAATTATAATTTTGGAATAAATAAAACTTCAATCAGTGTTTTGACAACGTTTGAACTCATGTGTAGACAATTTTGAAATTAATTAAAATTCAATCAACCTTTGAATCATAGAAATGATAGTTTTGGAATTAAAGAAACAGTTCAATCAACGTTTTGAACATGTGCAATCCTTTTATTATATATATATATATATATATTTCGAGTCGAGCTAAGCTCAATTCGAACCAAATCATAAACGAGTGAGCTTAGCTGAATTAAACAGGATCTGGCTTGTTTAAACATCCAAGCTCAAATAAAAATTTGGCTTGATCCTTCGATCCTAAAGTACTAGTTTGAACGAGTCAAGCCAAGTCGAGCTCACGAGCCAGCTTGGCCTGAATGCAGCTGCCCTTCTATTGATTATGTTCCTTCCTTCTCTAGCCCTTTGCATCCATCAATCAAAGAGCGTATTCATTCTCTTATCATCGCCTCAGATCGCATAGAGCCAATCGGTCTTACTCGGCTACACCCCTTGGACTCTATATCTCTCTCTCGCATGAATATGATTGAATACTCATCGTCAAAGCTCTTTGTTCGAGAGTTCACGGCTCAGCATCGTCTTCGGCTTCAGTATCCGAGTAAGAAGATTCTTGTCTGTGTGATGAAGCTTCTAAACCTAGGGGACTGCTCTCTTAAACTCAGGCTCACGTTTAGCAATGCATAGAAAACCTTATTTTAATACTAGTTGGGGTTTGGTCGGGTCTAAATTTGTGGTTACTAGATGGGACTACCCGGAATTTCTTGCTCTTTTTCTCGCTCAAAATTTTCAAACGCCCCTTTAAGAAGCCTCGGAATTGCAAATCTAGAGAAAGTTTTTTGTTAACATCAAGAAAATGATGTTACCATGCATTTTTTAAATTATCACATATATCAATACATATGGGAAAATAGTAAATGGACCACAGGGTCATCTTCCAAATGGACCACCCAATTGCTAAGAGACACATGACATTAGAAATTTATTGGAAAATAGTTAACGTACTTGAGATTTCCATTTGCAAACCTAAGGGTGGTCCTCATTGGACCATGCCCCACTTTGAAATTCTCACCACAGTTGGTGAGTATTTAAGAGTGGGGAGTATGGATCAATAAGGATCAACCTTAAGTTTGCAAATGAAGATCCAAGTTCGCCTCATTGCTCAAATTTATTTTACTGATCTATCTTTGTACTGAAAGTATCCATTAATGCACAAATGGGTCTTGATGCACAACTAGCCTGCATCATATATACACAATACAACTCAGTTGATTACTTGATCTGAACCATTTGGTTGGGTGGGTCAGGGTCACCTCTTGAATAACCTAGGGAGAGGAATAAAGAACCATCAAAGAGGGCGCCCAAAGGATTGGACGGTGATGATGAACGAATAGTTGGCTATGGGTACCGTATTGGATTGTAGGTTGTATTATTGTAAAATGCAATTAGCTATATGCGGATCATTGTTTTCCCAGACACACAAACAAACCCTTTAACCCTCTTCTCTCCAGGCATCAATTTGTCATAATTATTTTAGGAAATCAATACATTTTCTAGAGAAAATTAATATGATCTTGGGGGTAGTCATTACCCATTTATTAAATTCACATTTTTCAAGATAATTTATGTGAGATTAGTGACAAAACATTATAGAACTTGGTGTTTGTCAATTTCAACCTTTGTTTGGGTTTTGGATTTAATGCTTTTGCATCAACTACATCACCACCACCACTACCACTACCACCACCATTTACTCTTCGTATGGTCCAAAGATGCCATGCCATACAGGTGGGTAATGATCAGATATTGATCTCACATTTAGCAGTTGATGGTAGAAACCGCATCATCGTCTAGGAGGTGTTGAATCCAACCTTTCGTCACCATCTAATCAATATCATCGGATGAAGATAGAAGCTCAGTCATCAAACTGAAAATTGGGGGAGTACTTCACCTAAACGCAAGGCAAGAATAGATCACTGTTGTGTTGGGCCTCGGGCGGCCCAACCAATAAAAGTTAAGAAGGTCCAACTGTTTTGATTATTTTGAGCAATGCTAAGTATGCTCTCATTTCCATACTCTCACCCTTCTTAGAAAATAAAACAAATGATTCTATGTTGATCTGGTTGTCGAAAAAAAATTATTATTAAAATAGGGGAGAGTATGAAAACTTTTGAATTGTAAGAGAATGCTTAAGTATTCCTCGACTGATTATATTAAATAGCATTTGGTAAGTCTTAACAAATAGAGTTTATTTGAGTTATTGTAAAATAGAGCTAAAACTGAAATAAGTCCATTCGATAAATGCATATTTGGAAGCTCTACGTCTTAGACATTAGACATTTTGTCGTTGTTTCAAAAAGTAAAGAAAGTTTACTTTTTGAAAAATAGTTTATTTTGTTAAAGCAAATAAATATTTTATAGCCGTTTATGTCGATTTTTTTGGATAATTTTACCCCTTACAAATTTGTTATTTCCTATTATACATCTATTTCTAACTTAGGTTAATTAGGGATGGCAATGGGCCGGGTTAAATAGGTAACTCAACCAGACCCTAACGGTACGAGTTTGGAGAGCATTTAATCGGGATAGGGGCAGGTTTGGGATAAAAGAGTTAAAATCTGCTCAAGTTTGGACCGGGAATGGTTTAAGTCGCCCCACCCCGCCCCATTTAGAATGTGTAATTATTATATTACCCCTTTAGTAACTTCACACATATATCAGGCATATCGTAGTCGCACTCGAGGACTTAGTTCCCCTCTGGCCCTCCCTCTCCGCCATCTCCGATCATCTTCCTCATGAACTTCTCCGCCACAATCAACTCTCTTTCCCTAGCAAGAAATTCCCCAAACCATTTATCAGGCATATTTCGAGTCTCTGTTTTTTTTTTTTCATTCTTTGGATCATGGTGATGCAAGAAACATCTCCTATAACTAAACCCCTCTTTGAATTTCTGGGTTTAATCTCTTAGGTATGTTTTGATTTTTTTTTTTGTTCTTGGGATCGTTGTAACCCTGATATTTTGATGAGAGAGAGCTACTGATGTTTGGCTACGAGGGTGGTAGATGGCTTATCCTTGAAAGAGCTTATTCCGCACCTCTATTTTGGATAAGATAAGCTTACTCCGTGTAATATATATGTGGTGGAGTTGAAATGCAACATCCACAAATCCCATAAAGGATTAACTATTAGTTGGACGATTGTAAATCTTTTGGTGATGTTTTTTTTTTTTTAGAAACATCGTAAGGTACTTGAACTCTATTGCATATGGAAAGAATCTCAATTTTATTACTCGTGAAATGGCTTTGATAATCATATAAAATGAATTTTATTGTAGGTGAAAAAAATCTCAATTTTATTACAGGTGAAATAATTTTGGTAATCATATAAATATGCAGGTTTTTTTTTTTTTTTTATGGTTACATTTTATCAGGAATAATCATGATTACCAGGTTTTTAAAATGGTTTTGGGTCTTTTGACAATCATGTAAATATGCATATTTTTCTATGATTATAGGTTTATTTTATGATTATTAGGATATGTAATCATGATTACTAGGTTTTTTTTTTACATGGCTTATCAAACCTGCAGGTTCCCTTCGTTCCAAAAAAAAAAACAGGTTTTTCTAACCCAACATGTCCCATCTAGTGATTAATGGGACGGGGCAAAGCGGGGATGGGTTTAAGAAGTGTTTCCACCCCGGGTTTGGAATGGGATGGGGTAAGATTTTTCCATTAGGGGAGGGGTAACCTGCTCCGTTGCCATCCCTAGGTTTAATGCTACTTTAGTCATTTAAGAAAAAAATAAGAGAAGTTGCAAAGGCCTCTCAAATAAGTGATTATTTTTATGTGTTATCAAACACACTGTTCAAAAATAAGAATTAATTTTTTTTTTTTTACCAAATAATTAATGTATAAAAGAAAAAACTTAAAAAATAATAAGATGCAATAAAGTAACTCTCATTAGATGAGATGAGATTTCTGATCACATCGTTAACTAATGGAAAAATTTAGAGATAGATGTTGAGCCGAAGCGAAGTTACCGTTTTTACATTAGAAAGTGGCATGTTTGTAATTAATGAAAAAGGTTGAGACACTTTTATAATACACCATAATTAAACGAATGTCACCTTGAGAGTGTAAAAACGGGGAGCTCCGCTCATTGCCGTAAAGGAGAGCTCGCCTTTGTATTTAAACTGTAAAATTTATGGTCCACTTATATCATTCTACTAATAAAAGTACAAGGAGTAACCTAAACTTTACTTTGACATTATTATCCCTATTTTATTAATAACTTATAAAATAACCTAACTTTTTTAAGAACCAAAAAATGAATATTATAAACTTTTTAAATGATTAATAACGTAGAGCACTCCCATCTTCAAAGAACTCCATCTCCAAAAGAACTCCTTCTCCAACCCAAGTAGAAGACTCTCATCTCCACAAGAACTCCTTCTTCACAAGAACTCTCTTTCCTTCAAAAACCTTCCTCCTTTATTAAAGAGCCTCGTTTCCTAAAGAAATTTCTTGAAGAAAAACTTTAGAGTTACACCGAAAAATTCCTTCGGTTGTTGAAGATAGCAGCTTGAATTCCTTGCCTGAATTCCTTCGGTTCTTGTTGGAGATCAAACGGTAAGTCATTATGTATTTTAAAATCTAAATGTTCTTGATTACTCTGTGTTCTTGAAGATTAAGATTATCTATTTGAAGATGATTTATCATCATGTGTTCTTTGAAGATTATATATTTAAAAACTTTATCATTCTGTGTTTCTTTGAAGATTATATATTTAAAAACGTTATAAGATTTTTTTTTAGTTTTCTGGCGTTGTCACCGGATAACGTGGCCCACCGGGGATTTGGATGCAATAGATAGAGTCTCCTTCCTATTTAGGCTCTAAAGGCACCCCTCTCGACCGGAACGATGACCGGGAAGGGGGCCTACCGCCGATTTCCAGGGAAAAAAAAAAGATTTTTTTTTAGTTTTCTGGCATTGTCACCGGATAACATGGCCCACCGGGGATTTGGATGCAATAGATAGAGTCTCCTTCCTATTTAGGTTCTAAAGGCACCCCTCTCGACCGGAACGATGACCAGGAAGGGGGCTTACCGCCGATTTCCAGGGAAAAAAAAAAAAACGGGTAGAGAAGATGATTAGTAACGGGTTTGGATTTGATCCGAATATCGGGGATCCGTTAGATATTTCAAGTTGACCGGACCTTCTTAAATAGACATGTCCATATAAATAGCCGGTCCAGATCCACGAGAAGCACATCGACAAAGCCCGGCCCGATCCGTCCGTACATGTATCCTACGCACTCTCACATCTTTCCCACGCCTATTTCACAGCCTACCTTCATTTCTCCTCTCGTTCAAGCTCTCTCCTCCTTCGATGATGAGCCGATTGCTCGCCAAACAATCGATCTCGTCGCTGATCTCTGCAATTCTCATGACCCTTCTTTTATTGCTGATTTTGTTGCTCAGATTTCAGATCGCCTCTCGTCTTGTGCATTGGCGTGGAGCTGTCGTCAGATCTACAAGGTGAGTTTTTTCAATTTCAAAAGCTAAGGGTATATGGTGTTCTTAATAAGATGGAGGTAATTGCATTGTTTTGATTTAATTTGAGTTACAAAGGTTGGAAAGCGAATTTAAGAGTTCGGGGGTTGCCTCATAGTTGATTCTGCAATCTGGGTTTTTAATATTTAATTATTTAGTGTTTTCTTTAATGTTATGTCTCCTCAATGTTTAGTTCTTATAGAAGCTATAGTCCATTACATGGTTGATAGATTTTGATCTTAGGACATTGAGGAAAAGAGTTTGGGAATGTTAGGCTCTGCATGATCAAAACAAACATAGTCAATCAAATAAGAGAAGGTATGGTGCCTTTGTGGTGCCTTTCATATTGAGACGATAGGCTTGGTATGGTCGTTCTAACGCCCAACCCTAGGATAGGAATAGATGGTACCTCCATATTTTTTGCTGGGTGTGTCAGGGTGCCTAACACCATCCCGTGCACAATCGAATCTTATTACTCATTATCTCTAAATTTATATTTAGGTTTTCTATCAAACTCTTGGGTAGGGATAGATGGGCCATCCTCGTGAGAAAGGTACACCATGCCATCTAATTTGGAGGGGCATGTGTATTTTAAATCACAACATTTATGTATAATAATTATATTGATATATATATATATATATATATATATATATATATATATATATATATATATATATATATTAACAATATTTTTATTTTTATTAAAAAAATATTTTTAATAATTCAATCCGACCTCTAGCTAAGCCGAGATTTGAGCTCGAGCCTAACCGAGCATATTCGAGCCGAGCTGAGCTCGAACATAGAGGAAAAAATTTCAAACCGAGCCGAGCTCAAACATAGATGAGAATATTTCAAATCAAGCCGAGCTTGAACATAGATGAGAATATTTCAAACGGAGCCGAGCAAGGCCAAGCAATATTATTTTAGAATTGGTGTCCACTAAGCTTATGTACTACATGAAACATATTGATTTACTAATATAAATGTACTCATTTACAAGGAGGCAACCGAATTAAAATGATCATATTAGTGTTTAATTATATTTTGAGCTATTAATTTGAGAAACTTACTCATTTATAGTAAATAACTTTTTAAATCTTCCTATGTTATGCAGGTTCATTTATTCATTTCCTATTCACCATTTTAAGGTATTTTATGTTTCTTAATAATTAGGTGTTTGTTATGTTGAATTTTTTATTATTTATCATATTCATTTAAAATTAAATTGATGAAGTAGTTATTTCATGCTTATGTATATATAGATAAATATTATTTTAGTGCTAACAAGCTTCTTTGAATTTTTAATTGTATTAAATGTTCTTTCATATTAAGAAAAGTGCAGTTTGGATCACCAAGTATCAAATATAGAGTTGTAACCTTTATAATGACATTCAAAAAAGGTATGAAAATTATCTATTGACTTGTATTCTTATATAGTTATATATATATATATATATATATAAACAGTAACAAGAATAATAGTAGTTAATTTAACATATATATAATCTTCTTTTGTAAACAGTTTCAGAAGATTACCGTCAAAAGATCAATGAGTATAAGAGAAAAAATATACAAGTTTAACAGTGGAGAAAAGGCAACAACAAATTCAAAATATTGTAAATGCTCATAAAAAGAGAAAAGCAGCAGATACAAGTATCAACAGCAGTATTCCTTCCGGTGTAAATGAACAAATGGAAAGAAGTATAGATTCGAGTACCGATAATGGTACTTATTCTAATACAGATGGACAAGGGTATCGACGGATACGAAATATTAAAGATGCAGCTCGAAGGAATTTTAGTTCGATGATACAAACTTCAAACAATAATATTGATATTGCAGAAACAACAGATGTCATAAGAAGCATACCGTTAGATAATTCAACATTTGATGACGAATAGACTTTAGAACAAACAAGAGATCATATTGAACCACAAAAGAAGGAAATCAAAAAGTGGTTACTTAAAGCTCAATTAACAATCTCAAATATTGGGTTTGAAGGTATATAGATTCATAAAATTTAAATATATCATAATGAACTTATTTATTCGTATGTACGAGTATAAAAATAGGTTTATTCTAATATGTGTTGTTAAAATATACAGGTGAATTATCATACAAGCCAATATGTTCTGAATTACACAAGCTGAAGAAACTTGACTCTTGTATTCATTGTGGGGCAAAGAAATTCGAATATGAACCTCCAACCTTTTGTTGTTATAAAGGGAACATCATTTTGGCGTCTACTGCTAATCAGGATGAGTTATATACTCTATTCACCTCTGAAACAGATCAAGCAATTGAATTTCGAAGAAATATTCGTGCTTACAATAGTATGTTTTCATTCACATCATTTGGAGTTCATGTGGACAAAGAACTAGCGAATATGAAGCGAGGGATTTATACATTTCGAGTACAAGGGCAAATATATCATGATTTACCTTCGTTTATGCCTGGTGAAAAGGGACCATGTTACCTCCAATTATACTTTTTTGATACCGATAATGAGCTTCAAAATAGAATGAAGGTATTGGAACACAGTAATGTAAGAGAGCCCATTATTTAAAGTTGATGGAAATTGTCTCAAGAAATCCTTATGCACAGTTCCTACGCAAAATCAAAGAACTTCCGTTATTGGAGAATCATGAAATTATGATTAGAAGTGATATTCGACTTGATCAAAGGGTTTATAATACACCCTCGGTTGACCAAGTGGCAGCTGTATGGATTGAAGGAAATAATCCTAATAAAGAGCAACAACGTGACATTATAGTTCATTCACATTCAGGGAGAATACACAGAATCAAGCATTACTTTGGTTGCTATGATCCATTACAATATCCACTGTTATTCCCAAACGGAGAGGTTGGATGGCATCAAAATATCCGAAAGAGATATGATACACATAATGCAACACTTGATATAACGTGCGAGGAAGACATTTTTGATAAAGAAGCAGAAAATAACGAAGGAGGTAAATTATTTACAACATTAATACATAATAAAATTAATGTACTGTGCTGCTAATATTTATAAACTTTTTATTTTATATTTTTATAGGTGTTGAGGAGAGAAAAATGAAAAAAGTATCATGTCGTCAATATTATTGCTATAAGCTTCAAATCAAAGATGATGATTATTCAACTATTTTGTATGCCGGACGATTATTACAACAATATGTTGTAGATATGTATATCAAGCTTGAGACAACTCGCCTAGATTATTACCGAATAAAACAATCAAATATTCGAGCAGAATTATACCAAGGAATTGTAGACAGTGTGTTAGCTGGTGAAATAAGAGGCGACAAAATTGGAAAAAGGATTGTGCTGCCTTCATCTTTTATTGGAGGACCAAGGGATATGCGTCGTAGATATCTTGATTCTATGGCCTTGGTACAACGATTTGGGAAACCTGATCTCTTTATAACAGTAACATGCAATCCAGAATAGAAAGAAATTCAAGATGAATTGAAATTAGGGCAACTTGCTCAAGATAGGCCCGATCTAGCAGCACAGATATTTCAAGCAAAATTGCATGATCTAAAATATCAGTTGTTTAAGAAATGCATTTTTGGAAAGGTTGCTGCCTATGTTTATGTGGTGGAGTTTCAAAAGAGGGGACTTCCACATGCACACATGTTGATTGTAATGCAATCAGAAAATAAGATCACAAATCCTGATCTTTATGACAAATATGTTTGTACAGAGATCCCAAACAGTGAGAAGTATCCAATTCTTTATGAAAGAGTTCTAAAACATATGATGCATGGACCATGTGGGGATCTCAACAGGAAAAATGTATGCATGAAAGAAGGTAAATGCAAAAATCATTATCCTCGTCCATTTTGTTCAAAAACTATTCAAGGTAAAGATTCATACCCAATTTACAAAAGAAGAGATAATGGACTAAAAGCCTTAATACGGAACGCAATGTTGGATAATAGATGGGTTGTTCCTTATAATCCATATCTCTTGACAAGATATAATTGTCATATTAATGTTGAAATATGTTCTGGTCTAAAAGCAGTTAAGTACCTCTACAAGTATGTTTACAAGGGTCATGATCGAGTGGCAGTGTACATAGCATACAATGATGGAGAGAGTATGGTTGATGAAATTCAGCAATATCAAAATGCAAGATGGGTATCACCTCAAGAGGCAATGTGGAGAATTTTTGAGTTCTACTTAAATGAGATGTACCCATATGTTATCAATTTGCAGTTGCACCTTCCAAATCAACACATGGTATGTTATTGGGAAAAACAGAACTTGGAACGCGTCATTCACTCAGATAATACATTCAGAACAATGTTAACAGAATTCTTTCAAATGAATACAGTTGATGAACAAGCAAGACAATATCTTTATAGAGAATTTCCCGAGCACTACGTATGGAACAGACAAACAAAATGTTGGACTCCTAGAAAAGCAAGATAATCAATTGGCCGTGTTAATGCAGCAAACCCTTCAGAAGGGGAACGGTATTATTTAAGGTTACTGCTAAATCATGCCCGAGGTCCAAAATCTTTTCAAGATCTATTGCATTGTGATGATAATGAGTGTTCGTCATTTAAAGAATCTGCACAAAAACGTGGGCTGTTAGAAAGTGATGACAGTATTTCGGAATGTCTTGGTGATGCTACTTTGTTTAAAATGCCAATAGCACTTCGTAGACTTTTTGCAACTATATTGGTTTATTGCGAACCCACTAATGTTCGAAAGCTATGGAATGATTATTTTGAAGCAATGTCTGAAGATCTCATCAAAGAATATGACGAGTCAAATGAATCTCGAGTTGCAGAAACACTACAAAGTGTTAACTTCTTTTTAGAAAGCATGAGGAAAAGCACAACATACTATGATCTACCAGAGATAGAGCAAAATGAAAACCACATTATTGAAAATATTTCAAGAGAAATTGCTGATGAGATGACTATTATAATTCCTTCGGAAGATTACGATGCATCATCTAATTTTAATCCTGAGCAAGAAATTGCATATAATAGCATATTGAATCGAGTAAATTCCAATGAAGGAGGAATTTTCTTTATTGATGGTCCAGGTGGTACAGGGAAGACATACTTATATCGTGCATTGCTTGCAGTGATAAGGTCTAGAGGTGAAATTGCTATTGCAACTGCAACTTCAGGAGTAGCAGCTGCAATTATGCCTGGAGGCCGAACGGCACATTCAAGATTTAAAATCCCAATAATAATTACAGATTCAAGTGTTTGTAATATTTCGAAACAGAGTGGCAATGCAGAATTGCTTCGCAGAGCAAGACTTATCATATGGGACGAAGCAACTATGGCAAAACGACATGCAATTGAGACACTTGATAGGAGTCTGCAAGATATTATGGATAATACTTTGTCATTTGGGGGAAAAATTATGGTTTTCGGTGGTGATTTCAGGCAAGTACTTCCAGTGGTTATTCGTGGTACAAGGGCAGAAACAGTTGACGCAACTTTGGTTATGTCACATCTATGGGCAAAAATGCAAAAGTTAAAATTGACAAGAAACATGAGGGCCAGATCTGATTCTTATTTGAGTGATTTCCTTTTGCGTGTTGGTAATGGAGAGGAACCTACAATACTTGAAGATATGATTCGACTTCCAGATGAGATGGTTATTAAGTGCACGAATGATGATAAATCTGAAGATGAATTGGTTGATCTAATATTTCCCTCATTATATCAGAATTCTCATTTGGCTGAATACATCACACAAAGAGCTATCTTGTCAACTAAGAATGATTTTGTCGATAAACTAAATGAGAAGTTAATCGAACGATTTCCAGGCGATACAATGACTTACTACAGCTTTGATGTTGCTACTGATGAGGCACAAACTTTTTATCCAGAAGAGTTTTTAAACGCATTAGCACCAAATGGACTACCACCGCACAAGTTGATTCTGAAAATCAATTGTCCAATAATGTTGCTACGCAATTTAGATCCTTCACATGGGTTGTGCAATGGTACAAGATTGGTTTGTCGGGGATTTATGAATAATGTCATTCAAGCAGAAATTGCTATAGGACAACACGCTGGAAAACATGTCCTCCTACCAAGGATTCCACTTTGTCCAGTAGAAAATGAAGGATATCCATTTCATTTCAAAAGGAAACAATTTCCGATACGATTGAGTTTTGCAATGACAATAAATAAAGCACAAGGACAAACCATTTCGCATGTAGGTGTTTACCTTCCTCAACATGTATTCTCACATGGGCAGTTATATGTAGCATTGTCCAGAGGAGTATCAATGAGTACAACTGTTACAACTTAATTTAATCCAAATTAATGGACATAAAATCAAGAGTAAAAATAATATACTTGCAAGTGCACAAGTGACACAGTTGATGTATCTGGTGAGCACAGGGTCGAATCCACAGGGATTGACTATTGTGCAACAAGAATTAAGGAAACGAAATCTAGAGAAAAGAGAGATTTAAAATCAGTTTTCCACTCAATGAGAATGGAGCAAAAATTACTGATAACTGTAAAGCAATGAAAAAGAGGTCTAAGGTTTCAGGAAAATCCACCTACCCCTCCTTATGCTTAGATTTGGATGAAAACACATCTAGAATTAAATAATAATTTAATCTAGATGGAAAATTATACGATAAAACCACTGACCATTAAATTCAATTGAATAATTAGATAAATAAAAAATCACTTTGTATCCAACTCACAGAGGATCCAAGCATTCCATATATCATTAGATCATACGAAATCAAAGAACATATAGAGATGAACAATTAACCAAACTAAAAAAATTATTCAATTAAAATAAATAATCAAACCATCCACATCGTCCACATAAATTGGAAAAAGGTTTCAAATCCCTAACCTTAGAAGGGTGTTTAGCCAACCATGTTTGGAGTTGTCATCCTCCTTAATGGTTTTCCAAACACTACAATAAAATAACTCCCAAAAAAACTAAAAGAAGAAGAGAGAAAAGGGAATGAGAAAAGATCAGAGAGGATCAGAGAGCCCCAAAAGTCTCTCACTTTAGGTTTATATAGACTAAAGGGAAGAAGAGAATGGAAAGAAAAACAAAAGAGAAACTTCTAATTCCAAAATTTCAACCAAAATTGCACTTCCCTTCACTTGATGACATGTTTTGACCCCTTAAACGTCTGAATTAGGAGATCTTTGTGAAATACAATTTGTTTCCCTTTAAGTCTTCTTTCCAAAACATCAAACCTTGCCTTCATCCGAATTTTGAGTCAAAAGTTATGTCTAAATTAGTAAGTACTGTCCAGATTAGGCGGGAATCCGGGAAATCCTCCTTCTTTGTTTGAGATTGGTTGCTAAATAATAGCACTCCTCTAGCCATCCACGAAATTTCTTGCCTTTCTTGTAGATTTAGTTGACCTCCATTAAGCTCCTTACTTGAATTCCAAAATCCACCCAAAATAGAGAGTTCTTGTGACCAAAATAGGCTTTCTCATTTTTTCTGAAATAGAAACATCAATATAGCACACTTCTTCTTTCTAATTCAAGAGAGTTCCACCATTTTTATGCTAAAATCATATTAATCTATATCTTCCTAAGATTCTCCAACCATGTTGTAGAATCTTTCTATACTTGGTCTTGGGCTTTGCTCTTTGGGCTCTAACTCCTTTAGATCTTTGAGTTGAACATGGGCTATTTGAAACTTTGGACTTCTTGAATCCCGAGAGTAATCTGGGGTTAGGATTCCTACAAAAAATAAATACACGTAATAAGTCTCTCTTAAAAATATTTTGCATGCGACATTCCAAGACATATATGAATACATGCAAATGTATCATGAAAGTTTAGAGAAAGATGACAACACAATGGTAAGAAGAGAATACACCACTTTACGTGTAAAAATGAAGATATAAACCAAAGAAGTATGATAATGCTTATTTAAATGAGGATAATTAAGCAAAATTAAGCACTTATCAACAACTAAAGTTTTAGTGAAACATGATCATATCAATGACAAAAGAGGTACCTACACAAAAAATGTGGTTTTTAAAGAAGTTCTAATTGCAAATAGGTATTTTCTTATCCTTTATTAGTAGAATGATATTCACTTTAAATATTTTTTTTGGTTAACTCAACTACACCACAAATATTTTTTTTGTTTGTTACATATTTGAATATCTTTTTAATTTTTTTCATTTATTTTGTAGATATGATGCCTCAGTCATTTATTCGTAATGACTTTGTCATGATTGATTCACTCGATACACTACAAACAAATTGGACAATCAAAGTGGTAGTGCTTCGAGAAGGAATGGTAGAAGAGTACAACAATCTAAAAGGATGCGGAACTATTTTAAAAATAATTATAATGGACAACATGGTTAGTAAATTATATATTATTAATTTTTATATTTTTTATTTGTATCATTTGAGTACTTTTTTATTACAGGGAACAGAAATTCAAGCAATATTATTTAATGATATTGTTGAAAAATTTAAAGATCTGTTGTAGCACAACAAGACTTATATTATTTCAAATGGAATTGTAAGTCGTGTAAATTCTCAATTCGTAAATGTCCACAAAGACTACGAATTAAAATTTACAAAAGCAACCATCATTGAAGAGGAAACAATTGATGTTATCAATTTGGAGAATGTAAAGTACAATTTCATTCCATTTGAAAAAATACTTCAGAGTACACTCAAAGAGAAAACCATAGGTATGTATGTATTTAACTACTAAATTTTTGTGTATATCTCACCATTATTATTTTATTATTTTAATCATCTGATTTTTTTTATTGTGCACAGATGTTTTAGGAATGGTAATTGATGCAAAATCTTCTTTCTCAATCATTAAAAAGAATAAGAAAGGGGTATTAATGATGCGAAAGCTCACCATTATCGATATGAGGTTAGTATATTCTTATTATTAAATTATGATATATTTAAAAAATTCAATATATTTTTTAACACATGTGTTTCTTGTGATAGGTCAAATACAATTCCTTTAACATTATGGGGAGACTTAGCAGAAAAAACTGGTCAAGTTCTTATGGAAATGGTTACCGAAAGACCTATAATTGCAGTAAGTTGTTTATCAACTAACACTTACGAAGGTAAAATACTCTTTAAGTTTAACTATAATTGTTATAACATTGTTATTATTACTCTTATATTATCATTTTAAATTTAAATTTCAGGCGTCTCTCTTCAAACTCTCTCGGGAACCACAATTCAAATAAATCCAAATATCGCAGAAGCTAAGGAATTAAAAAATTGGTATATTTTCAATGTTCTTTGCTAAAATAGAAATATATATATATATATATATGTTATGATTTTATTTCAATTAAAATTGCAGGTTTGCTACACAAATATGCGATAAAGATCTTCCTTCTACCATACCTAACTCCAAATCAGACATTTTTAAAGAGACCGAAAGACTTGATCTTGAAGAGATAATTGGAAAATCTCCTTCATCATTTGAGGTATTTTATTAATATTTATTTTATTTTAATTTTTACTTTCTCAATATATTTATTTTAAATATTTTTTTTAAATAATTACATTTGGTTGCAGAAATCATATTACTATTTCAATGCAACAATCTCAGAAATTCTCAACTCAACTGAACCATGGTATAATGCATGTAAGAGATGCAATAGAAAAGTAATTATCATGGTAGAAGGTGCTGAATGCGAAGTCTGTAAAAAATAATTTGCAGACTATGTCCAACGGTAATAAGATTAATCTTATATATATATATATATATATACATAAAAAATTCATATATATTATTTATTTTATTAAAATAAAAATTTGTGCACGTATATGTTGAGGATCAGGGTTAAATATGCTACAACACAGGCGTTTGTAACCATTTTTGATGATGCAAAAAAAATTACAGGATGTCCTTTAGAGGAACTTTTACGTCAAAAAGAAGATGTAATATTCTCTATATGTCATTATATTTCAATTTTTTTTCTATGTATAATTTTATATTTTAGTATTTTATGTCATTACAATTCAATATTTTATTTCTATGTATAAGCTTACATTTTAATGTTTAACATTATTAAAGGACGAAAATACATTTTATAATAAAGTGACAGGTTGTAAAGGCAAGACGTTCAAGTTTCTCATCAAAATGGATAAAAAGAAGAATGAAACTATTTCAAACAATTTTGTAGCCCAGGAAGTGGAAGAGGACATCATTGAAGACATGGATTATTTCGATGATGGTGGACCATCAAAAAAGTTGAAGATTTAATTATTTAGGTTTAGAAACATTGCAAAAAAATTTACAATTACACTTTATATGTTTTATTTAGTTTAGTTTCATTTTAATGAACAATATTATATATTTTGATTTTATATAGTTTGATTCATTGTTATTGAAATATTTCTCAAGGTTCATCAAAGGATGTTCAATTATTTTTTCAGTATATACACATTTAAGTTCTGTTATTGTCCCCTTAAATGAATCCTACTTTTTAAATCACTAATTTTAAGGGTTTCATTTTCGAAAACTCAGATGTGACAGTGGAGAAGAGATCTCTTCTCTGTATTTTATCTCTTCTCTATATTTTTTTCCTTTCTTTTTTCTTTTGGTTGAGTAGCAGAGAGGAAGAGAAAGGAACATTCTCGCCTCCAGATCCTTCTTGTCCCACCCACTTGCAATCAGGTATAATTCCTCTACTCTGTTCATTTCCTTTTCTTCATTATATGTTTCGCATCAATGGATATTTTCCATGGTTAGAATATTGTTGCTTATAACTTCAAAATATATATAAATTTAAATAGTACTTATCCATAAAAATAGCAATAGAATAATTTATACGTAATAGTAGGTCTCATTGGTCCCATAGATAAGTATAATTGTTCTTACTCTCTATTAATAGAGAGTTTTGTAGTTCTTAGTTCTGACACTGCATTGTAGGCTGACTCACGTGCTTTTTTGTCTGGCATCTTGCCAAAACATGAGGTTTGGCAAGAAATATTAAGTAGTCATAATATAATGCAACAAGTTCAGCCACTATATTCCGTACTCCAACTTCCATGAAATATCTGCTGCTTCTTTTTCTTGTGCTATACATGGGGTTGAACCACTGACCTCAATGTAGCAACTTTAAATACCTTATTTTTCTACTTAGTGTCGCAGTGCCTAATTTATCTCTTAATACTGCTCAGTCTGAGTCAGTTCATTATTTTTAGTATTTATAAATATATTTTAAGTAGTCATAATATAAATGCTACAAAGTTCAGGCAGTATATTCCGTACTCCAACTTTCATTAAATATCTGCTGCTTATTTTTCTTGTGCGGTACATGAGGTTGACGTTGAACCTTAGTAACCCAAACCTCCTAACTTGCTACCCGCTCCCGCTCTCAAACCTCGCTTTCACCTCAGGAGCTCGATTTCAACTTTTGTAAACCTCGCTCTCATCTTGCTCTCACCTAAAGGTACAGTTTTTGAGTTAAGTTTTATTTTTATCCTAATTTTTCATGTGAAATGAAGTGTATTTTGTCATTTTTCTTTGTAGGATACAAGATTCATATAAGATTTGCTAATTATTAGTGATCTTTTAATTGAATTTAGAATGACACATTTAATAATTCAATAGTCATCTTATTTGTTGTGATGAAAATTTTGAATTATGAATGATTTTATCAATTTTCTCTTAGAGTTTAAAACACTAAAAAATATATATTTACATCTACAAGTAATTTTCAAGAACATCAATATATATTTTATGTATATATATCGGCGCTCCGGAGGCGCTCCCGACCCTATCCTAAATTGAAACTTGACGCTCTCGCTCCCACACCCGCTCTCGCTCCCGCTCTACACTCTGGTTACTTAGGGTTGAACCACTAACCTCAATTTAGCAACTTTAAATCCCTTATTTTTCTACGTAGTGTCGCAATGCCTAATTTGTCTCTTAATACTACTCAGTTTGAGTTGGTAAACGTATATGTTTTCACTTTTCATCCACCTTTCATGCCCCATTGTTTCTACCATTTGACATTTTCACCAATGTATTTGTTTTACTTTATACACGTCTTCTTACTTGCTTTATTTTGATGTTTTTGTGATAGACTGTTCTTTGGTCTGAGCAACGGAGAACGCACCACATATATTATTTTTTTGGGTCTCCTCTTATGATTGGTATAGACATATACCCTCTGTTCACTGCACCTTATTTGTCCCTTAACACGATGAGGTCTGCATTTCATGACGAATAAGTGGCTTACTTAGGATTAGTTTTTTTTTTTCTTTTTTTCAATTTAAGGGAATTTTATTTAATTAACATTTATTTTACTTGCAAAGATGTTATGTCGATCCTATGCATGCAGATTTTTCTATCCACTGCATCCTACATCAGTATTTCAGCTACATGATTCTACAGTTTTCTTCGTTCCCAATGCCTCGGAACATTTATTTGGGGTTCAGCCCTCCTAAAATCCAGGCTTGAGCCTGGGAAAGCAGTGCAGACCATGATACAGACAATGCAGTAGCACGAGTTTGTTACAATGTTAATATTGTGAACTTTGAACATAGCCCTTCAAAATCTTGGTGTATGTAGATGATATTGTTCTGACAGGAGTATTTCAGCTACACGATTTTTCCTTTTTTCTTCATTCTCAATGTCTCATAATATCTATTTGGGGATCCCTCATAAAATCCAGGCTTGGGATTGCAGTGCACCTGCTGCCAAGTAAGTGTAGATTACTTGAAAAAGGGGTTTCATGAAAAGATTTCAACTTAACCTTGAGCAGGGTCACTGATCTTCCATTATGGCAGGGCGTAGTTTGTGGGTTGGCCACCAATAAGATCATTTACGAATAATACATTGGCCATCACTTCAAGAAACAATTATGAAGTTGAAGGAAAACCGGCTCCTGGTGCTCTATTTATCAAGGTCAGCATGGATGGTGCTCCTTATTTGTGGAAGATAGACCTAAGAACTTATGCTGCATATCAATGTCTCTCTTATGCTCTTGAGAAGATGTTCTGAAACTCACATTTTATTTTAGACCTTGTTGCTTTTAGGTTGATTTCTAGGCATAAAGAAGTGGATAATTTATTTTGGAAATTTTTATTTATTTTTTTTTAATAAAGGAACTGAATTTTATTGTTGGCGGAGTAATAGGCATGTGTTTTGTATTGGTAGAGAAACATGAGTGGAGAGGAATTGACCTTTTATTTTGTAATTTCGTTATTAAGTATTTATTAGCTAGGGATCATGAAGCCATCTTCCTTTTTTTGCACTTCGTTTGAACAAATATTTTTTGTATTACAATTCTCGGCACGAGTTATAGACGAGCAAGCATTAGAAAGATAAATAAAGTTAAGTTGCATGACTGCAAACCAACTACACTTTTAAAATTCACTTTATATACAAGTATTTCATTCAAGTAAAAATTATATTTGTGAAGATTGGTCACATGGATGCTTATCATGTAGTCGAGTAGAGGTTTGGCTTACCTTTTTTTAAATTCTTGTCATTGCTTCCTAGATCACATTATTTGTTGGGAATATAATTTTCCTCAAGTATTGTGCATTTTTATGCGAAGCCATATGGCTTCTTCCACATTGATTTGAGATATTTAGGCCAACTTGTGTATTGGTTGATCTCCAAACTCTTCTATTGAACTAAAGAAGTTTAATTTGATTTCATGGTCAACAATGAAATACCAGTTTTAGAAGATTTCTAAAGAATCCATCAGCAAGCTCCCCAGTGACTTGGAAGGAATGGAAGCATCAATGGAACGCTTGCTTGCTCTGATTGATGATGTTTACAATTATGTCGATGATGTTGTGGTGTGAGATCTGACCCTGCTCCTACTTGATTTCCTTCACTGCTTTTTCTTGTATGTGCACCAAATAAATTTTTGGTACTTTCACACCATCATTATAATATCAACCCTTTGAGGTTAAAAAATGAATAATTCTCTACTTTCATTGTTGTTCAGTTTACACAAAACTATCCAAAAGAATGCAATTGGTATTTGGTAGTTATTCCATAGAAAGAATTTGCTCCCAACAAAGTTTTTTTTTTAAAATAGATAAGTATTAATCAAGACCTTTTATTACTATGTCTTAGTATTGATTAATATTTATGTGTCTATAAGTCTAGCTTGTCTTGATGACAAGATATATGAGCAACAATTGCAACATATAAAATTTTTATACAGTTATTAATTTTATTGAATTATTTTATTAAAAATATATTTTATTTTTATTTGTAAAAAATAAATACGTGCAATGCACGTGCACCTTTACTAGTAAATGTAAAAGGGAGAACAAATCTCCTGTAGAGACCTTGCAGGAATCTTCTTGCATAGGCCAACCGCATCAATCAAAGTGCATCACACAAACCACGTGCAAAGCGTTTTTGGGAAAAGACACAAAAAAGGGTATTTTCATGTCACGATTTTTAGTGTTCTTCACCAAAACACAATGCACATAGATTAAGGTGGCATTTGAATTTGATTATTTTGGCCAAAAATCAATTTTGATAAAATTGATTGTATAGAAATTCATGATCAAATAATCATTTTTCCAAATAAAAGTGTTAGGAGAATATAAAATTGAGAGACTCACCTACGTATTCTCCGAACACTATTATTTAAAAAAATGATTATTTGACCATTAATTTCTATATAATCAATTTTACCTGAATTGATTTTTGGCCAAAAAAATCCATCCAAACACCCCATAAATGATCTGTGAATGGAGACAGAATGCCCAATAGAAAAATTCATATAGGCACCTCTCAAAAACGTTTGCACTCGTAAATAAGGTATGTAAATGAACACATACTCCCTGATTGTTCTAGTGGTAGAAAGTGTTCAATTGAGTTTCAAAGTCTTTGTAAATTTGTCCGGCTTTGGGTTGAGCCTATTAAAAAAATTACCAAAATTCAAGGCCAAACCTGCCCCTTTGCCACCCCCGGTCTGAGTAAGGGGTGAGGTAGTTGACTCGGGGGGGGGGAAGAAAATAAAGTAAATAACTAGAAATAACCAACAAAAAAGGAGGGCATTCGGGATATACATGAAGAAGTGAACGATGAGCCTGTTAGAGAACTAAAACTATTTGTGCTTTGAAAGAATAATGGGAATAAACATGTTCTTGGAGTGTTGTTTCTAGTCTCATATGTAGAAGTTATTGGGTTTTTTAGAGGAGTGCTAGCCCTACTCTTAGGACTTTCCTATTTTCAACCTGAGCGAATCTTTCATTGTTAAAGTACACACTTTTTCAATGATTGTAAGACTTTAACAATGAAAATAATCATGTGGTTGGCTTAGATTGAAAGGAGGAAAGCCCTGAGAGTAGAGCTAGCACTCCTTTTTTTTATTACAAAAATTAATGAACACTTGGTCTTTGCTTTTATTATTAAATTTAAGTTCAGATCAATGGCTTGGCCCATGTAACTTGTTCTAAGACCTGACTTATTATGGCTTGCGACGGGCCAATCCTGGCTTGTATTGAACTGGCCCAAGCCCTGTCAAAGCTTAGAACACACACTACTACTCTTGCTGGCTAATGTTCTCAATTACTTGGACTAATTTCGTACAATGGGCTTATTCAGAATACTAAGAAAAGATGAAGGAAAAGCTTGTCTGAGCGCAAATGGAATGTGATCAAAATCTATCTTAGGAGTGCGCGTGGTTCTAATAATCTTTTTTTTTGTAATGAAAGGTTCTAATAATCGACTAGCTCTTATTGTGCAAAAATCCCTTACAATGCATCCTTATATGCTTTTCTGAAATATGAAGAAATACAATTTGATAATGCAATTTGGTTCTCTTTGAGGGGAACCGGAAATCTCCTTTAAGCTCTTCTTTGAGCGAAAGCCCAATAAATTCATAGCACCTATAAAGTTAGCAGATCTACAATTCAGATTGATCAGCATAGCTCGCAATTTCCAATATTTTCTGTTGGAAACGCGAATGAAGTGGCCTAATTTGGCTACTTAAGTTGCTAAAGCAACCAGGTATTGGGGTAGGGGTTAGTGAATTGGATAACTATGACACAAACCATGTACTTGTAAATCCATCCGACTGAGCCAGAAGGGTCTGGCCCAGAATCAATGTCATGGTTGGTTGAGCCTTACCTAGACAATAGGTAACAAAAGTCACCATTTTGACTTTTGAGGCCGTGACTTGGACCCCAGCTTTCTCTAAAGAACCTTTCATGCCAGAAAATTTGAAGAGAACCCAATAGGCCTGTATCACCTTTTGAGACAACAGATTAGAAGTATTCCTCAGAGGGATAAGATTAAAGACATGGGGTTCCATGCCTACATTGTGGGGAAAATACTTTGTCTTGGGTTGTCTCTACTTTCTATCCCTATATGCTTCCCCCTTGATGCTTTCTGACATCCTAATTCATTGGACAAACAGTACCTTAGGGTCCTCGTATATATTGGCACATCCATTCACCAGATCAAAGTACTGGATGTTTGATATTTGAATATATCATTATTATTGAGCTTTATCCAATAATAGGAACCATCTCATTTTTCTGGATTGTGATGAAAAGTAGGAACCATTATCTCTATGAAGTTTCTCTCCCATTGTTCTTCAACCAAGCTCAAATGGTGATGAGAGGCTCAAACACTGAAAACTAGACCAGCCCAAAGCACATTGTACACGAACAAGACCCGGTCGTGGCCGAAAATTTCGACAATTTTTTTTTGCCATATGTGTAAGCTAGATTTGGACACCTTTTGATCTCGTAGCTGAGTATCATCATGTTAATTCATCAAATGGGCTTGTAGGTCAATCTTCATTGCGCTCTAAATTGATTGCTCAATTTTCCAGTGTTGGTTCTTTGTTTTTGAGGGCCATTGTGGACTCAATTTTCACCAAGAGATGGGAGGATGGTTGTCCACCTGTGTAGTGGTTAATACCCACCATAGTCCATAGGAGATCTCATGCCTATCATCTTCCAGGGTCTGGACCCACTATTTGATGGTAAAAATAAAGATTTCTTTGCCATTCTCCTGTCCTGATCTAAGTATTAAAATTTTCCTATACTTTTTAAAAATAAAATTTTGAATTTAAATTTCATCTCTCATTGTTCATTTGTAATCTCTCCACCAAGTCGAGATCAGATATTTGGTGACAACATAAGACAAAAAAAAAGAGGTCCCCCAATGATCAGAGAAATCTAATAAGAGATTTGAGATGGGACATCTCTGCAAAGGAAATCGCTTTGGTTGGTTGGTGAAACAGATTAGGACAGCCCGCCTCTTGCGTGAGTGGTAGGGGTGTGGCCTTCCAAGGGTGGAGGTTTGGGGATCTAATCCCAACAGGAGTAAGGGTTGCAAGAGCCTTAGTGACCCGGCTAACTACTGACTGGTTGACTCTAATGACGTAGGTAAATGATATCTGCCCCTGTGGGGCCCTCAAAAAAAAAAAGAAAAAAAAAGATCAGGACAGGACAGAAATGAACATTTGCCATTGAAAGAAAGAGGTAACCGTAAGATAAAAATTATTCTTCCTTTTGGGATGAGGAAGTTGGAGTCAGTTGTTGTGTAGGTTGCATTGGGTATACATCTTTGTGAAAGATAGTTTTGGTCTGCTTGGTGTTTATTAATGAATGCCTCCACTGTGTTACCACTAGCCTTGAGATTCCTTCTTGTGTCTCTTGATTTGACCAACCCTTAAAAGTTATACCTCATTAAAACTCTCAAGGTGATGGCAATCATACACTGGTGAAATAATCATAAATTGAGATTAATTTTCAGGCCTCTCTGCATCATGCTGAGCTCCTCTTTATATTTGAACTGTTATAAAATCTCATTTCTTCGTGTGTGTGTGTGAGATCAAATTTTATATATATATATACATCAAGTCTCTTTTCTGTTCACCAAAAAAAAAAAAAAAAAAAAACAAAGTCTCTCTGAATGTCCTATATGTTTATGAATAGGTTCCATAGACCAGGCGATATCCAAGTAAGTTAGCAAATCAAATTTTATAAGAGCAATAGTCCCTTCGTCCGTGGAGGAGGGGACTATTCCTCCTGGCTCTAACATAGCCGACCCTTCAACTCCCCTTAACCCGAGTTAGTTTTTTTAACCCTTTAGTTAATTTTTTAATATTATTTTTCTAAAAACCAAGGGTAGATGAGTGTCCTCTAAGGGTGGATGAATCTTAACCATAGTTAAATGGGGTTAGAATGGGGACACATGGCAAGAAAATGGGAGCCGAGACGCCCCTCCTTGTATCACCGACCCAGGAGATGATTATTTTCCAATTTATAATATGTCTAAATTTAATTGTTAGAATTTGATTTTAATTTAATTTATTTTTAGTCCTATTAATTGTTGTATTTGGTCCAGTATACTCAATCTAGTATATCGTAAATTTTCCAAAAATTAACAGTCTCCCCATAACGGCCTCGGATTGTCTCTTGGCGAAGCCAGAAAGGGATCTCGGGGTTCCATACATTGTGCAATAGTTGACAGATAAATGGGAAGAAGTCATTGCATCCCCAGATGTCTTTTTAAGAGTGGAGAGGTCAAAATCATGGGCCCATGATTTTGATTTCTCAACCACTTGTCACCTATTCTATGGAACCCGAGATAAGCCCTTCTGGCTTCGCCAAGGCCCCAAACATGTGCGATCTTGTGCCATCTAACTGTGTACTAACGTGTCCAATCAATTTGGATGGATCCAATGGACTTTGTTCAGTTAGACTAGTCACAAGACGGTCTGTTGGAGTGTTCTAGGCTGCTGACTCTGGTCCAAGGGGTGATTTGTCGCAGGTAGTTTCCGGATACTAGTCCAATCCTCTACGGTGATAATCGGATTTGCCAAATCCGGTTATCACCCCTAGAGGTCACCACGTGTCTCCTTTAACACCCCTTCACAGTGGGTAAGGTTCACCCACCCTTAGGGTTCACCCACCCATTTTTGGTTTTTTTAAAAAAATATTAATTTTTTTTTAAAATTAAAAAACTGTTTTCAGAGTTTTTTTAATATTAAAAACAGTTTTTTAATTTAAAAAAAAGAATTAATAATTTTAACAAAAAAAACCAAAAATGGGTGGGTGAACCCTAGGGGTGGGTGAACCTTACCCACGGTTAAGGGGTGTCAAAGGAGACACGCGGTGACCTCTAAGGGTGATAACCGGATTTGCCAAATCCGGTTATCACCGGAGATGATTTGGCTCCGGCCGGATAGAGAGTCCTGTCACTAGAGCTGGTTTCAGTTCCACGGGCCTGAGAAGAAGACTCGGATTAGACAGGTGTAGTCAGATTCAGTTAGATAGCCTGGTTCTGGTTCTGGACCAAGCCTTTTGTGCCTCTGTAATAATAGATTCTTGGACCATAAGTCAGGGTTCGGTGTAGTTCAAATCCGATAGAGGAGCAGCGGATCTGGCCCCCATTAATGGGCTCACAAACCCATGAACCCATACGGGCTCCTCTCTCACCCCTTGGGTCAGCTTGATTTTAGCAACCCTGAACGGGCTGATCTTGATTAACCAAAATGATCAACTTGGATCACACCACTCCATACCGTGGGGACACACGGTCTTCCATGGGCACGCGTAAAGTGCACTTCATAACGCTCAAAACCTTTTACATGCATTAGTACCCCATCCCCATGCCTGAGCCCGAGCGGGTACACATCCAAATTTGGGGGTAAGGTTTATAGATGTTAAATGTTTACACATCTATAAAACTACTCACGGCTTTATATACCAATGTGAGTTCTCATAGCTATAGATAATAAAATGTGAGAGTTTGACTAAACTCGAAGGAGGGAAAACAAGAAAAAGGGCGGTCTCATTTAAGAGACTAACCTTCAAGTCTGTATTAAAGTATCAAAATAAACTAGGAACTGATTTAAAAATAGTTTTTGACAACTGAGGATTAAAATCTAATTTTAATAAAAAAAAATATTTATTCTAAATTCTAAATGTTAAAACATAAATCATTTCAAACAATCCCTGCCCCACGAAAGGTAAAAAACCCTCCCCCCCCCCCCCCCCCCCTAATGGAATAGAAACCTGCCTGTGTTGTGGAACTTCATTTTGCAACCAGAATAAACATACATCAGCTAACAATTATCTAGATATTGTTTAAATATAGAATAGAACTGCATCCATTACCAAACAACGCTTTCAACTTTGAGTATGGTCATAGCCCATCTTGATAACTTCATTAGCTAACATATCAATGATCATAAAAAAACCTGACAACCCAGCAATAGTAATGGAGAGAGAGAGAGAGAGTAAATCCAAAGCTCATGAACGTAACAGCAACAAAGATAGCCAGCTATTAACCCATTAAAGAGATACAGAAAGGGAGAGACGGATACAAACTCCAAAGCCAAGATCATAGCAGTAACATAGATAGCCAACTACAAACTCATTAAATCCATACATAAAGCTGTAGTTAATGGTGGCGTTGGAAAATGTACAGTCACAAAACTATTACTATTCTCATTAAACCCCCATTAATAAACCCACGGTCTCTACACTTGCTTCTTTATTATTTTCAAATCCCAACGTCTATCTTTTCTCCCCCCCACTACCACTTACTACCATCTCAAAAACCCGCAGGAATTTTGACCAACCCTCGCACCCATGAGATATTGAGACTTTCAGGACACCACGTGTGAGCCCGTCATTCTCACGTGACGATCACACGTGCAGTAACTGGAACTCACGTGCCCAACCCCTCACAGTGCCTGACAGAGAAGACGCCGTTCCAGATCTCGGTGAAAGCTTGAACGATAATATCATAGTGGCTAGGAGAATTGAGCTGTAGGAAGCAGTTGAGGAGTTCCCGGAGATCATCCCTCGAGTAAATATCATTCTCCAAGATCATCTGAAGCATGGAATTCCGAAAATCGAGATATGGGTCTTCGGAATCCTTGACTACGGCGATACTCTCGCCAACTCTCCCGTACCCTCTAACCGTCTTTGATGAGGTCTTTGTATCGTATTGTGGGGACGTTCCGGTCGTCGGAGAGGAGGTGGTGGTGGTATGGTCTATGGAGGAGATGCCTCGTCGGTCCCATGAGCTTGAAGAAGAGCGATAGAGATCGGGCTTCTGATAACTGGAAGATTTGGGCTTTGGACTTGGCCGGAATATGTCGGAGAGCTTCAGCCTACGACAACTGCAGCCTATTTTGACGGTGACTGCTTTTCCGAGGAGCTTTTTCCTTTGGGTAGTAGACATTGTAGAGAAAAAGAGCCTGAGACTGAGAGAGAGAGGGAAGTAAGGAAGGTTATTCAGCAATGGGGACTGGGGAGGGGTTTATAAAAGGGAGCCAAATGCTGGCCTCACTCTCTCTCTTCTCCACTTGAGTCGTCCTAGGCCCTTTATTTTAGACGAGAGTAGAAAATGGTGATAGTAGGACTAGCACACCTCTCCTCACTTTCTTTTCGAGTTGACACGTGCCAACATCTGGCTAAAATTAATTGAGAGGGTTTAATCTATGGGTTGTTAGTCCATATGGGTGGTTTTTTTTTTGCCTTGTCTAATTTGTAAAATGTTAGGATTTGAAAGAATATTTATTTGGACAGTAGGCATAGACTTTCACAGAGTATAACATGAGCTGTTGAAAGCAAAATTATTAGGCTCAGGATCCTCTTGAGTTCAACTCGAGAGAATCCCTCGAGTTGGAACCCCTAGAGGTCGCCACGTGTCTCTTTTGGCATCCTTTAATCATGGGTAAGGTTCACTCACCCCTAGGGTTCACCCATCCATCCTTAGTTTTTTTTTTTTTAATATTATTTTTTTAAAAAAAATTAAAAACTTTTTTTAATATTAAAAACTCTAAAAACAATTTTTTAATTTAAAAAATAATAGTTAGTATATAAAAAAAAAAACAAGGATGGGTGGGTGAATCCTAGGGGTGGGTGAACCTTACCCATGATTAAGGAGTGTCAAAAGAGACACGTGACAACCTCTAGGGGTTCCAACTCGAGAGATTCTCTCGAGTTCAACTCGAGAGAATCCTGTGCCAAATTATTATCCTATCTTTTGTAATTACAAAACTGCCACAGATTTGCATTGAAATAGGGAGCTCCACTTTAGAGCGTTGAAGCAGAGCTACAACTCACATTTAAACATAAAACTTTAACCTACGATAAAAATAACGAAATATGTGAGAACACATAGTCCTCCCTCAAAGAAAGTGAAAGAATGAACCCAAAAAAAAAAATTGGTATTAGCATTCCAAGATGCTTATCGTCTGTAACCCTAGTGTTTAAAGGTCATAATTTGTGGTGTTGTATAGATTTAACAACTATAAAAACATTGTACAAGAGATCCAGACATTTAAAGAAACTGAAGGCCACTGGCGATTTGGTTTCAGTATTCTTCATATAAAGAAGGCCTCAGATTGTCTCTAGCAAAGCCAAAAAGGGCTCTCGGGATTCCATACTATGAGTTTTGGCTCAAACTCTATATATGGGTTTTGTTGGGAAGTTGAAAGTTGGTATGGATCTTACCTGAATCCTTGATGATTCGGTGTGCGACCTGAGTGACCCGATTAATAGGCAATGTGACATGTATTTTCGACAATTTTGTCTTCCCGTTGTAACCCTAGATATATAAAGGGTTTTCTTTGAAGATGCGAGATAAGGGGTTTTTCGAAGGTTTCAGAAAAAGGGTTTTGAGAGAGCTTTTGTACACTGTTTTTCTCTCATATTCTTAATGGATTTCTTACCGTTTTCTCCCGTGAACGTAGGCACCTTACCAAATCACGTATATCTTGTCTTTTTTTGTGCGATTGCTTAGTTTCTTGTTTTCTTATTTCTCTAGATTTATCGAACTGATTATAACACATACATTGTGCGACAGTTGGCATAAAAATGGGGAGAAGTCATTTCATTTTCTCCCCATGATTTTGACTTCTTCCCATTTGATATCTCTCCCCCTTATTCTCACACACTTATCGCCACATGTCTTACTATGTGTTGAGAAGTCAAAATCATGGGCCCCATGATTTTGACTTCTCCACCACCTGTTCCCTATTCTATAGAACCTCGAGACAAGCCCTTCCAAAGACAATCCGAGGCCTATAAAGAAATGCTAGGCAGACTTTTCAACTGGTAGATTCACAGCTTATATGAGAGAAAAAATCTAAACATATTCTCACAATTGATATTTTTAGATAACAAAATAATTGACTTTGTGTGGTCCCACAAATGAATTGACCCAAACTTATTTGTTGTAATATTTAAGAAGGTAAGAGTAGGGATTATGAGAGTAATGCTTAGCCTTCATTAAAATTATAAAAGAAAAAGATAATTCTAACAACACTCTCTTTTAAGACTTTATTTTCATTTTTATTGGACATAGTGTAAAATTAAATTGTTTGTCTTTCTCTTAATGGAAGACAATAGCACATGTCTTTCCAACGAAAAAAGTGAGTTTTAAAAAAAAGATAAGCATTGGCCAAAAGGAAAAGGAGACAGATTACCTCTGACGGCTGCCTGAGCTGGGCACTCGAACATCCACAAACCATTGGGCACCGGCCTGACGATAATTTAGGGGAGAAGTCATTTCATTTTCTCCCCATGATTTTGACTTGTCCCCATTTGATATCTTTACCCTTTAAAACGTCACATGCCCACTGGTTTGTCGATGCGCGAGCGCTCAGCTCGGGCAGTCGCCCAAGGTAATCTTTTTCCAAAAGAAAAATAAGGGAACTCTCCTATCCCAATACCAAGAAAGAAAGAAGATGAGAATATATATATATATATAAAAGGATTTTGCTGCTGAGACCGCAAAAGGGTAGAAACCACCGAGACCGTGCACGGATGCAAAAGATTTTAGATGGGACCCAAATTCATATGAAAGGCTCCACCTAAAATTCCGTGCATCCATGCACGGTCTCAATGGTCTCGACCCTTTTGCAGTCTCAAAATATTTTTTTAATAAATAAATAAGAAGAGCAATGAGAATGACACGGCACTAGGAATTGCATTTGGATCGAGAGACGCAAAGGCTCACCAGTTGTATAGCTACGAAGGACCCAGATCCCATACGTATGGCACTCTACATCTCGACTAATTTACCTCCATGGTTCCTTTTTTGTGCCTGTAATATCATTTCCTCTTTTCCCATCAAATTATGTAGATGAGTGATAGCCCTGCTCTCGGTTGTTTTCTACTCTCAGCTTCAGTCAAAACACTTGTAAAGTGTACATATTTTCTGACTGATTGCAAAGATTTATGCACAGGTGATTGACTGAGGCTAAGAGTAAAAGAAACGCTAGGCTAGCACTACTCATAATCCTCCTTAATATTTGTAATTATTATTTATAAGCCTAAACACGACACAACTCAACTCCATGATGACAATATCTGTAGAGCCGGCCTAGGGGCAGCTGCATTTTGTACAGGCGGTGTTAAAGTTGCTTGCTGAAGTTATAGCCATGAGGCCACTCATTTTTGTGCCATGCTAGCTCGAGATTGAGTCACAGCCAATCGCGATTGAATTCAGGGAGAGTTCAATCACTCCCACAAGTCAACACATGTCTCCTTTGATTAAAAAATTTTAACTCTTAAAATTAATGTTTTTTTTATCCTGAATATCATACCAAGGCCAAAGAGGGGTTTTGGGTTTCTCCCAAATAAGGGATCTTTTAATAAATTTGCAGAAGTTTCTCTTAGGTGCATTGCAATATACAGGACTCATTCACCCTAGTAAGATTAGCATCTAAATGTACATAAAGGACACCTCATACCAAATGAAAAAAGAAAAAAAAGGATAAATAAAAAATCCAAGGATTAGGCTTATGGGTAGGATAACATACTAACACCTAAATTTAATTTGCCTTTGTTTTGTTCTATTGCAGCTGTCCTATAACAAAAATGGTGAAGGTGTATCCCTCATTAGGAGGACATGGTTAATTCCTGATTGATGAACTCTCAATGAATTCATTAAAAACCTCAATGAATTCATTAAATAAAAAAAAAAACTTTCAATGAATTGATAGAAATTTCTATTTATTGTGAGTGATGTGACAGGAGACCCACTAACCCATCTACAAATACTAACTACCTGGAAATAAATGGCATCAATGCCCTATAATGAGCCACCACAAAAAAAGAAAAGAAATGAAGGTAAGAAAAGAGACCATTTTGATAAAATAAATTTTAATTATATGATTTTGACCCAATGATTGAGTTCTTGTTCATTTATTTTTATTTTCCTTATCCTTATAATGCTTCAGTGTCCATCTCAGTTCTCACCCTCAACAACCAGGAAAATAGTCGAGTAATTTGTTTAATCCAATTGGGCGTGCTCATAATGCTTCAGTATCCATCTGAGAAGTCATGACTATGAAGAGGCGACATGGGTTACTACAGTCTTGCAGACTTGATAGAGTCGGACCTACATACCTGTAAAGATAATATGGTACAAAGACTCTTCTCTCAAAGTGATTTAAGTGAAATTTTACAAATTTAAGTAAGTTGGGAAACAATGAATTTAGGATTAAATAGTCTGGCATTACAATAATCATGGCTGCTATTCCATTAAATCGGCTGATGAAGTTGTAAAAATGTTGGATTGTAATGGATGCCTAAATGACAGAGGTAAGGAGAATTGAGTTTGCTGGGATCCAACAATATGGGATAATGGAAGGTGCTATGGAATTTAGAAATACGGGGCAAATTAAAAATTTTAATTGAAGTACACAAATAACATAATCCCACTGAAGAAGAATCTTTGCAAAAAATGTACATTGCAACGTTATGAGCAGCTTATGTAAAGCTTATGTAAATAGGAGGAAATAATTTTGCACCTTTTGAGCAAATGTAAATTTACTAGAATGGCATGGTACTACATAGTCCTTCAATTAGACTCTCAAGTAGGGTTGTCAATGAGTCGAGCTAGGCTCGATTAGTCTCAAAATGAGCCGAGCTTGATTTGTGTATTTGAACTTGTTGAGCCGAGCCGAGCCGAGCCGAGCCGAGTTAAATGATCGAACTCGTTTGTTAATCAAGCTGAACACAAGAAACGAGTGACACACAAGCAACGAGCGGCTCGGTTCAACTCGATTAATTTTACTGTATTATTTAAAATACCCCAATTATATTAGTTTTCATATAAAAATTAAGGAACTTACATATAATTTTTTCTTGAGATAAAACTTAAAAGGTACTTCATCTTTTAAAATTTATAATATCATGTTTCTTAGACTTACAAGAATTGTTCAGTTCTTAAGTTTTTATGTTCAACTCTTAAAATTTTGATTTGAATTCTTTTTTTGCTAAAATTATGGTAAATGAGTCTAAAATAATAGTGCAAACTTGCGTTAACTATAGACGAGCTGAGATCAAGCAAGTATTTGAGGGTTCGAGACAAGCTTGAGCCAGCATATATATGTCACTAGCCGAGCTTGAGCAACACCTGGCTTGGCTCAACTCGGCTCATTTACACCCTTTACTCTCAAGGCATCCACTGTGATTCATTTCAACAATGGTGAAACTATTTTTAAATCGCTGAAAAAATGAAAATTTCAAGGAACAATCACGCCGCAGCATTCACGATATGGAGATTGTGGAAGGCTAAAAACAAAGTGGAATTCAATATTCCGTAACCATAACGAAGTAGCTTAAAAACTTATGTCATTGATTATGCTCATGTACTTAGAGATGAAGACATGGCTGCAAATATCAATGGGACACTACACAACAACTTTGCTCCAACCAATTGGAGACCACCATAGGGGGTTTGGTTGAAAGTAATTGCCGACACAGCTTGGAATAAGACTCATAAGAGCAAGGACATAGGGATAGTAATTCGTGATGGTGAAGGGACTTCATTGAACACACCAGGGCTTTGGCCCACTGGTTGTGTATCCCCTGCTTTAGGGGGAGGTCCGGGGTTCAACTCCCGCGAGGGTGAGAGTCGTTTATACTCTCCACCCGCCCACTAATTCGAACAGATACTAACACCTAACCCGGCGTTGCGGCCTAAACGTATATCTCCATACCAAAAAAAAAAGAAGGGACTTCATTGTGGCAAATGCATTAAAGTGTTTTAATATAGCCAGTGCGAAATTTTGTGACTGGAGCTAATTATTAGAGAGCTTAAAGTGTGAGTTGAGAAAAGATTGAGCTACGTGCCTGAAAACGATGCCTGTAATGGGTAAAATTCGTAAAAGTAAGGGGTAAAATGGAAATTTTCTACTATAAAAATTAACCGACTTAAGCCCACTTGGGCTATGTGCTGGCTATCTTGAGTGTTATATGATAGGTGACATCATCATGACCACACAAGTCATGATGACTCCAAATGCCTATAAATAAGCAAGAATCACTAAAGAGAAGAAGATGGTACAGAACACAAAAGAGAAAGTAAGGAAAGACAGAAGAAGAAGAAGAAGAACTGAGAGGCTTGGGTTGTTCACACCCCAACCTCGAAGGGCTATGTAGACAGTCGCCCACCTGATTCTCTCATCTTCATGTGATGTTCTCCGACCACTTGATGCTCTCCAAGACCTCACAATCAATTATGGTCACCAGATACTCTCTCGAATCGGTCATGTCCGCCTGATGTTCTTCATGAATGGTATCCTTACACTCTGTCAATATCTGATGTTTCATGTTTATCTACTTGGTGATATGTTAATAACACACTACCACTAGCACGACCACGAAATTGATCATTTGCACTTGTACCTGACGCTGTCAACTGTATTCGAGCTACGTTGTCCGAGCTACGTTGTCCGAGCTACGTTGTTTGAGCTACGTCCTCCGTTATCAATTGTACCCGAGTTACGTTGTCCGAGGTACGTCATCCGTTGTCAACTGTACCCGAGCTACGTCCTCCAAGCTATGTTCTCCGCTGTCAACTGTACCCGAGCTACGTCCTCCAAGTTATGTTCTCCGCTGTCAACTGTATCCGAGCTACGTTCTCTATGTCTCCGAGGTACGTCCTCTATGCCTCCCGAGCTACGTCCTATATGTCTTCATCACTCGTCATCTAGAGCACAACACCAGAGCTCGTCCTCAAGCACATGTTCTTAATGACCTCACGATAAGTATCTCCACACTCTTATGCTCATATGCTTATGCTTTATACTGACTTGATCGTCGAAGTGTATGACAGGTCGGACAACTGCATACCTTGTAGAGGACGAGCCCGAGCTGAACCTTGGACGATTATGTACGGAACGTCGTTTACTTCAAAGAGCGTGCCATATGACAAAGGGTATGGATGACGCGCACATGCAGACAAATGTACAGGACATGAACCATGCAACCCTTGTAAGGTACCGCTAGTCCCAAAAATTTCTCTTTATAAAATGGCGCTGTCTATGGGAAGTCGAACAAAACAGCCAATAATGTCCTCTTCACGAAATTGGGGGCTAGCGGTACATATCCTCTCCATGGCATAGGGGCTTGGTCGTTTGGTCCGTAGTCCTCTTCCATCCTATCATTTATGTCACGTCATACAGTATTCCTACACCTTAATTCTTTAAATTTACATACTTGTGATACCAATGCCACACATGCATCCCTAGACGGAGGGGCAAATCCATCATTTGGGTCAAATGAATTGTGAAGTGAAATATCAAATGAATAGTGAAATATAAAATGAATTGTTGAAATATCAAGTGAATGAGCAATGAACTGTCAAAAGAAATGTGTCTCAAATGTAATGTCAAATGACTTATCATCTGAGCACGGTACTCACCATGAGACACATGTGGCTCAATCAAATGAATTGTCATCTGAGCAAACCAATGGCTTATACTAATGAAATGTCATCTGAGCATGGTGTCCCACCACGAGACCTCTCATATAAAATGTCATTTGTCTGATTACATTTATGATGTGTTATGTTATGACGCTTCCGTGCTTATTTACTGTCATCTCATAATATGTTCATGCCCTACAAGTATAGAAGTAAAAAGATAATTCATTTTAGAAGTGTTACTTCTCTCTGTACATTTTCGTGTTCTAACCACTTGGGAGTAAGTTATTTGTTTGTATATGCAGCATGTAGGCTATTATTTGGCAGAGCAGTCTTACCACCAATGTTCATTTTCAAGCACTTGCACCCGTTGTAAGCAAGAGTGGCCGTCCTACCAATGTTTCGTCTTCGAAGATTTTACCCATAATGTATTCTCGGCACCTCTAACGAAGTCCAAGACACCGAGAAGGGGCTTAATGTAATGGGTAAAATTCGTAAAAGTAAGGGGTAAAATGAGAATTCCCTACTCTAAAAAACTAACCGACTTAAGCCCACTTGGGCTATATGCTGGCTATCTTGAGTGTTATTTCACAGGTGACATCATCATGACCACACAAGTCATGATGACTCCAAATGCCTACAAATAAACAAGATCACCAGAGAGAAGATGATGGTGCGGAAGGCAAAAGAGAAAGTAAGGAAAGACAGAAGAAGAAGAAGAAGAACTAGGAAGCTTGGATCGTTCACACCCCAACCCCAAAGGGCTATGCAGACAGTCGCCCACCTGATTCTCTCATTTTCATTTGATGTTCTCTGACCACTTGATGCTCTCCATGGCCTCACAATCGATTATGACTACCGGATGCTCTCTCAAATCGGTTATGTCCGACTGATGTTCTCTATGAACAGTATCCTTACACTCTGTCAATATCTGATGTTTCATGTTTATCTACTTGGTGATATGTTAATGACACACTACCACTTGCACAACCACAAAATTGATCATTTGCACTTGTGCCTGACGCTATCAGCTGTACCTGAGCTACGTTGTCCGAATTACATCATCTGTTGTCAACTGTACCCAAGCTACGTTGTTAGAGCTAGGTCCTCCATTGTCAACTCTACCCGAGCTACATTGTCCGAGCTACGTCATTTGAGATACATCTTTCGTTGTCAACTGTACTCAAGTTACGTTGTCCGAGCTACATCCTCCGTTGTCAACTGTACCCGAGTTACGTAGTCCGAGCTACGTCATCTGAGTTATGTTCTCCACTGTCAACTGTACCTGAGCTACGTTGTCCGAGCTACGTCCTCCGAGCTATGTTCTGCGCTATCAACTGTGCTCGAGCTACGTTGTCGGAGCTAAGTTGTTCGAGTTATGTCCTTCAAGCTATGTTCTCCGCTGTCAACTGTACCCGAGCTACGTTCTCTGTGACCCTGAGTTACGTTCTCTATGCCTCCTGAGCTATGTCCTCTGTGACTCCCGAGCTACGTCCTATACGTCTCCATCGCTCGTCCTCCAGAGCACAACACCAGAGCCCGTCCTCAAGCACATGTGTTCAATGACCTTACGATAAGTATCTTCACACTCTCATGCTCATAGCCTATGCTTTATATTGACTTGATCGTCGGAGTGTATGACAGGTTGGACGACCGCCCACCTTGTGGAGGATGAACCCGAGCTGAACCTTGGATGATTATGTATGGAATGTCGTTTCCTTCGAAGAGCGTGTTATATGACAAAGGGTATGGATGACGCGCACATGCAGACGAATATACAGGACATGAACCATACAACCCCTACAAGGTACCGCTAGTCCAGAAAATTTCCCTTTACAATGTCAAAGAAGATGTTGAATGCATAAATGAGAATTTCAATGGAAGAGGAGGCATTGGTACAAAATATAAAAAAATTTGGAGTTGAAATTAATATTTGTGAGTTCGGGTTGTTTCGTAGAGTGGTTAATAAGGGTGGCCATGCATGTGGTAAACAGTAGAGATATTAGTTGTGAGGGAACCTGTGTGTGGTTGAATGACCCACCTTGGTTGGCAACTCTGCTAGTTGCGGATATAAATGTTGTACAACCTTTTGGCCAAAAAAGAAAAAAATTGGTACAAAATATAAGAGATTAATTTTGAGCCAGAGCTCTGTTCACGGTATTGAAGCGGAGCTCCCTTTTTTGCACTATGTGCATGACAGGTTTGTAATTTTTGAGCTCTATTGGGGTAATTTATAAAACATGAAATTACAAGGTCGCCATTGGGATAGTGTATTTAAACTGAAAATAGAATTGGAAATATTTTAACATGGTCCCCACGCCGGAGGCATTGACAAAGTGATCCAAGATGGGTAAGAACTTGCCCCTTTAGCTCTAATAGCTCTAATGGCATGGTGTGCCCCTCCAATGAGTACAGTCCTAGGATAGCAAACAGGAGGTTCACTGACCATTACTAAACCTTAACCTTACTAGAGTGACTAAAATGGTTCACCAATCCCATGGCTAAAAGTGCTTGGACGGTTTGATTTTATTGCATTGCTCCATCAATAGGTAAACCTCTACTTGAACGGTCCATATATATGAACTGGTCAGCCAATATACAGTCTTGGAGTGTGATCCATTGAGAATGATCCTCCCCTTATACAACATATAAGAATTCTTTTTCCAGTCATTTTCTACCGAGAATAACTATCAACTGGAACTCGGGTTGAAGAGTGAACCGGATAACCCCAAAAATTCTCTTGGGAAGGGGCATTTATGAAAAAAATGTTGTGTTAAAAAACACCCCACTTTATGTTCATAATTACTAAACTACCACTTTCAAAAAGGCAAATTTTGGGTTGCTCTTTTTTACCCGGGCCTTTCCTTGGGTAGTATTGTAGTGTTTATGCATCTAATTGTCCCTTCTCATGGCCTCAAGTTCGGAATTGGTGAAAAAGCTACAATGACCAATACAACCCTTGAAACTAGAGTGTCTATGTGTTGGGCATCTTGTTTTAGCATATTCGGCCCATACATGTCAAAGCCACAAAATTAAGTTTAGCTCAGGCCAAACATGGTGAGAGCCTACCATGAGCGCTGATCCATATCGAGCCCAATCAAGATCAGCTCTTCCTCTATACAACCATAATATAAATATATAACCATAAAACTCTTTTTTTATTGAACAAAAATAGGATCCTTTTGACTGTCATTTTTAGTATACCACCAAGACATATATATTTTTTTTTTGGCAAGAATAACTTTCAGGAGTATGGTTAAGCATCATTTATGTACCAAGGTATCCTTAAAATTATCTATTTTTACTAGTTTTCAATATGTTCTTTATCCTGATTCTCAACTACAGATTGTGAAGTGGCAAAAGGATTAGGTGGAAAACTGTAAATTCTATATCCAAATTTTGCAAGTTTTTTTGTCTTTCATTATAAATAAGATATTGGGATTATTATTTAGTTTTTAGTATAAATTTATTTTAAGTGATAGGAAAGTCTAAAAGAATCCACCACAGGTTGGACACATGACCGCCTTTTGTTTTTGTTATAAAGCAACATTTATCCACGGTTAGTTATTAGGGTTAGTGTGTTGAGGGACAACTTTCACCATGTAGTTAGGGGTTTGGTTTAGCAATGCTACACCTACTCTCTGGTTGTCCACTCACTCCTATTTTATATAAGAAGACAAAATAATATAACATTTTTTTTTGTAGGTTAAGTCACTTTTATTTTATCTTTTTATCTAAAATAAAGAAAAATAATGAGAGTGAACAACCGGAAAGTGAACATTGCTCGAGTTGGGTATCAGGCCGTCAATAATGTTTCAGCTGATGATGGAGCAGAACCCAAAAATAAGTGAGTAGAAACTAATTTGAGGATCTTAAGCATTATATATATATTTTTTTGGGAAACTCGAGGTGTCCCAACCCTTTGGTTGAGGACTAATCCCCGAGGGTGCGTTGAGAGCCTGCAACCCGCTACACAAGGTAAGCCCTGAAAACTCATGGCTTACCCCAAAGGGGAATGAGAAGTCCTTCCGCTTCATGAGGCATTCTATGACTTAACATGTAAGGTTAAGAGCATCTCCAACCGGGCCCTATAACTCTAAATATAGAGTCTTTCCAACTCCAACCGAGCTCTATATTTAGAGGCCGGCCTCTATATTGCTACAGCTACAGTGAGCCTCTATATTTAGAGGTTGGGAGAGAAAATAGAGATGGCGTCTACAACACTAATCACATTCTTACAGTACTACTTGTGTCCTCTTTTTGTCTTTCAATCTTTGTTAAAATACTGATCGTGTCATTTTACCTTTTGACAACCCTTAACCGTGGTTAAGATTCACTCACTCATCTTTGGTTTTTTTTTTAATATTAATTATTTTAAAAAATTAAAAAATTGTTTTTAATATTAAAAAACTCTAGAAACAATTTTTTTAATTTAAAAAAAAATAATATTTAAAAAAAACCAAAGATGGGTGGATAAATCTTAACCACGGTTAAGGGGTATCAAAAGGAATACGTGTCGACCTCAAAGGTATCCACCCCTTGAGTTTTAGAGTAGGAATAGTGATATAGAGTTTCTTCCCATTGGAGCAAATAACTTTAAAGTGGGCCCCATCTCCTCTAAATATAGAGGAGATGCTGAAATAGAGAGAGATATAGAGTTTTGGGTTGGAGATGCTCTCAGATAGCAAAGGTTCCTGTATGATAAGTCATAAGACCAGACTCCGTGCGCTAGCGCCGTACAGGATCATCATCTTCAAATGGGCCACTACGTTAAGCCCATTATCTGCAGGACAATATGGGAATACAGAAACATCTTCACTAGAATAATAAGATAAAATTCGTACATCTCTCTCTCTCTCGATAGCAAGCAATGGCGGTAGCTCTGCTCGTCCCTCCTTTTCACTCTAATGTTCTGTTCTTTAATTCTTCTCCTTTTTTATTGAAGAATAGAAAGTCCAGTCCCTGCAATTACGCTTCAATCCCACGCTTCAAATCAGATTTGAGGTATTTCAGAATCAGAGCTCTCAAAGAATCAACAAAGGAAACCAAAACCACGCCTTCTTCATCAGAGGAAGTTACAGAAAAATTCGGCCTGGAAGCCGGTCTATGGAAGGTAAAGCTGATGGGTATTACCCACTTCTCTTTTTCTTTCTGTTTTGTTTTGATTTGACGTCTCTGAAATGAGAAATTTGATTATATATATATATATATATACTTTTTGTTTTTTACGATTATTGCAGAATCACAAGCTGAAAAAGTCTAACATACATTTTCAATCAGCCAAACACAAACTGAAAGAGTCTAGTATACAATTTCAATCAGCCAAACAAGGGCATAACCATAAGCCCGTTCTCGAAGGAGTTGATTCACGAAAACCATTTTGACTCCCTAAAAGCTATTAATTAGTTCACTATTTTTATGGATTGGCACATGATTTGATCATATGCTTAGAAGGTAGAGACCCATTGAATTCAATACAATGGGTTTCATGAGGTTTCTTTGCTTTCTATAGAATTATATTTGTTTTTTACATTTTTTTTTTGGTTGGTTGCTGGAACATCGGTATGCATGCCTAGGAGGGAAGTTCTATTAGGAGAATGCAGGACATGTTCCTCTTTCATCAATTTCTTTAAGAGTGAAAGATGTAATGAATTATAAGTTGAATGTTATTTTTATGGTCATTTTCACAGAGAATGGTAAGGGTGTGTATTAGAACTTGAAATCAGCGTGCTACTTATTTATTGTTCATTTTGCAGTGTTATTGTTGATAACACTGTTTTCATAACCGGACCAGGCATCGAACCGGCAGGATGGCCGGTTCCCGGTTCCATCGGTTCGACCGTGTGCTTTTTGTAAAAAAACTATTTTTTTTTTTCATTTTTCCCCATTTCCCCCGATTCTCACTGGTTCCCAACCGGTTTTACCACCGGTTCTACTAGCCGGGTTTTGATGGGTTCTTAAAGAGTTCCGGTTTTGGGGGTTTTGGGAACCAGCGACGGGATCGGTTCCCAATTCGACTGGCCGGTCCGGTCCGATTTTGATAACAGTGGTTGATAATGCTTTTTTTTTTTAAAAATAATTATTATGCCACTTAGTGAGAGTGGGGGGTTTGGCAGACCCCTACATGTTTATTAAGAAAAAGCAATGGGGGGGACATAAAGCCTTACGGCCCGTACCCCTACAAAAACACAATAACACAAATATATAAGACTTTACTAAAAACAGTTCTTACATTACCAAAGAATAAAACTAGTCCTTAAATCGAGTTGATTTCCTAACCTTCCTCTTTGGTATTCCTTGAGAAGAATCAATTGTTGATGTTTTCTTCTTTTTCTTATTTTTCTTTGATGCCACTAGTTGAAAATCGTCTTCTTCTTCACATTCTTCAACAAAAATATCGTCTCGAACTTGCTCTTAACTACCAAGTCCACTAGGAAGCTCAACCTCCCCTCGACCTTCAGAAATTTGACTCCTAGAGGCAGCTAGCTACACATGCTTCTATCCCATTTTTCACTCTAAATCACTGGCCAGTCTGGATTTAAAGAGACAAATTGACTCGCCTCGAATAATCTCTTCAGGTTGGGCAAACTTCTTCTGTTTGAATACTCATCTAGGTTTTGTTGTTAGTAGGGCATTAAGCTAGCTTTGGTGTTCAGCCAGAAAAGGATCCATGATCTTCTCTCCTTCAAAACCTAAAGTGTCCTCCACTTCGTCTAATAGAGAAGGATCTTCAGAAGAATTCTGATATGCGGATAGAGGGTTTAAACTCTTATCACAATCGTCACCATAATCAGTTTCTGAAGGTGGAAGAACTGAGTTCATATTTTGGTCTGAACTAGATCTAACGCTGATATCAGACCTCACTTGGACATTTTCACAAACACCTGGCGTGTTTGAGACATAAGCCACCAAGTTACCTTCGTGTTACTATTTCGTAAAAAAAATAATGAGGCTGTAAGAATTTTAATAAAACATGTGTTACTATTTGTGGCAAATAAGTGCGTCACGAAATTGTAAGGGTTGTTTAGACCAGTGGACTTACGCCTCATGAAGCGAAAGGTCCTGGGTTCAACTTCTCACTCCCCCTTTGGGGCCAGCCCCACATGGAATTTTCCCGAGTTTTCCTAGTTTAGTGGGTTGCGGGCTCTCCTTTCGCACCCTTGGGGATTGGTCGATACCCTGAGTTTTCCAAAAAAAAAAAACTATTGGTATGAATTCTTTTTTATGCATATACTTTCAAATATTGTACACAATTCTGTTAGTTAAGTCATATCCCTCTTTGTTCAGCCTTTTTTTTAATATGTTTGATTGGTTTTCATGGCTGAGAGCCTGAGATTTCTTGGTTTTACTTTAGCTTCAATATCTGATATTATAGAGCTGTTGGAGGTTCTAAATACCACTTTTTTTTTGGTTTTAAGGGAAATCTAAACACACACACCACACACACAGGCATACACTCAGACCTAAGGTAACCGCTAGGGTGCCATAAGGGTAAACCCACACAACCACTCCAAAAGGGCCTGACTTAAGGATGGCTTGTGGTCCCTTAGTATGAGATTTCTTCAGACTCAGCTTTGTCAATTTTCTAATTTTTTCCTCTCAGCAATAGCCTCTCTACAAAAATAAATGTCAGGTGAGGGAAAACAAAAATCCTAGATTCTTCGTCGCAGTTCCTTTGAACGAAAACCTCTTGAGCTTGCATTGCAGCAGCTTCAGTTCTTCAAAGAGGTATATATTCTTTGAATCTCTTTCAATTTTCGTATAGTAAATGGTGAAAATGCATTGACGATTGTCATACGTTTTCATGTAGATGCCAATCTATAGAGAAAGTTTTCTGGTTTTCAATGCTGCAATTTTTCTTTCACTCTGTACAATTTTGTGGATAATTTGGTGATGAATATGTCCTTTGTGCTGTAAATGTTCCTTTATGTCACTTATTTCCTTATTTCTCTGCTCTAATTTTCTCTTATTGTTGGTTTATTCTGATTTGGTATAAATAAATATATCTTCTTTAAATTTAGATACATTTCGAGTATTGCTATTTTTCTGTTTTTTTTGGTCTCTAGGTATTGGCTTTCTCAAGTAATAGTCTCTTTTGTAGGTTGATAGCGTAGATGAACCCCAATTCTATAATTTCACTACTTTGACATTGAATATTTTCAATTACATGCTATTGATTTCCAGTGAATTAGAGAATAATATTATGTAATTTTAACATACTATATAATTTCACTACTTTGACGTGGCACTTACATGGCATTCTATTTTGTCTTCTCTAATACCACCTCACCTAAAATCTCAGAAGTATACCACGTCAACAAAGTGAGACCCCACATACATTTCTCTCTTTCTCTCTCACATAGACACACCATCCTAATCTGAACTCTAGCCTTGCACTCAACTGTTACTGTTTTACAGTGTAAAGAAGGATGATAAGATTCAAGGAAACCACTCAATCAGCTCCACGAGTATAATCGGAAAGAATGATGTCAAGGCTGGAGTGGAGCCGGATGTTGGGCAACGGGAACTGATTCAATGGAGCCAGATGTGGTTAACATCAATCAAAAGGGTAAGAAGCCCTTCAAGTTTTTCAATTTTTGGACTAATATCCAATTTTCACATTTTTCTACGCCTTCCTTTGGTTGACATAGGTTTGATATAATTAATTTTCCTGTAACTTTTGACATTTTAAAATCTAGATTGGTGTTCTTATTTTCGCATAGCAGTCTATTTTTTCGCTTCTTTTTGTTTGATCAAATAGGACAGGTACTTGGTTTTGATAATTCTGCATGAAAAAAACTTACACTCTTCTTAAAATGCAGACAACCTTCAATTGATGCTCAACCTGGGAATTTTTTTTTTGTTGGTCACTCTCAAAGGTATCAAAACTTTGAACACACAGAAATGGTTCAAGATAGAAACTGGGGTCTTCTAGCGTCAAAGGATATCAAGCTACATGGGTGAAATTTGGCATTTAAACAGTCCCAAAATTATATAACCTAGTCAGTTTTTTAGCAGCATTTTTACAAGAGCGTTAAACGTTCAAATTTAAACATCTGCTTGTTCATGTAAATCCCATTTGAAGTAATACAAATGATTTGTATATTCTAAGAAAACAACATCATAACTTACACACCATATCCTAAATGACAGGACATGAGAGAAAACTAGAAACATATCCCCACCAGTTCACCCGAAACAAAGTGCTCACAAGCATCAACCAAAATCCTTTGAGAACATCAAATTACAAAACCCACATCTTAAACCCAAATGCTTATGTGATAACACAACAGACTACTTCAAAAACTCCTAATGGAACTTCTTGAATGGTTACCACAAGGAAATTTGTAAATATTGAACAATGACCAAAGGTACTTTGTGAGATAAGAGCAACAACATTGTCGTTGATTCTATCCTAATAGGTCGAACCAGGTATATTTTGTTTTGTGTTGTGTGTTCTTGTTTGCTATTATCGCTTTACCATTGTCGTTGATTCTATCCTAAGGGGTTTCCGCACAAAAAATTAGTATTAGAGCTATTGGTTTTAGAATGACGACAAAGCTTGCGATTTCTAGATTCGAAGTGGAGAAATTTGATGAAAGGAAAAATTTTGGGTTATGACAAATCAAGGTTCGTGACTTGTTGATTTAACAAGCCTTGCACAAATCATTAAAGGGAAAAGATAAGAAGCCTGCAAATTTGAAGGATGAAGATTGGGAAGACTTCGATTTGAAGGCGATGAGTGTGATCCATCTATACTTAGCGGATGAGGTCTTATACAACATTTTCGATGAGGAGAGGCTTCAGGATTTTGGTTGAAGTTAGAGAGTCTCAACATAACGAAATCGCTCACTAACCAGTTATACTTGAAGTAAAGGTTGTATAATCTCAGGATGGTAGTAGGTATGAAAATTTCCGACCATCTTAGTGAATTTAATAAGATTGTTGCTCAATTAACTAGCATTGGAATGAAACTTGATGATGAGGACAAAGCCTTACTCTTTGTAACTTCCCTACCTCCTTCGTTTTGAGCATCTTGCTAAGACGTTGCTTTACGGAAAGGAGGATATTAAATTAGAGGATGTTACTGTCGCTCTCCTCTCTAATAAATTAAGAAAGAGTGCGTAAGTTAGTGAAAGCCAAGAGCATACTTTACTTATGGAGAGGAAGACAAAGGGTGATAGTCCTAGAAAGGGGTCCAAATCATTCAAGAATGTTGAGTGCTATCACTGCCATAAGAAAAGACATATTGCTTGATATTACTGTATAAAGAAAGGTGAGGAGGAAGAAACAAAATCCTCTAATACAACCAATGTGGCTGATGGAGATTCTGATGATTCGGACGGTGATCACTTGGCCCATTTTGGTCACTACAACTAAGGTTTGCTACCTACAACAAGGTTGAAGGCGGCGTTTAACACATGGTCGTTTCTCAATTTAATATACCTCATGTAACAATAATTCCGTAGAATAGTTACTAGTAAGGGTGTCAAACTACAAAGGATTGTGTTGGTTTCGTTGTCTTTTTATAAAGATTAATTCTAAATTAATGGGTGACAAAAGTTGATTTAAACTAAATTAAACTAAAACAAGAATTAAATTATTGACTTCTAATTATGGAATCAACTTGTGGGTTTTTGTGATCCTTTGGAGAGAAGACCTACGTTTGAATCCATTATTATTCTTATAACTAATCCTGAATTGAATCTATTTAGATTTCTCGAAGTGTAAACATTAAAGTGAGAGTGACTACAAGTCCCTACTCATTAGATCGAGAAAGATACAGATGATCAAATCATAGACATGTCTTATCTTCGGTTAGCATGAATGATACACATTAAACTAGGATAGTGAAATCACTCATATTCCCTAAGCATAAAACATCTTAGCATTTAATCTCTTGAACAATTAAGACTATTGCATAAAACTCATATTAATAATCACATAAAATTAATAACAGTGATTTCAATCTCAATTTTAATGACACCTAAGACAAGGATAAAACTCTATTGAAATCGAATATAATCAATTAATCTGGTTGTTTCACAACCCTCTTATTATGCAATTAATATTTACAATTGAGAGATTTAAATAAAAACAAAACAAAGATATAGTTACTTAGCTAGGGTTTCATTTGTTAGCCTTTAGGTTTCAACCTAAGATAATATCATTGATTTTGATGATAATACAATAATGTAATGTCATTTGTGTTACTAATGCTTTTATTCAGTTTAAGTTTAATTCAATTTATAAAGTGCATTAGCAAACCATTCAAGGCAAAAACATGAAAATGACACCAAGCATGAAAGGATTCCTCTATCAAGCTAATTGAAGATCTAAAGCTAAAATGTCAAGATCAAGTTGAAGATGAAGAAGTCATCTTGGTCAAAGAAGCTTAAAGATGAAATCGAATAAGATGACTCAAGATCAAGATAGAAGACTCTCAAGAAGGTTTAATTGTTTTATATTTTAGTATGAGAGTGTCTACGACTTATGTAAAAAGTCTTCAAAGTTTGGTTGATTGAAAGCTCAAAAACTAGATTGACCTTAGGAGCCTAAGATCAGAATTGAATAACTTTCTAAGGCCCTACGATATAATAAAGAATAACCAAAATCATGATAAAGATGAGGCAAAAGACCAAGGAATTCATTCCCATTGTTTAGGTCTGATCAAGATGAGATTATAGAGAAAATCAATTAATCTCGTCGACGAAATCCCAGACGTATTGAAATCTCGTTAACGAAATCATCTGCAAAGCTACTGTTTTCATTTTTAGCTACATCTCATCGACGAATTCAGAGGGTCACTCCAATCTCGTCGATGAAATCATGCGGATCTCAGAAAAAGACAGTAATGACTAGTTTTCAACGGTCATATCTTTTCCAACGGTCATATCCCAGGCGCATTTAATTTTCCAAGAATTTTTTTGATCGGTAATAATAATTTTATAAACAGGAAGGAGATTCACAAATTATGAATCCCCAAGATACAACATAAAAACTACACTAAGCATAACACAAAAACAAACAACCCCTCCCCTATCACGATTACAATATGACCTCGTCAAACCCTATTTCAACTAAGTCAAACTTAGCGGAGACCCAATCTTGTAACAACGCGCGAGTGCAATTACTCACTCTCTCCCAGGTCAACTCGGAATTCTCGAACACCCTCTTGTTCCACTCTTTCCACAAAGATCATGAAACTACCCCTGGAATAAAGGGCCATACGAGATCCACCGAGCTATCTAACGAGGCTGAGAGCCAACCGGACAACAACGCCTGATAAGAAGCGGGAAATACTGATAAGTGCTTAATTTTGCTTAATTATTCTTATTTAAATAAGCATTATCATAATTTTGTGGTTTATATCTTTATTTTTACACGTAAAGTGGTGTAGTCTCTTCTCACCATTGCGTTGTCCTCTTTATCTTAATTTTTATGATATATTTGCATGTATTCATATATGTTTGGGAAGGCCGCATGAAAAATATTTTTAAGAGAGACTTATTACGTGTATTTATTTTTTTTTGCAGGAATTCTAACCTCGGACCACTCTCAGGATCCAAGAACCTCAAAGTTTTAAAGAACTCATGTTCAACTCAAAGATCTAAAGGAGGTAGAGCCTAAAGGACAAAGCCTGAAGAAGATAAAGTCTAAAGAAGTTCCATAGAAGAAAAAGCCCAAAAGTCCATGTTCAACACAAAAGCCTAAGAGCCTAAAAGCCCAAAAGCCCAAAGAAAGAAAGGAGTGTACACTAGCTTAGGGGGATGAATTTGGTAGATAGGAGAATAATTCTAAGTTTGGAAAAATCCAAAAAGGTGGCTTTAGAGTGTTTCTATTATATAGAGAAGAAGAATGGAAAGTCAAAAAGTGTCATCTCATTTTTCCTTTTTAAGTGAATCTAAGAAAAGAGGAAGGAAACAAAAAGTTACCAAAAAGAAAAAAAGGGCAGCCCTATAAAACCCTCCTTGGACGTCCCTACACTCCACTTTGACTTTGCTTGAGTTCTCTCTCCTCTCTTCTCTCTCCTCTCTCTTGCTCTCTTGTCCTTTAGTGGTCTTCTTCTTTTTTGAGTTATTTGATTGTAGGGTTGGAAAAATCATTAAGGATGATGACAACTCCAATCATGGTTGGCTAAACACCCTTCTAAGGTTAGAGATTTGAAATCTTTTTCCAATTTATGTGGACGATGTGGATGGTTTGATCATTAATTTTAATTGAATAATTTTCTTAGTTTGGTTAATTATTCTTCTCTATATGCTCTTTGATTTCGTATGATCTATTGATATACGGAATGCTTGAATCCCCTATGAGTTAGATACAAAGTACTCTTCAAATATATCTAATTATTCAATTGAATTTAATGGTCAGTGGTTTTATCGTAGTATTTTCCATCTAGATTAAATTATTATTTAATTATAGATGTGTTTCATCCAAATATAAGCATAAGGAGGGATAGATAGATTTTCCTGAAGCCTTAGACCTCTTTCTCATGCTTTATATTTTTAGTGATTTTTGCTCAATTCTCATTGAGTGGAAAACCGATTTTTAATCTCTCTTCTCTTTAGATTTCGTTTCCTTAATTCTTGTTGCACAATAGTCAATCCCTGTGGATTCGACCCTGTGCTCTCCAGACACATCAATTGTTTCACTTGTGCACTTGCAAGTATATTATTTTTACTCTTGATTTTATATCCATTAATTTGGATTAAATTAAGTTGTAACAAATACCCACGCGACCCCAAGTTAAGGCAGAAAATACCACCAAAGCCGCTTCGCAAACGGGCAATGAATCAATAGACGATCAACCGATTCCTCCTCCACCAGACACATACAACAACGATTAGGAAGACTCCATCATCTCTTTATCAAATTGTCCAAGGTCAAGATCTTGTCCAAATAAGCCAACCGAAGGAAGATAGAGACTTTGGAAGACAACCCATTGAACCAAACCAACTTACTCGGGAACGCCACTATACCTCCTAGATTAGCTTCCTACAAATAAGCTTTCACAGAAAGCCGCCCACTAGAGTTGGTGACCTAGACCCGGCGATCCCTAACGGACTCCCCCATATTCACTGACTCGAGCAAGGATAACAACGAGACAAAGTCCAGAACTCCCCAATCATTAAGTGGGTGGCTAAAAGAGAGGTTCCAAATCACTAGCCCCACTCTTCTAGTATACATATCCGTGACGGATGCTGCCTTAGCTGAGGAAAGAAGGAAGAATGTCCTGAATTCTTGCACCAAAGGGCAAGGCCCACACCATTGATGGAACCAAAATTTAATGTCCACCCCATCTCCAATCACCAGACGAGTACATTTAACATACTCAGACCAACCCGCCGCAATGCCCTTCCAAAGACCTACCCCATGCGGGCCCCTAGGAAGCCTAGGCTCCCAACAATCTCTACATCCATGCCGTGCCACTATCACCCTTCTCCAAAGACTATCTTCTTCAACCCCGAAACACCATAGCCACTTGCCCAATAACGCCTCATTAACTGCCTTCATGTGCCAAATGTTTAGCCCCCCTCTCTCTTTAGGCTTACAAACCCACTGCCACCTCACCAAATGAAGCTTCTTCCGTACCACCTCATTTCATAAGAAATCCCTTTGTAGCCTTTGCAACTGAGATGCTATTGAAATAGGAATTCTGAAAAGGGAAAGAAATTAAGTCGGTAGACTACATAGCACACTCTTCAATAAGATGAGCTTGGCACCTTTAGATAACAACGACGATTTCCACCCCGACAACCTCCTCTGAAAACGCTCCACAACCGGCTCCCAAATCAACTTAGTTTTGAATGACGCCCCCAAAGGAAGGCCCAAATACTTAGTAGGAAGTGAACCGGTCCTACAATCTAGACAATTAGCCAACAACTCCAAATTGGGCACCTCCCCCACTGCAAAAATCAAACTTTTATGCAGGTTGATTCTTAAACTAGAGACGGATTCGAAGCACCGCAAAAGGTACCCGATGTGTATAAGGTGTCTTTCCGATGCGCTACAAAATAACAAGATATCATCCACAAACTGGAGATGCGAAATTAGAATCTCCGGTCTACCCACCACAAAACCACCCCACACCACCTCAGATGTCTTCCTAATCATCCTGCTTAGCGCTTCTGTCATAATAATAAATAGTAGGAGAGAAAGAGGGTCGCATTGACGCAAACCCCTTGAACTTTAAAAAAAACCATGAGGAGAACCATTTAACAGCACTGGGAATAAAGGGGAAGAATAACAACACCTCATCCAAGCATGCCACTTTGGCCCAAACCCCATCCAACTAAGGGAATAGTCCAAAAATACCCAATTCACATGATCATACGCTTCTCCATGTCGATCTTGCATAGTACCCTTGGGTCCCTCCTCTTCAGCCGTTCATCTATTACTTCATTAGCTATAAGAATCTCATCCAAAATTTGCCTCTCCCCACAAACGCACTTTGTTCTGGCAAGATCAACAGCCCCATCACCCGGCTAAGCCTAACAGTCAAGACATTCGCTAGAATCTTATATGCACTACTAAGAAGCCTAATGGGCCGAAAACCCTAATATCCACTGCCCCAGCCACCTTGGGAAGGAGTACATTGAAAGAACAATTAAGCACTTGATCAAACGAATTTGATTGAAAAAACTCATGAAAAACTTTCATCAAGTCCTATCCAATAATCGGCCAACATTTCTTGTAGAACTCAATGGAAAATCCATTCGGCCCAGGGGCTTTGTCCCCTGCCATGCCTGCAATAACTGACTGCACCTCAAATTTGTTTTAAAGAGCTATTCAACTCCAATCTTTGGGAGATTTTCAGTGAGCTTTAGAGAGACTATTCAGCTCGTTTAGGAGCATTTTCTGATTGTAAACATTTCTCAACAAGTATGTTGAAATCAAGAATCGTGGATTCTTGTCCTTAAAGTGGGAAGCTTTGCAAAGTCGAGAGAGGATTGTTCTCTTGCAAATGGGCTTGATCTTCGTCAGTAAGAAGATGGCGTTTTGGAGGTGGGTGCTACTGGCCTTCAAGGAGAGATGGGGACTTGAAAATTGGGTTGTGGAATGTAGCCCGGAAGTAGGAATGCGAGTCTGACCCCAGCAGGTAAACTTTCATACGTCCGATTCCGATTGAAGAGGTGGAGGTATGAATCTCTTTGACCGGACTTGAATGGACATGCGATTCGATGCTGCAACTCCCGACTCGGTTAATGGGGTGGCTATTAAGAATTATCTGCTAGCTTAAGTATCGGGGGAAGAGGTATTGCTTTACTCAGTATGGCTGATACGAGGGCTCCCTAATCTAGTAAGGCCCCCTATCCTTCTCCAATGATTTTTTGTGTGCAGGAGTGGTGGCAGTAGCGAAGGAATTGTTCATCAGTAAGAAGCTGAACGACTAAATGCATTCTTTTTTTGTTGTTATTCCAAAAAGATTTTGAGCTTGGGGATAGAATGTGTTAAACTCTGCTTCGGGTCCCAATCGTCGGCCGAACATCATAGCTCCACAACAAGGAGGTTTTGTGAATTACACTTGCTGGATGGTTTCATTACGATGAATGAATGAATGCATCCATTCATTGCATTTCTCTATCTCAGGAGCCGGGTATGTTTATCGAGTTAGATATATATGGTGAAAGCATGTGATCGTCACCCGTAAGGGGATTGTAAATGTTTGATTTTCACCCGGAAGAAGATTGGCGATTAGTGAAAATCGTGGTGAATCCTCTAACGTGTATAGCTCGAGGCGGAGACATAGGCGGGATTGCCGAACCTCGTGAACAACATCTTTGTGTTTACATTCTCTCTTTCTACTCTTTACTTTATTGCTTTACATTGTTTGTGTGGAATTGCATAATTCATTTCCTTTTTAATTAGTATAATTAAAATTCCGCTTGAGTGATTAGAAAGAAATTTTAATATGCTATAGACCCTATCCCCCTTCTAGGGTCCAAACCTTGGGCAATATCATCTAAACCCTAGAAAGGAGAGTTAGTTCATGGCGAAGAAAGAGAACAACGTCTTCATTGACAAACACGAAGAACACATCCTTAAGCCTTCACAGATCTCCAAAACTTCTTCTCTTTAAAATCTCAAAATTCTGAACATAAACTCTAAACTCTCTTAGGGTTAAATGAAGATCAACCTCTCACTTATATAGACAATAACATAGTTGGAAAGTGTTTAGAACTATTAAAAACACTATTCATGCAATACTATTCACGCGGTTACTATATATTCACCCTATTTATAGTTTTGTCACTGAACTTTGAATAATTCTAGAGAGCTTAATTTTTATTGGATTAACCCAAAATTTGAAACATAGGTCATCTAGAATCTACCTTAAAATTTTCATAAATTTTAGATGAAAGAATATGACCAAAATACCCCTCTATTGATAGAAAGATGGTTTTGGCCGATCGATCCGTCAAGGTAGATTTCCGCAATTTTGTTTTTTTTCTCTTCTTTTCTTCAATTTTCGCTTGGTTGAAGTTCATATGAGTCTTTAAAGTTAGTAAATCCTCAAATTAATCTTTTTTTCCTCACATAAACTTGAAATTAATAAAAAGACCGTAATGGAGTAACATAATAAGAAATGGACTTAACAAAATTAACAAGTGTAATTAAAGGTGCATAAATGTGTAACAATTAACACTGATCAACACACCCTACAATTTCTTGGAATAGAGATAGTCAAAATCAAAATGTACAATGGTGTAGTGAGGACATTGACGGGAGTGAGACATGTTCCAAATCTGAAGAAAAATTTGATCTCTTTGAGCATTTTAGACTCTCGGGAGTGCAAATTTTATGCACAAGGTGGAGGGATAAAGGTTCGAAAGGGGGCGTCGATTATGATAATAGGTAGAATAATACTGAATGTTTATGTGTTGCGGAGTAACACAATTTCTGGTGGAGCATCTAAGGAAAAGAAAGTTTCTGCTGTTCCTAATTCTAGCTCGACAAAGAAGGAGCAAGTTTTGGTAAACAAACAGGGTTTGTATTTGGACATGCGGGGTTCCGAATATACGACATTCAGTTTTGATGATGTTTTGCAGGTGGAGTCGGTGACTCCACATCTTTCACATTAAGAGGTGAAAGAGAGGGTGGAGAAGTCTAAGAGTTGCTTAGACTTACTCCAAGTTTGACGCGGTGGAGTCTTGCATTTGGTTGGAATATGTTGGTGAAAACGAGATAGCGCATCAAAGGATGTTCGCGATATTCTCGCAAAGGTGGAGATTTGTATAGTTTGGCTTGAATGGGAATTTTCTGGAAGCGTCCGTTCGATCGGGGGTCAAGACCCGATTGATCGTAGGTGGCCGATCAATCGGAATTTGCACACAGCTCCAGTTTTCAATAAGTTTGCATCAAGTCCAATCCGATCAATCAGATACTAAGTTCCGATCGATCGGCTGTGTGGAGATTTCAATTCCATGAGTTCTTTTTTAGGATGGATCCTTGGGGGTATAAATAGGTTATTTTGACCTAGGGTTTGTAGGCTTTGAGAAACTAAAAAAAAGAGGTTTAGGAAAGAGGGTTGGTGATGTAAAGAAAAGAAGTTAGTATCAAGCTTGGGCAAGGGTTGGGAGAACAAGAAGACTTGTGTAAGAGAGAGCATTGTGGGCTTTCCTTGGGTTTGATCTTCGTTGTAGGTTAATCTTCTCTGTTTTATTCTTCTCTTGGATTAGTGAAGTTTACTTTGATTGCTTTGATCGGGTGTATTTTCCTTTGTGGTGTGTGTTCAATTGTTTGCTAATATCAATTTACCATTATCGTTGACTCTATCTTAAGGGGATTCCGCACTACATTATATGCGTATTGTCGTATAATACCTATTTAATACACAAATTATGTATTAAACGCGTACAATACACGTATTTTTGCCATTCTTTTACCGTGTCAAACACATATTCCCTATTAAATGATTGATATTTGTTAATATCATGATTTTATTTATATATTTTAAATTATTAATTCTTTTTAATTTTTCCGTACTTTTACTGTGTTTTTATCGTATAACACCCATACTTCCCGGATCATTGTCGTATTATACTCGTACTTGTACGTGGTAACTATGCTTCCAACAGTGCATATCTGAATAATAAAAATCTCACTCTCGTTGATATGTGATGCAAGTCCATATCCCTGATGTACAAGATCCAAAAAATTCAGCCTCTGAATTATCCTTGGTTAGGGAATAATGATAGTACACCTTTAAATTTAAACTCAAAGACACAATAATCTATATATCATACTGCAATTCTATATTTGAATTCTTTTCGAGGATTGTATTTTACATTGACTTAGAGGTAATTACTTCATTGAAGGCCATAAACAATGCACACAAAAGTAGGATCTGATTCAAACACAAACAGATGTCTACTCAAAAACTACAACTTGGATAGTATAGAAAGCGATGTTGTCAATCTAGAAAGTATCAGTGTAGATGTTCTCGCCATTTTTGTATATCCAAGAAGAGGGAAGTAACCCAAGCGAATCGCAACTATAGGTTTTAAATTTGAGCCTCAAAAGTGAAAAATAAGAGCTAAAAAAATACTGATCATATGCACTAAAATCAAACCCATGGGGATATCATCAAGCATTGATTGATCCAAATTGCTCAAGTTTGATATAAATTGGATCAAGTATGGCTGATGTATTATTGCATTCAACCACGAGGACTTATGTTTGAGTCCAGCTTACCCACCAAAAAAACATGAAGTTGCTTCTAGGAAGGAATGTAACTTTGAATTTGCTATTTACATGGAATCATAGCAGACCCTCTATCAAAGAGAAAATGATCATAGTATCTTTCAACTTTCCAAAACACAAGCATTGACAGGAGTATTGTAACTTAGTTTAGAGTAACTTCCAACTATTAGAAGCTTTGAATATTAAACAGGTTTCCAAAGAGAAATCTTTAAAAACCCCATATACGTACCTGTTCTAGTTTTAAGAGCACTGGGACATTTCAAAGATCCGTTAATTTGAGTAAAAATCCAAGAAGATCCAATTTGGACAACAAGCTAGCATAGGCAAGGTTCTCCTATATATTTATTACTGGAGGACATAATGACAATTGTTTATGTCCATTCTTAATCTACCTCTACATTGATACTAACATTGACAAACTAATATGAATATTTCACTTTCCATACAAGTAACAGTAGCAAATCACATAATAGTAAAACTTAGGGCTTAGAAAATATTAGGCTCCAAAGTTGAACGTATTAATATGAATAAGATGAAAGTTACAATCATAACTTTTCATTGGAGAAACTCCCATGAAATTTGATATTTATGGTATTTCTTCAATTATTTTCCAAAATCCACAATTTCTATAATATGCACTCTACCATTAATAAAGGAAAGTGAGGCTTTCTTTTTACAAATTAATAGTCTACAACTTGTAAGAACATGTCCAAGTCTTTGTGAAGGAATACTAAAAGAATTTATGCTTATAGCCTTACCATCATTCCATTGCTTTAAATTTCTCTACTTCATGTTAGCCAACAAAAGCTCGTGCAAACCAATAATCATTCAACATAGATACTTCAAACTCGAACAAAATTCACCTATCCCATGATACACCAAGTTCCTGCTTCTGATGTTTCTGCCACACAACATAATCAATGGTCAAAGTTAATGAAGGGATGCATATATAATAAGCATAGGAGATTGATATGTAACATGGATGTCATAAAACTTGCAATATGTCGCTTAGAGGGTCCCAGCTTCACCATGGAGCATCCGTACAAGAATGCTCCACAATATGTCTTTGTCCTGAATAACTTGCAACTGCTACCAATCCATGGCCATCAAAGATTATTTAGAAGAACAAAAGCAATTGCAAAGTCATGCTGAATTGAATTGAAGTTGTGTGCACGCCCGTGTGTGTGTGTGTAAGAGAGAGAGAGAGAGTAGTACAAAATTATACTCAAAACACATTCATAAATGGAAAATAAATAGGTTCTTATGTGTTTTAATTCACCGTTATCATAAAAGGCCATATGAGTGATTCATAAGCGACCCTTTTAAAGGAAAAGATAGAAAGAAATACAAGTAAAAATAATAATTTTTGAGTTTGTATCGATGAAAATCTAATGGAAAGTAAGCAAATCTATTAATTATTAAATAGAAAATAGAATTGTGGAAAACATGCAATATCTGACTTTCTCTAAATTTACTGAGTTCGCTACAATGACCTCCACCTTCTTACACCTTTAGTTTAAAATTTTCTTTCACGGCACCATACAAAGGTAAGGCTAGCTCAAACATAATATACAAATGAAGAAGCTTCAAACATGTGAAAAAAAAAAAACCTTACCATTAGTTGAGAGTTGTAGTCTTTAAAGAGTTTGGTGACGCATATTCTAGGCTACAAAATTCCATTTTAATGGCCCATGTCATCAAAAGGTTAATGAACATAAACACTTACAGTTTTTATTAATCTTTATATCACATTATATTCTTTTTATTCAAAATTTTTGAAACTCAAGCATGTAGATAAGAATTTGTGTGTCAACTGATATATTTAAAATTAGTTTGATGGTTCTGTTTGCACCCATTCCCAATATGAAATGAGAAGGGAAATCCTCTTGAATGGGATTAGATACTCCAATACATTACTTATGTATCGATAGACGAGGAGACTTTTAGCTAAAAAAAAAATTAAATTCTAGCCTTTACCTCCGCAAATTAAAACCACTTACCTTCCAAAAAAAGGAGGTAAAAGCACTTCAATTACTACTAGATAAGGGACCCATACTAGAACCAGAAAAGGTAAATTTATTGAAAATATAAGAAAGAACATTTGATCTAAATGCTTGATAAAAGGTTATTGAGACAAGGAAGAAATGGATTACAATAATTAAACCTTATGAGAAATGCTAGCATAAGCCTCAACTTTGTTGAGAAAATTGTGAGAGAAGACATGCCAAGAATTCACAAGCAAAATACATTATGGTGATGGACTATATTAATATTACAATCCTAATAAGATAATGCTATAGTTTTTGTTAAACGGAAACACAACTTTCGCGTAAGAGAATATTACCATCTTAATAAGTTGTCCAGTATTTGTAGGCACCCCATCTTTTCCCAACGTATACAACCCAAAACCTTGATCATTATGAAAATGAAAATGCTATTGAGAAGGTAAATATAGCTAGATAAGTACCTTTTTTTAGGAACACCTCCCAATGGGGGAGGGGAGTTTGGCAGACCCCTACCTGTTTATTTAGAAACTAGAACCGGAATAAAAGGGGGGGGGGGGACATAAAACCGAACCCCTAGGAATCATCATAATCTAATATTGAATAAACCAGTCATATTACTTCTGATAATCCCCTTAAGTTAGATAAGTACCTGACTAAATAGTGGGTAGATCTTTGCTCTTATCGTGTTGGGTAGCACTTCCAACGTCCATTATCAAGTTTTTCACAAATCCCTATGGAGGGGATGTGGGCTATCTTTGGCCAATCTGCCCCTTCCTCGTGACATTGTTGTCTTAGCAGAGGACAATTCACAATCCGTAGAGTACATAGCATGGTGGGCAGTCTCTCACCTGGTAAGGAAGCGAGTTTATTGCACTCACTGATCTCTAAAAATTCAAGAGACTTGAGCATATGCAGCCTCATGGGCAAGGATTTGAGATCGGGGCATTGCTTGATTGTAAGTGATGTAAGAGTAGTGGGTAGCAGACATTTTGGGAAGGACACCAAACTCGAACATCCACTAATAAAAAGTTTTTTTAGGTTAGTGAGCAATCCATCTTCAGGGAAGGACACGAGACTATGACATCCCTGTATTTCCAATTCTTGAAGTGATGTGAGATTGTAAATCCAATTGGACAAAGACTTTAAATTCTCGCATTCGCATATTACAACCGATCTCAGGGTGTTGGTGAACAATTCTCCTTCTGGGAAGGATACTAGATCAGTATACCCCCTAATGTCCAAATGACCGAGAGATGTGAGGTTGCGCAGGCCCTTAAGTATGGATTCAATATTCCAACAATCTTGGATCTCAATTCTTTTAAGCGTGGTGGACAATCCTCCTATAGGAAAGGACATGAGACGAGGACACCCCTTGATGATCAATTCGTTGAGAGATATGATGTTATGTAGGCCCTTAGGAAAGGACGTGAGAGAATGACATGCCAGGATTTCCAAATGTTTAAGAGACATGTGGTTGTTCATCCCCTCAGGCAAAGACTCTAGATTTATACAATTGCATATCAGAAGATGTTCAAGCGAATTGGGTAATCCACCTCTTGGGAAGGACATGAGAGAACGACACCCCAGGATTTTCAAATGCCTAAGAGAAATGTGGTTGTGCATCCCCTCAGGTAGAGACTCTAAATTTGTACAATTGCCTATCGTAAGATGTTGAAGCGAAGTGGGTAACCCACCTCTTGGAAAGGACATGAGAGAATGACATTCGTCGATTTCCAAATGTTTAAGAGATGTATGGTTGTGCATTCCCTCAGGCAAGGACTCTAGATTTGTACAATTGCTTATCAGAAGATGTTCGAGCGAAGTGGGTAACCAACCTCCTGGAATGGACGTGCTTTCGTGTATCATCCCCACATGTAGGTACTTCATATTCTTGCATTCTTTGATTTCAAGATGCTTAAGCATTGGAGGCAACCCCATCTCTGGAAATGACACAAGACCTGGACACCCTTCGATTTTTATTTTTCCAAGGAATGTGAGGTCGTGTAGCCCTTGGGGCAGCTTCTCAAGTTTATCACAATATCTGATTTCCAAATATTCAAGCTTGGTGGGCATCCCTGTATCCTCAATCGACAAGGACACTAGTTCTGGACACATGCCAATTACCAAACGTCGAAGAGAAGAGAGATATTGTAAACCAACCCCGTTGGACAAAGCCTTGCATGAAAAACAATTAATGATATCTAATTCTTCAACTGTTCTTGAGCATTGCAGAAACCCTTCCGGTAAGAACACCAACTTTGAAAGTTCTTTAATATGTACTAAGGTAAGTGAGCTGAGGTCGACCACACTCTGTAGCACCATTGGGTCACACTTTTCCAAGTATAATTCACAGAGCCTAGGAAGCCTTAGAAGACCACATGTTTCTTCTGCACAACAAAATATCTTTAGTCTTTCCAAAGAAGGAAAGCTATGCGAGAATCTCCTTAGTTTGTAACAACTCCCAATCTCAAGCTTACGGAGGTGAGGTAATTCTTCACCTTCTTCTTCAACCCCAGACCACTCTTCCAACCCCTGCATATTCAAAAACCCAAGTTCCTCTAGTGATCGAAATGGCTTGACTGAACCATTCCCATAGAACTCAGGTCCTACACTCTTTACTCCATGCAGCCCATGTATCTTAAGGTTTTTGAGGGAGGGTAGTTGTCCCACTGGTGGGAGCAACTCACATTTATTGCAATGGTAGAGTTCCAGGCGCACTATGTTACAAAATGATGGATCCCGTATCCAACTTGGGAATCTTGTACCATTGTAGTTGATAATGGTGAGATCTTTAATGTTTATATGAGGTTGTAGCCAGTCGAGTACCCTTTCATATTGCGTATTGACATTGAAGGTATTAGAACTCAACCTTAAACATAGCTCGTCGAGGTGCTCCTTATTCTTTAAATTGGCCTCCATGGCATCACCAACATTGACTATATTCTCCAAATTTGAAATCGAAAGTCTCCCCCGAAGGTTCAATTTGTCCAACTCTCTTATCCTGGACCCACTATTGTTTCCCACAAAGAAATCTGTCAATGTTTGTAAATTAGTCAATCTATCTATTCCATATGACATTTTTTCTATTAAACAACATCCACGGATGTCAAGGTGCCGGAGCTTAATTAGGCTTCCCACGTCCTTAGGTAACTCAACAAGATCATGGCAATGAAATAGCAGCAATGTTTGCAAATTGATGAGAGTAGTTGTAGATTTAGGTACCCGCTTAATGTCAGTGTGAGAGAGGTCAAGATACCGCAGATGTTTCAAATTGCCAATTGAATCTGGCAACTCAGCGATGTGATACCCACGCAAACATAGCACTCGCAGGCATATTAATTTTGAAAACAATTCATGTGGTGCCTGAATAGGCAGGTAGCGATAACTAGTAACATATCTATCCCGCATTAGATCTAATGCTAGGAAGGTGCGTAAACACTCAACTTCATGAAAGGCCTCAAATATTGTTGTCCTATCATGTACGTCTCCAACATATGACGAATGACGAGCCAATTTAGGAACGTTGTATGTCATGTTTCCCTGCAACCTATCTTCCAACCTAAAACATATTTCCCCCGCTACAAATCCAGCTAAATTGTTGATAAGGTCATGCATTACAAAATTTGTTTCATCACGACTAGATTGCTGAAAGAATGACCTTTGGAATAGATCACAAAAATACTCGTCACCTACATCTTCCATTCGTTGATGTCCTTTTGTTTGCACAAAACCTTCAGCCATCCATAGAAAGACTAACTTCTCCTTCTCAAATTCATAGTCCTTGGGAAATATAGAACAGTAAGCAAAACACTGCTTCAAATGAGCAGGGAGATAATGGTAGCTCAACCTTAGAACCGGAAGAATGTCACTTTTATCATCCTGCCATATTTCGTTGTCCAAGATATCTTCCCATTTATCAACGTTTAAGGTAGAGCGCAAGAGGCCTCCAAGTGTCTTCGCTGCCAAAGGCAAACCTCGACATTTTCCCACAATTTTCTTACGAATTACCTCCAATTTTGAATGGGCATCAAGCTCCCTATTTTCAAATGCATGCTTGCTAAACAATGACCAACAATCCTCATCTGATAACAGCCCCAAATCGTGAGAAGGAACTATGCCAATGATTGATGCAACTTTTTGACTCCGTGTTGTTACTATGATCTTACTCCCTAGTGCCCCAGCTCTAAAAGGTTTCCGTAGTTCATCCCAATCACTATATTTCTCGCTCCACACGTCATCTAAAACAAGAAGAAATTTCTTTCCACTAAGTTCATCTTTCAGTCGAACTTGAAGTGGGTCTAGGTCTGTGAGATTTGTTGAACCTTTAGTGGCTGATTCTAGAATTGATTTTGTTACCCTCTTCACATCAAATTCATCAGACACACAAACCCATGCTTTCAAATCAAAATGGTTCTTCATTCTCTCATCATTGTACACTATCTGAGCAAGGGTAGTCTTCCCAGCTCCACCCATACCAACTATGGGAATTACACACACCTCATCATCACTAGGCTCATCAGATAGCAGCAATTCAGTTATCTCCTCCACATCGCGTTCCCTTCCGTAAACATGAGATTCATTTACTAATGAAGTTGTTTGTGTTCTTTGTTCGACTCCACTCGAACTCCCTCCAACTCCCTCTCTCAAACCGAGGCAATCCCTTCTTTTTGCAATTCTGTCCAACTTTTTGGTGATCTCCTTTATTTTAGAACTTATTCCGATATTAAAAGAAAAAACATTTGTACTGATAGAAGAAGTGATGAGGTTCCACACCTGATTCGTATCTTTTTGTGATTCTGCTTCTATTTTCCATCGTAGAGATTCCGTTGCGAACTCATCTAATACATCCTCAGCATCGTAGGCCACATGTTTAAGCTCATCTAGCCACCTTTTCACTGCTCTGTTCTTTATCTGCTTCTCCTCTGCATCACTGACCACGGCCTGAATTTCCAACAACTTCGTCTCCAGCATTTCCAGATCATCTTCGACTTCCAATAGGCGAGCAAACTCCATGAAGTCAACAGAGGCCAACCTGTCGAATAGCACCTGAAGGAACGCAGAAAGAAATGCTTCTCCAAGAGTCATGTTTCGTTGTAAAGGAAGGAAATGAAACAAGAGAATCCGAACAAAGCAAACCAGAGATTAGCAAGTGGTGTGAAAGCCCAAGCAAAGCTCAACCGGTGCAAGTGATGAGGAAGAAAGCCTTGTTATCTTTGAGGCAGTGGTTGAGGTTGGAAGTGAACGCTGATAGGTGGGAGCCTAGAAATGAGATGAGAATGATTGATGTCTTAAAGTCTTCCGACCATCTCAGCTGGAGATGACATCTGTCCACTTTTTTTTAATTGAGACGGTCCGTGGGTACTCCCAAATATACTCCCTAATCCTTACGGATTATAACCAATCACTAACGGCTAGGATTTAAGTTGACTTATTTTATCTTTTCTAATGCTACATCACTCTAATCCTAGCCGTTTAATAACTGAAATAAATGATTTCGATTTGGGAGTATATTTGGGCTTCGGATTCTCTCAGGCCGTGCCAGAAAGGTGCTCTAGGGCAATCACACATTAAGCGCCAGTTGACTGGAAAAATCATTTCATGGGGCCCATGATTTTAACTTCTCCAGCTTTTATTTGACACATGGTAATAAAATGGTGAGATAAGGGGGGAGAGATATCAAGTGAGGAGAAGTCAAAATCAGCGGAGAAAATAAAATGACTTCTCTCCTTTTTGGTGCTACATGGTGCTTAATGTGTAATGGCCCGAGAGCACTTTTCTGCAGGGAGAATCCAAAGCCTATATTTGGGAGTACACATTGGGAGCATCCCTAGACTAATTCTTTTTAATTAGCACAAAGGATTCAAAGTTAACGGGAGTGTGTGGTTTGTTGGGCAATGCTAGCATCATTTTCTTTCAAGCTCATTTTCTTTATGAACCAAACGTGTTATTTCAAAGTTAACATGTGTTGGATAAACAATGTCAAATGGTTTTTAATGAATCGAGTTCGAAATGGTATGAATTGCACTTCGTTTACCAACCGTACTTTAGATGCCAAATTATTGACAAAAACAAACACTATTGTTTTTGTCAAGAACAAGAATGAGGGATTTAAAGCCCCGACATGTCTCAGGTGAGCAAAATCTTTTCAAAATTGAGGGAGTTACACTCATGGTTTTTAATTTTGGAAAAATTATGGTCTTGAGCTCCCTTATTTTTAATTTTTTTTAAAGTAAAATAATAATAATTTATTATTAAATTACAAATTTAATTAGATGTTTATCATTTATATTATAATAGGATGCCTAATAAGTCAGGATACTTAAGATCCTTAACACTTCTACTATCCTATTTAATTTAATGTAGAGAACCTAAATATTTGGACACTTGATAATTATAATTATTTAATTTTAATGACTAAAATATTACATTAATAATACGACACCTAATAAGTAAGGATATTTAAGACCCTTAATCACTTGTACTAAGCTATTTAAACTACTAATCTACTAACTTATCTAGACCAATGGTTCCTGGGTCTTCTCGCCATGCGGGAGGTCTTGGGTTCCATTCCTCACTCCCCCTTTGGTGGTAGCTCCTGCACGGTTTTCCGGACTTACTCGGTGTGACGGGTTGCGGCGCTTGTCACACCCCGGGGATTAGTCCTGACCTGAAGGGTTGGGGAACCCTGGGTCTCCAAAAAAAAAAACTTATCTACTTAGTTTAATTATTAGATAATTCATATAAAAATAGATTTATTTTGGCCAAAATCAAAAATTTTGGGGATGCGATTTCATGAAATTTTGAAATATTTTGAATAAATAAATATTCAAAAAATTAAAAATTTCCGACTTCTGGTTTAAATTGCCAGTCCGAGATTTTAGAAAAATCAGTGCTACACATATTAAGCCCTATTTTACAAAACAAAAAAAAAAATACCCTTATGGGTGATGTTAATGATGTACCAAACTGACTTTTTAGTCACTTTTTATACTGAAGATAAGAAAAATAAAATCTATAGCCTTAGTATGAGAGATCTCCAATTATTTTAACCCCGCCCATAACTTCGGTTCTTTCTTTTCATTTTTTTCCACGATGGGGTCAGCATTTTGAAAATCGGATTGGACTGGCTGGTTGAGCTGGTAAAACTGGGAACGGTCCCCAAAACTGCCAAAATCGAGCAGCTTTCAAAACCGGCCTTTTAAAACTAAGAATCAGTAGAACCGACCGACCAGTTCAATCGGAGAACTAATGATAAAACGGGTTAAAAATCAGAATAAGCAGCCACCAAAGAAATTTTTATTTAATAATAAAAAGGATACGATCGAACAGGAACCATGTGGTTATTTTTTGTAATTTTTTTATTGAAAGATTCACTTACACCATACACACTGCTGGCCTACAACCTCAACTTAAGCTTTTAATCACATACACCTCTTAAAAAGTAATGGTGAGGTGCGAGTACTTGAAGAAGAGAAGGTTCCTATCTTCATGGTAGGCGATATCATTCTATTAATAAAAGTACAAGGAGTATGCAAAACTTTATGTTGACCTAATTACCCCTAAACCTTACTTTTTTTAAAAAAAATTTAATATTTGTTTACTATATGTGGGACCATGATTATTACGTATGAAGAGAAAAATCTCTATTTTGTTGAAAAGGACTCTCTTATCAAATAAGGAGTTCTCTGATGAGAGAGTCCTTACCAAATAAGGATTCTACTGTTTCTGTTCTTACATTCAAATTGTATTCTTACCTGTATACAAGCTACGTGCTGCAAGTGTATCTCTAGAAATAAAAATACAGGTTGTGAGGCAACCTGAAAATTAAGTTGCCTTTCAGCAAACTTTATTCTTTTTGTAATTCTATCAAGAATCCTTATCAAATAAAAGTTCTCTATTGAGAGAGTCCTTACCAAATAAGGATTCTACCGTTTCTGTTTTTACAAAGAATTGACTCTATAAGTGACTCTATTAGTATGTGAAAATCTCCAATAAAATGGGTTCTTTGATTTCTAAAAAGTTCCAAGTTTAATCTTCTTTCATTCTTTTTCTTCCATGAATTAATCGTCCTTGTATCCTTTTTTTTTTTTTTGTAGATTATAAAAGTTCAGGTCAGTTGTTCCATCATCTCCATCTCTTATGCATCAAGAACTTTTTTTTTTTGGTAAATATAACCTTTAGTAAATTTAAAACAAATTAATCATCAAAATATTTTACGTGCAATGCCGTACATTTATATATACTAGTAAAAGTGTACGTCCGTTGCACGTATTAATTTTTCATTAAAATATAACAATTTATTATAAAAGATATAATAAGATTAAATATTATTAAAAAATTTAAGAAGACCAAACAAGCATGAACAAATTATTAGCTCAGTATTCAAAATATAGTTTTGATCGTGGAGTTGATTGGGTAGCAAATGTGAACTTCCGCATTAAACATGTGTCAACGAAAGATGAAGTAAAAGAGCACCCCAAACATATTAGAGAAAATATATAATTGGGTGGGGTTGATAAAGATAACTGTTAATTAACTCATTACTTATGTAGCTATGAAAAAAAAACGTGATCTGAATCTGTAAATAAATCGTCTCTCAAAATAAAACCTTGAGAGAGTCGTATAACATGAACAATCACACATCCCTTAGGATTCACTGAGGGTGCTGGCCGTGGATATTCATCTTTACGAGAAAGCTTGATATATAGAAGAAAAGTGAGATACATCTCCCTCTGAGAACGTGAAAGATGGGGTCTCTAGTCTGTGAATCTATGAGCTTAAGAATGAGAAAACCCAAGTGATGAGAATCCAGCTTAAGAAAAACTCTTCCTTTTGATCGTGTTCTCTTGTTAGGTATATAGATGTTTGAATCCCTTGAATCGACATAGATGGGTTTGCAAAGGATGGAGTTGAGCATTCATACATTGAGATAATGCTTTGATGAGAGATGATAAGGAAAAAGAAGGATTGGGAGCCTAATGAAACCCTTACTTTTGCTTTACTCTTCCTTTAAAGTTTGAAGTTAAAAGGTGAACTTTACCAAAACTCATCATCTATGCATAATTCTCCCAGCAGCACCACACAAGGTGTCCCCATGCTCGTCCTCTTCTTCCCCGTCTAAGTTCCCCCATCTTCCTTTGGCTGCATACCCTTTAAATATTTGGAGTCTATTAGGATTTTGTTTTAATAGAGTCCACCTATCACTAAATCACTTTGAAGAGAGTTCTATTAATATAAAAAGAGAGTGCTCTACGTGAGTTATAAACTAACTATACCTCTTTATTCTTTTTTAAGTTTCATGTACCCTAAGTTATTTATAAAATAAATTAAATTATAGGGTATTTTTGTCAACATAAAGTTAAGGTTACTCCTTGTACTTTTATTAGTAGAATGATATATATATATATATCATTCTACTAATAAAAGTACAAGGAGTATACTAAACTTTATTTAGACGTAAATATCCTTCAATTAAAAATATTAACTTATTAACCTATGGTATCTATTAAAAATATTAATTGAAGTTTAGTTTGTTTGGGAAGTGGATGACAATAAACATCCATTAGTAGATAAGATAAGATTATCTCATCCTACCAAGATAAGTTAAGGCTTTCTTTATCATGAAAGAACTCTTCGTAATTGTGGCAACTATCTTAATATCATTAGAAGGGGGAAGGGAGAAGGGAGAAGGAGATGGCCGGCACTTGCAAGATCAAGGAAGCATTAACGGAGAACAAGCTATGGTACTTGGCTGGACCTGCGATCTTCATCGACATTGCTCAGTACTCGCTAGGAGCCATCACGTAAGTGTTCACGGGGCACCTTACCATGCTCGAACTCGATGTTGTATCAATTGGGAATTCACTCATCATTGGCCTCAGCTTTCGGAATCATGGTATTTATCTAGAGAACATCTCGTGAACAGGTGAGTAAACCTCTCTTGGAGACATCCAGGAAAGGATATCTTTCAGCGATCTCTGCATCAAGTTACTCCTATGTTTCTTTACTCAAGCATTTCATTCTAATAATGAATCCTAGCATGCGCTGCTTTTTCCTATTCCTTTCTTTCTCATTCTCTCTTTTTTACTTTTTTTTTAATTATGTGTAATTTACAGCACCAAGTAGTAATGTTTCTAGAGTTTAAGCTTGATGTAATTATTTCAGGTGGTGCTTCAATATCTCTCACAAATATTGCTTCTGAAAGGATCATTCCAGTGTATGTATTTCTCCCGTTATTTACTCAACTGGTTGTGTTTGCAGAGTGAATTGAAGTTGTTCTCATCAGAAGAGGTTTCTTAATGTCCAACTGTATATATGCAGATATGGTGGAGGCATGAGTTCAGCAAAGGCAGCTTTGGAAAGTAACACAAAAGTGAGTATGTTTTCTCACTGGCCATATTGTCGCATCAATTCAAGCTCTCCTTTCTCTGTTTTTGCTGGGATGTGGCATGCTAATTACATTTTATGCTCGGTGCAGGTGCTCGCTTTCGAAGCTGGAAGAAAGCATAAAATTTGAGTGAACACAATATCTGTCGGTATATCTTCCCTTCATCTTTATGGTATTATAGTTTTCTTTATGATTTGGATATTTTTGGCATCTCTCTATAAATTCAACCATTAAACTTTTATTGGTCTCGTCATGTTTTTTTTTTTTCTTCTTCGTATTGAGATTGCTATTGTCGGGTAAGCTTGGTATGGTTGTTCTATGGCCATTAGTAATTAGGTTTTCTGTATTTGTTGGGATTTTAGTAGAGGGGTGAATTCGATTTTAGGTAATTAGATTGGCATCATGCTTTATTTCTCATACACGTATATATGTTGATGATATATAGATTGAAAACACATTTTGGTAATTATAAATGCTAATGGGATTATATTAGAATTATAAATTGTGTTCTTATTGATAAGGACTCTATTCTTAGTAGATAGTTGGATTGCCATCAATAAAAAAAACCCTCTATTTTGTTGTTCTTGTATATAGAGAAGGACTCTCTATTAGTTGTTATTAAAGAGTTGGATTGTCATCAAACATTAGAGCAGATGAAGTTGGTGATTCTTGGAGTTGTTTATGAGTCGGGGATTGAATGCTATGGGCCGGGGATTCGAGAGTTGTTTATGAGCCGAAATAATGCCCACTTAGTTATTGCATAAGGTAGAGTTAATGAAGCCGGTGAGAGGTAGCTTATACTTGATCAAGAGTGATATCCTCATACTTCAAAAGAGACAAGTCACTAATGCATGTTCAAGGCTACAATTCAATTGCAATCAATGACAAAGTAAGTTCTCACTTCCCCAGAGGGGGCTTCACTGTGGCAATGGGCTGAGTATGAGCTTGTCTTTTATTGATTTTTGAATAGGCCCAGCCTGAAGCCCGACACATTTACATAGGCTTTGAAGCTTGAACTCGGCCGATTGCCACCCCCACTTCAGGCATCTAACCTCTTAAAATATCATTTTTTAGCTGTTAATATTTAGAATTTATAAGCCTCTTAAAAGATCAGTGTGTGAATTTATTTACTATTATATATTAAGTTAGTGCTGATTAATAATTAAAAACTTCAACTTAAAATATTTAGTCTTTTTTTACCACTTTTGAAATTAATTACATCATTTTGGAGTGAATGACTGCTTTTGGTAAACACTCACGTAAAAACAAATATTTTAATTTAATTAAAAAAATTAGTATGTGCAAAAGCGCATGCACCTTTACTAGTATGTATGTATATATATATATATATATATATATATATATAGATTCAAACACACTCACGCCCTATTTTTCATGACTTTTTGCGCAAAGCCTTGTCATCATTTCAGTTAGGGGTGTACACAAGCCAGGCTAGCTTGATTGCTCGGCTCAGCCTAGCCCGATCAAGCTAAGCTCAAGTTTGATTTTTAGGCTCGATTGACCGAGCCGAGCCAAGTTTTCATGCTTGAAATATGTTCAAATTGAGCTCGAGCCAAGGTCTACTTGATTCGGCCCGACTCGAAGCTGGGCTCAATTTGACATGAGATCGGCTCGGCTCGGCTCGAATATTATTTTTAAAGATAAAAAATATTATATATTATAAAATATTATTATAAAAAAAAGAGTATTCAAGCTGAGCTCGAGCCAAGCCAAACCCAGCTCGAGCTTGAATCAATTCAGGCCGAACCGAGCTTCGAGCCATGCTTTATGAATTTAGGCCGAGTTATGAGCCGATTTTCCGAGAACCATTTCGGGCCGAGCCGAGCTTCGAGCCTAAAGTAAACCCTTTCAAACCAAGCCGATCAAGGCCAAGCTCGGCTCAGCCTGGCTCGAATACACCCGTAGTGTCAGTCGTTGAGGTAGACATAGGAATACTAGCGGTAAGCTTAGGTCTGATGGTGTGTTTAAATTACCTCTCAAAAAAATATATAGAGAGATAGGAATCACGGGGTTGTCGGTGACAGTGTAGAATGAAGGATAGTAGACTCATACAATTAACAGAAAATCAAAGTAGAACAATGATAGAAAGTTAAAACTAGTAATTTATTATTATTTCTTTAAGCAATGCGATTTCCATTTTCTGGTTGTGTACACTCCATCTTTCCTAAATTTATATAAAAAGACAAAAGAAAAGTAATGGGTCCATAAACAATGTCGGGATCGGATTTGTTCTAGCTCTTGCCTGACCAGAATCATCTGCCTACGCTTTGCATGTGACATGTGGTGATTAAAAAGGAAGAAGATATCAAATGGGGAGAAGTAAAAATAAACAGGGGGGAAAATGAAATGATTTATCCCCTTGTTATCGCTACATGTTGGACAAAGACCTTAGGCCGGATATTTTGGCCTGGCAAGAGCTAGATCAAATCCGATCCCAAAAGTGTCATACTATTTTGTATCTTTGTACAAAAATAGGGGAGAGTGGATAACCTGGAAGTGGACATAACATTAATCTATTTTTTTTTAACAAAGAGTCAAAGGTATTATACAATCTACTGTTATTATCAAGAGCAGTAATTAACGGACTAGTAGATGGATAAAATCGGATACCCACACCTTGAAGACTTGTTTTTTTTGGTTGGAAGGGTATCAAGTAACACATACTTTAAGGGTATTGTAGAATCCTAAAAATTGTCAACTTTACAAAAAGGATCATACATTCTCATAAAGTTGGAAAATAGTCCCTAAGACCATCACAAGGGCCCTACACATTAAATTGGGCCCAATGACAGAAAATGGGCCTCTTGCGGCCCGGGTTTAAGCATGAAATAGAAAATCCAAATCCCAAGATCAAGACCAAAGGGGCCCTCGACGGCCCGGGTTTTGGGTACGAAGAAGAAAGCGCATAAATCCGAAGTCAAAGTTAAAATGAGCCTTACACCCATCAAATTGGGTCCGTCCATAAAAAAACCATAAACACACTACATGAGTCAGCCCGCCAACATTAAAGCCTCTATGGGTTTAAAACCATTAAAAGAAATGGGACCCACAAGATCTCCATATCAAAAGTCAATAAATAAGACTCTCAAGCCAAAAGAAAAGGGATCATAGACAGACAATCAAAACAAGACCTTAAGAAAGAAATCAAAAAGGAGACAATGATTCGAGAAGAGAAGAAAATATCAAAGAAGGGACTCAAAGCTCTCCAAAAAAGAATCAAGTCAAAGCTAAAGCAATTCTTCTAAAGAGAAAAGCATCTCCCTAGCCGGTAACGCCCTAAGCACGGAAGGAAAGAGAAAACTATTACAATCTCTAAGGAAGATCAAACCAAAGCTAAAGCCTAGTTTTTACCAAAGAGAAGAGAGTCACACAACTTCTTCAAGAGTGAGGAACACGTCTATCGCTCCCTTGTTCTTGTCATCAAATTTATTTTTTGAAACTTTAACTGTTAATCAGAGGGTTTATTGAGAGTGTACCATTTTTAATAATAAATTGTTATTTGATCATCCATTATTTCGTCCGTGAAATTTAGTGTCGATAGGTACCCCTAAGGTGCTATAAGAGTAAACTCACAAACTCACTCAAAAATGGGCTAACTAATAGAGGAGTTGTGAACCCTTACACACCCCATTCGAAGTGAAAACTCAATCGATGTAGGACTAAACATGGGATAGTATAACCCAACTGCAATGCGGAATTTTCATTTTTTAGGTTGGAAGAATATCAAGTAACAGACACTAAACACACACACAGTCCTGAAGATTTGTTAGTTCTTTATTTTTCGATACCAGTCCCAATGGCCTAAAAAGACGTATAACTAGTAAACGGATAAAATGAGATCACTTATGTGTGTACCAGTGATTGGCTAATCTGATGGATTGCCTTATTTGTACACAATAATATTAAAATTAGTCTAATATATTTCATATTTAATTTTTGGGAACTCGCTGTGTCCCCAACCCTTTTGGTCAGAACTAATCCCTAAAGGTGCGATGGGAGCCCGTAACCCACCACACCAGGAAAGTCTAGGAAAATCCAGTCCGGGGCTGGCTCCAATGGGGGATTGAAAAGTTGAACTCAAGACCTTCCGCTTCGTGAGGCGTAAGTCCCGGGAATCAATGGTCCACCCCTTCAGGGTTAAAGTTTTCTTATTATTATTTTTAATTGCGGTGAAACTTTAAGTTTTTTTTTTGGTTAAGGTAACAACATCACAAAGTGAAACTTTAAGTTGATTTCGTCATAAAAGGATAAAGCTTTTGGGATTGTACGGTCTTGTGGTTAATCGAGACCTCGCCTTAGAACATGTTAAGTTAGGTAAAAAAAAAATTAGAATTTTGAAATGGTATGCAACATAAAATATGTATAGAGTTTATCCTTTTTAAGAAGGGCACACCATACCATTGGAGCAAATGATAGGTGTGTATAGAGTTCATCCATTTAAGTATGTGTTTAACCAAACTTTAAGCAATTGAAATATATATGGGAAAAGCTAAAGCTCACTCAAGCACGTGAACCATGGATCGTTGCATAAAATGATGGCAGTTTGGTAATTATAGAGAGTACTAAGGATAATTTTGAAAAACAATTTTATTCTCATAATTACAAAAATGCCACTGATCCTCATTACAATTACAAAACTACCATTAGTTTGAGGCAATTTTCTCCATGTTAAGAGGTTCTTTTTGTTAACTGGGAGAATAAGCAACCCAAAGGCCCCAAACAGATGAAGAACTTAATAGTCTTATTGAAGGGATTAACCCTCATTTATACAATGAGAGAACATACAAGAATGAAAAGCATAATAAAGGAAAGCTAGGAAAGCATGATAAAGGAAAGCTGCCGTTACAATGTACAAATCTATTGTTACCATATACAACCAATATATACAGCTAACATGTACGCCCCCTCAAACTCAAGATGCCTCAAGAAACAACATTGGGAGTTTGAAGACGAAGAATCGTAACGGTAGCTTTCCTTTGTGCACAATGAGGAAAAAGGGAATACGTCTCTTGCCCCAAAACTAACTCGTCTTCAACCTCTTGTTGAAAAACAAACAAAACGTCTTCAAGTCCAAAAACTTGTTAACAATTCGGATAGTCACAAATGGTCAAACGGACATATGGAAGAGGCAATGGCCATAGATTTCAGACGAATAGATGACTAAATGGTCATAGCAGACAATCTGATGGCTTTAGATTTTCAGATGATGGGGTTGATTCAAGAATGGGCAACGGATGTAGATAAATTTATGGCTCTGATACAATGTTAACTCGGGGAATAAGCACCCCAAAGGCCCCACACAGATGAAGAACTTAATAGTCTTATTGAATGGATTAACCCTCATTTATATATACAATGAGAGAACATACAAGAATGGAAAGTAGAATAAAGGAAAGCTATCGTTACAATTTACAAATCTATTGTTACCATCTACAATCAATATATACACAGCTAACACTTTTAAGCAAATACTGGAGTGAATCTTATATATATATATATATATATATATATATATATTTATACTAGTAAAGGTGCACATGTTATGCACGTATAATTTTCTTTTATTAATGAAAAACATAATTTTTTAATGTTGTAGTGCTAATATAGAAAGTACTTTGAAAACTCTCGATAATCAATAATCAATGGACGTGGGTTCAAGACCCTTGACCAACAAGGCTTGGGCAGAAAACCCGTTGCAAGAACCTTACCTTCCAAAAAATAGGGCTTATCATTTAAAGCATGTAATGCTTGACACCATTGGAACGGTCCAGCTCTCAATATTAGCTTTTTTAATCACTTCCCTAAATTAAATATCTAAAGCTCATGGACTTTTGTCGATAAAGGGCCGGTCTCATGCTTTCCTGAACAAAAGTAAGCACACTAAATTCACATATGATGATTTCAATGGCATCTGATCATTCTCCTTATTGGATACTAGTTGGTGGCATGTGCGATACACGTGAGAGCTAGGGGAAGGAGTTAACCACAGTTAATAGGAGTTAAAAGGGACACGTGTTAACCCGCAGGTGTGATTGAACTCTTCCCGAGTTCAATCACGATTGGCTGTGATTCTATTCTTTAAATAGATAGATGAGCAAGGGATAGTTTGGGAGTTAAAGTAAAACATTAAATCAAAGTTTTGTTTTATAAAGGGTAGTTTAGGAATTTTGAAAAAAAATCAGGCTACGCCTGCCTCTCACATTATAATAGTAAAGATAATCTCTGTATTATGCAATTCCAATATCATTATATCTAAATTTTCACCTCTCTCTCTCTCACGCACACACTCACTAATTATTGGATCGTCCAAGTTTAGATTTTCCATACTAATCATGGTTAACTTAACTCCTTTCCTAACCAAAATAAAACTCAACGCTCATGCTCTATCTCAAACCCTAATGCTCTTTCTCAAATCCAACCATTTTATTATCAATATCTCTCACCAGACCACGCCAATTCTAGTCTCTATCACCACCTCTCTATCAAACTACTGGAAAGTCCCTAGCAATCTTGAATTTTTCAACATTACTGATCTCAAAGGCAGTAAGGTTGGCTATGGATCCGTTGGATTTTGTGGTAAAGTGAAACCTCAACTTTTTCAGTAGTGTACCACTTTCTTTCACTTTCACCCAAACCTTATTCCACTAAAATGATGAAATTGTGAAAGAAAGTAAAATAAAAACTTCACAATTCCAAATCTACCATTTTGTATGATTACATTCTTAAAGAGAGCAAAGGTAATTTTGAAACAATTTGTACTTTCTCCTAATATGTTTCCCTCAAACCAAACACACAAGAGAAATTATACAATTCTTTCTTTTCTCCCACCCATTTACCCCTTAACCGAACACATCCTTACAATATCTTTGTTCTCAAGGTTAGCACTCCGATCATCGCGTCGGGGATGCTAATGGTGCTCCGTCAGCCTCCAATGTTAACATAACAACATTACTAGAAAAGGACGGGTGTAAGACGTTTGTTTCTTTGATAGTTAGCACCGGCGTACTCAAGATCTACCAGTCCTAGGTTGAGAAGGGGTTGGCTATGTTTGTACCGTCAAATGAGCCAATCAAGGCTCTGGGAGTACCGACTCAAAGTAAGCTAATGAATGTTTTAGATTTTATAGGGTAGGGTGCAGAAACAACTAATTATAAGTAGTGTAGATCTATGTATTCACTTTCAGGTTTTGAGTTTCTCGGAATTGAAAATTGATAAGACTAAAAAAAAAAGTAATTACGGAGAAGATCTGATTTCATACCTCAACAAAGAAGAGGCAATGCTTGGATATTAAAGAAACCCATTATTCGCCTTCCGTCTGTGCTGGAAAATGGGAGTAACTTTGAAGAAGCTTTAGTGTGGAAATGGTAGTTTAAGAAGATGAAAGGTTAGAGATGGGTAATAATTAGAATTCTAATGTGGAGTAATTTGAGACCAGATAGAATTCTATGTCAAGTTGGCTTAGCTGATTAGAGATTCTAAGTAAGTTACGCAATCATGATCATTTGGTCATGCTATTTTCAAATCCAAGAGATGAAATTAAAACCACTTATTTTGTAAAAAAACCTCAACCTAATACATAACCAATCTCTCCTTTAAATAGAAGTTCATCATTTTTCATTGTTCTCTCCTAGTCACACACACACACACACACTCTCTCTCTCTCTCATATTATATCTCTCTCATGTTACTTTTTATTAATCATATCTGGTTGAATCTCAACCCAACACATGTCCTTGTAACTGTGGTTAAGAAGATATTAACCCAAAGTCTCATCTTTTCTCTAGGGTTCAGTCTCTTCTCCCTAGGTTTTTAGAAAAAAAAATTTACTTTGAGAATAAGAGGAGATTTTTTTTTTTCTAAATCATATTTGGCTGAATCACAACCCAACATGTGTCCTTTTAACTGTGGTTAAGAGATATTAATCCAAAGTTTCGTCTTTTATTTAGGGTTCAACCTCTTCTCCTAGGTTTTTAGAAAAGAATCAAAAGAGAGAAAGAAAAAAAGAACACCTCTCATGTGGTTTTCTAGAATTAAGGGAGTAGTTATACAAAAACCATCTATCTTAAATGTATGGTGAAATTTAAATGGGTTTGTGGTTTCCTAGAATTAAGGAGAGTAATTTTACAAAAATCATTTATCTTTGATGTAGGGTTGGATTTAAATGAGTTTATGATCTAATGATTAAGAGTCCTCTGCTCACCAGAGTCTCCTAATAGCTAAGTTGTGGGGGCACGCGCCCAAATTGAAATTTTGTACAAACAAAAAATTTCTTTGAATATAGCCATGGGAATGGAGATCGAATCACAGCCAATTGTGATTGAACTCGAGGATAGTTCAATCACACTCGCAGGCCAACACATGTCCCTTTTAATCCCTATTAACTATAGTTAAGATTTACCAACCCTAGGTTTCAATAATATAACTTTTTTTTAAAAAAAAAAAATCTTGTCATTGCTATTTTTCTTCTTTAACAAAATAAACATACACCAATTTAACATTTTCTCACTCACACTCTCACTCTCGTCTCTTGTCTTGGAAACTAAATAGAAGAAATAAATAAAAATAAAATATTTATGCAGTGGTACCCCACAGGCTATATTAAGCAATTTGCTCCAAGTTGTTTTAGATGGTGCTATATTAAGGATCGTCCCAATGCCTGTCTGCTTTTGCTCCAGGTAAGCAATTGTCCATGCTATATAGCATGAAATCATATATATAGCATGGAAAATGGATCTTTCAACCTGCAATTGGAGTTGAACGGTGCTGGTGCCCAGGGACGGAGCCAGGAATTTTTCATTGGGAGGGCCAAAATACATGTATACAAAAAAAAATTTGGTTTGAGGGTATGGGATTTGGGGGTTCGGGGGCGTAGCCCCTGAGAAAAAAATTTTGGGGGTAGTTTTTTTATTTTGAAATTTTTTTTTCTCGGTAATACCTTTGAGGTCGCCACGTGTCCTATTAATACCCCTTCATTGTGGTTAAGATTCACCCACCTATCCTTAGTTTAAAAAAAATATATCAAATTTCTTTTTGAACCCTTGTTAAAAATTCATTAACTCCTAAGATTAAAATTATTTAAATATTTTTTTCTAAAATCAAGGATAAGTAGGTGAACCATGAGATTGGGTGAATTTTAACCATAGTTAAGGGGTGTCAATAGGGACATGAGCATAAGGGGACTCCATTGGGGGGCCACTATATATGTGACAAAAAAAATTGGGGGGGCCACTACATCATATAGGACAAAAAAATTGGGAGGGCCAAGTATACTAAAAATATTTTTTTTTAATTGAGGGGCCTATTAGTCATACTAGTATAGTAGGGATTTACAAAAAATTTGGGGGAGCCATGGCCCCCCCCCGGGGCTCCGCCCCTGCTGGTGCCCGTGCCATCTCTCTCTAAAAACAAAGCAGGACATAGGATAGGATAATGCATCTCACTAATGCTTCTCTACGCTAAAAGGAAATGGAATTTCTACTCAACATTTGCAAATGAACTGCGAGCGAATGACCTGTGATGTCTACCAAACCCCTATGCCCTGCGCAAAAGCATCGAAGAAAATGATACAAGGGTGAAGGATTGTAATGTTTTGAATAATATAACTTTAGCTCTTAAAAAGAAATATTAAAAAAATATTAACCTTAAGAGTTAAATTTTTTTTAACTAGTGTTAAATTTTTTTTCTAAAAACCAAGGTTATATTGTTGAACCCAAGGGTTAGTGAATCTTAACCACAGTTAATAGATATTAAAATGGACATGAGTTGGCCTGTGGGTGCGATTGAACTCTCCTGGAGTTCAATTGCAATCCAGTTGGGCGTGCAACATTTATGATATGGTGCAAACAAAGATCAGGAAAATAGTCGATTTTGACCAAATGAATGAGTTCTTGTTCATTTATTTTTATTTTCCTTATCCTTCTAATGCTTTAGTGTCCATCTCAGTTCTCACCCTCCAAAATAAGGAAAATAGTCGAGTAATTTGTGTAATCCAATTGGGCGTGCTCATACTGCTTGATCAGTGTCCATCTGAGAAGTCATGACTATGAAGAGACGACGTGGGTTGCAGTCTTTGTTGAATATGTATCCGTCAAAATACTATGCACTTTCTCTAAAGTACAAAGCATAAATATCAAGCAACAAAGTTTCACAATAGAGAAGAGAGAAGACAAAAAGGCTTTATTGATAAAGTGAATAAACAAAAACAGCCACACCACCACTCTCACGTTTTCACCTCTCTCTATATATAGAAATCAAAACACTTAAAGATAAGATAAGATAAGGTAAAGATAAAGACTCCTAAAAAATAACTATAAAAGACTCTTATCAAGATAAACACTATTTTAACCTTATCTAAAAGATAACTATAAAAGACTTCTACTAAGATAAACTATTTTAACCATATCCACTCAAGGCTCTACTTATCTTATGGATAAGTTAGAGTTTGGTGATGACTCTTAACACTCCCCCTCAACGCCAAATCTCTACTAATGACGCCAAATGCATCTCTGAACTTTGTAAATTTTGATGAACAAAGCCCTTTCGTGAATATGTCCGCCAATTGCTCATTTGTATTAACTGGCATAAGATCAATTTCTCCTCGAAACACTTTTTCTCTAATAAAATGATGATGAACTTCAACATGCTTCGTTCTAGCGTGAAATACTGGATTTTCTGCCAGTCGAATTGCGCTTTCATTGTCGCAATATAATCTGATCTCATAATTTGTGGTTTGATGCAAATCAAACATTAACTGCATTAACCACGTACTTTCTTGTGCTGCCATAGCTGCAGCCCGATATTCTGCTTCCGTTGTTGACAAAGACACAGTTGGTTGTCTTTTGCTGCACCAAGAAATAGCACCCGAACCAAGACTAAACATATAGCCTGTAGTTGATCTTCGAGCCGAGAGATCACCTGCGTAGTCTGTATCACAGTATCTTACAATTTTGCATTCGACAGCTCTTCCATACCAAACACCATAATCCATTGTTCCTTTTACATATCTTAGAATTCTTCGAACAATCTCAAGATGTGGCTTTCTTGGACTATGCATAAATCTGCTCACAATCCCTACTACTTGAGAGATATCAGGACGAGTTAGAGTTAAGTAGATCAAACTTCCCACTAACTGCCTGTACATGCAAGAATCTTCAAGTTCTTCAACTTCATCTATACGAACTTTAGTGTTGACATCCATCGGTGTAGCCATCGGTTTGCAATCAAACATTCCAAACCGCTTCAACAGGTCACTGGAATATTTTTGTTGACATAAAAATATTCCATATTTATTTCGATCTATCTCAAGTCCGAGAAAGTGCTTCAGCTCTCCAAGTTCCTTCATGTGAAATCGAATTCCAAGATTCATGCGGATTCTTTTAATTTCTTCTAGATCATCTCCAGTAATAATCAAATCATCAACATAGACTAACACAACTGCAACTTTGTCTGCTACAAATTTTGCAAACAAACTTGAATCAGTTGGGGCTAGAATATAACCACTAATTGTGAGAAACTCAGCAATCTTTTCATACCATGCTCTCGGAGCCTGCTTCAACCCATATAGAGCCTTTCTCAATTTGCAAACATATTGAGGATAATGAGGATTTTCAAATCCCTTGGGTTGCTCCATATAGATTTCTCGATCTATTTCACCATGAAGAAATGCATTCTTCACATCCATTTGCCACAACCTCCAATCCTTGCTAGCAGCGATAGCAATCAGAACCCGTACTGTTGTTATCTTAGCCACAGGACTGAAAGTCTCATCATAATCTATTCCATACTGTTGTGAAAAACCCCGGGCAACTAATCGAGCCTTGAATCGCTCCACTGAACCATCTGCTCGGGTCTTGATTTTATATACTCATTTGCAAGAAATAGGTTTTACATCATCTGGTTTTGGCATTAGATTCCAAGTCTCATTCTGCTTTAAGGCTTGAATCTCATCTGTCATAGCTTCCTCCCATTCAGGAACTCCTCGAGCTTCTTCAAATGACTTTGGTTCTTCAATCACCAAATCTTTGCCAATCATTACTTGCGCTAGATCTGCATTCACATTCTTCAGTTTCGCCTTTTCAGTTGCATACTTTGGATTTGGCTTTGGTACTCGTTGTGACCTCCTTAAGACATGCTCATTTTCTTGTTCAGGCTCTTCAAGCTGTGAGGGCCGATTTTCTTCTATAACAGTTTGTTGATAAGTTCCAGTTTTCCAAGGGCTTGCACTAGATGTCATCTGTGACACATCCTTATCAACTTGTACAATTGGTTCAAGTGTCTTCTAATTGGAAGTCTCCTCTTCTAGTTCCTCTTCAAACTTTTGATAAACTGGAAGGTCGACATGATCGACTGACCACAATGATGATGACTCATCGAACACAACGTTTCTCGATACATGTACTCGATCTGAAGTTGGATCAATACACCTCCAACCTTTCCTTTCCGAATCATATCCCACAAAGATACATCGGATCGCCTTCTTATTAAACTTGCTACGAAGATGGTTAGGCACAAATACATAACATACACAACCAAATATTCGAAAGTGACTTACTGTAGCCTTCATCTCGTACAGCTTCTGGAATGGTGAAAGGTACTCGAGCTTTGGTTGTGGTAGGCGATTAATAACATGATTTGCAGTCATCATGCATTCAGCCTAAAAACGAGCTGGCACATTTTTCGAATGTAACAGACTCCTGCATGTCTCGGCTAGATGCCTGTTCTTCCTCTTCGAGACCCCATTCTGTTGTGGCGTATAGGGACAAGTCAGTTGTCTTCGGATACCATGCTCTTGTAGATACTTGTTGAACTCTTCTGAAGTATACTCTCCTCCGTTGTCCGATCTTAGACATGTTATCTTATGTCCAAGCTCTTTTTCCACCTTACTCTTAAGATCCTTGAATTTGTTGAGTACTTCCCCTTTCTCCTTTAGGAAGTAAATCCAAGTATATCGAGAGTAATCGTCGATGAATGTGAGCATGTATTTCATACCTCTAAGTGAAACATCTTTCACTGGACCGAACACATCTGAATGCACCAATTCAAGAGGTTTCTTGGCTTGAAACTTCGACTCAGTATAGGGAAGCTGATGTGCCTTGCCATACTGACATCCTGCACATACTGAATCATCTCGGATCTCCAGATCAGGAAGCCCTTTCAACATGTTCTTCTTCATCATAGCCTTTAACTTGACAAATCCAACATGAGCAAGCCGAGCATGCCACAAATCAGCTGTTTCACTCTTTCGAGTCTTGTCTACATAAGCAGCCTCAGCTGATATAACATAGACAGATTCAATTCTTTTGCCTTGCATGATGGGAGTACCTTCGATCTGCATCTCTTTGTAGATCTTCACATCATCGGGTCCGAACACTACAGTGTTTCCAGATGTCGCCAATTGAGAAACAGACACCAGGTTCTTCTTCATCATTGGGACATGGAATACACCTTGAAGCATTGTTGAATCATCACTTCCTTTTGGTACACATACAGCACTGCCTACATGAGTGATTGGCAGTCTCGCATTATTTGCTGTCACTACTACTCGTTGGCCATTATATTGTTTCTTTGAAAGAAACTTTTGATCATCTCCAGTCATATGATTTAAGCAACCTGAATCAACTATCCAATCAGTAGAATAGTCTATTCGATTATTATTGCTCGTAGGCATGGTAACTGTAGTAGTCAATCCGAGTGCGTCGGATTGTTCTTCAGTGATAGATAAATAAGCACTCCACTCCTCTTCCTCACCATCAATTTTCTGTGGTAGGTCTTCTGAAGTTGCTGCATTCCCTTCATCTTTCTTCTTCTTGGGTGCTCGACAATTTCTGGCAAAGTGACCTGGCTTGCCGCAATTATAGCACGTTCTGGTTCTAGGATCCTGAGAATCACGTTCCTTGAAACTATCCTCGCTCTTCCTTGAATTCGAGTTCGATTGATACTTCAAATTCTTTTATTTTCTCTTGTCATTAAAAGACCTTTTACTTTTACCAATGTACAAGGCTTCTTCTTTCTCATTCGTAGAAAGATCAGCCATCTGCTTTGCTAGACTCTCCTGGTTTGCTAGAAGGCTTTCAAGCTCCAAGAGTGTTGGTTGAGTCGGTCATCCATGAATTGCTGTCATAAACCCATGGTACTCAGGTTTTAGACCTCGAATGATAATCCTTCTCATACGAGCATCTGTAATTTTTGACTCCTCATCAAGTTGCGATATCTCAAGACAGATTCCTTTTACTTTCATAAAATATTGAGAAATCGACATGCTTCCTTGAGATACCGAACTGATCTCGTTCTCTAGCAATTGCAACCTTGCATCATTAGATCTGGTGAAAAGGGTGGATATCGCATCCCACGCTTCATTAGGAGACTTGGCCTCTCGAATATGTTCGTGCACCACTTGTTGAATATGTATCCGCCAAAATACTATGCATTTTCTCTAAAGTACAAAGCATAAATATCAAGCAACAAAGTTTCACAATAAAGAAGAGAGAAGACAAAAAGGCTTTATTGATAAAGTGAATAAACAAAAACAGTCACACCACCACTCTCACGTTTTCACCTCTCTCTATATATAGAAATCAAAACACTTAAAGATAAGATAAGATAAGGTAAAGATAAAGACTCCTAAAAGATAACTATAAAAGACTCTTATCAAGATAAACACTATTTTAACCTTATCTAAAAGATAACTATAAAAGACTCCTACTAGGATAAACTATTTTAACCATATCCACTTAAGGCTCTACTTATCTTATGGATAAGTTAGAGTTTGGTGATGACTCTTAACAGTCTTGCAGACTTGATAGAGTCGGACCTACAGACCTGCAAAGAAAATATAGTGCAAAGACTATTCTCTCAAAGTGATGCAAGTGGAATTTTACAAATTTAACTGAGCTGGGAGACAATGAATTAAGGATTTGAAATTACAATAATCATGACTGCTATTCTATTAAATCGGGTTATGAAGTTGTAAATGCCTATATGATAGAGGTACAGGAGAATCGAGTTTGCCGGGACCAAACATGGGATACTGGAAGGTGCAATAGAATTTGAAAATACGGGGATTATTAAACATTTTATTTGGGAAGTGCACAAAGAACATAGTGAAGGAGAATCTTCGGAAAAAAGGTACTTTGCAACGTTATGTGTAGCTTATGTGAATAGGGGAGGAAACAATTTTCCATTTTTTCAGCAAGTGTCAATTTGCTAGAATGGCATGGTACTACATAGTCCTTCAACTAAGACTCTCAAGGCATCCTATGATTCATTTCAACAATGGTGACACGGCCGGCCCAAGCCATTTGAAGGCCTAAAGCTAAAATTCTAAATGGGGATTTTTTTAATTTTGTTTAATATTATTAAAAAAAATTAATTATAAATGAGGCCTTATTAATATTCTAAATGGGCCCTTTATTTTTTTTTAATATTCCAAATGGGGCCTTTTTAATATTATTTCTTATTTTTTTTAATGGGGCCTAAAGTGGAACTATTTTTAGTTCACTGAACAAATAAAGAAATTTTCAAGGAACTTAGTCGCGCCGCAGCATTCACGATATGGAGATTGTGGAAGGCTAAAAACAGAGTGGAATTCAATATTTCAATCCGTAACCATAACGAAGTAGCTTAAGAATCTCTATTTTATGCCATTGATTATGCTCATGCACTTAGAGATGAAGACATGGCTGCAAATATCAATGGGACATACACAATAACTTTGCTACAACCAATTGGAGACCACCATAGGGGCTTTGGTTGAAAGTAATTGCCGACACAGCTTGGAATAAGACTCATGAGACCAAGGACATAGGGATAGTAATACGTGATGGTGAAGGGACTTCGTTGTGGCAAATGCATTAAATTGTTTTAATATAGCCAGTGCCAAAATTTGTGACTTAGAGCTAATAATTAGAGAGCTTGAAGCTGTGAATTGAGAAAAGATTGAGCCACGTGCCTGAAAATGATGCCAAAGAAGATGTTGAATGCAAAATGAGAATTCCAGTGGAAGAGGAGGCATTGGTACAAAATATAACAAAATTTGGAGTTGTAATTAATATTTGTGAGTTCGGGTTGTTTCGTAGAGTGGTTAATAAGGGTGCCCATGCATGTGGTAACCAGGAGAGATATTTGTTGTGAGGGAACTTCTCTGTGGTTGAATGACCCTCCTTGGTTGGCAACTCTGCTAGTTGCGGATATAAATGTTGTACAACGTTTTTGATACCGTTTTCATGAATATTTTCTAATCATTTGGCCGAAAAAGGAAAAAATTGAGACAAAATATAAGAGATTAATTTTGAGTTGGAGCTCTTTTCACGGTATTGAAGCAGAGCTCCCTTTTCTGCACTATGGGCATGGTAGGTTTGTAATTTTTGAGCTTTCCTGGAGTAATTTTATAAAACACGAAATTACAAGGTTACCATTAGGATAGTGTAAGGGATAAAATTCGTAAAATTGAGTAAAATGAAGGGGTAAAATAGGAATTTCTCACTCTAGCAAATTCTAACAATTTAGCCGACATAAGCTCACTTGGGCTATGTGCTGGCTCACTTGAGTGTTGTCTGACAGGTGACCTCATCATGACTACACAGGTCATGATGACTCCAAATGCCTATAAATAAGCAAGAATCACCAGAAAGAATAGAAGGATGGGGCGGAAGGCAAGAGAAATGGCAGAAGAAGAAGAAGAAGAAGGAGATCTGAGAAGCTTGAGTCATTCACACCCTTAACCCGAAGGGCTATGCAGGCGGCCACTCACCTGATTCTCTCATCTTCCTTTGGTGTTATCCGGCTACTTGATGCTCTTTATGGTCTTACAATCGATTATGGCCACCAGATTCTCTCAAATAGGTCATGTCCGCCTGATGCTCTCCATGAATGGTCACACTGCCACTTGCACGACCTTGCAATTGATTAGCTGTTGAGTGCAATCACACTTGAACTTGTGTCTGACGATGTGAGTAGTGTCAAATACGTTGTCCGTTGTGCTGTGAATAGTGCCGAATACGTTGTCCGTTGTGCTGTGAATAGTGCCAAATCCGTTGTCACGTTGTGCTGTGAATAGTGCCGAGCTCGTTGTCCGTTGTCTGATGCACAACGTACCCGTTGTGAGATGCACAACGTACTCGTTGTCTGATGCACAACGTATACGTTATCAAAGCTACGTTGTCTGTGCCTTATCCGAGCTACGTTCTCAGAGCTACGTTGTCCGAGCTACGTTGTCTGTGCCTTATACGAGCTACGTTGTCAGAGCTACGTTGTCTGAGCCATATTCTTTATGCCTCCTGAGCTACAATCTCCAGAGCATAACACCAGAGCTCGTCCTCAAGTGCATATATTCAGTGACCTCACGATAAATATCTTTATACTATTATGTTCATATGTTCATGTGCTTGTGCCTTATACTGACTTTATCATCGAAGCTTATTTCAGGGTGCACAGCCGCCCCCTCAGACTCATTCACAGGTGGAGTTTTGCTAACATTCCTCTACCAACTAAGCAGCTATAGACGTGTGGCGTGTACGGGATTTTTCCCTTTCAAAATGGCGCCGTCTGTAGGAACAATTGGGAATGAGGCAAAGGGACTTAGACAATCGCAAATGACGAGCATCTTCTACCTCTGAATGATGCTTCCACTACATGACAACAATCAAGAGGTAGTTATCGAGTGCATTCTCAAGTGCTTTATCAATTGAACTGTCCAGTGCATACTCTAGTGCATTTTCAATATCAAGTGAATTCTCAAGTGAATTATCAGCCTATCAGTAAATGATCGATGAACTGTCTAATGAAATGTGTCATAAATGCAATGTCAAATGACTTATCATCTGAGTAGGGTACTCACCACGGGACACATGTGGCTTATCTAATAAATTGTTATCTGAGCAAATCTAGTGGCTTATACTAATGAAATGTCATCTAAGCGTAGTGTCTAATCACGAGGCCTATTATATGAAATGTCAGTTGTCTGATTACATTTATGATGTGTTATGTTATGTGCTTCCGTACTCCTTTACTGTCATCTCATAATGTATCTGTGTCTTACAATCGTGAAAGTAAAAAGATTATTCTTTGTTGAAGTGTTACTGATCTATGTTCATTTTTGTGCTCTACGTACTTGGGAGCAAGTTACTTGTTTGTTTGTGCAGCTTGTAGGCTATCGTCTTTGAGAATTTTACCCATTATGTATTCTCGGCACCTCGAACGGAGTCCAAGGCACCGAGAAGGGGCTAAGTGTAAGGGATAAAATTCGTAAAAATGAGTAAAATGAAAGGGTAAAATAGGAATTTCTCACTCTAGCAAATTCTAACAATTTAGCCGACATAAGCCCACTTGGGCTATGTGCTGGCTCACTTGAGTGTTGTCTGACAGGTGACCTCATCATGACTACACAAGTCATGATGACTCCAAATGCCTATAAATAAGCAAGAATCACCAGAAAGAATAGAAGGATGAGACGGAAGGCAAGAGAAATGGCAGAAGAAGAAGAGGAAGAAGGAGATCCGAGAAGCTTGAGTCATTCACACCCCTACCCCGAAGGGCTATGCAGGCGGCCACTCACCTGATTCTCTCATCTTCCTTTGGTGTTATCCGGCTACTTGATGCTGTTTATGGTCTCACAATCGATTATGGCCACCAGATTCTCTCAAATAGGTCATGTCCGCCCGATGCTCTCCATGAATGGTCACACTGCCACTTGCACGACCTTGCAATTGATTAGCTGTTGAGTGCAATCACACTTGAACTTGTGTCTGACGATGTGAATAGTGCCAAATACGTTGTCCGTTATGCTGTGAATAGTACCGAATACGTTGTCCGTTGTGCTGTGAATAGTGCCAAATCCGTTGTCACGTTGTGCTGTGAATAGTGTCGAGCTCGTTGTCCGTTGTCTGATGCACAACGTACCCGTTGTGAGATGCACAACGTACTCGTTGTCTGATGCACAACGTATACGTTGTCAGAGCTACGTTGTCTGTGCCTTATCCAAGCTACGTTGTCAGAGTTACGTTGTTTGTGCCTTATCTGAGCTACGTTGTCAGAGTTACATTGTCAGAGGTACGTTGTCTGTGCCTTATTCGAGCTATGTTGTCAGAGCTACGCAGGGGCGGAGCCAGGAATTTTTCATTGGGGGGGCCAAAATACATGTATACAAAAAAAAATTTGGTTTGAGGGTATGGGATTTTTGGGTTTGGGGGCGTAGCCCCCGAGAAAATTTTTTTTGGGGTTGTTTTTTTATTTTGAAATTTTTTTTTTCTCGGTAATACCTTTGAGGTCGCCACGTGTCCTATTAATACCCCTTCATTGTGGTTAAGATTCACCCACCTATCCTTGGTTTAAAAAAAATATATCAAATTTCTTTTTGAACCCTTGTTAAAAATTCACTAACTCCTAAGATTAAAATTATTTAAATATTTTTTTCTAAAATCAAGGATAAGTAGGTGAACCATGAGATTGGGTGAATTTTAACCATAGTTAAGGGGTGTCAATAGGGACATGAGCATAAGGGGACTCCATTGGTGGGCCACTATATATGTGACAAAAAAAATTGGGGGGCCACTACATCATATAGGACAAAAAAATTGGGGGGGCCAAGTATACTAAAATTTTTTTTTTTTAATTGAGGGGCCTACTAGTCATACTAGTATAGTAGGGATTTACAAAAAATTTGGGGGGGCTATGCCCCGCCTGGCTCTGCCCCTGGAGCTACGTTGTCTGTGCCTTCTCAGAGCTACGTTGTCTGTACCTTATACGAGCTACGTTGTCAGAGCTACGTTGTCTGAGCCATATTCTTTGTGCCTCCTGAGCTACAATCTCCAGAGCATAACACCAGAGCTCGTCCTCAAGTGCATATACCCAGTGACCTCACGATAAGTATCTTTATACTATTATGTTCATATGTTCATGTGCTTGTGCCTTATACTGACTTTATCACCGGAGCTTATTTTAGGGTGCACACCCACCCCCTTAGACTCATTCACAGGTGGAGTTTTGCTAACATTCTTCTACCAACTAAGCAGCTATAGAGGTGTGGCGTGTACGAGATTTTTCCCTTTCAGATAGTGTAAAAGGGGAGCTCCCCTCCACACCATGAAGCAGAGATCCTCTTTGTATTTAAACTGAAAATAGAATTTGAAATATTTTAACATGGTCCCACGCCAGAGAGAGGCATTGACAAAGTGATCCAAGATGGGTAAGAACTTGCCTCTTTAGCTCCATTGGCATGGTGTGCCCCTCCAATGAGTACAGTCCTAGGATAGCAAACAGGAGGTTAACTCACCATTACTAAACCTTACTAGAGTGACACCAATCCCATGGCTAAAAGTGCTTGGACAGTCTGATTTTATTGCATTGCCCCATCAATAGGTAAACCACTACTTGAACGGTCCAGATATATGAACTGGTCGGCCAATATACAGTTTGGGTTGGGGTGCGATCCATTGAGGATGATGCTCCTCTTATATATACAACATATAATAATTATTTATCCAGTCATTTTCTACCCAGGTTTTTCCTTGGGTAGTATTGTAGTGCTTATGCCGCTACTTGTCCCTTCTCATGGCCTCAAGTTCTGAATTGGAGAAAAATCAACAATGACCAATACAACCCTGGAAACTAGAGTGTCTTGTGTGTTGGGCATCTTGTTTTAGCATGTTCGGCCCATACATGTCAAGCCACAAAATTAACTTTAGTTCAGCCCAAACATGGTAAGAGCCTGCCATGAGCCCTGATCCATATCGAGCCCAGTCAAGATCAGCTCTTCCTTTATACAACCATAATACAAATATATATCCATAAAAACACTTTGTTTATTGAACAAAAATAGGATCCTTTTGCCTCTCATTTTTAGTATATCAACAAGAAATGCATTTTTTTTTGGCAGTAATAACTTTAAAGAATATTTTTACTAGTTTTCAATATGTTCTTTATCTTGATTCACAACAATTGTAAGTTTTTTTCTTTCACTATATATTTTTTACTACATAAATAAGAAATTGGAATTATTATTTAGTTATCAATCTAAATTTAATTTTAGTGGTAGGAAAGTCTAAAAAAATCCACCACTGGTAGGGCACATCACCCACCGCCTTTTTTTTTTTTTAAGCACCATTTATCTACGGTTAGTTGTTAGGGTTAGTAGGTTGAGGGACAACTTTCACCATCCTAGCTTGGGGTTGGGTATCAGGTTGTCCACTAATTAATAATATTTTTCAGCTGATGATGGAGCAGAGCCCAAAAATAAGTGAGTAGAAACTAATTTGAGGATCTTAACCATTCTATTGGACTTAACATGTAAGGTTAAGTGGGCAAAGGTCCTTTTATGATAAGACCAGACTCCGTGCTCCAGCGCCGTACAGGATCAACATCTTCAAATGGGCCACTACGTTAGGCCCATTATGTGTAGGACAATATGGGAATACAGAAAAATCTTCAATTCAGTTCAAAGATAAGTCATAATAATAATTAGATAAAAGACGTAAACTCGTACATATCTCTCTCTCTCTCTAGATATCAAGCAATGGCGGTAGCTCTGCTCGTCCCTCCTCTTCACTCTAATGTTCTGTTCTCTAATTCTTATTCTTCTTTTTTATTGAAGAATGGAAAGTCCATTCCCTGCAATTATGCTTCAATTCCACGCTTCAAATCAGATTTGAGGTATTTCAGAATCAGAGCTCTCAAAGAATCAACAAAGGAAACCGAAACCACGCCTTCTTCACCAGAGGAAGTCACTGAAAAATTCGGCCTGGAAGCCGGTCTATGGAAGGTATAGCTGATGGGTATTACCCACTTCTCTTTTTCTTTCTGCTTTGTTTTGATTTGGGGTCTCTGGATTATATTTATACTTTATTTTGGTTCGAAGAAGATTGTAATTTTGTTGGTTTTTTATTTTGTTTTGATTTTTTTCACTAATTCACAAACGAATAATTAATATGGGAGATTTTGCAAAACAAGTTCTGTGATTTTTCATCGGTTCCATGTTTTTCTGTTTCGAATTCCACAATTGGGGAGCTAGAAATCTCTGTTTCCTTCTCCTGGTTTACTTGTTGTGGTTTCTAGGTCTACGCCTCCACATATTTGGGGTTTCTGGTCGTTTTTCAATCTAACTAAATAGAGGTCTGAGAGAGTACAAATTGCTTTTATGAACTTGAAAGTTTTCAGGGAACTTTTCTTTTTTCTTTTACAATCTTCTATTTTCTTGACTTCCAAACCAACTTAATTTGATTCTACAAAGCAATTGGTTTCTCAAAAACCCATCTTGTCTTCTGTTTAGTGGGAATTATATATATATATAAAGTAATTACTTGCAGAGTTGCAATTTTCTTCTCTAAACAAGATAAATTTCAAACTTTCATCACCTTTTGGCTATTAATAAATGTATAGGCCTTTCTTCTTTTACCATGATTCAGTGTCTATATTACAATTCTCGGATACCTGCAGATATTCAGCTCGAAAGAGGAAGGAAAGGAAGAAGGGAAGGGAGAGAAGTCAAAGGGGGATCAAGCCAAGGAACTGTTGGCAAAATATGGAGGAGCATACCTGGCCACCTCCATTACTCTCTCCTTGATCTCCTTCTCACTCTGTTACATACTCGTAAGCGCCGGGATTGATGTCCAAGCATTGCTGCAGAAGGTAAATCATCTGAGCTAGGCTTAGATCAATTGCACCTTCTAGTTTCTCTGTTTTAGTCTACTACATGCAGAGACATTCTCTTCTGGTTCATGATTTCCCAAACATTTTGTTTGCAGGTGGGAATCGCGGCGAATGAGACTGGGGAAAAGGTTGGGACTTTTGCATTGGCATATGCTGCACACAAGGCTGCATCTCCGATTAGGTTTCCTCCAACGGTAGCTCTCACTCCCATAGTTGCTGGTTGGATTGGAAAGAAAGACCCAAAAGAGAAATGATCTATATGGGTACCACTAGAGCCATACTTCATTTGTATACCTTAACTGTTTCTGAATGCAAACAATCTTTGACAGAAATATGATATATTCTACATAAATAGTAAACAATCTTTGACAGAAATATGATATATTCTTCATAAATAGTTCCATCTGCTTAAAGGGGGAAGAAACACTAAATGCCACACATAATGGGAAATAGGGTATATATAACTCCTTCCAGTAAAATGATGTACTAAAACCCATAACACAATCAAACTTTCCATGATTTCAAACTGGAATAATATACAGGGACTTGGAACAACAAAGATGATTTTTTCATTCATTAGCCGTTACTGTGATCTGAATCACAGGTATCAAATATATTACTCAACTGTACATTGATCCAGAGCTATCTCCATCCCATCACCTAGCTTCTTACAGTAACTTCTCTTCCGAACATTTGAGTGTGCAGCCCAGGGAATCCATCGATCCCAGCTCTAGAGTGGAATCAGTGACATGGATGGGGATGATAGGTTCTGATAAAGTACAGACCTGAGCTGCTTGATTTAGTTCATCAGCAATTCCCAGTCATCTCCGAGTAGAGTTAGCAACAGATGGCACTTTGATAATTCCAGGTATGCTGAAACCATTGCAAACTCTCCTTGAATATGTCCACCTCACCCATTCGACCCCAGCTACAGTAAGAATCAGGGATTTCACTGAGAGCGTTAATATGAGGTGGAGCTATGCTTCAAGTGCTTTGAGCGGAGCTTTCTTACTAATGCATAGATGGTGGCAATCTTTTGATAGTTACAAGATTCCCACCGACTTTACATAAGAGAGGAGCTTTTCTCAAGGCTCTTTAAACAGAGCTTCACCTTATTTAAACACTGATCACACTATAGTGAAAAAGAGAGGAAAAACTAAAAAAAAAAGGCCAGTTCTCAGCATCGTCTGGCAATGAAAAAAAGAAACATCTAATACACACACAATTAATATCAGTCTAATTCATTTTTTTTGCTCTTAGCAAAACTGAAAATAGATAAGGTACACACCATTTCCAATACGTCACTTGCTGAAAACACCAATTTTATTTTGGAAAAATTGCAATAAAATTTCTTTATTGACAAGTGTAGATGAATAATCACAATAAAACATTAAAAGGTCATTTAAATAGTCATGGGTTTGTACAAGTCATTGTTTAGCCGATATGAGGATGTTGAGATGGTTAAGTGAAAAGACTAGGAAAGAGAAGATAAAAAAATGTGCACATTTGAGAGAATCTAGGAGTAGCTACAATTGATGATAGAACAAGGGAGAGTTGATTGAGATGGTTTGAATATGTTCAATGATGACCAATGACAAGACCAGTGAGAATGAGCAAGTTGGAGCTACTTGAAAGCTCTAAAAGGCCGAGGGAGGGCCAAAATTGACATGGATAAAAATAGAGTGAAAAGATGATAACATACGCTTCAACTGAGGTCATGGTGTTTAATAGAATAGAATGGTGAAAAAAGATCATGTTGCCCACCCCAAATATTTGGGATAATGCACCGATGATGATATGATTGTACAACTCATAAACATGAATGACATATTTGTTAGTGGGTTTCTTGTTCCTTCTAAAACCCACCCCATCCTTGTAATTGTTCTTGTGCTTGTGAAATGTGTCAATATTTCAGTCAACAATCTGAAAGGGGGAACATGTTACTTGTGCTCTTAACTTTCATCGACAAATCTGTGCTTTCATAAAACTGCTAATGCTATGATTAACAACACGATTCAGATAAACCACTCACATCAACATCCGAGGGAACAATCTTCATGATCCCGCCCACAAAGTCCAGTGAGGCATTAAGATCTGAGGACATTCTATGAGCAGCTTGTCCTTGCAGTTCTATCTCCTTCCCTCTCTTCCGTGTGACCATCGCTGTTGTGTTCTCATTAGACCCTGACCTTGATGCAAGCGGGAAAATCAGAGGTGCCTCAAAACCATTCATCTCCTCAAACTGACTACAAAGAACTAAAAAGAAAACAAACAAAGCATCAGGACACGAGTGTCTCAGATTGTTTATAATCTCTAATGCCACATTGCCGTAGTGGTGTCTTGTTTGCAGAGGCAATAGAGGGTCATAAATGCGCAGAAGAAAATCTTTTGCAACAGAAAAGTAGGCAACAGTACCTGACAAGGTAGACATCAAGTGTGCTTCTAAGGATTATGCTATTTCCTCTGTGAATGGTCAACAGCTTGGTATATAAAGGAAAAAGTTCCCTTCAATGCATCAAAAACATAAAATGTAACATATATCATGAACTTCTCTCTGTCAATCTTGTTTTCTCAATACCTACCTCATCAGGATCTGGGGATGTTTTGGATGAGAATGGATTTTTGGTGATGGATTTTCTTAGTGATGGTTTGTGTGAAGCCGTAAATTGTGAGGATGATTTGTTTGATGAACTATTGGTTGATATGCCAAAGATTTTCTGTCGGTCTAAAGATGACAATCAGATTTTTGGAAAAACAGTCTTATCATTTGGATTCTCTTTCTGCTAATAAAGTTCTGGATATTAACTTTCGGGACATGAACAACTTTGCTGAGATAATTACTGATTTAAAGAAATTTTCCAATCATATTTCTCAATTGGTTTGGCTAAATGATTATAGTAACTTGAGCAAAGAAGAAAAAACTTCAATATAGGCCCCTATTCAATTCAATTCTGACGAGCAAGACATAATAAAATCTATTGGATTAGAAGATACAGCCAATATGAATATTGCAGATGGCCAGCAACAACAAACTCAAGATAATTCCGGTGAAGCTATTACACCAGCTCTAGTATGACAAGGGTAAAGAAGTGAGCAAAGGAGTTGATGCTATTCCAATTGTCAAACATTAGAACTACGCTAAGATATTTTTTTTTATTAGAGAATTTCTAGATTAACTAACCATCAAAATGAGAATATATTAGGTGAGCCGAAGCAAGTCAAGAAGAAGATGGGTTTCGACCAGTTAGGTAGTGACTTCAAAGAGAAATAATAAGAAGAATGATAAATCAGTTGACACCACATCAACAATTGATTCTTCTCAAGGAAGACCAAATAGGAAGGTTAGAAAACCTACTCCACTTAAGGAGTGGTTTTATTGTGTATCATCGTTTGTTGGTTTAGGGGTCATACTTTATGTTCCCCCCATTGATGTAATTGACGTTTTAATAAACAGGTAGAGGTCGTGTCTAACCCCTTCCCTCACCGGGTGGTTTTTATTATTAAAAGAAAAATGATCTGGGCCTTTCAAAGTGGTGCCATGCAGAGCTTTAATTGTTATCAGGGTCTCATTCTGCTAGAAGCAAGGGATAAAAGGCTTAGATACCAACCAGCTAAAAAAAGCAACAGGGAAATCAATATCTTGGGAGAGGAGGAATTCCAGTGGTGATTATGCCACTTGCTCAAAAGTATATTACAGGGCACATAACAAAAGAAAATTGACCTGGAAGCAGGGTAGGGTCTTGATGTCTTCCTCGGTCACAAAAGCCACCTAAAACAGTTGGAAGATCAAACAAGGGGAAATGACCTGAGTAAATGACTAAGTACTGTTTAAACAGTTGAAATTTGGCGCAGGTGAGAGGGAAATATTTTACTTTTGATTGTTTGCATCCTCACTCAGGTCTCTCAAATCTTTCTTTTATTTCTCTGCAACATTTTAGAAGCATCAGCATGGTCCAGAGGTTGCAAGGAATCAATAATATGCAGCTGCACTTGCAGTGGAATAAAATATATAACCTTATTTGATTAATCTAATCTGCGCCCCTCCATGGAAAGGTTTTAAACTTCAGCCTGCAGGAGAAGCAACCGTGAGATTAAATCACTTCCTTCTTGAAAAATCACAAGCAATTTATTTCAACTTCTATATCATGGTTGATATAGAGCATGATGAATGATGGAGGTTGTGGACACTGGCGGAACCACATAGGGCCCGGGGGGGCTTCATCCCCCCTGAAATTTTGAATTTTTTTTTTACTATAGCAATAATAAGGGTGTAGCCTGGGAAAGGGGCGGAGCTGGAGGACGGGGAGCTCTAGCCCCATTGAATTTTTGAGAAAAAAAGATTTTCTTTACAAAATGGACACAAACAGAGACGATGTCCCATGAACTTGGCCCCAAAAAAAAATTTCTGGGGCTACCCCAAACCCCATTGTTAGCCCCTCCTACAAGAGAATCCTGGTTCCGCCCCTGGTTGTGGATGATCCAGCATTCATTTCTTTGAATCTTCTATGGATACTTCCAAATTAAAGAACGAGAGCATAATCTCAAAGACATAACATTAAAAGATCTTAGCCGTCCAAGCGTTTGCATGGCAAGAAACCAATATCAACTACCACATACCTGTAACTGTAAAGCAGCGACATCCTCATTAACCTCCCCCAGCCTTGAGACATCAAGTCCCCAAATCAATAAATAACCCCCACATAAATTACCAAAGGCTTAAGTGTCAACTCCAAATAAATGCAAAATTACATCAATGTCTTAAAGATACAAAGAGATTCAAGGTTACTTCTGGCGTATTCTCTTTCTTGAGCTTCTTTTATACGGGTCCCAACTCCTTTCAGGACATTTGTTATGTCATATATATATTCGCCTCTTCTGGACCTGTTCCAAAGAAGCCCTTCGATTATTAGAAAACTATGGCATATAGATACAAATGATCAGGTACAATTTATCACCTCGAATGTGTCAGCAGCTTTGTTTAGATCAAGAATACCATATTCTGCATGTTTGAACGAATTTATAATGTTTTTTGTCAAGAGACCTGAAAGAGTCAAGGCAGATTATCGTCACTCTCACATGTGTGCGCTTTTAATAACTTTAAAAGGCTAAATCAAGTAGTAATAGCCAAACACAATGACTTCCTTCAAACCCATGTAAGATGCAATATTAATTCAATTGCCAAGGGAGCTGTCATAACAACAGGTACTAACTAGAGTGAGAAGATTGCAAGATGAACCTGTAGTTTGTACAGAAATTATCTTATTAAGAATAGACCCTTCTTTTCTGGTGGTGGTGGATGGGTGGTTGGTTGGGGGAGGGAAAAAATTGTGCTGGGGTGGAGAAAATTTGAGTTGTACCTACCAAAGCAGTTAGTTTTAGTGAACTATGCTTTCATTGAAATTGATTTGAGAAGATCGCTCCGCATGTATGTCATAGGATAAGGTCTAATAAGAGGGACCCTTAAGCAAGGGTTTACACCAATATATTGTAAAATGTTCCTTTGCAGTTGAACCATCTCATAATAATGTCTCGCCTTCACAGGTGCCATGCAAAATCCGTTCAAACCCCATAATGAAATGTTCCCAAATTTCCATTTAACTAACAAAACACACATCCTTGTTAACAAGTTCTCAATTTGTAGTGTGTAAAGTCCTATTTTGGATGGGCGTCTTCCGTGATCAAAACAGTATCTAGAATGTCTAGAGCCCAAGTGCCCCGATGATCAAGACTTATGGAGCTGAAGACGAAGGATTGACCGTCGTGCTTCGCTCTCGCATTTAGGACTGGTAAGCGACTCAGATACATAGTATTTCCCTAGGAGGAATTGTCTTAGAACATTTTCTGATACTCCCTAGGTGACTAGATACTACCCTAACTGGTTTGGTGGACCTTGAAATTATCAAATGCAGGTTTTATCCCTTATTCCAGGTCCAGTAGCCAAACTAGTCGACCACCCTAGGCATCCGGTCGACTGGTTTTTATATTGTGTTACACTATGCCCTTCTAGTAGCCAAACAGGTCGACTGCCCCCTTAAACCGGTCGACCGGCCTGCATAGAAACTGAAGGTTTTAGAAAGTTTGTGTTTTGGAAACTTCCTATATGGCTACTCCTATATATTCCTTGCTTGACTTGGTTCAAGTAAGGGTGTTAGAGATAGATACTTGAGGCCTCCAAAGCCTATCTAGGGTTTCCCAACTATGCTTGGATGATCCCCATTGTACCTACTTTTTTATTCTCTCTAGAGATGCAAGTCTAAACTTCTATATGTCATACTTGTGTGATCTTGCTGTTCATGAGAATCCTCTAGATTTATAGTGTTAAATTGATTTCAAAACCCCTTGGTCGGAGTAATCTGAAGTTGTTACGATGGAGGACGATCTTGCGAGATCGTGGTGTTGAGATACTAAGAGAAGCAAAGGCCAGTGAGGAGCCGGAGCCGCAACGGTGGAGATCGAGCTTGTGAGTTTGTGGAAGTGCATTGACTAGCCGTGGATCAATGCATCGAGTCTTGTTTGGGTGAGTTTCAAGTTTGTACTATTTCTTTAATCTCTTAGTGATATCTCTTTGACTGGATGAGGTCCCGTGATTTTTCCCTGAAGGGTTTCCACGTAAAAATTATGGTGTTGTATTTTTGTTTACCTGTTCCGCACTTTAATTGTTGAAAATTAAAATTGGTAGACAAACGTTAGGATAACCTATTCCCCCTCCCTTCTAGGTTTTGAATCATATAAAAAGGGTAATTTCATTGTGGTATGCTTAAACCCCAGTGCTCTCACAATAGTAATTACAATATCAGCTCTACAAGTCAATGAGAGGATGCCTTGAGAACTTTAGAGGAGGAAATAATTTTGGCCTCTTATCCGTGAGGAAGCATACAAGGTGGTAGATTAATTGGCTAATTGTGGTGTAGATTATTTTCCATGGGGAGTTTTAGGAAAAATAATTTAAGCAACACCAGTGCTTCTCCAATGATACGGATTAATTTTCTTTCCCTCCATTATTATTATGTAGACATGGAAATAAATACTCATCAACAAAGGTTGATCTAAAGCAAGCTAAAAATGTAATAATGTTATCGAATTTTACTCAGTCCAATTTCTAACTGTAGAATGTAGCCACTTCGATTAAATAAAGAGGAAAGAACGGAAATGGGCTCCGGATTATGAAAAAACCCGAAAATGGGCTCCATTTTCAAAATTTTATTTTTGTAGGCTCCTACAGTGGTTTTAGTGAGCACGCGCTTTCCTCTCTTTTTTTTCTCTCCAAAATACCGTCATCTCTGTTAGAGATCCCTTCAACACTGTGCAAATGAGCTTAAACTTAAGCTTTCCCTTTCGTTGAAACTTTCATCCGAACCCAAGTTTTCCCTTTCGTTGCAACTGAGCTAAATCCTTCTGCTTCATCTGAAACCCTTCAATACCAACTAAGCTATATCCTTCTGCTTCATCTGAAACCCTTTTGAAGAAGAAGAAGAAAAGTGTTTTATACGTTTTTGATCCATTTTCGATGGTTATAGAGGTCATTTTCGATTTTTTCTAGGGATTTGTGCTCATTTTCGTGATTTTCTGTTATTACAGTTTATTTTAGGTTATTACAGTGCATTTTCGATGGTTTTGTACTTGTTTTCGATGGATTTGTGCTCATTTTCGGTGCTTTTATGTTATTATAGAGCCCATTTTCGGTGGTTTTCTGTTATTACAGTGCGTTTTCGATATTACAGTGCTTTTTCAATGATTTTGTGCTCATTTTCGATGGTTTTCTCTTTCATTTTCGGAGGTTTTTTGTTCTTCTGGATTCTGATAGATTTTACCCCGCTTTAATATTTTGACCATAACTTTTGACTCGCTCATCAAATTTTGACAATTCAACTTGCGTTGCACTCATCTTTCGAAGGGGAACAACTTTCATATTTTACAAAAATCCTAATTGTCAGTTTTAAATGGTCTCAATGGGCCCACAAGTGGACTGGTCTGCAATTTCAGCAGATCAAACATCAGAAAACCTACTTTTGACTTAGCTTAGACTCAAGATATGGAAAAACATTAAACATGAACCTTGAAGAGGATTCCAATACGGTTCTAATGGTTTAAGAATCACTCAATTCCGATAAGCAGTGAGAAAACTAAAGCTTCCTAAAGTTTGAGAGATGTTAAGACATTCCTCTAGACCCTTGGTTTATTTCCATACTCCATTTACCTTGAATCCAACCCCTAATTTATTCTCATACTCACTGTAATATCGAAAATGCACTATAATAACAGAAAATCACCGAAAATACATTGTAATAACAAAAAGCCATCAAAACTGAGCACAAAATCATCGAAAAACACTGTAATATCGAAAATGCACTCTAATAACAGAAAATCACCGAAAATGGACACTATAATAATAGAAAACCACCGAAAATGAGCACAAATCCATCGAAAATAAGCACAAAACCATCAAAAATGCACCGTAATAACATAAAACCATCGAAAATAAGTACAAATCCATAGAAAAAGCACTGTAATATCGAAAATGCACTATAATAACAGAAAACCACCGAAAATAGGAAAATCCACCAAAAAAGCACTATTATTATAGCGCATTTTCGATATTACAGTGATTTTTTGATGGTTTTGTGCTCATTTTTGGTGGTTTTATGTTATTACAGTGCATTTTCGATGGTTTTGTGCTTATTTTCGATGGATTTGTGCTCATTTTCGGTGTTTTTTAGTTATTACAGTGCCCATTTTCGGTGGTTTTCTGTTATTAGAGTGCATTTTTGATATTACAGTTCTTTTTCGATGGTTTTGTGCTCATTTTCAGTGGTTTTCTGTTTCATTTTCGGTGGTTTTCTGTTCTTCTGGATTCTGACAAATTTTACTCCACTTTAGTATTTTGACCAAAACTTTTGACTCGCTGATCAGATTTTGACGATTCAATTTGCGTTGCACCCATCTTTCGAAGGGGAACAACTTTCATGTTTTACAAAAATTTTAATTTTCAGTTTTAAATGGTCTAAATGGACCCACAAGTGACTGGTCCTGCAATTTCAGCAGATAAACATCAGAATATCCACTTTTGACTTAGCTTAGACTCAATTATATGAAAAACATTAAACATGAACCTTGAAGAGGATTCCAATACGGTTCTAATGGTTTAAGAATCACTCAATTCCGATAAGCAGTGAGAAAACTAAAGCTTCCTAAAGTTTGAGAGATGTTAAGACATTCCTCTAGACCCTTGGTTTATTTCCATACTCCATTTACCTTGAATCCAACCCCTAATTTATTCTCATACTCACTGTAATATCGAAAATGCACTATAATAACAGAAAATCACCGAAAATACATTGTAATAACAAAAAACCACCGAAACTGAGCACAAAATCATCGAAAAACACTGTAATATCGAAAATGCACTCTAATAACAGAAAATCACCGAAAATGGACACTATAATAATAGAAAACCACCGAAAATGAGCACAAATCCATCGAAAATAAGCACAAAACCATAAAAAATGCACCGTAATAACATAAAACCATCGAAAATGAGCACAAATCCATCGAAAAAGCACTGTAATATCGAAAATGCACTATAATAACAGAAAACCACCGAAAATAGGAAAATCCACCAAAAAAGCACTATTATTATAGTGCATTTTCGATATTACAGTGATTTTTTGATGGTTTTGTGCTCATTTTTGGTGGTTTTATGTTATTACAGTGCATTTTCGATGAGTTTGTGCTTATTTTCGATGGATTTGTGCTCATTTTCGGTGTTTTTCTGTTATTACAGTGCCCATTTTCGGTGGTTTTCTGTTATTAGAGTGCATTTTCGATATTACAGTTCTTTTTCGATGGTTTTGTGCTCATTTTCAGTGGTTTTCTGTTTCATTTTCGGTGGTTTTCTGTTCCTCTGGATTCTGACAAATTTTACTCCACTTTAGTATTTTGACCAAAACTTTTGACTCGCTGATCAGATTTTGACGATTCAATTTGCGTTGCACCCATCTTTCGAAGGGGAACAACTTTCATGTTTTACAAAAATTTTAATTTTCAGTTTTAAATGGTCTAAATGGACCCACAAGTGAACTGGCCTGCAATTTCAGCAGATAAAACATCAGAATATCCACTTTTGACTTAGCTTAGACTCATTATATGAAAAAACATTAAACATGAACCTTGAAGAGGGTTCCATTACGGTTCTAATGGTTTAAGAATCACTCAATTCCGATAAGCAGTGAGAAAACTAAAGCTTCCTAAAGTTTGAGAGATGTTAAGACATTCCTCTAGACCCTTAGTTTATTTCCATACTCCATTTACCTTGAATCCAACCCCTAATTTATTCTCATACTCACTGTAATATCGAAAATGTATTATAATAACAGAAAATCACCGAAAATACATTGTAATAACAAAAAACCACCGAAACTGAGCACAAAATCATCGAAAAACACTGTAATATCGAAAATGCACTCTAATAACAGAAAATCACCGAAAATGGACACTATAATAATAGAAAACCACCGAAAATGAGCAAAAATTCATCGGAAATAAGCACAAAACCATCAAAAATGCACCGTAATAACATAAAACCATAAAAAATGAGCACAAATCCATCGAAAAAGCACTGTAATATCGAAAATGCACTATAATAACAGAAAACCACCGAAAATAGGAAAATCCACCAAAAAAGCACTATTATTACAGTGCATTTTCGATATTACGGTGATTTTTTGATGGTTTTGTGCTTATTGTTTGTGGTTTTATGTTATTACAGTGCATTTTTGATGATTTTGTGCTTATTTTCGATGGATTTGTACTCATTTTCGGTGTTTTTCTGTTATTACAATGCCTATTTTCGGTGGTTTTCTGTTATTAGAGTGCATTTTCGAAATTACAGTTCTTTTTCGATGGTTTTGTGCTCATTTTCAGTGGTTTTCTGTTTCATTTTCGGTGGTTTTCTGTTCCTCTGGATTCTGACAAATTTTACCCCACTTTAGTATTTTGACCAAAACTTTTGACTCGCTCATCAGATTTTGACGATTCAATTTGCGTTGCACCCATCTTTCGAAGGGGAACAACTTTCATGTTTTACAAAAATTTTAATTTTCAGTTTTAAATGGTCTAAATGGACCCACAAGTGAACTGGTCTGCAATTTCAGTAGATAAAACATCAGAATATCCACTTTTGACTTAGCTTAGACTCAATATATGAAAAAACATTAAACATGAACCTTGCAGAGGGTTCCATTACGGTTCTAATGGTTTAAGAATCACTCAATTCCGATAAGCAGTGGGAAAAGTAGAGCTTCCTAAAGTTTGAGAGATGTTAAGACATTCCTCTAGACCCTTGGTTTATTTCCATACTCCATCTACCTTGAATCCAAGCCCTACTTCATTTTCATACTCACTGGAATATTGAAAATGTATTATAATATCAGAAAATCACCGAAAATACATTATAATAACAAAAAACCACCGAAACTGAGCACAAAACAATCGAAAAACACTGTGATATCGAAAATGCACTCTAATAACAGAAAACCACCGAAAATGGGCACTGTGATAATAGAAAACCACCGAAAATGAGCAGAAATTCAACAAAAATAAGTACAAAACCATCAAAAACACATCGTAATAACATAAAACCATCGAAAATGAGCACAAATCCATCGAAAAAGCACTGTAATATGAAAAATGCACTCTAATAACAGAAAACCACCGAAAATAAGGAAATCCACTGAAAAAGCACTATTATTATAGTGTATTTTCGATATTACAGTACTTTTTCAATAGTTTTATGCTCATTTTCGTTGGTTTTATGTTATTACGGTGCATTTTCGATGGTTTTGTGCTTATTTTCGATGGATTTGTGCTCATTTTCGGTGGATTTTTGTTATTATAGTGCCCATTTTTGATGATTTTCTATTATTAGAGTGCATTTTCGATATTATAGAGCTTTTTCAATGGTTTTGTGCTCATTTTCGGTGGTTTTCTATTTAATTTTCGATGGTTTTCTGTTCCACTGGATTCTGACAAATTTTACTCCATTTTACTATTTTGACCATAACTTTTGACTCGCTCATTAGATTTTGACGATTCAACTTGCATTGCACTCATCTTTCGAAGGGGAACAATTTTCATGTTTTAAAAAAATCCTAATTTTAAGTTTTAAATGGTCTAAATGGGCCCACAAATGGACTGGTCTATAATTTCAGCAGATGAAACATCAGAAAATCCACTTTTGACTTAGCTTAAACTCAAGATATGAAAAAACATTAAACATGAACCATGAAGAGGGTTCCAAAACGGTTTTAATGGTTTAAGAATCACTTAATTCCAATAAGCAGTGAGAAAACTAGAGCTTCCTAAAGTTTGAGGGATGTTAAGACATTCCTCTAGACTCTTGGTTTATTTTCATACTCCATCTACCTTGAATCCAACCCCTACTTCATTCTCGTACTCACTGTATTATCGAAAATGCAATATAATAACAGAAAATATCCAAAAATACATTGTAATAACAAAAAACCACCGAAATTGAGCACAAAACCATCGAAAAACACTGTAATATCGAAAATACACTCTAATAACAGAAAACCACTGAAAATTGGCACTGTAATAACAGAAAACCTTCGAAAATGAGCACAAATCCATTGAAAATAAGCATAAAACCATAAAAAAAATGCACTGTAATAACATAAAACCATCGAAAATGAGCATAAAACCATTGAAAAAGCGTTGTAATATCGAAAATGCACTCTAATAAAAAAAATCACCGAAAAAAGGGAAATCTACCGAAAAAGCACTGTTATTATAGTGTATTTTCAATATTATAGTGCTTTTTCGATGGTTTTGTGCTCATTTTCGGTGGTTTTATATTATTACGGTACATTTTCGATGGTTTGTACTTATTTTCGATGGATTTGTGCTCATTTTCAGTGTTTTTCTGTTATTACAGTGCCCATTTTCGGTGGTTTTCTGTTATTAAAGTATATTTTCAATATTACAATGCTTTTTCCATGGTTTTGTGCTCTTTTTCGGTGGTTTTCTGTTTCATTTTCGGTGGCTTTCTGTTCCTCTGGATTCCGACAGATTTTACCCCGCTTTAGTATTTTGACCATAACTTTTGACTCGCTAATCAGATTTTGACAATTGAACTTGCGTTCTACTCATATTTTGAAGGAGAACAACTTTCATGTTTTACAAAAATCCTAATTTTTAGTTTTAAATGGTCTAAATAGGCCCACAAGTGAACTGGTCTGCAATTTCAGCGGATGAAACATCAGAAAACCTACTTTTGACTTAGCTTAGACTCAAAATATAGAAAAACATTAAACATGAACCTTGAAGAGGGTACCAATACGGATCTAATAGTTTAAGAATCACTCAATTCTGATAAGCAGTGAGAAAAATTGAGCTTCCTAAAGTTTGAGGGATGTTAAGACATTCCTCTAGACCCTTGGTTTATTTCCATATTCCATCTACCTTGAATCCAACCCCTATTTCATTCTCATACTCACTATAATATCGAAAATGCACTATAATAACAGAAAATCACCAAAAATACATTGTAATAACAAAAAACCATCGAAACTGAGCATAAAACCATAAAAAAGGACTGTAATATTGAAAATGCACTCTAATAACAGAAAACCACCGAAAATGGGCACTGTAATAACAGAAAACCACCGAAAATGAGCACAAATCCATTGAAAATAAGCACAAAACCATAAAAAAAAATACACCATAATAACATAAAACCATTGAAAATGAGCACAAATCCATCGAAAAAATACTGTAATATCGAAAATGCACTCTAATAAGAGAAAACAACCGAAAATAGGGAAATCCACCGAAAAAACACTGTTCTTATAGTGTATTTTCGATATTACAGTGCTTTTTTGATGGTTTTGTGCTCATTTTCGATGGTTTTATATTATTACGGTGTATTTTCGATGGTTTTGTGCTTATTTTCGATAGATTTGTGCTCATTTTCAATGGTTTTTTGTTATTATAGTGCCTATTTTCGATGGTTTTCTGTTATTAGAGTGCATTTTCGATATTACAGTGCTTTTTCGATGGTTTTGTGCTCATTTTCGGTGGTTTTCTTTTTCATTTTCGGTGGTTTTCTGTTCCTCTGGATTCTGATAGATTTTACCCCGCTTTAGTATTTTGATCATAACTTTTGACTCGCTAATCAGATTTTGACGATTCAACTTGCGTTGCACTCATCTTTCGAAGGGAAACAACTTTCATGTTTTAGAAAAATCCTAATTTTCAGTTTTAGATGGTCTAAATGGGCCCACAAGTGGACTGGTCTGTAATTTCAGTAAATAAAACATCAGAAAACCCACTTTTGACTTAGCTTAGACTCAAGATATGGAAAAACATTAAACATTAACCTTGAAGAGGGTTCCAATACGGTTCTAATGGTTTAAGAATCACTCAATTCTGATAAGCAGTGAGAAAATTAGAGCTTCTTAGGAATGTTAAGACATTCCTCTAGACCCTTAGTTTATTTTCATACTCCATCTACCTTGAATCCAACCCCTACTTCATTCTCATATTCACTGTAATATCGAAAATGCACTATAACAACAGAAAATCACCGAAAATACATTCTAATAAAAAAATTCATCAAAAATAAGCACAAAACCATCGAAAAACACTGTAACATCGAAAATGCACTATAATAACAGAAAACCATCGAAAATGGTCACTGTAATAACAGAAAACCACCGAAAATGAGCACAAATTCATAGAAAATAAGCACAAAACCATCAAAAATGCACCGTAATAACATAAAACCATAGAAAACGAGCACAAATCCATCGAAACAGCACTGTAATATCGAAAATGCACACTAATAACAGAAAACCACCAAAAATATAGAAATCCACCGAAAAAACACTGTTATTATAGTGCTTTTTCGATATTACAGTACTTTTTCGATGGTTTTGTGCTCATTTTCGGTGGTTTTATATTATTACGTTGCATTTTCGATTGTTTTGTGCTTATTTTCGATGGATTTGTGCTCATTTTTGGTGGTTTCTATTATTACAATGCCTATTTTCGAATGTTTTATGTTATTATAATGCATTTTTGATATTACAGTGCTTTTTCGATGGTTTTGTGCTCATTTTCGGTGGTTTTATGTTATTACAGTGCATTTTTGGTTGTTTTCTGTTGTTATAGTGCATTTTCGATATTACAGTGAGTATGAGAATGGAGTAGGGGTTGGATTCCAGGTAGATGGAGTATAGAAATAAACCAAGGGTCTAGAGGAATGTCTTAACATCCCTCAAACTTTAGGAAGCCCTAGTTTTCTCATTGCTTATCAGAATCGAGTGATTCTTGAACCATTAGAACCATATTGGAACCCTCTTTAAGGTTTATGTTTAATGTTTTTCCATATCTTGAGTCTAGGCTAAGTTAAAAGTGGGTTTTCCGATGTTTTATTTGATGAAATTGCAGACTAGTCCACTTGTGGGCCTATTTAGACTATTTAAAACTCAAAATTACGATTTTTGTAAAACATGAAAGTTGTTCCCCTTCAAAAGATAAGTGTAACGCAAGTTGAATCGTCAAAATCCAATAAACGAGTCAAAAGTTATGGTCAAAATACTAAAGCGGGTAAAACTTGTCAGAATCCAGAGGAACAGAAAACCACCGAAAATGAGTCGGAAAACCACCGAAAATGAGCACAAAACCATCGAAAAAGCACTGCAATATCGAAAATGCATTCTAATAACAGAAAACCACCGAAAATGAGCACTGTAATAACGTAAAATAAATAGTAATAACAGGAAATCCCGAAAATGAGTACAAAACCCTAGAAAAAAAATAAAAAATGACCATTGTAACCATCAAAAATGGATCAAAAACGTATAAAACATTTTTTTTCTTCTTCAATAGGGTTTCGAATGAAGCAAGGGTTTAGCTTAGTTTGTGTTAAAGGGTTTTAGATGAAGCAGAAGGATTTTTGCTCAGTTGCAACGAAGAGGAAAGCTTGAGTTTCGGATGAAAGCTTCAACGAAAGGGAAAGCTTAAGCTTAAGCTCAGTCACACAGTGTTGAAGGGATCTCTAACAGAGTTGGGGGCATTTTGGAGAGGAAAAAAAGATAAGAAAGCACGTGCTCACTAAAACCACTGTAGGAGCCTACAAAAATAAAAATTTCAAAATGGAGCCCATTTTCGGGTTTTTTCATAATCCGGAGCTCATTTATGTACTTTCCCCTGAAACAAACATATTCAAAAGATGTAAATATAGTAAGGGCAGCCCTCTTTATTTGGGGAAGAGAGAGAGGGGGAATGAGTTCTATCCCGTGGGACAACATCCGATTGATTAAAGTCCTCAATTCCCACAAATGACTATTCACCTTGTCCGTGTTTCAGTGCAGCCTGTACAGCCTTAAATTGTGCCCATGGAAGTGTTGATAGAGGGTCTCGAATGGATTTCTGCAGCTGATTTAGCCTAAGTCCACTAAACTGAACCATTCCAGAGGCTCTTATCTCAGAAGAGATGGAGAAGTTAGAAAGCAGAGGGAGGGATAAAGTTTGTGATTAAGAGGAGGAAGAAGAATTGAAGAACAATTGACTAACAATGACAAATAACTAACTGAGGATTCTCTAGCTCTTCAGCCAATTCGTATATCAAAATTTTCATCCTTAATGAAGAGGGATCACCCCCTATTTATAGCATTTCTATGATCTGCTAGCTCAACAAAATTAGTTAGAGCTTTCAGTCAATAGGAATTTGCCATGTCAGTCAATACCAAGTCATTATGGCCTCACGCCTTAGTGAGAATGTTCTTCAGGTTAGTAGTGAAATCACCAAGGCGATCCCGTTACTAACAAATCCTTCTCGTGCCCTCCAAACTACAATAATCCAAACCTCCCCCCTATATATATATATATATATATAAGACTCCACCAAGGCAGATCATGCACCTTGGGAAAGCCTGTCCATTGGGTGATTCTAGGTATTGGACAAAGATACCTTCACTGCCATGGGCAAAACGTCCAAGGACTTTACCAAAGTTGCTCAGGGGGTAATCCAGGACTTTGCCAGAGTTGCCATGCTAAGAGTCCAAGGACTTTTCATACATGGCCTGGGAATCTGCCGAGACTAATTTGGCCTAAGAATTTGCCAAGGCTTTATGTAATGGCATGGAATCTAGCAGGACTTGCATGACCTGAAAACCTGCTAGGGCTTTATGTAATTGGAATCTAGCAGGACTTATATGAACTTATATGAGCGCCTTAGGGATACTGCCAAAGACTTTCCATACGCTGTCTTGGGATCTGTCATGTCTTGCCCATCAAATGCCTTGTTGAGAGTTGAGACTCCAAGGACTTTTAGCATATAGGCAAGGGAAATGGTAGTGAGACTGCAAAGAGCCGAGACCACACCGAGACCGTGCATGTGATGCACGGATCTCAAAATTTCAAAAATGGATTTAATGAAATTTTGAGATCCGTGCATCACAAGCACGGTCTCGGTGTGGTCTCGGCCCTTTACGGTCTCAGTAGCAAAGTACTATAGGCAAAGGCACATAGGTTAGCAAATAGGCATAAACACATATATATGTTTAAGCGTAGGCACTTCTGGCCAGTTGTTTAGTATGCGTTGTAGGATTTGCTAACTTAGCTGAATGGCAAGATGACACGAAGCAATATCAATTCCATGTATATACCAATAATAGATGGAAATATACTCAGAGCTTACGTAGGGCCCCGACTTAATGGATTCTAACCTAACCATTTCCCCCAACACCAATAGTAGGATTTAGTGGCTAGGTCCGATTTTCATCAATATGCCACTCCAAACTCAAAACACTCATAAAGACCACATAAGATGTGCTACCACAACAATTTAATATTAGCCACATCCGGAATTTTACTTTAAACAGCTACTATCCTTGATTTTTATCACAAGATCTAAGATCCCTAGCCCTTTATAGAGAAAGTTTTGACTCATGAGAAGTGCTGAAAGGAAACCTTGAAGTTCCTGCATTGTCAGGAGACTCAGGACATTAAGTTTCTAAACATCTAGAAGCAACTGAACTCCAACAAAGAGAAGGCTCTTAACAAGACTAATTAACATATTTAATCTTTCATTGAATGCGATTAACTATCTACTTTGCACGACACACTCAAGTTCTTCTAACAGAAAATACGCATATTCTTCTAACAAGAAGTACGCATACTGCTTCAGATGCTTAATATCAAAAGATAGGGGCAGCTTCCCCACAAATTGGAGTGCTCAACATGAAATTGCAATCTAGAACAAACTTGACCATCAAAAAAATTCTTCAAAATTTTAAGTATATCATAATATGGTCTCATATGCTCCAAGAGAAAACAGAATCATTGGGACCTTTAATTGCAAAGTGTGATTTAACTTGAACTCAGAGATATATCCTTCAAGTGACCATGTCTCTTTCTCTCTCTAAACAAAATAGTGGTGGTCTATTATATCTCTTTCTCTCTCTAAACTAGTGGTGGCCCATTCTCTCTCTTCAAGCCATGCATGCCCCATTTGCCATGAAATAGTGCTGGGCCTAGAAGAGATTCTCTTCCTCAAACAATGGGTACTGTTAACTGTTAAGGAATAGATGGATTGATACTATAGACGATTTATGGAGGGTATGAGAGGAAGCTAAAACAAACAAAGAAAGCTAAGGATCATTCAGAACCATTTATGAACATATACCACAAAGAAGATTTTTCTCTTTTGAAAAATATAACCAATTTGATTTTCCCACATAAAAATCTGGGCATACCAAGGTATTCCATGGAGATCAATAGATAGCAATATCGTAGATTAGAAGGCTCTTAAAAAGATTAATTAACATATTTACTTTTACAGTCATTACTCTTGCTTAAATTGAATTAACAGGAAATACGCATACTGCTTCAGATGCTTAATATCAAAAGATAGGGGCACTTCCCCACAAATTGGAGTACTCAACATGAAATTGCAATCTAGAACAAACTTGACCATAAAAAAATTCTTCAAAATTTTAAGTCTATCATAATATGGTCTCAATTCTCATAAGTTCCAAGAGAAAACAGAACCATCGGGACCTTTAATTGCAAAGTGTGATTTAACTTGAACTCAGAGATCCATTCTTCAAGTGGGTCCCTTTTACCAGTTGCCTGTATTTTTTCTTCAAAAGCATTTGACATATCTGTATGCTTTCTTGTCTTTTCACTACAAAATCACTCTAATTCTAACCTACAAACTTCTGGATTTCACAGGTTAGAGACACCTTGAACAAGAGTCTGCACTAATAAAGTGTCGTTTACACTAATAAATTGTTCAAATATGTTTCCTTGAAATTGGTGGTCAGATAAGAACGTGATTCCTTCTCATGCACCAACAGAATGCTTTTCATATCACAAAATGCAATGTTCCCTAATCTCCATTGACTCAAAATAAATCCTCATTTCAAAAAGTTGCATTGTGAAGTTCATAAACACACTTGATCTCTCATGAGAAAAATTACGGTATCAGATCTACAAGTCATTCTAAAGCATTATCACCTTATCATTCCCAAAATGGTCTTTGTTTCTTTACCAAAGAAACATCTCGAGCGTGACATTACTCCAGGTTTTGCTAGTCATGTTGAATTGTACTCGAGTTACATATTGTGAGCACTGAATCTAATATTGTTGGAAAGTGTCTTGAATTCTACTTGGGTGTTCTTGTATTCTTGGGAATTCCTAGTTAGTCAAGGACAAGGACTTGGTTTGAGACTTTACAAAAGGGCCTAGATACAGGCTTTTCCTTTTCTAGATTTGAGGAGATGAGAGTTTTGAGTAGGTCTTGTGGAGAGTTCATTTTTGGTGGATAAAATTGCAGCTCTCGGTGAATTAAGGCCCCTTTAGCATCTCTACTAAAGGCAGCTGTTCTTCTTATTCCTGCAGCTGTTGGAGCTCTATCAAGTAAGGCAGCTTTGTAGTTAGGGAGGTGGCAGCAGTAGTTAAACGACACACTTCGCCTGCTCCCTCCCCGTGTCCATTAGTGCTCCTGTCCAGAGTGAAGAGAAGGCGAAAAAGCGCCACTGAAGCAGCATGAGCAGGCTTCTATTGCTACGCAACAAAGGAAAAGCTTCCTTCGCACAAGGGGAGATTATGTTCTTGGGACACTGGATCGGGGATGAGCACATTCGCATGGACAAGGAGAAGCCCCGAGGTGGGCTCATGGGTAATGTTAGTGCACTGTTGTTAGAACCGGACCGGCCGGTCGAACCGGTGGAACCAGGAACCGGCCCCCTCGCTGGTTCCCAAAACCCTCAAAACCGGTATTCTTTAAGAACCGGATAGAACCGGTCAAAATTGGCCAAAACCGGTAGAACTGGTTGGGAACCGGTCAGAACTGGTCGGAACCGGTCAGACCAGGGGAAAAATTAGGAAAAAAATGGTTTTTTTTACAAAAAGTACACGGTCGAACCGGACCGGTTGAACCGGGAACCGGCCACTCTACTGGTTCAATGCCCGGTCCAGTTCTGACAACACTGTGTTAGTGGCTCTTGTGAAGAGTGTGCTCTCGCTGATTTGAAGTGTGACTGTGGGGAGGGAGTGGGCTTTTGATCGATCTGAGTATCTGAGCCTTGTGTTATCTCTTTGCAGCTCTTGTGGAGAGTGTAATCTTGTCGGCTCTTAGGGAAAGTGATTCTTGAGTATCTTAGGGCCCTTTTGGCATCACTCCCAAGAATAATTTTCTATTCCCTGGGAATAGAAACTCTTATGATTTTATTCAGAGAGAATAGAGAATTGTTCTTTGGGAGTGATACCAAACGAGCCCTTAGTAACTACCAATACTCAGAATATACAGAAAATAATATTCCAAATATGAAAATGACCTAATGAAAACCACATAACACAACTAGATCACAAAACAATATACATAACACACAGCAACATCTCCAAATTCCACAAAGCCTCAACTATCTGGACCACATTTTAGATTTTAAACCCTAGATCACCCAGAGGAGAACTATAACTCACCCATCAAAGAAAGATACTTTATGCACAACAAAATAAACAAATAAAATAAAAATAATCAGGGAGCTCCTAAATCCATTTATAAAGACCATTTTTACTATTGAAACAAATTAGCTTGAAATTGAATTAATTCCAAATTTGTACACCACAAAGGAGAAGTTCTCAGTGGCGGCCAAGAACTACAACATACCTTTTCAATCTATCACGTAATTGTGTTTCACTCGTCTTTCGCATTACAGGGAGAGGGAAGCACACGGAAGGAAATTTGGAAATTTTGAAGGGCTTTTGAGGGAGAGACACAGACACTGACACTGAGGTTTTGGAGGGTTTCTAGCGTGGTTAGTTGCAGAGACGGTTTTTCTGGTTGGAGTATTTGTTTCTAATTTATCTTTATCTTTACTACTATAACAGGAGTCTGGAGAGGAAGGTGTAGCCTATTTTTCCAAAATTCTCAAGCTACCCTTGTATAAAACAAAATTTTGATTTAATTCTCAAACTATCTCTTGCTCATCTATCTATTTAAAGAATAGAACCACAGTCAATCACGATTAAACTTGGGGAGAGTTCGCACCTGCAGGTTAACATTTGTCCCTTTTAACTCCTATTAACTATGGTTAATTCCTTCCCCTAGCTCTCACAGGCATCACCTGCCAGCGAAAGATAAGGCTCGAATCGAAGGGGGTATCATCGGAAATCAAAACATTCGGAGGAGAATGACGAAAGGGTATTTTGGTCATTTGAGCAATGAAAGAAGCACGCTCACTTGAAGCGCGTGGCAATGATAGGCCACCTGAATTTTACCTTAGATCTATCTCCGGTTGGCCAAAAAGCTCTGCTACTTATCCATCTACCAAACCATTTCTCGGCCTCAGACAGAGAGATAGAGTGAGAGGAAAAAACACTTCGTCGTCTCCAATCCCCAATCACCATGGCCTGCTCAGCTCCTTCTACCATTCTCTCTTCAAACCCTAGGGCTTTTCCCTGCAAATCTGCTACGCCCATGGCTTCTTTGGCCCCTTCGAAGCCATTCTCTCAATCTCTAACCATCCCTAAAAGCTTCAATGGTCTCAGGAAACCCTTCCAATCTCGCGTTTCTCGGCCAATTTCCACTCGCGGATCTTCTTCCAGAAGGGGATTCGTCGTTAGGGCTGTAAGTGACGTTTCGCGTCTATAGTCTTGTGTTTTCGGAACTGAGTCCTTGGATTTTCGTTGATTCTTGGTAATCAATTAAAGTATATTTGAAACTCTAGTGCATATGGATAGATGGGGTCTATTTCTATGTTGCAATGTGTGTTGTCTCAGTTTATTTGGTTTGTGATTTTGCGCAATTTTCTTGTTGAATTCACATTTTCTGGAACTCTAGTTAAGATGCATGATTATAACTGTTCTGTAGCAAAATGTGTGATTTATCAGGTTTTGCTTGTAATTGTGACTAAAGTGAAGATTTTTCTGCAGTTCATAGGCTGTTCTTAACTATCGGTGCATTCCCTGTATCCGCATAAACATTGTTACCAAATGCACCGATAGTTAAGAAGTTCATAGGCTATTCATTATTTGTGTTTTTATTTCGTAATTCCTACAACTTTCCTGTAATTATGTCTTGGAAGTTCATATTTTACCTCTTTTACTTCAGTCTCTGATTTATGCTTGGCCTCTTTTTTCTTCACACAGAGTGAACTTCCATTGGTTGGAAATCAGGCACCCGATTTTGAAGCCGAGGCAGTCTTTGATCAGGAGTTTATCAAGGTAGTCAATAGAAGAACAATTACCAGAATTAATCAGTAACACACTTGGTATTATGTTCTGCAATCACTATGTACTTGTTCATAGAGTGGTTTTTGAAATTTAAACTTGGGTGTAATTGCTCTGGAAGTGACTCACATTTATCTGTATGCTCTAATTACAAGAATATGTCTTATTAGTTATTACTGGAGAAATTGGAAATTTGGTCAAATTAACTGGTTATTTTGATCAACTACCAGATGTTTGGTTTCCATGCTCTACCTAAATTATAATCTATTAAGGTTAGTAATGATCATCTATCTTTCCCTCAAATCAAATGCCTGCTTATCTGGCAGCTGGTCCCTAGTCTTCGATCTGGCACCATTGTTCTGAAATTCAATTTTTGCTTTATATTAAAAAAAAACATTTGGTGACGTGTCATGTATATATAAATTGCACTGAACATTAATTAAGTGCATGCGATATATGACTCTGTTGATTGTTTTCATTTGTTTGAAGCTTGGTTTTGCATCAAGGAAAACCAGATTATGTTGTTAGATACCAGAGAGTTCTATCGTGTTTAAATTTCTATATGAGAATGCTGGCAGCTGGTCCCTAGTTTTCGATCTGGCACCATTGTTTGTTCTGAGATTCAATTTTTTGCTTTATATTTAAAAAAAAAAAAGAAGCATTTGGTGATGTGTCTTGTATATATAAATTGCACTGAACATTAATTAAGTGCATGCCGGTTATGCGATATATGACGCTTTTGATTGTATTCATTTGTTTGAAGCTTAGTTTTGCATCAAGGAAGACCGGATTATGTTGTTAGATACCAGAGATTTCTATCATGCACTTAAACACTTGGTAGACAACTATTTATATCTGATTGTATCCCTAATTGAGGGCTTCTTGTTGCAGGTCAAATTGTCTGAGTATATTGGGAAGAAATATGTAATTCTCTTTTTCTATCCCCTGGACTTTACATTCGTTTGTCCCACTGGTAAGTTTGACTCTGAAAGAATGTTATTTGAAGGTTAGATGACTGAATGCTGGATTGTCCTTTCTCCCCTTTACTTTTTTCATCCTTTCTTGTAGAGATCACTGCTTTCAGTGACCGACACTCAGATTTTGAGAAGATAAACACAGAAATACTAGGTATTTCAATTGACAGTGTGGTAAGTTGGTTTTATTTTCATATTATCTTTAAATGTTTTGATGCCATCACCTAGCAAGTCTTTATTTTCTCTGCGCATCGAAATCATGTAATTTGGGAATAAAAAAAATAATAAAATTGAACCAGTTGATCGCATAACGTAACTATATATTTGGCAGGTCCTAGCACTAATTTCTCTTAACATGTTCTCATTACAGATTACTAGTATCTTTCTGTGAGCAGCTTCATAGTAGAACTGTCCATCTTATAACCTTACAGAGTCACCCTGAGTCAATGCTTAATCCTATTTTCTCACTTTTATGGTAAATATGTTCTTCAGAGTTGATTGATAAGGTTTTTTTGTTTTATTTTGGCTAGCGAGATGAAATTTCATTAATTAAAAAAAAAAAACACAGGGCCCCTACTAGAAGGGGGAATACAATGCAATATAGTTAGGACTGCAAGTCCACACGATAATAAAAGAAACTCCATAATAACACCCCCTTTAATCAAGAAGTCCACCAAAGCATTCGCCAACTGGAATCTAAGAGAACAAGATGTTCCATTGGGATACCATTAGGCAAATTACTTTGACAGCATTGGCCATTTCCAAGGGCTTCTCTTATTTACCGATGCCAATTAATCACATTGTTTGAGTCTCACTCGATGATGATGGAAGGGAAATTATAAGATCTCATACGAATTAAACCCTTCCTGGATGGATAATACTTCAACCAACTTGGGCTTCCCTCTGCAATTGGTCTAGAGAAGAGAGATTGATAAACATTAGACAGAATAAACCAATTGTTGACAATAAAAAACTACATCGTATTATTTTTTCCCTTTTTTTTCTAGTTAATAAAGAAGTTATGATGAGAAGAATCTCCTATCCATTTATGGATATTTCTCTTTGTGTGAATGTATAGGTAACATAATCCAGACATTGTTATCATTTGAATGGAACTCGATTGGGCAGCACAAAATCTATGGAAGAAATGGACACGAATGGGATCCATCAGTACATTAACTCATAACTATAAGCATAAAGTCTAGAAAACATTGAACAGGGAAGCAGAACACTTTCTTGAGAGAGCCTAGGGAGGGTTTCCGTGGAATAATAGAGAGGATCATAGTAAGTATCGCTTTCAAGGAGTAGCAGGATGTCTGTCGTCCTTTCAAGGAGGGTGGACTAGGGATTAGTCCTCTCTGGGTGAGCAATAAAGCGTTGCTTGGTAAGTGGTTGTGGAGATTTAGAAAGGAGAGGGATAGTTTGTGGAGAAAGGTCATTGGGGCTAAGTTTCAAGACCATTTGTTGTGGGATCCTAGGGAGATTAGGGGATCTTATGAATGTAGCCATGTGGAAAGAAATTTGAAAGTTAAGGAGGCCTTTGGCAGGCATGTTAGGATGACGGTGGGAAGAGGGGATGAAATCAAGTTCTTGGATAATAAGTGGTGTGGGGATACTCGGTTGACAAATGATTTTGGTGATCTATATTCTTTGGCTAAAAATAACTCTTGTTTGGTTTATTCTTGTGATGAGATGGTGGCCAATTAAATTGTTTTATAGCACAATCCTCCGAAGTTCCTAATTATCTTGTGAGAGATATTAGCCTTTGGCCTAGGGGGATCAAGGGTCCTTTCTCCATAAAATTGTTTTACCCGTCTCTTATTACTAGCTCCAACCCTTCCTTTCCTTATCAAAGTTGTGTGGAATTTGGGGATCCGTAGAGGGTGGAGCTTAGCCAATAGATATTATTGGTGCTTTTACAAGTAAGAAAACATTGACCATTTGTTGCTTCACTTCCCTCCAGTCAAATAGATCTGGGATTAATTTTTATCACTCTTTGGAGTTCATTGGATTTTTTTGCTTTCACTTAGATTTCATCTCAACTTGGAACATCTGAAGTTTGGAAGAGCCTTTGAGAGAGGTTTGACCGTTTGGGCTATGCTCCCGGAGGTCTTCTGTTGGAATGTGTGGGGAAAAAGGAACAGAAGGGTGTTTGACAGTGTGTCCAACACACATGAGAAAACTTGGTTGGTCATATCCAAGCTTTTGATGACCTGGATTTCTATCAAACAAGATTTGGGTGACTTTGATCCATTAGGATTCTTGTACTTGAGTTCGTTATAGTTGTTTTTAGACTGTACTGCTATTTCTTTGTCTTGTTTTGCTTTTATTTTTTTCCACAGGTGGACGGTCTCTTGTTGGGTGACCCATCTGCTCCCTTTGTACATTCTTATTTATTTTTATAATACTCTATTTTACTGACCAATAAAAAAATACTTATCAATAACAATGGTACATATATCCTTTATAAGGGCCTTTTCATGTTTGTAGTTAAACTGTGTGCAGCCTCAAATGGACTCCAATTTTTTTCACATGTTGAGGCACTGCATAGTTGACTTTGCATCTGATTGCCACCTTCTGAACGGTCGGAATTTCATGTCCACACTTAATCCACCAAAGCCCTAATTACAATACAAATACATAATTACAAAATTTTAACTATAAAATTTAAAATCTTAATCAACTTCAAAAATAGAAAATAAATGTAATTTACATACTTGGATGTGACTTGTGAGGCACTGCATAGTTGGCTATGCAATCTGATTGCCACCTTCTGAATGGTTGGAATTTCTTATCCACATATATTTTACCAAAGTCCTAATTACAATACAAATGCATTATTAAAAAATTTTAACTATAAAATTTAAAATCTTAATCAACTTCAAAAATAGAAACTAAATGTAATTTACTTACTTGGATGTGAATCCGAAAGAGTTTCAATTGCCCATGTGGTAAAGATGGACTTATCCTGTTAGTGGTAACGTGTCAGCTCTTTGTTAAACTTATTTCCCTCTTTAAAAATAGGAAACATCGTATTATTTATCTTCTCAATGCTCACTCTTACTTCCTTATCCATCTTCACAAGTTTATTATAAAACAAGTAATGGTTAAAGTAGGTGGCAGCTACATGCAAGGGACTGTGCAATATCTTGTTCCATCTTTCATCTATTATCTTCCAAAAGGGCATATACTTCTCATATTTGCTTTTATATATTTTTTTTATTCTCTTTCGCCATATCTAGGCTTTCATATAAATATCTCATAGTGGAGCCATTACTATCCACCATTCGTAGCACCCTAACAAGAGGTTAATTGTCTGGATTATCTCTCTGCCCCTCTCCCAAAACATATTACCCTGTATTATGTTTGCAACTTCTATTCCGTCCTCTGTCTTGATTTGGGGTAGAGTTTTTATTCAACTGAAACAAGCATAAACCATAAAGCTTGTTCTTCTTTGAGCATAGATTGCAAACAAAAAAATTGTGTTACAAATCTAGTAGCACCGGGCCTTTTCAATTATCTGTTTTGTGCGTGTGATTTCATCAAATCCAAAACTTGTTGAAACTTATACAAAAACTTCACAAGTCTTGCATTTTTCAAAATTGGTTTCACAAGAGAAAGCCCATCTATATTCTTTAAAAGCACATCCAAACAATGTGATGCACATGACGTTTTGAAGATATTTGGATATCTATCTTTAATAATAATTTTAGCCGCACTGTAATTTGAAGCATTGTCTGATATGAATTGGATAACATTTTTTTATTCAATTTCTTCAATCTCAGATGCAATTAAATTTGCAATGTATGTTTTATCTTTCTTCTTCCCCACTGTTCCCTCACTTTTCAAAAATATTTTTCCTTTAGGACATGCCACCAATAAATTCACATGTGGCATCTTCTTCGCATCATTCCAAGAATCAGACATGACAGTACACCCTGAAACAACCCAAGATTCTAAAATTGTCTCAACATATTCTTCTGCTTCATCGTTCAAGCTTGTCAATAACTTTAACCCAAATGTTTCACTACTTGGGAGAACATAACCAGGGCAATGTTAGACATGTATACCCATAAAGCCATTCCGGAATTGTATTTATCTATTTTTAAATCAATAAATGCATATTTTACATTTACACATTGTTTTCTACATTGGGTAATATATCGAAAGTATCTCATTGGATGAGACTACTTTGTCCCTTAGGTAACATTGTAGGAAAACCATCCAATTAGTTGATAACTGATTGTTAAGGAGATATGGTTTTTCCGGTTCCGTGTAGACTTAAAATTGTTCTAAGTTAATCAGGAGGCATCTGGACAATGTATTCCTAATAACTTACACATTGTTAGTTCCATATGATGAAGTGATGAATCTCAATCACTGAAAGAAGGGTCTCTTAACTAAGATGTAGATATAAGTAAGAAGTACTTATATTGCAACTGGATCACTCAGTGGATACCCTTAGAAATATACTGTCTTTATATTTAGGGTAGTCCATTTGACAGATTGTCCTTAACCTGAGAGGTCGACATCTTCTCTAGTATTTGCCTATGTAGCTTTGATGTAGCCAATCGTCAATGTCCAACACACCGGACTAAATACGGGCTCGTTGGGTTATGTACGCTGTACTGGAAGAAGTGTGTGTACGCTCAACAAGAATTCCACTACTCTTACAGAGTAAATATTATTGAGTTGATACTTGTCAAAACCGGACTTGAAAAACCCAGCGTTGGTATTTATCGATGAAATGGTTTTATCGAGGAATTTATTTTCTGTATAAAAGAAATGTAATTATTATTATTATTTTATTTAAAGAATTTTTAAAATGTTTTGCAAGTCCAAGTTTGACTAAAAGTATCAAGGAGAATGGGTTCTCAATATAAGCCAGAGATTAAAGACAATATTAGATATTGTCCCGTAAGCTTATAACAATATTGGAAGTGGAGGGATGTATCTGTAAACAAATCTTGAGATAGAAATACCTGCAAGTAATTCTCTATTTTTTGGGGGTTAATCACATTGTGTTAATGGACATTAATTGTGATTGGTGGAAGTTCAGGGATATAGATAACATTCTATTATCCTAATGGAGTGTAGGAAAAGTTTTTCCTAGTAACAATGCTTTAACCAAAAGGTTGAGTACTTGGTCCCACAACCGGAAATAGGAGATCCCTTTAGATCCCACACACAAGGACTTTCTTAAAGTATTTAATTTAATGATTTATTAAATTAATTTATTTCTCTAAGAAATCACTATATGGTATAGTGAAGCTCTAAAAGGTGGAATCACATTAGATGTGAAAAACCAAATGGGTAGGACCCATTGGGGAATATTTTAAAAGAATATTAAAAGTGACCAAAGGGTTAAGAACCCATGATGTGGCGTGTTGGGGTGGGACGCCCACTCCATGGAGATTACTTTATTGTTAATCATTAATTAGTTTCTAATTAATTAAACACCTTATAAGATAAGGTTTGTTAGTTAGTTAGTTAGTTACTAATTAAAGATTCCTTGTTGGATAAGGATTCTTCTAGTTTCTTGCTAATCATGGAATCCTAATTGGATTAAGATAAGGATATGATTAGTTAGTTACTAAAAGATAAGATTAGTTTCTAATTTTGATTATTCCTAATTAATTATGGAGAAACCAAATTGGAAACTAATTTGAGGAATTCTAATTGGATTAGAAAGTGGAAACTTGGGTTGCAACCAACCCAAGGTAGCCTATTTAAAGAGTGGACGTCCAAGGCTTTGGGACATTATTATTTTTCCAGAAATTTCCAGACGTGGAGTTTGTGACCCATGCAGAGATTTTTACATAAAATCTTTGCATACGATATTATTGGATAATCGTGTCTGAAAAGACAATAATCGTAGATGGATCACTAAACTGACATCCAAATACCCTAAAGATATAGGAATGAGTAGGTTTTGATTATAAGATGAAAATCCTAATGATCAAAACCCCCTGTGAGGGCTAGTGGGAGTTTATCACTCCTTGATAATCCTATTATCAAAAATTTTCATAATTCATATAATGAATACTTGGATAATGATATGATCATGCTTGTTTAATATTGTTCATTTCAAGAAAAATATTAAGTGATAATAAATGGGATTATTAATCGTAAGGCCTTCCATTATCAATAAAGACTAGGAATTAATTAGCCTGAGTCTTGTCTCTTTGATAGGAGTTCGACATAATTCAGTCTAAATTAAACTCATAGTGCATTATTTCTATTGTAGATAGGATTGTATATGGCCTGATAGGGAGTGTCAACTAGCATGGGGGCACATCTCTACTTGATTATATGACAACCGAGAATAATGAGTTTCACTTAAACAAGGAAACATGGCGGCTGACACAGTGACAGTCTTGTTGTCCTTGTAGGTCGCAAGAAAATTAGTAATCACTAATTTACATAAGGAGTTATGCATGAGATGCTTAGTGATGAATGGTTACTATCCACCTTGTAGTGTATGTGTGGTACTATCCTAGCATGGAAGATTATATGTGTGTTATGAGGATCCCAATACTCATCTGGAATAAAAGGTTTATTCTCTAATTTCATATACTGAAGGGAATGATGAAATTTGAAGAAAGATGAGAGGATCATCAGATTTTAAAATCCCAAAAATCCGATGAATATATGTGTGAAAATAAATGTAATAATTTATGCTTATTTTATTGCGTAGATATAAGCCATGAATCCCCTTTCCAAGATTCTAGAAGAGAATCGGTTGACTAGTCCAAATTTCGTGGACTGGAAAAGAAACCTTGATATTGTGTTTATCTCTCAGAAGATAGCTTATGTCCTCACATCCGACTATCCGGAATTTGATGAGGCAATTCAAACCCCTGAGGCAGTTGAGAAAGCCTCAAAGTGGCATGAGTCAAATAGTTTGGCCAAATGCTACATGCTTGCATCCATGTCAAATGTCTTACAGCAACAGTACGAGGGTTTTGCTACAGCTAAGGACATATTGACTAATCTCAGGGAGATGTTTGAGGAACAGAACAGAACTGCTAGACAGTTGGCAATGAAAGGACTGATGGGGACCAAGATGTTTGATGGTAGCCCAGTCCGGGAACATGTTGTCAAGATGATGGGGTTCATTAATGAACTCTTGACCCTTAGAGCGGATCTTGATCAACAGAGTCAAACGGATGCGATCCGGAACTCTCTCCCGGAATCCTTTTCTGCTTTTGTGTTGAATTTCAGCATGAACAAATTGTATACATCTCTGCCAGAGCTCCTAAACATGTTGCAAGGAGCTGAAGACCTTATGAAGCGTACTAAGCTCTATGCAAATGTGGCAGAAGGAGTTGGACCTTCAAGGCCCAGGCCTAAGGGCAAAGGCCAGAAAAAGAAGAAGTCCAATTTTTCCAGGTTCCTCAAAGGCAAGAAGGGTAAGAATAAGAACAAGAAAACTTTTGAGAAGAAAGACGAGGAAAAGAATCAGAATGTCTGTTTCTATTGCAAGAAACCAGGTCACTGGAAGAGGAATTGCAAAGTTTACTTAGCATCCCTCAAGGACAAGCCTTTGGAAGGTATGTCAGATTCTTTCATCACTGAATCCAATTTTATTTTTGGTTCCTCAAACTCTTGGTATGTAGATAGTGGATCTACCTCACATATTTGTAATATGTTACAGGGGTTTCAGGAGAGCAGAAAGCTCAGTGATGGGGAAGTCAAGATAAGGATGGGAACAGAAGCAAGTGTTGTTGCGATCGCCATCGGAACTTATATTTTAGAATTTGCTTTTAATAGGATCTTAGTTTTAAAAGACTGTTTATATGTGCCAGACATGCACAAAAATTTGATTTCTGTTCCTAGTTTAATCTTTAATGGTTATTCAGTACATTTTGATACTAATGTACTTATCAAATACAATAATAGTTTTATTGTTTCCGGCGCATTGTCTAATGGTCTTTATTATCGTGATCCAGTAAGCAATTCTGTAAATAACATTGAGGATAAAGAGTCCACTAGTGTGACACCTCAGAAAAGAGGTAGAGATTCTGTGAATCCAACATACTTATGGCATCTCAGATTAGGCCATATCAATTTGGATAGGCTCAATAGATTGGTAAAGGATGGTCCTTTAAACCATTTACATGTTGAACCTTATCCAACTTGTGAACCTTGTTTGCAAGGTAAAATGACCAAAAGGCCATTTACAGGCAAATCTAAGAGAGTCACAAGTATATTGGAATTAATTTACACTGATGTATGTGGACCCATGAATCATTCAGCCAGAGGTGGCTTTGTCTACTTTATTACATTCATAGATGATTTTTTTAGATTTGGTTTCATATATCTAATGAAACACAAGTCGGAATCTTTTGAAAAGTTCAAAGAATTCCGGAATGAAGTAGAAAAGCAATCAGGTAAATGTATTAAAACTCTCAGATCTGACAGAGGAGGAGAGTACCTCTCGAATGAGTTCATGGATTATCTTAGAGATAATGAAATTTTATCCCAATGGACTCTCCCAAGAACACCCCAGCTGAATGGTGTTTCAGAAAGAAGAAATCGAACCTTATTGGATATGGTTCGTTCAATGATGAATAATACTGATTTGCCAGTATTTTTTTGGGGATATGTATTAGAGACTGCAATCTATTTATTGAATAAGGTACCTTCTAAGTCTGTTTCCAAACTCCATTTGAGCTATGGAATGGGCAAAAGCCTAGCCTGAAGCATGTCAGGATATGGGGTTGTCCAGTTCATGTGCGAAAGCAGAACTTTGAAAAGTTGGAAAGTAGGACTGAGAAGTGCCTATTTATAGGATACCCAAAAGAAACTCTCGGATATTATTTCTATAATCCTAGCGAATAAAAGGTGTTTGTGAGCAGGAATGCCATATTTCTAGAAGAGGATATGATCCTCAATAGAAAAGATGGACTTAGAATTGATCTTGAGGAGCAAAGTCAGGATAAAGTAACCATGGTTAATCCCGTCTTAATTGAACCTTTAAATACACAACAACCCAAGAGAAGTACAAGGATCAGTCGACCTCCAAATAGATTGTCTTATCAGAATGAGGTATATTCTATGAAATCGGATTCCTTAGATGATGATCCTTACACTTATCAAGAAGCAATATGTGATATTGATTCTGATAATTGGAAAAAGGCCATAGAATCTGATATGGACTCCATGTACTCAAATGGTGTCTGGACCCTGGTTGAAAGCCTGAGGGAATTAGACCTATTGGGTGCAAATGGATCTACAAGAGGAAACATGGATCCGATGGAAAGGTAGAGACCTTTAAAGCAAGGCTTGTGGCGAAAGGGTATAGTCAAAGAGCTGGTATTGACTATGAGGAAACCTTTTCACCAGTAGTAATGCTAAAGTCTATCAGAATTCTGTTATCAATTGCAGCCTTTTATGATTATGAGATATGGCAGATGGATGTCAAAACCGCATTCTTGAATGGAAACATTCAAGAGGATATTTATATGAACCAACCCGAAGGTTTTGAACTCCATGGCCAAAATAATAAAGTCTGCAAATTGATAAAATCTATTTATGGCCTTAAACAAGCTTCTCGGAGTTGGAATATCCGTTTTGATGAATCAATCAAATCGTTTGGTTTTCAACAAAATATGAATGAGGCATGTGTGTACAAGAAGGTCAGTGGGAGTACAATAACTTTCCTAGTTCTTTATGTAGATGATATTCTACTCATTGGGAATGATGTAGGAATTTTATCAACGGTTAAAATCTGGTTGTCATGTAACTTTGCAATGAAAGACCTCGGTGAAGCTTCCTATATTCTTGGTCTTAAATTGTTTAGAGATCGAAAGAAAAGGATGCTGGGATTGTCCCAAGTTAATTACATTGACAAGATCTTGCGCAAATATAGCATGGAAAATTCCAAGAAAGAGTTTTTACCCTGTAGACATGGAATTAATCTCTCCAAATCAAAGTCTCCAAAGACAGATGATGAAAGAGAGCAGATGAGTCATATCCCATATGCATCTGCGGTGGGAAGTCTCATGTATGCTATGTTGTGCACAAGACCTGATATTTGTCACGCAGTGAGTACCGCGAGTAGATATCAATCAAATCCGGGTCCTGAGCATTGGACAGCAGTTAAGCACATTTTCAAGTATTTGAGGAGGACAATGCACCACTGTTTGGATTATAGTGGAGAAGATCTGACTGTTGTAGGGTACACAGATTCAGATTTTCAAGCAGATGTTGATGATAGAAAGTCCACCTCAGGATTTGTCTTTACTCTTGGGAAATGAGCATTTAGTTGGAGGAATTGCAAACAATCAACAACTGCTGACTCAACAACTGAAACTGAATATGTTGCTGCATGTGATGCTGCAAAGGAAGCAGTATGGATAAAGAAGTTCATTCATGAACTTGGTGTGTCTCCTCGATTGAATATCTTATCACACTTTATTGTGATAATAGTGGTGCTGTAGCTCAAGCCATAGAGCCTAGAGCACATCAGAAGACAACGCACATTGAAAGGAGATTCCATTTGATTCGAGACATTGTTAAGAGAGGAGACATTGTGTTATCCAAGATTGCGTCAGCAGACAACATGGCGGACCCATTTACTAAAGCACTGCCTCAGAAGGTGTTTGAGAAACATGTAGAGTCGATGGGTGTTAGATACATAGGAGATTGGCTTTGAGTGTAAGTGGGAGATTGTTAGACATGTATGCCCACAAAGCCATTCCGGAATTGTATTTATCTATTTTTAAATCACTAAATGCATATTTTACATTCACACATTGTCTTCTACATTGGGTAATATATCGAAAGTATCTCATTGGATGAGACTACTTTGTCCCTTAGGTAACATTGTAGGAAAACCATCCAATTAGTTGATAACTGATTGCTAAGGAGATATGGTTTTTCCGGTTCCTTGTAGACTTAAAATTGTTCTATGTTAATCAGGATATATCTGGATAATGTATTCCTAATAACTTACACATTGTTAGTTCCATATGATGGAGTGATGAATCTCAATCACTGAGAGAGATCTCTTGACTAAGATGTGGATATAATTAAGAAATACTTATATTGCAACTGGATCACTCAGTGGATACCCTTAGAAATATACTGTCTTTATATTTAGGGTAGTCCATTTGATAGATTGTCCTTAACCTGAGAGGTCGACATCTTCTCTAGTATTTGCCTATGTAGCTTTGATGTAGCCAATCGTCAATGTCCAACACACCGGACTAAATCCGGGTTCGTTGGATTATGTACGCTGTACTGGAAGAAGTGTGTGTACGCTCAACAAGGATTCCACTACTCTTACAGAGTAAATAATATTGAGTTGATACTTGTCAAAACCGGACTTGAAAAACCCAGCGCTGGTATTTATCGATGAAATGGTTTTATCAAGGAATTTATTTTCTGTATAAAAGAAATGTAATTATTATTATTATTTCTTTTAAAGAATTTTTAAAATGTTTTGCAAGTCCAAGTTTGACTAAAAGTATCAAAGAGAATGGGTTCTCAATAAAAGCCAGGGATTAAAGACAGTATTAGATATTGTCCCGTAACCTTATAACAATATTGGAAGTGGAGGGACGCATCTGTAAACAAATCTTGAGATAGAAATACCTGCAAGTAATTCTCTATTTTCTGGGGGTTAATCACATTGTGTTAATGGACATTAATTGTGATTCGTGGAAGTCCAGGGATATAGATAACATTCTATTATCCTAATGGAGTGTGGGAAAGGTGTTTCCTAGTAACAATGCTTTAACCAAAAGGTTAAGTACTTGGTCCCACAACCGGAAATAGGAGATCCCTTTAGATCCTACACACAAGGACTTTCTTAAAGTATTTAATTTAATGATTTATTAAATTAATTTATTTCTCTAAGAAATCACTATATGGTATAGTGAAGCTCTAAACGGTGGAATCACATTAGATGTGAAAAACCAAATGGGTAGGACCCATTGGGGAATATTTTAAAAGAATATTAAAAGTGACCAAAGGGTTAAGAACCCATGATGTGGCGTGTTGGGGTGGGACCCACCTAAGGGGGGACGCCCACTCCATGGAGATTACTTTATTGTTAATCATTAATTAGTTTCTAATTAATTAAACACCTTATAAGATAAGGTTTGTTAGTTAGTTACTATTTAAAGATTCCTTGTTGGAGAAGGATTCTTCTAGTTTCTTGCTAATCAAGGAATCCTAATTGGATTAGGATAAGGATATGATTAGTTAGTTACTAAAAGATAAGACTAGTTTCTAATTTTGATTATTCCTAATTAATTATGGAGAAACCAAATAGGAAACTAATTTAAGGAATTCTAATTGGATTAGAAAGTGGAAACTTGGCTTGCAACCAACCTAAGGTAGCCTATTTAAAGAGAGGACGTCCAAGGCTTTGGGACATTATTATTTTTCCAGAAATTTTCAGATTTGGAAATCCCTCTCCTCTCCTCAATCGCACGCCCCTCTCTCCCTATCTTAGTGGTGTACGGTCTAGCCCCTTTGCCCCCTTTTCTTCTTCTCTTGTGTTCTTAGTTTTTGAAGATCAAGAAGAGGATCAAGAAAGGTTCTTTATAATAAAAGATTTGATCTTTTATTCAAGATCCTAGAGCTGGATATTTGGAAGGGCCATTAGCTTGAATTAGAGAAAGCTTTAAAGAAAAAGAAGGTCCGTGTGGATTGCGAAGGAGACTTGGCACTTGTGAAGTTTTTCCGGTATTGCTTTTATCGTGGATTTGACTTAACAATTTCAAAGTCGCAAAGGTATTGTGATTTTTACTCTCATTGAATAAAATCAATTAGAATCTTAGTCAGATCTTGGGATTCGATGTATGCCCCCCAAGAACTGTTTTTCTAAAATTAAAAAGAGGCATACTTTCAGGCCATGATTCGAAACGCATGTGATGACATCTTTAAACTTTTGTGACCTTAGCAATTGAAATGAAAGGTTATTCGTCACCAAAGCTTTTGCAATCGAAAGATCTGCAACCTTTTTTTCTTTATTCTTTATGAGCTGGTATATCTCTGGCTGAACTCCAAACCCTTCTACATGGCCTCCTCCTCTTCGTAGAGGACCTAGACTACCACAATCTGTGTTACATGCGTAGCTGATCTCATAGAATTTTCACCACCAACTTGAGAATGAGATGGTCGCAAAAAATTGCAAAAGACCTGATATCTTCGTATTTTTGCATGAATCCAACTCTTTTAAGGCATCTGGTGCCATTTCTTTAACAAAATCAAGCATTGAAGGAGAAGGTTGCATGTCTCTTTGCATTAGTTTTGAAAAGTGACTTCATACAGGTAATGCCACCCACAAATACTTCTTGACAAAAATTACACTGAATCTTTGTTCCCCCTTCTTTAGTTAAATACTCCCGAAAAAGGATCTCTAGCTCTTGACATGGATAACTTTGATACTTTGATTCAAACCCTTATCAATTTATCCCTAGTCCTTACTCCAGTACTCCCTAAGGAAAAGAACAAGCACAATACAATTCAAAATATATAGTGGAGGGAAGGGATATAAATAATTCATATTTATTCAGTCTCTCAAAACATTAATACAATAATAAACCCTAAGTCCTCTAGGAAGAGGAGGAGGCCATGTAGAAGGATCTAGACTTCAGCCAAAGATATACCGGCTCATAAAAAAAAAAAAGATTGCAGATCTTTCGATTGCAAAAGCTTTGGTGGCGAATAACCTTTCATTTCAATTGCTAAGGTCGCAAGAGTTTAAGGATGTCATCACATGTGTTTCGAATCATGGCCCTGGTTATTTTCTCCCAATTAGTGAAACATTTAGGGTAAAATTATTGGCAAGCTTGAAGGATGAAGCAGAAGAATATGTTAAAGACAATTATAGAATCTTGGGTTGTTTCGGAGTATATTGTCATGTCTGATTCTTGGAATGATGTGAAGAAGATGCCACGTGTGAATTTATTGGTGGCATGTCCTAAATGAACAATATTTTTGAAAAGGGTATAGTGGGGAAGAAAGATGCAACATATTACATTTAGGATTGGATAAAAAAACATTGTCCAGTTCATATCAGACAATGCTTCAAATTACAGTGCTAGCAGAATTATTATTGAAGATAGATATCCAAATATCTTGAAGATATCATCTACAAAATATTGTTTGGATGTGATTTTAGAGAATATAGATGAACTTTCTCATGTGAAATTAATTTTGAAAAATGCAAGACTTATTTTGAATTTTTGTATAAGTTTAAACATGTTTTAGTTTTATGAGATCACAAACACAAAACAGAGAACTGAAAAGGCCCGGTGCTATTAGATTTGCAACACAATTTCTTTGTTTGCAATCTATTTTCAAAGAGGAGCAAGTTTTAAGGTTTATAATTGCTATAACTGAATGGAGAGTTCTAGCTCAAAGCGAGACAGAGGACAGAACAGAATTTGCAAATATAATATAGGGTAATATGTTTTGGGAAAAGGGCAGAGAGATAATCCAGATAGTTGAGCCTCTTGTTAGGGTGCTACGAATGCTAGATAGTAATGGCTCCACTATAGAATATTTATATGAAAGTATGGATAGGGCGAAAGAGTATATGCCTTTTGGAAAATAATGAATGAAAGATGGAACAAGGCATTGCACAGTCCCTTGCATGCATCTGCTGCCTACTTTAATCTTTACTTGTTTTATAATAAACTTATGAAGATGGATAAGGAAATGAGAGTGAGCATTGAGAAGATAATTAATAAGATGTTCCCTCATTTTGAAGAGGGAAATAAGTTTGGCAAAGAGCTAAAACGTTACCACCAACAGGATAAGTCCATTTTTACCACATGGGCAATTGAATCTCTCCAAGTAAATTACATATATTTTTTAAGGTGATTAAGGTTTTAAATTTATAGTTAATTTTTTTTAATTATGTATTTGTATTGTAATTAGGCCTTTTGGGGAAATGTGTAGACAAGAAATTCTGACCATTCAAAAGGTGGCAATCAAATTGTGTAGCCAACCATGCAATGCCTCAGCATGTGAAAGAAATTGGAATGCATTTGAGGCCGCACACATGAAGAAACGAACCAGATTAGAGCCAAAAATAATACATGATATGGTGTTCGTTTATGTGAACTTGCTTTTGATGAGGACAAGTGCAAGTAAAGAAGAGAATGATACGGGACCAATTGGTCTTGAGAAAATATTGGCATTCCCAGATGTTCCCAAAGTTGAAGGGGATCATGACCTTGAAGATGGAACACTCTCTTCTAGTGAATTTTTAGAGAATGAAGATAATGCAGCTATTAATGACCTAGATGATGCAACTTTTGCGCTATTGATGAATCTGAATGCGTGATTTCATTATGTAGTAGTTTATACTTTGTAACACTTTTATGTTGATGAAATTGTGAGTATAAACAATCAGTCTTTTTTTTTTTTTTTAATCTTGAGAGTTGATGATGTCTTGGTCAATTTTGATGCCTTGTTGGAAAACTTGGAATGAATTGGATTTTGAAATGATATTATGAACTTATTTTGTAAATAATTAGCTACTTATCTTGTATATTATATAATCAAATTGTTAGATATATTAATTAGTATTATATTTCTATTTTATATATTTATTAAATTTTTTGAACTTGAACACTGCCAAATTATTCCCAAATCTGACTTTGTGACTATGGTTAAAGGTGTGGTTATATTAAGATGAGAGAGATAGAGAGGCTTAATATCTTAACATAAAAATAGGTCAACTTTTTTGTTTTGTTTTTCTTTTGTTTAATAAATGCACATGTGCCCCTATCTAATTCTGGGTAATACCATTTTTCCATATAGTTTCTATCCAATACTATGGTCCCATATAATATTTATCATTTTATCCATCTCATACTGTATATGTTTATATAGTGTTAAATTCTATAGTTGTGTTTACCAGTTACTTGTCAGGCTTGTTGCCAAAAGCTATTTATTTCCATTTTATCACTTGTATAATAGATAGTATTTGCAAAATGCTATATATTTATATAAAGTGCATGGTTTTTGTTATCTTCATACTTCACATATCAGTGTTGATTTGGTTGTCAACCTGGATTGCGACTCAAGCTTTTTGGTACTGGCCGCTATGGAGGTGTTGATTTCTAGATCCCATGGTTAATCATTCATGGACTGGACCCGAATGCATCAAGTTTCTTTTGAAACTTTCAACCCCATGATATGGGTGTGAATAACAGAATAAGTCCACTGTTTTTTATGGCAATTTTATGTTTATTTGATTTGATCCTTCGACATATCAGCAAAGGAAATGGATGATTATCTTGTCTTTCTTGAAGGTATTAATATTGTTTTTGGGTACTCTTTTTTGGTGGGTATTTGAATTATGTATATCTCTGTGTGACTTTTGCTGAAAACTTCTATTTATGGTCTTCTTGCTGAGGTTTTCCTTCAGCTGGAAATCTGCAATTTCTTATAGATTCTGATATTCTTCATGTAGTTCTCGCACCTTGCATGGGTCCAAACAGATAGGAAGTCAGGTGGACTTGGTGATCTGAAGTATCCATTGATTTCTGATGTGACTAAATCAATTTCAAAATCTTATGGCGTACTGATTCCAGACCAGGTATGATCTCACACATTTTTGCTAGCATGTTCATATTAATTTTAGTCTTGATTAACTAAAGAACTTCTCTGGGTAAGAACGCAGCACATTTAGTCCCACAGATACATAAAAAAAATATATCAAGAAATCAATTATCAAATAAAATATATTTGAAGTCATGGTGGAGTAATACCTAGAGCATCTTTTTCCATTGCGGATGATCAGATGTTGTCCCTGTTCAATGCCTTTTAGTGGATTATTTTTCCTGTTAAGTGTGACAAACTAGAGATCCACTATTTCCACTTTCTGCTGAAATTACTGCAGAAGCTTTCTGCTGGTACAGTCATGGTTATCCTTTTCCAGGAAGGAGGGGCGGGGGTAGATATAGAATAGAGTGTGCAGTGAACTTGTTGGAGTCTTGGAGATGACACTTACAGATTGGAAGGATGATATGTTAAAAACTTAGACCCATGGGAAAATACTAATCTGTTGGAAAATTTTCAATAGGAAATATAAACATTCAAGACAACTTTGTGGTCTTGTTGTTGTACGGGTCATTATGTTAGTAATAACCTATTTTTTAAGTATCATAACAGAATAACAGATGAAGGGAATCTGGATCTGTGGGGAGTGATTTCATCTGCCCAGTGTTTTAAAACCCGAAAACACGACTCTACTCAGAACCTTGCCAAGGAGTCAACTTGGAAACTCGGGCAAAACTCGTCCGAGTAATGACACCTAAAACTCGAATATATATAATATTTTTCTAATAATATATATGGTATAAATTCAAAATTAATGATAAAACATGCTTAAAATGAGATATATAATTCAATATATACTAAACACCCCCTTTTGTATTGTATTTATACTAAGGGTGGGTGGAGTGTGTTAACATAAATAAATAAAACATAATTTGGTCACTCAGGTAGGCCAGTTTACTTGATTTTTTATTACAACAAAAAAAGTACTTAACTTGGGCGAGGCAGAGTAAGTCGGGGCGAGTTACTCAGTTTTCTGTGTCACGTCGGAGTTTTACCTCAAACTCGACCCGAAACCTGGCCGAGTTGAGTTGATTCGCCGAGTTTTAATTCAAAGCATCTAACTTCCTCACTTAAATTTTGGTTATGTGATTGATGGGCTGGACGTGGCATTGGGCCCTTATCTCATATGCTTTCCATTTGTGATTTGTTCATTAAGAACTCTCCAGATCCTGCAAGACTTCTGTAAGTGGGTTTTGAGTTATCTCGTCTGCACCAAGTCATATGCATTGTTCATACTCAAATGGGAATCGTCTTGAAGTTAATACAAATTTAGAAAGGTTTGTGGTGGCAACTATGTGATTGGGCCTTGCCGCTATGAATTAGCCATTGGGTTATAGGCTTTGGTATCCCTTATTTTGTGCCTTTGTATCTGTCTAATCTGTTTTTGCCGATAAGTAATGAGTTATGGAAGAGTTTTGCGGATACAGCATAATCTATTTATTATAATGGGAGGAGGGATAGAAAAGTAGATTGAAATTCTCCCCATATAATCATACTATCTTATTCAGTTACAATGGTTGGGATGAAGTTGGGGACAGTTACAATAAATTTAAATTTAAGTGGCTGAACACATGGTATAAATTTAAGGGTCTCTCTCCTTATCTTCTTCTATTAATTAAAGACCATGTTTCAAAGGAAAACGGTTTTATAACTATCATAGTGATTGGAGGGGGTGGTTGGCGGTTACAACAAATTTGAAGGGGGCGTGTGCTATATTGACGGGATATTGAGGAACATTAACAAACACGATTCTTGCCTTCTTTATAATGCTCCAGCCTCAACTTTCTTGGCATACTTTGTTTTTGGCATCTGTGGAGAGATTTGAGGTGTTGGGTGCCACATGTGATTGTGACAAGAGTATGTAGGACAAACTGTAGAGACGAGTGTATAGGTCTCGAATTACAACCTAGCATTTTCCATATTTCATTGATGCTCAACCATTCATCTTCATCTTGAGCCCAGCGGCGGTAATCACAATAGCAACGAGCAGACTCTGCTCGATAATGTTTAACAGCATAATGGGTACCTACTTATATCAAATATCGGCCTGGTACCAAGAAAGTGTTGGGGCTAGCAAAAGATGTAGAGGATGGGATGATGTGATTGAAAGGTGTGCCAGAGTACATCAGCCTCATGATGAGCAAGGATGCGATTTTTCTTTTTGTTTTTTTCCTAATCGGTTATTGAATTGGGGGTTTGGTTTTTGACATAATTTTGGGATGCGATGATGTGCTTGAAACTATAATTAGGGGTTCGCATACTCTTTCTGTAATTAGAGATGTATGGGAAGAGAGAGAGCTTCCCAGAATTTCCATTCACGGGATCTGCATGTTTTCCATTAGAAGCGTCCTGATCCACAAAATCTTCGTAAGATGGGAGAATGTCATCTGAACCGAAATTGTACCAGCACCTGATTCTACCTGAATATCCGGAAGCCATGAATGGATCGAAGAGAGGATTAGATTGGCGAAATAAGGTTTACAAAAAGAATGAAAACAAATGGGTTTTCTTCTCTTTCAATCTTGAAAAGTCAGGAAAAGACGCGATGATCAAAGAAGTATGAAGTGAGGAATTCCATTATTGTTTGCAAAAGAAGACTTCCTTTATTTTCTTTGTTGTACCTACTATGCTATTGCTTTTTTTTGGAACCAAATCCTCTACGTTGATAACCGGTTATCACCCTTGAGGTCGTCACGCGCCCCTTTTGACCCTCTTAATATTTTTGTTAAAAACCAAGAATGGGTGGGTGAACCCTAGGGATGGGTGAATCTTAATCAGGGTTAAGTGGTGTCAAAAGGGACACGCAGCAACCTCAAGGGTGGTAACCGGAGTTGCCAAATCCGATTATCACCATAGAAGATTTGGTTCTTTTCTTTTTATGCTTTCATTATTATATGAGTTTTGTTTGTGGGTTTTAGTGTCTAGATTTATACCAAGTACTACCAAGGAGTTCTTGCATAAGCGTATGTAAATGCTTGAGCACTAACTCTTTCAAGAATTTTCGTTGTGGGCATCATTTATTTACTTTTCCAAATATGTATTACTGATCTGAATTCGTCAAGTCTTTTCCATGTCTATTGGAGATACAGACTCCAGCAAAGCATAAAACAAAGCTCGTTTCTTAGGCCTTCAAATTCTTAAGAAAACTTCAACTTTGAGGATCCCTTAGTGTGCACTCGTTTCACAAGAAAATGGCTGTAGGAAAAGAACAGAAAATTTCCTTTTCTTGTGTGTTCGTTTCGGGAGGAAAAAAAGTAAGAAAATATGCTTTTCCTAAATTGCCTTTGGAAAGTAACCATATATACATGTTGGCATAACTTTTGATCTGACATTTGATAAGGATACTTTGGGAATTTTAAAAAGTACACTTTCCTTTTCTCTCAAAATAACCTTGTTTTGAGAAAAAATTAAGAGAAAAGTGAAGGAAAAGTGTTACTGTTGAGAAAAGCTTTTCTCAAGAAAAGTTAGGCCCTGTTTGGTTGCACTTCCATTTTCTGTTTTCTGTTTTTAAAAACAAAAATTTGAAAATTTTTACACAAAACATGTTTGGTAAACATGTTTTTGTTTTTAAAAATTAGTAACAAAATTTTTGAAAATCAAGGTAACAAAAAATTTATGTTACCTCTGTTTTTGGAAACAAAAACAGAACCACCATGCATTACCACACCACCATCACCACACCACCCACCACCCCCACTCCACCCACCACCCCCACTCCACCACCACCGGTCCACCACCACCACCACACCTCCACTCCACCACCAGCACCATCACCACACCTCCACTCCACCACCGCCACCACCACCACCGCCGCACTACCCACCACCCACCACCACCACTCCACCACAACCACACCAAGACCACCACCACCACCGGTCCACCATGACCACCACTACCGGTCCACCACCACTCCAGCACCACCGCCACAACCACTCCACCACCACCACCATCACCACCACCATACCACCCACCACCACCACCACTCCACCACAACTCCACCATCACCAAGGTTCGAAATATCGATAATATCGGCGATATATCGGCTGTCGCCGATATATTTCGATATCGCCAATCACCGACACATCTATATGATGTTTGAAAAAAAATACAGCATATCGGCGATATCGGAGATATATCGGCAATATATCGCCGATATCTTCCGATATCGCCCAAACAAAAAACCCTTTTTTTTTTTTCTTTTTTGTGGAATATTTTTTTCGTGAAACCCTGTTAGGGTTCACTTTGTTTGAAACAGAAAATGAAAAAAATAAAAAGATGAGAGGAGAAAGAAGGAAGAAGAGAGGAAAAAGAGGAGAGGAGAAAGAAGGAAGAAGAGGAAAAAGGAGGAAGAAGAAGAGAGGATGAAGGAAAAAGAACATACCCGGAGCATGGAGGTCGCCGTCGCTCACCGTCTCGGAGTCAAGTCTGAGTCTGCCTTCTTCATATGAGTTATCAGGTTTTATTTAATTTTAAGTGGGTTTTTACATATTAACTGCTAGGTTCTTCCTAATTTGCAAATACACTTTTATGTGTAAACATTTTGCAAATTAGCTCATGGTTTTCCAACAATAAACCCTTGATTCTGTTAGACTTTTGTTTGTAATTTTTAGTAAAATGACTATTATGCCCTTAAGATATTTCATAAACTCATAAAGCCCCTTTAACTGTCCTTGAACTATGGTTAACAAGTTTTAGCCCATGTGGTTAATCTCTCTCCTTTTATCTCTTTTAATCGTGGTTAAGATTCACTGACCCTTAAGGTTAAAGCATCTACCCTTGATTTAAAAAAAAAAATAACATCTCTTTCAACTCCCTTTAACCATGGTTAAGATTCACTAACCCTTATGGTTAAAGCATCTATTAGAAAAAAAAAATAGAAAATTAAAAGTCTCTTTTAACTCCCTTTAATTGTGACTAAGATTCACTAAATCCTTAGGGTTAAAGCATTTAATCTTGGTTTTTAGAAAAAAAAATTAAAAAATTAACCCTTTTAATTCCCTTTAACTATGGTTAAGATTCACTAACACATGCTATTCAATAATGAATGAAACATAAATCAATCATACATTATCGTCACTTGTCAACGCACATCTTTGCTCTATTCTCATTGCATCTTTTATGTACATTGTTATTTTTTAAAATGTTTTTATTCTAAAAAGTGTATTAACATCTATTTTAATATTTTCTGAAGTTTCACTACAAAATTTCATGTTTTTGTCCTATTTTTTACAATTTTTTTCAAAAATCACCGATAAACGATAAATCTTCCGATATATCTCCGATATATCTTTTTTCCACGGCTCGACATGTCGAGCGATATCGACATTTAGAACCTTGACCATCACCACCATCACACCACCAACACCATCACCACCACCAACACCACCACCACTCCACCACCACCACCCACTACTACCACTACCACTACCACCACTATGGGTTGAAATTGTTTATTCATTATTATATACATCATATCTTCCAAACGCATTTTTTCGTTTTTCATTTTTTAAAACAAGTAACAGTTAGTAATGCCAAACATATTTTCTACTTAAAAAATTTGAAAACAGAAACTTGTTTTCAGTTTTAAAAAACAGAAAATAAAAACAGAAAAATGGAAGTGTATCCAAACGGCCCCTTAGTTTTCTTGCAAACCGAATGCGAGAAAAGTAGCATTTTCTCTCTAATTCTTTTTTCCCTCCATTTTCTCTTGAAATGAACACACCCTTAGTGGTAGAAGGAGATTCAACAAATGCCATCAAGTAGGTGGGATGGCAGACATCATTGACTCGTTAGGGAGTAGGTCAAGGATGGACTATCATCTTCACTCATACTATTAGGAGTCTGAATCACCTAGCAGGGTCCCTAGTTTAAGATGGTGTACATAATGATTTTTGTATTTAAGGAACTCTCCTCCTCAACTTTTAGTACATTATCTTGAATATAATAAAATTTTATAGTAAAGAGATAGTGGGTAGGGTTAAGAAAATAGTAGTTTCAGCGGTTGGAAAGAGCATTGGAAGTCTTGTAGACTGTTTTACTTATTATCATGGATAACTTACTGTAGAGTCAGAACTTAAATAATTTTTGTTTAAAGTCAGGTTCTATATATTCATTATGCATTTTCTTATCTTCTTTGAATTCTTCATCATTCTTTGTGAATCCAGAACATTCATAGAAATGTCAAATTATATGGAGTCCTGTAGGAGTATTCTTTGAAGCATCTATTTTTGCATCTTGTAGATTATTATTTGAAACTTAAGTGGTTTAACTTATCATTATTCATACGAGTGTTCTACGAGTATGAAGCATCAATTATAAGATAACAAGTTGGAACTGATGCTATTCGACAGGTGATGCTGTGTGAATTCTCTATTACAGTTACCTCTTTGGTCTTGACCCCTGTCGGTATGATACTTTGAAACATTTATGTTCCATATTGGTATTAAATGTTCAGTGTAACAGGGAGTTGCATTGAGAGGACTTTTCATCATTGACAAGGAAGGAATTATTCAACATTCAACCATTAACAATCTTGCCATTGGGCGCAGCGTTGATGAGACAATGAGAACGCTCCAGGTAATTAAATTAATTGGAGAAGAAAGGAGATGTTCTAGCTTTACCAAAAGTATATACTATTGACCAACCATTTCATTATTATTGTTATGTATAGTTTTTTAATTGGTTTCCATTGCTTTCTTTTTTCACTCCGCAGGCATTGCAATATGTCCAAGAGAACCCAGATGAGGTTTGCCCAGCTGGGTGGAAACCTGGAGAGAAGTCCATGAAGCCAGACCCCAAGCTCAGCAAGGAGTACTTTGCAGCAATATGAGGGAAACAAGTAAAACCAAGTAGAATCTCTATTGCTATCTGGAGAGCTCCAAGAGAGTTTTGTTTTCTTGTACTGTCTTTTAGTTTTCTGAGTTGAGAAAACCGGTTTGAAAATAACTAGGTGGAACATTTCTCCATTTTTGAACACGTTAAATGTAGTAAATATCATATTGTTTTGTCCCTTCCTTTATTCCTCCCTTTTTGCGATTGTGTTGAGCTCATTCCTACAAAAATCAAATCAAGTCACAAGACTACAAGCACCAGGCCTGTGCATTCCAGATGCAGTTAGTTCATTCAGCATTGTTTATAGTTCAACTAAAGTAGCTATTCAGTTTGCTAAGTCAGTTTCCATTTTCTACTAGGTTTAGTGAGGAGCTGGTGATAAATGATTTAATACATTATGATTTTTCTCATGTTTATGGGTAGTTTCAGATTCCTAAGGATTTGTTGATGTTGTAGCTGAAAGCATAAAAGTCTTGAATCTGGATCTTTTTTGTTTGTAGGGATGTGTGCTTGTGTTGGCTATGTAATCAGGGCCAGCCCAAGCCATTTGGAGGCTTAAAGCGAGTTTTCTGAATGGGACCTTTTTTTAATTGGACTCGCTATAATTGGGCCTTTTTTTTTTAATGGGGCATTTTTTAAGGTTTCTTTTCACTAAATCAGGGTCATAAAGCCATCAAAGCCCGCGCTTTTGGGCCTTCATTTTTTTGGGGCATAAAGCGCAGACTTTGATGGCTTAATGGACGGGCCTGCCCTGTATGTAGTCATGGATGGAGACTGTTCCAGCTGACACTAAGTTAGCAGTTCTAATTGTCTGACATTTCCCTTTCTCAGGCTCTCAGCACTTCTTTGATCTCCTATTCAGGAGCTTAACTTAAAAATGTTTGAGAGAACTAAAACTAATATTTGAATTAAAACATCCTGTCAAATGGGTTAAAGTCTCTTGAAATAGTTGTTCGACCGAACCGTTTCAAGAGCCCTTCTATTTGATATTGGGGTTCAGCTCAACTAGAAGCAAGAAACGTTGGAACTACTAAACCTCAGTCGAACGGAGGAGCAATTGATCTGGAATTCAGTCAAATGTGGATTGGCTAGGTAAGGAACTCAAGATTGACCATTTGCTCCTCGGTGAAAATATGAAAGGTTCCCGACTAGCCATTTTGATAAATGGGCCGGATCAGGATCATCCTAGTTTTATATCCAACCATCCATTCAAGCATGTACATATACCCCCATATAATGTTCTGGTGGCTCTACTAGGCCAACCTTCATCTTTTCAACCTAAGCATAGCCTATATATATATATCCAAAAACAAAATGGTATTATGTCCCTCCACATGCAGTCATGTTAGCTGTATTAAGGGAGGACTGCAGTTCCTCTATTGTTATGTTTCCTCCGGTTATTATAGAAATACAATACACTTTATTTTATTCATACAATTCGAGCAAAAATTTTTTTAACTCTTTTTAAATATTGGTTGCTTTAACCCCTAGAGTTAATTATAATTAGAGCATTCCTAGCAGCCTCACCAAAATAACTTTTTGGTTATTTTGGTGAGCCAAAAGACTAAAAAGGTGTTAAAATGACTCCCAGCAGCCTCAACAAAATGAAGAAATCCATTTGGTGAGTCTACAGTACTCACCAAGTTTGGTGAGTACTGTAGACTCACCAAAGTTAAATCTTCTCACCCTTGGGCCCACACAAATAATAAAATAAGGTTTCTCTCTCTCCCTTTCTTTTTTGTGGTCCCACACAAATAATAAAATAATATTTTTCTCTCTCTTTCTTTTTCATTTTCCCACACAAATGATAAAATATTGTTTCTCTCTCCTCTTTTTTTTGGTTAAAATGGTGAGGCTGTTGGGAGTGTTTTAAAAAAGTGGCTCACCAAAACCACTTTTTGTGGGTTTTGGCTATTTTGGTGAGTGAAATTTGGTGAGGCTGCTAGGAATGCTCTTAATAGAAAACTTGTCAACCTAATAATTTATCGTACATAACCGGACGAAACATAACTGTATAAGATCTCATGGAATTATACAAACCAAAAAGTATACTTCTACGCGTGTGCGTCATGGGAACTTAATATTCGTATTAGGTACGGAACTTGTGGTGGGCTCCCGACACCACCCCCCAAAAAAATCTGCCGAAGTGAAAGTACTGACCGTACATTTAAAGATCGGATCACAGTCCATTGGAAAATTTCTAAAAAAAAATTTAGAAATTTTTAAAAAAATTTAACTTTTGGGTTAACATTTAACCCTATAGTTAATTTTCTTTTAATATTTGTTTTCAATGTAAGAGTTTTAATATTTTACAACTCTTGGTGTGGCCCACGCAATCATGTTTTGGTTTATTCAAAATCCCGGATTGATAAGGTTGCTATCAGAGAATGTTTAAATTGGTGGGTCCCACTAAGATGTGGTCAAACATGGGACTCACACATGTTCGATAATTAAGGAGAAACGGTTGGATGACTCACCGTTAGATTTGGTGTGGCTTCCCATGACCCTTGGATCGTGATGGGTGGTTACGAGGGTTTTTTTATTATCTTATAAGTTTTGGGGAAGTCCCTCTTCTCACTCACGTTATTTTTCAAGCCTCATCGATAAACTTGAGAGGAGAAGAGAAGACTCTAAAAGGAGGTTCTTGATTTTATTTTGCAGGTTTCTGGATTCATAAAGTCGTTCATATTGTCCTCGGCATTATTCATTGATCCTAAAAGGTACGAATATATTTATCCCTGAATTTATATTCACTAGATTAATTTAATATTGCATGGTCTAGATCCTGTCATATTTTATTCGACATAGAATAGTGATTTTATGAGATTAAGTTTAATCTAACAATTGGTATCAGAGCACAGACTCGAACCATGCTTTTAAATTAATCTAACAATGATGGATTAATCCGGATTAATTATTATAATTATTGTTTTTAATTATAAATAATTTTTCTAGAATTTTTGGGGTAATGTTATACCTTTAGTTGAATTCGGAATATTTTAATTGATTAAAGGGAGTTATAAAATTTAAAAAAAATAATAATAATAAATTAATTTTTGGGTTTTTTCGGTCGTTTCCGGTTGGACGGTGATTCCGCCGCCGTCGATCATCGGAAAACTCTGCCGCCAGCAAGGTTTTGGTCGCCGGACTATGGCCGACCTTTTGGCACCGACGGCTGCCGGGATGGTGGCCGGTAGGGCCCCCACTAAAGGAGTTAACTGCTACGGCAGTTTGGTTTTCAAAATAAAAAATAAAATAAAATAAAATAAAATAAAATTTCGGGTGAGAGTGACGAGGGTCAAACCGACCCGTTGACCCTTGACCCGGTCCGACCCTACAGGTTTAGCCCGAACCGGATCCGAATGGTTTAAACCCAAACCGTATTTTGGACCAGGACCCGAATCCTATTGGGTCAAACCGACCCGAATTTTTGACCCGGCCCGTTTGTATCCAAACCGGTCCATCTGAACCAGACCGATCTAACCGAATCGAACCGGTCAGATCGGACCGAATCAGATCGGAAACCGTAAGGCGCAAGCGCGTGACGCGCACTGCAGCTTGTGACGCACCCTCCCGCGCGTGACGCGCACTCCCAGCTTCTGAGACGCGAGTGTCCTGCGCGTGACACTCGCAGGGACGTGTCTGGCGCGCGTGATGCGTTTCCAGGACACGTCCAGGGAAGTGTCTTACCTCTTTTGAGGTTTTTGAGTGTTCTGGTTTCATTTTTTTGGGTCCTTTTGGACTTCTGAGCACTATAAATGACTGTTTTGGTGCATTTTTAAGGTTTGGGTCATTCCTAAAGGGGTTTAGGAATGACCAGTAAGGCAGATATTCGAATGAGCATAACTGAATTAGATTAGATCGTCTTGCCCAAAGGTGACCGTCCTAAAGAAGTTATGATCCTTTGAATAGGAGATTTTGATCTCTTGTAATCTGCAAGTTTGCACTTAAATACATAGAATAACTAGTCTTGCCCAAAGGTGTCTAGGGACTTCTTGTAGAATAAGTGGGACAGAATAACTTATATGTGGAAGTGAGAGAAGGATAACCCTTTTGCCCAAAGGTGTGGAAGTGTCCTGATCAATCCAAAGCATGATAGGTTAGTTCTGTGCGCGACTATTGTCGCCATTTGGGGGGTGAATTGCATATCGAAATCTCTTGCCCAAAGGTGTGATTAGATGATGCGCCCACCTGTCCCGTAAAGTGGAAGAAAGCATTTTTTAAATATTAAACCACTTTAGCTAATCCGGCTCAACCCCTTGACCGGTTAGAATTATTAATTTGAACTAAAATTAGCAACTACAAGAACCAAATAAAGTTTTATAATTTGTGCGATAATTTGTATTACAAACCATAACATATATAGACATCATTATTTGCAGCTATGGACGGATCTGTTGTACACAGGTATTTGACTGAGATTGAGCCATTGAATGGTTCAAACTATGGTTCTTGGAAGATGCAGCTAGACATTGTTCTAGGCTGCCTAGACTATGACTTTGTCCTCCTGGAGGAAAAGCCGGATGCTCCCATTGCTGAGTCTTCGGACTCAGATAGGTCTTTGTTTTCCAAATGGGAGAAGGTCAATCGGATGGCCATGATGATCATCAGGACTTCTATTCAGGAAGCCATCAGAGGAGGTATCCCTTCGGCTGAGACAGCTAAAGAGCTTCTTGAGACTATCAAGAAGCAGTTTATGGGGTCAGTTAGATCCAGACAGTACAGCAGTCTGACTCAGTTGATTTCTATGAAGTATGATGGTGCTGGGAGCGTTCGAGAACATTTTCTCAAAATCTCGAAGTTAGTTATCTCTCTCCGAGAGTTGGGTTTGACCATTGAGGATGACCTCATGGTCCATTTAGCTGTGGCTTCTCTTCCTCACTCCTTTGATGCATTCAAAGTTAATTACAGTGCATAGGACAGAAAGTGGACCCTCAACGAACTGATAGCAGTTTGTGTGAGTGAGGAAGAACGCACTAAGCGTGGTAAGGCCGAATCTGCAAATTTGGCTATTCGTTCTGGAAGTAAGAAGAACTTCAAGACAAAAGTTTTCAAGAAGTCAAATACTCAGAGATTTTTTCCAGGGCAGAGTTCAGGGCAGAACCAGGGTCATCAATTCAAAGGGAAAGGGAAGGCAGATCAGTTTCAGGGCAGAGGGATTGTCATCAAACCAGAGGAGATAGAATGTTTTTTCTGCAAGTTGAAAGGGCATGTGAAGAAAGACTGCTTCAAGTATAAGGAGTGAGCCAAGAAGAAGAATAAAGGTATTAATTTATCATTGGTATGCTTTGAATCAAACCTAGTGGATGTTCCTTCAAACACTTGGTGGATTGATTCAGGTGCCTCTGTGCACATTTCTCATTCTCTTCAGGGGTTCGTACATAGACGTAAGGCCAAGGATGAGGAGCTTCTATTCATGGGGAATTCTTCACCAGCAGTAGTAGAGGCTATTGGGACTTGCAGACTGATTTTAGACTCTGGTCATGTTTTGCTTTTGGATGATACTTTTTATGTGCCGTCTTTTAGACGGAATATTATTGCAGTTTCTAGACTTGGTACATCTGGCTACAGTTTTTTATTTGAGGGGAGTGTGCTATCTGTTAGACATAATTTGCAGACCATTGGAAATGGTATTTTGATTGATGGTCTTTATCAGTTGGTTTTGGATTCTAGTTTTTCATCATCCTTACTATGCATGACAGTTGATTCTTCTACTCCAGTTACCGGTTCTAAACGTGTTAGACAAAAGGCAAATTCTTCTATGTTGTGGCATCGTAGATTGGGTCATATATCAAAGAAGCGTTTAGAGTCTTTAGTTAAGTCTGAAGTTCTGGAACCCCTTGACTTTTCTGACTTCGAGACTTGTATAGACTGTATTAAGGGAAAGATGACTAAGAGTCGGAATTTGGATGCAGTTAGAAGTACTGGTCTTTTGGACCTAATACACACTGATATATGTGGACCTCTCCCTACAGCATCTCGAGGTGGTCAGCGATACTTCATCAGTTTTATCGATGACTTTTCTCGTTATGCCTTTGTATTTCTAATTCATCATAAGTCTGAAGCATTAGAGATGTTCAAGCAATACAAGGCTGAAGTGGAGAAGCAGTTGGACAGGCCGATTAAAGCTGTCCGTTCTGATAGGGGAGGTGAATACTATGAGAAAGCTGATGTTGATGGGGTTAACCACGGTGGATTTTTCAGTTTCCTTCGTGAACACGGTATTGTGTAAGAGTTTTAATATTTTACAACTCTTGGTGTGGCCCACGCAATCATGTTTTGGTTTATTCAAAATCCCGGATTGATAAGGTTGCTATCAGAGAATGTTTAAATTGGTGGGTCCCACTAAGATGTGGTCAAACATGGGACTCACACATGTTCGATAATTAAGGAGAAACGGTTGGATAACTCACCGTTAGATTTGGTGTGGCTTCCCATGACCCTTGGATCGTGATGGGTGGTTACGAGAGTTTTTTTATTATCTTATAAGTTTTGGGAAAGTCCCTCTTCTCACTCACGTTATTTTTCAAGCCCCATCGATAAACTTGAGAGGAGAAGAGAAGACTTCCAAAGGAGGTTCTTGATTTTATTTTGCAGGTTTCTGGATTCATAAAGTCGTTCATATTGTCCTCGGCATTATTCATTGATCCTAAAAGGTACGAATATATTTATCCCTGAATTTATTTTCACTAGATTAATTTAATATTGCATGGTCTAGATCCTGTCATATTTTATTCGACATAGAATAGTGATTTTATGAGATTAAGTTTAATCTTACATTCAAAACCAAAATTAGATTGTTAAATCCTAAGGATTAATGGATCTTAATCACTATTAGTGTTAGTAAGGGATAAAAGGGACACACGTTGATCTGGTGGTGTAATTGAACTCTCCCCGAGTTCAATTGCAATCACTGATCAGATCTCACATTTAAATGCACGTGTAGGGGTGATATCAAGTCGAGCCGAATAGTAGAATTGAGGTTCAGCTCGTTGCATAAAACACGTTCAAGCACAGCCCGAACTAGACTCCAGCTCCTTAGATTATGTTCAAGTTCCGTTCATAAAATATATTAAAAATTGAGCTTAGCTCGGACTCAAGTATAATAAAAATTATTTAAAAAAACTTGAGCTAAATTTAAGCTCGGCTCGAGCTCCTAAGAGTGTTGGCTTAGCTTGTGCTTGCCGCTTTGAAATTTCATATGTAGATTGACCAATGTGGGACTAAACGAAGCACTTTGTCTAATTGGGTATTTGGTTTAAGAGGAGTGCAATCCCCCGTCGCATTCACTCCAAAAGTTTCCATAGACGGAAGTTAAGGCAAATCACGTGTGGACATAAAAATTAAAAAACAGAAACTTTGTGACATTTATAGTCACCAAGTTGCCTCTGTGGAAGACTTGCAACTGGGGTAGCAAAATCCTTGGGTTAAAGCTCCACTTTGTCTACTTGGGTAATTGGGTTGCAGCTCCTGCCCCGTTTTGCACAACCCAACAACACTATTGATGGACGAGGAGTTCTAAGCCCAATCACAGTTACTTCCACGGACACAAGAATAGGTGGAACCGCGTGGGATGTTTGATATTTTTAGTTGATTAAAAAAAATCAAAAATCAGGAGATGTTTGCCATTTGTAGGCACCACCTTGCATCTATGGAAGAATAGGATTGAGGGCAAAATTCTTAGGATTTTGCTAGCCCAATCACAAATCTTCCAGAGATGCAACTGGTGTCATACAAATGGTAAACTTTGTTTGACTTTTGTGTTTAAACTATTAAAAAAAAGAAACACCTCCAAGTGGTAGGCCTATCTTGCGTCTAAGGAATGAATTGAATTTAATGCGACTGGTGCTAGCACTCCTCAAACTCTTAATGGACTGTCTGGCATTGCGTAAAAAACCTTGCAGTGGGTCCCTTTTCCATCTATTTAAACCTCCAAACGCAGCCTCCCACACATGGTCGGTATCCCGTCACATTATATTCATGGCTTTTTTTGTTAACACAATAAACACACACCCAAACACACGCCAGGCCACATTTTTATGCCTTTACCAAATTTCACCTCTTGATCATCAGTTGTCCTTTGAGGAGAGGTTTTTTTTTTCCCCTTAAGTAAGTTAACTTATGTACTTAACTTAGTTATTTTAATAATTTAACTATATATGTACACATAATCGAGCCGAGTGAGGTTATGTTAAAGCTCAGCTTGATAACTAAACGAGCTGAAAAATCCTATTTGAGCTTGGCTTGTTTCTAAATAAACAAACGAATGACCAGCTTTTAATGAGCCGAGCTGTTCGCAAGCACATGTGTTAACCACCCTTAAACATGGTTCTCTTTGGAGTTGGAATGGATTCAGACTATTTCTAAAACACAGATAGGTCGTAATTAATTTTAAGGATAATTACTGACAATTTAATTAGGCACTTTGACACAGTGCTCTAAAACTCAGCTGATAAGATTGATCCGAATTATTGTGAAAGCCTACAAACCTTACAAAAATCTATTAAAGCCTTATATATAAGCTTATCAAAATCTTCTTTACTATTATAATGCGAGAGGCAGGCTATGCCTGATTTGATTTTTCTGAAATTCCCAAACTACCTTTGTATAAAACAAACTTTGATTTAATATTTTACTTTAATTCTTAAATTACCTCTTGCTCATCTATCTATTTAAATAATAGAATAACAGCCAATCGCGATTGAACTCGGGGAGAGAGTTCAATCGTACTTGCGGGTTAACACGTGTCCCTTTTAACTCCTATTAACTGTGATTAACTCCTTCCCCTCACTCTCACGTGCATCGTACGTGCCACCCGCTAGTATATATAAGCTTAAACTAGGTCTGTATACTCTTAAAGGATTCCAATATTAAATCAATAATTATTGAATATAAAAAATAATAATTTTTTGAAACAAAATCTTACGGGAAAGAAGACACAATAATACCTAATGTAGACAAGATTAAAGTGAAGTAAAGGGATTTTAATTGATTGGTGTTTATATATATATATATATATATAGTATTTTAAATTTTATATTATTTTATTATAATAGTATTTATTAAATATGGGGTATCATTCGCCGTAATTGAGTCATTCCAATTGACTCGACGGTTCGACCAATTTGGACCAATCCGCCCCCTTATTAAGTCAGGTCCCGTTGTTAAACAATATTGCTTTGACACAATAATAATAATATCTTTATTTGTTAGCCTTGAGTGAATGCTAACCCAAACAGGTTTCATAAAAGCGCAATAGTCGCATCCTCGCCGCGAGGATGGGATTATTCCTCATCGCCCTCACACAGGTTTCATAAAAGAGCAATAGTCCATTCCTCGCCGCAATAAAAGTGCAATAGTCCATTCCTCGCCGCGAGGATGTGATTATTCCTCATCGCCCTCACAAAGTGGGGGAGATAGCTTCTTCCCTCCTTGTAGAGGGGATTGTTTTCCTTCATAAAGTTTTTTGCATCCGTCACTTGTTCTTTTATAGGTTGGAAACTATGGTAAGATTGTCGGCTTCCTATTTATTTTGGTGGCAAGCCCCCGGCTATTACTATACTATTTACTGGTCGGTTATTACAAGTCAAAAAACAATTAGCACTCAATCTGTGAGCAGATTCCAATCTTAGACCATTGACTTGATTTTACCGGAGGATAAATTTAGTGAGGGGAGCGTATATATCAAATATGCGATTCGATGACAGCATATTGCAATTGAAATCAAGAGAATTGAATTGCATATGTAGCACATATAAATTGGATAAGGGAAAAAGAAAAGCAAAATTTAAATTTAAATTTTTTCCCCTCAACCAATCCATAGGTGCTACATATGCAGTTGAATACTCTTGAATTCAATTGCAATTGCTCCTATCTCATGGAAGGCAAAAAATTAGCTTTGGTGGACGCTAGAGCTGGGCGTTCGGCCATCCACAAATGATGGGGTACTTGACTATAATTTGGGAGAGAAGTCAGTTCATTTCCTCCTTTTGATTTTGACTTCTCCACACTCGATATCTTCCCCACAATACACCCCCCCGGGGGAGAAGTCATTACTATAATTTGGGAGAGAAGTCAGTTCATTTCCTCCTTTTGATTTTGACTTCTCCACACTCGATATCTTCCCCACAATACACCCCCCAGGGGGAGAAGTCATTTCATTTCCTCCTTTCGATTTTGACTTACCCCCCCCCCCCCCCCCCCCCCCCCCAAAAAAAACAGAAAACATGTCCCGAGCTTCCAGTTCGGGCGTCCACCGAAGCTAATTTTTCGCCCTCATCAAATATAAGTAAAATTCAAATGGACGGTAGCATGTGGGTCACGTCACGTGTACACGAGAAGCCTTGGAATCATGATAAGATGTGTTTGGTTGTGGAAAAGTCTAAAGCTGAGCCATTAGGATCTGAAAAATGGACAGTGCAACACAGTTGGCAGTGCAACACAGTTGGCTCACCTACCTCGCAGCAGGTGGGCCCACCGTAAAGATAGTATCTGGACGGTGATCAAGCCACATCTTCGGAGATAAGTGGGGAAAGGTGGGCCCAGCAAAGTAAAGAGTATCGGATCACAAGTCACATCCGTAGAAATACGAAATCTTCCATTAGCTTTGGAGTTTTTGTCAGGCGAACTGAAACACGAAAGCATGAAGATATCTCGTAACCGAAACGTTGATTGAGCTTTGCTAACCGCAGACGGTCCTAGCTAGCAATGGTACCAAAATGTCCGTGAATTACTTAGACTTTGACTCGTTAAAATCTCGAGTATCATTTGTTTATTTAGTAACCGAACTAAACTTGAACACCATTTTTAAACTTGTTTAGTAAACGAGAGCCGTGCTTGAATACACTCCTGTCTGCAGGGGTGGAGCCAGGAATTTTTCATTGGGGGGGCCAAAATACATGTATACAAAAAAAATTTTGGTTTGAGGGTATGAGATTTGGGGGTTTGGGAGCGTAGCCCCCAAGAAAAAAAATTTTGGGGTAGTTTTTTTATTTTGAAATTTTTTTTTCTCGGTAATACCTTTGAGGTCGCCACGTGTCCTATTAATACCCCTTCATTGTGGTTAAGATTCACCCACCTATCCTTGGTTTAAAAAAAATATATCAAATTTCTTTTTGAACCCTTGTTAAAAATTCACTAACTCCTAAGATTAAAATTATTTAAATATTTTTTTCTAAAATCAAGGATAAGTAGGTGAACCATGAGATTGGGTGAATTTTAACCATAGTTAAGGGGTGTCAATAGGGACATGAGCATAAGGGGACTCCATTGGGGGGCCACTATATATGTGACAAAAAAAATTGGGGGGGCCACTACATCATATAGGACAAAAAAATTGGGGGGGCCAAGTATACTAAATTTTTTTTTTTGTAATTGAGGGGCCCACTAGTCATACTAGTACAATAGGGATTTACAAAAAATTTGGGGGGGCCATGGCCCCCCCCTGGCTCCGCCCCTGCCTGCTCGGTTCAATAAAAGTTCAGTTCAATTCAATTATATATGCATATTACCTTATTAAAATATACTTATTTCATTTAAATATTAAAATTAATTATATATATTATATAATAATAAAGATTAATATTATATAATGTATTTTATATGATAAGAATATCTTTTATATAACTATAATCTTATACTAAAATTTTAGTTAACACTGTGATTTCTTTGCCTAGGATAATAAAATCTAATTTTTATCTAATATAAATAGTTATATCTAATAAAACAAGTTGCTCGTAAATTAGGGTTCGGTTAGTAAAACTCGAGCTCATTTATTTAATAAACGAGTCAAGCTTGAATATGATTTCCGAACTCGTTTATTAAACGAACAAGTTTGAACACACAACTACTCGGCTCGGCTTGGATCGGATCAATATCACCCTTAGTCCTAGCTTTGAGATTGTGCTATAAGATGACTGTTTTAAAGTGTGCTCTTAGACCTAAGACCATATATGCAATCTGCAAAGATTTATCATTCCCTGTTGATTTCCTTTTTTTTTTTTTTCTTTTCTAATTTCTTCACATTTTTGTGCTAGAGCCCAATAAAAACATTACATATTAGTGCTAGCAAATATATATGGAGAATAAGTGGGCTATCCTTCACTAAGACGAGTGAACTTATTAACCTTTGTTAGTTTGTTGTACCTTTATGTATTGTATGCTGATCTATTACGTTGAGTTCTTTTTGTGAAACTTTTAATTCATGCCTGATTTTACTTAATGCCTAGAATTATATTATTCCATAGAATGTAAAAATTCTACAAATATGAAACTTGTAAGTTCTACCAAAATTTTGGATTTTTTAAAGTTTCATGGATGTGAAACTTCTAATTAATTTGTACTAAAATTTTGGATTTTTTTAAAGTTTCATGGATGTGAAACTTCTAATTAATTTGAACTCTCTAAATTTGAGATATCATTGTGCAAAAGAGTTAGAAACTCTCTCCTCTCTCATCCCAAACTCTTGCCTCTTGTTCCAAAATATTAATGTTTCAGAATTTTAAATGTTCCACCAAAAGATCGGAGCCTTATATGTAAAGGTGCTTTAATATTTTCATAAGGGATAATCCATTAGATATAAGAAACAAGAAGTCTAAAGAAAGTGAAATGTATTTCTTCTTTTTTACATTTCATTACTGACTGGTCCTATAAGAAAATAAAAATATATTACTCTTAATTTCAGTAAATTTAATAAATAATATAAGAAAAAAAATATTTTAATGAAGGTTACTAAGTTCATATGCATAGTGGATATTAACATGTTGGGATTTGAACTACACGTTTAATCCCTAAATCCTTTGAATCTTGTTAACTATAAATTACAGAAATCATACAACAAATAGAAAAAGGTTGCATAAAATAAAATAGAAATAAAACACAAAGATATACGAGGTTCGGCAACATACCTACGTCACCGGGAGCTACACCAATACACTATCTTGAAGATACAGAATACACAGAATGACAACCACTTCTTATATACACACCTAAAATTTACATACACTGCAACTTCTCACTTCGTGCGTCGCAGGGGGGCTCCGCCCTCCTGCCACCCCCTTAGGCAATCTGTTGAAAGTTGTCTACATTCCCAACATAGCAATACTCATACGTTGTGCAATTTGTCTTGCATGCAGTTTTTTTTTTTTTTAGTTTGTTACAACTTTAGTATTGCTCACTTGGAACTCTCGTTACATTGAAACTAAACTTTGCTTGTTGTGTAAGTTTTTGTCACGTGCTCATACGTGTCTATACAGTTTTTGAGATTTTCCGAATTGGATTAGGAGTTAGTTTCAAGCGAGGCTTGATTTAGGATTTTCTATTATGCAGATAACTAAATTATTTGAGAGACTAGTCAGAGTGATCACAATAATTATTTTATTTTAAACTAGTGAAAAAGTCAACCTTTCCACAGCGTAAGTCACGTAACCGTAAATTGGGTGAATCACGTAAATCTTGTATTCTTATGTGTTTTTTGTGTCATTTGTTTTGTGTCATTTGTGCAGGTTATTTTCACGACTATATGCATTGTGAAGATTACTAAACGTCCATGACTCCATTGTACCTGATTAAATGAGCTTTGATATAGAGAATATATTAATTAATCAATTTAATTTCACGTAAATTATGATTGGAGTCCTCACATTTAATTTACCCACCCATTTAATTTACCCACCCACACACCTATGTTTATTTTGGTTACTATTATAAAACAAGGAATGCTAAGGGCTCGTTTGTTTTTAATAGATCTAATCAAAATAGATATAACCGGACTCGAACCGATAGAGTGGCCGGTTACGGTTACAACGGTCTGGGTCTGGTTCGACGTGTACTGTTTTGCAAAAAAAAACAATTTTTGTTTTCAATTTTTCCATGTTCGGACCGGTTCCTAACTTATTCTACTGGTTCAAGCAAGTTCTTAAAGAGTTCTGATTTTTTAAGGGTTTTGGGGACGGGTGAGAGGGCCGGTTCCCAGATTGAGATTCCGACAACACTGTTAAAATAGTAATAATAGACATTTTATTTGTAAACATATGCTTGGTAACAATAATTATTATTATTATAAATAATACAAGACATCTGCAGACTATGAATAGACAAAACGATTAAAAAAAAAAAAACTGAAATCTTCTTTCCTTTATCTACTCACAAAATCACAATAGACGTGCATTTAAAAAAATATCATAAAATATGTAAATTTTACTTTTATACAATGTCTTTTGGTTTTTTTATCCATAGTAAGTGGATGCGATTTAAAGGTTTCAACTCTCCTCTCCCTTTTGATAATAAAACATGGCAATCTTTTTTAGCCAACTTAAGAGCTTCATACATTCATTTGGTTTATAGAAATTCGAATAAAATACAACTTACCATATTACTGATTTTTAAAAAAAATAATACTATTAGAACCGCAACCTCGGTTAGCTTTGGTTAAGCAGACCGCCTAAAATTTATATTTTTTTCATTTTGTGGTTAATGCTAATTAGCTATAATTAATGACACTTGTCAGCTTGGTAAACTACAGGACACAACCGTACAACATACAACCGTAGAAGAACCCAAATGTTATGACGGTTAAGCTCATTGTATCCTACAAACGTATCCGCCACGGCTATCCGATATCCAGGAGCGTGCTTTGCTCTTCCGCTTCGGGGTTATAAACATACCTCATTGTGATAATATGTTAACAAAAAACCAGAAAATTTCATAATCGCATCTATATTTACCATATAATACCATACAAACACATAGTTCTACATAATATATCTAAAGAGAGCTTGCCTCAGCTCCCTCAAAATTTCTTTATAAGAAAATTAGTGACTGCTTCCCCATAATGTGTATATGAATCTATTCCTTCTGACTTCTGAGTAGTGGTGGAGGTGGACCGTATATGAGTGTTTTAAGATTCCAAAAAATTAAAACAAAAAATTTAAGAAAAAACATATACAGTTCATGCACCATGCCATGCAGCGACACCAGACTTCAGACCGCAGCTTAGGCTCTCCACTCCCAGATCAACTTGGATGTGATCTCGTCATATTCGGGGACATATTCCTGGTATAAAAGAGAACAGAAAATACCCATAAAGGCTAGTTATTAAATTAAAAAGTTCTTGACAGGAATAACTAAAAATTGAGATTATTTATGAACAGGAGCCCCGGAATATAACAGGATCAACCCAATTTATTGCCTTATATTGGGACTTTAACAATATGTTTAATCCCTAAACCCTTTAGATCTTGAAAACTAAGAATCACACAATAAATAGAAAAAAGTTATTGAGAATAAAAGTAGAGACAAAACACAAAGATATAAGAGGTTCGACAATGTCAAATAGGTAAAGGGTGTGAGGCCTATCTAATCTGATCAAACTCATCTTACAGTTTTAACTTAAGATTTCAAAAGTTACCCAGATCTTCGGAGGTTCTCTCTAATGGTTTTGAGAGGCTCCGAATAACCTTTTTGACCCGGAGCTCCTGTTCATATTTAAACTCTAACCTTATCTGAGACTTAAAAATATCTGTCTTGCAATGAATCACACTTATCAAAAGTAGACAAGATTCCAAGCACAAATCAAACTATACTCAGTTTCTAAAGTGGACATCCTTTTAGAAGGGTATGAATGTAATGGTCATTAAGGCAAAGTCTCAGCTTAAAAGTAGTTTAAAAAGTAGACTTTGAATTTGATTAAACAAGTCTTACTTTATTCTAATTACTTTTTAAACGAATCCTTTTACCTCAAGCTCTCTGACTAATTGCTTGGCTGTTGGAGCAGAAATGATAATTCGCCGTGCAGTCGGCGAGATAAAGCCTTCATCTACGGCCTTATCAATGAAAGACAACAGTGAATCGTAGTATCCGTCCACATTTAAGAGGCCCACCTGCATAACATAAACACTTGAAGTTAATGAATTAATCAATATTATCGAAGATGAACCATCTTTTGATATTGATCAATACATCACCAACCAATATACAAACAAGTTCTTTTGACTAACATTTCTGTTCTCTGTATTTTTTAAGCATTTCTCTCATTCAAGCGGTGATCCTCCCAATCGCAAAAAATCATACCAAACCTCTAAATCATGTTGACAACACTCAAGCTTAGAGCATAAAATCTCATGGTATCTCTTGGTGTGAATCGTGGCATTTCTGGAGAGGTAACACATGGCAATGGACATTAATTCTAATTCTAAGATCGATCCAAGAACACATTACTCATGCATCCAACTTGGCAAAAAATAAGGCTCGAGTGGAATCCGGTTAACCTTTTATTTTTATTATTTAATTTCAAAACTAAGGAACATAAAGAGTCCAGAAAACTGAGAAATCAGACCAATTTTATTAGCATTATTAAGTGCACCATTTACTTATGAACGATTTTTGAGTTGGCTCAAACTATGCTCTCATGGAGTCTCAATTCTTTCAAATCTGATATGACAATGGGCTTTCAAAGTGGAAATTTAAAAAGATAAAGAAATGGAAGTATGAAAAACACATTCAAAGAAGAAAACACAATCAAAACTCTATGGTATGGTCCATTTAAAGAGAAATAGTTCAACCTTTATGGAATAAAATATGAAAAAAATGTACTTATTTGGACCTAAGCACATAACTATGAAATGAAGGATGCCTAAACGTGCAATTAGATAGTAGCTAATAAGACATTATAAAGACCAAACAATAAAAATAAAAATGAGAACAATTCTACCATGAAAAAAAGTCTTACTGGTTTATGGTGGATTCCGAGCTGAGCCCAAGTAATGACTTCCAGTAGTTCCTCGAGGGTGCCGTATCCACCTGATATAGAGGAAAACAATAAACAATATAATTCGAGGGAAACTAAACAGCACACAGGTAATATAATAAGCAAATTCTTTCATAGATGTGAAATATTGGGTCTCAGGTCAAATCCTTTACCAGGGAGGGCAATGAAGGCGTCGGCTTGACGAGCCATCTCGGCTTTTCTTTGGTGCATATTAGACACAGCCCTCACTTCTCCAACAGTCTCACCAGTTATCTGTAACAACACTCTTTGTTTGGAGCATTTAGGCCTAATAAAAACATCCTCAATAACAAATTTTAAAGGTTCTTATTTCCTAATTAGAAATATGCAACTAACAAATTTTATAAAAATATAACGATGCTTCATAATCCATTAAGCAAGCTCTACATCTCAACATGAATAAATTTTCATCAATATCCAGCACTGTGAATAATCCAAGAGTTCATGAAACATTAATTAAAGCAAAACTGCCACCCCTCAAGACAAAAATCATAGAAATTATATCCAAAACTAGCAGAAGAAAAAAAAACAAATGCAGCTATTGACAAGCTGTCTCATTGCAAAAAGGCAAAACCAACTTTATTGCTCTAGAGTTGAGTTTATTAACAGAAAAGATTGCCTCCAACAATGACATAAAATAGAGGGATTTGTTTCAAAGTTCTTATCGTACCTCTCTAGGCATTAGGGTCTTGGGAATAATTCTGCAAAACAACCCCACTACATAGATCAATATCAGTCCCATATAATAACATATTTTTGCTGTTTAGACAATAATATAAAATTTCAACTAACCTTAGATTCTATCCACCCAAAAAAAAATGAAAAAAAAATGAACTAGTCTTGGCTTACAATTGAAGATTTCAGAAGGAAATAATGGACACACACACTCACTGTATGGTAATATAGTATTGTCGAGAAAATTAAATTGAAAAGATAGAAGAATAATGCTGCCATTAATAGTTTTTAAAAAAAGACAATAAAAAAAGTCCCTCAACTTTTTGGAAGCTTTCTATCTTTGTAGTTTGTAACTAGGAGTGCCAGTATGTACTGACATTGCCAAGACCGAAACGGATTTACTTTATCTTACTGATCAAAGGCGCTCAAAAACTCCCAAAACTTAGTAAACAGAAACTTTTGTATTCAAAAGCAGACAAGAGAAACATGCCTTAAATGTAAGAAAGCCATTTTCACACCATCCAAAAGACCCATTTGCCACAAAAGAGAACCTTTTTGTATCAATCCGAAGCAAAATAAAATAAAATTGCAGAACTACCCTTTTCATCTGTACCAGCATTTGATCCCATGAAGTGCTCCATTGAACAATTCAAACATACAAATTCTAAGTAAAGTTCTAAAATTAAGGAACCCCGTTTTCATAAGCTATAAAAAAAAAGGAAATTTTGGAAAGAAGAGGAAGGAAACTTGTCTTTTGAAACTTCATTTCTTTTGCATGAGGTCCAAACGAGAGAGAGAGAGAGAGAGAGAGAGCAAACCCTAGAACATGGCGCCCACCATCATGAACAGCCTGAGAAACAAGACCCATCAGTCCCACGCTCCCACCTCCATAAACCAAATCAATCCTTCTCTCCACCTTCAAATACATCGAAATACAAACCCATGTGTCAAACATAACAAGCACTAAATCATCATCTTCAACAACTATAATTGACTACATCCCAAAAAAAAATTAAAAAAAAAAACTGTAATTATTATTAATTTTAATACTAATATTTCTCAATAAATAGATTGTTTTTTAGCTGAATCAAAGTAGAACTCCAAGAGGGCAGTGAGTGATATTTCATGGAACCCATAAACAAAAATCATGGAGGTTTTGTAATGGGGGTAGTGTTGGAGAGATACCCAAGAAGAGAACATGCTTAATAAGTCATGATACCAAAGTAGCACGTTTGCTCCCTAGGGAAAAGCAGAAATTTTTTTTAAAATAATTTTGTTTTTTAATAAAACAAAAATTAGATCATGCAAGAAGGCTGCCCAACAGACAGACAGGTTACAGCTAGCAATCTCTCATGCCAAAATAAACTCCAAAATTCCCCCAATTCACCAACAATAATAATCCCATGTTGAGAGCCTGTTTGTTTCAACAAACACTGTCACAGCCACGCGAGAAGGGGAAAAAGATCAGAGAGATGTAGAATGGAAGAATCAAGAAGAGAAATCAAATGCAAGAAACAAAGTCTGCCTTTCATAAGAGAAGAAAGATTGGATTGCACTTGTTCAAAACCTGAACTTCTCTCAGTAAATGCACCAAAAAAACACATATCAAGATTTATATAATACATTAATGGAACTAACTAAATTTTCACGACCCAGAGATCTAAGGACATATATAATCGTAGAACCCCATTAATTTTTTCAAAACCCAATACATAAATAAAATGGAAAAAAGAAAGAAAGAGAGGATATGTGGTTGAATCCAGAAATCATCAATGGGCACTGAAAACTGGTTTACTCGAGCAGTTCTAAATCGTTGCTTGATGAACTTTAATGGGTTCTTAACAAAAATACGAAAATATTAGTATAAGATCATAAGTCATAACCCATTACCATCCCTGAAAACTTTTTTTTTATTATTATTTCTTTTGCAAGTAAATGCAATACTACTAGTTCTTACTCACAAGAATAAAAATCGAAATCCTATTATTACCAGTTCCTTCCCCAACTCAACTGCAGCTTTTGGATAGCTTGCTTTCTTCCCTGAACTGCTTCCACAAAAAACACAAACCCTCTTAAACCTCGACTTTGTCTCTTCCATTTCTCTCTCTCTATCTCTACCTGGACTCTGATCTATATAATCTTTGAACAATAGGTGTTGGGAGAATGAAAACGAAGTGAGTATTTAATATAAAACCCTCAACCTCCAAGCCCTACTGCGTCACGCCTAGGCCTAGCGAATTAGATGTTGTTCTATGCAATCATGTAACTATTTATAATTAGAAAACAAATATGACACTAGACGCCGTCAATAGGAAGGGGCTTTGTCAGAAAAATTCATTCCCACTAGAGGGTTGAAAATTAATAATAAGTATATTCTTTATTTGACATGCACCTCACGTGTAAGCCTTTTTTCATTTTTTGATCCCTACTGGGAAATTGTCAATGACCGGGTGCAAGAGCTGCCACTTGAAAATTGAAATAAGAAACCAAAAAAAATGGATTGTTGTTATAAATATTAAATACGTAGGAGACAACTATATATGTACGATTTAAACACTGACTTATAATACGAATCAACAAAAATAATTTAAGAAAAACCATTTGCAAAAGGATCGTGATCTTGTACTTGGCTCCAAGAATTACGCCACTGGAGTCGTTGGATTTTTTTCCCCTCGAAATTCCTTCTTAATGACTTGCTCGCAATAGCGATCATCCTCTTACATGTCATTTAGAAGACTCCCTCTAAACGTATGCGTCGTATCTGGTTTGTATATCAATCCGTTTAGTTGGATAATTATTGGGATAAATATCCGATCGAACGAATTTGGATATTAATTTTACCATCCATTTATAATTGGAAACGAATTCCGATATTGGTATATTCAATCCGATAAATATCTTATCAATTATATAATATATATAATTAAAATATTTTAAATTTGTAAAACTAACATAATATTTTAAATATATTTTTAAATAAAATTTTATATTTTTTTAATATTAATTTATATTTTTAAATTTTTTTTAAAAGTAATCAGATAATTCAATACTATCTGAATTCGAACATTTTAACCAGAATCGGATACAAATATCATAATATGCTATCCGTCGGATCTTTATTCAGATTCGGATATTCGAATATATAATCGGATACGAATTTGGATATATCATTATCCACTCTGAATCCGCTCCGTTTACAACCCTATCCAAGGGCTCCAGCTCTTCTTACCAAGTCCATACTCCATACCATCAAGTCCTTGATTAAAATAAAAACTCTAAAATTAGTAATGTTTTCATAATTGGATCGTTCCTCAAATCAATTGGGGGATCGATTTTGGTGATCGGTTGACTGATCGCCCCAATTTTACTGGTTCAGCCGGTTTGTCTAATCTAATTTTAAAAACACTGAGAATTATAGTATTGTAAAATCTCTATACCATAGTATCATTAATGGACCGTGGATATTCATTTTAGTTAGAAAATATCTTAATTGATTGAGAAGGCATTAGGTTGTAAAGTTTATTTTATCAAGTTAACAGTCAAGCATGTTTTGAAATTTGGGATTTATACGGTGAAATTTTGGTTTCATTCCCCCCTCCCAAATCGAAATGCATATTATCTCAGGTTGCATGATTTTGGATAAATTTTGTAACTTTTTAAAAATAAAATACCATTATTTATAGAACTATTCTAAAATGTTTGATATATTTATCAATTTTTCTTGAAAGTTTTGAAATTTTACCATTTATTTAAAACTAAAATTATGATATTTATGTACATATATTAGATACAAATTAAATAAAAGTTTATTTATTCCAACCAAAATTTTAAATCTGAAGTTTCATAAAATATGGCATATATCTTGAGAATATGCTATTTAATAAAATATTCAAATACTTAAAATCCCCAAAATTTTGTAGGGATATCCAAAATTTTCGAAATTTTCATTCTGGTTGGGCGACCAAAATTCCATATATTAAAGAGATTTTGTGTGTGCACATTTAGGATGTATGTGTGTGTGTGTTTCATGATAACTTTTCTACCAAAAGAAGCTTTATATATTTTTACACACCATCCCAGTGATAGTGTATCTTCATTCGGGGAGTGGAGACTCGTGTTCTAGTCTTTCGAGTAGCTGTTGACGCCCACCATGAGTGTTAACCCTACTAACCTCCCTAACTCACTGACATGGTTAGATAAATGATTAGAGAATACCAAAAAAAAAAAAAAATTTCAAACCTTTCACTCAAGAAATCCCTTGTTGGTGGGCCAAATAGCTAAAAAGTGTTAAATAACACCCCCAGTAGCCTCACCAATTTGATGTTTTCGGTTTGGTGACTATATAGTACTTACCATCTTTGGTGAGTCACTGTACACTCACCAAAGTTAAATATTTCTTTTTCCTCCTTCTTTGTGGGTCCACACAAATAAAATAAAGATTTCTCTCTCCTTTTTTTTTTAATTGTGGAAGTGATACAAATGATAAAATAATGAGATTTTTTGGCTATTTTAGTGAGATTGTTTCAGAGTATTTTAAAAACGCAGCTCATCAACATGACTTTTGTGAGTTTTGGCTAATTTTTTTATGAGTTTTGGTGAGTAAAATTTGTTGAGGCTGCTAGGAATGCTCTAACCCGAGCTACTAAATCTGGCTTGTATAAAATATTAAATAAAACTCCTTTGTGAGCTACTGGGTTCTTTGGGTTATTCATTCTAAACAATGGTGTCAGCAGTTTGGGAGTACCCCTAGGGTAATTATATTATTATTATTTCTGCCTTCCAAAAAAAAAAGAGACTCTTTTGTTATTTTATGCGTTACCCAAACTCTTCATGAACCCCCAAATCGGGTCCTTACATTCAGTTAGACTATTCAACTGAATAGTGAGCAAAGTAAACCATGGCAAGATGTGTCTCTCATGTGAGGGTGGCATGGGATAGGTTTAAGGAAAGAAATTCTCCTTCGATGATGTGGCAAGCAGAAATCCATTCACTATTTACTTCCTCTAACTACTAAGTAGTAAGTAAAGAAAATGATGTATAACGTTATAATTATTTTAAGAGAATATTATTCTTTAGAAACATCCGTTATTCATAAGTAAACAAAAGTTTGTAGTCAAATAGGGTAGGTTAGTGGGTTAAAGAGTAGAGCATCCAACTTAAAAATGAGTGTAAGAGATAAAATTCGTAAGGAGTAAAAAGAATGGGTAAAATAGGAATTTCTCATGCTAACAAATTCTAACAATTTAGCCGACATAAGCCCACTTGGGTTATGTGCTGGCTCTCTTGAGTGTTGTCTGACAGGTGACCTCATCATGACTACACAAGTCATGATGACTCCAAATGCCTATAAATAAGCAAGAATCACCAGAAAGAAAAAAAGGATGGTGCGGAAGGCAAGAGAGGAAATCAAGGGCAGAAGAAGAAGAGGAAGAAGGAGATCTGAGAAGCTTGAGTTATTCACACCCCTACCCCGAAGGGCTATGCAGGCGGCCACTCACCTGATTCTCTCATTTTCCTTTGGTGTTATCCGGCTACTTGATGCTCTTTATGGTTTCACAATCTATTATGGTCACCGGATTCTCTTAAATAGGTCATGAATAGTACCGAATCCGTTGTCACGTTGTCTGTTATGAGTAGTCCTGAGCTCGTTGTCCGTTGTGAGTTGCACAAGGTACCCGTTGTCTGATGCACAACGTATACGCTGTTTGTGCCTTATCCGAGCTGCGTTGTCAGAGCTATGTTGTCTGTGCCTTGTTCGAGCTACGTTGTCAGAGCTATATTGTCTGTGCCTTGTCTGAGCTACGTTATCAGAGTTACGTTGTCAGAGCTACGCTGTTTGTGCCTTATCCAAGCTACGTTGTCAGAGCTACGTTGTCTGTGCCTTGTCCGAGCTACATTGTCTGTGCCTTGTCCGAGCTACGTTATCAGAGTTACGTTGTCAGAGCTATGTTGTCTATGCCTTGTCCGAGCTACGTTATCAGAGTTACGTTGTCAGAGCTACGCTATTTGTGCCTTATCCGAGCTGCCTTGTCAGAGCTACGTTGTCTGTGCCTTGTCCGAGTTACGTTGTCAGAGCTACGTTGTCTGTGCCTTATCCGAACTACGTTGTCAGAGCTACGTTGTCTGAGCCATATTCTTTGTGCCTCCTGAGCTACAATCTCCAGAGCATAACACCAGAGCTCGTCCTCAAGTGCATATACCCAGTGACCTCACGATAAGTATCTTTATACTGTTATGTTCATATGTTCATGTGCTTGTGTCTTATACCGACTTTATCATCGGAGCTTATTTCAGGGTGCACACCCGCCTCCTCAGACTCATTCACAGGTGGAGTTTTGCTAACATTCCTCTACCAACTAAGCAGCTATAGACGTGTGGCGTGTACGAGATTTTTTTCCTTTCAATGAGTTAAATATGATGGGCTCATCAACCGACACACCGTCACTTAAAAGAATGAAACTTTGAACACCTCATATAGAGAAATACACACTGTCATTGGCATAAGTAAGTTGGTGTCATAATTCATTTAGAAATCATCAATTTATTCTAGTATTTTCTCTCTTAAAAAGAATTTTCCATGATTTTCATTTTACTTTTCAAAAAGAAAAGCAAGAAAATGATAGGGGCAACAATAGGCCAGGTATGGGCTTAAATTTTATTTATCTTTTAATAGCCCCGACCCAAACCTGACACATTTACAAAGGTTTTGAAGCCAAACTCGGCCGATTACCACCTCCTTTGAAATAATTCTTTGTCACAATCTTATCTTACCATGACCTAATGCAAGAGGATGAAAATCAAGATTATATGAGAGCTCTTGCTGTCCTTGATTTGATCATATATAGGCTGACTACATTTGCTTTCTGTTTCTCTCTTTTAAAACCTGCCTTCTTCATTCTAAACCAAATGCCCAAAGTAGGGGTTTTCACTTGTTTTCTCTTTATTTTCAAAAAAGCATATGGTTATTCGAATTTTCAGCTTTTAATTAATTGTTCGGTCCGAAGGACGAACCATGAACCCGGATGTCTCGAGGTCAGTTCCTAGGCTCCCCGATATCGGTTGTATGGAGAGTGGGGGTATTCCCTATGGTGGGACAAGTCCGAGTCTTTAAGGCTCAGAAATCCATGTTTATAAAAATAAAAAAAGTAATTGTTCAGTGATAAATTCTGAAAAAAATGGCTGAAAATAAAATTAGATGCCAATGAAATGTTTAACAATTTTAAAATCGGTGTCGAACAATGAGGGTATTGAGTGTTTCTATATCTATAGCTCTGACGGCTGGGGTTTATCTGGACAATTTGGAATGTTCATTTTAATTATGAAATTGATCAAGCTATTCCGACCATATGCTAAGCACAGACTGCACATCAGTGCACTCTAAATTAGGGCATGATTAGGGTGCCAAAACAGTCCACTTTTGTTGTGGTGTCCAAACTCCGAATAGCTCTATTGTAAGAATTTAGTGTGTTGGGCTAATGGCCAAGACCACGCCTTAAGAAGCAGAGGTCTTAAATTCAAGTCATTTCCCCTTATTGGCCATCCTTTGGGATTTATTTCGGCTTTTCTAATTGTGTAGTATAAGGGGATCTACACTGCTGGAGCGACTTAGTCGTGCTCTAAGAGGCCTGAATTCCCTCATTCCCAAAAAAAAAAATTAGTGTGTTAAGCATTGAATACATTTTATGTGGTTAATATTTAAATAAATGAGAAAATATACTTTAGCAGCATTTCACCAAAAAAAAAAAAAAAACCTTTAGCAGCGTGTTATGCAAATAAACATCGGGAGTGCTAACCTCAATTTCTCTCTTCCCCAACTTTCTCTAAGGGATGAACACGTGTGTAAAAAAGAATTAGTTACTTTTACAGCATGTTAAAGTTTAAAAAACATTAAATCCTTTCCTTTCCTTAAATTAATCAGCTGTAAAAGTAGCCTAAAAAAGTGAACACAATATTATTCTTCGGTGTTTTCATTTGACGACAAAATGATGGAAAGTAAAAGACAAGTGGGTTTTCTTGCACTTTTCTTGTCATTTTGTTACACTTAGTGCTAGCCCAATCACAATTACTTCAAATTGTTCCATAGACACAAGATGAGGCTAACACGTGAAGATGCTTCATTATTTTAACGGTTTAAAAAGTTGAAATCATAGTATGTTTGACATTTGTATCATCCCAGTTGCATCTTCAAAAGATTTGTGACTAGGGCTAGCAAAATTCATTTTTTGATAATTATTTTGAGAGAAAATTGAAGTTTCATTTCTTTCTTTTTTTTCATCTACCAAACGATGAAGTAAGAAAGAGAGATACTAAAGCTAGCTTTCTCTTAAACTAAATGTCAAATACCTCTTTTTGTTAGAAGAACATGTATCACGGAGTGCCGAAGTTTGGGGAAACTAGGAGCCGAAATTCAGAATGCTAAAGCCGGCTGGGATTGAGGCCTAATGGTGTAGGAAGAGTTGGGGTCTAATATGAGTTCAGGCATAGTGCAGATACACTGAGTTGGGCCCATATTGACCTCGGTCTTGTCTAGCCGAGCCGCTGCCCATCCTTCTTGTCATCAACCGCCTCAGGAAAGCCGAGTGCATCCCACCTAAATGCCACACTTGACTTTTTAACATGTGGAATAGAAAGAAAGTAAAGTTCGATGGAGACAGAGGGTAAGTTTCCCAACACGTGGGGGATTTCGAGCAACACCCAACTGTCACGTGTAGAAAATGGGGCACATCCAGTACAATTCTTTTCCAAAGGATCGTTCAAAAACGACTCTAGATCAGATCTAGTAGTAGCTGGTGAGGACACATCCAGCTTCACCATGTCTGCTTCTCATGTCATCTACATACTCCTGTGCTCCTCCAAGACCAACACGGCTTAGCATTGCGCCTACTGATTTGAAATAAAAAAAAGGCACTGTCGTCTTTTAAAAACATTTTTGAAATTTTGAAGCCGGAAGTGTCCTCACCTACAACTACCGGAGAGGATCCCGAGTCTTCAAAAACCATCACTTTCTATTTTTCTATTCTATGTACCAGTGCGGCAGTTGAAGCACAACCCTAGTTAGCATAGGTTAGTATCTGTCCAAGTCCATGTTAAGGATTCTATCACTGATCTCGGATTCTAATAACCTTAGTTAATCAGATTAAACTCTCAAGTATTTATAAGTACAAAATATATTTTGATTCAATGATACTCCTAAATATACTCTCAAATGTTAAGTCTCTACGGTTAATCATTAATGGTCAGGATTTAGCTTGATTTATTTTTTCTTTTGTAATACCACATCAACTTTACTCTTTGACCTTTTAAATTATTAAATTAAAACGTAGGGTTGTCTCTATAGGGGAAGGTGCCAAGTGTCCTATTATTTTCATGTTAGAATTAGGAAGTCAATGGAATAGAGGAGATCGAAAGAGAACCTAGAACCAGCCAATCTATTAAAAATGTCCGTTATTTTGAATACGTGCATCATCACGATACAGCCACAGGATTGTCTCATGATCCTAGGTATTATATTAAAGAGTTAGGATTCCAGCACACTTAGCCAAATTTTTTTTTCCACAAACACGGTGGTGCAACACCCAGGGTGCAGTTAGGATTCTCTTGCGGGGGCAGGGGTGGAGCCAGGAAATTTCATTGGAGGTGTTGAAATACACATATAAAAAAATTATTGGATTTGAGGGTATGGAACTTAGGGATTCGGAAGCATAGCCCCCGAAAAATTTTTTTTGGCCTAATATTTTTATTTTGGGATTTTTTTTTCTGATAATGTCCTTGAGGTTGCCACATGTCCCTATTGATACCCCTAAACTATGGTTAAGATTCATCCATCTATCCTTGTTTTTGAAAAGAATATCAAGTTTTTTTCAAACCCTAGCTAAAATTTACTAACTCCTAAGGTTAAAAATATTTTAATAATGTTTTTTCTATAAATCAAGGATAAATTTTAACCATAGTTAAGGTGAATCAATAGGGACATGTGGTGACCTAAAGGACATAACCGGACTCCATTAGAGGGCCCACTATACATGTAGAGACCCGGATTTCACCATATGAATCATATACTCATCAAAGGTAGGCATTATAGATGTTTAAAGAGTTAAAGAAAAAAAAAAAAAAAAACGACCTAAGCGTCAAAAAAGGGTAAAATGATCAAAATAAAAATATAAGACGTACCCCATGTTAATAAAGTCACTTGGTGGATATTTTATTTTAAATTTATCTTCAAATGATTAAAAAGTATAAAAGTTGGAGCAAACAAAACAAAATGGAAGAAAAAATAGAATTCTGGAACTTTCATTCGGACGAATTCTCATTCATTCGAACGAAGCCAGGAAATCCCATTTGAAACGAAATTCAACAATCATTTCCGTTTGAAAAGGGGTGAACTTCGTTCAAACGAACATTCGTTCAAACTAAAATATTTTCATCCGAACGAAGTCGCGTAGATAGGTTTTTTAAAAGAATAGGTTATGTCCGAATTTTTAGGGGTTTTAACCTTAGAACTATAAATACAAAGCCTATTTCATGGGTTTAGAGTATTCTAACTCTTTCTACCCAATTTGAAAATTAAATTGAGGAAAACCTAGGTTTTCTAAGGAAAATCTTTGGTAGAAGTAAAAAAAGTTTGGATTGGCCTTTTCAAGCATTCTTCAACCTTTCTCAAGCTCTAAACTGCAAAGATTAATCTTGTGAGGTAGATACATTCTACTAACTAGTTTTGTTATGAATTTTTTAATTAGAAATGATTGAATGTATGGTTTTTGATTTTTTTTTATAAAAAAAAGGGCAATTAGTCTCTACTAGATATACTTGTTATAATGTCCTAATTAGAAATATGAATTTAAAAGTGTAGAGACTCAAAACTTATTTTTCTTGGAACTAGTACACATTGAATGAAAATATGAGGATTTTGCTTAAATCGTTGCAATTAATGTTAATTGAGGTCCAAGAATGTTTAATTGATGTTAATTGATGATTACTTATGTCTAAATATGTCTATGTAAAGTTCTAACTAAACTTATAAGTATTGTATGATCAATGGTTAAGGTTTAAAGCAAAGAAAATGGTCAAAATAGGCAAAATGGTCTTTATCATAAGAGGGCCAGTTTGGTCATTTACCTCATCCAAAATTTATGAAAATTTTAAGGTAGATTGTATATGACCTAAAGTAGCTATGATTCAAATTTCAGGTTAATCCAATAAGAATTGGGCTCTATAGAATTATTCGAAGTTCAATGGCAAAACTGTAAATATGATGAATAGTAACTACGTGAATAGTCTTTTTTAGCAATTCTAATCACTTTCCAACTCTAGTATTGCATATATAAAGATCTTAACTCATGGATTTTAGGTATTCTATTATTCTAAAACTTATTAGAGAGAAAAATGGAAGAAAAACCTAAGAGTTCTCATTAAAGAAGAAGAGAGAGAAAAATTATTTTTGAAAGATCTAAGAAGAAAAATCAAAGGTTTTGCAATGAGAACTTAGATCGAGCTCATTCACAAGCGTAAGATCGTAAGAAAGCGATCAAGAGAGGTAAAATAACAAATCTAATGGTCCATATTTTGAATATTAACTTAAAAAGATGAATTAAAACGAGTAAACCTAAGTAAGAATATAAGAATAGGTAGGATCTATGAAAAATATTTATGATTACATTCTATTATTCTTGAATTGTTAAAATAGGATGTAAATAACCATATTTATGATCTATGTTCTTGAATTGTTAATTTAGGATGTGAAGAATCATGTTAAAGTATTTATGATTTAACAAGGGGATTGAGAAATTTTATTGAAGTGAGTGGATTTATGAGGAGAATGGGATGAATGGATGGAATTGAATAGATGCATTATTTTTGGAATTTTAATTATATGTGAGTTTGATTTTATGTTTATAATTGATGAGAATTATTATTTATGAAAGGTATTATAATTAGGATATTGATGTTGATTAAACAAAAGAGGATTTGATATGTAAATTAGATCGTGATTTATGTGCATTTTAATATAAACTGATTTTAGATTGTCGAATCATTGGAAATACGAAAGATTGTGTGTTTCTTTTATATTTCTTTATACATGATATACATTTGAGTAAATGTACCTTTGATGAAAGTCAAGCTTGCCTAGGCCTGGTTAACATAGTAGAATGGAACGCTATGGTGAGATGTCCTATGGTCATTGACGGTTAGTTTTAGGTATAATTTAAACAAAAGGTGTATCATTGAGCACTCACGAATGAAAAATATGTATATGAATAAAGAGAGAATCAAATATACTAAGAATATTATAAGTAAGACCTAAAGTAAAGTAAAGTAAGTAAGTAAGAAAGAAAGACACACGAAAGCGATAATGCATGTATGTGTTTTGTACAATCGGATACCATCAAATAGTGAGAAGTATGCCAAGTTAAGTAAGCTATCGTACCAGAAAATGTACTAAGCCATCCGCGCCTGATAATGTATGAAGGGTGATATCTACCATTTCCTTATACAGTAAAGCGGTATTTTAAGTTATTACTAATGCATGTGAATGTAGTGTTCATGAAATGATAAAATATGAAGTATAAAAAGTAAGAAAGTAAGAAAAGAAAGAAAGAAATTGACATAATGTACCTGTTTGTTTCCGCATTCTGATTATGTACGTGAATTGATGTATGAATTTGTAAATGTATGCTAATTAATGTTCATTATATTGTTCACTATGATCCGTTATATACGTGGAGTAACTTGTTACTCAGCCGATAACTTTTGTTGTCGGCAAGTTCGAGATTGGATATTTGTGTACCTGAATCATGGAAAGATGAAGAGTATATTAAAGAACCAGAAGATGATCATCAAGAAGAGTAAATGGATTTAGACCGTTATCCCTATTATTGATTTTGGGGTATAATCTTTATCTAATCTTTTAAAGGGATTTGTAATAGAATTTCATTATGGATGATCATAAATAATTTATAGTTCAGTTTGGATTGTGTTTAATTAGTTGTGGACTTGAATTATGATTACATGAAGTATCAATAATTATAGTTAATGAAGAAATTTTCATGTCCACATTTTAGCATGTTTTTAATGCTCTTTAAATCGGTTAAGATAAGTAAGTCACGTGCCAAAGTTCCACTTTCTCCTAGGGGGTATTTTGGGGCTTGACAAAAAATGTGCTTGTTTGATAAATTGAAGTGGATATTCTACACTAAGTGATTTTGTTGTGAGACTAACACTTAAAGTAATAGTGAAAGCATAATTATTGATGATTTGAAGTCGATTCTCTCTACTAAATAGTTTAGTTGTAATCACTTAGTTTAAATTGAGATAAAAAGTATTTTAGTCTATGCTGTATTGTAGTTTGCCCTCCATCATTCAATCTTATTGTGATTCCTTCATAAGAAATAAAAATGCAAGCATGTGGATGATGAATTGAAGTACTTAAGTTCTAATAAATGATCTAGAAGTGTTCTTTATTAAAAGAAATGATGATAATAATGTGTTTATTGGAAAGCCTCTAGTTATACTCTATTGAATTGTTCATGTGGTAAATCCTTGATAAAAAAGAAGACATGATATATTATTTTGAGAAAAAACATATTAGATAGAAGGAATTATGTGTTTAAATTATATGAGCGCATGTTTACAACTATGAATTGAGAATTCAAATGCATGTGTCATGTCATTGAAATCTTATTGCCTATATGTCACTCACAAATGGTATATGAGCACTTGAAATTGCATAATCGAGGTTTTGTATAAGTACGAGTATTCGAAAAGTAAAATAAAGAAAATGAAAGAAAGAAAAAGATGTTATTGGGAGGATATTAATATGCTTAGACCAGGTACACCAGTAGTCATCTGATCTCAAGTAAAAGAGTGAACAAGGATGTTATTGGGAGAGTATTAGTGTGTTTAGATCAGGTATGCCATTAATTACCCAATCTCAAGAAAAAAAAATGATCAACTCGGCTAAGTTGAGTTAAAGTATGATAAAAAATACTAATATGTCCGTCCATTTCATAGTTCGGGTACTAATTAAAGAATGAAAAAATGCTAATATGTATGTCCATTTAATAGTTTGGGTACTAGTAAAGTTAAAGTATGTGATGATACTAATATGTTCGTCCATTCATAGTTCGGGTATTAGCTAGCCAAATATTGTAAGTAAAGCTTGTAAGAAAAAGAACTCGATGTATGTTTTATAAAGAAAAAAATTGAAATATGTTTTGTAAAGAAAGAACTTAAAGTATATTTTGTAGAGAAAGAACTCAAAGTATGTTTTGTAAATAAGGAACTCAAAGTATGTTCTGTAGAGAAAGGAATTGAAATATGTTTTGTAAATAAATAACTCAAAGTATAGTTTTGTTCAAAATATGGGTTTTGCTCAAAGTATAATTTTGCTCAAAGTATGGGTTTTGTTCAAAATATGGATTTTGCTCAAAGTTTGAGTTTGTTCAAAGTATTGTTTTGCTCAAAGAATGATGTTCAACTTAAGGGCTTTAAGGCCTTGCATGTAAAGTTTCGCTCATAAGTTCTGAAAAGTAAAGATGCTAGTGTGTTCCATTCCACCATAGTCCGGGCACAAGTTAAGTAAAGTAAAAGCAAGTAAAGATACTAGTATATGCGTCCAATCATAGTTCGGGTACTAGTAAAACATATGTGGTATAAGGTACTAGTAAATCATGTGTGATATAAGGTACTAGTAAAGCATGTGTAGTATAAGGTACTAGTAATGCATGTGAAAGAAGAATATGATACTTGTAAAGAGATAATGTATGTAATATATGTTACTTGTAAAGGAAAAAGCATAATATAAATGATGAAAGTATGGTTTTAAAAGAAAAGTTCGAAAAGTATATGATTTGAAAAATATATGCATAAAAGATTGGAATGAGAATTGAAAAGCATTGATTAAAGTAGGATCTTCGAAAAGTATGTGTGAGTACCTGGATTTTAACCTCCCTTCCCGATCAGGATAAATCCCGATAAGGAATAGTGATAAATTGTAATTGAAAAGAGAGTCGCCACCTATCTAATTCTGAGGGAAATAGGTCCCTGAAATTGTTGGATAAGGCTTAGTCTGGAAATCAGAGGTCAGGGTAAGGGATTCAATTGAGTTAGGGGAAGGTGTTAGGCACCCCTAAACTCCCATCCGGAGATGGTTACCTACTCCCTAAGTTTGAATCAAATAAAGGAAACCATAAGAGAAGCTTGAAATTCGATATATATGCTGGGAAATGTAATATGAATTAAATAAATAAATGGAGAGGAGTAGGATAAGAACGGAATAGGGCTTCTATCCTAGGGGAGCTGAACCCGATCAGGGTTGCCTACGTATCCACAGTTAGTGGAATCAAGCCACACGTAGTTCCGGACAGGGGTTGATGGTTTGATTTGATTGGACTGGTTTGTGGGTGATTGAAAGGTTTGAGGGTTGTTGCTCCTATTTGAGGAGCGAGGTGGCCTTTTAAGCTCATGCTGAGGAGCGATGTGGCCTTTTAAGCTCGTACTGAGGAGCGATGTGGCCTTTTAAGCTCGTGCTGAGGAGCCTGGCGAGGTAGGGATTTGAACAGGTTTTGAACTGAGGCTCTGACGAGGGTTTGAATAGATTGGGTTTAACTAGAGTTTAACTAGGGTTTACCTAGGGTTAACTAGGGCTTAATCAGAGTTGACTGGGATTAACTTGGTTTACCTAGGGTTAACTAGGGCTTAATCAGGGTTTAACTAGAGTTAACTGGAATTAACTAGGGTTAACTGGGTTTAACTAGGATTAACTGGAGTTAACTAGGGTTAACTGGGTTTAACTGGGATTAATTGGGATTAACTGGGTTTAACTGGGTTTAACTGGGATTAACTGGGATTAACTGGGTTTAACTGGGGTTAACTAGGGTTAACTGGGTTTAACTGGGATTAACTAAGATTTAACTAGAGGTTTGGCTAGGCAAGGCAAGTTTTGAACTGGGATTTTGGGCAGAGGTTCGACTAGGCAGCGCTAGTTTTTAACCGGGATTTAGGCAGAGGTTTGACTAGGCGAGGCTAGTTTTTAACCGAGATTTGGGCAGAGGTTTGACTAGGCGAGGCTGTATTTGAACCGGGATTTGGGCAGGGGTTTGACTAGGCAAGGCTATATTTGAACCGGAATTTGGGCAGAGGTTCGACTAGGCGAGGCTATATTTGAACCGGAATTTGGGCAGAGGTTCGACTAGGCGAGGCTATATTTGAACCGGAATTTGGGCAGAGGTTCGACTAGGCGAGGCTATATTTGAACCGGAATTTGGGCAGAGGTTCGACTAGGCGAGGCTATATTTGAACCGGAATTTGGGCAGAGGTTCAACAGGCAAGCAGTCTAAACTAGAAATTAAAGACAAAACTAGAAACTAAGCAATTAATAAAGCTAAAAAAAACTTGAAAGCAAGACTAGGGATAGAGGGATTACCTGCCCGAAAGTACGGCGAACTTTCGGACAAAGATGGATTCTCCAAAAAAACTAAAAATTTAGTGTTTCGGAAAGGAAACTCGAAAAACCAAGGAGAGAGGAGTGAAAATGGATGAATTTTGAAGGAATGGAGGAGGGGTATTTATAGGGTCTCGGAATAGTGCCCGCGCCTTTTTAAAGGGCGCGATTTATTATATTTTAATGAATAGTAAAGCGGTATGAACAGTGAGTCGGCAACGCGTCGGCAACCGATATTTCAAAATCCGCGCCTTTTTAAAAGGCGCGATTTAATATATTTTATTATGAATAAATAAAATAATAAAAAATGAAATTTGTAGTGCAAGTGGGGCCCACATGGTCCCGCGCCTTTTAAAAGGGCGAGCTTGCCCCTTAGGGCCTGTTTGGGTCTTCAAAAATGAGTTTTTTTTGGTTTTTTTGTTTATGCTTCTATTTGCCGAAAAACTATTTTTATCGTTTTAAGCCTATTTTGAGCCCGAAAATAGCCAAAATTGAACCGAAAAATTTGTAAAATTGTTTCGGATGAAATCATAACTTTTGACCAATTTTCAGGGGGCGTTTTGGTCATTTTACGCTATAGGGGCATTCCGGTCAATTTCAACCGTTTTAAGTTTAATTTAACTCCAAAAATAGCCAAAACTTACCAAAAATTTTATGAAATCATTTTAAACAAAATGAAAACTTTTTAGCACTTTTTCAGGGGTATTTTGATCATTTTTCACCCTAGGGGCATTTTGGTCAGTTTTTTACCTAAGGGGCATTTCTCGGAAATCGAAGCACGTGAAAAGAGGGTTTTAAAAAAGGATTTTTAAAAGGGATTTTAGAGGTATGTAAGGAGATAAAGGGGTGCAAAATTGGGGTGCTTACAGTTGCCCCTCTTTGTCGGAGGGTGTGGGCACGTGAACGACAAAGGTTATAAGACCTCAATTTTGCACGTGCAGAAAAACTTGTGATTTTGAAGACAAAAGAGTTAAAAAGTTAAATTATACTTAGACTGTTTGCCATAAATGGGATCCTAGAGGATGGGGTTGATAGGAAACCTGTTCAGTTGCTGGGGGATAGAGAAGAAATGGATGGTTCATCCTTAGTAATGAAACATTCGAGATATGAGAGAGATAGTTCTTCACCTTATTGCAGAGGGAAAAAGAACCGTACTCATAAAGAAGGGGTGACAACATATTACGATGTCAGCCAGATTGAAAAAGGTGGATGACAACCATAGCGATGTCAGCCAGTTTGAAAGGGTGGATGACAAGCGGGGCGATGTCAGCCAGTTGCAAGGGTGGATGACAAGCGGGGCGATGTCAGCCAGTTGCAAGGGTGGATGACAAGCGAGGCGATGTCAGCCGGATTGAAAGGGTGGATGACAAGTGGGGTGATGTCAACTAGTTGCAAGGGTGGAAGACAAGCGAGACGATGTCAGCCAGTTAAAAGGGTGGATGACAAGCGGGGCGATGTCAGCCAGTTGCAAGGGTGGATGACAAGCGAAGCGATGTCCGCCAGTTGCAAGGGTGGATGACAAGCGAGGCGATGTCAGCCGGTTGCAAGGGTGGAAGACAAGCGAGGCGATGTCAGCCAGTTGAAAGGGTGGATGACAAGCGGGGCGATGTCAGCCAGTTGCAAGGGTGGATGACAAGCGAGGCGATGTCAGCCAGTTGCAAGGGTGGATGACAAGCGGGGCGATGTCAGCCGGTTGCAAGGGTGGATGACAAGCGAGGCGATGTCAGCCAGTTGCAAGGGTGGATGACAAGCGGGGCGATGTCAGCCGGTTTGAAAGGTGGATGACAAGCGGGGCGATGTCAGCCGGTTTGAAAGGTGGATGACAAGCGGGGCGATGTCAGCTAGTTGCAAGGGTGGATGACAAGTGAGACGATGTCAGCCGGATTGAAAGGTGGATGACAAGCGAGGCGATGTCAGCCGAATTGCAAGGGTGGATGACAAGTGAGACGATGTCAGCCAGTTGCAAGGGTGGATGACAAGCGGGGCGATGTCAGCCGGATTGAAAGGTGGATGACAAGCGAGGCGATGTCAGCCGAATTGCAAGGGTGGGTGACAAGCGGGGCGATGTCAGCCGGATTGCAGGGTGGATGACAAGCGAGGCGATGTCAGCCGGGGTGAAAGGGTGGATGACAAGCAGGGCGATGTCAGCCGGTTTGAAAGGTGGATGACAAGCGGGGCGATGTCAGCCGGTTTGAAAGGTGGATGACAAGCGGGGCGATGTCAGCCAGATCAAATGTGCCTCCTCATATGAGTGATCGATTTTGAAATGTTGGCAGAAGATCGAAATTTGAAGGTGTGAAACTGGGGATGTTCTCACGCTTGCTCTGGCTGCTGCTTCGAATCGAGGCTGAATCAGACTTTGTTGATGCTTTGAGCGATTGTCAAGACAAGGTCGATCTAACCAAATCAAAAAAAGTTTTTTTTTTTTTTTTTTTTTTTTTTTTTTTTCAAATCAAACCCTTACTCTTGAAGAAGTAAAACATAATGACAAGAGGTCCTGACCTACTTAGAAACATTGCTCAAAGTAGTAGAAACCAGCTTTGACTTCCCCACCATATGTTTGAATCGTTGCTTGCTGTACCAAGAGCTTTGGACCCTGGTGGTGACAAATTTATCTGAACCCAAAGATGGATTACTGGGACCGGTAAGATTCATACTCTTCTGGAACTTGAGGTAACTCCTTTTGCCGGAGATTCCGCTTGAATCTTATCTCAACTTTTCCCTTTTTTGCCCTTGGAATGACCAAGTCTAGGGGTCGCATAATTTTTGCGCATGAGGCCATTTCTGGTTTTCACTCATGCCTGCGAAGTTGGTAATGATTTCCTCCATTTTTTGCCCCCAATAAGGATATTAGGTCTGGGATCACATAATTTTTGCGCGTCAATGCCATTTTTGTTCTTTCCTCCCATCATTGCCTTGTAGGTACTTGTATCTTGCTCGAGTACTCATTTATTCAATTGTCTGCACTCTTAACCTTTAGGGGATCTAAGAGGACTTGAGGTAGGACGAAACGTAGGCCTAGGGGTCCGAAATTTTTAGGGCACCCTTTTCTCATTTTTCCCTTGAGCGCCTCTTTTTACCAACTTTTGCCTTTTCCTTTTTTTTTTTTTTTTTTTTTTTTTTTTTGATTTTTGGCCCTTTTTTTTTTCTTTGCTTGGATTTTCCTTTTCTTTTTTCTTTATGAAGGCTATTTTTTGCTCAATTGGGTGATTATTTTTGACCGCGCCTGTTTCTCAGGCTGCCTACGTACCCTTTGCAGGATCAGGTCATGACGTAGTTCAACTCACGGGGGTGCCCCGGTATGAAAGTGTAATGAAAGAAAGGCTTGCCAGGCTCGAAGGGCATACTAGCGAATTTCATAGATAAAATTTGGAAAGGTTACAAAAGATGAGGTTGAATGATGTGCCAACATGGCCTCCTATCATTTCCCAAATTAGTTAAGAGTACAGACAACTTCTAAGCAAGCTTTCAAGCATAGTACTTTTTGACCCGATCCATGTTGATTGGCTCTGGGAGGTCTTTGCCATCCATATGTCCCAAACGAAGGGCACCGCCAGAAAACTTTTCACGAACAATGTATGGACCTTCGTAAGTGGGGCAAAATTTTCCTCTCGGATCTGGACGATTGGGTAGCATCTTCCGGAGCACAAGGTCTCCTACTTCAAAGTCTCGAGGCCGGACTTTCTTGTTAAATGCTCGCGCCATACGCCTCTGATAGGCTTGCGAATGACTAATGGCCTTGAGTCGTTTTTCCTCAATCAGATTAAGTTGCTCGTACCTTGCTTGGATCCATTCTGCCTCTTCCAACTCTGCTTCTACCAGGATTCTCAGGGAAGGAATTTCTACCTCAATTGGTAACACTGCTTCCATCCCATAAGCTAATGAGAATGGTGTTGCCCCAGTCGAAGTGCGGATAGATGTTCTGTAGGCCATGAGCGCATAAGGAAGCGTCTCATGCCATGCAGAATATTTGGTTACCATCTTTTCAACTATTCTCTTCATGTTTTTGTTGGCCGCTTCGACCGCACCATTCGTTTGTGGCCTGTAAGGAGTAGAATTATGATGCTGGATTTTGAACTTCTTACACAACTCTACCATCCCTTTGTTGCAAAAATTGAGAGCATTATCAGTGACAATCTCATACGGCACACCGTATCTACAAATGATGTCTCTCTTCAAGAACTTTTGAACTGCTATAGCTGTGACATTAGCATAGGAAGCAGCTTCGACCCATTTAGTGAAGTAATCGATGGCTACTAGAATAAATCGATGACCATTAGATGCTTTAGGTGTGATTGGGCCGATGACATCTATGCCCCAGGCCGAGAATGGCCATGGTGCAGTGAGATTATGCAATTCGATAGGTGGTGCATTAATACGATTGGCATAGATCTGACACTGGTAGCATCTCTGTACGTGCTTGCAGCAATCTGATTCCATAGTCGTCCAATAGTAACCCAGTCTCAGAATTTTCTTGGACAGCATCAATCCATTCATGTGTGGCCCACAGACTCCCCCATGAACTTCTTCCACGACTTTAGAGGCCTCTGATGCATCTAAGCACCGTAACCATACCAGGTTTGGTGATCTTTTGTACAAAATCCCTGCAGAGAGGACAAACTGAATAGCTAACCGCCTGAGTGCTCTCCTGTCAGTCTTGGTAGCTTCTAAAGGGAAGGTTCCTTCGGTTAAATATTGCTTGATCTCGGTGTACCAAGGCTTCTCAACTGATTGTTCTTCTATCTCGAAACAGTAAGCTGGTCTGTCTTGCTGCAAGATCTCGATTGGTCTTACATCAATACCTCCTGGGATTTGAATCATTGAGGCTAGCGTGGCTAGTGCGTCTGCAAATCGATTATGGGACCTTGGTCTGTGACAGAAAGTGATCCTCCTGAACTTTGTGATTAACACCTTCAGACATGCCAAATAGGGAATCAGCCTGGCCTCTTTGATGGCCCAAGATTCATTTGCATGGTAGACTACTAGCGAGGAATCACCATATACATCCACTTCTTCTATGCCCATGTCAAAAGCTTCTCTCAAGCCAGCTATACAAGCTTCATATTCTGCAGCATTGTTTGAGCATTCAAATTTTAGCTTGACTGCTATTGGAAAGTGAGCCCCGGATGGCGAAATCAATACTGCTCCTGCTCCTCTACCTTGACTGTTTGCTGCCCCATCGAAATATAACTCCCAGTCGAATGGCTCTAGCTCTTCTCCTTCTGTAAAGAGAACGGCTTCGTCTGGAAATTGATCGTGCACTGAGATATAGTCATATGACGGATTATAGGCCAGGTGATCGGCAATCGCTTGTCCTTTGATCGACTTCTGAGTCATATAAGTGATATCAAATTCTGAAAGCATCATCAACCAACGGGCTATTCTCCCTATAGTTGTTGGCTTTTCCAAGAGATATTTCAAGGGATCCATCCGGGAGATCAGAATTACAGGGTGTGCCAAAAGGTAATGCCTGAGACGCTGAGAAGCCCAAACTAAAGCCAAGCAAGTTTTCTCCAACAGACTGTATCTTTCTTCGTATTCCAGAAGTCGTTTACTAATGTAGTAAATCGCTTGCTCTTTTCTACCAGAATCATCGTGTTGAGCTAAAATGCACCCCATGGAGGTTTGCTGTACCGAAATATACAATAGTAATGGTCGGCCGAGTGTTGGTGGAACCAAAACTGGGGGTGTCAGAAGGTACTTCTTTATTTTGTCGAAAGCCTGTTGACATTCTTCTGACCAGACTGTGGGTACATTCTTCCTGAGAAGTTTAAAAATAGGTTCGCAGATTGGAGTGAGTTGCGCTATGAATCTACTGATATACTGAATTCTGCCAAGAAAACCTCGAACCTCCTTCTCAGTTTGTGGTATAGGCATGTCAATAATAGCTTTTGCTTTTGAAGGGTCAATTTCGATGCCTCTCCTGCTTACAATAAATCCCAAGAGCTTTCCGGAAGTGGTGCCAAAGACACACTTGGCAGGGTTTAATTTTAAGCCAAATTTTCTGAGTCTATTACAGAATTTCCTTAGATTAGTCGGATGATCCTCAGCCGTTAGGGATTTGACAATCATGTCATCCACATAAACTTCGGCCTCCTTATGGATCATGTCATGAAACAACGCGACCATAGCTCTCTGATAGGTTGCCCCAGCGTTCTTGAGTCCAAACGGCATCACCCGATAGCAGAAAGTACCCCATGGAGTGATGAATGCAGTCTTGTCCATATCTTCTTCAGCCATCTTAATCTGGTTATATCCTGAGAATCCATCCATGAATGAAAGCGTTTCATGGCCTGCCGTATTATCTACCAATACATCAATGTGTGGAAGGGGAAAATTATCTTTAGGACTAGCTTTGTTCAAATTCCTGTAATCAACACACATTCTAACTTTTCCGTCCTTTTTTGGTACTGGTACGATGTTGGCAAGCCAATCAGTATATGATGCTACTACCAGGAATCCAGCATTGATTTGTTTTTTGACTTCTTCTTTAACCTTCTGTGACCATTCAGGTCTCATTCTTCTGAGTTTTTGACGAACCGGCTTCATATCTGGATGCAAGGGTAGTCTGTGAACTACCAGATCTGTATCGAGCCCGGGCATATCTTCATAAGACCAAGCAAATACATCTTGATATTCATGGAGAAATTCGATCATGGTGGTCCTCTGCTCAAGACCCAGCGAAGTGCCGATTTTCACGTACTTAGGGTCGTCATCAGATCCAAGATTTATAGTCTCAGAATCCTCAACACTAGGTTCTGTTTCCCTCTCGCTTTGCTCTAAAAAGTCAAGGATCTCTTTGGGAGGTTCCTCTTCCTGCTCTTCATCAGATTCTACTTCCAAGAGTTCAAGCTCGATTGATTGATTAGTTGTGGTTTGAGCAATTCCCTGTTCAATGATTTTAATTTAGTATTTGTTTGAAGTTTTTGGGCATACTCAAAGAAATGAGAAGGAAAAATTTTGGGAGGCTTCTGATCACTAGTGCTCGTGGGGAGTCTTAGATCATACCATCATAAGCCACGCAAAAGGTATATTGAGATTTTTTCAGAGAAGTAACACTTATATATATATATATATATGTATTCAAAAGATTTTTACAAGACTCGACTGAAAGTAATTTTTACAGACTCTTCAGCCACTGTGGCTGACAAAAAAATGGTATGACTTGACAAGGCTTCAACCGACCTTCTTGACAATCTCCGCTCTTCCTTTGGCTGCTTCCAGGGTGATGGGCTCGGTCCACCACGATCTTGGAGATGAAAGACTGGTTGTCTCCTTCTTATCTTCTGAGATAGTGAACACCTCGGCTTCGGCATACTCGGACAGAGCTTCCTCTTGATCTTCTCCTATTTCTGGGGCCGCTTCCTCTATCGCCATTTCTTCAAATAGGTGCTCTATTCCCATTAGCTCCTCATCCTGGATGCTCATAGAACTCTCATTTAATACACGAAAGGTTGGGTTCGAAGGTTCCATGGTTTTGGGCATGGGTGAGATGGCGAGGTCTGGTATCGGGTCGGATATGGGACTGCTAGCTTGGGAAGTGGTAAGATGGTGCAGGTATTTCTGGATTTCTGCCCCTCCTCTCTTCGGCGTGAGCTGCTCCATATAGTCCTTCAATGTCGGCTTGTAGCCTATCCCGAACCGCGGGGTGTAACGAGACGGAGTGATGATCTTCCTTATACCTTGATGCCGGACTCCCAGACCCTGACCGGGTCGATATCCCATTCTTGCCATCATCTTGTATTTGGGAGGAATCTGTCTAGCATTCTTTTCTCTGACTTCAATCTGTGTAATACAACTTACTTCCTCAAACTGCTGAGTTACAAACATGGGCCTTAGCCTTTCCTCTTGAACCTCCAAAATGGAGTAAAACAAACTTTCTGAGGGGATGACGATCAGCTGGTCCCCTTGGATAAACTTTATTCTCTGATGTAGAGTGGATGGTACTGCCTTGGCCATATGGATCCATGGTCTTCCGAGGAGTAAAGTGAAGGATGCCGGGACATCTACTACTTGAAAATCAATGAGAAAATCTACCGGGCCGATAGTAACATTCAAATTGACATCACCGAGGTTCTGCCGTGTCGAATTATCAAATGCCCGAATCGTCATAGGCCTTTTACTCACATGGCTCAAATCCATACCAATGCTCCGCAACGTGTTCAAAGTACAAACATTCAATCCTGAGCCATTGTCAATCAAGACTGAAGAAAGATGTTTCTCCCTGCAAACCACTGCAATATATAGTGCCCTGGTATGAGATGTGTCCTCCTCAGGAATTTCTCCCTCAGTAAATGATATGACTTTTGGTTCTAGCACTTGCCCCACTAGTTGTCCCAACTTTTCTGGAGTGATATCCGGAGTGACGTGGGCATTGTTGAAAACTTTGACCAATTGTTTCCGATGGTGGTCAGAAGTTAATAACAACCCCATTATAGAGATTTGAGCTGGGATTTTACTGAGCTGTTGAGCAACATGATATTCTTCGGCCTTCTGAATGGCTTTTAATAAAGCTTCTGAATCCTCTCTCTCTTTCTCCAGGTCAACTACCTTTTCTTTCCCTTTGCTCCCTTCTGGCATATTTACAGAAGGATTTTGTGGATACAATCTGTCAGACCTGGTGAGGCTTGCAATGTCGATGCTCCCCGGCTCAGTTGGGTAGGAAGTGGATGGGTAGATATATGGTACTTGATCTAGGTTATAGACCGGTGGGGGGATGAAAGGGATAATTAAGGGACTAGCTGATGAGGTCGACTGGGCCAGTGGCCAATTGGCCGGGCATGGTATCAAGTAAGTGACTTCTTCTTGGACTGGAAGATCAGAAGGGATTTGAATTGGAGATTCTGTGATAGGTGAGGTAAAAGGGTTAATCATACCTACACAGGGTTCTGCTTCCTCTAAGAAATTAACTTGCTGATTGTGAGGTGGTAAAGGGGCTTGAATAATGTTTGTGTTTCCTGGGGATAACTCGATCTTTTTCTGGTCGAGGAGATCTTGAATTGCATGCTTCAAAGTAAAGCATCTATCAGTAAGGTGTCCAGGACCTTGATGGAAAGCGCAATGCTGGTCCATATGAAAGTTGGCTGCCGGGTTATTGGGTACTGGCATTGGGGGTCTGGGTGAAAGTACTCCCTTTTGTATAAGGAATGGTAACAGCTGGCTGAGAGGATAAGGTAGAGGGGTGAAAGTTCTGGGCGGTGTTCGCACTTGCTGAGGTGCAAAAGTGCGGGGTAGGTTACTAGGCTGAGCCGAGGCTACTGGCTGTGGTTGCGTTGCATTTATGGGCAACCGTACTGGCACCGCTGGTGCTACTGGTGCTACCATTTGTACCTCTCCTTCTTTCTTCTTCTGATCTTTCCTGAAAATATTCCGGTTACTGGTGCTTGGCTGCTGAGTGGCCGACTGACTGAAATTGGTAGTAATGGTGCCATTTCGAATAGCAGTCTCAATTCTAACTCCACTCTTGGCAATACTAGGAAAGTCCGTAGCTGGTAGAGCTATCATGAGAGTTGAATAAGGTGGCCTGAGTGTTGCCAAGAATGTAGCTATGAGTTCTTCATCCGGCAGAGATATCTTCATCCTGGATGCCATCTCTCTCCACCTGGCTGCATATTCCATGAATGACTCATCACTCTTCTGAGTCATTTGTTCTAAATCTCCCTTCTGAGGTAGCAACTCCATGTTAAATGAAAACTGCTTAAGGAATGCGCTGATTAGATCCTTCCAAGTTTTGAATTGTCCCATATCAAGGGAAGTGAACCATACAAGGGCTGCCCCCTTCAGACTCTTTTGAAAACACCGAATTAGCAGAGGGCCATTGTCCCCATGTTCCAACATGTCTGTATAGTAAAGCCGAAGGTGGGTATGAGGGCATCCCTTCCCATCATATTTCTCAAATCGGGCATCTTAAATTTTTGGGGACTACAACCTTAGAATAGAAATCCAAGTCCGCAAAACTCTTTACCTGGAGTATCTTGTACTGCCTTCAATTTTTTGATTTCTTCTTGCATCTCTTGAACTGATCTTTGAAAAGAGAAGAGGGATCCGATGCATTAGGAACCTGTGTCCTAAAGAGTATATGGGTCGATTTATCTCTCCCTCACCTTGGTCATGTTGATCAACATCCAAGTCTAGTTTAGGGTTGAAAGAGGATTCTGGTTGAACTTTGAGGTGAATCTTGTTTGCTTGGTTTAGTGGAGGGGGAGAGGATCAGATTGATTTGGCGGAACAGACGAGCTAGGTTGGTCATTTGTTTCGTTGTAGCATGAGAGTTCTAAGAGCTTCCAAGATATCATGTATCGAGCCCTTGATTTCCATGATGTCCTGGTGGTTGCGGGTTTGTTTCCTCTTCTAGATCCTGAGGGTCTAGGAATTCGCCTTGATTCATCTCGACTTTCTGATGAACTTCCTGGTGTAGCAGCTTGTGCAAGAGCTTCTCGTGCGAGAGCTGCGGTTACAGATCGAGTCATATGTTGACGCATGATAGATACGACAAATGACTGATAATGAAGACGCATTATGAGAGACAAGAAGAGTTTTTATTCATACAGTAGTTTATATACAAGATGTAACTGCACTTTATCAAAAAGTGTCTTACATACTCAAAAAAGAACTAGTTTATGTACATAACAAAAGTGCTTTTAAAACAGATGCGAGTGCATGACCATGACCCTAAGCAGGTCCTTCAAAGAGGAATGTCAAACTCCAGTGGTAGGGGCTCGCCCTCGAGCTGCATGATTTGCTGATTCAGGGCCTCGATGTGAACCTCCAGCATATCAATCGTCTCCGCTGCATTCTGAGTTCCCTGAACATACTGGCGTATCTTGGTACTGAGCTCATCGCTGGCTATGTCTAGCTGCTCTTGTGCAAATTGGAGACGAGTCTTGAGACCTTTCTTGCTCCTGGCTTGGTGCTTGACTACCTTTTGCAGGGAAGCTGCAAAAT